>CM073438.1:40840206-45840206 GCA_037074515.1 Mimosa bimucronata | reverse complement strand
GACACATTTATTGGAATCCTCTACTGTTTGAGGTTGTTCTGAAAGCAAGGTGCTTTAGAACAGGGATATAGCCTCACAGGTTGTAAGGGGGAGTGTTTAGAGAGATTCTAAAACTATGTAAAGGTTGACAGGTGAACCTGTGCTCGTAAAACCTGTAGTTAGTGGAACCCAACAAAGTGTTGGAGAACTGGACGTAGGCAGCGTTGGCCGAACCAGTATAAAGTTTTAAAGTTGATTTTTATTAATCACCATTTTTAAGCACAATTCACCCTCCTGTTGTGCGATTGCCTCTTTCATTAAAGACATCAAGCTTAGGCACCCTGCAGACGCCCCCCAATGGCAAAAAAATTGATTACGAGTACCCTGATTTCGGTGAAGAACCGAGAAACCTACGGCTTGCTTTGGCAACCGATGGAATCAATCCGCATGGAGTTCAGAGTAGTACTCACAGTACATGGCCGGTGATTCTAATGATATACAACCTCCCCCCAAATTTGATCATGAAACGCAAGTTTATGATGCTTTCCATGCTTATTTCCGGGCCTAGACAGCCCGACAACGATATAGATGTGTACTTGGATCCTTTGATTGAAGACCTGAAGCATATGTGGGATTCGGGTGAGACGGTTTTTGATGGATGTAAGGAAGAAAGTTTCAAATTGAGGGCCATGTTGTTTGGCACGATAAATGATTTCCCAGCATATGGTAATTTGTCCGGATACAGCATCAAAGGATATGGTGCGTGCCCTATATGTGAAGATGATACCCATTCGATGCGGCTGGAGCATTGTAGGAAAAATGTTTACATGGGACATCGGAGGTTCTTGCCGTTAAAACACCATTAGCGGAGGTGGAAGAAGGCATTTAACGGGAGCCTAGAAGAAGGTAAGCCACCGAGGATATTGACCAGGGATGACATTTTTGAAAAGGTGAACGCGTTGGAGAATGATTTTGGCAAGCCTTTTGCTAAAAATGTGTTGACAAGTGGCTGGAAGAAGAGGTCCATATTCTTCAAACTCCCGTATTGGAAGTCCTTATATGTTAGGCACTTTCTGGATGTGATGCACATTAAAAAGAACATCTGTGATAACCTAATTGGCACATTGCTAAATATGAAAGGAAAAACTAAGGATGGTGTCAATTCAAGGTTAGATCTGCTCAAGTTGGGAATAAGACAAGAGTTGGCACCTGTCGAGAGAGGATACCGCACTTATTTACCTCCAGCAGCATACACCCTTTCGAAGAAAGAGAAAAGATCATTCTGTGAGTTCTTGAATGGGATCAAAGTTCCAGAAGGCTACTCCTCAAATGTAGAGAACCTTGTATTCCAGAAAGAGTTGAAGTTGAAGAACTTGAAATCTCATGATTATCATGTCCTGATGCAAAATTTCTTACCGGTCGGCATACGCAACATTTTACCCAAGAAACTGCGTAAGACGATCACTAGATTGTGTATTTTCTTCAGGCTCATTTGTAGTAAAGTGGTTGATATAGGACGGTTGCAGGATTTGCAGAGGCAGATCATTCGTATCCTGTGCAAACTTGAAATGTATTTCCCCCCATCCTTCTTTGACATCATGGTTCACCTTACTGTACACTTGGTCAAAGAGGTTCAACTGTGCGGCCCAGTCTATTTAAGATGGATGTACCCAATTGAGCGGTGCATGAAAGTTTTAAAGGGGTATGTCAAAAACAGATATCGACTAGAGGGTTGTATTGCTGAACGATACATCGTTGAAGAAGCGAGTGACTTGGGTGCCGATTACTTATCAAGTGTTGCACATGTTGGTGTGCCGAAGTCTCATCACGATGGGCGATTATTGGGGAAAGGAATAAGTGGGTTCAACTTACCACGCATTTCGAATGCTGAAAGGGAGATTGCTCACTTGTATGTTTTTCACAACACTCCTGAGGTTGAACCATTCATTGAAGAATACAAAAAACTCCTGCGGGAAATGCACAGTGATAGAAATGAGAGTTTGATTACAAGGGAGCACAACAAAAAATTCATTAGATGGTTCAATGCTCGCATTTGTCAGTAGTTTGATCCTAATGCTGGATCAGTTTCTAAAAGATTGTTTTGGCTGTTGAAAGGACCGGGTTTGCAAGCATTTTCCTACACCGCCTATGCAATCAATGGTTACACATTCTATACAAAAGACCAGGATGAAAAAAGCACAATGTAGAATAGTGGAGTCACACTTGTTGCCGAGGCATTACATATATCCAGTGCAAGAGATACAAATCCTATATATGCAAAGATGGCATACTTTGGTGTGATTGATTGCATTTGGGTTTATATCACCTTTCTAAAGTTGCATATAAGGATGATCCTTACATTCTACCGTCCCAAGCATCACAAATGTTTTACATTGCCGATCCTTCTAAGAAGAATTGGTCATTTGTCATGCAGTCGAACAAAAACTATGCCGAACAAGTTGATGATGAAAGTAGTGATGATGATATGAATATGATAGAAGAGGATCATTCTTTTGAGACGTTACTGGCAGAAGAGATTGATGCAGATGGATATGATGATGAAGATGAGCCTGTTTATGCAAGGAGTGATCATGAAGAAGGCATTTGGCTCAACACAACCCTAAATCCAACAAAAAAGAGGAAGCAAACAATTTTAGATAATATAACACAGAGGAAAAAGAGACGAAAGCCCTCAAATTGATTTAAGTTTGTATGTATTTCTGTTTTACATTGTGAACTACTTCATTTAATTATTTTGCACTAAAATCATGCCTTGTTTACTTATTTTAATTTGCAGGAAAATGGATCCCCCCTGAACGACGAGGAAGAAGAACAACCGATTGTGGAGCCAGATATCGATGCGGGTAGAGAGGCTGTCAAGGCGGATGCTACCCGTGGCATCACCCTTATGCGTAAACTACTCAGGAGCAGATCTCTGGGAAAAAAGACCAGACTTAAATGGAACGAAAATGACCAACCAATCTGGGAGACTGCGAAAGACCTCTGTGGTTTTATTGGGTGCACTGTTCAGCAGAAAGAACCGCGGGGAGCAGTAATAATTCGGTTTGGTCAGAGATTCAGGTTAGGTGCCTTTTTACAATTTAGTTAACTAACAAATCTAATATGATTTCTATTGTTACAGACCATGTTTCAAATTGATGATTCTCATAGGGAGTATGTCATGAAGAAAGCTTCCAGAATGCATCGCGCTTTCCGCACAAATTTGACCAAGTACTTCCTGAGAGATGCAGACGGGGAGATCGTTACAACACCCCCAGAGGCATTCGCAAGGTCAATTACCTAGGAACATTGGAATGAATTTGTGCAATCACGTTTGACACTGGAGTTTGAGGAAGTAAGTCAAAGAAATAGACAGGCGGCTAAAAGCTGCGAATATCCGTATATGGGCGGACGAAAGACCTTTCCTGAATTGGAGCAAGATATGGTATGTTAGTAACGCTTCTAAATACAAAATTATGAATAAATGTTTACGTGATTAATTATGTGTTCACCTGGCTTGCTTGACAGATTAAGGAACAGGGCCTAGAAGGGAAGCCACAACGGCATGGCCTCTGGTTTAGGGACACTCTCAAAAGGACGGTACCATCATTCACGACGAGGTCAGAAGAGTCTGTGAACGATGTGTAAGTCATTCTCTTGGACTTTGTAATATATTTTTAACTGGTGACTTTGTTAAGTTAATATCTAACAACCATTTCTTCTTGTTATAGGATATGTTGTCACAAGAATACCCTGACGAGGTCAACAAATTTGGCCCCGATGATTTCCTGAGCAGAGCGCTCGATCGCCCTGAGTATTCGGGTCGTGTTCGGGGTACAGGTCTAGGGGTCACGCCCTCTTCTTACTTTGACCACCAACATAGGGCATCAAAAGGCGAAGTAAGAGCGTTACAAGAAGAAGTTCAAACTCTGAGGGAGGATATGCAACGACGGGACGAGGAGATACAACTACAGAACGAGGACCTGCATGGAAGTACGAGCAGATGTTCGAATTTTACCAGCGATATAATCTTGCATCACAAACGTTGAACTTCATGCAACAAGGTAATGTTCCTCCCGTCGAAAGTCCAAGCATAAGGGAGAGCTGTACGATGCCGCGGGCCCAAATTCCTCAGGTAGTTCATACATTCTCTGCTTACAAACTTGCAGCGACATTGTTATATTATCGATTGTGAGCTAATGTTGTCAACTCTTTCGTAGGGCGAGTCAGACTGCAGGCTGTATATCGATCACTCTTTCAGTGAAGTAGTTGCCAGAGGGAAGGTCTACAACACTTCCAACACGACCCTGCAGAACTCGCCGTTGCCTAAAAATGCACTGAGAGTAATGATTGAATCCTCCTACAACAACGGGGCACCATTACCATTCCCTACTAATGAGATGACTAGGGTCCAAGATGCTATCGATGCTTTCGTTGCTTGGCCCATTGGTTTGATTGAGCCAACACCACAGGTGGTTATTTACTAATAGCATTTACACTAGCATTCATTGTGTTGGAAGAATGCTCTTTTATTTACATGTTTTTTCAGGGTACACGTTCTACCGGAAAGAAAGCACAAAGACCTAATGTCCAAGGTACCGGTGGTTTAGCCGCTCAAGTGATGAAGAAAAAGAGTTCACATACTGATCCATCATTACAGGTGATTATTTACTAATCAATTAAACTAGCATTCTTTTTTATTGGAATAAAATTTTAGACTTTCTATTTACATGGTTTGTAGCCAACAAAAGCCAAGGGCAAGAAGAAAGTACAAGCGCCTCCTGTTATTGAACGTACAAGCGGCGAGACGCCAAATCGTGCTCGATTGTAAGCATTTGCAGCCAACCTATCTCCTGAATTTATTGCCAAGATTCCATTTGACAAGCGTATATTTGGGGCGTCAAATATGGTTGAACTTGTTTTTAAGGATCAGATCATGGACGTGCTTGATCAAGGATGGCTCAGTGGTACGGCTATCAATTTATGGATCAGGTATATATGTGTTTCCATTGGAGTTTCGTTTAATGTCATAAGTTTTACACTAATTGGGAGTTTGTATGGTTTCTTTGAAGGAACCTGCACGAACATGTCATGATTGCCGGGGATTATGTCTCGTTCGAATTCATAAGCCCCTATGAGATAGCACATATTGTGGGCGTGAGCTATGACGAGCAGTTCGCGAAGCTTAAAAAGCGCTTTTCTTTAAAGGCAACAGGCATGACTTTATTCTTAGCTCCAATTAATACAGGGTAAGTCGATATGCATTATAGGTTTCATCATATTCTTAGCTCCAAGCATCAATTATATATATTGACATAACGTTCTAAAAAATTTTAGGCAGCACTGGCTTTTGCTTGTCATCTATCCGCAAGCACAAGCGATTCCCTTGATTTACTATTTGGATCCTGTATATGGTGCTGAACCAGAAAGTCGCCCAGCTTTGATACGCCTCGTCAATAGGTACGTGAATGTCAGCATTCTTTGAATCCGTTGCATCATTTGTCATTTTATGACCCTAGCTAATAAAATTAATTTACTTTGTTTCTTTTTCAGCGCATTGACCAGTTTTCGGTCCTCCGTTAACTTGAGTTATTCCAAAGCCCTTGACCAAAAAGATGCTTATAAGTGGCTCACAGTCCAGGTTCTACGAGTTATTCAATTTTTTAAACAATCTACTCAAACATAAAGTAAATGTTTCTCATATGATATCTGGTATTTTTTTGTTACAATGCCCCTTCCAACCCAATAACAACGACTGTGGATACTATGTGATGCAATTTATGAGGGATGTCGTTACACATGATCGATGTAGCATTCCATTGACAGTAAGTTTTATATTTTGCCAACTCTAATCGTATTTGAACTTGTTATTAGATTTCAAGTAGATTTGTTTGCCATTCAAATTTATCTCTCTGTGCAGTATTACCCAGACACACGTTGCCCCTCATTGTTGAGGGAACGAATGAATGCGCTAATTGAGGAATGGTGCACTTATGTTCTACCTCTTTTTCAATAAGTACAAATGTAGATATATAGTAGTGTAGCTAGTAGTGTGCTGTTTCCCAATTAGAATGTTTAGTTCATTTGTACATTGCTCTCTGGATGAGTTATTGGTGTATTTTCGTTGCCTGGAACTGTATAGAATTGCTGGCATTTTAGCACTGATGCAAGTGGGGTATATAAAATAAAATCAAATATTTAAAAAAAATTCAATACCAGCGCTTATTTCGTTAAGCGCTGTTATAGGTAAATTTTAGGTGACCTATAGCTGCGCTTAAGCACTGTAATAGGTAAATTTTAGGTCCCTATAGCAGCGCTTAACAAGCGCTGCGTTAGGCCTAATTGCCTTAAGCGCTGCTTTAAGCGCTGCGTTAGGCCTAATTGCCTATAGCATCACTTGCTATTGCAGCGCTTATAAGCGCTGCTATAGGGCCAAAATAAGTGATGCTATAGACATTTTCTGTAGTAGTGATTCAATCAATTTATACCTCGCCATCCTTGGAAGAAGTTTCAGAGTTACCAGAACCATTGAAAAGAGTTGTGATGACATACTTTGGGATTGTAACCCAACACACAATTTTTATAAGGTGTTATTCTACAATAGTAGAAATAACTCCAAATATATTTTATCATCCTATAAATTTAATCAGATTGGGAACTACAAAGAAGCCATTTGACCATCAGGTGGAATGCAAAGAAGATATTGAAGATGATATGGAATTTATTCAGACAGTATCCAAAATTGTAGCTCAAGATCATCATATAATTTTCCAAGAAATGAACAAAATATTAGCAACAGATGAGGAAGCTGCATGGGTATATTTTTTAGGTCTGACTACTTTAATTTACTCCTCAGGAAGAACTTGAAAGAATCTTAATTATTTTAATCAGTTTTATGAAAAAATGAAAACACATAGATTTGAAAATACTAAAAACATGAAAAGGAGAATTTGTCAATGTCACACCCCCAAAATACTAAAGCGTGACCGGCATGAAGTAAAGAGTGACTTCACTTCGTAAACCCTTTTTATTTAGTTTCTTCTATTTACAATTTGCGAAAATCCGTTTCACTAATATAAATAGTATAAAGTGACATATTACTATTAATTCATAAACCTTTGTAACGTTATTAAATATAATTATTTTTAAATGTTAGATTTCCAAAAACTACTTTTGACAATCAATAAACAAATTTTTGTTTAAAAAAATATCAAACTTTTTCTCTTAATACATAAATATATTTTATTGAAAACTTGCTTTATCAGAAGAAACAATAGAAAACGAAAACAGGCACAGCCCAGAGGCCATGAATAACAGGCGAAACCTGAAGTTCACAAGGAACAAGCGCAACCCAAAGGTCACGAAGAACTGGCGTAACCCGAAGGTCACGAATAACTAGAGCAATATGAAGGCTACGAATAATTGGTGTAACGTAAAGATTACGAACAACTAGTGTAACCCAAAGGCTACGAATAACCGGCGCTTCGTGTCTATTCCCTTGATAAAGGTTTCTTAATCTTTTATGAATTTTTTTTTTTTGAAATCGTAAAACTTGCACAAAGTCAAATTTATAAGACATTCATGATCCAAATTTATGTGATATGTGTGATTTAATGAAAGAAATTTACTTAATATTACATCATGACAATACAATCATATTAGTTTACCATGACATGCAAGGATTCATGCCAAGCCTTTACAGTGTATACCACTTTTGGAAGTAAACCATTTGAATGCATTCACATCATAGTTCTCAATTTTTTCCCTACGTTATTAAGATGTTATAACGCTTTTTCCATTCCGCATATCTTAAATCCACGTCATTCTTCATCTCACAAGCCAATTTACTTTATTAACAAAATTCACAATGGTTCAATAGCGTTTGAACAACCTTACTCTTTTTTTTTTTTTTTTTTAAATGGAGTTTCGAACTTACACTTCACCCTGCAGCGTTTGACAAATTGGAGAAGCTCAGCTGGAGAAGATGCTGAGAACAAGAGCAAAGCCATGAATACAGCGGCAGCAGACAGAGTCAAGCACACAAACCGACGGCGACGGAGGAAGAAGGTCTAGAAAGTTGGTGAGAGAGACCCCCTTTTCGCCCCCGTTTCCCCCTTTCGTACCTGATGTGGTTGAGTCTAAAATAAGATAGGTAAGGTTGAAACAACAGAGAATGTTACACAATTTTTCCCTTCATATCTAATAATTTTTTTTATTTAATATAAGGAAATATGAAATAATTTTCAGATATTGCTCCTCACCACATCAAAATATTCTCTTTTTTTTTTAATAGGTTCTTTAGGCCATGAAGTAATTTCCCTAAAAATTTTAAGCCAAATTGATAACCTCTACTGTTTTCCATAAACTATTTTAAGAAAATAAGATCTTAATTATATTCCGAAAAGTAACTCTAAAATTATTTATAACTCTTTCCCTTTTTTTAATGCTAGGACAAAATAAGACAATCCTTACTGACTAAGAATTTGTACATCGCACATCAAGCATAACAAAAGCACTCCAATGCCACCAAGCTACAAATATTTATTTGTTGCCAAATTACATATACACTGACATATTAATTAACTCGTTACTTATTTATGCATATATATATATTTACTTATTATTTTTTTAGGCTATTACGGTCAACTTTTATCTGAGTATGCAGTATATAAATATAAATATTGTAATGAGAAAAGTTCAGAAAAAAAAAGATTTTGAAGATCCTGTAATGGATATGATATCATATAAGGCAGGCCAGATGGACCAATCAAAAATTGCCAATAAAATCTTCAACTAATAAGCTTATGCCAACAATTTAGAAGAATGAAGACAAGGAGACAAGAGGAATATTTTGGTGAACTCTACTTATCTCTCAAATATGTTCATTAAAATAGGACATTTAGATCTAATAAAAAAAAAAAAAACAAAGCGTCACATTTTGATTGAATGCATGCATTGTTTTAGTTTTATATATATTTTTTATTTATTTGGCACTTGACAGCCACTCCCACTCATACATAATCAATCAACAATTCTTTGTTTCTTGTTGAAGTTGAAATCTGGTGATGATTGTTTTTTATTTATTTGTTCAATTATTCAATTCTGTTAAAAAAATGGCCCAAAAAGAGGCCTAAATAGGCAGAAAGTCTTTTTTTTTTGTTCAATTTTTGTTGGCCCAATTTTGTAACAGGAAAAGCCCATAAAACAGAAAAAACCATTAAACCGAACCGAAATAATTCGGTTTTTTTAATTTCGGTTTCGTTTTTTTGCCTTTTTTTGGTTTTCGGTTCTGTTCGAAACCAAAAAACCAAATGCTCAATCCTACCCCTGGGGCCAAAAAAAATATAGACATTTATATCTTTCTATTATTTAAGAGTGTTACCTGGTTATCTCATATTATTATGGAGCTGAATAATAAGAATTTTTCTTCTAAACTTCAATTTTTCCTTTTCATTTACAACACACTTAATGTATTTGCGTTTTATTAAAAAAAAGAAAATGTATTTGCGTTTTATTGTTTGGACAAAAACGACTAAAAAATAATAAACGGACACTTTAATATTGACCACGTCGATGACCTAAATCAACCAATCATGTAGTTACACGTAAACAAAATCTGAATTGTTCTAGAACTCTCTTTGTTAATTTTTGCTTGATCCCTAATCCGCACCTCATAATTTTTTTAGGAGCTGTCTATAAGTTTTCCAATTCTAAGGCTTGCGCGATTCAGTTATCTGTAACTAGCATATTCTGTGGTTCCTCTTCCAATATCGTCCTTCATTCTCGTCTTCCGCCGCCTCAAACTAAACCCTAATCATGCCTCGCCGTAGCTCAGGTGGTAAGTTATTTACCTCCAAATATATAAGAAATCTAATTGATTGGCTGTTCGGTGATATCTAGGGTTTTTTTTTCTTTTCAAATTTCTTTGTTTCATTATCGAAGGAAATTGGGATTTTAGGGTTCTATGTGCGCTTGAAAGGTTTTGTTCATGGACTCTTTGCGTTTATGCTTTTGCTTATACTTTTCGTATCGCCGTTCCTGAGAAATGGGAAATCGTTCGGAGGGGTTGATTTTTCTTGAATCTATTAATTTTCATATGGTAATGCTATGCTCTTGTCATTTCTGGTGATGCGTGTGGTGCCTATTGAGTAAGCCGATAATTATGTAAGGAAGGTTTATACTTCGATGCTAATCAGGTTTTTATCCTAACTCTGTGATTTGTGATTTGTGGTTTTTTTCTTATTGAGTAAGCCGATAATTATGTAAGCAAGATTTATACTTCGATGCTAATCAGGTTATTATCCTAGCTTTGTGATTTATGCTTTGTGTTTTTTATGTTTCAACTCTGCGAACTGTGATATATCGAACGAACTGCAATGCCTTCGTAGAACATTTGAAACATTTGAAATGTATGTTGGGCCCCTATCATCGTAGCATTTGCTGCGCTATTGTATTACAATTATTTTTGGTTCCATAAATTCTAAAATTCCTGAACGAACTTGTCAACAGATTAGTCTCATGGTGGTCTAATTGTGTGATCCATTGTGATATGTTTATCTTTGCAGGAAGGTCTTCTCGGCCAGCACCCCGTCCAGCAGCATCTCGTAACCCCCCTCCTCAGCCAGGTAAACAATAATATATTGTTAGAAATAATTAGACTGTCCATTTTTCTGTTATGTTCTACCTCGTTAAGCTTTTCATCATGATCCCAGCATACCTTCCAATAAGTCTTAACTGTTTGTTTACCACATAATTAAGTTGTTCTTTGGTCGTTTTTACCTTCCAATGAGTTTTGTTGTGTCTCATTTTTTAAGAAATTGTTTAATCTTTGTCTAAGCTTGGCTGTGTCTTTATGCAGTTCACCATGCTCCTACTCCAGCTCCCGCTCAGAGTGGCGGTGGTGGCATGCTTGGTGGCATTGGTTCAACCATTGCTCAGGGTATGTGAATATTATTATTTCATTGTACCGTATGTGATGGGACCTGTGAAAATGAATTTCTTTGTGCTTATTGGATGTAAAATTGTTGTAGGCATGGCTTTTGGAACTGGTAGTGCAGTAGCACACAGGGCTGTGGATGCGGTGATGGGTCCCCGCACTATTCAACATGAAACCGTTGTCACTGAGGGTGCCACCGCTGCTCCTGCACCAACTGCAAACAGTTTTGGTAGTGATGCTTGTGGGGTTCACACAAAGGCCTTCCAAGATGTATGCATTTCTTGTTCTAACCACCTATATGTTTTATGATATGTAAATCAGACCTTATCTCGCACATATCAATGATCCAATAAGATGAATTTCTCACAGATTGACCATGTCATTTAATGTTTTGAACTTTACCTGCATTGATATGAACAATAGTATAAAAGCATCTTAAGTAGCAGAAGCTAATAACTATTACAAGACATGCAAGATCTTTTGCTAAAAGGCCCTTAGTTAGTAATAGTTCCTTAACATGGGTTGTCAAACATGTTTCAAATGTATGGTCCATGAGTGTGCTTTCCATGTTGTGCATTAATTCAGTGTGATCCCATCAGTATGCATCATCAAGTATTTTCAGGTCTCATCCGATGCTTTACTGATTGACTGAAACAAAGTGACTATTTTATTGATTTCAGAGTGTATTTTTAAGTCAAACATGTTTGTAATTCTGATTCATAGTTTCTTTACGAAAATCACTGGGCGTATTCATTAATGTATGAGTGCATAGTGATTGGATTGGATCATTATGACTTCAAGTATATCATATGGCTCGAGGTTTTAGTAGATCATGTACTGGATAGCTGAACAAGGCTCAAGGTTTCAGTAGATGATGTACTGAATTCCTGAACCAGTGTGATTATCTCGGTGGTTTTATAATGCAGTTCTAAGCCAAATGTCTGTTAAATTTGAATTTAAGGGTTTTCCCCAAAAAAAAATTGCTGATAGATATACTCATTAATGTTTCTATTCCTGCTGCTGCTGCTTAATGATTTGATGGTAATATTTCCTGACATTAAAGATGTTCATTTGTTTTCTTGCAGTGCCTGAACAATTACGGTAATGACATTAGCAAGTGCCAATTCTACATGGATATGCTAGCAGAGTGCAAGAAGAATTCTAGCGCCTCATTGAGTGCTTAGGCCGTATTTCCTCTGCTCTACCCTCTTCTGCTATGGAATTATATCTGCTACGAGTCGGTGTCGTGTCTGTTTTAGACTGTCTATGATGGCTAAGATTGTTCCATGTGGTTGTGGGCTTCATTTAAATAAAGCCGAACAAGACGATAAGAGGACCTTTTTGCAGAACCATCAGTATTCATTTATTGCTATTATGATCATTAGATGTCGTAATTGGTCTATTTGGTCTGCTTTGTATGTGGATTTGTTGGTGGTTGTCATTCTGAACTGGAATTTTCTCCTGTTTAAACATTGACGTTGATACAAATCGCATGGAACTAGGCCATTGAAACAATTCTTATTTTCCCGTCTATACATTGTCATAAAGTATCGACGCTAGATGGGGTTGTCCTGATGGGTTCTTCCGTTTGAAAAATGTAGAGTCTTTTTTGAGGTTTTGTTTGTTTTCCCCCTTTTTGGCCAACTCAATTTTCACTGGCCCTAAGAAACGTGATTTGTGATTTTGATATTTTCAGTACATTCTTCTGGGGTTTTTTTCTGATTATTACTCGGTAATAACTAATAAGAAGCAGGAGGACTTGTTAAGAGCAGGGCATGCTTCCCATCTTTAACTAAGGTCCAATTATTGTCCTGTACATTCGGCATTTCTTATCCTTGGCCGCTGATATTTTTAAGCATTAAGAGGCAATGGCAACTTAAGACTACCCATTTTACAATGTCTCCTGTTAGCTCTCAACAAAAACATGGTCAATTTGGTATCCTCCTCGTGCCCACGTCCCCTCCTTAGCTTGAATTTAGAATTTAACACAATTCATATTTCATAACACGTTTTTACCCATTTTTCACTGGAGTTCAGCTTTCTCAGTCATAATTCTTTATGTTAAGCTTTATGGCCAGTTTATATCTTCTACCGAAGCTTTTTAGCGCCTTATGTTTTAGGATCAGTGCGTTGTTTTCAACTTAGGTATGAAATATATATAAAAATATATTGGTTAATTATATAGATATATATATATAAGTTCATGTAGATGTTAGAATTGGATCCAACGATTAGGGTTGATTTAATTCAACGGCTAGGGTTTAATTTTCCCTTTCTTTTATCCAATGGTCTTCATCATCTGACGGTTCAAGATTGAACAGTACGGTCAAAGTCAAATGGTTATCAGTGCGGTCAACGGATAAATAGTACTGGTCAAATATACACATAAGCACTCTTTATTGTGCGCAACTTTACTATATGGGCCTCATTTCCAACGATGGTTTTTGAATGTGTAGTATGTGAGACGAAGTGGTGATTGGCTCCCGGTCTTTCGTCCCTATTCCCATTCAATCGTGATTGTCTTTTGTTTGCGTGGGTTTCAATATTTGTATTTTTTTTTTTTTGTATGCTTTGAGAAGATTGGGTCTTTTGTGATGCTGGCTTTCTCCTTCTTATGTATAGAGGCCCAATTTATGTACTCTCCTAAATATTGGGCCTATTTAACTAATTTGATTAAATTAAGGATATTAATTAGCATGTTGTGTTTTTCTAAAACATCTCAATCATCTTCCTTTATTCTCTCTTTTATCCTTTATTTGGTTATTGTTGAAAAAGCACCAATAAGATTAATTTGAGAAGGAGTTGACAAAAGTTAGAATTATACTTTATATTTAGGACTAACATTAATTACCTAAATGGGTCATATGTTTAGACTGGAGTGAGTATCATTTTACCAGTTTTTAGGAGTAATATTTACGTCTCATGTTTGGCCAAGAAGTCAACCGATTGGCTGCTTGATTACTCACAAAGTGGATCATTTATAAGAATTTTGTCTATATGAAATTATGAATATTACTTCCCTTTGGCTATTATTATGACACGGGTGCTAAGCCCACCTGCTTTTCACCATCTAATAACTAGTTTTTCTAAGGATAAGAATTAAAAACTCAAATATATAAATTGAGCGTTTCACCAATTAAGATTGGATTACGGGAGATATATCTAATATAAATTGAACTATATATGAAGTTCTTAAAAAGCATTTATTTTCCTCACTCCTCTTTTATGTGTGTGCAAAGGGCGTGTGCAAAGGGCCGTGAAGCCTCCTTGGGTGCGTAGCACGGATAAATTTATGCTGCCGCAGAAGAATTGGTGGTGGCTGATCTCATTCCTAAAGCTTAATTAAAGAAATTCCATTATCTATTATTCATTAGACTAACAGGTGGAAAAAGAAATCTATAATGTAAAAGTATGTTGGGAAGAAAATATGATAATGAATCTAGAAAACCCTCTATCAGCAGGTTTGGATTGGCTTCTAAGAGCTTAGAAGCCCGTTGCCACTGTAGAAAAAATAATGTTTGCTTTGACTTATTTGGAGAAGAGTTTATGGCTTCAAACAAGCTTATAAGAAAAAGTTGGAAGTTGGAGCTTCTGGCTTCTGGGGTTGGAATGACGGGTCCCATACCTTTTGTTGTGTATTATTGACAAATCTCTGATTTGTAATGCTTTTATATGCTTAAATTGAGGCAATTAACATGATTAAGATGTAAGTTTAGTCTAATAATGTTTAATTAAATGCCTCAAACTCTAAAGTAAAATGAGTGTAAAATTAGGATTAATTAGCCATAATTGTAGATTAATTTGATTAATTGAGCTATAGGGCTATTTAACCCTTTTTCTATCTTATTTCCACTTATAGGGTCGTTCAGGACCAAAAGATCAGATCCCGGATGGGGAAGAAGACCAAACGAAGGAGCAGAAGAAAGGTGAGTTCGTCGTGGCCTCGCTGTAAGCCAGAAGAGTTCCAGAAGCAACAGCAGCTCGCGCGTGGCGAGCCTGCATTCCGCAGAAATTTCAGTTCGCGTTTTGGGCCTTTGTTTCGGATCCAACTTAATACCCACTCTTAGACCTGACTTGGGGGACCTTTAAATATGAAAATCTAAACCCTAGAAGGCAGATTTGGTCCACCAAACACACACCCAAACCCTAGCTCTCTCATTCTCTCATCTCATCTTCATCTTCCACCTCCTTTCCACCCCAAATTTCCATGGCACCCACTCTCATTTCTCTTGTTGGTGACTTCTCCATGGAAGGTAGCAGCTAGAGGGTACAAATCCTTAGTGATGGAGACTAATGATTTGAGCTTGGAGCTTCATTAAGGGAGTTCTTCTTCTCCCACTCTCTCTTCCTTATGTTTAAACATGTTTCTAGGATTTTATGGCTTGTTTCTTCATTTGGATGTGATTTCTACGAATTATCTTTTGTTAGAGAGTGGTTGAAACACTTGTAGCTTGTTTCCATTTGTGTATGCTTGACATTTGTTCTTCATTTACTTAAACTTTGTTTGAATGTATGGATTCATCATTTTGAATGAATGTTTTAGTTAATATTTGTTCTATTTGAGGATTCTCATTTAGTAGACCACTTTGTCAAGTATTTGCATTTGTGAATTGGCTATTGAGTTTGTTAAGTTGCATGAGTGGCATCGGCCTTCTATCCTTGTGTTTTAATTTATTATGTGGGATTCCAGTAATTATTTGAATCCTAGGTTAATTAAGTGGCAATTTGGGATCCCGGTTGTCGGAATAACAGCCCCTTACAATTAATAAATTCACCTTGGTTTTTAAGCTTAATCAACTCAATGTTGGAGGAATTAGTAAGCGGGATTCCGGTACTAATTCACCCAATTCGAACCTAGCCTAGAGGGATCCCTCTAGGGGCCTTTTTAATTAAGCAAAGAGCTCCCTAAAAACAAATTGAAGCAATGATTGTCTTAAGTCTCTATTCACCAAGGGTTACTCCACCCCATTTAATCCAAATCTCCCTTTAAATCCAATCTCAATTCTTTCTTGAACATACAACACTTTTCATACAAACTTTTCTTTTACATCTCAAAAATCAAATACAAAATGTTTTCCCGTCCAATTAGTTTCGCATTTAGCTATTAGGTAGTTATTTACACTAAGGCTCCTCAAGAGAACAACACACAAGGATAGCTTCCACTATCCCCTTGATCCCTAAGTTTCTTGAAGAGCGGATCCGAGGCGGCACTACACTGACATAACCCCAATGGTTAGGTGAGCTCTTCAATTATTTAATAAAGTGGGTAGGAAAATTGACAATTATACCTCTAAAATTCTCAAATAAGATATTTTCTTTTAAACTAAAATTTTCTTTTTATCTCAAAAAATTTACCATAACAATCTTTAACTATCTTTAGCTATCTTTAACAATCTTTAACTATCTTTTGAGTTAAAAATATAATTTTTTCAAATTATTTTCCTTAAAATAAGGGAGAAACTAAGCCTTTAAAATTCTCAAAAAGCCCCAAATTTCACTTTTTTACTAAACTATAAGAATATATGCATATTATGTATATATTATTTAATAACAATGATATCCTTTTTAGTAATTTTTCATCTAAATTGCTTTACAAAATAATCATCCAAACGTGTTTCTAAAAGTTAGATTGAAAAAAAGTCACTTCTATCATTACAAATCCAAACATAAAATTCTCAAAAAGCCCCAAATTTCACTTGTTTTTCTGAATTGTAAGAATATATGCATATTCTCCTTGGTTTGTAACAAGAGATTAAGCAATTGGTGAAATGAGACACTTGTTCTTGACTTGAGAAAGCTTTTATAAGTATATTTTGAACCCTAGGCTAATACATATATATATTCATTTATAGCATTTGTGAGAGGATGTTCATTAAAGGTTATAAGATACAAGGGAGATAAATAATCCTAGGCTCCATTTTATCCTTAAAGTCAAAGAATTATTTGTAGTTATCAACTTTTAATTTTAAAGGAATTTTTGTATTGGTTAATTCTCCAACCAAAATTTGCTCTAGCTCAACTTAATTGAACTCACTAAACCTTCTGTTTGATCACATTTGTAACCAAATCCTCGTGAGAATGATACTTTCTTATCACTCTATTACTTGGCATGACCCATGCACTTGCGGTGCGAACAAGTTTTTGGCACCGTTGCCGAGGATTTGCGTCCCAAAACCGTCTTTGGTTAATCTTAATTAGAGCACTAGTAGCTTAAGCTTGAGTTTTATATATATTTGTTTTGTTTGTTTGTTTAGTTTTCTCTTTTGACTTATTTTCTTTTGTTCATGTGTATATTTGTTCCTTTTGTGTGTCTTTTTGTTTGTTAGTTATTTTATTTTACATTTTGTTTATGGGTCATCCTTGGTCGACTAATGGGGAAAGTGGTGGATTTGAACATGATAATGATTATCTACATTCTTGTTATGACCCTAATGCTTGTGAAATTCAATATGAGTTCATTTGTTGCAATTTTTGTAGAGATAATCATTATATTGAGCAATTCCCCCATGTATCAACTTTGGATTATGTAGGGGATGATTTTGCTATGGTTCAAACTGACTTGCATGATAATTCTTTTAACGTTAGTTGGAATCATGAGCATTCATTGTCTTGGGATCCAAATTATTCTTTCCCTTCATATACATCACATTCTCAAGCATCACCCAATCATGTAGATGAAACCACTCCTATTCATGAGAAGAAGCCTTCAGTAGAGGATATGCTTAAGTATGTTCTTGATAATCAAAATGAAATGAGAGCTTGGACAAAAGAGAAATTGAGTGAACATGCAGTAGCTCTTGAAAATTTAGCACTTAGAGCAAGTGAAATGGCTAGTGACATTGATTCTTTAAAGCAAAAAGGTGTTTTCATTGACATATCAAATGACTCTTATGTAGAAGATGTGATCTCAAGTGAACGATTGACCATAGGAAGTGATGATGTGCTACCAATGGTTTGTGATAATTTTGTGGTTGATTGTGAGTTGAAAGTTGAAGAAGGAGAGAACAATATTAAGTGTCCAATTGAGGTTTTGAGTTCGGAGCCTAATCGTTGTTATTATGAACAAGAGAATATAGTAGAAATCCCTGCAATCTATGTTCAAAATCCTTCTACTGATTTTTTGACTCTTACTAATGAGAGTCAAGTAGATTTTATTGGATTTTTAAAATATTTGGGGGCTATTGAGGATAATTTTGAAACAACTGAATTGAAGCGTCCTATGTGCCATATTGAATAATGTTCATTAAAATCACTCTTGATTGAGGGATCATGTAATTCTTGTATGAATGAATGTCCATTTTTATTGAAACCTTGTCTTTTGAAGAGAAATGACGACAAGGTAATCTTAGTTTTTGATACTTTTGATTAATAATTGGTATTTGAAAGTCTGGCTGAAGACTATAAACTTAGCGTTTCTTGGGAGGCAACCCTAACTCTCAAACTTTCAATCTTTTTCCTTGTTGCTTTTCTTTAATGGTGTGACTTGTTTAGAGCATTTTGAAGGTCTATCATCAAATTGAACATGAGGCAAAAGGAAGCAAGTTCGGAGAGCAAAGAGCATTTACAGGTAAGTTTCTTGCATTTCCAAGTCGATTAGAATTGAAATGATTTGATAATAGAATGTTGGTTGACATTGACTTGAATTCAATTTTGGAAACTTGGATTACTTCTTGTCGATTTACTTGAAGCATGAGTTAGATTGGTTTATTATCCACTGAATTGAATGTGTGATCTACTTATAGAATGATTGCTTAGATTATATGTTTGATAGGCACTTATGGGTGATATTTTTAAATGTTTGATTTGCGGTTTTAAGACTGGTTTACTGACAATTTTGAAACAAACCTTGCACAAAAGAGTTGGGAGATGATTTAAATGCTTTTGAAGAGAGATTTTGTAACAATTTAATGTGTATGCTCTTTTTAAATTGAAGGACTCTAGAACCTATCTTGGAATCTCTTGAGTCAATCTAGTGATCTTGCGTAATTTTGAAAAATGATATAAGCATACTTTCAAATGCGTTTGAGTCTTTCAAGCCTACCTATGACATTATTTCCACTTGTACCCCCATTTGAGCCTTTAATTGAAAAACCATGTGAATTTTCTTTTTGGAACCCACGCTAGACTTTAGCCTTTGTGACCTGAAAAACTATGAATTACCTTAATCTTGAGATGATCGATGATTACTATTGATAGTAAGAATTGGTATAGTGGTCATAAGATGAATGTTATTGTAAGTAGGTATGAGTAATGTAAATTATACATGATATTCAATAGTTTGTACTCATGCGTCATTTCAAGTTTACTTTCTTTACTTCAAAAAAAAACAGAGAGAGAGAGAGAGAAGAAGAAGAAGAAGAAAAGAACAGGAAAAAGAAATAAAAAATTGAAAAAAAAAACAAAGTGAAAAGAGTTTAGTTTCAATAAGACTTGGAGTGCAAATAAATCAATTTGAGATAAGTTTAGGGGAGTGGTTGACTTTTTAGAAGGAAATTTTGTGTAGAAAAGAAAGAAAGTTGAGTTGCATGTTATCATTTATCTCAAGATATTTGAATTCGCTTTATACCTTTCTTTCTATGAGCTAAACCCTTGGCCACATACAAGCTTATAAAGTCCCATTGATTTTGGATTATGTGAAGTGATCTTTTAGTGGAAAGATAGGAAAAGGTCAGGCATATGAAGTCCTAATGTTGAGAGTATGTCATACATGTTAAAATGTTTCAATTTTTCTTGACATTTGCAGAAGAATTATTTTCAGACTCCACACACACATTTTAAAATTGTTTGAAAATTTGTTTTTAATTTGTGAATCTTGCATTCCTCTATATTGCTCTATTTTCCTATTGAATATATTTTTTAAGCAACTAATGAAGAAAACACCATATATGCAAAGTAAGTGGATAATTGAGCAATCTAGCTATTTAATTACTTGTTTTACTCGAGGACGAGTAAAAGTCTAAATTTGAGGGTGTGTTAACCTTAGAATTTCATGTCTTTTTGGCACATTTTCCTTGAGTTTTGGTTGCACATTCTTACTCAATTATACATAATTTGTGTTTTCCTCCCCCTTGTTTATTATGAGCTCATTAAATTTATTATTTTGCAAGGTATGATTTGGTACACTACTACAAAAAATAGAATTTATGTCTCCATTTCACATCTCTTTTTTAAATATGAGATGTAGAAAAAAGACGATGGCAAAATTGTAATTATGTTGAAAACTTTCAACGTCTCTTTTTTGAATATTAGACGTTGATTCTCTAAAAATTGAGCGCGCAAACACAAAAATTAGAGGGAATAGGCGGGGGAAGGAGTTTCCACGTCTCACAATTAATGTGAGACGTGAAAAGTATACTTTCAACGTCTCACAAATAATGTGAGATGTGGAAAGTAGCTTTTCACGTCTCACATAAATTGTGGGACGTGAAAAGCTCTAAAAAAAATAAATAAAATACTTTCTCTCATACTTTTCACATCTCATAAATGTTTATGAGACGTGGAAAGTTTTTTTCACATCTCATGAACGTTTAAGAGACGTGAAAATGTGTAAACCCACGTCTCATAAACGTATTGAGAGTGGATTTACATTTTAAAAAAGAAACTTTCCCTGGCCGCCAGAAACACGTTGCTTCATTAAATACAACCATAGCATCTTCTTCCCTGCCTCATCTCCCTCCGCCTTCTCCCTCTCACCACGATAACACACCCTAGCCTCCGTAAGACCCAGAACGTCGACAGATCGAGCTTCTCCATCTCCCTTCCGTGAACGAATGCCATTGAGAGTGAGCTCGAGATCTGATTCGAGTCTCACAGCAAGAGAAATCTGATCGGATGTCACGGTGAGTTCTCTGTTCTTCATTTCTCGTTTTGATTTGTTGTTCTCGTTTCAAATTTTGGGTGTTAGGTTTCTGAGAAAGTGTGTGTTCTGCTTTTCTGTTCTTTGTCCTTTCTGTTATTCTCTTTACAGGTTACCACGTACCATGTGGTGAGTCTCTTCCCATCTTCTATCGGTGATTCTGATTTATTTGTTTGATTTTGAGCTGTCTGGTTCAATGAAAATCTTGGAGTGTTTCTTAATTAAATTTAGCTGGAGCTTTGGGGCTTTGATTTGAATAGTTTCTTGCCGGATTTCTGTTTGTTTCTTGGGCTGTGACTTCAGTTTTTATGATTTAATTAGAGCTGTTCTTGGGAGTTTAATGTTCAATATAATGCTTGTGGTATATCATGATGGCTGATTCTTGGGTCATATGGTGGGGGAAAGCTGAAAATCTGGGCTTATAGTAGAGGTGAAATTATTATAATGATAGGGTTAATCAATGATTAAATTGTTAGAAATCAATTTGGATTGTATGATTGATTTGATTCGTTCTTCTGGTGCCGATATTAGTGTTGTGTGGATGTTGAAATACAAGGCTTAAATTGTTTGCAAGCAAACAGCTTCATGGAAGGACACAAGATCAGGCGACAGATTGAGGAATTGGAGAAAGTTTCGGGTGTTGGGAGCAGCGGGTTGACGGTTGATTGGGTGCCGGTTGATTCTTACTTAACCAGGTGTGTTAATTGATTACCTTGATGTGATAAAATATTGAATTTCTTGTCTCGTCTGCTGTCAAAGAATTCTGAATCCAAAAGATTGGCCATGAATGTTTTCAGGAGTTTGTATGATGACTATAATCAAAAGCAGGATTTGGTGCATCATTCACTATTTTAAAAGAATAAGCTCTGATATGCCAAAGGGCTTTGTCTCATTTGAAAGGAAAGTACTTCCCTTTGATGGAAATCACTTTCAAGTTTCTTACCCCGATGCTAATTTTGGAGCACTTCTGTGATTTCTCTATGCAGATTTGAGGTATTCAATGAAAAAATTATTTTCAGTTGTAAAAAAAACGAATTTCTTACCTGAAAGTTTCATATAGCTTGTCATGTGATCATTTGGCATGTATATTCATAGTTCTGGTGTCATAGAGGATCAAACAGGCGGAGCTGTTGAAGTTGACTTTGCAAATAAGTATCTAGGTGGCGGTGCTCCTCATAGGGGCTGTGTGCAAGTATGATAAGCTTATGTTGTCATCTTTTTTTAATAATTGAATATTGTGGAAGCATGGCTTTTTTCTTCAAGTCGCAATTCCTCTTTGTGTTTGATGAAAATGTGACTGCTATCTTGTTTATGTTGTCTACAAATGCTTTTTGGCCTTGTCAATGTAGGTTGGCACCTTAACATTTTGTTTTCCTTCTAGAAAATCACTGCCTCAATATTTAATTCAACTTTGTAATAATCTGATACAGGAGGAAGTATGCATCCATGCAAACAGAGGCACATATAGCAAGTATTATAATTCTCAAACCCTTGTTTTATTCCCAGTAATCTATTTATAATTAGTCTGGGACACTTTTTCTCAATCAAATGGAGTGTAATTTGAAATTCAATGATGATGGATACTCCAATAACACTAATTTCTTGAAGCAACAATCATGACAGAGACCAGCTGAGGACAAGTGGGACAAACTAGTGTCTATGCCTCCAATAAGTGACAAAACTTGTCTAGAAAATCATTTCAATTTATGAGACCTAATGAATTTCAGTCTCCATGGATTTCAAGGGCATTATTAGGTGTGAGTAGCATAACAGCTCTAAACATATTAAATAAATGGAGACCCATTTGATCAAAAGTGTAGGGTAGCAATAGAGCAAAATAAAGCAAAGTTAATTGATTAGCATCATTAGCCCCTGTGCATATAAGCTAATGGTGCTAATAGAGCAAAGTTGATTGATTTATTAAAGAAAGAACAAGGTGTGGGTACCAAAGTAAAGTTTGAAGAAAAGTATAGGTGAATGCAAAATGGTTTTCCCTAATCAACTATCGTGTTTTAATGAGAATATCTCTTTAAGATATAGTGATACAGTAGATTATGCCTGTGATCTTATTGATCTTTGATCCTTATGGTTTTCTTGTAAATTCTTTGTTTTATCCTCAGGTTTATGCTTCTGCCTCAACATCTATGGAAGTGAGCAAAGGACAATCTACAGATGAAGTCTTACAAAACTCTCAAAAAGGTCATCATGGTTTTGTAAATCAATTGGTCAGTAAATCTTTAGGTTTTGTCTGAGTTACATTCCCTGCCTTGGTGATAATATGCCATATTGTAAATCAATTGGTTAGTATATCTTTAGGTTTTCAAAATCAATATTTGCCATATTGCTTTTTTCTGTCATTGAGAATTTTTCAGTTTGTTGATAGTTTGAATCCCATGAAGCTGATTGTTCAAGACTCTTCGTCAAGTCTGCTTACTCATTTAGTCGGATATGAATTATTTGGAATAATTTGTTAAGAATTGTTTAAATTTTATTTAAGGAGTCTAATCCAAGTATTGTATGTGTTAAGAGTATATAGGAACTAAGTTTCTGTTTGTTTAGGAAGACTTGGATAATCTATGTACATGTTTAGGAGGATTATACTGAAAATGTGAGAATAGTAATTTGGTAATTATATCATATGTGTTCTTTTTCAGGTAGGAACATCATTAAATTCTACTAATTGTTTCCTGCTACAATCTAGTTCATCAGTTTTCACTTGGCATGGCCATTGCTGACAAAAGCATCTTAAAGGACAAGCAGGTTGATTTATGCTGCTCATTGATTTTAATAATGTTGTGGATATAATATATAGGCTTAGTATCAGTTCAGTGACATGAGATTGTTAGCAAATGAATAATTCCTGCAACAGGTGAACAAAGATCCTGAGGTGTATTTATATCCCATATTTTAGGATGAAAGTTGTATTATAATATTTTTTTTAATATTAGTTTACCTATAAATAATAAAATTAGTTTAATTTTTTCATTTTAAATGTTGTATTTCTATTATTTCGATAAAATATTGGGGTTTTTTTTAGATTGGGGTTAATCATTCTAATTAAAATAATATCATTTTTTAAAAAAAAACTTTCCATGTCTCTTATTTGAATAAGAGATGTGGAAAGTGGCCACTTTCCACGTCTCACATTTAAAATGAGACGTGGAAAGTTCCGACTTTCTACGTCTCCTCTATCCATGTCCCACCAAAAAGAGACGTGAAAAGTGTTTTCTGTAGTAGTGATAAGAAAATTAGAATCAAGCCATTTGAGAATTCAAGGATGATCAAAGTGATGCCAAATCATAGATAGAACACCCCATTTGTAAGAGAAAAACTCAATTTTTCAGGAGAGAAATGAGCTGCAGCCCACTCTGTTTTGAGCCACAACTCATTCTACAGCAAAAGGACAGAAGAAAACTGAGCCGCAGCTCAAAAATCAGGCCACAGCTCATTTTAGGATAAAAGAAAACTGAGTCGCAGCTCAAATTTCTGGGCCGCGGCTCAGACGTGACAGCAGAATGCACAGCTTCATTTGGATGAGAAATTTAGGTTTTAAAGGGGAGAAATCAATGGAGGCCGTCATATTCAATTTTCTGGACATATTTGGAGTATTTTGGGTGCTAGAGCTTGGGTTTTGAAGATTTGGAAGCAAGGATTGAGCTTTGGAAGAGATTTAGAGCTTTAATTCTTTGATTTTTCTTCTTCGTCTTCCTTTCCTCTTTTATTTTCTGTTATGGCTGCATATTCTCCTTAGATTTGTAGTTTTTTATTGATTATAAGTAGCTAAACTTGTTATCTAGGATTATTTTGAACCCTTGTATGGATTAACTCTTTAATACTCCTCTTCTTTTGTGATTAATGATATATATGTGTGTTTATTTTACTCTTTACTTAATGCTTCTAAATGCTTGATCACCATTTAGATGTTTTGTTCAAGAACTTGAAATTTGCTTGATGAATGAATGGTTTTGTTGGTAAGATAGATATACTTATTAACCTTGCATAGTCACATTAGAGTTGGAGTTTGGAAATTGTAACACCTAAATTTTTACTACTATATTATAGCATTTTAATTGATTTATAACCACTTGTTAATTCCAAAAGCCCAAAAATACGAAAAATTTAAAACTTTTTCTTTCCAAAGTATTAAATCAAATTTCCTTTCTTTCAAATGGGATTTTCTGACAAATTGGAATATCTTTAAACTTTCAATAAAATAGAGTGGCTATTAAAACAATTAAACTCGAATTATAATGCTTGGGGAGTCAAACTCCTTACACTATATTTACATATTCTTTAGATTATGTTCAACTTATCTATTTACACCTCTCTTACTATAATAATATATTGGCGGGTTATCTTGATTGATAACCTTCTTATATGAGTATGCAGCTCTATTATTTTTTAAAGATATATATACATATATAAAATATACATTAATTACAAGACAAGCTTCCAACTTATCTTAATTATTTAAATATACAACCTACACGGGTAAATAAACTCTTAAAGTATCTACCTACAAAGTACAAGACATAACAGGCATTCCTGCCTCTTCATACTACCTTACTTCTTTCCTAGCTAGATACTCCCATTCCGCTATACTGAAAACGTTTTGGAAAACAGTGAGATTGGAAATCTCAATAGCAGTTTATTCCATATTATGTGTGCACTTATATACATACATATACATCAATTTCATAAACCTATGCATATAATGAATGCATATATTCCTTTTAAACCAATACCTGTAGGATTTTCCAATTATAGCCTCACAGCTACTCAATAACCCTCACGGTTATAGGAATTATATTGTAGCCCTCACAGCTACTCAATAACCCTCACGGTTATAGGAATTTAACTGTAGCCGTCACAGCTACTCGATAACCCTCGCGGTTATAGGAATTTAACTGTAGCCCTCACAGCTACTCGATAACCCTCACGGTTATAAGAATTTAACTGGCAAAAGGGGAGCGACCCACCTAGGTCTTGGAGTACTCCATAAATATCATCAATATCACAACAAGAATAATGCCCATTTAAATGCCACAGATATTACAAAATTATATATATAGAAATTTATATTATGAATTAAACTTCTACCTGGATACCAGAGCTATTTCTTGAACCAGATCCTTTACTTTCCACTGTCTTGGTGAACTCATACCAATATCAAAGCCTATCTACATATCATATTATAATAAGAGTAAGTTAATATATGTAATTCTATATTTATACTAAGCGTCTCTCTCGAGTCCTAAATGCTTGTAACTACCCCACTATTTTTATATCTATGAATCATTCTAATTTACTACATCTTAAGATTAAAAGATCACTTGTAATTACTTTACTCCAATTAGTATTTCTTATTCTCAATGTTTGACTAATAATTTAATCAATTCTTTCTAACAATTTAAGAAATCCCTAAACAACTCTATAATTAGCTTTCGAACTTGCACTATTATGATCTTAAACTAGTCAACAAAAATACAATATATACATCAACCCTTATCCATTTCAAACATACTAAGTACAAAAATTGCAGCCTCCATAACAAGATTTAAATCTTAATTTCACCAAAATTATGCTTCAGTAATATTCAAAGTATAAGTCCTTTGAATCAACCCTCATTAACTCCATTAAACTATTTCAATTCATATGAAGCTCAAATAACAAGTATTCAGAGTCTAAACACAACATTAATAATGCTTTTCTTATACTTAATTAACATTTACACAATTTGTCCTAAAGTAAAAATCTCACAAGCTCACTTAATGGTCAACAACTCCTTCTCCAATCACACCATTATTATTTAGCACAATTATTTGACCAGTTGAGACATAACAAATTTTAAATCAGTTCCATGACATCAAACCCATTCCCTCGTGCCACATTATATCATGTATATATATCTAATATCTCATAACATTATTATTTTTTTTAAATGCTTTGTAAGGCCATAATTAAAATCTGAAGTTTCTAGCTCAGATAAATCATCTTTGTCACAAAATAACACTTTATATCATCATTTAATCATCCCAAAACATTCTTTCTTTTAATCATTATTTAACATTCAGAGACTCCAAGTAAAACTGCATTTAGTTTGTAAAACTGCGTACTTAATTCATTCAGCATTATCATAGCAACTCCAAAAAGCTACACCACAGCATAGCACAAGAAGTTTGATTTAATTATTTTAATTACATCTTCATACATCGACTAAAACTACCCAAATATCCTTTATAAAGTTGAAAATCACCATCTTGTGACTACCATTACATACTTCGTCTTATAAACTTAAAAGAACATTCCAATTGATTATAATTCCCACAGTAACAGCTGAACATGTACATATCCTTAAATAACCATAATAAGAAGACACAGTGATCATTATTCAGCTCTTGAAAACATTAAGCAATAGAGTCCAAATTAGTTTCTAGCTTCAAAAATTTATCTTTGCATCCTCTAATGCTAAAACAAGTTTCTTTTATTATTTGGACCGAAAATTCATATTCCTCAATTGCCAATATTTACATCTTTAGCCCCTTTTACTTTGAAATCCGAAAATACACAGATACTCAGGAGCCATAGATTCAATTTACTACCATCATCTAGACACTCAGAAAACATGAACCCCAAATTCTGAAATTATAGAACATCACTGTACAAAAATGTACAGACTAGAACAAAGGTTTATGTTTCAAGCATCATCTCCCATTTTAAGGAATATCACTATGAAACAAAGCCCAATCAGACACAACTCAGCTAACAACTTCAGTCAAGGCTGAGAACGGCAACTAGAAACAGAGCATAAGGTTATAATTCAAAATCCTCACATAATCATTCCAATTACACATGTAAGGACAGAAATTAGCTAAGCAAATAATCATTATTAAACATCATATAAGATCGTAATTCAGAAAATAAACACATAAAGCAAACTGAAACTGAAGCTTCACCACGAATCAAGCTTCCCAACCGTCAGAAATTGCCTCCATCGACGGTGAAGATGGCTGGAACTGAGGAGGAAAACGGAGATAGAGAAATAGAGAGAGATGTCGAAGAGAGGGAGGGAGAAGGGAAAAATGATGGGAAGGAAGGAGTGTCTGATTTTATAAAGGGGTAAGGAGATAAGTGCGCTTCTGCCCTTTTTAACTACTGTTCCTTTCAATTTAGTCCTTATTCTTAATCTTTCTATTATTATCAGTTTGGTCCTTATCTGAGAAATTAATTTCCTAAAATTAGTTCTCATATCAGATTAGATATTTTCTTACCCATAAATTTATTTGGGCCTCAAAATAGTTTTTCCTCAAATTTCCAAATTAAAATTTATCATCTAATTATTTTTTCCTCAATTAATAAAGAAATTAAATCTTAAAATTATTAGAAATACATCTTTATCTGATAAATTTATTTATAAGACTTTTTAATTTGTAAATGATACCCCCAAACCTTCAATAAGTTCCTATTATCTCTAATTCAAATTTTGGGGTGTTACAAAAATTGGGTTTTATTAATTGTAATAAGAGATTGAGCAATTGATGAAATGACACTTGTTCTTGATTTGAGAAAGCTTTTACAAGTATATTTTGAACCCTAGGCTAATACATATATATTCATTTATAGCATTTGTGAGAGAAGGTTAGTTAAAGGTTATAAGATACAAGGGAGATAAATAATCCTAGACTCCCTTTTATCCTTAAAGTCAAAGAATTATGTGTAGTTATCAACTTTTATTTTTAAAGGCATTTTTCTATTCGTTAATTCTCCAACCAAAATTTGCTCTAGCTCAACTTAATTGAACTCGTTAAGCCTTCTTTTTTATCACATTTGTAACTAAATCCTCGTGGGAACGATACTTTCTTATCACTTTATTATTTGGCGCGACCCGTGCACATGCGGTGCGAACACTACCCCAGTAAAATTTGTGATTAAAGGGGTCTACGAGTACACTAGAGTTGATTTCTATGCTTGCATGTGCGTGGTCTTTGAAAAGTTGAAATTTTTGAACTCACCTACTGTTGCTCTGTTCTGTCTTCACAGAAATTAAAGTGAAATGAAGTGAAATTGCTTAGTAATGAAAGGATACCAGTAGACTCTTATAGGCAAATGGTTAAGTAGGATATGCACACTGATTCCTTTCACTGAATTATCAAGGTTGCCTAGCCAAAACCCTCATTTTGTTGAGTTCATATTGTGGACTGGAAATTCTAATTCTAGAGAGAAGAAGTGAAGAACATATGAGTTAAGCCATTCAAATCATGCCTAGTTGTTAGGAAAGAGCTTGTGTAGTGATTTTTTTCATATGCATGTTAATTTGTGTTGAAGAGAGTGAATCTTCTAATCTGAAATTTCTGTTACAGGGGGCTGTTATTCGACTTTTTCTACGGTATTGGGCATGAAGTGTTTAAATGATCAATAAATAAGTTATGAAGATGAGTTGTGGATGTATAGGCTCTACTGTTTGATTCTTTAAAATGATTAATAGGTGTCCTTAATTACTGATTTATGTTTAGAGGTTCCCATGTAAGGGACACAATGTTCTTGAAGCTGGGAAAATGTAATAACCTAGAAATTTATTGAAATCAAAAGACATAATAATTATATAATTAATTGAATTATTGACTCAGGAGATTAGAAAAATATATAGTAGAAATAAAAGATATTGAGGTTGCTTGTAGGGGTGTTCAAGAATTTCCCGTCCCGCTCATCCCGTCCCGATCCCGCTTGAAAATTTTCGGGAGGGGACAAAACGGAACGGGACAAAATTTTAGTTGCGGGACGGGAACGGGATGGGATGGGGTCATCCCATTCCCGTCCCGTCCCGTAGTATTATATTTTTTTTTTAATTATAAAATATGCTCTCTTTTTTGGACCATGTGTGGCAAACCATAGTTTGAAAGATAAAAGAAAAAAGCTACTCTAGATCTATTCTAGAGGGATATAATCCCTCTCAGATGACGCTTGATGTATGTCCTCTGGGTACATGCTTAAACAGCCATCTGGTACATTAGATATCAGCACTAACTCAAAAATCTCTTCTTTTGTTTTCAATACTTGTTCTTCGAATGGTTATTAAGAAACACAATATTGATAAGGAAACCAATAATATTATTGTAATACTAGTAGCAGACAATTATCATTTGAGCTCAAATATAATAAATGCCAAAACTTTTTGTATTATTTACAATCACGTCTTACATGTGAATTTAAAATTAAATTTCAAACATTTTAAATTACTTTGATGATAAATAGAAGAAACTTGAGGTAACATCCTAAACAAAAGCTAAACCCAATACCCATTATTATTTTAGGTTTGTGTGGGAGGAATGTGTGGCATTTTTAACTATAATGTATCAGAATAATAACATTCATTTTTTTTGTTTTGCATCAAATTGTGGCAAAGGAATGGGAAGAATCAGGAATGTGTGGCAAACAAAGCCTTCTGTGGAATGTGGATCTTATTGAAGTCTTGAAGACATGTTTTTAATTTAAAATTTATGTATTAATATGAAAGTTTCTTTTAGACTCAATTTAGATGTGTTTTTGTTATTATATGTTGAATTTGATTATAGTTTAGTATATTGTCAAGACAAAATAATTGTTAGAACAATAGTATTTTATAAAAGCTCATAGTCAAATTTTTTGATGCAATATTGGATTCATATTTTTCCAATGAAAATGACCTTTTATTTTTATTTGTAAAAAAAACAAACAGGAAATTCTCGTCCCGTCCCATATCCCGTCCCGTCCCGAACGGGACGGGACGGGATGGGGTCGTCCCGTTCCCGTCCCGTCCCATGAACACCCCTAGTTGCTTGTCACATTTATATTCATAGCGTAAGTCTAATGTAAAGTACAAATAGTGAATTATCAAAATCTTGATCTTGCGTGGGTCCTCCTCCATATCTTATTTGTATTTTATCTTCAAAGTAATAGGGATATGAGTAGATTCTGTTGGAAAATAATCTTTTCATCTTAATGATTCTATTTAATAATGAAATATGCACTTTTTAATATCTTATGTGTAATAACCCTAAAAATATAATGATTTGAAAAAAATAATAAAACTATTTTCCTCATAACTAATTATAATAGCCCTTAAATTTTAAATAACGAATTATTTCTTTTTAATTAATTAGTGTAGTTGTGCAACAATGGTGAATGGTTGTCTAGACAAGTTTTTATTTTTGTTATCTCTCTATGGCCATTGTATTGATTTTTTTTTCTGTAAAGAGAAAATTTTATTTGTTCTATGAAATTACTAGAATAACCAAATATATCATCTAAGATCGGGAAAATTTCAAATAAATACTCATCGAATATCAAAATAACAAAAAGATACATCCAATATACAAAAGGATATAAAAGGAATCATTCCCAAGATAAACAATTTTAAGGTAAAAAGACTAAAATGCCCCTGTCTCTATTAATCACTCAGGTATGGCCATTAACGACTCCCGTATAGCGATTAACCACTCTAGTATAGCCATTAACCACTTCGCTGATTCATTAGTTAGGTTTGTTTTTATGAAAGTTGTTAACTACTCTAGTATAACAATTAACCACTTCAGTATATTGGTTAACCACTCCAGTATAGCCATTAACTACTTCACTGATTCATTAGTTGGGCTCAAATGCTCTTATATTTGTGAAAGTCGTTAAACACTCTAGTATAACAATTAACCACTTCAGTATAGTGATTAACCACTCTAGTATAGCCATTAACCACTTCACTTTGAAAGTGAATGTAGACAGGGGCATTTTGGTCTTTTTGCCTTAAAATTGTTTATCCCAAATTGGGAACGATCCCTTTTATGTCATTTTATATATTGGAGATACCTTTTTGTCCTTTTGATATTCGATGGGCATTTATTTAGAATTTTCCCATCATCTAAAGCAAAATCTCTCCTTTGGTTTTTTGTGTCTTTTACCAAATAAACCCTTATCCCTCGATTCTTTTACCCGATTGGCACTCATAGCAGCAAGAGGAATAGAGGAAAGAAAATTTCTGGGGCTTCTCCATTTGGCAATTGGCATTGTTGTTGCTGTGTATGTGTGAGATCAATACTCTGTGTCGTCCTCTTTGCTTACTCATCCACCATCTCTCTCAATCAAGCTTCCTCCTCCTCTGCTTTGGGAATCATCGCTGTGTTGGGTGTATCCTCTTTCCTTTTCTAGGCATTGATTGTGTGTGTGGTAAGTTTGAAATTTGTCTTCCTTACTGCTGGTTAATTTTCTGGATCTTTCAGCAATTTCTTCCATCTTTGCTTTTCCTCCTTGATTTGGTTTGTGCAACTTGGGGTTATAGTAGTTTATTTCCCTTCCTCTGTTTCATCTGCTGTACTGAATTTTCCTTTCTCCTCCTCTATTACTGACATGTATTTGAGTGAATTTCTTGGACTTCATTGTTTTCCTTCCCTCCAATGGTGTTCCCCGATCATTCTATAGTAGTTGATGCATATATAGATTTGATATACATGTGTGTATGTGCATGTGGGTATAAGTCTGAGAAGGCAAAAGGAAGAAAAAGGAAGAGCTTGTTTGTTAATTTCTTTTTCTTGGTGAAATGGTTTGTGAATTTCTATCTTATTCATGATAGATATTTGATAGAATGTGAGGATTTAAAGTTAAAATGAATGGTTAGATAAGATCAAAGTGTCAGATCAAATTATGGTTTGAGATAATTTTGTGTGCCCATTAGGTGTTTGATGCAATCTTTAAAAGAATATAAACTTATTTTAAATATATGTTCTTAAGGCATCGTTGTGTTGAAAACAAAAAATTCTGGGCAGTACTTGGTTAATGCCTTCCTAGAGTTGTTAAATGCACAAATTAGATTGATTAATGATTTCATTTCTGTTTGATGGGGTAAAGTGTCTGGTTTAAGAAGATACATGTGTTTGTATATGATAGCATTGAGCTTTTTGTCAGAATTTTAGAAGCCCATATCATATTTCCCAATAACTCTTATGTAAAATGGCTGTGATTATGGCTTTATTTCAAAGGAATCATTCCCTATACTGGACCTTTTTATTGCGCATCAATCTTGGAAATTCCTTATTATATTTAATTCCTGATTTCATGTAATAATAGACTATCTTCAACCTAATAGGAATCTGGGCTATATATGGTACTGTGCTTGTAAATGAGTTAATGAATTATATTATATTAATTGAGAGCATTATTCTATTAAGTAGTTGTTGAATGGCCTATGAGTTTGAAGTTATGTTCATGATTGTAAAAACTAAGAGATATTATTATCATAAAGAGTAATGAAGAAACTTGATTGAATTTCGTGTTATGAAAGTCTTTACATATAAATTATAATTGGGGTATTAATGTTTTGCTTTCGGGATACTAGGGAGTTGAGGAGTGATCATAATTTGGAGATGAATTTAAAGTGGAATAAATTATGAAATTGTAAGCGCAACAGGTGAGTGAATAACGTCCCATTCTAATTTATACAGATGGCATGTTCATTGTTAGTCACATTTTTACTATTTTTTTATATTTTAATTTTATCACCGAATCTCCTGATAACAACTTCTTCAATGATACGAAACGATATGTTGAATTATGCTTATAGGAAACGATATTTATGATATGAAATTATGCTTTAACAATATGTTGAATTATGCTTATAGGAAACGAATTATGCTTTAACAATATGTTGAATTATGCTTATAGGAAACGATATCTATGATATGGATTCTATGAATGCTTGAAAGTAGTTTTGAGATATTCTTTATATATCTACATGATGGGATTCTTGATGAACAAATGCTCATGATATTTGTTTATTTTATTAGATCTTTACATTTAGAAATAATAAGTTGATCCCATGCATGCTGGAAATTTTAATGAAAGGATTGAATAAAGAACACTTGTTGGTAACAATAGTACTAGTAGTCCTTGATGCACCATGGTTAACCTCGAGCTCGCTTGACATTCGTGGACATAATACTCACACTTGATAATCGTAAGATTCACTCTCTCACGCTTGTTATTCGTGGGTCTTGTACTTACGCTTGTTTCGTGGCCTCGTGCTGCATTTGCCTGATTACTTACCCTCATAGTACTTTGTATCCATGCTTGTTATTGTTCTGATCAAATTCTACGAGTAGGGGTAAGCAAAGCCGGACCGGAACCGAAAACCAAATCAGACCAAATGGTATTCGGTTTTTCGGTTTTATGGTTCGGTTTTGATTTCCATTTTCGATTTTCGGTTTATGGTTTGGTTTTTGTAAAAAAAAAAATTCAGTTTGAACCCGAAAACCGAAAATGGTATTTATAAAAAAAAGGCCTAAACCCCAATGATAAAAAAACCGGACCGGCCGGTTCAACCGTGAACCGGCTACTGGTCCGGTCCGATCGAACGGGAAAAACGGACGGAGGTTGACCCGGGCAAGGGACCGGGTTGTCCCCCCTTTTTTAAAAAAAATAAAAACTATTTATTTTATTATAATTCACCTAATTACTAATTTTCACTTAACTCAATTTTAGAAATTAGGAAACTATAATACTTTAAATGCTATTTTACTTGCATATACTTAATATTTAATTGTTGTTGCTCTTAATATTTGTATTTTAGTCTGTGGATTGTAGAATAATATTTATTTTTACGTGTAATCAACTAATATTTTCTCTTTTTCCCTCTATAGAAACATTAAAATATTCATATTTGATGAATCATGCATACCTATCTACATTTACATTTTGATAGTAGTGATTATTAATGTTAATATCAATAAAATTTTATTATTTTAATATAACCGGTTTGACCCGGTCCGACCCCGATCCGACCATTGACCCTTGAACCAGTGCCTCACCCGGTTTGATGTCCGGTCCGGTGTTTTGAACCTTACTAAACGCAACCCAATAATTTATTTTAAATGAGAACAACTGAACAAGAAAGCCCAATTGACTAATGAGCAAGCCCAATAAGCAATAACCCAAAATATTATCTAACAATCATCATTCGTCAACCATCATCTCTCATCTCATCTCATCTCATCTCATCAGTTCATCACTTCATCATCACCATGCATCAGTTCATCAACCCTTGAGCTCGTCAGACGATAGGCACTCCCTCGGCCTCCAAGACTCATCATCACTCATCGGCGCCGTCAACCTCTGTCTCCCTCTCCCTCTCACTCTACGCTGGATTCTCTTCATCTGCTTGAAGCTTCTCGATTAAGGGCCAAAGACCTGATTTTGAGCCAGGTGAGCCTCTTATTTCAATTTCTATATGTTATTTCTCTGATCAGGTCCGGTTTGAATGAAATGCGATTTGGGGGTTTAAGGCATTTTGAAATTTCTGAACAATTAAAATCAGAGTGTTCACTTGTGGTTCCAACTTGTAACTTTAATCATTGTGACTTTTTGAATGAAATTTCAGGGACGACCGAAAGGTGTCACTCCCAAGTTCAGCTTGGCGCCTGTTGTTCCCCGTCTCTCTGAACTCCTTAGCGTTTAGGTCTACTTTGTTGGTTGAAAGCATTTTTATAAGTATACCAACAGTTCTAGTGTTGAAAACACTACATACTCTTTGTTAACATGATCGCAACAATTTGTTCTTGCTGTTGAGTGTTCAATTAGGCTGTATCCATTCTCATCTGTGCAGGGGCTAGCTCTCACGTTGTGTCATTAAAAGGCTACTCTTATATCTATTACCAACCTCTTTTTTCTTTTTTTGTCGGTTTTGCTACTTTGTCAAGTAATTTCTCTTTCCCACCCATCATATTTATATCAGTTTCAAGGAGAAGTATTCACTTATGTCTGATAATTGTATGCTTATTACAATTGATAAAAGATGAAGGTAATAGTGGTGTTGATGGACTTGAAGCATATTCTTTCCATAATTTCTACATGCTTTTCATCTTGTAAAAGTTTTAAATGTTTGAGTTCAAAGTTCTGGTGGAAGGAAAGCAAATAATAGCTCAGGGCTTTTTGGGAGCTTTAAATATCTCTTGTATGTCTGGGCATCTTCAAAGTTTAACTTTTTATTGTTAAAATTGGAAGAAGATAGTTTCATTGTTGAGGTGATACACTGCTTTGGTTTCTTTTATGTATTTGAGATATGTGTCATTCCATGAATTCAGAAAGATTGTTACTGAGGGTTGATTTGAAACATTTAAATGCAACCGGAATCTTAATTCTAGAATTACTTGCCTTGAGATATTTCGAGATAGTGGCTGTGTTAGAAAAATCACTTGTCTTTGATGTTGAAGGACTTCTTGAATCTTTGGTTTGATCATTAGTTAGTTCGTAAATTAATTTTGAATCTACTGATAGAGTTTATGTTGTGCCTACTGTATGCTGAATTAGATGTCTTCTCATGGTGAAAATATGGCTTGGGATAATATATAATTAAGATGTTTTTTTTATTATTTTGTTCAATTTTCGTATGGACAAAATATGCAATAAAAAAGGCAAAAAAAAAGCCTAAAAAGCCGGAAAACCGTTAAACCAAACCAAAAAAGAAAATCGGTTTTTCAGTTTCCCTTCTGGCCAGTTTTCGGTTCGGTTTTGAACCGAAAAACCGTTTCTCACCCCTACCTATGAGAAGATGAAATTCGAGAATTGCTGTGTTAAGCTAATTCTATTGAATAAGTTATCTTGCTATTTTTTTGGCCTTATTATCTTTAAAATCGTTTATATAGTTTCATTTATGTTCATGAGGGAATATAATAGCAATTTAAATTTATTGTCTTATTGTTATTATTTGAAGTTTCAATCCATTTAAATTATTTCTTGAGTATTTTATTTAATTCTATAAATGGGACATTATTCACCTAAAAATATTTTTGGTTCCAGATGGTGTAGCTGACTTGGCATCGTTTGCTGACTTGTAATTGAAGCATTGTGTTGACTCATCTCCTTTTTGACGTAAAGTTTAACTTTATATATTACATATTTGAAAATCATGTATAGAGGCTCCACTTAAGTTATAGTTAGGATCCTTGCCTTCCTTATATATGATGTTTACTCAGCAATGCGGAGCAGAGCTCCTCTTGTAGAATTGTTGTTATCTATGTAAGTGTACTGTTATGGAACATTCAGGAGGTCACATTTGCAGAGAAGGGTTCGCTGAAAACTTCTAGTGATATATTAGCTTAAATAAAACGTAAGTGTTAGAATGAATTAAGAAATTTATGTTTAGGTAAGGCTTAACGGATGTGGGTTTTCTCATATTCCAAGCCTGTAACACCTCAACTTTCTGGGGTGTTTCAGAAAATTTTGGCATTGTAGCATGGGGGCTGTTAGAAATTTAGAAGTTAATTGGACTAAAGTCTAATGAAGTTATATGATATGGTGTTGCTGTGCTGTATGAAGTTATAGGTTCATAAAATTCTAATATTTGGAGTAGATTTGAAGTCTGGAAATTCCGAATTTAAGATTAAAGTTGTCCAAAATTTTTGAAAGAGAATTAAGTGTTCTAATGATATGATTGTTGAGTTGTTTAAGTGCTTTATGAAGGGATGATGATGGTCGTTAATTGAATTAAAATTTTTTGTGATTGACGGGGGCTAAAATGCCACTGTGTTTAGTTTTTATAATATTAAACAAGTGCCTTATTCCCAAACCACACCTAAAATATGTATAATATCCCCTATATATAGCAATTGGTAACAGTTGAATGGCAATACCTTAATTTTACTCCTTGCTCTGTTTCAGCCAGCACCCTTTTGAAGATATTTACTCATGTATATATGCGTGCATATGTAAATTAGGGGTATGATTTGATGAGTGTGTTTGGGGTCGTATTCTCTTGATCCATCTATCATTATTTTGTTTTGGGCTTTTAGGAATCAGATGTAATGTATTAGGGATTGTAATTTAGAAGTAAACATTTCAATAAGAGATTTTTGTATGCTGGTTTGTGGTGTTGGATGTTTTGTTCTTTATTTAAAAAGGTTCAGTCCAGTTTGTTTAATGGTGATGAATCCTTTTGCAATATAGATCAAGGATAATTTGAAAAGAAGTCTTGGATTTTGGACAGTGGATCTATGTTTTGTGAATAAAAGGGAGAGTTTAAAAAGAACATAATGTTTTTGCAAACTGGAATTTTCTGGATGCTGTGATGATTGTTGAATGCTGAAATATTTTTCAGATTAGGATGTTCTGTTGTTTAGAACACTTTAAGAGTAAGAAGAGCTCATCATTACTATTGTTTTGGGGTTCATAAATGATGGGTTAATAGCTTAAGGGTGAAAGTAAGCATAATAATGTTTGTTAAGATGATATGAAGTATGATGCGTAAAGTCATAGGCTTGAATCTATGGAGCTGAAAGAGCAATTTTAAGTTTTTGAAATTAAATTAGAAATTTGGCTATAAAGGTATGCACTTTGACGATGACACTGATTCTTTTTTTAGGCATGGTAAATGACATAATTAGAATGGTTAGAGTTCAAGAATTAGCCGTAAGTACTGTTTAGAGATAAGTGGATGCTAGGAGAGTTATTACAAAGCTACATTAAAGTTGTTTAAGGAAGTTAGAGAGAGAGAGAGAGCTTTGGTGAACCTAAAAACCTTAATGGTACTAAAATACAAGGTGATTAAGGTAGGAAAAGTTATCATTCAAGTATGCTAAATTTTCAGTTTAGCCACACACAGAAATTATGACCACTTGTGGCTAGGTCTAGGTGACATGGGATGGAGGTTTTGAGGTTTTTGGGGATGATATTAAAAAGATTGGAGGTTTTGTTATTATTAATCTAATATGGAATTTCTTTGTTGTGATCAAGTCGAGAAATGTGAAGTATTTGTTTGAGGTCTTGAATGCATAAGTGTCTTTCGGTATTAGAATAGGATTATAGTTTGTGTTTGAAGAATGTTATTTGGTGATGGATTTAAGTAGGAGATGAAATGGAATTTGTGCTAAGGTTTATTGAGATGAATGGATGTTATTTGTTTATGTTTGGCCAGCACTTGAGCACAAGCATTTGGATTGGACTTTGCTTCTTTGATATCTCTAAGTACTTAATAAGTATACAAAATATTTAAAGGACAACCCTGATTGAAATATTTAAAGGCTAAATAAGTATCTAGAGAATTGTACAGACTAAGCTGAAAAGAACATTTAGAAGTGACCATTTTATCTTAAAATGTTAATACAGTGTTGGCAAATCGTAAATTGTCATGATAAGGAGATCTGGTTACTTTAAGATTCGAGAGAAACGCGTATTAACTCAGCATAAATTCTAACTAAAACCTATCCATGTATATGAGTTTTAACTTTTGATTTGAGTTCATTAAGGCAGCAGAAAAGAAAGGAGCCGGTTCAGGATTGAGTTCTGGTAATCAGGTAGCAAGTTTATTCCATATCATATATATTATATATGAATAATTGCAAAGCATGTTACAAGTTTATGGTGAGCTTTTAACCCTTTCAGTTTATGTTTGGAGCGCTCTTTGGCTAGGTGATTCGCTATCTCTTTTGCTATATAGACTTGTTATAGCTTAATAGTTATAACCAGAAACCCTGCAAGTATAGTTACCTCACTATTATTAGTCGTAAGAAGATACCCCACTATTACTAGTGGTAGAAAGATACCCCACTATTATTAATGGCTGGAAGTTACCATACTATTAGTAAACATATTGCTGATATTGGCTGGAAGTCCCCACTGTTATTGGTGGCTGGAAGTTACCCCAATATTAGTAAACATATTGCTAATATTGGCTGGAAGTTACCCCCTACCACTATTGGCTAGAAGATACCCCACTATTATTAGTGGCTGGAAGGTGCTAAGGGTACACAGTTTACAAGATAATTACTATTATAATATTAATACATGTTTATGAATTGTTATGTATATTAATGAATGAAATATATTACTACTGAAATTCTTGGAATCTTACTCTTTTTGATTTATGTTTTTGACAAAGAAGCAAGGAGACAGAATTGCTTTTGTTGAGGTAGTAAGATAAAAGGCAGGGATGTCTGCGTTGTTTTATATCGATGTACATAATTACGTTTTGGAATATTTACATGTATATGTTATGAAGTTATGATAAGAAAAGTAAGCTCGGTGCTTACATAGTTATATATAATTTTGCATATAGATATTCCCTAAAGGAGAAGTAATATAGCCAAGATTTAGTTATTATGACGGTAGATATATACATACATATATGAGTATGGGATGTATGTTATATAATAGAAATATTATGACAGTTTTGGCTCCCCCACACTATCAAATAGAATTAGATATTTAAGAGAAGGCCTAATTACTTAATTGATTTATAAATCCCTTGAGGTCGGATAAGAGTTAAAGAGTTAGACATTAATTCAATTTATCAGAAAAACCCATTTCTTCAAAGTATTATTTTTATTTGAATTTTGAAAAGAAAATTTTTAATTTATTCACATTTTTGGGCTATTGAAATTTATAAGGGGTTCAAAATTAATTAAAGAAACGCTAGTGTAGTACTATAAAATATAGGTGTTACAATGGAGGCTATGGTGAAGAGAAGGGAAGGTGACGGCTTAGGGTGAACTTGGGTTTTTGATGGTGACGGTGGTGGCTAGGGAGAGGATGATAGAGGATAGAGGGTGGAGGTCATGGTGCAGATGGTGATGGGGGAGAAATTACGGCGATTAAGGAGGATTTAAGAAAATGATGGAGAAGGTATAGGGTAAAATTGAATTTAGGGATTTTTCAGATTTTGTTTAAGAAAAATAATTAAGATAACTGAAAAATTCAAAAATTTGATTTTATCTAAGAATTTAAATTGAACTTTTTCTTTTTGAATTTGTTTTTATCTAATTAGCGTCATGACATTTTAGGGAAATGCCGTAGTTCTTAAAAAACCAGTGTAAAAAAATCGGACCGGATCGTCCGGTTTAACCGGGAACCCGGTGAACCACCATCTTGTCCGGTCTGGTTTGTCAAATAAACTGTGGCTGTTTGTGACTCGGAGGTTGCTGGGTTGACTCGGCGAAAATCGTTAGAAACCGGCCAACTCGTTGGTCTAGATGGGTCGGGGGGTTCAGCTTCTGGAAAAAAAAATGAGACGGATGCAATGCCACGTATATTGATGAGCAAGGAGGGTAAAGAAGAAAGGAGGATAGTGGTGAGATTAGAAGAATAGAATAGGAGAAACCTGAGAATGAAGATGGATTATTTTCACCTTCGAAGATGTGGATATGGTCTTTTGCCGTACAAGATGAGTTGGAGATATGGATCTAGTTTTTTGCCGTCAAAGATGAGTTTCATTCAGAGAGACTCACCTTTGATAAAATAAAAAAGCGGCTGTGATGATATGCGGCTAACATGATCTACTTTGTAATTAGGTTTTATGAATTTTACAACTTATTTGCAATTTTTTTTAAATTCACAGTTGAGATTTCAATACTTTTAAAAAATGGTAAAAAACTGAAATTGTTTTAAAAATTAAAATAATATATACTTATAAACTCTTAGATGATATTTTGTCCATAGTATGATGGCAATCAAATATTATAATATATATTATCATAGTTAAATTTAATCATTCTCAATTAAATTATATTATTTTAATATGGCCGGTTCGACCTTAGTTGATCCCCGGTTGAACCTCTGACCTTTGAACCAGTGTTTCGACCGATTCAATGACCGATCCGATTTTTTGAACATTGGAAAAAAACAACTTAGTGACCTTCTATGCATCTTTACTGGTGTCACAACATTTTGGCAAAATGTCGTGGTACTAGAGAGCAAGTATTTCCTCTCTGGTGAAAATATCATGACATTTGGGCCAAATGTCGCGGCACTAGAAAGCATGTTCTCTTGAATAAATTTTGGGTTCTAATTTTGAAAAAAATGTCACGACAGAATCCTAAAATGCCATGGCACCATAAAACAAAATACTACATAAAAATATCAATACAAAACGACCCTAATTTGCATGCCATCTAAATACTCAATTTATCGAATTCTCCATCACATAGGACTACACTTAAATCGTACAATTTCACACTAGCAAATGCAATTCACATACCATTTAATCATTCATATTTCAGCTAAGAACATCTAAACAACATCACATGTATGAAAAGCAATAAGACTCATGATAACTTGCATAATATAAAAGCAACGTTACTTCCCTGAAATCATAAGTTGCTCCATCTTTAGTAGTTGCTCTTGCTTGCCTCAAAGTGATTCTACAGCATTCAATTTCTTCCTACACAATAGAAAAGACCAAATATAAACCTATCTAAATAAACAAGAAAAATGCAAATGAAAATAAAAGTTTAGAACTTGGATTGCCTCCCAAGAAGCGCTTGTTTTATAGTCCTCCAGCTTGACTCTTCACTCTTCAAGTGGCATCGCTTAAGGGCAAGGTAGCAATATGACGATCCACCTGGCCACCCTAGTAGTGCTTCAACCTTTGGCCATTGACTTTGAATCTTTATCCATCATCACATTTAAGCTCCACTACGCCACGGTCAAATACCTCTGCAGCTTTGAAAGGTCTTGACCACCTAGATTTAAGATTCCCAAGAAAAAGCCTCAGTTTAGAATTATGCAATAGAACTTGCTGCCTTGGCTCAAAAGTCTTCATAAGGATATTTTTGTCATGAAGTATTTTTGTCTTTTCCTTGTAGAGATTAGAGCTTTCATAAGCATTATGACGAAACTTTCCAATTCATTGAGTTGAAGGAGTTTCCTTTCACTAGCTGCTTGAGGATCAAAGTTGAGCTTTTTGATAGCCCAATAAGCTCTATGCTCGAGTTCGACCGGTAAGTGACAAGCTTTCCCAAAAACTATACGGTAAGGAGACATACCAACGGGAGTCTTGTAGGCGGTTTTGTATGCCTATAAAGCGTCATCTAGCTTAGTGGACCAGTCTTTCCCCGAAAGTATCCACCAGGGGGCACCTGGTGTCTAGAAGTTTTTTTAGGGGCAAATATGCACTAGAAGTCAAAAAAAGAGGGTAATTGCATAACTTTCAAGAATCAAATGGATTATCTCTTTAATGATGTTTAGGGTTTTTTTTTGTTTTGTTTTTCAAATTTCTATGGTTCATTATCGAAGGAAATTGGGATTTTTAAGGTTCTATGTCATGCGCTTGAAAGGTTTTGTTGATGGACTCTTTGCGTTTATGCTTTTGCTGAAACTTTTGTATCGCCGTTCCTGAAAAACGGGAAATCATTTACAGGGGTTGATTTTTCTTGAATCTATTAGCTTTCATATGTTGATGCGTATTCTCTTTTCATTTCTAGTGATACGTGTGGTGCTTATTAAGTAAGCCGATAATTATGTAAGCAAGATTTATACTTCGATGCTAATCAGGTTATTATCCTAACTTTGTGATTTGTGATTTGTGGTTTTTATGCTTATTGAGTAAGCCGATAATTATGTAAGCAAGATTTATACTTCGATGCTAATCAATTTATTATCCTAACTTTGTGATTTATGCTTTGTGGTCTTTATGTTTTAACTCTACGAACTGTGATATATCGAACTGCAATGTCTTCATAAAACATTTGAAACATTTGAAATGTATGCTGGGGCCTCTAATCTCTAAGCATTCGCTGCGCTATTATATTACAATCATTTTTGGTTCCATAAATTCTAAAATTCTTGAACTAACTTATCAACAATCTGTGTATCTTGCACTGAGGAGTCATGGTGGTCTAGTTATGTGATCCATTGTGATGTGGTTATCTTTGCAGGAAGGTCTTCAAGTCCAGTAGCATCTCGTAACCCTCCTCCTCAGTAAGGTAAACAAGAATATTTTGTTAGAAATGGTTAAACTGTCCATTTTTCTGTTACGGTCTACCAATTAAAGCTTTTAACTATGTTCCTAATGTACCTTCCGAAAAGTTGAGTGTTTATATTCCACACAGTCAAGTTATTCTTAAATCCAATTATTGATGGTCTAATGTACCTTTCAAGAAGTCTTCTTGTGCTACATTTTTAAGAAATAGTTTACTATTTGTCTACCATTGGTTGTGTCTTTATGCAGTTCACCATGCTCCTCCTCCAGCTCCCGCTCAGAGTGGTGGTAGAATGCTTAGTGACATTGGTTCAACCATTGCTCAGGGAATGTTGGTGAATATTATCATTTCATTGTAATGTATGGGATTGGACCTGTGAAAATGAATTTTTTTTGTGCTTAATGGATGAAAAATTGTTGTGGATGTGCAGTAACACACATGGCTGTGTAGTAGCCATGCCTACAACAATTTTTCATCCATTAAACACCAAAAAATTCATTTTCACAGGTCCAATCCAATGTATTACAATGAAATAATAATATTCACTGACATACCCTATGTAACAGTTACTTCGAAAATGCACTTTTTAAATATAATTAATCAACTTAAATCATAATATAGTTCCTAAATCCTTCTCTTGACCATCTACTCTGCTACTAGCACCTGCAAAAAGTAAGATAAACGGGGGTAGCCCCCAAACAAAACCACTAACTACTTATCTACGTGCGTTGTGTGCTAGCAAGATGTCCAGTGAAATAATACATATATATAAGATTTCAAAACATGCTCAGATAACAGATAAATGCACAACACAATATTACATAAACCAAATTGGTCCCAAAATCATATGTTTTAATAGTAATTCTTAGGTTCCAAAACAATACTTTCCAATTCCTTTAGAGATCATTCCATTCATCACAATCAATGCCAAGCGATCGTTCACGAGTCGCCGAGAAACAAGTGAAAACCAACAGGGAGTCTCTACCCGTCCATGGAACCGAAACATATGGAACCAGCCGGGACTTTCTACATGTCCATGGAACCATGATACGGGTCATGAGGGACTTTCTACCATCCATGAAGCCGTTATATGGCTCAGAAGGGACTATCTACCCTTCCTCAACTGAGAGGGGCGCTACTCCTCTCAATCAATTAGTCTCGTGGGCCAACATGGTACCTCATCACGTGATGACATTATCTCCACATACACCGGTGTCACACACACACATGCAATCCACCACAACATACACATGTATGCAACAACAACAATAGACAGGCATTTGGCCTTATAATATTTCCAGGATATACATATATTTATACGTGCATTCATTTCAAAATCATATATATGTCTCAGTTCCAAACAAGTCAAATCACAACTTATGACAGTTTCAAAATAATATTCCACTAAACAGTTATATCATAAAAATAACAGTTCAAAACTCTGTTTACTTACAAAATCTAAATCCTCAAGTAATGATGTCTCAACTATGGTTCAAAATTCTCTTTTTATATATCATCAAATAATAATCATTCAAATTACTTACTAACACTACACACACATACAAACAAGTAAAAGCGGTTACCTGATAGCTGGTATTAATCTCACAATAGTACAGCTCCCTCGTGCTAACTCAAGACAATTGAATCACTATACAAAACATACATATAATTATAATTAATCATCTACTAAAACAAGTTCACACATTGGAATTAAATTAGCAACTATCATATCCTTGCCCTCCACTTAATTTAAATCATGCTCTTACCCCTTTATTCTTCCTCCTTATCTCCAAAATTCATCTCTAACCCAACTTTTACAATTTCATGCCTAAATATCAATTCTTACAACAACTATTCCTTTAAAACTTTAATGCCCAATAGTCCTCTCTAAATTATCACTAACCCCAATTAATAAATTTAAACCCAAGCACCAACTTTCCAAATACTTACCAATTAATTTTTAACCTCAATATCTATCCCTTAATCCACAATTTATTTCCTTAACCCTCATATTTCAATTTAATCAAATCCAAGCCTAAAAATATCTCCCATCTAAAATCAAGGCTTACACCCAATCTAACCCAATTAACATCATTAATATTTTTGTTGGACATAAATTAACCCCATAAATAAACTTCTAACATCCAGAATCACAATCACAAGATTGACAACACAAAATCCCACTTACTCTAAACTTTAACCACCAATATTTTTCTTGGCTACAGATTCCAATCAAAACAATGAATTAAATCTCCTCATATGAACTTAATAAACATCTAGAAATCATCAATTTATCTATAAACATTTCAAATCATCAAAAGCCCCAATTTCTAAAATCTCCAAAAATCCAAAAATTCCTAACAATTAGGAAAACCTCCAACAATGAAAAATCTTTTCAAAGAAACTCATAATGAAAGTTCAAGCTTCAGTTTATTAAGCTTAGGACTTCTATAAACACCAACTTAGACGAGGCCTAATTTTTCAAATATAGCAAATTGAAAAACTAAAGACATAGGAATGTAGAGGAGATTTACGGGATTCCAAAAATGTACTTACTTGATCGGAAAACTCACTATTCCGGCGCCGGAGAGCTCCTATAGGTCTGGTCAAAGGATTTTTCAATAGCTTCCTACGGCCACGGATCGGACCGGAAAATAGGAGGGAAAGGTTCTAGGAGTTGAAAGAAGAATAATGGAGGTGATGGGGGGTGGTGGTTTTCCGGCAAGTTTCTCCGGAAAACTCGTCCTCCCTTCTTGAGTCCGGACGGTGTCGTGCGAGGGAGGAAGAAGAGAAGACGGCGAGGGGGAAAGGAGAGGAGAGGGAAGAGAGGAGCTTGGGTCGGCGGTGCTCCGGCGGTGGCGCGCGGTGGGAGGCCGTGAGAGGAGAGAACAACGAGAGGGAGGGAGAAGAGATCGTGCGAAAGACAGATATGAGAGAGGGAGTTTGATTTTTTTTTTTTTTGGGGTGTTCTGCACGAAAATGAAGAGAGGAGAGAGAGTGGTTGAGGGAAAATGATAAAAAAAAAAAAAAGGAATATCTAAGCTATTAACCTTAAAATTTTTCATATAAGATATTTATTTCGAGGTATAAAGTTTATTTTACTTTCAAAATTTTTTCTGTCAAACCCTTTAATTATTTTTTTCTCATAATAACCTTTTTTGAATCAAAAATTAATTTTTTTTAAATTTATTGTCCTTAAAATAAAGGAGAAATTAAACCTCTAAAATCCTTAAAAATAAGTCAAAATTTCTCAAATATTCTCAAAATTTTCAAATTTTTCATTAATAAATTTCTAATTACCCCACTAATCCTCAATTAATTTCTTAAGATATTAATGGTTGAACCAATGCCACTAAGCATGCCACCACTGCCACTCTGAGCGGGAGCGGGAGCTGGAGGAAAAGCATGGTGAACTGCATCAAGACATGGCCAATGTTAGACAAATGTTATATTATTTCTTGAAAATGTAACACAAGAAGACTTCTTGTATACAATTGGCTTGCTTCTCATAAGCTTCTCCAATCAAGAGGAGGTCATCTCTGAAAAGAAAATGAGACACCGAAAGTCCAGTCTTGCTCACCTTTAACAATCACATTCTTATAATATGAATCTATCATCATCAATCATTAAACACTAGTATTTAAATCTTATTTGGAATTTAAAATAATATTAATTAGTGATACTTTCTTGCCATTTTCATATTTATCCACTAATATACATTACTAGCAGCTAATTAGTCTGATTCACAAGAATATATGCTCATGATGTGGGGGTAAGTCACTTCCTTCAAATAAATTTCATGCTTGCATACTCAAGGCTTGAACACGATTACTAGTTAAATTGGAGTAACTCACAACCAATTGATCTAAGAACTTGTTGATATTTTTTCTTATCATCATGATTTGCAACAAGAGATAAAATAATACATTATTGAATACTATAAATTATAGATATAACTCTTATCATAGATAACACAAATAAACAATAAGTACTATGAAATAAAAGTAAATTGAAAAAAAAAAAAAAGTCATTAGCCACTTGAATGAGAATTTTTTTAGCTATAGGGTCTGTGTTCTGTCAGCCATATAAAATAGAAAGTAATATATTAAACAAAAGAAAAGTTAAGCAGGGGAAAAGGTTTAACTCATGAGTTAAACATGTTAGCTCATACTCCCTCCCTCCGATCTTAATTATAAAATCACTTTGATTTTTTTAAAAAAATTAAGAATGCAAAATTAATCACTTTAAATTGTCTATAGTTATCTTTTTTACTCAAAACTAATTTATTCTATTTATAAACTAACATATGATCTAATTAAATGTGATATATGTTATAATTTAGTAGTCTAATTTGCTTCCTTGACTTTCACAAAAAAAAAGTCAAAGTGATCTTATATTTAATAAGAGAGAAGTATAAGTTACAAGTTAAATGGTTTGAGTTGAACTATAAATCCTGCTTTTTCTTGTGCCTCCAACCCAACCTACACCAACAAAACCCAATTCGATGGAACTCATATTTTCACATGAATAAGTAGCTAACTTTTATTATAATACAAATGTTACAAAACAATTAAATCAATATGACTTATTTGTATTGGGTGGGAGGGGAAAATCATATTAAGGTTTCAATCAAGACAAATAATATCAAATAACTCGTAAGTTATCAATGACAAGTGAAAGTGACATCATCACCAAGTAAAAGACACCATTAACAACTCACAACTCACGAGCTTGTTTAATATTATTTGTCTTGAAACCTTAGTACGATTTTTTTTCCCTTTTTTTTTTCTTTGATTCTGTGTTACTTTCCATTTCCTTTTTCCCCATGACAAGAATTTCTCTTCTTTGCATCTGTAGCGCTATTCACACTAAAAAAAATAAAATAAAATCTCCCCTTTATGCTCCTTATGAAGATTTTAGCATCTACTTAACTGAAATGGTCTCTTTTCCTTCTAATTGTTTTTTCAAGATATCTAAAATTAGTGCATTCTACCGCCAACTAAAACATCACTACGCAGAAAGAATATTCTCTCCACCAGTGGAATTTTATTCATTGATCATGAAGGAAAATGGTGTCAACCCTTACAAATTAACCCTCATCTTTCCCCATTACTTTTTTCCCTCACTTTCTTCCTAAAATCAACTTCTTCAATACAAAATCCTGTCTCTTTTCTCCCTCTCTCTCACTAAGTACTCTCTCTCTGCATTGTCACAACCTTCCCTTGAGAAAGCTAATGCACAGTCTCCTCCATGACTCCTTATCCGGCTCCCTCAAAGCCAGTTTTGCCGCCACCTCAGCTGCATAAGGTTCCTATCAACAATATCGGGTAAGAGTTAGTTGTGCACATAACACAAGTTTCGATTTGAAAAACCAGAAGAGTACATATGATTAAACATGTAACTAAGCTTTATCCCACTAGATCATCAATATCACTATGCTTTATCAATAACTAAATCTTTTAATAATACCATGATGAAATTGTGTTGGATGAGTCGATCGAGGAGGTGAAGAAGAATGTCTTTGGTATACTCAGGGTGGCCTTGGATTCCCATGATGTGATCTCCATACTTAAACATCTCAATTCCTGTTTTCTCTGACCAAGCAATCACCTCCGCCTTAGCTGGCAGCTCTCTTACCTAAATGTTTTTGGCCATTAACTCAATCATTAAGTAATTGAACACAAAGGCTTTATCACAAACAACTAAAGATATCTGTATGTATAAATATGTTACCTCCGTGATGTTCTTCATGACTTAATAACAAATAGGCATTTAAGTAGATTATAAAGACGTAATTGAACCTACTAGACTTGTTGATTTTAAGAAAGGAACAATCACCTCGTCACGATGGCATTCGATTATGGAGAGCCTTGAAGGGATCTTGAGAGATGACAGAGCCAGTGATGAAGAAGATGAAAACGTCACCGTTCTGACACCAATGTCCCAACCGGTGGGAGATCGAGTCACCTTTCCTCCTAGTGCTCGTCCAAGTATCTGATCAAAATCCAACCCTAATTTTCATCAGCACAACTTTTTCAACATAGTCATATTTAGCTCCTTTATAAAAACAAAGAAAGTGAGCTGTATACTATCCCCCTTTTCCATTACACACAGATTCAAGTATGCATATGTAATATTCAACACGACACAACATGCAGATGTGTGTGAGATCAGTTCACCCTGACATGGCAAATACTATATCATTGACCAGAAATGCATAATTCCATCCAACTCAACAAAGTTAGCTGTGCATGACACACAAAAAGGAGACGTATTGGGACATCATTGAAAAGTACCCTTATCTACACTTAAGCATGCCCACTTCTAACAGGTGTGAGGATAAAACCTGCCTCTAAGTGAAAGTGGAGCTAAACATGCTGATGATTTGGATACTCTCCTCATCTCTTTCTCTCCTTTTGTTATCGTCATTTCAACCCCACCACTGGATTTATAAATGAATGGTCTGGATCAAATTTTAACAGTTTATTGTTTATTAACATGTAATACGTTAATAAAATTTTAAAAGATATTGAATCTCAACCGTTCAATCTTAAATCCAATGGTGGAGATGGAATGAGGAGAAAGGGAGAGAGAAGATGAGAGGAGAATCCAGATCTCCACATAGGTGCCGCTTCACAATAACTTATCACGAAAACATACACTCCATGCTTTTTTCCCTTCTTTTTCAGAAACAAACTCCAAATTGAAAAACCTACCTAACATAACAATTAATATCAAAATTTGCATACACTCATACGCATACACTCTTCAATGACATTAACAGTGAAACCTGCTCTAAAGTATGTGCATATTGAATACTATACAACCTGCCTGAATGTGTATGAGTGCGAATGATTAGTGATCTATATCACACTTGACAAACATTATCTGATAGATAAGAAATGCATGATTCATGATATGGTAGATCAGAAATGCATCATTTAATCCAACTCAGCATATTTACCTTTACAGAACACAAAAGGGAGACATGAATTATGGGGCACCATATCACATGATAAGCTTATATTATAATCATTATTATATGCGGTAGGGAATCTAACATAGTGACCCACAACTTACGCGGAAGACACCTATAAAAAGTTTCAACATCACAAAAAGGTTGAGTAATAAACAATCAGCCACATATACCAAATAATCCCTGGCTAGCGGATCTTACTGTCATAAAAGAGAAATTGATAGATTATAAGCGGGCACAAAAGAATTATTATCCCATCGATATATTTGTCTATTAATTTCTTGGATGAAGTGCAGTCAATTACTGTCACCAGATTTGGTACGTGCTGTTAGGTGTGAAGTGGTTCTACCTTATTTATTTCTCTAATTAAAGGATTATTATATTATATGCTTTTAGAAGTCTGCAACTACACGTGGAGACTACAACCAAGGGAGTAAGCAAGCAATGAAAAAGGCTGGATCAAAGAGATAAGCAAATCAAAATGAAAAATCATATAACAGGTGTAACATAGAGTTTAAAAACTAGGTTAAAATGTTTATACTCAAAAACCACACTAACTTCAATCCTAAATATAAGACCCAGTTTAAAAGTAAATTTTAGTCTTAAATATAAAACTTTAATCTATTTTACCTCTTACATTTACGAATTTTCTTCAAACTAATTTGCTTGCCTCACAAACTAATATATCCCTCCATTCCCTTTTATAAACTCCCATTTTTTAATTAGACTTGTTATTTTTTATAAGGTCCTCTTTGCATTTGTCCAGCTAATAGATATATTTTGTTTTTTACCTATTTTATCCTCAATTAATTAATTAAAGTGATGACTCATTCCCTTTATTCTCTAATATCATCTTTCCCCATATATTATCTTTCATCTTTTTTTATTATTAGTTTCTTTTATTCATAAATAAGGGCGTATTAAAAAAACATATCCTACATATTTATTACTTCTAACTAATTTTATCTAATTTATTTCTTTTTATACTTAATTTTATCTAATTTCTTACACAACACAATTTGGTTAAAAAGACTTTCACATATAGGGAAGAACTGAATATAATCTAATGTTACAAAGTTTACAAAGTAGTAGGGTTTTAAGAGAGGTCATGTCACATATATGCACTAATTGACTCACTAATTTAACTTTCTTAATCTACCAAAATGAAATAAATATATCTTATATTTATGACCATAATCATTATAACTTTGTTAAAATTTACAAATTATATCTTAGATACAAAATCTATAATAGACGAGACCCATGTCTAGTTGAGACAACCAGTTCCTTGGGGAAAACTAATTTACTTTCATTATTAGCAATGGTTGTCAGATCCCATCTGATCTGATGCCACCCCGAGGAACATGAAATAGACATGTAAGGAATAGTGTTCTCTTCTAAGATTTGGAATCACACAATGAGTGGCAATACATTCATTTTGTATCACGGGACATGATCTTAATATTTGTATGATCAAGAACGGCCACGTGTCACGTCATTTGATGAGACCAACAAACAGATAAGACTATTTCTCACAATTTCAACATTAGTTTTAAAATAATCCAGCTGTTGTAATTGTCTGATAAGACACAGCCCAGCCACATGCCAAATGGCTCTCCGTTTTAACTGCACATCATGTGATTGCACATATCGAATATACACGTAATCCTAAGCTGTCTCCCTTAGCAAACAAAATAAGATAAAAAAATAAAGTGACTACGTTTTCCACATTACTTCATGTACCCCTCTATAAATACTTAAAAAAAATAAAGGATAAAATTATACATTCGCATAATAAATTTTAATAAGGTGTCTTATATTAAAGATAAAAAACGATTCTCTTAACCTTATAAGTATTAGGAACAAACTAGGTTAAAGTGAGAAGTTAAAAATCAAAATTGCTTTAATATTTTTAAAAATGATGACTTTCCAAAACTACTTTTCTTAGAAGTTGGGTAGGATCTATTTTCTGGCTCTATTTTCTAAGTTCTAATACAATTGGGAATAAAATAAATAAGGGTAATTTTGATAATGCATCATAAATGCTAAATCATTATTTCAAAGCACTATATTAAGACTTCTGGTAGAGATTTCATTAGTATGAATTATTATTTACATATTATCATTTATTTTCTCTAAGAAGAAAGGATTAGAAAACCTTTAAATTGGATGGAAACAAAAATTGGGAGAAAATAATGACAGACAAAATTTTCCGAAAATTGTAAATTTTATTATTAATTTTTAAAGTTTACCTTCCTAACATGCACTTCCTTTTAGTTTCCTCTCACCTTTTCCTCCTATGCAAACATAGTTTTAAGCTGTGAACTTTGAAAGATAAGTTTTTGTAATGTTCATAATTGTTAAAAGAAAGCTTTTGTATTTTACCTCACTATCAATGTCGTGTCCAAAACATCAATATCGGGCTCCCTTGATGGGGATAGGGACCACACACTTTCCATTATGATAAAAGCTTAACAAAAAATCAGCCTAATTTTGATTAGATAATCAATACTATACGCTATATGAGATAGATGATTGTTTAAAATTATGTAAAAAAAAATATCGTATTTATTTTATTCATTATTAACATCATTTTCTTTCCCAGACAAAATTGCAAATAATGCTTTAAAACTAAGGTGCATAGAAGTATCCTATTACTTATATCCAAAACTAATTTAAATATCTTCTGTCCAAAATTAAATAATTTATATAGCTAAATACTGATTTGATATGTGTTTGTGTAATATTTAAATTATAATTTCCATTTTCATTTTCATGAATTGAATCTTATCCATTTTAATTTAAAAAATAATCAACTTTATTTTGTAATTTGATCGCGGTTCTGAATCGCACTTGACATAATATATTTTCTAAGAAGGAAAAAAATGAATAAAACAAAATTAACCAAAGCTACAACCTCACATTAAGCAAGCCCTTAAAATATATTACAACGCACTTTTTCTTTTCCTTTTCTTTTTTAAATTCACATCACAAAAATTTCCGCTCTCCTCTCCTCCCATTCCCTTTGTTCCAAATCATTCCTACCAAACATTAAGCAAGCCCTTAAAATACATCCACCACCTCCAAATATTTTATGATGCATCCAATATAAAGAAATTTGTAGTAAATAAAATACGAAGTTATTTTATCAGGAGCACCATTTTTCGGAGGATACAGCAATATGAATTAAATTTTTAATGCACCTAGAACCTTCAAATTTTTTAATGAACATCCAACACCTACTCATAAAAAATACTTCAAATTATTGGACACATCTAAAAAAAATACTTTAAGGTGCATTTGAGAAAAATACATTGACATGCTGGATTCACCAAACCATTTTTTTTTTCAGTTTTAGATTTTCCAATACACATAAACGGACAATAGATCATAATCAAATCTAAAAAGCAAAACACACACAATATATATATAAATATATATATATATATATAAGTTAACTCAAGTAGATTGACCCCAACAAGTAAATAAAATAAATAAATAAACATACCTGGTGGCCGAAGCAAACGCCGAGAACTTTCTTCCTTAACGAATCCAACCTCTTAAGAAACAGAATCAACTCTCTAACCCAAGCATCATTCCCATGTGCATCATTACAACTTCCAGTGATAACAAACCCATCATACTTCCCCACCTCCTCATCCGGCGGGTACTCTCCACGCGCCACCTTATAAACATCCCATCTCTCTCCTTCCTCTGCCAACATTCTCGCGAAAACTCCATAGTACCCTCCGTACCTCTTCCGTACATACTCTGATTCCTCCGCACACATCAACACCGCAAATCTTCGTTCCTCCATTGACGATCGATTTTAGCTTCTTTATTTTTTCTTTATTCTTCACTCCGATCTCTCTCTCTCTCTTCCGCTTTGATTTGTAGATCGATGAGCCGTAATGGCTTAATCTTCCTCCTCGTCCTTCTTCTAAGGTTGATTCTGTGAGATTTTGTTCTTTCTCTCTCTGTGTGTGAGATTTTAGAGAGAGAAAGTGGAGGACGATGGAGGGATTTGGGAAGAGAGGGAAAGTGAGGAGTGAAAAAAATTGGAGATGTGAATGTTTGTGTTGAGAGGGGATCTCTGGAATTTTGGAGGGTTTTAAGGGATTTGAGTTACCAAAGAGGACGTGTTTTGTGGTTTTTATTACGAGAATGCCATTCTGTGTTGTCTTAGCTGGTCAAGTTCACCAAGAGGCAAGGTCACTGGTCACCAGTCACCACCGGCCAGTGGGCCGCTGATTTTTCATTTGTCTTTTTATTTAAAAAATTAGGGTTAATAGTCAATTTTACTGTAGAAATTTTTGCTTAACAATTATTATTGTATACTTCTAATTGATTGTCCTCTAGTACTAATTATAAAACACTAAACATCATGCCTCAAATATAAGACATTAATTGTTGTATCATTTATTTTTTTTTCCATTTCACCCTTATTATTAATTGATGTTCAAAATTAGAAAAATTAAGTCATTTCTTTTAAGAAGGGGTAAAGTTGAAAAAAAACAATTATTCCATGACAAATTGGATGACTCAACTTTTGATTATTAATGTGTGAGAATTGATAGTTAGTATCTTATAATAAAAATTAAGAGAGTATGTCATTACTAAAAAAAATTGAATGTTATAAAAAAAACACACATTTGTTTATATACACACACAAACCTATAGAAATTAAGAATTACTGTATTTAATACTTCTTACACATTTATTATTTATAACTAACTCTAACTGAATTTTTAGGAACTCACAATTTGTTTAAAAAGACCTTATACATTAGGACTAATAGTTGTTAAGTTTGGTGCGACTTAATTAACGAGCAACGTCAATGACATAAAATGCGGGGATAGCGGGTTATGAACATAACCGGAACTACAGGCAAAATTAGAATCATTAATGAATGTGGTCGGAAAAGTGATCCAAGTAAATGGCACTACCTAATTCTTTTTTGGTCTGAAATGGAACCTAATTCCACGGTAGTCAATTTACTATTTTGGTCAAGGAGGAAATAATTAACTGCGATTTAAGTGCGCATTAACTGGGACGAACAAATTGTTAGTATTTCAAACTTTTCGGTTTTAGTTATAGTTTCTGAACTTATTTTGGGTGTGTTTGGATGGACTTCTGAAAAAGTGACTTATAGATAAGTCAAACTGAAAATAAGTCAAATTGAAAATAAGTCAGATTGTGTAATGAGATTTATGTTTGGATGAGCTGTTAAAAAAAGTGACTTATAAGTCATAAGTCATATTGTGTAATGAGATGTATGTTTGGATGGACTTTTGAAAAAGTGATTTATATTTGGGTTAGTTATGATTTGATGTGTAAAATAAGTTAGAATTGTAGGGTCCACCAAAAAAAGTGACTTATAAGTCATAAGTCATAAGTTGAAAAAAAAAGAACTTATACTTATTTTGACTTATAAGTTATAAGTTATTTATTTTTATAAGTCGAGACAAACATGCTCATAAGTCCTTTTCTGAAAATAAATCTTTTTTTATCAAAAAAAGAACTTATTTGACTGCAAGTAGGCGAGCCAAACACACCCTTTATGTCTAGTTGATTTTTGGTGGCAGCTGTTTTGATTCATTTAAAATGTACTCTCATTCACATCATAAAAATAAAAGTAGTCAGTGAATCATTTTATACAAATCAAATAAACTCTGTAGAGTCATTTATTATAGTTAAAATTAAGGGAAAATTCCAAAAAAAAAGACCCTCAAAATAACTAAAGAACAATTTGCTACACCGAAATTTGAAAAGAACAATTCAGTACAAATGACTGAATTATCCAACCCAAATTTAAGTGAAATGTCCAAAATAACATTGCTTTAAAACTTTTTTTTAAACTCCATTCATTCTTAATTCGTTCCTAGAATTGTATAAGGGATTACCAACTTGGGATAAGGGATTGCCAACAAGAAGTTGGTAATGATGTTGGTAATTGGATAGAAACATGTTGGGAATCCCTTATCCAGAGTTGGTAATCCCTTATACGGATTTGATAATCCTTTATAGAATTCTGGGAACAAACAAAAGAAGTTGGTAAAGCAAGGGCATTTTGGACATTTCACTTAAATTTGGGTTGGACAGTTCAGTCATTTGTACTGAATTATCCTTTTCAAATTTCGACATAACAAACTGTCCTTTAACTATTTTGAGGGTCTTTTTTGAAATTTTCCCTAAAATTAGTATGACTTTTCAATTTTACCCTTATATCCTTTATATATTATACACACTCTCTTTCCCTCTTTATATTTATTATGCAATGGTAAAAATGGAAACCAAATATTTATTATCTTAACTTTTATATGTTAGTTTTTATAATGTAGACAAAAAAACTCCTATGCTATCTCTTATTATTTTTGTTGATATAATTTAACTTTGGCTTTCTTTATTCTAATTTCAAATCATGGTTTTTGTTTTTTTTATATAGTTTTAGTTTTTAATGTTGGTCTTAGTCCTTTTAATATAAAAGTGATGATTTTTTTTTTTGTCTTTATTCAGTTTCATAAGAACAGAGTTTGTTTTTACACCCAATAGTGCTGTCTAATACTAATAAGTAAAAACACGATTGTACAAATATCAATGTTTGGTATAGCTTCTTACCAATTGAGCTTATAAGAAAAAAGCTCCTTAAATATATAAGCTACAACTTCCTTACTTATATATATATATATATATATATATTGGCCAAGTTCTATGGATTTTCAATTCATAGCCTTTGGTCACATTTTTTATTTTTTATAATTGTATTTTTTTAATTAAATTATCAAAATGTATACATATAATAGATCTGTGTGCTCGAGTGCATGCATTATCTTCATTCGTAAATATGAGAACTAGTTAATGATTAAATCTGATTTTAAATATAGGGTTAATGCTACTTTTATCCTTAAACTTTTGCTCACTTTTGATTTTGATCCCTGAATTTTAAAATTGATAGTATTGGTCCTTGAATTTTCAATCAATTTTGGTTTTAGTCCTTAAACTTTAGAATTGTAGTTTTTGTCATTAAACGTTCACTCAATTTTGGTTTTGATCTCTCAATTTTATATCATTTATCATTATTGATCCCTTATTTTTTAAATTTATTTAAAGTTCAGGGACCAAAACTCTAAAATTAATGTTTGAAAATACACATGAGCTTTATCAAAAGTACGTCCGACGCCATATGCTTTTTTTTAGGTGTAAAAGTGACAGTAGCTATCAAAATGATAGTAAAAATACCATCACCATCAAGTTTGACTAAAATAGACGATAAATAAGATTATTTTATCTAGTTGGTAATGTAAAGAGAAATAAAAGAAAATTACAAAAGGTCCACCATTGCTTTATTATATTATTTAAAAACCTAAGAAAAAGACATGTTTCATCGATTCCTCTCCTTCAACCTCTACTATTTCAATTCCAGCCCTTCACTCAGCAATCCCATCAACATTTCTCCTAGCCACTCGATCTACTAGTTCCATTCCATCTACTCCACCCTACACACAGTTGGAATTAGGCTCGGATCTACTACCAGAGGGTTCAGCTATACCTGTAGTGTGTCCTTCTAGCTTGCCACTTTTGAACTATACAGATATATGTTTGATATGAAATAGGAAACCCTTTTCTCAAATAGGGTCTTCTTTGCTATCTTCTCCTCAGTTATTCATCATCTTCGTGATTACATTGTTGTTCTCTTCCTTTGGTTCGTGAAATTTTTTGAACCAGTTTCAATGTTTGTCGGAAAGATGAGTAGAGAGCGCTTATCGTCAAGATCTAATTTGGATGGTTCATATTTAATATTTTAAAGTTTACTGTTTTTAAAAATGAAAATTATATTTTTTTACAAAATGATAGTTAAAAGATTATCTTTATTTTAGATTTCATATCCACTGAAATAATTGTTACATAAAAATCATAAATTTCAAAATATTAGATCTGGACATCCAAATTAGATATGGATGGTTTAGAGTGGATGAGCACTCCCTACTTATCTTTCCGACGAATACTGAAACTGATTTCGAATTTTCTTGTTTTTTTATTATGATTTAAAATTTTAATTTTTTTCTGTTGGCTTTTTGTATTTAATATTGGGGCCCCGATAGGTTACTCTAGGTATTCAGACTCTAAATTGTAACATTTTGTTGTCTATGTGTGTTGCATTGACTTTAGATTTTCTTGCTTTGTTGATTCGTATATCAATATCTGATCTTTACCTTATAACCAGTTTTTTTAATCAAGCAATCTTGGTTTTTTACCCATCTTATGATTTCTTCTACATATTGAGATTGAGATTTTAGTTTTTTAGATCCCGTTGTCCGTATCAATAGTTCATATCTGTTGAAAATAATGTTCATAATTTGGGTTTTTGATCCTGCTATGTGGCTCCGCAATTATTTATGCTGAGCTTGAAGATGAAAAGTGAAGGTGTGTATCCAAACGAAGAAGAAACAATTTATATATATATATATATATATTTTATTTATCTAAGGGTATATCAGGCGTTACTAGAAACCGACTAACCTAGTAGGCAGGAATGTAGACCCACAATAGGGAAACCTCGTTACCTCCATGTAATTATCGAAGTTGCATATCTATGGCTCAAACTCGAGACCACTGATAAAACTAAAACAATTTAGAACCAGTTGATCTAAACATTTGGTGGTGAAACAATTTATTTTTGACACAGTATTCTGAATTTTAGTGTTGGCCTCACCTTTTTCTTTAATATACCATGCCACATGGAAATTTTACATTTTTTTTTCTCCCTTCACACTGCCAGCTGGATAACAATAATCTTGTCCAACGTCTATGTTAGTATTTTAGTTAAACTAATGTTCAAACTTGATAATGATGGTATTTTTGCTCCCATTTTGAAGGCTTATGATTACTTATGCACCTAAAAAAAGCATACGGTGTTAGACATATTTTAGATAAAAACTCGTGTGTATTTTTAAACCTTAATCCAAACTAAAATTGAGTGAAAGTTTAAGGATCAAAACTACCATTTTAAAATTTAGGGATCAAAACCAAAATTAAGTAAAAGATCAATGACCAATACAATCGATTTTAAAGTTCAGGGACCAAAAATAAAATTGAGCGAAAGTTCAAATACCAAAAGTTTTATTAACCCAATATATGTTTGACTCTTAATTTATATTTTTTCCATAGTATATTTAGATCGCAGGCATTAATGAATTTTTACCTAAAGATAGTCATGATGAAATATGGTATTTTAGTTTAAAAAATAAAATATGGTATTCTAGAAAGATAAACCTATATTTATAATTATAATTCTAGTTTTATGTCGAAATAATTTTAATTATTTCATATTACTTGTTTTTACCTTTTTATAAGTCAGAATTTAAAGTTTCTCTTAAAATGAACATAATAATACATATAATAAATATACATTATTTAATAACATTCATGTATTTTTCAGTCATTTTCTATTTAAACATGCTTTTTAAATTAATCATCCAATCCAAATATGTTTATATAAGTCAGATAGAAAATAAGCCATTTTTATCATTGTCAATCCAAACATAAATATGATTGTAAAAAGCTGCTTTCTCTCAAACTTGAGTTTGCATAAGTTAGATATAAAGTAAGTCACTTTTACAATAGTTAATCGAAGAAAACACAACATCATTAAGTCTAAATAGCAAAATCAAAACTTATTTAATTGGAAAAAAATACCTTCTAAATTTCAAAGCCCTAATTACTATTCAGTATAGGTATTAACAAGTTGAGTATAGGTATTAACAACTGTAAATCATTTATTTGGGATTTTAAAATTTGGAAGGTATTTTTTTATCATTTTCCCTATTTAAATTGAGTATTTTATTTCGGTCTCTATATAAAATGACATTAATCAAAGGGAAATTTGATCTTTTACTCATCCAACTTTTAATTCACTCACAACTTAATCCCTTAGCATGGGTGACTCATTCTTTGAACTTTAACTCAACTATGATTTAGCCCCTCGTGTTTTAAATGTTTAACTTAGTTTCCTTTGGCTGTATTATCTCTGTGATCTTCATTATCCAGTTCTTGTTTAATACCACTAGCATAGATCAGTCGTCGACGATGGGGGGTTTCATCGGAGGAAGAGGAAACTGAGGAGAAATTGGGGGAAAACCGAAGCAGTGTTCAAGACCTTTGAGGATGTTGGACCTTGCCAATGGCAAAAGAGGCCGGTGATGAGTAGCGAAGGATGAAGGGAGCCTACATTGGAAGAATTTTTCTAGATATAGAATCTAACTTGGAAGGTACTTTTACCACGTAGATGACTTATAACTAGCAATTGAAAATTTAAAAAATAAGGGACTACGTGGAAGCCAAATTAAAAGTTCAGAGATTGAGTTATAACGAGTCATAATTGAGGGATTGAGTTCTAAGTGAGTTAAAAGTTAAATGACTGAAAGATTAATTTTCTCTTGATAAAAAATTATTATCATAAAATTTAGGCTAAAATATACTTTTAATCCTTTATATTTACACTAAGTTTTGTTTTAGTCTTTTATATTTGAAAAGTACACTTTTAATCCTTTATGTTTACACCAAGTTTTATAAAGGACTAAAAGTATATTTTAGCCTAAAATTTAAACCAAATTAAATTCTTATGAAATTATGAAGACAAAAATGACCAAGTAAAATTATAAGGATTAAAAGTTTAAAACCACTTAAGATGCCACGTTTAAAATGTGAGTATTTGTGTATACTTGGATTGGATAAAGACAAGGTTCAATTAAAATAATAATAATAATAATAATAATAATAAAAAAAAAAAAAAGATAAAGACAAGGTTGAGTTCATTACAGCTTGCGATACTGACATATCATTTCACCTTTAATCTTAAAAGACATTTATATTTTTATTCCTAAAAAAAGTTAATATTTTCATAATTGTCACTTTTACGACAAAGTGATATGCTTATAATTGTTGGCAAAAAAAAAAAAAAAAGATGCTTATAATTTAATAAATTTATATATGATATTTGAACATTGTTATTCATATTTAAGAAAATTAATCATTGTACTTTTAATTCAACTTTTACTTAATCCTTCAAATTTAATCCGTCGTGACTCAAACTCTCAAGTTCATTTAACCGTTGGGTTCTTGACTCCATTCAATGAAAAAGGTGATGCCTACAGGTCACAAATGAAATAAAAGTTAAGGAATTAAGTTGCGATGAGTTATACTTAAGGGATTGAATCATCGTTGAGATAAAAGTTATAGGACTACATAATTACTTTTTCATCTATATTTTTATGATTGTTCCCACATTCACGTACTTAATTTTTTTTATATAAAATAATAATCTCTAATGAATTCATACACACACACATGTTACACTTATATTACATTTGGTGATCACAAACCGATGAAAAGTTAAATATTAATAAATGATATACTCACGTTTTTCACAAATGTAAAAGGTAGTGGTGGTTGCATAGAAATTAACGCATATTTGGTTTTATGCTTTTAATAGCTGAATTTTGTTACTTCTGAATATGAAATGAACCATACATCCTAAAATTAAATGAGAAAACGATGTTGGCCTGGATTTTTTGTTTTTGGATAATTGATACCAATTATTCCTTAATATAAAACTTAATTAATTAGTTTTTTTTCAAGAGATTGAGGAAGCTAAACATCTAAATTACTTAATTATAATATATGTTATTATCATTGTCAAGGTTTTCATATCTTCCTCCAAAATCTTCCTCAATTGAAGTGGAGGTCAACAAACCCAATCCACAAGGTAAAACCCATCTAAAGAAGTTTTTACAGTCTAATCAACTACCATATTCGTTTTATTAAGAATTCAAATACAATAATGGCTATTAGTTAATTCTCTTGAATTTTGATTGAAGAGGTATTGCTTCAAGAGGCACATTTTCTTTGAAAAAAAGAGGTACATTATTGTCAAAAACACCATCACTTTGAATGCACACATAGTAAAAATCAAATTATCACTTTGTATAGACCATGTGATTGTTGTCTTGAATGTTAGGAGTGTAATGAATCAAACTTAATAATTTTCATTATATCCTATAAGAAATTCGCTAGTTAATCCAATTTTTGCTCTATTATGTAGTATAGTTGGTAAGCATAATATTAAAAATGATCACCTATTATGTAGTATAGTTGGTAAGCATAATATTAAAAATGATCACCTGAATTTTAGGATATATTTAATACCTTTAAATAAGTACTCTCTCTCTAGTAAGTTAGGTTTATTGTCAGCTAGACCTAGACCCATGATAAGGGCCTGATCCATTCTTATCCCTAGTATTTGTATACATTTGGGTGGCATAAAGACTAGGTTGAGCTGACTATAGCTTGCAATGCTGATATTTCATTTCAATATTTCATCACTTTTAATCTGTAAATATATTGTCACTTGTATACCTAAAAGCTAATATAGATTTTCATCAATGTCGCATTTATGACAGAGTGAGATGTTTATATCATAAATTTGTACTCCCTCCAACTGTTAATATAAGATGAAGTTAAGTTTTTTAAGTAAAATAATCAAAATAAAACCCTTCAAACTTTTTTTATTTACCATCTTTTTCTACAAATTAATATAGTAAACTTATAAACTTATATATAATCTAATAGTATGCAATACATGTTTATTATTAAATAGTCTATCTTGCTTCCTTAATCTCCCTTATCAAAATCAATTTGATCATGTATTAAGGACTTAATGGAGTATATAATAGTAGTATTTGGAAAACAATATTTATATTTCTATAACTGTTCCTACATTCACATATTTATTTTATAAATAGAATAATAATTATTAATGAATTTATATGTATATATATGTGGGTATATAAATGTAAATAAGTATATATTACATTTAGTTCTCACAAAGAAAGGTTATATATATATATATATATATATATTTCGTTTACACATGGGTTGATCTCAGAAGATTAGCAAACAGCAAGCAATCTGGCATGACCAACGCCTCGTGCGTCTTCTCGGAGCAAATGATGAACACTATTAGGTGGTTCTTCCAATAGATGTAAACCAATTTCCAGATTGAAAGCATAAGAGGCTAAGAAATCAGCATTCCCGTTTCCTTCAGGGTGAACATGCTCCAGAGTAATCTGCCACTCTCTTCCCAAAAATCGTTGAATCCTTTAAATGATATTCATATTACTTTCTTCATTCATAAATACAAGATCTAATTGAATTTTATTAGAGAGATCGAGGAAGCGAAATTAGTCACTTAATCATAATGTATTTTATACTATATTGTTAGATTATATATTAGCTTATAAGTCTAATAAACCAGTTTAGAGAAAAGATTTAGGCAGATCAATTTATAAATATTTATTTAATTTATTTTTAGAATTTTCTAAAATATTAACTAGATCCTGTATTTAAGAACTAAAAGAGTAGCATTTACACCATCCTCCTCTCGTTGAAGTTTGTTCATAGCTAACAAACACTCCACCTATTCCACCACCTTCACGTGCATGAAACCCCTCGAACAACCTAACTTCAAGCCATCTATCTAGCAAAGCCCATAGCTCGGCCTGCAAGTTTTTTCTCAAATGGAATGGGTAGTTGCATAGAAATTGATGCATATTTGTTTAAAATGACCGACAGTTATGCTTTGTTACTTTTAAATAATATGAAACCAATTATACGTCTTAAAATTAAATGAGAAAACGATGTGAGTGCGGATTATTGTTTCTTGGACAGCTGCTACATCATCAACCATCAACTGCCCATATGAAATCTATTTATATCGGCACTTCAACCCATTTAACTAGATATGGGGTTTGGATTTTCACCTAGCAATCATAAATACAATATATTTCAAAAATAATCCTCCATCATGAATATTTCATATATTATCGTGACATTGATTATACATCAGTAAAAAGAAATCTAATTTTGAAAATTAGATGACATATTCATGATGGGGCTGATTATTTCCTTTAATTATATGCTGTATTATTGACCTTCAAGAAATAATCACCCCATCATGAATATATTTTACATCTAAATTTTAAAAATTAAATTTTTACTCATACATAATTAACGTCCCGATTTGATATATGAGACCCTCTTAATTGATATTTGAATACCCTAATATATTCATGATACCAATAGGGAAACAAAATATACCTACAACTTACTTACTAGTCCATATTAATTTAAAATTATAAAGGACCTTGCAATTAATAATTACACATATGACTAGCAACCAACAGACTTATATTTGATAATCATCCCATATGTTTCTATTTTGAAAAATCAGGAAATCTTTTAATCAAGAATACCTAATATCATGAACAACCGTAATTAATACTCCCTCCGTCCTTTATTATAGGAGCCCAAAATTTAAATAATTTTGTCTCTTATTATAAGAGCTTGCATAGGGTTTTCATAATATTTAATGAGTTTTTTTCTTATTTGGTCCCTCATTATTTCTGAATATTTCATGCTAAATTTGGTCATTATTATTACTCTACATTTCTCTCTTTTATTAATACAACTTATCATAAGTAAGGGTAAACTTAGGAAAAAATTTTAGACATATTTATCTCTCAATTATTTTCTTAATATGTGTGATTTTGCCTTCTAAACTCTAATAATAAGGAATGGAGAGTATACACTCTTTATTGAGATTTGAATGCCCCAATAATCATGCTCATGAAACCTATGGGGAAACTAAATAAAATAACATACCACTCTGTTCCTTATTATAAATCCACCATAACTACTTCTCATATAACAAGAAGTGGAAGTTATAACATTAAATATGACATTTTTTCAACTTTACCGTACCCTTTTTTAAGAATACGTATTAAAATAATATTTATGCATTATAAATCTTCTTTCACATCTTCCCTATTTTCAATACAAGGGTAAAATAGTTAATGTAACATTAATTGACCACAAACTGGACTTATATTTGGGAACCAAAAATTTGTGGTTGTTGGATTTATAATAAAGAACAGAGTGGTATTGTGAGTATTAGCCAACGTTGGAATTCAAATTAATTAATTGTTGGAAAATTGTTAATCACATTAATTCCTCCTCATCCACCTATCATACTATGAACAAAAGTCGTTTCGATTTTATAAAAAAACATGGACTAAAATCATAAAATGGACATATGTCTCCCATCCCACGCCCTTCAAGAAGGTAAAAGGCAAATTTAATTAGGTTCTTTATTCTTTCATTTACATTTTATTGAGTAGATTTTTTTTTTACCAACATTTTATTTAGTACATATGATGATTTGTTGGCTACTTAATTTTATAGCAAAGATACCTGGTGCATTCATCACTATCAACTGCACATATGGCAAAATCCACTAATTTTTTGCTTCTCAGCTCATTGTTGTTAGAGTGCTTCAAAAGTGGACAATGGCCAAGAAATCCCCACTTTTTGAAGTTTGAAAAGTTGGTATGATTTTAGCCAGCCAAAAGCTAGTTTAAAATGTAGTTGCCTTAATCGTTCGAAAAAATATGTCCGTGCTACTTATTTCCTTGCACTAAATTCAAACAAGGAGAACTTATTGAAGCTTCTATCATACAAAGAGGACATTGACAAATCTCTGATTTGTATGGTTTTTATATGCCTAATTTGAGCTAATTAACATGATTGAGATGCAAGTTTAGTCCAATAGTGCTTAATTGAATGTCTTAAACTTTCAAGTGAAATTAATATAAAATTAGGATTAATTAGCCATAATTGTAGATTAATTGTATTGATTAATTTATAGGGCTATTTAATCCTTGTTTAGTCTTGTTTCCACTTGCAAGGTCGCTTAGGACCAAAAGAGGAATAAGTTTGCATGAAGAAATTAGCCAAATTGAGGATCAAGTTGCGGAGAAGGAAGCCAGCGAAAGCACAAAATTCAACCCCAAAATTTTGTCCATTTGGCTGTAGCTACAAAAATTCTGGTTGCAGCCAGACAGACAGAGACTAAGGGGCTGAGCCTCTATGCTCCTGGCTGCAGTGAGAACGCGCTGACAGAGTGCGATTTTTCTGGTTTTTGGGTCCAATCCAAGTCCATACCCGGTACCCACTCCTTCTACCCTACTTAGAACACATTTAGATAGACTTTGGGATCTATTTGGCTTAGATTGGAACCCCTCCAAACCCTAGCATCTCATTTTCTCTCATCCTCCACTCATCTCTTCTTCATCTTCTTCCATTTTTCCTTCCTCCACACCATGTCCATCACTTCTTCCCTCCTTGTTGGTGTTCCTCCCATGAAGAGTAACAGTTAGGCTCCACCATTCTTGGTGGTGGGAGCCAAGGGATGAGCTTGGAGCATTTAGAATGGGAGTTTTGTTTCTAATCTTCTTCCTCTTGTTATGCTTATATTTTTCTAGGGTTCTAGGGACATTTGTGTAGCAATTGGTTGTATTCTTCGATTCCATATGTTGTATGAAGACTAGCTACTATTTTTATGTTGTTTCTTTCTTGTTGAATACTTGATATTGTGCTATTTTAACTTTGAGTTTAATGAAATTTATGGGTTCATGATTTTGTTATTCTCTTTGTGAATATCTTGTACTAATTCAAGGTGGCTTGATTAGTGGATTAAAAATCTTAAGTGGTTTGCTTGAATGAAATGGCACACGAATTAATTAATTGTGTTTAGACATTGGATAATAACTCTTTTCAACCTTAACCTTTGTTTGGATGGCCATCAATGAGTTAGGGTTAATTGAGAAATTAAGTGCAATTGTGGGGTGGCCTAAATTGTGGATCATAGGTCTTGCATAATTAATTGGTTCTTGAATTTGTCAAGTTGCATGAGTGGCATTGGACTTCAATCTAGAGTGTTAATTTGTTATGTGGGGTTCCAGTAATTAATTAAGCCCTAATATTAATTAAGTGGCAATTCGGGGTTCCGGTTGTTGGATTAGGAGCCCCTTGTGATTAGCAAATTCACTTTGATTTTGAGCTTAATCAACTTAGGTTAAATTAAGTAATGTGTGGGGTTCCGGCATTAATTAAGTTAATCTAAGCCTAGCCTAGAGGGGTTCCTCTAGGGTTCTTTTGAAAATTAACAATTAACTCCGTGAAAATATTTTGAAGCAATGAATCTCAATATTTTCATTCATTAATAATGATTCCATCTCCATTCCCCTCCAAATCTCATTTTTATCTTATTTTTGTTTTACTCTTGAACATATCATACCTTTTGCATCTATTCTATACCAAAAACCAAAATACAATACTTTTACCTGCTTTTGTTAGTGTGCATATTAGCTACTAGGTCATCTTTTACGTTAGGCTCCTCAAGTAAACGAGACCCGGGGGTTGGCTTCTACTATCTCCTTGGTTCTTATTTTCTTGAAGGACGGATCCAAGGGCGCGTTACACCATACACAATCACGGTGCTCTTCAGACATGTCAGATATACATGAATGATTTATAATAGGGTGATATCTGCCAATTCGACTTGGAAGTCCAGACCAACGACAATGTTTACAAAACTTATGAAAGTGATTCTTTTATAGAGACGTATAGGAGAAAATTCTAGTATTAAACTGTAATTATAGTATTTAATAGATCTTTCAATCACTTCTGGACTTGAAATTTTTTATAGAGATGTACAAGTAAATGCATTGCACTCATATAACTTTAATTCTACTATTTATCATTATATTACTCAGGATTCACCCCCACGTGCAACACATAGAGGGATCTCAAGTTCAATCCAATAATGTGCTTCCCTTTTTATGCTTACTCATATCTTTTATTTTAAATATTTTATAGTATATGCAAAAGCCCATTGGGCTAATGGGGCTGATGGCGTAACATGAAAAGGGGATAGGCACGAGGAGAAATACTTACATAATCTTAGAGTACCACGTCATTTGTGTTCTAACCAATAAAAATATAATACCTACTCTAATTTTTATAGTAACTGTCATCCTTTATTTTTGCTAAAAAAAGAAAAATAAATGCTTAAAAAAAGGATGACAGTTACTATTAAAATTAGAGTAGGTGTTAAATTTTTATTAGCTGGAGCACAAATGATGTGGTGCTCTAAGAGCATGTAAGTGCTTCTCTAGGCATGACCTGCAGTTGTATGCGCACGTGATGTATATATTTATATATGTATCTTATTTAGTAATAGTAATTCCTTTAAATCATTGATTTTTTAAAGAAATTAATTTTTTCTTTAATCATTTGCAGTTTACTGGCTAGATAATTTCAATTCACGAGATTTTGGTTTAAGACTTTAAGTAGTAACTCCCAGTAAATATGTAGTGGGGGTGAGGGTGTTTAAGTCTCATCAAAATTATTTCAAGGATATTTTGATTTATTTATTCTTTTTTTTGTTTTTTTTTTACTTTTTTAACCCTTTAAAGCAAAAGCATCAGCATCATATCCAAGTTAACAAATTTTTCATATGCAAAAACTCCATGATAAGGCATTAGAATAATATTGTACAAACATTACAATAGCTCATTTTCTTTTCTGACCAATATTTTCCCACTTCCTTAAAGAAATTTTCACTTGAAATGATTCCCCATTAGCTTGGCAAACTCTATCTCTAATCCATAGCCATTTCTTCTTCTTTTTTTTCACCTTTTTCAAAATACTTTTTTTAGCTTGAGGATTGATAGAACGAGCAAAGTCATATGTAGAGTACGAGGTTGTGCTCTATTCTTTTTCTTTCCTTGAGGCATATGCAAATAAATCTATATTCAGATTTGACAACAATTCCTTCAACATTCTATTGCATAACAATATTCAAGATCATGTTAATAGAAGAAACAACTCTAGACAAGCCATTAAACCATACAATTCCAATTTCAACACATACAAAAGCAATACAATTCCATCAAATTTCAAGATCATGTTTATTACGTGTTATATAAGGAAAAAATGATTTTGAGGAAGTTTTGTCTCATTGAAGAAAATCTTCTACAAGAATGGTGTTTAAAATGAAAAGTTTAAACGTACTCGTATTTCTGACTTGAAAGATTTTGCAAAGTGGTTTTAAATTAGTAAATAGCCTTAATAGAGTATTTTTAAATTAGGTATTACAAGTCTCATTGGTAATGAAAAGCTCTTTTGTGTGTTACATTAAGTTAATACACAAAATTTGTCATTTTATTTTGGGTAAATGTATATATTTAGGAACAAACTGTTATACAAAGCACACGAAACATAAAAATATTTTGGGAGGTTCAAATATTGTCATAATGAAATAAAAACATTGTAAATGTGGTAATTTCGTTAACTTGTCCTAACGTCTATGTAACTTTTACATAGTAGGGCTTACTAATATCTTAGATAGACATTTGAGAAAATTATCGCAAAAGGCTAATACGTTTCGTGCAATTAGTGCAATAATTTATTCCTAAATATGCATCTTTATCCTTTGATTTTTATTTGACCAAATTTATCGCCACATATGATCTTCCATTTATTAGTTTATTAACAACAATAATCAACAATCCTTTTAGTCATACAAATTTTACTATGAACCAGTATTGAATATACACGCCCTACTGCGTTTAGAAGAATGCTCAAGTTTAATAATATAAAATGAGCATGACTTGTCAGTGGCATGTTAATAATTTGATTATTGTTCTTGTTCTTCATAGTTAGACTCCAGTATGAAATGATCATTGATATTTAACAATTGTAATAATCTGTTAATTCTGGTAAGAATTCTTGTAAGGGCTTATAGCCAAGTTTTTAATGGAAAGTTAAGCAATATTACCACAAGATATAACTATGTGAAATATTTGAGGAGTACTCTCCATTAGTTACATAATATTTGAATTTAATCTTGTAGATCCTTTGACAAAAGGTTTCACAAGAGATTTTTTAACACCTATTTTCTATGGGACTTTACTAAGACTATCTAATCAATTTAGAACCACATTAAGAACCCAAAAAAACCTATAGTTTCCATTTAAATACCAACTAATTAAACTTTTTTTTTTTATAGGAATGGGTTTTTCTGACAAATTTAATAAACTTCAAACTAATATAAAATCTTAAGTGGATTCAAAATCAATCAAAATGCCAAATTTGAATCCTCATTACTACTTAACTTAATAATAATAACATATATATATAACTATATATATATATATATATATCAATTTAGCAGTAACATAATATATAAATTTGGCCATATTAGTCGGTAGCCTTTTACATTTGCGTGTGGTCGGACCTTCTTATGAAGGAATTATACAACAAAAGAATAATAACTATAACAAATACCATTACTTGCTTTAAGCTAATCATATAAATATAATTATTCTCTCAAACACATGTAAAATAAATTAACTATATAACTAATTTATACACCAAAGTCAGCAGGTATCTCTGCCATTATACTACCTTCTTCCTCCCTGTTACTTCTAAAATAACTTATCCCTCTTAGGAAGCTTCTTCCAAACCGCTAATGCTAAAACATAAGTTAAAAATGGTGAAATTTGGGGAAATCTCAACAGTAGCTCATCTAGCTAATTCAGAATCATATTTAATAAATCATAAACTTGCAACAAGAATTACAAATATAGCACTGTCGTTTTATTCTACTGGTGCCCTCGGCACTTCTATATATGCAATTACTGGTAGGCTTAAGATAGGTTTTGGATGGATTGTTAATTGCATGAACTGTAGACATTTGGTGTCTCACCTATATTTTTAATATAACTATGCCAGGACGTTTCCATGCAAATAATGTTAGGGTAAAAGTGCAAATTTAGTATCCTACAATATTGCAAAGCATACCAAACATAAATAACAATTTTTTTGTCACTTTATAGTACTCAACAATTTATTTTGGAGCAGATTTAGTAACACCGTTAATTCTTGTTAACTTCCGTTAAATATTCGAAATGTGGGGCCCGCAATGACGCCAACTTCACTCTTATAATAAGAGTAAATGTGCAAATTTAGTATCCTACAATATTGCAAAGCGTACCAAACATAAATAACAATTTTTTTGTCAATATATAGTCATCATGAGTTTAATTATTTTTTTGGGCCGGTAGGTCTCATTCCCTCCCTCCTCACATCGGGTTTCACTAACACCTTCGACCTCGCGTTGAGGCTGTCGGTGGAGGGGGTGATGATGGCGTCGCCAGTGATATGAAAGTTGAGCGGGCTACCCAATGAAAGGTATACACACCCCTAACTCACCTGCAAATTCCATTTCCATTTCTGCTCCAAGAGAGTGGCCGGGGGGCTACATCTGGTAGAATCGGCTTCCAATTATTCATTTTTTGTGCAGTTGGTCACCTGCCATATCACTTGTGATGCCATCATCTTCCATATCACCGGCGACGTTATCATCGTCCGCTCCACCGACAGCCTTGACATGAGGTCGAAGGTGTCAGTGAAACCTAATGTGGGGAGGGAGGGAATGAGACCTACCAGCCCAAAAAAATAATTAAACTCATGATGACTATATATTGACAAAAAAACTGTTATTTATGTTTGGTACGATTTGCAATATTGTAGGATACTAAATTTGCACATTGAGTGAAACTATAGTCATTGCGGGCCCCACATTTCGAATATTTAACGGAAATTAACAAGAATTAACGGTGTTACTAAATCTGCTCCGAAATAAATTGTTGAATACTATAAAGTGACAAAAAAATTGTTATTTATATTTGGTGCGCTTTGTAATATTGTAGGATACTAAATTTGCATATTTACCCATAATGTTAGGTCTGGTGGAATATTCCATTACGGAATTGGGAGTATAAATCTCCACAACTAAATTGCGAGGATTGGAGACCCTTGGTCTTAGACCTACCGGCTTTACAGTGGTATTATCTTTTTTGATCAGCATACAGTGGTATTATCTAAAATCATGATCTTACTAGAGATAAATTATCATTCTAGTCTAGTCTAGGAGTACTCCTTGCCTAGGAAGTATAAACTTCTGAGAATATCTAATTCCCTATACAAAGGTGAAGGACGGTCGACTAAACTATTGCTTACCATAATCCTGCAACAAATGTTATGTATTTGATTATTATATATTCTTTCCATTCCTAAACATATGACTTCTTTGGGAAGTTAAACTTGTTCTTAAATTAAAGACGCCTTTCTATTTGTTCTCACATTACCCTAACTAATCCCTACTGATGCTCCTCAATAATAAATAAGCAAGAGAAATGGTAGGAACAAAAGTAGGTGGTTTGTGTGTTTTGGTAATATCATGTGATTTTAATTAACTTAAGTAACATCCTTAATGGAATCAAATTAGGTAAATAAGTCTTATATTTAGGGACGAAGGGAGTATAATATAGGATGAGGTAGAGGCGTAGAGCTACTACCTTATACTTGGAACTATAGAACTTCACAATTTCTCATTTTTCCCTGGCCTTTGAGAGCTCAGGTAACTGTTAAAACCTATATACATTTTATAGTTATAAGTTAATATTTAAACTATTACTTAATTCCAACCTCTAACTTACTGGATACTACCCCATCTTTAAATTTATCTTTTGGAGCTCCGTATTGTTAACTAGCAATTCCTTAGAATATTTGATAAACCCAAATAACTCAAAACACAACTTTAAATGTGTGTCTTCGCTTTTTAATAACCATTAACAACTAAATAATCAAATAGAAACTTTGAGTATCAAATCCAATTAATCATTTATAAATTTTCATTTGAAAACTACTGGAACATCAAATCAAACAGAATAAATTTTGATCCCCACCAATCAACTTTGGCCAAGGCATACATGAACATAAATCATCATTTCCTTTTCTGTTTCTAATTGCTACTTTGTTATACCCAATTCTTTGTTTAGAATTATATTTTAGCCCCTTTATGACTATTTAAAACTTTTGGAAGCTTATAAATATATAAAATCTCCAAAACTGCAAACTTTAGAAAGAGTCATTCATTTGCTCCTCACATGAACAACCTTATCTAACTTTTAAGAAACTGTTTCAACTTAAGTTATAAGCCTATGTTTCCTTAATTTGGGGAAAAAAACCAATATTACCTTAATAATCTGAATTCCTGTAAACTCCTTAGCTAGGGCTAGTTTCAACTATGGGAATGATTAAAAGGACTTAACTCCCAAGGTTCAAATCTATCTTCCAAGTTTCAGGCTTGATCTCTAATAGATGTATATGATCTACCTTAACATCTTTCAAACTTAAATCCTCATAATCACATAAACCATTAACAAAGCACAAATTTTCAAACTATAAACCTCAAAAAATATCTCATAAACCTGTTTCTAACTTCACTCGTGATTAATGAATATATGCAAAAACCTTTCTTTACAAATCTCATACGTTGGTTTAACACTTGGGAATCTTAAACAATAATCTAATCAAACTTTAATACCATTAATACTTCAACTAAGTTACTTTAATACAGTTAAAAAAATATTCATATTTATAATTGAAACTAATCCATTAATTACTCAAACTTTGAACATACATAAGAGATACCCGTAAAATTCGGCTACCTCCTCTTTGGGTTGAAAGATCATATTAAAACATTACCCATAAAGCACCATAATTCATTTCTTACTATCACAAAGGACCTCCTTTCTAAAACGGACACTTCTTCCCTCAATTCATATCAAAATCATTTAACTCGTTCCAAATGTAACAACATCTACAATCATATAACACCAAATATTATCTACTTAAGCCTCAATCTACACATAATTTAAACTTTATTAAACTCTCCTATCCTTAACTGAAGTTTTAGTCACCACTCTCACCTCTAAACCTCAACTAATCCAAGAAACTGAAAATGGAAGGAGGTTTATATGATTCACACACACACACACACACACACACACACACACACACACACACACACACACACACACACACACACACACACACACACACACACACACACACACACACACACACACACGTCTTAGAGTCTCTTGCATTTTTATTTGCTTAGTTCTCACTCTGCCTTCAAAAACCTCTTCTTGCACATGTTTATTACAAACCAACAAAGTCCAGGATATACATAAACATGCAGTAGCTCATAGGCTCTTGTTACATATCTATTTATCCATGTAACACTAATTTCAACTTTAATCCCAAAGATTCAACCTCAAACACATCATTGATAGAATCGGAAACGGACCGGAAACAGAGCAAGGCAATTTGGTATTCGAGAACTACAATACAGAACATAAATCAAACATACAACCCCAAGAATCAACTCTATTTTATTCATTCTTGCTTTAAAGCTCTAATTTAATTACATTAGGGTCGGAAATCGAAGTAAACCAACCATGAACAATAATATTCAAATTCAAACTTCCTGATTAAAGCTCAGTACTCACATAACCTACTGATTTCTTCAAAAGAAACTTAAATACTTACTTACTCATTCTTAAATTTAATCGGTAGATTTTCCCACAACCCAACTTAGATTGGACCAACCCCCCCCCCCCACCCCCCCCCCCCCCAAAAAAAAAAAATCTCAAAACTCACTTTAGGATAGAGAAGACTCACCCGACCTCGAAACTGTAGTTGCATGTGAGTTCTGCCCTTTCTATCAACGGCGCTGATGCCTATGAACTCCAGGGGACCCTCTCTCTCACTTTTGGTTCGATGAAATAAGAGGAAAATTGACGACGAAGGAATGAAGTCCAGGAAGAAGATGATGAATATATCAAGGAGGAAAATGACACTTTCTCCCTTCTTCTTATAACAGAGATATTTTTCCAACGAGGGCAAGGAGGTCAAGCGAAGTTTTTTTCTTTTTCTTTTCATTTTAGTCGATGCTAGCTTAACTTTTAATTATTTTGAGTCCAGTCCCTCTTCTTAAAATAATTTCTACAAATAAATCCTTATATAAAACTAAGGATTTTCCTCCATCATAGATTCCTCTAAGCCTCAATGTAGTTCCTCCTAAATCCTTAGACTTTGGTAGGCATTTTGAATCATGCCTTAATTGGGCTTTAAAATGCTTAGACTAATATTTATTCTCTAACTATTTTTCTTTAATTTCTGAAGAAAGTAAACCTTAAAAATTCCTAGAAATACTTTTGACTTCATAAATTTCTTTATAATGTTTTTTCACTTTCTAAATAATACTTCAAGACTTTAAATAACTAATTATTTCATCTTTTTAAATTTTGGAGTGTTATAGATTTGGCATTAAAAACATCAAAAGGAATGGGACTGAAACCATATAAACTTTGATCTTCAATAATGGAAACCCAACTCAACCTTGACCATCATATCAAGTCTTAAGATTAATAGTGAAAGTACGCTATCATACTGATTGCAAGTACTAGAACTTTTAATACATCACTGGTTGAAAAGTACCTGGTAGTGGTAACCATGAGACTGAAATTGATAAGTTGAAATAATTTCCATCTTAAATAGACATTTAAGAATATATTTGCTAGAGCATTTATTATGGTGATTCTCTTGACATCGTCTACATATATGAGAGTAAACGAGGCCGCTTTGAAGATTCCAAGGGTTTAACTCTGAAAGCTCTTATGAAAAGGATACAGATGCACACTAAACCATGCCATATCCATGAAATGACTCAAATGGTCATTTGTTGTTTATTGTTATATGTGTATAATTGGATATATTGTGTGTTGGTTGAACATTGAGAAAGGGATAATATATAATATCACGTGATTAGACCCATAATTGCGCCATTGGATGGTTATACGTCCCATAAGGATAGGCCAATTGGTTCCATGTCGTTGGAAAATTATATATGTCTTGGTGACTTTGTTCATTCCTTAGGATAGGAAATATGTCTTTATGACTCGCTTGTATGTCTCTCTAAAAAGGGGAGATAGACATACATATTTGGTTGTTTGACTGTACTTATTCTCCTAAGAGAGACTCATTTGAGTATTTGAAGATGAATATACACTAAGAAAATGACATATGATTATAAATTATACAGATCCCATTTGACAACTTACTTCCACACACTTGCATGTACGATAAGCAGAATAGTGTGTTACCGAGGCTTTTTGTCTCACCCTAATGCTCAATATTTTCAGATGAAAGTTTCCAAATGAGACTATTGGGGTAGGCACCAACATCTTAGTTATTCTACATAATTGTAAAGCCCATTTCTGGTGTGTATTTTGTGGATATAATATATTGCCATATTTTAGGCTCATTTACTGCTTTGTTGATAACTTTTATATTTTAGATAATTGTTGATTATTGATTGTCGCTAATGATTATTTCGACATAAGGCCTGAGACCTATAGATTTCTTTGCTTATTTGTTAACTATGGATCCGCATTATTAACATCACAGGGATCTGTATTTTGGTATAGATGAATGGAATTTGTGTTTTTAGAATATGATTAGGGCTTATGGTTGAATGTGTATTTTGGGCCTTGTAAATGCCAAGGTTAAAGAGTTAATTATTGAGCTTTGGAGGAGATGAAGATTATTTTTAATAATCATGTTAGGGTTGATAGCACACTAAACTTTCTAAAGAGTTCAAGTTTATGAATTTTGGAGACTTGTAGAGTGAGTTATGCAATTTTGAAGTTGAACTCCTCATTTCAAAATGAACTTTTGGGCAGTCTTAGGACTTTGTCATTTTAAGGGGAAATGATAATTTTTTTTGTTCATTCCTTTTTCATTGGAAGGTAGACATCCTAAGCTTTTCATAGAGTCATAGATCATGATTTTTGGAAGTGTGTAACATTAGTTATGAATTTCAAGGTTGACTAAGTGTTGCTACCAGTATCGCTCACACGGTGAACCCACGGTGATCTCCCAAAAATTCCAACGCCTATAAATAGGCATTTTCTTAAAAATTAGGGTTATTATGTTATAATTTTTGAGAGAGAGAGAGAGAGGTCGAGGAGAGGTGAGTGGTGCTCTACTAAGGCACAATTTTGGCAAGGGAAATTAAGGTTCTTTGAGTCATAAACCTTAGGTAATCTGTTCTTCTTCCTTTCCTCTTCTTTTTCTTGCATTTTCTTCAAGCTTTTATGGTGAAATTTTTGGGATTTCTTGTGATTTCGAAAATCTGGGTTTATTGGGTGTTTCCTTTGATTCCTAAGCTCTACTAAATCCTTTTTAAGCTATGGTTTTGATTCATTTGGATTTGGAAGTGTTTAAACCTTGTGTTAGAGTTGTTTTAGGCTTGTTTTGCTTTTGATTCATGTGAAATCCGAAAATTGCTTATGGAAATTGGATTTTCTTGTTTCAATGATCTTATTTCTAAGAAATATTTTAATTTATATGGATACTTGGATTTCGATCTAGTATGAGTTCTGGTACTGTCACACCCCAAAATACTAAAGCGTGACCGGCATAAAGTAAGGAGTGACTTCACTTCGTAAGCCTTTTTTCATTTACTTTATTCTATTTACAGTTAGCAAAATCCATTTCATTAATATAAATAAAATAAAGTGATATGTTACCATTCATTAATAAACCTTTCTAAAGTTATTAAATATAATTCTTTTTAAACACTAGACTTTCCAAAACTATTTTCGACAATCAATAAACAAATTTTCGTAAAAAAAATATCAAACTTTTTCTCTTAATATATAAACTTATTTTATTGAAAACTTGTTTCATCAGAGGAACCAACAAAACTAAAACAGGTGCAGCCCGGAGGCCACGAATGACTGGCCCAACCCGATGTCCATGAATAACTGACGCAACCCAAAGGCTATGAATAACTGCCCCAACCCCCGAAGGTCACTAATAACTAGCGCAACCAGAAAGTCATGAATAACCGGTGCTTTGTGTCTATTCTTTTGATAAAAGATTCTTAATCTCATATGAAATAGTTTACTTTTCACTAAGTCAAATTTATAAGACATTCCTAATCCAAATTTTCAACTTCCTTTTCAAAATATTATATACAGAGAAAGACTAATGAAATAAATCAATTTGAATTTGAATGATCAATTTCAAATAATTTTCTATTGCCACTCCCTTTTCTTGCAAACACTGTAATCCCAATATTAAAAGAAGCATTTGAACATTTCTTATCACTTGTATAAATACCTATGAACATAAAGATAATATATGTACCCATACATTTATCAGCTTAAATCTACACTCATAGTAAAGATCAAATTTCCTTTTCTTCTCTAGCAAATTTTTTCTTTAAATAACTTGAATTTCATTTTAATCTTCTTCCCATCTAGTTTCCTTTCTTGCAACCATAAAAACTTCAGTAAAATGCACATTCAATTAAACTACCTTTTCCTTTGCCATATCTAAACATATATAACCCCCAACCTTATTCTTCTTTTGGATGTCAAACTACTAACAAAAATGCAGGACAATTTTGTTCATCACTTGCACATCACCACATATAATCAGAATATGAAATTTAAATATGCTACAAATATTTTTTTTCCCCAGCTTTTTACAGTAACAACAACTTTTATTACTTATTGTTGCAATTTTTCCACAATACACACAACTTGTTTTCATCACTATTTTTCTTTTCATCTATAACTTCCTCAAAGCATCAAAGAAACCGTTTTCATTTTTTCTTTTCCAAGTTTCAACATGAAGAGCTAATAGTTTGGGAAATAAAATTGCGTTAGCCACACTTAAGAGCTCATTCTAATTATAATTACCTTTGTTACACATTTTATCCAACAATTGGTGTGCATAGAATTAACAAAGATGGGGAACAAACTCCTTAGCTTCAGATCACTAACCAAACAACTTGTATTTTTATATTAATAACAAGGCCCAAATATCTCATCAATCAAAATAAATCCTCAAGGATTTGTCTATGTGTGGGATTGAAATAAGGATAATAAAAAATTTATAACATCAAACTGTGTTCAAATGATATCAGGAACAGAGGAGCAAAACAAATGGGAAAAAAATAAACTCAATAGTCACTTCATTCATGCATTAAAAATAAAAGGATATAGGAAACTAAATTGAATGAAACCCAACCCACCACACCCACACCAACAGAAGCAAGGAGGTGGAAAACGCAGAACCTTTGTGATCACGGCACAGCAGCAACAAACTTGAACAAGAGAGGATGATGTTAGCCACATAGGAAACACAACAAGCAACTCAGCTCACTCCCACACCATGACAAAACCGAACCTAGGTGGGAATAATTTTTTATCCCCCTGCATGTACCGACCTATAACATATATAGAGAAGATGGAGAGAGCACTCCCAAAAGTATCTAATGACTTATAATTTGTGTGTGTGTGTGTATATCTATATTTGAAAAATGGTTCATTTTTGCTTTTTAAGGGAAAATTTGGGAGAGGGATCAAGGAAAAAATTAATTACTATAAGGACCATAAAATAAAATAAATATATTAAATTACCAAATTAATTCTCCCTGTACCCCATATCTCAAATGTTTCTACTTTTAAACAATTGACTCCCCCTTCTCTCCCGCCCTCTATAATATGAAATTTGATTAATAAATTAAAAAATTATTTCATTCTATTATATCTGTTATAGGAATATTAAAAATCAAAATGTAAGTATTTATTTTACCTAAAAACTTTTAACGCAATCTATTAGAAGGATCACAACAATATTATTAATATATTTAATTAAAGTTAGAAAATTGATTAAAATTATTTACTTGCAGCTATACTATGGGTGTTCACGGGACAGGATGGGACCGGGACACCCCAGTCCCATCCTGTCCCATCCCGAAGAAATGGGGTCGGGACAGGATTCTCGTCCCTTGTCCCGTCCTGTCCCGAAGTTGTCCTGGTCCCGTTCGGGACAGGATAGGATTCACCTGCTTTTTTTAAAAAAAAAAATTCTATATATTTTTTGACTCTTTGTTTTTGTGCAAGATTTTTTGGCAACCTCTATTCTTCAATGTTTTAAACTAATATCTATGCAAACATAAAAAATTAAACAATAAAACATGCAGCTTGCAAGCAGCATATGTATATTTTTTTCCAAGGAGCAGTATATGTATATTTGAGAGATAGGATTAAAAAAGCTAGATTTTGATTCTTGATGATAAGATTTTTTAGCTACTATGACTGTACTATTAGATGACTAGATGTTATATTGAAGAAGAATGAACAATAAACAATTTAATAATGATTATTTTTTGTTGTTAAATACAAGATGTTTCAACTAAATTGGTATCGTATAGTAAGAATAATGTTAGTTGAGTAGAAGTTATACTTTACAAACATGAATGAACAGGTGGCATATTAACAAAATATGGGTCTAATGGTAACTTCTTTAAAAAATATGCATGTGATAAGAAAAATGTGTTTATAGATATTAGGGTCTTTGACTAAGAGAATGATTTAAGGGATTAATATTTCTAAAATAAAAAAAAATATATCCCGATCCCGTCCCGAACATTAATCTTATCCCGTCCCGAGTTGTTCCGTACCTTTTTTTAAATGAAATTAAATTACCCATTCAACACATCTTCCATGGCCCTCTTTACTTTCTTCTTCTTGTTTTCTTAATTAATCTTATAATATCTCCAGTAAAGCAAAGGAATATAAGTAGATTTTTTATATGAAGATTTTTTTTAATTAATTGAAGAAAAGAGAACATATAAAATTTAATTAAATCAGTATGAAATATTCATGGAATTAACTAATCTGAATATATCCCAAGATCTTCACATATTTAATTTTAAAATATATACTTGTCACACACAAAATATTCGAACTACTGGTCCAACACAAACATAAAAAAAGTTTTCACCCAACCATAAATTTATTTCTTGTTACAAATTTTTCAATAAATAATTAAAATTATAATTGTGGATTCAATAGTTATTTTTAAGCCATAAAAAATAGAAAAAGATATTAAGTAGGAATGACCATAAAAGATAGGATTAGGAATGACCATATACGCGATTGAGTTGGAGTGGCACCTGTTAGTGAGAAAATGGTAGAAAATCGTTTAAGGTGGTTTGGACATGTACAAAGAAGGCCATTAAATGCACCGGTGAGGAGGGTAGATCAAACAGTCTGAAGTCTGATTAAGAGAGGAAGAGGGAGACCCAAGCGTATTCTAGCGGAAGTTCTAGAGCGAGATCTTTTAGTAAATAATATATCTAAGGATTTGGTTAATGGTAGAGCACAATGGCGTCGTTTGATCTATGTAGCCGACACCACCTAATGGGATAAGGCTTGGTTGTTGTTGTTATTGTTGAAATAATTAATTTTTTTAGGGTTGTTACAGGTAAGGATCACAATAAACATCAATTGCTGGGATAAAATTGTGATATATATTGATGATAACTTAACACTTTTTTAATTGCTAGCATGCTTATTTAGACTAGCCGAGTTGACTCGAAACTCGTTGACTTGGGCAATTGGCTGGCCCGGTTGGGCCCCTAACTCAGCTTAATAAAGACTCATTGTGAACTAGGATGACTTGTCGTAAAGCTGGACTAAATTGGGAGACTCGCTAAGTGGCGCGAGCGTTCTGAGTTGAGATTTTTCCATCCAGATCAAGATTGTAGGATAGCATTTGGGGGAGAGGAGAAATTAAAAACATCATCAAAAGAAGAGATTAACAAGAGATAGAATGAGAGCCAACATCATCATTTAGAAATAGCGAACAAGAGGTGAAGAAGATACGAACAAAGGAATGTCACTTCCTTTGTCAGATCTCAAAGAACATGTTTGGTGAAGAAGATCTAGATGAAGAAGATACAGAGATGAAGGAAACGATGCATTCTTGCTTAAAGTAGGGAATTAGGGTTGTGTGGAGTGATTTAAATGGGCTCAGGCCTTTTTTTTTAAAAGAAATTGATTTTAAGGTTGCGAAGGCTTTTTAAATATGATTTAAGTATTTAGAGGACTAGCCAATGTTTTATAAATGTATTTTACATATTTAAAAATGGTTGTATAATTATATAATTTTTTTGAATATGATAGTGTATAGATCCCTATTATCTTTTATTATCCATACGATATTATTTATCTCCTATAATTATGAAAATTTATTTAGAATTCAACTTATTTTATGATTTTTCATTTCCTCACTATTCTGACTCCAAGTTCTTATTTTATGGTTTTTTTCATTTCCTCACTATTCTGACTCCAAGTTAACTCCAATCTCACCCACTCACCCTTAATCCATTGACTCCGATATGATCCACTGATAAATTTGGTGTTTAGGATTATTAGTCTAGTGATCAATGGGTTGTAAGGGAAAATTTTTTGTTCAGTTATCATACATCTATTTTGGTATTTATCTATGATGAATAGTTAGTACTAGGTACTAATTATTGACCGATTTTGGTGTCATTGGATGGCACTGACAGTTAGATATAATGTCAATTTGTCAAACAAATTGTAAAGAATGTTGGATACTTAAATACTTTTTTATTAGTGATTCAAGGGACTGAAATGAAATTTATTGTTTATAATTTTTGAATAATGATGAGATTTAGGTATTTTTTCTAAATTTTTATTCCTCAATGGTTTAGCCCTCGAGTTGACTATGGTCTGGTTGACTAACCCTTGACCCATTGTCTCAGCTGGCATAGTGGCTGGTCTAGGTTTGATTACCTTGGTTAGAGGTGTTCAAGTACTGGGATGAGCCCGGGAATCGATTAGAAGGGTAAAGGAAGAAATGAATATTTAGATTGGGACACAGTTAATTAAAAAAGTTAATAGGCTAAATGAATATTTAGGTTGACAAAAAATGTTAATATAGTAATTATAATCATGGTACTAGGATCGAGATCAGGACTCTCAAAGACGTGATTGTATCCCAGTGTTGTCCCAATTCCAATTTGACCCCGGTCTTATTGATCCTGGTATTAGATCATGTTGGTCCTGAAAAATTCTGATATCAACAGGTACGTGACAGAACCAAGATGGCCAAGACTGGGACACTTTGAATTGCCCTAGGTATTGTCTTAGACACTATATATAGTGCCTCTATACTAAACAATCTCAACCATTAGTTATAAATGAAAATCACTGTGAATTATGTACTAAACAATCTCAACCATTAGTTATAAATGAAAATCACTGTGAATTATGAACTTTTCGTAGTAGTGAACAAAATATTCAAACCATAATGATAGATGCATGAATAAATCTTGAAAATTTTAATTAGATACATTTCAGTATTTTTTTTTATAATAGATGCATTTCACCATAAGTATAATTTCATAGACTTGTAAGAAATAATATCAAAAAATTACCAAAACATAATATATATGTGTATATATTTCTATATACAATAAAATAAGATATATAGTCTAAAAAAGTTGTACTAGCAATCAAACATGAATGCTCTTGCTCCTTTTAGACAACAATTTTTTTAGATTTTGCATACGCAATTTATTTGAATCTTCTATCCATATTCAAACTCTCTTTTTTCTACAATATTATTTTCTTACACATTTAATAGGATTTACATGCTAAAAATAATAACATACCCTTTGTACATAGATCCATCGAACCATGAGTACATTGTAATTACAATGCATGCACTGCTTGATGAATAAGAATCACATACTTTCTGCTATTAATGTGTATATATTGACATGAATTTAACCTGATGAAAACTTGGTTAACTTTCTAAAATTGACACAGATGCATGAACCTAATATTAAAAATGTAAATTATACAACATAAATAATACATGAAGTTATCTAGCTATACATCTATATAAGAAGCAGTGCATAATACATAAATTGTGAATAGTACGTGTAACAATAAAACTGTGAATAGTAAAACTTTCTTTAAGATTTTTTTAGTAACTCACACCCTATAAGAAAATTTGAATCAGCATTATATTGTACAATGCACCAATGATTCACTGGATCGGCATTATAATTATAATATTTCAATTTCTAAAGAAAATAAGCCTAAAAAATAATTCTAAAATAAAAAAAATTTATAAGGCTTTTGGAATTCTAATTGACACCCCAAGACATTAAATATTTTCTTCATAACTCTTTTCAAATGTTTGGGTTATTACATTAGGCGAAATATGTATAACCGTTGATTAAGCTCCTTAAATTGACACGGGCGCATGAACCTAATATTAAAAACTGTCAATTACACGACATACAATGCATAAACGTATCTAGCTAGACATCTATATAAGAATCAGTGAGCTATTTTCATTTGCATCAAGCAGGAGAAGAAACATTACCCACAAAGGCAATATGATTTCCTCAGTGATGGTGTGCCAACAAAAGAAGGAGGAAGAGAAACAACTAGAAGAAGTTGTGTTTGATCCATCAGAGGATGGGAAAAAGATTGACCTTCACAAAAACTTTGTATGTTCAAAAGAGTACTTGGTGGAGGCTCAAGGTGAGTTGAAACCACCCATTATAGATCTCAAAGGAGTTTTGGATGGGGACTCACAAGCTATCTTCTAGGCTGCTGAGCTTGTGAAAGAGGCTTGCTCTGCCCATGGCTTCTTCATGGTGTTGATGATCTCTTAATCAAGAAAGTTTATGAGGATGTGGATGTCTTCTTTCAAAAACCGATTGATACAAAACTAAAGGCTCGTAAAATTCCCGGTATCCCGTGGGGATATTCAGGTGCCCACGCTAAGCGCTTCTCCTCTAATCTCGCTTGGAAGGAGACCTTCTCGTTCCCCTACCAGCATGATGCTTCACACAATGATGTCCACGACTACTTCATCTCTACCTCAGGAAAAGAGTTTCATGAATCTGGGTATGCTTGTTAATCAAATTTCTAGTTTTCTAATAGCTGCGCATATACTAAGCATACACAAGAGTTGTCATATTTTCATTATGTTGCAGGGAGGTCTTTCAAAAGTATTGTGAAAAAAATGAAAGAGCAGGGGATGAAGCTATTAGAGGTGCTAGCAATAAGCTTGGGGCTGGATGAGACTTATTATAGGGACTACTTCTCATATGGGTGCTCTATAATGAGATGCAACTACTACCCCTATTGTCAGGTGCCAGCTGAAGTCCTTGGCACGGGACCACACTGTGACCCAACATCAATTACTTTACTTCACCAAGACCACATCGGGGGACTGGAGGTTTTTACTCGCAACAAATGGCACACTGTTTCTCCTGTTCCTAACTCCTTTGTTATTAACATCGGTGATACATTTATGGTACCTAGTTTCAACATGTCCTTTATACACTCTTTATACTTTAGGCATTGCCAAAATACATTATATTAATTGGTCATAGAGGAGGAATGGTGGTAATGTAGATATGGATGTGATTGTGCAGGCATTAACAAACGGGAGGTACAAGAGTAGTAGCCATAGGGCAGTAGTGAACAAGCACAAGGAGAGGAGTGTTAGTGCTGGCTGTCACCCAAGAGGGGGGGGGGTGAATTGGGTGATAGGCTACAATTCAAAACTTTTTCTAAAAACACAAGGAAGGCAAATCTTTAAAATCCTTTTCGGTTTATCACTGAGAGTATTTCAAAACATGAAATGCATTAAAGAGTATACAAGTTAGATATGCTGGAAACTAAGAGAGTTAAGGGAAGAGATAATGCAAACAGAATTTATCCTGGTTCGGTCTACCTTGACCTACATCCAGTCCCTAGGCTCCACCTGGGATTTTCAATCCACTACCTTCTTGTTTAATCCGGGCACAAGAGAAGCCTTTACAATCCCACAAGTTTAGCCGGGCACTTGTGAAGCCTACCACAGGTTTTATGAACACAGGTTCACCTGCCAACCTTTTCACAGAGTTTTAGAATTCTCTCTAAACACTCCCCCTTACAACCTGTAAGGTTACAACCCTGCTCTTAAAGCACCAAGCTTTAGAACAACCTCAAACAATAGAGGATTTCAGATAATAGGTTTACTTAATGAACGGATTGTGATAATCACTTAAGTACAGAGGAATATATAATGAAATTACAATTCTAGAGCTTAAGAGATTGAACAATGAGTGCTCTAACTCTCTTTTTCTAATTTACTTGACTCAAAATTCTTTCCTCATTTCTAGGCTCACTAAGTTTTGCTCTCAATCAGTGTAATCTACAATTCTGCATAAAGCCCTGTTCCATCGTCGTTCTTATAGAAGCAAGTCTTGATCTATTTATATCTTCACAGCTTGCCTTTTCTTTCAGCTTCATGTGGCCATTTGAATATAGTCGTTGAGGATTCATAGCCATTAGCAATTAATGCAGTTTCTTCATCGAAGTTACCTTTCTGCTCTAGCTTCAACTGCTCTTACGTAGGGTGAGCTAAGAGAGATGTAGATTGAGCGTTCTGAGCATCTGTACCAACTGTACTTTCATAGCAGCTTTTTCAGTAGCGCTAGCATGCTTTGCTATCGCTAACTGCATAGTATAATTCCTGCACTTGAGCTGTTAGCTAAACAAGTAATCATGTAATGCATAGTAGATGTTATCGCAAGCTTAGTCCATTAGCTCAATGTATCAGCTTATTAGTTTGTCTAAGTTATCACAATGAGCATTCTCCTATCGATAGCTAGATGCGTTATCGCTAGTGACCTTTGTTATCGCAAGTTTGTTTAGCTATCTGAGTAACTTATGTTATTTCGTCAAGTATTTAGATATCGATAGCTAATCCTGTTATCGATAGCAGCTTATGATATTGCTAGCTGATTCCAATAGCTCTAGGACTTGGTTCATTTTTCTGCTAGTTATTCTTCCTTTCATTTATCCATGTTCTCAATGAACTTCTAGCGATAGGATATTTCTTAGCGATAGTGAAGGACTTAGCGATAGATATTAACTCTGTTATTTCTAAGTCTTCATTTGCTATGGCTCTTTGTCTATTAGCGATAGGGATACACTTAGCTATAGAAATATTTACTTTAGATTTCAGCTAAGTTTCCATAAGCTATTGTTGGGCTTTTCATTAGCGATATATTCTTACTCTAGCGATAGTAATCTGTTACCTATAAGATTTTACTTGTTTAATTCAAAGGTAACTTACACTCTATTTACTTATGTTATCTATGGGGCCAGTCCTCATCAAAACTTAAGATTCTAACATTCTCCCCCTTTTTGATGATGACAAAACATAAGTAAAAGATAAAGAGAATAATAGAGTTGATAGAGATAAGTCAGTGTGCGTGTATGTTGAAATTATAGTTTATGTATTGCAGAAAGAAATACTAAACATAAACTATAAAGCTGGTAAACGTGCAGTTTATGTATGATGCATATGAAAATGGCTTCAGGAAATGATTCAGGCTCTTTTAATTCAGTCGGACTCAGTATCATCCTTCCAATTTGATGTGTCTAACTCATAATCTCCAGACTCACTGCTTATTCTCCCAGAATCAGTTAAAGGCTCTTCTAAGAATTCAGGGTCAATCTCAACCTCAGTCTTTTTCTTCTTCTTAGCAGTAGCTTTCTTCTTCTTTAGATGAGAGGGAGGCTTAAACTTCTCCAATATCTTATCAAGATATGTCTGTTGTTTCTGTTTCTTCTTAGGAGGAGGCTTAGCTGATTTTCCTTTCCCCTTTGACACTGCTTTCCTCTTTGTTGACTTGGGAGCTGACTTGGGTTCTTCAATCACAATCCCTTTGGTTGCCCTGATTTTCTTTTCTGGGGGTTTAGGAGCAGTTTTCTTGATCCTTGTTCCCTTAGGAGCAGACTGGACCTCTGATGCTTTTTCTTTTCCACTAGATTCCAGGTTCTGGGAGGTAGTTTGAATAGGATCCACTTCTTTCTCTTTTTCAGTTTCTGCCCTTGCTGCATCTCTGCCCTCTCTTTCCTTTTGAGACTGAGCAGTTCTACCTAAAAATTCTTCAACTTGCTCATGTAGTTCTTGTGCTCGTTGAATATAGTGAGGAATCAGATTTACAGAAACTGGTTGAGGCTTCCCCTCATATAGAACCATGGCCATACTCATGTCTTCCTCTTGCACTTCATTATCAGCAGGATTGTTTGTGGCATTGTCTTCCTTATCAGATGCATCCTCCACTAAGCCTTCTTCTTCCATGCTTAGTTTGATTGCTTCAGTGCTTATGGAAGTCTCCACATTTTTCTTCCTTTGTTTCTCCCCCTTTTTGTCATCATCACTTTGGACAGAGGGGCTGGTTGAGGATTGGCTAAGGTTTGGAGAAAGCATTAGAGGGTTGGTTGCGCTAGTAGTGGAGGTTGGGATAGAGGGACTATCGCTAATAGGTGGATGAGCGATAGGAGTTGCTTGTGTTCGGAGAAGGGAAGCATGAGAACTATCGCTAGGGGAGGGGTTAGCGATAGGAGTTTCTGGTGGTGTTGCGATTTTGGTTTGTGGTGAAGGTGGAGATGGAGGTGTTTTGGTGTGGGAATGGTGGCTATCGCTAAGAGAAGGGCTAGGATGTTTGAAGGTGGGAGGAGATGGATAATGAGAGAGATGAAGAGAAGGACTAGTAGGGGTTGAAGGTGAGTGTTGGGAAGAGGAATGAGATGGTGATTGAAAACAGAGAGGGGAATGATGATGTGATAAAGTACCTTCAGAGTGAGGAGCTGTTTCCCTTTGTCTGACATTTTCAGGAACAAGGCAGAGATTATCTTCCAAATTCTGCACCTGATTCTGTAGCTCCAGAATAGGCTTCATCAACTATGCTTTCAGAGCTTCTTAGGCAAGATTGAATTCAGCAGAGACCCTGAAGATAATTTCTTCAATTGCATCCTTTGAAGGAATGTAAGTCTTAACAACAGAAGGAGTCCTTTGAGATTGAGTTTCTTCTTCAATAGGTTGAGACTGAGCTGATGTAGAAGGAGCATGAGAAGCTTCAGAAACAGAACTAGCACCATTTGCTTTAACAGGAATTCCCATTTTTCTGAGTGTGGTGATGGTAAGCTGTTTGCATTTTTTGTTATCTCTTCCCCTACAGATTTGATCTTTGTGAACTCCAGGATGTAAGACATGAGCTGAGGATAGGGAAGAGGTCCCTTGGTTGATTTATCAGATAGAAATCTATGGAGCTCCATAGACACCAGTTGGCCAGGATTGAGTGGGATCCTTGAGATTAAATTAGGCAGCCATGGATTGTCTATCTTGGGAAAGCTGCTGAAATTCCTTGCCTTGTGAGTCATTATTCTGGTATAAACGTAGTGTAGGATTCTGTTGACCACAGGCATGTTGGCTGGCTTGATGGAGTCAGTCTCATAGATCTCCTTAAGTTCCTCTTTGGAGTAGGGTTCAGGGGTATACCACTTGTTGTATTCTGCTTTAAATATCCCCAGAATTTTGTTGATAGCTAACCAGTTAAAGGAGATGCCCCTTCCTCTTACAGAAGCCTCAAACACTATATTGACCAGCTTCGATTTCTTATATTCTGGCTTGGCTTTCATGCTCGAGTAAAATGACCTCAGCACTTCCACATTATAGTCATTCTGAATGCTGAGCCAGCTCTTGTAGGGTAGAAGCCAGGCATCTAAATCGAAACCATTCTGCTTGAAATATTCAAGGTCCACCCAAACTGCAGCCTTATCTAGGGTTTTTCGTTTTGCGAAGAGGACGCTTGCAGCTTCGAGGGGTTCTTCTGAGAAGGGCAAATCAGTGGTAGTTTGCTTTTGTCGTTTGAAACCTGATTTAACCACTTCTTTGGAGAATGACACAGCTTTCTAGGTTCTGGACCTCTTGCTATCGGATTGAGATGAGGGTTTAGCGCTAGAGGTTGCCTCAACATCACTCACATTTGGAACTTTGGTTCTGGCCATTTTTAGGGTTTAGGGTTTTGAGTGAGAGAGTAGGCTTGAATGCTCAGAGAGGTTTGGAGTAGAACAGAAAATATAGATGAATAATGAATGCAGAATGCAAAAGATCTACTTTTATAAGTTCAAAGTTTACCATCAATGAAGAATACTCGATAAACGTTTCGCATTCTGACGATTAAGTGACTTGCTATCGCTAGTACAAGCTGCTATCGCTAGCGGGCATGATCCCACGCTGAGCAAGTGATTTAGACTTCAGTTCACTTACTCCTTCCATCCATCGATAGCTGACTTTACTATCGATAATGCTTTTGGCTAGCGATGGCAATCTTTGCTCAAACAGCTTGTCCTGCATACAGCTAGCGATAGTGATACTCACTATTGATGGGTCAGTTCTGCCAAAACTTAAGATTTGACATTCTGAACAGATTCTATTGAGCAAGTTCGATATTAATCATGCAAAGTGGTGACAACAATATATTTAGACACCAATATCTATTCAGCAAGAAATCAAAATTTTGATGCATATGATATCAGTTCATAGATTCTGAATGCAATCAATATAAAGAACAGATTATGTGACACAGAGTAGCACAGAATTCACAAGTGTCATATGTTCTTTTACGCTCAAATGAAATTATCCAGTATGATTGTTGAGCAAAGTTATTACTTGAACTGTTAATGATCAAAATGGGATTTTTGTGAGCATCAGATTCAGGTGTTTTATAATGAAGCATAATTTGATGGTTTTTCATGATCAATGATAATTTGTAAAAATAGTTCTAATATTTGCGCCATGTCATTGATATGAATTTTATGCAATTGAATCCAATCAAGATCTAGTAGAGAATTTATCCAAAATAATGTTAATCAATAATAAAGAGTAAGGATAAAATTGCTCATTCAAGATTGGAGGGGCTTTTCTTCAATGGATACTTGAAGTAGCCAGTTTCATCTCTACATATGACAGCTAGAGCTTATTCTCTGTATAACGAGTAATGGCTTTGACATTCATTCTTTCAAGTGCCTTGATTTGCATAACTCATCTTGAATACTTCAAGTTCCTTTACTACACCACACTACTACAAAAAGTATTTTTAACGTCACAAATTTTGGGGGTTTCCACATCACTTTTTCAGGGGACATTGAAACAAGTGACATGGAAAATGGACTTTTAACGTCACATAAAGAAGTGACGTAGAAAGTCAGAGAAACAAAGTCACACATAATATTATGTGTGATGTTGTAAGTTTCTCGGAGAAACCACGTCACACAGAATATTTTTTGTGACGTGGTTTCCAGGAAACCACGTCACACATCTTACATTGTGTGACGTTGTTTCTTTTTTTTTAAAAAAACATTTTTAATTTTTCTATTCCCCGTTGATATACATACATTGCAAATGTCTAAATGCAGGTCAACAGATAATACAATATACACAAAAGTCAAGTTCCAAGCAATGTACAGAGCATAACAGTAAAATGCTATCACTACTATACAATCACCAACATAGGCTAGACCAAAGAAAATAAGTCGAATCGAATTAAAGGAAAGATCACCAGCAAATAATTTTGATTCAGATTGTTACATAATCAAAAATAAAAGGAAAAATTGAGCAATACGTTCACGAATCGCATCGATGTCTTCGACTGTAAATTCATCGATTCGGTCATAAAACTGCAACAATAATGGATACTATGATCAATACAAAGTTAGATAAAACATCATATATATGTATTAATTGTATAAATCATATAATAAGCTATAGATAAGAATTTATACCTGTGGGAAGGATCCGCTACGGTCACTCTCAATAATGTCACACATATACTTCATGACATAATACCGATACTCCTTATTCGTCGGTTGCTTGGGGCACTTTATAAATCAAAGGAAATAATATAAATTAATAACAAAGTAAATAATATCTCAATTGACTAACATTAAAGGAATTTAAATCAAAATACTTACTTTAGGTCTTTGCACCATGATGGGATTATTCATTTCATCGGTATCTTCCATAAAATGCCATTACTGAATGCCCCTGAAATGGAACCAAAATTAGCACATATACATGAAAATAATTTATTTAACCCAAAGTAAAAAGTCATTAAAACTACTGACTTCAATAAAAGAGTTTTATAATAGGAGGTTATATTATGCCTCAAGGAGTCAAACCAAACCAAACGATGTTGTCTGGGGCAAATGACAGCTAATGACCAGTGCTTACTGAAAGACATTAAAAATATTAAGGCCACACGGAAACAAAATATTTGTAAATGTGCAAATGATAAAAATATGGCAAAAGGTAATAATCACACTTACTCTTGAAGAATAGGCGCAAAATAGATAGATCCCTGATTCGCTGACATTTGATGTATGACATAAGCCCGCATCTCATCCTCATATCTCAGCTGGTCCGCCTTGTTGTTGAAATCATCTCTCCTCGCTAAGGCCAATGGACTAAGGAATCTGTATTGTGCTGTGCTTAATTGGATGCATAGCTCGTGGAAGTACCTATCGTAAAATAATTGAAATTATAAAAGGATAGAAGTACAAATATTGCAAAGACATAAATAGTAATAGTAATTTACATAGTCGCTAATTCGAGCCAGGCGAGGTCAATACAGTCCATTGTCAAAAACTCCACGATATCTCTGTCATTATCAATCGCAAATTCATATGTACGATCTGGACTGACTACTCCTGGAGGCATCTTAATGGATGTGGATTGCAAAGTTGGTTGCATCTCCCGCAGGAGTTGGAGAGAAGGATATTTATCTGGAAAGACTTGTAGGTGATGAAAAAATCAGTGTTATATATTCTTACATGTTATAATATATTAAAACAAGCAATCTCAAAAATTAAGTGTACATACCACATCAACCGGCGCCTTTTGTTGAGTCTTGTGTACAAGTCGTCTTGGCCACAAGATGAATGCCCCCATAGCATCGCCTAGTCTGGTTACTTCGCTATCATGAACAGGTATAGCTGAACCCCTCTCATTCTTTCGAACATTTGTAACAGACACCTTCACTTGGTCCTCCGGAATACGCTTATTATGTATGAAGGAGGCGTTCGGGAACTGGAGAGCTTTTGCGACCGCGCGCAGGCGAGGGACATCGAGATGGAGATAACACTCCTCTCCAACTTCAGGGTCATTGTCTGGTGTGGGATTTGATTGGTCCTCACGAATTGATCCTAACAGCACAGTGTGATTGCAGCTGTCTTTGCCGCTTGGACCTCCGGTAGCGAGGGACTCCTACAGGAGATGATATTATACAGAGTGAGTGTAATTTTCTAATTGACAAACTCGGAATTCGGTAATTAAAATATATAGTAGATGCTCAAACCTGCTGTCTTTGATGAGAAGAATTTGATGAGATTCCAAGCTGTATAGTAGACGCTCTAACCTGTGCCTCAACCTGCGCACGGATCTGCTCCCCCATATAACTCGAAAGAGCTTCCTGGACCTGCGCCGCGACCTGACTTTCGAATTGTGCTGCCATCTGCTGTTGGGATAAAGCAAACCGCTCCTCCAATTGGGCCTCCATCTCTGCCCGAGCCTTAGCCACAATCTCCTCAGTGGATTCTCTAAGGTTGTATTTGGATTTGCGGCCAAAATACTTGGCAAACCCTACAGTCCTGGGCTCCCTGAGTACTGGGCCGGGGCGATCGGGCTTCCCAATTGCCATGGCCAGGATGTCCATCCTCCCAGAAGGTGTGAAGGACCCTTGGGTAGCCAGCTGCTCAAGTTCGACCTACAATGACCGGAAAATCATAAGTGGTAATTTGTTATAAAACCACAAGTTAAATGAATGAACAACCAAGTAAAATACTTACAATCCTATTTGCAACTGCTTCAACCTCCGGATTGATAAATGTTCTTTCTTTATTCTTCCTTCCCTCAGACCATTTCGTATGACGTGAGAAGGACGGCGGAGGCTCTATAACATTGGTAGGATCGGACCGTGCCGCTTCCTCCATTTCTGCAAAATATTTCTCGGTCAACTTTTTCTCGACCCACTTGTAACCCCCCGGAGACATTGTGTGCTTGTAGATATTCTTTTCTTGATGCTCCTTTTGTTTTTGGCTTTTCTCCTGTGAAAACTAAACTAAGTTAGTTAACTAATATAATATGTTAAAATTCATCAGTTTTGAAGCAAAGTAAAAGATCTATACAAACCTGAAACTTTTTATCTAATCGTTTCTTAACAAACGTCTTCCAAGTCTCTGGGTCAAGAGAGGGGTAGGTTTGACAGGGATCTTGATCCATCTTGTTCCCCCGGATGTAATCTTTGGTCAGGGTAGTCTTGAAATTCTTCCACATCTTGCGCGCTTCGTTCAACCAAAAATCCCTGAACTGTTCGGTGTTTGGGACATCAAAATTTTGCTGCAAAGAATAAGAATAAAATACACATCAGTTGAGTAACTAAACAAACAAATACATGCATATTAGGAACAAACAGATAGATAATGATAAAACATACCAAGATATCTGACCAACATTGATCCTTAATGTCTTTTTGGACTTCCCTCCAATCGTCAACCAATATGCTTACTCGATTCCTTGCCACAAAACCGACGTAGTTCACGAAATTCGTGCCAATTTCCCCGATAGGATTCATGTCCTCGTCAAATTCCACATGGATAGGCTGCACATTTGTCCCATGACGGACAACAATGTCAGTGAGCTTCGTCGGACCTCTTTTCTTTCTTAGAGGGGGATTGTTTTGTCCCTGATTGTTAGAATCATCCTCCATGATGTACCTGTTAACAAATCAAAGATGTGATGAGTCAGTATATGGCAACAACTTTCACAAAAACAAAAGAAAAACAATAACAGTATTTAATACATGATAATTCAAAAAGGTTCTCACTTTATGTGTTATCCCATATCCCCTAACAATGATCATTTCTAGAGGCAAATTGGTCATCATCAACATCTATTAATTCAAATTCACTTGGTTCACGTGGTCCTGCGCACAAAGGTGGTATCTCATCTAGATCTAAAGTGGGAGCGCGGTCCTTTTGCTTTTTACTTTGCAACACTATGGACAATTGCTTATTTGTGGGATCTGTTACATAGAACACCTGTTTTGCGTGACTTGCTAAAATAAAAGGCTCATCTCTGTACCCAACCTTGTGAATATCAATTGAGATCATACCAGTGTGGGGATAAACTCCAACTGCACTATTGTTAACCCACTTGCATTTAAAGATTGGAATTTTGAACTTGGTGTAACTAACTTCCCAAATTTCTTTAATTACCCCATAATATGCCATGGAAGCCAATCGTGGGTTTTTATCTTTCGAACTGGAGAAGTGCATCGCTTCGGCTACCACCATCACGCCACTGTTTTGCATGGTGCTGTTGTTGTCCTGAGCCTTAGTGTAGAAACAATAGCCATTTATGTCAAAAGAGCCCCAAGTAACAACCTCAAAACGAGGCCCTCCTGCTAACCATCTTATTGTATCCGGCCCACCGGTCTCCTTTTGAACTTTCTCTTTAAACCACCCAATGAATGTCCTGTTATGCTCGTTAGAAATCTGCATGTCACTCTTTTTCGGGTTCTTTTCTTTCAAGATCCTCTTATGCTCATCCAAATAAGGCTGCACTTCTTCCATATTATTCAAGATGTATAGGTGTGCTTGTAACACCTCTTCACGGCGCAGTCTTCACTTTGACGCCACGTACCCCCTTACCGATCCCATCTTCATGTCGTGGGTTTTCCTCAACCCCTTTTAGATACGATTTGCAAAAATCCATTGCCTCCTCAACTATGTATCTTTCAACAATTGATGCCTCAGGTCGATGTGGGTTCTTAGAATACCCTTTCAAGACTTTCATGAATTGCTCGAACGGGTACATCCACCTTAGATAAACAGGGCCACACAGCCTTATCTCCCTTACCAAATGAACAATCAAGTGCAACATAATATCGAAAAATGCTGGAGCAAAGAGCATCTCTAGTTGGCACAATATAACATAACCCTCATTTTCCAACTCGTCGAGCTTTTCAGTGTCGATGACTTTGCTACAGATCGTATTGAAAAACATACACAGTCTTGTTATGGTCATCCTGACATCATCTTCCAAAATGCCTCTTATAGCAATTGGTAAGAATTGTTGCATCAATACATGGTAATCATGCGACTTCATTCCCACCAACTTCAAATCATTCATAGACACAAGTCTGCTAACATTGGAGGAATAACCCTGCGGAACCTTGATCCCACTCAAACACTCACACAAACTTTTTTTCTCCTCTTTGGAAAGTGTATGAGCAGCAGGTTCCATATAAGCCCTCTTGCCATTTTCACTGACTACAGGATGCAACCGTGGTCTTATGCCCATTTCAACCAAGTCTAATCGAGCATTGAGTCCGTCCTTTGTCTTCCCCTGTATGTGCAACAGTGTCCCAACAAGACTATCACCAACATTTTTCTCCACATGCATCACATCTATACTGTGCCTCACATCGAGATATCGCCAATAAGGTAGATCAAAGAAGATTGACCTCTTCTTCCAAATAATCTTCTCAGAACCGGTCTTCGTCTACTTTTCTTACCGAATACCATATTGACATTCTCAACACGACGGTAAAATTCCTCCCCGGTTAAGGGGGTCAGAGCAGATCGGTACTCAGATGAGCCATTAAAACACTTCTTTAGTCTACGGTAAGGATGGAACCGATTAAGAAACCTCCTGTGATCGAGGCAGACGGTTTTTCTTCCGTGTTTGAGATAGTGGCAGTGTGTGTCAGACTCACATATAGGGCATGCCATAAAACCCTTCACATTGTAACCAGAAAGATTGCCATATGCAGGGAAGTCATTTATTGTGGTAAACAACATAGCTCGCAACTTGAATGTCTCATGCTTGTAAGCATCAAACACATCTACGCCTTCCTCCCACAACATCTTCAAGTCCTCAATCAAAGGTGCCAGGTAGACATCGATATCGTTACCAGGCTGTTTCGGCCCTGAAATCATCATTGACATCATCACATACTTGCGCTTCGTGCACAACCAAGGCGGCAGGTTGTAAATGACCAGCAAAACTGGCCAAGCACTATGTGTGCTATTGAGACTCCCGAAAGGGTTGAAACCATCCGTACACAGTCCGAGACGAAGGTTCCTCGGCTCACCACCAAATTCAGGAAACATGGAATCTATCTTCTTCCATTGAGGAGAATCAGCAGGATGCCGGAGATATCTTCCATCGGATATTCTCTCATCACAATGCCATCTCAATTTCTTTGCTTCTGCCTCATTTGCAAACAAGCGTTTAAATCGTGGAACAATTGGAAGGTACCACATTACCTTCAAAGGTACCCCTTTCTTTGATCCATCATCATCACCAACAGCATCCTTCCTCGGTTTGTACCTCGAAGTATGACATTTTGGACACTCTTTTAGGCCCTCATACTCTTTCCTGTATAACACGCAATCATTAGGGCAACCGTGTATCTTCTTATACTCCATGCCCATCTTGCTTAGAACTTTTTCTGTCTTTATTTTCAACAATTTCAGGACTCCGGTTAACCGAGTATACTTAGTACACCCCGGGAACAACGGTGTCTCTGCATCACTCCTCAACTTGTCGAACTCATGGACCACAGAAAATGACTCCGCCCCAATGTCATTAATCATCTCGTCCATTCCATCATCACAAACATCATCCACCGCTTCTTGTACATTTTGTGACGGGCACGCATGTACGGTACTTCCCAATTCCCCATGCCAAAGCCACTTTTATAACGGAGATTAATCCCATCACAAAGAAGGTGATCCCTTATATCATCAATGCTCTTACGATAAGCATTTGCACACTTCACACAAGGGCAAAGATACATGCCATTCTTACTGGACACGTTTTTTTTGGCAAATTCAATAAATTCTTCCACACCCATCTGATACTTTTTAGTGGTTCTCAATGCATGCATCCAACTACGATCCATTCTATTAAACCTATACCATCTCCAACAAACTAGTCAAGTTTATCTCACTACATTATTAGGAAGAAATGGGCATGCTATGCATATCTTCACTTCATGCAAATTTTTTAAAAAATTTGGCAAAGCCTCCTCTTGTAAATGTGACATCCAAAAATTACATTTACAATCCAATTTCACTCCAGTAATTTGAAGTGATTTATAGAAGCAAAACCAGCATGTAAAATGCAACAAAGAAACAAGCAACAATGCAACGAAATTCATGACGATTTTAGTAGCAACAAGATCAATTAGACAAAATAAATCTTCAGCAATTTGAGAACAAAAACCAATAGCAAACCAATTTACAAAACTTATAAAACATTTTGGCAAGTATGCAATATTTGCAGCAACTACAACGTAACAGCATTTGCAAACCAATTTACAATTGAACATTAAACATTCTATGGCAGACCAATTTACAAGACTTACAAAACCATTAAATATTCTATGGCATTTTTTGCAATTTACAATTGAGAAAAAAAAGGCAGCAGATTTAATTATCATGAAAAAAAAGGAAAAGAAGGAACCTCGATGAAGTGAAGCTGTGAACGGAGGCACAATTGAAGTTGCTGAACCCGATAGGAGGAAAACAGAGCTGAAAAAAAACTTTGACCAAGTAAAAAAAAAAAGAACCAGATAGATAGAATTGCATATTTAATTACCAACCAGCGAAGTTTTCAACAGATATATTGATGAAAACAGCAGCTATTCCAGTACCTGTTAAAATTTGATGAAATACACATAATCAACAATAATTTAACATATATGAGAAAGCTAAGGATATATAAGGTGCATGCATGAAAGGCATAACGTCACTAAGCTTTATGCCTATGTCTCATTTTTTTTCCTCCTCAAAAAAACGATTTTTTAGAATTAAAAAAATACCATCAAATCTACATTAGAATAATAATAATTTATAAAAACAGAACTAATGAAAAATAATCACAGACGCAAGATAATCAAGTTAAAAAAAGAAAAGGATTTTTCTAACCACATACCAAATGAACCATTAATAGTTCAACCATGGCAATTCAGAACCAGAGCCTATAAAATTGAAACTACCAGAATATATATACACTTCAAGGTTGAGATAAGAAACTCAAGTAGAAAGAAGAAGATCGTACCAATTCCTATGAGCAAAGCAAAAAACCATTTCACCACCAACAAATAGCCCACATACAGCTTCCCTCTAAGCGCCTATCAATATCAAATTACAGAAAAAATAATGATTTGATTGTGAACTATAACAGAAACCGAAATAGCAATAGCAAGAAGAACGTACCAATTCTCAATGACTTCTGTGGGGGGGGTGTGGCCGTGTGGGCGGGGGGGTGGGGGTTGGGGGGTGTGTGTCCGTGTGGGTGGGGGGGTGTGGGGGGGTGGGGGTGTGGGGTGGGGGAGCTGTGAGGTGTGTGTCCGTGTGGGGGGGTGTGCTTTGTGGGGGGGGGTGGGGGGTGAGAGCTGAGGGTTTTTGTTTTTTTGTTTTGGGGGGGGGGGCGGAAAGTGGAAAAATTGGGGGGGGGGGCGGGAAAAAGGTATTCCACGTCACACCAAAAGTCTGGTGTGACGTGGAAACCTTGATACAACGTCACACCACATTGTGGTGTGACGTTGAAACCCAGTTTCCACGTCACACCACAATGTTGGTGTGACGTGGAAAACCCCCCTGCCTTCTTTTTTTTTTTTTCATTTCCCGCCCCCCATTTTTTCATTTTTTCATTTTCTGGAAAACACTTTCAATGTCATACCAAAATTTTGTGTGACGTTGAAAGTATTTTTCCACGTCACACTAAAATTTTAGTGTGACGTGGAAAATTTCCAACATCACACTTAATTTTAAGTGTGACGTTGTTTCTTTTTTGTAGTTACTCCTTGATTTTCAATGTCACATTTTTAAATAAGTGACGTTAATTGGTGACATAAAAAGGGCTTTTTGTAGTAGTGCCATCTTTTATTTGCTCAGTCAATGCCATCCTTTATCCTCTTTTATCAACTGAAATCAGACTTAATGAAACACAGCTTGTTTTGAAATGATTCTTTTTCAGAAGAAGAACATAGAAACTCAAGATGAGACTTGAAGCAGATTACTTATGCTTTTAAGTTTAAAATAAACAGAAATATATTTCATAAGGCATAAGGATCAATTAATCAGCATTTTGCTTAGCATAATTTTAAAATACCATAGTGCATCTAAGAATTGAAGATTTCGAATCATAATTTATTTTTCAAATCAGATGCTTATGATGAGAGTGATGGATGTCAATAATGAAGGAAATATATCAGAATGCTTCATAAATAATGATCAGATAAGTTTTTCAATGTCACAAATATGACAATGAAGACTTTGTGCTATTAACATGATAAGACAAATGATTTCATAGAGATATTCTTGACTTATAGAGTTGTGTTCTGAACCATCAAAATATTCAGGTTTAAGATATGAACACAAAGCTTTATCTACTCTTCAATATAAATGATAGAGCTGTTGATGAATTTGAGTAGCAGAATAAGAATAAGGGCAATTGAACACTGAAGCACATAGTCATTAGTCCAAATGACTTAGTCAAGAATTTGTGTATTTGTCTTAGGGATTTCTTGAAAAGATACTCAACTTGATAAACATAAGTTCTAACTTATTATAAATAAGTTCGAGCAGATTCGACACTAGACATCACATAAAAGTTGAAAAAAAACTTTTAGTTCATGTATTTGAAGTATTTCCAACTTTAAGTTCATAACTGATATATCCTTCCAGTTTTCAAAAGCAGTTTAAATACAATTGAAGTGAGAATATTTTCAAAATATGTGAATGCAGTTTTATGAACTATGATGAGTTGAGGTTTAAACAGATTTTGGATTGTGTATTTCAAAAACTTCACAATAGATAAACTATACACAATTTCAACTCTTCAGTCATATAGCAATCTGACAGATATTTCATGACAAAGATTGATTGCTAATTGAATAAAGAAGACGAGCATTCATTATCCAAACAAAATTATATTCATTCAAGATAGGATAAGAATGATATCACCATAACTGCACTTGTCTAGGCAGAAGCTTGCTATCGGTAATGAGAGTTGCTATCGCTAGCAGGCATGATCCCACGCCAAGTGACAGGCTTTCACTTCTTCCAGCTATCGATAGCTAACTTTGCTATCGATAGAGCTTTTGATGGCAATCAGCTCAATCTTAGCTCTGTCCTGCATATGCTAGCAATAGTGAACTTCACTATCGATTGGTCAGTCTGAGCTTGCCCATGCAGTAGCTTGATTTAGGCAGAATAATGTTGATATTTTCTTTTACAGGTTCAACACCAAAATCCAAGCATGAAGTTCAGCTCATCAAGACTTGAGTAAATTTCCATATAGATCATAGTCTTGAAGCTTTCTCTCCTTGTTACCTACAGAACTATAATTCTTTTCTTTTCTTCAGTATCCAAATTCATATGGATATGCTCATGGTTAGTTCGTAGGTATTAACAACATAATTCACATGCTTCAAAAGATGTAATCAATTTGAGATAGCTGAGCATAGTGAATTAATCATGACTACATGCACAAGGATATATATAAATATATTCTTTTTTAAATCAATATGCATGAGTATAAGAGCTAGATTATGAAAATTGTAAATATTTTGCTATTGTCTTCAATACATAAGTCAATGCTCATTCCTAGGATTGCAAAGTGTAAAATCTCAATAGATATTACTGATAATAGAGTAGGAGATTTTACCATTGCATACTCTACCTTAGGCATTTGGAGAATTGCTCTTGCTCACCCAAGTGGTTCTGACATGCTTAGCACTGGGTTGCAGAGATCTCTCACGTGAAATAAAATTCAAGAATCTTCTTCTTGATGTATGAGGAATTCTATTTCTCTTGTTCTCCTCAAGGTAATTGAATAGTACTTTGTGGTAGCTCATTCTTGAGGTAGAACATACTCTTCTTGTTACTATCCACTGCTTCTTATGATTTGAACCAGATGTTGCAGCAGTGGCTTTTCCATGAGTTCTCCTTCTGCATTTAGGTTCTATGAATCTTTTTCTTGAAGCATGAGAAACTCTTGGATTCTTCTTTCTAGCTTCTGCATCATAATGTCCATTTCTCCTTGAATAAGCAATCTGCACACATAAAACACTAAATGGACATTTTGGTACCCATTTGTACTTGGGTCCTTCATTGTTAGCCTTGGACCTTACATGTCCTTTTGGAACCTAAACAAATTTATTTCTCACATTTGAATTTCTTCTAATGCTACATGTGTGATAAATATGACCAGATTTTCCACAATAATGGAAAATAATAGAATGATGTACATCATGAGATTTTATGCCACTATAGTGGTGGTTAGGGGAGTACAAACTCTGGTTGTTTTTTTTCGAAAAATCTTTCTTCCCAAAACATTTTCCAGCATGTTTTAAAGCATCTTTACTCTTTGAAATATGATCAGTGATAGGTAGTAAATCAGCTTTATGCAAATCAAAATTGTTTTTATAAAAAACACAGGAATTAGAACTGTATACCATTGCTGCATCTTGAGCTCCGGAGAATGATTGATCAGACTCGTTCAGGTAGAGCTCTTGGCAATCATCTTTCTCTTGTCCTTCTGTGTTGACTGAATCTTGGAAGTGTTCTATGATCTCTCCTTCTTCAATTTCAGCTTCCAATTGCTCATCAACCATAGATATGCAACTTTGAAATTCAGATGAGTTATCAACACTTCTTGTTTCAACAAGATGATTAGTGATATACATAGATTCAAGTGTATCCCAAATATATTTAGCACTAGAGAAAAATCTGATTTTCTGAAAATCATTTTCAGTTAAGCCTTTATGCAGAATTTGCATTACTCTAATGTTCAAGGAAAACATTTTCTTGTCTTTTTCAGTCCAATTCTTTCTTGGTTTGAAATCAAAATCATTTGTAAAGACATTCCACATATGATAATCAAATGACTTTATAAAACTCTTCATCCTAGCTTTCCAAAATCCGAAATCAATATCTTTAAGAAGAGGTGAGATGGTAAAGTCAAAACCTTCAGAAAACATATTACACCCAAAATCAGCCATGATCTTTTCACTTGAGATCGTTGGATCCTTTAAACAAGTGACCTGCTCTGATACCAACTGTTAGTGCTGGCTGTCACCCAAGAGGGGGGTGAATTGGGTGATAGGCTACAATTCAAAACTTTTTCTAAAAACACAAGGAAGGCAAATCTTTAAAATCCTTTTCGGTTTATTACTGAGAGTATTTCAAAACATGAAATGCATTAAAGAGTATACAAGTTAGATATGCTGAAAACTAAGAGAGTTAAGGGAAGAGATAATGCAAACAGAATTTATCCTGGTTCGGTCTACCCTGACCTACATCCAGTCCCCAGGCTCCACTTGGGATTTTCAATCCACTACCTTCTTGTTTAATCCGGGCACAAGAGAAGCCTTTACAATCCCACAAGTTTAGCCGGGCACTTGTGAAGCCTACCACAGGTTTTATGAACACAGGTTCACTTGCCAACCTTTTGACAGAGTTTTAGAATTCTCTCTAAACACTCCCCCTTACAACCCGTAAGGCTACAACCCTGTTCTTAAAGCACCAAGCTTTAGAACAACCTCAAACAATAGAGGATTTCAGATAATAGGTTTACTTAATGAACGGATTGTGATAATCACTTAAGTACAGAGGAATATATAATGAAATTACAATTCTAGAGCTTAAGAGATTGAACAATGAGTGCTCTAACTCTCTTTTTCTAATTTACTTGACTCAAAATTCTTTCCTCATTTCTAGGCTCACTAGGTTTTGCTCTCAATCAGTGTAATCTACAATTCTGCATAAAGCCCTGTTCCATCGTCGTTCTTATAGAAGCAAGTCTTGATCTATTTATATCTTCACAGCTTGCCTTTTCTTTCAGCTTCATGTGGCCATTTGAATATAGTCGTTGAGGATTCATAGCCATTGGCAATTAATGCAGTTTCTTCATCGAAGTTAACTTTCTGCTCTAGCTTCAACTGCTCTTACGTAGGGTGAGCTAAGAGAGATGTAGATTGAGCGTTCTGAGCATCTGTACCAACTGTACTTTCATAGCAGCTTTTTCAGTAGCGCTAGCATGCTTTGCTATCGCTAACTGCATAGTATAATTCCTGCACTTGAGCTGTTAGCTAAACAAGTAATCATGTAATGCATAGCAGATGTTATCGCAAGCTTAGTCCATTAGCTCAATGTATCAGCTTATTAGTTTTTCTAAGTTATCACAATGAGCATTCTCCTATCGATAGCTAGATGCGTTATCGCTAGTGACCTTTGTTATCGCAAGTTTGTTTAGCTATCTGAGTAACTTATGTTATTTCGTCAAGTATTTAGATATCGATAGCTAATCCTGTTATCGATAGCATCTTATGATATTGCTAGCTGATTCCAATAGCTCTAGGACTTGGTTCATTTTTCTGCTAGTTGTTCTTCCTTTCATTTATCCATGTTCTCAATGAACTTCTAGCGATAGGATATTTCTTAGCGATAGTGAAGGACTTAGCGATAGATATTAACTCTGTTATTTCTAAGTCTTCATTTGCTATGGCTCTTTGTCTATTAGCGATAGGGATACACTTAGCTATAGAAATATTTACTTTAGATTTCAGCTAAGTTTCCATAAGCTATTGTTGGGCTTTTCATTAGCGATATATTCTTACTCTAGCGATAGTAATCTGTTACCTATAAGATTTTACTTGTTTAATTCAAAGGTAACTTACACTCTATTTACTTATGTTATCTATGGGGCCAGTCCTCATCAAAACTTAAGATTCTAACAAGGAGGTCATTGGCATTCTTTATGTGCCCAAATGGAGAAAGAGTAGTCAAACCACCTTCTGATATCATGCTTGTTGACGGGACAAGGAAATACCCTGATTTTCTTTGGTCAGACTTGCTTAATTTCACGCAAAGGCACTATCGTGTTGATGAATTTACCTTCCCCAACTTCATCAAATTCCTATCCTCCAAGCCTGAAACCGTTGCTGCTTAGATGTTCCTATATTATGTTGGTTGCTCAACTGCTTCTGTTACACATAATAATGAATAAGACTTCAAGATATGGCTGTCATTTTGCATTCAAAAATGATAATTTATCCTTCTACATTTTACTTCACTTTCTTTCGTATAATAAGGAATAAAGATGTTGTCGAATTATTGAGTTTACGTTTCAATATTATATCCTCCCGTCTTTTTTTTTCAATTTGCCTAATTTCTTCACTCAATTTAATTTAAGCTTTTGAGTATATGTTCAAAATAAAACGGCTTAAGTCTACTAGTTATACTCATTATTTTCCAAAATCATTATTTGAGGATTCCTTACATATATAAATTAAAATATGCACACATAGTGAAATTCAACTTAGCATAGCAAGTGCTTAAGCTAGAAGTCATGAAAAATCTAATAAATAATCTTTGATAGAATGTACATATTCAAAAGAAAAGGTATAAGTTGGGAGAGCTAATTAATTTCTTTCTTTTTTTATTTTAGGTAAAGGTGCAAATTTAATAGCAAAGTATTTCGTTATGTGCACCAATTATAATAATGTTTGAGAAGGTACAAAAAGTAGGCATAAACTTTTTGAAAGATGGCAAACATAGTAAGGTTGTTAATTAGGGTGAAACAACCATTACTTTTTGAAATATATTCATAAAATTTGATTTAACAGTTTGACTACAATTAACAGCTTTACTATTTTTGCACTGTTTTGAAAAATTTGTCTACTTTTGTACCTCCCAAAACATTGCTAAGATTGGTGCATATAGCAAACACTTTGTTACTAAATTTACACTTACCCTTTTATATATATCAACTAATGCATGCATCATGCAAATCCACGTTAACAATGAAAAAATGCTGTCCTCCATTGAATATTGCATTACTGTGCAATGGTAAAATTTTCCAAAGGAGACAATCTTGAATTAGACTTGCTTAATGGCTAAATGCTAATAATTGGATTTCATCAACAATATTTCATCAACACTGTTAAATTTGGGTATTAATGTTAGAACAAAAGCTTAATAGTCAGCACACAGTTTTATATAAAACAATAATTTTACTAATTATCTTAATATCTGTAAATTAAATTATCTAAATTTTATATTTCAATGTCTCTTGTCATATTTATTGTTTTTGACCAATTTTAACAAACTTTGGAATTTACACAGTTATTAGTATTTTATAAAAAATGATAAGAAGAGTATTGGTCAATTTAATAATGTGATGATATGACTAATAGGGTTAAAGGTTAACGGTGCACCGACTTTCTTTACGTTGAATATATTTTTTTTTGTTTTTGTTTTTACATGTCCATACTGACGAGCTGCATTACATCAATGCAATAACTTTTATGTGCATGAAAAGGGAGTATAAATCATGGAAAAATTCTACTTCATATGTGTTTTACTTTTTAATTTTAAGAAAATTTGCTGATAAAAAATGTATAATGTGGAAGTGAAAGCCAAAACTTAAGTTAATATGGGATTATAGATGGTTTAGAAAAGTTTTCACTAGATCATATGGTTATAAGTTTATTTGAGTGGAAGCAAAAATATTTCATTTCCAGACTTTTATTCTTTGAGTGATTATTTAGGAGCCATTTTACTCCTCTTCAAAGGTCAAAGGTCAAAGGTTAAAAGGTCATGTCTTCATTAGAGTGCTTGGGTTAAGTTTTACTCTGAACCAATGACAGGCAGGCATTAGGCATGGTGTGGTGAAAAATCTCTTCTCATGATGGTGCAATTTGAGGACCACCACCATCCCTTCAGTAGGTTGCCTACAGATTTGCATTCAATACATGAAGATGTACTAAGATTATTTAATCCTTTTATTAGGTTATCTTGTGTAGCTGATTATGGAGTATCCTCTATATAATAGGTATCATTTAGGTAACAACAAAGTTTTTCACCATAAATGCCGAATATAATCAAGCTTTGAATGTTGCAATGTTGGACACAATCTTTTAAAAATCGATGCAATTTTTGCGATGTTGTTAAATTGACCCAAATATCCGTTATAAAGCTTGAGAGAACAAGTGGTTACCACATCATAAAAGAGATTGATATATTTGCTAATCTAATGGAATCTCTAACACTAGTAACGTCACCTTTTAATGTTCATTAATGACAAATTTGACGTGGAAAAAAATGCGTTGGCAATTTTGTAATTAATTGGTTAGGGGAGGAAGAAACCACGTCACACATTTTAAAATAAGTGACGTCGTTTCTCAAAACTACGTCTCTTATTATTAACAAGAGATGTCGTTTTGGGGGAACGTCTCTTATTTAAATAAGAAACGTTGTTTCTTTGTCCCTTATTTCCAATTCCCGCGTCTTCAATTCATCATTCCCTCCTAGCTTGCTTCTTTCCCAGCCACTCTCTCTCTCTCTCTCTCTCTCTCTCTCTCTCTCTCTCTGTGAGGTATTTTCATGGCTAACCCACCAGTTGCAGGCATCGAATCGTACTCGGCCAATCCAATCTAGCCCGCCATTGTTCGAATCCTCCAACCTTCGAAACCTTCAATTTATAACTGTAGTAAACCCCCAATCCCTCTTTCGGGTGGCAGTTCCAGGACCAGGTGATGGTGAAGGTCTAGGAAGCTCTTTCGGGTGTTATGGTAGAGCAAATCCAAGCGCAGGTTAAGGCATAGGTCAGAGCATCTACCATGAATTTGGACTCTCATCAAATTCTTCTCAACAAAGACAGCAGGTTTGAGCATCTACTATATATGTTAATTACTAAATTTCAGGTTTACCAATTAGGCTCACTATGTATATTCTCATCTCTTATAGAAGTCCCCTACTACCGATGGTCCAAGCAGTAAAGACAGCTGCAATCAGCCTATGCCGTTAGGATCAATTTGTGATGACGACTCAAATCCCACACCAGACAATGACCCTGAAGTTTGAGAGGAGTGTTATCACCATCTTGATATCCATCGCCTACTCCCGGTCACAAAAGCTCGCCAGTTTTTGAAGGCCTCCTTCATACATATTATGCTTATTCAGGAGGACCAAGTAAATGTTTCTGTTACAAATGTCCCAAAGAATGAGAGGGGGACAGCTGTACCCTTTCCTGATAAGGAGGTCACCAAACTAGACAAGGCGATCAGGGCATTCATCTTGTGGCCTAGACGACTTGTACTTAAGACTCCACAAAAGGCATCGATTGATGTGGTATGTACACTTAAGTTTAGAGATTTCTTGTTTCATATATTACAATTTGTAAGAATATATAACATTGATTTTTTCATTGCCCGTAGGCCATTTCAGACAAATATCCTTCTCTCCAACCCCTGCTGGGGATACAGCCAACTTTGAAACACATATCCCTTAGGATACCTCTAGGAGTAGTTAGTCTTGATCCGAATTTGGACTTGATGGTGACGGAGATATCATGGAGTTTATGACGATGATCGAAATTGACCTCGATTGGCTCGAATTAGCGACTATGTAAATGACTGTTACTTCTTATGTCTCTGTAATAATTGTACTTCTATCCTTTTATAATTTCAATTATTCTATGATAGGTACTTCCACAAGCTGTGCAACGAATTAGGCAAGGGACAATATAGATTCTTCAGTCCATTGGCCTTGGTGAGGAGAGATTATTTCGAGACCCCAGCGGAGGAGTAGAGGTATGAGGATGACATGTAGGCTTATGTCATACATCAAATGTCAGCAAATTGGCAATCAATTTATTTTGCGCATATTCTTGAAGAGTAAGTTTGATTATTACATTTTGCCAACTTTTCATCATTATGCACATTTGTAAATGTTATGCTTTTGGTGTGAACATAATATTTTTAATGTCTTTCTGTAAACACTGGGCATTAGCTGTCGTTTGCCCCAAAGAATATCGTCTGGTTTGGTTTGACTCCTTGAGGCCTAATATAACCTCCTATCATAAAAATCTTTTATCGAGGTAAGTAGTGTTAATATCTTTATTTACTTTGGGGACTGATTTTGGTTCCATTGCAGGGGCATTCAGTAATGGCATTTTGTGGAAGATACCGGTGGAGTGCATGATGCGTCGTGACACAAAGACCTAAAGTAAGTACTTTTGATTTAAATTCCTCCACTTTTAGTCAATTGATATATTATTTACTTTGTTATTAATTTATACTATTTCTTGTGATTTATAAAGTGCCCTAAGAAACTGATGAATAAGGAGTATGGGTATTACGTTATGAAGTATATGTATGACATTATTGAGAGTGAACGTACCAGATCCTTCACACATGTAAATTAAATTCTTATCTATAGCTTCTTATATGATTAATATGATTAATACATAAATATATGATGTTTTATCTAACTTTGCATTGATCATAGCATCCATTATTGTTGCAGTTTTTTGAAGGAATCGACTCATTTACAGTCGAAGACCTTGATTCGGTTCATGAACGTATAGCTCAATTTTTCCTTTCATTGTTGGTTGATTAAAAAGTGATCATTATACAAAATACTTAGCTGTGTAAACATGGAATCTTTTGTTTGTGTGTATATATATAAGTTTAGTTTGATTAATTAGTTATACAACTATATTATTGTATACATGTTGTGTGTATATATGTTTAGTTTGATTTTTTTCTGACTGATTTGTGGAAGATATTCTGAGATATTCAAGATTCTGTGGTTTTATTTTCTGGTTGTTTCTCTCAGAATTTTTTTATCATATTTCAATTGTTCTGCATTGCTGCATCTGATTATGTAATTGCTAAACTCTAGAATTTCTGATGAAATCTGAGCATATTCGTGCATTGTGGATTTGCGTCGAACTTGCATTGAAATCTAATTTGAAATGATTTTTGAAGTTTTCTAGTGGCATTTTCTAGTCTTATTGACAAATTGAATCGGCAATTTGAATCTGCATTCAATAAGCTTGCTACTAGAATTTCTTGCTGGATTTGTTATGAGCTGATTTTTTATTGCCTACAGCGTTGATTCTGATTCTATGCAGTGTTGCATTACTAACTTTTAGACCTGTTTCATTTTCCTTATTTTCTTTGGTTTGGGCTGTGTTGATGATTTTATTTGTGAGCATTTTATTGTTATGCTATGTACATTGCTGGAATTTTGAGAGTAGGTCATCCACTACTGAATATGACCACATCGATTTTATGTATATAGCCATATTAGTGTTTCTTTTCCTAAGTTTTTGAGTACTCTCCTACAATATTCATCTTCAAAATTCTTCATTTTGTGTTATTCTCAAATGTTTCATCTTCATATACAGGTAAATTAATTTCCATTTTCACTATGAGAAATTCATCTCAGAACATACATATCGCAGCCATTATCTTCCCCCTTTGGTAGCCACCAAATTCCTTCTCTGAATTTAGTGATCAATCTAGCACAAGCTTGTCCCAATGTCACATTTTCATTCATAAGCACTGTAAAATTCTATAGAACTCTCTTTAAAAGGCCAAATACCAAAGGAAACATCAAATCTTACGATGTTTCTAATGGATTCCCAGAGGAACATATCTTCGAAGCAAATAACCCATATTTGAAAGACAAGACTTAATTGTTTCTTCATGCTGATGATCCAGGGAATCTCCAAAAGGGTATAGTTTTGGCCATGAAAATCATAAATCCCAAAGGAACATATCTTAGAAACAAATAACCCACTTGAAAGGCCAGACTTAATTGTTTCTTCATGCTGATCCAGAGAATCTCCAAAAGGGTATATATTTGGCCATGTAAAGCCTAAATCAGGTCACTAGTATTCTTGCTAATGCTTTTGTAACCCCTTCTCTTATTGTGGCCCAAAACTTAAATGTTCCTTACAAAAACAAAACCACTCTCAGCCTCACTCTCTGTCCATTTCTATACTAACTTAGTACACAAACACTTCACTGACAAACAAAACCACACTACTACAGAAAACATTTTTTACGTCCCCTTTTTTTGAATTTTTCACGTCTCTTTTTAGTAGGACATGGATAGGGAAGTAGAAAATCGAAACTTTCTACGTCTCACATTTAAAATGAGACGTGGAAAGTGGTCACAGAACTTTCCACGTCCCCTTTTTGAATGGGAGACGAGAAAAGTTCCTACTTTTCACGTCTACTTTTCACGTCTCTTATTCAATAAGAGACGTGGAAAGTCTTTTAAAAAAAGAATATTTTTTTTAATTAAGATGATTAATTCCAATAAAAAAAACCCAATATTTTATCAGAATAATAGAAATACAACACTAAAAATGAGAAAAAATGAACTAATTTTATTATTTACATCCAAACTAATATTACAACCCAACTTTCTGTCTGTAGGAGTTACAACCACAAAAATCAATAAAAGTCAATGTTTCCCAATAAAACATTGTCCAATTGACATGTTAAATTCAATATATAGGAGACTGTTCACACCTTCAAGATAAACTAATATGTTCCAACTGTCCGCAAACTTTAGAAGATATAGATGTAAAACTTCGGATTGGATGGGAGATATCTGCCAAACACAGAATCAAGGATATCACTTAAAATTGAAAGGAACCATAAGAAGACTTTAAAAAAAAATACACCCACATAAACTTGAACAAGATGATACATTTTTATAAGGGTATGCAATTCAATCAAACAAGAATATTAAGAGGTGGAAAAAAATACAAAGAACATATTCTTTTTCCATTGTTTTGTTAAAATCACTAATGAATCAGTTAAGCCCTACATCACTTGACTTGCTTGCAAAGTGAATAAAAGAGTTGAGTTCCTGTTTTTTAATGGCCATGCTCAAGTTGAAAATGACAAAGTAGTTATACAAGTAAAAGAAATGGGCATTCATTAAATAATAAGAGTAGCAATGACACTAACAAAAAATTTGGTGACTAATAACAATAGGCACAACTCAATTCAACCAGTGAACTATAGGTCACCAATCAGATTTCAAAGTTAGAACCATGTGATTTAAATCTTATCACAACAACAACAATTCAATGTAGAAAGCTCACAGTGAAGAGTTCAAGTTAATTTGGGAAAGATCAAGGTACATAATAGTATGCAAAAGTGAATGAATCTCAATAACCTCCATTAATAAGTCATCACAAACTCATTCAAGCTTAGAAATTTAATCAAATCAGTAACTTCAATTCAAACAAATAAATTCAACGCATAAATCAGATTTCAAGACTTAGAATTACATGGAACAATGTATTCAACAAGTTATAAAATATGAAGTAAATTTTCAGCCACTTTAAAAACTTATATTGAGTGGTAACTTAATTAGCAATGGTACTAACCTCACCTAGTCTACTTAGCGTGATAGTCCACCCTGCAGCAGAAAAATTAGTGGATCCACCACAACATGTGACTTCAACTAGAGGGAACAATGTATTCAATCACAGACTCCAGTAATAAGTCATCACAGATTACATGGAACATGTAATTTCGGGAACCTCCAGTAATAAGTCATCACAAACTCATTCAAACTTTGAAATATATATAATTAGATCAGTGACTTCAATTCAGGCTAGTTAACTCAACTCATAAATCAGATTTCAAGGCTTAGAATTACATGGAACAATGTATTCACGAAGTTACAAAATGTGCAGTAAATTTCCAGCCACTTGAAAAACCTATATTGCCCCACAATAGCAAAACAAGAGAAAACCCAACCTATCCTCAGCTTACTGATAATCTGATAGCTTCTCAAATTGTTCCAAGAAAAATAATGATTATTCAAACACCATGCGCATTTAACAAATTCATAATCGGCAGAACTCGTTTAGAGCAGCAAGAAGCGTGATAGATGATATTTTCTTATAATTCTTAGTAACCCCAGAGGCATGACTTCCCAACAAAGTCCATCAATACCTATTGTAACTAAGAGAACAACAATCAGATCCAGAGCCATGTTCTTTGGAGCAATTGATCAAGCACCACGTGTGCAATGAACATCTGATTTAGTAGTAGTGACAATAAGATGCATAGAAGCTAAAATGCATTTGTATAGCTACAGGGACCAAATCCTAGTCAGATACTCCGGGAGTATTAACAGCCAAATAACGAAGTGATTGGACAAGAATAGAACAAAGGCAGAATACTTAAGTTCCGAATATGTACGAACACGCCTCTGCATCACTTGATCTATGAATCTATACAAACTGTGAAAGAAAAGTATTATCTGCCCTTTTCTTGACTCACTATCTGAATATACAAACTGTGTGAGGCAAATATAAAAATAGAGAGAGACAAATAAAATGATAGAATAAAAGAGCAAGAGACAGATAGAGAGAAAGATTACCATTTTACTTCTCTGAAATCGAGCTGCAAGAGTTCCGTTGACATTGCTGCATTCAGTTTTTGCAATCAAGCTCTTTTCTAGAAAAATCCAATTTCACAACGAAAAAACTAAAGATCTCTCTGAGTTACTATAAGTGATAAAATGCAGGAAAAAAAAAAAATACCACCATGATTTCACATCGAAAGTCAGATAGCGAAGCAGCGAGGAGAAAGACGATGGTGGACGGTGAGAGCTTAAACGGCGGTTAGGGCATGAAGATAGATTGAAGCTTAAAAGACTCCAATATTCCAGCCCAGAAACTTCGACAGCCATCACACACACAGATCTAAAGCAAGTATTTTACAGTTGGATCGGGTAGCTACAAAAATCATTTAAATCTCAAAAATCTTATTCTATCAGTCATGTATTGAAAATTTGAAACTTATGCAAGAACTAAAATAAGGAAAGAAGGAGGAAGAACAAGATCGAAGAACAAGGCCTATAAACTAAAAATTCAGAGCAATAAACCCCACTGTCGCTGACTTTGGTGACCAACGATCAATGATGAAGAACTATCGACTCTTTAAACTGTGGTCACCGCCGAGCAACGATCGACTCTGGTGAGCAACAGCCTTTTTTTTAAAAAAAAAAAAAAATAGTTTCCACGTCTAATCTAATGAGAAGGGTGGTGGGGTTTTTTTTTTTTTTTTTTTAAATAGTTTGCACATCTCACGTGAGAAGTGTTTATCCACATCTCATATTTTTTTTGTGAGAAGTAGGAAGGGTTTATCTATGTCTCACCAAAAATATGAGATGTAGAAAATGAATTGTAAGATATTTCCTGCTTTTATTTTGGCTCTTTTAAATTTATCGCTCTTATTTTATTACAATTCACGTCTCAAAAATATAAATGAGAAGTGGAAAAAATACTTTCCACGTCTCAATTATATGAGACCGTGAAAAGTTTTCTCGCTTTTATTTTGGCTTCTTTAATTACTTACCGCCCTTATTTTGTCAGAATCTACGTCTCATTTATAAATATGAGACATAAAAAGTCTACAAATATTTACACTTTTACCATCGTCTTTTTCCCACATCTCTTATTGGAAAAAGCGACGTGAAATAGGGACATAGATAGGATTTTTTGTAGTAGTACCAAATCCTTGGATTTACTTCCTGGTCTGTCTCTGATTCGATTTGAAGACATCCCAAATAATGTCGTACTATGTTATGAGATGACGAAGAAGAGCCACAAACACTAGCTTCCATGGGAGAAGTTCTACCTCAAGCTAGAGCAGTAATTATTACTCACTCCTCTTTTTAATATTAGACATAATTGACTTGTTTTTGGAAAATACTAAAAAGCTAAATTAGTTACTCAACAATTGATTTGCTCGAAGTTTTTATCCAAACTTGTTAATTTGACTTATTTATCTAATAATGTACTACATATGTTACGAATAACTAACTTATTTATCTTCATTAATCTCTACAAATAATTCAATTAGGTCTTATATTAAGAATTGGATTGAGTAGTTTCTATGAAGAGCTCGACCTACCTCTCTTTGTTTAGGGACATGAATAGGGGTGGAAATAGACCAGGCCTGGCCTATTACATAGTTGATTGGCCTGAGCCTGGCCTGAAGCCTATAATAGGCTTTTTTTTAGGCTTGAGCCTGGCCTGTTCATAGACAAAGCCAAGCTTGAAGCCTGTTAAAAGGCCTGTATAAACAATAGTATGATACACAGCAGCAATGCAAGAACACAAATCCGATGCAAAAGCAGCAAGATTCTAAAAGACAGAAGAAATACAAAGCAGTAAAACTAATATTCTAATACAACCAACAAGAGAAAGGGAAACATTGAGAGTCAGTGAAAAGTGAGAACATGAATATAAGATTGGAGGCGTCGCTGAAAGCGATGGAAAAAACTAAATACATACATGTGTAATTTTATTTCAAATTAAGGATACAAATGTAATGTTATTAACATATTATTTAAAATATAACATGTATAGGCTTCGCCTTGGCCTCTCTTTCTGTCCCCTTTAATCAAGTAGAAACAAGAGAGAACAATGATCAAATAGCCGTATAAATTAATTAATTACAAATCAACATACAATTATGGTTTATTAATCCTTATCTCACTCTAATTTCACCTAAGAGTGTAGGATGTTCATTAAGCACAAATAGACCAAATTTTGCATCTTATTTATGTTAAAAACCTCAACTTTAGCATAACAAAAACTATACAGATAAGAGATTTGTCAGCTAGCAATTCACGTGTGTCTTTCCCTCAGGTACCTTTATTTTCTTTATGGTTAAATGTCATATTTGCTCTGGAAGTGTGCAAGGTGTATCATATCTGCCTCGGAAGTATTTTTTGGTCCAATTTTGCCCCAGAAGTGTGCCGGTGTATCATATTCGTCATTTACCGTTAAAATATTAATGGTTAACGTCAACTATTTAATAGTCAACTTGAGTTTTTTAACGGTAAAAGGCGAATATGATACACCCTGCACACTTTTGGGACAAATATCACCTTTAACCCTTTTCTATAATGTCATTGCCGTTGCAGCAAACCTTATGCCTCTAGGTCAGATTTCTTGGAAGGAAAACAATTTCAAATCTGATAAGGATCCGCTTAGCTTCTTTAAAGCCAAGTGATAGTGAAAATGGGAGAGAAATAGAAGAGATCAAAGCAAATTTGCAGAAAAATTTAATCTAATTAAGCACAAAATGGGTGTGAGTCAGTATTATCACCGAAGAAAACCAAGCGAGAGAGTATCCCAGCCTTCCCCATGCAGTGAATGATCCCCTTAATTTCTGCAATCCCCTCAGCCACACTTGGTTTCGCATTGAGATGAATAGACTCAGTGCGCCTTCGCCATAGTAGCCAGCAACCTACAGCAAAAATTTTCTTCCAATTCATATCATTTAATTTGTCCCTACTCTGGATATTCGAACGCACCCAGTTAAGGAGGTCACTTTCCTAGAAATCTTCATTCTCAAGTGAAACTCCCAAACCACTCCAAAGAAGCTTTGCCGAGACGCAATCTCTCATAACGTGTAATGTTAATCGTTTCCCTCTGAACATGCACCACAGAGGCCATTTGCAATCAGTCCTTTCCTAGCAAGATTGTTATTCATCAATAGTCTATCTTGCACTGACACCTAAAGATGAAACTTACATCGTTGAGGAACATGAAGCTTCCAAAGTTTAGACCAAATCGACGATCCCCTGTTACCCTCATTTGCCAGCAGACTATAAGCTGATTTAACTGAAAAGGCACCACTCTTTTCATAGACCCAGCGAGCTCTTTCCTCCCCTTGATGATTCACAACTTTAAGGCCACTCTACAACCTGGACCCGTAACGTTTCTTATCCACAAAAGGAATAAGATCATTGCCACATTTGTACTTTCTCCTAACCACCCTTGACCATAGCACATTTTTATTAGTAATAAGCCCCCAAACCAATTTTCATTAAGAAAGCTTGGTTTTGAAGCCTAGAATGCCGAAGCCCCAAGCCTTCATGATCTTTAGACTTACACACTTTATCCCATGCCACAAGATATGACTTCCTTTTCTCTGTAGTTGAATCCCAAAGGAAGTTTTGAGAGCTTTTATCAATCTCCTCACAGTAGCTAATAGGAATTAAGGAAGTTTGCATTACGTGGTTTGGGATGGCAAGAGCAACTGACTTTATCAAGGTATGCCGGCCTACCATAGAGAATTAATGGCTCTTCCAATTTGAAAGACGAGAATGAACTTTATCTATTATGTATTAGTAAGTCTCCTTCTTTACTCTCTCATGATGAAGAGGAACTCCCAAATACTTACCCAAATTTGCTGCCATTGAGAAGCCAAAATTTTCACTTAATTGAGCCTTAATATTATGGTTAACGTTATGGGAGAAGAATACCCGAGTTTTTGAAACGTAAACTTTCTGGCCTGAGGCTTCACAAAACCTGTGAAGACACTGCGTAATCACCCCAACTTGACTTAAGTTAGCCTCAGTAAATAACACCAAATCATCAGCAAAGAAAATGTGTGAAATTGGAGGACCATTCTTATTTAAGCATATAGGACGCCAAGCACCCTGAGAGATTTGGTCTTCAATTAAATGAGCTAGCTTTTCCATACAAATAACAAATACGTAAGGTGAGAGAGGATCACCTTGTCTAATACCTCAAGACGGGTAAAACTCCTCTGTCTTACTACCATTCCACAAGATCTGCATTGAGAAAGAACTAATACACTGCTCAATCACTACAATGATATTTGGGGGAAAAGATAATTCATGAAGGTAGTCTGAAAGGAAAGACCACACACGATCATAGGCTTTCTCAAGGTCAATTTTAATTGCCATGAATCCCTTTTTCCCCTTCATATTCCTCATCGAGTGAATCACCTCCTGGGCTACAATGATATTATTTGAAGAGAAACGACCCGGGATAAAGCCGCATTGATTAGGGGAAATAAAATTCTCCAACAAAGGCTTAATCTTGTCAGCAATCAATTTCGTAATAATTTTATACAAAACATTACATAAGCTAATCAAACAAAAATCGCTCAAGGTCTCCGGTTGTTGTAATTTGGAGATTAACACCAAAAAGGTCTGATTAATATCCTTAATCATGTGAGGAGAGTCAAAAGCATGAATTATAAAGTCAATGACAGAATGCCTGACCTGGGACCACTGGGACTGAAAAATAAAGCATTCAAATAGTCTAGCCCTGGGGATTTCAAAGAGCCCAAACTTTTTACCACTGATTCTATCTCTTCTACCAACACATGCCTCTATATCCGTTGTTGAGATTCTTCAGAAATTGGCCGAAATCTGATATGAGTAGAAAGATTCAGAGCTTCAGCGTTTTCTTCCTTAAATAATAATTTAAAAAAGTCAACTGCATCAGCTTTGATTTTTCCAGCATCGAAGACCCATTCGCCCCTTTCATCTTTGATTGCATCAATCCTGTTCATCTTTCTTTGTGCATTAGCCCGCATGTGAAAATATCGGGAATTCTTATTCCCAAGATTAAACCAGTCACACCGAGCCTTTTGAGCCCATAAAATATCCTCATGCAACAAAATTTCTTCTAGCTCTTTCCACAATCCTTTCTGAAGAGAAAGCAGAGATGAAGAGACACCATCTAGCCGAATATTTTTATTTAAACCTTCCAGGCATCCCAAAATTCTACTCTTTTTCCTGCTAAGATTACCATACACTTCCATCTTCCACTTATTAATTCTACCTGTAAAAACATCCACATTCTCTAACCATCCAGCTTCCTTGCTCCAAGTTGCACTCATGAAATTATCAAAGTCATCATGCAAAAACCACGATGCCATGACCCAAAAAGGACGATCGCATTGATGCATTACTTGGCTATTAGGTTCCGTTAATTGAAACAAAATAGGTCTATGGTCATATTTGAATTGATACAAAACCTTTGCCATTGCTTGAGGAAGAGAAGTATAAAATTTTTCATTCACTAATACTCTATCCAATTTACTCTCACACTCCTCCCTGCTCCAAGTGTAGAAGGACCCCACCGTATGGAATCTGTCATACGAGCCGTGTCAACCCAATTCAAAAAAGCCCAGTTGATGGAGGTATGTTGTCTAACACTAGATCTTCTCTCATGGTCATAAAGAACCCCATTAAAAATATCCTCCTACATACCAAGCCCCTTGAACATTATTACCAATCTCACAAAGAGAATGCCAAAGCTCTCTGCGTTTTAAAGCATTTGGGCTAGCATATACACACGTAAAAAGAAAGTTTTCAATACCAGTATCCACGCTCAGATGAATGAATTGATCTGACTGGTTAAGTATAGTAATCTTCTAATCCCCTTCATCCCATAAAAACCATAAGCCACCACTGAAACCTCTTGCATTAACAATAAAAGAATTACGAAATCCCAGTTTACAAACAGTTTTCCTTGCTTTGGATCCACTAGATTTAGTCTCAAATAAAACACACCAAGAAAACTTATATTTACTCTTCAGTTCCCTTATCAAGCCCGAAAACATTCGGGCTCCCACTTCCCTACAATTCCATAGGAGACAATTCATTGAGAAACATGAGAAGAAAGAGGGTAGTGGCCTTCAGGGCCTTGACCGGCGACAACTTGGTCCACATTATGAACAGCAACCTGTTCATCCAAGCTCACAGAAAAAATATCATCCTCCACTAAATCCAAGTCCACTCCATATTCCAATTCCAAACCCGTATTATCCTCATTTAAATTTTTAATTTGGCATGCTTCCTCAGTCATCAGGGCCTCAAAATTATTAGAAGTTGTCACGTCAGAATAAAGACCCAAAAAACTTTGGGCCTGGCCCATTTCATTTGTACCTGCTAATGAAGCTGAAGGAATATTCTCCTTCCCACTTGCCTTCTTGACTTTAATTCTGGTTCTATCCTTCTTAACAGGGATCCACTTCTGTATATTTGAGATATCATTCCCAAAAGCTCGGGATTCCACTTTAGCTCCTGACAAGTTTTTCTTTTTAGAACTTTGCCCATTAATAGGGACATTATTAAATACTGGCTGCACAATACCAGCCCCCATATTTCATTGATTATGATTCAGAATCTTATCATTGATTTGATTCCCATGATCCAAAGTTGACGGAATAATTGATTTTTTTCCTAAACGAGTGTTTCACCACATTCCATTCCATGCACCCATGACATCAGCATCCGACGATTGAGATACGCTGGCGGCGAGACCTCCATTTTCATCCCCAACACGCTTCCTGTTCAAATCTGAAATAGAGTCCATCTTCTCTCCTTCATTTTGTGTAACTGGCTCAGTCTCATCCACCCCCTGCTTGTTCTTATCATTAGCCTTGATTGGGCTTTCCCCATGGTTAATTCTGGACACACATCTTTACGATGGACATATTTACCGCAATGAAAACAAATAAGGTGTAAACCTTCATATTCTACATGTCTCTCTCTTCCGAGGATACGAATAGCTGGAACCGGGCGCTTCTTCAAATCTAGCTCCACACAACTACGTGCAAATCGGCCCCTTTCCGTAAGATAAGTGATCGAATCCACTTTGAGAGTCTTGCCGACAAGGTTTTCGATCATTCCCAAGCTTTCGGCATTGAAAAATTCTAAAGGCAAAACCGGGATACAAATCTACACTACTATTTTCATATTTTGGTCCGTGCTCCATGGATCAAAATTTGGTTTCCAACGTTGAACAATGAGATAGCAATGTGCAACCATCCAGGGTCCTTCTAGGTACACATAATTTAGGTCCTGATCACTATTGAAAGAGATTCCCTAAATCACAAATTGTAAACCTCTCCTTTGTCTTCCATAGCCGTGGGAGCTTTGATTGCAATAACCAAAGAGGCAAATTCTTACCCAGCGCCCTTATGATTAAGGATCTTTTCCAAGGGGCACACCAACGTTCATATTGCTTCCTTGAGAAAACTGGATTAGGGATAGAATCCCTAGTCTCTCCTTCCTTCTCTTCCATATCATCGCCAAACTTTAGGCAATCTTTTCTAGCGCTAAAAAAGTCTTTCAGGCTATTCAAGTGTTCCCTCCATGCCTCCTTAAATACTTCGCTCCCTCTAGCATCAACTGAACAGGCTTTCGGCTCCGACTCTAAAAGAGAATCTTTATATGACCCTCTGTTTTTCTCCCCTTCCTCCAGACTCTCTCCTTCCAGATCTTCAACATCCCTCCTAACCTTCTTCGACCCCCTCTCTTTGGCAGTTTCCTCCTCCGTGCTCTCACTCATCACCCTCACTTCCTATTGTTGACTATTTGGGCTATCTATTTTTTATTACTCCCTCTGCTGAGGAGATAGATCCTTATAGTATGGTTTGTTCGATTATGAGCAGAAGAAGATTCTGGAGATTAAATGCTTATGTAATAATAAAAAAAAGAGGTACTGAGGAGAAGAAACACGCCACCATATCAAATTAAATGATGTGAACTAGCTAACTGTTCACACGTGACAAGGAATTGATGGTGGTTTGCTTACGTCTGATGGTGTTAGTCATTCTACTCAATTTTAGAAATTAGTTGGCATACAAAAAACTTTTGATAAATACTTGTGCCAGATGATACTTAATTAATAGTTTATTGCCCTAAATGATTCTTTACCATAAGTAATAATTACTAGATCATAAGTTTTCTTCTTGCTTGTTTGAAGCTTATTTTGAAATTTGAATTTCAATGAACTTCTTGTTTTTCACTCAATGTGTGTGATTAAAGGATTAATTAACTAAACCCTCCAATACAGGGATAATTAACTTTAAACGCTTAGCTGTTAGCACTCATTTATACTCAAAATCATCTTAGGTCAACCTTGGAACCCAAAGCATGACCCATCACAACCCCTCCAAGGCACAAAGATCAATCCTACCCACAACAGATAAAGCCTCTAGCTAGAGTCTCCTTTTAGACCTAACAGACCGTTTATTGTAGCCCAAGGCGCATAAACAAACTTTTATATACAGGTGGCCCAAATTTCTAAGCCCACATATTCAAGTCTAGACCTTTGAGTCGAATGATGCAAAGCCTAGAAAGACACTCTAGTAAAAGGGGAAATTTTGGAGAAATTAACTAAATGGGTAAAACTTTTATGAGAAAGAACAACCAAGCATTGAAGGTCCTCGAAGGTGATTGTGGGTAAGCAATCGAATTTCAAGAATCACCAATGCAGATTCTTAAAGATCTCTTTTATGCTAATTGAAATTCTCAAATTTGCGATGATGTTCAAGTGTTGATTCTTCTAGTTCTAACTAACTCTGAACATCCAGCAAGAACTTCTATCTACACTCATTCTCCATTTCACTTTTCACTTTTATAAAAAAAAATAGCTTTCTTTCTTTTTAAAAAAAGTTTAGCTGGAATTTCGAGAATTTATTAAGGTCAGGACACGCCTCCAGGAGAATGTTTTCATATAGCCCACTAGCAAGGTCCTCATATGGGATTTGAACTTACAACTTTAAGGATATGAACCACTTCTTTTACCAATCAGACCAACATTTATGACTAGAACTCGCTCTTTCTATCCAACAATATTATAATATGGTGAGACATGGCCCAATATTTGTTAGTCCAATATTCATCTTTTTCTTGTTCTTTTATATAAGGTGGAATGACTTTCAAGTCATAAAAGATTGATTTAATAACAATTATGTCTCAAAAAATTATAGTAAAAGATGACGAGTTCTAAATATAGATTCAATAAACAGGAATTTCAACTACAAATTAAGAGTATTACTTGAAATAATAATTTTAATCATTTGAAACGAGAGCAATTTTATTAATGAAAACTACTCTTTTGAAATTCAACTTATAAATTTTTAAGTGTTAATTATGGCGTAAAAATTAATGGTTAATTCAATTTGATGAACAACAACTTTAATAATGTGAAATGGTAATTAAACTTTGATCAATGACAGTTACTATCTTGCTAGATCTGGGCTTGTCAATAGTAACTCGGGGATTTTGAGCAGGTAAGCCATGGTTGTGGATTCAGATTGAACAATGGAGGGAGGGAGAAGATAATGAGTTGGCATGCCACATCATATAATAAGCTTGACATGGATGATGAAGCGGCATGCAGGATGTGTGGTAATATTGATACATTTTGTATATTTTTGGGGCAAAATTGATCCTAAAAAAACTTCCAAACACTAAATGATCATTGACTAAAACTTCTGGGACAAATATGACATTTATCCCTTTAATAAATAACGACTGACTTGTTAACAATTTAGTTTACCTGCAAGGGCCACGACTAATAAAGAAAAGTTGCCATTTCAACATGAACTAAGACAAAAGTAGATTAATAATTACAATTATACCATCGATTAGGTTGAGTAAAAATTTTTGTACATTTTGAAATTTAAATCTAACAAAAATCAATATGACAAAAAACTAAATTGAACCTTTACTTTAAGATAAAGGGAGTCCAGGATTATTTCTCACCATTTCAATATTCATGAAACTCAATTAATTCCCCTCAAATGATTAAGCTTTCTCAAGTGTTAACCAATTTTATATTCCCAATTAACTCATACAATCTCTTGTTTTAGACTTTTTAGAGTAATCATTAAACAACAATCTTAATTAGACAATGCTTGGTTTGTAACTATATATCCCTATGATACTAACAAATCATTCAATAAATCCATAAATTTCAAGTTTAACGTGATCTAACTTAGGTTCTGTATCTGAATCAGATCTCAAAAGCCAGAATTAGATAAACAAAGCAATAAAAAAGGTGAGCACTCTTCAAAAAGCATCAAGTACAAGTTAAATCAACATTTAATTATCCTTAACAACTAAAAGAGGGAATAAATTAGTCTCCATTACATGAAATGGTTCAAAGTAACCCTATAATGAAATACTTATTAGCTTCTCAATTTCAATGTTTTAAAAGCCGGACCGGATGTCAAGCCGGAAAGACGAACGGGTCATGGTTCAAACGGTTGAAACGGCCGGGCCGTTCGGTCGGGCCGGTGACGTAATAATTAAACTAAAAAAATTAATTATACAAATACAGTTAATATAATTAGTTAAAAAGTTAACAAGGTCACAACATGCAAAATACCATTGAAGGTAGTATAATAAGCCAACAATTAACTCAAGTACATAACATTAACTATAACAACTTAACAATAAAATTAGGAAATTAGTTACCTCTCATTGTATTTGATAATCATAGTTTGATCACATTTAACTTTGAGATTTTGCTTTTTTTCTATTGTCTCAATGATTGATTTGGGGAGGGATTGAACGTTGAGAATGAGAGGTAGAAAACTCCCATAAAGACAATATTCAAGATGAGGAGAAGTGACATATCGGGAATCACCTTCGCCGACGTGCAAACAACAGATAACATTGCCGGTGGATGAGTGCTGTATCTAAAGAAGGCATAGCGATTTCAACTTTTCATTTAGGGCATAAGCAAAACGTGAACTAAATGGATGGGGTGGAGTCTAATGGGTGTTTATTTTATTTTGGGCCTTTTTAAAATAATTATGTAATTTTTTTATAATTTTTTTCTTGAATTTTTATTCATTTTTCCTGACCCGTCCGGTTCTTATATAACCGGTCCGGTTCCCGGCTCAAAAGCGGTTCCCGGTTCAATAGCGGATAAAAAGCGGTCTAAAACATATCAACTATATAAACGGCCCACCACACACATCCGGCCCGCTCTTGTGACCGGCCGACGGTCCAACCGGTTGGACCGTCCGGCTCGGTCCGGTTCTAAAAACCTTGCTTCTCATGCTCATGAACAAAGCAAATCTATAGCATATAATTCAGTCCATAACAGAAACTAAGAAAAAGAGGAAGAAACGAATTAAACCAAGTTTGAAGCCGAAATCTCTTATTAAAATTGCAAACTATGTCATCATGGGTTCGAGTCCTATTTCTCAAGCTATTTCGTCACTCTGCCTTATCTTTGGAAGTTCCAGTAGTCAAAGAACATATTTAAAAAAAAAACTAGCTTCCACAGCGTATCGAGTCTTCCATCGATCGCCTCCATAGTCCTCCTATCCTCCAATGAAGATGGTGAATGGAACTTCAACACCTCCTCCCTCCTTCCCCCTCCCTCTGGTTCTTGCTCTCTCGCTTTGAAAGAAGACGATGAATGAATAGCGCCCACCTCCTCCTCTCTCCTGTAAACCCCTTTTTCTTCGATGTGGCTTTGGGTTTCATCTTTTTCTCCAATTCCAAACGGTGTTGTGTTGCTAATCTGAAGGGAAGAAATGAGAAATAAAATTAAAAATTAAAATATAATAATAATAATAATATCTATTGATCTTTTCTCTTTTTTTTAAGGCTAAAGTATACTTTTGGTCATTTATCTTTGCATCAAGTCCTCTTTTGGTCCCTTAACTTTGAAAAGTGCACTTTTGGTCATTTTTTGCTAACGCTGTTAATTAAATTTAAGGGAAATAATTCTTATATTTTAAAATTTGACCATTTTTATTAATATTTAATTATAAAATTACTTTTTAGATTTGCTGAGTCGGCATTTTCCGTTAAATGAAACTAACGGCGTTAGCGAAAAAGGACCAAAAGTACATTTTTCAAAGTTAAGGGACTAAAAAGAGACTTGATGCAAAGAGAAAGGACCAAAAATATACTTTAACCTTTTTTTAATAAAAAGGTTTTAAAGGTTATTAATTAGAGGTCCCAAGTAAGGAACATAGTTAAAGTTAGATCCAATGAAATTTCAAAATTAAAGTCGTTATGGATGTAGATTTAATTAAGTGTGAAAGGCAAATTATTAAATTACCCATGGTTATCAGGCTCAGACCGGACCGGCCGGTCCGCCCCGGAACCCGCCCAACCGGGCACTGGAGCGGGCTGGGTGGGTTGACAACCCGTAGGAGCAGTGAACCGGGTTTTTTTGCCGTTTTGCGGAAGTGGTCGCTGGTGAGATTCTCGTCGTCGTCTACGCTCGTGCAAATCGCAGGTGGTGCTTGAGTTGTTTGTTGCCACAGCTGGTGTTTGTTAGAGGATGAGGGAGGAAGAAGATGATGAAGAAAGTAAGGTGGTGAACCTTTCATGGTTGTTTCTGAAAAAAGGACGAAAGAAAGAAGAGGCAAGATGAAAGAACAAAGAAAGAAGAAGAGAAATGGCGCCTGATGAAAATGAAATGAAAGAAGCAATAGAGAGATGAAGTGAAAGAAGCAATAGTAATGATGTGTGTTTCGTGATTGGTGTGAAGCAAACAAATCTCCTTGATTAATGCCTTTCTCCTCGTGATGTGTGCTTGCTTTTTGGTGATGTGTTAATTGTTGATGATGGTCACGTGGTGGGTGGCAGAGAGAAGAAAGAGAAGTGGGAAAATAAATGAGATGAAATTGAAATTGAAACTGAAATGGAAGATTAAAAAAATTGGGTATGTGTGAGTGACGGCTGGAGAAGTAGGGAAGAGGTGGCAATGAAGGTTAAGGTGAGATGTGTTAGTGGGCTTGGATAGTTGAGCCTTTACTTCAAAAAAAATCATTTTCAGGCTGTAGTTTAGTAAATTTATTAAAAAAAAGAAGGAATGAGAATATAAAAATTTGTATAATTATATGATTTACCATTTGGTCGATATGATAATAATTCTAAATTATTTTCTTAATATTTTTATTACTCATCGGTCTGGCTCCCGAGCTAACTACGATCTGACCCACTGACCCTTGACCCACTACCTCGACCGGTCTAGTGACCGGTCCGGGTTTCATAATCTTGAAATTACCCATTTAACTTCCCTCCCTCCTCGATCATCACCTGCCAACTCACCCAGAGGGCCCCACCAACACACTCCAATTCCATTTCTTCGTCCCACTTCTCTCCCTTATTAAACATTCTAATTCCTCCCTTCCCCTTCTTTCGTACAACACACACACGCACCAAAAAAACAAATAAAATGGGCGGTGCTTTGTTCATTCTATCAATTGAAAACTGATGCATAGAGAAAAGGGGGAAATGCTAAAGATTGAAAGAACAAATTAAAATAATAAAGCCCGGGAGACGGCTGAAGCTAGCAAAGGCGGCAGAGATGTGAAGGAAGGAGGAGAAGCTAGCAGGGGCGGCGATGGGAGTGACGGCGGAAATGTGAAGGGAGGGGGAAGGTGGAGGGTCCATCTCTGGTCATCAACAACACCACCATTTTATTTGTTTTCTTGTTTGCGTGTGTGTGTTGTACGAAAGAAGGGGAAGGGAGGGATTAGAATGTTTCAGAAGGGAGAGAAGTGGGACGAAGAAATGGAGGTGGAGCGTGTTGGTGGGGCCCTCTAGGTGAGTTGGCAGGTGAAGATTGAGGAGAGAGGGAAGTTAAAGGGGTAATTTGGTAATTTACCTTTCACATATAATTAAATCTATGTCCTAAAGACTTCACTTTAATTTTGAGATTTTATGGGATCTAACCTTAACTATGTTCCCTATATGGGACCTCTAATTAATTATTCCATAGTATTAAACCATTATTTGTTTATTATTTCACCTAAACTGAAATATTTCTCTTTTACTTTAATTCTAAGATATTTACAAATAAATCACCAAATAATATACCAATTTTGATATCTTATCAAAATCTCAAACAAATCATTGTCATTTTGCGTTAATGACCCCTTAAATATACCAAAAAATATATAAAATCTAATTAAAATGGGAGCCATCAACGACTTTTAACTAAATGAAAATACTTAATGGGTGACAATTACTATCTTTTAAAAAATTAGTTATGGGTTTTAAGTTTTTCAATGGAAATGATATGTCTCCATTTTAACACTCTATCTCTTTCCTCATTTTCATTGTTGGTTTAACTTAGAAATTTTATAGCAATCATCTTTTATCATTATTACCTTGTTAAGTATGATAAGGTCAAGTATGAAGAGGCAAATAAAACATTCAATACTTGACGGTTAAAGAGAAGCATTGTTAGGTAAGATGAGATACTTGACAATTCTAAATCAAATCATCAAGTATGCTTCATAGATACTTGACGGTCCAATACACTAGCCATTGCATATGGCTTTCATATTTTATTTCAAAAAATTTAAACTCATATTTGACTGTTGTTTGTTACGACCGTCAAGTAAAATGTACATAATATTTTACAGTTGTTTGTCAAAAACCGTTTAAAGCTTTCGAAAACTTTTGTCTTCCCACTTTCGTGCTCTATGTACTCTTTCATCATGTTAACCAAGTACCTTTTCATTACCCACCACACTATCCATCTTCAATTTCCAACATGTACAATGACAATTTGAAGCTGCCATATCCATTCTATTTAAATTTCCTCATTTATACATATAAAAGTTAATAAAATAATGGACGATTGTTAAGAAACAACCATAAAGTATTTTCGCCTATACTAATTTTTTACACCCATCAAATGTAATATTTTCTGGTTATTGAAAAAAAAGTCGTCAAGTATTTTCACTATTACTACTTTTAACACCCGTTAAATATAATATTTGAGGGTTTTTAAGAAAAACCCGTCAAATATTTTTGCCTTTACTATACTAATTGATGAATTACACTTTACAGTACTTGTATTAAAACCATTAAGTAAAGGTTTAAATAATTAACGATTAGGTTTGTAGAACTGCCGAGTAAAAATTTATAAAAAGCAGAACCTCTACTTATAGTATAACATTTCAAAACTTGTTTCCTCATGCTCAAAATCTCTAAGTCACCTATGCGCCATTAGGGCAAGTATACTTCTGTATTCTTCATCATTAATACATAGTGGTTCATCTTCTTGTGTATTATTTTCTCCTTGTGAGTTCAAAGCTTCTCCGTTTCCACTTTCTCCTCGTAACAATATGTGTCCATGTGTGGTTGGTTTTAATCTCAATTTTTTGGCTAACCGATCTGTGTGTACACATGTTTGAGAGTTTTGCGATATATATATATATATATGTGCAATGCGTTCATTTGTCATTGCTTCTACTTTTTCATTCTATCTGTTAAGCCTCAGCATTGTCCTAATTCAACTCCGGGGTTTTCATGGGGTTATTAGTTTTTCTTTCACACACACACAAACACACATAAATGTGTGTATATATAGATTATGTTGAAAATATGAGCTGTTTGTTTGGGATGTTATTTTATTTTTATATTTCAAATGAATTTCCATGATGAGTAGTGAAACTTATACATTATGATGAACCGCTTCTAAGCTTCTAATTATTAAGTTTTGATCGAGGTATTGTCCTTTAAATGATTTATGCTAGATGGAGACTATGAATAAACAATGAAAGTCTCCCGACCATCGATCCAATGAATAATGAGAACGAGCGGCGGATTTCCTTGACTTTGTATTTGTGTACAACGCCACAAATGGCCATGCAATTATTGCCCTTATGTAATGGGTGGCAATTTGAAGGGGGTTGATTGAGATGCTTTTGACTTGCACTTGATACTCCCTCCTCCCGTTTCATAATTCCCATAATTTTAGGTACACTTTTTTTAATGACTTTATCCCAAAATATGAGGTTATATTTGACTTTATTTGAGTAATAAATGCGTTTTTTCTCATTTTACCCATGCATTAATTTCTCCTACCATTCTCTTTCATCTTCTTTTTATAATTACCCTATCTCTTACTCATTCATAAATAATTGTACTTTTGGAAAAAATGGTATATTTTTTACACATTTATTATTTTTAACTAAATTTTTAGGAAACCACAGTTTAGTTAAAAAGATCTTATATATTGAGACGTAGGGAGTACTTATGATTCTGATCTGAGTTCCGATGTAGTGCTCATTGCCGTGATAAGAAAACACTTCTCATCACTAAAACAAAATCTAAACTATCCAATATTTGATATGGATTGTCCATATTTAATTTTAAATGACCACTTTTTTAAAGATATTTTTACTTTTTTTAGCAAATGGCAGTTATTAAATTAACTTTACTTTTTATTTTAATATATTGAAATAAAAATTTATTAAAAATATTAACATAAATTGAAATAAGTCTGGACCATTCAAATTTTGGTCTAAAATTTAAATAGGAAACACATTTCTCATCTTTTGATGAGCATAGTGATTCATAATACGTTCTCATCTTGCTCTGTCTGTATTGTCTGCGTGGCTCTAACACATACACGTTTTAAGTACGTTATGAATCGATTAATATCTCAGCTTTGGACAAATCGAGTTTGTACGTGGCTTAATTAATGATTGGAGCAAAACAAACAAACGCCACGAGTCTCCCTTTATCGCTATATAAATTAATTTATCTGATGCAGAAATTAGCTGGAACTTGATCAAAAGCATATAAACAACATCAACGACAGTATCAAGTATTGTCATTTTACAGCGAAAATGGCTTTATACTTAATTCTCTAGCTACCACCGTTATATATGACTGGGAAAATTAGCATGAGATCTTAAAAAAAATCATACTCACAAAAAAATCGCAATAAGTGAGCATATTTTAATATTAATGGACAAGTCTTATCACATGGAATGATAACAAGTCCATTATGCTCATTTCATTAGAATCTTTTAATGATTATATACATTCTTTGAGACATTAATGTGATTATATTCTTAAGACAAACAGTTACCAAGGGATTAAATTGTAAAAAGAACTAATGATACTCATTTTGAAATTTTTCAATAACTATCGTAAGATAAAATGAAAAAGAAAAATCAGAGTGATGACTATTTTTGAAATACCCATAAAGAGAGCAACAAAAAGGTGATTCATTCATTATTTATATGCAATTGTGGGGGGTGTTTAATTCCTTTTAATTCCAATCAGATTAAGATCAAACAAATACTCCCTCCGGTCCTAAATATAAGACCACTTTGACTTTTTAAAAAAAATTTAGGATACAAAATTAATCACTTTAAATTGTCTATAATTTTTTTTCCTCAAAACTATTCTATTATATTTATAAACGAACATATAATCTAATTATATATGACATATATTATAATTTAGTGATTTAATTTGTTTCCTTAACTTCTATAAAAAAAAATTAAAGTGATCTTATTTTATGATAGGAAGAGGGAGTAGTTGATTTACTGACACATTGAAGAAATCATGGAATGAGCAATTAAAACACATTTGCCTAACCTGCCCATGATGGGCAGTTTTGAACTGAGTGCCCTTGATGTCTCTGACACGTTGGAAGAGCAGTTATCCCACACCAACTCACAGTTTAGTCCTTATTTATGAGAAACTTGAAATAAAGAAATTTGGTCTTTTTAATAAAACACTACCATTTGTGATATTTATTACATATTGAATGTTTGTTCATTTTACTTCAGAGTTACACCCATATTTGATTTAAATGAGAGCAAAAAAAATTTTTTATTTTTTTTTATTTTCAGACAGAGTTTATCAGGTGATAATGTTATGCACATAAACTTCATAACAAACTCCGCACCTTTAACAAATCATGAAGAGTAGTTGGCTTATTTTGCATATTATGGGTAATGCATTAAAGAGTGTGTAGGTGGTTGATAGAGAGTCGAGGGTCTCTTACTGGTAGAAAAGAAAAAAGAGAATCTCTCACGGGTACTGCATTATATTTTATTTTAAATTAAATAAAATATAAACAATTCAAAATCAATCTACACGACATTAATGATAGGACCCCATACTCACCACGTTCTAATCTTGCTTCCTATTGTTTGTGTGGCTCTTCAACATACACGTTAACATTACTGTTTTGAATCGATGAACATCCAAGCTATGGACACATTGAGTTTGTGCGTGGCTTATCAGCTGGAACTTGAAAAGCATATCAACAGCATCAGCAAGGGTATCAAGTATTGTCATTTTGCAGCGAAAATGGCTTTATACTTAATTTTCTAGCTACCAACTTTTATATGACTGGGAAAATTAGCCTGATATCTTAAATAAGCATACTAAAAATCACAATTGGTGAGCATTCAAATCTTAAAACTTGGAATGACAACAAGTTCATTATGCTCATTTCATTAGAATTTCGTAATCACTATAATCATTCCTTTAGACATTAACATTAGTATTAGGGTGAAGGGTCAAATATACTCATTTACATTTATCAAAAGTTCACCGGGCATCATATTAAAAAAAGTGGTTCAAAAGTACCTAAATATCTTACAAAAGATATCTTAAATGCCAGGGCTGTTTATTCCTTATAACTGCATTAAATGTGAGTTGTGGGCTCCACTCAAAAGTACACATGTAGCCTTTGACCATCTGAAGTGGCTCCACTCCAAAGTACACGTGTAACAATTAAAATTTGGGGACAAAATTGAAGGGATGGAAAAGTTAGGGCTTCCAAAAGCAGACCAAAGCAAAATCAATTAGGGTTCAAAGGAGAGAGTAAAGCGACTGCGATGGAATGAAAATCGAGCGAGGGAGGAATTCGAGATCGGGAAGATCGAAGGAAGAGGGAGGAGTTCGACATCAAATCTAAAGAGAATCTAAAGTGAGCATGGGCGAGGTAGGAATTCGACAAAGTTAGGGATACAGACTGCGAAAGTCACGAGTAAGAATAAAATGGGACCCATCGATTATTGTTTTGTAGCGTATACAGTAAAATCCCAATCCCAATGAAGCCCTCCATTGATTTATTGATTTCTTTGTCATAGAGTTAATGGCATGGCGGCTAACAGAGGAGATAATCGTGATTCAGAGGAAATTATCGACCGAAATCATTTGAGGATAGTAAACAAGGTAACCCAACTTATTCTTCAAGCAAAAAATCGCTTGGAACGAAGAAAGACATTAAGGAAGGGACATAACTCGGTAGCAAAGAATGAAGTGAATTGGAAAGAAAAAGGAAATGATAGAGTGGAAACTGAGAGAAAAGTGAGAGATGTGGAACAAGATGTAATAAAAGAGATAGAAGTTGTACATGACATTAAGGACATTACAGTAGAAGATGAGGGAAATGGATATATAAATATTATTGGGGACTATGAAACTTATGAGGGAAATGGTGAGAACAGAAGAGTTGAAACAGAGGGTGAGGATATACATCAAAATTCAGAGTGTTCTGATAGTGAAGATGGTTCATCATGGCTCAAAGCGGAAGCTCAAACACTGAGGAGAGTGTTGAATCAAAATCTCAAGTAGCTAGAATGCAGTGATGGAAGTGAGACTGAGGAGGGGGTTCCTTGTTGGGCTCAGCTAAGAAGCCCTTCTTCATGTCAGGTATGACTTTTAGGGACAAGGAGGAGTTGAAAAGTGCTGTGGATAGATATGCAATAATAGAAGGTGTTAATATTAGAATTGCTAAGAGTGATAAGTGGCTCATCAAGGCAGTTTGTGATGAGGGTTACCCCTTTACCTTATATGCATCGAGGTATGGGCAAGAAGTTGGGTTCATAGTGAAGACTGTGCATTTGGAACATAATTGTGCTAGAGTATATAAGAACTATAGATGTTTGGCAAAGTGGTTGGTGTAACACCATTTTATACTACTATACTATAATACTTTAATTGATTTATAACCACTTTTTCAATGCCAGAAGCCTAAAAGTACGAAAAATTTAAAACATTTTCTTTATAAATCCAACTTCATTTCTGTTGGAATGGGCTTTTCTGAAAAATTGGAACAATTTAAAACTTTTTAATAAATCAAGTGGTTTATAAAACAACGACAATAGCTAGGATCATCTTATAACTTTTAATCCTATTTGATATTACTTAAGAAACCATGTTCTATGTGATGCACATATATTTCTGTCATCTTCATATTTAGCTAATACCTATTCATACCTATCTTGTCCTAATAACAAAATAGTGGGGTAATCTCGGTCGTTAACCCCTTAACTGTATATGCCATTGTACGGTCCCTTAAGGATAAATACATACACAGTTATATATTAGCTACATAAGCTTTCATCTGGTTTACTTACTTAATCTTATAACCTATACAGATAAACTATAATCAACATAGTTACCTACTATAGTACAAAACATAGCAAGCATTCCTGCTTCTTCACATACTACCTTATCCCAAAAGCCTTTCTCCTTTTTGCTTCATTGAAAGTGTAACACCAGGAATTTTCCTATTATACTATAACATTTTTAATTGAATTATAACCACTTTTTAATGTCAGAAGCCCAAAAATACGTGAAAATTTAAAACCTTTCTTTTAAAACATTAGACCAACCCTCTGTTGGTTGGAATGGGCTTTTCAGACAAATTGAAATAACTTAAAACTCTTTATAAAATAAGTGGTTAATAAAACAATTAAAAGTACACTAACTTTCTTAAGGAAGTCTATTCATAATTCATAATATTTAGGAAATTTAAATCTCTTAATAAATTCATACAATTCTAATTTCTATACTTTCTACTATTAATTTAATAATTTAATTTTACAACATATACAAATAACCTTATTAAAATATTTACTGCCTCTTGCTTTCCAAATTATAGTCCTAATTTCTTCATCTACTCTTCTTTCCCAGCTAGCTTCTCTCAACCTGCTAAACTGAAAAATGTTTGGGGAGGGGGGTGAGATTGGAAATCCCAATAGCAGTTTCTTTCATTAACATACTTTATCATGCTAGCATTGTCATGTATATATTTCATAAACCTGAACAAATAACACATTTACACATACTTCCTGCGCTCATTGCTCTACCAGCCACTATTAACAATATATTCGTTAACTAGTGGAGGCCTCACCTGCAGGATTTCTCTTTATAACATTTAAAGTTATAACTAACTGATCTGGCAAAGGGGAAGCGACCCACCTAAGCCTGGAATATTCCATAAACTCTATGCAGGAATTAACAAGGTTTCTAACCTTCATGCATAATGTAAATTTGCAACAGATATTACAAAATAATACATGCAATTTAATTGTTATTGAAATAAACTGCTACTTGGCTTTATTCTTATTTCTGTACTGGCTTCTTTCCTTCTCTGATTCTCAAGAATCCAATCTCACTATTTCTCCTATGATTACATATAGATGATAAATTAGTATATATACTATCTAATGAAAAGTTTGCGGCTCTCACGCCCCTATTGTATTACCTATAACTCTACCCCTTTCTATTTCTAATGTATTATTTAATCTTAGTCTTTACCTTAATTGTTAATCATAAAACCACTAGCAATACATAAATTCCCAATAATCATAATTTCTTTCACGTTAATGATAATTAATTACAATTTAACTTATTAGAGTTAACCTGACCATTTAAGATCAGACGGTTACTTTTAATTATTCGATACCAATTAATCTTTCTTATTCTCAATGTTTGACTAATAATTATCTCAATAATGGTTCTTTTTAAGGAGCTTTACCTTTCTTTAATCCTTAGTATACTTATCTATCTGTTATTTATAACCTGGATTATTAGGATTTCTTAAATCACATAATGAATTTAATCATTTTGAAGTCTACAGATTAATTTAAACAGATGCTAATGTTTTACACAGTTCATCAACCAACATCAATAATGAAGGACAACAACAATAAGCACATGTATATGGGATCATGAAATCATGACATAACAATTAAACACATATTAATCTTCATTTAATAAAAAGTTAACACCCAGTAACAAATCAAACATCAGACGCATACACACAAGTACATCTGCACATAACCATGCCCTCCTCATCATCATATTCTACCAACCTTATTTTCCTAATTTCTTACTTAAATCTATTACTTCCATTCTTTAGCTCTAATTATTCATCTATTGATTACAATTCTTTTAGCTCACTATTTCGCATTTCCTGATTTGTTTTCCCGATAAAAATTCTAAATTTAATTACTAACAAGAAACCTCTAATCTTGCTAACATTTTCCAATGCTTAACTCCATAACCCATTAAAACAACTTTATTAATTGATCCAATTTTAACAATTCCCTTCCAAGCATGAAATAACCCTTTCCAACTAGTTAAACCATACATTTTCACCATTCTTCCTGAATTACTTATGTTTGCTTCATTCATCTAAATATCATATAATTCCAAGTAATCTCCTTACATCCTCATGTAAATCATTCAGAGAACCAACAACTTAATCAATTCCTAATATCACTTAATTAAAAATTGGAACACCCATGAACAATCAGTTTCCAACTCAAACAGATTTACAAAAAAAACCGAACATAATCCTCAAGTACTTTAAAACAACACACTGAACTTCCACTACTCAAAACTATCCTATACCCTTAAAGTACTCCGAAATAAATAGAATAATGATTTCACAACAAATCGAAACTCTATACTTTTACCATATCCAACATGAACACTAGATTTCAAAGACTTTAAATACTAAAGAAATCCATTTAAGCTCCATTATAATTCGATCTTGTAAGACAAATTTAACTTCATCAAGTTTACCAAATTCTCTCAAATTAATCAGAATTAAAAGAGTCATTAAATTTCCCATCCAAAGATCTTCCTAAAACAAACAACTTAAGTCATGTTCCATATGACTTCAAATAATCATTCTCAAATTCCTTGTTCACAACTCTCCTTTATGCTTTCGGTGAACAAATCTAAACTTTCACCAACTCCAATACAAATTCTAAATCCTTATCATCTTATCATTGAAGCACTAACTATTCCAAAACCCTTCTACTCATGTATCACCCATGCTTAGGCCACAACACAATTCATAACATAAAGTCTCAACCGTTCAATTCATCCATCTAAATCCTATAATCCCAAACAGCGGGTTTCTTTCATTTATTTAATCATTAAAGGACATTATTCAACTATTGGAAACATCACATCAGTTGGTTATATTTAGCTTCACCCCCAAATAAAAGCCTCAACAAACTTCAACATCATGTAAGTATTTAACTCCTTTATACCTCAATAGAACTTACTGCCATCATTCCTACAATTGAAAGATCATACTCAATCCTCTTTAATTTTCCTAAATTCCATATGCTTCCTTCAACAATTCTTCACTAATTATTTCAATATTATCCATTCCTTATATGTATAATCTAACCAGTCATCAACAATTTTAACTTCATTATATCTCCATAGCAGACCAATCGAAACAGATTCATGTGAAGACACACAAAATACTTCCTCCCCTGAATCACTGAACCAGCAGGACCAAACAAGCCAAGAGAAAACAAAAATTACACAGCCCCAAAGTTCAATATATTTAATTCCATTACTTGTTCCTCCTCTTCCCTGCACTTAGACCGAATTGAGCACAGGAAAATCAAGCACCTAATGAAACTCTAATTAAGAGTCTATTATAACAACATTTCCTTCTCTCCTGACGTCAAACCCGCCGGCCAGAGCAACACCAAACTGAGCAAATTACAACAACTTTCTACATCCAGTTAAACCTTAATTTCAATTCATCAGAACAAAAATCAAAATCCTTGTTCATTTTCCACCCCAAGAATTCTGGCGAACAGAACGAACAAGGAACAGGGAAGAATAGAGAAAGAACAAGAAATCAAACGTCAACAAATCAAGCATGTAATACCCTCTCTTGGAACTAATACAACTCCTAATCATGTTTAGTAAGAAATTTCTGTTCGATTCTTGCCCCAAATTACAAGACCGAAATCGGGTGAACAGTGCCAAGATTGGGGTTCTTAAAGCAATCCGACCCAACACGCTTCCCCCACTCAAAATCACTACACAAATTGTCAGTAATGAAGCCCAAACATCATTCTTATGATTTCAGAAGTCTCAAAACCTTACAAGATTTCAGATCCTCCCTTCCCGATTCGCTCAAATTCGCGCCAGAAAAGGGAGAAGAAGGAAGGGAAATAACTTACCTAAGGTTATTCCGAGTTCCTGAGCGTCCTCCGCCGCGCTTGGTGATCAGTCGCCGTCGATGCCGCCGCGGGTGACTGAAGGAGCAGAGGACGAAGGAAGAAGAACGAGAAATCGAGGGAGAGAGCAGAGGGAGTATTGCACCGTGTGTGTATATGTGTAGAGAGAGAGAGTAGTGGAATATAAGAAATAAAAACAGAGGACATGTGGTTGGCATATATTAAAAGAGAAGTAAGATATTTTGTTTTCATGAGTATTTTACTATCTTGCCCTTTCTTCTATAATTGAAGATATTTTTAGCTAGGGGCAGATATTGTCATTTTTATTTCCCTTTTTCTATTTTCCTCTTAAATGGCATTTTTATGTACCATTATCATTTACAAATAGATCTGGATTTGTCTCCAACATAATTTTTCTAATTATGCTTTAATTTCTAAATTTATTTATAAGACTTTTTAAATAACAAACAATGTCCCAATGTTCTAAATATTTCCATATTTGAATTTATCTCCTAACTATTTTTCTTTATTTCTTAAACAAAATAAGCCTTAAAATTATTAAAAATGCCTAAATATCATAAATTTATTTTTCAATACTTTTTAATATTTAGTTAAATTTCTAAAATCTTAAATAATCTCTTATTTTCTATTTTCTAAAATTTGGGATGTTACAGAAAGCTAAAAGTTCTACACAGTTTATTTTATACATTCTTATTATCATATACACTCATATACTTATATATATTTTATAAATCTGTGCAAATAATGAAAGCATTTATCTTTGTAAACCGTGTGCTGTATGCACCTACCAACCATTAATAATAATAACCTTGTAAACTGTGTGCTATATGTTTGAAGCAAACCATAAGTTGTCTAATGATTGTAGAGTTGTTTTACATGGCAATAAGGGTTTTAAGGTGACAAAAGGTGCAGATAGACATAATGTTTTCTTGAGCAGGGAGATTTGCACATGCAATGCATGGGGTTTGACTGGTATCCCATGCCAACATGCTATATGTGCCATGTTACATACAAAAATTGACCCAACAATTCACATATCTCATTATTACCACAAGGAGACATACTTAGCAAGCTATATGATGAAGATACAACCAGTCTGGGGTAAGTAGTTTTGGGATACTGATAGATTCGATCCCATACTCCGTTCACCTATTCCTAAGTTGCCAGGAAAACCTTCCAAGAAAAGAAAGAGGATTGAAGAATCACAAAGAAATTTGAAAAATGGAAAATTTGTTTATAATGTTCAGTAAAATCAACCTGATAAAGTGACCAAACATTCTGCAGAAAAGGTCATTATATATCAACATGCAACGTGGTAATTTTGCCATTAAATCATCAATTCATATAAGTTTTGTCATAATATAATCTCATCTTTTTTTCTTTTTTTTTTTTGCAAATTTGTGTTCATCAATTTAGGCTTCTTCTTCAAGCAAGAGTGCAAGAAGGAAAAAAACACACCCTCCCAACCACCTTCCTCACAGCCCTCTCCCAACTTGCTTCACAAAGATCCTCACTGAGATTCAAGCCCTCCCAACCTGCTTCACACAAACCCACCCAACCAGCTTCATACAAAATGTCTCAGATAAGACGTACTTATGGCTTGGTATAATTGTCAATGAACATACAGGGAGAACTGTGTTGGATATGAGTAATGTGCCTGCCATGTTTAATTTTCTATTGTGAACATTTTTTTCAACTGTCATTGTATAACAAGAATTATTTGCCTGCCATTTTTTCCCTCTTTATTTGCATGTAGCTCAGAGGTTGTGCTTGCAAGAGGAACTCAACCACATAATACAGATCCACAAACAGAATTCCCAATACTGAATGAGAGGGTACTTAGAAACTCAAGACGTACAACTCATACTGCAACAGAAGGTTCAACTCATACTGCAACAGAAGGTTCAAGAAAGATTTATTTCATAAGCAACAATCTACCAGAGCCTTCCCAACTCCCATTCAAGCCCCCTGATCTACAATGGAAAGGGAACCCAGCATTTCAACTTCACAAACTCATTGCCAAGAGCCGGGCTAGGAAAAATACACTAATACCTAGGCCTTTTTGCAGTGAACTTTTTTGTTTAAACTGTATGGCATGATGGCCTCTTTTGTCAATAGATTATTACCTAAGAATAAAATCAGCAACTGTAAAACCTATATCTAGGGTTTCCTTTTGTCCATGTCGTCCAATGGGGAGCAACTAAGTTGTGATAGCATAACCTCATCGGACCTTCATACTCATCCTCTCGGCTAGTTAGAGCTGGGAAAACGGGCTGGCCCGCGGGTTACGGGCCGGCCTGCCATAACTCGCTGGCTAGATGGTTCGGGCCTGTGTAGCTCGACACTTAATGGGTTGGGAAATCACCAACCCTAACCCTGTCTAGTGGGTTGACAGGCACCACTTTTTATTATTATTAAATCATGGGACAAAGAACACTAAACATTAACAGTCAAAGAACGTCATCAACCCTCCACTTTTTTCCTTTTTTTTAAATTATGGGACAAACAAACAATTACTGAAGTACTGAACACTGAACTGAACATCAATGAAATCTACATCTTAACAAACATCAATGAAAAAAATATATACATTCTAATAAATCAAATATTGAACTAAAAAAACAAAGGATGGATAAGATTCCAAATAAAAGTTAACTTAATAACATCATTCATCAATAATATACATCATTCCAGATAATAGTCATACTGTCACAACAGATTACACCAAAAAATTACAAGATTTTAGTGTTACTGCATCAGAATTTCAAAATTAAGAAGGCTTAGTCTATTGCTCTTTACATCAGAGCCAACCAGTGCATCAATTTACAATTTCCATGCGTATCTTCCTAGTTCCTACCTAGCATTAGCAAAAGAAAAGTGCTTCACATTGTCAGCACATATTTACATCTTTCTGCACATTTTAACATTGTCCAGAATGGCAGGATGGCAGAATCCAAATTACCAAAAATAGCCAATAAATCAAAATAAAGTTAGTAAATAAGCCATTTCACAAACAAAAAGATCAAATCCATCTCTAAGCTTTCAGCTTGATATAACAAGGTTTGAAGCAATATCTGAAGCAATTGAAACATCAACAACTTCCTCCTTTTCCTCAACTCCATTTGCCACAAACAATGAAAAGATTTAAAATCATGCTAAGTAGTTTATACTTCCATAGTTTGCTTAATCACTCAAATAAAAAATTAGTATATAAAAGATAGATAAGTGGGCAAATATTACCACTCCAAGGAAAACCCATAATCCAATTACGAGTGTAGATAAGAGCTTGAACATTCTCTGGAAGAAGACTAGTTCAATATTTTGTTAGAACCCGTGAACCTATGCTAAAAGCTGATTCACTAGCAACTGTTGTGATTGGAATACTAAGAATATCACAAGCCATCCTAGCAAGACATGGAAAACGAGCTGCATTATTCTTCCAGTAATCCAACACATTGAATCTAACATACAAATTAGGATCAAGTGTAGCTTCTTCCAAATAATAGTCTAATTCAGACTTCCCAATTGCTGTTGAGTCCTTGCTCTTGCATTTAAGATACTCCTGCATCATATAATGATAAAACAGAATTATTATTAAAGTTCTAATCAAGATAAAATAAATTAAAGAACATTAACTTTTAAACAAATGGAAACTTATAGCAAAACATTTCAAATAGGTGGCTTCATCAACCTTAGAGAAAGAGAGAGGAGGATTAGAGGTGGTTGATATTGGAAGCAACAAAACATTTGAACTAGAACTTCAGGAGGAACAAACTATAGAAGAGGCTGAAGATGATGATCCCACATCTCTATACTCACTAAACACATAGTACAACTTACTCTTAATGTGTTCAACCTTGGCATCACAATTTATAGGATCAACTTGTGAAAAAGCAAACCTTTATGACATCAATTTTCATCCTTGGATCAAGAATGATTGCAATAGAAAGAATGTCACTATAATTAGTCCAATATTTTTCAAAATTGCCAAGCATACTTGTAGCCATTTCTTGTATAATAGGATCATCATTATCCACATATGCTTTCAACATTACCTCAATCCTTGAAATCTGCAAGAAATACATGTTAGAAGTTGTATATGAAGATCCAGAAAACAAAGTTGTCATGAGAGCAAATGGCTCCAAGAATTCACGCATCACATCTGCTCTAGCCCACTCAACACTTGTTGGACAATGATGATAATTGCTATCAGTGATAGATAAGTAAGAAAATGCACGACGATATCACAACCCACTTTCAAGCATTGCATAAGTCGAATTCCATCTAGTGACTACATCTAACCTCAAGCCCACAGAAGTATCAATAGTCCCAACATGATCAACACATTTCTTGAAATTTATCATTCGTGCTTGTGATTGCTTCACATATCTAATGCTGTCCCTAATCTTATACAGCTGCACTAGCTACTTTCAAGCCCTCTTGAACTATGAGATTCAAGATATGGGCACAACATCTCACATGAAAAAAAATTCTCCATTGCATATCAAACTATTACCTAGAATCAGCCTTTCCTTAACAACCTTTGCATATGATCATTCACAGAAGCATTATCAAGAGTAATAGGAAATATTTTCTTATCAATACCCCAATCAACTAATATCTCATGTGCCCTAGTAGCCAATTCAACACCTGAGTGAGGAGGATCCATCTTAGAAAATGCAAGAATTTCACTGTTAAGTGTCCATTTATCATCAACAAAATGAGCAGTTAAGCAAATGTATCCTTCCCCAGTAACAGAAGTCCAACAATCAGAAGTTAAACAAACTCTACCAGGACTGTTCATCATCATGTTCTTTAGACTCTCTTTTTGACTAAGAAAGAAACTCCAAACATCTGACACAGCAGTTTTCCTAGTGATATGCTTATAATCAGGATTTAATAATTGTGCAAATCAATAATTCCATCATACTCAACAAAAGAATATGGAAGATCATGTCTAATGATAGCGAAGCAATCTTTTGCCTAACTTTTTTATGGTCAATTTGCCTACTTCTCAGCTTACCTGCATGATCCAACATCATAGTACCAATATCTTTATGTTTAAGCATATGGCACATATCCTTATGACGATGAAGAGTTGAAGAGCCATAATCCTTGCTTGCTCCGATAGCATACTCTTTTTCACACCCTTTACATATTGCAACTTCTTTGCCTTCTTTTCTCGTTCTAATGAAAAACTTCCAAACTTCAGATGTCAATCTCCTTTTCACCTTATTTGTTGCAGTATCATCAACAGAAGCTGCTGTAGGTTGTGGTTGTGCAGATTGAGTTGGTTGGTTTTCCACAATAGTTGCAGTAGCAACACTATCAGTTGGATTTGGATCAATATCCATCACTGTCTTCTTACCATGATCCATCTTTTTTGCAGAACATTAGCCAAGAATAAAACATTAATTAACAATCTTGATTAAACAAAATAAAACATCAAAAGAGAAAAGAACTTCGAATCTTGCAATGAACTAACAGGCCCCAAACTGAAACATCAATTAACAATGTTGAATCTAGACTAAGTATGATAAAGAATGATAAGCAATCGGGAGATACAATGAAGAGAAAAAGAGTGGCTCCATTTTAAATTTTACATCTCTAAACTTTAATTTAAGATCATAGATATTTCGACCAAGGGAAAAACTTTCTGGTCCTTTTGTAGAGACCTGTTTGGGTAATACCGAAATAACACTAATAAGAGAGAACAAGCCTTGTATATATACACACGACTGACACGAGGAAGGAGACTTCAAGCACGATTTTAAGCCTCCCTTAAAATAGTTCTGTCAAATTTTCTAGAAATTTGGACATATGGAAGAGAGTAGACATAGAGCATGTTGAATAGAGCTGAAAAAGTGAAATGGAGACTGGAGAGGAAGAGAGAACTTGCCTGACTGATGAAGACGAACTGAAACGTTGAAGCCTGAAACTCAAGATGAAGAAGTGAAGAAGGAGCACAAGAGCACAAACTTTGAAACGCACGATGGGACTAAAGAGGACTACAGTGAGGGAAAAAAGATGTTAGATTTGGGGGCCATGGCGTCGAACGACTAAACGAAAAGAGAAGTGAAACAGAGGGGAAAAGTCGAAGATAGAACTTGCTTGAGTGACGAAGACGAACTGACGAAGATGAAGATCTAGGGAGCCACGGCGTCGACAATGATCGGCAGCTCCTCGGCGGCGGCAACGTTAAGACAGGATTCGGCCATTACGGTTTAGGAAGAGAGGAGTCCAGAGGCACAGCTGCTAGTGCTAGGGTTTGTGAAGTTTGTGTTGTGAGGAAGGAAGAGTCGAAATAACAAATAAGTTGCCTGTTGCCCTGAATCAGTACACTCACTTACACTACAGTCTACATTAGCAATGAAAAAGTGAATAAGTAGGCTTTTTGAATTTTGGACTTTAGGGTTAAAAAAATAGCATAGGGCCATAGGTTCAGTTTTTCTTTGAATGGCTATTTTTTTCATTAAAAAAATTGTCAGGCTAGCCCATGTCAACCCAAGGGTTAGGTGGTTCGGACCTGTGCAACCCGCATCTATATGGGTTGACAATATGCCAACCTTAACCCTCCCTAACCCATGGGTTGGTGGGTTCAACCCGTTGGTTGAGCCCATTTTCCTGGCTCTGCGGCTAGTATGTCTCAACAACGAAACCTTTCTTCTACTTCATACAGTGCTCGATGATGATGAAGATGTCATCGTCCACGCTGGAAGTCACACTTCCTCTCTTTCGTGCACTTCGTTCTTCCACGATGGTTGAGGGATAATGGGATTAGAGGTGGTTTTCAATTTTAATGGTTGAGGGATAATGGGAACAGATGTTGTTTTCGATTTTAATGGGTGGGTGCCTATATTTGTTCCCAAATCACAATATTCTCTCTAGCACTTCTCCATTTCCCTGATTTGTCGAAATACTCCCTCAAACCTTCCATTTTTCTCGTGTTCTAGCACTCTAAATTTCTCTAGAACTTCTCTCAAAGCTTTGAACCCCTCTTATCGTTTTTTTTTTGCCAGATCTTCTACCCCTCTTATCTCTCAAACTTTCTGCCTTCATTTTTTATTTCAAAAATATAAAAATATCTCATCTCTCGAACTTTCTACCCTCATCAGCCTAGTCAGCTTATGTGGTCAACATAATCCACGTCATATGTCAAATGTTGCCACATTTAATTTCGAGTGTGGCCCACTACTCAAACTAAATGGTGGTTTTGATTATTTAATAGCCTGGCATTTAAGTGCTCTTTTGTAATATATGTAAGTAAATTTTAACCACTTTTTTAAATATAGTGCATGGTGAACTTGTCAGAAATGTAGATGGTTATATTTGCCCCTTCATCCTTAGTATTATATTATTAAGATCAACAATCATTAAGGGATTAAATTGTAATTGTAAAAAGAACTAATGATACTCATTTTGAATATTTAAAGTACAATAACTATCGTGAGATAAAATGGAAAAAAATCTAATTGATAACTATTTTTTAAATGAATTTGATTAAGAAAAACCCATTCAGAGAGCAACAAAAGTGTTATTCTTTCATTATCTATAGCAATTGTGCGGGTGTTAATTCCTTTTAATTTAAATCAGATCAAGATCAAAGAAATAGTCGATTTACTGACACATTGTAGCAATTATAGAATGAGCAATTAAAACATATTTGGCTAACCTATCAATGATGGGCAGTTTCGAACTGTGTGCCCTTGATGGCTTGATGCGCTTACTGACACATTGTGAGAGCAGTTCTCACATGCCAACACACACTTGATTCCTTGTTTATGATAAAAAAAAAAGTCAATTGGCAATTGGCGACGGAATTAGTCACAGAAACCGTTCTAAAATAGACCATTAATTCCTCATTTAGCCACGATATTTTGTCTGCACTGACGGAGTTCCGTGGCTAATTTACTACTTTTTGTAGTGAAATTTGAAAGAAAGAAATTTGGTCTTTTTGTAATAAAACAGTACCATTTATGATTAGTTACATATTTTTAATATTACATTTATTGAATGTTTGTTCATTTTATACTTAAGAGTAACACCCATATTTGATTTAAATGAGAGCAAAGATGTAGTTTTTTTTTTTTTTTTAACTTCCTGATAGAGTTTATCAGGTGATAATGTTATGCATATTTATAACAAACTCCGCTCCTTCAACAAATCATATCGAGTGTATGTATTAAAGAATGTGTATGTAGTTAGTAGAGTTGAGGGTCTCTCACCGGTCAAAAAGAAAAAATGGGGCTCTCGCTTTTGGAGATTAGCTGGTAACTAGCTTAGCTATGGGATATATATATATATATATATATATATAAATATATAGACATCAAGCTATTCTTATTCTTATTCTTGTTATAAGTTTTTTTTTTTGGTGAAACGTTTCTTATTAGTAGTTTATTTTGACTAAATTTCACGTATGAACCAAACTAATCTTATTCATATTATAAGGTTTTTTTTTTGTGAAAAGATTCTTCTTAGTAGTTTATTTTAACTAAATTTCATATACGAAGGAATGATAGTTAAGTGATTATAAAATTTTATAACTAAATTTCTTAGTAATTTATTTCAACTAAATTTATAAAAAAAAATTTAGTTTATCTCTACTTAAATTCTGTCTATCTCTCTACATTTATAGATATTTTTCATCTTTTCTTCTTTTCAATAAGAATGAAATAAGAGAAAAAATAACATAAATTTTCTTCAAGAAGTGGACTTATAATAAATATAAGACTGATACATGGATATTCTATGGAGAAAAACAGTAGGAAGACTGGTAGTTATTTGGATGACTGAGCTTTGAACGTACAGAAGGTAAAGTCATGATTTTGATTGTTTAATTGATGACTAGCAAAAGCGGTTGAGGAAAAAAGGGAACAATACCTGTAGGCATAACTTTGTACTTTCAGATCTTGAACCAAATTATTAAAAGCCTTTTGATCAACATATATCAACAAACACACACACACACACACACACACACACACACACACACATTTATATCCTCTTTATTCTCACCGCCCCACCGTCCATCTATATTCGAGAGGAGTTAGATAGATCATAAAAGCTCCCAAAGTGCGAGTGTGTGTGGGTGTTCATATATATGTATCTACACATATATCTTCGTTTCTTTTGCCTTGCTCAACCGAAGTAAACATGGCGAGTGCATTATGTGATGAGGGTAAACACGCTGTAGTGATTGCTTTTCCTTTTGGAAGCCACCCTCTGGCTCTTCTAAAGCAAACTATCAGACTAGCTTCTGCTACTCCAAACGTGACTTTCTCTTTCATCAACACAGTAAAATCAAACCAATCTCTCTTCTCAAAGAAACCAAACATACCACACAACATCAAACCCTTCAATGTATCTGATGGAGTACCAAAAGATCACGTGCCAGGCACGCCCCTCCCTCATGTTCCAGTATTGGTAGACTTGTTTCTCAAGGCCAGTCTCGAGAACCTTGAAAAGGCTATAGATTTTGCAGTGGAAAGCACCAACAAGAAAGTCACTTGCATTGTTTCTGACACTTTTGTGAGTGTTCCTTCTCTTTCTTTGTCTCAAAAACTCAATGTCCCTTGGATTGCATGTTGGCCTTCTCTTTCAATCTCAGTCTCTTCTCATTTCTATACTCACTTAATTCGCCAAAACGTTAGTAATTCTCTTGAACCATACACAAACACATCCCTTGATTTCCTTCCCGGCTTGTCCCACTTGAGAGTTGAGGATCTACCAGATGATGTCTTACTCAAACCTGGCGAAGAACATAAAGAGACAGAATTTAGTAAAGCACTAGCTTCTCTAGGACAACTTCTACCTCAAGCAAGATCACTTGTTATGTTTTTCTATGAGGAATTAGACCCTCCTCTCTTTGTTCAGGACATGAAGTCCAAGTTAAAGTCATTGCTTTATGTTGGTCCTCCAATATTGTCACAATCTCAAATTGATGACACTAATGGTTGTTTGCCATGGTTGGACAAGCATGGTGCTAGATCAGTGGTTTATCTTAGCTTTGGCACTGTTGCTCCAGTACCCCATCAAGAGCTTCTAGAAGTTTCAGAGGCACTGGAAGAAAGAGGGATTCCATTTCTATGGTCTTTAAGGGATGATCAAAAGAGTCTTTTGCCAAAAGGGTTTGTTGAGAGGACAAGCAAAAAAGGGAAAATCGTACCTTGGGCCCCTCAAACACAGGTTTTAGCTCATGGGTCTGTAGGAGTATTTGTCACTCATTGTGGAAGTAATTCAGTGATTGAGGGTATGGCTTATGGAGTGCCTATGATTTGTAGGCCTTTCTTTGGAGACCATGGAATGGCTGCAAGGACAGTGGTGGACTTATGGAAGATTGGAGTCAAAATACCAGGTGGGGTTTTCACCAAAAATGGATTGATTCAAAGCTTGAATCTGATTTTTGTTGAGGAAGACGGTAAGAAAATAACGGAAAATGCCTTGAAGATGAAAAAGACAATGCAAAGTGCTTCTGGGGACGAAGGGAAAGCAGCACAAGATTTTAAGACTTTAGCAGAGATAATTACTGATTCTTAAGTCTTGACGTTTCTTTCTTTGGATATGGGAGAAATAATAACGAAGGCGCCATGCTAGTTAATTTTATGTAATGTAGTTCCTATGATTTATTTCCTTTGTCTTGTGTTTTGAACAAGTTTCTGTTTTATGGTAAAAAAAAAAGTTTCTGTTTTTCTACTACGTGTGGCTGAGTCTAGGATCTTCATGAGAATTTGTTGCTCTCAAAGTTGAAGTAGAAAATCAATATTACTATTGGAAATTGTGAAAGTTGGAGAATGTTTTATGCTTCTAATTAATGGAAGCTTACGATTTCCGAGCTAGAATAATGTATATATAGATATTTATTATATTTGTAGATCAACCGAGCTATATATATGCAATGTCATGTGTGTGTATATATATATATATATAGATGCTTCATGTGGAGGCTTCACCAAATCAACAGTATCTCGTGACTTCATCAATGCTTTGGTGAAGGCTTCACCAAATCAACACTAACTTGTGACTCCATCAATGCTCTTAAACTTTGTTAAAGGGAATCGGTTTCCTTACTCATAAAAAAGATGAGTAGGGAGAGTTAGGTGTATTTAGACCCTATAAATCTTATCTGAACAATATAGATTTGATTTTACATACAAATATTTTAATAGATACAAAACATAAAATCAGATCTATACCGTCCAGATAAAATCTAAACAGTTTAGATACGTTTAGTTCTAATAGATAAAGTAGTTCCTTGGTGGAGGCTCTACCACGTTCATTTATTTATTTTATATTTCATTCTTGTTTCCTTTTTGATACATCAATGAAATCATATCAATAAATTCTTGTGAGATGTTTGACATTTAATTTCAAAGCCCTATATCACTAAGTCGTGGGTGGCTGGGACCATGGGGGCCAGGGCCTATCCTTTTATTTCCTCTCCTCTTACCCTTCTTCTCATATCCTAACCATTATTGGATCAAAATTTAGCAAAATAATTTTTTAACAATATTAATTATAAAGAATGATAAGGATAAGAAAAGAAGAATAAGATGGGGGAAAACAAAAGAGAGGCCCCTGTGATAGAGCTAAATATGTCCATATATTTACAATTCTAATCCTAATCTATGAGTTTGATGATTTATCGTCATATATCATTTTGGTGGATTTTATATCAAAGTTTTAAATAACGGTGGTCTTGTCTTCCCATCTAATTTTACTCTACAGCTTGCTTCATGCCATCGTATTCTGCTTTCATTCATTGTTGAGCATGTTTGTTCCATCTGCACTGGTTGGGGTGGTTTGTTTTGGACACAATCCCACTAGCCCCCCCCCCCCACACACACACACAAAAAGAGAGAGAGAGAGAGAATGGAACACATATGTATATTTATGTTTTGACTACTAATAATATAGTATGATTACTTTTTCTAATATCAAATATGTATTCTTGTGTGTAAACAAAATATTAATCATTCATAATCATTTAATCCAACAAATCATTTCTAATTACTTCCAAAATCCCCAAAATATTATTAATTGAACATGACAACATCAACAATAATGCAAATTTAAAATGTACGGGAAAAATGAATATTTGGGTTGGAAAAAATTAATAAAAAGGATAAGAGTATAAATGATTTAGCTTGAAGAAAAATTTATAAGTAAAGGTATTATGCATATACTACCGGGATCGGGAGTCCTGGCGGCGACGAGACTGAATCCTGGTATCGATTTCAATTTTGCTTTGATCCCATTAATTTGTCTTGGTACGGGATCTATTTGGTGACAGTCCAAATAGGTCCGGGATAAAACCAAGATAGTGGGGACAGGTACACTTTGAACTCCATACTAATGATTTCCATTCAGTCCATCTCATGTTTTAGGCCAGATATCCATTACTCTTCTTCTAGTCAATTTCAAGACTCTTTTGAGGCCCATAATTCTTCTGTCCAATCTAGTTCATCGGAGAAAAACTTTTATATATTAGAATGAGCCTATATTTCCATGTTAATAATTAGTTGGAAAAAAGTCATGACAATATTTCTGCTTTATATAGTACATGAGTGATGACTCCCAATATTTAGGAGATTTTTAGATATATTCTATTATATTTAGGAGTCATCAATTCAAAAATTAAAAGAGTTTGTTGTGATTTGGAAAGATATTGGTTTGAGACATTATATGGGGATTTCCTTTTAAAATATCATATTTCTAATTAAAATAGGAAAGTTAAATCTGGATGAAAAAATAAAAGAATAAGAACATTTAATAAAGAAAGAAATAAGTTTCAGTTTTAATAATAGTATTATTCCCTTTTAATAGTTGGCAATAATTTAGTTTATTTTAGTTTTATTTTTGGCAGCCATTCATCATCAATCAACAATCATCATCGTACAAGAAAAAGGAAAGAAATTAAAGGAAATGCACAGTTTTGGAAATTGAAGGAGAGAAGACCTAACTTGGCATTATAAAAGGCATGTTGAGATGAAAAAAAAGAAAAAAGAGAGGAGCCAGCACTTAGAAAAAGAGAGCACCAAGTCTTCGATATTCTTCGCCATTGACGGCGGCCAAAGTAAGGACGAGAGGAACTTCGGTGTGCTTCAATGAATTTATTTAAAGGCTTGTGTGTAGCTAAACTTTTGTGTTGGATTATTGTAGTTGATTATGGATTAGTGGATGAGAATTTCAAACTTTATTTGTTTTAATGTTATATTTGCTGATTTAATTGTGTGCTTTATTGTCCTGAAATAAGAGGCATCTGATTAGGATTAAATTTGGTGTTCTAAAGGAGCCTAGACATAGGAAATTTAGACTAGACCATTAAATCGTGTAGGATTAAGTTTTTGAAATTAATTTGCTTGTATGATAGACATATACCTACCGGCCCTTCAAAGTTACATTGGACCTGCACTTAATTTAGTCTAATTAAGTAATCACCTAAGACATTAAGGATTGAATTAATTTAGAACGTCTTTTAGTGATCGACAAACACTCTTAGGTAATTAAGAGTCCTAGACTAGTAAATATAATGTTGATTGCAATTAAAGGGAGAAATTAGACATTAAGAAGTAATCAAAGCTACGATAATCCAAGTCATCACATTTGTTCATTAACCGTAGTTTAGATTTGTTTTTTTATTTAGGATTTAATTTTCATTTGATAATTACTTCCTTTGTGTCTTGCTCAAATTAAACAAAAGTTTAAAATTAATGCTCAATCTAGTTGTTAGCTGTAACACCTAAATTTTACTACTATATTATAGCATTTTTAATTGATTTATAACCACTTTTTAATTGTCAGAATTCCGAAAATATGAAAAATTTAAAACTTTTTCTTCCAAAGTACTAAATCAAATTTCTGTTTTTTTTTAAATTAGGCTTTTCTGGCAAATTAGAATAACTTTAAACTCTTGATGAGATAGGGTGGTTATTAAAACAATTAAAATAACTAAGATCCTATTATAGTATCTAAATCTATTACTTAGTGTATCAAGATATCTTGTTTTACGTATTCTACTTATTATACTTCTATTATCTTAAGGTTGGGTTGGTATCTAACCATATCTATCCGGCCTACTATCAGAATATTGGGGTCATCTCGGTCGATATCCCGTTACTTGCTTATGTTGTTGCTATGGTTTAGGGATACATAGATACAAAGAGTTATATACTCTACAAGCTTCCAGCTTGTGCTTCTCTATTCTATATATAATATATACAAATACTAACAAGATAGATATTCAAAGATGGTACAAAATGTAGCAGGCATTCCTGCTTCTTCACAACTACCTTATCCCAAGAAACGGTCGCCTCTTGCTTCACTGAAAAGCAAAGGTTCAACGCAGTTTATTTCATACATACTTATTATCATATACACTCAAATACACATATTAACATATAATTCAATTCTGTGCAATTAATGAAAGCATTTATCCTTTTATCCCAATATCTGCAGGATTTTCCGATTGTAGCCCTCACAGCTACTCAATAACCCTCACGGTTATAGGAATTTAATTGTAGCCCTCACAGCTACTCAATAACCCTCACGGTTATAGGAATTTACTGGCAAAGGGGGAGCGACCCACTTAGGCCTTGGAGTACTCCATAAATATCATCAATATTATAACAGGAATAATGCTCATTTATTGCAACAGATTTGTTTCTAAAACAATATATTTACACACAAATATTTATGTTATGAAATAAACCGCACCTGACTTCAGGAATTACTCCTCAACTGGTTCTTTTCGTTTCTACTGTCCTCATGAACTTATGCCATAATCAACACCTATTTACATATCATGTAACAATAAAGTAATTTAATACTTATGCTTCTATATTTATACTTTGCGTCTCTCTCGAAACCCAACTTACTCAATATTACCCCAAAATTTGTCTTCTAAGCAAATTATAACTTGCCCACATTTATTTAGAACTTTGACCATTCAAGACTACTTTAATAATTTACTTACATTAAACTTTCTTATTCACAATGTTTGACCGATAGTTTCTATCATTTCTTTAATATCTTTCTTCATGCCTCAACAATCTGAATCCATACAAGCCTGCCTATAAACACAGACTTTTGAAACCACTCGTTTAATAACTCTACAATACTCTTGTACAACAAATAAATGTCATACATCAAATTTAATAATTTGCAAGACTAAATTTCATATTCAATCATTATACAAACCTAAAGCATATCAGAGCAAGACAGAACACCACAATTAACTCCCCCTTCTTAGTAACATTTTTAAACATGCAGAATTCTTACTTAGACTCCTTCAAAGCAGCAACTAAACCAGTTCCAAAAATCTACTCATGTTCAAACAACTTTCACATAATCATTCGTTGAAAATATAAGAGAGGAATCATTAGAGTCTAAGCACCAGAATTAATTTCGCATTCCACTAGAGACAACCAACATCAAGAATACATATTTCTATTTTCTCCATCATTCAAAGTTAATTACTGTTCAACCATAATCAAAACCACTATTCTCTCATTGAAGCATTATGAATGAATTAAATCCTTTAACTCATGATATAATATCATTTAGATATACCAAATTTCAATTTGAGTTTGAACTGAAATTTGTCAATTGACAGTCAAAGTAACTAAACCCTCTTTATTTTCCAAAGCAAAAAAAATAAAAATAATAATAATAAATAAATAAAAATAAATTATCTTTACATTAAACCCACTGATTTCAGCTCTAAAATATTACCTAAAGCAACCCCATTTACAAACTTCAGATTCAAAACTGTACATTCCCAACTTTTCAAAACAATACATGGTTGGATTTAAATCATATGTCAATTCCAAAATCATAATCCCACCCATCAAACCTCAGCTACAAAAGCATTTCTATTTTCAATTCTCATACTCAATTTTAACAACCTAAACAGCTTCTATTATTAACTTAATATACTAAGTTGTTTAACTATTATATCCCCAAACCCCTTTTCTCTTTAAACAATCAGCGATAGGCAAGCAAAATGAATTCAATCTCTCTCTCTCTTGAACCACGTATCCCACAAAGTATAATAATACAGGGAATAAAACTTGTCAGCAACCCAAAAAGGTATGAGATTGAAGCTTACACACCCATATGGTTGCAGCAAAGAGGAAAACTAATAATCAAACTCAACTCACAATAGAACGTATAACCCATACAATGAATCAAACCTCACCAAGCTCTCATCATTCTTTTCGACAAATAACTATCCCAATCACAGTAATCAAAAGCCCACTAACATACAATTTATTTTCTTCCCTATATCTTGAAATTCCATTTTCTTAATCATAATAACCTAATAGCCTCGGTCCTTTTCCCAAATTCTTAACAAACATTACCACAACATATAGCCACCAATCTCAGCCTAATCAACTAATTAAATTCACCTTAAAGTTTCAGTCTCATATCATTAAACATCGAACACATCAAAGCTGCAATTTCAGCTGACCCAAACTTACAAATATTCAGAAATCTTTTTAACTCCATCTGAATCAATTTACTCAACAAATGTTCTTGTTCAAACAACTTTTAATCATGTAAAAATCGACATTTGAATTCCCTTCCCAACAGAGCACGCATCAAAATCTCAAACACTATTCAGTGAAAGTCAACATGCAAACCATTATATTAGTTTTATCCTTTTCCTGTCAACATTTATTCATCACCAAAAAATAAAGCAAAGTCAGAATCGAAGATCAGACCCAGAAAGAACAAAAGAATCGAAACAAAATAAGAAAGCTTGAGTTCGAAACTCCAAATATATAGCATAAAACAAACATGCAACAGCAGGAAGCATCTTTATTATACTGCTAATAAGTCATATCATAAACTCTTCAAAATTTACTTCTTTCCCTTGCTCAGATTCAGAACTTAAAATTCCCAAACCACAAAACTGAAGCTCAACTGGGTAGAAACAAACCGAAACAGAGCACAGAGGATTGGAATTCGAAACTTCCCATATATGGCAGAAATTAAACATGCAACACACAAGAACCACTCCAATAGACTCCTAACACTGTATGGAAACTAATTAATTTTCAGTTTGGGTGAAAAATTGAAGATGAGCATCGGTGAACAGTACCTCCGAGTTCAACAATCACAAAATCAGAGCCAACAACTAACATGCAAGCTTAATTCCCTTGAGAAAAACTTTGATCTAGGTTTACTCTTTGCTTTAATTGGTTAAAGACTCTCCAAATACCCAAACCCCCAAATCGGCCTCACATGAAAACCTGATAACTCCTAGAAATTCATGTCATTTGAGTATATTTTCCTTGAGTTTTATTAACTCATTGATAAATTTTGGATACTCAAGAGAGGAAATGTTCATTTGATTTTCGGTCGCATATAATTGTATATTTATGTAGATTTTGATTATTTTTGTAGTTAATTTCTTATGTTGTTTTATGTAAATATTGTAGGAATATTTTGATACAATAACCAAGGGATCCCGGATTAAGAAGAACACTTGAAAAGGGGAGAAATTGGGGCTAGAAGCTGAAATTTCAAGAAAAAAGGGAAAATACAAGTTTCTAGACGAATTGTAAAAATTACAGAAAAGGACCTCGAATTTCCCAAATTACAGATAGGTCCCCGAATTTCCAAAATTACCGACAGGTCCCAGTTCTATGTGAGCTCGCCGCGGCGAACTCACGGCGAGCCAAAACCCCCAAAAAGAGGCAGAAACGATCATAGTTCGCCGTGGACTTCGCCGCGGCGAACCCACGGCGAACTGCGTGCTGTGCTGCGCGTTTTTTGGAGATTGGTGGGATTTAGCTTGGGCTTGGAGCTTCAAAGAGATTTGGGCTTCCTCTCTCGGTTTATCTCTTCCTTCTTCATTCTCTTCTCTTGTTCTGATTTGTAATGTTGTGTATATTTGCTCCCTTGGAGTTGTAGAACATGAGTAGCTAAATACTTTGATTCTAGGATTATTTTGAACCCTTGTATGTATTGATTCTTGATTCCTCCTCTTAATTTGTGATTAATGATATCTATGTGCTTATTTTACCCCGTTCTTAATGCTTCTAAGTGCTTGATCACCATTTAGATGTTGTGGTTGCTTGATTTATGACTCGAGAGAGCTAGGTTGAGTGTAGAACTTGGGTAAAGTAGTGCAAGAACCGGAAGTTTGCATGACGAACGGATGGTTTTGTTGGTAAGATAGAGATATACTTGCTAGCATTGCATAGTCACATTAGGGTTGGAGTGTGATAATTGGGTTCTATCAAATTGCGGCAAGAGATTGTACAAAGAATAGGACTAAACACTTGTTCTTGACTCGAGAGAGCATTACAAGTACTCTTTGAACCCTAGATTAGCACATGATTTCGTTGAGAGCTTCTTGAGAGGAGGTTAATTGAGTTTTGAGAAGTATAAGGGGGATAGATAATCTTAGGACCCATTTTATCCTTGAGGTTGGAGAATCACCTGTTTATATTCTATTTTCATTTCATTTTCTTATTTAATTTTCAATCTCAACATTTGAATCACTCAAATTAGGCGAGAGTGTGATAATCATTGTTTGACCGGGTTTTGGACAAATCCTCGTGGGAACGATACTTTACTCACTACTTTATTACTTGGCACGACCTGTGCACTTGCGGCGCGTGGCGAACAAAACCACTCAAATCGGAGAAATAGAAAGAAGACACTCACCCACTCTCGAATCTGGTCTTGCATGTGCCGTTGAAGCCCTGCTCCGCCAGAAAACGCCATCGCCGTCGCCGGAGAACGCAGAGAGAAGGTAGAGGAAATCGGGGGAGAGAGAGAAGAAGACGGAAAATGAGGGAGGAAGGAAAGAAAATTTGGTTTTATAAGGGTGAGAGGAAAAATTACGTTTAAGCCCTTTTAACTTCTGTTTTTCCCAATTTAGTCCCTATCCTTAATCTTTCTATTATTTTCAGTTTGGTCCTTATCTGAAAAATTAATTTCTTAAAATTAATTCTCATATCATATTAGATATTTTCTTACCCATAAATTTATTTAGGCCTCAAAATAGTTTTTCCTCAAATTCCCAAATTAAAATTTATCATCTAATTATTTTTCCTCAATTAATAAGGAAAATAAATCTTAAAATTATTAGAAATACATCTTTACCTAATAAATTTATTTATAAGACTTTTTAATTTCTAAATGACACCCCAAAACCTTTAAAAATCCTTATTATCTCTAATCCAAATTTTGGGGTGTTACATTAGCACCGAGTCCTCGAGGGAACGATACTTTACTCACTCTTTATTACTTGATACGGCCCGTCCACTTGCGGAGTCTTAGGCTACAAAATTTGTGCTTATCAAGTTTTTGGCGCCGTTGCCGAGGACTTGTGTGTCAATACTATTTGGTTGGAGTTAATTAAGCATTAGTAGTATAAGTTTGAGTTTGTTGAATTTTTTATTTTGTTTTCTTGTGTGTGATTTGTTTTGCTTTCTTTCTTTGTTCTTTTTCAAAAAATAAAAATAAAAAATGGATTATTTATAATATTATCTTGATAGATTATCAAATCTATGTTCTGGTTGGACTGGAAATGTTGATATCTCTCAATATAATTGGTATTCTTGTTCTTACTGTGGAGATGGTCATTTATCTGAAAATTGTCCATTTAGGTCAAACACTAACTACTTAGGAGATACTTCTACTAGGCAGCAAACTTATTTTGACAATGCTTTTAATCCTAGTTGGAATTTGGAGCAGCATGAGTCTTGGAATCCACATTTAGAATACTATTCAAATGAAATGACACCATATTTTCCCTCTTGTCCATATGTTGAGAGAACTCCTCTAGAGTCAAGGAAAAAAATCTCACTTAGAAAGATTATTTGAGGAATTAGTGGAATCGTTAGAGAAGATTAGCAAAGAGCAGCAAGAATTTGCTACCAGGGAGAGTATATGGTTCAAAATATTGGAGTTTATACAAGTCAAATTGTTTCATCCATTGAGGCTATGATGCAAGATAATTCCTTAGGCATGATGACCACTTCTAGTGTTAATGATGAACATTATGAGGAAGTTGGAGAGGTGGAGTTGTGTGAGACTATACATAACATGGAATGTGATAATGAACTTGAAATTGATTTTGGAGAGAAAGATGGATGTCTAGCTGATGTTCTAGTTATGAAATCAAATGCTTGTGATTTTGATGCGCATGTTGATGTGAGTGTTCCAAGAACTACCTTGAATGATTCTCCAATTAGTGTTGTGACTCTTACTGATGAGAATCAAGTTCATTTTATTGGATGCTCATTATTCTTGAAAGGTCATACATCTAATTGTTTGAATGAGCATGTTATACTTCCTTTGAATTTAGTGATTGGTTGTCTTGTGCGATTGTCTATGATTGAGAAAGCACAAGTAATTAACTTGAATGATCGCTTATTTTGTTTGAAGAGGAATGAAGACAAGATGATTGTGGTGTTTGATACCTATGACTAGAGATTTGTTTAAAAAGTCTGGTTGAAGACTTTAAACTTAGCGCTTCTTGGGAGGAAACCCAAGGTTTTTAGATTTGATGTTTTGTTTTGATTTTGTAGGATTTTTGGTAGCCCCGGATGACGTTTCAATTTGGTAGCAATGAATTATGAGCTGAGAGTGCAGATTGAGAAAAGGAAGGGGAGTATTCTTCTACTTTTCTTTAATTTTACTTATCTAACTATTGTTGGGAATAAGCGCTGATTCTGGTTAATATTTGCATGTGATTGATAGTCAAAATTATTTTTTGTGACACTTGCTTGTATTGATTGATTGATATTGAACATGAGAGTTATTTTTTTGTCATCTCTACATTTGGTTATGATGCGCTCTTAATTTCCATATTTAATGTTACATGTTCACATTGAGGATAATGTGACATTTAAGTGTGGGGGTGAGGGTGTCGTTGATTTTACATGATTTGTCCTCAAATTTTTTTTTTCTGAAAATTTTGATGAAAAATCTTGCATTTTGATTTTACTTGTGAACATTGGCAATTTTTGATGGATTTGGACTTGAAATAATTGAATTTGATTGGAATTTTATTTTATCTTCTTAGAATGTTAGTAAATAGGCAAGAAATTTGGTTTAGGTAAATGACTTTAGGATGTCAAAAGACCGGTGAGGAATTTGAGCCTTAATATTTATTCTTTCAAGAGGGAGTACATCTATTGTAATTTCATCTCTAGAACTTGTCTTGAATCTCTTTTGATGCTTAAAATCTCTTGCATGAACAAAAATGATTTAGGCATTCATTTTCATAACCAGTTTAGCCAAATTGTCATCCCTTTCATATCATTCCATTGTTTCACCCCCTTTGAGCCTTCATATTTTTTCAAAAGAAAATTTTCATATATATATATATATATATATATATTACCCATTTGTTTAATTTGATGCAATTTTTCCTTCCATATCAGTTATTACTTTAGTAAGTGCTAAACGATACTCATGTAAAGAAGAGTGAATGAATTAGGGAAAAATAGAAGCACTACGTTTTGTGTGAAAGAAAGGAAAAATGAAAAAAGATGAGATAAAAGGATTGAAAAAAAGGAAGAAAGAAAGAAGGTTAGAAAAAAAAGAATGGGATCCATATTCAAAATAAGTGTGCTTTCATTTAAATTTGTGATTCCTTCATTCTTCATGTTTATCACTAAATCGCTTAGTACTAATTAAAGTATTTCTCCATTCACCACTTCCATTTTATTATCCTACCTTATTCATTACAACCCTTGAAAGTCCTTTTGATTTGTGTGTGCAATGTGATAGAATAGTGGAGATTGAGAGGATAAACAAGCTTATGGTAGATGAATGCCATAGGTGGAATTTAGTGAAACACAAGCCCTAATTATCTTGAGAGTAGAAAGAAAACACTTGACTAGTGAGAGACATGCTATTGTGATTTATCTTTGCCAAATTAATTGCCTTATTACTTGTATTTGTGGAAGGTGAAAGAGATTTCTAAGAAGATCTAATTTTTAAAAGTTTGAATTACTTCCAATTTTTGTGATGTTCACTTGTAAATCTTGGATCCATGGTTTTCATTTTAATATTTTAAAATCTTGAGGACAAGATTTAATGCAAGTGTGGGGGTGTGATGACTCCCAATATTTAGGAGATTTTTAGATATATTTTATTATATTTGGGAGTCATCAATTCAAAAATTAAGAGTTTGTTGTGATTTGGAAAGATATTTGTTTGAGACATTATATGGGGATTCCCTTTTAAAATATCATATTTCTAATTAAAATAGGAAAGTTAAATCTAGATGAAAAATAAAAGAAAAAGAATATTTAATAAACAAAAAAGAAATAAGTTTCAGTTTTAATAATAGTATTATTCCCTTTTAATAGTTGGTAATATTTTAGCTTATTTTAGTTTTATTTTTGGCAACCATTCATCATCATTAACAATCATCATCATACAAGAAAAAGGAAAAAAAATGCACAGTTTTGGAAATTGAAGGAGAGAAGACCTAACTTGGCATTATAAAAGGCACGCTCAACGGAAAAAATGAAAAAAAAGAGAGGCAGCACTTACAAAAAGAGAGCACCAAGTCTTCAATATTCTTCGCCATTGACAGCGGCCGGAGTAAGGACGGGAGGAACTTTGGTGTGCTTCAATGAATTTATTAAAAGGCTTGTGTAGCTAAACTTTTGTGTTGGATTATAGTAGTTGATTATGGATTAGTGGATGAGAATTTCAAACTTTATTTGTTTTAATGTTATATTTGCTGATTTAATTGTGTGCTTTATTATCCTGAAACAAGAGGCATCTTGTAACATCCCAAATTTTAGAAAATAGAAAATAAAGAATTATTTAAAGTTTTGGGATATAACTACAATATTAAAAAAACATTGAAAATGAATTTATGATATTTTAGGCATTCTTAATAAATTTTAAGACTTATTTTCTTTAGGAAATAAAGAGAAATAATTAGAGGATAAAATCTTAAATTGGAGAAAAGAGATAATAAGGGTTTATTTAAAGTCTTGGCATGGCATATAATAATTAAACAGCCTTATAAATAAATTTATGAGGCCAGGTATATTTTTAATAATTCTTAAAACTTATTCAATTTATTAAGTGAGGAAAAATAGTTAGAAGATAAATTTAAATAAGGGAATATTTAGAATCTCGGGGTGTTATTTGATATTTAAAAAGTCTTATAAATAAATTTGGGAATTAAAGTATGTTTAGGAAAATTATTTTGGGAACAGATTTAGGCATATTCCTAAATGATAATGATAAACAAAATTATGATTTAAGAGAAAAATAGAAAATAGGAAATGAAGAAGACAATATCTGCCCCTAGTTGAAAATATCTTCAATTATAAAGGGAAGGGCAAGATAGTAAAATACCTATAAAAAAAAATATATCAGCCTCTCTTTTAATATTGGCCACACACGTGTTATTTGCCTTGTATATACTCCCTCCCGGCTTCATCACATACACACACACACACACACTCTGTTCCTTGTTCTCTCTCGTCTCCCACCCTCTCTGTTTCCCTCTCGATTTCTGGCGGCCATCGACAGCGAACGACGGCGACGGAGGTGACGCATCGACGGTGAGGAGCTCTGAAGCTCACTCTATTCTCGATTGATCTTGGGTGAGTGTTCTTGCTCCGTGTTCTTTTCTCTTTCTCATCCGATTTTAGCGAGTTTGGGGGGGGGAAATCGATTCAGATTTTCTGGATTTTAGGAGTTCTTAAACTCATAAAAATGAAGCTTAGACTTCGATTAATCACTCATGGGAAAGGATTTTAGTAATATTTTAGGGTATGATCGATTTTCTTTTAAACCCCTTTCCTGCCACTGTTCATCCGCGTTCTTTTCTCTGATTTCTGGAGGTGTGTTGCTCGAAATTCTAATTAATTGTGTTTAAGAGTAATTTTGAGTATATTTAAGGTCTTGGAAGTATGATTTTGGGAAGTTGGGGAATTTTGGAACAATCCTTCTTCTTCCCCTGTTCGTTCGAGCCGTCAGGTTAGGGGACTACAATTGGTGTTTGATAATGTAAGATTAAGATAGAAATGATGTATATATTTTTGCATGTGAAATTTTGTGCTCCCTGTTCTTATCTGTTCTGGTCCAGCTTCTTTATTTCCCTCTGTTCCCTCTGTTTCTGGCTGTGGGATCACTTGGACGATGATGGAAGAATATAGGAACGTATAATTGTTGTTGTTGCATATTGGGGTTTCGGGATTTATGGAGTTCTGGTGCTTATCTCTGTCGTACGCAATTTTCTGCCCTGTTCTGGTTAATGTTCGGTGATAAGGAAGGAAGAATAATTGTGATTTTGAATGTGGTGACTTGTTTGAGTGTGAAGTTGTGTAATTTTTACTCTCTCTTCGCTGTTCTGTCTGAGGAATTTCAGTGAAAGGGAAGGGGAGTTTGTGATATTTAATTTAGTAAGAGTGGTGTTTAATTAGATGCCTGAAGTTGTGATAATTTTCCCTCTCTGTTAGTTGATTTCCGAGTTTGTTTGACTGCAATGGGTGATGTTCTTTTGGCTTTAAAAGCTAGTTAGGATTTAACTTATGTTGGTGAACTAAACTGTGAATCTTACAATTTGTGTTGAGTTAAACTTAATGTGTTGAAGTCTTAAAGTGCTAAGGTATATTTAAGAATTCATTTTTCCTAATTGTTGTGATTAATTGGAGCTGAGATAGTGTGTTCATCTAAAAAGGAAAAGGTTTTGCTATTGAAGTCCTAAACTTGTATTATTGTTCTGTTTATGGAAACATTCCTTGACTTCCTATAATTTCAAGAATTGAATGGCTTGGTTAAAATTCACCAAAATCATGTTTATAGAAGGTGTTCAGGGTAAATAAAATGGAAATTCTTGAATGTTTGCTCCTTGGTCTATTTTGGACAGCATAGAATATCTAGGAGAAATTGGACTATACTGCAACTTGGTTATGGAAGCTGTAATGTAGTCACGAGTTGTTAAGATTGGTGGTACTAAATAGATGTCTTGAAGTATTAAAAAGCATGAATAGGAAAAATAAGATTATGCTTTTAAGGATAAATATATAACTGGAAATTTTATAAAACTAAGAGGTGCTCTTCAATAATGAAATAGTATGGATTCAAATTATTGGGGCTAAAATGAATAAAGGATCACACGGTTGATAAAGTAGGAAGTTACCCTTTAAGTAGGCTAAATGTTGTTGTTGGGAATTTATTAGGATCAATTGAAATTTATAGTTTTAGGGAGAAGTTAGTTAAGTTGAGTAAGTTATCATGTATATTAGAAGTGTTATGTGATATTGTCTAAGATATTAGAGGCTTGTTATTATTGATTAAAATGGAATTTCTTGATAGAAAATGAATTAAGAAATGTGAAGTGGTTGTGATTTTGTTTCATGCTCACAATCTTTGTTTAGTCTCTCATAATTGTTCTTTTGTATTTTTATCAATTCCTAAAGAATGTAAGCTTTGTTTATTTAACCATTGAATCCAAAATAAGAAAAGAAGGTTGTAAATTAAGTTTAAGAAAGTATTAGCTTTAATTTGTGATGTAATGAATTGGAAATGGCATTTGCTTTTAATTAAATCAGAAATGTATTATTATAAAATTAGATTATTATTGGGTGAGATATAATGTTAGTTTGTTTTATATCATATACATAATTGTGTTTATAGAAATTATTGGTCAAACATTGAGAATAAGAAAGATTTATTGGAATAGAATAATTGAAAATGACTTTTTGATTTGTAAATGGTTAGGATAATTATAATAAATTAAGTTGTAGGTGATTATCATCAATGCGATAGAAAAGTATGATTATGGGAAATTTATGTGAAATCCATTGAATTTAATTAAGTTGTTATATATGTTAATATATGATATATGATGTAAATTTGATTGAAGTAATTAAAGATGCAATGATGCTTGTGCTTGTATATGCTTGTATTGTTTGATGCTTAAGTGTGTTCTGAATTGCTTTAGCTTCTATGTGTGCTTGTTGTTAATGGATTCTTGACATCTGTACGTGTTCGTACCAATTGAATCCTTAGTTTTCTTTAGTAGTAACAGGAGAATTATATATAGGTTAGGTAAAGGAAAGTTATTCGGAAAGTTATTCTAAATGCTGGTATTAAAGTGTATGATTATTTGGAAATGAAAGTAACCAGTACTTAAAGTTAACAAGGGAAGGGTAGTAATATAGGATCGTGAGAGACGCGGAATAATTATATAAGCATAGATATTAATTTATTATTTATAAATTACATGTAAATAGGTCCTGATAGTGACATAAGTTGAGAAGATCAATGGAAAGGAAAGGAGCAGGTTCAGGATTAAGTTCTGGTATTCCAGGTAGCAGTTTCAGTCAATATCATTTATCATGTATGATAATTGCATAGCATGTTTTATAAATTTATAGTAGCTTTAACCTTGTCAGAATTATTCATGGGATCCGAGTACTCGATGACTAGAGGGCTAGCTACCCCTAGTACAGTTCAGTTATGACCGAAAGGTTATATTCAGGAGGTTAAACCTCACAGTAGTGCCTTAAGTGCACTAGCAACAAGGTTAATGTTTACTTATATGGGATGAGTGCGGGGGCCCACAGAGGGGCGACATCCCTACCCATATAGACATGTTTTTAGTTATACATATTTGCTAATTATTATGCATGGTAATGAATGAAATGAACTGCGTTAAATTGCTGTTTCAGAGAAGCTGGTAGATGATAAGATGATTGAGATAAGGCAGGAGTGCTGGAGGAAGATTAGATGAAGAATTTAAAATTATGTTATAAAAGTAAGGTTAATTGTATATGATGTAATCTTAAATTTTTAAATTAATAATAGAAAGCATAGAAAATAGAATTGTATAAATTTATAAAGGGATTTAAATTTCCTAAGCATTATGAATTTAAATTAGATACCCTAAGAGGGTTAGTTTACTTTTAATTGTTTTAATAACCACTTTATTTTATAAAGAGTTGTAAGTTATTTTAATTTGTCTGAAAAGCCCATTCCAACCAACAGAGGGTTGGTCTAATGTTTTTAAAGAAAAGTTTTAAATTTTTACGTATTTTTGGGCTCTGACATTAAAAACTGGTTATAATTCAATTAAAATGTTATAGTATAATAGGAAAATTCCAGGCGTTACACATCTAATTTGGATTAAATCTGGTGTTCTAAAGGAGCCTAGACATAGGAAATTTAGACTAGACCTTCAATTAAATCGTGTAAGATGAAGTTTTTGAAATTAATTTGCTTGTAGGATAGACATATATCTACCGGCCCTTCATAGTTACATTAGGCCTGCACTTAATTTAGTCTAATTAAGTAATCACCTAAGACATTAGGGATTGAATTAATTTAGAACGCCTTTTAGTGATCGATAGACACTCTTAGGTAATTAAGAGTCATAGACTAGTAAATATAATGTTGATTGCAATCAAAGAGGGAAATTAGACATTAAGAAGTAATCAAAGCTACGATAATCCAAGTCATCACGTTTGTTCATTAACCGTAGTTTAGATTTGTTTTTTTATTTAGGATTTAATTTTCATTTGATAATTGCTTCCTTTGTGTCTTGCTCAAATTAAATGAAAGTGTAAAATTAATGCTCAATCTAGTTGTTAGTACCGAGTCTTCGAAGGAACGATACTTTACTCACTCTTTATTACTTGATACAGCCCGTGTACTTGTGAAGTCTTAGGCTACAAAATTTGTGCCTGTCAATGACTCTACATATTTTATTTTCATTCACGGATTATCACAACTGGTTCTCGGTTTGGTTTTGATATTTATCACTGCGGCAAAATCTGAACTACGGTCAAATTTAATTTCAATGATTCATTTTTAAGTAATGTAATTAATTTTACAATTCTCTAAAGTAATTAAATTGGTGCAATTTTACCTCTTTCACAACAAACCTTATAGTCGCTTAAGGAAAAAGGAAAAAGTTGCATATTCTCCATCATGGATGTCCAAGACGCACCCAATCTAACATCCCCAACGAGAGCCTCTAAGAAAATGCGACGCTTTCCTTTTTCACACTGAATTGGATAATGATTTTTTTTTGGTCACCAACCTACGTTGACAAAGTGTAAAAATCATCTTCTACATCATTAGTTCATGCATCTATATACTACGTTTTTCATTTCTTCCTTCATATTCCCTTTCCTTTCCCTGGGTACTCAATGCATAGCCTCCAATTCTACCGGAAGAGTTGTCGGGGACATGCCCTCGACTCTTGGACCACAACATAAATCGCTGCACAAACTTATGAGCTCTTAAAGCCACCCAGACGAGCGAGAATGAGATGAAGAGATGCTTCACTTGGTGGGACCTGATGTGGTCATCGCCACCAGGGATTGTCTTATCCTACGCTGCTTCCTATCGATCTCTCAACCTTGCTCTCCTCTTTAATTTCTATGACACCAAAGTTTCCCGTCAGGGAGTTTCGTTTTCTTTTATGCACTTTGGTTTGATTTTGCTGCCTTTATTACCTCTAGAAACATTTTCTTAAAGGCTCTCATTGGTGTTGCTGGTCTTCGACATTGATGATGGAGAAGATGGAACGCTTTTCCCATTTTTTTTCCTTAAATGGCGTTAAGGCTGGCTATCCAGAAGGGTGGGTGTTGATCGTACCCATAAATATTTTAGAGTGTTAATTGCACTTCCAAAATTTTTTTGGTGTGCTGGTTGCACATTTACCCTTGCTAAAAGTAAACCTTGTGATTATTAATGTATTTTACTCATACTTTTACAATCAATATGTAATGTGTCCACAGCTTTGAAGTTTGAACTTTGAACTAACATTTCAAAACAGTACTACTAACATGTGCGAAAAGTGCAAGAGACACACAAACATGGAAGCAAGAAGCATGAGAACGTGATGACTAACAGTATGGGGATGCGTATTATTAATGTCGACTGCATTGATATTTAGAGGTTTATTTTGTTTCATTTTATAGTCTAAATATTTTTTTAATAAATAATCTAAAATAACGAATTATAATAAAACTTTAGCCCTTTGATATTATACAAAGTTTCAGCTTCGTGGTTAACTTCAACTTTTTTATTTTTGCATTTATCCCATCTAATGTTTATACTCCAAAAAAGGCATGATGTTTCCCATATGTAAACTCATAATACATTGAAAAATGTGTATGTGGTTGGTATAATTGAGACTTGAGAGTTAGATAAGGCATGAGAGACAAGTAACAATAGTAGCCGAAAGCGTAGCGAAATTTGTGCATCACCTATTTTTGATACGTGTATATATGAGCCCGACTATCTCAATGATATGAACAAGTGAATCAGGAGGAACTTTAGGATTGTCGTAGAATGTTTGAGCAGTTGAAGAGTGTCAATAAAAAGTCTTTCTATGATGGTTGCATTAAATTTACATAATTGAGCACAATGTTCTTATTGTACACCTTCCAATAAACCAAGAAATGGATGGAGTGATACAAGCTTCACATTGTTGTTCTCTTTTCTGAAGCAAATGCTACGGAAATATAACTTGCTTATAATGAAACTGTTTGGGGCTGACTTATCGGTCATTTTTGGGTCTTACCAACAAGCAAACGGGACGTCAAAATGTAGTATAATTTGAAAGTGTCGTTCTGCAAAGATTATGGTATAAGCAAGTCAATTAACATTAATTGAGCTCTTAATTGGAAATAAGTATGAAAATTTTCAGAAATTGGGTTTAAAAAAATTATGTTGCAAATGGAAATAAAAAGGAAAAATGGTTGAAAATACACTTGGTCAATATAATAAAGGCCTAAGGCTACTTATCCCCATTTTATTTCATAAACTTCTTTAATTCCCTATTTATTAGCATCCTAATGAACCTATGTTTGAGTCCAAGGTTGTCATGCACTTGAAAAAGCTTTCTCAAGTCAAATTCAAATTTATACTTGCATTAATTGCATAATATTTTGCCATAATTATTAATGCAAGTTATAATTCAACACCAACCTCTTATGGACAATGTTATGTTAGTAACTATATCTCTACGTTACCAATTAACCATTCATTTAAACCCTAAACTTCAAGCCCAACATGATTTCATCCAAATTCTAATGCAGTATACACTTTCTCAAGCCATATTTCATTTAACAAGTCAAGTAGTGATCAAGCACTTGTAGGAGAAAGAGCAAGATGAAAATCCACACATAAATTTCATTCATAAATACATAGTTCAATCCATAAAATAGTTTAAAGTAACCCTAGAAAAGGGATTTAATTACACATAAATGAAACTAAAATAGAAACTACAGTAAAACAAAAATCCATGACAGAAAAATGAGGAGAAGAAGGAAGAAGAATGGCAACCAAATGGTGAAGCCCAAATCTTTCCAAGCTTGTCCAACCCAAGTCTTCATTCTTCAAGGCACTTCCAAGCTCTTCAAGGTGGCACAAACTCCCAGAAAACTGCCTCTAAATGTGTTGTATCCGTTCTGGCTCGAAAACCTAGGTTAAATGTCTCAATTTCTGCACAATTACTCAAAACACACAGCTGCACATTGTGGATTCACAGTGGGTTCAAGGAAATTACGTTTGCAGCGAAGGAACCAAGGCAGAGAGGGATGAGTTTGGCTCTGATGCTTCCAGATTGCCCTTTCACTACTATAAAATACCCTTTCCTTATCACCAATTTATATCTAATAATTAAAAAACTGATGTTGAAAAAAATGCGGTTGCATTTTCGTAAATAAGTTAGAAACTGAGGGGAAACAACATCACATATAATTTTATATGTGACGTTGAAAGTTTCAATGTCACACATAATTTATGTGTGACGTTGAAACTCCATAAATTATTCGTAATTAGCTGGCAAAAAAAATAATTTATTCGTAAATAAATTATAAACTATGGAGTTTCAACGTCACATATAATTTTATATGTGACGTTGAAAGTTTCCACGTCACACATAATTGATGTGTGACGTTGAAACTCCATAAATTATTCCTCAATAGCTGGCAATAAATAAATAAATAAATAAATAAACAATCTGCGGAGTTTCAACGTCACATGTAATTTTATATGTGACGTTGAAAGTTTCAACGTCACACATAATTTATGTGTGACGTTTTAATGTGTGACGTCGTTTTGGAGTTTCAACGTCACATATTAATTATGTGTGATGTTGAAAACCCATTCCCCCTTAAAATAAATAAATAAATCCCACATTCTTCAATTCATCAGCTCCGTTCTTCCCTCCCCCGCCCTCAGCTTCGTTCTTCCCTCCCCTGCCCTCAGCTCCCCCAAAACCCCATCCCTCAGCTCCCAAAAAAACCCCATTCATCATCTTCTCGAAAAACCCCATCCCTCAGCTCAGATTCAGACTTCCTCCCTCGCCCTCAGCTCCCCGAAAACCCCCATCCCTCAGCTCAGATTCGGACTTCGTGCTCCCTCGCCCTTAGCTTTCATCCTCCCCGGCCCTCAGCTCTCATCCTCCCTGCCTTCCAGCTTCGTCCCTCAGGTACAGATGTGACATTACTCTGTTTTTTTGTACAGATCTTCATTTTCTTTTTTTTTAATTGATTTTTCATTTGCATTTTTGAGCCCTCAGCTCCAGCTTCGTCCCTCAGCTTCACGTCAGGTACATGATTATGCATCTTTTTTTATATATACAAATTTCCATTTTCCTTTTTTGAACTTATTTTTTTTCCATTTTCGAATAGTATTAATTTCTGGCCATTGCTCGTAATTCCTTCTTTTTTTTTTAAATTTCCATTATTTTGCTGTCTATACTTGACTGATTTATTTGGTGGCTTTGGACTTGATTTATTTGGTGGCTCTGTTAATGTTTTTGTATGTTGTATACTTGGAATTGTGGGATTAGAATTTGAACTAATATATCTATTGATCTGCTGCATTTGTAGAGTTTCTGTGACAGCAATGTATGTATAAATATGGTAAAACTAAAAGAAAATAAAGGACTTTTTTCAAAAAAAACCACGTCACACATATATAATATGTGACGTGGTTTATGAGACGTGGTTTCTCTGAAAATTCAGGTCAAAATTCTTCTTCTTCATATTTATCCACGTCACACACTGGTTAAATTGTGATGTTAAAAGTCCAGTTTTCCATGTCAGTTTATTTATAATATGTGACGTGGAAACTCTGACTTTCCACGTCACTTATTTTTGTGATGTTAAAAGTCCAATTTTCCACGTCACTTGAATCAACGTCCCCTGAAAAAGTGACGTGGAAACCCCAAAATATGTGACTTGAAAACCCTGTTTTGTAGTAGTGTTTTTTCCTTTCTTTGCTTGAATCCTTATCATTTGCTTCTCCTTTGTTAGTCTGGGTCTTTCCTAACTCTTTTCAATTGTCACCTCTTCCTATACAAGAGGGAGAGGGTTGATGATTTCTAAAAATCACTAAAATGTATAATCTTTAAGCTCCAAATTTCACAAAAATGTGAGTTTTTCTTTGTTCATCTATTTCTATGAGTTTCTATATGCTTTGCACAAATATATTTCAAAATTCAAGTACAAATATGGGAAAACTGTGATGAAATGTATGAAATTATGGAGCTTATCAGAGGCCCCCAACAAGTGTATCTTATTTAGAAATGAATATAAATTGTGAACTCAGATTTAGACTCAATGAAAAACAATACTATCCAATTTTCCAATTAATTACTTAATCTCGACCTTCAGTTTGGTTTCCTTCTCAACCACTTACTCATGTGATCATGATATACCATTCCAGAATGTAGTTCTCAAATTTGTAATCAACTTTGTTTATTAAACGGTAACATTGGTTAACATAATGATTGTGACATTTTTGCATCATTTTAAGAACTTAGTATGTATTTTTGCATGTAAGTTTACTCTGCTAGGCCCAATCATTTTCATTAGTTTCTAGATCGGGCGCATTAGTAACTAACCTAAACAATAACATATAAATTGTACTTGTACGGAACCAATTTGTAGGAAAATGATAAAAAATCGTTTGAGTTATTTCAAACGTATTTAAAAAAGGCCATTAGATGTGCTAGTGAAAAATAATAATCGAGCTTATGTGAGTTCTTTAAAAAGAGGTAGAGAGAGATCAAAGAATATGTTTGACAAATCTATGATTTGTAGTTTTTTACATGTTTAAATTGAGGCTTTTAACATAAATGAGTTGTAAACTTGGTCTATTTGTATTTATTGAATATCATAGACCTTTAAGTGAGATTAGCATGAAAACAAGGTTAATTAGCCATAATTATAGATTAATTTGTATTAATTAGTTTATAGGGTTATTTGATCTTTTGCTCCATCTTAATTCAACTTGTAGAGTTGCTCAATGATCAAGAATATGATCTTGGATGAAGAAGAAGGCCACTTGAAGAAGTGTGGTCTCGCCATAGTGAGCTTGACCAAAAACTGCATTGCTTCTAACCTTCGCTGTAGGTGCCCACGGTGAGCCCCATGGCAAGGATGCGATTGTGCAGCACATAACAGACTCGAATTTTGGGCTTCAACATGGTCCCAATTCAGATACCTACTTCTAAGACCCGACTCAGGCACCTTGTAACGCCCTTCCAAAACCACCTTAACATTATTGTGTACTCTACCATGGTAATAAAGAAATCAAAACCCAAATAATACTTTTCACCATGGTAGAAAATTTAAAGGCCAATTAGAGAGATTAATCATATCAATATAACCTACTATGGTAGAAAAAGAATGGAAGCGATTTAAGACTCTACCATAGTAAAACAGAATAAGTCTTATTTTTCTCACTAGCTAACTATAGTAGAAAAGAACAAAACTACATATGAAATGTCTACCATGGTTATTTAGAAAACATTTAGTTTCTCCAAAACTTTTAATATACATAATCAAGGGAAAAAATAATAATAAATTATGGTATACCCTGATATGAAAAAATTTCACAATAATTTAGTAAATCATTTACTAATTAAAGGGTTTCATAATGTAAAAAGTAAAAATAATCCTAGTGTCATGGCAATTAAATATAAGACGACATAAATGTGCTCAATATGCACAACAGAGTCTTTAAAGCTCGCTCCGGGGATCTTCCCATATTTTCTACTTGATACTTCTCCTGAAAATTGTTAATAATAGGATGAGATCGACATTTCAATAACTATTGAAATCTCCCAACATACACAAGCAAATCATGTACAATTATGTTGCAAAATCACCTATATATTTGTGTGTATAAAACAACTCTTGGTTCTTGGCATACATATTAATTATACTCTTAATTCAACATACCAAAGCATTTCCTTTAAATTTAATAGACGTTTTGCTAATAAATAAAATGCAATATGCAACCTCCCTTATATCATCGTCCATCCTTATTCCGCTGACAAGAGCCATAGGCTAACATACAGTCCAACAGAAATAAATCCATACAACTAGATTATTCTAAGCTCACCAGTACTTGAGATATACCCGGCCAAAGGTGTAGAACTCAAAGATGGACTACGGCTCCCATCTTTAAAGAACAAATCTAAGGAGGTGTCACGTCCTACAACTTCCATGCAATCCCGGCCAACGAAAAACATGAAAGAAGGGGCCCTGACAAGTGCCATCCACTGTGCACCGAGTGATGGCATACTACATCGTAAAAGAATTCATCATACATATTCCTCCTCTAATACCTATCCCATCACAAATGCATATGCCATGACAGATACATACAATCACTAGCAATTACAATATAATTTTGATTTAAAATACCATAAACAACCTCCAACATAATATAATATATGATTTACACAAGCAAGCATGTTTGAAAAGAAACAAACAACATATCAATTTCATAACATATAATAGAATATTTAGGAACAAGCATGCTTAAAAAGGGACAAACAAAGTAACAATTTACATTGTATCAAAATATACCGTAGCAAGCATGCTTGAAAAGATTGAACTAATACACAAATCATACAAATATATTTTATACATTAGGCTTACATTTTTAAATTAAAAGATAATAACTCAAATTATAATCATACACAATTTACAAGTATATGAAAGAATCATCTAGAGTTACCTACAATTCCTTAGCTTGTAGGTATTCACACAGGGTCATTTCAAAGCTCTCAACTAGAGTCTACAATTTCTAAAAATAAAAATCTATTATTATTCTACTCAAAACTATTCTAGAGTTGCTATGAGACTACTCTAAAACTAATATGAATCCTTAAAGACAAACTTATTAATTAGTACTACCTACATACCGACACCCACATATGCCACTATTTTTACAATGTAAAATATTTGGATTAAACGTTTTAACAACAACATATTATTGTAGTGTTTGTATATATATAGCAAATTACTATGTGATGAGCAATAGGCCTTTAAACGGTAACAAGAAGAGAGAATGTCACAAAGTCTTCAATGAATAAATTAATTTGTGTTTAGCCATATGGGAGTTGCAGTACATGATAAGGAGAGATAAATATTATGGGTAAGGTGAATAGGTAAAGGAGAGATACTTGGGTATTAGGTAGATTTAATGGTTTGGCTTTCTCTGTGATATTTTAATATTTATTTATATATATATTTGAAAAATAAATCTGCACGGTAGAATTAAGTAAAAAGGTTTATAAAGATAAGACTCATACAAAATTAAAATTGGAGGAAGTTACCGCAACAAGAGACAGAAACTTTGAGTGGATTGAATGAGTAAAATAGAGTTTCTTTGAAATAAGAATATATGTGTTTGTGTGTGTGTATATATATGCTGGAATTTAAAGGCTGCAAGTAAAGTAGAGAATAAAAAAAATATATGAATATATACAAATACATATGCATATACCCACACGCTAACAAAACTGATCAAAGCATATACTTATTATATGCTATTAAACACATCAATGGAAAAGGTGTAGGGCATTGTTGTAAGAACCGGACCGAGCCGGACGGTCCGACCGGTCGGACCGTCGACCGCTCCTTAGGTCGGTTCGGATTTTATGGTCTGACCGTTTATTGTGTTAAGCCGGATCGGGCCGTTTCCAGCCGGACATTGGACCGGAAACCGGAGTTAAACCGGGAACCGGAGCGGTTTTATAAAAACCGGGCGGTCCAATCTGAAACAAAAAAAAAGATGAAAAAAATAAAATCAAGCCCAAAAAAAACCCAAGTTCTTAAAAAAGAAACCCAAATTACATCCCCAAATTCATTAGCTTCATATCTTTCTCCCAAATTAAAAACCCCAACGGCCATTTGAAAATTTTAGGGCTATGAAATTTGATCTCCGAAACTTCAACCAATTGGTGAACATCATCTCTATCACCATTCCTCTATTGTTGATGTTTAACGTCTTTTCCAAGTTTTTATTCTATATTTAACACTTGTTGTCTTTCTACATTTTACATTTCTTTTGAAATTTTTATCAGTTGCATATTCTATCTCTTACCTTTTGCATAACAGAAATTGCTTGTGTTCCTAACTTCTTAATTCTTCCATCTTGACAAAAATTTCTGCAACTGTGATGTTCAAATGGTCATACACCTTTTTTGTTTTGCTTAGCTAAAGACAAGAATGATTTGTTTTCTAAGTCTCTAATGGCTATATATTTCTTGGTTAATGATCTTTTATTAAAAATTAAGAGGTGAAGGGACCATAATTTGTTTATATGTAATTTACATTTAAAAATCATATATTTTTTCCTTAATTATTACGTCATCGGTCCGACCTTCGGTCCGACCGATCCGACCGTGAGAACCGTGACCCGATGCCCTCTCCGGCTCACCTTCCGGTCCGGTTTTTACAACATTGGTGTAGGGTCAGAAGGAATATAATACTTTATACCCACACGCATGTCAAAACGTTTGGGGTGAGATTTGACTGTATACAATAAGGTAGAACAATATAATGGAGAAGGAACGAAAAAGGACAACAAAAGTGACTGGCAGACACTATTTAACTTTAAGAAGGGTAGATAGCAATAAGAAGAGAAAACACAAAGGAGATAAAAATGGCACCTGTATGTAATTGAGAAACTGGGAGGGGACGGCAGAGTGAGAGTGAAAGAAAAAGGGAAATTAAATAGGGCTCCTTTGGTACACTGGAATTGATTTTGATGGATATGGATATGGAAATGGAAATGGATATGAATATGGAAATGGATATGAGGTATAAAAGTGTGTTTGATATGTCATGGAAATGAGATCTAATTTCCATATGAAATGACCAAAATATCCTCCTATTTTTTTATTGAAAAAAATAATAGCCTTGTAGCATCCCTTCCTCCTTCGAACCTGCTAAACCTCAGAATCTCAGATCCAAAAATGGAATGTAACACCCCAAATTTTAGAAAATAAGAAAAAAGGAATTATTTAAGGTTTTGGAATATTACTAAAACATTAAAAAAGTATTGGAGAATAAATTTATGATATTTAGGCATTTTTAATAATTTCAAGGCTTATTTTCTTTAAGAAATAAAGAGAAATATTAGGAGATAAAACTTAATTTGGAGAAAAGAGACAATAAGGGTTTATTTAAAGTCTTGGGATGGCATATAGAAATTAAAAAGCCTTATAAATAAATTTATGAGGCCAGGTGTATTTTTAATAATTTTTAAGACTTATTTTATTTATTAGTTGAGGAAAAATAGTTAAAAGATTGATTTAAATAAGGGAATATTTAGAACCTTGGGGTATTGTTTGATATTTAAAAAGTCTTACAAATAAATTTGGAAATTAAAGTATATCTAGAGAAATTATTTTTGGGGCAAACTCAGGGTTATTTGTGAGTGAGAATGGTAAATAAAATTACCATTTAAGAGAAAAAATAGAAAAAGGGAAATAAAAAGGACAATATCTGCCCCTAGTTGGAAAATATTTTTAGTGAAAAGAAGGGGCAAAATGGTAAAACACCCATTTAAAATATCCACTCCTTTCTTTTTAATATATACTCACACGTGTTCCTATCCCTATTCATTCCCTCTGTCTCTCCCTCACCACGAAACTCTCTCTCTCGTTCTCACCTCCCTCTGTGCTCTTCATCTTTAAGCGGCGGACGACGGCCAAAACGGCGGTGAACGACTGCGAGAAGCGACAGAAATACAAGGAAAACGTGGATTGGCCTTAGGTAAAGCTTTTTCCTTCGTTTCTTTCCTCTTTTTCGATCCGATTTGAGTAGATTTGAGAGAAAGCGATTTCGGGTTTTGGGCGAAACTGAGAACTCTAAGCCAATGAAATCGAAGCTTAGACTTTGTTTAACAATCTTTGGGAAGGATTTTGAGCATCGAAGTGGTATTCATAAGTTTTCCCCAAATTTCTTCTTTGCTTGCACTGTTCACCGACGCTATTCTTGGGGGTTTCTGAGTGATAATCGAATCAAAAGTTAATTAAATGTGATTAAAAGTAAGTTTAAGTGAGTATGAGATCTTGCACGTGTGATTTCTGAAGTTTGAAAATTTTCTTCTTCCTCCCCTGTTCGTTCGATCTTGTTCTTCCTCTTTCTGTTCTATTTCTATTCTTCCTCTCTGTAATTTCCGTTTTTAGGCATAGGTAAGACGATGAAATTGATGTTCAATGGTGTAAGACTGAAGTTTGATAGAGTATGTGAATTTGTAGCAGATTTTCTATTCTGCCTTGCTGGCCAATGGGTTACAGGGAAAGGAAATAAGGAATGGAGTTGATGTTTGATTGTTGTTTTAATGGGGAGAATTTTGAATCTAATTCCTTTGCTGTTATTTTTGTAATTGAGGAAGAATGTTGATGATTGCTCTATTATGTATGAATGAAGTAGAAGTTGATTTTCAGAGCATAGGAGAATCTTTGGGTTCATTTGTTTTAAATTAAGGATGGTCAACAATATTACTTTAAGTTCTTATATGTTTCTATTTTGTGATTGCATGTGGGATTCTGATTTGTGTAAGTGCGATTTCCTGCTCTGAATGGTTTCAATTTGGGGATTTATGAAGTTAGAAATATGATAGAATTAAAATATGAATTTTCTTGTTAAATTTATGCTTGTGTATGTATTCTGTGTGGGCAGTTAGTAGCTGTGAAGAGTATGTTGGTGTGGAGGACTTAATTTGCATTTGGAAGAGATGGTTTGGGTGAATGGTGATGGGATTAAATTAGAATGGTACCTTGAATGCTGAGGTTCTGTAATTTCTGGAAATTTTGGATATACAGGGGTGTAGGTTATATGTGTGATGGTTCATTGGGAATTTAGGAGAAGGATTGAACAGTTAAGTTTTGCATGGGAGATGTGAAGTGAATTGAGTGAATATTATTTGGTTATTAAATGGTATTAGGTTAAGAGACTGATTGACGTTATCCTGAACTTTGTTGTGGGATTCAAATAAAGGTTTCAAAGAAAAGAATTAAGTTGTTAAAGCTGTGAAGGTATTGGAAGAGATTTCACTATAGAACCAGGGTTTGAATAGAGCTAAAAGAAGGGACATATGTTTAGGAAATATATGAATGTCAAGGTAATAATATGCTATAGTGTTATTGATTATATTAAGATGTGAATTCTGAGATGTTAAATTGTAATATGTCTCTTCCTTATTTGGTTTGGCCGGCGAATTTTATGGCAGAAGTAGGCGGAAGATTGGGATGTTCAATTTGAATTGAAGTTGTTGTAATTTTGCTTTATTTGTGTGTGTTTTCTCTTTTCTTATAATTGTTCTGTTGATGATGGAATTAGATAGGTAGGTGTTGATTAATTGGGAATGCAATGATTAAAGTGTTAGGAATTGGTTATGTGATATGAGAGCTGAAAGGGATTGTTAGATTTGAATTTCTACCTAGTGTACACTTTGTTCTTGTGGCTGTCTTGCAAAGGAGGAATTGAGATTGTATTTAGAGCAATGAGATCTTAGAGACATTAAAGCCACCGTATGTAGGATTTCTTTGAAGTATTCTTTGATTATGTAAGTACTTCAAAAGGGAATTAGCTTTATGATTTGGCAATAGTGATATTGACACTTGTGGTCTATGATGGAAATGAATTGGGTGAAAGTAAGAGTTAATTCATGTTAGGTAAGAATAAAATCGTTGTATTAGGTTAATTAAGTGGGAAATGATCGAAATAAATGGTTTATGGATTTTGATTATATGGAGTATTAAATTCAGGTTTAAGGAAAAAGAGAGTTGACTTATGATTTGTGATTTACTTTATGGGAGTGTTTTAAGAACTTATGGACAGTAGGAGAAGGTGATCAAATATTGTTAAGCTTGATGTTGAAAGTCGAGAGATTGGTTTTGTTTGGTTAAGGTTAAAAATATTGCTGAATTGTTAATGTTATGGCTGGAATGGATAACATTGAATTAGTATGTGATATAAGAGCATGGAGGTTAAGGATTATTATTATTATTCTAATTATGTGATGATGTTAGAATCTAAAAGATACTTCTCTGCTTGGTTGTTCTGATATTGTTTACTTAAGTTTCTTTGATTTGTCAATATAGCTATGATTAGTTTTAAAGGAAAGAGAATGTGTGTTTAAAGAAAGGTAGGTTGATTGATATAAAGAAATGTTTAATTTGGCTGGGTGGTGTTAGAGTTTAAGCCAGTCTTTTGATTAAATTTATATGGATCTCCTTGATGAATGTAGAAGATGAAAAGTATTTAATTTAGTAATTAAACAGTAAAGGGATTATTGAAAGATTGAATTAATAAATGTTGCAAATTGGAAAGCGAAGTAATAGATTCTAATTAAGAAGTTAGAAAGATTAACTTTTTATGATTATATTTATTAATAATCTTGAAGGTTAATTTGTTATTATTCCCTGGTAGAAGATGGTAATGTTTAATAGATTAATTAGGATTAAGTCATTGTGATTTTTATATTTAATTTTGGAAAAGATGATAATGAGAATTAGAATGATTAATTGAAATGAATTATCTTAAGTGACCTTTTCATTTTAAAAGGGTAAAAATAGTCAAAGTAAAACCTACTTATATGAGACATAAGGAATTGGGTAGTATTAAGTATATTAGGACTCGAGAGAAACGCTGGATAATTACATAGAAGTATAGATATTAATTTACTATTTATATATTATATGTCAATAGGTCTTGATAGTAACATAAGTTGAGGAGGTCAGTGGAAAGGAAAGGAGCAGATAAGGATTCAGTCATGGTGACAGGTAGCAGTTTATCTCATTACACTCAAATTGCATATATAATTTTGTAATATCTGTTGCAAGGTTACATTATGCATGAAGGTGTAAACCTTGTTAATTCCTGCATGGAAGTTTTACTTCCTAGTTTATGTAGTACTCCAGGTTTAGGTGGTTCGCTACCCCTTTGCCAAATAAGTTAGTTATAACGGCATAGTTATAACGAGAAGTCCTGCAGGTAGAACCTCCACTAGTTAACGAATATATTGTTATCAGTGGCTGGTAAAAAATGTAGCGCATGAAGTATGTATAAGTGTATTATTTGCAAAGGTTTATAAAATGTATACATGACAATGCATGCATAAAAGTTACAGTTAATGACATAAACTGCGTTGAACTGCTGTTTTCAGAGAAGCTGGAAGATAGTAAGATGGTTGAGATAAGGCAGGAGTGCTGGAAGAAGATTAGACGAAGAAATTTAAAATTATAATTTGAAAAGTAAGGTTATTTGTATATGATGTAAATTTTAAATTATTAAATTAATAGTAGAAAGCATAGAAAATAGAATTGTATAAATTTCTAAAGGGATTTAAATTTCCTAAGTATTATGAATTAAGTATAGATACCCTAATAGGGTTAGCGTACTTTTAATTGTTTTATTAACCACTTTATTTTATAAAGAGTTGCAACTTATTCCCGTTTTTCTGAAAAGCCCATTTCAATCAAGAGAATGTTGGTCTAATGTTTTAAAAGAAAAAGTTTTAAATTTTTGGTATTTTTGGGCTTCAGACACTGAAAAGTGGTTATAATTCAATTAAAATTTCTATAATATAGTAGAAAATTTTAGGTGTTACCCCACACTACTCTTAGAAGCACAGATCAAACCAAGACCTATGAAGCTATTTAAAAATGGCAAATAGAAATCAAAACCATATGGGGAAGAACATGACTTTCAGACTGTCAAGATCTAGAACAAGGAGAACAAGAGAACCATCCAGATCTGAATATTATGAAGCTTAGAAACCATCTTATTCTCCTAATCTCCTTGCCCAAGCTAATCGAGAAAAGAAGAAGAGAAGAAGAAATCGATGGAGGTGGAAGGTGTAAAAAGAAGCTTGATTAAAGGTGGAAACAAAAGAACAAAAACTACGATGGTAAGGTGAGGAAGAAGACGAAGTCGGAGACCCATCTTTGACGCCACCGTGACTAGGTGGAGAGAAGGCCGAATGTTGTTGATAGTGGGAAAGATGAAGGTTGTTGAGGAAAGAGAAGGCCGCCGGTGGTGGTTGGCCAAGACGGTCGCCGATGGTGGTTGGCTAAGATGGTCGTCGGCCTGGATGAAGATGGTCGCCGGTGGTGGATGGCCAAGAAGGACACGGTGGTGGTGGGTGAGGGAGACGAAGATGGCAGCTGATGATGTTGAAAGGGGAAAGGGTAGGGTATGGAAATGGGCTCATGGAATTACAAAACTGAGCATTTGATGTGGAAGCTAATAAGTGGAATTGAGCCCATTTGGATTCCACATGGAAGCCCAATTCTAAGGCTTTGAATTGTACCAAACAAGCAATCCATATGGAATCCATATCAAATTCCATTTCCATGCCCCTAATTCCATCATACCAAACAAGGCAATTAAATAGGGAAGAGTCTAGGGGTTTTTTTTACAATTGGGCTCTCTAGAATTGGGCCCCTTTTTTAAAAAAAAAATTAACATATGTTTTAATTCCCTTTTAATTATTCTTTAGTTACTCTCCTAGTACAAGAGTCTTCCACATATTAAAAATTATTATTATTTTGTTTTCAAGTTTTAAACAAATTTATTATTTCTTTTAAGTTCGTAATTTACTCTATTTTTCAATATAAAAATTAAAATGCCACCAAAAAAAATTCTAACTGCCTAAAAAAATAAGGGATGTTACACACCTAAAACACGAAATTTGGAGAGCATTAGGTCATATTTGGAACCCTAGCTCCACCATACACTCTGCTCTCTCTCAACTCTCGCATTCTCATCTCTCATCTCTCATCTTCCACTCTTTTCCACCCAAATCTCTATGGCACCCACTCCTCTCTCTCTCTCTCTCTTTTGTTGTTGATTTCTCCATGGAATGAAGCAACTAAGAAGCATTAATTCCTGGTGATGGAGGCAAATAGCATGAGCTTGGAGTTTCATTAGGGGAGTTCTTGTTCTCCCACTCTCTCTTCCTCTTGTATTTGCATATTTCTAGGATTCTAGGAGTATGTTTATGCAATTAGTTGTATTCTTCATATATATCTTGTGTTAGAAAGTGGTAGAAACACTTATAGCTTGTTTTCATTTGTGTAAGCTTGACAATTGCTTTCCATTGACTTGAACTTTGTTTAGATGTATGGATTCATTATTTTAAATGAATGTTTTAGTTAATATCTTGTGTTATTTGAGGATTCTCATGTAGTTGACCATGTTGTCAAGCATTTGCATTTGTAAATTGCTCTTGAATTTGTCAAAATTGCATGAGTGGCATTGGACTTCAATCCTAGAGTCTTAAGTTATTATGTGGGATTCCAATAATAAATTAAACCCTAGAATTAATTAAGTGGCAATTCGGGATTCCGGTTGTTGGACTAGGAGCCTCTTACAATTAGCAAATTCACTTCGATTATTGAGCTTAATCAACTTTGAGTTGTGGGATTGACAAGCGGGATTCTGGTACTAATCCACCTAACTCAAGCCTAGCCTAGAGGGATTCTTCTAGGGGACTTTTTAATTTGCCAAAGATCTCCCTAAAAACAATTTGAAACAATGATTGTTTAAGCATCTAATCACTAATGATTATTCATTCTCACTGATCCAAATCTCCCTTTGTCCAATCCTAACTTTACTTTTGAATATATTACACTCTTTTTACTGATTTCATACAAAAATTAAATACAATGTCTTTTTCACGTCTTAACAAGTTTTACATTTAGTTACTAGGAACCATTTACACTTAGGCTCCTCAAGAGAACAACACCCGGGGGTAGCTTCTACTATCCCCTTGGTCTCTAATTTTCTTGAAGGGCAGGCCTGAGGTGGCACTACACTGATTACCTCATTTCGTTGAGCTCTTCAATGTTCATCAAAATTATTGAGTGAGACCTCTTAATCAATAATTTATCAACAAATTTGTTTTTTTATAGGGTACAATTGTATCATGCAAACCAAACAATGGTTTTTGATATAGCTGAAAAATCTCTGATTTGTAATTCTTTTACATGCTTAAATTGAGGCAATTAGCATATAATTAAGATGCGATATTGGTCCAATAATGCTTAATATAGATATTAGATTCTTAGGTGAGATAAGTATGAGATTAGGATTAATTGGCAATAATTTAGATTAATTTGTATGAATTAATTTATAGGGCTATTTGATCTTTGCTCCATCTTGTTTCCACTTGTAGGGTCGCTTAGGACCAAAAAAATCGAATCTCGGATGGAGAAGAGAGCTAATTAAATGGGCAGAATACTTCGCTGTTTGCCATGGCCTCATCACGGCAAGCCCACGGCAAACATGGCCCAGAGAAGCCACGACGAGCCAATGTGAAGGAACGCGATTCTGCAACATATCATACTCGAATTTTGGGCCTCCATTCGGGTTATACCCGAGACCCACTTTCTCTACCCGATCTGGGGAGTTCATTAGGTCGAAAATTGAAGCCCTAAAGACAGATTAGGCTCCACCATAAACCCTACTTCTTCATTCTCTTGCAACTCTCTCATTCCCATCTCTCATCTCCCTCCCCTTTGCACCCAAATCTCCATGGCACCCACTCTCCTCTCTCTTGTTGGTGACTTCTCCATGCAAGGCGGCAACTAAGAGGCTATAATCCTTGGTGATGGAGGAAAATGACATTAGCTTGGAGCTTTATTAAGGGAGTTCTTGTTCTCCCACTCTCTCTTCCTTATGTTTAAGCGTGTTTCTAGGATTCTATGGCTTGTTTCTTCATTTGGTTGTAATTTCTATGTATTATCTTTTGTTTGAGAGTGGTAGAAACATTTGTAGCTTGTTTTCATTTGTGTATGCTCGACAATAGCTCTTCATTAGCTTGAACTTTATTTGGATGTATGGATTCATCATTTTAAATGAATGATTTAGTTAATATTTTGTGATATTTGAGGATTCTCATTTGGTGGATTATTTTGTCAAGCATTTGCATTTGTGAATTGGCTATTGAATTTGTCAAATTGCATGAGTGGCATTGGACTTCAAATCTAGAGTCTTAATTTATTATGTAGGATTCCAATAATTAATTAAACCCTAAGATTAATTAAGTGGCAATTCGGGATCCCAGTTGTTGGACTAAGTGCCCCTTACAATTGGCAAATTTACTTTGGTTATTGAACTTAATCAATTTGGAGTTTGGGGGAGTAGTAAGCGGGATTCCGGTACTAATCCACCTAATGCAAGCCAAGCCTAGAGGGATTCCTCTATGGGTCTTTTTAATTAGCCAAAGAACTCCCTAAAAACAATTTGAAGCAATGATTGTCTAAACCTCTATTCACCAAGGATTACTCACTCCTATTGATCAAAATCTCCCTTTGTCCAGTATAATTTGTTTTGAACATATCACACTTACACTAATTTTATACCTAAAATCAAACAAAAATGCTTTTACCCGTCCAATCATCTTGCATTTAGTTACTAGGTTACTTTTGCATTAGGCTCCTTAAGATAACGATACCCGGGGGTAGCTTCCACTATCCTCTTGGTCCCTAAATTTCTTGAAGGGAGAGCCTGAGGTGATACTGCACCTATCTAACCCCATTTCGGTGAGCTCTTCAAAAGCCAACCTAGCAAGACCTCTTATATGGAACCTACCTAAAGTGTATATCAATAGTAAAAAAAAATGTCATGAATCACATTTTTTTAAACTGTCTCCACATCAATTGGTCCAGGACAATTTACAGCTTCGGTTAAGTTATACAAAATAGCCTCAATTTTATATCAGATGCAGATAACCACCCTTACATTTTAAGGTTTATATTTAACCCTCTATCTTTTTATCATAAATCACTTGCACTTAACTTACCGTTATCTTTTAGACGGAAATAGTTATATCAGATTAATAGCAGACATGTGGTATACCATGTAGTTTTAAAATCTTATAAAACCCTTGAACTTTGTCCAATTACAAGTAAATCCTCTGACATTTCAAAATTCCAAATTTAACCCCCCTTAAAATTTTAATTTGCAATATTGCACCCATTGTTGTTTAAATACTATCAACTTAATAAGTTCATTAATACATTTTTTTATAATTTATCATTTAAATAAACCCATTGTTGTTTACTATTCAATATTAATTTTTAAATAAAAGAATGATATTTTAAAAAACATAAAGATACCTTTGATTTTTATATTTCTGAAAATATTATTATTCTATTTTTATTGCAAAAAATATATTTTAATTGATAATTGATGATAAAAAAACAAACTGAATTGATTAAAAAATGAAAGTAACAGCATGGTTTAATATTAAAAATTAAAATTTCAAGGGGTTAAATTTAAATTTTGAAATATCAAGGGAGTTATTTGCAACTGGTCTAAGTTCAGGGGGTTTTATAAAATTTGAAAGTTACATGGGAAGCCATGTAGGATAACACGTATCTTTTGATGTGCTAGTCTCTGTTAAAAAGATAATGGTAAGTTAACCAATGGATGTTCATCAATATAAAAGGGGAGTTTAATTTAAAATTTGAAACGTTGGGAAAGTTATTCGTAATTGACTAAAAGTTTACGGGGGTTTTGAGTAATTTACCATGAGATTTATTTTTTGTTACTAGCGATTTGTAGTTTTACCTCAATTTTTTTTGGCCAAGTTTTACCTCAATTATTCAAAACTTATATTTTAAATTATTCCATATCTTACAATCCATGTATGCGTTCTTTTCTTTTGGAGGAGGACTCGCCACGCATATCCACATATTCATACTACTTTTCTAACTTATTTTCGTTTGGAAATGTCAAAGAAATTATATTTGATAGTGATTTTTGAGTGACAGAGTCTTAAATCACTTTGCCGGGTGTAGGGGACAAATTCGGCAACTAGTTCGGAATCTTACCAGCTTCATTTGTAATGGTCTACTTTATAATATCAGCTTCTACTTAAATACATGGAAATAGTGGATTTACATCCTTTCTTCATCCCTTCACTCATTTCCTTTTCTCATCTCATACCCAACATTATACTGAAAAATGAATGCATGATATTGAGTATTTTATAAAACAGTTTTTGTAATTTTTTTTATTTACCACAAAACTGTTTTTGTATTTTCATACATTCTAACAGTTGTGAATTGCGCATACCAAATTTTAAATGTTTATTATTTTTATTTTTATGTAAGTTATATTATCTCTTACAGGATTTCAAATCTCAATCGTGAATTGTTAATGCAAAAGTTGAAATGGGACGAGAAGAGGATCAAAATCCAAAAGAGAACACTAAGCAATCGGACTATTATATGCATAATTCATGTTTTTATTTTCAATCTTTTCCACACATTTCATTAGCATATATCCTAAGAAAATTAGCATTTACATTAATGAAACAAATTATATGTAATTGAGAAAAACCATTTGCCTTTGATATCTGAAGAAAACTAGCATTTACAGTTAGAGGAGGATATTATGTGTCTCACATAAAAATGAAATTTTTTATTAATTAATTTTTCATTTGTTGAAAGGAATATACCGAATGGTGGGTTGATCTAGGAGTCAGCTTGGGGCTAATGATTTGCAAATCGATGTGATGAAGGGTGGGGGTTGGGGAGTGGGGAGTACTAATTTGCCATGTGTATTTGAATGGCAAGTAGAGGTACCGCATGTGCCTGTACCATATACGTGTCGGTCTATATATATGTATATACACACATTAAAATATTTATTTTACATTCAAATTTAACATGCATTTTTAAAAGTCTGGATGATATTTCTATTTCTTAATATTTTCGGAGCGACATTCTTTAAGCCAAAAAAAACTTATCAATACTGAGTGTTCCTCCATAAATACTTCTACAACAAAAACCACGTCTCATCCAATAAAAAGTCAGGGAAAATTTCATTCAAGTCACCTTGAAGCATATTAATATCATATTCCCCCAAAAGTTTCTAAATTTTCAATGCATCCCTAAGGGATTAAGTGAAACTATATTTTTTTAAATTACCATATTGCTATTGTTTCCTTTTTAAAAAAAATAAAAAATTCAACCCTCACCCCCACAGGAAAAAATTAGTTTTACTTTATCCTTAGGATTGCAGTGAAATTTCATAAATCTTTTGGGGAATCTGATATTAATATGCTTTAGGGTTGCTTAAATGAAATTTTCGCAAAATTTATGTCTGAATTATGAGAAAATCTTGCTAACTAAAGCTGCATATTGAGTAGCTTTTCTTGGTGCAATCCCTCAACTCCAAAGGTAACTTCATTTTTCTTCTGATTAAACTAAAGATAGCTTTTAATGCAAGATATATGTATATATAAACACACATATATATCACACGCACCTTTTTGTTTTGTAATAACCCTTGAACTACGGAGAATGGCGAGTCACAACTAATTATACAGCTAACAATCAAAGATCTTTTCTTTTCAGCTGAGAAGTTAACTCATAAACCAACTATATATATACACATATATAAATATCTGCTGAACCCTGTCCAGTATATTTCCCTATGTGTAACATTACTTGCTTTTCTTTTTTGATCTAAACACATAACATATAATGGTCATATCACCATCTGATGATACCAAACACGTAGTAGTAGTTCCATTTCCCTCTTCAAGCCACCGTATAACTCTCCCAAACCTTCTCTTCAAGCTTGCTCATGCTGCTCCACACGTTGTCTTCTCCTACATCGCTCCACCACAACACAACCAAGAAGTCTTCTCCAAACCAAACATCCCACACAACATCAAACACTTTGATATCTCCGATGGTGTTCCTGAGGGACATGTACCAAAGAGAAGAACTGATTTTTTCCTTAAATCTTACCGTCAAAACCTGAAATCTGTTGTTGAGTTTGCAGTGAAGAGCACAAACCTTAGAGTAACTTGTATTCTAGCTGATGCTTTTGTGGCTTCTTCTTTAACTGTAGCTCAAGAACTTAATGTTCCTTGGATTGCCGCTTGGCTAGTTCTTTCAACATCAATGTCTCCTCATTTTTACACACACATAGTGCGTGAGAATTGTATTACATATGGCGTGGAAAGCAACAAAGTTGTGGATTTCCTTCCGGGTTTGTCCCAAATGGAAATCGCCGATTTGCCGTATGAATCGCGTGCTCCTGGTGGTGATAATGAGACAGAGTTTTCAAGAACATTAAGCTCAATGGGGGAGGTACTACCTCAGGCCAAAGCAGTAGTGATGAACTTCTATGAGGAACTAGATTCTCCATTTTTTGTCCAAGATATGATGTCCAAATTACAGTCTATGCTTTATGTTGGTTTTCTTACTCTCTCCCCAGATCCCTTTTGCTCTTCTTCTCCTCCATTTATGGACCCTTCAGGGTGCTTGGAATGGCTGGACAGGCAGAGAAGTAGATCTGTTGTTTATATATGCTTTGGGACTGTGGCTGTTCCACCACCTCCTGAACTTGTAGCTATTGCAGAAGCATTGGAAGCAGGTGAGTTCCCATATTTGTGGGCAATGAAGGATGATCTGGAAGGTATTTTACCAGATGGGTTTATTGAGAGGACAAGCAAGAGAGGGAAAATAGTTGCATGGGCCCCACAAATGCAAGTTTTAGCACATGAATCTGTGGCAGTGTTTGTGGTTCACGGTGGAATTAATTCTGTGATGGAGAGTGCTGTGAATGGAGTGCCTATGATTTTCAGACCCTTCTTTGCAGAACAGGGCATGTGTGGGAGAATGGCGTCCGATGTGTGGGGCTTTGGGGTGAAAGTAGAAGGTGGGGTGTTCACCAAAGATGGACTGATGAAAAGCTTGAATCTGATTTTGATGCAGGAAGAGGGAGAGAAGGTTAGAGAAAATGCCTTGAAGATGAAGAAGACTCTCCAAGATGTTGCTAAACCAGATGGTAAAGCGGCTCGTGATTTTAAGGCTTTGGTTGAACTAATTTCTAACTCCTAAAACTATAATTTGGATACAAATCTTAGATAGATAGTGTGCTGGGGAATAATTTTGTAGGTCTCCAAGAAGTATGTGTGTGTGTGTGTACCCGCTCGTGTGTGTCTGTGTAGAACCATATATATTTATGTTGTGATGTTGGTGAAGTTCGTTTGTGAAAATAAGGCCCCACACCCTTTCTTAGGAGCTATTTTGCCCTTTTGTTATATGTCGTTGTTTTCCTTCTTTTCTATGAGCTTTGCTTATACATATAGAACAAGCAAATATTGAAAAATTATAATGGTCCTGAATGAATATCTCTGGGCATATCCACCCTTATTTATATATAATGGTGTACAATGATACAACACCATCTGTCCCTATTGAGAATATTATAGAAATACACAATTGCTATAATGCATATATTAATTAATAATATTCATACTTAAATCCCTCCTCTACTTTATTGATTAAAAGTGGCAATTTGTAAAACAAAGCACATTAAATAAATTCAATACAATGGGAAAAGAGTAGGTTTATTTATCCATTTTGTACTTCATGATGCTCAATTACCCCTCCTCTAATGACAATTAATGAATATTAAGTTGATGTTTGAAGTTATATCCATTTGAATAACTCTCTCAAGCTTACTCAAATCTTAATTAATACTAATATGCATAACCTCATACTACACATTATGTTAATTAGTCTTTATAAATGTCCTACTTTAATTTTACAAAACTTAGTTAATGAATATATCCATCCCATTAGCAAACTCTCAATCCCAACTTGGAATTTTAAGATAAGCTTAAATTTAACCTAGTTCTTTGCTTAATTAATACTTTCTCAAGCCACTAATTAGGCTAACAAGCTAAATGTTGGCCACCACTTACGAGAAATGAAGCACAAGTTCACAACATAATAAGCATTAATCATCAAAAGAAAGAGTTCCAAGCATCAATCCATACAAAGTTTCAAAATAAACCTAGCAAATGAGTTTAGCTACACATGACACAAGAAATCTCAAGAATCATCTTCAAATACATCACAAGTCCCGAAATGAAACAAGAGAAAGGAAGAAGAAAAGAGAAGATGAGAGAAGCAACCACAAATAATTTCTTTTTGAAGCTCCAAGAATCAACTTCTCCCAAATCCCAAATCCTCTTTCAAGCTCTCTCTAGCTCTTCCTTGGTGTTTTGCAGCCTCCAAACTCGACCCGCAGCATTCTATATATTGAAGTTTGGCCAAACCTAGCCTTTTGTATCTTCAATTTTCATGTTTCAGTAGTAAAATGTGTAGCTAAAATGATACACATTCGCTGCGGAGTTTTGTGATTTTGATTAGGAAACTAAACTACTTTTTTAGGATTTTTGTTTACAAAGAAAGCAATTAAAATAGTTGGTGAAAACTATATGATGAATATGGGTCTTTTGATGAATTGGGCAACCTTCCTAGCTTCTAAAAGGATATGGGAGTTCTAATCCAAGTTCTAATGTAAAAATCTAAGGCAACCACTCTTAGTCTAATTAACGTAATTAATTAATTAACGTGGCTCATCATTCATTCAATTAATCAAATAGATAATTGTTAATTCCCAACTTGGTAGTGAAGATTCATGATAAACACACAAAGAGGCTTTCATTGGAAGTAGGTCAAATCTTCCAATGATAGATCTAGTGGCTAAGCACACATACAATCTCACATGCATCCAACATATTCTAGCAATCCAAAGGAGATGTAAATGAAGTACATCTATTACATAATATCATGAAAATATCATAAGGTTCATACACATAAAATAACAACGTTTGATTACATGCATGACTGATAGAAAGTCTAAATCTTGTTCCAAAAATGTATACATATACCAAAACACAGGAATTAGAATACATAGATGAAATTGAACAAGGAAAAGAAACTAAAAAAATCCCCAATTATGACGAAGAAGTTTCGGTTGCCTTTGTTGGATATGATTAGTTTTGATGATGTCAAATATAGAATGAGCAAAAAGTTTGCTTGAAATATTCATCTCCAACTTTGGCTGACCATTATTTCATGTGAATATCTTGCATAGATTAGTCAAAGAAAGAATGGAGTTATTATACTTGTTTGTGGACGATGATATGATAAAATAAGAAAAAAGATTGAATGATAAAATCAAGAATCAAGTTATTAGGTTTTATATTAGAAGTTTCTATTCTCAATTGGAAGTTAAAAGAAGCTCAAATGAAGTCCATATCATCAAACCATGAGTTTCCATGCATATATGATCACATAACATGTTCATAGGTGACTATTTTTATGATTTGGGGGTTCCCAATCGATTGGCAACATCACCAATGGATTGCTGGACATCTGAAACAATCAATTGGGTGATTTTCCAATCGAATGTTGCTCACAAATCCATTGGAAAGAGTGCCAATCGATTGGAACGTTCAGTTTGACCCTGATTCAGTGCTTTGGTCATATCTTATAGAATACAAATTAGATTGAGGTGAAACTTGTTTTGTATGAAACTAGACATGCAACACGATCCATGGAAAAAACTTTCACACCCAAATCATTTATATCCATGGAGGTATGAATTTTTAAAATTTTCCCAGAATTTTCGCACGACAAATCCGATTTGGATGAAACTTGTTTCATATAAAACTAGACTTTAAAACCGTTTCATGAACACAAGTTTCACAATCAAATCATTTAAATTGAAGGAGATATGAGTTTTCTAAAGTTTGCCTAGGAAATTCAGTTTTGTGTGAGTCTGACAGTCACAACTTTGACTATATCTTTCAAAAAACATTGAGTTTCACAATGATTATTTCTTCATTAAAAAGTAGATCTAAAGAGCTTTATGGGGATATATTATAAGGTAAATTTGGAGTTGAAATGAGAAAGTTATGAGTTTTCAAAGATTATCCCATCATGCTAAAACATTATTTAGAAGAGGAAGAATGCTGAGAACCATTGATAGATAAACCAGCCATTAATAGAATTAATGGTGCAGCCATCGATGGGACTTAGAGTGCAGATTGGCATCATTTTTAATCGATGGACAGTGTTCCAATTGATTGACAAACTAAACTTTGAAAGTGAAACAGCCAGTAAGCAATCGATTGGGAAACTTGGCCAATCGATTGATATGCTGTATAATTACTCGATAGATGAAAATCAGAATACTCAGAACACCATTGATCGACAAGTGAAGAGAACAATCGATTGCTAGTTGAGCCATCGATTGCTGACCTTAAAATTCAAAATTTATTACTCTTCTCATGTTTCACTAACATTATAATATTTTGGGAAGTTTCTGTCTGGGCTATTTCAAGAAAATATCGTTGGACACAGTATCCAAGTAGAACACAAAAAAACTCAAAGACAAAGAGCCGTTATGCTGAGATACAACATGTACAACAAGTTACAAAGAAGAAAGAAGCTAAACACAACGTATCCCTAGAGTAATTACTACAATAACTAAAACACCATTTACACTCCAGATCATCTGTCTCTCTCTCTCTCTCGTAACAGCTAGCTCCTAAAGGCTTCAACGGGCAAAATTCCATCAGACACTATATAAAGAGCTGACGACAACAGAAGCAACTAGTGCTAATAAGGGCTCAACGTAAATCAACCAGATTGAGAGAAAAATATAAGTGAGCCCATAAATGAAGAGATGATGATGAGACGAGGGAATTAGAAAAGAAGAGCTAGTGCACACATTGCTTAAATTATGAAGTTCTAGAAATTGTTATTTCATCATGCATCTTCCTGTACTTCAGTGAGTAACAAAATCCACTTCTTAGAGAGAAATAATTTTTCATTGTATTCATTCTATCTTTGCAAGTGATATTCAAGATTGGGAAATCTTGAGTGGGAAACAGATTGTATTTTTACAAGTTGTAAGGGGGAGTGGTTCTCAAGTGCCCAGATTAAACTTAAAGGAGAAAAGGCTTCACAAGTGCCCGGCTAACCTTTTGGGATTGTAAAGGCTTCTATTGTGCCCAGTTTAAACAAGAAGGTAGTGGATTGAAAATCTCTAGTGGAGCCTGGGGACTGGATATAGGTCAAAGGAATAGAACGAACCAGGATAAATCTCTGTTCACATATCTTCTTCCCTTAACTCTCATATTTCCAGCATAACTGATTTATACATTTGATTAACATTTCATGCTTCACAATGTTTTAAGTCATGTTAAAGTGCTTTACTCATTACTTTAACTGTGATTTTGAAAAGCAAAGATTTCTCAGTTTTATTCTATCACCCAATTCACCCCCCTCTTGGGTGATAGCCATTACTTACAGCCTTCTTCCATCAAGATCCCCACAAAGATGCCTAGCCATTCATGCTCTCAAAGCAACAGCCTGCATATTGAATTCATAGCCCCATGAGAGTGTAGTGGAAGGATAAATTTTGGCCAAGGAGGAGAGAATAGGAGAGGAGGACGAATCAATTCTACATTTAAATTATCTCTCTCGAGCATAATTTAAATGAACTAAATGATCCATATGGTGGCTAACCACATGGAAGCATTATGTACAAGGTAAAAACAACACATAATTATAATTAAGAACTAAAAGAGGGCAATAATCAGCCTTAATCCATACAATGGTTCGAAATAATCCTAATCCAAATTAACTAGCTTGGAGATTATGGGCTCTCTCCCATGAGTAGCTAAACTCCTCATAGCTCTTGGGAATGATTGGAGATTGCTTGAGCTCATGGTCTTCATAAGGGAGTCTTGTTTCCTTTCCTTCTCTTTGTATTTATGAATTCCTAAGTCTAGATTTATCATTTATGCATATGAGACTTGGATTATGTATTTTGATTTGAGTTTGTTGTGATTTTGGTTTGTAATGAGGATTTAAAGTCATCAATATATATGATTTTATATATGTTCTTTATAATTCAATTGATTTCTTTGTATTTATTTATGGTCATGATAAGTAATTTGGATGAAATGGATTGTAAATGAACCTAATGCATTACTAACCACTAATCACATTCTAAGGTACTTAATAATGCCTAATTGAATGAGTTCATGAGATTAGGTGTTAGACTTACCGGTTGATGAGGTTTGGTATTATAGGAAACGTAGAGAAAACTCAAGGTGCTAAAGGGCTTATCAATGTCTAATTATATGGGGTTCCATTGATTAGACATTAGACCCATTGGTTAATGGCATTTGGTATTTTGGTGACTTAGTACCTTTAACTTCCAAATATCTTAATTGAGCTAGAATAGCCATTGAAAAAAAAAATCCAAGAGCATCTTCATTATTTCATCAAAACCCACTTTATTTCTACTCTTTTGATTAAAACACCAAAAATATCTACTTTCATTGCATCAATCATTTCACAAATTGAAGACCAATTGCAACATGTTTTCACCCAATTCATCTTGCATTTAGGCATTTAATTCACTAGGTAGTTTAGTTAAACATTGGCTCCTTGAGAATGACTCAGATTGCACCACTATCACTACACCCTTACATTCCGAATTATAAATATCTTTACATTTGACCCAAGGGTGACACGATGACAGTCGAATCACCTCGGCAGAACACGAATAAGATGATTGAACAATGTTGTTCACCGCTTACTCCAGTAGCTCTACCCTTCACTCGTTTTATCCAATATGAGTTTTAGATCTCTTAAACCAATTTGCCGTTTGTGCTGCAAAGCAAATTGAAATAGAACAAAACAAAATAATTATAATAATAATAATATTAATATTAACAATAACATTAATAATAATAATAATGGCAAAAAGTTGATGCTACTTGCCTAGTTCTACGGATTTCACATATATTCTTCTTCTTCTTCTTCTTCTTCTTCTTCTATATTCTTTTACCTAATATTTAACTATTTCTTTTTAATTTAAAATTGTTATGTTTCCCATGAGATCCCCCAAATAATGCACCAATTTGATATCCTATAAAAATATTAATCAAATCCCTTTAATTTAGCATCAATGACTCCCCAAATATTCCAAAGTATATGCCAAATCTAATTAAAAATGGGGAGTCATCATACCCTCACACTTGCATCAAATCTTGTCCTCAAGATTTTACATTCTAAAACAACTCAAAAAATCAAGAAAAGATTTTAAGCCAAACATTACAAAGTAAAACTAATTCAATCTTTCAAGAATCTAAGTCTTCACAAATATCTTTTCCATCTTCCAAAAATGCAAGTAGCTTGAAAATAAGTTGACAAAGATAATAACAATAAGATGCCCTCACAAGTCAAGTGTTTGCACTCTTCTTTCACAATAATTGAGGACTTGTGTCTCATTCCATTCCACCTATTGAAACTTATCTACCATAAGCATCTATCATCTTAATTTACACTTTTTAATCTCAATGCATTCACAAATCAAAAGGAAATTCAATGGTTATGATGAATAACAAAAGATAGTGGAGTAAACATGAAAATTGAGGAATACTTTAATTAGTGCTAAGAAATCTAAGGACAAACCTAAAAATTGAAGGAACATCAATCTTAAAAAAACACATTTTATATCCAAGATTGCAAACTTTATTCTTCTTAATTCAAACTCTCTTTTTTTCTTTCTTTCACATTCCTATTTCTTTTTTTGATGTATCTCCTTTTTCTTCTTTCATTTTCATTTTTTTCTTTTTTTCTTTTTTTGTCATATATGTACTCTCCTTTTTTGTAACTATTTTTTTAAAAAAAAAATTTGTACCTTAGCACTTTTTAAAGTGGTGAGAGAATCAGAAAGAATAAAAATTGCAACTCAAACAAAGGGCTATTTAATTAATGCAACTTTTCTTTTAAGAAAGTTTAGGCTCAAAAGAGTAAAGCAAATGACCAAAACAATAAGGATGGGCATTTGGCCAAACTAGCTATGAAATGGATGCCTAAATCACTTTTCTGCATGCAAAAAGGATTTTTAAGTTTCAAAAGAGATCAAGACAAGTTTTAGAGGTGAAATCTCAATATCACAGTTTAATCAAACATCATTCTTTCAGTTTCAAATTAAATCAACTTTGACAATGTTTGCAAGTAAAATTCAAACTACCAAAAAAATATAAAACATTTTTTTCAAAATTTTCTAAGAAACTTTATATACATGAACAAAACCAAAAACTCAAGGACAGGTCATGCAAAGTCAATGGTACCGTCACCCCCACACTTAAATGTCACATTGTCCTCATTGTGAACATGCTGTTAGATCTTGAAATTTTGATGATAACCAAACATGACTTAGGCTATGAAAGTTATAAGTATTTTTGACTTAGAAAAATATTTTGAAACAAGCTTTTAAACCAAGTCAAGAACAATCGATTGAACTAATAGAAGTTCAATCGATTGGCTATTGATTATATATCGAGTGTTGAAGTTCAATCGATAAACAACAAATTCATTTGAGTATTTCAACTCTCAATCGAAAAATCTTGAAGTATAAGTTGAGTTGAAACAATAGTTTAAAATTATGCCAATCGATTAAATAAAGTTCAATCGATGGAGGTAGGGGTCAATCGATTGAACTGCAAGAGGAAGAAAATCAATTAAGTTGCATGTTCAGAGCAAACTCAACCAAAACCAATCGATCTATTATTTGGAAATCTATTGAACTAGTTCAACCGATAGAAAAAATGACAATCGATTGTTCTCCTCTAATTTTATTCGATAAACTGACATTTCAATCGAGTGTTACAGGCACAATCTGAAGACTTCAATCGATTGACTTATGTCCATCGATTGAACTTGAAGACTTCAATCGATTGAGTACTTGGTGATCAATTGAACAAAATTTCAAACTTAATTACTCTTTTCATGATTTAACTAATGTCATAATATATTTGGCAAGTTTGTGTCTGACTATTTCAGGAAGTTATCGTTAGACATATAAGTCATTCACAATAACCCAGAAACTAAGAAAACCGAATGCAGAAGACCGTTACTCTAGACAAAGACTAAATCTAGAAAGAGAGAAAGAGAAAAGCAACTCAATCCAACTCTGGAGCATTAAATGCAACTACTAAATTTACTCTGACACTCCAGTTCATCCTTCTCTCTCACAATGGAAAACTTGGAAGCTTCAACGGGTGGATTTCTCCAACATGGTATAAAAGCATTTGAAGCTCAAATTTGGTCGGTAGAGAATTAAGTGCTATTCAACTACCAATTCCTACTCCAATTAATTCAAGTTTCTGAGTTTTCTCATCTGTTCTACAAACTGTAATTTCTATCAGCTCAATTGAGTAAGCAAGCTTGTAATTTTGTGATCCTTTTCATTAAGTGTTTTCCTTGGGATAGTGGATCCTAAAGGAAAGGGTTGTAATCTTACAAAGTTCAAGGGGGAGAGAATTTGGTGAGATAGTAATAAGGTCTTACTGAGAAAATTCTCTGTGGTGTAAAGGTAACCTGTTGTAATCCTGATTCACTAGTGGAACCCAATTGAGGTTGGAGAACTGGATGTAGGTCAGAGTTAGGACCGAACCAGTATAAATCCTTTTTGTTTGTTTTAGATATTTCAAATTTTTAGAATACACAATTCACCCCCTCTTGTGTATTTCCTGCCATTTTCACATGCAAAATGAAAAGTAGTGGAAAATAAGAAAGCATCCATAAATGAGTGTAGAGATCACAAAAATTTCTCAAGTTCAACAGTTTCACCAACCAATCAACACAAACAACTGCCATGACAGTCAATTTCAAATATCAATCACATGCAAATATCAACCGGAATCAGTATTCATTCCCAACAACAATATTTAGATGAATAAAATCAAAGAAAAGTATAAGAATACTCCCTTTCCTTTCTTGATCTATATACTCTTAACTATTGAACTATTGCTACTAAGTTGAAACATAATCCGAGGGTACAAAAATCCTACAAAAACAAAAACAAACATAATATCAAATATTTAGGTTGCCTCCCAAGAAGTGCTAAGTTTATAGTCTTTAGCCACACTTTGCAAGACCAATTACTAATCATAAGTGTCAAAAATCACAATCATCTTGCTTCATTCCTCTTATGATGAAAGTACTTTATCAAACATGAAAGTTTATTTAGACAAGAAATATGCTCTTCCCCAATCAAATATGACTTTGGAATGCATAACTTAACCAAACTAATAGAAGGCTCTAACTTAACTTTTTCACAATTGTTATCGATGCCTCCTAAATAGTTTGAAAAGCTAATAAAATCTACTTAACTCTCAACAATAAGAGTCAAAGTATCAGTAGGAGGACCAAGATCATAGATTTTTGGGATTTCCTCTCCATTCTCTTGTCCAAAACAACAAGCATCAAGCTCCAAAATTGAAACCCCAACTAAACACTCAGTATTGTTCTCTCCCTCATTGATTTTCAAATCACAATCACCGCCAAAACTATCACATGCTATTGGCAACAACTCCTCACTCTCCATGATCAATTTTTCACTTGAAATTTCATTTTTCAAGGAAGCATATTTGATATTTCAAAGAAAACACCTTAGAAGCAATTTCACTTATTTGAACTGCTAATGTTTGTAGAGCTAATGCATGCTTTTCTTGCCTAGCACTCAGTTCATTATCATTATCTAGGATAAGCTGAAGCATATCCTCTATTGTAGGCTTCTCCCTATGAATGGGGTTAACTTCATCTACATGAAAAGTGGGTGATAAATCAAAATGTGATGCACATGGAGAAAGAGAACAATTAGGATCCCAAACATTGATTGTTCATGATTCCACCTAAAGCTAAAATTATCATCATACACATGGGTTTGAGCCCTAGCAAAATCATCATTCATATAATCCAAGTTGAGACATGGGGACATTGTTCACTGAAATAATTATATGTATAACACCTAAAATTTTACTACTATACTAGAGCATTTTAATTTATGTATAACCACTTTTGCAAATGTTAGAAGCCCAAAAATATGAAAAATTTAAAACTTTTTCTTTTCAAATCTTATTCTAACTTTACTTTAGCCGAAATGGGCTCTTCAGACAAATTGAAATAATTTAAATTTATTTTATAAGATAGAGTGGTTATTAAAGCAATTAAAATAATTCAAATCTACTTAATGTGTCTACTCTTTTCTGATAGCGCTTGGGGAGTTAAAAGCCCCTTACACTATATTTATATATTTTCTAGATTATATATTATTTATCTACCAACATTTCTCCTACCATATTAACATCATAACTATCTATAGTGGTACAAGCATAGCAGGCATTCCTGCTCTTCATACTACCTTCTCCTCCAAAAGCTTACTCATTTCCCAACTTCTCTGAAACAACAATTTAACGCAGTTCATTTCATTCAATACCATGCATAATAATTCATAAATATTATGAATTTCATGATTATGTATATTTGTTAGTAGTAAACATTAACCCTGTATGCTAGTGTGCTCAAGGCACTACCACACAATTAATGTAAATTTATTTTCCTGTAATTGTGTGGCCTGTGAGGCTCAACCTCCTGAATGTAACCTTTTAGTTATATCTAATATGTTAGCTAGCCCTCTAGTCTTAGAATATTCTGATACACTGGATATTTCTGACAGGATTAGAGAGGCCTTTCGACCTTGAAGTTTACTGTAAATTCATAAAACATATTATGAAATTATTAATACATAATAGATGATATCGAATGAGACTGCTACCTAACTTCAGGAATTACTCGCAATTTAGTTCTTCCTCTTCGCAGCGTCTTGGAGATTCAACTCCACTACCTTCTCCTATAATTACTATAGATAATAAATTAATATATATATATTGACTTATAATAATTCTGCTTCTCTCACGATCCTATAGTGCTACCTATATCTTTACCCCCTCCCTTTTTAACATATGTTTCAATCATAATCCTAACTCAATCACCAATTTCACCATTATAAGAACAAGCATCACACGCATACCCAAAAACAATTCAAAACACACTAAAGCACCACAATTAGCTTATTATATATGTTTTCATATTAGCCGAGCAAAACAGAGGAAATTAAGTATACAAGGAACATTTAATTTATCGTAATAAACAACTTTAACCAATATATAATTCAAATTCATTACATACATAAACATAGAAATTCGAATAGGATTAAGCAAGAAATTCATTTTTGGAATAACCTCATCAATTAACAATTCAATCAAGCAATTATAAACTTGCAACCATTGTTGTCTACTTGTCTTCTCTTTAAGCCTGAAGTCAATGTCTTTAAATTCATCACAACAAAGAGTTGACCCACAATCAAACAGTAAATTTCATAACACACATTTTATAATACTTACACAGATATTTTAACAATCATCAACTCAATATAAAACCATTGCTTACTACTACATCAATAATTTAAAACATGTAAATATACATATTGACATATTAAATCTCTTCAAGAACATTTATCTAACACTTGGATCTCAGAAGAAAGATTTTCTATAAAGCATATTCCAACCACATTTAAGCCCTAAACTTTAATAATCAAAATACACCAACAATTCTTTCTTTAAATACAATTTAACCAATTTATATTTTCATTCATTTCTCAATTATGTACAAATTTCACACTCTAAACTCTCAAATCGTATAATCATAATTTAAATACATTGTCAAAGCTCTCAAAACAATAATTTATACTAAATTGAAGCCATGTGTGTTAAAATAATAGGTTTTGATGATAACCAAACATATCTTAGGCATAAGGTAAGTGAGTGATAAATGTTTGGAATGATATGTCTTAGGTATGCATAGATAGCCCTTTCGATCAGAGATAGATTCCAAGTCAAGTCATTTTGTCTAATCGATTAGAGTTCAGTCTAAGTTGTCGCCTAATCGATTAGAGACCCCTGTAATCGATGAGAGATCTTAGCCTTTCGATTAGGAGAAATTGATGTAATCGATTAGGCTCGCCTGATCGATTAGAGGACCATTGCCTAATCGATCAGAGTCCTATAATCGATTATAGATAAATTGCCTAATCGATCAGAGTCTTATAATCGATCAGAGAAGTTGGTATGTGTAATCGATCAGAACCATGTAATCGATTAGAAGAGTTGTGAGTGATCTGAATATAATCGATCAGAGGTAAGTAATCGATTAGAGGAAGTTTAAGTGTAATCGATTAGTCCTGCTTAATCGATCAGGCGTCCCTGTAATCGATTAGGCTCATGAATTTCTAATCTATTGTTGAGTGATGCAGGTCCTAATCTATACATAATCGATATGTAATCGATCAGCCACCAAGTCCTGTAATCGATCAGAGGCTGTAATCTGAGTGGCGATGGGAATAATTCAAAATCAATGGCTAAAGCTATTTTAGGCTTTCCAAGTACAGAGTGCTCAGACCTACTTAAGGAAGTTTACGTTAGACACAAAATCTGAGCAATATAGCCGTTGGAACTCACCTACTTCCTCCAGCGATAGATAAAGAAAGATGAACAAAAAGCAAAGGAAGTACAATGGAGTAAATGCAACACAGGCTACATTCTCAACACTCCTCATCCGATTAAGATCTCTCTCTCTCTGAACAACTCTCAACGGTCATATTTATTACACAAGCTTCAGAGTGAAGAGTATAAAAGCATTGAGAAGCAGTTGGTTGAAAAAATTGATTACTTCATTAAAAGATCTTGTATCTACTGCATTCAATTCTCTCAACAATCACTGTTCTCAAATTCTTAAGTGTGTAACACAATCCGTTCAATTGAGTGAACAATTTCTCTACACTTGTATTTATTATCTGAGTAAGGATTACTCTTAAGATAGTGGGATCTTAAGAGTAGGGTGTAATCTTACAAAGTGTAAGGGGGAGTGATTAGTAAGGAGGTGAGCTCTTGCTGTCACTTGTAAAGGCTGTCAAGAGCCCGTTTAAATCTTGAAAAGCTAGTGGAACCCAACTACCAAGTTGGAGAACTGGACGTAGGCCAAAAGTTGGGCTGAACCAGTATAAACTGTATTGTTCATTAAAGTTTTTTTTTTTTTTAAAAGCACAATTCACCCCCCCCTCTTGTGCATTTCCTGCCTGTTACAATGTGTGATTAAAACAGAAAATACAAAACAGGACAGCAAATCGGCTAAGGCAAAACAAGCAGAAAAATGCTGAAACAAGAACAATTCAGATTTACGGCTTTTATTTAACCACAACTCTCAATCATATGCAATCAAACAAATTAACTTTTCATCTCATGTGCACTTAATTCTCAACTTTTACCTCTAAATACCTATTTAACCTTTAGTGGTCTTAAAGTAACTTTCATAATCAGATTGTTCATTAAACAATTAAGCTACTTTATGAACAAACTCAAATTCATAGGGTTCAATTCAGATTTCAATTTCAAGATACTAATTACTTTTATTATTACAATAACCACAATTCCCATGAAGAAAGTGTTCATATTCTTTCAAGATTTAATTAGAACTTGTACACCCAAGAGTTATTATCAATTAAAGTTCAACAGTACCAACATCTTAAACAACTATTTATAAGGTTATCATCCATAACTCAGTAAAATTATTTTCCTCAAAATAAAAGGTCTTCATCCAACCATATGAGACACCCAACTTTAACAAAATTCATGTATTTCGTATAGAAATAGAAGCTAGTCAAAACACAGGCAAGGCATGAAACTTTTAAATTTCAATTCTCTTTTAAACATCAGCACATAATTAACATCATTTTAGTACCTCAAAGAATGATTTTAATCACCTAAATAGTTTCTTGCCATTTGACAGTAAAATCAGATTAATTAGTAATTAACAATAGAAATTTCACTGTACACTCTTCAAAACATTCAGTCATTATTTGTAACCCATACTTTCTTCTAGAATATGAATTTCCTTTTAATTTTAATACCTCAGTATGTATAACTATTAAGTATATTCATTATACTTGATTTCCTTATTCCCAACCCATCATTTCAGCTAGTATATTCAACCAACATAGAAATCAAAATTTAGAACAGAACAATAGCTACAAATCAGTCATTTTAACCAAACTTTTATAGTTTAATGTACAAATACATCTTCTAATTCCATCTAGCTTATATCTTATTTTCAGTCAATTAAAATTCTCATATATATCAAGTCCCATTAGCCCAGTCACAATCAGACCAAACAGAGCAGAATTCGAACAACACAGGGAAAAGAAAAGGAGGAACAAGCAAAATTTCATAAGCACTTAACAAACAGGACAATTATAACTAAATCTATTCAAGGCTTCCCCTGTCACTTAAATTCATTAAATAGAATAGCCAGGAGAAAGTAAAAATGTACACAGCTTCACACTCAGATAACAAGCAACAAAACATCACAAATTTCTCTTTTCCCTACCATTGAACCCAGCGGCCAGCAACACCAGAGAGCAAAATTATATAACAACTTCCTACAATTTAACTCAATTAAATATCACAAGATTTTCTCCTCCCCTGCCACAAAACCAGTCGGCTAGAGCAACAAGAGAGAAGAAAAATTGAACACTTAACAATCCAACATCAATGAACCATAAACAACCAACTTCAATCCACATCCTCCTTCATCATCATCAGCAAACAAAATAACAAAAGAATACCACCTCGATGAACAAGAAAATCGGTGGCATAGAGGGAAGAAAACTAAACAAAATGTCAAAATCACCCAACACCATGAAATTTCGACATACAACCAAGTCCTTTGTTAAACCTTGTTCTTAATCAAGTTTAGTTAAGATCTTGGGACAATTTCCACCAGAAAACACCATTAAAGGCTTCGGTTAACAGTGCCCAATTTGGGGCTTTTGGAGAAAATCAACCAAATAACAACCCACTACTCAAAATCCTTCCCAAAACTTCAAAATCGAAGCTTAAGCTTCATTTCTGTGAATTTAGGATCATTAAAGACCCCTGAAATCAATTTGAACCCTTCCCCAAACTCACTCAAATTGTCCTAGAAGAGAGAGGAAAACGAAGAAGAAGAGCTTACCTAAGGTTGACCTAAGCTTCCTGAGCGTTTTCCACCACTTCTCGGTGTCGGTCGCCTCAGGAACGTCGAAGAAATAGAGGAGCATTGTTGTCAAACTCACGAATTGACTCTCAGATTTTACCGTTTTTACGGCCCTACCTAACCAAAACGTGTCACGAGTCACTGAAATTCGTACCAGCTGTAAACTCGGTAAAAACTCACGAGTATACAGGCCGAATTTACCGTTTTTACCTTATAGAAAATTGTGTTAACTTGATATAAATCTTATATTAATTATTTTTATTTGACTTATTCAATGAATTTATATATAAATTTCATAGAAATTTCTTTATTGAGTTACATAAAGTATGGATGTTGATATATTTAATACTAACTATTTATATTTAACATTTATTCAAGTCAAATTATTATTATTTTTTTTATTTCTTATCTAATTATATACTGAAAATATATATTTATTAATAAAGATAAACTCTTACGAGTTTACAATTCGAGTTTACGATCCGATTTTACATTTTTCTCACGAGTTTATTTAAACTCAAGAGTTTGACAACCTTGCAAAGGAGGGTGAGTTAGAGAGGGAAGACAGGAGTGAGACGGAGTGAATGAATGGAAAAGGAATACGTGGGAGTATAAATGTAAAAGGATAAGCATTGAGGTGATATTTTATGTAGGTAATTTACCATTTTGCCCCTCCTTCTATAACTAAAAATATTTCCAACTAGGGGCAGATATTGTCATTTTTATTTACTCCATTATGCCCTTCTTTTGAAATTCTAATTACTATTTCCCTTTCAAGTTAATCTGAAATTACTCCAAAAATAATTTCTCTAGATATGCTTTAATTTCCAAATTTACTTATAAGGCTTTTTAAAATTTAAACAATATCCCAAGATTCTAAATATTCCCTTATTAATTTTTTTTCCAAATTAAATTTTGTCTTCTAATTATTTCTCTTTGTTTCTAAAGAAAAATAAGCCTTAAAAAATTATTAAAAATATGTAAAACATCATAAATTTATTTTTAATGCTTTTTAATATTTTAATAACATTCCCAAAACCTTAAATAACTCATATATTTATTTTTTAAAGTTTGGGATGTTACAATATACACAAAAATTGCAACAAATGTACTCACAGGACATTCACAGGAAAAAGAGTCATAATACATATTCAAATCCACCATTTGTCTCCATCAAGTATAAACCATAACAAAATTTCCAATCAAGCAACTAAAAAAACCATAAAACTAGCAAAATTAGCTAAAACTACCTAAGACAAACAAGACAAAATAACTTGTGAAAAAAATGAAAAACAAAAAACTCAACAGTAAATGATTGCACAATTTCAACAATTAACCACACAAGCTTTTGCCATTAGTCCTCGACAATGGAACCATTGACTTATCCATCATTTAGCATGTCTGCAAGTGCACGGGTCATCAAAAGTAGTATAGAAAAGGTTGTTATTCCAACAGGGACTAAGACACAAGTGGATCCTAGCATTTTGAATTTCAAAAGTACCTAAAATGAAAATAACTTGAAAAAAACTAATTAAAACTTTAATTCAAGACAATAGAAGTTTAGGATTATTTATCACCATTGTATTTCATGAAACTCAATTAAAACCCTCCCATTCACCATTAAAATGAAAATATGCGTTTCCCTAAGGTTCATAAACATTTGAAAACGCTTTCTTAAACCAAAATCAAATTTCTGTTCTCATTAAAATACACAATCTCTTGCTACAATTAATGAAAGTTAAGTTTCAAAACCAACCTTCAATTGAAAATGTTAGGTTAGTAATTATATCTCTACGTTGCCAACTAATCATCCATTTAAATCCTAAACTTCAAACCTAACATGGTTTACCTAAGTTCTACATTTATATTATCTCTCTCGAGCATAATTTAAATGAACTAAAAAAACCATATGGTGACCAATCATATGGAAGCATTATGTACAAGGTAAAACCAACACATAATTATCATTAACAACTAAAAGAGGGCAATAATCAGTCTTAATCCATGCAATGGTTATCAGTCTTAATCATACAATGGTTCAAAATAATCATAATACAAATTAACTAGATACTCATTCATCCCAACAACACCAAAATCCAGATTCATTCTCATCACAAAAAAATAAAAGGGAAGTAAATTAAACATATGGCAAATATTACTAGAAGAACAAAACAACTCCTACTCCACTCCCCTATAGTTTCTTTCTATGGACATGATGAATAGTTCTTTTCAGCTCCATTCTCTTCTCACTACTGCACAAACTCCAAGTAGGAAAATTGGCAGCGGCAATGATGCAAGGAGGCGGCGATGGTGGTGCAAGGCGGCGACTTTGATAGTTCAAAGCGGTGGCTTTGATAGCGCCTCCGAACCCCCTTCACAGTCTTCTCGTCCTCATGTGAAGGTGAAGGATTGAAATCTAAGCCTCTCTCCCTGAGCTATGATTCTCACTCACCTTTGCAGAACACAAAGAAGATGATTGAACAGTGTTGTGCGCCGCTTGCTCCAGTAGCTCTACCCTTCACAAGTTTTATCTAATGTGTGTTTAAGATCTCTCAATTCAATCCCAAGACGGTGTCGTTTATGCTGCAAAGCAAATTGAAATATAATATAACAAAATAATAATAATAATAGCACTAACACTAATAGTAGTAACAACAATGGCAATGCTACTTGCCTACTTCTAGAGACTTCACATATATGATTCTTCTTCTTTTTTTAATATTCTTTTACCTAATATTTAACTATTTCTTTTTAATTCAAAATTATTATCTTTCCTATGAGATCCCTTAAATAATGCACCAATTTGATATCCTATCAAAATTTTAATCAAAACCCTATAATTTAGCATCAATGACTCCCTAAATATACCAAAATATATACCAAATCTAATTAAAAATGGGGAGTCATCATAGCCCAAATTGAATTGATGACAATCTCAACTATATTGCTCTGTTTTGTTGCTCTAATTGTCATTTGCTTTGTCCAAGCCTCTTGCAACAACCCATTTAATGTTTCCTATATCCTTTTGTCTCTTTTTCTTGCAATTTGTCTACTTGGAACTTGTAATGGATCATTGGAAGTTGAAAGGCCATCATTCAAACTTGTAGAGACAACTTGTTGTTTTCGGATCACATCAACATAATGGTATATTGTGTTTGAAATTTTCATTTTATAGTTTGAATCACAATGATGTTGAAATTTCTCGTGTTTGCATGTATCTGTCATCTAATATGCTATTTACATTTGTGAAAGGATAGGATTTAGAGGAAAATTTTGTTTAAAGAGTTATTTTACCATGTGGCATGTCATCACTTAGTGCACAAGGGATGACACTTGTCAAGGCGGCTTCTTCCATATTTTCCTTAAGCTAGGATCACATTGTATTTGTGAGACATGTGTCACCTCCTTTGTTTTATTCTTTATGGAGGGGAAGCGATAGTCCAAGCTCAAGCTCTATAACTTTAGTTGGTTACATCTCAAGTAATAGTGAGCTTGAGACAATCTAGTTAAATTGATATATTTTTGTTAGAATATGTGTTAGTCTATGCATTACTAGAAAAAACCTTTTGACGTTCCTAAATAATGTTCATTAATTGAAAGTCTGACATTGAAAAAAAGTTTGTGGCATTTTCTTAAATAAGAGGCAAGAGGAGGAGAAAAACAATGTCTCTCGTAATGTATGAGAGATATTCTTTCTCATCCCTAATGAGGGACGTTGTTTCTTGTAACGACATCTCCCCGATAGAGATGAGAAAAGTTATTTTGTGAAACTACGTCTCTTGTTACATAATTAGAGGCATAATTTCTTGAGGAGAGACACATTTCATGAAACGGCATCCCGTTACGTAATGAGTGAAGTTGTTTCTTTGTTATAACACAGAGCTTCATCAATTTCTCCCCATTTCGTGAAAAGATAAGGCACCCTCTCTAGTTTTCTCTCAGTTGTTCGACACCATCGCACCTTTTCAAAGTCTATTTAACCAAGGGAGAGTCAAAAGCACACACACTTTAGTTCACGAATTGGCATTCACTCGAAGACGGCATTCTTATCATCTTTGAGTTTTTATACATTTTGATTTGAAGCTTTTTCAGAGCAAGTCCTAGGTAAGCGATGGTATTCAATTTTTCCATTTTCTTCTTCAATGTTGGCATATTTTGTTCAGGTCTTTTTTAAACCCTAACCCCTCTTCAATTTTGGCTGAACATGTTACTATATATGGGTTATTGATGGTTTTTTAATGGTATCATCATCGTCCTTTGCGCCATTTTTGAGCCCTAATCTTCATCGTCTTCTTCAGGTTTGTTCAAGGCCACCCCTTTCTTCACTTTGTTCAATTCGTGCCGCTTCTCTACCCCTATTCTCCTTCAGATTTGTTCCTTGTCTTCATTCATCAACATATGGGCTCAGGCTGTGTTTAACTTTACTCCTCCCATTTTTGTTCTGGTTTGTTAGCTCTGACAAATGCTTTTTCAAATAAAATTGAGCTATGTGTGTATTAAAGTAAGAACACTAAGACTACTCTGAGAGGAACATATGGAAGAAGAGGTCAATCTTCTTTAATCTACTTTATTGGTGTTTTCTAGATGAGAGGCACAGTATTGGTGTGATGCATGTAGAGAAAAATGTCAGTGACAGTCTCGTTGGGACGTTATTGCACATATAAGGGAAGACTAAGGACGAACTCAATGCGAGATCAACTGAACCCTTTCCCGATAAGGAAGTCACCCTACTAAGCCAGGCTATTGGGTCATTCATCTTGTGGCCTAGACGACTTGTACACAAGACACCGCAGAAGGGGCCACCTGATTTGGTAATAAGATAATTAAGTTTGAGATTGTTTGTATTATAGATTACAGTTTGTAATAAGATAGTTAACCTTGATTTTGACTCCATCTTCCTTGTTTTAATTTTTCTCTCTCAAACCTACTAGCTCCACCACCCTCTCTATTCCAAGTTTTCTGTTCCATTTTCTCCTCATTCACTCTTAACATATATGATATACACATTTAGTTACACGCCACTGTAAGCTTGTATTTTTTCCCTTCCTCTCTCAGTCACACACAAGACTTATTGCCTTTATCCATTAAATAACACACCTGGTCCTCTATATATATATATTCTTTCTATTCATCATCATTTACTATGCCACACCAACACAGTAGACAAATTTACAATTTTATTCGTTACAACTTCCAATTTTAAATCTTGGAATATATGAGGTAATTTCTAGTCTCAACCAATCTTTAAATTTTTTTATATAAAATATCTTGATAGGCATAAGTTAACATCCAAATAAAATATTAAATCATATTTAAATTTCAAATATATGTGGATTTTTAATGTTAACCCTAAGTCTTTAGGCAAACTTTAAAGTTGGCTTAGGATAAAATTAGATTAGTTTTTATGTAATATATTGATAGATATTATGTTTGCGGCTTTGTAGACTCTCATTGAGAGATTTATTTGGAGTAATTTTTATGAGTATCTCTAAGCTATAAAGTAACAGGTAACTCCGAAAAATTCGTTTGTATGCTTATAAATTGTGTATGATTATAATTTCTATGATTATCACTTAACTTACATATGTAATTCTAGATTTAATTTATAAATATATTTATATTTGATTTTTTTATTAAATTAATTTTTATATGATTTGAGTAATAGTTCAACCTTTTCAAGCTTACTTGTTACGTTAATATGCACTATGTAAACTATTTATTAATTTGTTCCTTTTCAAGCATGCTTGTTGCTGTATATTCTATCACATAATATGTGTACTAATAAGTGGCTTGTTTCTTTTCAAGCATGCTTGCTTATGTAATGAATTGTTTTGGGATAATAACTTGAATCAAGATTATATGTTAATTCTTAGTGATTGTTTGTATCTGTCATGGCATGTGCATTTGCGATGGGATAGGGAGTAGAGAAGAAATTTGTATGGTGAACTCTTTTACCACATGGTATGCCATCACTTCGTGCATTGGATGGCACTTGTCAGGATCCCTTCTTCTATGTTTTCCTTTGGTTGGGATTCCATGGAAGTTGTGGGAGATTTGACACCTCCTTATATTTGTTATTAAGAAGGGGAGCTATAGTCTAAACGTGAGCTCTATACCTTTGGCCAAGTATATCTCAAGTATTGGTGAGCTTATAATAATTCAGTTATATGGATTAGCATCTGTTGGATTATAAATTAGCCTATGGCTTTAGTCGATGGAATAAGGATGGATCGTGATATAAGGGAGGTTGCATATTGCATTTATTCATTAGCAAAGCATATTATATTAAATCAAAAGAAATTTTGTGTATGTTTAATTAAGAATATAATAAATATGTATGCAAAAAACCACAAGTTGTTTTGTGTATAGATTTACAAATATATATCTATATAAGAGTTTTTTTTAAATTTGTACATGATTGGTGGGTGTATGTTAGATATGTTCAGTAGTTACCGAGATGCTAACCTCATCCGTTATATTATCATTTTCAGGAAAGAGATCAAGTAAGAAACAAGGGAAGATACCATTCTTGTGCTTATTGAGCACATTTGTGTCACTTTATATTAAATTGTCATGACACTGGAATTACTTTTACATTATGAAATCTTTCAATTAGTAAATGATTTAATAAACTATTGTGTTTGTTCCTATTAATTGGGGTATATGCTCTTTTATTATGTTTGTCTTTTTCTACCTTGGTTAGCTCTCTACAATGTCATTTGGAACTATTTTACCATGATAGGTCCTCTTCTACCATGGTTATGTATTAATAGCTTTGAAGAATACAGTCGTTTTCTAAATAACCATGGTAGACCTTCCACATGTAGTTTATTCTTTCCTAGCATGGTTAGCTCTTAAAAATTTAAGTTTGATTCTTTTCTAATATGGTAGAGTATAAAAAACTGGTTCCATACTTTTTCTACCATGATAGAGTGCATTTATTTAATCAATTACTCTGATAGGCTTTTGAACGTTTTACCATGGTGAATTTATTATTTGGGTTTTAACTTCTTCATTACCATGTAAAAGTATATAATGATTTTAAGGTGGTTTTCGATGGGCGTTACATTTTGAGCCTAATCTTGTAAAATTTGTATTTCATTTTTCAAACTTTTTATCATTTTGCTCATATATAAATGTTATGTTTTCATGTGGACATAATGTATATTTTTAATATCTTTTAGCCATCACTGGAGTTTAGTCGTCCTTTGCCTGTGGATCATTGCATATTTTGGTTTGAATCATTTCAGCATACTATACACTCTGAGCATAAAATTACTTATTGATGTAAGTGTTTATAAAGTCCTTATTACTTTGGGCCTAAATAAATCATTTCCTATATGTATATGTTCTAAATTTTATTCAATTTCAGGGGCATTAGAATTGGCATCAAATGGAAAAAACTAATGAAGCCTTTGAAGATGTAGTGATGCAAAACCCTATAGTAAGTACTTTTTATTTAAATTCTTTGAATGTTAGTCAATTGAGATATATATTGTATATAATTACTTTGTTATTACTACCGTTTTTGTAATTTATAGGGCCATCGGGAACCAACGAATAAAGAGTATGGCTTGGCTATTACGTTATCAAGTATATGTGTGACATTATTATTATTATTGGAAGTGTAACATCCTTGAAATTAATTGAGGTTTAGTGGGATTAATTAGGAATTTATTAATGAGAAATGATGGATTATAAGAATATTTGAAGGATTCTGAGGTATTTTTGAGGATTTTAAAAGCCTAGTTTTCCCCACATACTAAGGACAATAATTTTGAGAAAATTATTTTTTAGGCTCAAAAAGGGGTTATTATGGGAGAAAATAAGTAAAGGATATTATAGGAAAATTTTATGAGTGAAAAGAAAATTTTTGGTTCAAAAGAAATATCTTATTTAAGGATTTTAGGGCCTAGTAGTGTATTTTTCCTACCCTCTTTTATTTTTTTTCTCTCCCTCCCCATTTTCCCACGTGCTCTCTGCCTCTCTGTTTCTCTTTTCTCATCTCACACTCAACCATCTCTATCAAATCCCTTTATTTCCTTCTACCACATGCAAATATTATTATCCCTCTTTAGTTTATTATTATTTATCATACCCTTCTCTTTTTATTTTTCCTTCCACCTGCATCAGCCACACACACCACCACCACCCCTTTGACTTCCTCTTCCTTCTCTTCTTTCTCTCTCCCTTTATTTTATTATTTTCCTCCTCCCTTCATTTTTTTAAATCATTTATAGTCCCCCTCATCTCTTTCCTTACACTCCCCGTAGGCCCTCTTCCTCTTCCTTTTCTCTTCTCTTTTTCTTCTTCTTTTCCTCTTCTCTTTTGTTCATTTATACTCCCTCACCGTCACTCTTGTTCCTTCATTTTCTCCTTCAGCATCAGCCACCACCATTATCCAGCTTCTTCTTCTTCTTCCTTCCTCCTCCCTTCTCCCTCTCGTTTTTTTTTCTCTCTCTTCTCTCCCTTCGTCCGTCGTTGTGGTGGACTTGGGGGAGTTTTCCGGCGAGCGTCGCTGGAAAACCACCATTCCTCTCCTCCTCTCACCTCCTCCAACATTGTACTCCATTCCTCCACTCACATTCGGTCTGATTTGTGCTTAGAAAGTATATAGAAAAAGTTTTAGCCAGAGCTTTTGGAGCTCTCAGGTACCGTACCGGTGGTTTTTCAGGCCATCTAAGTCCATATTCGAACTTTCGTAAGTATTCTCTACACCTCTATGTCATTAGTTTTCTGATCTGGAATATTTCAAAAATAGGTCTTATCTGAGTTGTGGTTTTTGGGATATCTAAATCTATTATATTAAAATCTAATATTTGAGTTAGAATTTTTCTTAAGGAGCTTATAATTTATTTGAGGTTTTCTCAATTATTTGGAATTTTTGGAATTTATAATATTAGGGAAAATTTTGGGATATTGTAGTCTGACTTGTTGTGGTTAAATTGATAATCTATGGGAGTTTATTTAACATTATATTATGATGTTAATCTGGCTGATTATGATGGAATTTGTTGGTGAAGTTTTAGACTGTAAAGTCTCGATTAGACTAATGATTAAGGAGGAATTTTTGAAATATGGACATTTGAGGTTAATGGATGATTTTTATAAATTTATGGATATTAAATTAAGGCTGTGGTTGGGATAAATAGGATTGAATTGAGATAGATATTATGGGAGTTGAAAAGATTTACTTGGGTATGTGAGGATTGGATTTTGGGATCTTATGATGGATATGGATGGAGGATTTTTAATGGTTTAGTTGAGAGAGAATTTTGGGATCTTATGATGGATATGGATGGAGGATTGGATTTTGGTTAGGGAATTAAATTCCCTAACTTTGTATTTGAACACTTAATTTAAGTGTTAATTTTATATGACTGTTATGGAGACAGTGACTTGTCTTGAGTTGAGCAAGCAGAGCGTGGTTTTACTGAGGTACCTTGAAATTCTGCTTGAAGGTAACCATTGGCTACTTAGTTTATGTGTGTGTGTGTGTGCGCGCGCGGTTGATAAGGTTTTTGAAATTATATTTTTATTTTATTATTATTATTATTATTAAATTTTGGATTCTGGTGGTATACATAAAGTATAATTTATATTGTTTATTTTATATGAAAATGCCATGTGGGATTTTTATGTTTAACCTGGCACATATATTTGTGTATTGCATCATAAATTTGAAAAGAATATATATATATATATATGGTTTTGAAATACTATTGTAAGATTTTTGGAACACTGGTAAGGCCAAGTGCCTGATTTGTGGTTGCATTGCTATTACTGCTTGTGATGCATATATTGTGGTATTTAGCATCGATGCCTCAGATACTTTTACCATCATGTGATGAGGTACCATGTTAGCCCACAGGGAATAATTATTTTATAGGTGTACTGGGTATGGGTAGCCCCCATCGAGTACTACCTTTCAGTGTGTTGGGTATGGGTAGCCCCCATTGATTATTAATATAACACATTAACTTTTACTATTATATTATAATATTTTAAATGAATTATAACCACTTTTTAATACCGAAAGCCCTTAAATATGAAAAATTTTAAAACTTTTCCTTTGTAAATACTGCTCCAACTTTATTATAGTTGGAATGGGCTTTTCGGATTAACTTAGAATACTAAAATCTATGTGTAAAGTTAGGTGGTTATAACGCAATTAAAATAATTAAAATCATCTTAATATCGTTCTAATACTTAGTATTATCTAGCGTGGCTTAAAATAAATTAGAGGAACAATCTCGATCGACGATCCTCTTTAACTTTACCTATCATCTCACTGCTTCTCAGTTATATACTTATACTTGTCTTTTTGCTTATCTTTTAGCTTTACAATATATACAAACTAGTCCCCAAAATAGCTATCATAATACACTATAAAGCAGGCATTCCTGCTTTCTTCTACTTTACCTTAGTCCCCAAAAGGCTTACTTCTTCCAGCTTCTCTTAAAAGCAATAATTCAATGCAGTTTATCTCATTAACTTTTATTCTCATGAATTCATCTATTGACATGTATACATTTTATAAATCAGTGCAAATAATGATAACCTTATTCCTATTATTCTGTGTGCTATCCGCACTTACCCTCTATTAGTAACGATATATTCATTATCTACTGGAGGTTCTACCTGCAGGACTTCTCGTTATAACATTTAAAGCTATAACTAACTGAATGGGAAAAGAGGTGGCCAAACCCCTAGACCCTGGAGTACTCCACTGAGGAATAATAATTTATCAACTAAATGCAACAGATATTGTAAAATGATACATGCAATTTAATAGTTATTGAAATAAACTGCTACCTGATTCTTGATTTACTCTTCGCTGTATTCCTCCTCTTCTTTGTACTCTGGGGATTCAACCCCACTATCTTGTCCTATAAATATTTATAATAAAATAATATATTAATATCTAACTTAGGCATAATCATTAAACGTCTCTCACGTTCCTATCGTACTACCCTTTTCTATTTCTAATACTATAAATTCTTAATTTCTAGATAAATGGTTAATCATACCATTATCAACACATATTGCACAACCATTCATTAATATACACACAACACAACATTGAACATAAAAGTAGTCTTACTAATTTAAATTAAACTTACATACTAAATATAATCACACATATTCATAATCCAACTTAGATCCTTGTCCTAATCCTTACAAATCCTTAAGTAATGAATTAACTTCCAAACTAAACTTCTTAACCTTTCTCCAAACCAACAATTTAACTTTTCCATTCAAAGTATATTTCAAACCAAAATCTCATGACACCCAAGAATAACTAATTCACTTCAATTCACATTCCCTTACACTTCATCCCTATTGAACTAACATCTAATGAACTCCAAGGAGACCAAACTCAATCTCACATTCCATTAAAATTCCTTCCTATCAAACTAACACCACCCTTTTAACTTCCCACTACTCTTAAATTAATTCCCATTAGACTAACATCATCATTTCCCCTGCTTTTATCAATAACCCAGCAACCAGAATAACCTGAAATTATAAATTTTAGCACCTAGAACTTGCAATCGAACAACAACAACAACTTCTTATTTCCTTATCCAATTGATCATCATAGCCTCCCTTTGCTTTGCTCATAAAGCCAACAATCAGTAGCATTAACAAGATCAAAGAACCACTATTTCACTCACTTTGATTCAGTCAATCAAACGATGAAAATTCTAAAACCTAAAACCATAATCATCATCAATAATCATTCCTTATCTCATGTTCAACTATTCGTCACAACCCACAATTCAGAAATTCAGTCCCAACAACAATCCAAATTCCAGAACCTAAAACCATAAACCTCATCAATAATCATTCCCTATTCCTTGTTCAACTAACCATCACAGCATTTTCTTCCTTCTTCCCTTAATCAAACCTGTCAATCAGAACTAGAGGACAACAATCCTACACTTAACAACTTCATATCAGTCAATCACAAATGAACAAACTCAAGCTCATATCCCAAAGCCTAACAGAACATCGATGGCCATTCTTTTTTTTCTTTTTCTTTGGCCGAACAGAACCAGATCAGGAAATAGGGAACAATAATTCAAGTATTCAAAATTCATCTATTCCTCATATTTAAAATATTATTGGACCCAAAGAAATAACAAAATCAAACAATTCCCATAGAAAGGGAAGCTCAGCCAGCGCAGAACAAGAACAATAAGAGGAAAAAGAATCCAACCATTCCAAATTTCATTAATTTACACTTTCAAAATACTTATCAGAGCTTCCAATTACAAGTGTATTTCATTTGGAAATTCTTTCCTCTTGAACCCGTCGGGTTCACAGAAACAGGGGAGACAAAGAATTGCTTCAAAATTCATTAACCTCCAATAATCCACATATAATCCATTCCTTAACCTTAATCTTGCTTATAATCGTAAGTAATTGAGCTTTAAAACCACAAACACCCAGAAATCCTAAATTTTCGTTTCGGGTGAACAGTAGTAGAGAAGAGAAAATCTGAAAATCTTGAACCTATTTCACTTTCTTTCCAAAATCAATGCTCAATCTACCAAGAGAAAGGTTCAAGCACCCTTCTTATAAGCTTAGAAGCTTCAGAAACGTTCCTAAAATCTGAATCAATCCCCCCCATTTCGCTCAAAATCACGTCAGAAAGGAGAGGAAAATGAAGGAAATAGCTTACCCAAAATTACTCCGAGTTCCTTGAGCGTTTTCCGCCGTGAATCGCCGTCGATTTGGCCCGTCCGCCACTACTGCTTCGAAGAATCAGAGAAGAGAGAATGAGAGAGTAAGGAAGTGTGTGTGTGTGTGTGTGTGTGTCGGGTATTTGGGGAAGAAGAAAGAAATAAAGATAGCTGAGTGAGAGAGAGTTTATTTAATGGTTAGGGACACATGTGTGGTGCATGTTAAAAGAGAGACTGATATTTTTCTTTTATAGGTATTTTACTATCTTGCCCTTACCTTTATAATTGAATATATTTTCAACTAGGAGCAGATATTGTCTTTTTCATTTCCCAATTTATATTTTTCTCTTAAATGGTAATTTTATTTACCATTCCCATTCACAAATAAATCTGAAATTTGTCCCAAAATAATTTCTTTAGATATACTTTAATTTCCATATTTATTTATAAGACTCTTTAAAAATTAAATAATACCCCAAGATTCCAAATATTTCCTTATTTCTTATTTTCTAAAATTTGGGGTGTTACAATTAACCCTATTGTGGTGCTGCGTATGGGTTGAAATTCCCATCGAGTTCCACTTCTCCGTGGTTCTGGGCATGGGTTGAGATCCCCGTCGAGTTCCACTCTGGTTCACCTAGTGGTAGGGGACAACCTAACGCTTCGCAAGATGACGTTATGGATGATTGTGAAAAAATGTATTTTAAACAATTTTATAAAATATTGGTACAATGAAATTGTTAACTGTTTGTCCTAGTATAGGTTACTGCATGATTACCTGGTATGTGCTCATATTTCAAATTATTTATATATTATAACTTCCCACATTAACACCTTTCTGTCACACACCGAAACATATAAACTGGTAGTTAAGTGGTTAGTAGACATAACCGTGTCTACCTCAATTTGGTGCTTGTAGGTTTGTGTTCAGTAGTGGATACTCGGGGAAAGGAGCCCTCAGCTTTTCACTGAAACATAGTGAGCTTTTATTTTGGGTTTTAGGCGAGAAGTGTTGTATATTGCATACTTCCTTAGGCTTTCATATTTCCATTCTGCATTCTTAGTTTTGGATAACTGTATGCATTATTCTTTTGGTTGGAACCGGTCCATTTTTGGCATATAGGCCTGAGAGCTACTGGTATTGCTTTTCTAACTGCATTTTGGTTATGAATTGCTGGTCGGAAACTTCTTTCTCCCTACCATGGTTGTTTGGAATTTTACTGGATATTTTATCATACTTTAACTTGGTAGGAGTACGTTAAGTAATTGATCAAAGAGTTTGATGTTTTATTTAAAAGATTTACTCAGGTGATTAAATATATTTTGAAAGAAAGATTTACAAAGGTATTTAGATACATGATTCATATATTTTATATCCATGTTAGGTGAATTCTTTCTAACATGGATAAACTGATTTAAAAGGTGGAATGTTCCTTTTCTAACATGGATTGGTTTATGGAACGGTTGAATTTTTAAATATCCATGTTAGTTGTGTTGGCGAGAATTGTTTTCTACTCTAGCCCTACCGGAGATTTCCTCTTAATTGAATAAGATAAATTCTTATCTAACTATGATAGTCCTTTTTTATATTTTTAGTAATATTCTTTTCTATCATAATTAGACATTTAAACTTTAATTTTTGAAATTGGTACCTTGAACTATTTTTCTAACTATGTTAGTATTCTATTTCATAAACCCTTTTTCCTAACATAGTTAGTATTGATAAAATCTTGTTACATTCGGTTTTATGGTTAGTTAAATGGATTAAATTCAGTTTTATAACCAATAAAATTGGTTTTACAAAACGCATGTTACAGGAAGCACCAGAAACTTCTCACATGTATAAAATTCTCATCTATAACTTCTTAAATGAATGATACTATACATAATTATAATGCTTTAATTTATTTCTTTTCACATCCATATTGTTGCATATTTATGGTACAAATATTGCATTTAATCAAGAAGATGAGATTGATCATATTCGTGATTATATTGCAGAGTTTTTCCTTTCAAGTATGAGGTAAAAAGTGAGCATGCATGTACAAAATATTTAGAGAGCATGAAATTTTTTGTTAGTTAGCTCCCACATGTATATATGTCGTTAGTTTGATTAGTTACCTAGGTTGTTGTGTTAATAAACTTGTGAACAATGATTTTGTTGATATGTTTCTGTTTCTATATGAGTACATATATGTATTGTGAGATCTGTAACATGCAGATGGAAACCAGAACAAATAAATAAAATGGTTAAAAACTATGAAAAATTTTGACGTCTCTTATGACGTAAGTAAGAGACGTCATAACTTGAGAAACAATATTGTTAGTACTGACTATCATCCAAGATGGTGGGGTGAATTGGGTGAAAAAATAAAACTTTGAAACTCTCTTTAAAAATACAATTAAAGTAATAAGTAAAACTTTTGAAGATCTTTTTCACTATTCAATGAAAACATCATGAACTATGAAATGCTAATCTAATGTGTAAATCAGTTATGCTGGAAAATATGAGAGTTAAGGGAAGAGGAGATGCACACAGAGATTTATCCTGGTTCGGTCTATTCCTTTGACCTACATCCAGTCCCTAGGCTCCACCTGAGATTTCTAATCCACTACCTTCTTGTTTAAACCGGGAATAAGAGAAGCCTTTACAATCCCACAAGTTTAGCCGAGCACTTGTGAAGCCTTTTCTCTCTCAAGTTTAATCTGGGTACTTGTTAACCTCTCCCCCTTACAACATGTAAGAATGTAATTTGTTTCCCACTCAAGATCACCCAATCTTGAGTATCACTCACTAAGATAGAATGATTACAATGAAAGCTTACTTCTCTCTAAGAAGTGGATTTTGTTACTCACTGAAGTACAGGAAGACGCATGATGAAATAAGAATTTCTAGAGCTTCATAATTTAAGCAATGTGTGCTCTGATCTAGCTCTAATTTTTAAATTCTCTCTTCTCATAATCATCTCTTCATTTCTGGGCTCACTTATGTTTTTCTCTCAATCTAGTTGATTTGCGTTGAGCCTTATTCCTGCTTCTTATGCTTCTGTTGTTTTCAGCTCTTTATATATGGTTGATAGATTTTTGCTCATTGAAGACTTGAGGAACTAGTTATTGTGAGAGAGAGAGAGAGAGAGAGAGAGAGAGATGAACTGGAGTGTTAATGGTATTCTAGCTATTGTGATAAAGGCTCCAGAAATGTTTATCTATAGTGTTTAGCTTTTCTCTTCTTGGTTTAAGTCGTTGTTTAGAGTGTCTCAGTAGTAACAACTCTCTATTCTCTCTGCATTCTGAGTTCTGCTTGGCTTCTGTGTCCAACGGAACTTTCCTGAAATGGCCTAAGCAAAAACTCCAAAAATTTAAAGTTAGTTAAGCATAGGAAGAATAATTAAATTTGAACTTTCAGTTTATCAATCGATGGGTCGACCAGCAATTGATTGCTCTCTATGCTTGGCAATCGATGGCATTCAGAGTGTTCTGATTTTCTTTCTATTATAATCTGTAACACTCAATTGAAACATCAGCTATTGGTTGAACATATAAACAAATAATAGATGGTCATATTGTCTATCGATGGAACTTCATTAATAGATGGTGGATTTAGCAATTGATAGTCTTTCACACTTTTGAGAATTTATAACTATCATGACAATCGATAGCCAGGCTAATCATCGATAGAAAAACCAAAAATCTATATGCACTCTGAGCCCAATCGATTGAACTCAGTCACCAACAATCGATTGATCCTTAAGCTATCGATGGCTCTTTGCTTTCTTCCATTTTAAAAATCTGTTTCAGCAAGATGGGATAAACTTTGAAAAAAATCATAACTTTCTCATTTCAACTCCAAATTTTGCTTATAATATAACCCCAGAAAGCTCTTGGAATCTACTTTTAAATGAATAAAGAATCATTGCCAAACTCAAAGATGTTCAAAAGTTATATTCAAAATCGTGACTGTTAGACTCATGCACAATATGAATTTACTGGACAACTTTACAAAATCATATCTCCTTCAATTTAAAAGCTTTGATAGTGAAACTTGTGTTCATGAAACGGTTTTAAAGTCTAGTTTCATCCAAATTGGATTTGTATTCTAAGAGATATGCTCCAAAAGATGATTGCCTATCTGCTGTGTGATGTGAAAATTCTGGGCAAAATTTAAAAATTCATAGCTATGAAAGTTGGTCCATGAATAGTGTCGGAAGTCTAGTTTCATACAAATCCTCAATCCAATTTATATTCGATGAGATATTATCAAAATATTGGACATGGGTCAGACTGACGTTTGCAATTGATAGAACTCTGAACAATCAATGGAAAATCACCCATCAATGGTTCCAATCAATCAACAATCGATGGCTGATGGATTGTTGAGATGTCCAATCAATTGTTGATCCCTCAAAAATATAAAAATCACCTATGAACATGCTATGTGATCATATATGCATAAAAACTCATGGTTTGATGATATGGACATAATTTGAGCTTCTTTTAACTTTCAAATGAGCATAGAAACTTCTAATATCAAGTCTAATAACATGGTTCTTGATTTTCTCATTCAATATCTTTTATTATTTGATCATATCATGCTTCATAAACAAGCATAATAACTCCATTCTTTCTTTGACTAATCTATACAAGATATTCACATGAAATAATGGTTAATCAAAGTTGGAGATGAATACTTCATACAAACTTTTTGCTTATTAGATTTAAATCTATATTTGACATCATAAAAACTAATCATATCCAACAAATATCTCCTATTTTATAGGGAAAATTTCATTGTAGGACCACTGTAGCAATTTAATGTCAGATGAGGACCAAAAAATCAGAAATTTCACTGCAGGACCAATGTCCTTAAATGAAAAAAAAATTGTTGTGTGAAAAGACCTAAAAGCCCTTGTGAATTAATTTCAGATAGGGACCTGTGCAAAAGTCTTCTGACGCTGACGCTGACGCTGACGCTGACAACGTACTTCCTTGGCTGACAACGTACTTCCTCGTGCATATGGCGATTTCCTTGTGCATATGGTCATTTCCTTGTGTGTGGCCTAAACATAGCACGTTATAAGGCCAATTAATTACTCCTTGTGCATATGGGCATTTCCTTGTGCATATGGGCATTTCCTTGTGCGTGGCCTAAACATAGCACGTTATAAGGCCAATTAATTACTCCTTGTGCATATGGCGATTTCCTTATGCATATGGTCATTTCCTTGTGCGTGGCCTGGACATAGCACGTTATAAGGCCAATTAATTATTCCTTGTGCATATGGCTATTTCCTTGTGCATATGGTCATTTCCTTGTGCGTGGCCTGGATATAGCACGTTATAAGGCCAATTAATTACTCCTTGTGCATATGGTCATTTCCTTGTGCGTGGCCTAGATATAGCACGTTATAAGGCCAATTAGTTACTCCTTGTGCATATGGCCATTTCCTTGTGCATATGGTCATTTCCTTCTGCGTGGTCTGGACATAGCACGTTATAAGGCCAATTAATTACTCCTTGTGCATATGGCCATTTCCTTGTACATATGGCTATTTCCTTGTGCATATGGTCATTTCCAGGCCACGCACAAGGAAATGACCATATGCAGAAGGAAATGGCCATATGCACAAGGAGTAATTAATTGGCCTTATAACATTCTATGTCCAGGCCACGCACAAGGAAATGACCATATGCACAAGGAAATTGCCATATGTACAAGGAAATCGCCATATGCACAAGGAGTAATTAATTAGCCTTATAACGTGCTATGTCCAGGCCACGCACAAGAAAATGCCCATATGCACAAGGAAATGACCATATGCGCAAGGAGTAATTAATTGGCCTTATAATGTGCTATGTCCAGGCCACGCACAAGGAAATGACCATATGCACAAGGAAATCGTCATATGCATAAGGAAATCGCCATATGCACAAGGAAGTACGTTGTCAGCCAAGGAAGTACGTTGTCAGCGTCAGCGTGTCAGTGTCAGCGGTCAGCGTCAGAAGACTTTTGCATAGGTCCCTATCTGAAATTAATTCACAAGGGTTTTTAGGTCTTTTCACACAACAATTTTTTTTCATTTAAGGACCTTGGTCCTGCAGTGAAATTTCAGATTTTTTTGGTCCTTCTTTTACATTAATTGTCTACAGTGGTCCTTTAATGAAATTTTCCCTATTTTATAATAAGGGACATTAAAAGGCCCACTTGTAAAGAAACGACGTCCCTCTGTATGTTCGCAGGGGACATCAAAAGTCCCCTACAACGTCTCTTATGAGTAATGAGGGATGTTAAGAGGAGCTTGTGTGGGACCATTAACGACCCTTATTTTGGTTAATTGGGGATGTAGAAAGTGATACATTTAACGTCTTTTATTTGAAGGGACGTTAACAGTGACACTTTTCAACATCACTGAGATTGACAGCCCCTCCATAGTGAAAGTTAAAAGCCTAAACTAACGTACGTTAAAAGCCTATTCTACAGTAGTGTATGGCAATTGTCAGCGGAATAAGGATGAATGGTGATATACGGGAAGTTGCATTAATGCATTTATTCATGAATATATCATTTTTAATCAAAACAACTGTTTTTATGTGTGAATTGAAGACAAAATATTATGTATGTGAAAAACTATGAAGTGTTTTGTATAATATATATATATATAATTGCTCGTAGCAAAATTTGACATGATTTGTTGATGTATGATAGATGCTTTCAGTAATTACTAAGACGTCTCATCCCTTATATTAACATTTTTTAGGAGTGAGATAATGTAGGAAACAAACTAAGATACTAGGAAATGAGCTCTAAAGATTTTGTTGTATGTATTTAGCAAGTTTATGTCGTTTTATATTTAATTGTCATGACACTAGAATTACATATACATTATGAAATCTTTCAAATAGTAAATGATTATTAAATTATTGTGTTTTTTTTTTTGTTAACAAGGTCGATCCTCTTTTATTATGTTCATCTTTTTATGCCTTGATTAGCTTCCTAATCTATTATTTGGAACTATTTTACCATGATAGATCCTTTTCTACCATGGTGATTAATGTATTAAAAGTTTTGAGGAAAATACTTTATTTCTAAATAACTATGGTAGAACTTTTATATGTAAATTTTTTTTACCATGAGTAGCTCTTAAGAAAAATAAAATTAATTATATCCTACTATGGTAAAGTTTTAAAACGGTTCCATTCTTTTTCTACAATGATGCATTTTATATTATTTAGGATTTAAATTCTTGGATATAATAGGTTATACTGATTTGATAAATCGCTTTAATTGAACTTTTAAACTTTTTTACAATGATGCATTTTATAGTATTTAGGATTTAAATTCTTTATTGCCATAGTAAAGTACACAATAGTATAAAGGTAGGGGTGTTACAATGAGAATTCAAATTTCGGTTTGTTACAAGTAGGAGAACTACATTGGTCAGGAAAAAAGTAGGATTACTAAATAAGCATTTCCCAATCGCATTGTAATGATACTTGGATATAACCCACCTCCAGACTTATATAAATTCAAACCCGCGTCATTAGCCCTCCCTTGGTAATTTATGCTCGCATAATAGTAGTTTTTCTAGGTAAGATATATTCTAACCCTTTAAATAATTATATCTATTCAATTTTTAAGCCAATATTTGTTTTAAAAATATTATCATTTATGTTATAAAAACATTATCATATATAAATTATGTAACACCTCGAATTTTCTACTATATTATAACAATTTTTAATTGAATTATAACCACTTTTCAATGTCAGAAGCCCAAAAATACGGAAAATTTAAAACATTTTCTTTTAAAACATTAAACCAACCTTCTGTTAGTTGGAATGGGCTTTTCGGATAAATGGGAACAATTTAAAACTCTTTATAAAATAAAGTGGTTAATAAAACAATTAAAAGTACACTAACCCTCTTAGGGTGTCTATTTATAATTCATAACACTTAGAAAATTTAAATCCCTTAATAAATTTATACAATTCTATTTTCTATGCTTTCTACTATTAATTTAATAATTTAATTTTACAACATATACAAATAATATTACCAAAATATTTAACTACCTCTTACTTTTTCAAATTATAATCCTAATTTTTTTAGTCTAATCTTCTTCCCCAGCTAGCTTCTTCCATCATGCGTACTTAAAATGTTTGGGGAGGGGGTGAGATTGGAAATCCCAATAGCAGTTTCTTTCATTAATATATATTATCATGCTAGCATTGTCATGTATATATTTCATAAACCTAAACAAATATCATAATTACACATACTTCCTGCGCTACATGCTCTACCAGCTACTATTAACAATATGTTTGTTAACTAGTGGAGGTTCTACCTGCAGGACTTCTTGTTATAACATGTAAAGCTATAACTAACTGGTTTGACAAAGGGGTAGCGAACCACCTAAGCCTGGAGTACTCCATAAATTGTGAAGTAAAACTTCTATGCAGGAATTAACAAGGCTTATTACCTTCATGCATAATGTAAATTTGAAACAAATATTATAAAATAATACATGCAAATCTTTTAATGTAATGAAATAAACTGCTACCTGTATCCCGAGCTTACTCTTCACTGAATTCCTTTTCTTCACAATACTCTAGAGTTTCTACTTCACTATCTCGTCCTATAAATATTTATAATATAGGAACACCACATCAATATCTAAACTTATGCATAATAATTAAGCGCCTCTCACGTTCCTATGGTGCTACCTATATTTCTACCCCTTCCCTTTCTAACATATCATTTAATCTTAGTCTCTACCTTAATTGTTGATCATAAAATCATCAACAATACATAAATTTTCAATAATCATATTTTCTTCCACGTTAATGATAATTAATTACAACTTAACTTATTATAGTTAACCTGACCATTTAAGATCAGACGGTTACTTTTAATTATTCTATTCCAATTCTACCAACAAGTTACTAACGTCAATATTAATGAAATAACAATCTATATTTGTTTAATTGTTCACAAGCTCATTCCACAAATACTCCCAACCTTAATTACTACTTGAGTTAAATCCAACAGCAACTATAAATAAAATTCTTAACTGAAACCCTTAAATTTAACCATTTAAACAATCCTCTTCATACTAATATTATCTTAACTCTTTAAACCATAACTTTCATAGCTTCTAACCACATAAAAATCAAATGTCATAGAGGAACAAAAAGATGATCAAAGTTCCCAAAAAAAAATATTACAAAGCACCATAAAATACCCAAACCTATAAGACATTTCAGATTTGTCAACTTAATTTTCATATTTCTCTAATTAAGTCATTAGTCACAATATCATCACCCTTCATTTCAGCCACAAAAAAATTATAATTTCCTTATTAATTTCTTCATGAAGCATAACATTTATAGGGATCATTTTTATCAAATCCAATTTATTAACAATGTGAAACTTTTCTTCTTAGAACTTTAAACTTTAGTCTTTAAATCATCATCAATTAATTCAGATATTTGCTCCTTATCAGATATATGGAAGCATGTTTATCTCATTCATAATCATATAGCAACCTCTTACCTTTTATCATATTTTTCTCTATCCAATTTGAACTTCCTTAAACTTTATTCATTTTAATGCCAATACAACGGAACATTAAAGCATCAATTATTAAGTTGCCATGGGTTCATTAGGACTGTTACTCTTTTAAATTAATTTAAGATTCTCCTTTAACATGCAACAACATTGATTAGGCTCTCATATATACACACACACACACATATATATATATAAGTCAACAATGAACCAAAAACATACAAACACATAAATGAAATCAGCAACCCATTATCAAACCTTATTTAAAATCATAGCTTCAGAGGATACACACATTTAGCCAACCAAAGCAAGAGAATCAAATTAAACTCCCCAATCACTGAACACCCACACATTGAGGAAAAGAAATCAGAATTTCCAATCATCATCATAGCATTCAATTTCAAATAATGAAGCTCTAATTAAAATCTAATATAAACAAATTCTTTCCCTCTCTGCCACCGTAACCAGCCAGCAGAACAAGCGAGAGAAAGAAAGGAATAAACATTTTAACATTCAATTAGCAATACCGAATCCTATTTGAACCAACACAGAGCATATGAAAAGTTTAACAATTACACACCTCATAGTCCACAAGAACAACCGGATCCGAGAGAAGAAAGAGAAGAACAGAGGCATAGAGAGATCGAAATAATACATAAACCCAGAAAATTCAACACAAAATTTTCATATGTTTTAACCTGCACTTAATCTCAACAATTCATCACCATCAGCCATATAAACCGACGGCTCCAAGCAGAAACAGGGGAAGAAGAAGAATTTCCAAGAAAATCCCAACTTGCAAAATCAAACATCCAAGATACTAAATATACTTAAACTTGCTCCTAGATAAGGCTAATCAAACATTCAAACTATGGGTGCCCAGAAATCGACGGAAATAGCTTCGGATGAACAGTAACCAAGGCTTATTTTGGGATAAATCGGACCCAAATCAACCTTCCTTCACAAAATCACTTCAAGAATACTCTTAATCTAGTCTTAAACTTCATTTTTATGGGTGTAGAAGCTTCAAAAACAACCTAAAATTCGAATCCCTCTCTCTCATTTCAGATCGAAATCGGAAGAAAGAAGAAAGGAAATGGAGAAGAGAAGCTTACCCAATGTTCCCTTAAGCTTCTTGAACGTTTTCCTTCCCTTGATGCCGCCGATCGTCGTTGTTCTTGGCCGAATCCGCCGTTGCCAGCCACCATCGAAGAAGAGAGAAGACGGAGTGGGAGAGGAGCAGAGGGAGTCAGGGTAAAGAGAGAGAGAGCAGTGATAATGAATATGAACACGTGGGGAGTATATAAGGAAAGGAAGGAACTAGATATTTTAATTAGGTGAATTACTATTTTACCCATCCTGTTATAACTAAAGATATTTTTAACTAGGGGCAGATATTGTCTTTTATATTTCCCTTTTCCCATTTTTCTCTTAAATGGTAATTTTATGTATCATTATCATTTACAAATAAATCTAAATTTGTCCCCAACATAATTTTTTCTAGATATGCTTTAATTTCTAAATTTATTTCTAAGACTTTTCAAATACTAAATAATACCACAAGGTTCTAAATATTCCCTTATTTAAATTCATCTTCCAACTATTTTTCCTCAATTAATAAATAAAATAAGTCTTAAAAATTATTAAAAATACACATGGCCTCATAAATTTATTTATAAGGCTTTTAAATTTCCAAATGCCACCCCAAAACCTTAAATAAATTCTTGTTTTTTATTTTATAAAATTTGGGGTGTTACAAATTACTTGAGTAGGCTTTTTAGTGTAGATTTTTTAGCTATTAAGAGTCGTATTTGTATGGTCAGCCAGGCTTGTTTCCTATCTCTGTTCACTAAAAACAATAAATTAATAACAAATCTCACCGTTAAATTGACTTAGCAAAGGAATATTGTCGTTGGTTAATTTATGGCAATATATTTTACGATGGAATCATCAAATTTCATCAATAAATTAGGTCATCATTCCATTTTTTTTTTTGTACTGATATGAGATGTTTGTGATACAGAATTTATGATAATTTACCAAAAATATTTCTATTTATAATTTCTATTAGACTTATTTTATAAAGATTTTATACAAGAATAGGAGAGAATGAAATATTTGGAATGCCTCGCATTTTTTCTCATGAATAAAAAAAATGCAGCAGTATGAACAGAGGAAAGGCGTCCACAAGAAAAATAGAGAACAAGCTACATGTCTCCAAAGAATATATTTTATGTTTGTTTTCTTTATTTTTATGTTCATGTATAGTTCCTTTATTCTAATTCATTGTGCTCGTAATACAATTACTTTAGTAATATTTCTATTTTTGAGAGTATACATACATTTTGTTATTATTGTTATAATATATATATATATATATGGGAGGACTTTATATTACGTGAAAACTCACACTATTACGGATAATTTTTTCCCTTTCTCCCGGAAATTAAAAGGAATAAATTCTCAGACCAATGAAGTGGATAACCGGGAAAATAAACCCTTATGTAGAAGTAATAAAAAATTAATAATTATGTTGAATTTTTTAGTAGTCATTGTCATCTTTGTTAACCTACTATGCATAAATATCTATATATATATATATATGCATATACACACTCTTTAGCTACTTTAGCTTGACTTATTTCTGGGAAATGTCATGGGGGAAAGTAACTTATTTTGTTGGTCGCTTATTTTGCATGTTTGTTTCGGCTTATTGTCAATCTAACTTATAAGTAACTTATAGCTTATAAGTCAAAATAAGCATAAGCTATTTAAAATAGCTTATTTCTTACTTATAAGTCACGTATAAGGTAGGGCCCACAAATTCTGACTTATTTTTCACACTAATCACAACTTATCCAAACATACACAATCTGACTTATGGAAAATAAGTCACTTTTCACACAGCCCATCAAAACATAAAAGTCATTACACAATCTGACTTATATATAAGTCACTTTTTCATAAGTCGATCCAAACACGGAAGGGGAAAATAAGTGCTTATTTTCGTCAAAAGCACTTAAAATGAGAAATTCATTTTTCGGATATGTTTGGTTTAACTTATTTTTAGTTGGGCTTTTAGCTTATAAGTTAATCACAAGTAGAAGGAGGAAAAAAGAGCTTATAGCTTATTGTTAAGTGCTTATAGCATATATATATTATTTAATTAAAAAACTTTATATTTGTATGATTTCTAATTCATATGACTTTTTATCCATTAAAAATATTTATTTAAATTTCCATTTTATTTTTTTGCAGATAATTGGGAAAATTAATTAGAGATCCCATGGAAGAAACATAATCAAGATGAGATCCTATAGAGTTGTAATTAACAACTTCTGGCCTGATAATAACAACTTTTACCTTCGTGATAACAACTCGTGAGACCTTATCTGAATTATGTTTCTTCCGTGGAACCTCTATTTAATTTTCCCCAAATAATTTTAATTTTTCACTCAAAATCATTATAATTCAAATGTTCAATTTAGTTCTATTATTCAATAAAATTCATGCCCTTTTTTGGTCATTTTCATCTTCAATTTACTTTTCAAGATAATCCTCCAAACATATAGCAAAAGTTCAATTCATCAAAAAGTCATTTTTTCACAACAAATTTAAACATAAATCTCATTACACAATCTGACTTATGTAAAAGTCAGATTGAAAATAAGTCACATTTCCAATCGTTAATCCAAACACACCCTAATCTATAACAATTAGTGGAGATTTTTAGGTACTCTAAGAGTGTGGCCATATTTTTGCCTTGGCCAAGTTAGGGCTAACATGTCAGCAACTTTTTTTTTTATGAAAATGAACATCTCATTAATTAATAAAGATAAGTATATAATTATAATTACAAACCACATAATAACTTACCACACCATTTTGACAGCAATTTCTACATATCCTAGAAATACCAAACAAAAACTAGCCAAACAAAGAGATAACATGTAGCCGCTATCATATTGAGAAAGAAAAGGATACAGCAATCTTCTCCCAACAACATGAGTGCATTCATGGTAAGTAACCAAGCTAGAGAAGTATGATGTCAACACCAAATCCAAGAAGTGCAAAAACTCGTATCACCTGACCAAGTTTGGCTAGATCGCCATATAGTAATGCAATTATAACCAATGTACTCCAATGATGACTCACGCAAATCCAGAAGAAGTTGGCTCCACCCTTTTAATTCTCCTTCCATATGCTTAATGAGGCCTCCCTTAGGAATTACTCTCACTATTACATACCCACAACTATACCATCGACAAAGGACATAAGAGACCATTCTAAGCTATAACATATCTTCCCCAAGATAATTATAGTGCATACTATTTTAATTAAATCAACTTAAAGTTTTTGAAATTAAAGAAAAACTTGAGAGAGGGGAAGAGAAAGGTAAGGGGATGTATGGTTCTATTTTTAAAAACAGTTTTTTGTTCTTAAAAACACAAAAAGAAAAAAAAAACATGTATGGAAACTTGTTTTTAATTAGTTGTTCGAAAAAGCAAAAACAAAAAGTTGTGTTTAAAAACAAACAAATAAGAACAACTTTTACATGTTTATTATTTTTTGTTTTCTTCCTAAACATGAGAATTTTCCCTCTAATTGAAAACTTGAGTTCACGACTCATACTATACCTAGAAGTTCGTGACATCACCAAGGGTGACGGAACCCGTAATGTTACCGACGGTGGCAAAAATCATAACGTTGCTGATAGCGGTTGCGACGCCGTCAACAAAGAAGAAACCGCAACATCACGGACGTCAGTCATGACCTCACTGGCGGCGGTCACAATATCAACAACGGCAACAAAAAACGCAATTTCATTGATGGTGATATAAACCCCAAAGTCACTATGACGATAGAAATTGCAACATGTCTGACGGCGATTACAACATTACTAACGGTAGTCATGACTTCATCAACGACGACAAAAACCGCAACTTCATTGACGACACTCATGATGTCTTTGATGGCTACAGAAATCACATCACCAACAGTGACCATGACATCATGATGTTGGTGGCGACATCTCTGATGGTGGCTGGGACTTCACCGACAGCGGCCACAATATCAGCAACGGCAGCTACGACATCATTGACGTTACCGACATTTGTCATTATGTTATCACCAGTGATATAACTTTTATCTATGTTAATTTAAAATTAAGAACAACTAGTTGAAACAAATTTTTATATATTTTGCTTTTCATAGTGGTTTTAAGAAACAACTATCCAAACTGAATTTTTTGTTTTTTTCCAAAAATTTGTTTTAAGAAACTATTAGTTAAACATGTCTTTTCTTTTCTTTTTTGTTTAAAAAGCTTGGTTAAAAAAACTGTTTTTAAAAGAAAAAACTAAGAACACAACCAAACAATACCCCTGGACTCGTGTGAGAGGGGGAGGGGCTGAGCTGAGTATTGAAGAGAGATGCATATGTGAAAGAGAAAGTAAGAGTGAAAAATCACAGATTTCTAGGCACTATTAAAATAAGAGAATCACAGGTGATGATGGAGACATTGAAGATCATTCACACCAAATGACTTGGTTGACGTATCTACCAGTCTTCGGTTTATCTAAACTCATCATTACCATCTGTTAAGACTTAAGACCAACTCATCATTACCACCTTTCAAGACTTGAGATCAAGCATGTAGGCACTAGGCAGTTCCTTGGGCAGTATGCATTTGTTTTAATAGAAAGTATAAGATATATATTAATCATCTTTTTCTCAAACAATTTATGTTTTCTTAAAAATTCCCTTATTATTGTACATATTAAAAGGTTTTATGTTAAAAAGGAGTACCAACAGAAAAATACCTCATGAATTCCGAAATTTTAGATAGGTAATTTGTAATTGTTTCACAATATATTTTTCTGTCATTTCCCCAAATTAAAAAAAATAGTTTTGAATGCAAATGATTAAAAATAATATTTTAAAAAAAAATTAACACATTTTTAACAACTGGTTTTCTTAATATTTGCAAATTACTCAGTTTGTCCATTTTTATACCACCCAAATACTAATTTGCAAACTTTCCCAAAAAAAATTATAATTGGTTAAAAGTAATATTTCCTAGGAAATATAACTTCCCCCAAATATATACTTTTATTTATATATAAGTGGGTAGATGAGAGTGAGAAAAAAGATGAAAAGATGATGAGAGAGTATATGAATTAAGAGTAATATGGGTAAAAATACATTAAATATTAAAACAAATTAAACTCAAAGTGGATCTTACTATAAAAAGGAATGATCATTTAAAAAATTTCCATCCAATAATTCAAGAAACTGATCGTTCAACAAGGGACTAATAAAATATTCCATTAGTTCCTAAATATAAGACATAATTGACATATTTGAAAAATTCTAAGAAAGATAAATAAGTTACTTATAAATTGATTAACCTTAATTTTTTCTTTAAGCTAGTTTATTTAACTTATATGCTAACATATAATATAATAATATACAAAATATATTTTAAATAAGTGACCAATTTAGCTTCCTTAATTTCTTAAAAAAATAGTCAACTAGATCTTATATTTTAGAACTAAGAGGAAGTATCAATTTAGCTCTTACAAGGATGAGATGGAGTAATGACGAAGCAAGATTATCTAACAACAAAGGAGGCCTATCTGCCAGTCCAAGTCCAAAGCCTTTATTTTCATTTGAGAAGATCAGCAGAAACCAGATATATATGGTTCCGCAAAACCTTGTCCAGTCTTTGTTAACGTAACACATATCTTTCTTTTCATTCTTTTGTCATTCTGCAACTTTGTTCATCTGAACTCAACAGCAATATGGCCAAATCATCATCATCATCATCATCATCATCAGATGTGACTAAGCACGTAGCAGTAATTCCATTCCCTTTTGGAAGCCACCGTATCACTCTCCCAAACCTCGTCTTCAAGCTTGCACATGAAGCTCCAAACGTGGTTTTCTCCTACATAGCTCCATTACAACACAACCAAGAGGTGTTTTCCAAGCCCAATGTCCCGCACAACGTCAAACGCTTTGATATCTCCGATGGTATTCCTGAGGGACACGTACTAGGAAAGAACCCCGTTGAAAAAATTGACTTTTACCTTAAATCTTGTCCTCACAATCTCAAACAAGCTTGTGTCGATTTGGAAGTGAAGAGCACAAACCTTAAAATCACTTGTGTTCTCTCTGATGCTTTTATCACTCCTTCTTTAACTTTGGCTCAAGAACTTAATGTCCCATGGATTGCCGCCTGGCTTTGTCTTTCAACTGCAATATCTCCTCATTTTTACACACACATAGTGCGTGAGAATTGTATCAAATATGGCATGGAAAGCACCAAAGTTGTGGATTTCCTTCCTGGTTTGTCCCAAATGGAAATCGCCGATTTGCCGTATGAATCCCGTATTCTTGGTGATGATAATGAGACAGAGTTTTCAAGGACACTAAGCTCCATTGGGAAAGCACTACCTCAGGCTAAAGCAGTAGTGATGAACTTCTATGAGGAACTAGATCTGCCATTGTTTGTTGAAGACATGAGGTCCAAATTACAGTCTAGTCTTTATGTTGGTTTTCTCACTATCTCACCAGATCCTTTTTCTTCTTCTTGTTCTCATCAATTCATGGACCATTCAGGGTGCTTGGAATGGCTGGACAGGCAGAGAAGTAGATCTGTGGTTTACATATGCTTTGGAACTGTGACTGTCCCACCACCTCCAGAATTTGTAGCTATAGCACAAGCATTAGAAGTTAGTGAGTTTCCTTATCTGTGGGCAATGAAGGATGACATGAAAGGTATCTTACCAGACGGGTTTGTTGAAAGGACAAGCAAGAGAGGTAAGATAGTCCCATGGGCCCCACAAATGCAAGTTTTAGCACATGAATCTGTAGGAGTGTATGTGGTTCACGGTGGAATTAATTCTATGATGGAGAGTGCTGTGAATGGAGTGCCTATGATTTTCAGACCCTTCTTTGCAGAACAGGGCATGTGTGTGAGAATGGCGTCCGATGTGTGGGGCTTTGGGGTGAAAGTAGAAGGTGGGGTGTTCACCAAAGATGGACTGATGAAAAGCTTAAATCTGATTTTGATGCAGGAAGAGGGAAAGAAGGTTAGAGACAATGCTTTGATGATGAAGAAGACTCTCCAAGATGCTGCTAAACCAGATGGTAAAGCGGCTCATGATTTTAAGGCTTTGGTTGAACTAATTTCTGCCTCCTAAAATTTTACTTTGGAGACAAATATTAGATAGTGTGCTGGGATAAGTGTGTAGGTCTCCAAGAATTTTGTGTGTGTGTGTGTGTGTGTGTTTATAGAACAATATATTTATGTTGTGATGTTGTTGAAGTTCGTTTGTGGGGCATCCTTCAATGTAGTTAATAAGGCTCTACGTCCATTCTTAGGAGCAATGTTGCCTCTTTGTTGTATGATGTTTCTGTCCTCCTTTTTGTATGAGCTTTGCTTCCGAGTGCCTTGGATCCTTGGAATTTCCTTTTCTTTTGGTGTCTTCTTCCGCTACTGTCATGATTTAGATTCGAACCTCTTATCTAGCAGTGAGATGGGGACAACGATAGACCGATGCCAAGCAAAGCAATAAAAAGACTGAGTTTTTTTAGTCCTTTTAGTCAGTTCCGATTCGGTTATGGAAGGGATTTCACCTTAAGGATTGTCAGGATTGGAAGTACTTCTGCTAATTTAGAATTCATAAGCTAAAGCTAATGCCCTTCCTCTTGAGGAGAAGTAGCTAACGAACTTCTAGGAGAAACATAATTGATAGCATTGATCTCTATCTTGTACTTTGAAAGGGACATTATTTAGACTACTACTGGCGCTTCTAATTAGGATGCATAGCATTATCTCTTGGGGGGGGGGGGGGGAAGGTTGACTTAGCCTGCCTCTCCCATCATGACTTTGGGCTATAGTTACCAATTTCGAGTTACTTGGCGGGTATTCCCTAGCACGGCTTATGCAAATCTCTCTCTCTACTACCAGGAAACGGGTTAGAATCCCCATCGCTGGAGCACTACAGGCCTAACTTATTATTCGATATAATGAGAAGCACATTTAGTGAACTATAGCCCTTATCCCTCAACTAATCTAACCTCCACTTCAACAAGAAAACCCTACCCATTTGATTGGTTCCTTGGTAATCTCTATTTTGATCAGGGGAACCCCAGAAAATGAATCTGCTAATGAAGGTTACAGATACACACACATATCATGTCTATTGGTTTTAATTTTGATTTATTGTTAGCTTTTATTATTAATTGTTGTTTTTTGCATTTAATCTTGGGACAATTGCATATAGGTCTCAAGCAAAGAATTAATTTTAGAGGGGTCTCAAGGAGTTGTTAATGACAACTATTAATAACTGCAATAGCCTTGGTTAACAAATGAAGAAATTGTCAATGGACCTGTCTGAAATTAATTATCTTGCTTGAGACCTACTTGTAATTCTCCCTTTAATCTTCAGATTTAAGAATATTCTGTCATTAATTTATATGGTTACTTTAAGGCTTATCGCTGGACTATGGGTGATCTATCCTTGGGGGATTATTAAGACTCTAATCTGTCATTTATTAGGGTGCCAATAGAAATAACACAATTATAACTCCTAGTTAAATGTGAAACTTGAGAAAGTCATATACTCATTTTGAAAACTCCGTGAGCTGATGTTCCGGGGTGTTTCTATTGTTTTTGCATCAAGGAACTGCAAGGATTTTATGAGTGCCCTAAATGACCACCTAAAACTCCCAAGACAGTTAAGATGCATGTGGTTTTTTTTTTCACTCCAAACACACACCTACTAATATATGCATGCAATCATCTCTTCAAATGTGCGGTAGAATGCAAGGTATTAAAAACTAGGCAATGGTTCAAAGATCATTAGGTCAGATTGAGGGTGCCTAAACACTTATATCTTAATTATAAACAGTCTTTTTTATATAAAAAAAATATTAAAACAACAAAAATATGTGTATATATATATATATACTATTTATAAGTAACAAAGAAATTATAAATGTTCATGAAAATATGTTCATAATCACTTCAATGGGAACAATCACCTTGAATGGTCCCAAGGACTTTTGATTGAGGGAAATGAGGTCTATCTCAAAAGTGTGACAACCAAGCCGTCTCGGTCAAACCCAAATTACAAGATCTAGTAGATTTTGATTTTGGTCCCTAAATTTTAAATTTGTTGGGTTTGATCCTTCAACTTTGGACCATTTATAACCATTAGTCATTGAACTATAATAATCAGTAGTTTTGGCCATTAACTTTGTGTTTTCATCACATTTGGTCCCTTAACTTTAAAAATGGTTTGAAGTTAAATTGACAATGTTAATTTTATGTGACGATAACATCATTATTAAGTTGCTGATAACAGTCTTCTCCATATGTACAAGAAGATAGTTCCCTACCAAAAACAAAACTGATGATGGCCTCATTCAGCAACTTCTTTCTCCTATGACGATGACAAGCACCTTTGGAGGCAAAAGAAATTGCATAAGGAGGCAACCATCGTTGTTGTCGCCATGGGGAGGTTGTCATCGCTGATAGAAGGGGAGGGATTCATTGTCACACAAGAAAGTAGCAAACTTTTAATGGCCTTACCGCCAAACAGGAACATTTTTAAATTCAACACCAAGTCCTTTTCAAAGTTTGGAGACCAATGATTATAAACAACACACAGTTAAAGAAATCAAACCACCGATTTTAAAGTTTGGGATCAAGGTTATAAACGGCACAAAATTGAATGACTAAATCCCCCAAATATACAATTTTAGACATCAAAACCAAAATCGAATGAAATTTCAAGAACCAAAAGTAGTATTATCACTACATTCTATTACTCTAGACATTGGCTAGGATCATCTCATGTTTCATACCGCCACAGGAGTCTAAGAGGATATCAAGTGTTGCTATTTTGCCAAAGAAAAAATCGCTACTATTAGCAAGTCAATGGACTTATTCATGGATTACAACAAGGTGCTATGTGGATCACTAGATTCTCACACATATGTTATGTATTAGCGGCAACTGGATTTGTACGACACTCAAGAGTGGAATTGCATCAAGGATGGTGCCACGTACTACAATATATTGGAGAAAGATCACATCTACATTCTTCCGTTGGCCCTTAATTTGAGTTACCACTACAAAAAAAACATAAGATTGGTAGCAGTTTATCATTAGCAGTTCGACATAGTCGCGATTTTCCAGGCAAACCATGGAAAATGAACAAATGGCCATGTGGTAGAAGCAATTGGACATATTTATCGCGGATACGTATACTCAGTTGTGACAAATATTGTGAGAAGCTTCGTGCCATATGGTGAAAACGAATTTGTTGTGGTTTGAGATGTGGAAATCGTGACAAAATACCAAGGGTCAAACATTTTTCATGGTTTCAAAACCCCGACAAAGTGTGAACACATTTTATAGTAGCTTTAATGTTAGAATAGTTGTAAAGTAGTTTAAAATAATATATTAATAGATATTATTTGTTTGATTTTGTAGACTCTTCTTGAGAGCTTTGGAGTGACTTTGTAGGATTACTTGTTAGATAAGAAATAACAGGTAACTCTAAAAAATTCTTTCATATACTTATAAATGGTTTATGATTATAATTTGAATGATTATCACTTAGTTTAAACATGTAAGCCTATATTTAGTGTACAAAATATATTTATATTCTAGATTATTCTTTATTAAGTCAATGATTATACAATTTGAATATTAGGTCAATCTTTTCAAGTTTTCATGTTACTGTATATTTTAATATATACTCTATAAATTATTAATTAGTTTGCTTCTTTTAGAGCATGCTTGTTGCCATATATTGTAATACAATATATAGTTTGTTTTTTTGTAATCATGTTTTCTTATGTAATGATATATTTTTAAAATTTGTTTATTCTAATGTGAATCAAATTGATATATCAATTGTTAGTGATTGCATGTATGTGTCATAACAAGTGCTTTGTAATGAAATAGGAACTATAGGAGAAATCTGTATGATGAATTCTTTTACCATGTGGTATGTCACCACCTAGTGCATAGTGGATGTCACTTGTGAGGGCTCTTCTTCCATGTTTTCCTTTGCTCAGGATTGCATAGAAGTTGTTAGACATATGACACCTCCTTATATTTGTTCTTTTAAAATAATTCAAGCTTGCGTTCTATACCTTTGGCCGGGTATATCTCAACTACTAATGAGCTTGAAATAATTGAGTTACATTGATTTATTTCTATTGGACTATATGCATATGCCTCTAGTCAGCGGAGTAAAGATGGATAGTCATATAAGGGAGGTTGCACAATGCATTATTCATGAGTAAAGCGTCTATTATATTAGAAAAAAAATATTTTTTAAAGTTGTATTACAAATACAGTTAATAAGTATGTGAAAAACCATCCATATTGTTTTATCTATAGATATACAAATATATAGATGAGTTTGTAATAAAATTGTGCTTTGCTTGTGTATTAGGAGATTTCATTAGTTATTGAGATATGGATATCATTCTATCATTAACACTTTTCAAGGTGAATGATCTAGTAGGAAGCAAGGGAAGACACTTGAAGAGTGAGCCCTGAAGGCTCTTTTGTGCTCCTTAAGTACATGTTATTGTTATATTTATTTGCCATGGACCTAAGACTTTTATGTTTTATTTTGTTACAATATCTTTGAGTTTTAAATTGGTACTATGATATGAGACTTATTTAAGATACATATATATCTTGTTGGTTTAGATATTGAATATCCCTATTTGCTACCCCCTCCGTCACTAAATATAAGCTTTAAATTTGTGAATGTGGTTATCCTAGAATATAAGCTTCATTTTAGGTTTGCACAGACATTTATTGCATTTTTTTCAAGTTCATCCATTGTTTATCTTTTCTCCATACATTCTCTTTCATATTTATTATCTTTTATTTATCATATTCTCTCTTATTATCTTCTCTCCACACATTCTCTTTCATCTTTAATAATAAGGGTATAATAGGAAAATAAGTTATATTTCAAGCATAATTATTGCTTCTAACTAATTTTATCAAGTTTCTTAATGACCACAAAGTAGTTATTTAAAGCTTATTGTAAGAGACGAAATGAGTACATTGCAGCATTTTGGTCAAGTATATGACAGTTATATCTGAGGTGTTACATTAAGGAAGTGGCGTCACTAATAGAAAGAATCGCCACCTTTTTTATAAAATCCTGAATCTTAAGGAATTATTAAATAGCTAATTAAGTGGTAGTTGGGAGAATTCTTAAGAGTTCTTAGGTAATTTTGGAATATGATTTTGAGGTTTGCTATAAGAATTATAGGCTTGGAAATTGTTCAAGGAATGAATTGGTCTAAGTATAGGTTACTCGGCTGGATCGGGCTTAATTTGGGGCCTAAAATTTTGGCTGTTTTTCCTTCATCGTGGGCTCCCACGATGAGGACACGAAATCTTGTTTTTTAAAAAGACGAGACAGCTCAAAAATTTTAGAATTTTGCAATTAGGATTGAAGAGGCTGAGAGGGGGCTACTTTTCTCTGCTAGGGCAAGTTCCTAAGGGTCATTTGGCTCAAATTCAAGTCTTCTATCTCTATGTAACCCTTCCTACTCTCTTTTCCTTCCATGTTCTTGATTTCTTCCATTGTTCATGAGGAGGTTTTTAGCGTCAGTCATAAGTCTGAATTTCTAGCTATGTAATGGGTTCTCTTGTTTTCTTACCCCATTTTCAACTTACTATAAACTAATGATATGAATTATATTGTTAAGCAAGTGACAATTTTTATTTGGGAGCATTTTGAACCTTTTTCTTCTAGGGTCCTCATGGGATCCGAAATTTCAAAGCAAGATTTGGGAATTTTCTTGTTTCTTTAAGCTTCTTCCTATCTAAATTTGATCTTAAACTCATTGGGCCTTGCGATTGGTCATGGATTAGAAATTTGGTTGAACAAAGTTTCAAAATGCTTAGGGTTTGGGAGTGATTTTTAAAACCTAATTTTCATTATTTGTTTTAAGGCCTCAGATATACTTGTTGGAGTTTGAGAATGATTTTAATAATGTTAAATGGTTGGGGGTTAGCTTCAATTAAAATTTTGGGTTAACAAAGTTTCAAAATCCTAAGAGCTTTTTGGGGTAAATTTGGGACTAATAATGTTTCTAAAGAGCCTTGATGTTTTAAATATGTTTAATGGTATTGAAAAATGGTTCTAGAAGTTTTATACTCTTGGAATCGTAAACTGTTGCAAAATTTGGTTTTACAAAGTTAGCAAGTTTTGGTAATTTGTATATTGTTTCTAAACCCCTTGTAATCAAATGGGTGTAGTTGAATCATGTGAATGATAATAGTGAGTATTAGGTCCTTATTTGGATAGTATGGCGGCTTGCGTGGAATTTGGTGGCCTAGGCCTAAGTGGTAGAATAATGTCTATTTAGGTGGGTGGTTGTGGACTCAGTGAGGATTGTTGCATTGGTTGTTCGTTACATGACACTTTGCATTATCAAGTAATTGAATCGACTTGGTTGCACAAATGATTATTGTAGATCTTAATCCGAGTTTGTAGAGCAACGGGATAGCAACTGTGGTAACGTTCAACGGCACATTAAGATGAATACTTCCTTGTCTTAAATTGTATGTAGTGAATTGGTAAGTTCGACTTCTGGATGAGTTTGTGGAACCATGGTTTGAAAACCCGGACTGGACCGGCCGGTTTGACCGGAAACCCAGTGAACCGCCGTCCAGTCCGGGCTGAATCAAAGTGTAAACCGGCGTCCAGATAGCCCGGTGAGATCCCGAGTTCAACCGGCCAAAATCGTTTCAAACCGGGAAACCCGCCGGGGTTGATGGGTTAACCGGCTTGTTTTCTTCCTTCAGAGAAAAAATAAAACACGCTACACAAAACCAGATCTGAAGAAGAATGGAGGGCATAGATGGGACCAGAGGAAAAAATAAGAAGGAAAACATGGAACTAAGAAAGGTTTTGACAATTACAAGGGATGATGGCTGAAGAAGACCGTGTTGAGATCGATCTCAAATGCCACAGATTTCTTCTGAGAGTTCTGCAAATGGAGATGTTGGCTGTGGAAGATGGTGTTGTCCTTGGGTGATGACAGAGAATAGATGATGCGGCTACTTTTTAATGGAAATAAGATGAGCTGATTTGCATTCTACTACCTAGGGTTTTTTAATATGCTTGGGCTTGGGCCCTCTCATCCTAATAGGCTACTAACATAAATGAATACAAAAATTAGTTTTATGTTCAACAATTATCTTACTTGTGAATTTAGAAAAATCAGTTATTAGATTGATAAAACCTCAGATTTTTGAATAGAAATACTATATTATACGATATTATTTTTACCATATAAACTAATAAGATCTTAATATAAGGTAGACAAATATCATATAATATCTTATGATCTACTTGACCACCTTCTCTAAACAACCTTAAATTTAACTAAAAATATTTATACTTAAATATATTTATTCTTTTCCAACTAAATAATAAATATTTTTATTAAGTTATTATTTTAATTAACACCGGGTTGACCCCGAGTTAACCCGGTCGAACCCATTGACCCTTGAACCACTAACTAGACCGATTCAATGCCTGGTTCAGTTTTTTGAACCTTGTGTGGAACGTGGGCTGATATGCCAATATAGATATAGGTAACTGTAAAAGTTTACTCCATTGGTTGAGAACTTGAGATTAACATGTGTTGGATTCTGGTATCATAGCAATGTGCTGTTGAATAATGATTATTGCAATTTTATATGTTGTTGCACTTGAATATGCATGATTAATTGTTAAGCTTAGTATATTGTTTGAATCCAAACCTGCGAATGCATAATTTTGTTGCTGTAGTTCTATTCATATTAACGGTTGTTGGTACTAGCACCTGAAAAGATATTGGTTTCACCACTATCACGTGATGAGATGCCCAACGGCCATCGGGTTACTTTTTGGGTGTATGTACTATGTGGAGACTTACCAACAGTGAAATATGGTTTTGTTGGTTTCTGTCAGGTCGTGGAAGCTGGTTTAGGTTGCTCATGTCAGATAAGTATGGTTTCACTTAGTTGGCGACAGTGAAGTATGGTTTCTGTGGGTTCTGTTGGTCATGGGATTGATGTTAGCTCCTCGGTGGACATGGTTGTGGTATATTGGTTTACAATCTATGCAAATTCTGGCTAAATCATTATGTATAAATGGTTTCACCTCAAATGTGTTACTTGTTATGAATCCATGTTAGACCGAGTTGTATGATGGTGTATAAATGGTTTCACCTATATATGATACAAAAGATGTTTTCTATGTGTAAATGACTATTGTTGATTTTCTTATAGGTTGTATTACAATATGCCTTCATTTGTAGACAATATAGGAAGAATAAGTGCTCCTAGGACTTCTGTCTCATTTGGTTACTTTGCAGCTATAGGTCTTAGCTCCGTAGAAAGACATGAAGACAAGGAGCCGACAAAACCCCGTTGACTCTAAGGTTATTGCCTTGTTATTTTGGGTATATTTTATATTGCCACGTATTTCAGACTAGGCACATACGCATGTAGCTTCCGCATTTTTTTCATTGTTTTGTATTACTGTATTTGCTCTTAAATCCTGAGCCCAATCCTAATGGAGCAATTGTGGTCAAAGCCGTTATGATTGTGTTATCTTGCTTATGCATGCTAATAGCCCGTTGTTCGGGTGATGACTGTATTTTATTTTGGTTTGATTGTCCTTGTTTGGATTAAGTTGCTTTATGCATGCTTAGATTGGTTTAACAATTTGGAAAGTCGACTTTTATGATATGCCACTCATGTATGGTGAAATATTACATTTTGATGATTATGGATGGTTGTACTGTGATGATGGGTGTGCAGAGGTCATATTAGTTTTATTGGATGGAATTATGTTTTACAATTTGCGATAAGTAGGATTATGGTTATATTTATTTCTAATTACCATGTTAGATTAACCCTTTTTCCTAACATGGTAACCTGATCCGATATGAATAATATTTTTATTAATTATGTTAGTAGGTGGATTTCTTTCTAACGTAGATACTTTGTCATTTCAAGTTATTGATTGTCTCTTTTATTTCTATGTTAGACTTGTTCTTTTGATAGGGTTTATTATATGAATTTTTACAAAACTTCTATTCATGATAGACCGTATTTGAATCATAACTTGCTTTCTTTTCTATTATGGGTAATCCAATTCCAGATTCATAGGATATTCTTATATAACTATAATAGTTCATTTTATGTCATAGTTATAACCATTTTTAAAAAATAAATGTAAGTTGATTCTTAAATAACTATGATAAGCCATTTACTATCATAGTTATGGTTTTATAACTACACTCCTTTGTGTAACTATAGTAGACTCTTTTGATTTGGTAATTTCTTTCCTATCATAGTTAAACCTGTCTTCATAGAGTCAAATTCTTTAATAACTATGATAATCCATTTTGCATCGTAGTTACGGTTTTAAAGTAACTAAATGCTTTTATAACTACGATAAACCTCTTGATATTTGATGGTTTCTTTTCAATCGTAGTTATCTCTTGTCAGAAGGAGTTAAAGTTTAAATAACCGTGACACACCTTACTATTATGGTTATAATTTCATAAACTAATCACTATAATATCGGTTTGAAACCGATAAATTGGAGACAGTTACGGTGTAATTTTGTAATCAGTACAAAAATTTTGCATTTTCCAGGGTGCGTGGTTCACTGGTTCTTGCTCTTTGCTATAATGGTCTTGCCTATCTTTGGGGGACGTTGTCCTTGCAACCACCCACGAAATCAATCGTATGTTCTCCAGACACCTTGAATCTCCTTAAGATGACAAAAATGTTGGCGTGCAAACCTGGTGCAACACATATAGAGGGAAATTATAGGTCTAAATTGGAAGTCAAGGAGGATGAGCCGCCTCCGCTACCATTTGACAAGGAAGATATAAAAAACTTGTGGTAAAAGTTTCACACACCAGACAGACATTGTGTTTCCTGTGAATGTCGATAGTCGGTACATGAACAACTACAGTATGAATGAGGAACATATGAATCTGGTAATGAGATATCTCTGCTACCTCAAGTTGACTCCTAGAATGGGGCTGTTCTTCAAGAAAGGGGATGATAAAGTTATGCAAGTTTTCAATGATGCTGACTTCAGCATATTCAAACAAAATAGCATATCAACTACAAATTATGCCACTTATGTTTAGGGAAACCTGGTGACCACGAGGAATAAGAAACAAAAAGTTTTATTGAGAAGCAGTGCACTGGCATAGGGAATGTGTGATGGTATCTGGTTGTTTATGTTACTCAGAGAATTGAAGGGTATGAATCTCCCAATGAAAACGTTTTGTGAAAACACGTGCAACAAAGATGGCCTTCAACACGAAAAGATTAAGCATGTTGAAATCAACTAGCCCTTTTAAAAGGGAATATGGAGTAAAAATTATTTGAAGTCTTTCACATCTGTCCCAACTCACAGGTGACAGATTTATTCACCAAGGCATTCAAGAGACCTCTGTTTAAAGAATCTATATCCAAGTTGGGATTGATGAACATATATTCCCCAGCCCGAGGTAGAGTGTTGGGCTAGTTGGGTCTAGGCCCACATTAGAATGTGAAATATTTATCATGTAGTTGTTGTTAATTAGTTGAAATTCAGCTAGTTGAATTTTGAATTTAGGGAAAAATAATCTTTTGGTCCTCATTCGTTTTATCAATCGTGACTTAGTCCCTCAAGTTTAACTCATTATAACTCAGTCCCTATACTTTTAATTTGTTATGACTCAGTTCTTAAAAATATTAAAACATAGTCAAACTTTGAACTGTTACATGTGGCAAAAAAGGAGGGCCGACTCTATCTGATTTGGGAAAATATTTGGGAATTCCACTTCATCATGAGAGGGTGAAAAAGTCAGCGTATCAATTTGTGGTTGATAAGGTGAAGCAAAGATTATCTAATAGGAAATGTCACTCTTTCTCTTGCGGTCAGGATTATTCTAATTAATTCAGTAGCTATAGCGGTTCCAAATTACGTCATGCAAACATCTCTAATTCCTGATAGTTATTGTGAAGAGATAGAACGTAGCGCCTGTAAATTTCTTTGGGGAACTACTTCAGGAAAACAAAACAAAAAAAAAAAAGGTGCTCATCTTATTTCTTGAGATAAGGTTTGTACCCTAAAAGCTAAAGGAGGCCTTAGCCTAAGACATTCTTCCATGCAGAACAAGGCGTTTATGATGAAAATAGGGTGGGGCTTGGTTGCTAATCCTGGTACATTATGGGCTAGAGCTGTCCGAAGCAAATATAATTGCGGTGGAGTTGGTCAATCGCCAAGGGGTGACTAGAGTGAAGTGGAAACACGACAGAAGTGGAGCCTTTTCTATCAAGTCAGCCTACAATATTCTTACGGGGAATACTAATAGTGGTGCGAGTGTATGATGTGGAAATCTCAAGTTTCTACAAGGTGTAAAGCTCACATGTGGCTCCTTTCTTCATGATAGACTCCTAACAAATAAATCTCTTTACAGCAAGCATATTCATATCCTGATGGGAATTGCAAATCTTCCCCAGCATTAATTGAATCAGCTCTTCATGCTTCGAGGGATTGCTCTTGTGCAAGAGAGATCTGGAAGAGCTTGGGGGTTTCATCCATTGATCTCACAATCTGGTCTAGTGATCTTCATAACTGGTTGAGAATAAATATTGCAGATTCTCGATTTAAGGGGTTTGGTCCCTGGAATACCATTTTCTTGATAACCTGCTAAATCACATATGGAGAAGTAGAAACAAGTTAGTTCATCAGGGCGTATCTGCATCAATGTTTGAAGCTGTTGCAGAAATCAAGGGGATCGCAAACTGTATGTCTCGAATGAAGGTATTTCAGGCTAAACAGCTGAAGGTTACTAGCAGACGACAAAAAAGAGTCACAGAATACAGGGGATGCAATCATGATACATGTTGATGCAGCCTTTTCTCTAAGAAGTGATGTTGCAGGATGTGGTGGAGTGATCCGAAATGAAAAAGGAGACATCATGGAATCCTTTTCTTGTAAGTTAAACGAACACGCAGAAGTTAGTGCAGGAGACATCATGCAATCATGATATATGTTGACAACATGGCATCTACTAAGTCACAGGTCCAAATTTTTTTGGGCCTTCCTATCTCCTCCATCTAAGCCATACGCAGCTGCCCATGATTGTACCATCTAAGCCTTTTCTCTCTCTGAACTGGGGACATTCGCTGTTCATTAATTTGCAGCGTCCCTTTCTCTTTTCTGAGTTGATCTTCACAGCATTATATTTAGAGAGAGAAATTTATTAGCAGCTTCTTGAAATTTATCCCAACAAAGTCAGGCGGAATATCAATATGTAATTAGTGGTGTGAAGATCAAAATAAGGCTGTTCAGTGGATGAGTGAAACTCTCTTGACTGTTCATTTCCCATTACTTTCATTTACTACAAAAGGAACGCCCTCTTATACTGAAACAACCTTCTTAATCAAGAAGAAGAATGTTAAGAGGGTTGTTTCAGGTTCAACTTTGGCTCTCTTCTCATTTTTAGTGGATTAATGGTGAGTCTTTACGGTTCAACTTTGGCTATCTTCTCATTTTTAGTGGACTATTGTCTATTGTTGAGCCTTTGCGGTAGGAGATACGAGGGAGGGGGTGTCGGAGTCGGACTGTGGTGGGAGAGAGAGTAGAAGGGGAAGGAGGAGAGAGAAAGGCCCGAAAAATTCTGGCCTATAACTTAGTAGATGTCATGTTGTCAGAGTCAGCTTCCTTTTATTGCCACATATAAGGGATTTCAAAGTTTGACTATGTTTTAATGACATTAGGAATTGAGCCATAATAAGTTAGAAGTATCTGGGGCTCTGGGCTGAATTATAACGAGTGAAACTTTAAGGATTGATTCACGATTGAGATAAAAATATAAGGATTAAAAAATTATTTTTCTCTTGAATTTATTTGGATTGTATCCAATTCGGCCAAATCTTATCATATAATGTGATTGGGTAAATTATGATTAGATACTAGGGTCCAGGTTAGTTGGCCAGTCCATTGTGTATTTTTCTCAAGCAATAATAAAACTAGAGGAGCACTTTACATCAGCTTTAACCCCACAAAAACTAATTGCAAATTTTATATTAAATATTGATATATTTGATAATAATTTTAAATATCATGTACAAACCCCCATTATATTCAAGAGATCAGAAAATATAAAGAACACATCTAAGAGGAAGGATCCCATTATTCATTGAAAAGAGCAAGCCTGGGGGCAAGGGGAAAATCACAATGCACAACTCTCATAATAAATTTTGACCTTCTGAAAATTTCACTTAAGCAGAGAGAGACGAAAAAGTTGTTTTCACATGTGCTTATCTCCCTCTATCTCACCCCCTTAAACATTAAATACTTCGGATCCAAATTTAACTACGACACAATGTTTCATCAAGATTTTTGAGACGTCGGCATTGCCATGTTAATTCTGCTACCACCAGCAGAATCCTTCCATTGCTGAGTCACTGTTTTGAGCTGAGTATAAAAATTAACCCCAGCCTTCCCTGTAATTCATACAAGACACAAAACTCAACGATATTTTCTGTTCCAGGAGCAATCTATAACTAATAAAACTAAGTCAAGAAAAAAAAAAGGATGAGAAGGCTTTGAAGTTAAACTTTTTACCATAGAAATTGAGATCTCCTGCAAATGATGCCTTGCTGCCAGTAAATGAGAAAAAGGGCAACGCAACTGGAATGGGAATATTGATGCCCACCTGGTTTCAACACGACAAAATCATGATCCACAAGAATATCAGATTTATTTTCCTTTACAGCCCAACTTAGGCACAGAATTACCATGTTCACTATTAGATTGGCGATTAAAAGTGACAACTAGAGGATGCTTAGCCTCCAACATAATTAGAAGTTGGATGGAACTTGTGACCTCAACTTATAGGAAAGCTTTCATGCTACTAAACTACAAGGCCATTGGCATGATTGGGTCTTTCAAGGTATTTTTATTAAAGATCTTATCAATAAACACGCATAAAAAGCGTAAGTCTCCCATTTCTATTGATGGGCAACAATGCACCCAAACTGAAATATAGAATACTTCATCGCCAAATACTGCAAAATTGCATATACTGGTCAAAATCCCTAACCTAGTCATGTTTTCAACACAAGGCATTTTTTGTGTTTCCCAGAGGAGGCCTACCTTTACTGTTACTTATTTAGTCTAAATCCACAAATATTAACAAATGCGCAAGCTAAATGAACTAATTGCCTCTTAATATTTCCAACATCTCGGTCAGTTGAATAGAACTAAATATATAATAATATTATTACTTTTCAAGAATCAGTCCATACAGTGACCAATTTTCAAGGACAAAAGGTATATAATTTATTGATATCAGGAGCAAATTGTTAGTGTAGTTGAGGAAAATCCTTGCTTTATGAGCATAATCAAAGATTGCATCTAGAGAGAATTTACCTGTCCAGCTTCAATCTCGGTCTGAAACTTCCTTGCTGCAACACCAGATGTAGTAAATATAGCAGCACCATTTCCATACCTGTTGGAAAAGTCACCAGTAAGAAATGAATGGTTCAACGGAAATGATTACAAAAGAAGAAATTTTTGACAATACTTGTTTCTGTTAACAATATTTATGGCCTCTTCCAAACTGTCAGCCTGAAAAGAGAAAAGGAAAATGTATGTGTCAGCATGTTTCTACATACAAATCAGGGGGAAATATGAAGCCTACATATAAATAAATGAAAAAAAAAATTCTAACATAGAGGAGTTTAAAGAGACGACAGATAGCAAACACACCTCCATGAAAAGAAGAACTGGGCCAAAAATTTCCTCCTGCAAAGGCCGTCATAGAGAAAGCCAGGTTTAAACTACATATAACCTTAAATTTTCTACATTTTTGGACAGTGTAGGCTTTAAAGAAGATACCTTGTAGCACTCCATATTTGCATTGACATCAGCTAAGATGGTTGGGCCAATAAAATTACCAGATTCATAGCCTGGAACCTACTTGTCACGCATGGCTAAAATGGTTACAACCTTCTTTTTAGTGAAAAAGAGAATCATCCAAGTGATAATCTAGAGTCTAATGAAAAGTATAGCTTTTCTTAAATATTTTTGCTATGATGTATACTTCAATGTGACATTTCAGGCTGGTGAAACTTGAGTGAAAACAAGGAAAAACCATAAAAAGCCAACATAAATCAATAGTTTATAATCAAACAAAATAAATTGGGACTATGTGATTGGGAATTTTTCCTTTCTATCTTCAACCAAACAAATGAATTGAACATTATTATCAAGGCGCTTTCACTAGGTTGCCAATTAAAGGATCGGATTCTATTTCCTTTTACTTGCATTTACAGGGAAGAGATGAACAAGTTTTCTTGGTAGCTCACTGACCTATAATTACCAAAGAAACATTTAAAAAAAATCCAGATTTGAAACAGGTTAATGGACCCACTATTAAGTCATTATACAGTTAACACTAATCACCCTTCGAAAATGATTACTACTTGTCCAGATATCTATATTGGTCAACATATTTTTCTAAACTACTCACCGATTGTGATTTTCCATAACATTTGTATTGTTCCTCTTGCATTTTACTTCTTATTTAGTCTTATTATTTATTTTCAAGTATAGCTCAGCAGGTGAAAGGAAGGGCTATATTGAAAATAGATTACTTCAATCAGAGTATATACTTAAATTAATCATTCAGCTGCCTGGATATACAAATACTTCTGTTATTGACTAAGATTGATGATTTTATGCTGATCATACATGCAAAAGGAAATGTCTAAAGGCCCTTTACTAAAGGGTAACAAACATAAGATACAAGTAGTCGAGGATTTAGAAGCTACCACTAAATTTCTTCCATCAAGCAGCAGTCTGGCCCCACTTTCTACTCCAGATTGAATTAATTTGTGTATGCGCTCCTTTGCCTGTGCAAGCATTAATAATGTTACACAAAAACCAAAAATTATACACATAATTAATAAGAGAAAGAGATGCATTTAGAAATTATGCCAGTAATGCTCACAAAGGTATTCTGGCAGTTTGCAATTAAGAAGTCTAGTTTTTTTCCCCCCTCCTTTTGAGCCAATTATTGACTATGTGGAGAGTACATGTAAAACCTCATACAAACCTGTTTGCCGATCACTGGACCAAGGTCTGCATCTGGATCAGTTCCAACACTTGTTTTTAGTGCATTGGCACGCTCCATTAATATAGATTCCCTGGGAAAATATTATGAAGGCTGAAATTACACCTAAGTTACAGCGACCTTAATGAATTCAAAAGACAGTGAGATAGCTAATAGCTTTATGAGCTAAAACTAGTTAGAAGATATTTTCCCAAGACATCATCCCCATAAATTCAAATGCTTGGACCAGAATGTGCTCTGACTAATCCACTCATGGTTACAGACAGGCGTAGAAATAATCAGTTAATGCCTTTACAAATGCGTAATCATGTTTTATAACAAGATAAACGAATGGAAATTATACAACCAGGCCGAGGCCAAATACTTGCTTTAAAATTTGAGCAAGACACTAGCGAGCATAAGGTGCCACTGACAAAGTTATGATCATGAAAAGAACTTCAAGAGAATAGGAAGCAAGATACCATGGTTTTGATCCGCCAACAAAAACAACTGTGCTGAGAGCCATGCACCTTTGTCCTGCAGCACCAAAACCAGCAGCAACTAAAGCGTTCACAGTAGCATCAACATTTGCATCAGGCATGACAATGCCATGGTTTTTTGCTCCCATATTAGACTGAAAACAAGAGTTCATTAACTTTCCAAGCCAAGTTGATTTTACATCATATAATCTGTACGAATTATTCTATGTAAGGGAAAAGAAACTCCAGCGATGAAGTGCACTTACTTGAACACGTTTTCCTTTAGCGCATGCTCTTGAATATACATGCATTCCAGCCTTAAATATAGAAAAGGATAATCAAATAAGCATATAATGACCACAAGCTATTTCATCCATCCAAAGAAGAGAACTTATGAAATTTTCAAAAAGTCCCCTTATTTATTCCTTGATCAAAATGGAACTTTAGTCAAGGGTCATATAAAGAGGCATCATAAAAGAACCGGATTGGAATAAGAAATTCATGAGATCACTTACGACATTGGAACCAACAAAAGATACAGCTTTGATGTCCTCATCATCACAAATAGCATTTACAGTATCCTGGAACCAATTGGAAAGATGACAAAATCATTCGATCAATAACAAAGAATACAACGAGTGGCATTTAAGCATTACAGTAACTAGTTGTAGCCTACAGAATAAATATTTAAAATTTGTTCTCAGATTTTTTTTTTTATTCAAATACCCAGGTTCGAAATAATAATAATACATCCAAATTCTCGTTTAAATCAGTAACTAGTTGCTTATGGGAAAAACTTAGGTTTTATCAATAGAGATCTCCTTCAAACACCCAAGTTGTGGAACAATTCACCCAACTTCTAGTTAAAATTTTGAACATCTCCATGATGACATTATTAAAAAAAAAAAAATCCATGTGAGCCCCCAAGTACTTTTATTGAAATGCATCAGCAGAAACAGGTCAAAAACGGAAGTTTAATGAATCAATGACAACATACATGGGTTCCATGAACAATATTTAATACGCCTTCAGGCAGACCAGCCTCCAATGCTAATTCTGCAAGCATTACAGCAGCACCTAAAAAAGCACCAAAGTCATGATATAGACATATAGCTTCCAATTACAATGTGAACAATTATACGTATGTCATAAGTAAACAGAAAAAATCACAAGTGGATGGATGAATGCAAGATTGTGATTGCGACCAGTAGTGTGCCAGCAATCAACAGTCACTATTTTCAGGATATAGTAAAAATATTCCTTTATCATATGTATAATAATGGCCACACCTATGACTGATCCTAAAAAAATTCATATGAACTTCTTGGACAAACAGGAACATGGGAATCACTCGCCAAACAAATTCATCATGATCCATTAAAGGTAAGGAAAATAGCCACTGTCAAAGCAAACAAACTTGTCCCTTAGGTACGCCACCTTTATTTTTCTGGCTAGAGTTATGTTTGGGAAACAAGCATATACAGTTATTACATAATTATTGATTATAACATGTGCAGACAGAGGACTTTACAATGTATTGTTTTATAATATATGGCAAGCCATACCATTTCTAAACTATAAACAAAGCCCATTTCTTAGATTCTATTTAACAGAAAACATGCCTAGTTTGAATTGAAAAAGATTATATTTGATAGAGACAATTGATAGCATTCCATGTCCCTAGCAATCATAGACCGCTAAGCAACTTCTTTTTGGTGAGGAATCCGAACAGAAGATTTTGCACAAATTGCAAAGTGATTCCCAGTGATTGCGTGACATAACAACATAGGGTCCTAGAGCTTGATGTGCTAATGAAGTTTACAAAGTAGAAGCGTTGACAAATTATAAACTCATGGGTAAGGTGGTGGCAATTAAAAGGAGAGAAAAGGGAGACTTTTAATAATGCTCTATAAAAGGAAGGGGTTTGGGAGATACAAGGAGTGCTAATACAATGTGGAATGAAATGGCTAAGAAGGTTTAAAAGGTTACCTAAGTAATTTTGGGAGAATCAAAAGGCATTGACTAGCTAAACAAAGAGACTTGGTGGTGGAATGAGAATGTTCAAGAGAAAGTGAAGTATAAGAGATAATGCTTTAAAGGTATACACTTGTGTAATAATGCTGAAAAAAGGGAGAGGTATTACTTAGCCAAAAAGGAAATATAGAAAGCAGTGAGCGAAGCTCGTTCTAAAGCGTTTGAGGAGTTCTATAAAGAGCTAGGGACCTGGGGAATGCAAGATTTATAGGAGTGCAAGTAACAAGGACAAAAAATCAAGAGATTTGAATAAACTGAGATGTGTAAAGGACGAAAAAGATAAAGTCTTGGTTACTAATGGAGATATTAAGGATAGATGGGAGACTTGCTTCAATAGGTTGTTTAATGAAGGAGGTGAAACTTCGACTCGTGAGTTAGACGATTAGGCAATTAGTGAAAGTGTGCTCAATTTATCATTTTATCGTAGGATTAGTGAAAAAAGGGAGAGGTATTACTTAGCTAAAAAGGAAATATAGAAAGCAGTGAGCGAAGCTCGTTCTAAAGCGTTTGAGGAGTTCTATAAAGAGCTAGGGACCTAGGGAATGCAAGATTTATAGGAGTGCAAGTAATAAGGACAAAAAATCAAGAGATTTGAATAAAGTAAAATGTGTAAAGGACGAAGAAGATAAAGTCTTGGTTACTAATAGAGATATTAAGGATAGATGGGAGACTTGCTTCTATAGGTTGTTTAATGAAGGAGGTGGAAAATCGACTCGTGAGTTAGACGATTAGGCAATCAGTGAAAGTGTGCTCAATTTATCATTTTATCATAGGATTAGAGTTAGAGAAGTCAAGGAAACTCTTGAAAAAATGAAAAATTGTTTGACCATATGGTATCCCTATTGAAGTTTGGAAATGCTTAGGCGAAGAATGTGTGTTGTGGCTTATTAAGCCACTTAATGAGATTTTATGGTCTAAGAAAATGCCCGAAGATTGGAGGATAATTACATTAGTCCATATTTAAGCAAACAAATGTGACATACAGAACTGTACGAATTATAGACGAATTAAGCTTATGAGTCATACAATGATATTGTGGAAAAAGTGGTCGAACATGGATTAAAGGAGAGACTTATATTTGTGATAATCAATTTGGTTTCATGCCAGGAAGGTCCACTCCATAAGCAATTTATTTACTAAGGGCTTGATGAAAAGGTATCGAAGCAAGGGAAAGGACTTGCATATGGTTTTTAATAAATTAGAAAAAGCTTATGATTGTATGCTAATAGAAATACTTTGGAAAGTTTTAGAAAAAAAGGGGTGTGTGTTGCATGCATCAAAGTCATTCAAGATATGTATGAAGAGGCAATGACTAGTGTTAAAACTCCATGCTAGAGTGAAATGGTTTCCACCTAAGTAGGAGTAAAACAAAGTATATACATTGTATTTTGATAAAAGACGTGTTCGCGGTGACATAGAAGTTAAATTGGGAGATCATATTATAACTCAAGTGGAACAATTTTAAATATTTATACAAAGAGATGGTGAAATCGATGGTGATGTTAATCATAGGATTCAAGCTTGGTGGTTTAAATGGAGAGAAGTTACCAGTGTTATTTGTGATCGAAAAGAACCAGGTAAGGTAAAAAAAAAGTTTTATAGCATGGCTATAAGACCCACAAAGCGATATAGCAGTGAATGTTGGGCAGCGACAACATGAGTCTTAGGTGGTGGTAGCAGAGATAAGGATGTTGAGATGGATATGTCATCATACACGAAAAGATAAGATTTGTAATGATCTTATACGAGAGAGTTGGTGTGACATCTATAGAGAAGAAAATGGTAGAAATCGTTTGAGATGGTTTAGACACATTCAAAGAAGGCCATTAAACACACTAGTGAGGAGGGTTGATTAAGTAGTATTGAATCCTTTAAGAAAAGGGAGAGAGAAATTAAAGAGAACACTTAAGGAAGTTATTGAAAAGGACCTTTTGATTAATAATTTATCCAAAAATATGTTTTTTGATAGAGCATAATAACGTAGTATGATCCATATAGCCGGCCTCACCTAATGAGATAAGGCTCTATTGTTGTTGCTGTAAAGTTCCCAGTCAAGAAAACTATACCATCAGCTTATTTCCAAAACTCAGATTAATTTTTTTCAAGAAAAGCCATGAGAATAAACAGCTTTAAATTGATGAAACGGTCATCATAAATGAAATATCAATTTATGAACAATGCATCAACCAACCAAAGTAGAAAAATCACCTGGATCTTTTTCTGATGGCTTTAGAACGAAGGTATTCCCACAAGTAACTGCTACTGGGAACATCTGCAGTTAGATAATTTAAGTTTGGAATTTGTTACCAAGTAGATTTAGTGAACAGAATGACAACTACTTAGTGACATGCAAAATAATTTACATTAAATTTCTTTGACAACTAATAATGATATGAATATAATATTTATTAAGTTGTTCTGGAAGGTACCAATGTTTTGACCATCTACACATTTTCCACATTGTGCATGCTAACAGAGATGACACACCTAAGCATAAAAGAAATACTACCTCAAGTTCTTAATATAAGACTCAGTTGATTAATTTAGGGAGAAAATGAATCTAATAAATTATTTAATTATAACATATGTTGCATGATCTTTTTGAAACACTTATGTGTATCAATAGATTTTACATTAAGTTATGTGTCATGTACATTAGTTTGGAGAAAAACAATAAATATAACTACTTTACATTAATTTATTTAGCTTTATTAATCTCATCAAATTAGTTAGATGGTCCTATATTAATGATTAGAGGTAATAAGATGTACCCAAAACTCAAGTAAAAGATAAACTAATAGCCTACCACCATGCCAATAAGTAGAGTTCAGCTTACCCACAAGGGAATCATTGCAGGAAAATTGAAAGCACATATCCCAGCACAAACACCCAGAGGTTCTCTAATGCTGTAGGTATCAATTCCATGTGATACATTAGAAACATACTCCCCCATTTGTAAAGTTGCCATCCCACAAGCATGTTCCACCACCTCTACAAGACAATTCATATTTTGAGAGAAATCCAAAACCAAAGTATGAGCTCAATCCCTTCTCAAAAAGTTTACTTCTACAGAAACAAATAGACAGCCTAACCTAACCCACGGAATACATCTCCATGTGCGTCCTTTAATGTCTTCCCTTGTTCAGTGGTTACATTCAAAGCTATTTTATCCTAAAACAAATACAAAGTATTGATCAGTGATATAATCTCATAAAAAAGCTCCCACAGATATGGGTGGCTGTGCAGCTGTTTGGGACATATTTGTGAAAGCAACAAAAATTGTTATTATGCTTGCCATATCTCTGCGTATAAGCTCCTGGAATTTCAGCATAACACGTTGGCGAGTTGTGATAGGAGTATTACGCCATGATGGAAAAGCCTTTTTAGCAGCAGATACTGCAGCTTTAAACTCTTCATCTGTAGTCAAAGGAAGTTTTGACACAACTTCCTGTGTTGCCTATTATCGAAGCCAACATTATCAGATATTTGCCTTCCTCAAAACAACAAAGAAAATTATATGCTCATATATTCCCAAACATCAAAAAAATGGCACTTACAGGGTTTATCACATCGATAAATGTAGATGATTTTGAGTCAACAAACCTTCCCCCGATAAGATTTGGAACTCTCTGATACAATACCATTAAGAAAAACAATGAAATTTTCTGAATTAGAAGCATCCATCTTCATGCTAGTACATTTTCATGTATTATAAAATCCAACTCAGCCAGACAAAGTTGTACTCTGAAACTTTCTTATGAAAAAATGAAATTATTTCTGGGCTCTACAGAAAATTATACTATATGTCCACTATGATAAAGAAAAAAAAAAAAAAATAATCAACCCAGAATTAGATTTAAAGCTTAAAAATTAGCTTTCAGTTGGTTGCAAGATCATTACAGCAGAAGCAAGAAAATATACATATTATTACTCGTTTAGATAGTGCAATGCTAACTAATCCTTAGAATATAACAGAACGAAAGTCGAATGCAAATAAAAGGGGAAAAGAACTCCCGCAGATTCATTCTTAAAAATAGTTCATCAGAAAAGCTTGGCACTCAGCAATGACGCTCCATTGTATTTTCCAAGTACCAAATAAACTTAAAAACAGTCCTGAGGTTCTCGTCAATTAGTACAAGACGAGAAAGATAAATGCATAATTCTTTTTCTCGATAAAGTCAACCTAGAAATTTGATTTTCCAGAAAGTCAAACAGAACTTGTGCTTTTCAGTCCAAAAAAAAAAAAAAAAAAAACAGAACTTGTGCTTACCGGTGGATTGGCCTTTCTGGAAGATGGTTCAGCAGCCGTAGAGAATTGGTAACTTCCGAGAGCGAAGATCTGGGACCTCAAATTGTTCAACTTCTTCACTGCAATAAGCAAAATCATGAACATACAAGCACAGAATCAAAACAAAATTAACATTATCCATAACGAATTCCTTATTCGGGTGATTCATCAATCATTTAAGCATCGGAAAACATTTTAAAAATGAGTTGACTAACCTCGATGAAGAGCAAGCTGCAACATCTTGCTTCACTTCTGAAACTTGGTATAGCTAATTGAAAATTGCAGAAAGGAAATTAACTTATCTCTTCCTTTTATATATAGATAGATATATATATATACATACATATGAAGAGTGAGTGCTTTTTTTTTTTTTTTTGGCCAACTGAAGAGAGAGTGTTAAAGGACTGGGAAGGTCCAATACTGCACATAAATATTTAAATAAAATATAATAATATATTCAATAGTAATATTATTAGACTGTTAGCATTAGCACGCCAAATTGTTTAAAAAAAAAGTTATTAATACACCATTAAATATAAAATGTTGGATAAATATAATATTTGACCCCAAAATTTGCTTTAATTTTGATTTTAATCCTTAAAATTTACCTTCTTTTCTGATTTTGATCCCTCAACTTTTAAAGAAAATGTTTTGGTCTTTCTTAAAATTAAATAGTTAAGGATTTTATTAATTTATAGGGACCAATATTTTAAATAAACTAAACTTTGAGATCAAAACATAATATCAAGACCAAACCGGAATCAATCTTAAAGGATAAAAAGATGATACCAACCTGAAAAGTTATGTCAAAAGTATAATATCCCCGTTTGCATTGTAAAGAAGAACTCTTGGTCAGGATGACGTGGAAAGGGATGAGGATAATGTTTGCTATATTTATTTATTTTGGTACAATGAAGACGGGATAGCTCAAATGATCATATCAAGATCTGGACTCATCGTTTTACCTTATTCACTTCAATTGTGAAGGAGATGATAATGCCGTGTACAGTGAATACTACCACAAGGAATATGGAAATCTGAAAAAAAAAATAAAAAAAAATAAAAATCAACCCGATTCCATCAATATCTATATAATTCTATAATAGGACAGTAATGTCGATAGAAATCGTTTAGAAATAACACCAATATGTTAACAACTTAACATCATCTGCAATATATTGCAACATATTAACGCAGTTAGATTTTTTTTTATTTTTTTTTGTTAAGATCTAAGGTTGTCAAACTCGTGAGTTTAAAAAAGCTCATTGTGGTAATACAAAATCGGTTCGTATACTTGAATCTTAAACTCATAAGAGTTTACTTTTATTAATAAATACATGTTTAAATTATATAATAAAATAATAATATTTTGACTTAAATACATTTTAAATATAAATAGTTGATATTAAATATATCAAGATTCATATTTTATCAAACTCAGTAAAGAATTTTCTATAAAATTTATGCATAAATTCTTTAAATATGATCAAATAAAAATAATTAACATGAGATTTAGAGTAAATTGACACAATTATTTATATAGGAGAAACATAAAAACTGTAAACTCGGGTGTGTAAACTCGTGAGTTTAACCTAGTTTATATTTAGTACAGATTTAAGTCTCTCATAACACATTTGGTTAAGTAGAGCCATAAAAACGGTAAAATCTAAAAGTCAACTAGCGAGTTTAACATTTAGCCACAGATAACCCTAAGACAAAATGGGTGCAGCGATACCCCTACGACGAGATGCCGTCGTCTAGTTCTCTTTGATCCCCTTGCTTATTGTCACTTTAAAACAATTATTTTACTAGTATAGATCTAAGTTGTAAGTCAAATTCTTGGTAAAATTATTACGAAACATCAATTTGGATATGCTTATTTTTACAGTTCTTTTTATGATTGTAGCTTCAACTTTGCTTCTGGTTGAAATGCACCTTATGGATGGAATTTGTGGATAAATTTGAGAGAAAAATAATGTATTTCTCAATATCAAATATTAAGTTACATATGTGCCTATTTATAGGCAAGGAGGAAGACAATGAAATAAATTCTAATCAAGCCTAATAATTACTAATTAAGCCTAATAATAACTATACAATCAAAACGGAATATTTACAATTATTACATAATATTCCCACACTCCCCCTCAAATTGGATTATAGATGTTGATCATGTCCAACTTGCTTATACAACTCTCAAAGGCAGGCTTGAGTAACGCTTTTGTTAACACATCCGCAGTTTGGAGGTTTGTCGGTAGATAAGTTAGGCATATGACTCTTTCTTCAACTTTTTCTCTGATGAAGTGTCGATCTTTCTCCGCGTGTTTTGATCTTTCATGCTGAATAGGATTCAAGGCCATGCTTATAGCAGCCTTATTGTCACAATAGAGTTTTAATGGCAATTTCACTCTGACTTGTATCTCATTAAGAACTCACCTCAGCCACAGCTCCTCCATTATACCTTGAGTCAACACCCTTAATTCAGCTTCAACACTACTCTTAGACACTACCCTCTGTTTCCGTCTCTTCCAAGTGACTAGATTCCCCCATACAAAGGAGCAATAACTAGAGGTCGATCTTCGGTCAGGATGTGTTCCTCCCTAATCTGCATCTGTATATACTTCAATCGTCATTTGTTCTTGTTTCCGAAAGAATAATCCTCTCCTAGGGGTGCCTTTCAGATACCTCAGAATTCTGAAAGCTGCATCCATATGTTTCTTCTTTGGCTCACTCATGTATTGGCTGGCCACACTTACTGCAAAAGCTATATTAGATCTTGTATGAGAAAGGTCAATTAGTTTCCTAACAAGTCTTTGATATCTTTCTTTGTCCACCGCCTCTTCTTTCTCATCAACTACTTTCTCTTCTTCATCTTCAGTCTCATAATCAAGGTTGTCCTCTTTTGACTCTCTACGTCCCTCCTTCTTAGGCTTCTTCTTCCTCTTTTTAGGAGGTAGGATAGGAGTTGATTCAGGACTACACCCCAACATGCATGTCTCTTCAAGAAGATCAAGTACATACTTCCTTTAAGATACATAGATGCTTCTTTTGGATCTGGCAACTTCCATCCCAAGAAATTACTTCAACTCTCCTAGATCTTTGACTTCAAATTCCTTTCCAAGTGCAACCTTTATCCTTAACATTTGTAACACCTAAAAATTTTCTACTATAATATAGCATTTGTAATCAAATTACAACCACTCTACAGTGTCAGAAGCCCAAAAATACGTAAAAATGTAAACTTTTTCTTTTCAAACAGTGTTCCAACTTTATTGTAGTTGGAATGGGCTTCTCGAACAAATTGAATAATTTAAATCTTTGATTAAAGCAGAGTGGTTCATAAGACGATTAAAAATTCATTAATCCTCTTAAGATATTTATTTTCTAATCATAACACTTAGGAATTTAAAATTCCTTTATAAATTTATACAATTCTATTTTCTAAGCTTTCTTCTATTATTTTAATAATTTAATTTTGAATCATATACAAATAACATTATTAAGATATTAAACTACCATCATAAAGCTCTTCTGCTGATATTCTTGCTTCCCAAAATTTAATCTTATTTTCTGTCTATTCTTCTACCAATGCTCCTGCCTTATCTCAACCATCTTATCATCTACCAGCTTCTCTGAAAAACAGCAGTTCAACACAGTTTATGTCATTAACTGTAAATTTCATGCATGCATTGCCATGTATATATTTCGTAAACCTAAACAAATATCACAATTACACATACTTCCTGCGCTACATACTCTACCAGCCACTATTAACAATATGTTTGTTAATTAGTGGAGGTTCTACCTGCAGGATTTCTCGTTATAACATTTAAAGCTATAACTTGTTAGAATCTGAAGTTTTGATGAGGACTGGACCCTATAGATAACATAAGTAAAATGAACAGTTAACATATAACTTAGTCTGAAAAGAATTAAGATAAGGATCAAGGTATGTGACTAAGGAAAAGTATAAGTTATCTAAACGCTGAACAAATCCTATAGATAACAGATACACTATCGCTAGGCTAAGAGCCCATCGCTAATAGATGAAGACACAAGGACAATATTAGTACCAATGAGAACTTAGCAATAATCTGAAGAAAAATAATAACTCTATCGCTAAGGCAAGATCCTATCGCAAGTAAAAGCAAAGCTTAGGATAACAGCTAATGAAGCTATAATCTGAAGACAAATGACTCTATCGCTAAGACCTCATAAGGAACAGCTAGTAGAAATTAATCATAGTCACTAGCGATAGCATGTTGAGCTATCGATAGCAGATAGTTGGTTGATATGACATTCAAATAGCAAAACTCCTTGAGCAAATTAAAAGTAATAGCGCTAATATAGTCACTAGCGATAAGGAGATCAACTATCGATAGGAAATAACCTGTTGAAATAACTAAGCTATATACACTATCTATATACACTGAGATAATGAATCCTACCAGCGATAACACCTATTGTGCTTCACATGAATACTTGTTTAGCTAATGGCTAAGTGCAGGACTCACTCTATGAAGCTAGCGATAGCATGGGATGTTAGCGCTACTGAAAAAGCTGCTACACAAGTACAATGTTGCAGGTGGTTGGTAGCCATAGTCTCTATCTCTCATAGCTCATCTTCTGCAAGAATTAAATGAAGTAAGAGAAGGAAGATGTCTAAAATGAAGACCAGCATTAAATGCCAACGGCTAGGAGCTTTCAACGGACATATTCAAACGGATTCATGAAGCTGAAAGAAAAAGGAAAACTGTGAAGAGATATAAAAGCCAAGTCTTGAGCATTTATGAACAAGAGAACAAACTGACGAACAAGCATTCATTATTTCTCATCTACTCACTGGTCAAAGCTTTATTATTCTTAGTGAGATTATTCTGTACTTCAGTGATTAACAAAATATGTTCATTAAGTGAACTCATTTATTGAAATCCTCTACTGTTTGAGGTTGTTCTTAAGTCTGTGACTTTAGAACAGGGTTGTAGTCTTACAACTTGTAAAGGGGAGTGTTTAGAGGAAGTCTAAAACTCTGTCTTGTAAAGGTTGGCAGGTGAACCTGGTTTGTAAAACCTGTGGTTTAGTGGAACCCAACGAGGAGTTGGAGAACTGGATGTAGGCAGTGTTTGGCCGAACCAGTATAAAGGATTGTCTTTAAGTTTTAAAGTTTAATTTTGTTAGAATCTTAAGTTTTGATGAAGACTGATCCATAGAAAACATAAGTGTAAGTTACCTCTGAATTAAACAAGTAAAATCTGATAGGTAACAGATCACCATTGCAAGAGTAAAAGATATATTGCTAGATGAAAGATTCAAAATTAGCAGATGGTAACTTAGCAGAATAATAAGAATGAATATCTCTATCGCTAAGTGTATCACTACAGCTAGTAGTCAGAGCCATAGCAAGTGAAGACTTAGAAATAACAAAGTTAATATCTATCGCTAAGTCATACATTCACTATCGCTAGAAGTTCATTAAAGAACATAAGCAGACAATTAGCAGAAAAAGAGACCAAGTCCTTGAGCTAATGAAATCAGCTAGCGATAACAGATTAAGCTATCGATAACAAAAGTGCTTCAGATAATGATCATTCAGATAGCTAGTGCCTGAGTGTAAATGAGTCAAATGAGTTAACATAGTTGCTAGCGCTAACATGTATAGCTATCGATAGTAGGATACCTTGAAATACCCTTGAATATTTAAAACAGTATCCTCTAGGCTAATGAACAAGCAAGTAACTAGCGATAATGAGATTAGCTATCGATAGAAGAATGTATGACAGCTAGTATGCTGAACAATGAACTAGAAGAATATGCTAGCGATAATGCTTATATCTATCGATAGAGAACTTCTTATGAAAATCCTTAGCTAATATAAATATTATTCATCATTGAGCTAATGGACTATGCTTGCGATAACACCTGCTATACATTATATGTTTACTTGTTTTGCTAACAGCTCAAGTGCAGAAATTATTCTATGCAGTTATCGATAGCAAAGCAAGCTAGCGCTACTAAAAAAGCTAACAAGCAAGTACAGTGGCAGGTAGCAGCAGGATAACGTTACTCACAGTGTCTGTCTCTCCTATCTTATCCTCTGCAAAATCAATTGAAGCATAAAAAGATAGAAAAGGTGGAAACGGCTAGTTCTCTAAGTCTCCAACGGATAGAAAAGTATATCACTATATATAAAGACTTGAAGAGTTCAGAATTAACACACACGCGAATATACTAAGCAATTTCCATGAAGAGATGATGCGAGATGAAAACAAGAGGCTCTGCTCAGAGTATTAGATATATTTCAGTGAGCCTAGGAATGATGAATTAATTGAGTTAGAAAAATAGAGCTAGAACTCTCATTGTCAGAATTAATAAGCTTTAGATTTATAATTTCATCATATATTCATCTGTACTTAAGTGTGTATCAAAATCAGTTCATTAAGTGAACGTATTTATTGAAATCCTTTACTGTTTGAGGTTGTTCTGAAAGCTTGGTGCTTTAGAATAGGGATATTACCTTACAGGTAGTAAGGGGGAGTGTTTATAGTGATTCTAAAACTCTGTAAAGGTTGGCAGGTGAACCTGTGTTCGTAAAACCTGTGGTAGGCTTCTCTTGTGCCAGGATTAAACAAGAGGATAGTGGAAATCTCAGGTGGAGCCTGAGGACTGGATGTAGGTCTGAGTTGACTGAACCAGGATAAACTCTGTGTGCTTTATCTCCTCTTTTAACTCTCTTAGTTTCCAACATACCAAAACTAATTTCAGTGCATTTCATGTTTTGAAATATTCTCTGTGATAAACCTAAAAGGATTTCAAAGATTGACATCACTTGTATTTTAGCAGAAAAAGAACTAAAGGTTTTTATTCTGTCACCCAATTCACCCCCCCTCTTGGGTGATAGCCAGTACTAACAATTGGTATCAGAGCAGGTCACTTGTTTAAAGGATCCAACGATCTCAAGTGAAAAGATCATGGCTGATTTTGGGTGTTACATGTTTCCTGAAGGTTTTGATCATACTATTCCACCTCTCCTTGAAAATATTGATTTTTCGTTTTGGAAAGCTAGGATGAAGAGTTTTGTAAAATCATTTGATTATTATATGTGGAATGTTTTTATAAAAGATTGTGCCTTTAAACCAAGAAAGGATTGGACTGAAAAAGATAAGAAAATGTATTCCTTGAACATTAGAGCAATGCAAATTCTGCATAAAGGCTTAACTGAAAATGATTTTCAGAAAATCAAACTTTGCTCTACTGCTAAAGCTATTTGGGACACTCTTGAGTCCTTATATGTCACTGATCATTTTGTTGAAATTGAAGGTGTTAACAGCTCATCTGAATCTCAAAGTTGCATATCTATGATTGATGAACAATTGGAAGCAGAAATTGAAGAAGAAGAGATCATAGAATCCTTCCAAGATTCAGTCAACACAGAAGGACAAGAGGATGATGACTGTCAAGAGCTCTACCTGAACAAGTCTAGTCAATCATTCTCTGGAACTCAAGATGCAGCTATAGTATACATCTCCAACTCCTGTATTTTTGAGAAAAACCATCTCGATTTGCATAAAGCCAATCTTATGTCCTTCACTGACCACATTTCTAAAAATAAAGATGTTTTAAAACATGCTGGAAAATGCTTTGGGAAGAAAAATGTTTTGAAAAGAATCAATCAGAGGCTGCACTCCTCTAATTATCACTATAATGGCTTAAAGTCTCATGATTTACATCATTCTATTATTTGCCATTATTGTGGTAAATCTGGCCATATTTCTCACACATGTAATATTAGAAGAAACTCAAATGTGAGAAATAAATGTGTTTGGGTACCAAAAGGACGTGTAAGGTCCAAGGTTAACAATGAAGGACCCAAACATAAATGGGTACCAAAATGTATGTTTAGTGCTTTATGTGTGCAGATAAACTCTAGAAGAAATGGACCTCATGATACAAAGACATCAGAGAAGAATTCAAGAGTCTCTCATACTGCAAGAATGAAATCAACAGAATCCATATATAGAAGGAGAACTCAGGGAAAAGCCACTGTTGCAACATTTGGTTCAGATCATAAAAAGCAGTGCAAAATCACAAGAATGAGCTACCACGAAGTGCCATTCAAATATCTTGAAGAAAATAGGAGAAATAGAATTCCTTATTCATCAAGAAGAAGAAGCATGAATTCTATTCCACATGATAGATCTCTGCGACCCATAGCTAAGCATGTCAGAATCACCCAGCATACTCAGAACAGAGCTAAGATTGAATTGATTGTCTTCAAAAGCTCTATCGATAGTAACTCTCATCATCGATAGCTATCTTCTAACTAGTCAAGTGCAATTATGGTGATATCATTCTTACCCTATCTTGAATGAATATTTTATTACGGATTATGAATGATAGTTCCTTTTTCATTTGAAATCAATTTTTGAACTATCTGACAGATGGCTATTTAAATAAGTTAAAATTGTGTACAATATTATCTTATGTGGAATCTTTGAAATGCAATTCAAATTTATTTAAAACTTTAAATCAACAGGTTTATAAGAGTGCACTCATATACTTTGAAAACTGGAAGATAAAGTTGGAAATGCTACAATTAGTCTTCATAAGATGTTTTTTTTTCAAAATGCATGTATTATCATCTTGGAAGAATCGCCATAAATTAAGTTAATTTGGATAAAATTCCAGATATTAGTATTTAAACTTATTTTTTTTTATATCTCTCTGCTCGATTGATAACAATCTTGCTCTATAGAATCTGCTCAAATGTTAAATCTTAAGTTTTTGCAACTCTGACCCATCGATAGTGAGTTCCACTATCGCTAGTTGTATGCAGGACAAAAGCTGTTTGAGCAAAGATTGTCATCGCTAGCCCAAAGGATTATCGATAGCAAAGTTAGCTATCGATAGATGAAACTTGGAAGGAGAAAGTGATGTCTAAGTCACTTGCTCAGCGTGGGATCATGCCTGCTAGCGATAGCTGCTCTTCCTAGCGATAGCAAGTCACTTAAAAGGCTCAGAATACGAAACGATAGTTGATGTACGCCTCATGGTAAAACCCTAAACCCTAAAACTTATAAAGGTGAATCATTTTGCATTGGCATTCATTCTACATTCATTCTCTTCTACTCCAAACTCTGTCTGAGCACTTTCTGAGCATTTTCGAAACATTTTTGCATCCCTAAAAACCCTAAACCAACAATGGCCAGAACCAAATTTCCAAATGTGAGTGATCTTGAGACTACCTCTAGCGCTAAACCTTCTTCCCAATCCGCTAGCAAGAGGCCCAGAACCCAAAAAAGTGTATCATTCTCAAAAGAGGTGATTGAATCAGGCCAGAAGCGTCAAAAGCGAATGTCCACAGATCTGTCTTACGCATCAAAACCTCTAGAAGCTCCCAGCGCTCTCTTTGCAGAAAAAGGAACCCTAAATAGGGCAGCAGTTTGGGTAGATTTGAATTATTTCAAGGAGCAGGGCTTTGACTTAGATGCTTGGTTATTGCCATACCAGAACTGGGTGAGTATGAAGAATGATTATAATGAAGACGTTCTGAGATCCTTCTACTCAAACCTGAAAGTAATCCCAGTTTACAAGAAAGGGCTTCTAAGAGACGTATCTTTTGAAGCCACTATCAGAGGGAGAAGTTTTAGTTTTGGCTGGTCTGCTATCAACAAAATGTTGGGAATTTCTGGGGCAGATTACAACAAGTGGTTCATGACTGAGCAATATACAAATGAAGAACTTGCTGAAATATATGAGACTTCATCCAAGAAGCCTGCAGATATGCCTGTGCTCAATCGAATTCTTCACTACGTATATACTAGGCTCATGACTCACAAGTTTGGGAACTTCAGCAGTTTTGCCAAGATTGACAATCCTTGGTTGGCCAACTTATTCAGAAGTTTCCCTTAAATCCAGGTCAAATAGTGTGTATGGAATTGTTGCGATTCATGTCTGAGAAATCTGCCAAGGCTCCCATTCCATATCCTCAGTTGATCTCCTTACTTCTGGAACATTCCAAAATCAAGTCTATCGGGGATGGAGAGAATAAGAAATGCAAGCAAGTCACAATCTCCACCCTGAAGAGGATGGGGATCTCAATTGGCCCAATCAGAGGGATTTCTGGCTCTAAGTCTAAAGCTTCTCATGTCTCTGCATCGTCTGGTCAGCCTGATTTCCCAGAGGAAGAAGCTTAATCCAGAAGAATTCCTCCTCCTCCTTCTGCTGAAAATCTAACTACAAGGTTCTCCAAGGAAGCTGTGGAGGAAATAGTCTTCAGGCTCTCTGCCGAGCTTGCTTTTGCTCTGAATGCACAGAAAGAGGAATTGCTAAAGCATATCCAGGAGCTTCAGGCTCAAGTAAGGAATCTGGAAGATAGTCTCTGCATTGCCCCTGTTAATGATCATCAAGGTACATCATCATCACCACCACTCTCACCTATTCTATATTCTCCCATACACCATCCAAATCCCTCTCCTACTCCTTCTCACTCACCCCTTCATTCACCAAATCACTCTTCTACTCCTTCTTCCTCTCCCAGTCCACCACATTCCCCTCTCCATCTTCACTCACCCTCTCATTCCTCTCCACAACAATCACCTTCTCTTCATCTTTCTTATTACCCCTCTCCTTCCACCTTCACACATCCTAGCGATAGCGCTTATTCATGAGCTCAAACACCTACATCCTCAACATCAGTCACTCCTAGCTCTTCCCTTCATCTCTGTAATTATCTATCTCCTCCCACATTCAAACATACTAGCGATAGCTCCCACACACAAGCCAAAACACTTGCACCTCCACCTTCACCACATTCCCATCAGCCAACACCTCCAGAGATTCCTATCGCTAATCCCTCCCCTAGCGCTAGCTCACAAACACACGCCTCACCCTCAACCACCAGAGTCCCAATATCACAAACAACCCCTATCGCTAGCACCATCCCTAGCGATAGCAATCCTACTTCACCACCAATTCAGCCAACCTCTATCGCTAACACTATCACAAGCCCTCCCTCTCCTCCCATCTCTTCTCAAAATCCTTATCAACCATCTTCTCTTACCCTTGCCTATGATGATGACAAAAAGGGGGAGAAACATGTAGAGAAAAATGTGGAGCAACTACTGAAGGATCCAATGTTAGCAGAAGACGCTGAGAAAGTTATCAGACAAATTGCACGCTGCTACATGGAATCAGAGGATCACAGAACTCCTCCTTCTCCAGAACAGAGAACAAGTCAAGGTTCAGTTGAAAGCCTGAAAGGGAAAATGACCAAGAGAAAAGCAAGGAAAGAAATGTCCTTCAAGGTCACTCCCATGACCCCAGAAGTTTCTTCAGCCAGAGCTCCAAGAATCAAAATGACAGCTCCAAAGCCAAAGCCAAAAGCCAAAGCATCTGAAAAGCTGTCTCTCCCTCCAGAATTGTCAAAAGAAGACAAGAAAGTAATAGCTGAGATCTTAAGGCAAGATAAGAAAGAAGCAGCTAAGGCTAAGAGGGAAGCTGATAAGGCAGACAAGAAAGTCATAGCTGAGATCTTAAGGCAAGATAAGAAAGAAGCAGCTAAGGCTAAGAGGGAAGCTGCTAAGGCAGATAAGGAAGCAATAGAAGCACTCCTAAGGCAAGACAAGGAGGAAGCCAAAAAGAAAAAATCAGAAGATGAAAAGATGGCTGAATGGAAGGCTGATTGGGAAGCAAGAAAGGCTAAGCTGGCTGCATGGAAAGAAAAATATGAGGAGCAGAAAAAGGCTGAAAAGGTGCCTGTTCTTAAAGAAAAATCAATAGCTATTTCTCGCCCTCGCAGAATGACAAAAGAAGAAAAGAAAAGGGCTGAAAAAGAAGCTGCTAACAAGAAAGCCTTTGAAGAGGCTGAGAGAAAGCTCAAAGAAGCCCTTGAAAAGAAAGCTTCCTTTGAAGCAAGAAGAAGGGCAAGAAGAGAGAGAGATGCAGAGGTTGCTGCTCAAAGGGCAGAAGAAAGGAGAAGAAATGAAATTTCTCAAGGAAAACAGGTGTGGGAATATAAGAGAAGATTTCACAAATCAAAGGGTGGCTATTCAGGCATTTCTATCAGTGAACATGTTCAGAAAATTGAAGAAGAAAGAGCTAAGGGTGGTCCCAAGGGCATTGACCAAGACAAATTCTTCTATCCAGACTCTGAGCTATCTGACGATCCTGATAAGGAGTACATTGCCACAACCTCTGGAGTGAATTTTGAAAATAATTACACCCTCACCTTTAGAAATACCTCTGAATACAAATCATACGTAGCCTCTTCTGATGACCCACCTCTTTTAGATTGCATGCTAGATATTCCTCCTATACCATTCAGCATGATTTTGACTCTGATTCTGATAAGGAATATTCTGAGGGTACTATTATTCATACTGACCCTAACTGTCTACCCTGATGTATTGCAATAATATTACTTATTGGTTGATTTAAATATGTTTTATCTTACATACTTTTACTTATGTTTTGTCATCATCAAAAAGGGGGAGAAACGCACAATTCACCCCCCTCTTGTGCGTTTTGCCACTTTCATAACTAACTGGTTTGGCAAAGGGGTAGCGAACCACCTTAGCCTGGAGTACTCCATAAACTTCTATGCAGGAATTAATAAGGTTTATCACCTTCATGCATAATGTAAACTTGAAACAGATATTAAAAAATTATACATGCAATTTAGTGTAATGAGATAAACTGCTACCTGAACTTTAAGCTTAGTCCTTATCTGCTTCCTTCCTTTCCACTGGCCTTCTCAACTTATGTTACTATCAAGACCTATTGACATATAATATATAAATGATAAATTAATACTTATATTTCCATATAACTATCCAGCGTCTCTCTCGGGTCCTAATATACTTAATACTATCCAAAACTTATCTTCTAAGCAAATTATGTTTTGCCATAATTATTTAGAATTGTAACCCTATAATATATCTTAATGATTTACTTTTATTAATATTCTTATTCTCAATGTTTGACCAATAGTTTCTATAAGAGTTACTATTTAAAGATCTTAGGCATTTATTTAATATATAAGTCAACACCAAATTCCAATTTAATTCTTTATTTCAAGATTTATGAACCAACCCTATAACAATTCTATTTATTTTGCTTCTTAGATTCCATCATCAAGAATTTCAAGAACAAGAACAGAGTGAGACTTTCCAAATTCAAATATAATTATAATCAATTTCACACAACTTTGATAAATCATTGTCAATATTTGTAAACTTTAAAACCTAAAACAAAATCTTAAAACAAATCAGTTCCTATTTCCCAAATTCATTCTATCAGAACATAACATTTATGTCCACGATCTTCTATCACTATCAAAATACACTTTCTCTTTCTTTCAAATCCCAAATCCTCAATTTCATACATATGGATATAATCGCAACGTAGAATCTTTCGTCATGTCTTAAGAAATTTGGAACATTTGTTTAACACCTAGGAACTTCAACCAGAAATAAAGGATTAGTTATTGCTTTCAAAACCAGACTATATTACCCCCTATATCTTCTATTCACAAACACAAACAATTGTATGCAATTTTAAAGAAATTAAATTACTTTAACCTTAAACAATTCTAAACTAAAATAGTTAATTCCTAAACATCACAACTTTATATAAACTTTATCCAAGCCAATATCAAAGATAATTATACATTACTTAAAATTTAATAAAGACCTCTATTAATTTCAATCTCCATGTAAACTAAACAAATATTTTCTATAACAAATACTTCTATACTTCCATTCCAATTTTAATGAACCTTATTTCAATTGCTCAAGAACTAGTGAAGAATATTAAAGAATCAATTATAGCTAGACTACTAAACTTCCAAACTTTGGTTTCTATCTTAGAGCATATATGGATTATTTATTTCAGTACATTATAGCTCTAGTCCTATGAAAATCATAACTGAAACACGGCTACAACAAGACATTATCATAGCATGGAAATCTTTATATTCTACATCACCTAAGTTTCAGAAATTATATCCCACTGTGACCATGAAACCTTCTAATTTTCAAACTATTTCCTAATGCTTCTGTATAATTCATTTTCAATACACTTTGAACTTAAAATCCAGCAAATCATCCTTGTAGAACAACTTAAATGACGAACAGAATCAACGTCAAGTGTAATCGAACCCAAACTTCATAACCCGACAACATATCAACATAAGGTTGCTAAAATCTATCTCTAATTGACTCCTAACATCCTTTAGCAATTCCTAGACTAAACCAATTTCATACTCATTAACCTTATTAAACAAACACTATTAATTCCTCTGTCATGTAAGCTCACCCTTACATTCTCCAAAACCAAACTTCAACTCTTATAAACTTAGTCCTCATCACATTAATAAAATTGCACTCCTTTTTAGCTTAACTTCAACAACCAAACAGAGCATCCCTTACAAAAGTTCCAAATTCTCAATACTCGATATATATATATAAAATCAAACAGGTTAGATCATAAACTTCCAATCCATAAATCTCACTCAACTTATTACATCTAAATTCCTAATCCTTAATAAATTAAATCCTCAAAACTGATTCTTCTTAAATCAATCTCAGTTAAAATCCAAAATCTATAAGTTTAAACCTTAATTCATTATTAATGATAATAATACTAGGTATCCAACTCTTCTTCCTCTTTCTCAATACAACAAATAAAGTCCAAACTTTCTTCTTCAGTCATTTCTACAATATTAATCCAAAAGAATCATCCTCATAGTTCCCAATTAGAATCTAACATCACCAGTTCCCCTTTTCCTGACAGTGCAACCAATAGGCCAAATCACAAGGAAAAATAAGAAATGAACCATTAGCACCCTAATAATCCTCAACCTTAAACAATCGACCTTAACTCCCTCCTCTTTATTCCAGGAATAAACACAATTACAGGAAAACACAAAATCAAACAACAACCATTATCCCAAAATTCATAATTTCTCCCCAAACCTTTCGGCCCAAACAGAGCAGAGGAACAGGGAACAGAGAAATCAATCACAACAAAATAATTAAACACCTCTCATGCAAAACATTCACCCAACATTCAACCTTCCCTTCATCCTACATCTAAAACAAAGATCGCAGAACAAGAACTCTATAGAACAGAGGAAATAAATTCGGATGAACAAGACAGCGAGAGAAGGAAATCGAACAATAATCATTTAACATTATCAAACAACCAAAACAAGTAAATTAAACCCTTAATCATGGTATAATTTCATCGCCCTCAGCTTTGGCCACCAACGGCATAAACGAAGAACAAGGGAAGAAGAAAAGAAAAACTCAGAAAAATCCCAAGCTTTAATAGTCAACATACAAAGCAACAAATATGTTTAAATTTACTCCTATCAATGTTTAATCGAGCTTTAATTTATTGAAACCCCCAGAAATCCTCAAAATCTCATTGGGTGAACAATACTCGAGTCACAAATTGGGAGAAATCCGACCCAAATCAACCTCCCTTCACCAAATCACTTCAAGAATACTCTTAATCTATTCTTAAGCTTCATTTCTATGAATTTAAAACTTCAGAAACCCCCCAAAAATTCGAATCCCTCTTCGCCCTATCACACTCGAATCGGCCAGAAAACGGAAGGGAAGAGGTTTGCAAGAGACTTACCCCGGCTCCTTGTACGTTTTCGTCGCTTCCCGCCACCAGTTGCCGCCGAAATCGCCGTTGTCCGTCGTTGGGAGACGAAGAACAGAGGGAGGAGAATGAGAGAGAGATTTCGGGTTTTGAGGAAGGCAGAGAGAACGTGAAAATGAAGAAGGAAATGGAAGGAAACACGTGTGAGTATATAAATAAAAGGAAGGAGTGGATATTTTAAATGGGTGTTTTACCATTTTGCCCTTTCTTTTCACTGAAGATATTTTCCAACTAGGGGCAGATATTGTCATTTTTATTTACTCTTTACTATTTTGCCCTTCTTTAGTAATTTTATTTACCATTCTCCTAATAAATTAGTCTGACTTTACTCCCGAAATAATTTTTCTAGATATGCTTTAATTTCCAAGTTTATTTATAAGACCTTTTAAATGTCAAACAATACCTCAAGGTTCTAAATATTTCCTTATTTAAATTTATCTTCTAACTATTTTTACTCAATTAATAAATAAAATAAGTCTTAAAAATTATTAAAAATACACCTGACCTCATAATTTATTTATAAGGCTTTTTAATTTCTAAATGACACCTCAAGACCTTAAATAAATCCTTATTTTCTATTTCCTAAAATTTGGGGTGTTACAACATTTCATCAATATGGTCTCCTGTAAGGATAATATCATCAACATACAAAATGAGAATGCATTTTCTTCCTTCTTCTGTTTTGACAAACATCGTATGATCTAATAATCCTTATTTGTAGCTTTCAAATTTCAGGACTTTTGAGAACCTGTCAAACCATGCCCTGGGAGACTGTTTCAAGCCATAAAGAGATTTTTTCAGTACTCTATCACCTCTTCCCCTCTCAAAACCAGGAGGTAGAGTCATGTAAACCTCTTCTTTAAGCTCTCTATTTAGAAAAGCATTCTTGATGTCTAGCTGATAAAGTGGCCACTCTAGGTTGGCTGCTACAGATAATAGAACTCGGATAGTGTTTAGTTTTGTCACTAGTGCAAATGTCTCCCGATAGTTTAGACCATATGTTTGAGTGAACCCTCTTGCTACCAGCCGTGCTTTTAACTTGTTAAGGGTACCATCAACCATGTATTTAGGGGTGAACACCCACTTGCAACTAACAAGTTCTTGTCTCTCAGTTTTTCAACAACATCCCATGTTCCATTCTTCTCTAAAGCTCTCATCTCTTCCATAACTGTGGATCTCCATTCTGATATCTTTAGTGTGTCTCAAATGTTCTTGGGAATACACACTTTATCTAGATTGGTGACAAAGGCCGTAGCTAGAGGAAAGAGCCTTATAAGACACATACTTCTGGATTGGATGTAATGTGCATGGTCGAGGCTGTTTCCTGCGAGCAATAAGCAAATCAAGGTCATTCTGTTCATCAAACTATTCAGGAATTTCCTAAGATACCTCTGGATTAATCTCTTCAGGAGCCATTGCCTGCTCTGCCTCCTCTGGTCCTCCAGGAGCTATCACTGGTTCTGGCTTCTGGGGTACTTCTGACGTAAGGTTCTCTTTTTTTTAAACTTATGCCTTCGAGAGTACACTAACATATCTTCATCTGTATGCCTTTCTACATCCCCCCTGCATTCAAACTTTCTTTTGTGATTGGCACAAGAGATGGTTGGTTTAAGGGAGAAGGTGGTTCTATTTGTGGTGGATATATTTGTGATGGCTCTGGCTGTAGTGAAAGAAATGGCTCTATAAGAGTAGGTGTGGTCAATTGTTCAAGGAGAACACATTCTTGACTAGATTTAGGCACCAAAGCATGAGGTTCACTCATTCTCTCCCCTTAAATTGAAGACTCCCTCTTTCTAGTGGCGCAGGTGGTAAGAGCCAACGGTGCTCCGATCATCACACACAGAAATGCCCTTACGTATTTAAGAGAAAGCTCCATATGATTCATGGCTGTCAAACCCCAATTCCTATTTTCAAGGCTGATGCTCTGATACCATGTGCATAAATTTGAGAGAAAAATAATGTATTTCTCATTATCAAATATTGAGTTACATATGTGCCTATTTATAGGCAAGAAGGAAGACAATGAAATAAATTCTAATCAAATCTAATAATTACTAATTAAGCCTAATAATAACTATACAATCAAAATAGAATATTTACAATTATTACATAATATTCCAACAAAATTCATAAAGGAAAGGACAATATTCCTCTCAACTGTGAATAATCAGGACCGTTCCAAAGAAAATCTTAATAAGGAGAGAGAGCCTAAGAGAAAAAGAGGAAGAAAGAGATGACGATGATGGACATGCGGTAAGAGAAAATGAGGAAGAAGGAGATGACGGTGACGGACGTGCAGGGAAAGGAGTGAGAGAAAATGGCGAACACATAAACTTACACATAGGATTAAATCTAATGAAGTGGATAGTTTTTATTGGATAGAGCATGGTGTGGTGCTCCTAGAGTACACAAGAATTTCTCTTAATTAGTGAGCCATTTGTTGAGGTGGCATCACACCTCATCATCTCTCTCTTTCTTCCTCCTTCACTCTCTCTTTCTTCCTCCCTCACCATTTCCTGCTTGAACCCCCACCCCCACTAACCTCCATGGCCACTCACACCTCATCATCTAGCTTGCATATAGATTCATTGGTCATAAGACAAAAATCACATCTAGAAGATCCAAACATTCATGTTGGAAATCAAGGTCTAGAATGCCCAAATAAGAGAGTTAAAAAATGTGGAGGGAATGTGATTGTGCATTTTCTTAAAACCTCCAAAGCATCATTTGACTTAAAAGAGACAAAGAAAATCAATTAGTTAACTATCTCACTTGAAGAATAAGACAAAGAGATCGACAGCCACCATGGGCGATGTAATGTCTTCTTCTAATACTTTTAATTAAAATTATTAATCATCCTAATTACGCATTAAATAACATAACTATGATAAAAAAGTGTTTACTAATTAATATATAGTTAGAAAAGTTTTTTATCTATTTCAAATAGTATAATCCATGATAGAAACCAAAACATTTTATTAAAGGGGCTGTCATGGATAATTAAATTGACTCACACTAATTTAAAAATAAACCATGTATGTTAGGAAAGCATTGCCTAACATGGTTATAAGTTTTACCTCATACAAAACCGGTAGCTTTCCAAAACTTGGTAAAATTACAAAGTTTAACCATATGTTAGAAAAGAATCCATATAACATAGTTAATTAAAAATAATCTCTTAAAAGTTAACTATGTTAGAAAAGTAAACACCTAATATAGTTAATAAAACTATCTTGCAAAAACATTTGGACTAACTATGTTAGAAAAGGCAATCATACTTACATAGTTAGTGAAAGCTTTCCATAAAAATTTAGAAACTTATCATGTTAGAAAATGTTAACCCAACATGATAAATAAAATAAACCATACAAGTAAAATTTTGCCTTTCTATTTCAAAAACCTTCAATGTCCTAACATTCATCCATCACTTCAATAATCACAAACACACTGGTGACAACACCATTTTTCAAAAGAAATGTTTTTTCGGTTAGAATGGGGCTAAAAGCCCATACTCATCTTATTATTAATCTGCACAAAATCGTGGGTAGGAAATTCCTGCCATGTCTCTTACAACACATACCTAACCCCTAATAGAGGTACTTCTATTGACTCAAAATCTTCGTTACACCATATGCTAGCATTATCCAACCAATCTGGTGCAAATTTACCCTCCCTAAATGTATGATTAAAATACATTTGAATAGAACTATTAGCTTATCTTAACAAGCTCTCAAAACTCAATGATTGGAGATTTTATTAATACATGCGTCCTGAGGCTTTTTAATCGCCACAATAAAGTCTTCTTCAACTAAAATTATGGTGATGCCCATAGATTGAGCATATTTGATCCCATGAACAACACCCCATAATTCTGCAGTTAAAGCATCACAACACCCCAATAGTTTACCCAACCCTATAACCCAACTAGCATCATCTCTCCTTATCACCCCTCCAAAACTAGCAATACATAGACAACCTTTTGTACCTCCATCAAAATTCAATTTAAACAAGCCACTAAGAGGAAATCTCTATTTTACCTCTCTTAAAGTTTTCTTTATACCACTACTGTCAATTTCTTTTCCAAAGTTGAACAGTCATATGCATATTTTTTAATCACCATACCAAAATTTTTAATCACCATACTTTTTAACTCTACATTCAGAAAATAAATCCGCACCTCTCCATACTTTGCCTTTAATACTTTCGAACGTAAATTTTCAAGTTTTGCGAGTACATTCTAGCGAACTCTTCTAACAAGGCTCCATTCATCGCTCCCATCCTCCTTTTACCTATCCCACCTTCTTCCTTAGGCTTGCATAATATATCCCAACTAACAGTATGCATTTTCCTTTTATCCTCATTCGAATCCTAAACAAAATTTCTTTGAAGCTTTTCAATCTCATCACATACTCCTTTAGGAATATGATCATGTTACATACTAAAAGTAGCCATATGTGAAGATACTGATTGTACTAATGTGAGCCTTCCTGCCAAAGAGAGTGTTTGCCTCTTCCAACCACTCAATTTTTGTGCAACTTATCAATAAAAAATTGACACTTCCCTCTTGAATTTCTACCACTAATAACATGCACCCCCAGATATCTTACTAACTCTTCTTTCCTTTGGAAACCACTTTGGCTACAAATAATATTTTGTTTATCTCTAGTGACATTCTCGAAGAAAGATATTAATGTCTTATTTGATTTAATCTTTTTCTAGACATTAATCCAAATAGTTCAAGGCTTTATAAAACATTACTCGTTTGTTCCACATCAACCTCACAAAATAAAAATAGATTATCCGCAAATAGTGAATGGGAAATACTCACATTGCTTCTCCCAATTCTTATTGGATTCCATTTTTCGCAGCCCACCGATACATCAATTATATGTGATAGCTTCTCCATAGCAAGCACACGAAGGTATGGAGAAAAGGGGTCACCTTGTCGAGCTAGGGGTATCAGCTGCCCCCCGACTTCCTCCTCAATTTGGGGCAATTCCCAAATATTTTTTTTATATTTCTTTATACCATTAGATTCTACATTAAAATACTGACATTTTGATATATTAAAATGGTTATGTTTTTAATTTTTTTATGATTTTTAAAAAATTAAGTACTATAAATGAAAAAACATAGCACAATTTTGGAGCACAATCATTAATGAATTTTGTCTTCAAGCCTTTCTTACGAAAATTCATTTTAATGTTTTTTATGACATTTTGGTGTACAATAATGGCTGGGATCCACATCTTAGTCATCTTCATCACACTTTTTCACTTCTACGTCATCACGACCACAAGTTATTTGCTAAGGAAAATAAGTGTTTGTTTGCTGAAGCCCAAATTGACTATTTAGGGCATGTTGTATCAATTCGTGGAATAGAAGCTGATCCACAGAAGATTGCATCTATTCAGTCTTGGATGATTCCAAAAACACCTAAAGCTTTACATGGGTTCCTGGGATTAACATGATATTATTGCCGTTTTATCATAATTACGACCAAATTTGCCAACCTCTTACTGCTTTGCTCAAAACTTCTGGTAAATTTAATTGATATGAGGGGGCCAATCATGCTTTCCACATACTTAAGACAATCATGTCTTCTCCACCTATGTTAGCTCTTCCTAATTTTCAAGAGCGTTTCATTATGGAAACCGATGCTTTAGGATCTGGTATAGGCGCTGTTTTGACTCAATTGGGCCATCCAATTGCTTTTGCTAGTAAGGGTCTTAATCCACGTAAACATTCTCTTTCTGCTTATGAATGGGAACTTATGGGCAAAGAGCAATGAAATTGCTCTGGCAAAGCAACATGTAGAGTCACTGCTATCAACATTAGGCTAATTTCAAAAATTCATAACTAATGTTGTAGACCTTCAAAAATCATGATTTAAGACTCTATAGAAAGCTTATTATGTCTATTTTCCAATGAAAAATAATGACTCAACATATTATCATTTGATCTTTCAAAACGAAATATTACTATGATTGCCCAAAACACCCACATGTAACAAGAGGTATGATTTCAAGATTACATAACTTACTCCACAAATCTCCAAAAAACATTAATTAGGACTCTTTAGAAAGTTCAAGATGTCTCCTTTCTAATGCAAGAATCATTTAAAAATATTGTTATTTGCCCTCTTAAAACCCTTTATTTTTAACGTTGTTTAAAAAAGGTCTTGAAACGAAATTTCCAATCATTAGTTTTGGGTGTTTCAAAGTCCATATTCTCTTTACAACCACTTATTACCTTTATTTCTTTATTGAATCAAGTCCTCAATGTATCATTATTATCATACTCAATTTCAACCTCAATCCTTATAATATCATTTCAATCTTAACAATCTAACCCATAATAATAACTAATGATGTTTCCTTCGGAAATTTTTCTTCATGTAGTTTATTTGAGCCTTGAAATTTTATGCAAGTCATTCTTGATTTTGGTGATAGTTGATAGCACAAGTTGTGTTCTAAGTGTTAATTTTTTTCGCCTAGACATGTTGTTCTACTTTTAATATTTTTGAGTGTGTGTGAACCTTTTATTGCAACAGTATGCCATGCTAGTGCCATAAGCACTGAAGTTTTGTCGGTCTCCATGTTCATGTTAGCACCTATGCCTTTTAGGTTCTTTCTTATGTTAGAATCTTGTCTTCAACGGTTGAGTTAGGTTTCCAGGTAATGAACTGGTTCCTTGGGTCTTATATTACTCCCTCCGATTCTATATATATATACACAACCAATTTAATTATTTTAATTAAATTAAGGATGTTAATTATATATGGCAAAAAAAAAATAAGGATGTTAATTATATTATTTAGTATGTTGTGTTTTTTTTCTGAAACACTTTAACTATCTTCCATTATTCCCTCTCTCATCTCTTACTTTGATTATTATTAGAGGAGTACCAATATACATAATTTGTCAATTAGTTGACAAAAATTAAAATTAAATCCAATATTTATGACTAAGACCAATTCCCCAAATATGTTCTATGTTTAGGACAAAAAAGAGTAGAAAATAGTCATAAGAAGGGCTTATATTAGAAAAGTTTTACTCACAAAATGATCTTTATGCTAGTTAAAAAGCTAAATTATAGAAAACCTCATTAAATTTTGGTCAATTTCAGATTACCTCACTTATTTTTGAAAGTTTAAATTGAACACTCTTAACATTTCGTATTTTGACTCTCAACTTCCTACCGTTAAAATTTTTGATAAAGTTAACGGCTTTTATATTATCCAATTTATTTTATATTTTATATTAAATAATATGTCAGTTAAGTATTTAATTATTAAAACACTTTAACCACCTATATTTATTTTTATCATCCCTCCCTTAATTATTTATTATTATTTAATATTAAGGAGTATTAATTATGATAATTTATGTAAAATATGAGAATAAGTAGAAAGAGAAATTATATTTCAGAAGATTGAGAACAAATTAAGGGGGTGAAGGGCAAAATGGTTTTATCAAGATAAGCTTAGTTCATCATCGTCGTCGCATTTGCCTTCTTCTTCGTGCCAGGAACCGAACAAAGGTCGCCGGAGGTGTCAAGGCGTTGCCGTCGACGGATGAGAGGGTAATTAGAGCGTCCAAATTCGAATTTCTACTCAGGCGAGTCTTCCCTTACCCTCTATATCATCGATACAAGCTTTTTGGAGAGAGAGAGGGATTCGTCGAAGTCGGGATTTCTTTGGGTTTTGTTTTTTGTTTTTGTTTTTTTAAAGAAACGATGGTTGTGAGTGAGTGATTGGTCGCATTTAGTTACTGTTCACTGGGAGTAATGTTTAAAATTAGTTAGGAGTACATATTAGTCAATTTATATGGTTGTTCGTTTGATTTCTTGGTGATTATTGTGATTTTGAGCTCAATACTCTCCTCTAGTCCTCTCTGTATCTGATTTGATTAGTACACGTTTACACTATGACTTTTCTATGATTTATGCCTTAAATGTGCTTTTATATCAACAGCTATAGTTTTCTCAGTGATCATGTCAGTACCTATAATTTATCTTCAATTTTTTAGTTGGGTTTTAAGTAATGGACTTGTTACTTGAGTTCTGAGGTGTTGACAGGAAAACAGTCATAAAGAAATGCTTATATGTAAGGGCAGGAGGAGTGAAAGAGTGAGCGAACTTTTGATTGAGCTGAAGTGATATTTAATAGAAACGTTTCGCATATTCATCTTTTTGAGTTTGTCTCTAGTTATGTTCATACGTAAAGCTAATTTACAAGTCATATGGGGTATGTTTTATGATGTTTTGTTGTTTTCTCGTATTTATTTTATTGAAAGACGAACCATTTTATGATTGCAGGTTGCTATGCTCTGCAAGAACTACTTCTGATCTACCACATTCTGCCAACAAATAGGAAGTGAGAAATAAATATTTTTTCGAGCTTTTCAATTGAGCTGCATGGTCAAAGCTGCTTAACATAGAGTTTTCTAGGGCACCAGGAAACTAATTATGGAAGGGTTGCTGACTTCTTTACTTAATCAAAGTTGTTTAAAACCTGGTTTTGCTCCAAAATTTGGTTGTACATTCCCTCTGATTACTAGGGCTTGCCATTTCAATCTTAAAATTGGGCGACATCCCAGGAGAAGTGATTGCACACTTTTAGGTAGAGACATTGCCACTACCTCCAGAAGAACAGTTATTGCTGCATTTGATGGAGATGATGAAGGTATAGAATCAACTATGGACTGGGAATCAGAGTTCATTGGGGAACTTGACCCATATGGTTACCAAGCTCCCAAGAAGAGGAAGAAAGAAGAGAAATCAAAGTTGCTTGAGGAAACTGATGGAATGGATTGGTGTATGAGAGCAAGAGAGGTTGCACTTAAATCAATTGAAGCTAGGGGCATGGCTCATGCATTGGAAGATTTGATTACTGTTAAAAAGAAAAAGAAGAACAAGAACAAGAAGAAATTGACGAAAAAGAAAATTGAGAAAATTGAGGATTTGGAAGATGATCTTGATTATAGTTCAGAGGAAGACATGGCGTTACAAAATAACCAAACTCTGGACAACATTGATGATTTGAAAAGGTCTGTTAGTTTGATGGCTGATGGAATGTTTGCGGAGAAGACAGAGAAAGCTATGGAAAAGTTTGTCCATAAGCTGTCTCAGTTCTCTGGACCATCTGATCGTAGGAAAGAAATCAACTTGAACAAAGCAATTATAGAAGCACAGACTGCAGAAGAAGTATTGGAGGTCACCTCTGAAACTATCATGGCAGTTGCAAAAGGCTTAAGTCCCTCACCACTCTCTCCTTTGAATATTGCTACTGCCCTTCATCGTATTGCTAAGAACATGGAGAAAGTTTCTATGATGAAATCTCGAAGACTTGCTTTTGCTCGACAAAGAGAGATGTCTATGCTTGTGAGTATTGCAATGACAGCATTACCTGAGTGCTCTGCACAAGGTATCTCTAATATATCTTGGGCTTTGTCTAAAATTGGAGGCGAACTGCTTTATTTTTCTGAAATGGATAGAATTGCAGAGGTTGCATTGACCAAGGTTGGAGAATTCAATTCTCAAAATGTTGCCAATATTGCTGGTGCTTTTGCTTCAATGAAGCACTCTGCTTCTGATCTTTTCTTGGAATTATCTAGAAGGGCTTCAGATTTAATTCATACATTCCAAGAGCAAGAACTTGCCCAGCTCTTGTGGGCTTTCGCATCTTTGTATGAACCTGCTGATCCTATATTTGATTCTCTAGATGATGTCTTCCGGGATGAAAGCCAATTTGAATGTTCAATGAGTGAAGAAACATCAAATCATTTTGAACAAAGCATCAGTGATACAAATCCTGGCTTAGATGAATCTCTTGTCTCTCCTGTGCTCACCCTCTCTAGGGATCAGCTTGGCAATATAGCTTGGTCCTATGCCGTCTTTGGACAAATGGATCGGAGGTTCTTCTCTTATGTTTGGAAAACTCTGAGTCATTATGAGGAGCAAAGGATTTCAGAGCAATACAGGGAGGATGTCATGTTCGCATCTCAAGTTCAACTTGTTAATCAGTGTTTGAAGCTTGAATTCCCACATCTTCAGCTATCTTTAAGCAGTGACCTTGAGGGTAAAGTTGCTCGTGCTGGTAAAACTAAGAGATTTAACGAGAAAATGACTTCTTCATTTCAGAAAGAGGTTGGACGTCTTCTTGTTAGTACCGGCCTTGAATGGGTGAAAGAATATGTTGTGGATGCTTACACCTTGGATGCTGTAGTAGTAGATAAGAAGCTTGCTCTGGAGATTGATGGCCCTACTCATTTCTCGAGAAATACTGGTAGAGGATTTATTTGTGTAAAATAAATTTGTACAAACATTTTAAAATATTGTACTACCCTCATTATTCTTATTGAACCAAAACTTCCCTCACTTGATGTCATTTCAATTTTTCTTTTCTTTTCTTGATATAGGTGTTCCTCTAGGACATGCCATGCTAAAACGTCGATACATTACTGCTGCTGGCTGGAAAGTTATATCATTGTCTCTTCAAGAGGTAATTTCTCACATTATATTTCTTGGTAATTATTTATCTTTACCCTTACCATACTAATAATTTTTTAATAGAAAATTGAGAATTGGGATCAATATTATCTAGAAAACAGAAATGAAGTAGAGTGTATAACACCATTTTTTTGGCTTTGTCAGAATTATTTAGTCCTCTGGTCCTGAATTAATATGCTAACTTCGTTCTATTACAGAATTGCTTGCTTGCTTGTTGCTACCATACTCTAGATTAGTTTGTATTGTGTTTACACAGCCTGTATTCAGAACCCTAGCCAAAGTTTCTTGGCAAATTTATGTGTTCTGTGATTAGAGATAGGTTTTTTTTTATAGTCACTTTTATTCTCCTATCTGAAACAATCTTGTTCGAGCCATTGTTGGGCATCAACTGTAGGCACTTCTCCCAACAAAGATTCAAATTTAAGTTCGCCAAACTGAGAGACACTAGTTCCTTCCTCGAGACCCAACCCCTGTTTGTAGTTAGATATTGGCTATCATAATTCTCTATATGCACCTGTCCCTTTTTTGGTTAACAACTGTGACGCTGGGACACTTAGAAAACAAAGTGCCTATGTTCAACTCATTTCAGACACTTGAAGAAAAGATGACATGAAATCACATGTTATAAGTTAGGAAGAGAGAAAAGATGCGACAGAGACGAGAGGGAGAGGGAGAGGGAGAGGGAGAGGGCCCAATCAATCAACTAAACTACCTGTCCTGACAATACATGATCCTGTTATAATTCGGTTTATCAACTAACTCCCATTCAATTCAGTCCAAAAAAACTAACTCCCATTCCTAGCTGAGTAGTTATTTGTTAATAACTAACTGCACCACTCAGCTTTCCATTTTACACATGGACAATTTAATTCCGTATGTTATGTTGCCATACTCCATGCTAGATTTCTAGCTTATTAGGCTAAAGAACATTAATCATTCCATTTCATGATGAGATGAAGTTGTGGCAACCCCAAATACATTATATAAGCAATGTAGTTTGATTGTCAGATTGACAGGTTGAAGAACTTGATAATTACTGGTGATAATCATTTTTGTCACAGAAAAATAAGGTAACATTAGTGTTTTGTTTTTTCCTTGTAGTGGGAGGAACTTCAAGGGTCATTCGAACAAGCTGAGTATCTTAGAGAAATTTTGGGAAAGCATATAGACGAAGGATGTGCTAACCTTACATTTACAGAAGTAAAATGATAGTCTAGATCTTTCTGCCAATCAATGTATAAGTTATCTTGAGTTTACTTATTATGCTCCCATGAGAAAATTTGTAAAGGGGCATGTATATTTTGTACAAGTGTCCATGAAATGAGATACTTACAAATTTACCCCTCAGCCCTTACAAGGAAATGAATGCCTCGTTTCTTCATATAGCCTTTGTATTTTATTTTTTTTTTGGTCTTTGTTTATTACTTATTTATTCGTAGTACCCTGTACCCAAGAGAGATTGTGGCAACCTTAAAGCTCGTTTTAGCTGCTCGGTGTAATTCATTTTTCTTCACAATTGTTAAGCAGTCTCACTTCGTAAAGCCAAAAACAAAAATGTACAGCTACCATTAGAATGAATTTTTTTTTTAGTAAAATTCTACATGTCAGAAATAAATAGATCAAGTTCGACATGTTTTAAAGTTAGTAGGAATTGGCATTATTAATAAAAGGTTAGTAGGATTGTAGGAATTGCAAATGGCTTTATAGCTCAGTGGCATGGGAGCTCTCCTATAAATCTTGCCGTAACGTCATGTTATAGCCTGCATGCCTCACGCCTCTTCAATTTAAAAAAGTTAGTAGGAATCACTTCTTTTTCACATATGCACACATGATAGGTTTTATTTCCCACTTTTTTGAAAAATCCAAATTACACACGCACACGTCTTACTTGTTTTCAAAATATTTTGATAAAACAAATGCCGCAGAAAAATGTGTGTTGGGCAAAGTTTAATAAACACCTATCATTAGAAGGCATTTAAACCTCAACTATTGAATGTGTATGCAGTGGTAAAGATAACAAGTGGAGACGAATAAAAGAGATTTTAGTCGAGACATTATTCTCTTCCCACAACTGGCCTGGTGTTTGAAACTCCATATAAAAATAATCTCTCCTCGTATATCTAACTTGTACAACAAGGTAAAATAATTCAAAACAAACTAAATCAAGCTGATCCAGTTTGGGTGCTCATAATGGTAGTATAGTAATCATTTTGAGGTGAGATTTGCACGTATAGTTTCAATGGTCAAGATTCAAACTTTTCAACTGATAATTTTTTAATAGAAACTAATTTTTTGAAAAATTGACAATTAAGAGACTATCCTCATTAAAGGTTTTTGTACCTATAATTTTTTTAAAAAAAAATGAAAGTAAAAAAAAGTTGGTGAGTATCAATCCATCCAAACAAGTATTATATCATTATCAACCTTCAGTTTTGATTTGTGGAGTTGATCTTGATTCTTGATATATAATATATTTGTAATTTTTATTCAAATTTCCCATATTATCCTATCCCTATGAATGTTCCATAAAAAAGAACCTAGTAAAGAATGGTGGGAATCATGAAGATAATTAGAATGATTTAGAAAAAAACATTTTATATCAATTGACTAAACAAACACCCTTAATATAATTAAATTAGTAAAATAAACCCTATATTTAGTGAATTATATATGTAAACTCTATATAATGAATTATACATCTACATGTTGACCACAAAAAAAAAATTATACATCTACACAATTCATTATCGACAACCTTTGTATGATCATGTACTCAACTTCATCTAGTGAGATAAGATATTTTATTTTGGAGGAGCATCATTATTATCCTTAATAATATTGAGTATTTTCTCAAATCTTTTTACGCAGCAAGGCAAGTGTATAGGACCCTGGCGAACGCTCAGAATGTAATCCTTGTATTCATCCAATAATATTTGAAACATATTTGATGAAAAACAAGATATTGGAACCATAAAACGCACCATTTCTTCTTCCTTTTCGCCCACTTTAATTGGGATGAAACCCTTTTGAATCTTCTTGTTCTTCGACAATAATAACAAAGGGTTTCTCATCATCACTTCAGCTGGTACCTTGTGGATAATTTTCATTTGTGTGAAACTTTAAATGTTTTAAGGTATTGATGATTTCCTTTAGCAAGAGCTTTTGATTTATGAATATTCACCATATCTTCCTCTGTGTGTGTGTGTGTGTGTGTATAAATAGGATTTGGATTTGGATTGGATTTGGATTTATTGATATAAAGTTGAATTCTTTCATGTTTGGATATATATCTCAGGGATTTTGTAGTATTTACTTAATTAAATATGTAAGAAAACTATTGAATATGCAAATAGAGGGATTTGTCATTATCATTATTGTTTCATGATCCTAACCAATAAAATAATATAGATATATATAGACACAAAATTAAATAAATTTACTAATTCAAGGTAAGAAATTAATGTTTATTATTTATGAAAGTAATTTGTTTAGGCATTTTTGAAACAAATGATATTAGTAGGCCACTTAATTACTTTAAACAGAACTAAATTAACATATTTCTTTGAAAGTTGTTAGTATAATAGGTAGAAATACTTATAGCTAGCGTACAAAATTTTTCCGTATTATTTGAGATAACATATCGATATATTGTTAAAATTTAAATTTTACAGGACACTTATTTGATTGAAAAGTTATGATATCTGTTAGTTAAATTCAAAAAATAAGCATCGAACTTGAAGTCAAGTCAGCATAGATTTCAGGTTAAAAAGGTCAGCATATAAAGTTTATTTTTCAATTCATTTTTGTTCATTAACAGTATTGAATTTTTCTTTGACCTCATTCTTTCTTTGACCTCATCATTGAACATTGGAGTCAAGAATATCCCGTTTCTGTTTTGACTCACGCTACTATTTGGTTGTTTCTTTCGTTGGAATTAAGTCCACTTTTTACTGGCCAAAAGTCCAAAACCCACAAGAAAAACGTTGAATTGAAATTTGGCAATCATTTAAATATATTATTTATTGATTAAGAAAAAAATTCCTTACAAAATTATAATTCAAAATTCAAATTCTCGTTGAAAGAGGTGCTTACATTTAATGCCTGATCAAGCTAAAAAGAAAAAATTACGCAGAAAGGACTTCTTATTACATCTACCAATTTTACATGAAAAACAAGATTACCTCAAATGATTGCTAAGGTTGAAAGAAGCTTTTCCAAATGTTACATATCTTTAACCATGTGCAGAACGAAAGATATTTACACAAAAAAAACATATTTACACAAAGTTGAGACATCATATTGCGATAGATAGTTGCACATAAATATAATTGAAGAATAATTACACACATCTAATGTATCTTGGGCAATTAATATTGAGGGAATTCTTCAACAAATTTTCCTAAATTATACTACTCGATTGGTGGAACAGGTTTCCCTGCTAAGCAAAATTCTTAGCAGGGAGCGCTAAGCAAAGAACCAAATCCTAGCCGTTTGGGAGATTTCATCTCTGCCCTTTATTTTTGTCTTTTCTTATTGTTCCATTAGTTCATTAATTTCTGTGTCCATAGTCACAATTTCCTCCAAACCTTGCGCCAACAATCATTCAGTGTGGTTGGCTGGACTTTTTTCAAGAAAATAAGTTCTTATTTTAGGGTAAAAGTAACTTATTTTGTTGGTAGCTTATTTTACATGTTTGTCTCGGCTTATTGTCAATCTGATTTATAAGTAACTTATAGCTTATAAGTCAAAATAAACATAAGCTGTTTAAAACAGCTTATTTCTTACTTATAAGTCACTTATAAGGTGATGCCCACAAATTCTGACTTATTTTTCACATCTAATCACAACTTATCCAAACATACACAATCTGAGTTATAGAAAATAAGTCACTTATAAGACATTTTTCACACAGTCCATCTAAACATAAAAGTCATTATACAATTTGACTTATTTTCAATCGGACTTATTTTCAACCTGACTTATATATAAGTCATTTTTCCATAAGTCGATCCAAACACACCTATTGTCGATGACAAGAGGATTCTTAAACAAGATGGCCGCTGTCTTGGGTGCAGGAAGCCTCACGAGAGATGCCAAGCTTAGGGTGTGGAAATATCTTTGCACCACTGCCATCATGACTTTTTGTTAGCTATCTGCTATAAATTACTGATCCGGTCATCAATTCAAGGACCGATACTTAGGATCTTTCCCTCATGGTGGCTGTCAGTTCATATATGTTTTGAATGAAAACAAAATAAGAAATGCCAGGAAAGCGGAGAAGAATAGGGGAAGAAACGATGGCAGTGATTTGCTTCAATAAGACTGGTGAATTAATGGAAAAAAACACATAAGTGAAGGGTTGAGATTGAAATCTCCCAATGGCCAGGATGTGATCTTTCGCTTAGCACTCCCTGCTAAGTATTTTGCTTAGCAGGGAAACACGGTCTTCGATTGGTTGAATCGATTAGCCATATCATCTTCCAAAAGTAAAGTGTCTATCACCAAGCTATTGGAATACAAGTTGAAATATCAGAAAGTGCATTGATTGGAAGAGGTCAAAACCCTTAACACAGGAACTCTTTAAATGGATTATAAATGATAACATATGTATTAAAACTGATGCAACCGGTGGTGCAACACCCCAAATTTTAGAAAAGAGAAAATAAGGAATTAATTAAGATTTAGGAAATATTATTAAATATTAAAAAGCATTAAAAATGAAATTATGATGTTTTAGACATTTTTAATAAATTTTAAGGGTTATTTTATTTACACATAAAGGTAAAATAATAATTACAAGATAAATTTTAATCTAAGAAAATTTAATTGGGAAGACATTTAGAAATTTGAAAGCCTTATAAATGAATTTATGAGGCTAGGTGTATTTTTAATAATTTTAAGGATTATTTTCTTTAGAAAATAAAGAAAAATAATTAGAAGATAAATTTTAATCTGGGAACTTCAAGAAAATTTATTTTAAGGCTTAAAGAAATTATGACTAAGAAAAATCTCTAATATGATATAAGAATTTATTCTAGAAAAATTATTTTCAGGAAGGGACTAAACTGAAAATAGTAAAAAGTTGATTCTAGGGATTAAAACGAAAAGAATAAAGTTTTAGGGGTCAGAACTTTAATTTTCCCCTAATCCTTTATATAATACTCCCTCATCCTCTCTGTCTCTCACTCTCTCGATTCCTCTCTCTCACCGACACTCTCTCCCTCACCTCTTCCCTCTGTTTCCCTCGAGCTTCAACAGCGACGATGATGACGATCGGCGGCGAGAATGGCGACGGGGGAAGCGACGGAGATGCATAAGGAGTTTGGGTAACCTTTGGTAAGCCCCTTCCTTCCGATTTCTTCCCTTTCTATTCCGATTCGAGCGAGATTGGGGGTGGGGATTGGTTCGAATTTTAGGTTGATTTTGAAGCCTTTAAATGCATGAAATCGAAGCTCAGGCTTCGATTAATCACTCCTGGGGTCGGATTTGAGTGATGAAGGGGTATTATTCAAGTTGCCCCAAATTTTCCACTTCGGGTCCCTGTTCACCCGACGGGAAATTGATGATTTCTGGGTGTTTAACTGAACCAAAGCGTGATTAATCATCAATAGGAGTAAGATTAATGAAATAGACGTTCCTTGTATGTTGATATGTGAAATTTGAAATTTTTCTTGAATTTTCTTTCTTCCCCTGATCTTGCTTGGTGCCGTCAGTGGCTAGGGCGATGGTGATGAATTTATGTTCAGTGATAAATGATTTAATTTACCTGTTATGGTGGCTTGATGATGTAAGGTGATAATTGTTCAATTTTCTTTCCTTTCATGTTGCCTATTCCTTCGAATTTTCTCCCCTGTGCCGACGAATTTCTTGTTCTTTGCTCTTACTCTCTTTGAAAACTCTGCTCAGATAATTTCTATTGATTGTTATGGCTATATATTGGTCTCCCTTTATTTTCTTCATTCCCCTGTTTCTGCTTTGGCTGCGAGAATTGAAGGGAAATTTTGAGAATCTAGTATCACTGCTCTTGATTAAGTTATATATAAAAGCTGTGATTTGTAATGATTGAGGTTGGGAGGATTAGAGTAGAATTAATATATTGCTGAGTGTTGGAATTAATGGAAGTGAGGTGTGTTAAGATGTAGGAAGTTTGAATGAAATTATACGGCAGGGTTTAGGTACTTTTTAGAATGTGCTATGATGGTGTAATTGGAGATGGTTTTGAATGTCAAATCAGTGCTTTACTGTTGTGAAGAGGATTTAAACCTTGTTATGGGGAAATTGTATGATTTTAGGAATATATAGAAAGAATGTTATATGGAAGTTAAGTAGAATTGAGTTTTATAGGGGTGTTTAGGCAGTCCTGAAGACTTCTTATCGGGTTTTTTAGGGAGCAGAGGATCTATTTAAATCTGTGAAGACTAATGACTTTGGATATGATTAAGGAGATTAAGGTTGTTGAAGTTAGTAGAAGGTTGGGAATTAACTCAATGATTATAGGATTTTGATGGGATTAAGTGTTTAACAAAGATTTGAGTTTTATGGAGATTATTTGATTCAATGTGATTGGAGATTTTCAAATGTTGAAAAGGCTAAACCAATATTAGCATAAGGTTGGAAATTTATCATATCATGAGGTGGTATAATTTATATGGCTGTGATGTTAGTGCAAATTTGGGAAAAATAGCTGAAGTGTCAATCTGAAGCTGGAGGATTAGCTGTATGTTTGTTTATATTCCCATTATTGGTCAACCTTTTCTCTGGAATTAGGTAACAGAAATGTGGGGTCAAGGAAAAGGAAAAGGAATGATGAATTTTGAATTCTGCATGTTCTGTTTTAGGTGAAGTGTTAGGTTCAATTAAAAGGAAAAAAATGGATATTTAAATAATCTTATAAAATGATATACAATTGCAGTATTTTTCTCTTGAAAATAAGATCTAAATTAACGTTCAATTTATGTCATTGGATTATGGAAAGGTTAGATATGTTTTAAAGTAATGCGAGGCAAGAAAGCTTACTTCCAGATGTAGCAATGATAAAAGTGTTAAACAGGTATTCTAAAGGATTAGAATATATTTTAGAATATTTAAAATAAGAGTTATGTTTTAGGTAATTAAGGTATGGTTAGTGGTTAATCTAATCCGCACCTTTTATTTAAGGTTCTCAGGAAACTAGTGTTTTTGAGAGTTTGGGCAATGTATTTAAACTATAATTAGAAAATTAAAGATGTGAGTTAAAAGCTACCAAATGACAGAGGAAGTAGTGATTTCCAGAACCAATTTGAAGGTCATTAGGGGCATCTTAGGTTCTACTATTATTATTTGGGCACTATAAGCAATTAGAATATTATTCCAAGTTAGTGAGATGGAGTAAGTAATGATAGTTGAAAGTTGGAAATAATAAATTTATTAAGAAATTAGAAAAGACTTCCAGGTTTAATTAATTGATAGCGGTCTATTGAAGAATGTTTGAAATTAAATACTAGCTAAGATATACTGTGCAAAGGGGCTAATTGTAGTTATTAGATTGGTAGAATAAATGAATCCCTTGTGGAATAAAATCTGAATTTTATTTTAGTTATGCATGAAGTTTCCAAGTGCATTGGATGATCTTGTGTGTTCTATTGATTAATTGAGTTGTTATAAAATATTTAAAGTTTGACTAGGCTGAGTAAATAAGTGAGTAATAAAGAAAGATAAAGCTCCTTAAAGAGAACTATTCTTGAACTAATTATTGGTCAAACATTGAGAATAAGAAAGATTAATTGAAATAGAATAATTAAAAGTAACTGACTGATCCTAAATGGTCAGGTTAACTATAATAAGCTAAGTTGTAATTCATTATCATTAACGTGGAAGAAAAATATGATAATTAGAAATTTATTTTAAATCTATTGAATTTAATTAGGTAAAATAAGTTGTTATATATGTTATTATATGATGTAAAATTGATTTAAAGTAATTCAAGATACATTGATGCTTGTGTTTGTATATACTTGTATTGTCTGATGCCTAAAGTTAGAAATATGGATTTAAGAAATATATTAAAAAGGGAAGGGTAGAAGAATGTAATATCATAGGAACGTGAGAGACGTTTAATTATGATACTAAAGTTAGAAATTAATATATTATTTTTACATTATAAATATTTATAGGACAAGATAATGGGGTAGAATCCCCAGAGCACGAAAAAGTGAAGAAATGCAGTGAAGAATAATTCCAGAAGTCAGGTAGCAGTTTATTTCAGTAACAATTAAATTGCATGTATTATTTTGTAATAACTGTTGCATTTAGTTGATAAGTTGTTATTCCTCAGATGGAGTACTCCAGGCTTAGGTGATTAGCTACACCTTTGCGAGATTAGTTACGTTTTAGCCTTATGTGCTTTAACGAGAAACCCTGCAGGTAAAGCCTCCACTATAACGAATATATTGTTGTTAGTGGTTGGCAGGTGTTTTTAGCACACAGATTAATAGGAGTAAGACTATCATCATTTGTACAGCTTTATGAAATATATACATGACAATGCTAGCATGATAATATATGTTAATGAAAGAAACTGCTATTGGGATTTCCAATCTCACCCCCTTCCCCAAACATTTTCAGTTTGGCAGGTTGAAAGAAGCTAGCTGGGGAGAAGAGTAGACGAAGAAATTATGATTAGAAATTGAAAGCCAGAGGTAGTAAATATTTTAATAAGATTATTGGTATATGTTGTAAAAATAAATTATTAAATTAATAATAGAGAGCACACGAAATAGAATTACAATAAATTTATTAAAGGAATTAAATTTCCTAGAGGTTATGAATTATGTATAGATACTTTAAAAGAAAAATGTATGTATTACCTTAATGTCGCTGCGTATTCTGGTAGAAGGGTTATCAACTGAGATGACCCCAGCGTTCTAATATTGGAAAGGTAGAAACCCATTAATAGATGCAGATAACCCCTGAGTGGGTTTTCGCTCCCCACATACTATCATCAAGAGGAGGAAATTATAAGGGAACTTAAGTAGTTTAATTGTGTTATGTACCACTTTGATTTATAAAAAGATTTAAATTCTAAGTTGTACGAAAAGCCCATTCCAACTAACCGAAGGTTGGTTCAATATTTTTAAGAAAAAATTTTAAATTTTCCGTATTTTTGGGCTTCGAATATTCATAAAAGTGGTTATAATTCAATTAAATTGCTATAATATAGTAGTAAAAGTCCAGGTGTTACAGGTGGCACTAACTAAAGTCGATTTAACAACTAACTCAATCCCGCGGAACATTTCTAACACAAGCTGAAGATGGATGCAAAGAATATTTGAAACCACCCTCAAACCATCACACAAATTCTAATTGAATTATCCATGATATGGTAAGAACGGAAATGGAAAGGCAAAAAAATGACTCCATAAGCGTTCTATCGATAGAAGCATTCATTCTAGTGTATATCTATATTTAGAGAGGAACAATTCCCACGTTTAAGAATTGCCATTCCCTTTACCAAATAAAGAGAAAAAGAAAATCGCCCTGATTACTTTATCATGTAAACTCTTGAGATAAGATTTTACAATTCAAAAACCTAGAAAAGTGATATCAGAATTAACAAATCTATAAATTAGAATAATAATTTAGTCTTGGGGCTCAAAGTTTTGACATTAGCACCCCATTGTGTAATGTTTGCGGGTCATAATTTAAACACTCTTATTGTAGCATTTGCCTTCTTTTCAACAAAGCTGCATAAGCTGAATTCGACATGACATTATTTAGCACACTCAACACCCAGCTAAACTAGTCAAGTAGTCATAAAGTACTGTGTCATGAAAATGCTCATTTCTTTATAATGGCCTTCTGGCCTGCAAAATCTCTTATAAGTAGGTAATTGGGAGTTCAATTTCACTTATAATCTAATTTCACTTATAATCTCATGCCATTAATAATTGCCCCTCTAATTTTCAGTAAAACCTGCTAGCCATTTCAACATTTGACATATGGGAATATATAAAAGTAAGCAGGGAAGGGACAGCCAAAAGATGCAGCGTCACCAATTTACTCTTATGGTTTCAGACAGCTTCCCAGCATTTCACTTGAATTATTGCATGAAGAATCTTGCACATTGCATAAAGTCTAAAATAAATCTACTATTCATAACGAATGAATAGTATTGTTTTATATTAAGTTTTTAATATAATTTCTCTAACCTATACTAAATTTTAGAGCTAATGCAATGTTTGATCCTTATAGTTTGCTTTCATTTTGATTTTGATCCTTGTAACTTAAAACCATAAGTTTTGGTCTCTCAAGTTTCTTTCTGTCTCAAACATTAGTCCCTATAGTTTAACAAGGATCACCCTTGAGGGACCAAAACCTATGGTTTGAAACTCTATAACAATCAAAACCAAAACAAGGGAAAATTATGAGGGCCAAACATTGTCTTAACCCCAAATTTTGGTTATCATTTGTTTCTTGTGAATATGCCCAGAAATAATACATTAATATATTGTCCAAACGAAGGGGTCAAAAGTCTTGGGATTTTACTCTTGTACGGTTGTCTGAAGTGGTAGAGAACTTTCAACTTCTTTGGTAGCATCAGAGTTCTTTTCTGCTACAACTTTGGACAAACCAAACATCTGAAGCGATCCGTAACAACATAATATCAGAAGACAATACAAAGGCAGAGCCACAAGATATTGTAAATATACAAAAAGTTCTTGAGGGGAAAAATGTTTATAGAGTCAAACCTTTCGAATGGTTTTCTGAAAGCAAGTTTTGTGTTCATCCATAGAAGCATTGATAAACTCATCAACATGATCCTTCAAATCTTCCAAAAAAGTAGCTTGCTCATTCTTCTTCTTTCGACACGAGGGAACAGGTGAGGCTGTAGCAGCTGATGATGTTTTCTGTTCATGTTCGTTCTTCTGAGTATCCATGCCTCTTAAAGACTCTATAGCTGATACAAAAAGTGATCCCAGCAATGCAATGAACATTAAGTAGTTGAGTTGAGACAAGTTATTTTCATTATCACATCACAGATAACCATACTGTTTCCCATGAACGAGATTTTACATCTAAAATGCCCAAACTAAAAGATAGGAGTCTGAACGAATAGTTTCTTACTTATGGAGTACTCCCTCCGATCCTTAGAGCTAATTGTATGTTGTTTTCCTAAAATATTCTCTTTTCTTGATAGAAATCCCTTCAATAATTGCAATCAATAGGATAACTTGAGAGCAAAAGATTATAAATCTGATAAAGAAGATAAATTGAACTCTTATATTTACTCTTACATTTGAGATCCAGGGAGTATGAAGTAACTTTTATGTCCTTCTCCAATAACCCAAGAAGGATTATCTTGGTGTTGTAAGAAATAAACCAACTTCACTATATCAATTTTTTTGTTTTTTTTGTTTTTGATAAAATGATCAAATATATTAAATATTAAATAAGGCTACATTAAGATAGTTGCATAGGAACTAACAACACATTCATGATACCTAACAACAAACCTAGAAAAACTACAATTGTTAACAAACACACCCAAACACAAGCATGAATCCAAAATCCCAATATAAGAACATGACTAAACAGTACGCCGTATGAAAAATCCTGGTACTGTAATGTCGTATATATCAATTTCACTATATCAATTTACAAACCAATCAAACAGACACACTTTATACGGAAGAATCAAACATCCAAACATATAAATTAGTTTCGTGGAAAGGAGGGGAAGGTTACATAGAAGAAATTGAACAGATTGAAATAATATTTGCATATATATGGAGCAATGAAATGGTTACATTAGATTGATGGAGAGAAATTGCATGCAGTAAATTAGAAGAGCATATTTGCACTCTTACGGAAAATCTTTGCTGAGCCAAAATCAAAAGCTATATTCGCATATTTAGTTGAAACGTTAGAGGACAAGAGAGATTCATATGTATGAAAGGCGAACCTTAGAACGCACGATAACTCAATCGCCTCTGTGACCTCCGTCGCCGATTTCCTCTTCTCCTGTCTGTCGACGGGCACGATTCTGCTTCAATGGTCGATTTCGGTTCTCGCCCAAATATTGGGCTGGGCTCCCCATTATTTATCAATTTTATCAATGTACATAACTACATTTTAAATATAAAATCTATTTATTTAATATGATTAGATTAAGGATGTTAGTTAAATTAATTAAAATCACATTATATCACCAATATATTCTAACCCATCTACCTTTATCCCCACCCTCTCTCCCTTGTTTGTTTATTATTAAGGAGCATTTATTTTAATAATTTGAGGAAAAGTTGAGAACAATTAGAAATAGGTCTTATATTTAGGAGTTATATCCTCAAATAGGTCTTTTATTTGGAACAGGAGGGAGTATGAATTGCTCCTCGAACTTGAGAAATACTTCCATACTCTTAGAGTACCGAATCCTACAAACGGTAATAAATCAAAACTCAACAATTCAGCTAATTTTAATTCTAATTGGCTAATCACTCATCTTATATAATTATCAATTTATATTGTTTTAAAGATAAACAAGACATTAACATTCACAACACTAATGAAATGATCCCCTTAAAAACAAAATAAAATGTTAATTATTTCATATGAATTATCAATCAACTATGATTAAAACCAGAAGAAATACTTACATAGTCTTTGAGTACAAAGTGGTTTGAACTCTAACTAAACAGAATGTAACAATTCAGCTGATTTTAATCATGATTGACTAAGGACTTATATTAAACAATTCACAATTTAATTTGGCTTTAAGAAAAGTAAGTCTATTATCATTCAGAACACACACTGATGAAATGTTTTCTTTTAAAACAAAACAAAATCTGAATTTTTTCACATGAGACATCAATTAACTATAATTAAAGCCACTTGAATTGTTGCATTATGATTGGTTTAGAGTTCAAATGGCTTGATACTCTGAGCATATGCAAGTGTTTCTCTAAACTCAGCCAAATTGTTGCGCTCTGACTGGTTAGAGCTTGGAGAACGTTGTACTTCAAGTATGTAAGTATTTCTTCTATGATGATCAAATTGATTTTTTTTGCGGAGATTAAATAAATCAACTAGACCATTTAATTTTAATATATATTATACGTAATTAGATTATACCTTGGTTTTTGAATAAGGTATATTAGCTTTGAAAAAAATGATAGATTTAAATACTTTAAAGTTTTTTATTTTGCATCATTAATCTCTAAAAATCAACTTAATTTTATATTTAAGAGATGAAAGAGTATGAATTTCATTTTCTTGTTAAGAATGACCGCAAAGTCACAAATGAGAAATTTATGCATGGATCTATAACTCACATTATTTATGGTTTGCCCAATTTGAGCACACTAAATCACATCATTTAATCCAATATGGCATTTAATAAATTAGACAATCATTTTCTTATCTTGAAATTGCTTTCTCCTCTCTCGAATTGATTCTCTAATGTATTAAATGATATTATTTCATGTATTCTAATTGGGCATATCATAAATGATGTGGTGCTCCAAGTTTAGTCAAGATTTCTAAAAAAAATGCCCATTTTTTATTATATGATATATATAAATATAGATAGGATTTTAGATACTAATGTAATCTTTATTACATAACAACATATAATCTAAACTTTCTTTTTTACCAAAACAAATTATCTAAAGAGATATTTTTCAATCTAAAATAACATATATAAATTAATCTCTGAAATTTTTTTATTAGTGTTTCTTTATAAAATATAAAATTTATTGAAAGATAAGGTTTTTTTTTTTTACCAAAAGAAATTATTTCATTACCATAACAAACTAAACAAAAATGCAATACAACCAGCATTACAGAATCTTCATCCAATGTACAAACAACAAAATAGAAAATAAACTACACTACTAAAAATGGGTAGACAGATCCTTCTGAAGCAGCAGACTTCATCTTTGCAACATTTTCTGCATCTTTGACAATAATGTTGGCAAGAGGGATTGCTGGTATGCTTACACACCCAATTGGGTGCATCCCCGTCCTCACTAAAGTTGTCAAACTTGTGATAAGAATGTAAAATAAGATCGTAAATTCAAATCGTAAACTCATAAGAGTTTACATTTGTTAATAAATACATGTTTCAAATATCATTAAATCAGAAATATAAAAAATAATAATATTTGATTTGAATATATCTTAAATATAAATGGTTTCAATAAGAAATTAATCAACTCTTACGAGAGAAATTAATCAAACAATTAGCCAAAGATTTTAGATAATCTCGCACCTATTGTAACAACATACAATACTCCCATTCTCCACAAAACTTTATGTCATTATGCATACAATCCACTAACTCTTTATTAAAAGATAAGGTGATTACACGTTAAACCCAACTTATCAACTTTAGAAGATTAAATGAGTTTGATCTAGAAATAAAAACACACACAAGAACAACACAACAAACGAAAAATCTAAACGTTTTAATATTAAAAAAAAAAACACCAAAATCTAAGCCAATACATTTGCCTTTCTTTTTCACAACCTTTTGCATCTTGTTGTTATCATAAAAGCATAAATCACAAATAATATTATTTTTTTAATAAAATCATTTCAATGTTTAAAGTTATATTTACTAACAATTTTATGTTTTAAAAAAAATTCTGTATTATGTTATAAGTTTATAATTAATGTTCTGACTAATTATTCTTTGATGATCTTATGTTTATCAAAAAAATATAAAATTATACTTATAAGTATTGAAATTAAACCAACAACGCCACTAAAGTATAAATTATCAGTACACCTGACCAGAAATTGAGGTGACATACGGCTATGCATGCACAGAACCTTCGCCGATGAAGCTAACATTGCCACATTTGCAATTTCTACCTTCACCAGCGACAATTTCATTATCATCAAACCATATAAAAAATTTGGTTTCAAAGGGTCTCTATGATAAAACACTTGAGTTCTACAAGGAGCTTCATGTCCATGGCTTCCACGCCATGTCCTCTGTTCTTCCATCAGTCATAAAGGCATGCTCTTCTGCACAACGTCATGGTTTTGGTTCCCAACTTCACTGTGTGGCCATCAAAACAGGTTTGGATTCAGATTCTGTTTTGACCAATTCCATCATATCCATGTACGCTAAGTTCTCAGATGTTCAATCAGCACAGAAAGTGTTTGACAAAATGCCTCATAGAGACCACATCACTTGGAATTCCATGATAAATTGTTTTTTACAAAATGGGTATGTCTTAGAAGCTTTGAAAACGTTAAAGGAAATGTATTTGTTTGATCTTGTTCCTAAGCCAGAGTTATTAGCTAGTTTGTTATCCATGTGTGGGAAATTAGGTTTAAGGGTAGGAAGACAGATTCACAGTCTTGTTATTGCTGATAAGAGAATAGAGGAAAATGAGTCGGTTTTTCTGTCGACCGCTTTGATGAATTTCTATTTTAAATGCAATAATTCTTTAATAGCTTCGCATGTATTCGATAGAATGAAGGTGAAAAATGAGGTTTCATGGACTTCTATGATATCAGGGTTCAGTTCTGATCAACATTATGAGAAAGCTTTTGCATTTTTCAGAGAAATGCAACGTGAGGGAGTTGAACCAAATAGAGTAACATTAATTGCTCTATTACCAGCTTGTGCAGAGCAAAGCCTTCTCAAGCATGGAAAGGTGATTCATGCTTATGCAATCCGTAGGGGGTATGAATCAGACCATAGTTTTTCATCAGCTCTTACGAATATGTATTCGAAATTTGAGGAATCATTTCATATAGCTGAGTTAATATTCAAAAGGTCGGGTTATCGAGATGTGGTGTCATGGAGTTCAATGATTAGTGGCTATTCTCAAAGAGGGGATGGTTACAATGCCTTGAAGCTTTTCAGACAGATGATATCGGAGGGAATTGAACCGAACTCGGTGACAATGCTGGGCGTAGTTTCTGCTTGCACTATCTTATCTTCACTAAGGCATGGTTGTCGAATCCACGGCTATATCATGAAAGTCGGGTTGGATTCTGATATCTGCCTCTGCAATGCGCTTATCAATATGTATGCTAAGATTGGTTGTCTTGATGGTTCACACAAGATATTTCAAGAAATGTCAAATCAAGATTCAGTGTCGTGGAGTACTCTGATCGGTGCTTATGGCCTGCATGGATGTGGTGAACAAGCTTTAAAACTGTTCTATGATATGAAAGGCAAAAGAGTGAAGCCAGATTCTATCTGCTTCCTTGCTGTTTTATCTGCTTGTAATCATTCTGGCCTTGTAGCTGAGGGACAGAAGTTATTCAAAAAAATAAGCGAAGATTACGAATTACCTTTAACCATAGAGCATTATGCATGCCAAATTGATCTTCTAGGAAGGTCAGGGAAGATTGAAGATGCTTTGGAGATAGTGAGAATGATGCCGATGAAACCTAGCACACGAATTTGGAGCTCTCTGGTATCATCTTGTAAGCTTCATGGAAGACTGGACGTTGCAGAAATGCTAGCCCCACACCTTATAAGATCAGAACCAGAAAATGCTGCCAATTATACCTTGTTGAATATGATTTATGCAGAACATGGTCGTTGGCTTGATATAAAACAAGGGAGAGAATTCATGAAACTCCGAAGATTAAATAAACGCCATGGATTCAGCCAAATTGAGGCTGGAAATTAAGATGCTATGAAAAGGATGTATTTACGGATAACCAGAAAATGGTGCTCTAGTGATGCAAAAGTGCCACATCACCATCTGAAGTGTGTTATGCAAGCAGATTAGAATCAGTCTCCTCAACTTTTGTCCAATCTGTGTTACAAATTTTATGTAGTATAACAGGAAGAACGGAACATGCAAATTATTGATGCATATTATTCTCTAGAGGTTAATTAACAGGTCCTCAAACCCTTTTCTTCTGTTGTCAAACAGAAGATAAGCTTGTTTGGAACAAATGCAGCAAGTGAGATTTTTTATCCAAGAAAGCTTTTGAAGCACTGTTGATGACTTGATGCAAAAGGGTGCAAGTATAAGGGCCTACGGTGATATTATGGATGAAGTTATGGAAGCTGAAACTACCACAAACTAAGAAAGGGTATAAGTAATAGAGATGCAGCAGGTAAAGTCCGATATTATTCTAATTCTTTAAATATTTGGGAAAGCTAGGAGACAAATTGTACAAGAAGCAAGGAAGGTAGAATCTCAACAATTGGCTCAAGAGATTCAAGCAGCTATTTTCAGTGAGATTGTGTGCATTTTGGAGACCATTCAGACATATCTGTAGTGACGAGCAGATCAAAGTAGCTGAAGAAGAGATTGAACCATAAGAGTTCGAAAAAAAATTAAGTCTAAGCAGAGAGGCAAGTTGCTAAGTCCTTTTTCCTTTTTAGGTTATTGTTCATAGGGGTCAGATTTAATGATAGTTTCATCTTGTCAGGAAAGCTCTATGGTGGGATCTGTGAGGAACAGGATCTTTTGGGCAAGACATCATCACTTAATTAACCATTATCATCACCATTCACGTGTCTTGGATGGAGATTGTTAAAAATAGTTCAGTTCAGTGATAACCCCAATCATTCTTGAAACAATTGTTTCCATATTGTTGTGTACTTATAATAATAAAAGTTGATCTGTTTATACGGGGAGTAAACGAAATGGTGCTTTAACTGTTCCATTTATTTCTTTTTTCCGGTCAATTAGATGTGGGCCCGTGTTTTTTCTAGAATTTGAAATGATTATATACTACCATCTATCCTTAATATAAGCATTAATTGACTTAATTTGGAGAGATTAAAAGCTAGAATAAACTGCTTAATTATAGCATGTTAGATTATCTCTTTGAAAAGCTAATATTTATTATTAGATTATATATTAGTTTATAAATTAGGAAAATCAGTTTTGGAGAAAATAACAACTATAGGAGATAAAAAAGACCTTATTTAAAGAACCAAAAACCAACCCCAACTGACTTTTATATATAGGACCCTAGGTAGTGGTTTTAACTTTCATTCTATATTTTACATTGTGTGTTAATATTGATACCTCATTTTGCTTTTAAACTTTCTTTACTCCTTTCTAAAACTGAACCCTGCCTTATGTGCACTATTTCAAGATGGAATATTTTTATAAGAATAAAATGAGACAATCACGTTTCTTGCAAGAGAAATGAAAAAAATTTATTACACATCATGCCAAACTTGAAAGCAATACTTAACAATTAAATGAGTCTCGCAAAAGAAACTGTGCTTAGCATAGCATACTGACATTGATTAATTATTATTTTTTCCCGTTTGTGTCTTATTATTTTTTCCCGTTTGTGTCTTAAATGATTGTTTTTATAACAACCACATTTAATATGCGTAATATCGAAATCTCAACTTAATGAATATATAACAAAGACGTTGGAATTCATTAAATCACAGCATCACAGTCACTAACCAAGATTATCCCAGTGATATCGAATTCTTTTACCATAAGACACAGTCACAGAAAGCTACAAAAGCTTATAGATTGCTAAATGAAGAATCTCAAAAATTAAAACATAAGTGTTTAGTGCAGAAGTGTCCCATGAAAGTAAAATATATGACAAAGTTATATAAAAGCCTCCACTATTTATTCATGATCTCTCTATGAGTGAGTACAATATACATTTGTGAATCAGATCAGCTCAATGCATTCTATATAGTTATAAAACTTCAGTACTTACAAGATCTTGTGTTTACATTTCAAATTAACTAATTAATGAGTCATATATATCCTTATCCACAGGGAAATCTGAAAAGGCTTTACCATCATCATCATCATGAGGCCTTTCAAACTGTTCTATTTCATCTTCATTCATGAACTGTCTCAGTTTTTCTCTATACAGCATCAATTTATCTTCCAACAAACTAATCTGAGATTCATTCTGTAAAGTAATCCAATGTAATGACTCAATCATTTCTTGAGCATATTGTTGCTTCTTCTCAGCCAGTCTTTTGAATTGATTTGCTTCCATTTCTATTGAACTCTTCTCACTTTGAAGACGAAGAATCATAGCCATTGCTTCCTCCGTTGCTGATTCAGATGCCCTCCTTTCTCTCTCAATCTCTTCATAGGCTAAATCTGCTCTCTCCCTTTCAATCTTCACCATTTTCCTCAATTTAATCACATCAATTTCATGATCCTCATCATGAACTTCACCTTCATTATTGAAACCTGTGTCAGCACAATCATTAGATTTGGATTTCTCTTTGTGAGAGATTGATGAATTGTTTGTGTCAAGTACATTTTGAGAAGATTCCAGTGGGCCATACTTGAAATGTGTGATCATTGAAGCACAAATTTCAACCACTCCATTTCTGGGTTTCGATCCAAATTCACATAGAAATCGCATCAAACCCTTGAAATGCAAACCAAAATGCAAAATCCTCATACACAAAACAAAAATCAAAAGCATAGCCAATCCATTAAGAACACGGAAGAAACTTCCTCTAAGAGAAAAACCAAATCCAGTCTCATTTGCGTTATTCAAAAGCTTCAAAATCAAAGAAACATCCATAACCCAAAACCCCACAAGAATTCGCAGAAGATATAACTCAAGAACAGAGTAAATAGAAAGCAGAACACAGTATCGACCCAGAATCTGCATCTGGGGGTAGGGAATACAGACAAATATAGTGTGAAAAAGGAAAGAAATTAATCTCTCCCACTTTTTGGAAAATGGGGAAAAAAGGAAAAGAAAAAGCTCAGATTTTTATGGTAAAAGTTGGATAAGCGATGAGCATGAAGTGGGAATGCTTCTGACTAGAGAGAGAGAGAAGAGATAAAGAAAAATAAGGAAGTTGTGGGCGTGGCGTGTTGAGAGTGCGAAGAATGGCAAATACAGAGGCAGACAAATTACAGATATATATAAATAATTATGAGCAAAGGTATTACCGTTACATCCAATTATTAAATTAAATACACCAATTAAGGCTGACAATTAGAGGTAAATAAATGAGAAATTATTAGATCAACCCAATGCACTATATTATTGGTGAAAATTCTTAGTTGAACCCAATTCACTACATCATTTCTGGCCTTCACTAATGATGTGGTGCATTGGATTCACCTAAGAATTTCTTAAATAATCCATTATTACATACTTCCTTTTATTCATAATATATATATGTGTGTGGTTGTATATATTCATTTAATTTTTTATGTTTTAAAATATAACTTTTTTATTTTATTTTTTGGAAATAATATTATTCTTTATATTAACTTAGATTAATGTAACATAAAAGAATTGTACAATTGCCAATGCCAATTAGTTAAATGTAATTCTCCCAGAATTTTAATATTCTTAATGCTTACAGTTACAGAAAAATTATAACTTCATAAAAACATGAAATCATATAGTTAATTATAATTGAATAACCATGATTTTGTTTTTATTATAGGGTGAAAATTATTATTGGCTAATACCTAACGAATACAACACATGTCTAGTAGGGTTTTTTTTTTTTTTTTTTGGTCAGAACTAGTAGGGGCTTTCAACAGATAAGAAATTATGGGGTTGGGCTTCTATAATGAATCTTCTTCTTTTCTTTTCTTTTCTTGTCTTTTTTTATTAAAAAGCTAAGTTTTAAAAGAATAAAAAAACTTTTTGATTGACAAAAGGAATAAAACGAATTACATAAAAAGACCTAGATTGTCTCAGGCTTTATAGGCTAACCCAAAATTTTCAGATAAACCATAGGCCAATATACCAGACACAACAAGAAGTAAAAAAAAAAAAAAATAGTCTGAACAATTGGCAACTAGCTTGACGACAGAAGAAACATGAACTTATAAAATTCCTCTTCTGGTATTCTTTGTAATGTCTCAATCTTTGAAATATATTATTATTAGATTATATATAAAATAAGTAATATTTTATATTTTATCAACATAAAATGATATAGTTTAAATTAGGCTAAATTTTATAAAACCCTATGAACTATGATTCTATTGCACATAATCTTCTTAATTTTTTTTGTTGCTAAAAAAAAGGTCTAATGTTTAATGTTGAGACTCTCAACTTGTTAAAATTGCATTTAAAGTGAACAGTTTTGACCCCATCAAATTTTTTATATTTTTTATTATATGACGTCATTTAAAAATAACTATTTTCATTTGATATATAATTACAAGTATTCCATCAATTCTTATTTATAATAATAATAATAGATAGCTCAAAAACATAATAACGAAGATTAATAAAATAGCCAAAATAGATAAATATGTCCTAGATATTTTTCCCTAAATTTGCCCTTGTTTATGATTGGGCACGAAAGAGAAAATACTATGATAATAATGATAGAAATGAGTATGATTGATAATATCAAAAGAGAGAATTATAACGATTAAAATGGGAAAAATTCAATAAATTTTATGATAACTTTAGGTATGCTCTTATAAAAAGGGACAAACTCATTCAAATTTTAGACTCTTATATAGAAACGAAGGGTTCCTCCGTCCCTTACTATAAGAACCAAATAGGTAAAATCACACATATTAAGGAAGTGGTTGAGAGAGATAAATATGTTTGAAATAATTTTGTTTTCTCAATTTTGCCCTTATTTATGATTGAATATATAAAAGAGAGAAATGTGATATTAGTGTTATAAATAAGTATGAAAGAGAATGTGAATATAGAGAATAATGATGGGTAAAGTGGGAAAAAGCTCATTAAATGCTTTTACAAATTTGGTCAGGCTCTTATAAAAAGGGACAAAACCATTCAAATTTTTTGCTCTTATATATAGGGATAGAGGGAGTAATATTTTATTGAAAAAGGACATTATATAATAAATGCATGCATTTTAAGTATTTTATATTTTTAAGATATTTAATTTATAAAGTAGATTGTCAAGAAAGTATTTTAAATAACTTTTCTAAATACTTAAATTTTTAACTTTTTCAAAATACTTAAAATTATATGTTAGATGTAAAGGGTTAATTTTTTCAATGACATGGTATTTAATAAAAAAATTTAAAATTGTAAATGACAAAACTATTAACTTAAACAGTATATGAGTTGAGTGTCAAATAATAAAATATTACGGTAATTAATTAAACTTTTAAAGGCTAAAGAATTTATGTGTAATTGACACAAAGTTCAATTTGTTTTTTTGTAATTCTCCTTTTAAATAGTAGGATTTAAAATCTCTGAAAATTAGACATTATTTATAAGGAAGAATTGCATTCAAGTCTCAAGGAAGATAATAAATATCAAACAAGTCTTGGTAACTTGTTAATGACACATTTTACTTGTTAACAATGGCATTTTTTAGTTGTCACTGACAATTTGTGATACTTGTTTAATATTAATTCTCTTCTTTAGGACTTGAAAACAATTTTCTCTGCTTATAATAGGAAAACTCTAAGATGAAATTCATTATCTTGTTTTGGTCAAGTTATCCAATCACAATCACATGTGTCTATATGTCTTATTATTAAAACATTGTAATCTAACTATAACTACATATCAAATAATAGAATTCGTGGTTTGTTTAACGAGAGTTCGATGTAATAAATATTTAAAACATGTTATAAGTACGGTGTTTATGGAACAAAAAATCAAAATGCCGCAAAAACTTAATACTCCTTACATTTCTAAATATAATTTCTATTTATTTATGTAATTTAATGAGATTAAGGATGTTAGTTAATTTAGTTAAAATCACATTATATTACCAAAGAATCCTAACCACTTGCCTTTATTCCAACCCTCTCTTACTCATTTGTTTTTTTTTTATTAAAAAGCATCAATAGATATAATTTAGGAAAAAAAATTAGACAAATTAGAAAGATGCATTATATTTATGAATAAGTTCACCTCTCCAAAAGAGATCTTATATTTAGGAATGGAAGGAATAATAAAAAAAAATTGATAAGTTGGGTAGTAAAAATATAACATATCAATTAACTTAATAAGCATTCTATGAAAAAAAAAAAATTAACAAGCATTCTTAGTCTTGTTATGACCAAAAATTTTTTTAGTCTTGTTAAATTAGATAAATATGTAGCATAAAATATCCTCTCCCAGTAAGGAGTCCTCATATTTAAGGAGCAGCCACTAGGCTTCAGTTTCACAGCCGACAGCAGTAGCTCTCAAATGCAGGCGGATTCCTTATCTTCTGATTTCCCCAAGTTTGGAATTTTGGATGGGAACAATTAGCTTAAATAGTCCCACAGTGTTTATTTTGACTTTGTTCGAGGCCACAGCAAGAAAAAATATCTCACTTCACCATCCCAATTCCCAACCAGCTACTCCTTAAAATCCTTAATTCAAAACTTGTGTTGTGATGATAATACTCTTACTCTTCAAATTAACATTTTTTTTTAAATTAAGAAGGTTAAATAATTTAGTTAACTATAAGTTTAACATATGTTACATGCAATTTGATCTCTCAATAGGTAAAATAGTGCGGTTTTTATGCAATTATCCATCTCAATATTTTAAATGGAATTAAAGTTAAGTAACTACTAAAGTCAAAATAAGGACAAACTTGATGAATAAAAAGCGTACTCCCTGTTATCCTAAATATAAAATATAGTTTAATTTAATAAAATTAAGGATGTTAGTTTAGTTAGTATGTTATACTTTGTTCAACACACCATAAATTATCTTCTTTAATTTCTTCATTCTTTTTTATTTGATTATTGTTGAGAGAGTGTCATATCATTTAGAGGAGTGTTTGTTAAAATAGTTGATAAAAATTAGAAATAAGTCATATGTGTATATATATATATGACCAAAATTAACTTTACCAAATATGTTGTATAAGATGAAGTATTAACCATTGTGGCACTGCAAACTCTTGATTCGAAGATGATTGACACTGCCAATTGGTAAGTCATGGATTTTTGAACAAATAAAGAGCATAGATTTCATTGCTGAGACAACAAATATGGGCAATTTAAACTCAAGCATGCTATAACGAAAGAAAAAAAAAAAAAATCTCAAGACTAGCAAGATGTTGAACATACAACAAAAGTTGAATAAGACTGTTAATTAGGTAAAGGTGAGGTGAAGGATGTAACAAAAATCAAAGCTACGCACCTAAAATCTTAACTACTCGGCTACTCCTTATCATCGAATGAGGTAACGTGTGGTTTTTGAAATGGGCCTTTTCATAAATAAGTTCATATGAAATATACAAACAAAAAAAATTAGGAAAAATAATCATATGTTGGGTGTTATTGCTAAACCAGTTCTGCCTGTGTCAAGAAGCTGGTTTCATAAGAAGTACAATGTGTGTTTGGTTTGATGAAGTATGATAGATATCAGGGATATGCAGGGAACCGGGTGTTTGGAAGTTTTTGATGAGACGATTTTACTCTAAAAATTATAAAAATGAGGCAATTTAACCCTTCTGTTAACAGTAAACAACATTGACAAAAATATACTCGAGTTACCCTTTAAATCATCCACAATTTTTCATGTCATATTTTTTTTAAATAAAAAAATACTCACTTTTAAAAAGTAACAGAGGAACTTCCATGAAAATATGAGAGAATATAGCTCGTTTAGGTTTGAATCTCTCTGGGTTTTGAGCAACTGGGGTTGTCGATTCTGGAAAACCGACTTGGGAAACAACCTTCCCACCACTTTCTTCCATTATTTGCTCATCGATATCGTCGTAAAATGATGGGGGGTTCGTAAAGGCGAAGCTGCTGAGCTAAAGCAAGGAGTCTCTGAGAACCCACATTATTTTTGTTACAGACGTTGGAAGAAGTAGAAGACTCCATGAATTTGGAGAGAGAAGGCCTGTGTAAGAACACGGTTGTCAATAGCCTTCTCAGGATCGAAAATCATGAATGATTGATAAGTACTACCATCTGAATCAATTTTATTACTTTACATTACTGGAAAATAGAAAAAGTGAAGGAGAAGAAAGAGAGAGGAGGAGGGAGGTTAGGGAAGGAAGAGGAAAAGGTAGTGAGGTTAGAAGAGGTGAAGGAAGAGAAGGAAGAAGAGAAACAGAAGGCGGATGAGAGAAGGAAGGAGTACGTTTGCTGCGTGAATCTCTCTGAATGTCTTCAAAATCATTTCAATCCTACCTTTACTGATTTGGGGATGACAGATCATGGAAAAATTAACACTACTACAGAAATGCCCTATTGCAGCACACCAATAACAGCGCATAATAAAAGTAAGCGCTGGGATAGGTATATAAGACCTATCCCAGCGCTTTATAAATATTTATAAGCGCTGAGATAGGTCATTGTGAAGTATAGCTAATTCCCTGAATATTAATTTAAAATAATGTCTTTTATTTAATAATGTCTAAATTACCTCCTAGGTTTGTCTTTATATAGGTGATTTCCTTTGAACTTAATTCTCTGAACCTTATCTGAACTATATTTAACCCCCAAAATATATTATACGTGTCCTTATTATTTAATAATTAATAAAATTCCCCCAGTTTTTTTTTAATTTTTAATGACCTATGCCAGCGCTTTTTACGTAAAAAGCGCTGGGATATGTCATTTATGGTTTATATTTTATTCCCTGAATATGTAAACTTATATCTTTTATTTAATAATTAATAAAATTCCCCCAGTTTTTTTTAATTTTTAATGACCTATACCAGCGCTTTTTACGTAAAAAGCGCTGGGATAGGCCTCATTAAACAATTTTTTAATTTAAATTTTTATTTGTTTTCTTTTTACTTATCAAATTTTTTTAGAATATGTTTTTCAATTTTTTTTAATTTTTCATGGCCTATCACAGCGCTTTTTACGCATAAAGCGCTGGGATAGGCCTCATTAAAAAAAAAATTTTATTTAAATTTTTATTTGTTCTCTTTTTACATATCAAATTATTTTAGAATATGTTTTTCAATTTTGTTTTATTTTTCATGGCCTATCCCAGCAATTTAGGCCTCATTAAACAATTTTTTAATTTAAATTTTTATTTGTTCTCTTTTTATTTATAAGATTATTTAAGAATATGTTTTTCATTTTTTTTATTTTTCATGGCCTATCCTAGCGCTTTTTACATATAAAGCGTTGGGATAGGCCTCATTAAACAATTTTTTAATTTAAATTTTTATTTGTTCTCTTTTTACTTATCAGATTTTTTTAGAATATTTTTTTTAATTTTTCAAGGCCTATCCAAGCGCTTTTTACGTATAAAGCGCTGGGATAGGCCTCATTAAGCCATTTTTTAATTTAAATTTTTATTTGTTCTCTTTTTACTTATCAGATTTTTTTAGAATATTTTTTTTAATTTTTCAAGGCCTATCCCAGCGCTTTTTACGTATAAAGCGCTGGGATAGACCTCATTAAACAATTTTTTAATTTAAATTTTTATTTGTTCTCTTTTTACTTATCAGATTTTTTTAGAATATGTTTTTTAATTTTTTTTAATTTTTCATGGCCTATCCCAGCGCTTTTTACATATAAAGCGCTGGAATAGGCCTCATTAAACAATTTTTTAATTTAAAATTGTATTTGTTCTCTTTTTACATATCAGATTATTTTAGAATATGTTTTTCAATTTTTTTTAATTTTTCATGGCCTCTCCCAGCGCTTTTTACGCATAAAGCGCTGGGATAGGCCTCATTAAACAATTTTTTTATTTAAATTTTTATTTGTTCTCTTTTTACATATCAAATTATTTTAGAATATGTTTTTCAATTTTGTTTTATTTTTCATGGCCTATCCCAGCAATTTAGGCCTCATTAAACAATTTTTTAATTTAAATTTTTATTTGTTCTCTTTTTACTTATAAGATTATTTAAGAATATGTTTTTCATTTTTTTTATTTTTCATGGCCTATCCCAGCGCTTTTTACATATAAAGCGTTGTGATAGGCCTCATTAAACAATTTTTTAATTTAAATTTTTATTTGTCCTCTTTTTACATATCAAATTATTTTAGAATATGTTTTTCAATTTTGTTTTATTTTTCATGGCCTATCCCAGCAATTTAGGCCTCATTAAACAATTTTTTAATTTAAATTTTTATTTGTTCTCTTTTTACTTATAAGATTATTTAAGAATATGTTTTTCATTTTTTTTATTTTTCATGGCCTATCCCAGCGCTTTTTACATATAAAGCGTTGGGATAGACCTCATTAAACAATTTTTTAATTTAAATTTTTATTTGTTCTCTTTTTACTTATAAGATTATTTAAGAATATGTTTTTTATTTTTTTTTATTTTTCATGGCCTATCCCAGCGCTTTTTACATATAAAGCGTTGGGATAGGCCTCATTAAACAATTTTTTAATTTAAATTTTTATTTGTTCTCTTTTTACATATCAAATTATTTTAGAATATGTTTTTCAATTTTGTTTTATTTTTCATGGCCTATCCCAGCAATTTAGGCCTCATTAAACAATTTTTTAATTTAAATTTTTATTTGTTCTCTTTTTACTTATAAGATTATTTAAGAATATGTTTTTCATTTTTTTTATTTTTCATGGCCTATCCCAGCGCTTTTTACATATAAAGCGTTGGGATATGCCTCATTAAACAATTTTTTAATTTAAATTTTTATTTGTTCTCTTTTTACTTATAAGATTATTTAAGAATATGTTTTTCATTTTTTTTATTTTTCATGGCCTATCGCAGCTCTTTTTACATATAAAGCGTTGGGATATGCCTCATTAAACAATTTTTTAATTTAAATTTTTATTTGTTCTCTTTTTACTTATCAGATTTTTTTAGAATATTTTTTTTAATTTTTCAAGGCCTATCCCAACGTTTTTTACGTATAAAGCGCTGGGATATGCCTCATTAAACAAGTTTTTAATTTAAATTTTTATTTGTTCTCTTTTTACTTATCAGATTTTTTTAGAATATGTTTTTTAATTTTTTTTTTATTTTTCATGGCCTATCCCAGCGCTTTATAGGTAAAAAGCGATGGGATAGGTGATTAGCTTTATATTTAATTAATTATCTGAATATTTAACCTTATCTTTTCCCTCTCATTTCCCCACATTTCCCTATACCCAGCACCGTACTTTCACTCTTCTACATCACCACCCATTTAATTAATCACTCTTATTCATCTCCTCCTTGCTTATTCATCTCCCCCTTACTTCTTCATCTCCCCCTTACTTCTTCATCTCTTCCTTCTCTCCGATCATCATCATCGAGGTCTCTCAGATCTGTATGGATCAAGTCCAGATCTACATGCTGATGGTGGTTTCTTAAGGGTAAGGGTCCTCTCTCATATTACCTTTTTCTCTTTTCTTCTTCCCCTTCCAAATTTTTTTTGTCTTTAGTCACGGATCAAATTTTGTACTCTGTTTTTTCTTCTTCTTCACTACTCTTGACTTCGCTTCTTATTCATGTGTTAATTTTTATTTTATTTGAAGCTCGTTATTTTTGGTAGCTATGGTTACAATTCTGATGCTTTCTTGCTCTTTAGTTTCTGGATATGGCAAGTTGATAGTTTAATTAGAAGAGATATTTTGGTTGTTGCTCTTCTTAGTTTATGTTCATTCCATCATATTGATATGAATGTATCATTGTCTGATTCTTCTTATTCCATCATATTGATTGTTAATATGCATTGGTTGATGTTTTACGAGGCTTGAATTTATGAAGTATTCATTAGGAATTTTGCACTGATGCAGGAGGATGTAAAACAAAAATAAATGAATATTTTTTTAAAAAAAATAATGCCTATAGCAGCGCTCATTACGTAATAAGCGCTGCTGCGCTTTTGAGATTATAAGCGCCGCTATAGTTTACCTATAGCGGCGCTTATAACACAAAATAAGCGCTGCAATAGGTCATATGACCTATTGCAGCACTGGCTATAGCAGCGCTTAAAAGCGCTGCTATAGGGTCAAAAAAAACGCTGCTATAGAATATTTCTGTAGTAGTGTAAAGAAGAAGAAGAAGAAGAGAAGGAAGATAAATTCAGCGGCAATTTTTTTTTTATTTAAAACATATCTGACATGGAAAATTGGGGATGACTTGGAAGCCAAGTGGGCATACCACCTCTGCATTTTTTTTTGTCATGTCGTTGACTGTTATAGGTTTTGAACAGAAGGGCTAAATTTCCCCCTTTTTTGTGATTTCTAGGATGAAATCGCTTCATCAAAAGTTTCTGGGATATTTTAGGATTTTATCTCATAAAAACTACTCTAATTTGAGTTCATAATAACAAGAAGCTTTACTATATTAGGTGAGTTTGGCTGGATAAATGGCATGACATCATATAGTGTTATACCTACCCACAACCAAATATTTGGAGACACATACCATTGTTGATCTTATAATATGTTTGATGAATCATCCCTTAGACTTACTAGTTTTTTTTTATCACAATAACTCTTACATTCTTTCATTTGAACCACCCAACTTATGAGATATACCTGAACGATGTCCGACGCTCGTGGTATGAATTGATCTTCCAATTTTACTATCAAATTTTTTCTAACTTGGTCATTAAATTTGCAATGAATATATTATGTATTACTCCAAACCATTCCAGAGTCCTTAACCCTTACTCCCTCTTGTCCTTATTATAAGAGTTTAAATTTTGAATTGGTTTTGTTTAAAATATAAGAGCAGTTTTGGGTTGTCTCATCCTTTAATGAATTTTTTTCTATTTGGCCCTTAATTAATTTGAAGTATTGCATTAAGTAAATGGTAGGTTAGTACTTATATTACTTTTTTCTCTCCTTTTACACTCTCTTTCATATTCATTAATACTCTTATTTCCTGTGTAATCAAACCCGGCCTGGTGGGTTACTGGGTTGACCCGGGTTGCATATTTTTAAACAAAAATGGTGTTAAAAATGACATAATTTGTGTTTTTTTAATTTTAATGATAATTTTGATATTAATGACTATTAGTTTAGTAATTAAAAAAATATTGGTAGGGATATTTTGTTAACATTTATTTTTTAAAAATTTTATTAGGAAGAATATTTTGTGATTAATGACTCCAATATCAATGAATAATAGATTGAAGCTATTGAGTTAAAATGTCAAAGAGATTGTAAAGAATATTGGATAAAATATGATTATTTTATTAGTAATTCAAGATATTGAATCGGCATTTAATATTTGGATAATATGATGATAAATTTAACATTTAAATTATTTTTTTATTTTTTTATTTTTCACCGGTCTGGTTCCCGAGTTGACTCCGAGCTGACCCACTGACCCTTGACCCAGTGCTTCGACCGGTCTAGATGCCGGTCCGGGTTTAATAACCTTGCTTATTTCTATATCTTAATAGTCTTATCATAATGGTAATTTAGGATTTTTTTCCAGACATATTTATAATTTTTAACTACTTTTAACAGTTTTCTTAAGAAGTGTGATTCAATTATCGGGATCTTATAATGAAGATTGGAGAGAATATTTTAACTAGCCTGAAATTTGCATTTACAAATTGGCTTTTTAGTTTACTGAATCTATCATACTCTATAGTCTATATATGGGTATTGCTTTTGAAGGGGGTAACTAGTTTTGTTTTCTTCTGTTTTCTCCTTGTATTCTTAATGGGATCACATCCCCTTTCTTCACCAAGAGATGATGACAATGATGAAGATTTTTCTCTACTAAGTTGTAAAAGCCAGCTTCTGCCTTCTGGTAACTTTCTTTCTGAGCTGCTATCATGTCATCCTGATTTTATAAATAATTCCGTAGCAGGAAACGAATTCCATTTAGTTATTCGTCACTTTGTGCAATGAAAAAGACCTTAAGTGATACATAAGCCTTCGGATTCATTCACCTAACGAGTTAGTTTTTCAGTATTCACATCTTTATCATTTCAAATTACAGAACAAGTGGGTGTTCTGATTAACATTTAAGTCCGATTTATGTTGTTCTATACACATGCTTTTCTTGATCTTCCATGAATATTCTGTGTTTTAAAATAAGTTTTAATAGTTCTCTCTCAGTTGTTTAGCCCTCTGATTGCAATTTGCCACAATTACATATGAAATGTGAAACAAAAAACTAAATCTCAATCAGCAGAAAATATTACAAAAATGATTATAAATAAAAACAGAGTTTATCTCAATCTAATATGTATGCAGGATGGGATCTACTTGAGAAATGCTTGATTGTGATGAGCCAGTGAAAAATCCATCACTTAAAGGAAATGTATGATGATTGATCCTAGAAGCACTAGTACTTGATGAAGAACTTGAAGATATAAACTCACTGATTCTAACAGAACTATTTGGAATTGCAGGCTTCTGTAATGGCAGGTTAGGTAAAGGAGCTTCAAAATTAAGAACTTGAACTACCTGTCTTGTAGGAGGCCTTAAAATATAATCAGGATGAGCACACCATAATCCCACCATTATCAACATCAACATTTCCTGCTCATTGAAGTCCCCACACAATCTCTTATCAGCTGCTTCAAGAACACTTTTTCTACTATGGAGTTCCCAAATCCAGTCCACAAGTAAAACCTGCTCTTCATTAGCATCAAATTTAATTGCTTTTCTTCCACAAGCTATTTCCAAAACTACAACTCCAAAACTGTACACATCAGTCTCTCTGCTGGCCTTTCCTTTAGAGATATATTCAGGAGCCATATATCCAAATGTTCCTGCTATATCTGTTGTTTTGGACCCTTTTGCATGGTCCACAAGTCTAGCCAACCCGAAATCTCCAAGTTTTGCATTGAAGTTTGGATCTAACATAACATTGCTTGCTTTTATGTCCCTATGAACAACACATTGTTCGCACTCTTCATGGAGGTAATATAATGCTAAGGCTAGACCTCGAGCAATGTTAAATCTTTGTCCCCATGTTATGTGATTTTTGCCTTTGAAGAGGTGAGAATCTAGGCTTCTATTTTGCATGAACTCATAAACTAGCATTAGTTCATTGTGCTCATGGCACCACCCAATCAATCGGACCAGATTCCTATGCCTCAACTGACTGATAATCTTGACCTCTGATGCATACTCCTTGACCCCTTGTTTAGATCCTTTTGATATTTTCTTAATAGCAACATTAGTATTCAATTCTTCTATGAAACCTTTGTAAACTCCACCAAATCCTCCCTCTCCAAGCTTATTTTCTTGTGCGAAGTTGTCTGTTGCTTTAACAAGCTGCTTATATGGAAACTTATTTGGCCCTATGATTCTCTGAAACTCATCTTCCATGCTTATTAGCTCAAACCCAAAACCACCGCTTCTTCCTCTTCGTCGTCTTCTGATATTCCAAATCATAAACCAAATCAACCCCATTCCACATATCAAAACACCTCCTCCTATACTCAATGCTTCTAAAAGTCCTATCCTGCTTTGAGTTTTCTTCTCTTCTATTTCTAAACTCGGACTGAAGGACCAAGAGCAAAGAGTATGGATCTCATCATGTAAAATTCCTGTTGCAGAAGAAAATCCAAACTCAACCCACTCTGGAAGAACCAAAGCTAAATTGATAATATGAAAGAAATTCTGTTCAATTCTAGAGCCATTCTCATACCCATTAAAACTTATACTCAAATTGAAAAAACTGGAATTGTATTTGACCACAGCATCATACCTTCTCCCATCCTTAACATTAAACCACTCTGTAGCATTCCGTGTGCTCATAGAATTGATATCAATCCCAACATGATCATAAGGTGGATCCAAATCATTGTTTGGGAAGGTGTCAAACTCCACAGCCACAAAAGGATGCTGCTTTCTGTAGTTTGGATCCTTCCATTGCCAACGATTCACAAGGCCAATTCCAGCTCCATCTCTAGGATCAGGAAGGGGAAAGCCTGGTTTAGCAAGGAAGAAGGTGATCCCATCTCCAAGATAAGAGGTCTTGCCTTGTGTATTGATGATGAAGGAGAAATGGGAAGAAAAATCTTTGAGTTTTCCTGTCGTCTCATCCCAAAGATGGAAATGTTCGAAATAGGTGACTCTCCCAACACTATCTTTCTTCAACTTTGTGAGGTTCAGGCATCCATTTCCATACTCAACATCCCCTTCAAGTTTTAAGGTTGGATCATCCTTCTTGAATTGTTCATAGTTAAAGGAAAGTGAAGAAACAGAAGGGTATAAGAGGAAGAATAACAGTGTTATGGTGGTAATGAGTTCCAAAGAAGTAAGAAGATGAGGAGGAGAACTGTTACCGTTTTGGATAGCTGCCATGGCAGAAGAGGATGATTGTGTTCTTTTGTTTTCTCGCATCTCTTTCAAATGGCTTGGAAATGGTTAGAGTTGCAGGCAAGAATTTGAGATTGAATCGTATATCATGGAAGTGGGCATATGAAGAAAGAGAATTTGAGATTTTATCTTACGTGTCGTTTTGGAAAAATAAAATGTGAAAGTTCAACTTGTAAAAGTTAACCAACATATTTACATGAATTTAAGGCTGCGTGCTTAAGCATCCACTATCCATTCCATTAAAGCTGGTTGGTTTCAACACATGTTTTTTCCATGGCAGGTACATGTAAAGTTTGAAAATGGAGAACTTGTTTTTATAAATTCCTCATGTATATGTGTTATATATATATATATATATATATAAAATATTTACAAAGCAAAATTAATACTAGCCCTTTTCTTAATATAAGGTATACATGACAAATTCAGACTATGATTAATAAGATTAAATAATTACTTAATTACAACATATATTACATTCTATATATTTATGAAATATTTATATGTATTATTAAATTATATATCCATTATAGATGATAGAAGCTAGGCAAGTTAGTTTGTAGAAAGATCATAAATATAAAAGATAAAATGAAAAATATTCTTGTTTATGACTAAAAGTTAAACCCCCCAGCTCTCATATTAAAGATAGAATGTTGTGTTTTTTTTTATTATAAAAATGTAAGAAAATTATAGTAAAGGTGTCAAATCAATCTTTATACGAACTAATAAAGAAAGTAAAAAGTGGGTTGATTCAAATAAATTCACCAAAAAAGATTACAATTTTTTCTACAATTACCCGCTCCTATTAAATTGTGGATAACTCTCTCACATAAATAAATAAATTAACCATTTTTATCTTAAAAAAATTAACCCTTTCACATTTAATTGTGAGAAAATATGTGGAAAAAGTTTAATACATGAGGCTCTTATTTATTGAATTATGAGAAACTTTGGAAAACATATTTTAGCCAGGAAAGAGTGTGAAATCTTGACACAAGTTTTACTTTTCAACCCAAAGCTATGATCAAACGTCAAGTTTGGACTACAACGTCCTAATTATTATTACTAACTTATTTATAGTAACTATTGCTAGTCTAGCTATATCAAACATATGGCGATAGATTTCATTTTAGTTCACTTTTATGCATTCTTTTTAATATTGCTAGCCTAAAAAAGGGTATTAATACTTCCTTTTCTGTCGTCTTAACTTTTCTCTCAGCATTTTATAAAGACCTCAACTTGTCAATCGGGTCAATGGGATTTTTCCACAAGTTATCTCTAATATACACCAATTCCTTCAATGTGCACATCATCTTTTTAGGGAAAATTAACTACAGGTCCCTTGTAAGGGATTTAATTATGATGATGCCCCATGAAATCTCGTAATTAATCTCAAATCTCACGAAGTTGTTATCGCATGCTTATTCAATTGTTATCGATAGCTCATAAATTGTTACTGAACAAAAATTAAAAAGTTGTGATGGGCAGGCCACCAGTTGTTACACATGCTCATTAAGTTGTTATAGTAGATAAAAAAGGTTGTTATCTACTGGTCAAAAGTTGTTAGTGACTGATAATTCAGTAACAAATTTTAATCAGACGATAACAACTGTTTGGTCTACGATAACAATTTAATGAGCATGCGTAACAACTTTGTGGCAGGACCTGAGATTAATTACGCGATTTCGTGAGACCTCATCTTAATTAAATTCCTTAGACGATGGAACCTATAATTAATTATCCCTATCTTTTAAAAGTTGAAATATTCAAAACTCAAAAGCCATAATTATCCATATCTTTTAAAAGTTGAAATATTCAAAACTCAAAAGCCACTTTAACTCTGATTAATTTTAAATAATGTGTCAGTTTGGGACCCTTTTGAATGTTTTGCTTTTTTAAATATTCATTTTAATGTCAACGTAGTTGTAGACTAATTAAATTCCACATCGAAATTGGTGAAGAAGGCGCCCAAGAAGCTTCACCTTTTCAGCTATTCACATTTCCGCATTGTAGTAAAAGTTATTTTACGATCTGACCAGGTATTTGACCATATTCAGTTATTTCTGTTCAGATTGAGAAGCAGAAAACAAAAACAAGAATGGTAAACTATGGCACTGTGAGTATCACATATGCCACTGTAAACTATGGCACTCTGTCAAATGCAAATCATACATTTTATTGATTTCAAAATCATAGATTTTCGTTCTCTTCCATCGCATAGAGAATGAATAAAGTCTTGTGATATTATTCTCATGTTATTATGCTGTCAATGAAACCAAACAGGCCCTAAGGTTCATTCAGCTGGCAAGTTACTTTTACATGTTTTAATATTTCATCAAGTAAAATCATAACAATTTGTGGCTATTTTCATTGAGATAGTGGAATGTGAAAAAATAAATAAAGAATTTCAATTTCCATTTCAAGCACAAAAGTTCAAATGAAAATAATACAAAGAATTCAGCTCAAATTCTCAATTTAGTAAGTATGCAAAAGGGAAGCTGAAGGTGATGACGTGCTTGATTGTGATGAGCCTGTGAAAAAGGTATCACTTACAGGCAAGAAGGTATGGTTAATCACAGAAGCACTAGTACTTGAGGAAATAAAGCTTGATGATGTAAATCCATTGACATTAAAAGAATTGTATGAAGGTGCAGGCTTATGTGACTGTAGATTAGGCAAAGGAGCTTCAAAATTAAGAACTTGAAGTACCTGTCTTATTGTAGGCCTTTCAATATGGTTTGGATGAGCACACCATAGTCCAATCATCATCAACCTCAAAACTTCCTGTTCATTGAAGTCATCATATAATCTTTGATCAGCTGCTTCAAGAACACTTTTCCTGCTATGGAGTTCCCAAACCCAATCCACAAGTAAGACCTCTTCTTCCTTGGCATTTTGTTCGATTGATTTTCTCCCGCACACTATTTCCAAAGCTACGACTCCAAAACTGTAAACATCAGTCTCTCTGCTTGCCTTTCCTTTGGCAGCATATTCTGGAGCCATGTATCCAAAAGTCCCTGCTAAAACAGTTGTTTTTGACCCTTTCTCGTGGTCTACAAGTCTCGCTAACCCGAAATCTCCAAGCTTTGCATTGAAGTTTGAGTCTAACATGACATTGCTTGCTTTTATGTCCCTGTGAACCACGCATTGCTCCCACTCTTCATGCAAATATAGTAACGCTGAGGCGAGGCCTTGAGCGATGCTATATCTTTGTCTCCATGTCAAGAGACTCTTGCCTTTGAAGAGATGAGAATCTAAGCTTCCATTTTGCATGAACTCATAAACTAGTATTAAATCATTGTGCTCGTGGCACCACCCGATTAACCGAACAAGGTTCTTATGCCTGAGTTGACTGATAATCTTGACCTCTGATGCATACTCCTTAACCCCTTGTTTAGATCCTTGTGATATCTTCTTAATAGCAACAAAGTTATTCAATTCTTCAACAAACCCTTTGTAAACCCCACCAAATCCTCCTTCTCCAAGCTTATTTTCTTTTGCAAACTTGTCTGTTGCTTTAACAAGTTGCTTGTATGGAAAATTTTTAGGCCCTGTGCTGTTCAGAAACTCATTCTTCATGCTTAGCTCGAAGTTAAAACCATCAATTCTTTTCCTTTCTCTTTCTCTTCTTCTGATATTCCAAGTTATAAACCAGATTAACCCTATCACACATATAAATAAAACACCAAATCCTATGCTCAATCCTGCTTCCAGTCCCTTCTTCTTGCTCTTACTGTTCTGATCATTACTATTCTGATTGTTCGGATTCTGATCTTCCATGTCCAAACTTGAATTGAAGGACCAAGAGCAAAGTGTATGGATCTCAAAGTAATCTCCAGTTGCAGAAGAGAATCCAAACTCAACCCACTCTGGAAGAACATCACTCAAATTCACAACTTGATAGTAACTCTGTTCAACCTTTTTGTCATTCTGATAACCTTCAAAACTTATGCTCAAATTGGATGAACTTGAATTGTAACCGATAAGAGCATTATAGATTCTTCCATCTTTAACACTGAACCATGGTGTAGTATAAGCTGTGCTTACAGACTTGACATCAATCCCCACATGATCATATGGAGGATCCCAATCATTTTTCATGGTATCAAACTCAACAGCCACAAAAGGATTCTGGTCTGTATAGTTTTGATGTGCCACCTGATAACGACTCACGAGGCCGATGCCGGCGCCATCTCTGGGAACAGGGAGGGGAAATTTTGGTGCTGCAAGAAAGAAGGTGATGCCATCTCCAAGATTGAAGGTCTTGTTTGGTGAATTGATGATGAAAGAGAAATGGGAAGAAAAATTTGTGACTTTTCCTGATGTTTTATCCCAAAGATGAAGACTTTTGTAGTAGGTGACTCTCCCGAGACTGTCTCTCTCAAACTTTGTGAGCTGCCAAGATCCATTATCATAGTAAACATCTCCATCAAATTTTAAGGTTGGATCATTTTGCTTGAACTGTTCATAGCTGAAGGAAAGTGAAGAAACATCACAAGGGTATGTGAGAAAGAGTAACAGTGTTATGGTGGTAATGAGTTCCAGAGAAGGAAGATGATGATGATGATGAGGAGGAGGAGGAGGATTGTTACAGTATTGGCCAGCTGCCATGGCTAAGGAGGCTTTCTGTTGCCAAGTCAAGGTGGTTCTGAGATATATTGGTACTTTTTAGTGAAAATATTATATTATCTTCTTTTGCATATATTTATCAGATTACAACAAAAAGGTACATATGTTCGATTTTGACATATAACGTCATTATCTAGAAAATAGCTTAGCTGTTATCCTTTAAAAAGAAATAATTTTGCAAGCAAGCAACCTATTTAGTTACGTGGAATTTGTTGGGGTTGAAACTATACCACTTCCTCGTCTAATGTCAATGTATGTAACTTTTTAAAAAGCAAAACTGAAATTACATACTCCATATCCTAAATATAATACATATTTAGGAAAGTGAGTTTGTTCTAAATTTAAAACCTCTTTTCAAATTTTCTCAACATTTTCTCAAATTACCACTATTAATATTCCTAATAATAATCAAACAAAAGAGATAGGGTAGGAATAAAGATTGATGGTTAGGATGCTTTCGTAATATCATATGATTCAAATTAACTTAATTAACATTATTAATCAAATCAAATTAGGTAAATATATCTTATATTTAAAACTGGAGGGATTACTTTTTTAAGGATTTTTTATGAATAAAAAAATCATTAATTTATTTTAATACTTGTCCATTTTCCAAATTTGTGAGGAATTCTCAGGTACTATGAGAGTACCACCACATTTATACTATGACTAATAAAAGCATGCCATGTCAACTGCTTTCATCCCATGTGTTAGCTGAGGTGAAAAATAGTATCCATTGAAAATTTAATTATCTCTCAATTAATAATCATTCACTTAGGGTAACTTTCTCTCTCATAATTTACCCTCTCCCTTCACCTGTCTCTTTCTCCCTCTCTTCTTTCATCTTCATTGCCTCCCTCTCTTCTCCCAACACTATCGTTCTCCAATTTTGTGAGGTTCAGACATCCATTTCCATACTCAACATCTCCTTCAAGTTTTAAGGTTGGATCATCCTTCTTGAATTGTTCATAGTTGAAGGAAAGTGAAGAAACATAAGGGTATATGAGGAAGAATAATAGTGTTATGGTGGTAATGAGTTCCAAAGAAGGAAGAAGATGACACTACAAAAAACCACGGAATCAGCGATGGAATTTACTGACGGAATTCCGTTGGTAATTTCACTGTTGCTAATTAATTTAGTGATGGAAATTTGGTTCCGTCGGTAATTTTTTTTAAACTTTTTTTAAATTATGCTACGTGCCCCTCCTACCACGTCTTACCTCTCACATTCCGTCACTTGTTGCTCCCACATCTTAACCAGTTGAACTATGAAGACCTTGTGATATTATTTGTAAACTATTATATTTATAATATTTAAACTCCCACTATTATAATTATATTTGATCTTATATATACTTTATACATTATATTTAAATTAATATATTTTGAAATATTTTTAATTATTAACATATAATTTACATATTAATAATTATATTATTTTTATATAAATAATATTTTATAATAATATACATTAGACTATATTTAGTATTTTTTTACCTGATAATATTATATATAATATTTCCATTTTATATTTATAATAAATATTATTTTTGTGAATTGTTTTTATTATATGAAATTTCTTAATTATTATTTCATTATATATATATTATTAAATTATATTTTTTTTTATTTTTTACCAATATTTATTAATAAAAAACTTATTATTTAATAAAAATATTAAAATTAAATTTTTAATAAATATATATGTATATATATATGTTAATTTTTATTGATATTTATTACATATTGTTTATTAACTAATTAATATATAAAATATTTTTAATATAAATTAAAATAATATGCTAATTACCAACGGAATTCCGTCGGTAATTTTTTTAATGAATAATTTAATTTTTAATATTCATTAAAAAATTATCGACGGAATTCCTCGGTAATTTATTGTTAATTACCGACAGAAATGTTTCCTTTCCGTTGGTAAATTTCTGTTCGAAATCCATCAGAAATTACCAATGAAATTTTATTCCTTCAATAATTCTATCGGTAATTTCATTTTTTTTTTGTAGTGTGAGGAAGAGAATTGTTACCGCATTGGCTAGCTGCCATGGCTGAAGAGGCTAATTGTGTTCTTTTGTTTTCTCCCATCTCTTTCAAATGGCTTGGAAATGGTTAGAGTTGCAGACAAGAATTTCATGGAAGTGGGCATATAAAGAGAATTTGAGATTTCATCTTACGTGTCATATTGGAAAAAGAAAAATAAAAATAAAAGTTCAACTTGTAAAAGTTCAACATATGTACGATAATTTAAGGCTGCGTGCTTAAGCAACCACTATCCATTCCATTAATGCTGGTTGGTTTGAACATAATTTTGTCATGGAAGGTGCATGTAAAGTTTGAAAATGGAGGAGTTACGTGGCTTATTAAAATTCCTCACATATGTGTTATATATATAATTTATAAAGCAAAATTAATACTACCCCTTTCCTTATTAAAATTCCTCATTGTATGGGTGAAGGGTGTGGGCCAGTGACGACGGTGGTTGGAAACTTGGAATAAGGGAACGCCGGTGATGACAGTTGCACATAGGTGAGAGGTTGAGGAGAAGAGACGGAGTTGCCCTAAGTGAATGATTATTAATAGAGAGATAATTAAATTTTCAACTGATACTATTTTCCACCTCAGCTAACACATGGGATGAAAACAGTTGACATGGCATGCTTTTAGTGGTTAGAGTATAAATGTGGTGGTACTTTCACAGTATCTAAGAATTCCTCCAAAGTTGTATGGCTTCTTTCTAGACTTCATTAAAATTTCGTGTGACTCTTTCATAGAGTATTACGTTATAGCAACATAGACTAAAACCGTAGTACACCTGTTCCTCGAACCTTTATTATATTGTTTATGTCTTTATGAGTTATGATCCAGCCTTTTCTAATTATTGTTATTAGGTAAGACTGTTAATTTAGGAAAAAAATGTTTTTCCATTATGTGCATAGATCATAATAATGTTTTATGAGGTGTAAAATTGGACATTATATTAAATTTTTAAAAATATGACATAAATAGTAAAACCGTTAATTGAGTCAAATGTCTGTTAATTGGGATAAGAGACAAGGAATATAACGGATGTTTCACCCCAATTATTGGTTTTACTATTTTTATTCTGTTTTAAGAAAGATTATACTTACTTTTACATATCCCAAAACATCATTATAATTGGTGCACATAATAAAACCCTTTATACCTAAATTGTACTTTTACCCTATTTAATAATATTGCTATTCTACTAAAAAATATATTCAAACCTTCAAAATTGGATTGAGTTGACATAGTTGAGATGACTATTTCAAAATTATGAGTACGTAGGTGATTGTATTTCGATCATTTCCCTAAGTTGTAAAAATCAAAGCTTAGCTTTGTATCATGATTTTTGAAAAAGAAAAAAAGAAAAAACTTTGTATCATCAATCATAGCTGTTACAAAATACTGTATAATACATAATATTATAATCGTATGAAATTCAATATAATTATATTTTTCCAATATAATAAGCATGGCGCTAAAATCTTAGCCAAGGGGCACCGTAAAATTAGTGAATGACTTACTTGGTTGATTTTAGCTAAGAACTAAGAATTTTTGATGGGTCAAACATGTTAAATTTTATAATTTTTTAACTGTGTTTGAATTAATTTTTGGAGAATAACTTCTTAACAAATAGAGGTAAAAATATTTTAGAGAATATCATTTTTTTTAAAAAAACTATTTTGATAAAATGATAGTGTTTGAATAGCTGTTATTAGAATTAATTTGCATGTAAACTAAAATAACAACTTGTACGTATGTTTTATATCAATTACAAGAACCTCCCTTTTAGTTTAACAACGTAAATAAAGCTCTTTTAAAATAGAAATCTAAATGACGCAAACATTTCTTGTATATTTTTTAACAGAACCTTTCTTGTATATTTGACATTCAATTTCTAATCTACCTAATCATGTAATTGACTATTAAATCTTACTTTTAAAGCGCAATGAATCTATGTTTTTGAGTTTGAGAGAATTAACCATATGAGACACTTAAACCTAAAAATCAGAGAGAAATCCACTTATTTGCCATTCTCTAAAACTTGTTCTAGTTCTCAATGGAGGCTTATTAGCATTTTGTGTAGCGTAATATGATAGAAGCATTCATTTCACATCCCTTATTTCCCAAACACAAACCTGATATGCGTACATCCATTTGAACATTCGTTTGTTTGATGTCTTGCATGAGTATTATATATTCATAGGCTTAATTACATGCTTGCAATGCGGAAAAAAGAGAAAAAAATGCCATATATATACAACTCTGCTAGCCATCTAGATTTGACTCAGTAACCGGGCACACTTCATCACTAATTTTGGCACTCATGTCAAATGTTTAAGTCAACGAGGGTTTAAGAATTGGGCTAAAAGCCTCTTAATACTTAGGTTGGAATAATTGAGTAATCGGTGATGCATTACCTATATATAAGGTGGCGTCAAAAGGAGACCTACAACTGTTCAAAATTGAAAAAAAAGAAAAGTAAAAAACTTGAGAATTATGGCATAGTTAATAAAGGCACTTGCAAGTTTCTTGGATGCTTAGTAATACTTAGTAGGACCTACTCATGTATGACATCCTTCTTCTATCTAGCCTTTCCATAATATACAACCCTCTAACTCATGCATTGCACTATTTTGTAAAGAAGAGATTTGAGAACTTTTACAAGCCTATGGTAGACTGGTTGATTTAGCAAATAAGAGCAAAACACGAGCTTGATAGTTGAGAAGAGTGTGAAACATTGCATCTTAGAGAGTTTCACTTTCTTTCATTCTCATTGTATTTATAATGCTCATTCTTAATTCCTTGACATCATAACATTCTATCACTGTAATTAAATTAGGACATTGGAAATGATATAAATCAATCAATTTTAAGTGCTTTTAAGTTCTCATTTATGCCCAGCGTCTTTAAAGTTTTTAAAACCCTTGATCTTTGTCCAGGAGTACAAAGGTTTAAGTGTAGGGGAGTTGACGAATCTTAAAATTTTCATGATATTATAGAGTAACTATAAAGATTTTTATCAATATTAGGTTATGTTTATAGGTTTAAATGAGCTAACAAGATACCTATGTCACATGAATTGGAATAGAGCATAACAAGGGTAAATTTGTTAATTATGGTGTTAATTGTTGAAATTAATTTTTTTGGGGGAAATTGATACTCTGTATGTTCGTTTTTTATTGCAAGTACCATAAAAAAATTACAAAAGGAGTTAATACAAAGAGGAGTGAAAACAGAGAAAGCGTGATATATGACGAAGTACCACAGATTTTTTTAGAAGATATTGGGTTCCAATTTTTCTAGTTCAAACTATTTTCTTCTAATCCGACCTAAACACTACAAAAAAACAACAAATTTCCGACGGAATTTACCGACGGAAAAAATTCCGTCGGTAATTTCCGGCGGAAATTCGGTCGGAAATTTTACCGGCGGAATTACCGACGGAAATTTTACCGACGGATTACCGACGGAAATTCTGTCGGTAAAATTACCGGCGGAATTTCCGTCGGTAATTTAATTAATTATTTTATTTTATTTATAAATTATTATTTTAATAATAATTAAATATTAAAATATTATTACAGACGGAAATTTCCGACGGAATTTCCGTCGGTAATTTAATTAATTATTTTATTTTATTTATAAATTATTATTTTAATAATAATTAAATATTAAAATATTATTACCGACGGAATATTTTCCGTCGGTAATTACCGACCGAATTTCCGTCGGTAATATTAATTATTTATTATTTTATAAATAAATTATTATTTTAATTTATAAATAATATATAAAAATAAAATATTATATTAATTTATTTTAAAATATATTTTATAATTAAATAAAACTTTTTTAATAAAAATTAATATATAAATTTATTACAAATTTAATTTTAATTTTTTATTAAATAATATTTTATTTTTAATAAATAATTAAATATCAGTAATAAAAACGAAAATAATTATAATTTAATAATATATATAATAAAATAATTATTTAAAAATGTCATAAAATAAAATGAAAAATAATTATAATATAATAATATAAAATGAAAATACTAAATATAATGGATTGTATATGAATATAAAAATTATTTATAAGAAATAATAGAATTATTAATATGTAAATTATATATTAATAATTATAAAATATTTCATAATATATTAAGATTAAATATAATTATAATAATGGGTGTTTAAATATAATAGTTTGCAAATAATTTCACAAGGTGTTCGTAGCTCAACTGGTTAAGGCATCAGATATGCCCCAACAGGTTGGGTCTTTGAATCTCTCTGAAGACAAAATTGAAGGCAATTTGTGGAAGCGACACGTGGCGGCACGAGAGTGCGCCATGTGGCAACTTAAATTTTTTAAAAAATTAAAAAAATTACCGACGGAAATTCCGTCGGTAATTTTAATAATATTTTAATATTTAATTTAAATTAAAATAATAATTTATAAATAAAATAATATTATTAAAATTACCGACGGAAAAAAAATTCCGTCGGTAAATAGATTTGCGACGGTGGAATTTCCAACGGAAAAAATTCCGTTGGAAATTCCGCCGGAAAAAATTTTCCGACGGAATTCCGCCGGAAATCCGTCGGAAAAGTCGATTTTCCGACGGAATTCCGCCGAAAAATTCCGTCGGAAAATTGCTTTTTTTTTTTTGTAGTGAAACCTCTATAAATACTGCCTCCTAGATCGAAAATAAGTAGATATTGGCAGCAACAATGGTCCATTATCTTAACCCTGTTGTCATGGACACTTCCATGAGCAACTAAGTAACCTAATTTCTCTAGAGAGATGGAAGAATCTTGAGCTATGAGTGGAAAGGGTAGTTTTGTACCCCAATTTCTTAATTCTTTGTATTGCTTATACTAGATGCTAGGTCTAAGATTATTTCATTTAATGCATAGATTAGTCGTTTGATATCTCTGTGATAATTAGATGTTTATTAGTTTTTTGTTGATTCTTTGCTTTTTATTCTTGACATTAATTGTATAACTGGACCGGTCAGCATTTATTTTAATTATGTTATGAAATATCTTTAAATTTGTAACTGATGTATTGATTGCTTTTATCTCTTGAATCAATTCATATTAGTATATGGTGGTGCTTATCAAGTTAGGAATCAAACGAACTAGTATTCGACTGGTCAAAAATTTAATTTATCTAACCCTATTAATCTCGTGAGGTCTCTCGAGCAATGTTTATTAATCTGTAGCAATTCCTCATACTCATTAGAAGTGATGATAGTTAATTTCATTGATTTAGTAAAACTCTTATAAATTCGAACTCTTAAACAAGTAATTAGAATTTTATGCATCTCTAAAACATGCATCCTTTTGAAAGCAAAGAAAAAAAAAAAATCAGAATTTGATGTATTTGGGCTACTTGGAATTAAATTACAAAACGATTCCTTTGAGAACGACCTCCGGAATTGTATTCACTGCTCTCCTTAGATTACAAATATAATTTGAAGAGTGAAATACAAGGTATTAAAATAGGTTTTAAAAACTATAATACTGGAACTCTTCAGCATGCAACAGAGATAACTAAGAGCCAAGAAGAAGAAGAAGAAGAAGAATTATTATGAACATTTCCACCGTCATCAACGTTGAGAGGTTTAAGCTGTTCTTAAATCCTAAGCCATCAGCAATTTACCAGCAAAAAGTTAAACAATTCAGCATATAAATAAAATAATATCAAAACATTATTTATTGTGAGTCGTACCAAACAACGTATGAGTAGATTAGATTCCCAACAAGCTCTTAAAGAGAAATGTTATACAAAAATCATTATTTTCTAGTAGAACTCAAAGTACTAAAATTTATTAAAATGGACAATACTTTTTCTAAACGTCTTACATTCTTAATAATATTATTTATTCTTCTTGCCCCATCCATGTTTTCCAAATAAATACACCCAATAACATTTAATAATAAGTCTTAGAAATTTTTAACATAATTTTAATTCAAATCAGTACTATTCATTCTTTAGATGCCATAAGAAAGAGAATCCACAAAGTAAACTATAAAATACAGAGCACTGAGATATCATGGAGCCTTTTTGTCAATCTGCGGAAGTTAAATTAGAATGTGAAGGAAAAAATTAATGTACATTTTTTTTGGGATAATTAATGTACATTTATAACACACAAAAGTTTAAAACTAAATTGAACACACTCAAACCCTGATCTCGAGTCCGAAATTCTTAAATTTCAAATAATTAATATATTAATACAAGAGACATCATCATTCCATACGACATGTTCCAAAATTAAAACAATCCTAAGGGTTGAATATAGTAGCAACTACAATTTTAGGTAAGACAGCTATTCAACAAGTGGTTTCTTGAATATTTTTAATTAAGAAGGCCTTGTTCTTTTCTAGTGAGACCACAACCTCTGACATATTACATCTTGTCTCAGGTGCATCACTGCAACAATTTATTGCTAATTCAAACACCAATAATATAGGCAGCGGTATATTACCATTTTTCAGACTGCTTGTGTGCAGCAAATTGACATATAAAATATCGTTGATTGAATGTGGTGTTGATTTGCTAACAAATTCTTTCAAACTCAAACCTTCAACAAACATATAATCTGTTGGTTTCTTTCTTGTAAACATTTCCGTAAGCAAAATACCAAAACTGTTCACGTCTCCTTTCATTGAAACAACTCCTTTTGATCCATACTCTGCATGTTAATTTGAATGCTAAGTTAGATAGTTGAATAACATAAAAGTTTCTTCTGGCTAGTGCATGCATGTATATAAGCATGTCCATTTGTGCACATGTACGCGAAGGTATAAATGAACATAAGCAACAAAATTAAATACCATAAAGTATGAGAACTAAATTATCACCTGGTGCCACATAATGAATTGTAGCCAAAGTTTTGGTATGAAGTTCTGATTGATTTCCGTTTAACAATTTGGCAATTCCAAAGTCCCTCACATGGGCCACCATATTTTTATCCAATAAAATATTGCCCGGCTTTACATTTCAGTGGACCACTGGTGTAGAAGAACCATGGTGAAGATACTCCAATGCTGATGCCACATCAATCATTATGTTCAATCTTTGGATTATGTCCAAACAATAATTATGGGAGTACAATCATTTATCAAGGCTCCCATTTGACAGGAATTCCAAAATTAAAGATTGAAAATCATGATTTGAGCAATTGCTGATGATCTTAATGAGATTTCGATGACACAAATTGCACAAAGCAGCACATTCGATATCAAAACTCTTCAATGCTTAGCTTCTTCCAAGTTTGAGTGAAATAATTTCACAGCAACTACCTTTCCACTTGAAAGAATTCCTTTGTATACTGATCTAAAACTTCCCTTGCCAAGAAAACTACTCTCATCAAATCTATTTGTTGCTTGCAACAGATCATAATAGGATATTTTAACTGGTGTGTCCAAATTTAAGAAGTCCTTATTGTTTATCTTATGACTAATAAAATGACCCTTCTTAAACTTGAGAAACATTAGGAATGCAGGAACCAAAATGATTGCCAAAATTAAAGGCGATAAGCATTTGATCATAAGCATCACTTTAATTGAGATTTGCTTGTTTCCTTTTCCACATGGATGGACTTTTAGTTGGGGCTTCCCACAAAGATCCCCATTCATAATAAAAGATTCATATGTAAAATTATGAAAAGGCCCACCATCAGGAATTTCTCCATGCAATAAAATATATGAAATATTGAAGTGCTTCATTTGGGCAAGTAACTCCAAGGGCTTTGGAATTACCCCAGACAAATAATTTTGGGAGAGATCCAATGACTCAATATTTATCAGGCCACTAAATGATTCAGGAATAGACCCCTGCAATTTGTTATGAGCCAAAGATAGATTTTGCAATGTTTGCAAGCCACCCATACTTATTGGGATGTTTCCTGAAAATTGATTTCTTGATAAGTTCAATAGGATAATTGTTCTCAAGTTTGACACCTGAAGTAGAATTGTTCCATTCAATGCATTGGAGGATAAGTGTTCGCACCACAAGTGCACAGGTGTGCCAAGTAATAAAGTGATAAGAAAGTATCGTTCCCAGAATAATAGGATAAATACTATCATTAATTTGCTTAGTTGGAGACTCCAGGCTTAGGTGGTTTGTTACCCCTTTGCCAAACCAGTTAGTTATAGCTTTAAATGTTATAATGAGAAGTCCTGCAGGTAGAACCTCCACTAGTTAACAAAGATATCGTTATCAGTGGTTGGTAGGTGCTTATGTCACCCAGAATAATAGGATAAATACTATCATTAATTTGCAAATGTTTATAAAATGTATACATGGGAATGCATACATGAAATTTACAGTTAATGACATAAACTGCGTTGAACTGCTGTTTTCAGAGAAGTTGGGAGATAGTAAGATGGTTGAGATAAGGTAGGAGTGCTGGAAGAAGATTAGCTGAAGAAATTAAAATTATAATTTGAAAATTAAGGTTATCTGTATATGATGTAAATTTAAATTGTTAAATTAATAATAGAAAACATAGAAAATAGAATTGTATAAATTTATAAAGGGATTTAAATTTCCTAAGTATTATGAATTAAGAATAGATACCCAAAAAGGGTTAGTATACTTTTAATTGTTTTATTAACCACTTTATTTTATAAAGAGTTGTAAATTATTCCCGTTTGTCTGAAAAGCCCATTCCAACTAATAAAAGGTTGGTTTAATGTTTTAAAGAAAATGTTTTAAATTTTCCGTATTTTTGGGCTTTTGACATTGAAAAGTGGTTATAATTCAATTAAAATTGCTATAATATAGTAGAAAATTTTAGGTGTTACAGAGACCATGGCGAACAAACCTCAAAAGAGGTAGAATCATCACTCACTTGCCATGGCAAGGCCACGGCTAGTAACCCCCAAAAGAGCCAGAATGCATGCTTGCTGGCCACAGTGGGCCTTCGATATCAGTTCGCATTATCACTTCAGTTTTTGGCCTAATTTGGATCCAACTCAATACCCACTCTTAGACCTGACTTGGGGGACCTATAAAACGCGAAATCAAAACCTAGAACATAGATTTGGTCACCCACACAAACCATAATCCTCTCATTCTCTCACAACTTTATCTCTTCATCTTCCACTCTCTCTTCCAACCTCTATGGCCACCATTCCTTCCACCTTGGTTGCTGTTTCTTCCGTGAAGAGCATCAACTAAGCTCTTCTATTCTTGGTGATGGAGCTCAAGGGAGGAGCTTGAAGCTTCAAAGGGGAGTGTTGTTCTCCACTCTCTCTTCCTCTTGTATATTTCAAATTATCTAGAGTTCTAGGATTTGTTGTATGCATTTGGTTGTAATTTCATTTCATATCTTTGTATGAGAGTGGTATAAACAACTTATCTTGTTTATTTTCTTTGTATGGATGCTTGACATTGCACCTATTGACTTGAACATGTTTTATTTATATGGGTTCATCCAATCATTTAATATATGTTTTCTTGTTAAAATCTTGTGCTAAATGAGGGTTCTTGTTTAGTGGATCATGGTGTCAAATATTTATATTTAGAAATTGGTAAGTAAATCTACTAATTGTTTGAGTGACATTGGACTTCAACCTATTGGGTTCAAGTTATTGGTTGGGGTTCTACCAATAAATTGGAATTAATAGGCTAATTTGGTTGCAATTCGGGGTTCCGGTTGTAGGATTAATAGTCCCTTGCGATTAGTAGATTTAATTGGGTCAAGTGCTTAATCAACTTAGGTTAAGTTAATTAACGTGCGGGGTTCTGGCGTTAATTAAATTAACCTAAGCCTAGCCTAGAAAGGTTCCTCTAGGGTTCTTTAGAAAATTGCCCATTTTTAACTCCAAAAAACTTTAAGAGTCAATTATTCCTGAAAGTTCCGTTTATCAAGAATAGCCATCCCATTTAATTCAAATCTCCTGTTTGAATCCAATCTTTTTATTTGAATTTTGAACATATCACACTTTCATACCAACTTCATACTTAAAATCAATAAAAAATGCTTTTATCCATTTAATTGTTTGCATCTAGCTATTAGAAACTATTTGCATTTTTAGACTTCTTAAGAGAATGACACTCGATGGTAGCTCCCACTATCCCCTTGGTCCCTAAGTTTTTTGAAGAGAAGGCCCGAGGCGGCACTACTCCGACATAACCCCATTCGGTGAGCTCTTCAGTGTTCTAGATGAGAAGGAAAACATCTAAAAAATGAAATGCAAAAAGTAATGGGTATTTATACTGCATATTGCTTAAATGATATTCACTCAAGTTAAACGATATATAATCCTTGCAGCTAATTGGCACTTGAATTACATGCTTTGCTTTGACGAAAAATCATCATAATCCGTTGTTTTTTTTAATGTAATCCGGTTGAACAATTGTTTATCCATAGAGCTACTAACTTGTATTACAAATTAGTGATATACTCGCATAATGTTTTTCCAAAACAGACATTAGCCAGGAGACTACTATAGTGTCAATTCTTGCAGCTTTGAATTATTAAACAATGAAGATGGTAATGCATACCTGAAAGCAGATATCTTGCAGAAACATCAACTTCATTCGTGAAAGATCAGCAATCTTATTTGGAATGATTCCTTGAAATATTGAAAACAGGGAGTACGTTAGTAAAACTTCTTATATTCAGTGTACTAGAGACAATAATCTTCCTACTCATTTGAGACTAATCTGGCTGGACTAATATCCGTAGACCAAAATATAATTCCTATGGCATGTTTGATATGGATATGTGATTAATTGAGAAAGTTGGATGATTCATCTTTTTTTTAATAAATAAAAAAGGCTAAGAAAGATGCCATCCAACATAAAATGCTAGAATAGACCAAACATGGAAACCAATAGAGAAACATCATAACCCAACCAGTATAGTTGTTACAAATCATTCATGACATACCTGACAAAGCGATTTGAGCCAAGCTCAATATCTCAAGTGAAGATAAGTTGGAAATTGTCTGGGGAATAAATCCTGAAAGCTTGTTAACTGAAAGTCGCAAAATCTTCAAGTGAACAAGTCTTCCTACCTCAAGTGGAACAATCCCTTCAATTAAATTATAACTGTAATCCAATATCTCCAACCTTGAGAGATTAAATAGAGATAATGGGATAAATCCATTAAAACTGTTTTTTTCAATACTAAAGTGCTCAAGCATAGATAAATGTCCAATCCATGTTGGAACTTGTCCATCGAAGTTATTGGAGCTTAAGTTGAGTTGTCTCAATCTACGCAATTGAACAAGCGGAAAGGGTTTAAATAAGGTCCAAACATCCTTTGAGATCACAGAGTGTGAAGGAGCACCGAGGGTGCTGTGATTCACCATGAACTTATGAACATTCCAAATAAAAATGCCCTTTGTTTGGAAGCTCTGGGATGTAAGCCAAAGTAATGCAGATCTATAGCATGCAATAGTGAACAGAGAAGGTGGAGTGAGGTGATATTGCCATTTGAATTGCACGACAGGAATACCATTGAGGTAGATGAAAATCTGGCAGTGAGACAATGAGCGTGATTTCCATTTGCGAATTGTGAAGTCCAGCCCAAATATTAGGGGTGCAGCAACAGAGACCATTTTTCGTGATGGTAAAGAGGATACTGATGCAAAAGCCAAGGATGGGAAGTCAAGAGAAGTTCAAATTTGGTGAATAAAATCATGAGGATGGAGCTTGATATTGCTATGGACTGAAGAGTTCCTGGTAAACCACAAGGTGTTTATCATAATGATAATCCCTTTAACCAGATCTTGATTATCCAAGGTGGTATGTAAAAGAGATTTAAGCCATTGGAGAAGGTCATCCAGAGGGAGATAGCCAGGAGGCTTTAGAGAGCAATAGCCAAACTACATTGCTCTAGTAAAGCTGCATTCAAAGAAAAGATGTCCAAGAGTTTCATTGTTATCACAGCCAAAAGAGCAATGCTGTTTCTAAAAGTTTTTAACCAATAATATTTCCATGAAAGTTTCTAATCTTAGCAATTTCACCCGAGTTGTTGTTTACATAAATTTTTGACTACTAACCAAATATGTTGAGTGGACAAGTCCACAGTTCATCCACACCGGCCACTTTTGTTAAGGTGCGAATTTGCCCTAAAAATTTTCATTAAGCGGCAGTATTCCCTGAAAAGTTTCCAAACTATATCAATATCACTTTGACTATTATCCAGATTATATTTGACCATTGGTTGATCAAATATATTGAGCTAAAAACATGAACAATAGTCAAGAAGTAAACTGCATATGGAAGAGGAGTTCACATTTGCTATAGAGTAATGGATGCATGACATGTTGAGCTAGGGAGCTTGCTGAGAAAAAGGTCACTTGAAACCCTCTACAATTGTACCCTAGTGATGCCGAGCTAGATCAGTACCTCTTTGATTTTCTCTTAACCGCACAAGATGCTTTTAACCCCGTTATTTTCTCCAATCCTTCAAATGTGATACTTCTTTCAACTATTTTTTCTTTATTAATAAATATACCTTGGAAAATCGAAGTAGATGACATGTGGACCTTCAAGACAAACTTATTTGGTCAACTAATGCACAAATTTAACCTGATAAATAGTTAGGGGGAAATTGCTACGATTTGAAGACATCTATATATGTCAAAATTGCTCTCGCATAAAACATTACCGGGCAAATTTATTTCTTAACCCCATATGAAAATGATGTGAATGACATGAGAATTTGTTAACTCAACATATTTTATCAACTAACGGTAAAAAAATTAAAAAAAAAAAGGCAAAAATAGAGGGAAAAACGAAAAGTGTTCCTTTCAAGTCATCTATTTCTCTCTCTTTTTTTTTATTATATTTTATTTGTTACTAGGTTATTCTTTTTTTATATATAAAAAGATAATTTTATTCATAAGTAAAACGAGTACGTAAACCCCTTTATTTACAAAACTTATAAATAAAGGGGACTATAGTTAAACTAAAAACATAAAACAAGAAACAGGAAGAAAATAAAAAAGGGAAAATTAATTAGAGGTCCCCGGGAGTACACATAATATAAGAAAAGTCCCACTAAATACCCAAATTAAAGTAGGGTCCCAAGGGACCTCATTTTTATTATGTTCCAAACCCAAAAGACAATTTTACCCTCCATTTATAATTAACAAAGAATAGAAGAAAGTCTCATTCACTGACTTATCACTCTCCTGCTGTGACGTGAAGAAGGAAAGGGCTGGGACTTAGGGCTCAAATATTGCACATTCCACTTGCAAATCATAAATAACCTATCCCAGCGCTTTTTACGTAAAAAGCGCTGGGATAGGTCATTAAAAATAAAAAAAACTGGGGCAATTTAGAAATTATTAAATAATAAGGACATGGTTAAATATTCAGGGAATTAAATATAAATCAGATAAGGTTCATAGAATTAAGTTGAAACCAAATAACCCATATAAAGACAAACCTCGGAGGTAATTTAGAAATTATTACATAAAAGAGGTAAGATTAAATATTCAGGGAATTAAATATAAATCATAAATAACCTATCCCAATGCTGGGATAGGTTATTTATGATTTATATTTAATTCCCTGAATATTTAATCTTACCTCTTTTATGTAATAATTTCTAAATTACCTCCGAGGTTTGTCTTTATATGGGTTATTTGGTTTCAACTTAATTCTATGAAGATAGGTTATTTATGATTTATATTTAATTCCCTGAATATATTTAACCTTGTCCTTATTATTAAATAATTTCTAAATTCCTCCCACTTTATTTTTAAATTTTTAATACCCTATCCCATCGCTTTCTACGAAGCATTTTTATTAAGAAGCATTTTAGGGCCTATACCCCTAAAGAAGCATTTTTATTTTTAGTTATTAATTATTCTCATTTAATTAATTTTATTAATTTTTTTTTTCATTTTTAGGGCCTATACCAACACTTTTCATGTAAAAAGCGCATGTATAGGCTTATTAATTATTATTTTATTTTCCCTCTTTTTTTAATTTTTTCTGATTTATTTAAGTAATATTTTTAATTTCGAGGCCCTATCCCAGCGCTTTATACATATAAAGCGTTGGGATAGGGTTGGCGTGTTTTCCCCCAATTTGTTTCCCTCCATCTTGTTCCCTCTCAAAAACCTCAAAAAAACCCCAAAGCTCAACCCAAAGCGCCGTCTTGTTCCCTCCGTCTTGTTCATTCGTTTTTCTACCCAAAGCTCAACCCACTGCCACTGTGCAACCTCCCTCTCACCGCCGGTGGAACTCCCTCTTCTTCAATGTCCGTCTTGTTCCTTCTTGTTGTTGTTCTTCTTGCTTCATCTTCTTCCAGATCCGTGAACCCCAACCCACCATTTTACTCCCATTCCTCCCATTTTACTCTCAGATCCATTCTTGCTTCGTTAACCCCATCAAGCTCCGTGCAGGTAATTGTTTTCAACGCCGTTTTTCTTGTTTTTTTTAATTGCTAAAAGCTAGTTTTACATTTGATCCATTTCTTTTCATTTCCTCCAACCAAATCCCAAATTGCTCGACATATGTCTGGAAATATTTTGCATGTTAGCTCCTTATTTAATTTGCATATGCCTGGTTATAAATGAACATCAAAGTAATGAATAATAAATGATACAATATGTCCCCTAGAAAAATATATTATTTTGTTTGAAAATACATGCAACGAGTTTATCAATAGTTGAAAAATTTTAAGTCAATTTGTGAAAAACTGAATAATAAATGTATATTTAGCTTTTGTTCCCAGGTACAATGTATAAGTAGATACTGTTACCATTGTATTTGATACAAGTTAAATAACTGAATTAGGATTTGAGGTGTTGAGTTAATGATATGATAATAAGTGGGGAAAAAGATGTTAGAGAGATGGTCATGTGAGTGCTGGCTGTTCACCCAAGAGGGGGGTGAATTGGGTGATAGAATTAAAACTTAAATTCTTTACACAAAACACAAGTGATGACAATCTTTTAAAATCCTTTTAGGTTTATCACTGTGAATATTTCAAACCATGAAGTGCATTAAAGAAAACTTAAGTGAAATATGCTGGAAGCTAGGAAAGTTAAGGGAGGAGATAATACACTCAGAGTTTATCCTGGTTCGGTCAATTCAGACCTACATCTAGTCCTCAGGCTCCACCTCAGATTTCCACTACCCTCTTGTTTAAACCGGGCACAAGAGAAGCCTACCACATGTTTTACGAACACAGGTTCACCTGCCAACCTTTACAGAGTTTTAGAATCCCTCTAAACACTCCCCCTTACTACCTGTAAGGTAATATCCCTGTTCTAAAGCACCAAGCTTTCAGAACAACCTCAAACAGTAGAGGATTTCAATAAATACGTTCACTTAATGAACTGATTGTGATAAACACTTAAGTACAGATAAATATATGATGAAAGTATAAATCTAGAGCTTATCAATATGACAATATGAGCTCTAGCTCTACTTTTCTAACTCACTTAATTCATCATTTCTGGGCTCACTGAAATATATCTAATACTCTGGGCAGAGCCTCTTTTTATCTCGTACCACCTTGTCATGTAGATGCGTCGTGTGTTGATTCTGATGTCTTTAAGTCTTTATATATGGTGATATTCTTTTCTATCCGTTGGAGACTTGGAGAACTAGCCGTTAGCACCTTTTCTTTCTTTTCATACTTCAACGGATTTTGCAGAGGATAAGATAAGAGAGAGATAGAGACTGTGAGTAACGTTATCCTGCTGCTACCTGCCACTGTACTTGTATGTTAGCTTTTTCATTAGCGCTAGCTCCCTTGGCTATCGCTATCTTGATAGTGTGAGTCCTGCACTTAAGCTGTTAGTTGAAACAAATACTCATGCAGTAGACGTTATCGATAGAACATTTCATTAGCTCAAAGAGATAGAGACAATATATCAGCTAAGGTATTTTCAAGGTATTCTCTATCGATAGCTAATTATATTATCGCTAGTTGATTGCTCATTAGCTTAAGGATACAGTTATATGAATATTCTAAGGTATTTCAAGGTATCCTATTATCGATAGCTAAACTTGTTAGCGCTAGCAACTATGTTATCGCTAATTAACTCATTTGCTCAGGCACTGGCTATCAGAATGTTTATTATCTAAAGTATTCTGTTATCGATAGCTTAACCTGTTATCGCTAGCTGATTCTATTTGCTCAAGGACTTTGATTTATATTTCTGCTATTTGTCCTCTCTTTCATGTGTCCATGTTTTCTATGAGCTTCTAGCGATAGGATCTTTCTTAGTGATAGTGAATGACTTAGCGATAGATATTAACTTTGTTATTCCTAAGACTTCACTTGCTATTCCTTTCTATCTATTAGCGATAGGTTCTAGCTCTAGCGATAGTGATCTGTTACCTATCAGATTTTACTTGTTTAATTCAAAGGTAACTTTCGCTTATGTTTCTTATGTTATTCATGGGCCAGTCCTCATCAAAACTTAAGATTCTAACAGGTCAGAGTGTTAAAACCATTATGGTTAAAATTATTTTCTCTCAATTCATATCCATTGCTAATTTGTGTTCAATTCAAATCGATTATTTCTCTCAATGATCTATTTATTCCCTATCTTCTTGCTATCCGATTTGTGAAATTCAAGGTTGATGCTAGAAATTATGCTTCCCTTAAGTTTGGAAGGTCGCATTAATTCAAGGTTGATCTAATTATGTTATTTATATGTTGTAAGAATTTGAACAAGCATTTTCTTGGTCCACATTTTCATCCTCCTCCTAAAGACAAGTTAGAGAATTGAATCAGGTACATTATATGTTATGTTAGGTGCTAAGACTACTGTGTGGTCGTTTAATGTTTTTTTATGAAATGATTGCCTTGTGGAACTGGATTTGTGAGCTGTGATTGAGTTCTTTTGCTTGTGAATATATGCTCTGTGATGAATTCTGTTGTGATGGGCTATCCATTTTTATATTAAAAGAGAGGGCCTTGAGCCTGGGAATGTTCATTTTTTAGCCGTTATGCTGCCGAATTTTTGTTAAAAAATAATAAGGTAACATCGTAAGGTGGCTACCTAATGAGTAAGTCATGCACATCGATCTTACTTCCAGTTTCCTTTAGTAGGTTATAATGTTAGATCGGAAATGGATGTCTTCTGATCGACGTTCAAAGGAATATATAGATGGAGCAAAAGAATTCATTGAATTTGCTGCTGAGCATGCAGAGAATTCTAACAGAATTGTATGCCCCTGTATGTCGTGTTTGTATGGAAAGCGTCTCCGTCCTCTTGACTTGTTGGCCCATTTAATCTGTCATGGGATCGATCCGTCTTATACACGTTGGACAAAGCATGGTGAGACGTATGAGTGTTCTAGCAGAGACCGGGTACCTTATGTTAGTAGCGCTTCAAATATGGTTGACACAGACATGTGTGATGAGAGCGATGATCTTGAAGAAATGTTGAATGTGGTGGGTGAGGAGGATCCTGAAATGTTTGAGACACTGAAGAGCGATGCAGAGACGCCTTTGTATGTGGGATGCAGCAAATACACCAGATTGCATGCGGTGCTTAAATTGTATAACCTGAAGGCGCAATACGGTTGGAGTGATGCAAGTTTCACCGCTCTACTATCCGCTCTGCGAGATATACTCCCAGAAGGGAACGTACTCCCCTCAAAAACATACGAGGCAAAGCAAATTCTCCGGTCGACCGGTATGAAATAAGAGAAAATACATGCATGTCCCAACGACTGTATTTTATTCCGGAACCAGTATGCGTCATTGGAGAAGTGTCCTAAATGTAGCACATCTCAATATGGAAAGGAAGGTAAGAGTCCTTCTAAAGTCTTGTGGTACTTTTTGATCATTCCAAGATTCAAGCGTATGTACAGTATTGTGGATGTTGCAAGACTTTTGACATGACACGCAGATGAGAGGATTCAAGACAGCAAGCTTAGGCACCCTGCAGACGCCCCCCAATGGAAAAAAATTGATTACGAGTAACCTGAGTTCGGTGAAGAACCAAGAAACCTACAGCTTACATTGGCAACCGATGGAATCAACCGGCATGGAGTTCAGAGTAGTACTCACAGCACATGGCCGGTGATTATGATGATATATAACCTCCCCCCAAATTTAATTATGAAACGCAAGTTTATGATGCTTTCCATGCTTATTTCCGGGCCTAGACAGCCCTGCAACGATATTGACATGTACTTGGATCCTTTGATTGAAGACTTGAAGAATATGTGGGATTCAGGTGAGACGGTTTTTGATGGCTATAAAGAAGAAAGTTTCAAATTAAGGGCCATGTTGTTTGGCATGATAAATGATTTTCCAGCGTATGGTAATTTGTCCGGATACAGCATCAAAGGATATGGTGCGTGCCCTATATGTGAATATGATACCCATTCGATGCGACTGGATCACTGCAGGAAAAATGTTTACATGGGACATCGGAGGTTCTTGCTGTTAAAGCATCGTTGGAAGAGGTGGAAGAAGGCATTTAACGGTAGCTCAGAAGAAGGTAGGCCACCGAGGATATTGACCGGGGAAGACGTTCTTGAAAAGGTGAACGCAATGGAGAATGATTTTGGCAAGCCCTTTACTAAAAATGTATTGATAAGTGGCTGGAAGAAGAGGTCCATATTCTTCGAACTCCCGTATTGGAAATCCTTATATGTCAGGCACTTTCTTGATGTGATGCATATTGAAAAAAACATTTGTGATAACCTAATTGGCACGTTACTAAATATGCAAGGAAAAGTAAGGATGGTGTCAATTCAAGATTAGATATGCTTAAGAAGGGAATAAGACAGGAGTTGGCACCTGTTGAGAAGGGATACCGCACTTATTTACCTCCAGCTGCTTACACCCTTTCAAGGAAAGAGAAAAGATTATTTTGTGAGTTTTTGAGTGGAATCAAAGTTCCAGAGGACTACTCCTTAAATGTAAAGAACCTTGTATCCGTGAAAGAGTTGAAGTTGAAGTACCTGAAATCTCATGATTGCCACGTCCTGATGCAAAATTTTTTTACCGGTTGGCATACGGAGCATTTTACCCAAGAAACTGCGGAGCATGATTACCAGACTTTGTATGTTCTTCAAGATCATTTGTAGTAAAGTGGTTGATACAACGAAGTTGTAGGATTTGCAGAGGCAGATCGTTTGTACTCTGTGCGAACTTGAAATGTATTCCCCCCTTCATTCTTTGACATCATGGTTCACCTTATTGTACACTTGGTCAAAGAGGTTCAACTGTGCGGCCCAGTCTATTTGAGATGGATGTACCTGATTGATCGGTTCATGAAAGTTTTAAAGGGGTATGTCAAAAACAGTTATCGACCAGAGGGTTGTATTGCTGAACGATACATCGTTAAAGAAGCGAGTGATTTGTGTGCCGATTACTTATCAAATGTTGAACCTGTTGGTTTGCCGAAGTCTCGTCATGATGGGCTATTAATGGGGAAAGGAATAAGTGGGTTCAAGTTATTACGCATTTCGAATGCTGAAAGGGAGTTGACGCACTTGTACATTCTTCACAACAATCTTGAGGTTGAACCATTTGTTGAAGAACACAAAAATCTCCTTCATGAAATATACAGTGATAGGAATGAGAGTTTGATCACAAAGGAGCACAACAAACATTTCATTAGATGGTTCAATGCACGCATTTGTCAGCAGGTTGAGCTTAATGCCGGATCGGTTGGTGAAAGATTGTTCTGGCTGTCGAAAGGACCGGGTTTGCACGCATTTTCTTATACCAGTTATGCAATCAATGGTTACACATTCTATACAAAAGGCCAAGATGAAGAAAACACCATGCAAAATAGTGGAGTCACACTTATTGCCGAGGGGTGGCATATATCCAGTGCAAGAGATACAAATCCCATATATGCGCAGATGGCATACTTTGGTGTGATTGATTGCATTTGGGAGTTAGATTACACCATGTTCAGAGTTTCCATGTTCCGGTGTCAGTGGGTTAACAACCACAGTGGACGGCGGTTAGATGAATTTGGGTTTATATTCGTCAATCTTTCTAAAGTTGGATATAAAGATGATCCTTACATTCTACCGTCTCAAGCAGCACAAGTGTTTTACGTTGCGGATCTTTTTAAGAAGAATTGGTCAGTTGTCATGCAGTCGAACAAAAATTATTCTGAGCAAGTTGATGATGAAAGTAGTGATGATGATATGAATGTGATAGAAGATGTTCCTTCCTTTGAGACATTACTGTCAGAAGACTTTGATGCAGATGGGTATGATGACGAAGATGAGCTCATTTATGTAAGACGTGATCATGAAGAAGGTATTTGGGTAAACACAACCCTAAATCCAACAAAAAAGAGGAAGCAGACAATTGTAGACAATATAACAAGGAGGAAAAATAGGCGAAAGCCCTCTGTTTGTATGTATTTATGTTTTACACTATGAATTATTTCATTTAATTCGCATACACTTAGCATGATTATATGTATATGCACTAAAATCATTTCTTGTCTAATTTTTTTACAGGAGAGTGGATCCCCCTAGTGACCACGAGAAAGAAGAACAACCTAGTAACTAGGTAGATATCGCTGAAGGTAGAGCAAGACATGAGGCGAATGTTTGTTCATGGCAGGACCCTTATGCGCAAACTCCTCACACGCAGAGCTCAGGGAGTAAAGACAAGACTTAAATGGAATCCAAATAACTAAGCTACTGGAAAGTCGGCGAAGCTCCTCTTGGTTACATTGGGTGCACTATTTGGGACAAAATCCCTATTACTATTACGGATTGGAGAAGAGCAAGCGACAAACATGAGGAGGTTTGGTTAGAGATAAAGGTAAACTACATTTTTACAATTAATGGCATATATATCATCATAACATTGTAACTAACAAATTTAATATGATTTTTGTTGTTACAGACTGTCTTTGATATCGACGATACTCACAGGGATTATGTGCTGAAGAAAGCTTTGAGAATGCACCGGGGATATCGTTCCAACTTGACCACGTATTACCTGAGAGATGACGACGGGGAGATCATTCCAACGCCACTATCTTTATATGCTGGGTCAATTACTCAAGAACATTGGGATGAATTTGTGCGACAATGTTTGACTGAGGAGTTCCAAGAAAGAAGTAAAAAAAAATAGCCAAGCGGCTAAGAGCTGTGAGTATTCGTATATGGGCGAACGAAAGATATTTCCTGAATTGGAGGAAGATATAGTATGTTAGTAACGCTTTTGGTTCCAAAATTATGAATAAATGTTTACGTGATTAATTTATACGTTCACCTGGTTTACCATGACAGATTGAGGAACAGGGCCTAGATGGTAGGCCACCACGGCATGACCTCTGGGTCAGAGGTCACTCGAAGCCTGACGGTACCATCGTTCATGAAGAGGTCAGAAGAGTCCATGAACGATGTGTAAGTCATTCTCTTGGAATTTCTAAAATTTTTCTAAATGGTGACTTTGTTAAGTTAATAACTAATAATCCTTCCTCCTTGTTATAGGTTTTGTTAACGCAAGAATGCCCTGACGAGGTCAACCAATTTGGCAGTGATGATTTGCTAAGCAGAGCACTCGATCTCCCTGAGTATTCGGGATGTGTTCGGGTGTAGGCGTCACGCCCTCATCTTACTTTGGGCGCAAAAAGAGGGCATCAAAAGACGATGTTAGAGCATTGCAAGACGAAGTTCTTACTATGAGGGAGGAGATGCTTGACGACGCAACAAGGAAATGGAACGACGGAATGAGGAAATGCAAAGACGGCACGAGGAAATGGAACGACGGAATGAAGAAATGCAACAACGATAAGAGAAGATGTTCGAATTCTTCCAGCAAAGCAATGTTGCATCACAAAAGTCCAACTTCGTGCATCAAAGTCACATTCCTTCTGTCGAGAGTCCAAGCATCAGAGATAGCTGTATGATGCCCAGGGCCGACATTCCTCAGGTAGTTCATACATTTTCTACTAAAAAACTAACAGTGATTCTGTTATATTATCGATTGTGACCTAATGTTGACAACTCTTTCATAGGGCGAGACAAAGTGCAAGATGTATACGGATCAATCTTTTGGTGAGGTAGTTGCGGTTTGCAAGGTTTATAATACTTCGAACATGACCCTGCACAACTCGCCGTTGCCTGAAAATGCACTGAAGGTATTGATTGAATACTCGTACAACGACTGGGCCTTGTTACCATTCCCTACTCCTGATTTGATGACTAGGGTCAGAGAGGTTGTTGGTGCATACGTTGTTTGGCCCATTGGTTTGATTGTGCCAACACCACAGGTAATCATTTGGTAATAATATTTCCAATAGCATTCATTGTATTTTTAATAATGCTCTTTTATTTACATGTTTTTAAAGGGTACCAATTTACGGGAAAGAAAGCACAAGTGGCTAATGTCAAAGGTACCCGTGGTTCAGCTGCTCAAATCAAGAAAAAGAGTACACGTACTGATCCGTTACCATAGGTGATTATTTGCTAATTAATTTAAACTAGCACTCTTCTTAATTATTGGAATGAATTTTTAAACTTTCTATTTACACGGTTTATAGGCACCAAAAGCTAAGGGTAAGAAAAAGTTCAAGTGCCTGATCCTATGATTGAAGATACAAGCGTCAAAACGCCATATCGTGCTTGGTTGCGAGCATTTGCAGCTACCGTTTCTCGCAATGCTATTGCCTTCATTCCATTTAGCAGGCCTATATTTGACGAGGTAAATTTCACTGACACTCTTTCTAAGGATCAGGTAATGGAGGTGCTTAACCAAAGATGGGTCGGTGCGACGGTTGTCAATTTATGGATCAGGTATATATGCGTTTCCATTGTGGTTTCGTTCAATGTCATAAGTTTTACACTAATTGGGAGTTGGTATGGTTTCTATGAAGGTATCTGCATGAACATGTCATGATCGCTAGGCACAACGTTTCGTTCGAATTCATAAGCCCTTATTCAATAGCACAAGTTGCGGGCTCGAAACGTGAGGACCAGTTCAAAGCGATTCAAAGGTGTTTCTCTTTAAAGGCAACAGCCATAACTTTATTCTTAGCTCCAATTAATACAGGGTAAGTCTATACGTATTATATCTTTCATTGTATTTTTAGTTCCAAGCATCATAGATATATATACTGACATAACGTTATAAAACATTTTAGGCTACATTGGATTTTGCTTGTCATCAATCCGATGGCACAAGAGGAACCCATAATTTACTATTTGGATCCTGTGGAATCTGCTCTCCCAGATAATCGCCCAGATTTGATGCGTCTCTTCAATGGGTAAGTGAATGTCAACATTATTTGAATGCGTTGTATTATTTATCACTTTATGCTCGATCCTAGCTAAGAAAATTAATATAATTTAATATGTTTCTTTTTCGGAGTATTGACTTGTTTTCGGGCCGATGTTCAGTTGAAGTATTCCAGAGCCCCTGACCCGAAAGATGCTTATAAGTGGCAAACAGTCCAGGTTTTATAAAGTTATTCAATTTTTGAAACAATATATCTATAGTTAAAATATAACGTAAATGTTTCTTATATGATATATTTGGTGTTTCTTGTTACAGTGCCCCTACCAACCCAATAACAACTATTGTGGTTACTATGTGATGCAATACATGCGAGATATCGTCACACATGATCGACTCGGCATCCCACTGACAGTAAGTTTTATATTTTTCCAACTCTAATGTGTTTGTACTTGTTAGACTTCAAGTAAATTTACTTGTCATTTAAATGTGTTCATGCAGTATTACCCAGACGCTCGTTGCTTCATGTTGTCAAGGAAAAAAATGGATGCACTAATTGAAGAATGGTGCACTTATGTATACCCTCTTTTCTCCAACATTAGATGATCTATTCATTAATTAGTATGCTTTTGTTTTCAACTTACAATGGTTGGTTTTATTGTACATTAGTATGACTTTTCTGGTGTGTATGTATATATGGTTTGGCTGGAATGGATAGTGTTGCTGGTTTTTTGCACTGATGCAGGAGGGTGTGAAACAGAAATAAGTGAATATTTAATAAAAAATAATTCTTATAGCAGAGCTTATTACGTAATAAGCGCTGCTATAGCCATTATTTTTTATTTTTTATTTTAAAATAATTCATATAGGTATGACTTAAAGCTGCGCTTTTGAGATTATAAGCGCCGCTATAAGTTACCTATAGCGGTGCTTATAACACAAAATAAGCGCTGCAATAGGTCATATGACCTATTGTAGCACTGGCTATAGTAGCGCTTAAAAGCGCTGCTATAGGGTAAAAAAAAACGTTGCTATAGGGTTTTTCTGTAGTAGTGACTCTTCAATAGTTTTTACTAAATTCGTTTGTAAAATAACAAATCCAAAATTTCAATTCATTTTTAGTTTATGATAAGGCATTTCTAAGTTGACATATAGAACTAGTAAGTTTTTATATGCAATTACCAAGTTTCAATATGACATTATCAAATTGAAACAAAAAATTACCAACAAGTTCCCAATTTGAGTAATAACTTATGAATTTGATAATTTTATATCATTATTTGGTAATAGCAAATTGGGAAATTTATATATCAACTTGGTAATTGCGTATCAAAGTTTGAAAATGTGTTTAAATTTTGGATTTGTCATATGATAAACGAAAGGGACAATTGCACATAGGTCCCAAGCACTTGTTAACCAACGCTATTGCAGTTGTTAATAATTGTCATTAAAAACTCATTGGGACCTCTCTGAAATTAATTCTCTTGTTTGAGACCTATTTGAAATTCTCGCTAAACGAAAGTTGCTAAAACCTATTGAAAAGTTGGTAATTTTTAATCAAATCTTGGAAACATGTTGGTAATTTTTTATCTCAACTTGGTAATATCGAAATCTGGTTATTTTATACCTCAAATCGGTAATTTAATATCTAAATTATCATGTAAAAGCACTTGATAATTTTATACGTCAACTTGGTATTACATATCGAAACTTGGTATTTGCATATATGAAATTGGTAAATGCATAACATGGGAACAAATTGGATAAAAAGTTAAAAGGAGTAGTTATGTTATTTTTTGCACAATATATAATGGTAAGGGCTTTATGCCTTTTGGTGAACTTTCCCTCCCCCTCAAAAAATAAAATAAAATAAAATTTACCACTGGCGTGAGAGCTATGATGGGGTGATGTTTTTTATTATATATATATATATATATATATAAATTAATATTTTATTGAAGGCCGTATTAGTTTATGGCATCTTTTTTTCCTTACCCAATTTCATTGTACTTTTCTGTCGTTTATATTTTTTTTAGAGTCTTTTTGAAAGATTTTCCCTAGAATATTTTTAAAAATGAGAAAAAGACATAAAAAGACTTTTGAAATATGGAAAGAACAAAAACATGCAATCAACTTCACTAAAGACAAAAAGGTGCTATGGACCTTTCTATCCTATATGAAATTTAAAGGGAAAGACAAAAATAACCTTGTGGATAGAAATTAAATTATGAAGTGTTGTTATGAAATTACTATGTTCATATGTTAGATTTATCAAATTTATAGGGTTAAGAGTAAAAAATACACATGTGATTTCGTCAAAAGTTTGTCTAGCATCAAATGCTTTTTTTTTGGACCAAAAGTAACTCTGAACTTCAAAATTAAGATCAAAAGTCACACTTACCGTTAAATTTAGGTCGAAAATACACATGTAGTTTTGTCATAAAGTTCGTCCAGCACTAAATGCTTTCTTTTGGATCATAACTGTAAGTGTAACTCTGATACTAATTTTGAAGTTCAGAGTTACTTTGGTCCAAAAAAAATGCACTTGATGTTGAACAAACTTTTGACAAAATCACATGTGTATTTTGACCTTTAACCCAATTTATAAAAGAAATCAATGAAGTTCATATGGAAATTTTACCAAGATAAGATATGAACTTAGCAACTTTGGATATGGATTGAATTTGCGCCAAGTTTGGATATGAACATTTCTAAAATTAAAAATGACACAATCAAATTTACTTATGAAATTACTAAGTTTGTAGATCTGATTTATCAACTTTATATATGAAATTTACGAAGTTCATATATATGGTATTCTTAACTTTGGACGCAAGATTATCAAATCAGATATGAAATAACTATATTCATATATCATATTTACTAAGTTCATATATCAAATTATTAAATTGAAATATGACATCCTCAACTTTGGATTTGACATTCTCAACTTCGGATATAGAATTATCAAGTCTAGTTATGAACTTCCAAGTTTAAATATAACATTACCAAATTTAGTTATAAGATTATCAGTTAGTGTATCATATTTACTGACTTCGTTTATGAAACTTACTAAATTCAGATATGACATTCCCAATTTTTTATATGCAATTATGAATTTGGATATGAAACTACCAATTTTATATATTGTATTTACCAAGTTATAAAAATAAGAAGGGAAAATTTCATTTTACCCCCATAATAAGGAATTAATCTCAGATTCCCCCAAAACATTATGAAATTTCACTGCACCCCCAAGGGACTAAAGTGAAATTAAATGTTTTAGCTAAAAGACCAAAATGTCCTTATTGAAAGAAGTACAAACGTTTTGGAAATTTCTCATATGTGTCTTGGAAATTCTCCATATGTGTCTTGGAAATGTTTCATATGTGTCTTGAAAATATAGTTGTAAAATTTTGGATGTTTTAGTATTGGATTCCATGATTTTTGAGACTTGAAAATACTCACATTGATGTTGAAAATAAGCACAAATGTTTTGAAAAGTTCCCTCATATGCGTCTTGGAAATTTCCAATAGATGTCTTAGAAATTCTTTATATGTGTCTTGGAAATTCTTCATATGTGTCTTGGAAATCCAGTACAAAATTCATAAAGACATTTTAGTCTTTTAACTGAAATATTTAATTTCACTTTAGTCCCTTGGGGGTGCAATGAAATTTCAGAATGTTTTGGGGGGAATCTGACATTAATTGCTTATTATGGGGGTAAATTGAAATTTTCCCAAAAAAAAAAAGCTCTCATAAACAAAAACCAAATGTCCTCCCCAGGACACAACCGACGTTGCCATTTACCTCCAAGGATGAAGTTCTGGACCCAGAAAAAGAAATAAACTCACCACATAAAAGATCAGAATTATGAAAATTTTGAAGAGGAACAACAATAAACCTCTTTTTGTTGCAAAACCCATTCCGGCATTCTCTACCCACAAAACATTTATGGAAAAAATCTTTCTCCTCCTCAAGCAAAATCATTTCCCACCACCACCAGAGGATACAATTAACATCACCAAGTTAGTAATCAAACCCAAAAAATTATACACATTTCATAAAAAATATCTTCAAGTTGAAAACCCCAAAAGTTAAACCCAAAAAGTGGTGAGGAGGAGGGGGCTGGTGAGGGCAGCGAAATCGAAGGAAGAGCGCGGTGCTGGTGACAATCATGAAGGAGGAGGGAGGGAGAGATTTAGCAATGGATGGTGGAGACCCAGGAATTGGAGAGGCTAAGCTTGGTGAGAGGGAATGTGAGGGGGAGAATAATTCAATTAAAAAGTGGTCATGTACAGTCATCAACGTCATTGCCATTTTATTTTGATTTTTAAAAAATATAATAATTCACTTAAGGTCGAGAAATCAAGATTAGCAGAATATTTCATGGTCTCATCATTCCCACCAAATTGATGCTGCTGACTCTAGGATATATACTGCCCCTCCCTTGTGAGTATGTTTTGCTTGTAATAAATATATGATTTTTTTTCTTTCTTTTATGCTGCTCCTTGCATGGCCTTGTATTTTGTTAATTTTAAAAAGGCAGGAAATTATCACAGCTGATAACTAAACATTTTACAAGTGATATATGAGACATGCATCACGGGGAGGATGAAATGGGTGATATATACAATTATGGCCCTTGTAGAAGAATATGATTAATAAATAAAAGAATCATGTTATCTCATTGCGAGAACTTCAACTTTTCTTGTGTTTCGTTATAATGACATTTTTTTGGCATATACTATCATTTATTATACGTAGATTAGTACTAAAATGTGCTTATTGTAAACTAATATAGGGGGAAGAAAAACAGATAACTAAATACCATAAAACGGAAATCTGATTTGAAATAGCCTTCCAAACAAGAAAACTTGCTCTACTAAAGAGAAACTTCCTAGGTTTTTTTCCTTCCATGAATTGTGCCTGATTTAGATGATTGTGAGGATCCAATGTATGACCTATTACTTGGTGAAAGCCTAACTTTATTGGTTGCAGAAGGGCTAGCATGAGCAGATGCAAAGTTTGCAGAACCAATATCAGAAAAAGTTGGAGAAACATACATTGGTTTGGGCATGGTTTGGGCATGGTTTGTGCCTGATTTAGATGATTGTGAGGATCCAGTGTATGACCTATTACTTGGTGAAGGCCTACCTTTATTGGTTGCAGAAGAACTAGCATAATCAGATGAAAAGTTTGAAGAACCAATATCAGAAAAAGTTGGAGAAACATACATTGGTTTGGGCATGGTTGGTGGGAGAGTAGGCAATGGAGCTTCAAAGTTAAGAACATGAAGTGCTTGTCTAATTGTAGGCCTCATAGTGTAATCTGGGTGAGCACACCAAAGCCCAAGAATCATTAACCTTTCAAGTTCTTGCTCATCAAAATCTCCATTACCAAGCCTTTTGTCAACTGCTTCAATAAGCTCACTTTTGCCATAGAGTTCCCATACCCATTCCACCATCATGACTTGTTCATCACTAGCATTAGGGTCAATTGGTTTTCGCCCACAAGCTATTTCTAGAGCAACAATTCCAAAGCTATACATGTCAGATTCTCTTGTTGCCTTGCCCATCGCCAAATATTCAGGAGCCATGTATCCTTTTGTTCCTGCTACAATTGTTGTTGCTAACCCTTTCCCACGTTCCACGAGCCTTGCTAGCCCAAAATCTCCAAGCTTAGTGTTGAAATTTGAATCCAACATAATATTGCTTGATTTTATGTCCCTATGAACTACACATTGTTCCCACTCTTCGTGCAAGTACAGCACTGCTGAGGCTAGACCATGAGCAATACTGAATCTGCATGGCCATGTCAAGAGGTTTCTGCTTTGAAACAAATGATAATCTAAGCTTCCATTTGGCATGAACTCGTAGATGAGTAGAAGATCATTTTTCTCGTGGCACCAACCCATGAGTTGCACCAAATTCTTGTGCCTTAGTTGACTGATGATCTTTACTTCAGAGGCATACTCCTTAACTCCCTGTCTAGATTCTTGGGATACCTTCTTGATTGCAACATAAGCATTCAAGCTTCTCATGAATCCTTTGTAGACCCCACCAAAACCTCCTTCTCCAAGCTTGTGTTCCTCTGCAAAGTTGTCTGTGGCGCGGATAAGTTCGTTGTAGGAAAACTTCTTTGGTCCAACATTTTCAAAATCTCTGTCCAAGGAAACATCTAAGCGAGCATCATCATCATCATCCTTACAGTATAACTTCCATAACAGAAACCAAGCTAAACTTAACCCCACAATCACTACAACTGATCCAATGCTCAATCCAATTATCAGACCGTTATTACTTTTACCTTGCTTGTCCACTACTCCTCCCAATATTGCAGCACTTGAATTGAAGGACCATGAGCACAGTGTATGTAACGCAAATCGTAATCCTGTAGATGAAGAGAAACCAAACTGAACTTGTTCTGGTAGGTACTCTCTCAAGTCAATTGTATGGTAATAGTCTTGTCGAATAGAGACATTATCTTTAAATCCAGTAAAATTGACAGTTAATTGGTGTGAGCTAGAATTGTAGCTAATCTCAGCATCATACTTTCTGCCATCATTCATGGTGTACCATTGTGTTGTCTGAGGAGTCCACATTTTTTTTACATTGATTCCCACATGATCATAAGGTGGATCACCCAGACGCACATTGGGAAAGGTGTCAAACTCAACTGCTACGAATGGATGTTCGTTGGGGTAATTTGGATCCCTCATCTCCCTACGACCCACAAGACCAATACCGGTGCCATCTGGAGGCACTGGAAGTGGAAAATTAGGGTGAGCTAAGAAGAATGTGATGCCATTTCCAGACCCATCTCGAGTTCTATTTAAGTTATTGATGATAAAGGTGAAACGGGTAGTGAAGTTTGCAAGTGTTCCTGTCTCGTTGTTCCAAAGTCGCAACAAGTCGTTGTATGTAACTCTCCCTGCACTATCTTTCTTGTATCTGAGTCAAGAATCAGATTGTTAGATTCATAACAAACTTAATTCCAGAATAGTTCTTAATGACTTAACAAGAATTAAGCCATTTTAGCTGACCATATGGAGATTCTCAAATTTTAATTATTCATGCCTTTTTTTAACTTGTGCGGCTTCAAATAAAGAGAGCTGACTCTCTACGTTTCTTTCTTTTCTTGTTTTGTTTTTGTTTTCTTTGGCGGTGGATGGGGTTTTTTTTTTTAATGAAATATTAAGGTGATTTCACATAAACTTACTTAGAATATTTCCTAATGACTTCATAGAAACCGGTTCGGAATGCTTGCATTTTTTTATGGTGTTTTTCTCATACTTCTCCCTAATGATCTTAGCCATCCATCAAATCTAGCGGTTGAAAATATATAAGAAAAAAAAGAGGTAAAAATATAAAGATAATGTAAGCTAGAAAATAGGGATGTGAGAGATAGTATGAGAGATTTGTGGGCCAATATTTTATAATTTTTCAGCATCAAATTTTATGGATGGTTAAGATTAGTGAAAAGTAGGAGAAAAGCTTTATAAAGAAAAGTAGGCGTTCCAAACCACATAGAAACTAAGCCATTTTTGAGTGACAATTGAGGTAAGTTTTGTGCACACTCATCCCTGGAAGAGAGAAGAGGTTATTTTATTTGGAAACCATCAACTGGCCAGTTTGATATGTGGGGAGGGAGGAAATGCAGGTTAGGAGAAAATTTTTTTGATTTAAATTTACAAAAATCAGACAAGTGGAATTAAAAGTTTTTAGTAATTAATATTTTTTATCCTTTTATCTTACATTTCATATTTCTTAAAATATGATAACCCCACTTGTTTAAATTAAATTTAAACTCAACAATTTTTCTCCCTCCTCTCCAAATAACTCGAACGAAACAGACCTAGCCTAAAGTTTAATTCTGTGTTATGTCTACTCATGACTTTCTTCTTGCAGCTACACGTCATTAGACAAATACGATCTAGAAGTTGATCTGGCAATAGTATATACTGGCTTTAATTTCTCATACTGACGAGTTCATATGGAGGACCTACGAATGAAATGTGGACTGGCTGACTCAGCTCAGTGTCCTTGATCCCCTTCCACTAGGCAGGAGATGGAAATTGACGCCCTCATTTGATTCTTGTTTGTCTTTGTTCTGGCTCTCTAATGACTAAGTGAAATACAATATTTTACAAAAAAAACTGAGATTCTCATATACTTTAGCGACGCTTTTATATCTTTCTCCTTTTAATTAACTACTTGTGTGGTTTAGATTGAAATAGAGATGAGAATCCTTATGTTGTTAACACTTTCGCCTCTTAATACCATCCTATTTAATACCACCAAATAATCCAAATTTAATAAAGTTTTCACTAGTGGTAAATAAGATTAATGCTCTCTAAGTGGTTTATTTTATCAACAAGACTTAAATTTGAAAATTATTCAAAAAGAATGAAGTACATTTCAAGTAACCCAGCTATGTTATTTGTTTGGGGAAAACACCACAAAAAAGATTCTCGAAATATATGGACATAAAGGTACAACAAAATTGGATGACCCTATATGGTGCAATGGATTAAACTGTCCTTATTTAAGTTTAAAGGAAATTACTATAATATCCACAAATTAAATATTAATTTTATTAGAAAAACCACACAGCCAGCAACCAGAGCTCAAGCGTCAGCGGTCTATTGGGTTACTTTTTTTTTTTTTTTTTAGTGGAAGGGGCAAAATAATTGCATAAAGTGAGGGGGGTGAGATTTGAACTCACCCCCTTTGGTTTGCCAACCAAGCTTTTTAATATATATTAGGTAAACAATATATATATATATATATAAAAAAGATAAAACAATACTCCCTCTGATCCTAAATATAAGAGGTAACATTGCAAATTTTTTTGTCCAAAATATAAGAGATAATATGCAAAAGTCAAAGTAATAAATGCATGTTTTCCATTTCTGCCCTTATATATTAATAAATACATGGATGGAAGAGAAAGTGTATATAATAAATGAGTAGGGGTAAACATGTAAAATATGCCCATAATAAATGATTTCAACATGTTTTTATTGGTATGTGTAAAAAAGTTGACTACCTCTTATAATAGGTACCAGAGAGAGTATATCAGTAACTTGACGACATGGCAAATGGCTTATAATACTCGTATATGAAACTTCCAAGGGATAGGCTCTCGCTCTGAGGGGTTTTTTCTCTCGTCCTGAGGGGTGACTAGGGTTTTTTCAATATCGCTGTTTCTTTCACTCGAATGGTGATCATAGCCAGTAATATGATTACTAGAAGAGATAGCGATTCAGTTAAGTCTGTTGGGAGAGGTGTTCAAGAGATAAGCAATGATAGAGTAAGGGGAGAAATGCACAAAATGGCAAAAAGACAAGAGAAAGTTATAGAGTTCCGGTGGGAAGAAAACACTCAGGAAAATGAAGGAGATATAATACTAGTTGGAAAGATTATCTCACAAGCTAAGATTGGTTACAAAACTATGGTTGACAATCTTTTACCAGCATGGAGAGTGGAAGGGAAGTTAGTTGTCAAAAATATTGGTGACAATGTCTATTCATTTACTTTCGAGAAAAGTTTAGAGGCTCAGCATATCCTTCAGGAAAGTCCTTGGTTAGACGGAAATAATGTTATAACTTTGCAAAGAAGACATGCGTTTGTTAGTGATAGTGAACTTAGTTTTCCTACTTGTACTTTCTGGGTGCAATTTCATGATGTTCCACCAGAGGGTATGTTTGCAATCAATATAAGGAAGATGGCTGAGAAAGTGGGCAATGTTATTGAACTTGAAGATCCAAGGGATGAATATGGCCCTAAAAGAAGTTTCGGTCGTGCAAGAGTCGAACTGGATATTGAGAAACCTTTTGCTATTGGTTTTACTGTGCCTAGACCAGATCATGTCCAAAATGCAGAGGTTAAAGTTAGATATGAGAAACTTGCTAGATTTTGTTTCAGTTGTGGCAAACTAGGCCATGAGAGTAAAAACCGTAGCAGTCCAAGATGCAATAGTGATGGAAAAGTGACTTATATATACCACTCCGTTCCTTATTATAAGTCCAACTACCAGAAATTTTTTGTTCCAAAATATAAGTCCACTTTGGGATCAATTAATGCTATTATGACTAATTTACCCCTGTATTGGAAATAGGGAAGATGAGAGAGAAGAGTTATAATGTATAAAATATTATTTTAACACCTATTCTTAAATAAGGATAAAGTTGGAAAAATAGGATATATTTAATGCTATAACTTCCACTCCTTGGTATGTAAGAAGTAGTTAGGGTGGACTTATAATAAGGAACAGAGTGGTAAGTCAAACTAAAAATAAGTCAGATTGTGTAATGAGATTTATGTTTAGATAGGCTGTTAAAAGTATGACTTATAAGTTACTGATAAGTTATAAGTCATATTGTGTAATAAGATGTATGTTTGGATGGACTTTTGGAAAAGTGATTTATGTTTGGGTTAGTTGAGATTGGATATGTAAAATAAGTTAGAATTGTGGGGTCCACCTCTGTAAGTGACTTATAAGTCATAAGTTATAAGTTGAAAAAAAGAACTTATACTTATTTTGACTTATAAATCATAAGTCTTTACTTTCTAAAAGCCCAGCTAAACATCTTCAAAAAGACTTTTTTTATAATAAGTCTTTTTCATTGAAAAAAGGACTTATTTTGTGTTTAAAAGTTGAGCCAAACACATTGGATGCTTCTATGTGCATTCCGATGATAGAAAATAAAACGACGCCAGAAATTAATGAAAGCCTGCATGGGAAGTACGCAAACGTCCTTTATGGGCATGAGACTCGTAACGCACTTGGCTTTCCCAACGCAACTAATATTAATCCCATCAGGAATTTTCAAGATTCTTTGGGAAATGATCTTTTTATTTAATGATGCGGGAAGTCAAAGTGAATCTAGTCTCCATATTGGGTTTGTTGGTGATTCAACTTGTTTACAGGCAGGAGATAATTTTATTAATTTAAGTGGGCCTTCCTCTACTGAAAATTTAAGTATTCTTCTCTTCCAGAACTTGGGCCAGTTAAACGAGGGAATTGGACTAGAAGTAAGAGCCCAAACTGGGTTGAGTTTACTGGATCGAAGGTTGTTTTTAGGGTGGATAGTCAAGGTTGCCAACTCAGAATTGATTTTCTCAAAGGAAACAGGGCAGAACCAGGGTCACCGCCAGAATGCTATTGTCCCAGCTAGAGAAATTGTGGAGGTAGGATTGAGAGGGTGGTTCTCAAAAGAAGTGCAAAAGATACTTGGGATTCACGTATTGCTAAACAAAGAAAGGAAACTGATTCAAATTCACCTACTAAATCTGAGAAGAGGGAGTTCGAAATTAGAAATGCGCTCAAAGCAAAACAGGTGGAGGAGCGTCATGTTGAGGTGGAGTTGATCAGAAAAAGACAGGAAGGTATGACCTTTTTGCAGAAACCTTTTGAATTTTTTGGGAGATTACATTTTGCGAGGGTACCAGAGATGGGCCAGAATTTGAAGGGAGAATAAGGAAAAGCAAAGCAAGAAGAAATCTGTTCAAAGGAAGTTCTTTGGGTTCTACAGTTCATCATCTAAGGTTTCTATACCGGAAGTTAAAACCAGGTTTGGTTTTCCTTTCAAAGACAGATGATTCGTGATAAAATAGAAAAGATAAAGCAAAAGCTGGGTTACACAAATGCAATTTATTTTGACCCTATAGGAAGATCAGGAAGTTTAGCTCTGTGGTGGAAGGATGAAGTCTCTGTTCCTAAATATGTTACTAAATATAAAACTACTTTGACTTTTTTTTTGTGAAAGTTAAGGAAACAAATTATACCACTAAATTATATTATATGTCATATGAAATTAGATTATAGGTTATTTATAAGTAGAATAAATTAGTTTTAAAAAAAAGATTATTTTTGGGACTGAAACTACTTTATTTTTGGATTGGAAAAAAAAGTCAAAGTAATGTTATAATTAGGACAGGAGGGAGAACTGTTTACATGTTGATGGGAAGAACTTTGCGTTTGTATCATTTGTATATGGACCTAATGATCTATTGAGAAAATGGAGATGGTGGTCAAATATTACTAATCTGATGCCAAGGGGAAGTACGCCTTGGATGGTTTTAGGGGATTTCAATGATCTTACGTATCATTCTGATATGACAGATTGTAGTATGATGGAGTTAGACACAAAAGGTTGTAGGTTCACGTGGATGAACAAGAGAGATGGTGAAGGGTTAATTCGAGAAAAACTTGATAGAGCAGTTACCAACAAAAAATGGAGGTCCTCTTTTCCCAAAGGATTATGCCAAGTTCTGGAAGCTATAAGTTCAGATCACTGCCCCTTGTTTGTTGAGTTTGAACATAAGGAATCGATTACACCAAAACTCTTCAGATTTGATATGAGATGGCTTGACCATCCTCAATTCAGCAAGCTTATTCATGCCAACTGGAAGGGTGACAAGGAAGATGTGCAGCTACAAGACTTTGTAGAGAATTTGCATCACCTCAGTACAATTTTCTCAAGCTGGAGTAAGAAAGAGTTCCGGAAGAGCCATAAAACTCTAAATGAATTAATGCATGAGGTGCAGCTGTGTATAGAGAAGCAATGGAATGACGAAACTATAGCTGTGAGCTCAGGGAAGTCAAGAGACAAATTAAAACTGTGTGGGAGATGGAGGACTTATTCTGGGCACAAAAATCCAGGATACAGTGGCTAAAATGCTGAGATAGGAACACAAGCTTCTTTCATATGGCCACTCTGAAAGGGAGGTGTAGAAATAAGATTGCTAGACTAAAGAATCTTCAAAACTAATGGATTGAAGGTGAGGAGGAAATTGGGGGCTGCTTCAAGCGCTTCTATAAGGAACTGTTCAGGCATACGAGAGACAGGAACTTTGAATATATTCTACAGTCTACTAACCGAGTCATTTCTGAAGAAGATAACACTTATTTGCTAAAAGAAATTTCAAATGAGGAGGTGAGGGAAGCGGTGTTCCAACTTGAAGGAACAAAAGCGCCTGGTCCAGATGGCTAATCAGGCATTTTCTATCAGAAAAACTGGAGCCTAGTTGGCAATCAGGTTTGCAATTTAATTAGAAAATTTTTCAGTTTTGGTTTTCAACTGGATGATATTAATGTGAGTGACTTGGTACTAATTCCCAAAGGGGATATCCCTGAAACGGTTAGTGACTATATAGACCAATAAGTCTGTGCAATTTCTCTTATAAATTTTTTTTTTTTTCAAAAATTATTGCCAACAGAATGAAGGTATTTTTAGAAAAGATTGTCTCTCCTTGCCAACATGCTTTTTTTCCAGGACGTTTGATTCAAGATAATATTGTTGTTGTGCATGAAGTTTTTAGACAATAACAGGTTTATCCCCTGATTTATATTTACCTGGTGAGGTTGAGCATCCCATTTTCCTGGAAAACTGCTCCTTTAAGGGTCAAATTCTGAGAATCCGTATCAAGAAATTGCTCATAGTTGAAGACTATTGACTTGGCAGCAGCAGCAGGGATTATCAAGAGAAACAATAAAATTTTGGTTATGAACGAACAGGGAAGCAGATGAGTTTTCATCCTGTACTGCGGAGATATCTCCATATAGCTGATATAAGTGAGACTTATTTATTTGTTTGCAGGTAGTTTATGAAATGACTCGGCTTATATAAAAAGCCACTGGGTTTTATTTTGTAAAGGCATACACATACTCAAATTCTTTAGATATTAATCAATTATGGAGAAAATTTATCATTTCAACCCTTTAACTTACATTGATTTACAATCTTATCTCTGTATGTTTTGAATTTTCAAACCACCCCGATGACCATAATTTCCCTCGCATTATGTACGTTAATCTTCATATTTACACTTGCTTCATAATATAGACCTCACATCTGTCATGTGAAAGCAAATACTATTGCAATTTGTTGAGCATTTCCATCCCCATGACCTTTGAGAGAAATTCTTGGGTGCAACTAGTGCACCACTACATTTGTGTACTGTCCAATAAAATCGTGACATATCAGCTACTTTTATCCTAGGTGTCAGTCTACATATCTCTCTTCCCTCCTCCTATTATTTTAATTATTTTCTTAGAAACATGTGACTTTTCTTATTTTTTCTCACTCTCTTTTGTCACCCTCTACCTTTCCCAACACATTAAACTTATGTCCTTTTTAGTAATTTACATGTAGAAAAAGGCATTCTCACAACAACTATCCAAACACCCTCATTTCATCAAAAGCCATCTTTTTTCTCAGAAGCTATTCTCTAGAAGCTAATCCAAACAGGCTTTGAGTCTTGTCCACAGAAGGCCTTTTCTTTCTTTCTTTCTTTCTTTCTTTTTTTTTTTTGAGTAAAAGAGTTGTTTATTAATTACTCAAAGTGAATTTACATGGGTGCCCCAACAACACATGAATACATCAGTGTCTCAAAAGCACAAGAAAACAAAATAAATTAATCAGATGTTGACTAGATTATCAATACAGCCGCATGTTGCGCACCGATGTTGCAGCTTTGGCTATGTGGTCATGCAGTGATAGAGCTTCTTGGAAAAGCCTGTATGGCTGTATGCTCTCATCTAGGAATATTCTACTATTGCGTCTTTCTTTATCATGAAGGAAGGGTTGCGTGGACTTTGTCAAGGGTAGTAGGCAGGTGTTGAGAAGAAGAATAATAAGTGCTTATTTTTAAAAAAAACTTAAAACGGGAAATACATTTTTTAACTTATTTTTAATTAGGCTTATAACTTATACATCAATGATAAGTATAAGGAGAAAAAAATAGGGGTTCCCATTCCAAGCTCAGCATGACCCTTCTCATCACCCTAAAACGGCAACGTTGCAATTAGTGAAGGTTGATTGTCTCTAAAACGGCACCGTCTCCAAAAAGAATCACTCTGCACGCATTTTCCCAAGTCCCTCTTGCACCCACACAAACCCATTCCATCTTCTTCTTCATCCCTCAATCTTCTTCCATGGTCGACGATCCACTGCCACTGCCACCATGTCGACAATGACCTCCACCACCACTGTCACACGGTGAAGCTGAAATAAGCCGAATGCCTCGTATAAGTTTCGGCTTAGTTATGGTGGTGGTGGTGGTGGGAGGCATTCCGCCGATTTTAGCTTCACCGTGTGTCGATGGTGGTGGAGGTCGTTGTCGACATGGTGGCAGTGGCAGTGGATCGTCAGCCATGGAAGAAGATTGAGGGATGAAGAAGAAGATGGAATGGGTTTGTGTGGGTGCAAGAGGGACTTGGGAAAATGAAGAGTGATTCTTTTTGGAGACGGTGCCATTTTGGAGACAGTCAGCCTTCACTAATTACAACGCTGCTGTTTTGGGGTGATGAGAAGGGCCATGCTGAGCTTGGAATGGGAACCCAAAAAATAGCTTATGATTTATGCTTTTTGGCTATAAAGGCGAGAGAGAGAGAGAGAAAGTATTACATTTTGTCCTTAATATAAAAGCTAGTTGACTCATTTGTAGAGATTAAAAAGTTAAATAAATTATTTAATTATAATATATATGTTATATATCTCTATAAAATAATCATGTTAGAAGTATCATTTTCTTATATTGTAGTAACATGATAAAATAACTTATAAACAAGATCAAAAAAACATTTTGAAAATTTTAATAATAAAATATTTTTTCAATGATTTTAATTTTAATATTTTACTTAAAATTATTACAATACTTATAAAAGCTACTTTTACAACCGTTAATCCAAATAAATTTTAATTTGTAAAAATTCATTTCGATCACTGTCAATCCTAACATAAATCTCATTACACAATCTAACTTATATTCAATCTTACTTATATATTAAAAATAAGTCAATTTTCTGATCGTTATTGCAAACAACCCAGATTCTTTGTAATTACTAATTCTTCTAACTTTGATTGCCAGCAAAATAATAATAATAATAATAATAATAATAATAATAATAATAATAATAATAATAATAAAACAGTAACTGATTGGATCTAAAGCTTTAATTTCTTGTAGGCAATCGATACTCGATAGTATCAAAACGGCAATGTATTCACTACAAATGATTACAGTGTTTTTCTTTTTTGGCGATTGATTACAGAGTATTTAAAGCTACAAATTCAAAACACTGTAAAAATAATCAAATACAATTTTCTAAACTTAGATTGTAAGCACATAATATAGGACATGAATAATGTAGGAGCTAGGCGATATGTTTGTTTTCCTTCTAATCTTAACTTGGTTGTAGAGAAATGAAGGGAGGGGAGAGGAGAGATTTTAATGAGATGCTATATAAAAAATGAATAGATGGGGTTAGAATTTTTTTTAGGTAATTATTTTACTAATGTATTTTACACCCTCTCTCTATAATAACCCTGGAAATATAATAAGTTTATTAAGATTTTTTATTATTTATCGTAGTTTGATGACAAAGAGGAACTTGCAGTGTGGTGATATTAGAGGCTGGATCTATACTTAAGGTATAAAGTTTGAATGTTAGCTCTATCAGGAAGATTGGTACATACAGATACTCTCAGGTTCTCTCCGGAGTGAGAGCGTTTTTCTCTCAGATTGAGAGCGAGGTCGCGACGATTTGTCGCGAGAGGTAGGAGTGATCTCTGTTGCCTACTGCATCAGAGTAAAAGAGAGATCTGATCCGTAGTGCATTGTTATAGTGAGGAATTTGTGAGGAAACACTGAGTGATTATGGAATCAGGAGTAGAGAAATCTGTAGGAGGTGCGAAAATTTCAAAGGATCCAGGTGGTTCGAGTCGTAAAAGCAGTGAGAAGAAGATTGATTTGAAGTGGAGAGAGGAGAAGGAACGAAAGCTGAGTGCAGGTGATTTGATTGGTAAATTGATGACATAGAAGTATATGAACAAGATCACGGCGTTCAAGATCATCAGGAGGAGCTGGAATATGGAGAATAGAAATGATCTTGAGATCACAGAACTTAATGATCGTGCGTTCATCTTTGAGTTTAGATGAAGAGAAGAATACCTAAGGATAATTCGTGGCCGTCCTTGGGCGATTCAAGGTCTATTGTTGAATATTCAGCCGTGGAATCAATTGATGACTTATGATGAGGTAGATTTCAATTATTCTCCGTTTTGAATTCAATTTCATGATCTTCCGCCAGGAGGTCTGGATGTAGAGAATGCGATTACTCTAGGGTCTGCGATTGGAGAGGTTGTAATGGTGGAGAACCCTAGGCGTAGTGATTTGTTGATTAGAAGTTTTTTGAGGGCGAGAGTTTTGGTTGATCTGAGGAAGCATCTAGTAACTGGAATGTGGACACCTCATCCTGGGAAGAAGTTGATCTGGATTAAGGCCAGATATGAAAGATTGCAGAACTATTGTTATTGTTGTGGGAAGATAGGCCATGATGAGAGAGTTTGTCTTGGTCGTGTAGTTGATGAGGAGGAGGAAGATCTGAATTTTGGAAGTTGGTTAGGGATTCAGGCAGCAAAGAGCATTGATGTTGAAATAGTAGGTTGTAAAGAGGGGTGGGAGGAGTTGGAAGGAGTTAGGGAAAGAGGAGGGAGCTGGAATGTCAAGGAGATAAATGGTGAGGGGAAGGGGATGGGTAGTAAGGTGGATAAGGAGGTGATGGGTGAGCATAAGAAGAAGATGTTTGCTGGAAAAGAAGAGGTGAAGATTGGTAGTGGTCAGGGAATGTGTAAGGGAAAGACTGAATATGAGGATGGAAGTGAAAATTGTGAGAGTAAGGTGAGGACAAATGGAGGAGATAAGGAGGGAGCAGGAAGTTTGTGATGTTTTGAAGAAGGATGGGAAGATTTTTGTTAAGGAGGTGGAGAGTATTAAGGATGAATTGTCAAAGGCGATTGTAGTATTTGGGAATATGTCACCGATATCTGAGATGATGAAGGATTTGAAGAAAATAAAGTTGAAAAGGGGATATATGGAGGGTGAGGATTCTGAGAAGGTTAAAAGAAGGAGATTGAATTTTGAAGATTCTGATGCTGAATTTGTTAAGAATAGGTCAGAGATTCAGAGTCAGAAGGATGGTGGTAATGTCAAGGTTATGAGGCGGAGGTTGAGGGGGGTGGTATGAGGGGGAGGAGAAGTAAGGTAGACCAAGGAAGGGTGTTTCAGGTGGTAAATGAAGGCATGGTGAGTGGGAATAAGGAGGGGTTTGGAGTGGTGGTGGAGATAATTGATGAAGGTGTAGGTGGCTGGCCTTTAACAGCCACCGAGGGGCCATGAATTTCAGTGTGGAACTGTCAGGGTTTGGGAAGAGCCCTGACAGTGAAAAAACTGAGGGAGGAGTGTTTGAGGAGAAATCCCTCAGCTGTGTTTTTGATGGAGACAAGAATGGCAGTAGGTAGAATGAAAGAGATTAAGAGAAAATGTAGAATGGAATAGGAGTGGTATGTGGAGCTGGTTGGGTTGAGTGGGGGGTTAGCTGTGTGGTGGAAGAAGGAGATAGTGATTAATGTGTGGTTTAGTTCGTGTAACATCATCCATACGAGTATGTGCTCTAATTTGTGGAGGGTTCCAAATTTTGTCACTTTTATATATGGGGCTCCGAGGAAGGAAGATAAGTTGGGTGTGTGGAATGAGTTGAGGAGGATTGCTTGGAGAGTTGTAGGCTCATGGGTGTGTATGGAGGATTTTAATGATGTGTTGTCGAGTTTGGAGAAATTGGGTAATAAGCCAATTGATGTTGGAAGAACTTTAGATTTCCAAAGTATGTTGTCTGATTGTGGTTTGCTGGATCTGAAATTTCATGGTGCTCGGTATACATGGAATAATGGAAGGATAGGGGAAGCACATGTAAAGGAGAGGTTGGACAGGGCTATTGCAAATGTGGAGTTTAGAGAGACATTTCGAAATGCATTGGTACTACATATTGACCCAGTTGCGTCGGACCATCATATGTTGAATATTGAATTTGATCATAAATTCAATAAAGGGCAGAATGTGTTCAGATTTGAAGCCTTTTGGGCTGAGCATGATGATTTTTTGCAGGTGGTGAATAAGGGCTAGAGAGTGGGAGAAGAAGATGTGGAAGGGAAGATTGAAGAGTTGATTGTTAGGTTGGGAAATTGCAGGCTGTCATTAACAAAGTGGGCGAGGCAGGTTTTTCCTCATGCAAGATTGGCTATTGATTTCTTTACAAGGCAGCTGGAAGAATGTAGGGAAGGTGGCTTGACTGTGGAGAAAAAGAAGAGGACTGAGGATTTGATTATGAAGATTGAGGAGGCGTGGGTAGAGAGGAGACATATTGGTGGCAAAGATCAAGGGTGAGTTGGTTGGAGGTAGGGGATAGAAATACGCGGTTTTTCCATGCAAGTAAATTCAAAGGCGGGCTAAGAATAAGGTGGTGAAATTGAAAAGTGAGGAGGGGGTGTGGTTAGAAGAGGAGGAGGAAGTCAATAAGGAGTTTGTGAAGTTTTATATGAAGCTGTTTGATTCGGGTGGATGTAGTGGACTAGATAACGTGTTGAAGTATGTAAAGAAACAAATTGTTGATGAGGATAATGTGATGTTAGAGAGGGCGGTCACGAGAGAAGAAGTGAAGGCAGCAATTTTTCAATTAGGAGGAGCTAAAGCACCGGGGCCAGATGGTTTTTCAGGAATGTTCTATCATTCTTCTTGGTCGGAAGTAGGAGATACACTACTACAAAATACCCTTTCTATGTCACTAATTTATGTCTGATAATTAAAAATCTGACGTTGAAAAAAAACGTGGTGGCATTTTTGTAAATAAATTAGAAATTGAAGGGAAACAACGTCACATATAATTTAATATGTGACGTTGAAAGTTTCAACGTCACACATAATTTATGTGAGGTTGAAACTCCATTTGAAAAATAAAAAAACAAACTATTCGTTCTAATAATAGAGTGTCAACGTCACACAAAACATACTGTGTGACGTTGAAACTATATTTAAAAAGGAAAAAAATATTCTCCAGTTTCAACATCACACAGAAAATATAGTGTGACGTTGAAAGTAAATTTTTTTTTTAAAAAAATATTCGTTGGAATTTTAGAGTTTCAACATCACACAGAACAGAATGTGTGACGTTGAAACTCTATTTTTTTTAAAAAAAGAAAAAACGTTGGAATATTAGATTTTCAACGTCACAACAAATATAATGTGTGACATTGAAAATCTATTTTTTTTAAAAAAAAATACGTAGATATATTAGAGTTTCAACGTCACACAGAAAATATTGTGTGACGTTGAAACTGCATTTTTTAAAAAAAAAGAAAATAAGATTTTCAACGTCACACAAAATATAATGTGTGACGTTGAAAATAAAAACGACGTCACACATTTGCTATGTGCGACGTCGTTTTAATTTTCAACGTCACACATTATATTTTGTGTGACATTGAAAATCTCACACTTTAATAAAAAAGAGGCGGGTTTTCTTCCCTCCCCCGCCCCTGCCTTCAGCTCCCCCAAAATCAAGACCCCATCCCTTAGCTTTTGCTCCGCCCCCAGCTCCCCCTCCCCCCACCTTCAGCTCCGTTTTTTCATATCCTCCTCCCTTAGCTCCGTTTCGTTTTTTCAGCTCCCCCTCCCTCAGCTCCGTTTCGTTTTTTCAGCTCCTCCCTCCCTCAGCTCCCGCCGCCGCCAGCTCCCCCCTTCTCCCAACCCTCAGCTCCCTACCCTGTGAGTTCTTTTTTCGTTTTTTTACAACTTTTTTTTGTTTCTTTGTCATTATGTCATCCTGCTTAATTTTTTTCCCACCAGGTTTCTGAAATCATTTTTTTACCAATATATATGCAATTGAAAATAAAATAATGAAATTTATGAGGAAGAAAATTAGTTGTGGTGTTGAATGTAGTTGAGTTTTTGGATTTCTGGAATATTGTTGTTTGTTCTTGTTCAGCAATTTTCTGTTTGCTTGGCCTAAACTGAAATTGCTGGTCTGTTTAGTGTAATTTAAATATTTTCTGTATGTTTGGCTGTTTCTGCTCTGCTTGGCTGATATGGCAATACAGTGAAAGGGGTTTAAATAAAGAAACAATGATTTCAGGTTCATAAGAGTGTTTTAGAAAAGATTTTTAATGTGTATGAGTATTGGTATTGTTGGAAATATTGAAGGCATTAGAAACTGTAGGAAGTAAGGTGGAATTTTTTGTTTTATAAGGAGTGTTTAAAAGAGTTAGCAAAGATTGACGTTGTTAATGTTAATTAAGTCTGGAATTTTATTATTTTGAGCCAATTAAAGGATTAAGAATATGGAATTGATTGTTTGATGATTGCTGAAAGGTATAGGAATTAAGTACATATTGATATACATAGATGTTAATTGAAGTGAATGATTTCTATATATGTGAAAACTAAGTTTATGTTGTTAAATAAAAAGAAAGGTTGGTTTAAGAGGAAATGAAAGCTTTATTTATGTTTGGTGTTTTAAAAGGTTCAAATAAGTTTGTCTTGCAAAGGTTCAAATAAGCTTTGTTCCATTGAAGAGTTAAATCACATTTGGTCTCTCATACTTTCTTTTTCAGCTCTGTTTTCTTATTGGGTTCAGCAACTTCAATCGTGCGATTTGAGGGTATTTTTGTGCCTGTGGTATGCTCTGATCTTCTTTGTTTTTTTATCAATTGCAAATTGTAAATGCTGCCATAGAATGTTTAATCGAAGAACTGAATTAGATTTGAATGTTTAAATGTGGAAAAGGGGAAAAAAAGGGGTATTGCTGCTGTTACCTTGAAGTTGCTGTAAATCTTGCATACTTGCCAAACTGTTTTGTAAGTCTTCTAAATTGGTTTGCTATTGGTTTTGTGCTCAAATTGCTGCAGATTTGTTTATCAAATTGATCTTTTTGCTGCTGAAATTGTCGTGAATTTTGCTGCATTATTGCTTGTTTCTTTGGGCAATTTTATGTTCTGCGAAATGATGATTTGCTGCTCATTTTGCGTGTTCTACTTGCTGGTTTTGCTGCTATAAATCACTTTAAATTGCTGCTGTATTGAGCTGAATTTTCGCTGAAAATTTGTTCCATAATTCATCTTTTTGGTGATGATATGTGGCTGCCACTTTGCTAATTTTTGTTTGCACTGAAATAAGGTGAAATTATAGGTTTTGTAATCACTAAATGGTGTTGAATTAATAATGGTATTATTTTGTATTTACTGGACTGAAATTGGATTGTATGAAGTGAAGGTAAGTGCATAGCATGCCAATTTCTTCATAATGTAGTGAGATAAACTTGACTAGCTTGTTGGAAATGGCATAGGTTTAATAGAATGGATCGTAGTTGGATGCATACATTGAGAACCACTAAAGAGTATCATATGGGTGTGGAAGAATTTATTGAATTTGCCAAGAGAAACGTGCCTAGTAAGAATGGCATGTATCTTTGCCCTTGTGTGAATTGTGCAAATGCTTATCGTAAGAGCGTTGATGATATAAGGGATCACCTTCTTTGTGATGGGATCAATCTTCGTTATAAGAAGTGGCTTTGGCATGGGGAATTGGGAAGTACCGTACATGCGTGCCCGTCACAAAATGTAGAAGTAGCGGTGGATGATGTTTGTGATGATGGAATGGACGACATGATCAATGACATTAGGGCGGAGTCGTTTTCTGTGGTACAAGAGTTTGACAAGTTTCGGAGTGATGCAGAGACACCGTTGTTCCCGGGGTGTACTAAGTATACTCGGTTGACTGGCGTCCTGAAATTGTTGAAAATAAAGACATAAAATGGGTGGGCGGACGCGGGTTTCTCGCAGATGCTTGAAGCTTTGAGTGATATGTTCCCGGCAGGCAATGTGCTTCCGAAGCGGATGTACGAGGCTAAAAAAGTTCTAAGGAAGATGGGCATGGACTATAAGAAGATACACGCTTGCCCTAATGATTGCGTGTTATACAGGAAAGAGTATGAAGGCCTAAAAGAGTGTCCAAAATGTAATACTCCGAGGTACAAGCCGAGGAAGGATGCCGTTGGTGATGATGATGGATCAAAGAAAGGGGTACCTTTGAAGGTAATGTGGTACCTTCCAATTGTGCCACGGTTTAAACGCTTGTTTGCAAATGAGGCAGAAGCAAAGAAACTGAGGTGGCATTGTGATGAGAAAATCTCCGATGGAAGATATCTCCGACACCCTGCTGATTCTCCTTAATGGAAGAAGATAGATTCCATGTTTCCTGAATTTGGTGGTGAGCCGAGGAACCTTCGTCTCGGACTGTGTACGGATGGTTTCAACCCTTTCAGGAGTCTCAGTAGCACACATAGTGCTTGGCCTGTTTTGCTGGTCATTTACAACCTGCAGCCTTGGTTGTGCACGAAGCGCAAGTATGTGATGATGTCAATGATGATTTCGGGTCCGAAACAGCCTGGTAACAATATCGATGTCTACTTGGCACCTTTGATTGAGGACTTGAAGATGTTGTGGGAGGAAGGCGTAGATGTGTTTGATGCGTACAGGAAGGAGACATTCAAGTTGCGAGCTATGTTGTTTACCACAATAAATGACTTCCTTGCATATGGCAATCTTTCTGGTTACAGTGTGAAGGGTTATATGGCATGCCCTATATGTGAGTCTGACACACACTGCCACCATCTCAAACACGGAAGAAAAACCGTCTACCTCGGTCATAGGAGGTTTCTTGATCGGTTGCATCCTTACCGTAGACTAAAGAAGTGTTTTAATGGCTCATCTGAGTACCGATCTGCTCCTACCCCCTTAACCGGGGAGGAAGTTTACCGCCGTGTTGAGAACGTCAGTATGGTATTCGGTAAGAAACAGAAGCCAATGACCGGTTCTGAAAAAAATCATTTGGAAGAAAAGGTCAATCTTCTTTGATCTACCTTATTGGCGATATCTCGATGTGAGTCACAGTATAGACGTGATGCATGTGGAGAAAAACATCGGTGATAGTCTTATTGGAACGTTGTTGCATATACAAGGGAAGACTAAGGACGGACTCAGTGCACAGTTAGACTTGGTTGAAATGGGTATAAGACAACGGTTGCATCCTATAGTCAGTGAAAATGGCAAGAGGGCTTATATGGAACCTGCTGCTCATACACTTTCGAAACAGGAGAAAAAAAGTCTATGTGAGTGTTTGAGTGGGATCAAGGTTCCACAGGGTTATTCTTCTAATGTTAGCAGACTTGTGTCTATGAATGATTTGAAGTTGGTGGGACTGAAGTCACATGATTACCATGTATTGATGCAACAATTCTTACCAATTGCTATAAGAGGCATTATGCAAGATGATGTCAGGAAGACTATAGCAAGACTGTGTATGTTTTTCAATGCGATATGCAGCAAAGTCATCGACACTGAAAAGCTAGACGAGTTGGAAAATGAGGGTTACATTATATTGTGCCAATTAGAGATGCACTTTGCTCCAGACTTTTTCGATATTATGGTGAACTTGATTGTTCATTTGGTAAGGGAGATAAGGCTCTGTGGCCCTGTTTATCTAAGGTGGATGTACCCTTTTGAGCAATTCATGAAAGTCTTAAAAGGGTATTTCAAGAACCCACACCGACCTGAGGCATCAATTGTTGAAAGATACTTAGTTGAGGAGGCAATGGATTTTTGCAAATCGTATCTAAAATGGGTTGAGGAAAACCCACGACATGAAGATGGGATCGGTAAGGGGGTACGGGGCGTCAAAGTAAAGACTATGTGCCGTGAAGAGGTGTTACAAGCACACCTATACATCTTGAATAATATGGAAGAAGTGCAGCCTTATTTGGACGAGCATAAGAGGATCCTGAAAGAAAAGGACCCGAAAAAGAGTGACATGCAGATTTCTAACGAGCATAATAGGACATTCATTGGGTGGTTCAAGGAGAATGTTGAAAAGGAGACCGGTGCGCTGGATACAATAAGATGGTTAGCCTGAGGGCCGCGTTTTGAGGTTGTTATGTGGGGCTCTTTTGACATAAATGGTTATTCTTTCTACACTAAGACTCAGGACAACAACAGCACCATGCAAAACAGTGGCGTGATGGTGGTAGCCGAAGCGATGCACTTATCCAGTTTGAAAGATAAAAACCCAAGATTGGCTTCCATGGCATTTTATGGGGTAATTGAAGAAATTTGGGAAGTTAGTTACACCAAGTTCAAGGTTCCAATATTCAAATGCAAGTGGGTTAACAATAACGCAATTGTGATTGAATCCCACACTGGTATGATCTCAATTGATCTTCACAAGGTTGGGTATAGAGATGAGCCATTTATCTTAGCAAGTCATGCGAAACAAGTGTTCTATGTAACGGATCCCGCAAATAAGCAATTGTCCATAGTCTTGCAAAGTAAAAAGCAAAAAGATCGTGCTCCCACTTTAGATCTTGATGAGATACCACCTTTGTGCGCAATTCCACCTGAACCAAGTGAATCGGAATTGATAGATGATGACGACCAATTTGCCTCTAGAAATGATCATTGTGAGGGGATATGGGATAACACCTAAAGTGAGAATCTTTTTGAATTATAATGTATTAAGTATTATAAACGCTTGTTTTGGTTTTGTGAAAGTTGTTGCCTTGTAATGACTCATCATATCTTTGATTTGTTAACAGGTACATCATGGCGGATGATTCTAACAATCAACAACAAAACAATCCCCCTCAAAAAAAGGGAAGAGGTACGTCGAAGCTCAAAGACATTATTGTCCGTCAAGGGACAAATGTTCAGCCTATCCGTGTGGAATTTGATGAGGACATGAATCCTATTGGAGAGATTGGCACTCAATTCGTGAGCTACGTCGGTTTTGTTGCAAGGAACCGAGTAAGCATCTTGGTTGACGATTGGAGGGAAGTCCATAAAGACATTAAGGATCAATGTTGGTCAGAAATCTTGGTATGTTTTATCATTATTTATCTGTTTGTTCCTAATATGCATGTATTTGTCTTTTTTAGTTAACTCAACTGATGTGTCTTTTATTCTTATTTTTCTTTGTAGCAAAACTTCGACGTCCCAAACACCCAATCGTTCAAGGATTTTTGGTTGAATGAATTGCGCAAGATGTGGACGGGTTTTAAGAATAACCTAACCAGAGACTACATCCGGGAGGACAAGATGGGTCAAGATCCCTGTCAGACCTATCCCTCTATTGACCCGGAGACTTGGAAGACCTTTGTTAAGAAACGGCTAGACCAAAATTTCCAGGTGTGTATAGGTTATAAATAGTTCTTTAACTTTGCTTCAAAAATGAATTTTGAGCACATTATATTAATTAACTAACTTAGTTTTATTTTCATAGGAGAATAGCCAAAAACAAAAGGAGCGACAAGAAAAGAATATTTACAAGCATATAATGTCTCGGGGGGGGGTTACAAGTGGGTCGAGAAAAAGTTGATTAAGAAACAAATTGCAGAAATGGAGGAAGCGGCACGGACTGATCCTACCGCTGTTCTACAGCCTCCGCCGCCCATCTCACGTCATACGAAATGGGCTGAGGGAAGGAAGTCTAAAGAAGGAAAATTTGTTAATCTGGAGGTTGAAGCAGTTGCAAAGAGGATTGTAAGTATTTTACTTGGTTTTTTATTCCTTTAACTTGTGGTTTTATAGCACATTACAACTTAAGATTTTTTCGGTCATTGCAGGAAGAACTTGAGCAGCAAACCACCCAAGGGTCCTTCACACCTTCTGGGAGGATGGACATCCTGGCCACGGAAATTGGGAAGCTTGATCGCCCCGGCTGGGTACTAGGGGAGCCCAGGACTGTAGGGTTTACCAAGTATTTCAGCCGTAGATCCCGATCCACCCGCACAGATTCTACTGAGGAGATATTGGCTAAGGCTCGGGCAGAGATGGAGGCCCAGTTGGAGGAGCGGGTTGCTTTATCCGAGCAGCAGATGAAAGCACAGTTCGATGGACAGCTGGCCGTGAAGCTCCAGGAAGCTCTGTCGGGTTATATGGGGGAGCAAATCCGAGCGCAGATTGAGGCACAGGTCAGAGCGTCTACCATGCAGCTTGTACTGTCATCACATTCTTCTCAACAAAGACAGCAGGTTTGACCATCTCCTATATATGTTAATTACCGAATTATGAGTTTATCAATTAGGCTCACTCTATATATTCCCATCTCCTGTAGGAGTCCCCTGCTACCGGCGGTCCAAGTGGCAAAGACAGTTGCAATCAGACTGTGCCGTTAGGATCAATTTGTGAGAATGAATCAAATCCCACTCCAGACAATGACCCTGAAGTTGGAGTAGAGTGTTATCTCCATCTCGATTTCCCTCGCCTGCACCCGGTCGCAGAAGCTCGCCAGTTCCCGAACGCCTCCTTCATACATAATAAGCTTATTGGGGAGGACCAAGTGAAGGTGTCTGTTACAAATATCCTAAATGATGAGGGGGGGGATAGATGTACCCATTCCCCATAATGAAGTCACCAAACTATACGAGGCAATCGGGACATTCATCCTGTGGCCTAGACGACTTGTACATAGCACTCCACAAAAGGCGCCGATTGATGCGGTATGTACACTTAATTTTTGAGACTTCTTGTTTGATATATTATAGTTTGTAAAAATATATAACATTGGTTTTTTCATTGCCTGCAGTTCTTTTCAGATGAATATCCTTCTCTCCAACTCCTGCGGGAGATGCAGCCAACTTTGCACTCCACAACCATTAAGATGCCTCCAGGAGTAGTCAGTCCGTATCGTTCATATGATCTTCTACTTGATGGTGACAGAGATATCGTGGAGTTTTTGATGATGGAAGAAATTGACCTCGCCTGGCTCGAATTAGCGACTTTGTAAATGACTGTTACTTTTTATGTCTGTGCAATATTTTTACGTCTATCCTTTTATAATTTCAATCATTTTACGATAGGTACTTCCACCAGCTGTGCAACCAATTAGGCAGGGGACAATACTGATTCCTTAGTCCAATGGCCTTGGTGAGGAGAGATGATTTTAAAACCGACAAGGCTAAGCTGGAGTATGAAGACGAGATGCGGGCTTATGTCATACATCAAATGTCAGCGAATCGGGGATCTGTCTATTTTGCGCCTATTCTTCAAGAGTAAGTGTGATTATTACCTTTTGCCAACTTTTCATTATTTGCACATTTACAAATGTTATGTTTCTGTGTGGACATAATATTCTTAATGTTTTTCAGTAAACACTGGTCATTAGCTGTCGTTTGCCCCATACAACATCGTCTGGTTTGGTTTGACCCATTGCGATATAATATAACCTCATATTATAAAACCCTCTTATCTAAGTAAGTACTTTTAATGACTTTTTACTTTGGGCTACATAAATTATTTTCATATATATGTGCTAATTTTAGTTTTATTTTAGGGGCATTCAACAATGGCATTTTGCATCAGAAACCGGTGAAATGGATGATCCCATCGTGACACAAAGACCTAAAGTAACTACCTTTAATTTAAATTCCTTCAATGTTAGTCAATTGAGATATTATTTACTTTGTTATTAATTTATACTATTTCTTGTGATTTATAAAGTGCCCCCAGCAACCGACGAATAAGGAGTATGGGTATTACGTCATGAAGTATATGTGTGACATTATTGAGAGTGATCGTACCGGATCCTTTACACAGGTATAAATTAAATTCTTATCTATAGCTTGATACAATCATTATATAATTATATGATTTATTTATCTAACTTTGCAGTAATCATAGCATCCATTATTGTTGCAGTTTTATGATGGAAACAACTCATTTGAAGACAAAGACCTTGATTCACTTCGTGACCGTATTGCTCAATTTTTTCTTTCATTTGTGGTTGGTTAAAAAGTGATCATTGCAGAAAATACTTTGTTGTGTAAACATGGAATTTTGTGTGTGTGTATATATGTTTTGTTTGATTTAGTTATAATATAGCTATGTATACATGTTGTGTGAATAATGTATACTGTTGATCTGCATTATATCTATTTCTGTGACATTTGCAATGAATACAGATTGGGAAACCAAAAGAAGTTAAATTAACCATCGTTTTTTTTTAAAAAAAATTAACCATGTCACAATTTACAAATTTGTGACGTGGTTTCAGGAAACCACGTCACATCTTGTGTAATGTGTGACTTGGTTTCAGGAAACCACGTCACACATTACCAATTTGTGACGTGGTTTCTCTGCCATATCTTTATAAATATAATCTAATTTTGGACAAACAACGTCACAATTTTTTAATTTGTGACGTGAAAAATATGACTTTTCACGTCACTTTTTGGTGTGACGTTAAAAGTCCAGTTTTCCACGTCACTTGAATTTATGTCTCACCAAAAAGTGACATGAAAAGTCCAAAATTTGTGACGTGAAAACCCTGTTTTGTAGTAGTGAGATGAGGTGATTGATATGGTGCTGGAATTTTTTAACAAGAGTGGGAAGCTAGCTGCTTTGAATAAGACTAATGTGGTATTGATTCCCAAGACTGAGAATGCTGAGAGTGTTGGGCAGTATAGACCAATAGGTCTATGTAACTTCTCCTACAAAGTTATAGCTAAGATTTTGGCTAATAGGATGAGGAGTTTACTTGCAAGAGTAATTTCGGAGAATCAGAGGGCTTTCCTTGCTGGACGATTAATTCAAGATAACATCCTTATAGCTCATGAGGAGTATCATTATTTGAGGAATAAGAAGAAGGGAAGAAGTATGAGATGGCTGTGAAGATTGATATGAACAAGGCCTATGATCGTCTTGAGTGGGAATTTATAGAAGAAGTCATGAGGAGGATGGGGTTCAATGATAGATGGATATTTTGGGTGATGGAATGTGTTAAATCGGTGGAGTTGAGTTTGGTGGTGGGGGGAAGGAAGATAGCTGAGCTGGACATGAAGAGAGGGATAAGACAAGGAGATCCTTTATCTCCTTTCTTATTCATTATTGCTGCTGATGTGTTGTCTGCTATGGTTCAGTGGCATGTTGATAATGGGAAGTTGAAGGGTATAAAGCTGGCTAGGAAGTGTCCAGTTTTGTCTCATTGTTTTTTTGCTGATGACTCTTTGTTTTTTGTGAAGGCTGATAGGAGAAATTGCAGGAAGTTGAGGGAGATTCTGCTGTATTATTCTAAGGCATCGGGTCAGACAATTAACCTAGAGAAGTCAGGTATTTTTTCTCTAGAAACACAACAAATGAGGTGAAGATGGAGGTTTTTGAGATTTTGGAGATTAATTCTAATAATGAGCCAGGGAGGTATCTGGGGTTGCCAGTGTTATAGGGGAGATCAAGATCAGAAGGTCTTGCGTTTGTGAGAAATAAGATGAAGGCGAAGTTGTAGGGTTGGAAGCAAAAAGTGTTAACTTTTGCTGGCAGAGAAATTCTGGTGAAAGCAATGGCTAATGCTATACCTATATATCCCATGTCTTGTTTTAAATTCCCTAAGAAGACATGCATGGAATTTGATAGACTTATTTCTGATTTATGGTGGGGTCAGAAGGAGGATGAGGGCAGAATACACTGGAAATCTTGGGAATGTCTTTGCAATGATAAAAGGAATGGAGGAATGGGGTTTAGGGATTTTATGGCAGTGAATAAGGCGTTATTAGCTAAAACAGCATGGAGGCTTTGTCAGGATAAGGGGGAGTTATGGTGCCGGATATTGAAGGGTATCTATTTCCCTGAGAAGGAATTTATGCATGCCTCAAAAGGTAATAAGGCTTCGTGGGGATGGTCTAGTATATTGGAGGGAAGGGATTTACTGAAAAAAGACTTGTTTTGGAAGATTAATAAGGGGGAAAGGGTGAATCTGTTTGAGGACAAATGGTTATATGAGGAGAAGGGTTTTTGCTTGAAAGAGAGGGTATTATCTGATGCAATGAAGAAGTTAAGGGTGTCAGATTGTATTTTGGATAGAGAATGCAATTTTGGGGAAGTTGGGGGAGTGTTAGATGAAGAGGATATGGCTGCAATCCAGAAGGTGATTATTCCTTTGAATATTGGTGAGGATGAATGTGTGTGGCTGGGTAGTAAGGATGGGAAGTATTATGTTAAACTGTGGTATAAGGTGGCAAGGGAGGAAACGAGGAAGGTGGATGTTGCACAGCCATGCTCATCGTATACCCCTTCTAGGGGGATGTGGAATAGTATTTGGCGGATAAAGATACCTCCTAAAATTAATCACTTTCTCTGGAGAGCTGTTGGCAACTCATTAGCAACAAATGCAGTTTTGTTCAAAAGGAAATGTGCAGTAGATTCGAGATGTAGGATATGTAAGTCTCATGTAGAATCGATTGAACATTTGTTGTTTTTGTGTCCTTGGGCAAAAATGTGTTGGTTTGGTTCCCTTTTTTCGTTGAGATTTGATGAACAGAGTATGGGGAGATTTGATAGATGGCTAGAGGATTGGGTGTTGGGGAGGAAGTTGGAGGAGGATTATAATGTATCTCTGTTTGCTGGAATCTGTTGGGGTATATGGAAGATGAGATGCAGATATGTGTTTGAAGGGATTGAGGTGGATGCTGTTGAATGTGTTATGAAGGCAGTGAGGTTGGTGAATGAATTCTGGGGTTGTATGAGTAGAAGGAAGGGTAGGAAGGGGTTAATGGAGAAGGTAGAAAGAGCTGAAGTGTGGCAGCCCCCAGAGGGGGAGGTGGTAAAGATTAACATTGATGGTTCATTCTGTGGTGAGGGGCTGTCTGCAGGTATAGGGGTTGTGGGGCGTGACAGTGATGGTAGATTTTTGGGAGGGGTGGGGCTGAAAGTGGAAGCATGTTCTGCATTTATGGCAGAATGCTTGGCTATGAGGGAAGCATTGAGGATGAAGGATATATTTTGTGGGGGAAGTGCTGTGGTAGAGACGGATTGTCAGGAGTTGTTTATGAGAATGAAAAATTCTGATCTTGTAGGATGTGACTGGAGGTGTACAGAACTACCGAAGGAATGTTTTGAGTTAGGAAATGTAGTGAAGGATTGGTCGCTCTCATTGGTTGCAAGGAAAGGGAATAATGCTGCTGATTTTGTTGCAGCTAATGTAATGAAGGGCATGGTACCGCAAGGTTGGCTAGATATGCCACCATCCCTTCTGAATTTGATATTGTTACAGGATAGGAGTGGTACAGGTAGTTTGTTTGATTGTAAGAAAGGTATAGGTTGATAGTATTGTAGATGTTAGTGCTTACAGTGAATCTTTACAATGTATACTTCTGTGGATGGTAAATGAAATGGATTGTTTTGTTCAAAAAAAAAAGCTCTATCAGGAAGATTTTTTTTCAACACCTTAAATTACAACAATGCCATTCCTATGTAAAAAAAAAAAATTAAAAGACCATCAGATTTTTGTGTATGTCCCCGACTTCAATAGGATTGCAGGGAGATATAAAGAGACATAAACCATGTGATCAATCTAAAGCTTTAGTTGTCCTTCTCCATCTATTCCTTCCATTTAGCCGCTGTCGGTGCTCTCAGAGAGTGAAAAGGAGCATTTTGTTTTGGTCTCTTCTTCTCCCTGTCCTGTTATCGATGTCGTACCAAGACCATTGAAGTCTTGTTTTGGGTGTTGCGACCTCTGCCTTTCCTTTTCCTCATTTTCCAAAGTTCGCCGTGTGTTTGGGGTAAGCTTGAGATCTCTTCCTTTTCTTTTAGTTTGGGTTAGCCAAGACCAAGAGATCTGACTCATTTCTTCTTATGGTTGTCGTGACTTGTGAAGAAACAAGAACTGAATTTATCTGTCACATGGGCAGCTGGTTATTTAAAAATGATGGAAAGAATGGGGGCTGTTATTAAGAGGCAAATATATAAATATATATATATATATATATATATTTATATCGAAGAGGAAGGATTTTTTCCATAGGTATTTTAATTGGTTGAATATTAATACAGGGAATAGGATAGATTGGATGCTTATTGTTTTGATTGTACGTGGAACTTGGTAAGGCAATAGGATTGAGGAAATTACTTTACACTAGGTGGATGGTTGAAAATTATGATTGATAACTGGTGAATCAAGTTGCTTGCGTTATGAACTAATCATGAGTGCCCTCAAGGTATTGGATAAAATGCTGCAAAGGAAAAATATTGATTTAGATATGAATGTATTTTCAGTTTTCAAGATGAAGAATAATTTAGATGCTAGTATGGGTTGAGTATGATTTATATTTTGGTATCCGCACATATACAGATAAAGGCAATAAGAGTTAATGGATTAATTTGTATTTCAAAAGTTCTCATGTCAATCCTCTAATTCATGTGAGATGGATGGTGGTGCTTGCTGAAGCTGTTTGAAGTTATTGATATATAGACCATTTAATATTGGTTATGACGTGGTACACATGGATTAAGTAGTTACACTTTTGTATAAAAGAATCTTGTTTTATGATTCAGTGAAAAAAAATGACAATGATTTTGCTGTGAGATAAGCTGAACTATTGATGTGATGATGAGGAATTTTATAAAATAAACATCATAGAAATTATGTGTGTACAGACATGTCATAATTAGAGTACTAATTTTCATTTTTGATTATGAGATACTAGGGGACTGAGAAGTGAATATAATTCAAAGCTGAATAAATAGGAGTGAGTTATATATGTTTGGGAGGGCAACAGGTGAATGAATAGCGTCCCATCCTAGTATATATATACAATTTTTTTACTTGTATTATTTATAAGTTGACTATCACATTTCATAACACGATTCACTATGAAAATTTATTTGGATTATTTCAATTTCTCTTTGACATTGAGATTGAGCCAATGATGAGAAAATAATAGGGATTTATTTATATTCATATTTTCTATTTTCTTTCTATGAAGAATTTGTGTTTGGAATTAGAAGAGGAATTTGAGACAATATTGTAAACTTTCATGCTATCGTTTGTGTATTTCATGCTTGGGCATTTTATTATGAAGTAGCTGATGAGAGTTACCATTACATAAAAATCTATCATTGTTTTTGAGAATTGGCCCCAAGCATGCTTGAAAGTGTTTTGAGAGGACTGAATACAGAACACTGGTCACTAACAGCAGAGCTGTTAGTCCTTGGTACACCATGGTTAACCCCGAGCTCGCTTGACATTCGTGGGTACTGTACTCATGCTTGATATTCGTGAGATTCGTTCTTGCGCTTGTTAATCGTAGGTTTTGTACCTGCGCTTGTTTCGTGGCATCGTGCTACGCTTGCTTGGTTACCTACTCTCGTGGACTGTGTGCCCACGCTTGTGTTCGTAGCTTCAAGCTGCGTTTGGTTATTTACCCTGGTGGACTGTGTGTCCACTCTTGTTAATCCATTCTGTAAAAGTCCTATACGGAAAAAAAACAAGATTTGAGATTTGATGTTTTAAATTGGATCTTTTCAACATATTGTTTTGTCAACACTTGGTTTGATTTGATTAATTCTTCTATATATATGTCTATAATGTTATAATTTAGTTAGAGATATTATCATGTTTATCTTTCAAAGTTAAATGTTGAAATCATTTCTTTCAGTATTTTATTTATTTCTATATATGGAACGTTATTCACCAGAAGGTTAATTTGGTTTCAGATAACACAGCTGACCTTACGCCACTAGCTGAGAATGAAAACCCTCATTGATGATCAGTGCTTTTAGGCATATTTTGGAATGTATAATAAGTGCTCCATGTAATCTATAGGTAGCATCCCCATCTTCCCTGTATTTTGGAATATACATATACTTTGGAGAGTCTGAGTTTTGAAGGAGGCTATGCCAAAATTTCTATAAGATACTTATTATATTGTTAAGTCGGACTATGTTCATGTAAATCTAAAGTAATATGTGTATGATTAAAATTAAAGTAATTATTATTTTAGATGTTCATTTATATGGTTTATGCACTATTACAGAAAATGTCTATAGCAGCACTTATTTTGGCCCTATAGCAGCGCTTATAAGCGCTGCAATAGCTAGTGATGCTATAGGCTATTAAGCCTAATGCAGTGCTTGTTAAGCGCTGCTATAGGTGACCTAAAGCAGCGCTTAAGCGTTGCAATAGGTAATTTATTTTTTAAAAAAATAATACCTATAGCAGTGCTTATTCTAATAAGCGCTGCTATAGGTATTATTTTTTTAAAAAAATTAATTTTTATCCCTGCATCAATTTAGAAATTACAGACATTTCCAAAACATATATACATCAAAAACCATTTAGCCAGAGATCAAATACATTAAAGAAAACATTCTAATTAATTAACTTCTATATATTATAAGGTAATATACTTAGAGAAAAATAAACAATTAAATAAATTAGAAAGAACAATGGACAATTAAGTAAATTAAAACATGTAAATTCACTAAACATTCTAGAAATCAAAGTCTCTCTCAAATATATTTATTATATACTATTAACATATATTTGAAATTACATAATCAAAATCACTTACTCATGCTTAAGGTTCCATCTACAGAGTCAGAATGCCCACTGTTAAAATGGCAAAAATTGCAAGCATACTATATGTTTCTAAAGAGAACCTAAATGTTTGTACTTGTATTTTTTCATTCAAAGACACCAGAACCAATTAAAAAACAATAATTAGAACAAATAACTAGTCATATGCAGTATATCTCTCTGCAGACTCACTTTAAACAATCCAATAAAAGGATCAAATTGTTTGGGATTTGGAAAAAGAAGTTTGGCCAGCTCAGCCTTGTTCACTTCAACAAACTGGGTCTCTTGATAACTTGTTAGCCTCATATGAATGTTCAGTCTGCAAGATTTCCTTTTCAATGCTGACAAACCTCTCCGAAATGGCCGGTGTGCTGACAAAGCGTACAAATCTGAAGAAACCAAATGCCCCCAACCCAACCCAAAACAAGAAAATAAAAATGAAGAGAGAGAATCTGGAACTAGAAAAAAAATGAAAGATGCAAAATCAGCACAATCACCAATACACTCTCAATTGTTAAGATTGTAAATTTAGTCCAACTCTTGTCTAATCTAGAATTGCCTAGATTTTATATCTTAATTCCTACATTCTATGAGAACCCACAAGCAAAACAACTTCAAATAATACTTAATTTGACATAGACTATTCTTTTAAACCTGAAATAATTACTTAATATGTTGGAAATATCAAAACAATGAACCATATAAATTCTTCCATGGAATTCCATCATAATAAATATAATAAAAAAAAATAACAGAAACATCCAATAACTTCCTAAACTCCAATTTTGCTAAATCACTATTTCATAACTTCTAATTGCTCACACAGTTTCCTCTTTTAAATCTAGAAAGTTACAAGTACGAGAATACCATTTGGATAGTCAATTTCCAACATATTCCATCTTTTGTATATACCTTTACTAAATTGTCCCAACAAATATCTAAAGTATAATATTTAATCACTTAACTTTATCTCATAGGTATTTATTTCTTTAATAATCTCTACAATATCTTTCAAAACAGTAATCAGAATAGGTTCTTGAAACTAGAACCATTAACTTCAACATTCCATTACTAATTTCCCTAAACCTTAGACAATGCCATTTATAAAGGTATCTTTAAAGGCTCCTCCTTGTTTCAGCACTTAATGTTACACTAAAATCAGCTTAAAATAGTTAATTCATATTATCAAAAGGAACAAAACCAGAATGGGAACATAATCTTAGAAACCGAAATCATCATGGATCAATAGGAACAAGCATGCAAAGCTTTGATAATCCAACCTTTATTTAATCTTAAATACTATACCTACATTCCCATCTTTTTGTAATACTCATGTTTCAGTCACCCTTAAAGCCAGTAGAAAATAGACTTAGATTATCATACCACCAATTTAGGATTCAATAAAACCAAGATTATACTCTTATACTTTATTTAACTATAATCAGTCCAGAAACCAACAATTTCAGTTCTTTGCAGTTTTAAACTTAACAAATCACAATTGACACACTAGTGAATCCTGAACATAAACATAGCAAGGAAATATTCAAATCAAACTTCCATTTCAAGCTTGAGAAATTTAATCATGAACACATTAACATCAATACTCAAACTTCCCAGCTCACATCTTAACAAATTCAGAAATCTAAAACCAGAAACAGAGCAGGTAACACAAATCACGAAACACATCCCTCAATGAGCAAGAAATCAGCAGCACCGAGGGAACAAATTCTAATGAACAGAGAAAGAACAAGAAGAGAATCAGAATCGATACAAAGTCCCTAGACAAAGCTTTACCATCAAATAACAATCAACTAAGTCATATTTGAACCAACCCAGAGCAGAGGAAAAATTAACAACCAAACATCTCAGAGTCCACAAAGAACACACGGACCCGAGCGAAGGAAGAAAAGAACATAGGCACAGAGACATCAAAATAATGTCTAAACCCAGAAAATTCCATATGCATAATTATTATGCGTTTCAACCTCACTTAATCTTATCAGTTCACCACCATCAGCCCTCCATATTGACGGCACCGAACAGAAACAGGGAAAGAAGGAATATTTTCAACAAAAATCCCAAACTTTCGAAATCACACATGCAAGGCACTATATGCACTTGGACTTACTCCTAAACACGGCTAATTAAGCATTCAAGCAATGGTCACCCAGAAATCAGCGAAAATGGCGTCGGATGAACGGTGAACGGAGGAAGAAATTTGGGGAAAACTTGATTAATACCACCCAATACTCAAAATCATTCTCAAGGTTTGTTAATCGGATCCTAAGCTTCCTTTTTATGAATTTAGAAACCCCGAAATCCCCAAAAATCCGAATCATTTCTCATCCCTAACTCGCTGAAATCGGACAAACAAAGGGTAGGAAGGAGGAGAGAAGAGTCACCTGAACTTAGGTCCGGCCTTGCTTGCTCCGTCGCGCCTTGAGCCGCCGTGAGTTGCCGCCATTGATCGTCGCTGAAGCTCGAAGGACACAGAAAGCGAAGAGAGGAAATGGAGAGTGAAAGCAGAGAGAGGGAGGACAGGAAATGAGAGAGAGATAGGAAATGGGGCACGTGTGGGAGTATATATTTAAAAGATACGGAGTGGATATTTTAAATGGGTGTTTTACATATTTTTCAATATAAAAATTAAGTCTCAAGGGACCTATAGCAGCGCTTAAGCGCTGCTATAGGCCCCCTGTGATTTAAATTTTATTTAAAAAATGTCTAAAACCAATTTTAAAAATACTAATTCATTTTAAAAAAGGAAAGAAAATTTAAAAATACATATTTTAGGCCTATAGCAGCGCTTAAGCGCTGCAATAAGGCCCCATGTGATTTAAATTTTATTTAAAAAATGTCTAAAACCAATTTTAAAAATACTAATTCATTTTAAAAAAGGAAAGAAAATTTAAAAATACCTATTTAAGCCTATGTAGGCCCCCTGTCATTTAAATTTTATTTAAAAAATGTCTAAAACCAATTTTAAAAATACTAATTCATTTTAAAAAAGGAATGAAAATTTAAAAATACATATTTTAGGCCTATAGCAGCGCTTAAACGCTGCTATAGGGCTCCATGTGATTTAAATTTTATTTAAAAAATGTCTAAAACCAATTTTAAAAATACTAATTCATTTTAAAAAAGGAAAGAAAATTTAAAAATACCTATTTAGGCCTATGTAGGCCCCCTGTCATTTAAATTTTATTTAAAAAATGTCTAAAACCAATTTTAAAAATACTAATTCATTTTAAAAAAGGAAAGAAAATTTAAAAATACATATTTTAGGCCTATAGCAGAGCTTAAGCGCTGCAATAGGGCCCCATGTGATTTAAATTTTATTTAAAAAATGTCTAAAACCAATTTTAAAAATACTAATTCATTTTAAAAAAGGAAAGAAAATTTAAAAATACCTATTTAGGCCTATGTAGGCCCCATGTGATTTAAATTTTATTTAAAAAATATCTAAAACCAATTTTAAAAATACTAATTCATTTTAGAAAAGGAAAGAAAATTTAAAAATACATATTTTAGGCCTATAGCAGCACTTAAGCGCTGCAATAGGGCCCCATGTGATTTAAATTTTATTTAAAAAATGTCTAAAACCAATTTTAAAAATACTAATTCATTTTAAAAACGGAAAGAAAATTTAAAAATACCTATTTAGGCCTATGTAGGCCCCATGTGATTTAAATTTTATTTAAAAAATATCTAAAACCAATTTTAAAAATACTAATTCATTTTAAAAAAGGAAAGAAAATTTAAAAATACATATTTTAGGCCTATAGCAGCGCTTAAGCGCTGCAATAAGGCCCCATGTGATTTAAATTTTATTTAAAAAATGTCTAAAACCAATTTTAAAAATACTAATTCATTTTAAAAAAGGAAAGAAAATTTAAAAATACCTATTTAAGCCTATGTAGGCCCCCTGTCATTTAAATTTTATTTAAAAAATGTCTAAAACCAATTTTAAAAATACTAATTCATTTTAAAAAAGGAATGAAAATTTAAAAATACATATTTTAGGCCTATAGCAGCGCTTAAGCGCTGCTATAGGGCTCCATGTGATTTAAATTTTATTTAAAAAATGTCTAAAACCAATTTTAAAAATACTAATTCATTTTAAAAAAGGAAAGAAAATTTAAAAATACATATTTTAGGCCTATAGCATCGCTTAAGCGCTGCTATAGGGGCCATGTTATTTAAATTTTATTTAAGATTGGTTTTAGATAATTTTTTAAAGAAAATTTAAATCACATGGGCCTATAGCAGCGCTTAAGCGCTGGTATATGCTTATACCTATACCATCACTTTTTTTAAAAGCGCTGGTATAGGTCATATTATACCTATCCCATCACTTGCGTTTTGCAATCGCTGCTATTGTTGCGCTGCAATATAGTATTTCTGTAGTAGTGATGGCTTAAGGAATGTGATTCATCTCATATTCTATGCTTGTCACCCCTTAATTTTCAGGGTGTGACACTCTCTTAATTTGTATTTGATACATGGGCAATCACATCAAAAAACTCTTTGACACATATGCATGTCTGATTAATTCCCCGGTCAATTTGGCAGCTTAAATGGCATTTGTTGGAGATTTGAAGCGTTTTTGAGTGATCAATGAAATATAATAAAAAAAATGAAAGTAAGAATTATGAAGGCAGGTGTTGTTTTTTTGTTGACCTTTATGAAGGCAGCTGTTGACAGTAATTTAGCAGGAACAATATAATGTTTTATGTGTATCTATGTATATATATTATTTTTTTAAAAAAATATTGTGACATCAAACTAGGTCTTTTAAGTGCAAAAAGAGTACCAAAGTTATTACGATCAGAAAATATTTGATAAAATAAAAATATTTGTTCATTTTTTATCACAATAGCAATGCATTGCCGTAGTAAATAAAAAAAATCTTAAAGAGTCAAACTGCAAGAATATATCATGAATCATTTAAACATGTTTTAAATTTATATTATAGGTGGTCTAGTTTGGAATTAAATTTGGCTAAATCCTCTGTAATTTTTAGTTAAAATTTTCCTCATGTTGTCAAAATTCAATTATCGCAACTATTGCGATTGGCTTCTTTGCAAGTTTAGGTAAGTATCTAGGGACTCGGATTGATATAGGTTGAGATAGATCTCAAATATTCAACCATGTTCTGGATATGGTCTAAAGGTGCATAGCTGCATGGAAAATGCGTTTGTTGTCTCAAGCATCTTGATTGCAATTGATCAAAAGCATCATTTCATCAGTTGATATCCTTCTCTAATATTCTTGATCAATTATTTTGGGCCCGAAATAAGTCTGGAATTTATACTGTCAAGGATGGTTTTTCCTTAACTCTTGGACAATGTTATTCTAGGACACATGATTCTTTCTAGAAGTTACGGTCTATTTCTCTTCGTCCTAAATACATTCTGTTTATTTGGAAATTAATGCATAAGGCCATCCCTTCATGTGATATTTTGAGACATAATCATCTTAATGTCTCTAGGCTATGTTTGTTTTGGTTGCCATCAAGAGGAAATTATTAAGAATTTATTCTACCTATAGCCCTTCTTCAAAGCAGTTTGGTTTGAATGCTTTCTCATAAGGTTTGAAAATTTTAGCATTCATCAAGTTCATCAGTGTTTGAAGGAAACAATTACTCACTTATATCAAGATAATCATTTGTCCCTGTTAAAAGGTATTATAATTCTCATCAATGTTATTTGGAGCAAGAGAAACATTGCCTCAAATGAGGGTAGAACACCTTCCCCTCTCACTGTTGTACAAGAGATCAAGAGTATTCTATCATTCTCTAAGCTAGCCCATTCTCAAGATCAAGATAATACTCCTAAGGTTCCAAATCATTCTGTGCGACCTCTGCATCAATCATGAACAGTAATGGTTGGACTATTTTTCTTCACAGAGTAAAGAGTAGACAGGTTACTCAGTGTCATGCTTGTATATGCCTCCAAGGTCAATCATTACAACATCTCAAATGGATACGAAGACAGCGAGGGGATCACATGTTTATTTACAAATGTATTCATTCATCTCTCTCCTTACTGTAAAATCCTCCTTATCCTCTCCTAGGGTCCCATCACTCCATGTTGTGACTACAATTAAGCAACTTACTCAAATGGATAGTAAGCGGAAAAAAGATGGAAATATGGTCTTGCTAGATATTATGGCATTTTTATCCATTTTTTTTACTAGTTTAGATGTAGCATTAATAAATCCTTCCTATGCATTTTCTTTTTTATCTTCTTTATTACCTTTGACATTATTTTTATGATGTACTTTTACTTTTAGTATTAATCTCATTTGACATTTTCTCACAAAAAAAAATTAAAAAAAGTAGAGATGGAAATAAAAGAGGGGAAATGATAGAAAAATACCTTTTGAATTTCAAAATCTCATATAAATTATTTGCAGTTGTTAATATCTATACTCAACTAGTTAATACCATTGCTGAACTGGTTAGCATCTACTATATAGATAAAGGTGAGCATTCAGTTTTCGGCTCCAAAATAACTGAATTGCTAAAATTTTCAAAGCTGAAACGAAACCGAAATATAAAAATAACCGAACCAAATTAACCGAAATAATTCAGTACGGTTTTGGCTTTGATCCAAAAAACAGAAATTTTTTTAACCTTTATAATTACATTAGACTTTTTGGATTTTCAACAATCAAAACTTAATAAAAATAATAAACCTAACACCCTCTACAAAATCTCAAATAAGATAATGCAAAATATAAACTATAAACATAATATAAGATTTATAGCAAATGCAAAATACAAACAAAATAAATTTATTTAACATTACTTCATAAAAAAAGCATAATAAGAATTCACAAAACTAAATATTAATTAATTTATTTTTTTATGACGTAATAAGATATATGACATATCATTTTTTTAAAATAACATAAGAGAAACAAAAAATTCATTTTTAAATTTTAACTTTTAAAACTTAAATATATAAAAATAAAAATATGGAAAAATATTTTTTATTATTTTAGTTTTTCGGTTTCAACCAAAATATTTTTTAAGGCACTGAACCGAAAACTGAAAAACTGAATTAAAAAAATGGAATGCATACCGAAAACTAAAAAAACCAAATTTAATTAGGTTCGGTTCGGTTTTCAGTTTCGATTTGATTTTACTAACCCCTATATATATGATTTTGAAATTCATAAAGTATTATTCTATCATTTCTCCAATAAAAGATGAGTAAAATATATCAACTCTGCTCCATTTACTCTAAATTAAACAAACCTTAATTCTATATGAAAAACATACATATAGAAACCTCTTAAAATTAAATTAAATGGTGTATGAAACTCTTTTCTAGTTTTTACACTGGACTTCCTTCCACCCAACCCCTAGTTCATATTTAATTTCAACATGGACCCACCATTTTAACTAAAATACCCTCCTTTATCCAAAACTAAAAAGTATTCATATATATTTTCAAATCTTTTATCTTAGTATTCAATTGATTACTTTATTACAAGTTAATTAATTTTATATTTATACATTTTTCTATAAATTTAAAATTTTAATCTCCTTTATTCATTATAACTTACCTATGATCTAATCATTTAAACATGTGTGTTTGGTAAATATTTTGCAATCATATAAAAATATTTTTAATTAAACTATAAAATCATATAATTATGAGATTCTTACAATAATATATTATAAAGAAAATTTTAGTTAGCCCCCATAGAAGCAATTTAGTAAAAAAAACCTCAAAAAATTCTGAAACATAACTGCATCCCTTTGAGAGAAAAACGAAATAAAATCTTGAGGGTCATATGAATTAATTGCCCTTGTATCATTTGCAAGATAAGTATGAGAATTTTCATGAACAATATGTAAATTTTCAACACAAATGAAGGTTTTTTCAAGACAATAAGTGAATCCAAAACAATAGTTGTTACAAGAATATGTGTCATTTGCAAGACAAATATGAGAATTTTCAAGACAAGTATGCTTATTTCCAACACATATGAATGTATGCCAAGACACTTATTTCCAACACACATAGATATTTCAAGGTACACGTGCCTTGGAAATACCATTATATGCATTGGAAATAAGCATACTTGTTTTGAAAATTCTCATATTAGTGTGGCAAATGATACATTTTTATGTAAATTCTTTTTTCCACTTAAACATTTAAACATTGTTTTCAATTCATTTTTTGCATAGGAAATTGATTTGATCATCGTCTTATCATCCTTGGGGTCAAGTGCAAAATAAACGATTGTAAGATATGGTAGAACCTCGGGTCATTCTCTCTCTTGAGGAGCTTTTATTGGTTCCTAAGTTATCTAAATTCATGAATTGCGATATGAACAAGGGGAAATAATTTTGGTTTATTTTATAAATGTATGTGAATGCAAGAATGAGAGTAAAATCCTAAAATACTTGTTTCTGGTATTTTTACGAAGATAGAGTAATGAATGGAAAATGAATGAAGCGATCTCCTAAAAATGGATTAGCTACGTGCAATCATTGTTCTCTTAGGATAATAGGAGTTTCTTGGCTAATTATCAAATTGACTCTACATAAACCCATCTAGGCTAAGATTGAATTCAAATGGACCTATTAATTGTATAAAGCTCTTAGTTCCACAATCTGAATACCACACATTGCTACTTGATTTCCTCTAGAGTTCTAACACATTGTAGGCTACCCAAGCAATGATTAGGATTAAAGAGATGATGTCTAATGCTTTTATACAACTAATCGGTTAATTTGCAACCAATTACAACTAAGTCCCTCAATATGTCAAACCTCAAGGCTACCCTTAAGTCCAATGTCTAATTAATGGTCACCCATATCATTAGACATTGTTAATTGTAAAATCCTGCCTCTAGCCATAAATGAACCACTAATCCTCCACACTAATCAGATTCACAATGCTAACTATAATATGAAAAGTAGTTTTTTTATACAATTGCAACAATAGCCATATCATAGTTAGAAAAGATGTGCCTAACAATTCATAAGATAACCCATGATAGAAAAGGAAAACACTCAATACAAGAATCATACTATCATGGATAATTAACACAAACTATGTTAGAAAAGAATTCCTCTAACATAGTTAATAAAGATTCACCTATTTAATAATTAACCATTTAGCTAACCATGGTAGATAAGAAGCCTCCTAACATGGTTAATAAAAATCAACCTGTAAATCCCAATATCATATTGATCAAGAATGCAATAAAACCATGTTAGAAAAATGAATCACCTAACATGCCAACATATAATTAGAATTGATTCATACACCAATCACACAATATAACCATATTAGAAAGAACTAGTCTACCATGGTTAATAAACAGAACATGCCAAACATAGATATACATACTATTAGAATCTTAAGTTTTGATGAGGACTGGACCCTATAGATAACATAAGTAAAATGAACAGATAAGAATATAACTTAGTCAGAAAAGAATCAAGATAAGAATCAAGGTAAATGACTAAGGAAGAGTATAAGTTATCTAAACGTTGAACAAGTCCTATAGATAACAGATATAGTATCGCTAGACTAAGAGCCTATCGCTAATAAGTGAAGAGATATGAATAATAATAGCTAATGAAGTCTTGGCAATAAACTATCCTATCGCTAAGAACTTCACTATCGCAAATGGAATAGTTTGAGTTAGTCTAAAGCAAAGAACAAAAGATCACTATCTCTAAAACATGTCTCTATCGCTAAGGTCTCATAACAGACAAGACATAGCCACTAGCGATAGCATGAATAGCTAGCGATAGCAGAACATTTAGACATTCAGATAAGTTACTATGTAGAGTCAATGATAATCTACCAATAACATAGCTACTAGAGATAATGAGTTTAGCTATCGATAGTGAAACCTATTGCTGAAATATCTTTTCTAATAGCTAGTATATTATCTGTATTCATTGAGAAAATGAATTCTTCTAGCGATAACACCAACTGTGCTTCACATGAATACTTGTTTAGCTAACAAGCTAAGTGCAGGACTCACTCTATGAAGCTAGCGATAGCTTGTGATGCTAATGCTACTGAAAAAGCTGCTACACAAGTACAATGTTGCAGGTAGTTGGTAGTCACAGTCTCTATCTCTCATAGCTCATCTTCTGCAAGAATTAAATGAAGTAAGAAAATAAAGATGACTAAAAAGAAGACCAGCATTAAATGCCAACGGCTAGGAGTTTCCAACGAACATATTCAAACGGACTTATGAAGCTGAAAGGAAAAGGCAAATGAGAAGAGATATAAAAACCAAGTCTTGAGCATTTATGAATAAGAGAACAAACTGACGAACAAGCATTCATTACTTCTCATCTACTCACTGGTCGAAGCCTTATTATTCTTAGTGAGATTATTCTGTACTTCAGTGATTAACAAAATTTGTTCATTAAGTGAACTCATTTATTGAAATCCTCTACTGTTTGAGGTTGTTCTTAAGTCTGGAACTTTAGAACAGGGTTGTAGTCTTACAACTTGTAAGGGGGAGTGTTTAGAGGAAGTCTAAAACTCTACCTTGTAAAGGTTAGCGGGTGAACCTGGTCTGTAAAACCTGTGGTTTAGTGGAACCCAACGAGGAGTTGGAGAACTGGATGTAGGCAGTGTTTTGGCCGAACCAGTATAAAGGATTGTCTTCAAGTTTTAAAGTTTAAATTTTTGAAAAGCACAATTTACCCCCCTCTTGTGCGTTTTGCCACCTTCACATACATATTGGGCATGGGGCCCACCAACCCAAAACAATACAACATAACCCTTCTTACAGATTAACCTAGAAACTAACATAACCATTCAACACATATGCATTTCCAGTAATCAATCTTATGCATGGAATTAGCCATATAAGCTATCAAACAATAACCAAAACCGAAAATTCATTAGCAACATAGCGTACAACCATCACGGCAAGTGTTTAGTAATGCGGAAGTGAAAACTATGCAATCTAAGTATGGTAACATACAAAATCCCAATTACAGTTACCATCGCTGACTCATAAGGGCAGTACGGTCCAACGACCCCTTAGCAAAAGCTCCCTGCGATGCATGATCACCTGTAAAATGCAACCACTAATAGGGTGAGACAAATATATCTTAGTAACACTTCTTCTTTCCTATTTGTTCTACATGTGAGTGTGTGCGAGTAATATGTCAATGTAGGAAACTATACAATATACCATAATTGAAACATGTATAAGCAATCCAAATACCAATGATATGCATAATACCAGGAACTATTCACAAATCCATATATATCATATAACAAGATGTTCAAATTATATGATTCATAGTCATCCGAAACGATTCGTAACCTAGAACAACGGAGAAGTGAAACTCGATGGGGATTTCAACCCATACGCAGAACCACAGCGGGGGTAATGCTCGATGGGGTTCTAACCCATATCTAGTACACTGAAGGGTAGTACTCGATGGGGTTCCAACCCATACCCAATACATCGATAATGTACTTGATCCCTGTGGACCAATAGGGTACTTAATCATGTGATGGTAATAGTAACCAAAGTGGGACTTGACCGGGATCTCAACCCGTACCCAGAATCACAAGGGGGCTAAACTTGATGGGGATCTCAACCTATACATAGAACAATAGTTAGCAAATAAAAAGAAAAAAAACATAGAGACCAATCAACCCAACCCACAAGCCAATGCTCTCTGAATCTGTCGGCGTAATTGAAACCACTTTGGACGGAATTTTCTTGCATTCACTTTTGGATATAATATAGAATAGTTTGGGTCTTTGCTTAATTAGATACAAATAAGGATAGTAAATGAAGTAGGTTGATAACCCAATGCTATGTAGTTGGGAAAAATCAAGGGTGGAAAATTCCAAAACTATAGTTTGGCAGGATATAATTTGAAAAAAATCATAATAACAATTTTTTTTGAAATTTTGATTCTTTTTCTTGGATGGAAAGTTAACTTTGTGTGCGTATTAGCATAAAATACATTTTCTCAAACAGTTATCAAAGTTTCCTATCACAGGAGACTTACAAAATATTATAATATCATGTTTTAATTTTCTTGTTATTTATTTTTCAATTATCAGCAATCAAATAGAGACACATTTCAAGTCACTTCATGTTAGAAGAATTTATTTTTGAATTCAATTACTATCAGATTTAGGTTTCTTAGGCATATACTCAAATTCTTTGGATATTAATCAATTCTAAAGAAAATTCATTGTTTGATCCCTGTATTTTACATTTAATTTATAATCTACTTTGATCCCTGTATACTTTATTTGATTTCCAAACCATCCTATTATCCTAATCTCTTTTGTAACACCCTAGCTTTCATAAGTATGTGTGAACTTAGATACTAGGTATAAATTGAGGAATATTGATATTATAATGAAGGACTAGAACTATTTATGAGTAGTGATTATGATTAAATGAGGGATCTTGAGGTGTTATTAGGAGTCAAAGTGAATTTAGGAATCAAATAGGATGGAAAAGGCATTGGTGAAGCCTCTGTAAGGCTCACTACGGCATGCATATATGCTTGCCACAGCGAGCCAAATAGAGAGGGAAGTCAAGCTTCTGTGACCCTCACAGCGGTGCACAAGTGTGCTCGTCGCTGTGAGGCAGACGTGACATGGCGAGTTTATATAGGGAACTGTCGCGCGAGCAAATTTGCTTGCCGCAGCAAGAGGGTCGGATTTTAAAAATATGATGTGACATTGTTTGCCGTCATTTTAAGGTCAAAAGTGAGTTTCTAGGGGGGAGGGAGGGAGAGATTGTCCTAATTAAAGAGTTGGCCTCTAATCCTCTAGTAAATGGTTTCTGACTTGATTTGTCTCATTCTTTCATGAATTTTTTGATTTAAATCTATGGAATTTGGGGGGTGTTCATCATGAATTTTTCAAAGTGTATATTTGCTTGATTTCTTCAATAGGTTTTCTTCTGATAATTTAGATTAAGCTTTTTAGTGGTTTATATTCTTGAAATTTGACTTTAAAATCAAGGATTCATGGTGAGAAGATTTGGAGAAAAATTAGAGTTTTTGAAGTGATTTTGGAAATTGATGATTCTCTCGTATATGATGGTTTTAAGGACTTATCTATGGTAAGATAAGAATTTCTATCGGTTTAAACTTGCGAGGTTGAGATGCATTAACAAAGATATAAGAATTTTGATTGTTGAGAGTATTGATGATGTAATGTTGGAATCCTAGCACAAATGGTTGATTTATGATAAATAATTTTGATGGTTTATATTCTTGGCTTTAGTTGATTTTGGAAAAGGCTTAGTTGGGTGCAATGGCTAAGTTATGGAAAATTGGAAATTCAATATGATATGGAATATAATATTGATTTAATGGGATTTAATGATCTTAGATAGGCTAAATGACATAATTGAACAAAGAAAAACTTGCATTGTGAAATTGTTTAGAGGACCAATTGGGACTCTAGGGGCATTTGTTATGTTAATTGTTGAATTAGTCCTCTTGACTAATACATTGTTACTTATTATGTGAAACTCTATGTAGAGTGGGTGTGAAGCTTGATATGAGCTTGTATTTGGTGGTAGTGTGTTGGTCTATAAATGGTAACCACTTTCTACTTTACATACATGTTTAGGTCTTATTGATAGAGGTTTGTGAAACCTACTTTGAAAGTTGATTACAAGACCAATTATGAAATGTTACTTTGATATTAAAGTTGTCATGTGGGTAGAATACTTTGAAATGTTCTTAAAGGCGCATGTGATCTTGAAAATTGTATATTAATAAGAAAAGTATCATAATATCATGCGTGTGGTTGCAAATGACATATGGTCATTGAAAATAAATTATAGGTGTTATTAAAAGGTAAATGATTGGGAGTCATCCCTTTTAAAGCTTATGTGTTTTGAAAGAGAGATATGATCTAGTGTCATACCTGGTAAAGAGTATACATTGTTGGATATTAAATATCTTATTTGGAAGGTGACTTGTCCATCGTTTAGCATATTCACAAGTACACAAGTTATCAAAAGTAGTATAGAAAAGTTGTTGTTCCAACAGGGACTAAGGCAAAAGTGGATTAATAATTACAATTATGCTATCAATTAGGTTGAGTGAAAAGTTTTGTATTTTGAAGTTTAAAAGTACCAAAAATGAAAATAACTTGAGAAAAACTAAATTGAAACTTGAATTTAAGGCAAAATAAGCCAAGGATTATTTATACACTTTGTATTTCATTATGCTTAATTGTTCTTTCCCTAATGATAATTAATAACCACTATATTCTTGTCTGAAATCTTATCTATTCGAATAGCTCTCTCAAACCTACTCAAACTTAATTAATATTAATATGTATAATCTCTTACTACAAATTATTGTCAATTAGTCTCTGTAAATAAGCCACTTCAAATTTCACAAAGTTTGGTTAATGAATATCTATCTCACTGACCAACCATCAATTCCAACTTAAGATTTTAAGATAAGCTTGAATTTAACCTAGTTCTTTGCTAAATTATGCTCTCACAAGCCACTAATTAGGTAAACAAACTAAGTGTTGGTTATCCATTTAGAAAACATTAAACTCAAGTTAAATCCACAACATATTACTCATTACTTATCAAAAGAGAAAGAAATTCAAGCATCAAATCATAGAAAGTTTCAAAATAAACCTGGAAAAAATTAACTAGCTACTCATTACTACCAATAAAATCACAAAAATCATCTCATCAGCAACCACAGTAAATTCAGAGCTCAGATCATAATGGAAAGAAAGAAAAATGGAGAGAAGAGGGCACTAAATAATATAAATCATCTTCAAGCTACAAATTCTCCTCTGATTCAAATTGCACTTTAGATCTCGTCACTGGCATTCCTCTGTCCAAACTCTTTCAGTCGCCGTCAAGCTCTAAGGAGAAGAAGAACAGTAGTCGGCTGGTACTTCCCTTCTCTCTCTTCAATAATGGCTACTCTCTCTCTCTCTCTCTCCCTTTCTCTCGCTGTGTTTCATCCATTGGGAGGAAATTAAATAAAATAAACAACAACAACAATAACAACAACAATAATAATATAAAAAGAGTACTACCTGCATACTGGAGCGCTGAACTTTCCTCTTCTCTTTTTTTTTAGTTTGATTCTTTCATTTACCTATTATTTTACCAAATATCTAGGTGTTTATATTTAATTTAAAATTATTATGTTATTATGAGATCCCCTAAATAATGTACCAATTTGATATTTTATCAAAATCTTTAACAAATCCCTTCAATATAGCATCAATTACTCCCCAAATATACTCAAGATATATATTGAATCTAATTAAAATGGGGAGTCATCACACCCCATACTTGAATTAAATGATGTCCTGAAGATTTTACATTTTAAAACAACCAAAGAAAAACATGAAAACAAGATTTTAATGCAAACATTACAAAGATAAAATCAATTCAATCTTTCAAGAATATGGGTCTTTAAAAATATCATTTTCATCTTTAAAAAATTGTAAGTGACAAGGCAAGTAACTTTGCAAAGATAAATGATAATAAGATGCCCCTTACAAGTTAAGGTTTTGCACTCATCTCTCACAATAATTAAGGGTATGTGATTCACTCCATTCCATATATTGAAATTCATCTACCATAAACTTGTCTATCATCTCAATCTCCACTTTTTAATCTCATAACATTCACAAATCAAAAGGACATTTCAAGGGCTAAGTGAATAAGGAAAGATAATGGAATGAACATGAAAATGAAGGAATACTTGAATTAGTGATAAGAATTCTAATGACAAATCTAAAGAGTAAAGAAATATCAAGCTCAACAGAACCCACATATTTTACATATAAACTTTATTTTTCTTAATTCAAACTCTTTTTTTTCACTTTTCTATTTCTTTTCTTTATGTATCTCTTTTTTTTTCATTTTTTTCATACCTATACCCTATATTTTTTACTTGTTCCATATCTCTTTTTTTTTTGTTGCTTTTTCCATCTTCCCTTTTTTCAATAGTTACAAAAATTCACAAAGTATTGATAAACTTTTTTTTATTCCTCCACTCTTTTTCTAAATTGAATTACTTAGTATTTATTAAAGTAGTGGGTGAATGAGAAAGAAGAAAAATTGCAACTCAAACAAAGGGTTATTAAATCAATGTAATTGAGGCACCACAATTATACAAGTAAAAGAAAGACAACAATCCACTGAAAATCATGTTAGTCTCAACCATTTCCAATTAGTGTAAGGAGAAACAAATTCCTTATATCTCACATTTTCTCCAATTCAGCAATAAAAACAAGTGCCCAATCTAAACATCAGTCACTATAATATTCATCACATGCAAACCCAATTACAACCAGAACTCATTTCCTAGCATATGTTACCAATAAAAATGAAGCCAATCAAGATAAAATAAAAGAAGACTCCCCATTTTTTTATTCTAAATCTGCACTCTCATTTGCTCATCATGATCTTTGTCATCAAAATGGAACACATCATTAGGGGCTACCTTAGTCATATAAAATCAAGAAATAAAACATAATATCAGATACTTGGGTTACCTTCAAAGAAGCGCAAGTTTATAGTCTTTGACTTTTTAAAGCCAATTACTAATCATAAGTATAAAAAATCACAACCATCTTGTCTTCATTTTCCTTGTGACCAAAATATTTAAACAAACATGGGAGTTTATTAAAACAAAAGACATGCATGTCCTCAGTCAAAAATGACTTTGGAATGCATACCTTAACCAAATTAATAGAAAACTCAAACTTAATTTTTCGCAAATGTTATTCATGCCTCCTAAATAATTTGAAAAGCCAATAAAATCTAATTGACTCTCATCAGTAGGAGCCAAAATATCAGTAGGAGAATCAAAATATATTCTTGGGATTTCCTCTCTGTTCTCTTGTTCAAAACCACAAGCATCAGGTTCCAAAATCGAAACCTCAATTGAACACTCTATATTGTTCTCTCCTTCATTGATTTCCATCTCACAATCACCCCAAAAATAATCGCATGCCATTGGTAACAACTTCTCACTATCCATGATCAATTTTTCGCAAGAAAATTCATTTTTTATTAGAGCATCATTTGATATATCAACGAAAGCATGTTTTTGTCTCAAAGCCTCAATTGTAGAAGCAATTTCACTAATTTGAAGTGGTAACTTTTATAGTGCTAACACTCATTTCATTTTCATTATCTAGGATATGCAGAAGCATATCCTTTATTGTAGGCTTCTCCTTATGGATGGGGTTAACTTCATCGACATGAATAGTGGGTGGTAATTCAAAATGTGATGCACATTGAAATAGAGAACAATAAGGATCGCAAAACAATTATTTTTCATGATTCCGCCTAAGGCTAAAATTAGCATCATAAAAATGAGATTGAGACCTAGCAAAATCATCCTCCATAGAACCCAACCTAGAGATATAGGGACATTTTTAAATAAAATGATTACACCCACAATAATTGCAACAAATGTACTAACATGGAGCTTTACAGGTAAAAGACTCATAATAGGAATTTGTATAATAATTTTCATGCTCAAATCCACCATTTGTCTCAAGGGCCATGCTATGATGTGAAGAATCACTTGCTTGTTAATTTAAAAAGAATGGCTTTAAAACATTGACCAGTTCTGCTATTGAACATGATGCATCTAATAGTGTAAGAAGTGTTGAAATTTCTAAGCATGAGATGATTGAGAATGGAGAACTCTATTGTGGTTAAGAATGAGGATGATTTTCGTCCCATTAGATTATATGATATTGAGTGTGTACCTATGAATGATTCTCCATGCATAAATGTTGATATTATTGATGAAAGATCTTTCAAACATATGCTATCTTGTGATCTTCCATCAAATATACATAATGAGAGAAGTATTTATTGTGCCTTACCCACCACCCGTTATTTTCCCCTCCTTTATCCACCCCCCTCTTGTGTATGTGCAAGCGACATTACGTGCCCCAACCTCAAGTTGCACTTCACGATTTTCGCTACACATACACTTGAGTGTTTTAAAAATGATAATTCTTGTTTTGCTCCTATTGATGGGAGCATGGTTGACTTCCTTGCAATGTTTACTTAGATAAATTGTTTCCTTCCCTATAATTAGGTATTGCTTTGTTTGTGATATTTTTCTTGCAGGAACCGAAACATCTCACACCAAGGAAGGAGTTTATGGGAGAAGAAACCTATATGAAGACATATATGTTTCTCATTCGAGATGATAACTTCTCCTACAAGAATTTGTGGTGTTTTAAATGTCAGGTTATTCCTTTCCCTTATCCTTTTTCTTTACACTACATCTGGATTGGGTATTGTTTTGATTGCATGTAGTATGTAGTTTAAGTGTAGGGAAACGGGACATTCTAGTGGAACAGTAGTTTTTGTTTTTGTTTTTGAATTCAATAAAATCCCTAGACTTTGTTATGATGGTTGTTTATGCTTACATTCGCTGTCTCTCATTGGTTATTCTGACATATTAGGGTATCTTATACGTTAAGGACAATGATTTGTTTAAGTGTGGGGCGTAGATGTGTATTTTGAGGTTTCATTGTATGATTTCCTATAATTGGTGGTTTTGGGTAAACTTTAACTGTTTTTGACTTATTTTTAAAAATTTTGGCTTGAAGTTGATTTTGACTTGCCTATTATGAACAAAGGGTTGCATTTATCATAGTCGATTTGTTGGGAGTAAATTCAAGTGCTTTTCAAAATATTTTTGTGAAAACCTAGTTTATCCTACTTTTTGGAAACATATGCAAGAAAAAACCCATCTTAGATTGATTGTTATCTTGTACTTTGGATAGATTTTGCAATGCTTTTGTTCTTTGCTTTTCAATTTTCTAGCTTGCAAGTCAAAACATACTTGGAAGCAATGAAAACCACTCAATTAAGTACACTAGCCATATTTCACACAATGCCTTATTTTTGCGCTCTTTTGTGGGATTTTCACACTTCTTTTCCAAAATCAATACATGCAAATAGAATTCAACAACTACATGACCTAGAATTTCAAACACAAATGAAATCTAAACACAAGATGAATGAGTATCCAAGGTACATATGGAAATTCAAGACTACATAATTGGTATTAAAGAAAAACTCCTATAAAATGGACTCAATGCTTCCTTCAAGTCATCCCTCAGGAGAGCATCTGGCAAATTTAGCTCATCAATAAGGAGCAGAAGTCGCCCAAAAGCACCTGCAACTTGAGCTCCATAAAGAACTGATGAAGTATTATAGCATGGAAGAGAGAATAGGTGAAAGATGGGCAGAAGTTCGGCCAAGCAAGGTGGAAGAGATGAAAAGAACCGAATGGGAGAGGAGAATAGATGAAAATTCATTGGTTCCCTCTATATAACACAAGAGGCAACTTAAAACCTTCCAAATTGGCCTAAGGTTTCCTATTTTAACTGCCAACAACAATTAATAAAGATTTTGGAAAGACCCAACCAATCAATTTCAAGAAATCTAGCCGAAATAGAAAGTGGTGATGAGAATAATAAATTAGGAAGCTTCTTAAACTCAATCAGGCCTAGGGTTGCCTATTCTGGTCGAAAATGACAAATAGGAAATATTTTATGCAAACCTAGTTAACCCCAATCAACCAATTTGATCGAAATAGGTAGTTTCCTATTCTGGTTGATTGTACTAATTAAGAAAGTTTAGAGGCCAATCTACTAGGCCCAATCAATCAATTTGGTTTCCTAATAAGATGTTTCCTATTTTGCATAAGTTTCATATTCTAACTTTGTTCTTGCTTTGATCCTTATTCTCCGCACCTGCAATGAAAATTTTAAGCACATGTGAAGTATTTCAAGTTCATAAATGTCAAATGCATGAGTTGATGCACTAATATACTCAAATTAAGATGAATATGCAACTAACTCAATATTATTGTATTCTAAGTGTAAAAGTGCCTAAATCCCTATATAATAGCCTAGAACAAATGCTAATTTTTCATAATTTAGTGGCAACATGTAATAATCAAGTACAATCAGTCTCTCTTATTTTTTTCTCCTATTAATTGCACATCTTTAATATATATTTGTAATTTCAAATGTAAGTGCTTAGCTTAATTAACAAAATTTCACAATGTTTGAGTTAGTTATCTAACTTTTACATTTAGAATTTGAGTTTGGTATTATGAAATGCTTAAGTTCCTTGGTTGTATTAGGTGTAATGTGGAACCAATTTCAGTACTCGTTAGAAAGATGAGCAAGGGGTGCTCCTCCATTCTCAACTGTCTAGATCAAATCTAGGTGGTCCAGATTTATTAATTTAAAGGTTATAATTTTTAAACGACAATTATTTTAATGGGTACAAAATCTAAAACAAAAATAATCTCTTAATTATCAGCTTGTTAGAAAATGTAGTTTTCAAATAAAAATCATAAACTTTAAATTAATAAATTTAGATGATAGGCACAAAATTGAACCTACGTTCCCGCAAGTGCATGGGTAGTCAAGTAATAGAGTATGAAATAGTTATCGTTCCCACGAACGATCAATCCAATTGGTAGTTAGGCATTAAAATCCCTATTTTCAATTAAGTTGAGCAAATCAAAAGTATGTGTGATCAAAGAGAAATTCTAAGAAAAGCTAAATACGAAATCTAATTTAATGTTTATAAGATTTTCAATTGACAAAATGACCTAGAGTGGTTAATTCCCTTTTTAATTCATAGAGCATGTAATTACCAAATTAATTGCATTTAATTTTAGTACATTAATCAAGAGTATTGATGGATATAAGGATCTCCTAATCTCTTACACCTCTCTCTCAAGATACACTTGTTATTCCTAGCAAAGCTACTCAAGAGGCTAGAAAAAATCAATTTCACTCTAATGTGATTATATGGGTCTAATAGGTATATTCCTATCCTATTAGCAAATTATAATAAATTATAATCCCACATTACCTAATCTAGGTCCAATTAAAATTCCTCTTTCAAGGATAATCTAAATTCCCCTAATTCATACAAAGTGGTGATCAAGCACTAAGTAGATAAATATGACAAGATTAAGTAAACAAAACTAAAATTAAGCACGAATAATAGGTTCAAAACATGCTCCAGTCATTAAATCAGTTCATATAACTACTCTAGGTCCAAAGAAAAATTAGCTACACATAATTAAAATCAATCCCATTGCAGTAACAATTTCAGAATCAAAATTCATAAAGAAAATAAAAAAAACAAAGAAACCACAAAAGTGAATCAGTGAACCAAACAAGGAAGAGGCTTCCTCGGATCCTTCGAACTCGTGCCTTCTCGTGGAAAAGAAGAAGAAGTTGAATAGGATGATGAGCAATACTTGCTTCTGTCTCCCTTGAGTCTGATGCGATCCAGAAGAAGAAGGAGCGCGAATGATGATGGAGGATGTTCGATGGTGGCTGATTCGAAGGTGATGATCTTAGAGAATGGTCGATGGTGCTAAACGGTGCCGTCCCTCTCTCTTTTCCAAGTGCCGTATGGTGCTGTCAAGAAGTAAAGGAAATTGTAACTAATATTATTAATAATAAGGAAAAGAAATTTAAAATAATATAAGACTCTTTTGTTTTTCTTTTTCTTTTTTCTTTGCTTTACATCCTTTGGTCTCATGATTCCAAATTGCTGCAGCTTAAAACGCCACGTTGCTGCCAAATTCAATGAGAAGGAAAAACTAATAAAACTAAATAAAAGTATAAAGCCTAAACTAAAACTAAATGTTTTCTTTTCTTTTCTTTTTCTGCAGCTTGTTTTTATCACCCATTTTTATAACAATTTCTATTTCCATTTAAAACTGCAATATTTATTTATTTACAATAAAATCCCACAAATAATGCACCCAATTAAGCTCTTGTCAAAATATCAAGTAATCCCAATTAATTTAGTGATAATGACTCTTCAAGTATATCAAAATGCTTCTCAAATCAATCTAAAATTGGGGAGTCATCACTAGACTATCCAGACTAAATCTGAATAGTTCAAAATTGATGAGCGCTCCCTACTCTTTTTTTTTTTACTAGCACCGAAAGTGGTTCCGGTGTAATGGTAATGTGGCAGTCTTGCCATCCTTCTTTTAGTCACATAAGCGCAAATTGGACCAGAGGCGACCAAATGAACAATGGTCAAACTTGGAATCTCATATAAAAAAAAATGCTTGACATTATTGGATTAGAACTTTAGATGGCCTTGATAGATGATTGAAATTTACTTTTTTAAAAAGCTGGAAGGAATAGGTTTGAAACATTTACAAAGCATATAGGAACTACATCATAAATATTTGTAATATATGTGGATAAGTTTAAAAAATTCTGTAGTATACCGGTTGAAATCAAAAAGGGGAAATCCCCAAAAAATCACTTTGCAAATAGAAAAGGACAAATCAGTTCATTTAATTTGAGAAATCCTAAATCAACCCTAAGAAGGAATCTAGAATTTTGATATATTATCGAAAGATAAAAAAGCAACTTTTAAGCCAGCAAAAGCTTTCAAGGCAAATCTTGAGACAATACAGTTGAAAACCTAGAGTAATTTTGCGCAAGTTTTAAGGCAATAAGGTAATTATAGATAAAAAAACATTTTTATTCACTCACAAAAAAACTTGGTTTGTTTAATAAAAATTCGATTTTTAATTTTATGATCTTTTGTAATTTGGTACAACTGCTGTCTTGTGTTTTTCATAAACTGTTCTTGGAAGATTTCAAATATATGGATGACAGTAGGGTTTCTATGCAAGTGGGAATTGATAAGGAGAAATCTCTTGTGTTGAAATCAGGGTCCTTTTGAAAATAATCATGTAAATTTCGTATACGTAATTAAGAATTGGTTATATTGACTTTTCTTGTCAGCATAATTGATTTTTCTTCCATTTCCTAGAATAGAAATACAGTTCTTTATTAATTTTTTTTTTGGAGAATCTTTTACGATTTTTTTTTGGAGAACTAAGTCTTCAATGATAATGCCTAGAAATTGCAAATTACGTGTTTGACTTTATGCTTCTTTATTGAACGACGTTTTGAGTGGATTCATATGCATTACCATGCTAGCAGGCCCACTAAGCTTGTAATGAGTGACAACGTTTACGAAACTTCCAAATGGAATGAGCAAAAATGAAGAATACTACACAACATAATTTCGGTTTCTTACAAAAGGAGAAAACGCAACATCATTACCCAAAACGCAACAGTATAGAATCTCAAGCTTAAGATCCAACAAGATCATATAAGTTCTCTATACATGTTTTATCTTTTATAGTTTACAGTAACAACTTGAAAGAAATGAGAACAATACATTAGGTATATTGTGCAGGGCTCACAAACATACAATAGCCATAATTAATTTTTGTGTGGGTACAAAAGTGATACACTTGGTGAAACATTATCATCAGAGGTTGTAGTGAAACCAGAAGAGTTTGTCTTGGAACTAAAGCTTACATTCTAGTTTATTTTGACTCACTCCTGAAATATTGGAGCTGTGTAGAATTGAAAATGATGAAGGAAATTCATTGTATGATGGTATAGGATAACTTGAAGGAAGACTAGGAAATGGAGCTTCAAAGTTAAGCACATTAATTGATCGCCTTATTGAAGACCTACGATTTTGATTGGGATGAGCACACCACAGGCCAAGAATCATGAGGCATTCCACTTGATCCAGCTCAAACTCTCCTTGTAGACTTTGATAAACTCCTTCCATAACGATCCCATATCCAGTTCACTATGTTTACTTCTTCTCGAGCCTTGGTGTTGATGGGCTTTCATCCATAAGCTATCTCTAGAGCTACAACTCTAAAGATGTATACATCAAATTCTTTACTAGCCTTTCCAGTAGTGACATATTCATGAGCCATATAACCCATAGTTCCTGCTGAAGCTGTAGTTAGCACTCCTTTTGCATGGTCTACAAGCTGATCCAATCCAAAATCTCCAAGTTTTGTAATGAAGTTGGAGTCTAGCATGATGTTGCTTGATTTTATGTCTTTATGAACTACACACACTATTACAAAAAATAGTATTTACGTCCCCATTTCACTTATCTTTTTTAAATATGAGATGTAGAAAATAGGGCGGTGGCATAATCGTAAATAATTGAAGAAGTTTAAAACTTTTCACGTCTCATTTTTATTTATGAGACATGGATTATTGTGAAATTTGGGCGCGGAATTTGACGATAGGCAAAATAGGAGGCGGGAATGCACTTTCCACGTCTCACAAAAATTGTGAGACGTGGAAAGATACTTTCAACGTCTCACAAACATATGTGAGACGTTGAAAGTCTCTTGAATTTTGTTTTTTAAAAAAAAGATTAACAACTTTCAATGTCTAACATATATTTGTGAGACGTTGAAAGTCCCTTGAAAAAAAAAAAAAAAATTGCCCCCCTTTTTCACGTCTCACAAAATTGTGAGACGTGAGAAGAGACTTTCAACGTCTCACATATGATTGTGAGACGTTGAAAGTCCCTTAAAAAATGAAAAAAATAATTTACCCCACTTTTCAACGTCTCACATATGTTTGTGAGACGTTGAAAGAGAGACTTTCAACGTCTCACAAACATATGTGAGATGTTGAAAGTCTCCTATATAAAAAAAATTAGGCTTCCCCGAACACAACCCTTTCCTCCTCCCCACCTCCTCTCTGCCTCTTCTCCCTACGTCTTCTCCCTCTCACCACGACAACACAAGCTTCTCCGTCCTAGCCTCCATCTTCTCCCTCTCACCACGACAACACAGGCTTCTCCGTCCTAGCCTCTGTCTTCTTCCCAGAACGTCAACAAATCGAGCTTCTACCTACGTCTTCTTTGATCTCCCTCTCACCACGATTTGAGCACGCAACATAGGTCTTCGGCCAGGGATGGAGAAGCTAATGCCGCCCTTCAAGAAAACTCATCATCAGACCCTAGCGTCGTCGGAATCACACTCTCCGGCAAAAATCTCAAAGGCTATATCCCCTTCGAACTCGGAACCCTAACCTACCTCTGTAGAAAATTTCTATGGCTTTATCCTTCGATCTGTGAAATGCCATGTTTCTTCCTCTATGGTAACAATCTCCACCTTCGATCTGTAACATTACTCGCTTGCAAAACATTGATTTATCGAATAATTCGATTTTATGGGAAATGCATTTCAGATTTTTACTAGTGATTTTTTCTTCTGAATCTTCTGTTGGTTGCGATTTCATAGATTTAGGGTTTATTTGCATCTCATACTTTGGATGTAGCTGAATGTACTATGCCAACATAGGTCTTCGGATTTTCCCTTTCCATGTTATATGCCAATTTTAAGTTCTTCATTTTGCTGAATGTACTACAGTTTCATGGCTATGGCTGAAAATTTTGTTATGCTTAAGAGCAAGGATATGCCTGCTACAGATTGGAGCTTTTCTCTTTGTGGTATTGTTCTGAATCATGATACTACTAACGGTTTGTTTGTTTTTTAAGGTTATATTTTTAGAACTGAACCAAGAAGAGTCTCAGAAATATTTGGATCAGATGAAGAATGATGTTGCCTCTATGTCTAACAAGTCATCAGCTTTACCATGTAGAGGTTCTTCTCAGTCTACTATTGGATTCAAGGAATAAGACTTGTTTATTGTTTTTCGTTTTTTGATTGATGAAGCCTTATTTTGTGGTAGCAGAGGGGTGGTTGCTAAGCAATTTCATTATGAGTGGCTTTTATGGATCGTTCATACTTTGGGATAATAGAGCCCTGTTCTTTGTACTTGTCGTTAAAGTTCTAGGTTAGAGGAGAGTTGTAATATAATCCCTGCTAGTGTTGATCATTGTAAGTAGATTAATTGGTTTAAGTAAGGTAGTTGAATTTAAGTTTTTCTTTCTGTGCATCAGTGTGGCTTGAATTTGATCTGACAGATTTTTGGTTATTAGATGGAATGGGAACCTGAGTGGAGGGCTGCTAAAAATCCTGTCTATTATAAGCGTGGGGATTAATTTCCTGGATTGAAGGTTAGAATGAGATTATGAATCATGTGTAACTTTGCTAGTATATTGTTAAATTTTCCTTATTCACGCTTCAATTTTTTGTTTATCATGTTTTTCTGGATAATCCCATCTAGAACATGGCTATGCCATATTCAAGAAAGTAATGGATCAATGTCTATGAAATGATTGCTTTCGGTGACTGAGAAACACAATCTGCTTGGTTATTTCCATTTTTCCCCTGAATAATGATGCTTTTCTTTGGACTGACTTAAATAATGATGCTGAGGAGCAGTCAGAAATATCTGATGTTTATTCGGTTTCTGCTGTGCCTTACTTTGTATTCTGCAAGGTACAATGTTTGGACTGCCAATTTATTAATAAATTTTATTTGTGATCTGTTTGTTAGGGAATTTGCAGACTCTGGACTGTGAGGTGTTGTATGTTTTAATTTATTATGGAGGGAGTTTATGAAATAGAAGTGATAAAATAACTATATCATTCAAATGATCATTATTCACAGTATAGTGTAAGTTTCTTAGGTGGATTTTGAGGTACATGCCATGGTTGTTATAAGTCGGCATTGGAGTATTGATCTCCTTAGGATAGAGAAAAAATTGATGTGAGTGGAAGTTTTTCATGGAACACCAAAACCAATGTTGTTTTGGAAAAGAAACTTATAATTTTTTGGGAGCTTAATACTCTCTGTGCGTTGGTGATAGCCGTTTGAGAAGATTCAAACCACAGTGTAATCCACACACACGCACACACAAACAATACATGACATATATATGTTTAGTTCATTTACCATTCAGCTGTATGTGCTAAACAGGCCTTAAGAGTTGGGATAAGGAAAATGGTTCAACTTGCACTTAAACTATAATTTAGTTAAACTCTAGTAATTTCACAAATTTTTTTGTTTTGTGAAACGCTCTCTGATATCTTTTAGCATACTTTTCCATCATTATTATTCCTCTACCATCCCATAGTTGGGTAAAATGCTTCCCAAAATGAAGCTTACTTATGGGATTGGTGATGAAATTATTGTCTATGAACTTGACCACTAACGCTTGACATTATAGTCATGTGCTTGTGTTTGTGTTGAAACATGTTCATTTTTGGTTTCCAAGCTAGTACCACTTCATTCTAAATTTCTTGATTCTGATCTTGGACTAATATGGAACCATTTGTTCCCTTCTGAACCATGAGAAAGAGTTAGCATTAGCCTCTTTATTTGCACAGATAAAATTGGATTCTGGCTTTGGTTATATGTTGCTCATTATGTTTCATCGTGGTTTGTTGGAATTTGCAGTAAGTAACAGCTTCAATTGATAAAAGAGTAAAGGAAAGAAGGAAGAAACTTGAGGTACGAATTTCTTATTTGTCTTTCACTAGTTCTGGACTGTTTTGGGAACATACTTCTTGTTGAAATATATTTTTTATCATTTGAAGTTTGCACATCTGTGAACATTTGGTATCTTGTTTAAGGTCTTAGCTGGTGAAAAATAGATAGAAAAAAGGTTAGAGTCAGTTTGGGTGAACTGATACTGATAGGGCTCTTCACTGTTTGGTATATCTTGTTGCTTTTTTCACTGATAGGGCTCTTTTATTTTTATTTTTTTTGAACTAATATTGATAGGGCTCTTAACTACACCGTTTTAGTGCTATTAAGCACTTTGCTTGTGAATACTTTAAGGAGAAACTGCTGGAATTCCTGCAGCAACATACATTATTAGTGCAAGGACTTTGGGCTCCAAAAGGTGCAGTGTCAAATACTCTGAGAGTTGAGAAGACAATATGTACAAAGATCCTCTCTTGCATCAATGGAGGAAGGAATTTGGTGCTGGCACTATTATGGTTGTCTTTATTGAGTTGGTTTGTAGCTTAATTGTTAGGGAGTATGAGAATATTTTCTGTTAAGATTTATAATTATTATGGTCATTCTTTTTTTTCTAACCATCCCATATTTTAGGATCAAATTTGTATTCTAACATTTTTGTAATATTAGTTTGGATATAAATAATAAAATTAGTTCATTTTGTTTACATTTTAAGTGTTATATTCCTATTATTCCGATAAAATATTGGTATTTTTTTTGGATTGGGGTTAATCAGCCTAATTAAGAAAATATTCTTTTTTTAAAAAAAAAGACTTTTCAAGTCTCTTTTTTAAATAAGAGACGTGGAAAGTATTTTCCACATCTCACATTTAAAAAAGAGATGTGGAAAGTGGGAACTTTTCACGTCTCACATTAAAAAAGGAGACGTGTAGCTAATTTTCTTTACAAATGAGTTCGAAGGATCCGAGGAAGCATCTTCCTTGTTTGGTTCGCTGATTCACTTCTTGTGGTTTCTTTGTTTTTTTTTATTTTCTTTATGAATTTTGATTCTGAAATTGTTACTGCAATGAGATTGATTTTAATTATGTGTAGCTAATTTTTCTTTGGACCTAGAGTAGTTATGGACTGATTTAATGATTGGAGCATGTTTTGAACCTATTACACTACAAAAAAACAAAGAATTTCTGACGGAATTCAGTTGGAAAATCGACTTTTCCGATAAAAATATGATTGTGAATATTTCATCAATACATCACAATTTCTACTTTATCAATACATTTTTTTTCATCTAGCGGGGTATTATCATTGGGTCGCTAACCTACTTCATTACAGTCAATGTCTACAAAGGAAGAAATCCATCATTGTGAATGTAGCACTTAGATCCAAAGATCCTCATATGACTGATGTTGGGCTTTCCTTTGTAGAGCTCATATAGAGTCTTCTCTATCCCCTTTCTGATATATGCTCTATTTGAGATGTAGCATGCTGTGCTCATTGCATCTGCCCAAAACATTTGAGGCACTTGTTTCTCATTCAGCATGCTCTTTGCCATCTCTGTGAGCACTCTATTCTTCCTCTCAACAACACCATTTTGCTGAGGAGTACGAGGAGCAGAGAAGTTGTGTTCAATACCACTTCGATCACATAACTCCATGAACTCCTTGTTCTCAAACTCTCCTCCATGATCAGTCCTAATTGCTACAATCTTGGTGCCTTTTTCATTCTGCAATTTCTTGGCAAGCACACAAAAGGCATCAAAAGTTTCATGCTTTGAGGAAAGAAACATAGTGCAAGTAAACCTTGAATAGTCATCCACAATTACAAGAGTGTATAGACTTCCACTTAGACTTTTCACTCTTGCAGGCCCAACTAAATCCATGTGAATTAGTTCTAGTGGCCTACTTGTGGAAACTATCTTCTTGGTTTTAAACGAAGACTTTGTTTGTTTACCCATTTGACAAGATTCACAAATTAAATCATGCTTAGCCCTAAAACTAGGAATACCTATGACTAGCTCCTTTTTAACTAGCTTATCAAGTTGAGTAAATTTTACATGAGCTAGTCTCTTATGCCATAGCCAACAAGTTTCATCATTGGAAATAAAACATTTTTCTTCAAGTTTTTGGCATAAATCTAAAGTGTATAGGTTACCATTTCTATTTGCTTTTAGCTTACACTTAAGAATAGTTTTATTTATATCTAAATCCTTTTTATCAACAATGAGGCATTCATTGGAATAAAAAATAACACAGTTACCATGGTCAGTGCTTTGGCTAACACTTAGCAAGTTATGGCAGAGACCATCCACTAAGTACACATCTTTGACATGACCAACTTCACCAACTCCAGTGATCTTCCCACTTTGATTTCCACCAAAACTGACTTTGGCTCCATCTTTTATCACTAGATTGTTGAACTTGTCCTTGTCACCAGTCATATGCCTTGAGCATCCACTATCAATGTACCACTTTCCTTTGTTGGATGCTTTAAGGCATACCTGCACAAGCTAGACAGATTAATTAGATACCCAAACTTTCTTGGGTCCTTTAGGATTAGTCTTGAACTCTAGGTTTGTAAAAACCTTAGGCGCATGAGTTCCTTTAGGAACCCACTTATAAGAACCACCAATTCCATATTTTATTGGATTGCAAGTAGATTGAGTATGGCCCTTTTTACAATAATTACAGAAACTATATGGTGAAGAGTATTCAGAAGATTTTCTAAAATACTTTAAATAAGGTTTCACCTTAGGTTCTACCCATTTCTTTGAAGCTTTTTGCTTTGGCTCATAACCAATGCCAGTTTTGTTTCTAAAAGCTTTTTGGTCCTTTAAAATTACTTTTAACATCTCTAAGCCTTTTGTAAACTTTTCTAAAGCATTTGAAAGCTTTTTCTTCTCCTTCAACAAGTTTTCACACCTAGAACAACAGTTCGAATTTGTTGTAGGAGGATTAGCTATCGATGGAGGACTAGCTATCGATGGCTCAACTCTAGGAGTTTGAGATAGATTCTTTTCTATCGATAGTACAGAAGGAACTTTGGATATAGAAGAAGAAATGTTTTTCTTAAGTTCCTTGTTTTCTTTTCTTAAACCTACAACTTCTTTAGCAAGCTTAATTAATTCAGTATGCATTTCATCATACATGCTTTAAAGTTCAGAATAGGTAGGTTTAGAATCATATACCTCATAGTCACTTTGCTCCTCTTGAGCAACTAGGCAGAGATTGGCACTTTCTTCATTATTACTAGCTTCCTCATCTGAACTATCACCCCAGATGGATGATACATAGGCTTTCTTCTTCCCAAAGGACTTCTCCTTCTTTTTCTCCTTTTCCTTGAATCCCTGAAGACTTGGGCACTCCGCTTTGAAATGACCAGGCTTCTTACATTCAAAACACACAGGAGCTTTATCCTTCTGAGAATCCTTTCTGAAGCTAGGGCCACCTTTCTAGAACCTTCCTCTTCTCCTAAAGAATTTCTTAAATTTTCCAACCATGAGAGCCATGTCTTCATCATCTAGATCTTCATCTTCATCATCATCATCAACTTCATCTCTTTCAGATACAGCAAGGGCAAGAGACTTCTTTTTAGAATTTCCAGGAGCTTCCCTTTGAGCTATCAAAGCTGGCTCATACTCAGCAAGACTACCAAACAAGGCCGTGATGGACTTTGTTGATTCTCCTTGCATTTCTTGAATAGCAGTGACCTTCATGAGCCAATCACCCTTTAATACTTTTAGAATCTTGTTAACTTGCTCTTTCTCTGAAATTTTTCTTCCTAGAGCAGCAAGATTGTTGATAAGATGAGTGAATCTGATCTCCAAATCTCTATCTTTTCACCTTTTATCATTTCAAATTTGTGGAACTCATCAACAAGCATTTCCACTCTTCTATCTTTCACTCCTGAGGTACCTTCATGAGCAATCTACAGGGCTTCCCACATTTCCTTAGCAGTGCTCAAGTGGCTGACTCTGAAAAACTCAGTCTGACTAAGAGCACTTTGAATCATAAGAATTGCCTTGCTATTCAACTCGAGATCAGCAATGTCATCATGAGTAAATTCACTTTCACTCTTTGGATTGCCTAAAATATTCATAGGCACAATATCCCATTCTTCTATAATCTTCCACAACTTATACCCATTGGCTTTGATGTAGACACTACTACAAAAAACAGAATTCACGTCCCCATTTCACGTCTCTTTTTTGAAAATGAGATGTAAAAAAAAGGCGGTGGCAAAATTGTAAATAAGTGAAACACTTTTAACGTCTCTTTTTTAAATATGAGACGTGGATTCTCTGAAAAAATAGCGCCAAACAAAAAAATATGGGAAAATATAGGCTGGAAATTACTTTCCACGTCTCACAAAAAATGTGAGACGTGGAAAGTTATTTTCAACGTCTCACAAAAAATGTGAGACGTTGAAAACTGCTTTCCACGTCTCACATTTTTTGTGAGACGTGGAAAGTAGGCAAATTTTTTTTAAAAAAAAAATCTAAAATCTTTCCACGTCTCATTTTTATTTATGAGACGTGGATTATTGTGAAATTTGGGCGCGGAATTTGAAAATAGGCAAAATAATAGGCGGGAAATTACTTTCCACGTCTCACAAAAAATGTGAGACGTGGAAAGTTGTTTTCAACGTCTCACAAAAAATGTGAGACGTTGAAAACTGCTTTCCACGTCTCACATTTTTTGTGAGACGTGGAAAGTAGGCAAATTTTTTTTTTAAAAAAAAAATCTAAAATCTTTCCACGTCTCATTTTTATTTATGAGACGTGGATTATTGTGAAATTTGGGCGCGGAATTTGAAAATAGGCAAAATAATAGGCGGGAAATTACTTTCCACGTCTCACAAAAAACTTTTTTAAAGTGAGAAGTGGATTTAAAAAAAAAAACTTTCGACGTCTCATAAAATTTATGAGACGTTGAAAGTGACTTTCAACGTCTCATAAATTTTATGAGACGTTGAAAGATGTGGATTTAAAAAAAAAACTTTCAACGTCTCATAAAATTTATGAGACGTTGAAAGTCACTTTCAACGATTTAAAAAAAAAACTTTCAACGTCTCATAAAATTTATGAGACGTTGAAAGTCACTTTCAACGTCTCATAAATTTTATGAGACGTTGAAAGACGTGGATTTTTAAAAAAAAAAACTTTCAACGTCTCATAAAATTTATGAGACGTTGAAAGACGTGGATTTTTAAAAAAAAAAAACTTTCAACGTCTCATAAAATTTATGAGACGTTGAAAGTGACTTTCAACATCTCATAAATTTTATGAGACGTTGAAAGTCCTGACGAGGTGGATTTAAAAGAAACAGACAGAAGATTTTATCTTTGCTTTTGGTCTCTCTCTCTCTAAATTTACAGATCTGATTTCGAAATTTCCATTCCATCTTCTCTCTCTCAACATCTCCCTCGACATCTTCTTCCTCGCCGTCCTTCCCTCACCACTGCCTTCACCTTTCCCTCACTACTCCCTCGACATCTCATTCGAAATTTACAGATCTGGTATGTAGTTGTTTTTTTTGGAATAATATAGCAGTACAATGATTTATCAATTACTTTGTGCCACAGATTTTGTATCCCTACTTCCCCTTCTTCAACTTCAACCTCTCTTCCCCTTTCCGTCAGTTTCTTTTTCTTCTCCAAGCTTAGATCTTTCCATGTCGCCACTGCCACAACGAAGCCATGGTCTCTTCTATCTCTTCCTTTCTTATATTTATATTCACTTCTAGATCGTCTATGATTTATATACAAATTCCCAATCTAGTTTATTCGTTGATTTTTTTTTGTTTGAATTGAAATGTGTTTTTTTTTGTGATTAAGAGCTCGCTTGACAACCCCAAAGAGCACCATGAACTGGTCAGGCATGATGTTAAGCAGGTAAGAAGCTTGCCTCTACTCCTTTTTTACCGACCCTGCCTTCAGTTATTTGCATTTTGTATATGTTTGTTTTAATGAATTAGTATTTATTATTGGCATTGATTTGTTAAAACTTGGTCGTGACTTTTGTTTATTTCAAGTTATATGTTCAGTCTGTGATGTTGAGTAGGAGGTAATTAATGTCTTCTTTATTGTGATTTACTTAGTTGAATTGACTCTGATTGGCTTCTAATATTAGTTTGGATATAAATAATAAAATTAGTTCATTTTTTTTATTTTAAGTGTTATATTTCTATTATTCAGATAAGATATTGGGGTTTTTTTTAGATTGTGGTTAATCAGCCTAATTAAAAAAATATTCTTTTTTTTTAAAAAAAAGACTTTTCACGTCTCTTATTTGAAAAAGAGACGTGAAAAGTATTTTTTACGTCTCACATTAAAAAAGGAGACGTGAAAAGTGGTCGCAGAAGACTTTCCACGTCTCACATTCAAAAAAGAGACGTGGAAAGTCCCCACTTTTCACATCTCATTTTTGAATGTGAGACGTGGAAAGTCTTCTGTGGCCACTTTTCACGTCTCACATTCAAAAATGAGACGTGGAAAGTCCGCACTTTCCACGTCTCATTTTAAATGTGAGACGTGGAAAGTTCCGACTTTCTACGTCTCCCGTATCCACGTCCCACAAAAAAGAGACGTGAAAAGTCCAAAAAAAGAGACGTGAAAAGTGTTTTCTGTAGTAGTGAGATCTTCATTTTAAGTTTCCAAAAAGTATAGTGCTTTCCATCAAAACCAGGGGGTTTGTTAATGGAGCTTCCTTCAGGCAGAATATTCTCGTACGATGCCATCTTGATCTTTTCTTCTCAGACTCGTTGGAATCAAAAAGAGAAGACCTTCTCTGATACCTAATGAGAATGCCAAAAACGCACAAGAGGGGGTGAATTGTTCTTTGAAAATTAAATAAAACTTAACAACACAAAACAATCCTTTATACTGGTTCGGCCAACACAATGCCTACGTCCAGTTCTCCAACTCCTCGTTGGGTTCCACTATACCACAGGTTTTACAAAAAACGGGTTCACCTGCCAACCTTTACAAAAGAGCTTTAGACTTCCCTCTAAACGCTCCCCTTACAACTTGTAAGGACACAACCCTGTTCTAAAGCCCCAAGCTTTAGAACAACCTCAAACAATAGAGGATTTCAATTAATGAGTTCACTTAATGAACAGATTTTGATAAACACTTAAGTACAAATAATCTCTCTAAGAGTAATAAAGACTTTGAGCTTTTGTGAGCAGAGAGTAAATAGGAATATTGAATGTTGGTTCGTCTCTGTGTGAGTGTGAGTCAGTTAGTTAGTAACTCAGTTCAGTACAGTTTGTAACTACTCATAAATGCTCAAGTCTTGATACTTATAACTCTTCACAGGTTGCCCTTTTCTTTCAGCTTCAAGAGGCCGTTTGAAATGAGTCGTTGGGAGCTCTTAGCCGTTGGCAATTAATGTTGTTCTTCATCTTTGTCAACTTTCTTCTCTTGCTTCAATTAATTCTTGCAGAGGTGAGCTAAGAGAGATAGAGACTGTGAGTAACGATCACCTGCAACATTGTACTTGCATAGCAGCATTTTCAGTAGCGCTAGCACTCTTGGCTATCGCTAGCTTAATAGTGTAAGTCCTGCACTTAGCTATTAGCTAAGGTGTTATCGCTAGTGTATTTCATTAGCTCAATGTTCAAAGACAGTGTATTAGCTATCTGATTATCTGAGTTATTTCAACAAGTGTTTTTCTATCGATAGCTAATCATGTTATCGCTAGTTATCTTATTAGCTCATTTGCTTAAAGACACTGTACTAGCTATCTGAATGTCTAAGTTATTTTCAAGTATTCTGTTATCGATAGCCAATCATGTTATTGCTAGTAACTATGTTATCGCTAGTTATCTTATTAGCTCACACTGTACTAGCTATCTGAATGTTTAAGTTATTTCAAGTATTCTGTTATCGATAGCCAATCATGTTATCGCTAGTTGACTTAGTTCATTACTGCTAGCTGTTCTAACATTCTCCCCCTTTGTGTTATCCATGTTATCTATGAGGCCTTAGCGATAGTGATAGAGCTTAGCGATAGTAATCTATTGTTCTTTGCTTGCTTAGGCTAGCTTAACTCATTATATTAGCGATAGTGAAAGTCTTAGCGATAGAGATATGACTTTTCTTCAGATTATTGCTAAGTCTTCATTAGCTATTGTTATCCTAACACTTTCATTTGTTAGCGATAGGTTCTAGCTTAGCGATAGTGTATCTGTTATCTATAAGATTGACTTGTCCGAGGTTTGGCATATCCGCAAGCGCACGGGTCGTCAAAAATAGTATAGAAAAGGTTGTCGTTCCAACAGGGACTAAGGCAAAAGTGGATTAATTATCGCAATTATATTATCAATTAGGTTGAGTGAGAATTTTTGTATTTTGAATTTCAAAAGTACCTAAAATGAAAATAACTTGACAAAAATTAAATTAAAACTTTAATTCAAAACAAGAGCAGTCTAGGCTTATTTATCCGCTTTGTATTTCATGATACTTGATTGACCCTCCTCTAATGACAATTAATAAATACTAAGTTGATGTTTGAAGTCATATCCATTTGAATAACTCTCTCAAGCTTACCCAAACCTTAATTAACTACTAATATGCATAATCTCTTACTATATATTATGTTAATTAGTCTCTATAAACATCCCACTTCAATTTTACACAACTTGGTTAATGAATATCTCTATCTCACTAACAAACTCTCAATCCCAACTTGGAATTTTAAGACAAGCTTGAATTCAACCTAGTTCTATGCTTAATTAATGCTCTCTCAAGCCACTAATTAGGCTAACAAGCTAAATGTTGGCCACCACTTAGGATAAATAAAGCACAAGTTAAATTCACAACCTAGTAATCATTAATTATCAATAGAGAATAAGTTCAAATATCAGTCCATATAAAGCTTCAAAATAAGCCTAGAACAAATTAATTAGCTACTCATAACTACAAATAAAATCACAAAATCATCCCATCAGCAGCCACAAATTCAGAGTCAGATATTATAATTAGAAAGAAGAGAAAAAGAAACAAGAAATTGTTTAAAGAACTCCCTAAAAATATCTTGTTCCCCTCCTTCCTTTCCAATTCCGCGCTGCTGGCCAGAGAAGAGAAGATGAAGATGATGACGATGACAGCACGCCGAAGTTCCTTTCGTCCTCACTTAGACAGCCGTCGCTCTCCCTCTCCTCTCTTCCTCCTTGATTCCCCGCTGCCCCCCACTCGCTGAACAAGATGAAGGCGTGAAGAAGATGGGTGAACAGTGAAGTGTGTCGGCTCCTTCTCTTTTTCTATTCACCCGCCTCTCATTCAACGTGGGTCTTAGGTCTTGCAATTCAATCACAAATGACGCCGTATGTGCTAGCTGGAAGGCAACAAAATAACAAAATTAAAACAATATAAAAGAAAAAGAAATAGTAGCAATATTAATATAATAATATTAATGATAGTAAGACTAATAAAAGTAATAACTACTAGGAAGCTAAAATGACGGAACTTTCATCCTTTTTTTTTCTTTAATAAAATTTTGATTCTTGATTTCTTGTCATTTATTTACTCTTTTACCTTATATCTTACTACTTCTATTTAATTCAAAATTATTATGTTAATTAGAAATCCCCTAAATAATGCACCAATTTAATATATTATCAAAAATCTCAAACAAATCCTTTTAATTTTGCATCAATGACTCCCCAATTTTATCAAAATATATATCAAATATAATTAAAAATGGGGAGTCATCAAAGATTTACTTGTTCAATGTTACGGTAACCTACACTCTTTTACTTAGTTATTTATCATGATTCTTATATCAATTTATTCCAGACTAAGTTATATGCTAATCATTCATTTTACTTATGTTATCTATGGGTCCAGTTCTCATCAAAACTTAAGATTCTAACATCATGAATAGAAAATGAGGAATGCATATTCCTCTATAGTGCTGGCAAAGAAAGAAAATGATAATTATTGATACAACAATAGCCATGGTAGTTAGCACCATTACTGAGGGATGAATAGTAGCCATCAAGAAATGAATAGGAAAGTAGGAGTAAGAGAGGGAGAAGTATTTATTTCTTTAGGTAATCTGGCCCCGTCATATTTTACCCACCTATCCAATACAAACAACAGAACATTTTGTCAAGATTTGTTAAAACAATTTCCCCTCTTCACAATTAAATCACAAACACAAAACAAAATCAATCGGCCCCAAACATAGGTTTTGATAGCCCTGAATGGAGCTCCCGCAGATCTATCACATAAAAAAACAAGAAGTACGCGGGAAAAATAGACATAGTTCCTTCTTCCTTATACAAACACACATCTAATCCCTCAAAAAAAAAAAAGCATCGCAGCGGCAAACAAAAAATAAGTTACAAGATTAAATCAACACAAATATGGTTAATTTCTTACTAAAGGCAACCAGATCTATGGACACCATCTCCTTCAACAGGTGACACCACACCTATCATAGTTGACAACCTCTGTGAAAAACAATTTATCCACCTTTAAAAGAAGAACACCTTCGAATCTCCACTCGGTAAGGTTGGGAAAGGTGAGCGGTTCATCTATCATATGGAGAAGACGTCGAATGATGGTGAGCAGAGATAGGGGTTTTTGGCTGAGAAAGGGGTTATTTTGGGTGGGGAAGGCGATATCAAATGGGAAGGAGGAGAAGGGTGACAATGAAAGGGATAAGGGGAGAGAAAATTACCGGATGTGATTGATAAGAAATGAGGTTTTTGAAATTTGAATTGAACGGCTTAAGACAAAAACAACCACAGGGGCATTCTAAGCGGGAGAATAAACATTACTTGGGGAAGCAACAATTGAAGACCTCATCTGGTTTGCACAGAGCCCAATGACATAATAAGGAAAGATAAATAAGAGAGATGGCTTTGATGAATAGTAAAAGTAGAGACAAGCCGATGATAAGCCGCAAAACCATCGGCTTGAAAGATCAGATTTCTAATATATAGGATTGTTTTCGGTCAAATTTCCATCAAAATTAATTCTTCCTTACAATACGTATCTTTTTCATGCTTTGCCTCCTTCCTTCCTTCGCTGGAACCAATGGCTAATCGAAGAAGAAGAATAATTTCGAAGTCAAAATCTCAGATAATTCCGCATTCAGGTAACATCTCATAGTACCTATTGACTTTTCCGAATCAGACAAACTTTGTCTAACTATAATCAAATTTCTTACTTTCTAGTTTGACCTAGCAATGGCCCTTTAATTGACTAATTTATCTTGCGAATTTGAAAATCGCTGTTGCTTTCTAATTTTACATATTTGACTAATATTCCGTATATAGAATGTTAATGTGAAGTAAAGCTTAGCAAGTATAACATAAAATAGAAGCGTGATTTGACTGTTATTGCATTGTAATTGTTTTTGTTCCTTATTCTTTAAAACTTAAGATGAGAGAACCAGTGACTAAATCTGTCATGCAGGGCAGAGGTTCTCCTTCTGCTCTTACTGGACTGCTTCTTATTCGAAGTACTTGACTGGGAAGCATGATGAGGTGCAGATGGCGTTAGGGATGAGTTAGATCCGTATTGACTATAATTGACCGTGTAGAAATGCACAACGATCTTTTTAAGCGAAAGATTAAAAAATGGCTGTAAGTTTGCACGAGAAAAATAGAGTGTAACGACAAACTTACGTGCAGCTTCAAAAGGAACCGATGGTGAATTGAGTGAATCACCTCCTTGCGTTGAATCAGGCCGATACGAACATGAATGGAGGAAAGTGGGCGAAGAGTACTGAAAATGTGGACCCTCTTGTCTATATGAATTCGAATGGAAAGGACTATGGGACATTTTGGTATGATAACAGAGGAAGAAGGCCAACTGGAACAAACTGGCATGTATTGCAGATACAGGAACATAAGAAACTATTACTGAATGAAAGGCTGCAGGGAAGGAGGAAGATGGTTTTTTTTATTGCAAGTTAAATTAAGGTTGTATATGCATGTGAGGGGAGAGGCACATTTACTTGGAAAATAAGCTGGAGACTTTAGGAAAGCTTAGAAGGTTAAAATAATAGACCAAATATCTTTTTCTTTTGGCTAGTAGACCAAATATCTTTATTGCTCCCTTCTATTATAGGTGTACGGACACATTTGATTCACGTGAGGAGAAAGGTTCAATTACTTGGAAAATCAGCAGCAGACTTAAGGAAATGTTGCAAGATTAAAATAATAATCCTTCTTGTCCTAAATATAAGACCACTTTGACTTTTTTTTGTGTAAATTAAGGAAGCAAATTAGACCACTAAATTATAACATATGTCACATGAAATTAGATTATATGTTAGTTTATAAGTAGAATAAATTAGTTTTGAGGAAAAAAGATTTTTTTTGGACTGAAACTACTTTTTTTTACTAAAAATAAGTAAAAAAGTCAAAGTGGTCTTATAATTAGGACCGGAGGGAGTAGCACAAATCTCTTCATCACTGGACTGTTCACATAATTATAATGACATATAGAAAATATTTTGCAGTTGAGGGGAGAAGATCAAGTGGTTGGAAAATAATCTGGAAATAATAAACCAAAAAATTGAAATTAAATAAAAAAAATTTCGTATGTAATTACTACCAGAGGGAGTATTTAGAGTAAATTTAGACATATTCAAAGAAGAAATGTATATGTATGTGGAAAGATAAGGGTGAAATGAATAAATATAATAAAACTCTGGTACAAAAAAAGTAATATAATAAAAGAAAGAAAGAGATGGACACGTGATGTGGTACATGTTAATTAATGTTTCTTCTGCTTCAGAAAGGTGGAGACACGTGATTTACACTTCAAGAGGAAGAAAATGTTCTTGGGAGCCAAGAAAGGAAATAAGGACAAGGCATGGACATGGGGCTTCAGCTTGACACGGAGCCCAACAAACAAATAAAAAATGACATTAAATAAGATGAACAAGAAACTGAGTGATGAGCTAACAAATAAGCCATTTTGGAGCCGGCTTCCAGGCCTTGATTTAAGAAAGATAGGATGTTCATTGATTCAAGACAATGAAATCTGCAGTGGAATCACTTATTTTTTCTGGACATTATATTTCAATATTTCATTGAGATTTTTATATTCTGAAATGCAACACAAAATATTTAAGTAAGACTATGGCATGACTAATTCGTAACAATTTCTACACATTTTCGTTGTCTGTGCTGCTTTGATTGGCTTCAGTTTTATTACACCTTAATTGGAAGAAAATGTCTTCATAAGAACTCACTAGTTCTAGATTTATCCACATTCCATAGAAGCCCAGAGATTAATAGCATAAAGTCTCATACTTTAGGAAGATGAGCAATTCCCGTGAAAGATTTCTGCTACATAGCATTCCATTGTTTTTGTAGTATAGAGTTACTTGAATAAACTGATTCACTTATAGATTTGATTCTCTACAGGAAGGTTTATTATACTGTAGGAAACTTTATTTTGTATAATGCTTCTTTCAAAATTATTGTCTCATGCAGGATCTAAACATCTTTCTTGTCTCTTTGATTCAGCTTCAATCTCATAAACCAAGCTATGGAAAATCAACAAATTACTATATTGAATCCAATTCTCAATCGATGATAAACTCTTTCATGCTTCCACTCTAGTTTCCTCCCAACAAACTTGAATCAAAGGACCATGAGCATAGTGTATGTATCTCCCATAGAAGTCCAGTGGCTGAAGAGAAACCGAACTGAACCTGATCTGGCAGGATTTCTCTCAAATTAATTCCATGGGAATAATCTTGTTGAATTGTCATATCATCCTTATATCCAATGAAGAACACATTTAGTTGGTATGAGATAGAGTTGTAGGTAATCTCAGCATCTTACTTTCTGCCATCTTTAATACTGAACCATTCTGTTGTGTAGGGAGTCCACATTTTGTTTACATCGACACCGACATGATCATAAGGCGGATCATCATCATTCGGAAGGGTATCAAACTCCACTACTACAAATGGATGCTCTTGTGTGTAATTCAGGTCATCCATTACCTGTTTACGACCTACAAGACCAATACCAGAGCCATCTGGTGGCACTAGAAGTGAAAAGTTGGGGTGTGTTAGGAAGAGTATGATGCCATCTCCACGATGATTTTTATCTGGTGAATCAATTATAAAGGTGAAACGGGTAGTGAAGTCTGCAATTTTTCCTGTCTCCTTGTCTCAAAGTTGCAAAAATTTGTTGTACGTTACTCTCCTTGTACTATCTTTTCTATATCTGAGTCAAAAGAGTTGATGTTTTAGAGATTTGATAAATTTATGACTAAGTTAGACATATCTTTTTTGAGTTATGATAAAATTATGTGAACATTTCTTTTGTTTTCAAAATCAACACAGATTTCTCTTAGATGTATTTCCTCTTAATCTTACTGAAATGACCTTTCTCTTTTAATTGCAACTGGAGTTTGTATATTTGAAATATTGAGGAGAACCTACTTTGTTCATTTTAAATGTTTTGAAAATATAGCAAAAGTTTGGGTAGTTTCACTTAATTATTGGAAAACCATGCGTAATTTATTGTAGAATTGTTCTGCTTTTTGTTAAAATGAAATAAAATTTAAGAACAGAGTGACTGGATCAGAGCCTTATCCCACATTTTGATCGCAAAGGATTTTGTGTTTTGAAATCTATTAGACCGCTATCACATCTAAAGTTGCAAACATCAATATCTTTAATAAGCACATTCATAAGACGAAAACCAATCGAGCCATCAAATCAGATAAGTTATAAATCCTACCTCTAAAAGAAAACAACATCAAAGCACAATTAAGCTATATACAATTTGATCATATATAGAATATACTTAAAGAGTATTTAATTAATACTTCTCTGACATAAGATTTGACTTAGGTAGCATGAAGACCTTCAAAAAAAAAAGTAGCGGAAGGTTGAAAATAACACTCAACGGAGTCATTGAACATAATATTTTGGCCAGCAATATAACCAAAGAATTAATTGTTGATAAAGTCAATAGCGTAGTGCGAAATGTAGATCTCAATGGGATAAGGCTTGTTGTTATTTTATGGCATGAGACAGAGAGAGAGAGAGAGAACCTCAAAATCTTAGCACACCATAATCTTCAAGATGAACAATTCTAATTGTTTATTGATCTTTCTCTGCCCATCATCATCACTCTTTCCTAATTAATAACTACAATACAAGTTCCCTTAGCTTTGTTGGTCTTACACTGACCTAAGTAATCTAGTCTTTAAACAAATGCTAAACTTCAAATTTGACTTACTATATTCTGCATCAGTTATAAGAAACAAGGTAATCTCAATACCTGTATTAAGCATATCTTCTCAAATCCTAACCAAAAATGATAAAATATAAAATTGAATAATATCACCTGGTGAGATGGAGGACCCCATTTCGTTGATAAACATCTCCATCAAACTTTAAGTCCTCATAACCCATCTCAAGAAACTGCTGATAGTTGAAATGTATAGAGTCAGAACTACGGATTATCAGAAACAAGAATATTTTGGTTATGAGAAAACTAGGAAGGCCATGAGTTCTCATCCTATGTTGAGACGCTGCCATAGCTAATATGAGACTTATGAGGTTGTGGAGGGAACAACTTGCTTTATATGAAGATCCAATGAAGCTCTCTTAATGATTGAAGCACACTGTTATATGTGGCAAAGCAATAATAAGAATTCTTTTTAGGCAAAATTAATTACATGTCCCATAGAAGGAACTTAATATGAGGTTCCACAAAATACCCTAATTAAACTAAAGTCCCAAGAACTTGTCATTTCCTGGCCAAAAGTTGTTATCATCAGATCAAAAGTTGTTACTCATCAAGAGTTTAAAAAGCGTGATTGTCAGGACAAAAGTTGTTATTGACCAGACGATAACAACTTTTGGTATCACGATAACAACTTTCTGGCAGGGACCTCGGTTCAATTGTGGATTTTGTAATACCTTATCTTAATTAAGTTCCTTTTATAGGACTTGTAATTAATTTCCCCTTCTTTTTATCATATTTTTTTTATTTGATGACTTTGAAAAGTATTGATGAGAATGGGTTCAATTATGAACCCCTTTTTCAACTCTCTACTTTTGATTTCTACTCTTGTGCCTAAGTTAGTCCCAGGTTGGGACCAAGGATGAAAGAGAAGGAAGAAAAAAACAGATCAATATTAGCAATCCCTCTGCTCCAAAATGAAAGTATTATTTTAATTTTTGTTCAAAATATAAGTCTTGTTCGATAACATTTAGAGATGAGAACAACTTATAAAAATAAACAGACAAAATTTTAATGAGGTAAACTTGGGCAATTTTATCAATTTAAGACATATTTAAATACTTAATTATCATTCTTAGTATGTGAAAAGCACCACTTTCAAGTGTGTGTGCGTGTAGCGCGCCCTTGGGTCCGCCCTTCAAAAAAATAAGAACCAAGGGGATAGTGGAAGCTAACCCCCGGGTATCGTTCGCTTGAAAAGCCTAACGCAAAAGATGACCTAGTAGCTAATATGCAAACTAACAAAAGTAGGTAAAAAGTAGGGAGAATTGCAAATAGGTCCCAAGCAAGGGAATTAATTTCAGACAGGTCCATTAACAACTCCTTCACTTGTTAACCAAGGCTATTACAGTTGTTAATAGTTATCATTAACAACTCCTTGAGACCTCTCTAAAATTAATTCTCTTGCTTGGGACTTATGTGCAATTGTCCCTAAAAAGTATTGTATTTTGTTTTTGGTATAAAATAGGTGCATAAGATGTTATATGTTCAAGGGTAAAAATAAAAATAAGATAAAAGTGAGATTTGGAGGGGAAAGGAAATGGAATCATTCTTGATAAATGGAAACCTTGGGATTCATTGCTTCTAAAGATTTTCAGGGAGTTTTTGTTGATTTTCGAAAGACCCCTAGAGAAATCCCTCTAGGCTAGGATTATGTTAACTTAATTAATGTCGGAACCCCAAACATTACTTAATTTAACCTATATTGATTAAGTTCAAAATCAATATGAATTTACTAATCGTAAGGGGCTCCTAATCCAACAACCGGGACCCCGAATTGCCACTTAATTAATCCTAGAGTTTAATCAATTATTGGAAACCACATAATAAATCAAGACTCTAGGATTGAAGTCCAATGCCACTCATGCAATTTGACAAATTCAAGAACTAACTAATCATGCAAGACTTTAAATCCACAACTTAGGCCACCCCACAATTGCACTTAATTTCTCAATTAACCCTAACTCATTGATGGCCACCCAAACAAAGATTAAGGTTGAAAAGAGTAATTAACCAATGTCTAAACACAATTAATTAATTCCTATGCCATTCCATTCATGTAAAAACCACTTAACATTTTTAATCCACTAAAGAAGCCACCTTGAGTTAGCACAAGATATTCACAAAGAGAGTAACAAAATCATGAACCCATAAACTTCATCAAACTCAAAGTTAATGTAGCACAATTCAAGTATTCAACAAGAAAGAAACAACATAAAATAGTTTCTAACCCTTATACAACATGTAGAAATGAAGAACACAACCAAATGTCATAAATATACTCCTAGAACCCTAGAAAAGCATATATACAACAAGAGGAAGAAGGATTAGAACTAGAGCTCCCCTAACATTGCTCCAAGCTCATCCTTTGGCTCCCACCACCAAGAATGATGGAGCCTAGCTATTGTCCTCCAAGAAGAAAACAACAACAAGGAAGAAGGAAGTGGCTGCCATGAAGTTGGAGGAAGGAAAATGGAAGATGGAGGGGATGGAGATGAGAGGGAATGAGAGAAAATGAGAGGCTAGGGTTTGGAAGTGTGTGGTGCCTCCAAATCTACCCTAATGGGGTCTGATTTTTGAGTTTTATGTCCCTCAAGTCGGGTCAAGTGAGTGGGTATTTGGAAAACCCAGTTTGAGGTCCGAAATTCGCGAACTGATAAGCTGCAGAACGCTTCGTTCGCTGTCTGCTCACCGTGGTGAGGCCACGGCGAGCTGCTGTTGCTTCTAGTTTTCTTTGGCTTTTTCACCGCAGGCTCGTCGCGGCCGAGCCGACCTCTTTTCTTCCTCTTTGGGAGCTCATTTGCCGTGGGCTCGCCGTGGCGAGCTCCAATTTCTTTTGCTCCTTAGTTTGGCCTTCTTCTTTGTCCCGGGTCCGATCTTTTGGTCCTAAACGACCCTGCAAGTGGAAACAAGACTAAACAAGGATCAAATAGCCCTATAAACCAATTCATACAAATTAATCTACAATTATGGCCAATTAACCCTAATCTAACACTAATTTCACCTAAGAGTCTAAGTTATACATTAAGCATTATTGGACTAATATCGCAGCTCAATCATGTTAATTTCCTCAAATTAGGCATAGAAAAGCATTACAAATCAGAGATTTGTCAGTATGTGAGAATTAATTAAAATAAACCTATAATAAGGACTAGAGTCACATGTGTTTTATCATCTTATGTATAATTTCATTCTTCAATGTTATTTTCTTTTAAAATACATCCATTTATATATATATATATATATAAGATCTTTTTACTTAATTTGATTATATTAAAGATGTTAGCTAAGTTAGTTAAAATTACATGATATTACTAAAACACCCCAACCACATTCATTTATTCACACTCTCCTTCTATTACTTGTTTATTATTGAGGAGCATCAATAAGGATAAATTAAGGAAAATGTGAGGAAAAAATAGAGAGATGTATTATATTTAGGAACAAACTTACATCCCCAAATAGGTCTTATCATTAAGAATGGAGGGAGTAGTATACTATTTACATTCACCGAATGAATAAGCAAATATTCACGAAATATAATTGGATGTAATTTAAAATAGATAATTACAAATTTTGAGTTTCCATCAATGACCATAAAAAATTCCTATAAAATGATATATGAAAATGTGTAATAATTGTGAGGAAGGGAGTTGATTTGCCTGAGTCAACATCAAAATTTTAAAATGAATACCCATGTGTAAAATGTTGACTTGCTCCATGAAGACAAAAACTAGCATTAATGGAGTTTGGAATAACTGCATTGTCCTGTCTCTAATCATATAATGGACCTCCTCAAAACATACATTTTCAACCACGTAATGCCTCTGTTGAAGCTGACTATAATCCCACCCATTCCCTCTGCATCCTTTTTTCCTTAACAAAGGGCTAGAACACAGGGAAAATCCTTTAAAAAGAGTTTCTCAATATATATAGAACAGAAAGGTGCAACAAAAATGGGTAAAGAGAAAGAGGTATAATGGATTAAAATGTTATTTGAAAAGTTTAAGGGTCTATTTGATACGAGGAGAAGGGAGGGAAAGTTTTTTTGAGTTGAATTCAGAAAAATTAGAGAAGATGTGTTAAAAAAATTTCATTAATTTTTCTTACTCTTTTATTTTATATATAATATTTGTTTAATACTTACACCCTTAGTTCTTCAATTTTTTAAAATTTAGCTCAAAAAAATTTCTCTCCCCTGCCCTCTTAGCCAATTCCCTCTTACCAAACAACCCTTAAATGAAATGAAAAATATATCCTCATCAAATATCATTTTTTTAAAAAAAGTTTTCACCTTGTTGATGCTTCGGCCGACAGCAGTGGGAGATCCACTAGCTGCAGAGCTCGACTCAAGTGTGGGTGGTTTTTTTTTGGCCGGGGATAAAGAAGAAAAGTGAAGGGGGGTTAAATTTGAACCAATTCATTTTTGTTTGCCAAAAGGCATGGTAGCCACTTGGGCTACCAAGCCATTTTGTTGTATATTGTGTGCAAAAAGTAATATGAGTACTTCTGTTAACTTTTTACCCAACTTGTACCCAGGTTCCTATATACATATACCAAATTCTTTTATGCAATTGTCAAGTTGCATATAAAATTACCAGGTATTTCTTCATGATAAGTTTAGATATTAAATTATCGATTTGAGAGTTGAAACCACCAAATTTCAATATGATATTATCAAGTTGATATAAAAAATTATCAACCTATTCCCAAGGTTTGATTACGAATTATGAACTCTTCAATAGTTTTTACTAAATTCATTCGTAAGATAACAAATCCAAAATTTCAATTCATTTTCAGGTTATGATAAGGAATTGCTAAGTTGACATATAAAACTAGCACTACTACAGAAATGTCTTATCGCGACGCAATTATAGCGGCGCTTATGCTAAAAAGCGCCGCTGTTGGTTTGTGAATAGCCTATACCGGTGCTTACCACCATATGCGCCGGTATAGCTATATGCCTATACCGGTGCTTTTGAAAGAAAACGCCGGTATAGGTGTCCAGCTATAATCATTTTTTATTTTCTTTATTTGCAAAACCTATACAGGCGCTTTCTATAAAAGCGACGGTATAGGTGTCAAGCTCATTTTATTTTTTTTTATTTGCAAAATCCTATACCGGCGCTTTTGGAGAAAGCGCCGATATAGGCCTATCCTATACCGGCGCTCTCTTTTAGAAGCGCCGGTATAGGTGAGCGCCAACTTTTCCCTCTAGATCTAAAAAAAACAATTGCCTTATTAACTTTTCACTTTTCATTCGCCGCCTACCCTTGCTTCCTCTCGTCTTTTCACTTTCCACTTTCTCTCGTCATTTCATTCCCTCTTGCCGCCGTTCACCTTAGCTTCATCTTCACTCGCCTTCAGTCACATCGCCGTTCACGCCGTTCTCGTCTTTTCTTCAATCACGCCGTTCACCTTTGCTCTGCCATTTCATCTGTGGAAACGAGATAAGCTTAAGCTCTGCCATTTGCCACAGAAAATCTCGACCCAAGCACCCAAGCCTCTTCCCCAAATCTTTGCTTTCTTCAGTGAGTTTCCCCTTGCTTTTGCTTTTTTTTTAACTTGTTTTAGTCTCTGGGATTCCCAGATTTTTGTTGTTTGAGAAACAGATGTTCTAACATCTGATTCGTTGTATTTAAAGGTGGGTTTTTTGCAAACAAAGCTGGTGGGGATTTTTTGCCTCATTCTTAATCGGATAAATTATGAGAGTTTATGTGTCTTTTGCATTTTTGTTTTTTTTTTCATTTTTTTGTTCTCCGTCGCTGGAAGCCGTAAACCAAAGCTGATTCATTGTTTGTACTTGTACATAGCATGTACTCTCTTATCAAGTTTTACTTTTGTGCAATAAAAATGTTCAATAATTAATTGTAATTTGGAAATGGATGCTTGTGATGCACTATATATCACTGCTCTCTTGTTGAATCACATATCACTGTAAAGATTTGGATTATAATAAAAAGTTCACGATTAAAATATTAGAAAATAGCTTCCTTTGGGAAAAGGAAAAAAAAGGGGTTAATAGCTTCCTCTGCTCATATCTCCTGCATATGATTATATTGATGCATTATTGGTCAAAAGCTTCACGTTATATATGACTATGTTCTATTAAAATATATATAGATACTTGAAGAGTTAAAAAATATTTAACTCTATTTTTTAAGCTTATTTTTTGTCGGTATTTTTAAGTCTTATTTTATGGAATGTTCTATGTGCTTTAAAGCACATACTTCTTAGTTTAAAATATTTTTTCATGCTATAACTTTTTCTATTTCATGTGTATTTCTATACATGAATATGTAAGTATATGAATGTTGCTAACGGAAAAATGCATGCACACACATATATATTATATAATAACAATAACACATTTTTTTAACTGACATCAAATATATGTTTAAGTGCTATTTTTTTGAACAAGAAATTGATGATTTGTTTATTTATGTTGTAGGGTTCTCATCTATAACCTTGGCCTATATATATCAAAGCGTGCCTTCAGCTGCTCAACATAGTATATAGGTGGGAATCAATCCATATAACTTTGCTTAATGAAGTTCACTATAAATATAAAAATTGGTGAGTTGTTTATTTTTGTTGTAGGGTTCTCAGGAAGTCTTTGCTTGGTCCACATTATTCGACAAAAACAAATTAAAGTAAAGGAAGTCATTCAGGTATGTAAATTTTATGTCGGGTGATGAGAGAAAACTGTGATATTTTATTTTACTCGTATGAAATTTTTGTTTTGTTGAACCATTAATGCTCTTGTATATAAATACTCTGTGAATTTTGTTGTGGTGGGCTTTGGAAATATATTGAGTTTATGGTGTTTATATCCATTTCTATGTAAAAAAGAGAGGGCCTTGAGCCTGGGAACGTTCATTTTGTAGCCGTTATGCTGTCGATTTTTGTTTAAAAAATAAGGTAACATCGTAAGGTGGCTACCTAATGATAAGTAAGTCATATACATCTTACCGACGTTTTCCTTTAGTAGGTTACAATGTTGGATCGGAAATAGATGTTTTGTGATCGACGTTCAAAGGAATATATAGATGGAGCAAAAGAGTTCATTGAATTTGCTGCTGAGCATGCAGAGAATGCTAACAGAATTGTGTGCCCTTGTATGTCTTGTTTATATGGAAAGCATCTTCGCCCTATTGACTTGTTGGGTCATATAATTTGTCATGGAATCGATCCATCTTATACACAATGGACAAAACATGGTGAGACCTATGAAGATGAATGCGGAGACCGGCTACATGATGTTAGTATCGCATCGAATGTGCTTGACTCGGACATGTGTGATGAGAGCGATGACCTTGAAGAAATGTTGAATGTGGTGGGTGAGGAGGATCCTGAAATATTTCAGACGCTGAAGAGTGATGCAGAGACGCTGTTATATGTGGGATGCAGCAAATACACAAGATTGAGTGCGGTGCTTAAATTGTATAACCTGAAAGCTCGATACAGTTGGAGTGATGCAAGTTTCACCGCACTATTTTTCGTTCTGCGAGATATACTTCCATAAGCGAATGTACTCCCTCCGAAAACATACGAGGCAAAGCAAATTCTCTGCTCGACCGGTATGAAATATGAGAAAATACATGCATGTCCCAACGACTGTATTTTATTCCGAAATCAGTATGCATTGTTGGAGGAGTGTCCAAAATGCAACACGTCTCGGTATGGAAAGATGGGTCAGTATTCAATTAGCTTCTATATAGAGATTAGATCATGGAGATGCTTGACGAAAGATGGGTGAGTGCTACGGTTATCAATTTGTGGATCAGGTATATATGCGTTTCCATTATGGTTTCATTCAATGTCATAAGTATACACTAATTGCGAGTTTATATGGTTTCTTTGAAGGCACCTGTGTGAAGATGTCATGATCGTCGGGGAGCATGTCTTGTTTGAATTCATAAACCCGTATGCAATAGCAAAAATTGCGGGCGCGAAATATGATGATAATTTCAAAGCGATTAAAAAGCGTTTCACTTTAAAGGCAACAGACAGAATTTTATTCTTAACTCCAATTAATACAGGGTAAGTGTATAAGCATCATAGCTTTTATTGTATTCTTAGCTACAATCATCATAGATATATATGCTAACATAACGCTATAAAATTTCCCAGGTTACATTGGGTTTTGCTTGTCATCAATCCGACAGTACAGCCGGAGCCCCTTATTTACTACTTAGATCCTGTGGAACTGCTGAACCAGATAATCGCCCAGATTTGATGCGTCTCTTCAATGAGTAAGCCAATGTCAACATTATTTGAATGCGTTGTATTATTTGTCATTTTATATGACCGATCCAAACTAATAAAATTAATTTAATTTGTTTTGTTTCCAGAGCATTGACTAGTTTTCGGGTTGCTAATGGGTTGAATTATTCCAAAGCCATTGATAAAAAAGATGCTTATCCGTGGCGCAAAGTCCAGGTTTTACATGTTATTCAATTTTTAAAGCAATCGTTAGTTAAACCATAACATAATTGTTTCTTATGTTGTATTCTGTATTTTTCGTTACAATGCCCACATCAACCCAATGACAACGACTGTGGATACTATGTCATGCATTATATAAGGGATATCGTATCACATGATCGAGATAACATCCCATTGATAGTAAGTTTTATCTTTTCTAAATCTGTGTTTGTACTTGTAAAATTTCAAGTAAATTTAATTGTCATTTAAATTTCTTTATGCAGTATTATCCAGACGCACGTTGCTTCATGTTGTCAAGGGAACAAATGAATGCGCTAATTGAAGAATGGTGTAGTTATGTACACTCTCTTTTCCCTCAAATTTGATAGTCTAGTAGCTAGTATGTATGCTTTTATTTCTTAATTGACAAATTTTTTGTATAATTGTACTTGTTGTTCTCTGTTTGAGTCACTTATGTATATGGATTGCCTGAAAATGTATGGAATTGTTAGGTTATTTGCAATGATGCAGGTAGGTGTGAATTAAAAAATAAATCGTTTATTTTTTTAAAACAAAAAAAGATATAGCGGCGCTTATAGAAAAAAGCGCCGCTATAGGTCACACCCAAATAAAAAAAATTTAAACCCTAAAGAGGTGCTTATGGAGAAAAGCACCGCTATAGACCATACCCAAATAAAAAAAATTTAAAAAATTTAAACCCTAAAGCGGCGCTTATGGTGTAAAGCGCCGCTATAGGCCATACCCAAATAAAAAAATTAAAAAAATTTAAACCCTAAAGCGGCGCTTATGGGAAAAGCGCCGCTATAGGCCTACCTATAGCGGCGCTTTTTAAGCGCCGGGATAGGTCTTCTGATCTATCGCGGCCCTGGCTATAGCGGCACTTTAAAAGCGCCGCTATAGACTATTTTTGTGGTACTGTAGTAAGTTTTTATATGCAATTACCAAGTTTCGATATGAAATTATCAAATTGAAATAAAAAATTACCAACACGTTCCCAATTTGAGTTATAACTTATCAATTTGATAATTTTATATCATTATTTGGTAATTTCATATAGCAAATTGGGAAATTTATATATCAACTTGGTAATTACGTATCAAAGTCTGAAAATGTGTTTATATTTTGGATTTGTCTTGTGATAAACCAAAGTTGCTAAAACCTATTGAAAAGTTGGTACTTTTTAATCAAATCTTGGAAACATGTTGGTAATGTTATATCTCAACTTGGTAATATTGAAATCTGGTTATTTCATATCTCAAATTGGTGATTTAATATCTAAATTTATCATGTAAAAGCACTTGATAATTTTATACGTCAATTTGGTATTACCCATCGAAACTTGGTATTTGCATATATGAAATTGGTAAATGCATAACATGGGAACAAATTGGGTAAAAAGTTAAAAGGAGTAGTTATGTTATTTTTTGCACAATATATAACCTTTTGGCGAACTTTCCCTCCCCCTCAAAAAAAAAAAAACCCCTCCCCCGCGTGAGAGTTATGACTGGGTGATGCTTTGTGTGTGTATATAAATTAATATTTTATTGAAGGCCACGTTCATTTATGGCATCTTTTTGTCCTTACCCAATTTCATTGTACTTTTATGCAGTGTTATTAAACCTGAGCCGGACCGTCGGCCGGCGATGTACACGGCTCGGATCTGCTAAGAAGCCGTCTTCATTGTTTTGCTAGATTGGACCAGAAAAAAACCATCATGGGGCCGGAAACCGCTTTTCGGCCGAAAGCCGGGACGGTTTTCAGATAACCGGACGGCTCACACACTGCAAGAAAAAAATGAACAAGAGAATGAGATAATAAAGAGTGAAGATGAAATAATAAACAGATTGGTAAAAACATTACATTTCTCACCGTACACTCTCCAAAATCAGTGTTTTTACTTGTTATTCCTTGCGAATATGATTGCCCACAAACGAGATGTAGATACAAGCTCACCGGAAGTTAATCAAAGACGGATCTGATAGGAGAAAGGGAGAGCATGCGGGTTGAGAGAGAAAATCACAAGGATGTACTGCATTTCTTTTTATGCGTGTTACTTGTTATTCCTTGCGAATATGATTGCCCACAAACGAGATGTAGATACAAGCTCACCGGAAGTTAATCGAAGACGGATCTGATAAGAGAAAGGGAGAGCATGCGGGTTGAGAGAGAAAATCACAAGGATGTACTGCATTTCTTTTTATGCGTGTTACAGTCTTCTAAATCACATTTCTCTTTGTTAAAGCCTATCAAGTTTTGTCTTATAGTGGGATAGACTAAAATCCATCGGTTTAAAGCTTCAACCAATAGGGAAAATGTCACCTCAAGAACTGCCAAGAGATTTATGCATTGAAGTGTTTATTTTGTACAGGTAAAAAAATGGTCATTTGCAAAATTTTATTTTTTAAAGATAATTTAAAGACTTTAAATGATTTTCCACACAGGACAAAAAAGTATATTTTAAATATAAGATGGATGTCCATATCTTTAACCTTTTAAATTTTGTCTGAAGAAAGTAGTATAAAAAGGAATAATACTGACATTTATTTTTAAAATGAATAACTATTTCATATTATATTCTATATTTGTATTATTATATATGCAGAAAATATTAGTTTAATTTAATTATTTGTCACCTGGTCCAACCAACGGTTTGACTGTTTCGACCGTTTGAACAATGACCCGTTAGCATTTCCGGCTCAATGTCAGGTCCGTCTTTTAAAACATTGCTTTTATGTCGTTTATATTTTTTTTTGGAGTCTTTTTTAAAGATTTTTCCCAAAATATTGTTAAAAATGAGAAAACGACATAAAAAGACCTTTGAAATATGGAAAGTACAAAAATGTCCAATCAAGTTCATTAAAGACAAAAAGGTGCTATGGAACTTTCTATACTGTATGAAATTTAAAGGAAAAGAGAAAAGTAACCTTGTGGATGGAAAAACAAATTACCAATGTCATATATGAAATTTGACAAGTCTAGATATCATATTCCGACTTTGGATATTAAATTATGAAGTGTTGTTATGAAATTACTATGTTCATATGTTAGATTTATCAAATTTATAAGGGTTAAGGGTAAAAAATAAACATATAATTTCGTCAAAAGTTTGTCTAGCATCAAATACTTTTTTTGGACCAAATGTAACTCTGAACTTCTAAATTAAGATAAAAAATCATACTTACCATTAAATTTGGGTAAAAAATACACATGTACTTTTGTCAAAAAATTCGTCCAGCACCAAATACTTTCTTTTGGACTATCACTGTAAGTGTGATTTTTGATACTAATTTAGAAGTTCAAAATTACTTTGGTAAAAAAAAAATGCACTTGGTGTTGGACAAATTTTTGACAAAATCACATGTGTATTTTGACCTTTAACCTAATTTATAAATGAAATCAATCAAGTTCATATGAAAAATTTACCAAATAAGATATGAACTTAGCAACTTTGGATATGGATCGAATTTGCGCCAAGTTTGGATATGAACATTTCAAAAATTAAAAATGACACAATCATATTTACTCATGAAATTATTAAGTTTGTAGATCTGATTTATCAACTTTTTATATGAAATTTACGAAGTTCATATATATGGTATTCTTAACTTTGGACGCAAGATTATCAAGTCAGATATGAAATAATTATATTCATATATCATATTTACTAAGTTCATACATCAAATTATTAAATTCAAATATGACATCCTCAACTTTGGATTTGACATTCTCAACTTTGGATATAGAATTATCAAGTCTAGATATGAACTTCCAAGTTTAAATATAACATTACCAAATTTAGTTATAAGATTATCAGTTAGTGTATCATAATTACTGACTTCATATATGAAACTTACTAAATTCAGATATGACATTCCCAATTTTTTATATGCAATTATGAATTTGGATATGAAACTACCAATTTTATATATTGAATTTACCAGGTTATAAAAACAAGAAAGCTCTCAAACAAAAACAAAATGTCCTCCCCAGGACACAACCGACGTTGCCATTTACCTCCAAGGATGAAGTTCTGGAACGAGAAAAATAAATAAACTCACCACATAAAAGATCAGAATTATGAAAATTTTGAAGAGGAACAACAATAAACCTCCTTTTGTTGCAAAACCCATTCCGGCATTCTCTACCCACAAAACATTTATGGAAAAAATCTTTCTCCTCCTCAAGCAAAATCATTTCCCACCACCACCACCAGAGGATACAATTAACATCACCAAGTTAGTAATCAAACCCAAAAAATTATACACAGTTCATAAAAAATATCTTCAATTTGAAAACCCCAAAAGTGGTGAGGAGGAGGGGGGTGGTGAGGGCAGCGAAATCGAAGGAAGAGCGCGGTGCTGGTTGTAACACTAACTCCCTAATCCCACTATTAACCACTTACAATTAAACATTAAATCGTTTATAGTGTTAACTATGTTAGGAAAAAGAATTAACTTACTAAAATAACTAACATAGTTAGAAAAAGATCTTTCCATAATATTTATATATATTTCAAACCTCAATTCCAATCTCTGTCATCACAATATAACTTCCTTCCCAGTACAATAACAGAGAATTTCATTATGCATGATTAAACTTCACACATCATTCTTAAAATAACATACCATAATAGGTATTATACAATAATTTTCCCCCAGAATAGGAACAAGGTTCAGCGGAAGCATCATACAAAATATGATCCTAAATGTGGCAATACACTACTACAAAAAATACTATCTACGTCCCCTTTTCACGTCTCTTTTCCAAATAAGAGATGTAGAAAAAAGGCGGTGGCAAAACTGTAAATATTTGTAGACTTTCCACGTCTCATATTTATAAATGAGACGTAGATTCTAACAAAATAAGGGCGGTAAATAATTAAAAAAGCCAAAATAAAAGCGGGAAAACTTTTCACGTCTCATATATAAATATGAGACATAGAAAAGTACTTTTCACGTCTCACTTATAAAAGTGAGACGTGAAAAGTATTTTTAAAAAAGTTTCCACGTCTCACTTATATAAGTGAGACGTAGAAAGTATTAGAAAAATAATACTTTTCACATCTCACTTTAAAAGTGAGACGTTGAAAGTATTTTTTAGTACTTTTCACGTCTCATTTTTTAAGTGAGACATTAAAAGTCTTTTTATCAGGCTATTTTCCCTATATTTTTTTAATACTTTTCACTTCTCACTTTAAAAGTGAGACGTGGAAAGCATTTTTTAAGTATTAATTACATCTCACTTTGAAAGTGAGACGTGGTTACTATAATTCTTTTTTTTTTAAAAAAAGTTTCCACATCTCACTTATAAAGTGAGACGTGGATACTATACTTTTTTCATATTAAAAAATGATTTTCACGTCTCACTTCATGAAGTGAGACGTGAAAACTGTGTTTTTTATTTAAAGAAAAACCCTTCCTTCTTCAGGCCTTGCCTTCAGTGACTCCCTCTTCCTTCCTTCTCCTGGCGTTCGTGAGAGCAGAGAGCTCATCACCCATCTTCATTATTCATTCTCCTTCCTTCTTCATTCGGCCTTCAGCAACTCCCTCTGCTCACCACCATCACCCATCGTCCTTCTTCATTCTCCTTCCTGGCGTTCGTGAGAGAGGAACCCATCGTCTACAAACCCTCACCTTCGAGTTCAACCATAGAAGGAGAGGAAGCTTCACCTCTGTTCGGGCTTTAGGGTTTTGGGATTTTCTCCATTTTGATTCTCTCTCTAGCCGCTCGGATTTTGGTTTTTGTTACTTTAGGGTTTTCAATCTTCATTTTCCATTCTTTCACCTAGCTTTATTTTCCATTCTTTAGGGTTCAGAGATGGCCGGCGTTGGTGACGGCAACGGCGGAGGTGTTGTTGTGTCTGAATCAATCGCGTCAAAGGAGTTTGAATCGTTCCATCCAACCAAGCTTCTTTCTACGTCACTGTTCATCATCACCGATTTCTTCCCTTCCCCTGTTCAAGTCGATTCTTCTGATGAGGTTGGGTAATATATGATTTTTGTATGTTGAATTTTGGCTTTGTAAATTTCTGTTTTGGTTGCTCTAAACTATTTTTGGAATTAGTTTTGCTGTGAATTTCATGTTCTAATGTTTGACTTCATGGCTAAATTTCTGTTTTGTATATGAATTTGTGACCGTGGATCTTGCTACTCTTGTGGTGGTGATTCCGATGGAAGCTGGAGGAATTAAGTACTGTAGTTTAGATCTGTGTAGGGTAGATTTTGAGTTTCGTGTTTACTGTGGTTGGTTTCTGTTATGGTTCTGTTTCGTTGCATTTAGGGTTTCTTTTTAAGCATCTGAATTGTGGTTTGTAATGAAAATCAACTATTATGTTCCAAGTATTTCTATTCTTTCCAAAAATCAATGGGTAGACTTTATCACATATATATACATAGCAGCCCAGATTGTAAGGTAAGCCGTATTAAACTACTAAAAACATTCAATCATCAAACTGTAATATAATGATGATGGAGGGAGAGTGATAGATTTTTTTAATCATAATGATGATCATCAAACTGTAATATGATCGATTCCTTTTTTTGTCTTAACCTGCTCTCAAAACCACTGGCATATAACTTAACTTCTGCAGCTGTGCATATGCGCTGAGAAATATCTCCTGCAAAATAGTCAAATTCAGCACCAAATAATCACAATGTGATAAGGCTGAAATTGAAACAACATTGAATTTGAAGAGTAGAACAACCTTTAGGCAAGGTTAATACCATACCATAATCTTAATTTTTGGTGAATTTTGTTCACATATGAATAACAGATTGGGAGAAAAAAAATATACATTGCAGTGATTAATTATGAATGTAATGGTGAAGGAGGTATATCCCTCCAAGATTATCTTTCTGGGAACTGAAAAAAATGTGAGATTGAGAAAAGGGATTCTGTTACCTTTTAAAGATTGGGAACACGAGGTCAAAAATGTGAGATCATTTGTGAAATTAAATGCTCCATCCCAATCAGCATCTTTAGAGGGAAAAAACATAGAAATGGGAACCCACTGGTCAAGGTGCTTTTACTGGTTTTTAATTCTCTTCTTTGTTTGGTTTGAATTGGTTTTGAATAAGAGATTTGTGTTGTTTTGATGCTTTTGTTTGAGCTTATGTTGAGATTCATGGGTGTTGCTTTATTGCATTCTCTGCTAGATTTATGTTGCCCTGAATGGAGACTAGTTTTATGCTTATGAAATTTAATTTTACAAGGTTGAATTGATAAATGGTTCGTTTTGTGAGATGCTGCCATTACCTGAATCCTGTGGTTGATTGGAGCTTCTGATTTTTCTCTCTGTCTGTTTATATTGATAATAATGATTTGATCCTCTTTTGTTCATATTTGATAGATATGTGTTTGGTTTATAGGTACCTAAGCCATGTCGCCAGTTTTACCTTCTGAGTGGTACAATCAAATTATTATGTGACAATTGACAGCCATTGTATGTATATTGAAATTAACTCATAAATATGTTTTGGCATTCCTCTTAAGAATGTTGTTTCAGTTGAGAAATCAAAGGTAAATAGGAGCATAGTCAGAAGCTGGTGGGATCAAACCAACCAGAAAGGAAATCTATATGACTTGGACGATGTAATGCTGCTAGATGGTAAACGGTTGGAGTACTATATGTGAGAGTTCTTGGGGGTTTTAATCTTATTGTTGGCGGCAGTCCTTGTAATAACCTAACAGGTAGCAACAGGGTTAGTCGAGATGGTCTCGAGGGTAAAGAGTCATCTCTCTTCTTTGATTACTGTTGTATTTTAGACTTGGTCAAAAATATAATGGCCAAAGGTCATTGATTCTTGTGAAAAGATCACCTTTGTTTAGGTCAGTGACTATGATCACTTCTGTTTCTTATGTGTATGTAATTGGAGTATTGGACTAATATTTGTTTGGCTATAAATAATAAAATTAGTTCATTTTTTCATTTTAAGTGTTGTATTTCTATTATTATGATAAAATATTGAGATTTTTTTTTAGATTGGGGTTAACCATCCTAACTAAAAAAATTTCATTTTTTTAAAAGAAAAAAGACTTTCCACATCTCTTATTTGAATAAGAGACGTGGAAAGTCTCACTTTCCACATCTCATTTTTTAAAAAGAGACGGCACCGGTCACTTTCCACGTCTCACATTTAAATGTGAGACGTGGAAAGTGAGACTTTCCACGTCTCATTTTTAAAAAAGAGATGTGGAAAGTTGGCACTGGTCACTTTTCACGTCTCACATTTAAATGTGAGACGTGGAAAGTGAGACTTTCCACGTCTCATTTTTAAAAAAGAGACGTGGAAAGTGCCAACTTTCCACGTCTCACTTTTTAAATGAGACGTGGAAAGTTCCGACTTTCTACGTCTCCTCTATCCACGTCCCACCAAAAAGAGACGTGAAAAGTCCAAAAAAAGAGACGTGAAAAGTGTTTTTTGTAGTAGTGATACCTCTTGTCCTTCTGGTCCAGAGTATTTCACGATATCAGTGAGAAGTTCCCGGATCATTCCCTTGACCTCCTACTTCACTCCTAGGACCTGCAAAAGTGAGATCAACTGGGGTAGCCCCAAACGCAACCACTGACTACTCATCTAAGTGCGGTGTGTGCTAGCAAGGTGTCCAGTGGAATACATATATGTATATATATTAGTTCAAACAGCATGCTCATGTATTCATATATAATGCATATCTTGGTCCCAAATATCTTTTCACGGTTTATAAGTGCAGAATAATCCATCCCAAATCATCTCCAAGAATAATATATATATTATTGATAATCACATAGAACCCAAACGAATCTTAATAGAAGCGTTGGGAAAACATGTGGGACCAGTCGGAACCTTCCACCCACCCCTGATCACCACGGTACAATTCACGAGGGGCTTTCTACCCGCCCTGAAACGTACCACGGATTAAAAGGATCTCCGTCCTTTCTGAATCCATGAGGGGTGATCTCCCCTCTTACGTCTTTTTCTCCCTTATTTCCCATAATATATCAATTAGTCCTTGTGGCGCAACAGGGTACCTCATCACGTGATGGCACAATTTCCAATTCACCGGTGTCACATACCCAAGTAATTTCTCACAAACAACACATAGATATGCAACACCACAATCAGGCACCAGGCCTTCCAGTATTTTCATGATATACATATATATATGAAATAGTTTCCAAAATCACATATATTTCGGTTTCAAATATTTTATATCACAAATTTATGCCATTTCAAAATAATATTCCACAGGACATTATATTATGAAAAATAATAATATTTCAAGATCTCATTTCCATATCTCATCAATCATCAATTGATAATCATATCTCCACTGTGTTTCAAAACCTCATCTCCATATAACATCATAATTATCAAATAATAATATTTCAAATTACTTACTAACACCACACACACACATAAACAAGCAGAAAGCGGTTACCTGATAGCTGGCACCAAATCTCACAATAGTGCAGCTCCCCCGTGCTAACTTAGTGCAATTCAAGCACTACACAACCATACATACAACCAAAATTAATTATTTATCCAACAATTTCACATGTTGGAAAATAAATTACTTACTACCCTTTCTTTGCCCTTACTTATTTTAAATTTCTATTTAACATTTATTCTCCCTTTCTATCTCTAAAATTTATCTCTACTCCATTTATACATATATCCAAAATTATTAATCTTTCCAATAACTATTTATAAAATTCCTTAACATCCCATAATCCCTCAATAATTCTTTAGGTGCAAACCCCAATCAAATCAATTAATTAAATCCCCTCATATAACCTTAATAAACATCTAAAAATCATCAATTTACCCATAAGCACCTCGAATAATTTAAAGCCCCAATTTCTAAAACTTTCATAAATCCAAAAATTCCTAATAATTAGGAAAACTTCCAACAATGAAAAATCTACTCAGAAAAACTCATAATCGAGACCTAAGCTTCAATTTATTAATCTTAGGACTCCCAAAAATATCAACTTAGACAAGGCCTAATTTTTCAAGTATAGCCAAATGAAAAACTAATGACATAGGAATGTAGATGAGACTTACATGATTCCAAAAATGTGCTTAGTTGGCCGAAAAACTTACTATTCCCATGCTGACGGACTCTGATAAGTCTAGCGATAGGAATATATATATGGTGGAAAGAGAGAGCAAGAGAGAGAGAGGCGTGAGTGAGAGAGAGAGAGAAAAACGTGAATGAAGAAGGAAGGAAGCAGGGAACGTGTGTGTATATAATAGTAATATAATATAATATAATATAATAATAATATAATAATAATATATTATATTAATAATATAATATAATATATATAAATAGTAGTTGAGTGTGATTGGTTGAGAAAATAATCATTGAAACAGTGAAAGTCACTGGCGAGGAAAGGAGTGTCGGCAGAGTGAAAAATATACTACTGGGCCCTAAAATTCTCAAATAAGATATTTCTTTTGAACAAAAAATTTTCTTTTCACTTTCAAAAATTTCCCATAATATCCTTTATTTATTTCCTCCTATATTAACCTCTTTTGAGCTTAAAAAAAATCTCTCCCAAAATTATTATTGTCCAAATAAGGAAGAAATTAGGCCTTTAAAATACTGTAAAATACCTCAAAATCCTTCAAATATTCTCATAATCCATCATTTCTCATTAATCAATTCCTATTTACCCCCACAAATCCTCAATTAATTTTTAGGATGTTACACTGGTGACAATCATGAAGGAGGAGGGAGGGAGAGATTTAGCAATGGATGGTGGAGACCCAGGAATTGGAGCGGCTAAGCTTGGTGAGAGGGAATGTGAGGGGGAGAATAATTCAATTAAAAAGTGGTCATGTACAGTCATCAACGTCATTGCCATTTTATTTTGCTTTTAAAAAAAATATAATAATTCAATTTAGGTCGAGAAATCAAGATTAGCAGAATATTTCATGGTCTTATCATTCCCACCAAATTGATGATGTTGACTCTAGGATATATACTGCTCCTTCCTCGTGAGTATGTTTTGCTTGTAAACATCTGTTTTTTTTTTCTTTCTTTCTTTCTTTTATGCTGCTCCTTGCATGGCCTTGTGTTTTGTTAATTTAAAAAAGGCAGAAAATTATCACAGTTGATAACTAAAACATTTTACAAGTGATATATGAGACATGCATCACGGGGAGGATGAAAGGGGTCATATATTCAATTATGGCCCTTGTATAAGAATAGGATTAATAAATAAAAAATCATTTTAACTCATCACAAGGACTTCAACTTTTCTTGTGTTTCGTTATAATGACATGTTTTTATGTTTTTAGCATCGATACAATACTTTCATTTATTATATGTAGATTAGTACTAAAATGTGCTTACTGTAAACTATTACAGGGAAGAAAAACATATATTACTAAATACCATAAAGCGGAAATCTAATTTGAAATAGCCTTCCAAGCAAGAAAACATACTCGACTAAAGAGAACTTCCTAGGTTTTTTTCCTTCCATGACTTGTGCCTGATTTAGATGATTGTGAGGACCCAGTGTATGACATATTACTTGGTGAAAGCCTACCTTTATTGGTTGCAAAAGAACTAGCATAAGCAGATGAAAAGTTTGAAGAACCAATGTCAGAAAAAGTTGGAGAAACATACATTGGCTGGGGCATAGTTTGGGCATGTTTTGTGCCTGATTTAGATGATTGTGAGGATCCAGTGTATGACCTATTACTTGGTGAAGGCCTACCTTTATTGGTTGCAGAAGAACTAGCATAACCAGATGAAAAGTTTGAAGAACCAATATCTGAAAATGTTGGAGAAACATACATGGGTTTGGGCATGGTTGGTGGGAGAGTAGGCAACGGAGCTTCAAAGTTAAGAACATGAAGTGCTTGTCTAATTGTAGGCCTCATAGTGTAATCTGGGTGAGCACACCAAAGCCCAAGAATCATTAACCTTTCAAGTTCTTGCTCATCAAAATCTCCATCGCCAAGCCTTTTGTCAACTGCTTCAAGAAGCTCACCACTGCCATAGAGTTCCCATACCCATTCTACCATCATGACTTGTTCATCACTAGCATTAGGGTCAATTGGTTTTCGCCCACAAGCTATTTCTAGAGCAACAATTCCAAAACTATACATGTCAGATTCTCTTGTTGCCTTGCCCATCGCCAAACATTCAGGAGCCATGTATCCTTTTGTTCCTGCCGCAATTGTTGTTGTTAATGCTTTCCCATGTTCCACGAGCCTTGCTAGCCCAAAATCTCCAAGCTTAGTGTTGAAATTTGAATCCAACATAATATTACTTGATTTTATGTCCCTGTGAACTACACATTGTTCCCACTCTTCGTGCAAGTACAGCACTGCTGAGGCTAGACCTTGAGCAATACTAAATCTGCATGGCCATGTCAAGAGGTTTCTGCTTTGAAACAAATGATAATCTAAGCTTCCATTTGGCATGAACTCGTAGATAAGTAGAAGATCATTTTTCTCATGGCACCAACCCATGAGTTGCACCAAATTCTTGTGCCTTAGTTGACTGATGATCTTTACTTCAGAGGCATATTCCTTAACTCCCTGTTTAGATTCTTGGGACACCTTCTTGATTGCAACATAAGCATTCAAGCTTCTCATGAATCCTTTGTAGACCCCACCAAAACCTCCTTCTCCAAGCTTGTGTTCCTCTGCAAAGTTATTTGTGGCTAGGATAAGTTCATTGTAGGAAAACTTCTTGGGTCCAACACTTTCAAAATCTCTGTCCAAGGAAACATCTAAGCGAGCATCTTCAATATCTTCCTTACAATATAACTTCCATAACAGAAACCAAGCTAAGCTTAATCCCACAGTCACTACAATTGATCCAATGCTCAATCCAATTATCAGACCCTTATTGCGTTTACCCTGCTTGTCCACTACTACTCCCACTATTGCAGCACTTGAATTGAAGGACCATGAGCACAGTGTATGTAACTCAAATCGTAATCCTGTAGATGAAGAGAAACCAAACTGAACTTGTTCTGGTAGGTACTCTCTCAAGTCAATTGTATGGTAATAGTCTTGTCGAATAGAGACATTATCCTTAAATCCAGTAAAATTGACAGTTAGTTGGTGTGAGCTAGAATTGTAGCTAATCTCAGCATCATACTTTCTACCATCATTCATGGTGTACCATTGTGTTGTCTGAGGAGTCCACATTTTTTTAACATCGATTCCCACATGATCATAAGGTGGATCACCCTGATCTCCATTGGAAAAAGTATCAAATTCAACTGCTACGAATGGATGTTCGTTGGGGTAATTTGGATCCATCATCTCCCTACGACCCACAAGACCAATACCGGTGCCATCTGGAGGCACTGGAAGAGGAAAATTAGGGTGAGCTAAGAAGAATGTGATGCCATCTCCAAACCCATCACGAGTTCTATTTAAGGCATTGATGATGAAGGTGAAACGGGTAGTGAAGTTTGCAAGTGTTCCTGTCTCGTTGTTCCAAAGTTGCAACAAGTTGTTGTATGTAACTCTCCCTGCACTATCATTCTTGTATCTGAGTCAAGAATCAGATTGTTAGATTCATAACAAATGTATGCATATGTAGGCATTTTTTATTATTCCCTCTGTTCCTAGATGCAAGACCTATTTGGAGAGATGTACTTGTTCTTGAATATATGACATCTTTCTATTTTTTCACATTTTCTTTAAATTATCCTTGTTGATGCTACTCAATAATAAACAAGCAAGATAAGGATGGTAAGAATAAATGCAGGTGGTTATGGTATTTTGGTAATATTATGTAAGTTTAACTAACTTAACTAACATCCTCAATATAATTAAATTAAGTAAATATGTTTTATATTTTGGTACAGAGGGAGAATATATATTCAACTTTTGTTGAATTATAGAGATTGAGGTAACCTCAAATTATTTGACGAAGCGTGTGTCTATGAACACTACAAAAAAAGCGGCACTTAGTAGCGGTTAAAACAGTTGATTAGTAGCGGTTTTAACCGCTGCTAAGTGGTTACTAGCGGTTTTACATTCCGCTAGTAAATCACCCGTGACTAACATTTAGTAGCGGTTATAAAAACCGCTGGTAATATGGTCAACACCGCTACTAATCCAGTAGCGGAAACAAAAACCGTCACTAATCAGATACTAGTAGCGGTTCAGAACTGCTACTAATGAGGAAAAATTAGTAGCGGTTTGTGAACCGCTACTGGATGCTCAAAAATATAAAAAAATTCTGATCAGACCCAATTTTACTATTTGCAATAATGTTTAATTTTATAAAACTTTTTTTTAAAAAAGTTAACATTAAACATTCAAAAAAAAATTTATCACATTTTCTCAATTGTTATATCCAAAATGATATGTCAAATAAATAATTCATAGTATGAAAAAAGGTGATTATAACTAATCAATTTAATTTAATAGTATTCAAATGAAGATAGTGAGTACGTACACATGAAAACAAAAACAAAAAAAGTTAGTAGATATATATGATTGAAAATTGAATGAAATAATTAGAATAAAAAAAATAAAAGATAAATTAATGAGATTGATGGAAAAATTAAGAGCATCAGAGGAGAAGAATTGAGAAGGAAGGTTTTATGAGGTTGAATGAAATGAGGAGAGGAGTAGGTATTTATAATTGTTGTAGGCGGGAATCAGTAGCGGTTTTAGTGGCGGTTAAGAGAACCGCCACTAACTGCACCAAAAACTGGTACTTGCGCATTTAGTAGCGGTTCTTGAGAACCGCTACTATTTAGTAGCGGTTCTTGCACATTTAGTAGCGGTTCTTGAGAACCACTACTATTTAGTAGCGGTTCTTGCACATTTAGTAGCGGTTCTCAAGAACCGCTACTAATAGTAGCGGTTATTTTTTGGAAAACCGTCGCTTAAATCGCTACTAAATTACGCCTACAATTAATGAATTTGTTAAGTTAGTAGCGGTTTTAGGAGAACCGCCACTAACTACACAAAAAACCGCTACTAATTAGTGGCGGTCTTAAGAGAACCGCCACTAACTACATGACCTTCCAATTTCTCGCAGTTTTTCCAACACAACCGCTACTAATGTGACGTTACTAAGTTTCCCGCCAATTGGCGCCACTTTAGTGGCGGTTTTGTGAGACTAACCGCTACTAAAATACGCTACTATCTTTGATATTGGTCAAACAGACAGATTTAGTCGCGGTTTCTTATTAAAACCGCTACTAATGTGTAATTAGTGGCGGTTTTAGTTTTCCGCTACTAAATGAACCGCTAGTAAACCATGTTTTTTTTGTAGTGGAACGATTCCCAAAAAACTTTGATTTGAGTAACTAAGTTTTGACCCTATATGGAGTGTTATCTTTTAATCAAGGGACAATGATTTATGAGGACTAATGGTATGTGAATTTCACTGTGGTTCCTTGAAATGACTTAATTTCCCATAGAAGTTCACAGGGTTGCTCTGCAATTTTGTGTTTGTGAATTGACCAAATTGGCCACAAGTTTGAAAAAAAAACCTCCATGCTCCGCTGCTCGACGGACCCGGAGCTTTAAATGTCTTATTAGCTGACTCTTAAGAGAATACTCTGTCACTGTCTATATTATTAGAGTTTAATGTATTAATAAACGTAACTTTGATTTAAAGTTCATATAGGTAAATGCAGTTATTAATCTACCAACACTTCTCAGATAGTGAATTTCAAGATGTCAATGCTTAATCTGTTTTGTTATTACATTGGAATAAAGTTGTTAATTGATTAAGTGAATTTGGCATTGATCCGTCAACACCTTGGATCCTAGTAACTGAATTTCAAGAGAGTAGTTATTATTGCTGAAGCTATTGAGGGAGATTTTTTTTTCAGAATGGAAATTAGGTCATTACACAAAAAACTTAATTCCAGAATAGTTCTTAATGACTTAACGAGAATTAAGCCATTTTCGATATTCTCATATTTTAATTATCCATGTCTTTCTCGTGGCTTCAAATAAAGAGAGCTTAGACTCCCAACGGTTTTTTTATCCCCCCTTCCCTGATCAACCCACTACTATTAACTGCAACTAGAAACTTCTCCAGCCATAACCACCAGAGCTCTATCATCAGCAACTAGCGATAGATGGTGTTTTTTTTAATATGAGGGTAATAAGGTCATTTCACAAAAACATATTTAGAATAGTTCCTAATGACTTTATTTTTTGAGTGTCAATTTTTAGTAGAGGTAAGTTTTATGCACACTCATCCCTGAAAGAGAGAAAATGATGTTATATTTGGAAACCCTCAACCGCGCCTGTTTGGTATGAGGGGAGGGAAAGTGGGCTGTGGAAAATTTGTTTTGATTTGAATTTGCAGAAATTAGAGAAGTGGTATTAGAAGTTTTTAATTAATATTTCTGTTGGGTACTGATAGTGGCAGCTACCAGCCCACCATGTTGGGCACCCCAGGGGAGCGGATCTCTCTTCACCCCGGTATTGGCAAGCCCAACTCAGGTATTGTAGGGAGGCCCAAGGTGCTCTCGCATCCACGACCCCCAGGCTGCAGCCCTGGTGGGATCGAAGTCACGACCTCCCACTTTATAGGCATTCTAGATGCCTCGCTTATCACCACTTGAGCTGCAGCTCAAGTGGTGATAAGCGAGGCATCTAGAATGCCTATAAAGTGGGAGGTCGTGACTTCGATCCCACCAGGGCTGCAGCCTGGGGGTCGTGGATGCGAGAGCACCTTGGGCCTCCCTACAATACCTGAGTTGGGCTTTTGCCAATACCGGGGTGAAGAGAGATCCGCTCCCCTGGGGTGCCCAACATGGTGGGCTGGTAGCTGCCACTATCAGTACCCAACAATTTCTTACCATTTTATCTTATATCTTATATTTCTTTTAAAATATGATAACCCTACTTCTTCAAATTTTAAAGATTCAACTCAAAACAAATTTCCCTCCCCTCCAAATCCCTCGTACGAAACAGACTCTGAAGTTTGTTTTTATGTTATGTCTACTCATGTCTTTCTTCTTGTAGCTACACATCATTTGACAAATACGATCTAGAAGTTGATCTAGCAATAGTATATACTAGCTTAAATTTCGTATACGGAAGAGTTCAAATAGAGGACCTACAAATGAAATGTGGACTGGCTGACTTAGCTCATTGTCCTTGATTACCTTCCACTTGTTAGGGAGGTGATAGATTTGTCTATGTTCTGGATCACTAATGACTGAATGAATTACAATATTTTACCAAAAAATTGAGATTCTCATGTACTTTAGCGATGCTTGTATTTTTGTCCTTTTAATTAGCTACTTGTGTAGTTTAGATTGAAATAGAGATGAGGCTCCACAGGGGTCGAGTACTCTATTAATGTGTGTAGAGTCTCAGTATGGAGATTCTACAGATCATTACCGTTATGTCTTTTCATGGCATTCCTTTGCCTTAACAGACTTGAGGTATTATGATCATATAGAACTTCATACTAAAATCATACAGATTAATAATAATATCTACCCAAATGGATCATGTCAGATTTTTTCTGATGCACAGGATCCTTCACAGAAGGCAAGTGCAGAGCATAATGAAATCTTTGAGAGAGTTAGAAGATAGATATTGAAAGATAAGCTTTCATAAAGAAAGAGAAGCTTTTAGAAACACATGCTTATATTCATAGTGGATAATTCTTACAAACTTCTGATGTCCTTACAAGATGAGAGGACTTCTCTTATATAAGGAGTAAGGAACCTAACTAGGATTAAGTGAGTAACTCTGGTAAAGGGTTCAGCCAGTCAGATTGAGGCATATAGTCCTTTTTCAACCAAGGTTAGTCTAATGGGATAAAGCAATTGTGAATGATTATCACGTGCTACCGACACACAATATATTACAGACACATGATTATTAAATATGTTACAGGCTGACGTCTGACAACTGACGCCAGACACTTAAAGCAAAAAGCAGTAAAAATTTGGAGACAAAAGTGGTTACCGACACCTGTTTTTTTTAAGTCTCGGACAGGTGATGTCATAATGACTACATAGGGTTGATTACTTCTCTTGTCTATCCTTTGTAGATGGGCTCGTGGCTGGGTGACATATTAGGATCAGGAGGAGAATCTGGATCAACGGTGCTGTCATCATCAAGATCTTGGGAATCTTGGTAGAGACTGTTCAAGAATGGATTTTGTGAGGGGCCAGACAATTATCATCAGAGGTATGGGCTGAAGATTCTAGGTCTGGATTAATTCTTGGGCCGTAATCTGGATCCAGTAATTTCAGAGTCTGTGGAGAAAATTCCTGTTCTCGGGTCCTTCTATACCAAACACCAGGATTTCTTGGGACAAAGGGTCGATGAGGTATTGGGCCAATAGAGGTACATGTTAATTCTTGATCAGTGGATGAGCAATTGTTGAGGTTATGGAGGAAGAGATACAAGTTTTTAAGAGCCCGTTCTTCATATGTTGGCCAGTTATTGTAGGAGCTCTAATAGTGTGCTTGACCTGTGGTATACAATCTTCCTTCATAATCTGTGTTGTAAGGACTGTGAACCACAAAGAACCAGTTAAACCTTGTTTGTTGATCTTCAGGAACATCATACATCCTGTGTTGTATGATGGCTTCTCTTAGGGTAGCCCTCCAAGTACTGAGGGGAGCAAACCAGCTGAACATCTTCCAAAGTTCACTGCTAGCATTGGCTGAGTCACAAAGATTATGGTAGACATGAAGCGGTTCTAGTGAAAATATTGTGGCATAAAGTACTGAGGCACACCAGATGTAGTGAGACAACTCTTCTGGAACAGATCCCCAAAAGTTAGGGACACACATAAAAGGTTTCTTAATGTCAAAGATACCAGTAAAGGAGGAGTTAATTTCATTGGGTCTATGTGTCTTGATCATGGCATGAAGCCAATAGAATAGATATCTTTTGGCAAACCTTTGGATTTGAAAGGGATTGGTAGGTATCTTGTCACATGGAGGAAATTGATGATGATCATTAGATGATATGTATTGGATATGTGGAGGAAATGAAGTCATTTTGGTAAGGGTACAGATGGCAATGGATTTTTAGGAGTAAGAAAAAGGATTTTTGAGGGTCTGCTGAGGAAATTTGCAAGGGTGTTCTGTTTTCCTTTGATGTGTTTCACCTTGAATTTATAGCGGGAAAACCAGTCTTTCCATCTGAGGAGTTGTGAGTCTGGAAGGGTCTTCTTTTTGGTTTCCAGCATGGATGGGAAAGAGGTGTTATCCATTTCAACAGTAAACTCATGTGCAGCAAGATGAAAGTTGAATTTTTCAATGCCTCTTTTGACTGCCAGGATTTCTTTATACGTGGCATGATATTGTTTCTCAGCTTCTTAAAATTGTCCAATAGCATTTCCACAGTAGTGTCTTTTCCCATCAACCTCTTTAAGAAGTACAGCACCCCAATAATGGTCACTGGCATCAGTTTGCAGGATACATTGTCTGTTTCCTGGAATCTTTAAAGGTGGTGGATTTTGAGCAATTTATTTTAGGTGAGCAACAGCTTTTGTCTGAACTGGAGTCCATGATGGTGGATTCTTTTTAAGCAATTTGGACAGCTGGCTTGTATGTCTTGTTACATCAGGGATAAAATCACGCAAGTAATTAATGATCCCTAGAAACTGTTGTATCTGTTTTACCGACAGATTGTCATCAGGAAAATCAAGCAGATCTTTAGCAATGTGAGGGCCTGGTTGATAAAAGCCATCATGAAATACTATACCCAGAAATTCAATCTTTTCTTGGGCTATGAAGCTTTTCTTTGAAGAAAGCATGATTCCATACTGGGCTATTATCCTGGAGAATTGGGCTAAGAGTTGTTTGTGGGTTTCATGATCTAGTGAGAATAATAGGATGTCATCAATATAGATGAGTGTATTATTGAGAATGGGCTCAAAGATTTTGGTCATGGCCTTTTGGAATAAAGATGGGGCAACCTTCAGTTCAAAAGGGAGAACTTTACATTGGTATTGAGCATCTGGAATGCAGAAAGCAGTTTTATACCTTTCATCTGGATGAGTACCAATTTGCCAGAATCCTGTTTTGAGATCAAACTTTGAAAATACCTTAGCATGAGCAATTCTGGAGGCAAGAGTAGACATCTTTGGCAAAAGGAAATTTATCATATTGTAGGAACAAATTAAGAGGCTTATAATCAATCACCTGTCTCTTTTTTCCTCTAATTTTTTTAGATCTTTTTTCAACATAAAAGGCTTGACATGCCCAATTAGAAGTGGTAGGTTCAATCAATCCTTGATCCAGTAGAGCCCTACATTCTTGTTTAGCTAGAAGGAGATCATCAGGATTCATTCCTGAATGAGAGGCTTTTGTTGGATTGACATCCTCATTTTTCTTGAAAGGAAGTCGAATAAAGAATTCTGTGTTTTTCCACAGAGGATGATGGAATTGAGAATGTCCATCTATACAGAATTGTAGCAAATCGTCTTTTAGCCTTTCATACCCAGAGGGGACTTGTGAGATTTCGAGGATACTTGGGATAGTGGTGAATGGAGCAAAAATGTTTTTAAATTTGAGACCCTGGGGGAAAATAGATAAATGTTTGGTTCGATAGAAGGTATGAAAATTAAGGAGAAGATCCTTGTCAACAATTTAACTGCCTAAAACAGTAACCCATGTAAGACATCCTGGAAAGAATTTTATGCCAATCTTTTTTCTAGAAATAAGCTCTATGTGGAAAGGATCCTGATTGACTGTGGTAAATGAATGATTGAGAGGAGCCCAAAATTCTTTAGGCAGAAGGTGAGGTTTGATAATGGTGGCACAAGAACCTGTATCAACAAGGGCTGTAGCATTGAAAGGTTTGTCATACTTGGAAAGTAGAACTTTGATTTGGATAATAGGCCTGGGAGTAGTGTCTATTTGGGACATCCCTTTGGATTGGACTGTAGTGGATAAAATAGTAAAATCATTGGACCCAAGGTATCTAATGTGTTTGTCAGATGAATTTGAATCTGAGTCTGAATCAGAGAGAGGAAGAACATATTGGGTGTCCGAATCTTCTTCAGATTGTTTTTCAAGAATGCTTTCAATGTCATCATTGTCTAAGACAATGTGACTAAAGGATTGGAGCATTTTGACACCCCTTTGGTTTTTCTTGTTAGGACAGGATTTTGCAAAATGGCCTTGTTTTCCACAAAGGAAACATTTCCCGGATTTAGAAGATCCCTTTCATCTTTTCTTGAAATATCTATATCTTGGGTTCCTGGTTCTCCTTTTTCTTTCAAGAGGATTGGAAGACTTATGTCTCTTGAAATGGGATTTCTTCTTTATGGCATGATTCTTTGTCTTTACACTTGATCTTCATATAAGACTTATTACATGCCGGTTTTAGTTTGGTTCCTCCTTTGGCAATTGCTTTAAACATTTTCTGCTGCTCACAAAGATTATCCAATGTAGCCAAGGCTAGCTGATAAATTTCTCCAAGAGTAATCTGAGCAACATCCCTGCCAGTCTGTGTAATCATACGATGGAGTTCAGGCTGTAGTTCTTCTGGGAGAGAGGCTATAAACACGTGCCTGAGGTTTGGGTCAGTACGTCTGCCAAGCAGATAATATCTCTCAGACATTCGGACAAAATGCTTTTGAAGATCTTTCCTGAGTAAGGAGCAGCATTTCATCTCAAAATACTCCTGGTAAATCCGCTTTTGAATTAATTTAGGATCACCAATAAACTCATGATGTATAACACCTAAGAGTTGACCAGGAGAATCAACTGTAAGAAGCTGCAATTTCTCATATTCGCTGAGTTTCATATACCATTCTCGTAGATTGCCTGTGAATTTAGAGATAAAATCAGCAAAAACTTGTCCGGGTATTGCTTGAGGTTTCTGAAGTTGATTATCAAGCCAAGCAGCAAATTCTGCTACACGATCATGCCACTTATAAGGAGGAATATCATCAAGGGTAAAAAATGGTCCTATCTTATGAGTGTGATGTCTTTCTGGAAATTCTGGTGACTCATCTTCTGAGGATAGGGGAGGATCTTCAATCATGTCAGAAGTGGTGCTTCCAGCTATATTAGGGTTAACCATAGCAATGCTAAGGTCTGCAAAATGTTTTTCCATGTGGGAAAAGTCTGATCCCTCTGAGATAATACTGGAATCGTCCTCAGTTTCAGAAAGGGGTTCGTACAAATTGAGAGTAGAGACTCTCCTAAAAGGAGCTGGAGATCCTTCAACAATTGTTTTTCCTGAACTAGTACCGGGTTGGGTGGTGGTGGTGACAACAGGGGTCTGAATGGTGATGCCAGGTAGAGAGGTAGTGTGAGATGGCCAGGGTGGTCTTTCTCGAGGTCAAATAAATTGTGGGTCTGTGAAGGAAGTATCAATAACTGTTTGATATCCTGTGGACTGAACAGGATTTCTTTTGGTAGATTTTTTAGGTGGGTTTAGTTTTCTGGCTAGTTGGTATGAGGAAGGATATAGGTTATCATAGGTGACTGAAGTAAGAAGAGGTGAATAAACTGGATAAGAGGATGGGAACGAGCTTAAGGGGTTTGTTGGTGGTTTGACCATATCTGTCTCAATCTGTTTAAGGTCTTTTTGGATTTTTGCAAGTTCTTGCTCCTTCCTTTGGAATTCTGGACCAAAATATTTGTGATCAACATAGCTACGAAGTTCTGTATCAAGCCTAATGGCTTCAGAGGTTAATCTATCATGAAGCTTTTTGACTTCGTCTGTTAGTGTATCCATCTGTCCAGTAAGTGTCTCCGTTAAATGGTCAAGTTTTGAATCAATGTGATGAAGAAGCCTATTTTTACTAACTGCATTATCAGTATGCCAATTAAGGACTTCTTCCGCTGGAGAGGCTTCTTGGACACCATGTGGAGAGACTTGAGTAGGAACAACATAAGGTCGTCATGTGACCTTTGTTGCTTCTTGAGTATGGACTTCAAGAGGAGGAAACTGTTCGTCATAAGTTTCAGATCTCATCATGGCAATACAAGGAACAGTAGGAGTAGTGTAAAGTGATGGTAGTGTTATGATAGGAGGAGCTGGAGAGGGTTTACCTTTTTCTGTAATGGGGAAAACATTAGCAGCAAGGTCATCATGACCTAGTTCTTTGAGTAAATCCTAGAGAGTGAGATATGAGGAAGATTCTTTTGGAGCATGAGGGGTGATCCACCGAGAACCTGATCTATCTTTATCCGGTTTTCTGTGATGGGAGTGAATATTGGAACATCTGATCCTTGACTAGGTGGTTTTCTTGGTGTTACCAAAAGTGACCAGATCTTCATCATCAGAATGATCCCAAAACCTGGAATATTGGCATTCACAGTCAGGTTCACACATCCTAAATCAAGATCCCAGATGAAATGACCGTTAACATGAGAGACAAAAATAGGCTGGCCATTAGCATGAAAATGGCTAACTAGAGGTTTTTCTTTGCTCTTGTAGACTAGACGGACTGGAGATATCACCTTTGGCATCTAAAGAGGAGGAGCCAAAGAGCATAGTCTCCGTAAAGGAGTTCCTTCAGTTCCAGATTTCTGGAAAAGAGTTCTGACAGTGCCATCAGGCATGCGAGAGATCTGTGGAGGAGCAGTTGTATGAACATCTCTGGAAATAGAACCAAATTCCCTTTCATAATTGGTAATCCAATCAAGAGGAACTATTTCAGATAATTCCTGATTGGTAATTTGTCTAGGTATATTGATAATAGTTGGACCATGATCTCTATCAGTAAACATGAGTAACACATCCCGAGTGGATTGTGGATGCTGGAGATCCAGAGCATGATTTTGGACTCTATAGATCAACTGGTGGTGAAGAGTAGCCATGGTGGCTTGAGAATTCTGTTCTACTCCAACAATCTGAACCTGGATTTTAAGTCTGGTGGAGAGGGTTTCATCAGTGAGTTTCATGGTGAAGTCAGGAGCAATGGTAAGGACTAGGCTTCAATTACTAAGGGTAGTAACAAGAGCGCCAAACAGAGCATGTTGATATTGTTTAAAGGAGGTGTCAAGGAGAGCAACTTTGGCTGAGATAGGTAGGCCTTTTCTGGTATGTGGAGTGAGAACTAGGTGAACAGCACCTAGATGAAGATGAGTATAACCCTTTTGAATATAAGAGTTTATGAGGGTTTGAGGAATTTCAAGAGTGACATACTGTTATTGAGAGGTGGCAGGAAGACCACACTGGTCTAACTTGGAACTTTGAACTATTTCTTTTACTGGTGGAGTATTTCTGGAAATCAAAGTACGGAGGTGGCGGAAAGTAGAGCGTTCACGATGGCATAAAGAGTAAGGGCTTAACAGAGGCATTTCTGTAGGATGTACACGAGCATTATCTGGGATATGAGTAAATTCCACTAGATGGTCTATTTTACTGGACAAAGTGCGTCTGATTGAAGAGGGAAGATTGGAAATAGAGAGAGTGGAGGAGAGACGAGTAGTTTCATCAGTAGAAGAAGTTTGGTCCATTTTAGAGAAATTCTTCCTTACTCGTTGCACTAACAATATCTATACTCTGCTCTCTGGGAAGGCTGGCTCTGATACCACAGGGGTCGAGTACTCTATTAATGTGTGTAGAATCTGTCGTTTATTTTATCTACAAGATTTAAATTTGAAAAGTATTCAAAAAGAATGAAGTACATTTCAAGTAACCCAACTATTATTTGTTTGGGAAAATACCACAAAAGACTCTCAAAACATAGGAAGGACAAATAATCCCTATAAGATGCAATAGATTAAATTGACCTTATTTTAGTGTATATAGGAAATTACCTTAATATCCATAAATTAAATATTATTCTTTTAAAAAAGACCTCATTGGCCGCGGGATCTCTGGTTCTCGCAGTCTTTTTTTTGGGTGACTCTTTTGTGGTGGGGGCAAAATAATTGCACGAAGTGAGGGGGCTGGGTTGGTATGCCAACCAAGCCTTTTAAATATATATTAGGTAAAACAATATATGGGTAAATTTTAAAATTTAGTGTGAAAATAGGAGGGTGATAAGTGACCATGTGAAGTTGGTAACACAAATAGAGACTTAGTAAATCCAGAAATGAAATTGGAATAGTGAAGATAGAAGCTGATATAGAAATACAAAATTTTGGAGGTAACTTGACATCATGGTAAGTACTTACTAAAAGTTGGTAAAGCCTATAATACAAAGTTTGTAAAATCTAATAATAAGTTGGTCACTTATGAATTTGGTATAAAAATAGGATGATGGCAAGTGCTAGTGTAAAACTGGTAAACACAATAGAGAGTTTATAAGCCCAAAAACAAAGTCGGGATAGTGAAAATAGAAGTTGGTTAAGGGCACATATAAACTTGGAAGTAACTTCACAACCTAATAAGTGCATTTTAAGAGTTTTTAAACACATAGAAAATTGATAAAACCTAATACAAAGTTGGGAAAGTGCAGATAGAAGTTAGGAAAATCATAAATAAATTTGGAAATAACTTGACAACATGGTAAGTATTTATTAAAAGTCAGTAAACCCAAATGCGAAGTCGGTAAAGTCCATTAATCAATTGGAAAGTTACAAACATGAGAGAGTAATAATTTCATATCTCAAATTGGTTTGTTCATATTTTTACTTGGTAAAGCCTTATCAAAACTAGAAAATGATTTGAAAGTTTGAATTTGTTATTTTGTAAAAAAAAAAAAAACTAGATAACACCTATTGAAAAGTTAGTAATTCATAATCAAAATTTGAGAACAAGTTGGTAATGTTATATCCGAACTTGGTGATACCATATCCAAACTTGGTTATTTTATATTTAAAATAGGTAATTTAATAAATGAATTTGTCATATAAAAGAACCTAGTAATGTTATATTAGAACTTGTTAGTTGCATATCGAAACTTGGGATAAATTGAGACAAATCTTAAAGTTTTACTTACATATACTGTTTTTCATATTGTACATGGAGGGCCACCAAGCCTTTTGTCAAAGCAATGGGGGTTGGTTAAAATCCCATCCCCTTTGCTTTAAGAAATTTTTCTCCTTCCACAAAAATGCCGGAAAAAGAACGATTGACATCTGAGCTTTGAAGACTAGATGGGTGGTTTTTTTATTAAAAAAAATAGTTAGGCTAAATTATACTTTTGGTCATTTATATTTGTATCAAATCTACTTTTAGCCCTTCAGTTTGAAAGTGTACTTTTGGTCATTTTTTGTTAACACCGTTAATTTCATTTAACAGAAAATGTTAATTCACCAAATTTAAACAATGATTATATATTTATATTTTGATAGAATAAGTTTAAATTTTAATTCTTTACTATAATTATTCATATAATTCAAAATTTAACTATTTTTATCATCATATCACTATAAAAGTACTATTTAGATTTTCAGGGTTATGTTAGCATTTCTCGTTAAATATAACTAACAGTATTAGTTGAGAAGCAGTAAAAGTGCACCTTTCAAATTTAGGGCACTAAAAGCAGACTTAATTCAAATAAAAAGGGCTAAAAGTATATTATAGCCAAAAAAATTTATTTAATTGAGGGGTATTTAGGTAATTTCCTTTAAACTTCTGAAAATATAGTTTAGTCCATTGCACCTCAAGAGGATATGTAATTTTGTTGCACATTATTGTCATTATCATATTTTGAGAGTATTTTGTGGTTTTTTCCCATTTTTTTCTTATTTGTTGACAATCACATAAAATAATAAGTGTCAAACTTTTAATGAATAAGCATTTCACTCTTCAAGAATAAACGCTTGTTTTTAGTGGCCGAAACTTTGTAGGCAAATGTCCAATTCTTCATGAACAAGTTTCCCATTTGCAAGTGTCTAATGTAACATCCTAAATTTGATTTGGAGGCTAATTGTGTAATTTAGCTAGTTATGGTTGATCCATGACTTGTGAGATGTTGAATTGAGGATATAGAAAGTAATGGGATTTTGTGGGGTATAAGATTAAATTTGGGAGTAACATGGGGTGAAATAAGCCCTTACTGTGTTAGTTGCTTCAGGACCACTTTTGGTTGCCAAAGAGAATGACATAGATAGGTAAAAGTCGTTTGAAGCCACCACTCAAATTATGTAACTGTTGTTGTCACGAGACAACAACAAAAACCGGAAAGAATTAGAGGGAGAGGAGGAAGAGACCAGTGGTTCTATCTCGATTTCCTCCATTTTCTCTTGAGTTCGTTTTGTTTCAAAGTTGAAATTTTAGATTTTTTTTTTTGTGAATTTCGATATGGGTGAGGTTTTCACCAAATCTTTTGATTTTGATCCCTTTTTGGTTTTGCTGAATTTGGAGTTATTGGAAGATTTGATCTAGGGTTTGATTTTTTGATTTAGATTTTTTATGAAATGTATGTGTGATTGTTAGAAATGAGATTTTGTATTTGGGTTATGTAATTAGATGATATATTAGAGGTTTAATTGGTTTAAAACATTGTCTAAACAGACTGCTTGGGGATTATAGGAACCCAATAATGGTATTGAGATGATAAATTATAGCCTATAGTACAAGAGAGATTCTAGAGGGCGAAGTTAAGTCCCTAATTTGTTGTAATACAACCTAAGGCGTTGATAAACTCATAACGAGTGATATTATGGATCTCATTGCTGGTAAATCCTTGCTCAGGGAAGAGTTAACCACTTTCCATTTACTTTATATGCTCATATTTTATTTTTGAGACTTATGCTAAGGTAAATGAGTTAGCTATTATCGATACAAAGAATGATTATGAGAAATGGTCTGGTACTTTTGGAAATATTGTGTGGGAATTTCACTCGGAAAAGTAATGTTGAATGTGTGGAAAATGGATTGGAGAAATAATATTATTTCTATATGAATGTAACAACGACATAGTCATGAGATAATATTATCAGTTGTTAGTTAAGTAATGTGAAGTGATTATGCACCAACATTATAGATGGTTGGGAAAGAGTTTTGAGAAGACGATTAACGTCCTACGGATTGACCATGACGAAGTCATGGGATGATCATTGTTCCTTTTTGTTTTGCTTGCGGTGAATGGCTTGTGTCTTTTGTTTTGAATGTGATGAATTTATTATGGAATGAGATGTAGATTGAGAAGAAAAAATTCTATCACTTGATAAGTTCCTTCAATATAATTGGCTCATTGAGTGGTTCTAAGTCCTGAAAGAGATAAGACCAGCAGAGCTTTGTCGTCCCAAAAAGGCCAGATGGCTTAGACGTACTTTGAAAAGGTAAGGCCTTTATGGTGGTTGAGAAGAAGAAAGTGAAATTTTATCACTTGACAAGACTCTTATTTGGCCATTGGGTTTGTCCCTGAAAAGGGATAGATTGAGTGGCTTTGTCTTCTTGAATAGGGATAGGCCTATATGACTTGTTGTCTCGAGAATGGATAGATGTAGCTATGCCTTCCTTTGAAAAGGATAAGCCCCAATGGCTTTTTTTGTTTCCCTACACTAGGGAATATGTCTTTATCACTTGATAGTTTGTCTCTCAAAATAGGGAGATAGAATTAAGAATTTGATAGCATGATTATATTTATTCTCCCAAGTGACAGGACATATTTGAGTTATGATTGGAAATGATTATACATAGAGTAGATTACAGATGATTACGGACTGTATATATTCCTCTTGGAAATTCTTTTAAATAGTAGTACATTGCTAGTACAATATCTAGATTTTGTGTAACTGATGCTTTTGTCTTGCTTTGGTGCTCGATGTTTTCATGTGAACGTGTTAGCATGTGACCGTCAGGGGAGAGCTTCAAAGGTTCCAAAGCACTCTTATGATATGTAAATCCTCGTTTTGGATTATATGCTTATTTGTAGAAGTATATTGCCATACCTATAAGGCTCATTCACTGATTGACTCTAATATTCTGTTATACTTGGATGCATTTGTTTTCAGTAAATGGTGATGATGGTAATTTTGGCATAAGCCTAAGGCCTGTGTTATTTTCTTAGCTTATTATGGTTTTATCCACACATATTTATATACATTTGGATATATATATATATATATATATATATATTTACATATGTTGGTATATATGAATGTGAAATGTTTTGGAAAATGGTTTTAGGCTTATGTTAGATGTGATTTATTTTTGGGTCTTTAAGTACCCAACGCCCACTTCTTGACCATTATAATTGCGAACTTGTATTAATTGATTTTTAGTAATCATGTTAATATTGTTCATTTTTTTTCACATGGTTAGAATTGACAAGTCTTATTTGATTTTTAATATTAGCCCCATTATTTCCTAACATGGTTAGCATTGAAATTTTCTTGAGGAATACTTTAATGTCCATGATTGAGTTTCATATTAGTGTTTCTCTTTTCTATCACGGATAGTTCGAGTATGTAGTAGAATTATTTTTAACCATGATATAGTTCTTATGTAAATGATTTGGTTAATCCTTTTATATCATGGTTAAGAATTTAAGTTTATGTGAAAAATATGAGATACTACTTTGTTCTTTATTATAAGTCCAACTACCACAATTTTTTTGTTCCTAAATATAAATCCATTTTGGGATCAATTAATGCTATTGTGACTATTTTACCCGTATGTTGGAAATAGGGAAGATGAGAGAGAATATTTATCATACATAAAATATTACTTTAATACCTATTCTTAAATGAGGGTAAAGTTGAATTTTTTTAAAAAAAATACGATATATTTAATGCTATAACTTCTTCTCCTTAGTATGTGAGAAGTAGTTAGGATGGATTTATAATAAGGAACAAAGTAGTATTTAGTAACGGATTTTACATCTAGCTCTTCTTGAATATAAGTGTCTAATTTTGCTTCACCAGGGGTTGATCGAGCTTGGTGGCTGCTATTGACTTTAACAAGAGCATAAAAGTCATTACACCTAGAGCTTATAATATGGGCTAGCCCATAGGTTGCAAGTTGGATCGCCTTAGCCTACAAGTTATGCAGGTTGGGCTCATGCATCCCGCACTTTGGCGGCTTGCAAAAAATGCCAAACCTAACCCGCCACTTTTTAAATATATATTTTTATATTTTTTGTTTTAAAAAAATGTTAAAAAGTATATATAAAATTTCATATCAACAAAAATGTATCAACACTGCATTGACTAAATTATAATACCTCAAACAACACAAAATTATGGACTCCACAATCACATTTTAATAGACATCTTCCCAGCTATATTCTACTAATAATCTTATTAACAAAATATATATTCTAGTATCAAAACACAGCTATTTGTTATATTAATCATAGTTTGTACTAGTAAAGAGTCTAAAAAATAATTTTGCATATTAGAGAGGGGAATGAGTTTTTCTTTTTTCTTTTAATATATGGCAGGTTAGCCCACCAACCCGCTGCAATTCGTGGGTTATGCAAGCTGGGTGGTCTAGCTTGCACTCTAATGCCAACTCTAACTGAAAAATTCCAAGATTTGCACATATTTTATATCATTTTGGAAGTATTTTATCATGTCATTTGGCCATTAATGAATATCTTGTGAAGAAATTAAGTTCTAGAGTAATTACATGCACTTAGAGATAAAAAGGGCATTTTCGAAATGTTTTTGTGATTACTCTTGATTTAATTGATTATTTGGAGTTATTCATCTTTGTTGAGGTTATTTTATATTGTAGGAACCTTGAAGATGGGAGAAATTAGGGCAAGAAGCTGAAAAGCCAAGAAAAGAAAAGACAAAATACAAGTTTCTAGATAAATTATGAAAATTACAGAAAAACCCAGAATTTTTTGAAAATTTGCAGAAAAGTCCCTCTTCACTGTGGGACCCACAACGAGGGCCACGGTGAGGCCCCAACTTTGCAGAAAACAGTTGCAAATTTTTAGACTAACCAGGGTCAAATTCATTTACCCATTTCTTGATCCGACCTTGAAAACATATTAGGTCGAAAATGCACTCATTAGGCATATTGGAACCTCCCAAAACCCTAGCCCTCATATTTTTACTCAACTCACTCATTCCATCTTCATCTTTCTTCCATTTTTCCTTCTTCCACCCATGTCCATCACTTCTTCCTTCCTCGTTGGTGTTCCTCCCACGAAGAGCAGCATCTAGGCTCCATCATTCTTGGTGGTGGGAGCCAAGGGATGAGCTTGAAGCATTTAGTAGGGGAGTTTTGTTTCTAATCTTCTTTCTCTTGTTATACTTATATTTTTCTAGATTTTTAGGGACATTTGTGTAGCAATTGGTTGTGTTCTTCAATTCCATATGTTGTATGAAGATTAGCTATACTGTTTTTATGTTGTTTCTTTCTTGTTAATACTTGAAATTTTGCTATTTTAGCTTTGAGTTTAATGAAATTTATGGGTTCATGATTTTGTTGCTCTCTTTGTGAATATCTTGTGCTAATTCAAGGTGACTTAGTTAGCGGATTAAAAATGTTAAGTGGTTTTCTTGAATGAAATGGCATAGGAATTAATTAATTATGTTTAGACATTGGGTAATCATTCTTTTCAACCTTAATTTTTGTTTGGTTAGCCATCAATGAATCACGGTTAATTAAGAAATTAAGTGCAATTGTGGGGTGGCCCAAGTTGTGGTTTTAAAGTCTTGCATGATTAATTATTTCTTGATTTTGAGCTTAATCAACTTCGGTTAAATTAACTAATGTGAGAAGTTCCGACATTAATTAAGTTAACCTAAGTCTAGCCTAGAAGGGTTCTTCTAGGAGTCTTTTGAAAATCAACAAGAAGCTCCCAAAAAATCTTTAGAAGCAACAAATTCCAAAGCTCTCTCATTTACCAAGAATGATTATTATCCCATTTTAATCCAATCCCTCTTTATCCGATCTCAATTTGTTTTTGAACATATATACCACACAATTCATACTAATTTCGTAAAAAAAAAATCAAATACAATACTTTTTACCCGTTTTTGTCAAGTTTACATCTAGTTATTAGGTTCCAATTGCATTTAGGCTCCTTGAGACCGACACCCGGGGATAGCTTCCACTACCCCTTGGGTTCAAATTTCTTAGAGAGCGGATCTGAGGAGGAATTACACCAATTTAATCCCATTTCGGTGCTCTTCACTAACCTTGCTCTAATTTGTGGGGATGGCTAGTTGAGTCTACTGGATGAACTTATATTACCAGCTCTATTTACACCCACAAAGTAATTTCATTTTGGTACATGGGATGAATGAAGTATTTGAATGCTTTGGGGTTGACCGTACGTAAAAAAATTTGGTCTGGTGACGGTTAATTAAAAATCTTCCAAAATTATAATTATGGATGTTGTAAGACCAATAATTACATTTGAATACCTCAAATTAGTGAAATCCAATCGAATGACCAAGGTGGGGCTTTTGTTCTACTGAAACTCAAGGGTTGTAGAAATGTCTACTTGCCTACCCACCAATCAATCACGAATCAGTGACCGGACGTGAAGAATATGTGAAGATTTTCCTTTGATTTCGTTCTTTTCTGTATTCCTTGAGCTGTGACTTATTTGTTTAAATTTTCTCTTTTGACACTTCACTGCATGTTTTTTTTTTTTTTTTGGTTTCATGTACTTACATTCATAAAAAGATGGTTAGGAAGAGCTAAGCATACATAAAGTCATAAACCATTTGTCTCACATCGACGGTCAATAATTGATTTTTTAAAAAGTAATAAACTATTTTAATTGATACAAAATCTAAAATCAAATATGAACCCTCAATATGAGATTTAGAGGATCTAGACATACTTACATCTCCATACTCATCTTTTTTCGACTAGGGAAACCAGTTCCCCTCTTCTCTAGTATGTCTTCTTCTAGTCATATTATCTGTATTTAAATTAAATAAATAAATCTTATATTTAAATTTGAAAAGGAATATTATGGTTTATTTGATTGCATGGAAGTGAGAGGGTAAGAAGTGGAATTGGAAGTGCATGGAACTCAACATTTGTACAATTAATATGGTTGAAGACACTTCTCTACTTCTATTATCAGCCCCAAAGAACTCGGCTCCACTTCTCATAGAATTGGAGCTTTGACCCATTTATCCCTCTCCATTCTTCATGAAACAACCTTAACCCATTTATCTCTTCCTTCCCTTTATCCCTTCACAGTTCTTATTTTTCTTCTGCATCTGCTCTTCTTCTTCCTTTTTCATCCCCTTCTGGTTTTTTTTCATTTTAATCTAATTTTTCCTTGTTTCTTCTCTTTTTCTACTGTATCTCTGTCATCACCAGCCTCCCTCATCTCGCCTTCACTCTCCTATCCACATCCTTCACCATCTTCCACCGCCTTAAAAAAAAAAAAAATTCATCCCATCTTCTTCTCCGTCGTTCCAGTGCAAACTCCACCGCCCTTTTTTGAAAAAAAAAAAAAATTCTCGAAAATCATCCCATACACGTAGCCTTCTGTTCACCAACTCCCACCAAATTTTGTCCTTTTCTTCTTTACCTTCTTTTATTAAAAAAAAAACCACTTTCATCTTTTGTCTCTCGTTTTCTTTATTTCTTTTATCATATATGTTGTTATTGCCATATACTTGTAGTACTTTTTATGCAAATATTGTGGTTTCTTTTCCATTTTAGCTTTTTTTGGTCTTGATGTTTGATTCTTGGAATAAAGTATCTTTAATTTCAAATACCATTAGTATAGACGTTATTAGCCTTCAAACTTATTTGGAGTTGCTTTACGGTACCTGTTCTTACTCTTCACCCTGAAGCTTCATGGAGAAAGCAGGCACAACCTTCTTGTATGCAGGTGGGGGAGATATTCTTTGGGTTATCTCTCAGCTATGTCTTTCTTTGGAGTTCGTTGGTGATGAGTGTATTATATGTATATGGAAAATAGGCCCACTTAGAAGGCCTAAAAGAACATCTTTGTTAGTCTATATAGGATGTTTTTATTTGGGCTTTCTTATATGTATTATTATAACTGTATAACCTTTTTTATATAAGTAATATAATATTGTCTTTTTATCCAAAAAAAAAAAAAAGATTTTTAGCAGTCCCTTGTTCCCTTCTATTTTCTTGGCCTAACAATGGGGTATTTCAAGAGGATTTCCAAGAGAGGTTGGTACTCTTTGACGATGGGGTTGGATAAACTTCATGTCACCTTTTACTTTTTCTCAATAATTTTATTTATTCGATCACCGACAACAATTGTTGTAGTGCAAAAGTTGGAAATAGATAATTTTCAAGTTAGAAATTTTTAAAAGATGACTTGGACAAAGTCCATGCCAACTTATAAAAAGAAATATAAAAAAACCTATAAAGTGACTTATCTAAGAAGGGAGGAAGAATATATATCTTAGACCAAAAAAAAAAAAGGTAAATATAATTTTGAGAAATCTAAAGCAAGCAACTATAATATACTTTTTGCGCATAAGAAGCTATTATATATACATGTGCGCACAGAAAAAATAATATGATGATAAAAAAATGTTTCTAAAACGATAAGAGACCATCAGAGTGTTATGAAAGAAATTGACGACAATAATTGGTATTATTTCCTGATTTATATTTACCTGGTGAGGTTGAGCATCCCGTTTTCCTGAAAGACGTCTCCTTCAAGGTTCAAATTCTGGGAATCCGTATCAAGAAATTGCTCATAGTTGAAGACTATTGACTTCGCAGCAGCAGCAGGGATTATCATGAGAAACAAGAAAATTTTGGTTATGAACAAACAGGGAAGCAGATGAGTTCTCCTCCTGTACTGCGGGGATATCTCCATATAGCTTATATAAATGAGACTTATTTGTTTGGAGGTAGTTTATGAAATGACTCGGTTTATATAAAAAGCCGCAGGGTTTTATTTCGTAAAGGCATACATATACTCTAAATTCTTTAGATATTAATCAATTATGGAGAAAGTTTATCATTCCATCCCTTTAACTTACAAAGTTATAATCTTATCTCTATATGTTTTGAATTTTCAAACCACCCGATGACCATAATTTCTCTCGCATTATGTAAGTTAATCTTCTTATTTACACTTGGTTCATAATATAGACCCCACATCTGTCATGTGAAAGCAAATACTAGTTGCAATTTGTTGACGTAAGAATCAGTCAGCTAATTTGGTTGACACCAAGCATTAACTAGCTAGGCATATGAGATGCGGCAAATAATTGACACTCTAGCTTACAAAGGTCTTTTTCACATACAACAATTAAAACTGGTGTTGAAATTCTTTTAAAATTGTTGTATGGGAAAAGGCCTTTCCACACCAGAGTGTCTGTAGATCCAGCCAGTTACACTCTTTATGCCATCCCCATGACAGTTGATGTAAAAGTTTCATTATCCGTACTAATGACACAAAAGTCTGAAGGGACTTCATGATTTCTTGGTGACTTCTTATCCAAGGAGTCTATCTGAGTCTTGTCCACAGGAAAGCCTTTTTTTCTTTATCATGAATGAAGAGGTGCGTGGACTTTGTCAAGGATAGTAGGTAGTTGTTGAGAAGGAGAACAATAGACAGGGTCTTTGTAATTACTAATTCTTCTAACTTTGATTGCCAACACAAAAAATAAAATAAAATAAATTAAAACAGTAATTAATTGTATCTAAAGCTTCAATTTCTTGTAGGCAATCGATAGTATCAAAACTGCAATTTATTCACTACAAATGATTACAGTGTTTTTCTTTTTTGGCGATTGATTACAGAGTATTTAAAGCTACAAATTTAAAACACTCTAAAAATAATCAAATATAACTTCTATAAACTTAGATTGTAGGCACAGAATATAGGACGTGAACAACGTAGGAGCTAGGTGATATGTTTGTTTTCCTTCTAATCTTAACTTGGTTGTAGAGAAATCAAAGGGGAGGAGAGGAGAGATTTTAATGAGATGATCTATAAAAAATGAATAGATGGAGTTAGAATTTTTTTTAGTTAATTATTCTTACTAATGTATTCTACACCCTCTCTTAATTTGTATATGATACATGGGCAATCACATCAAAAGACTTTTTGACACATGTATATCTGATTAATTCCCCGGTTAAATTGCCGCAGCTTAAAAGCCGTTTGTTGGGGATTTGAAGTGTTTTCGAGTGATCAATCAAATATAATTAAAAAAAATGAAAGTAAGAATTATGAAAGCAGGTTTTTTATTTTGGATAAAGTATACTTTTTGTCATCTTTGCATCAAGTCTCTTTTTTAGTCTCTTAACTTTGAAAAGTGCACTTTTTGTCCTTTTTCATTAACACCGTTAGTTTTATTCAACGGAAAATGCTGACTCAGCAAATTTAAAAAGTAAATTTTATGATTAAATATTAATAAAAATTGTCAAATTTTAAAATATAACAATTATTATACTAAATATTAAAATATAAACATATTTTGTTAGCAAATAACTATAAAATTATTGTTTAAATTTGTTGAATCAGCATTTTCCATTAAATAAAATTAACGGCATTAGCGAAAAAGGATCAGAAGTGCACTTTTCAAAGTTAAAGAGTTATAAGGAGACTTAATGCAAACATATAGGGCCAAAAATATACTTTAACCTTTTTTTTAACCTTTATGAAGCAGGTGTTACAGTCATTTATTAGGAACAATAAACAGGAAATAGGGGGAGATATATATATATATATGTATATAAATATAGGTGTGCATATATGTGTAATTCCTGTTTTAATGATTGTGAAAGTTGTGATTAAGTTAAGTTCTATGATCGAAATATATATTAGAAAGGGGAAGGGTAGAAATATATATATATATATATTACTATAGGAATGTGAGAGATGCTGAATAATTACATATGAGCATAGGTATTAATCTATTATTTATACATTACATGAGAATATAGATAAAGATAGTAGCCTATGTGCCTCAAGGCATTGGGAAGGAAAAAAGAGACAGCTCAAAGTTTAAGTTGAAAGTACAGGTAGCAGTTTATTTCAGTAACAAATAAATTACATGTATAATTTTATAATATCTGTTGCATTTTAATCGATAAGTTTTTATTCCTATCATGTTTGGAGTACTCAAGTGCTTAGGTGGGCCGCTCCCCCTTAGCGATATCAGTTTAGTTCTAACTTTAAATGTTATAACGAGAAAACCTTGCAGGCAAAGTGCTACTAGTAACGAATATATTGTTATCACTGGTTAGTAAGTGCTTATAGCACACAGTTCAGTAGGATAAGAATTATCATTATATATAAATGTTTATAAAAGATATACATGTCAGTGCACTCATGAAAATAACGGTTAATGAGATAAACTGCGTTAAAAATTGATGTTTCAGATAAGCTGGAGGCAAGTTGAGTTTTTGGGAGGATAAGATAATATGAAGAAGCAGGAATGCCTGCTATATTTTTGTATTTTAGTAGATTACTATTATGTTATTGAGACAGGATAGCATAATTAGGTATTAGTTAAATATTAATATAACTGATGTATAAGTATATTACATAAAACAGTTTTACCCTAAGCACTATCTAGTAGAATAAGTAATTAAAAGATGATATTAGTTATTCTTATTGTTTTATGAACCACTTAAAATATAAGTTGTTTATCTTATTCCAGTTGTTAGAAAAGCCCATTCCAACTGAATTGAAATTGGAATATTATTTGAAAAGAAAAAATTTTAAATTTTCCGTATTTTTGGGGCTTATGACATTCAACAAGTGGTTATAAAACCATTAAAATGCTATAGTATAGTATTAAAGTATTAGATGTTACATTTTTTGCAATTTTTCCATTTGTTTTTCAAAACCATGGTTTTGAAGTAAAAAAAAGCTTTTTTTAAGGGAAAATCCCAAAAAAGACTTTTAAAACATATAAAGAACACTAAAGTGCACTAAATTCCTAAAAAGATAACTATATAACATAGATTGATATGTCCTTTTTTAAGTTTAGAAAATTAAAAAAGGATATGACAAAAATGCCCTTCAATAAATAGAGAGTTGATGAGTGTCTATATGAAGTTGGTAAAGATAAATAGAAAATTATTAAACCCATAATGAGAGTAGGTAAATTTAAGTAAAGAGAGAGTTGTTAATTGTACGTATGGTGTTGGTAAACATAAATAGAAAATTGATAATCCCATGTAGAGAGTTGGTTAATCTAAATATAAAATTGGTAAAATCCAATATATAGATAGTTGACAATTTGTTTAAGTGAAATTGATAGAATCTAATAAAAGTTTGTCAAATTTATGAAACTCACCAAAGGGTATATTAGTCATTTTATTTAATTTTATTGAAGAACGTACAAGTCGATGTCACCTATTTTTCTTTCAAAAATTTAGTGCACCTTTCTGTCTTTTATATATATATATTCTATATCTCCTTTTCAAGGATTTTCACTTCTTTTCAGGGAAAATACCATAAAAGGGCTATCAAAATATGTAAAAGACAATTAGATGTAACAAATGTAAAAAAGTATGCCATATGCCAGTGACATGTCTATCATTTTATAAATTTAATGGAAATGATTAAAATATCTCTGACCAAAAAAATGATATTTTCAAAAAAGGACCTACCCACCGGTCAACCCACCAGCACTGGAGCTCTGGTCGCCAACTAATGTGATTTATTTTAATTTATTTTGAATTTGGGGGCTTATGCAAATTGCAAAATAAGTAGAAAGTGAACGGTGGCATTCTAATCCAACCCATTGCTTTGGAGGCATGTTGTGTGGTATGTTTGACCAATTCAACATTCAAATTTAACATTAATCACAGCAGGAGGCAATGCCACGTTACTACATTTTGTAAACTTCTATAGCAACATTGTTCGTTACAAAAATTCTAGATATTCAGTAAAACTCTCAGGACGAAAATGGACATCAGCCGTTTTTTTAATCACTTTCTTTCCTTTGCATGCCAGCTTTCCTTGGCCAAAATTTTTCCGCACGCCGATTATTTCGATCAATTGTTTTCAGTCAAATTTTGATCAAAATTAATTCTTCCTTAACGTATCTTTTTCATGCTTTGCCTCCTTCTTTTCTTCGCCGGAAGCAATGGCTGATCGAAGGAGAAGAATAATTTCGAATTCAAAAACTCAGATGATTCCGCATTCAGGTAATATCTCATAGAAACTATTGACTTTTCCGAATCAGACGAACTTTGTCTCAATCTAATCAATTTTTTTCTTCCTAGTTTGACCTAGCAATTGCCCTTTTAACTCACTATTTTATCTTGCATTCTACGTATTTGACTAATATTTCGTGTATAGAATGTTAATGTAAAGCAAAGCTTATAAACTAAAACACAAAATAGAAGCATGATTTGACTGTGATTGTGTTGTAGTAATTGTTTTTGTTCCTTGTTCCTTAAAATTTAAGGCGAGAAAACCAGTGAGTTAACTCTGAAGTAAAGTGTTAATACTTAGATTCTCAATCTTTGCATCATCTTGTGTTGGGAATATAATTAAATTAAGCACATTTATCAAGAATATTTTGGTATTGATTTAACAACAATGCCAAGAAGATTTTACTGTTCTAAACTTCTGATTGAGATTCTTATTGAAACTCCTAAAAAAATGATGAGAAGAATAAAAAGCTATTATCTCTTTCACCTATCAAATGGAAGAGTATGAACTCTCCATTATGTGCTGTCTTACGCTAATCAAACATCAAGGCCTATTTAATGATCTATAGTAGTTGACCAAGTATCTATTTGTCAGAAGTTGGAAATGCTGTTATGCCTTCCAACAAAGAGGACGCATTGGTCTTAATGAGCCAATCCCCGAGCTTAGTTCTTCTATCTCTCGGTCATCTACCATAGGGTGGTTACGGAATAGCTGATTGTATACCAACCTTTTATAGCAATCTTCAATCAATGGGTATGGTTGATAGAATGTACAAGGTTGTCTTAATGCAATCATTAGAGCTAACTTTGAAAACTCAACTTTTAGATATAGTTACGTAAATAGCTATTGCACAGTACTAACACGACAATGTTTCATGTAAATTCTGTTTCTGAAGGACCTGGACCAAACTTTTATTTGTGCATTACTTATAGTGTTATTTACCTAATGTGGTTTTCAACCTCTTGAAATCGGATCATTGTATGCTGGGTTCTCCATTGAGGTTTGCCAATTCCAATTGGCCCATAAATTATTTCAAGACTATATATCCCCTAGTTGTTGTCTTTTGTTCTTGGCTAATGGTGCAGATTTAGTGTCCAGCAATGGTGCAAATTGCACCAAACATAAATAACAATTTTGATGTGCAGATTTAGTATTAGTCAAATAAAAGGGTGCAAATATAGGAATTCTGTTAACCAGCCGTTAGAACTGTTAAAAATTACATGTCATTTTGTGGGCCCCACTTCACAATTTTTAAACGGTTTTAACGGCTGGTTAACGGAATTCCTATATTTGCAACCTTTTTATTTGATTTACACCATGTTTGCACTTTAAAATTGTTATTTATGTTTGGTTCGATTTGCCCAATTGTTGGATACTAAATCTGTATCTTTACCCTTTGTTCTATTAGGGCTAAGATGTCTCCAGCATTCTTTCCATTCTATAATTGCCGAGCTGAACGATAGATTTATGAAATTATTTGATGTACTGATACAAAATCATTGGTTGTTGCTATAAATGTTCAGTGATTCAAGACAATGAAATTTGTAGTGGAATCATTGATTTTTTTTGGACATGATATTTCATTGAGATTTTTCTATTCTGAAATGCTACATGAAATGCTACACAAAATATTTAAGATAGATTATAGCATGACTAATTCGTAACAATTTCTACACATTTTCGTTGTCTGTGTTGCTTTGACTGGCTTTAGTTTAATTACACCTTAATTGCAAGAAAATGTCTTCATAAGAACTCACTAGTTCTAGATTTATCCACATTCCATAGAAGCAGAGATTAATAGCTTAAAGTCTCATACTTTAGGAAGATGACCAATTCCTGTGAAAGATTTCTGCTACATAGCATTCCATTTTCTTAGTAATATAGAGTTACTTGAATAAACTGATTCACTTATAGGTTTAATTCTCTACAGGAAGGTTTATTATAATGTAGAAAACTTTATCTTGTTCAATGCTTCTTTTAAAATTATGGTCTCATGGAAGATCTAAACTTCTTTGTCGTTTCTTTGATTCATCTTCAATCTCATAAACTGAGCTAAGGATAATCCACAAATTACTATATCGAATCCAATTCTCAATCGATGATCAACTCTTCCTTGCTTCCACTCTAGCTTTCTCCCAACAGACTTAATCAAAGGACCATGAGCATAGTGTATGTATCTCCCAGAGAAGTCCCGTGGCTGAAGAGAAACCAAACTGAACTTGATCTGGTAGGATCTCTCTCAGATTAATTCCATCGGAATAATCTTGTTGAACTTTCATATCATCCTTATAACCAATGAAGAACACGTTTAGTTGGTATGACCTAGAATTGTAGGTAATCTCGGCATCATACTCTCTGCGATCTTTAATACTGAACCATTCTGTTGTGTAGGGAGTCCACATTTTGTTTATATCGACACCGACATGGTCATAAGGCGGATCATCATCATTCGGAAGGGTATCAAACTCCGCTGCTACAAAGGGATGCTCTTGTGTGTAATTCGAATCATCCATTACTTGTTTACGACCTAGAGGACCGATCCCAGAGTCATCTGGTGGCACTAGAAGTGAAAAGTTGGGTGAGATAGGAAGAATGTGATGCCATCTCCACGATGATTTTTATCTGGTGAATCAATAGTAAAGGTGAAACGGGTAGTGAAGTCTGAAATTTTTCCCGTCTCCTTGTCCCAAAGTTGCAACAATTTGCTGTACGTTACTCTCCCTGTACTATCTTTTCTATATCTGAATCAAAAGAGTTGATGTGTTCGAGATTTGATAAAGTTATGACTAAGTTAGACAGATCTTTTTTGAGTTATGACAAAATTATGTGAACATTTCTTTTGTCCTCAAAATCAATACAGATTTCTCTTGGATATATTTCCACTTAATCTTGCTGAAATGACTATTCTCTTTTACTTCCAACTGGAGTTTGTATATTTGAAATAGAGGAGAACCTACTTTGTTCATTTTAAATGTTTTGAAAATATAGCAAAAGTTTGTGTAGTTTCATTTAATTATTGGAAAAACATGTGTAATAATTGTTCTGCTTTTTATTAAAGTGAAATAAAATTTAAGAACAGAGTGAATGGATAGAGCCTTATCCCACATTTTGATCGCAAAGGATTTGGTGTTTTGAAATCTATTAGACCACTAACACATCTAAAGTTTTTAACATCAAAATCTTAAATAAGCACATCCATAAGACTAAAACCAATCGAGCCATCAGATCAGATGAGTTGCAAATCCTACCTCTAAAAGAAAGCAACATCAAAGCACAATTAAGCTATATACAATTTGATCATGTATAGAATATACTTAAAGAGTATTTAATTAAAACTTCTCTGACATAAGATTTGATTGAACGGTGAATAGGAGGAGGGTATATTAGGTAGCATGGAGTCCTCAAAAAAAAGTAGCGGAAGGTTGAAAATTACGCTCAATGGAGTCATTGAACGTAATATTTTGGCTAGCAATATAACCAAAGAATTAATTGTTGATAAATTCAATAGCGAAGTGTGAAATGTAATTGATCTCAATAGGATAAGGCTTGATGTTGCTGTTTTATGGCATGAGACAGAGAGAGAGAACCTCAAAATCTTAGCTCACCACAATCTTCAGGATGAACAATCTTCTCGTTCTAATTGTTTATTGATCGTTCTCTGCCCATCATCATCACTCTTTCCTAATTAAATAACTACATGACAAGTTCCCTTAGCTTTATTGGTCTTTCATTGACCTAATTAAACAAATGTTCAAAACTTCAAATTTGACTTACTATATTCTACATCATTCATAAGAAACCAGGTTATCTTAATACCTGTATTAAGCATATCTTCTTAAATCGTAACCAATAACGATAAAATATAAAATTGAATAATATCACTTGGTGAGTTGAAGGACCCCATTTTGCTGATAAACATCTCCATCAAACTTCAAGTCCTCATAACTCATCTCAAGAAGCTGCTGATAGTTGAAATGTATAGAGGCAGAACTACGGATTATTAGAAACAAAAATATTTTGGTTATGCCAAAACCAGGAAGGCCATGATTTCTCCTCCTATGTTGAGACGCCGCCATAGCTAATATGAGAGACTTCTGAGGTTGTGGAGGGAACTTGCTTTATATGAGGAGCCAGTGAAGCTCTCTTAATGATTGAAGTACTCTGTTATATGTGGCAAAGCAATAATAAGAATTCTTTTTAGGGAAAACTAATTATAGGTCCCGTAGAAGGAACTTAATTAACATAAGGTTCCACGAAATCCTCTAATTAAACTGAAGTCCCATGAAGTTGCCATTTCCTGGTCCAAAAATTGTTACTGATCAAGAGTTTAAAAATTGTGATTGTTAGGCCAACAGTTATTATCGTCTCTGCAAAGTTTTTAGTGACCAAGAATGACAATAACAACTTTTGGCCTGACGATAACAACTTTCTGGCAGAGACCTCAGTTTAATTATGGATTTTATGGGACCGCATCTAAATTAAGTTCCTTCCATGGGATTTGTAATTAATTTTCCCTTCTTTTTATCATATTTTTTTCATTTGATGACTTTGGAAAGCACTGATGAGAATGAGTTCAATTATGAACCCCTTTTTCCACTCTCTGCCTTTTATTTCTACTCACGTGCCTAATTTAGTCCCGGGTTGGGACAAATGTGAAAGCGAGGGAAGAAAAAACAAATCACTATTAGCAATCGCTCTCCTCCATAATGAAAGTGCTGCTTCTGTTCCAAATTATATTGATCATTTTCACTTTTTTTAAGAAATTAAAGATGCAAACTTAATGACTTTAAATTGTCTATAGTTATATTTTCTTAAAACTAATTTATTTTACTTATAAACTAACCTATAATCTAATTACATATGACATATGTAACACTTTACTCTAGGAAAATTCTTTAGAGCCCTTTGATTAAGTTTGAATCACTAAAGCTATTTAGAAAACCCAAGAATGCCAAAAATTTATAACTTCTCTTAAATATCTTAAATGGGCTTCTAACTTTGCTAATTCATATTTAACTGCATATAAACTCACAGATAGTGGTTCAAAGCTCAATTTGGTCTCATTATCCTTGAAAAACCTTCTTATATTTTCCAAACTTATTCAGAATTTTCGCAGGAAATTCTGTTTTTACGACTAACATGAAAAATTCATATCTCCTAATTTATATGTCCAAAAATTTTGCATGAGTACTTGTTTTAAAGCTTAGAATGTGTACTATAAATCTGTAAAATATCACAACCTAATTCAACCTATAACATAACGAAATTTCTGCCATAAATAAACCTATTCACATGCATTCGTATTATATAGTCGTAATTATAGTTTTCTACTTGGAGCAGAGTTTAAAATTCTTGGATTCTTAATGGCTCTTTCAGATAACTAGGCTCCTTATAGAGTTTATACATACAGACCAAAATATAATAATTAGACTGTAACTTTCAAATTATCCAGACCCTTCTTGCCTTAACTAGTATTCTGCTTGCTTCTCCTTTCCTTTGGAAGTGCTCGGACCTATGGGTGGTGTAACACCCCAAAATTTTAAAAATAGATATAAGGAATTATTTAGGGTTTTCGGAATGTTATTAAAAATATTAAAAAACATTAAAAATGAATTTATGATGTTTTAGACATTTTTAATAAATTTTAAGGTTATTTCCTTTACACAGAAAGGTAAAATAATAATTAAAAGATAAATTTTAATTTAGGAAACAAAGAGAAATAATTAGAAGATGAAATTTAATCTTAAAAAAAGAATTAATAAGGGAATATTTAGAATCTTGGAGTATTGTTTTAATTTTAAAAAGTCTTATAAATAAATTTGGACACCAAAATATATCTGGATAATTTATTTATGGACTAAGTTTTGATAAACATTTTGAGGGTTGTAAATAAAATTTTGATGGAGGGTAGAATAGGAAAGGAGTGAGTGGCAGGTTGTAATTTGAGGATCAATAAGGGGTAAAATAGTAAAACCACTCTCATCCTTATCCTCTTAATTGCAATTACACATGTGATAAAAAAAAAAGAATATACTCCCTCTCCAAACCGGACACACACACACTTCCTCTGCTCTCTCTCACTCTCCTCTCCCCGTCTCTCGGTCTCTGCTTTCTCTCTCGTCCTCTGCTTCTTCGGGTTTCGGCGGCGAGAAGCAGTGGAGCACGGCGTGAAGGTTGGGTTAGCACTCGGTGAGCCTCTTCCCTTCGATTTCCTCTCTTTTCTGGTCCGATTTGAGCGAGATTTGAGAGAAATCGTTTTGAATTTATGGGGTTTTAGGGGTTGTGAAATCAGTGAAAATGAAGTCTATGCTTCGATTTAAAGGTTTTGGGGAAGATTTGGAGGGATGGTTTGTTGTTCAATTGATTTTCTTCAAAAGCCCCAAATCGGGTTACTGTTCATCCGCCTTTGTTCTTGGGAATTTTCTGAAGGAACATTGATTGAAACCTTAATTAATCACTATTTGGAGTAAGCTTAAGTACATAAAGTGTCTTGCATGCGAGATTTCTGAGGTTTGTGGAAAGTTTCGAATTTTCTTCTTCCCTGTTCAGTGACGCCGACGGCAAGGAGAAAAGAGAAATTGATGATGGTTGATGATTCATAATTGATGCTAATTGAAGGTGTAATTGTGATCATTGTTCTTCTTGGTTCATTGTTCTTCTCTGGTTGGCCGAATTGAATTATGGCCATATTGTTAATTGTTCTTCTTCCCTCTCTGTCAGCCGAACTCTTGGCTTGGATGGCTGAAAATCGATGATTGATGGAGTAATTTTAGGATAGGACTAATGTATGAAAATTGCTTGTTGATTTCTGAGGTGTTTGAAATTTTGTTCCTCTTTGTTTTCCTGTTCTCTCTCTGCTCGGCCAGGGAGTGCGAATTTTATGAATGCCTTGTCTTGGGTTAATTCAACGTCTGGTTGCTCTGTTTTGGTGGTTAATTGTTCATTTCTCTTCCTTGTTGTTCTGGCTGCAGGTTTATGATAGGAGAAGGAGGGAAATTTTAATGATTGATTTTAGTTAGAATTGTTGTAATTATGGATATATGTGTTGGGTTTATGATCTTTCCTGCTGCCCTTTCGGGTTGAATAATTATGAACTGAATATTGATGTTTCTAGGATCAAATAAGTGTTTCCAAGTATGGGATTTTGAGTTAATTATGAATTGCATTGGGTACCTAAAATGGTATTTCAAATCTGGAGTTTAGGTTAGACTTACTATTTTGAAGTTCGTTAGTGATATGAAGGTGATGTTTTAATTATTAAGCTTATGTTGTTGTTGTCTTGGGATTCTGAATAATATACAAGTGCTTTTAAATGTTTTAAATGTTAAGTTATTGAATTCTAATAATTAAAGTATGTATTGTAATAGTTATATAATCAATAGATATGTTTAGACTAATATAAGGACTTTTAATGGAGCATATGATAATTGCTGGAACTTAACTTGTGGAGGCTGAATTTAGCCTCAAGTTACTGTTTGATATTTTAATACTAAACGTGTATTTCTTGTTTAAGTATGATTAAAGATTTTTATAGGAGAATTTAGACATTAATAATGGATTTGAAACAACTGTTGAGGAGTTTTATGATTAATAGGATTTTTAGGCTTACTAGAGGGTTGAGAATTTCTTAATAGAAGCAAATAGATTATTTATAAATGACCATTTAAGCTTAAAGAGACAAGATAATTATAGCAATTATAATCTGTCATCAATATAAAGAATTGAGTAAGTTAAAAGTTAAGGTGGGGTAGTTGAGAATTTTATTTGAAATAATTGATGTAAGTTTGATTTGAAGTAGTAGGGATATCATTAGGCTTGTATTATGTATATATGTGTGTACTGTGTAATGATTGTTATTTTCTCTATTTTGTGTTTATATAGTAAAGGACTTTGGTAATCTCAAAAATGGTCAAAATAGTTATTGTAAATAATAATCTTTCACAGATGTAAAGAATTTGATAGTATTAATTATATTAGGATAGGATAATGTTTAAATGGCTTGGATATGTAAGTTCGATATTGAAGGAAATATTTTATAATGAATGAAGAATAGTAACTTTAAAGAATTAAAGTTCATTGTTTTGAAAAGCCACATAACGAATTGTTAAGGTTAATTAAAATATTAGAGTTGATGATTTTTCTTTAGTTATAAATTTTATAATTGAAGGTAATAATGTTTAGTTAATATAGGTGATATGTAAGTTAGTTTATAATATAAAGTCTTAAAGATCAATATAAGCATTGTACCTGTTAAGAGTATATAGGATCAAGGTCTCTGTTTGTTTTAGAATAATGCAGTTAATTAGTAACAGAGGTGGAATTGCTGTGGATGTTTACTGGAATGATTAAGTAGTAGTTAAACTCCGTAAAGGATTAAAGTGAGTGAAATTGTTTGATATAGTATTGTATTTGCAAATTATCAAATGTGTGATGGCTGTTTTAGTATGGTGTGCTGGTGTTCTTCTTGAGTTATTTATAAGAAAACTAAAATAATAAAATATGGATGGAAATGTTTGAATTCTAACCACTATTAGAATGAGGATGTTAAATACTTATTAAGGTATTAAAGATTGATGATATTGTAATTAAGTAACCAGTTAATTATAAATACGGAAGCTGTCAAGCTCAAATGATTTGTTTAAAAGGATTATTCTTGAGGTAATTATTAGTCAAACATTGAGAATAAGAAAAAATAATTGGAATAGAATAATTAAAAGACTTTTTGATCTTAAATGGTCAGGCTAATTATAATAATTCAAGTTGTAGGTAATTATTATAAATGTGGAAGGAAATATGATCATTGGAAATTTATTTAAAATCCATTGAATTTAATTAGGTAAAGTAAGTTGTTATATGTGTTATTATATAATGTAAATTTGATTTAAAAGTAATTAAAGATACATTGGTGCTTGTGCTAGTATATGCTTGTATTGTTGATGGTTAAAGTTAGAAATATTGATTTAAGAAATATATTAAAAAAAAAAGGAAAGGGTAGAAGCATATAGTAATATAGGAACGTGAGAGACGTTTAATTATTATGCTTAAGTTAGATATTAACGTATTATTTATTATTATAAATAATTATAGGACAAGATAGTAGGATTGAATTCCCAGAGTACGGAGAAGAAAAGGAATACAGTGAAGAGTAAGCTCAGGAAGCCAGGTAGCAGTTTATTTCAGTAACAATTAAATTGCATGTATTGTTTTGTAATAACTGTTGCATTTAGTTGGTATGTTGTTATTCCTCAGATGGAGTACTCCAGGCTTAGGTGATTAGCTACACCTTTGCGAGATTAGTTACGTTTTAGCCTTATGTGCTTTAACGAGAAACCCTGCAGGTAAAGCCTCCATTATAACGAATATATTGTTATTAGTGGTTGGCAGGTGCTTTTAGCACACAGATTAATAGGAATAAAACTATCATCATTTGTACAGCTTTATGAAATATATACATGACAATTGCTAGCATGATAATATATGTTAATGAAAGAAACTGCTATTGGGATTTCCAATCTCACCCCCTTCCCCAAACATTTCCAGTTTAGCAGGTTAAAAGAAGCTAGCGGGGGAGAGGAGTAGACGAAGAAATTAGGAGTAGAAATTGAAAAGTCAGAGGTAGTAAATATTTTTAATAAGATTATTTGTATATGTTGTAAAAGTAAAATTATTAAATTATTAATAGAGAGCCCAGGAAATAAATTACTACAAATGTATTAAGGGAATTAAATTTCCTAAGAATTTCTAATTATGAATAGATAATTTAAAAGGGAAATGTATGTATTATCTTAATGTCGCTGCGTATTCTGGTAGAAGGGTTATCAACCGAGGTAACCCCAGCGTTTTAATATCGGAAAGGTAGAAACCCATAAATAGATACAGAGAACCCCTGAATGGGTTTTCACTCCCCACACACTATCATCAAGGGGAGGGAAATATAAGGAAACCTAGGTAGTTTAATTGTTTTATGCACCACTTGGTCTTATAAAAGTTTTAAATTCTGAGCTGTTCGAAAAGCCCATTCCAACTAACCGAAGGTTGGATAAATATTTTAAAAAGAAAAAGTTTTAAATTTTCCGTATTTTTGGGCTTCGAATATTCATAAAAGTTGTTATAATTCAATTAAATTACTATAATATAGTAGTAAAAGTCCAGGTGTTACAGGTGGGACATAGAAAAAGGGGTGTGAGATTTGGGAAAATCTCAGTAGCAATAATCACAATTAGTATATAATGCATGGTAAAAACTGTGCATGCAAATCAAGTCAATGAGAATAATACCTTACAAAATTGTAACTGAAACTATTTCACACATAATCATGGCAAAACAAACTGAGTAAGGATATTACATATTCTCATGCCTAACTGCAGCATAAATGGCAATAATATACATGCAACCAAAACAAAATATACAAAATTGCAAATTAAAGCTACCTCTTGTAAAGTCTCTTTCTAAAACACTTCCTCTAACTAGGCCTCCTTATCTCTCTATTTTTCTTCCTATTTTTCTTTCTCTTTTTCTCTTTATTTTTCTCTTCCTTTCTTTCTTTCCTATCTGCCTCACGCCACTCAGCTCCCTCACTTCTTCTCATTCCTTGCTTACACATCTATTTATAGTCAAATTTTTGCTTGATGGCCAAGTGTTCTTGGTGGCCACGCAAATCATCTCTTGGAGGACAAGCATTTGATTGCATGAAATGCCATGTGTCCTTAAGAGATAAAGGATGGCATTATAACTCATGCGAAGGCCACGCATAAACCATGTAGAAGAGCCACGTCCATGAGCAAGATGGCTTCTTCTTGAAGCCCAAAAATTTATCTCTTGAAGCAAGAAAAAGCCATGTGTTCTATTTACCTTTTTAAATGAAAATTGGTTGGGAGCTTACTAAATAAAATTGTATTTATTTTTAACAAGATGGTGAATTATTTTAGGACTATTTGACATGTCCTATACATGTAAATTAAGCTCTTTTATGATCCCAATGATAAACTTCCAAATGAAACTTGCTACAAATAAGCTTTTGAACTTATAATTTACTTAATTCACAAGCTTATATAACTATTTTAGGCCCTTAATCTTATAATAATTCCCCTTCTAAAATCTTAAAGAGAAATAACTCTATTTTCTTAAGTCCTAATTATCATCCTTAATATTCATTAGCTTGCAACTTTAAAACTTTTTAGATTTTTTTTTGGGATATTACAACGTATGTTATAATTTAGTGGTTTAATTTGCTTCCTTAACTTACCAAAAAAAATCAAAATGATCTTATATTTAGGACCGGAGGGAGTATTATTTTAATTTTGGTTCAAAATATAAGTTTTGTTTGATAACATTTAGAGATGAGAATGACTTGTAAAAATAAACAGAGAAAAATTTTAATAAGTTAAACTTGGACAATTTTATAAATTTAAGACATATTTAAATAATTAACTATCATTCATTAGTCTGTGAGAATTAATTAAAATAACATTATAACAAGAACTAGAGTCATATGTGTTTTATCATATTATGTATAATTTCATTCTTCAATGTTATTTTCTTTTAAAATACTCCTTTCGTTCATAAATATAAAACATTTTTACTTAATTTGATAATATTAAAGATATTAGCTAAGTTAAGTTAAAATTACATATATTACCAAAACACCCTAACCACATTTATTTATTCACATCCTCCCTCTCTTGTTTGTTTATTATTGAGCAGCATTAATAGGGATAATTTAGGAAAAATGTGAGGAAAAAATAGAGAGATGTTTTATATTTAGGAACAATCTTATATCCCTAAATAGGTCTTATATTTAGGAATGGCGGGAATAGTATACTATTTACATTCACTGACTGAATAAGCAAATATTCACGAAATATAATTGGATGTAATTTAAAATAGATAATTACATGTTTTGAATTTCCATCGACGAACATAAAAAATACCCATAAAATCTGGCAAAAAAATAAAAAATAAAAAATACCCATAAAATGATACATGAAAATGAAAATGGATAAGGGAGTTGATTTGCTTGAGTCAATATGAAAGATTAAAAATGAATACCCTGTGTAAAATGTTGACTTGCTCCATGAAGACAAAAACTAGCATTAATTGAGTTTGGAATAACCGCACCTGTCTCTGATCATATAATGGACCCCTCAAAACTTACATTTTCAACCACGCAATGTCTTTATTGAAGCTGACTGTAATCCCACCCATTCGCTCTGCATCCTTTTTTTCTTTAACAAAAGGCTAGAACATTGGGAAAATTCTTTAAAAAGACTTTCTCAATGTATAATTATATATAGAACAGAAAGGTGCAACAAAATTGGGTAAAGACATGAGGGGTTATGGATTAAAATGTCCTTTGAAAGTTTAAGGGTATGTGTATTTTTTTTTTTTTTTTTTTTATAAAAAGACAATATGATTATTTCACATCAGATGATATAATGTACAAACATATAACAAAGCATAAAACGAGGCCCATCTATAATACATGCCAACATGAAATCATCGATGGACCTAGCTAGTATATGGGCTTTCTGAAACATAAAATCTAAACATTATACTAGATAAGTTCTTCAATGATGGGCTCATAAAAGGTAAGCAACCAAATGACAACCCATAGGAAATCATCTTATTCACGACAAGAGAAGAAAAGAATTGCTGCACCCATGAAGCTCCAACATGAAGAAATTTAGAGGGCAAGCCGTAATAAAACTCCAAATAAACTTGAAGATTGATGGCGTCTATACTTGTGGTGTTTGAAAAAGAGGATGCTACCCCTTGTTGATGGTCTCCAGAGAGTAGAGAGATCCAAAATATAAGAAAGCCCCTATGACATATATTATGAAAATGTGAACATGAATATAAACCAAAACAGTACAAAATAATAAACAAATGCAGTTCTGCAGGAAGGACCTCTAAGTGACTACATATAAACTTAGAGGCCCCCAATGGTATCATCCACAAGTACGGAGCTTTTTGGCACAAACACTGTAAGAACCCAAATTATGTGGAAGAAACTCTTCGAAAGATCGTTTCCTTCTCCGTGTATTAAGAAAGAGGTTAAGACGATAGAAGGTTGCTGAATCTTCAATATTATTTCCCTGAGATAAACAAGTTTTATCATACTTGCAACCTCTGTTCTTAGCCTCAAAAATAGAGTTTCCCTGCTTTAAGGTAAGACCAATTAGGCATTGATTAGAGGTATAGAAATTTTGAAAAAAAATTCTAGTGCCTCTCTATTGAAATGCAACGTGATTCATAAAACATAGCAAAGCAGGTAAAACTATGGCATCTCTTATTTTTAACCGCAGAGCTTGAATGATCAGGGGGTGATTAGACATCTTCAAGGATGTATAGATATAACCATGATGAGTTCTAGCCGACCAGATTTTTTGATCAAGAAATGACCTGACTGTAGAAGGAGAAGAAAAGTCTTCTTTGCAAGATTTCTTAGCCAAAGGAGCAGAGCAAAGATTAACAGCTAAAGGGTAAAAATTGGATCCAGCGAATGATCTCTTTCTAGAAGGTTGATTCTTTATTTGAACTGATGCAAATTTAAATGGATGTCGATTTTCATCTTCATGGAACAAGTTAAAATATATGATGGAGCTAAATGGGAGTCTTGGTTTTTTGGGTTGTGAGTACATTAGCTCCTAATCTCTTTCTCGCTTTAGTCCAAAGACAGTAATTTCCGTATTAATTCTTGCACAAATCTTAGGTTAGGCCCTGAAGAGCACCACCTTCGAGAGTGTGTGTGCGTGTAGCGCGCCCTTGGGTCTGCCCTTCAAGAAAATAAGAACCAAGGGGATAGTGGAAGTTAACCCCCGGGTGTCGTTCGCTTGAGGAGCCTAACGCAAAAGATAACCTAGTAGCTAAGATGCAAACTAACAAAAGCGGGTAAAAATATTGTATTTAGTTTTTGATTTAGAAAATATGCAAAAGGTGTGATATGTTCAAAAGTAAAACAAAAATAAGATAAAAGTGAGATTTGGAGGGGAATGAAAATGGAATCATTCTTGATAAGTAGAAACCTTGGGAATCATTGCTTCGAAAGATTTTTAGGGAGTTTCATGTTGATTTTTGAAAGACCCCTAGAGGAATCCCTCTAGGCTAGGCTTAGATTAACTTAATTAATGCCGGAATCCCGCACATTACTTAATTTAACCTAAGTTGATTAAGTTTAAAATCAAGGTGAACTTACTAAAGGGGCTCCTAATCCAACAACCGGAATCCCGAATTGCCACTTAATTAATCCTAGGGTTTCAATTCATTATTGGAATCCCACATAATAAACCAAGACTCTAGGATTGAAGTCCAATGCCACTCATACAATTTGACAAATCCAAAACCAATTAAACCTACTAATCGCAAGGAACTCTTGATCCTACAACCGGAATCCCGAATTGCAACAAGATTAATCCATTAATCCCAACTCCTTGATGGAATCCCAATCAATAAATTGGAACTAATAGATGGAAGCCCAATGTTACTCAAGTAATTAGTAGATTTACTTGCTACTTTCTAAACATAAACGCTTGACATATGATCCACCAAGCAAGAATCCTCACTTGGCACAAGATTTTAACAAGAAAACACAGATTAAATGATGAATCCATACAAATAACATATTCTCAAGTCAATAGGTGCAATGTCAAGCATCCACACAAAGAAAATAAACAAGACAAGTTGTTTGCTCCACTCCCATACAAAGATATGGAATAAAATTACAACCAAATGAAGAAACAAGCCCTAGAATCCTAGAAACATGCTTAAACATAAGGAAGAGAGAGTGGGAGAACAAAAACTCTCCTTTGAAGCTTCAAGCTCATCCATTGGCTCCCACCATCAAGAATGAGGGAGCCTAGCTAATGTCCTCCATGAGAAAGCCAGCACCAAGGAGTGGAGGTTGAGGAGACATGGAGATTTGGGTGGAGGAAGGTGGAAGATGGAAGATGGAGATGAGAGGATGAGAGAGCTAGGGTTTTGGTGTGTGTTTGGTGGCTCCAAATCTGTGTTTTAGGGTTCATTTTCATGCCTTATGTGTCCTCAAATCGGGTCAAGAGTGGGTGTTTTGGTTTGGACCCGGTTTGGCCCAAATCAGATGCTGATTTTCTGCAGATTTCGGGGCCTCGCCGTGGGCCTCGCTGTGGGGTGTCACGACGAAGGACCTTTTTGTATTTTTCAAATTTCGGATCCTTTTCTGTAATTTTGGAATTTCGAGGTCCTTTTCTGCAATTTTCACAATTCGTCCAGAACTTGTATTTTGACCTTTTTTCCTTGAATTTTCAGCTTCTAGCCCCATTTTTCTTGCTTCTTCTCATATTGAACCCTTCATATTTGGTCCTCAGATAGCCCTACAAGTAAAAATGCAACAAACAAGAATCAAAGAGCCCTAAAAATCAATTAATGCTAATTGATCTTCAATTATGGCAATTTAATCCTATTTTCATGCTACTTTAACTTAAGGATCTATATTATTATTTAAACAATTATGGACCAATATTGCATCTCAATTATGCTAATTACCTCAATTTAAGCACACAAAAGCATACAAATCCAAGGATTTGTCAGGCCCATACTGAAACGTCTACCAGTTTTCTAGAAGTATATTTGCCATGAAAGAAATTGATGTGGGTTAAGGCAGGCCCAACAATATGAGATTGCATATTTAACACGTGAGAAGTTTGCATTAAAGCACAGTGCCTTTTAGTGTGTAACAAGGAACCACAACACCGACATAAAATTCTGACTTGCTCTAAGAAGAAAGCAAGTTTGACACATTTCCCTGAGGACAGCGAAACTTCTAGAGGTACAAAGAGCTGAGGATGATCCATGTTCATAAGTACCTTAATTCGAAGACCAAAATTTTGAGACTTGCTTGATAGATCCATTGAAACAAAAGAGCCAAACCAATTTCCAATAATCTTTGCTGTGCTTTCTGTATAATACTCAACCAGAAGGTCGTAAACAGAGATCCAAATATGAACCCAATTAATATTTAAAATTTGCACAGGCATGTCAGGGGACCATTGCGAGAAGATGCAGAGGAGATTTTGAATTGTCCATGAACCTTGATTCTTAATATAATCCTTATCAAGCTTATGTTGAAAGAAGATGATGAAATGATTCCCACAAGCTTCAGATACTGTTATTTTTCCTCTTAGATTCCAGTGAACAAAAAGAAGAGACTGAATCTTTGAAACATGAACAAAATTCCTTGAGAGAACCCTCATAAACAAGTAATGGTCTCGACAGAACAAAATCCTTATTATCAGGTGGCTGGATTTTCATGACAACCACCTTATAATATAATAAGAGAGCATATAAGCATATAATAATAAGGAAGAAAACACAAAACCTAAGGTCCAGAACAATGATGAGATGATGAAGATGATATTAGAGATGATGATTGAATGAGAAGCAAGAAGGAGGTGTGAGAAATCTGCAACTATAGAGAGTGATTCTCTTCCTCTGAGGTTTTAGAGCCAGCAGTTTCTCCTTCTAATTCCTTGAAGTTTCCTTTGTCATTTAAGGGTCTGTTTGATCTGAGGAGAAAGTAGGGAAGGTGGGGCCAGAGGGAAAATTGTTGAGTTGAAATTAGAAAAATTAGAGAAAAGGGGTTAAATTTTTTAATTAATTTTTCTTATTCTTTTATTTTACATTTAATATTTGTTTAATACTTACACCCTCACTTCTTCAATTTTTTAAAATTTAGCTCAAAAAAATTTTCTCCCCCCCTCTTAACCAAATCCCTCGTATCAAACAACCCCTAAAAATTAATATATACAATTACCAAGTTCTGATATCACATTACTAAGTATATTGTGTGCAAAAAGTAATGAGTATTTATGTTAATTTTTTACCCAATTTGTTCCCAAGTTCCTATATGCATATACCAAATTCATTTATGTAATTACCAAGTTCTGATATGATATTAACAAGTTGACATATAAAAATTACCAGGTATTTCTATATGGTAAGTTTAGATATTAAATAACCGATTTGAAATTTAAAACCACCAAATTTCAATATGACATCATGGTTATCAGACCCGCGGACCGGCCGGTTCGGCCTGGAACCTACCAGATCGGCCACAAGGCCGGTCTGGTTGGGCACTTGACCTGAGGTCAGAACAGCCCGGGGTTAATGGGAGAAACTCGTTCTGACCCAGGAGCAACTCGGGTGACTCGTCGAGTCACGAGAGTGGGCCGGGTTGATGAACCACCACCCCATTCTTCAGAGCAAAATCAGAAATCGGCCAAATCCTTCCTCTCCTTACCCTACCGTTTTCCTCACCGAAGAACTAACTCCGTTCATGTCTCCCTATCATGGTCGTCGTTTTGCTATATCAACAAGAGACACTACTACAAAAAGAGTTATTTAAACCACCTTATTTAGACTGCATATACAGAATGTGGTTTAAAAAATATAACCGGTGGCATATTTGTAAATATTATGAACTTGTTTAGACCACTTTTTGATATATGTGGTTTAAAAAATATGAGAAGTGGCATTTTTGTAAATATGATGAATTAAGTTTAGAGTGCTTTTTAATAAATGTGGTTTAAAAAATATGCACGGTGGCTGTTTTGTAATTATTGTGAACTTTTATATAACCTATTTTTCTTCTCCGTCTTGTTTGTCTCCGTCTCCTGGCCCTAATAACCATCTCCTTTTCACCCTAACCTTGAGACTTCAGTGTTTCCTTCTTCATCTTCTTCTTCGAATCGTCTCCACTTGGAGATTCCCATAACCGCATACTTCTTGTGCCCTAATCGCCTTCTTCTTCTTCGTTTGCAAAGCACCATTCTTCTTCTTCTTCTTCGTTCCTAAAACGAGTTCTTGCAACCTGAACAAAGAATTCTTCAGAAATTCCACACCTGTGCCCTAATCATGTTCCCGCCACCGCTCCGCCGTCTGACGAGGAATTCTCCAGTAATAAGAGACCCGCTGCGAACTTGTGATCCTCCGCTGTTATCATCACCATCGATTAGTTCCTTCTCCTCTTCGGCTGTTGTTCGCCACCCGCAACTAGCAGGTATGTTTATTGTATTTATGTACTTCTCTCCATCTTATTCATACTCTAGTTTGTTTTGGCCATCGCACGATCCCATCCTCCTTTTATAGGTTATATGCTATCTTTGATTTTAAATCCATGAGGTTCCAACTATTCATTGAATTATTGCTAGGAACGAAAGAAACTACATGTTTAATTCCTTTAATTTTCTAGTTTATCAAGGCCTGTATCATTGTTTTATTGCATATTATTTTAATTGTCAAACCGCTTATTTCTATTAGATTTCTCGGTAATCATTTCTTCAACTCGAATTTATCTATCGTGCTACTCTGGAATTTTTAAGTTAAGAGTTTTTTTGGTCAAGAAGTTAGAGTTGTTCCTGGTTTAAAGGGTAATTGTTGTGCAATCTGACCTGATTCTTGGGTTAAAGGGTAATTGTGCAGAATTTAAGTTAGAACTCTTTATAGCTTTTGGATTTAACCTAATTTCTGTTATCACCTGCTTTAGGATCAAAGTGTGGGCATCATGATTGCTAGAGTGTGGAATACTCATTGAGACTTTCTTTGAATTAGAATTTTGTAGCTATATTATCAGCTTGCTAAGCAACCAATCAAGTCATTTCATCTTGTGCCTCTTTTTATAAAAATATGATAGCAAACATATATCTATAGCTTAAAGCTGTTTAAAGTAAAATATGATGAAAAGAAATTTGTGATAAGAAATAATTTACATGCCTGGGTAAAAAAAAAACACAAGATTTAAAATTGTTGAATGGTGATAAATTTGAAGGAAAATGCTCAAGTTGATACAATAAGGGTGTGGATTTTAAAAAGAATGAGAAAGCTTGAACGGAAGAAATGCCATTGGTGTTGGAATCTGAATGGTTGGTAATTATATAACAGAGTTAAAGAAGTATTTGAAAAGACGAAAAGGAATGGATGTAAAATAACTAGGAAAGACCGTTTTATTTATTTATGTCTATCTTTTAAAATACACTATTGCCCTTTGCTTGATTACCGAGAATCCAATTTGATGATGGTATCGCTCCTATATGTGCTTTTTTATAGAGAATAATATGTTTCTTCGAAACAGAAAGGTGAGGGAAAAAATTTGGGTTATGGCATCTGGAGAAATAGGAACAAATAGCTAAAAGGCGTAGTGTCGAGTGCGGAGAGGAAACAAGTTTGGTCTTATCTTTTTAGAGGATGGTGAAATTGCAGAGAGGAAAAAGAAAACAAAGGAATGGATTTATTCTTATTTAATGTTGTTTAAAAACTCTTGGACTCTTAATGCTTAGATAGAGGTATAACATACTACACCATAAATATATATATATAATGTATCTGCCTCCTACATATGTTGCAACCCTACATAGGTAACATCATTTGCAAGTTGGAATCCTTGTGCTTTATGTTTTACTTAAGCATGCTGTTTACTTAAATGCAGGGGAAATTTTAACCAATAGGTTTTGCTACAGGCCCTTCCTATCTTGCTAGATGCTCTTGTGCCTCCAAGGTGCAGATGTGCTAAGGCACATATTTAATATTATTTCCAAAGGCACAACTGAGTTTACTCAAGAGGTGAATGTAAATTTCATAAAATTTTATTCAATATTTGTTATTTAAGATTTTGATATTTGCTAATTTTTGTTTCTTTAACAACTCAGATGTTTGATCCAGTTGATCCCTTTGCTGAAGAAGATATTGTCTGCATTCGCGAGTGTTGGAGTGAATTTTTTTATTGATCTTCTAAAACATTGGCAATAGTGAGTTTACATTGATGGACTCATGTAGGTCTCTGAATTCACCTTATTGTTGGAATCATATTGGCTTTTAAATTCACATAGTTGGAAGCTAAGTTTTCAAATTGTAACTAGAAAGATTGAATTTAAGGATGTGTTATATTTTTATGGTTGGTTCTCTTTTCAACTTGTAAAATGTCAAGGGATGGATTAATTGATGCATGTATATGTTTAAAAATTTAGTAAAAAAAGCCTGGATTAAGACCACATAAGCGATATTGCGGTTTAAAAAGTGCCTATAAGAGGTCTAAAAGTCTATATTTAGACCGCATAATTGAATATGCGGTCTAAAAAGTTCATGTATTTAGACTGCATAAGTGATTATGCGGTCTAAAAAGTATATGGCTTTAGACCACATTTTTTAAAAAATGGTTTAAAAAATATTCTTTTAGATAGCTTTTTTATGCGGTTTAAAAAAATCATATTTTCTAAACCGCCTTTATCTAAACCGCTCATATATACGGTTTAAAAAGCCTATTTTATGTGGTTTAAATTTCCTTTTTTGTACTAGTGAGAGACTCACGAAAACTGTCACACCCCCATTAAGATGTGATTGTCACAAAGTATAACGTAACCTTACTTCATAAGCCATTTTCAATTAATTATTTCTTACTTATATTCAGCAAATTCTACTTCAATAGTATAATAAAATTCTTTAAACATAGAACTTTCCAATCATTTATGATCTCAATCATTTTTGTTTACTACTTATAAATCATTTTTCTCTAAAAGCTTATACAAATAAATATACATGGAAAGTGAACGTCTATAGCACAACATGTATTTACATCAAAAAGATAAATCAACATTTAAAGTTTACTTTACCATAACATCCAAGACGATTATCCAATAAACAGGTGGTCCATGTTCTACTATCTGAAATACAAAAGAATTCAATACGTAAATGCAATCTCATTGTAAGGTTTATTACTAAAATTGTCGAAAACTGAGTTAACTAATAAATAATTATCTATACATTAATATAAGTAGGTCATATCCGAAGTCCATAGACTATTAGAATATAAATGTTTATACACATTTGTTGGCACAAACTTCACAACATAAGAGAGGTAAATCCTATCATAGATTTAAGCATAAATATGATGTGTACATTTCTTGAATTTAACAAAAGTAGAAACTGATGGAAGTAATGTTAAATTTAATTTAATAAAATTCAATAGAAGATTCTTATTCATTTGAAACAAATAAAACATAAAAATAAAAAATTGTTTCATCTGAGAAACTAACACAAAACGATTAACAAGCGTAGCACCAGCCACGAATAACAAGCACAGCACGAAGGCCATGAACAAGCGCAGCACAAAGCTACGAATGACAAGCGCAACCCGAATGTTACGAATGACAAGTGCAACCCGAAGGTTACGAATAGCAAGCGCAGCTCAAGGTTACGAATACCAAGCTCAACCCGAAGGTTACGAATACCAAGCGTAGCTCAAGGCTACGAATACCAAGCACAGCATGAGGCTACGAATGCAAGCATTTTGTGATTAGCTCCTCTGCTAAAGTCGTTATCATACTTAAAAAAAACAATATCTTTCGATTTGTGCTATTGTTTATGTATAAAAAAAACACTAGATAAGAAATTGAACAAAATATGCATAATTCATTACTTAATAGTTCTTTAATTATTCACAGCCATCTCATAAGGATCACATCTAACCTTTAAACATATGTCAGCTAATCAATTTCTCAAACCTCTAATAATATTAGATATGTATTATGAAATGTCAAAACATAAATAAACAAATTCATCTATTGGTTTTACCTTTCTATATTATCCCAACACTATTGGATAAATATGTTCAAACTTCCGAAACTCAATTCTTCATTAAGTTTCAAAAGAAGAGACAATCAACTCTAATTCCATTCAATGTTGACCCCACCAGAACTTGAGTAATCCTTCAATTTTCAAAGTCATCTAAATATTTTCCAATAATCAAAAAAATTGTCTCAAAATTTCAGCCTCAAGAGAAACATATTTAATTAGCCATTTTTATAGAACAGAGCGAGAAACTTCAACTAAACTTGATTTCTCATTCTTTCCCGTTCGAACACAATAAGACTTAAAATACAAGTTTAAATAATTAATTTCTTATATTATCACTTCAATAAACATAGAACCTCAAAAACTTCGTGAAATCTAATTCAGAACTTCCACCATGCACATCTAGCTTAACCTTCAAACACAAGCAAAATGCTTAAGTTCTTTGAACAACTAGATTGCACTGATGACATTGGAATCCCTGATTCAATTAGTATGTCACAGATTGGAATCAAAATAAATTTGCCTATTTACATTATTTCCGATATTATTACTATTGTTAATTAATACACCATTGTAACTTCCAGACAACTCACGATAATTTTGTCAAGGTTATATTATTTACTTTTCAGCAAACATTTATCTTGCATTTTCAACTAATTTCATATGCATCCTCCAATAATATTATGAAACAAGTCCCATTCCGTAAATCCCTTATCAACCAACATCAATACAAGCAATCAATCATGCATATTGACAACTAATATAGTTTCAGTAGCTGTACGATTCCCAAACTTTCCAAATCACTATGGCAACGAACGCAAAATAAGAGAAAAGGCGTAAACTAGCATTGGCTATTCTTTTAATTACAAATTCTCTTTAAGACATTGTGACCAATGCCATCCACACCGCTTCATGAAACAATTTATCCTCATCACAAGAATTTTGATTTTAAGATTCATCAATCAAAGTAAGACCCTTAAAATTATAGTAACTGAAAGAGGAGGAAATCATCCTTGAAAATCAAATTATATTCTTCAAAAGGACCCAGAAATTTCTACAAAGAAAGTATTCTCAAAAGAAGTCATTTTTCCCGTTAATGGAATCCACACACACAACCTCAAACAACAATGACAAAGAGAGAAGAATTGACGCTAAACACCCAAGACAACCACCACAACTAAAAACAGGAAGATCAAATATTGCTGCAACCTAAGCAAGGAGACGGAGAGGAAGCTTTCAAAAACCCAAAACCTGTTCAAACCCTCTCTCAAAAATAGAACTAATTGAAGAAACGAGTGGTAGAAATGCAAGGAGGGGACTCACTGGATTTTAAATATGATCTTGTATGTTCCAACGGCCATCTTCTCCGGCGTCGTTGATGGCCCCCCTATCCGGAGACCCCTCCTCTCTATATATTTCTGTCTTGGGGAAGAAGGATCCCGAAGATGATGATGAAAAAAAAAACAAAGAAAATAAGGCTGATGGGGAATTGATGAGAAGGGAAGTCGGTAATGGTATTAGGTTGGGGTGGGGTCAGAGGACAATTTTACCCTTCCACTAACAACCTACAAATTTTTTTTTTCATTAAGGCCAAAATAGTCCTTTGACAAAGAAAACTTTCTATTTTTGTTCCTTTTAATCCCTAATAATTCAACTTTTAATAATTTCTAGAAATCACTTCTTACACCCAATTAGATATTTTTTTTAGTCCATAAATTACTTTACACCTCAAAATAATTTCTCTTAAAATTATCATATTAAGATTTATCCCTTAACTATTTCTCTTCAATTTCTTGAAGAAAGAGGCCCTAAAATCCTTAAAAATAAATTCGCTCTACAATATTTATTTATAAGACTTTTTAATTATTAAATAATTCTTCAAGATCTTAAATAACTCCTTATTTCGTAATTTCCAAATTTTTTTCGAAGTGTTACAATCTAATAATTTTCTTTTTTTTTTTGTCATTACAAAAACGGAACCTTCAGGCTTGAAGAGAGCATACCATGAAGGTAACAAAGCTGTTGTTCATCAAAGAATGAAGAATGAAGTGGAGAGAAAAAAGGAGAAGGAGGCGGCAAGAAAGGAAAAGAAAAATAAGTTAACCTTCAGGCTTCAAGATTCCCTTTCATTGAAGAAGCAACTGAGCCAAGTTTCCTTTTGAGATGTGTTGAGACTTGAGAGTGCTGTGATTGTCACGTGGAGGAGAGAGAAGAAGTGAAGAACATTGAGAGAATGGCAAAAATGAGGGAAAAAATCGTATTAAAATTAAAAAATATGGGCTTGTGTCAGAAAAGGATGAGAAAGCTAGGGACTCTTATTTCCAATGGATAAAAGCATTACCTAAGGAAAGAAAAAACTTCCACCGGGCACATCACAGTTTTCACTCACTATTTAGTAGGCTCCTATTATCTACATCTAATCTAATGACTAATGTACTCATGCCTATGAAAGAAATTTGTTTTAAATAATTATTCAATTCCCTTATTAATATGCATATTAAAAGGTTGAGAATATAATTCGGTCAAATTGTTTTCTTTAAATGAATCTGTCAAACTGAAAAAGAATAAAAAAAAGAGAGGGAAATAAAATAAAAATATGAAAGAATTTTATATGTATAAATAATTTATATGAATATGTATTCAACAATTATTTTTTAGAATTAAAATATAAATATTATGATCCTTTATAATCAAATTATATTATTTTAATTAATTACTACCGGTCTGGCTCCCGAGTCGATTCATGACTGACCCACTGACTCACCCGGTCTGGACTCCGATCCGGGTTTAATTACCTTGTATGACATTATCAAGTTGATATAAAAAATTATCAACCAATTCTCAAGTTTTGATTATGAATTATGAACTTTTCAATAGTTTTTACCAACTTTCGATCACAAAATAACAAATCTAAAGTGTCAATTCATTTTCATGTTTTGATAAGGCATTGCTAAGTTGACAAGTAAAATTACCAAGTTTTCATATCAATTACCAAATTCTGATATAACATTATCAAATTAAGACATAAAAGTACTAACATGTTCCCAATATGAGATATGACTTATCAATTTGGTAATGTTAAATCAAAGGGCAAAGGTGCAAAAATGCCCATGAATTTTGATCCAAAATACACCAAACACTGTTAAGTTTGGTAACTACATCGGCATTTTTGGGCAAAAAATCATGGTGTTGGATGCATTTCAGACCAAATTTCATGGGCATTTTTGCAACTTTTATTTTCCCTAACTTTGAAAAACTTAATGCCGTTAGTGTATATTGATGGCATGGGCAATTTTGACCCATTTTGGTAATTACATGGGTACTCTTGGGCCAAAAAACTTTCGCGGTGTTGGGAATGTCTTGGACCAAATGACAAATCCTTAGATTTGTATTGTTTTGTTATGCTAAAAATGAGGCTTTCAACATATTTAAGATGCAATTTTGGTCCATATAAGCTTATTGAACATCATAGGCCTTAAAGTGGAATTAGCATGAAAATGAGGTTAATTAACCATAATTGGAGATTAGTTTGTATTAATTGATCTCTAGGACTTTTTGATCCTTGTTTATTACAATTTTGTTGTAGGGTCGCCCAAGGACCAAAGGAGAAAGGTTCAAGGTGAAAAGAAGAAGTTTGCATGACGAATGAGCCGGAATCGGAAGAGTATTTAAGCAACGGAAAACCGGAGGTGGACAAAACAGGGGATATATCTCACTGCCTTGTTCGCCGCGGTGGACAAATGTGTCTGCCGCGGCGGACTAATCAGTGAGAGAATTTCCCCCCTCTCTGTCTTCTCCGCCGCTGCAAACATGCGATTTTCTGATGCGCAATTTTTGCTGATATTTAGGGTTCTAAATAGGTAGACCCGACCTTGAATGACCCATACCCGGTTCCTAAGCATATATTTCGACCTAAAGCCTCACTCCCTTCATCTTCTCCATACCAATTTCATCTCCCACCTCATTTTTCTCTCAACCCTACCACCATCTCTTCCATTTTCCACCAAAATCACCCATGGCTTCCACTTCTATTCCTTTTGTTGGTGATTTCTCCATGAGAAGCAACAACTAAGGAGCTCTATTCTTGGTCGTGGAGATGGTAACATGAGCTTGGAGCTTCACTAGGGGAGTTATTGTTCTCCTATTCTCTCTTCCTCTTGTATTTGCATATTTCTTGGATTCTAGGATTTTGTTTATGCAATTGGATGTGTTGTTCATGATTATCCTTTATTAGAGAGTGGTAGAAACATTCTTAGCTATATTTTCATTTGTGTATGCTTGGTATTGCTCTTCATTGACTTGGATATTGTTCAAATGTATGGATTCATCATTTTGAATGAATGTTTAAGTTATGATTTTGTGCTATTTGATGATGCTCACTTAGTGGATTGAAGAGCTCCACCTCTTCCGAGTGTGTGTGTGTAGTGTGCCCTTGGGTCCACCCTTCAAGAAAATAAGAACCAAGGGGATAGTGGAAGCTAACCCCCAGGTGTCGTTCGGTTGAGGAGCCTAACACAAAAGATGACCTAGTAGCTAAGATGCAAACTAACAAAAGAGGGTAAAAATATTGTATTTGGTTTTTGGTCTAGAAAAGATGCAAAAGGTATGCTATGTTCAAAAGTAAAACAAAAATAAGATAAAAGTGAGATTTGGAGGGGAAGGGAAATGAAATCATTCTTGATAAATGGAAACCTTGGGATTCATTGCTTCTAAAGCTTTTCAGGGAGTTTCTGTTGATTTTCAAAAGACCCCTAGGGGAACCCCTCTAGGCTAGGCTTAGGTTAACTTAATTAATGCCGGAACCCCGCACATTACTTAATTTAAGCTCAAAATCAAAGTGAATTTGCTAATTATAAGGGGCTCCTAATCCAACAACCGGGACCTCAAATTGCCACTTAATTAATCCTAGAGTTTAATCGATTATTGGAACCCCACATAATAAATCAAGACTCTAGGATTGAAGTCCAATGCCACTCATGCAATTTGACAAATTCAATAACTAACTAATCATGCAAGACTTTAAATCCACAACTTAGGCCACCCCATAATTGCACTTAATTTCTCAATTAACCCTAACTCATTGATGGCCACCCAAACAAAGATTAAGGTTGAAAAAAGTAATTACCCAGTGTCTAAACACAATTAATTAATTAATTCCTATGCCATTTCATTCATGCCTCACCGCTTAACAGTTTTAATCCACTAACCAAGCCACCTTGCATTAGCACATAATTTTCACAAAGAGAATAACAAAATCATGAACCCATAAATTTCATCAAACTCAAAGTTAATGTAGCACAATGTCAAGTAATCAACAAGAAAGGAACAACATAAAATAGTTTCCAACCCTTTTACAACATATAGAAATGAAGAACACAACCAAATGTCATAAATATACTCCTAGAACCCTAGAAAAGCATAAATACAACAAGAGGAAGAAGGATTAGAACTAGAACTCCCCTATTCAAGTTTCAAGCTCATCCCTTGGCTCCCACCACCAAGAATGGTGGAGCCTAGCTGCTACTCCATGAGAAGAATAACAACCAAGGTGGGAAGGAAAGAGGCCATGGATTTGGGTGGAAGGAAGTGAGAAAGGTGAAGATGGAGATGGAGAAGAGAGAGAGCTAGGGTTTAGAAGTGTGTGGTGGCTCCAAATCTGCCCTAATGGGGTCTAAGTTTCGAGTTTTATCTCCCCCAAGTCAGGTCAAGTGAGTGGGTATTGGGTTGGATCCGAATTGGGCCTAATTTTTCACAGTTGAAATTCTGCAGAATCGCAGGCTCGCCGTCCGCTTGCCGCAGCGAGCTGATGTTGCTTCTGGAACTTTTGGGGCCTTCTCGCCGTGGCCTCGCCACTGCGAGCTACATTCTTCTCTGCCAAAATTGAAGCTTGTTTGCCGTCTGCTTGCCGCTGCGAGGCCGCGGCGAGGAGCCTTCATTTCTGCCCCTTTTGTTTGGCCTTTTTCTTCGTCTGAAATCCGATCTTTGGTCCTTGCACGACCCTGTAAGTAAAAATAAGATAAAACCAAGATCAAATAGCCCTATAAATTAATCAATACAATTAATCTACAATTATGGCTAATTAATCCTAATTTTACACTCATTTCACTTGAGAATTTAAGACATTCAATTAGACATTATTAGACCAAAATTGCATCTTAATCATGTTAATTGCTTCAATTTAAGCATATAAAAGCATTACAAATCAGAGATTTGTCATGGATCACTACTACAGCAAAAGCCTATAGCAGCGCTTTTTTTGACCCTATAGCAGCGCTTTTAAGCGCTGCTATAGCCAGTGCTGCAATAGGTCATATGACCTATTGCAGCGCTTATTTTGTGTTATGAGCGCTGCTATAGGTAATCTATAGCAGCGCTCATTATCTGAAAAGCGCAGCTTTAGGTCATACCTATATGAATTTTTTAAAAATAAAAAATAAAAAAGAAACCCTATACCAGCGCTTATTACATAATGAGCGCTGGTATAGGTTACCCTATAGCAACGCTTTTTACGTAATAAGCGCTGCTATAGGCATTATTTTTTTTAAATATTCAGTTATTTTTGTTTCACAACCTTCTGCATCAGTGCAAAAAACCAGCAACACTATCCATTTCAGCCAAACCATATATACATACACGCCAGAAAAGTCATACTAATATTGTACAATAAAACCAACCATTGTAAGTTGAAAACACTTGCAAGCTATTGATCACTAACGTTTTTTATCCACAATAATTTGAACTCTTACCATTATAGGATATATGTTAAATCTTTAGTAAAGCAAAAAGTTTTGTAGGCATGGTCTTCCTACTACAAGCAACTTTTTTAATATTTACATAATTTGATTAATGATTATGAATAATGCATGGGTAAATAACATATCTATTAAGAAATCAGAAATTAAGGAGATTCTAACAAAAAAATTAAAAACAAAAAGAAACAGAAGAATAAGAAAAAAAACAACAAACAACAAGAAGAAAAAAAACAAATGATAGCAGCGTGTAAGCAAGAAGAATAAGAAGAAATACCCGAATAGGATCTGATTCTTACTCCTCACAACGAGAGCAACGTGTAAGCAAGAGCACATCACCAACAATGATTATTTCAGCATCTCCACTACTTACATCGACGACAGCGTGAAGAACCAAGAAAATAGGATCTGGAAACATGGAGGAACAGAGCTTGAAGACGAAGGATGGAAATAGGATGGAGCTGGGTTATAGGATCTGGAAGAAGAAGGAACAAAACAGAGCTGGGTTAAAAAAAAGAAGAAGGAAAAAACAAAGCAAGAAGAAGAAGGAACAAAAGTTCACCTGAAGCTAAGATTCACTTTTGAGCTGGCGGGTTGAACTTTGGGGGCTTTTGAGAGGGAAAAAAAAGAGGGAAATGAATTGTAAAGCCCGCCACACCTATCCCAGCGCTTTATACATATAAAGCGCCGGGATAGGTGATAAAAATTAAAAAAAATTCCATAAATCATATTCTAAAATAATTAAATTAAAAAATTCTTTTATGAGGCCTATCCCAGCGCTTTTTAAGTAAAAAGCGCTGGGATAGGTCATTAAAAATTTAAAAAAATAAAACTGGATGGAATTTAGAAATTCTTAAATAATAAGGACCGGGTTAAATATATTCGGGGAATAAAATACAAATCATTAAATGACCTATATAAATAATTTTTTGATGTGATAAGTTTAAATAAAAATTTAAAGGAAATCATGAAAAAAAACTGGGATAGGGTCACAAAAATTTAAAAAAAAACTGTTGGTAATTTAGAAATTATGAATTAAAAAAAGACAAGGTGAAATATTCAATGAATTAAATCAGAAAAAAGATTAAAATAGAGGAAAAGTAAAATAATAATTATAAAAACTATACCTGCCCTTTTTACATGAAAATTTTTGGTATAGGCCCTAAAAATGAATGAAAATTACTAAAATTATTTAAACCAGAACAATTAATAACTGAAAATAAAAATTATTCCTTTTAGGGCCTATACCAGCGCTTTTTACGTAAAAAGCGCTGGGATAGGTCATTAAAAATTTAAAAAAATAAAACTGGATGGAATTTAGAAATTCTTAAATAATAAGGACCGGGTTAAATATATTCGGGGAATAAAATACAAATCATTAAATGACCTATATAAATAAATTTTTGATGTGATAAGTTTAAATAAAAATTTAAAGGAAATCATGAAAAAAAAACTGGGATAGGGTCACAAAAATTTAAAAAAAAATGTTGGTAATTTAGAAATTATGAATTAAAAAAGACAAGGTGAAGTATTCAATGAATTAAATCAGAAAAAAGATTAAAATAGAGGAAAAGTAAAATAATAATTATATAAACTATACATGCGCTTTTTACATGAAAATTTTTGGTATAGGCCCTAAAAATAAATGAAAATTACTAAAATTAATTAAACCAGAACAATTAATAACTGAAAATAAAAATTACTTCTTCTAGGGCCTATACCAGCGCTTTTTACGTAAAAAGCGCTGGTATAGGTCATTAAAAATTAAAAAAAACTGGGGAAATTTTATTAATTATTAAATAAAAGAGATAAGTTTACATATTCAGGGAATAAATTATAAACCATAAATGACCTATCCCAGCGCTTTTTACGTAAAAAGCGCTGGTATAGGTCATTAAAAATTAAAAAAAAAACTGGGGGAATTTTATTAATTATTAAATAAAAGAGATAAGTTTACATATTCAGGAAATAAAATATAAACCATAAATGACCTATCCCAGCGCTTTTTACGTAAAAAGCGCTGGTATAGGTCATTAAAAATTAAAAAAAAAACTGGGGGAATTTTATTAATTATTAAATAAAAGAGATAAGTTTACATATTCAGGAAATAAAATATAAACCATAAATGACCTATCCCAGCGCTTTTTACGTAAGAAGCGCTGGGATAGGTAATTAAAAATTAAAAAAAAACTGTTGGTAATTAAATTTAGATATTATTAAATAATAAGGACACATATAATATATTCTGGGGGTTAAATATGGTTCAGATAAGGTTCAGAGAATTAAGTTCAAAGGAAATCACCTATATAAAGACAAACCTAGGAGGTAATTTAGACATTATTAAATAAAAGACATTATTTTAAATTAATATTCAGGGAATTAGCCTATCCCAGCGCTTATAAATATTTATAAAGCGCTGGGATAGGTCTTACATACCTATCCCAGCGCTTACTTTTGGTGTGCGCTGCTATTGGTGTGCTGCAATAAGGCATTTCTGTAGTAGTGGATCATGGTATCAAGTAATTGCATTTGAAAAATGGCTCTTGAACTTGTTAATTGCATGAGTGGTATTGGGCTTCAATCCTAGAGTTTTAGTTCATTATGTGGGATTCTAATAATGAATTTAAACCCTAGGATTAATTAAGTGGCAATTAGGGATTCCTATTGTTGGATTAAGAGCCCCTTGCAATTAGCAAATTCAACTTGGTTGTTGGGCTTAATCAACTTGGAGTTGGAGGGATTAGTAAGTGGAATTCCAATACTAATCCATTCAACCCAAGCCTAGCCTAGAGGGATTCCTCTAGGGATTTTTTAATTAGCCAAAGAATTCCCAAAAAAAAAATAATTGAAGCAATGATTGTTTAAGTCTCCTATCACTAAGAATATCCATCTCATTTAATCCAAATCTCCCACTTTCATCCAATCTATCTTTAATTGTTTTCCTTAACATACACACTTTTTACACCAATTTCTTTATCAAAAACCCAAATACAATGCTTTTACCCGTCTTAATTAGTTTGCATTAGTTACTAGGAATTAATTGCACATAGGCTCCTTGAGACCGACACCCGGGGATAGCTTCCACTACCCCTTGGATCTAAAATTCTTGAAGAGTGGATCCGAGGCGGCACTACATCGATAACCTCAAGGAAGGATTTTTGGGTGAAAAGGGAAAGAGGCGCTTAGAATTTCAAGAAGGGTGAGGACAAGGAAGGATTGAAGAAAGAGTAATGGAAAATGAAATGAAAGAAGAAGAAAAGACGATCAGGAAAGGAAAAAAAAGTAGAGTAGGTAGAAGCCAGGCTAGATCCACGTGAAGCATTGAAAAATGGTCAAAATGGGTGGTTGAAATATCTCCAAGTTAAAGCTTCTTTCATATTAAAAAAAAAGAGTGTAAGAGAGATGAGAGAAAAGATGTAGTAGTCTAAGGCCTCGCTCAAGATATTGTTCGCTTTAGCGACATAGCTATGCCCCTCACGGTGGCCAAAGCCTCCCACACTCATGTAACACCCCAAATTTTAGGAAATAGAAAATAAGGATTTATTTAAAGTATTGGGGTGGTATTTAGAAATTAAAAAGCCTTATAAATAAATTTATGAGGCCAGGGGTATTTTTAATAATTTTTAAGACTTATTTTCTTTATTTATTGAGGAAAAATAGTTAGAAGATTAATTTAAATAAGGGAATATTTAGAACCTTGAGGTATTGTTTAATATTTAAAAGGTCTTATAAATAAATTTTGAAATTAAAGCATATATAGAGAAATTATTTTGGGACTATTTCTAAATGATAATGGTAAATAAAATTATCATTTAAGAGAGAAATAGAAAAAGGGAAATGAAAAAAGACAATATCAGCCCTTAGTTGAAAATATCTTCAGTTATAAAAGGAAGGGCAAGATAGTAAAATACTTAGTAAAAATATCACTTCTTGCTTTTAATATATGCATCACACGTGTTCCTTCTTATTGCATCCATTCCCTTCTATTTCATTTTATTTCCCTCTGCTCCCTCTCCAACCCGACACACACACGCACTCTCTTCCACTCACTTTCTCACTCTCCTCCTCTCTGTTCTTCGAACTCCAGCGGCGGTCTTAGCATAAATCGACGGCGACGGAGGCCATTCTCCGGTGAAAGAAGGTCAGGAAAATAGCATACCACCTTTAATTCAACATCACGTGAGTCTCATCTGATTCTTTCTACTCTTAATTCCTTCGATTTGAGCGACTTTGAGCGGAATCCGATTTGGGATTTTGGGGTTTTAGGACTTGTTAATCAATGGAATCGAAGCTTAGGTTTGGATTAATCACTCTTGTGAACGAATTTGAGCAGTGGAATAGCATTAATCAAGATTTCCCCAATTTTTCTTCCTCCGTGCACTGTTCACTAGTCAGAAATTTTGTTGATTTCTGAGTGTTTAATGAACGAATGTTTAATTAATCATGATTAGAAGCAAGATTAAGTCCATGGTGTGTCTTGTACGTTGATTTTTGAAGTTTGGGATTTTGTTCCTCTTCTCCTTGTTCCGTCGAATTCTTGTTTTTCCTCCCTGTTTATTCGAATTTTGTTCCTCTTTAGGCCATTGATTTCTGGTACAAGATTATGAGGTTGATTGTGTCTGGTTGATGATCTGTGAATTTGGAATTGTTCAATTCACTTCTCTTGTCTGCTCTGGCCGACGGGTTTCATTGGCAAGGAAAAGAAAATTTGTGATGTTTGTTTTGTTGCTGGTTATATGAGTAATTTGATTCTGATCTTCTTGTTCTTCCTCTGTTTTCTCTATTCTGTTCAGTTTCTTAATTCCCCTCTATTTCATCTATTTTCTTGTTAATTTAGGTGGTGTTCTTCTGCTATTTTGGTTGCTGATGATGAGGAATAAGAGAATGAAATTGATATTTAATTGAATATGTGAATTGTGGGAATTTTACTATATTTTTGTTAGTGCAGTTCGGGGGGCTTAGTAACAGGGGAGGAGAGATTCTGTTGGTGTTAGGCTTGTATTAGAGTTTCACTATGTGTAATTAAGTATTTTGAGGATGATTGAAAATTTATGGCTTCTTTCCCTGTGTGTGTGTGATTGCACCATATTTTTATACACTTTTCATTGATAAAATCATTGGATCATTGCATGTTCTTGGGGTAATTGCACCTAATTAGGGTAATTTCTGACTTTTGCACACTTTGTTGGAATTTGTTCTAGTCAAGGGCAATTTGGGAATAACTAGCACGATTTATTGTTTAACTCATTTGAAGAACATTTTGATGCTACCTTAGGTCCATTTTATATGCAGCTCATAGAAGAAACATACCCAAATTAGGAAGCCAAGTTGCAACGATGAATTCTGGAGGGAGCAGAGGAAGAAAGTGAAGAAGAAACAGAATCAATGCCACGGCGAGAAAGACAATTCCAGAATTGATGTTAGCTCACCATGGCTTTCGCCACGGTGAACCCACGGCGAAAAAGATGAAATCTGCAAAAATTCTGACGTGTTTTTAGGGTTTTTGGGGGAGTATAAATAGATCCAAACACCCCCACCTTCACTGGGAAAGCCTCCTATGCACGAATTTGAAGAGCTCTCCTAGGGTTTCACTCTTTTACTTCATTCCCCACTCAAATCTTCACCATCTTCACTCATTTTCACCTCCATTGTTGCTGATTTTCTTGTTCTTTCCCTTTTCATCTTCCATTTCCACCTCACTCTCCCTTCTATCTTCCCCACTCATGGAGGCTATCATCATGGGTCCTTTTGGGTACGAATTTGAGGACATGAGAGGCTAGAATCTTGGTGCTTTGGTGGTGTAAAGGTGGCTTGAACTTCAATGGGCAAAATAGGGGAGTTATTTGTTTTCTCATGCTCTTTTCCTTATGTATTGAGTCTTGTGGTTGCATTTTTCTTTGTATATTTGGATTTGAGACATGATTTCATCTTCTAGTTGTTTATGAATTGGAACATTTGTGTTGGATATTGAGTTATGTTAATTGAATGATATGTATGTTTAAATTTCCTATTGGATTTATGAATGCTATATGATTTTTAGTGGTTGCTAGATTGTGTAGCTTAATTTGTCCAATTGAATACTGTGGTTGCACATTCCTGAGAGGAATCGGTTTTCAAAACTCATGTTTCAACACACACCAAGTGGAGCTTAACACTAACCCTAAGTAATGGCTATGAAAGTGGTTGCTTGATTAGTTATTAATTAGGGCTAGTGGACCCCTAATGGTTGCTTGGAGATTTTTTCAATTAGACTTGGTGAATCTTTAACTCCCAATATCAATTTAATGAAGCGTGAGAGCCACTGTAGCACTACCAAAGCCCATTTTATCAATTTCCCTTAATCCAAACTCTTTTCACTCATTAATCTAAAATACCAAAAACAAGTAACTGCTTTTGTCAATAGTTTTATTAAATGAATTTTCAAACCAAAACCCCCATATCTTTTATTGTTTTGATTGCATTTAGCTAGTTTAGGTCGGTTAAAAGACTCCTTAAGTGAAACGACCCGGGGTTGCAACCTATATTGCAATCCTTGGATTAATTTTGATTTTAACCCCCAAGGCACATTAGGCAAAGGTATAAATCAGTGTGCGTTCAGGTTTGTGGAGAGAAAAAGGAAGAAAGAGTTTAAGTAGTGTTTTAAGGAAAATTAGTAATTAAAATTGTTTGAGTATAATGAAGTTTGGTTTTATGATTTGTATATGTGATTGTGGCTCTGTGTGGTAAATGGAATCTGCAAATTTATATTTTTTAGTTATTATTTCTTATTGAGGTGAGGCTTTGGATTCTGATTGACTGAAAGAACGAAAGATGTTCAATTGTTGTTGAAATGGGAATTATTTTAAGGTGAGAGAAGGTTTGATTTTTAATGGAAGTAGTAATTTGAATTGGAAGTTAATCTTGAGGTGTATAGAAAATTAAGTTGGGGAACTTTTAAGGTGTTTGGGACATGTATACTATGGTATAGAAAGCTGAATTAAGCTTGTTATAAGTCTCAAGGTTTTAGAGCATGATCAAAGTTCTAAGGTGCCGATGAGTTGTTAGATAAATGAATATATCTTTGAGTTTGCTATTGAGGTTGCAGAAAGAGCACCTAGGTACTGGTTGTTGGTATTTTATCAATCTTGCAAGGTTTATAGAAACTTTATCGGGTTCATTGATTCTGGAATGTGATTAAAGATATTAAAGTTGTTCATGAATGATTAGTAATTTGAATTGAAGATAAGTGATTCTGAAATTTAGGATGGTGGTTACAAATAAAGATTTGTAACATGGAATTAAATAAGAAAGGAATTGAAAATTGTTAGATTGATGTTTATTGGGATAATCGAAAAGAAGAAACAAGAGTTGAGGTGATTTAAGTGTTGTTTAATTAGAAATGGAAGAGGTTAGTAAGTTAATAAAAATGGAGGGAATGGATATATATATATATATATGAAGAGAATATATATATATGTTGATGTTATTTTCTATATTATTCTTGGTAGAAGTGTGATTTGATTGAAGTTGGAAATTGATTGCTAGGTAAAATCAGTTTCAAAGTTGTGAATTATAGTTACAAGTGCTGATTCATTGTTGCTACAAGTTACATAGGAGTTCTATATTTATTATGGATAAGAAATAGTTTTAGATTAATGTTTTGTTAAAGATTGAGAGTGGCTTAGTGAAATGGAATTGGAGGAAATAAAGACTGGTTTATGTTTCGTAGGAAAGAAATCCGTTTATTGGATTGATTGATAAGGTTGATTTAATAAGTTATGGCGTTGATGTTGTATAGGGTTTTTGTGGGAATTAAATTGAGTTGGAATGTTTGAAGTTGAGGTTTAGGAAATTAATTATTGGTGGAAATAATATTAAGGTAAATAAGAATTGGGAAAATAAAGAATTAAATTGAGTGAAGTTTGATTAATGATCCTTGGGTAGCGGGATGTGAAGTAATTGTTGAGGTATTTTAGGAAAAGGTTAACATGGGTGATTTTGAGGAATATTGTATTAAAAGAATATAATTTTTGTATGAATGTGCACTACAAAAAAGGGGGTTTTAGTAGCGGTTACATTAGTCGCGAAAGGCTAAAACCGCCAGCAATTATGCTTTAGTAGCGGTTATAAGCACAAACCGCAAGTAAATAAGATGGTTTGACCACAAAAGTAGTTAGTAGCGGACATTAGTAGCGGTTTGGGAGAAAGAACCGCAACAAATTTGGTGCCCTTTGGCGGGATGAGTAGTGGCGTAAATTTAGTCACGGTTCTGGAAGGAAAAACCACGAGAAAATCAATGGCCACTGAATTAGTGGCGGTTTTCAGACATTAGTAGCTGTCATAGCCAAAACCGCCACTAATTCAACGAAATAAATGCAACTACATTTAATACAGATGGAATTAGTAGCGGTTTGAGCCTCGGTTTTTCCTCAAACCGCTACTATTAGTAGCGGTTATTACATAACCGCTACTAAATTGAATAGTTTAAAATGGCTCATGCCTTTTAGAAAAGGCACGAGCCTTTATTTAGGAGAAAGTGACGTGACGTGACTTCGACGAGAAACAAGAGGCTTGTTTTGTCCTATATTCCGTCAAAATTATGGTGAAAAAGGGCGATCGCAATAAGAGGCCTATAACCGTTGAACAAGAGGAGGCTGAGGAGCGGCTTCGTAAGGAACTGGCTGAGCAGGCCGAGAGGGATCGTATAAAACAAGAGCACATCCGTATACAGTGTAACAGGCAGGAATGCACAAGAGGGGGGTGAATTGTGCTTTTTAAATTCTAATCCTAAAGATAAACAATACAGTTTATACTGGTTCAGCCCAAACTTGGCCTACGTCCAGTTCTCCAACCTGCAGTTGGGTTCCACTAATTCCTTAAGATTAAATCAGGCTCTTGATAGCCTTTACAAGTGACAGCAAGAACTCCTCTCTTTACTGATCACTCCCCCTTACACTTTGTAAGTTTACACCCTACTCTTAAGATCCCACTATCTTAAGAGTAAATCTCACTTTGGTAATAAATACAGAATAATTGTTCACTCAATTGAACAGATTGTGTTACACACTTAAGAATATGAGAATAATAAACGTTGAGAGTATTGCAGTAGATACAAATAATCAATGTGTTAATCAATCTTCTCAACTAACTTCTCTTCTGAAGCATTTATAGTCTCTTCTAGAATTGTATCCGTTGGCAAAATGACCGTTTGAAAATGCTCAGAGAGTTGAGTGTTCTGATGGAGTATTGATGATGGATTCTGTTATGCATTTACTCCATTGTACTTGATTTTCCTTTAGCTTATCTCTCTTCTTCTATCGCTGAGAGGGTAGGTGAGTTTCAACGGCTCTTTTGATCCACTTGTGTGATAACGTTAACTTCCATAAGTAGGTCTGAACAACTCTGTACTTGCAAAGCTAAAAATAGGCTTGCCATTTATTTTGAATATTTTCCATCGCCACTCAGATTACATGCCTCTGATCGATCACAGGGTCTGTTGTCTAATCGATCACATATCGATTACCTATAGATTATAGCCTGCATCACTGAACATCAGATTAGAAATTCATGCGCCTAATCGATTACAGGGGAAGCCTGATCGATTAGGCAGGTTTAATCGATTACACATAGATTATATAATTCTCTAATCGATTACAAACAGATTACTTAATCATCCCTAATCGATTACTGGGCTCTAATTGATTGTGCATCTTTCTCTTAATCGATTACTGGGCTCTAATCGATTGGGCATCTTTCTCTTAATCGATTACTGGGCTCTAATCGATTGGGCTAATCTTTCTCATCGATTACAGGGGCCTCTAATCGATTGGGCGCTATGTGATCTGAACTTGATTCATCTCTAATCGATTAGGCTTAAGTTCTTTGACTTGTAATCTATCCCTGATCGATTGGGCAGGACTTAGGATTTTCTATTAGATTGACCCTAAGATATTTATGTTCTTATCATAGCCCTTCTTCATGCCTAAGATATGTTTCGTTATCATCAAAACTCATTATTCTAACATTCTACCCCTTTTTGATGATGACAAAACAATGGATTTAGTAAACAAATAAAGAGACAGAAATAGGAAACTGATAATAAACATATTATAGACCATAAGTCAGATAATACAAAATATAATTGATCAGATAATGAACCAACAAAAACTAGAAAGCAAGTAAATATGCAAAGTGTGAGTGATGCATATGAGGATAGCTATAATGTTGTGGAGGATTTCTGGATCAGTCAGAATCAGTGTCATCCTTCCATTTTGATGTGTCCAAATCATAGTCCCCAGATTCACTGCTAATTCTTCCAGAGTCAGATGAGGGATCTTCAAGTATCTCAGACTCAATTTCTACCTCCTTTATCTTAGCAGGGGCTTTCTTCTTCTTCTTGGTGACAGCTTTCTTCTTAGGAGGAGATGGAGGAGGAAGCCATGACAGAAGCTCATCCAATTTAGATGGACGCTTTTGTTTCTTCTTAGGAGGAGGCTTGACAGATTTTCCTTTCCCCTTAGGAGCAACTTTCCTCTTTGAAACTGGCTGCTGGGCAGGCTTAGGTTCTTCAATTACAATGCCTTTTGTTGCTCTGGTACTCCTCCTTGGCACTGCTTTGACAACTGGCTTAGGGGCAACTTTCTTGATTCTTTTCCCTTTATCAACAGATTGAACTTCTTGCCCCTCCTCTTCCTCATCAGATTTCAGAAAGTCTGATGTAGTCTGAATGGGATCCACTACTTTCTTTTGATCAGACTTCTTGAATTTTACTTGCTTCTGGACACCCCAACTAGGAAACGTAGGATGAGGCACTTGATGTTTTTGTTTTGATTCTGCCATCTCAGCCTTTGCTGCATCTCTATCTTCCATTTCTTTTTGGCTCTGAGCCAAGGTCTGATAAAGTTCTTCCACTTGATGATGCAGCACATCTGCTTGATGAAGATAGTGAGGCAGCAAGTCAACAGCAACAGGTTTGGGTTCCCCTTCATACAAGACCATAGCCATCTCTAAGTTTTCCTCCAGAATATTTTCAGCATTTTCTGGGGGAACATTGATGGTGGCCTCAACTTTAGAATCTGAGGCTTCTTCTACCACAACCTCTTCTTCAGCCATGCTTAGCTTGATGGCTTCTGCAAGCTCATGAATTTCCTCAAGTGTCTGGCTCATGGTGGCTTCCTCAGGAATTTTAGGCATATGAGGGATTTCAGAGGCAATGGTTGAGAGGATGGTGGTAGCTTCCACAACTTTTTCTTGAATCTGACTGCTCTCTCTAGGGGTTGGAACACTGAATATCTTCTCCCCCTTTTTGGCATCATCAAAAGTGGGAAGGGAGGCTTCAAGGATAGCTTTCCCTTTTCTGATATATGTTTTGGCAAGTTCAGGTTTAGGAAAGGGTTGGGATGAAGATGTGGGTTGAGAAGGTGGAGGTGGAGTAGGTTGGTGAGGAGGTGCAGGATGAGAGGCAGGGGTAAGGATGTGGTCAGGAGAGGGTGGAGGGTCTGGATTGTCTGAGGAACTGGAAGAACGTTGCTTGGTGGGAAATGAAAGTTTGGATGGTGGAGGAGTGTGTTTGGGTGAGGTTTGTGTTTGGGGAATTGGAGGAGAGGGATGAGAGTGAGAGGGTGAATAATGAATGGGGCAAACCTGATGTGCCTCATGTCCAGCAAATGGGGATAGGGGAGAGCCTGGGAGGTTGACTTGATGAGATTGCCTTAGAATGTCCTCCAGCCCAGCAAGTCTATTGTGCAAAAACTTATGCATATTGACCACAGCATCATACCCATTGAAAATGGTCATGGTGCTTTCCTTGACAGATTTCACCACAGAGTCATTCAAAGCAGCCACTAATCTTTTCAACAATCGATCCTCCATGGCTTGATGTTCTAGAGCCACTTCTTCCATAACTTTGGCTGAGACTCTCTCAACCAGGTCTTCAATGATGTTGGTAGGAAGGGAGACCCCTTGATCTGGAAGAGATGCTGAAGGATGAGGATGTGTCTGGGGTGCAGGACTCACAGGAGAAGCATGTGTTGTTTCTGCTTGATCCATGATATCTGGGACATGGCCCTGGTTAGGAATGTCTTCTGGTTCAAGTTCTTCTTGAGGCTGATCCTCTTCAATGTGAATGGTAGGATCAGGGTGAGAAGGAATCTGACCAAATGGATTTATCCCCATCTTTTTCAAAGTGGTCAGATCAAACTTGGGTGGTTCCCTATTCTGTTCCTCTTCAAGCCAGAAAATCTTGTTGTTGCATAGATGAAGGAAACAAGTTGAGCAAAGGGAAGAGTGGTCTTCACTGTCTTGGTCTTGTGAAACCTCAGGAATTCCTCACAGATAACTTGACCAGGATTGATGGGAATCTTGTTGATCAGCATAGGCAGAATGGGATTATCAATATCAAGAATCAAGGAAAAGTTTCCTGCCTTGTTGACCATACATCTCGAATAAGCATAGTGAAGGATCCTATAGGCAGGGGGCAAATGAGCAGGTGTTAGATTCCCCTTAATAGGACTTGTTGGCTGATAGATCTGCTTGAGTTCCTCATCTGAAAATTTTTCTTCTATCTGCCAAGAGTTGCACTCTTCCATATTAGGCCCATCCATATGAAGCCATTGGTTCAAATTCTTCCAATCAAAGGAGAAGGCCTTGCCTCTGACCTTGGAAGATATTGTAATTCCTGTGACTTTCCCTTCTGATTCAATGACATGGATCTTCATGTTTGAATAGAAGGCCTTGATAACCCTCTCATTGTAGTGGTTCTTGATCCCTATCCAATGCTTGTAGGGCTCCAACCATTCAGACACAGGAAAACCATTCTTCTCTAGATAGACTATATCAACAAACCCACACCTTGGTTGCAGAAATCTCCTCTGAATATCTTCTGAGGCATCCTCAATAAGACCCTGAGCAAATGATGAATCAATGGGAACTTCTGTATCCCCAGAAATGAGTTCTCTGACTCTGACTGAAGTAGGACTTTTGGCTTGAGACTTAGATGCAGAACCACGGGTTTTGGCCATTTGTGGTGATGGTTGAGAGGTTGGTGGAGGAGGATTTGAGGGAGGTGATGAGGGTTTGTAGGTTAAAGCAGGATCACCTTCTGGCAAAGGAACTGTATCTGGGATAATCTGGGCTCTGTAGTTCTTTGGTATGCGCATTTTGGGTGCCATGGGTGGGGTTTATATAGAGAGTTTAAGGATATGTCTAATGATTCGAAAGATTGTAACTGGTTTGGAGGAGTTATGTCTGATGATGATTCGAATAATGGCAAAAGTTATGATGGTTACGAAGGGATTTGATGATTAGAACGTTAGGGTTTGAGAGTAGATGAAGAGAAGAAGCTTTAGAATGAATGCAATATGGTGCGAAATGATGCTTCAGTTACATATGTCAAGTTTATATGAGAGAGAAATCACAGAAAAACATGTAACTGTCAGAGAAAGTGTACGTTACAAAAGTTACCGTTGACGCCTAATCGATTACGTGTTCTGAGTAACGATTACAGGGAGTAGTCTCTGATCGATGAGATGCGTCTGATCGATTAGGGATTGCTGTGATCGATAGGTCCACGCTGAGTAATCGATGCCCAATCGATCACTCCTTGTGATCGATCAGACAATTCTGATCGATTATACCTTTTCCCTAATCGATCCTTCTTTTCTTCTCTAATCGATGCCCAATCGATTACAGGACATGCTCTGTAATCGATTAAGGTTGCTTGATCGATTGGACGCAGATCTTGCAAAATTTTTATTTTGACACTTCGATGCCTAAGTTAGTACTGGATCATCAAAACATGAAATAATTCAGATAAATTTTAGAAGATTAAAGAATTCTACACAAACTTACAACTCATTGGGATTTACCATTCCCAATTCTCTTCTGATGAACATGAATTGTTCAGTTGCTAAGGGCTTAGTGAAGATATCAGCTAGTTGCAAGTGTGTTGAAATAAATTCCACTCTGACATCCTTCTTCTGCACATGATCTCTGATGAAATGATGCCTTACATCAATGTGCTTTGTTCTTGTGTGATGCACAGGATTTTTGGCCAAACTAATAGTGCTTGTGTTGTCACAGAGAATTGGAACTTCTGGAAACTCCATCCCCAAATCCCTTAATTGATGCTTGAGCCATAGAACTTGAGCACAACAGCTTGCAACAGCTATATATTCAGCTTCAGTTGAGGATAGGGAGACACATGTTTGTTTCTTGCTTGCCCAGGAGACTAAGGATCCTCCAAGATATGTACATTGACCACTGGTACTCTTTCTATCAGTTTTGTACCCAGCATGGTCTGAGTCTGAGTAAGCAATGAGATACTCCTGAGTTCCCTTTGGATACCACAACCCTAGTTCCTGAGTTCCTACCAGATACCTTAAGATTCTTTTAACACATGTGTGATGAGTTTCCTTTGGATTAGCTTGATATCTGGCACATACTCCCACACTAAATTGAATATCTGGTCTGCTGGCAGTTAGATATAGGAGAGAACCAATCAGACCTCTATATGTTGATTTATTGAAGTCCTTTCCTTCTAGATCAGCATCCATTACTACTGAAGAGCTCATGGGAGTATCTTCTTCCTTGGACAGATCCATTCCAAATTTCTTCAAAATTTCTTTCACATACTTTGATTGAGAAATGAAGATCCCATCCTTTCTTTGTTTAATCTGAAGACCTAGAAAGAAGTTGAGTTCCCCCATCATGGACATCTCGAATTCTCCCTGCATAGTCTTTGAAAATTCTTCACAGAGGGATTCATCAGTATCACCAAAGATAATATCATCTACATAAATTTGTACAACAAGCATGTTTTTCTTTTTATGTAAAATAAATAGAGTGGTGTCTACTTTTCCTCTTGAAAAACCTTTTTCCAATAGAAAATTACTTAGTCTTTCATACCAGGCTCTTGGTGCCTGCTTAAGTCCATATAAGGCCTTTTTAAGCTTAAAGACATGATCAGGTTTAGAAGAAATTTCAAAACCAGGAGGTTGTTCAACATATACCTCCTCCATGATATAACCATTAAGAAAGGCACTCTTTACATCCATTTGATAAGTTTAAAATTTTTGAGGGATGCAAAAGCCAATAACAGTCTTATTGCTTCCAATCTTGCAACTGGAGAAAAAGTTTCCTCATAATCAATACCCTCTTCTTGGTTATATCCTTTAGCCACAAGTCTTGCCTTATTTCTTACCACAGACCCATACTCATCAAGTTTGTTTTTGAAAACCCATTTAGTTCCAATAATAGGATAATTTGAAGGCCTTGGAACTAAATCCCAAACTTGACTTCTTTCAAACTGATTGAGCTCTTCTTGCATTGCAGCTATCCAATCACAATCCTCTAGAGCTTCTTCAATGCAAGTGGGTTCAATTTCAGAAATAAATGCAGAAAAGTGCATTTTATTTTGAATTTGATTTATGGTTTTAACACCTTCTTTAACCCCACCAATGATTTGCTCAGGTGGATGATCCCTGTGATGTTTCCAAGCTGAGGGTCCAGCTGGTGTATCATGAGGATCATCCTCTTGTCCCTCCTCATGGGATTCATCTAGTGGAGATAATAATTGTGTAGAGTTTTTAACCCTCTTTTGAAAAACTGATTCATCTTCTGTTGAAATATTCTGCTCAGAGTCAGTTTCATCAAAGACTACATGAACTGACTCTTCAACAATAGAAGTCCTTTTATTGAATACTCTATAAGCCTTACTTCTACTAGAATAGCCAATGAAAATTCCAGAATCAGACTTAGGGTCGGATTTACCTAGGTTTACCTTCCCATTGTTGTGAATAAAGCATTTGGAACCAAAGATCTTGAGGTGGCTTACATTTGGCTTTTTTCCTTTGTAAAGCTCATATGGAGTCTTGTCCATTCCCTTTCGAATGTAGGCTCTGTTTGAAATGTAACATGCTGTATTCATTGCATCTGCCCAGAACACTTGAGATACTTCCTTTTCATTTAGCATTGTTCTGGCCATTTCAGTGAGTACTCTATTCTTCCTTTCAACTACTCCATTCTGTTGTGGGGTTCTAGGAGCTGAGAAATTGTGATTGATGCCATTTTCTTTGCACAGCTTTAGGAAGTCTTGGTTCTCAAATTCTCCTCCATGATCTGTCCTGATTGAACTGATTTTCTTGTCTTTCTCATTCTGCACTTTCTTAGCAAACACATAAAAAGCATCAAAGGTTTCATGTTTGGAGGAAAGAAACATAGTCCAAGTGAACCTAGAATAGTCATCCACAATCACTAGAGTGTACAAACTTCCTCCTAGACTCTTCACTCTTGCTGGACCAACTAAATCCATATGAATTAGTTCCAGAGGTCTAGTAGTGGTAACTTCCTTCTTAGGTTTAAAAGAGGACTTTGTTTGTTTACCCTTTTGACATGCTTCACACACCAAATCAGATTTTACTTTCATATTTGGTATCCCAATAACCAAATCCTTTTTGATTAATTTCTCTAGTTGAGACATATTAACATGAGCTAATCTTTTATGCCATAGCCAACAGTTATCAGAACTGCTAATAAAACATTTTTCAGAGAGATGCTAATTTAAATCTACTACATACAGATTTCCATTCCTGTTGGCTTTCAATCTGTAATTTATATTTGATTTGTCTATAGCTAATTCATTTTTATCTACTATGAGACATTCATTTGAGTCAAAGATTACCCAGTTACCTCTGTCAGTACTTTGACTGACACTCAGCAAATTGTGACAGAGACCTTCCACAAGATAGATATCTTTAACTGGACCAATGTCTCCTTTTCCAGTGATTTTACCAAATTGATTTCCTCCAAAACTCACTTTGGCACCATCCTTCAAAATCAGGTTGTCCAATTTTTCTTTATCTCCTGTCATGTGTCTTGAGCACCCACTGTCAATATACCATTTTGCGTTGTTGGATGCTTTGAGACATACCTGCACATACTAAACAGTTTTAGGTACCCAGATTTTCTTGGGTCCTTTGGGATTAGTTTGCTGCCTTTGATCCAAGTGGACTTTAGGCTGATGTGTCCCTTTAGGGACCCATTTGTATGATTTTGATAATCCATATTTCTTAGGATAACAAGTTGATTCAGAATGACCTTTTCTATTACAGTAATTACAAAAAGAGAAAGGTGATGAATAGTCTGAAGCTTTTCTGAAAATTTTCATGTATGATTTCTCTTTTGGCACATATCTGTTTTCTTTCAAAATTTTGGGAGTTGGATCATACCCTATCCCAGTTTTATCTCCATATGCTTTTTGATTCATTACCATGATATCAAGTGTTTATGTGCTCTTGGTGAACTTCTTTAGAATTTCAGAAATTTTCCTATTTTCTTTTCGAAGCGTTTCACAGTTTTTGCAATCAGAATTTTCTTTAAAACCCTTTTCTGAAATCTGTTTACATTTTTCACAATCAGATTTTTCAGCTTTCTTTTCAAGTTCTTTGTTTTTCTTTCTCAGAATAGATACTTCTTTTGCGAGTTTCTCAAATTCAATATGTATATCATCATAAGCATCTTGGAGCTCTTGAAAAGATGGGTTAGTAGAATATACCTCACTGTCAGATGATTCCTTTTGAGCCACCAGGCAGAGGTTGGCTGCTTCCTCAACATCACTAGTCTCCTCATCTGAGCTGTCTCCCCATATAGATGAAACGTAAGCTTTCTTTCTGCCTTGGAACTTCTCCTTCTTTTTCTCTTTCTCTTTAAATCTTTGAAGACTTGGACATTCAGCCTTGAAGTGTCCAGGCTTCTTACATTCATAGCACACAGGAGCATTTTTCTGGGAGTCCTTTCTGATGTTGCTTGAGCCACCTCTCTGGTATCTTCCTCTATTTCTGAAGAACTTTCTAAATTTTCTTACCATAAAGGCCTTCTCATCATCATCCAGTTCCTCCTCATCTTCCTCATCCTCATCATCTTTTGTAGAGGCTGTTAGTGCAAGATTCTTTTCCTTTTTATCTCCATAGAGTTCTCTTTGCACTTTAATAGTTGTTTCATACACAGCTAGGCTTCCAAACAGTGACGTGATGGAGCTCATGGATTCTCCTCTCATTTCTTGGATTGCAGTAGCTTTCATCTGCCATTCAGGAGTCAGAATCTTTAAAATTTTGGAAACTTGTTCTGCCTCTGAGATTCTTCTTCCGAGAGCTGTAAGATTATTGATCAAGTGAGTGAATCTGATTTCCAGCTCCCTAATTGGTTCTCCTTCTTCTATTTTGAATAAGTGAAAGTCAGTAATTAGTTGCTCAACTCTTCTAGTCTTTACACCACTGGTTCCTTCATGAGCAACTGCTAGGGCATCCCACATTTCTTTGGCAGTCTCCAATTGACATACTATAAAGTATTCCTTTTGGCTTAAGGCATTTTGAAGGATCAAGACTGCTCTGCTATTGAGTTCCATGTCTCCTTTGTCATCATCTGTTAGCTCCTGAGGGAGCTTTGGCACTTGAACTCCATTTTCAGTTTCATGGGAACAAGATTCCCTTCTTCAACAATCCTCCAAAGATCATACCCAGATGATTTGATGAACACTTTCATTTTCATCTTCCAAAAGGTATAGTGTTCACCATTGAATCCAGGGGGTTTGTTGATTGAGCTGCCTTCTGGGAGCACGTTGTCATATCCTGCCATTATAGATCTTTACTTCTCCTAATCGTGGGATCAGTGGAATCTGAGAAGACCAGGCTCTGATAACAAATGTAACAGGCAGGAATGCACAAGAGGGGGGTGAATTGTGCTTTTTAAATTCTAATCCTAAAGATAAACAATACAGTTTATATTGGTTCAGCCCAAACTTGGCCTACGTCCAGTTCTCCAACCTGCAGTTGGGTTCCACTAATTCCTCAAGATTAAATCAGGCTCTTGATAGCCTTTACAAGTGACAGCAAGAACTCCTCTCTTTACTGATCACTCCCCCTTACACTTTGTAAGTTTACACCCTACTCTTAAGATCCCACTATCTTAAGAGTAAATCTCACTTTGGTAATAAATACAGAATAATTGTTCACTCAATTGAACAGATTGTGTTACACACTTAAGAATATGAGAATAATAAACGTTGAGAGTATTGCAGTAGATACAAATAATCAATGTGTTAATCAATCTTCTCAACTAACTTCTCTTCTGAAGCATTTATAGTCTCTTCTAGAATTGTATCCGTTGGCAAAATGACCGTTTGAAAATGCTCAGAGAGTTGAGTGTTCTGATGGAGTATTGATGATGGATTCTGTTATGCATTTACTCCATTGTACTTGATTTTCCTTTAGCTTATCTCTCTTCTTCTATCGCTGAGAGGGTAGGTGAGTTTCAATGGCTCTTTTGATCCACTTGTGTATTAACGTTAACTTCCATAAGTAGGTCTGAACAACTCTGTACTTGCAAAGCTAAAAATAGGCTTGCCATTTATTTTGAATATTTTCCATCGCCACTCAGATTACATGCCTCTGATCGATCATAGGGTCTGTTGTCTAATCGATCACATATCGATTACCTATAGATTATAGCCTGCATCACTGAACATCAGATTAGAAATTCATGCGCCTAATCGATTACAGGGGAAGCCTGATCTATTAGGCAGGTTTAATCGATTACACATAGATTATATAATTCTCTAATCGATTACAAACAGATTACTTAATCTTCCCTAATCGATTACATGGCTCTAATCGATTGGGCATCTTTCTCTTAATCGATTACTGGGCTCTAATCGATTGGGCATCTTTCTCTTAATCGATTACTGGGCTCTAATCGATTGGGCTAATCTTACTCATCGATTACAGGGGCCTCTAACCGATTGGGCGCTATGTGATTTGAACTTGATTCATCTCTAATCGATTAGGCTTAAGTTCTTTGACTTGTAATCTATCCTGATCGATTGGGCAGGACTTAGGATTTTCTATTAGATTGACCCTAAGATATTTCTGTTCTTATCATAGCCCTTCTTCATGCCTAAGATATGTTTAGTTATCATCAAAACTCATTATTCTAACATACAGAACCAACCGATTCCAGAAGATGTAATCAACGCATTCTGGAGTGGGGGAGAAAACTTCGACGAGACTGGAGGAGGAGCGGATTTTGAGGATATGGCACGTTGGTTGGACTCTGAGGAAGATGAAGAGGCGGGGCGCCCTCAACGATCCGCCGGAAGGTCCACCGGTTACGAAGTACAAGTTCAGGGTAAGGAAATTCAATTTTTGTTGTTTTTATCAGATAATTATAATTTTTTATCACTCATTAAATTGAAATTGTTCTCTAAATTTTACAGACCCTTCTGGTAGCATAAGCGACAAGAGGTTGACGGTGCAACATGCAATGAACCTTCCGAGAGGGCACAGAGTTAAAGTTGAGTGAGACAACTTAACCAAATTACCGGTAGGACAAGGGGGCAACTGTACTCGAGGTTCATCGGGGGTGTAGGCCAGAATTACTAGCGATTCCCGATTGACGCTTTGGACCGGAGGAAGATTGACGTGAACTTTAAATAGTTCGCGTGTAATGAAATTGTTAAGGTTGGTTGAACTAACTTTGAGCTTATTTATTGTTTATTATTTATTATTATTAGAATGTGATTTTAATTAATACTATAAGAAATATTCTTGTTAATATTTATTGTTTATTATTTATTATTTCTTATTTCTTTTCTGTGATTATTTGAATTTGATTTTAATAAATATTATAGGAATTTCTTATTTCTTTTATGTTATTATTAGAATGTGATTTTAATTAATACTATAAGAAATATTCTTGTTATTATTTATTGTTTATTATTTATTATTTCTTATTTCTTTTCTGTTATTATTTGAATTTGATTTTAATAAATACTATAAGAAATATTCTTGTTATTATTTATTGTTTATTATTTATTATTTCTTGTTTATTTTCTGTTATTATTTGAATTTGATTTTAATAAATATTATAGGAAATGTATTTATTATTTATTATTTCTTTTATGTTATTATTGGAATGTGATTTTAATTAATACTATAAGAAATATTCTTGTTATTATTTATTATTTATTGTTTATTATTTATTATTTCTTATTTCTTTTCTGTTATTATTTGAATTTGATTTTAATAAATACTATAAGAAATATTCTTGTTATTATTTATTGTTTATTATTTATTATTTCTTATTTCTTTTCTGTTATTATTTGAATTTGATTTTAATAGATATTATAGGAAATGTATTTATGATTTCTTATTTCTTTTATGTTATTATTGGAATTTGTTATTATTTATTATTTTCTAATTAAACATAGTTAAATTTAATATTTTACAGAGGAAGTTTGATGTGTGGGACAGCCGCAAGAATTGGACAGAATCAAAGATAGGGGACGGTTGGAAGAACAAGCGGTTGGATCTGTTCAGATGGGGAGTAGGCCGTTTCAGGAGTTGGTCGATGATGTCCCTGGTGGCGTCCCTGCGGATGCGTGGGAGAGATATGTGGTTTGGAGGAGGGGAGACATAGGGAAGGTATAATGAATGATATTATTGAATTGATATTGAAATATCATATTGAAGAAATATTTTTGAATTACTGATGATTATTTAATTTTATTTTATGTTAACAGAAGAGGTCGCAACAAGGTCTTACCGCGAAGTTGCATTAGAAGGTTCATCATACGGCTGGGACGAAGCTGTTTTCGGTTGGCCACAAAGAGATGGTATGAAGGAATGAAGCTTTGTTATTTAATTTAAAAATAATTTATCTTTATATATTAATAACTATTTGTATCTTAATTTTCAGGCGGAAGAAGCTGCGAAGAAAGGGCAGAAGGCTACCTACGGTCGTTTCTATCAAATAAAGCACAGACACGCCGATGGGAGCCCAACATCCAGGGAGGCTGAGGAGCGAATTGTAAAATTTTTATTTATTTATTTTTATATTATTATATTTTTAATAACAACGACATTAAAATAAAATTGTAAATATGTTTATGTGTGCAGGCTAGGATTGAAGAAGCGGAGAGAGAGATCGTCGAGTCGCAGGGGGACAATGTAGACCCCACTGCCTTGCTAAGGGCTACCCTAGGGCCTCAAGAGCACCCTGGCCGGGTTCGCGGGATGGGATTCGGAGCCCGACCTACGGTGGTATACTGCAGGTCAGGCGACCCAGGCAACGCCCAGTCTACAGCTTCGAGCCAACCATCAACAAGTGGCCCGATTAGGAGAGACGCAGAGTATGAGGCTCAAATGAGGGAGAGGCTCACTCATGAGATTACGGAACGGGTGACTAATCAAGTGTACGACCGACTGGACTCTTGGGTGCAAACTGCCAATAGCACGCTCGAACGGATACAGCGAAGGTTCGACCCGAATGGATCTCCTTTGCGAGTACCACTACCTCCACGTCCACCGAAGCAGCCTCACAACCGTTCTCCGGAGCATCAAGATGACGATCAGCCTCCTGCCTAGCTCTAGGGTCTTTTTTTATTAGAATGTTTTTTAATTTAAATGTTTGTTAATTTGAATATTTGTTGTTCAAACATTTCATATTTTCAATATTGCACTTCTTTGGCACAAAATGCACAATACGAATCTTGACACGTAGAAGTCTCTTTGAAACTCACAATCCTTTCCTCCCATTCTTAACACCATCTCTTTCACTAATCACTGATTCTTAGTGCCGAAGCATTCTTGTTTCTTCAAATGTAGATGGAAACAATGGAAACATATGAAGCAGAATGATATATGAGAAATTAAAGAACTTCCCATTTTCTCAAACCCTGCATCCAAAGGCCACAATCTCATAATATTTTCCCAAAACCTCAAAATGTTACCTTCACAGATAAGAATCACCATATGGCACAACCCAACAGAACAATGGAAAACCTGGTAAGAATGGCTTCATGGCAAGTTCGAACATTTATAGAGAAACGCCGGAATACTCGAAGTAGTGAAAGCTTCCCCATACCAAACAATAAGAAGCGATGGTTTGATTGTTGGGCTTGCACAAAAGTGGCATTCTAAGAGAAACACATTTATGTTCTCTTGCGGTGAAGTTACAATCACATTGGAAGATATAATGATTTTTGGGGGTTATTCTGTAATGGGGTCCTCTATTTTTTAAAATAACATTAAAAAAAAGAGGAAATTTAGTGGCGGTTTTGAACCGCCACTAAGTCTAAAGTGTTAGTGGCGGTTCTGAACCGCCACTAACCTCCACTAAATGTAACACTCAGACAAATGCCACATGTTCCTATTCCAATGGCTTGATTGAGTTAGTTGCGGTTTTAGTAGCAATTTTGTAACCGCTACTAAAGGCTAGATTTCATTTTATAAGCCCTTGATTCTTTCCAACGCATTTTCACATTTCATTCAACCTATTAAGCTCTTTCCTTCTTTGATAATATCTTCAGTCATATGATGGATAAATCTTGGATAAATTTGCCATGGACGTCTCCCCGCTATATGGTTGGTGTTGACCACTTCTTAGATTTTGCTTTCAACCGCACCGGTGTTAACAATAAGATATTGTGTCCTTATCCAAAATGTAAATTTTTAAGAAGTGACATCCCAGAAATATTGTGCGTGAAACAATTCCCATCCAATTACACATTCTGGGGTATTCATGGCGAGAACGATGATGATGGTGGTGAAGTAGTTGCTGGAACATCTCAGGTTGGAATGCAGATCGACGATGACGATGACGATGACGATCATATGGATCCATTTAACGATGTTGTGCGTGATGCTTTTAGGGTGCAAGGTGACGGCATCGGGAGTCAGGAAGGGGTTGAAGGACCACTCCCGGAGTTTTTCCGAAATAAAGCTGCAAAGAATTTTTTCGACCTTATGACGGATTCAGATAAGCCATTGTTTCCAGGTTCTACTAAAAACTGCCTCATTTCGTTTCTAGTTTTGTCACATAAACGTTTGTTTTAGACTAAGAATAATGTTTATTCAGGGTGCAGTAAATATTCCAAACTATCATTTCTTGTCAAGCTCTATCATATCAAGTACTTGTGTGGCCTCCGCGATAAGGGGATGTCGATGGTGTTAGAATTATTGGGAGATGCATTCTCTCAGGCAGAAATCGCAGATTCATTCTACGAAGCAAAGAAGACTATTAACAAGTTGGGATTGAACTACACTAAAATCCATGCCTGCCCGAATGATTGTATGTTGTATTGGGGAGACGATGCCTAGTTGGACAGATGTAAGCGGTGTAATGCGTCTCGGTACAAACAGGCAAAGAGGGGTCGAATAGCAACCAAGAAGCCTACAAAGATTCTCAGATATTTCCCCCTGACACCACGACTTCAGAGGTTGTATATGTCTTCCAAAACGGTTGAGCACATGCGGTGGCATTCATCAGAGCCCAACGTTGATGGGAAGTTGAGACATCCTAGGGATGTTGAGGCTTGGAAAGTGTTTGATGCTTAATTCCCAGAATTCGTGAGTGACCCAAGAAATGTTAGCCTTGCTCTCGCATCAGATGGGTTCAATCCGTTCGGGAATCTTAGCACTACGTACAGTATATGGCCTGTGGTATTGATACCGTATAACTTATCCCCTTGGATGTGTATGAAACAGAGCTCATTCATTCTTTTGATGATTATTCCGGGGAAGAAAGCTCCTGGAAATGATATAGATGTCTACCTTCAACCGTTGATACAGGAGGTGAAGGAACTTTGGAGCAACGGAGTTGAGACATATGACGCTTACAGTAAGACGCTCTTCACACTCCGTGCGTCGTTGATGTGGACAGTGAGAGATTTTCCCGGACTTGGCACATTGTCTGGTTGGAACGTGCATACAGGTAGAGCTTGCCCTAACTATAACTTTGACCAAGACTCGGTCCGCCTTCCTCACAGTCGCAAGTGGTGCTCCATGAGTCATCGGTGGTTCCTTCCTGGAGGTCATAGGTTCCGGCAGCAGAAGATTAGATTTAACGGATCGCAGGAAATGAAGGATCCTCCTACGTTTTTGTCTGGCACAGATGTTCTTCAACAGTTTGAAGATGTTCACATAGAGTTCGGGAAGATAGACGGCGTTCAGCCTGGGGGAAGAAGGGGACGCGGCCAGTCTCAGGGGGAAAACATGCAGCAATGGCGAAAGAAGAGCATTTTCTTCGAGCTCCCCTACTGGAAATCTAATCTACTTCGCCACTGTCTTGATGTCATGCACATCGAAAAAAATGTGTGTGACAATATTTTGTACACTTTACTGAACAAGTCCGGAAAGTCCAAGGACCATCTCCAACAAGGAAAGATCTGATGGCGATGGGAATACGTGAAGAAGCATGGCCAGATGAGAATGACAAGTTTGCCCCAGCCTTATTCACATTGACAAGAGCCAATAAGGAAGTCTTTTTCTCCACACTTAAGGACATTAAGGTCCCTGATGGTTGTTCAAGCAACATCTCAAGATGTGTGGACATGCACTCTAAGAAGATTGCCGGGTTAAAAAGCCATGACTGCCACGTTTTGCTCCAGCAATTCCCACCTCTAGCAATTAAAAGCACATTGCCCCCGGAGGTGTCTAATGTTTTGGTTCAACTCAGTTCTTTCTACCGACGGTTGTGTACAAACGTATTGAACAAAGTAGAGCTGGATCAATTGCAGGAAAAAATTGTTCTAACGCTCTATCAAATGGAGATGATATTTCCCCCGTCTTTCTTCACGGTCATGGTCCATCTCACTGTACACCTCGTTCAAGAGACAAAGATGGGCGGCCCGGTTCAATACCGCTGGATGTATCCCATAGAGAGGTCCGTTGATTCATTTTTCCAGTGGTTTCATGATTTTGTTTCAGTTACCTGATTGTACTTGTAATTACAAATACTTGGCGAAATTGAAGTCGTACGTGAGGAACAAAGCATCTCAAGAGGGTTCTATGGCAGAGGGTTATTCTGCTGACCAGGTGTTAACATATTGTTCGCGCTATTTTGATGATGACATTGAGACTTCATTCAACTGCCCTCCTCATGTTGATGACAGCCCCACCAATGTCCAGTCTGAAAGTGGCAATCGCACAAGAGGGGGTGAATTGTGCTTCCGAAAATTAAAGTGATAACAAATAAATGTAACACAGGATCTTTATACTGGTTCGGCCAACACTGCCTACGTCCAGTTCTCCAACACCTTGTTGGGTTCTATTAACCACAGGTTTTACAACACAGGTTTACCTGTCAACCTTTACAGAGTTTTAGAATCCCTCTAAACACTCCCCCTTACTACCTGTAAGGAAATATCCCTGTTCTAAAGCACCAAGCTTTCAGAACAACCTCAAACAGTAGAGGATTTCAATAAGTATGTTCACTTAATGAACTGATTGTGATAAACACTTAAGTATAGATAAAATCTCTAAAACAATAAATACAAAAAATAGAGAGCAATGAATGAGTTCGTGAATATTCTCGTTTTTCGTCGTCTTTTTCATAAATGCTCGAGTTCTGTATTTATATATCTTCTAAGATTTTGCCCTGAATTTAGTCGTTAGGAGCTCACAGCCGTTGGCATTAAATGCAGTTTCTTCATCGGGCTTAACTTTCTGCTCTAGCTTCAACTGCTTTTGCGTAGGGTGAGCTAAGAGAGAGGTAGACTTAGCGTTCTGAGCATCTGTACGAACTGTACTTTTATGGCAGCTTTTTCAGTAGCGCTAGCATGATCTGCTATCGCTAACTTCATAGTGTAAGTTCTGCACTTAAGCTTGTTAGCTGAACAAATAATCATTTAATGCATAGAAGATGCTATCGCAAGCTTAGTCTATTAGCTCAATGAGATAGAGACAATATATATCAGCTAAGATTGTCTAAGTTATCAGAGCATACTCTTAATGATAGATATTAAGGCTAGCATATTCTCTTGGTTCAATTGTTCAGCGTACTAGTTATATCATATCAGCAAACATTCTTCTACCGATAGCTAATCCCATTATCGCTAGTTACTTGATTGCTTATTAGCTTTAAGGATACTGAGATGATTATTCAAAAGTATTTTAAGGTATCCTATTATCGATAGCTGAACGTGTTGGCGCTAGCAACTATGTTATCACCAAATTCATTTGTTCTCAGGCACTAGCTATCTGAATTTCTATTATCTGAAGTACTCTATTATCGATAGCTTAACCTGTTATCGCTAGCTGATTCCATTTGCTCAAGGACATGGTTCATTGTTCAGCTAGTTATTCTTCCTTTTATTTATCCATGTTCTTAATGAGCTTTTAGCGATAGGGTCTTTCTTAGCGATAGTGAATGACTTAGCGATAGATATTAACTTTGTTATTACTAAGTCTTCATTTGCTATGGCTCTGTCTATTAGCTATAGAGATACACTTTAGCGATAGAGATATTTATTCTTAGTGTTCTCCTAAGTTTCCATCTGTTATAGTTGATTCTTTTAATAGTGATAGTCTTTAGCTCTAGCGATAGAAATCTTTTACCTATCAGATTTTACTTGTTTAATCTAAAGGTGACTTGCGCTTATTTACTTATGTTATATATGGGGTCAGTCTTCATCAAAACTTAAGATTCTAACATTCTCCCCATTTTTGATGATGAACAAACATAAGCATATATACATTAAAGCACTTTCAGAGCATAATCATTTATATCAGCATAAGCATATATCAGACTAGAATAATGGTAATGCATGTACAAAGCATCTGAAATAAGTATATTTAGAACAAAGTACATTTTGCAGAAGGAAATACCAAAACACAAACTATCAAACTATAATACTGATAAATATGCAATTTATGTATGATACAAATGAGTACGGCTTCAGGGAATGATTCAGGCTTTTGATTCAACATCCTTTCAGTTAGATCTCCCTTTGCTTCTCCCCCTTTTTGTCATCAAAATTGGCAGAGGAAGGTGAAGATGAATAATGAACTAATCCACCATCACATCCCACTGGAGTCCTGGACGTATAGTACCCCTTATCTAGTACCAAAATCAGCAGCATCATAATCTTGGACAGGAGCCACTTCGTCTTCCTCAAGTTGTTTGGTCTCCTTAGGCTCTCTGTAGAAGAACAAATCCACCAAAACTGCAACCCTATCTAGGGTTTTTCGATTTGCGAAGAGGGTGCTTGTAGCTTGGAGAGATTTTTCTGAGTAGGGTAAATCAAAGGAGGTTTGTTTTCGAAGCTTGGTACCTGATTCAACCACTTCTTTGGGGAATGACACAGCTTTCAGGGTTTTGGACCTCTTGCTAGCGGATTGAGACGAGGGTTTAGCACTAGAGGTTGCCTCAACATTACTCACATTTGGAACTTTGGCTCTGGCCATTTTTAGGGTTTAGGGTTTGGAGATAGAGATAGGCTTAAATGTTCAGAGGGATTTGGAGTAGGAGAGAAAATGCAGATAAATGATGAATGCAGAATGCAAATGACCTACTTTTATAGGTTTCAGAGATTACCATAAATGATGAATACTCGCTAAACGTTTCGCATTATGAGCCTTTTAAGTGACTTGCTATCGCTAGTAGGCATGATCCCATGCTGAGCAAGTTACTTGGGCTTTTCACTCGCTTCTTCCAAGTTTCATCTATCGATAGTTGACTTTGCTATCGATAATAATTTTAGCTAGCGATGGCAATCTTTGCTCAAACAGCTTATGTCCTGCATACAGCTAGCGATAGTGAAACTCACTATCGATGGGTCAGTCCTGCAAAAACTTAAGATTTGGCACTCTGATGCCTAAGTTAGCAATAATCCATTTGACTAATATTAGAATAAATCAAGAATTATGATACAAATATTCACAACTCATTTGGATTTACCATTCCTAGCTCTCTTCTGATATAGAGAAATTGATCAGGCTCAAGAGGCTTGGTGAATATATCAGCGAGTTGCAGATGAGTTGATATGAATTCCACCTTGACATCCTTCTTCTGAATATGATCTCTCAAGAAGTGATGTCTTACATCAATATGCTTGGTTCTGGAATGTTGAACTGGATTTTTGGCCAAGCTTATTGTGCTGGTGTTGTCACAGAGAATGGGCACTTCTGGGAATTCCAAACCCAGATCTCTTAGTTGATGCTTAAGCCATAGGACTTGAGTACAACAACTTGCTGCTGTGATGTATTCGGCCTCTGTGGATGAAAGAGAAACACAATTTTGCTTCTTGCTTGCCCAAGTGACTAAACAGCCACCAAGAAATTGACATTGACCACTTGTGCTTTTTCTATCTGTCTTATAACCTGCATGGTCAGAGTCAGTATAAGCAAGAAGGTACTCTTGAGTTCCCTTGGGATACCACAGCCCAAGCTCTTGAGTCCCTTGTAAATAACGCAAAATCCTTTTTACATTTGTTAAATGAGATTCTTTAGGATTTGCTTGATATCTAGCGCACAAGCCTACACTAAATTGGATGTCAGGCCTACTAGCAGTTAAATAAAGTAAAGAACCAATAATTCCTCTATAATGTGATTGATTTACTACTTTTCCTGGTACATCTGCATCTAACTTGGCAGAGGCACTCATGGGAGTGTCCTCTTCTTTGGATAGATCCATCCCAAATTTGTTGAGAATTTCTTTACAATATTTGGTTTGGGATATGAAGATGCCATCCTTCTTTTGCTTTATCTGCATGCCTAGGAAGAATGTTAATTCTCCCATCATAGACATCTCAAACTCTCCCTGCATTATCTTAGCAAAATCTTCACAGAGCTTTTCATTAGTTGCACCAAAAATAATGTCATCAACATAAATTTGGACTATGAGCATGTGATTATTTTTATGCATGATAAATAATGTAGTATCTGATTTTCCTCTAGAAAATCCTTTATCAAGCAGAAAAGTACTAAGTCTCTCATTCCAAGCTCTAGGTGCTTGTTTGAGACCATAAAGAGCCTTTTTAAGTTTGAAAACATTGTTAGGCTTAGACTTTTCTTCAAAACCAGGAGGTTGCTCTACATATACTTCTTCTTTAATATAACCATTAAGAAAAGCACTCTTAACATCCATTTGATAAAGTTTAATATTTTTTATGGATGCAAAAGCTAGAAGAATCCTTATTGCTTCAAGTCTTGCAACTGGAGCAAAAGTTTCTTCATAATCAATGCCTTCTTCTTGGTTATATCCTTTGGCAACTAATCTGGCTTTATTTTTGACAATTTGTCCAATTTCATCAAGTTTGTTTTTGAAAACCCATTTAGTACCAATAATAGGATAATTTCTTGGTCTAGGTACTAAATCCCAAACTTGATTTCTTTTGAATTGATTAAGTTCTTCCTGCATTGCAACTATGTAGTTGCCTTCTTTTTTAACTCCTTTTGAAATTTCTCCAATAATCTGTTCAGGAGGATGATTTTTAAGATGTCTAATGGAAGATTGAGGCTCGTTAGCTTCATCTAGATCATCTTTAGTTTCATCCTGATCATTTTCAGCATTGTTTTCAGGATTTGCTATCGATGGCTGAGGTGCTATCGATAGAGACTGTTTTAAAAATTTTGAAAAATCTTCATCCTCATCAACAGATTGTTGTTTTTCTTGAGGTGTTTCATCAAATACTACATGCACAGACTCTTCAACAGTTTGACTTCTTTTATTATAAACTCTATATGCTTTACTTCTATTTGAATAGCCTATGAATATGCCAATATCAGATTTATGATCAAATTTACCTAGATTTACCTTTCCATTGTTGTGAATGTAACATTTTGATCCGAAAATTCTCAGGTGACTGATATTGGGCTTCCTTCCCTTGTAGAGTTCATATGGAGTCTTCTCCATCCCCTTTCTGATATAGGCCTTGTTTGAGATGTAGCAAGCTGTGCTCATTGCATCTGCCTAAAATATTTGAGGCACTTGTTTCTCGTTCAGCATGCTTCTTGCCATTTCTGTGAGCACTCTGTTCTTTCTCTCTACAACACTATTTTGTTGAGGAGTACGAGGGGCAGAGAAGTTGTGTTCAATTCCATTTTCATCACACAGCTCCATGAACTCTTTGTTCTCAAATTCTCCTCCATGATCAGTCCTGATTGCTATAATCTTTGTGCCTTTTTCATTCTGCAATTTCTTGGCAAGCACACAAAAGGCATCAAAAGTTTCATGCTTAGAGGAAAGAAACATAGTCCAGGTAAATCTTGAATAGTCATCCACGACTACAAGAGTGTATAAACTTTCACTTAGACTTTTCACTCTTGCTGGCCCAATTAAATCCGTGTGGATTAGTTCCAATGGCCTACTGGTGGAGACTGTCTTCTTGATTTTAAAAGAGGACTTTGTTTGTTTACCTCTTTGACAGGATTCACAAATCAAATCATGTTTTGTCTTGAAACTAGGGATTCCTATGACTAATTCCTTCTTAACTAGCTTATTTAGTTGATTAAAGTTCACATGTGCTAATCTCTTATGCCATAACCAACAATTTTCATCATTTGAAATAAAGCATTTTTCTTCAAGTTGTTGGCATAAATCTAAAGTGTATAAGTTTCCATTTCTGTTTGCTTTTATCTTACATTTGAGATTAGACTTATTTATATCTAAATCATTTTTATCAACAATAAGACATTCATTAGAATCAAAAATTACCCAGTTACCATGATCTGTGCTTTGGCTAACACTCAGCAAGTTGTGGCAGAGACCATCTACTGGTAAACATCTTTGACTGGACCTATTTCACCAACTCCAGTGATCTTTCCACTTTGGTTTCCACCAAAACTAACTTTGGCTCCATCCTTTATCACTAGGTTGTTGATTTTGTCCTTGTCACCAGTCATATGCCTTGAGCATCCACTATCAATATACCATTTTCCTTTACTGGATGCTTTAAGACATACCTGCACAAACTACACAGATTTAGGTACCCAAACTTTCTTGGGTCCTTTAAGGTTAGTCTTGTGCTCTAAGTTTGTAAAAACCTTAGGCACATGAGTTCCTTTAGGAACCCACTTATAAGAGCTACTAATGCCATATTTTCTGTGATTGCAGATAGACTGTGTATGGCCTTTCTTGTTACAATAATTGCAAAAGCTATATGGTGAAGAATTTTCAGAAGATTTTCTAAAATATTTCATGTATGACTTCACCTTGGGTTCAACCCATCTTTTTGAAAACTTTTGCTTAGGCTCATAACCAATACCAGTTCTGTCTCTAAAAACTTTTTGATTGCTTAAAATTATATTTAAAGTTTCAGAGCCTTTTGTAAATTTTTCTAAAACACGTGAAAGCTTTTCCTTTTCCTTCAATAATTTTTCACAGTTGGAGCAATTTTCAGAAGTTGAAGGAGTTGCTATCGATATAGGCTCAGCTATCGAAAGTTCTTTTTTGGGAGCTTGCGATAGCTCCTCTTCTATCGATAGAGAAGAAGAATCTTTTTGTGAAGAAGAGTTTTTCTGAAGTTCTTTGTTTTCTTTTCTTAACCTGACTACTTCTTTAGCAAGTTAAATTAATTCAATGTGCATTTCATCATACAAACTTTGAAGTTCAGAATAAGAAGGTTCAAAATCAGATACCTCAGAGTCACTCTGCTCTTCTCGAGCAACTAGGCAGAGGTTGGCGCATTCTTTGCTATCGCTACCTTCTTCATCAGAGCTATCACCCCAGATGGATGACACATAAGCTTTCTTCTTTCCAGAAGTCTTCTTTTTCTCCTTCTCCTTTAATCTTTGAAGACTGGGATACTCAGCTCTGAAGTGACCAGGCTTCCTGCATTCAAAACATACAGGAGTTTTGTCTTTTTGAGAGTCTTTGAAGCTAGGAACACTTCTCTGGAATCTTTCTCTTCTTCTGAAGAACTTTTTAAATTTTCTGGCCATAAGAGCTATGTCCTCATCATCAAGATCTTCATCATCATCATCAATTTCATCTTTCTCTGAAGCAGCAAGAGCAAGTGACTTCTTTTTGGAATTTCCTTGAGCTTCCCTTTGAGCTATCAGGGTTGGCTCATATTCAGCAAGGCTGCCAAACAGGGCAGTGATGGACTTAGTTGATTCTCCTTGCATTTCTTGTATAGCAGTGACCTTCATGAGCCAGTCTCCTTTCAGAACTTTCAATATCTTATTGACTTGCTCTTTTTCTGTAATTTTCCTTCCTAGAGCAGCAAGATTATTAATGAGATGAGTGAATCTGATCTCTAGGTCTCTTATCTTTTCTCCTACAGCCATTTCAAATTTGTGGAACTCTTCAACTAGCATTTCAACACGTCTATCTTTTAATCCAATGGTTCCTTCGTGGGCAATCTGCAGAGCTTCCCACATTTCCTTAGCAGTGTCCAGATGGCTCACTCTGAAGAACTCAGTTTGATTGAGAGTGCTTTGGATCATGAGGACTGCTTTGCTGTTCAGCTCTAGATTAGCAATATCCTCTTCTGTAAATTCATCTTCAGCCTTTGGAATGCCCAAGGGATCTTTAGGCACAATATCTCCTTCTTCAATGATCTTCCAGAGCTTGTATCCATTGGCTTTGATGTAGATTTTCATCTTTAGTTTCCAGAAAGTGTAGTGCTTCCCATCAAAGCCAGGAGGTTTATTAATGGAGCTGCCCTTAGGTAGAATATTTTCAGGCGATGCCATAATGATCTTTACTTCTCAGATTCGTTGGAATCAATCAAAGAAGACCAATCTCTGATACCAACTTAAAGTGGCAATCGCACAAGAGGGGGTGAATTGTGCTTCCGAAAATTAAAGTGATAACAAATAAATGCAACACAGGATCTTTATACTGGTTTGGCCAACACTGCCTACGTCCAATTCTCCAACACCTTGTTGGGTTCTACTAACCACAGGTTTTACAACACAGGTTCACCTGTCAACCTTTACAGAGTTTTAGAATCCCTCTAAACACTCCCCCTTACTACCTGTAAGGAAATATCCCTGTTCTAAAGCACCAAGCTTTCAGAACAACCTCAAACAGTAGAGGATTTCAATAAGTATGTTCACTTAATGAACTGATTGTGATAAACACTTAAGTACATATAAAATCTCTAAAACATTAAATACAGAAAACAGAGAGCAATGAATGAGTTCGTGAATATTCTCGTTTTTCATCGTCTTTTTCATAAATGCTCGAGTTCTGTATTTATATATCTTCTCAGATTTTTCCCTAGCATTTATCTTCAAGAAGCCGTTTGAATTTAGTCGTTGAGAGCTCATAGCCATTGGCATTAAATGCAGTTTCTTCATCGGGCTTAACTTTTTGCTCTAGCTTCAACTGCTTTTGCGTAGGGTGAGCTAAGAAAGAGGTAGACTTAGCGTTCTAAGCATCTGTACGAACTGTAATTTTATGGCAGCTTTTTCAGTAGCTATCATGATCTGCTATCGCTAACTTCATAGTGTAAGTTCTGCACTTAAGCTTGTTAGCTGAACAAATAATCATTTAATGCATAGAAGATGCTATCGCAAGCTTAGTCTATTAGCTCAATGAGATAGAGACAATATATATCAGCTAAGATTGTCTAAGTTATCAGAGCATACTCTTAATGATAGATATTAAGGCTAGCATATTCTCTTGGTTCAATTGTTCAGCGTACTAGTTATATCATATCAGCAAACATTCTTCTACCGATAGCTAATCCCATTATCGCTAGTTACTTGATTGCTTATTAGCTTTAAGGATACTGAGATGATTATTCAAAAGTATTTTAAGGTATCCTATTATCGATAGCTGAACGTGTTGGCGCTAGCAACTATGTTATCACCAAATTCATTTGTTCTCAGGCACTAGCTATCTGAATTTCTATTATCTGAAGTACTCTATTATCGATAGCTTAACCTGTTATCGCTAGCTGATTCCATTTGCTCAAGGACATGGTTCATTGTTCAGCTAGTTATTCTTCCTTTTATTTATCCATGTTCTTAATGAGCTTTTAGCGATAGGGTCTTTCTTAGCGATAGTGAATGACTTAGCGATAGATATTAACTTTGTTATTACTAAGTCTTCATTTGCTATGGCTCTGTCTATTAGCTATAGAGATACACTTTAGCGATAGAGATATTTATTCTTAGTGTTCTCCTAAGTTTCCATCTGTTATAGTTGATTCTTTTAATAGTGATAGTCTTTAGCTCTAGCGATAGAAATCTTTTACCTATCAGATTTTACTTGTTTAATCCAAAGGTGACTTGCGCTTATTTACTTATGTTATATATGGGGTCAGTCTTCATCAAAACTTAAGATTCTAACACAGTCACCTTCCAACACATTATTTTCGCCAGACGGAAAGCCAGTTGGAGGAAGTCAGTATTACAGGCTCACTCCCACTGAGAAGTTGCAAGCACACAGACATGTCTTGACAAATTGCCCTCAAGTAGAGCCCTACATTCAATAAGAATTCTAACACTATATACACGTATCATGTTATTTTTTTTATTTCCAAACCAAATAACCCTCTGATATGTTCCTTTGGAATTTAGGGGTTTCCGCCGCTATGTTAAACGCCAACTATGCAGCCCCACAAGGTCCTCTGTCGAGGTGGATAAAAAGGTCCATCGAGAGTTTCCGGATTGGTTTGCACAGAGGATACTCAATGACAACAATCCCCATGCGTCTTATATGATAAATCTAGCAACCGGTCTACTCGACCATGTCAGGAGATATACGGCATACAACGTCAACGGTTTCAAGTTCTGCACCGTTGCAAGGGATGAAGGTTCTCTCACCCAGAATTCCGGAGTCTTTGGCACATTCGGGACAAGGAGTTATGCCATCTTATGGGATACAGACATGCAATTTGGAGGCGTATCATACTATGGAAAGCTTGTGGACATCATCGAGCTTAACTATCAAGGTCATTTCACCGTGCCTCTCTTCAACTGCATATGGGCAGACACCATAACTTCTCAAGGCATTACCGTGGACAGCTTGGGCATCACGTCCGTCAATTTCTCGAGGCTCATTCACATAGGGGAAGTGACAGATGATGAGCCGTATATTCTTGCCTCACAGGTGCAACAAGTATACTATGTGGAAGATCGAACACACAAAGATTGGCACATGGTGATTCATATGAAGCCGTATGACCTCTACAACATGGGTGACGAAGATGATCTGGAACTAGGCAGCCAACATTTTGAACCTGAAAACTTCGACAACCTCATTTCTGAAGAAGACGGTCATTTACCAGTAGTTAGGTGAGGATTTTCACTACAAATAATTTAAATAAATTTCAACACCATTAGCAATACAAATTTATATATTTGTTTATTTTCTTTTTAGGCCGGAGCAAGAAGAAGATGATTGAAGCAGCCAACCACAATTATTTTGTATTTTGTAAAATTTTCATAAAAATGTGTATCAAACGTTCGAATATCATATTTTTTTAATGTAGCTTGAGCTTTTTTTTAATTAATAACAACTAGTAGCGGTTCCCAAACTGCCACTAATTCTGTGGACAAATACTAGTGGCGGTTTCAGAACCGCCACTGGAGGCTTTTTTTGCAGTTTATAACCGCTGCCCAAACAGCCACTAAATCCCACACGGAGCACTATAAATATCCGCCCCTTCCCCTCATTTTCCTTCACACATTCATTCAATCCCTTCTCCCTCTCCTTCCAATTTGTCCCCAGACTGACTGCAAATGTCTTATTTTTTGTTTTGTAAATAATTTATCTTATATTTCTTTTTATTTTGAGTGTTTGATTTTCCATTCTGAATTTATTTGTTTGCTAATATTTTTTTTTCAGGTTACAATATCGAATTATTTCTCATTTTTAGTGATAAAAAAGTTTAATTTATTATTCATAATATTGTTACAACAAACATAATTAGTTGTTTATTTTTAACTATTTCTTATTTTATTGTTTGATATATGGTTTTTGTATACATATGGTGATTGTTAATATAGTTGAGAAATGTTTTTTATTTTAACAATAAAAACCTTTTGAAAGAGTCTAATTTATTATCAGTATTTTTTCAATACATTTGATCATATAACATTAATTCTTGAATATCTGATCTGGACGTTTTCTTCATCCTTAAACTTTAGTAGCGGTTTTGAACCGCTGGTCAAACCGCCACTAATAAATTGGATCAATTCTTTTTTTTTTTAATTTTTTTCTTTTTCTTTTTCATTTGTGGCGGTTTGAAACCGCTGGTCAAACTGCCACTAATAAATTGGCCCAATTTTTTTTTAAAATTTTTATTTTTTATTAGTGGCAGTTTGGAACTGCTGTTCAAACTACCACTAAGTTGACAAATCAAATTTTCCTGACAATATTCTAATTTTTACAGTAGAGGCGGTTTTGTATTATTTAGTAGCGGTTTATAAAACCGCTACTAATTAGTGGCGTCTTTGACTTTCTTACACGAGGTTTCAATAACCGCTAGTAAATGTTTGTCACGGGTGATTTAGTGGCGGAAATACAAACCGCTAGTAACATGTTAGTGGCGGTTAGAACCACTACTAATCGCCCTTTATAACCACTACTAATACACTCTTTTTTTGTAGTGGTGGCACTTGTTGGTTTAATAATTTTGTGAATGGTGATTTAATTAGAAACAAAATCAAGAAATGTGAAGTAATTGTTAGAAGATAAATAAAATGGCTACCGGTTTGATCGTGATGGGTAATTTGTAATATTTTTTTTAATAAATTGAGCTTCTGGGGCTTGACTTACATTGTTGACTGATTTATTCGTGAGATTTCGTAATGAAAAGAAAGTAAGAAAATACATAGATGTGTGAATGACTAGGGTCTTTACATAAAAGTTTTATATAAACTATTGATCAAACATTGAGAATAAGAAAGTTTAATATAGATAAATTATTAAAGTAATCTCGGATAGTCAAGATCCTAATTAAGTTTGGATAAATTATAATTTGCTTAAATGAAAAGACTTGGGAAGTATTAAGTTAGGATTCGTGAGAGATGCCGGATAATTATCCAAGAATATAGATATTAATTTATTTTTTTGTATATTACATGTAAATAGGTATTGATAGTGACATAAGTGGGGAGATCAGTAGAAAGAAAAGGGAGCAAGCTCAGGATTAAGTTCTGGCATTTCAGGTAGCAGTTTATCTCATTACACTCAAATTGCATGTATAATTTTGTAATATCTGTTGCAAGTTTACATTATGCATAAAGGTGATAAACCTTGTTAATTCCTGCATAGAAGTTTATGGAGTACTCCAGACTTAGGTGGTTCGCTACCCCTTTGCCAAACCAGTTTAGTTATAATGGGATAGTTATAACGAGAAGTCCTGCAGGTAGAACCCCCACTAGTTAACGAATATATTGTTATCAGTGGCTGGTAGAAAATGTAGCACAGGAAGTATGTATAAGTGTATTATTTGCAAAGGTTTATAAAATGTATACATGGCAATGCATGCATGAAATTTACAGTTAATGACATAAACTGCGATAAACTGCTGTTTCAGAGAAGCTGTGAGATAGTGAGATGGTTGAGATAAGGCAGAAGTGCTGGAAGAAGATTAAATTAAGAAATTAGGATTTAATTTGAAAAGTAAGGTTATCTGTACATGATGTAATTTTAAATTATTAAATTAATAGTAGAAAGCATAGAAAATAGGATTGTAGAAATTTATAAAGGGATTTAAGTTTCCTTAGTACTATAAATTAAAAATAGATACCCTAAGAGTGTTAGTGTATTTTTAATTGTTTTATTAACCACTTTATTTTATAAAGAGTTTTAAGTTATTCCAATTTGTCTGAAAAGCCCCTTTCCAACTTAAAGAAAGTTGGTTTAATATTTTAAAAGAAAAAGTTTTAAATTTTCTGTATTTTTGGGCTTCTAACATTGGAAAGTGGTTATAATTCAATTAAAATTTGCTATAATATAGTAGAAAATTCTAGGTGTTACAACTCACCAGTGAAAACGCATCTTGAGGGGATGGGGAGCCCAACACCTTATATCTCCCTGGGATATCCCAAACCCAGCCGATGTGGGACATTACAATCCATCCCCTTAGGGGCCTAACGCCCTCACTGGCACACCGACCTGAGCCTAGCTTTGATACCATATGTAACAGTCCAAGGCCTCACTCAAGATATTGTCCTCTTTGGTGACATAGCTTTGCCCCTCACGGTTTTTCTCCTCACGATAGGGATAATGGCTAAAGCCTTCCACACTCACTCGTAAAAACGCGTCTTGAGGGGAAGGGGAGCCTAACACCTTATATCTCACTGAGACATCCCAAACCCAGCTGATAACTCCTAGAAATTCATGATTATTTGAGTATATTTGTCTTGAGTTTTTGTCTACTATTTATACATTTTGGATACTCAAGAGGGAAAAATGCTCATTTGATTTTTGGTTGCATATTATTGTATATTTATGTAGATTTTGATTGTTTTTATAGTTAGTTTCTTATTTTGTTTTATGTAATTTTTGTAGGAATAATTCGATGCAATAAACAAGAGATTTTAGCCCTCCACCAAGCTCCCAATTGAATAAAAATAAGAAGAAGCCAGAGCAGCCCAAGGAATAAAGAGTGCAGAGTAAAATACCAGAGAAGCAGTGGGCTCGCCGCGGTGAGACCCACGGCGAACTGCGTGTTTTCTACGCATTTTGGACAGAACAGGCGCGTTTTAACTGATATAAAAGCTAGGGCTTCGTTGTGAGCCCTCATTCTTCGACTTCTGGGCATATTTTGGGAGTGTTTTGCTCTGCTAGGGCTTGGAGCTTGGTGGGGATTTGGCTTGGGCTTGGAGCTTCAGAGAGATTTGGGCTTCCTCTCTTGGTTTATCTCTTCCTTCTTCATTCTCTTCTCTTGTTCTGTTGTAATGTTGTATATATATGCTCCCATGGAGTTGTAGAACATGAGTAGCTAAATACTTTGATTCTAGGATTATTTTGAACCCTTGTATGTATTGATTCTTGATTCCTCCTCTTAATTTGTGATTAATAATATCTATGTGCTTATTTTACCCCGTTCTTAATGCTTCTAAGTGCTTGATCACCATTTAGATTGTTGGGTTCACTTGATTTATGACTCGAGAGAGCTAGGTTGAGTGTAGAACTTGGGTAAAGTAGTGCAAGAACCTGAAGTTTGCATGACGAATGGATGGTTTTGCTGGTAAGATAGAGATATACTTGCTAGCCTTGCATAGTCACATTAGGGTTGGGGCATTAAAATTGGGTTTTATTAACTTGTAGCAAGAGATTGTGCAACTTAAATAAAACTAAACACTTGTTCTTGACGTGAGAGCGCTTTTACGAGTACCTAATGAACCCTAGATTAGCACATGGTGTTGTTGAGAGCTTCTTTGAGGGGAGGTTAATTGAGTTTTTAGAAGTACAAGGGGGAGAGATAATCTTAGGACCCTTTAGCCTTGAGGTTGGAGAATCACCTGTTTATAATTTTTTCTTCATTTTATTTTCTTAGTTAAATTTTCAATCTCTACATTTGTATCACTCAAATTGAGCGAGAGTGTGATAATCATTGTTTGACCGGGTTTTGGACAAATCCTCGTGGGAACGATACTCTACTCATCATTTTATTACTTGGCGCGACCCGTGCACTTGCGGCGTAGGGCGAACAAGTTTTTGGCGCCGTTGCCGGGGACTTGTTTCCCAAAACCGTCCTTGGTCAACCTTGGTTAGAGCACTAGTAGCTTAAGCTTGAGTTTGTATATATTTGTTCGTGTGTTTGTTTTTCTCTTGTAGCTTCTTTTCTTGTGTTCATATGTATATATTTGTTCTCTTTGTTTATCTTTTTAGTTTGTTAGTTATTTTGTTTTAAATTTTGTTTATGGATTATCCTTGGTGGACTAATGGGGCAAGTAATGGATTTGAACAGGGTAATGATTATTTACCTTCTTGCTATGATCCTAATGCTTTTGAAACTCAATATGAGTACATTTGTTGCAATTTTTGTGGAGATAATCATTATATTGATCAATGCCCCCATGTCTCATCATTGGATTATGTAGGGGATGATTTTGCTAGGGTACAAACTGATTGGCATGATAATTCTTTTAACCCTAGTTGGAATCATGAACATGAATTGCCTTGGGATCCAAATGTTTCTTTTCCTTCATATGCATCATGTTATCAATCCTCACCCAATCATTTAGATGAAATCACTCCCATTCATGAGAAAAAGCCCACTGTAGAGGAGATGCTTCAACGTATTTTGGATAATCAAATTGAAATAAGAGCTTGGACAAAAGAGAAATTGAATGAACATGAATTAGCTCTTGAAAGTTTAGCATCTAGGGCAAATGAAATGGCATCAACCATTGAGTCTTTAAAGCAAAATGGTGTTTTCATTGATAGTTCAAATGACTATGATGTGGAAGAGGCCATTTCAAGTGAGGAATTGTCTGTGGGAAGTGATAATGTGCTGTCAATGTCTTGTACTACTTTTGTGGGTGATTTTGAGCTAGAAATGGAAGTGGGAGAGAGAAACATTGAGTTTCCTGCAATCTGTGTTCAAAATCCTCTTGTTGATAGCTTGGCTCCTACTGAGGGGAGTCAAGTCGATTTTATTGGGTTTTCAAAGTATTTGGGGGCTAATGGGGATAATTTTGAAACAATTAAATTGGAGCCACCCATGTACAACATTGAAGCATGTTTCTTGAAGTCACTTTTGATTAAAGGAACATGTAGTGCTTATATGAATGAATTCCCAATTTTTCTAAAGCCTTGTCTTCCAAAGAGAAATGAAGACAAGGTGATTTTTGTTTTTGATACGTATGATTAGTAATTAGAAAGTCTGGCTGAAGACTATAAACTTAGCGCTTCTTGGGAGGCAACCCAAGTTTTAAAAGTTTAATAGTTTTCTTTGTGTTTTTCTTTAGTAGGTGTGACCTCTTTTGAGCATTTTCAAGGTTTGTCATCAAATTGAACATGAGGCAAAGGAAAGCAAGCTTAGAGCACAAAGAGCATTTACAGGGAAGGATCTTGCATTTCCAATTTGCTTAAAACCGACTGAATTGATGATAAACTGTTGGTTAACATGGACATGAATTTCAATTTTGGAAACTTGGACTATTACTTGTCATTTAAAGCGAGATTTGGATTGATTTAGTATCCACTGAACTAAATGTGGGATCCAATGATAGAATGGTTGCTTAGATTATATCTTTAAGAGGAAGTGGTGGTTAATATTTTTGGATGCTGGATTTGCATTATTGAGACTGGCTTTCTGACCATTTTGAAAAACAAAATGAAATAGAATTTTTGGTACACTCGAGTTGGCAATGGTTTGAAAGCCTTTGTTGGGAGATTTTGTGTTATTTTAGCATGTATTTTCTTTCTCATCTGATAACTCTAGAACCTATCTTGGAATCTCTTGAGGCTTTGTAATGATTTTTGCATGAGTTTGGAAAATGATATGGGCATTCTTTTCAATGAGTTTGAGCCTTTCAAGCCAACCCATGATATACTCCCTTTTGCACCCTCTTTGAGCCGTATAATGAAAAACCATATGAATTTTCTTTTTGGAGCCCACACTAGACCTTAACCGTTGTAACCCGAAAAACCTTGAATTACCCTGATCTTGAGATGATTGATAATTTGATGATTACTATTGGTGGTAAGAATTGGTATAGTGGTTATGAGACGAATGTTATTGTAGGTGGGTATGGGGAATGTAAATAATACATGATGTTCAAAGCTTGTACTCCAAAGTCATTTCAAGTTTATGGAAGAATAAAAGAAGAAAAGAAAAAGGAAAAGAAAAAGAGTTTAGTTCCAATAAGACTTGGAGTGCAAAGACATCAAAAGGAGATAAGTTTGGGGAAGCGGTTTGAATTTTGGAAGGGAATTTTGTATAGAAAAAAAAGATGAGCTACATATTATCATTTATCTCAAGATATTTGAATCCTCTTTATACCTTTCTTTTTATGAGCTTGACCCTTGGCCTCATTACAAGCCTATCAAGTCCCATTGATTTTGAATTTGTGTAAGAAAAATTCTTTTGGTGGAGAGAGAGGAAGAGAGTAGGCATATGAAGTTTTGAATGTTGAGAGAGCTAAATATATATTGAAATGTTGCAACTTTCTTTTTGACATTTGCTGAAGAATTGTTCTCTGACTTTGTGCACACACTTAATAATTGTTGGGAAGTTTGTTCTTAATGTGTGAGTTTTGCATTCTTCCATATTCCATTCATTTCCTATTGAATATATCTTCTTGAGCAACTAATGAGGAAAACTCCCTGTATGCATAGTAATTGGATAATTCATCAATCTGACAATCTCTTATTTGGTTTTACTCGAGGACGAGTAAAAGTCTAAGTTTGCGGGTGTGATAACTCCTAGAAATTCATGATTATTTGAGTATATTTGTCTTGAGTTTTTGTCTACTATTTATACATTTTGGATACGGATACTCAAGAGGGAAAAATGCTCATTTGATTTTCGGTTGCATATTATTGTATATTTATGTAGATTTTGATTGTTTTTATAGTTAGTTTCTTATTTTGTTTATGTAATTTTTGTAGGAATAATTCGATGCAATAAACAAGAGATTTTAGCCCTCCACCAAGCTCCCAATTGAATAAAAATAAGAAGAAGCCAGAGCAGCCCAAAGAATAAAGAGTGCAGAGTAAAAGACCAGAGAAGCAGGGACTTCGCCGTGGCTTTCGCCGCGGCGAACTGAATAAGCTTCTGCCATTTTTGGAGAGCTCGCCGTCAGCTCGCCTTATGGTGAAAGCCACGGCGAGCAACACTTGATTCTGTCATTTTTGGAGTTCGCCGTGGGCTCGCCGCGGTGAGACCCACGGCGAACTGCGTGTTTTCTGCGCGTTTTGGACAGAATAGGCGCGTTTTAACTGATATAAAAGCTAGGGCTTAGTTGTGAGCCCTCATTCTTCGACTTCTGGGCATATTTTGGGAGTGTTTTGCTCTGCTAAGGTTTGGAGCTTGGTGGGGATTTGGCTTGGGCTTGGAGCTTCAGAGAGATTTGGGCTTCCTCTCTTGGTTTATCTCTTCCTTCTTCATTCTCTTCTCTTGTTCTGTTGTAATGTTGTATATATATGCTCCCATGGAGTTGTAGAACATGAGTAGCTAAATACTTTGATTCTAGGATTATTTTGAACCCTTGTATGTATTGATTCTTGATTCCTCCTCTTAATTTGTGATTAATGATATCTATGTGCTTGTTTTACCCCGTTCTTAATGCTTCTAAGTGCTTGATCACCATTTAAATTGTTGGGTTCACTTGATTTATGACTCGAGAGAGCTAGGTTGAGTGTAGAACTTGGGTAAAGTAGTGCAAGAACCTGAAGTTTGCATGACGAATGGATGGTTTTGCTGGTAAGATAGAGATATACTTGCTAGCCTTGCATAGTCACATTAGGGTTGGGGCATTAAAATTGGGTTTTATTAACTTGTAGCAAGAGATTGTGCAACTTAAATAAAACTAAACACTTGTTCTTGACATGAGAGCGCTTTTACAAGTACCCAATGAACCCTAGATTAGCACATGGTGTTGTTGAGAGCTTCTTTGAGGGGAGGTTAATTGAGTTTTTAGAAGTACAAGGGGGAGAGATAATCTTAGGACCCTTTAGCCTTGAGGTTGGAGAATCACCTGTTTATAATTTTATCTTCATTTTATTTTCTTAGTTAAATTTTCAATCTCTACATTTGTATCACTCAAATTGGGCGAGAGTGTGATAATCATTGTTTGACCGGGTTTTGGACAAATCCTCGTGGGAACGATACTCTACTCATCATTTTATTAATTGGCGCGACCCGTGCACTTGCGGCGCAGGGCGAACACCAGCCGATATGGGACATTACAATAAGATATTTTTAATAGGTAATTTACCATTTTTCCCCTCCTTCATAGCTGAAGATATTTTCAACTAGTGCCAGGCTCGGGTAAATGTTATGTAACAGCCCAAGGCCTCGTTCAAGATATTGTCCACTTTGGTGACAAAGCTATGCCCCTCACGGTTTTGTTCTTCACAGTAGGGATAATGGCCGAAGCCCCCTACACTCACCCATGAAAACGTGTCTTAAGGAGAAGGGGAGCCCAACACTATATATCTTCCTGGGACATCCCGAACCCAGCAAATGTAGGACATTACAAAAAACATTGGAATAGATTAAAACCTAAAGGTTATTAGCCATTACATTTTTATTTTTATATTAAATTTTGTTAGATTTTCTTATATTTTTACATTAATGTTGATTAATGTTGGTGTGTTATGATTATTTATTAAATTATATTATTTAAATGTGGTCGATTTGACCCCGAGTTAACCCTCAGTTGAACCCCTGACAATTGACCCACTGTCTTGTCTGAGTCGATGCTCGGTCTGGGTTTTTGAACCTTTGTAATTTTATATATCAACTTGATAATGTTATATCGAAATCTGGTTATTTCTTATCTCAAATTGGTAATTTAATATTTAAATTGATCATGTAAAAGCACTTGATAATTTTATATGTCAACTTGGTATTGTCATGTCGAAACTTGGTAATTGCATATATGAAATTGGTAAATGCATAACATGGGAACAAATTGGTAAAAAGTTAAAAGGAGTAGTTATATTATTTTTTGCACAATATATAATGAAAAGGGCTCTATGCCTTTTGGCAAACTTTCCCTCACCCTCCCAAAAAAAAAAAAAAAGAAAGAAAGAAACGTACCCCCACTGGCTCAAGAGCTTTGACAGGGTGATGCTTTTATATATATATATATATATATATAAATTAATATTTTATTGAAGGACATTTTTATCATTTTCTTCAAACAATAGTTTATGGCATCTTTCTGTCTTAACCCAATTTCATTATACTTTTCTGTCCTTTAAATTTCTTTTGAGATACTTTTTGAAAGATTTTCCCTAGAATATTCTTAAAAATGAGAAAAAGACATAAAAAGACATTTGAAATATGGAAAGGAAAAAAACGTGTAACCAACTTCACTAAAGACAAAAAGGTGCTATGGACCTTTCTATTTTATATGAAATTTAAAGGAAAAGATAAAAACAACCTTGTGGATAGAAAAAACGAATTACCAACGTTATATATGAAATTTACCAAGTTTAGATATTATATTTCCAATTTTGGATAAGAAATTATCAAGTGTTGTTATCAAATTACTATGTTCATATGTTAGATTTATCAAATTCATAAATGAAATCAATCAAGTTCATATGAAAAATTTACCAAGTTAAGACATAAACTTACCAACCCTGGATATGGAATTTGCCAAAGTTTGGATATAAACATTTCAATGTTTAGAAATGACACGATCAAATTTACTTATGAAATTACTAAGTTTGTAGATCTAATTTACCAACTTTATACATGAAATTTATGACGTTCATATATATGGTATTCCCAACTTGGATGTGGGATTATCAAGTCAGATATGAAATAACTACGTTCATATATCATATTTACTAAGTTCATATATCAAATTATCAAATTCAGATATGGCATCCTCAACTTTGGATTTGACATTCTCAACTTTGGGTATAAAATTATCAAGTCAAGATATGAACTCCCAAGTTTAAATATAACATTACCAAATTTAGTTATGAAATTATCAAGTTAGCATATCATATTTACTAACGTCATATATAAAGTTTACTAAGTTCATATATGACATTCCCAATTTTTTATATGCAATTATGAATTCTAGATATCAAACTACCAATTTTATATATCGAATTTACTGAGTTATAAAAATAAGAAAGATCTCATAAGTAAAAACAAAATGTCCTCCCCAAGAAAACCACCAACATTACCATTTACCTCCAAGGATGAAGTTCTTGAACCTGAAAAAGAAATAAACTCACCATAAAAATTTTGAATTATTAAAATTTTGAAGAGGAACAACAATAAATCTCTTTTTGTTGCAAAACCCATTCTCTACACACAAAACATTTAAGGCCCATTTGCTTCACAGACTCTCAGTACGGGTAATGGAAAATAGGATGATTCAATCGTGTAAGCACAATTTGGTTCACTGAATCTATGAACTTTCATTTTCTCGGGCCCACTCATTTTCCTTTCAAGACTAGAAAATTGGTTCCTACAAAAAAAGGTGGGAACCCATTTTCCTGCCTATGATGGAAGATGGTGGGTGAGAAGTACACTATTGCCTTTACCTCTACTCTTCATCTTCTCTTTCTTCAACTGCGTCTTATTCGTCTCTATTCACCCACCGCCCTTTGCTTGCCTATGCTTGTTACTAAGAAGACAGAGATTGAAGATGAAAAAAATCTGCGTGCCACGACTTCTCGACTGTTGAAGAGGATGACCAGTAGTTAGATTTTCCTTCTTTTTTTGACTTTTTGGTTTTCTTTCTTTTGAAGATGATGTTAAAGATGAAAAAAAGATGCTGGCATTAATCCCATGATTTCTTTTTTTTTCCTTTCTCCCCGCGTTGCTTCTGTGTGCCCATTGCATTTGTGTGTACATTGCCAGTACTCAAATTGTGTGGGTGATTTTATTACTGATAGTATATATTGTTAATGGATAATGGAGGCCCAGGAATTGGAGCGGCTAAGCTTGATGAGAGGGGATCACCTCTGGATGACAAACTTGAGCTTGCAACTATGGCCACGAAAACTTGAAAGCTTGAGAGGGGTGGTGATGAAGAGAAGGGTGAGAGGGAATGTGAGGAGGAGAATAACTCAATTAAAAAATCGTCATGTACAGTCATCCACATCATTCCCTTTTTATTTTGCATTAAAAAAATATAATAATTCAATTAAGGTCAAGAAATTAAGATTAGCAGAATATTTCATGGTCTCGTTATTCCCACCATATTGATGCTGCTGACTTTAGGATATATATTGCTCCTCCCCTGTGAGGACGTTTTGCTTGTAAGTTTATGATTTTTTTTCCTTTTACTCTGGGATATATACTGCTCCTCCCTTGTGAGGATGTTTTGCTTGTAAATATATGAATTTTTTTCTTTCTTTCTTTTATGCTGCTCCGTGCATGGCCTTGTGTTTTGTTAAGTTAAAAAAGGCAGAAAATTATCACAGTTGATAACTTAACATTTTACAAGTGATATATGAGACATGCATCACGGGGAGGATGAAGATATATACAATTATGGCCTTGTAGAAGAATAGGATTAATAAATTAAAAATCATGTTAACTCATTACAAGGACTTCAACGTTTCTTGTGTTTCATTCTAATGACATTTTTTTAGCGTCGGAAAGATACTGTCATTTATTATACATAGATTAGTACTAAATGTGGTTACTGTAAATTATTACAGGGAAGAAAAACAGATAATAACTAAATACCATAAGACGGAAATCTGATTTGAAATAGCCTTCCAAGCAAGAAAACTTGCTCTACTAAAGAGAAACGTCCTAGGTTTTATTCCTTCCATGATGTGTGCCTGATTTAGATGATTGTGAGGATCCAGTGTATGACCTATTACTTGGTGAAGGCCTACCTTTATTGGTTGCAGAAGAACTTGCATAACCAGATGAAAAGTTTGAAGAATCAATATCAGAAAAAGTTGGAGAAACATACATTGGTTTGGGCATGGTTGGTGGGAGAGTAGGCAATGGAGCTTCAAAGTTAAGAACATGAAGTGCTTGTCTAATTGTAGGCCTCATAGTGTAATCTGGGTGAGCACACCAAAGCCCAAGAATCATTAACCTTTCAAGTTCTTGCTCATCAAAATCTCCATCACCAAGCCTTTTGTCAACTGCTTCAATAAGCTCACCTCTGCCATAGAGTCCCCATACCCATTGCACCATCATGACTTGTTCATCACTAGCACTAGGGTCAATTGGTTTTCGCCCACAAGCTATTTCTAAAGCAACAATTCCAAAACTATACATGTCAGATTCTCTTGTTGCTCTGCCGATCTCCAGACACTCAGGAGCCATGTATCCTTTTGTTCCTGCTACAATTGTTGTTGTTAACCCTTTCCCATGTTCCACAAGCCTTGCTAACCCAAAATCTCCAAGCTTAGTGTTGAAATTTGAATCTAACATAATATTGCTTGATTTTATGTCCCTGTGAACTACACATTGTTCCCACTCTTCGTGCAAGTACAGCACTGCTGAGGCTAGACCTTGAGCAATACTGAATCTGGATGGCCATGTCAAGAGGTTTCTGCTTTGAAACAAATGATAATATAAGCTTCCATTTGGCATGAACTCATAGACGAGTAGAAGATCATTTTTCTCGTGGCACCAACCCATGAGTTGCACCAAATTCTTGTGCCTTAGTTGACTGATGATCTTTACTTCAGAGGCATACTCCTTAACTCCCTGTTTAGATTCTTGGGACACCTTCTTGATTGCAACATAAGCATTCAAGCTTCTCATGAATCCTTTGTAGACCCCACCAAAACCTCCTTCTCCAAGCTTGTGTTCCTCTGCAAAGTTGTCTGTGGCGCTGATAAGTTCGTTGTAGGAAAACTTCTTTGGTCCAACACTTTCGAAATCTCTGTCCAAGGAAACATCTAAGAGAGCATCTTCATTTTCTGCCTTACAATATAACTTCCATAACAGAAACCAAGCTAAGCATAACCCCACAATCACTACAACTGATCCAACGCTCGATCCAATTATCAGACCCTTATTGCTTTTACCCTGCTTGTCCACTACTACTCCCATCATTGCAGCACTTGAATTGAAGGACCATGAGCACAGTGTATGTAACTCAAATAATAATCCTGTAGATGAAGAGAAACCAAACTGAACTTGTTCTGGTAGGTATTCTCTCAAGTCAATTGTATGGTAATAGTCTTGTCGAATAGAGACATTATCCTTAAATCCAGTAAAATTGACAGTTAGTTGGTGTGAGCTAGAATTGTAGCTAATCTCAGCATCATACTTTCTACCATCATTCATGGTGTACCATTGTGTTGTCTGAGGAGTCCACATTTTTTTAACATCGATTCCCACATGATTATAAGGTGGATCACCCTGATCTCCATTGGCAAAAGTATCAAATTCAACTGCTATGAATGGATGTTCGTTGGGGTAATTTGGATCCATCATCTCTCTACGACCCACAAGACCAATACCGGTGCCATCTGGAGGCACTGGAAGTAGAAAATTAGGGTGAGCTAAGAAGAATGTGATGCCATCTCCACTCCCATTAGTTTTATTTAGATCATTGATGATGAAGGTGAAACGGGTAGTGAAGTTTGCAAGTGTTCCTGTCTCGTTGTTCCAAAGTTGCAACAAGTTCTTGTATGTAACTCTCCCTGCACTGTCTTTCTTGTATCTGTGTTAGATATCAGATTGTTAGATTCATAAAAAATGTATGTATATGTAGGCACTTTTCATTACTCCTCTGTTACTAAATATAAGACCTATTTGGGGAGATGTGTTTGTTCATAAATATAAGTCATCTTTCTATTTTTCTCACATTTTTCCTAAATTATATCTATTGATGCTCCTCAATAATAACCAAATAAGATAGGGATGATAGAAATAAATGTAGGTGATTATGCCGTTATGGTGTTTTGTTAATGTCATATGATTTTAATTAATTTAACTAACATCCTTAATCTAATCAAATTAAGTAAATATGTCTTATATTTTGCAACGATTTTCAACTTCCGTTGAATTGTAGAGATTTGAGATAACCTCAAATTATTTGACAAAGTGTGTATCTAACGACACCAAAAACTTTGATTAGAGTAACTACGTTTTGACCCTAAGTGGTGTTATCTTTAAATCAAGAGAAAATGATTTGTGAGGACTAACAATATGTGAATTTCATGGTGGTTCCTTGAAATGACTTAATTTCCCATGAAGTTCACAGGGTTGCTTGGGAATTAAGTGTTTGTGATTTGACCAAATTGTCCTTGCCAAAAAAAATCTCCATTCACCGCTGGTTGCCGGACCCGGAACTTTGAATGTCTTAGCTGAATTTCAAGAGAATACTCTGTCCATGTTTATATTATTAGAGTTTAAAGTATTAATAAACGTAACTTTGATTTAAAGTTCATAAAGGTAAATGCGGTTATTAATCTACCAACACTTCTAAGAAAGTGAATTTCAAGATGTCAATGCTTGATCTGTTTTGTTATTTCATTTGAATAAAGTTGTTAGTTGATTAAGTGAAGTAGGCATTGAGCATTGATCCGTCAACACCTTGAATCAGTAACTAAATTTCAAGAGTAGTTATTATTGCTGAAGTTGTTGGGGGAGATTTTTTTTTTTCTTTTAATTTACATGAGGCAAATTAGGTCATTACGCAAAACTTAATTCCAGAATAGTTCTTGATGACTGCATGGGAATTAAGCCACTTTGACTGACCATATGGAGATTCTTATATTTTAATTATCCATGTCTTTCTCTCTTTAACTTGTGTGGCTTCAAATAAAAGAGCTTAGACTCCCAACGGTTTTTTTTTACTTCCCCCACCCCCCTCCTTGATCAACCTACTACTATTAACTGCCAACTAGAAATTTCTCCAGCCATAACCACCAGAGCTCTATCATTAGCAACAAGCGGTAGATGGTGTTTTTTTTTTAATACGAGGGTACTAACGTCATTTCACATAAACGTATTTAGAATAGTTCCTAATGACTTTATAGAAACTAAGCCATTTTCGAGTGACAATTTTTAAGAGAGGTAAGTTTTGTGCACACTCATCCCTGAAAGAGAGAGAAGATGATATTTTATTTGGAAACCTTCAATTGTTCTTGTTTGGTGTGAGAGGGGGGGGGGGGGTGGAGGTGGGTTGAGGGAAATTTGTTTTGACTTGAATTTACAAAAATTAGAGAAGTGGGGTTAGAAGTTTTTGATTAATATTTTTTATCATTTGATCTTACATCTTATATTTCTTAAAATATAATAACTTTACTTCTTCAAATTTTAAAAATTTAACTCAAAACAAAATGCCATCTCATTCTCTCCCCTCTAAATCCCTCGTATGAGATAGAATATGAAGTTTGTTTTTGTGTTATGTCTACTCATAATGACTTTCTTCTTGTATCTACACATCATTTGACAAATACGATCCAAAAGTAGATCTAGCAATAGTATATAGGGTGAATGGTCAAAAATAACCATGTACTTATGTCTAAGATGCATCTAGCACCTTATACTTTTTTTGGCTCAAAATTGTCTATCATCTTTCAAATTCAAGCCAATAATGACTCCTCTGTCAAATTGGCCCAATGGACATTTCAAATTCGCGCCAATAATGACTCATCTGTCAAACTGGCCCAATGGATGTTTAAAATTCGGGTCAATAATGACTCTTCTGTCAAATTGGCCCAACAAAAATTAAATTCCTATGAAATTTCAGTGTGTGAACTACCCATAAAAAAGTAACTAAAATTAGGCTAGTTTGACAGATGAGCCATTATTAGCCTGAATTTGAAACATCAGTTGGTCCAATTTGATGGATGAGTCATTATTAGCCTGAATTTTGAAAATTCCGTTGGTCCAATTTGGTGGAAAAGTTATTATTGACCCAAATTTGAAATTTGATAGACAATTTTGAGCCAAAAAAAAGTACAAGGTGCAAGATACACCTTGGACATAAGTACAGAGTCATTTTTTACCCTTTACCAAGTCTTTTTTATGGCGGGGGCAAAATAATTGCACCAAGTGAAATCGGAATAGTGAAGATATGTAATAACCAAGAATTTAGAAATTTCAAAAAAAAATTAAAAAAGAAATTAATATATAATATTTTTTTAATTCTTGAGATTTCCAAAAATAACATTTACATTCTTATCACTCTATTCATCTTAGGCGGGGGGGTTTTAGTTTTTTTCCAAATCTAAGTATCTAACACCTCACTCCCTCATTTTCTTCATCGATAGAGAAAAAAAAAAAAAAAAGAACAGTAGGGAGGGAGAAAATTTTCTGGATGCTTCTTTAGACTTCTTTCCCAATTTAGTACCACTACTCATCTCTTCCACCATCGGGCTGGGCATTTTTGCAAGCTTCCACCCATTGTTGCTATAGGTTTCGTGGATATCCACCAAGCTTCTTCCTCCCCCCAATTTTTTATCATTATTGTTCATGTGTGTTTTGGTTAAGGAGCTTCAATCCTCCAGTCTTTCTTTGCTCTCTCTTTTTCATGATGTTTTGGAGTGAGCAGCTGAAATTCTTCATACTTCTTGAAGTTGGACGTCGGGTATGTGTGGGAACTAAATAAGCTTGCATTCTGCTATTTTCCTTTCCACTATTACATTATTTTGTATATGATTTGGATATTCTTTTCCCCTCTTTGACTTGGCGATGAATTAGAGGTTGTTTTAAGACGTGCTCTTTTATGATATATTAATATCTACCCTTTTCATTTCATGATTTGATGTGTGGCTAGGCATAAAATTTCTGTTTTCTTCCTTTTTCCTCAAATATTTAATAGGTGGAAATTTCAACCTTCTTCCTTCTCTGCGTTCTTTTCCAATATACATGGAAAACTTCTACTTTTAGTGATTCATCGGTAGAGCTTGACTGATTGTACATTTATGGGGAGAGATTTATGGATTGGAAAACTTGTTTTAAGAATATTGAACATGCATACTAGGTGTTTGTTAAAGTGTTTGAAAGAAGAATTTAAACAAATAATGGATAGTTATAAATGATTATTGCATGTAAGTCAAATTTTAGGAATTCATGAAATCTTGAGAAATCATTTTGTTTGTTGAAGAGATAATATTGGTAATTTATAAGTATGGTGTTCTTTTGGACTTGAACTTTGATTCCCACACGGTTCTTGTGAAATGATTGGTAAATGAGTCCTAATTTATTGTAGCAAATAAGTGTGTTTAAGATGTTTGTTTCATGACTTAATATTAGATGCCTACAAAGTGTCTGATAAAATGCTTGAATGAAAGAAGAGTTAATTGCCTGCTGTGAGATAGTTACGGTGACTATGGAAGTTGTTTAACTGTCAAACTTGGAAGCATGTATGAATAGGAGGAACAAGAGACTTTCTTTTATGATTAATTTGATTGTGTTTGGAATGGGTGTATCCTTGCAAATTGAAGGAATGTGGTTTTATGAAAATTATTAATGGAATAACAACAATTTTGTTTTGGACATTAGGGAATTGAAGGGTGAACATAATTCAGAGTTGAATTGAATTAAGCTGAGTAAGTTGAATGTTTGAGAGCACAACAGGTGAGTGAATAATGTCCCATATAGTTTTTATAAGTGATATCTTATTGCTTGTCATATGATCGCATTTCTTGATCACTATTTCTTAAAGGGAATTTTGTCAGAATGATCCTAGTATATCATTGAGATTGAATAAAGTAGATATAATAAAGATTTGTTCTGAACATATGCCAAATATTGGTGTTAATACATGGACTATTTGCATGTTTAAAAGTACTTTCTAGAGTTATTATTTGTAGACCTTCATGCTAGGATCCTTGATTATGAACTGCTTCTAAGATTTCATTATCAGTAGATATTTCCATTTACAAATAGTAAACAGATCCTATGCATGTTTGAAATTGTTTTTTTAAAGGACTAAATACAGAATGCTGGTTACTAACAACAGTACTGTTAGTCCTTGGTGCACCATGGTTAACTTCGAGCTCGCTTGACATTCGTGGGCACAGTCCTCACGCTTGATAATCGTGGGATTCATTCTCACGCTTGTTATTCATGGGTTCCGTACTTGCGCTTGTTTTGTGGCCTCGTACTGCGCTTGTCTTCGTGGCCTCGAGCTGCGCTTAGTTAGTTACCCTCATGGACTTTGTGTCCACGCTTGTTAGTGTTCTGTTGAAGTCCTACAAGATTTTAGATAAGATGTTTTAAAATGTAAAATAAATTGTTATATCATCATTTAGTTTTATTCGATTTGATGATCTTTTAGATAAATTAATTTACATGTATAGCCGTATTACTTATAAGTTGAGATTTAGTATAATGTTTCGTTATTATTCAAGTTAATTATATTTAATTCTATGAGTGGGACGTTATTCACCGATAAATTATTTTGGCCTCAGATAGCACTGTTGACACTTCACCTTTAGTTGAACGGTGATGACTCTCATTGATGAACAAAGCTTGTAGGTATGTTTTGGAAAGCTTACTAGTTGATGTAAGTTAAGTTTCCATTAATGTATTTACTTTTATGGTTTAGAGGCTCCACGTTTTCTATAGGCAGGATCCCCACATTCTGTGGTTGGTTTGAATTGTAGGCTATTGCAGAGTAGAGCTTCGTATACAATATAGAATTTGTGGGATTATGGTGGAGATCTCGAGAAATCTAACTTGCAGAAGAGTCTCTATCGATATGCTGATATGATTGCAAGAAATATGTATTGATAAACTAGAAACAATGTATTCATATTGAATATTACTGTAATTATTAAGTGAGGAAAATTGTGTTCTAAGGCTTTAGGAATGTGAGTCTTATCACATTCTGTGCCAGTCAACCCTAAATTTTTAGGGTGTGACAAGATAGAAGTTGATAATGAAATAAAAACTTTTGGAAGTAACTTGACATCATGGTAAGTACTTACTAAAAGTTGGTAAACCCATATTGGAACTTGGTAAAACCATATAAAAAGTTAGTAAAGCCAAATATAAAGTTTGTAAAGTCCAGTAATAAGTTGATCACTTATGAATTAGGTGTAAAAATAGGATGATGGTAAGTGGTAGTGTGAAATTGGTAAACACAAACAGAGAGTTAATAAACCAAAAAATGAAGTCAGGATAGCGAAAATAGAAGTTGGTAAAGGCACATATAAACTTGGAAGTAACTTCACAACCTAGTAAGCGCATTTTAAGAGTTGGTAAACACATACAGAAAATTGGTAAAACCTAATAAAAGTGCAGATAGAAGTTAGGAAAGTCATAAATAAATTTGGAAGTAACTTGACAACATGGTAAGTATTTATTACAAGTCAGTAAACCAAAATACAAAGTTGGTAAAGTCCATTAATCAATTGGTAGGTTCCAAACATGAGAGAGTGGTAATTTCATATCTCAAATTGGTGAGTTCATATTTTAACTTGGCATAGCCTTGTCAAAACTAGAAAATGATTTGAAAGTTTGGATTTATTATTTTGTAAACAAAATTAGGTAACGTCTATTGAAAAGTTAGTAATTCCTAATCAAAATTTGAGAACTAGTTGGTAATGTCATATCCAAACTATAGAAGAACCTGGTAATGTCATATTAGAACTTGGTAATTGCTTATCGAAACTTGGGATAAATTGAGACAAATCTTAAAGGCTTACTTATATACTGTTTTTCATATTATACATGGAGGGCCACCAAGCCTTTTTGTCAAAGCAAAGGGGGTTGGTTAAAATCCCACCCACTTCACTTTAAGAAATTTTTCTCCTTCCACAACAAAGCCCAAAAAAACCATCGGCATTGCAGCTTTGACGACTAGTGGGGTGATTTACTTTATAAAAAAATTAGGCTAAATTATACTTTTAGTTATTTATGTTTGTATCAAGTCTACTTTTAGTCCCTTAAGTTTGAAAAGTACACTCACTGTTAGTTCCACTTACCAGAAAATATTGACTCACCAAATTTAAACAATGATTCTATAGTTATATTTTGACAAAATAAGTTTAAATTTTAATTCTTTACTATAATTATTTATATAATTCAAAATTTAACCATTTTTATCGTCATTTCGCTATAAAATTAGCATTTAGATTTTCAAGGTTAGCATTTTCCGTTAAATGAAACTAATAGTATTAGCTGAAAAGGATTAAAAGTACACTTTTCAAACTTAATGCACCAAAAGTAGACTTAATTAATGCAAACAAAAAGGACTAGAAGTATACTTTAGCGCAAAAAAACTTATTTAATTGAGGGGTATTTAGGTAATTTAGGTAATTTCATTTAAACTTCAAAAAATATAGTTTAGTCCGTTGCACCTCATGAGGATTATGTAATTTTGTTGTACATTTTTGTCATTCCTATATTTTGAGTGTATTTTGTAATATTTTCCCATTTTTTTATTTGTTGACAATCCCATAAAATAATAAGTGTCAAACTTTTAATGAATAAGTGTTTCTCTCTTCATGAATAAACGCTTACTTTTGGTGGCCGCAACTTCGTAAGCATGTGTCCAACTCTTCATGAATAAGTTTCCGATTTGCAAGTGTCTAATGTAAGATCCCAAATTTAATTTGGAGGCTAATTGTGTAATTTAACTAGTTGAGGTTGATCAATGACATGTGAAATGTTGAATTAAGGATATAGAAAATGATGGGATTGTGTAGTGATTAAATTTGGGAGGAAAATGGGGTGAAATAAGCCTTTACTGTGTTAGTTGCTTTAGGGACCACTTTTGGTTGCCAAAAAGAATGACATAGATAGGTAAAAGTCGCTGAAGCGACCACTCAAATTATTTAACAAGTGTTGTCACGGGATAACAACAAAAACTAGAAAGAATTAGAGGGAGAGGAGGGAGAGACCAGAGGAGCTCAGCTAGGGCTTGAGGTTTTGGGTCTTTGAGAATAAAATCAAGTTTCCAAATATTCAAGTAAGTGGCTCTATCTCGATTTCCTCCATTTTCTCGAGTTCAAAGTTGAAATTTTAGATTTTTTTTTTTTGAATATCGAAATGGGTGAGGCATTTACTAAATCGTTTTTATTTTGATCCCTTTATATGAGATAAATGAACTGTTTGACTAGTTTAGTTTTGCTGGATTTGGAGTTATTGGAAGATTTGAGCTAGGGTTTTGATTTTTTGATTTAGATTTTTTATGAAATGTATGTGTGTGACAAATCCTTGAATTTATATGGTTTTGAAATGCTAAAAATAAGTTTTTTTTAACATAATGGAGGTGCAATTTTGGTCCAATTGTGCTTAATTAATATCTTAGGCCCTTAGGTGAAATTAGCATAAAAATAGGATTAATTTGCTATAATTGGTAATTAATTAGAAATAATTAATTTCTAGTGCATTTGATCCTTTTTCTATTGTGTTTTTACTTCTAGGACCATTGAAGAACCATAGGTGGAACACTTTATTTGCAATGGAAAAAAGCTCAATTTTCCGAAAGAGAATTGGGTCGCAGCTTAAATTTTTGGGTCGCGACTCACTCTCTTTACATACAGAAAGCAAAATAAGGTCGCGACTCAAGTTTTTGGGCTGCGGTGCAGTCTCTTTACAAAATCAAGGTAGGCCACGGCCTAGTTGCGATCTGCATAATTTTAGCTGCATTTTGAGCCTCAAACCAGGTCATACCTGGTACGTACCCACTCATCCTACCTGACTCAAATCACTTAAGGCATGAAATTGTGACCTCATTTGCTCAGATTTGGAGTTCTTAAACCCTAGCCTCTCATCCTCTCTCATTTTCTCTCATCTCCATCTCTTCCATCTTCCATTTTCCTTCCTCCAAATCCATGGCATCCATCATCTTCCTCTTGGTTGTTGTTTCTCCCTTGAAGAGCATCAACTAAGCTCTTCCATTCTTGATGGTAGGAGACAAGGGATGACTTGGAGTATATTTATGGGAGTTTTAGTTCTAACCCCTATTCCTCTTATTGTATTTATGCTTTTCTAGGGTTCTATGAGTATATTTATGACTTTTGGATGTATTCTTGAATTTCTACATGTTGTATGAGGGTTAGGAACTTTTTTGTCTTATTTCTTTCTTGTTCAATGCTTGACATTGTGCTACTTTAATGTTGAGTTTAATTAAATTTATGGGTTCATGATTTTGTTATTCTCTTGATGAATATCTTGTGCTAACTCAAGGTGGCTTTGTTAGTGATTAAAAATGTTAAGTGATTTTGAATTAATGAAATAGCATAATAATTAATTAATTGTATTTAGACATTAGGTAATCGCTCTTTTCAATCTCAGTTCTTGTTTGGGTGGCCATCAATGAATTAGGGTTAATTGAGAAATTAAGTGCAATTGTGGGGTGGCCCAAGTTGTGGATTTAAAGTCTTGTATACTTAGTTGGTTCTTGATTTTGAGCTTAATCAACTTAGGTTAAATTAAGTAATATAGGGGTTTCGGCATTAATTAAGGTAACCTAAACCTAACCTAGAGGGGTTTCTCTAGGGTTTTTTTTGTAAATCGACAAGAAGCTCTCTGAAAATCTTTTGAAGAAATAAATCTCAAAGCTCTCATTTATCAAGAATGTTTTTTATCCCATTTCAGTCCAAATCTCTCCTTTGTACAATCTCAATTTGTTTTTAAGTATACACACATTTTATATCAACCTCACACCTAAGATCAAACAAAAATGCTTCTTCCTGTCCAATTAGTTTGCATCTAGAAACTAGGAATTATATTACATTCAAAGCTCCTCAAGAGAACGATACCCGGGGGTTAGCTTCCACTACCCCCTTAGTCCCTATTTTTCTTGAAGGAAGGGCCTGAGGCAGCACTACACCAATTTATTCCTATTTCGATGCTCTTCAAGTGGCGCTGTTGCCGGGAGCCAAATAATTGGTTCCCTAGTATCCGGATGTCAAACTTGCTTTGGCCAGGTCCAATCTTAGGTTGCATTTAGTTTAGGTGTATATTAGTCTAGTTTTTATCTTTACATATCATACTTTACAAACACCTAAAAATTAGGATAGATGCTCTATTTTTTGCATTTTCTTTACTCTTGACATACTTGTGTGCTTGGTTGTTTTGTGGTAGTTTTATTGCACTTGCTTGTGAATGCTTGATTTTTCTTGGTTGTGAGTGCATAATTCTAAGGAAAGAAAACCCAGACCGGACCGGCCGGTTCGACCGTGAACCGACTACTGGTCTGGTCCTGGCGAGATAGAAAACCGGAGGGGCCAATGAACCGGCCAAGGGACGGGTTAAACCGGACAAGACCGGTCAACCTGGGGGTTCAACTGGGTTGGCCCCCTTTTTTTTAAAAAAATTATTTTATTATAATTCACCTAATTACTAACTTTCATTTCACTCAATTTTAGAAATTAGGAAACTATAATACTTTAAATACTATTTTACTTGCATATACTTAATATTTTATTATTGTTACTCTTAATATTTGTATTTTAGTCTGTGGATTGTAGAATAATATTTATTTTCACGTGTAATCAACTAATATTTTCTCTTTTTTCCTTTATAGAAACATTAAAATATTCATATTTGATGAATCATGCATACCTATCTACATTTACATTTTGATATTAGTGATTATTAATGTTAATATCATAAAATTTTATTATTTTAATATAATTCGGTTTGACCCGGTCCGACCTCGATCCGACCATTAACCCTTGAACTAGTGCCTCATCCAGTTCGATGCCCGGTCCGGTTTTTTGAACCTTGCATATTTCTATTCTCCGAGTCAAAATTTCTGGTTTTCTTTGTTCGCCGCGAAGCCACGGCGAACGTGCGCTGACAACAACTCGTTTTGCTTGTTTTTGAGTTGTTTCTATGTAGTTTTCATCATGTATGTTTTTATCTTTGCATTTTTACATTTCTTCTTTGATTTTTTTCAAATTATTAGGTTGTTTTAAGTCGTTCACATAGGTGGAGGCATATTTGCATAACATTGCATCTTGCATATTGGGATTTACCTTATTACAATTTTCATATCTCGGTTTGATAGTAACCATGACTTTTGGTTCAACATTAATCCTCTTATGCATTCTTTTTCAAGGAATGATGAAACACCAAGCTTTCCATTTACTTGGAGGAATGAGGCACCTTCTACTCCAACTTACTCCCAAAGTGATTTAATTCTACAAGAGTTAGATTCCATGAGAGCGGATTTACAAAGCTACAACAAAGCATTTGAATCTCAAACAGCTAAACATTTCCAAACACACTTGGAACCATCTTGCCCACAAATTTATTCTCTTCCTTTCCCTATACCACATAGAAATCCGTATGAACTATCATTTCTTCCTTACGATAAACCTCCACCTCCACCCTTTATATCTTAAGCTAGTAGACTTGATGTCTTCCTCACTTTCCTAAACATGGATGACCAAACCCTTGCTTTGAGAAGAATGTATGATGAGCTCAAGGTTCAACAATGTGAGTTGTTCAAGTTAAAGGAGGCTAATCGACTTTCAAAAGAGATGGAAGAGTGGTTTGTGGAAATACAAGATTTCATCAAGGTGTTTGTTCAACATGTGCTATGGAAGAAGACTAAGGGAAGAAGAAGCTCCATGGCCTTATGACTCCACAAATGGTGAAGGGATTGAAGAACAAAAGCCAAATGCCACATCTCAAGTGGATGATTACTAACCTCCAATGCTTATTCTTGCACAAGATATAAATAAGGTGCAAGCATCTTTTCAACTACTGGAGGAGTCACCTTCATACTTTGGTAACATTCCTCCTCTTCTTGAAAAGGTTAACCCTCCTCATACTACTATAATTAGCCATGTTGTGAGGTTTATTTGGGCATATATACTTCTTATTGTGTGATATCCACTTGGTTGCCATTCTCTAGAACTTGTTTGCATTTTTGGTCAAGACTTGTTGAATTTAGTGTAATAAAGCATGATAAAGGCATTCGTATTCATACCCTTACATTCCAAACACAAACCATAAATACTCTTTCCATTTGCCACCTCATTTGAGCCATTCACTTGATGTTTTGCATTGACTTACAAATTTGTGATATGTTGCATCTTTGCTTGAGTTATGTGAAAAAAAAAATGCCATTGCTTATTGGTTCTAGATAGGCATGCCATGTATAGAGTAGAAAAAAGTACAAAAAGAATAAAAATTGAGAAAAAAAAAGAAAATGAGAAAAATTTGAAAAATTGCAATATAAGGTATGTGTGGTTTCTAGCAAGTTGCAATTGGTGCTTTAAAGTGAATTAGGCATTCAAGCATGCATAACATCATATTTCATTCCTTTCATCTTACCATGTGGCCTATTTCATCATTACAACCCTAAAAGCCCTTTTGATGCATTGCACATGTTGTGTTAAAGTGGAGATCTTAGAATGCTCACAAGCCTATAGTAGAGTGTGCTTCAAAGTGGATTTTGAGAGTAGAAAATGACCCTAATATGGTGAGAAGAGTGAAACACTTATCCTTGAGTGACATTCTCCTTTGCTCATCCACATTGCATTCACTACATCTATGGTTAACTCTTTAGCATCATTCCATTCCTCATTGCTTATTAGTTGGAGGGTTGTCAATTTGCATTGACTTATTCATTTAACATGTTGAAGTTCTCATTTATGCCTTACATACCATTGTACTTAAGCTTTCAAATTTGTCTTTGTCCAGAAGTACAAAGGTTTAAGTATGGGGGAGTGGACAAATCCTTGGATTTGTATAGTTTTGATATGCTAAAAATGAGGTTTTTAACATAATGAAGATGCAATGTTGGTCCAATTGTGCTTAATTAAGATCTTAGGCCCTTAGGTGAAATTAGCATAAAAATATGATTAATTTGCCATAATTGATAATTAATTAAAAATAATTAATTTCTCGGGTATTTGATCCTTTTTTTATTGTGTTTTTACTTGTAGGACTATTGAAGAACCATGGGTGAAACACTTCATTTGCAATTGAAAATAACTTAATTTTTCAAAAGAGAATTGGGCCGCAACTCAAACTTTTTGGGCCACGGCTCACTCTCTTTACAGAAGCAAATTAGGTTGCGACTCAAATTTCTAGGCCACGGCATAGTCTCTTTACATAATCAAGTTAGGTCGTGGCTCAAATTTATGAGCCGCGGCCCAGCCGTAATCTGCATAATTAGGAATCATATTACATTTAGGGCTCCTTGAGAAAACAACACCCAAGGGTTAACTTCCACAACCCCATTAGTCCCTATTTTTCTTGAAAGCAAGGCCCGAAGTAGTACTACACCGATTTATTCCCATTTCGATTCTCTTCAGTGTGATTGTTAGAAATGAGATTTTGAATTTGGGTTGTGTAATTAGATGATATATTGGAGGTTTAATTGATTTAAAACATAATCTAAACCATAAATTGTGAATTGGGTATTTTAGAATAAATTTTGAATGAAGAAAATGGACTTTGAGTTTATTGATGTAATTGGAAGCTCAAAAAAGATTCAACAAAGTGCTTGGGGATTATGGGAACCCAATAATGGTATTGAGATGATAAATTGTGGCCTATAGTACAATAGAGATTCTAGATGGGAAGTTAAGTCTCTAACTTTTGTAATACCACCTAATGAGTTGATAAACTCATAAGGAGTGACATTTTGATTGTGTAGATGGATCTCATTGTTGGTATTAAGCATGGACATCAATGGTGTGGTAAATCCTTGCTCGGTGAAGAGGTAACCAGTTTTCATTTACTTTACATGCTTATGTTTTATTTGTGAGACTTATGCTAAGGTAAATGAGTTAATCACATATAAACCATTTATATCTCATATCAGCGGTCTAGTCATATTAATTTTATTCAAATTGGGTAAATAAATCTTATATTTAAGTTTGGAGGGAATATTATGGTTTGTTTGACGGAAGTGAGAGGGTAAGAAGTGGAATTGGAAGTACATGGAACCCAACATATGTACTATAAATTGTTATGGTTTAAGACACTTCTTTAGGGAAACCACTTCCATGAAAAATGATGGAAGTGACTTCTATCAACCCCAAAGAATTCGTCTCCACATCTCATAGAATTGAAGCCTTGACCCATTTATCCCTCTCCATTCTTCCTGAAACAACCTTTATCCCCATGAGAATGATGAAGGTCGACGGCGGAGAGGATTACAAAGGACGTGATAATAGACGGCTAGTGGATGAGATACTTATGTCCTATCAAAACCTATTTTAGTGTACCAAACAGGGCATTAATGAATCTTACTAGTCCCTTGTTTCCTTCTATTCTTTGGGCCTAATACTTCAAGTGGATTTCCAAGTGAGTTTGGTATTCTTTGATGATGGGGTTGTATAAACTTCATGTCACCTTATAACTTTTCTCAATAGCTTAATTTGTTCAATCACCGACAACAATTGTTATAGTGCAGAAGTTCGGATAGATAATTTTCAAGTTAGTAATTTTTAAAAGATGACTTGGACAAATTCCATGCCAACTTATAAATAGAAACATAAAAAAAACACCTATAAATTGACTTAAAGAAAAGAAGGGAGGAAGAATATATATCTCCGTCAAAAAAAGTAAATATAATTTTGAGAAATCTAAAGCAAGCAACTATAATATACTTTTTGGACATAAGAAGCTAGTATATATACATGTGCGCACAGAAAAAAGAATATGATGATAAAACATGTTTCTAAAACGATAAGACAATCAGAATGCTACGAAAGAAATTAACGTCAATAACAGGTTTATCTCCTGATTTATATTTACCTGGTGAGGTTGAGCATCCCATTTTCCTGAAAGACGTCTCCTTCAAGGTTCAAATTCTGGGAATCCGTATTAAGAAATTGCTCATAGTTGAAGACTATTGACTTCGCAGCAGCAGGGATTATCATGATAAACAAGAAAATTTTGGTTATGAACAAACAGGAAAGCAGATGAGTTCTCCTCCTGTACTGCGGAGATATCTCCATATAGCTGATATAAGTGAGACTTATTTGTTTGGAGGTAGTTTATGAAATGACTCGGCTTATATAAAAAGCCACTGGGTTTTCGTAATGGGATACATATACTCAAATTCTTTAGATATTAATCAATTATGGAGAAAATCTATCATTTAATCTCTTTAACTTCCCCGATAACCATAATCTCTCTCGCATTATGTAAGTTAATTAATCTTCATATTTACAGTTGGTTCATAATATAGACCCCACATCTGCCATGTGCAAGCAAATACTATTGCAATTTGTTGAGCATTAACTAGCTAGGCTCATTAGATGCGGCAAATTATTGACACTCTAGCTTAGAAAGGTCTTTTTCACATTGAATGATTAAAATTGGTGTAGAAATTCTTTTAAAATTGTTGTATGAAAAAAGGCCTTTCTACACCTGAGTGTCTGTAGATCCAGCCTGTCACACTCTTTATTACCATCCCCATGACGGTTGAGAGAAATTCTTGGGTGCACCTAGTGCACCACCATATTTGTGTACTGACCAATAAAATCGTGACATATCAGTTACTTTTATCTCAGGTGTCATTCTACATATCTCTCTTCCCTCCTCCTATTATTTTATTCATCTGGTCCTTATTATAAGAGTTCGAAATTTGAATTAATTTGGTTCAAAATATAAGAACTTACATTGCATTTTCTCATCATTTAATGTATTTTTTCCTATTTTACCCCTAATTCTCTTTAATATTTATTAATGTTCATATATTTCTCTCTTTTGATAGACTCATCATAAATAAGGTTAATAGTAAAAAAAGATATATATTCCAAACATATTTAATTATTTTCGTATATTTTGTTTTGAAGTGTGTTTTCGCTGTTAAGCTCTTTCCTATTATTTTAATTATTTTCTTAGAAACAAACATGTGACTTTTCTTATTCTCTTCCTCTCTTTCCTGCCACCCTCTACCTTTTGTCCATTCATCTCTCGTCCCCCACCATCTACCTCCATCTACCTTTTTGCAGTTGAGGCTAGGTCTATATTGGATGGAGAAATGGTTAGAGTTGCTAAAGGTTGTGATAATCTCGGAAATCCCGCCATTTGTAAACCGAAAATGATCGATCAAGAGTTGATAGAATAGATTTGAGCAAGATCTAGTAACAAATAAAATACCTCCTTCAATAAAACTCCTGTAACAAGAGATTTTGGGATGTGGGTTAGAAAAATACTGGTCCCAATTTGAATAAAAAAAAACAAAGACAAACTACGGAACATGAAATGAGAGGAGGAGGTGAATGGTGATTATATTCGAATGACAAGGTACGAGAGGAACCAAGGAGTTCTATGTAGAAGCAGAGAACTTAAGAGTAAGGTGTTCTTGATCTTTTAGATACTGTACAGTGTTATCTTGTTAGTGGTGAGTCGATGAGGAGGAGGAGGAGATGGAGTTAATTTGTTCGTATATGGTTTCATATCATCGCTCTACTGACGGAGACAGGATTTTTTGAATTTCTCCGGCAAGGTGAATTGGTGGCGGGGAAAAGAGAGATGAAAAGACCGGCTGAGTGTTACAGACTTGCAGATGAGAGTGAAGGAAGGAACAAAAAAATTTCACACATTTCTAAAAAGAAGATTTAAAATAAAAGGAGGGGGGAGAGAGAGTGAAAGACATGTAGACTAACACACATGGGATAAAAGTAGTTGAGATGTCACAGTTTTATTGGTCAGTATACAAATATGGTGGTGCATTAGATACACCTAACAATTTCTCGTACAGTTGATGTTAAAGTCTCATTATCCGTGTACTAATGACACAAAGGTCTGAAGGGACTTTATGATTCCTTGGTGACTTCTTATCCAAGGAGTCTATGTTGGCTGAGTCTTGTCCACAGAAAAGCCCTTTCTTTCTTCATTATGAAGAGGTGCGTGACTTTGTCAAGGGTAGTAGGTAGGTGTGGAGAAGTAGAACAGTAGACAGAGCCTTTGTAAAACTTTGATTGTCAACACAAAAAATAAAAAATAAAACAGTAACTAGTTGTATCTAAAGTCTAAACTAAAGCTACAAATTTAAAACACTGTAAACAAAATCAAATACAATTTTATAAACTTAGATTGTAGGCACAGAATATACTTGGTTGTAGAGAAATGAAGGGGGAGGAGAGATTTAATTTTAATGAGATGATCTATAAAAAATTAATAGATGGAGTTAGAATTTATTTTAGTTAATTATTCTTACTAATGTATTTTACACCTTCTCTTAATTAGTATCTGATAAATGGGCAATCATATCAAAAGACTCTTTGACACATATATATGTTTGATAAATTCCCTAATCAATTTGCCGCAGCTTAAATGGCGTTTGTTGGAGATTTGAAGTGTTTTTGAGTGATCAACGAAATATAATAAAAAAAAAGGAGTGAAAGGTGCATTTTAACCAATAAAGTATTGATCTAGGAACATCTGGCACAATTATGTTTTAAAGGGTTCTTGTATACCAATAAAGTTTTAAAATAGAACATATTGACTAACGCCATTAAGAAGCACTTAACGGCTTCCGTTTGTGCTGACATGGCGTGGCACGTGGCACCACACCAAATGACACGTGTCTCGCCACGTCAACACACCTGTTGACACATATCTCACCATGTTATCACACAAACTGACATGTGTCACACCACGTCAGTATAAACAAGTGTCGTTAAGTACTTCGTAACGGCTTTGGTCAATATGCTCCATTTTAAAACTTTATTGGAATATAATAACCTTTCAAAACATAATTGTGCTAGAAGCTCCTAAACCAATACTTTATTGGCCAAAATGCACCTTAACCCTAAAAAAAATAAAAGTAAGAATTATGAAGGCAGTTTTTTTACCTTTATGAAGGTAGATATTGACAGTAATTTATCAGGAACAATATAATGTTTTGCGTGTATATGTGTAGATATATTGATTTTTTTTAAAATATTATGACATCAAACTAGGCCCTTTAAATGCAAAAAGAGTACCAAAGTAATTTAGGATCAGAAAATATTTGATAAAATAAAAATATTTGTTCATTTTTAATCACAGTAGCAATGCATTGCCGTAGTAAAAAAAAAATCTTAAAGAGACAGGCAACAAGAATATATTGTGAATTAGTTAAACATGTTTTAAATTTATACACTTAAAAAAAAGGTCTGTTTGTCACTTATTAAAACCGTGACAAATGTATGCAATTTATCACGGTTTTGTGCCAAAATCGTGATAAAAATAGGAAAAGAAAAAATTTGACAAATTTGTCATGATTGCAGGAAGACAACCGTGACAAATGTGGCGCGAAGCTTCCCGCCATATAGAAGAAACACTTTGTCATGGTTTAGAACTCTAAAACCGTGACAAGTTTAAAATTTTTTATTTTTTAAAACATAAAAACTTTTATTTTTTTAAAAATTTTAAATTTATTTTTCACGGTTGTTACTCAGAACCGTGACAAAATGTTGTCGTTTGTCACGTTTTTATCTTCAAACCGTGACACAATATGTACTATCATACAAAATTTCATACACATTTTGTCACGGTTTTCTTAAAAAAAACCATGACAATGTTTAAATTTTTTTATTCTTTTAAAACATAAAAATTTTTATTTTTTTTAATTTTAAAATTATTGTCATTTGTCATGGTTTTCTTAAAAAAACCGTGACAAATTTTTTTTATTTTTTTAAAACATAAAAACTATTATTTTTTAAAAATTTTAAAATTACATGTCACAGTTTTTATTCGAAATCGTGACAAAATGATGTCGTTTGTCACGGTTTTTATCTAAAAACAGTGACAAACATGGTTTTTAAAAAAAAAACCGTGACAAGATATGGTTCTCTTAAAAAAACCATGACAAAATTTGTCACAATTTTGTCACTGTTTTTTTTACGAGAACCGTGGCAAACGTATCTTGTCATGGTTCTTATAAGAAAATCGTGATAAACGTATTTGTTTGTCACATTTTTTATATAAAAAAAACCGTGACAAATTGCAGGCTGATTTCAGTATATAAATCTTCTCATACTCATTCATTTACACTCTCCTCTTCTTTCCTCATCTATTCTCTCTTCTCAGGGATGTTTTTTGCTACTCTTTCTTCTCAATCTTGGTAATTTATTTAAATCATTTATTCTTTTTATTTTATACACATTTAATTCAAATATTATCTCTAGTAATTTCTAATTATTGTTTAAATTGTTTTATTGCAAGTGTCTTTCAAATTTTCTGAAATAATAATTACTCTTCTAAAAATTTATAATAGTTATCTTTGATAACTTAAAATTATAGACATGAAAATAAAGAATCTACAATAATAGAATAAAAATTAAAAAGTTTCAATTTTTTAATAAAAATTACACTTTGTCACGGTTCTGATAAGAGAAGCTTGACAAACTTTGTCATAGTTCTCTTGTCAGAACCGTGACAAGAGAACTGTACCGTGACTTTTGTCACGATTTTATATGTAAACCATGACAAAATTGCCTTGATTTGATGGTTTCAGACCGAATTTTGTGACGGTTTTTGTATTTGAACCATGACAAAGATCTAAAAACAGTGACAAATTAGCTTGCCACGTATTTTTTGTCACGGTTTTTAAAACCGTGACAAAGCATGTTTGTCACGGTTACAACCGTGATAAGCGCCCTATTTTAACTGTGACAAGGGTCCTATTTTCTTGTAGTGAGATATTATGGGTGGCTTGGTTAGGAATTATATTTGGCTAAATCCTCCTTAATTTTTAGTCAAAATGTTTCTCATGCTCTCAAAATTCAACTATCCCAACTATTGCGAATTGGCTTCTCTGCAAGGTTAGGTAAGTATCTAGGGACTTGGATTGACTCAGGTTGAGATAGATCTCATATATACAATCATGTTCTGGATATGGTCAAAAGGCGCACAACTGCATGGAAAACGCGTTTGTTGTCTCAAGCATCTTGATTGCAATTGATCAAAAGTATCATTTCATCAGTTGATATCCATATTATGTCTTGTGTGTCCTTACCAAAATATATTTGTGATCGTATTGATTCTTGTTGTGTGGATTTCTTTTGGGGAGGCAATGGAGACAAAAGGAAATTTCATTTACCTAGTAAGGACAAACTCTTTCTACCAGTAAATGAAGAGGGTTTGGAAATTCATCCTTCTCATGTGGTAAACAAAGCTCTGTTAGCAAAACAAATATGGAGAATCCTCACATCTTCTTATTCATCCCATCTTGCATCTACTCTAAAGGTGAAATACATTGATACAAATAAATCATCAATCATAGAAAAGCCCTATAATGCATCATGGATTTGGACAGGGAAATTAAATCATGTTGATATTATTGTCAGTAAGCTGCAATGGAAAGTGGGATCTGGTTCATCCATTCCTCTTAACCACCCTTTATGGTGGCAGGTGCAATCAGGATCAGCCTCTTCTGAGCACCATTAAGTAGTGGCTGATCTCTTACTACATAATTCTTATGGATGAAATCCTATACAATGGAATTGTCCTTTGGTTCAGTCTCTTTACACTCTAAATGTGGCTTGTGCAATTACCAGTATTCCATTATCCTTCTCTAATATTCCTGATCAATTATTTTGGGCTAGAAACAAGTCTAGAATTTATATTGTTAAGGATGGTTTTTCCTTAACTCTCAGACAATGCTATTCTAGGACACATATTTTTGGAAGTTACTTGTGGTCTATTTCTCTTCCTCCTAAATACATTCTGTTTATTTGGAAATTTATCTATAAGGCCATCCCTTCATAGATATTTTGAGACATTATCATCTTAATGTCTCTAGACTATGTTTGTTTGGTTGCCATCAAGAGGAATTTATTGAGCATTTATCCTACCCATGCCCCTTTTCTAAAGCAATTTGGTTTGAATGCTTTCTCATAAAGTTTGACAATTTTAGCATTCATCAATTTCATCAGTGGTTGAAGGAAACAATTATTCACTTATATCAAGATAATCATTTGTCGTTGTTGAAAGGTATGATAATTCTCATCAACATTATTTGGAGGAAGAGAAACATTGCCTCAAATAAGGGTAGAACATCTTCCCCTCTCACTATTGTGCAAGATATCAAAAGTATTCTATCATTCTCTGAGCTGATCCATTCTCAAGATTAAGATAATACTCCTAAGGTTCCAAATAATTCTGTGCGACCTCTGCATCAAGTCATGAACAATAATGGTTGGACTATTGTTCTTCATAGAGTAAAGAGTAGAGAGGTTACTTTGTCATGCTTGTATATGCCTCCAAGGTCAATCAATCATTACAACATTTCAAATGGATACGAAGACAGCGAGGAGATCACATGTTTATTTATAAATGTCTTCGTTCATCTCTCTCATGATTGTAAAATCCTCCTTATCATCTTCTAGGGTCTTATCACTCCAGGTTGTGACTACAATTAAGCAACTTACTCAAATGCATAGTAAGCGGAAAGAAGATGGAAATATAGTCTTGCTGGATATTATGGCCTTTTTATCCTCTTTTTACTAGTGTAGATGTAGCATTAATTAATAAATCCTTCCTATGGCTTTTCCTTTTTATCTTCTTTATTACCTTTGACATTATCTTTATGATGTACTTTAACTTTTATTACTAATCTCATTTGACCTTTTCTCAAAAAAAAAAAAAAAAAAGTAGATATGGAAATAAAATAGAGGAAATGATAGAAAAATATCTTCTTAATTTCAAAATCTCATATAGATGATTTGCATTTGTTAATATCTATACTTAACTAGTTAATACTATTACTTAACTGACTACCATATCCTATAATGGATTTTGAATTTTAGAAGGTATTATTCTATTATTTCCCCAATAAAAGATGAGTAAAATATACCAACTCCGCTCCATTTACTCTAAATTAAACAAACCTCAATTCTATATCAAAAACATATGTATAGAAACCTCTTAAAATTAAATTATGTATTGTATGAACCTCTTTTCTAATTTTATCACTAGAGTTCCATCCAATCAACCCCTAGTTGACATTTAATTTCAACATGGACCCACCATTTTGACTAAAATACCCTCCTTTATCCAAAACTAAAAAGTATCCATATATATATATATTCAAATCTTTTATCTTACTATTCAATTGATTACTTTATTACAAGTTAATTAATTTTATATTTATCAATCTTTCTATAAGTTTAAAATTTTAATCTTCTTTATTCATTAGAACTTACTTATGATTTCATCATTTAAACACGTGTGTTGGGCAAATATTTTGCAATCATATAAAAATATTTTTAATTAAACTATAAAATCATATAATTTTGATATTCTTGCAATAATATATTATAAAGAAAATTTTAGTTAGCCCCTATAGAAGCAATTTAATATCCAAAAACCCTCAAAAAATTTTGAAACAACACTGCATCCCTTTGAGGGAAAAATGAAATAAAATCTTGAGGGCTATATAACTTAATTGCCCTTGAATCATTTGTGAGATAAATATGACAATTTTCAAGAACAATATGTAAATTTTTCGCACAAATGAAGGTATTTTCAAGATAATAGTGAATCCAAAACAGTAGTAGTTACAAGAATATGTGTCATTTGCAAGACAAATATGAGAATTTTTAAGACAAGTGATGACTCCTAGAAAGTCATGATTATTTGAGTATATTTACTTGAGTTTTTGTCTATTATTGATACATTTTGGATACTCACGAGGGAAAATGCTCATTTGATTTTCGGTTGCACCTTATTGTATATTTATATAGATTTTGATTGTTTTTGTAGTTAGTTTCTTATGTTATTGTATATAATTTTTGTAGGAATAAATTGAAGCAATAAGCAAGAGATGTTAGCCCTCTTCCAAGCTCCCAATTGAACAAAAATAAGAAGAAGCCAAAGCAGCCAAAGAAATAAGAAAGCAGAGCAAAGCACCAGAGAAGCAGGGACTTCGCCGTGGAGTTCGCCGCGGCGATAGCCGCGGCGAAGTGAATCTGCCTCTGCCCCTTTTTGTGAGAGCTCGCCGTCAGCTCGCCGCGGCGAAAGCCACGGCGAGCGACACTTGATTCTGTAATATTTTTGGGACTTCGCCGTGGGCTCGCCGCGGCGAGACCCACGGCGAACTTCGCGTTTCTGCGCGTTTTGGACAGATCAGGGGCGCATTTTAACTGATATAAAAGCTAGGGCTTCGTTGTGAGTCCTCATTCTTCGACTTCTGGGCATATTTTGGAGGTGTTTGGCTCTGCTAGGGCTTGGAGATTGGGGGGATTTGGCTTGGGCTCGGAGCTTCAAAGAGATTTGGGCTTCCTCTCTTGGTTTATCTCTTCCTTCTTCATTCTCTTCTCTTGTTCTGATTTGTAATGTGTATATATATGCTCCCTTGGAGTTGTAGAACATGAGTAGCTAAATACTTTGATTCTAGGATTATTTTGAACCCTTGTATGTATTGATTCTTGATTCCTCCTCTTGATTTGTGATTAATGATATCTATGTGCTTATTTTACCCCGTTCTTAATGCTTCTAAGTGCTTGATCACCATTTAGATGTTGTGTTCGCTTGATTTATGACTCGAGAGAGCTAGGTTGAGTGTAGAACTTGGGTAAAGTAGTGCAAGAACCGGAAGTTTGCATGACGAACGGATGGTTTTGTTGGTAAGATAGAGATATACTTGCTAGCCTTGCATAGTCACATTAGGGTTGGAGTGTGATTATCGGGTCCTATCAAATTGTGGCAAGAGATTGTGCAAAGAATAGGACTAAACACTTGTTCTTAACTCGAGAGAGAATTGCAAGTACTCTTTGAACCCTAGATTAGCACGTGATTTCGTTGAGAGCTTCTTGAGGGGAGGTTAATTGAGTTTTGAGAAGTACAAAGGGGGATAGATAATCTTAGGACCCATTTTAGCCTTGAGGTTGGAGAATCACCTGTTTATAATTTTACTTTCTTTTATTTTCTTATTTCATTTTCAATCTCATCATTTGTGTCACTCAAATTGGGCGAGAGTGTGATAATCATTGTTTGACCGGGTTTTGGACAAATCCTCGTGGGAACGATACTCTACTCTTCACTTTATTACTTGGCGCGACCCGTGCACTTGCGGCGCGTGGCGAACAAGTTTTTGGTGAGTATTCCCGCCTGTCACGCGGGCGACCCGGGTTCGATCCCCGGCAACGGCGCCAAAAACTTGTTCGCCACGCGCCGCAAGTGCACGGGTCGCGCCAAGTAATAAAGTGAAGAGTAGAGTATCGTTCCCACGAGGATTTGTCCAAAACCCGGTCAAACAATGATTATCACACTCTCGCCCAATTTGAGTGACACAAATGATGAGATTGAAAATGAAATAAGAAAATAAAAGAAAGTAAAATTATAAACAGGTGATTCTCCAACCTCAAGGCTAAAATGGGTCCTAAGATTATCTATCCCCCTTTGTACTTCTCAAAACTCAATTAACCTCCCCTCAAGAAGCTCTCAACGAAATCACGTGCTAATCTAGGGTTCAAAGAGTACTTGCAATTCTCTCTCGAGTTAAGAACAAGTGTTTAGTCCTATTCTTTGCACAATCTCTTGCCACAATTTGATAGGACCCGATAATCACACTCCAACCCTAATGTGACTATGCAAGGCTAGCAAGTATATCTCTATCTTACCAACAAAACCATCCGTTCGTCATGCAAACTTCCGGTTCTTGCACTACTTTACCCAAGTTCTACACTCAACCTAGCTCTCTCGAGTCATAAATCAAGCGAACACAACATCTAAATGGTGATCAAGCACTTAGAAGCATTAAGAACGGGGTAAAATAAGCACATAGATATCATTAATCACAAATCAAGAGGAGGAATCAAGAATCAATACATACAAGGGTTCAAAATAATCCTAGAATCAAAGTATTTAGCTACTCATGTTCTACAACTCCAAGGGAGCATATATATACACATTACAAATCAGAACAAGAGAAGAGAATGAAGAAGGAAGAGATAAACCAAGAGAGGAAGCCCAAATCTCTTTGAAGCTCCGAGCCCAAGCCAAATCCCCCCAATCTCCAAGCCCTAGCAGAGCCAAACACCTCCAAAATATGCCCAGAAGTCGAAGAATGAGGACTCACAACGAAGCCCTAGCTTTTATATCAGTTAAAACGCGCCCCTGATCTGTCCAAAACGCGCAGAAACGCGAAGTTCGCCGTGGGTCTCGCCGCGGCGAGCCCACGGCGAAGTCCCAAAAATATTACAGAATCAAGTGTCGCTCGCCGTGGCTTTCGCCGCGGCGAGCTGACGGCGAGCTCTCACAAAAAGGGGCAGAGGCAGATTCACTTCGCCGCGGCTATCGCCGCGGCGAACTCCACGGCGAAGTCCCTGCTTCTCTGGTGCTTTGCTCTGCTTTCTTATTTCTTTGGCTGCTTTGGCTTCTTCTTATTTTTGTTCAATTGGGAGCTTGGAAGAGGGCTAACATCTCTTGCTTATTGCTTCAATTTATTCCTACAAAAATTATATACAATAACATAAGAAACTAACTACAAAAACAATCAAAATCTATATAAATATACAATAAGGTGCAACCGAAAATCAAATGAGCATTTTCCCTCGTGAGTATCCAAAATGTATCAATAATAGACAAAAACTCAAGTAAATATACTCAAATAATCATGACTTTCTAGGAGTCATCAACAAGTATGCTTATTTCTAACACATATGAATGTATTCCAAGACACTTATTTGTAACACACTGATATATCCCTATTTTATCATGGTATTTTATATCTTATTTAGGGATTTTATCATTAATATTGAGCTAAAATGCATATATTATGATTAAGTTGAATTAAAGATGATTGTGTGTAAAAAAAGCTAAATAAGGGCATAATTGTCACATTTGATTGATTATCTTGAGTGATTAATTCTTGAGATGAAAGGTATTACATTGTGTTTAATTTTTCCTTGTAGAAAATTAAAAAAATGGGCTGAAATTGTTGTTGCTGTGATTTGGTAAAAATTACAGAAAATGACCTAGAAATTCTAAAAAGCTACAAGATAGTTAGGGGGAGTTATAGAAACTGCCCAAAACATCCAGAAATTACACAAACGGCCCAATTTTTGAAAATAAGCATCTCGGAGGGTTTTATATCAGGTTTTTTGAGCCGAAAAGAGGGAAACAGTGGCGCACATCAGTTCCTAACATCACTCATCTCCATCTTTCATCAAGAATCACCCTTTCGATCTCATCATTCACCACCAATCTTCACCAATTTCACCACTTTCCTACCATCATTCACCATCTTCTTCCTCATTCTTCATTGTTTCTTCATCTCATCTTCCACAACCAACCTTCCAATCATCAATCTATGGCTTCTTTGTATAGCAAATACTTTGTAGTGGTGATTTGCTTCATGAGAGGCTAATCTTTTTGTGCTTCTATCAAATGTAATTAAAATGGGGATTCATCACACCCATACTTGCATCAAATCTTATCCTCAAGATTTTAAATTCCAGAACAACCAATGAATAAGATGGAAACAAGATTTTAATGCAAACATTACAAAGTTAAAATCAATTCAATCTTTCAAGAATCTAAGTCTTACCAAATATCTTTTCCATCTTCCAAAAATGCAGGTGACAAGGCAAGTAACTTGACAAAGTTAAATAACAATAAGATTCTCCTTACAAGTCAAGTTTTTGCACTCTTCTCTCACAATAATTAAAAGCTTGTACTTCACTCCATTCCACCTATAGAAATTCATCTACCGTAAGCTTGTTTATCATCTCAATCTCTACTTTTTAATCTCATAGCATTGAAGGTCTTGTTTGGTGAATTGATAATGGAAGAGAAATTATAAGAAGAAAAATCTGACTTTTCCTAATATTTTATCCCAAAGATGAAGGTTTTTGTAGAAGGCGACTCTCCCCATATTGTCTATCTCAAACTTTGTGAGCTGTAAAGATCCATTATCAAAGTAAACATCTCTATCAAATTTGAAGGTTATCGTAAAAAGCGCCGCTATAGGCCTAACCTATAGCGGCGCTTTTGGGTAATAAAGCGCCGCTATATGGCACCTATAGCGGCGCTTTTCGTAAAAAGCGCCGCTATAGGTTATATTTTTTTTAAAAATATACATTTTATTTTTTATTTCACACCCACCTGCATCATTGCAAAAATTCCAACAATTCTATACAATTCCAGGCAGTCCATATACACCAGTAACTCAAATAGAGAAGAATATGTACAATAAGACCAAAAGCTATATTCTTCAATTAAGAAAAAAAGCATGCATACTACTAGTCAGGCTGTCCAATTTATATACATTTCATACGAGTAAAATAAAACACCACACAGTTTTGTTTCATCACCCAACATAAAATTTAGGTACCTGAATGACTTCTTTTACTTTGTCGAAAAATGTGTTGACCAAGCAAATACTTCCTGAGAACCCAACAACATAAATAAACAACTCATCAATTTTAATATTTATAGTGAACAATTTCATTCAGGAAATTTATATGGATTGATTCCCACAAATCATAAAAAATGATAATTGCCCAATAGGCAAGCAAATATGTCCCAGCTTGCTGAATTAAAGAAAAGAAAGATAAGACTTACTTCAACGTCCTTTAGCTCAAAGTAAGCCTGCTAGCAACAATAGGATTCTTCACCTTTAAGTATCGAGTGATAATCTGTAAATATTATAAGGAAAACAAAAAGCAAATAGATTTTATTTAAGTCAATGTTCAAAGAAAACAAAAAGCAAGAGAGCAGTCCTTTTAGATTAAATAAGCTTTCCTCCTAGTCAAAACCAAAATCCCTTCTCAAAAACAAATGATAAAAATCAAAACATAAACCCAAAAAAGGAGTAAACCAAGAATTGAAAAACATTCATCCCCTGCATACTTCACCCATGATACCACATATGAAGACAGAAAAAAAATTTCCAGTGCTGTTAATGATGTAAGTCTGAAAACAATTCACCTCTAAACACAAAAGAAATGGAGAATAAGTCATGCAATAGAATCATAATATCATACCACCAATTATCAGATTCTAAACCGAATGATAGCATGTTTATTTATGGAACCATGGAATCAATACAAAGTGGAAATTGAACATTTTTTAATGAAAAATCTCAACCATTTCCATCACAAAAATGTAGAACGTTAATATCTTCACAAGGGAAATAACAAGTTGAGATATATATTAAGATCTAAAGCCTTATCTAAGACCATTAAGTAACTAAAAAGCGTCATATAGACAAGTTTTAACTTCATAAGTTCTATCTGGTTAAGTAAATAAAAACCATAACAAACATAAGGTTAACAAGGCAAATATCAAATACCACGCAGCACTTCAATGGACGGAGTTAACGGCGGCGGAGCTTGGGGACCAACGGCGGCGGAGCTTGGTGAACGGCGGGGGCGGATCTTGGGGAACGGCGGCGGCGGAGTTGCTAAAGAGTAACCAACGGACGGAGAAGGGAGCAACAACTGAAGCTTGGGGGTGCAATGGCGAGTTAATGGCGGCGGATCTTGGGGAGAAAAGGCAGCAACACGGCGGAGCAGCGAGAAACGACGGCGGAGAAGCCAGCAACGCGGCGAAGGAGCCACAAACGACGGCGGCGAGCTTGGGGGAACTAGAGGAGGGTCGGGACGCGTGGCTGGAGTCGTGCAAAAAGAAAGAAAGAAGAGGGGTTAAATAAAAAAGAATAGCTATACCGACGCTTTTTAAATAAAGCGCCGGTATGGGGGGTCCAAAAATTTTTGGAGGGAAAATTTCCCTCCCATCTTCTCTCATTTTTGGCCTATACCGGCGCTTTTTATAAAAAGCGCCGGTATATCTAAACCTTTCTGACAACTTTTTTCAAATAAAAAAATAAAAAAGGCAAATGAAAATATATGCGGCCCCACATCAATTATTGCCCTATGCAGGCGTTTTCTTTAAAAGCGCCGGTATAGGATTTTACAAATTAAAAAATGATTTGCTGGACACCTATCCCGGCGCTTTTTAAAACAAGCGCCGGGATAGGCCTTAGCTATACCGGCGCTTATGGTGGTAAGCGCCAGTATAGGTACCTCACATACATATTGCGGCGCTTGTTACTATAAGCGCCGCTATTATTGTGTCGCAATAGGATCCTTTTGTAGTAGTGCCTTATGATTCAAAAAAAAAAACTTCACTTCTTTAAAACTTTGAAACAATTTGTATCTCACATTCACTATTCAAGTCTTTCCTCTTAACTACATTTCACCTTTTACAACTTTTATTTCTCAATTATTCAAGACACAACATACCACGGCAATAGACAACTAGACTTCACAAAAGAGCACATAACACAAAGACATTACAATCATTCCAATCTTCCCTTTCAATAAATCACCACTTTACACACACATAACTTTCCATCACAGCAGTAAAAATTCTCTTTTGTTTAATACGTATTTAACCACTAAAGCCTCAAAATAGAACAAACTAAGACAGAAACAAATCAAACTTCACATACAGAACAAAATAGTACATGCAAGATCACCTTTTCAAACATATAACTATGAAATAAACCTCAAAACAGAAACTAATTAAAAGTCAGGTTTACACAACACTATTATGATCTATAAGTCCCCAACTCTCTTCAAAGCATTTAATTTCATAATAACTTCCAACATAACATATAATTTTATTATTCAAATATTAATAGACCAACTTTTCAAAGCATTACTAATTAGCTCTAAATTAGTTCTTCATTCTAAGATCTGAACCTAGACACTTCCTTTGTTTTATTAACCTCATTAAAATAATCAACACTTTTAGGCCTCTATAAATTAATTGACAATTTGATTAATGAAGTTCAGCAAAACAAGAGCTTTAGATTCAGTATCTTTTCCTCAATGAGGGAATCGACTTTTGTTAATACTTCTGAGCTTTTAGACATATGTTAACAATTTAGGATCCTAATTGAAAAATCCAAAGCATCAACCAGTTGGGAGAAAACATTGTTTCCTTAACATCTTTCAACTCCCAAACTAAAATATAACTAATACCACAGATAAGGAGAGAATTAGATTTAAGCTTCAATTTATTGACTTCAACAATAAACAACATCCTTCTTTGGTTCCTTATATTATGTGTAAATATATAATATAAGCATGAAATTAGTCAACTAAGCCACAAAGGCGATGGCCAACCAAAAGACAACAAGAAATCATGTCCAATTATCGAACAGAAATTTAATCAATAATTCTAGAGAAATTAACAGAAAATGTTCCTGTTTAATTGCCTCAAGATCAAGTTCCTTTTGACAAAACACTGTTGCTGTATGGCCTAGAATTTCTGTTAACACTTGGCCAGTATTTAGGATCAGAATCCCTTGTAGAGAAAAGGCTATGAAAGGAGAACATGCAAACAAACTTACAGAAACTGAAACTCTAATCCTATGGCCAATCAGACCCGAAACAGAGCATATAATCTACATCTTAAAATCATCATTATTCAACAAAATTCAAACATGCAAAAAAAAAAAAATTAATTTCTACCTTACTCATTAATGAACTTAATTAAACATTTATGAAGTTTCAACCCAAAAATCACACTTTTCTTCTCGGTGAACAGTGACTCCGAAAGGGTACCTGAAAATCCAGCCAAAGCCATATGAAGCTATCGATTTCTTTAAAAAAACATTCATTATTTCTTATGACTCATTTAATCCATTGTAACCCCAAAAATCGGCAACCACCCAAAAACATAGGCTCACCCAACCAGCTCCAATGAAGAAACAAAAGGGAAAAATAGAGGGAAATAACTCACCCAATTCAAAATCAGGTCATACATGAAAACATTAGTTCCATCCTCCCTTATTCATAATCAGAAGCGAAAATCATAGAGGAAGGAACAAAAATCACAGAGGAATCGGACCATAAAGGAACAAGAACCAAATCAATACAAAACCTCAAATTTAACATACAACTCCAAACGTCAATTCTATCATGCTTCTGATCAAGTTTTATCAACCTTAATCTTAATTTCAACCCGGTTTCCACCCCCAATCGGATCCTCTCTTAGAACAGCCTCAATAGAAGGAACAAATGATATAATCGGATAGAGAGAACTTACTGGAATTTAAATCCAGTCTTGCATATCTCAAATTGCCTCTCAATAACTGGAAATCGCATCCTCCTTCATCGTTGAATTTCGCTGGAACAAGGGAGAGAAATCAAGAGCGTGGTGAAGACGGAGAGAGTAAGGACCAAAAGGGAAATCGGCTCACCTATGGGAAGTCAGATTACATGTTTCCTGACCACTTGTTACCGTGCTTCGCCTTGTCTGTCGTCGCCGATCACTAACGCTGTGTTTGGCTCGACGGAGGGGAGGGGAAGGGAGGGTTAAAATTTTAATGAAGGGGAGGGAAGGGGAGGGGAGGGTAGATATTGATGGAAGGGGAGGATGGGGGAGGGGAGGGTATGGATTTTAATGATCCTTTGTTTGGATTGATTAAAGGGAAGGAGAGGGGAGGAATCTTGGTGGTGCCTGTTGAATTGGGAGGGGAAGGGAGGGTAGCTAATAAGAAATTGACTATTTTACCCTTCTAATATTAAGTGAATTTTTATTATTACTTCTATCAATATATAAGATATAATTGATTAGTTGTGATTGAGACTCTTATTAGGAAGAAAAAATTCCATCCATGTCACAATATAAAATCAAATACCAATAATGTTTGAAAAGGAAATTTAAGTCAAAATAATGTTTCAAATAAATACCAATAACAATTAACAACACAAGTTCAAGATTAAAAAAAGTTTAAAAAAAACACAGCAAAAGTTCAAATAATGATGTATCTCTTAATGAGGATATTAAGATCCAAATACCATATCCATAATTATTGCTTTGCGTGCGGGAGGTGGGCATTGAATTACCGATCTCAACTTGTCAACATCGCTCATAAGATAGTTGTAAATTCGTGGCAGTTTATCAGCATCAAAACCACATTGAGCAATCAAATTCCAAACTTCTCCTCCTGACATAGGTGGAATCTTGTAGCTAAAACTCTGTTTTTATGATATTTGCCTCATGCAATAAGTCATTTCCCCGGTTCAGCACATCATGAATTAAATCATGACCTCGAGTTAAAGCTTCATTCCCTTCTTTGATTGCTTGTGCCATTTCAGACACCACACCCTTCACTATGTTAAGATCATTCTCTTTATCTTTGTTATGTTGTTTTCTTCTCCTTTTACCACAATCAGTAGTTGCTCCTTGTGGCAGCTCAGGAGGTGAGAGATTTGCTTGGCTAACATTGTCATCACTTAATTCCTCCACACCATCTAATGTGACATGCTTCTGTGAAATTAACTTATCCAAGTCATTTATAGTATCAATATCTTCTTCCATATTGGTGTTAGAATAATAAGTTTTGATGATAACTAAACATAACTTAGGCATAAGGAATGGCTATGATAAGAACAGAAATATCTTAGGGATAATCTGATAGAAAATCCTAAGTCTTGCCCAATCGATCAGGGATAGATTACAAGTCAAAGAACTTAAGCCTAATCGATTAGAGATGAATCAAGTTCAGATCACATAGCGCCCAATCGATTAGAGGCCCCTGTAATCGATGAGAGAAATTAGCCCATTCGATTAGGAGAAATTAGAGTAATCGATTAGAGTCGTCTAATCGATTAAAGATACCTTAGCCTAATCGATCAGAGTCCAGTAATCGATTAAGAGAAAATTGCCCAATCTATTAGAGAGTGTTAATCGATCAGAACATATTCTAAGCCCAATCGATTAGAGAGCATTAATCGATCATAGGAAAACTAGTAATCGATTAGGGAAATCATGTAATCTAAATGTAATCTGTTTGTAATCGATTAAACCTGCCTAATCGATCAGGCTTCCCCTGTAATCGATTAGGCGCATGAATTTCTAATCTGATGTTCAGTGATGCAAGCTATAATCTATAGGTAATCGATATGTAATCGATCAGACATCAGACCCTGTGATCGATCAGAGACCTGTAATCTGAGTGGCGATGAAAAATATTCAAAATCAATGACAAGCCTATTTTTAGCTTTCCAAGTACAGAGTTGTTCAGACATACTTAAGGAAGTTTACGTTAAGACTCAACTTGATCAAAAGAGCCGTTGGAACTCACCAACCTTGTCAGCGATAGATGAAGAGAGATGAGCTAAAGCAAAATCAAGTACAATGGAGTAAATGCATAGCAGATTACATCTCCCATACTCCACCAGATCATCCAACTCTCTTGACATGTTCAAACGGCCATATTGTCAACGGATATATTTTTAGAAGAAACTATAAATGCCTTTGTGAAGAAGTTAGTTAGGTAAATTGATTGCCACATTGATTATCTGTATCTACTGCATTCAATACTCTCAACACTTACTGTTCTCATATTCTTAAGTGTGTAACATAATCTGTTCAATTGAGTGAACAATTATTCAGTATTCATTATCAAAGTGAGATTTACTCTTAAGATAGTGGGATCTTAAGAGTATGGTGTAATCTTACAAAGTGTAAGGGGGAGTGATTAGTAAAGAGAGGAGTTCTTGCTGTCACTTGTAAAAGCTATCAAGAGCTTGATTTAATCTTGAGGAATTAGTGGAACCCAACTGCAGGTTGGAGAACTGAACGTAGGCCAAGTTTGGGCTGAACCAGTATAAACTGTTTTGTTTTCTCAGAGTTAGATTTTAAAAGCATAATTCACCCCCCTCCCCCCTCTTGTGCATTCCTGCCTGTTACAATTGGTTGTTTGATGTCTTTTTCGCTTTTCCTTTGCCGTCAACGATCCATTTCCACCAGCTCTATCTTCTCCATATAATATGACCATCTTGTTATAGTTAGGATATGGAGTATACCTCCAAATTGCAGCCTTTGGTTTGGCCTGAAAATAAATGTGCATATTACAACTAACATAATTTAAGTCTCACACATAATATTTGAGTTACCGTACAGACATAATATAGAACTCGTACCTGAATTAGAGCTTCCCAAACCTGAGGCTCAGAATCCCATAAATGAGTTGTTGGATCATAAGCAAAACCGCTCAAACCATTTTTAAATATATCAAAAACTTCTCCAAATCTTCTTTTTAATGTCTTCCAACGATTCTTTATTTTGTCCTTGTCAACCTTCCTACCAAATTGCGCACTCAACACTTGGACAATATTATCGTAAGCTGTAAGTGTAAATGTCCCTTTCACTTTGTTGTTATGATCATACTCATACATAAATGCGTCAATAAGGGCATCATCTATTGGCGGTGTCCAAATTAAACATTCTTTTCCATCATTTGTTGCCATTAGTCTATCCATCACATCATAGTAGAATTAAAACAAAAGTAAGTCTAGACAATAATATTTCAATAAATTATAAATAAATAGTAGAAATGAAACTTAGTTAAATTAATAATATAAATCAATCCAACAATAAATAATCAACAAGTAAAATAGTTCAAAATACTTTGGCACGTATATGTGTCCCATCTATTGCCCCAACACAATCCTTAAAAAAGGAAAGAACTTACCCTTATTAAGGATCTCAGGAGGCATTGAAGAACCATCAGGTTGTACAAGGAATTTTTCTTCTAGTTCGATTATGGCATCCAACACTTTGTAAAGATGACGACTAATTGTCTCACCAGACCTTCGAAAAATAAAGTTCACTACACAATTTTTTGTTTTATGTGCCAATATGTGAAGAGTCTTGGCAACTTATTCTTCAACACTTGCATAATGGGTGGCATGTAATCCACCCTCTCTCTCTAACATATTACATAGTTTTAAGAAAGTTTCAGGACCCATCCTAATCATGTCTCGACCATTTCTACTATTAATTATCCGAGTCATTACTTCCTGACGTACTCTTTCTCTTCTTGAACTCATATTATAACCTATTGTTTTCTTACTAGAAATATGAGTTACACAGTACCATACAAAAGCACAAGCGACTTGAATTATAGCTCTTCAATAAAAGCCTAAACAACACGTTAGCGTAAAAAACCCTAAACAATAAGTTCCTGATGAGCATGCATGTGATTGGCAGCCTCGCCTTCCTTCTACTCTAGCCATTGCTGCTCACCCAAGACTCTTGTCCCATTTCAACATTACAATTCGGCCAATATGTCTAAAACTAGCAAATAATGCTAAACCTCAATCATGTTCTTATTTGCATAGAATCTATCAAACTTCTATCAATCAAATAAGCATATCAATGTGTCTTTCATTGCTTTGAAATATCGACCTACCACACATTTTGAAACTAGAAATAAAATTCAAAACATGATTAAGCATAAATCATGTTCTTCATTATTTGCATATATTGAATGTATCAAATTGTTCGTATATAATATGACAAAATCAGCCAAACTAAAAAAAATTATCACCAACATTTAATTCATTTACGTTTCAATACAAATGCACTTTTTATCTAAAAGCAATTGAAAAAGTGAAGATAGATATGAGAGTACTCACCCGTAAAAATCATGCTTTCACTCGTCTCAAGGTGTGAAATTGTAGATCTACAGGGGATATTAAAAAGTTTCACGTGCTGAATTTTTATTGAAAAGCATTGAAAATGTGAAGAAAGGTATGAGAATTGAGAAGACTCACCCACGGTCTCAGGTGCCAACTTGCAGCTCTACAGATGATAAGTGAAATTGTCCATATGTTAGGTATATATAGGTATTAGTAAAACCTAGATATAAAATGGTCATTTTCTTATTTAAGTAAGGTTAATTTTGTGATATAAAAATTTCTCTCTCATCTCCCCTCCAAAAAACCCCACTTTTGGAGGGAAGGCTAATATGGGGCGGGAGGGTTTCATAAACCCTCCCCTCATTAAAAATTGTTTTATCCAAACAAGGGGAGGGAAGCTGCTACCCTCCCTCCCTTAAAAAATTGACAAGCCAAACAAGGGGAGGTACATCTAAACCCTGCCCTCCCCCCTCTCCCCTCTAAAACCCCCATACCAAACAAAGCGTAAGAGGAAAAGAGAGAAGACGGAGAGAGGATGAGAGTGAGAGAGGGATATCAGGAATGAGAGAGGGAGAGAGGTAATGGAATGAAGGAGCACGTGGAACAAAACAATAAGGAGATAATTCACATTTTGCCCCATATTTATACTTTTTTTTTGTTCTCAAGCCCCTTATTTATACTTAGTATTTCAGTTCTGCCAATCACATTTCTTCATATTTTACCCCTCAATTGAAAATTTTATTACCATACCCAAAATATCAGTCCAAGTTTAGTTTATAAATAAATTATCCAGATACATTTTGGTGTCCAAATTTATTTATAAAACTTTTTAAATATTAAACAATACCCCAAAATTCTAAATATTCCTCTATTAATTTTTCTTATTTCCAAATTAAATTTTATCTTCTAATTATTTCTCTTTGTTTCCTAAAGAAAATAAACCTTAAAAATTATTAAAAATATGTAAAACATCATAAATTTATTTTTAATTCTTTTTAATATTTTAGTAATATTTCCAAAATATTAAATAATTCATTATATTTATTTTTTTAAATTTTGGGGTGTTACATCCCTAAGGACTTCAAATTAATTACCCCATTTTATAGGACCTCTTCTTACTTATGTCCCTAGACCTTGAATTAATTACCCCTATCTTTTTCATGCTTTGCCTCCCTCCTTCCTTCGCCCGAACCAATGGCTGATCGAAGTAGAAGAATAATTTCGTATTCAAAGTCTCAGACGATTATACGCAACGAAAAAAAAAAAAAAGTCTCAGATAATTCCTCTTTCAGGTAATATCTCATAGCAACTATTGACTTTTCCCAATCAGACTAATTTTGTCTCAATCAAATCAAATTTCCTACTTTCTAATTTGACCTAGCAATTGCCCTTTTAACTGACTTATTTATCTTGCGAACTTGAAATTCGTTGTTGCTTTCTAATTCTACACATTTGACTAACATTTCGTATATAGAATGTTAATGTGAAGTAAAGCTTAGCAAGTAGAACACAAAATAGAAGTGTGATTCGACTGTTATTGCGTTGTAATTGTTTTTGTTCCTTATTCTTTAAAATTTAAGATGAGAGAAGCTAACTTTGAAGTGAAGTGTTAATCCTTAGATTCTCAATCTTTGGATCTCCTTGCGTTGGGACCTGGGAATATGGTTAAATGAAGTACATTTATCAATAATATTTTGGTATTGATTTAACTACAATGCTAAGAAGATTTTACCATATAATCCCTATGTTTCTATGTATGTGAATAAAATCATGCACATCAATTGCTCGACATATTGACGGCTTTCTATATCAAATAGTTTCGGCAAACCAGAAGTCACCAATCGTCGAGCAATGTCCTGGTCAGTTGCAAAGTCAAACAATCTAAACTTTCACAATAAATGTCATTACAATGTGATGCTAATAATGTGTTTTGTTTTGAACTTCTAATTGAGATTCTTGTTGAAAATCCTCAAAGAAAAAAGAAAAAAGGAAGAAGAAGCATTGACGCTAATATCTCTTTCACCTGTCAAATGGAAGAGTATGTATGTGCTGTCTTACGCTAATCATACATCAAGGCCTATTTAATGACCTATAGTAGTTGACCAAGTATCTATTTGTCAGAAGTTGGAATGCTGTTATGCCTTTCAACAAAGAGGATGCAATGGTGTTAATGAGCCAATCCTGGAGCTTAATTCATCTATCTCTTGGTCATCTGCCAGAGGGTGGTTACAGAATAGCTGATGATATACCAACCTTCTATAGCAATCTTCAATCAATAGGTATTGTTGATAGAATGTACAAGCTTGGCTTAATGCAATCATTAAAGTTAACTTGGAAAACTCAACTTTCAGATATAGTTATGTAAATAGTTATTGCATAGTACTAACACGATAATGTTTCAAGTAAATTCTGTTTCTGCAGGACCTGGACCAAACTTTTATTTGTGCATTACTTATAGTGTTATTTACTTGATATGGTTCTTCAACCTCTTGAAATGGGATCATTGTATGTTGGGTTCTCCATTGAAGTTTCCCAATTCCAATTTGCTCATATATTATTACAAGACTGTCTCCTAGTTGTTGCATTTTGTTCTTTTATGGCTAAGAGCCTAAGATGTCTTCAGCATTCCTTCCATTCTATAATTTTCAAGCTGAAAGATGAATTTATGAAATTTTTGATGTACTGATACAAAATCTTCTGTTGTTGATATAAATATTCAGTGATTCAAGACAATGAAATTTGTAGTGTAATCACTTATTTTTTCTTGACAGATATTTGATTGAGATTTTTCTATTCTGAAATATTACACAAAATATTTAGGTAAGATTATGGCATCACTAATTCATAACAATTTCTACACATTTTTGTTGTCTGTGTTGCTTTGACTGGGTTCAGTTTTATTACACCTTAATTGCAAGAAAATGTCTTCATAAGAACTCACTAGTTCTAGATTTATCCACATTCCATAGAAGCAGAGATTAATAGCTTAAAGTCTCATACTTTAGGAAGAAGACCAATTCCCTTGAAAGATTTCTGCTACATGGCATTCCATTTTCTAGGTAATATAGAGTTATTGAATAAACTGATTCACTTATAGGTTTAATTCTCTACAGGAAGGTTTATTATACTGTAGGAAACTGTGTTTTCTTCAATGCTTCTTTCAAAATTTTTGTCTCATGGAAGATCTAAACATCTTTCTTGTGTCTTTGATTCAGCTTCAATCTCATAAACTGAGCTAAGGATAGTCCACAAATTACTATATCAAATCCAATTCTCAATTGATGATCAACTCTTCCTCGCTTCCACTCTAGTTTTCTCCTAACAGACTTGAATCAAACGACCATGAGCATAGTGTATGTATCTCCCAGAGAAGTCCCGTGGCTGAAGAGAAACCAAACTGAACCTGATCTGGCAGGATCTCTCTCAGATTAATTCCATGGGAATAATCTTGTTGAACTTTCATATCATCCTTATAACCAGTGAAGAACACATTTAGTTGGTATGAGCTAGAATTGTAGGTAATCTCGGCATCATACTTTCTGCCATCTTTAATACTGAACCATTCTGTTGTGTAGGGAGTCCACATTTTGTTTATGTCAACACCAACATGGTCATAAGGCGGATCATCATCATTTGGAAGGGTATCAAACTCCACTGCTACAAATGGATGCTCTTGTGTGTAGTTCGGGTCATCCATTACTTGTTTGCGACCAACAAGACCAATCCCAGAGCCATCTGGTGGCACTGGAAGTGAAAAGTTGGGATGTGCTAGGAAGAATGTGATGCCATCTCCACGGTGATTTTTATCTGGTGAATCAATTATAAAGGTGAAACGGGTAGTGAAGTCTGCAATTTTTCCTGTCTCCTTGTCCCAAAGTTTCAACAATTTGCTGTACGTTACTCTCCCTGCACTGTCTTTCCTATATCTGAGTCAAAAATGTTGAAGTGTTAGAGATTTGACAAATATACGACTAAGATTGAGTTTTAATAAAATTATTGGAACATTTCTTTTTCTTTTTTTCAAAATCAATACAGATTTCTCTTGGATATATTTTCTTTGAATCTTACTGAAATGACTCTGATGTCTCTTTTACTTATGACTGGAATTTGTATATTTGAAATATATAGGAGAAATTTATTAAGCTTCTTAAATAAAATATATTTATAGCCTACTGTATTTTCTTAAATGGTTTGAAAATATAGCAAAGGTTTGTGCAATTTCATTTAACTATATGAAAAGCATGCGCAATTTATTACAGAATGATTCTCATGTCGTTGTTTGTTTTTCTGAAACTTGAGTCGAAGTGATTATTGACATATCTTGATGGTCGGAAGTCCATTGCTTTATCGTTCCTGTACTTTATATTTAAATAAAATGCAACTTAAGGACAAAGTGAATGCCTCCGAGCCTTATCGACATTTTGACAGCAAACGATTTGTGTTTTGAAGTGTATTAGAATGCTATCACATCTAAAGTTGTTAAAATCAAAATCTGGAATAAGTACATCCATAAGACTAAAAACATTTAGCCATAAGATCAGATCAATGAGCTGTAGATCCTACCTCTAGAAGAAAACAACATCAAAGCACATTTAAGATCAATATAATTTAATCATGTATAAAATATACTTAAAGAGTATTTAATTAAAACTTTGATGACATAAGATTTGAGCAAAGACTGAAAAGAAGGAGAATAGATCAGGTGGTATGGAGTCCTATTAAAAAGAGCAGTGGAAGATTGAGGATTACACTCAGTAAATTTATTGAACGAGACCTTGTTGTTAATAATTCTTCCAAAGATTGAGTAGGATAGGCTTGTCATCGTTGTTTTCTGACATGAAAAAGGTATATATATATAGAGAGAGAGAGAGAGAGAGAAAGCACTAATCGTATTTCACTATAATCTTCAAGATGAATAATTTGCTCTTACTTCTGACAGTTTATTGATTTTCCACTACCATCATTATCACCCTTTCCTAACTAATAACTATCTGACAAGTTTCCTTTATTGGTCTTTCAATGGCCTAAGTAACTTGATGTTTAAGCAAATGTTCAAATTAGACTCGCTGTATTCTGATTCAATTATAAGAAACCATGTAGTATTACTGTCAATATTAAGCTTATCTTAGTAAATCCTATGCTAAAAATGATAAGTTATGAAGTTAAATGATATTACCTAGTGACTTGAAGGACCCCATTTTGCTGATAAACATCTCCATCAAACTTCAAGTCCTCATAACTCATCTCAAGAAACTGCTGATATTTGAAGTGTATAGAGACAGCACCAGGGATTATCAGAAACAGTAATATTGTGGTTATGACCATATCAGGAAGGACATGAGTTCTCCTGTATTGAGATGCCTCCATGGCTAATCTGATACTTTTGAAGCTATGGAGGGAACAACTTGCTTTATATGAAGAGCCAATAAAGTTCTCTTAATGATTGAAACACGCTGTTATATGATGCAAAACAATAATATAAATTCTTTTTAACATATTTTTCACTTGATGAGTTTGAAAAAGTATTGATGAGAATGAGCTTAATCATTAACCCCTTTTTCAACTCTCTGCTTCATATTTCTACTGATGGGCCTAATTGGGTCCCGGGTTGGGACAAAGAATGAAAGACAGGGAAGCAAAACAATAATGATACTCCGTCCTCTCCAAAATTTTTTTAAGTCTTGTTCAAAGTATACGTCTTGTTTGATAATATCTAGAGCGTTAATTTTTGCTCATGGTCATTCATTGCGACAATTGTAACTAGTTATTTCGAATTTTGAATAAGGGACACAATTCAAAGCTTACATTAATAGCACCTAAAATCGGGCAGTTTTGCATACTATTTTTTTTTTTTGGGCAGAAGTTTTTGCATACCATTAAAACCAAGAAAAGTTGATAGTTTTTTTATTTTTTTTAATTTTTTTTTAAAATTTTTTTTATGATTGAAATCGGATTAAGCACAACAGTAAGTAGTATTCCTTTGAATTTAATAATTTAATGAGAACTTTTGCGAAGTACTGTAAGTATTTGACAGATTGAATGGGTTAACGTCTATTTAACTCCCTTCCTTGGTTTATTTGCTATTAGGTGAACTTACGTTATATAAATACGTGTATTTTATATAAAAAAAATAATAGGTAAAATTGTTTTTTATTAGGTAACTAAGGTTGATTGGTGTGATATCTTATCAATATATTATTTTATAAAAGACCTTTTTTCTTTTTGAAATAATTACAATAGTGCCAATCCATGTCACCAGATTATTATGATATAATGCTTGAATTGGTTTTGATGTTCTACCTTAACAAAATTAAATGTTGAATAATGTGTACTCGGGAAGAGGGGGAAAAATCGAAACAGCTGACTCATTTCTAAGTTATGAGCCATATGTATAATTTCATTCACTTTATGAAAGGTGGAAAATTATTATAATTGAACGTAATTTGAAATGGAAAATTATAAATTCTGGGTTTCATTAATGACCATTAAAAAATACCGAGAAAATTATCAACGAAAATGGATAATAAATGTAAGGAAGGAGTTGAGTTGATTGCGTCAACATATAAAAAAAATCTACGCCCATCTGTAAAATGTTGACTTGTTCCATGAAGACAAAAATTAGCATTAATGGAGTTTGGAATCACTGGCTGCATTGCCAAGTATCTGATCATATAAATAAATTTTAAGTTGGTGGGGCATATAGTGTACTACCTCTAAACATATACATTTTCAACCTCACAGAATGCCTTTGTTGAAGCTGACTATAACCCCACCCGTTCCACTGGCATCATTTTTTCCTTAGCAGAAAATGCTAGAGACAGAAAAAAAAATCATGTATAGTCATCACCCGATTTGAATTTTCTTCTCATTCCTTTTTATTCCTTTTCGTCTTTTCATCCTATCCCACCGATAGATTAAAAAATGAATGGTTGAGTTACATTGTTTCATGAAACCCTTATTTTTGTTTCTATTTTTAGGTAATCTACAGTTGTGAATTATGTGGATGAGATTTTGATAGTTTACTTTTTTTTTTTTTTTACGTACTATTATAATAGAATGTTATGAGATATTAAATCTCAGCCATTGAGCTTTTAATTCAAAGGAGGAGATGGAATGAAGAGAAGAGAAGGATATAAAAAAAAAAAAAAACAAGGAGAGGATCCCGATTAGTTATCACCTGCATCCCCTTTTTATTCTTTTTAATTAAAAAATAGACTAATTTGATCAACGTCAAGAAATCAAGATTAGCATAAAATATTTTAATGTCATCAGCCCCACCACATTGATGCTATTGATTTCTAACTATAAAATTATTACTCCTCATCCCTTGTAACAATGTTTTGCTTACAAATATGATTTCATTTTACTTTCTTTTATGTTGCTCTTGATATGGTGTATGGAAGAAAAGGCAGAAAGTTAGAACAGGGATGATACATGATATCTCAAAAAAGTTTCAAGAGGCATGAAAGATTACATGGAGGAAGAAACAGGTGGGATATATACAATTAAGGGCCGTATTGAAGGATATGATTAGGAATAAAATACCACATTGTAATAAAGCTCAATGTGGGGTCCTTAACTTCCCAATGGTTGCTTCTAATATTAACAATTTTTTTATTGTATTGGTAAATACTTTTTTGGGTTATTATCATTGTTCGTCCTTCTAATTTGATCTAATTTTAGTTTTGGTATTTGTAGTTTCAAATAAATGATTTTCTTATTTATAGTTTCATTAGAACTTGATCAGAGTCAAGTATAGGAACCACTATCAAAACTCAATAAAAGTGTAGGGACTAGCTGTTAACCTTGAACCAACTCTTTTTGAAATTAAAGGGACCAAAACTAAATTAGATCAAAGTGCAAGGACCAACATTGATATTTTTATAGGTAAATTAGTACTAAAGTCTGCTTACTATAAATTGTTATAGGGAAGAAGATCAGATAATAACTAAATACTATAAATCGAATATCTGACTTGAAATAGCCTTCCAAGATTTAAGAAAAATTGTTACTAAATAGAAACTTCCTTGGCTTTTGTGCTTCCTTGATGTATGCCTGATGTGGTTGATTGTGAGGATCCAGTGTATGACCTATTACTTGGTGAAGGCCTAGTTTGATTGGTTGCAGAAGAACTAGCATAAGGAGAAGAAAAACTTGAAGAATCAACATTAGAAAAAGATGGAGCAACATAGATGGGTTTGGGCATTGTTGGTGGGAGATGAGGCAATGGAACTTCAAAGTTGAGTACTTGAATTGCTTGTCTAATTGTAGGCCTCTTGGTATAATCTGGGTGAGCACACCAAAGCCCAAGAATCATTAACCTTTCAAGTTCCTGCTCATCAAAATCTCCATCACCGAGCCTTTTGTCAACTGCTTCAATAAGCTCACTTTTGCCATAGAGTTCCCATACCCATTGCACCATCATGACTTGTTCATCACTAGCATTAGGGTCAAGTGGTTTTCGCCCACAAACTATTTCTAAAGCAACAACTCCAAAACTATATATGTCAGATTCCCTTGTTGCCTTGCCCATTGCCAAATATTCAGGAGCCATGTATCCTCTTGTTCCTGCTGCATTTGATGTTGTTAACCCTTTCCCATGTTCCACGAGCCTTGCTAACCCAAAATCTCCAAGCTTAGTGTTAAAATTTGAATCCAACATGATATTACTTGATTTTATGTCCCTGTGGACTACGCATTGCTCCCACTCTTCGTGCAAGTAGAGCATTGCCGAGGCTAGACCTTGAGCAATATTAAATCTAGTTGGCCATGTCAATAGACTTTTGCTTTGGAACAAATGATAATCTAAGCTTCCATTTGGCATGAACTCGTATATGAGTAGTAGATCATTTTTCTTGTGGCACCAACCCATGAGTTGAACCAAATTCTTGTGCCTTAGTTGACTGATGATCTTTACTTCAGAGGCGTACTTCTTTGCTCCTTGTTTAGATTGTTGGGATACCTTCTTAATTGCAACATAAGCATTTAAGTTTCTCATGAATCCTTTGTAGACCCCTCCAAAACCTCCTTCACCAAGTTTATGTTCCTCTGCAAAGTTATTTGTGGCTCTGACGAGTCCATTATAGGAAAACTTCTTTGGTCCAACATTTTCAAAATCTTTGTCCAAGGAAATATCCAAGCTGCTGTCCCCTGTTTTTTCCATGCAATTTAACTTCCATATCAGAAACCAAGCTATGCATAACCCACCAATCACTAAAACTGATCCAACGCTCAATCCAATGACCAAATGCTTATTATTGCTCTTACTCTTTTGCATGCCACTCAATACTTTAAGACTTGATGAATTGAAGGACCATGAGCATAGTGTATGTAACTCAAACTGTAATCCTGTGGCTGAAGAGAATCCAAATTGAACTTGTTCTGGTAGGTACTCTCTCAAATCAATCTGATGGGAATAGTTTTGTCTGATTTTGATGTTATCCTTATATCCTGTAAACATGACACTTAACAGGAATGAGCTAGAATCGTAGGTAATCTCTGCATCATACTTTCGTCCATCATTCATAGTGTACCATTGTGTTGTATAAGGAGTCCACATTTGTTTTACATCGATTCCCACATGATTATATGGTGGATCTTTTCTATTAGGCATGGTGTCAAACTCGACTGCCACAAATGGATGTATATCTGCATAATTTGGATCATCTTCCAACTCTCTACGACCCACAAGACCAATACCTGTTCCATCTGGGGGTTTTGGAAGTGGAAAATTGGGGTGTGCTAAGAAGAATGTGATGCCATCTCCACTCCCATTGGCTTTATTTAGATTATTGATGATGAAGGTGAAACGAGTACTGAAGTTTGCAAGTGTTCTTGTCTCGTTGTCCCAAAGCTGCAATGAGTTCTTGTATGCTACTCTCCCTGCACTGTCATTCTGGTATCTGAGTCAAGAATCAGATTGTTAGATTCATAACAAATTTTATGAGTACATATGATTTTTTTATTATTATATCTCTTCAAGTGTAGTTGAACTTTAGAGATTTAGATAACATCAAATTATATTACTAAGTGTGTGCCTGGGTCCAAAAACTTTGATTCTAGTAAACGTACGTTTTGACCCTAAGCGGTGGATGCTAGTGTGTGTTTGGTATGGCTTTTGGGCTGTCAAATGTGAGTCACCTTTCAGCTTTGTTCTCCTTTTTCTAACCATCTACTATTTATTAACTTGTGTGGCTTAGATTGTAATAAAGAGATCTTAGACTCCTTATGTTTTAATTCTATTTCTTTGTTCTCCTTTTTCTAACCATCTACTATTTAATTCCGCATCAACTATTTCAAATTTAAGTTTTTTTAGCACCAAATAAGGGAAGCTCTCTGTTATGGGGAGATTTGGCTCTCCATTTGGTATGAGATTTTGCTCTCTCATTCCCCCTGTTTGGATTGACGGAAACTTTTAGGAGGGATCCTCACCCTCATCTCAAATTGGTGGATTTGGTGGGGAGATGTAACATTTTACCAAGACCAAAATTAGAGAATTTTTAAGAGAATTTGGTGCCGTGTATATAGTACTGGTTTTATATAAATTTCATACCAACCTTGTATATTTTCAGTAGTTTTATTTTCAGTTCAAGACAAACTACCTAGCTCAATTTTACAATAGGTTCTAGTTGAAGTTGGTACTCACCAGTATTGCAGTTACACAAATTTCATACCCAACATATACCTTTTCAGTAATTATTTTATGGGTTCAAGGTCATATTTTCCATAGAAGTGTGTAAGGTGTATCATATCTGTCCCAGAAGTATTTTTTGGTCCAATTTTGCCTTGAAAATTTGTAAAATGTATTATATCCACCCTTTACTGTTAAAATATTAACGGCCAACGTCAACTATTTAATAGTTAAAGTGAGCTTTTTAACGGTAACGAGCGTATATGACACACCTTACAAACTTCTGAGGTAAAATTGGATAAAAAAAAACTTTCGGGGCAGATATGATATACTATGCATATTTCCGAGGAAAATATGACATTTAACCCTTTCTTTATTAAACCACCAACAACATTTTGTACACTCAAAGTGTGAAATAGATCAACTTTTAGGTGAGGTTAGTGCTTCTCAAAAGAGGAATTGCATAATTTCATTATTCAATTTGTAAATGGATTTTAATAGATATCAGATAAATAGAAACACCTCAACATTTATAGTGACTTATAAACTAGAACTGGGCTGTATGTTACGAGACAAGAGTAAAAATAGATTTTTAAGAAATCCAAATCAAGCAGCTATAACACACACACATATGTGTGTGTGTGTATATATATATATTGCCAGAAAAAGCTATCACGCACGCGCGCGCGCGTACACACTCACAGACACAACATGTATGATAAAATATATATTTCTAAAACGATGAGGCCATCAGAATATAATAAAAGAAACAACAGTTACTGTTATTATCTCATGATTTGTGTGTGTTACCTGGTGAGGTTGAGCATCCCTTTTTCCTGGAAAACGTCTCCTTGAAGGCTCAAGTTCCGAATATTCGTATCAAGAAATTGCGTATAGTTGAATGTTATTGAGGTCGCACCAGCAGGGATTATGAGAAACAATAAAATTTTGGTAATGAACAAACAAGGAAGCATATGAATTTTCCTCTTGTTAGGAGATGTCTCCATGCAGCTGATATAAGTGGGACTTGTATTTCTCGAGGTATCTTAATAGAAATTAATGACATGGTTTACAAAAAGAGCCATTGGGTTTTATTTTGTTAAGTCAGACTTCCACTCGGATATCTATTTAAAGATATTTTTTTTAGACAAATTGAAAAGTGGTTACTTTTTGAGTACGTCCCCTATTTAAATTTTGATGGAATGTAATTTATAGTCGTGAAATTTGGACAAATTAAGAAAATCATTTTCAAAAAAATTTAATAGTTATTTAACCACGATGAGGTAATTGGAGGTGTCTTATGATGAGAAATTGAAGTAATCTATATACTCATATTCTTTAGATATATCCTTTAATTTTCAAACCACAATATGACACGAATATCTCTCACATTATGTAAGTTAATTCTGATATTTACACTTCTTTATAAATGGATCCCACATGAGCCACCAAAGCAAATTCTCGAGGCTAATTTGTGATAAGGATGTCTCTTCCCATGATTTTATTTAATAAGTCGTTATTCAAACATCATTTCTCTCGTTTGTAGTTTACCTTGTCCACTGCTAAGCTAAGTGTCCTTGGGTAGTAAAAATCGCTAGTAGCCTGATTAGGGGCATATCATTCACACTAGATAAGCATGCAAAGTCTCATGGGATTATTGACTCTTCGATAGCTTCTTAGCCAAGGAGTCTCTATCTTGAGTCTTGTCCACAGGAAAGCCTTTTCTTTCTTTGTCTTGAAGAAGAATCGAGGGCATGAACTAATTTGTCAAGAATAGTAGGTACGTGTCCCGAATAATAACAGTAGATAGAGACTACTTTGCCATTCTTCTTACTTTGATTGCCAACACAAAAGATAAGAAAATGATAGCAATTAAAACAGTATCTAATTCTATATAAAGCTTTATTGTCTTGTTGCAATATATATTTGCTACAAAGGACTACCGGATAAGGGTCAATTTTGTTCCGGAATTTTTCAGTGAGATTAGTGGATATTGGATAGTTTTTCTAGGATTAATCTTGCCCTGAAAATTTACAAATTGTAGCAATTTTGTCTTGCTGTCTTCTAAGGTTAAGTTTGACCGTTAAATAAGTCAAGCATCCTATATAACATGCCAACTCACCATCTCATTTGCTAAGGTTGCACACTTGCACCACACCTCATCACATTCTCTTTCTTCCCCCTTCTAACCTCCACATTTGATTTTTGGGAATGTGGAGGAGGGAGGAAGAAAGAGAGTGATGAGGTGTGGTCCCACCTAAGCAAATGGGATGATGAGTTGGCATGTAACATAGGATGTTTGACTTATTTAACGATCAAACTTAACCTTCAAGGATGACGGGACAAAAATTGCTATGTTTTGCTAACTGGGGTAAGATTAATCCTAGAAAAAACTTTCATTTAACCATTGATTGTCACCGAAAACTTTTGGCAAAAAATTGACCCTTATTCCAATGATTAAAGTTGATATATAAAATTTGACCCTTATTCCAATGATTAAAGTTTATATATAAAGTTACACAACACTCTATAAAGAACCAATTAGAGCTTTATCAACTTAAATATTCTTTCTTTTTTATAAGGAATAACTAGAACAAGGGTTGGGCTCACTTACAATTTAAGGGCAGAGCCCTTAACTCATAATATTCTTTCTATTATGCACATAAATTAAATGTGAAGGGTAGAAGGGGGTGGAGTAATGTATATACTTCTTGCATTATTACATATAAAGGTTATTTAAGAAATTTGTTTTAATTAAAATTTTTGTTTTGCTTAAGAAAAATGGCGGAAAGAGAGAAGATTTTAGTAAAATCAATTTACAAAAAATAGCAAATGTGGTGAGGTAAATTTTTTAATTAATAGTTTCAGTTTTATTATTTTATATAAACTCTTAATTATTAAGATTTTACGCCTCATTTTTCAATTTTTTGCACTCTGTAATTTTATGACCATTTCTCTACTTTTAAATTTTATCTCTCATTGAACTCTTTGGCTCCCGAACGTTCTGTTAGAATAATGAGTTTTGATGATAACTAAACATAACTTAGGTATAAAGAAATGTTGGGTAAACATCAGGTATAGCTTAGAAGTGATCTGATAGAAAATCCTAAGTATTGCCTGATCGATCAGGATCAGATTATAAGTTAAACCCATAAAGCCTAATAGATCAGGGATAGAATAGAGACAGATTAGAAGTTAAAAATCAAAGGTGCCCAATCGATCAGAGACTCCTCCAATCGATCAAAGGATGAGAGAAAAGTAGCCTAATCGATCAGAGGAATCTGAAGAACTTAGAGCAATAGATTGGATAAGCCCAATCGATCAGACCTCCCTTGTAATCGATCAGAAAAACCAAAGAATGATTCATGGCTAATCTATAACTAATCAATCAGACAGGCTTAATCGATCAGAGGAAATTGTGTGATCGATCAAACATATGCTATAATCTGAATGTAATCGATTGGACAGGCTTGATCGATCAGGGACACCATGTGATAGATCAGACGAGATATTGTCTAACTTCTTGTTCAGTGATACAAGTCCTAATCGATATATAATCCATGCATGATCGATCAGTCATCAAGCCCTGTGATTGATCAGAGGCTGTGATCGAAGTGGCGATGGATTTAATTCAAATTGATTGGACAGTCTATTTTAAGCTCTCAAAGTATAGAGTTGGTCAGGCCTATTATGGGAAGTTATTGTTAGACACAAAATCTGCTTTAAAGCCATTTGATACACCAATCACCTTCTAGAATTAATGAAGAGAGATGTTTTAAAGAAAAAACTAGTATAATGGAGTTAATGCTTCACAGAACTCAACCTAAAGACTCCATCAACATCATTAGATTCAAGCAACGGCTATAATCTTCTCTCAACAGGCAAAAATTTCAGAGTCAAGTTACAGGCAAAAATTTCAGAGTCAAGTTTAAAATACCCTGTGAGAAAGTTGGTAGAGAATTATTTGATTGAAATATTGATTATCTATATTAAGTACTGCATTCAATACTCACCAACCTTCAGAAAGATTCATTCATTGATTGTTATTCTTCAGTGTGTAACAGAATCTGTTCAATAGTGTGAACAAGCTCTGTTTTTTTCAATTAAGTGAGGATTACTCTTAAGATAGTTGGATCTTAAGAGTAGGGTGTAATCTTACAAGGTGTTAGGGGGAGTGATCAGTGAATAGAGAGGTCTCTGGCTGTCACTTGTAAAGGCATTCAAGAGCTTGATTTAATCTTGAAGTGTTAGTGGAACCGAACAGAAAGTTGGAGAACTGGACGTAGGCCAAGAGTTTGGGCTGAACCAGTATAAATCTTGTTTCATTCAGCTTAAATTCTAAAAAGCACAATTCACCCCCTTCTTGTGCATTCCTGTCAATTACATGTTCTCCTTAAAATAAGATCTCCATATATTTTTTCTTTTTGGTTCCCAAACGTTCTCCTTAAAATAAGATCTCAATATATTTTTTCTCCTATATTCGTTATTTTTGCCTCACCAACAATTGGGATAATTTCGAATGCAAATGATTAAACGGAGAAGTATCTTGAGAAAAAAAATCAGAAGACACATTTTTTTAAAAATAGCTAATTTTCATAATTTAGAAATTAATTATCTATATATATATTTTATGCATTTTAGATCGAAGAGAGTATATTATGATAAAAAGCTTGAGATCCTTGCTTGTATGATGAGGTGTGATTAGTGATGTCGCAGTCATGCATGTTAGCCTTCTATTAGCCACATAAGCACTAATTGAACCAGAGGTGTAAAGCTGTTGGAAGGAATAAATTTGAAACTTTGATCAAGAAAAAGTATATAGGAACTAAATTATAAATACTTGTAACATATAAGGATAAGTTTAGGAAAAACCTAACGTATAAGGGTTGGATTAAAAATGAAAACAAGAAATTGGAGGTAAAAATATTTCTTAATTTTGTAGAATAATTATGTATGATATGATTGATATTTGGGTAAGGACATTATACAGTTAAAGAGTGGCTCTTGAAATATATCTGTATGATCAATTTCACAGACAACTTGCGGCAGCTACGACGTGTGTGTAGAGGATTTGAACTTTGAGGTGTTTGTTAGGAATTGGTTTTTAATGCTTAATAGAGAAAGCTAATCAGATATGGACCCTCCAGGTCTAATATGAGCTATCTAGATTTGATTATTTTTAAGAGAATGATTCTTTGGTAATAAATTAGCTTTTGAAAAAAAGTTTAAGGTCTATTTTTACCCCGGAAGTAGTGGACCCTCCCACCTAGACTTGAACTTTCCCGGTAGAATCTTGAGTTTCACCTTAAACATCATCACCTTGTCCACTTCTTAGATCTTCATGATATGCTTGCATGAATCATCTTCAACCGGTCCTTGTAGATTAGCCCGTTCACATAGGCATTCAACCGTAGTTCTTCAAGCAAGCTTTTGGGGTTCCATCATCCGATTGGCCAAGGAAGACTCTAAATCGGCATTACAAGCCTTGATGGCCCAATATGACTTGTGCTCCAACTCCATAGGCAAGTAGCAAGACTTTCCATAGACAATTCTAGAGGGTGATGTCCCAATAGGTGTCTTCTAGGCCATTCTATACACTTAAAGAGCCTCCTCTAAATGATCACTCCAGTCTTTGCACGATGGCTTCACTATCTTTCCAAAATGTGCTTCACCTCCCTATTGAAACTTCAGCAAGCCCATTGGTCTGGGGATGGTATGATGTAGCAACTTTGTGTGTAACTCCATACTTGGAAAGTAGGGACTGGATGATCCAGTTGCAAAAGTATGTGCCTTAATAGTTGATGATTGCCTTGGGGATGCCATATCTACAAAAAGATATAAGAACGTAAGAACTTGAAAACAATATTAGCATAATCTTTTCTAGTAGGGATGGCCTCTATCCATCAAGACACATAATCTACCGCAAGGAGTGAAACCACAAGATGGGGGAATGAGCCCATGAAATCAATGCCCTAAACATCAAAGATCTCACAAAAGTGGATTTGGTTTATAGGCATCTCATGTCTTTTCTCCAACTCCCATATTGTTGGCACTTATTACTAAAATGCCCCCACAAGATAAATAATGAGAATGAGTCAAAATAGAATGTATCTCATGGTTAGAGACACAACGTTGGATGATCTGATCACTAAAAATGCGTCATTGGATGGGTGGATTCCAAATGTAGTATCTAGCTTCCCTCCTCAACTTCTTGATCTGGAAATGAGACAAAGAAGAGGGAAATAATTAGAAGCAAGGAAATTCACAATGTGACAATACCAAGGCTCACTAGTAGCCAAGGCAAACAAAGCAGAGTCAGGAAAGGAATCAATGCATAGATAAGAAGAATTAACTCTCCTTATGTTGGGAGGTAAGTGGCTTAGCTGATCGGCCACATGGTTCTCAGCTCTAGCACGATCCTTGATCTTCACATCAAACTCTTGCATGAGTAAAGCCTATCTTAGTAGTATAGCTTTAGAATGGGGCTTTTGAAATAGGTACAACACAGCCACATGGTCAGTGTATACTACCACAGAAGAGTTAATCAAGTATTGTCTAAATTTATCAAGTGCAAAAATCATAGCAAACAACTCTTTTTCAATAGTGGTGTAATTGATTTGTGTGGAATCAAGTGTAACAGGCAGGAATGCACAAGAGGGGGGTGAATTGTGCTTTTAAAATCTATCTCTGAGAAACAACACAGTTTATACTGGTTCAGCCCAAACTTGGCCTACGTCCAGTTCTCCAACCTGCATTTGGGTTCCACTAATTCCTCAAGATTAAATCAGGCTCTTGACAGCCTTTACAAGTGACAACAAGAACTCCCCTCTTTACTGGTCACTCCCCCTTACACTTTGTAAGTTTACACCCTACTCTTAAGATCCCACTATCTTAAGAGTAATTCTCACTTTGATAATGAATATAGAGTAATTGTTCACTCAATTGAACAGATTGTGTTACACACTTAAGAATATGAGAACAGTAAGAGTTGAGAGTATTGAATGCAGTAGATACAGATAATAAATGTGGCAATCAATTCTTCCAACTAACTTCTACACTGAAGCATTTATAGTCTCTTCTAGAATTGTATCCGTTGACAATATGACCGTTTGAATATGTCCAGAGAGTTGAGTGATCTGGTGGAGTATTGGAGATGTATTCTGCTATGCATTTACTCCATTGTACTTGACTTTGCTTTAGCTCATCTCTCTTCATCTATCGCTGGAAGGGTAGGTGAGTTTCAACGGCTCTTTTCATCAGATTGCGTGTTAACGTTAACTTCCATAATTAGGTCTGAGCAATTCTGTACTTGGAAAGCTTAAAGTAGTCTTAACCATTGATTTTGAATAAAAGCTATCGCCACTCAGATTATATGCCTCTGATCGATCACAGGGTCTGACGTCTGATCGATTACATATCGATTACACATAGATTATAGCCTGTATCACTGAACATCAGATTAGAAATCATGCGCCTAATCGATTACAAACAGATTACATTCAGATTACATGATTTCTTTAATCGATTACTAAATTTCCTATAATCGATTAATGCTCTCTAATCGATTAGGCTTAGAATATGTTCTGATCGATTAACGCTCTCTAATTGATTGGGCAATTTACTCTTAATCGATTACTGACTCTGATCGATTAGGCTAAGATATCTTAATCGATTAGACGACTCTAATCGATTACTCCAATTTCTCCTAATCGAATGGGCTAATTTTCTCTCATCGATTACAGGGGCCTCTAATCGATTGGGCGCTATCTGATCTGAACTTGATTCATCTCTAATCGATTAAGCTTAAGTTCTTTGACTTGTAATCTATCCCTGATCGATTGGGCTAAACTTAGGATTTTCTATCAGATTATCCTAAGATATTTCTGATCTTATCATAGCCCTTCCATATGCCTAAGTTATGTTTAGTTATCATCAAAACTTATTATTCTAACATTCTCCCCCTTTTTGATGATGACAAAACAATGGATTTAGCAAAGATAAACGATCCGAAAGAGACAGAAATAGAGAACTGATAGCATACATATTATAAACTATAAGTCAAGTAATACAAAAGATATGATGGATCAGACATATAATGAAATGAACTAAAAAGCAAATAAACATGCAAATTGTGTATGATGCATATGAGGATAGTTGAGGTGTGATGGAAGATTTCTGGATCAGTCAGAATCAGTGTCATCCTTCCAATTTGATGTGTCCAAATCATAGTCCCCTGACTCACTGCTAATCTGGCCGGAATCATAAGAGGACTCAGATTCCAATACAATCTCCTCCTTCTTCTTCTTAGCAGGACCCTTCTTTTTTTTTGGAGGAGGAGGAACAAGTGACAGAAGCTCATCCAATTTTGACTTTCTCTTTTGTTTCCTCTGAGAAGGCTTTATTGACTTTTCCTTCCCTTTTGGTGCAGCCTTTCTCTTAGCAGGTGGCTTAGGAGCAGTCTTGGGCTCTTTAATTACAATCCCTTTGTATGCTCTAGTGCTTGCCCTAGTTGCAACTGCCTTAGGTTTAGGCTTGGGAGCAGTCATCTTAATCCTTTTCTTTTTAGCCTTTGATTGGACCTCTGGACCCTTCTCTTCTTCACTGAACTCTAGATATTGTGATGTAGTCTGAATGAGATCTGCCTGGGGTGGTTTGGAGGACTTATTATCATAGATGTAGATCCTCTGAACTCCCCAGCTGGGAATCACAGGCTTAGGAACTTGATCTTTCTGCTTAGACTCTCTAACTGCATCCCTGACTTCCCTTTCTTTTTGGGCCTGATCAGTCTGTTGAACAAATTCTTCCACTTGTTCATGCAATACTTCTGCCTGATGAAGGTAGTGAGGCAACAAGTCAACAGCAACAGGTTTGAGCTCCCCTTCATACAGAACCATAGCCATCTCTGAGTCTTCCTCCAGAACATTTTCAGCATTTTCTGGGGGAACATTGGTGGAGGCCTCATCTTCAGAATCTGAGGCTTCTTCTATCACAACTTCATCTTCAGCCATGCTTAGCTTGATGGCTTCTGCAAGCTCATGAATTTCCTCAAGTGTCTGGCTCATGGTGGCTTCCTCAGGAATTTGGGGCTTTTGAGGGGTTTCAGAGGCAATGTTTGAGAGGATGGTGGCAGCTTCCACAGCCTTTTCTTGAACCTGGCTGCTTTCTCCAGGGGTTGGTACACTGAATATCTTCTCCCCCTTTTTGACATCATCAAAAGGAGGAGGGGAGGCAACTAGGACAGCTTTCCCTTTTCTGATATAGGTTTTGGCAATTTCAGGTTTAGGGGAAGGTAGGGATGGAGAAGTAGGCTGAGGAGAAGGTGGTGGTGGAGTAGGTTGTTGTGGAGGTGCAGGATGAGAGGCAGGTGTAAGGATGTGGATAGGAGAGGGTGGAGGGTCCGGGTTGTCTGAGGAATTGGAAGAAGTTTTCATGGAGGGAGATGAAGGTTTGGATGATGGAGGAGTGTTTTTGGGAGAGGTTTGTGTTTGGGGAATTGGTGAAGAGGGATGAGAGTGAGAGGGTGAATAATGGATGGGGGATACATGATGAGCCTCATGCCCAGCAAATGGTGATAGAGGAGAGCCTGGGAGATTGACCTGATGAGATTGCCTCAGTATGTCCTCCAGCCCAGCAAGTCTGTTGTGCACGAACTTGTGCATGTTGACTACAGCATCATACCCTTCAAAGATAGTCATGGTGCTCTCCTTGACAGACTTGACCACTAAATCATTTAGAGTAGCCACCAACCTCTGTAATAAACGATCCTCCATGGCCTGGTGCTCTAGGGACATCTCTTCCATTACTCTGGCTGAGACTCTCTCTACCAGTTGATTAATGAAGATGGCAGGAAGAGGAGCACCTACTTCTGGTACTGGTGCTACTGCTGGTTCAGGAACTGGTGGTGCAGGGGCAACAGGTTCCTGTTCCTGAGGCTCCTGGACATGTGCCTCCTGGACAGGTATTTCTCCTGGCTCAAGTCCCTCTTGAGGTTGTTCCTCTTCAATATTAATGGCAGGTTCAAACAGAGAAGGAACCTGACTAAACGGGTTCAACCCCATCTTTTTCAGGGTGGTCAGATTGCACTTTGGGGGTTCCTTGTTTTGATCAGTATTCAACCAAAAGATCTTGTTGTTGCAGAGAATGAACGAGATTAGTTGAGCAAAAGGAAGATGAGTCTTGACTGTCTTTGTTTTCTGAAACCTCAAAAATTACTCACAGATGGCTTGCCCAGGCTTGATGGGGACTTTGTTGATCAGCATGGGCAGGATGGGATTATCAATATCAAGGATCAGGGAGAAGTTTCCTGCCTTGTTGACCATACATCTAGAGTAGGCATAGTGGAGAACCCTATAGGCAGGAGGCAGTTGGGCAGGCTTCAGATTACCCTTAATAGGACTAGTTGGCTGATAGATCTTCTTAAGTTCCTCATCTGAAAATTTCTCCCTTATCTGCCAAGAGTTGTACTCTTCCATATTAGGCCCATCCATATGAAGCCACTGGTTCAAATCCTTCCAAGTGAAAGAAAATGGTTTTCCCCTGACTTGAGATGAAATTTTGATATCTGTGGTCTTCCCTTCTACTTGTGTGACAGAAATCTTAAGGTTTGTGTAGAAGGCTTTGATGACTTGCTCATTATAATGATTCTTGATGCTGAGCCATGATTCATAAGGCTGCAACCACTCTTTCACCAGATATCCATTTCTGTCCAGATAATCAATGTCCATATATCCACATCTCTGTTGTAAAGACCTCTTCTGTATGTCTTCTGATGCATCTTCAATAGGACCTTGGGCATAAGAGGAATTAATGGGAACCATGGTATCTCCTGAAATAAGTTCTCTAACTCTGACAGTAGAAGGTCTCTTCGCTGGAGACTTGCTTGCACTAGCACGAGTTTTGGCCATTTTTGGTGTGGGTTGAGAGGTGGAGGGAGGAGGATTTGAGGGAGGTGATGAAGGTCTGTAGGTTAAGGCAGGATCACCTTCTGGTAGGGGAACTGTGTCAGTGTTGGGTACTGGCATTGGCAGCTACCAGCCCACCATGTTGGGCCACCCCAGGGATCCACTCTCGCTTCACCCCGGTATTGGCAGGCCCAACTCAGGTATTGTAGCTCGGTTGGGGTCCGCTCTCGCAGACCCGACCCAATGCTGCAGCATTTGTGGGAGGAGGCCGTGTCATTGGCGCACCCACGGGTTCGATCTCCCAACCAAGCACTTTATAGGCATTCTAGATGCCTCGCTTATCACCACTTGAGCTGCAGCTCAAGCGGTAAAGGCCATCCCCTTAGGGGGGTGATATCCCAGAGGTCTCGACTTCGAATCCCACTAGGGCTGCAGCCAGGGGAAGAAGCGCGAGAGCGCATTGGATCTTTGGGTAATGTGGGGCCCAGTACCGTGGCAGCGGGGGCCCATTTGGGGAGTATAGTATACTGCTGTGCTCCCCTCAAAAAGCGCCTTTTTGTTGAGTCCAGCATTGGCAGCTACTGAACCCACCATGTTGGGCACCCCAGGGGCCCCTCTCGAGGTCACCCCGGTATTGGCAAGCCCAACTCAGGTATTGTAGAGAAGTCCAGGGCCGCTCTCGCAGACCCGACCCAATGCTGCAGCATTTCAGGGAGGAGGCCGTGTCATTGGCGCACCCTGGGGTTCGATCTCTGGACCTCCCACTTTATAGGCATTCTAGATGCCTCGCTTATGTGTGATAAGCGAGGCATCTAGAATGCCTATAAAGTGGGAGGTCCAGAGATCGAACCCCAGGGTGCGCCAATGACACGGCCTCCTCCCTGAAATGCTGCAGCATTGGGTCGGGTCTGCGAGAGCGGCCCTGGACTTCTCTACAATACCTGAGTTGGGCTTGCCAATACCGGGGTGACCTCGAGAGGGGCCCCTGGGGTGCCCAACATGGTGGGTTCAGTAGCTGCCAATGCTGGACTCAACAGTCAGGGACAATCTGGGCTCTATAGTTCTTTGGTATACGCATTTTGGGTGCCATGGAAAGAATTTATAGAGTTTGGAGAGGTATGACTGATGATTCGAAGAGTTGCAACTGTTTAGGGAGAGTTATGGGTGATGATGATTCGAGTAATGGCTTCGGTTACAATGGTGACGAGAGGGTTTGATGGTTCGAACGTTAGGGTTTAAGAATAGATGAAGAGAAGAGGTTTAGAGTGAATGCAATATGGTGCGAAATGATGCTTCAGTTACATATGTCAAGTATATATGAGAGAGAAATCACAGAAAAGCATGCAACTGTCAGAGAAAGTGTACGTTACAAATGTTACCGTTGACGCCTAATCGATTACGTGTGCTGAGTAATCGATTACAGGGAGGAGTGTCTGATCGATGGGATGCGTCTGATCGATTAGGGATTGTTGTGATCGATAGGTCCACGCTGAGTAATTGATGCCCAATCAATTACTCCTTCCTTGTGATCGATCAGACAGTTCTGATCAATTATACCTTTTGCCTAATTGATCTTTCTTTCTTCTCTAATCGATGCCTAATCAATTAAAGGGCATGCTCTGTAATCGATTAAGGTTGCCTGATCGATTGGACGCAGAACCTGCAAAAATTTTAATTTGGCACTCCGATGCCTAAGTTAGTACTAGATCATCAAAACATGGATTAATTCAGATAAATCTTAGAGAATTAAGGAATTCTATACAGACTTACAACTCATTGGGATTTACCATTCCCAATTCTCTTCTGATGAACATGAATTGTTCAGTTGCTAAGGGTTTAGTGAAGATATCAGCTAGCTGCAAGTGAGTTGAAATAAATTCCACTCTGACATCCTTCTTTTACACATGGTCTTTGATGAAATGATGCCTTACATCAATGTGCTTTGTTCTTGTGTGATGCACATATTTTTGGCCAAGCTGATCGTGCTTGTGTTGTCACAGAGGATTGGAACTTCTGGAAACTCCATCCCCAAATCCCTTAATTGATGCTTGAGCCATAGAACTTGAGCACAACAGCTTGCAACAGCTATATATTCAACTTCAGTTGAAGATAGGGAGACACATGTTTGTTTCTTGCTTGCCCAGGAGAGTAAGGATCCTCCAAGATATGCACATTGACCACTGGTACTCTTTCTATTAGTTTTGTACCCAGCATGGTCTGAGTCTGAGTAAGCAATGAGATACTCCTGAGTTCCCTTTAGATACCACAACCCCAGCTCCTGAGTTCCTATGAGATATCTCAAGATTCTCTTAACACATATGTGATGTGTTTCCTTTGGATTAGCTTGATATCTGGCACATACTCCCACACTGAATTGAATATCTGGTCTGCTGGCAGTTAGATATAGGATAGAACCAATTAGACCTCTATATGTTGATTTATTGAAGTCATTTCCCTCTATATCAGCATCCATTACTACTGTAGAGCTCATAGGGGTATCTTCTTCCTTGGACAGATCCATTCCAAATTTCCTCAAAATCTCCTTCACATACTTGGATTGGGAAATGAAGATCCCATCCTTTCTTTGTTTAATCTAAAGACCTAGAAAGAAGTTGAGTTCCCCCATCATGGACATCTTGAATTCTCCCTGCTTAGTCTTTGAAAATTCCTCACAGAGAGATTCATTAGTAGCACCAAAAATAATATCATCTACATAAATCTGTACAACAAGCATGTTTTTCTTTTTATGTAAAATAAATAGAGTGGTGTCTACTTTGAAAATGCTGACTGTCATCCAAGAGGGGGGGGGGGGGGAATTGGGTGGTAGAATAAAACTTGAATTTCTTTTTCAAATTACAACTAAAGGCAAACTTAAAAAAAAACCCTTTCAGGTTTATCACAGTGAATATTTCAAACCATGAAGAGCATTAAAGAAGACTAAAGTAAAATATGCTGGGAGCTAGGAAAGTTAAGGGAAGAAATAATGCACATAGAGTTTATCCTGGTTTAGTTAATCCAGACCTACATCCAGTCCTCAGGCTCCACCTGAGATTTTCACTACCCTCTTGTTTAAACCGGGCACAAGAGAAGCCTACCACAGGTTTTACGAACACAGGTTCACCTGTCAACCTTTACAGAGTCTTAGAATCCCTCTAAACACTCCCCCTTACTATCTGTAAGGTAATAGCCCTGTTCTAAAGCACTAAGCTTTTAGAACAACCTCAAACAGTAGAGGATTTCAATAAATACGTTCACTTAATGAACTGATTGTGATAAAAACTTAAGTTCAGATAAACATATGATTATAAATTTAGAGCTTATCAATCTGACAATGTGAGCTCTAGCTCTACTTTGTTAAATCACTCAATTCATCATTTCTGTGCTCACTGAAATATATCTAATACTCTAGGCAGAGCTTCTTTTCATCTCGTATCACTTTGTCATGTGAATGTGTCGTCGTGTGTGTGCTCCTTTTTTTTATTCTGATGTCTTCAAGTCTTTATATATGGTGGTATGCTTTTCTATCCGTTGGAGACTTGGAGAACTAGCCGTTAGTGCTTTTCTTTCTTTTCATGCTTCAACTGGTTTTGCAGAGGATAAGATAGGAGAGAGACAGAGACTGTGAGTAACGTTATCCTGCTGCTACCTACTACTGTACTTGCATGTCAGCTTTTTCATTAGCGCTAGCTCCCTTGGCTATCGCTATTGTTAGTGTTGGCTATCACCCAAGAGGGGGGGTGAATTTGGTGATAGAATAAATTCTTTTTAAAATGAAATACAAATGATGTCAATCTTTGAAATCTTTTTAAGATTTACCACATAGAATATTTTCAACACATGAAATGTACTGAGAGTAGGATTGATATGCTGGAAACTAGGAGAGTTAAGGGAAGAGATAATGCACACAGAATTTATCCTGGTTCAGTCACTTTAGACCTACATCCAGTCCTCAGGCTCCACCTGAGATTTCTACTTTCCTCTTGTTTAGCTCTGTCATAAGAGAAGCCTACCACAGGTTTTACGAACACAGGTTCACCTGCCAACCTTTACAGAGTTTTAGAATTTTTCTAAACACTCCCCCTTACTACCCGTAAGGTTACCACCCAGTTCTCAAAGCACCAAGCTAGGGAACTACCTCAAACAGTAGAGGATTTTAACAATAAAGTTCACTCAATGAACATATTGTGATAAACACTTAAGCACAGAGAAATGTATGATGAAATACAACTAGCGCTTAATGATCTGAATAATGTATTGATCTAGCTCTTCTTTTCTAACACAATTAATTCATCATTTCTGGGCTCACTAAAATATATCTAATACTCTGGGCAGAGCCTCTTGTTTTCATCTTGCATCATTTCGTCATAAAAATGCTTAGTATTTTCGCTCGTTTTATTCTGTGATCTTCAAGTCTTTATATAGGGTATTATACTTTTCTGTCCGTTGGAGACTTGGAGAACTAGCCGTTGATAATTTCTTTCATCTCTTGCTTCAGCTAATCTTGTAGATGGTAAGCTAAGAGAGATGAAGACTCTGAGTAATGATAACCTGCTGCTACCTACCACTGTACTTGCATGTCAGCTTTTTCATTAGCGCTAGCTCCCTTGGCTATCGCTAGCTTGACAGAGTGAATCCTGCACTTAAACTGTTAGCCGGTGGATATTATCGATAGGGTACTTCATGAGCTCAAAGAGATAGAGACAATATACTATAAGTATTTTCAAAGCATTCTCAATCGATAGGAAAGAGTATTATCGATAGCATATTCTTTTAGCTCAATGTTCAGAGTACTAACTATATCATATCAGCATATATTCTTCTATCGATTGCTAATCCCTTATTGCTAGATACTTGATTTCTTATTAGTTTTAAGGATACAATTATCTAAGTATTAAGAGGCATTTCAAGGTATCCTATTATCGATAGCTAAACGTGTTAGCGCTAGCAACCATGTTTTCTTATCTGATTCATTTGCTCTCAGGCACTAGCTATCTGAATGATTATTATCTGAAGCACTTTTGTTATCGATAGCTTAACCTGTTATCGCTTGCTGATTTAGAGACTTAGTTCATTTATCTGCTGGTTTCATTTACTCATATGATTAATGAACTTCTAGCGATGGTATGTTTCTTAGTGATAGTGAATGACTTAGTGATTGATATTAACCTTGTTATTTCTAAGTCTTCACTTGCTATTCCTTTCTATCTATTAGCTATAGAGATACACTTAGCGATAGAGATATTTCTTTTAGTTGATCTGCTAAGCTTTTATTTGCTAAGTTACGATTTGCTATTTGATGGGTTTTTCATTAGTGATGGATCTTTATTCTAGCGATAGTGAATCTGTTACCTATCAGATTTTACTCGTTTAATTTAGAGGTAACTTACACTTATCTTGCTTATGTTATTTATGGGTCAGTCTTCATCAAAACTTAAGATTCTAACAGCTATCTTGACAGAGTGAGTCCTGCACTTAAACTGTTAGCTGAAACAAATACTCATGCAGTGGATGTTATCGATAAGGTTTTTCATTTGTTCAACAAGATAGAGACAATATATTAGTTAAGGTATTTTCAAGACATTCTCTATCGATAGCTAATTCTATTATCGCTAGTTGATTGCTCATTAGTTTAAGGATACTTATTTGAATATTCAAAGGTATTTCAAAGTATCCTACTATCGACAGCTAAGCATGTTAACGCTAACAACTATGTTATCACTAATTAACTCATTTGCTCAGGCACTGGCTATCAGAATGTTTATTATCTGAAGTATTCTGTTACCGATAACTTAACCTGTTATCGCTAGCTGATTTCATTTGCTCAAAGACATGGTTCATTGTTCAGCTAGTTATTCTTCCTTTTATTTATCCATGTTCTTAATGAACTTCTAGCGATATGTATTTCTCTAGCGATAGTGAAAGGCTTAGCGATAGATATTAACTTTGTTATTCCTAAGACTTCACTTGCTATTCCTTTCTATCTATTAGCGATAGGTTCTAGCTCTAGCGATAGTGATCTGTTACCTATCAGGTTTTACTTGTTTAATTCAAAAGTAACTTTCACTTATGTTTCTTATGTTATTCATGTGCCAGTCCTCATCAAAACGTAAGATTCTAACATACTTTTCCTCTTGAAAAACCTTTTTCTAATAGAAAATTACTTAATCTTTCATACCAGGCCTTGGTGCCTGTTTGAGTCCATATAAGGCCTTTTTGAGCTTAAAGACATGATCTGGTTTAGTAGAAATTTCAAAACCAGGAGGTTGTTCAACATATACTTCCTCCATGATATAACCATTAAGAAAGGCACTCTTTACATCCATTTGATAAAGTTTAAAATTTTTGAGGGATGCAAAGGCCAATAAAAGTCTTATTGCTTCCAATCTTGCAACTGGGGCAAAAGTCTCCTCATAATCCATACCTTCTTCTTGGTTATATCCTTTAGCCACAAGTCTTGCCTTATTTCTGATCACATATCCATATTAATCAAGTTTGTTTTTGAAAACCCATTTAGTTCCAATAATAGGATAATTTGAAGGCTTAGGAACTAAATCCCAAACTTGACTTCTTTCAAACTGATTGAGCTCTTCTTGCATTGCAACTATCCAATCACAGTCCTTTAGAGCTTCTTCAATGCAAGTAGGTTCAATTTCAGAAATAAAGGCAGAGAAGTGCATTTCATTTTGAACTTGATTTCTGGTTTTAACACCTTCATTAACACCACCAATGATTTGCTAAGGTGGATGATCCTTGTGATGTTTCCACGCTGAGGGTCCAGCTGGTGCATCATGAAGATCATCCTCTTGTCCCTCCTCATGGGATTCATTTGGTGGAGGTAATGATTGTGTAGAGTTTTTAGGCCTCTTTTGAAAACTCTATAAGCCTTACTTCTACTGGAATAGCCAATGAAAATTGTAGAATCAGATTTAGGATCGAATTTACCTAGGTTTATCTTCCCATTGTTGTGGATAAAGCATTTGGAACCAAAAACCTTAAGATGGCTTACATTTGGCTTTCTTCCTTTGTAAAGCTCATATGGAGTCTTGTCCATTCCTTTTCGAATGTAGGCTTTGTTTGAAATGTAACATGTAGTATTCATTGCATCTGCCCAGAACACTTGAGATACTTCTTTTTCATTTAGCATCATTCTAGCCATCTCAGTGAGTACTCTGTTCTTCCTTTTAGCCACTCCATTCTGTTGAGGAGTTCTAGGAGCTGAGAAATTATGATTGATGCCATTTTCTTTGCACAGCTCTAGAAAGTCTAGTTTCTCAAATTCTCCTCCATGATCTGTCCTGATTGAGCTGATTTTCTTGTCTTTTTCATTCTGCACTTTCTTAGCAAATAGATAAAAGGCATCAAAGGTTTCATCCTTGGAGGAAAGAAACATAGTCCAGGTAAACCTAGAATAGTCATCCACAATCACAAGAGTGTACAGACTTCCTCCTAGACTCTTCACTCTTGCTGGTCCAACCAAATCCATATGAACTAGTTCCAGGGGTCTAGTTGTGGTAACTTCCTTCTTAGGTTTAAAAGAGGACTTTGTTTGTTTCCCCTTTTGACATGCTTCACACACCAAATCAGATTTAACTTTCATATTTGGTATCCCAATAACTAAATCCCTTTTGATTAGCTTTTCTAGTTGAGACATATTAACATGAGCTAATCTTTTATGCCATAGCCAACAGTTATCAGAATTGCTTATAAGGCATTTTTCAGAAAGTTGCTGATTTAAATCTACTACATACAGATTTCCATTCCTGTTAGCTTTCAATCTATATTTCATATTTGATTTGTCTATAGCTAGTTCTTTCTTATCTACTATGAGGCATTCATTTGAGTCAAAAATTAGCCAGTTACCTTTGTCAGTACTTTGACTGACACTTAGCAAGTTGTGGCAGAGACCTTCTACAAGATAGATATCTTTGACTGGGCCAATGTCTCCTTTCCTAGCAATTTTGCCAGACTGATTTCCTCCAAAGCTAACTTTGGCACCATCCTTTAAAATCAGGTTGTCCAGTTTCTCTTTGTCTCTTGTCATGTGTCTTGAGCATCCACTATCTATATACCATTTGGCATTGTTGGATGCTGTGAGACATACCTGCACAGACTAAACAGATTTAGGTACCCAGATTTTCTTGGGTCCTTTGGGATTAGTTTGCTGCCTTTGATCCAAGTGGATCTTAGGCTCATGTGTCCCTTTAGAGACCCACTTGTATGATGTTGATAATCCATGTTTCTTAGGATAACCTGTTGATTCAGAATGGCCTTTTCTATTACAATAATTGCAGAAAGAGAAAGGTGATGAATAATCTGAAGTTTTTCTGAAAACCTTCCAGTATGATTTCTCCTTTGGCATATATTTATTTCCTTTCAAATTTTTGGGTGTTGAATCATACCCTATCCCAGTTTTATCTCTATATGCCTTTTGATTCATTAGCATAATATCAAGTATTTATGTGCTCTTAGTGAACTTCTTTAAAATCTCAGAAATTTTCTTATTTTCTTTCTGAAGAGTTTCACAATTTTTACAATCAGAATTTTGTTGAAGAACCTTTTCTGAGATTTGTTTACATTTTTCACAATCAGGTTTTTCAGCTTTCTTTTCAAGTTCTTTGGTCATCTTTCTCAAGACAGATACTTCTTTTGCTAGCTTCTCAAATTCAACATGTATATCATTATAGGCATCTTGAAGCTCTTGAAAAGATGGGTCAGTAGAGTATACCTCATTGCCGGATGATTCCTCCTGAGCCACCAGACAGAGGTTGGCTGCTTCCTCAGCATCACTAGTCTCCTCTTCCGAACTATCTCCCCATATAGATGAAACATAAGCTTTCTTTCTACCTTGTAATTTCTCCTTCTTTTTCTCTTTCTCCTTAAATCTTTGAAGACTTGGACATTCTGCTTTGAAGTGTCTAGGCTTCTTGCATTCATAGCACACAGGAGCATTTTTCTGGGGGTCCTTTCTGATGTTGCTTGGGCCACCTCTCTGGTATCTCCCTCTATTTCTAAAGAACTTTCTAAATTTTCTAACCATAAAGGCCATCTCATCATCATCCAGTTCCTCCTCATTTTCCTCATCCTCATCATCTTTTGTAGAGGCTGTTAGTGCAAGATTCTTTTTCTTTTTATATCCATAGAGTTCTCTTTGTACTTTAATGGTTGTTTCATACTCAGCCAGGCTTCCAAATAATGAAGTGATGGAGCTCATGGATTCTCCTCTCATTTCTTGGATTGCAGTAGCTTTCATCTGCCATTCAGGAGTCAGAATCTTTAAGATTTTGGAGACTTGTTCTGCCTCTGAGATCCTTCTTCCTAGAGCTGTAAGATTGTTGATCAAGTGAGTGAATATGATTTCCAGCTCCCTAATTGGTTCTCCTTCTTCCATCTTGAATAAATGAAAGTCAGTAATAAGTTGCTCGACTCTTCTAGTCTTTACACCACTGGTCCCCTCATGAGCAACTGCTAGGGCATCCCACATCTCTGTTGCAGTCTCCATATGACATACTCTAAAGTATTCCTTTTGGCTTAGGGAATTCTGAAGAATCAAGACTGCTTTGCTGTTGAGTTCCAGGTCTCCTTTGTCATCATCTGTTAACTCCTGAGGGAGCTTTGGCACTTGAACTCCATTTTCTGTTTTCATGGGAACAAGATTTCCTTCTTCAACTATCCTCCAGAGATCATACCCAGATGATTTGATAAACACCTTCATCTTCATCTTCCAAAAAGTATAATGTTTACCATTGAATCCAGGGGGTTTGTTGATTGAGCTGCCTTCTGGGAGCACATTATCATATCCTGCCATGATAGATCTTTTCTTCTCCTGATCGTGGGATCAGTGGAATCTGAAAAGACCAGGCTCTGATACCAAATGTAACAGCCAGGAATGCACAAGAGGGAGGTCAATTGTGCTTTTAAAATCTATCTCTGAGAAACAACACAGTTTATACTGGTTCAGCCCAAACTTGGCCTACGTCCAGTTCTCCAACCTGCAGTTGGGTTCCACTAATTCCTCAAGATTAAATCAGGCTCTTGACAGCCTTTACAAGTGACAGCAAGAACTCCCCTCTTTATTGGTCACTCCCCCTTACACTTTGTAAGTTTACACCCTACTCTTAAGATCCCACTATCTTAAGAGTAATTCTCACTTTGGTAATGAATACAGAGTAATTGTTCACTCAATTGAACAGATTGTGTTACACACTTAAGAATATGAGAACAGTAAGAGTTGAGAGTATTGAATGCAGTAGATACAGATAATAAATGTGGCAATCAATTCTTCCAACTAACTTCTACACTGAAGCATTTATAGTCTCTTCTAGAATTGTATCCGTTGACAATATGACCGTTTGAATATGTCCAGAGAGTTGAGTGATCTGGTGGAGTATTGGAGATGTATTCTGCTATGCATTTACTCCATTGTACTTGACTTTGCTTTAGCTCATCTCTCTTCATCTATCGCTGGAAGGGTAGGTGAGTTTCAACGGCTCTTTTCATCAGATTGTGTGTTAACGTTAACTTCCATAATTAGGTCTGAGCAATTCTGTACTTGGAAAGCTTAAAGTAGTCTTAACCATTGATTTTGAATAAAAGCTATCGCCACTCAGATTATATGCCTCTGATCGATCACAGGGTCTGACGTCTGATCGATTACATATCGATTACACATAGATTATAGCCTGTATCACTGAACATCAGATTAGAAATCATGCGCCTAATCGATTACAAACAGATTACATTCAGATTACATGATTTCTTTAATCGATTACTAAATTTCCTATAATCGATTAATGCTCTCTAATCGATTAGGCTTAGAATATGTTCTGATCGATTAACGCTCTCTAATTGATTGGGCAATTTACTCTTAATCGATTACTGACTCTGATCGATTAGGCTAAGATATCTTAATCGATTAGACGACTCTAATCGATTACTCCAATTTCTCCTAATCGAATGGGCTAATTTTCTCTCATCGATTGCAGGGGCCTCTAATCAATTGGGCACGATCTGATCTGAACTTGATTCATCTCTAATCGATTATGCTTAAGTTCTTTGACTTGTAATCTATCCCTGATCGGTTGGGCAAGACTTAGGATTTTCTATCAGATTATCCTAAGATATTTCTGATCTTATCATAGCCTTTCCATATGCCTAAGTTATGTTTAGTTATCATCAAAACTTATTATTCTAACATCAAGTACCCTATATGCATATGCAATTACCCTAGGGACCTTGTCAACTCTATGACCAAGCATGGTTTCTACCGCATAATTAGATGCATCACATGAAAATTCAAACGGCAATTGCCAATTAGGTGCACTAATAATGAGAGGAGAAATCAAGGAAGGCTTCAAAGTGTCAAAGGCATGCTTGCATTTATCATTAAAAACAAAGTTAGAATCCTTTTTAGGCAATGAAGAAAGAGGTAAGGCAATCTTGGAAAAATTAGCAAAGAAATGCCTATAAAATCCTGCATGCCCTAGAAATGATCAAACTTCTTTCAAGTTCATAGGATAAGGCAAAGAGGAAATAACTTCAATTTTAACTTTGTCAACCTCAATCGCCTTGCAGGAGATCAAGTGATCTAAAACAATGCCACTATATACCATGAAATGACACTTCTCATAATTCAAAACCAAATTCTTTTCCAAGCATCTTTTCAAAACAAGTTCCAAACTAGATAAGCATTCATCAAAGCTAGAGCCATACATAGTGAAACCATCCATAAAGACCTCCATGTTATGCTCCAACAAGTCACTAAAAATGGACATCATGCAACATTGAACAGTACCAAGAGCATTGTAAAGTCCAAATGGCATCCTACGATAAGCAAAGGTACCAAAAGGACATGTGAATGTGGTCTTTTCTTGGTCCTCTGGTGCAATTGGTAGTGGAAAGTACCCAGAGAACCCATCAAGAAAGCAATAATGATACCAGAAATTCTTCCAAGCATTTGATCAATGAAAGGCAAAAGAAAGTGGTACTTCTTAGTTGAGGAATTAAGCTTCCTATAGCCTATACACACTCTCCAAGAATTCTGCACTCTAGTGGGGATAAGCTCATCATTGTCACTTTGGACAATGGTAATACTACTCTTCTTTAGTACTACTTGTATTGGTGACACCCACTCTCTATCAGAAATGGGATACATAATCCTTACACTCAAGAATTTGGCAACCTCTTTCTTTACCACATCAAGAATCAGAGGGTTGAACCTCCTTTGTGGTTGCCGAATAAGCTTAGAACCCTTCTCCAAGAGGATCCTATGTGTAAAAGCTGAGGGATTGATCTCTGGAATCTCAGCAAGAGACCACCCAATCGCAACCCTATGAGACCTAAGAAAAGAAACTAGTCTACCCTCCTCAACATCAGATAAAGAACTTGAAATAATCATAGGCAATTTATTAGAATCAGCAAGAAAGACATATTTCAAGTTAGGAGGTAAGGGTTTAACATCCACAATTGGGAGTTTTACCACAAATACCAACTCTTGTAGCTCAAGTGCTCCGAATGCTAGAGTGGTATCATCACAAAGCAAGGAAGGAGATATGAGTGCATGATTGCACCATATTTTTTATACACTTTTCATTGATAAAATCATTAGATTATTGCATGTTCTTGGGGTAATTGCACCTAATTAGGGTAATTTCTGACTTTTGCACACTTTGTTGGAATTTGTTCTAATCAAGGGCAATTTGGGAACCATTAGTATGATTTATTGTTTAACCCATTTTCAAGAACATTTTGATGCTACCTTAGGTCCATTTTATGTGCAGGTCATAGAAGAAGCATGCCCAAACTAAGAAGCCAAGTTGCAGTGAAAAATTCTGGACGGAGCCGAAGAAGAAAGTGAAGAGAGAAACAGAATCGGAGCCGCGGCGAACTGACGGCGACAAAGACTAGTGAGGCAGAAGCAACATGAGCTCGCCGTGGGTTTCGTCGCGGCGATCTCACGGCGAACTCCCAGCAAAGTTCCAGAACCAACATGAGCTCGCCGCGGCGAGCCCACGGCGAAGTCCCCAGAATCTGCAAAAATCTGACGCGATTTTAGGGTTTCTGAGGGAGTATAAATGGATCCTAACAACCCTACCTTCACTCTCTAAGCCTCCTATGCACGAAATTGAAGAGCTCTCCTAGGGTTTCACTCATTTCCCTCTTTCTCCACTCAAATCCTCTCATCCCTACTCATCTCCACCTCAAATTTCACTGATTTTCTTGTTCTTTCCCTTTCTAACTTCCATTTCCACTCCAATTTTCCTTCTATCTTCCCCACTCATGGAGGCTGTCATCATGGGTCCTCTTGGGCTCGAGTTTGAAGACATGAGAGGCTAGAATCGTGGTGCTTTGGTGGTGTGAAGGTGGCTTGAGCTTCAATGGGTGAAATAGGGGAGTTATTTGTTTTCTCATGCTCTTTTCCTTATGTATTGAGTTTTGTGGTTGCATTTCTCTTGTATATTTGGATTGGAGACATGTTTTTCCTCTTTCATTGTCTTTAAATTGGAATATTTGTGTTGGATATTGAGTTATGTTAATTGAATGATGTATATGTTTGAATTTCCTATTGGGTTTATGATGCTATATGATTTTTAGTGGTTGCTAGATTGTGTAGCTTAATTTATCCAATTGAATGTTGTGGCTGCACATTCTCGAGAGGAATCAGTTTTCAAAACTCATGTTCCAACACACACCAAGTGGAGCTTAACACTAACCTTAAGTAATGGCTAAGAGAGTGGTTGCTTGATTAGTCATTAATTAGGGCTAGTGGACCCCTAGTGGTTGCTTGGGGATTTTTCAATTATACTTGGTGCACCTTTTAACTCCCAATATCAATTTTAATGAAGCGTGAGAGCCACCAAAACACTACCAGAGCCTATTTTACCAATTTCCCTTAATCCAAACCCTTTTCTCCCTTTTAATTAAAAGAAAATTACAAAAACAAGTAATAGCAATTGTCAATAGTTTTATTATATGGATTTTCAAAATCAAACCCGCATACCTTTTATTGTTTCAATTACATTTAGTTAGCTTAGGTAGTTTAGAAGGACTCCTTAAGTGAAACGATCCGGGATTGTGCCACTTTACACAATCCTTGGTAATTATTGTGATTTTAACCCTAAGGCGTAAGGAAAAGGTTTAAATCAGTGCATCTACAAATGTGGAAACTTCTCCACTTCCCAAGGGTGAGCAAGTATCCACCATAGGCAAAGCTACAGGTGTAGCTTGTATAACAGTGTCCATGTGGTCAACAGGACCTGCATCATAATCAAAAGAAACTTTCTCAAGACCACTAGGTGTGGGGTGAGTAGATGTAATATCATAAAATCAAGTAGATGCATCAAAATTATATGATGCGGAAAGCCAGCTCTCAATCTCAATGCAAGCAAGACATGGCACATCATTAATGCAATCACAAAATGAAGAAGTATGGGAGGGGAAAATGATAGGTGATGGATTAACATGCTCAAATGAATCAACAAACATAGCATCACAAAGCTCATCAATATCATAATCCACACGAGAAATTGCACTAATACCTAGGTAGGAACAATCATCACTAGCATTGTGCATGGTCTTGGAAAATAGAAACTTGACCTCTTGGTCATCAACACCCATAATGATTGTACCTTCGGTCGTCCTAAGAAATGGTCGGCCTAGAATCAACGTACTATCACTAGAGTTGTCATTAGTCATTTCTAGGACATAGAGTTTGGACGGGAACACAAGGCCATTCACATGCACCAAAATGTCTTCCAAGATGCCCTTGAGATACGTAATTGTTCAGTTCACAAGTTCGAGAACCACACTTGTGTTCTAAATAGACTAGGTAACGAACGAATTAAAAATAGAGGTAGGCATGACATTAATAGCAGCACCAAGATCTAACAAAGCATTTAAAATGGTGGTCTTGCCAATGATACAAGAAACAATGTAAGAACCTGTGTCTTTGCATTTTAAAGGCAATCGGGGTTTAAACAAAGTACTAACATTAGAACCTAGTTGGATTCTTTCACTATGCTTGTATTTCCTCTTGTTGATGCACAAATCCTTCAAAAAATTTTCCGACTTGGGCATTTTCTTAATCAGATCGAGAAGAAGCAAATTTACTTCTACTTTGCTAAACATGTCAAACATCTCTTTATCACATTTATCATCTACAACCCTCTTGCTAGATAAATAGGAATGAGGAAAAAGAAGATAAGAAACTTTGGCCTCTTTACCTTTCTCATGTGGCTCTTGGTTGGGTGAATCATATGTGGCAAAGTGAACACCTCTCTTGCTCTTTGTAGAAGGTGGGGTGGCTATGAGTGATTTCCTTGGGATAATGGGATCCTGGAGGAAAGGGTTGTAATCTTTCAAAGTGTAAGGGGGAGAGAATTTGGTGAGATAGTGAGGTCTTACTGAGAAAATTCTCTAAGGTGTAAAGGTATTCAGGAACCTGTTGTAATCTTGATTCACTAATGGAACTGGAGAACTAGATGTAGGTTAGAGTTAGGACCAAACCAGTATTGTAACGTCTGGAATTTTACTACTATACTATAACATTTTAATTGAATTACAACCACTTTTTAATGTCGGAAGCCCAAAAATACGTAAAAATTTAAAACTTTTCTTTTAAAACATTAGACCAACCCTCTATTGGTTGGAATGGGCTTTTCAGACAAATTGAAATAACTTAAAATTCTTTATAAAATAAAGTGGTTAATAAAACAATTAAAAGTACACTAACTCTCTTAAGGGAGTCTATTCATAGTGCATAATACTTAGGAAATTTAAATCTCTTAATAAATTTATACAATTCTATTTTCTATACTTCCTACTATTAATTTAATAATTTAATTTTACAACATATACAAATAACCTTATTAAAATATTTACTGCCTCTTGCTTTCCAAATTATATTCCTAATTTCTTCGTGTACTCTTCTTCCCCAGCTAGCTTCTTTCAACCTGCTAAACTGAAAAATGTTTGGGGAACGGGGTGAGATTGGAAATCCCAATAGCAGTTTCTTTCATTAACTTTTATTTTTCATGCTAGCATTGCCATGTATTAATTTCATAAATCTGAAAAAATAAAACAATTATACATACTTCCTGCACTCAATGCTCTACCAGCCACTATTAACAATATATTCGTTAACTAGTGGAGGCCTCACCTGTAGGATTTCTTGTTATAACTATCCCGTTATAACATAACTGAACTGGCAAAGGGGTAGCGAACCACCTAAGCCTAGAATATTCCATAAACTCTATGCAGGAATTAACAAGGTTTCTAACCTTCATGCATAATGTAAACTTGCAACAGATATTACAAAATAATACATGTAATTTAATTGTTATTGAAATAAACTGCTACCTGTCTTCTGAGCTTACTCTCCACTGTATTTCTTCTCTTCTACGTACTCTGGGAATTCGATCCCACTAATTTGTCCTATAAATATTTATAGTATAAAATAATATATTAATATCTAACTTAAGCATAATAATTAAGCGTCTCTCTCCTTCCTATTGTCCTACCCCTTTCTATTTCTAATATAATAAAGTCTAAATTATCTTAACTTAGTGTTTAATCACACCATCATTCATAAGCATTGCACAAACAGTAATTAATATTCATACAACACAAACATTAAACATAAAAATATACTTACTAGTTTAAATTAACTAACCTTTCTTATTAATCAATAAATAATTAAATGACTTACATTCATTATAACTTATAAATCTTTAAACTCAATTTAAAGCTTAATCCTAATCCTTGGAAATTCTTAAGCAATGAATTAGCTTTAAAACTAAACTTGTAACTCCTTAACTTAACTTTACCAATTTAATCCAACCAGTAAATCACCAATCAATTTTCTTTTATTTACTTAATCTTATCTTAATTCAAAATCCACCAACAAAAGAAAACCACCACTTCAGCTTCCTAAACCTTTAAGATTTCAACATCACTAACTCACTTAACTAAAATAATTACTCTTCACAAGGAACATTAATAGCAAGAAATAATCAGGACCAACAAGAGCAGAAAATCATTATTATCTCCAATATCATCAACCTTGTATTAGAATTAAAACAAAGTTAAGGAAATCAAGCATATAGGGAACATCTCCAATACAGTGCAGCCAGAACTAAGAATTTTAACTTTAACACCTAGACCCTCCAATCAACATTCTTAACAACTTCCTATTTCTTCATTTTATTAATTATCAAATTACCTTTCTTTGCTCCTAAATCTAGCAGCCAATAACCTTAATAAAAGCAGAGAAACACTACTACCTTTATTGTCATCATCTATCAACAACCATTTTCCTATTTCTAATTTAATTAACCATCATAGTATATTTTTTTTTCTTCTTCCCAAAACCAAACCTATCGGCCAAAGCATCAAAAATCCAAGAGTTGCACATTTGATAACCACATATTAATCAACTATAAGTAGACAATTGCAATCCACCTTCCAAAACAATACAAAGCACCGGTGGTCCCTTTTATCCTCCCTTACCGAACAGAATGGAAAACAAGAAGGGAAACAAGAATTCCAAACTTGCTATAAATCTCATCATCCAACAAAACTAGCCCATCACCAGAATTGGAGCTTTCAACCACCAATGCCATACACCCATACGAAATAAAACTCCAATATCAAGTTTTTAACAATTAAACTTCCCTTTTTCCTCCACCACCACCCCACAGCCAGAGCAACCGGAGGAAATAGAATTAAACAACTATAACTTACATCACCCATTCACAAATAAACCTATTCAATTCAACTTCCTAATCAAGACAGAATATTAACAACAATTTCCCCTCTTGGCCGAGCAGAGCAGAGAAGCAATTAGAAACAAGGATTCATATTTAATTAAGCTTATCCATTATACCAATTTCTCCTGGTGCTTAGGATGATAATACATCAAAAGAAAGAATATAAACCAAGCAATCCCATCCTCTTTCCATTTCTTCCTTCTCGGTCAGACAGGGCAAGAACAAGGAAGAACAAAAACAATAATCAATTATTCTAAATTCATCAAATCACACATCCAAATCACCCATTCTAGCCTCCACTTTGTACAGATATTACTTCAAAAATTTGTCCCTCTTTGCCCGACGGATTGCAGAAAAACAGAGGAGGAAGAAATTCTTCAAAAATTCCATAAGCTTCAAAAACCCACACATAATCCATTCCATAATCTTAAATTCACTAACAGTCATGAGTAATTAGCCTCAAAACAAGAAACACCTAAAAAAATCCCAAATTTTGCCTCGGTGAATAGTGACCCGACGGAGGGAGTTTGAACAATCAGACCAAATTCGACTTCCCTTCCAAAATCAATACTCAAACACCCAAAAGAAAGGTTCAAGCAACATTCCTATGAATCTAGAAGCTTCAAAAACCTTCCTAAAATCTGAATCGTTTCCCCCCCATTTCACTCAAACACGCGGCGGAAAAGAAGGAAAACTCACCTAAACTTGTTCCAAACTTCCTTGAATACTTCCTTCCCTTATCCCGCCGAAGAACCAGAGAGAAGAGAGAATGAGAGAGTGAAGTCGAGTGAGAGAGGGAGAGTGTAATGTGTGTGTGTGTGTGTCGGTCATGAGGGAGTATATATTATATGTTTTTTTTAAGTGTGTGTGTATATGTGGAGACAGGGGAATAAAAGAAATAAGAGGGAATAGGATCATGGAGGACACGTGTGTGGCCTAAATTAAAAGAGAAACATGATATTTTGTTTTTATGGGTATTTTACTATCTTGCCCTTCCCTTTATAATTGAAGATATTTTTATCTAGAGGCAGATATTGTCTTTTTCATTTCCTATTTTCTATTTCTCTCTTAAATCATAATTTTATTTACCATTATCATTTAGAAATAAACCTAAATCTGTGTCCAAAATAATTTCTCTAGATATAATTTGGTTCCTAAATTTATTTATAAGACTTTTTAATTAATAACCAATACCCCAAGATTCTAAATATTCCCTTATTTAAATTTATCTCCTAACTATTGTTCTTAACTAATAAAGAAAATAAATCTTAAAAATTATTAAAAATATACTGGGCCTCATAAATTTATTTATAAGGCTTTTTAATTCCAAAATACATTTATAAGACCTCAACTACATTCTTATTATCTCTTTTTCCCAAATTAGGTTTTATCTTCTAATTAATCCTTCTTTGTTTCCTAAATAAAATAAGCCTTAAAATTATTAAAAATGCCTAATATCATAAATTTATTTATTTTAATACTTTTTAATATTTTGAATAATATCCCTAAAACATAGTTAATTCCTTATATCCATTTTGTAAATTTTGGGATGTTACAAGTATAATCCCTTGTGCATCTTGTTTTAAGTTCTTTCAAATTTTTAGAGATTCTCTAGTCACCCCCTCTTGTGTATTTCTTGCCATTTTCATTTGGTATCAGAGCAAGGCTTCTCAATCAAGTGATCCAATGATAAGAGAAGAAAAGATCCATGGTAGAACTGAATGCATGCTACCTGAAGGAAGTTCTATCACAAAGCCCCCTGGCTTCAATGGAGAGCACTATGCCTACTGGAAGATGAAGATGAAAATCTTCATTAAGGCAAATGGTTATAGATTGTGGCAAGTGATTGAGAATAGTGATTACATACCCATGAAGACAGAGAATGGGGTATTGGTAAAAAAGGAGCCTGGAGAGTACACCAATACTGAAATAGAACACTTGGAGCTAAACAGCAAAGCCATCCTAATGATTCAGAGCAGCTCTATGTTAGAAGGAGTATTTCAGAATCTCCAATCTTGAAACTACAAAAGAAATGTGGGATGCTCTTGAAGTAGCTCATGAAGGAACAGAAGGAGTAAAGAGTAGAAGAATCAATCAACCGATAGCTGAGTATCATTTGTTTAGAATGAAGGAAGGAGAAACCATCAGAGAGTTAGAAAAAAGATTTACTCACCTCATCAACCATCTTGCAGCTCTTGGAAAAATTATCTCTCAGGAAAAATAGGTCACCAAAATCCTGAATATCCTTACTGATGAATGGCAAGCAAAAGCTACAGCTATTGAGGAAATTCATGGAGAATCCTTGAGTTCAGTCACCTCCCTGTTTGAAAGTTTGGCTGAGTATGAGAGCAAGATGAAGTATAGACAGGAGCTAGCTGGAGGAGATAAGAAGAAAAAGACTGTCTCTTGATACTTCAAATGAAGAAGATGATGATGAAGATGAGGGAGATCTGGATGATAAAGAAATGTGACTGATGGTGAGAAGATTTAGAAGATTCTTCAAAGGTGAAGGAAGCAGGTTCCAGAAAGGAGGCCCTAGTGCTGCCAAGAAGGACAATCAGAATAATGCTGCACCAGTATGCTATGAATGTAAGAAACCTGGACACTTCAAGTTTGAGTGTCCTAGCCTTCAAAGGCAGAAAGAGAAAGAGAAGGAGAAGAAGAAAGAGAAATATACTAGCAAAAAGAAGGCCTATGTATCATCAATATGGGGTGATAGCTCTGATGAAGAAGAAAATGAATTAGAGGAAACAACCAATTTGTGTCTGGTGGCTCAAGAAAAATCAGACACTGAGGTAACTGTTTCTGAACCATCCTTTCATGAACTTCAAGATGCTTACAATGCTTTACATATTGAGTTTGTGAAAATTGCAAAAGAAGTAGTTTTTCTAAGAAAAAAGAAATATAGAATATGAGAAAAGAGCTGAAACTTTTGAATGCAAGAACTGTGAAAAACTCACTGTCTAAAATGAAAAGCTTTCAAAAACTCTACAAAAGTTTACAAAAGGCAGTGAGGCTTTGCAAGTAATGCTCACCAATAAGAGAGCATATGGAGATAAAATAGGTCTTGGTTACAATGCAGTTCCACAATTTTCAAAAACCAAGAAAACAGTTAAAGAAAAACCGTACCTGAAATTTTTCAGAAAATCAACGGAGAATGTCAGTACTTTTAGCTTCTGTAATTTTTGCAATAGAAAGAGACATTCTATGTCAACATGCTATCTGTAACACATACTTCTAGGACTCATCACCAATCTTAATAATCGATGGGAATCATATTCAAGCTCATATGGGACTTAGAACATCAAAACCACAAGCTTTTAAAACTTTTCTTTATTTCCGGAAAAATGCTGGAAATGCGGAAACTTTTCCAGCAACTTTGAAAACTCATGACTAATTGTAGAAAAATGTTTTTGACTTGGTTCAAGTCTCAAATTAAAGCTTGAAGAGTCCTCTATCTGGGAAAAATACCAAACAGATCATGCATCAATCCAGGTGATACACAGTTTTGATTTTCCCAACCTACCTTCATTCTCACGCCCACAAATTTTGGCCTTCTTGCGTGATTTTTAATTTGAGCTACATAACTTCCGATTTGTTTTGTTTTTGGGTTTCCAGAAAGCCCTATATGTCTAGTATTGTACATAAAAATTTGATAGCTAAAGGCATTTATTTACTAATTTTAATAACTTCGTCAATAGACATTGCACAGAATGGAACCCAGAAAAACAGCATTTCAATTGCATGCATTAAAGCTTTTTCTTAATAGCCAAGAATGACCATATAATACATGAATCCAAAAGGATAACATAATAACAACATAATCAAAAGCATCCCAATAATAATACAGATTTATCTTAAGCTCAAAGATGCACAATAAAAACAAAGAGCGTTGAATCTTCCATCTTAACTTAGGCTAGCTTCTTCTCTTTCTCCTTTGATGAACTTACTCCTAAAATGGTTTAGATTATTTTTGGGGGGGGGGTGAGATTTTGGGGAAAATCTCAACAGATAATACTCAACAAACAATCATGCAAGTTTAACATTGGACAAGATATGGCAATACCAATAACTTATACTTGTGAGCATTTATGTTCTTGAATAATCACATATGGCCATAGCATTATAAGAAACACATAATCACTTCAAACATATTTCATCAAGGCAGCCAAATATCACATCACAATATTGAAACAATGCTAGAAATTTAAGAGAGTAAGTACTACCTTAGATCTTTACAACTTCTCTTGGAGTCCCAACCTTCAAGGCTCGTCAAGAACACTCCTCTTTCTCTCACTTTCTTTGGGGCTGCTAGTTTGTGTGGAGAATGGGATGGAAGGGTTTCTATTTATAGGGAAAATGAGGGCAAGGATCACCCCAAGCCACATCACACAATGCCTAATATCATGGAGATTTCTTCTACTACTCTTATCCTACCTTAGGTTAGCCTCCTCTATTGCACCACTCATGCAATTTCTCTTCTTTTCTTGCTTTTATTTTATTTTCTCTCTCCTTAATAATGACCACCTTACCTCTAGTAAGTCGCACCTTTTGTCCATTTTGACCCTAAAGCCTATTACCTTATTTTTACTAAATCAACATTTTTCTTTTAGTTCATTGGAGGAACATTTTTTTTAACTTTCTTTCTCTTCTCCTACCTCTCCCATGCACCACCTTTGGCCAATTGGGGAAGGAAGAGAGACTTTTCTTCCTATCTTTCATGAAGACATGATGACATCACTCACAATAATCCTTCTAAGCTTGCATGTCTTCCTATTGGTCTCTTATTATTTTATTTCGTTTTCTTTTACTCTTTGCATGCATTTCCATTGGCTCTCTTATTTTACCTTATTTCCTATTTTGATTTTCTTCCTTGCATGTCTTCCTATTGGTTATCTTGCCATGATAACCCCTTCTTCTTTTCCCTTGAATGCATTTCTATTGGTCATTACATAATCTTTTCTTTTTAATATAATTTATGCTTACACATATTTCAATTCATTTCTTATTTATTATTTGCAACATAATTCCCTCCCTCTCTATGACATGTGGCGCCACCCTATGCTCCACGAGGGGGAATTACCATTTCTTATGGGCTAAGGTCTTTCTCTTATCCATTTTCTAAGCCCAACCCTAAACTAGATGGGTTTCTAAGAAAATAATATCCTCTCATTAACATGCAAATTTCTATTTAATTATTATAAATTCTCTCTTAATATTTGATGAGAATTCTTAGGGAAATTTAAATAAACATTTAAACTATCTCATGCTTTAACTAATGCCTATAGAATGTAATTTCCAAACTAATAAAAATCGGAATGTTACATTTCTACCCTCCTAAAAAAATTTCGTCCTCGAAATTTAACACATACCTTAACTAAATATCTCGGGGTATTTATCCTTCATAGCATCTTTTGTTAGAATCTTAAGTTTTGATGGGGACTGGACCTATAGATAACATAAGTAAAATAAAATAACTTAATCTGGAATGAATTGAGATAAGAATCATAATAAGCGACTAAGTAAATGAGTGTAGGTTATCTTAACATTGAATAAGCAAAATCTTATAGATAACAGATATACTATTGCTAAGCTAGAACCTATCGCTAACAAATGGAAGTGTTAGGATAATAATAGCTAATGAAGACTTAGCAATAATATGAGGAAAAGTAAATATCTCTATCGTTAAGACCTTCACTATCGCTAATATCATGAGTTGAGCTAGCCTAAGCAAGCAAAGAACAATAGATCACTATCACTAAGGTCCCATAGATAACATGGATAACACAAAGAGGGAGACTGTTAGAACAGCTAGCAGTAATAAACTATAGTTACTAACGATAACATGATTAGCTATCGATAACAGAATACTTGAAATGACTTAGACATTCAGATAGCTAATAGTGACAACATAGTTACTAGCGATAATGTGTCTAGCTATCGATAGAAAGATACTTGTTGAAATAACTTAGACATTCTGATAGCTAATACACTGTCTGTAAACATTGAGCTAATGAATTTCACTAGCGATAACACCTACTGTGCTTCACATGAATACTTATTTAGCTAACAGCTAAGTGCAGGACACACACTATTAAGCTAGCGATAGACAAGGGAGCTAGCACTCCTGAAAAAGTTGCTATGCAAGTACAATGTTGCAGGTGATCGTTACTCACAGACTCTATCTCTCTTAGCTCACCCTCTGCAAGAATTAAATGAAGCAAGAGAAGAAAGTTGACGAAGATGAAGAACAGCATTAATTGCCAATGGCTAAGAGCTCTCAACAACTAAATTCAAATGGCCTCTTGGAGTTGAAAGAGAAGGCAAGCTGTGAAGAGTTATAAATATCAAGCTTTGAGCATTTATGAAGAATTAGACAAACTGACTCACACACACACACACAGATGAACCAACATTTAATATTCTTATCTACTCTCTGCTCTCAGGAAAAGTCTAAAGCTCTGTTGTAAAGGTTGGAAGGTGAACCCGTGTTGTAAAACCAGTGGCATAGTGGAACCCAACGAGAAGTTGGAGAACTGGACGTAGGCATTGTGTTGGCTGAACCAGTATAAAGATTTTGTGTTTCTAAGCTTTATTTTTAAAAGCACAATTCACCCCCCCTCTTGTGCGTTTTGCCATTTTTATCTTTCATTTACCACGTAGCTTCTTTAGCTGATGACCCTATCCAGACAACCTCGATTAGTGGAATACTCTTATTCTCACTTGGTTGATCATGGAATCTATGATTCGCTTAGGCCTCACTTCAAAAGACAAGTTGTCTCAGAGCAATGTCCTCATATTCTATGACATGCGTTGGATCTTGCTGATACTTCTTTATTTGGGAGACATGAAAGACATCATGAATCTTACATAAATTAGTAGGTAAGGCTATTTTATAAGCTATAGGACCAACCTTTGAAAGAATTTGGAATGGTCCTATACACTTAGGACTTAGCTTCATTGACTTAAGAGCTCTACCTATACCGGTCGTGGGTGATACTTTTAGAAAAATGTGATCCTTGACTTCACTATAATTTCCTTCTCTTGTCTACATAACTCTTATGCCTGCTTTGTGCTGCTTGAAGCTTTTGCTTGATCATCTCGATCTGCTGAGAAGTTCTATCTACTAATTCAGGGCCTAACATACTTCTTTCTTTCAACTCTGCCCAACAAAGTGGAGATCTACACTTTCTACCATAGAGTGCCTCATATGGAGCCATCTGAATGCTCGCATGATAGCTATTGTTATAGGCAAACTCTATCAGAGGTAAGCGTGAATCCCAGCTGCCCATTAGCTTCAACACACACGATCACAACGTATCTTCTAGCGTCTGAATGGTTCACTCCGATTGACCGTCGATCTGCTGGTGATATGTTGTGCTAAACCTTAACCTTGTGCCCATCACCTTTTGCAGTGATGTCCAGAATCTAGATGTAAATCTTGGATCTTTGTTTGATACAATACTATTCAGCACAACATGCAATCTAACGACTTCCTTTACATATAACTTTGCTAGCTTATGTAAGATATGGGTCACTTTTATTGGCAAAAAGTGAGCTGATTTGGTTAGTCAGTCCACTATTACCCATATAGCATTACTTCCTGAAGGCACTACAGGTAGTCCCATAACAAAGTCCATACAGGTAGTCCCATAACAAAGTCCATAGATATACTTTCCCATTTCCATTCTGGGATATCTAAAGATTGCAAAGTTCCTGCTGGCTTCTGATGTTCTATCTTTATCTTCTGTCATGTCAAACACTGAGCAACGTACTGAGTTACCTTTTTCTCCATGCCAGGCCACCAAAACATTCCTGTGAGCTCCTGATACATCTTTGTTATACTTGGATGAATGGTATACTTGCTCTTGTGCGCTTCATCAAGAATCTTTTGTTAGAATCTTAAGTTTTGATGAGGACTGGACCCATAGATAACATAAGTAAAATGAACAGATAACGTATAACTTAGTCTGGAATGAATTAAGATAAGAATCATGTTATATGACTAAGTAAAAGAGTGTAGGTTGTCTAAACATTGAACAAGTAAAATCCTATAGATAACATATACTATCACTTAGCTCTATCTCTATCGCTAATGCCTTATAGATAACATAGAAAACACTGATTAGAACAGTTATCAGTAATGAACCATAGTCACTAGCGATAACGAGAATAGCTATCGATGGCAGAACCCTTAGCCATTCAGATAAGCTATTGCATTGAACTAATGAAATGACCTATCGATAACATAGCTTCTAGCGATAACAAGTTCAGCTATCGAGAACAAAACACTTGTTGAAATAACTTAGACATTCTGATAGCTAATGCATTGTTTCTGTCATTAAGCTAATGAAGCTCTCTAGCGATAATATCTATTGTACTTCACTTGAATACTTGTTTAGCTAAGTGCAGGACTAACACTATGAAGCTAGCAATAGCCAAAGGAGCTAGCGCTACTGATAAAGCTGCTATGCAAGTACAATGTTACAGGTTATCGTTACTCACATACTCTGTTTCTCTTAGCTCACTCTCTGCAAGAATTAAATGAAGCAAGAGAAGAAAGTTGACGGAAATGAAGACCAGCATTTATTGCCAACGGCTAATAGGGCTCAACGAACATATTCAAACGACCTATTGGAGCTGAAGGAAAAGGCAAAGCTGTGAAGAGATATAAATACCGAGTCTTAAGCATTTATGAACAAGAGAACAAGAGAACAAGCGAACAAGAGAACAAACTTACAAACATTCATTACTTTCACCTACTATCTGCTCTCATAAGCTTAAAGTTTTATTACTCTTAGTGAGTTTATTTGTACTTCAGTGTTTATCAAAATCTGTTTATTAAGTGTACTCATTTATTGAAATCCTCTACTATTTGAGGTTGTTCTAAAGTCTGGGATTTTAGAACAGGGTTGTATTCTTACAACTTGTAAGGGGGAGCGTTTAGAGGAAGTCTAAAGCTCTGTTGTGTTGAGTTCTCCCATCATGGACATCTCGAATTCTCCCTGTATAGTCTTAGAAAATTCCTCACAAAGAGATTCATCAGTAGCACCAAAAATAATATCATCTACATAAATTTGTACAACAAGCATGTTTTTCTTCTTGTGTAGAATAAATAGAGTGGTGTCTACTTTTCCTCTTGAAAAACCTTTTTCTAATAGGAAATTACTTAGTCTTTCATACCAGGCTCTTGGTGCCTGTTTGAGTCCATATAAGGCCTTTTTAAGCTTAAAGACATTATCTGGTTTAATAGAGATTTCAAAGCCAGGAGGTTGTTCAACATATACCTCCTCCATGATATAACCATTAAGAAAGGCACTCTTTACATCCATTTGGTAAAGTTTAAAATTTTTAAGAGATGCAAAGGCTAATAACAGTCTTATTGCTTCCAATCTTGCAACTAGGGCAAAAGTCTCCTCATAATCAATACCTTCTTCTTGGTTATATCCTTTAGCTACAAGTCTTGCCTTATTTCTGACCACAGAACCATATTCATCAAGTTTGTTTTTGAAAACCCATTTAGTTCCAATAATAGGATAATTTGAAGGTCTAGGAACTAAATCCTAAACTTGACTTCTTTCAAACTGATTGAGCTCTTCTTGCATAGCAACTATCCAATCACAATCTTTTAGAGCTTCTTCAATGCAAGTAGGTTCAATTTCAGAAATAAATGCAAAGAAGTTCATTTCATTTTGAATTTGATTTCTGGTTTTGACACCTTCATTAACCCCACCAATGATTTGCTCAGGTGGATGATCCCTGTGATGTTTCCATGCTGAGGGTCCAGCTGGTGTATCAAGAGGATCATCCTCTTGTCCCTCCTCATGGGATTCATCTAGTGGAGATAATAATTGTGTAGAGTTTTTAACCCTCTTTTGAAAAACTGATTCATCTTCTGTTGTAATATTCTGCTCAAAGTCAGTTTCATCAAAGACTACATGAACTGACTCTTCAACAATAGAAGTCCTTTTATTGAATACTCTATAAGCCTTACTTCTACTAGAATAGCCAATGAAAATTCTAGAATCAGACTTAGGATCGAATTTACCTAGGTTTACCTTCCCATTGTTGTGAATGAAGCATTTAGAACCAAAAACCTTGAGATGGCTTACATTTGGCTTTCTTCCTTTGTAAAGCTCATATGGAGTCTCGTCCATTCCCTTTCGAATGTAGGCTCTGTTTGAAATGTAACATACTGTATTCATTGCATCTGCCCAGAACACTTGAGATACTTCCTTTTCATTTAGCATTGTTCTGGCCATTTCAGTGAGTACTCTATTCTTCCTTTCAACTACTCCATTCTGTTGAGGGGTTCTAGGAGCTGAGAAATTGTGATTGATGCCATTTTCTTTGCATATATCTAGGAAGTCTTGGTTCTCAAATTCTCCTCCATGATATGTCCTGATTGAGATGATTTTCTTGTCTTTCTCATTCTGCACTTTCTTAGCAAACACATAAAAAGCATCAAAGGTTTCATGTTTGGAGGAAAGAAACATAGTCCAAGTGAACCTAGAATAGTCATCCACAATCACAAGAGTGTACAGACTTCCTCCTAGACTCTTCACTCTTGCTGGACCAACCAAATCCATATGAATTAGTTCCAAAGGTCTAGTAGTGGTAACTTCCTTCTTAGGTTTAAAAGAGGACTTTGTTTGTTTACCCTTTTGACATGCTTCACACACCAAATCAGATTTTACTTTCATATTTGGTATCCCAATAACCAAATCCTTTTTGATTAATTTCTCTAGTTGAGACATATTAACATGAGCTAATCTTTTATGCCATAGCCAACAGTTATCAGAATTGCTAATAAAACATTTTTAAGAGAGATGCTGATTTAAATCTACTACATACAGATTTCCATTCCTGTTGGCTTTCAATCTGTAATTTATATTTGATTTGTCCATAGCTAATTCATTCTTATCTACTTTGAGGCATTCATTTGAGTCAAAGATTACCCAGTTACCTCTGTCAGTACTTTGACTGACACTCAGCAAATTGTGACAGAGACCTTCCACAAGATAGATATCTTTAATTGGACCAATGTCTCCTTTTCTAGCGATTTTACCAGTTTGATTTCCTCCAAAACTCACTTTGGCACCATCCTTCAAAATCAGGTTGTCCAATTTTTCTTTATCTCCTGTCATGTGTCTTGAGCACCCACTGTCAATATACCATTTTGCGTTGTTGGATGCTTTGAGACATACCTGCACATACTAAACAGTTTTAGGTACCCAGGTTTTTTTGGGTCCTTTGGGATTAGTTTGCTGCCTTTGATCCAAGTGGACTTTAGGCTGATGTGTCCCTTTAGGGACCCACTTGTATGATTTTGATAATCCATATTTCTTAGGATAACAAGTTGATTCAGAATAACCTTTTCTATTACAGTAATTACAAAAAGAGAAAGGTGATGAATACTCTGAAGCTTTTCTGAAAATTTTCATGTATGATATCTCTTTTGGCACATATCTGTTTTCTTTCAAATTTTTGGGAGTTGGATCATACCCTATTCCAGTTTTATCTCTATATGCCTTTTGATTCATTAGCATGATATCAAGTGTTTCTGTGCTCTTGGTGAACTTCTTTAAAATTTCAGAAATTTTCCCATTTTCTTTTCGAAGAGTTTCACAGTTTTTACAATCAGAATTTTCTTGAAAAACCTTCTCTGAAATCTGTTTACATTTCTCACAATCAGATTTTTCAACTTTCTTTTCAAGTTCTTTGTTTTTCTTTCTCAGAATAGATACTTCTTTTGCGAGCTTTTCAAATTCAATATGTATATCATCATAAGCATCTTGGAGCTCTTGAAAAGATGGGTTAGAAGTATATACCTCACTGTCAGATGATTCCTCTTGAGCCACCAGGCAGAGGTTGGCTGCTACCTCAACATCACTAGTCTCCTCATCCGAGCTGTCTCCCCATATAGATGAAACGTAAGCTTTCTTTCTGCCTTGGAACTTCTCCTTCTTTTTCTCTTTCTCTTTAAATCTTTAAAGACTTGGACATTCAGCCTTGAAGTGTCCAGGCTTCTTACATTCATAGCACACAGGAGCATTTTTTTGGGGGTCCTTTCTGATGTTGCTTGAGCCACCTCTCTGGTATCTTCCTCTATTTCTGAAGAACTTTCTAAATTTTCTGACCATAAAGGCCATCTCATCATCATCCAATTCCTCCTCATCCTCATCATCTTTTGTAGAGGCTGTTAGTGCAAGATTCTTTTTCTTTTTATCTCCACAAAGTTTTCTTTGCACTTTAATAGTTGTTTCATACTCAGCTAGGCTTCCAAACAGTGACGTGATGGAGCTCATGGATTCTCCTCTCATTTCTTGGATTGCAGTAGCTTTCATCTGCCATTCAGGAGTCAGAATCTTTAAGATTTTGGAAACTTGTTCTGCCTCTGAGAAGATTATTGATCAAGTGAGTGAATCTGATTTCTAGCTCCCTAATTGGTTCTCCTTCTTCCATTTTGAATAAGTGAAAGTCAGTAATTAGTTGCTAAACTCTTCTAGTCTTTACACCACTGGTTCCTTCATGAGCAACTGCTAGGGCATCCCACATTTCTTTGGCAGTCTCCAAATGACATAACCTAAAGTACTCTTTCTGGCTTAAGGCATTTTGGAGAATCAAGACTACTCTGCTGTTGAGTTCCAGGTCCCCTTTGTCATCATCCGTCAGCTCCTGAGGCAGTTTTGGCACTTGAACTCCATTTTCTGTTTTCATGGGAACAAGATTCCCTTCTTCAACTATCCTCCAAAGATCATACCCAGATGATTTGATGAACACTTTCATTTTCATCTTCCAAAAGGTATAACGTTCATCATTGAATCCAGGGGGTTTGTTGATTGAACTACCTTCTGGGAGCACGTTGTCATATCCTGCCATTATAGATCTTTACTTCTCCTGATTGTGGGATCAGTGGAATCTGAGAAGACCAGGCTCTGATACCAAATGTAACAGGCAGGAATGCACAAGAGGGGGGTGAATTGTGCTTTTAAAAAAAATCTAATCCTGAAGATAAACAATACAGTTTATACTGGTTCAGCCCAAACTTGGCCTACGTCCAGTTCTCCAACCTGCAGTTGGGTTCCACTAAATCCTCAAGATTAAATCAGGCTCTTGATAGCCTTTACAAGTGACAGCAAGAACTCCTCTCTTTACTAATCACTCCCCCTTACACTTTGTAAGTTTACACCCTACTCTTAAGATCCCACTATCTTAAGAGTAAATCTCACTTTGGTAATGAATACAGAATAATTGTTCACTCAATTGAACAGATTGTGTTACACACTTAAGAATATGAGAATAATAAACGTTGATAGTATTGAATGCAGTAGATGCAAATAATCAATGTGGCAATCAATTCCTACAACTAACTTCTTCCCAATAGCATTTATAGTTTCTCTTAGAGATATATCCGTTGAAAATATGGCCGTTGAACATGTCAAGAGAGTTGAGTAATCTGGTGAAGTATGGAAGATGTAATCTGCTATGCATTTACTTCATTGTACTTGATTTTGCTTTAGATCATCTCTCTTCTTCTATCGCTGACAGAGTAGGTGAGTTCCAACGGCTCTTTTGATCAAATTGTGTCTTAACGTAAACTTCCTTAAGTAGGTATGAACAACTCTGTACTTGGAAAGCTAAAAGTAGGCTTGTCATTGATTTTGAATATTTCTCATCGCCACTCAGATTACATGCCTCTGATCGATCACAGGGTCTGATGTCTAATTGATTACTTATCGATTACCTATAGATTATAGCCTGCATAACTGAACATCAGATTAGAAATTCATGCGCCTAATCGATTACAGGAGAAGCCTGATCGATTAGGCAGGTTAATCGATTACACATAGATTACATAATTCTCTAATCGATTGCAAACAGATTACTTAATCTTCCCTAATCGATTACATATCACTAATCGATTGGGCATCTTTTTCTTAATCGATTACAGGGCTCTAATCGATTGGGCATTCTTTCTCTTAATCAATTAGATGACTCTAATCGATTAGTCTAGTTTCACTCATCGATTGGGGGCCATGTGTTCTGATCTTGATTCATCTCTAATCGATTGGGCTTAAGATCTTTGACTTGTAATCTATCCCTGATCGATTGGGCAGGACTTAGGATTTTCTATCAGATTATTCCTAAGTTATTTCTGTTCTTATTATAACCCTTCTTTATGCCTAAGTTATGTTTAGTTATCATCAAAACTCATTATTCTAACAAAAACACCATCCATTCATCATGCAAACTTCAAGTTCTTACACTATTTTACCCAAGTTCTACACTTAATGTAGCCCTCTCAAGCATCAATCAAGTGAACCCAACATCTAAATAGTGATCAATCACTTAGAAGCATTAGGAGAAGATTAAAATAAACACATACATCTCATTAATCACAAAATAAGAGGACGAATCAAGAGTCAATCCATACAAAGGTTCAAAATAATCTTAGAATCAAAGTATTTAGCCCCTCATGTCCAACAACTCCATGAGAGCATATATATACATCATCACAAAATAGAACAAGAGTAGAGAATGAAGATGGAGAAGATAAACCAAGAGGAGAAGCCCAAATCTCTTCAAAGCTCCAAGCCCAAGCTCAATCCCCACCAAACTCCAAGCCCTAGCAGAGTATAACACTCCCAAAATGCCCTAGAAGTCAAAGAATGTCAAATGAGATCGAAACCCTAGCTTTTATTTCATTTCAGTCCACCTTTTCTGTCAAAACACGCAGCAGAATACACAGTTCACCGTGGGTTTCTCCGTAGCAAAGCCATGGCGAACTATCAAAAAATGGTCCTGAAACAAGTGCTTTTCACCTCCAATCCAAAATCACTAAGGAAGAAATCTCCAAAATCAACTCTAACATCTCCAAAATTGCCGAAGCCTTCCTTAGCCTCACAAACCGTGACGAACCCCAATGATGCAAAGTCCCTAAATGCCATATCTCTTGGAAGTGAGAGACATGTCTAGAATGAAGAGCCGATAGATGAGGATTTTGAATGTGAAAGCCCTCCACCCAAGCATCCACACTTGATGCAAAAGGGTGCCCATTTATTGAAAGAAAACATGATGAATCAACCGAACAAGAAGTTGCTACTACTGTTGAGCCTCAGTGTCAAGTGGAGACACCACCACTTCTATGAAAGATCGTTGTTGTGGGCTCAAGTTCACTACCACTTGCCAAATATGGAAACAATAACTTGCATGCAGCCTCATTGAAAAATGGGTAAAGAGGTAAATCTTTGTGATCTTCCTTTTCCTCAAGCTTTAGTTAAAATTAGAAAGCATGATAGGCCTAAGCATGAATAGAATGTTGTTAATTTGTTTAGTAGAACTGAGGTGAACATTCCTTTGCTTGAGCTTATTAAAAAGGTGCCTGCTTATTCCAAATTTTTAAAAGAATTATGCACCTCCAAAGGTAAATTCAAACTTGATGAGTGATTATGCTTGAATATTATTTGTTCTTAACCACTAATAATGAGAAATTAGCATTTGATTAAGGAGAATTATATTTGGAATTAGGTACATTTTTCATGTATAGTCTAAAGTTAGGGAGCTAATTGCATTTTCCTCGTAATTCGTGCATTATACAGCATTAACTCATGCATCTCATGATTATGGACTTGAAATACATCACATATATCATAATTTTCCATCATAGGTGCAAATGATGAGGCTCAGATTAAAGAAGAAAAAGAAACAGAATTGAAGCTGCCTCATCGTGGGTTTGCCATGGCGAAGGACATGGCGAAGATAAGCGAGTAGGGAATAGAATTGAAGTTTCCTTACTGGGAGCTCGCCACGGCTAGGGCTCAAAACTAGGTAGATTTTGGAAGTTTCTGATTTTGATTTGATTTGCAATTTTGAGTGATTGAGTCCGGTTTAAATATTTCCTAATGCATATTTTCAACCTAAACAAGCAAACTTAGGCCTAATTGAGATAAAGAAGTTTTCTAATTGGTTATCCTACTTATTATTTCCTATTTTGGCTAGCTTTCTTGAATATTGAGTGATAGGGTCTTCTCCAATCCTTTCTTAATTGATATGGCTGGTCATAATTGGCATTCCTAAGCCAATTTGGAGAGTTTTAAAGTTGCTTCTTGTACCACATGAGGGGGAGTCCGAACTTCAAATATACATACACCAATTCTCTGATCTCTTCTACAATTATTCACCGATTCAACATGGAGTTCGAGTTGCAAATCCTCTTGGATGATTTCTCCTCCTCTATGAAGAAATAATTTAGCTCGATGCTGTCTTGGACGATTGGATGATGTGAAGAAAGCTAATCTTCCACCTTAGGGGAGTTTTTCTAGTTCCAATTATGTAGCCATGGATTTCCATATGTTTCCTTGAATATTTGTTCTTCTTATGTTCTTCTGAGTTGAAGCAAGCTATTCTTCCACCTTATGTGAGTTTTTCTAGTTCCAATTATGTAGCCATGGATTTCCATATGTTTCCTTGAATATTTGTTCTTCTTATGTTTGGATTTCATTTGTGTTTAAGACTGTAGGCTATGTAATTGTTGAATCTCATCTTTGTGTTTGTATTGGATCTAGTTTGGTTTCATCTATCCTTTCAATTGACATTTTCTTTATGAGCATTTGTTGATTTTAGTGCCAATAATTGTGTGTGGTGATTTAGCCCATTTATCTTATCTTGATTATGTCATTTGGATGATTTATTCGGTCTGAGCATGCTGATGTTGAGTTTCTTCTTTAAGTGCTTACGTAATTCCATCAGATAATCTCACCTAGATCACCTAGGAAACCATATTATTGATTCAGTATAATCACATGAGCATAATTAGGTAAAGTTCTACAAGTATGAGGGTTTGATTATGAGCTAATATTGATTAGTTATTGGATCTGAAGGATATTTAGTAATTTGGATGGGACCGAAGCTATTCTATCCATTGGAACCTATTTCAAGTTGATGTTAGAATATAATTAACCTAGTTGGTCTATTGAGATTGAGTGGGTTTTCACCTACCTAGTCCTTCAATTAAGACTAATTGTGTTTACTTATATGAGCTTGGCCTAATTTAATTTCCCAAGAGTGTGAAATATATGCTTGCTACATGTCAACCCTGACTAAGAGAGCATCCCATCATCCCATTCCATTAACTATAGAATTTTATCCTAAAAATAACAAAAACAATTATTTACATTTACCTTATAAAAAATACCAAAAACACCTAGTCTCAATCGCCGGTTTATTAGAATGGCACCGTTGCGAGGGAGTCATTTTTGACACCATAGGATAGCTAAGTGTCAATATTTTATTGGAAAGGGGTTAGTATCATTTTAGGTTAGTTTTAGCTCATATAGTTGCATTTAGTTCTTAATTTAGTTCTAGGTTGTATTTGCATTGATAAAGTTTAAAAATAAATAAATAAAATTTCTTAAGCTTATGCTTGATAATTGCTAATGTGCTTGTGGTGTATTGTTGCTTTTCTTGTACCTTTCGGGTGAAGATTCATTGACTAGTTACTGTTGTGTGGTATTTGCTTTAATTGATTAAGGTTGTATTTGTGCATAACATACTCATATTTGGCATTACACTCAATTTTTCAACTAAAACCACTCAACCAAGTCATTTTCTGGTTGTTGGATGTGTTAAGGCCGGTTGCATCAATTTTCAAACTCACTCTCAATCTTGTGCATTTGCTAAATTTTCAAAAGGGTAGTCTCTTGCAATTTGGCTAGTTGGGGGTGAAATTTAGTTCTACGTAATTTTAAATTGTTTTGGCATTTTTGTCAAGTCCCCCCGACATATTTAAACTTGTTTTATTCAATGAGGAGTATTAGAATTACATAGAATCATTCTTGGACTTAATTACCCTTTTGCTGTCAAATTGCAGGAATTCACTGTCAGATTCACCGTGCCCTCACCACGGTGAATCACACGACGAGGCCTATGTTTTGTGTGTTGATTACCTGCGTTTTGGTGTACTCATCGTGCCCTCGTCACGGTGAGCACATGGCGAGCTGCTGCTATTGAATTTTTCATTACTCTTGATTATGCACACACTTTTCACTTATTTGATTCCATTCTATCCCATACTTTCTAGATCTATTCCTGCCATATATTGTGACTTGTTGACTCTCTTGGATACGTATTTCATCTCTATATCTTTTGTTTGACTGATTTGTGCATTGTGATTACTTACTTAGTATTTGTTTGCGTTTCTTGCTACACTTGTTGTCTGTTCCTTGTGTACAACTAGAAGAAATACCAGTGAGTTTGAATTACTAGCTAAGAACCCTAAGATTGAGCTTCACCGTACCCAGTTGAGGAAAGCCAATAGAGCCACTATTTCTACCACCAAGGTAGTTGTAGAGGTCGCATCTTCTAGTGACTCTAGTGAAACTAACACTGAATTTGACCTAGATTATCCAGCCATGGATCCACCCAATAAGACAATCAAACCAATTGTTCCTGGAATCCCTGTTTTTCCCAACATACCAAATGAAGCTTAGAGCCACAAAGGAACCAAAATGGGGGTAATTAGGGTAATGGACTACATGATCACGTTGTGAATAAGGGTGAGATACCACATAGACCTAGGAGGACTATTAGGGATGCTACTACTACAAATTTGGATCATAATCCATTCATGAATGCATTCCCTAATCTTAATGCTAGTTATGAGATTAAAGGTTTATTGATCCAGTCCTTACCTAAGTTTCATGGTTTGCAGGGTGAGGAATTGCACTTGCACTTGGATGAGATATTCATTCAGTGCCATTCTATGCTACCAACTGGTGTGTATATCGATGATGTTACTTGGAGAGTCTTCCACCTCATTCTTGAAGGAAAAGCTAAGGAGTGGTACATGAGTTTGCCACGTGTTTCACCTGCAGCCCTACTCTCTTGGGCTAATATGAAAAAGGCCTTCTTCGAGAGGTTCTATCCTACCACAAGGACCTTCGCTAGATGAGAAGAGATTAATGGCTTTGTGCTAGATGCAGATGAGTCCCTATAAGATTATTGGATGTGATTTTATGATTTTCTGAAGCATTGCCCACACCACTAGATACCTCAGGAGCATTTAGCACAAAATTTTTATGATGGGTTGCATGAAAAAGAGTAAGATAAGCTGAATTCTATTGTTGGTGTTTCTATCATTAACATGACAATTGAGGAGGGTTGGGATCTTGTTCAAAAGTTATCCCTTAGTAAGCAGCAACATGGTACATATCGGAGATCTATTTGGGACCTTGATAGGTCGAGGCTACTTCTTTCCCCATTCCTCAGATAGAGAAGCTTGAGTGTAGGCTTAAATCTAAGCTTAGTGCCATCTTAGGCCGAGTATCTGGTCCCACTTCTTCATGCCACACAGAAGGTAACAAAATTGTAGCCCCAATTTGTGAATTATGTGGATCAACTATGCATGTATTTTGTAACTATCCCTCCTGGTATGAGGATTGCAATGCTATATTCCAACGATGCCAAAACCATATGTTCTTATGGAGGTCGGATGGTGATGTACTTAGGTGAAGAGCACCACTTTCGAGTGTGTGTGCATGTAGTACGCCCTTGGGTCCGCCTTTCAAGAAAATTCGAAACAAGGGGATAGTGGAAGCTAACCACCGGGTGTCGTTCCCTTGAGGAGCCTAACACAAAAGATGACCTAGTAGCTAAGATGCAAGCTAACAAAAGCGGGTAAAAATATTGTATTTGGTTTTTGAATAGAATAGATACAAAAGGTGTGATATGTTCAAAAGTAAAATAAAAAGTAGATTTGGAGGTGGATGAACATGAAATCATTATTGATAAATGGAAACCTTGGGATTCATCGCTTCAAAAGATATTTAGGGAGTTCCTTATTGATTTTCAAAAGGCCCCTAGAGAAACCCCTCAAGGCTAGGCTTAGGTTAACTTAATTAATGCCAGAACCCCGAACATTATTTAATTTAACCTAAGTTGATTAAGCTCAAAATCAAAGCGAATTTGCTAATTGTAAGGGGCTCCTAATCCAACAACCGGAACCCCAAATTGCCACTTAATCAGTACTAGAGTTTAATCAATTATTGGAACCCCACGTAATGAATTAAAACACTAGGATTGAAGTCCAATGCTACTCATGCAATTTGACAAATTCAAGAACCAATTAATTATGCAAGACTTATAATCCACAATTTGGACCACCCCACAATTGCACTTAATTTCTCAATTAACCCTAACTCATTGATGGCCACCCAAACAAAGATTAAGGTTGAAAAGAGTGATTACCCAATGTATAAACACAATTAATTAATTCCTATGCCATTTCATTCATGCAAACCACTTAACATTTTTAATCCACTAACAAAGCCTCCTTGAATTAGCACAAGATATTCACAAAGAGAATAACAAAATCATGAACCCATAAATTTCATTAAAATCAAAGTTAAAGTAGCATAATGTCAAGCATTCAACAAGAAGGAAACAACATAAAATAGTTTCTAACCCTTATACAACATATAGAAATCAAGAGCACAACCAAGTGCCATAAATATACTACTAGAACCCTAGAAAAGCATAAATACAACAAGAGGAAGAAGGATTAGAACTAAAACTCCCCTAAATATGCTCCAAGCTCATCCTATAGCTCCCACCACTAAGAATGGATGAGCTTAATTGATGCTCTTCATGATAGAAACAACAACCAAGAAGAAGGAAGTGAAGGCCATGTGATTTGGTGAAAGAAAAATGAAGGAAAGGGAGAGTGGATGAGAAAAAATGAGAGGAATATGAACTAGGGTTCTTTGGAGGCTCAAAAACTAAGCCAAATGGATCCCAAAGTTAACCTAAATGTGTTCTAAGTCAGGTAGAAGGAGTGATTACTGGGTATGGGCTTGGATTGGCCCAAAAACCAGCTGAAATTATGCATATTGCGACTGGGCCACTGATTTAACCTTTGCCTAATGTGCCTCGGGGGTTAAAATCAAGATTTAATCCAAGGATTGCAATATAGGTTGCAACCCCAGGTCGTTTCACTTGAGGAGTCTTTTAACCTACCTAAACTAGCTAAATGCAATATAACAATAAAAGATATGGGGGTTTTGGTTTGAAAATTCATTTACTAAAACTATTGATAAATGCAATTACTTGTTTTCGGTATTTTAGCTTAATGAGTGAAGATAGTTTGGATTAAGGGTGATTTTATAAAATGGGCTTTGGTAGTGTTTCGGTGGCTATCACGCTTCATTAAAATTGATAGTGGGAGTTGAAAGATGCACCAGGTATAATTGAAAAATCCTTAACCAACCACTAGGGGTCCACTAGCCATAATTAATGACTAATCAAGCAACCACTTTCTTAGCCATTACTTAAGGTTACTGTTAAGCTCCACTTGGTGTGTGTTGAAACATGAGTTTTGAAAACATATTCCTCTCAAGAATGTGCAACCACAACATTCAATTGTATAAATTAAGCTACACAATCTAGCAACCACTAAAAATCATATAGCATCACAAATCCAATAGGAAATTTGAACATACATATCATTCAATTAACATAACTCAATGTCCAACACAAATATTCCAAATCATAGACAATGAAAAAGGAAAATCATGCATCCAATCCAAATATACAAGAGAAACGCAACCACAATACTCAATACATAAGGAAAAGAGCATGAGAAAACAAATAACTCCCCTATTTCACCCATTGAAGCTCAAGCCACCTTTACACAACCCAAGCACCAAGATTCTAGCCTCTCATGTCTTCAAATTCATGCCCAAGAGGACCCATGATGATAGCCTCCATGAATGAAGAAGATAGAAGGAAAAGTGGAGTGGAAATGGAAGATGGAAAGGGAAAGAACAAGAAAACCAGTGGAATTTGAGGTGGAGATAAGTGGGGATAAGAGGATTTGAGTGGAGAATGAGGAAGAATAAGGGAAACCCTAGGAGCACCTTGTATTTTCATGTTTGGAGGCTTGGAGAGGTGATTTTTAGGGGTTAGGAACTATTTATAACGTCCTAGGAACAGTTTTTTGGGCAGCGAGCAGAGATCAATTCTGCCCCCCGCTTAGCTCCATCTTATGCTCTATTTTCGTCCAGCATTCATCTCTGTAACTTGGCCCTTCCATTGGGTGTATTCCTTCCATGATCTACACATAAAATGGACCTAAGGTAGCATCAAGATGTTCTTAAAAATGGGTTAAATAATAAATCATGCTAATCATGCCCAAATTGCCTTTAACTAGAACAAATTTCAACGAAGTGTGCAAAAGTCAGAAATTATCCTAATTAGGTGCATTTACCCCAAGAACATGCAATAATCCAATGACTTTATCAATGAACAGTGTATAAAAATATGGTGCAATCATTTCCCCCACACTTAGACCTTTGTACTCCTAGACAAAGGGTACAATGAAAAGAAGAATAGTTTTAACAAATCAATAATCTTAAGCCAGCATGAACCATGATCAAGAATATGCAAAAGGAGAATTGGCAAAGCAATTGGATAAAGCACTGGTGAAGAGGACTCTCAAGATAATAGTATTTCCCTCTACTCACCTCATGTGGGATCTTTTCACACTCAAATTGCTCAAACAACAATTTGCCATAAGCTTGTAACTATCTTAACATCCCCACACATGCATACAATCATGTATAAATCAAAAGGACTTGAGGGGTTGAAATGATGGAAAAGGCAAGATGGAATGCATGTTATGGAAAGGAAAGGTTGAAATGCAATTCAATGTCACTATTGGAGTACACAACACATAAGAGCATAATTTCAACAATAATGATTCCACATCAAGATATGCCTTATTCTTCAAACTTTCTTTCTCTTTTTTTTAATTTTTTCTATTATTCTCTTTTTCTTCTTCTTTTTTATGCACACTTTTATATTTTCTTTTCTTTCTAACATATACATGGCATTAACAATAAACAAAAGTGGGTCAAACTCAATGCTTCATCCGAAAATTCACATTAATGCATTACAACCAAGGAATGGCTCAAAATGGGTGAACAACGGAAAATGACATGTTGTGGGTTTGTGTTTGGGAAAATGGGGTGATGAAATGAATGCCTAAATCACCTTCATGCATGAATTGCAATTATAGCTTTGACAAAGAGTAAAGACAAGTTCTAGAAATTGAATGATCAAGCAAGTATACACTAATAAAATGACAATAGGCCCAAAAATCTCACAACAAGGTTAACCTCAATTGCCAATTGAACATCCAATTGCAAGGCCAATTAACACAATGCATATACTTGAAATTAACACATCACTAGCTCTTTGAAAATTGAAAGGCTAAAATGCTTAGTTCTTTGAATTCTTCCCATTGCTCATGAAGCTCATTGATCAAAAGGGTAAGGTCCATTCTTGCTCTATGGTTTTCAAAAATTGTTGCCACACTAGGTTTTCACAAACAATTTTTAAAAATGGGCAGAAAATGTAGCCAGGTCTCCATTATAATGAATGCGGCCCTCCATCACAATGAAAGACTAAGGAGCACAGTCTACCTTGGTTTTGAAAAACTTGACAAAAAAGTTTAAAAAATTATCTCTAATGTGGCATAACATGATAAAACCAATAGATCAAACAGCAAGACTACCAAGTCCCCTCCCCCACACTTAAAATTTACATTGTCCTTAATGTTGAAAATTACCAAACTACCAATTGACTTATCCCTGGTGAAGAGGAAATTTGCGAAGTCCAATCGTAAGATTGGGGCACAACACCCCTACACATAAGAAGAGAGAGAAGAAGAGACAAGTGTAATCGACAGTAGGCATGTTTGAAAAACACAAATCATAGACAAATGCATATCACAAGTGAAGATGAAAAAAAGTTTCAATGGCTTAAGGCGTTTTATTGAATGTAAAAGTCCTAATTTTCTAATTCCACTAGGATGCTCCCTCCCCCACACTTGTTCAATGCAATGACAATAAAATATCAACCAACCAGTCTAGAATGCATGAAAGTAAGCAAGATAAGGAGAGGAAGCAACCTGGCCTCAAGGAGGCTTTGCAACCAGTCCATGGTAGAGCTTGAGGAGATGCCCATTTGACACAAATTCTTTCCCGGTCTCCTCTTCAATGAGCTCCACCATCCCATACTTGTTGACCTTTGTTACTTTGTACAGCCCGAACCAATGAGATGTGAGCTTCCCGTGACCAAGGCAAAAGCGGGCTTGGTACATAAGAACTTGGTCTCCAACTTTGAAGCTCCGATTGAAGATCTTGCCATCATGGATCAACATAGTCTTTTCCTTGTAGAGCCTTGAGCTCTCATATCCCTGAAGGTGCAATTCATCAAGTTCTTGAATTTGAAGGCATCTCTCAGTTCTGGCGGCATCCAACTCCATGTTACATTGCTTTATTGCCCAATATGACTTGTGCTCCAACTCAATTGGCAAATGACAAGCCTTACCAAAAACTAACCGGTATGGAGACTGCCTAAGGGTGTCTTGAATACGGTCCAATATGCCCACAATGCATCTTCGAGTAGATCACTCCAATCCTTTCTTGATGGCTTCACAATTTTCTCAAGAATGTGTTTTATGTCCTTATTTGACACCTCCGCTTGGCCATTAGTTTGGGGATGGTATGGGCTAGACACTCTGTGGGATACCTCATACTTAGCAAGCAAGTTATCAAGAAGCTTATTGCAAAAGTGGGTTCCTCGATCACTTATGAGACCTCTTGGTACTCCAAATCTACTAAAGATGTTGGATTTGAGAAACTTGGAGACCGTGGGTGCATCATCCTTTCGGGTTGGGATAGCTTCTACCCATCTAGAAACATAATCTACGGCAAGTAGGATATAATTGAAACCAGAAGAAGGTAGGAAAGGTCCCATAAAGTCTATCCCCCAAAAGTAAAAAATCTCACAAACTAGGATAGGTCGTTGGGGCATCTCATGTCTTTTTGTCACACTCCCCTCAAATTTCTGGCACTTATCACAAGATTTACAAAAGGAATAGGCATCTTTAAAAAGTGTAGGCCAATAGAAACCGGCATTTAAGACCCTCCTAGCGGTTTTCCTAGAACTATAGTGTCCAGAACACACCATCGAGTGGCAGGCGAAAAGAATGTCTAAGGACTCGGATTCCAGCACACATCTCCAGATGACTTGATCATTGCAGAGTCACCATAGGTGTGGTTCATCTATCCCAAACATAGTGTTGAGACTCTCTCTTTAGCTTTTGCACCTGAAAAGGAGGCAAGTCTTCCGGGGTGAGGGCACAAACAAGATAATTAACCAAAGAAGCATACCAAGGCACCTCAACATTAATCACACACAAAGAGAAATCCAGAAAATTATCACAAGTTAAGTCAAAAAGATCTACTCCCCTAGTGTTTTCTGGGAGTCTACTCAAGTGGTTGGCTACCAAGTTGACATTGCCGGCCCGATGCATATGCTATTACATGTGGTACCTTGTTGCTCCTTTGACCTAGCATGGCGCCAACCGCATAGTTGGAAGCATCACATGCTAGTTCAAAGGGCAATGACCAATCTGGAGCAAGAAGAATAGGAGGCTCCAAGAGACTTTTCTTTAAAGTTTCAAAAGCCATTTTTCACTCATCATCAAAAACAAATTCAACATCTTTTTGCAACAAATGAGAAAGAGGCAATGCAATTTGGGAAAAACCCTTGATGAAGCGTCGGTAAAAGCTTACATGTCCCAAGAAAAAGAGGAGCTCTTTAATACAAGTGGGATAAGGCAAGGACGCAATCACCTCGGTCTTAGCTTTATCGACCTCAATTTCTTGGCTAGAGACTAGGTGGCCTAGAACTATGCCATGTGTGACCTTGAAATGACATTTTTCATAATTAAGGACTAAATTCTTTTTGACACACCTAGCTAGCACTCTCTCAAGACTATGCAAGCAAACATCAAAAGAATCACCAAAAACAGTGAGTCATCCATGAAAACTTCCAAGCAATCATCAAGCATATCAGAAAAGATGCTCATCCTGCAACGTTGGAAGGTGCCCGGCGCATTGCATAAACCAAAGGGCATGCGCCTATTGGCAAAACTACCAAATGGACAAGTGAATGTGGTCTTTTCTTAGCTAGTCCTCGGGTGCTATAGGAATTTGAAAGCATCCCGAATAACAGTATAAAAAACAGTAGTGGCTCCTTCCCGCAAGTCTTTCCAACATTTGGTCAATGAATGGAAGTGGGAAGTGGTATTTTTGGGTGGCATCATTCAACTTCCTATATTCAATACACACACGCCAACTATTTTGCCCCCTTGTTGGAATAAGCTCATTATTTTCATTTTTCAAAACTGTGATTCTGGACTTCTTAAGCACCACTTAGACCGGCGAAACCCACTCACTATCTGAAATCGGATATATGATGCCGGCACTCAGAAGTTTGGTGACCTCTTTTTTTACCATATCCAAAATAAGGGGGTTAAGCCGCCTTTGAGGTTGCCTAAGAGGCCTCGAATAATATTTTAGTAAAATCCGATGGGTGCAAATAGTGGGGTTCATACTCGGAATACCAGCTAATGTCCAACCTAAAGCCTTACTATATTTCTTCAAAACATCAAGCAATTTAACTTCCTCAATTGCACTGAAGGTAGTAGAGACAATAACCGGCAATTTGTTATTGGAAGCAAGAAAAGCATATTTAAGATTGCTTGCTAAAGGCTTTAGTTCCAAAGTGGGTGGTTCCAAAATAGAGGGAACAAGAGTAGGAAGAGTTAAAGTGAAAGAAGAACTCCCTTTTGTAGACCCAATTGGAAGAGGTGGACTAGGTGCAATGGACTCTACCACTTGTGCATTGGTCTTCCCAAGAACCGAATCAACACTTGGTTGATCTATTGAGTGACTTGCCTTGGGGGAATGTCATCCACAACACCTACATCACAACTTGCAACAAGATCATTCAAATATCTAAGTGTGTGGGAAGAAATCCTAGATCTAGGATTAGAATCAAGGGATGAGGGTTTAGAAGGTGGCCTTTTTACCACATGGTGATCCGGTCCAAAGAAGGTCAAGTGTGAAGTGGGTTGGAGTGAGGGCTATACCCTTTGAGCTCAAATCGGCCAACTCATGGCTTCCAATCTCATAGTCACATTCTTGAACCAACTTATGACCTGCAACATTGAGAAAACTACCATCTTCCAAAGAAATGTCATCACTCATCAAAGAAAGGTCAGTGGAGCTCATATCGAAATTAGCATTATCGTTATCAATCAAAGAAAAATCTAAAGGGACAGAAAGTAGACAATCAACTACATGGGAGTCAAGGTCATACATATCATCACCTAAGGAAGAAAAAGAATGAATAGAGGGTAGGGAAGAAAAATAGGAGTCAAAAGTTTCAAGATTAGACATGTAATCATACGAATGCAAGCTTAACTCATGCTCCTCAATGGCATCTTCCATAGCAATATCAATCACATTCAAATCTAGAAGAGAGTAATCCTCATGAGGGTGTCGCATTGCTTCATACATGTTAAAGCTAATCTTATGTTTTCCAACCTCCATTATGATCAAACAATTTTTCATATCAATTATTGATCCAGCGGTCCGCATGAAAGGCCTACCAAGCTAAACCAAAGCATGCCAGGCAGATATCAAGCTAAACCAAAGGAATTGCATCACACACGTGTAAAGAGAATCCTGAGGTACTTGGTTGGAACTCAGAATCTGGGATTATGGTACCCTAAAGGAACTCAGGAGTACCTCATGGCCTACTCAGATTTAGACCATGCTGGGTACAAAACTGATAGGAAAAGCACCAGTGGTCAATGCCAATTTCTTAGAGGATCTCTAATCTCCTGGGCTAGCAAGAAGCAGAACTGTGTTTCTTTGTCTTCTACAGAAGCTGAATATATTGCTGCTGTAAGTTGCTGTGCTCAAGTCATATGGCTCAAGCATCAATTAAAGTATTTGGGAATGGAATTCATAGAAGTTCCCATCCTCTGTGACAACACTAGCACAATCAGCCTGGCCAAGAATCCAGTTCATCACTCTAGGACTAAGCATATAGATATCAGACATAACTTCATCGGAGATCATGTACAAAAGAAGGATGTCAAGGTGGAATTTGTTCCCACTCACTTGCAGCTAGCAGATATCTTTACCAAACCACTGGCGGCTGAACAATTCATGTTCATTAGAAGAGAATTGGGAATGGTGAATCCTAATGAATTGTAAAATTGTATCTAATTTTTAATTCCTATAATTTCATTTAATTATGTAATATTTTAATGATAAAATACTAACTTAGGCATCGGAGTATCAAATAAAAATTTTGCAAGTCCTTTTGTTCAAATGAAAAATCCATCGCCTAATCGATAAGATAAATCTGATCGATCACAGGACATGTTCTGTAATCGATTATGCTTCGATTAGAGAAGAATGGAGCATCGATTAGGGAGAAGGCTGTAATCGATCAGGACTGTCTGATCGATTACAAGGAAGGAGTAATCGATTAGGCATCGATTACTCAGCATGGACCTATCGATCACAACAATCCCTAATTGATCAAACGCAACTAATCGATTAGAGACTACATCCTGTAATCGATTATAGGGCACACGTAATCTATCAGGCGCCAACGGTAACTTTGTAACGTACGCTTTTCTTGACAGTTGCATATCTCTTTACACTTACTCTCTCACATATATATTTGACACATGTAACTGTAGCATCATTTCACACCATTTGCATTCATTCTTGACTTCATCTCCCTTTCTCTCATAAAACCCTAACTGTTCGAATCATCAAACGCTTTCGTAACACTCGTAACTAAAGCCATTACTCTAATCATCATTCGACATAACTCCCCAGACCTAGTTACATCCTTTCGAATCACCAGACATAACTCTTAGTCCTCTATATAAACCTCTCAGATGGCACCTAAGATGCGTAGACCCAAAAACTACAGACCTCAAATTGTTCCAGATATAGTTCCCTTACCCCCAGAAGACCCTGCACTCACCTATAGGCATTCTTCACCACCTTCAAACCTTTCAAACCCTACACCCTCTACTTCTCAACCATTACCATCAATGGCCAAAACCCGTGGAAATTCATCTAAGTCTCAAGGCAAAAGTTCCTCCACAGTCGGAGTCAGAGAACTCGTATCAGGGGATACTGAAGTCCCCATTGATGCATCATTTTCCCAGGGTCCTATTGAAGATGCATCAGAAGATATCCAGAGGAGGTCTCTGCAACAAAGATGTGGGTTCATGGACATCGACTATTTAGAAAAGAATGGCTATCATGTTAAGGAATGGTTGGGACCCTACAGAGAATGGATAGGGATCAAGAATCACTACCATGAGAGAGTCATCAAGGCCTTCTACTCCAACCTAAAGATCCAAGTTACTGAATCTGAAGGAAAAGTCATAGGGATTACTGTGTCATCAAAGGTTAGAGAGAATAGTTTCTCTTTTGATTGGAGAAATCTGAACCAATGGCTTCATATGGATTGACCTGGGATGAAAGACTACAATACTTGGAAAGTAAGGGAGAAATATTCTGATAATGAACTCAAAAGGATTTACCAGCCAGACAGTCTAATTGAGGGAAATCTCAAGCCTGCTTAACTGCCCCCGACCTTCAGAGTCATTCACTATGCTTACTCCAGATGCATGGTTAACAAGGCAGGGAACTTCTCTCTAATCCTTGATATTGACAATCCTATCTTGCATATGCTGATCAACAAGACTCCAGTCAATCCCGAACAGTTAATCTGTGAAGAATTACTGAGGTTTCAAAAGACCAAGACTGTCAAGACTCCTCTCCCTTTTGCTCAACTGATCTCTTTCATCTTATGCAACAATCTGATCTTCTGGCTTGAGAGTGATCAGAATAAGGAGCCCCCTAGATGTGATCTGACCACTCTGAAGAAAATAGGCTTACATCCCTTTGGTAAGAGTCACATCCCTTCCATTCCTCAACCAGCAATTCATGTTGATGAGGGAAACCCTCAGGATGCACCTGAAATAGGAGAAGTACATTCCTCTAGGCATGAGGCACCAGAACCGATGGATCAAGAAGAAGTAGCACCTACACCACCAGTTCATCCTGATCCTGCAGCACCTGTGCCAGAAGAAGGTGCACCACTCCCTGCCAATATGGTTGATCAACTGGTTGAAAGTGTCTCAGCCAGATTACTGGAAGAGATGACTCTGGAACATCAAGCAATGAAAAACCGTTTATTGCAGAGATTGGTGGCTGCCCTGAATGACTCTGTGGTCAAGTCAGTCAAGGAGAGTACCTTGACCATCTTCAAGGGCTACGATGATGTGGTGGACATGCACAAATTTCTTCACAATTGATTGCCTGGACTTGAATAGATTCTGAGGCATCAATATCAAGTAAACCTTCCTGGACCTCCCTTTTCACCATTTGCTGGGCATGAGGCCCATCGGGTAACTCCCATTCACTATTCTCCTCACCCATCCCCCACACAATCCCAGCCTACCTCTCCAACCACCAAAACACAAGTCTCTCCTACCCACTCCTCTTCCACCTCCCCTTCCAAGAAATCCTCACCATCCAAGAAATCCACCTCCTCAACTTCATCAGATAACCAAGATCCTCTTCCATCTCCTATGACCCTCACAACTCTTACCTCTCTTGCTCAGCCCAAATCACCCCACACACAAGCCCCCACTCCTCCCATTCACACCACTCCTTCACCACCTCAGCCTCCTCAAATACATCCCTCTCCTCCTCAATATACCCCTCGGCCAGATCCTTAACAGACTTACTCCAAAAAAAGGAAAGCTATAGTGGTTGATTCTACTCCCCCTGTCCCTTTTGATGATGCCAAAAAGGGGGAGAAGAGATTCAGTGTAACAACTATTGGATAAAGCAACCAAGTGCAAGAAAAGGCTGTGGAAGCTACTGCCATTTTGTCCTCCATTGCTGCTGAAGCTTCTCATATCCCTGAGGATGTCACAATGAGTCAGTCTCTGGGAGAAATTCATGATCTGGCAGAGACAATCAAGTTAAGCATAGCAGAAGAAGAAGTTGTGGTGGAAGAAGCATCAGATTCAGAAGTTGTGGTCATCAATGTTCCACCAACAGGTGAAGATGTTATGTTGGAGGAAGATATGAGCATAGCCATGGTAGTGTATGAAGGAGAGCCTAAAGTTGTTGCCATTGATCTATTGCCCTTCATTCATCACCAAGCAGGAGAGCTTCACTCTCATGTTGAAGAATTGTCTGAGAGACTGACCAAGAGCCAGCAAAAAAGAGAAGCCAAGGACTCTGCAAAGGCAGAAGCTGAGAAAGAGGTTCTGGTTGAAAAGACTGATCTGCCTTATCTTGTGTTTCCAAGTTGGGGGGTCCGAAGGTAGGTAAAATTCAAGAAGACTGCTAAGAAGAAAGTAATGGATCCTGTTCAGACTACTTCAGAGTTCTTGAAGTCTGATAAGGAAGAAGAAGGGCCAGAGGTACAGTCAGAAGTCAAGAAAAAGAGAGTAAAGATGACTGCTGTAAAGCCCCAACCTAAGGCAGTGGCTACAAGGAAAAGCTCCAGGGGATCCAAAGAAATAAAAATAGAAGAGCCCAATCCTGTTTCCAAGCCAGCACCTAAGAGGAAGGCTGCTCCCAAAGGCAAATCTTCTAAGCCTCCTCCAAAGAAGCAGAAGCAGCAGTCTCTCCTGGACAGAACGTTATCTTATTTTCCTCCTCCATCTCCTCCTAAGAAGAAAGCTGCTACCAAGAAAAAGAAAGCACTTGCTAAGAAGAAGGAGGTTGAGATTTAGACTGAGTTCCTGGAGGAACCTTCAACTGATTATGGGAGAATTAGCAGTGAGTCTGCTGATTATAACCTGGATACCAAGAATTGGACTAGTGGATCTGACTCAGATTAAACCCAAGCCTCTTCCCCACTTGCATCAACCATTTTCATCTGCATTTTAATTATCTCTTACTACATATGTCTTGTTTCTACTACTATAATTTTTGTAATGCATAAACCTCTAAATCTCATAATATCTATGTCTATCAGTTCACAAACTATGTTCAGTCTGCATTTCCTTTCTTATTAATTTGATTGCATCCTATGTTTTTGTCATCATCAAAAAGGGGGAGAATGTTAGAATAATAAGTTTTGATGATAACTAAACATAACTTAGGCATAAGGATAAGCTAAGTAAAGATAAGAAATGACATAAAGATAATCTGAAAAGAAATCCTAAGTATTGCCTAATCAATCAGGGATAGGTTACAAGATAAGAACTTAAAGCCTAATCGATTAAAGACAGATCAGGTTCAGATTAGAAGCTAAGTTTGTAGCTGCCTAATCGATTAAAGGACCATGTAATCGATCAAGGATTTCGTGTAATTGATTAAGAGAATTAGTCTAATCAATCAGATAGTAGTAATCGATTAAGAGGAATTAGCCCAATTGATTAGAGAGCATTAATCGATTAAGACAAAGTCCAAGTATAATCGATCAGAGAACAATAATGGATTAGAGCATATTGAGTGATCGATCAAAGAAAACATGTAATCTGAGTATAATCTGTTTACAATCGATTAGACACGACTAATTGATCAGGCTCCCTTGTAATCGATTAGGCGTGTATCCTCCTAACTTGAATATTCAATGATGCAGGGTGTAATCTATGTGTAATCGATCAGAAACCACTCTCTGTAATCGATCAGAGGTTATAATCGAAGTGGCGATAGGATTTATTCAAAACAAATGGCTAAGTCTATTTTAGGCTTTCAAAGTACAGATATGCACAAGCCTACTTAAGGAAGTTTACGTTAGCACGCAATCTATCTCAATAGAGCCGTTAGACTCACCAACCACTTCCAGCGATAAATGAAGAAAGATGAACTGAAGCAAAACAAGTACAATGGAGTTAATGCTTCTCAGAATACAATCCTAACACTCCATATCAAACTAATCAAGTTCTAGTCATACAACGGCTAAAAACTCTAAACGGGCAGATTTCCAGAAGAGATTATAAAAGCCTCTCAGAAGAAAGTTGGTAGTATTCATTGATTGCAAAAATTAATTATTGTAACTACTGCATTCAATACTCACCAATCTTTAGAAAACTTATTCTTTTGATATTCTACAGTGTGTAACATAATCAGTTCAATAGAGTGAACAAGTCTTCTGTATTTATTACCAAGTGAGGATCACTCTTAAGATAGTGGGATCTTAAGAGTGGGGGTGTAATCTTACAAGTTGTAAGGGGGAGTGATCAGTGAAAAGAGTGGTCTCTTACTGTCACTTGTAAAGGCATTCAAGAGCCTGAGTTAATCTTCAAAAATTAGTGGAACCCAACTGAAGGTTGGAGAACTGGACGTAGGCCAAGATTGGGCTGAACCTGTATAAATCTTGAGTCATTCAGTTTTAAATTGAAAAAGCACAATTCACCCCCCTCTTGTGCATTCTTGCCAAGTTACAAAAATTAGATGGATATTAGGACAAGTCAACGGACTTCTCATATTTGCAATATTTTTATTTCATTGTGACCATATTTGTACCTCACAAAAGATTATTATGTTTTGTGCTCCTTGCGCAATAATTTGTTTCTAAACATGCACCTTTACCCATTAATTAATGTATACACCACAAAAAACTAAAGTATTGAAAGTTTAATAGTGTTAGGATTTGTATTAAAATTGCTTCATTTGATAAACGTTATGTGCATTTTTTATACTTGAAACTTTTAAGGTGGCAGATACTCATCATGACTCGAAATTTTCTTATTAAAATTGCACTTTCACCCTTATTTTAAAAGAATTATCATTTAGAATTAATTAATGTGACCCACAAACATAAAAAGTATTGAAAGTTTGATTGTGTTAAGGTTTGTGTTAAAGTTGCTTCATTTTATAAAATTTAAGTGCATTTTTGCTATTCAAAAAAACATTGTAGTGCTAAATGCTTCAAACGTGAAACTTTATTGTTAAAAGTGAACCTAAAAAAAATGAAATCTTTAATCACATTTTGCCCATGAGCTTTGAGACAGCCTGGCCACCGATGTAGCTTCTTAAAAATTCACCCAAGCTGTGTAGACACATACAAACGTACACATGGGGGAGAGGGGTTTGGTAGGAGATCAATAGGAGACAAGTTGGAGATGGAGAGAAATAGAAGGTGCGCCGACTAAAGAGTTCTATTTTTTTTTTTTTTTTTTTTGGTCTTGGTGACTGAAAAGAATAGCTTTAGAAAAAGGTAATTGGGTTTAAGTTAGTGAAATTGTGCACAGATTTTAGTTTGTGGCCCATAGCCTAGACTTAGCCTAGTCCATATAAGGAAATCATGTAAGCCAACATGAAATAAAATATCCACATATACACTCCCCAATTACAATTTTGCTGCTCATCAAATGGACAAGTTTGATCATATAATCCTTTTTCAGTAATTGAGACATGTTGCTCCACATCACTATATTACCTATAAATATGTTCAAATAAAAAAGGTCGAATCATATGTCCAAACGAACAGAAAATATTCAAAAACCATAAATGTTAACAAAATATAGTATGTAAGCCCATTTAATTCCAAAATACCTTTCATGATCAAATATGAACTAAAGCACCTAATTAAGCCCAAATCCCAAAATACCTTTCATGATCAAATATGCACTAAAGCACCTGATTAAGCCCAAATAAATCAACTTAAACTCACAAAAGCCTAAGTTTGCCTACCAAAAACACGTGTTAATATTTGGCTTTTACAATTGTTGATGTAAAAAATGAGGTTCTTGTCTTCCAATAATCACAAACTCTTCCGACGATAGCCTCTGACTATAACTTAACCCCACGTCTTTGGTTCTGTGACGTCTAATCACAATGATCTTAAGAAGCATCCAAATTGGATTGCTGAAGACCAGTACGACTTTTGTCGTGTTACGCCTTGAGACTACTTTTAAAAATTGGGAGAGGATTTTCTCCTTTTCTCTCATTTTCCTTTCAATACCATTGGATCAAAGATTCAATGGTCTAGATTTAATGTTTTTATAAAAATAAATATAATTATAATAATACTTAAAAATCTCAAAAATAAATTTGATCTGTCAAAATTTGGTGTGAACTCTTCAAAACTGTAAACTACTATTATAAATTTAGATTTTATTTTTTCATTTTTTATTACAGTTATGAACTGTTCAAAATTTTGACAGATCAAATTTATTTATGATATTTTTAAGTATTATTATAATTATATTTATTTTTATAAAAACATTAAATCTAGACCATTGGATCAAAGATCCAATGGTGTTGAAAGGAGAGGGAGGGAAAAAGACAGAATCTTGACCCAAATTGGATCCTAAGATACTGTTTAACTACTAACTCTTTAACTCCTAACTCTCGATAACATTCTCAAAAGATATTTTTTTTCAAAGATAATTCTATTAATTAAGATAAAAAGGATAACAACATCAAAGTCTCAAATAGTTAAACAATTACAACTAGAATAAGGAACTAAAAAAGCATTCAAGACTAGAGTGGACAGCTCATCCTTTGAGAAGTTAACAGTTGGGAATCTAGATGTTAATTTCTTGATGTCATGCCAAACAATCTCATTTCGTGCATTCAGGTCCATTGTAAAAGAGAAAATGAGACCACAATTAAGGATTGTGGACAAAGATGCCTTGTCCATATAAATGCCACAGTTTAAAATCCAAAGTATGAGTGCGCGTAGGCATTTGAGAGAGAAACTGGATAGATTCATTCGATCTTTCTGCCGAAGAAAGGTATGAATCAGCTAGGATCCAACAAAAATCTGCGATAAACAATAAGTGCTCTTATGTCTTTTAAATTTGGCTAACTTGAGCAACCAACCCGACTCACTGGGGAGCATCAAGGAAGGTGCTTGGTAAGATTGATTGCCATATGGGTGACCATAATCAACAATAGAATTGAAGGAGATTGCTTGCTAAATTTGCTTGATCAGACTGATGGAAGAGAAATCCACACCATGATGAATACACCTGTTTCGAAGCATCCAAACATGATTAAATAGAAGAATGATGTGTTCCACAATGTAGAGTTGATTGCCATTCTTGAAGGAGAGGAAAGATGAGACAAACCAAGAGCGAAAGAAATTGAAATTCTCCCATTCTGGTCGAATTCCAAGTAATCCAAACCTTATAGTCTGAACAAAAAGACATTGAAAGAAAAGGTGCTCTATTGTCTCTAAATATGAACAACCAAAAACACAATAAATATCGACCTGCAGATGATGATTCCTCAGAGGGAATACACTTAAGAGAATAACTTCCAAGTGAATAAAACAAATTTGAGAGGTAAAGATATGGACCAAAGAAATTTCCAAAATAGTTCATCCGAAGAATGTGGTTGAGAATGAAGAAAGTTTGAGAAAACCATCCTTCACTAAGTAAGATCCAGATGGCTGCATCTCTAGATCAAGTAATGTGGTTCATTTGTATAAGTGATAGGTATAGACATAATCTTGTGAACAATGTTAGGAGAGTAGAGAGACTGAAGCAACTGAGAGTTCCACTGCAAAGGACATTAAGGGCATGAGGTATGCATGATAAGATCCTTAGCATTATCAATATTTTATGAAGTTGGTGATCTAGATTGCATAGGCCACCATAGAGGATGGTTGAGCAATTCCGTCGCCATTCCCTACTTTTCATTTGATGTTCTTAAGAATAAGGTCTATACTTGATAATAATCCTTTCCAAATCCAAGAAGAGTTTTAGGGTGCTTTGACAATTTCTTTCTTAGAGAGATCCACATACTTAACCTTAATGTGGAGCCAATAAGAGTCTGATCGCTGATGGATAGAATGCGCCAAAAATGCAACAAATGATTGTGGACTTACCCTTGTTAATTGATTGACCTGACCAGGTACAAAATTGATTAAGCAACTAATTAACGGCCTCAAAAGCTTTATGCTTCCCTTCCAAAAATAGTAAAGAATCGTCAGCATATAACAGGTGGGAGACGGGTTTAGCATTAGCTGAAACTTTAATTCAAGCCTTAATTTGGCATGCTCAACTTTGAGAATTATACATGACAACACATTAGAGGCAATGATATAGAGGAAGGGAGATAAAGGGTCTCCCTGTCTGATTCCATTGTTGGGTGCAGTTGATAAAGCAACTTTGCCATTGATATGAATATAATAATGGACTATAGAAATACATTGATAAATTGAGTTAACCCATTTTGTCGAGAAATTCATTAATTTGGGCACCACCCGAATAAAGGACCATGAAATTCTGTCAAATGCTTTTGTGAAGTCCAATTTAATTGCTGCAAGCCACTTTCTACCTTTGTTGGAGGTGTGGATTTGATGGATTAGGTTAGCTGCCAGGATGACATTGTCCAAAATTAATCTCTCTTTGAGAAAGGTACTTTGATGAGGTGCAATTAGGTTAGCCAAGGGGGTCTTTAGTCTATTGCATAAGACTTTTCAAATTATCTTGGATCAAATTGTACAACAATATGCAAATTAACACAAGTGTTTCTCATTCGAATTTAAGTACACAAGATAACAATGGAATAGTTTGAAAATTTATACTCAGAATTATGCCCAATATTCTCAGAAAAATTAGAGAAACAATCAAAGCAATCACAAGAACATAATAGGGAAAGCATATTCATTGCAAAATGAATAAAAATAGCTTGCAATTGAGATCTGAAATGCACTCATAATACTCTAAGTAGACTGAAGGTAATGGCAAAATAAGCAAGAACAAACCAAATGCATCAAGAAACCAAGTATAAGCCAAAACAGTTTCTATGCATCAAATTTATACCAAAGAATTTAAGACAATCAAATCATAATCATATTCATAGTTCAAATGGAGGAAGGAAAATCAAGATGATACCTTCTAGGGGGCCAGAGAAACAAAGATGAACACTTTGGTGACAAGGTGAAAATTGAAGCACACTGGTACGGAGAAGAGATAAGGTTGTGATGATGGTTGGAAGGTGACTCAAGAGGGGATGGATTGGTTGAGTAGGAGAAATTTTGAAGGGGAAAGAAGAGGGAGTCGATGGTGGTGATGCTTGGTGGGGTAGGACTGAATAGAGGCAAAGGTTTGGTATGGAGTACGACGGCGATGAAAATTTCAAAGGTGAGGGAAGAACACAATAAGGCAAGGTAAATCGAGGCTAGGTTTTGAAATCGAAGGGGTTGGTGCCTAGATGAAGGTAGGCTGAAATCGAAGAGTAAGATGGGAGATTCAGTACGATGAATGGCAGAGATGGTGATGGAGGGGTTTAACAGCAAGGATAGTGGTTGAAGGTGACAATGAATGATTATGGTGAGATTAAGTGGATGAAGCTCGACGGGGGAGGAGGAGGGAGGTGCAGAATAACAGTGGTTAAAGGAAGCACTACGGCGGTGAAAGCTTATGGAGGGCAGTTTCATGGTGGTGTTTATGGTTGAGGGAGAGGCTGGGTGTGCGAAGAAAGAGACGAAGGATTAGGGTTAAATGGGAATAGGGGTTTTCTATTTAATAAAAATGGGCAAAAGCCCTTAAATAGCCTGGAAGTTATATAGTAGGATCTTTGAGCACTAGGAAGTTGTTTCTTGGCCTTAATTACCATGGAAGTTAAATTTGGTGGCTTATCTAACCATTTTGAACGGTGCCCACTTAACTGGCGTTAAGTGGACACCCTGGCAGGACACGCAGCTCTTCCTTTTCTGGACCCAAATACTTTCGGTCCTTAGGGTTTTATAGTGAGGAAGAAAAACGAGAAAGAGTTGGGGTTGAAGATATAACAAAATCTGCGCTATTGGAGAAGACAAGAAGGGAATGGGTGATTCAATGGGTTTGGTTTCGGCTTCGTCTCATACAGGAAGTAGGAGGAGGGTGAATTTCGTGAGGCGTCGAGTTGCAGATGGTGAAAATGATGGTGAAGTTTGGCTTTGTCACTGTGGCGTAGTAGCTCCGATTCGAACTTCATGGACTGAAATCAACCCAAGGAGAAGGTTTTATGGGTGCAGAAATTATCAATAGGTAAACCATCTATCTATTTTTCTTTTGAAATCTGTTTTATGGGATGAATGAACAATGGGAATCAATCATTCCTGAGTTTCATATTAATTTGTAGGGAGGGGGCTGTGGTTATTTCCACTGGCGTGACGATGAAGTTGACCAGAGGTCTCGAGAGGTGATAAACGAACTAGTGAACATAGTGGAGACTCTGCATGATGAAAATGGGAACCAGAGAAGGGCAGACAATGATGAAGTATCAAGTGTAGGTGTTGAAGCTGAACTAGTAGCCATTAAAGTGAGATTAAAGAAGAATGAAAGGAAATTGATGATCACATTGTGTGTTTTGGCTGTGACATGGGGTTTTCTACTGTTGTATTTAGCAGTTTAAAGGTGAAAACATTAAGAAGCTCATGTTCTTGTTATACTGCTAAACTCCTCTTGCTGTGCCAATTTGGTTTTTTTGTTATATGTGAGATGCCTGAGAAAGTGAGCAGGCAAAATATGAGGGGAAGTAGATTAGTTAGTGAGATCTAAAGATCAGGAGGACTGCAAGAATGCAACTTATGCATTATGTAATCAGAATGAATGAAAGAAAATATTGTTAGTCTTGATATTGTTAGCTTTGAATTTTTGTTAGTGTTATCTGCTATGTTTGTATTAAGTACCATACGCATGCATCAACTCAATCCTACATTCACAACTTGCCAGAATTATTTTGCTACAATTGAAAATTGTTCCACATTTGGTCACAATAAATGGCCAGAATGAATGCTGACGAAGACAGAAAATTCTGTCATCATGGTCCTTCCAAATGTCTAATGGAGAAAGGAATATTTTGGCACCATCACAATTCTAATCGAATAGTTGTCAAAACTGGAGGCAAATATGCAATGGCAAATGATAGATTGACAAGGACATGCAGACAAATAAAACCATAAAGGATGCTCAGTGATAGAATGCCGTCGAAGTTGCATTACAAACTTAAAAATCATTCCACATCATTTATTATCCGACCTTGCCACACCCTTGTAACAGTTTCCACTTGCTAACAGCAATTTTCAGCAAAAGACATGAGGTTTGAAGTTTCAAATAGACAGAAAACAAGGAAGGCAGATGCTAAATGTTGTGCAGGCAAATGATGTTGACAAGCTATTTCACAAGCTACCCACCTAAAGGGAAATGGCCAATAAAAGATAAATTATGTCTTCAAATATGCACATTACAATAAGAAAAATTATTATCCTGAAACCATAACCATGATAGAACAGCCAGTGAACTGCAATTTCTGGCAAATATCAATCTTGCAGTTGTAGTAATCATTCCAAGATATCCACAACAGGATTCAAATTAAACATCCCCTCTGGGTAATGACCACTAGTGTAATATTAAGGACCCGTTTGCATCAAGTAGCATATTACAACAGTTTGATAATTAAAACAAAATATGGCTATTCAACCACATGTGTCCTTGTCTAATAATGGCACAAGCAAAGCATTAGTTGGGCATTCATTACAAGGCACCCAACTCTAATGACACCACAAAAATGAAAAGGAAAATTACATCAAAAGCAAAGGATTCTACAACATTTTAAATGGGGCTCCTTCCCCTTCCCCTTCCTCTTCCTCTTCCTCTCCCCCTTCCTCTTGTAGCTGCTGTCCCTGTCCCTGTCCCTCTCATTGCGTTGAACCTGGCTTCAGTAGCTGAGGCAAGAAGCCGTGAGGATGTGATTGCAAGTTGTCCTTACCATTGTAGTCCTGGAGGAGAGAAAGGCAGGTCTGAAGGGGTGGAAGATGTTGTACCATCGCATTTGAATTGTATTTTTCGCGACCCCGTACCACTTGAAGAAATAGACTTGCTCTGTTCTAGCATCATTGACCTTTCATTAGGTATAGGACCCCTGGTTTCTATATCCGCATGTTGATACATGTAATGTTGTCCTGTACCCTCTTGTATTACAATTTCTAAAGACATACCAGGCTGCATGATGAACATACCAATTTGTGAATCACCATACAAACTCTAAAATTACCAATCCTACAAACTCATAAATTACCAGTCCTACAAACTCTAAAATTACCATATTATCCCCCACTTACAAATAATTACATGACTACCAAATATGCGCTCTGTTGAAAACAGAGTAACATGTGCTGATCATCACAGTAATGAAGCAATTCACTTACATTGTACACTGACCGTCCAGTGTTTTCATCAACATAGATGCCCATCCCTCTCGGTTGAGGTTGATCACGACTCTTGTAAAAAGCCCTTCCTCCACATGGCCTTGGAGTGGTTTAAGATTGTTGTGTGCTTGCTTGAAAGTGGATAGACTCACTTTGTGTGCTTGATTGAGGTCTCTACAATTTGTGACAAACAGAAAGACAATTAATAGAAGCTTAATAAATTCAACATACTACTAAGTGAATTAATACAAACTCACATCCTTGCACGTTGCCCTATTATGAACTTGTTGGTGACAAATACTGCATCTGACCCTTCATCCAGCCTTGGACAACTTGTCAGGTGGGGGCAAAGGCAAGTCAGGTTCAATTTCACTTATTCTTGGTTGAGTATGTGTTCTCATCCTCCTATCTTCCTATGTTGTCCTTGCCCTCTTAAGCTTGCGTCTGCCAAGCATATTTGTCACAAGAGGTGGCTCCATTGGTTGGAACTTGTCAACTTGCCAGAAATTCTTACCCCTCACAGGCTGGAACTTGGTTCTATAGCTTGCTATGTAAGTGTCTTTATGATAATACCGTGATATTTGTGAGACAGGATCAATCTTGGCCTTGAACATAGCACATATGGCGTGCTGGCATGGGATACCAGTCAGGTCCCATACCCTACAAGTGCACCGCTTCTTGTCAATAAATACGGTGTGTCTTTCTTCTCCTTCTATAACCTCAAACCCATTGTTGTAACATCCTAGAAATTTAATTGATGATTGATGAGCTAATTAAGAATTGATTTACAGAAGATCATGAATTATGATAATATTTGAGGAATTTTTAAGGTATTTTAAAAGCTTAGTTCTCCCTTATTTTAAGGACAATAAATTTGGGGAAATTATTTTTAGATTCAAAAGGGAATATTATGGGAGAAAATAATTAAGAGGTTTGATATGTAAATTTTTGGAAATGAAAGGAATTTTGTGGCTCAAAACAAATATCTTACTTGAAAATTTAGGGCCTAATAGTATAATTTTTCCCTTTTCCTTTTTTTAATTCCTCCATTCCCATTCATTTAATCACTTCCTCCTCCCCTTTTCTCTGCTCGACCAGCCCCCCCAAACCATTCAAACATCTCTCTCTTTCACTTCCTCACTTCCTTTTCTCTTCCTTCCTCTTGTTCGGCCGCAGCTCGGCCTCCACCGCCGCCGCTGGCCTACGTCGTGCAGCTCCCTCTCCTTCCTCCTTCCTCTTCTCCTTCTTCCTCTCCCAAACTCGCCGCTATCTTATTCCATTGTTGCTGCCATTCGAGCTCGATGGGGAGGAAGTTTTCCGGCGAAAACTCGCCGGAAACCACCTCCCATCACCTCCATTATTCCTCTCTCACCTCCTAGAACCTTTCCCACCCATTTTTCGGTCCGATCCATGGCCATAGGAAGCGATTCAAAAATCCTTTGGCCGGACTTATCGGAGCTCGTCGGCGCCGGAATAGTGGTTTTTCCAGCCAACTAAGTACATTTTTGGAATCCCGTAAGTCTCCTCTACACCCCTATGTCTTTAGTTTTTCGTTTGGTTATATTTGAAAAATTAGGCCTTGTCTAAGTTGTTATTTCTGGGAGTCCTAAGCTTAATAAATTGAAGCTTGGACATTGAATTTGAGTTCCTCTGAATAGATTTTCGATTGTTAGAAGTTTTCCTAATTTTTGGGAATCGTTGAACTTTTGGAGATTTTGGAAATTTGGGGCTTTTGATGATTTGAGGTGCTTATGGATAAATTGTTGATTTTTAGATGTTTATTAAGGTCATATGAGGGGATTTAATTAATTGGTTTGATTGGGGTTTGCACCTAAAGAATTATTGGGGATTAAAGTTTGAAATAAGTGGGATATTTGGTATGTAATCTTGTGCTTTTGGAGCAAGGAGGTTGAAATATGAATTTAAGGGGTTAGTTTATGCCCAAAAAAAGTATTAAGGAGGTTAATTGAGTTGGGTTGAGTGTAGGTAATTTGGGAAATGTGGTATTAGTTAGGCTTGAATTGACTTAATTAAACTATGAAGATTGAGGAGATATATTGGGAATTAATGATAGACTTTTGAGGTTGAAAAATAATTAGAGGATGTTTGGAGAATTAGTGATGAATTATGGTGGATTATTGGATATTAAGGGTTATAGTGAGTGGTTGTGGAAAATTATGTTAGGCTTGAATTCATGTGAGTAAATTAGAGGTGAATCATGGATATAAGAAGAAGGAATCAAGGTTAGGAGTATGATCTAAATTAAGTGAGGGTAAGAAATGGGGTAGTTAGTAATTTAATTTTAATGTGTGAAATTGTTTGGATGAATGATTAATTATAGTCGTATGTATGTTTTTGTAGTGCTTGAATTGTACTGAGTTAGCACGGGGGAGCTGCACTATTGTGAGATTGGTACGAGCTATCAGGTAACTACTTCTGTTTGTTTGCGTGTGTGTGTGGGTTAGTAAGTTTTTGGAACTTGAATTTTGTGAATTTCCTATGGAATTAATGAACAGGAATTTGAAGATTTATTTTATAATATAAATGTTTGGTGGAGTATGTATTTTTAAATGGCATGAAGGTGTGAACTTGTATGTTTTGGAAATTTATAGTATTTATTAAAGATATCTACGTGATTGAATCCGAGGATTTCTGGACTGGATTTTGAGCCATATGTTAAATCTGTACATTTATGATGTGTTGTACTGATTGTGTGAATACCGGATAAATAAATAAATAAATAAAAATGCCCTCGCGCGATGAGGTTCCTTGTTGGCCCACAAGGACTAAATAACACAAAATGGAAAGACGAAATGGGGAGAACGCCCCAAGTCTCAGGCAAGAGTTGTGAGTCCTTACTGAACCGTATAAATCGGTGTTATTGATTTGTTTGGTTTTATTTATCTATGTATTGGATTGCGATATTTGAATGTGAATATGTGATTTTATGTGTGATTATGAAGAATTGTTTCATGACGTTAATTTATGTGGGAATATATGTTATGATATTGTTATGCATCTAAATGGTAACTGCTTCATGTTTCCAATTCAATTATACTTAGTAATATTCCACTGAACACCTTGCTAGTACACACCGCACGTAGGCGAGCAGTTAGTGGTTACCTGGGTCTACCCCTGTTTATCGTATTTTTACAGGTCCTAGCGACGCAGTAGGAAACCAAGGGAAGGATCCGGGACCGTCTCACTAAGCTAGTGAGTTTTGGACTGGTTTAACGGAAGATATTGCCACAAATAGGGATTCATATAATTTGTTTTGCTTCCGCTCATTTTTCCACGTTATGCTTCTTTATTTTCAAATTGAGGATTTTCCTTTAGAATATTTGTTTTGGTAACTTGTTATTTCATTTCTGAGAGACCGGTCTAAACTTTATTGGTGTTTCGACTATTTTGGTACTATTATGAACTATTGGGATTTTGCATGTTTTGAGGATGTTGAATGGCTGAGGGATTTAAATTTATAGTGGTTTTTAGTTATTTTTCGTAAAGGTGTTTAATGGTCAAAAATATATTATTGGGTGTTATGAATGGATTGATTAACAAGTGGTAGGTTGGCTTTATTTATCCATGTTAGCCGTTCGTTGTTGTATTAGAGGAATTCTTTTTCTAACATGGATAATCTTCGGTTGCATTGTGTTAAATCCTTTTCTAACCATGATAGTCTTTTAAAAACGAGAATTCCTTTCTATCATGGTTTGGACATTTAAATGGTATTTACTGGAACATTTGGAAAACCTTTTCTCTAACTATGATAGTTATTTTCTTGTGATCAATTCTTTTTCTAACATAGTTAGTCAATGAATAATTTTGTAATTGTTAAATGGTAATTTAATATATATTAAAAAGTATAATTAGGTAGCAAATATTACAATCGTCACCATTAAAATGCACCCTACATCTATTTGACATTTCCTTGCTACACTCATATTGCTCTATACAACTTGGACTAAAGTTACCTTTCCATCTTGACACATATTTTTCACTCTCAACCCACTTGTCATTAATTTGATTCTAATCCCATCAATCATACGAATAACAGGTAGATACCTATAGTCATCTATCCAAGAATTGAAACTTTCAAGAAAAATTATTATCAACAATCTTAGAAAAGCACATAGTACTGAAATATGCCCTCACCCAGCACTGTACAGGATACGAAACTGCTGCAGATGCAGCTTGGGCACTAGATTCTCCAAGCTGCACCAGGTTGTCCCTAAATCATTCTTCATAAGTACTCCAAGCACACGCAAAGAACTTTTTCCTCAACTCACCTCCCTTCCACACCTTGCTCCAGTTATTGTATATGTGCCTTGCACAGAACCTATGTTCAGCCATAGGCATCACCTCAGACAGAGCAATATTAAGACCCTACACACAACAAAAAAATGAATGATTGGAGATTAACTAAATATGATTGGAAATTAAAATACTTGCAACCAATAAATTAAAAAAGAAAAGAAAGAAGAAGACAAAGAATATTCAAGAAAGTGGATGCAAGAAGTGAAGATGAGTCAAATGGGATATTCACTTCTTCTTTAAAAAAAAGGAAAATGGGGTATTCAGACACAGCCAGTAGACAAGAAAGCATTGAGCTTTCCAAACCGATCATCCGACATTGAACCACCATACAGGGGGCAAAAGCAAGAAGGAGGACACTAGTATAATATTATTTTAAAGTAAATATTAATATTTTAAAGTAATTTATTTAATATTATTATTCTCATAACAAAAAATCAACTTGATCTTCTTTTTAATTTGACCTTCAAATTGTAAATCAAGCTTTGTTGGTCAAGCAACAATCTCATCATTTGACTCATCTTCACTTCTTGCATCCACTTTTAAGGTTAAATAAATTAAACATAAGGTGTGCAGATTTTATTAAGGCAGTGAGACCATAAAAGGGTACAATGAATGTTGAGGACAACTTATCTGATTCTTACCTTTTGCATATCATACATAAAAGTCACAGTTTCTCCATTTTCCAATTGCAATGACTTCTGCAGCCACTTGAAAAACCACCTCCAATTGTGGGTGTTTTCCTTTTGTGTTATCCCAAAAGCTATGGGATACAATGAATCATTTGCATCAAGACCTGTTGCAGTTAGCATGATACCCCGTGCGTGTCCGTTCAAGAAGTTGCCATCAACACCAATAATCGGCCTACAACCAAGCTTCCATCCAGTCTACACAAATTTAAAACGAAACACATTTAACATAATTCTACTTAAAAGTTATGTAAAATAAAAGAAAGATTTCAGGGATTACCTTTGGAGAATTAAAGCAAACAAACATCCTACTGAACACTCTTCTTCCATTTTCAAGTTCATTCTTGCTTAACTCAATTGCAACATCTGAACCAGGATCAGTACCCTTAACTCATGACAGAAAGCCTCTAATTTCTTGAACTCGTCCACATAACTCCCCTCTATCTCCTTCAGAATCCTCTTCTTTGCTCGTTTACATTTATATATACTCACATGCAACTTTATCTCTTGTTCACAATCCTTCTTCATGTCTTTTACCTTGTATTGTGGTCTATCTTGCACCTTGCTTTTGAAATATGAAGCCAGCCACCTATTGGTAGCCCTAGGGTTCTTATAAACTCGACTGTAGTTGTGTTCCCCTTGAAAAGTCTTTACAACAAGTCCTGGGTTGGACCCTCCTTCTGTTGAGGCATATAAGACAAATGGACAACCCTCATCACAGACAACTTGCACTCTATATTTATCACTTCTTCTCACTCTCAACTTTAGCCCACCTTTTATAGCATATATGTCCAAGGCCGACTTCAGCTCTTGCTTGTTTCCAAATGTGGAGCCCACCATGAAATTTGGACTCCCTCCTTGCTCTCCTCTTGGTTCGTTTGGTACAAGCACATTGCCACCACCTTGGCCCAAATTTACATCTACCTCCTCATCATCATAATCACTCCCTTCTTCACCATCATCAATTAATGCCCCTTCATAATTAATGTCATCACTGTCACTTTCACTCTCACTCTCAGCTTCTTCATTGTCACTCCTTCCATCACTTTCACTTACACCATCATTATCTCCATTATCATGAACTGCATTCTCAGGAAATTCAATGTTAATTGGTTCCTCCTCACTACTCCTTTATCCCTCGTTTCTCCTCTCAAGACAAGCTCGAAGAAATTCCCCTCTCTGTTTTCGAAATCTTAGTCTGATTTCCTCCAAATATTTCATTCTCTCCGTGTAGTTCTCCTCCTCATTTTCATCTTCCACGTCCGAACCATCTTACCCATCCCCTCTACTCGACTCAATCCCCTTGCCCTTAACTTTTGGACGCGCATCCCAAGAAACCTTACCCTACCATCCCATGGTGCACTATCGGGGCCACCACCACTCGAAGACATCTCACCCAAACCCTAAACAATTTATTTTTAAAAAAAATTACCAACATCCACTCAGAAGCAGACAAAGAAGCATAAAATCAGGCACTATATCAGAGGAACTCAAAAAACTTAAATAAATATTTCTACTATGCTCATATTCCTTACCTTTATGCGGACTAATCTCTGCTCTCTTAGACTTAACAAGTCACATACAGCTTCAGATTCTTCACTACTCCTTTATCCCTCGTTTCTCCTCTCAAGACAAGCTCGAAGAAATTCCCCTCTCTGTTTTCGAAATCTTAGTCTGATTTCCTCCAAATATTTCATTCTCTCCGTGTAGTTCTCCTCCTCATTTTCATCTTCCACGTCCGAACCATCTTACCCATCCCCTCTACTCGACTCAATCCCCTTGCCCTTAACTTTTGGACGCGCATCCCAAGAAACCTTACCCTACCATCCCATGGTGCACTATCGGGGCCACCACCACTCGAAGACATCTCACCCAAACCCTAAACAATTTATTTTTAAAAAAAATTACCAACATCCACTCAGAAGCAGACAAAGAAGCATAAAATCAGGCACTATATCAGAGGAACTCGAAAAACTTAAATAAATATTTCTACTATGCTCATATTCCTTACCTTTATGCGGACGAATCTCTGCTCTCTTAGACTTAACAAGTCACATACAGCTTCAGATTCTTCACTTTCCCTTTAGCTTAACAGCCTCTTCGTCTTTTTCTCTTAGAATCACAACAACTTTCTCTCAGAATCGCAGCAACTTTCACTCAAAATTGCAAGCGTTCCTTGGTTCGTCTCTCCATTTTGTTCGTCTCTTTCTTTGGCATTTCCCAAATCGGTTAGTGTATGAAGAAGATCCCGAAAATTTTAAACCCTAATTCCTTTTCTTTTCTTTGGCATTCTGTTTTGGGTGTTTTTTTATTTACTATCGTATGTGGCGCCACGTCACGCCACGTGTCAGCTACGTGTCCTGCCAAGGTGTCCACTTAACGCCAGTTAAGTGGCCACCGTTCAAAATGGTCAGATAAGCCACCAAATTTAACTTCCATGGTAATTAAGTCCCAAAAAACACTTCCTGGTGCTCAAAGATCCCACTATATAACTTCCAGGCTATTTAAGGGCTTTTGCCCTAATAAAAATATAAAACTAATTTAAATGAAGGGAAAATCCCAAAAAAGGACCCTCAAAATAACTAAAGGACAGTTTGCTATACTGAAATTTGGAAAAGACAATCCAGTACAATTGACTGAATTGTCCAAAAAAACTTTAAGTAAAATGTTTAAAATACCCTTGGTTCAAATTATCATTACCAACCTCCTTTGTTCGTTCCCAGAATTGTCTAGGAGATTACCAAAACCGGATAGGGGATCACCAACTTGGGATAGGGGATTATCAGCACGTTTCTATCCAGTACAACATCATTACCAACTTCCTTTGTTCGTTCCCATAATTACAACATCATACTTAAGAAATTTCAACAAAGTTCATATATAATATATAATATACTCATTGAACATGGTCAAATCTAACAAGTTAGCATGAGTTTGAGAGTGACTTAACATAATTTTTAAATTGGAAACATAACAACAACAAACTTGGTGTGTAAACTTGCAAGTTGAACCAAAATAGCTGCTAACTTGAGTTTAGAGCGAATTGACATGAACTTTGTTGAAATAGCTGCTAACATGAGTTTAGAGCGAATTGACATGAACTTTAACTGCTAACAAACTTGTGTTAGTACAGGCTGTTACCCAAGAGGGGGGTGAATTGGGTGATAGAACACTGGTTTTAAAAAAAACTTCTCTTTCTAATAAACAATGAAGGCAAGCCTTTTTAAAACTATTAAATGCACAAGGGATATATATATAAAGCAGATATGCGGGTAACTAAGAGAGGCAAGGAAAAAGATAATGCACACAGAAGTTATCCTGGTTCGGTCAACTCAGACCTACATCCAGTCCTCAGGCTCCACCTGAGATTTCCATTATCCTCTTGTTTAAACCGGCACAAGAGAAGCCTATTACAGGTTTTACGAACACAAGTTCACCTGCCAACCTTTACAGAGTTTTAGAATTCTTCTAAACACTCCCCCTTACTACCTGTAAGGTTACCACCCAGTTCACAAAGCCCAAGCTAAGGAACTACCTCAAACAATAGAGGATTTTAACAATGAAGTTCACTCAATGAACAGATTGTGATAAACACTTAAGTACATGGTAATGAAGTACAACTAGAGCTTAATGATCTGAGCAATGTATTGTTCTAGCTCTTCTTTTCTAACACACTTAATCTGAAGGATTTGCAATTCTGTATAATGCTCTGTTCATCACTTTGTTCTCGTATATGCGTTGGGTGTGTGTCCTCCTCTTCCAGTTGTCTTCAAGTCTTTATATATTGATTGATAAAATTTTGTCCGTTGAAGACTTGAAGAACTAGCCGTTGATAATTTGCTTCAACTAATCTTGCAGAGGATAAGACAAGAGAGTCAGAGACTGTGAGTAACGTTATCCTGCTGCTACCTGCTACTGTACTTGCATGTCAGCTTTCTCAGTAGCGCTAGTATGCTTTTGCTATCGCTAACTGCATAGTATAATTTCTGCATTTGAGTTGTTAGCTAAACAAGTAAACATTTTAATGCACAGCAGATGTTATCGCAAGCATAGTCCATTAGCTCAATGTGATAGACAATATTTATATCAGCTAAGGATTTTCATAAAGCATTCTCTATCGATAGATATATCATTATCGCTAGCATATTCTTCTATTTCAACGTTCAGTTTTACTAGCTATCATCTTTATAAACAATCTACTATCGATAGCTAAACTTGTTAGCGCTAGCAATCATGTTAGCTCATTTGACTCATTTGATCTTTAACATTAGCTATCTGAATGATTATTATCTGAAGCACTTTTGTTATCGATAGCTTAACCTGATATCGCTAGTTGGTTTCTTTTGTCTACAGACTTAGTTCATTTATCTGCTGGTTTCACTTACTTATATGTTCAATGAACTTCTAGCGATGGAATCCTTCTTAGCGATAGTGAAAGACTTAGCGATAGATATTAACCTTGTTATTTCTAAGTCTTCACTTGCTATTCCTTTCTATCTATTAGCTATAGGGATTCACTTAGCAATAGAGATATTCATTCTTATTGTTCTGCTAAGTTATCATTTGCTATTTGATGGGTTTAGCGATAGTGATCTGTTACCTGTTAGACTTTACTCGTTTAATTCAGAGGTAACTTTCACTTATGTTTTCTATGGGTCAGTCTTCATCAAAATTTAAGATTCTAACAACTTGGTGTGTAAACTCGCAAGTTGAACCAAAATACCAACTTCCTTTGTTCTTTCCCAGAATTATATAGGGGATTACCAAAACCGGATAGAGGGGTTACCAACTTGGGATAGGGGATTACCAACAACATCATTACTAACTTCCTTTGTTCGTTCCCAGAATTGTATAGGGGATTACCAAAACTAAATAAAGGGGATTACCAACACGTTTCGGTAAAAAAAATAATTTAAACAAAGGGCATTTTAGACATTTCCTTTTAACTTGGGGTTGGACAATTCAGTCATTGTACTAAAATGTCCTTTCTGAAATTCGTTATAGCAAAGTGTTCTTTTGGTGATTTGAGGGTCCTTTTTTTTTAATTTTCCCTTAAATGAAACAATAGAAATAAAATTGAATTTGAATTTCTTTTTATATAGCGAATTAGTGCCATGGCACTTTAGGAAAATGCCTTGATTCCAGAAAAGAAATCTTAACCCAATGTGTCCTTACTGGTGCCATGGCTTTGAAAAAATGCCGTGGCACTAAAGAACATGTCATTGAAATTTATAAGGAGTGCCATGGCATTTTAGAAAAATTCCACTGCACCAGAGAGTATGTATTTTTCTACTGGTGAAAATGTCATAGCATTTTAGCAAAATGCCATGGCACCAAAGAGTCTATTCTTTTGAGATAACTTTTGGGTGCTAATTTTGTAGAAATTTTGTCATGACATAATCCCAAAAGGCCATGGCACCTGAAACAAAATGTTACCTAAAAAAATAAAGCAAAATAAACCCAATTTCCATATTGCCCTCCTTAGACTTTGAATTTGACCCCTAAATGCCACCTAGATATATTATTCAATCTATCAAATTCACCATCACATTGAACTACACTTATATTGCAAAAGATCAAGCTAGCCAGTGCACGTCACATACCATTTAATCATTCATATTTGATCCAAGAACATCTAGACCACATCACTTGTATGAAAAACAATAATACTCATGATAACTTATATAATATAAGATCAACATTACTTCCCTAATAGTACAAGTTGCTTCCATATTTAGTAATTTCTCTCGCTAGCCTCAAATTGGTTCCGCAGCATTCGTTTTTTATAGAGATAGCTTTGGTGAACTGGTAGAAGGATGCCCACACACATGTACGAGTATATGTGACTGCGTTAAGGGAGATGGAGAATGGAAAACGGATAAGTTGCAATTGTGGTTTGAGTCCCCTATTATTGATCGGATTGTGAGTGTACACTCCATAAAATTCTCTTCCAATCATTTTCAAAAACCCCATAAAATACAATTAATTAGTTGATATCAAAATAGGGAAAAAGACAAATAAATACCCTCCAATTTGTAAAATCTCATTAACAACTTCATGATAGGTATTAACAACACAACAACCTATCATGAAGTTGTTAATGGGATTTTACAAATTGGAGGGTATTTATTTGTCTTTTTCCCATCAAAATATGAGGCTAACTATGATAGAAAAGGGACCGCTTAATATAACAGGTCTATCATAGTTAAAAAAGAGTTCAACTACAATTGAAAAATTAAGTATGACAGAAAAGAGACTTATTAAGCCTTAACTATAATAGAAACGAAAATGCTAAATTGCAAGAGGCTATCATAATTAAAGAAAAGATTAATCATTCGCAAAACGTCATTATGATAGAGAATGATCTATTATAGTTATTAGAAAACAAAATGATAATTGAAAACAGTTATCCATGATGGAAAATGATGTTTCTAAAATATTTCAAATAATTTATCATGGATAGTAAAAGATTGTGTTATCTTTAAAAAGATTAACAATATTAGAAAAGGACAATAGCTAACATGGTTATTAAAAATTCACTGTAAGATAAAGTTTGGCATAATTATGTTAGAAAGGACTCTTAACATAGTTAGAGAAAGAATAACCTTATAAATAAAATCTACCGTGTTAAAAAAGGGGGTGTCTAACATGTTGGTCAAACAAGATGTAAAAGAAAGTCATGCACTTCTTTGCTGTAGTCACGTCCAACGGTGAGGTGTTGGACGTGACTACTCCACTGTAGTCACATTCAACACCTCACCGTTAGTTGCTAATTTCTTATTCCACGTCCGGACAGAACCCCAAATGCCAATTCCAATATCACTAGACCTAAAAGGCCACCTGATGGCCATAGGGTGGCCTCATCACATGAAGGAGTTGAACCACAGCTTAAGGGCGCTAAAACCAACCAATCAGTCAAATACAACAATAAGCACATATAACATGCTTTTTGAAAGACTGGCAATTTAAATCGCAATTATGTTCTCAAAATCCACAAAAATATCTCAATTTCAATAACAATTCAAGAGCTTTCAACACATGTTCAACTTTTACAAGTAAATTCAACACATAATTCCCACATAACTAGTGCACCAATAGTGAGCATACAATTATTTTATCAAATTTAAAGCATATATGCCAATTTCCAAAATACTACCATTTAAAATCTTACCAACCCCACACAAACATAATCATAAGGCAAAGTGGTTGCCTCTTAATGCAATCTAACATCACCAAGTATTACCCTGGTGCTCCACTAGCCAAAGATCAAAACTCTACAATAGTCAACAATGCAACCATTTCACATCAATCATTTGATTATGCATAACAAGGTTATTTTAAAAATAACTCAAACCCAAGACTCACATTTCGAGCTATCTAGGGCCAAATTTCCAATGACCAAGCCCAATGTCACACTTAACCAAATATACCATATCCACTTTCATTCTCCAATTGGACCAATCATCCTCAAATCATTACCCTTCGAATAAAATCCTCAACCATTGTTTAACCACAATTTATAATCACTAATACAAAATAAGCCTATAATGGCACTTTTTTGACCCAATAACGGCACTTCAAAAGCACCGCAATAGCCAGCGCCGCGATAGGCTATTGACCTTTTCGAGGCGCTTACCACTCAGAAGCGCCGGTATAGGCATAATAAAAAAAAACAGAGAAGGCCTATATCGGCCCTTATTAAATAAAAGCGTCGGTATAAGCATGTTATTTTAAAAAAAATAAAACAAAACCCCCATAGCGGCACTTACGCAATAAAAGCACCACTATAGACAACCTATCGTGCTTTACACAATAAAAGCGCTGTTATAGGCAACATATCCCGAAGCTTACTAAGCACAGCCATAAGCCAATATTTTAATAAAAAAATTAAAAGTATATCCTATAGCAACGCTTTTACTGGGAAAGCACCGCAATAGGTTATTTTTTTAAAAAAAAAAATAATTTTTAATACTACCTCATGTCTGCATTAGTTCAAAGATTACATACATTTCAAATATAAATATGCATAAAAAGCCATATATCCGGAGATCAAATCATTAGAGCAATCATTAGTGTGTGCTTCATTTATGAATTTAATCTTTAACTCAGGTTGCACTGTGTCGCTAAGCTTCTCAAGCTGCCAAAAAAACAAGTAACAAGCAATTATAAGGTTTCCAGGCCTCAATCAGCACTTACTGAGCTATACTTCAATTACAAAGAAAGAAAATACTTCAGAAAACCAGAAAAAGGCATGTTCAAAATAATTAAAAGATTAGAAAAGTATATACTGCAACCGAAGCAAGCACCCAAACAAAATGCGGAAAAAACAAAATATAATGATTTATCATATTGACTGTTTGCATCTGATCTAGATCTGCAAGAGCTTTTTGCTTAGACTGCTAGACCAGAAAAAAGAGATTGCACATGATAATACTAATAGAGAATATCCCCATATGAAAATCTATTAAAAACTCAACATAGAAAACACCTAGATAGATACTGCATCCAATAATTTAATGGTCACAATAGAATCAAAAAAAAGTTTAAAGTACTGAATTGATAAACAAGTTAACATCCAGCTTCTATCCAATTAAAAAAAATAGCATCACAAATAATGGATCCTGAACAACAAATCACAAGGATTTTCTCTTTGAAGATATTTCAAGAAAAAGGAAGATATAACCAAAAACCATTTAACCATAAAACAATTGGTTCTAGCATTAAAGTTAAACAGTAAGTGAAACAGGGGAAACTAAGAATATAGATATTAGAAAATAGGTCATGTGCATGCACCCTTGGTTTTTTTCAATCGGTCTCTTGCACTTGGCACAGGGCTTTGAGTTGGCAAGTATCTTGCAAGCCATCATATCAACAGTTAGCAAAGACTTCTCAATTTTGAAGAAAGGCACACTCTATCAGCATATACAATTGCCAATAAGACAACACATTATCTTTCACTATTCAGTGAAGTGAAATACAAAACTCTAACTGCGTATTCACATCCTGGAGCAAGACACCATTTGGTCTAAACAGTGTGAAGAAAGCAAAATGATTAAAAATATGTAATAGCATCTTCCACAAAAAAGTAAAATGATTAAAAATATGTTGAAACACACAAAACAATCTACTGTTTCATTTCTTTAACATTTTATAAGAGATGAGATCTTTAAAAGGTCAAGATGTTCATATTCCTTTTGCTATCATTGTTTAGATTCAATTTCAAGTACAGGATATACCTTCTTGTTGTCTTCAACATAGAACCTACGAAGGTAATGGGAATACTTCAGCTTATCCTCTTGAGATGCTATTCGATCAATCCTGTCGATTATACATCAAAATCAAAACCTCCATTATACATCAAATAATCACAAGAAGCTGAAATAAATCACAAGTAACTAATTTTTTTTTCCCGTCTCACAAACACCAGGAGGCAAGAAAAAAAAAAGTTCCGGCTAGCTTAAATTGGTTGCATGATGAAAACAGGCAATTAAAGTTAGTAAACCTCCCCTCATGAGTGAAAAAACTCGTAAATGTTGCCATTACAGTGCAACAAAAAATTTCTAGCTAGTTGAGGACCAGATTCAAACAATATGATATTTATATGATGAAAATCAACATTTTTTTTAACTTTAGAAAGTGAAAGAATGAAAGTTATAAACGGAAAGAAGGAACAAAGAGAAGGATGGAAAACTTACCACATTATGTAAATCATTTTCCGGTACCCAAATGTATGGCTTCCCTCTCCTGATTATGTACTTAACTTTCGATGTATAGATACCACTCTTGCTAACACAAGTCAGACAACGTAACATCACTTCATTAGCAAATACTAAATTCTTTAGATGAAACCCCCATAACAAAAATAACAACTATTTGGAATGAACCACCATAACAAACATCATCCAACAAAATATCATGCCATAAAAAATGATATAGTTCGTGAAATTGCCATAACAAAAGAGAGGACAAAGCTGGGTAGGGTACCATCCTTTGACATCAGCTTGGATGGTATTGAGATAACCTTGCCAGTTAGATGCCAAGATATTCTGCAGAAAAGAAGCAATTAAGAGTCAATATATATGGTCAACTCAGTAGAATCAACAAAAGTTTAAAGTACTGAATTGATAACCAAGTTAACATCCAGCTTCTAATCAATTAAAAAAATAGCATCCATCAATAATGGATTCAAAACAACAAATCACAAGGATTTTCTCTTTGGAGATATTTGAAGAAAAAGGAAGATATACCCAAAAACTATTTAACCAAAAAAAAATAAAAAAAAATTGGTTGTAGCATTAAAGTTAAACAGTAAGTGAAACAGGGGAAACTAAGAAATACAAAACACTAACTGCGTATACACATCCTGGAGCAGAGTCCACTTGGTCTAAACAGTGTGAAGAAAGCAAAATGATTAAAAATATGTTTAAACACCAAAACAGTCTACTGTTTCATTTCTTTAATATCTTATAAGAGATGAGATCTTTAAAAGGTAAAGATGTTCATATTTCTTTTAATATCATTGTTCAGATTCAATTTCAAGTACAAGATATACCTTCTTGTTGTCTTCAACAAAAGACCTACGAAGGTAATGGGAATACTTCTGCTTATCCTCTTGGGATGCTATTCGATCAATCATGACGGTTATACATCACAATTAAAACCTCCACTATACATCAAAGAATGATAAGAATCTGGAATAAATCATAAGCAATTAAATTTTTTTCCCGTCTGACAAACACTAGGAGGAAAGGAAAAAAAAGTTCTGGCTAGCTTAAATCTGTTGCATGACGAAAACAGAGGACAATTGAAGAATCTTGTAGAGAGCACAATTAAAACCTTTATTACACATCATCAAAGAATCACAAGAATCTGAAATAAATCGTTGCCTAAAAGAAATAAAAACAGCAATGTTCAGCAAATATAAGCTACACAGCTATGAATGGACAAGATACGGCATACCATAGCTTTGAAGGGTTCGATCATCGTTCAAGAAGCGACCTCCATCAATGAGACGCTGATGATCGGTTGAGAAACTAGACTTGTGAGCGATGGCTTCCTTGAATGATTTGACGGTGGAACCAAGACTGATCTGATGCAAAAACTCAAGACCATCGGAGCAAGAATTTGAAAACGGAAGCTCAGAAGGAAATGAAGGATTAGGAATGGTGAAATCTGGAGTGATCGGAGACAAAGTTGTAGTGAAAGATTCAGAGAAGAAATTAAACATAGAACCAATCACAAATGTGGATGACGGAGGCAACGATGAAGGAACAAAGGAAGAAGAAAAGGAAAAGGTGATGGTAAAGATGCCTATTGTGATGGTGACGGGTCGGAGGGAGAAAAGGGAAAAGGGATCACCTGAGCTCTAAATAAAACTCACGGAGAGCTTGGCGGCGGAAAGGAAAGAGAGGATAGGTTTAGGGGCTGTTTGATTCAACTTAGGGTCAGTTTTGTTTGGTTGGAGGGTTTTGGAGGGAAGGTGTACGGAGGCGGTATGGAATCTCTCCACTTAATTCCTCCCCCCACTTACCTTCATTTAGTTAAAACTACGTCGTTTTATCTTTAAAACAGAAAGCATAATTTTCGGAAAATAGTTGGATCATTATTTTTTTAAATAAAACGACGTCATTTTGACTAAATGGAGATAAGTGGAGGGAAAATTAAGTGGAGAGATTCCAGACCCGCGGGGAGGGCAGGGGACAAAGGGAGAAAACCTTGTTTGGGTAGGAAAAATGGAGGGAAGGGGAGGGGAGAATTTTTGTCATTTTGTGTCCCCTTGCTCTGCCTCTCTATCCCTCCAAAATATCTCTCCACTTAATTTTCCATTCACTTATCTCTATTTAGTTAAAACGACGTCATTTTATTTAAAAAAATAATGATCTAACTATTTTTCGAAAATTATGTTTTCCGTTTTAGAGGTAAAACGACGTAGTTTTAATCAAGTGGAGGGGAAATTAAATGGAGAGATTCCATGCCCCAAAATTGGGGTTTTTTTGGAGGGGAGAGAAAACCTGTGTCAGTTCCTGACTAAATTACCCTTGTAATAATTGCAATATTCCAAACATATCCTTATCACCAAAACCCAATCTGCAACCTCAATCCCTCTGCGCCGCGCATCTTCACTCTTCTTCGGAGCTTCGCCGATCTTCTGCCGTTCATCGCTGGTGCTCGCGTCGCCGCTCATCCGCCGTCGCCAATCTTCTGCCGTTCATCGCTGAGCTTCGCCGTTCAGGTGAGTATGTATCCGATTTAACGATTATGATCCTTCTTAGCTTTGACATTTATTTTCTTGTTTGATTTGTTGATTAAGCCTGAATGGAAGAAGGAAGATGATCATTTGACTGTGTGAGGTAGTCATTGTAAGTTTGAATGTTGAATCAAATCCTTTGTCTGAAACCTTGAATGCTGAATCTTCGGACTTCCTGTGTTTCAATTTGTGTCGACTGGCTTATGGGTGGTTGAATGAGCTATTTTTTCTGCGTGAAAAAACTAAATTTGTGTTGGCTGGTTTATTGTCCTCACCTCTAAAGCTTGTTCATCCATTGTATATTACCACTGTATATTAAACTGCGAATGGGATTTCTGTTTCTTCAAGGGGAGTGTGGTTGAGCACTTGGATGGTCACACAGATATTATTCACAAGCAACTATATAGTGATTGGCTGCCTTGGTAACATCCAAGCTTTGTTAGTTTAAATGGGGAAGTGGATCAAACGATTTTGTTTTGCTTAACCACTGAAATAATGATCAAATCATGTCCTGGGTGTGATTTATATCTTCAAACCGGATGTTTATGTCCGTATTTCTATCAATATGCATTTGGTAATGGTTAGTTAATGCTATAAATGGTCTGTGAAATGCCATTAATTGCTCTCAATTTGGAATATCTGCAGGATCTTTCAAAAATGTTGCTTGGCTTTTACTAGTAGTCAAACATTGGCTTTAATGGACTGTCAAACGATAATATTTGTTGGTTCTTGTTTTTATTCTAAACCATGAACTTGAAGTATAATAGTCAGAGATTTAATGGTTCTAAAATAATCATTAAAAAAAAAAAGACTTAAGCCACTCAAGTATTTGTTTGAGTTTCTCAATAGTCTGCATGACTCTAAAAAATTAGAAAATGAATTATTCAGATGCTGGGATAACTTTGCATATCTATCATAGGAAAGGGAATACTCCCAACACGCATTTTGTTAATATTTGTCTCTAGCTTCTTGCTTTCATATTTTCATGCCTAAAATCATGTGAATTTCTTAAAATATTTTTAAATCTTAATTTCTAGGATTGATACAAAGGACCTTTACATTCACCACTTCATCTTAGGCAGAGAGAAATGTAATGGCTTCCTTACAATAGCAAGTCTTATTTAGTTATTTACTAAATCTTTATTACAATAGCAGGATTTTCAATTTAGATGAGGTTGTTTAACCGTTTGTTTCTCCCCAGTCCTCTTTATCCTATTATGTCAGCTTTGTATCTATGTTCTTAGATGGCTTATATGTGAATTTGTGCATTTTTGTTTACTCTTGTATTTTAGCCTTTTATTTTTTTGAGACTCATTGGGTGTTTATTGCAAAGATGCTCTGCATTGTGAGATTCAAACCGTTGCTGTCCCAAAGCAGGGCAGCTGCTGATCATATTTTAATTACTGCCTCATAATGCATGTAATTCACTCAACAGTTATATAATGTTGTGAATTTGAGAATTTCAGGAAACTCGTCATCCCAAGTTATCAACTGCTGCTAGTTTCGTGAAAAGATTGCATGAACTTGCAAGTGATTGGTATTACTTTTGATGGCATATCGCCATTATATATGATTTTTTAATATGATAATACGATCAACAATGCCTGGACATAATACATTGCAGTTCAGAAGAGGTTATGTGGACTTGCAAGAGATGATCAAAGAAGAAAGTATCCCATGTTCCTATGGGTCCACACTTCCAAAAAGATCCTACATGTACCGTACTTTCCAGTTGCATGGAACAACTTAACATGTATATTTTAGACATTTATTAAGCATATGTATAATTGCTTTATTTTATTTTTATTATAGTATTTCTTCAATGATGGGGAGAAATTTCCATTCATTAATAGATTGTCATGATTTGTAACATAAACTCTTTAATTTGTTTTAGGAAAGAAAATTGTTGGTACCTTAGATATATAGGTAGACACGGATTAATCATTGGCACGTTCGGAATTTATATAAGTAATAAGACTACTTCTTTTGAAATGAAATTTTAATTTACTGATAGGAACCTAAAAGGTATTTCTATTAAATATATTAGCTAGCATTCAACCTTAAAAAGGTGCACACGAAAAAAAAAGATAAATAAAACATTTAATTTAAGAGTGTTTCAATAAAGTAATTTTATTTTTATTTTCTACATGATTTTATGTTTTAAAGAGAATTATTTTTTATTTAGTATTATTAAGAAGATTTGATCTAGTAAATCAATCATCAATTTTGTTAAAGAAATATTTATTTTATAATAAATAATCATCAAAATGCACCATAAAATAAGAATATAAGAGCAAAGGGCATAATTGTCAATTTATAATTTGCCCCCTCCCCTTCCTTTCTGAACCAAATAAGAAATCAAATCTCCTATCATTTCCCCTCCAACCAAACAAGGTTCATAAGCCACCAACCCCTCCCCTCCCCTAACTTTAATGACCCTCCACTTATTAGGGAGGGGAGGGGAGCACCTTGTTTGGTTGGAGGGGAATGGATGTTTGATTTCTTATTTGGTTCAGAAAGGGAGGGGAGGGGTGCAAATTATAAGTTAACAATTATAATGTGTTGCTTATTTGAATTATTTTTTTCCCTTTCTAGCTTGACATTTGATGATTTCAACAATAATTTATGTAACACCTTAATTTTTACTACTATAATATAGCATTTTAATTGAGTTATAACCACTTTTATGAATATTAGAAGCCCAAAAATACGAATAAATTTAAACATTTTCTTTTCAACAGTATTCCAACTTTATTTCTGTTGGAATGGGCTTTTCGAACAACTTAGAATGACTTAAAACTCTTTATAAAATAAAGTAGTTAATAAAACAATTAAAAGTACACTAACCCTCTTAGGGTGTCTATTTATAATTCATAACGCTTAGGAAATTTAAATCCTTTAATAAATTTATGCAATTCTATTTGCTATGCTTTCTACTATTAATTTAATAATTTAATTTTACAACATATACGAATAACATTACTAAAATATTTAACTACCTTTTACTTTTCAAATTATAATCCTAATTCCTTCGTCTAATCTTCTTCCCCAGCTAGCTTCTCCCATCCTGCGTACTGAAAATGTTTGGGGAGGGGGTGATTGCACTTGGTTATTACATGTTTTTATCCAATAATTATAGGAAATTAGCATTTATTCTAAGCTATTAAATGGGGATTTAGGCACTTTTATACTTAGGGTCCAAGATTAGAGAGTTAATTGCATTTTCATTATAATTTGAGCATATTAGGCATTTAACTCATGCATTTATTTTTTATGGACTTGAAATACTTCACATGTGCTTAAAATTTCCCTTGTAGGTGCAAAGAATTAAGGTCAAAGCAAGAAGAAAACAAAATAGGAAACTTCTACAAGAAAAAGGAAATTCTACACAACAAGAAATTACTAATTAGGAAATTGGATTGATTGATTGAGCCTAATGGATTGGCCTATAATCCTTCCTAATTGGTAAAATCAACAAGAATAGGAAACTTCCTATTTCAACTAGGATTGGTTGATTGATTGATTGGGTTTGCTTAAAATATTTCCTATTTGTTATTTCTACAAGAATAGGCAACCCTATGCTTGATTGAGGTTAGGAAGTTTCCTAATTAATTATCCTACTCACTATTTCCTATCTTGACTAGGTTTCTTGAAGTTTGAGTGATTGGGTCTTCCCCAATCCTTTCCTAATTGATAATCCTAGTCAGAATAGGAGATCTTAGGCCAATTTGGATTATATATATGTTGCCTAGTGTGCCTAGGAGGGGAGAGCACGAAAATACACATAACAAGACACAAATTCTTTCATCTCTTCCACCAATTCCTTCCTCCATTCCACAATCCTTCACCGGTTCACCATGGAGTTCGAGTTGCAGATCCTCTCAGGTGATTTCTCCTCCTCTATGAAGAACTAATCCGGCTCGGTGCTCTCTTGGACGACGGGATGACGTGAAGCAAACTATTCTTCCACTCTAGGGGAGTTTTTCATTAGTTCCAATTATATAGCCATGGATTTCCATCTATTTCCTTGAGCATTTGTTTTCTTATGTTTGGATTTCAATTATGTTGAGACTATTGGCTATGTAATTGTTGAATTTCACCTTTGTGTAGTATTGGATCTAGTTTAGTTCCATCTATCTTTCAATTGACATTATCTTCATGAGTACTTGTTGATTTTATTACCTATCATTGTGTGTGGTGATTTAGTCCATTTATTTTATCTTGATTATGTCCTTTGGTTGATTTATTGGGTTTGACCATGTTGATGTTGAGTTTCTTCTTTGCATGATTAAGTAATTCCATCAATTAATCTCACCTAAGAAACAATACTATTGATTCAATACAATCGCATGAAATAATTGGATAAAGTTCTACACGTATGAGGATTTGATTATAAGCTAATTTTGATTAGTTATTGGATCCGAAGGATATTGAGTAATTTGGATGGGACCCAAGTTATTCTATCTATTGGAACCTATTTCTAGTTAATGTTAGACTATAATTAACCCAGTTGGTCTATTGAGGTTGAGTGGGTTGTCACCGACCTATTCCTTCAATTAAGACTAATTGTTTATTACTTGCATGAGCTTGGTCCAATTATCCCTTAATTCCCCAAGAGTGTGAAGTATATGCTTGCCACATGTCTACCCTAGCCAAGAGAGCATCCCATCATTCGCATTCCATTAACCATTCATATTCATCCTAAAAATACCAAAAACAAGTGAAATTGGAAAGCCCAATAGCAGTTTCTTTCTTTAGCAGATATTATCATGCTAGCATTGTCATGTATATATTTCATAAACCTGAACAAATATCACAATTACACATACTTCCTATGCTACATGCTCTACCAGCCACTATTAACAATATGTTTGTTAACTAGTGGAGGTTCTACCTGCAGGACTTCTCGTTATAACATTTAAAGCTATAACTAACTGGTTTGGCAAAGAGGTAGCGAACCACCTAAGCCTGGAGTACTCCATAAATTGTGAAGTAAAACTTCTATGCAGGAATTAACAAGGTTTATCACCTTCATGCATTTCATAAACCTGAACAAATATCACAATTACACATACTTCCTACGCTACATGCTCTACCAGCCACTATTAACAATATGTTTGTTAACTAGTGGAGGTTCTACCTGCAGGACTTCTCGTTATAACATTTAAAGCTATAACTAACTGGTTTGGCAAAGAGGTAGCGAACCACCTAAGCCTGGAGTACTCCATAAATTGTGAAGTAAAACTTCTATGCAGGAATTAACAAGGTTTATCACCTTCATGCATAATGTAAACTTGAAACAGATATTACAAAATAATACATGCAATTCTTTCAATGTAATGAAATAAACTGCTACCTGAATACCCGTACTTAATCCTGATCTGCTACCTCCTTTTCCACTGACCTTCTCAACTTATGCTACTATCAAGACCTATTTACATGTAATATATAATAAATTAATACCTATATTCCTATATACTTATCCAGCGTCTCTCTCGAATCTTAATTTAATTAATACTACCCAAAGCTTATTTTCTTGACAAATTATGTTTTGCCCATATTCATTTTAGAACTACGACCATCCAAGATTATTTTAATAATTTACTTACAACTTAACTTATTATAATTAGCCTGACCATTTAAGATCAAAAGGTCACTTTTAATTAATCTGTTCTGATTAATCTTTCCTAATAATTTTTAAACTTCCAAAGCGAAGAAATAAATGCATCACCTCAACAAACAAGATAGGAAGAGTCAAAGAAACCATGAATCAAAACAATGTGGTAGAAATTAAAGTTAATGCATGTAACCATCTTAAGGCACTTGATTAACGACTTAAGAGCCTCCCAACAGTCATTAATATCAGATTAATCAACCTTGGTACATTTGAATCCAAATATTTAAAATTCAAATCTCTATTCCAAAATTATTACCAACCAGACTCTAATTATTTCCATAATTATCTCAACACTATTTCAGTTCAATTCAGACCAACAATCAAAGCTTCAAAACAAAATTAACATAATTCAAAACAGTGGAGCAACTTTCAATGATTTAAGTCACCTAATTGCTTGAGCTAATGAAAATAAGAAAACAACCTAATTACTTTATCTGACTATTCTCACTTTCCGAATAGCCACCCTAAATAAGAATCCCGTATTCTCGTCAAACCCAACAATCATTATCAATCACAAATCATCTTTTCGAAAATCCTTAACAATTACCCTAATTTAAATCATAACTCTATAAATCAACTCTCTTTCCTTGATCCTAAAATACATACTCCAGAAGCTCTAATCCTCAAACCGACGACATCCATCCTTACTTCCATTAATTCTATTTCCCTCATAGATAAGCTTCTATTTTCATAAAATCTTAACAACTTAATCAGGATTTATTCATTTGATTTAAAGTTGAGAGACACCAATCAACTCCCATATTTGAGGCCTTGGTCATTACATTCACAAACATTAATCCTTATTTCAAAGATCATAAAAATCAAAGGTATAATCATCGAAATTCCTTTTCATCTTCAATTCTTGTATCACAGCAAGCTTAAATAAATTTCTGATGAGAACATCTTCATTTGAATTATAAAACGTCAATCAACAATTCTATCAAATAATTACCAACTTATAATCATGGTTGTCTTCACTTTAAGCTTGAAGTCATGGTCCTTAAGTTCATAACAGCAACCAATTGACTTATAGCCCACAAACTAACAATTCAAATTCACCATAAACACATTCTTCATAAATATTTAAAATCACTATCATTTAATTCTTCCAACATTCATCAGTCAACATAAATCTGCATAACCTCTTAACATCTAGAAGTAAGAAAAGCAATACAATAAAATTTCTAATCCCATTTTAAGTAAAGTCTTCCTCAAACAATCTCAAACATCCTGCTTTCATAACTCAGAATAAGTTCAGTCCAACCACCCTTCCAAAACTGAAATAATAAACATACTTCCTTGCACTACTACAGAAAATGCCTATAGCATCACTTTTTTTGGCCCTATAGCAGCGCTTATAAGCGCTGCAATAGCCAGTGCTGCTATAGGCTATTATGCCTATAGCAGCGCTTGTTAAGCGCTGCAATAAGCGATAGCAGCACTGGCTATTGCAGCGCTTATAAGCGCTGCTATAGGGACATAAAATTTACCTATTGCAGCGCTTAAGCGCTGCTATAGGTCACCTAAAATTTACCTATAGCAGCGCTTAATGAAGTAAGCGCTGCTATTGAATTTTTTTTTTAAATATTTCATTTTATTTTATATACCCCACCTGCATCAGTGCTAAAATACCAGTAATTCTATACAGTTCCAGGCAACGAAAATACACCAATAACTCATCCAGAGAGCAATGTACAAATGAACCAACCATTCTAATTGGGAAACAGCACGCTACTAGCTATACAATTATATATCTACATTTGTACTTATTGAAAAAGAGGTAGAACATAAGTGCACCATTCCTCAATTAGCGCATTCATTTTTTCCCTCGACAATGAGGGGCAACGTGCGTCTGGGTAATACTGCACAGAGAGATAAATTTGAATGGCAATCAAATCTACTTGAAATCTAATAACAAGTTCAAATACAATTAGAGTTGGCAAAATATAAAACTTACTGTCAATGGAATGCTACATCGATCATGTGTAACGACATCCCTCATAAATTGCATCACATAGTATCCACAGTCGTTGTTATTGGGTTGGAAGGGGCACTGTAACAAAAAATACCAGATATCTAATGAGAAACATTTACTTTATGTTTGAGTAGATTGTTTAAAAAATTGAATAACTTGTAGAACCTGGACTGTGAGCCACTTATAAGCATCTTTCTGGTCAAGGGCTCTAGAATAACTCAAGTTAACGGAGGACCGAAAACTGGTCAATGTTCTGGAAACGAAACAAAGTAAATTAATTTTATTAGCTAGGGTCATAAAATGACAAATGATGCAACGGATTCAAAGAATGCTGACATTCACGTACCTATTGACGAGGCGCATCAAAGCTGGGCGACTTTCTGGATCAGCACCATACACAGGATCCAAATAGTAAATCAATGGATTTGCTTGTGCTTGCGGATAGATGACAAGCAAAAGCCAGTGCTACCTAAAATTTTTTAGAACGTTATGTCAGTATATATAAATGATGCTTGGAGCTAAGAATACGATGAAACCTATAATGCATATCGACTTACCCTGTATTAATTGGAGCTAAGAATAAAGTCATGCCTGTTGCCTTTAAAGAAAAGCGCTTTTTAAGCTTCGCGGACTGCTCGTCATAGCTCACGCCCGCAATATGTGCTATGTCATAGGGGCTTATGAATTCGAACGAGACATAATCCCCAGCAATCATGACATGTTCGTGCAGGTGCCTTCAAAGAAACCATATAAACTCCCAATTAGTGTAAAACTTATGACATTAAACGAAACCCCAATGGAAACGCAAATATACCTGATCCATAAAGTAATAACCGTAGCACTGAGCCATCCTTCATCAAGCACCTCCATGAGCTGATCCCTAGAAACATGCTCACTCATATTTGACACACCAAATACATGGCTATTGAATGGAATCTCGACAATAAAATCGGGAGATAGGGTGGCTGCAAGTGCTGGCAATCGAGCACGATTTGGCGTCTCGGCTCTTGTACGTTCGATAACAGGAGGCGCTTGTACTTTCTTCTTGCCCTTGGCTTTTGTTGCCTACAAACCATATAAATAGAAAGTCTGAAATTTTATTCCAATAAAAAAGAATGCTAGTTTAATTGATTAGTAAATAATCACCTGTGACGATGGATCAGTATGTGAACTCTTTTTCTTCATCACTTGACCACCAGTACCTTGGGCATTAGGCCTTTGTGCTTTCTTTCAGGTAGAACGTGTACCCTGAAAAAACATGTAAATAAAAGAGCATTCTTCCAACACAATGAATGCTAGTGTGAATGCTATTAGTAAATAACCACCTGTGGTGTTGGCTCAATTAAACCAATGGGCCAAGCAACGAAAGCACCGATAGCATCTTGGACCCTAGTCATCTCATCAGTAGGGAACGGTATTGGTGCCCCGTTGTTGTAGGAGGATTCAATCATTACTCTCAGTGCATTTTTAGGCAACGGCGAGTTGTGCAGGGTCGTGTTGGAAGTGTTGTAGACCTTCCCTATGGCAACTACTTCACTGAAAGAGTAATCGATATACAGCCTGCAGTCTGACTCGCCCTACGAAAGAGTTGACAACATTAGCTCACAACGCATAATATAACAATGTCGCTGCAAGTTTGTAAGCAGAGAATGTATGAACTACCTGAGGAATTTGGGCCCGCGGCATCGTACAACTCTCCCTTATGCTTGGACTGTCGACGGGAGGAACGTTACCTTGTTGCACGAAGTTCGACGTTTGTGATGCAACATTATATCGCTGGTAAAATTCGAACATCTGCTCGTACTTCCGATGCAGTTCCTCGTTCCGTCGTTGCATCTCCTCGTCCCGTCGTTGCATCTCCTCCCTCAGAGTTTGAACTTCTTCTTGTAACGCTCTTACTTCGCCTTTTGATGCCCTATGTTGGCGGCCAAAGTAAGAAGAGGGTGTGACCCCTAGACCTGTGCCCCGAACACGGCCCGAATACTCAGGGCGATCGAGCGCTCTGCTCAGGAAATCATCGGGGCCAAATTTGTTGACCTCGTCAGGGTATTCTTGTGACAACATATCCTATTAACTTAGCAAAGTCACCAGTTAAAAAGATATTACAACGTCCAAGAGAATGACTTACACATCGTTCACGGACTCTTCTGACCTCATCGTGAATGATGGTACCGTCCTTTTGAGAGTGTCCCCGAAACCAGAGGCCATGCCGTGGTGGCTTCCCTTCTAGGACCTGTTCCTTAATCTGTCAAGCAAGCCAAGTGAACACATAATTAATCACGTAAACATTTATTCATAATTTTGTATTTAAAAGCGTTACTAACATACCATATCTTACTCCAATTCAGGAAAGCTCTTTCGTCCACCCATATACGGATATTCGCAGCTTTTAGCCGCCTGTCTATTTCTTTGACTTACTTCCTCAAACTCCGGTGTCAACCGTGATTGCACAAATTCATTCCAATGTTCCTGGGTAATTGACCCTGCGAATGCCTCTAAGGGTGTTGGAACGATCTCCCCGTCTGCATCTCTCAGGAAGTACTTAGTCAAATTTGTGCGGAAACCGCGATGCATTCTGGAAGCTTTCATCATGACATACTCCCTATGAGAATCATCAATATGAAACATAGTTTGTAACAATAGAAATCATATTAGATTTGCTAGTTACAATGTTGTCATAATAAAACTAAATTGTAAAAAGGCACCTAACCTGAATCTCTGACCAAACCTCGTTCTTGCAGCTCCCCGCGGTTCTCTAATCTGTGATAGTAATAGGCACTTTCTGCCGAACAGTGCACCCAATAAAACCAGAGAGGTCTTTCGCAGTCTCCCCGATTGGTTGGTTATTTTCGTTCCATTTAAGTCTGGTCTTTTTTCCCAGAGATCTGCGCTTGAGTAGTTTACGCATAAGGGTGATGCCACGGGTAGCATCCGCCTCGACAGCCGCTCTACCCGCATCGATATCTGGCTCCACAATCGGTTGTTCTTCTTCCTCGTCGCTCAGGGGGGATCCATTTTCCTACAAATTAAAATAATGAAACAAGACATGATTTTAGTGCAGAATAATTAAATGAAGTAGTTCACAATGTAAAACAGAAATACATACAAACTTAAATCAATATGAGGGCTTTCGTCTCTTTTTCCTCTGTGTTATATTATCTAAAATTGTTTGCTTCCTCTTTTTTGTTGGATTTAGGGTTGTGTTGAGCCAAATGCCTTCTTCATGATCACTCCTTACATAAACAGGCTCATCTTCATCGTCATATCCGTCTGCATCAATCTCTTCTACCAGTAACGTATCAAATGAAGGATCATCTTCTATCATATTCATATCATCATCACTACTTTCATCATCAACTTGTTCGGCATAATTTTTGTTCGACTGCATGACAACTGACCAATTCTTCTTAGAAGGATCGGCAATGTAAAACACTTGTGATGCTTGGGACGGTAGAATGTAAGGATCGTCCTTATATGCAACTTTAGAAAGGTCGACCGATATAAACCCAAATTCATCTAACCGCCGTCCACTATGGTTGTTAACCCACTGACATCGGAACACAGGAACTCTGAACATGGTGTAATCTAACTCCCAAATGCAATCAATCACACCAAAGTATGCCATCTTCGCATATATAGGATTTGTATCTCTCGCACTGGATATATGTAATGCCTCGGCAACAAGTGTGACTCCACTATTCTGCATTGTGCTTTTTTCATCCTGGTCTTTTGTATAGAATGTGTAACCGTTGATTGCATAGGCGGTGTAGGAAAATGCATGCAAACCCGGTCCTTTCGACAGCCAAAACAATCTTTCAGAAACTGATCCAGCATTAAGATCAAACTGCTGACAAATGCAAGCATTGAACCATCTAATGAATGTTTTGTTGTGCTCCCTTGTAATCAAATTCTCATTTCTATCACCGTGTATTTCCCGCAGGAGTTTTTTGTGTTCTTCAATGAATGGTTCAACCTCAGGAGTGTTGTGAAGAATATACAAGTGAGTAAGCTCCCTTTCAGCATTCGAAATGCGTATTAAGTTGAACCCACTTATTCCTTTCCCCAATAATTGCCCATCGTGACGAGACTTCGGCAAACCAACATGTGCGACACTTGATAAGTAATCGGCACACAAATCACTCGCTTCTTCAACGATGTATCGTTCAGCAATACACCCCTCTGGTCGATATCTGTTTTTAACATACCCCTTTAAAACTTTCATGAACCGCGCAATCGGGTACATCCATCTCAAATAGACTGGGCCACACAGTTGAACCTCTTTGACCAAGTGTACAGTAAGGTGAACCATGATGTCAAAGAAGGATGGGGGAAATACATTTCAAGTTCGCACAGGATACGAATGATCTGCCTCTGCAAATCCTGCAACCGTCCTATATCAACCACTTTACTACAAATGAGCCTGAAGAAAATACACAGTCTAGTGATCGTCCTACGCAGTTTCTTGGGTAAAATGTTGCGTATGCCGACTGGTAAGAAATTTTGCATCAAGACGTGACAATCATGAGATTTCAGGTTCTTCAACTTCATCTCTTTCACGGATACAAGGTTCTTTACATTTGAGGAGTAGCCTTCTGGAACTTTGATCCCATTCAGGAACTCACAGAATGATCTTTTCTCTTTCTTCGAAAGGGTGTATGCTGCTGGAGGTAAATAAGTGCGGTATCCTCTCTCGACAGGTACCAACTCTTGTCTTATTCCCAACTTGAGCAGATCTAACCTTGAATTGACACCATCCTTAGTTTTTCCTTGCATATTTAGCAACGTGCCAATTAGGTTATCACAGATGTTCTTTTCAATGTGCATCACATCCAGAAAGTGCCTAACATATAAGGACTTCCAATACGGGAGTTCGAAGAATATGGACCTCTTCTTCCAGCCACTTGTCAACACATTTTTAGCAAAAGGCTTGCCAAAATCATTCTCCAACGCGTTCACCTTTTCAAAAACGTCATCCCCGGTCAATATCCTCGGTGGCCTACCTTCTTCTAAGCTCCCGTTAAATGCCTTCTTCCACCTCCGCCAATGATGTTTTAACGGTAGGAACCTCCGATGTCCCATGTAAACATTTTTCCTACAATGCTCCAGCCGCATCGAATGGGTATCATCTTCACATATAGGGCACGCACCATATCCTTTGATGCTGTATCCGGACAAATTACCATACGCTGGGAAATCATTTATCGTGCCAAACAACATGGCCCTCAATTTGAAACTTTCTTCCTTACATCCATCAAAAACCGTCTCACCCAAATCCCACATATGCTTTAGGTCTTCAATCAAAGGATCCAAGTACACGTCTATATCGTTGCCGGGCAGTCTAGGCCCGGAAATAAGCATAGAAAGCATCATAAACTTCCGTTTCATGATCAAATTTGGGGGGAGGTTGTATATCATCAGAATCACCGGCCATGTACTGTGAGTACTACTCTGAACTCCATGTGGATTGATTCCATCGGTTGCCAATGCAAGCCGTAGGTTTCTCGGTTCTTCACCGAAATCAAGGTACTCGTAATCAATTTTTTTCCATTGGGGGGCGTCTGCGGGGTGCCTAAGCTTGATGTCTTTAATCCTCTCATCAGCGTGCCATGTCAAAAGTCTTGCAACATCCGCATTACTGTACATGCGCCTAAATCTTGGAATGATCGGAAAGTACCATAACACTTTAGAAGGACTCTTACCTTTCTTTCCATACCGAGATGTGCTGCATTTAGGACACTTCTCCAACGACGAATACTGGTTCCGGAATAAAATACAGTCGTTGGGGCATGCATGTATTTTCTCATATTTCATACCGGTCGACCGGAGAATTTGCTTCGCCTCGTATGTTTTCGAGGGGAGTACATTCGCTTCTGGGAGTATATCTCGCAGAGCGAACAGCAGCGCGGTGAAACTTGCATCACTCCAACCGTATCGTGCCTTCAGGTTATACAATTTAAGCACCGCACTCAATCTTGTGTATTTGCTGCATCCTATATATAAAGGCGTCTCTGCATCGCTCTTCAGTGTCTCAAACATTTCAGGATTCTCCTCACCCACCACGTTCAACATTTCTTCAAGATCATCGCTCTCATCACACATGTCTTTATCAAGCACATTCGAAGCGCTACTAACATCAGGTACCCGGTCTCCGCATTCATCTTCATAGGTCTCACCGTGCTTTATCCATCGTGTATAAGACTGATCGATTCCATGACAAATTAAATGACTTAACAAGTCAAGAGGACGAAGACGCTTCCCATACAAACACGACATACAGGGGCATACAATCCTGTTAGCATTCTCTGCATGCTCTGCAGCAAATTCAATGAACTCTTTTGCTCCATCTATATATTCCCTTGAACGCCGATCACAAGACATCCATTTCCGATCCAACATGGTAACCTACTAAAGGAAAGTGGCGGTAAGATCGATCTATATGACTTACTCATTAGGTAGCCACCTTATGATGTTACCTTATTTTTTAACAAAAATTCGGTAGCATAACGGCTACAAAATGAACGTTCCCAGGCTCAAAGCCCTCTCTTTTTAACATAGAAATTGATACTCCACAAAATACATATCATCAACTCAATACATTTACATAGCCCAGCCACCACAATAGAACTCACAGATCATATATATAGCATTAATTGGAACACAAGTGTTTAACATAATTAGAGAAAATCCTACAAGCAGTATACTCAAATAATTAGAGAAAATCCTACAATCAGCATTAATTGACATAAAAAAATAAAAATCCTACAAGCAGTATAGTCAAATAATTAGACAAACACAAGTGTTTAACATATTCAAGTGAACTCATTAAGCACAAAAATTAAATGGACTTGTTCATAACATTAATGTTAAATTTAAAAAGGCATCAAAATCCCTATGCAGGAACAAAAATGACAATATTTGTTTACTTAGACTATAGAAATGTAAGGTTAATTGACAGCACTTATTTAAACAAATTTCATGTTACAGGATTTTTCTCTCCCATCCATTGCCTTTTTTTTCTCCAATGCACCTTGTCTAACTTACAAAAGCAATTCTCATCAGAAGATAACATTTTTTTTCTAAATAAATTAATCAGTGAGGTTAACGCATTCTTTGTTAAATAAATTGAGTTTGTTGTATCAGAACTTAGTTGCATTTTGTGTTCCCTGCTGCTTGTAATATCAATATTCAGACTTAGGGGTTGCTCCATATGCATCAACAAGCCAAACCTAATTAAATCATAATAATAGAAATACTATATAGACACTAATAAATTCTGAAAGAAATTAAAAATCGAAGTGCAAAATTTCTGGAAGCAATTTAATCTGTAAGAAAGATGATAGCTTTTGGGATCCGAATTTTTCAAAACCATTTTCAATCACAAGGTGTTACTGGCCTTGTTTGAATATAGAAGAAAGATGATAGCAAGGGTGAATCTGTAACGCAGAGTCATGGCAGACAGAGTTGAGTTTCAAATTGATGGAAAATAGGGGAATATGGTCGTTGGTGCATGGAGCTAATGGAAGAAAGTAACTTTGTGACTTGGGTTCAGATGTTAAAGCAAGAGAAATTGAAAACAATAAAGTAACTCACCTTAATCGAACAGATCTGGTAGAACACTCGTCGGGTCCGCCCAAATCTCACCGCGAAGTTCGCCCAGTTCTGCCGCGAAGTTGCTGTTGTGGAAGAACAAGAGGACGAATAAGGGAATAAGGAGGGAAATACTTGTGTTTAGGTTCTTTTTCTCACCTGGTCTTTGGCAGAGATGCCGGCGGAGAGGGAGAGGGAGAGAAATCGGCGCCGATGAGTCTTGGAGAAGCAGAGACTGTCGAGCTCGAGGGAGTACCGAGTGCCTGTCTTTGTCGAGCTTCGAAGCTTGTGGGAGCTAGGAGCTTTGATCTAAGGGTGAGAGGCAGAGAGGGCGTGGTGATGATGATGAAGAACAAGAGGACGAACAAGAGGGCGAGAGGCAGAGAGCTTTAGGTTCTGGGCTTTAGGGGAATAAGGAGGGAAAAACAAATAATATTTGGGGAATTTTGGGAAATGTGGCGCCAAGAGAGATTATCAGCTCTTTAATATAAAAAATAAAACCCAGGGGCCTATACCAACGCTTAAGCGCTGGTATAGGACCCTGGGATTTAATTTTTATTTAAAAAAAATGTAAAACAATTTGCCAATTTTTTTTAAATTGTGTTAAATATTTTTTAATATAAAAAAATAAACCCCAGGGGCCTATACCATCATCGCTTAAGCGCTGGTATAGGCCCCTGGGATTTAATTTTTATTTAAAAAAAATTGTAAAACAATTTGCCAATTTTTTTTAAATTGTGTTAAATATTCTTTAATATAAAAAATAAACCCCAGGGGCCTATACCAGCGCTTGGGGTTTACTTTTTATTTAAAAAAAATGTAAGATAATTTGCGAATTTTTTTTAAATTGTTTTAAATATTTTTTAATAAAAAAATAAACCCCAGGGGCCTATACCAGATGGGGTTTATTTTTTGTTTAAAAAAAATGTAAGACAATTTGCCAATTTTTTTTTAAATTGTGTTAAATATTTTTTAATATAAAAAATAAACCCCAGGGGCCTAAACCAGCGCGCGCTTAAGCGCTGGTATAGGCCCCTGGGGTTTATTTTTTATTTAAAAAAATGTAAGATAATTTGCGAATTTTTTTTAAATTGTCTTAAATATTTTTTAATAAAAAAAATAAACCCCAGGGGCCTATACCAGATGGGGTTATTTTTTGTTTAAAAAAAATGTAAGACAATTTGCCAATTTTTTTTAAATTGTGTTAAATATTTTTTCATATAAGAAATAAACCCCAGGGGCCTATACCAGCGCTTAAGCACTGGTATAGGCCCCTGAGATTTAATTTTTATTTAAAAAAATTGTAAAACAATTTGCCAATTTTTTTTAAATTGTGTTAAATATTTTTTAATATAAAAAATAAACCCCAGGGGGCGCTGGTATAGGCCCCTGGGGTTTATTTTTTATTTAAAAAAATGTAAGATAATTTGCGAATTTTTTTTAAATTGTCTTAAATATTTTTTAATAAAAAAAAATAAACCCCAGGGGCCTATACCATATGGGGTTTATTTTTTGTTTAAAAAAAATGTAAGACAATTTGCCAATTTTTTTTAAATTGTGTTAAATATTTTTTAATATAAAAAATAAACCCCAGGGTCCTATACTAGCGCTTAAGCGCTGGTATAGGCCCCTGGGATTTAATTTTTATTTAAAAAAAATTGTAACACAATTTGCCAATTTTTTTTAAATTGTGTTAAATATTTTTTAATTTAAAAAATAAACCCCAGGGGCCTATACCAGCGCTTATAGGCCCCTGGGGTTTATTTTTTATTTTAAAAAAATGTAAGATAATTTGCGAATTTTTTTAAAATTGTCTTAAATATTTTTTAATAAAAAAAATAAACCCTAGAGGCCTATACCAGATGGGGTTTATTTTTTGTTTAAAAAAAATGTAAGACAATTTGCCAATTTTTTTTAAATTGTGTTAAATATTTTTTAATATAAAAAATAAACCCCATAGGCCCCTGGGATTTAATTTTTATTTAAAAAAAATTGTAAAACAATTTGCCAATTTTTTTTAAATTGTGTTAAATATTTTTTAATATAAAAAATCAACCCCAAGGGCCTATACCAGCGCTTAAGCGCTAAGCGCTGGTATAGGCCCCTGGGATTTAATTTTTATTTAAAAAAAATTTAAAACAATTTGCCAATTTTTTTTAAATTGTTTTACATATTTTCTAATATAAAAAATAAACCCAGGGGGCTATACCAGCGCTTAAGCGCTGGTATAGGTCCCTGGGGTTTATTTTTTATTTAAAAAAAATGTAAGATAATTTGCGATTTTTTTTTAAATTGTCTTAAATATTTTTTAATAAAAAAATAAACCCCAGGGGCCTATACCAGGGGTTTATTTTTTGTTTAAAAAAATTGTAAAACAATTTGCCAATTTTTTTTAAATTGTTTTACATATTTTTTAAATTCCAGGGGGTCTATAGCAGCGCTTAAGCGCTGGTATATGCTTATACCTATACCAACACTTTTATTTATAAGCGCTGGTATAGGTCATATTATACCTATCCCATCACTTACATTTTATAAGTGGTGCTATTGTTGCGCTGCAATAGGGTATTTCTGTAGTAGTGTTGCTCTTCAATCTCTTAAACTCAATTATTCAAACAATCCTTATTATATTAACATCATTTAACTTATTCATATACATAAACATTCATACATCCTAATCAATTCAAAGCTTTAAAGAATACATTCTAAGACATAATCCTTTATACTTCTAAAATTTTGGTTTAGGTCTATGTTCTTCAATTCCTCTATATCCCTTGAGATTTGGTTCCTTTAATAACTTCTAAAAAAATTGAACAATTGTAAACTAATTGGAATTTGTCCAACTCCTTTTTCACCCTTATTGATCCAGAAATCACCGTCCATTACAATTCATCTTACCAATTAATATATAACCAAAACTTATGCATTGTATCAACCTTTAAACCTCAACTTCAAACATTCCAACTCAATTTAATTCCCACAAAAACCATATACAACATCAATGACCCTTTCCTAATTCTTGTTTAACAAAATATCACAACATTCCTTCCTCTTTCCTTGAACAAATCAGTCAGCCCAAGCATCAAGAAAACAAGAATTACACATTTAATAACCTAACATTAATCAACCATATGTAGACAAATTTCAATCCATCTCCCAGAGCAAAACAAAACATCCATGACCATGTTATTCTCCTTGGCCGAACAGAGCAGAGAAGCAAGGGGAAGAACAAGAATTCACACACAATCAGATTTACCTATTCCATTATCCTTCCCTTGTGTTTGGGCATCCATACACCAAAGAAAAGAACAAGAGTCAAGCACCCAAAATAGGCTTGGGATTCGGACAACAGAACAGGAACAGGGGAGAGCAAAAACAACAATTAACAATTCTAAAATTCATCAAATCACACATCCAAAGCACCCATTCTAGCTTCCAATTCGTACATATATTAATTCAAAAATTTCCCTTTCTTGGCCGGTCGGACTCGCAGAAAACAGGGAAGAAGAACAACAATCAACAAGTTCCAAAATTTCTCCAATCAGCCACATACAATCCCTTCCATAACCTTAGACTGACTTATATTTGCGAGTAATTAAGCTTCAAAACAATGAACACCCGAAAATCCCCAAAATTCCCGTCGCATGAACAGTAACCAAAGGAAGAAATTTGGGAAAAACCTTATGAATACCACTCTCTAACTCAAATTCATTCCCAAACATGATTAATCGGAACATAAGCTTCCTTTTCACTGATTTATAACTTTTAAAATTCCCAAAATCCGAAATGATCCCCCTCTAACTCGCTCAAAATTGGACCGAAGAAGAGAGGAAATGAAGGAAAGGACCTTACCCAAGAGCATCCCAAGTTTCCTGAGCGTTTTCCACCCCTTCTCACCGCCGGTTGCCGCCGTTCACACCGTCGTCACTGCTGCCGGGCTCGAAGAGAAGACAGAGAGGGAGAGAAGGTAAGGAACAGAGGACTATCGGGGGGTAAGGGAGAAAGAAATGAGATGGAACACGTGGGGAGTATATATAAAAAGATGAGTTGATATTTTAGTTAGGTGATTTACCATTTTGCCCCTTCTTCTACAACTTAAGATATTTTTAACTAGGGGCAGATATTGTCATTTTTATTTCCCTTTTTCTATTTTATCCTTAAATGGGAATTTTATTTACCATTACCATTTAAAAATAAATCTGAATTTGTCCCAAAATAATTTCTCTAGATATGGTTTAATTTCCAAATTTATTTATAAGACTTTTTAAATATCAAATAATACCCTAAGGTTCTAAATATTCCCTTATTTAAATTCATCTTCCAACTATTTTTCCTCAACTAATAAATAAATTCAGTCTTAAAAATTATTAAAAATACACCTGACTTCATAAATTTATTTATAAGGCTTTTTAATTTCTAAATGACACTCCTAGACCTTAAATAAATCCTTATTTTCTATTTTCTAAAATTTGGGGTGTTACAATTTACATATGATTTTTTTGCTTGATTCACTTGTCTTTCACCCCTCGGCCTTTCACTTATGGCTTGATCCTGTAAGCTGTAGCCAATTATTTTGAAGCAATCCATTCATTATATTTATAGTTGATGGTGGCATTTGTTTCATTTTCAGGTGAACAGCTCTAAATGGGAAAAATAATGCAGTCGATGGTGGCAAAAGATTTAGATTGTGACGAGTCTGATTGTAGATTGACTGCACTGGATGTTACTCTAGGACTTGTATTTGTAGTTATTGTGAAATAAACATTTTTTGAGACAATTTGAAAAGATGTAGGTGTTCCATTTTTTGTATGTTTCATGAAGTATGGGACAAAGTTCCCTTTTAGTATGTTTGATGAAAAATTGAACAAAGTTCTCTTTTGTTTAATTGGACAATTTGTATTGAATGGAATATGGGACAAAGTTCTCTTTTTTGTATGTTTTATTTGGCGAATTTTGGTGGTATATTCACAGGTCTTTTTGAATATATTTATTCTAAAACAAAAAACTTTTAACAATTTTTTTGTAAGCATTAACAACTTTATCATAGGAATTAACAAGGTCTAATTTGCGATTAACAACTTACGACTTTGCTGCTGGCACTTGGAATGAGATGTTAGGTCCAAGCATTAACAACTTCTTCGTAGAAATTAACAAGTTCTTCGTAAGCATTAACAAGGCATGAATAGCGATTAACAACTTACATAACGATTTATTACTTAAAAGGTCTAAATAACAACTTACAAGAGTTAACAATTTCTTCTTTCACATTAACATATTCATCATAGATATTAACAACTTTTTCATTGCCATTAACAACTTTATAATAGGAGTTAACAAGTTTAGAGTAGTGACTAACAACTTAAATTTTGCTGTTACGAATGTCCAAGTGAAAATAAAAATTAAGATCATCATGCTACTTAATGTTTCATTGTCACTAAACAAAAAAAGGTCATTTACTTGTCATTGAATATGTAAAAACACTCTATGCCAATGAAAAATGTGATTTAATGGTGCTACTTTTGGGTGTGGTTGTGATTTGCCATGAATTTAGTGTGCTATTAAGAATGAAATTCAATTAACATGGACGTTCGCAACAGCAAACATGAAAGTTGTTAATCGCTAAGCAAATATTGTTAATATGTATGATGAAGTTGTTAATATCTACGAAGAAGTTGTTAACGCTGACAACAATGTATTTTTTTCTCATTCATATTGTGAAAAGCAAATATGAAAGTTGTTAATTGCTATGCCAATCTTGTTAATATCTATGATGAAGTTGTTAATGTCTATGAAGAAGTTGTTAACGTTGACAGCAATACGTTTCTATCTTATTCACATTGTGAAAAGCAAATATGAAAGTTGTTAATCTTTATGCCAACCTTGTTAATGTCTACAAAAAAGTTGTTAATGTCTATGAAGAAATTGTTAACGCTTGTAAGTTGTTAATCACTATTCACACCCTGTAAATTATAAGTATAAAATCGCTATGTAAGCCATTAATCGCTATTTACACCTTGTTAATTCGTATGATGAAGTTGTTAATGCTTGGAGCAAACATTTCATTCACATTGCCAGCAACAAAGTCGTAAGTTGTTAATCCCAATTCACACCTTGTTAATTCCTATGAAGAAGTTGTTAATTCTTACAAAAAAGTTGTTAAAAGTTGTTCTTTAATAAATATATTCAAAGATACTTGTGAATAGACCACCAAAATTCATCAAATGAAACATACAAAAGAGAGAGAGAGAGAGAGAGAGAGAGAGTTTTGTCACATACTCCATTCAACACAAATTGCCCAATTCAACAAAAGAGAACTTTGTTCAACTTTTCATCAAATGTACCACAAGGGAACTTTATCCTATACTCCATGAAACATACATAAAGTGGAATGCTTACATCTTGTCAAATTATCTCAAAACATGTTAATTTCACAATAACTACAAATGTTGTCTTAGAGTAACATCCAATGCAGTCAATCTATAATCAGGCTCGTCTAAATCGCTTTGTAGTGGTTGCTTGTCCAAGAAGACCCAATGCTTGTAAGAATCAGCGCTAGTAGAGACTGGTCTCCATACAAGATTTGTACTTTTTTGTTCCTTGCCATCATCTTCATGAGCCAGTCTCTTCTTTCTAGCTTGCATAATGAAATTATGGTTTAAGCCATGAAACCTTGTCTAATCTTGATAAAAATAATGATGATGATAAATTTACACTCATAATAGGCTTCAATCCTTCTACATAACCTATGGTACACTTAACATAAGTACATCTCATAACTCTCACGGAGACTGTTACCTAGTACATTTGGAGCATAAGAGCAAGGCTAATTATCTTTTCTCCATAGGAAATTCTCAAACAATAAGAGAGAAGAAAAGCTCTAAAAAGAAGAATATATTGAAATTCCCATACAACATATAGGCGCAAGAGAGCAATCAAATCCCTTTGCATATACAGTAAATCCCTTTTAAATTGCCGAAGCAGTTGTTATTAAATGGGTACAGAGCAAGTCAATTTTGCACAAGTACCCAAAGTGTTAATTGGCAATCACTTTGATTTTTTCATAGCTCAAAATCATTCCTACAAAAAGAAAAAAACAAGAAGACACACTTTATTCACATAATTGCTATACGTGCAACGTAGTTGGTATAGTTCAAAAATTCCAAATTGAATCTTATACGTTGTTCTAAAACTATATAAGTGCAAAAAGCCAAAATGAATTACCACTTTCAATTCCATCGATCCATCATTCGGTTGGTACCTAGTAATTCCACTGATATTCAACTCCTTGCAAATTTTTTTGGCTTTCCAACATAGCCCCACTCGCATTTTCCACAAGCCAGTCTTGAACCAAGTCCAGAAATAACTACAAACAGCAACAAAGCCCTCAAACACATTTCTCACACCAGCAACAACAACCACCACCACCAAGCAAGACTATGGAAATAAGAAAAGAACGTAACAATCGCAAACCAAAGCTAAATACACATTCACCTTATTTTTAGCCAAACCAAGCTGAATAACACCATAGGGATTATCAATTTGGTGGTATGAATCCTCGGCAACCTTCTGAAGACCCAGAATATAAGGAGAGTTTTCGACCCTAACAATAGAATTAGCTCCAGCTCTAGTCACAAAATCGAAAACTCTTGGGAGCAATTTAGTGCAGGGTTTGATGGGTCTGTGCAAAGGGCTGGAGTTTGTCTGAAGTGATGGGTGGACTTCGAATAGGATCTGGGTGTTTGGCTATGTGTAGAGGGCAGGTATGTGAGAAGGGGTATTATTGTATTTGACAAACATATTGAAATCCCAAATTGCTTCCCAAAGACTGACATGAGATTTGAAAATCTTTGAGGACTGATTTGTCCTTTTATATATTGGAGGGGATTTTTGTGACTTTTTCCCTTTAAGAATCCTCAAAAATACTTTTGTCTTCATAAATTCATTTTTAAAGCTTTTTATTTTCTAAATAACATGTCAATATCTTAAATAAATCTTTATTAAATCTTTTCAAAATTTTGGGGTGTTACACTAATTATATGAATATGTTTTTCTTCAGCCTCATTTTACATGTATGCCGCAAAGGAAAAGCCGTCAATGATTTTTTTTTGGGGGAAAAAGACCAGTCAACCCAGTCCACAAGCCAATGCTCTTAACCGGTAAACGTAATTGAAACCAATTTGGCTCACTTTTGGATATTATAGGATCGGTTTTCATTCAGTGCACATCACAGCGATGAGAAAGCACTTCTCATCGTTGAGATGAAATATGGATCATCCAAATTTTCATATGGATGGTCCATATTTAAAATTATTAAATGAACATTTTTTCAAAAATAAAATTAGTTTTTTTAACAAATAATAGTTTTAATATTAACTTTATTTTTTATGTGCATGTTTGGATTCCACGTTTTGGGCCCAGAAGCCCGATGGAGAAGCAGAAGTCAGATTTAAAAAAATGTTTGGATGGGCTTCATCCATGAAGTCATTCTGGTCCAAAACAGACTTATTATCAGAAGCTCAAATTTTTCACTTCTCACTTTTGGCTTCTGACTTCTTGTAATAAATATTACCGTTAAATGCATTTAATGCATTTTAAATGACAATCCAACCTTCTCTCACACCCGAACCCTTCCTCAGATCACCTCCTTCCCTATTTCTTCACCATCACCAACCCTTCTTTCTTCTCACCCGCCGCGGCGGCGGCATGCAAAGGGATCAGTGACGCCGGCGTTTCGCAGCTGATCCTCGTCTTGTTCCTTCTCTGATTTGCTCCTTCTTCTCGTCGGCTAGCGCTCTCATATATGCTCCTTCTTCTCGTCGGCCAATGTCTCTAATGTTCTCGTCTTTTGTCGTTGAGCTCGTCGGCCTCGTATCTCTTGGTTAGAGAAATAGTTTGCTTTCCAAGATCTGCTCTTGTTCCTTCTTCTTGACTTGTGTTGCTCATTTTTCATGCTTCCCGTTATCTCATTGTCCGTTGTCTTGTTTCAGAGACAGAGAGAAGAATTGATAGGGAAAAAGAGAAGAGATACATTGAGGAACAAGCATTTTTTATCTTGAGGTAGAGAGCTTGTTCTTTCTTTTTTTGGTTGGTTACCCAGATCTGCTCCTCTTGTTCATTCTTCTTGAGTTTTTGTTCTTCTCGTCATCTTCATTATTTATGACTGAGATTGATTTTGGAGCACTGATTCGTTCTTTACTTCCCTTTGGTGATGATGCTTTGAAATTCGTGAAATTCAAAGACTAGGTTGAAAGATAAAATAAATGTGTGTTGTTTCGTTTCTTTGGATTGCTTTTGTTCTCTAATTTGTGCGTTAGTTCACGTTGGAGCACTGATTCATTCTTTACCTGTAATGTGTGGTTATTCTTTGTTGTTTTGACTGAATCTTTGCGAGTGCTCTATTTCTTGGCATGTTGAAGAGTCTTCCTGTTGCTTTTGATTGCTCTGTTTCTCTGTTTCTAGTCGTCATGCTTCTACTTCTGCAACTATTTTACAACTTCATTCTTGTCTTAGTTGTGGTTTTCTTGTTAAGTGCGTACAGACATTAGTGCTTTAAAATCCTGTAAGTTCCCTTCACCTTCTTCCATCTTCATTTTCTGTTAGCTTGTCCAATTTGAGAATGAGAGTTCCGATTTAGGTGGGGATTTTGGGGGGATTGTACCAATTAAACAAATGCTAGAGTTTTGAAATTATGTTTTCTCAATGAAATTGAGGTTGCATGCGCAATTCCTTTGGTTTATGACAGTTTTTCGATTTAGTCAAGTTGTGCTCTGCCTCTGTAAACCAAGTGTGTGATATTCATGGTGGTGATTTAATGGAAGCGTGTATTGGTGAAACAATGATTCTGGGTCTAAATTGAAATAGTTGATGACTTAGTTATTCTTTATCGTTTGCATTTTAGATGAGTAAAATGTCAACTTTCTATAGCTGACTTCCTCATTTACTAAATGTTTTTTGGAATTGTGAATAACTGAGCTTTTGTAATTTGGTTACTGCTTGTTCTATCTGAATGCTTTTGGTTCAAATTGGCAGAAATTTTGTCATCCAGTTGTTTCTTTTAGAAATCCAAAATCTTCCAAGGAGTAAGAGGACTAGTTGCTATGTAAAACAACAATGTTAGGGTCGAGATGAAAACATTTATCAACTTCATTGTTATTTTTTTCATTTGAAAAGAGAAAAAACTCAACTTTGATTGGTATTGTTCTTTTCCTTAGACACTAATAAATCTGTACTGAAGGAATACCTGAATCTATTTAATATCGATATATTGAACTTTCTATATAATTGTTTATGGTTTAAACTAGCAGAAAATGAGATCGTCAAAATGTTTCATGTTACAAGCCCAAAACCTAATTTCGATTATGTGAGTTCCAATTTCCTTAGTTTGAACTCGAATTTTGGGAAGTATTTTGGGAAGTTTTTTGAGTCCTTAATTTTTTTATGAGGACCTAAGGCCAGAAAGAAATGCATCCTGTTTCTTTGTCCACTGTCAAACAGATATTTAGAATAACCTTTTTCTCATTTGAGTCCTAATTATAATCAGTCATTCTCCATTTGGTGTCATTCGATATACAAAGTGGCATGAGAAGATAATGTAACCTGTCTTTTGCCACCTGTTTAAATGCTATTAAGAGGTGACTCATATTTTGTCATATTTGAACTTGAAGCATGTGAACTAAATGGTCTTCACTCTTTGCAAGAATTGATGTTATTATATGCTTGTCACATCTTCTCTGATTCTTCACTGATCAGTGAGTCATAGGTGGTGTTATTTTCATAGACATTAGCTGAGTTATTATTCTTTTGTATCTTGTTTTAAGTATAACCATGGATAAAACTAAAGCATCATGGGATCGACGGACCACGGAACTTTTTCTCAAAGAAATTATCGACCAAATATACCGAAAATAACATAAAGGATCATCGCTTACAAAAGTAAGGTGGAAGAACGTTGAAATTGCATTCAGAGCAAAATCAGGAAAACCATATGACAAGAAACAGCTGAAAAATATATTTGATAATTTGAAGAGAGATTGGAATAAATGGGAGGAACTATTGAAAGAGACTGGCATAGGTTGGAACCCTACAACAAATACGATTGTTGCATCAGATGAGTGGTGGGAGAAGAAAAAAAGGTATATAATTGTTGAGTTTATGTTATAAAATTTAGATAGACATTTGTTTTGATTGTTTGAATGTATGCAGGAGAATCGGGAATATGAAAAATTTAGGTACAATGGGCTGCCTTTTGCAAAGGAGTTAGAAATAATATTTAAAGGTGCGTCGGGTCCAAACAAGATCAATTGGCACCATCTTCAACCCCCAAGATAATGAAGACCAAGATGATGTTTACTGACCTAACATGGACCTACTAGAGGGGTCAGGGGACAGTGAAGAAGACGACTTTGGCGGTGGCAATGCAGGGTTTATAGATGAATTGGCAGGTGTTAACTTAATTAACATCAAGCAATATAGTTAGTAGTCCTAGTGATTCAGGAAGTCATGGGAAGAGGAAGAGGAAGAGAAATGAAGTGTATGGTAAGGGAAAGAAGATAAAAATGCCACCATCAAAACAAATAGCTGATTCAGTAAGTGTAATAGCTCCCGCATCTCAGGATAAAATAGCAGCAATGAAGAAAATAAATGAAGTATCAATTACAGAGGTTACAGCTGAACTTCTTCGCTTTGACGAAATTACAAATGAAGATGAACTCATGTACCGATGTATGAAAGATTTTGTGGTAAACAAGAGCTTTAAGGAAATTTTTATGGGTATGAAGGGAAAGCCTGAAGTCCAGCTGAAGTGGGTGCGAAAGATGGCGATCGACCCACCAATTTGGCTTCAACCCCCGCCTTCTTGAACTTTATTTTATGACACTTTTGTGACTATTGTGCCTAAGTTAATGTTAGATGAACTGTGCAAGTATTTAGTATGTTAGATGATGTATGAGTTGTTTATGTTGGTAATTACAATATAATTAACTTGCTGTAGTATTTAGTATGTAGAATGTTGTATAAGTTGTGTTATGGCTCTTAATTTCTTTTGTCTTATGTGTCTATCTTATTTCTTTTGCCTTGTGTGATTTAAGTATTTTGCCTTGTCATGTTGTTTGCTCACACATCAATTTAACCACTCACAGGTTATATAATCAATGGCAATTGGAATAATCAATTCACGGTGGAGGAAGATGAAGGGGCTTAGTTAATGTCCCAATTGAATGATGAGATGATAGATGTAGAAGAATTAGCTGTATTGGTTAGTCAATATGTGATGCATTATGTGTGTAAGGAACCATGTAGAACTAACTAGCAAACAGGAGCAGAATTTGTCCAATATATTTTGAAAGGCAACTCAAAATGTTATCATGAGATATTTCGAGTAGAAAAGCATATATTCCACATGTTATGCTCTAAATTGGTTGAACATGTGTTGAAAGATTCTAACAACATCGGAGTTCAAGAGATGGTTGCCATTTTCTTACACATGGTTGGACACGGACATTGTAATAGGGTATTACAAGAATTATTTCAACACTCAAGAGAAACTATAAGTAGACATCTTCACAGAGTACTGAAGGCATGCTTCAATTTGGCAAGGGAAAATATCAAACCACTTGATCCTATGTTTCATTCATGTCACCCAAAAATAAAAGATGATCCACGATATTTCCCATATTTCAAGGATGCTATAGGTGCAATTGATGGAACTCATGTACCATGTGTGGTTACTCAATCGATTAGAGAGAAATATATCGGGAGAAAGGGATATCCAACACAAAATGTCATGGCTGTATGCGATTGGGATATGTGCTTTACATTTGTCTTGGCGGGCTGGGAAGGTACTGCACATGATGCTCGTGTGTTTCATTTTGCTATCTCAACTCCATCCATGAATTTCCCCCATCCACCTGAAGGTAGTTTTTTCTCAATTCAATTCAATCACTTTATCTTCATTTCACATTTGCATTATTTTCATATTTTATAATTATTTCACAATTTATTAGGGAAATATTATTTGGTTAACACTGGATATCCAACACCTATGGGATATCTTGGTCCATACAGAAGTGAGCGTTATCACCTTCCAGAATTCAGGCGTCAACCGTGATTTGAAAATCACAATGAGACCTTCAATTTTGACCATTCAAGTTTGAGGTGCACTATAGAAAGGACTTTTGGAGTGTGGAAGAATAGGTTTGAAATCTTACGAAGAATGCGCAAATATAAGTACCAAACACAAGTTCAGTTAGTTTGTGCAAAAATGGCTATACATAACTTTATTAGGAGAAATTCTCAATCTGATCGTCATTTCCTACGAGCTGAAAATGGAAGTACAATGGATGAAGATAATAGCCATCAAGTTCAAGAGGGTTCATCATCAAATTTCACCACATCATCTTCACCTAGAATGAATTCTCTTCATGATAGAGTTCGAGACCAAATAGTACGGGATATATGATCCAACTAACTATTATGTAATTCAGTTGAACATTTAAATTTATATGATTTGTACTTTATATGCATTTTCATTTATTAAATATTTACTATTTTAAATTTTTTATAATTTTCATTTCAACTTTTTCTCTCTTAATTATAACAATATATGCATATTTTATATGTGTAATATTTAATAATAATAATAATGTCCTTTTTGGTAATTTTTCTTCTAAAGTTGCTTTTCAATATAATATAATCATCCAAACATGTTTCAAAAAGTCAGATTGAAAAAAAGTCACTTCTATCAATCCAAATGTAAATCATTTCACACAATCTGACTTTCATCCAAAAGTCACTTCTGAAAAAGTCATTTTGAAAAAGAAAACACTTCTCCACCGCCAATCCAAGCACATCCTATTTTGTATTTATTAAAATAAAATTTTATTAAAAATATTAAAATAAATTTAAATGAATATGAATCGTTGAAATAAATTTGAAAGGTAGATATTAAAATGACAAAACCATCGCTCATCTTTGTAATGAGCATTGAATGTGAATCCATTAGGATAGTCTAGAAAGTTGCTTAATTTATTGCAAATAAGGATAGCAAATAAAGTAGGTTGATGATCCAATGCGATAAGTTGGGAAAAATGAACGACGGAAAATTCCAAAATTATAATTTGGCAGGATGATTCGGTAAAAAAATCATAATTATAATTTTTGGTTTGAAATTTTAATTCTTTTTCTTGGATGGAAAGTTAAATTTGTATGCGCATTGGCAAAAATATATTTTCTCAAACAGTCATCAAAGTTTCCTATCACATGATATTTATAAAATTATTACAATATAATGTTTTATTTTTCTTGTTATTTATTTTTCAATTATCAGCAATCAAAGTCACACTTCAAGTTTCTTCATGTTAGAAGAATTTATTTTTGAATTCCATTACTGTCAGATTTAGGTTTCTTAGGCATATACTCAATTTTTTTAGATATTAATTAATTCTAGGGAAGATTCATCATTTGATCCCTATAATTCACATTCAATTTATACTTTGATCTCAATGCTTTATTTAATTTTCAAATCATCCAATTACCCTAATCACTTTCACATTGTATTATTTGAGTTATATGATTAATTCTCATATTTAACTTTTTTATAAAGATTTGTAAAAAAAAAAAACTGTGTTTATAAATGGATATTGCAAGAAAGTTCTAGTACAAATAACTTAGTCTCCCTTAACTTTGAAAGCAAGTCTCCCTTATTTTTTCTCCAATTTATTGCACATTATTGATATATATTTGTAATTTCAAATATGAATGGTTGAGCTAATGAGTATCTACATAAACCGACGTATTTTAACAAGTAGCTTAATTAACCAATTTTTTTCACAATGCGTGAGTTAGCTAGGTATCTAACTTTTACATTTAGCATTTGAGTTTGATATTAAGAAAAGCTTAAGTTCCTTGATTGTACTATGTGTAATAGTAATGTGGCAGTCTTGTCATCCTTCTCTTAGCCACATAAGCACAAATTGGGCCATTGGAGTTTAGGCGACCAAATGAACAAATGTTTCTTTTTTGTTCTCATCATCCAAATAAAAACAATTTCATACATACCAGTATACATGTAGATGGTCAAACACGAGATCTCATATTAAAACAATGCTTGATATTATTGGGTTAGAACTTTAGATGGCCTTGATGATTGAAATATACTTTTTTAACATGTTCGAAGGAATAAGTTTGAAATATTAATAAAGTATATAGAAACTACATTATGAATATTTGTAATATATATGAATATGTTTATAAAAATCTGAAGTACATTGGTTGATATTAAAAAGGGAAAATCTCACAAAAATCCTCTTGAAAATTGATAATAACAAATCAGTCCTTGAAATTTGGGAAATCTCAAATCAGACTCATGAATAAATCTAATATCTCAAATCAGACTCATGAATAAATCTAATATTTTTATATATTACTAAAAGAAATAAATACAACTTTTAGGCCAAACTTTTGAGGCAAAGCTTGAGAGGGTAGAGTTGAAATACCTAGAGTAACTTTGTGCAACCTTTAAGGCAATAAGGTCATTATAGATATAAATAAAAACTTTTTTTTGCACTCACAAAAAAACTTGGTTTTTTTAATAAAAATTCGATTTTTAATTACGATCTTTTTGTAATTTTGAACAACTGCTGTCTTGTGTTTTTCATAAACTGTTTTTGGAAGATTTCAAATATATAGATGACAATGGTTGCGACGCAAATGGCTGGGAATTGATAGGGAGAAATCTTGTGTTGAAATCGGTGGTCCTTTTGAGAAAAACCGTCTAAATTTCGGTCAGGATATTTTTTTCCCCCATCCTCCAATAGGAATAAAGTCTTTTACGATTATTTTTTTTTTTTTTTTTTGGAGAACCAAGTCTTCAATGATAATGTCTAGTAATTGCAAATTACGTGTCTGACTTGATGCTTCTTTGGTAAACGACATTTTGAGTGGATTCATATGCATTATGGTAGCCGGCCTACTTAGCTTGTGATGACAATGCTTACGCAACTTCCAAGTGGAATGAGCAAAAATGAAGAATACTATACAACATAATTTCGGTTTCTTATTAGAGAAAAGGCCACATCTTTACCCAAAACGCAACAATCTCAAGGTTAAAATTCAGCAAGATCATATAAGTTATCTATACATGTTTTATATTTTACAGTTTGCAGTAATAACATAAAAAGAAATGAGAATCATACATTAGGAGTATTGTACAGGGCGCACAAACATACAATAACCATAATTAATTTTTGCGTGAGTACAAAAGTGATACACTTGGTGAAACATTATCATCCGAGGTTGTAGTGAAACCAGAAGAGTTTGTGTTGGAACTAAAGCTTACATTCTGGTTTTGACTCACACCTGAAGCATTGGAGCTGTGTATAATTGAAAATGATGCTGGAAATTCATTGTAGGATAGTATGGGATAACTTGAAGGAAGATTAGGAAATGGAGTCTCAAAGTTAAGCACATGAATTGCTTGCCTTATGGAAGGCCTACAATTTTGATCAGGATGAGCACACCACAGCCCAACAATTATTAGGCATTTCACTTGATCATGGTCAAAATCTCCTTCTAGTCTTGAATCAACAACTTCGAGAATTCTCCCACTTCCATAGTTATCCCATACCCATTTCACTATGTTTATTTCGTTTTCTGGAGCCTCCGAGATGATGGGTTTTCTTCCACAAACTATCTCCAAAGCAACAACTCCAAAACTGTATACATCAGTTTCTTTACTAGCTCTTCCAGTAGTAACAGATTCAGGAGCCATATAGCCCATAGTTCCTGCTAAAGCTGTAGTTTGTGCACCTTTTGCGTGGTCTACAAGCCTTGCTAATCCAAAATCTCCAAGTTTTGCATTGAAGTTGGAATCTAACATGATGTTGCTTGATTTTATATCTCTATGTACAACACATTGTTCCCATTCTTCATGCAGGTACAATAATGCGGAGGCCAAGCTGTGAGCTATTTTAAATCTTATTGTCCATGTGAGCAAACCTCGTTCCTTAAAGAGATGAGAATCTAAACTTCCATGTGGCATATACTCATAAACCAACAATAGTTCTTTCCTCTCATGACACCAACCGATTAGTTGCACCAAGTTTCTGTGTCTTAATTGACTGATAACTCTTACTTCTGAGGCAAACTCCTTCTTTCCTTGTTTAGAATCCTTTGATATTCTCTTAATGGCAACATAGGAGTTTGAATCTTTGAGAAAACCTTTATAGACACCCCCAAAGCCTCCCTGTCCCAGTTTCTGCCCATCTTTGAAAAAATTTGCAGCATTTGCAAGTTCAGTATATGAGTACTTTTTTGGCCCTGCTCCTCTTTCAAAATCATCACTTGAGTTGTCATCAGACTCATCATCTTCCATTTTCTTTTTTTTCTTCCACAAGAAAAACCATACCACCCCACAAACTAAAACAAACCCCCCAACCCCTAATCCTAATCCAAGTGCTATGATATTCATATTTCGCCTTGGTCTTGAAGTGGGAGCAACATTTGGGAATTCCTCTGAATGGAAACTCCACGTATCGACTTTGTGTATTGCATAATTACCTCCTGTGGCAGCTGAAAAACCAACACTTACCAATGGAGGCAAATAGTTTCGTAAGTCAATTATACGATGAAGATGCTGCCACACAGTGTTGTTAGAAGAATCAAAACCATTGGTGAAGGAAATGCTTAAATTATGTGTACCTGCATCGTAACTTATGAAAGCCTCATTCATTCTGCCTCCTGGGATATTAGCATCCCATTTCACAGTCGTAACAGATCGAATAGAATTAATATCAACACCCACATGTATATATGGAGGATCCCAACCTTGTGTAGGATCAGGACTCCAATTGGGAAAGATATCAAACTCCACAGCAACAAATGGATAAACTGTTGAATTAAATATGGTTTCTTCACCTCCAATAATCAGACCCATTGAACCTCCTCCAACTGGTGGATCAGGAAGCTTTAAACCATAAGGGGCTAAGAAGAAGGCCATCCCATCTCCATAATAAGTAGTGTTACCAAGTGAATCAATAACGAAGGTGAAATTGGTGTTGAAATTTGCGAGTTTCCTTGTGGCTTCGTCCCACAGTTGCATACTTTGATTATATGTGGCTCGACCTACACTGTTGGTATCCTGAGGGGATGGATCCCTTTGGTTTCTTACTAAGTCGAGGGATTTATCTGGAACGTTAGCTGGTCCTTCACACGATATGTTCACAAAACAATCAAACTTCTGGAAACTGGTGAAGGTGAAGTTCAAGGAAAAGGCATGGGGAATCAGGAGAAGGAGGAAGACTGATACTAGCAACATCTTCTTATCTGATAAATTAGGCTTAGAAATATTTGTGTTTGATGAGCTTTCATGGCGAGAAGTTTATATTGTATATCAAGTGGAAGAAGTCAAGAAACTTCTGAGTCCTTATTATATTATAGCGTAACAACTATAAATTCTTATAAACTATAATATACTTAATTAAAAACATTTAATATGTTCTGAAAAATCTAAGCGATTTCTAATTTTACGCTTATCATCAATTATGTAAACTACAAAAACATATTAATTATTACTTCTTTTAGTACCCTTCTTAAAAATGGGTATATACAAAAAAAAATGTAATTAATGATCATTGATAACTATCAAATGCCACATAATAAAATCAAGAATACTTGCCGGTGGTGGATGCTTTATAATAACAACAAGATAAGTAATTTTTTAAGGAAAAATTAATTACAAGTTACTTGTAAGGAACTTAATTATCAAGAGGTATCACGAAATCGCGTAATTAACCTTAGGTCCCACATGAGATCACGTAATTAATTTCAGGTCCCATGAAGCTGTTATCGCCTGCTCATTTAGTTGTTATCGGTAGCTCAAAAGTTGTTACTGAACAATAGTTATTACACATGCTCATTTAGTTGTTATCGTAAACCATAAGTTGTTACACATGCCCATTTAATTGTTATCGTAGGCCAAAAAGTTGTTATCGTTTGCTCAATTAGTTGTTAGTAACTGAAAATTCCATAACAACTTTTAAACACACGATAACAATTATTTAGCCTATGATAACAACTTAATGAACATGCGGTAACAATTTCGTGTCAAGAACCTGGAATTATGTAATTTTATGGGACCCCATATTAATTAAGTTCGTTACATTACATGGGAGATATAATTAATTACTCATTTTTTTAACTACATGTAGCCGTCTTTGTTTTCCATGGTCCAATGAGTGATGTTAGACCTTTATATTAAAAAAAAAAAAAAAGAAAAATTCCAACTTTTAGGCTACGATTCCTTCAGAGTATGGGCCCCATATGGGACTTGTTTTCCAGCATCCACTGTTGGATAATTGAATGGTGTGGGCCTTATATCATCAGATGAGATTTATACAATGTGTTTATTATGATTTTAATTCCTTTAACTTTACCTCATAATGATTTTGATAGTTTAAATTTAAAATTATCCAAGGGACTTGTTTTCCAGCATTCACTGTTGGATGATTGAATTGTGTGGGCCTTATTATTATCACAAGAAATTTATATAATTATGGGTTTATTATGATTTTAATTCCTTTTACCTTACCCTCATGATGATTTTGATAATTTAAATTTAAAATTATGGATCTTAGTCCCTTAAAATATAAAATGATCCATATTTTATTAGATTATAAAACTCATGTTTTAAACGAATTGAAACTTAAAAGGATATGAGCTAAAATGAAAACAAAATTGGGAGACAAAAGAATTAATTTAACAAAAGTTCTAGGGTTAAAGGTCATATTTGCCCCGGAAGTATGTACGGTGGATCACATCTGCCTCAGAAGTATTTTTAGGTCCAATTTTGCCCTGGAAGTATGCAAAGTGGATCATATTCGCCCTTTACCGTTAAAATATTAACGGTCAACGTCAACTATTTAACGGTCAACGTGAGTTTTTTAACTGTAAAGGGTGGATATAATACACTTTACACACTTCTGGGGCAAAATTGGACCAAAAAAAACTTCCGGGGTAGATGTGATCCACCATGCATACTTCCGGGACAAATATGACATTTAACCCAAAGTTCTATTCCAGTTCGAAGCTTCTTGACTTCTTCTAATTAGAAGAATTTTTAATGTCATTACTGTCAGATGTCTATGTTATATGGGAAGGCATTCTCTCAACATCTGTTTTTCTCATCATCCCTCATTATCTTATCATCATCGCTTGATTGATTGACTAATAAATGCTACCATTTTCATTGTTTTATTAGATCCAACTGTAATAAATTATCTAGATTAAATTTTAGTAGTTTAAATTTGTTTATTTATTTATTTTTATATTGTATTTTTCTTAATTTTACTCATTATTAAATCTTAACCATATTAATTTTGTCAATCAAACGGAGGTGATAAGATGAGAAGTGATGAGGAGAAAAATGATGAAACAAGAATCCAAACCCTGTAGTTTGTAGACTGTATGCAGACCAAATAAAACTCATCTAATGAGGTTATAAAGTGAGACTTATTGTTGGCAAAAAAAAAAGATTTATTATTAAAAATCTATCTAAAAATTTTGGTTATTATAGAGCTCACTGACATCATGTAATGTATGTAGCTGACCCAATGGGGAAGTACAAAGATTATGGGCTTATAGAGTAATTCCTTTGTGCCTATATATAAAAGTCAAAAATTTGAATGACTTTATCCTTTTTTATAAAGAGTTTGTCTAAAGTTGATAGAACATTTATTGCGTTTTTTCTCATTTTACTTATTATTATTCTCTCTCTTGATATAATTTTTCATATTCATTTCTACCATTGATATCATATTTTTCTCTCCTATATACCCCATCATAAATAAGGGAAAAATTGAGAATTATTTTTTCAAACATATTTATCATTTTCAACTACTTTCTTAATCTGAATGATTTTGTCATTTCAGCTTTTATAAAAAGGAAATGGAAAGTCAGTAACACACTAATACCCGTTCCAAAACATTTAAATAGGTGCAAAAATGAGGTACATATATAAGCCACCAACTCTCACTACTACAAAAACATCCTATTGCGGCGCACCTATACCAACGATTATGGTTTTAAGCATCGGTATAGATATATCCTAAACCTATAGCAACGCTTATAACAATAAGCGCCACGATAGGTCTAGACCTATCTCGGCGCTTATTGTTATAAGTGCCGCTATAGGCTTTTCTTTTCAGTTTTTATTTTCTTTTTGTATTTATAAACCTATCCCGGCGCTTATGTTTGTAAGCGCCTGAGATAGGTTCGAATATATTTTTCAAAAAAATTTTTAACCTACAATTTAGGCCTCGTTTGGTACACTGGAATTGATTTTGATAGATATGGAAATGAAAATGGACATGGAAATGGGTATGGATATGGAAATGGATATGGGGTGTAAAAGTGTGTTTGGTATGTCATGGAAATGAGATATAATTTTCCATATGAAATGACCAAAATATCCTCCTATTTTTTTATTAGAAAAAATACTTCCCAAAGCTTTCTTCTTCTTCTGACTGAAAAAAAAAAAACAAAAAGCTTCCCTTCCTCCTTCTTCGCTGCCAAATCTGCAACTCTCCTTCTCCATCAAAGGTCTGAACAAAATATCAAAGCACAAACCACCATTTTTTTCAGGCAAGATTACAGGTGGTCACGCACAAACCATTGCAAGATTCATTTTTTTATGGCAGCTGCACCTCCTTCCTCTTTCCTCCTTGGATTGTGCATAGTCACCATCAACTTGTCGGCGACCACCACCACCACGACGGCGTCGGCGGCCAGCTTCTGCTCCATCAACTCGTCGCTGGTTGTGCATCTAATCCATGCTGGGGAAGATGAAGAACGAGAAAGGATCGAAGATCTAAAACAAAAAGTTGAAAATCCGTCGATATATTCATAGGTGACGGTGACGGAGCCGTGGAAGACAAAATGGACAAGATGAGGATGAGCTCAGCCATTATGAAGGACGAGTCTCCATCACCGTCGTCGAAGGTGCCGCCGCCAGTCGCTGGAGGTGAAGATGAGATATTTCATCGTTGATCTGTGAAGATGACGATGAGCTGAACCATCGATCGTCGCCGGAGATTCCTAGGGATCGCCGTCGCCAGTCATTGGAGGTGCTGCGGGTCAGTGATGACTGAGGTTTGAAGGAGATGAATGAGTGATGACTGAGGTTTGAAGGAGATGAATGGTGAATGGAAAAAAGAAAGAACGAAGGAGGGGCAGAGCAAGAATTCCATGGGTTGTAAGGTGGAGGCCATTTCAACCCATTTTGATGGAATTGGGCCTCACATGAAATCCAATTCCATGACCTGTTTTAGGTACCAAACAGACTCACACATGGAAATCAATTCCAATTCCATATCCATCTACCCCAATTCAAGTGTACCAAATAGGCCCTTAGACGTCGGGATAGGTGAAGTCTGACTTTTTTATTTTTTTAAAAAAATTTGTTTACTATCCCTAGATAGGTTATTATTTTTTAAGATTTTTGACCTATCCCGACCCTTCTAAACAGAAGCTCCGAGATAGGCTAGCTGGGAAAATTTCCCTCTACTTTTTTGCCTACCATCCCGTGCCCTCTCTCTTCTTGTCTCTTCTTGTTCTCTTCTCTCTTCATTGTTCACTGTTCACTGTTCACTGTTCATTCTTCTCTCTTCCATTTTCGTCTTCGCCATTCAAACTCCCTCTCGCCTCCCACTTCCGTGACGCTGCTCATTCCATTTCTCTGCCTCTCTTCCATTTCTTCTTCTTCTCTTTTCCGCCATTCCTCTTCTTCTGCCTCACTTTTTAGATGGATTTCTTCCCTGCAATCTAGGGTTCTTCGAATATTTTTCTTGAGACCCACTTTCTATTCTCCGATCTCTTTAATCAACCTGCCAAGTCTAAGGTATGTTGCATCATTCAATTTTTTATTTTTCCTAGAGTTCAGTTTACTTTGATTTGGAGTTCAATTAGCTCCCATTTGACCATTGATTTACACGGATTAGGACTTGAGCTTGTAGTCTTCATCATGTGTTGGGTTGAGATAATCCACTATGACAATCGCTGATTCAGGTTGATCATAGCAGAATTAATAGGTCTTGTCTCTCTCTTTTTTTCTTTTTTTTTTCTTTTCTAATTTCTCTATAATAAACTTTTGATGAAGCTTACGGGAATCTTGATGTCGGATTATTCATGTTTCTTATTCTGGAGAGCTTATCTTGCTCGGCGAAAGATAAATCTAGGACATATTATACCATTTCTTTGTACTGTGGACGGTCTATTTTTGGCAAGGCTTCTATTGGTCTGTCCCTCGCTTGTGGACAAACCCTTCTGTCAAGAATTGAACAAATTAAAATTAAAATTGACAGATAAGTTACATGCAAGAACAATGAATACCTAAAACTAATTTGTCATTATTCTTTTTTTTTCTTCTTAGATTTTGCTTATTATTTTCATTTTTTATATAGAATTTGTCTTAACATTTCTTTATCGGGTGATTTGAAATGTACTATCCAACACATTGACTTGGTGATTTTATTTTAATATTGAGCCTCAGTGTGCCTGTAAAACAGAGTCAAACTCAAGCCGTTATCTTCATTCTTAATATGAGGAACCAATTCTAAAAATTTAAAATTTTAAGGGAAGATTGAAGAGTAGCTTTAGCAATATCTTTAGTCATGTAGAAGTTTTAATGTTCTTTAGTTAGAGGATATGGTGTCCTCTAAAATTGCACAACTTAGGAAAAATATCAGGGAGGGTGCAATCCATTAAGCAGATCCTTGAAGGCCTGAATTTCTTTCTTACTTCATATCACACTTTCCACAAAAGCAGTGGATCCAAACCCTTTAATTCTGGTATTCCTCTCAGTTTATTAGCTATCAAGTAATAGCACATATCAAGTTCATTACATATGTTTTTTGTTCTTTTTCTTTTTTTAATTCTGGTGGGGTACATATCTTCATGGTATCTGTGTCCTTGACACTTTATGTTAATATGGTGTTTCAGTGGCACAAGAATTCCAGCAACAAGGTTTGCTGTGAGACACCTAAGTTAATGCAATTTTGAATCTATGCAAATGCAAAGAGCTATGTATGTACGTAAGAATCCAAGCCAATTCAGAGTCTTGATGGAAGCATTTTGGACTATGTGTTAGTCGCAAATCTACTTCAATGGAGGTACCTTAGTGACAGAGGTCGCAGATGTAAATATTTTGATTATGGACTTTTGTTAAGGCTCATTTGTTGGATCTAATTTTTAAAATGCCTCATCTTTCTTGTTGGTGGTAAGAGCTTCAATGTTAAGTGGTTTGAAAAATTAAATATAAATCTTTGTATATAGAACTTTATATTAGAGAATTTAAGGCTGGTTTTTTATTACTCTCTCAGATTCTAAATATGAGACCTATCCGGAGAGGTGAAGTTGTTCCTAAATATTAGAATATAATTTTTATCAATATTTTCCCATATTATCCTTATTGATATTCCTCAATAATGAATAAAGAAGAGAAGGATGGTGAGAATAAGGATAGGTGGTTATGGTATTTTGGTTATATCATGTCATTTTAACTAACTTAGCTAACATATATAATCTAATCAAATTACGGGGTACCAAATAAAAAATGTTAACTTATGTAGCATTTTTTAATCAAGCATTAGATTTGGCTTGTTGGTTGTATTATCCCATTAGAACTCTTGATCTGATTTATCTAAAAAACAGAAGGATAAAGTGGATTATAAGGAAAAGATTATATGCTAGTTAGAATTGTGTCAATTTGTAATTGGGTTCTTCTTGGTGGGTTTTTTTTTTTAAAAAAAAAATGGAATGGCCAATTAGTTAATAGAGTCCACTCAAGTTACAGAAATCACAGTACAAAGCAATTTTAATTTGTTCAATTCTTGACAGATGGGTTTGTCACTTACTTTTGGATAACATTGTTCAATTTTTGACAGTTGCATTCAATTTTAGTGCTAGCTATGTAAGGCTTTGCATGGCACGCTCAATCTCTGTAAATGAATCTTTGTGAAGAGGGGACTTTTTATGCAACCACCAAGTTGCTTCATTATCAATTTTGTTATTTCTTGGTTATTCATTCTATTATTAGATGGATTTAAGAGCTCTTAAAAATATTGATCTCCATATGAAATATGTTGTAGGATCTTCATACATGCTTGGCAGAGCCTTAACATCAGTTCTATGGGGAATATTTGCTGATCGGTATGGCCGAAAATATGCTATAGTTATAGGCATTGTTCAGTGTAAACTCCCCTGTTGCTATTGATCTAGGTGATTTATTTTTAGATCTACAATAAATAACCGTTAATTGAAGGGGAATGCTAGGAGAAATGGAATTGCAATGTATCAAAAAAAAAAAAAAAAGAAAAGAAATTAACCTATGAAGAAAGAAAGAAAAATAAATAAAATTGTGGTTAGCTTACTTTGGGCACAATGAAGGACGATCAAACACCTAGGACTTTTAAGATTATTAACTGCATATTGGACTTTGTTTCATTTATTTAATTCTATTAATAAAGATTTATTTACAAATAGCCCTCCACTAATTGCATGTTACTCTTTTTTAGACTAGTTGAAATCAGTTTGGCTTAATTAGTTCCTTTTCTAACTTCATCCCTCCCTCTCTTTGATTCTTATAGTGTTTCAGTGTGGTGTTCAACACCTTATTTGGCCTTAGTACAAGTTTATGGATGGCTGTTAGCACAAGATTTCTTCTTGGAAGCTTAATGTCAAAGGATATGCATTTTACCATTCAGATTATCTAATTATTCGACATTCATTCTAATATTTCTTGATTACATTCTTTGCCTTCCAGGACAGTTCAAAACTTGAGTCAGCATCTTTTGATACTTGTAGGAGGGTTTGAAACAATAACCAGAGAGGTGGTTTGTCATCATCTAGGTATGAGGGTTTCCTGCAAAAATGATTGGTTTCAGTTAGGCTTTGTCATTTAGCATGTCTGGCATCATAAGTTTCTTCTAGTGGATGAAGCTTTATTTGATAACGCTTTATCATGTTATTCTTAGTTCTCATAGTGCAAACAACTATGAATTATTTTATTAGTTTGGTTGAAAATATTTATCTTCTCTAATTTAGTATCGAATTGTAAAGGGTTTGTGTTTTTGGTTTGCATTTGATGTTTATTTTACCCATGTTTTTCCGAGGGGTATCTCTATCAGATTTGAAGAGAGGTTAGGCATAGTTAGAGTTATTTTCTGGGCTTCCTTTTTGCCTTTTTTAATTAAAAAAACAGATCAAAGAACCAAAAAATATCTAGCTGCTTGAGAGAGATGCCTTCATTTTCTTTGTAAAGTTACTTGTTTATTCGTCAATGGGATTGGCTGTGAATCTGTGGCGATTCTAAGTCTGTTATTTCACTCTGATTTCTGCCCTGGTGCAGCTTGTGAGCCTGCGCTAGTTTAGTTCCAAATGACATCCAATTGTTGTCAGTTTCCAATGCTTTTTTTTTTCCAACAAGGTAGTAATTTGTTAGAGCAATTTGATTTTTTCAATGATTTGTTTCTAGCATTCATTTGGTGCCTATATTTTGTTTGTATGGTTTCACTGGTTTGGGAAGAAACAAATGAACTTATGAGGCTTGGAGTTGACAATCTTCTTGTAGTCCTTCCAGTGACTAGCAGCCATGTAAGTATTGGTATTAAACCATTTGCTTGGCCATTGATTTATGGATGGTTGAAAATGATTGAGGGTTGGAGTTTAGTTGCCTTGTCTTTCATTTCCTCTGGGGTAGTATGTTGACTGAATTAAGTCCTCTAAATCTTCATATTATTTTTCAGATATATGATTTAATCCATTCTATTTTGGTTATATACGCTTTTCATTTTGTGCATCATAACTCCAATAGTGCAGATATAGGATAGTATTATAAACTAAAAATAATTTTTTTCAAAAAATTCACCTATCACGGTATTTTTGCTGAGAAAGCTTTCTTAATTCTGTCATACAAGGTTCAGATTGGTTTGAAAGTTTTGAGAAAAATATATTGCAGAATTTTTGTTGATAATAGTAAGGAGGTGGTTAGAGGTAGTTTTGTGGGAACATTTCATTATTTAGGACCTGTTTGATTATCTGGCTACAAAGAATTATCAGACTTCATTCTTGTGTTGTGTACTGATTATTTAGGACCTGTTTGATTATGAAATTTCTGTCATGTAGGTGGATGTTGTAGTCTACCTTGTTGATGCATATGATAAGGAGTTTGATGTTTTGTTAATTAGTTTCTTTTTGAATTGATTCATGCATATTTAGTGTATATATGTATAAAAAATTTATGTAATTTTTGAACTGATACTGACATGGGATGATAATAAAAATTAAAAATATTTTTTTAAAAAAAATCTATAGCGGCGCTTTTTACTATAAGCGCCCGGATAGGCTACCTATAGCGGCGCTTATACATCAAAAAGTGTCGCTTTAGGCCTTTGGTTTAATTTTTTTAAAATATTAAATGGCCTATCGTGAAAAAGCGCCTCTATAGGCCACCTATAACGGCACTTAATAAGTGCCACGATAGGTCATCTTACTTATCGTGGCGCTAGCTATAGCGATGCTTATTAAGCGTTACTATAGGGTCAAAAAAAGCGCCGCTATAGTCATTTTCTGTAATGTCTGTGTTAATTTATACAAATAAATTTCACTAAACAGCTTCAAAAAAAATACAGCCATAACCATGCCGTTTATGGGGTAAACTAATATAAAGTAACAAGTAGTTTAAGAAAATTCAAAGACCAAAACAGTAACTAAATGTGTCCTTAAAACTGAAACCAATAATTTTTGTAAACACATGATCAATCATAAAAGTTCCCAAAACCATTGCTTCAAACCCAGATTCCTCAACTCGAAAATTGATCTCAGCTTCTCTATCCTCTTAGCCTTAGGATCTTATAACTGGTACAATTTAGGTGCAATCATAACAGCATAGATCAGCAAGTACAATCAAATTTTTAAACCAAATATCTCAAACATACCCCATTTCAATGCAAGCAATTTGATAATTCATAAATTCATATTCTTAAAGTGTGCATTTTGTGATTAAATTAGTGAATTAATTGCATGGTAATTGCATTATTGTTCTATCAATTTGGATGTGCACTTGGTTGGTTAATTTGGAACTAAAAGTGGCTTTTTATTGTTTTAATAGTGGAATTCCAGATTTGCCCTTTTATTTGTCTTTATGATTTCTTTATAACAGGGTCAAAAATGACATTAGAATGTAGGAATGAAAGCCATCCTTGAAGCTGCTCATTTTGATGCTATGGCTAAGCAGAGAGTTAAAGAAGAGGATTTCAATTAGAGAAAGGAATTGAGTTGCAATAACAGGGGCCACGTGATCAGTGAGCTTAATTGGAGGGAATTTGGTTCGCTATTGACAACGGAAGTCGTTGGAGGAATTGGACGGAAAGGAAAAACTGATTCTAGGAAGGAGAATGGTTTCTTTCAACGGCTGAAGTTCTTGGCCAGAAATAGAGAAGGGAGAATTTGATTGAATGTTCATAGTGAAGAGGCGCCGATTTTGCAAACATAGAGAACTTCAATTTAAGAGGCAATGAAGATCTAATGGGAAAAAAAAAATTTCCTTCTAATCTTGATTCTAAATCATCTCACATTACCATTTCATTCTTCTTTTTACTTTCACTTTCTTCAAATAACAGAAATCCTAAAAATTAGGTTAGAGTTAGGTTTCATTTTTAGTGGATCAAATCTGTCTCAATCTTAATCTGCATGAAACTCTACCAATTTGAGTTCCTGAATAGCTAGAAACCAAGAGAACCAAGAGAATCGACCTAGGGGCTCCTACTAACTATAGAAGTGATTCTAGTAATTTTGAGGCCTATGCGACAAGATTTATTACAATTGCACTAAAGTGAACACATTAATCAGCGATGTAAATTTTTCAAATTTGCATGGTTGCAAAATACAATGTTATACCACTGAGATTCTTGCTTTTATTAATAAGAGTCATTTCATTTATGTATTGTAACATGAGTAAACAAATAAAAAAAGGTCGACTAACGGCTCTAGTAGACTTAAACTTCGTCCACTTCATCCCATTGTGGGACTTGAAGCCACCAGTACTGCAAGTATTGCTACCACTGCACAGCATACTACCCTGTAAAATAATTTAAGCCCAATCAGGGGGCTTAGTAATCCTATTGATGTTTTGAACAGTTGATTAAACCATAGAAATGGATGCTCACAAGCCAACAGATACAATTAGAGTCACAGCTACTCTGAACATCTTTGGGGACAATATTCCTTTAATGAAGTATACAAGAGCAACCACATGGATGATTATGAAAACCTACAGAGGAAAAATCAGCAAAAAGGAAAAGTTTAATATAAAGAAAGCAAGAGATAAAGTGGAGGCAAAAGGCTGAGAACACCATGGTTTTCAAAAAGGAATTTACTTCATATGCAATTGCAATAGAATTAGTTCAATCAAGCTCAAGGAACTTGAGAATCAATGTAAAATCATAAGCAAGAAGGGATGCATTCTTGATTACTTAATATTTTACAAAGTTACAGGAATAACCTGGTATTTTCTACAACTGTAGGGGAAAAAAATGGCAGCAAGAAAGCAATGATTTATTGTGAACGTGGAAGCCTATAATCAGCCTTAAAAGTTCTGATCCAAAGAGTAGGGGGAGCTCACCAGAAAAGATGCAAAACGTTCTGATGTCATCACAACATTAAATCCAAAAACAGGTACTAAGGAGACCAGTAGTGTGCCTAAAACAACCTGAAGTGAGAAAATTGTTCAAGTGAACCAGAAACATGTAAAGTTGGATCAGATAAACTTTCCAAATATATAAATAATGTCCATTATATGTATATCTCTGGACATGTAATTGCAAATTAAAACATGTCCGTGAGAGGCAGCAAACTTATATATGCAACTGCTGCAGATTAAAAAAATCACAATAGCATTATTAAATGCATATCATGCTATAATTAGCATTTATCTCCTAACAGATACAATAGTAAATTCAGATTTGAAACATAATTCAAGGAAAATCCGTCGCAATCTATACTAATCCATTATATTTGCTGAATCTGCATTAAATACTAAAAAGTAGCAGTTTATTTTTAAAATCAAGCCAAACCATAAAGTATCGAGCATTGTCAAACTTTCCAGCTAAACAGGCCTGACCAGTCCTTCAAGATTTTCCACGAATGATGATTGACAATTGCAATGGATACTTACAAGAGGTGCATATGCAATATACAGTCGAGAAGAATAGCAACCAGTTATGATACACAAGAGCATGTGCATTGGTATATGGTTAATAATAAAAGTGTACCCTCCCCATGAGCAAACCTGAAAGAAAAAAAAAAAAAGGCACGTAACAATTTATAAAATGCATGGCCAGTGATAATTAGATCACAGAAACATACAAAGCTTACCATGTAAAAGTATGCTATGGCCTTCAAAGTGGCATAAAAGAGGGACCCTGTATTTAGTGTATGAAAGACATGTAAGTCAAGTCAGTAACTTGATAGAGATCAAGAAAGGGGACATGACTGACCAGATGTGCAGAACATAATATAATTCAACAAGTGATAATCGTCAAGGATGATATATCATAATCAGTTCAGGAAGCAAGTTTTGAAACAAACACAATGCCCTTCAAAATGAAGTTTCAAGATTTAAAAGATAACAACCTTTACATAGAGATAGAAAGTGAATATCAAAGCAAATATGGCGACAGCTTCATTATCATAGCTTCCAGCAACAGATCGAGATATGTATGAGGGGACCTGCAACCATATAATTATAAAAAGTATTTTCCATAAAAATCGCTATAAAGAGAAGAACAATCAATCACATACATATGGGTCGTTTGAGAGCAGCAAGCATAATTAAATTAACGAAGAAGTAACTAGATATATACATATGATGAGCAAATACGAATTGTGTTTAAGCAAAATCAACAAATTGAAATGGCGAATAAAACAAAGGGGAACCAACCTATTAACCACAGATTCATCTCCCCCTGTGAAAATCGCTAGGATTCCATTCTTAGCACCACTGTCACCACCAGAAACAGAGGCATCAATGGAATAACAGGGTTTCGAAGTGGTCATATCAATGAGGATTGAACTAACTGAGCAACCATATCTAGATGAGGTTGGGCTTTGGAGATGGTTCAGTTGAAGACTGTGAGGTTATAGCCGATGAAGCCGATGGAAGAAAATGGTGAAGCACGAGCTGGGTTTGGGAAAAGGAGAAGACGAAGAAAGACGAGGAAGAGGAAGAAGAGAATGATGATGGTGGCACGAAGAAGTGAAGGTGTCGGGAATGGAGGATGAAATTAGTGAGGGAGATTGGGGAAAATGGTGCGGGTGTATAAATTTATTGGGTCTAATGAAAATTAAAAAAAAGTTATCAAACATATCCAGGTGTTTATATTTATAATAGCCGGGATAGGTTTATAATTTTTTTTTTAAAATAATTTACAAAACCTATCTAGGAGCACGATAAGTTTCCCATATTTAAAAAAAGAAAAAAAGCATAAAACCTATCTCGGCATTTAAAGGTATAAGTGCCAAGATAGGTGAATAAAAATATTTGTTAATATAGAACTTATCCCGGTGCTTATAATCAGAAGAGTCGAGATAACTTTCCCATATTTTAAAAAAGAAGAAAAAACATAAAACATATCTCCGTGCTTAAACATATAAGCCCTGTGATAGGCAAATATGATTTTTTTTAATATAAAACCTATCTCGGAGTTTATATATCTAAGTGCCAGGATAGCTGTTTGAAATAAAAAAAAAAATTAAAAACGCAAAGTAGTCTTGAATGTGTTTCAATGAAAGGTATATCAGATAGAGTTCAATGTATAATATATAACATAAGAAAGATCCACAAATATACCTAAATCTGAAATAATTGTATTAAGGGGATGGATTAAAAAGAGGATTTGCTAGAGTTTTGTCTCGTAGTTTTGTGTTGATTTCAGCCGGATTAGAGTGCTAGATGCTAGTTAGAAGGTTGAGAATTGTAAACACAAACTACTATAATGATCACCTCTATTGGGAGTTTGAGTTCATGGTTGTTTTAAAATAATGATGACTGTTGGGAAGAAAGGCAAGTTGAGCCGAGATGCATTGGTTAATTAAGATATTATGAGATAGACAAAGAAAGGAGCTGCAGATCATAGAAATCTTTTTCTGGTGTTATGGCATAATCATTTTTTCTTTTTCTTTTTAAAAAAAACTTCATGGGGAAATCGAAGCTGATAAGTGCCTTAATTGCTCACACTTCCTAGATAGATGAAATTAGCATATAATTGAATTCGGAGGACCAAATTTTTTAAGGGAGAAAAATTTAATGAGCCAAAAATAAAACATAAAATTAAACTAAAAAAATTAAATACATGTGATTGATAATTAAAATTATTGATATTTGTTGCAGACATTTAACATAGGTAAGCAAGTGGCTTGGTGCCTTTTGGTATGTAAGGGGTGTTGATTTCAATTATTGATTATACTGTGAAGAATTTTTATTACCTTTAACACTTTAAAATTACAATATTGCCCATATATAAGTAAAAACAAGATAACCATAAGGTTTTTTATCTACCCAAGTCCTTTATTTCCTCCTCTCTACTGCCGTATATGGTTTTTATCTACCCGTCCTTTATTTCCTCTTCTCTATTGCCGAGTCCAAGCATCAGAAAAGGGTGAGAATTTCTGGAAGTTTCTTGATGGTGCTTGACTCTTCTTTAGTAAATATCATTGTCCTTCAATCTTCTTGAGCATTATCTTCTTATTAATTTATTATTGGTCCGGGGGTACTACTGCTCGTGCTTTCTCCTCGTCAGGCCAAAGATTTTTCCTTGCTCGACATAGTGTCTATACGATGATCCATTACCCTCTATTTCTCCTTGCAACGCTGCCTTGTATGCGTATGGGTGTGGGTGAAGCACCATCTTCCATTCTTACTTCTTTTGTGTGTTGATGAAGTGGTGTCCTCAAGACAGAAACACCATCAATTCTATATACTATACCAAAACATTTTTATTGTTTTACAACTATGTAGTCTTTATTAGAAGCCCTCAAGTTGGGTTCGTGATCCGTGATATTATACCTGTCTTCCTTCCGAAATGCAAAAACATTTAAGAGTTTGAATCTCATATCGAGAATTTATGGGTCTTCCAATTTCAACCCTGTGAGAATTTTACAAGATCTTTTGCATGTAAGGGACATGTGGCAAAACGAGAAAAACACACCTATGAGTAGTGGGTCCCAACATACTTATGATAAAGCTTCCATGCTCCCCTCCACAACCTCTGTTTCGTCATTTTCTTCAAATTCAGAAGTTGGGTTTTCGAAGAACATTGTGAAATATTCAAAGAAGTTGAACCCAAATGAAATTCTTAGGTGGTTGCTCATTTTTAAGAAAGAAAGTTCAAATATTCTCACTGTTTCCTCTGTTTTCTCATGCTTGGACACTGTTCCAGTACGGTTGAAAGGGAATTTCCACTGGACAAAGAATTATTGTCAGGTTTGGTTTTGGGACAATTCCAGAAAAAGACCCTCGAATTACCAAAAGGATACTTCAGTACAACGAATTTCGAAAATGACGAGTCAGTACAAATCCGTACAGAAACTGAATTGTCCTTTATCAAATTTAAAGGAAAAGTCTAAAATGCCCCTGGTTCAATTATTATTATTTTTTTATAATTGACCACCAACCACCCCAGCGGGTGGTGGCCCCATGCCACGTGACGCGCTGTGGGGTTGACACGTGACGTGTGTCCCTTGTAAAAAAGGGACACAAAATGTGAGGGGGTGGGAATCGAACCCACCCCCTCAACTTGATGGCTTAGTGGTCTTACCACCAGGCCACCAAACCCCCTCATGATATATATTACAAAAGTAATATATATACTATATTTCATTCTTTTTTAATATTTTCCCAAAAATATTCAAGGGATTCTCAACTTCTCATAAGGGAATCCCAACTTCTGTTAAAAGATTCCCAACATGTACATTACCATTTACCAACTTCCAAAATACTTCACCAACTCTTCCTCCTTGTTACCAGAATCGTTCAAAGGATTCCTAACTTCTCATAAGGGAATCCCAACTTCTGTTAAGGGATTCCCAACATGTACATTACCATTTACGCCACGTGGCACGGGGCCACCACCCGCCGGAGCCCCATCGGCCGGTGGTGGTGAGCCCTACCGCATGCGGTGGCTGGTGGGCAATTATAAAAAAAATAATTGAACCAGGGGCATTTTGGACTTTTCCTTTAAATTTGATAAAGGACAATTCAGTCACTGTACGGATTTGAACTGACTCGTCATTTCCGAAATTCATTGTACTGAAGTGTTCTTTTGGTAATTCGATGGTCTTTTCTGGAATTTTCCCTTTGGTTTTTGAGGGAAAGTTAGTGAAAATGCTTATAGGTTCCATTATTGTTCAGTGTGTATTTTACTTTGCTGAGGACCATATCCAGTGGTCACTAGGTTGCCTTCTGCGTCAAGTAGTTAATCAAGTTTGTAATGTACATGTGCCTCTTTGGGGACCAAACAAAACCTAGGTTTAGAATGGTAGCCAAACACTTTTTTTTAATAAACCTAGGTTTGGACTCAAAACCTAAGTTTGATAAAAGGTAAGCTAAACACTTGAAAAAAAATGTGAAAAGCCCTTTTGGATTGGAAACCTAGGTTTTGGCCACCAAAACCTAGGTTTTGAATAAGCTACAATTTTCCTGACAAATCTCTAATTTGTAATGCTTTTATATGCCTAATTTGAGGCAATTAACATGATTAAGAGGCAAGTTTGGTCCAATAATGTCTAATTGAATATCCCAAACTCTCAAGGGGAATGAGTGTAAAATTAGGAGTAATTAGCCATAATTGTAGATTAATTGTATTAATTAATTTATAAGGCTATTTGATCTTGGTTTTATTTTATTCTCACTTGCAGGGTCGCTCAGGACCAAAAGATCGGACCCGGGACGAAGAAGAATGTCAAACAAAAGAGGCAGAACTGAAGGCTGGAGCTCGCCGTGGCCTCGCCATGGCGAGAGGAACCCTGAAGAGGCAGAGAGGAAGGCAGCTCGCCGCAGCTTCGCCGTGGCGAGTGGACGGCGAGATGCTGTTCTGCAGAATTTTCAGTTCGCGTTTTAGGCCTCTGTCTCGGATCCAACTTAATACCCACTCTTAGACCCGACTTGGGGGACCTATAAATACGAAATTCTAAACCCTAGAAGGCAGATTTGGTCCACATAACACACACCCAAACCCTAGCTCTCTCATTCTCTCATCTCATCTTCATTTCCACCTTCTTTTCCATCCAACATCCATGGCTTCCACCATTTCCTCCACCTTGTTGATGCGTCTCCTATGAAAGGCAGCAGCTAAGCCCATTTATTCTTGGTGATGGAGCTCAAGGGAGGAGCTTGAAGCTTCAAAGGGGAGTGTTGTTCTCCACTCTCTCTTCCTCTTGTATATTTCAAATTATCTAGGGTTCTAGTATTTGTCTTATGCATTTGGTTGTAAGCTTATTCTATATCTTGTATAAGAGTGGTAGAAACAACCTATCTTGTTTATTTTCTTTGTATGGATGCTTGACATTGAACCTATTGACTTGAGCATATTTTATTTGTATGGGTTCATCATTTAATATATGTTTTCTTATTAAAATCTTGTGCTAAATGAGGGTTCTTGTTTAGTGGATCATGGTGTCAAGTATTTATGTTTAGAAATTGGCAAATAAATCTACTAATTGCTTGAGTGACATTGGACTTCAACCTATTGGGTTCAAGTTATTGGATGGGGTTCCACCAATAAATTGGAATTAATAGGCTAATTTGGTTGCAATTCGGGGTCCCGGTTGTAGGATTAATAGTCCCTTGCGATTAGTAGATTTAATTGGGTCAAGTGCTTAATCAACTTAGGTTAATTTAAGTAACGTGCGGGGTTCTGGCGTTAGTTAAATTAATCTAAACCTAGCCAAGAGGGGTTCCTCTAGGGTTCTTTAGGAGATTGGCCATTTTTCAACTCCCAAAAAAATTTTAAGAAGCAATGATTCCCGAAGGTTCCATTTACCAAGAATAATTATCCCTTTTAATCCAAATCTCCCGCTTAAATCCAATCTCAATTTTTCTTGAACATACAACACTTTTCATACAAACTTCTCTTTTACATCTCAAAAATCAAATACAAAATGTATTCCCGTCCAATTAGTTTCGCATTTAGCAATTAGGTAGTCATTTACACTAAAGTTCCTTGAGACCGACACCCGGGGATATCTTCCACTACCCCTTGGGTCTTAAATTCTTGGAGAGCAGATCCGAGGTGGCACTACACCGATTTCTTTCCATTTCGGTGCTCTTCATTTCCCCTTTTGCACAAAATACGAGATAAAAAAATGCCATCATTGCACATGTCATAATGATCTACCAAAGATACCCTTATCCTCTCTCTTTCCCAACACATTAAACTTATGTCTTTTTAGTAATTTACACAGAAAAAGTCATTCTCATAACAATCATCCAAACACTCTCATTTTTATAAAAGCTATTTTTTCATAAAAGTGTTTTTTTTCAACTTTTTCCCCAAAAGCTATTCTCTAAAAGCTAATCCAAACAGGCTACTACTTTTTTCAGCTTTTACGCGAAGTAAGAGGCAGAAATATACCATCATTACACATGTCATATTGATATACCAAAAATGCCCTTATCCTCTCTCTTTCCCAACACATTAAACTTATGTCCTTTTTAGTAATTTACACATAGAAAAAGTCATTCTCATAACAATCATCCAAACACTCTCATTTCATCAAAAGCCATTTTTTTCAGCTTTTTCAGAAAAGCTGAAAAAAGCACATTTTTAGCTTTTTTTCTTAGAAGCTATTCTCCAAAAGCTAATCCAAACAGGCAGCATTGGCTTTACAAAATCAAGAAACGAGCTTTCCTTCTTAAGGTCCAAATTCGTTGCTACAGTGGGCAAATTCAACCAATTTAAATTAGATTTTCATATTAATTTCTCTCCTACAAGAATTCTGTTGCAAATATGGTTCAAGGGAGGGTTAATTTCTATGCTTGTTGGAGGATTTTGCTTTCTAAGTAGAAAAGAGAGGAAGTGAAGTGTGCAGCAGTATTCCAAGTCCACGATTTCTCTAGCAGAAATTTTCATTTTTCAGAATTTCAGCCTATATATTTTTAGTTGATTTTAGATTTGTATTTTTTGTTTTTAGTTGATCATTGAGGGCAAGGATCTCTTTGGGGAGAGGGTATTGATATGATAATATAATTAGAAAAGGGTTAATTAATTTGGTTAGTTGAGTAGAGTCGAGTTTAGAACCGATTACTTAACTTGTGGGATTAATTAATTTATTATGTTTTGGGATTATTATTATATTCTGGGATTATTATTATGTTTTGGGCTAATTGAGTTTAGTGAGCTTATTTTTAATCGAATGTAATACTAATGAAGTTATTATATAAACCTGATTAGGGCATATTACATTTTAGAATGAAGTTCCTCTTTTCCTGAGGGCGGCCTTCTTTTTCTCTTAACCCTCTTTGTTAAATTTCTTGTTCTTTAAACCCTCTAAATTTCTATTCTTCTATCTTTCTACCCCTCTCTCTTAATTTCTTTCATACAGAATACTAATTCTGTATAAGAATTCTTTAGTCATCCAAGCTTTTCTCAACATCAAGAGGCATTAAAACAGAATTTTCCTAATCCCCTATATCCCATCATCCAATTCTTGAAACATTCATCCTAACTAACTAATTTCTACACCAAAACTCCATTTCTAGCTTGGATATAATTGTTTGCTTTAAATCTCACATAAGAGCTTCAATACTTATAATCTTTAATCATCTAGTCATCTAATTTTCAAGGTTTTACTAATAAATTTTTTTAAATATCTTTCTTGTAACCACAATCCATTTCAAGCGTATAACTATGAAATAAACCTCAACATTGTAACTAACTAGAAATCAGATTTTACACATTACCCATATTACACTATTATATAAAACTTATAACCTTCTGGCCTTCCAAATTCAAAAGGCATTTCACTATTCCATAGAATCACCATTAATGTCCTAAAGATTCAGATCCATAACTTCAAACCTATTAGTTCAGCGTCATACCTAATTACAAGCTTCTTGAAATATTTGACTACATTCGGTTACCTCAAACATATGTTCAGCATTCAAAAGTACAAAACTAAGCTTCAAAAGAAGTTTCTGACTTCAAAATGTCAGGTTTTCATTCTCAAAAGCTGTATCCCAACATCTTTCTCACACAACTTATTAATCATTTCATTCCTCAAGCACAAACACAATTGCATCAGTTTTCAAACTAGAAACAGAGCAAAGTGTTTTTAAATTAACACCATCATTTAAATGGTCCTAACTCAAGTCTAACCAAACCACACGGCCTTAAACATTAATTCCCTTATTTTCAAGCAACTCAATAACCAGAGAAAATCGACTACTCTAATATTAACCTCAAATCACATTTTCGCTAACCATACATAGTAACTCAGTTCTATTAATGAAATCATTATAACTTTAGTAAAATATGGGTTTTAACCCAATAACCGTAACCAGTATAAGAATACGATATGCATCCACTGACTTCATCCCTAATCCTTTACTTCAAAGAACTCTACATTTCAATTAGCAAAATAGAAACTACATAGCAGAATCACAATTAAGCATCATACCATTCTAAAAGTCTGTTCATAATTAAAATACTCAAAGTACCTCTTCATCTACTTTTGGTAACTCAAGTAATTGATTTCCTAATATCACTAACTTCCACAGTAATACAGAATACAAACCTTCCAGACTTAATCATACATACTTGAATTGATTTAGACAATCACTTTCACTGAATCTGAATATTTCCCACTTTAACCGCCAAATAACATTTATTATTTCAAAGCCTCTAAATAAAGTTTAATCATTCAAGAATATTATCCAGCTCTTGAAATTCCCAAAGAATCGTTTCATAAAAGTCAGTTTCTAAATCTCAATTGTAACTTAAAACACTTTAGAGTGTACTCATAACTTTAAGTCACTATAAACCATTTCAGATACACAAGTATCACATATAATGAATTTCAAACTCTAAAATCAGATAACCCAGGTTCCAAAACAAACAAAGTTACTAGCAAAAACAGAGAGAAAACACCATTGAATCAAAACTCGGTTAGCACCATAAAAATCAACCACGCAAGCTTGAAAATCAACGCCAATCTACTAATTCTTAATATTTGTAGCTAATTTGTTCAGTTCAGGATAAAAAATCAGATAAAATCCTCAATGAACAGAAATTCCCAAAATCTCTAAATCTTCGAAAATTTCCAGACCCACACAAAACCCACCAACAATCCCAAATAACAACTCCAGTATGCTCCTAATGACAATTAAAGAACCAAGTGCTTCGATTTAAGTTGAAAATCAAAGAAAACGTCGGTGAACAATAACACCCGAGCATTAGAGTTCGAAATCCAACCAATAATACCATGAATGCCTAAATTTCTTTAGGAAAATTCATTTCCTAAACCTAAGCTTCGATTTACTTGATTCAAAACCCCAACATTCCTTACCTACCGAAACCTTCTTCCTCTCAAGAAGCCTTCAATCGAAGAATCAAAAGCTAGGGAATGGGATGGGGTCATGGGGATGATGATGTTGATCGAGGAACAGAGGGATGAAAGAGTTAAAGGGTGGAGAAGCCAAATGACCAAATCGCCCTCTATCTTACAACTCAAGATCTTTTCCTTCTAAGGGTAATTTGGTCTTTTTGATTGTGATACTTTTCTATTTTTATTTTTATTTCCTCCACGGCAACTTTTTACTGTTTTTAATTTATTCACTATTCTGAGAATAATTTCTAGAAATTAATCCTTATATTCAAGTAGGGATTTTCATTCACCATAAATTTCTTTAAGTCTCAAAATGTCTTCCCTAAAATTCTCCAATTGAAAATCAATACTTAACTATTTTTATACAATTTATGCAAAAAATAAACCTTAAAAATAACTCGAGATTAATTAGTAAATAATACTTTAGTTGACTCCTTATTTCTTTCTTTTTCCTCCAAATTTTGGGGTGTTAGAAAGACTCCTTTTCCTTGTTATCTATTGGCCAAGAGCAGTGGGCCGCCAGTTGTGCAAGTGATGTTTCTTCCCATATTTTCTTGAGAGAATTTCAATATAGGACCGTTGTAGCCAATTATTTAAAAAGTAGGACTAAAAGATTCTCAAATATCACTGTAGGTAGGGGGTGTCCAAAACAGAGACCGGGACTAGGAATAAGCATTCCCTGTTCCCAGTCCCGAAATGAGGCAGGGACTGGATTTCAGTCTCGGTCCCGGTCCCGGGAATTCCCGGTTGCCTTTGAAAAGATAGAGTGAGAGGGGCATATGGTGGTGGGATGTTTTTTCTTGATTAAAAAGATAGAGTAATGAGATTAAAAGTTTTAAATTAATTTTTCTTATTCTTGAACCTTATATTTTATATTTGTTCAAAAATTTTATAATTCAACCTCTCCAATTTTTTTTAAATCCAAGCCACAGAACTTTCCCTTCCCTCTTCTTTAAATACTTAGTACCAAACAGCCCCTAAAAGTAGTACAGGAAGGTGTTTGAAGGTTTCCAAAGAAAGCTACACTAATCCCCCCATGTGGCAGAGGGTTTGGAGTGTTGGAATCAAATAAGCTCTCACGCACAAGTAAAACAAAATGAGAACCCAACTAGAAGATTATGATCATGTCCAGTTTACACCATTATTCTTTAATTTTTCCCTCTTTACTTCGATCTTCCTCGCTGCCATGGTTAACGAGCAATCCAAATGTTTTAGAGAAGGAGAAGGAGAGGGAATGACTCAATGAAGGATTGTCTTTTTTTTTTTTGATAAAGAAGGAGAAGGATTGTCAGATACTCAGATTGTGAGTATTGGGCCAAAAAGAGTTGGGCTAGCGAAGGGGAAGGAGGAAACAAGGGCTTAAATTGTGTCGGCCATAATTTTTTTTTAATATAACATATAGTTCGGGATAGGGACCAGGATCCGGGCAAGGATTTTTTTCCGGACTTCTCGGGACAGGAAATTCCCGGTCCCGACTTGCAGAGACCGAGACGGGGATCACTGGGAACAGGACGAGTTGGACAACCCTAACTGCAGGTTTAGGGTCTTTAAGTGAAATTAAATTAATGTGGAATCTCTAACACACACACACACACACACACACACACACTCTCTCTCTCTCTCTCTCTCTCTCTCTCTCACACACACACATATAGACCCTACTTATGGTCACATGAACAAGGAAAACGGTCATTTGAAGAAGGGAAAAACTCATTTGAATAAGTCTCAATAAAAAAACCAAATATTTCTCTCATCCTCTTTCTCCTTTGACACTCTTTCTCTCTTTGACACACATCTCTCTCTCTCTCTCTCTCTCTCTCTGTCTCTCTGTCACACATACACCCCACTTATTTTCACACGAACAAGGAAAACGGTCAATTGAATAAGGGAAAAGCTCCTATGAACAAGAAAAAACTCATTTGAACAAGTCTCAACAAAAAATAAAATATTCATCTCACCCCCTCTCTCTCCTTTGACACTCTTTCTCTCTCTAACATGCATATGTCTCTCTCTCTCTCTCTCACAGACACACACCCCGCTCATTTTCATAAGAACAAGGAAAACGGTCATTTGAACAAGGAAAAACTCCTATAAACAAGAAAAATCTCATTTGAATAAGCCTAAATAAAAAACCAAATATTCCTCTCACCTTCTCTCTCCTCTGACGCTCTCTCTCTCTGACACGTGGAGTCAATGTTGTCTTTTCCCTTCTCAATTTAATTTCAGTTAGCCCCCACAAGACTCAAGTGATATTTCAGAATCTTTTGGTCCTATTTTGAAATTAATTGGCTACAATGGTCCTATATTAAAATTCTCCCTTTTTTCTTTTTTCTTTGTCTTTTGATTGAGTTTTATTATTTTCTTTATTAGTTTCAGCAGCTGTGTGTGTGAGTCAAGCAAAAACTTGGGAGCATAGTCTCTTAGAAGAGGGATTTTGAGTAGTGTTCATGTACTTGAAGTAGGTGATGATCCTCTATCTTTTTTCTGGTTATTTACGGGAGGAAAAAGAAGAAAATAAGGATTGAGATTGTCATTTTCTCTATTATAAGTTGGGTTTCTAATAAGAAACTGAGGTGAGGAATTCTGTGAAAACCATTTTAGATATTTGCATATGTATGTTTTTTAATCTATGAGTAAAGATGGTTTTTGGATGCCTATGAGGTGTTTGAAGAATTGTGTGAAAGAGTAATGAGATTTAAGGGTTTTTCTTAGTTACGGCATAGGCGAAGAAAGTTTATTGAGATTTATTAACTGTAAGTGAAACGATGTTAAAAAATTCAGTGTGAATTTGGGATTAAATAAGGGTATTTGGAGGTGATTGATTAATAAGAAAGGGCAATAGTGATGGTGCTACGTCTTGATCTTAGAAAAGCACGAAAGATGTTTGTAAAAGAGTGTAGAAGAGGAATTGGGTTCAAATTCATGTTGTGCAATAATGTTGAAATAATATTTGGAATTTGTATGAAGTACGTGATATATTTGAATTCTTTCTTTCCCATTATGGATGTTTTTTAAGAATGATTAAGTTTAGTGTTCATTTGAAAAGAAGAATGATATTGGTAATATGTTTAATAAAAAATTGGTTGCTTTGAAATCTTACGAGACTTTGATGCTTGCGAGTATTTTGTATGAATTGGGTGTTTGTTGTGTGAGTTAATTTTGAGTGCCCACAAGGTGTTTGATAAAAGGCTCAAAAAAAAAAAAAAAAAAAGAGAGACAGTCAAAAGTAAGTACATAGAGGCCTCACTAATATGTTGTAAAGAGAATTAAATTATAATTCAAACATTGAACTTGCTTGTTTTTATGGAATATTATGAATGGCTTATTTAAGTTATAGTTGAAGTAATAATATTGTTGTCTTACAAAATTAGGGGAGTAAGGGGTGATTTGTCAAAAGTTAATTGTTAGGAGCAACTATATTGGGAGCACATCAGGTATGTGAATAGCATCACAATCAATTTATAAAAAATTTCTCTTATCAGATTATGAATGTCTATTTTAAATAACTCACATGTTTTTATCACGATTACTTTTAGTTTTGAGGAGTTTTTAAAAAGAAAGCAAGTGTTTGGTGTTTCATGGAAATAAAGCTTGAAGTTAATTAGTTGAAGTTAGAAGTTTGATGGAATTTGCTTTTTTTGACCTTGTGATGGACTTTGCTTAATATTTTTTATCGTTCGCTAGTTTCGATCATGTATGAAAATTGAGAATATGTTTTTTTATAGTATACATGATGATTAGCATCGAATAAAGCATTTGAGATATTTTTAGAAACTTTCATGCTAGGGTATGTTTTCACAAATTTTCTTTGGAGCTTTCATTATTAAATGATCATTCACTACAAAAAAAGTGGGGTTTATTAGCGGTTCATTTAGTAGCGGAAAACTAAAACCGCCACTAATTACATATTAGTGGCGGTTTTAATAAAAAACCGCGACTAAATTTATCTGTTTGACCAATATAAAAGATAGTGGCGTATTTTAGAGGCGGTTAGTCCCACAAAACCGCCGCTAAAGTGGCGCCATTTGGCGGGAAACTTAGTGGCGACACATTAGTGGCGGTTTTCCAAAATAACCGCTGATATTAGTAGCGGTTCTCAGAAACCGCTGCTAAATAACCGCTGCTATTAGTAGCGGTTTCTGAGAACCGCTACTAAATAACCGCTGCTATTACTAGCGGTTCTTGAGAACCGTTACTAAATGCGTAATTAGTAGCGGTTCTCTTAACCGCTACTGATTCCCGCTTGCAACAACTATAAATACCTACCCCTTTCCTCATTTCATTCAACCTCATATAACCTTCCTTCTCAATTATTCTCCTCTGATGCTCTTAATTTTTCCATCAATCTCATAAATTTATCTCTTATATTTTTTATTCTAATTATTTCATTCAACTTTCAATCATATATATATACTAATTGTTTTTTGTTTTCGTTTTCATGTGTACATACTCAGTATCTTCATTTGAATATTGTAAAATTAAATTGATTAGTTACAATCACCTTTTTTCATACTATTAATTATTTATTTGACATATCATTTTGGATGTATCAATTGAGAAAATGTGATAAAATTTTTTATGATTATTTAATGTTAAATTTTTTTCAAATGTTTTATACAATTAAACATTATTGCAAATAGTAACATTTGTTCTAATCAGAATTTTTTTTTATATTTTTGAGCATCTAGTAGCGGTTTACAAACCACTACTAATTTTTCCATTAGTAGCAGTTATGAACCGCTACTAATCTAATTAGTGGCGGTTTTGACCGTATTACTAGCGGTTCTTGAAAACCGCTACTAAATATTTGTCACGGGTGATTTACTAGCGGTTTGTAAAATTGCTGGTAACCACTTAGTAGCGGTTAAAACCGCTACTAATCAATGGTTTTAACCGCTACTAAATGCCGCTTTTTTTGTAGTGATTTCGCTTGTTCAAATTAAATTGATCCTATATATGCAAGCTTGAAAAAGTTTTTAAAGAACTGAATGCAAAAAGCTAGTAGCTCATTTGACATTCGTAAGCACATTACTAATGCTTCGAATTCTTGATATTTATTTTCACGCTTGTTAATTTTGGGTCTTGTACATACTCTTGTTTCGTGGCCTCACGTGGCACTTGCTTAGTTACTTACCCTCATAGACTCTGTGTCCACGCTTATGTTCATTGCTTCAAGCTGCGCTTGGTTATTTACCTTCATGGACTACGTGTCCACAATGTTATTTTGTACTATAGAAGTCCTGTGAAAGGATGAGGTTTGAACCTCTTAACCAATTCTCTTAAACAAATTGTTATGTCACCAATTGGTTTGATTCGAATAGAATAGTGATATTCTGTATTCTTTCAATTATGTTTACAATGTTATAATTTATTTGAAATTTATTATTGCACTTTACCGCTCAAAGTTAAGTATGTTTGATTCATTTCTTTTGCTGTTTTTAATTATTTCAATATATAAGATGCTATTCACTGGAAAATATTTGGGTCTCAATGGTGTGGTTGGCCTATATTCCTGCTAAAAATTGAATGTCTTTTGTGCTAAATTGGAGTTAAAGCATTGTCCTGGAAGATCTCTAGTTCAAAGTAAAGCAAAAACTTACACATTACTATTACTATTTTATAAAACTCTTTTTAGGTGATCCACGTAAATTATAGTTAGGATCCTTACCTTTCTTATATATATATTGAATACTTGTTAATACGAAGTAGAGCTACTCTTGTAGAACTCTTGTTACGTTGTATATATGTATGGTTTGGGAACTTTCAATATGTCAAATGTATGTATTATATATACTTCCTTGCTCCTCTTGTAAGGTAGAGAAGAGCATACTAAAACTTCTAGATAGATAACTAATAAATTTGTTCACTAAAAAATACACGGAATTACCGACGGAATCCCATTGGAAAAATTTTTTTCAACGGAATTTTTTCGGTTGGAAATTAATTTACTGATGGAAATTTTTTTCTGTCAGTAATTTCTGATGGAATTCCACCGGTAATTTTTTAATTTTTTTAAAATTATATGCCACATGTCCCTCTTTATGGCTGCCACGTGTTGCCTCCACATGCCGCCACATGTCGCCTCCACAAATTATCTTCAATTGTGGCAAAGCTGAAAATCAAACCTCCAACCTCTTGCGCGGGTGCTGATGCCTTAACTTATTGAACTATGATAATCATGTGATATTATTTGCAAACTATTATATTTATAATATTCAAACTCCTACTGTTATAATTATATTTGATCTAAATTATTAATATATAAATTACATATTAATAATTCTTTTAGTTTTATATAAATAATATTTTATATTCATATACATTACATTATATTTAGTATTTTCATTTTATATTTAAATTATAATAATAAATATAATTATTATTAAATTATTTAAATAATTATTTTATTATATATTATTCAATTATAATTAATTTTAATTTTTCTTACTAATATTTATTAATAAATAACATATTATTTAATAAAAAATTACAATTAAATTTATAAAAAGTTTATATCTATATATGTGCATATGTTACTTTTATTAATATTTATTTATAATATATTTTTTAAAATAAATAAAGATAATATTTTATTTATAAAATAATATTTTATTATATTGTTTATAAATTAAATTAATAATTTATTTAAAAAATAATATAATTAATAAAATTACTGAAATTCCATCGGTAATTAATTATTTTAATATATTTTTTTAAATTAAAATAATAATTTATTTATAGAATAATATAATTAATAAAATTTCTGACGGAAATTCCATCGGTAATTAATTATTTTAATATATTATTTATAAATTAAAATAATAATTTATTTATAAAATAATAAAATTAATAAATTTACCGATGGAAAAAATTCCATCGGTAAAGTTTTGGTCGGTAATTTGATTTTTTTTTGTAGTGGTTTATATAAAATGCATCCAAGTGTGATATTTTTTATTTAAAGTATGTTTATTAATATAAATGAAGAAATATACACTAGCTTTGGTTTAAGGAATACAAGTTTTCTTGTATTCCGAGCATGTCACACTCAAATTTTCCATTTTCCCGGGGTGTGACAGTTTTGGTCTTGGTGGCTGGAAAGTATAGCTTTAGAATTGGTTGCATTTGTGGGACAAAGGTATAAGCCAATTCGGTTTAAGTGAGTGAAATCGGACCCAAGCCAAAATTTGTTCACACTATACTTAGTCTATGGCCCATAGCCTAGACTTAGCCTATCCGATAATGAAATTATGAAGCCAATATATCTATTGTTGATGTCAAATATATGCTTCCTGTTTCCCAATCATCAACAACTCTACCGACAAAATAAGCCTCTGACTAGAATTTAACCCAACGGCTTTGGTTTCGGATGTCTTATCACAATGATCTTAAAAAAGTCCAAATTGGATTACCTTTTCAAATGTTAGATTCTCTCTGGTTTGAACGGAATTAGATATGACAAGCAGGTAAGCATTTTGATCGGAGACAAGTAATTATGATCAGATCCATACATATTCAAAACTAATAATCTCTTTCTTAGTTCAATTGCTTATCCCCTTTTGGTGAAAATTAAGCCCGGTGTTCTGACCTCGTGCAGGTTGAAGAATGAGCTGGCTACTCATATATGGCCAGGTTATTGGCCAGGTTATGAGCACATTTCCATATCTATCTACTATATAGGACAAGGGAAAATTATTATTTTAGGCTTAATTAGGCATACTCCAAGAAAATAAACAAGACCAAAATCTTAATTATTCTTACCCATCATGCTTTTTGCTGATTCTAGACCTCTCATATTGGCTTCGCTACCTACAGCCCTCAAGTCCTTTTTTCCATATTCTAAAATCATGGATAGGCAACTTTCAGATGGCAGGGAAAGTAGCATGAATATTTATTGACTATAGAGGTGGTGTAGTGGATGTAATTGGAAACAATCTTTTTCTCCCTCTTGGATTCATGTTTGACGCTATTGCTTCCCATTATTCTTCTTTCTCTTTAACACATCCTCTTCTCTCTTTCTCTCAATTGCTCTGACAGATATAAGGAAGAAGGAAGAGGGAAAATGAATTAAATTTTTAATATTACACTAAATTTGATAAAATCCATATTCCACCAATCACTTCTTGCCAAACAAGTACTCACATAATTACTAGTTTTGTTTTTCAATAGTAAATCCCGGCCATTAATTTTGCCTTCCCAACCAGTCCTCAAGATCATTTTTTTAATTCCATTTTTTGCCCTTGAATATGGCAAAGTTCATTTGTTTGCCATTGGAATTTTAATTTAAATGAATTTCATTCCCTATAAGCGCAACTCATGTTCATCTTTGATTGCATATGTTCGCCCGCAAGAGTACGGATCGCAACATAGTATAAAATTATCGTCCCACAGAGATTTGTTTTAAAACCCCAATCAAACAACAGGTTAAGGAACTCAATTAAGTTGAACTAATCAAATTCTTTTAGAAAACTGATTTTGAAAACTAATTTTAAAATAGAAATAAAGAAACAAACAAGAAAGATTTAATTTATCAATAAACTAAGCCTAGGATTATTCTCACCATTGTATTTCATGAACCCTAATTAATTTCCCTTCCTTTAGTCTTTAAATAACAACTTGTGTTTGTCTAAGGTTCTAATATATTTGAAACGCTCTCTCGAGTCAAAATCAAACATATACTTCTCATTGAACTTGCTCAATCTCTTGTTAAAAATTAATGAAAGTATGCATTAAGAGTCAACCTTAACCTGACAAAACTAGGTCGATAGATATATCTCTATTATACCAACAAATCATCCATTAGTTGATTTAAACTTCAAGTCTAGTCTGATTTATCCTAGTTCTACGTCTAAACTATCTCTCTCGAGTATAATTTAAATGAACAAATCGCTTTAAAGGGTGATCAATCAATTAGAGGCATTAGGAATATGATAAATCAACACAAACAATCTTTAATTACTAAAAGAAAAAGAAACAAATTAGGTTTCAATCTATACAAGGTTTGAATCAATCCTAGAACAAACGATTTAGCTACTCATGAATGGATTAAATCATAAAATAGAAAAAGATCCCATGTTTAATTCACAAAAGTAACAAAGAAATAAATAAAACAAGAAGAATCTATCACTGTAGGGCAAGAAATCCATCCAATTTTGCTTCTCAACCTCCAATTTTGCAAACCCTAGCTCTGTAGTTGTGTGCACAGATGAGTCTTATCATTTCTAAGGGTTCTAGGGTTGAAAGGGGGCTGATTTTCCCTGTATTTTCGTGCCCTAGGTGATTAAAAAGGATAAAAGTCAAAGCTGTGCATTTTACATATTTTTCAGGATTTTCGCGCAATGTCGCGACATCCTGGTGCAATGTCGCGATATCAGAAACAATTTTCAGCAATTTTCTTTAAATGTCCTCCAGCTTTCTATCTCCCCTCTTTTCCTCTGATCTTTTTCTCCTTCCTTGCTTAAAATATCCATTTTTACCTATCCAAACATGCATAAATGTGAGGGAATCATGCCAATTAAATTTCCTAATAAATTATCATATTTTTCTTAAAAATAATCAAATTAAGTTTATATGACAGATTTACACAATTTTTTCTTAAAGTATCTTAAAATGCCCTTAATTAGCAATGATAACTCCCCAAATATATTCTAAATATGCCCTAAATCAATGATAAATGGGGAGTCATCACACCCCCACACTTACACATTTGCTTGTCCTCAAGCAAAAGAAAATTGTATTCCAAATAAAGAGAGCAATGCACATGAAATCTCTAAACAAAGAATGTTACCCCCATACTTTGATATTGCTATTAGTTATTATTTCAATTAATGATTAATCAGAATGAATCACCAAGCCAACAACCCTAAACAATTGTAATCATCAATCAACTCACAATGATAAAAGGAAAAGAGCATAACAAGCACAACAATATAATTATTAAAGGAATACTCGGTTTCCTAACTCCTATAGAAAATTTAAATTCCCTTGATTAATCAAGTATGCAATGAACACCAAAAGGAAGTAAAAGAATTCTTGCCTGGCCAATTTAAATTCTTGATCTTCTGGGGCAATTGCAATATGGTTATATCCTGAATACCCATCAAGGAAGCAAAAGAATTCTTGCCCGTCCAATTTGTCTAACATCTAATCAATGAATAGCAATGGAAAGTGATCCTTTCTGGTGGATGTATTCAGCTTACGATAATCCATGCACACTCTCCAACCCGTCACAGTACGAGTCGAAATCAATTCATTGTGGGTGTTAGCCACTACAGTCATACCGCCCTTTTTGGGGATGCATTGGACTGGGTCACTCAAGAATTGTTGGATATAGGATACACAATGCTAGCAGATAGCCATTTCAAGATTTCCTTCTTCACCACTTCCTTCATGATTGGATTCAACCTCCTTTGGTGCTCAATCGAAGTTTTGTGATCATCTTCCAAAAGGATTTTATGCATGCAAATAGAAGGGCTTATTCCCTTGATGTCATATATAGACCATCCAATAGCTCTCTTATGATCTCTCAAAACTCTCAACAGTTGCTCCTCTTGGACTTGTGATAAGTTAGAGGAGATTATCACTGGCAAAGTATTGGTATCCCCAAGATAGGCATACTTGAGGTGAGGAGGTAGTGGTTTCAACTGCAAGGTTGGAGGCTCTTCAATTGACAGTTTTAAAGAAGAACTCAATGCATTAGACACACTCAAAAGGCTGAATCTTGTATGGCCATAAGTCTCCATAGCACATATTGTAAATGCTGATTGTCACCCAAGAGGGGGGGTGAATTGGGTGATAAGCTAAAAGCTTTAAAATCTTTTCTTTTCTACTTTATAAAATCCCAATGAAGTAGACAAAAGAGATACAAGGTGGATATGCTGGAAATTAAGAGAGTAAAGGGAAGAAATAATGCAAACTCAGTTTATCCTGGTTCGGTTAACCCAGACCTACATCCAGTCCTCAGGCTCCACCTGAGATTTCTACTACCTTCTTGTTTAAACCGGGCACAAGAGAAGCCTACCACAGGTTTTACGAACACATGTTCACCTGCCAACCTTTACAGAGTTTTAGAATCTCTCTAAACACTCCCCCTTACTACCTGTAAGGTTACAACCCAGTTCTCAAAGCACCAAGCTTTGGAACTACCTCTAACAGTGGAGGATTTTAACAATAAAGTTCACTCGAAGAACAGATTGTGATAATCACTTAAGTACATAGTAATGTATGATGAAATACAACTAGAGCTTTTATAATATAAACAATGTATTGCTCTAGCACTTCTTATCTAATGATCTCAATCTGAGTAATTTGCAATTCTGTATAATGCTCTGTTCATTGCTCGTTATATTCAGTAGTTTATCATCATCTTCTGGAAGCAAATCTTGTTCTATTTATATTTTCACAGATTGTCCTTTGATTCAGCTTCATATGACCGTTAGAATATAGTCGTTGGAAGTCCATAGCCGTTGGGAATAGATACTATTTATCAGCTAATTCAAACTTCTGAACTGTTCATGCGTAGAGTAGGCTAGACTGAGCGTTCTGAACACCTGTACTTTCATAGCAGCTTTTTCAGTAGCTAGCATGCTTTGCTATCGCTAATTGCATAGTATAATTTCTGCACTTGAGCTGTTAGCTAATCAAGTAAACATTTAATGCACAGCAGATGTTATCGCAAGTATAGTCCATTAGCTCAACGTGATAGATAATGATTATATTAGCTAAGGATATTCATAAAGCATTCTCTATCGATAGATATAACATTATAGCTAGCATATTCTCCTAATTCAATGTTCAGAACACACTAGCTGACATATTCATAAGTAATCTTCTATCGATAGCTAATCCTATTATCGCTAGTTACTTGAATGCTTATTAGCTTTAAGGATACAATTATCTAAGTATTCAGAGGTATTTCAAGGTATCCTTATTATCGATAGCTAAACGTGTTGGCGCTAGCAACTATGTTAAACTATTTGACTCATTTGCTCTCAGGCACTAGCTAACTGAATGATTATTATCTGAAGCACTTTTGTTATCGATAGCTTAACCTGTTATCGCTAGCTGATTATATTAGAGACTTAGTTCATTTATATGCTGGTTTCATTTACTCATACGTTCAATGAACTTCTAGCGATAGTGAATGACTTAGCGATACATATATTAACTTTGTTATTTCTAAGTCTTCACTTACTATGGCTCTCACTACTAGCTGTAGTGATACACTTAGCGATAGAGATACTCATTCTTATTGTTCTGCTAAGTTACCATCTGCTATTTTTGAATCTTTCATCTAGCAATATTTCTTTTACTCTTGCAATGGTGATCTGTTACCTATCAGATTTTACTTGTTAAATTCCGAGGTAACTTACTTATGTTTTCTATGAGTCAATCTTCATCAAAACTTTTGATTCTTACACATATTTCCCTTAGTTCTTCATCATGGATCTCTTCAACATCTTTCTCTCCCACTAACAAAGCTTCCAATGGATCTTTCATCAACGAAGCATAAAACCCCTCTTGATACATTGAATCAACTACATCCACAAAAGAGCATTGAGATGAATCATGTAAAAATTTCAAGGCTTTGTTAATGTTGAAGCTCACTTGCTCATCATTGACTCTCAAAGTGATCTCACCCTTTTCCACATCAATAAGGGTTCTAGCAATAGCCAGGAATGGTCTTCCAAGAATAATCGGGATATTGCAATCCACCTCACAATTAAGAACTATGAAATCCACTGGAAAGATGAATTTGTCTACTTTAACCAAAACATCTTCAATGACTCCTCTAGGATGGGAAACACTCCTATCAGCAAGGAGCAAGGTAACAGTTGTGGGTCTTGCATCTCCTAAGCCCAGTTGATTAAATACAGCGAAGGCATCAGATTCACACTTGCCCCCAAATCACAAAGGGCTTTTCCTTGAAAGTTGTTCCCAATGTTGCAAGGAATATAAAAACTTCACTACTACAAAAATCAGTATTAACGTCCCCATTTCACCTCTCTTTTTTTGAAAATGAGATGTAAAAAAAAGGCGGTGGCAAAATTGTAAATATGTGGAAAATTTTTAACGTCTCTTTTTTAAATATAAGACGTGGATTCTCTGAAAAAAGACTGCCAAGCAAAAAAATGTGCGAAAATATAGGCGGGAAATTAGTTTCCACGTCTCACAAAAAATGTGAGACGTTGAAAATTAGTTTCCACTTCTCACAAAAAATGTGAGACGTTGAAAAGTGCTTTCAACGTCTCACATTTTTTGTGAGACGTTGAAAGTAGGCAAATTTTTTTTTTAAAAAAATGTAAACTCTTTCCACGTCTCACAAAAATTGTGAGACGTGGAAAGAAGGTAATTTATTAAAAAAAAAATACTCTCCTGAGCTCTTTCCACGTCTCACAAAAATTGTGAGACGTGGAAAATGGTTTTCAACGTCTCACAAAAAAAAAAATTTGCCTACTTTCAACGTCTCACAAAAAATGTGAGACGTTGAAAGCAGTTTTCAACGTCTCACATTTTTTGTGAGACGTTGAAAGTAGGCAATATTTAAAAAAAAAATTGCTCTGTCTTGTTATAAGCTCTCTCTCTCTGCTCACGCACTTCTGCTTCACTTTTTCTCATCACTCTCACGTTTCTGTCGTTTCTCTCGGTGACCACAGCGGCGCTCCTCCGGCAAGGGTGAGGTCCTTTTTCAGCGACCACGACCATGAAACTTTCATCTGATTTATGCTCCCATTTTGAGCTCCATTTGACATCAGGTGAGTGGATTTTGAGGGGTTTTTTCTCCCATTTTTCGCTGTTCGATTTATGCTCTGATTTGGTGTTGCATGTTTAATCTTTCCCCTGTTTATGGTCATACGATTTTTGCTTTGATTTGTGCTCTGATCTGTTCTGTAATACCTGATTTCTGATCTATTGTTTTTGATTTTTGCTCCCATTTGGTGAGCTTCGACGAGCAAGAAGGGTGAACATGGCTGTCTCTGGTTGATCATGATGGGCTTCCTTTGGTAGCTTCGCTCCATATTTCTGTAAGCATAATTCTATTTTGGCTATGCCTATTTTTTGAGTTTTCATCACTTTCCAAATATTTTGCCTCCACCGATTTCGGGTATTCTTATTAGAAGATATAATCTGGGGAAATGTGGGGATGGAGACAACTCGGCAATGATAAGAGTGCTTTAAAGTAGATGAATTTTCTGATGAACCTGCGCAATTTCGATGACTCAGTGATTGGATACTAAATATAATTCTGGGTTGTATTCCCTTTCCCCTGTCCTTGTTTGTTTTAAGGAAAAAAAAGGCCCAGACCCAATGCCAATAGCACACAATTCGGTTTAGATTTTCAGTCTTTGATTTGGGTGGGACAATATCTTGCTTGCATCTTTTATGGGTTAAACAAAATAAATGAGAAAACGCACCATTTGTGCATGGGCAGTTGCAATTGTGTTTCAATGAAGCTTCGCCTATAGCAATGTCCGTTGATTGCCTAGTATTTAAAATATCCTTTTCATCTCTTGTATGCAAATTGGAATTTGATTCTTCCAGGAACGCACATGCAGCTATAAAATGTCCTTGGAATTTTATATTGTATTCAAATGTTTTATTATGAGCCCTTAGGCCTGAATGATGTTAGGATTGGGAAGGAATTAGTTTTCCTCTGTTAAAATGATTGTGATCAAGCTATTAAAGACATGTTTCATTTGAATAAATTGCATCTCTGATTCAGCTTTAACTAAAGTTGTTAATATTGAAATATTAATTTTCAACAAAATAGTTATATCAATTACCTCCCAACTAATTTCACTCTCTCGCAGGTAAATTGATTGCACTTCAAAACTCCTTTTTCAAGTCACTGACTCTTTTCATACAAGTCGCTTTGAGTTTTCCAGGTACAGTAGCTGCAATCTTCTCCCATCTCATATAAACTAATCTCTTCTTTTACTTGTCATTCTCTGATCATATATTAGAGGAAAGAGGAAAGATGCATTTTTTGTCCGAGTGTGAGTTCTCAATGTATTAACTTGCTTCCATTGTCTTTGTAAACCCCACTTGGATTCATATTTGTCTTTCTTGTTTAATACACATCTCTTCTTGTTTACTTTATTATTTTGACGGAAATTTGCTAATTCTTTGTGCTGCTATTTGGTTGAAACTTTGCTCCATATTGACTGCATTTTTCAACTATTTTGTTGCTGCTCGGTGCTTCTGTTTTGCTTGCATTATTACTACTGTGAGTTGGCTTCTTAATCTTCCTTCTTTCATTTTCTTTTGTGTATGTTGTTAAGAAATTTCAACTTGCTTGTTTGTTTATGGAATATTATGAAAGGCTTAAACTTACTTGTTATGGTTATTTGCTTAAGCTCTATCATCATTCTTTAATCCCACCGCCATTCAAAATATAATATTCTAATGCTCCCCTGTTCAAGATGTGGAGGAAATCTCCTCCTTTGGTTCATGTCTCACTGTCCCTTCTTCTTCTTTCTATTTCACATTTAACACATCTTCTTTCTATTTAACACATTTAACACATCTTCTTTCTATTTAACACATCTTCTACCCTCCCTCTCTCCAATCTTCTAACCGACATAAGGAGGCAAGAAATTAAAATCTGAATTGTTTTTTTTTTCAATATTACACTACAATTAAAATCCAAATTCCACCAACCAATCCTTGCCAAAGTAGCATTTAAATCATCATTAGTTTAGCTTTTTAATGGTAAATCTTAACCGTTCCTTTTGTCTTCCAAACCTGCCCTTAAGATCAGATTTTGAATTCCATTTTTGCCCATTAATGTTACAAAATTCATTAGCATGCCATTGGATCATTAATTTAATTTATTTCAATTTAATTCCACTTTTTCATAAGATCCCTTTGCTATACTACGAACAAAATTTTATATTTAACATGATAGAATAAGAGGATAAGAAACTTATTATCTCACATCTATCTAATATTTCATATTAATGACACTTATCTATTTAAATTTCCAGGTCAGTATACAATATTTGTTTAGGCATAACCAGCTTCAATTTCAAGTCCCTACCTAAGATAACAATCCTCCAATGCTACAAGGTTATTTGTTTAATTCAATTATAAATCTCCACTAATTATCTAAATTACCATTTTTTTTCGTTTTTAAATTTTAGGGTTATTACATAATCTATCTAGAACATTTTAAAACCACTGTTAATGGGACTTAGTAGCTTACTCAATTTGGTTTGTTTCTTGAACTTCTAAGACCAAAAGCAATTGGTTGTTGAAATTCTTCCACACTAAACCTCAACACGCAAACCGTCGCATGCTGCCCCATTATCTTTCCCTTTGTTATACTAACCTAGTACATTCTCGCACACTTAAATTCTCTGCTACCTCCTACATGATGTATGAAACAAGCTTGCTATGTTTGTATCTCATACTTTTGTTGTTTAATGCAAAACTCAGTTTTATCGAGGAAAAGATAAAACTCAGTACATATTTAAATAATCGGGAATCTCAATATGTAGAGTTTAAAAATACCGTACGTATAGTAGATAACATATGCTCTCTCCAATAAAAAATGTGTTAGTTAAGAAGTTTTCTTTCATCTAAATATTAAACTGAAATCCATTTGGTTATCAAAATTTACTAAAAATATCATTTTTAATATTATTTCGAAACCATACCTACCAGTTCTTACGGCCCTACTAATTTGTGACCGTTCCGCTCAGGTAGCCTTCTTCCTTCTCTTGGTTAAAACACGTCCTAATATTCTTTTATTTGAATGGTAGACACATCTATCGACGTCGACATCACACCACACGCTTATAAAATGCAGATTTTGTTATTGAATTTCAACTCAGATCAGCCTGTTACGGTACTTAACCTGTGACCAACTCAATAAACGTACTCAATCACCAATAATACATTTTTATTCTTTATTGCTCAAATTATCTTTTTTTCTCTTGAGTTTAGCAACAGCCCGTCCAAGAAGAAGGAAAGAACATGGAGAAAGGTGCACAACAGAATGGACATGCAACGATCCGTCCTATCGTTTCTCAGTTCAATGGAGTGGATGACGCAGACATGGCTAATGTCATTGCTCACTATCTTGACAGTATATCTCACATTAGATCTCATTTCTTAGGTAGCAGTCCATCCATCATATCTCACATTTTTTTGGTATTTGCTTTAACAATACTCTCTATTATTGTTTCCATCCATCTACATTTTTCATTTATCATTTTCAAGCGCAAAAAAAATTTACTTCACTTTATAGTCTGAATTGAGTTAAACGATTCTTAATTTCATTGAATCTTTATAATCAAGTGGTTTTAACATTGTAAGTGAAAAAATGCATCACGTGGCTCCTATAAACTAAAAACTTAGAACTAATTTCCTTAATATGCATGAAGGTTATAGGAAAAGCTCATCATATATAATTAATATGAGCTCTTCAAATCTAATCTGAATAGTACAGATTTAATTATTTTAAAAAAAAATATTTATTTCAATGGTTATAAAATCTAAAATAAAAATTACATCTTAACTATCATTTTTAAAAAAAGAATTTTCATTTAAAAAATATTCATTTTAAAATGAATAAAATTGATACCATCCAAATCAGACATGATGAGTTTTTATCTTGTTAGCTTTCCTTGGCTAGGAAAATTGATTCCCTAAAAACTCTGCCAATGTTTCAGAGCTTGTCCAAGACGAAGAGAGGTGTTAGGTTAGAGCCAAAATTATCTAAAGAAGCAAATATCAAAGTTTGGCCCAAACATGGTCTCGAAACAAAGTAGTCAAAGAAGGGTTCCAACACTGCGTAAATATCTTTTAACTGTCATGTCAAAGCCATACTTTCGAACCAAAGCTTTGGTTTTGAGAATTAGTTGAGGAGAACAGTTTTTGATCCCAAACGATGGATCCATTCATGGCCTATTCTACAAAAGTTAATTTAATTATACGTTGTTTCAGTTCAGCTGTACCTGAAAAGTAGCCTTTATTGTATATACGCAGGTTATCCAACTAATCTAGACTTCAACTACGATGAATTGGTGCAGTTACTTCGTTTCCACTTGAACAATGCTGGCGATCCATTTATAGGAAGCAGTTATTCGCTAAACTCAAATCCATTTGAGTTATGGGTACTTGATTGGTTTGCCAAACTATGGAAAATAGAGAAGAATGAGTACTGGGGATATGTTACGACTGGTGGAACTGAAGGAAATTTCCACGGCGTTTTAGTAGGGTAATATGCCATATTTTTCAGAACATTAACAATTTTATTTTTTAGATCGTTGAATTATTTAGCCTCAATTCTATAAATTCAAGTGGCGAACAATATTTAACAACTAATACACGTGACTTTGGTAAAAATCATTTTGTTCATTTACCATACAAACAGGAGGGAACTATATCCCGATGGAATTATTTACACATCACGTGACTCACATTATTCAGTATTGAAAGTAGCAAGACTTCTTCGAGTCAAGTGTGTGGTAGTTGGGACTCTGATCTCAGGTGAAATTGATTATGTTGAATTAAAGGAGTCACTTCTTGCAAACAAGGACAAGCCTGCCATAATCAGCCTAAACATAGGTTTCTCTCATTTATAATTATCTCACTTCCTGTATGTATATATATTACCTATGGTTATTAGTATAAGACACAACTGACTAATTTACGGAGTTAAGAAAGCCAAATAAATTATTTAATTATAACAAATGTTATATTATTTCTCTTAAATAGTTATTATAAGTCAATTTATAAGTTAAGCAAATTAATTTGGAGGAAAATGATAAATATAAATACTTTACGGTAATTTGTTTAGCTTTCATAATATTTTTAAGTTAGTCAACTGCGTCTTATATTAATAATTGAAGGTAATATATGTCAATATAGTCATATTTACAAATATATGTGTGTGTGACAATTGTGTTGTCTTGCTGTAGGGACTACGGTAAAGGGAGCCATTGATGACCTTGATCTTGTACTACAATCACTTGAGGAGTGTGGTTTTACTCAAGATCGATTCTACATCCATTGTGATGCAGCACTATTTGGAATGATGGTACCTTTTGATGTTGGAGTAAGTGTAACAAATAAATTAAAATACAAATTTCCAACTAACATTATATGATACAGAATTCAAAGTAAATTGTCAAGAAATAATAGAGAATTAAAAAAAAAACCAATAACATGATTTGATTGCACCTTTAGTTTGTATATTAGAGATGAAAATTACTGCGTTCAACACAATAAACTTCTTATAGCTATTGTAATAGGTAACATCTACCTCCTATCCTTAATATAAGATATAACTAACTAATTTGGGGAGACTAAGGAATTCAAATAAATTATTTTAAAGTTTTAATATTTATCATGTTTACTCTAAACAAACTTATCTTAATTAAAAACTAATATATAATCCAACGAAGCAAATAAGTATTTCAAATATGTCATATAACATATGTTCTAATTAAATAATTTATTCAGCTCTATTAATCTCTCCAAATTAGTCAATTAAATTTTATATTAAGGATATGAGCTAGTACATTGATATTGAAAAAGTTGTGATCTTAATATTTCAATTCGTCACGTCTTGAATGCACAGGCACCGGATATTTCTTTCAAGAAACCTATTGGAAGCTTGACTATTTCAGGGCACAAGTTTTTGGGTTGTCCAATGCCTTGTGGCATTCTTATAACTCGTTTAAAACACATTGATTTTCTCTCTAGTGAAGTTGAGTACATTGCATCAAAAGACACCACAATCTCAGGAAGTCGAGGAGGCCATGCTCCTATCTTTATTTGGTATGCTCTCAACAAGAAAGGCTTCAACGGCCTTCAAAAAGAAGTTCAAGAGTGCATCAAGAAGGCAGTCTACCTTCGAGACCGCTTGAGAGACCACGGCATTGGAGCTTTTCTAAACAAGTTTAGCAACACTGTGGTGTTTGAGAGGCCTCAAGATGAAGAGTTTGCTCGCAAATGGAGTTTGGCTAACAAAGGGAATATATCACATGTGGTGGTGATGCAACATGTGTCGCTGCAAATGTTAGACTCATTTGTAAGTGAGTTTGTGAAGAATCGATCTGCTTGGTACCAAGATGACAATAGGCAAATGCAGCCTCCTTGCGTTGCTGATGATATTGGTGCTGAGAATTGTGCTTGTGCTTTTCACAAGTCGTTGATTTCAGGATAATAAAAATTGTGTGGCTTTGTGCTCTAATTTCTTTATTAATTTATATTTCTGCTTTGGGCTTTTCCTAGTGAGCAATTTTATTTTCTTCACGTGTAATGTTTGTTTTCATTTCTATGATTGTCATTGTAAGTTGAATGTATTATCTGGATATTTATATATGCTCAATGTTATGCCAATAATTCAATAAGATTGTAATTTGATGTTTTGAAGTTAACTTGCTCAATTTAGTTTTCAATTTTTCATAAAAGTATCTGGTAATTTGTGTGGTGAGGGAATGAAATGATTGCAAGAAGCTTGAAAAAGAAGCAGACATTTATTACAAAATTTCTATTATTATTCATAAAATAGCAAAAGAAATTAAGAAACTGATTATATATACATGTGACAACAATTAATACAATATTGTGATCGAGTAAGGTATTATTATATTCCTGCTAGAATATAGTTCTAGAGCGTTAATAACTGCCAATATTTTAGTGATTTAAGCACTATTTTGTGGTTCAATTAGAGAGTTATCCCATCTATTGTGGCCTTATGGGCTTACCTTTACTCATGTTAGTGTTATTTCTTTGTTTAGTCTTTTCCATTAATTGCAAATAGTGGTTTTCTGGCTTTGTTGATACACTTAACATTTTTTTAAATGTGTTTACATGAATTTATCTTAGGTGACCCTGATAGAATCATTACAATGACAAGCATATAAATGAAGAAAATGTGGAAAATTGCCACGGCCAGGCTTTGCAGCAAGATTGTTAGACCATAATCAGATTGGGACCTACCACGACAAGTTTCGTTGTCAAGATAAATGAGGGAAATCATGTCCAGACAAACGTAACCCACAACATTTATTGCCAACATAATGTTGTAGATTTAATCAGGATCTTGTCCTGGGACTAAGAATTATATGCTGAATCAAGAAAAAGTCTATGCTCAGAAATTCTATTGGTCAGAAACATATGTTACGTTTTTATAAATAAAAATTATCAATACTTTACAATATTGCATTCATTCATATAAAGCACTGATGCTTAAATTCATATCCTTTTCATTCATAAATATTCAATGGAGATTTTAACTAATTTTACTTTTATTTATGTGGTCAGTGTGGCTTTTTTAATCAAAATTAAAAAAAAAACGTGGGCTAAAATTTTATGGTTGTAATTGGGCTCCTTTAATTTGAACATAAATCTGAAAACCCCACATATTCCTTACTCGTTCACTTCTACATCCCCATTAATATGGAAAGGGAGAAATATATACGTTAAACGACCTGCATGTATGAAGAGCATCACTTTCGAGTGTGTGTGCGTGTATCGCGCCCTTGGGTCTGCCCTTCAAGAAAATAAGAACCAAGGGGATAGTGGAAGCTAACCCCCGGATGTCGTTCGCTTGAGGAGCCTAATGCAAAAGAGAACCCAGTAGCTAAGATGCAAACTAATAAAAACGGGTAAAAATATTGTATTTGGTTTTTTAATAGAATAGATGCAAAAGGTGTGATATATTCAAAAGTAAAATAAAAATAAGATAAAAATGAGATTTGGAGGGGGATGAAAATGGAATCATTCTTGATAAATGGAAACCTTGTGATTCATTGCTTCAAAAGTTTTTCAGGGAATTAATTGTTGATTTTCAAAAGAACCTTAGAGGAACCCTCTAGGCTAGGCTTAGATTAACTTAATTAATGCCGGAACCCCACACATTACTTAATTTAACCTAAGTTGATTAAGCTCACAATCAAAGTGAATTTGCTAATTGCAAGGGGCTCCTAATCCAACAACCGGAACCCCAAATTTCTACTTAATTAATCCTAGGGTTTCAATTCATTATTGGAATCCCACATAATAAACCAAGACTCTAGGATTGAAGTCCAATGCCACTCATGCAATTTGACAAATCCAAAACCAATTAAACCTACTAATCGCAAGGAACTCTTGATCCTACAACCGGAACCCCGCATTGCAACAAGATTAACCTATTAGTCCCAAGTCATTGGTGGAACCCCAACCAATAAATTGAATCCAATAGGTTGAAGTCCAATGTTACTCAAGCAATTAGTAGATTTACTTGCTAATTTCTAAACACAAACATTTGACACCATGATCCACTAAACAAGAACCCTCATTTAGCACAAGATTTTAACAAGAAAACATATATTAAATGATGAACCCATACAAATAAGATATGTTCAAGTCAATAGGTGCAATGTCAAGCATCCATACAAAGAAAATAAACAAGACAAATTGTTTCCACCACTCTCATACAAAGATATGGAATAAAATTACAACCAAATGAAGAAACAAGCCCTAGAATCCTAGAAACATGCTTAAACATAAGGAAGAGAGAGTGGGAGAACAAGAACTCCCCTTTGAAGCTTCAAGCTCATCCATTGGCTCCCACCATCAAGAATGAGGGAGCCTAGCTACTGTCCTCCATGTGAAAGCAGCACCAAGGAGTGGAGGTAGAGGAAACATGGAGATTTGGGTGGAAGAAGGTGGAAGATGGAAGATGGAGATGATAGGAAATGAGAGAAAGATGAGAAGTAGGGTTTATGGTGGCTCCAAATCTGACCTAGGGCTCCCAAATTTCATGTCTAATACTGTTAAGCTCCTAAAATTTCACATATTTCATCGCAATTTTTCCTCATTTGTATATATTTTTGAAAGTGATGTTTTGAAATAGACATAGAAATTCAAAGAAAATCCTTAATGAAGAAGAAAGTGGTTGTGCATGAAAATTAGAGCTTAATGATTCTCTATTCAAAAATTTGTGTGTGAATGTTATTAAATGTTAAAAAAAGCTCATCAACCCTCTTTCAATCTTGTATAGGAAGAGGTGATACAGAGAAAGAGCCAAAGAAATGCAAGGAAAGCTGGAATGGAGAATGAGAGATGATAAAAAGGTCAAGAACCCGAAGCAAAGGGACTTCGCCGTGGGTTTCGCCGCGGCGAACCCACGGCGAGTGTACTCATCCTCTGGAAGCAAAAAAAGCCCTTAGTTCGCCGTGACTTCGCCGCGGCGAAGCCACGGCGAACTCACCTAAAAACTGCGCGTTTTGAGTAATTACGAGATCTGAATGTAATAAATGACATTGAATGCGATCTGAGAAAGACACAGAGCATTAAGGGCACGTTTTGGAACATTTTGGAGCTTAAGGAGAGAATGGGGAAGGGCTAGGAAGCTTGGAAAATCTTGGAGAGACTCAAGTTGTGATCTGGGTTTCTTTTCTTCTTCCCTTTTTCTCTAATTTCTGCCATGTCTCTGCCTTTTATTTTTGTTTTTATTTTTCAGTTTCTCATGTGTAACTAAACCCATAGTCTAGGGTTACTTTGAACCATTTGATGGATTGACTCTTGTATTTCCTTCCTTTGATATATTTAATGAATATTTATGTATGGATTTTCATCTTGCTTTAAATGATACAAGTGCTTGATCATCACTTGAAGTGTTAAATGAAGTATGGCTTGAGAGAGTATATTTTGTTTTAGAACTTGGGGGAAATCATGTTAGACTTGAAATTTATGCTTTTAAATGGATGGTTTGTTGATAATATAGAGATATAATTATTGACCTAACATTGTTCCTATAAGGTTGGTGGAAGATTTATGGCTAGCATTAATTGTTGCAAGAGATTGTGCAATTAATGCTAGTAAAAATTTGATTTTGACTTGAGAGAGCTTTTTCAAATGAAAGAGAACCTTGAACTCATGCATGAAATTCATTGGGTAGGGAAAAGGGAAGGAATTTATTGGGTCTTGAAGTTAAATGGGGAAAGGTAACCCTAGGTTTTCTTATCCAATTTACCAAGTATTTCTAAATCATTTCTCTTGTTTAAGAATCTTAATATAAAAATCTCAAAAAGAAGTAACCTTTTAGTGATTTAATTTTATATGTTAACTCTTCAAAGCAAAACCTTGTTTAGCTCAACTTGATCTAATACGCTAAGCCTTCTGCTTGACCGCATTTGTAACCAAATCCCTGAGGGAACGATACTTTTCTTATTACTCTATTACTTGATGCGACCCGTGCACTTGCGGAGCGAACAAATACCCCCCAAGTCGGGTCAAGAAGTGGGTAAATGAATTGGACCCGGTTTGGCCCAAAATGACAGCTTCAGTTCTGCAGAATCGGGGCCTCACCGTGGGCCTCACTGTGAGATTTCACGGCGAAGGACAGAAGAAAAGAAAACTTTCGGATCCTCGCTGGGGGATGTCACGGCGAGGGACCTTTCTGTAATTTTCAAATTTCAGCGTCCTTTTCTGTAATTTCGTAATTTCAGGATCCTTTTCTGTAATTTTCACAATTTGTCCAGAACTTGTATTTTGACCTTTTTTCTTGAAATTTCAGCTTCTAGCCCCATTTTTCTTGCTTCTTCTCATATTGGATCCTTCATATTTGGTCCTCAGATAGCCCTACAAGTAAAAATGCAACAAACAAGAATCAAAGAGCTTAAAAATCAATTAATGCTAATTGATATTCAATTATGGCAATTTAATCCTATTTTCATGATACTTTAACTTAAGGATCTATATTATTATTTAAACACTTATGGACCAATATTGCATCTCAATTATGTTAATTACCTCAATTTAAGCACACAAAAGCATACAAATCCAAGGATTTGTCAACTCCCCCACACTTAAACCTTTGTACTCCAGGACAAAGACAAATTTAAAAGCTTAAGCATGTTAATGCTGGCTGTCACCCAAGAGGGGGGGTTGGATTGGGTGATAGTGTAAATTCTCTTTTAAATCACAGTGAAGATAATCTTTAAAATCCTTTTGGGTCTATTACTGAGAGTATTTCAAAATTGTTAAGAGTACTAAGAGAAACATAATGTAGATATGCTGGAAACTAAGAGAGTTAAGGGAAGAGATAATGCAAACAGTATTTATCCTGGTTCGGTCTACCCTGACCTACATCCAGTCCTCAGGCTCCACCTGAGATTTCCACTACCCTCTTGTTTAAACAGGGCACAAGAGAAGCCTACCACAGATTTTACGAACACAGGTTCACCTGCCAACCTTTTCACAGAGCTTTAGAATTCTCTCTAAACACTCCCCCTTACAACCTGTAAGGTTACAACCCTGTTCTTAAAGCATCAAGCTTTAGAACAACCTCAAACAATAGAGGATTTTAGATAATAGGTTCACTTAATGAACGAATTGTGATAATCACTTAAGTACATAGGAATATATGATGAAATTACAATTCTAGAGCTTAACAGATTGAACAATGAGTGCTCTAGCTCTCTTCTTCTAATTCACTCGATTCATCATCTCTGGCCTCACTTGAATATAACTGTTACTCTGTGCAGAACCTCTGTTTTTTATCTCGTATCATCTTGTCATTTGTATGTATATGCGTCGTGTGTTCATTGTTGTTTCCGATGTCTTCAAGTCTTTATATATGGTATTATACTTTTCTATCCGTTGGAGACTTAGAGAACTAGCCGTTGACACTTTTCTTTCTTCTCTTGCTTCAACTAATTTTGCAGAGGATAAAATAAGAGAGACAGAGACTGTGAGTAACGTTATCCTGCTGCTACCTGCCACTGTACTTGCATGTCAGCTTTTTCATTAGCGCTAACTCCCTTGGCTATCGCTATCTTAACAGTGTGAGTCCTGCACTTAAGTTGTTAGTTAAAACAAGTACTCATGCAGTGGATGTTATCGATAGTGCATTTCATTAGCTCAAAGAGATAGAGACAATATATCAGCTAAGGAATTTCAAAGCATTCTCTATCGATAGACATAAACATTATCGCTAGCATATTCTTTTAGTTCAATGTACAGCGTACTAGCTAAGCATTCTTCTATCAATACCTAATCCCATTGTTGCTAGTTACTTGATTGCTCATTAGCTTAAGGATACTGAGTTATATGAATATTCTAAGTAATTTTCAGGTATCCTGTTATCGATAGCTAAACGTGTTAGTGCTAGCAACTATGTTATCGCTAGTTAACTCATTTGCTCTTAGGCACTAGCTATCTGAATGTCTATTATCTGAAGTACTCTGTTATCGATAGCTTAACCTGTTATCGCTAGCTGATTTCATTAGCTCAAGGACTTGGTTTATTTTTCTGCTAGTTGTTCTTCCTTTCATTTATCCATGTTCTCAATGAACTTCAAGCGATAGGATATTCTTTAGCGATAGTGAATGACTTAGCGATAGATATTAACTTTGTTATTTCTAAGTCTTCATTTGCTATGGCTCTTTGTCTATTAGCGATAGGATCTAGCTCTAGCGATAGTGATATGTTACCTGTCAGATTTTACTTGTTAAATTCAAAGGTAATTTATACTCTATTTACTTATGTTATCTATTGGGGTCAGTCTTTATCAAAACTTAAGATTCTAACATTCTCCCCCTTTTTGATGATGACAAAACATAAGTAAAAGATAAAGAGAACAGTAGAGTTGATAGAGATAATTCAGTGTTGAAATCATAGTTTGTATATTGCAGTGAGAATTGCTAAACATAAACTATAAAGCTGGTAAACGTGCAGTTTATGTATGATGCGTATGAGAATGACTTCCGAGAATGATTCAAGCTCTTTAACTCAGTCAGACTCAGAATTTTCCTTCCAATTTGATGTGTCTAACTCATAATCTCCAGACTCACTGCTTATTCTCCCAGAATCAGTTGAAGGCTCTTCCAAGAATTCAGGGGCAATCTCAACCTCAGTCTTTTTCTTCTTCTTAGCAGTAGCTTTCTTCTTCTTTGGAGGAGAGGGAGGCTTAAGCTTCTCCAATATCTTATCAAGATATGTCTTCTGTTTCTGTTTCTTCTTAGGAGGAGGCTTAGCTGATTTTCCTTTCCCTTTTGACACTGCTTTCCTTTTTGACTTGGGGGCTGACTTGGGTTCTTCAATCACAATCCCTTTGGTTGCCCTGATTTTCTTTTTTGGAGAGTTAGGAGCAGTTTTCTTGATCCTTGTTCCCTTAGGAGCAGACTGGACCTCTGATGCTTTTTCTTTTCCATTAGATTCCAGGTTCTGGGAGGTACTCTGAATAGGATTCATTTCTTCCTCTTTTTCAATTTCTGCCCTTGCTGCATCTCTGTCCTCTCTTTCCTTTTGAGATTGAGCAGTTCTTTCTAAAAATTCTTCAACTTCCTCATGCAGCTCTTGTGCTCTTTGAATATATTGAGGAATCAGATTTACAGAAACTGGTTGAAACTCCCCCTCATATAGAACCATGGCCATACTCATGTCTTCCTCTTGTGCTTCATTATCATCAGGAGGAATGATTGTGGTGTTGTCTTCCTCATCAGATGCATCCTCCTCTAGGCCTTCTTCTGCCAAGATTACTTCAGGGCTTATGGAAGTCTCCACATTTTTCTCCCTTTGATTCTCCCCCTTTTTGTCATCATCATGGGCAGGGGTAGGTGAAGAGGGTTGGTCAGGAGTTTAGGAAGAGATGGGAGGAGGAGGGCTTATGGTGGTGGTAGCGATAGAGGTTGGCTATATTTGTGGTGAAGTATGGGTGCTATCGCTAGGAAAGGGGCTAGCGATAGGGGTTGCTTGTGGTGTTAGGACTTTGGTTTGAGACGGTGAGGTTTGTGTTTGTGTGCTAGCGCTAGGGGAAGGGTTAGCAGTAGAAGTGTCTGGAGGTGTTGGCTGTTTGGTTTGTGGTGAAGGTGGAGGTGTAGGTGTTTTGGTGTTGGAATGGTGGCTATCGTTAGGATGTTTAAAGGTGGGAGGAGATGGATAATGAGAGAGATGAAGAGAAGAGCTAATAGAGGTTGAAGGTGAGTGATGGGGAGAGGAATGAGAGGGTGATTGAAAATAGAGAGGGGAATGATGATGTGATGAAGTACCTTCAGAAGGAGGAGCTTTTCCCCTTTGTTTGACATATTCAGGGACGAGGCATAGATTATCTTCCAAATTCTGCACCTGATTCTGTAGCTCTCGAATAGGCTTCATCAACTCTGCTTTCTGAGCTTCTAAGGCAAAATTGAATTCAGCAGAGACCCTGAAGATAATTTCTTCAATTGCATCCTTTGAAGGAATGGAATTCTTGACAACAGAAGGAGTAGAAGGAGGAGTCCTTTGAGATTGAGATTCTTCTTCTATAGGCTGAGACTGAGCTGATGAAGAAGGAGCATGAGAAGCTTCAGAAACAGAACCAGCACCATTTACTTTAACAGGAATTCCCATTTTTCTGAGTGTGGGATGGTAAGCTGTTTGCAATTTTTGTTATTTCTTTCCCTTACAAATTTGATCTTTGAGAACTCCAGGATGTAAGACATGAGTTGAGGATAGGGAAGAGGGCCCTTGGTTGATTTTTCAGATAGAAATCTGTGAAGCTCCATAGACACCAGTTGGCCAGGATTGATTGGGATCCTTGAGATTAAGTTGGGCAGCCAGGGATTGTCTATCTTGGGAAAGCTGCTGAAATTCCCTGCCTTGTGAGTCATTATTCTGGTATAAATGTAGTGTAGGATTCTGTTGACCACAGGCATGTTGGCTGGTTTATTGGAGTCAGTCTCATAGATCCCCTCAAGTTCCTCGTTGGAGTAGGGCTTAGGGGAATTCCACTTGTTGTATTCTGCTTCAAATATCCCCAGAATTTTGTTGATAGCTAACCAGTTAAAAGAGATGCCCCTTCCTCTTACAGAAGCCTCAAACACTATATTGATCAGCTTTGATTTCTTGTATTCTGGCTTGGCTTTCATGCTCGAGTAAAATGACCTCAGCACTTCCTCATTGTAGTCATTCTGAATACTGAGCCATCTCTTGTAGGGTAAAAGCCCTTGAAATATTCCAAATCCACCCAGACTGTAGTCCCATCTAGGGTTTTTCGTTTTGCGAAGAGGGCGCTTGGAGCTTCGAGGGGTTCTTCTGAGTAGGGCAAATCAGAGGTAGTTCGCTTTTGTCATTTGGAACCTGATTCAACTACTTCTTTAGAGAATGATACAGCTTTCTGAGTTCTGGACCTCTTGCTAGTGGATTGAGATGAGGGTTTAGCGCTAGAGGTTGCCTCAACATCACTCACATTTGGAACTTTGGTTCCGGCCATTCTTAGGGTTTAGGGTTTTGAGTGAGAGAGTGGGCTTGAATGCTCAGAGAGGTTTGGAGTAGAAGAGAAAATGCAGATGAATAATGAATACCGAATGCAAATGACCTAATTTTATAAGTTTCAGAGATTACCATCAATGATGAATACTCGCTAAACGTTTCGCATTCTGAGCCTTTTAAGTGACTTGCTATCGCTAATAAGAGCTGCTATCGCTAGAAGGCATGATCCCACGCTAAGCAAGTGACTTATACTTCAGTTCACTTACTCCTTCCATCTATCGATAGCTGACTTAACTATCGATAACACTTTTGGCTAGCGATGACAATCTTTGCTCAAACAGTTTTTGTTCTGCATACAGCTAGCGATAGTGAAACTCACTATCGATGGGTCAGTTCTGCAAAAACTTAAGATTTGACATTTCGAACAAATTCTATTGAGCAAGTTTGATATTAATCATGCAAAGTGGTGACAACAATATATTTTGACATCAATACCTATTATGTAAGAAATCAAAATTTTGATGCATTTGAGATCAGTTCACAGATCAAAATTGTGAGCATCAAATTCAGGTGTCTTATGATGAAGCATAATTTGATGGTTTTTCATGATCAATAATAATTTGTAAAAATAGTTTTAATATTTGTGCCATGTTATTGATATGAATTATATGCAAGTGAATCCAATCAAGATCTAGTAGAGAATCTATCCAGAATAATGTTAATCAATAATAAAGAGTAGGGATAGAATAGCTCATTCAAGATTGGAAGGGCTTTTCTTCAATAGATACTTGGAGTAGTCAGTTTCATCTTTACATATGACAGTTAGAGCTTATTCTCTGTATAACGAGTAATGGCTTTGACATTCATTCTTCCAAGTGCCTTGATTTGCATAACTCATCTTGAATACTTCAAGTCCCTTTTTCTTCACCATCTTTTATTTGATCAATCTATGATCGCCCTTAATCCTTTTTCATAACCTGTAGAATCATACTCAAAATACAAGCTAGTTTTTGAAATCATTAGTATGATTCACTTCCAGTAAAGGTATAGGAAATCTAAGATAAGGTTTGAAACAACTTGCTTATGCTCTTATGTGAAAATTCTAATAAAAATATATTTCGTAAAGCATAAGAGACATTTGATAAATAACTTTCTCAGCATGGGTTTAAGATATCATGAAGCATAAATGAGATGCAGATTTAAAAACTTTAAAATCATGTTTCAAATGCTTTGATAATCAATGCTTATGATAAAAATGATGGGAATCAATAATAAGGGAAATATGTCAGAATGCTGCATTTTTAAAAATCAGATGAGATATCCAAAGTCATACGAATAACAGCATGAATGCTTTGTGCTTCAGATATTGACTCTACTATAGCATAGCAATTTTCTTGACTATTGAGAGTTGTGTTCAAAATGATAAGAATATTCAGGATCAGAATATAAACACAAGACTCTAGTTACTCTAACATAGAAATGATAGTGACCGTTAAAGTATTTGAGTAACAGAATGAGAGCAAGTATTTTTGAATAATAAGGCTCATACTCCTTTGTTCAAATTACTAGTCAAGTTGTTGTCAGAGAAACTTGCTATTGCTAATGACAATGACTATCGCTAGCAGGCAAAATTCCATGCATAGTCAATTGCTCAGGCTCCACTTACTCCTTCTAGCTATCGATAGTGCCATTTGCTATCGATAATGCTTTAGGCCAGTGATGGAAATCTTTGCTCAAACACAACTCTGTTCAGCATAAGCTAACGATAGTGTATCTCACTATCGATTGGTCAATCCTCCATGATTTTGAGATTTGGCACAGCAAACACAGACAGAACAGATCCAATTTATTGCATAGATATGTGATACTGATAAGCTCAATTTGACAAGTTCTGACATTTGATAGCCCATGCATTTTTTGAAAAACATCTTGTGAGGATGAATTGAAACAGTTTCAACTTTATCTTCCAGTTTTCAAAAACCATTTAAATGCAACTGGAGTGAACATATTTTTCAAAATATATGAATACAATTTTATAAACATACTGAGTTGAAATCTAAACAAATTTGAATTGTGCATTTCATAGATTCCATAACAGATAAACTATGCACAATTACAACTTTTCAGTCATATAGCAATCTTGAATAACAGTAAAAGATTGATTGCTAATGAAAGGAAACAATCATTCATTATCCAAACAGAATTATATTCATTCAAGTATAAGATAGGATAAGAATGATATCACCATAACTGCATTTGTCCAGGCAGTAGCTTGATTTTGGCAGAATAATGTCAGTTTTCTTTTGAAGATTTAGCACCAAAATCCAAGCACGAAGTTCAGCTCATCAAGCCTTGAGTAAATTTCCATGTAGATCGTAGTCTTGAAGCTTTCTCTCCTTGTAACCTACAGAACTATAATTCTTTTCTTTTCTTCAGTATCCAAATTCATATGGATCTGCTCATGGTTAGTTCGTAGGTATTAATAGCATAATTCACATGCTTCAAAAAATGTAATTAATTCAGGATAGTTAAGCATAGTGAATTAGTCATGGCTACATGCACAAAGATATATATAAATAAATATATTCTTTTTCAAATCAATATGCATGTATATAAGTCTATCTTATGAACATTGTAAGTATTTTGGCAATTTTCTTTCAACATACAATTCAATGTTCATTCCTAAGGTTTCAAAGTGTAAAATCTCAATAAATGTTACTAATAATAGTGTAGGAGATTTTACCCTTGATATACCTCTACCTTAGGTACTTGGAGAGTTGCTTCTGCTAACCCAAACAGTTCTGATATACTTAGCACCTGGTTGCAGAGATCTTTCTCGTGAAATAGAATTCAAGAATCTTCTTCTTGATGTATGAGAAATCCTATTTCTCTTGTTCTCCTCAAGTTAATTGAATGGTACTTTGTGGTAGCTCATTCTTGAGGTAGAACAAACTCTTCTTATTACTGTCCACAGCTTCTTATGATTTGAACTAGATGTTGCAGCAGTGGCTTTTCCATGAGTTCTCCTTCTGTATTTAGGTTCTATGACTCTTTTCTTGAAGCATGAGAAACTCTTGGATTCTTCTTTCTGGCTTCTACACCATAATGTCCATTTCTCCTTGAATCAGCAGTCTGCACACATAAAGCACTAGATGGACATTTTGGTACCCATTTGAAATTGTTAGCCTTGGACCTTACATGTCCTTTTGGAACCCAAACAAATTTATTTCTCACATTTGAATTTCTTCTAATGCTACATGTGTGAGAAATATGACCAGATTTTCCACAATAATGGCAAATAATAGAATGATGTACATCATGAGATTTTATGCCATTATAGTGGCGGTTAGGGGAGTGCAAACTTGGTTGTTTGTTTTCGAAAAATCTTTCTTCCCAAAACATTTTCCAGCATGTTTTAAAACATCTTTACTCTTTGAGATATGATCAGTGTTAGGCAGTAAATCATCTTTATGCAAATCAAAATTGTTTTTCTTGTTTTAAAACAAGAAAATGTTTTAAAACATTTTCCAGGAATTGGAATTGTATACCATAGCTGCATCATGAACTCCAGAGAATGATTGATCAGACTCGTTCAGGTAGAACTCTTGGCAGTCATCTTTCTCTGATTGCTCTGTGTTGACTGAATCTTGAAAGGGTTCTATGATCTCTCCTTCTTCAATTTCAGCTTCCAATTGCTCATCAACCATAGATATGCCACTTTGAATTCAGATGAATTGTCAACACTTTCAGTTTCAACAAGATGATTAGCGATATACATAGATTCAAGTGTATCCCAGATATCTTTAGCACTAGAGCAAAATCTGATTTTCTGAAAATCATTTTCAGTTAAGCCTTTGTGCAGAATTTGCATTGCTCTAATGTTCAAGGAAAACATTTTCTTGTCTTTTTCAATCCAATCCTTTCTTGGTTTGAAATTAAAATCATTTGTAAAAGCATTCCACATATGATAATCAAATGACTTTATAAAACTCTTCATCCTAGCTTTCCAAAATCCGAAATCAATATCTTTAAGAAGATGTGGGATGGTAAAATTAAAACCTTCAGGAAGCTTATTACACCCAAAATCAGCCATGATCTTTTCACTTGAGATCGTTGGATCCTTTAAACAAGTGACCTGCTCTAATACCAAATGTTAATGCTGGCTGTCACCCAAGAGGGGGGTGAATTGGGTGATAGTGTAAATTCTCTTTTAAATCGCAGTGAAGATAATCTTTAAAATCCTTTTGGGTCTATTACTGAGAGTATTTCAAAATTGTTAAGAGCACTAAGAGAAATATAATGTAGATATGCTGGAAACTAAGAGAGTTAAGGGAAGAGATAATGCAAACAGTATTTATCCTGGTTCGGTCTACCCTGATCTACATCCAGTCCTCAGGCTCCACCTGAGATTTCCACTACCCTCTTGTTTAAACCGGACACAAGAGAAGCCTACCACAGGTTTTATGAACACAGGTTCACCTGCCAACCTTTTCACAGAGCTTTAGAATTCTCTCTAAACACTCCCCCTTACAACCTGTAAGGTTACAACCCTGTTCTTAAAGCACCAAGCTTTAGAACAACCTCAAACAATAGAGGATTTTAGATAATAGGTTCACTTAATGAACGAATTGTGATAATCACTTAAGTACAGAGGAATATATGATGAAATTACAATTCTAGAGCTTAACAGATTGAACAATGAGTGCTCTAGCTCTCTTCTTCTAATTCACTCGATTCATCATCTCTGGGCTCACTTGAATATAACTGTTACTCTGTGCAGAGCCTCTGTTTTTCATCTCGTATCATCTTGTCATTTGTATGTATATGCGTCATGTGTTCATTGTTGTTTCCGATGTCTTCAAGTCTTTATATATGGTATTATACTTTTCTATCCGTTGGAGACTTGGAGAACTAGCCGTTGACACTTTTCTTTCTTCTCTTGCTTCAACTAATTTTGCAGAGGATAAAATAAGAGAGACAGAGACTGTGAGTAACGTTATCCTGCTGCTACCTGCCACTGTACTTGCATGTCAGCTTTTTCATTAGCGCTAACACCCTTGGCTATCGCTATCTTAACAGTGTGAGTCCTGCACTTAAGTTGTTAGTTAAAACAAGTACTCATGCAGTTGATGTTATCGATAGTGCATTTCATTAGCTCAAAGAGATAGAGACAATATATCAGCTAAGGAATTTCAAAGCATTCTCTATCGATAGACATAAACATTATCGCTAGCATATTCTTTTAGTTCAATGTACAGCGTACTAGCTAAGCATTCTTCTATCAATACCTAATCCCATTGTTGCTAGTTACTTGATTGCTCATTAGCTTAAGGATACTGAGTTATATGAATATTCTAAGTAATTTTCAGGTATCCTGTTATCGATAGCTAAACGTGTTAGCGCTAGCAACTATGTTATCGCTAGTTAACTCATTTGCTCTCAGGCACTAGCTATCTGAATGTCTATTATCTGAAGTACTCTGTTATCGATAGCTTAACCTGTTATCGCTAGCTGATTTCATTAGCTCAAGGGCTTGGTTTATTTTTCTTCTAGTTGTTCTTCCTTTCATTTATCCATGTTCTTAATGAACTTCAAGCGATAGGATATTCTTTAGCGATAGTGAATGACTTAGCGATAGATATTAACTTTGTTATTTCTAAGTCTTCATTTGCTATGGCTCTTTGTCTATTAGCGATAGGCTCTAGCTCTAGCGATAGTGATCTGTTACCTATCAGATTTTACTTGTTAAATTCAAAGGTAACTTACACTTTATTTACTTATGTTATCTATTGGGGTCAGTCTTCATCAAAACTTAAGATTCTAACAAAGCACAAATGGTAAGTAAGGCATAAATGAGAACTTCAACATTCTAGATGAATATGAGTAATGCAAATTGATAACCCCCTAACCAACAAGCAAAGAGGAATGAAATGATGCTAAAGAGCTAACAATGAGTGTAGTGAATGCAATGGAGATGAGTAAAGGAAAAAGTCACTAAAGGATAAGTGTTTCACTCTTCTCACTATATTGGGTTCATTTTTTTCTCTCAAGATCCACCTTGGAGCACATTCTACCATATGCTTGTAGGGATTCTAAGATCTCCACTTCAACGCAAGAAGTGCAATGCAGCAAAAGGGCTTCTGGGGTTGTAATGATGGAGTAGGCCACATGACATGATGAAATGAATGAAACATGATGTTGTGCATACTTGAATGCCTAATTCAACTCAAAACCCTAATTGCAACTTGCCAACAACCACATGCCTTATTTTGTATCCTTTTTTTCTTTTGCAACTTTTCAATTTTTCACTTTTTCTTTTTCTTTTTCACTAATTTTCTTCTTTTTGTATTTTTGTTTTTCTCTATATATGGCATGCTTATATACAACCAAGCAGTGGTATTTTTCAAACAACACAAGCAATGATGCAACTTTTCATATATTGGCATGTCAAATGCAAAACATCAAGTTAATAGCTCAAATGGGGTGACAAATGGAAGAAGTGTTTATGGCTTGTGTTAGGGATGTGGAGGTATGAAATGAATGCCTTCATCATGCTTCATTACAATAAATGCAACAAGTTTTGATCAAGAATGCGAACAAGTTCTAGAGAATGGCAACCAAGTGGATATCACACAAGAATGAACATATAGGCCCAAATAAACCTCATAGCATGGCTAATTCTCCAAAACTCATAAACATAGATCAACTACAAACAAGATTCAACCATAAAGCATCAATTCCAATCAACAAGGTTGCCAATCAAGAAGATTAATCAAAAGCATCAACATCATATCCAAAAGCATGAAACAATTCCCATAATTGCCAAAACAAGTCCAAGAATATTGTGTCAAGTCCAAAGATCAACAAAGGTAAAAGTGAGGAGAAGTTAAAATATTTTTTTTCAAATTTTTCCAACTTTTGAAGCTAGAAACATAACCAAGATGCAATAATTTTTAACCCACTTCTCCCAATACGAAACACATCCCTCCCCGACACTTAATTTCTACATTGTCCTCAATGTAGCAAAAATATGGATATACCAATTTAAAGCATGTTGAAATCAAGTGTGGTCTTGGTGTGTGAGCAAGAAGCATTTATTACTAATCCTAAGAATTGGAAAACAACTACTATTTTTACTATTGACTTGTGTCTCTCCCCTACACTTATCTCCCTCATACAACAATTAAGACAACATATGCATGAAGATTAGGAAGAAAATAAGTGAGGAAAGAGACAACATTTGTTATGGCCTCTTAAGGCGCTTGAAGGAGAAGTTCTCATCCAAGATGAGAAGCATGCATTTCTTCAATGTGGCTCCTTCTCCTATATCAGACTTCCTTGGTAGTGGGGGTTCCTGAAAAAGAAACACCGGACCAGTAGCAGTATTTAGTCCAAAATAGAATACATGGAGGGATCTAAAACATGACATATGCAATTTCAAAGCAGGTTTCTCCAAGTAAACATCACAACCAAGAAAGTCAATAAGGCTCCATCAGTGGGAACCAAGCATGCAGCCACATTATCATCACCCTCGACATTGGGCGCTCCAAAACATTCAATTCATTTCTACCAATGTCAGGTGGAAAATCACAAGATAAAATGAGATGGAAAGATTCATTATTGTCACAATTTTATCAATCAAAGCATTTGAATCTTTCCTCATCAAACTACCTAAAGCAAGAAAAGAATTAGGATCAAGAGATGAACAATTTTCATGTTTATTATCAAGTGTAGCATGTTCATTAATGTTATCAATCAAACTAGATGAAGAAGTAACATCATGCGAAGTGGAAAGGCAATCATCAGTTTCTATACAAGTGGCACATGGCCCATCACATTCACATGTGCAAATGAAAGAAGTATGTGGGGAGGAGGGGGGAATGAATTCTTCATCATGTTCAATAGATTCAAAGAAGCTCAAGTCATGCTTATCAACACTTGAAGAAGAGGATGCTTGTTCACACTTCTCCACATTTCTAACATCCAAGCTTAATGAATTATTTTCCACATTATCATCTCTAGTACTAGTAGATGCATCATGCACTTCACCAAATTTCTTTTTATGTAATGCAACAAATTTGTCATATTTAAAATCAATGCAATCCATTCACATGTTGTCATCACCACAAGAACAAGGTAAAGGCTCTTCCAAATAAAAATCATCATCATAACTATCACTTAGAGAAATATCATGATCACCACACTCATGCGTAGTACAAGCAACATCATCAACTACACAACTACCATGTGATACTTCATAGTGAGCATTTTCAATATCAAGCATTTGAGGGGATTCAAAAATAATTTCTTCATCCACCTCATCATCACTCATATCAACAATCACAGTAGTATGAAGAGAGTTAACCTCTTCAAGAAGAGGAGGAATATTACCAAAGTGTAAAGGTGACTCCTCCGGTGGTTGAAGAGATACTTGCTCCTTGTTTGAATCTTGTGTGAGAGTAGGCATTGGGGATTAGAGATTATCCACTTGAGATGTGGCATTTGGCTCTTGTTCTTCAATCTCCTCATCATTGTTCGAGTCATAAGGCCATGTTGCTCCTTCTTCTCCATTAGTTTTCTTCCATAGAACATGTTGCACAAAAGCCCTAATGAATTCTTCTATTGCCTCAAGCCACTCTTCCATCTCCTTTGAAAGTTGATTGACCTCCTTTAACATGAACAACTCATATTGTTGAACTTTTAGCTCATCTGCATCCTCCTTAAAGAGAGGGTTTGGTCGTTCATGTTTGGGAAGGTGAGGAAGGCGTCAAGTTCATTAGTTGGGGGTATGGAGGTGGAGGTTTATGGTAAGGAGGAAATGGTGGGTTGTATGGATTTCTATGTGAAATAGGGAAGGGGTGGGGTGAATTTGTGGACAAGGTGGTTCCAAGTGTGTTTGGAAGTGGTTAGGCATTTAAGATCCAAAGACATTGTTGTGGCTTTGCAAATTCGCTCTCATGGAATCCAACTCTTGTAGAATGAAATCAACTTAGGAGTGTGTTAGAGTAGAAGGCACCTCATTTCTCCAAGTATGTGGAAGGCTTGGTGTTTCATTCCTTGAAAAAGAATGCATAGGAGGATCAGTGTAGAACAAAACCTCATAGTTAATGTTAAATTGAGACATGAAAATTGCAATCAAGAAAATCCCAATATGCAAAAAGCAATGCTATAAAAATATGCTTAAACCTAAAATAAAACAAAAAGATGCAAAGATCATGGTATGTCCAAACAAAAAGAAAACCTAAAATGCAACTAAACTAAATGCAACCTAAGAAAATGGACTCAGCCAAAACAAGCTTGACAACCGGCTACTAGGGAACCAATTACTTGGCTCCCCGGCAATGGCGCCACTTGAAGAGCACTACTTTCGAGTGCGTTTGCATGTAGCGCGCTCTTGGGTTTGCCCTTCAAGAAAATAAGAACCAAGGGGATAGTGGAAGCTAACCCCCGGGTGTCGTTCGTTTGAGGAGCCTAACGCAAAAGAGAACCTAGTAGCTAAGATGTAAACTAATAAAAACGGGTAAAAATATTGTATTTGGTTTTTTAATAGAATAGATGCAAAAGGTGTGATATGTTCAAAAGTAAAATAAAAATAACATAAAAATGAGATTTGGAGGGGGATGAAAATGGAATCATTCTTGATAAATGGAAACCTTGGGATTCATTGCTTCAAAAGATTTTCAGGGAATTAATTGTTGATTTTCAAAAGAACCCTAGAGGAACCCCTCTAGGCTAGGCTTAGCTTAACTTAATTAATGCCGGAACCCCGCACATTACTTAATTTAACCTAAGTTGATTAAGCTCACAATCAAAGTGAATTTGCTAATTGTAAGGGGCTCCTAATCCAACAACCGGAACCCCGAATTTCCACTTAATTAATCCTAGGGTTTCAATTCATTATTGGAATCCCACATAATAAACCAAGACTCTAGGATTGAAGTCCAATGCCACTCATGCAAGTTGACAAATCCAAAACCAATTAAACCTATTAATCGCAAGGAACTCTTGATCCTACAACCGGAACCCCGCATTGCAACAAGATTAACCTATTAGTCCCAAGTCATTGGTGGAACCCTAACCAATAAATTGAATCCAATAGGTTGAAGTCCAATGTTACTCAAGCAATTAGTAGATTTACTTGCTAATTTCTAAACACAAACATTTGACACCATGATCCACTAAACAAAAACCCTCATTTAGCACAAGATTTTAACAAGAAAACATATATTAAATGATGAACCCATACAAATAAGATATGTTCAAGTCAATAGGTGCAATGTCAAGCATCCATACAAAGAAAATAAACAAGACAAATTGTTTCCACCACTCTCATACAAAGATATGGAATAAAATTACAAACAAATGAAGAAAAAAGCCCTAGAATCCTAGAAACATACTTAAACATAAGGAAGAGAGAGTGGGAGAACAAGAACTCCCTTTTGAAGCTTCAAGCTCATCCATTAGCTCCCACCATCAAGAATGATGGAGCCAAGCTATTGTCCTCCATGTGAAAGCCAGCACCAAGGAGTGGAGGTAGAGGAAACATGGAGATTTGGGCAGAAGAAGGTGGAAGATGGAAGATGGAGATGAGAGGAAATGAGAGAAAGATGAGAAGTAGGGTTTATGGTGGCTCCAAATCTGACCTAGGGCTCCCAAATTTCATGTCTAATACCCCCAAGTTGCGTCAAGAAGTGGGTAAGTGAATTGGACCTGGTTTGGCCCAAAATGACAGCTTCAGTTCTACAGAATTGGGGCCTCGCCGTGGGGCTCACTGTGGGGTTCCACGGCGAATGACAGAAGCAAAGAAAAATTTCGGATCCTCGCTGTGGGATGCCACGGCGAGGGACCTTTCTGTAATTTTCAAATTTCAACGTAATTTTCTGTAATTTCGTAATTTCAGGGTCCTTTTCTGTAATTTTCACAATTTATCCAGAACTTGTATTTTAACTTTTTTCTTGAAATTTCAGCTTCTAGCCCCATTTTTCTTGCTTCTTCTCATATTGGATCCTTCATATTTGGTCCTCAGATAGCCCTATAAGTAAAAATGCAACAAACAAGAATCAAAGAGCCCTAAAAATCAATTAATGCTAATTGATCTTCAATTATGGCAATTTAATCCTATTTTCATGATACTTTAACTTAAGGATCTATATTATTATTTAAACACTTATGTACCAATATTGCATCTCAATTATGTTAATTACCTCAATTTAAGCACATAAAAGCATACAAATCCAAGGATTTGTCAATATACTACTATTTATTGTAGTGGACCTAAAATGATAATTATATTCTAGGCTAAAGGATAAGCAGTCAATCATTATACCCTTTTTAATTTTTTCAGTTATATCCCATATTACACAATTTTTCATGTCTTCTTCCTCAGTTATTTATTGAGATGTTGCAATATAGAAGATTGATGAGAGCAAAGATGAAGGGCATACATAAATTAAGGTGGTTTGACAGTCACAAAATATTCTTTTGGTCGTTACACACACATATAGTATAATTTTTATTATTTTTTAAAATTAATATTGTATACTATAGGCACCTATAAAAAAATTTCCCAATATAAAATATATAATAATACATTCAAAAAATATTTAGAAGTTATATCTATGTTTTATAAATTAGTCCAAACTGAGTGGTCGATCCAGTCCAACCAGTAAAACCGTAGCATTATGCGGCTCATTTGGTCATATGCACTTTCTTAGTTATTCATGGTTATCGACATTTTCGGTTAACGTTAAGAGAAAACGAAATCATTTCTTTGTCCCTTTCTCGTACCATTGAACTTAATTTACGGATTTAAGGGGCATATAGATCTCTGGCATTTTCCATAGGCTGATTAAAATTTTGGCGGGAAGCCGAATTCTAGTGCATGAGGCACCCACCTCGCCACTAAAAAAATGTCAATTTTCCAATGTTATTGTCAGATTTTCACTTATATAAAGTTGCCACAGAAAAATCAGGTGAGAAAGGAAGTTTAACGAGGCTTACTCAGTCCTATCACTACTACACGGAACCCTTTTTGTAGCACTTGGATGAATAAATGTTACATCACAAAAAGTAAGGCCAATTTGTTACGCTTTATGAAACCTGTGCTATATAATATTTAACATATTGTAGCACTTATTCATAAAAAGATACATTGTTACACTTTCTAAGATAAGTGCTACAAAAAAAATCAGTCACTTATAATGCTTTCACAGGAAAGTGCTACATAAATGTCATTTAAAATTTATTGAAGTATAAAAAAATTTTATTAAAAAAAACCGCAATTGCGTGTGGGTAGGCATTTCTTAGGCTAGAAAAAATAAATAAAAAAAAAAAAAGAAGTTAGGCTATTGTAGCCTTGAATTTAGGGTGGGATTACTCTTCTTTTCTCTTTGTTTCTTTTTATCAAAACTTTATTACGGTTAAAATTTAATATTTTATAACAATATTATTATAAGTTTTTTTTTAAATTAGAATTGATTTATTTTGATTAACAGCAATTATGAACTATGTATATATGATTTTAATAATTCAAATCTATCAAATTATCTATATACTAAAAAATTTTATACAAAATATTAAATCTAAACAATTTATGTTTTCAATCTAAGGCTGGATATGAGATATGATGAAAAGAAAGAAAGAAAAAAAGAGAGTAACTTACAGTATCCTTTTTAATTATTTAATATTTTTTAAACCCTAAAACTACCCCACTTTCCCCATAATCCTACACACAAAGCCAATAATATTTTACACCTTCTTCACACAAACCGTTTTCCTCTCCAATTTGCCTCTTTCTTCTCTTTTTCATCTTTGCCATTAAATTCAGATCCTTCTTTTCCAATTTCTCTTCTTATCCGATTCAGTGACCCAAGCCTTTTCCTATTACTCATCTTCCTCAATTATTGCCGGTCGTCTCAATCTTTTCGTACATTGGAGCTCCAAGCATATCGCCTGTGACCGTTAATGAAGAATCGCTTGTTCGAGCCTCTCACCTAGTAAGTTTCAGAACAGAAGTTTTCTTTCAAATGGTTTTTGCCCAATCACGTTAGAAATTGGAAATTTTTCTCATGTTGTTTTGCCTTTTTTCTAGTTATAACTCTGAAAGCAAGGTGCCACTTTCTGAAACTTAAATTGTTTCAAGACTACTCCTCCAGTTTCGCCTCTTCAAGGTACGCCCCCGTTTCCCACTTTTTCTATTTATTTTTTTTTACATTTTAACTGTTATGAAAATTGCAATGAAGAAATTGCAAATCACACTCTCAAGCGAAAAATCTTGTAGAAAAAAAAAAGATTTAAGTCTATAAGCAAAGCAAAAGAATAGTTACGGTATCATTCTTTTAATTGTTTTCTTTTTCTATTTTTTGTCCTTCCTTTATAGGGATCAGATAGGTGAAAAGGAGTGTGCTTACATTGTCGTAACTCGTAACCATTGAAGGATCCATTCCCGGTAATAAATTTAAATATTGTTAAGTAAAATATTTTATTATTATTTGGCATGTGGTTAGGCTTATTTTTAATTTTAATTTTTAATATGCTTAGATGAAATTACTTATTTATTATTTAAACCACGTTTTATGATGTTCAACCAAATTAAATAATACACTTTTTTTACTTTTTCATGGATCTTTATTCAAAATAATTAATATAAGACATAGTTAAAGCAGTAATAGGAGTTATTTATGGACTGTGAACAAATTAGTAAGATATGTTAGTTAGAATTTTTCGGAGATTTGGATTGAATCGTTTCGGATATTAGCTATTTATCTTATTAGGAGTTGCATTAGATATTGTTTATCTTATTTCGATTTTATTAGATATTTTAGGATTTGAATTAAATATATAGATAGGACTAATATTTGATTTAGATATTTATGGATTTGAAAAAAAATATAGATTTATATATTCGGTTTAAATATTTATGGATTATTTTCTAACTAGTTTTAAGTTTTGGATTATTTTCTTTATATATATATTATAAAAATACTAAAATAATTAATTTTCATATTTTTAATTTTGGTTTTTCATTTTACAGTAATATTTTATAAAGAAAAGCTTCTGTATTAAAAAAAGAAGAAGAAGAAGAAAAGTTTCTTATTTAAAGTTCTAACTAGTTTTAAGTTTTGGATTTATTTATTTATTTATATATATTAGACAAATACTTAAAGTAAAATAAATTCAGTTTCAGATTTTTAATTTTGATTTTTCATTTTAGAGTAATATTTTAAAAAGAAAAGTTTCTTATTTAGCGTTATAACTAGTTTTAAGTTTTGGATTATTTTCTTTTATATATATATATATTAGAAAAATACTTAAAGTAAAATAAATTCAATTCATATTTTTAATTTTGGTTTTTAATTTAATAGTAATATTTTATAAAGAAAAGTTATCTATTTAACGTAACAAGTGTTTTAGAATATTACATAAAATTTAAATATTAGCTTACAAATTGTTGTAACTTGAAACAACTAACACGCTACAATTTCTATTTTAGATGAGTGGCTTGGTTTGATTGGGTATCATCAATTAAAAGAGAAGGTTTATAACTTGGAAAACATCTATTTTTAAGTTGTTATGGCTGCCTAGCTATTATATTTCAAGATAAAGAATAAAATATAAAAGTAATAAATAGACAGAACAATAATGTACTTTACATCTTTTCATCAATAGGCTAAAAGTATGGATAAAAAATGGATGTCATCTAATCGGTGTTAAAGGGAATATATAGATGGGGCAAGAGAGTTTATTAGGTTTGCAATTGAGCATGCAAAACATCCCAACAAAATTTTATGTCCTTGCTTAGCATGTTGTTATGGAAAGCGAATTACTCCACTTGATTTGTTAGATCATTTAGTTTGTCATGGAATCGATCAAAATTATAAAAGATGGACAACGCATGGTGAGACGTATGATGTGCATAGCGATCAAGTGCATACTATAAATGGTGCTTCGAGTGAGTTTTACACAAGCGTATATAATGCTGCTAATGATGATATTGAAGAAATGCTAAATGTGGTCGAAGAGGACCTTCACGATTGTCCTCAATTATTTGAAAGGTTGAAAAGTGATGCAGAGAAGCCTTATTGTACAATGGATGTACCAAATACACAAGATTGTTCGCAGTGTTGAAATTATACAACTTGAAAGCGCTATGGATTGAGTGATTCGGGTTTCACTGCATTTCTTGCCCTTTTTCAAGATATGCTTCCAGAAAAAAATGAACTTCCTACTAAAACATATGAGGCAAAACAAATTATTTGTTCAACTGGTATGAGTGACAAAAAAATACATGCATGTCCTAATGATTGTATTTTATTTAGGAATCAGTATGCATTGTTAGATAAGTGCCCTAAATGTAGTGCATTACTGTATGGGAAGAAAGGCTCAAGTCCCTCAAAAGTCTTATGGTATTTTCCCATTATACCAAGATTTCAACACCTATACATTAATGTCGAAATCGCCAAGGTGTTGACATGGCATGCGGATGAAAGGATTGAAGACACAAAGCTTAGGCACCCTGCAGATTCTCAGTGGAAACTAATTGATTATAAGTATCCTGACTTTGGGGGAGAAAAAAGGAACCTACGCATTGCATTATCAACTGATGGAATTAATCCACATGGAGTTCAGAGTAGCACCTATAGTACATGGCCAGTGATATTGATGATTTATAACCTTCCTCCACATTTGATCATGAAACGTAAGTTTATGATGTTGTCTATGTTAATTTCTGGCCCTAGACAACCCGGAAATGATATTGATGTATATTTGGCTCCTCTAATAGATTATTTGAAGCTATTGTGGGAAAATGGGGAGAATGTGTATGATGCGTTTAAAGAAGAAAGTTTCAATTTGAGAGCAATGCTATTTGGCACAATAAATGATTTTCCAGCTTATGGTAATTTGTCTGGATATAGTATAAAAGGATATTATGCATGCCCGATATGTGAATATGATACTCATTCGATACGATTGGATTATTGTAAGAAAAATGTTTATATGGGACATCGCAAGTTCTTACCTTCAAAACATCATTGGAGGAAATGGAAAAAATCTTTCAATGGAGAGCAAGAAGAAGGGATCTCACCAAAGATGTTGACGGGTGAACAAGTTTTTGAAAAGATAAAAGAGTTGGATGATAATTTTGGCAAGCCTTTTACAAAACATGTTGTGACTAGTGGTTGGAAGAAAAAGTCAATTTTCTTTGAACTTCCATATTGGAAATTCTTACATGTGAGACATTTCCTTGATGTGATGCACATTGAAAAAAATATTTGCGATAGTCTCATCTGTACATTGCTCAATGTGCAAGGAAAAAGTAAGGATAGTCTTAATGGAAGATTGGATTTAGTCAACATGGGCATAAGAGAAGAGTTAGCACCAGTTGAGAAAGGATATTGTACTTATCTACCTACAGCAGCTTACACTCTTTCGAGGATTGAGAAAAATCCTTTTGCCAATTTTTACATGAAATTAAAGTTCCTGAGGGTTACTCTTCAAATGTGAAGAACCTTGTATCAGTGAAAGAGCTGAAGTTAAAGAACCTTAAATCTCATGATTGTCATGTACTAATGCAGAACTTCATACCTATTGCAATACAGTCTATTTTACCTAAAAAGGTGCGAAAAACTGTCTCTAAAGTATGCATGTTCTTCAAGTTGATTTGCAGCAAAGTGATTGACTCAATGAAATTGTGAGATTTGCAAAGGCAAATTGTTGTTACTCTATGTGAACTTGAAATGTATTTCCCACCTTCATTTTTTGACATTATGGTTCATCTAACTGTGCACTTGGTTAGAGAAGTTCAAATGTGTGGTCCAGCTTACTTGAGATGGATGTACCCAATTGAGCTCTTTATGAAAGTCTTAAAAGGGTATGTGAAAAATAGATATAGACCATAGGGTTGTATCGCTGAACGGTACATAGTTGAGGAAGCTAGTGATTTATGTGCTGATTATTTATCTAATATTGACCCTATAGGGATTCCGAAGTCCCGTCACGACAGACGAGGATCAGGGAAAACAATAGGTGGGAGTAATGTAATTCACATATCAGATGTTGCATGGGAGCAAGCTCACTTGTATGTTTTGCATAACTCTGACGAGGTTGAACCATTTGTTGAAGAACACAAGGATGTTCTTCGAGGCATATTTGGCAGTAGGAATGAGAATTCGGTACCTAAAGAACACAATCGAAGGTTTGTGAATTGGTTTAAAAATTGCATTCTTGATGAGTTGAAGAAAAATCCTAATTCAATTTCTGAAAGATTACTATGGCTATCGAAAGGTCCAGGTTTACACATATTATCTTATAATGGTTATGCAATCAACGGTTACACATTTTATACATGAGATAGAGATGAAAGTAGCACAGTACAAAATAGTTGTGTAACACTTGTTGCAGGGTCTTGGCATATATCTAGTGCCAAAGACATAAACCCTATCTATGCACACATGTCATACTTTGGTGTCATTGAGAAAATATGGGAGTTAGATTATTCTATGTTCAGGGTGCCTATATTTAAATGTAAGTGGGTTAACAACAACAATGGCTTATTTATAGATGATTTAGGATCTATTCAGGTAGACCTTTCTAAAGTTGGGTATAAAGATTATCCATTTATTTTAGCTTCACAAGCAGAACAAGTATTTTTTGTTCTAGATCTAGCTAAGAAGAATTTTTCTATTGTACTTCCATCAAACAAAAATCACAATCAACAGCATCATGATGAAAGCAATGAAGATATAAATATTGAGGAGAATGATCTTTCTTTTGAGACATTAGAATCAGAAGATTTTGAAGATGAAGATGGAACTTCGTATGTAAGATTTGATCATAAAGAGGGGATTTGGGTCAATCAGTCAATTCTTACTACAAGGAGAATGAAAAGGAACACAATTCTATGTTCAAGAACAATGAAATGCAACAACATTCTAAATCAAACAAGGAAGAGGAAAAGAAAATGAGTGTCTTAATATATATTCAAGTAAATATATACATTACTGTATGTTTCAACTTTATTTATGTATTTCAGATTTAATGTCTTTAACTTTATTTATATATTTAAATTATTTAATAGGGAAATGACACTAATTACTCTATTATTTTATTTTATTTCTTATATGCATTATATAACAAATTTCTATATATCTATATATGCTTTTCATGTATTTATGTTTTATCATTGATGAGATAAATATAGATGTTCTTTATGTAGTCATGTTTTACCATTGACGAGTAGTGCCGCAAGGAATATGTGCTAAAGAAAGCAGATACGCTTCTTAGAAAGCATCGTGCAAATCTGGTAAAATACTACTTAAGAGATAAAAATGGCAATATCGTTGCTAAACCACCACAAATATATGAAGGCATCATCACTCAGGAACAGTGGAATAAGTTTATAAAGTTACACACAGATGCAGAATTTCAGGTAATAATATACTTTATCAAGTACATAATAATTTGTGTGAAAATATTACCCCTTGTTATAAATTGTTTTCATCTACATAGGAAATAAGTGATAAAAATCGTAGCAGAGCAAAGAACATGCCATATCGCTATAGAAAAGGAAAGATAGGATATGCACGAATAGAGCAACAAGAGGTATATACAAATCATTATTTGATGTCAATATAATTCTTATAAGCAATTATTAACTTTAGTTAATTGTTTTATATGCAGATAAAAAAATTAAACACAAATGTTACACAACTATCACGACATGTCTTATGGGTGGCTGGGTGCACTAACAAGAAATGTGAAATTGTTAATGAAGAAGTTAGAAGAATTGCAGAGCATTGTGTAAGTACTTAATGTTGCATTAAGATGTGATTGTTTAAATGATTGATTTCATAATTAATTAATATTTTTACAATCCTGTTGTGCTAGCAAATATTGTCACAGCAGTCACAAGATGAAGCTCAACAAACTAGTCGTAATGTTATACTTAGTAGAGCATTAAATAAACCTGAGTCATATGGTCGTGTTCGAGGTGTTGGTTTTGGGGTTTCACAAACATCTTACTTTGGACCCCAAAAGCGCTCTAGTAGAAGTGAAATTTCACAGCTAAAAGAGGAGATGAATTCCATGAAGCAACTTATGCAAGAGCAAATGGCCGAACAATCCCGATTTTACCAAGAACAAAACAAACAGATGTGGGAACAAATGCAAATCCTCAAACAACATGGGGTGGCAAGAAGTGTTTGAACTTGTAACAACCAAAATATGAGGGACATTTGTTCTTCTATGCCTAAGGTTTCTTTGCCTCAGGTAATTTATTTTCTAGTTATGTTATAATCGCACTGTGATTTCCTATACATTCATCTATTAACTTTATTTTATAATTGGGTGAATCAAAGTGCAAGCTACATTTGGATCAATCTTTTAGAAATGCAGTTGCAAGGGGCATTGTTTATAACAGTGCTAATAAAATTCTGCACAATTCCCCATTGCCCTCTAACACACTTCGGGTTAGAATTGAAGTTTGTACCAATCTAGATGACCAATTACCACACCCTACGCCCGATGAGGAAACAATGGTTAGAGATATTATTGGTCTTTATGCTGCATGGCCTATAGATCTTATTGAGCCACATGAATAGGTAGTAAATTAACACTTCCTTATACTTTGAACAGTTAGTTAATTGATACTTCCTTATACTATGTATACATAGAACTACTTATCTTAATTTCTTGACTTTGGTAGGTTGTGCACTCAAAAGGAAAACAAATTAAATCTGTTGGCAACAGTTCCAAAGCATCAATCACTCCATCAAAAAGGAAAATCCCAACCTCATATCGCCATGAATTGGAGATGATTGCACCTCGTTTGTATCAAGGAGATGATGGCATAATCATGAAATTTGACAAAGACATCTATAACACCTCTAATTTTTTGATCATCTTAACCGAGATACTCTGGATGACATACTTCATCGTAACTGGATTGATGTTCCAGTTATCAGCATATGCATTAGGTGCTTTGTCATTCTTATTATTTATCATATAATATAATTTTGTTTTAATTAAGTTTTTTGTTTTACATGAAGGTACTTGTACCATAACTTGTTGGTGGACAATGGGAGGGTAAGATTTTCTTTTATCAACCCCCATGTAATCGGCCAACACCATGGGAAGAATGATATCACTCATCAATCTAATGACATGCTATTTCTAGCACCATTTAATATGGGGTAAGTCAATGGATAGTCTTTTATATTATGAGCATCTCTTTGATACTTATTTCTCATTTAATACAATTTTTAATAACATGTTAGGACACATTGGATTCTAATTGTCATTAACCCTATAGCATCTTCTGGTCCATTCATATATTACATAGATCCTCCTAGGCATGGTCAGCCAGAGGACCATCCAGACATGTTGAGGCTATTCAATAGGTAAGTGCATCTCCATCTGTGCATAAATACATATATTTATGTGATTCAACAACTAACAAATTAGTTTATACTTCATCTTTTCAATTAGTGCATTGAATGGCTATCGAGGTTCTAAATCACTGAGTTATTCTAAGACAGTGGACCCTTTGAGAAGTTATAAGTGGAAAAAAATTAAGGTATTTATATAAATTGATTCAAATACTGAAAAAAAAATTACATGCTTATATTGATAAAACCCTATTGATATTTTTGTAGTGCCCCTACCAACCTAATGGTAATGATTGTGGATATTACATTATGAGATTCATGAAGGATGTTATTGCTCATGATCAAATTGTTGTCCTGACAATGTATGTAATTTAAAGTTTTTGCTTTCTATTTTTATATTTAATTAAATAAGTCAAGGTTAATATTTAGTTATTTTTACAATGTTTTATGTTAATTATTGTGCAGTATTATAGTGACACATATTTTGCAAAATACACGGACAACCAAGTAAATGAAGTCATTGAAGAATGGTGCAGATATGTGTTCCAAATTTGTACGGCTAAGCATTCCATTTAGCTTTATTCTCTACTTTGGTTATCTATAGGGTAGGTTGAATATTGTTTGATATAATGTTGACAAGTGTAATCTTGACTATTAGTTGTCGTTCGTTGTAGAATACTAGAACTAAGTTGGATTTGATAGTTGTTTATTGTCAGTTAATTGTTTTCCAATTTTGATTTTGATTTTGATGTTGATTGATAACTGTTTTATTTTCTCTTCACCTTAGAAAGTTTTGGACAAGACAATGTGAATTCATTTATATAAAAAATATCAAAAAGAATAAATGTTAAAAAATTAAAAATTAAGCACTACATAAAATATAATATTTTGTAGCATTTTGTCTATGAAGTGTGACATAATCAGACGTAGATTTTGTAGCACTTTGTCAATGAAGTGTGACATAATCAGACGCAAATTTTGTAGCACTTTGTCTATGAAGTGTGACATAATCAAACCCATTTAGGTATTGCTTTACCAAACAAATGCTACATAAAATACAAAATTAATAATTTTTTTAATATATAAAATAGTCATTTGTCATGCTTTTGTGAAAAAGTATTACATAACAGTCACCCAATTGTAGCACTTTTAAAGCGCTACATAAATCAATTGTAGCACTGACATATGTAGCACTGCAAAAGTGTTACAAAACAAAAAAAATAAGTGCGACAAAAAAGGATTTTTGTATATGTTTACCATTCATTGAATTTGCAGTGTGAATTACAAATAATATCGGCACATATGCACTATTGAACTGTCCTAGAATGAATAAAGAATGAGTCTATTGTACACTGGATCACTACTTCTAACTGGACCAAGTTATGTACTTTGTTTCTCGTGCATTGGGCTGAATATCTGGACTTACCATGTTATTCTTTACACAATTTTTTTTTGTTTCGGGGGGGGGGGGGGTTCAATACATGTTAAAAAAAAAGAAAATCTCAATACATAAATTAAAAATAATGTATAGTAGATGGCATTATAATCTCTCTGATAAAAAATGAGTTAGTTATGAGCCTCTTTCATCTAAATATAAAACTGAAGTTCAATTTGTTTTCTAAATTAACCAAAATATTGAAGTGTAATTGGGTCAATTGGCTTCTCAAGTCAATACATTGATGAGACAAGTGTTCGTATTGCACAGATCGTGACAAGCAATAAAGTGATCCAAAACCCAGTCAAGTATCGATTATTACACTTTTGCCTAATTTGAGTGATCCAAATATCAAGAGTGAAGGGTAGCTATTTTTAAAATAAAATTAAAAAAAACTATAAACAAGTGATTCTTTGACTTTACGAATAAAATGGGACTTAAGATTATTTTTCCCCCTTTGTATTTCATAACATCAAATTAACCTCCTCTCATAGATGCTATTAAAAAACACAAGTGCTAGTCTAGGGGTCAAAAGGTACTTATAAAAGCTCTCTCAAGTTAGGAACAAGTTTCTAATTCCATTAATTGCTCAATCTCTTGTTACAATTAATAAAATCATATCGCATTTAAGTTCCAATCCTAATGTGACTATGTAAGGTTGGCAAGTATATTTCTATCTTACAAACAAAAGTGTCCATTCATCATGCAAACTTCAATTTCTTACACAATTTTACCCAAGTTCTACACTCAACCTAGCCCTCTCGGGCATCAATCAAGTGAACACAACATCTAAATGGTGACCAAGCACTTAGAAGCATCATGTAAAGAGTAAAATAAACACATATGTCATCAATTACAAAATGGGAGGAGGAATCAAGAGTTAATCTATACAAGGGTTCAAAATAATCCTAGAATCAAAGTATTTAGCCACTCATGTTCAGCAAATCCATGAGAATATACATATAAATCAACATAAACATGGAACAAGAGTAGCGAAAGCAAGATAGGGTGGAAAAACCAAGAATGGAAGCCCAAATCTCTTCAAAGCTCCAAATCCTAGCTCAATCCTGTTAGTAATGGCTGTAACCAAGGGGGCTGAATTGGATGTCAGAATAAAACTTTGAAATTCTTTTAAAAAATGCAGTTAAAGTAATAAATAAAATTCTTGAAGATCCTTTTCACTATTCAATGAAAACATCATGAACCATGACATGTTAATCTAATGTGTAAATCAGTTATGCTAGAAAATATGAGAGTTAAGGGAAGAGGAGATGTACACTTTATCCAAATGGAGTCTAATAATATTTTTTAACTATTCCTGTAATTACTACAAAGACTTTTAATCATGTGTTTATATTTCTCTCTTGCATGTTTGTCCAGTGTGTCTAGTACTGTGTGTTCTATACTCTGCATGGCTTCCGTGTCCAAAGGAACTTTCTTGAAATAGGCCAGGCAAAAACTCCAGAAATGTAAAATTAGTTTAGCATAAGAAGAGTAATAATTTTTAAATTTAAGGTTGTCAATCGATAGCTTGGAAAATAATTGATTGCTCTCTTTGAGGAAATCGATGGCGTTCAGATTGTTCTAATTTCCCTTAGATTATCACCTGCAACACTTGATGGAAATTTCAGTACTCGAATGAATTTAAATGTAATCAATCAATGGCTACATTCTCAATCGATTGATGATGAATAATTGATATGTGACTTCAATAGTCGATGGACTTATAATATCTTCAGTATTTCAATCCATCGATTGTTTTTTAGTTTCAATCGGTTGGTGTTCAATACTTTGATGTCAAAATCAATGCTTGATGATAGGGAATGAAGCTCAAGCATTCTCACTTATGTATAGACTTTGAAAAGTATTATGAAAATTGATGGAGTGTTCAATACTTGAAATTCTTTTGAAAAATCAACAATCTATATGCAATCTAAGTGTAATCGATTGAACTCAGTCACCAACAATCAATTGTTGATATAGCAATCGATTGTTGACCATAAAGCGATTATTGATATGAACAATTGATTGTTGACCTCCAACACTCTATATGTATCAATCGACGGGTGATCAACGTTTCGAGTGTTGATGTGCTTCAAAAATCTATTTAAGGAGAAACTTTGAAAAATCATAACTTTCTCATTTCAACTCCAAATTTTCCTTATAATATATCCCTAGAAATGTCTTGGAATCTACTTTTAAATGAAGAAAGAATCATTGCCAAATTCAAAGAGGTTCAAAATTTATATTCAAATCTATGACAGTCAGACTCATGCACAATATGAATTTACTGGACAAACTTTAAAAAAAATCATATCTCCTTCAATTTAAAAGCTTTTACAGTGAAACTTGTGTTCATGAAATGGCTTTAAAGTCTTGTTTCATATGAAACAAGTTCTATCCAAATTGGATTTTTATTCTAAGAGATATGCCCCAAAAGATGATTGCCTGTCTGCTACATGATGCTAAAATTCTAGGCAAACTTTTAAAAATTCATAGCTCCTTGGGTATAAATGATTTCGAGCGAAATTTGGTCCATCAATAGTTTTGGAAGTCTAGTTCATAAAAATAAATTTCACCACAATCTGATTTATATTCTATACGATATTGCCAAAACACTAGACCAGGGTCAGACTGGATGCTCCAATCGATTGGAAGTCTAAACAATCGATTGGATAATCACCAATTGATTGTTCCAAAGGTCCTGCAATCGATTTTTGACCCCCCAAATCACAAAAATCACCTATGAACATGCTATGAGATCATATATGCATGGAAACTCATGGTTTGATAATTTGGACTTCATTTAAGCTTCTTTTAACTTCCAATTGAGCATAGAAACTTCTAATATCAAGTCTAATAACACGATTCTTGATTTTCTCATTCAATTTCTCTTATTATTTGATCATATCATGCTCCATAAACAAGCATAATAATTCCATTCTTTTTTTTGACTAATCTATACAAGATATTCACATGAAATAATGGTTAGTCAAAGTTGGAGATGAATATTTCATCCAAACTTTTTGCTCATTAGATTTTAAATATATATTTGACATCATCAAAACTAATTATATCCAACAAATCCCCACCAAGAATGAATCCCTAGCATAGCAAAAAACTCATAAATGCTCCCAAAAAGTCAAAATTGTCGGCCAAGTTGAAGTGGGAGGGTTTATAATGGGAAACCCTAAAATTTTCTCACTTTTCGCAACACAACTTTTTGCTGTCACTACCGAACACCTGGACACTCTTTTTCTTTGTCTCTGATTTCTATGATGAGGACCTGGACACTAATTCTAGTGCCTAGGCACTGCTGCTCTCTACCTCAATGCTCTGTTTCACCATATGGTCGTGGCCTAGGCGATGAAAGCAAGGCCTAGGACCTCCTTGGTTCTATTTCTTAAATCCTTATTTCTTCATTTTAGAATGATTTTCCAAGATTTTCTCTCCCCAAAAATGTCATTAAAGCTTGGTAAGGTAGCTACAATTATTTGATCATCGATGACTTCCCTTTTTAATAAGATTTATGGTACATATTTGGGTATCTTTGGGGAGTCATTGATGCTAAATCTAAGTGATTAATTAAAGATTTTGATAGAATATCAATTTGGTGCATGATTTGGGGATTTGATAATTAATATCTTTGTTTTAAAATTGAAAGAAAAATATTTTAGCGTAGGTAAAGCACTAAATAAATAAAAAAATAGTTAAAAAAGAGAAAAGATCAATTATTATGATATTATCTTACATTTTTATATTATTCCCCGTGCTTTCAGATTTGCAACGTGTCCATTGGAAGAGAAAAGCTATTGGTCACTATTTGATTAAAAGACAATGAATCAGTTAGCAAGAAGCATAGCGTTTTGGCAATGAATTTTTGAGACCTAAATTTAAAAGGGATAATGCGTGAAGGAACAATGCAAGCCACAGATCACTATTAAAAAACGCATTCAAAATCCTCTTCTTGTGCGAGCGAGAATGATGTGGAGATGAAGCGGCCTCACCGAGCTTAAAGATTCATATTCATCTCACCATCTTGTCCGAGAGCTGAAACTTGTGCGTGGGGAAGGCAAGCTGCAGTGGCTATTGTGCAGATTCATCACCATCTTCTTTGTGAGTGAGAGAGCTAAGAGAGCGGAGAAGGTAGCTGGTTAGATCTAGCCTAAACCTTTTCTAATTGATATTTTCAACCTTCCCAAGTAATCCTAAGCTAATTTGGATGGTTTTTAAGTTGCCCTTTGTGTCAATTAAGAGGAGATCTGAATTGAACACTGACAAATCCTTGCTTGTATGTTTTTATGTTTTTAAATTGAAGCTTCTAACATGAATAAGATGCAAGATTGGTCCATTTATGCTCATTTAATACCATTAATCTTTAAGTGGGATTAGCATGAAAACAGGGTTAATTAGCCATAATTGTATATTGATTTCCATTAATTGATTTATATGACTATTAGATCCTTGTTCTGTCTTATTTCCACCTGCAGGGTCACTCAAGACCAAAGGATCGGATCTCGAATGAGAAGAAGGCTAAACTAAGGGGGCAGATAGTTTTCTTGAGCACACGGAGAATGTAACCTAAAGAGGTAGAGAAGACCCCTACTCGTCATGGCCTCACCACGGCGAGCCCACTTCGAGTGAGATATTGAAGGTCCAGAAGTAATGCCTGCTCACCGTGGCTTAGCCACGGTGAGGAGCTCGATCTGCAGCGTATCAACATTTGATTTTTAGGCCCAAACCATGTCCAATTTACTTAGCCACTTCTTGACCCAAATTTGGGGGGGTATTAGACACAAAATTGTAACCCCATTAGGTTAGATTTTGGTTCACCACACACACCCCAAAACCTAGCTCTCTCATTCTCTCATCTCCATGTTTATCTTTCTCACTTCCTTCCTTTCATCCATGGCTTCCATCCTTTCCTTCCTTATTGCTGGTTCTTGGCCCTACCATTCTTGGTGGTGGGAGCCAAGGGATGAGCATCGAAGCATATTAGGGGAGTTTTATTAGTTCTAATCCTTCTTCCATTTGTTATATTTATGCTTTTTTAGGGTTCCAGGAGTGTATTTATGGCATTTGGTTGTGTGCTTGATTTCCATATGTTGTAATACGATTAGAAACTATGATTATGCATGTTATTTCTTTCTTGTTCAAATGCTTGACATTGTTTTGTATTAACTTTGAGTTTAATGAAATTTATTGGTTCATGATTTTGTTATTCTCTTTGTGAAAATTATGTGCTAATGCAAGGTGACTTGGTTAGTGGATTAATTCATTGAGAGAGATAGTATTAGAAGTAATTTATTGTGTTGAGACATTGGGCAAAATACTCTTTAGGCCTTAATTCATTGTATGGGTGTCCATCAATGAATTAGGGTTTGGAGAGAAATTTAGAGCAATTGCGGGTTGGCCCAAATTGTGGATTAAGAGTCCTTCGTGATTAATTATTTCTTGATTTTGAACTTAATCAACTTAGGTTAAACTAATTAATGTGCAGGGTTCCGGCATTAATTAAGTTAACCTAAGCCTAGCCTAGAGGGGGTCCCTTTAGGGTTCTTTTGAAAATCAATAAAAACCCCCTAAAAATCTTTTGAGCAATGATTCCCAAGGCTTTCATTCATCAAGAATGATTTTTATCCCCTTTTACTCCAAATCTCCCTTAATCCAATCTTAGTTTGTTTTGAACATACCACACTTTACACCACTTTTATACTTTATAATCAACAAAAAAATGTTTTTTCCTGTCCATTTGTTTTGCATCTAGTTACTAGGACATCGATTGCATTAAGGCTCCTCGAGACCAACACCCGGGGATAGCTTCCATTATGCCTTATGTTTAATTTCTTGGAGAGCAGACCTGAGGAGGCACTGTACCAATTTATTCCCTATTTCAGTTGCTTTTCAAACACACATACATGAATTCTTTCATCGATTTCACAATTTTTCATTGGTTCTTCATAGAGTTTGAGTTGTAGACCTTCTTGGGCATTTTCTCTTCCTTCTTAATGAACTAAAATCGCTTGATGCTCTCTTCCACCATAGGATGAAGTGAAGCAAGCTATTTTTCAACCTTAGGGGAGTTTTCTAATTCCAATTATGTAGCCATGGATTTCCATATGTCTTTGAATATTTGTTTCTCTTATGTTTAGAATTCATTTCTGTTTGAGACTATAGACTTTGTAATTGTTGAATTTCATCTTCTTTTTTTTGTCTTTTTGTTTCATCTATTCTTTCAGTTAACATTATCTTTATGAGTATTTGTTGATTTTATTGCCTATCATTGTGTGTGGTGATTTAGTCCATTTAACTTGCATTGATTATGTCATTTGTATGGATTATTTGGTTTAAGCATGTTGATGTTGAGTTCTTTCTCTAAGCACTAAGGTAATGTAATTCCATCAATAAATCTCACCTTGAGATACCATGCTATTATTCAATATAATCACATGAGTGTAATTAGGTAAAGTTTTACAAATATAAGGGTTTGATTATAAGATAATATGAATTAGTCATTGGATCCAAAGGATATTGAGTAATTTGGATGAGACCCAAGTTATTCTATCTATTGGAATCTATTTCTATATGATGTTGGATTATAATTAACCTAGTTGGTCTCTTGAGGTTGAGAGGTGTTATCATTAACCTATTCCTTCAATTATGGCTAATCGTGTTTACTTATAAGAACTTGGCCAAATTAACCTCTTCACTTCCCAAGAGATTGTGAAAAATATGCTTGCCACATGTTAACCCTAACCAAGAGAGCTTCCCATCATTTGCATTCCATTAATCATCCACTTTTATTACAAAAAATACCAAAAACTAGTCTTTACATTTCGTTTAAGAAAAATACCTACTCACAAAACCCTGGTTTTTATAGCTTTTGTATGCATTTAGTTAGTTTAGGCAATTAGTTAATCAACTCCACGTGAGACGATTTGGGAGAAAACCACTAGTGTAATCCTTGGTTTTTAATTAATTTTGCATTTGCACCTCAAGGCGTATTAGGAAAGGTAGCAAATCATCCCCACATAGCGAGGGCCACAGCAAAGCCGCGACAGAAAAATTTCAGATTTGAATTTTGGGCCTCAAATCGGGTTATGCCTAATACGCAATCATTACACCCAAATTTGATCACTTAAGGCATGATTTTCGGGTTCATTTGGGACAAATTTAGATACCCTTCCTCTTGGTTGTTTATTCTCCCATGAAAAGCAGCAACTAAGCTCTTTTATTATTGGTTATGGAGCTCTAGGGTTAAGCTTGAAGTTTCAAAGAGGAGTGTTGTTCTCCATTCTCTCTTACTTATATGCATTTCAATTTATCTAGGGTTCTGGTAATTGTTATATGTATTTGGAGGTGATTCTCATTTATATCTTTGTATGTGTTGACCTCATGAAATTCATGCCATTTTAGCACATTTTCGTATAGTTCTTACACTTTTTAGGGTGGATTTACACATTCTTTGATGCACACATGATAGGAAAATGTGCCATGTTGATAGTTGGGTCGAAGTCGTTGATTTCTTGGTCTAAAGTGAATATTTTATCCTCTTTTTATCAACTTCGGCTTTTTGTAGATTTCATTGCTTGTTAGGTGGGTGAAGCCAATCAATTAAGCCACAATTGAGTTGTATTTGAAGCTAAAATCAACGAGCAAGAAGTGGAAAAGAAGATTTAGAGCAACCAAAAAAGCTGAAAAGAGGATTATGCAGAGAGTTATTAGCTGCAGCCAAAAGTGCAGGCAAAACAACTGGCTGCAACAAAACCCAAGAAATTCCAAGCAGAAAGTTTTTTGCCGCAGCCAACCAGCGCATGCAAAGGTTTTGTCTGCAGCCAAAATGCTGATAGGCTACACAGTGAACACCTCAACTCAAAAATAGGGTCTTTAAAACACCTTAAACTCACATAGAAACATATTCTTTTGAATTAGGACTTATTTGGGGGCTAATTTGGAGCATTTCTAACATAAGGTTTGGAGATTTTCAAGGAGATTCAAGTGGAGATTGAAGATTTGAAGAGATTCAACCTCATTTCCCTTGGTTTTTCTTGTTCTTCTCTCTTTCTTCTCTAAAATTTCTGCCATGGCTGTCCATATTTTTCAGATTTATAATTCCTTCTCCATGAGTGGCTAAACTTCCATTCAAGGGTTATCTTGAACCTTTGTATGGATTAAGACTTGATTCTTCCTCTCTTTTAGTAGTGAATGATATATATATATATATGTGTGTGTGTGTGTAGATTTTATCCTTATATTCATCCTTGTAAGTGTTTGGCTACCACTTAATTTGATTTGTTCATGTGGGGTTGACTTAAGGGAGCTAATACATGTGCAAAACTTGGTTAAAATCATGCTTGGCTTGAAATTTACATGATAAATGTAAAGTTTGTTGGTAAAATAGAGATATCTTTACTACCCTTGCATTGTCACATTAGGGTTGGTTTTCAAAGTGGATTTTCCTTATTTGTAGAAAGAGCTTGTGCACTTTAATGAAAAAATAAACTTGATTTTGACTTGAGAGAGCTTACTCAAGTGCATACGAACCTTAGGCAAACACATATATTCATGGAAAATACCATTTGAGAGGGAGTTCTTCATGTCTTATGAATTGTAAAGGGGATAAATAATCCTAGACCCCATTTAATCCTTTAAGTTAAAAAAGAACCATCATTTTTATCACTTTATGGTTTTTACAAATAGATTTCAACATTTAATTACACCACCAAAAATATTTTCTTAGTTCAACTTAATTGAATTCACTTAGTCTTTTCCTTGGTCAAGATTTTAGTCCAAATCTCCGTAGGAATGATATTTTATACTACTTACAATCCATGCACTTATGATAAATGCTTGACGGCGAACAAGTTTCTGGTGCTGTTGCCGGGGATTTGCAAAAATCCCTTGGCCAACCCTGGGCTAGTGATATTAAATTTCACTTGAACTTGTATATTTATTTATAATTACACTTTCTAGTTTGTTTTCTTATTTCTTTTGTTTTAGTTTGATACTTTCTTTGTGTTTATTTTCTTCTAGGTACCCTATTAGTCTATTCAAGGATTGGATTTGAATCGATTGGAGGTAGTTCTTGAAATAGCCAGCCTCTATGAAGAAAGTGAGACTGATGAATCTGAAACTATGGTGGAGGATGAGTATGATAGAGCTACCATGAATGAATTTTCAAGTAGAAATATGAGGGGTACTCAATCTTGTATGCGGAATCCTCTAGGCATTGTTGCAGTGTAAACTCCCCTGCTGCTGCTGATCTAGATGATTTATTTTTAGATCTACAATAAATAACCGTTAATTGAAGGGGAATGCTAGGAGAAATGGAATTGCAATGTATCAAAAGAAAGAAAGAAAGAAAAGAAATTAACCTGTGAAGAAAGAAAGAAAAAGAAATGTGGTTAGCTTACTTTGGGCACAATGAAGGACGATCAAATACCTAGGACTTTTAAGATTATTAACTGCATATTGGACTTTGTTTCATTTATTTAATTCTATTAATAAAGATTTATTTACAAATAGCCCTCCACTAATTGTATGTTACTCTTTTTTAGACTAGTTGAAATCAGTTTGGCTTATTAGTTCCTTTTCTAACTTCATCCCTCCCTCTCTTTGATTCTTATAGTGTTTCAGTGTGGTGTTCAACACTTTATTTGGCCTTAGTACAAGTTTATGGATAGCTGTTAGCACAAGATTTCTTCTTGGAAGCTTAGTGTCAAAGGATATGCATTTTTTTATACAAAAAGGATATGCATTTAACCATTCAGATTATCTAATTATTTGACATTCATTCTAATATTTCTTGATTACATTCTTTGCCTTCCAGGACAGTTTAAAACTTGAGTCAGCATCTTTTGATACTTGTAGGAGGGTTTGAAACAATAACCAGAGAGGTGGTTTGTCATCATCTAGGTATGAGGGTTTCCTACAAAAATGATTGGTTTCAGTTAGGCTTTGTCATTTAGCATGTCTGGCATCATAAATTTCTTCTAGTGGATGAAGCTTTATTATTGAAAGTGTTTAATTTTGGATTTGATAATGCTTTATCATGTTATTCTTAGTCCTCATAGTGCAAACAACTATGAATTATTTTATTAGTTTGGTTGAAAATATTTATCTTCTCTGATTTAGTATCAGATTGGAAAGGGTTTGTGTTTTTGGTTTGCATTTGATGTTTATTTTACCCATGTTATTCCAAGGGGTATCTCTATCCGATTTGAATAGAGGTTAGGCATAGTTGGAGTTATTTTCTTGGCTTCCTTTTTGCCTTTTTTAATTAAAAAAACAGATCAAAGAACCAAAAAATATCTAGCTTGTCGAGAGAGATGCCTTCATTTTCTTTGTAAAGTTACTTGTTGTATTCGTCAATAGGATTGGCTGTGAATCTGTGGCGATTCTAAGTCTATTATTTCACTCTGATTTCAGCCCTGGTGCAGCTTGTGAGCCTGCGCTAGTTTAGTTCCAAATGACATCCAATTGTTGTCAGCTTCCAATGCTTTTTTTCCCAACAAGATAGTAATTTGTTAGAGCAATTTGATTTTTTCAATGATTCGTTTTTAGCATTCATTTGGTGCCTATATTTTGTTTGTATGGTTTCACTGGTTTGGGAAGAAACCAATGAACTTGTGAGGCTTGGAGTTGACAATCTTCTTATAGTCCTTCCTGTGACTTGCAGCCATGTAAGTATTGGTATTAAACCTTTTGCTTGACCATTGATTTATGGATGGTTGAAAATGACTTATGGCTGGAGTTGAGTTGCCTAGTCTTTCCTTTCCTCTGGGGTAGTATGTTGACTGAATTAAGTCCTCTAAATCTTCATATTATTTTTCAAATATATGATTTAATCCATTCTATTTTGGTTATATACGCTTTTCATTTTGTGCATCATAACTCCAATAGTGCAGATATAGGATAGTATTATAAACTAAAAATAATTTTTTTAAAAAAATTCACCCATCACGGTGTTTTTGCTAAGAAAGCTTTCTTAATTCTGTTGTACAAGGCTCAGATTGGTTTGAAAGTTTTGAGAAAAATATATTGCATAATTTTTGTTGATAATAGTAAGGAGGTGGTTAGAGGTAGTTTTGTGGGAACATTTCATATTCAGAGTAGCCAACTTCCCTCGCCTCTGATGATTGCATTTGATGTAGTTTTTTTGAAGCATAGGGTTTTGATACTTGTTATGCATCGTGATTCTCTTATTTTTTTCCAATTTCATCACACTGTTTATGTATAGCTTGTTCAAAACTTTTAATTATCTGACTACAAAGAATTATCGAATTTCATTCTTGTGTTGTTTACTGATTATTTAGGACCTGTTTGATTATGAAATTTCGGTCATGTAGGTGGATGCTGTAGCCTACCTCGTTGATGCATATGATAAGGAATTTGATGTTTTATTAGTTTCTTTTTGAATTGATTCATGCATATTTAGTGTATATATGTATCAAAAATTTATGTAATTTTTGAACTGATGCTGACATGGGATAGTAATAAAAATTAAAAGTATTTTTTTAAAAAAAAAATCTATAACCGCTCTTTTTACTATAAGCGCCGGGATAGGCTACCTATAGCGGCGCTTATACATCAAAAAGCGCCGCTTTAGGCCTTTGGTTTAATTTTTTTAAAATATTAAATGGCCTATCGTGGCGCTTAATAAGTGCTACGATAGGTCATCTTACCTATCACGGCGCTGGCTATGGCGGTACTTATTAAGAGCCGCTATAGACATTTTCTGTGGTAGTGTCTGTGTTAATTTATACAAGTAAATTTCACTAAACAGCTTCGAAAAAAATACAGCCATAACCGTGCCGTTTATGGGGTAAACTAATATAAAGTAACAAGTAGTTTGAGAAAATTCAGAGACCAAAACAGTTAACTAAATATGTCCTTAAAACTGAAACCAATAACTTTTGTAACACATGATCAATCATAAAAGTTCCCAAAACCATTGCTTCAACCTCAGATTCCTCAACTCGAAAATTGATCTCAGCTTCTCTATCCTCTTAGCCTTAGGATCTTATAACTGGTACAATTTAGGTGCAATCATAACAGCATAGATCAGCAAGTACAATCAAATTTTTAAACCAAATATCTCAAACATACCCCATTTCAACGCAAGCAATTTGATAATTCATAAATTCATATTCTTTAAGTGTGCATTTTGTGATTAAATTAGTGGATTAATTGCATGGTAATTGCATTATTGTTCTATCAATTTGGATGTGCACTTGGTTGGTTAATTTGGAACTAAAAGTGGCTTTTTGTTATTCTAATGGTGGAATTCTAGATTTGCCCTTTTATTTGTCTTTATGATTTCTTTGTAACAAAGGCAAAAATGTCATTAGAATGTAAGAATGAAAGCTATCCTTGAAGCTGCTCATTTTGATGCTATGGCTAAGCAGAGACCTAAAGAAGAGGATTTCAATTAGAGAAAGGAATTGAGTTCCAATATCAGGGCCACGTGATCAGTGAGCTTAATTGGAGGGAATTTGGTTCGCTATTGACAATGGAAGTCATTGGAGGAATTGGAGAGAAAGGGAAAACTGATTCTAGGAAGGAGAATGGTTTCTTTCAACAACTGAAGTTCTTGGCCAGAAACAGAGAAGGGAGAATTTGATTGAATGTCCAGTGTGGCCACATGGCCTCTACGAAAATCAGTTAGGATGTAAGGAAAGTGTTGAATTCGCGATTCGCGAGCTGGGGGAATTGGAAACTAAATTCTGTCCAGGTGCAGAGACAGAGAGAAGTGGTTTTTCTAATGGTATATATATTCAATTCTGAGAAGGAGGGGATCATTCCTTCACTTCCATGGACATACCATTTCTTTTCTCCCATTTCTCTCACCATTTTTCGCCATCTCTCAGTCTTCACCATTCCTCAAAGTTTTACATCATCGATTGAATCAACTTTGAAATCAGCTTGAGCGTCAATTTTCATCAATGAGAAGATGAACCAGTTCCTGAATTACTCCTTGAGTTGAAGGTAGGTCCAAGCCTCTATTTGTTGCAAAGGGGGTTCTCAATCATTTTCCATTTAACTCTTAGTTTCTATGTGTATATCTAGTGGATTTCATGTAGAGATTGCTAAGAACATGAGTATTGTTCTGAATTTCCGATTTAGAAGATGACTTATGGATTGATTTCATATTGATAGTTGCTTATGTCAAAGCTTAATATCTTGTAATCTTTGATTTCATAAAACTATCTAGTTGTTTAGGTTGTAAAATTATGATGAATGATTCATAGGATCCTAGTTGGAGACTATTTGCTTGATGCATGCAATTTGAATCAATTCTTGTGCGGCTTCATGATGAATTTGAGTTGCTTAGTTAGTGAATTCATGTTCATAGTGAAGAGGTACCGATTTTGCAAACTTAGAGAACTTCAATTAAAGAGGCAATGAAGATCTAATGGATACAAAAAAAAAGTATTTCTTCTAATCTTGATTCTAAATCATCTCACATTACCATTCCATTCTTTTTTTTTTTTACTTTCACTTTATTCAAATAAAAGAAATCCTAAAAATTAGGTTAGAGTTAGGTATCATTTTTAGTGGATCAAATCTGTTTCAATCTTAATTTGTATGAAACTCTACCAATCTAGAAACCAAGAGAATCGACCTAGGGCTGCTCCTACTAACTATAGAAGTGATTCTAGTAATTTTGAGGCCTATACGACAAGGTTTATCACAATTGTGCTAAAGTGAATACATTAATTGTAACACTCCAAAACTTGGAATAGAGATAAAAAGGGTTTATTTAAGATCTTGGGGTGTCATTTAGAAATTAAAAAAGTCTTATAAATAAATTTATGATGTTAGATGTATTTTTAATAATTTTAAGTTAATGAGGAAAAATAATTATAAGATAAATTTTAATTTGAAATTTTTAGGAAAAACTATTTTGAGGCGCAAAGAAATTTATGAGTAAGAAAATATCTAATATGATACAAGAATAAATTTTAGAAAATTATATTTCAGAAAAGGGATCAAACTGAAAATAATTGAAAACTTAAGAGTAGGGACTAAATGGAAAAGAACAAAGGTTTGAAGGGTACACGTAACGTAATTATACCCTAACTTTTATTATAAAATCAGAATTCTCCTTCTTCCTTCCTCATTCCCGTCCCATTCCTCGTCTCCCTCGATTTCTCTCACTCTCGCCATTCTCCCATTTCTCTCGATGCTCTCTCAACGGCCGGCGAAGACGAGGCTGCGATTCTGGCGATGGGTAGCTTCATTCGTCCATGCAATGCCTGTTTCAAGACCAGGTGAGCCTCTTCTTCCCATTTCTACCCTTTGATTCTTCGATTGAAGTCGTTTTGGAGACGAAGAGAGTTCGGGTATGAGGGGTTTTTGGGATTCTCACTGATCAAATTAAAGCGTAGGTTAAGAGAACAGGTTTCCCTTAAGAAATTCGAGATTTCATTAAGTATTTGGTTAGATGTGGAGTTTTCTTTGCTCTAATTACTGTTCATCTGAGCCTGTTCTTGATGAGTTTTGGGCGGGAATTGAATGAAACATTAATTAAACATCAATAGGAGTAATCTTAATTGTATAGGGTGTCTTGCATGTTTGATTTCCGAAGTTTGGGAGTTTTTCAATTTGTTTTTCTTCTTCCCCTGTTTCGATGGCTGACGGCAAAGAAGAGGGGGGAAATTGATGATTGATGAAATTATGTGTAGGAAGCAATAATGTGTGTTTTGCATGTTGAATTTTTCTCAGTTCAAAGAGATTTTGAAGTTCTCGTTCTTCTCTGCCTCTCCCTGTGCTGTTTCGAATTCTGCTCTGTTTTGGCTTTCTATCGAATGAAGAGATTTTGAGCATAAATAAATGATGATAGGAAGAGAATGTAACTAATATATGATCCTGCAAGTTGAAATTTCTGATTCCAGGTAATTGTGGAAATTCTGTTTCTTTTCGTTCTCTTTGTGCTATCGATTTCTTGGTTATGGGTGGGTTGTCTTTGGTCTTTTCATCGACTATGTAGCTAGCTGACAATTTAAGTTTTAGTTTTATAATGATATTTAAATGCATTTTTGCAGGTCTTGATGATCTGCGTTTGCTGCTGCCTTGTGACTAATTTGTTTTGTGATCAATTGTGCATTTGCTGCATTTGTCACTGAACCGATACATTTATTGATTGGATGTTGTGAATTGTTTTGGTGGTCATATTGCTGTGGTGTTGAAACCTGGTAACTACTGGTTGTTTATACGGTATTGTCATTGGTGTTGAGTCTTGGTAAGTGCTAGTTGCAAATTGAGCTGCTGCAAAAATTGGTTGCAAGCAAATACTATTTTTCCTCTTTGCAGCCATTTGTGATATTGTACTGAGAAATTTAATTGCAGCTGGATGTTCATATCGGTGCTGTCTTTACTATGTGTCTGCTAAAGTTTTTCTGAATCACATTGAATTGTGGAAATCTGAATTTTCTGGTGATGTTATGTACTTTAGTGTGTTTATTCTGAACCCTTGGCAACTATGTTTGAAGCTTAGCCCATAGTTATAGGCTCTAAATGGATTTAAATAGTCTAGAAATCAATAAAGTTTACTGTTTTGTGTCTATTGAACAAATATTTTGAAGTATTAAAGTTTGGTTACAGTGTATAAAGGTCTTTCCTTTCATAAGATTCTGTTCAAGAAGCTTAAGAACTATCTATAGGGTACGGGGTTCAGACTTTACATGCTAAGAAGTGTCAGATTTCGAACGTTGTAGGGTTTTTAAAAGTTAATGTAATTTATTCTCTATGTTGCTTCACAAATTCTCACTTGGATGGCTAACCGATCTTGGATAGCTAAAATATGCTTGGGAACATTAAGACGGTGATATATGTATAATTCTTAAATCTGGAGAATTTTTCATTTAAAGAAATGAGGCATTTATGAAAGATAAGGAATGTCATGTGCTCTAAATTAATGAAGTTAGAGGCTGTGGGTTTCTCCCTATGATCAGTAAAAGTTTCAACAAAAGAAAAGCAAGTTTGTTAAACCTTCAAGGCATTGAAAATAATTCAGTATAAAATTGTTAATTTGGATTATTTTAAAGGAGTGTTTTAAACTTTAGATTATGTTTTATAGCTTCAGAAATTATTATTGGAGTTTGGAAGTAACTATAAGTTGCTTCTAGATGTTTCAAAATGTTAAAAGAGTATTTAAATCATTAGAGCATGTCCATAGAGCGATTATATAAAGCTTAGAGTTAGACTTTGCTTATGAAGCAGGAATTAGAGGTGATTTTATTGTTGTGTGCCTTCAAATGTTAGTATGTTAAGTATGACTTAAGTTGTTATAGTTGTGTAGATATATGAGTATGCTTGGCCGGATTATGGAAAGCTTGAAACCACATGGTGGTGTTGTTAAATGCTATTTAGAACCAATAAATGGTATAACTATGTATATAAGTGATTATTGGAGACAATTAAGTGAGGATAGAATTAATATCAAGATAGTTATAGTAAGTTATTATTTTTCACAAATATAAAAAATGGGGTAGCATCAAGCACATTAGGACCTGAGAGATACACCAAATTATTATACATAAGCAATGGTATTAATTTATTATATTACATGTAATCATAGGACAAGATAGTGGGTTTGTACTTCAAGGTATCGGGAAGGGAAGAACCCAGCTGAGGTTTGAGGTAGTAATTTTATTCATTATATAAAGCTTTATATATAATTTTGTAATATCTATTGCAATAAATGAGCATTATTCTTGTTATGATATTTATGGAGTACTCCAAGGCTTAGGTGGGTCACTCCCCCTTTGCCAGTTAAGCTTAGTTTAACTATGAGAGTTATATATAACCGTGAGGGTTAGGTTTATAACCGTGAGGGTTATAATTCGGCTTCCATAACCATGAGGGTTATGCATAACCGTGAGGGTTATAATCCTATAACCGTGAGGGTTATAGAATAGCCGTGAGGGCTAGTCATGACCGTGAGGATTATGATTCAACTTTTATTACTGTGAGGGTTATAATTGGAAAATCCTGCAGGTATTGGTTTCAAATGATAAATGTTTTCATTATATGTACATGTTTATAAAATTGATGTATATGTATATCACTACCACAGAAAACACCTATAGCGGCGCTTTTTTGACCCCTATAGCGGCGCTTTTGAAGTGCCGCTATAGCTAGCGCCGCAATAGGTCAGGTGACCTATAGTGGCGCTTATAAAGCGCCGCTATAGGTGACCATATAGCGGCGCTTAATTACCCAAAAGCGCCGCTATAGGTCATGTTTTAATTAAATTTTATTAAAACTGAAAAGGCCTATACCGGCGCTTTTTGTAAAAAGCGCCGCTATAGGTCATGTTTTAATTAAATTTTATTAAAACTGAAAAGGCCTATACCAGCGCTTTTTGTAAAAAGCGCCGCTATAGGTCATGTTTTAATTAAATTTTATTAAAACTGAAAAGGCCTATACCGGCGCTTTTTACAAAAAGCGCCGGTATAGGCCTCTCTATAGCGGCGCTTTTCGTAAAAAGCGCCGCTATAGGTTATATTTTTTTAAAAATATACAATTTGTATTTTAATTCACACCCACCTGCATCATTGCAAAAATTCCAGCAATTCTATACAATTTTAGGCAGTCCATATACACCAGTAATTCTATACAATTTGTTTTTAGGGGCCATAAATATTTGCTAATTATACTCCAACTATCAAATACAACAATTATACAAGTAAAGAAGTAAGTGTATCTCAAGAAGTAAATGAACAAGGTAACATATACTACCAGTTTCCCCCTGCCACGTATCAATAAGTCAATGTCATTTTCTTCTCAATGTAATTTGTTCTTGCCTCCATTGTAATTTGAACTTATGTGAGGCAGAGAAGAAGCAACGAATTCTAAGATAAATAAAAAAATTTCGGAAGAAAATAATTAAAAGTAGCAAAGCAGGTGAAGAAACTCACATGTATCGGTGGAGGAGGGAGAACCAGCGACGGAGGAGGGAGCAACGGCGGCGGAGGAGTGAGAACCCGTGGCGGAGGAGAGAGCAACGGCGGCGGACGACTGAGCAACGGCGCGAAGCGTCGCTAATAAGAGAACGGCGAGTCGGATCTTGGGGTTACAAGGAGGGAGTTAACGGCAGCGACTTAAGGAGCGACGGTGGCGGAGGAGGCTACAACAGCGCGGTGGACTCGGGAAAGAATAAAAGAGTAAGGAGGAGGGAGAAAGAACAAAAAAGAAGACAGACACGGGAGGGAGAATGGGAGTTATATTAAAGACTATAACCCCTATACCGGCGCTTTCTTTAAAAAGCGCCGGTATAGTGGGGTTCCAAATTTTTGGAGGGAAATTTCCCTCCAATTTTTGGCCACCTATACCGGCGCTTTTTTCAAAAAGCGCCGGTATAGCTATTAGTATTTACATTTTAATTTTAAATTATTATTTTAATTATTATAAAAAAAAACGAAGCAGATTATTTAAAATTAAATAAAGCCTATACCGGCGCTTTAAAAAGCGCCGGTATAGGTATTATTGCTTCTTTTTAATATTAATTTTTTTTTTATTATTATAATGATTTAATTTGAAAAAAATACGAATATTTTATTCATTTCTTTCTTTTTAATATTTAATATTTAGTCTTAAATTCTTATAACAATTATTAATTATTATTTCCTATTAAAAATTCAAAAAATGTAATTTTTTATTAGAAAATAATATTAATTAGTATATTAGCCTATACCGGCGCTTTATTTAAAAAGCGCCGGTATAGGGGGTCCGAAATTTTTGGAGGGAAATTTCCCTCCAATTTTTGGCCCCTTATACCGGCGCTTTTTTAAAAAGCGCCGGTATAGGTATTATTGCTTCTTTTTAATATTAATTTATTTTTTTGATTATTATAATGATTTAATTTGAAAAAAATACGAAAATTTTATTCATTTCTTTCTTTTTAATATTTAATATTTAGTCTTAAATTCTTATAACAATTATTAATTATTATTTCCTATTTAAAATTCAAAAAATGTAATTTTTTATTAGAAAATAATATTAATTAGTATATCAGCCTATACCGGCGCTTTCTTTAAAAAGCGCCGGTATAGGGGGTCCGAAATTTTTGGAGGGAAATTTCCCTCCAATTTTTGGCCCCCTATACCGGCGCTTTTTTAAAAAGCGCCGGTATAGGTATTATTGTTTCTTTTTAATATTAATTTATTTTTTTGATTATTATAATGATTTAATTTGAAGAAAATACGAATATTTTATTCATTTCTTTCTTTTTAATATTTAATATTTAGTCTTAAATTCTTATAACAATTATTAATTATTATTTCCTATTTAAAATTCAAAAAATGTAATTTTGTATTAGAAAATAATATTAATTAGTATATCAGCCTATACCGGCGCTTTCTTTAAAAAGCGCCGGTATAGGGGGTCCGAAATTTTTGGAGGGAAATTTCCCTCCAAATTTCTGGGCCTATACCGGCGCTTCTCCGATAAAGCGCCGGTATATGTATAATAAAATAAATATTTTTTATTTATTTTATTATGTAATATTTATTATTAAATTATTATTATTTTAATAATTATTAAAAATTAAAACGGAATTAAGCCTATACCGTCGCTTAGTCAAAAAGCGCCGGTATAGGTATTTAAAAAATAAAAAGAAAACCAAAATGACTCAACCCTATACCGGCGCTTTTTATATAAGCGCCGGTATAGGGTTTTTTGATTAAAAAATAAAAAGTAAATGGTGAACCAAAACCCTATACCGGCGCTTTTTGTAAAAAGCGTCGGTATAGGCTTCACTCTATTCCGGCGCTTTTCTTATGAAGCGCCGGTATAGGCCCCATACGTATCAATACCGGCGCTTTTTACTCTAAGCGCCGGTATTGTTGCGTCGCGATAGCACACTTTTGTAGTAGTGTATATATATATATATCTAAGTGCACACATGATATGGAATAAACTGTTATCGAGGTTTTCAATCTCACCATTTCCAAAAACATTTTCATTATAGCAGAATGGGAGTAGCTGACTGGGGAAGTAGTAAGGTAATATGAAGGAGCAGGAGTGCCTGTTGTGTCTTGTACCTTTGTAGTTAGTTAATTTAGAACCTAATTACCTGTGTATGTTGTAAGTTGAAGTAACCAAGAAAAGTACAAGTTTGTCTAGTAGTTAATGTATAAATGTATATGTATATACCCTTAATGAATAGTAAAGCTGCATACACAGGTAAGAGAGTTATCATTTGAGATAACCCGCCATTATGTTATTATAGTAAGAGAGATGTAGACAGATAAATAAAATATAATCTAAATTATATATAAATATAGCGTAAGGGGTTTTAACTCCCCAAACGTTATCATTCGAATTATTTTAATTGTTTTAATAACTACTCTACTTTAAAAAGTTTAATGTTATTCCAATTTATCAGAAAAGCTCATTTCAAAGAAAGAAAATTTGATTTAGTACTTTGAAAGAAAAAGTTTTAAATTTTTCGTATTTTCGGGCTTCTGACAATTAAAAAGTGGTTATAAACCAATTAAAATGCTATAATATAGTAGTAAAAATTAGGTGTTACATTAATCATCGAGTAAGTTTTTCAAATTTGCATGGTTGAAAAATGCAATGTTATACCACTGAGATTCTTGCTTTTATTAATAAGAGTCATTTCGTTTATGTATTGTAACATGAGTTAACAAATAAAAAAAGGTCGTGACTAATGGCTCTAGTAGACTTAAACTTCGTCTACTCCATCCCATTGTGGGACTTGAAGCCACCAGTACTGCAAGTATTGCTACCACTGCACAGCATACTACCCTGTAAAATAATTTAAGCCCAATCAGGGGGCTTAGTAATCCTTTTGATGTTTTGAACAGTTGATTAAACCATAGAAATGGATGCTCACAAGCCAACAGATACAACTAAAGTCACAGCTACTCTGAACATCTTTGGGGACAGTATTCCTTTAATGTAGCATACAAGAGCAACCACACGGATGATTATGAAAACCTACAGAGGAAAAATTAGCAAAAAGGAAAAGTTTAAAATAAAGAAAGCAAGAGATAAAGTGGAGGCAAAAGGCTGAAAACATCATGGTTTTCAAAAATGAATTTACTTCATATGTAATTACAATAGAATTAGTTCAATCAAGCTCAACCAACTGCAGAATTAGTGTAAAATCGTAAGCAAGAAGGGTTGCATTCTTGTTTGCTTAATATTTTACAAAGTTACAAGAATAACCTTGTAATAACCTTGTATTTTCTACAAATGTAGGGGAAAAAATGGCAGCAAGACAGCAATGATTTATTGTCAACGTTGAAACCTATAATCAGCCGTAAAAGTTCTGATCCAAAGAGTTGGGGGAGCTCCCAGAAAAGATGCAAAATATTCTGATGTCATCACAACATTAAATCCAAAAAAAGGCACTAAGGAGGCCAGTAGTGTGCCTAAAACAACCTGAATTGAGAAAATTTTTCAAGTGAACCAGAAACATGTAAAGTTGGATCAGATAAACTTTCTAAATATATAAATAATGTCCAATATATGAATATCTCTGGACATGTAATTGCAAATTAAAACATGTCTGTGAGAGGCAGCAAACCTATATATGCAACTGCTGCAGATTTAAAAAATCACAATAGCATTATTAAATGCATATCATGCTATAATTAGCATTTATCTCCTAACAGATACAATAGTAAATTCAGATTTGAAACATAATTCAAGGAAAATTCGTCGCACACTATACTAATCCATTATATTTGCCGAATCTGCATTAAAAACTAAAAAGTAGCAGTTTATTTTTAAAATCAAGCCAAACAATAAAATCGCTATAAAGAGAAGAACAATCAATCACATACATATGGGTCGTTTGAGAGCAGCAAGCACAAGTAAATTAACGAAGAAGTAACTAGATAAATACATATGATGAGCAAATACGAATTGTGTTTAAGCAAAATCAACAAATTAAAATGGCGAATAAAACAAAGGGAACCAACCTATTAACCACAGATTCATCTCCCCCTGTGAAAATCGCTAGGATTCCATTCTTAGCACCACTGTCACCACCAGAAACAGAGGCATCAATAGAATAACAGGGTTTCGAAGTGGTCATATCAACGAGGATTGAACTAACACTACTACAGAATAGGGCTATTGCGGCGCAGCAATACCGGCGCTTACTTAAATAAGCGCCGCTATAGGGTTTAAAAGACCTATACCGGCGCTTACTTAAATAAGCGCCGCTATAGGTCTAACCTATACCGGCGCTTATAAAACTAAGCGCCGCTATAGACTTTACATATTAAATTTTTTTTTTATTTTTTTTACTAGAAAACCTATCCCGGCGCTTGTGTCTGTAAGCGCCGGGATAGGTTATTAATATGAAAAATTAATATTAAATATTAATATAATTATTTAAATATTAAATAAAATATTCCTATTCATTTTTAATAAAAATTATTTTTTTAGAATTTAAAAAAATAATAATGAATATAAAAATTTAATATTAAATATTAAATAATTAATTAACAATTAACTATTAATTTATTTTTTTAAAAATATTACGTGCACCTATAGCGGCGCTTTTTAAAGAAAGTGCCGCTATAGGCATCAAAAAATGGAGGGAAAGTTTCCCTCCATTTTTTTATTTTGAATTTATAACCTATAGCGGCGCTTTCTTTAAAAAGCGCCGCTATAGGTGCACCTAATATTTTTAAAAAATACAAATTAATATTTAATTGTTAATTAATTATTTAATATTTAATATTAAATTATTATATTCTTTATTATTTTTTTAGAAATTCTAAAAAAATAATTTTTATTAAAAATGAATAGGAATATTTTATTTAAATGTTAAATAATTAATTAATAATTAAATATCAATTTCTATTTTTTAAAAATATTAGGTGCACCTATAGCGGCGCTTTTTAAAGAAAGCGCCGCTATAGGTTACCTATAGCGGCGCTTTCTTTAAAAAGCGCCGCTATAGGTGCATCTAATATTTTTAAAAAATACAAATTGATATTTAATTGTTAATTAATTATTTAATATTTAATATTAAATTATTATATTCTGTATTATTTTTCTTAAAATTCTAAAAAAATAATTTTTATTAAAAATGAATAGGAATATTTTATTTAAATGTTAAATAATTAATTAAAAATTAAATATCAATTTCTATTTTTTAAAAATATTAGGTGCACCTATAGCGGCGCTTTCTTTAAAAAGCGCCGCTATAGGTGCACGTAATATTTTTAAAAAATAGAAATTGATATTTAATTCTTAATTAATTATTTAATATTTAATATTAAATTTTTATATTATTTATTATTTTTCTTAAAATTCTAAAAAAATAATTTTTATTAAAAATGAATAGGAATATTTTATTTAAATATTAAATAAATAATTAACAATTAAATATCAATTTTTATTTTTTAAAAATATTAGGTGCACCTATAGCGGCGCTTTTTAAAGAAAGCGCCGCTATAGGTTATAAATTCAAAACAAAAAAATGGAGGGAAACTTTCCCTCCATTTTTTAATGCCTATAGCGGCGCTTTCTTTAAAAAGCGCCGCTATAGGTGCATCTAATATTTTTAAAAAATACAAATTGATATTTAATGGTTAATTAATTATTTAATATTAAATTATTATATTCTTTATTATTTTTTTAAAAATTCTAAAAAAATAATTTTTATTAAAAATGAATAGGAATATTTTAGTTAAATATTAAATAATTAATTAACAATAAAATATCAATTTGTATTTTTTAAAAATATTATGTGCACCTATAGCGGCACTTTTTAAAAAAAGCGCCGCTATAGGTTATAAATTCAAAATAAAAAAAGGAGGGAAACTTTCCCTCCAGTTTTTGTTGCCTATAGCGGCGCTTTCTTTAAAAAGCGCCACTATAGATGCACGTGACTTTTTTCTTATTTATTCTCTCTTAACACATTCCACTCCCATTTTTTTCTTCTCTCTTCTTTCTTGCTCTTCCCGTCCCACTCTCTCTTCTCTCTTCACAAGGGATTTGATCAACAACTTGTAAGTTTCTCTTCCTTTCCTCAAATATTCTCTCTTCTCTCTTAGCTTCTCACCATTTACCTCTCTTTTTTTTGGCATATCTCACTCTCTTTCTCTCACTGCCATTTCTAGAGAAATCATTTACAGTTGCAGATTATGGAGCTCCATGTTTCCAGGTGATTTCACGAATCTCAAATGGTAGAAGCTTTTTTTTTCTTCGGTATCTAGCTTTTTTTGTTTCTACTCATTGTATAGGAATGGAAAAAGGGAAAAATAATTTGGATTTCTTGTTTCTACTTATTGTTTTAAGTTACAACACTAAGCACATAAAATGGAAAAAGGGGAAAATAATTTTGATTTCTTGTTTATACTCGTTGTATTAAGTTACAACAATAAGCATATGAAAAACCATTTTGAATTAGGAGTATTTTGCTTTTTGTTGAGTTCCAGTGCTAAAATTTTCGCACTGATGTAGGTGCATGTGAAAAAACAATATTGATTTAATTTTTTTAAAAATAAAACCTATAGCGGCGCTTTTTAAGAAAAGCGCCGCTATAGAGAGGCCTATACCGGCGCTTTAAGACATAAAAGCGCCGGTATAGATGGTCCTATACCGGCGCTTTTTGTAAAAAGCGCCGGTATAGGCCTTTTCAGTTTCAATAAAAAATTAATTAAAACATACATATAGCGGCGCTTTTGGTATAAAGCGCCGCTATATGGTCACCTATAGCGGCGCTTTGTAAGCGCCGCTATAGGTCACCTGACCTATTGAGGCGCTAGCTATAGCGGCGCTTCAAAAGCGCCGCTATAGGGGTCAAAAAAGCGCCGCTATAGGTGTATTCTGTGGTAGTGTAACTGAGCAACCATATGAAGACTGTGAGGTTATAGCCGATGAAGCCGATGGAAGAAAATGAAGCACGAGCTGGGTTTGGGAAAAGGAGAAGAAGAAGAAAGACGAGGAAGAGGAAGAAGAGAATGAGGGTGGTACTTTCCCAGCGCCGGCAACGCTCAACCTCCCGGCGGCATTCTCTCTCACGGCGTGAAGAGGAAGGAGAGAATGATGATGGTGGCACGAAGAAGTGAAAGTGTCAGTAGTAATAGAGGATGAAATTAGGGAGGGAAACAAGGGAAAATGGCGTAGTGTATAAATTTATTGGGTCTATAAGTGCCGGGTTAGGTCAATGAAAATAAAAAAAAATTCACCCAACATATCCAGGTGTTTATATTTATAATTGTCGGGATGGGCTTATAATTTTTTTTTAAAAAAAAATAATTTACAAAACCTATCTAGGAGCACGATAAGTTTCCCATATTTAAAAAAAAAGGAAGAAAAAGAAAAACATAAAACCTATCCGGCATTTAAAAGTATAAGTGCCGGGATAGGTGAATATAAATATTTTTTAATATAAAACTTATCCCAATGCTTATAATCAGAAGCGTTGGGTTGATCAAAAAAAAAAAAGAAGCGTCGGGATAACTTTCCCATATTTTAAAAAAGAAAAGAAAAGAAGGAACAACATAAAACATATCCCCGTGCTTAAACATATAAGCCCTGTGATAGGCAAATATGATTTTTTATAATATATAAAACCTATCTCGGCGCTTATATATCTAAGTGCCAGGATAGCTGTTTGAAATAAAAAAAATTAAAAATGCAAAGTAGTCTTGAATGTGTTTCAATGAAAGGTATATCAGATAGAGTTCAATGTTTAGTATATAACATAAAAAAGATCCACAAATATACCTAAATCTGAAATAATTGTATTAATGGGATGGATTAAAAAGAGGATTTGCTAGAGTTTTGTCTCGTAGTTTTGTGTTGATTTCAGCCACGTCCAAGTTCTAGGACCGGATTAGAGTGATAGATGCTAGTTAGAAGGTTGAGAATTGTAAACACAAACTACTATAATGATCACCTCTATTGGGAGTTTGAGTTCATGGTTGTTTTAAAATAATGATGACTGTTGGGAAGGAAGGCAAGTTGAGTGGAGATGCATTGGTTAATTAAGATATTAGACAGACAAAGAAAGGAGCTGCAGATCATAGAAATCTTTTTCCGGTGTTATGGCAATCATCTTAAAAAAAAAACACTTCATGTTGAAATTGAAGCTGATAAGTGCCTTAATTGCTCACACTTCCTAGACAGATGAGATTAGCATATAATTGAATTCAGAGGGCCAAATTTTTTAAGGGAGAAAAATTTAATGACCCAAAAAAAACATTAAATTAAACTAAAAAATTAAATACATGTGATTGATAATTAAAATTATTGATATTTGTTGCAGACATTTAACATAGGTAAGCAAGTGACTTGGTGCCTTTTGGTATGTAAGGGGTGTTGATTTCAATTATTGATTATACTGTGAAGAATTTTTATTACCTTTAACACTTTAAAATTACAATATTACCCATATATAAGTAAAAACAAGATAACCGTCAGGTTTTTTATCTACCCAAGTCCTTTATTTCCTCCTCTCTGCTGCCGAATATGGTTTTTATCTACCCAAGTCCTTTATTTCCTCTTCTCTATTGCCGAGTCCAAGCATAAGAAAAGGGTGAGAATTTCTGGAAGTTTTTTGATGGTGCTTGACTCTTCTTTAGTAAACATCATTGTCCTTCAATCTTCTTGAGCATTATCTTCTTATTATTGGTCCGGGGGTACTACTGCTCGTGCTTTCTCCTCGTCAGGCCAAAGATTTTTCCTTGCTCGACATAGTGTCTATACGATGATCCATTACCCTCTATTTCTCCTTGTAGGCTCCACTGTAGTAGTTGTATCGTTATCATCTTCCTCCTTTGTTTTGCAACGCTGCCTTGTATGTGTATGGGTGTGGGTGAAGCACCATCTTCCATTCTTACTTCTTTTGTGTGTTGATGAAGTGGTGTCCTCAAGACTGAAACACCATCAATTCTATATACTATACGAAAACATTTTTATTGTTTTACAACTATGTAGTCCTTATTAGAAGCCCTCAAGTTGGGTTCATGATGCGTGATATTATACCTGTCTTCCTTCCGAAATGCAAAAACATTTAAGAGTTTGAATCTCATATCGAGAATTTATGGGTCTTCGAATTTCATCCCTGTGAGAATTTTACAAGATCTTTTGTGCAATACCTCTAACCAAAATAAAATTGGTCAACTAATATTTTTATTACTTATTGTAGATTGCCAACAAAAATGGAACTCTTACCATGGTGGCATTAGGGAGTATTGGTTTCATTGAGGTATGAGGTATTGGGTTCGAACCAACCCTCTCCAAAGATAATTTTTTTCTTCTTTCTTTTGGCAGCAACTTAGTTAAATTACAGAACTGCCATAAAAAGAAAAGAAAAGAAAAGAATCATATTTTTTTTTCTTTCTTTCTCCTGCTCACCGACATTGCTAAACATAAATGACATTATAAGACCAAAAATCCCTAGTCTCTTCCTCCTCCTACTGAAGCGTCATCTTCAACTTATTTGTGGTCCCTTCCATTGTTGCCTAAGCATGGATGCCAAGAATCATTGTAATCTTTCTATCTTCGTATCAGATTTTGGGCTGCTGTAATTTTTCCTTTCCTCTTGGTATTATGCGACTGGGAAGCTGAAGATTTCAGGTGAGATTGATTCTTTCTCTTGTGCAGATTTTTAGGAATTGGCATAAGAATTAGCATTAAATTTTGGGTATAGGAATCAGCTGCTTGAATCTTTGTTACTGGTTTAATCCCCTGAATTTCAGCGCCATTTTTATTGAAGTCAAAGCAAGTTAGAAATCAAGTTTTAGGGAACTCACCTTGAGTAAGTAACTTTCCTTTAGGTGCTGTACGTATTGCTCTGAGAGGAAGGAAATGGGTCTAGGGTGTGCCTTTCTTTAATTATAAATTAATTCTTGATGAAATGGGAATTTAGGAAGTGCAATCGGTTTATCTAGGTGTGTGTGGACAAATTAATGATTGAAGTTGCATTGTTGGTTGATCATGAATCTGGATATTGTCTTAGGCTTGAATGTACATCAGGTATTGGCCAAAATAATTGAAAGGGGAAAGAATTTAAAGTGACTAGCAAGCTATGATTGAAGTGTTATATACGAAAGCATGGTATTTGGGAACTCTTGAAATACCATTTTTGCTAGAAGAGCTCTTATGGGTAATTTATAACCATAGTGTGCCTTATGATTTACATTTCGAATAAAATAAAATCAAAGATCCTAAGAGTTAAATTGCTACTCAAGCTTGGTAAAGAATTGAATTTGCAAAATATGGAAATGTTGCATCTTGATATTTGGAAAATCTGGTTGGAAATAAGGGGGTTTAATATCCAAGAGAAGTTCTATTATTAATTGTGTTTGTGATTTTATCATTCTTAGAAAGAGAATAAAGTTTAAAGCCCTTTTCTATTTTGGATGGTCGCAAATTGAAGTTTGAGATGTGTGTATAAATTAATAGCGGATTATTATGAAGAAATCTTTTTGTTTGAAAGAGAAACTTGGTATTTGATTCAAAGTAGTTGGTACAATGATGAAATTGTTTTGGCGTTCCAGGAGAAAAGGAAGTGGGGAACTTGGAAGCTGGTAAAAGGAAAGGGATATAAAAATAAGTATTTAGGTGAATGAATAACATCCCATGTATGTTTTACTGCTCCTCATATTTTGTTGTTATTATGTGCTATATATATAAGTATGAGTTCTCAAAGAAAAGGCTGTGGGAATTATTTCATTTTCTTATTGATGTTGAAATAAGTAACGATTTATTATTTTAGTTATTTAATATTTTTGATGCTTCTTATTTTGGCTCATGGTATAATTCTTGATTATGCTTGAGAGTCCAAGGAAACATTTGAGATGCTTGTAAAATTCATGCTCGTATTTTAATTACAAAGTATCGGATAGGATTTACTATGATTTTAAACGATCTACCATTTCTTTTAATAAATGACCCCAAGCATGCTTGAAAATGTTTTCAAGAGGACCGAATACAGAACACTGGTTACTAACAGCAGTACTGTTAGTCCTTGGTGCACCTTTGTATACCTCGAGCTCGCTTGACATTCGTGGGCACTGTATTCACGCTTGATAATCGTGAGATTCATTCTCACGCTTGTTATTCATGGGTCTAGTACCTGCGCTTGTTTCGTGGCCTCGTGCTGCGCTTGCTTGATTACTTACCCTCGTGGACTGTGTATCCACGCTTGTGTATGTGGCTTCAAACTGCGCTTGGTTATTTACCCTCGTGGACTGTGTGTCCACGCTTTTAAATTCGTTCTGTGGAAGTCCTATAAAAAAATATATAAGATTTTAGAACCATTGTTACTAATTGATCATTTGAGGGAAATTGTTTTCATATTTATTTGAGGCTACTTAATTTATGATTTTATGGGCATCATGTACAGTTATAGAGCTATACTTTAGTGGCTATAATTTTTTATATGCTTAAACTCTTTAATATGAGTAAAATTAATTATATTAATGGGACGTTATTCACCGGAAAATGTTTTGTTTCAGATAGTAAGGTTGACCCTGTACCTCCAGCTGAGCACTGAGGAGCCTCTCTTTTGGTCAAAAGCTTGCTGACTCCTTGTGAATTATTGCCAGATGTACATATACTTTTGATTATGTTTTTATTTTATTTTGAAGCTCCACGTAGCTTTTGAGCAAAATTGTTGCTTTTCTTGTAATTAGTTTAAGCATGTGGTAGTGGAGTAGAACTCCAAATGTTGTTTTGAGATGACAGGCTTTGTAGAATGTTCAGCAAGTCCATCTTATAGAAGAGACTCTACCGAAATTTCTACAAAAGACTTTATATTTTGAAAAAAAAAATGTATGAAGAATTTAAAGATTAGATATGTATGTTTATGATTAAAGTAATTAATATGTTGTCTAGACATTTGTTTATAAGGTTCACGGCTTACAGAATGAGTTCTCTCGTATTCTGTGCCAATCACCCATTAAGGTTTCAGGGTGTGACATTTTGCATGTAAGGGACATGTGACAAAATGAGAAAAACACACCTATGAGTAGTGGGTCCCAACGTACTTATGATAAAGCTTTTAGGGCTGCTCACAATTGTCCCGTCCCGATCCATTCCCGTCCCAAAAATTTTAGGGACGGGACAAAACAAAAGTTTGGGATAACCCCGTCCCGAATACATATATGAGTATTTTTTTTTTACATGTAACATGACATGTGTGTCATGCTATGTGTAATTTCTGCCTTTCTATTTGATTTTTTTAAACTCTATTTAAATGTGTATTGTTGTTGCTACTTTTTTTTACTCTAATTATTATGTTTTTAGTTTATTATGTATTAATATGGAGTGCTCATGGCACTGGAGGAGATTTAATTATGTTACAAAGTCACCCACCAAGTGTGTTGCTCTGCTAAATCAGGATGAGATAGACAATTTTTCTGGTCTATGCAGACCACGCTAACTTGAGTCTTGTTATGTAAAAGAAAAAAAGATTTTTGGGTCATTTTTTTTACTTGGGAAAAAATTTCGGGATAAGGCATTTCCCGTCCCGGTCACGTCTCGTCTCGATTGGGACCGGAACAAGTTCGGGACGGGACAGGACACGGGACGGGAACCCCGTCCCGATCACTTTTCTTCGGGACGAGACAGTATCATCCCGATTCCGTCCCGTGAATACCCCTAAAAGCTTTCATGCTCCCCTCTACAACCTCTGTTTCGTCATTTTCTTCAAATTCAGAAGTTGGGTTTTCGAAGAATATTGTGAAATAATCAAACAAGTTGAACCCAAATGAAATTCTTACGTGGTTGCTTATTTTTAAGAAAGAAAGGTCAAATATTGTCACTTTCCTCTGTTTTCTCATGCTTGGACACTGCTCCAGTACGGTTGAAAGGGAATTTCCACTGGACAAAGAATTATTGTCAGGTTTGGTTTTTGAGGGAAAGTTAGTGAAAATGCTTGTAGGTTCCATTATTGTTCAGTGTGTATTTTACTTTGCTGAGGATCATATCCAGTGGTCACTCTAGGTTGCCTTCTGCGTCAGGTAGTTAATCAAGTTTGTAATGTACTTGGGTTCCAGCTGGCTTCCACCTACCCTAAATGTAACAAGCATTTTGAAGCAACATTGGGTTTATAAAATAAAGACACGGGCTTTCTTTCTCAAGGCCCAAATTCGTTGCTACAGTGGGCAAATTCAACCAATTTAAATTGGATTTTCATATTAATTTCTCTCCTACAAGAATTCTGCTGCAAATAAATATGGTTCAAGGGAGGGTTAATTTCTATGCTTGTTGGAGGATTTTGCTTACTAAGTAGAAAAGAGAAGAAGTGAAGTGTGCTGCAGTATTCCAAGTCCAAGATTTCTCTAGCAGAAATTTTCATTTTTCAGAATTTCAGCCTCTATTGTTTTAGTTGATTTTAGATTTGTATTTTTTGTTTTTACTTGATCATTGAGGGTGAGGATCTCTTTGGGGAGAGGGTATTGATATGATAATATAATATCATTAGAAAATGGTTAGTTAATTTGGTTAGTTGAGTAAAGTCCAACTTAGAACCGATTACTTAACTTATAGGATTAATTAATTTATTATGTTTTGGGATTATTATTATGTTTTGGGCTAATTGGGTTTAGTGAGCTTATTTTTAATTAGGCCCGAATGTAATACTAATGAAGTCATTATATAAACCTGATTAGGGTATATTACATTTTAGGTCTTGCATTTTAAATGATAATGAAGTTCCTCTTTTCCTGAGGGCGGCCTTCTTTTTCTCTTAACCCTCTTTGTTAAATTTCTTGTTCTTTAAACCCTCTAAATTTCTATTCTTCTATCTTTCTACCCCTCTCTCTTAATTTCTTTCATACAGAATATTAATTCTGTATAAGAATTCTTTAGTCATCCAAGCTTTTCTCAACATCAAGAGGCATTAAAACAGAATTTTCCTAATCCCCTATATCCCATCATCCAATTCTTGAAACAGCCATCCTAACTAACTAATTTCTACACCAAAACTCCATTTCTAGCTTGGATATAATTGTTTGCTTTAAATCTCACATAAGAGCTTCAATACTTATTGTCCTTTAAACAATCTTTAATCATCTAGTCATCTAATTTTCAAGGTTTTACTAATAAATTTTCTTAAATATCTTTCTTGTAACCACAATCCATTTCAAGCGTATAACTATGAAATAAACCTCGACATTGTAACTAACTAAAAATCAGATTTTACACATTACCCATATTACACTATTATAAAACTTATAACCTTTTGGCCTTCCAAATTCAAAAGGCATTTCACTATTCCATAGAATCACCATTAATGTCCTAAAGATTCAGATCCATAACTTCAAGCCTATTAGTTCAGCGTCATACCTAATTACAAGCTTCTTGAAATATTTGACTACATTTGGATACCTCAAACATATGTTCAGCATTTAAAAGTACAAAACTAAGCTTCAAAAATAGTTTCTGACTTCAAAATGTCAGGTTTTCATTCTCAAAAGCTGTATCCCAACATTTCTCACACAACTTATTAATCATTTCATTCTTCAAGCACAAACACAATTGCATCAGCCTTCGAACTAGACACAGGGCAAAGTGTTTTTAAATTAACACCATCATTTAAATGGCCCTAACTCAAGTCTAGCCAAACCACACGGCTTTAAACATTAATTCCCTTGTTTTCAAGCAACTCAATAACCAGAGAAAATCGACAACTCTAATCTTAACCTCAAATCACATTTTCACTAACCATACATAGTAACTCAGTTCTATTAATGAAATCATTATAACTTTAGTAAAATATGGGTTTTAACCCTATATCCTTAACCAGTGTAAGAACACGATATGCATCCACAAACTTCATCCCTATTCCTTAACTTCAAAGAACTCTATATTTCAAGTGGCAAAATAGAAACTACAAAGCAGAGTCACAATTCAGCATCATACCATTTTAAAAGTCCGTTCACAATTAAAATACTCAAAGTACCTCTTCATCTACTTCTGGTAACTCAAGTAATTGATATCCTAATATCACTGACTTCCACATTAATACAGAACACAAAGCTTCCAGACTTAATCATGCATACTTGAATTGATTTAGACAGTCACTTTCACTAAATCTTAATATTTCCAACTTTAACGGCCAAATAACACTCATTACTTCAAAGCTTCTAAATAAAGTTTAATCATTCAACAATATCATTCAGCTCGAGATTCCAAAAGAACCGTTTCATAAAAATCTGTTTCTAAATCTCAATTGTAACTTTCAGTCAAAAAAAAAAAAAATCTCAATTGTAACTTAAACACTTTAGAGTGTACTCATAACTTTAAGTCACTATAAACCATTTAAGATACCCAATTATCACTTATACTTATAATGAATTTCAAACTCTGAACTCAGAGAACCCAGGTTCCAAGAAAAACAAAGTTACTAGAAAACACAGAGAGAAAACACCATTGAATCAAACCTCGGTTAGCAACACAAAAATAACCACGCAAGCTTGAAAATCAATGCCAATCTACTAATTCTTAATCTTTATAGCTAATTTGTTCAGTTCAGGATAAAAAATCAGATAAAATCCTCAATGAACAGAAATTCCCAAAATCTCTAAATCTTCGAAAATTTCCAGACCCACACAAAACCCACTAACAATCCCAAATAACAACTCCAGTATGCTTCTAATGACAATTAAAGAACCAAGTGCTTCGATTTAAGTTGAAAATCAAAGAAAACGTCGGTGAACAATAACACCCGAGCATTAGAGTTCGAAATCCAAACAATAACACCATGAATGCCTAAATTTCTGTAGGAAAATTCATTTACTAAACCTAAGCATCGATTTACTTTATTCAAAAACCCAAGATTCCTTACCTACCGAAACCTTCTTCCTCCCAAGAAGCCTTCAATCGAAGAATCAAAAGCTAGGGAATGGGATGGGGATGATGATGTTGATCGAGGAACATAGGGATGAAGGAGTTAAAGGGTTTGAGAAGCCAAATGACCAAATCACCCTCCATCCTACAACTCAAGATCTTTTCCTTCTAAGGGTGCTTTGGTCTTTTTGATTGTGATACTTTTCTATTTTTATTTTTATTTCCCCCACTGCAACTTTTTACTATTTTTAATTTATTCACTATTCTGAGAATAATTTCTAGAAATTAATCCTTATATTTAAGTAGGGATTTTCATTCACCATAAATTTCTTTAAGTCTCAAAATGTCTTCCTTAAAATTCTCCAATTGAAATCAATACTTAACTATTTTTATACAATTTATGCAGAAAATAAATCTTAAAAATCCTTAAAAATACGTAGAGATTTATAATTTATTTATAACACTTTTTGATTACTAAACAATACTTTAAGACCTTAGTTGACTCCTTATTCCTTTCTTTTTCCTCTAAATTTTGGGGTGTTAGAAAGACTCATTTTCCTTGTTATCTATTGGCCAAGAGCAGAGGGCCGCCAGTTGTGCAAGTTATGTTTCTTCCCATATTTTCTTGAGAGAATTTTGATATAGGACTGTTGTAACCAATTAATCAAAAAGTAGGACCAAAAGATTCTCAAATATCACTGCGGGTTTAGGGTCCTTAAGTGAAATTAAATTAATGTGGAAAAGGACAAAAAAGGTCTCACCCCCACATGGCCTCTCTAACACACACACACACTCTCTCTCTCTCTCTCTCTCTCACACACACACACACACACACACACACACATAAACCCTACTTATGATCACACGAACAAGGAAAACGGTCATTTGAACAAGCCTCAATAAAAAACCAAATATTTCTTTAATCCTCTCTCTCCTCTGACACTCTTTCTCTCTTTGACACAGATCTCTCTCTCTCTCTCTCATACACACACACCCCACTAATTTTTACACGAACAAGGAAAACGGTCATTTGAATAAGAGAAAAGCTCCTATGAACAAGAAAAAACTTATTTGAACAAGTCTCAATAAAAAAAATATTCCTCTCACCCCCTCTCTCCTTTAACACTCTTTCTCTCTCTAACACGCATCTCTCTCTCTCTCTCTCTCTCACACACACACACACAAACACACACACCGCTTATTTTCACATGAACAAAGAAAACGGTCATTTGAATAAGGAAAAAACTCCTATAAACAAGAAAAAGCTCATTTGAACAAACCTAAATAAAAAAACCAAATATTCCTCTCACCCTCTCTCTCCTTTAACGCTCTTTCTCTCTCTGACACGTGGGGTCAAATTGTCTTTTTTCCTCTCAATTTAATTTCAGTTTGCTTCCACAAGACTCAAATTATATTTCAGAATCTTTTGGTCCTATTTTAAAATTAATTGGCTACAACAATCCTATATTAAAATTCTCCCTTTTTTCTTTTATCTTTGTCTTTGGATTAAGTGAGTTTTATTATTTTCTTTATCAGTTTCAGCAGTTGTGCGTGTGAGTCAAGCAAAGAATTGGGAGCATAGTCTCTTAGAAGAGGGATTTTGAGTAGTGTACTTGAAGTAGGTGATGATCCTCTATCTTTTTTCTGGCTATTTACGGGAGGAAAAAGAAGAAAATAAGGATTGAGATTGTCTTTTTCTCTATTATAAGTTGGGTTTCTAATACGAAACTGAGGTGAGGAATTCCGTGAAAACCATTTTAGATATTTGCATATGTATGTTTTTTAATCTATGAGTAAAGATGGTTTTTGGACGCCTATGAGTTGTTTGAAGAATTGTGTGAAAGAGTAATGAGATTTAAGTGTTTTTCTTAGTTACGGCATAGGCGAAGAAAGTTTATTGAGATTTATTAACTGTAAGTCAAACGATGTTAAAAAATTCAGTGTGAATTCGGGATTAAATAAGGGTATTTGGAGGTGATTGATTAATAAGAAAGGGCAATAGTGATGGTGCTATGTCCTGATCTTAGAAAAGCACGAAAGATGTTTGTAAAAGAGTGTAGAAGAGGAATTGGGTTCAAATTCATGATGTGCAATAATGCGGAAATAATATTTGGAGTACATGATATATTTGAAGTATTTTTTTCCCATTATCTATGTTTTTTTTTAAGAATTATTAAGTTTAGTGTTCGTTTGAAAAGAAAAATGATATTGGTAATATGTTTAATGAAAAATTGGTTACTTTGAAATCTTATTAGACTTTGATGCTCGGGAGTATTTTGTATGAATTTGGTGTTTGTTGTATGAGTTAATTTTGAGTGCCCACAACCACAAGGTGTTTGATAAAAGGCTCAAAAGAAAAAAACAGAGTCAAAAGTAAGTACATAGAGGCCTCATGAATATGTTATAAAGAGAATTAAATTATAATTGAAACATTAAACTTGCTTGTTTTTATGGAATATCATGAAAGGCTTATTTAAGTTATAGTTGAAGTAATAATATTGTTGTCTTACAAAATTAGGGGAGTAAGGGGTGATTTGTCAGAAGCTAATTGATAGGAGGAACTGTATTGGGAGCACATCAGGTATGTGAATAGCATCACAATCAATTTATAAAAAATTTCTCTTATTAGATTATGAATGTCTATTTTAAATAACTCATTGTTTTTATCACGATTACTTTTACTTTTGAGGAGTATTTTAAATGAAAGCAAGTTTTTGGTGTTTCATGGAAATAGAGCTTGAAGTTAATTAGTTGGAGTTAGAAGTTTGATGGAATTTGCTTTTTTTGACCTTGTGATGGACTTTGCTTAATATTTTTATCGTTTACTAGTTTTGATTTTTGCTTAATATTTTTACCGTTTACTAGTTTCGATCATGTATGAAAATTGAGAATATGTTTTTCTATAGTATACATGATGATTAGAATCGAATAAAGCATTTGAGATATTTTTAGAAACTTTCATGCTAGGGTCTGTTTTCACAAATATTCTTTGGAGCTTTCGTTATTAAATGATCATTTCGCTTGTTCAAAGTAAATTGATCCTATATATGCAAGCTTGAAAATGTTTTTAAGAGAACTGGATACAAAAAGCTAGTTACTAACAGTTGGCGTGCCATGGTAAAATTTAGCTCGCTTGACATTCGTAGGCACATTACTCATGCTTGGAATTCTTGAGATTCATTCTCACAATTGTTAATTTTGGGTCTTGTACCTACGCTTGTTTCGTGGCTTCACGCGGAGCTTGCTTGGTTACTTATCCTCATGTACTTTGTGTCTACGCTTATTGATAAGCTCCTAACTTTCACACATCTCATCACATTCTTCCCCACTTCTGTATATATTTTTGAAAGTAAAGTTTGAAATGGACATAAAAATTCAGAGAAAACCTTAACAAAGAAGAAAGTTTACATGTGTGAAATTTTGAGCTTAATTGAATATGTATATATGTTATTACACTGTAAAACTCATCAACCCTCTTTCCTTCTTGTATAGGAAGAGGTGATAAAGTGAGAAAGCCAAAGGAAACACAAGTAGCGCTAGAAATGAAAACTGGCTGGGAAGAAAACCAAGGAACCAGAAGCAAAGAGATCTCACCGTGACCTCACCACGGCGAGGTAACGGCGAGAGCAATTCAACTCTACCTCAAACACGAAAATCTCGCCGTGAGATCGTCGCGGCGAGCCCACAGCGAGTGGATGTAGCTTTTGGATGTCACACTTTCTCGCCGTGACTTAGCCGCGGCGAGGTCACGTCGAGAATGCCTAAAACTGTGCGTTTCACTTAAAGTAAGCTATCTGAAAGGAGATAAAGGCATTGATTTCGAAGGAAAGATGACAGAACGCTTTTAGGGCACATTTTGCGACATTTTGGAGCTTGAAGAGAGAGTTGGGAAGAGCTAGGAAGCTTGGAGAGATTCAAGTTTGTTGATCTTGGTTTCCTTCCTTCTTCCTTCTTCTCTATTTTTCTGTCATGAATTTTCTTTTAATCTTCATTTTCGTTTTTTATTTACTCATGTGTAACTAAATCCCTTTTCTAGGGTTACTTTAAACCTCTTGATGGATTGAACCTTGTATTTCCTTCCTTTAATGCATTGAATGGATTTTTATGTGTGGATTTTCATCTTGCTATTATTTATACAAGTGCTTGATCACCACTTGACTTGTTAAATGAAATATGACTTGAGAGAGAGTATTTTGTTTTAGAACTTGGGTGAAATCATGTTAGACTTGAAGTTTATAGTTTTAAATGGATGGTTAGTTGGTAATATAGAGATATAATTACTAACCTAACATTGTTCATATGAGGTTGGTGGAGTATTTATGACTTGCATTATTTGTGGCAAGAGGTTGTGCAATTAATGCAAGTATAAATTTGATTTTGACTTGAGAAAGCTTCTTCAAATGAAATTGAACCTTGAACTCACATTAATTCATTATAATGCTAAAAGGAAAGGATTATGCTAATTCATGAAGTTGATTGGGGATAAGTAACCCTAGGTCTTTTTATTTATCTTGGCACATATTTTCTAAAATTACATCTTGGGTTTATAGTCTTCTTGATTAAAACCTTTATTAGAATTAGAATTTTCAAATAGCAATCTTTTACCTTTTAAATCTTCAAACCAAAAATTGATCTCGCTCAACTTAATTTAATTTACTAATCCTTCTGTTTGACCTCATTTGTAAGCAAATCCTTGAGGGAACGATACTTTCTCACTACTTTATTACTTGGCTCGACCCGTGCACTTGCGGTGTGAACACTTATGTTCATTGCTTCAAGCTGCGCTTGGTTATTTACCTTTGTGGACTGTGTGTCCACAATGTTATTTTGTACTATAGAAGTCCTATGAAAAGATGAGGTTTGAACCTTTTAACCAATTCTCTTAAACATATTGTTATGTCACCAATTGGTTTGATTCGATTAGAATAGTGATATTCTGTATTCTGTCAACTATGTTTACAATGTTATAATTTAGTTGAAATTTATTATCGTACATTATCGACCCCACCTAATGGGATAAGGCTTTGTTGTTGTTATTGTTATTATCGTGCTTTACCACTCAAAGTTAAGTATGTTTAATTAATTCATTTCTTTTAGTGTTTTAATTATTTCAATATATAGGATGTTATTCATGAGAAAATATTTTGGTCTCACGCGGCGCTTGCTTGGTTACTTACCCTCATGGACTTTGTGTCCATGCTTATATTCATTACTTCAAGCTGCGCTTGGTTATTTACCTTCATGGACTATGTGTCCACAATGTTATTTTGTACTATAGAAGTCCTATGAAAAGATGAGGTTTGAACCTCTTAACCAATTCTCTTAAACGTACTATTTTGTCACCAATTGGTTTGATTCGATTAGAATAGTTATATTCTGTATTCTTTCAATTATGTTTACAAAGTTATAATTTAGTTGAAATTTATTATCATACTTTACCACTCAAAGTTAAGTATGTTTAATTCATTTATTTTACTGTTTTAATTATTTCAATATATAGGATGCTATTCACTGGAAAATATTTTGGTCTCAATGGTGTGGCTGACCTATATTCCTAGTAATAATTGAATGTCTTTTAATTTGTGCTAAATTGGAGTTGAAGCATTGTCCTGGAAGATCTCTGGTTCAAAGTAAAGTAAAAACTGACACATTACTATTACTAATTTATAAAACTCTTTATAGATGATTCACGTAAATTATAGTTAGGATCCTTACCTTTCTTATACATGTTGAATACTTGTTAATACGAAGTAGAGCTCCTCTTGTAGAACTATTGTTACGTTGTATATAAGTACTGTTTGGAAACTTTCAATATGTCAAATGTATGTATTATATATACTTCTTCGCTCCTCTTGTAAAGTAGAGAAGAGTATACTAAAACTTCTAGATAGATAGCTAATAAATTTGTGCACTACAAAAATACACAGAATTACCGACAGTAATCTGTCGGAAAAAATTTTCCGGCTGAATTTTGACAGAATTTTTTCTGTCGGAAATTCTTTCGTTGAAAATTAATTTACCGATGGAAAATTTTTTCCACCAAAAAATTTCTACGGAATCCCACCAGTAATTTTTAAAAATTTTTTAAAAAATTATATGTCACATGTCCCTCTTTATGGCTGCTACGTGTTGCTTTCACGTACTTCCACGTGTCGCCTCCACAAATTGTCTTAAATTGTGGCAGAGCTAAGAATAGAACCCGCAACCTTTTACGCGCTTGCTGATGCCTTAACCAATTGAGTTATGAAGACCATGTGATATTATTTACAAACTATTACATTTATAACATTCAAACTTCCACTATTATAATTATATTTGATCTAAATTATTAATATATAATTTACATATTAATAATTCTTTTATTTTTTATATAAATAATATTTTATATTCATATACATTACATTATATTTAGTATTTTCATTTTATATTGAAATTATAATAATAAATATAATTATTAATAATTATTTTATTATATATATTATTCAATTATAATTATTTTTTATTTTTCTTAATAATATTTATTAATAAATAACATATTATTTAATAAAAATTACAATTAAATTTATAAAAAATTTATATATATATATGCGCATATGTTAATCCTTATCAATATTTATTTATAAAGTATTTTTTTAAATAAATAAAGATAATATTTTATTTATAAAATAATATTTTAATATATTATTTATAAATTAAAATAATAATTTATTTACAAAATAATATAATTAATATTTCCGTCAGTAAATTTACTGACGGAATTAATTATTTTAATATATTATTTATAAATTAAAATAATAACTTATTTATAAAATAATAAAATTAATAAATTTACCGACGGAAATTTTGCGTTGGTAATTCCGTCAATAATTTGATGTTTTTTTTTGTAGTGATTTATATAAAATGCATCCAAGTGTGATATTGTGTATTTAAAGTATGTTTATTAATATAAATGAAGAAATATACACATAGTTTTGGTTTAAGGAATACAAGTTTTCTTATATTTCGAGCATGTCACACTCAAATTTTTCCGGGGTGTGGCAGTTTTGGTCTTGGTGGCTGGAAAGTATAGCTTTAGAATTGGTTGCATTTGTGGGACAGTGGTATAAGCCAATTCGGTTTAAGTGTGTGAAATCGAACCCAAACCAAAATTTGTTCACACTATATTAGTCTATGGCCCATAGCTTAGACTTAGCTGACTTGTCCATGGTTTGGCATATCCGCAAGCGCACGGGTCATCAAAAATAATATAGAAAAGGTTGTCGTTCCAACAGGGACTAAGACAAAAGAGGATTAATAATTACAATTATGTTATCAATTAGGTTGAGTGTAAATTTTTGTATTTTGGATTTCAAAAGTATCTAAAATGAAAATAACTTGACAAATATTAAATTAAAACTTTAAGTCAAAACAAAAGATGTCTAGGATTATTTATCCATTTTGTATTTCATGATGCTTGATTAACCCTGCTCTAGTGACAATTAATGAATACTAGTTGGTGTTTGAAGTCATATCCATTTGAATAACTCTCTCAAACTTACTCAAACCTTAATTAACACTAATATGCATAATCTCTTACTACATCTTATGTTAACTAGACTTTATAAACAACCCACTTCAATTTTAAATAACTTGGTTAATGAATATCTCTATCTCACTAACAAACTCTCAATCCTAATTTGAAATCTCAAGACAAGTTTGGATTTAACATGGTTCTTTACCTAATTAATGCTCACTCAAGCCACTAATTAAGCACACAATCTAAATGTTGGCCACTCATTTAGAGAACATTAAGCACAAATTAAATCCACAACATAATAATCACTAATCATCAAAAGAAAAATAGGTTCAAATATCAATCCATACAAAACTTCAAAATAAACATATAACAAATTAAGTAATTAACTAGGTAGTCATAACTAGGGGTGAGCATTCGGTTATTCGGTTCGGTTTTCGGTAAAAACCGAAATAACCGAATAGGAAAAATTTTCAAAACCGAACCGAAACTGTAACATTTGCTTCCTTAAAAACATTTTAAGTCGCCATTAACCGACCTCAAAAACCATTTTAGCAGCTAACTATGTTAGAAAAAAGGATTTGTCTTATTTTAAATGACTAACATAGTTAGAAAAGAATTTTCATAAATATTTTTAATAAAACAATTTTCACGATCTAACTATGATAGAAAAGGAATTTCCAAAATAATAAAATGCGCCTATCATAGTTAGAAAAGAATTTTCATAAATATTTTTAATAAAACAATTTTCAAGGTCTAACTATGATAGAAAAGGAACTTCCAAAATAATAAAATGAGCCTATCATAGTTAGAAAAGAATTTAACATTATACAAGTAACTCATGTTTGAAAATAATTTAACTAATTGGAATAAGCTAACATGGATAATAAAACAACACTTATAAATCAAATATATCCATGTTAGAAAAAGAACTTTCTAAAATTATGAAGCTAACATGGATATTTAAAATCGTAAATACTTATAAAATAGTTAATCCATGTTAGATAAGGATTTGCCTAACATGGATATTTAAAACAACCTAATTACAATGCAGTAGGACTAATACAGATAAGTGCACCTATACAATGATATATAAGGAAATTGCAAATCAAATCTAAGAGACAATAATGTTAAATCAAAGCGGAAGCATAAAAATGCATGAGCCTAAGTGTGGCAATAACCCCTGTCCTAACGGCCCAGAGGAACTCACTATATCAGTGAGAAGCTCCCGGATCCTTCCCTTGACCGTCTACTCCGTGACTCGGACCTGCGAAAGTGAGATAAAAGTGGGGTAGACCCAGGTAACCACTAACTACTCGCCTACGTGCGGTGTGTGCTAGTAAGGTGTTCAGTGGAGTATCAATATATATAGGATTAAATCATATGAAAAATACCAAATAAATGTATAATAATATCCAATATCCCTTTCCAAACCTTCTCAATCATCAATCAGTATGCAATAGTTTCTCAAATGTCATTCACATAAAATAATACCAAAATCATAAATCACAGCGTGTCACAAAAATCACCGGTATCATATTACGGTCCAGTAGGGACTCACAACCCTCGCCTGAGACCGGGGGCTTTCTCCCCATTATCGTCTTTATTTTCTATTAATCCTTGTGGGCCAACAAGGAACCTCATCGCGCGATGGCATTTTATTTAATTAACCGGTATTACATACACAATCACCACAATCAGATCACAACTGTATGCAGCACCAACAAATATAAGGCACAAGGCCCATCCAATAATTCTTTAAAATCTAATCATGCAATAACCTTTAATGTATAATATTGTTCCAAACATGACAATACACATCTTCATACTAGTTCAAAATACATACTCCACTAAACAGTTTATATTATAAAATAAGCTTTCAAAATTCATGTTCATCGAGACTATAGCCAATCACAAAATTATAAGTTTCAAATACTCACTAACCCACACACACACGTAAACAAGCAGAAGTAGTTACCTGGTATCTCGCACCGATCTCACAACAGTGCAGCATTCCCCCGTGCCAACTCAGCACAATCATACTCTACACGCATATTCATATAACACAATCACTATCTAACAAAAGCAACCACAATCTATAGATTAAATTCCTAGTTACTCAACCTTACTTTTGTTAATTTCCAATCTCAACCTTTCTTTGTTCCACCACAACCATCACTCACCACTAATTCTAATTACCCAATTCAAGCCTGGGTATACTTTTCCAATCATTAATCGATCATTACTTAACCTCAAAAATCCCTTCATCACTTAATAATTAATTCCTTAATCTTTCATATGCAAATTCTTTCATATTCAAGCCTAAGAGATAACCCAATTTTCTCAAATCAATTCATACACAAAACCTACCCATTCAATATTCCTAGCACCATCGTTGAGTCAAAATTAAATGACCTCTTAAATTCCATAATTTCACCTCAAATACCCAAATTCATAGATTTCTTCGATTAAAATCAAGCTTAAAGCTACACAGATCAAGAAAAATCACCATAAGGATCAACTCTATCACAGCTAAACATTTTAATGTCTTTAATCAACCTAAATAACCCAAATGATAAACTATAATACATCACCCAAGCAGTAATTTTTTAAAATCTTTTATGAATTCTAAGTTTTCAAATTAAGAAAATTATTTTAAATTCTCAAATCACCTAATAGACAAATCTAAGCTCATAAAATCAACCTACTAATTTACCTCAACAAATCTATAGTCAGTTATTATCAAAACTCAACCCCTATTTCAAACTTGAGTCCCAATTTTTGCTCTAATCACCCTAATATTAATATCATTGGGAAGCTAAAATTATATACAAAAACTCTTATAAAGAAAGTTAAGTCAAAGAAGTGATTTAAGTTATTTAAATTATCTGTAAACATTACCTAAATCTGCTTCTGCGACGACGCTGTGCGAACGAACGAAGAAAGGACGAATTGCTTCTCTACTCCAATTCCAATTCGGCGCACAGTGACGAGGATTAGGGATTTAGGGATATATATATATAACGGGTCCCACGTGACATGTGCAAGATGGTGGGCCCCATGCATTATTTTAATATTATCATTAATATATATTATTATATATTATTTTCTTTTCTTCTTTTTTTTTTTTTTATCTTTTGTTTATAATATTTTTATATATCTTTTCTTATATTCTTTTTTTTTATTATTAAAAAATATATAGATATGTATATATTTTAAAAAAATAAATCTCAACATTAATTTAGTAACTCTCTAAAATTCTATGTAAATATATATATATTTTTTAAAAGGGTCCCGATATCATCTCCTATTCTTGGATTTAAATTATCAACAAAAATCTCCTAATTATTTTCATCCTACTTATTCTGTTAAATTAATTCTTGAATTCAAATCAAATTCCCAAATATAAGTTAGATCTCAAATTCAAATTAAATCTCGAATTCCAATTGCATCCTCTAATTCAAATTAACTATTTAATTATTTTCTTAAAACAAGGAAAATAGTAAGCCATAGAAATCCTCAACAAACCTCAATTTCCATTAACATAGCCATAATTTCCCAAATTCATTATTAAAATACTAAATAAAATCACTAAACCCTAAATTAATTTTTCAGGATGTTACAGAAACCGATTTACCGAATAACTGAAACCGAATTAACCGAAATATTTCGGTTCGGTTCGGTTAATAACCGAAATATCCGAAATTGTTTTCTTTTTAATTAAATTATACTTTTTGAATTTTCAATAAGTAAAACTTAATACAAATTATAAACCTAACAACCTCAATAAGATCCCAAATAACATAATACAATATATAAACTAGAAACATAATATAAGATTTCTAAGAAAAATGCAAAATACAAAGAAAAAAATGTATTTAACATTACTTCATCTAAAAAAAAGCATAATAAAAATTTTAAAAACTAAATATTGATGAATGATATATGACATATCATTTTTTAAATTAAAATAAGAAAAAAATGTACATTTTTAAGTTTTGAAGTTTAAAACTTAAGTGTATAAAAAGAAAAATATGGGAAAAATTATTTTTTTTAATATTTCGGTTATTTGGTTTTAACCGAATTATTTTTTCTGGCACCGAACTGAAAACCGAATTAAAAAAACCGAATAAGCACCGAAAACCGAAATGACCGAACCGAAAAAACCGAACTTAATTTGGTTCGGTTCGGTTTTCGGTTTGATTTTGCTCACCCCTAGTCATAACTACAAATAACATCACAAAATCACCCATCAGCAACCACCAAAATCCAGATTCAGCAATAAAATGGAAATCAAGGGAAATGAATTAAAGACATCACAAATAGCCCAAGAAGAAGAACAAATCAGCTCTTATTACACTCCCCTCTAATTTCTTGCCGAAGATGGTGATGAATATTTCACTCAGCTCCCTTCTTGTCTTCCTGCAATTTCTCCTACCACACAAATCGGAGGCTGTAGGGGCTTTGACGGTGAGGATGACGGCGCCTCTAGACTTCAATCCAACCCTCTTCACAGTCCTCTCGTCCTCCCGTGAAGGTGGCGGACCGAACTCGAAGCCTCCCTCTCCTTCTCTCTGGATCTTCCTCTCTCCGCCGCTCTTGTGCTTGCTCAAACCCGAACAAGATCGATAAAGGAAGTGAACAGTGCTATGCCCCCTCTCCACACGCGTTTTCTGGCCTTTTTCTTTTGGGAGGGAGTAAGGAAAGGTAGAATACATAAAGCAAAATAAACAAAATAAAGAACTAATATTAATAACAACAAACTACTCTTTAATTATTTAGTACTTTACCTAACCTACAAAATTTCTCTTTTTTTTTTTTTGATGAAACATCAAGGTATCCCCCACCCGACAGGTGGAGACTAATCCTCCGTTGAATTGTAGGCACCTCAAAGGGTGGGACAGCTGGCCCGGGAGATTTAATGCTTCTCCATACCCAACGCCAAGGATCGAACCCTTGACAGTTGGTTCTCTTTTAATTTTAAAAAAACTAAGATATTCATTTTTAAATCCCCAAATCACGCACAAACTCGATATCTTATAAAAATCTTAAATAAATCCCTTTAATTTTGTATCCATGACTCCCCGTATGTATCAAAATATATATAAAATCAAATCAAAAATATGGGGAGTCATCATTAGCCTATCTGATAATGAAATTATGAAGCCAATATATCTATTGTTGATGTCAAATATATGCTTCCTGTCTCCCAATCATCAACAACTCTACCGACAAAATAAGCCTCTGACTGGAATTTAACCCAACGGCTTTGGTTTCGGATGTATTATTACAACGATCTTAAAAAAAGTCCAAATTGGATTACCTTTTCAAATGTTAGATTCTCTCTGGTTTGAACGGAATTAGATATGACAAGCAGGTAAGCATTTTGATCGGAGACAAGTAATTATGATCAGGACCATACATAAGCAAAACCATTCCAAGATATTCAAAACTAATAATCTCTTCCTTAGTTCAATTGCTCATCCATCCCCTTTTGGTGAAAATTAAGCCCGGTGTTCTGACCTCGTGCAGGTTGAAGAATGAGCTGGCTACTCATATATGGCCAGGTTATTAGCACATTTCCATATCTATCTACTGTATAGGACAAGGGAATATTATTATTTTAGTCTTAATTAGGCATACTCCAAGAAAATAAACAAGACCAAAATCTTATTCTTACCCATCATGCTTGCTTTTTGCTGATTCTAGACCTCTCATACTGGCTTCACTACGTCCAGCCCTCAAGTCCTGTTTTCCATATTCTAAAATCATGGATAGGCAACTTTCAGATGGCAAGGAAAGTACCATGAATATTTATTGACTATAGAGGTGGTGTAGTGGATGTAATTGGAAACAATCTCTTTCTCCCTCTTGGATTCATGTTTGACGCTATTGCTTTCCATTATTCTTCTTTCTCTTTAACACATCCTCTTCTCTCTTTCTCTCAATTGCTCTGACAGGCATAAGGAAGAAGGAAAAGGAAAAATGAATTAAATTTTTAATATTACACTAAATTTGATAAAATCCATACTCCACCAATCACTCCTTGCCAAACCAGTACTCACATAATTACTAGTTTTGTTTTTCAATAGTAAATCCCGGCATTAATTTTGCCTTCCCCAACCAGTCCTCAAGATCATTTTTTTTAGTCCCATTTTTTGCCCTTGAATATAGCAAATTTCATTTGTTTGCCATTGGATTTTTAATTTTAATGAATTTCATTCCCTATAAGCGCAAGTCTCATGTTCTTCTTTGATTGCATGGCATGCGTTGGTTAAATCTTGGCCAAGTCTACTTCTACATCTATCCCTCACCCTTCACCACAAGAACGTTAGTTGGCTTCTTAAGAGAGACCATATAATTTTCATCCCATTAGCATATTACTTTATGGAGGCTTAATTCCTTAATTAAATTTGACAGATTACCCTTTTTTATCAAGTCTAATTAATTTTAGGTATTTTCCCCATTCATAACCACATATATCTTCATGCATAATTCCCTATTTTCTGGAATTTTCTGAATTTTCAAGCAAGTTCCAATTATTGGCCCATAACTTCTTGAGAATTACATTTTTGCCTCAATTAAGGCCTATCCTCATCAATTTTATCATTTGGACCTTTGACGTAGTACTTGTCACATATATAACCTTATTTCTCATATCTAGACCTTTTGATTTTATTAGAGTCTTTAACAATATTTATGCTTCAATTCCAGAAAAAAGTTTCTTTGATAATTTAGCTCCAAATAATCATTTAATCTATCTGGAACATTTTAAAACCACTGTTAATGGGACCTATAGTAGCTTACTCAATTTGGTTTGTTTCTTGAACTTCTAAGACCAATAGCAATTGGTTGTTGAAATTCTTCCTCACCAAACCTCAACACGCAAACCGTCACATTCATGTTGAAGCTTATTTTGACAGAAGGATGGCATTCGTGTGAATTAATTCAACGTTTCGTGGCTGCCCCATTATCTTTCCCTTTGTTATACTAACCTAGAACATTCTCGCACACTTAAATTCTCTGCTACCTCTACATGATGTATGGAACAAGCTTGCTATGTTTGTATCTCATATTTTTGTTGTTTAATGCAAAATTCAGTTTTATCGAGGAAAAGATAAAAATCGGTACATATTTAAATAATCGGGAATCTCAATATGTAGAGTTTAAAAATACCGTACGTATTGTAGTTAACATATGCTCTCTCCAATAAAAAATGTGTTAGTTAAGAAATTTTCTTTCATCTAAATATAAAACTGAAATCCATTTGGGAATCAAAATTTACTAAAAATATCATTTTTTATATTATTTCGAAACCATACCTACCAGTTCTTACGGCCCCACTAATTTGTGACCGTTCCGCTCAGGTAGCCTTCTTCCTTGGTTAAAACACGTCCTAATATTCTTTTATTTGAATGGTAGACACATCTATCGACGTCGACATCACACCACAAGCTTATAAAATGCAGATTTTGTTATTGAATTTCAACTCAGATCAGCCTGTCACAGTACTTACTCAATCATCAATAATACATTTTTATTCTTTATTGCTCAAATTATCTTTTTTTCTCGAGTTTAGCACACACTACTACAAAAAATAGAATTCACGTCCCCATTTCACGTCTCTTTTTTAAATATGAGATGTAAAAAAAACGCGGTGGTAAAACTGTAATTATTTTGGGTACTTTCAACGTCTCTTTTTAAATAAGAGACGTTGATTCTCTTTTAAAAAAAATGCGGTGGCAAAACTGTAATTATTTTGGGTACTTTCAACGTCTCTTTAAATAAGAGACGTTGATTCTCTTTTAAAAAAACGCGGTGGCAAAACTGTAATTATTTTGGGTACTTTCAACGTCTCTTTTTAAATAAGAGACGTTGATTCTCTTTTAAAAAAAACGCGGTGGCAAAACTGTAATAGACTTAGAAAATAGGCGGTGGTAAAATTGTAAATATATTAAAAACTTTCAACGTCTCATTTTTATTTATGAGACATGGATTCTACCAAAAATGAGCGGGAAACACGAAAATGTAAAAAAAGGAAGGCTGGAAGTGGTTTTCACGTCTCATAAATTATATGAGACGTGAAAACTGAACTTTCCACGTCTCACAAATTTTGTGAGACGTGAAAAGCAGTCTTTCCACATCTCACATATTTTTGAGACGCTGTAAACCCTTCAAAACATAAAAAAAAAAAATTCAGAGATTTTTCACGTCTCACATATAAAAGTAAGACGTAGAAAAGAGTTTTTCACGTCTCATATATTTTTTGAGACGTGAAAAACCCTTCAAAATATTAAAAAAAAATTTAAGATTTTTTAACGTCTCAAATCTAGAAATGAGACGTGAAAAAACCCTTAAAAACATATTTTTCCTCTTCCTCTCTCGTAGTCACTCTTCTCTAGCAACCTCTTCTTTTCCTCTTCTCTCGATTTTGATTTGGGCTCTGACTGAATCGAAGGTCTTTCGCAAAATAGCAGTCACACACATTCAAAGACGAAGAGGAAGAAAGAATCCGTTGTTTTCAAGCTTTCTCATGGTGGTGAGGTATCGTCGGACGGTGATTGCCTCTTTACGGCTTCTCAGAAAGCGATGTGCGGGATCTGAGGAAGCGAACGGTTAGAAGATTCTTGGAGGATCTTGGATCTGCGAGTTTTCAGGAGAGAGAAAGCATTGACGATGTGATTCGGCACATGTACTCACCGGATCTGAGGAATGGGTGGGGTGTACATTTAGTTGATGAGCTCAGATTCGGCGAGGGTTTGTCCCTCTGGGAAGCTCTTCCATCGGTTGCTGTGGTTGGTGGCCAAGTATGAGCTGAGCTGAGTTTTAAAGTTTTTTCTTTTTTTTCTTTTTATTTTTATTTTTGATATCTCAGTTCTTGTGGGGTTGCTTTTTATTGTATTGAAAATTGATGTTTTTGATTTTGGGATTGTATGTTGTGAAAATCAGAGTTAAGGGAAATCGTCTGTCTTGGAATGTGTGGTTGGAAGAGACTTTCTGCCTCGTGGATCTGGTAATGCTCAGTGTTTATCTTGAGTATCTCTTTTTTTCATTCGTTATTATTACATATCGTCTGGCGTGTAGTTGAGGAAGTATTAGAAGGAACAAGTATGAACTTTGGTGATTTGTACGAAGTACAAACTGATGGTTGATCCCAAGCCTGAAATGGATAGTTTGTGCTTCTGCTATAGAGACTTTGCAAGATTTGTTAAATGCTTTTTTTTTGTCGGAGATAACTGGTTGCTGCTGTGAAGTACCATTTTCTAAGAAGATCATCTATGAAATTTTGACAGAATTTAGAGGATCGTGGAATTCAGTTTGCTCTTTCATTTGACAATTGATTTGTCTACACTTTTTGCATACACGTGAAGTTGTCTTCCTTCATCGAGATTCCATATAAGTTATTTTAATTATTTTCAGGTGCAAGAACATGGTTCTAATGCTATGGTTGACGAATAAAACTGTTTTATAGTTTGTACTCTGTAGAACTTCTTGGGTCATCCCTCTAATCTCCCATTTTGTTCTTTCAACTCGTTTGATCGTTTTTGGCACATCAATTTTAGCGAAGAACACTAATTTTTTGTTTCATTTAAAATTGATGAAACAAGCATTGATAAAGGTTTGATTTCATCTTCTGTATTTTGACCTGCAGACATCGTTCATTCATTTTTGCCCTTAGTTTCATTCACATGTTCTTAATCTGTTTGACAATTTGACTAAAAGAAAAGTAGGAACATAGAAACTCTGTGATTGAATCTTACTTTGTGTCTTTACATTGAATAGATTTAATTTCCCAATGATGCAGTGAACAAAAACCAGTTCATCATTTGTTAAGAATCTGGACTTGTTTTAATCGTATTATTTACTCGAGTTCAGAATTATTAAGCACCTTGAAAGCAGCATGGCATCTCTTGGCAGCTACAAGGCTCTTGTGGACCTTAGACAGAGCAAGGTGATCTTTTTATTTATTTTTTTTGTTATTATTATTTTTATAACTATCTAGGATCCGGTATTACTAGGAGCCCCTTTGTTTAAGCTTATAAAAGAGATTTAAGTTAAGCTAAAAACACGAGTTATTTGTTTGTTCAATTTTTTAGAAATAGCAGTGTTTTTTTTATGTTCTTTATTGTTCAGTGATTTTATGAGTTGAGCCACACTCACACTGATACGGTTCTGATATGATTTTGATATGCAGAGGAGTGCAAGAGGAGGATCTTTTCAAGCTGTGAACACTCTTAATGAGAAGCTTTTGTGTTAAGATTTATAATTGTTATGATCCTTTTTATTTATTATTTTTTTGCTAACCATCCCATATTTTAGATTTTAGGATCAAATTTGTATTCAAACATTTTTGTAATATTAGTTTGGCTATAAATAATAAATTTAGTTCATTTTTTCATTTTAAGTGTTGTATTTTTATTATTCTGATAAAATATTAGGATTTTTTTGGATTGGGGTTAATTATTCTAATTAAAAAATTCTTTTTTTTTTTTTAAAAAAAGGACTTTCCACGTCTCTTATTTAAATAAGAGACGTGGAAAGTCCCACTTTCCACGTCTCACATTTAAATAAGAGATGTGGAAAGTGGGCACTTTGGACTTTCCACATCTCTTATCTAATAAGAGACGTAGAAAGTGGGACTTTCCACGTCTCACATTTAAATATGAGACGTGGAAAGTGGGCACTTTGGACTTTTTACGTCTCACATTTAATGTGAGACGTGGAAAGTGGGGACTTTTCACGTCTCACATTAAAAATGAGACGTGAAAAGTTCCGACTTTCTACGTCTCCCTCATTCACGTCTCACCAAAAAAAGACGTGAAAAGTCCTAAAAAAGAGACGTGAAAAGTGTTTTTTGTAGTAGTGACAGCCAGTCCAAGAAGAACGAAAGAACATGGAGAAAGGTGCACAACAGAATGGACATGCAATGATCCGTCCTATCGTTTCTCAGTTCAATGGAGTGGATGACGCAGACATAGCTAATGTCATTGCTCACTATCTTGACAGTATATCTCACATTAGATCTCATTTCTTAGGTAGCAGTCCATCCATCTACATTTTTCATTTATCTCACATTTTTCATTTATCTCATTTCTTACGTAGCAGTCCATCCATCTACATTTTTCATTTATCTCATTTCTTAGGTAGCAGTCCATCCATCTACATTTTTCATTTATCTCACATTTTTCATTTATCTCATTTCTTAGGTAGCAGTCCATCCATCATATCTCACATATTTTTAGCATTTGCTTTAACAATACTCTCTATTATTGTTTCCATCCATCTACATTTTTCATTTATCATTTTCAAGCGCTAAAACAATTTACTTCATTTTATAGTCTGAATTGAGTTAAACGATTCTTAATTTCATTTAATCTTTATAATCAAGTGGTTTTAATATTGTAAGTGAAAATATGCATCCTGTGGCTCCTATAAACTAAAAACTCCCTAATATGCATGAAGCTTATAGGAAAAGCTCATCATATATAATATGAACTCTTCAAATCTGATCTGAATAGTACAGATTTAATTATTTAAAAATATATATTTATTTCAATGGTTATAAAATTTAAAATAAAAATTACATCTTAACTATCATTTTAAGAAAAAGAATTTTTTCATTTAAAAAAATATTCATTTTAAAATGAATAAAATTGATACCATCCAAATCAGACATGGAGAGTTTATATCTTATTAGCTTTCCTTGCCTAGGAAAATTGATTCCCTAAAAACTCTGCCTATGTTTCAGAGCTTGTCCAAGACGAAGAGAGGTGTTAGCTTAAAGCCAAAATTATCCAAAGAAGCAAATATCACTCTAAGTTTGGCCCAAACATGGTCTCAAAACAAAGTAGTCAAAGAAGGGTTCCAACACTTCAAAGCCATACTTTCGAACCAAAGCTTTGGTTTCAAAATTAGTTGAGGAGAACAGTTTGTAATCCCCAAACGATGGATCCATTCATGGCCTATTCTACAAAAGTTAATTTAATTATACGTTGTTTGAGTTCAGCTGTACCTGAAAAGTAGCCTTTACTGTATATACGCAGGTTATCCAACTAATCTAGACTTCAACTACGATGAATTGGTGCAGTTACTACGTTTCCACTTGAACAATGCTGGCGATCCATTTATAGGAAGCAGTTATTCGCTAAACTCAAATCCATTTGAGTTGTGGGTACTTGATTGGTTTGCCAAACTATGGAAAATAGAGAAGAATGAGTACTGGGGATATGTTACGACTGGTGGAACTGAAGGAAATTTCCACGGCATTTTAGTAGGGTAATATGCCATATTTTTTAGAACATTAACAATTTTATTTTTTAGATCGTTGAATTATTTAGCCTCCATTCTATAAATTCAGGTGGTGAAAAATATTTGAAGACTAATACACCAAGTTTGGTGACTTTTTTTTTTTGGGGGTAAAAATCATTTTGTTCATTTACCATACAAACAGGAGGGAATTATATCCCGATGGAATTATTTACACATCACGCACTACTACAAAATAGGCTTTTCACGTCACCAATTAACGTCACATAATTATAAATGTGACATGAAAAAAAAACGCGGTGGCATTTTTGTAATTAAGTTGCAGGTGGAGGGAGTTACAACGTCACACCAACCTTAAATTGTGACGTTGAAAGTTTCAACGTCACACTTTAAGCATTTGTGACGTTGTTTGTTTAAAATGAAAAAATAAAAAAATTTGCTTTAACTTTCAACGTCACACTTAATCTAAGTGTGACGTTGAAACTCAACAGAAAATAATTTTAAAATTTTTTTTTTAAAAAAATTAGTGACTTTCAACGTTACAATTAAATTAATTGTGACGTTGAAAGTCACAGAGATTTTAAAAAAAATTTAAAAAAAATTGTCCTTGACTTTCAACGTCACAGTTATATTAATTGTGACGTTGAAAGTCACAGAAATTAAAAAAAAATTATCCGTGACTTTCAACGTCACAATTATACTAATTGTGACGTTGAAAGTCACAGAAAAAAAAATTTAAAAAAAATTATCCGTGGTATGTTTTTCTTTTCTCCCGCTCCCGCTTTCCATCCCTCAGTGATTCCCATACCTTTTCAATGCATTCAAACCCTAACATTCCTTCTCTCCATTGCTCAAATCCCTCATTCTCCTCCATCGCCCTCATTCTTCGTCGTCGCCCTCATTCTCCTCCGTCTTCACCATCGTCACTCTAAGATCTCATCACTGTCAAGAACCCTGAGATTCAATCCCTCCTCCTCAATAACCAAAGCATGGCAGCCTCACACCCACACTCTCTTTTGACTTCCACCATTGCTCTCTCGGGTCCTCCATTTTCAGCGGCAAAATCCGGCGATAACGACGGCGATCGGTGGTGTCAAGGGGAGAGAAATGTTCAAGAAGCTTGAAGGAACTTTGGGTAAGCTTTTTCTTTCAATTTCTCCCTCTTTCTTGTCCGATTTCAAGCTTCAAAGGGAGGGATTGATTCAGAAATTTGGGGGATTTTAGAACTTCAAAATACCTAAAAATGGAGCTTAGGACATGAACAAGGATAGTGTTGAAGTGTATTTGGCGAGGGGAGGGCTGATTCGTTTGATTTCCCAAATTTTCCTCTTCGGGGTTCTGTTCATCCGAAGAGAAATTTGGGAATTTTGGTTGGTTGATGATCGAAGCTGTCGGTGGCTGAAGTTAATGGGAAGGATTTGATTTTCTTGCTTTAATTGTCTGATGTTGAGTGGATAATAATGGTTCAATTTTCTTTTCCTTCACATTGCCCAATTCTTCGAAATTTTCCTCCCTGCTCTGCCCATTAGTTTCTTGTTCTTCCCCTGTTCCTGCGAACTTGTTCCTCTATGTTGATAATTTCTGGTGCACTGAAGAATATGTTCTTATGGTTGATAAATTAGTAAAGGTGTAATTGTGATGATTTCTTCTCCCTGCCCTGCACTGCCGCTAGTTTCTTGTTCTTCTTCTCCATGTTCATTCGATGAAATTTTGTCTTGCTTTGGGATGTGAATTGAAGTTGCCTGCTTATGGTTGTTTAATATTAGATTGTTAAATGTTCAATTTTTCTTCCCTTTTTGGTAGTTCTGGCCGGTGGTTACAAGGAAAAGGAAAAGGGAGTTTGGTTGGTAATAATTTTGAGTTAGGGGCTTAATATGTGTGAGTACTGTGATGATGGTTGAGAATTTTTTGGCCTTCTTTTGTGCGTGTGTGTTCGATATAATCAGGAAGAGGAATATTAAATGAGGGCCTTATACCTTCTATCACTATCTGGGGATTCTCATATTAAATGAGGGCCTTATACTTTTACATTGTTCAATTTTGTGGTGATGCTACAAGGTCTGCATGTTCTTTGTTAGATAACTCTAGGTCCTTTTTGTACTAGCTTAACTTGATTCTTAAAAAAAAAATAAATGATTGAGTTGCTTTCAGGTTTTAAAAATATTTAGCATTTGATTTCATGACTGATATATTTTTGGTGTTGTGTTAATCTGAAAGAGAGATGTTGAGATGTTATCTTCTTGTCCAACACTCAAATTTGTCTCTTTGTCGTTGTAGGTACTTCTGCTGCAATTCATCTGTTAGGGAGCATACCGGTAAAATATTAAGGCTAATGATTTATTTGATAGGGACTATTAGTTGGACAGATTTTTTACTTTATTTAAACTTAATTTGTATAAATTTCATAGTATTTTTGCTTTGTTAAGTTTATTATATGGTGTAATGACACTTGTAATGGACATATATGAGATGTTGCTTTTGTATTGCTCTCTCACTCTTGTAATAAATGTATATTTCTTATGTTATAGTTTCATAGTTGTAAATGATAACTATCCTATTTTAATTCAAATGTTCATACAGGGGCATTTTTTTTGGAATTGTGGATGATTCCAATCCAAAAAATTGCCCTATTTTTTTTAATTCTGGAAGAATTTTCTTGTATTATGGGTGATTCCAATACAAAAAATTGCCCTATATTTTTTTTTAAAAAAAATTAGACTTTTCATGTCACAAATTACCTAATTAGTGACATGGTTTCAAGAAACCACGTCACAAATTGGTAATTTGTGACATGGTTTCTCAGGAAACCATGTCACAAATTGTAATGTGTGACGTTAAAAGTCTGGCCTGGACTTTTCACCCGTGAAAAGTCCAGGCCGAACTTTTCATGTCACACATAACCAATTTGTGACGTGGTTTCTAGAAACCATGTCACAAATTTGGTTATGTGTGACGTGGTTTCTCACAGGCGACTTTTCATGTCACACATCACCAATTTGTGACGTGGTTTCTAGAAACCACGTCACAAATTGGTTATGTGTGACATGAAAAGTCCGGCCTGGACTTTTCCCAGGTGAAAAGTCCAGGCCGGACTTTTAACGTCACACATAACAATTTGTGACATGGTTTCCTGAGAAACCAAGTCACAAATTACCAATTTGTGACATGGTTTCTTGAAACCATGTCACAAATTGGTAATTGTGACGTGGTTTCTCCCACATCATTAACATCTAATTTTGGTGAAACAACGTCGCAATTTTGTAATTTGTGACGTGAAAAATCTGACTTACCACGTCACTTTTTTGTGTGACGTTAAAAGTCCAGTTTTTCACGTCACTTGAATTTATGTCCCCTTGAAAAGTGACGTGAAAAGCCCAAAATTTATGACGTGAAAACCCTGTTTTGTAGTAGTGACGTGACTCACATTATTCAGTGTTGAAAGTAGCAAGACTTCTTCGAGTCAAGTGTGTGGTAGTTGGGACTCTGATGTCAGGTGAAATTGATTATGTTGAGCTAAAGGAGTCACTTCTTGCAAACAAGAACAAGCCTGCCATAATCAACCTAAACATAGGTCTCTCTCATTTATAATTATCTTGCTTCCTGTGTGTATATATATTACCTATGGTTATTAGTATAAGACAAACTGACTAATTTATGGAGTTAAAGAAGCTAAATAGATTATTTAATTATAACAAATGTTATATTATTTTTTTAAATAATTATTATATGTCAATTTATAAGTTAGGTAAATTAAGTTGGAGGAAAATGATAAATATAAATACTTTACGATAATTAGTTTAGCTTCCAAAATATTTTTAAGTTAGTCAACTGTGTCTTATATTAATAATTGAAGGTAATATATGTCAACATAGTCATATCTTCAAATATGTGTGTGTGTGTGTGACAATTGTGTTGTCTTGCTTAAGGGACTACGGTAAAGGGAGCCATTGACGACATTGATCTTGTACTACAATCACTTGAGGAGTGTGGTTTTACTCAAGATCGATTCTACATCCATTGTGATGCCGCACTATTTGGAATGATGGTACCTTTTGATGTTGGAGTAAGTGTAACAAATAAATTAAAATACAAATTTCCAACTAACATTATATGATACAGAATTCAAAGTAAATTGTCAAGAAATAATAGAGAATTAAAAAAACCAATAATAATATGATTTGATTGCACCATTAGTTTGTATATTAGAGATGAAAATTAATGTGTTCAACACAACAAACTTCTTATAGCCATTGTAATAGGTAACATCTACCTCATATTCTTATCTTAATATAAGATCTAATTAACTAATTTGGGGAGGCTAAGGAATCCAAATAAATTATTTTAAAGTTTTAATATTTATCCTGTTTACTCTAAACAGATTTATCTTAATTAAAAACTAATATATAATCAAACGAAGCACATAAGTATTTCAAATATATCATATAACATATGTTTTAATTAAGTAGTTTATTCAACTATATTAATCTCCCCCAAATTAGTCAATTAAATTTTAAATTAAGGACATAAGGTAGTACATTGATATTGAAAAACTTGTGATCTTAATATCTTAATACGTCACGTCTTGAATGCACAGGCACCGGATATTTCTTTCAAGAAACCTATTGGAAGCTTAACTATTTCAGGGCACAAGTTTTTGGGTTGTCCAATGCCTTGTGGCATTCTTATAACTCGTTTAAAACACATTGATTTTCTCTCTAGAGAAGTTGAGGTCATTGCATCAAAAGACACCACAATCTCAGGAAGTCGAGGAGGCCATGCTCCTATCTTTATTTGGTATGCTCTCAACAAGAAAGGCTTCAACGGCCTTCAAGAAGAAGTTCAAGAGTGCATCAAGAAGGCAGTCTACCTTCGAGACCGCTTGAGAGACCACGGCATTGGAGCTTTTCTAAACAAGTTTAGCAACACTGTGGTGTTTGAGAGGCCTCAAGATGAAGAGTTTGCTCGCAAATGGAGTTTGGCTAACAAAGGGAATATATCACATGTGGTGGTGATGCAACATGTGTCGCTGCAAATGTTAGATTCATTTGTAAGTGAGTTTGTGAAGAATCGATCTGCTTGGTACCAAGATGACAATAGGCAAATGCAGCCTCCTTGCGTTGCTGATGATATTGGTGCTGAGAATTGTGCTTGTGCTTTTCACAAGACGTTGATTTCAGGATAATAAAAATTGTGTGGCTTTGTGCTCTAATTTCTTTATTAATTTATATTTCTGCTTTGGGCTTTTCCTAGTGAGCAATTTTATTTTCTTCACGTGTAATGTTTGTTTTCATTTCTATGATTGTCATTGTAAGTTGAATGTATTATCTGGATATTTATATATGCTCAATGTGATGCCAATAATTCAATAAGATTGTAATTTGATGTTTTGAAGTTAACTTGCTCAATTTAGTTTTCAATTTTTCATAAAAGTATCTGGTAATTTGTGTGGCGAGGGAATGAAATGATTGCAAGAAGCTTGAAAAAGAAGCAGACATTTATTAAAAAATTTCTATTATTATTCATAAAATAGAAAAAGAAATTAAGAAACTGATTATATATACATGTGACAACAATTAATACAATATTGTGAGTAAGGTATTATTATATTCCTGCTAGAATATATTTCTAGAGCGTTAATAACTGCCAATATTTTAGTGATTTAAGCACTATTTTGTGGTTCAATTAGAGAGTTATCCCATCTATTATGGGCTTACCTTTACCCATGTTAGTGTTATTTCTTTGTTTAGTCTTTTCCATTAATTGCAAATAGTGGCTTTCTGGCTTTGTTGATACACTTAATATTTTTTTAAATGTTTTTACATGAATTTGTTATCTTAGGTGACCCTGATAGAATCATTATAATGACAAGCACATTAATGAAGAAAATGTGGAAAATTGCCACGGCCAGGCTTTGCAGCAAGATAGTTAGACCCTAATCAGATTGGGACCTACCACGACAAGTTTCGTTGTCAAGATAAGTGAGGGAAATCATGTCCAGACTGTTGTAACAAGAGCACCCGATCACTCGAACGCTCGAACTCGAATCGGGTTCACGATCCGTAACCTGGTACACAAACAACAAACAAATAATATTATCGGAGCCGAGAATCAAAGAATTCTCAAGGCTCACGCACTATCTAGGTTACGAGAACCTAGATCGGATTTGCACAGCAAATGACCAGAAAGAAAGCAGAGAGAGAAGCCAGAGAGAGACTTCTCTTGGCTGGGGTTGAGAAACACAATGAGGGGAACCTCCTTTATATAGAGTTCAGGACGAACGCCAGAAAGGAAGAATACCACCGTCATAATTGCCTCTCATTAATGTCGCCAATAAGTCATTATGATAGATTCTCTCATTTCGCTAAAAGGAAACGATTTGAATTTCAATCAGCAACAAATACTGATTGAGTCAACTGTCAACTTCTCTCAGATCGCTTCTCATCCGTCGGATCCTTTTTCAGAGGATCCGGCCCATCAAGGGCGGACCTGGACATATAGTCCAACATCTCCCACTCGCACTTGATGGCTGTCCCATCGTACGATTTACTTTCTTTGTGATTCATACTTGGTGTTTGCCGTGACCGCGTGAGCACAACATATGCAAACTTGGTGCTTACAAACTAGAAATCCTTTGAGTGGGATCAGAATGCAAGGACACCTAGCGCATGTAAATTTCTCGATCGTTGCCTTAGATTCCCTAGGCTAACTCACACACTTGTGGCATTTCTAATCCCTCACGAGTTAAAACTATTATTAACTCAGATTGCCTTCATGTACACTTGGTATCCACACTTACTAGCTCTTCTAGTAAGGGACATGTCATGGAAGTCCAGTGTTACAGTGTGTTGACAAGTTAAAGCCTTTCCTTTCTGACTGAACACCAGTCCTGCTTGATTTGGTCGCTTTCCCAGCTATCACTCGTTAGATTGGATCTCTCATGACCATAGAGTTTCGGCTAGAGTAGCTGTCACCAAAACAAACATTCTTGATGTTGTCTAAGTCTTAAGGGTATCGATAGAAAGGATATTATCCTTCTTGGGACTCACACCATAATGGATCAGGGATTTTCCATCTACGTCCCTGGTTGCGGTTTATTAAGCACATGCAGTACGAATTACATGTTACAGTGATTGACCAATTGTCATATGTCGATTTCATATTACACATCACCGTACAGGCATTAGTCCCTGAATGGACATAAAACTTCTCACACTCTCTTTAGGGAGAATTCATTGCCCGGCTACAGACCCGATGGAATACTTATGTATCCCTTCATGTGATTTACACTAATCACATCTCAGATTAATTGGGTCAACTTGTGTGCAAGTATTCATCGTCTCATGATGATTACTTTTAAGTCTTATCTTCTCACGCCCCCAGCGTACATGGAAGACAGTTGTTCGTGTGAGTGAACCAACCTTTATTGGGTCTATACGACACATTAGTTATTGTATACCTCCCACGTGCATGTATGTATTCATACATACTAGAAATGCATTCAAGACCTTATATTTCATATAAGCATAGGATTTTTACTTGCTCAATGAAAATTCAATCATAGGCTTTATAAGGGGACCTGCCAAACTTTTGTTGACAGAAGGTTAATTGAACTATTGTCTTCTACTTAAAAAGAACAGGACTCACACAGATATTTATATTTCGTCATGTTGTGAGACTCAGGATCTAAATTATTGGATGCCATTACTTGGCATTTAACCCTATTTCTCCACCAATCATTCCCAGGTACTCATGAGAATACCTTTAGCCGTACGGCTCCTTAAATGGTGGCAGAACACACCATGTGTTCTGATTCCATGGATGTCATAGACAAATTGTCTATTTCTTTGCTTCCCTAGATCTTTTGATTGAAGACTAGGTTTTGCATTGAAATGTAGCAACTCACAATCCATGGTCTTACCAATGATCCTTTTCACAACTCCCCGTATTTGGAATCTGGGATGTACCGAATTAGTTTCCAAGTCCGACCAACTTTACTTGGCCTTTGTGCACAACATATGTTGCACGTTATATTACCAACTATATTCTCATTATGGGACATTATCCATCTTGGATTCCTTATATGACACATAACATCACTTGTGATGTGTCGTTAACTTAAAAGGGCATTAATGGGTTTACAGTTTATGATATTGAGATGCTCAAAGATTAACTTACATGTCTTTAATGACAAAGACAGTATGCTTCTTGTGTAATCTATTCATCATACTGTTTTACCCACCATGTTAGAGTTCAATGATCACTTTAATCCTCAACTCATTTAACTCTCTTGAGATTCATTTTGACTAACACTATGTCATTGACATTATGGGATGATATCACTAAGTACCATCTGAAGACCGTTTGGCATTCATGTAGCGAGATTATTATTTTGTGAAACCTCATATACTATTGCCAAAATGATTATTTCTACGAAGCACTCAAGTTGCTTCATGTAGAGTTAATAATCTAATTTCCAATTTTGGAAGGCGGTCTTTGAATCCTCTAGATGCAACATCAAGCCTTAGCTTGTTGTTGTTGCCAAAATTATGTCGTTTAGAGTTAACCTGTACAATAATCGAGAAGGTGTCTTGCTTGCCAACTCAATTTTTTTGTTACATTCCCTTCAGCCAGTAAGTGTCATAGGTTTTATCTACCTCCTTTTGTGTTTGAGAACACACTTGTTCCCAATCGCCTTTCAGCTAGGTGGCAAATTTATTAGCTATACACTATACACTTGGCTAGTCTTTAAAGGAATCAATATCCTCTAGTATGGCCTTTTGCCATTTTTATTAGCAGGTATGCTTAGTGTCTTTCAAACACTTCAAGCCTATAGACTGACAAAGAGGACAAAGATATCACTTTTCCGAAGTAGATTTCACAGGATTCTCTTCCTATGTATGGGTGAGGCCAAGATTATGAAAATGGCTCAACCCTCCCACTCGTATCAGTGAACTTAGGAATACTTATTCCTTATTACTGGAAATCTCATTAAGAGATTTGGTGTAAACAATGTCTCTTTTCCTGCTAGAAACTTTGGCTTCTATGAACATTGTATCCCTTGAATTTATCAGTCACTGAGACGTCATCATTTTCACTAATGAAGATGCATCTCTTTCAATTCTTAGGTTGTGTCATAAAGACATACCTTTTGAATTATAGCCCCGATCTTCCAAACTCATAGGAAGAATTATGGATGTAAGCAATCGACCGTTTGTGGTCTTGAAACGCTTAACCCTTGTTTAAGGCATATTTGTGACTAACATGGAGTGCATTTGGTTTAGTATGAAGACAATAGCTAAATTTACCTTCCAACATAGGGATGGTAGTTGCATTTATGTCTTCATTTACTTAACCATGTTAAGAAGAGTTCTATCTCTTCTTTTTGAAACCCCCACATTTGGAGCGTCATGGATTGTTAGGCGACTAACAATCGCTTTCTTAATTACAGAGCATGTTTAACTATTCATTTGGGTGTTGTCCACCCTAATTGGTTAACTATGCTTCATGTATTGCCCTTCCACTCAATGGTTTACAATTATCATAGAGTACCAGTCTTAGAGAATATTTTACGCACTCTCCTTACATAAAGGATTTCCTGGTTTATCTTACCAGCTAGATTAGTCTTTCTTAACTTGTCTCCTAGCAAACTCTATTTTGCTAGTCTGACCCTTTCTCTTGATCCGTATTTGTGCATGGTAAGGAATGGATAGATATTTCTGAAAGAAAGAGAACATCAAATCTAACACAAGATTTGAAAATCTCAGTCCCATTGTTAACTAAAGAGGTACATCAATCATGATTTTATCAGTTGTGTACTTCATAGAGTGAATTATGGTAGTTTTACCATGTAGTGTTAACATACAGGTCCCAATCCTTTTTACACTCTTAAGTTTCACCCATCATGAAGCCTCCTGCTTTGTGATGGCAACCGATAAAAATCCATGTAGAACTTTCACATTGTGGCTTGTTTCCACTATGATCCTTAAAGGATTATGATCATAACCTTATCTCTTGGCAGAAACTATTTCCAACCTTCATTAGGTCGGGGTACTTTTCTTGCCTTATTAGATTTAGGCTTAGAGGTATATCCTCCTACTCTTTAGTTAAGCACTTTTGGCTAATGGATCTTGTACCACTTAGCCTTAGAGATAGAAGCTCAATGTGGCGAACCACATTACCGAAGGATTACAATAAACTTATTATGAGTAACAATTATACTACCACTCACTATGAGAGACTTTGATACAACATGCATTAGTTGTTTGCATGCTCCCACTCAATGTGAGAAACATTGTCACAACATGCAATTGTTGTTTTTTCAGAAAGAACATAACCTTTCGCATCAAAACATTTGTCTTTGTTTAACATTCATGTTGCCTAATGAATATGTTAGGACTTAGCACACAAGCGTCAAACTTGACTTATTTTATTCAGCTTTACCGAAGAAGAACATCAATATCATCTTCCTAGGCTATCCATACCACTGTAATGGAGTTATATTGTTCATGTTGAAGCAACATGTTATCACTAGATAACACAATCTTAGTGCTGTTGTTCTTTCTAAGCTTATTGATTTCTTCGTGGTGCTTCAGTTCATCAATATAGAACATTGGTTGGTTAGACGTTTCTAACGTCCCATTCATCTAGAATGTATAGAGATTTGTGAGTACATGACTCAACATGTATCTCTATATAGCTTGTCTCATAAGCTTAGTTAAATGGACTTGGTTTACATAATTCAGTCACATAGACGATTACGCATTTCAATGTGTATACAATTTATTTAATTGTTCAAATAAGACTAGGGTTAATTAGATAATAAGTTCACTAGTTTTGTGTTCAGGAGACAACTATGTTGACTCCCATTCCACTCATGCTAGTGAGCTTACTACCTTTTTAACTATGATCTTAATCAAACACATTCCCCTTTGAGTTTCAAGAAATTGTTCTAGAAACTCCCACTCAAATAAAACATTAAAAATTAATAAAAGGCAACTGATGCTATTTATTTAAGTTGCAAAATATTCCGAAAGAATATATTGGGTTTGATAGAATTATAACTCGAGTCAAAATTTGAAAAACATAGTCAAAAATTGAAACAAAACAACATAGTTTTAATTCTTTGCTACATTGAAGCCATAATTGCCAAGCCAAATTCTAGCAATTGTTCTATGAGTTTATTTCTTAATCTCCTTCAAGCGATAATTGTTAATTAGGGTCATTCACCTCTTACTCAGGATCATCACTCTTGAATATATTTCATTCATAAAGTAGCTCCTTGATAGGAACATTGGATCCAATAGAGGGAACAGGAGACAACTATTAGGACTTGTAGCATTAAACCCCTCATTGCCTAATGCAGGGGAATGGTCAAGGAGGTCATTGCCAAAAGGTTCTCTTGTAGTACCGATTAAACTCATGATCAGTTCTACAAGTATTAAAAAAAAATATTTCCTTAAAAACGGCCCATAAGTTAAAGAAAAATAAACCATAAATTAAACACATAAATTTGCTTTCAAATAGACAACCATATTCCATTTAAATAAACATGAATTTAAAAAGTTTAGGACCACACAGTCCCAAAAAAAAAAATTAAATAATTAATTATTTATTTAATTTTTTTTTGGGACTGGGCCGGACTGACCAGCCCAGTCCTCACCCTTTGGCAGCCCAGAAATCCTTTTTTTAAAAAAAAAAAAACGGATTGGGCCAAGCATGGCCCAAATGAGAAAAAAAGTTTTTTTTTTAAAATACGGTCAACGGTCAACTTTTGACCGCTGACTGGGCACATGCTGGCGCCACGTCACTTGATGACGTGGCGTCATCTTCAACCTCCAACCGGGTCGACTTGACCCGGTTGGAGATCCGCGGATCATCACGACCCGCAAACTTTGAGGAGCCATATCTCCCTCGTTTTAGCTCCGAATTTCGCGTTCTTGGTGTCGTCGGAATCGTTGCAACGAGATCTACAAATCCATGCCATTTTATTACTCGAAAAACTTCATTTTCGAATTATACAGATCGCGTTTTCCGTGGCGGCGGCAAAGCTACCCGAAACTTTCAACGTTTCGTTCTCCCTCATACGGACTCCGATTGATGTGATTCTTGCGCCGTTAGATTCGTATCGATGAGCTTTACACATCTAATGTCTCGGTTCGACCTGAAACACCGGATTTCAACGACCCCATTTTTTTTCGAACTTCGACACCGCGACGGCACTACGCTTCTACCTCTGTCTTTAAGTTTTATGCCTTTTGTCCATATTTAATATTCTTCTCTAGTTTTTTGATTCACACAGATTGTTTTAAACATAAGAGAAAATAAAAGAAAACGCAGATCTGGGCATTTGAAATTAAAACAAGAGATCTGGGTTTGTTTTCCACGAAGGCACATCATTAACAATACATATATATATATATATATACATATATTTACCCAGAACCAGAAGCATGTATTTAAGTCAGAGATATTCATACTATCTGGACAAAATAAGCTTTCACATAGCAAGCAAAACAAGCAATAGAGATCTGGATGAATATGAACTTCTCATCTAGAAACAATATAAATATTCCTAGAACCAGAAACATGTTCATCAACGCATACTGTAAAAACGCAGTAAAGCAGAGAAATAATGCGATCATCGGATCTGAAAAATAAACTTGTTCTAAAGCATACACACTGTAATGCGCAGTGAGAAACTCATCTACAATAAGGTGTACATGTTCTCAATAAACATGTAATTCAGGAAAAATTAAGCCTCCTGACTTTTATTATATTTGCACACACAGTAGCGAAAATAAAATTCCAGATCTGTACATGAGCACAAAGCATCAATGATAAAACTTGCTAATGAATGATTACTTGAAAAAAAAAATCATCACGTATAAAAATAAGCATGTATTTTCTGAAAAATAATCATACTGGGATTCCTTGCTTATAATCACACAATATGCAGGAATTACACAACCCAGAAAATAAAAAAAATTAATTTTCAGAAATAAAACATGCTTTGCATATTTTAATACGCAGCGGAAAAATAATGACAGGCCTACTTGAATTCCAGCCTCAGAATCAAGCGGCTCTGATGCCAATGTTGTAACAAGAGCACCCGATCACTCGAACGCTCGAACTCGAACCGGGTTCACGATCCGTAACCTGGTATACAAACAGCAAACAAATAATATTATCGGAGCCGAGAATCAAAGAATTCTCAAGGCTCACGCACTATCTAGGTTACGAGAACCTAGATCGGATTTGCACAGCAAATGACCAGAAAGAAAGCAGAGAGAGAAGCCAGAGAGAGACTTCTCTTGGCTGGGGTTGAGAAACACAATGAGGGGAACCTCCTTTATATAGAGTTCAGGACGAACGCCAGAAAGGAAGAATACCACCGTCATAATTGCCTCTCATTAATGTCGCCAATCAGTCATTATGACAGATTCTCTCATTTCCCTAAAAGGAAACGATTTGAATTTCAATCAGCAATAAATACTGATTGAGTCAACTGTCAACTTCTCTCAGATCGCTTCTCATCCGTCGGATCCTTTTTCAGAGGATCCGGCCCATCAAGGGCGAACCTGGACATATAGTCCAACACCAGACAAACGTAACCCACAACATTTATTGCCAACATAATGTTGTAGATTTAATCAGGATCTTGTCCTGGGACTATCTTCTAGTCAAGTGAAGTTGAGTTCTAATTTTCCTAGACTCAATGCAAGTTTCGTTCTTCACGAAACCTTTAAAGAATGACTCTTTAGGAATTTGCATCCTATAAACTTAGAAGCTGCAATTGGAAAATCATTTCAAGAATTATATGCTGAATCAAGAAAAAGTCTATGCTCAGAAATTTTATTGGTCAGAAACATATGTTATGTTTTTATAAATAAAAAGTATCAATACTTTACAATATTTCATTCATTCATACAAAACACTGATGCTTAAATTCATATCCTTTTCATTAATAAATATTCAATGGAGCTTTTAACTAACTTTCCCTTTATGTATGTGGTCAGTGTGGCTTTTTTTTATCTAAATTAAAAAAAAAACGTGGGCTAAACTTTTATGGTTGTAATTGGGCTCCTTTAATTTGAACATAAATCTGAAAACCCCACATATTTCTTACTCTTTCACTTCCACTTTCCCCATAATATGGAAAGGGAGAATTACGTTAAACGACCTGCATGTGCTACTATTTATTGTAGTGGAACTAAAATGATAATTATATTCTAGACTAAAGGATAAGCAGTCAATCATTATACCCTTTTTAATTTTGTCTTTTATATCCCATATTATACAACTTTTCAGGTCTTCTTCCTCAGTTATTTATTGAAATGTTGCAATATAGAAGATTGATGAGAGCAAAGATGAAGGGCAAACATAACTTAAGGTGGTTTGACAGCCACACAATATTCTTTTGGTCGTTACACACACACATACAGTATAATTTTTATTATTCTTTAAAATTAATATTATATACCATAGGCACCTATAAAAAAATTTCCCAATATAAAATATATAATAATACATTCAAAAAATATTTAGAAGTTATATCTATGTTTTATAAATTAGACCAAACCTAATAGTCGATCCAGTCCAACCAGTAAAACCGGAGCATTATGCGGCTCATTTGGTCATATGCACTTTCTCAGTTGTTCATGGTTATCGACATTTTCGGTTAACGTTAAGAGAAAACGAAATCATTTCTTTGTCCCTTTCTCGTACCATTGAACTTAATTTACAGATTTAAGGGCCATATAGATATCTGGCATTTTCCATAGGCTGATTAAAATTTTGGCGGGAAGCCGAATTCTAGTGCATGAGGCTCCCACCCCGCCACTAAAAAAGTGTCAATTTTCCAATTTTATTGTCATATTTTCACTTATATAAAGTTGCCACAGAAAAATTAGGTGAGAAAGGAAGTTTAACGAGGCTTACTCAGTCCTATGTTTACCATTCATTGAATTTGCAGTGTGAATTACAAATAATATCGACACATATGCACTATGAACTATCCTAGAATGAATAAAGAATGAGTCTATTGTACACTGGAATCACTACTTCTAACTGGACCAAGTTATATACTTTGTCTCTCGTGCATTGGGCTGAATATCTGGACTTATCATGGTATTCTTTACACAATTTTTTTTTGGGGGGATGAAACTCAATACATGTTCAGAAAAATAGAAAATCTCAATATATAGAAATTAAAAATAATGTATAGTAGATGACATTATAATCTCTCCGATAAAAAATGAGTTAGTTATGAGCCTCTTTCATCTAAATATAAAACTGAAGTTCAATTTGTTTTCTAAATTAACCACAATATTGAAGTGCAATTGGGTCAATTGGCTTCTCAAGTCAATACATTGATGAGACAAGTGTTCGTATCGCACAGATCGTGACAAGTAATAAAGTGATCCAAAATCCAGTCAAGTATCGATCATTACATTTTCACCTAATTTGAGTGATCCAAATATCAAGAGTGAAGGGTAGCTATTTTTAAAATAAAATTAAAAAAAATATAAACAAGTGATTCTTTGACTTCAAGGATAAAATGGGACCTAAGATTATTTTTCCCCCTTTGAATTTCATAACATCAAATTAACCTCATCTCATAGATGCCATTAATAAACACATATGCTAGTCTAGGGTTAAAAAGGTATAAAAGCTCTCTCAAGCCAGGAACAGGTTTCTAATTCCATTAATTGCTCAATCTCTTGTTACAATTAATAAAATCATATCCCATTTAAGTTCCAATCCTAATGTGACTATGTAAGGTTGGCAAGTATATTTCTATCTTACAAACAAAAGTGTCCATTCATCATGCAAACATCAAGTTCTTACACAATTTTACCCAAGTTCTACACTCAACCTAGCCCTCTCAAGCATCAATCAAGTGAACACAACATCTAAATAGTGACCAAGCACTTAGAAGCATCATGCAAAGAGTAAAATATACACATATGTCATCAATCACAAAATGGGAGGAGGAATCAAGAGTTAATCTATATATAAGGGTTCAAAATAATCCTAGAATTATTTAGCCACTCATGTTCAACAAATCCATGAGAATATACATATAAATCAACACAAACATGGAACAAGAGTAGATAAAGTAAGATGCGGAGAAAAAACCAAGAATGGAAGCCGAAATCTCTTCAAAGCTCCAAATCCTAGTTCAATCCTGTTAGTAATGGCTGTCACCCAAGAGATGGGTGAATTGGGTGTCAGAATAAAAATTTGAAATTCTTTTCAAAAATGCAGTTAAAGTAATAAATAAAACTCTTGAAGATCTTTTTCACTATTCGATGAAAACATCATGAACCATGACATTGTAATCTAATGTGTAAATAAGTTATGCTAGAAAATATGAGAGATAAGGGAAGAGGAGATGTACACAAAGATTTATCCTAGTTCGGTCTATTCCTTTGACCTACATCCAGTCCCCAGGCTCCACCTAAGATTTCCAATCCACTGCCTTCTTGTTTAAACCGGGCACAAGAGAAGCTTTTACAATAATCCCACAAGTTTAGCCGGGAACTTGTGAAGCCTTTTCTCCCTCAAGTTTAATCCGGGTACTTGAGAACCACTCCCCCTTATAACATGTAAGAATATAATATGTTTCCCACTCAAGATCACTCAATCTTGAGTATCACTCACTAAGATAGAATGATTACAATGAAAGCTTATCTCTCCAAGAAGTGGATTATGTTACTCACTAAAGTACAATTTCTAGAGCTTCATAATTTTAAGCACTGTGTGCGCTAGCTCTTTTTTCTAATTCCCTCGTCTCATCATCATCTCTTCATTTATGTGCTCATATGTTTTTCTCTCAATCTGTTTGATTTGTGTTAAGCCTTGTTTCCAGCATCTTTGCTTCTGTTGTCTTCAGCTCTTTATATAGGGTTCGATAGATTTTTGCCGTTGAAGACTTATGGAACTAGGCTCTATGAGAGAAAGATGAAATGGAGTCTAATAATGATGTTTTAACTATTGCTGTAATTACTCCAGAGACTTTTAATCATGTGTTTATATTTATCTCTTGTAGGTTTGTCCAGTGTGTCTCACTACTGTGTGTTCTGTACTTTGCATTTTGAGATCTGCTTGGCTCCCGTGTCCAAAGGAACTTTAATTTATTGAAATAGGCCTGGCAAAAACTCCAGAAATGTAAAATTAGTTTAGCATGAGAAGAGTAATAAATTTTGAAATTTAAGGTTGTCAATTGATAGCTTGGACAACAATCAATTGCTCTCTATGTATGGCCATCGATGGCGTTTAGATTGTTCTAATTTTCCTTAGATTATCACCTGCAACACTTGATGGAAATGTTAGTACTCAAATGAATTCAAATGTAATCAATCAATGGCTACATTCTCAATTGATTGATGATGAATCATCGATATGTGACTTCAATAGTCGATGGACTTGTAATATCTTCAGTATTTCAATCCATTAATTGTTTTTTAGTTTCAATCGGTTGGTGTTCAATACTTTGATGTCAAAATCAATGCTTGACGATAGGGAATGATGCTCAAGCATTCTTACTTATGTATAGACTTTGAAAAGTATCATGAAGAAAATTGATGGAGTGTTCAATACTTGAAATTCTTTTGAAAAATCAACAATCTACACAATCTAAGTGTAATCGATTGAACTCAGTCACCAGCAATCAATTGTTGATATAGCAATCGATTTTTGACCAAAAAGCGATTGTTGATATGAACAATCGATTGTTGACCTCCAACACTCTGTATGTATCAATCGATGGGTGACCAATGTTCAGAGTGTTGATGTGCTTCAAAAATCTATTTAAGGAGAAACTTTGAAAAATCATAACTTCTTCATTTCAACTCTAAAAAATCGTATCTCCTTCAATTTAAAAGCTTTTATAGTGAAACTTGTGTTCATGAAACGGTTTTAAAGTCCCATTTCATATGAAACAAGTTTTATCCAAATTGCATTTGTATTCTAAGAGATACGCCCCAAAAGATGATTGCCTATCTGCTACATAATGTGAAAATTCTAGGCAAACTTTTAAAAATTTATAGCTCCTTGGATATAAATGATTTCATGTGAAATTTGGTCCATCAATAGTTTTGGAAGTCTAGTTTCATAAAAATAAATTTCACCTCAGTCTGATTTATATTCTATACGATATGGCCAAAACACTAGACCAAGGTTAGACTGGATGTTCCAATCGATTGGAAGTCTGAACAATCGATTGGAGAATCACCAATTGATTGTTCCAAAGGTCTTGCAATCGAGTTTTTGTTAGAATCTTAAATTTTGATGAAGACTGACCCCATAGATAACATAAGTAAATAGAGTGTAAGTTACCATTGAATTAAACAAGTAAAATATGATAGGTAACAGATCACTATCGCTAGAGTAAGAATATATCGCTAATGAAAAGCTCAACTATAGCAGATGGAAACTTAGCTGAAAATCTAAAGTAAATATCTCTATCACTAAGTGTATCCCTATCACTAATAAATAGAAAGGAATAGCAAATGAAGACTTAGAAATGAGAAGTTAATATCTATCGCTAAAGTCTTTATCTATCGCTAGGAAATATCCTATCGCTAGAAGTTCATTGAGAACATGGATAAATGAAAGAAAGAACAACTAGCAGAAAAATGGACTAAATCTTTGAACTAATGGAATCAGCTAGCGATAACAAATGATGCTATCGATAACAAGTCTAGCTATCGATATCTGTATACTAGTTGAAACATCTTAAATATTCAGATAGCTCAGTGTTCTTAAGCTAATAAGCAAACAAGTAACTAGCGATAATAGGATTAGCTATCGATAGAAGAATGCTTATTAAGATAACTTAGCTAGTACGCTGAACATTAAACTAAAAGAATATGCTAGCGATAATACTCATGTCTATCGATAGAGAATACTTTGAAATTCCTTAAATATTGTCTCTATCTCTGAGCTAATGAAATGCACTATCGATAACATCCATTTCATAATTACTTGTTTAGCTAAAAGCTCAAGTGCATAAATTATTCTATGCAGTTAGCGATAGCAAAACATGCTAGCGTTACTGAAAAAGCTGCTATGCAAGTACAGTTGTTGAAAACGTTCAGAACGCGCAGACCATCTCTCTCCTAGCCCAGTCTATGCATAAACAGTTGAATCTAGAGCAGAAGTTTGAATTCGATGAAGAAATAGCATTAATTGCCAACGGCTATGGACTTCCAACGACTATATTCTAACGGCCACATGAAGCTGAAAGAAAAGGCAAGTCATGAAGATATAAATAGATCGAGACTTGCTTCCAGAAAGATAACAAATGATGAACAGGACTTTATGCAGAATTGTAGATTACATTGATTAAGAGCAAAATCTAGTGAGACCAGAAATGATGAAAGAATGTTGAGTCAAGTAAATTAGATAAAGAGAGCTAGAGCACTCATTGTTCAATCTGTTAAGCTCAAGAATTGTAATTTCATCATATATTCCTCTGTACTTAAGTGATTATCACAATCCGTCCATTTAGAAAACCTGTTATCTGAAATCCTCTATTGTTTGAGGTTGTTCTAAAGCTTCGTTCTTTAAGAACAGGGTAGTAACCTTACAGGTAGTAAGGGGGAGTGTTTAGAGAGAATTCTAAAACTCTGTGAAAAGGTTGGCAGGTGATCCCGTGTTGTAAAACCTGTGGTAAAGGCTTCACAAGTGCCCGGCTAAACTTTTGGATTGTAAAGGCTTCTCTTGTGCCCGGTTTAAACAAGAGGGTAATGGAAATCTCAGGTGGAGCCTGAGGACTGGATGTAGGTCTAGGTTGACCGAACCAAGATAAATACTATTTGCATTATCTCTTCCCTTAACTCTCTTAGTTTCCAGCATATCTACATTATATATCTCTGAGTGCATTTAACAATTTTAGAAAGTACTCTCAGTGATAGACTGAAAAGGTTTTTTTGAAGATTGCCTTCATTGTGTTTAAGAAAAGAGAAGATTTCAAAAGAGTTTAAGTCTTTATCCCATCACCCAATTCACCCCCCTCTTGGGTGATAGCCAGTACTATCAGTTTTGACCCCCCAAATCACAAAAATCACCTATGAACATGCTATGTGATCATATATGCATGGAAACTCATGGTTTGATAATGTACATGTGGACTTCATTTAAGCTTCTTCTAACTTCCAATTGAGCATAGAAACTTCTAATATCAAGTCTAATAATATGATTCTTGATTTTCTCATTCAATCTCTCTTATTATTTGATCGTATCATTCTCCATAAACAAGCATAATAACTCCATTCTTTGTTTGACTAATCTATACAAGATATTCACATGAAATAATGGTAAGTCAAAGTTGGAGATGAATACTTCATCCAAACTTTTTTCTCATTAGATTTAAATCTATATTTGACATCATCAAAACTAATCATATCCAACAAATCCCCACCAAGAATCAAGCCCTAGCACAGCAAAAAATTCCCAAATGCTCCAAAAAAGTCAAAAATGTCGGTCAAGGTGAAGTGGGAGGGTTTATATTGGGAAAACCCTAAAATTTCCTCACTTTTTGCAGCACAACGTTTTGCTATCACTACCGGACACCTGGACACTCTTTCTTTGTCTCTGATTTCTGTGATGAGGACCTGGACACTAATTCTAGTGCCTAAGAGCTACTGCTCTCTACCTCAATGCTCTATTTCACCATATGGTCGTGGCCTAGGAGATGAAAGCAAGGCCTAGGACCTCCTTGGTTCTATTTCTTAAATCCTTATTTCTTCATTGTAGAATGATTTTCCAAGATTTTCTCTCCCCTAAAATGTCATTAAAGCTTGGTAAAGTGGCTACAATCACTTGATCATTGATGACTCCCCATTTTGAATAAGATTTTATACATATTTGGGTATCTTTGGGGAGTCATTGATGCTAAATCTAAGTGATTTGTTAAAGATTTTGATAGAATATCAATTTTGTGCATGATTTGGGGATTTGATAATTAATATCTTAGTTTTAAAATTGAAAGAAAAATATTTTAGCGTAGGTAAAGCACTAAATAAATAAAAAATAGTTAAAAAAGAGAAAAGATCAATTATTATTATATTATCTTACATTTTTATTTTATTCCTCCCTACTTTCATATTTGCAACGTGTCCATTAGAAGAGAAAAGCTATTGGTCTCTATTTGATTAAAAGACAATGAATCAGTCAGCAAGAAGCACAACATTTTGGCAATGAATTTTTGAGACCTAAATTTAAAAGGGATAATGCGTGAAGGAACAATGTAAGCCACAGATCACTTTAGAATCCTCTTATTCATGCCATGATTTCAGCACGAGCGAGAATGATGTGGCGACGAGGCGGCCTCACTGAGCTTAAAGATTCATATTCATCTCACCATCTTGTCCGAGAGCTAAAACTTGTGCTTAGGGAACGTAAGGTGTAGCGGCTATTGTGCAGATTCATCACCATCCTCTTGTGAGTGTGAGAGCTAGAGAGAAACAGAGCAACGAAGAGAGCGGAGAAGGTAGCTGATTGGATCCGGCCTAAACCTTTCCTAATTGATATTTTCAACCTTCCTATGCAATCCTAAGCTAATTTGGATAGTTTTTAAGTTGCCCTTTGTGCCAATTAAGAGGAGATTTGAATTGAACACTGATAAATCCTTGGATTTGCATGTTTTTATGTTTTTAAATTGAAGCTTCTAACATGAATAAGATGCAAGATTGGTCCATTCATGCTCATTTAATACCATTGATCATTAAGTGGGATTAGCATGAAAACAGGGTTAATTACCCATAATTGTAGATTGATTTCTATTAATTGATTTATAGAGCTATTAGATCCTTGTTCTGTCTTATTTGCACTTGTAGGGTCGCTCAAGACCAAAAGATCGGATCCCCGATGAAAAGAAGGATAAACTAAGAGGGCAGATAATTTTCTTGAGCACACAGCGAATGTAGCCTAAAGAGGTAGAGAAGACCCCTACTTGTTGTGGCCTCACCATGGCGAGCCCACGATGAGTCAGACACTGAAGGTCCAGAAGTAATGCCTGATCACTGTGGCTTAGCCATGGTGAGGAGCTCAATCTGCAGCATATCAGCATCTGATTTTTGGACCCAAACCACGTCCAATTTACTTAGCCACTTCTTGACTCAACTTGGGGGTATTAGACACGAAATTTTAACCCCGTTAGGTTAGATTTTGGTTCACCACACACACCACAAAACCTAGCTCTCTCATTCTCTCATCTCCATCTTTATCTTTCTCACTTCCTCCCTTCCATCCATGGCTTCCATCATTTCCTTCCTTATTGCTAGTTCTTCCATGGAGAGTAGCAGCTAGGCCCCACCATTCTTGGTGGTGGGAGCCAAGGGATGAGCATTGAAGCATATTAGGAGAGTTTTATTAGTTCTAATCCTTATTCCATTTGTTATATTTATGCTTTTCTAGGGTTCTAGGAGTGTATTTATGGCATTTGGTTGTGTGCTTGATTTCCATATGTTGTAATAGGATTAGAAACTATGATTATGTTATTTCTTTCTTGTTCAAATGCTTGAAATTGTTTTGTATTAACTTTGGGTTTAATGAAATTTATGGGTTCACGATTTTGTTATTCTTTTTGTGAAAATTATGTGCTAATGCAAGGTGGCTTAGTTAGTGGATTAATTCATTGAGGGAGATAGCATTAGAAGTAATTTATTGTGTTGAGACATTGGGTAAAATACTCTTTAGCCTTAATTCATTGTATGGTTGGCCATTAATGAATTAGGGTTTGTAGAGAAATTTAGAGCAATTGTGGGTTGGCCCAAATTGTGAATTAAGAGTCCTTCATGATTAATTATTTCTTGATTTTGAACTTAATCAACTTAGGATAAACTAACTAATGTGCGGGGTTCCGGCATTAATTAAGTTAACCTAAGCCTAGCCTAGAGGGGTCCCTTTAGGGTTCTTTTGAAAATCAATAAAAACTCCCCAAAAATCTTTTGAGCAATGATTCCCAAGGCTTTCATTCATCAAGAATGATTTTTATCCCCTTTTAATCCAAATCTCCCTTAATCCAATATTAGTTCATTTTGAACATACCACACTTTACACTACTTTTATACTTTAAAATCAACCCAAAAAAATGTTTTTACCCGTCCACTTGTTTTGCATCTAGTTACTAGGACATCGATTGCATTAATGCTCCTTGAGATCGACACCCGGGGATAGCTTCCACTATGCCTTGGGTTTAATTTTTTGAAGAGCAGACCCGAGGTGGCACCGTACCAATTTAATCCCTATTTCAGTTGCTCTTCAAACACACATACACGAATTCTTTCATCGATTTCACAATTTTTCATCGGTTCTTCATAGAGTTTGAGTTGCAAACCTTCTTGGGCATTTTATCTTCCTCCTTAATGAACTAAAACTGCTTGATGCTCTCTTTGACCATAGGATGAAGTGAAGCAAGCTATTTTTCCATCTTAGGGGAGTTTTTCTAATTCCAATTATGTAGCCATGGATTTCCATATGTCTTTGAATATTTGTTTTTCTTTTGTTTAGACTTCATTATTTCTGTTTGAGACTATAGGCTTTGTAATTGTTGAATTTCATCTTTGTTTTTGTCTTTTTGTTTCATCCATTCTTTCAGTTGACATTATCTTTATGAGTATTTGTTGATTTTATTGCCTATCAGTGTGTGGTGATTTAGTCCATTTAACTTGCATTGATTATGTCGTTTGTATGGATTATTTGGTTTAAGCATGTTGATGTTGAGTTCTTTCTCTAAGCGCTAAGGTAATGTAATTCCATCAATAAATCTCACCTTGAGAAACCATACTATTGATTCAATATAATCACATGAGCGTAATTAGGTAAAATTTTACAAATATAAGGGTTTGATTATAAGATAATATGAATTAGTTATAGGATCCAAAGGATATTGAGTAATTTGGATGGGACCCAAGTTATTCTATCTATTGGAATCTATTTCTAGTTGATGTTGGATTATAATTAACCTGTTTGGTTTATTGAGGTTGAGAGATGTTATCGTTAACCTATTCCTTCAATTATGGCTAATCATGTTTACATATAAGAACTTGGCCAAATTTACCTCTTCATTTCCCAAGAGATTGTGAAAAATATGCTTGCCACATGTTACCCCTAACCAAGAGAGCTTCCCATCATTTGCATTCCATTAATCATCCACTTTTATTATAAAAATACCAAAAACTAGTCTTTACATTTCTTTTAGGAAAAATAGCAAAAATACCTACTCACAAAACCCTGGTTTTTTTATAGCTTTTGTATGCATTTAGTTAGCTTAGGCAGTTAGTTAATCAACTCCATGTGAGACAATCTAGGAGAAAACCACTAGTGTAATCCTTGGCTTTTCATTAATTTTGCATTTGCATCTCAAGGTGTATTAGAAGAGGTAGCAAATCATCGCCACATAGCGAGGGCCACAGCAAAGCCGCGACAAAAAAAAATTCAGATTTGAATTTTGGGCCTCAAATCAGGTTATACCCAATACCCAATCATTACTCCCGAATCTGATCACTTAAGGCATGATTTTCGGGTTCATTTAGGACAAATTTGGATTTCCTATACCCTTCCTCTTGGTTGTTTATTCTCCCATGAAGAGCAGAAACTAAGCTCTTGTATTATTGGTGATGGAGCTCTAGGGTTGAGCTTGAAGTTTCAAAGAGGAGTGTTGTTCTCCATTCTCTCTTACTTATATGCATTTCAATTTATCTAGGGTTCAAGTAATTGTTATATGTATTTGGAGGTGATTCTCATTTATATCTTTGTATGTGTTAACCTCATGAAATTCACATCATTTTAGCACATTTTCCTATAGTTCTTACACTTTTTGGGGTGGATTTACACATTCTTTGATGCACACATGATAGGAAAATGTGCCATGTTGATAGTTGGGTTTAAGTCGTTGAATTCTTGATCTAAATGTGAATATTTTACCCTCTTTTTTTTTATCAACTTTGGCTTTTTGTAGATTTCATTGCTTGTTAGGTGGGTGAACCCAATCAATTAAGCTACAATTGAGTTGTATTTGAAGCTAAAATCAACAAAAGCAAGAAGTGGAAAAGAAGATTTAGAGCAACCAAAAAGGGTGAAAAAAGGAGTCTACAGAGAGTTATTAGCTGCAGCCAAAAGTGTAGGCAAAACAACTGGTTGCAACAAAACCCAAAATATTCTAAGCAGAAAGTTTTTGGCCATAGCCAACCAGCACATGCTAAGGTTTTGTCTGTGACCAAAATGCTGACAGGTTGCATAGTAAACACCTCAGCTCAAAAATAGGGTTTTAAAACACCCTAAACTCGCACAGAAACATATTCTTTCAACTTAGGACTTATTTGGGGGCTAATTTGAAGCATTTCTAACCTAGGGTTTGGAGATTTTCAAGGAGATTCAAGTGGAGATTGAAGATTTGAAGAGATTCAACCTCATTTCCCTTGGTTTTTCTTGTTCTTCTCTCTTTCTTCTCTGAAATTTCTGCCATGGCTGTCCATATTTTTTAGATTTTTATGGATTAAAACTTGATTCTTCTTCTCTTTTGGTAGTGAATGATATATATGTGCAGATTTTATCCTTCTATTCATCCTTGTAAGTGTTTGGCTACCATTTAGTTTGATTTGTTCATGTGGGGTTGACTTAAGGGAGCTAATGCATGTGGTTAAAATCATGCTAGGTAAAAATCATGTGTGGTTAAAATCATGCTTGGCTTGAAATTTACATGATAAATGGAAAGTTTGTTGGTAAAATAGATATATCTTTACTACCCTTGCATTGCCACATTAGGGTTGGTTTTAAAGTGGATTTTCATTATTTGTAGAAAGAGATTGTGCATTTTAATGAAAAGATAAACTTGATTTTGACTTGAGAGAGCTTAGTCAAGTGCATACAAACCTTAGGCAAACACATATATTCATGGAAAATACCATTTGAGAGGGAGTTCTACATGTCTTATGAAATGTAAAGGGGATAAATAATCCTAGACCCCATTTGATCCTTTAAGTCAAAAGAACCATTGATTTTATCACTTTCTACTTTTTACAAATTGATTTCAACATTTAATTACACCACCAAAAATATTTTCTTAGTTCAACTTAATTGAATTCACTTAGTCTTTTCCTTGGTCAAGATTTTAGTCTAAATCTCCGTGGGAACGATATTTTATGTTAATTACAATCTGTGCACTTGCGGTAAATGCTTGACGGCGAACAAGTTTCTGGTGCCATTGTCGGGGATTTGCAAAAATCTCTTAGCCAACCCTGGGCTAATGATATTAAATTTCACTTGAACTTGTAAATTTGTTTATAATTGCACTTTCTAGTTTGTTTTCTTATTTCTTTTATTTTAGTTTGATACTTTCTTTGTGTTTATTTTTTTTCTAGGTACCCTTCCAGTCTATGTAAGGATTGGATCTGGGCAGATTGGAGGTAGTTCTTGAAATAGCCAACCTCTTTGAAGAAAGTGAGACTGATAAATCTGAAACTATGGTGGAGGATGAGTATGATAGAGCTACCGTGGATGACTTTGCAAGTAGAAATATGAGGGATACTCAATATTGTATTCAAATGCCTGAAATGCAAGCTCATACTTTTAAGATCAAGCTAGTGAAGATCACAATGCTTCAACTGCATAGGATGTTCCATAGGCTTTAGAATGAAGATGCCATCAAGAACTTGATGTACTTCTTGGAAGTATATGGTTCCTTCAAGCATAATGGAGTTCTTGAAGATGTTCTTAGACTTCGGTTGTTCCCTTTCTCTCTACAAGGTAAGGCTAGGGAATGGTTCAATAATTTATCAGAGGGATCTATCAATTATTGGAATAATCTTGAAAGCAAATTTAGAGCTCACTTTTTCTATGATGATAATTCTGTAGAAGAAAGAGATGAATTTCTAAGTTTTAGGCAACATCCTATGAGCACCTATATGTAGCATGGGAGAGGTACAAAATGTTGATGAAGCAATGCCCTAATCATAGGGTAGACAAATGAGTGATAGTCCAAATTTTCTGCAATCCCCTTAATCCTTAATCTAAGGTAATGATTGATTCTATGACAAATCGAGGGTATAGAGATGTCCCTTTTAATGAAGTATTTCGACTGCTAGATCAACTGTCTGCTAACAACTCTTAAGGCATTGATAGGAGGACTTTACAACCATTGACAACTCCCAAAGAAGATTCTCCTTCCTCTTCACAAATTGCAACCATCTTCTCTGCAATGAACAAGCGGTTTGATGTGTTGGAGTCTCAAATCCATCAAGTCATTCTCAAGGTGTGCACTCTATTCATACTACTTCAGATGTTTGTGAGCAATGCCATGGCGTCCACCTTCTGGACCATTGTCCTCTTTATAAGGCTTTTGAATATGTTAACTACATGGAAAAGTTTCAAAACCCTCAAAACAACCCATATTCTCAAACATACAATTCGGGATGGAAAAATCATCCTAATTTCTCTTGGAACCAAGGACAATCTTTGAATCAAACTTCTTCCTCCGGTGTTAAGCCTACTCATCCACTGGGCTTTCATGTTCAACAAAGGCAAATTCAGATTAAGTAAGAAGAATAAAAAATGGAAAAGATGCTTACTCAAATCTTAGCTAGTCAAAGACAAATGTTCCTTGTAGCGTCCTAAAATCAGGTCAAATGGAGTCACCACCAAAATTTTTAAATATGGATAATTTTGGAAAACCTTTTGAAAATTATAAATGTCTTTTAAACCAAATTGGGCTCGGGAGTTGATTGTGCGTGGGGAAGGTGTTAGGCACCTCACAACACCTGTTCACAAGAACGGTTGCCCTGAATTAATTACTTCAAAACAAATATGGCCTTTAATTTTTATTTTAATTACCAAAAAATATATTCAAAAAATGATAAAATAGGGAAAATGAAACAAATTAATTATTTACAAAGATTGGACTTAACCTAGGATAAAAACCTAGGGCCTACGTACCCTTTAGAGGGATCAAAGCTCACGTAGTTCGGGGTAGAAATGCGTGTCAATTGGTTTGATATTTTTTTAAGAAAATGTTTAGTTAATTTTTTTTGGAATGATTTTTGTATTGGTTGATATTTTTAATTTTTTTGAAAACAACTATTATTATTATTTAAGGGAAAATATATTTTTTAAGAAAAGTTTCTTGATTAACACTCTGCGGAGATTCCTATAATTTCACACGGAAGATTAATCGTTTCTGCTTGCGGAGGTTCTGAAGCTTCACATGGCATAAAATGATTTTGAACCATTCTTCCTTAATCAAAAGAAGTTATATATTTTATTTTACTTTTCATAAGAAAACATTGGTTCACAATCATTATTAAACAAACAAAGACAAGCTTCAATGACAATTAAGCCAACAATAGCTTTCAATAGTAAGAGAGTTTATACCTGCGAGGCTTTGATCTTTGCTGCAAAATAATGAAGTGAAGAGGGCATATATAGGAAAATCAAACCATTTATTTGTTAAATCCTCCAAGTTTTCTAGAGAAGAAATGAAGTGGCATGAACGAATGAAGAAAGAAGGAAGAAAAAAACAAAAGGACTAGTTATAAATCAATCCAATCATATTATTCTAACCTTCAAGCCATTGATGTTGAAGCTTACATGTGTAGCAACAACCACGGAATATAGGCTTTCCTTGGAAAATAGTTAAAAATAATTATAGGATGGAAAGATTAAAAGAAATAAGGGAAGCAGAACAAAGAAAATGAAGTAATCAGTTTCTCTATATTTCTCCCTTGCTACCATCTCTCGAGACAATTTTGTCTCCCCAAACTTCTTCTCTTGTCTCTCTTTTCTCTCACTGTTTCCTCCTAAAAAGCCCAGCCTCTCTGAATCCTTCTAAAAAAATCTCTCATCCCTCTTTTTGTGCTCTCTTACTCTCGTTTATATAAGCACCACTAGGGTTTTCATCCATAAATGCACCAATTATTATTTTTTAATTTTTGTTTTATTTATTATTTATTATTTTAATAACATTTCCTATTCTAACAACATATTTTCTAATTTTAGTTTTTTATTTTTTATTAATTTTTTTAATCATCTACCACCCACCAATCATCATTAATGGCTCACAATCACTATCAATTCTACTTTTCAAATTTGACTTCTACAATTATGACCCAAAAATCAGCACTAATGACACCTAATCATAATAAATCAATGAATTTTTAAATTTTTTTGTAATAATAATTAAAGTGCCATTTTGCAATCATAATTAATGGAGATTCTACAAGAATGATTTTTGTTATTTTATTTTTATTATTTTACGGGGGCCCAGACAAAATAGGGTGTTTACAGTTGCCCTTCTTTACTTGTTCGTAGTTGAGAGGAGTGAGCTTCTCGTCTATGAATCAAGTAAAGATAAGAACACTTATTTTGTTCGGCCCGACATGAGATGCAAGAAGACATTACAAAGGATCCCCACAAACAAAAAGAGGGCATAAGCAAAATACAGTGCCCGTGCCCCTCTTTACTTGATTCACAGAAGAGAATGTGAGGGGGAAGCCCAAGAGCTTAGTGGACGGTAAAACATGACTCGAAAGAATAGTGCCAGTCAAGACTGGGCTTGAAAAGAATGGTCCCTACAAAGCAGGGCTTTAAGAGGGGGGCCAGTGGAATTGGGCTTAGAGAGGCTTGCGGAACTGGGCTTTGAAAAGAAAAGGGCCAGTGTAACTGGGCTTTGAGGGGCCTGTGTAATAGGGCTTCGAAAAGGAGCCTGCGGAGCAGGGCTTTAAAAGAATTGAGCCAGCTGATACTGGGACTTTGAAAAGGAATGTGCCTGCCGATACAGGGCTTTAAAAGAATTTCGCCAGCCGTAACTAGGCTTTGAAAAGAATAATGCTTGCTGGTACAGGGCTTTAAAAGAATTGTGCCAGCCAATACTGGGCTTTTGAAAATGAGTGTGCCTGCCGATACAGGGTTTTAAAAGAATTATGCTAGTAATTACTGGGCTTTAAAAAGAATTATGTTTATCGGTATGGGGCTTTAAAAGAATTGTACCAACTAATACTAGGATTTTGAAAGGAGTATGCCTGCCAATACAGGGCTTTAAAAGAATTTTGCCAGCTGTTACTGGGCTTTGAAAAGAATTATGCCTGCCGGAACAGGGCTTTCAAAGAATTGTACCAGCTAATACTGGGATTTTGAAAAAGAGTGTGCTTGCCGATACAGGGCTTCAAAAGAATTTCGCCAGCAGTTACTAGGCTTTGAAAAGAATTATGCCTGCCGGTAAAGGGCTTTAAAAGAATTGTGACAACTGATACTGGGCTTTTGAAAAGGAGTATGCCTGCCGATACAGGGCTTTAAAAGAATTGTGCCAGCCGTTACTGGGCTTTGAAAAGAATTGTGCCAACCATTTTTGGGCTTTGGAGGTGCCTGCCGATACAGGGCTTTAAAATGGTGCCAGCCGTTACTGGGCTTTGAGGGTGCCTGCCGATACAGGGCTTTAAAGGTTGCCAGCTGTTACTGGGCTTTGAGAGTGCCTGTCGTTACAGGGCTTTGGAGGTGCCTGTCGATACAGGGCTTTATAAAAAGGTGCCAGCCGTTACTGGACTTTGAGGGTGCCTGCTGATACAGGGCTTTAAAGGTTGCCAGTCGTTACTGGGCTTTGAGGGTGACTGCCATTACAGGGCTTTGGAGGTGCTGCCGATACAGGGCTTTAAAAAGGTGCCAGCCATTACTGGGCTTTGATGGTGCCTGCCGATACAGGGCTTTAAAAGAGGGCCCTAACAAGGAGTTCGTTTTGCTCCCTTATAGTAAAGCTTATGATATTGATGGAATGCCAATGCATATAATGGCACTTGAGATGAATGTGATAATGATCATGATGTAAAAGAATATGAGTATCTCATAAATGATGATGATGATGATGATGAAATCCCAAATAGGATGTCGTAAATGATGACAACAATAGTGATAGCAATGTGACATTAAACACATAATGCCCAAGATGATGTGATGCATGCAATATGATAATGATGATGCTGACAATCCTTGTGATATAAAGTTCAAATGAAGTTTTCAAAAATGAAGACTATGAATATCGATGACACTAAGAACGTGGTGCTCCAAACATGCAAACTAGTGATGACAAAGTCCTTATGAAGGTGATGTCAATGAATGAGACAAAGTCTATATGATGGCGATGATGGTGATGTAAACTAAGCATATGGTGCTCTAGACAATCTAATATGAGACCAAATGGTAATGATGGTGAAATCCTAATGAGGATGAGATTGATAACATGATGATGCTATTAAGGATGAGCATGAGGATGATGAATAGGCTTACTAGTGGTGTTGCCCTTTCTTTGGTCGTACTCTTAACCAAGAACTCATTAGTTCAATCATGATATCATTAACTTTAGGTCATTTTAAGTTTTGTAAGTTTGCTGACCCTAATGAGATTCCATGTGTGATCCTCATGAATAGTTTGAGAAGCTTTTGCATTTGCCCCAACCTAACAAAAATTCATATTGAGGCAATGTATGACATGATTGCAATATAGGCCTTAAACTTGCCCAAGTATGTGAAATGGCTTGCAATATATTTTAAGGAGGGTAACGTTATATTTATGTAAGACCGATAGTCATTGGCTGAAGTAATGGCTATAAAGTTTTGCCCAATTTATTAGAATTACTCTCCTACAGAATTTAGTGTCAAATTTTGAACAAAACTTTATTTTCTTGGCCTTAATTTGTGAAACATGACAATCTCCCTCTCTCTTCTTTTTTTGTCTATCTTCATCTTCAATGCTTGCATAGAAAAAAAACTTTTTTAGACTTCATTTAATTATGTCAATGCTGTCCTACGAAGTAGATGAGGGGCAATAGAATTGAGGAGAAATCCCAAATTCTAACTTGGTTGTCTTTATTGAATTGATGGAATGTATTGTCCCGAATGTGAAGCGCATGACTGGGAAAGGATCATATGCCATATGACACAGAAGATATTTCTCTATAGCCACCTGTTTGAAGAAGGATGTATGAGCAAGACTCAAGAACTCTAACCGTGAAATCTATGAGGTTAAAACATACAAGTCATATGAATAGAGGATCAACAAATATATCAGTGCATAACTATAAAAATTATGTTTCCAACCATGAGTTAGATAGAAACAAAGTAAAGAGCTTAACAAGAATGCAATGCTCCAATGATTTTCCTCACAAGGTATAGTATTTTCCCTCATCACTCAGTGTTTAAGGGTTAGTGCTTGCTCTCAATATCCAAGTTATCCAATTCCTTTTCCATAAGCTTGGCAATAATCTAATTTCTCCAGTAATCTGAGTCATATGCTAATATAGATCACAAGGACTTTATTTGGATATGCTATGGGTATAGGGTACAAGGAGAAGATGAATGATATATAAGAACCAAGGTGAATGCTTAAATGACTAAGAGAAATAGGAAATAAATGAGGAGTCAAGCAAGTGTACAACCCAAAAACCATATACAGAAGAGGAAATCAAGGAGGCTACTCATTTGTTCTTTTTTTGTTTTTCTCTCTTTTTTTTGGGTGCTCTAACTTTTGCCTAAGCCGCCCATTTGGGTTTTCAACTTAGCGAGCTTCTTTTCTTTTCTTTTTCTCCTTTTCCCAACTTTTCTCTCAATTATTTTTGTTTTCTCTTTTGAACTATTTCTTTCTTCTTCTTCTTTTCTTTTTTTCCTCCAACTTTGCAAACCCTGAATTGTTCATAAGAGAGTAGCCTTACTGCAAGATGACCTTAATAATGGCAGAGATGTACATATCCTCCCTTAACCAAGAAAATGAAGTGCTTTTAAGGATAAAATGTACCCTGAATGAAGGTAAGGAAGATATTTATGGCTTATGTGGCTAATGGATGAGAAAGAAATGTCATATCGGCACAAATGGATGTAAATGTAGCTTTTTGGTCCTTTTTCATTAATGATGAAATATGAATGCCTTGATCCTCTCTACATTAAGGAGATGAACCTTAAGTTTTACTTTGAACAAGATACATGCCAAGTTCTAGATTGGGTAAGGGATAAGCGGAAAACACATTAAAGTGAAATATGTCAATAGGCTCAAATCCTCACACGGCTTTTGTAATCATTTTTACATTGCATCCAAGGTAAACACTCTACCTTTTAACTAGACTTATCAAGGTTGGATTCAATCATTTTCATAACTAAGTATTTCTATAGTAAGTCATCACCTCTATTCAAGCAACTTGTGCAAAACAATTTTTTTTTTACTTCACATATAGGGAAAGACAACCAGTTTAGGGAGATATAGGGAGAAGGAAGGACGACATGGACAAAGTCATTTTTAATGAAAGATAGTCTATACAAGCATTACCAAATGAAGACACAACTTTTTTTTTTGTTTTGCTTCTTCTTCTTCTTTTGTTTTTTATTTTTGTTAACTTTTTATTTTCTCTCTCTAGTTTCATTCCTATTGTTTTGGATAATGCTATCGTTAGAATTTTTTTTAGGTTAGCATAATTCCCTTTAAGATATTCATTTTCTTAATGAAGGATGAAAGATTTCATCTCCTCTAGATGCCCCTTACATAATAGGGAAATAGAAGTTACATTTAACCTACGAGGAATCAAAATTCCTACAAGGTCAATGCCAAGGGATCTTATATCCATGAGATAACAAGTTAATTCTCATTCCAATAGTTAGTTAGAATTCCCTTATACTATTCACTTTCTTAAAGAAAGATGAAAGACTTCATCTCCTCCAAAATCCCATTGCATCATAGGGAAATAGAAGTGACTTCTAACCTGCGAGGAACCAAAATCCCTACACGATCAATGCCAAGGGGATATGGTTGCATGAGACCACATGTTGATTCTTATTTAATGAGTTATTCAAATGTCCTTATGCAATTCACTTAACAAAATATAAAAGACTTAATCTCCTCCAGATGCCCATTGCATCATAGGGAAACATAAGTGGCATTTAACCTAAGAGGGACCCAAGTCCCTGCACGGTTAATGCAAAAGGGATCTAGCTGCATAATATAACATGTCAATTCTCATTGCAAGAGTAAGTTTGGGTTTAAGAAAAATTGGAAGGAAATTCAACCATCTCCTTCCAAACATTTATGACAATTAGTTTTTGAAGAATTTGAATCCTTACATACTTATGGATGAATTTTATTATTTTTACTAAGTTGCTTAATGATTCCTTGTATTTTCTGGTTAAATTATTTGAATAACAATATTATCCCATATCGTTACCCTATATGTTTTATAGGCATGATAATTTAGCTCACATTGTGCTGGCATAAGGCTCTTTTAGCATCAACACCCTCTAGCCTCCTCTGAGAATCCATTGTTCTACAGGAAAATCTAGAGTTGATCCTTAGACAGGAAGGACCTTAATCCTATCCTAGCCTAAAATGTATATTTGATTTTGATTAGCTTGCATGCACTTCGAGTGTCAATATGGCTCATGGACATTGAGGACGAGAATTTTACTTTTTCTACTGGCCTATTACCCCCTAAGGAGAATGAAGTGCCCCTTAGCATGCGAGTGCCATGAGCAAATGCATGAAGCTAAATGATTATGAATGTGTTTAATAAGCCTTGAAATGGTTGGAATGCATGTCAAATAAGTGAGTAAATGCATATCAAGAAGAAAGAAGAAGATGGGCAATTCACAAAATTTCTAGAAATGTTCAAACAATTGCATATCAATATTCCTTTTTCCGAGGCACTTGAGTAAATGCCCAAATATGCGAAGTTCTTGAAAGATGTGTTGTCCAAAAAGAGGAGATTCAATGAATTTGAAATAGTGGCTTTGACTAAAGATTGTGGTGCTATCTTACAAAGAAAACTTCCACCAAAGTTGAAAGATATGAGGAGTTTCTACATTCCATGCAACAACGGGAAGAACTTCCAAGGAGAAGCCCTTTGTGATTTGGGGGCAAGTGTGAATTTGATGCCTTCTTCTGTTTTTAATCAACTAGGCTTGGGAGATTCAAGGCCTACTACAGTAACATTGCTCCTTGCTTATAGGAGTATCTCTCATCCTAGAGGGTCATTGAAGATGTCTTGGTAAAGGTACACAAGTTCATTTTTCCACTTGTCTTTATTGTTCTTTATTGTGAGGTGGATTAGAACATTCTGATCATACTTGGAGAACTGGATGTAGGTTAAGAGTTGGACCAAACCAGTATAAATTCTGTGTCTTGGATTCTTTCTTAGTTTAAAAATTTGAGAGACACAATTCACCCCCACTTGTGTATTTTCCTGCCATCTTCATTTGGTATCAAAGCACAGGCTTCTCAGCAAGTGATCCAACGATCAGAGAAGAAAAAGATCCATAGCAGGACTTGATGAAAATGTACTCCCTAAAGGAAGCTCAATAACTAAGCCTCCAGGTTATGATGGAGAACATTATGCCTTCTAGAAGATGAAGATGAAAATTTTCATTAAGGCTAATGGTTACAAACTATGGAGAGTCAATGAACATGGAGACTACATGCCTATGAAGACTAAGAATGGTAAAATAGTCCCAAAACGCCTAGAAGAATACAACAATGATGACATAGAGCACCTAAAGCTGAACAGCAAAGCAATACTGTAATTCAAAGTTCTCTGAGTTAAAAAGAGTATTTTAGAATATCAAATCTGGGAACTACCAAGAAAATGTGGGATGTTCTTGAAATTTCTCATGAAGGAAATGAAGGTGTAAAAAGTAGAAGAATAAATCTTCTGATAACTTAATATCATCCCTTCAAGATGAAGGAAGGATAATCTATCAGAGAGCTGGAAATCATATTTACCCACCTCATCAACCATCTTGCTGCTCTTCGAAGGATTCTCACTCAAGAAGAACAAGATACAAAAATTCTAAACATCCTCACAAATGAATGGCAAGCAAAGGCCACGCTATAGAAGAAATTCATTGGGAATCCATGAGCTCAGTAACTTATCTATTTAGGAGTCTGGCAAAACATGAAAGCAAGATGAAGTATAGACAGGAGCTAGCTGGAGCATAAAAGAAAAAGAAAACTCTAGTCCTGACATCCAGAGAAGAAGAAGGAGAAGAAGAGGATGAAGATGATGTTGATGATGAAGAAATGGCCTTATTGGTTAGAAGATTTAGAAGATTCTTCAAAGGTAGAGGTGGAAGGAGATTCCAAAAGAGAGATCCTAGCTACACAAAGAAAGACCAGCAGAAAAGTTCACCTGTGTGCTATAAGTGCAGAAAGCCTGGACACTTCCAGTCTGAATGTCCAAGCCTCCAAAGACAGAAGGACAAAGAAAAGAAGAAAGAAAAGTATGCTGGAAAGAAGAAAGCCTATGTTTCTTCAATATGGGGTGACAGCTCTAGTGATGAAGAGAGTGATTCTGAGGAAACTTCTAATCTGTGTCTTGTGGCTCAGGAAGAACCAGACACTGAGGTAAGTATTTTTGAACTGAACCATCCTTTCATGAACTCGAAGATGCTTACAATGCTTTACATATAGAGTTTGTGAAAATTGTTAAAGAAGTAGTATTCCTAAGAAAAAGAAATCTAGAGTATGAGAAAAAGGCTGAAATATCTACATCTGAGTGCAAAAGTGTGAAAATCTTACTCGTGAAAATGAAAAGCTTTCAAAAAATTTACAGAAGTTTACTAAATAAAGTAAACTTGGTTATGATGCTACTCCTGAAACCTTGAAAGCAAAGAGAAAGCCTGCTAAAGAAAAGCCTTATCTAAAGTTCTTAAGAAAAGCTACTAAGTATGTTAGTCCTTTTAGCTTCTGTAATTTTTGTAATAGAAAAGGGCGTTCCTTCTCTACATGCTATCCCAGAAAGTATGGTGTGACTGGAACCTATACATGGTTCCTAAAGGATTACAATTTCACATGGTCAGAAAAGATCAAAGTGTTCCACCTAACCTCAAAGGACCCAAACAGATTTGGGTACCTAAATCTCTGTAAATTCTCATACAGGTTTGTCTTAAGGCATCCAAGAGCAACAAGTGGTACATAGACAGTGGATGCTCGAGGAACATGATTGGGGATAAAGAAAAATTCAAGCACCTTGAGTTCAAGGAAGGAGCCAAAGAGGAAACCAGTCAGGAAAGGTAGCTGAAATTGGAGAAGTGAATCATACCAATGGGCAAACAGTCAAAGATGTCTACTTTGTAGAAGGTCCATGTCACAACCTCCTGAGTGTAAGCCAAAAAACTAACAAGGGTAACTGGATAATTTTTTATTCTAATGAATGCATGATAACTGATAAGAATGATTTAGATATTGGGGAAGTTGCTTTAAATGTAAATTAAGAGCTAGCAGAAATGGAAATTGTTATACTATTGATCTAAATCAATCAATGCAAGAAAAATGCTTTATTAGTAATACTGAGAACTGTTGGCTATAGCATAGGAGACTAGCTCAGAGTTGAGCTCAAAGTTGAGACAAATATTGTCTGTGAAGCATGCCAAAAGGGGGAACAAACAAAATCTTCTTTCAAACCTAAGAAGATAGTTTCCACAATAAGGCCATCGGAGTTGGTGCATATGGATCTGGTAGGTCCAGCAAGAGTCAAAAGTATAAGGGGAAATCTATATACTCTTGTGATTGTGGATGACTATTCTAGGTTTACTTGGATGTTTCTTTCTTCTAAACATGATGCCTTTGATGCTTTTCTATTATTTGCTAAGAAAGTACGAAAGGAAAGAAGCTGTGAAATTGCAACAATCAGAACAGATCACACTGGAGAATTTGATAACAGTGACTTTGCTGAATTCTGTGAAACAAAATGGCATACACCATAACTTAGCACCTAGAACACCCCAGCAAAATGGGGTTATGGAAAGAAAGAATAGAATTCTGATAGAAATGGCCAGGACTATGCTGAATGAAAAATGAGTATCATAAGGATTTTGGGCTAATGCAAGGAGCACATCATGCCACATTTCAAAGATATTTTTGAGATGATTTGGGGGGGGGGGGTTTGAAGCTTCTACATACATAAAAATGAAGCTTAAGACTCGACTAAAGGTATTTTTGAGATGATATTGTGAGTGAAGGTTGTTTTGGGTCCGATTTCTTCCAATTTGTGACTCAGGGTATTGTTCATCCAATGCCCTTTTCTTTGATTTCTAGATGTGTGTTGCTTGAAACCTTAATTAATTGTGTTTAGGAGTAAGTTAGAGTATATTTTGTGCCTGGGAGGTGTGATTTTGTATTGGGCCAACGGGTTCGGTGGCAGGAAGGGCGAGGATTTGTGATGTTTAAATTAGTAGGAATGATGTTTAATTGGATGTATGAAATTGCTGTAATTTTTCTTCTTCTTGGCTGCTCTATTCTGCTTTGATCAGCGATGAGGAAGAAGAATTAATGATATTTTTGAATTAGTTGATGTTTTATTTTGAATTCTGATTAATGGAGTTTGCTTTTGTGTTTTATTTGTTCTGTTGGTTTCACTACTACAAAAAGCCCTTTTTATGTCACCAATTAACGTCACTTATTTAAAAATGTGACATTGAAAACAAAGAAGAAAAAACAACATCACACTTAAAATTAAGTGTGATGTTGAAACTTTTCAATGTCACACTTAAATTAAGTGTGACATTGAAAAGCACTTTCCATGTCACACCAAATTTTGGTGTGACATGGAAAATGTTTCAACGTCACACCAAAATTTGGTGTGACGTTGAAACCACTTTCAACGTCACACCAAAATGTGGTGTGACGTTGAAAGTTGTTTTCCACGTCACACCAAAATTTTGGTGTGACGTGGAAAACCCGTCCCTCTTTTTTTTTTTTCATTTCCCGCCCCCCCTCCCACATTGAAACCACTTTCAACGTCACACCAAAATGTGGTGTGACGTTGAAAGTTGTTTTCCACGTCACACCAAAATTTTGGTGTGACGTGGAAAACCCGTCATTGAAACCACTTTCAACGTCACACAAAAATGTGGTGTGACGTTGAAAGTTGTTTTCCACGTCACACCAAAATTTTGGTGTGACGTGGAAAACCCGTCCCCTCCTTTTTTTTTATTTCCCGCTCCCCCACTTTAATTTTTTCATTTCGCGCCCCCCAAAATAAAAACCATCAACTCCAGCTGTCTCCCACCCCCACCCCCCCAAAACAAAAACATCAACTCCAACTCTCCCTCATCCACACCCCCGTGTCCTCAGCTTCCCTACCCCCCAACGCCCACAGCTCCCCCCTCCAACACCCCTAGCTCCCCCTGGTGCCCACAGCTCCCCCACCCCCTAACCCACAGCTCCCCCCTTCCCTCCCCCCACAACTCCCCCCAGACGCCCCCCATCCTCCTCACCCTCCACCTGCAGGTTCATTTCTTCTTTTCTTTTTTCTTTTTTTTTTCTGGTAATTAAATATGCAATTTCTATAGGGTTCTTTTTTTTTACTTGTTCAAGGTTTTTTTTCAGCTCTGTTTTCCTCCTATCGGGTTCAACAATTTCAATCGTGCCTCCGTTCGCAGCTTCACTTCATCCAGGTTCCTTCTTTTCCTTTTTTTTCCTGATAATTAAATCTGCTGCCTTTTTTTCTCAATTGTAAATTGCAAAAAATGCCATAGAATATTTAATGGTTTTGTAAGTCTTGTAAATTGGTCTGCCATAGAATGTTTAATGTTCAATTGTAAATTGGTTTGCAAATGCTGTTACGTTGTAATTGCTGCAAATATTGCATACTTGCCAAAATGTTTTATAAGTCTTGTAAATTGGTTTGAATAGGTTTTTGTTCTCAAATTGCTGAATATCAACGGGGAATAAAAAAATTTAAAACGTTTTTTTTTTTAAAAAAAAGAAACCACGTCACACATAATATCTTGTGTGACGTGGTTTCCTGGAAACCACGTCACACATCATATCTTGTGTGACGTGGTTTCCAGAAACCACGTCACACAAGATATTATGTGTGACGTGGTTTCTCCGAGCAACTTACAACGTCACACATAATATTATGTGTGACGTTGTTTCTCTGACTTTCTATGTCACTTGTTTATGTGACGTTAAAAGTCCATTTTTCATGTCACTTGATTCAATGTCCCCTGAAAAAGTGACGTGAAAACCCCCAAAATTTGTGACGTTAAAAGTACTTTTTGTAGTAGTGTTTAGCATTTTAGAGAGGAGGTTTAAATATGATTAAGGGAAAACTGAAATATGTTGGGGTGATGTAAAAATAATTGTTGTTGACTTGAGTTTGTTATTTTAACTCCAAGCATCTAGTAACTATGTTTGAGGTTTAGTTTATAGCTTTATGCTTTAATTGGGTTTGAATTAATCAAATTTCAGTTGTTAGGAATCAAATTTATAAAGTTTAGAAATATGATTTTTACCAATTGTTTGAGGTTTATAGTTTGAAAATTTATGCTCTCTTTATGGTCCATGGTTATAGATCATATATATTAGAGATGAAGTATAAAGATTAATGTCATGGTTAGGGGTGGATTAATGGGCGTCGCTTTGATTTTTACCAATTGTTTGAGGTTTATAGTTTGAAAATTTATGCTCTCTTTATGGTCCATGGTTATAGATCATATATATTAGAGATGAAGTATAAAGATTAATGTCATGGTTAGGGGTGGATTAATGGGCGTCGCTGGCTTGAGGGTTAGATTTGTAAGGTATTGATTTTAGAAACAAGGGAAGGAAGTTGACGTATAGAGCATGATTTAACTTATGGTAATTGTAAAGGACTTTTGAATGGTATGGTATGAGTGATGTTTAAGTGGAGTAAGTGGAAAAGAAGAAGGGAATTAGTCAATATTGAGCTTGAAATTGGAATTTTATCCTATGTGATGTTAAGATGGGTGAAAATTGTTTTAAGGTAAGGGGAATTTTGATTCTTAATGGAAGTTAGTGATTTGAAATGGAGGGTGATCTTGAGGTGTATAGAAAATTAAGTTGTTAACTCTTTAAGGTGTTTGGGATCTTACATGAAGCATGGAGATTTAAGAAGATGGTTAGGGGTTGGATCATTTGGAGTACAACTTACAGATTTGGAAATGGAAGATTAAGGATAAAAATTTGTCATTGTAAAGTGATACCATATGGGATAAATGTCCTAAAATTTATAACCAATACTTTAAAGTTTCAAGTGCCTCCTTGGAGTGATTGGTAAACAAATGAATTAGGTTTCATAGATTTTCCTCATGCACTGTTTTGAGCATCCCTATTATAGTAGGAAGGAGCTGAAATTCGTAATTTTGAATGAGGTAGAAACCCATTTATGGATACTCTTCAAAGCTAGGGTGATGTTCTAGATGGTCAAGACAAGATTAGAGATTTAAATAACCTAAAGTTTTAAGTTTGTTATTCAATGCTCACTTAGAATAATCAATCTCCTAGCTATTAAACAAAGTTGATTATGACAGTATAATAGAAGGATATAATTAGTTTACAGGACCTCAAATATTGAACTAGAAACTGGGAATGATTTTGAAGTTTATTGATCTATGCTCTGTTTATGTTTTCTATGTCATGAAGATTTAAGTTTTGATATTAAAGATGGAATCAGCTGTTCAGTCAAGGTACTACAATGAGGAATAAAAGTGATAAAGCGGAGGATTAGGTTGTTTGATGTTTTCGAATCGTTAATAGTATTCAAGAAAATTTAAAGGATTGTATTTTTAAATATACAGGAAATGGATAATAGAGGCTTGAATTATGGTGTAAGAATGAGTAGATTAAAGTTGATTTTCGAGGTTGCATGTGATTTTCTCTGGATTCTTTCTTCTTTCAGGTCACCGATTTTCTATTTTGTTGTAGAAAAGCTAATTAGCTTTATGATTGATACGACGGGAATTTGTAGACATTATTGAAAGTTGTTATATGATTTATAACACTTTATGAGTGATGTTTGAATCTGATGTGTTTGTTATTCAATGTCTACTTAAGGTTGGTGACTTCCTAGTATCTAAACTATGTTTATGTTGCTTTAATTATGGCAAGAGAACTATTATAATAACTGAATTTAAGAAGCTATAAATGAAAGGAAGGCTTTGTTTTGTAATTGACAGGAATGCACAAGAGGGGGGTGAATTGTGCTTTTGAAAACTTAGACGGATAAAAATAGAATTTATACTGGTTCAGCTCAAACTCTTGGCCTACGTCCAGTTCTCTAACTTTCAATTGGGTTCCACTAATTCTCAAGATTCAAACGGGCTCTTGAGTGCCTTTACAGATGATCTTTCAGTAAGAACTCCTTCTTACAGATCACTCCCCCTTACAACTTGTAAGAATACAACCCTTTCCTCTAGGATCCCACTATCCTAAGGAAATCGCTCAACAGATAAGTAATTCAGAATTACAAAAGCTTGCTCACACTCTTGATATGATAAGATTACAGATTGAAGAACAATTGAGAGAACTCAGATCGAATTGATTGCCGTAGGAAAAAGGTAGTTAGATTTCACTTAATGCTCTCTACCAACCAATGTCAACTTTAACTCCTTTTTTAATCTCTTTAGATTTTCTGCCCGTTGGAGTAGCAGAGTCTCTATGCTCTAGTTGTGAAGCTCAGAGAGGTGAAGATCTGGAGATTGATGATGATTCTGAGTTGCATTTAGTTCTCCAGTGTGAAGTTTGTGTGCTTTTTCTCTTTCCCTCTTCTCTGCATTTAGTGTACTGTGCTAGAAGGCTAGATTGCTGTGAGTAACGGCTCTCTGTTTGTGTTTCTTTATGTACAACATAAACTGCCTGAAATAGCAACAAGTACATCTTGCAATATAAAGATAGTTAGTCATAAGAAAAGAAACAAATTTGAAAATCTTCAGTTTCCAATCGATTGCTAGAGCTGCCAATCGATTGGTGTTTCTAGCCGTCAATCAATTACCTTCAAGTTGGTTCAGATTGCTACCTGCATCACTCGATTGAAGTGTCAGCTATCGAATAAAAACTGAGTGAGTCAATCAGTTGCTTGATTTTTCACTCGATTACCCTGTCTCAATCGATTGATTAAGCTTCAATCGATTACACAGTCGTTGATTTCAAAGTAAGTTCCAATCGATTGCTTATCGATTTTACATCGATTGCAGTCCCAATCAATTGCTTTTACAATCAATCGATTGATCTTAGTCTGATAACTTAGAATGATTTTGTACTACAATCGATTATTCATTCTTCCTATCGATTCACAATCCCCAATTGATAGGCAATCGATATGCCATCGATTGCATAATGTATTCTCCAATCGATTGCCTGTTCTTTGAATCTATTGCTTAACTTAGATTTTGAGAAATAGTTTTTCTAAGAATTTCTCTAATTTAAGATCTCATAAACCTATAGCCTAAGTCATGTTTGGTTATCGTCAAAATTCAAAGTTCAACATTCTCCCCCTTTTTGATGATGACAAAACATACTTGGCTAAGAGAAATAAAAACAGTATTAATGAGATGAGAATTTTATCGGTGAATGTTCAGAATTATTTCAGAAAGAAGAAAAGAATTATGAACTCCTAATATCATTAAGCAAATAATGGTTAGTACATAGACAAGTTCATACACGAAAGCAAAAATAAGAAACTCATCAGTCATAATCAAAATGAGAAAAATAAATATGACAGATGCATGAGGGAAGGGTTTGGTTTAATCTGAGTCTGAATCTAATCCTTTCCAGTAAGGTTTTAAATCATAATCTCCCTCTTCACTACTAATTTTCCCAGAGTCAGTTGGAGGCTCTTCATAATGAATTATTACTTCAGATTCAGCCTTTTTCTTCTTGGTAGCAAGAGCTTTCTTCTTCTTAGGAGGAGATAGAGGAGAAAAGTGGGAGAGCAACTTATCCAAGCGAGACTGCTTCTTCTGCTTCTTCTTGGGAGGAGGCTTGACTGATTTTCCCTTTCCTTTTGGTGCAGCCTTCCTCTTAGGGGCAGGATTAGGCTTTGGCTCCTCAATTACTATCCCCTTTGAAGCCCTTGAACCTTTTCTGATTGGAGCCTTAGCAGGAGGTTTAGGTGCAGTCATCTTAACCCTATTTTTCTTAACTTCAGACTGAACCTCAGGTCCTTCTTCTTCCTTATCAGACTTAAGGAAATCTGTAGTAGTCTGAATGGTATCCTTCACAGCTGGCTTGCCTTTGAATTAGACCTTTCTCCTGACACCCCAACTAGGTATCACAGCTTGAGGCATATCAGTCTTTTCTCCTTTCTCTGCCTCTGCCTTTACAGCATCCTTGGCTTCCCTCTCTTGTTGGCTTTTGGTTAGCCTCTCATTCAGCTCTTCCACTTGATGGTGGAGTTCATCTGCTTGTTGATGGAGATGAAGGATTTTATTGACTGAGACAGGTTAGGACCCTTAGTACAACATCATTGCCAGGCCCATGTCTTCTTATTCAACAGCACCTTCCCTTTCCAGAGCTAAGCTTGCATCAGAGGGAGGCACATTTGAGGACACGGGTTCCTCGTGAGTCAGGTCCTCAATCTCAACTTGCTCTCGCATGAGATCTTAAGCCAGCTTATGAATCTGTGGCAGAATCTGGTCCAGAGTGGCATCAGATTCCTCAGTTTGTGCTTTCAGAGCTATCTCCTCTTTTGGATTCTTAGCTGCAACTTTCTCAACTTCAACATTCTTCTCCCCCTTTTTATCATCATCAAAAAGGGTACGCTGGGCCATAGGAGAGGGTTCTGAGGTAGGAGTGGAGAGAGGAGAGAAGGCAGTATTGGAGAGGTAATGGGAGCGGTATCTTTATTTCTGGCATAGGTATGAGAAGGGTTCTTGGTGAACGGGGGGTGTGTAGGATAGGAGCTGGAATAGAGAGGGGTGGTTGAGAAGTGGGAGATGGAGGATGAGGTGAGGGGAAGGTTCTTTGGAAGGTAAAGGTGCTTGGGGTGATGGAGGATTGGCTTGTGTTTGGATAGGTGGATGAGGTGAAGTGGTTGGAGAAAGATGAGGGGAAGCTTCTGGTGAAGGGGTAGCTCTAGGGTGAGTAGAAGGCCCTGCACCATCTGAGGCCATGAACTGTGCTCCAACTGCTCTCCTCTCACTAGGATGAAGATAACCCAGCATTTGCTCAATATTGGCTATTCTGGCTTCCAAGTGAGTCATGGTATCCACCACAATTTGGTATCCCTCATGCACAAATGTGCCACAGCTGACAACAGAGGGGATCAGAGAGGAGTTCAAGGCTTTAACTAATCTCCTTAACAATCTGTCCTCTACTCCTTGAATCTGAAGTGAGACTTCATTGATTAGGTTGATGTTGCTCTGCTCAACCAGTGTGGGAATGATGCCTTGCAAGTTCTGAGTCACCTTGGTAGCCACCTGATTGATGACTTCATTTGATATGATATTCCTCATGCCAGACCCAAACAGAGATGGAGCCTGAGTTGTGGGAGCTGAGGAATGGGCTTCATCTTGGGCTTCCTTGGAGGCTTCAGTGTGAATAGTCTTGCCTTTGGATGGTCTGGCAGAGGTAGAAGGGACTTAAGGAGCTGAGGTATGCCTAAGAGGAGCTGATCTATCTTGAGCATCACCAGGGATTTCAATCTTCATTTTCTTCAGGTGAGTACTGGTGAAGAGAGGAACCTCATGCACATCATTCTCTTCTAGGTACCAGATATCATTCTTTTGAAGGATGAATGATATCAGTTGAGGGAATGGTAGAGGAGTCTTGTCACTGTAGGATCCTCTAAAACTCATGAACTCCTCCGTGAGAATTTGGCCCAGGTTGAGAGGCTCCTCTTTTATCAAGGCAGGAAGGATTGGATTGTCAATCTTGTTCAGTTCACTTAGATTCCCTGCTTTGTTGACCATACAGCGAGAGTAGGCATAGTGAACAAGTAGACTGTAGATGGTCATGTCAGCTGGCTTCACACTTTGAGGGTCTTTGGCTTCCCCAGAAGGTTGGTAGATACTTAGAAGCTCTAAATCCAGATATTTCTCCTTCTTCTGCCATTAATTGCAGAGTGGATTTGAGATTTTGAACCACTCATTCAATGTCCTCCAGTTGAATAAGAAGGACTTTCCTCTTACTATAGAGGTTACTTTAATGTCAACCACCTCATTCTTAGTGGTATGGGTGCTGTTGATCTCCATTGCAGTGTAAAAGCTTCTCACCACTTGCTCGCTGTAGGGCAGATTTATTGTTAGAAATTCCTTGTACTCTGACAACCATGGAGATAAATCTACTCCTAACTGCTGGAGATGATCTATGTCAAAGCAACAGGTCCTTTTGTTGATGTCCCTGTGCTTGTAGACATCACTTATTGGTAGATCCCTTTCTGTCACAAAATCCTCTTAGGGAACCACAACTTCTTCAATGATTTTGGCTTTGGAGGTGTCTTTGTTCTTGCCAGATACCCCGTGGAGAGGACTTGGATTGAACCTCCCCTTTATCTGACTTCCTCTGGGAGGTATTCACAGAGTCTGCAAACGTGACCTGTTTCTTAGATGAGGACTTGCCTTGAGAGGAGGACTTAGCTAATTCAGCCATACTTTGATTCTGAAGCATGGCTGGATCAATTTTGAGAGGATCGTCTAAGGGAGGAGGAAACTTGTCTTTTTACACTTTAGGTATAAAGCGAGGGGATTTTTTTGAGGATTCTTTCTGGGCTTTGTGCTTTTGGCTCTTAGAGGAGGATTTAGGAGATTTTGAACTGGGTAGGATCATTTTGGGAGGCATTTTGGTTTTATAAGGATGATTGGGTCTGATTCAAACTTAAAACTGCTAGGGTTTTGAGAGTTTTGAGTGAGAGAGCGTGATTGTTGACAAGGATTGTAAGTTCTGGTTCGAAGAGGTGTTGAAGATGATGAATAGTGAATGCAAAGTGATGCAATGGTTAGAAATTTACAGTTATATAGGAAGTTGGTGAGAGAAAAGTTACCGGTGTAATATTACCGTTGAGGTTGCAATCGATTGACTGTAGAACTCTTCTATCGCTGGAAGGAATTTTCAATCGATTGATGGCCCAACAATCGATTGGTAAGTGTTGTGCTCGAATGAATCCCACGCTGAGAAATCGATTGCTCCTTCCTAAGCTTCAGATTGGAGATGTCTGCAAACGATTGGGCCAATGCTGCAATCGATTGGGCCTGCACAATTGATTGATTTGTTAGCACTCGATTGGATTTTTTCACTTTTACTTGAAACATTTTACCCTAAACTCCTCAATCGATATCCATCGATGTCCAATCGAGTGATAATCATATGTAGCAATTGATGGCAAGTTCTCTCAATCGATTGCCCTTCCAGTTTTTGTTACATGACCTGCAAAGATATGATAAGCCACTCCGATGCCTAAGTCAGTATTTTATCATCAAAATTGAACTAAATTCAATTAAAACCAAGAGGTTTAAGAGATTTGATACAAATTTTACAGCTCATTGGGATTTACCATTCCCAATTCCCTTATAATATACATGAATTGTTCAGCTGCCAAGGGATTGGTGAAGATATCTGCTAGCTGCAAGTGAGTGGGAATAAACTCCACCCTGACATCCTTCTTTTGAACATGGTCTCTAATGAAGTGATGTCTGACATCGATATGCTTAGTCCTTGAATGATGCACTGGATTTTTAGCCAACCTGATTGTGCTAGTGTTGTCGCAAAGGATAGGGACTTCTGGAAATTCCATTCCTAGATCCTTCAATTGATGTTTGAGCCAAAAAACTTGAGCACAGCAACTTGCAGCAGCAATGTATTCAGCTTCTGTGGATGACAGGGAGACATAGTTCTGTTTCTTGCTGGCCCAAGTAACCAAAGATCCTCCAAGAAATTCACACTGACTACTGGTACTTTTTCTATCAGTTTTGTATCCAGCATGATCTGAGTCTGAATATGCCATGAGATACTCCTGAATTCCCTTGGCATACCATAATCCTAATTCCTGTGTACCAACTAGATACCTCAGAATTCTCTTAACACATTTATAGTGGGATTCCTTAGGTCTGGCTTGATATCTGGCACAAATTCCCACATTGAATTCAATATCTGGTCTGCTGGCAGTTAAGTATAAGAGGGAACTAATCAGACCTCTGTATGTGGATTGATTGAAGTCCTTTCCCTCTACATAAGCATCCAGTAATGCTGTGGAACTCATAGGTGTATCTTCTTCTTTGGATAGATCCATTCCAAACTTCTTCAAGATCTCTTTCACATATTTGGTTTGAGAAATGAATATTCCATCTTTTCTTTGCTTAATTTGAAGACCTAGGAAGAATTTCAGTTCTCCCATCATAAACATCTCAAATTCTCCCTGCATAGTCTTAGAAAATTCCTCACAAAGAGATTCATTAGTAGCACCAAAAATAATATCATCTACATAAATATGAACTATAAGCATGCTTTTCCCTTTATGCAGAATAAATAGAGTAATGTCTACTTTTCCTCTTGTAAAACCCTTATCTAATAAGAAATTACTTAATCTTTCATACTAGGCTCTTGGAGCCTGTTTTAGTCCATATTGGGCCTTTTTCAGCTTGAAAACATGATCAGGTTTAGAGATGGTTGTTGAACATATACTTCTTCCATAATATAGCTATTAAGAAAGGCACTCTTTACATCCATTTGATAAAGTTTGAAATTTTTGAGGGATGCAAAAGCTAATAAGATCCTTATTGCTTCTAGTCTTGCAACTGGGGCAAAAGTCTTCTCATAATCTATGCCTTCTTCCTGGTTATACCCTTTAGCTACAAGTCTTGCCTTGTTTTTTACTACAGCTCCAGATTCATCAAGTTTGTTTTTAAAACCCACTTGGTTCCTATAATTGGATAGTTCGATGGTCTCGGAACCAAGTCCAAACTTGACTTCTTTCAAATTGATTGAGCTTTTCTTGCATAGCAACTATCCAGTCACAATATGTTAGTATTTCTTCTATGCAAGAGGGTTCAGTTTCAGAAATGAATGCTGAAAAGTGCATTTCATTTTGAATCTGGCTTCTGGTTTTGACACCTCCACTACATCACCAATTATTTGCTCAAGAGGATGATCCTTATGATGTCTCCAAGCCGAGGGTCCTGCTGGTTCATTGTGAGAATCATTCTCTTGGCCTTCTTCATCCGGTGACGATATTGGTTGTGTTGAAGCTTTAGCTTTGTCTGAAAAATCAGATTCTTCATCTACTAATAGCCTCTGTTCAGAGTCAGTTTCATCAAATACTACATGGACTGACTCTTCAACAGATGTTTTTTTAAATACTCTATAGGCCTTACTTCTGTTAGAATAACCAATAAAAATTCCAGAATCAGCTTTAGGATCGAATTTACCTAAGTTTACCTTCTCATTGTTGTGGATGAAGCATTTAGAACCAAAGACTTTGAGATTACTTACATTTGGTTTTCTTCCTTTATAAAGCTCATATGGAGTTTTATCCATACCCTTTCATATGAAGGCTCTGTTGGATATGTAGCAAGTTGTACTCATTGCATCTGCCTTGAAAATTTGAGATACTCCTCTTTTATTGAGCATTGTTCTAGCCATTTCAGTGAGTATTTTGTTTTTCCTTTCAACCACTCCATTTTGTTGAGGAGTCCTTGGAGCTGAGAAGTTGTGATTTATTCCATTCTCTTCACACAGCTCAACGAAGTCTTGGTTTTCAAATTCTCCTCCATGATCTGTCCTAATTGGGCTTATTTTCTGCCCTTTTTCATTATGCACTTTCTTGCCAAACACATAGAAAGCATCAAAGGTATCATGCTTGGATGAAAGAAACATAGTACAAATGAACCTAGAATAGTCATACACAATCACAAGAGTGTATAGACTTCCTCCTAGGCTTTTCACTCTTGCTGGACCAACTAAGTCCATATGGATTAGTTCCAAGGGTCTAGAAGTGGAGACTTCCTTCTTAGGTTTAAAAGAGGACTTTGTTTGTTTCCCCTTTTGACATGCTTCACACAATAAATCAGTTTTTACTTTCATATGAGGTATGCTAATGACAAGATCCTTTTTGACTAGCTTATCTAATTGAGTCATGTTCACATGAGCTAATCTCCTATACCACAACCAGCAATTATCAGAGTTACTTATAAAACATTTTTCAGAAAGTTGTTGGCTTAAATCAACAGTGTATAAATTTCCATTCCTATTAGCTTTTAAACAACATTTAAGATTGGATTTATCTATGGTTAATTCTTCTTTATTTACTATGAGGCATTCATTTGAGTTAAAGATTACCTAGTTACCTCTGTCAGTGCTCTGACTGACACTTAGCAGATTGTGACAGAGACCTTCCACAAGATAGATATCCTTGATTACTCCAATTTCTCCTATTCCAACAATTTTTCCTGACTGGTTTCCACTAAAGTTGACTTTGGTTCCATCCTTCATGATCATATTGTCAAATTTCTCTCTATCACTAGTCATGTGTCTTGAGGATCCACTGTCTATGTACCACTTGTTGTTGTTGGATGCCTTAAGACAAACCTGCACATGCTAAGCTGTTTTAGGTACCCAAATTTTCTTGGGTCCTTTGGGATTAGTTTGCTGCCTTTGATCCGTATGAATTTTAGGCTGATGTATCTCATTGATTCACCTCACATTTCTCGAATGGCAGTGGCCTTCATTTGCCATTCTGGTGTGAGGATCTTCAGAATTTTAGACACCTGCTCAGCTTCTGTGATTCTTTTTCCAAGAGTAGTGAGATTATTTATTAGATGTGTGAATCTGATCTCCAGCTCTCTGATGGGCTCTCCTTCTTCCATTTTGAATAGATGAAATTCTGAAACTAGTTGCTCAGATCTTCTTTCTTTGACTCCTGAGGTTCCTTCATGAGCAATCTCCAGAGCATCCCACATCTCTTTAGCTGTTTCTAGATGACATACTCTGAAATATTCCTTCTGGCTGAGAGCACTTTGAATTACCAGAATTGCCATGCTGTTCAGCTCCATATAGTCTTTGTCATCATTTGTAAATTCTGCAGGCAGTTTAGGCACCTGAGCTCCATTTTCAATCTTCATCGCACAATGTCTCCATCTTCTATAATCTTCCAGAGCATATACCCATTTGCCTTGATGAATGTCCTCATCTTCATCTTCCAGAAGGTGTAATGTTCTCCATTGAAGCCTGGAGGTTGGTTAATTGAGCTACCTTCTGGGAGAATATTGTCATAACCTGCCATGATAGATCTTTGCTTCTCTTGATCATTGGATCAAATCGTTCTGAGAAGACCTGCTCTGATACCAAATGTAATTGACAGGAATTCACAAGAGGGGGGTGAATTGTGCTTTCTAAAACTTAGATGGATAAAAACAGAATTTATACTGGTTCAGCCCAAACTCTTGGCCTACGTCCAGTTCTCAAACTTTTAGTTGGGTTCCACTAATCCTCAAGATTCAAATGAGCTCTTGAGTGCCTTTACAGATGATCTTTCAGTAAGAACTCCTTCTTACAGATCACTCCCCCTTACAACTTGTAAGAATACAACCATTTCCTCTAGGATCCCACTATCGAAATCACTCAACAGATAAGTAATTAAGAATTACAAAAGCTTGCTCACACTCTTGAGCTGATAAGATTACAAATTGAAGAACAATTGAGAGAACTCAGATTGAATTGATTGCCGTATGAAATAGGTAGTTAGATTTCACTTAATACTCTCTACCAACCAATGTCTACTTTAACTCCTTTTATAGTCTCTTTAGATTTTCTGCCCGTTTAAGTAGCATAGTCTCTATGCTCTAGTTGTGAAGCTTAGAGAGGTGAAGATCTGGAGATTGATGATGATTCTAAGTTGCATTTAATGCTCCAGTGTGAAGTTTGTGTGCTTTTTCTCTTTCCCTCTTCTCTGCATTTAGTGTACTATGCCAAAAGGCTAGATTGCTGTGAGTAACGGCTCTCTGTTTGTGTTTCTTTGTGTCTAACGTAAACTGCCTGAAATAGCAATAAGTTCATCTTGCAATATAAAGATAGTTAGTCATAAGAAAAGAAACAAATATAAAAATCTTCAGTTTCCAATCGTTTACTAGAGCTGCCAATCGATTGGTGTTTCTGGCCGTCAATCGGTTGCCTTCAAGTTGGTTCAGATTGCTACCTGCATCACTCGATTGAAGTGTTAGCTATCGAATAAAAACTGAGTGAGTCAATCAGTTGCTTGATTTTTCGCTCGATTACCCTGTCTCAATCGATTGATTAAGCTTCAATCGATGATACAATCCTTGATTTCAAAGTAAGTTCCAATCGATTGTACATCGATTGTAGTCCCAAACGATTGCTTTTACAATCAATCGATTGATCGTAGTCTGATAACTTAGAATGATTTTGTGCTACAATCGATTATTCATTCTTTCTATCGATTCACAGTCCCTAATCGATAGGCAATCGATATGCCATCGATTGCATAATGTATTCTCCAATCGATTGCCTGTTCTTTCAATCGATTGCTTAACTTAGATTTTGAGAAACAATTTTTCTAAGAATTTCTCTAAGTTAAGATCTCATAAACCTATAGCCTAAGTCATGTTTGGTTATCTTCAAAATTCAAAGTTCAACATGTTTCATAGTATGGAAGTTTTATTTTGACCATAGAATAGAAAAGATTCATAAGATATTAATTAGTCAAATATTGAGAATAAGAAGCATTAATAGGAATAGATTATTTATAAATGACCTTTCAATTTTAAAAGGATTAAGATAATTATAGTAAATTATAATCTTTCACTAATACAAAGAATGAGGTAGTATTAATTACATCAGGACCGTGAGAGACATTAAATATAAATATATAAGTATAAATATTAATTTATTTTTATTATACAAATGTGATAAGGCTTAATAGTAATTTAACATTCATCAAGGCAATGGAAAGGAAAGGAGTTGGATCAGGATGGAGCTTTGGTATCCAGGTAGCAGTTTATATCATTACATTAAAATAATCGCATGCATAATTTTGTAATATCTATTGTAAGTTTACATTATGCATGAAGGTGATAAATATTATAACAAGAAATCCTGCAGGTAAACCCTCCACTAGTTAATGGAGTACTCCAAGGCTTAGGTGGTTAGCTACCCCTTTGCTAGATCAGTTATGTTGTAGCTTTAAATATTATAATGAGAAATCTTGCAGGTAAAGCCTCCACTAGTTAAAGAACATATTGTTAATAGTGGCTAGTAGAGCATGTAGTGCAGGAAGTATGTGTAGTTGTATTAATTGTACGAGTTTATAAAATGTATACATGACAATGCTAGCATGAAAATAACATTTAATGAAAGAAACTGCTCTTGGGATTTCCAATCTCACCCCCCTCCCCAAACATTTTTCAATAATGCAGGTTGGGAGAAGCTAGCTGGGGAAGAAGTAAGGTAGTATGATAAAGCAGGAATGCCTGCTATGTTTTGTATCCCCGTAGATAGTTAGTATGTTATTATCAGTGATCAAAAACGGACCGGCCGGGTCAACCGGTTCAACCGCGAACCGGTCAATGGTCCGGTCCGGCTGGGCCTCAAAATCGGGAGGGGAGTTGACTGGGCCAACCCGGGCGGGTCAATGACCGGGTTAGCCCGGAAAAACCATCTAACCAGGGGGTTGACCCGGGTTGGCCATTTTTTAAAAAAAAAATCATTTTATTATAATTCACCTAATTACTAACTTTCACTTCACTTAATTTTAGAAATTAGGAAACTAAAATACTTTAAATGCTATTTTACTTGCATATACTTAATATTTAATTATTGTTACTCTTAGTATTTATATTTTAGTCTGTGGGTTGTAGAATAATATTTATTTTCACGTATAATCAACTAGTATTTTCTCTTTTCCCCTATATAGAAACATTAAAATATTCATATTTGATGAATCATGTATACCTATCTACATTTACATTTTGATATTAGTGATTATTAATGTTAATATCAATAAAATTTTATTATTTTAATATAACCGGTTTGACCCGGTCAGACCCAGGTCGGACCATTGACGCTTAAACCAGTGCCTCATCCGGTTCGATGCCCGGTCCGGTTTTTTGAACCTTGGTTATTATAGTAGGAATGATAGGAACCTATAAGTAGAGTTTTAATTTGTTCCAATTTTTCTGAAAGCCCATTCCAACAAAAGTAAAGCCCATTCGAATATGCCCTTCGCCATATAACTTACATGCCCTACCATTAAGGGCAAAACAATCCTTTCATTTCCTGAAAGTTATCTTTCTACTAAATTAGGGATTTCTTTGTCTAAAATTTTCTTTAAGTTTCAAAGTAATTTCCACAAATTTCTCAATTTAAAAATAAATACCTAATTATTTTTCTTCAATTTATAGTAGGAATAACCCTTAAATTTCTTTAAAATACTTTGAATTTTCAAATTTATCTATAAGGCTTTTAAATTTTCAAGTGAAGCCTCTAGACTTTAAATAATTCCTTATTACTTCTTTTTCGAAAATTTTTGTATTTATACCAATTTTCAATTTAAAATCCAGGATGTTACACGAAACCCTGATTATTTTTCAGATTAGGGTCTTTTCAGGTTGATTTGATTTGGATGCAATCCAACCTACCTCTAAACTTCTCTATGTGGCAAAATCGGTCATATTTCAAACCCTAAGCCCCTACAACTATATGGCAAAAATATTTGGGTTTTTTTTCCTCAAAATTTCCAATGGAATGGTACCTACAACTAACCTAACAACTAGAAAAGAATACTAAAAGCCCCTTGTCTCGGTAAATCACAGCTCAACTCAATACAAGAGTGTGAGTGGGTTAGCATATATATCGCCTAAAGAGATACCACATTTCATAAAATATTCATACATCATCGAGTATATATATTTATATTTCTAAACCATGGACAAGTAATCAAGTACATGCACATCTCTTGTTTAGAATTCCTTTTTAAGATCCTTTGATATTCAATATAATATATCCCAAAATCAATTTCATAAATATTCACAAGCACCCTAGCGATCGTTGTATGACTCGCCGAAAACAAAGGGAACCAAACGGGACTTTCTACCCATCCTGGAATCGGAAACATGTGGACCTAGATGGGACTCTCTACCCTTCCTCGAACTTCGGTGAAACCCATCAGGACTCTCTACCCGCTCTCAAAACCACAGTATGGGTCACGAGGGAATCTCTACCCTCCTTGAAGCCGTAATACAGATCAGAAGGGACTTTCTACCCTTCCTGAAACTATGAGGGGATGTCTCCTGTAACACCCCGAATTTTTAGAAAATAGAAAATGAGAAATTATTTAAGGTCTCGAATATTATAAAAACATTAAAAAGTATTGAAAAATAAATTTATGATATTTAGGCATTTTTAGTAATTTTAAAGTCTATTTTCTTTAAAGAAATAAAGAGAAATAAATAGGGGATAAAACTTAACTTGGAAAAAGGAATAAAAAGGAGTTAGTTGAGATCTTAGAAAGGCATTTAGAAATTAAAAAGCCTTATGAATAAATTCTTGAGGTCAAATGTATTTTTAATAATTTCTAAGGTTTATTTTCTCTATTAATTGAGGAAAAATTGTTAAGAGATAAATTTAAATAAGGGAATATTTAGGACCTTGGGGTATTGTTTGTTATTTAAAAAGCCTTATAAATAAATTTGCAAGTTAAAGAATATCTAGAAAAATTATTTTGGGGACAGTTTTAGGTCTATTTCTAAATGATAATGACAAATAAAATTACGATTTAAAAGGAAAATAGAAAATGGAAAAGACATTATTTGCCCCTAGTTAAAAATATCTTCAATTATAGAAGAAAGGGCAAGATAGTAAAATACTCATAAAAACAAAATATCTTACTTCTCTTTTAATTTAAGCCAAACACGTGTTCCTAAATATTGAATACACTCCCTCTCACCGATTTAACTCTGCTTTCTTCCTCTCTCTCTGAACCAAACCCGACCCTCTCTCTCGTTCTCATCTCCCTATGTTCTCCGCGAGCTTCCGCGGCTTCAGACGGCGAGGACGGCGGAGCACGGCGGTGATAAGCGGCGGAGCACGGCGGGAAGCTTAGGTTAATACTCGGTGAGCCTTTTTCCTTCGTTTTCCTCACTCTTTTGGTCCGATTCATGCGAGCTTTTGTGGGGTGGTTGATTCGAAATTTAAGGGCTTTTGAAGCTTCTAAATTCATAAAATTGGAGCATATGGTTCGATTAACAAATCCCAAGAACCAATTTTAGAAACGAAATAGCTTGGGTCAAGTTTTCCCAAAATTTCCCCTCGATTCACTGTTCACCCGATATTCTTCTTCATTTTCCCACCGAAAACGAAATTAATTGGTGTTCTGATGGTGTTAGGAGTCGATTAGAGTGCATATTAGAGCTTGTATGTTTAATTTCTGAAGTTTAGGAATTTTTGAATAATTGTTCCTCTGCCTCTGCCCTGTTCAGCCGACATTCTTGTTCTTCTTCATGTCATTCAAATATTCTTTCCTTTCTGGTCACTGATTCTGGTGTCTAATGGGTTAAACTGATTTGTTGCTTAATTTGATTAAATTATGCTCCCTCCCGTATCTTGCTCTGTTCTGGCCGAAAAGGTGGTGCTATTTCTCTGGGATTTCCGTTTCTGATTTTGGATTAGGAAGGATTAAATTAGTGATAATGGTGAAGGGTTAAGGTTTGGTGGAGTATATGAAATTGTGGAATTTTTCTATGGTTTTTCTGATTGTTGACTGATGGGTTGTGGGTGAAGTAAGGGAGGAGAAATTTATTGTAATATGATGGAGTTGGTGGTGGTGATGTATGGGTGATAGTTAATTGTATATGAAGTTGCTTTGTGTTTCCTCTGTACTCTGTTTGTTCTGGTTTGGCCGAATACAATGATAGGGAATATGAGAGATTTTGTTGGTCTTGTAGCCTGGATGTGGTATTTTCATTGTTGAGCTTCTGCTGGTCTCAGAGTTCATCCCTAGATGAAATTCCTGCAATGTAAAAGCTTAAAGTGGTGTTTAAGAATTCATTAGAATTAATAGCTATGTTCACCTACGGTTGAGTTGCAATTTGTGAGTGTTGGGATTATTAATTTCCTCCTATGCCCTGTATGATTCTGTGCTTGGTCAGTGACAGAATTTGATTGAGACTATGGTTCTGCTTATGGAAATTCTGTGTTCTGTTCTGAGTAGTATTTCGCTGTAAAGGAGGTTTGGATTGGAGGTTATAATTTATTTTAATGCTATGATGAAGGAATGGTGATGTGAATATGGGATGGTGTGTACTTTGGGTTCTGGTTGGAGATGTAATATTATTTTACAAACCTTGGTTGGGATGTGAAAGTAATATTTAAATGATTATTAGTTGATAATTATGTGTTAAGCATAGCTGACCGTAGTTGTAAAGATGAATTATTGAAGCTTGTTTAAGGAATGGTTTAAAGAGTTAAGATGATTGCTGGATAGTATATGCAGTTATGCTTTGAGTTGTGAAAATACAATCAAAGTTTTATGGTTTCTAGTGTATATTTGACAAGTCATGTGATAGCAAAATCAATAAAGTTTAAATAGTCAAGTAGGATAGGATTTTATGAATTATAGATTATGATTTTCATGAGAAGGGAATTTTAGTCTGATTTTAGTAATTTAAAGGAGTTAGTCCGCCCTTCGTATGAGCAGTGCTTTGAAACTCTTGAGCATTTGGAAAGCCGAGATATGCGTACAATAGATGGCTTTAAGGTGTTTATTATGAAACCTTTGAAGAAGGTTGTTTGAGTATGATAATTTCAGAATTTTGATTGTTTGAGATTTTAATGTGGAAGCTCATTATAACAATTGTGAATAAACAAGAAGTTAAATTAAATATGAAAATAGTTTATTCAAAGTGTTAGGGGTACAATATGAAGTTATATGATATTTTCTTTAAGACTTTTGTGATTTCTGAATCATTGGTTGGGATTAGTTGATTAATTACTATGAGCTCATGTTTGGGAAACGGAGAATATAAATTGAGTTAATTAAGGATTTAGATTGAATTTGGGAATTTTAGTATTAGTTGTGATTTTAAACATTTATGAAGGATGTGAAAGTGTGTAGTAAGCATACAAAGATTGGATTTTGAAATATACAAGAAAGGAATAATAGAAGCTTAAATTATGGAGTAAGAATAAGGGGATTAAAGTTGATTTTTGAGGTTGTGTGTTTGTTATTCAATGTTTACTTAAGGTAGGTGATTTCCTAGCATCTAAACTATGTTTATGTTGACCCTAGGATAGAAAAGATCCATAAGATAATAATTAGTTAAACATTGAGAATCAGGATGATTAATTAAAACTATTTATAAAAGACCATTAAATTTTAAAGGGTAAAGACAGTTTTAGTAAAATATAATTTACACTAATACCAAGAATGGGGTAGTATTAATTAAATTAGGATCTGTGAGAGACGCCGGATAGTTATCCAGGAATATTGATATTAATTCATTATTTACATATTGTATGTAAATAGGTATAGATAGTGACATAAGCTGAGGAGGTCTGGAAAGGAAAAGAGACAGTAAAGGATTAAGCTTGGAGTTCAGGTAGCAGTTTATTTCATTACAATAAAATAATTGCATGTATTATTTTGTAATATCTGTTTCAAGTTTACATTATGCATGAAGGTGATAAGCCTTGTTAATTCCTGCATAGAGTTTATGGGGTACTCCAGGCTTAGGTGGGTCGCTCCCCCTTTGCCAGATCAGTTAGTTATAACTTTAAATGTTATAACGAGAAATCCTGCAGGTGAGGCCTCCACTATTTAACGAATATATTGTTAATAGTGGCGGGTAGAGCATTGAGCGCAGGAAGTATGTATAATTGTTTTATTTGTTCAGGTTTATGAAATTAATACATGTCAATGCTAGCATGATAATATAAGTTAATGAAAGAAACTGCTATTGGGATTTCCAATCTCACCCCCTTCCCCAAACATTTTTCAGTTTAGCAGGTTGAAAGAAGCTAGCTAGGGAAGAAGAGTAGATGAAGAAATTAGGATTATAATTTGGAAAGCAAGAGGCAGTAAATATTTTAATAAGGTTATTGTATATGTTGTAAAATTAAATTATTAAATTAACAGTAGAAAGTATAGAAAATAGAATTGTATAACTTTATTAAGAGATTAAATTTCCTAAGTATTATGAATTATGAATAGACTCCCTTAAGAGAGTTAGTGTACTTTTAATTGTTTTATTAACCACTTTATTTTATAAAAAGTTTTAAGTTATTTCAATTTGTCTGAAAAGCCCATTCCCACCAACAGAGGGTTGGTCTAATGTTTTAAAAGAAAAGTTTTAAATTTTTACGTATTTTTGGGCTTCTGACATTAAAAGAGTGGTTATAATTCAATTAAAATGTTATAGTATAGTAGTAAAATTCCAGACGTTACATCCCCCCTCAAGTATACTCTATTAGTCCCTGTGGCACAACAGGGTACCTCATCACGTGTTGGCAAAATAACCAAATCCACCGTTGATAGAGAGAGATATGATCTAGAGTGTTAATGTTGATTTATCTATTGTAATAAATGCTCCAGAGATGTTTATCTGTTGTGCTTACTTCCCTCTTCTTAGATTAAGTCATTGTCTAGTTTAACGATATCTGTTGAGTCTCTCTAAGTTCTGAGTTCTAAGTTGTGCTTTGAATCTATCTCCAACGGTACTTTCTTGAAAAAGGCGAGGAAAAAATTCCAGGAATGTAAAGTTAGTTAAACATAAGAAGAGTAATTAATTTGAACTTTAAGATTTTCAATCGATGGCTTAGCCAGCAATCGATTGCTATCCATGCTTAGCAATTGATGGCTCTCAGAGTGTTCTGATTTTCTTTAGATTATCACCTGTAACACGATGGAATCATCAATAATCGAATAAAAAATATGTTCAACAATTGATTTTTATTATGTTAATCAATGGATGATCATCAATTACTTGACACTGATCAATGATTTCTAAAACTTCTTTTAAGTCAAGTATTCCTCAATTTACATATTGTCCATCGACTGTTAACCAATACTGAATGACCAGACATTATGATCGATTGAACTTTGCCTAGTTTACTTTGATTTTCAGCATTAAAAATGATCCCAATCAATTAAAGTGTATAACACTTGATTGAAATCTTCAACAATTGATAGGCTATTGATGGAAGTTTCTAAAGTTCAATTGATTATTCTTAAGTTATCGGTGGCCCTTAACTTAGTTTCAAAAACTCTATTCAAAAAAATTTCTAAGTTAAGATATCTATACTTTTTATAGCCTAAGTCTGTCAGAATAATGAGTTTTGATGATAACTAAACATAACTTAGGCATGAAGAAAGGCTAGGTAAAAATCAGAGATGACTTAGAAATAATCTGATAGAAAATCCTAAGTGATGCCTAATCGATCAGGTTCAGATTACAAGTTAAGAAACTTAAAGCCTAATCGATCACGATCAGATCAGGTTCAGATTAGAAGTTAGAATTGTAGTCGCCTAATTGATCAAAGACCCCTGTGATCGATCAGGGACTCTAAGTAATCGATCAGAGGAAACAAAGGTAATCTAAGCTTAATCGATTGGAGAGCTATAATCGATTAGAGGAAACAAAGATAATCTAAGTCTAGTCGATCAGAGAGCATTAATCGATTAAAGTATATTGAGTGATCGATAAGAGAAAGCATGTAATATGAGTATAATCTATTTGCAATCGATTGGACATACCTAATCGATCAGGTTCCCCTGTAATCGATCAGGCGAGAAATTTTCTAACTTGATATTTAGTGATGCAGGGCGTGATCCATGTGTAATCGATGTGTGATCGATCAGAAACCTTCCCCTTTGATCGATTGGAGGCTATGATCGAAGTGGCGATAGGACTTATTCAAAATTCAATGGTTTAGTCTATTTTAAGCCATCAAGTACAGAAGTGCATAGACCTAATTCAGTTAGTTAACGTTAGCACGCAAACTGTCATTAAAGCCGTTAGACACACCAACTAGTTCCAACAATTAATGAAGAGAGATGAACTAAAGTAAAACAAGGAAAATGGAGTTAATGATTTTCTAAATACAATCCCAACACTCCATATCAGATTAACCTACTCCCTGGTCATGCAACGGCTGTACCTTCACAACGGGCAAATTTCCAGAAGAGTGTATAAAAGCCATTGTGAAGAAGTCGGTAAAAGACATTGATTGCCATATTGATTATCTGTAACTACTGCATTCAATACTCACCAATCTTTAGAAAGTTCATTGATTGATATTCTTCAGTGTGTAACACAATCTGTTCAATAGAGTGAACAAGTATTCTGTATTTACAAATCAAGTAAGGGTTACTCTTAAGATAGTGGGATCTTAAGAGCAGGGTGTAATCTTACAAGTTCTAAGGGGGAGTGATCAGTGAAGAGATTGAGATTTCTTGCTGACACTTGTAAGGGCATTCAAGAGCCTGAGTTAATCTTGAAAGCATTAGTAGAACCCAACTGAAGGTTGGAGAACTAGACGTTGGCCAAGATTGGGTTGAACCAGTATAAACATTGTTTCACCGAGTTTTGATTTTTTTAAAGCACAATTCACCCCCCCTCTTGTGCATTCCTGCCTCTTTCATTTGGTATCAGAGCAGGTCTTCTCAAAATCTATTGATCCAATGATCAAGACAAGCAAAGATCCATAATGGCAGGATATGACAATGTACTCCCTGAAGGCAATTCAATTTCCAAACCACCTGGATTAAATGGTGAACACTACACCTTCTCGAAGATAAAGATGAAAGTCTTTATCAAATCATCCAGATATTGACTCTGGAAGATAGTGGAAGAAGGAGACATCATTCCTCTAAAGACAGAAAATGGAGTTCAAGTGCCAAAATTACCACAGGAATTCACAGAAGATGACAAAGAAAATCTGGAACTAAATAGAATGGCAGTCTTGATTCTCCATAATGCCCTAAATCAGAAGGAATACTTTAGATCATGTCATCTGGAGACAGCAAAAGAAAAGTGGGATGCTCCAGCAGTTGCTCATGAAGGAACCAGTGGAGTGAAAACCAAAAGAATTGAGCAATTTATCTCTGACTTCCACCTATTCAAAATGGAAGAAGGAGAACCAATCAGGGAGCTAGAAATCAGGTTCACTCATCTGATAAACAACCTTACTGCCATTGGAAGGAGAATTTCAGAAACAGAACAAGTCTCCAAAATCTTGAAGATACTAACTCTTGAATGGAAAATGAAGGCTACTGCAATTCAAGAAATGAGAGGAGAATCCATGAGCTCCATCACGTCCTTGTTTGGAAGTCTGGCTGAATATGAATCAACCATCAAGGCACAAAGAGAACTATATGGAGACAAGAAGAAACAGAATCTTGCTCTTTCAGCTGCTACAAAAGATGATGAGGATGAGGAAGATAAAGAAGAACTAGATGACGATGAGATGGCCTTCATGGTAAGAAAATTTAGGAAGTTCTTCAGAAATAAAGTAAAATTCTAGAGAGGTAACTCAAGTAACACTAGAAGGGACTTCCAAAAAAATACTCCTATATGTTATGAATGCAAGAAGCCTGGATACTTTAAACCAAAGTGTCCAAGCCTTCAAAGTTTTAAGGAGAATGAGAAGAAGAAGGAGAAGTTCCAAGGCAAAAAGAAAGCCTACGTTTCCTCTATATGGGGAGATAGCTCAGATGAAGTAGCCAGTGATGCTGAGGAAGCAATCAACCTATATCTAGTAGCCCAAGAGGAATCATCTGACAGTGAGGTATATCATATTGACCCATCTTTTCAAGAACTTCAAGATGCATATAATGATATACATGTTGAATTTGTCAAACTAGCAAAAGAGGTGTCTGTTTTGAGAAAGAAAAACAAAGATCTTAAAAAGAAAACTAAGGAATTAGATTGCATGAAATGTAAAAAGATTTCTGAAGAAGCTCTTCAAAAGAAAGAAAATTTTAAATGCACAAACTGTGAAAAACTTTTGAAAGAAAATGAAAAGATTTATGGGATTTTGAAGAAATTCACTAAGAGCACTGAAACACTTGATATCATGATAATGAATCAAAAGGCTTATAGAGATAAAACTGGGATAGGCTATGATCCAACTCCCAAATACCTTAAAGAGAAAAATACTGCACCTAAAGAGAAATCCTACTTGAAGTTTTTCAGAAAAGCTTCAAAATACTCATCACCATTCAGTTTTTGTAATTTTTGTAACAAAAAGGGGCATACTGAATCAACCTGCTATCCTAAGAAATATGGAATAACCAGTTCATACAAATGGGTCCCTAAAGGGACACATCATCCTAAAGTCCATCAGGATAAAAAGCAACATACTAATCCCAAAGGACCCAAGAAAGTTTGGGTACCTAAATCTGTATAGTTTGTGCAGGTTTGTCTCAAAGCATCCAATAATAACAAGTGGTATATAGATGGTGGATGCTCAAGACACATGACTGGAGATAAAGAGAAATTGGACAATCTAATCATGAAGGATGGAGCTAAGGTTAGCTTTGGTGGAAATTAGTCTGGAAAAATTGCAGGAAGAGGAGATATTGGAGTAGTCAAAGACATCTACCTTGTGGAAGGTCTTTGCCACAACCTGCTAAGTGTCAGTCAGAGCACAGATAGAGGTAACTGGGTAATCTTTGACTAAAATGAATGTCTCACAGTAGATAAGAAAGAATTAGCTATAGATAAATCAAACCTTAAATGTAGATTGAAAGCAAACAGAAATGGAAACTTGTATACAGTTGATCTAAATCAGCAATTTTCTGAAAAGTGCTTTATAAGCAATTCTAATAACTGTTGGCTGTGGCATAAAAGATTAGCTCACGTAAACATGACTCAGCTAGATAATCTAATCAAGAAGGATCTTGTCATTGGCATACCTAATATGAAAGTAAAGACTAACTTAATATGTGAAGTATGCCAAAAGGGGAAACAAACAAAGTCCTCTTTCAAACCAAAGAAGGGAGTCTCCACTACTAGACCCTTAGAACTGATCCATATGGATTTAGTTGGTCCACCAAGAGTAAAAAGTCTAGGAGGAAGTTTATACACTCTTGTGATTATGGATGACTATTATAGGTTTACTTGGACTATGTTTCTTTCCTCTAAACATGATACCATTGATGCCTTTTATCTGTTTGATAAGAAAGTGTAGAATGAAAAGGGTAAGAAAATCAGCTCAATTAGAATAGATCATGGAGGAGAATTTGAGAACCAAGACTTCCTAGAGTTGTGTGAAGAAAATGGTATAAATCACAACTTTTCAGCTCCCAGAACACCACAGCAAAATGGAGTGGTGGAAAGAAAGAATCATGTCCTCACAGAAATGGCAAGAACAACACTTAATGAAAAGGAAATATATCAAGTGTTCTGGGCAGATTCAATGAGTACAGCTTGCTACATATCCAACAGAGCTTACATACGAAAAGGAATGAATAAAACTCCTTATGAGGTTTACAAAGGAAGAAAGCCCAATGTAAGCCATCTCAAACTCATTGGCTCTAAATGTTTCATCCACAACAATGGAAAGGTAAATTTAGGTAAATTTGACCCTAAAGCTTATTCAAGAATTTTCATTGGGTACTCTAACAGAAGCAAAGCCTATAGAGTATTTAACAAAAGAACTTCTACGGTTGAAGAGTCAGTCCATGTAGTATTTGATGAAACTGACTCTGAACAGAGGCTATTAATAGAAGAAGAATCTGATTTTTCAATCAAAGCTAAAGCCTCAACACAACCAATATCATCAACGGATGAAGAAGACCAAGAGAATGATTCCCATGATGAACCAGCAGGTCCCTCAAACTTGAGACATCATAGGGATCATCCTCCTGAGCATATAACTGGTGATGTTAGTGGAGGTGTCATAACCAGAAGCCAAATTCAAAATGAAATGCATTTTTCTGCATTTATTTCTGAAATTGAACCTTCTTGCATTGAAGAAGCATTAACAGACTGTGACTAGATAGTTGCTATGCAAGAAGAGCTCAACCAATTTGAAAGAAATCAAGTTTGGGACTTGGTTCCAAGACCTCTAAACTATCCTATAATAGGAACCAAGTGGGTTTTCAAAAACAAACTTGATGAATCTGGAACTGTAGTCAGAAATAAGGCAAGACTTGTGGCTAAAAGTTATAACAAAGAAGAAGGCATAGATTATGAGGAGACTTTTGCCCCATTTGCTAGACTGGAGGCAATAAGGCTGTTGTTAGCTTTTGCATCACTCAAATTTCAAACTATATCAAATGGATGTAAAGAGTGCCTTTCTTAATGGTTATATTATGGAGGAAGTATATGTTGAACAACCCTCTGGGTTTGAAAATTCTTCTAAGCCTGATCATGTCTTCAAACTTAAAAAGGCCTTATATGGACTAAAACAGGCACCAAGGGCCTGGTATAAAAGATTAAGTAATTTTCTATTAGATAAAGGTTTTACAAGAGGAAAAGTAGACACCACTCTATTTATTTTATATAGAAAGAAAATCATGCTTGTAGTACAGATTTATGTTGATGATATCATTTTTGGTGCTACTAATGAATTTCTTTATGAAGAATTCTTTAAGATTATGCAGGGAGAGTTTGAGATGTCCATGATGGGAGAACTGAACTTCTTCCTAGGTCTTCAAATTAAACAAAGAAAAGATGGGATATTCATCTTGCAATCCAAATATGTGAAGGAGATCTTGAAGAAGTTTGGGATGGATCTATCAAAGGAAGAAGAGACTCCCATGAGTTCCACAGCTTTACTAGATGTTGATGTAAAGGGAAAGGACTTCAATCAGTCCACATACAGAGGTCTGAGTGGTTCCCTCCTATATTTGACTATAAGCAGACACGACATTCAATTTAGTGTGGGAATATGTGCCAGATATCAAGCTAATCTAAAGGAATCCCATCACACGTGTGTTATGAGAATCTTTAGGTACTTGGTGGGAACTCAGGATCTGGGATTATGGTACTCCAAAGGAACTCAGGAGTACCTCATGGCATACTCAGTTTTAGATCATGCTGGGTACAAAACTGATAGGAAAAGTACCAATGGTCAGTGTGAATTTCTTTGAGGATCATTAATCTCTTGGGCCAACAAGAAGCAGAACTGTGTCTCTTTGTCCTCTGCAGAAGCTGAATACATTGCTGTTGCAAGTTGCTGTGCCCAAGTCCTAATGCTCAAGCATCAATTGAAGGATCTGGGAATGGAATTCTCATAAGTTCCAATCCTCTGTGACAACACTAGCACAATCAGCTTGGCCAAAAATCCAATGCATCACTCAAGGACTAAGCATATTGATGTCAGACACCACTTCATCAGGGACCATGTACAAAAGAAGGATGTCAAGGTGGAGTTTATTCCCACTCACTTGCAGTTAGCAGATATCTTCACCAAACCTCTCGCTGCTGAACAATTCATGTTCGTTAGAAGAGAAATGGGAATGGTAAATCCCAATGAGTTGTAAATCTGTATCAAATCCTGAACTATTCTAAATCTTTCATGTATATTTGATGATAAAGTACTAACTTAGGCATCAGAGTGTCAAATTAAAATTTTGCAAGTTCAGTATTCAAGTGAAAAATCCATCGTCTAAACAATTAGGTAACTCTGATCGATCACAGAACATGTTCTGTGATCGATTAGCCTTCGATTAGAGAAGATTGAGAGCATCCATTAGGGAGAAGCTACCATCGATCAGAGCTATCTGATCGATCACAAGGAAGGGGTAATCGATCAGGCATCGATTACCCAGCTTGGACCTATCGATCACAACAATCCCTAATCGATCAAAGACTACACTCTGTGATCGATCATAGGGCACATGTGATCGATCAGGCGCTAACGGTAACATTTGTAACGTACACTTTTTCTGACAGTTGCATACCTTTTTGCACTTACTCTCTCATATATACTTGACATATGTAACTGTTGTATCATTTCGCTCCATTTGCATTCACTCTTAGCATCATTTCTCCTCTTCTCATCAAACCCTAACGGCTCGAATCATCAAAACCCCTCGTAACAGTCATAACTGGAGCCATTATTCAAATAATCATTCGTCATAACTCCCTAGACTCAGTTACATCCTTTTGAATCACCAGTCATAACTCTTAGCTCTCTATATAAACCTCTTAGATTGCACCCAAAATGCGCATACCCAAAAATTACAGAGCATAAGTTGTTCCAGATACAGTTCCCTTTTCCCCAGGAGATCCTGTACTCACCTATAGACACCCTTCACCACCTTCAAACCCTATACCCTCCACTTCTCAACCATCACCACAAATGGCCAAAACTCGTGCCAATGCCTCCCAGTCCAAGAGCAAAAGTCCTTCAACAGTAAAAGTCAGAGAACTCATCTCAGGAGACATAGAAGTTCCCATTGATTCATCCTATGCTCAGGGTCCTATTGAAGACTCATCAGAAGACATTGAAAGGAGATCTTTGCAACAAAGATATGGGTACATGGATATTGAATATCTGGAGAAAAATGGATACCCTGCGTCTGAATGGCTAGAGCCTTACAAGCAGTGGATAGGGATCAAAAACCACTATAATGAAAAGGTTGTAACGGCATTCTACTCTAACTTGAAGATCTCTACCACTGAATCTGAAGGAAGGATTTCAGAAATCACTATCTCTTCTCAAGTCAAAGGGAAGAAATTCTCTTTTGGTTGGTCAGACTTGAACAAATGCCTCAACATGGACATGCCTGGAATGGAGGCATATAATTCTTAGCAGTATAAGAAGAAATACACTGATAGTGACATGTTGCAAATTTATCAACCCATCAGTCTAGTTCAGGGAACTCTCAAGCCTGCACAACTATCTTCACCCTATCGAGTCATTCATTATGCATATTCAAGATGCATGGTGAACAAGGCAGGCAATTCTCTCAGATCCTTGAGATAGACAACCCAGTCCTAGCCATGATCATCAACAAAGTCCCTGTTAATCCTGGGCAACTAATATGTGAAGTGTTTCTGAGATTCCACAAGACAAAGATAATCAAGACTCTTCTTCCCTTTGCTCTATTGATCTCATTTATCCTCTGCAGTAACAAGATTTTTTGGCTTGATAATGATCAGAACATTGAGCCCCCAAGATGCAATATGACCACTCTGAAGAAGATGGGGCTGCCTCTTTTTGGTCAGGGATTCATCCCTCCTCCTCCTCAACCAGATGTTTAGGGTCAAGAAGGTCACCCTCCGGAGGCACCTGAAGTAGAGGCTCATGAAGAAGAAGTACATTCTTCTGCCTCCTACTCCTCTAAACCAATGGTACCTGCACTAGCAGAACCTGAACCTGCAGCACCTATGCCAGAAGAAGGTGCCCCACTCCCTGCCAATGTGATCGATCACATTGTTGATAGAGTGTCAGCCAAAGTTGTGGAAGAAATATCCTTGGAGCATCAAGCATTGGAGGAAAGATTGTTAAGCAGATTGGTGGCTGCCCTGAACAATTATGTGGTCCAGTCTGTTAAAGAGAGTACAATGACAATCTTCAAGGGCTATGACGCAGTTGTGGGTATGCACAAGTTCCTCCACAACAAAGTTGCTGGCCTAGAAGATCTTCTTAGACAGAAAGTTCAAGTTACTATCCCCGGACCACCATTATCCCCATTTCCTGGGCATGAAGCCCATCAGGTATCTCCCATTCACTATTCCCTACATCCCTCTCCCACACATTCCCATCCTACCTCTCCTCTTCCCAAAACACAAGCCTTTCCCAAACACACCCCCTTCTTCACCTAAACATACTTCTTCCTCCTCTCCCTCCAGACACACCTCCTCAGATTCAGACAACCAAGACCTCCTCCCTCTCCTATACAATTCAGCACCACTCCACTTGTTCATTCCAAATCCTCTCAGACACAAGCCCCCTCTCTACCATCTCATCTTACCCCACCACCTTCATCTCAGCCTTCTCAAATCCATCCCTCTCCTCCTCCATATACTCCTCTGCTCGAGCCCTCTCAGACCTATTCCAGAAAGGGGAAAGTTGTGGTAGTTGACACTACTCCTACTCCTCCCTCTGCTCCTTTTGATGATGCCAAGAAGGGGGAGAAAAGATTCAGTGTAACAACTGAAGGAGAAAGCAGCAAAATTCAAGAAAAAGTTGTAGAAGCTGCTGCCATCCTGTCATCCATTGCTTCTAAAGTTCCACAAATGCCTCAAGTCCGTGAGGATGTTCCAATGAGCCACACTCTTGGAGAAATTCATGAATTAGCAGAAGCAATCAAATTGAGCATGACTGAAGAAGAAGGAGTTGTGGAGGAGGCATCAGATGTCAAAGTAGAAACCACAAATGTCCCTCTAGAAGATGATAATGTTGTTCTGGAAGAGGACATGAGCATGGCCATGGTTGTGTATAAAGGAGAGCCTCAACCAGTTGCTGTAGATCAATTGCCATACCTTCATCACCAAGCAGAAGAGCTTCACTCTCAAGTTGAAGAACTAACTGAAAGGTTGACCAAAAGCCAGCAAGAAAGGGAAGCCAGGGACACTGCAAAGGCAGAAGCTGAGAAAGAGGTTCCAGTTGAAAAGACTGATTTGCCTAAATCTGATCTGCCTCAACCTGTGTTTCCAAGTTGGGGTGTCCAGAGGCAGGTAAAATTCAAGAAGACTGCCTAGAAGAAAGTAGTGGATCCCATTCAAACTACCTCAGAGTTCCTAAAGTCAAATAAAGAAGAAGGGCCAGAGGTTCAGTCATAGGCTAAGAAAAAGAGGGTAAAGATGACTGCTCCCAGGCCTCAACCTAAGGCAGTTGCAACAAGGAAAAGCACCAGGGAACTAAAGGCATTGTAATAGAAAAGCCTAAGCCTGCTTCCAAGCCAGCACATAAGAGGAAGGCTACTCCTAAAGGCAAATCCACTAAGCCTCCTTCAAAGAAGCAGAAGCAACAGTCCCGCCTAGACAAAATCCTTTCCTATTTTCCTCCTCCATCTCCTCCTAAGAGGAAAGCTCTAGCAAAGAAGAAGAAGGTACCTGCTAAGAAGAAGGAGGTTGAAATTGAGACTGAGTTCCTGGAAGAACCTTTAATTGATTCTGGAAGAATTAGCAGTGAGTCTGGTGACTATGACCTAGATACCAAGAACTGGTCAAGTGGTTCATAATCAGATTGATCTAGTCCAAACCTCATCCTCACTTGCGTCAACCCTTTCATATGCATCATTTATACTTCACATGTTTATCTGCTTACTAGTTCATTTATCCTATTCTGATACTATATTTTTGTTTGTAACGCATAAAATATGATTTTATAATATCTGTGTTATCAGTACTCAATTCCTATTTAATCTTTATTTGCCTTATCATCTTTCTAATTGTTTCTAATGTTTTGTTATCATCAAAAAGGGGGAGAATGTTAGAATAATGAGTTTTGATGATAACTAAACATAACTTAGGCATGAAGAAAGGCTAGGTAAAAATTAGAGATGACTTAGAAATAATCTGATAGAAAATCCTAAGTGATGCCTAATCGATCAGGTTCAGATTACAAGTTAAGAAACTTAAAGCCTAATCGATCACGATCAGATCAGGTCCAGATTAGAAGTTAGAATTGTAGTCATCTAATCGATCAGAGACCCCCGTGATTGATCAGGGACTCTGAGTAATCGATCAGAGGAAACAAAGGTAATCTAAGCTTAATCGATTGGAGAGCTATAATCTGTTAAAATCTTAAGTTTTGATGAAGACTGATCCCATAAATAACATAAGCAAAATAAGCGCAAGTTACCCTTGAATTAAAACAAGTAAAATCTGATAGGTAACATATCACCATTGCAAGAATAAAGATATATTGCTAGATGAAAGAATCAACTATAACAGATGGAAACTTAGCAGAACTCTAAAAGAATAAATATCTCTATTGCTAAGTGTATCCCTACAGCTAGTAGTCAGAGCCATAGCAAGTGAAGACTTAGAAATAACAAAGTTAATATCTATCGCTAAGTCATTCACTATCGCTAGAAGTTCATTAAAGAACATAAGCAGACATCTAGCAGAAAAAGAGACCAAGTCCTTGAGCTAATGAAATCAGCTAGCGATAACAGGTTAAGCTATCGATAACAAAAGTGCTTCAGATAATGATCATTCAGATAGCTAGTGCCTGAGAGCAAATGAGTCAAATGAGCTAACATGGTTGCTAGCACTAACTCGATTAGCTATCGATAGTAGGATATCTTGAAATGCTCTTGAATAATCATCTCAGTATCCTTAGAGCTAATGAACAAGCAAGTACCTAGCGATAATGAAATTAGCTATCGATAGAAGAATGGTTGTTGATATGATATAGCTAGTACATTGAGCATTGAACTAGAAGAATATGCTAGCGATAATGTTTATGTCTATCGATAGAGAATACTTTATGGAAAACCTTAGCTGATATAAATATCATTTATCACATTGAGCTAATGGACTATACTTGCGATAACATCTGCTGTGCATTGTATGTTTACTTGTTTAGCTAACAGCTTAAGTGCAGAACTCACTCTGTGAAGTTAGCGATAGCAGATCAACTTAGCGCTACTGAAAAAGCTGCCAGAAAGTACAATTCGTACAGACGCTCAGAACGCTAAGTCTATCTCTCTCCTAGCTCACCCTACGCAAGAAGTAGTTGAAGCTAGAGCAGAAAGTTAAGCCCGATGAAGAAGCTGCATTAAATGCCAACGGCTATGAGCTCCCAACGACTAAATTCAAACGGCTTCTTGAAGATTGAACGCTAGGGCAAAATCTGAGAAGAGATATAAATACAGAACTTGAGCATTTATTGAAAGACGACGAAAAATGAGAATATTCACATACTCATTCATTGCACTCTGTTTTCTGTATTTATTGTTTAGAGATTTTATCTGTACTTAAATGTTTATCAAAATCAGTTCATTAAGTGAACGTATTTATTGATTGAAATCCTCTACTGTTTGAGGTTGTTCTGAAAGCTTGGTGCTTTAGAACAGGGATATTTCCTTACAGGTAGTAAGGGGGAGTGTTTAGAGGATACTAAAACTCTGTAAAGGTTGACAGGTGAACCTGTGCTCGTAAAATCTGTGGTTAGTGGAACCCAACAAGGTGTTGGAGAACTGGACGTAGGCAGTGTTGGCCGAACCAGTATAAAGTTTTAGTGTTGCTTTTATTTGTCATCGTTTTTAATTTTTGGAAGCACAATTCACCCCCTCTTGTGCGATTGCCTCTTTCATATAAAAGCCATTGTGAAGAAGTCGGTAAAAGACATTGATTGCCATTTTGATTATCTGTAACTACTGCATTCAATACTCACCAATATTTAGAAAGTTCATTGATTGATATTCTTCAGTGTGTAACACAATCTGTTCAATAGAGTGAACAAGTATTCTGTATTTACAAATCAAGTGAGGACTACTCTTAAGATAGTGGGATCTTAAGAGCAGGGTGTAATCTTACAAGTTGTAAAGGGGAGTGATCAGTGAAGAGAGATAGATTTCTTGCTGAAACTTGTAAGGGCATTCAAGAGCCTGAGTTAATCTTGAAAGCATTAGTAGAACCCAACTGAAGGTTGGTGAACTGGACGTAGGCCAAGATTGGGCTGAATCAGTATAAACATTGTTTCACTCAGCTTTGATTTTTTTTTAAAAGCACAATTCACCCCCCTCTTGTGCATTCCTGCCTCTTTCAAAGTCATGTTTGGTTATCATCAAAATTTTGAAGTTCAACACAAGATGTTTACAAGTTTCTAATGCTTTAATGTTTATTTGTGATCTATGGCATAATATATATTATATACAATTATAGATAAAATGTGCTATTACCGATATTCTTTGAACCTCATGCATTTTTCTGATATTTTTCAGTATAGCTGCTTGAGAAAATATAGCTTGAAATGCAGAAAAGTGGTACTGAAGGGCAGGAATGCCTTCTGATAAAGTGTATCTAAATTGCTTTAGTTACGGCAATTTATTTTACCTTTACTTGAAAGAATAATTTAATTTATATTATTATTATTATTCATATTGTATTATTCCTTCATAATTAAGGAGGTCCGATCACAAGCACAAGTAAAAGGCTATCAACCGAGATAGCCAAGTTATTATTATTAGTAATATTTACAATAGATAGATTTATTTATGTATAAATATATTAGGATTCAAGTTGGTTTTAGCTCCCTACGTACAATCAGATAAAGTTAGATATTAAGGATTGAACCTAGCTACTTAATTGATTTTATAAATTAAACCACTTGAGATAATCGATAGTAATTTATAAATTTTACAATTTGCCATAAAATAAAGCCCATTCTATGGAAGAAAAGTTTTTGCGTAGCATTTCAAAGAAAAAAATTTTAATTTATACAAGATTTTGGGCTTTTAATTTTACCAAATGATTCTATATTGATTAAAAAAATAAATATAATATTATAACAATAGGGTTACGCATAGTTTTTTTTTTTTTTTTTGGATGAATGGGTTACACATAGTTTTTGGCACGGTGTGTTGACGTCTACGGCTTACCCGTAATCGCAGATTATTCCAGCCAGGAAACAACCAACGCGCAACGACTTATGAATGAAGAATTAGCTTTTGCTGACCATATTGTAAAATCAAATGAACAGCTAAAAGCTATGCGCATAGCCTGAGCAGGCAGCAACGTGTAATTGTTTTACTAGCAACTCTGTACATATCTCATTGATTAATGAATATATTTCTTTACTGAAAAAAAAAATAGTCCGGCTAGCTCAGTTTCTTTATTTTTGGAAATCTGATTTATTGACCAATGATATATATATTTTAAAATTTAATTTAATCAATCGAATAATCATTTATTCAAAACCATTTAAATTTATTTCAAAAGGGAGGAATTTTTCTATGGCGTTATATATTACTGTTGTTGCTGTTATTATTGTCGTTGCTGGTATGATTATTTATTTATGACAATTTTTGCATCCTTGACGTCGAACAAAGCTGAACCTCCCCCTTCTTGAGGGAGGGGTGTCGGCTGCCCCTCCCTCGTCGGCTGCCCCTAAATTTAGTGGCAGCTCCCATGTATTTTTTTTTTATGTCATAATATTCTACATTAAAATATTGATATTTTGATATTTTATGGGTAAAAAAGCGGATATGTTTTCAATTTTTTATAATTTTTCAAAGATTAGGTACTCTTATTGGAAAAAATACAGCCTTATTTTGGAGTATCTAATATTTGAAAAATCATAAAAAAGAATTTAAAACATCCGTTTTTTACCCATAATATATCAAAATGTCAGTCTTTTAATGTAAAATATTATAACATAAAAAAAATATATGGGAGTTGCCTCAAAATTTAGGGGCAGCAGAGGGGAGGGGTGTTTCTTTGTTTACAAGAAATAGTTTAAAATCTACGTTTGAAAGTAGATATAACAATAATAAGATCACTGTGAATATTTTGGTATTATAGTGATGGTTGGCGAAACGTTATGACAAGTTGCATTGTTGAAACCAGTTCGAGGAGGTTGTTTCATTTTTTATAATATTAAGACTGACTGACCGCTTCCAAGAGCCTATGCATTATTGAGCCTGGAAGTCATGAAAAGCCATATAGAATAAACCAACAAGTTCTTTCTTTCCTTTCGGAAAGTTCTTAGAAAGGAATTAAAGCACTAAACAAAGATGATTTAGTAGGCCCAGCCGCCCACAAGTAAAACAATTTGTGCTCCTCGTTGTGATCATCATCATCACTACCTACTACACTGTTCTCCTCGTGATTTTGTACACAAAAGTTGTGGAAGAATTTCATTAGAGTCCCATAATATTTTCCAAAGTAATAGAATCTGAACCGCAAGACGGGGAGGGGAACCGATCCGGGTTGGTGTGTAAGCCGGGATGGGAACGACTCGGTTCTTACTCGGTCGACTCGTACCAACTCGGGCTTAACTTGGGTGACCCACCGAGTTGGGCGAGTCGTCCTAGTTGTTTTTTTTTTTTTTTCCTTCACAGCGATGGAACCATGATGATCGACGGCCAGAAACAACCGCCGGTGGTCACTTGAGGCAGAGGGAGAAAGAATGGGAGGAAGAAGATGGAGAGATTAAGGTGGTGAATGGATGGTTGCTTCCGTGGTTGTTCCTCTAGGCAAACAAAGAAGTTGCTCCTCCAAGAAGAAAGAAGTTGAGAAGATTACAAGAATCATCCTTCTAACCCATTGTTCAGTAACGAAGAAAGAAGAAAGGAAGAAAGAAGTGAAGAAAAAAGGAGCAAGAAAAAGCTCATGACCTTGTGGTTTACTCTGTGATGCGTGTTTCCCTCGTGATGTTTGTTGAGTTGTTGAAAGGATAATAATGATGGTCATATGGAGAGTGGAGAGGGAAGAAACACTGAGTCAGAGAAAGGAAAAAATGAGATAAAAGTAAAATTTAAGATTTAAAAATATGAGTATGTAGTTTCTCCAAAAATATTCAATTTGATCTTATGTTTAGGATTAAAAAGAGTATTAAAAAAGAATATGAGAGGAAAATTCAAATTGAAGTTAAAAAATTAATTTGATATTTTTTATAAATAAATATTCGGTATTAGGTACTAATTTCTAGCTGATTTGGGTATTATTGGGTGGTAGTATTATATGATGTCAATTTGTCCAACAAATTGTAAATAATGCTAGGTACTTAAAAATGATTTTTAATTATTGAATTAAAGTGGTAAATGAAATTTATTGTTTGAAATTTTGGAAGGTGTAATGAGAATTTAAATATTTTTTAATTTTTTATTCTTACAGGTCTGGTTCATTGGTTAAAAACGGTCTGACCCACTGACCCTTGACTTACTACCTCGCCTGGTTCAGTTGCCGGTCCGGGTTTGATTACCTTGATATTTTCAAAGAGGCTTAAGGGATTTTGAAATTTTAGTTCAATTTTTGTAGCCTAAAATGAAATTAACTTAAGAAGAAAGTTTAAAAAAATAATATTTGCTGTTAAAATGAAAAGCAAATCCAAATGAAAGTTCAAGGTCCGTTGTAAAATGTTATTGTTAGAAGAGTTCATTTTTAAATATGATTTGCTTGTATTATCCCAAGTATTAAAATTATAACAAAATTATTATAAATGTAGTTTATGAAATTGTACAACTCGGTGGTAAATAATGTAAATGATTGAAAATATGACTCTCTTGCACATTTTTAAGTATATGAAATCGTGAAAAAGTACCTTTCACTTTAATATAATAGTTATTTTATTTATTAATTTGAATTCGTTTAATAAATATTCACTCCGGTCCTAATTATAAGACAAAGTTGACCTTTTTTGTGAAAGTTAAGGAAGCAAATTAGATGATTAAGTCATAACATATACTACATGTAATTAAATTATAGATTAATTTATACAACAACCAAGCCTTATCCCACTAAGTGGGATCAGTTATATGGATCGCACAACGCCATGGTGCTTTATCGGTAACCAAATCTTTAGATATATTATTTACTAAAAGATTTCACTCTACAACTTCACTGAGTGTAAGCCTCGGTCTCCCTCTTCCTCTCTTAATCGAACTCAAGATTGTTTGATCTACCATCCTCACTGGCGCATCTAATGGCCTTCTTTGTACATGTCCAAAACACCTCAAACGATTTTCTACCATTTTCTCACTGATAGGTGCCACTCCAACTTGCTCGCGTATATGATCATTCCGAATCTTATCATTTCTTTTATGACCACACATCCATCTCAACATCCTCATTTCAGCTACACCCATTTTATGTTCATGTTGACCCTTGAAAGCCCAATATTCACTACCATATAATATTGCTGGTCTTATAGCAGTGCGATAAAACTTCCTTTTTACCTTATATGGTACTTTTTTGTCGCAGAGAACTCCAGTAGCTTTCCTCCACTTATACCACCCAGCTTGAATTCTATGATCGATATCGTCATCAATTTTACCATCTTGTAGGTTTCTTGTTAACTGGATGGACCATGATGCTGAGGAGGATGAATTTTCATACGATATGCTTTTATCATTTGGGTTGAAACCAGAGAAGTTGAAGGATATGGAAAATGTATGAGGTATAATCAAGAGGAAGAAAATTGACAATAGCATCATTATCAGAAGTAGAAGGAAAAACGAAAACGCTGATTTGGATAAGAGATGTATTCTTCTAAATGAAGTTTTACAGGGTGAGAGAAATAATATATCATTGAGTCCAACAGCCTACCAATGTTTACCATGTAAATCCACATGTGAATATGCTAAGAACTTTCTTGTGTAATTACATCCGTAGTTTCCGAGAGGCTATGCATTGGACCTAGGTCATGAAGAGACATATAGCGTACTTAATTTTTGGCATACAGTGGCAGGTATTTCGAGATATTGAAATCATTGAAAGGAAATTAAAAAAAAAAAATAATACAAAGTAGGCTTCGTATATATAGCAACCTGGTTTTCCGCGTGATTTTTAACCCCACAATGATTCACTTTTATTAGGCGTGAGTTTTTGTTGACCATATGATTGTTCTGTAGGAATTCAGATATGGACAAAGTAGTGTTCTTACCATGTTTAATTAATATTTAATAGGAACTAGTTAGTAAATTATGACTCTATTTTTTAATTGGCTTAAAGTCCATTTTTGCATTGAAATTTACCATAAAAGAGCTTCGAGTATCCGGAAGTAATAAAATGAACATTATTTTTGCCCTGAAAGTGACCAAATCATAACAAATTTGCTCCCAATGTTGAAAATGTTAAGTTTGACTATTAAATCCTCTTTTTTACCTACTGATGTTGACGTGGCTATGTCACCATATGCATATCATCATTTAAATATCTATTTTTGCCTAAGAAGTAACCATCAATGAGCGTTTTTGTCTTAGAAGTAAACAAATAGTAGCAAATTTGTCTTGACCATTATTCAAATTTACATTTGACTCTTAAATAATATGTGGCACTTACATTGCACCCAATAATTCGTCTCACCATATACAACAAAAATTATTCATGATTGAAGAGAATCAAATTTTGGGATTAAGCAAAATTGACATTTTTGTTGTTTAAAAAATAATATATATTAAATAAAGGGTTAATGTTTATTTTAATCGTTTCTCGTAGTGACAAAGGAAGATGATGATAATGAAGCTAGTATGTGTGGAGAAGGGGGAGGAAAGAGATTAGGTGATGCTTTTAATTTCTTTTTTCTTTTCCTTTTATTTTATAATCTTTCTAGAGGCGATGAAGTTAAGTGTGTGATGAGACGGATTGTTATATGCAATGTGGAATGTCACGTGTTATTATTTAATGCTTAAACTTAACTTTGAATAGCGGTCCGAACAAATTTGCTACAATTTGAATACTTCCAGGGTAAAGCGCTCCTTCATAGTTACTTCTCGGGCAAAAATGGACCTTTAGATGATGATATGTAAATAGTGACAAAGCCACGTCAGCATCAGTGGGTCAAAAATGAGGATTTAATGGTCAAACTTAATGTTTTCAACGTTTGGGGTAAATTTGCTATGATTTGGTTCCTTCCATCGCAAAAGTGCTCCTATTATTACTTCCGAATACTCATCTTTCTTTTGCAGTTACTTCCTAGGAGAAATGGACCGAAACCCCTTGTAATTATTATATTTTTTATGCTAGGTTTTCCTATTGGTTTTAATCATTTTAAAGTTTAAACCCTAACACTTTATAAAATATTTGATTTCATTCATCCAAACACTACTATAGAAGAAGCCTATTGCGACGCCATAATACCGACGCTTATGAATAAAAGCTCCGGAATAGATAAACCGACGCTTATGTTTATAAGCGCCGAAAAAGGTATGGGCCTATATCGGCGCTTTTATTCATAAGCGCCGGAATAGGTTAATTGGTCATTACTTTATATTTTTTTTAAAAATTGGAAGACCTATCCCGTCGTTTATATTTGTAAGCACCGGGATAGGATACATTCTTAACAAAACATATCGTGGCACTTATAATTTATAAGCTCTGGGATAGGCCTTTCTGTATTTATTTTAATTTTTTTATATTTGTAAAACTTATCTCGACGTTTATACTTTATAAACGCTGGGATATGATATATTTTTTTAGAGTAAAATACATTGACCATCTCTCTATTTAATCAAAATTACAGAAACCTCCCCTTTATTTTGAAAACCTATATGAATCTCCCTTCAAATTAAAATATATGTTACATAAATCTCCCTTCTAATTTTAAAATTCAACTTCCATCCACTCAATCATTAGTTGACCGTTAAATCACAACGTTGACCCATAGTTTAACTAAAATACCCTTCATTTACATAAAATAATAATTAATAATATTTTAAGCAATTTGTACCAACATTTAAAATTAATTTCACTTTATAATTTCATATTGTTATATTATTAAATTTTTAATTTTGATAGTGTGACAATGTGAATTAATTTTATAATTAAATTTTTTTGACAATTTTATATGTTTAAAATCGCTTATTTTTTTAAAAATGATTTTTTATGTAATTTGTAATTTTCTAAATACACGTTGAAAATGTTTTGAAATTATATATAAATTTTAATTTAAAATATTAAATTTTAAAATAATATTATTTTTAATATAATATATATATAAATGTATGTTTTATATTTTATAAATCATAGGTAAATTTTGATAAATCAATTTTCATAAAAAATACTATTTTTATCAACTTGTTAATATTTATTACGCAAAATATATTTAATTTCAGTTTAAATTAAGTAACAGATATTAAATAGATCCTTAGTAATTATTAAATTAATAATCAAAAGATAAATAAGATATTTAGTACAATAAAGGTAAATTAGTAAAGAATATTTATTGAAATAGAATTTTGAAATGAATAATATATATACTTATAGAATTTTTTAGAATATTCTTTAATGGTGTTAATTGTTGGACTAGATCATAATTTTTTAAAATAGAGGGGAGGTCTGTGTAATTAAGTCAAAATAGAAGGGAAATTAGTGTATTTTACTCTTTTTTTTAATATAATATATGCCCTAACTATCCCATTCCTCTCATTTTCTCTCTAGAAAAATTTCTCTCGAGGGAAAGCTCCCCCTCTTTAGTTCACAAACCGTATGGACTTGTTTGATAGCGGGGAGGGGAGGAGAGGGAGGGGAGGAAATTGTTTTTTGAAATGAATTTAAAAAAATTAAAGAAGTGAAGGTATAATTATTAAATAAATATTAAATATAAAATAAAAGACTAAGAGAAAATAATTATAAAATTTTAATCTCACGTTATAGTAATTTTTTTAAATTCAATTCAAACAAAATTTCCAACCAGTTTTCTCCCCACATGCCAAAACGTACAATTCTCACCACCGTTCCTCTTCCTTCCTTTCCATCGCCGTCGCTCCCTCTCACCACAAACCTAGCTCACTCTCCTTCCTCTTCACCTCAATATCTCCTTCCTTTTCCTCTTCGACGTCACTCACTTTCCACATCATCGACGACATCGCCGACAACACGAACCCCAGTGCTCTCAACCACCAGGACAAACCCTAGCACACGGTCCGATTCTTCTTCCATCTTGTTTGTTTGACGACACCTTAATATAACCAATCAGGTCTCCTTTCGCTCCTATTATACTCATCTCTCTTGTATTTTCTATTTTCCCTTCGCGTTAAATCTAATGCTCCAGAGCTCAGTTTGCCCTGATTGTTAAACTGGTGGAAGTTGCCGTCTCTACTGGCGAAGTAGACGAGGATGTTCTTCTCGATTTGTAAGCCAGTAATTGTGTGTTTTTTCTCCACTTATCTTGTTTGTTGTTAGGGTTTTAGTTGTTTACTCCAACCTTCTTCTCTCTCCCTTCGCTGTGATAAACCCTCTTCCCTTTCATGGGCTTCTTCATTCCCCCAAATTAAACATCACCTTAAACCCTATTTCAAACCATCCCAATCATTCTCCCGACACAGGCCATGTTTGGTACGGAGCAATGGATTTAAAGGAGTGGGAGTGGGAGTGGGAGTGGGAATGGGAATGGGAATGAGATTAGGAGTGGGAGTGGGATTGGGAAAGAGGTTTTAAAATCACGTTTGGTACATGATAATATTAGGAGGGAATGGGTGCATTAAATTTATTTTATAACCATATATAAATCATAAAAGTACTATAATACCCCTCTTAAAAAAGTACCCAATAGAATTAAAAATACCACATCGTCCTTGTTTATGTAAAGTGTAAACACAAAAAAAAAAGCCAACGGAATCAAAATTGCCACCACCCCTCAGAGTTTTGTGGTTCTTTCTAAATTAAAAATATTGTTCTTTAGAACCACCCTACTGCTTTTGTTTGGTAACTATTACACCATAAAGCTAACTTAAAAAAGTTATTCAAAGTCAATTTGTTTCTGTATTAATTTATGTTCAATTTAAATTAATTAGTAATGTTATACTTGTATGTTATTAAATATTTAGTTGAGTTAGTATTGTGAATCTAAAGAAAATAACGTCAGTTTGGTTTATTAACCTTCATGCTATTGAAAAAAAAATATGGGGCCAAATTTTGTCTTTTATGTGCTAAGAATGACTGAGTCAATAAATAAAAAAAAAAAAGAATGACAAAGTCAAGACGTACAGCTTTTCTGGAGAAGCTATAATAATATCCATCCAATAACGAAAAAAAGAAAACAAAATATAGAGGAATAAAAGAAGCACGCTTATCGCAATTGGTGGTAGAGAAAGTAAAATACAACAATAAAAAAATGATATTAAAACTAATGCTATCAGGAAGCAAGAATTAAATCATGGCTGAGGACAAAACGAAGCAACAGTTATAGACGAGACATGAGGGAGCAATAATTTATCTGGAGAACGAGGTATACCACAACTCTGGATGAAAAAAGTGAACAAGAGTGATGAGACGTCATCCTAATTTAATTAGGTCAAAATTAATAGGGATAATATTGTATGAAATTATTATAACTAAGGATATTTTTGTCCTAAAAAATTTTAATCCCAGCATTGAAATTGCAATACCAGGGGGGGAGGTGGGTTTGCTCATTCCCACATATGTGGGAATGTTCAATCCCAAGGTATTCCCAATACCACCTACCAAACAATAAAAAATACTCATTCCCAAACCCATTCCCAATCCCTCACCCCCATTCCTGCGTACCAAACAAAGCCTATAAGTTCCCAATCTTATTTTTTTCCCCCTTGAGTTAATGTTTTTTGAAGTTCCTATGTTTGCTTGTAAATGTATAATTTTTGGGGTAGTATATTTAGTTTACTCTTGCTGTTGTAATGTATTCCACTTAACTTTTGAGTTTGATGCTAGGGTTGATTTTATTGTTCTTTGTTCTTCTCTTTTCTTTTTCCCTTGCTTTTGCAAACGGAATGGTATTTGTTTTCACTTGTTTTAGATTATTACCTTCCATTCTTCCTCTCGTGTCCAGTTATTTGGAGTTGGTTCAATTTTGTCTGCAGAATTAGTAATTATCTATTGGCATGGTTATAAGAATTCAGTATTTGATGCAATTAACCAGCAAGAGTATGATAGTAAAAATCTCTACGATGTTAATGGCTTAAAGAAATTTTAATAGAATTAACTTGAGAGAATGTAAGCAAAAGTCAATTTCTTTATCACAAGTTAATAACTCTTAAAAAGCTGCATGCTCAAAGCCAAGCCTCAACTTATGTCTCTTCTTTTTGGGAATATGATCTAAGCTACATTAAGCTTTCAATTATCATGTGCTCTATATTGATAAGAATAGAATTTTCAGAATTCTGTTTTTAACTTATATTCAAAATGAATGCTATGATTTTGTACTATTGACATTTTCTGAACAAAGGACATGCTGAAAAGTGGACAAAATTGGTGGCGAATATAAAATACAAATATATGTTAGCATGACAGCAAAATTGTGTACTTGATAACTACTTAAGCTTGTATGAAATACCCAAAATCATTTTAGTTGTTCCAAAATTTGAGGTTTACGTATGCATAAAAGCCGGAGTCATCAAATGACTCAATGTAGAATCGTTTTGTGAAACTCAAAACTAGGCTATGTGGTACCAGAAGCTAGGCTATGTGGTACCATGTACTGTTTCTTATCGTCTACATGTGTTTCTGGAAGTCTGAATAGTGAAGGAAAATGAACAAAGAGAGACAACTTCGAATATTGATTAATATTGGAATGGTTAATAGCTTTTGGATGATAGAAAAAATGATTTAAGTTTGTTTTTTTTGGGTTAGTTTTGGTTAGTTTAGTCGTTCCAAGATTGTTTTTTTTTATTTTGGTTAATTTTTTTGGTTAGTTTTGTTGGCGTTAATCTTGCATTTAGCATGCGAGTGATTATGCTGATGGTGACCTGAAGGATGAGCTTTTCTGCATTAGATTTGATGTTCACTCACAAGTTTCTGGTCCCTCATCTCTCTTTTTTTTATTCGAGCTGATAGTTATTGTTATTACATTTCTGATTTTCTGTTAGCAGAACCTCTGAGCCACAATTTGTCAAATCTGATGTATGTGAATTTGGAATTACAGATTAAGAGGGAAATTGCGACATTGAAGCTCTTAATGCATCCAAGCGTGGTCAGATCATATGAGGGACAGTTTCATAGATGGTTATATTAATATGGCGCTGATTGGTACCCTTGTATGTGGTGGACCAATTTACATGGGAAATTGCCATGGTAAATTTTGCCTTTAAAGATTTCTAATGCTGACATGTACTCTGTAGAATCTCCTGAGATTCACTTTTTTTTTTTTTTTTTTTTGCTTTCTTTTTTATAATTCGTATGATATCTTTTACTTGAAGAGTAAATGGTATTCCTTTACTTCTCATGGAAACTCTTTTAGCCTTGCAAGGGTAGCTTCTCTGTATCCAATGATGATACAGGAAGATGTTAGGATATGAGGCCAAATAGGTATCTTGTTCCCTTAAATGAGCAGGAAGATTGACAATTTGAAGGTTTCTTTTTGGTTTGGATTGTTCATTTCATTAATTATGTACTGCATAAACCTTAGCTCTTAAATGGAGTTAGTTAAAAAAGAGATGTAGATCAGCAAAATTTAGTTGATAAAACTCTTTTACCCTTATTTATATGGTACTTAGTACTTACTTTTTCATATACTACTAAACCCTGTCTGTATTCTTTTCAAGTGATTTGGCATTTTTCCCAAGTTCCTCTAACCATTTTGAACTTGTTTTGACCATTTGGGAGTCTTAAAATAGCTTAGAATTAGTTGGAGACTTTTTGCAAGATTTGCTGCCACATTTTGCTGCATATTGTGCTGTTTTTTTTTTTTTTTTTTGAATTGGTGCTGCTGTTTAGTGCCTAATTTACTGCCATTTGGGCTGATGTTGCTACATAATAGCTGCTGGTTTATTACTGAATGATCTGTTTTGTGCTGTGTCAAAGTCTCGGTCCAACGCATCACTGGGCCAGGAATCAAGAAGCCTCAATTGTTGACTTAATAATGTTGATCTTGTATTATTTATTTATTGTAATATTCCTGGTTAGTTTATTTTTAGACTTAGTCATGTTGTGAGTCAGTAAGTGGCGTCAGAATAGGAACTAGATATTCATCCAATTTGTTTCACCCATTCCTATATTTTTGGATCTCACTGTAACGTGCAATTACATTGTAACCAACTATTGGCTTATAAATAATAATACAAAGGCATGGCATAATTAAGCCATTACAAATATCATTCAGTATCTTACAAAAACTATCGTGCTGTCACATAGCTACAGATTTTTTTTTTTTTTTTGCTGATATTTTGCTGCCCTGTTGCTTAACTTTGCACTGAAATTTTATCTGTTTTGCTGCACATTTGTGCAACTGGTTCTGTGCACATTTGCTGCTATTATTTTAACTGAAATTTTCTATCTATAAATGAAAATTTTTGCTGCTATTATTCTGTGCATAATCAAAATCATAATTAAAGGTTGACTTTGTTTGAAATTCTTTGTTTTTCATTCACAGTGCCTTGGTCTTTTGCTCTTCTGACCATTATTTAAAGTTTTGGTATGTTGATAGAATCTGTAATTAAATTGAATCCTCTAGGCCATCATCTTTTTTTATCTGCAATTAAGTTGTTTATGTATATAAGATCATCTCTACTCTTTCCCCACTTTGGATTTGAAATTTATGTGAATCTCCTTTAATTAATACCTTGTCCATTATGCTTATCGACATTATGATCAATTGAGTCTAAGTTGCTGCTTTTCCCTTGTATTTGAAATCAATTACCCATGTTCTGATTGCTGCATATCTGTATGTTTCTTTTTCAACAATGATTGGTCCACCAACTTAAGATCAGCTTTTATTTACTTGGCTATATCAATTATTTGGGCTGTATTTGATGTGGTTCATAATTTCCAAACATGTGATGATGCTAAAATTAGTCATTATTTTTGTAATTGAACTTATCCCCTTCTTATTGGTTTCAGCATGCTTGTGGTTGCAACATCTAGGACTGGATTTGTTTTAGGCAGTAGCAATTCTATTGATTTTCCCACACTATGTTGGACTTGCATGGGTACCATGATGGTTGTAGCATCTGCAAGCTCATTAAATCAGGTTAGTTTGAAGGATAATTGTCACTCTTGACTCTTCAGTGCATTTGTCTTGTTTGTTTCTCTTATGTGCCAATTCTTAGACTATGATTTAGTTTGCTTTTTCCATCAAGATTTAGTTTGATTTAGGAGGGAGAAGATCTCATTATCTAATTTATGTCATCCATTCAATATTCAGTTTGCTGGCCTGCGTACAGCCTACTTCTTTTTCTTCTCATCTTCCCAAAGGAATCTAGCATTATAATTCTATAATTTTGAAGCAGGTAGGGGTAGCAAGTTTGCCAATCAAAATAACAGTTTCCCCGGTCTTAATTCTCCATTCCCCATGAAAATTAAATGCTCCATTTACACACTACTTATTTCAAGGGCAAAGGCAGCAATTCAAGCAGTTATAAAGCTGCCACAGGGGAGAGCTAGTTACAGGTATCATTCCCTTTTAATTTATTTTTTCATGACCCTTATTGAGTTATTTCATCTATTTGGTTATAGGCATGCTGCGAGAACAACAGTACTACTACAAAAAAGGTCTTTAATGTCGCCTTTTAACGTCCATTATTTACATAAAAGCTTTGTGTAACACCCCAAATTTTAGAAAAAAAGAAAATAAGGAATTAATTAAGATTTAGGAAATATTATTAAAATATTAAAAAGCATTAAAAATGAAATTATGATGTTTTAGACATTTTTAATAAATTTTAAGTGCTATTTTATTTACATATGAAGGTAAAATAATTACAAGATAAACTTTAATCTAAGAAAATGTAATTGGGAAGGCATTTAGAAATTTGGAAGCCTTATAAATGAATTTATGAGGCCAGGTGTATTTTTAATAATTTTAAGGATTATTTTCTTTAGAAAATAAAGAAAAATAATTAGAAGATAAATTTTTATTTGGGAACTTTAGGAAAATTTATTTAAAGGCTAAACAAAATTTATGATTAAGAAATTTCTAATATGATATAAGAATTTATTCTAGAAAATTATTTTCAGGAAGGGACTAAACTGAAAATAGTAAAAAGTTGATTCTAGGGATTAAAACGAAAAGAAGAAAGTTTTAGGGGTTAGAGCTTTAATTTTCCCCTAATCCTTTATATAATACTCCCTCACCCGGTTCCTTCCTCTCATTCCTCACCCTCTCTCCCGAAAATCCCTCTGTTCCTCTCCCGTCCTCTGTTCCTTCGTCTTTCTGCGGCGGCTCCGGCCGAAATCAGCCACGACCGGCGGCGAGAAGCTAGGAAAGTAATCAGGAAGCTTGGGCTAGTCGATGGTGAGCTGCTCTTCCTTCATTTTCTTCTCTTTCTAGTTCGATTCGAGTGAGTTTTTGAGAGAGGTCCGATTTAGGGTTCGAGTTTCTGGGGTTTTTTAAGCTTCTAAATCCATAAATTCGAAGCTTGTGGTTCGATTAGCAAACCCCAAGAACTAATTTGATCAGTAGAATAGCATTAATCAAGATTTCCCAAATTTCTTCCTCCGTGCACTGTTCATCCGACGCCATTGTTCTTGATTTCTGGAGTTTGGTTGCTTTGAAGCTTAATTAAATTTGTTAGGAGTAAGATTGATGCTATAAATGAGTCTTGTAAGGTTGTTCTTGGTCTCCCCTGTTCTTGTTCTGTTCTGGGCCGAATCTTGTTCCCTCTGTTCCGTCGAGTTTTGTTCCTCCTTGTTGTTGATTCCTGGTGCTTATTGGGCTAAGTTGATTGTTGTTTAAATTAGTTGAATTTTTCTTCCCTTGTTCTTGTTCTGTGCTGGCCGAAAATGGGGAAGGAAGAATTGTTGGATTTAATACACTTGCAATTGGAAATTATGATAAGTGCTTTGAATGTGTAGATTAGGGAATAGGTGAAATTAGAAGGAATAAAGTTGTGAACTTTGATTATTAAAGAACTAAAGATACGTCTTATTTTAATTTTTGCTCTTCCTAATTGATTTTTCTGTTTTGGGTGGCTGAAATTGGTGACTATGTAAATGCAAGATATAATTAGTATATGGATGTGCATATTGAATTTCTGCTCAATGATTGAGGGCTTAATTTACTTGTTTAAGTGCTTGATGATGTTAGATAATAATTGTTCAATTTCCTTTTCCTTCTTGCTGCCTTGTTCTGCCGAAATTCTTGTTCTTTCTCTTGTTTTATGCTGAATGTGCTGCTCTGACGAAATTGATAGGGAAATTATGGTGCTTGCTTTGCTTTAACAAATTTACTGCTCTGCTTGGGTTTTAATAGAATCCTAATCCTAATGGGTGCTTAAAGATTTGGTTTTGGAACTAGCAAAATGGAAAAAGGAAATTGTTCTTGGCAAATTTAAATGTTATATACATAAGTTCTTTTTGTTGATTAAATGGTATATGATTTGAAATTGAAAGAAAAGCTTAACCATTTATTTCATAAAGATAAATATGGAAACTTTAGAAATTCAATAAGAATAATAATTAAATGGTTTTGTTAATTAGTTGGTTTGGGGAATAAACATAAAGTAGTGTACCATATTCTTTGTCTGCTGCAATTTGATAAATGTTTGATTTGGTTTATAATTGCTAAAGTTTGCAAATGTTTTGAAGAAGAGAATTAAGTTTAAGTAAAGTTAAAAATATATATATATATATATGACATAAGTTTTTGTTTTAAAGATCATAGTGAATAATTAAGTAGAGAGTGTAGAATGTCTAAAGCATGATTCTACTCATAACTGTATTATTTATAGAGGCAGGTTAAAAGAATATTATGATGAGGATATGATTGTGTATGGGAATTTCTAATTAAAACCTGAAATGTCATTTGGAAATTTGTTAATGTATATAATAAGATAAAAGTTCAGTTTTTGCTATTAAAGTTGCTTGACTGATTTTATTATCCTCATTTGAATGTGGGCTAATATGGTATTGTGGATTGTGGATTGTGGATTGTGGATTGCAAACTGGTTAATCCGAATTTAAATGGTGAAATGCCAAACCTTTATGGTACTAGAAATCTGGAAGTAATTTGTCAATACCCAATGTTTGTCACTTTCATTGTATATTTAACCACTTGTTTTAATTGAAAGCTTCTGGGTTCAAGGATAAATCCGATTGTAATTTATTGTTAGAAATCCCTACAAACTAAATAAGTATTTCGAGAAATTTATATGTATTGTTTGATGAACTGTGTGGTAAAACATAGGCATCTGTCCAAATTAACTTATAAACTTCAAAATGATTAAATTCATTATGTGACTTAAGAAATCCTAATAATCAAGGTTACAAATAAAAGAAAATAAATAACAAGTAAACTAGTACTCTAAGGATTGAAGAAAGGTGAAGCTCTTTAAATACAACCATTCATGAGGTAAATATTAGTCAAACATTGAGAATAAGAAACACTAATTGGAATATATTTAGTTAAAAGTGTCCTCAAGACTTGAAATGGTCAGATTAATTTAATGAGTTAAGTTGTAGGTAATAATTAGTAATATGGAGAGAAAGTAAGATCATTGGAGATTTATTTAAAATTTAACCGAATCTAATTAGGTTAAGTTAGTTGTTATATATATTAATATACTATGTAGGTTTTGAATGATGTATGGTATGATTTAGATAAGCATTAGAATTTATTTAAGATAATATGAAGTAGCATATGAGTGGTTAAGTAATTCTCTGTGGGTGTATGTGTTTGATTGAGAATTATAAAGAAATAATTAAAGAAACTCTTTGGCTATAAATGTTCAAAATAGTTTTAGCAAATTATAAATTTGTTTAGATTTAAAAAGGTTGGGTAGAGATGTAGGTAACCTTATAGAAACGTGAGAGGCGCTGAATAATCATATATAAGCATAGGTATTAATTTATTATTTATATGTAAATAGGTTTTGATAATGACATAAATTGAGGCGATCAGTGGAAGAGAAATGAGCGAGCTTCTGATTAAGTCTGGTATTCTAGGTAGCAGTTTATTTCAGTAACAATTAAATTGCATGTATTATTTTGTAATAACTGTTGCATTTAGTTGGTAAGTTGTTATTCCTCAGATGGAGTACTCCAGGCTTAGGTGATTAGCTACACCTTTGCGAGATTAGTTACGTTTTAGCCTTATGTGCTTTAACGAGAAACCCTGCAGGTAAAGCCTCCACTATAACAAATATATTGTTATTAGTGGTTGGCAGGTGCTTTTAGCACACAGATTAATAGGAGTAAGACTATCAGCATTTGTACAGCTTTATGAAATATATACATGACAATGCTATTATGATCATATATGTTAATGAAAGAAACTGCTATTGGGATTTCCAATCTCACCCTTCCCCAAACATTTTCAGTTTGGCAGGTCGAAAGAAGCTAGCTGGGAAGAAGAGTAGACAAAGAAATTAGGATTAGAAATTTAAAAGCCAGAGGTAGTAAATATTTTAATAAGATTATTGGTAATGTTGTAAAAGTAAATTATTAAAATTAAATAATAGAGAATAGATACTTTAAAAAGAAAATGTATGTATTATCCTAATGTCGCTGCGTATTCTGATAGAAGGGTTATCAACTGAGATGACCCCAGCGTTTTGATATTGGAAAGGTAGAAATCCATCAATAGATGTAGAGAACCCATGAGTGGGTTTTCGCTCCCCACACACTATCATCGAATGGGAGGAAATTATAAGGGAACTTAAGTAGTTTAATTGTTTTATGCACCACTTGGTTTTATAAAAAGATTTAAATTCTGAGTTGTTCGAAAAGCCCATTCCAACTGACAGAAGGTTGGATAAATATTTTAAAAAGAAAAAGTTTTAAATTTTCCGTATTTTTGGGCTTCGAATATCCATAAAAGTGGTTATAATTCAATTAAATTGCTATAGTATAGTAGTAAAAGTCGAGGTGTTACACTTTGGCTGTGGGCACTGTGCTTAAGCTCCACTCTTTGCCCTTTCCAAATTCATGCCATTTTATGGGTTTAGAACAACAGCACTCTATCTTTCGGTAACTTGTTTTCAATCATAAGTTCCTCTTGTATAGTAGGTTATTGTTTGTTGGAAATTGTTGCATGGGCGTGTGTTCATTTCTACTCTAGCTAGAATAATAGTTTATTCATATTTGTATCATAGAGGAACTTAATATGTTCCTTAAATCCCATTCCTGGTGAAGCCAACATTTATGAAATTTGACAGGTTAATTCTGCCTTGTCCGTGATATACTTGTGTGTTTTATATGACATCATACAGTGCCACTGACTTGACAGGAGATTTATTAATCATGAGATTCATAAAATTGTCTTCAATTTTTTAAGTTGTAGGGTTAATTTCTAATTGTTAATTTCATACATCAACTGTTGTAATATTATTTATTTACTGATGTTATTATAGTGGTTAACTTGTAGTATATTGTAGTTAATTAATTAGAATACTTGCTCTAAATGTATTTGATCTTTGGATATATGGCTTTTTGGTGTGTATATATATATATATACCGAAAAGGTATGTCATTTTTGAACTGATGTTGGCATGGGATAATATTAAAAATTAGAAGTATTTTTTTTTTAAAAATAACTTATAGTGGCGCTTTTTATTATAAGCACCGTTATAGGCAACCTATAGCGGCACTTATACATGAAAAGTGCCGCTTTAGGCATTTGCTTTAATAATTTTTTTTTAAAATTAAATGGCCTATAGCGACGCTTACCTAAAAAGGGCTGCTATAGGCCTACCTATCGCGGCGCTGGCTATAGCAGCTCTTCATAAGGGTAAAAAAAAGTGTCGCTATAGGCATTTTTTGTGGTAGTATTTGGCCAAGTAAGGTTTAGTTTAATCGATATTGTGTGTTTGGATTGACGATTGTAAAAGTAACTTATTTTCTATATGACTCATGTAAATGTATATGTTTGAGTCAAAATGGCTTTTTTCAATCGTGATTTATGTTTGGATTAGCGGTGGCAAAAGTAACTTATTTTCAATCTGATTTATAACATCTTTGGATGATTGATTTGATAATTAAATTAATATAGAAAATGACTTAAAAAGATATATTCTTAAAAAGTAACTAACCAATAAATAATTGACAAAGGGTAAATCAGGTGGGCGAAAATAAATTTAAACCCTCATTTAATGCTTAATGGTAATAAGCAATTTATCTCATCCCATTGATAGCTCTACCATAACTTAAGATTTTAGATTGCTTTTTTTTTTTGGGTTTCTCAAAGGTATCTCCACAACCAGTTGCCATGAGATTAATTCTCCATCCCTACTATCAGAGCACAAAGTGGTAGGGGACTGGCCAACGAGTTTTTTTCATTCACAAAAGTTGGGGATTGAACCCCCAACTACTTGCTTAAGGGATGAGATGCTGAACCATCACACCAACCCAACTTGTTTATTTTAGGTTGCTTTTGAGATATAAGTCAAATGGGATAAAAGTTTTGCCAAAAGTGGCTCCAAATACACCATTATCTTTCTTCTTCTGTGGATTGCAATCTTATTTAATCTCTCTTCTGCATTTTTCAATTTTATTCAATCTATGCATGTAGTAGTATAGCGTAGATCTATTGGAATTTAGTCTCAGCCTATACCTAGTTGGTTCTTTGTTGTTCCTTTGCTCTTCAGGTTTTTGTGATGGATTATTTTGTTCCGATTTCCCCAAACTGTTCTGGAAAACTGCATGCTTCACTCCCACTCTCGATTCGTCTTCTAAGGCTTCCCCTTCCTTCCCATTTATTATGTAGGGTTTCGAGCATGCCTTTAATGATGATCAGTATAGTTTGAATACCCACAAGAGTCAGATCACAATGATAATAATGGCTGTAACACACAGCAAAAAGCACACTTTAGAGAGAAATTGAAGAGAGATTTCGAGAATATGAGAAAGTTTTTCAGTTATTATCCTTTTCTGCCAACATACATACTTACTTAAATGCATCTCCCATGATCCATTAACTGTTCCCTCCTATATAATTTTCAGGATAAATGTTCCCTCTTATTTTGTAGTTGAGTTAAGTGGGAATATTATATTTAATATCCCCAACAAATCTGCATATTATATTTAGATCCTAGAACTATTAGATTGGGACTAATCCACCAAGGGTAGACTAGCCCATTTTGCTGTAATCTATAAATCCTATTCCCACTTTGTTCAACTTCACACCATCCTTCCACAAAACTCGTCAGCTTCGCCCCTCTGGCTATATTATCTCTCTGTTTCTGCCGCACAAGGCTCTAATAACAGAACATCCATGCAATACATACATCAACACGAATAAGAGCTTAAACGGAGTAATCTTAAGCAAAACCTTTGATTTTTTTACCGATTACAAGCTTCTCGAACCCTCTTTAGCTTAGCTCATTTTTCCCAATAAGTAGGGATGGAAATAGGTCAGGCCAGGCCATACTTTAGCTAAATAGGCCTGAGCTTGTAATGTGTTTATAAAGCCTGAGCTTAGGCCTGAAATTGCATGCAAGCTTTTTTTTATGCTCAGGCCTGAGCCTTCGTAAGGTCTGATCGAGCCTGAAGCCTTTTTACAAGCCTACTTATAATGTAGGCCTTTAAAAAGGCTTTATGTTGCAGGCCTTGAAGGCCATAAATATACTTTAGCCTACCAAAATCTACATATATATACATAAATGTAAGTTTTTGATAGGCTTAAAAGCCTACATATTTTCAAATTTTATACGTTAGAGTATACGTGAAATTAAAACAAAACCTTATCATAAATAGTTATTAAATTATCCATCATATTTTAACACAAAATAGCAATCTAATATATTAATTGTAAAATGATAATATCACCCTCAAATGAAAAATGAAAGGTAAAATCGTATGAAAAAAAGAAAATTGAGCAACATAATAACATCAAGATCAAGGCTTCAGCATAATCTCCTCATGTTCAGATGGCTCCTACATAAGTGAAAAATTAATTTAAAATAAATGATTAGTCTAAAACCCAAACCATCATGAAACAAATATAAAAATAAACAAGCATATGATATAATATTCATACATTTAGTTTTCTAATGCTTATTTCTTCTTTTGTTTAAAGGAGGGGGAAATAGTGAAAGCAACTAAAACAAAGAAGACAAAAATTGAAACCATTAAAAACCTAAGAAAGAGAACATTATTCAACGCCCATGGCTTGGTAAGATATAAGATATCATGTACAGGAGCTCTCCAATCTCCGCAACATCCAATAAAGACAAACGGTAAAATTTAAGTATACAAATGTAAGACACAAACTTAAAAAGTGCAAAAAATCTTCTTCAAACCAATAAAGACAACAACGTTTCATTGAGTAAAAAAAACTGAGCGACAGTCAAAACATCAATTTAACAATTGTATTAGAAGTTGAAGTAGTAACTTCGGTTTGAGAAGAAAAGCATTATAAATAAAGATATATTTGAAAGGGATGCAGATTAATTTTTATCACTTTATGGGTTGCACGGAATGAAGGATTAATGGAGGTAGGAGAGAAGATGATTTGCGTCACACCGAAAATATTGTAGAACAATGAGCATACAGTGAGAGGATGGCTAGGTTTCAACATGGAGCCTCACAGTTGAAGAGATTGAGAATAGGAAATGATCAAAATTCAATATCATAGGTTAATACTGTAATTAACTATTATAACTTTAAATTAGAAATTGTATTATACTTTGGCAAAATAATTAAAATATAAGAATTAAAATAATAAATATAAAAAAATATAAGATATAAATAAAATTACATTTTTTAATATGTGTAAACAGTCTAGGCCTGAAGGCTTATAGACCAGACTTTAACAAAATAGGCCTGGCCTATTTACATATTTAGGCCTTTAAATAGGCTTTGGCGTGGCCTTTTTAAGAAGCAGGCCAGGCCAAGCTGTAGGCTGCCTGAAAAGGGCCTGACCTATTTCCATCCCTACTATAGGGATGCGAATCGCAACTGTTGGAACTTCAAATCGGTCAAAATGTGACAGTTACAGAGATAATGGGTAATATTAAGTATGGTTACTTATTTATTCAGATATGTCTACACGTGTGTGTATAAGAAAGCTGTAAGCATCCACTAGTGGATAACAAAATATTACCCATTATCTCTATTACAATTGGTCAAAATAAATCAATTCTAACCCTAAACTTACTCCGAGATTCGAAACTCGCATCTATAATGACTATTTCGTTGGGTTGAAGCTTTTTCGCTGGGCCTAAGGTGCTCTGATAACCGTTTCTTTCCATTTCTCCCCTTGTAAACTTGGGCCCTCATCTTGGACTAATCTACACATAATATAAGTCAATTAGTGAATATTTGTATCCAATTTATCTTCACATCAAGATGGCTCCCTTTTAAATTCATTTACAAATGAAAACATAATAAAATATTGAGACACATCAGACTGCAATTCTTACCTTAAGTCCAATTCATATTTTCATGTGGAAAAATATTTGTAAACATAGTAACGGAGAATTTAAATTGGAGAATTAGTGATGGACGTTTGGTTAAATTGTAGAATTTTGCCTTAGCAGTTTGCTCAGTTGACCAAATGGTAATTGGGGTTCAAATATTATACTTAAGAATGATTCAAAGATCTTTGAAGATATGTTTTTCATGAAATAATTATCACTCTAAATCATGCGTCAGGAAAAAGGATTATAATTCCTTCTCCAATATCTAGTTGAACTTGGAACAAAGTTAATTAAGAGAAAGGGTCAACGACAAAAAAAAAATGATATGTAAAAGTGTTACATATATAAAGAATAGTCTCTAGCTGGCACTATTTCGTTAGTTTTTTAATCTAATTTTTTTGGCCAGATTTTGAATCTGGTAATTGATCAATGATATACAATAAAATTTATTCAATCAATTACCCGAGGAATTTCTTCTAGCGTTATATTAGTAGTGTTGCTGCTATTATGCTGTTATTAATGGTTATTTTACAGTCTTTTTTAAGTACATCTTTCATATAGAAGAGAGTCGAACCTCTTTTCCATTGTTTACAAAAACAGCTTAATGTGAAAATCTATATGAAAAAATAATAATGGCACTACCAAATATCTTAGTTTTCAAAATATGGCAACTAGTTGACCAAAGAACAAAGGGTAAAAGTGCAATCAGCACCTCAAACTAATTTTAGAGTTGCAGTCAACACCCTAAAGTATTTATGTAGCACCCTAATGTAATTAAAATGGGACAATGATCACCCCACCGTTACTTGCGTTAAATCTCAACCTCACACCGTTATATTCCTTCCCTCCTCCACTCTTTTCATCTTCCTCCCTACATTCTCCTCATAGATCACATCTCCCTCTCTTCTGCCACACCCAGCATTTGAAATCCTTGATAAGTCTGACAAAGAGGCTGAGGTTGAATGGCGATCTTTCTTTCCCATCAAAGCTCTTAATTACTCTTAAAAATTCATGATTTGAATCTTCCTGCTCGTTGAAATCCTCGCATTTTTCTTCATTGCTCTTTGGGTTGTTTCTTGCAATTATTGATGGTTCAACTGATGAAATCCGGGAAGTTGCTTCCAGACAGTGAAACGGCTTGGCCGAGCCGTGACAAGATATCGGTGAAGTTGGAGATCCAGGATCTAATTGAAGAAGAACATGGATGCTCGATCTGACCAATTGGAGGTATGTAATTAAGTTTATTTTAATTTCGTTTTCAAATTTTTTATTGTAATCTGAGTTTGTTTGGTTGCTAGGAATGATCTGAAATTGAAAATTGTGTGTTAGTGTTTGCTGTAATGGCTTTTATGCTCGTGTTTGATGGTACATCGCGAGGGGGGAGCAGATCGGCGAATATGGAACACCAACCGCAGCAGAATTACCGAGAGAGAGAGAGAGAGAGAGAGAGAGAGAGAGGCTAAAGTTGCACGCCGGTGTGGGAGCAGTGAGAGATTTGATCGAGAATGTTTTGGAAAACCACATGCATTTACAACCACATGGAAAAGCAGATTAAATAAAGGGTTAATATAATTTTTGGTCCCTGAACTTTCACTCAATTTTGGTTTTGGTTCCTGAACTTTAAAATTTTTGGTTTTGGTCCCTGAACTTTCGGTCAATTTTGGTTTTGGTCCCTGAACTTTGAAAGGTTTGGTTTTGGTCCCTGAACTTTGGGTCAATTTTGGTCTTGGTCCCTGAACTTTGAAAGTTTTGGTTTTGGTCCCTCAGTTTAAAAAAAAAACTTCAAAATAAAAAAATAAAGTTGAGGGACCAAAACCAAAATTGCTGAAAGTTCAGGGACCAAAACCAAAATTGACCCAAAGTTCAGGGACCAAAACCAAAACTTTCAAAGTTCAGGGACCAAAACCAAAATTGACCGAAAGTTCAGGGACCAAAACCAAAAGTTTTAAAGTTCAGGGACCAAAACCAAAATTGAGTGAAAGTTCAGGGACCAAAAGTTATATTAACCCTTAAATAAATTACAAGATTCAAGCAAGAACAGAAGGTATGAGATGTGATATATCTGGCAAGTGCGATGATGCAAAAAATTTTTTCTATCAAGTCTCTTTTAATGAATTTAACAGTGCAAGTTAAATGGTGATGTTAATTCATTGAACTTACTTTTTTAATTTTAAATATGAAACAATCTTAAAAATTCCTAATGAAGACTTTATAAATTCAAGCCTCGGAAAACATCAACCAATGCATATTAACAATCAATATGATGGAATAAGAAGAATCAGATCATGATACCTTCATATTGACTTTGTGCAACCCTCTATTTTAGGTACATAACCCAGTGAGTACATTGTTGTTCTTGGAGGAAGATGTGAAGGAAAATTTTTAAGAGGCAAACAAAAGTGTGCAATTTGTAAAGATATTTAATTTATTGGCATTTAATGTACAATTTTTACTCCTACTTGCATTTACTTTTCTCAAGAGTTCACGTCTACTAAGCATGCTCTAATTGTACCCATGGTTTTTGGGTAATTAAGAATTCATCTGCATTATATTACTGGGTATGATTATAAAGCTGAATAAGTTAAATATTGAGGTTTGTGTTAAATTTTGTTAATTTCATTGGTTTTCTTGCCCAATTTTAATACTGGTTTATGTCATGTTGGGCTATGTATGTACGAAAATCTTATATTTCAGACATTTTTCTGCAGATAATTCACCTAATCTCAATACCAAGCCAATTAGTGATATAATGTGTAGTAAGTGTAATTAAACTTTACTATGAAAGATTTTCCTTTACCTTTGCTAAGAAGGAATATAGTTGAAGTTGGACAGTGTGAATATCTTAATTTTGGAAAAAGAAACCATGTTATTTTTGTCAGTCCTGAATCTGTTATTTTCAGAATTTGACAACCAGTTTGTTATAGATGGGAAAAATACTTTTGAATAGTAAATATGAAACAATTTTAAAAATTCCTGATGAAGACTTCATAAATTCAAGCCTTGGAAAACATCAACCAATATATTAACAATCAATATGATGAAAGTGGCAATCGCACAAGAGGGGGGGGGTGAATTGTGCTTCCTACAAAAATTACAATAAATTAAAGCAACACAATCTTTTATACTGGTTCGGCCAACACTGCCTACGTCCAGTTCTCCAACTCCTCGTTGGGTTCCACTAACCACAGGTTTTACAACACAGGTTCACCTGTCAACCTTTACAGAGTTTTAGAATCACTCTAAACACTCCCCCTTACTACTTGTAAGGAAATATCCCTGTTCTAAAGCACCAAGCTTTCAGAACAACCTCAAACAGTAGAGGATTTCAATAATTATGTTCACTTAATGAACTGATTTTGATAAACACTTAAGTACAGATAAAATCTCTTAAAACAATAAATACAGAAAACAGAGAGCAATGAATGAGTTCGTGAATATTCTCGTTTTTCGTCGTCTTTTTCATAAATGCTCGAGTTCTGTATTTATATCTCTTTTCAGATTTTGCCCTAGCGTTCAACTTCAAGAAGCCGTTTGAATTTAGTTGTTGGGGGCTCATAGCCGTTGGCATTAAATGCAGTTTCTTCATCGGGCTTAACTTCCTGCTCTAGCTTCAACTACTCTTACGTAGGGTGAGCTAAGAGAGAGATAGAACTAGCGTTCTGAGCATTTGTACGAACTGTGCTTTCTGGCAGATTTCTCAGTAGCGCTAGCATGATCTGCTATCGCTAACTTCATAGTGTAAGTTCTGCACTTAAGCTGTTAGCTGAACAAATAATCATTTAATGCACAGCAGATGCTATCGCAAGCTTAGTCTATTAACTTAATGAGATAGAGATAATATATATATAAGGCATTTCAAATCATTCTCTATCGATAGACAAGAGTATTATTGCTAGCATGTTCTTTTAATTCAATGCTTAGTGTACTAGCAAGACCAACAAACATTTCTCTATCTATAGCTAATCCCATTATCGCTAGTTACTTGATTGCTCATTAGCTTTAAGGATACAATTATCTAAATATTCAAAGGTATTTCAAAGTATCCTACTATCGATAGATAAACATGTTAGCGCTAGCAACTATGTTATCACTAAGCTCATTTGTTCTTAGGCACTAGCTATCTGAATGATTATTATCTGAAGCACTTTTGTTATCGATAGCTTAACCTGTTATCGCTAGCTGATTCCATTATATCAAAGACTTGGTTTATTTTTCTGCTAGTTATATTTCCTTTCATTCATCCATGTTATCAATGAGCTTCTAGCGATAGGATCTTTCTTAGCGATAGATATTAACTTTGTTATTTCTAAGTCTTCATTTGCTATGGCTCTGTCTCTTAGCTATAGAGATACACTTAGCGATAAAGATATTTATTCTTATTGTTTTGCTAAGTTTGCATCATGTTATAGTTGGACCCTTTTAATAGTGATAGACTTTAGTTCTAGCGATAGACCTCTGTTACCTATCATATTTTACTAGTTTAATTCAAAGGTAACTTGCGCTTATTTACTTATGTTATATATGGGGTCAGTCTTCATCAAAACTTAAGATTCTAACATTTTCCCCCTTTTTGATGATGACAAATTATAAGCATATATACATTATATCAGACTAAGCATATATCAGCATAAGCATATATCAGACTAGAATAATGGTAATGCTTGTATAGAGCATCTGATATAAGTATATTCAGAACAAAGTACATTTTGCAGAAGGAAATACCAACCCACAAACTATCACAAACTATCAAACTATAATACTGATAAATATGCAATTTATGTATGATGCAAATGATTCAGACTTTTGATTCAACATCCATCCTTATCCTTTCTCCATATTTTTCTCGTTGCTTCTCCCCCTTTTTGTCATCATAATTTGCAGAAGAAGGTGAAGATGAATAACGAACTAATCCATCATCACATCCCACTGGAACCCTGGAAGAATAGTACCCCTTATCCGACACCAAAATCAACAGCAGCATAATCTTGGACAGGAGCCGCCTCGTCTTCCTCAAGTTGTTTGGTCTCCTCAGGCTCTTTGTAGAAGAACAAATCCACCAAAACTGCAGCCCTGGCTAGGGTTTTTCCATTTCCGAAGAGGGTGCTTGGAGCTTCGAGGGGTTCTTCTAAGTAAGGCAAATCAGAGACAGTTCGCTTTTGACATTTGGAACCTGATTCAACCACTTCTTTGGAGAATGACACAGCTTTCTGAGTTTTTGACCTCTTGCTAGCGGATTGAGACGAGGATTTAGCGCTAGAGGTTGCCTCAACATTACTCATTTTTGGAATTTTGGCTCTGGCCATTTTTAGGGTTTAGGGTTTTGAGAGAAGGGAGGCTTGATTTCTCAGAGAGATTTTGGAGATGAAGAGACGATCCAGGTGAATAATGAATGCAAAATTCAAATGGCCTTCTTTTATAGGTTTCAGAAATTACCATAAATGATGAATACTTGCTGACGTTTCGCATTCTAAGTCTTTTAAGTGACTTGCTATCGCTAGGAAGAGCTGCAATCGCTAGTAGGCATGATCCCACGCTGAGCAAGTGACTTTGACATCACTTTCTCCTTCCAAGTTTCATCTATCGATAGCTGACTTTGCTATCGATAATCCTTTATGCTAGCGATGGCAATCTTAGCTCAAACTTAGCTCTGTTCTGCATATGCTAGCGATAGTGGAATTCACTATCGATTGGTCAGTCCTGCAAAACTTAAGATTTGGCACTCCGATGCCTAAGTTAGCAATAATTCATATGAATAATCAATAGAATAAGTCAAGAATTATAAAAATATTCACAATTCATTTGGATTTACCATTCCTATCTCTCTTCTGATATAGAGAAATTGATCAGGCTCAAGAGGCTTGGTGAATATATCAGCAAGTTGCAGATGAGTTGAAATAAATTCCACCTTGACATCCTTCTTCTGAATATGATCTCTCAAGAAGTGATGTCTTACATCAATATGCTTGGTTCTGGAATGCTGAACGGGATTTTTGGCCAAGCTTATTGTGCTGGTGTTGTCACAGAGAATGGGCACTTCTGGGAATTCCAAACCCAGATCTCTTAGTTGATGCTTAAGCCATAAGACTTGAGTACAACAACTTGCTGCTGCAATGTATTCGGCCTCTGTGGACGAAAGAGAGACACAATTTTGCTTCTTGCTTGCCCAAGTGACTAAACAGCCACCAAGAAATTGACATTGACCACTTGTACTTTTCCTATCTGTCTTATAACCTGCATGGTCAGAGTCAGTATAAGCAAGAAGGTACTATTGAGTTCCCTTGGGATACCACAGCCCAAGCTCTTGAGTCCCTTGCAAATAACGCAAAATCCTTTTTACATTTGTTAAATGAGATTCCTTAGGATTTGCTTGATATCTGGCGCACAAGCCTACACTAAATTGGATGTCAGGCCTACTAGCAGTTAAATAAAGTAAAGAACCAATAATTCCTCTATAATGAGATTGATTTACTGGTTTTCCTGGTGCATCTGTATCTAACTTGGCAGAGGCACTCATAGGAGTGTCCTCTTCTTTAGATAGATCCATCCCAAATTTGTTGAGAATTTCTTTACAATATTTGGTTTGGGATATGAAGATGCCATTCTTCTTTTGCTTTATCTGCAGGCCTAGGAAGAATGTTAGTTCTCCCATCATAGACATTTCAAACTCTCCCTGCATTGTCTTAGCAAAATCTTCACAGAGTTTTTCATTAGTTGCACCAAAAATAATGTCATCAACATAAATTTGGACTATGAGCATGTGATTATTTTTATGCATGATAAATAATGTAGTATCTGATTTTCCTCTAGAAAATCCTTTATCAAGCAGAAAAGTACTAAGTCTCTCATACCAAGCTCTAGGTGCTTGTTTGAGACCATAAAGAGCCTTTTTAAGTTTGAAAACATGGTCAGGCTTAGACTTTTCTTCAAAACCAGGAGGTTGCTCTACATATACTTCTTCTTTAATATAGCCATTAAGAAAAGCACTCTTAACATCCATTTGATAAAGTTTAATATTTTTTATGGATGCAAAAGCTAAAAGAATTCTTATTGCTTCAAGTCTTGCGACTGGAGCAAAAGTTTCTTCATAATCAATGCCTTCTTCTTGGTTATATCCTTTGGCAACTAATCTGCCTTTATTTTTGACAATTTGTCCAACTTCATCAAGTTTGTTTTTGAAAACCCATTTAGTACCAATAATAGGATAATTTCTTGGTCTAGGTACTAAATCCCAAACTTGATTTCTTTTGAATTGATTAAGTTCTTCCTGCATTGCAACTATCCAGTCACATTCAGCAAGAGCTTCATCAACGCAAGTTGGTTCAATTTGAGAAAGAAAGCAAGAAAATTCTATTTCATTTTGTAGTTGCCTTCTTGTTTTAACTCCTTTTGATATTTCTCCAATAATCTGTTCAGGAGGATGATTTTTAAGATGTCTGATGGAAGATTGAGGCTCGTTAGCTTCATCTAGATCATCTTTAGTTTCATCCTGATCATTTTCAGCATTGTTTTCAGGATTTGCTATCGATGGCTGAGGTGCTATCGATAGAGATTGTTTTAAAAATTTTGAAAAATCTTCATCCTCATCAACAGATTGTTGTTTTTCTTGAGGTATTTCATCAAATACTACATGCACATACTCTTCAACAGTTTGACTTCTTTTATTATAAACTCTATATGCTTTACTCCTATTTAAATAGCCTATAAATATGCCAATATCAGATTTAGGATCGAATTTACCTAGATTTACCTTTCCATTGTTGTGAATGTAGCATTTTGATCCGAAAATTCTCAGATGACTGATATTGGACTTCCTCCCCTTGTAGAGCTCATATGGAGTCTTCTCCATCCCCTTTCTGATATAGGCTCTGTTAGAAATGTAGCAAGCTGTGCTCATAGCATCTGCCCAAAATATTTGAGGCACTTGTTTCTCGTTCAGCATGCTTCTTGCCATTTCAGTGAGCACTCTGTTCATTCTTTCTACAACACCATTTTGTTGAGGAGTACGAGGGGCGGAGAAATTGTGTTCAATACCATTTTCATCACACAGCTCCATGAACTCTTTATTCTCAAATTCTCCTCCATGATCAGTCCTGATTGCTATAATCTTTGTGCCTTTCTCATTCTGCAATTTCTTAGCAAGCACACAAAAAGCATCAAAAGTTTCATGCTTAGAGGAAAGAAACATAGTCCAGGTAAATCTTGAGTAGTCATCCACGATTACAAGAGTGTATAGACTTCCTCCTAGACTTTTCACTCTTGCTGGCCCAACTAGATCCATATGGATTAGTTCCAATGGTCTACTAGTGGAGACTGTCTTCTTGATTTTAAAAGAGGACTTTGTTTGTTTACCTCTTTGACAGGATTCATAAATCAAATCATGCTTTGTCTTAAAACTAGGGATTCCTATGACTAATTCCTTCTTAACTAATTTATCTAGCTGAGAAAAGTTCACATGTGCTAATCTTTTATGCCATAACCAACAATTTTCATCATTTGAAATAAAGCATTTTTCTTTAAGCTGTTGGCATAAATCTAAAGTGTATAAATTTCCATTTCTATTTGCTTTTATCTTACACTTCAGACTAGACTTGTTTATATCTAAATCATTTTTATGAACAATAAGACATTCATTTGAATAAAAAATTACCCAGTTACCATGATCTGCGCTTTGGCTAACACTCAGCAAGTTGTGGCAGAGACCATCCACTAGGTAAACATCCTTGACTGGACCTACTTCACCCACTCCAGTGATTTTTCCACTTTGATTTCCACCAAAACTAACTTTGGCTCCATCCTTTATCACTAGATTGTTGATTTTGTCCTTGTCACCAGTCATGTGCCTTGAGCATCCACTATCAATATACCATTTTCCTTTACTGGATGCTTTAAGACATACCTGCACAAACTACACAGATTTAGGTACCCAAACTTTCTTGGGTCCTTTAAGGTTAGTCTTATGCTCTAAGTTCGTAAAAACCTTAGGCACATGAGTTCCTTTAGGAACCCACTTATAAGAGATACTAATGCCATATTTTCTGTGATTGCAGATGGACTGTGTATGGCCTTTCTTGTTACAATAATTGCAAAAGCTATATGGTGAAGAATTTTCAGAAGATTTTCTAAAATATTTCATGTATGACTTCACCTTGGATTCAACCCATCTTTTTGAAAACTTTTGTTTAGGCTCATAGCCAATACCAGTTCTGTCTCTAAAGACTTTTTGGTTGCTTAAAATCACATTTAAAGTTTCTGAGCCTTTTGTAAATTTTTCTAAAACATGTGAAAGCTTTTCCTTTTCCTTCAATAATTTTTCACAGTTGGAGCAATTTTCAGAAGTTGAAGGAGTTACTATCGATAGAGGCTCAGTTATCGAAAGTTCTTTTCTGGGAGCTTGCAATAGCTCCTCTTCTATCGATAGAGAAGAAGAATCTTTTTGTGAAGAAGAGTTTTTCTGAAATTCTTTGTTTTCTCTTCTTAATCTGACTACTTCTTTAGCAAGTTTCATTAATTCTATGTGCATTTCATCATATAAACTTTGAAGTTCAGAATAAGAAGGTTCAGAGTCAGATACCTCAAAGTCACTTTGCTCTTCTCGAGCAACTAGGCAGAGGTTGGCGCATTCCTCGCTATCGCTACCTTCTTCATCAGAGCTATCACCCCAGATGGATGATACATAAGCTTTCTTCTTCCCATAAGTCTTCTTTTTCTCCTTCTCCTTTAATCTTTGAAGACTTGGACACTCAGCTCTGAAGTGACCAGGCTTCTTGCATTCAAAACATACAGGTGTTTTGTCTTTCTGAGAGTCTTTGAAGCTAGGACCACCTCTCTGGAATCTTTCTCTTCTTCTGAAGAACTTTTTAAATTTTCTGGCCATAAGAGCTATGTCCTCCTCATCAAGTTCTTCATCATCATCATCAATTTCATCTTTCTCTGAAGCAGCAAGAGCAAGTGACTTCTTTTTGGGATTTCCTTGAGCTTCCCTTTGAGCTATCAGGGTTGGCTCATATTCAGCAAGGCTGCCAAACAGGGCAGTGATGGACTTAGTTGATTCTCCTTGCATTTCTTGTATAGCAGTGACCTTCATGAGCCAGTCTCCTTTCAGAACTTTCAGTATCTTGTTGACTTGCTCTTTTTCTGTAATTTTCCTCCCTAAAGCAGCAAGATTATTGATGAGATGAGTGAATCTGATCTCTAGGTCTCTTATCTTTTCTCCTTCAGCCATTTCAAATTTGTGGAACTCTTCAACTAGCATTTCCACATGTCTTCTTTTACTCCAGTGGTTCCTTCGTGGGCAATCTGCAGAGCTTCCCACATTTCTTTTGCAATGTCCAAATGGCTCACTCTGAAGAACTCAGTTTGACTGAGAGCACTTTGGATCATGAGGAATGCTTTGCTGTTTAGTTCTAGATTAGCAATATCCTCTTCTGTAAATTCATCTTCAGACTTTGGAATGCCCAGGGGATCTTTAGGCACAATATCTCCTTCAATAATCTTCCAGAGCTTGTATCCATTTGCTTTGATGTAGATTTTCATTTTTAGTTTCCAGAAAGTGTAGTGCTTCCCATCAAAGCCTGGAGGTTTATTAATGGAGCTTCCCTCAGGTAGAATATTTTCAAGCGATGCCATAATGATCTTTACTTCTCAGATTCGTTGGAATCAAACAGAGAAGACCTGCTCTGATACCAAGTGAAAGTGGCAATCGCACAAGAGGGGGGGTGAATTTTGCTTCCTACAAAAATTACAATCAATTAAAGCAACACAATCTTTTATACTGGTTTGGCCAACACTGCTTACGTCCAGTTCTCCAACTCCTCGTTGGGTTCCACTAACCACAGGTTTTACAACACAGGTTCACCTGTCAACAGGCCGAAGGTCAGCAAGAATAAGAAAGCTGCTGCGGCGCTGAGACTAAAGGCGAGGGTTTGGATGAAGGAGAGAAGGAAGAAGAGGGGAGAGGAACGGTGATGGTGAGAGACCTCGATGATGATGATCGGAGAGAAGGAAGAGATGAAGAAGCAAGGAGGAGATGAAGAAGAGTGATTAATTAAATGGGTGGTGATGAAGAAGAGTGGAAGTGCGGTGTTGGGTATGTGGGAAGGGAGGAAGAAGAGTTAAGGTTTTCAATGGAAGAGGGAAAGATGAGAAGGAAATGTGGGGAAAGGAGAGGGAAAAGGAAAATTTTAGAAGAATTAACGCGGGAGAAGGAAATGAATAAAATTTTTTGGAGGCCTAACCTGGCGCTTACAAAATGTAAGCGCCGGGTTAAGCAATATAAATTTAAAAAAAATAAATATTGAGCCTAACCCGACGCTTTTAAATTATAAGCGCTGGGTTAGACCTATTCAAAAATTAACAAACAAGCCTATCCCGGCGCTTGTGACGTCACAAGTGCCGGGATAGGCCTATATAATATTTAAAAAGATATTTATAACAAATTAAAAAAACTAACGCATTTAAAAAAATGGAAAGGCATTTTTAAATACCTAAATAAGCCTATCCCAGCACTTGTGACGTCACAAGCGCTGGGATAGGCCTATATAATATTTAAAAAAATATTTATAACAAATTAAAAAAACTGACGCATTTAAAAAAATGGAAAGGCATTTTTAAATACCTAAATAAGCCTATCCCAGCACTTGTGACTCACAAGCGCCGGAATAGGCCCCCTGGTAATTATATAATATTTTAAAAATAAAAAAAATGGAATCCTTTTCTTTTTTGAACAAACACATGGAAGCCTTTAAATATATATATTAATAAAAATCGCAAGGGAGCTTATCCCAGCGCTTATAATTATTAAGTGTTGGGATATGCTTATACCTATACCAGCACTTTTATTTCTAAAGTGCTGGTATAGGTCATCTTATACCTATCCCAGCACTTACGTTTTGTAAGCGCTGCTATTGTTGTGTTGCAATAGAGTATTTCTATAGTAGTGTCAGATTCCAAGTAATCTAAACCAAATAGTCCAAACAATGGGACATTGAAAGAAAAGATGCTCAAAAAATTTCCTTTGTCCAATGGAAATGCCCATGAGTCGGGGACATCCTGTGAAACCTAGAGTTTACTTCTTCACCGTGAATGGTGTTACAGTCTTAAAGTACTGAGATTTAATCTACATTTCAACAAAAACCTATCTGGGAAACTGGTGAGCAGTCAAGTTAGTATAGTTGGAAAGGAATCAGCAGAAACATGGATGGAATAGAGATCAAAATGCAATGGAAAGGGGGAACGTCAAGTCAGGAAGATGAAAGAAGGCTGGTTGGAAAAGTAATCTCAAGTTCAAGAATCAGTGTGGGTGTGGTAAAGGATCATATTATGGCAGCTTGGAAACTAAAGCATCGATTGGAGGTAAAGGTCCTGGGATTCAACACGTTTGCTTTCATCTTTGATAGTGGGGCAGAAGCAAGAATGGTGCTGGAAGAAAGCCCTTGGACTGTGAGGCAACACATGTTAACACTGGAAAAAAGGAAACCGTACATGAGTGATAGTGAAATACAGATCAAGACATGTGCTCTATGGGTCCAGTTCCATGATTTACCACCAGAAGGGTGGATGGAGGTCAATGTGAGGGGAATGGCGGAGAAGCTAGGAAGAATAATAGAGGTCGAAGACCCGGAAGATGGAAGATATACCAGTAGAAGTTTTTGCAGAGCAAGAGTAGAGATCGATATTGAGAAACCTTTAATCCCCATTTTCAAGGTACCGAGGCCGGATGATTTACCAGAAGCGAAAGTGAAAGTAAGATATGAAAAGCTAGCAAAGTATTGCTACACGTGTGGCAAACTGGGACATGATGAAAAGCTTTGTGATGCGAAGGACGATGATGAAGTCATAGGGGAACCCAGGAGGATATATGATGCATCCTTGTGTGCACCACCATATAGAGGCCCACAATCATCGACGGCGAAAAGTAAAGCTAGTCGACCGGCGAACCAAAATTCAGCGAACAGAGAAGGAGGAAAAGAAGCCACACGTGAGAACAATGGAAGTACAATGGTGATTGACAGAAGGAACATTGATGCATCTCGAGCAGAGGAGTTGGGACTGATAGGAAAAGACAATTCTGAAAAAAGCTATAATTTTGGAGGCAGAGCAGATGGTGCTGGGGTTACTGTGGGGTCCAGCTTCAAAAATATACATGTGGAAGGTACAAAAGTCAGCAACAAATTTAAAATAAATGAAGAAATTATGGGGAAGACGAATATATGGACAATGAGGCCTAAACCAAAATTTTGGGCCAAGGAAATGGGCTCAACGTCAAGGGTGGTAGAGCTGAATACACGTAAAGATCATTTGGGGGATGAGGAAATAGAGGAGGGGGAAGAAGTGGAGGCCCAGATGCAAAACCAACAATTACAGATGGTGATAAGGGAGAATGAACAAGTGGGGGCCCTAGTTAACCATGTTGGAAGGGTGAATCTAAAGAGAAGCGCAGAAACAGAATGGGACTCCCCATCAGGGAAAAGGCGGAAGACTCATAAGCAAGATTCTCCAGAATGCTCTTTTCGGAGACAACAAGTGGAGGACGAAATAGAGCGATTATCGTGGATTAATTTCAGTGAAGGAGGACTCGGATTTAGCTCTAATGAAGCAGGAGGTACAGGTCAGTTCTCGAAAGAATCTTTCCAGATTGATGTAGAAGAGAATATTTCCTTTGTGAAAGGAAAAGGAGTAGAAAGAATAAGCAAATACAGGTACAAAAGCAACAAAATTAAAAGGGCTCTGTTTGTGGATGATGATAGCAAAAGAGGAGGAGATAGGTGAGGTGGCTGGCCTTCTGCAGCCACCAGGGAGCTATGAGTTGCCTTGGATGGAATTGTCAGGGTCTTGGAACCACCCTGACAGTTCGAAATTTAAGGTTCCAGTGCAAGAAGCTAAAACCGAACATTATCTTTTTGGCGGAAACAAAAATGAAAAAAGAGAAAGCTGAAAAAGTGAGAAGGAAACTGAAATATGAAGAAGGAATTTATCACGATCCTGAAGGTAGATCTGGGGGGCTAGCAGTCTGGTGGAGAGAAGGTGTGAAAGTGAATCTGGGAAGGATAAGCAAAAATATTATTCATATAGAAGGGCTGGAAATGGAAGGGAAGGAGTATGGTGCAATGACTCTAGTATATGGGCCAAATGAGTATAATCAGAAATTAAGATGGTGGAATGACTTGGAGAATCTTCAGCCAAATCAAAATACCCCTTGGTGCATTTTGGGGGATTTCAATGAAATATTGTATAATTTTGAGAAGGAGGGTGGAAACCCTAGAACCCAAAGGGAACTCCAGAGATTCAGCAATTTCATGGGAAGATGTTACATGATGGATCTGGAGGCAAAAGGAAGTAGATTTACGTGGGCCAACAACAGGGAAGGTGAAGAATATATTAGAGAGAAATTAGATAGAGTAATAATGAATAGTCAGTGGAGAACACAATTCCCAACGGGGCAGTACCAAGTTTTAGATGCAATTGGGTCGGACCATAGCCCAATATGGCTAGAGTTCCATCATGAAGAAACAAGAACTCCCAGGCTATTCAAGTTTGATGCACGATGGTTAAACCACCCGGAGTTAATGGACATTATAAAAGCCAACTGGAAGGGAGATATGATTGAAGGAGTTATTGAGGAACTAGTGGAAAATCTGAGCAATTTAAACCAGGTTCTTACTGAGTGGAGCAGAAAGGAGTTTGGAAATTGTGGGAAGATAATCAACAAGTTGCTGGACAAAATTCAAAAATGCTCGGAAAGAGAGTGGAATGCAGAGACAGCGAAGGAAGTGGCAGATTTTAAGAACAAAATTAATGAACTGTGGGAGCAAGAAGAGGCTTACTGGGCACAAAAATCTCGAGTGCAATGGTTGAAATGCGGAGACCAAAACTCGAGTTTCTTCCATATGACAACCATTCGAAGAAGGAGCATAAACAAGATAACTAGGATCAGAGATGAGCAAGGGGAATGGCTGGATAAAGAGGATCAGATCGGCCAGTGTTTTTCAGAATTCTATGAAAAGTTGTTTTCAAGCTCAGCAGATAGGGATTTCACAAGGGTTTTGAGCTGCTTAGAAGAAGTAATAACTCAAGAAGATAATACAAGGCTAATGGCTGATGTAGAAGAGGAAGAAGTAAGGCGAGCAGCATTTGAACTAGGAGGAACAAAGGCACCTGGACTAGATGGATTTACAGGGAACTTCTATCAAAAAGCATGGGACACAGTAGGTCCTCAGGTTTGTTCTCTAATCAGAAAATTTTTTAGGGAAGGATTTTGTTTAAATGAAGTCAATCATACTGATCTTGTTTTAATTCCAAAAATTGACTGTCCTGAATCGGTGGGGGATTATAGACCTATTAGTTTGTGTAACTTTTCTTACAAAATATTTTCCAAGGTGATCTCAAATAGATTAAAACCCTTACTTGGAAAGGCGATTTCTGAAAATCAAAGGGCGTTTGTGCCCGGGAGACTAATTCAAGATAACATCATCGTTGTGCATGAAGCTTTCCACCATATCAAAGCAAGGAGAAAAGGGCCGTGTGAGATGGCAATTAAAATTGATATGAACAAGGCTTATGATCGGGTTGAATGGGAATTCTTGAAAGCGGTTCTATTAAAAATGGGGTTTTGCCAGCAATGGGTAGATAGAATTATTTGGTGTGTATCATCTGTTGATTTTGCTGTAATGCTTTCAGGCAAGCGAGTGTCAAATGTAACCCCAAATAGAGGGCTTAGGCAAGGTGACCCACTATCACCCTACTTGTTTATAATAGTATGTAATGTATTGTCAAAGTCAATTGAATATGCTGAAAGAGATAGGCGGGTCAATGGTATAAAAATTACGCCTAGATGTCCGGGTTTAACACATAGTTTTTTTGCTGATGATGCTGTATTTTTTCTCAAAGCTGAAATAGAAGGGTGTAGGCATCTTAAGTCTGTGCTAGATGACTATTGTAAGGCATCAGGACAACGAGTCAACTTTGCTAAGTCATGTTTATTCTTTTCCAAAAACACTCCGAACATTCTGAGAGAGGAAATTGGCCAAATTTTCCAGGTACACGCTGTTGATATCCCAGGGAACTATCTGGGATTGCCAATCACATGGGGAAGATCCAAAGCACAAGTACTTCATTTTGTGTTAGACCAGCTCAGGAAAAAAGTACAAGGGTGGCAAAAGAACTTCTTATCAGAGGCAGGGCGAGAGGTATTGATCAAAGCAGTAGCAAATGCTATTCCTGTCTATCCAATGACTTGTTTTTCATTCCCAAAAAACATTCTAAAAAGAATAGATCAGGAAATCACAAAGTTTTGGTGGAAAAATACAGAGGAGAAAAGGAGAATGCATTGGGTTTCGAAGGAAAAACTAAAAATGAACAAAGCAGAGGGAGGATTAGGATTTAAAGATTTTGAAGCCTTTAATTTAGCTTTACTTGCAAAACTTGGATGGCGCATACTACAGGAACCAGACCAAATGTGGGTTAAAATTTTAAAGGCTAAATATTTCCCTAAAACTGACTTCTTGCAGGCAAAAAAAGGAAGCAGAGCGTCATGGATTTGGTCAAGTATAATTGAAGGCAAGAGGGTTCTAGAAGGTAATATCATAGCTTCAATTGGAAACGGCAGAAAAACGAAAGTCTGGGGAGATCCTTGGCTGCCGGATTTACCAGGTAAAAAGCTCATATCCCCATGCCCGTTTGAATGTTTATCTGAACTGAAAATTGCTGAGTTACGACACAATCAAGGGTGGGATTTATCAATGATAGAAGGATGGATTGAGGAATTTGAAAGGAAGGCAATAAGAAACACCCCGGTAGCAATTAATAATAGAGAGGATAGGTGGATTTGGACTGGGGGGAGGAGGGGAGAGTATGCAGTAAAGGAAGGATATAGAGTGGCAAAAGGTATTGTTAATGATAACCAAATGAACAGGGCAAGCTCCTCAAGTAATGAAGGAAACAAGGTATGGAAAGAGATATGGAAGTTGAAGGTTCCTCACAAGGTCAGACTGTTCTTGTGGAGGCTTTTATCCAATGCTCTACCATGCTTTGTAAACTTGAGCAAAAGAGGAGTGGGTGTGTGTGAAGTGTGCCTAATATGTAAGGAAAAAATAGAAACAAACAAGCACCTTTTTTGTGGCTGTCCGTGGGTTAAGAGCACATGGTTTGGTAGTCCTTTCACTTTTAATCCTGATCAAATTGATGATACAGAATTAAATGACTGGATAATTCGATACCTAACTGAAATGCAACTAGATGAGTGGCAGAAGGCATTGATGGTAATGATACTTTGGCAGATTTGGAAAGAAAGAAACAAAGTTATTTATGAAAAAAAGGAACCTGACCCTGTATTCACTTTTAATCAGGCAGGAGCAATTTTACAGGAGTTTTGGCAAGTAAGGGGTTGGATGGGAAATGGAGAATCAAGTGCAGAAAACCGAGGAGATACACAAGCAGATACAAGGAGATGGACGATACCCAAGGAAAATGAACTAAAGATTAATGTGGACTGTGCATTCTCACAAGAAAGAGGTGAGGCAGCTATTTCCTTTGTGGTTAGAGATTCAAATGCTTGGCTCCTTGACGGGGCAGCTAAAAAAATTAGCACTGAGTCAGCATATTTGGGTGAGTGTAGGGCCATGGATGAAGCTGTAACATATGCTGTAAATAACAGTTTGGAGGATGTTGTGTTTGAATCAGACAACTTAACTCTTATCAAATGTCTGAATGAGGGAATTAAATCCCCTTGCTGGAGAAGTGAGATTTTGCTGGAAAATATCCTTGAAAAAAGGAATAGTGGAAGGAACCTAAGTTTCAATTGGGTTCCGAGAGAAGCAAATTTGGTAGCTGACTGGGTTGCCAAAGCTTCAATTCGCGGGTCATGCCCAGGAGATTGGATGATGAGACCACCGCGTCAACTGATGGATTTGCTAATGATCGATGCAGAAAGGGTAGCTTTTGATCCAGGATAATGCGATGCTAGGTAGCATATTCTTTTGGATAAATGTATGTATAAGTAGTAGTTTTAAACCATGATAATTAGTTAGTAAGGGTTGTAATACTTGCTTGACTTTTCCTGATTAATATAATAGTTCGTATCCGTTGGCAAAAAAAAAGAAAGAAAGAAAAGATGCTCCATTATCTCTAAATATGAAATGAGGATGAATGAGATGATTTTACCTCATTATGATGGCTACTCTTATTCATATGGCCAATATTTATTCTTCCTTTCTCCCATGCCTAAGACCACGCCACGCATATGCATTTAGATGAAGCATTGGACAAAACCATTTTGACCATGGTAAATTTTCTAATTACCATAATTAATTCCTTCACATATTCGGAATTGATTTAATTAATTCCTTTAGAGATCCCTAACCAATAAAATCAAGTTAATTCTTCCCAAACTTCATCCCTCTTATAAAAATAAACCTCTCCTAATTTTTCCTAATTGGTTGAAGCATTATTGTATTTTCGTAAATTAAATTTGGCTAATTATCCTTTAATTAATCAAAACGCTAATAATTCTTTAAAATTAATTTTTGAAGTATTTTCCTTATTATTAACCTCATATGGGCCTTCATGTATCATGTCCTATTTTTCAGAAATTTTCTACATTTACATGAAAATTCATAATTACAACAATAAAAAAAAATAATTAACTATCATTATATTCAAGGCCCTTATTACAGTTCCCATTGAAATTATAGTCTATACTTCATATGGTATTGTCATAAATGCCCTTCTTAATCATCGAACTTAATATATCTTGTTTCAAATGCCAATCAAAATTCCCAATTCACACATGACCGAATAAAAGGGAAAAAGCATTATGCTACGTGTCAGAAAAATTGCAGATTTCTAAAACAATATAAGGGTCTTCAAATCTACCTAAAACCACCATCGCATAGGAGGAAGAAGAGGATGATGCTTGCCCATCTGCATACATGACGACAAGGAGGGGAAGATAAGTTGCAATATAAAATTCTTGTGGCGGAGGGGAAATGGACAACGGGGAGAAAGAAAGCATAATCCACCCAAGTAGAAAGAAGGAGAGTAGACTCTACCATCTCATCAACATTCAAGGATTCAAGGAGGAGAACGGCGCTGAATCTTCACCCATTGAAGGGGTTGGGTTCTAGAGCTCTCTTCCCCTTTTTTATGATTTTGAAGTTGGTGGAATCAGGAAAAGTCTTGGGGGTATTTCTTTTCTCTTCTTGTTTTTTAATAGATATTATAATAATTTCACAAGGTTAAAAAAAAAATAAAAACACCCACTTCCCCAACATTCGGACTCATGACCCCAGTAACAATCAATCAATCATGTTTCAACAAGAGCACTAATCAATTTTTATTAATAACAATCTACAAGATTAAAAAAAATATTTATTAAATATCTTATACTCTATATCTATATATATTCAGTGTTATTACTTGTTAACCTTATAAACAAGTAACATGTATGCTCAACAAAATTTTTTTCAGATTTTTCAATTTATGTGTTGAATTAAGTTTAGACATTACAGTAAGATATTTATATCAATTACTTTCAATATTATTTTTTTCCACTTCAGTTTTTTTTAATTTATTCTCTTTTTTTTTTGGCTAACTTATTTACCTAGTTATTGTTGATTTTGAGAATTCCAAAATTATTGGGTCATTACAACTATATTGGTCATGTTCCTACACTAATGACAAATTAGAATAATTCCTGATCCCAAACTACCCAATCATACGGTTTAATTAAACAAGATTTACTTTTCCAAGCTAACTTAATTCCCCTTGACCAAAAGAAAGCTTAAATTTTCCAATACACGCCTAGCCGACTTCATACTTATTAAGCATACCACATTTTCCAAGATTAAGTAAGTAAAAAAGATACTCCTATAGTCCTATTTATAAGGTACATAGAGAAGATTTCATTTGATCCTATTATGAGGCATCTCAATAAAATTTTTCATGTGATTTTACGATTTTATCCTTCATTTATTATGTGTTGACATTATTTTCATGTGGTATAGTGTAAATTTTTATAGGTTTATAATTCGAAAATTGTCAAATTTTAAGGCATAATTAATGATGTTTAAGGGTTTCCGTGGTCTATGTGAAACATACTAAAAATGCCTGATAAATAGGACCAGAAAAGTAATATTAGGCACAAATAAATGATTTGAAGATGTCATAATCCATGAAATAGTTCATAGCTAGTTTTGGCACAGAGAAAAATATCCACACAAGGCTGTAATAGCAGCAAATCCAAGCAACATATAAATCAACAAGAAGAGATAATGAATGACAATTTAAACAGAATAATTATAATACCCCAAAATTTAGAAAATAGGAAATAGGGAATTATTTAAGGTTTTAAGGAATGTAACTAAAATATTAATGAGCATTGAAAATGAATTTGAGGTCTTAGGCATTTTTAATAAATTTTAAGGTTTATTTTCTTTAAGAAACAAAGAGAAATAATTAGGAGATAAAACTTAATTTGGAGAAAAAGAGATAATAAGGATTTATTTAAAGTCTTGTGATGGCATTTAGAAATTAAAAAGTCTTATAAATAAATTTATGAGGCCAGGTGTAATTTTAATAAATTTTAAGACTTATTTTATTTATTAGTTGAGGAAAAATAGTTGAAAGATGAATTTAAATAAGGGAGTATTTAGAACCCTTAGGTATTGTTTAGTATTTAAAAAGTCTTATAAATAAACTTGGAAATTAAAAGTATATCTAGAAAAATTATGTTGGGACATATTCGGGTTTATTTCTAAATGATAATGATACATAAAATTATCATTTAAGAGGAAATGGGAAAGAGAAAAATAAAAATGACAATATCTACCCCTAGTTGGAAAATATCTTCAATGAAAAGAAGGGGCAAAATGGTAAAACACCTATTTAAAAATATCACTTCCTTCTCTTTAAATATAAACCTCCCACGTGTATACTCTCATTTTTCACTCTTCCCTCACCCGAGTCTCCTCCCTCTGTCTCCATTCTCTCTCGTTCTCTCCTCTGTTCCCTCTGGATCCTTCGAGTTTCAACGGCGAGGACGGCGGAGCACGGTGGTGATAAGCGGTGGAGCACGGCGGGAAGCTTGGGTTAATACTCGGTGAGCCTTTTTTCCTTCGTTTTCCTCACCCTTTTGGTCTGATTAGTGTGAGCTTTTGGGGGGTGGTTGATTCGAAATTAAGGACTTTTGAAGCTTCTAAATCCATAAAACTGAAGCTTATGGTTCGATTAACAAACCCCAAGAATGATTTTGAGAAGTGAAGTAGTTTGGGTCAAGTTTCTCTCAATTTTCCCTTTGATTTAGTGTTCATCCGTCGCTCTTTCTTTCGATTTCTGGGGATTTAATGGTCAAAAGCTTGATTAAACATTAATAGGAGTAAGTTTACGTCTGTAAGCGTGTCTTGCATGTTGAATTTGGGGTTGCTTCTCTGGCTTGCTCGATTTTCTTCTTCCCTGTTCAGTTTCTTGGTTCTTGAAATTCTGCTCCTCTGCGATTTTGTTTCTGCGTAATATGAAGGGAAAATGGAATTGATGTTAGCTGTTATTTGAATGTTAAGTTGTTCATTTCTTTTCCTCTTTTGCTTGTTCAGCCGAGTTCTTGTTCCTCTTCTCCTTGTTCCGTTGAATTCTTGTTCTTCCTCTGTTTCTTCGAATTTTGTTCCTCTTTAGGCCATTGATTTCTGGAACAAGATTATGAGGTTGATTGTATCTGGTTAATGAATTTGAAATTGTTCAATTCTTCCCTTCTCTGCTCTGTTCAGTTTGGGCCTAATTATTGCTCTTGTTCCTTGAATTTGTTCTTCTGTGATTGTGTCTCTGCTTACGATAAAGAGGATGAAATTATGCTGATTGTTACGGCCAAAATTGATGCTTAATAGGATATATGAAGTTGTTGTAATTCTTTTCCTCCCTGGTTGTTCGTGATAAATAAGTTATGAAAAGAAGAAGGAAATTAGTTGATAATAAGTCTGTATAAGGAATGATAAAAATTAATGTTAAGGGTGAAGGATTGAGGTTTAAGGTCGAATTCCTCACTGATTGTGGTAAATGGAATCTGCAAATTCAAATTTGTTAGTTATTATTTCTTATTGAGGTTAGGCTTTGGATTCTGGTTGACTGAAAGAATGAAAAATGTTTAATTGTTGTTGAAATGGCTGGTGGGTTTTGATCTGTAAGGTTGGAATTTTCTTAAGTATAGCAAAAGACGTGATGTGGATGGTTTAAGTTTAGGAACCAAGGATAAAGTGTTGTTTTGCATATTTGATTGGTATTTAGAATCTTTATAGTTTAAAGTAAGTCTTACATGTGTTAAGAGTGTATAGGAACAAAGTTCACTGGTGTTCTAGATTCTTACAGTTAACTAGCAAAACGAATGTAATTTATTGTTTGTTGTGATGGTTATGATATTTGGCAATTATCATTGGAATTGCTAACTAGCATTTCTAAAGGATAAGTAAGCCCTTAAGGTATTAAAATATAGGTAGAACTTATGATTAAATGGATGCTAATTAAGGCTGAAATTAGGAAAGTAGGATTGATTATAATTTTCCCTATTGCTTTCATACCGTGATGCTTGGTTTTAGAATAGAAAGGAGATAAGTGACTTTAATTAATGATTGAGTATTTAGAGTAAAAAGATGAAGTAGTTAAGAGATTAGTATTATGGTGTTAATGATAGAATGGGCAAAATGAGTTTGAATTATGAGAGGACTAATTTCTTTCTTTTGGAATTTGACTAAGATTTAGACAAAGGATTTGAATTGAATCTGAGATATTTTCAGAGGAATTTAGAAGCAAAGAGTAGATAGGAATCTAATGGATAAAAAGAGATGTATGGAAAGAATGGGGTTACTGTTTTGTTTGGGGGGAAATAGAGTGTAAGGAAGTTTAATTAAGGATGGTTTAAAGTATGTTCAATAGAGTTTTAGGAGTCTAAGCTTGTTGTTCGGAAAGTCAACTATAATTCTGAGTTATTGAATTGACATTTGGAAAGAAAACGCCTTTAAGGCACATACATGGATGAATAAACAAAAACTACTGGAGAAGGAGGTGGATTAATGAGGTTATTGATCTTAGTAAATTTGAAAGTTAAGTTTCAGAATTAGGTAATAAGTTTGTTGACACGGACAGGTCCAAAAGCTACTAGGTTTTATAAACTAAACATGTTTTGTAATGTGATTTTCATTTAGTACTAAGTTCATAATAGTGTAGGGTATAAATATTCTAAAGGTTAATTGAGAGTACTAGATTGTATGAAGTGTATTGTTTGTGATTAAGAATTGGTAATGTTCTTGAATGAATTGATTTATTCTTGAGATTTGGTGATAAAGAGAAAATATAAGGATTTATGTAGATGTGTGTGCCCGCATAAATGGTTGATTTAATAGTTGAGTGAATGGTGATTTAGTTAGGAATTATGACTAAAGTACTTGTTGGAAATGGAAATAGTATGATAAATCATCCTAGCTGTGTCGAAGCTTAGTTTAGAATTTGAAGGCTCTTTATGGGTGATTGTCGAAATGAATTCCACATGGAGTATAGAGATTAGTTTAATGATTAGGTGTGAATTGATTGATAAAGATGGTTTGGTGATTTAATTTTGGGTAATTGGTTTAGAACCAATTAAAGGATATACTTGTGTAAGCATCTGGAGTTTAGATTTGGGATTAGGATAATTGAAATTGGGTGTATAAAGGTTTTAAAAATAAGTATTGATATTTGGAGATGTGTTTAGGTATTTATGGAGAAGTTTTAAATGTTGGAATCTGGCTTTAAGTTACTGACTGAGGTTTGTTGGGTACTGGCATTGGCAGCTACCAGCCCACCATGTTGGGCTACCCCAGGGATCCACTCTCGCTTCACCCCGGTATTGGCAGGCCCAACTCAAGTATTGTAGCTCGGTTGGGGGCCGCTCTCGCAGACCCGACCCAATGCTGCAGCATTTGTGGGAGGAGGCCGTGTCATTGGCGCACCCACGGGTTCGATCTCCCAACCAAGCACTTTATAGGCATTCTAGATGCCTCGCTTATCACCACTTGAGCTACACAGCTCAAGTGGTGATAAGCGAGGCATCTAGAATGCCTATAAAGTGCTTGGTTGGGAGATCGAACCCGTGGGTGCGCCAATGACACGGCCTCCTCCCACAAATGCTGCAGCATTGGGTCGGGTCTGCGAGAGCGGCCCCCAACCGAGCTACAATACCTGAGTTGGGCCTGCCAATACCGGGGTGAAGCGAGAGTGGATCCCTGGGGTAGCCCAACATGGTGGGCTGGTAGCTGCCAATGCCAGTACCCAACAAAAAGGCGCTTTTTGGGGGAAGCACAGGAGTATACTATACTCCCCGAATGGGCCCCCGCTGCCACGGTACTGGGCCCTGCATTACCCAGAGATCCAAGGCTCTCTCGAGACCTTCTTCCCCAGGCTGCAGCCCTAGTGGGATTCGAAGTCGAGACCTCTGGGATATCACACCCCGAAGGGGATGGCCTTTACCACTTGAGCTGCAAATGGAATTGATTCAGAGGTAGGCTTGCAAGGCTCAAACGCATTTGAAAGAATGCCCATATCATTTTCCAAAATCATGCAAGAATCATTACGAAGCCTCAAGAGATTCCAAGATAGGTTCTAGAGTCTATCAACTGAGAAAGAAAATATAAACTGAAATGCTACAACATCTCCAAACAAAGGCCTCCAAACCATTTCCAACTCTGTGCAAGATTTGGTTCAGAATTGTCAGAAAGCCAGTCTCAATAATGCAAATCAAGCATTCAAAAATATTAACCAAAATTTCCTCTCAAACATATGATCTAAGCAACCATCTATCATTGGATCCCACATTTAGTTCAGTGGATACTAAATCAATCCAAATCATGCTTATTGCAAAATGACAAGTAAACATCCAAGTTTCCAAAATTGAAATTCATGTCAATGTAACCAGCAGTTTATCATCAAATCACTCAATTCTAATCAAAATTGGAAATGCAAGATACTTCCCTGCAAATGTTCTGTACGCTCCAATCTTGCTTTCCTTTGCCTCATGATCAATTTGATGATAGACCTTGAAAATGCTCAAAAGAGGTCACACCTACTAAAGAAAAACAACAAAGAAAACTATTAAACTTTTAAAAGCTTGGGTTGCCTCCCAAGAAGCGCTAAGTTTATAGTCTTCAGCCAGACTTTCCTAATGCTAATCATAAGTATCAAAAACAAAAATCACCTTGTCTTCATTTCTTTTCAAAAGACAAGGTGTTAGCAGAATTGGGAATTCATTTATACAAGAATTACATGTTCCTTCAATCAAGAGTGATTTTAGGGAACATGATGCATTATGGCTCATGGGAGGTATCAATTCAATTGTTTCAACTTTATCCTCATTAACCCCCAAATATTTTGAAAACCCAATAAAATCTACTTGACTCCCATCAGTAGGAGTCAAGCTTTCAGCAAGAGGATTTTGAACACAAACTGCAGGGAACTCAAGGTTTCTCTCTCCCTCTTCCATTTCTAGCTCACAATCACCCACAAAAGTCTTACTATCCATTGACAGCCCATAATCACTTCCCACAATTAACTGCTCATTTGAAATGGTTTCTTCCTCATGAGAGTCATTGGAAGTATTAATGCAAATGCCTTTTTGCTTTAAAGACTCAAAGGTAGAAACCAATTCATTTGCCCTAGATGCTAAGCTTTTAAGAGCTAATTCATGTTCATTAAGTTTCTCATTTGTCCAAGCTCTCATTTCATTTTGATTATCCAAAATACGCTCAAGCATCTCTTCTACTGTGGGCTTTTTCTCATGAATGGGAGTGACTTCATCAAAATGATTGGGTGATGTTTGAAAATATGATGCATGTGAAGGGAAAGAAGAATTTGGATCCCAAGGCAATACATGTTCATGATTCCAACTAGGATTAAAATAATTATTATTCCAATCAATTTGAACCCTAGCAAAATCATCCCCTACATAATCCAAGGTTGAGACATGGGGGCATTGATCAATATAATGATTATCTCCACAAAAATTGCAACAAATGTACTCATATTGAGTTTCAAAAGCATTAGGATCATAGCAAGAAGGTAAATAATCATTATCCTGTTCAAATCCATTACTTGCCTCATTAGTCCACCAAGGATTATCCATAACAAAATTTAAAATAAAATAACTAGAAAAACAAAAAGACAAACAAAGAAAACAAATATACACATGGACACAAGAAAAGAAACTTCACAAGAAAAACAAACACACAAACAAATATATACAAACTCAAGCTTAAGCTACTAGGCTCTAATCAAGGTTGACCAAAGACGGTTTTGGGAAACAAATCCCCGGCAACGGCGCCAAAAACTTGTTCGCCACGCGCCGCAAGTGCACGGGTCGCGCCAAGTAATAAAATGATGAGTAGAGTATCGTTCCCACGAGGATTTGTCCAAAACCCGGTCAAACAATGATTAGTACACTCTCGCCCAATTTGAGTGATACAAATGTTAAGATTTAAAATTAAATAAGAAAATGAAATGAAAATAAAATATAAACAGGTGATTCTCCAACCTCAAGGATAAAATGGGTCCTAAGAGTATCTATCCACCTTATACTTCTCAAAACTCAATTAACCTCCTCTCAAGAAGCTCTCAACGAAATCACGTGCTAATCTAGGGTTCATAGAGTACTTGTAATGCTCTCTCGAGTCAAGAACAAGTGTTTAGTCTTATTAATTGCACAATCTCTTGCTACAATTTAATAAAACCCAATTATCAAGCTCTAACCCTAATGTGACTATACAAGGCTAGCAAGTATATCTCTATCTTACCAACAAAACCATCCATTCGTCATGCAAACTTCAGGTTCTTGCACTACTCTACCCAAGTTCTACACTCAACCTAGCTCTCTCGAGTCATAAATCAAGAGAACCCAACATCTAAATGGTGATCAAGCACTTAGAAGCATTAGGAACGGGGTAAAATAAGCACATAGATATCATTAATCACAAATTAAGATGAGGAATCAAGAATCAATACATACAAGGGTTCAAAATAATCCTAGAATCAAAGTATTTAGCTATACATGTTCAACAACTCCATGGGAGCATACATATATACAATCAGAAATAGAGAACAAGAGAAGAGAATGAAGATGGAGAAGATAAACCAAGAGAGAAGCCCAAATCTCTTCAAAGCTCCAAGCCCAAGCTCAATCCCCTCCAAAATCCATGCCCTAGCAGAGCAAAACACCCCCAAGAATGCCCAGAAGTCGAAGAATGTCGAGCTAGATCGAAACCCTAACTTTTATATCACTTAAATCTGTCAAAAAACGCGCAGCAGAGCACGCAGTTCGCCGTGGGTTCGCCGCGGCGAAGTCCACGGCGAACTATGATCGTTTCTGCCTCTTTTGGGGGGTTTTGGCTCGCCGTGAGTTCGCCGCGGCGAGCTCACGGCGAACTGGGACCTGTCGGTAATTTTGGAAATTCGGGGACCTATTTGTAATTTGGGAATTTCGAGGTCCTTTTCTGTAATTTTTACAATTCGTCCAGAAACTTGTATTTTCCCTTTTTTCTTGAAATTTCAGCTTCTAACCCCAAATTCTCCCCTTTTTAAGTGTTCTTCTTAATCCGGGATCTCTTAGTTATTGCATCAAATTATTCCTACAAAAATTACATAAAACAACATAAGAAATTAACTACAAAAATAATCAAAATCTACATAATTAACAATAATGTGAAACCGAAAATCAAATGAGCATTTTCCCTCTTAAGTATCCAAAATGTATAAATAATAGACAAAAACTCAAGTAAAATATACTCAAATATCATGAATTTCTAGGAGTTATCAAGGTTCCAAGTGATAAAATAAATGTTCACATGATTGGAAGATTGAGATATGAATTTACAGGTGTACGTGTAATGCATTTCCGTTATAGGATTATTAGAATCTAAGTGATAGAGTTCTTTTGTTTTATTTGAATGATGGATGTAAAGTAAGATAAAAGTGATAAAATATTATGTTGAAATCTCTGTTCTATTTTTGTTCTCTTAAACAACATTTTCAGTGACAACAGTGAATCAGTTATAAGCTGTAATTTTGATAAGATTAAAGTTATATTGTACACGAATAAGGAAATAGTATATATGGTAGAAGATAGTAATGTTTAATAGATTAACCATGATATATAAAGTCATTGAGATTTTTATATTTAATTTCGATAAAGATGATAATGAGAATCAGAATTATTAATTGAAATAAATTATTTAAATTGACTTTTTAATTTTAAAAGGGGTTAAGATAATTATAGTAAACTGTAATCTTTCACTAATATAAAGAGATGGGTAGTCTTAAGTGCATTAGGATCTGAGAGAAGGACGCTGATTAATTATATAAAAGTTTAGGTATTAATTTATTATTTACACTAAATGTCAATAGGTCTTGATAATAACATAAATTGAGAAGGTTAGTGGAAAGGAAAGGACCAGATAAGGATCAAGCATGGAGTTCAGGTAGCAGTTTATCTCATTACACTCAAATTGCATGTATAATTTTGTAATATCTGTTTCAAATTTACATTATGCATGAAGGTGATAAACCTTGTTAATTCCTGCATAGAAATTTATGGAGTACTCCAGGCTTAGGTGGGTCGCTCCCCCTTTGCCAGATCAGTTACGTTATAGCTTTAAATGTTATAATGAGAAATCCTGCAGGTAGAGCCTCCACTAGTTAACGAATATATTGTTATCAGTGGCTGGTAGAGAATGAGCGCAAGAAGTATGCGTGATTGTAATATTTGTTCGGGTTTATAAAATATATACATGGCAATGCATGCATAAAAGTTACAATTAATGACATAAACTGCGTTGAACTGCTGTTTTCAGAGAAGCTGGGAGATAGTAAGATGATTGAGATAAGGCAGGAGTGCGGGAAGAAGATTAGATGAAGAAATTAAGATTATAATTGAAAAGTAAGGTTATGTGTATATGATGTAATTTTAAATTATTAAATTAATAGTAGAAAGCATAGAAAATAGAATATTATAAATTGATAAAAGGGATTTAAATTCTTAAGTACTATGAATTAAAAATAGATACCCTAAGAGGGTTAGCGTACTTTTAATTGTCTTATTAACCGCTTCAGTTTATAAGGAATTTTAAGTTATTTCCATTTGTCTGAAAAGCCCATTCCAACCAAGAGAATGTTGGTATAATGTTTTAAAAGAAAAAGTTTTAAATTTTTACTTATTTTTTGGATTCTGACATTAAAAAGTGGTTATAATTCAATTAAAATGTTATAGTATAGTAGTAAAATTTCAGACGTTACAATAATCTTGTCCAAACCCTTGATTTCCCACTAATCCTAAGCTCCTACAACTCCTTTAATCCCTTTTTCTACAAAGGGACGAACTTATTTTGCTTTGAAATTAGAAACTCTTTCTTTTTTTCATAAAAATTCTACTCTTTGTTGTGGCGAAACGTCCTTTATTAAAGGGAAGGTGCTCTGATCACTTTTTCTTTCCAATTCAGCCCTTATAGATTTGGGCCATCATCTTGGGCTAACCTACATATAAAAAATAGGTCCATTAGTGAATTTTCGGAGTCAATAATCCATCAAAATTGCCACCAAGATGACTTCCTTTTAAATGCAATTATAAGTGAAACTTAAAAATATTGGGATTTACTTCCTCCATTTTTAAATATAAGACTTAATTGACTTTTTTTTTTGGAGAAATTAAGGAAAATAAATAAGCCACATAATCATAACGTATTTTGTGTATTAATAGATTATATATTAGTTTATAACTCAAATAAACTAGTTTGGAAAAAAATTTCAGGTAAATCAATTTAGGCTAAATTATAGAAAACTATCTGAACTTTAAGTCAGACGTAGATAACCTCCCTAACCTTATAAAGTTTAAATTGAGCACTCCTAATGTTTCATGTTTTGACTCCCAACCCCCTAGCTACCGTTAAAATTAACGGACTTTGTCATTTACATTTTTTATCATTTTTTCATTATACACCATATCATTTAAAAAAAATAACCATTGACAATCGACATATCATTTCTTGACCATACATCTTATAAATAAAATGTCTTAAATATAAAAACACCTAAAATGCATGTAAGATATTTGTTTGATCATGTCTTTTTTAAATGAAAAATTATAATATATTTACAATTATATATTAAATGAAGAGGGTTATTTTTTAAATGACATGTTATATGATATAAAATATAAAAAAATTGGATAAGATAAAAGCTGTTAGCTTCAATGGAAATTTTAACGTTAGGGGGTGTAGAGTCAAAAAATGAAATGTCAGGGGTGCTCAATTTAAACTTTCAAAGGTTATGGATGTTATTTACAAGTGACCAAAAGTTCAGAGAGTTTTCTATAATTTAGCCATCAATTTATAAATAACTTATTTAGCTTTCTTAGGATTTTTTCAAAAAATTAACTAGATCTTATATTTATGAGTGGATTTTAATTCTAACAGCAAGTCCGCATTGTCATCTTTTCGTGTGAAAAAATATTAGTAATCACAGTGGGATCAAACATAATAGAGCATCTAGATTGGAGAATTATTAATGGAAATTTGGTTTGTTAAGATAGTTGACTTTTCCTCAACAGTTTGTTCTGGTAACCAGATGTCCATTGGGTCCCAAATTTTGCACCTAGACATTATCCAAACTAAAGTAATCCCTCCCGTCCTAAATATAAGACCACATTTGAGATCCAATTTAATCCTAATTATAAGATCCTTATCCACTTTGTCTCACATATTTACCCATCTTTTCCCAAACTACCCCTGATCAAAGAAAAGTTCCGCCTCCTGTACTGCTTTTTTCCCACGCTGCCTCCAGACATCCTCCCCAAACGTACTCTCAACGCAACAATTTAATGCACCCATTTCGGCGTAACATCAAATAGTACTCTTTTTTTTTCTTTTATGTTCTATAAAAAAATGCTCTGTTTTTATGTTAAAATACTGTATTATGTCCAGTACGCAAAGAAATATTTCCCCCCATTTTCGCCTAAAATCAAATTAATTATTTCTGCCATGCATTGTTACTGTACATATTCTTACATATAAGAAAACAATTTTTAAACAATCTTTAATAAAATGTTAAAATCTTTAATAAGTACTTCATCCGGTCCTAATTATAAGAGTCAGTTGACATTTTTGAAAAAATTAAGGATGCAAAATACACCAATATAAATTGTTTATATTTGTCTTTTTTCCTCAAAACTAAGTTATTTTACTTATAAACTATCATATAATCTAATTACATTTCGCATATATTAAGATTTAGTGGTCTAATTTGCTTCCTTAATCTCCCCAAAAAAAGTCAGCTAGCTCTTATAATTAGGACCGGAGGTAGTAAATAAAATTGAAATTGCTCATTTTTTTCATCAGGGCCTTTTAAAACTGCAACGAAAGATTGTTTGGAAGATGAATTTATATCTACGAAAAATAAGTAACGCAGAAAAATGAAATTTTATACATAAAAAATTAACAAGGACAACTTAAAATTGCAATTAAAAAATTATTCAAGTGATAAATTCATTTCTAAAAAAAGAGGCTAACACAAGAAATATAGAAAAATGAAATTAGAATAGTGCTCATCAGTACATATGAAACTCATTGTATCAACATATGGCTACACCAAACAACACAGATGAAACATGAATCTCTATTCTTCACTCCACATCCTCCATTGAGTCATCAGTACATTGTTCACCCTAAATCCTCCATTGAGTCATCCAGTATTTTGTTCCAGGTATGAATCACTGAAAGAAAGCAAAAAAAAAAAAGAAGTTTAAGCATCATGCACACCTCGAATTTAGCTTCCAGTATGAACTAATTAGAAGAGCATATGTGTTCAGAGTTGAAACTCAAACAACAATCCTCAACAAACAAACATTCTAGTTCAAAAGAAACTGACGTGTAAATTGCACCAAATGCACACATATTTTGATATGGTAGAGACATATCAGAATGAAACTGAAGTGTACAATGATAAAGGAAAATGAATGAATGAAAAAAAAACTGACAGGCCCTGCTGAGGCATTACCAAAGAAGAGAATCCTGCTTTTAATCATCCAACAAAACAAAAGGCTAGATATTTGAATCTATGCAAATCGATACGAATTAACTTCATGTTTTGTGAGAGGATAAGTACTCAAAGCTAAGGGATGGAGTAGAAAAACGCTTGACAAAACAACTAGGGCTTAGAGAAGTTCATGAAACACAAAAAGAAAACTGATTGTCACATGATATTCTATTATAAACATAGAAAGTGAGCAGAATAAAGAGGAAACTGATCAAGAACCTATATCTACATTGAATACCACAATCTCCCCTGCACGAATTGGATCTTTGCTCATGTGCAAAAATAGGATATCCCCCTGCACATTATATAACACAATATTCATGAACCGATCAAAAAAGAGTTCAATTTTATGGGCAAAATTTTCATATAAGATGAAGCTTCTCTCTTCTTAATGGTGTAATGCACATGGGGAAATAAGAAGAAATAAAACAAACATGCACTTTGACAGTCAGTAAATGGTAAAATGTGCAGTCATAAATGAATTTAATTTTATATTTTATAATGATTAAAATAGAGAAGACACATGAAATACAATTGATTGGCAATAACATTTTCATACATATTTACTAAAGCATTGATGCATTTTATTGATTTACCCTCTTAAATCCTGGCTCCATGCTTCCAGACAGAACAACCACAATAGGAGACTCACTGCCAGTGAAACACATCAGCGCCTTCCATATTATCAGTGCAGACGTAACAATCAAGCCTGACCCAAAAACGAGTATAACATACTTAAGATAAAATGACACCCCCATCCCCATTCTTCATTCCACCATTGAGTCATCTAACACAGTCATGTTCATGACTTACTGAAGAAAAAGAAAAAGATAAGTTTAAACACCACGCACACACCTTAACAAAAAGAAAACAGAAAACATAGAAGAAATACTTAAAGAAGGCAAAAATTACCTCAAATACTCCCTCACTTCTTGTACTAACTTTGGATCACACTTTAGTTGATTGGGCAAAGGACCTTCCCTTTCCATGACTTCTTTTCTAATATGTGGAAGATCATACTTATTACAACCTTTGCTCTTCATGATTTCAACCATGCAACATTGAAGTGTTAAGAATATTCTATTAGACTTAACAGATGGAAATGACTCAAATGATTTAATCACCCCCTTAATCAAATCATCTATTGTCTTTGGTGTTTCCTTGTACTGTAAAGATTGTATAATGTTGAAGAAACCCAGGTCTAGAATATTCAGGTCAGGAGAGTTCGGAGGTTGGTTCATCAGGAGTATGCAAAACCCATCTTCTGTCGCAATTCGAGAGAATTCATTGTCATTTGGATCAACATGACATCTTGCATTGTCCTGTTGAATGTAAATCGGTTCACCAATTGAATCTCTCGGCCACTTTTCTTTTATGGCAGGCAAAACATGTTCAATAAGAAACTACCTGCTAACTTCTTTGGTAACTGAAGTTATAGGTTTTGTTACCAGTGTACCCGCAGGTCTATTAACACTTCTTCTCTTTGCTGGCTCTTGCATCACTAAAGGAAAGACTCCGATTTTTCCAGAGAAGGTTTCATTGCCTTCCGAATCAAACCTTGGGCGGGCAATAGCAACCAAAAACATGACCTTTACAATAAAGTTCTTGTTCTTCACAGTACGTAATGGATCATCTTCTCCTGATAGCATGTAGTAGTTTACATTCTTTTTAGTCATATAGAACCATTTCTCATCTATATGCACTATGTTTTACAGACCCTCTAATCAGTTTCCCATCTCTACTATGCTTCAATAGTAGATAGGAGATGGCTTTACAATCTTCATTAGACAAGAAATTACGTTGTTTGCATGTTTCATTTCCAATTGTACTTGTAGATCCTATTAACCAGTGAAATTAATAAAAATGGAAGTACTCGCATATCATAGAAATGTTGTACATCCAACTAATGCATCCTATGGAAATATTGAGTACAATGAGGTAAGGCAGTCATCAATTATGTTCTGCAAGAGTCTCAGTGAAGTGACAATGATGCTGAGAGCAAAGTTTAGGAACTATGTGCAAGCTATAAGTAAGGAAATTCTTGTTCTGATATAAATTTCTGATACAATGATTTTGGGAATCTTATGATAGTAAAGCTCATATTGAAACATTGAATATAAGACCTATGAAGTGGCAGGCAATGATGAGTTTTTCTGATTCTAAATTTCTAATAAAACCTCCAGTATATGCAAGCAAAGCAGCAATGCATTCAGTTATAGAATTTAATGCAAATGAATTTGTCTAATAGTACTAGAACATGAGTTAGTTGTTCAATCATTCAGTTATATGCAAGCAGAGCAGCAATGCATTCAGTTATAAATCATGCATATTGAGTACCATTAGTTTCGAATGCATGAATGTGTTCCTCCTCCATTTGTTGTTCAACATCATGTTCAGTGTCTGAAATTTCCATAGAATAATCTCTTAGTTCTTGAAAGTGATCACTAGGCAGTTTGTTCAGGTCTAGTAGAAACTCATCTGAAAGCGATCTCTCTCAGAGCAAACAGAATAAGTTACTAATAGGGAAAACCCAGAAAATTAACAGAGAAACAGAGAAAAGAGAGAAAAGGAAACTGAAATTCTATTATCAACAATCGCAAATGTACAACTAGCCTTAGAGACTTATATATAGGTCTCTATTCCTTACTAACGGTCACCTACTTATCCAGGTCAGTGGTAACAGAACACAACAAACATTACTTATGCTAACTGACATTATCTATAACATAAGTAATGGAACTGAACAGATGAGTCTTTATTAAGAAAATAAAATGAAGCTCTTAGCCCAGAACAAAAGCGGCTTTATTTGCTTCTATTAATAATAGTAATTCACTGACAAATGACAATCTTCACTGAAACCAGTTCAGACGCAAAGTTCAAACAGGAATCCACTAATAAACGTCATAATGAAATCAGAAAACAATAATAACACAGTTTGATCAGACCCAAAAATTAGCCAATAACCACAACAATGACATAAAATGAAGAGATCTCTGGACTAAAATAAACAACTCCAGCATATGGGAAACTGATTAGAGGAATGCGGGATTACCAATAGGAGAATCAAAGTCGGTAATCGATGAAAATCGAGGGATGCTATCATCTTCCTCATCAATAAATACTAAGTATTTTCCCTGATGTTGCTTCCCTCTACCTTTGAGTATCTCGGACAACTCATCCTCGTCATCTGCAAAAACGAAGAGAAAAAGAATTAAGCAAACTAAAGTTAAGGCTAAAATATGGGAGAGATTATTTGTTTGAAGTAATAAAGATACCAGATGGATTTGTGGAGGGCTTCGGAAGAGCATAAAGGCCTCGGAGAAATCGATAATGGCTATCGTTAAGGCTAACTAGTTTCTTACCACTTTTGCCATCCATATTCGAATCGATGAGTAGAACTGAAGGAAGAACAAGAAATTGGATAAACAGAATGAACTCAAAGGAAAACATTGATCCGAATCGAAATTTTGAAATCAAAGAATGATCCGATTAAGTACCTGCGATCAAAGCCTAGATTAACTCCGTGAAATCTGTGAATTTGCCGAGATTAACTCAGAGGAACACATTGAAGAACAGTAGAAAATTCTCAAACAGAGGAAAATATGGAATCACAAACCAGAAATTGGACCTTATGCGTTTGTCAATCTGTGAAGAATTTTGGCATATATGAAATCTGAGACCAGGATACGATTGTCGAGGTGCTTTGGTGCGATGAGATGTGAGGTGCTTGTGGATATGAGATCAGGATGCGAGTGTCTTATGAATTTAATTCAGGGGTATTTTTGGAATAACAGGTAATATAAACTAATTTAACTAACTTCCTTAATTTCTCCAAATTAGGTAATGTAGTCTTATATTTAGGACCGGAGGGAGTATATCTTTGAAGATAAAAGTTTTCTATGGAATAATTACCCCTCCAACTCGGTTCATGCAGGCCTGTTAAGCCCGCACAGAATTTGATTTCTTCTCTAATGTATATTAAGGTCTAAGGATGAAGGTTGAGAGAAACCACTCAGAATCTCTCCCTACTTCGATCATGAACAATGCTTCGCGGAGGCGTTAGAGAATGACTTTAAGTATGAGATTGGCTTAGCGGACTCTATAATGGAGTCTTGACCTCCCTCATAAATTACATCATGAATAGATCATTCTCTTCATGGAACTGCCAAGGAGTTGCGTCTTCAAGATTTAATAGAACTCTAAGATCCTTTCTTCGAGGATATCTGCTAGATGTAGTCATCCTTGTGAAACGTGCATATTGGGCATCAAAGTGGATCGACACATCAAACACTCATGGTTACACAAATTCCCACAAAGTTGAAGCTAACAGATTTTCCCCCGGAGGGATTTGGATACTATGGAAAGACACGGTGATGGTACGAATTGTTGCTAATCACAGACGATTCATCCATACATCGATCCTTGACATTGAGGAAAGTAATGAATGCATTTATCTTGGCGTTTATAGGAGCTGCAAACCAACTCTCAGAGCATTACTTCGGAGAGAGCTCATGAACCTTCAAATCGACACCTGCAAGCCATGGCTGCTAACTGGGGATTTCAACGCCACCCTTGTGATCACAGGCCGGAGATGGGAGGCAAGGCATTCTCAATGTAGTTGTAAAGAGTTCAAAATTTTCATCAATAACTCTGGATTAGTGGACATGGATATTTATGGGCTAAGATTCACGTGGAAGAGGGGTAGCCTACTAGCCCACCTTGATCGGGCCCTTTACAACAGTGCATGGATAGCTGCGCAGCTCAACACCAACAAAATGTACCTTCCCAAACTTCAAAGTGATCACAAGCTACTCTTGTTTCAAAAACCAAAGACAAGCCGAATAACCTAAGAGCCTGTTTGGTAAAACTTATGAAACCATGGTTTGGAGTTGAAATGGCATTTCAAAACCATGGTTTGGAGCCCAAATCATGGTTTCATAAACTGTACCAAACAGACCCTTAGTCCATTTAGATACTTGGTGGCATGGACTCTCCACCCCCATTTCAAGGACAAAGTTAAGAAGGTATGGGGTGCTAAAATGGGCTTGGGGCAAACATCAATAACTTTATAGCAGCAACCCAAGACTGGAGCAAAAACACCTTCGGATTGATGGGAAGAAGGAAGAACTCACTGCGATCCCAAATCGCACATGTACAACGCCAGCTAGAAGTATATCCATATTGCTCCCATCTTCGAACCTTCGAGAGAGACCTTATTGTAGAATACAAATCCACCTGCCTCAATGAGGAGCTCATATGACTTCAAAAATCGAGATCACAATGGATCTTCGATGGGGACTACAATACCAAGTTTTTCCACACCAAAGTCCTGATCAAATGCGGCGGGATACTAAAATCCTGATGCTGAAAAATAATCAAGGCAAGTGGGAGGTAGATCAAACCACTCTCTATGACCTAGCCACGAACTAGTACAAAAAGCTCTTCTCCTACGAAGATCCCCAGCAAAAACCTTACCCCTACTCACTTATGTTCACAAATGTCTCAGTAAATCTAATATGCTCTCTTGAATATTTAGTTTCCAAAGAAGAAGTCAGAAGAATACAATTTGAGATGCATCCCCTTAAATCCTTAGGTGCTAACTGGCTTTGTCACACCCCCAAAATTTAGAGGTGTGACAAGCCCAGAACTCACCTTCCTTGTTTGTTAAAACATAAAATAAATGCCTGATACAATAATAATCATGACCTTAAATATAAGTATGTTACTTTTAATACCCATATTTATATTCCCTTTAATTAGAATGTTAACTCTCTTGTATAAATTTCAACTGAGTCTCCTTTGTAAGACAGCTTCTTGAAATTACTACAACAACTTGAATTTCAAAATAACATTCAAAACTCTGCTTCATAGGACTTCAACAGAACTATAACAATTGTGGACATACAGTCCACAAGGGTAACTAACTAAGTGCAGCTTAAGGCTTTGAACAAGCGTGGACAAATAGTCCACGAGGGTATGTAACCAAGTAAGCACAGCATGAAGCTACAAAACAAGCGCAGGTACAAGACCCACGATTGACAAACATGAGAACAAATTTTACGAATATCAAGCTTGAGTATAGTGCTCACGAGTGTCAAGCAAGCTTGAGTTTACCATGGTGCGCCACGGACTAATAGTATTGTTGCTAGTAACTAATGTTTTGTTGCTAGTAACTAATGTTTTGTATTCAATCTTAAAAAAAAAACATTTTCATGCATGCTTGAGGTCAAACTATCATATAAGACATAAAAATATCGTTTTATACCAAGTCACAGGATGGATATTCCATAATCCAGGACCCCAGTATGAAATTCACAAGAAAATCATTCCAAATGATTCTATTAAATTCTCGTGCAAAGATCTGTAAAGGAAAAATGATATAAGACAATTAAGTAAATAACTAAATTAAAATCACTATTTCTTATAATCACCCAACACAATAAACAATGATATAACTTTGATGAACCTATCTTCATAATATAATACTAAAAATATGGTTAATCTAAATGTAATTGTAACAAGTAGTAAAACATAGATGGGACGTTATTCACTCAATTGTTGTCCTTCCAAATATACAATTTTTCCTAATCATTAGCTTCTCACTTGCTCACTCCTTATTAATCTAGCCAAATTTGCTTCAGTATATTTTTAAAAACACAAGATCATCACATCTCTTGTCCAAAAATTGCCCCCAAAACATCAATATATAACATTATCATACTTCCTAAACTAAAATCTTTACCAAGTTTCATTATAGAACAGAAAATAAGTCTTATTTCCTTCAAGTATATTATGGTTGATCCACTCGTAAATCATACACCATGTCATACTCATATAACACCCATCATAGCCTTTCAAACAATGAAAAGACTTCTCAGAGTTCCATAAATCCCATACTTTAGTTTGTGAAACCTTAATCCCAACTTTCTATTAATTTAAACTATTTTTTACTTCTCAAGCATTTCATCAAACTTGTGATGTGCATTACATTGAAAGCTAGCTAGGCATCCATTTCCTCAACGCATTTAGCAAAAAGGAAAAAATAAAACAATCAATTCCTACTCTTCTAGTTCAACATGTCAATAAGAAAGAACAAATTCTAACTTACCACTATAGCAGAAGAGGGAACATGAGAAAACAAATCACTACTATAGAAAGAGCCTATTGTGGCGCAACAATAGTGGCGCCTACAGTTGTAAGTGCCGTTGTTGGTGGGTTGTTGACCTATTCCAGCGCTCATATACATAAGCGCCAATATAGGTACAAACCTATCCCGGCGCTTATCTATATTAAGCGCCGAGATAGCCTCTCTTTTCCTTACCTTTTTTTTAAAAGATTGAATTATCCCGGCACTTATTTCGTGTAAGCACCGAGATAGGTTTAATTTGTTTTTATTTTTTTAAATGTTCTCACCTATCCCTGCACTTATTTGTCTTAAGCGTCGGGATAGGCTTTCTTTTTATTTTTTTAAAAGATTGACATATTTCCTCTCATTTTTCCCTCTAAAATAACCCCCCACTTATTTTTCTTAAGCGTCGGGATAGGCTTTCTTTTTATTTTTTTAAAAGATTGACATATTTCCTCTCATTTTTCCCTCTAAAATAACCCCCCTGAGGGGGGCAGAAAACCTCTTTTTGTTCTTTCTCACTTCCTTCCAAAACCCTTTTTTGTTATTCCTCTTCTTCCAAACCCTATCATCATCGTTCTTCTCCTCTCTTCTTCGCCATCACCATTCTTCTCCTATCTCCCAAGAACCATTGGCTTGCTCTCTCCTCTTCCATCACCATAATTCAATGTTCTCAAACGTCTTCACAAACCAATCGCCACCGTCTTCCTCTCCACCATCGCTGGTGTCGACTTCGTCAGCTTCATCAAGCCTCACCACCATCGACCCCAATTTCTCTTACTCTCATCATGCTCTTCAAACCCTAAACCATTTGCCATTCTCACCCTAACGCTGAACAAGACGCCCATTTTCCCTTCTTCACTACAAACCCTAACGCTTGCCCATCTAACAAACTCGAAGGATAAGTTTTCAACTTCAATAGAGGCATGTTTTTGTTCCAATCAATGCTTTATATATGTTCTGTGAATTCTGTTATTGTGGGCTGTGGAAAATTATTGAGTTGATGCTGATTATATAGTTGGCTACCCATTTTATATTAAAAAGAGAGGGCCTAAAGCCTGGGAACTTTCATTTTGTAGCCATTGGCAAGAATCACTTGACGAGGTCAACAAAAGAATCACCTGCAAGGTCAACAAATTTGGCCATGGCAATTTCCTTAGTAGAGCACTTGATCGCCCAGAGTATTCGGGCCGTGTTTGAGATGCAGGTGTAGGTGTGACACCTTCATCTTACTTTGGCCAGCAAAAAAGGGCCACATAAAGTGAAGTTGCTGTAGTAAAGGAAGGTGTTAATACTATGAAGGAGCAAACGCTTGAAATGCAACGACGGAACGATCACATGTTCGAATTTTTCTAGTGAAGTAATGTTGCATCACAAATGCCGCACTTCATGCAACAAAATAACGTTCCTTCCTACAAAAGTCCAAGCATTTGGGATAGTTATATAATGCCTAGGGCCCAAATTCCTTAGGCAATTCATGTATTTTCTACTTATAAACTTGTAGTGATACTGTTATATTATGATTGTGAGTTAATGTTGTCAACTCTTTTGTAGGGCGAGTCAAAGTGTAAGCTGTATAAGAATCAATCTTTCAATGTAGTAGTTGCGATTGGCACTATCTATAACTCTTCAAACATGACCCTGCACAATTCGCCTTTGCCTGATAATACACTTAGGGTACTGATTGAATAATCCTGCAATAGTGGGGCAAATGTACCATTCCCTACTCCTGATGACATGACTAAAGTTGGAGAGGTTGTTGGTGTATTTGTTGTTTGGTCCCCGTAGGTTTGATTGAGCCAACACCACAGGTGGTTATTTACTAATTAGTTTATACCAGCACTCATTGTGTTGGAAGAATGCTCTTTTACTTACATGTTTTTACAGGGTACACAATCTATGGGGAAGAAATTTCAAATGGCTAATGGCCAAGGTACCCATAGTTCAACTGCTCAATTGAAGAAAAAGAGTTCACGACCTGATCCATTATCACAGGTGATTATTTACTAATTAATTTAAACTATCATTCTTCTTATTGGAAGGAATTTTCATATTTTTTATGTAAATGGTTTATAGGCCACAAAATCGAAAGGCAAGATGAAAGTACAAGTAGCTGCTCTTGTTTTTGAAGATTCAAGTGCCTCAAAGTAATATCATGCTCGATTGCGAGCGATTGCAACTACCGTATTTGACAAAGCTTGTTCGCCATCAATCGTTAACCGCAAGCGCATGGCTTACAATTAGTATAAAATATCGTTCCCACAGAGATTTGGACTAATTAAAATCTTGACCAAACAAAAGACTAAGTGAATTCAATCAAGTTGAACAAAGAAAATATTTTTGGTTGTGCAATGAAATGTTGAAATCTATTTCTAAAACTAGAAAGTGAAAAGAAAAAAAAACAATTGGTCTTTTGACTTAAAGGATTAAATGGGGTCTAGGATTATTTATCTCCTTTGCATTTCATAAGACATGAAGAACTTCCTCTCAAAAGGTATTTTCCACGAATATATGTGTTTGTCTAAGGTTCATATGCATTTGAATCGCCTTGAAAATTCTCAAACCCTAGCTTAGAAATGCTATTGAATCCTTTGAATCTCACCCTTTTTGATATATATTTTTTTAGAGGAGCAGGGAGACGGAAGTGCTTTTGATTTGAGGTAGTAAGGTGAAGGGCAGGGATGCCTACATCATTTTGTACTCATGCACTTATATATATTTTGAAATTTTTACCTGTATATGTTATGAATTTATGATAGGAAATGCAAGCATAGTGTTTGCCTAGTCATTATATTATTTTGTGTATATATATATCCTAAAGTAGAAGCACTACCACATATAGAGGTAAGGGATTTATCAACCGAGATAACCCCAAGATTTAGCTATCATAATAGTAGATATATTTATGTATGTGATGCATGTTAGGTATAAAAGAAGTTTTATAAGTTATGACTTCCCAGGCACTATCAGATACAATTTGATATAAAGGATCTATGGCTACTTAATTTATTTATAAACCACTTGAATATTAATAAAAGTTTGAAATGAATTTAATTTTTCAGAAAAGCCCATTTCATCTAAGTATCATTTTTATTGAAGCATTTAAAAAGTAAATTTTTTATTTATTCACATTTTTCTGGGCTTCTAATAAATACCAAGTGGTTATAAAGTGATTAAACTACTTTAGTATTGTATTATAGAATTTAGATGTTACATATGACATATTGAAGCAGGGGTTAGTGTTTTTAGTGCATAATGTTTTGCTCTTTCATTCTAAGCTAAAAAGATTTAAATATACCATGATAGTTTGTTTGCTCATAGTTTGTGTTGGCCCAACCCAGAGCTTGCTAGTTTAAATTAATATGGTGTTATTGTGGTTATGGTTGAATGGGGTCTCTGATTTTATTGCTTAGGGTGTCAGATTTCAAGAATAAAAGAGCTAGGGAATTAAAATGCCAAAGAATAATCAGTATAAAAGGCTTATTGAGGGAAATTTTTTGGGAAGTAAAGGTATTAGAATAGTAAGGCTCAAAACATTAAATAAAAGCTTCTTTTTAAAGATAAACGATATTTAGAAGCCCAAAAGAGATGTGTTTTATATGTTACTTAAAGCTGGAAATTCCCACATATAAGGAAGTGTGTTTTTTGAAATGTGAATTATATAGATTACATGGTGATTGGAAAACTAATGATTTTGTAAGGAAATGATGTTATTGGTTCTGATCCTTAGTTTTCTAGAAGATGGAAATGGGATTTGGATTACTTAAGTTTCGATTAATTTTAGATGACGGGTTAAGTAAATGCCAATTGATTATAATATACCTAAGTCAAGTCTAATGTAACAACCCAAAATTTTGAAAAGAGATAATAAGGAAGTATTTAAAATATTGGAATATTACTCTATTATTAAACAGTCTTATGAATAAATTGGGAAATCAAAGTATATTTGGATAATTTATCTTAGAGATTGCACTTGAACTGATATTTAGGTGGTGGTAATTTAATTTAGAGGAAAGGGGTAAAATGGGAAGTGATAAGTCCCGGGAATTCATGTGATGTTAGCACATTTTCCTTGAGTTTTATTAAATCATTGATAAATTTTGGATACTCAAGATAGGAAATGTTCATTTGATTTTCGGTCGCATATTATTGTATATTTATGTAGATTTTGATTGTTTTTATAGTTAGTTTCTTACTTTGTTTTATGTAATTTTTGTAGGAATAATTTGATGAAATAAACAAGAGATTTTAGCCCTCCACCAAGCTCCCAATTGAACAAAAATAAGAAGTCAGAGCAGCCCAAGGAATAAAGAAAAAGGCAAGAAAACAGAATAAAGGCGACTTCGCCGTGGGCTCGCCGCGGCGAAACCCACGGCGAAGTACATTTGCCTCTGCCTCTTTTTGGATGAGTTCGCCGTGATCTCGCCGCGGCGAGCTACAATTATTTCTGGAACTTTTGGACTTCACCGTGGGCTCGCCGCGGCAAAACCCACGGCGAACTACGTGATTCTGCGCGTTTTTGGACTGAACAGGGGCGTTTTAAGTGATATAAAAGGCTAAGGTTCCATTCTGAGCCCTCATTCTTCGACTTTTGGGGCATTTTGGGAGTGTTTTGCTCTGCTAGGGCTTGGAGCTTGGGCTTGGAGCTTCGAAGAGATTTGGGCCTCCTCTCTTGGTTTATCTCTTCGAAGAGTAGCTAAATACTTTGATTCTAGGATTATTTTGAACCCTTATATGTATTGATTCTTGATTTCTCCTCTTAATTTGTGATTAATGATATCTATGTGCTTATTTTACTCCGTTCCTAATGCTTCTAAGTGTTTGATCACCATTTAGATGTTGGGTTCACTTGATTTATGACTCGAGAGAGCTAGGTTGAGTGTAGAACTTGGGTAAAGTAGTGCAAGAACCGGAAGTTTGCATGACGAATAGATGGTTTTGTTGGTAAGATAGAGATATACTTGCTAGCCTTGCATAGTCACATTAGGGTTGGAGCTTGATAATTGGGTTTTATTAAATTGTAGCAAGAGATTGTGCAATTAAAAAGACTAAACACTTGTTCTTGACTTGAGAGAGCTTTTACGAGTACTCTATGAACCCTAGATTAGCACGTGGTTTCGTTGAGAGCTTCTTTGAGGGGAGGTTAATTGAGTTTTAAGAAGTACAAGGGGGATAGATAATCTTAGGACCCATTTTATCCTTGAAGTTGGAGAATCACTTGTTTATAGTTTTATTTTCATTTAGCATAGGTTTATTTTCATTGTTAATTTTCTATCTCAACATTTGTGTCACTCAAATTGGGCGAGAGTGTGATAATCATTGCTTGACCGGGTATTGAACAAATCCTCGTGGGAACGATACTTTACTTACTACTTTATTACTTGGCGTGACCCGTGCACTTGCGGCGCAGGGCGAACAGGAAGAAAGGAAATGGTAGAAATGTAATTATGATTTCCGTGCAAGGGCAAAATGGGAAAAGAGAAGAATGGTCAAGGGTAAAAGGGTAAATTACCCAATAAAAATCCCACATATATATAAATATTTCCTTCTCTCTTTCCTCATGACGTCTTCCTCCTCCTCTCTCTCTCTCCACTTTCGATCTCTCTCTCATCCTTCCATTTCTTTCTTGAACAAGCGGCCACCGGTGAAGGAGACGGTGTTTCACGGCGGAGGAAAGCTCTAGTGACACATGCAAGGCCGGAAGGAACTCAGGTAATTCTTCTCTTCCCATTTCTACCCATTTTTTGTCTGATTTGAGTAGATTTGGGGAGGAATCGATTTGGGGTTTGGGAAGATTTTTGAAGTTCTAAGATAATAAAGAAAAGATTAGACCTCAATCTACAAACCTTGTGAAGGATTTTGAGTAATGGAGTGATGTTGGTCAAATTTCTCCCAAATTTCTTCTCCGGTTACTATTCATTCAAGCCTGTTCTTGGCGATTTTTGGGCGTGAATCGAATGAAACTTCAATTAAATGTGATTAAGAGGAAGTTTAAGTCTATAGAGTGTCTTGCATGTTGATTTCTGAAGTGTTTGGAATTTTTGTATTTTTTCATTCTTCCCCCTGTTCATTCAAGACCCTATTCCGGCACTAATTTTTGGGAATTTATAGGGCTTGAGCATAATCAAATGATAATGAAAGAAGGTTAGAATGGGTAGATGGATTTGCATGTTTCTGAAATTTTTGTCCCCCTCTTCTTCTCTGTTCTGTTCAGTTTCTTTATTTCCCTCTGTTTCCTCTGATTTCAGCTTGGGGTTCAGCTAGTCCATGATGAAGAGATAATATATATTTGCTGCTGCATATTCGATTCATTCTTGAATGTGAAACTTGATTATTTTTTTACTGCCTGCTCTATTTTACCCGGGTACAGTGATGGGGGAATTGTTGATATTAGACTTGAAATCAAAGTTTTAGTATGTGTAATTGAATATTATGAGGATGGTTGTGAATTTCGAGTCTTCCTCTGTGTGTGTGTGTTCAGTTGAGTAGGGAAGTGGAAGAAAAGCAATTAATTATAATGATGGAAATTAATTGGGATTACACTATATAATTGAAGTTCTATGGTGACTTGAAAATTTTGGTTTGTTTTCCCTATGATTGTGTATGTTGTATGTTTAAGTTATGATGGAAGGTGGACTTTGATTTTATTCTTTTATTGTTAGGATTGGTGTTACAAAGAGAATAAAGAGGAGAACCTTGGAAGTTCTAGAATTTGATGTTTTGTTGCCTTTGGTTAAATGTGAAGTTCAATTTGATTTTCTCTTGCTATGATAGTTGTTGATCAATGATGAAAAAATAATAATGATGGAAGAATTGAATTGGATTTGTATGATAAAGTTTTATGATATTTCTCTAGTTGTGAATTTGATGTTATGTGTAGGATACTTTGAAAATAAATTATGATTATACGATTTAAAAGCTTATAGTGTGAAATTGGTATGTTATTACGAAAGGAATGAAAATATGAATTGGTTAAATTGTATTTAAAGAAAGAATTATTGGTGTATTTAGATTATCAAAGTTTAGTGCTTGATTGTGGAAGGTTATTCAGGGTTTTTGTTTCATTGAAGTCAAATATGTTATGCTCTATGAACTTATTAAGTGGTGCGGTAAAAAGTATCTAATGAATTTTGAATTATGAATTAGTTAAAGTTGTTTATTATGATAAATTAAATGAATAAAAAGAGATTTCTAGAATGCTTGTGTTTATGTGTGCATTGTTTGATGATTGTAAAATGTCTATTGATGATGGTGTGATTAACAATTAAGTTAGAGACTAGGATTTAATCATATATTAGAAATAGAAGGGGTAGAGACATAGATAGCACCCTAGGAACATGAAAGACGTTAATTAATATTAACGAATTATATGTTACACCTAACTATAGGGAAAGATAGTGGAGTTGGACCATCAAGACATCGTGAAGGAAAAGAGCCGGTTTATGAGTAATTCCAGAAGTATAGGTAGCAGTTTCATTCAATATCATCTATCATGTATTATGTAACACCTAAATTTTCACTACTATACTATAGCATTTTAATTGAGTTATGACCACTTTTACAAATGTTAGAAACCCGAAACTACAAAAAATTTAAAACCTTTTCTTTTCAAACATTATTCCAATTTCACTTTCGTTGGAACAGGCTTTTCATACAAATTGGAACAACTTAAACTTTTTATAAAATAGAGTGGTTATTAGAACAATTAAAATAACTCGAATCCACTTAATGTAACTACCCTTTTCTGATAGCACTTGGGAAGTTAAAATCCTCTTACACTATATTTTTCCCACTATAATAATATAATAGCAGGTTATCTAGAATGACAACCCTCTTACCTTTGTATGAAGCTGTACTGTTTATTAACGATATCTACATATATATACAGTTATATATTAACTCTTAAGCAAACTACAGCTTGTCTTACTTACTTAAGCTTATAACAAACACAGGTAATTAAGTCCAAAAAAACTATCTACAGTGGTACAAAACATAGCAGGCATCCCTGCTTCTTCATACTACCTTAACCTCAAAAGCTTACTCCTCTTTCTAGCTTATCTGAAACAGCAATTTAAAGCAGTTTATCTCATTAACTCTTATTCTCATGCATGCATTGTCATGTATACATTTTATAAACCTGTAAAAATAATGATAATTTTCATCCTACTAATCTGTGTGCCATAAACACCTACCAACCACCGATAACAATATATTCGTTAACTAGTGAGGCTTTACCAGTAGGATTTCTCGTTATAACATTTAAAGTTGCAACTAAACTGATTTTGCAAAGGGGTAGCGAACTACCTAAGTCTTAGAGTACTTCAAACATGAAAGGAATAAAAACTTACCAATTATGTGCAACAGATGTTACAAAATTATACATACAATGTTTTTTATGTAATGAAATAAACTACTACCTGGTTACGAAAGGTTACCAAAGCTTCGTCCTGTACTAGCTCTTTTCCCTACTATCATGATGAACTTAGATCACTACCAATACCTATATTTTCACATAACATATAATTTATGTATTATTAGTTATTTTATTATATAGTTACTATATGTCTCTCTCAAATCCTAACTTACTTAATTCTCCCCAATTCTATATATCTGTGAAAAATCACTATTCATTTAATTAATCCATTCCAGTGAATCTTTCTTATTCTCGACTAATAATCTAAACTATTCTTTCTAGCAAATAGGGATTACAAAACAAAAACTATAATTAGCTTTTAAACTTCTACTATTATGATCTTAAAATTGTCAACCAGAATACATCATATCACATCGACACTTATATCCATTATCTTCATAGTAAGGCTACTTTTCATAAGTCTTTCAGCTATAATCAGCCAATTAACAATATCTATTTGAAAAATCATACTTTGAAATAGTCTTGGGTTTGAGAGCCTAAAACATTAATTTATCACTTCATTACTCATATATACCCTTGAAAAATCTCAAGACAGCGACCATGAATCATTCAGACAATCTCCGTTGCTAATTATCAACAATCCATTTAAAGCCTATAAGTATGAACTAGACCTCAAATTTAGTTATTAATTGCTTAGAGAAGACTGTTAGCAAAACTTAAAATGTTTCTAAAATATACTCTAATCATACTTTAACACCCAATCACCTTTTAAACCTCAAAACTATAATAAAAAAATCAGTTTCAAACATCAACTAATAATTAATCATCATTATTGTACATATTCCTTAATATTAAGGGTTATGTATCTAATAAAAATCCCAACACATACAAAACATAGACATAGGTATATAAGCTCAAAACCTCACCAATTTAAGAATCCATAAACACACTTTACCCTTCAAGTCACCAATTATAATTCATATGTTCCTCAAACTTGCCTCATTCAATAATCTTTACCTTGATTTCCTAATTTGAAAACTACATTTACCATAATCACAATCAGATTCAATCCAAATCCATCCACTAAAATTCCTTGTCTCCGCTAACCATACCATCACCAAAAACAACTCAAACACTAACTAAAAACAATTGACCCAAGCAAGGGTTGTGACCCAAGCAAGGGTTTTAATCACACTATCATCATTTACCCATCTTTCAATATTCCTTCATAGCTCGTGGGAACCTCACAACAATAACTGAAAGTTATATTCTTCCACATGTAAACCGAACATACACCTCTTGACACATCTCACAACAAAAACATCAAACTATATTAAAGTTCCAGTTTTAAATCCATCCCTAACCTTCATTACAAACCTCTAAATCAAATTTAGATTCAATTAATAACCATAGACCTTCAAAAATATTAGAATAACATCAACTAATATTTTGGAGGAATACTTCCAGTTCTCAAAACCATCACCCTTCAGCATCTAAGCATTTAAGCACTTATATATCCATATATCACTCAGTTTCATAACTTATCAAACATTTGCAGCAATGATTCAGCACAATTAAGAAGTCTAGAATCAATCCTAACTTCAAAATCTTCAAACATCACGTTACATCTAGTTTCTAGACTTTGACCATTTTGGTAATTCTAGAAAGTTGTTTAATGTGCTCAAAATAATCCAATTGGTCATTAAATCTTGAAGGTATCCAACATCAAGTCCTATTTATTGTGCAGTCTTAAAATTTTGTTTTCAAAGCTACCAAACTTCATAAATCTAACTATTTAAAATCCCTTTTTAACCTCAGAAAATCAGCAATATCATCCTCCCAATAATCTTACATATTTAAATACTAAACCCACATGTAAACACCTCTTCTACAGGCTTCCAACTCTAAATTCATCAAACACTTCACCATTAAACATTATCAAACTATTCCACTTCACAATACTCAAATTACTAAAGCAAGAACACAAAGGCAGAACAAGAAACGTTGATTTATGAAATCAGCCACAACTCTCTGAACATAAGCAACATCCTCCATTCATTTCTGTTCTATTCTTTGACTAAGAAATTTATAAGAGTTAACTCACAATCTGTTAGATTACTTCATCACTTTGGGTCTTCTAACCTAGTTTAATCACCCAAAACTCTACTACAAAAAGTACTTTTAACGTCACAAATTTTGGGGGTTTCCACTTCACTTTTTCAGGGGACATTGAATCAAGTGACATAGAAAATGGACTTTTAACGTCACATAAACAAGTGACGTAGAAAGTCAGAGAAACAACGTCACACATAATATTATGTGTGACGTTGTAAGTTGCTCGGAGAAAGCACGTCACACATAATATTATGTGTGACGTGGTTTCTAGGAAACCACATCACACAAAATATTATGTGTGACCTAGTTTCTTTTTTTTCTTTTTTTAAAAAAACGTTTTTAATTTTTCTATTCCCCGTTGATATTCAGCAATTTGAGAACAAAAACCAATAGCAAACCAATTTACAAGACTTATAAAACATTTTGGCAAGTATGCAATATTTGCAGCAACTACAACGTAACAGCATTTGCAAACCAATTTACAATTGAACATTAAACATTCTATGGCAGACCAATTTACAAGACTTACAAAACCATTAAATATTCTATGAAATTTTTTGCAATTTACAATTGAGAAAAAAAAGGCAGCAAATTTAATTATCAGAAAAAAAAAGGAAAAGAAGGAACCTGGATGAAGTGAAGCTGCGAACGGAGGCACGATTGAAATTGCTGAACCCGATTGGAGGAAAACAGAGCTGAAAAAAACCTTGAACAAGTAAAAAAAAAGAACCCGATAGAAATTGCATATTTAATTACCAGAAAAAAAAATAAGAAACGAACCTGCAGCTGGAGGGTGAGGGGGATGGGGGAGCTGTTGGCTGCTGGGGGAGCTGTGAGGGGGAGGGAAGGGGGAGCTGTGGGTTAGATGGTAGGGGAGCTGTGGGCTAGGGGGTGGGGGAGTTAGGGGCGTTGGGGGGGCTGGGGGAGCTGTGGGGGCACGGGGGGTGGGGATGGGGGAGAGCTGGAGCTGATGGTTTTTGTTTTAGGGGGTGGGGATGAGGGAGAGCTGGAGTTGATGGTTTTTGTTTTGGGGGGGCGCGAAATGAAAAAATTAAAATGGGGGAGCGGGAAATGAAAAAAAAAGGAGGGGACGGGTTTTCCACGTCATACCAAAATTTTGGTGTGACGTGGAAAACAACTTTCAACGTCACACCAAATTTTTGTGTGACGTTGAAAGTAAAGTGGGGGGGGGCGGGAAATGAAAAAAAAAGGAGGGGACGGGTTTTCCACGTCACACCAAAATTTTGGTGTGACGTGGAAAACAACTTTCAACGTCACACCAAAATTTGGTGTGACATTGAAACATTTTCCATGTCACACCAAAATTTGGTGTGACGTGGAAAGTGCTTTTCAACGTCACACTTAATTTAAGTGTGACGTTGAAAAGTTTCAACATCACACTTAATTTTAAGTGTGACGTTGTTTCTTTCCTGTATGTTTTCAATGTCACATTTTTAAATAAGTGACGTTAATTGGTGACATAAAAAGGGTTTTTTGTAGTAGTGTATTATACAACTCTTGAAAGTATTGAACCATAAGTTTCAAGTAAGCTTTTAATTTCAAAAATCTGAACCCTATGGCTTCCAACGTCATATGACCTGACCATAAGCAACTACCTCATACTTTTAAACATTATGACCCATTTATATAATTTTCTTGGGAAAACCGAACAACACCCCTTCATTTCTTATTTTAATATAACCTTTGAAGATTTCTTTGACATGTTCATAAGAAAAATCAAGAGAACCTCTCTGAATAACAAGGTTCACAATTAAAACCCATTAACCTTAAGCCATAACAACATGTCATCATTTGATAAATATCATCCCAAGGCCTCTACACCTACCTTAATAGTTCCGAAATGCTCTTCAAATTCATTTTAACTCAATAATTAGTAGACATCAAACTGAAAGCCAAGTTATTTCCTAAGCTTCAGATTCCGTGATTACAACCACTTTCAGCCATAGAAAAGAATTAAAAACTTAGTGAAGATCAGAAATCGTCCCCAAACAGAGCAACAAATCTAAAAATCTCGAAAATCACACATGCACTCATGAAATCCGACTCTATTATGTTCAATCTCACTTTTAATCACTACTTCCGTCGGAGTTGAGTCAGAATCTGAAAAATTCGTCGGATGAACAGTTACATAAACAAAGAAATTAAGAATCCAGCCAATAACTTCATCTAAGCTCAGATTTCTTTAGGGAAACTCAAAATCAAACCTTTAGCTTTGATTTAATCGAATTACAACTCCCAAAAACCTGAACCCGTTCACAATCCTTACCGAAAAACGGCGCTAACGAAGAAATGAGGGGTAAGAGTAGAGAGAGGAGGCTCACCTGAACTCAAATCCGCCCTTGCATGTGCCATTGAAGCCCTGCTCCATCGTGAATCATCGCCGGTGGTCGCTGAAACGAGAGAGAGCGAGAGAAAGTGAAGAAGGAAGGGAGAGGGAGGAGAGTAATGGTGAGTGGTGACTCGGGTGAAGAGAGGAGGAGGATGGTATATGTGATTTTTACTTGGCTAATTTCCTTTATGCCCTTATCCATTATTCTCTTTTCCCACTCTGCCCTTGCTCTTAAAACCATAATCATTGTTATCAAATCTGGCCCGATCGACCCGGACCGGAACCTGCCGACTCGAGTGCGAGACCGGGCCAGGTTGGAAACCAACCCGGGGGGTGAGGTGACCAGGGAAACCCGCTCTGACCTGGTCAAAACCCTGGCGACCAGGCGGTTTAGTGGGTCAACCGGTCCGATTCCCCCTCCCCAAAAAAACCTGAACGCAGTCGTTTACTTTTTTTTTAATGTTAAATTCATTATTCTATTCTCTTTCCACATTCTTATAGATTCTTCTCCCTCACTCCATTCAGAATCTCTCTAGAAAAATGAAATCCTTTGTGTTCTTTGTGTCTGTCACTAATGTTTGTGGTCGCTGTGTTCGTCACCGGCGTGGTCGTCGGTTCCCTCGCCTTCGTTATGTTCTTTGTTTGTGTTGTGATGATAGGGTTAAAGGTGAAAATATTTTGTTATTGTATACCTATTTTGATATAATAAATAGTTAGTACTGGGTACTAATTTGTTGCTAACCAGTTTGTGTCATTGGATGGTAGTATGATATGATATGATGATGTCATTTTGTCAAAATATTTGTAAACAATGTTGATACTTCGATGATTTATTTTGTTAATAATTCAAGATGGTAAGTGAAGTTATTTTTTGGATTTTTGGAAATTATTGTTACTTAAGATTATTTTTTCAGTTAATTTTTTGTGCTTCACCGGGCTGACTCACGGGTTGGTTATGAACTGACCCTCTGACCCTCTGACTCTCTGCCTCGACCGGGCTGGTTCCCAGTCCAGGTTTAATTACCATGACCATAATTACAATTTTACCAAGCACTTTCTTCCCATTTTACCCCTCCATTCTAAATTAAATTACAATACCTAAAATATCAGTCCAAGTTTAATATCTAAAATAAATTATCCAGATACATTTTGATGACCAAATTTATTTATAAAACTTTTTAAATACTAAAAAATACCCCAATATTCTAAATATTTCCTTATTAATTCTTTTTGAAATTTTGGGTGTTACATATTAATAATTGTATAACATTTGTTATAGATTTACAATAAACTTTAGGGTCGAAAGACTGCTCTAACCTTGTCAGAAATATTCAGTGTATCGGAGTACTCTAAAACTAGGTGGTTAGCTACCCCTAGTATAGTTTAGATATAACTGAATATTTATATTCAAGAGGTTGAGCCTCACAGGCCACGCACACAATTACAAGAAAATAAATTTATACTAATTGTGTGGCAGTGCCTTGAGCTCATTAACATGCAAGGTTAATGTTTATTAGTAACATTTATATATATATATATATACTTATGAATTATTACACATGGTAATGAATAAAATGAACTGCATTGAACTGCTATTTTTCAGAGAAGCTAGAAGGTAGTTGAGCTTTTTGGGGATAGGTAGTATGTGGAAGAAGCAGGAGTGCCTGCTATATTTTGTACTATAGTAGATAACTATTTTGATTATAATTTATCTGTATAGGTTATACGATTAAGTAAACTAGCTGGAAGCTTGCGTAGTTAATATATATATAAATATATATATATAACTACTGTGTATGTATGTATGTATGTATGTATATATCCCTAAGGGACAATACAACAGCATATACAAGTAAGGGGGTTATTGACCGAGATAACCCCACTATTTTATTATTAAGATAGAATAGGTATAAATAGGTATTAGCTATATATTAAGATAATAGAAGTATATGAGCATCACATAGGACATGGTTCCCTAAGTAATATCAAATAGGATTAGAAATTATAAGATGATCCTGGCTATTTTAGTTGTTTTATAAACCACTTGATTTATTGAAAAGTTTTAAGTTTTCCCAATTTGTCTGAAAAGCCAATTCCAATAGAAATGAAATTGGATTGATGTTGGAAAGAAAAAATTTTAAATTTCTCGTACTTTTGGGCTTTTGGTATTGAAAAAGTGGTTATAATCGAAAAAAATACTACTATAGTATAGTATTAAACCTTTAGGTGTTACATGTAGGGCTTCCAAATGGTGTTAGGTGTCACCAATATTAAAGTTCATCTCTCCTTTTCCATTTTTCTGTCTCGGAAAGTGTATTGTCATGAGTAAAGAGTAAGATTTGTTAAATAAAAGTCCATTAGTGTGGTTTTGGTTCAAACTTTATGGCATTTTTCAAGTCTTAATGACTATGAAAAAATAGTGACTATAAGTCTGGTGCTTAGGAAATTGATTTTAAGTTCAATATATTGTCTCAAAATTGGTAAATAATGATCCTAAATAATTATAGTTTTGAACTTTAAATGGAGGTTTAGTTCTTATGGGAAATGAGATATAATATGTTTCTTGACTTTTGCTGAAATAGTGAATACAAAGGAATAGTTCTAAAAGTAGCCATTAAGGGTTTTCTTGAAACTTTAACATAAAGACCTCACCACTGACAGTTAAGTCAGACAGATGTTGCAAGTACGGTTCTTAAATTCATAAGTTTTCTTAGTAAGTAGATGATGTGAATATTTACAAAGCGAAGTGATTTGCGCACAATATGAAGGTCATAAGTTTGAATTTCATGGAGCAGAAATTTTGAAAGATTGATGGGACAGTTACGTTAATCATTCTCTAGTTTAAGAGTTTTAAGAGGGAGGAATTATGCTTATTGTTTCAGTTTTGAAAGGGTCTGAAGGGGAATGATGGGTCAAGATGACCATTAATTAGAGAGATGTGAGGAGTATTTGAAGATTTTATGAATCAATATGTTCGAGTGTTCTAAGATATAAGGTATTGATAAGGTGTATAAAGAGTGGTTTCATGTAACATTTTGTGGAAGAAGTTTGGAAATCAATATATAAATTGATGTTTAGATTATTTAAGCATGATAAGTTATTACTAAAGTTCAGCGACAATAAAGAGGGATTATTTTCCAAAATTTAAATGTATTTTCAGGTTTTGTTATGATGTTTAAAACATTGTTGATGATCAAAAGTTTGAAATTTCTGCAATTACGGTTATAAACATTGAGGATAAAAAAGATTATTGGAATGGATAATTTGTAAGTGACCTTTTAGTCTAAAAGCGTCAATATAGTTATAGTAAATTATAATTTTTCACATATTTACAGAATGAGTATCAAGAACATCAAGACTAGAGTGACACGCAAAGTATAGGTATTAATTTATGATATTATTCATATGATGTATAAATAGGTTTTAGATATTTGCCTAAGCGCTTTGAGAAAGCTGAAATAAGAAGAAAGTATGTAAGGTTTGACTTATTTAAGTGCTAGGTAATAGCTCAATTCAATTTAATAGTTACATATTAATCCCTACATTATTAATCACAGTATTGTATTAAACATGAGAATTATTTATCTTTAACACTTGTAAGGAATACGTATGTTTATGATAATGTGTAGTAGGTTGGCATAAGCATGGGTTCTTTCAACTCGGTCACTAATATGTATAGCGTAAGGATGATAAGACATTCATATGTGTTTGATCATGCGTAGCTGGTTCGCATACACATGATCTGAGTTATATTAACTCGGTCACTAGTATGTATAGCGTAAACATGTTAGGGCATATGTATATGCATGATAATATGTAGCAAGCGGGCGTACTGTAACACCCCAAGTTTTAAAAACAGATATAAGCAATTATTTAATCTTTTGGGAATATCATTTAAAATATTAAAAAGCATTGGAAAATAAATTTACGATATTTTACATTTTAATAAATGTTAGGGATTATTTTCTTTAGAAAATAAAGAAAAAATAATTAGAAGATAAAATTTAATTTTCCAAGAAGAATTTAAATATGGGAATTTTTGAGATACTATTTGAGACTTGAAATTAAATATATGAGTAAGAAAATATTTAATATGATATAAGAATTTTATTTTAGAAAATTATTTTCAAGAAGGGACTAAACTGAAAATAATAAAAAGTTGGTTTTAGGGATTAAAACGAAAAGAAGAAAGTTTTAGGGGTCAGAACTCTATTTTTCCCCTTACCTTTTATATAATACCCCCTCATCCTCTCAGTCTCTCACTCTCGATCTCTCTCTCCCGAAAATCCCTCTGTTCCACCGTCTCTGTTCCTTCGAAGTTGCAGTGGCGATCTCCGGCGAACGGCGGCGAAAGGCAAAGGAAAAGGCTTAGGGTGGTTGGAACAACCTTGGGTAAACTTCTTCCTCCGTTTTCCTTCCTCTTTCGGGTCTGATTTTGAGAAGATTTGGAGATAGGTCCGATTTAGGGTTCGAGTTTTTGGGGGTTTTTGGGGTTCTTGAATCCATTAAAATGAAGCTTAGGATTCGATTATCAAACCCCAAGAACGAATATGAGCAATAGAGTCGGATTAATCAAGTTTCCCTAAATTTCTTCTTATCTGTTACTGTTCATCCGCCGGCTTTTTCTTCGATTCTTGGGTGTTTAATGGTCTAAAGCTTATATAAACTTGTTTAGGAGTAAGATGGATGTTATAAATGAGTCTTATAGGGTTGTTCTTGATTTCCCCTGTGCTTGTTATGCTTTGGCCGAATCGGGCTCCCTCTTGTCCGCTGAGTTTGTTCTTCCTTTGTTCTTCGTTCTTGCTTTGTTTTCATTAATCTGAAAAGGGAAATAATAGAGCCGATGATTGTTGGTGTATGAGGAGGTTTGGTGGTTTTGGATGATCTGCATTCTTGTTATGTGCTGGCCGAAATCCTTGTTCTTCTCCTCCCTGTGCATTCGAATGTTCTTTTCCTTTTGGTCACTGATTCTGGTGCTTATGGAGTTAAGTTAATTGTCGTTTCAATTAGTTGAATTTTTCTTCCCCTGTTCCTGTTTTGTTCTGTCGCTGGTGTGTGATAGGGGAAAGGAAAAAATTGTGATGTCTAATGATGCTTGGTTGCTTGTTGTTTGATTGTGAAGTTGTGTAATTTTTAGTCTCTCTTGGATGTGTTGTTCGATGATTCCAGTGTCAGGGAAAGGGGAGTTTGCAATATTTAATTAAGTAAGATTGGTGTTTAATTGGATGCCTGAAGTTGTGGATTAATGCTGAAGTTAATTGAAGTTAAGGAATTAACTTATTGGGCTATTGATAATAGGTGAAGAGGCGCTAAAAGCATTTGGAGTAATCAAATTTAGTTGTTAGAAATCAAACTTGTAAAGTTAGAATCTAATGTTCTACTAATTGTTGGAGAATTATAGTTTCAAAATTTATGTTCTCTTTATGGACTATGTTATGAGAATTTAAGTTGGGAAGATGATGAGATGGGAGGATTCTTTTAAATTAGGATTGTTTCCATAAGGGCCATAGTAGTTTATTGAGTTGAAGTGGAAGATGAGGAAATAGGATTTGGTTGAAAGGAGCAAGGGATTAGTTGTTCAAGTGTTTGATTGTATATAGTTTGGAATTTTGATTAAAACGTGAATTAAAGTTGTTATTTTGTTCATTGTTATTGCTTGTGGTTTAAATTTAGGTTTCTTATTGTTTTTCTATGTTGTTATAATTTCTTGTTGCAATGGATGGATAATGGTATTAGTTTTTGATTCTGAATTAGAAAAGGTAAAATATACTATTTGGTAGTAGATTTATAAAGTTATGCCTTAAAGTAATTTATGGTAATTGTTGAAGACTTTTGGGTGGTTACAAACAAAGATTTGTAATATGAAGTTAAATAAGAAAGGAATTGAAAATGATTGCTAGGAAAGAAATCTGTTTATTGGATTGATTGATAAGATTGTATTCAAATTATGATTGATGATTGAAATGACAAAGTGGTAGAAGAAGTAGAATTTATTGTTTGTGATTTATTAGAGTTGATAATTTTCTTTAGCTACAAGCTTTATAATTGAATATACTAATGTCTAATTTAATATGAAGGATGTGTAAGTTGTTTATAATTAAAGTATTTAAAATCAATACAAGTATAATAGGTATTAAGAGTGTGTAGAAATCAAAGATTTTGTTGGTATGAAATAATGTTCACTAGTAAATAAAATAGTTTTCTTGAATAATAAACAAGTGTTTTTAAATGTTAAGATATTGAATTCTAATAATTAGAATATGTATTGCAATAGCTATATAATCAATAGATAAGTACTCTAAAGATTAAAGAAAAGTAAAGCTCCTTAAAAATAACTATTCTTGAGGTAATTATTAGTCAAACATTGAGAATAAGAAATACTAATTGGACTAGATTAGTTAAAAGGTCCCTTTTAATTTTAAATAGTCAAGTTTATTATAGATAAATTAAGTTGTAGAAAATAATTATTAATGTAGAAGAAAAATATAATTAATAAAAATTTATTTTAAAACCATTGAATTTAATTAGGTAAAGTAAATCATTATTTATGTTATTAGATGATGTAAATGTGATTTAAAATAGTTAGGATATTTTTATGGATGATTGTGTGATTAATAATTAAATTAGAGATTAAGGTTTAATCATATGTTAAAAAAAAGGGGGAAGGGTAGAGCTATAGGTAGTACAATAGAAACGTGAGAGACGCTGAATAATTATATACAAACATAGGTATTAATTTATTATTTATATATTATATATATATAGGTCCTGATAGTGGCATAAGTCGAGGAGGTCAGTGGAAGGAAAGGAGCAGGCTTAGGATTAAGTGCTGGTATCCAGGTAGCAGTTTATTTCAGTAACAATTAAATTGCATGTATTGTTTTGTAATAACTGTTGCATTTAGTTGGTATGTTGTTATTCCTCAGATGGAGTACTCCAGGCTTAGGTGATTAGCTACACCTTTGCGAGATTAGTTACGTTTTAGCCTTATGTGCTTTAACGAGAAACCCTGCAGGTAAAGCCTCCACTATAACGAATATATTGTTATTAGTGGTTGGCAGGTGCTTTTAGCACACAGATTAATAGGAGTAAGACTATCATCATTTGCACAGCTTTATGAAATATATACATGACAATTGCTAGCATGATAATATATGTTAATGAAAGAAACTGCTATTGGGATTTCCAATCTCACCCCCTTCCCCAAACATTTTCAGTACGCAGGATGGGAGAAGCTAGCTGGGAAGGAAGTAAGATAATATAAGAAGAAGTAGGAATGCCTGCTAAGCTATGTACCACCCTAGTTAGTTAATTTAGAATTTAATTATCTGTGAGAATAAATATAAAGAATTAATACTTAACCGTATGTGAATGTATGTATTACCCTAATGACGCTGCGTATTCTGGTAGAAGGGTTATCAACTGAGGTAACCCCAGCGTTTTAATATCGGAAAGGTAGAAACCCATAAATAGATACAGAGAACCCATGAATGGGTTTTCACTCCCCACACACTATCATCAAGGGGAGAAAATTATAAGGGAACCTAGGTAGTTTAATTGTTTTATGCACCACTTGGTTTTATAAAAAGTTTTAAATTTTCCGTATTTTTGGGCTTCGAATATTCATAAAAGTGGTTATAATTCAATTAAATTACTATAATATAGTAGTAAAAGTCCAGGTGTTACACGTACACACAAGTTGTCTTAACTCGACAACCAGTATGTATAGCATGGATGCTAATATGTTCATAAGTGCATAATCATGTGTAGCTAGTAGGACCAACGAGTTACATCAACTTGGCCACCAGTATGTATAGTGTGAGAATGCCTTGTGGTTTAGTAAACATGAAGTTTTAATGTACATAATTTTTAAATAATCATGTGATGATTGGATGTTTAGAATGTTTAAAAGTTTCTAATGCTTTAGTATTTATTTGTGATTTGTGGCATAATATGTATATTATATGTAATTATAAACAAAATGTGCTATTATTAAGATTCTTTGAATCTCACCCATTTTTTCTAACATTGTTTAGTATAGCTGCTTGAGAAATATAGTTTAGAATGAAGAAATGTGGTATTGAAGGGCAGGGATGTCTTTCGATAAAGTGTATTTAAATAGCTTTAGTTATTGCAATTTATTTTACCTGTACTTGACATAATAATTTAATTTACGTTATTATTATTATTATTTATGTTGTATCATTCCTCCATAATTAAAGAGGTCTGATCACAAGCACAAGTAAAAGATAGCCAGGTTATTATTATTAGTAATATTTATAATAGATAGATTTATTTATGTATAAATATATTAGGATCAAAGTTGCTTTTAGCTCCTTAGGCACTATCAAATAAAGTTAGATATTAAGGATTGAACCTGACTACTTAATTGATTTATAAACCATTTAAGATTATCAATAGTAGTTTATAAATTTTATAATGTTGGACTATATGTCCAAGTCCACCCTTGATGGGCCGGATCCTCTGAAAAAGGATCCGACGGATGAGAAGCGACTTGAGAGAAATTGACAGTTGACTCAATCAGCATTTATTGCTGATTGAAATTCAAATTGTTTCCTTTTAGGGAAATGAGAGAATCTGTCATAATGACTTATTGGCGACATTAATGAGAGGCAATTATGACGGTGATATTCTTCCTTTCTGGCGTTCGTCCTGAACTCTATATAAAGGAGGTTCCCCTCATTGTGTTTCTCAACCCCAGCCAAGAGAAGTCTCTCTGGCTTCTCTCCCTGCTTTCTTTCTGGTGATTTGCTGTGCCAATCCGATCTAGGTTCTCGTAACCTAGATAGTGCGTGAGCCTTGAGAATCCTTTGATTCTCGGCTCCGATAATATTATTTGTTTTGCTGTTTGTGTACCTGGTTACGGATCGTGAACCCGGTTCGACTTCGAGCGTTCGAGTGATCGGGTGCTCTTGTTACAACATTGGCATCAGAGCCGCTTGAGTCTGAGGCTGGAATTCAAGTAGGCTTGTCATTATTTTTTCTGCTGCGCATTACTTATTTAGTTAAATATGCATGAAAAGTACGAATATTTTCGAGATTTTTAATTGCTTATTTTTGTGTTAATTCCTACACATTGTATATACTGTGTTTATATATGAACATGTGTAGAATTCCAATATGCAATTTATTTTTCAGAGAATATGTGCTTTTCTGTATTTATGAACTTTTATTTTGGGTTATTAAATTCATAATTCATTACTGTGTGAATGAAATGAACCCAGACCTGTTTTTCTTTGCTCACTGTGTTCAAGCTAAAGCCCAGATCTGATTTGTGTTTGCTTACTGTGTTCAAGCTAAAACCCATATCTGATTTTTTCCTTACTTCACTTTGCCCAGTATGCAAGTCATTATTTTCTGGAAATTTGTTGAATGATTTGATAATCTGCCTGAACAATATTCCAGTATTTAATCATATTTTTTTCGCATCTACTATGCTTTGAGTTTGTTCAGTAGAGAGAACCTGAATTTTTTCGAAGCCAATATGCTTCTGCCTCTGGAATATGTGCTTCTATGATTTCTGGGTTTGTTCATACAAGAGGCTATTATTCTTGTTTCTAAAAACTGCATTCGTGGTGAATATGTTTTTAGTTACAGATTTTGAAAACGTTATTGTTGCTACGTGCTTATTTTTTCGGATGGACTATGAGTATGCTTTATGTTTCAAAAATCATATGCTTCTGGTTTAGTTTATATATTCCAAAGCACTGGAAATACGTGGCTGGTATATATATTGTGCCTTCATGTAGACAAACCCAATATTAATTGCTTTTATCGTTTTATTCTTTTAAAAGTCCCAGATCTGTACCCTTTCTATTGCTAATGCAAACTGTGTGATTTGAAAACGTTATAGAAACAATAAATCTGGTCAAGAAAAATAAAACTTAAAGCAAGTCTAAGAATAAAACACATCGGAGTTGCATTTCGGTGTGCCGTCGTGGTGTCGAGAAAATGGGGTCTTTGAAATCTGGTGTTTCAGCTCGAACCGAGACATTGGATGTGTAAAGCTTATCGATACGAATATAACGACATAAGAATCGCGTCAATCGGAGTCCGTATGAGGGAGAACGGAATGTCCGAAGTTTCGGGTACTTTGCTGCCGCCACGTAAAACGCGATCTGTATAATTCGAAAATGAAGTTTTTCGAGAAATCCATTGGCATGGATTTGTAGATCTCGTTGCAACGATTCCGATGACACTTCGGAGATAAAACGAGGGAGATATGGCTCCTCAAAGTTAGCGGGTCGCGATGATCCGCGGGGCTCCAACCGGGTCAAATCGACCCGGCTGGAGGTTGAAGATGACACCACATCATCGAGTGACGTGGCGCCAACTGGGCTGCCCGATCAGCGGTCAAAAGTTGACCGTTGACCAAATTAAAAAAATTTAAAAATAAAAAAAACTTTTAACATTTGGGCCGGATTTGGGCCCATCCGTTTTTTTTAAAAAAAAAAAGAAATGAAAAGGCTGCCAAAGGGTGAGGACTGGGCTGGTCAGTCCGGCCCAGTCCCTGAATAAAAAAAATTATTAATTAATTATTTAATTAATTAATAAATAATTTTTAAAAATAAATTTAATTTTTTTTAATTTCCTTATTTTTTCCATACTTCCTCCCAAGTATGGAGGCCCAATTTTTTTTAGAAAAATAAATTAAACACAATTAATTGATTTAGAGTCAATTAAATAGAGTATCTCTACTCTAACATTTTCCAAAATTTTCATGAATTTGTTTTTGAAGCTACAAATTAAATGGTGTGGGCTAGTTAATAAATTCTAGGTTCTGTGTGGTCCTAAAATTTTTAAATTCATGTTTATTTAAATAGAATATGGTTGTTTATTTGAAAGCAAATTTATTTGTTTAATTTATGGTTATTTTTCTTTAACTTATGGGCCGTTTTTAAGGAAATATTTTTTTTAATACTTGTAGAACTAATCATGAGTTTAATCGATACTACAAGAGATCCTTTTGGCAATGACCTCCTTGACCATTCCCCTGCATTAGGCAATGAGGGGTTTGATGCTACAAGTCCTAATAGCCGTCTCCTGTTCCCTCTATTGGATCCAATGTTCCTATCAAGGAGTTACTTTATGAATGAAATATATTCAAGAGTGATGATCCTGAGTAAGAGGTGAATGACCCTAATTGACAATTATGGCTTGAAGGAGATTAAGAAATCAACTTATAGAACAATTGCTAGAATTTGGCTTGGCAATTATGGCTTCAATGTAGCAAAGAATTAAAACTATGTTGTTTTGTTTCAATTTTTGACTATATTTTCAAATTTTGACTCGAGTTATAATTCCATTAGACCCTATATATTCTTTCGGAATATTTTACAACTTAAATAAATAGCATCAGTTGCCTTTTATTAATTTGTAATGTTTTATTTGAGTGGGAGTTTCTAGAACAATTTCTTGAAACTCAAAGGGGAATGTGTTTAATTAAGATCATAGTTAAAAAGGTAGTAAGCTAACTAGCATGAGTGGGATGGGAGTCAACATAGTTGTCTCCTGAACACAAAACTAGTGAACTTATTATCTAATTAACCTTAGTCTTATTTGAACAATTAAATAAATTGTATACCCATTGAAATGCGTAATCGTCTATGTGACTGAATTATGTAAACCAAGTCCATTTAACTAAGCTTATGAGACAAGCTCTATAGAGATACATGTTGAGTCATGTACTCAGAAATCTCTATACATTCTAGATGAATGGGACGTCAGGAGCGTCTAACCAACCAATGTTCTATATTGATGAACTGAAGCACCACGAAGAAATCAATAAGCTTAGAAAGAACAACATCACTTAGATTGTGTTATCTAGTGATAACATGTTGCTTCAACATGAACAATATAACTCCATTACAGTGATATGGATAGCCTAGGAAGATGATATTGATGTTCTTCTTCCGTAAAGCTGAATAAACTAACTCAAGTTTGACGCTTGTGTACTAAGTCCTAACACATTCATTAGGCAACACTTAAAGTGAATGTTAAACAAGACAAATGTTTTAATGCGAAGGGCTATGTTCTTTCTGGAAAACAACGATTGCATGTTGCAAAAATGTTTCTCACATTGAGTGGGAGCATGCAAACAACGAATGCATGTTGTATCAAAGTCTCTCATAGTGAGTGGGAGTATAATTGTTACTCATGATAAGTTTATTGTAATCCTTCGGTAATGTGGTTTGCCACATTGAGCTTCTATCTCTAAGTCTAAGTGGTACAAGATCCATTAGCCAAAAGTGCTTAACTAAAGAGTAGGAGGATATACCTATAAGTCTAAATCTAATAAGGCAAGAAACTTATAAAAGTACCCCGACCTAGTGAAGGTTGGAAATAGTTTCTTCCAAGAGATAAGGTTATGATCATAATCCTTTAAGGATCATAGTGGAAACAAGCCACAATGTGAAAGTTCTACATGGATTTTTATCGGTTGCCATCACAAAGCAGGAGGCTTCATGATGGGTGAAACTTAAGAGTGTAAAAAGGATTGGGACCTGTATGTTAACACTACATAGTAAAACCACCCTAATTCACTCTATGAAGTACACAACTGATAAAATCATGATTGATGTACCTCTTTAGTTAACAATGTGACTGAGATTTTCAAATCTTGTGTTAGATTTAATGTTCTCTTTCTTTCAGAAATATCTATCCATTCCTTACCATGCACAAATACTGATCAAGAGAAAAGGTCAGACTAGCAAAATAGAGTTTGCTAGGAGACAAGTTAAGAAAGACTAATCTAGCTAGTAAGATAAACCAGGAAATCCTTTATGTAAGGAGAGTACGTAAAATATTCTCTAATACTGGTACTCTATGATAATTGTAAACCATTGAGTGGGAGGGCAATACATGAAGCATAGTTAACCAATTAGGGTGGACAACACCCAAATGAACAGTTAAACATGCTCTGTAATTAAGAAAGCGATTGTTAGTCGCTTAACAATCCATGACGCTCCAAATGTGGGGGTTTCAAAAAGAAGAGATAGAACTCTTCTTAATTAACATGGTTAAGTAAATGAAGACATAAATGCAACTACCATCCCTATGTTGGAAGGTAAATTTAGCTATTATCTTCATACTAAACCAAATGCACTCCATGTTAGTCACAAATATGCCTTAAACAAGGGTTAAGCGTTTCAAGACCACAAACGGTCGATTGCTTACATCCATAATTCTTCCTATGAGTTTGGAAGATCAGGGCTCGCTATAATTCAAAAGGTATGTCTTTATGACACAACCTAAGAATTGAAAGAGATGCATCTGCATTAGTGAAAATGATGACGTCTCAGTGACTGATAAATTCAAGGGATACAATGTTCATAGAAGCCAAAGTTTCTAGCAGGAAAAGAGACATTGTTTACACCAAATCTCTTAATGAGATTTCCAGTAACAAGGAATAAGTAAGTATTCCTAAGTTCACTGATCTGAGTGGGAGGGTTGAGCCATTTTCACAATTTTGGCCTCACCTATACATAGGAAGAGAATCCTGTGAAATCTACTTCGGAAAAGTGATATCTTTGTCCTCTTTGTTAGTCTATAGGCTTGAAGTGTTTGAAAGACACTAAGCATACCTGCTAAGAAAAATGGCAAAAGGCCATACCAGAGGATATTAATTCTTTTAAAGACTGGCCAAGTGTATAGTGTATAGCTAATAAATTTGCCACCTAGCTTAAAGGCGATTGGGAACAGGTGTATTCTCAAACACAAAAGGAGGTAGATAAAACCTATGACACTTACTGGTTGAAGGGAATGTACGACAAAAAAAATTGAGTTGGTAAGCAAGACACCTTCTCGATTGTTGTATAGGTTAACTCTAAACGACATAATTTTGGCAACAACAACAAGCTAAGGCTTGATGTTGCATCTAGAGGATGCAAAGACCGCCTTCCAAAATTGGAAATTAGATTATTAACTCTACATGAAGCAACTTGAGTGCTTCGTAGAAATAATCATTTTGGCAATAGTATATGAGGTTTCACAAAATGATAATCTCGCTACATGAATGCCAAACGGTCTTCAGATGGTACTTAGTGATATCATCCCATAATGTCAATGACATAGTGTTAGTCAAAATGAGTCTCAAAAGAGTTAAAGGAGTTGAGGATTAAAGTAATCCTTGAATTCTAACATGATGGGTAAAACAATATGATAAATAGAGATTGCACGAGAAACATACCGTCTTTGTCATTAAAGACATGTAAGTTAATCTTTGAGCATCTCAATGTCATAAATTGTAAACCCGTAAATTCCCTTTGAAGTTAATGACATATCACGTTATGTGTCATATAAGGAATCCAAGATGGATAATGTCCCATAATAAGAATTTGGATGGTAATATAATGTGCAACATATGTTGTGCACAAAGACCAAGTAAAGTTGGTCGGACTTGGAAACTAATTCGGTACATCCCAAATTCCAAATACTAGGAGTTGTGAAAAGGATCATTGGAAAGACCATAGATTGTGAGTCGCTACACTTCAATGCAAAACCGAGTCTTCAAGCAAAAGAACTGGTGAAGCAAAGAAATAGACGATATGTCTATGACATCCATGAAATCAGAACACATGGTCTGTTCTGCCACCATTTAAGAAGCCATACGGCTTAAGGTATTCCTGCAAGTAATTGGGAATGATTGGTGGAGAAATAGGGTTAAATGCCAAGTAATGGCATCCTATAATTTAGATCCTGAGTCTCACAGCATGATGAAACATAAATATCTGTGTGAGTCATGTTTTTCTTTGAGTAGAAAGCAATAGTTCAATGACCTTCTGTCAACAAAAGGTTGGCAGGTCCCCTTATAAAGCCTATGACTGGATTTTCATTGAGCAAGTGAAAATCTTAGGCTGATATGAAATATAAGGTCTTGAATGCATTTCTAGTATGTATGAATACATACATGCACGTGGGAGGTATACAATAACTAATATGTCATACAGACCCAAGAAAGGTTGGTTTACTCACATGAACAACCGTCTTCCATGTACGCTGGGGGCATGAGAAGACAAGACTTACAAGTAACCATCATGAGATGATGAATACTTGCACACAAGTCGACCCAGTTAACCTGGGATGTGATTAGTGTAAATCACACAAAGGGATACATAAGTATTCCATCGGGTCTGTAGCCAGGCAAGGAATTCTCCCTAAAGAGAGTGTGAGAAGTTCTGTGTCCATTCAGGGACTAATGCCTGTACGGTGATGTATAATATGAAATCGATATACGACAATTGGTCGATCACCGTAACATGTAATTCGTACTGCATGTGCTTAATAAACCGCAACCAGGGACGTAGATGGAAAATCCCTGATCCATTACGGTGTGAGTCCAAAGAAGGATAATATCCTTTCTATCGATACCCTTAAGACTTAGACGACATTAAGAATGTTTGTTTTGGTGACAGCTACTCTAGCCGAAACTCTATGGTCATGAGAGATCCGATCTAACGAGTGATAGCTGGGAAAGCGACCAAATCAAGCAGGACTGGTGTTCAGTTAGAAAGGAAAGGCTTTAACTTGTCAACACACTGTAACACTGGACTTCCATGACATGTCCCTTACTAGAAGAGCTAGTAAGTGTGGATACCAAGTGTACATGAAGGCAAACTGAGTTAATATTAGTTTTAACTCGTGAGGGATTAGAAATGCCACAAGTGTGTGAGTTAGCCTAGGGAATCTGAGGCAACGATCGAGAAATCTACATGCGCTAGGTGTTCTTGCATTCTGATCCCACTCAAAGGATTTCTAGTTTGTAAGCACCAAGTTTGCAGATGTTGTGCTCACGCGGTCACGGCAAACACCAAGTATGAATCATAAAGAAACTAAATCGTACGATGGGACAGCCATCAAGTGCGAGTGGGAGATGTTGGACTATATGTCCAGGTCCGCCCTTGATGGGCCGGATCCTCTGACAAAGGATCCGACGGATGAGAAGCGATCTGAGAGAAATTGACAGTTGACTCAATCAGCATTTATTGCTGATTGAAATTCAAATCGTTTCCTTTTAGAGAAATGAGAGAATCTGTCATAATGACTGATTGGCGACATTAATGAGAGGCAATTATGACGGTGGTATTCTTCCTTTCTGGCGTTCGTCCTGAACTCTATATAAAGGAGGTTCCCCTCATTGTGTTTCTCAACCCCAGCCAAGAGAAGTCTCTCTCTGGCTTCTCTCCCTGCTTTCTTTCTGGTGATTTGCTGTGCAAATCCGATCTAGGTTCTCGTAACCTAGATAGTGCGTGAGCCTTGAGAATCCTTTGATTCTCGGCTCCGATAATATTATTTGTTTGCTGTTTGTGTACCAGGTTACGGATCGTGAACCCGGTTCGAGTTCGAGCGTTCAAGTGATCGGGTGCTCTTGTTACAACATATAATTTGCCATAAAAACCCATGCTATGGAAGAAAAGGTTTTACATAGCATTTCAAAGAAAATAATTTTAATTTATACAAATTTTCGGGCTTTTAATTTTACCAAATGGTTCTAAATTAATTAAACAACCTAGATATGATATTATAAAAGTAGGTGTTACACATAGTTTTTGGCACGATGTGTTGGCGTCTACGGCTTGCCCGTAACCGCATATTATTCAGCCAGGAAACAACCAAGGCGCAACGACTTATGAATGAAGCATTAGCTTTTGCTGACCATATTGTAAAATCAAATGAACAGCTAAAAACCATGCGCATAGCCTGAGCAGGCAGCAACGTGTAATTGTTTTCCTAGCAACTCTGTACATATCTCTTTGGTTAATGAAAATTTTTCCTTACTAAAAAAAAAATATAGTCTAGCCAGCTCAGTTTCTTTAGTTTTGGAAATCTGGTTTATTGACCAATGATGATATATATATTTTAAAATTTAATCAATCGAACAATCGTTTATTCAAAGCCATTTAAATTTATTTCACAAGGGAGGAATTTTTCTATAGCGTTATATTATTACTGTTGTTGCTGTTATTATTGTCGTTGCTGATATGATTATTTATTTATGACAATTTTTACATCCTTGACGTCGAACAAAGCTGAACGTCCTCTTTCTTTGTTTACAAGAAATAGTTTAAAATCTACATTTGAAAGTACATATAACAATAATAAGATCACTGCGCATATTTGGTATTAAAGTGATGATGAATGCGAAACGTTATGACAAGTTGCATTATTGAAACCAAATCGAGAAGGTTCTTTCATTTTTTATAATATTATTAAGACTGACTGACCGTTTCCGAGAGGCTATGCATTTTTAAGCCTGGAAGTCATGAAATATCATATAGAATAAACCAACAAGTTCTTTCTTTCCTTTTGGACAGTTCTTAGAAAAGGAATTTAAGTACTAAACAAAGATGATTTAGTGGGCACAGCCACCCACAAGTAAAATACTATATAATTTGTGCTGTGATCATCATCATCACTACCTACTACACTGTTCTCCTCGTGATTTTGAACACAATAGTTGTTGGAAGAATTTCATTAGAGTCCCGTAATATTTTCAAGGGAAAATTTTATTGTAGGACCACTGTAGCAATTTAATGTCAGATGAGGACCAAAAAAATCTGAAATTTCACTGCAGGACCAAGGTCCTTAAATGAAAAAAAATTGTTGTGTGAAAAGACCTAAAAGCCCTTGTGAATTAATTTCAGATAGGGACTGTAACACCCCAAATTTTAAAAACAGATATAAGCAATTATTTAATCTTTTGGGAATATTATTTAAAATATTAAAAAGCATTGGAAAATAAATTTACGATATTTTACATTTTAATAAATGTTAGGGATTATTTTCTTTAGGAAATAAAGAAAAATAATTAGAAGATAAAATTTAATTTTCCAAGAAGAATTTAAATATGGGAATTTTTGAGAGACTATTTGAGACTTGAAATTAAATATATGAGTAAGAAAATATTTAATATGATATAAGAATTTTATTTTAGAAAATTATTTTCAGAAAAAGGACTAAACTGAAAATAATAAAAGTTGGTTATAGGGATTAAAGCGAGAAGAAGAAAGTCTTAGGGGGTTCGAAATTGAATTTTCCCCTCATCTCTTATATAATACTCCCTCATTCCTTCCCCATCCGTCTTCTCTCTCTCTTCCCGATATGCTCCTCTGTTCCTCTCCCCCGTCCTCTGTTCCTTCGTCCTTCCAGCGACGGCGCCGGCGAGATTCCCGGCGATTGGCAGCTCCAGTGACGTCGGCAAGATCGCGTGAGAACCTAGGTGAGCTTTCCCTTCTCATTCCCTATCTTCTCCCTCTGATTTGAACGATTTCTTTTGAGAGAGGTCCGATTTAGGGTTCGATTTCTGGGGGGTTTTAGAGCTTCAAAATCTAGGAAAATGAAGCTTAGGCTTCGATTAGCAAACCCCAAGAACGAATTTGAGAAGGGAAGAGTGTTTGGTTGATTTTCTTCAAAACCCCAACTCGGATCACTGTTCATCCGACCCTATTTCCTCCGATTTCTAGAGTTTTGTTGCTCTAAAGCTTATATAAACATGATTAGGAGTAAGATTAAGTCCATAGTGTGTCTTGTATGTCTGATTTTGAAGTCTGGAATTTTGTTCTTCTCCCCCCTGTTCCGTCGAATTCTTGTTCTTCCTTTCTGTTCATTCGAGCTGCTGTTCCTGCGTGAGTTTCTGGGAATTCATGGGATCCTGAGCATAATTAAATGATGATGAAGGAAGGTTCTAATGGGTAGATGGATTAGTATGTTTCTGAAATTTCTGTTCTTTCTTATTCTTCTCCGTTCCTCTGCTTGATTGAATCTCTGCTTTTGCTCTGCGATTGTGGTTTTGAATATGATGAAGAGGGAATTGAATTGATGTTTAATTGAGTAGGGATTTATGTTTAACCTGAATATGGAGTTGTTGTAAATTTTTCCCTTTCTCATCTGTTTTGGCCGGCGGGTTTAGGGAAAATAAAGAGGGAGTTTGCTATGTAATAACTTGGAAATAGAGATTTAATATGGGTAATTGAGAGCTATTATGTTATGAGGATGAATGAAAATTCTGGCTTCTTCCCTGGTGTGTGTGTGAATTCGGTTGGTAGAGGGAAGTAAGAAAAGGAATAGGTATTAAGAGAAGTGAATTGGGATTTCATTATATAATTGAAACTTTGAGATGATTGGAAGTTTTTAGTTCCTTTCCTTGTTTGTATTTGATTGCTTTATATTGTGTGAATGCTCTGTTTTTAATGTTGTTAGAAAGATAGATAGGGGATTAGTATATGATGACTTTGAGTGATGGAAGTCTTTGCTCTATGTTCAAGGAGGGTTCATGTATTTATGATGGATATTAAGCATTTCTTATGATTGTGGTTAGTGTCCAAAGAAGTCTGATTTAAGGATGTGGAATGTTTTGATTTAATGGAAGTTCAGCTTGAGGATTCTGATATTGTTTTATATAAAAACTAATATAAACACAAGTTTCGGACTTTCTTTAATAGTTTGGCTGCAATCTAGGAAAAATGTTATGGTAGTTAAGTTCTATGAATTTTAGGGGAAGGAGTAAGAATTTAAAAATAAAAGCTGAGCTTTGAATTGATGATTTTGTTGCTCATATGGAATTGTTAAGTAATTAGTTAAGTCTTGAGAAATTGTTTGGTACAATTCTGGATATGAATGGAAGAAGAGGAATATATGTTAAGGGAATTTGATTTTACTTGCCTCTTTGTTGGCAGGTGCTTTGGTGCTTTAGTGTGAGAAATAAGTGATGATAATAGGATAAGAATAATGTTAAGGGAGTATCTGCTCCATTTATGTTTGAATGAGAAATTTGACATATTCTTTGCTGCTCGGTTCTGTTGGAAAATTATACTGGTTTAGAAAATGGATTCTATGAATTGGAGGTTGAAATTTATTAGAAAAGATTATATTGAAGTATGGGAACCCATTGGAAGTATAGGAAGTATTTGTTTAATTTTCATGGAGATGGGTAGTAGCATAAGTTTTATTTTATTTAAAGTAAGGTATAATTTAGTATTTAGCTATGCTTAATTTTAAAGGAAAGAGAAAATGAATTAAGAAATGTGAAGTGGTTATTTAAGAATAAGAAGAGTCATTAATTTGTATTGTGATCTTGGATTGGAATATATAAATTGATTTTTAAGGAACCGAGATTCTAAGTTATTGTTTAAAATATAAAAATGAAATCAGTTTTATTAAGGTTAATATATTTGATTTATGATGAAGCTGAAATTTGGGTTGTTGTTCATTTTAATAGAAATTTGCTTTAACTTAAATGTAGTAGAAAATTTGGGTGAATGGTGATGTTGAATGTTGGTTTGCTGAATTGGATTTATATAGAACAAATGTAGAGGTTAGGGTATTTAAGTGAAAACTTTAATGGTTAATAAATTAATTAGGATGGTGGTTCATGAATAAAGATATGAAATCTAAAGATCAAATAAGTTTAGTTTGACAAAGAATTTCAAATATGTGCAGGGTTTTATTAAAAGAGAAATATATGTGTATGTGAATGCTTTTGACTTGCTTTGATTTGTAATTTTCAAGTATGATTTTTAGTGGTGTACTAAGTACATGTGTGTTGTGTTTTGTTTAAAAGACTGTTTGATTTTGAATTATGAATTGATTAAAGTTATTTATTATGATAAATTTAATAAATGAAAAGAGATTTCTAGAGTGCAAGTATTTAAGTGTATGATTATTTAGAAAGTAAAGCAGCTAGTACTTAAAGTTAACAAGGGAAGGATAGTAATATAGGATCGTGAGAGACGTTTAATTATTATGCTTAAGTTTAGATATTAATGTATTATTTTATATTATAAATATTTATAGGACAAGATAGTGGGATTGAATTCCCAGAGTACAAAGAAGAAAGGGAATACACCGAAGAGTGATTCCAGAAGACAGGTAGCAGTTTCATTCAATATCATTTATCATGTATGATAATTACATAGCATGTTTTATAAATTCACAGTAAACTTCAGGGCCGATAGGTCGCTTTAACCTTGTCAGATATATTCATGGGATCCGAGTACTCGATGACTAGAGGGCTAGCTACCCCTAGTACAGTTCAGTTATGACCGAAAGGTTATATTCAGGAGGTTAAACCTCACAGTAGTGCCTTAAGTGCACTAGCAACAAGGTTAAGGATTACTTATATGGGATGAGTGCGGGGGCCCACAGAGGGGCAACATCCCTACCCATACAGACATATTTTTAATTATACATATTTTGTTAATTATTATGCATGATAATGAATGAAATGAACTGCGTTAAATTGCTGTTTCAGATAAGCTGATAAATGGTAAGATGATTGAGAAAAGGCAGGAAAGCTGGAGGAAGATTAGATGAAGAATTTAGGATTATGTTATAAAAAGTAAGGTTAATTGCATACGTTGTAAAATTAAATTATTAAATTAATAGTAGAAGGTATAGAAATTTTAATTGTATAAATTTATTAAGAGATTTAAATTTCCTAAGTATTATGAATTATGAATAGACTCCCTTAAGAGAGTTAGTGTACTTTTAATTGTTTTATTAACCACTTTATTTTATAAAGAGTTTTAAGTTATTTCAATTTGTCTGAAAAGCCCATTTCAACCAACAAAGGGTTGGTCTAACGTTTTAAAAGAAAAGTTTTAAATTTTTACGTATTTTTGGGTTTTTGACATTAAAAAGTGGTTATAATTCAATTAAAATGTTATATTATAGTAGTAAAATTCCGGGTGTTACAGGGACCTGTACAAAAGTCTTCTGACGCTGACCGCTGACGCTGACACTGACACGCTGACGCTGACAACGTACTTCCTCGTGCATATGGCGATTTCCTTGCGCATATGCCGATTTCCTTGTGCATATGGTCATTTCCTTGTGCGTGGCCTGGACATAGCACATTATAAGGCCAATTAATTACTCCTTGTGCATATGGTCATTTCCTTGTGCATATGGTCATTTCCTTGTGCGTGGCCTGGATATAGCACGTTATAAGGCCAATTAATTGCTCCTTGTGCATATGGCGATTTCCTTGTGCATATGGCCAATTAATTACTCATTGTGCATATGGTCATTTCTTTGTGCGTGACCTGGACATAGCACGTTATAAGGCCAATTAATTGCTCCTTGTGCATATGGCAATTTCCTTGTGCATATGGCCATTTCCTTGTGCGTGGCCTGGAAATGACCATATGCACAAGGAAATGGCCATATGCACAAGGAGTAATTAATTGGCCTTATAACGTGCTATGTCCAGGCCACGCACAAGGAATTTGCCATATGCACAAGGAAATCGCCATATGCACAAGGAAGTACGTTGTCAGCCAAGGAAGTACGTTGTATCAGTTGTGTCAGCGTGTCAGCACAGGTCCCTATTTGAAATTAATTCACAAGGGCTTTTAGGTCTTTTCACACAACAATTTTTTTTCATTTAAGGACCTAGGTCTTGCAGTGAAATTTCAGATTTTTGTGGTCATTCTTTTACATTAATTGGCTACAGTGGTCCTTAAATGAAATTTTCCCTATTTTCAATGAGGCTCAAGGGACTTTGAAATTTTAGTTCAATTTTTGTAGCCTAAAATGAAATTAACTTAGGAAGAAGGTTTAAAAAAATAATTTTTCTGTTAAAATGAGAAGCGAATCCAAATGAAAGTTCAAGGTCCGTTGTAAAATGTTATTGTTAGAAGAGTTAATTTTTAAATATGATTTGCTTGTATTATCCCAATTGTTAAAATTGTAACAAAATTATTATAAATGTAGTTTATGAAATTGTACAATTCGGTGGTAAATAATGTAAATGACTGAAAATATGACTCTCTTGCACATTTTTAAGTATATGACATCGTGAAAAAGGTATTGTATGATGTTGATGAAATAGTGGAATGTAGTGGAAATGTTGTATATTGTCGCTTGTAGTATAATAAATGACTAAAAACAGTACCTTTCACTTTAATAGTTATTTTATTTATTAATTTGTATTCGTTTAATAAATACTCACTTTAATCCTAATTATTAGATTAAGTTGACTTTTTTTTATAAAGGTTAAAGAAGCAAATTAGACCATTAAATCATAATATATAATACATGTAATTAGATTATAGGTTAGTTTATAAGTAAAATAAATAAGTTTTGAGGAAAAGAGGTAAATATAAATAATTTAAAATAATTTATTTTACATCTTTATTTTCTCCAAAAAAAAAAAAAAGTCCTCTTGATTAAGGTGCAATTTTAATAAGTTCTCCGCCATGAGCTTATGCTATAAATATAATAAAGTTTTGAAAAGTGTAAAAGTAAATACAATATTTTAAAAAGTCAAAATTTCAGCAAATACAATTAGAGTCCAAAAGCTAGCGGAGTAAAAGTGATAAGCGCCCCATAAAAGAAGAGACAGAAATTGGGTCAACTTAACAAAATAGCTAAAATCACATTATTTTTTAAAAATTGTGACTACTTCTATATCCTTCAACATCTAATTGTAGCAAATGCTCATAACAAAACGCTTAAATTTATTTCATTTAATTCAGAAAATTTTTCTACCGTGCTATATATTAGCTCTGTTGCTGTAATTATTATTTTCTAGACTAAGTTTTTCTTTTTTTCCAAATTGTACACACAACGGAGTTGTAATTTATATGAAAATAAGAATGTACAATCCACATGAAAGGGAATATATTCCAAAAGACTATCAATGATGTAACTCATCATAGATATGTGATTCATACATTAGGCATAGTGTCCACAAATTTACAATTGCCAGAAAATATTTTTTGTGTGCGTATTACAGACACGGTTCGGGAAGCATTATGAAATGAAATCGCATCAAAACCAGAGGAGTTTGTGTTGGAGCTAGATGTTATGTTTTGGTTTTTACTTACCTGTAAAGCATCGGTGCTGGATGGAATCGAAGAAGATGACCCCACTGGAGGAAGTTCATGATATGTGAGTTCAGGATAACTTGGAGGAAGATTAGGAAATGGAGCTTCAAAGTTAAGTACATTAATTGCTTGCCTTATAGAAGGCCTATGCCTATGATAAGGATGAGCACACCAAAGGCCAACAATCATCAAGCATTTCATCTGATCTTGGTCAAAATCTCCTTTGAGTCTTGCATCCACTGCATCAAAAATTCTCCCACTTCCATAGAGTTCCCATACCCAATTTACTATGCTTATTTCATTTTGTGGAGCATTGTGTTTTATGCATTGTCTTCCGCAAGCCATTTCCAAAACGACAATTCCAAAACTAAACACATCAGATTCCTTACTTGCCCTCCCAATAGTAAGGCATTCAGGAGCCATATAACCCATAGTCCCTGCCAAAGCTGTAGTTGGTGCACTTTTTGCATGGTCTACAAGTCTTGCCAACCCAAAATCTCCGAGTTTTGCGTTGAAGCTAGAGTCCAACATGATATTGCTTGACTTTATATCTCTGTGAACAACACATTGTTCCCATCCTTCATGTAGGTATAACAATGCAGAGGCCAAGTCTTGAGCTATTTTGAATCTTGCTGACCATCTCAGCAAACTTTGATCCTTGAAGAGATGAAAATCTAAACTTCCGTTTGACATATACTCATAAACTAGGAGTAGTTCTTTTCCTTTGTGACACCAACCAATTAGTTGCACCAAATTCCGATGTCGTAGTTGACTAATAATTCTTACTTCTGAAGCAAACTCCTTTATTCCTTGTTTAGAGTTTTTTGATACTCTTTTTATGGCGACACAAATGTTTGAATCTTTGAGGAAACCACAATAAACCTCCCCAAATCCGCCTTGTCCTAGCTTTTGTATATCATTAAAATTATTTGTCGCACTTGCTAGATCAGCATATGAGTACTCTTTTGGTCCTGTTCCTCTTCCAAAGTTGTCACGCATGTGCTCATCAAACTCATGATCATTCTCTTCCATATTCCTTTTCTTCTTCCATAGGCCTACCAAAAACAAAATGATCACACAAATGAAAATAAACCCACCAATCCCTAATCCCACTGCAAGTTTTGTCATGTTGTTTCTGCTCTTTTGACTCGGGCTGAAAGGTATTAATTCTGAGAACTCTTTTGGAGAATCTGCAAAATTTTTGGATTCAAAACTCCATGAGTTAATCTTATGTATTGCAGAAGCATTTCCAGTTGCAGCAGAGAAGCCAAAAGTAACCCATTCAGGGAGACACTTTCTCAAATCAACAATTTCATAAAGATGTTGCTGCACAGTGGTGCCATTAACAAAGCCAGTAAAAAGAACGCTTAAATTGTGTGTACTCGAGCTGTAACTGATGGAAGCTTCATTGGTTCTTCCTCCATTAATATCAGCTAACCAAGTTGAATTGTTAACAGATCTCATGGAATTGATATTCACACCCACATGTTCCTTTGGAGGATCCCAATAATTCTTATAAATATCAAATTCCACAGCAACAAATGGATTGTTCGTTGAATTTAATGGCTCAGAATCAAGACTCAAACCCATAGAACCTCCTTTTGTGACACTGGGAAGCTTTGAACCTGCAGGGGCTAAGAAGAAGGCCAACCCATCTCCATATATTTTGTTCTTTGAACTAATCACAAAGGTGAAATGGGTTATGAAGTCTGTGAGATTCCCAGTGCCTTTGTCCCATAGGTGCATCGGTTTGTGATATGTTGCTCGACCAACACTAGCTGTCAAGGCTTCATCTCGTTGGTTTCTTGTTAATTGGATGGACCCTGATGCTGAGGAGGATGAGTTTTCATATAATATGCTTTGATCATTTGGGTTGAAACCAGAGAAGTTGAAGGATATGGATTTTGTATGAGGTATAATCAAGAGGAAGAAAATTGACACAAGCATCATCATCAGAAGTAGAAGGAAAAGCAAAATTGCTGATTTGGATAGGAAATGTATTTTTCTAAATGAAGTTTTACAGGGTGAGAGAATAATATATCATTGAGTCCAAGAGCCTACCAATGTTTACCATGTGAATCTCCATGTGAATATGCTAAGAACTTTCTTGTGTAATTACATCCTTAGTTTCCAAGACGCTATGCATTGGACCTGGAAGTCATGAAGAGACATATAGCTTCATTTTTGGCATACAGTGGCAAGTTGTTCGAGATATTGAAATCATTGAAAGGTACAAGATAAATAATACAAGTTAGGCCAAATATATATAGCAACTTGGTTTTCCACGTGATTTTGAACCCCACAATGATTCTCTTTTATTAGGCGTATGAGTTTTTGTTGACTGGATCATTGTTCTTTATTAGGGATTCAGAGATGGACAAAGTAGTATTCTTATTATATTTAATATTTAATAAGAACTAGTTAGTGAATTATGACTCTATTTTTTAATTGGAGTAAAGTTCATTTTTACCCCGAAAGTAACCACAAAAAAGCGTCAAGTATTTAGAAGTAATAAGATGAGCATTTTTGCCCTGGAAATGTCCAAATCGTAGTAAACTTACACTACTAAGGGTTTTTAAGTCTGTTATTTAGGGGTTTTAATGTCACTTTTTTTATGTGACATTAAAAGCAGTGACTCAGAAAAAATGGATATTTTACGTCACACAAAATATGTGACATGGAAAGTCAGATTTTCCATGTCACACGTTATGAAACAAGAGACGTAGATAAGTCGCTGAATATTTTTTTTCTTAAATGGCTGAGAATTCTTGTCATATGTTTAGAAAACATATGACGTGAATTCTCTTGGGAAGAAACCACGTCACTTATTAGCCAAATAAGTGACGTGGTTTGTAGAGAAACTATGTCACATGTTATAAAATGAGTGACGTGGTTTCTCCTGCCTGCCAGGAGAAACCACGTCACTCATTACTCTAGTATGTGATGTGAATTCTATTTTTAAAAAAAAAAATTCTTTTTTGTTTTTCCCCCCATATTTTCATGCATTGCATTGCTAATGGAAACAGATTATTACAACGTTAACCGATGTAAACCATCACATACTATGAGTGATGGTTTCTCCTGCCTGCCAGGAGAAACCACGTCACTCATTACTCTAGTATGTGATGTGAATTCTATTTTTTTTAAAAAAATTCTTTTTTGTTTTTCCCCCCATATTTTCATACATTGCATTGCTAATGGAAACAGATTATTACAACGTTAACCGATGTAAACCATCAACCAGAGATATAACTAATTTAATCAAACTAAACAGATATACATGTGACTTTTGCTACTACTACACAAACAAAAAATTCCATTTTTACACAACTTAGTATTTTGTACAATGCTCACTGATTTCTACTAACCAAATCCGAAAGAAAAATTAACTTTGGAATGTAGAGAAATCAAGAATCAAATTGGGAAACAAGCAAGAACAATTTCAAGAACAACCTGGAAATTGGGTTCTTCTAATTGAAAAGGTAAATCACTCAATATAACAAATCGGTCAGGAAAATGACATTGAAGGAACAGAGACGTATACCTGCCATTGAAGGAGCGGCAGAGCAAGAGGGAAGAAAGAAAAGGGATATCAATAAACTAAGAATGCTTGAATACATCCGGTAGCTAATTAAAGGTGTACATATTTCAAACAAAGCAAGGAAAAAAAACAAAGCAAGAAGTAATGAAATTGGCAGGACGGGTAGCTAATTAAAGGTGTACACATTTTAGTAACTAAGAATGCTTGACAAATGAGCTTAGAACTCCAAAATAAGAAGATAGAGAAAAATGTAAAGATACAAAAATGCAGTACATAGAAAGCAAAAACCCAAAAGGAGAGAGAGGGGAGCTAAACCTGAAGAAGTAACAGAACAACAGAAGAGGAGGAAGAAGACGAAGTGAGAGAGCTGAGCGTTTGGAAGGAAGAAGAGGAAGTGAGGGGAGCTAATGTTTTGATCGAGTCAAAGAAGTTATTAGCTAAGAGAAGGAAATGGGGAGATGAGGGGGAGAAAAAGGCACCCTTTTTTTAAAAAAAAAAATTAAGAAACAATGTTACATGTATGCTTAATATGTGACATGGAAAGAAACCATGTCACATATCAAAAAACCTGTGACATTGTTTCTTCTTTCCATGTCACATAACAAAATATATGTGACATCGTTTCTTATGAGAGGGAAATGGTGAGCTGAGGGGGAAAAAGGCGCCATTTTTTTAAAAAAAAATTAAGAAACAATGTCACTTGTATGCTTAATATGTGACATGGAAAGAAACCATGTCACATATCAAAAAACCTGTGACATTGTTTCTTCTCTCCATGTCACATATAAAAAACCTGTGACATTGTTTCTTAAGAGAGGGAAATTGGGAGCTGAGGCAAAAAAAATGCGCCCTTTTTTATAAAAAAAAAATTTAAGAAACAATGTCACTTGTATGCTTAATATGTGACATTGTTTCTATGCTCTATCTGAATTAAAAAAGAAAAAGAAAAAACGTTACTCTTTAAAACTGAGTGACATTATTTCTAGGCTCCATCTAAACTAAAAAAAAAAAAAGAAACAACGTCACTCTTTATAAATGAGTGACGTTGTTTCTAGGAATCCATGTCACTCATTTTAAAATGAGTGACGTTGTTTCTAGCAACAATGTCACTCATTTTTAAAGAGTGCCGTTGTTAGAAACAATGTCCATAATTATTATAATTAGGGACGTTGTTTCTTCCTTACTTACCAATTAATTACAAAACTGTCACCGCCTTTTTTTTTCAACGCTAGTTATATAAATATTGGACGTTAATTAGTCACATTAAAATGGTTTTTTGTAGTATTGTTTACCCTCAATATTGAAAATGTTAAGTTTGACTATTAAACCCTCCTTTTTTACCTACTGATGCTGACATGGCTGTGTCACTAAATACATGTCATCATTTAAATATCCATTTTTGCTCTAAAAGTAACATCAAGGAGCTTTTTACCCCGGAAGTAAACAAATAGTAGCAAATTTGTCCAGATCATTATTCAAAGTTACTTTTGACCGTTCAATAATCTGTGACAATTACACTGCACCAAACTTTAAACACCAAACTTTATAAAATATGCAATTTCATTCATCCAAAATATGAATACCAATACGTTAAATGGTTAAAATTATAGGGACAAAGTTGTGTTAAGTTAAAGTTCAAGAATTGAGATGTCACCGAAAAAATTATAACAAATGAGTTGTAATGAATCAAAATTTTAGGATTCAATTATAAATAAATCAAAAGTATAAGATCAAAACATTAATTTTTACAATAATTTATAGAATTTAAAAAGTAATTAATTTTTTTTGTTAAATTGCCCATATTTAATTTTCTTAGGCATTTAAGGTTAAATATAATCATTTATTGTAAGCGGAACTTGAAGAATGAAAACAATATAACATATAATGAGTTAAAATAGCCTAATTAGTGTGTGTAAATTAAGTAATTTTTCATATGCAACATGAATTGACAAGTAAATTTATGGGAAAACTTCATTGTACCTCACTGTAGCAACTTATCATCAAATTAAATAGCCTCCAAATATTTTCAAAAACTTCATCACACTCATAGGCCAAAATTAAATTAAGTTTTGTGGGTGTGAAGACATTAATTAGTGCCTTTCATTTATTTTCCTATAGGGGTCAGCCTTCAGTGGAGCTTCGACCATGGCTGTTCACCAACGACCGGTAATCTAACCATCAATCACTCGATTAATTTTCAGTCCCAAATGCCTTTGCCGGCCAAACAGATGCTTGCCAACTACATCGAATCACCGGAACTCCAGTGATAATTGACTTTTTTTAGAAGAATGAAAGGTACCATTATCTTTTAACTCATAAAATTTAATATTATTGAGGTCTATGGGGATCTGTGTAGACTAATCAGAGAAGAGAATCAATGTATCTTATTGAATTAGCAATATGAGAGTTTATATACAATAATGACACTAAGGTCCAAAATATACCATTTTGTTCCTTATTATAAATCCAATTACCGGAAAGTTTTAGTTCTAAAATATAAGTCAAGTTTAAGATCAATTAATACTACTGTGACTATTTTACCCTTATGTTGGAAATAAGGAAGATGAGAGAGAAGAATTATAATGCATAAGATATTATTTTAACATCTACTATTAAATAAGGGAAAAGTTGGAAAAATATGATATATTTAATGTTATAACTTCCACTTCTTGGTATGTGAGAAGTAGTTAGGGTGGACTTATAATAAGAAACAGAGTGGTATATACATAGTTCCTATAATTAATGGGCTTAAGATAAGGCCCATTAACAACTACTGCATTAATAAAGCCTAATAACTATTCTCTACAGTATGACGCAAAAGTCTTTCGGAGTTGTTTGATAATACTGTAGAAGTGGGAGTGCAATGCAACGTTCCCTAATTTTATCTTATAATAGAAATGAAGGAAGTAAATACAAAGTAATCGGTATTGTATTATTCTGTCAGAATTTGTGCAAGAAAAAATCTCACATCATCACGAGGAGGGAGCGTGCATATTAGATGAGAAAACTCATCCAAGAAAAAAAAAATCTCATCCTATTATTTAATTGACATCGGCAAACAACAAATAAAGGGGGAAAACATTCAGAGCTAGAGAAAGGAAATCTTCAATCATCCCTATATGCGAGAATTTTCGTGAAATATTTCCAATCATCTCTCATCAGTACTGTACATCACAGCCAGGAACTGCACAATGAGACCCTTTTGCAATGCTTATTTGGCTAATTCTTCGTGACAGCTGATGAACCTCTCAACAACTGAGGCTTTGAGGCCATAGTAGCAGGTTAATTATCCATCACTACAACACCCGAAATTTCAGTTTTTATTGCATAGGGTCATTTTAGTTCTTTTAACAATATTAATTTTTTAAAAACAAGCATCTTATCTTGAATAACAGTTTTATTTAAAATGTTGGCCTGAACTTAGATTTTGGAATTTGGGCCGGATTTAATTTATATTTTTTCTAAAGAAAAAATGTAAACACTAAAAAATACCTAATCAGATATATTTAGACCCATTTTCTTTTGTATATTTGGCTATTGAATATTAATTTTTTTTTAGATTTTTAGAGAGTAATTGAAGATTAATGATGGAGATCAAATGGGTTAAAGTGGACTTTAGTAATTAAATTTTATTAGTGAATTTCTTACGGTATTTTTGAAAATTTCAAGTAATTGGGTTTTTTAAGAGTAGTTTTAACCATAATTACAAAAACTGGAATTCCTATCTCTGTTTCTTTTCTCTGCGTTTATCTTCTCTATCAGCTCTTGCCACATGGCTTATTTTGAAAAGCAACATGAAATTACGTTCGATGTATGTCGTGCGTTCAAGCCCAAAAGTAAAGTGAGATTGCAAAACTGTTGCTTCTGACTGGCGGAATGCACGTTTGGGCCCAACAGGACCCCAAATAAGGCTTTATAGATTTTGGCATTTAGTAGTCTCTTAACGGAGAGCTAAAGTTTTAACAGTCAAAGGGTAAGTCCCATTAAGTGGAGATGGTTAATATGTATATATGTATATGTATAAATACTCCATTCGGTCTTAAATATAAGATCAATTTGACTTTTTTTGTGGAAGTTAAGGAAGCAAGTTAGACCACTAAATTATAATATATGCCACATGAAATTAGATTATAGGTTAGTTTATAAGTAGAATAAATTAGTTTTGAGGAAAAAAAGATTTTTTTTGAAACGGAAACTACTTTTTTTTTTACTGAAAAAAAAGTCAAAAAAGTCAAAGTGGTCTTATAATTAGGACCAGAGGGAGTATATATTATGTTGGAGTCAACAAATATTGGTCCAATCGGTAAAGAAGTTGGCTAATAACCACTGTTCGAAGACCCGGACCAGGCCGGACCGGTTGAACAGTGAACCGCCCGCAAACCCAGTCCGGGGTGATCCTTTAGCCTGGGAGGCGATTGAGTCGGCCACGAACCGGGCAACCTGGCCAAAACCGAGGGTTGAACCGGTTCTCTCTTTTTCTTTTCTTTTCTTTTTTTCCAAAATTTGATTTTTTTTATTTTGTTATAATTCACCTAATTACCAACTTTCACTTCACTTAATTTTAGAAATAAGGAAAGTATAATATTTTAAATGCTATTATACTTGCATATGTTTAGTATTTAATTGTTATTGCTTTTAGTATTTATATTTTAGTCTGTGAATTGTAGAATAATATTTATTTTCACGTGTACTCAACTAATATTTTATATTTTTTCCTCTATAGAAACATTAAAATATTCATGTTTGATGAATCATGCATGCTTATCTGTGTTTACATTTTGATATTAGTCATTATTAATGTTAATATCAATAAAATTTTATTATTTTAATCTAACCGGTCTGACACCGATCCAACCATTAACCCTTAAACCAGTGCCTCATCCGGTTCGATGTCCTGTCCGGTTTTTTGAACCTTGTTAATAACTATAAGGTTGTTAGTTTGAATCCTACTGATGAAGAACCTTGTTCATGGACCATTTATAAGTACATCTGTAAATGTTTTTTGAGTCCTAAGACCTACCTGGCCCTGGTGAGAACCGATACTCAACTCACATAAACTTTTGGTCTTATCAAAATATATATATATATATATATTATGATGATAGTTACAGTTCATAGTAGTTGCAGCTGTGAATGCATGCGTACCAAGATTGTAGATATAATCTCGTTGATAAACTAGGACAACTGTATGAGAAAAGATGTACACGCCAAAGTAATTATAAGTATTAAGTTTTAAAATTACAGCTAGTTGAGTGCTTTTGTTCAAGTGGATTGAAAGCTATTAATCTATGAAATAATACCGAGTGAAGTAAAAATTGCAGTTTTGATTTATGGAGTGTTTTGGTCTAAATGGGACAAATGTGAGCCCGGGTCTTATTTTTCTTTTAATGATCTTATCTAGAGCTATAAAATAGAAGCTTTGAACCACTATAATTCTGGAGCTAAATTGATTCAGTTATGAATTTCCTATGTTTAAAGAAAATTCTTTATTTCATGGTACTTAAGCTTTGAGAAAAGATTTCAGTCAAGTTTTTTCAATGGTATCTAATGGGTCACTCGTAGTTCTTAATTAAATGGCTAAACTGCTCCAATAAGTAATCCTTGAGTAAGGTATTCACATCATATTTTTATTTTCAGTAATTTGCACGAGTGACATGGTGTTAAAGAATTGATTGATTTTTGGTTTCTCATAAATCATAAGGAGCAACTTAAATAGTTAAACGGAGAACTAAGAATTCCAGAAAAAGATATTTGCACATCATGGAAACTGGGTGCTTTAAAATATACTTAAAGATATTGAAGGGAATAGAATTTTTAGGTAGAGACACGTGTTATTCTTTATTATGCCCAATAGAGAGGCAAATATACATAAATCTTTTGGGGCTCACCACTATAAAGAGAGTAGCATATTTATATAACCCACATGCTGGAGAATATATTATATTCTGATTCCTCAAATTATGATGAAGTATAAGAATGCTCAATGTGTGTGGGTAAAAGCAAGGGTGCCTTCTTATCTACCATCTAGCTGATGATATGTGGAATTTGACAAAATACTTTAATAATAGATTTTAACTGTTTAAAGCTAAACAACAAATTATCATTTTTTTAAACTAAATGATTGTGGGCTAATACTATTGTTGGTCCATACAAATTAATTGAATTTTGATTTAGGCTTTAGTCAACTAATGGTTTTAAGCTTCTAGAGTTTTATATGGACTTGCTCCGGTTAACATTGTTAATTAATTATAGAGAATCAAAATAAAAACTCATTAAAAATACAAGGGTAAGGACCATAAACTTTTATTTTGGTTTTCATCTTCATACTTTTGATAAATATCAGTTTTTGTCCATATAGTTAATGTTATTAAATAAACATTAACACCAACAAACACAGCAAGTTGTTATACCATTATAAGGACTAAAATTCTTGGCTTAAAGCTGCAGGGATTAAAACTAGGATCTCACAAAAGTGAAAAGACCGTGAATAGAATTAACTAATTACTCCCTCCGTCCCTATATATAAGAGCCAAAAATTTGAATAGTTTTGTCTCCTTTTTATAAGAGCCTGTCACAATTTGTCAAAGCATTTAATAAACTTTTTCCCATTTTACCCATCATTATTCTCTCTATTCACATTCTCTTTCATACTCATTTATAACACTATTATCACATTTCTCTCTCTTACATAAATAAGGGTAAATTTGAGAAAACAAAATTATTTCAGACATATTTATCTCTCTCAACTACTTCCTTAATCTGTGTGATTTTACCTATTTGACTCTTATAACAAGGGACGGAGGGAGTATAATATTTGATGAAATGAATCATATTTTTTTTTGTAATTTCTAAATTTTCTTAATATGTATATGTAAAATAAAATATCCTTAACATAATTGATCAAAATTTCTAAGCATTGAAATTGATATAAAAGACGGAATTGAACACAAATATTAATTTTGCATTTTTTTATTTCTAGATTTTTTATGGATTTGGCTGTGAAAATTTCATAGAAAATAAAAATATTAAATAATGGCTTGTCCAAATAATATATAGTAATTCTGAAAATCAAAAGGGAGAAAAACACATAATTAAGAACCATTGAAGTAAGCAAGTCCCAAAATATTCCTGCAAATTAATGGTCTGGTTGTTGAAAGGTCTTTTCTCTTTAAGAACTATTACGGAGTTAACCGTTTTTGTTAAATTACCTTACTAAACTTTAGGAACGGGTGGCCTGAAAAGGGGACGAATATTTCACTTTAAGAAATAACAATTTTAATGATATGAAACGACAAAAAAAAAATTACGCAATGATAATCACTAATAAGAAGTTACTCCATAAGTTTCAATTGTGGCTTGTGTTAGTACTGGCTGTCACCCAAGAGGGGGGTGAATTGGGTGATAAAATAAAAATTTAAAATTTCTCCTTTTAAAATATAATGAAAGCAAGCTTTTCAAAATTATTAAATGCACCAGAGATATATAATGCAGTTATGCTGGAAACTAAGAGAGTTAAGAGAAAAATAATGCACACAGAATTTATCCTGGTTCGGTCAATCCAGACCTACATCCAGTCCTCAGGCTCCACCTGAGATTTCCACTATCCTCTTGTTTAAACCGGGCACAAGAGAAGCCTACCACAGGTTTTATGAACACTGGTTCACCTGCCAACCTTTACAGAGTTTTAGAGTCTCTCTAAACACTCCCCCTTACTACCTGTAAGGAAATATCCCTGTTCTAAAGCGCCAAGCTATTAGAACAACCTCAAACAGTAGAGGATTTCAATAAATACGTTCACTTAATGAACTGATTTTGATAAACACTTAAGTACAGATAAAATCTCTAAACAATAAATGCAGAAAACAGAGTAATTTGCAATTCTGTATAATGCTCTGTTAATCGCTCGTTTTCGTATATACGTTGTGTGCGCATCTTATGTTCCAGATGTCTTCAAGTCTTTATATAGGGTTTGAAAAGTTTCTGTCCGTTGGAGACTTGAAGAACTAGCCGTTGGAACTATTCTTCAGATCTAGATTCACTGTTCAAGCGTAGGGTAGGCTAGACTGCGCGTTCTGAACTTCTGTACTTGTATAGCAGCTTTTTCAGTAGCGCTAGCGTTCTTTGCTATCGCTAACTGCATAGTATAATTTCTGCACTTGAGCTGTTAGCTAAAACAAGAAAATATATAATGTACAGTGAGTGTTATCGCAAGGATAGTCCATTAGCTCAATGATGAATAATATTTATATTAGCTAAGGATTTTCATAGAAAGTTCTCTATTGATAGACAAGAGCATTATCGCTAACACATCCTTTGAGTTCAATGTTGTGTTCTAGCAATATCATACCAACAAACATTTTACTATCGATAGCAATCCAATTATCGCTAGTTACTTGATTTCTTATTAGCCTTAAGGATACAGATGCAAGTATTCAGAGGTATTTTAATGTATCCTATTATCGATAGCTAAACTTGATAGCGCTAGCAACAATGTTAGCTCATTTGACTCTTGCTCTTAGGCACTAGCTATCTGAATGTTTATTATCTGAAGCACTTTAGTTATCGATAGCTTAACCTGTTATCGCTAGCTGATTTCATTAGATCAAGGTCTTGGTTTATTTTTCTGCTAGCTGAGTTATCAAAGAGCTTCTTAGCGATACATTCTTTCTTTAGCGATAGATATTAACTTTGTTATTCTTAAGTCTTCACTTGCTATAGCTCTTAATCTATTAGCGATAGACTCTAACTCTAGCGATAAAGTTCTGTTACCTATTGGATTTCACTTGTTTAATTCAGAGGTAACTTACACTTATGTTTTCTATGGGTCAGTCTTCATCAAAACTTAAGATTCTAACATTCTCCCCCTTTTTGATGATGACAAAACATAAAAAAAGATATACATTAAAGCACGTTCAAAATAAGAATAAGTACTATTATTGCAACATGTATAAAGAACACATCAGGGTAAACAGTTAGGATCAGTATGAATAATTGTACCCTCAGAATATTCCTTTTCAGAATCAGAATCAAAATCATGCATGAATGGTATAGGAGGAATATCTAGCATGCAATCCAAAAGAGGTGGGTCATCAGAAGAGGCTACATATGATTTGTATTTAGAGGTATTTCTAAAGGTGAGGGTGTAATTATTTTCAAGGTTCACTCCAGAGGTTGTGGCAATGTACTCCTTATCAGGATCGTCAGATAGCTCAGAGTCTGGGTAGAAGAATTTGTCTTGGTCAATGCTCTTGGGACCACCCTTAGTTCTTTCTTCTTCAATTTTCTGTACATGTTCTCTGATGGAAATGCCTGAATAGCCACCCTTTGATTTGTGAAATCTTCTCTGATATTCCCACACCTGTTTCCCTTGAATAATTTCATTTCTTCTCCTCTCTTCTTCCCTTTGAGCAGCTACCTGTGCATCTCTTTCTATTCTGGCCTTCCTTCTTGCCTCAAAGGCAGCTTTCTTCTCAAGAGCTTCTTTGAGCTTTTTCTCAGTCTTTTCAAGGGCCTTTTTGTTAGCAGCCTCCTTTTCAGCCCTTTCCTTTTCTTGCTTTGTCATTCTGCGAGGGCGAGAAGGGGCTTCTTCTTCCTTGAGAGCTGGCACCTTATTAGCCTTTTTCTGCTCCTGAAGATTTTCTAACCATGCATTTATCTCAACCTTTCTAGCTTCACGAGCAGCTCTCCATTCAGCCATCTTTTCATCTTCTGATTTTTCCTTTTTGGCTTCCTCCTTATCCTGCCTTAAGAGTGCTGCTATTGCTTCCTTATCTGCCTTAGCGGCTTCCCTCTTGGCCTTAGCTGCTTCTTTCTTATCTTGCCTTAAAATCTCAGCTATGGCTTTCTTATCTGCCTTAGCAGCTTCTCTCTTGGCCTTAGCTGCTTCTTTCTTATCCTACTTCAGAATCTCAGCTATTACTTTCTTGTCTTCTTTTGACATATCTGAAGGGAGAGATAGCTTTTTAGATGCTTTGGCTTTTGGCTTTGGAGCTCTGGCTGTAGAGGTTTCTAAGGGAACCTTGGGAATGACTTTGAAGGATATTTCTTTCCTTGCTATACTCTTGGTCCTTTTCCCTTTCAGGCTTTCACCTGAAGCTTGCCTCTTTCTCTTTTCTGGAGAAGCTTGAGCCTTTTCTTGAGGAGCTTTTTCTGGAGGAGGAGGAGTTATGTGCTTTTCTGATTCCATGTAGCAGCGAGCGATGTTTCTGATAATCTCCTCAGCTTCTTCTGCCAACATTGGATCCTTCAGTAGATGCCCCGCATTTTTCTCTACATGTTTCTCCCCCCTTTTTGTCATCATCACAGGCGAGGATAAGAGAAGAGGGTTGATCAGGATTTTGAGAAGAGATGAGAGGAGAGGGAGGACTTGTGGTAGCGATAGAGGTTGGTTGGATTGGTGGTGATGGATGGGTGCTATCGCTAGGAGAGGGATTAGCGATAGGGGTTGCTGGTTGTGTTGGGACTTTGGTTTTAGAGGGTGAGGTTTGTGTTTGTGGACTAGCGCTAGGGGAGGGGTTAGTAATAGACATGTCTGGAGGTATGGACTGATTGGCTTGCGAATGGGGGTTATCGCTAGGATGTTTGAAGGTGGGAGGAGATGGATAATTACAGAGATGAAGAGAAGAGCTGGAAGTGATTGAAGGTGAGGGTGAAAGTGTTTGGGCTTGTGAATGAGGGCTATTGCTAGGATGTTTGAAGGTGGAAGGAGAGGGGTAATAGGAAAGATGAAGAGAAGGTGATTGCTGTGGAGAGGAATGAGATGGTGAGTGAAGATGGAGAGGGGAATGTGGTGGACTGGGAGAGGAAGAAGGAGTAGAGGAGTGATTTGGTGAATGAAGGGGTGAGTGAGAAGGAGTAGGAGAGGGATTTGGATGGTGTATGGGAGAATGTAGAATAGGTGAGAGTGGTGGTGATGATGATGTACCTTGATGATCATGAACAGGGGCAATGCAGAGACTATCTTCCAGATTCCTTACTTGAGCCTGAAGCTCCTGGATGTGCTTTATCAATTCTTCTTTTTGTGCATTCAGAGCAAAAGCAAATTCGGCAGACAGCCTGAAGACAATTTCCTCCACAGCTTCATTGGAAAAACTTGTAGGTTGATTTATAGTAGGAGGAGGAGGAGGAGCTCTTCTGGATTGAGCTCTTCTTCTGGGAAGTCAGGCTGAGCAGATGAGGCAGAGACATGAGAAGCTTGAGACTTAGAGCCAGAAATCCTTCTGACTGGACCAATTGAGATCCCCATCCTCTTCAGGGTGGAGATTGTGACTTGCTTGCATTTCTTATTCTCTCCATCCCCGATAGACTTGATTTTGGAATGCTCCAGAAGTAAGGAGATCAACTGAGGGTATGGAAGGGGAGCCTTGGCAGATTTCTCTGACATAAATCGCAGCAATTCCATACACACTATTTGACCTGGATTTAAGGGAAGCTTCTGAATAAGATTAGCCAACCAAGGATTGTCAATCTTGGCAAAACTGCTGAAGTTCCCAGCTTGTGAGTCATGAGCCTGGTATATACGTAGTAAAGAATTCGATTGAGCACAGGCATATCTGCAGGCTTCTTGGATGAAGTCGCATATATTTCAGCAAGTTCTTCATCTGTATATTGCTCAGTCATCAACCACTTGTTGTAATCTGCCCCAGAAATCCCCAACATTTTGTTGATAGCAGACCAGCCAAAACTAAAACTTCTCCCTCTGATAGTGGCTTTAAAAGATACGTCCCTTAGAAGCCCTTTCTTGTAAACTGGGATAACTTCCAGGTTTGAGTAGAAGGATCTCAGAACGTCTTCATTGTAATCATTCTTCACACTCACCCAGTTCTGGTATGGCAGTAACCAAGGGTCTAAGTCAAAGCCCTGCTCCTTGAAATAATTCAAATCTACCTAAACTGCTGCCCTATCTAGGGTTCCTTTTTCTGCAAAGAAGGTGCTGGGAGCTTCTAGTGGTTCTGATGTGTAAGACAGATCTGGGGAAGTTCGCTTTTGACGCTTCTGGCCTGATTCAATCACCTCTTTTGAGAAAGATACACTTTTCTGGGTTCTAGACCTCTTGTTAGCGGATTAGGAAGAGGGTTTAGTGCTAGAGGTGGTCTCAAGATCATTCACATTTGGAAATTTGGTTCTGGCCATTGCTGGATTGGGGTTTTTAGGGATGTAAAAATGTTTTCGAAAGTGCTCAGAGAGTACTTAGACAGTGTTTGGAGTAGAAGAGAATGAATGCAAAATGAATGCAGATGCAAAATGAATGCAGATGCAAAATGATCCACCTTTATAAGTTTTAGGGTTTAGGGTTTTACCATGTGCGACGTACATCAACTATCGTTTCGAATTCTGAGCCTTTTAAGTGATTTGCTTTCGCTAGGAAGAGCAGCTATCGCTAGTATGCATGATCCCTCGCTGAGCAAGTGACTTTGTCATCACTTTCTCCTTCCAAGTTTTACCTATCGATAGCTGACTTTGCTATCGATAATTCTTTAGGCTAGCGATGGCAATCTTTGCTCAAACAGCTTGTCCTGTATACAACTAGCGATAGTGGAACTCACTATCGATGGGTCAGCATTGCAAAGACTTAAGATTTAACATTTGAACAGATTCTATAGAAAAAGATTGTTATTAATCGTGTAGAAAGATGTCAAAAATAACTTTAAATACTAATATCTGAAATTTTATCCAAATTAACTTAATTTATGGCAATTCTCCCCAAAATGATAATACATGCATTTGGAAATCTTATGAGGACTAATTTGCATCTTCAAATTTATCTTTCAGTTTTCAAAGATTATCTAACTCCAACATGGTTTTCAAGGCATATGAATGCATTCTTATAAACCTGCTAATTTAAAAAAAAAATTGAATTGCATTTCAAAGATTCCACATAAGATAATATTATGCACAATTTCAACTAATCATATAGCAATTAGTCAGATAGATCAAAAGTTTGATTTCTGATGAAAAGGAACAATCATTCATAATATATTCATTCGAGATAGGGTAAGAATGGTATCACCATAACTGCACTTTGGCTAGGCAGAAGATTGCTATCGACAATGGAAGTTACTATCGATAGAGCTCTTACAGGTAATCAATTCAATCTTAGCTCTGTTCTGTGTATGCCAGGTGGTTCTGACATGCTTGGCTCTGAGTTGCAGAGATTTCTCATGTGAAATAAAATTCAAGCCTCTTCTTCTTCTTGATGTATGAGAAATTATGTTTCTCTTGTTCTCCTCAAGATAGTTGAAAGGTACTTTATGGTAGCTTATTCTTGAGGTAGAACTTCCTCTTCTTGTTACTATCCACTGCTTCCTATGATTTGAACCAGATGTTGCATCAGTGGCTTTTCCATGAGTTCTCCTTCTGTATGTAGACTCTATGAATTTCTTTCTTGAATCATGAGAAACTCTAGGATTCTTCTCTGATGTCTTTGTATCATGAAGTCCATTTCTTCTAGAATTTATCTGTACACATAAAGCACTAAATGGACATTTTGGTACCCATTTATGTTTGGGTCCTTCATTGTTAGCCTTGGACCTTACATGTCCTTTTGGTACCCAAACACATTTATTTCTCACATTTGAATTTCTCCCAATATTACATGTGTGAGAGACATGACCAGGTTTGCCACAATAATGGCAAATAATGGAATGATGTAAATCATGGGACTTTATGCCATTATAGTGATAATTAGAGGAGTACAACCTCTGATTGTTTCTTTTCAAAACATTTTTCTTCCCAAGGAATTTTCCAACATGTTTTAAAATATTTTTACTTTTCGAAATATGGTCAGTGACAGACAAAGGATTGGCTTTATGCAAATCGAAATTGTTTTTCTCAAAAGTACAAGAGTTGGAACTGTATACCGTGGCTGTATTTTGATTTCCAGGAAGTGATTGATCAGATTCTTTCAGATAGAGCTCTTGGCAGTTATCTTTCTCTTGATCCTCAATGTTGACTGAAGCTTGGAATGGTTCAACAATCTCTCCTTCTTCAATCTCTGCTTCCAATTGCTCATCAGTCATAGATATGCAACTTTGAAATTCAGATGAGCTGTCAGCACTTTCAATTTCAACAAAATGATTAGTGACATATAAGGATTCAAGAGTGTCCCAAATAGCTTTAGCACTAGAGCAAAATTTGATTTTCTGGAAATCATTTTCAGTTAAACCTTTATGTAGAATTTGCATTGCTCTCATGTTTAAGAAAAACATTCTCTTGTCTTTTTCAGTCCAATCCTTTCTTGGCTTAAAATCAAAATCATTTGTAAAAATATTCCACATATGATAATCAGTTGATTTTATAAAACTTTTCATCCTAGCTTTCCAAAATGAAAAATCAATATTTTCAAGCAGAGGAGGAATGGTATGATCAAAACCTTCTGAAAAGGTTTTACACCCAAAATCAGCCATGATCTTTTCACTTGAGATCGTTGGATCCTTTAAGCAAGTGACCTGCTCTGATACCAAATGTTAGTACTGGCTGTCACCCAAATGGGGGGGTGAATTGGGTGATAGAATAAAAATTTAAAATTTCTCCTTTTAAAATATAATGAAAGCAAGCTTTTCAAAATTATTAAATGCACCAGAGATATATAATGCAGATATGCTGGAAACTAAGAGAGTTAAGAGAAAAACAATGCACACAGAATTTATCCTGGTTCGGTCAATCCAGACCTACATCCAGTCCTCAGGCTCCACCTGAGATTTCCACTATCCTCTTGTTTAAACCGGGCACAAGAGAAGCCTACCACAGGTTTTACGAACACAGGTTCACCTGCCAACCTTTACAGAGTTTTAGAGTCTCTCTAAACACTCCCCCTTACTACCTGTAAGGAAATATCCCTGTTCTAAAGCGCCAAGCTATTAAAACAACCTCAAACAGTAGAGGATTTCAATAAATACGTTCACTTAATGAACTGATTTTGATAAACACTTAAGTACAGATAAAATCTCTAAACAATAAATGCAGAAAACAGAGTAATTTGCAATTTTGTATAATGCTCTGTTCATCGCTCGTTTTCGTATATACGTTGTGTGCGCATCTTATGTTCCAGATGTCTTCAAGTCTTTATATAGTGTTTGAAAAGTTTCTGTTTGTAACACCCCAAAAATTGGAAATAGAAAATAAGGGAATATTTAGAGTTCCGGGTATTTATTTTATTAGTAAAAAGTCTTATAAATTAATTTGGATACAAAAATGTATCTGGGCAAATTATTTAGGGTTTCAACTTGGATTAGTATTTTTAATAGTGTAAGGTAGCTTAAATTGGACGGGTAAGTAATAGAAAATATATATATGGCAAAATTGTAATATTGTGTTATTGCAAGGGCAAGAGGGTAATTTTATCTAATAAAATTTTATATACTCCCTCCTTCATCCGGATCACCATCACTTTCCTCTTCTCTCTTTCCATTTCATTTTCTCCCTCTGCTCTCTCTCGTTTTCCCTTCTCCAGCGATGAACGGCGATGGCAGCAACGATGAGAGGCGATGTCCAGCGACGGTGAGGGGTGATCGTCCATGCAACACCTGATTCAACCTCAGGTGAATATTCTCTTCTCATTCCTACCTTTTTTTTTCTTCCGATTTCGGCAAGATTTGAGAGAAATTGATTTGAATTTATGGGGTTTTAGGGGTTGTGAAATCTGTTTAAATGAAGTTTATGCTTCGATCTAAAGGTTTTGGTGAAGGATTTTTGAGTTATGGAGTAGTATTTGTTAAGTTTTCTCCAAATTTCTTCCCCTGCCACTGTTCACCCGTCGCCGTTTAAGGTGATTTTTGGGTAAGAATTGAACGAAAATTTAATTAAGCTTGATTAGAAGTAAGATTGAGTTAATAGATTTCAATGCATGTTGATTTGCGAAGTTATTGGGATTCTTGGATTTTTTCTTCCTTCCTCCCCTGTTTCATTCGAACCCGTGGGCATGAGGGGCTGAAATTTTGGAAATGACAAATTTAAGAGTAGGGAGCAATAATGTGAATCTTGCATGTTGAAATTCTTGTTCTCTTTTCTCTGCTCTTCGTTGATGCTTTGCTCTGATTGAGATTTGCGTTTCTGTTACGGTTCACCAACGATTTCACTTGCATTTGGACCCAAATCCAGAGTGAAATTGGTGTTTGAAAGTAGTTAAATACATATTAGACTTTATTTCAGCTATTGCTTGTTTGTAATTTTGGAACTCAAGCTGTTCTGCCCTGTTTTTGTTGTGAGCATTCTGTTTTGAGGTTTGGTTAAGAACATGTACATGTAAATTTAATGTTCTTTGCATTACAGTCTTGCTAGTTTTGCACTACTACACATTTGCAAAATAATTTTCTTAAGCAGCCTTATTTTCTGAGTTATTTATCAAAGAGCCACTTGCAGGAAGAGTTTACAGAAATAGCTGATTTATTCTTAATATATTTGTATTATCTGGGTTTGACTTTTGATTGATTATTGAGTTGGAAAATAAAACAATCATAATTGGAGTTTAATGTTTTAATTGGTGTGTTTTCAATTCCTTAGTTAATTGGCTGAAACCAAAGTTTGATGGGTTAAGTTAATATGTGGTTGCTATATGAATTAGAAGTATGAATGCTATGTTTAAGAAGGAAGAACAAGGGATTGTTAATGGTTATAATATATATTGATGTTGATCTTATATGATATATAGTTGGTGATAACTTAAGATTTAAAGATGTTGATTTGCCCATAATTGCATTGATAATTGATTGAGTTTTGGATAATGATGCAGATTGGAAGGATGTAATGTTGTGTTAGACGGATACTGGATGTTTATTGAAATGAAAATAAATACTGATATAAATCTTTTTATGGAGGCTGCAATTTCGTACTTAGTATGTTTGTAATGAATATAAGGGTTGATATATATATATATATATATATATTGTATTTTGTTGACTAGTTTAAGATTATAATAGTGCAAGTTCGAAAGCTAATTATAGAGTTGTTTTGGATTTCTTAAATTGTTAGAAAGAAGTAACTAAATTATTAGTCAAACATTGAGAATAAGAAATACTTATTGGAGTAAAGTAATTACAAGTGATCTTTTAATCTTAAATAGTCAAGATAGTTATAGTAAATTATAATGATTCATAGATATAAATAGTGGGGTAGTCACAAGCATATTAGGACCCGAGAGAGACGCAAAGTATAAATATAGAAGCATAAGTATTAAATTACCTTATTGTTACATGATATGTAAATAGGTGTTGATCATGGCATAAGTTCATGAGGACAGTAGAAACGAAAAGAACCAGTTGAGGAGTAATTCCTGAAGTTAGGTGCGGTTTATTTCATAACATAAACATTTGTGTGTATATATATTGTTTTAGAAACAAATCTGTTGCAATAAATGAGCATTATTCTGGTCGTGATATTATGATATTTGTGGAGTACTCCAAGGCCTAGGTGGGTCGCTCCCCCTTTGCCAATAAATTCCTATAACCGTGAGGGTTATTGAGTAGCTGTGAGGGTGATTGTACCATATTTTTATACACTTTTCATTGATAAAATCATTGGATTATTGCATGTTCTTGGGGTAATTTTGCCTAATTAGAGTAACTTCCGAGTTTTGCACACCCTATTGGAATTTGTACTAATCAAGGGAAATGTGGGCATATCTAATATGATTTGTTGTTTATCCCATTTTTAAGAACATTATGATTCTACCTTAGGTCCATTTTATGTGCAGATTATGAAGGAATATACCCAATGGAAGAGCCAAGTTGCGGACAAAAATGCTGACGGCGCACAAGGGAAGGATTCTGAGTTTCTGTCCCTCGCCGTGGCTCCCCCACAGCGAGGGCCACAGCGAGGGTACCCCAAAATGTGCAGGTTTCTGCCCCTCGCCGTGGGCCTTCCACGGCGAGGCCCCCTTCTCCTGAGCCTTTTCTGCCCCTCTCCGTGAGCCTTCCACGGCGAGGACCCCTGTTATGCAGCCTTCTCTACCCCTCGCCGTGAGCCTTCCACGGCGAGGCCACTTCTCTTGCACCCTCTCTGCCTCTCGCCGTGAGAGGCCCACGGCGAGGCCCCGAAAACTGGAATTCTGCTGTGCGTTTCAGGAATTTTTGGGGGAGTATATAAGATAAATTTCAGACCCTTCTTCATGGTTCTAAGCTCCTCTAGTCCGAAAATCACCCTCTCTGCTAGGGTTTCATCTCCATCTCCATTCTTCATCCAAATATTCATCCTCCCACTCAAATTCATCTCCATTCTTGTTGATTTTCTTGTTCTTTCTCCTTCCACCTTCCATTTCCACTCCATATTTCCTTCCATCTTCTTCATTCCCATTCACTCCCAAAAACCCTAAACTCCTCTCATCCATTTCCACCTCCATCTTCTTCATCTTCCACCTTTTTCCACCCTCTTCTTCCATGGATTTTCGGATGGGGCTTCTTCTTGGGGTTCCTCTTGGAGTTTCTATGTTGGATTGAGGAGCTCTTCATCTCTTGAGGATGGGTTGATGGTGTCTCAAGCATGGGTTCTTCATTAGGGGAGTTTTTCTTTGTTCTAACATATGTATTTAGGATTTCTTCTATGTTTATTTGAACCTCTCTTGGAAGATGTTTGGATTTATGTATTGGATTGAGATTTTGGATATGTATGTGTATGAACTATATGTGTTTATTTTGGGCTTTGAACACTTGAGTTATGAATTCTTATCTACATTGTGGCTGTATGAAGTTAATTTCATTTTAGTGGTTGCTAGTGGACTTAATTTGCATGACATTTAGTTTCCTAGGTTAGTCATTAGGCTCCTTGAGAGACGATCAAAGGCGGCTTAACCCCCTCATTTTGGATGTGGTCAAAAAGGAGGTCACAAAACTCCTAAGTGCCGGCATCATATATCCGATCTCGGATAGTGAGTGGGTTTCCCCGGTCCAAGTGGTGCCTAAGAAGTCCGGAATCACTGTTTTGAAAAATGAAAACAATGAACTTATTCCAACAAGGGTGCAAAATAGTTGGCGTGTGTGTATTGACTATAGGAAGTTGAATGATGCCACCCGAAAGGACCACTTCCCGCTTCCATTTATTGATCAAATGTTAGAAAGGCTTGCGGGAAAAAGCCATTACTGTTTTCTAGATGGTTATTCGGGGTATTTTCAAATTCCTATAGCACCCGAGGACCAGGAAAAGACCACTTTCACTTGCCCATTCGGTACTTTTGCCTACAGGCGCATGCCCTTTGGCTTATGCAATGCACCGGGAACTTTCCAACGTTGCATGATGAGCATCTTCTCTGATATGCTTGATGATTGCCTGGAAGTTTTCATGGATGACTTTACTGTTTTTGGTGATTCGTTTGATTTTTGCTTGCATAGTTTGGAGCGAGTACTAGCTAGGTGTGTCGAGAAGAATCTGGTACTTAATTATGAAAAATGTCATTTTATGGTCACACATGGCATAGTTCTTGGCCACCTAGTCTCTAGCCGAGGCATTGAGGTTGATAAAGCCAAAACTGAGGTGATTTCGTCCTTGCCTTATCCCACTTGTATCAAAGAGCTTCGCTCTTTCCTGGGACATGTAGGCTTTTACCGACGTTTCATCAAGGGTTTTTCCCAAATTGCATTGCCTCTTTCTCATTTGCTGCAAAAAGATGTTGAATTTGTTTTTGATGATGAGTGTACAACGGCTTTTGAAACATTGAAGAAAACTCTTTTGGAGCCTCCTATTCTTCTTGCTCCCGATTGGTCATTGCCCTTTGAATTGGCATGTGATGCCTCCAACTACGCAGTTGGTGCCATGCTAGGTCAAAGGAGCAACAAGGCACCACATGTCATAGCCTATGCATCTAAGACTTTGGACTGTGCTCAAAGGAATTATACCACTACTGAAAAGGAACTCTTTGCCATAGTCTTTGCATTAGACAAACTTAGACAATACCTGCTTCATTCTGTGGTTGTCATTTATACTGACCATGCAGCTATAAAGTTTTTATTCACAAAGCCACACTCAAAGCCGAGACTTCTTCGGTGGACACTCTTGCTACAAGAGTTTAATTTGCAGATCAAGGATCGCGTCGGCAATGCCAATTTGGTAGCCGACCACTTGAGTAGACTCCCAGACAACACCAGGGGAGTAGATCTTTCTGACTTAACCTGTGATAACTTTCCGGATTCCTCTTTGTGTGCAATTGATGTTGAGGTGCCTTGGTATGCTTGTTTAGTCAATTATCTTGTTTGCGCCCTCACCCCGGATGGCATGTCTCCCTTTCAGGTGCAAAAGTTAAAGAGAGAAGCCCAATACTATGTTTAGGATGAACCACACCTATGGAGACTGTGCAATGATCAAGTAATCCGGCGATGCATACCAGAATCCGAGTCCCTAGACATCCTCTCTGCTTGCCACTCGATGGTTTGTGCTGGCCACTATAGCTCTAGGAAAACTGCTAGGAGGGTCTTAGACACTAGTTTTTATTGGCCTACACTTTTCAAAGATGCCTATGCCTTTTGTAAATCATGTGGTAAGTGCCAAAAATTTGGGGGGAGTGTGACAAAAAGACATGAGATGCCCCAACGGCCCATCCTAGTTTGTGAGATTTTTTATATTTGGGGAATAGACTTTATGGGACCTTTCCCACCTTCCTCTGGCTTCACTTATATCGTACTTGCAGTAGACTATGTATCTAGGTGGGTAGAGGCTATCCCAACCCGAAAGGATGATGCACCCACGGTCTCTAAGTTTCTCAAGTCTAACATCTTTAGTAGATTTGGGGTACCAAAGGGTCTTATAAGTGATCGAGGAACCCACTTTTGCAACAAGCTTCTTGATAACTTGCTTGCTAAGTATGGGGTATCCCACAGAGTGTCTAGCCCATACCATCCCCAAACAAATGGCCAAGCAGAGGTGTCCAACAGGGATATAAAGCATATTCTTGATAAAATTGTTAAGCCATCAAGAAAAGATTGGAGTGATCGACTTGAGGATGCATTGTGGGCATATCGAACCGCATTCAAGACACCCATAGGCATGTCTCCATACCGGTTGGTTTTTGGTAAAGCGTGTCATTTGCCGGTTGAGTTGGAGCACAAGTCCTATTGGGCCGTGAAATTATGCAATATGCAGTTGGATACCGCCGGAAATGAAAGATGCCTTCAATTGCAAGAGCTTGATGAACTGCGCCTTCAGGCATATGAGAGCTCAAGGCTCTACAAAGAAAAAACCAAGTTGATCCATGATAGCAAGATCTTCAACCGCAGCTTCAAAGTTGGTGACCAAGTCCTTATGTACCAAGCCCGCTTCCGCCATGGTCATGGAAAGCTCACATCAAATTGGTTCGGGCCGTACAAAGTCACCAAGGTCAACAAATATGAGATGGTGGAGCTTATTGAAGAGGAGACTGGGAAGAAATTTGTTTCAAATGGGCATCTCCTCAAGCTCTACCATGAACCGGTTGCCGAGCCTCCTTGAGGCCAGGTTGCTTCTTCTCCTAATCTTGTTTACTTTCATGCATTCTGGACTGGCTGGTTGATACTTTACTGTCATTGCATTGAACAAGTGTGGGGGAGGGAGCATCCTAGTAGAAGTAGAAAATTAGGTCTTTTTCATTCAATAAAATACCCTATGCCATTGAGGACAATGTCAATTTCAAGTGTGGGGGAGGGGACTAGGTAGTCTTCTTGCTTGATCCATTGATTTTATCATGTTATGTCACACTAGAGAAAATTTTTCAACTTTTTGTCAAATGTTTTTCAAAAACTAAGGTTGATTTTGCTTCTTAGTCTTGTATTGTGATGAAGGGTCGCATTCAATACAATATAGGATCTAGTTGCATTCTCTACCTATTTTTACAACTTTCATTTCTTAAAAACCTAGTGTGGCAAAATTTTGGAAAACCATGGAGCAAGACTGGACCTTACCCTTGCACCAATGAACTTCATGAGCAATGGGAAGAATCCAAAGAATTATGCATTTTAACCTTTCAATTTTCAAGAGCTAGTGATGAGTTATTTTCAAGCATATGCATTGTGTTAATTGACCTAGCAATTGGATGTTTCAATTAGCAATTGAGGTTAACCTTGTTGTGAGATTTTTGGGCCTACTTTCATTTCAAGAGTGCAAGAGTGTATACTTGCTTGATCACTCAATTTCTAGAACTTGTCTCTACTCTTTGTCAAAGCTATAATTACAATTCATGCATGAAGATGATTTAGGCATTCATTTCAACACCCTACCTTCCCAAACACAAACCCACAACATTTCACTTTCCATTGTTCACCCATTTTGAGCTATTCCTTGGTTGTAATGCATTAATATGAATTTTGTGATGAAGCATTGAATCTAAGCCACTTTTGTTTGTTGATTAATGCCATGTATGTGTTGAAAAAAAAAAGGAGAGAAAATTGAAAAGTGTGCATAAAAATAAAGAAAGAAAAGAAAAAGAAAAAGAAAGAAAGTTTGAAGAATAAGGCATTTCTGGGTGTGGCATCATTAGTGTTGAAATTATGCTCTCATTGTGACTTTGAATTGCATTGCAACCTCTCCTTTTCCATAACATGCAATCCATCTTGCCTTTCCCATCATTTCAACCCTGCAAGTCCTTTTGATTCATACGTGATTGTATGCATGTGCGGAGATGTTAGGGTAGTTACAAGCTTATGGCAAATTGTTGTTTGAGCAAGTTAAGTGTGAAAAACAAAATCCCCCATGAGGTGAGTAGATTGAAATACCATTATCTTGAGAGTCCTCTTTGCCATTGCTTCATCCGATTGCTTTGCCAATTCTCCCTTTGCATATTCTTGATCATGATTCATGCTAGCTTGAGATTATTGATTGGTTAAAACCATTATTCTTTGCATTGTACCCTTTGTCCAGGAGTACAAAGGTTTAAGTGTGGGGGAAATGATTGTACCATATTTTTATACACTTTTCATTGATAAAATCATTGGATTATTGCATGTTCTTGGGGTAATTTTGCCTAATTAGAGTAACTTCCGAGTTTTACACACCCTATTGGAATTTGTACTAATCAAGGGAAATGTGGGCATATCTAATATGATTTGTTGTTTATCCCATTTTTAAGAACATTATGATTCTACCTTAGGTCCATTTTATGTGCAGATTATGAAGGAATATACCCAATGGAAGAGCCAAGTTGCGGACAAAAATGCTGACGGCGCACAAGGGAAGGATTCTGAGTTTCTGTCCCTCGCCGTGGCTCCCCCACAGCGAGGTCCACAGCGAGGGTACCCCAAAATGTGTAGGTTTCTGCCCCTCGCCGTGGGCCTTTCACGGCGAGGCCCACGGCGAGGCCCCCTTCTCCTGAGCCTTTTCTGCTCCTCTCCGTGAGCCTTCCACGGCGAGGACCCCTGTTATGCAGCCTTCTCTACCCCTCGCCGTGAGCCTTCCACGGCGAGGCCCACGGTGAGGCCACTTCTCTTGCACCCTCTCTGCCTCTCGCCGTGAGAGGCCCACGGCGAGGCCCCGAAAACTGGAATTCTGCTGTGCGTTTCAGGAATTTTTGGGGGAGTATATAAGATAAATTTCAGACCCTTCTTCATGGTTCTAAGCTCCTCTAGTCCGAAAATCACCCTCTCTGCTAGGGTTTCATCTCCATCTCCATTCTTCATCCAAATATTCATCCTCCCACTCAAATTCATCTCCATTCTTGTTGATTTTCTTGTTCTTTCTCCTTCCACCTTCCATTTCCACTCCATATTTCCTTCCATCTTCTTCATTCATGGAGGCTATCATCATGGGTCCTCTTGGGCACGAATTTGAAGACATGAGAGGCTAAGTTCTTGGTGCTTTGGTGGTGTGAAGGTGGCTCTAGCTTCATGGACCAACATAGGGGAGTTTCTAGTCTACAATTTCTTATTTCCTTTGTATTTGGCTTCTACTCTTTTGTATTGGTCTTGTATATGGATTTAAGACTTGGGATATGTGATTGCTATCCATGTTTGTGAACTATATTGTGTATGCTTTGAATTTAATGTGATTGAGATATAATTTCCTATCTACTTGTGGTTGTATTCTTGGTTGTAGCCATTTTAGTGGTTGCTAGTGGTTATAGTCAATTTCTTCCATGCATGAATGTTGTGGTTGCACTTCATGAGAGTTAAATTGTATTTGGTTCAAGGCATTTCACAAACCAAGTGGATCTTAACACCAACCCTAAGTAATGGCTATGAAAGTGGTTGCTAGATTAGTCATTAATTAGGGCTAGTGGACCCCTAGTGGTTGCTTGGGGATTTTTCAATTAGACTTGGTAAATTAAACTCCCTCTAATCATTTTGAAAGAAGCATTTGAGTCACCGAAGCACTACCAAAGCCCGTTTTATCAAATCACCCCTAATCCAAACTCTTTTCACTTTTCACTTATCAATCTAAAACACCAAAAACAAGTAACTGCTTTTGTTAATAGCTGTAGTAAATGAATCTTCAAACCGAAACCCCATACCCTTTTTATCGTTTTAATTGCATTTAGTTAGCTTAGGTTGTTTAGAAGGACTCCTCAAGTGAAACGATCCGGGATTGTGCCACTTTACACAATCCTTGGTAATTATTGTGATTTTAACCCCAAGGCGCATTAGGCAAAGGTTAAATCATAGGGCTACAATTAAATTCCTATAACCGTGAGGGTTATTGAGTAGCTGTGAGGGCTACAATTAAATTCCTATAACCGTGAGGGTTATTGAGTAGCCGTGAGGGTTATAATAATATAGATGGATATATGCTTTCATTAATTGCACATGATTGAATTACATATGAATATGTGTATTTGAGTGTATATGATAATAAGTATGTATGAAATAAACTGCGTTGAACCTTTGCTTTTCAGTGAAGCAAGAGGCGACCGTTTCTTGGGAGAAGGTAGTTGTGAAGAAGCAGGAATGCCTGCTACATTTTGTACCATCTTTGAATATCTATCTTGTTAGTGTTTGTATATATTATATATATAGAATAGGGAAGCACAAGCTGGAAACTTGTAGAGTATATAACTCTCTGTATCTATGTATCCCTAAATCATAGCAACAACATAAGCAAGTAACGGGTTATCGACCGCGATGACCCCAATATTCTGATAATAGGCCGGATAGATATGGTTAGATACCAACCCAACCTTAAGATAATAGAAGTATAAGTAGAATACTTAAAACAAGATATCTTGATACACTAAGTAATAGATTTAGATACTATAATAGGATCTTAGTTATTTTAATTGTTTTAATAACTACCCTATCTCATCAAGAGTTTAAAGTTATTCTAATTTGTCAGAAAAACCCAATTTAAAGAACAGAAATTTGATTTAGTACTTTGGAAGAAAAAGTTTTAAATTTTTCATATTTTCGGGCTTCTGACAATTAAAAAGTGGTTATAAATCAATTAAAAATGCTTTAATATAGTAGTAAAATTTAGATGTTACATTTTTGGTATCAGAGCAAAGATTCTGGCATTGGTTAGCTAGAATACTTTGCTTGTTAGTCATTTGTTCATAGATACCCTTAGAACACCTATAGAGATTATTTTATTGAGAATAATGATATATGTTAAAGTTGAGAGATTATGGGACAAAAAGAAAGGATTTGCAAATTTCAAAGGATTTGGAAGATAGAAATCTAAGTTAAATTAAAATTTTTGATGGTAAAGACGATAATATTAATAGCTTTTGAATAAGATTTTCGAGAATAGCCAAATTAGACACTTTTGATTATTATGAAATGATTTTAAAAGTTTAATATGTTTGATAAATTGAGGATGGAATAGGTGTTTAAATGTTGCTTGAAATATATCAGGGTAGCGCGCGAAAACGTGGTAGGGCCATAGCCCTTTGATGGATTATGTGATAATTAAAGGAATTGAATGGAAGTTTTTAGTACTATTATTCAAGCTAAGATTAGTGATCGCACAATTTGAGATTTATTCTGATAGAAATATGTCGTAGATTTAGAATTTTGGAGGTATATAATTATTTTTATAAAGTTATGCATAAGTAGAAATGTGGATTCCGAGTTGATGGAAAGATCTTGTGAAAGATTACCGATTATGATGATTTAGTATTGATCAGGTGTGATGCAAGAGAATGCTCACAGAACAGTTATTAGGCAAAGCCTAAACCAGAAATAGAATTTGGTCAAAGAATATCCCTAACTATATTGGTATTTGGTTTCCTTCTATTGAAAAAAGAAGCCCTGGCCAGGCAAAAAGGGGAAACTTTATATCAATATAGCGGGACAGATTGGCCAAAAGTAATAGAAATAGATCTAAGAAAAGAAAAAAAAAGGGGATCGCGGTAGATCCAGTAGAAAGACATGTTTTCATGGGTGAGTATGGGAGGGCTCTGTGCCATCATCCCTACCATGAGAAACAAAGCCGTGAGGGGTGCATGTGGGGCCCAGAGCCATGGGAGCATCCCTACCTAGAGCGGACAATATTGAAGATGAGCAATATATGATAATTTTCAGAATAGATTATGATGAGTTGATGAAATGAAGATTGGGAAGAAATAATGAGCTATTTTACATGTTTAATTTCTGATTGGTTCTGGCAAATTTGAGACTGGTGTTTTGTGTTCCGTTTTGTTCGGTCTGGTTGGTAGTGGGAAGAGTTTAGATTGGGTTATGTTAATATGTGATTCTTTGCTCGGTTTGGCTTGTTTCCCTGACTTGTGTGATATTAGTGTGCTGAAGTAAGATAACAAAAATTGGGCTATTGATGTTGGGGTTTTAAACAAAGTTAGATCTAAATTAGAATTGAATCATGGGTTTGTATGCGTGATTTCTGACATGCAGTGAAGGTCGAATTATAAAGTGTTATGTCCTGTTACTGTTCATGGCTGAAAACTTTCCGACTCTGAGTTGAAGAATATTCAGTGATTGAAGATTTGCAAAACTATGTAAAGAATAATTAGAGACTAATTTTGTGATGATTGCGTCTGAGTTGTAATAGTTTGGGTTTTGAAAATTGGTACCTTGTTTTTTTTTTTGGTTCTTTATAATCAAGTAGAAGCTTATATATGTGATTGCATGTTTGATTTATGCTTTCATTATGAAGTTTGATTGCGTGTTCTACTTGCTCTATTTACTTCTGACCATATGACTCTGTTTTATAATGAAAACTGACTTATATAGTTGTGAAATGAGAGGTTTAATAGTAAAAGTATGTATAGAAACGCTAGATGATGAGTGGGGTTCCTAAGTAGCTATTGTACAATATACATACATACATATGTGTGTGTGTGTAAGTGGGAGGCTGTGAGGTTTGGACTATGTGAAGAGGAATTTAATTGATGATAAGTAATATGAAGTAAATAAGTGCTGATTGTTTTAAATGAATTTGAATGCTTCTATGTTAAGTGCTAACTGAACCTACGCTCCTGATTATTTACTAAAGTTATATTGATTTCTCTCATGTAAAAGAAAGTGTTGGTATGTAATGATGGAAGCTTTATGCTAAAGTCGGAATCCAAGATTTTGAAACCCAAAGCTTCCAATTTCATCGATAATGACAACTTAGAATGATTCTTGATTTGAAATTTATTTAGGTAGGGGTTCAGAGCTTTTTGAAGAATTAAAGAGGGCTAATAATCATTTGTTGAGATGAAGCTTACTGTTCATGGGTGGAAATGGAATTAAAGCTAATATAAGAGGTTAATCGGTTTGCATGTGAGAATTTCAAAATTCTTGTGTTTGGTCTCTTGAGTTTCTTGAAAAGGGTTTAGAAGTATGCTTGATAGTGTTTAGGTTGTAACTGAGGTATGGAAATTTGTTTCTCTGTTCCAGTTTATGTTCTTGTAATTGTTATGATTGGGCTATGTAATCTGGACTGAATTTCTGAAACTCTTGTTGAGTTAATATATAAATGAAGTTAGCTTATGTGAGTAAGCCGAACAAAGTTGAAGTAGTTAGAAATTAGTAAAATGGTATTGAATTGTGAGGGAAACCGATATTAAAAGTATAAATGGAGAAAATATTTATGATGTAATGGAAATTTCTAGATTTCGTTTGTCATTGTTGTTTAATTAACATGCATTTGGTGTGTTATTGATAGAATGGGCAAAATGAGATGTTTCATAGGGAATGTGAAGTTGTGGTAATTTTGTTCTACTTAAGTCGAATTGTTGCTCTGTGTTGGTGAATTTGACTTTGTTTGATTAGTAATGTGTGTGTGATCTGCTCAGGTTTGCTTACCTTGGTGTGATTGATGTTTTGTCTTTGGATTAGAGTTTATGGAATGCACGTGCTTATGTTGTTCAGTGATTGTCTGCCTTGTTAAGTAATTGAAGTATTCTTTATATGCTTGATGTTACTGCTATGTTTTGGTTCAAAATGTGATTTGGACTGCACTTTTAAATTGTTGGCTTAGTGGTGGTGATTATTGGATTAACTTTAATTTTAGTGTTTGCTTTTGCCTTGTGCAATTTTAAGCTCTGTTTTGTTTTGATGTTGGGCGATTGGGAAGGAAGAGTAATGATTGTGGTTGGTTCTTGTTTCACCTAAGTTGATTGCTGTTTTGATTTGTTTTGTCCATGTGGTGCTTAAGTATGTTCTGAATTGTTTTGGTGTATGTGTGTTTGTGTGTATTGTTAATTGTTAGATTGTGTCTGAGTGGTTCCAATTTTGGATATAATATTAGATTTAAACCGTATGCTTGTCAATGTTATTCTAAACTGTGTTGTGGGATTGAAAGTTTCTTTTAAATTCCCTTTCCAGTGTTATTGATATTTGTGATTGTCATGTTTAATTTCTGATTGCTTGAAGATTATTGGGGGTTTGAATATAAATGTTCTTTGTTCGTTGATCCTTGCCTTGTATTTGTTCAGCCGTATGGTCATTGACCATAAAGGAATTGTTGTTATGATGTTTTATTGTGGTTGTGAGATGCTTCTGTCACTGCATGTTGATTTTTGTTCTGGTTGATTCAGATTCTCCTCTGTTCATATGTGATTATTTGATATGCATAAGTCGATTCCTGCCTTGTTTTGGATTCTGTTCGTTGATGAAGAAGAATTACGAGTGTTGGAATTTAAATGGAAATAATCATCTTGCATGTTGAACCTTTGTTTTTGTAGTTGTGTTCTGTTCCCGGTTGATTTTCTTTCCTTGTGCTCTATTTTTAGATGCCAAAGTGTTTGAGAATGCTTGAAATATTGAGTGATTAGTTAGTCAAGTTGAATGGGTATTGGTTCTTTGATAAACTGAATTGTCGATACTTGAAATTTAATTGAGTTTCAAGAAGTTGAATTAGTTTGATTTAGTTTTGAGAATTTAATATCCAATGAAACTACTTTAATAAGTTGATGAATCTGAAACGATTTAGAAATAATTATTAAAGGCATTCAAATATTTTAATGTTGTAGTAGACAAGTCATTTGAATACTTTACATGTCAATGTTTATTTCAAGGTAAGTTAAAGATTTGTGTTTTTATTTGGAAGTTTAAATAACTTGCTCAAAGTCTCATCGAAAAATTTTAACTACATTTCCAAGCTGAACGATTGAGAGTATATTGAAGATTGAATTTGATTTGGATTCTTTTTAATATTGTTGAATTTCTACAATCCAAAAAGGGATTTAAATAATTAGATATGTTTGAAGTTTTATGTTAGGTAGTATTTCTTGGAATGTTTTACAGATTTTCGTTAGCTAGAGAGGAATTACAATTTGAATATATGAAAAGCTTGATTATTGTTTTATATGGAAAATAAATGATTTTGGAGAGGATGGATTATAAGGCTGATGTTAAGTTAATGATTGAATTTGATCTTTGTTTAGATCGGGCTTATAGTAGTTTTCAAACGGAATAAATTATGAGAGCACATGGACTATAGAGAAAGTAAAAGAAGTATGTGATGTAAGTGATTTGTGAAAATGTTAGTCTCTTGGTTTGAGTTTTAAGTTTCAAAAGTGAACTTTATTAAGTGGATTAAGCCAAAATGAGTGATACTTGTGGTTATATGTTCTTAAGAATTGGGGAAATGTTGAAATTTAAAATATTATAAGTGTATGTTATTTAATCTAGTGTTTGGATGGTTTGGGGAATACTTGCTGTTTTAAATTGAAGGTTTTATTGTATTGGAAAAGAGATTATTTTGGAAATATAAATGAAATGGTAGAATAGACATGAATTAATGAATCATTGGCTTGGGTTTATTATGGTTGAATAGTAATTAATTTTGAATGACGGAGAAAATAGAAATATGTATTCTTGATGTTGGTTATCTCTCGTGGAATGCGAAATTAATTCTGGTGCTTAGACTCTAATGATTACTCTCTTATATTTTCAATGAATGATTATGTGAAAATTGTTTGAACATGAGTAGATTTGTGGAACTGGTTTAGTTGTTGTTTTGAAGGAGTTTTAATAAGGAATTCTGCATGTTTAGATTATACTGTGAATGTGAAATTAATTTTGGTACTTTAGCATATAAGGGAACAATAATTTATTCTGAACCAAAAGAGTTAAATATAACATGATAGCTTGATTGGTCATAAATTGTGTTGGCCAATCCAAAGTTGCTGATTTAAATTTGTTTAATTTATAAAAAAAAATTGAATTGAACTTATATGAATGCTATTGTAATATATGGGTTTGTGTATTTTAAACTTGTGATGTACGAAGTTTATTATGAATATATTGGCTTATTCTATTTAATGTGGATAGTAGGGAGAATAATTAACTATGGTGGCTTTCTAAATTTCTAGGATGAAATTTATTTAACGGGGGGAGAATTGTAACACCCCAAAAATTGGAAATAGAAAATAAGGGAATATTTAGAGTTCCGGGTATTTATTTTATTAGTAAAAAGTCTTATAAATTAATTTGGATACAAAAATGTATCTGGGTAAATTATTTAGGGATTCAACTTGGATTAGTATTTTTAATAGTGTAAGGTAGCTTAAATTGGATGGGTAAGTAATAGAAAATATATATATGGCAAAATTGTAATATTGTGTTATTGCAAGGGCAAGAGGATAATTTTATCTAATAAAATTTTATATACTCCCTCCTTCATCCGGATCACCATCACTTTCCTCTTCTCTCTTTCCATTTCATTTTCTCCCTCTGCTCTCTCTCATTTTCCCTTCTCCCGTGATGAACGGCGATGGCAGCAACGATGAGAGGCGATGTCCAGCGATGGTGAGGGGTGATCGTCCATGCAACACCTGATTCAACCTCAGGTGAATATTCTCTTCTCATTCCTACCTTTTTTTTTCTTCCGATTTCGGCAAGATTTGAGAGAAATTGATTTGAATTTATGGGGTTTTAAGGGTTGTGAAATCTTTGAAAATGAAGTTTATGCTTCGATCTAAAGGTTTTGGTGAAGGATTTTTTAGTTATGGAGTAGTATTTGTTAAGTTTTCTCCAAATTTCTTCCCCTGCCACTGTTCACCCGTCGCCGTTTAAGGTGATTTTTGGGTAAGAACTGAACGAAAATTTAATTAAGCTTGATTAGAAGTAAGATTGAGTTAATAGATTTCAATGCATGTTGATTTGTGAAGTTATTGGGATTCTTGGATTTTTTCTTCCTTCCTCCCCTATTTCATTCGAACCCGTGGGCATGAGGGGCTGAAATTTTGGAAATGACAAATTTAAGAGTAGGGAGCAATAATGTGAATCTTGCATGTTGAAATTCTTGTTCTCTTTTCTCTGCTCTTCGTTGATTCTTTGCTCTGATTGAGATTTTCGTTTCTGTTATGGTTCACCAACGATTTCACTTGCATTTGGACCCAAATCCAGAGTGAAATTGGTGTTTGAAAGTAGTTAAATACATATTAGACTTTATTTAAGCTATTGCTTGTTTGTAATTTTGGAACTCAAGCTGCGTTGCCCTGTTTTTGTTGTGAGCATTTTGTTGAGGTTTGGTTAAGAACATGTATATGTAAATTTAATGTTCTTTGCATTACAGTCTATCTAGTTTTGCACTACTACACATTTGCAAAATAATTTTCTTAAGCAGCCTTATTTTCTGAGTTATTTATCAAAGAGCCACTTGCAGGAAGAGTTTACAGAAATAGCTGATTTATTCTTAATATATTTGTATTATCTGGGTTTGACTTTTGATTGATTATTGAGTTGGAAAATAAAAGAATCATAATTGGAGTTTAATGTTTTAATTGGTGTGTTTTCAATTCCTTAGTTAATTGGTGTGTTCAAGCATAGGGTAGGCTAGACTGCGCGTTCTGAACTTCTGTACTTGTATAGCAGCTTTTTCAGTAGCGCTAGCGTTCTTTGCTATCGCTAACTGCATAGTATAATTTCTGCACTTGAGTTGTTAGCTAAAACAAGAAAATATATAATGTACAGTGAGTGTTATCGCAAGCATAGTCCATTAGCTCAATGATGAATAATATTTATATTAGCTAAGGATTTTCATAGAAAGTTCTCTATCGATAGACAAGAGCATTATCGCTAACACATCCTTTGAGTTCAATGCTGTGTTCTAGCAATATCATACCAACAAACATTTTACTATCGATAGCAATCCAATTATCGCTAGTTACTTGATTTCTTATTAGCCTTAAGGATACAGATGCAAGTATTCAGAGGTATTTTAATGTATCCTATTATCGATAGTTAAACTTGATAGCGCTAGCAACAATGTTAGCTCATTTGACTATTGCTCTGAGGCACTAGCTATCTGAATGTTTATTATCTGAAGCACTTTAGTTATCGATAGCTTAACCTGTTATCGCTAGCTGATTTCATTAGATCAAGGTCTTGGTTTATTTTTCTGCTACACTACTACAAAAAACCCCTTTTATGTCACCAATTAACGTCACTTATTTAAAAATGTGACATTGAAAACAAACAAAAAAGAAACAACGTCACACTTAATTTTAAGTGTGATGTTGAAACTTTTCCACGTCACACCAAACGTTTGGTGTGACGTGGAAAACTACTTTCCACGTCACAAAAAATTTTAGTGTGACGTCGAAAGTGTTTTCCACAAAATAAAAAAATGAAAAAAATGAAAAAATGGGGGGCGGGAATGAAAAAAAATGGGGAAATGAAAAAAAAATGCAGGGGGGGTTTCCACGTCACACCAAAATGTTGGTGTGACGTGGAAACCATGTTTCAACGTCACACCACATTTGTGGTGTGACGTTGAAACATGGTTTCCACGTCACACCAACATTTTGGTGTGACGTGGAAACCATATTTTTTTTTTCATTTCCCGCCCTTATCATTTCGCGCCCCACCACCCCAAAAAACAAAAACCCTCAGCTCCCTCACCCCCCACTAGATCAAAGCCCTCAGCTCACCCCCACCAACAAAAACCTTCAGCTTACTCACCCCCCACCAGATCAAAGCCCTCAGCTCACCCCCCCAACAAAAACCCTCAGCTCCCTCACCCACCCACAGCTCCCCCTCCCAAACACCCCCCACCCCCCACCCCCACCCCCCACACCCCCCAACCCCCAACCTCCCCACCCCCCACACCCCCCTCACACCCGGCCCCCCCACCCCCCACCCCCCACACCCCCCCTCACACCCGGCCCCCCTACCCAGGCCCCCCACCCCGTGCCCCCAACCCCCCCACCCCGTGCCCCCCACCCCGGCCCCCACACCCCCCCACCCCGTGCCCCCAACCCCCCCACCCCCCACCCCGTGCCCCCACCCAGCCACCCCCAGGTTTGTTTATTTTTTTATTTTTTTATTTTTTTTTGTAATTAAATATGCAATTTCTATTGGTTTTTTTTTGTTTTTTACTTGTTCAAAGTTTTTTTTCAGCTCTGTTTTCCTCCTATCGGGTTAAGCAATTTCAATCGTGCCTCCGTTCGCAGCTTCACTTCATCCAGGTTCCTTCTTTTCCTTTTTTTTCCTGATAATTAAATCTGCTGCCTTTTTTTCTCAATTGTAAATTGCAAAAAATGCCATAGAATATTTAATGGTTTTGTAAGTCTTGTAAATTGGTCTGCCATAGAATGTTTAATGTTCAATTGTAAATTTGTTTGCAAATGCTGTTACGTTGTAGTTGCTGCAAATATTGCATACTTGCCAAAATGTGTTATAAAAGTCTTGTAAATTAGTTTGCTATTGGTTTTTGTTCTCAAATTACTGAAGATTTATTTTGTCTAATTGATCTTGTTGCTACTAAAATCGTCGTGAATTTCATTGCATTGTTGCTTGTTTCTTTGTTGCATTTTACTTGCTGGTTTTGCTTCTATAAATCACCTCAAATTACTGGAGTGAAATTGGATTGTAAATGTAATTTTTGGATGTCACATTTACAAGAGGAGGCTTTGCCAAATTTTTTAAAAAATTTGCATGAAGTGAAGATATGCATAGCATGCCCATTTCTTCCCAATAATGTAGTGAGATAAACTTGACTAGTTTGTTGAAAATGGCATAGGTTTAACAGAATGGATCATAGTTGGATGCATGCATTGAGAACCACTAAAAAGTATCAGATGGGTGTGGAAGAATTTATTGAATTTGCCAAAAAAAACGTGTCCAGTAAGAATGGCATGTATCTTTGCCCTTGTGTGAAGTGTGCAAATGCTTATCGTAAGAGCATTGATGATATAAGGGATCACCTTCTTTGTGATGGGATTAATCTCCGTTATAAGAAGTGGCTTTGGCATGGGGAATTGGGAAGTACAGTACATGCGTGCCCGTCACAAAATGTAGAAGCAGCGGTGGATGATGTTTCTGATGATGGAATGGAAGAGATGATTAATGACATTGAGGCGGAGTCATTTTCTGTGGTCCATGAGTTCGACAAGTTGAGGAGTGATGCAGAGACACCGTTGTTCCCGGGGTGTACTAAGTATACTCGGTTGACCGGCGTCCTGAAATCGTTGAAAATAAAGACAGAAAATGGGTGGGCAGACGCGGGTTTCTCACAGATGCTTGAAGCTTTGAGTGATATGTTCCCGGCAGGCAATGTGCTTCCGAAGCGTATGTACGAGGCTAAAAAAGTTCTAAGCAAGATGGGCATGGAGTATAAGAAGATACACGCTTGCCCTAATGATTGCGTGTTATACAGGAAAGAGTATGAGAGCCTAAAAGAGTGTCCAAAATGTCATACTTCGAGGTACAAACCGAGGAAGGATGCCGTTGGTGATGATGATGGATCAAAGAAAAAGGTACCTTTGAAGGTAATGTGGTACCTTCCAATTGTTCCACGGTTTAAACGCTTGTTTGCAAATGAGGCAGAAGCAAAGAAACTGAGATGGCATTGTGATGAGAGAATATCCGATGGAAGATATCTCCAGCATCCTGCTGATTCTCCTCAATGGAAGAAGATAGATTCCATGTTTCCTGAATTTGGTGGTGAGCCGAGGAACCTTCGTCTCGGACTGTGTACGGATGGTTTCAACCCTTTCGGGAGTCTCAGTAGCACACATAGTGCTTGGCCAATTTTGCTGGTCATTTACAACCTGCCGCCTTGGTTGTGCACAAAGCGCAAGTATGTGATGATGTCAATGATGATTTCAGGGCCGAAACAGCCTGGTAACGATATCGATGTCTACCTGGCACCTTTGATTGAGGACTTGAAGATGTTGTGGGAGGAAGGCGTAGATGTGTTTGATGCTTACAGGCAGGAGACATTTAAGTTGCGAGCTATGTTGTTTACCACAATAAATGACTTCCCTGCATATGGCAATCTTTCTGGTTACAGTGTGAAGGGTTTTATGGCATGCCCTATATGTGAGTCTGACACACACTGCCACTATCTCAAACACGGAAGAAAAACCGTCTACCTCGGTCACAGGAGGTTTCTTGATCGGTTCCATCCTTACCGTAGACTAAAGAAGTGTTTTAATGGCTCATCTGAGTACCGATCTGCTCCGACCCCCTTAACCGGGGAGGAAGTTTACCGCCGTGTTGAGAATGTCAATATGTTATTCGGTAAGAAACAGAAGGTGAAGACCGGTTCTGAGAAGATTATTTGGAAGAAGAGGTCAATCTTCTTTGATCTACCTTATTGGCGATATCTCGATGTGAGGCACAGTATAGATGTGATGCATGTGGAGAAAAATGTTGGTGATAGTCTTGTTGGGACACTGTTGCACATACAGGGGAAGACAAAGGACGGACTCAATGCTCGATTAGACTTGGTTGAAATGGGCATAAGACAACGGTTGCATCCTGTAGTCAGTGAAAATGGCAAGAGGGCTTATATGGAACCTGCTGCTCATACACTTTCCAAAGAGGAGAAAAAAAGTCTATGTGAGTGTTTGAGTGGGATCAAGGTTCCGCAGGGTTATTCCTCCAATGTTACCAATTGCTATAAGAGGCATTATGCAAGATGATGTCAGGAAGACTATAGCAAGACTGTGTATGTTTTTCAATGCGATATGCAGCAAAGTCATCGACACTGAAAAGCTAGACGAGTTGGAAAATGAGGGTTACTTTATATTGTGCCAATTAGAGATGCACTTTGCTCCAGCCTTTTTTGATATTATGGTGCACTTGATTGTTCATTTGGTAAGGGATATAAGGCTCTGTGGCCCTGTTTATCTAAGGTGGATGTACCCTTTTGAGCAATTCATGAAAGTCGTAAAAGGGTATTCCAAGAACCCACACCGACCTGAGGCATCAATTGTTGAAAGATACTTAGTTGAGGAGGCAATGGATTTTTGCAAATCGTATCTAAAAGGGGTTAAGGAAAACCCACGACATGAAGATGGGATCAGTAAGGGGGTACGGGGCATCAAAGTAAAGTCTATGTGCCGTGAAGAGGTGTTACAAGCACACCTATACATCTTGAATAATATGGAAGAAGTGCAGCCTTATTTGGATGAGCATAAGAGGATCCTGAAAGAAAAGAACCCGAAAAAGAGCGACATGCAGATTTCTAACGAGCATAATAGGACATTCATTGGGTGGTTCAAAGAGAAAGTTCAAAAGGAGACCGGTGGGCCGGATACAATAAGATGGTTAGCTGGAGGGCCTCGTTTTGAGGTTGTTACTTGGGGCTTTTTTGACATAAATGGCTATTGTTTCTACACTAAGGCTCAGGACAACAACAGCACCATGCAAAATAGTCGCGTGATGGTGGTAGCCGAAGCGATGCACTTCTCCAGTTCGAAAGATAAAAACCCACGATTGGCTTCCATGGCATATTATGGGGTAATTGAAGAAATTTGGGAAGTTAGTTACACCAAGTTCAAAATTCCAATCTTTAAATGCAAGTGGCTTAACAATAGTGCAGTTGGAGTTGACCCCCACAGTGGTATGATCTCAATTGATATTCACAAGGTTGGGTATAGAGATGAGCCTTTTATTTTAGCAAGTCACGCAAAACAGGTGTTCTATGTAACAGATCCCACAAATAAGCAATTGTCCATAGTGTTTATTGTGAGGACCGCGCTCCCACTTTAGATCTAGATGAGATACCACCTTTGTGCACAGGACCACTTGAACCAAGTGAATTTGAATTGATAGATGTTGATGATGACCAATTTGCCTCTAGAAATGATTATTGTGAGGGGATATGGGATAACACATAAAGTGAGAACCTTTTTGAATTATCATGTATTAAGTACTGTTATTGTTTTTATTTTGTTTTTGTGAAAGTTGTTGCCTTATACTGACTCATCACATCTTTGATTTGTTAATAGGTACATCATGAAGGATGATTCTAACAATCAGGGATAAAACAATCCCCCTCGAAGAAAGAAAAGAGGTCCGACGAAGCTCACTGACATTATTGTCCGTCATGGGACAAATGTGCAGCCTATTCATGTGGAATTTGACGAGGACATGAATCCTATCGGGGAAATTGGCGCGAATTTCGTGAGCTACGTCGGTTTTGTGGCAAGGAATCGAGTAAGCATATTGGTTGACGATTGGAGGGAAGTCCAAAAAGACATTAAGGATCAATGTTGGTCAGATATCTTGGTATGTTTTATCATTATCTATCTGTTTGTTCCTAATATGCATGTATTTGTTTGTTTAGTTACTCAACTGATGTGTATTTTATTCTTATTCTTTGCAGCAAAATTTTGATGTCCCAAACACCGAACAGTTCAGGGATTTTTGGTTGAACGAAGCGCGCAAGATGTGGAAGAATTTCAAGACTACCCTGACCAAAGATTACATCCCGGGGAACAAGATGGATCAAGATCCCTGTCAGACCTACCCCTCTCTTGACCCGGAGACTTGGAAGACGTTTGTTAAGAAACGATTAGATAAAAAGTTTCAGGTTTGTATAGATCTTTTACTTTGCTTCAAAACTGATGAATTTTAACATATTATATTAGTTAACTAACTTAGTTTAGTTTTCACAGGAGAAAAGCCAAAAACAAAAGGAGCATCAAGAAAAGAATATCTACAAGCACACAATGTCTCGGGGGGGTTACAAGTGGGTCGAGAAAAAGTTGACCGAGAAATATTTTGCAGAAATGGAGGAAGCGGCACGGTCCGATCCTACCATTGTTGAAGAGCCTCCGCCGTCCTTCTCACGTCATACGAAATGGTCTGAGGGAAGGAAGAATAAAGAAGGAACATTTATCAATCCGGAGGTTGAAGCAGTTGCAAATAGGATTGTAAGTATTTTACTTGGTTGTTCATTCATTTAACTTGTGGTTTTATAGCAAATTACCACTTCTGATTTTTCGGTCATTGTAGGTCGAACTTGAGCAGTTGGCTACCCAAGGGTCCTTCACACCTTCTGGGAGGATGGACATCCTGGCCACGGCAATTGGGAAGCCCGATCGCCCCGGCCGAGTACTCGGGGAGCCCAGGACTGTAGGGTTTGCCAAGTATTTTGGCCGCAAATCCAAATACAACCGTAGAGAATCCACTGAGGAGATTGTGGCTAAGGCTCGGGCGGAGATGGAGGCCCAATTGGAGGAGTGGTTTGCTTTATCCCAACAGCAGATGGCAGCACAATTCGAAAGTCAGGTGGCGGCGCAGGTCCAGGAAGCTCTTTCGAGTTATATGGGGGAGCAGATCCGTGTGCAGATTGAGGCACAGGTTAGAGCGTCTACTATACAGCTTGGAATCTCATCAAATTCTTCTCAACAAAGACAACAGGTTTGAGCATCTACTATATATTTTAATTACCGAATTCCGAGTTTGTCAATTAGAAAATTACACTCACTCTGTATAATATCATCTCCTGTAGGAGTCCCCCGCTACCGGAGGTCCAAGCGGCAAAGACAGCTGCAATCACACTGTGCTGTTAGGATCAATTCATGAGGACCAATCAAATCCCACACCAGACAATGACCCTGAAGTTGGAGAGGAGTGTTATCTCCATCTCGATGTCCCTCGCCTGCGCGCGGTCGCAAAAGCTCTCCAGTTCCCGAACGCCTCCTTCATACATAATAAGCGTATTCCGGAGGACCAAGTAAAGGTGTCTGTTACAAATGTTCGAAAGAATGAGAGGGGTTCAGCTATACCTGTTCATGATAGCGAAGTAACCAGACTAGGCGATGCTATTGGGGCATTCATCTTGTGGTCAAGACGACTTGTACACATGACTCAACAAAAGGCGCCGGTTGATGTGGTATGTACACTTAATTTTTGAGATTGCTTGTTTTAATATATTACAGCATGTAAGAATATATAACACTGATTTTTTCATCACCTACAGGTCTTTCCAGATAAATATCCTTCTCTCCAACTCCTGCGGGAGATGCAACCAACTTTGCAATCCACATCCATTAGGATGCCTCCAGGAGTAGTCAGTCCAGATCGTACATATGAATTTGCAATTGATAGTGAGAGAGATATCGTGGAGTTTTTGACAATGGACTGTATTGACCTCGCCTGGCTCGAATTAGCGACTATGTAAATTACTATTACTATTTATGTCTCTGCAATATTTGTACTTCTATCCTTTTATAATTTCAATTATTTTACGATAGGTACTTCCACGAGCTATGCATCCAATTAAGCACAGAACAATACAGATTCCTCAGTCCATTGGCCTTGGCGAGGAGAGATGATTTCAACAACAAGGCGGACCAGTTGAGATATGAGGATGAGATGCGGGCTTATGTCATACATCAAATGTCAGCGAATCGGGGATCTATCTATTTTGCGCCTATTCTTCAAGAGTAAGTGTGATTATTACATTTTGCCAAATTTTTATCATTTGCACATTTACAAATGTTTTGTTTCCGTGTGGACTTAATATTTTTAATGTCTTTCAGTAAGCACTGGTCATTAGTTGTCATTTGCCCCAGAGAACATCGTTTGGTTTGGTTTGACTCCTTGAGGCATAATATAACCTCCTATTATAAAACTCTTTTATCGAAGTAAGTAGTTTTAATGACTTTTTACTTTGGGTTAAATAAATTATTTTCATGTATATGTGCTAATTTTGGTTCCATTTCAGGGGCATTCAGCAATGGCATTTTATGGAAGATACCGATGAAATGAATAATCCCATCATGGTGCAAAGACCTAAAGTAAGTATTTTGATTTAAATTCCTTCAATGTTAGTCAATTGAGATATTATTGAGATATTATTTACTTTGTTATTAATTAATATTATTTCCTTTGATTTATAAAGTGCCCCAAGCAACCGACGAATAAGGAGTGTGGGTATTATGTCATGAAGTATATGTGTGACATTATTGAGAGTGACCGTAGTGGATCCTTCCCACAGGTATAAATTCTTATCTATAGCTTATTATATGATTCATACAATTAATACATATATATGATGTTTTATCTAACTTTGTATTGATCATAGTATCCATTATTGTTGCAGTTTTATGACCGAATCGATGAATTTACAATCGAAGACATCGATGCGATTCGTGAACGTATTGCTCAATTTTTCCTTTCATTTTTGATTATGTAACAATCTGAATCAAAATTATTTGCTGGTGACCTTTCCTTTCATTTGATTCGACTTATTTTCTTTGGTCTGGCCTATGTTGGTGATTGTATAGTAGTGATAGCATTTTACTGTTATGCTCTGTACATTGCTTGGAACTTGAATTTTGTGTATATTGTATTATCTGTTGAGAGGCATTTAGCCACCAAAATTTGCAATGTATCAATGGGGAATAGAAAAATTAAAAATGTTTTTTTTTAAAAAAAAAGAAACAACGTCACACAGAATAAAACCACGTCACACATAATATTCTGTGTGACGTGGTTTCTCCGAGAAACTTACAACATCACACATAATATTATGTGTGACGTTGTTTCTCTGACTTTCTACGTCACTTCTTTATGTGACGTTAAAAGTCCATTTTCCATGTCACTTGTTTCAATGTCCCCTGAAAAAGTGACGTGGAAACCCCCAAAATTTGTGACGTTAAAAATACTTTTTGTAGTAGTGCTAGCTGAGTTATCAAAGAGCTTCTTAGCGATAGATTCTTTCTTTAGCGATAGATATTAACTTTGTTATTCTTAAGTCTTCACTTGCTATAGCTCTTAATCTATTAGCGATAGACTCTAACTCTAGCGATAAAGTTCTGTTACCTATTGGATTTCACTTGTTTAATTCAGAGGTAACTTACACTTATGTTTTCTATGGGTCAGTCTTCATCAAAACTTAAGATTCTAACAGCTTGGTGATTACAAAACTTTAATTATGAATAATAATAAACCCTTAGCAATAATATATAATGAATATCTATATATTACTTTCACGGACACACATGAAACTTAAACTTTAAAATAGTGGTTGTCCTGCTTAAAATTTTGATATCTCATATAATTAAAGCTGTTATTTCTTAAAGACAAATAGTTACTCCCTCCGGTCTTATTTATAAGAGCCCAGCCACCAAACAACGTTTCTTAAGAAAACATGTAAAAGTTAGTTGGGAACTATAAATATGTCTGAAAAATAACTATTTTTCCAATATTACCCTCATTTATGATGAGACTTGAGAGAGAAATGTAAGTATGAGTATTAATGAATATTATGAAAGAGAGTGTTATAAGTATGAGTAAAATAGGAAAAATGACATTAAAGATGACAGATTCCAAGGCGAGCTCTTATATTTTGGACCAAAATAATTCAAATTTCAGGCTCTTATAAACAGTACCTGAGGGAGTATTGATCGGGTCCCCTCACCCCCGGGTTGGTTACCAACCTGGCCCGGTCTGGCAACCGAGTCGGCGGGTTCCGGTCCGGGTCGGCCTGGCTGGGTTTGATAACAATGGTAATATGAGCTCTTTTCTATGTAAAATTTTATTGTTTTTTCTCCTACTTAAAATTTAAGTAAGTTATTGTATGTATGCTTTATGATCACTGAATTAGTTTATAGTGTATTTTATACAACTACCATAGAAAATACCTATAGCGACGCTCTTTTTGACTCTCAGTGCTTATGAAGCGCCACTCTAGCCAGCGCCGCAGTAGACCAAATGACCTATTGCTGCACTTATTAAGCGCCGCTATAGATAGGCCTATAGCGGCGCTTTTTAGGTAAGCACTGTTTTAGGCTTAACCTAAAGCCCTATAGCGACGCTTTTTAGGAAAGCGTTGCTTTAGGCTTAGCCTAAAGCCGTTAAAGGCCGTTAAATTTAAAAAAAAAAATTAAAACAAAGGCTTAAAGCGACGCTTTTCATGTATAAGCGCCGCTATACATAGGTTGCCTATTAGCGCCAAGATAGGCCATTTAAGTTTAATGCCTATAGCGGCGTTTTTTTAATAAAAAATAATTTTAATTTTTAATTCTATCCCATGTCAGCATCGGTTCAAAAATTACATACATTTTTTTATACATATATACGCCAAAAATCCATGTATCCAAAGATCGAATACATTTAAAGCAAGTATTCTAAGAAAATATCTACAATATACTATAAGTTAACCACTATAATAACATCAGTAAATAAAAAATAATATTACACCAGTTGATGTATGAAATTAATAGTTAGAAATTATACAAGTTATCCTTGTCCTGCAAATGATTGTTCCACCAACAGTTAGAAATTAACCCTACAACTTAAAAAATTGAAGACAATTTTATGAATCTCATGATTAATAAATCTCCTATCAAGTCAGTAGCACTGTATGATGTCATATAAAACACACAAGTATATCACGGACAAGGCAGCATGACTGCCACCTAATAGATGAAATAACTCCATAAGGGTCATGAAAAAATTAATTAAAAGGCAATGATCATAATGTCGATGAGCATAATGGATAAGGTATTAATTAAAGGAGATTCACATAAATTTCAAATCCAAAGTGGGGAAAGAGTAGAGATGATCTTGTATACTTACACAACTTAATTACAAATAAAAAAAGATGATGGTCTAGAGGATTCAATTTAATTTAAGATTCTATCAACATACCAAAACTTTAAATAATAGTTAGAAGAGCAAATGACCAAGGCACTATGAATGAAAAACAAAGAATTTCAAACAAAGCCAACCTTTAATTATGATTTTGATTATGCACAGAATAATAGCAGCAAAAATTTTCATTTATAGATAGAAAATTTCAGTTAAAATAATAGCAGCAAATGTGCATAGAACTAGTTGCACAAATGTGCAGCAAAACAGATAAAATTTCAGTGCAAAATTAAGCAACAGAGCGGCAAAATATCAGCAAAAAAAAAAAATCTGCAGATGTGACAACAAGATAATTTTTGTAAGATAATGATTGATATAATGGCTTAATTATGCCATGCCTTTGTATTATTATTTATAAGCAAATAGTTGGTTACAATGTAATTGCACGTTACAGTGAGATCCAAAAATATAGGGACAGGTGAAACAGATCAACATTGAATTTATTTAAAGGAGATAGTACAAGCATATTATTGATGGTCCACTACTACAAAATAATTCTATCGCGACGCAACAATACCGGCGCTTATAGTAAAAAGCGCCGGTATTGATAATCAAGGACCCTATACCGGCGCTTTCCAAGAAAAGCGCCGGAACAGAGGAAGCCTATACCGGCGCTATTTAGGAAAAGCGCCGGTATAGGCTTTCAATAATCCTTTTTTTTTATATTTTTTTTATTTAAATACCATATACCGGCGCTTACTGTCAAAGCGCCGGTATAGGGTTGTGAGTCATATTATTTTTTATTTATTTTTAGAACACCTATACCGGCGCTTTATGTTCAAGCGCCGGTATAGGCTTTAAATCGTCTTTTTTTTTTATATATTTTTTTATTTATATACCCTATACCGGCGCTTACTGTCAAAGCGCCGGTATAGGGTTGTGATTCATTTTAATTTTTTTTATTTTTAAAACACCTATACCGGCGCTTTAGTTATAAGCGCCGGTATAGGTGTGGCCTATACCGGCGCTTTTTGTAATAAGCGCCGGTATAGGCGAAAAAATGGAGGGAATTCTCCCTCCATTTTTTCGTCCAGGGCCGGCGTACTTACTCCCCCTTCCTTTTTTATTTTTTATTTTTTCGCCCAGGGAAATTCTCCACCACGCTCAAACTCCCTCTCCACCCTCTCCACCACGCTCAAACTCCCTCTCCACCGTTAAGTCGCGCCCACAGCCACGCCCATTCAAAGCCGCCGCCCCATCCTCCCTCGTCCCCTTCATCTCTTCCCACCGTGCCCGACCTCGACAGCCTCGCCAATCCTCATAAGTTTCTTCTTCCTCCGAGAGAGAGAGAGAGATCGTGAGAGAGAGGGAAGGTCTCACCGGAAATTTTGGCTTCCTCGCCGGCGACGGAGGACGGCCACCATTCGTGCAGGTAGTGTTTCCAACTCCATTGAACCTCCTCTTTTCATTCCCACTCTGGTTCTGTCCCATTATTGCCGTTCCTGAGAAATGTGTTTGAATGGATTTGATCTTCATGGGGTGTTTCACGGATTAAAACATGTAAGGGTAGATTAATCAATGATTTAAGCTTGAAATCAGTGATTAGCTAGTGCTTATACTCTGATTTTCGGATTTCTGTTGTTAGAGGGTCACTGATCCCTTTTGAACTTTGATTTTGGGCTTAAATCGGAGTAACATGGTGTATAAGCTTGTTTGAGAGTATGATATAGTTTAATGTTGAAGCTGCAATGTTGACTATGCTCTGAATGTGAGTATTAAGTTTATGTTTCTATGTACTTAGTTGGGGTTTCCTGTTCAGTGGCTGCTTATTTGGACTTCGACCTGCGCTAATTTAATTAGTGATTAAAAAGCAAAAATGAGTAAAATTAAAGTGGATTTTCGAGCTTATAAGGGATGATTTTGTGGTCTCATATTCAGTTGGGTATAAGAAGTTAAGGTCTGAATTATATGTGTAAATTGCTCAATGTCTGGGGATCAACTGTGCTATTAATATGACCATAGTGTCGATAGAAATAGAGGATTTGTAATTGTACGAATATTTAGTCCAAAAAAAAAATTTGTACGGATAGTTGATAGATTGAGAATTATCCCTTAAATATATATATATATATATATCCTGAGGAGAAGATAATGTTGGCTAACCATAAGAGATTAACTTTTTTTTTACAAGCATAATCCTATTTACCGTGGCATGACATCAAAATTTTATTGATGTCACATTGTTCATTTTATAGATTCTAGTAGGGGGAAAGTCTCCTTTATTATCTACATGTAATCAAGTAGATAGGAAAAAACTGAAGTACGATTTTTTACAATAGTTTGGAGGAAAATGCTACTTAAAAAACTCAAAATTTTTAAATTTTGATAGATAACCATACCAAGAATTATGATCTTTAAAAAAATCACTGAAGAGATTCTACTTGCGACAATATATTATAACTTAGTCTTGATTACATGTTGGTAAAAATATATTGACCATTTGTATATAAGTGGTTCATTTATTCAATTAATGAATTTATTTATGTTGTAGGGACCTTAAGAAGTAAAAGAAGTTGTTCAGGTACAAACATTTTATGTTGGGTTATTAGACAAAACTGTATGGTATTTTATTTTACTTGTATGAAAATTTTGTTTTGTGGAACTATTAATACTTTATATATGCTCTGTGAATTCTGTTGGGGTGGGCTGTGGAGATATATTGAGTTGATGTTGTTTATATAGTTGGCAATCCATTTCTATGTAAAAAAGAGAGGGCCTTGAGCCTGAGAATGTTCATTTTTTAGCTGTTATGCTGCCGATTTTTTGTTTAGAAAATAAGGTAACATCGTAAGGTGGCTACCTAATGAGTAGGTCATATACATCTTACCGATGTTTTCCTTTAGTAGGTTATAATGTTGGATCGGAAATGGATGTCTTGTGATCGACGTTCAAGGGAATATATAGATGGAGCAAAAGAGTTTATTGAATTTGCTGCTGAGCATGCAGAGAATGCTAACAGAATTGTGTGCCCTTGTATGTCTTGCTTATATGGAAAGCGTCTTCGCCCTCTTGACCTGTTGGGTCATTTAATTTGTCATGGAATCGATCCGTCTTATACACGTTGGACAAAGCATGGTGAGACGTATGAGTATTCTGGCGGAGACTGGGTACCTGATGTTAGTAGCGCTTCAAATGTAGTTGACACAGACATGTGTGATGAGAGCGATGACCTTGAAGAAATGTTGAACGTGGTGGCTGAGGAGGATCCTGAAGTATTTCAGACTCTGAAGAGTGATGCAGAGACGCCGTTGTATGTGGGATGCAGCAAATACACAAGATTGAGTGTGGTGCTTAAATTGTATAACCTGAAAGCGCGATACGGTTGGAGTGATGCAAGTTTCACCGCACTGCTTTCCGCTCTGCGAGATATACTTCCAGAAGGGAATGTACTCCCGTCAAAAACATACGAGGCAAAGCAAATTCTCCGCTCGACCGGTATGAAATATGAGAAAATACATGCATGTCCCAATGACTGTATTTTATTCCGAAATCAGTATGCATTGTTGGAGGAGTGTCCGAAATGCAACACATCTCGGTATGGAAAGAAAGGTAAGAGTCCTTCTAAAGTCTTGTGGTACTTTCCGATCATTCCGAGATTCAGGCGCATGTTCAATAATGCGGATGTTGCAAAACTTTTGACTTGGCATGCCGATGAAAGGATTAAAGACACCAAACTTAGGCACCCCGCAGATGGCCCCCAATGTAAAAAAATTGATTATGAGTACCCTGAGTTCGGTGAAGAACCAAGAAACCTACGGCTTGCATTGGCAACCGATGGAATCAATCCGCATGGAGTTCAGAGTAGTACTCATAGCACATGGCCCGTGATTTTGATGATATACAACCTCCCCCCAAATTTAATCATAAAACGCAAATTTATGATGCTTTCTATGCTTATTTCCGGGCCTAGACAACCCGGCAACGATATAGACGTCTACTTGGATCCATTGATTGAAGACCTGAAGTATATGTGGAATTCGGGTGAGACAGTTTTTGATGGCTGTAAGGAAGAAAGTTTTAATTTGAGAGCCATGTTGTTTGGCACGATAAATGATTTCCCAGCATACGGTAATTTGTCCGGATATAGCATCAAAGGATATGGTGCGTGCCCTGTATGTGAAGATGATACCCATTCGATGCGACTGGATCATTGTAAGAAAAATGTGTACATGGGACATCGGAGGTTCTTGCCGTTACAACATCGTTGGCGTAGGTGGAAAAAGGCGTTTAACGGGAACTCAGAAGAAGGTAGGCCACCAAGGACATTGAGCGGGGATAACGTTTTTGAAAAGGTGAAGGCGTTGGAGAATGATTTTGGTAAGCCTTTCGCAAAAAATGTGTTGACAAGTGGTTGGAAGAAGAGATCCATATTCTTTGAACTCCCGTATTGGAAGTCCTTATATGTTAGGCATTTTCTTGATGTGATGCATATTGAAAAAAACATCTATGATAACCTAATTGGCACGTTGCTGAATATGCATGGGAAAAGTAAGGATGGTGTCAATTCGAGGTTAGATATGGTCAAGTTGGGAATAAGACAAGAGTTAGCACCTGTCGAGAGAGGATACCGCACTTATTTACCTCCGGCAGCTTACACCCTTTCGAAGAAAGAGAAAAGATCATTTTGTGAGTTTCTGAATGGAATCAAAGTTCCAGAAGGCTACTCCTCAAATGTAAAGAACCTTGTGTCCATGAAAGAGTTGAAATTGAAGAACCTGAAATCTCATGACTGTCACGTCCTGATGCAACATTTCTTACCGGTCGGCATACGCAACATTTTACCTAAGAAATTGCGTAGCACGATCACCAGACTTTGTATGTTCTTCAAGCTCATTTGTAGTAAAGTGGTTGATACAACAAAGTTGCAGGATTTGCAGAGACAGATCGTTTGTATCCTGTGCGAACTTGAAATGTATTTCCCCCCTTCATTCTTTGACATCATGGTTCATCTTACAGTACACTTGGTCAAAGAGGTTCAACTGTGCGGCCCAGTCTATTTGAGATGGATGTACCCAATTGAACGGTTCATGAAAGTTTTAAAGGGGTATGTTAAAAATAGATATCGACCAGAGGGGTGTATTGCTGAACGATACATCGTCGAAGAAGCGAGTGATTTGTGTGCAGATTACCTATCAAATATTGAACCTATTGGTTTACCCAAGTCTCGTCACGACGGGAGATTAACGGGGAAAGGAATGAGTGGGTTCAACTTAATACGCATTTCGAATGTTGAAAGGGAGCTGGCGCACTTGTATATTCTTCATAATACTCCTGAGGTTGAGCCATTTGTTGAAGAACACAAAAAACTTCTTCGGGAAATTCACGGTGATAGAAATGAGAATTTGATTACGAAGGAGCACAACAAACATTTCATTAGATGGTTCACAAAGCGTATTTGTCAGTAGCATGACCTTAATGCCGGATCGGTTGGTGAAAGATTGTTCTGGCTATCGAAAGGACCGGGTTTGCACGCATTTGCTTACACTGCCTATGCAATCAATGGTTACACATTCTATACAAAAGGTCAGGATGAGAAAAGCACAATGCAGAATAGTGGAGTCACAGTTGTTGCCGAGGCATGGCATATATCCAGTGCAAGGGATACAAATCCCGTCTATGCACAGATGTCATACTTTGGTGTGATTGATTGCATCTGGGAGTTAGATTACACCATGTTCAGAGTTCCTGTGTTCCGCTGTCAGTGGGTTAACAACAATAGTGGACGACGGTTAGATGAATTTGGGTTTATATCGGTTGACCTTTCTAAAGTTGGATATAAGGATGATCCTTACATTCTACCGTCTCAAGCGGCACAAGTTTTTTACATTGCAGATCCTTCTAAGAAGAATTGGTCAGTTGTCATTCAGTCGAACAAAAATTATGCCGAACAAGTTGATGATGGAAGCAATGATGAAGATATGAATATGACTGAAGATGATCCTTCCTTTGATACATTACTGGCAGAAGACTTTGATGCAGACGGATATGATGACGAAGATGAGCCTGTTTATGTAAGGGGTGACCATGAAGAAGGCATTTGGGTCAACACAACCCTAAATCCCACAAAAAAGAGGAAGCCAACAATTTTGGATAATATAACAATGAGAAAAAGGAGTCGAATGCCATCATAATGATTTAAGTTTGTATGTATTTTCTTATTTTTTTTACTACGAATTATTTCATTATATGCATATGCATGCACTAAAATCGTATATTGTTTAATTATTTTACAAGACAATGGATCCAAACGTACCTGAAACGCCAAATCGTGCTCGATTGCGAGCATTTGCAGCTACCGTACCTCGCGATGCTACTGTCACAATCCCATTCAACAGGCTTATATTTGGCGAGTCAAATTTCAATGAGCTTCTTTCTAGGGATCAGGTCATGGAGGTGCTTGACGAAAGATGGGTCAGTGCTACGGTCGTCAATTTATGGATAAGGTATATATGTGCTTCCATTGTGGTTTCATTCAATGTCATAAGTTCTACACTAATTGGATGTTTGTATGGTTTCTTTGAAGGCACCTGCATGAAGAAGTCATAGTCTCCGAGGACAACGTCTCATTCGAATTCATAAACCCTTATTTAATAGCGCAAATTGAGGGTGTGAAACGTGATGATCAGTTCAAAGAGATTAAGAGGCATTTCACTTTAAAGGCAACAGGCAGAACTTTATTCTTAGCTCCAATTAATACAGGGTAAGTGTATAGGCATGATAGCTTTCATCGTATTCTTAGCTCCAATCATCATTGATATATATACTGACATAACGTTATAAAACGTCTTAGGCTACATTGGGTTTTGCTTGTCATCAATCCGACAGTACAGCCGGATCCACTTATTTACTATTTGGATCCTGTGGAATCTGCTGAAGCAGATAATCGCCCGGATTTGATGCGTCTCTTCAATGGGTAAGTGAATGTCAACATTATTTGAATGTGTTGTATTATCTGTCATTTTATATGACCGACCCAAGCAACTAAAATTAATTTAATATGTTTTGTTTCCAGAGCATTGACTAGTTATCGGGCAGCTAATGGGTACAATTATTCCAAAGCCCTTGACCAGAAAGATGCTTATCCGTGGCTCAAAGTTCAGGTTTTACAAGTTATTCAATTTTTCAAACAATCGTACATTACTTAAACCAGAACGTAACTGCTCTTATATGCTATTCTGTATTTTTTGTTACAGTGCCCACATCAACCCAATGACAACGACTGTGGATACTATGTCATGTATTATATGAGGGATATCGTATCACGTGATCGAGATAACATCCCATTGACAGTAAGTTTTATATTTTTCCTAATCTAAGTGTTTGTACTTGTTAAATTTCAAGTAAATTTAATTGTCATTTAAATTTCTATACGCAGTATTACCCAGACACACGTTGCTTCATGTTGTCAAGGGAGAAGATGGAAGCGCTAATTGAAGAATGGTGTAGTTATGTACACCCTCTGTTCTCTCTAATTGGACAGCTTTGACTAGTAGTATGCACGTTTATTTTCCTAACTGAACAATATAACTTTTGGTCTTATTGTACATATTCTTCTTTGTTTGAGTTACTGGTGTATTTGGACTGCCTGGAATTGTATAGAATTGCTGGAATTTTGGCAATGATGCAGGTGGGTGTGAATTAAAAAACAAATTGTATATTTTAAAAAAATATAACCTATACCGGCGCTTTTTAAAAAAGCGCCGGTATAGGCCTTTTCAGTTTCAATAAAAAACTAATTAAAAGATACCTATACCGGCGCTTTTGGGTAATAAAGCGCCGCTATAGAGAGGCCTATACCGGCGCTTTGTAAGCGCCGGTATAGGTCTCGTGACCTATTGCGGCGCTAGCTATAGCGGCACTTCAAAAGCGCCGCTATAGGGGTCAAAAAAGCGCCGGTATAGGTGTTTTCTGTGGTAGTGGTCTAACTTGAGAGGAAAAGTATATTTAAAGGAGATACCTTGTACCTACCACCTCCATTGAATTTATGCTTAGCATTGGAATATCTGGATCTGCATAAACCTTAATCATTGATGGTCTAACTTGAATCGTCCCAGGAGGAAGCTGCGAGATTTAAGAATAAGAGAACTATATTGCCAGCAGAATAACTGTTGCACATCTAAATTCAAATGAATCTGACAAGTACTTAATTGTTTAATAATGGAAAACAGCTCAAACAACTTCAATCTGATAAAGATGTTGAACCTGACATCATCTAAAAGTAATGAAAATGAATAATTTGAATCCTTCCACCTCTTCAATACTTCAAAACATTTTCCTCGTGGCTGCTAAATCATACTATAATTCTTACTCTCTACCTCACTTATTTTCTGCCAGAATGACTTATTGACACAATATAAACAAACACAGTAAAAAAAAATCCTGCTCACTATATTAAAAACTACAAATAAGATTAAAAAAAATTAATATCTTACAAGAGAGACCATTTCACCAGCAATATATGGAAGTCACTTCACATCAGTACTCAGAGCTCACTCCAAATCATTTTGTGGAAATGAACAACAAACTAAATCTCCACTAAATATTTCAGTCCACCACTATATAACCCAAAATATCAATTATCATATATGCAATAATGTATTCTAAAATAAACTGACATTATCAAACTCTTGAGAAATCAGCTTACATGAAGTGGATGACAGCTTAACATACAACACTTATTATTTGAAAAGAAAAATTAAAAATTAATATAATATTATGCGCTCCCCATGAGCAAGTGGCCAGCTAAACCATGATTACCACTCCCATTGGATTGATTTGCAGAAATAGGAGCAACAGCAGAAACACTCGAGTGCATATGCCTATTAAACGTTTATCACTTATAAGATTAATTCAAACAGGGAAAATTTAAATAACAAAAAGATACCACCTCCGATCCTTATTATAAGAGCCCAAAATTTGAATTGTTTTTGCCCAAAATATAAGAGCCCGCTTTGGAATCTGTCATCATTTAATGTCATTTTTCCTATTTTACCCCCACTTATTAACACTCTCTTTTATAGTATTCATTAAACTCCTACTTATATTTCTCTCTTCAGTGTCATCATAAAATAAGGGTAGTATTGGAAAAACAGTTATTTTTCAGACATATTTATAGCTACCAACTAACTTTTACATGTTTTCTTAAGAAACGTTATTTGACGGCTGGGCTCTTATAAATAGGACCAGAGGGAGTATATAACATGCAAAAATATTTTCTTAAAAAGTTATAAGATCTTTATCTTAGTATCAGCATCTAATAACAAATATTTAAAATACAAAGATTGAATTTAATCTGGACTGTCCGAATTTGAAGTCCTACATATCAGTTTCCAAGATTGTAAGCCCTTAGAACTGGCAGGCAACATCTTTGATTTTCCCACCCAAGAAATAAGATTAGCTCACACTTTAAAATATAGGGAAAAAACATTCATATCACTGTTTTATCAATGTATCCTTCTTTCACACTTTTATTATATGTTACCCTTTCTAATCAATAAATAAAGCAGCAATTTAGGTTCATTTCAACAATATATTTTATATCTAGGGAGAAAAAACACGTAAAGGAAAATGCAGTAGAGAACCAACACAGCAACCGAAAAAAACACAACTCTCAAATTAATCAATTCTGTAACAGATACTGAGATCCATGTCAAGAGGATGTATTGAGCTATTCTAGGCAAGAAAAGGAGTGATCCTCAAAAATACCCAAACGAGGTAGGAAGAAAAACAATACTATCCAAACAAAGGATGACATCCCGAATACCTAGTTGAAAATAAATCATAGATCTGAAAGGGAAATACATCCAATATTATTTGGTGTTTTTAATCATTTCCTCAACATTAAAACATGCCAAGTGAAATTTTTTTACAGGCCAGCATCACAAAGTTAAGTCTTTCCAAACATTATCGCCATATATTATGTCTCTGCAGGGGGCTTGATAACAAAAGCAGAACTTTACCTACATCTCGTCCAAACTGAAATTGCAAAAACCTTATAAACTCATCAAATTAACATAAATTTCTTCTTCTCATACTGGATTCAAAATTACCTTTTGCTATGTGATGTTCCAATACTTTTTGTTTTTTGTGCAACAGGTTGAGTAGAGGGTGCTTGGCTTCTCTCCGAAACAACTGGAGGATACAATCACATTCAGCTACGCATAGACAATTACCCAAAAGCATAAAGTAAAGGCACACACAAATCAGTACACCTAAACCCAGTCACTACAAAAGCATGAGCTCATGTGTTTAACTCTCAGAAAGTAATAATACTGAAAGATAACATGCTGCCATATGTTACAAACAAACAGCAATCAGACTACATGCTGCAACCAGAGATATTAGGCCATTCCAATTTCCAATCAAATGAGACTTGCTATATTGCTCATATACAAAGTCTAATAGCTATTCCTGCAACTTCATCTCACAATATACCACTGAGAAATCTAGCAACTAATAAAGTTAAAAAGGTTAGCTAAACCATACCTCCTTCTTCCGGTCTCATCTCCGTCTAACCTCATGAAAAGTGTCTGCAAGCAAAAATAATAGATTAATGAACAAATCTATTGTTACAAATTACAATTAAAAATAGAGGAATTCTAAAAAAGAAAAAAGCATTTTTCAACATATACAAACTAGAATAAAATGTGCCGTGATTAGTAGTACATGCAACACGAGAGATTTTACATCCATTCCCACAAACACCATAAATGAGCACGAAGCATAGATTACTCTTAAGCCATTGAACCAAACGGAAGAACATAATAATGATAAGCTGTACTTCTAGATTAGGCACACCTAGTAACTTCAAGACCCTTCAAAGCAAATGAATCAATTACCCATAACAAACGTGCAGAAACCTCCCCCGTGCAGTCATCACAGTGACAAATATAGATATGAGAACCAAGGTACTGTCGTACGGATATACATTTTTGCATCTTTTCAATTTTCAAAAGCATCATTCAAACCCAATAAAAAGCCAGACAGCTACCCCAGTTCGATAATCAAATAACAGTATAGTACGCACACAAAACAATGATCTCGAGCTAAGACAAGTGAATGATAACATAAACTCAGCCGCCACAATGACTTGAGTAGCAATCAATTCTTCAATTTCTTAATGAAACAGGAAAAAAGAATAAAAATGTTAGATTAAAAACCCTCCATTTGATCGTAAGCACAAACATAAAACCCCAGATAGTTGAAGTTCATGCGAAAAGAACAAAAGAGAAAAGCGAGGGATGAATGTGAAAATGAAAAAGAGAGACCTAAATACGAAAGCTTTTTGGCGGTCTCATTGGGATCTATGATGCATTCCTTAAGGACGAAGTAAATGTCATCGTCACTATGTTGCTTGATAACTCCTAGAAATTCATGTCATTTGAGCATATTTTCCTTGAGTTTTATTAAATCATTGATAAATTTTGGATACTCAAGATAGGAAATGTTTATTTGATTTTCGGTCGCATATTATTGTATATTTATGTAGATTTTGATTGTTTTTATAGTTAGTTTCTTATTTTGTTTTATGTAATTTTTGTAGGAATAATTTGATGCAATGAACAAGAGATTTTAGCCCTCCACCAAGCTCCCAATTGAACAAAAATAAGAAGTCAGAGCAGCCCAAGGAATAAAGAAAAAGGCAAGAAAACAGAATAAAGGGGACTTCGCCATGGGCTCGCCGCAGCAAAACATACGGCGAAGTACATATGGCAAGAAAACTTATTTCTGGAATTTTTGGAAGCTCGCCGTGAGTTCGCCGCGGCGAACTTCGTGTTAGATGCGCCTTTTGACGGACTGAACTTAAATAAAAGGAAGGGTTTCGATCTCACTCTTCATTCTTCGACTTCTGGGCATTCTTGGGGGTGTTTTGCTCTGCTAGGGCATGAAGTTTGGAGGGGATTGAGCTTGGGCTTGGAGCTTCGAAGAGATTTGGGATTTCTCTCTTGGTTTATCTCTTCCATCTTCATTCTCTTCTCTTTTGTTTTATAATGTTGTATATATATGCTCCCATGGAGTTGTAGAACATGAGTAGCTAAATACTTTGATTCTAGGATTATTTTGAACCCTTGTATGTATTGATTCTTGATTCCTCCTCTTATGTTGTGATTAATGATATCTATGTGCTTATTTTACTCTTCTCTTAATGCTTCTAAGTGCTTGATCACCATTTAGATGTTGGGTTCACTTTATTGATGCTTGAGAGGGCTAGATTGAGTGTAGAACTTGGGTAAAATAGTGTAAGAACCTGAAATTTGCATGGATGGATGGTTTTGTTGGTAAGATAGAGATATACTTGCTAGCCTTACATAGTCACATTAGGGTTGGAGCGTGATAATTGGGTTTTATTAACTTGTAGCAAGAGATTGTGCAATTAATAAGACTAAACACTTGTTCTTGACTTGAGAGAGCGTTTACAAGTACTCTATGAACCCTAGATTAGCACATGGTTTTGTTGAGAGCTTCTTTGAGGGGAGGTTAATTGAGTTTTAAGAAGTACAAGGTGGATAGATAATCTTAGGACCCATTTTATCCTTGAAGTTGGAGAATCACTTGTTTATAGTTTTATTTTCATTTAGCATAGGTTTATTTTCATTGTTAATATCCAATCTCAACATTTGTGTCACTCAAATTGGGCGAGAGTGTGACAATCATTGTTTGACCGGGTTTTGAACCAAATCCTCGTGGGAACGATACTTTACTTATCACTTTATTACTTGGCGTGACTCGTGCACTTGCGGCGCAAGGCGAATACTGCTTGCCGGTGATCTCGCGAATGTCGTGAATAACTTTACCAAAAAGGGTGGGGATCGGAACCCTAGAGTTGCCGTTACTCATGGTTGAGATGAAGAAGTCGCGGTGTGAGGGTTGAAAGAAGGGAACGGTGATGAAACCATACATCCAAAACCCTAATTCTCCTCTAATTAAGTAGCCAAAATTAGGGTTTTACAAACCCAAAACGGTAAAACCCTAAATTCCTCAGCCTCCCTCCCAGCAACACGAATTTCTAGGGCTCCTTCTGTTGAAGCTAAAATTTGGGATAAGCAATTTAAGAATAAAAGAAAATATTTTATCGATAACTAGGGTCACTGGCAACGGTTGTTACAAAGATTGATAGATTAATTTGAGAACAATAAGCTAAAGAGGCTGAAATTCGCAGTGGATTGAGCTTAGAGAGTGTTTGAGTGATCTCAGTGTTCTCCCAGAGCTCTCGTGTCCCTTTCTGGTGCAGTTTTGGCTTATTATCTGCTCTCCAGGAAGCTTGGTCGCCCCCGAAAATGTCGATGACGATTGTGGGATAGTGAACGTTGAGGGCGATAATCCAGGTCTGTTGGCAACTACCTCCGCGTCGTAGGTCTTGCCAAGTCCGTTGATTTGAATTTGAATCTCCTCAGCTGACGGTTACTGGTCCTGAATGTCATGTTATGGGCTTGCTGGGCCCGATCCCATTTGCGCAGGCCCAAGGGTGGAAATGGGGCCCAACACCTTCGATGAAATCCGAGCACACACCAACTTTCACCTCTGCAAGCGAAGAGAGAAGAAGAAAGGCGATCTGAGACTTGTAGAGAGAACGAAGATGAAGAGAGGGTGGTCAAAATGGGGTTTCTTTGGCACTGGTAGAGCGAGAAGGCGAGAAGAAGGTTGAGAGGGAACGAGAGAGGGATTGAGAGCAAGAGGGATCTGAGACTTGAAGATTGAGAGGGAAAGGGTCAAGAGTCTCGAAGAAGCAAAGAATGGGAATGTTTGGAAGGAAGAGGGAAAGAATAAAGAAGGCTAATTTAATTTTCAGAGGTAAAGGGAAAGATGAAATGTGTTGGCTCCCGCCTAACCCGGAGCTTGTAATTATAAGTGCCGAGATAGTTAGGCAGCAAAAGTCTAAAAAAATATTTTTTAAAAATATTATCAAGCTAACCCGGCGCTTATTTATATAAGCGCCGGGATAGGTCTTTTTTTATTTTAAAAAAAGGAGACCCTATCCCGGCGCTTAAAAATATAAGCGCCGGGATAGGTTTTCGATATTAAAAAAATTAAAAAAATGACAACGAGAGGCCTATACTAATGCTTATAAATATAAGCGCCGGGATAGGTTTATACTTATACTAGTGCTTATATTTATAAGCACCGCTATAGGTCGACTACATAACAACAGCTGTGCTTAGAAATAAAAACATCGCTATTGGGGCATTGGAATAGGTCAATTCTGTATGAACAATAGATTTCCGTAAATCCACTCTATTAGGGATAGACGGATAGACCCATGTTTAAAACTATGGATGTAGTCCTAATAAAGGAGAAAATATCATACAATTTTCCGAAACATATACTCTTCCCCACATAAAAAAAATTATGGGGATGAAATATTATAGGAAATTTTTATTTATGTCCTTATGAAAAATTCTATGTGTATCCCCTGTTTTTCTTCCTTTTTATAAGTACCCAAGGCAATGTCTTTTGGTAATTTCATATTTCCTGTCTACCAAGGAATCGTAATTCGTAATTAAGTTGGGCAAAGTTTACTTCGTCACTACTATAAAAAGTACTTTTAACGTCACAAATTTTGGGGGTTTTCACGTCACTTTTTCAGGGGACATTGAATCAAGTGACATAGAAAATGGACTTTTAACGTCACATAAACAAGTGAAGTAGAAAGTCAGAGAAACAACGTCACACATAATATTATGTGTGACGTTGTAAGTTGCTCGGAGAAACCACGTCACACATAATATTTATGTGTGATGTGGTTTCCGGGAAACCATGTCACACAAAATATTATGTGTGACCTGGTTTCTTTTTTTTCTTTTTTAAAAAAAACGTTTTTAATTTTTCTATTCCCCGTTGATATTCAGCAATTTGAGAACAAAAACCAATAGCAAACCAATTTACAAGACTTATAAAACATTTTGGCAAGTATACAATATTTGCAGCAACTACAACGTAACAGCATTTGCAAACCAATTTACAATTGAACATTAAACATTCTATGGCAGACCAATTTACAAGACTTACAAAACCATTAAATATTCTATGAAATTTTTTGCAATTTACAATTGAGAAAAAAAGGAAGCATATTTAATTATCAGGAAAAAAAAGGAAAAGAAGGAACCTGGATGAAGTGAAGCTGCGAATGGAGGCACGATTGAAATTGCTGAACCCGATAGGAGGAAAACAGAGCTGAAAAAAACCTTGAACAAGTAAAAAAAAAAAGAACCCGATAGAAATTGCATATTTAATTACCAGAAAAAAAAAAGAAAAAAAAAGAATAAACGAACCTGCAGCTGGAGGGTGAGGGGGATGGGGGAGCTATGAGGGGGAGGGAAGGGGGAGCTGTGGGTTAGGGGGTAGGGGAGCTGTGGGCTGGGGGGTGGGGGAGCTAGGGGCGTTGGGGGAGCTGTGGGAGCTGGGGGTGGGGGAGCTGAGGGCACGGGGGGTGGGGGTAGGGGAGAGCTGGAGCTGATGGTTTTTGTTTTGGGGGGGGTGGGGATGGGGGAGAGCTGGAGTTGATGGTTTTTGTTTTGGGGGGTGCGAAATGAAAAAATTAAAGTGGAGGGGGGGGGGAAATGAAAAAAAAAGGAGGGGACGGGTTTTCCACGTCACACCAAAATTTTGGTGTGACGTGGAAAACAACTTTCAACGTCACACCAAATTTTGGTGTGACGTTGAAAGTAAAGTGGGGGGGGGGGCAGGAAATGAAAAAAAAAAGGAGGGGACGGGTTTTCCACGTCACATCAAAATTTTGGTGTGACGTGGAAAACAACTTTCAACGTCACACCAACTTTTGGTGTGACGTTGAAAGTGGTTTCAACGTCACACCAAAATTTGGTGTGACGTTGAAACATTTTCCACGTCACACCAAAATTTGGTGTGAGGTGGAAAGTTCTTTTCAACGTCACACTTAATTTAAGTGTGACGTTGAAAAGTTTCAACATCACACTTAATTTTAAGTGTGACGTTGTTTCTTTCCTGTAAGTTTTTAATGTCACATTTTTAAATAAGTAACGTTAATTGGTGACATAAAAATGGTTTTTTGTAGTAGTGCGTGTTCAATGTGGCCTTCATATTTCCGCTTTGATTATGAAATATTCGCTCAGATTTAAATGGTCCTCCTTTTCAAAAATAAAAATATGCTTTTTGTTTATCGCATATCCACCATTTCCTACCTGCAAGATAGTGAAGAAAAATATTTAAAGCATAATTGATGTTTTAATTGACAATTACTCAATTTTCTCGTTTTGGTCCACTCATGTTATCCACATTGCGAATCCTTAATTTCTTTAGTACTGGCTCTCTCAAGTTAGTTAGAATCAAATATTTTATCTTATCCCATTTTATAATTTTCAGTCTCAAATGCCTTTGCCGGCCAAACGGATGCTGGCCAACTACATCTAGTCACCGGAACTCCGGTGATAATTGACCTTTTTTATAAGAATGAAGGGTACCATTATCTTTTCGCTCATAAAATTTAATATTATTATGGTCTATGGGGACATGTGTAGACTAATCAGACAAGGGATCAATGCATCTTATTAAATTAGCAATATGAGAGTTTATATACAATAATGACACTAAGGTCCAAATATATATATACACACAGTTCGTACAATTAATGGGCTTAAGATAAGGCCCATTAACAACTACTGCATTAATAAAGCCTAATAACTATTCTCTACACTCTACAGTATGATGACCTTTCAAAAATCTTTCGGAGTTGTTTGATAATACTGTAGAAGTGGGAGTGCAATGCAAAGTTCCCTAATTTTATCTTATAATAGAAATGAAGGAAGTAAATACAAAGTAATCCGTAATGTATTATTCAGTCAGAATTTGTGCAAGAAAAAAGTCATATCATCACGAGGAGGGAGCGTGCATATTATATGTAAAAACTCGTAAAAAAAAACAAAAAACAAAAAAAAATTATCATCCTATTATTTAATTGACATCGGCAAACAACAAAGGGGAAAAACATTCAGAGCTAGAGAAAGGAAATCATCAATCATCCCTATATGCACGAATTTTCGTGAAATATTTCCAATTCTCTCTCATCAGTACCGTATATCACAGCCAGGAACTGCACAATGGGACCGTTTTGCAATGCTTTTTTGGCTAATTCTTCGTGACAGCTGATGAACCTCTCAACAACTGAAGCTTTGAGGCTATAGTAACTGGTTAATTATCCATCTCTACAGACTACAGCACCTGAAATTTCACTTTTTCTTGCATAGGGTCATTTTAGTTCTTTTAACAATATTAATGTTTTAAAAACAAGTCTCTTATCTTTCCTCTTATCTTGAATAACAATTTTATTTAAAAGTGTTGGCCTGAGCTTAGGTTTTGGAATTTGGGCCGGATTTAATTTATATTTTTCCGTAGAAAAAATGTAAATACTAAAAAATGCCTAATCAGATATATTTAAATCCATTTTCTTTTGTATATTTGGCTATTGAATATTAATTTCGTTATATTTTTAGAGAGCAATTAAAGATTAATGATGGAGATCAAATGGGTTAAAGTGGACTCTCATAATTAAATTTTATTAGTGAATTTCTTACGGTATTTTTGTAAATGTCAAGTGATTGGGTTTTTTAGAGTAGTTTTAGCTTTTCATAATTGAAGAAATTAGAATTCCTTTCTATGTTTCTTTTCTCTGCATTTATCTTCTCTATCAGCTCTAGCCACATGGTTTATTTGGAGAAGCAAACATGAAGTTACGTTCGATGTATGTCGCACGTTCAAGCCCACAAGTGAGATTGCAAAAATGTTACTTTTGATTGGTGAAATGGACGTTTTGGATTGGCAGCGGAGAAATGGTTTTTTTATAATATGACTTTTTTTAGAAGTAAGGTTAGATAAAAGTCAGATTGTGTGAAGTGATTTATGTTTGGATTTGTGATGATAGAAGTGACTTTTTTTTTTCAATATGACTTTTAGAAACATGTTTAGATGATTATTTTGAAAAGTAAGTTTATATGAAAAAGTATTAAAATGGATATTATTGTTATTAAATAATAAATATATAATATGATATATTCTTATAGTTCAGAAAGAAAAAGTGAAATTTGGGGCTTTTAAGGATTTTAAAGGCTTAGCTTCTCCCTTATTTTAAGGAAAATAATTTGAAAAAATTATATTATTAGCTCAAAGGAGGATATTGTGGGAGAAAATAGTTAGAGATTATTATGGTAAATTTTTGGAGATAAAAAGGAAATTTTAAATTAAAAAAAAATATCTTATTTGAGAATTTTAGGAGTCTAATAGTCTAATTTTTCAACCCAATTTATTAAATAATACACAAAAAATGGCTTTTTAAAAATATCAAATCATCAAATGTTACCTTCTCTCTCCTCCCACTGAGCTTCTGTGCACCGTAGAAGCTAAAAAATCCAGCTTCTCCTCCACTGAGCTTTTTGACGAGAAGCACTTTTATTTTGGTGATCCAAAAACATAAAAAATACAGAATCTAACTTCCGCGACCTGGTTGTGCTTCTTGAGGTGGCATCGTGTGTTTGGAGCTATCCCAAACATGCACAAAGATCGCAAATTGAGGCTTATATATATTTTGGCATTTAGTAGTCTCTTAACGGAGAGCTCAAGTCTTAACAGTCAAATGGTAAGTCCCATAAAGTGGAGAGATAACAAAGGTTGATCGAATTGATAAAGAAGTTGGCTCATAACCATAAGGCTGTAGGGTTGAATCCTACTAATGTGAGAACCTTGCTGGTAGGCAATTTGTAAGTACATCAATAAGCGTTCTTTGAACCAGAAAGCCTGCCCTGGCCCTGGTGAGAACCCGGGACCTAACTACCTAAACTTTTAGTCTTTTCAATATATATATTTATATTATGATGATAGTTGTAGTTCATAATAGTTCCAGCTGTGAATGCAAGTAGATAGTGGATATAATCTCGTTAATAAACTAGAACAACTGTATGAGAGAAGCTCTGGGAATTTACATTCCAAAATTACAAGTATTAAGTTTTAAAATGACAGCTAGTTGAGTACTTTTGTTCAAGTGGATTGAAAGCTATTAATCTATGACATAAGACCTTTTAATTTAAGAGTGAAGTAAAAATTGCAGTCTTTGTTTATGGAGGGTTTTGGTCTAAATGGGACAAAGGTGAACCCGGTTCTTATTTTTCTTTTAAAGATCTTATCAAGAGCTAAAAAATAGAGCTTTGAACCAGTAATTCTGGAAGTAAATTGATTCAGTTATGAATTTTCTATATTTGAGGAAAATTCTTTACTTCATGGTACCTAACCTTTGAGGAAAGGTTTAAGTCAAGCTTTTTCAATGGTAATAGGTCACATGTAGTTCTTAATTAAACAGCTCTAATAAGTAATCCTTGAGTAAGGTATTACATATCATATTTTTATTTTCAGTGAATTTGCACGAGTAACATGGTTTTAGGTGTTAAAAAGTTGAGTGATTTTCGGATCATTTTCCTACATCATAAGAAGCAATTTAAATAGTTAAACAGGAAACTAATAATTTACAGAAAAAGATATTTGCAGATTATGGAATCTGGATGCTTTGAAATATACTTGAAGATATTGAAGAGAAAAAAGAAACTTTAGGTAGAGACACGTGTTATTCATATTATGTCCAATATAGAGGCGAATACACAAAGCTTTTGGGGCTCACCACTATAAGTGAGAATCAATTACCTTTGTGTTTCCACTTGTCCACAAAAAGAGAGCAGCATATTTATATAACCCACACTACTACAGAAATACTCTATTGCAGCGCAACAATAGCAGCGCTTACAAAACGCAAGTGATGGGATAGGTATAATATGACCTATACCAGCGCTTTTAAAAAGAAGTGTTGGTATAGGTATAAGTATATACCAGCGCTTAAGCGATGCTATAGGCACCTGTGATTTAAATTTTCTTTAAAAAATTATCTAAAACCAATTTTAAATAAAATTTAAATAACAGGAGCTTATAGCAGCGCTTACTATAGTAAGCGATGCTATAGGCCTAAATAGGTATTTTTAAATTTTTTCCTTTTTTAAAATGAATTAGTATTTTAAAAATTTGTTTTAGATATTTTTTAAATAAAATTTAAATCACATGGGGCCTACATAGGCCGAAATAGGTATTTTTAAATTTTCTTTCCTTTTTTAAAATGAATTAGTATTTTTAAAATTGGTTTTAGACATTTTTTAAATAAAATTTAAATGACATGGGGCCTTATAGCAAGCGCTGCTATAGGCCTAAATATGTATTTTTAAATTTTCTTTCCTTTTTTAAAATGAATTAGTAATTTTAAAATTGGTTTTAGACATTTTTTAAATAAAATTTAAATGTGAGGGGGCCTACATAGGCCTAAATAGGTATTTTTAAATTTTATTTCCTTTTTTAAAATGAATTAGTATTTTTAAAATTGGTTTTAGACATTTTTTAAATAAAAATTTAAATGACAGGGGCCCTATAGCAGCAATCCTGCTATAGGCCTAAATATGTATTTTTAAATTTTCTTTCGTTTTTTAAAATGAATTAGTAATTTTAAAATTGATTTTAGATATTTTTTAAATAAAATTTAAATGTGAGGGGGCCTACATAGGCCTAAATATGTATTTTTAAATTTTATTTTCTTTTTTAAAATTGGTTTTATACATTTTTTAAATAAAAATTTAAATGACAGGGGGCCTATAGCAGCGCTTAAGTGCTACTATAGGTATAAATATGTATTTTTAAATTTTCTTTCCTTTTTAAAATGAATTAGTATTTTTAAAATTGGTTTTAGATATTTTTTAAATAAAATTTTAATCCCATGGGGCCTACATAAGCCTAAATAGGTATTTTTAAATTTTCGTTCCTTTTTTAAAATGAATTAGTATTTTTAAAATTGGTTTTAGACATATTTTAAATAAAATTTAAATGACAGGGGGCCTATAGCAGCGCTTAAGCGTTGCTATAGGTCTAAATATGTATTTTTAAATTTTCTTTCCTTTTTTAAAATGAATTAGTATTTATAAAATTGGTTTTAGGCATTTTTTAAATAAAAATTTAAATGACATGGGCCCTATAGCAGCGCTTAAGCGCTGCTATAGGCCTAAATATAATACCTATAGACCTAAATAAGTATTATATTTGCTACCCGCGTAATTTTTTGCATTATTTCCCTCCCTCTTAATTTCTTCACTTCCTCCCTCTCATCCGAAGCCCTCTCTCTCGTCTCTCTTCACTCTCCCTCTGGTTCCTTCATTTCCTCTCTCTCGGCCAACCACCACCAACGACAGGGGAGGCCACTTCCGGCGACGAAAAGCTTCGACGACGCATGGAAGCTCGGGTGCAACCTTAGGTGACTCTTCTCTCCTTCCTCCTACCCTTTATTCGTCCGATTTGAGCGAGTTGAGAGTAGAAATCGATTTGGATGTTGGGATTTTAGGGCTTGTTAATCTAGTGAAAGAGAAGCTTATGGTTCGATTAACAAACCCCAAGAATGAATTTGAGCAGTAGAGTAGCATTAACCAAGATTTCTTCAAATTTCTCCTTCTGTGCACTGTTCATCCGAGCTTGTTCTTGTTAGTTTCTGTATAAAATTCGAAAGAAAGCTTAAATTAATCATGATTAGGAGTAGTATTATTGCAAAGAAAGGGTATTAAATGTTTGATTGTTTTTTATGTTTGATCTTTTGTTCTTCCCCTTGTTCTTCTCTGTTCCTTGTTCGTGTTGTCCGCCGAAATTCTTGGGTGGAAGATGAACAAGGATTTTGATTGTGCTCTGATGGAATTAAGTTGATGTCTAATTTAGTGGGATTGATGTAAATTGTTCAGTCTTCTTTATTACTCTTGCCTGTTCTGTTTCGACGCCGATTTGGGGGTTTCATAATTTTCTTTCAATATGATTGTTTCCAGTAGGCACTTTGACTCCAGTTAATTTTTCTCTAGAACCACGGTGTTGAAGTTTTGCTAAATATATACATGGAATTTGTATTAGTTATGTTTAGCATATGTCAGTGGAGGTAGTGTGAGCCAACTTATACGCATCTTTTTTGCAGTTGGAGGTTATTAAAGCCAAAATTAAGGCATCCAAATCAAAAGATGAGGCTGAAACGCTCAAGTTTACTCAAAAGAATCTTATTAACAAGGTATGGATAGAAGCTCTACAGTGGAGTTTTGGATGCAGAGTACGTTTAAAATAGGTTTAATAGTTCAGTTTAACATCTGCACATGCTCTTTCTTCTTTGGTCTTTCCACATCATTACAATAATTTTGTGATTGAACTTTGAACATTGTTGGTTAAAAAATAATCTGAATATTGATTAGTTTATTTATAGATATATACTGAATCTGCTGAAGCCAAGATCCCAGTAGTTCTTGATTATATTGGAACTGTTATTGAGGTATTCCTTTCCTTAAAGTCTTTAAGAGAAATAGGTATGGTATTTTTTAATAAATGTTCTTAATTTGCCTATTTGCTTGCTTATATGCATCCTTTAGTTTGTCAAATTACTCTCTTAGTTATTAGGTTAGGATGTTTTTTTCTTATTTACTAAGAAAATTTACTTCTCTCATTGGCTATCTCTTCCTCTCTTCCTCCTCCTTCCTTTTTATTTCTCTCTTCATCTCTAAAATTTTGCAAGAGTGCAAGACTCAATACGGAAGATAAATTTTGGAGTCAAAGTGCCTACTAGATAAATTTTGGATCTTCAAATCAGGCTCAATAAGTAATGAAAGGAATGTTAAAGCAATCATACTAATATGTATTGTTGGGCATATGTTAAATTTCCTTTTAGTGCTGTTTGGTCCTATTGAAAACAAAATTCAGAACCTTTGTAAGCTTGCAAGGCTGAAAACTTCTTAGATTTAGTATAGGTACAAGAAGAATTCACTTTAATGGTTAAAACCTTCATGGGAATATTAATTTGACAATTATATTAGGAAAGACTATGATTGTTAACTTATGTTCTGCACCATGTATAATTTTCATCTTGCTATTAAAATGACTGGTCTTTTTATACTTCAGGCCCTGAGAAAGATGAGCAAGGGAAGCCAGGTCTCCATTTCCACAATCAGCTAACTACTTCATTAATAATTAGCACACCGGTGCCTAATTTGTTATATGATTCTGCCACTGTGAACAATTTTTTGTCAAATTTCTTTAGTTTCTTTAATCCCATAGCATATTAACTCGTCTTCATTTTCTTTTTGCTGAATACTTCAGATGGTAACAATTATATAGGTGGTATCTATATGGTATTTGAATACATGGACCATGATTTGACTGGTCTTGCTGGTCGACCTGGGATGAGATTTACAGTTCCACGAATTAAGGTATTGCTGCAAATACTATTTAAATCAAATATTTGTAGTAGTAATTCATTTGAACATTGTCTGACTTCCTTCTCCTGGCCGAAGTGTTACATGAGACAGCTTTTGACAAGGCTTCATTAATGCCATGTGAATCATGTACTTCATCGTGATATAAAAGGTACAAGTAAATCAAGATTTTATCTCTAGGAGCTTATTTTATTTTTTGGGTGCATATGAGTTGCTTATTTCATGCATTTTGTTCCTATGCAGGCTCCAATCTTCTCATAGACAATGAAGGCAATCTGAAGCTTGCAGATTTTGGACTTGCACGATCATTTTCTAACGTCTACAATGCAAATCTTACTAATTGTGTGATCACATTATGGTATAGGTAATTATTGTGGCTTTGTAGTTGCTTTTGGGTTTGTTTTAATTTATGTACAGCAGTTTAAACTTGGTTAGGAAAGAGGGCTTTATAAATGTGTGAGCATTCTTATGGATTTTGTCTTGATATGTTCAGACCCCCTGAACTGCTGTTTGGAACGAAGAAGTATGGACCTTCTGTTGATATGTGGTCTGTTGGATGTATCTTTGCTGAGCTTCTTCATGGCAAGCCTATCTTCCCTGGAAAAGATGAGGTTATTAATATTTCTCTAAATACATAATATGGTTTCTATATTTTTAAGTGTTTGGTTTTTTAGTGTGCATGAGAACAAATTGGGCGCACTAGCAGATAAGGTGAACCCATTTGTAGGTTTAGGTTTTATAATTTATGTTGTCTAGGAACCTACAAATTATTGTGGGAACATATTTGCCTTCTTTTAATTGCTTTCCAGTTAAGTACTTGCTAACAGTTTATAATGTGCATATTGTGAACTTCAGCTCTTGCTAACTGTAATTACCTCTTCAATCAAAGTGGACTCAGATTCAAGGTCATATTTTCACGTTGATCTCAGTAGTAATTTAACTCTAATAGTTGCAATGAATGTGATTTACTGGAAAAATGACTCGTATCATTCATCAGGATGATATATGGTATGCAAATGGCAAGAATTGGCCTGATTACTGGCTCTAGCATTCTCATTTGTTTTATTTGAGAACTCAGTTGTGCCTTGCATGCATTCCCATTCATGTTTTTATGTATGGCCTTTGGTGTGTATATTAATGCTAATGATTTCTTTTATGGCTGAAATTGTAATACTTGTTCACTTTGTGATCATTATAGCTGGAACAGCTAAACAAAATTTTTGAGCTTTGTGGAGCACCAGATGAATTGAACTGGCCTGGGGTTTCCAACTGTCCATGGTATAATCAACTTAAACCAACAAGGCCAATGAAAAGACGTTTGAGGGAAGTGTTCAAACAGTCAGTATCACCCAAATTGTGTCAATAATCATATGTTGTTGCATTTTGTGTGCTTAATTATCTTAATAGCTTTTCTCCTTCGTGCTTGGATTATAGTTTTGAACCTTATGCTTTAAAATTGCTGGAGAGGATGCTGACCCTTGATCCTGCTCAGGTACATCACCCATCATGGTTCTATCTGACTTTGGAGTTTTAAGCACCTGGCAGTGTAACAAACTAAAGCACTATTGCAAACTGGTGTTTTGGAAATGCTTTATTGACCGCAGCTGTAAATGTAACAAAATAAAGCACTATTGCAAACTAAAGGATTATAAATTTGCAATAAGTCACGTGGTGATGAGTTTATAGCTGATAAATCTAAGGATAGGTCATTAGAGAGATATAGTAGAGAAAGGTCAATTGAAAGAATGCAAGAGAGGGATAATGAAAGGAGTTTCAATAAACTGCCTGAGAAGGCTAAGGATGACAGAAGTAAAGTGCAGTATGGTGATGCAACTTCAGAAAAATCTCATTCAGATGATCGCTTCCATGGGCAAAGCTTGCCTCCACCACCACCCCTACCACCAAATATGGTTCCTCAGTCTGTTACTTAATTGTCCATTGTTCTTTCTAATTTATTTAATTGTTTATTTATTACCTTATAATATATAGGAGTTAATTAATTAGAATGTTTGCTTTAATGTATTTGATCTCTGGATAAATGGTTTTTGATGTATATATGTTTTGGAAATGTCTGTAATTTCTAAATTGATGCAGGGATAAAAATTATATTTTTTTTAAAAAAATAATACCTATAGCAGATAAGCGCTGCTATAGGTATTATTTTTTTAAAAAATAAATCACCTATCTTAAGCGCTGTGATAGGTGACCTATCGCAGCGCTTAACAAGCGCTGCGTTAGGCTTAATAGCCTATAGCAACACTGGCTATTGCAGCGCTTATAAGCGCTGCTATAGGGCCAAAATAAGTGCTGCTATAGACATTTTCTGTAGTAGTGCCACATGCTCGAGAATGGGAGGCTTACATTGTAGTTCTAAAAAACAGAATGGTCCCAATGACTTGTTCATGATATATTTTCACTTGTTAACAATAATTCCTTTGCTTGTTAATAACGAGTCACTGGGATCACTACAAAAAAAAAGCTTATCACCGATGGATTTTACCGACGGAATTCCGTCGGAAAAAAATCAGCGACGGAATAGGTTCCATCGGTGATAAAGCCGTTGCTAATCGAATCACCGACAGAATATTATTCCGTCGGTGATTCTGTGACGGATCACCGACGGACTTCCGTCGGTGATCGTCACCTACGGAATTCCGTCGGCGATTGTCCGCTAGATCACCGACGGAATACCGTCGCTGATTTTTTTGTTGGAATTAGCGACGGAAATTCCGTCGTTAATTTTATCTGTTGTTTTTTTTTCTGTAATTTAGATTTTTTTTAAAGCTGTATTTAAATTTGGTTTTTTTCCCTAGCACAACAGCAAATAAAAATGCAAATAAATAAAATGAAATCCTGTAAATCCATAATTTAATAGATATGTAATAGACAACAAAATTAAATAACTAATAAAGTTTAATCCTGAAAGCAACAATTTCTTACAAAAAAAGAAACTAAACCACAGCAGCAAATTATGTCAACCCTTGTTGCGTGCATTTGTATTAGATGGAAGTGGTAATTGAATCCCCAGGCCTTGCAAGGCAGATGGAAGTGGTTGTTTACTTCTTTGTTTTGTTTTAGTACCTCATTCTCCTATGATAGCATTTCTTGGTTTTGTTTCAGTACCTCATTCTCCTGTGATAGCTCTGTTACCCTGTAGCGCAGTTGCTCAACGGTATTATCATGAACCCCTTCGTTGGCATTGTTGACAGAAGGCAAGTCATCGCTATTATTTTCATTCTCAGCCCCAAACCCATAAATGCGTCCCTTCTTATTTTTGCCTCCAGTAACCTCTAACCAAAGGTTCAATTCATCCTCATTAGAATGCACACTTGTAGAACCATCCTCAGCAGTCAAAGATTCTTTCCGCCTTATGTAATCATCCTGTATTTAGGTCACAAACTATTAACCATTAACTATAACAAAAATAATCATTTCTTTTCAATAGTACATTTAAGCCCATCAAAACAGCAACATTCTCCATTATATTACATGCCTCCCATCCATTCAATTCCTTTTTTACCTTCTAACCATCAAAACAGCATAAGTATAACAACAACAATCCAAGTTATTATTTAATCTTTTACATACAGCTAAAATCAGCAACAATAAGTGTAAATGATCTCACTTTTCTGTTAAACCCTATAAGCACTCCGTAGTCCCATAATCAACATAGTTCAATAGATCTTAAGACCATAAAACCATCCTTTAAGCATCCCAATAATTCAAACGAACTTCCACTTCATCAAGCACCCAAGTATTCTTCAACTTTATGTTTTAGTAAATTTCTAATCAGAGGAACAAAATCCAGCTTGCATATCAGACTAACCGAAACAAAGTATCCATATACCAATGAAATCAGACCAAAATAAATAGTAAATATTGGACAACATACAATCAAGTAACATTTTTTTGCATTAAAACACATAATAAAAGCTTTAAGAAATAGGACATTTTGATGCAAACAACATATATTTTCTTTACATAAACATTCTTAATATACTTACATAAACTGATTTTGCACGATGGTCCGAGGATTCACCAGTTGTCTCATCATAATGAGTCCTTTTGAACACTTCAAATACAGTAGGCTCTCTTCCAAATTCCTTAGCCTGCAATTAATTAACAAGATATATCATTCAAAAACATCTAATAAATGATTGATATTAAAGAAATAATTCTTACCATCCTTCTTCTGTGCTCAGTATTAGGAATGCTACCCCCTTTGTGTTGAGTGCCGCCAGTAGAAGATGCTCGATTATTTTTGTTTATCTCACTCTTGTTCCGAAAATCATCAGAACTCCATACTCTCAGCAACTCTTCAAACACAATATCTGGAATCCAATCAGGCCTAACTTCTTTCAAAAAGAAGTCCCGCCTGACATCATGCATTAAATATCTTAGGATGCTTTGACACTTTAGCTTCCAATTTTTCCTAATTGCATCATCATGTTCTGGTAGCCACTTATATTTTCTCTGCATAAATGAGAAGCAAATGAAAACTAGTTCTAAAAACTCCATAATAATAGAATCCAAACATAATAACATATAATAATAAAATGATGAGACATACCACCCATTCATTAAACCACGCGACCTTATAATCTTTAGGGGTAACTTTCCAGCACCAACATGGATGGTCAAATTTGCAACAAATTGCTTGACGAATGGTCCGAACAATTCCAACAACAGGATTAAACCTAATAAGAAAAAAAAATTCTTAATCATTATAAAGAATTGAGGTAAATATTCAATATTCAAATCAAGACAAACTTGTTTAAATTAGTGATAGTAAATAACTTACGTTGACTTCTCAAGCTCTATCGAGATTCGCCTATCTAAAACATCACAACCGTCCGGAGGGGTGACACAAGGACCTTGTGGAGTCGGGGGTTGTGAATTCTCCGTTCCTGGGGATTGTATATGAGATGGGGTTTCAAAAGATGGGATTCCAGATGGTGATATTGTATGTCTACCAAGTGCATCATGCAACTGAGAAGATGATCCACATGACAAGTTTGATCTAGGAATTGCTATTGGAGCAGATATAGGTCGCATATTAGCATTTGCCATCTCTTCTTCGGCCATATGCGACTGTAACAGTCTGGGGGTACTTGATGAAGCTGTACCACCCTTTTTCTTGCCATATGACATCTGCACATTCAAATAAAACATTAGATAATTCAATAGATAAAATTAAATTAAAAATAAATGCTATGAAACTTAATTCAATAATCTTAATTTAAACCATGACCATCATCGTCGTCATTTTATTCTTCTTATTGATCTTCGTAGTCATCATCCTCCTCATCATCATCCTCCTCTTCATCCTCTTCTTCCTCATCATCGTCATCTTCATCCTCCTCTTCCTCATCATCTTCATCTTCATCCTCCTCCTCATAATTATAAATCGTATTATCAATAGGCATAACAACTTCTTCATAACGAATTTCTGTATCTCTTTCATCCCTCAATTCATCATCATGAGCATTTATTGGTAATACAACTTCTAGTTCATCTACTTGAAAGGCCTCTATGTTGATTTCAGACGCAGGCATTTCAATTATGCTACGGGCCTTGGTCTTAATAACGACAAGCCAATTAGCCTTTTGACGACAACAAGGATATGGGGTGTAATACACCTGCATTGCTTGGGTGGCAAAAATAAATGGGTCATACTTGTTGTACTTGCGTAATGCATTAACTTCAACGGTCCCATAAAATTTGTCAACCTTAGTCCCACGATTTGGTGTTGGATCAAACCAGTCACACTTGAACAACACTAATCTCTTCAACGGCATACCCATGTATTCAATCTCTACAATTTCTTGTAGAATGCCATAAAAGTCATGTTCTGATTGATTGTAGTCAGTTCCTTTGATGCACACGCCACTATTTGTAGTCGATTTTCGAAGAGCCCACGAAGCTGTATGAAACTTATATCCATTGACAAAGTACATAGGCCATGTTCTCACTTTTCTCTTGTGGCCCCAAGCAAGGTCATGTAAAATTGGGTCCGTAATGTTGTTTGCAGGATCTTCAACCTTCAAGACATCAATGACAAAAAATAAGTCTTATTATTTGTACTAAGTAATATAATGAAATTAGTACTACTTACATGATCTTTGAACCATGATGCAAATCTTTCATTGATTTCAGATTCTACTTGATAATCTGTTATTTGACGATTCATTTCTTTCAAGATTTGGGCAAAAAGACTGCATTAAAAATTATGTGTTAGGCACACATATAGTTGATATTAGGTTCAAATTGTCACAATTTAAGATTACTTACTTCATGTAAGGCTGCACCTCATCACAATTCATTAGAACACATCTTGTAGCGGCTTTTGCTTCGTCATCTTCCAAGAATCGGAATTTACATTTTCCATATGGCCTTCCACGATGGTTAAATATCGATATTGGTGGCAACTCTGATTCTCTACCTTCATTTCTTATAGGCCTTCTTATTCTTGGTGGAACACCTAACTCAAAGTAGTGCGAGCTAAACATTGTGATCTCTTCAATTATATATGCTTCACATATAGATGCTTCAACCCGAGCTTTGTTTCTTACCTTTTGCTTCAAGGTATAAAGGAATCTTTCAAAAGGGTACATCCATCGATATTGAATAGGCCCCCCAACTTTAGCTTCGTATGGAAGGTAAATTGGTAAATGCTCCACAGAGTCAAAGAACGCAGGGGAAAGACTTTTTCCATCTTGCACAATGTAACAACTATATTTTGCTCTAACAACTCTAGTTTATCTACCATCAAGGTAGATGAACAAAGCTGTTTAAAGAAATTACTAAGCTCTGCAATAGCATTAAAGATACCATCTGGCAAACAAGTAAAGGCTATGGGAATCAAACGTTCCATGAATACATGACAATCATGGCTCTTCATTCCAAACAACTTTGCTTCCTTTATATCCACACAATGGGCTAGATTAGATGCATATCCATCAGGGAGGTTCAAATTCTTTACCCATCCACAAATTTGCCGTTTTTGTTCTAAATTCAACACATACTTTGCAATCGGCTTGACCATCTTCCCATTTCTTTCAACAAGTTCATATTCCTTTCGTCGACAATATTCCTTCAAGTCCAGTCGCGCATGTATATTGTCTTTAGTTCTCCCCTTTGTGTCCATGACAGTGTGAAACAAGTTGTCAAAACAATTTTTCTCTATGTGCATAACATCAAGATTATGACGAATCAAGTTACTTTTCTAATATGGCAATTCCCAAAATATACTTTGTTTTGTCCAATGATGAGTGCAATTATACCCCTCAATCGGAATAAGTTCTCCATGCTCAATAACCTTTGGAAGATTCTACACTCTGTGCCAAACTTCATATCCACTCAATCAAGGTGGAGGTGTTGATTGCTCAACTCTATTCTTATAAAATGAGGTTTTATTTCTCCTGAACGTGTGACCATTGGGGAGGAATTGACGATGACAGTCAAAGAAAGATGTTTTTCGCCCATGCTTCAATTAAAATGCTTTTGAGTTCTCCATACATATTGGACATGATAGTCTTCCCATTGTCATCCACCCAGACAACATACCGTAAGCAGGGAAGTCGTTGATTGTCCATAACAATGCAGCACGCATATTAAAGTTTTGTGCCAGTGAGGCATCATATGTGCACACCCCCTCACTCCACAATAACTTCAATTCATCTACTAATGGTTGCAAGTACACATCTATTTTCCCTTTTGGGTTATTAGGACCATGAATGATCAATGTCAAGAACATATACTCTCGTGTCATGCAAACCTCGGGGTGGTAGATTATATGGAGTAACAATCACAGGCCAACAAGAATAACACCTCCCAGATTGCCCAAATGGCGTAAATCCGTCAGAACACAACCCAAGCCTCACATTTCTTGGATCATACGCAAAGTCCGGATACGTCCTATCCAAAACTCTCCATGCTTCACCATCAGAAGGGTGAGAGATGACATTAGAACTACGACGGTTTTCATAGTGCCATCTCATTTCCTTTGCAGTTTTCTTAGAAGCAAACAATCTTTGCAATCTTGGGATGAGTGGTAAGTACCACAATTGCTTCCTTGAAATCTTTTTTCTTCTTCCATGACACCTTTTAGAGGAATATCTTTCCTCACCACAAAACTTACATCGAGTTGCACATTCATCATTTTTATAATACAACATACACCCTTTTACACAACAATCGATCTTCTTATAATCAAGACCTAGCTTTGCCACCAACTTCTTAGCCTCATACAAGTCCTTAGGCATAAGAGTGTCTTTAGGTTGTGTCCTCCGCATGAGTTGGGAAACTAAATTGTAGGATTGTTGAGACATGTTTGTTGCAGCTTTAATGCTTAATAACTACAAAGTTGCAGAAATCTGAGATTCCTCGTCACAACCTTCCCACAATGGTTGTTGTGCAGCTTCTAACATGTCATAAAATGCTTTTGCAGAAGCATTTGGCTCCTCTTCCATCCTTTCATTATAATTATCCCTAAAACTCGGTCCAAGGTGAGGCTTGTAGGGGACCTCGTCTTTCAAACACAAGTGCATCACATTCTGTTATGCTTTCTCCATGACTAGTCCATATATAATAGTCCGGCATGAATCCCTTACTATAAAGGTGTGTCCTCACCTCCTCAAATAGTTTATATGGATTACATTTACAATTCACACATGGACACCTAAGCTTTCCCATTGTTTGAGAATGAATGGATCAACGTGCATGATCAAAAAACTCTTGAACCCCTCTTTCAAAATCTTGTGTAACCCAATTGTTTCTCTGATTGATTCTATTATACATCCATCTTCAATTTTCTGGAATTTCCATTCTAAGAAAGAGAAATCCTATGTAAATACTATGTAAACTTTGAACCATGCAAGCAATATGAATCCCATTTGGATCAATACAAAAATGTTAGCAACGAATTAATCCTAAATCAGATAATAAAAGGAAATAACTGATAAAAGAGATAATGAAAACTTTAATTTAGAAGCATCAAATAGAGAACTAAATTAAACATTAAATTAAGCCTAAACCATTTTGACTCTTACAACATGTAAGTAAAAAAATAGGTTAAGCTAACAGCAGTAAAGGTAGTTATTTAAGAGCATGTTTACTTATTGTTGTTATAACAACACTTCAGTAAAAGCATAACATAATTCAATTAATAAAAAGCAGACTAAACAACTTTAAACAATTCACTAAAATCATCAAAAAAATATAAGTTGAATAAAGCCTAACTACCTTATAAGAATGCCCTAATTACAACACTTATCAAGCTACTTCCACTAATATAAATCCCCCTGAAACAAAGAAGACAATAAAAATTCAGAGTGTGTTTTCAAAATAAAATCACTGCAGCTAGGAATGGAAAATAATAAGAAAAAAAGAAGAATGAGAAGGAAGGAGAGGAGGTGTTACTGGCAGAAAAAAGTACAGCCAAACCACAGGTTGGAGACTACCGACAGCAAATGGAGGTCTGAGCAAGAAGAAGAGTTCTAAAACTTAGCAACGAAACTTGAGAAGCTTCAAACACTAAGAACCAAGGGCCATTTTCATCCTTGGCAAAGATAAAGAGCGAGATGGGGACAAAAATCACATACAATTTGCCCACTTTGGCTATTAACAATCAGACAGCAGATCTAAAATAATACCACAAGAAAGTATAGGGAGCCATCTAGCTAATTTCACAGTAAATACTCGAAACTCAAATTGCACGCCAAACCAAGACAGAAATTTCTCGTAAAAAAACATAAATAACTATACAATAAAGGCTTCTTCCAACAATCAAAACTCGAATCATTTTAGATCATGAATAAAAACATATAAAGGCTTCTTCAAACAATCAAAGAAAACTAAATCAAACATTAAATTAATCCTAAACCATTTTGATGCTTAGAGCATGTAAGTAATGTAACACCTGGACTTTTACTACTATATTATAGCCTTTTAATTGAATTATAACCACTTTCTAATGTCAGAAGCCCAAAAATACGTAAAAATTTAAACTTTTCTTTTAAAACATTAGACCAACCCTCTGTTGGTTGGAATGGGCTTTTCAGACAAATTGAAATAACTTAAAACTCTTTATAAAATAAAGTGGTTACTAAAACAATTAAAAGTACGCTAACCCTCTCGGGGTAACTATTCTTAATGCATAATACTTAAGAAAATTTAAATCTCTTAATAAATTTATACAATTCTAATGTTTATACTTTCTACTGATAATTTAATTTTACATCATATACAATAATCTTACTTTTCAAATTATAAAACTTAATTTCTTCATCTAGTCTTCTTCTAGCATTCCTGTCTCATCTTAATCATCTCACTATCTCCCGGCTATATTCTTTCCAACCTGCATTACTGAAAAATGTTTGGGGATGGGGGTGAGATTGGAAATCCCAATAGCAGTTTCTTTCATTAACTTATATTATCATGCTAGCATTGACATGTATATATTTCATAAACCTGAACAAATAAAACAATTATACATACTTCCTGCGCTCAATCTCTACCAGCCACTATTAACAATATTTTCGTTAACTAGTGGAGGCCTCACCTGCAGGATTTCTCGTTATAACATTTAAATTATAACTAACTGATCTGGCAAAGGGGGAGCGACCCACCTAAGCCTGGAATATTCCATAAACTCTATGCAGGAATTAACAAGGTTTCTAACCTTCATGCATAATGTAAACTTGAAACAGATATTATAAAATAATACATGCAATTTAATTGTTACTGAAATAAACTGCTACCTGTATCCTAAGCTTACTCTTCACTGTATTCCTTCCCTTCTACGTTCTCTGGAAATTCAATCTCACTATTTTGTCCTATAAATATTTATAGTATAAAATAATATATTAATATCTAATCTTAAGCATAATAATTAAACGTCTCTCACGTTCCTATAATTCTACCCCCTTTCTATTTCTAATACTAAATCTTAACTTCTAGATAAATGGTTAATCATCATTATAAATCAACATTGCACAAGCACTAATTAATATACATATAACTAGCATCCAACATAAAAGTAGTCTTACTAATTTACATTAAACTTACATACTAGATATGATAACACATGTTTCCAATCCAACTTAAAGTTTCTTATTTCCAATCAATTATAACCAACGTAACATTTTGACTTGGAAATTCCAAACAAGATATTACTAACCAAAACATTAATTTATCCTAACAATCATTCAATGTCAAGTCAACTACTTGGAAAGGTAATTCAAATTGAAATTCAATTCAAATTCAACAAATCAAAGGAACACCCCTTTAACTTCTTATCTTCCTTAAATTTCTTCCTTCTCCTTTTTAATTTTTCAATTATAATACCATCCTTCTTTCCTACTAATAAACCAACAACCAACTATCAACAACATTAATAATTATTTTCTTGCTTAACATTAACAACTATTTTAACTTCCCACTTCTCTAAATTCCAAATCCAATCTTAATTCAAACTTTTTGAAATAATAATCCAGAAGAACTCAACTCTTGTCCCTACATCAATATCAAGTCAACAATCCATAAATGTAATTCGCATTACATTTTAAATTAAGTCCAACAATCCAAGAATAATTAGTCTACCTTTCTTCATTCTTTACTCTTAATTCCTTTCGAGTTAATATTACCATTCCTCTTTTCTTCGCCAATAATCCAGCAGTCAATAACATCAACAAAAGCAGAGAAACACTACTACATTTATTACCATCAACTATCAACAACCATGTTTCCTATTTCTTGTTTAATTAACCATCATTCCTTCTTCTTTTCCTACACACAATTCACGGCCAGAGTATGAAAGAAACAGGGATTATGCATGTTAATAACTTCATATCAGTTAGCTCTAAGCAAACAACCTCATTTCCTCTTCCAAAGCATAACCAACAACAATGGCCATTTTTCCTTCTTTTGGCCGAACAGAAACAGAAAACAAAAGGAACAAAATTAAGCAGTATAACTCAAACTAATCACACACAAAGCAGGGAGAGGAATCAATAATTACAGCTCAAGAATTTTGGCTTCCCAAAATTCTCTTATTTCCCTTTTCTACCTCTCGGCCAGAGCAGAACAAGGGCATCTAGAAATTCAAAATTACATACTTGACAACCCTATATTAAATCAATCATAACTGGACAAATTCCAATCCATTCTAACAAGCAGAAATGAAATATCAATGGCCACATTTCTCCTTTGGCCGAACAGAACGCAGGAACAGGGGAAGCGAAGAACAATAATCCAACTTAACATTTTCAGATTCTTAAGGTACTTAAACTTATTCCCAGATATGATTCATCAAATACTAGCTCATTAATTGCCCAGAAAACCTCCCAAATTCTCGTCGGCTTCAACGAACAAGGAAGAAGAAAGAATTACTCAGAAATTCCCTAATCTTCAAATTTACCCATGCAATCCATTTTATGAGCCTAAACTTGCTTTTAATTACCATTAATCAAGCTCGAAATAACAAATACCCGAAACCCCCAAATTTAGCTTCGGTGAACAGTACCAGAGGAAGAACGTTTTGCAGAAATCGGACCATATTCGACTTTCCTCTCAAAATTAACACTTAAAACAACAAGAAAAAGCTTCAAGCACCATTTTCCTAAGCTTAGAAACTTCAAAAACCGACCAAATATTTTGAATCATCCCCCCCATTTCGCTCAAAATCGCGCCAGAAGGAGAAGGAAACAAGGAAACGGAGCTTACCGGAAGTTCCTTAAGCCTTCTTGGACGTTTCCCGCCGAGCCTCGCCGTTGGTCGCCGTCGATTTGGCCGTCCGCCGCCGTCGCTTCGCAGAACCAGAGAGATGAGAGTGAGAGTCGGTGAGAGAGAGTGATTTGGTGTGTGTATATGTGTGTGTTCGGGTGGAGGGAGGAAGTATATAATGTTAATCTTTTTTTTTATTATTATTATTTATTGTATGTGTACACGTGGCGGAAGAGGAAGTGCAAAATGGAAGAAGAAAGTCAAATTAAATAGGACATGTGTGTGGTTGAGATTTAAAGAGGAAGTGATATTTTAATTTTACTGGTATTTTATCATCCTGCCCTTCCCTGATTAATTGAGGATATCTTTAACTAGGGGCAGATATTGTCTTTTTAATTTCCTATTTTCTATTCTTCTCTTAAATCATAATTTTATTTATCATTATCATTTAGAAATATACCTAAATCTGTTCCCAAAATAATTTTTCTAGATATACTTTAACTTCTAAATTTATTTATAAGACTTTTTTAATTAATAACCAATACCCCATGATTCTAAATATCCCCTTATTTAAATTTATCTCCCAACTATTGTTCTTAACTAATAAAGAAAATAACTCTTAAAAATTATTAAAAATATACTGGGCCTCATAAATTTATTTATAAGGCTTTTTAATTCCTAAATACATTTCTAAGACCTCAACTACATTCTTATTATCTCTTTTCCCAAATTAGATTTTATTTTCTAATTAATCATTCTTTGTTTCCTAAATAAAATAAGCCTTAGAATTATTAAAAATACCTAATATCATAAATTTATTTATTTTAATACTTTTTAATATTTTAATAATATTCCTAAAACATAATTAATTCCTTATATCCATTTTGTAAATTTTGGGATGTTACAAGTAACTATATTAAGCTAATAGCAACGAAGGTAGTTCAACAAAAAACATAATTCAAGGAATAAAAAAACAGACTAAACAACTTCAAACAACAATTCACCAAAAGGATAAAAAATATAAGCCGTACTTAGCCTAATTACCTTATAATAAGATTGCCCTAATTGTGGCGCCGATCAAGCTACTTCCAATAATACAAATTCCCCTGAAACAAAGAAGACAATAAAACAATCAGAATCATGAAGAAACCATAAACTCATGCTCTTTCCTAACAAGTATACTAATCATTCAACGTTAAATTGGTCAACTTGCAACTAAAGTAACCATATTGAATTCTAAAGCTGCATGAAAGTTGAAGCAAGTTAAAGTATACATACACAACGGATCTTCTCAAATAACCCGACCTCCAAAGGAAGGAAAAAGTGGAAGAAGTAACAAGGGAAACAAATAAAATGAACTACAACACATATTATCACACGCATAACATTTTATATCACACGAAAAAAGAATGATACCAAATATAATGAACTAAATAATGCTTTCGTCATTTGTTCCAAAACATAATCATGGAGCTCGTTTACAATCTTTTAAGCATAAATTTTTCATTTGAAACTCTTTAACCATTTGAAATCGCCAATTTCCATGGTAAAACGAAAAAAAAATAACAGGCCTTTTTAAGGTGGCAATCGCACAAGAGGGGGGTGAATTGTGCTTAGGAAAATTAAAATAATAGCAAATAAATGCAACACAGAATCTTTATACTGGTTCGGCCAACACTGCCTACGTCCAGTTCTCCAACACCTTGTTGGGTTCCACTAACCACAGGTTTTACAACACAGGTTCACCTGTCAACCTTTACAGAGTTTTAGAATCCCTCTAAACACTCCCCCTTAATACCTGTAAGGAAATATCCCTGTTCTAAAGCACAAAGCTTTCAGAACAACCTTAAACAATAGAGGATTTCAATAAATATGTTCACTTAATGAACTGATTTTGATAAACACTTAAGTACAGATAAAATCTCTAAAACAATAAATACAGAAAACAGAGAGCAATGAATGAGTTCTGATTCATTGCTCTCTGTTTTCTGTATTTATTGTTTTAGAGATTTTATCTGTACTTAAGTGTTTATCAAAATCAGTTCATTAAGTGAACATATTTATTGAAATCCTCTACTGTTTGAGGTTGTTCTGAAAGCTTGGTGCTTTAGAATAGGGATATTACCTTACAGGTAGTAAGGGGGAGTGTTTAGAGGGATTCTAAAACTCTGTAAAGGTTGACAGGTGAACCTGTGTTGTAAAACCTGTGGTTAGTAGAACCCAACAAGGTGTTGGAGAATTGGACGTAGGCAGTGTTGGCCGAACCAGTATAAAGATTCTGTGTTACATTTATTTGTTATCATTTTAATTTTCGGAAGCACAATTCACCCCCCCTCTTGTACGATTGCCACCTTCAAACAGCAAATCACACAGCTAAATTTGGATCAAACAAGCAACCCAAAATCCCATCGCAGAATCGAAAAACCATCAAAACCAAAAAAAAACAACAAACAATCAGGGAAAATTTCAACAACCCAGAAATCCAAAACCGCAGATATGTACCTTGTCGAAAGTTAAAAGAGACAGACGCCCAGAAAGAAAGCACGAGAACAGTGAACACGGATGACCAGAGCAAGAACGCCGAGCAGAGCGGAGGACGGCGTGAAGAACGATGTGAAATAAGACGAAGAAGACGAATGGGAACGGCGAGCAGAGCGGAGGACGGCGAGGGAGGAATAGGGACGGCGCGAAGCGAAGTCCGACGGAGAAGACGAAGACGAAGACGAAGGAGGAAAGGGGACGGCGCGATTTGTGCTAGGGCCAATGTGAAAATCGTTTTGTTATATCAGTTTTTTTGTTTTTTTTTCTTTTTAATCCACTTTCCGACAGATTACCGGTAATTGTGGGACTAAATTGCCGACGGATATTCCGTCGGAAATTTTATTTTCCGACGCAATCACCGACTTAATAAATCCGTCGGTAATTTCCGACGGAATATCCGTCGGCAATATTTCCGCCACTATTCCGTAGGAAATAAGCTGTTTTTTTGTAGTGGATCTGTTTGATATTATTTATCTTCCCTGAGACTACAATGCAATTATCCCTATATTATATTCTGATTCCTCAAATTGTCATCTAGTAGAAGAATGCTTTATCTGTGTGGGAGAAAGCAAGGATACCTTTTTATCCACCATCCAGCGGATGATATGTGGAATTTGACAAAATACTTTAGGGCCTGTTTGGTTCAGTGAAAATCAGCCAAGGGAAATGGAAAATCAGCGAGCAGGTTTGGCTCAACTTAATTTCAAAAAATAAGTGCTTATTTTGAGGTAAAAGTAACTTATTTTGTTGGTAGCTTATTTTATATGTTTGTCTCGGCTTATTGTTAATCTGACTTATAAGTAACTTATAGCTTATAAGTCAAAATAAGCATAAGCTGTTTAAAATAGCTTATTTCTGACTTATAAGTGATGTATAAGGTGGGACCCACAAATTTTGACTTATTTTTCACATCCAATCACAACTTACCCAAACATACACAATTTGACTTATAGAAAATAAGTCACTTATAAGTCATTTTTTTACAGCTGACCCAAACATAAATCTCATTACACAATCTGACTTATTTTTAATATGACTTATAAGTAACTTATAGCTTATAAGTCAAAATAAGTATAAGCTGTTTAAAACAGCTTATTTCTTACTTATAAGTGACGTATAAGGTGGGGCCCACAAAATTTGACTTATTTTTCACATCCAATCACAACTTACCCAAACATACACAATCTGACTTATAGAAAATAAGTCACTTATAAGTCATTTTTTTTACAGCTGACCCAAACATAAATCTCATTACACAATCTGACTTATTTTTAATATGACTTATATATAAGTCACTTTTTCATAAGTCCATCCAAACACACCTAGCATTTTTCATTGTGTTCATGCGTTTCGTTGCCAGATTCATCTGATTTCCTTTTCCAGCGGACGGTCATTTTCCTTTAAAGAGGGGAAAATAGCTTCCTACCTATTTTGTTGGGAACTCATTTTCCATCAAGTGAGGGAAGATCCAGATGACCATTTTAGCCTCATTCCTGTTCTTCTCCTCATTCCTGATTATGAATTTTTTTTTTTAATGTTGGGGAAGGTTTTCCACGTCTCACTTTCAAAAGTGAGACGTGGAAAACCTATTTTTCACGTCTCACTTTTGAAAGTGAGACGTGAAAAATAGGTCTCTCAGGCTTTTTACATCTCATAATTTTTATGAGACGTAGAAAGTTTTTTTTTTTTTAAATTTACGTCTCATAAAATTTGTTAGACGTGGAAAGGGTTTTGTTTTCCACGTCTCACTTTCAAAAGTGAGACGTTAAAAATCTATTTTTCACGTCTCACTTTTGAAAGTGAGACGTGAAAAATAGATCTCCCAGGCTTTTTACGTCTCATAAATTTTATGAGACGTAGAAAGTTTTTTTTTTTTTAAATTTACGTCTCATAAAATTTGTTAGACGTGGAAAGGGTTTTGTTTTCCACGTCTCACTTTCAAAAGTGAGACGTTAAAAATCTATTTTTCACGTCTCACTTTTGAAAGTGAGACGTGAAAAATAGATCTCCCAGGCTTTTTACGTCTCATAAATTTTATGAGACGTAGAAAGTTTTTTTTTTTTTTAAATTTACGTCTCATAAAATTTGTTAGACTTGGAAAGGGTTTTTTTTAAAAAAAAATCCAGTACTTTCCACGTCTCACAAAATTTGTGAGACGTGAAAAGTTATTCCCGCCTTCTTTTCCATCATATTTCGTGTTTACCGCTTTTTTTTTAAGAATCCACGTCTCATAATTAAAAAAGAGACGTTAAAACTTTTTCACATATTTACAATTTTGCCACCGCCTTTTTTTTACATCTCATATTCAAAAAAGAGACGTGAAATGGGGACGTAAATAGTGTTTTTTGTAGTAGTGCTCATTCAACTGTCACTTCACCTCTTTCTCTCTCTCCACACTCAATGACGGAATAGAGAAGAAGAAAATGCATACCTCAATCGTTCTCTACATCTACCAACATTCATGGCAAAGAAACTCCTCTCCTCTTGTCGTTCGTGCCTTTGTCACCGCCAAAGCAGTCGATTTTTTTTCTCCTGAACCAGAGCAGTCGAATACGGATCTGAAGGGAGTGGAAGGTTTTTTTTAACTTGAAGGGAATGGGATGAGAATGAGACGCACTAAAGGGTTTTAAGATATTTATTGCTACAATAATTTTCTGACCAATTTATTTATTGCTAATTAAAATTGCTGGAGACACTGCCACGTTATTGCCGAGGAAGTAATGGCATCACACAAACACTCTGATATAGTGATATGGTGTTATTTTAATTGTTAGTTTTTAATTTTGCATTTGTAATTCGGGTATATAAAAAAAAGTCCTAATAATTAGTTTGAGAATGTAGTAAAGAGTAAAGACATCCAAAAATATAATCAATTGGGACAATCCAGGTACCATATTTACTATTTTCCCAATTATTTAATATATACTATTTTCTGGAAATTTATAATAATTGTTAATTTGTATTGAAAATTTAAATATATTTTATCGTACTTCTAAATAAATATTGTATATTAAATATTGAATTCTTGAATTTAAATATAAATTTTATTAAATAAATAATATAAAGGCAATATGGTCATTTCTGCATAAATATGAGTTTCCTTACCACAATTTTCAACCAACCAAACATAAAATTTTTAATTTCATTCCTTTCCATTTCTTTGCATACCAAATATCACTACAAAAAATCATCAAATTACCGACGGAAGAAATTTCCGTCGGTAATTACCAACGAACTACTGAAGGAAATTCCGTTGGTAAATTTACCGAAGGAAATTCCATCGGTAAACTTACCGACGGAATTTCCGTAGGCAATTAATTATTTTAATATAAAATTATTTTAATTTATAAATTTTATATAAAATAATAAATTACCGACAGAAATTCCGTCGGTAAATTTCTGTCGGAAATTTTATTAATTATATTATTTTATATATAAATTATTATTTTAATTTATTAATAATATATTAAAATATGATTATTTTATAAAATATTATTACCAACGGAAATGTTCCATCGGTAATTTTATGAATTATATTATTATTTTAATTTATTAATAATATATTAAAATATTATTTTATAACTAAAATATTATCTTTATTTATTTTTAAAAATATTTTATAAATAAATAATATTGAATAAATATTAATAAAAATTAACATATACAGGTATGTCATATAAATTTTTAATAAATTTAATTTTTTATTAAATAATGTAATTTATTAATAAATATTAGTAAGAAATATGAAAAATAATTATAATTGAATAATACATATAATAAAATAATTTATTAAATATAATTAAAATTATTATAATTTAATTGAAAATTATATATTTATAATTTAGATAAAATATAATTATAATAGTGGGAGTTTGAATATTATAAATATAATTGTTTGTAAATAATATCACATGGTCTTCAAAACTCAACTGGTTAAGGCATCAGCATGCTCGCAAGAGGTTGCGGGTTTGATACTCAGGTTTGCCAAAATTGAAGACAATTTGTGGAGGCGACACGTGACATCATGTGGAGGCGACACGTGGAAGTACGTGAGAGCGACATGTGGCGGCCAAAAAATTTGGCATATAATTTAAAAAAAATTTAAAAATTTACCGACGAAAATTCCATCTGTAATAATAATATTTTAATATATTATTTATAAATTAAAATAATAATTTATTTGTATAATAAAATAATAATAAAAATTAACGACAGAATTTCTGTATGAAAATTTGTCGATAATTACTGATGGAAAAAAAATTCCGTCGGTAAATGAATTACCCATCAAGGAATTCTCGACGGAAAAAATTCCGTCGGTAATTTTTTTTCGACAGAATTCCGTTGGAAAACTGAAATTACCGACGGAATTCCGTCAGTAATTTTGTGTTTTTTTGTAGTGTATGTCAACTTCCTTTTCTTTCCTTTTTGTTCCGTCTGAATACTTTCTATGAACCAAACGGGCCCTTACACTACTACAGAAATACTCTATTGCAGCGCAACAATAGCAGCGCTTGCAAAACGCAAGTGATGTGATAGGTATAATATGACCTATACCAGCGCTTTTAAAAAAAAGTGTTGGTATAGGTATAAGCATATCCCAGCACTTAATAATTTATAAGCCTTGGGATAGGACCCAAAGTATTTAAATATTGTTTAAAAAATTGGTTTTAGATAATTTTTTAAAGAAAATTTAAATCATAGGGGCCTATAGCAGCGCTTAAGCGCTGCTATAGGCCCTTGTGATTTAAATTTTATTTAAAAAATATCTAAAACCAATTTTAAAAATACTAATTCATTTTAAAAAAGGAAAAATATTTAAAAATACCTATTTAGGCCTATAGCAATGCTTATTACGTAAGAAGCGTTGCTATAGACCTATAGACCTAAATAGGTATTTTTAAAATTGGTTTTAGATAATTTTTTAAAGAAAATTTAAATCACAGGGGCCTATAGCAGTGCTTATTTAAATCACAGGGGCCTATAGTAGCGCTTGGACATTGATATTGTGGGCATGGTCGATTGGTATACAATTATGCTATTAAGATCCAGATTTGAATGAATTTGATTGCTTTATAAGTCTTAGGATATGTTAGGCTCGCGAAAATTTATTGCTTCATCTGCCCCCTATTGTTGTAATGCTTTCTAACCAATGGGAGGCATTGCTACAATTTGGCTGCTTTTCTGGGAGAATCTGCTGTAAGACTAGACATTGGTTTAAGTGTAATTAAATTATAGGACTTAAGTGTGTGCTTTAAGATTTGCTTAGTAATTAGATTATAGGTCTCAAGTGTGTGCTTTAAGATTTGCTTATGTTTTTTTGGTCTTCTCTTTCTTGCCTTTTTAATGTGTCATGCTGGCCCCGCTTACTGCTTGTTGAGATTGTAAATTGAAAAGCATGTGAGCCTTAACATTTGTTATATGTTTTTCAGGATAAAAGGAAAGATGCTGTAAAAAAAGTGATCGCTGCTATGATTGTTGGGAAGGATGTTTCATCATTGTTTACAGATGTGGTAAGTTGCATGCAAACAGAAAATTTGGAGTTAAAAAAATTGGTCTACTTATATCCGATAAATTATGCAAAAAGTCAGCCTGATCTAGCGATACTTGCAGTGAATACATTTGTGAAGGTAAAACTTGGAATGAAATGTAATATATTATAGGGATTGAAATGATTGTTCAAGCTTCATTTATTTGTCAAAATTCAGTGTGAGGCTTTCTTTGGCATGCTTATTTACCATGTTGCATTGCTTTATAGAATCCATTTTAATTTTATATGGACTAATTGCCTGTTTTCTGATGTGTGGGATTTCTAGCCTAATTGATGATTGTTTTGTTGACGTAAATAAAGAACTAGCAGTATATAGTAAATTCTTAGTCATTTCATGGAGTTACCATGTTGCATTGTTTTTTAATTGTTCTGGTGTCTTTGAATGAAAAAATACAAGTACAAACATTTAGGTTCTCTTTAGAAACATATAGTATGCTTGCAATTTTTGCCGTTTTAACAGTGGGCATTCTGACTTTGTAGATGAAACCTTAAGCATGATTAAGTGATTTTGATTATGTAATTTCAAATAAATGTTATTAGTATATAGTAAATATATTTGAGAGAGACTTTGATTTCTAGAATGTTTAGTGAATCTACATGTTTTAATTTACTTAATTGTCCATTGTTCTTTCTAATTTATTTAATTGTTTATTTTTCTCTAAGTATATTACTTTATAATATATAGGAGTTAATTAATTAGAATGTTTGCTTTAATGTATTTGATCTCTGGATAAATGGTTTTTGATGTATATATGTTTTGAAAATATCTGTAATTTCTAAATTGATGCAGGGATAAAAATTAATTTTTTTTAAAAAAATAATACCTATAGCAGTGCTTATTTCGTTATAAGCGCTGCTATAGGTATTATTTTTTTAAAAAATAAATCACCTATTGCAGCGCTTAGGCGCTGCGAAGCGCTGCTTTAGGTCACCTATCGCAGCGCTTAACAAGCGTTGCGTTAGGCTTAATAGCCTATAGCAGCACTGGCTATTGCAGCGCTTATAAGTGCTGCTATAAGGCCAAAATAAGTGCTGCTATAGGCATTTTCTGTAGTAGTGTTAGGTATAGATTTTAATTGTTTCAAGCTAAACAACATATTATCATTTTCTAACATTAAATTACTGTGGGCTAATGTTACTGTTGGTCCATACAACTTGACTGAATTTTGATTTAGGCTTAAGTCAAATCATGATTTTAGACATCTATAGTTGTATAAGAACTTGGTCAGGTTAGCATTGTTAATTAAAGAGATATAAAAAAAAACTCATTAAAATACAAGGGTAAGGTCCATGAACTTTTATTTTTAATGAGTTCTTTATATATATATATATACAAGGGTAAGGTCCATGAACTTTTATTTTGGTTTTCATATTCGTACTTTTGGAAAATATTAGTTTTTGTTCATACATTTAATGTCAATAAATAAAAATTAACACCAACAAACTCAACAAGTTGTTTTAACACTATAAGGACTAAAAATCATGTCGCAAAACTGCAGAGATTAAAACTATGATTTCATGAAAGTGTAAAGACCGAGAATAGAATTAACTAATTATAATGATTGACAACATCAATCATAGTTTTTTTTTTAATAATTTCTAAATTTTCTTAATGTCTATATCTAAAATTAAATATCTTAACATGATTGATCAAAATTTCTAAGCATTGAAATTGATATATAAGAGGGAATTGAACACAAATACTAATTTTGGAATTTTTTTATTTCAAATTTTTTATGGATTTAGTTGTGAAAATTTCATAGAAAAATAACATATTGTAATTCTGAAAATCAAAAGGGAGAAAAATGTTAGAATGTTAAGTTTTGATGATAACTAAACATAGCTTAGGCATAGGGAAGGGCTATGATAAGATCAGAAATATCTTAGGTTTAATCTGATAGAGATTTCTAAGTCTTAACCAATCGATCAGGGATAGATTGCAAGTCAAATAACTTAAGCCCAATCGATTAGAGAAGAATCAGATAGCGCCCAATCGATTAGAGGCCCCTGTGATCGATGATAAAATTTTAGCCTAATCGATTAGAGATGTGTAATCGATTAAGAGACCTTAGTCCAATCGATTAGAGTCATGTAATCGATTAAGAGATCCCAGTCTAATCGATAAGAGTCCAGTAATCGATTAAGAGTTAATTGCCTAATCGATTAGAGCCATGTAATCGATTAGGAGAAGATTAAGTAATCTGAATGTAATCTGTTTGCAATCGATTAGAGGAATATGTGTAATCGATCAAATCTGTCTAATCGATCAGGCCTCCCCTATAATCGATGAGTCGCATGAATTACTAATCTGATGTTCAGTGATGCAGGCTATAATCTATAGGTAATCGATGTGTAATCGATTAGACAACAGATCCTGTGATCGATCAGAGGCATGTAATCGAAGTGGCGATAGAAAATATTCAAAATCAATGGTCAAGCCTATTTTTAGCTTTCAAAGTACAGAGTTGTTCAGACCTACTTATGGAAATTAACGTTAACACATAAGTTGATCAAAAGAGCCGTTGGAGCTCACCTACTCTGTCAGCGATAGAAGAAGAAAGATGAGCTAAAGCAAAAGCAAGTACAATGGAGTAAATGCATAGCAGATTTCATCACCATTACTCCACTAGACTTCTCAATCTTCCTTGAGGACTTCAACGGCCATATTCTCAACGGATATATTTCTATGAGAAACTATAAATGCTATTGGAAAGAAGTTAGTTGTAGAAATTGATTGCCACATTGATTATCTGTATCTACTGCATTCAATACTCTCAACATTCATTGATTTCATACTCTTAAGTGTGTAACACAATCTGTTCAATTGAGTGAACAATCATATTGTATTCATTATCAAAGTGAGATTTACTCTTAAGATAGTGGGATCTTAAGAGTAAGGTGTAATCTTACAAAGTGTAAGGGGGAGTGATCAGTAAAGAGGGTAGTTCTTGCTGTCACTGTCAAGAGCCTGATTGAATCTTGAGGAACTAGTGGAACCCAACTTCAAGTTGGAGAACTGGACGTAGGCCAAGTTTGGGCTGAACCAGTATAAACTGTGTTGTCATTTCAGAATTAGTTTTTGAAAGCACAATTCACCCCCCTCTTGTGCATTCCTGTCTGTTACATTTGGTATCAGAGCTTGTTCTTCTCAGCTTACACTGATCCCACGATCAGGAGAAGAAAAGATCTATCATGGCAGGATATGACAACGTTCTCCTAGAAGGCAGTTCAATCAACAAACCCCCTGGATTCAATTGTGAACATTATACCTTTTGGAAGATGAAAATGAAAGTGTTCATCAAATCATCTGGGTATGATCTTTGGAGGATAGTTGAAGAAGGGAACCTTGTTCCTATGAAAACTGAAAATGGAGTTCAAGTGCCAAAGCTTCCTCATGAGCTGACAGATGATGACAAAGGAGACCTAGAACTCAACAGCAGAGCAGTCTTGATTCTCCAAAATGCCTTAAGTTAGAAAGAATACTTTAGAGTATGTCATCTGGAGACTGCCAAAGAAATGTGGGACGCTCTAGCAGTTGCTCATGAAGGAACCAGTGGTGTAAAGACTAGAAGAGTTGAGCAACTAATTACTGACTTCCACTTATTCAAAATGGAAGAAGGAGAACCAATTAGGGAGCTTGAAATTAGATTCACTCACTTTATCAATAATCTTAAAGCTCTCGGAAGAAGAATTTCAGAGGCAGAACAAGTTTCCAAAATCTTAAAGATTATGACTCCAGAATGGCAGATGAAAGCTACTGCAATCCAATAAATGAGAGGAGAATCCATGAGCTCCATCACGTCACTGTTTGGAAGTCTAGCTGAGTATGAAACAACTATTAAAGTGCAAAGAGAACTCTATGGAGATAAAAAGAAAAAGAATCTTGCGCTAACAGCGTCTACAAAAGATGAAGATGAGGAGGAACTGGATGATGATGAGATGGCTTTTATGGTCAGAAAATTTAGAAAATTCTTCAGAAATAGAGGAAGATACCAGAGAGGTGGCTCAAGTAACATCAGAAAGGACCCCCAGAAAAATGCTCCTGTGTGCTATGAATGTAAGAAGCCTGGACACTTCAAGGCTGAATGTCCAAGTCTTCAAAGATTTAAAGAAAAAGAGAAAAAGAAGGAGAAATTCCAAGGCAGAAAGAAAGCATACGTTTCATCTATATGGGGAGACAGTTCAGATAAGGAGACTAGTGATGTTGAGGAAGCAGCCAACCTCTGCCTAGTGGCTCAAGAGGAATCATCTGATAGTGAGGTATATCCTACTAACCCATCTTTTTCAAGAGCTTCAAGATGCTTATGATGATATACATATTGAATTTTAAAAACTTGCAAAAGAAGTATCTATTCTGAGAAAGAAAAACAAAGAACTTGAAAAGAAAACTGAAAAATCTGATTGTGAGAAATGTAAACAGATTTCAGAAGAGATTCCTCAAGAAGATTCTGATTGCAAAAACTGTGAAATTCTTCGAAAAGAAAATGGAAAAATTTCTGAAATTCTAAAGAAGTTCACCAAGAGTACAGAAACTCTTGATATCATGCTAATGAATCAAAAGGCATATAGAGATAAAACTGGAATAGGGTATGATTCAATTCCCAAAAATTTGAAAGAAAACAGATTTGTACCAAAAGAGAAATCATACATGAAATTTTTCAGAAAAGCTTCAGAATATTCATCACCCTTCTCTTTCTGCAATTACTGTAATAGAAAAGGTCATTCTGAATCCACTTGTTATCCTAAGAAATATGGATTATCAAAATCATACAAGTGGGTTCCCAAAGGGACACATCAGCCTAGAGTCCACTTGGACCAGAGGCAGCAAACTAATCCCAAAGGACCTAAGAAAATTTGGGTACCTAAAACTGTTTAGTATGTGCAGGTATGTCTCAAAGCATCGAACAACGCAAAATGGTATATTGACAGTGGGTGCTCAAGACACATGACAGGAGATAAAGAAAAATTGGACAACCTGATTTTAAAGGATGGTGCCAAAGTGAGTTTTGGAGGAAATCAATCTGGTAAAATCACTGGAAAAGGAGACATTGGTCCAGTTAAAGATATCTATCTTGTGGTTGGTCTCTGTCACAATTTGTTGAGTGTCAGTCAAAGTACTGACAGAGGTAACTGGGTAATTTTTGACTCAGATGAATGCTTCATAGTAGATAAGAATGAATTAGCTATAGACAAATCAAATATAAATTACAGATTGAAAGCCAACAGGAATGGAAACCTGTATGTAGTAGATTTAAATCAGCATCTCTCTGAAAAATGTTTTATTAGCAATTCTGATAATTGTTGGCTATGGCATAAAAGATTAGCTCATGTTAATATGTCTCAATTAGAGAAATTAATTAAAAAGGATTTGGTTATTGGGATACCAAATATGAAAGTAAAATCTGATTTGGTGTGTGAAGCATGTCAAAAGGGTAAATAAACAAAGTCCTCTTTTAAACCTAAGAAGGAAGTTACCACTACTAGACCTCTGGAACTAATTCATATGGATTTGGTTGGTCCAGCAAGAGTGAAGAGTCTAGGAGGAAGTCTGTACACTCTTGTGATTGTGGATGACTATTCTAGGTTCACTTGGACTATGTTTCTTTCCTCCAAACATGAAACTTTTGATGCTTTTTATGTGTTTGCTAAGAAAGTGCAGAATGAGAAAGACAAGAAAATCAGCTCAATCAGAACAGACCATGGAGGAGAATTTGAGAACCAAGATTTTCTAGATCTCTGCAAAGAAAATGGAATCAATCACAATTTCTCAGCCCCTAGAACTCCTCAACAGAATGGAGTGGTTGAAAGGAAGAACAGAGTACTCACTGAGATGGCCAGAACAATGCTCAATGAAAAAGGAGTATCTCAAGTATTCTGGGCAGATGCGATGAATACTGCATGCTACATCTCAAACAGAGCTTACATTCGAAAGGGAATGGACAAAACTCCATATGAGCTGTACAAAGGAAGAAAGCCAAATGTAAGCCATCTTAAGTTGTTTGGTTCCAAATGCTTCATCCACAATAATGGGAAGGTAAATCTAGGTAAATTCGATCCTAAATCTGATTCTGGAATTTTCATTGGCTATTCTAGTAGAAGTAAGGGTTATAGATTTTCAATAAAAGGACTTCCACTGTTGAAGAGTCAGTTCATGTAGTCTTTGATGAAACTGACTCTAAGCAGAATATTACACCAGAAGATGAATCAGTTCTTCAAAAGAGGGTTAAAAATTCTAATCAATCATTAATTCCACTAGATGAATCTCATGAGGAGAGACAAGAGGATGATTCACATGATGCACCAGCTGGACCATCAGCATGGAAACATCACAGGGATCATCCACCTGAGCAAATCATTGGTGAGGTTAATGAAGGGGTTAGAACCAGACATCAAACTCAAAATGCAATACATTTCTTTGCATTTATTTCTGAAATTGAACCCACTTGCATTGAAGAAGCTTTAGAAGATTGTGATTGGATAACTGCAATGCAAGAAGAACTTAATCAATTTGAAAGAAGTCAAGTTTGGGATTTAGTTCCAAGGCCTTCAAATTATCCTATTATCGGAACTAAATGGGTTTTCAAAAACAAACTTGATGAACATGGGACTGTTGTTAGAAATAAGGCAAGACTTGTGGCTAAAGGATATAACCAAGAAGGTATTGATTATGAAGAGACTTTTGCTCCAGTTGCAAGATTGGAAGCAATAAGACTGTTATTAGCTTATGCATCCCTCAAAAATTTCAAACTTTATCAAATGGATGTAAAGAGTGCCTTTCTTAATGGTTATATCGTGGAAGAAGTATATGTTGAACAACCTCCTGGTTTTGAAATTGCCACTAAACCAGATCATGTCTTTAAGCTTAAAAAGGCCTTATATAGACTCAAACAGGCACCAAGAGCTTGGTATGAAAGGTTAAGTAATTTTCTATTAGAAAAAGGTTTTTCAAGAGGAAAAGTAGACACCACTCTATTTATTTTACATAAAAAGAAAAACATGCTTGTTGTACAAATTTATGCAGGGAGAATTCGAGATGTCCATGATGGGAGAACTCAACTTCTTCCTTGGGCTTCAGATTAAACAAAGAAAGGATGGGCTTTTCATCTCTCAAAACAAAGTATGTGAAGGAAATTCTGAAGAAATTTGGAATGGATCTGTCCAAGGAAGAAGATACTCCTATGAGCTCCACAGCAGTAATGGATGCTGATGTAGAAGGAAAGGACTTCAATAAAACAACATATAGAGGTCTAATTGGTTCTCTCTTATATCTAACTGCCAGCAGACCAGATATTCAATTCAGTGTGGGAGTATGTGCCAGATATCAAGCTAATCCTAAAGAAATGCATCACACATGTGTTAAAAGAATCTTAAGATATCTGGTAGGAACTCAGGAGCTGGGGCGGTGGTATCCAAAAGGAACTCATGAGTATCTTATGGCTTACTCAGATTCAGATCATGCTGGGTACAAAACTGATAGAAAGAGTACGTGGTCAATGTGCATATCTTGGAGGATCCTTAGTCTCTTGGGCAAGCAAGAAACAAACATGTGTTTCTCTATCTTCTACTGAAGCTGAATATATAGCTGTTGCAACCTGTTGTGCTCAAGTTCTATGGCTCAAGCATAAATTGAGGGATCTAGGGATGGAGTTTCCAGAAGCTCCAATCCTCTGTGACAATACAAGCACTATCAGTCTAGCCAAAAATCCTGTACATCACACAAGAACAAAGCACATTGATGTAAGGCATCATTTCATCAGAGATCATGTGCAAAAGAAGGATGTCAGAGTGGAATTTATTTCAACACACTTGCAGCTGGCTGACATTTTCACTAAACCCTTAGAAACTGGACAATTCATGTTCATCAGAAGAGAATTGGGAATGGTAAATCCCAATGAGTTGTTAGTTTGTATTAAAATTATCAATTTATCTGAATTATTTCATGTTTTTGATGATCTAATACTAACTTAGGCATCGGAGTATCAAAATAGAGTTTTTGCAGGCTCTGCGTCCAATCAATCAGGCAACCTTAATAGATTACAGAGCATGCCCTGTAATCGATTAGGCATCGATTAGAGAAGAAAGAAGGATCAATTAGGGAGAAAGACATAATCGATCAGAACTGTCTGATCGATCACAAGGAAGGAGTAATCGATTGGGCATCGATTACTCAGCTTGGAACTATCGATCACAGCAACCCTAATCGATCAGACGCATCTCATCGATCAGAGACTACTCCCTGTAATCGATTACTCAGTACGTGTAATCGATTAGGCGTCAACGGTAACTTTTGTAACGTACACTTTCTCTGACAGTTACATGCTTTTCTGTGATTTCTCTCTCATATAAACTTGACATGTGCATCTGAAGCATCATTTCGCACCATATTGCATTTGTTCTAAAGCATTCTCTCTTCATCTTCTCTTAAACCCTAACGTTCGAACCATCAAATCCCTTCGTGATTATCATAACTGTTGCCATCATTCGAATCATTACCAGACATAACTCCTCCAAAACCAGTTACAATCCTTCGACTTAACAGGCATAACCCTCAATCCTCTATATAACTTCTACCCATGGCACCCAAGATGCGTATCCCAAAGAACTATAGAGCCCAGATTGTCCCTGATACAGTTCCATTACCCCAAGGAGACCCAGCATTAACCTACAGACATCCTTCTCCACCCTCAAATCCTATTCCCTCAACCTCTCAACCATCACCACAAATGGCCAAAACCCGTAGCTCTGCATCCAAACCTCAACACAAAAGTCCTTCATCAGTCAGAGTCAGAGAGCTTATTTCAGGGGATACAGAAGTTCCCATTGATTCATCATTTGCCCAGGATCCTATTGAGGAAGCCTCAGAAGATATTCAGAGGAGAGCCTTGCAACCAAGGTGTGGTTTTGTTGATGTTGATTATCTGGAGAAGAATGGCTTCCCTGTGACTGAGTGGTTGGCACCCTACAAGCATTGGATAGGAATCCAGAACCACTACAATGAGAAGGTTATCAAGGCCTTCTATTCCAACATGAAGATTCATGTCATTGAAACAGAAGGGAAAGTCACAGGAATTACAATATCTTCCAAAGTCAGAGGCAAGGCCTTCTCTTTTGATTGGAAGAATTTAAACCAATGGCTTCATATGGATGGGCCTAATATGGAAGAGTACAACTCCTGGCAGATAAGAAATAAATTTTCAGATGAAGAACTCAAGCAGATCTATCAGCCAATGAGTCCTATCAAGGGAAATCTAACACCTGCTCAATTGCCTCCTGCCTATAGGATTCTTCATTATGCCTATTCCAGATGCATGGTCAACAAGGCAGGAAAATTTTCTCTGATTCTGGACATTGATAATCCTATTCTGCCTATGCTGATCAACAAGATTCCTATTAACCCTGGACAAGTTATATGTGAAGAATTTTTGAGGTTTCACAAGACTAAGACAGTGAAAACCACTCTTCCCTTTGCTCAACTAGTGTCTTTCATCCTCTGCAACAACAAAGTCTTCTGGCTTGAAGGTGAACAGAATAAAGAACCACCCAAGTTTGATCTGACTAATCTGAAGAAGATGGGGGTGCCTCCCTTTGGACAGATTCCCTCTCAGCCTGATCCTACCATTCATATTGAAGAGGAACAACCTGAAGCAGAAATTGGATCAGAAGGCATTCCAGACCAGGGCCATGTTCCTGATCCCATGGAGCAAGAAGAAACTCCTCATACTTCTCCTGTGAGCCCTGCACCACAGGCTCATCCTCACCCTTCTACATCTCTTCCAGATAAAGGGGTTTCCCTTCCTGCAAATATTATTGATGATCTGGTTGAGAGAGTTTCAGCCAGGGTGGTGGAAGAAGTGGCTCTGGAGCATCAAGCCATGGAGGATCGATTGCTCAAAAGATTAGTGGCTGCCTTGAATGACTCTGTGGTGAAATCTGTCAAGGAAAGCACCATGACCATTTTTAATGGATATGATGCTGTAGTGAACATGCACAAGTTTTTGCACAACAGACTTGCGGGATTGGAGGCCATTCTGAGGGACTCTCACCAAGTCAAGCTTCCAGACCCTCCCTTATCTCCCTTTGCTGGGTATGAGGCTCATCAGGTATCCCCCATTCGTTATTCACCCTCTCACTCTCATCCCTCTCCTCCAATTCCCCAAACACAAACTTCACCTAAACACACACCTTCACCAACCACATCTTCCTCTCCTTCCAAGCAACTTTCTTCTAGTTCCTCTGATCATCCAGACCTTCCACCCTCTCCTGACCACATCCTTACCCCTGCCTCTCATCCTGTACCTCCCCAACAACCTCCTCCTCCTCCACTCTCTCAGCCTACATCTTTCCCCCACCCTTCTCCTAAACCTGATCTTGCCAAGACTTATATCAGAAAAGGGAAAGCTGCCCTAGAAGTCTCACCTCCCATTGTTGATGATGCCAAAAAGGGGGAGAAGTTATTCAGTGTTCCAACACCTGGGGAAAGCAGTCAGATTCAAGAAAAGGCTGTGGAAGCTGCCACCATTCTCTCATCCATTGTTCAGAAATCCCTCAGATGTCCCAAATTCCTGAGGAAGCCACTATGACCCAGACTCTTGAGGAAATCCATGAGCTTGCTGAAGCCATCAAGATAAGTATGGCTGAAGAAGAGGTTGTAGTAGAAGAAGCCTCAGATTCTAAAGTTGAGGCCACTATCAATATTCCCCCAGAAAATGCTGCAAATGTTCTGGAAGAAAACTTGGGGATGGCTATGGTTCTGTATGAAGGGGAGCCCAAACCTGTTGCTATTGACTTATTGCCCCATTACCTTCATCAGGCAGAAGAATTACATCAATAAGTGGAAGAATTCTGCCAAACCCTAGCACAGAGCCAAAAAGAAATGGAAGATAGAGATGCAGCACAGGCTAAGTTGGCTGATTCAGAAAAGAAACATCATGAGCCTCAGCCTGCATTTCCTAAATGGGGTGTCCAGAAGCAAGTTAAGGTTAAGAAGTCTGATCAAAAGAAAGTGGTGGATCCTATTCAGACTACATCAGAATTTTTAAAATCTGATGAGGAAGAAGAGGGGCAAGAAGTTCAGTCTGTTGATAAAGGGAAAAGAATTAAGAAAGTTGCCCCTAAGAGTGCTGTCAAAGCAATGCCAAGGAGGAGTACCAGGGCAACAAAAGGTAGTGTAATTGAAGAACCAAAGCCTGCCCAACAGCAATCTTCTAAGAGGAAAGTTGCACCTAAGGGGAAAGGAAAATCTGTCAAACCTCCTCCTAAGAAGAAACAGAAATGTCCATCTAAATTGGATGAGCTTTTGTCATTGCTCCCTCCTCCATCTCCTCCCAAGAAGAAAGCTGCCCCCAAGAAGAAGAAAGCTCCTGCTAAGAAAAAGGAGGTAAATATAGAACTTGAGTCTGAGATACTTGAAGATCCATCAACTGACTCTGGAGGAATTAGCAGTGAGCTTGGGGACTATGATCTGGACACATCAAATTGGAAGGATGACACTGATTCTGACTGATCCAAAAAAATCTTCCATCACCCTTGACTATCCCCATATGCATCACTCATACTTTGCATATTTACTTGCTTTCCAGTTTTTCTTTTGAGAGTTATTTTTATTACCTGATCAATTATATGTCTATTGTATCATCTAATATATGGTTTATAATATGTTTACTATCAGTTTTCTATTTCTGTCTCTTCCGGACTGGTTATTTGTTTATCTAAATCTATTGTTTTGTCATCATCAAAAAGGGGGAGAATGTTAGAATGTTAAGTTTTGATGATAACTAAACATAGCTTAGGCATAAGGAAGGGCTATGATAAGATCAAAAATATCTTAGGCTTAATCTGATAGAGATTTCTAAGTCTTAACCAATCGATCAGGGATAGATTGCAAGTCAAATAACTTAAGCCCAATCGATTAGAGGCCCCTGTGATCGATGAGAAAATTTTAGCCTAATCGATTAGAGATGTGTAATCGATTAAGAGACCTTAGTCCAATTGATTAGAGTCATGTAATCGATTAAGAGATCCCAGTCTAATCGATAAGAGTCCAGTAATCGATTAAGAGTCAATTGCCTAATCGATTAGAGCCATGTAATCGATTAGGAGAAGATTAAGTAATCTGAATGTAATCTGTTTGCAATCGATTAGAGGAATATGTGTAATCGATCAAATCTGTCTAATCGATCAGGCCTCCCCTGTAATCGATTAGGCGCATGAATTACTAATCTGATGTTCAGTGATGCAGGCTATAATCTATAGGTAATCGATGTGTAATCGATTAGACAACAGATCCTGTGATCGATCAGAGGCATGTAATCGAAGTGGCGATAGAAAATATTCAAAATCAATGGTCAAGCCTATTTTTAGCTTTCAAAGTACAGAGTTGTTCAGACCTACTTATGGAAATTAACGTTACAAGTTGATCAAAAGAGCCGTTGGAGCTCACTTACTCTGTCAGCGATAGAAGAAGAAAGATGAGCTAAAGCAAAAGCAAGTACAATGGAGTAAATGCATAGCAGATTTCATCACGATTACTGCACCAGACTTCTCAATCTTCCTTGAGGACTTCAACGGCTATATTCTCAACGGATATATTTCTAAGAGAAACTATAAATGCTATTGGAAAGAAGTTAGTTGTAGAAATTGATTGCCACATTGATTATCTGTATCTACTGCATTCAATACTCTCAACATTCATTGATTTCATACTCTTAAGTGTGTAACACAATCTGTTCAATTGAGTGAACAATCATATTGTATTCATTATCAAAGTGAGATTTACTCTTAAGATAGTGGGATCTTAAGAGTAAGGTGTAATCTTACAAAGTGTAAGGGGGAGTGATCAGTAAAGAGGGTAGTTCTTGCTGTCACTTGTAAAGGCTGTCAAGAGCCTGATTGAATCTTGAGGAACTAGCGGAACCCAACTGCAAGTTGGAGAACTGGACGTAGGCCAAGTTTGGGCTGAACCAGTATAAACTGTGTTGTCATTTCAGAATTAGTTTTTGAAAGCACAATTCACCCCCCTCTTGTGCATTCCTGTCTGTTACAAAAAACACATAAGAACCATTGAAGTAAGCATATCCCAAAATAATCTTGCAAGATAATGGTCTGTAATGACTCCACATTTTTAGATGGATTTTATATATATTTCGGTATATTTGGGTAGTCATTGATGCAAAACTAATGAGATATCTTAATATTTTGATAAGATATTAATTTGATACTCTCTTCGGTCCTAAATACAGGACCTGTTTAACTAATTTAATTAAATTAAGGATGCTATTTATGTTAGTTAATATTATGGTTATTTTCTAAAACACCCCAAGCATTTTCCCTTATTCCGTCACCCATCTCTTATTTGATTATTGTTGGAGGAGCATCAATAGGATTAATCTGGGAAGAAGTTGACAAAATATATTATTAGGTTATACATTTAGTACCAAAGCCAATTCCTTAAAATAGGTTTTATATTTAGGACCAAATGGAGTACATGATTTGAGGATTTGATATTAAATATCCTAGTTTTTAAATTAAGAGATAAATTTTCATCTTATGAAAATTAAAATACTAAATAAATAAATGTTTAAAATAAAAGAATAAAAAGAGAAGAAAAGATCCAAAGATATTACTACTATTATTAGTATTAGTATTAATATTAGTAGTTTTATTGTTATTTAAATTTGATTTTGTTTTATCCCCTTTCATTTAGCAATATTGTGCGTTTGAAGAAAGGGAAAGGAAGACTAAGCCGGGGTGTGTGGTTGAGTGGCAATGACCCATTCACCTTTAACCAACTGTCGAGGGTTCAATCCTTGGCATTGGATATGGAGAAGCATTAAATCTCTAAGGTCATCTGTGTCCCACCCTACCAGTGCCTACAAATCAATAGAGGATTAGTCTCCCATCTGTCGGGTGTGGGATACCTTGATTTTTAATCAAAAAAGGGAAAGGAAGACCTAAAATTACATAGTTGAAAACACTTGAGAGGAATGAAAGAAGCAAGCATGGCTACTGTGGGAAGAACTCACTATTCATCTTCATTGCATTTCTTGTTTCTTCACTGTCATGAGAGAAAGCGGAAGAGAGAAGCAGAGAGCGGCACCTTAGGGTACGTTCATTTTCACCATTATTGATCTGCTTCATCTTCAACACACCAGACAGAGTGAGAACTAGAGACGAGAAGAGAGGGGGGGGGAGAGAGTCGACGGCAACCAGAGTGAAGATGATTTAAATAGAGTTTTGCTATTTTCTTTCTTTTCATTTTCGATTCTGATTCTGGATTAAACTTCAGCTGAGATAAATTTGTGATGGATTTACTTTGTTGATGAGTATGAGTAGCTAGTTAATTTGTAGTAGAAGATTGAGACTATTTAGTACTCTATTTTAGATGTTAATGATAATTATATGTTAGTTTTACCTTGTGCATAATGCTTCCACTTGATTAGCCAATATCACTACTACAGAAAATGTCTATAGCAGCACTTATTTTGGCCCTATAGCAGCGCTTATAAGCGCTGCAATAGCCAGTGATGCTATAGGCTATTAAGCCTAACGCAGCGCTTGTTAAGCGCTGCGATAGGTGACCTAAAGTAGCACTTAAGCGCTGCAATAGGTAATTTATTTTTTAAAAAAATAATACCTATAGTAGCGCTTAAGGTATTATTTTTAAAAAAAATTAATTTTTATCCCTGCATCAATTTAGAAATTACAGACATTTCCAAAACATATATACATCAAAAACCATTTATCCAGAGATCAAATACATTAAAGCAAACATTCTAATTAATTAACTCCTATATATTATAAGGTAATATACTTAGAGAAAAATAAACAATTAAATAAATTAGAAAGAACAATGGACAATTAAGTAAATTAAAACATGTAATTTCACTAAACATTCTAGAAATCAAAGTCTCTCTCAAATATATTTACTATATACTAATAACATATATTTGAAATTACATAATCAAAATCACTTACTCATGCTTAAGGTTCCATCTACAGAGTCAGAATGCTCACTGTTAAAACGGCAAAAATTGCAAGCATATTATATGTTTCTAAAGAGAACCTAAATGTTTGTACTTGTATTTTTTCATTCAAAGACATCAGACCAATTAAAAAACAATAATTAGAACAAATAACTAGTCATATGCAGTATCTCTCTCTGCAGGCTCACTTTAGACAATCCAATAAAAGGATCAAATTGTTTGGGATTTGGAAAAAGAAGTTTGGCCAGCTCAGCCTTGTTCACTTCAACAAACTGGGTCTCTTGATCAAACTTTACAGCTTTCACAAATTCTTCATAGTCAAATCCCTGAAATTTTTAATAGAAAAGAATTACTTTCTGCCCTGCTGTAATTTGTTTTCTGGGGTGAATAACAGATTCTTGAGATCAACATACAAAGCCAACAGGAAAATAATATGTGGCACCACACGATATGCGAAATCCATGAAATGACTAAGGATTTACTATATACTGTAACACCTAAATTTTTCTACTATATTATATCAATTTTAATTGAATTATAACCACTTTCCAATGTCAGAAACCCAAAAATACGGAAAAATTTAAAACTCTTTCTTTTAAAACATTAAACCAACTTTCTTCAAGTTGGAAATGGGCTTTTCGGACAAATTGGAACAACGTAAAATAGTTACAAAATAAAGTGGTTAATAAGACAATTAAAAGTATACTAACCTTTTAGGATACATTCCCAATAGCGACCTACACCTCCTTTGATTCATTCTTAAACGATAAAGAATTAACTTCCAATTAGCTTTACTTAGTAACTATCTCCTTCAATAATTTAAATTCCCACCATCCAAAACAGATTTCATCTTCAGCACATAAACTCTTGAGTAACATTATTACAATTCCATAACCTTGAACAATCCTTTGATCAACCACATTTGCCATTTTAAATCCATTAAGTTACTACCCTCATCTCATTACTAAAAATCCAATATCCCAATTCACAGAATCTTTATCTTCAACTCAAAAGTTTTAACAGTTATTCCCTCATTCCAACAGAAACATTTAGATGATCCTTAATAATTAAATTCTTCATAAACAAAACCACACTTTTAAAAGCACAAAACTTTAACACTATAAATTTTAAAACAACTAAAAAATGAGTTTCATATTGCCACAACTTAATAATAGATTCATTGGAGATGACAGTTATGATTCCGAAAATCACCTCTTCCCATTAACCAATCAAAATGCAACCGAACTATAAACCTATGGTGCTACCAATCACAAATCAGAGCTAGGCAAACAGATGCAATGCTATTAATAATTTTTTTCTTCAAATTGAACTAAATAACCCTAGCATACAAAACATCCATATTTGATTCAGTTTTCACAGAAAAAAAAACACTTTTAAAATGAAAATATGTGTCTCCATCATTCTTATGAAATTACTAGACAATTAGAAACTATTGGCAGACCCAACACAAGCATAAGAATAACCCTACTAATTTTTAAATTAAACTTACCTTCTCTATCAATTAATTATCTCTATGCATAGTATAGCTAATAATAAATCTCCACGGCCAAGAAAGAAATGGACAAGGGTTAATCAATACCAATTTTAATATTAAACCATTTCCAAGTTGATTAGGTATATTTTTAAATCCTGGCTCCTTATTCCGATATCTTGGGCCTCTTAGCTTTAGAACATCAAAGTTATCTTAATTACAAATTGCATCATCACAAATCAACCAAAACATTTAACATACAATTAATTCCAAATTCCAATAATTTAGTTCTAAAGCTTTCAGTCACCAAAACAATTAAGTGATAAGCTTTGAACATAATTATTATTATTAGATTTAGATCTTGATTGGAGATATTAATGATTAGTTCAAGCTTTAATGGCCTTGCTCCAAGACAAACACCTTTAATCGTCAAAAAAACCATTCTTCAAAGATCATAAACATTTCTTTAACAATTGAAATCCTTAAATAAGAAACAAATCAGACTTATCCCCATTTAGAATCATATTTTAGCATTAATATCCTTAAGAAGAAAATCAGTTCATGAACCTATAACAACTATATTTTCACAGCTTACACAGAAGAATTATACATAAACAGAGCAAAGAATTAGGTCTTGGAATCACAAATCAGAATCTTACCACAGTGGAATAAAATAGTATTAAGCAACAAGGCCCTAAACAGAAACTACAACCCCTTTATTCCAATTCCTAGAGCACAAAGAACTAATTCCAATATGATTTACTTAATAACTAGCTTCTCCAATAATTTAAATTCAAAACCATACTATTTATTATTCAAAGCAGATTCATAACAGAGCAAAAGAAATTCAGAAACGATGTCTCTAAAATCAGCAAGAAATCTTAGATACAGCTATCACAACCAAACAGATAAGACCCAACAGAACAAAGGATCGGACAGGCAAATGTCATATACACATCCGAATTAACCATACATAATTAATACCAATTCCATCACCCTCCAATTAAGCTTAGCAATTCAAATTACTTAGAAAGAAGAACAGAACTTCAGCCGAACAGAACACAATGAACAAGAAGAAGAACAGAAATTTCACACAATCAAATTCATCAACACCACCATCATTTTCTTATGCTTATAACGTTAATACTACAAAGGGAGGAACAAAAATCTAATCAACACAAAAAGAGCAAGCTCGACGGCACAGGGGAGGAAGAAGAATATTCAAGAAAATTCCAAACTTCCAAAATCATGCCTCCCAAAAACTTAATATACTCTAATTCACTCCTAAACACAATTAATTAAATTTCCATTCGAATTTTGCCCAGAAGACCCGAAGAATAGCGTCAGTGAACAGTGCACAGAGGGAGAAATTTGAAGAAATCTTGGTTAATGCTACTCTACTGCTCAAATTCGTTCTTGGGGTTTGTTAATCGAACCATAAGCTTCTCTTTCACTAGATTAACATGCCCTAAAATCCCAAAATCCAAATCGATTTCTACTCTCAACTCGCTCAAATCGAACGAATATAGGGTAGAAGGAAGGAGAGAAGAGTCACCTAAGGTTGCACCCGAGCTTCCATGCGTCGTCGAAGCTTTTCGTCTCCGAAAGTGGCATCCCCTGTCGTTGGCGATGGTTGGCCGAGAGAGAGGAAATATAGGAACCAGAGGGAGAGTGAAGAGAGACGAGAGAGAGGGCTCAGGTTTTGGAAGAGGGAGAAGAGTAATTAAGAAGATAGAACACGTGTGATGATATAAATAAAAGAGAAGAGTGGATATTTTAAAGGGATGTTTTATTAAATTGTTTTACTTATTTTTCAAAATAAAATTAAATCCCAGGGGGAAGCGCTGTTATAGGCCCCCTGGGATTTAATTTTTATATGTAACCCAATTTAATAAAAATAATTTAAATGCTTTTGTTTTTTTTTACTTTTTCAGATTTTTTAAATTTTATCAAATTGTTTTTATCTAATTTCTAAATCCCAGGGGGCTAAATAAATATTTTTTAATATATTTGCTCGTTCTTAATTTGCCAATATTTTTTTTAAATTGCTTTACATATTTTTCAATATAAAAATTAAATCCAGGGGGCCTATAGCAGCGCTTAAGAGCTGCTATAGACCCCATGGGATTTAATTTTTATATGTAACACAATTTAATAAAAACAATTTAAATGATTTTTTTTAATTGTTTCAGATATTTAAAATTTTATCAAATTGTTTTTATCTAACTAATTTCTAAATCCCAGGGGGCTAAATAAGTATTTTTTAATATATTTTCCCTTTCTTAATTTGCCAATGTTTTTTTTAAATTGTTTTACATATTTTTTAATATAAAAATTAAATCCAGGGGGCCTATAGCAGCGCTTAAGCGCTGCTATAGGCCCCATTGGATTTAAATTTTATATGTAACCCCATTTAATAAAAACAATTTAAATGCATTATTTTTTTTAATTGTTTCATATTTTTAAAATTTTATCAAAATATTTTTATCTAACTAATTTCTAAATCCCAGGTGGCTTAATAAGTATTTTTTAATATATTTGCCCTTTCTTAATTTGCCAAAGTCTTTTTTAAATTGTTTTACATATTTTTCAATATAAAATTAAATCCCAGGTGGCCTATAGCAGCGCTTAAGCGCTGCTATAGGCCCCATGGGATTAAAATTTTATATGTAACCCCATTTAATAAAAACAATTTAAATGCATTATTTTTTTTAATTGTTTCATATTTTTAAAATTTTATCAAAATATTTTTATCTAAGTAATTTCTAAATCTCAGGGGGCTAAATAAGTATTTTTTTAATATATTTGCCCTTTCTTAATTTGCCAATGTTTTTTTTAAATTGCTTTACATATTTTTCAATATAAAAATTAAACCCAGGGGGCCTATAGCCGCGCTTAAGCGCTGGAATATGCTTGTACCTATTGTAACACCCCAAAATTTTAAAAATAGAAATAAGGAATTATTTGAGATTTAATAAATATTATTAAAAATATTTTAAAGCAATAAAAATGAATTAATGATGTTTTAGACATTTTTAATAATTTTTAAGGTTTATTTTACTTACACATAAAGGTAAAATAATAATTACAATATAAATTTTAATTTAAGAACTTTAAGAAAATTTATTTGGAGTTTTAAAGAATTAGGGATAAGAAAGTCTTTAATTTATTATAAGAATTTATTTTAGAAATTCATTTCTAAAAGGGACCAAACTAGGAATAATTAGAACATAAAAACTTAATTTGGAGAAAAAGAATAATAAGGATTCAGTTAGGTCTTAGAAAGTCACTTAAAAATTAAAAAGCCTTATAAATAAATCTATGATATCAGATATATTTTTAATAATTTTTAAGACTTATTTTATGTATTAAATGAGGAAAAGTAATTAGAAGATTAATTTTAATAAGGGGATATTTAGAACCTAGAAGTATGGTTTGTTATTTAAAGAGTCTTATAAATAAATTTTGGAACTAAAATATATCTAGTAAAATTATTTTGGGATAAGTTTCAAATTTAATTACAAAGGGGAATGGTAAATAAAATTACCATATAAGATGAAAATATGAAATAGGAAATTTATGTGTAAGAAAATATTTAATATGATATAAGAAATAATTTTAGAAAATTATTTTCAGAAAAAAAAGGACTAAATTGAAAATAATGAAAGTTGATTCGAGGGATTAAAGTGAAAGGAAGAAAGTCTTAGGGGGTGCGAAATTTAATTTTCCCCTCATCAATTATATAATACTCCCTCATCCCTTTCTCATCCGTGTTCCCTTCTCTCTCCCCGATTTCTTTTCCTCTGTTCCTCCGTCGCTGTTCTCTCTCGGTCTTCCTCGGCGCAGCGGTGATTCCGGCCAAAATTGGCGACGATCGGCGGCGGAAACGCGTGAGAAGTGTGGGTCAACCTTGGGTAAGCTTCTTCCTCCGTTTTCCTTCCTCTTTCGGGTCCGATTTTGAGGAGATTTGGAGATAGGTCCGATTTAGGGTTCGAGTTTTTGGGGGTTTTTTGGGGTTCTTGAATCCATTAAAAGGAAGCCTAGGGTCCGATTAGTAAACCCCAAGAACGAATTTGAGCATTAGAATAACATTAATCAAGTTTCCCCAAATTTTCCCTTCGAATCACTGTTCATCCGTCGCTCTTGTTCGATTTTTCACCCAGAAAGAATTTAATCAGCGTTCAAATGATGCTATGTGTTGATTAAGTATGTTGTTTGAGGTTGAATGTTTGATTTCGAATTTTCTCTTGCTCCTCTGCTTCGATTCCTTGCTCTGCTCTGGCTGCCGATTCTTGTTCTTCCTTTGCTCTTTGTTAATGCTTTGGTCTCATTAATCTGAAATGGGAAATAATAGATCTTATGATTGTTGTTGGTTGAGTATTGCTTCCTTTGCTTCCTTGTTCTTTTCCCTTGTCCTTCTCTGTTCCTTGTTCGGCTGATTTCTTGTTTGAATTTCTGCTCTTGTGTTATAATGTTTCTGCCTATGATGAAGGTGATGAAAGTTTGTGTTCAAGTGTATAAGATTGATGCTAGTTGAAGATGAAGAAAAAATGGAACATATATTTGTTGTTGTATGTTGAAATTTCTGGAGTCGTAGGGGATTTTAGAATTTTGTTCCTCTTTTTCTCTGGTCCGTTTGGTTTACTGATTGGGTGCCTGTGATTGATTAATAAATGATAATAGGTTGAGGAGAAAATAGTTTATGGTCTTGTATGTTGGATTTTGACAAGGTAATTGTAACTTAGAAATTTTTAGTAGACTGCTCTGTTTTGGCCGTGTGGTCAATGGGGTTTTTAGAACCAAGGAATTAATGTTGTCTTGTTGCTGTTTTATCTTCTTCTGTGTGTAAGCTTTGATTTTGGTAATTTGGTATTTGGAAACTTACTAAAGCTTATGTATAAGACTTTATTGCATTAAGCATGTGACTTAAAATGTTCATATATTTCACCTGTTTTAAATATATTAATCCTAGTATTAATTTAGAATGTTGGGAATTTATTAGGATCAATTGAAATTTATAGTTTTAGGGAGAAGTTAATTAAGTTGAGTAAGTTATTATGTGTATTTGAAGTGTTTTTGTGATATTTGGTTAGTATTTAGTATTTTCTAAACTAATGCAAGTATGGTTAGTGTTAAGTGTATATAGAGACAAAGGTTATTGGTTGTTTTGGAATTTTACTAATAAATAGCAAAACGACTAGAATTTATTGTTTAATGCGGATGGTAATAAGAATGGAATTAGAAATGTTGACAATTGTAATTAAGTTGTTCATGAATGATTAGATTGATGTTTAAAGTGGAGATTTAGGAAAATAATTATGGGTGAAAGCATTAAGGTAAATAAGGATTTAGAAGAGAAAGAAATATGATTTGGGTTTAGATTGTGATTGGTGATTGATTGGTGGTATTCTTTAATAAATTGAATTACTAGGATTTGATTTACATTATTATTGATTTAAGTTGTTCTTGAAGATCGTATAATAAATAGGAAATAAATAAATACATATAGGTTTGTGCTTGTGTGTGTGAATGACTATGATCTTTAAACAAAGATTTTATAAAAGCTATTAGTCAAACATTGAGAATAAGAAAATTTAATATAGTTAAATTATCAAAATAATCTCGGTTAGTCAAGATCCAAATTAAGTTTGAATAAATTATAATTTGATTAAACGAAAAGACTTGGGTAGTATTAAATTAGGATTCGTGAGAGACGTCGGATAATTATCCAAGAATATAGATATTAATTTATTATTTGTATATTATATGTAAATAGGTTTTTATGATGACATGAATTGAGGCGATCAGTGGAAGAGAAAGGAGCGAACGTATGATTAAGTCTGGTATTCCAGGTAGCAGTTTATTTCATATCATATTTAATTTCAGCGCATTACATGCATAAATTTCATAATATCTGTAGCAATGGTAATTTTATTCCTTAGAGGTTAAGAAGGGAGTACCCCAAGGCTTAGGTGGGTCGCTCCCCCTTTGCCAGAGGTTTTGAAATCCTGTTACAGGTAGAGGTACCTCCACTATTTAATGAATATATCGTTAATAGTGGTTGGTAGAGGTTTAAGGATAAATATTATCAAATTGTTGAGGTTTATGATTTATTATGCATGAATTAATATGAAAGAAACTGCTATTGGGATTACCAATCTCACCCCCATCCCCAAACATTTTCAGTAACGCAGGTTGGAAGAATCTAGCTGGGCGATAGTGAGATGATTAAGATGAGGCAGGAGTACTAGAAGAAGAGTAGATGAAGAAATTAGGCTTTATAATTTGAAAAGTAAGATTATTTGTATATGATGTAAAATTAAATTATTAAATTATGAGTAGACAGCATAGAAAATATAATTGCATAAATCTATTAAGGGATTTAAATTTCCCAAGTATTATGAACCTAGAATAGTTACCCTAAGAAGGTTAACGTATTTTTAATTGTTTTATTAACCACTTTATTTCATAAAGAATTTTAAGTTGATCAAATTTGACCGAAAAGCCCATTCCAACTATCAAAGGTTGGTTAAATGTTTTTAAAAGAAAAAGTTTTAAATTTTCCGTATTTTTTGGGCTTCGGATATTCGTAAAAGTGGTTATAATTCAATTAAAATGCTATAGTATAGTAGTAAAAGTCCAGGTGTTACACCTATACCATCACTTTTATTTATAAGCGCTGGTATAGGTCATATTATACCTATCCCGTCACTTGCATTTTATAAGTGCTGCTATTGTTACACTACAATAGGGTATTTCTGTAGTAGTGTATATGGATTGTTTAGTTCATTTAAATTATTCTTGAGAGAAATAATTTAAATATAGAACTTAAGTAAATGATGTTAGACTTAAAGTTTTTGGATTAAATGGATGCTTTGTGTAACACCTGGACTTTTACTACTATATTATAGCCTTTTAATTGAATTATAACCACTTTCTAATGTCAGAAGCCCAAAAATACGTAAAAATTTAAACTTTTCTTTTAAAACATTAGACCAACCTTCTGTTGGTTGGAATGGGCTTTTCAGACAAATTGAAATAACTTAAATCTCTTTATGAAATAAAGTGGTTAATAAAACAATTAAAAGTACACTAACTCTCTTAAGGGAGTTTATTCATAATTCATAATATTTAGGAAATTTAAATCTCTAAATAATTTATACAATTCTAATTTCTATACTTTCTACTATTAATTTAATAATTTAAATTTTACAACATATACAAATAACCCTATTAAAATATTTACTGCCTCTTGCTTTCCAAATTAAAATCCTAATTTCTCCGTCTACTCTTCTTCCCCAGCTAGCTTCTTTCAACCTGCTAAACTGAAAAATGTTTGGGGAAGGGGGTGAGATTGGAAATCCCAATAGCAGTTTCTTTCATTAACTTATATTATCATGCTAGCATTGACATGTATATATTTCATAAACCTGAACAAATAAAACAATTATACATACTTCCTGCGCTCAATCTCTACCAGCCACTATTAACAATATATTCGTTAATTAGTGGAGGTCTCACCTGCAGGATTTCTCGTTATAACATTTAAAGTTATAACTAACTGATCTGGCAAAGGGGGTGCGACCCACCTAAGCCTGGAGTACTCCATAAACTCTATGCAGGAATTAACAAGGCTTATCACCTTCATGCATAATGTAAACTTGAAACAGATATTATAAAATAATACATGCAATTTCTTTTCTGTAATGAAATAAACTGCTACCTGGATTCCAGCACTTAATCCTAAGCCTGCTCCTTTACTTCCACTGACCTCCTCGACTTATGTCACTATCAGAACCTATTTACATATAATATATAAATAATAAATTAATATCTATTATTATTCTAATAATTCGACGTCTCTCACGATCCTAAATTACTACTTATAATTCTACCCCTTACTTTTCTAATATATGTTTAAAGCTTAATCTCTGATTTAATTATTAATCACACAACCATCCACAGGCATTTTACAATTATTAAACAATGCACAATCATCAAAATATCATAATTACTTTAAATCAAACTTACATCTTATGATAACATATATAATAACTTTACTTAATTAAATTCGCTGAATTTCAAATATATTTTCCAATAATCATACTTTTTCATCACATTAAGAATTATTACCTATAACTTAACTTATTGTAATTAACCTCACCATTTAAGATCTGAAGGACACTTTTAATTAATCTATTCTAATTAATCTTTCTTATTCTCAATGTTTGACTAATAGCTTTTATAAAATCTTTGTTTAAAGATCATAGTCATTCACACACACAAGCACAAACCTATATGTATTTATTTATTTCCTATTTATTATACGATCTTCAAGAACAACTTAAATCAATAATAATGTAAATCAAATCCTAGTAATTCAATTTATTAAAGAATACCACCAATCAATCACCAATCACAATCTAAACCCAAATCATATTTCCTTCTCTTCTAAATCCTTATTTACCTTAATGCTTTCACCCATAATTATTTTCCTAAATCTCCACTTTAAACATAAATCTAATCATTCATGAACAACTTAATTACAATTGTCAACATTTCTAATTCCATTCTTATTACCATCCGCATTAAACAATAAATTCTAGTCGTTTTGCTATTTATTAGTAAAATTCCAAAACAACCAATAACCTTTGTCTCTATATACACTTAACACTAATCATACTTGCATTAGTTTAGAAAATACTGAATACTAACCATATATCACAAAAACACTTCTAATACACATAATAACTTACTCAACTTAATTAACTTCTCCCTAAAACTATAAATTTCCATTGATCCTAATAAATTCCCAACATTCTAAATTAATACTAGGATTAATATATTTAAAACAGGTGAAATATATGAACATTTTAAGTCACATGCTTAATGCAATAAAGTCTTATACATAAGCTTTAGTAAGTTTCCAAATACCAAATTACCAAAATCAAAGCTTACACACAGAAGAAGATAAAACAGCAACAAGACAACATTAATTCCTTGGTTCTAAAAACCCCATTGACCACACGGCCAAAACAGAGCAGTCTACTAAAAATTTCTAAGTTACAATTACCTTGTCAAAATCCAACATACACGACCATAAACTATTGTCTCCTCAACCTATTATCATTTATTAATCAATCACAGGCACCCAAATCAGTAAACCAAACGGACCAGAGAAAAAGAGGAACAAAATTCTAAAATCCCCTACGACTCCAGAAATTTCAACATACAACAACAAATATATGTTCCATTTTTTCTTCATCTTCAACTAGCATCAATCTTATACACTTGAACACAAACTTTCATCACCTTCATCATAGGCAGAAACATTATAACACAAGAGCAGAAATTCAAACAAGAAATCAGCCGAACAAGGAACAGAGAAGGACAAGGGAAAAGAACAAGGAAGCAAAGGAAGTAATACTCAACCAACAACAATCATCAGATCTATTATTTCCCATTTCAGATTAATGAGACCAAAGCATTAACAAAGAGCAAAGGAAGAACAAGAATCGGCAGCCAGAGCAGAGCAAGGAATCGAAGCAGAGGAGCAAGAGAAAATTCGAAATCAAACATTCAACCTCAAACAACATACTTAATCAACACATAGCATCATTTAAACGCTGATTAAATTCTTTCTGGGTGAAAAATCGAACAAGAGCGACGGATGAACAGTGACTCGAAGGGAAAATTTGGGGAAACTTGATTAATGTTATTCTAATGCTCAAATTCGTTCTTGGGGTTTACTAATCGGACCCTAGGCTTCCTTTTAATGGATTCAAGAACCCCAAAAACCCCCAAAAACTCGAACCCTAAATCGGACCTATCTCCAAATCTCCTCAAAATCGGACCCGAAAGAGGAAGGAAAACGGAGGAAGAAGCTTACCCAAGGTTGACCCACACTTCTCACGCGTTTCCGCCGCCGATCGTCGCCAATTTTGGCCGGAATCACCGCTGCGCCGAGGAAGACCGAGAGAGAACAGCGACGGAGGAACAGAGGAAAAGAAATCGGGGAGAGAGAAGGGAACACGGATGAGAAAGGGATGAGGGAGTATTATATAATTGATGAGGGGAAAATTAAATTTCGCACCCCCTAAGACTTTCTTCCTTTCACTTTAATCCCTCGAATCAACTTTCATTATTTTCAATTTAGTCCTTTTTTCTGAAAATAATTTTCTAAAATTATTTCTTATATCATATTAAATATTTTCTTACACATAAATTTCCTATTTCATATTTTCATCTTATATGGTAATTTTATTTACCATTCCCCTTTGTAATTAAATTTGAAACTTATCCCAAAATAATTTTACTAGATATATTTTCGTTCCAAAATTTATTTATAAGACTCTTTAAATAACAAACCATACTTCTAGGTTCTAGATATCCCCCTCATTAAAATTAATCTTCTAACTATTTTTCCTCATTTATCAAATAAAAGAAGTCTTAAAAATTATCAAAATAAATCTGATATCATAAATTTATTCATAAGGCTTTTTAATTTTTCAATGTTTTTCTATGTCTTCAATTAAATTCTCATTATTTCTTTTCCCCAGATTAGGTTTTATCTTCTAATTATTTTTCTTTATTTCTTATAGAAAATAAACCTTAGAATTATTAAAAATGTCTAAAACATAATAAATTTATTTTCAATGCTTTTTAATATTTAGTCAAATTTCTAAAATCCTAAAAATTTCCTTTTTCCTCTTTTCTGAAATTTGGGATGTTACACTTTGCTGGTAACATAGAGATGTAGTTATTAGTCTAGCAATTCTAGATTAAGGTTAATGCCTAATGATAATTCTCATTAAGTGTAGCAAGAGACTTTGCATTTTAATGCGAGTATAAATTTAATTTTGGCTTGAGAAAGCATTATTTGTTTATGAATCTTACACAAACACATATTTTCATTATAACGTTAATCAAAAGGGTTCTATTTAAATTTCATGAAGTGCAATGGTAATAAATAATCTTAGACTTCTCTTATCTTTAATTCAAGTTTTAATTTAGTTTTTATCAAGCTATTTTCGTTTTAGGTGTATTTGAATTTTAAAATACAAAAATTTTTACTCAATTTAATTGATAGCATAATTGTAATTATTAATCTTCTTTTGCCATAGTACTTGTTAAAACGACAACATTTTCTATACTATTTTTGACGACTCGTATGCGCTTGTGGATACGTTAAATGTTAGAAAAGTCAGTCCGGTTGTTGGAAGGTCTTTACTCTTTAAGAACTACTATGTAGTTAACCATTTTTGTCAATTATTTTACTAAACTTTAGGAACGGATGGCATGAAAAGGGGACAAATACTTCACTTTAAGAAATAATAATTTTAATGATATGAAATGACAAAAAAAAAAATTACGCAATGATATTCACTAATAAGCAGTTAAAAGTTTCAATAGTGGCTTGGTGATTGCAAAACTTTAATTATCAATAAAAATAAACACTTAAATAATAATATATAATGATTATCTATATATTATTTTCATGAACACACATGAAACTTCAACTTTAAAATTGTAGTTGTTCTGCTTAAAATTTTGGTATCTCACATATAATTAAAGCTGTTATTTCTTAAAGCGTAATAGTTATTCTTTTTCAGTGCGAGAAAAAAAAAGAACTCCGTCCGGTCCTAAATATAGGATCACTTTGACATTTTTTTTGTGGAAGTTAAGGAAGCAAATTAGCTAGACCATTAAATTATAACATATATCACATGTAATTAGATTATAGGTTAGTTTATAAGTAGAATAGAATAGTTTTGAGGAAAAAAGATAACTATAAGCAATTTAAAATGATTAATTTTGTATCCTTAATTGTTTTCAAAAAAATCAAAGTGCTTTTATAATTAGGACCGAGGGAGTAGTTATTCATTTATAGCCGCTCCTTTCCCAATAGTTTCCCAACCACTAGCATTACAGTTTTTTTTAATATGTCTTTACATGTTTTCAGCAGCATTTTTTTTAATCCTATTATTAGGTATCTGACCAACTGACTACTTAAAATTTGGGGTTCGTGGCTTTCCCTCTTAACACAAGTATCTACCATAGGACTCGACTAGAGGCTTCAAGAGATCAAGTGGGATCTTACTAGTAGACCAACTATATGTTGGTACTAACACTGAAGCGAAGTTCTGGTTGTCCATATGATGGAGAGAGATTTGTAAACTAACATAAGAGTAATAAGATAATTTGATAAATGAATTTCAGAAAATTCCCTAATACCCCCACTGTTGCTTGCAGGACATTTCTTCAGGACTATTTTATTATTTGTATATGCATATTTTGGCTGTGGTTAATGATTATATACGGTTAAACACCTTTTTCTCCAAAGAAAAAGTTAGCATCCCTCTCGTGGGTCCCATACTACTCAGATATTAATAGACTCTAGTGGGATTCCATATATAAATGATTGACTAATTAAGAAAAGTTTATTCCAAATTTGATGAGGCTAGAATGTGACATCAACAACTCATACGCAAGAACAAGAACATAAATCGATTTGTAAATAAAAATATCCACTAATAAACTTTATCCGTCTAATTCAAATGGGTTCGGTAAGGTCCACAACCCATATTTCAAGACCCGACTTCAGTCTATATATATACATGCATAACATGTATGAATTCCTTGAACATAAGAAAGAAGAAGAGAGAAAAAGATAAAAGACTTCAGAAATCAAAATCAAATATACATATAAAATGTCAACGCCAGGTCCAGAGGGTATTAGTGACAATACCATGAGTGCAATAGTTCAGAAAGCTGACACTAACAAAGACGGAATTCTGAGCCGTGAAGAGTTCACCAGAGGTGTATCAAGGGTAGTTGGTCCGGGCGCTCAGGCCAGAGCCGCCAGCTATATGCTGATTGCTGACGTGGATGGAGCTCAAAGAAATCGCCCCGGTGACAACCTTGTTTCTAACTTCAAGTCTCCCAAAGTTGCAAAAGTCCGATAATATGTAGTCTCTGATACTATCTTCCTATATCTATACATATATCTATATAGATACATACATATTTCCTATATGTAATGATATCGCCTTCATCTTTAACACTAGCTTTTATGTTGTTTCATGTGTGAGCGGCAGCTATGTATTCTAGAAAATAATATCAGTTATATCTAAGCTCCTGAGACTAGGTAGCTTAGGTATATATAATAATAATAGCGAATGATGTAGGTGCGTGGAAATCCAAGATTCAAATCTTGTTGAGTAATAAGAATAGGGGGGATATGTATGGTGATTATGATTAATATGTGATGTGTCGTTTCCTTAACATCTTCTGTAACACCCTAAAATTTTCTACTATATTATAGCGATTTTAATTGAATTATAACCACTTTTCAATATCGGAAGCCCAAAAATACGGCAAAATTAAAACTTTTTAATTTGAAACATTAGACCAACCTTTTGATGGTTGGAATGGGCTTTCCGGACAAATTGGAGTAACTTAAAACTCTTATAAAATAAAGTGGTTAATAAAACAATTAAAGGTACGCTAACCTTCTCAGGGTATTTATTCTTAATTTATAGTGTTTAGGGAATTTAAGTTCCTTTATAAAATTTATACAACTATAATATCTATGCTTTCTACTATACCTTTAATAATTTAATTTTACAACATATACAAATGGCATTACTAAAATATTCAACTACCTTATTTTTCAATTTATAATTCCAATTTCTTTGTATAATCTTCTTCCAGCACTTCCGCCTTATCTTAGCTATCTTACTATCCTCCAGCTTCTCTGAAAACAGCAGTTCAACGCAGTTTATCTCATTAACCTTTATTCTCATGCATGTATATTGACATGTATACATTTCATAAAACTGCTCAAATGATGATAGTTATATCCCTATTAATCTATGTGCGATCCGCACCTACCAACCACTGATAACAATCTTTTCGTTAACAAGTGGAGGCTCTACCTGCAGGATTTCTTGTTATAGCACTTAAGGCCATAACTAACTGGTTTGGCAAAGGGGGAGCGACCCACCTAAGCCTGGAGTACTCCCTCTGAGGAATAAAACTTACCAACAATATGCAACAGAAATTACAAAATGATACATGCAATTTAATTTATTGTTACTGAAATAAACTGCTACCTGGATTCCAGCACTTAATCCTAAGCCTGCTCCTTTACTTCCACTGACCTCCTCGACTTATGTCACTATCAGAACCTATTTACATATAATATATAAATAATAAATTAACATCCATTATTATTCTAATAATTCGACGTCTCTCACGATCCTAAATTACTACTTATAATTCTACCCCTTACTTTTCTAATATATGTTTAAAGCTTAATCTCTGATTTAATTATTAATCACACAACCATTCTCAGGCATTTTACAATTATCAAACAATACATACATTTATGAACACAATCATAAAAATATCCTAATCACTTGATATCAAACTTACATCACAATAACTTTTCTTTTAATAAACTTATATTTAAATCTCTTATATATATATATATATATTTTCGTATTAACTAAGTAAAATAGAATAAATCAAATATAAAAAGGAACATCTTATTTGCTTAACATATATATTAACTTAATTTACTTAATTAAATTCAATGGAATTAAAATAAATTTCTATTAATTATATTCTTCTTCCACATTACTAATTTTTTTTTCTACAACTTAATTTATTATAATTACCTTGGCCATATTAGATTAGCCGGTTACTTTTAATTATTGTATTCTCATTATTGTTTCTTATTTTCAAAGTTTGATTACTAACTTTTCAAAAACCCAATTTGGTGGTAATAAAATAATCCCTAAACCCCTATCATCATAATAATGATATCACCTAATTAATAGCCTAAAAACATATTTAAAGTGTGGTTTAGGTACTCAATTCACTATTGGCTTATCCCATAAATTTAGAAACTTATTAAACATTTCAAAACACAACATTACAAACTTTAAACATTCCAATCATCATTTATATAGTCTTAAATAATCGGATTCATTTTAAATCTTTAAAATGTCATACACAAACTTTAAAGTTTTGATTCCTTTATCATTATTAAACACATTTATTCCTACTAAATTAATATCGTTATTTATCAATATTGTAACAAGAAATCATAATAACATAGGAAAAGAAACAATAAGAAATCTAAAATTAAATCACAAGTAATAACAAGGAACAAAATGATAACTTTAATTCACATCTCAATCAAAATTCTAAGTTATATATAATCAAACACTTGCAAAACTTTTCCATTACTAACTAATCAACATTTAAACCATAATTCCTACAAGAACCCTTATTAAAGGATCCTAAACATTTATTATTTTCTAAAATTGTACAAATCTGGAATTTATTCTTGTAGGCTTTCATTGAACCTTTTTAGTCCATTAATTCTCCCACTTTAAAACACTGATTCATATTCTTAGAAACACTTTCTTCTTTAAGTTGTAAAGCATAATAATCTTTAAATTTGAATACTATTAAAATCAGATTTAACTCTTTAACTAAATTTTTAAAGCTTTTAATTACATAACAATACCAACAATATCACAATCACAACATCAAAGAACAACTGATCCAACTTCCTATATTTCTTTACTTAGTTTTATTTTGAATTAACATTAACATTTATTCTTTTTCCTTATTGCTAAAGCAATAAAAAGCCATCAACCGAGAATTAAAATTTTAAACTTAAAACTTACAAACAGCCATCCATAATAATTTCCTATTTCCTCCTCCAATTAATTACCACAACCAACAATCCAGAAATTCAGTCCAACTACACAAATCAGAATTTAATTAATAACATGACCATCCTAATTATATCTCACACTATCAATTCACTTTCACCACCAATCTCAGACCAGAACAGAGCCACACGAAGCACAGAAGAATGGAACAAAAGTCATTAACCTTCATCATAAAACAAATCACAGAAGCTAGAGCAGAATTTCGGCCAAGCCTCTTAATTCCAAATTCATCATCATCAAAACACAGCTTATGCATATAAATTATTCAGGATCATAGGTACTCAAAATTCCCAAATTTTCCTCCCCTGTGCATGAACCCGTCGGCCAGCAAGTAAGGGAAAGGAGAAAAACGAAACAATTAACCATACACAAGTAACTTAAATCTACACCCTCTCTTCATCATCCTCAGCAGCAAAATAACAAGGAAACACCATCAATTTGAACAAGAATCAGCTACACAGAGGGAGCACAATTCGGCCAGCACCAGCAAGAGAAGGAAGAAGACAAACAATAAACATTCAACATCAATTTCACCTTCCTATTCACCAGAGCAGAATATTTAATGAAGAACAAGAGAGAAGAGCAAGAAATTCGAAGGAACAGGGGCAGCGAAGAACAGGGAGAAAGAATAAAATTCAAGAAAATTTCAAGCTTCAGAAAATCAACATAAAAATGCATCCTACGCGTTTAGACATACTCCTAATCATGATTAATTAAGCCTTAAAGCGATGAAGCTCCAGAAATCACGAATATGGCGTCGGGTGAACAGTGATCCGAAGAGGAAAATTGGGGAAACTTGATTAATGTTATTCTAATGCTCAAATTCGTTCTTGGGGTTTGCTAATCGAACCCTAGGCTTCCTTTTAATGGATTCAAGAACCCCAAAAACCCCCCAAAAACTCGAACCCTAAATCAGACCTATCTCCAAATCTTCTCAAAATCAGACCCGAAAGAGGAAGGAAAACGGAGGAAGAAGCTTACCCAAGGTTGTTCCAACCACCCTAAGCCTTTTCCTTTGCCTTTCGCCGCCGTTCGCCGGAGATCGCCGCTGCAACTTCGAAGGAACAGAGACGGTGGAACAGAGGACGGAAGAGAGGGATATCGGGGAGAGAGAAGGGAAGACGGATGAGAAAGGGATGAGGGAGTATTATATAAGAGATGAGGGGAAAATTCAATTTCAAACCCCCTAAGACTTTCTTCTTTTCGTTTTGATCCCTAGAATCAACTTTTAATGTTTTCAGTTTAGTCCCTACTCTGAAAAATAATTTCTAGAATTAAATTCTTTTATCATATTAGAGATTTTTCTTAGTCATAAATTTCTTTAAGCCTTAAAATAAATTCTCCTAAAGTTCCCAAATCAAAATTTCTCTTCTAATTATTTTTCTTTATTTTCTAAAGAAAATAATCCTTAAAATTATTAAAAATATCTAAAACATCATAATTTCATTCTTAATGCTTTTTAATATTTTAATAATATTTCCTAAATCTTATTTAATTCCTTATTTCCTATTTTCTAAAATTTGGGGTGTTACATCTTCTTGATTGCTCATCTTTGTTTTTTTTGCTGGTTATAATTGATTTTCTCTATGTTTTGCAGCTATTGTTTCAAATGCTCAATTCGTTACTACATATAAAATATATGTATCTAATTTAATTAGATTAAAAATGTTAGTAAAATTAATTAACAAGATTATTTTTTCTAAAACATCCATATCTTCTTCTTTAATTTTCTTAATTCCTCTCTTAATTGTCGTTAATTGACAGAATATCTATAGAAATAATTTAGGAAATAACTGATAAAAATAAAAAAATGTCCAATTCTATATTTAGGACCAAAACTAACTTAACGAATGGACATATGCAAGGAGTATTAATTATGCAATATAGTGCGTTATAATTAATATGGACACATTCAAAATTTTCCTATGCAATAATGATATCACCTTTTTCCTTTAAAACACACTTCAGTGGTTTCATACACTTTCATGTGAAGTGCTGTTTATTAGCTTGTGTACTCTTATGTTATGTTCTTGGATTAATGTGCATGTGAATTTGTATTTTGACAAAATCTAATATTTATTTAAGCATAAAAGTTTATGCATTCGAGTTAGATGCAAATCCAATAAAATTAGTTCTACAATTCCCTTAAAATTTCAAATACCTGATCGTCTTTCAATAAACTATCTTTTAAAGCTATAAACATGTGTAAAAATCATACAAGCAGGACATCCCATTCTTATTAGTGTGGATTTTTTTTATATATTGATGGACAATTAGCGCCTTTTATGAATCATATTACTAGCTATCCAAGTAAATGACTATTCTATTTTTGTGGTTTTTGACTTCATATCCCAACACAAGTGTCTCTTCTTTTGAGACTCAAACTCGAGATCTAAAAGATCTAGTGGGGCCTTGCTATACCAACTATGTGTTGGCAGTGTGGATTTTTTATACTACCGAAATGAAGACTTTTAATTTCATGTATTTCAAAATCGAGATTTCAAATACAAAATCGAATTCCAAATTCAAAGCCTCTCTTAATGTATTCTTGACGTTTAATTCAATACAATATGGCCAACGGTTTTAGGGTAAGTTAGATTGTAACTGTTGGCAGAAAAAAAGAAGATGGTAACTCTATATATATGTGTGTGGTGAAATGCAAGGAAACAAGATGATAAAACAAGAAAAAAAAAACATCACAAAATCGCTTTATCATATGTATGTTTCCCTTCAATTAACACCTTTTTCATCATCGTTAATTTAATTTTCTGTCAATTTCAGTAACTTTCCTTTGACCCTATGGTCATAAATAAGCTTCTTTAGTGATTTGTGGTGGCATGCATTAATAGGTTTCAAAATGTTGGTCTAGGTGTCTGCTTCACCTGATTCGTTATAATTTATTGAGTTTGGAGTAGTGACAGAGCTATGGTCCTCAAAGTGATATTTGGCTTATTTCTTTCTATCTTCCATTCTAGTGTCTGCTGCACCTGATTCATTCTTTGTTTGAGTAGTGACAGGGCTATGGTTTAGATATCTGCTGCACCTCATTCATTCTTTGTTCGAGTATAATGCTTTTAAGTCTTCTTTATTTGCTATGTTTTTTATATTTAGTTCTCCAATTACTCATTATGGGCCTCCCAATCATATGCACATTTTAGTGGAATATGAGCTCTTGTCTATGTAAAGTTTCATGCTTTTTATCATAAACTTGGCTACTTATCAAAAAATAACATTAAATACACTTTTCTACTACTGTATAAAATTTAAGGAAGGAGTTACTGTATTTATGCTTTATGATCATTGTAAGTAGTTGATAGTGTATTTTATACATATTTATTTATTTGTTTACCTACTTATGGACAACAGACTTCCTTAAACCCATTGTAGTAAGGATGGACCCGTGTTTAAAACTATGGAGGTAGTCCTAGAAAACGAGAAAATATCACACAATTCCCCTAAACATATGCTCTCCCCCCATCCAAACAATGATGGGAAAATTAAAGGAAATTTTTTATTTATGTCCCTACAAAATTTATGTATATCCCCTCTTTATTTTCCTTTTTTATAAGTACTTAAGGTAATATCTTTGGTAATTTCATGTTTCCTGACTGAACTAGATTTCATAGTCATCAAAAAGATGAGTAGAGAGAGTTAGGCATATCTAAACTGACTAGATTTCGTCTGAATGACCTAGATTTGATTCCATTAAAAAGATTGTAATAGATACACCATCTAAAATCAATTCTAAACTGTCCATACGAGATCTGCACAGTCTATATATGCTTAACTCTACTCATCTTTCCCGTTTGATTATGAAATATTCGCTCAGACCTGAAAGGTCCTTTTTTCAAAAATAAAGATATACTTTTCGTTTAGCACACATCCGCCATTTACTATACCTGCAAGATAATGAAGAATAATATTTAAAGCACAAATTGATGTTTTAATTGACAATTACTTAATTTTCACGTTTTGGTCCACTCATGTGATCCACATTGCGAATCCTGCATTCCTTTAGTACTGGTTCTATCAAGTTAGTTAGAATCGAATATTTTATCTTATCCCATTGTATAATATGTTTTATTTTTATTACAAAAATATTCAGTATACATGTATCCCTGTCAAATATTATTTAAGTTCATAATATTATGACTCGTATTATTTTCATAAGGACATCAATTAAAATCTTCCAATATACGTCATTAATGAGTAATATATAAGTAGTAGTTCTGTAAGTATTATTTCACAAATTAACTTTGTTTTAAGCAAAATTCTAAGTTGTTTGAAATGATCAAATCCTAAAAAGATAACTTGGGTTTAAGAGCGAACGAATATGATTTGTAAGCTGGAACAGATGATAAATTCTGTGTGTAAACTAATAGGTTCAACTGAATTTGCAGCTAGCATGAGTTAATTTAAAAATGAGTTGGCGCCACAGTTTTGTAAGTAAAAATGTAAACATGGTAAACTCAATGAGTCAACTGGGGATCGGAGTTTTACAATAATCCCTACGATATTAAATCCACACCACAAATGCTCCCTCACGTCGGGACCATTGATTCTATTTAGATAGAATAGGGGACACAGACACACACAATTATAAGGGTGTGATAAGGAATATTTAAAACTCGATATATTCATGGAGCTAGGAATGTGACCCTAATCATATTGCAAATAGTGCAAGTTAACACAACGATATAATTAAATAATGATTGATTCTCTGACCAATCCTAAGAAAAGAAATATGCCACAAAGGTTGGAATCAAATTGACGGATATAAATTTTGTGATGGATTTCATGCTTTGTATATTGTGTGAGAATGAAGTTTCTCCAAGCCAAAAGCCTTTTACTGATCATGTGGAAAGGGTTCGAATCAAATGGTCAGAGCTCTTTCCACAAGCAATATGATAACCTGTTTACATAGAATCAATTTTTTTTTTCATTGGTATCCGGCGCTACTAGTAACAGACTAATCAAATTTGTGTGAATAGTAGCTCACAATGCGGGAACCTTACTATCTTTAAGTAATTTTATGGCTACATATCCAGGATTCAAATTCGAGACCACTGGTTAAGTTAGATTACCCCACAGACAGTTGATCTTAACGCGTGATAGTACATAGATACAATTTATAATCAAAGTTAATGGAATATAAATTTCCATTTATATTGGAAAAATGTTCCTGAAACACTATATTCATAAATCAATTAAAAATTTATTTTTTAAGGATTAATCTTAGAAATAATTTATTTTAATTGGGGTTCACCCAATTTAAATAATTGTTGCACTAGCGTTCTGTTTGGATGGTAAATAGAATTGATAAATAATTATTCCTATATGTTTTATCCTACCTTGTTTATATATTGTAGAAATAATTTGAGGCTTTTTGTAAGTATTAGGAAATTATTTAGATATGAATTAATTATGAGATTATTCGTGTTAAAACACTACTAAAAAAAACACTTTTTACGTCTCTTTTTTTGGACTTTTCACGTCTCTTTTTAGTGGGACGTAGATCAGGGAGACGTAGAAAGTCGGAACTTTCCACGTCTCATTTTAAATGTGAGACGTGAAAAGTACCCACTTTTCACGTCTCATTTTTGAATGTGAGACGTGGAAAGTGGGACTTTCCACGTCTCACATTCAAAAATGAGACGTGGAAAGTGGGCACTTTCCACGTTTCAAATCTCACATTCAAAAAAGATATGTATAAAGTGCCCACTTTCCACGTCTCACATTCAAAAATGAGACGTGGAAAGTGGTCACAGAACTTTCCACGTCTCCTTTTTGAATGTGAGACGTGGAAAGTTCCTACTTTCCACATCTCTTTTTTAAATGAGAGATGTGGAAAATACTTTTCACGTCTCTTATTTGAATGAGAGACGTTGAAAGTCTTTTTTTTTAAAAAAAAGAATATTTTCTTAATTAGGCTGATTAACCTCAATCCAAAAAAAATCCCAATATTTTATCAGAATAATAGGAATATAACACTTAAAATGTAAACAAAATGAACTAATTTTATTATTTATATCCAAACTAATATTACAAAAATGCTAGAGCCATATCAGTATTAGTTCAAAAAAAAATAAAAGAGCCCTATCAGTATCAGTTCACCCAAACTGACTCTAACCTTTTTTCTATCTATTTTTAACCAGCAAAGACCTTAAACAAGATACCAAATGTTCACAGATGTGCAAACTTTAAATGATAAAAATATGTTTCAACAAGAAGTATGTTCCCAAAACAGTCCAGAACTAGTGAAAGACAAATAAGAAATTCGTACCTCAAGTTTCTTCCTTCTTTCCTTTACTCTTTTATCAATAGAAGCTGTTACTTACTGCAAATTCCAACAAACCACGATGAAACATTATGAGAAACATATAACCAAAGCCAGAATCCAATTTTATCTGTGCAAATAAAGAGGCTAATGCTAACTCTTTCTCATGGTCCATAAGGGAACAAATGGTTCCATATTAGACCAAGATCAGAATCAAGAAATTTAGAATGAAGTGATACTAGCTTGGAAACAAAAAATGAACATGTTTCAACACAAATAGAAGGATAAAGCCGTAGAAATTTTCTACCGAGGTAGGTTAGAGATCCAACGACTCGAGGGTCTGATGATGAGTTTTCTTGAAGGGGGACATCAGCTTCTCCATCCCTGGCCGAAGACCTATGTTGCGTGCTGAAATCGTGGTGAGAGGGAGATCGAAGAAGACGAAGGTAGAAGCTCGATTTGTGGACGTTCTAGGAAGAAGACGGAGGGAGAAGCCTGTGTTGTCGTGGTGAGAGAGAGAAGACGGAGGGAGAAGAGGCAAAGAGGAGGTGGGGAGGAGGAAAGGGTTATGTTCGGGGAAGCTTATTTTTTTATATATAGGAGACTTTCAACGTCTCACATATGTTTGTGAGACGTTGAAAGTCTCTTTCAACGTCTCACAAACATATGTGAGACGTTGAAAGTCTCCTATATAAAAAAAAATAAGCTTCCCCGAACATAACCCTTTCCTCCTCCCCACCTCCTCTCTTTCAACGTCTCACAAACATATGTGAGACGTTGAAAAGTGGGGTAATTTTTTTTTAAAAAAATTTTTTAAGGGACTTTCAACGTCTCACAATATTTTTTTGTTTGGCACTCTTTTTTCAGAGAATCCACGTCTCATATTTAAAAAAGAGACGTTAAAATTGTTTCACTTATTTACAATTTTGCCAACGCCTTTTTTTTACATCTCATTTTCAAAAAAGAGACGTGAAATGGGGACGTGAGTTTTTTTGTAGTAGTGAAATCTTAAATATTCTAGTTTCCTATTTTATGATGGAATTAATTTTATATTCCTAGATATGTAAAATCACAATATCATTTAATTCTTATAGATCAAGGAAAAGTATACTAGAAAATCCTATAGTACAGAATTAATCTTAGAGCTCGAGGAAAATCTAATGGTTGGGTTTTAATTGGTCAATTCAATTTTAGTGGACTCAAAACTTGTATGCAAAACTCTAGCAATCATCCTCCTATAAAGTTACCTACCTGTCACTCTTGGAGGTAGCTCTTGCACACAACCATCTCTCTTTAGTGTTGCTTTCAGAAGATTGGAGAGGAACACTTCAAGGAAGCTTAATCTTGTTTAGGAGCCAACTTGGGAGGAGTATATATGAAGATAACTAAAGCATAGGGCTTGCACTTGAAGACAATAAGGGATCAATTTTCCTTTTATCTTTTTGCTTAAAGACTTGGGATTCTCTAGTTTTAAATAATTATGAGCTGTATTTCTTGAGAACGATCTAGTTATATGATGTAGACATATTTATTTTGTATTAGTCTAATATTTGGATTACACTCGTGCTTGGACACATGTTGGATATTGTGCCTACAAGCCTTCTAATTGCCAATGAAATTTTTAATTGATTTTTCATTTGTAGTTTATGTTGCAAATTTGGGTTTTGGCTCTTGATTGTTTAATTGAGTTGGTAAATTTTCTAATTTTTTTAATTAGATCATTTCAGACATAATTTTTAGAATTAATTCAAAAAAATATTGTCATTAGTTTTAATGAGTTTAATTAATTAGCTCTTATTCTATTACAAGTTCTCTAGTGGATTAAGTGATGTTGTGCTTGAGAGTTTTCTATGCAATAATTGTGTAATTAAGCATTTTAATTTCACTGTGTTGTGATCTCCCTTTGGTCTAATTATTTTTGTTTTGGCTAGGAAGGTTAGTTCTATGTAAATCCTTAGTTGTCTCATTCACAGTAACTGAATCAAATATTTGTTTGTCTTGTTTTCCTCATCTATCAGTTCATTCCTTTGCTTATGATTGTAATTTTCCAGTCTATAAAGCCCCCAAAATTATATTTACATTCATCTATATTAGTTTTATTCTCATATAAGACAATCCTTATGGGCTGACCTCCGTCATATTGGGCCCACTATGTCTAAACCATGGCTAGTGAATGGTCACTTCAATGCTTATATGTCCAAGGATGATAAAATGGGGAATGTCACTTCCATGAGGCAGTTCACAAAATGTATTTCTCAATCCCACATTGTCCCAATTGATCATGTTGGGGACTATCACACATGGGAAAGGAAATTTGTTAAGGAGAGGATTGATTGGGCATTTTCTAATACCCTTTGGAACAATTGCTTTCCTTATTCGAAGGTTCATCACCTAAGCCAGTTTGGATTTGATCATCGCCCTCTTTTGGTTAAATGCGATGCTAATGCAACTACTCGGTATACCAAACCTCCTTTTTGATGTCAGGCTGCCTAGTTATTAGAAGAGGATTTCATTGACATTGTTAAAGATAGCTAGGAGCAAGGGAATTGGTAATAGGCAGTCCACAAATTTTCCAAGTCTGCTATGGCATGGAATCAAAATCAGGTGGGCAATATCCCTGCTAGAAAGAAGAAGTTATGGAAGAGGATTGAAGGAATCGAATGGGCTAGAGAAAGAAAGGACTCCTAATAGTTGGTTAATGCTGAGAGAGAACTGTGGAGGGAGTACAATAAAGTCCTTACGTAGGAGGAGCTTATTTGGTTTCAAAAATCCAGATGTAGCTAGCTCAAGTGGGGGGACAAAAATAGTAATTTTTTTTCCATGCTTCAATAGTTATGAGGAATTGTAGAAATCAGGTCGAATGCCTACAGAATGATAGTGGGGGATGGGTGTTGGATCAACAGGAGTTAAAGAGAATGGCTCTTAATTATTACTCTGACTTATTCAGATCGGAGCTTGTCAACTGGGAACTGTGTATTACATCCTTTTCCTTCCCTCTTTTAACCCTGGATGAGAATGCTAATTTGCAAAGAGATTTTATTGATGAGGAGATCAAGCTAGTAGCCATCAATTTAGGGGGATTACCAAGTTGGTGAAGGAGATATATTAGAATCCTCGTAAGATTTGTGAGGTTAACAATACCAACTTGGTCCTTATCCCAAAGGTGGAATACCCAATAACTCTCAAGGACTTTAGACCCATATCTCTCTGCAATGTAAGGTATAAAATTGTCACCAAAATCATCAGTGGCCGTCTCCGGAGTATTATGAGCAAAATGATGGGCAACCATCAATGCAGCTTTATTGAAGGCCACTAAAGCAGTGACAACATAATCATTGCTCAAGAAGTTATGCATTCAATGAAGAGCAAGATAATTCAAAAAGGATGGATGACAGTCAAAGTGGACCTTGAAAAGGCCTATGATCGATTGGAATGGCCATTCATCGATGATACCTTGAGGAAAGTGGGAATTGATGACAAACTTCAAAATATCATTATGGCCTGTATTTCTACCCCTAGTTTTCATGTCCTTTGGAATAGAGAAGCTACCCAAAAATTTACTGCTACAAGGGGGATCAGACAAGGAGACCCAATGTCCCCATATATTTTACCCTATTGATTGCACCATATTTTTATACACTTTTCATTGATAAAATCATTAGATTATTGCATGTTCTTTGGGTAATTGCACCTAATTAGAGTAATTTCTGACTTTTGCACACTTTGTTGGAATTTGTTCTAGTTAAGGGCAATTTGGGCATCATTAGTATGATTTATTGTTTAACCCATTTTCAAGAACATTTTGATGCTACCTTAGGTTCATTTTATTTGTAGGTCATAGAAGAAACATGCCCAAATTAAGGAGCCAAGTTGCAGCGAAGAATTCTGGATGGAGTAGATGAAGAAAGATAAGAAGAAACAGAAGCGCATGTCCCTCGCCGCGGCGAGAAAGACCATTGAGGCAGAACCAATGTGAGTTCGCTGTGGGTTTCGCCGCGGCGAACTCCCAGCAAGTTCCAGAATGGATACCAGCTCGCCGTGGCTTTCGCCGCGGCGAGCCCACGGCGAAGTCACGAGAATCTGCAAAAATATGACCTGTTTTTAGGGTTCCTAGGGCAGTATAAATTGATCCAAACACCCCCACCTTCAGAATCTAAGCCTCCTATGCACGAAATACACCTCGTCTGCTAGGGTTTCACTCATTCCCTTCATTCCTCATTCAAATCTTCATCTTCCCACTCAATCCCATCTCCATTGTTTCTGATTTTCTTGTTCATCATCTCCCTACCTTCCATTTCCACCATACATATTCTTCTACCTTCTTCATCCATGGAGGCTGTGGTCATGGGCTATTCTTGGCTCGAATTTGGAGACATGAGAGGCTAGAATCTTGGTGCTTTCGTGGTGTGAAGGTGGCTTGAGCTCCAATGGGCAAAATAGGGGAGTTATTTGTTTTCTCATGCTCTTTTCCGTATGTATTGAGTCTTGTGGTTGCATTTCTCTTTGTATATTTGGATTTGAGACATGATTTCCTTTTGTAGTTGTCTATGAATTGGAACATTTGTGTTGGACATTGAGTTATGTTAATTGAATGATATGTATGTTTAAATTTCCTATTGGATTTATGAATGCTATATGATTTTTAGTGGTTGCTAGATTGTGTAGCTTAATTTGTCCAATTGAATGCTGTGGTTGCACATTCTTGAGAGGAATCGGTTTTCAAAACTCATGTTCCAACACACACCAAGTGGAGCTTAACACTAACCCTAAGTGATAGCTATGAAAGTGGTTGCTTGATTAGTTATTAATTAGGGCTAGTGGACCCCTAGTGGTTGCTTGGGGATTTTTCAATTAGACTTGGTGAAACTCTAACTCCCAATATCAATTTAATGAAGCGTGAGAGCCACCGTAGCACTACCAAAGCCCATTTTATCAATTTCCCTTAATCCAAACTCTTTTCAATCATTAATCTAAAATACCAAAAACAAGTAACTGCTTTTGTCAATAGTTTTATTAAATGAATTTTCAAACCAAAACCCCCATATCTTTTATTGTTTTGATTGCATTTAGCTAGTTTAGGTAGGTTAAAAGACTCCTTAAGAGAAACGACCCGAGGTTGCAACCTATATTGCAATCCTTGGATTAATTTTGATTTTAACCCCCAAGGCACAATGAGGCAAAAGCTTGAAATCAATGGCACCGTTGCCAGGGAGTCATTTTTTACTCCCTAGGTTAGCTAAGTGTCAATTGAAACTATTAACTAGGGGTATGAGTCATTAGGATTAGGTTTAGGTCATTTGCATCCTTAGGTTAGTTTACATTTTCTTGTTTTGTTTTGCATCCAATTTTCCTTGAAAATACCAAAAATTTTGCTGAGTCTTTGTCCTTGATTAACTTGTGAATACTGGACTTATCATACCTCCATACTTGCGTACATACCACACACTTCATACATATCATACACATTTCATATACACTTCATACCACACTCACTTGCATCATCATTCATCCATTTTTCCTTGAATTTGTGTAAGTGCAATTTTGTGTGAACCTTAGTCTACACTTGTTGTCTGCGCCTTGTGTATGACTCGAGGGAACACTAGAGACCAAGAGCTTTACCCTGAATACCCATAAATTGAGAGACACCTTACTAGATTGAGAAAGACACAGAAAGAGGGAACCTCAGTTACATCCTTGATAGTTGAACACCCATCTTCTTGTGAGTCAAGCATTGATAGTGATACAGAAACTAATAGTGATACTAGAGAAATGAAGGGGGATCACCATATTCCTGAAGTCCAAGTAGAGCCAAATCTAGGTGGTAATGGGGGAGGACAAGTGTTTAATGATGGTGAGCAACCTAGAAGAAGAACCATTAGGGATGCCACCACAACCAACATTGACCACAACCCATTCATGAATGCATTTCCCACCATTAATGCTGACTATTAAATTAAAGGTTTATTGATACAATCCTTACCTAAATTTTATGGTTTGCAGGAAGATGAACCACATGACCACTTGGACGAAATTTTCATACATTGCAACACCATGAAACCAGCGAGAGCAGAAGTGGAGGATGTTATGTGGAGAGTGTTCCACCTCAGTCTGGAAGGCAAAGGGAAGCAATGGTATATGAGCTTACCCACTCTCAATCCAGAAGCCCTAGCCTCTTGGGGCAACTTGAAACAAGCTTTTCTGGCGAAGTTTTACCTTGCCACAAGAACATCAGCAAGGAGAAAAGAAATCAACTCCATCATGCAAGAGCCGGATGAGTCTCTCTTTGATTATTGGACAAGGTTCCAAGACCTTTTGAAGAGGTGTCCACATCATCAGATTCCGGATGAGCAGTTAGCCCATACTTTTTATGATGGGCTGATAGAAAGAGACCAAGACAATTTGGATGCGGCTGCCGGTGGATCCTTCATTGACTATACACCGGAAGAAGCATGGCCTTTAGTTCGAAAGCTTGCATCGGCCAAGGAGAAACATGGTTCAAGAAGGTCAATCCGCAATCTTCAAAGGGTTGAATCTACCTCTCTTCACATTCCTCAATTGGAGAGGTTTGAGGCCGAATTCAAAGTGATCAATTCTAGTTTGGACAAGATCTCTGGTCCACCTTCCCCACAAAGTCCAGTAGGAAATGAGTTGGTGGCTCCCTCTTGTGATCATTATGCATCTCCTATGCACCTCTCAAGAAATTGCCCCTAAAAGCCGGAAGAATGTAATGCAATGTTCCAACCAAGGCAAGGGAACAATCCAAGATGGGACCCCTATTCAATACTTACAATGAGGGGTGGAGACAAAATCCTAAGTTTAGTTGGCGCCAAGATGGCAATCCTCCAAGACAATTCCAAGGAGAGTCTTCCCAAGCACTAGCTCCTGTGAGAAGAGAGAGACCCACTAATGACTTTGAAGAGTTAAACAAGTCTATCACTATGGGATTCCGCCATGTGGAAGGTCTCATTGACTCTAAGGCAAATGAAACGAAGCAATGTATGGAGTCGAGATTTGATAAGGTGGACAACCGTATGAGCCAATGGGAGACTAAGAGTGCCAATTTGGAGGACTATGATATGAAGCTCTCCAACTCTTTCAATGATCTTCAAGCCAAGACAAGTGGCCCAACCCCATCCAGCACAGTCATCAACCCTAAGTCTTTGAATGCTATTAATTTGAGAAGTGGGAAATCACTCAACCCCATCCCACTCAAAAAGAGGGTTCACTTTACAAGTAGTGATGAGGAAGATGATGAACCGGTGCATGAGGAAATTGAAGTGGAAAGCCCTACATGGATCCCACCATTGAGCCCAATGAAGTTTGTGCAATCCGAAAGTGCTAAGGAGAGAGAACTTCAAGAAAGGAGGGTATTTACGCAAAAAGAGAAAGTGGTGGAAGACCCTAAGGCACAACCTCAAGAGAGGAAAAAGTGCACAAAGCAGTTGAGCATTAATGAGAAAGGAGAGTGTAGCACACAAGACACCTTGGTCAAACCTCTAGCCAAAGAGGTAACTATCTCTCAACTCCCTTTTCCTCAAGCTTACCTTAAAAGCAAAAAGAAACATGATGAGGTTGTTGAAAATGAAATGCTTAAACTTTTTAGCAAATTGCATGTGAATGTGCCTTTCTTTCAACTTGTGAAATCTATGCCTAGTTATTGTAAATTCTTGAAAGAGTTGTGCACCAATAAAAGGAAGTTTAGACCAAATGAGAGGATTCAATTGAATCCTAGTGTGCGACTTTGTTCAAGCCTCAGTTGCCGGTCAAGTACAAAGACCCTGGATCATTTATGATCCCTTGCACGATAGGGAACTTGACGGTGACTAATGCATTGTTGGATTTAGGAGCGGCCATTAATGTGATGCCTAGTGCGATTTTCACTTCTTTAGGCATTACCGGTTTGAAAAAGACAAGTGTCATTTTACAATTGGCCGATCGCACGCTCCGTTATCCACAAGGCATTATTGAGGATATACTTGTTAAGGTTAAAGACTTAGTTTTCCCGCTGATTTCTATGTTCTTGACACTGCTAGCGAGCCAAGTGAATCGACTATCATTCTTGGTAGGCCTTTCATGTGGACCGCCGGACCGGTAATTCATATGAACAATGGTTTGATAACAATGGAGGTGGGAGAACATAAGATGAGCTTTAACATGTATGAAGTAATGCGACACCCCCATGAGGACTATTCTCTTCTAGATGTGAGTGTGATAGACATTGCTGTGGAGGATGCCATTGAGGAGCATGAATTAAGCTTGTATTCATATGATTACACATCTGATCTTGAAGCTTATGACTCTTATTTTTCTTCCCTACCCTCTGTTCATTCTTTTTCTTCCTTAGGTGATGACGTGTATGACCTTGACTCACTTGCAGTTGATTGTCTACTTTCTGTCCCTTTGGATTTTTCTTTGATTGATAATGATAATGCTAATCTGGATATGAGCTCCACTAACATTTCTCTGATGAGTGATGATATTTCTTTGGAAGATGGTAGTTTTCTCAATGTTTTAGGTCATAAGTTGGTTGAAGAATGTGAATTTGAGGTTGGAAGCCAAGAGTTGGCCGATTTGAGCTCAAAGGGTATAGCCCTCACCCCAACAAAAGCTACTTCACACTTGACCTTCTTTGGACCGGATCACCATGTGGTAACAGGGCCACCTTCTAAACCCTCTTCCATTGATTCTAACTTTAGACCTAGGATTTCTTCCCACACACTTAGATATTTGAATGATCTTGTTACAAGTTGTGATGTAGGTGTTGTTTATGACATTTCCCCAAGGCAAGTCACTGCGATAGATCAACCAAGTGTTGATTCGGCTCTTGGGAAGACTAATGCACAAGTGATAGAGTTTAGTGAACCTAGTCCACGTTTTCAAATTGGGTCTACAAAGGGGAGTTCTTCTTACACTTTAACTCTTCCTACTCTTGTTCCCTCTGTTTTGGAACCACCCATTTTGGAATTAAAGCCTTTACCAAGCAATCTTAAATATGCTTTTCTTGCTCCCAATGACAAATTGCTGGTTATTATTTCTAATACCTCGAGTGCAATTAAGGAGGTCAAATTGCTTGATGTTTTGAAAAAATATAGCAAGGCTTTAAGTTGGACATTGGCTGATATTTCGGGTATGAACCCCGCTATTTGCACCCATCGGATTTTACATAAAGAGGATTCTAGGCCTCTTAGGCAACCTCAAAGGTGGCTCATTGCACCATATTTTTATACACTTTTAATTGATAAAATCATTAGATTATTGCATGTTCTTGGGGTAGTTGCACCTAATTAGGGTAATTTCTGACTTGTGCACACTTTGTTGGAATCTGTTCTAGCCAAGGGCAATTTGGGAATAATTAACACGATTTATTGTTTAACCCATTATCAAGAACATTTTGATGCTACCTTAGGTTCATTTTATATGCAGCTCATAGAAGAAACATACCCAAATTAAGGAGCCAAGTTGCAGCGAAGAATTCTGGACGGAGTAAAAGAAGAAAGTGAAGAGAGAAACAGAATCAATGTCTCCTCGCCATGGCATCGCCGCAGCGAAGCTGACGGCGAGAAAGACAAGAAGAAACAGAAAGCTCTGTCCCTTGCATAGGCGAGCTGACGGCGAGCCAAAAGGACAAAGTTCCAGAACTGGTGCTTCCTCGCCGTCACTTCGCCGCGGTGAGCCCAGGAGAAGTGACGAAAATCTGCAAAATTCTGACGCGTTTTTTAGGCTTTTTGAGCAGTATAAATAGATCTAAACACCCCCACCTTCAGAATCTAAGCCTCCTATGCACGAAATACACCTCCTCTGCTAGGGTTTCACTCATTCCCTTCATTCCTCACTCAAATCTTCATCTTCCCACTCAATCCCATCTCTATTGTTTCTGATTTTCTTGTTCATCATATCCCTACCTTCCATTTCCACCATACATATTCTTCTACCTTCTTCATCCATGGAGGCTGTGGTCATGGGCTATTCTTGGCTCGAATTTGGAGACATGAGAGGCTAGAATCTTGGTGCTTTCGTGGTGTGAAGGTGGCTTGAGCTCCAATGGGCAAAATAGGGGAGTTATTTGTTTTCTCATGCTCTTTTCCGTATGTATTGAGTCTTGTGGTTGCATTTCTCTTTGTATATTTGGATTTGAGACATGATTTCCTTTTGTAGTTGTCTATGAATTGGAACATTTGTGTTGGACATTGAGTTATGTTAATTGAATGATATGTATGTTTAAATTTCCTATTGGATTTATGAATGCTATATGATTTTTAGTGGTTGCTAGATTGTGTAGCTTAATTTGTCCAATTGAATGCTGTGGTTGCACATTCTTGAGAGGAATCGGTTTTCAAAACTCATGTTCCAACACACACCAAGTGGAGCTTAACACTAACCCTAAGTGATAGCTATGAAAGTGGTTACTTGATTAGTTATTAATTAGGGCTAGTGGACCCCTAGTGGTTGCTTGGGGAGTTTTCAATTAGACTTGGTGAAACTCTAACTCCCAATATCAATTTAATGAAGCGTGAGGGCCACCGTAGCACTACCAAAGCCCATTTTATCAATTTCCCTTAATCCAAACTCTTTTCAATCATTAATCTAAAATACCAAAAACAAGTAACTGCTTTTGTCAATAGTTTTATTAAATGAATTTTCAAACCAAAACCCCCATATCTTTTATTGTTTTGATTGCATTTAGCTAGTTTAGGTAGGTTAAAAAGACTCCTTAAGAGAAACGACCCGGGGTTGCAACCTATATTGCAATCCTTGGATTAATTTTGATTTTAACCCCCAAGGCGCAATTAGGCAAAAGGTTTAAATCACCTATGTATGGAAAGACTAAGCCACATAATCATGGAGGACTTGGAGGAGAGAACTTGGTCCCCCATAAAACTTAAGACTAGGGGCCTAAGCCTCTCCCACTTGTTCTTTGCAGATGATCTTATCCTCTTTGGGGAGGCCTCCATGTGCCAGGTAGATGCCATGCTTCATTGTATCTAGAAGTTTTGTGATGCTTCGGGCCAGAGAATGAACAAAGCTAAGACTAAAGTGTGCTTCTCAAGAAATGTTCACATCTCTAGGTCCCTTGACTTAAGTCGAAGAATGGGTGTTGGCCTTACAAGCTACTTGGGGAAATATTTGGGTATCCCCCTGATCCATATGAAAGCATCTTGTGTCATGTTTTCCCCCTCCTAGAGAAATCGAGAAAGAGGTTGTTTGGTTGGAAGAGAAATTTCTTTAGTTTAGCAGGCCAAGCCACTCTCATCAAATCGGTTTTGTCCGCCATTTTGGCTTACCATATGCAGACAATGTTGCTTCCTAAACGTCTCCTTAATGAGATGGAAAGAACGAGTAGGGATTCCTATGTAGGAAAGTGGAGGATCATAGAAAACTCCATCTCCTCTCCGGGGACATGATCTTGGAAGAAAAAAAAGAAGGGGTTCTAGGATTAAAAGACCTGAGAAAGCAAAATCAAGCCATCAAGCAAAATGAAGCCTTCATATGAAGCTTTGTTGGAAAGTCCTTCTTGACAAGGAGACCCTATAAATAAACGTCCTAAAAAGCAAGTATAATTGTAAGGATCTATTCATTCCAGAGGTCAAGAAGAAAGCGGATTCCTCTCTTGCTTGGAGGAGAATCTGCTATGTATGGAGAAAGTTCAAACTAGGCGTTAGAGTGAAGATCAGGAATGGCTCTAATACCTTATTCTGATATGGGAACTGGTCTGAATTGAACAAGCCTCTTATAAATCTCATCCCGGGGATGGGAAAACTTAGTGGACAAGAAGGAGCGGGTTGTGGACTATGTGGATAATAGGGGTGATTGGGACTTAGGGAAACTAGCTGGCTGGTTTCCTAAGGATGTCATAGATTGCTTAGTTAGAGGGAACCCACCAAATGAGAGGAGAGGAGAGGATAAATACTTTTGGTCCCCATCCATGGATGGTTGTTTCTTTTTTAAATCAGCTTACAAATTTTTACGTGCAGGTAATCATAGACAGGTGGACGATGTGTGGAGGCTTCCATAGAAATGGCAAGTTCTTGAGAAGATCAAAGCCTTCATGTGGACTTTCACCCATGGAAGAGCACACACAGCCCAGCTCTGGATGCTCAGGGGGATTGCACAGGATTCTCCATGCCCTTTCGGATGCACACAAATGGAGGATTCAATGCACATGTTAAGGGACTACAAGACAACAAGTAGTAGATGGAAATCAATGGTGTCACCAGCTCTATGGGAACCTTTCTTCACCCTTCAAGGTGCAAAATGGGTCCGTTGGAATCTAAGGAGTGAAGCAGGGCAACCATCTACGAAGAAGGTGCTATGGTTGAGGCTGTTTGGTTACAAATGTTGGGATATTTGGGTTGATAGATGCAACAGATTGTTTGACGAGGGGATAAATTCATTGATAAGAGATGCCTATGGAAGCCTCTTCCACTACAAAAAAAGTGGGCTTTACTGGCGGTTCGTTTAGTAGCGGAAATAAGAAACCACCACTATTTACGTATTAGTTGCGGTTCTAACAAGAAAACGCAACTAAATTAGTTTGTTTGACCAAATTCAAAGATAGTAGCGTATTTTAGTAGCGGTTATCCCCAAAAAACGGCCATTAAAGTGGCACCATTTGGCAGGAAACTTAGTGGCGTCACATTAGTGGCGGTTGTTTTGAAGAACTGCGAGAAATTTGAAGATCATGTTATTAGTAGAGGTTTTATTTGCCTTTAGTGGCGGTTCTAGTGTAACCGTTACTAACGCAACAAATATATTAATTTTTATTGTAATTTAGTGGTGGTTTTCCCCAAAACCACTGCTATTACTAGCGGTTTTAGTGGCGCTTTTCCCCAGAACCGCTGCTATTACTAACGGTTTAAGAACCATTGTATTACTAGCGGTTTTAGTGGCGCTTTTCCCTAGAACCGCTGCTATTACTAGCGGTTTTAGTTGCGCTTTTCCCCAGAACCGCTACTATCACTAGCGGTTCCTCAAAACCGCAAGTAAACCTACTAAATCATCGAATTGAAAAGGCTCATATTTCCTTGTATCATTAATTTTTTTATATGTAAAAAAAATAGTAGCGGTTCATAATCGCTACTAATTTTATGTAAGGGTTACTAGCGGTTTAAAACCGCTATTAGCGAGAAATCGTAGCTGTTTGAGACCGTTACTATTTCCCCCCTTCAACCCCTATAAATACCTACCCCTCTCTTCATTTTACTCAACCTTAGAAGCTATTCACTCTTTCCTTCCTTCAACCTCATTCATTTATTCAACCACATAATTCTTCTCCTCTGCTCATGTTCCATCATTTTTTTCCTTTTCTTCTCTTAAATCTTTCTATTTAATATTTTCTTATTGTAATTATTTAATTGAATTTTCGATCTTATTTATTTACTAATTTTTCTCTTCCTTTTATTTTTCAAGTCTACATATTGACTATCTTCATTTTAATACTATCAAATTAAATGATTAGTTATAGTCAATATTTGTTATACTATTTAATTATTTATTCTATAAATCATTTCGGATATTAATTGTTAAAATTATGATAAATTTTTTTATAATTGTTTAATTATATTTTTTAAATAAGTTTTATAAAATAAAAAATGATTCCGAATATTTAAAATGAATCTGGACAGAATTATTTTTTTTATATTTTTAGCCACCAATAGCAGTTTTAGAACTGCTACTAAACATTTAGTAGCGGTTCTAAAACTGCTACTAATGTACAACAAAATTTGAAATTTGTTAGTCTACGGTTAGTGGCGGTTTTTGTCTTCCACCATTAAATTAGTAGCGTCTTTGACTGGATTACCAGCAGTTTTGATAACCGCTAGTAAATATTAGTCACGGGTGTTTTAGTAGCGGATTATAAAACCGCTGGTAAACGTTTAGTAGCAGTTAGAACCGCTACTAATAACCGTTTATAACTGCCACTAAATAGCGCTTTTTTTGTAGTGTTCAACGCATGCTTCGACCAGGACATAGAGGAGAGGAACTCTTTCTACTCAGTCAAAAGTCATCATGCAGATCAACCGTGTATAGTACAAGACCATCAAGTACTCCTTGAGCTAGATGGATCAGTATTAGAAGATGGTTGTGGTGGATGTGGAGGTATCATTCGGGACTCACAGATGAGATGGATCAGAGGTTTCAACTGCAAACTCGTTAGGGTGCCACTTATGATTGCTGAATTGTTGGGGATATTGAATGGTCTGATTATGTGTTGGAACGCAGGCTACAAGGATGTGGTGATTGCTTGTGATTGTGTTGAAGCCATAACCATCATTCTAAAGGGATGCCCAAGTCAACATCATTTTAGTGATTTGATTACAGACATTAGATCTCTTCTTTTAAAAGATTGGGTTGTATCCATTATCAAGTACACAGGGAAAGACTTTGGATGGTAGACCAAGTAGCTAGGTTAGCTCATGAGTCAAAAAACATTTGGACATTCTTTGATCAACCCCCACCCCAGTCCAAATATAAAATCCCAACCTTATAACTATAATTTATAAAACATTTAATCCAAATATCAATTTAGTAGCCCTACTATGGTAGAAAAGAGAAAACATTTTTAAATAAAGTCTACCATAGTAGAAATGTTTTTAGCCAATTTTTTTAAAACAATAACCATGATAAAAAGAGTTTGACAAAACAGTATAAATACTATCATGGTTATAAAGAAACCGTGTTATTAAATTAAGTTAACCATGATAGAAAAAGATAAAAGTTAAATTTAATAAACCTATCATGGTTAAAAGAATGAAACTTATTTCTTATTATTTATCCATGATAGAAAAGGGTAAACTAGTAATTGAAAACTATCATGGATATTAAACTTTTAGTTATAAAAATAATTAACTATTTTAGAACAAATAAAAACCAGACTAATATGTTTATAGAAACAAAATCCCCTTTTTTTATTTCATTTAACAATCAGATTACAACATTATCTCTTCTCAAAACATTAAATTGCAATTAATCTCTATCACATTCTACTCGAATTTAAATATTATTTATCAAATAAATAACTCAAAATACCCCAAATTAAAATCCACAAGTTTTTCAGTAGGCAGCAAAACATAAATAACAAGATAAAATAAAATAAAACTAACAAAAATAACATAAATAAATCAGAGTGATATGAATGGCCCTAAGTTGGCAATATACAACAATTTCGCACAAGAGCTAAATCTCCGACTCCTTCTCCAATGAACCTACTCTAGGACTATCACCTGAAAGTGTTGGATTATGAAGGGTAAGACTAGAGTCCCAGTAACCACAATCCTATCACTATGCATACAAACAAGTGCTCTTGAAGTGTCAAGTGAGATAGTAAAATCATAATAATATCATCACAATGATTTTAGAAATAAGCGTTTAAACACTTTTTTTTAGAGTCTCACTCATATCCCTTATAACACCCCAACCTTGTACCTCTGACTAAACCCATGGGCTACTTATACTATCCCACGTGAATGGTAGCTCAGATTAACAAGCTCTTCAATCATGTGATATGAACTGGCCAAAATCCAAAGAGCACAAGATTGAACCATGGGTTCCCCCACTTATCAACCAAGTGGGGTGTCATATCGCCCCTTCCACATGGAATATTGGGCAAGGGCCAACAAGTGTACACCTTGTGGCCCTCCCACCTTATACCTCTTTATGATCATGAGTTTTCACCCCCTTATACCTCTTTGAATCTATCCCATCAAATCAACATCCCCCACTCCCTCTATCTTATTTTTTTAAAAGGAATCAAACAAATAATTATTATCAACATGTATAGATATAATTCATTTTTCAATGTACATATGCTCAATCCAACAAATAATCATGCGAATCATTTTTTTGTTTTCAAAAACTTTATCTCACAAGACATTTTAAAATATGTCACATTATGAGTTTCAAAATCATTCAAAAACAACATGCAAGCATACACAATGAAAGGAAGGTAATTACCTCTTGCGAATGCAATAATAATCACCAAATGCTCTCTACCCGTACTCAAATCCTAATTTAATGGCTCTCTAAATAATCTATAAAGGTTGATTCTCTATACCGGAAGAGAAGAAAATAAGAGGCTCGTCCTTCTCTCTGTTAGCGTCGACCGATCTCTCTTTATTTATCTCCCTCTCTCTCGCCGTTATCGTTTCTGGTGAATCAGTGGAGAAGGTGCTTCTCCTTTTAAATATATAAGAGGCATGTGTGTATCTGTATGTCATATCTTTCTATCTATCATCTACTTAACATATCTTCCATTTTTATATATATATCTATTAATATAAATTTGTTTAAAATTCGAATAAGTGATTGATCCGTTGCAAGGTAGGTGTGACACGTTATTTGTTATATATAGATATATATATATCACTATATGTATATATATATTTTCTTTCAAATTTGTTTATCATATATATATATATATATTTCTTTGAATCGTTCATCCGGAAGTTTGTTATATTGTTTTCATTGTCTTTATATAAAAAAATATCCATAAATACATGTATATATATATTTTTATATATATAATTTAAATCTAATTATCTTTAATTTATATCTTCATTATCTTAAACATAAAAATATTTAAATCTACCCACGATTTTCTAATAATTTAGTTTGGCTATCTTTGACTATCTTATTCAAAATTATTAATATTATTATGAAATTATGAGTGAAAAATAGGATGTTACAACTCTCCCCACCTATAGGAATTTTGTCCCCAAAATTTGGTTCAAGTAAGGAATAACAAGACAATTAAAATGCAACAATCTAATCAACACTACCTACCTACCTAAGAAAATAGGTTAGGAAAATCATATCGCATCCTTTCTTCTGTTTCCCAAATTGCGTCACCTGGGGTCATGCCCTTCCAAAAGACTTTAACGAGACGAATGGTCTTGTTTTGTAGCTGCTTGTCCTTAACATCTAAAATCTTCATGGGTTCTGCTCTGTAAGTCAAGTTCCCCCTAAACTCAACTTCCTTTGCCTGATTATATGGGACGGATCAGGATGATACTTCTTCAACTGTGACACGTGGAATACATCATGCATGTTCGACAAGTGGGGTGGCAAGGCAATCCGGAAAGCAACAGGTCCAATCCTTTCCAAAATCTCATAGGGCCCAATAAAACATGGAGTCAACTTCTTCACCTTAATGGACCTCCCAATCCCTGTCATGGGTGAAACTTTCAAATAGACATGATCTCCCATGCTAAATTCTAGTGGCCTCCTCCGACGATCTGCATAACTCTTCTGCCGACTCTGAGCTGTCAACAACCTCTAACGTATCATCTCAATATTCATTGTTGTTTGGTCTACCAAGTCCGGTCCAATGATTGTTCTCTCACTTAATTCTATCCAACATAAGGGTGATTTACACTTTCGACCATACAAAGCCTCAAAAGGCGCCATCCCAATACTAGAGTGATAACTGTTATTGTAAGCAAACTCTGCTAAAGGTAAATGTTTCTCCCAACTTCCTGACATCTCCATGACACATGCCCTCAACATGTCTTCTAAAGTCTGAATAGTTCTCTCTATTCGACCATCCGTTTGAGGATGATAAGCAGTACTATACCTTAATTTAGTTCCCATGGCCTTCTGTATTGACTTCCAAAAGTTTGAAGTGAATCTTGGATCTCTATCTGATATGATACTTTCAAGCACTCCATACAATCGAACAATATCTTTATTTGGAACCACCCGGCTGTCTCTCAATTCTTCCAACCAATGCTGCTCATTCAAACTCATACAGAAAACATGCACCGACTTTCTACTTAATGCATCCGCTACAATGTTGGCTTTCCCTAGGTGATACTTTAACTCAAAGTCATAATCCTTTATTAATTCCATCCATCGACGTTGCCTGTTGTTCAATTCCTTTTGGTCCATTAAATACTTAAGGCTCTTGTGATCACTAAAGACTTCAAATTGGGAACCAAACAAATAATGCCTCCAAATCTTCAATGCAAACACCACAACAGCAAGCTCTAAGTCATGTGTAGGGTAATTATCCTCATGAGGCCTCAACTGTCTCGATGCGTAAGCAATTACCTTGCCTTCTTGCATTAGTACACATCCTAAGCCCTTAAGAGAAGCATCTGTATATAGGGTGTATGGGCGTTGGGGATCACGAAGGGTAAGTACTGGGGCAGTAGTTAACTTCATCTTTAGTTCCTGGAAAGCGGCTTCACACTTCTTAGTCCAAACGAATGGTTGGTCCTTCTTAGTCAACTTGGTCAACGGCATGGCAATTTGGGGAAACCGTTGATGAATCTCCTATAATAACCAGTCAAACCCACAAAGCTTCTCACTTCAGTCACAGATTTTGGGGATTCCCAATTTAACACTGTATCTACTTTACTTAGGTCCACTGCCACTCCCTTAGCAGACACCACATGACCAAGAAACTTTACTTCCTTGAGCCAAAATTCACACTTACTCAACTTAGCATATAACTTATGGTCCCTCAAAACACATAGAGCGATGAAAAGATGCTCTCGGTGTTCCTCCTCATTCTTGGAGTAAATGAGGATGTCATCGATAAACATCACGATGAAGCGATCTAAATATGGCTTGAAGATCCTATTCATATAATCCATGAAAATAGCTGGAGCATTTGTCAACCCAAAAGGCATAACCATGAACTCATAGTGTCCATAACGAGTTCAGAAAGTGGTCTTTGGAATATCCTCAGCCTTTACTCTAAGCTGATAGTAACCTAACCTCAAGTCGATCTTAGAGAACAGTGATGCTCCCCTGAGCTGATCTAGCAAATCATCGATTCGAGGCAAAGGGTACTTATTCTTAATTGTTGACTTATTCAACTATCGATAATCAATACATAGACGCATGCTCCCGTCCTTCTTCTTAACAAATAATACCGGAGAACCCCAAGGTGAGACACTCGGTCTGATGAAACCCTTCTCAAGTAAATCTTCAATTTTCCTTTTTAACTCTGCAACTTTAAAGGCGACATTCGATAAGGCGCTTTAGAGGTTGGAGTTATACCCGATGCTAAGTCAATAGAGAATTCCACCTCTCACTCTGGAGGAAATCCAGACAACTCCTCTGGAAATACCTCAGGAAATTCCTTTACAACTTCAATCTGATCGATTCCAACCCCCATTTCAACATTGATGGAGAAGAAAACCATATAAGCTTGACAACCTCGTTGAACATACTTCTCTACTTGGGTAGCCGACAACAATGTAGGACTAGAAGTTATCTCAATAAATGTTTTACTTAAGGGAAGAATTGCTACTTTTCTCTTACAATCTAAGCGAACATCGTTAGCTGACATCCAATCCATACCGATAATCACATCAATACCCTTAAGAGGTAAGCAAATCAAATCTACATTTGTTTCACAAGTTTCATACTTAAGAGGAAGGTTTAAACATGCAAGACTAGTCATAATTGTAGCTCCCACAGGAGTTGACACTTTCAAATCATAAGGCAAATCACATACTTGCAAACTTGATTGTTGAGCACATCCCAAAGATATAAACGAATGCGTAGCACCAGAATCAAACAGAACATGTATTTCATAGCCTTGGAGAGAAACAATACTTCGAATCAAATTTGGAGACACGTCGGCCTCTTCCTGAGTTAAAGCAAAAACTCGGCCTGTAACAGTGGAGCGGCCACTCTGTAAAGTCTGTTGTCCTTTCTGGCATGCATGAGCAATATGCCCTAGCTTATGGCATTTGTAGCACTCCACACATACACTGCAATGGTGCTTCCCACACTTCGTACAAAATTTTATATCACGACCTGTGGTCATAGTTGACCCCTACTGGGAATATTGACTTCCTCCAGCTTGACTCCTTGGTGCTTGGGATCTTTGCTGCGAACCTCTTTGATCCTCTCTCCTCTGTTGAAACCCTTTGCTCTTACTTGGACCACCAGAGCTCCCAGAGCTAAAACCTGATTTCTTTGTCACACCACCATTAGGCTTCAGGAACCCAGCAAACTGGCCTTGAGTGTCATGATGTTGGGACTTCTCTAACTCTTTAATATTGCGGGCAGCTATCCGTAGCTTGGTACAAGCTTCCTTAAAGCTCTTGAGGGGAACAAATGCTAGTTGGTTCTTTAGTTCTGGCTTAGCCTTTTCTATCAATCGTCTAATCTTCCACTTAGGGTTAGGGTTCTCCTTCAAGTAGGTGACATACTTAGTTAGGCTAAGGAAGGTAGAAATGTACACATCCACTGCATATCACCCCGGTGAAGAGCATAAAACTCTGCTTCCTTCTCATGTTGTAACTCCTCAGGAAAATAATTTGCATAAAACAAGTCCTTGAACTCCTCCCATTTCATGGTAGATATATCAGCTAGCCTCGCACTCTTCCACCAGTTCTTCGCCTCATCCTTTAATAGAATGGTGGCTAGTTGCACCATTTGTTCACTTGAGCAGTCAATTGCTTGAAATATCGTCTCTAATCGATCAATCCATGACTTTACCTCTGTGGAATCTAGTTGGCCTTCGAATATAGGAGGGTTATGTCTTGCTAAATCCTTGTATATTGGAAATGGAATGCGAAAACATATCCTTGTGTCAAGGGGGTGTATGATGGCTTTGACCCTCATTCGAAGGGTTAAGTTGTCGTTTAGGTTGGCCTACACTATAATCTTCATAATCATCCTCTAGGGGGACATTGTTCCCTTTCCTTCTATCTTTTTCTTCCTCATACTTCCTCAACCTCTCATCCACTACACTGGCCATAATCTCTTTCATCTTCTCAACTAATGCAGTGTGGTCAAACTATGGTTGTTGAATAGATAGGCCTAAAGATTCACCGTCATTGGGATGAGTTCGTCTAGTATTCACCATCTCCTCCCCACCTATGGACGTAACCCACCGTTACACGTGAGTAACTAAACCGAATACAAAACAACAAAATAGGGAAGGATGGAGGTAGTGGCTGATGAAGGAATTGGGTAGACTAGCCTTACTGTATTAAGTTAATGTTATGATATATATATATGATATCCAGTTTTTAGTAAAAAAAAAAAGAGTTTTCATATTGTCTTTAGTTATTTTAGAGTATTAAGGCAGTAGCGTTTTACATTATATTTTAAGTCCATTCCATTGCATTTTTTGTCCCTTAAATTCAATAATACTAAAGAAAACCCAACATATTACAACTTATGAGAATAAGCTATAGATTGCGACTATTGTATTTGTAATTGGGTCTAGTTTAATTGATTACTTAAGTGAGAATAGGAAAGTTAAGTAAAAAAAGGAAATAATTAAGAATAAAAAAAAGCAAAGTTTCAGCTTCATCATTATTATTAACCATAAAAACAAAAGAGAAAGCAAGTAAGAGCTGATTGGAACGCACAGTTTTGGACTTGTGGCAAAAGAGGAGACCTAGCGGAATCATCAAGTAACAGACACTATTCACCACTCACGCACACGGAGGAGGACAGGCGGCACACAAGAGCATCATCTTCATTATTCACCATAATTGATAGACGTTGCTGGAGGGAGGAATGAAGGAAGAGAGCTGTGTAACACCTAAAATTTTCTACTATATTATAGTATTTTAATTGAATTATAACCACTTTTTAGTGTCAGAAGCCCAAAAATATGGAAAATTTAAAACTTTTTCTTTAAAACATTAAACCAACCTTCTGTCAGTTGGAATGGGCTTTTCAGACAAATTGGATCAATTTAAAACTCTTTATAAAATGAAGTGGTTAATAAAACAATTAAAAGTACCCTAACCCTCTTAGGGTATCTATTCTTAATTCATAGTACTTGGGAAATTTAAATCTCTTTATAAATTTTTACAATTCTATTTTCTATGTTTTCTACTACTAGCTTAATAATTTAATTTTATTTTACATATATATAACACTACTAAATTATTCAATTACCATACAGCAATAGACCCTCCTATTCTTCAAAAAGTATCTTATTTCTTCTGTCTAATCATTTTCCAGCACTCCTGCCTTATCTCAACCATCTTATCATCTACCAGCTTCTCTGAAAAACAACAATTCAACGCAGTTTATGTCATTAACTGTAAATTTCATGCATGCATTGCCATGTATAAATTTTATAAATCTGCACATATAATGATAATCTTTATCCTATTATTCTGGGTGACTTAAGCACCTACCAACCACTGATAACGATATCCTCGTTAACTAGTGGAGGTTCTACCTGCAGGACTTCTCATTATAACTATCTCGTTATAACTAACTGATTTGGCAAAGGGGTAGCGAACAACCTAAGCTTGGAGTACTCCAACTGAGGAATAAATGACATACCACTTAAATGCAACAGATATTACAAAATTGTACATGCAATTTGAGTGTAATGAGATAAACTACTACCTAGATACCAAAGCTTACTCCTGAACCTGCTCCTTCCCTTTCCACTGACCTCCTCAACTTATGTCACTATCAATACCTATTTACATGTAATATATAAATAATAAATTAATACCTGTATTCCTATATAATTATCCAGCGTCTCTCACGGATCCTAAATACTTGATGCTACCCCCACTATATATGTGAAGCATTATAACTTATTATAATTAACTTGACCATTTAAGATAAAAAAGGTTGCTTTTAATTATTCTATTCCAATTAATCTTTCTTATTCTCAATGTTTAACCAATAGCTTGTATAAGAACCATTATCGAAAGACTTTAAACATTTAATATTTAATACATAAATTCCAAAATTATTAGAACTTCTCTAATAATTATATGTATTTAATCGCATAAGTTTCGATGTTTGAAACCACAGAAGTACGTGACAGCAATGAAAGGAAGTGAAATAGAGTCCAACATTTTAGTGTACAATTACTAACATTTAAACAAAAATCAAATAAACAATCCCATATATGAACTCTATTTAACTCTTAGATGATCTCTAATCCAGAAAATTGTTACATATAACAAAGTTAGGAATTCAATTTCAAATAACACTCAAAGAATACACAACAAATTCCACCTCCAGCCCTATCATTTCTTCCTGTCCCCACCAAAACATCACTCAACAAGAATCATGAATAATCAACTCACTATTAAAATCTTTTCCAACCAAAACCCAAAACAACACACCAATACCATTAGCTTTTCTTCATTCCCTAAATCTCTACTAAAACAATCAACAATTTCCTAATCCTAAAACAAAGTGTAAAACCAATCCTATTTCTTATTCTCAATCTAGAATTTTCATAATTCATTACACCTCTGGTCAATTTCACTTATAGCTCAACTTAATTTTTTGGAATACCACCTAATTCTTTTTTCCTACTTCAAATCAATGACTTCACATTACAAAACACAAAGAAACCAAACATACTTCCCTCAATATCATTTAGGAAACCTCCAAAAACTTAATACCTAAAAATCAATTCTACATAAATACTTGCTTTGTCATTCTTAACTCTAATAATGTAAACCTTACAATAATAACTACAACCGGATTTGATCTTTACACGTCATCTATGATTAGATTCATTTCCTTAAACCATAAACAAAACCAGAATCAGTTTCCGAAAATAGTATTATAAATAAATTTCTATGTTTCATAATTTTCTTCCTACAACTGGACTATTAAATAGCCTTTCTTCCTAATTACCTCAACTATCAAAATAGTTACTTTTACAATTACCTCCTCCTTTAACTATGAACCACTTAAATATTATACATATTCGAAGCATCCTTAATGCCATAACTACACATATCAAGCATAATCTAATTAATCTCTATTAAGCTTCGAATTCTAGTTCTTATGGCAAAATTCAAACCTTCATTTTACAACATGATCAACAATATTTAGCCACCATACAAACGTCATTGTACAACCTTCCATTCTTTCTGTAAAGAAAATTCCAACCTTAAACAATTCTCCTAACTTCTCAAACTTCATCCAATCATATTTTCAAAAACCATTATAAATCTCCCTACTCTTACTTGCAAAAACAAGTTCTAGTTTCCAAATCAATAATTAAATTAAGCTAATGAAATATGTAAGCATGCTTTTAATATTTAAAAGTGTAGTTCATCATTATGAATCTCTCCATAAAAATTAGGAACTTCAAAATATTAATCTTAACACTCATTTCCTGATTTCAGTCACTCTCAAGCCAATTATCTAGTCACTATCTCTACTGAATTTCTGAAATTTCTAGGTTTACATTTAGGAATTATCAACCTTAAAACTTCAAACTACTCAATAGTAAATTTCAAATCTAAAGCTTGGATAAATCAGTCAATCTATACGAAAATTATCACGTCTAAGAAAAGCCACAGATTTTACAAGAACCACTAAACAACTAAATCTTCTTTCCCTCTTTATTTTCCATAATCACGTAACATAAATAACTAATACCTTGCTCCTTTAGAACTCTTTGATCGTCCAATCCTCAAATAGCAACAAACAAATTGCATCTTTAATCATCTAGATCATCCATTACAAGGTAACAATAACTAACCCATCTTTCAGATTCAAACTACCATATTTTGATCATAATCTTACTTTTTCTAAAGGTATAAGAAGTAACTACAATGGATCAGGTCTTAACCTTATGGAAGCATTCCCTTGCACCTTAAATCCCTTACTTCATGTACTATAGTAAGGCCAACTCTTAAATACCCTAATCAAGCAAAATCAATCTCTCAACTCTCAACATTAACTTCATTGTCACTAGAATAAATTTCAGATTCGATCAACAATCCTAACAGTACTTAGTCATTCATCTTACCACCAAAGAACTTAAAACAACATTTATAAATTCAACCCCATTTTAACAAACAGTACATCCCACTATATCACCTCTTACAGTTTAATCCCCTTACTTAAATCCATTCTAAACCAGAAATAAAACAAAACAAGAAAGGATTCAACTTGAAATTACATGCAACCTCAATAAATAACTATTCCCAATAAATATATAGCTTTCTCTCTAAATTACCAATATCCTCCCAATCCTTTAACTTACAATTTTTCTTACTATCAAAGCATTTTCAAACAGCACTTGTTCACTTTATCATGACCAGATTTTAGCCTTCAACACAACATCATAGAAGAATCCAACGAATCTGAAAAATAATTTCTTCAAGTACATCAATTCCTTTTCACCATATCACCCTACATAAATCTCAAGCATATCTAATATCAACTTACAATTTGTTGCCAACTTTCAAGAAAGAAACCAAATGATCTACAAAATATTTCTACATTTCAAAGACTATCATCCTCAATTAAAACTCATTAGGCTTCCATTTATAATATTCCACTGACTTTCTTACACTTTTAACAACCCAAAATTACTTGAACAACACAGATACAGAGCATGGAAAGTTTATGTCTGATCATCCATTTCATATAAATTTCAAGATTTAATTTATCATCTTAATTTTACTTCCAACTAAATTTAATTAATCTTTAAATTAACCCAAAATCATCCCCAATCAGCGCCAAAAGAGAGCCCAGAACAGAACAAGGATTCGAAAATCATAACAGAGGAAGCAGAAAATGCAACACTTAAATAAATTCCATTATATGTTTGTTATGAGCCAAACAGTCCAGAAATCAGACCAAAACAAAACAGAAGAAAATCAACACAAGCTCAGAGAATTTCACTCTTCTTGCCGTCGGCTCGCTGAACAGGGGAAGAAGAAATATTCAACAAAATTCCAAATTCACAAATGAAACATCCAAGGTACTGAATTCACTTAAATTTACCCTTAAACCAAACTAATTAAACGTTCAAGCTATAGCTGCCCAGAGATCAACGGTAGTGTCGTTAGACGAACAGTAGAATATTTGGGAATTTTGGAACAATTTGATCAAACTCGAATCCTACCTCAAAATCACTTCCCAAATATAATTGACTAAATTGAAGTTTAAACTTCGTTTTTATGCATTTAGGAACCTCAGAAACCTCGAATTTCAAATCGATCCCCCCCTCAACTCCCTCGAATCGGACAAGAATAAAAGAAAACGGAGGAAGAGGGCTTACCCAGAGCTAACAACAAGCTCCTGAGCTGCTCGCCGTCACCAGCCGTCCGTCGTCACCGTCGTTAGCTGTCATCTGCCGGTGATGTTCGAAGGAAAGTAGAGGGAGTGGGAACGAGAGAGGGGAATTGGGGAAATGAAGGAGAGACGGTGATGGTGAGGAAGGGAACATGTGGGAGTATTTAAATTGAAGAGAAGGAGTTGATATTTTTAATAGGTTGAGTTACCATTTTGCCCCTCCCACAATAACTAAAGATATTTTTAACTAGGGGCAGGTATTGTCATTTTCCTTTTCTTCTATTTTTCCTCTTTCCCTTTATGCCCTTATTTAATAATTTTAATTACAATTTCCTTTACAAATTGATATGAATTTATTCAAAAATAATTTATCTAGATATGCTTTAATTCCCAAATTTATTTATGAGACTTTTTAAATACTAAACAATACCCCAAGGTTCTAAATATGCTCTTATTTAAATTTATCTTCTAACTATTTTTCCTTAATTCATAAATAAAATAAGCCTTAAAAATTATTAAAAATACACCTGGCCTCATAAATTTATTTATAAAGCTTTTTAATTTATAAACGTCATCCCAAGATCTTAAATAAATCCTTATTTTCTATCTCCTAAAATTTGGGGTGTTACAAGCTACGCACTATTCATTATCATCTACACAAGAGGGAGAAGCCACCACCGTCGAGTTCAAATCAAATCAGAGGAAGAGGCGGTGGACAATTCTGCTTGGGTAGCCATTGTTGAACTTTGTGTTTTTCTTCCTTGTCACCTTGATTTCTTATTCAGTTTTGATTATTGTTGAGATTGATTTGAAGCCCATGTGTGGCTAATTTTTCTTTACAACCTAGGGTACTATGAACTTGTTTGTGACTTAGAGATTTTCCCACTTATTAGTTATGCTTAATTTTAATTCAATTGATTTAATCTTGTTTTTATCGATTATTGTTTAGTGATTGGCTGCCATTGAACATGTTTAGGGAATTGAGGATTGAACTCAATGGAGGGAATTTTAAATGGATCGTGAGATTAAATAATGTGGAATTAGATTTTAATCTAAGGAATTAGATTTAATTTAATTTGCATCTAGGATAGGCATATATCTAGAAGCTCCGCATAATCAAATTAGAGTGTAACCAATATAAATTGTACCTAGTTAATTTTTGTAAGACATTACATAATTAATTTAGGTAAGGATATAAATGGACCAACAGGCATTTATAGACATTAGTACTCTAGATTAGCTGATTAAGTTAAAGCATAATTAATTTAGTGGGAATAAAATCTAAGAAGCAAACAAGGGATTAGTGTCTCTAGGTTGTTCGTTTGACATTTAAATTTAATCTGTGTTAAAGTTTGTGTTTTCTTATTAGATCTTAGTCAATTTTCTTTTACTCGTTTGAATCCAATTCTGTCTTGCTCAACTTAAATAAAAATAGGAGATTTAATGCCTAGTTATCAATTATTTTGAGTCTCTATGGGATCGACCTTGATTCGCCAATTTACTATTTCTACAGCTCGTATACTTGCGGAGCTTTATTTAAATTTTGGTAGCATCAGCAATATAGTGGTGACCTACATCATTCTCCCAAGGAACAATCTTTGAGATTTTATTTAGAATTGAAATTAGGTGATGATGAGATCTAGAGATGCAAAAGGAATGGACCTAATAGCTACTATGCAAAACACTAATACCTAAATGCAACAATTTAAATGCACGATCCAAAGTCTAAAATCTATATGAGAATAAAACCATCTTGATGATGAGAATGAAACTATATAGATGAATGCAAATGCAAATGCAAATTTTGGGAGTTTTTAACTTAATGAGAAATTAAAATCCTAAGCAAGGCCAAAATCAACTAGCTGCTAAACAAAGCAAGACAAACAAGTATTTGATTCGGTTACAGTGAAGGGGGCAACTTAGGAATTTACATGGAGTGTCAACTTTCTTAACCTTGTTCAACTAGTTTATTTTAACCAAAGGGAGTTGATAAAATAGTGAAATTGACAAGTTTATTTAAATAAATTATGAAAATTATGCTTAAAATTATCTAATTAAACATTTAGTAAATTTACCAACTCAACTAAAAGATCAAGAGGCAAAAACCCGAATTTGCATTATAAAACACATTGACAATTATTTCAATAATGAAAATACAATTATAAATTCAATTGATAGCTCACAAGTTTACAAGCACAAAATCCAACAAGTGTCTAAGCATAGATTTAATCCAAATATCAATCCAATCCAAAAATATAGTTTTCTCAAACAATGCAACTCAAAAGTTTTTAAAATTAAATAATTCAAATCTTGAATGGAAAATGTTAAAAAAAACATTCGATTGTTGTCTTCAGGTGTAATCTCTGCGCTTTAACCTACTCCATGCCTATCTAAATTTGGTTCTCAATGCTCAAACATCCATGAATTTTTCCTCTTTAATATTCTTGAAACAACAGTAAAGAGAGATGATTGTGAGCAAGAGCTACCTCCAAGAGTGACGGCTAGGTGAAGAGCACCTAACCGTTTGGGGTTTATATCGGAGCAGTGCCGCCTCGAGTCTGCTCTTTAAGAAATTAAAACCCAAGGGGATAGTTGAAGCTAACCCTGGGTATCGATCTCAAGGAGCCTAGTGTAATCTGATTCCTAATAGCTAATATGCAAACTTGAAAGAGCGGGTAAAAAGCATTTTTGTTTGGTTATTGTATGAAGTTTGGTATGAAAGTGTGGTGTGAAAAAGTTAAAGTAAAAGATTGGATTTAAAAAGTGAGATTTGGATGAAGATGGGATAAAGATAATTCTTGATGAATGAAAGCTTCGGGAATCATTGCTTCTAAAGATTTGTATGGAGTTTAATTGATTTCTAAAGAACCCTAGAGGAAACCCTCTAGGCTAGGCTTAGGTCAACTTAATTAATGCCGGAACCCCGCACATTACTTAATTTAATCCAAGTTGATTAAGTTTAAAATCAAGAAATAATTAACTATGCAAGACTTTTTAATCCACAATTTGGGCCACCCCATAATTGCTCTAAATTTCTCTCTATACCCCAATCCATTGAAGGCCACCCATACAATAAATCAAGGCCTAAAGAGTGTTTTCCCAATGTTCCAACACAATTAATTAATTCTTATGCCACCTCCCTCAAACAAATAACTTAACACTCTTAATCCACTAACCAAGCCACCTTGCATTAGCACATAATTTTCACCAAGAGAATAATAAAACTATGAACCCATAAATTTCATTAAACTAAAAGTTAATAAATAGCAATGTCAAGCATTTGAACAAGAAGGAAATAACAATAACATAGTTTCTAACCCCAAAGACATAAATGAATTCAACCAAATGCTATAAATGCACTCCTAGAACCCTAGAAAAGCATAAATACAACAAATGGAACAAGGATTAGAACTAGAAAAACTCCCCTATTCAAGCTTCAAGCTCATCCCTTGTCTCCCACGACCAAGAATGGTGGAGCCTAGCTGCTACTCTCCATGGAAGAACCAACAACAAGGAAGGAAGGTAATGGAGCCATGGATGGAGGAAAGGAGAAGAAGAAGATGAAGATGGAGATGGAGAACAGAGAGCTAGGGCTTGGAGGGTGTAAATGTGAGCCAAATCTGCTCTAATGGGGTGTAATTTTCGAGTTTTATGTCCCCCAAGTCGGGTCAAGTGAGTGGGTATTGGGTTAGATCCAGATTGGGCCCGAAAAACGCAAGCTAAAATTCTGCAGAACGCGTAGTTCGCCGCGGCGAGGTAACGATGCTTCTAGTTCTTTCTGGCTGGCTCGCTGTGGCGAGATCCACGACGAGCTACATTATTCTCTACGTCCTGGGGGTGTTTTCGCCGTGGGTTCGCCGTGGTCTTCAGATGTTTCCGCCCCTTGGAAAAGCCTTTCTTCTTCGCCCGGAATCCGATCTTTGGTTCTTACTCGACCCTGTAAGTAAAAATAATACAAAACCAATATCAAATAGCCCTATAAATTAATCAATGCAATTAATCTACAGTTATGGCTAATTAATCTTAATTTTACACTCATTTCACTTGAGAGTTTGAGACATTCAATTAGACATTATTAGATAAAACTTGCATCTTAATCATGTTAATTGCCTCAAATTAAGCATACAAAAGCATTACAAATAAGAGATTTGTCACTAGGTATCTTTATAGGAGGATGAAAGAATTTTGGGTATAAAATTTGAGTCCACCAAAATTGAATTTACCAATGAAGACTCAACCATTAGATTTTCATGGAGCTCCGAGACTAATTATGTATGTACCAAATAATTTTCTAGTTTGCTTTTCCCTAACCTACAAGAATTAAATGGTATTTGTGATTTTACAGATTTGGGAATATTAACTCATTCATAAAATTATGTTAATTTTACACCAAATAATTTAATAATTAATTCATATTTATATTATTTCCTAAAATTGGCTAATGATCTAAATATTTCATAATACATAAAAAATAGCCTCAAATTATTCCCAAAATATATGAATAAGATGAGATAAAATATATAGAAATAATGATTTGTTAGTAATAGATAAAATTGCCTCTGCACGATTGTGCAATGTGACTGATAAATAATTCTCATGGTTTGATTAATAAATTTGCGTCATGTGCATAGTAAAATTAATATAATTCTGAATAACTAATGTTTGAATTTTTCCCTCCAATTCTTTCAACATAAAATTGAATGCAATGTGTATTTTCATTTAAAAAAGTCTCAAGTTTTGTTATGACGCTCAAATTGACACTCACGAAGTACTTTGATGAGAGGAATATGGTTCTGTCCTGGTCACACTTGATGTAGTGCGATTCCATAAATAATTGAGCTAATAATAAGATTTTCAAATTTGTTAGTCAAGAATGATAAGTCATGCAAATCTCCCGCAATCATAATTTTTCTTATAAACAATCCACATTTTTTTTTGCCATAAACAATCCACATTATGCATGTCAAGATATAGTTCTCATCATACAAGTGATTAAAGAGAGTATTTTCATAAAATCAAAACTCACTTTTAAAAACTTATTATTTAATTATTTCTTTTTATATCTACAAATTAATAATCTAGCTGAAAAATATTTATTCTATTCCATCCCATCTAAGCTTACCGAACTTGAAATGTGTTCGGGTAAGATACATGACCCGACTTCAGATCATAGGGCTATAAATATGGATATCATATACATCTTCCTGCTCCTACAAGCCAGGCACAAAAGGGAAGAGAGAAAAAAATAAAGAAACATTCAGAAACATTTACACACACACACACATAAAGAAAACAATTGAAAAATGAAAGTGTGGAATGTAATGACCAAATACAGTAAGCCTCGCCTTACTGAAGACCGAGTGAGACAGAGATTGAAGAAAGCAGACACCAATGGAGATGGAAGTCTGGATATGGAGGAACTGAAGAAAATATTCGAGGAAATTGGTTCAAAATGGCCTGGATATAGAACCTGGCATTGTATGCGAAACACTGACGGCAATCGCGACGGAAAAATCGGCTCCTACGCGATAGACCAGCCGGTTTATTTTAGCATGAAATGGTACGACATGCCTAATTAAACACTAAAATGTGCCTCTCATATGGAACCACTGCAGCTGAAGCTGAAGACCATATAGGGAATACACACACACATATATTTATATACATATATATCCTAACACTGTACAACTGAAGACTTTTCCTGTGTAATGGTATATCACCTTCGTCCCAATAATCACTTGTATGTGGTTAAGTAATGGCATATCAACTTGAGGTTATCCCCCTTTTTTAATAATTCAAACCCCAACATTACAGATCACACAACAAGCAGCGCTTTCTCTCTCAGCACATGGTCAGCAACGAACTCTGGAGCCTCAGAAAAATTCACCAAGCCATTACTTAATGAAAGAGCATATTTTGCCAAGCTGTCAGCAATACCATTTGCCTCTCTACAACACCAAACCACATACACTTCCCATTCACGACCCAGGAGGTTATATATCTCCCTAATTAACCAAGTAGTATCAGATTCTTCATCCATGTGAGCGTCAATTGCTTCCACCAATTGCAGGCAATCCGTCTCAATCACCTAGCACCTCACACCATAGTCCCAGCACTATTTTAGCCCCATAAGAACTCCCCACTGTTCAGCCATATAGCTGGTTCCTTCACCAATATTTAGCATGAAACCTCCTTTCACATTTCCTCCGTGATCCCTTAGAACAACTCCACAAGCTGACTTATTGTTAAATCCTAGATAAGCCCATCCACATTAAGCTTCATATCCTTATATCGGGTGCTTTCCACTGTGCAGCAGAATTTGCAGTCTTCAAAATTCTATTCCTCCTATTACCGCCCCATGCAATACAAGCTCGGGTTCTCGCAATAATGTGCTGAGTATCTGATTCCATTTGGTTTAAAATTCTATTATTTCTGGCCATCCAAATTTGATGGCAAATAATCGTAAACCAAATTATCAATGGATAACCGTCCACCTCAAAATCAGCCTTCAAGCTCCAAACAACCCATTTTTGCACATCCATAATATCAAAGAACATCATACAATAGGAAGCAGGAAGAATTATCATCCATACCTTAGCACTTTTGCAGCAATCTTGACAAATCTTTGATTTGTAATGCTTTTACATGCTAAAATTAAGGCAACTAACATGATTGAGATGCAATATTTGTCCATTAATACTTAGCATAGATCTTAGACTCTTAGGTGAAATTAGCATCATATTAGGATTAATTGGCCATAATTGTAGATTGATTTATAGGGCTATTTGATCCTTGCTCCATCTTATTTCTACTTGTAGGGTCTCCTAAGGACCGAAGTGGGAGAGATCCAGGAAGAAGGGAAGCTTAAAAGAAGAATAAAAATGGATGCACCAAGGTAGAGCAAAAATAAAGGAACCCCTCTGTATGGTGTGCCACAGCATACAAATATGTGTGCCGCGGCACACGAAGAAAAGGCAGAATTGGAGCCTCTGAATGCTTGTGTACCGTGGCACACAAACATCAGAGTAGATTTCGCATTTTTACTGATTTTTCGATCCGGATTCGACCCAAATCAACTATAACTTGGCACCCACTTGTTCTAAATAAAAATTGGTCTAACCCTAGCCCATTCTAACCATTCTACACCCACTGCAAACCCTAATCCTCTCATATTCTCTCAACTCCATCCTTCATCTTCCATCTTCTTCCTTCCAAATCTTATGGATTCTCAAACCCTATCTATGTTGGTGCCTTTCTTATGAAGAGTAGCAGCTAGGCTTCCCTATTCTTCGTGGTGGAAGCTAAGGGATGAGCTTGGAGCATGTAATAGGAGAGTTTTGTCTCTAATCTTCTTCCTCTTGTTATGCTTATGTTTTTCTAAGTTTTTAGGGACATTTGTGTAGCAATTGGTTATGTTCTTCAATTCCATATATTTTATGGAGATTATCTACTATTTTTATATTGTTTCTTTCTTGTTGGATGCTTGACATTATGCTACAATATCTTTGAGTATAATGAAATTTATGGGTTCATGATTGTACTATGCTCTTGTTGAATATTTTGTGCTAATGCAAGGTGGCTTGATTAGTGGATTTGAGGTGTCAAGTAATTTGCATGAATGAATTGGCATGATGAATCGTGTAGTTGTGTTTAGACATTGGGCAGTCACTCTTATTAGCATTGGTTCATTGTTTGGGTGACCATCAATGAATTAGAACTTTGATAGAACTTTGTGGATTTAAAGTCTTGCACAATTAAGTTGTACTTCCTCTTGGCATAGGTTTGAGAGGGAGGTATGGTGGATCCTAGAGTGTAGATGTCTGTTGAGATGACATGAGTAGCTTGAGGTTAGGGTGAGGGGGACTTTTGGGTGATGACACTTTAGTGGAATCTGGAATGGGAGAATGGATTGGCGATGGAGGTAGAGATTTTTGTGGGGAGGTTGGTGGAGAGTGTTAGAATCTTAAGTTTTGATGAGGACTGGATCCTATAGATAACATAAGTAAAATGAACAGATAGCATATAACTTAGTTTGAAAAGAATTGAGATAAGAATGAAGGTATATGACTAAGGAAAAGTATAAGGTATCTAAACGTTGAACAAAGTCCTATAGATAACAGATACACTATCGTTAGACTGAGAGCCTATCGCTAAGAAATAAAGAGATAAGGGTAATATTGGCTAATGAAGTCTTGGCAATAAACTGAAAGCATACCTATCGCTAAGAACTTCACTATCGCAAATAAAATGGTTTGAGAAAGTCTAAGCAAAGAACATTAGATTACTATCTCTAAGACATGCCTCTATCGCTAAGACTGATTAGAACAACTGTATTAAAACATAGTCACTAGCGACAACAGAACTCTTAGACATACAGATAAGTTGCTAAGTAGAGCTAATGAAATGAACTAGCGATAATGTAGGCTCTAGCGATAACAAGTTTAGCTATCGATAATGAAATCACTTGCTGAGATAACTTGTCATTCTGATAGCTGATATATTATCTATGTACACTGAGCTAATGAATCCTTCTAGCGATAACACCAACTGTGCTTCACCTTAATACTTGTTTAGCTAACAGCCTAAGTGCAGGACTAACACTCTGTCACCAGCGATATCTTGAGATGCTAGCGCTACTGAAAAAGCTGCTACACAAGTACAATGTTGTAGGTAGTTGGTAGCCATAGTCCCTATCTCTCATAGCTCATCTTCTGCAAAAATTAAATGATGTAAGAGATGAAAGATGACTGAAATGAAGTCCAACATTAATTGCAAACGGCTAGGAGCTTCCAACGGACATATTCAAACGGACTCATGAAGCTGAAAGAAAAAGGCTAAACTGTGAAGAGATATAAAAACCAAGACTTGAGCCTTTATGAAGAAGCGAACAAACTGACGAACATTCATTCATTATTCTTACCTACTTTCTGCTCAAAGTTTTATTACTCTCAGAACGTTTATTTGTACTTTAGTAATTATCAAAATCTGTTCATTAAGTGAACTCATTTATTTAAATCCTCTACTATTTTGAGGTTGTTCTAAAATCTGGGATTTTAGAACAGAGTTGTAGTCTTACAAATTGTAAGGGGGAGTGTTTAGAGGAAGTCTAAAACTCTGTCTTGTAAAGGTTGGTAGGTGAACCTGGTTTGTAAAACCTGTGGTTTAGTGGAACCCAACGAGGAGTTGGAGAACTGGATGTAGGTAGTGTTTGGCCGAACCAATATAAAGGATTGTCTTTGTGTTTAAAGTTTAAGTTTTGAAAAAGCACAATTAACCCCTCTTCTTGTGTGTTTTGCCACCTTCATTTGGTATCAAAGCAAGTTCTTCTCCCTTTTGATTCCAACGAATCTGAGAAGTAAAGATAAAAAATGGCATCGTACGAGAATATCTTGCTTAAAGGAAGTTCCATCAACAAACCTCCTGGCTTTGATGGAAAGCATTATACCTTCTGGAAACTCAAAATGAAGTTATACATCAAAGCTAATGGGTATAGGCTATGGAAGATCATAGAAGGGGATATTGTGCCTACAAGTATTGTAGGCAACCCAAAGAGTGAAAAGGAATATACTCCTGAAGACATTGCAGATGTTGAGTTGAATAGCAAGGCAATCCTCATGATCTAAAGTGCCCTTAGCCAAACTGAGTTCTTCAGAATTAGCCACTTGAACACAGTAAAGGAAATGTGGGAGGCCTTTCAGATTGCTCATGAAGGAACCTCAGGAGTAAAAGACAGAAGAGTGGAAATACTTATTGAAGAATTCCACAAGTTTGAGATGATCGATGGAGAAAAGATAAGAGATTTGGAGATCAGATTCACCCATCTCATCAATAATCTGGCTGCACTAGGAAGAAAAATTCCAGAGAAAGAACAAGTCAGCAAGATTCTGAAAGTGTTAAAGGGTGATTGGCTTATGAAGGTCACTGCCATCCAAGAGATGCAAGGTGAATCAACCAAATCAATCACTGCTTTGTTTGGAAGTCTTACTGAATATGAGCCAACTCTGATAGCCTAAAGGGAAGCTCAAGGAAATCCTAAAAAGAAGTCTCTTGCCCTTGCTGTATCTGAAAGAGATGAAGAGGATAGTGATGATGAAGACCTTGATGATGAAGATATGTCTCTCATGGTCAGAAAATTTAAGAAATTCTTCAAAAGAAAAGGAGGCTTCCAGAGGGGTGGACCTAGTTTCAGAAAGGATTCTTAGAAAGAGAAAGCTCATGTATGCTTTGAATGCAAGAAGCCTGGCCACTTCAAAGCAGAGTGTCCAAGCCTCCAAAGATTCAAAGAATAGGAGAAAAAGAAGGAGAAGTCCTTTGGAAGGAAGAAAGCATATGTATCATCCATCTGGGGTGATAGCTCAGATGAGGAAGCTAGCGATCATGAAGAGAGTGCAAACCTCTGTCTTGTTGCTCAAGAGGAACTAAGTGATACTGAGGTATATGATTCTAAACCTACTTACACTGAACTTCAAAATATGTATAATGATATGCATAATGAATTAACTAAGCTTGCTAAGGAAGTAGTAGGTTTGAGAAAAGAGAACAAAGAACTCAAGAAAAATATTTTCTCTTCTGCATCAAAAATCTCTTCTGTGCTATCGATAGAAGAACAGCTAGAGCAAGCTCCCAGAATAGAGCTATCGATAGCCACTCCTCCATCGATAACAAATCATCCTCCAACAAAGCTTGACAATTGTTCTAACTGTGAAATTTTGTTGAAAGAGAAAGATAAGCTTTCAAATGCTTTAGAAAAATTTACAAAAGGCTCAGAAATGCTAAACATAATTTTGAAGGATCAAAAAGCATTTAGAAACAAAACTAGCATAGGCTATGAGCTAAAGAAAGCTTCAAAGAAATGGGAAGAACCCAAGGTGAAACCATATTTGAAATATTTTAGGAAATCTTCAGAATATTCTTCACCTCATAGTTTTTGCAATTACTGTAACAAAAAGGGGCATACTCAATCAACCCGCAGTCCAAGGAAGTATGGAATTAGTGGGTCATATAAGTGGGTTCCTAAAGGAACTTATGTGCCTAAAGTTTTCACAAACTCAGAGGCAACGACTAATCATAAAGGACCCAAGAAAGTTTGGGTACCTAAATCTGTCTGAATTTGTGCAGGTGTACCTTAAAGCATCCAACAAAGGAAAATGGTATATTGATAGTGGATGCTCAAGGCATATGACTGGTGACAAGGACAAGTTCAACAATCTAGTGATAAAAGAAGGAGCCAAAGTCCGTTTTGGTGGAAACCAAAGTGGAAAAATCACTGGAGTTGGGGAAGTTGGTCCTGTCAAGGATGTGTACCTGGTGGATGGTCTGTGTCATAATTTGCTGAGCGTGAGCCAAAGCACTGATCATGGTAACTGGGTAATTTTTTATTCCAATGAATGCCTTATTGTAGATAAAAAGGATTTAGAGTTAAATAAAACTAATCTTAAGTGTAAACTAAAAGCAAATAGAAATGGTAATTTATACACTTTAGATTTATGCCAACAACTTGAAGAAAAATGTTTTATTTCAAATGATAAAACCTGTTGGTTATGGCATAAGAGACTAGCTCATGTAAATTTTATTCAACTTGATAAGTTTGTTAAAAAGGAACTAGTCATAGGTATTTGATCTAACCTTTGCCTAATGTGCCTTGGGGGTTAAAATCAAGATTTAATCCAAGGATTGCAATATAGGTTGCAACCCCGGGTCATCTCACCTGAGGAGTCTTTTAACCTACCTAAACTAGCTAAATGCAATTAAAACAATAAAATGTATGGGGGGTTTTGGTTTGAAAATTCATTTACTAAAACTGTTGACAAATGCAATTACTTGTTTTTGGTATTTTAGATTAATGAGTGCAAAGAGTTTGGATTAAGGGTGATTTTATAAAATGGGCTTTGGTAGTGTTTCGGTGGCTCTCACGCTTCATTAAAATTGATATTGGGAGTTAAAAGATGCACCAAGTATAATTGAAAAATCCCCAAGCAACCACTAGGGGTCTACTAGCCCTAATTAATGACTAATCAAGCAACCACTTTCTTAGCCATTACTTAGGGTTAGTGTTAAGCTCCACTTGGTGTGTGTTGAAACTTGAGTTTTGAAAACTGATTCCTCTCAAGAATGGGCAACCACAACATTCAATTGGATAAATTAAGCTACACAATCTAGCAACCACTAAAAATCATATAGCATCACAAACCCAATAGGAAATTTGAACATAAACATCATTCAATTAACATAACTCAATATCCAACACAAATATTCCAATTCATAGACAATAAAAGAGGAAAATCATGTCTCCAATCCAAACATACAAGAGAAATGCAACCACAAAACACAATACATAAGGAAAAGAGCATGAGAAAGCATATAACTCCCCTATTTTGCCCATTTAAGCAAGAGCCACCTTCACACCACCAAAGCACCTTGGACCTAGCCTCTCATGTCTTCAAAATCGAGCCAAAGATAGCCCATGACCATAGCCCCCATGGATGAAGAAGGTAGAAGAAGATGTATGGTGGAAATGGAAGGTGAAATAAGGAAGAACAAGAAAATCAGCAAGAATAGAGGTAAGATTGGGTGGGAAGGTGAAGATTTAAGTGAGGAATGAAGGAATGGGAGGAAACCCTAGCAGAGAAGGTGTATTTCGAGCTGAGGAGGCTTGAAAATGAAGGTTGGGGTATTGGGTGCTATTTATACTCCCCCACAAACCCTAAAACATGTCTGCTGAATTGCTGTTTCGGGGCCTCGCCGTAGCCCTCGCCGTGGGAGGCCACAGCGAAGGGCAGAAAGTTTCTGGTCCTCGCCTTAGCTCCCCACGGCGAGGACAACGGCGAAGGACATAAAAGGTGGTGGCATTTTCGTAATTTTCTCCAAATTTGATAGATTCACTTTTTGAGCTTGTTTTTGACATTTTCAACCTATTTCTTCAATTCTCCCATGATCTGTAAATGAAATAGGCCTAAGGTAGCATCAAAATGTTCTTGAAAATAGGTTAAACAATAAATCATACTAATTATGCCCAAATTGCCCTTGACTAGAATAAATTCCAACAAAGTGTGCAAAAGTCAGGAATTAACCTAATTAGGTGCAATTTCCCTAAGAACATGCGATAATCCAATGATTTTATCAATAAAAAGCGTATAAAAGTATGGTGCAATCAGTATTCCTAGTTTTAAAACTAAACATGACTTAATTTGTGAATCTTGTCAAAGGGGTAAACAAACAAAGTCTTCTTTTAAAATCAAGAAGACAGTCACCACAAGTAGGCCATTGGAACTAATCCATATGGATCTGGTTGGGCCTGCAAGAGTGAAAAGCCTAGGTGGAAGTCTATACACTCTTGTAGATGTGGATGACTATGAGAGTACTGGCTGTCACCCAAGAGGGGGGGTGAATTGGGTGATAGGATAAAATTAAAACCTTTTTGAATTCTTTAAACTCTTACTGAGAATATTTCAAAATATGAAATGGACTGAAAGATATAAAAAGATAGACTGGGAATCAAGAGAGCTTAGGGAAGAGATAATGCACACAAGATTTATCCTGGTTCGGTCAACCCAGACCTACATCCAGTCCTCAGGCTCAACTTGAGATTTTCACTACCCTCTTGTTTAATCCCGGCACAAGAGAAGCCAATCACAGGTTTTACGAGCACAGGTTCACCTGCCGACCTTTACAGAGTTTTAGAATCTTCTAAACACTCCCCCTTACTACCCGTAAGGTTACCACCCAGTTCTCAAAGCACCAAGCTAAGGAACTACCTCAAACAGAAGAGGATTTTAATAATAAAGTTCACTCAATGAACAGATTGTGATAAACACTTAAGAACAAGGTTATGTATAATGAGATACAAGATAGAGCTTAATAATCTGAACAAAGAATAACTCTAGCTCTTCTTTTCTAATGCCCTCAGTCTGAGAAATTTGCTATTCTGTATAGTGCCCTGTTCATTTCTCGTTGTTTTTCGTGTATGCGTTGTAAGCGCTGTGTTCGTTTTTTTGCTCCTGAAGTCTTCAAGTCTTTATATGGAGTTTGATATATTTCTGTCTGTTGGAGACTTGAGGAACTAGCCGTTGGAGATTTGCTTTAACTGTTTATGCGTAGAGTAGGCTAGACTGTGAGCTCTGAACACCTGTACTTTTATAGCAGCTTTTCAGTAGCGCTACCATGCTTTGCTATCGCTAACTGCATAGTATAATTTCTGCACTTAGAGATGTTAGCTAACCAGATAGTGTAACACCCCAAATTTTAGAAAATAGGAAATAAGGAATTAAATAATATTTAGGAAATATTAATAAAATATTAAAAAGCATTAAAAATGAAATTATGATGTTTTAGATATTTTTAATAATTTTAAGGATTATTTTCTTTAGAAAATAAAGAAAAAATAATTAGAAGATAAATTTTGATTTGGGAACTTTAGGAGAATTTATTTTAAGTCTTAAAGAAATTTATGACTAAGAAAAATCTCTAATATGATATAAGAATTTATTTTAGAAAATTATTTTAAGGAAGGGACTAAACTGAAAATAATAAAAAGTTGGTTTTAGGGATTAAAACGAAAAGAAGAAAGTTTTAGGGGTCAAAACTCTATTTTTCCCCTCACCTTTTATATAATACTCCCTCCGTCCCCTATTCCTCTCACTCTCTCTCGATTCCTCTCTCCCTCACCGCCTCTCTGTTCCTCTCCGTTCCTCCGCTTCTCCAAGTTCGACAGCGATGATCGACGGCGTAAACGGCGGAGAACGACGGCGAGTAGCAGCGGAAAACACGCATAGAGTTTGGGTAAGCTTTTGTCCTTTGTTTTCCTCTCCTTTTCAGTCCGATTCGAGTGAGTTTTGGGAGAGGTCCGATTTAGGGTTCGAGTTTCTGGGGTTTTTTTTTAAGCTTCTAAATCCGTAAATTCGAAGCTTGTGGTTCGATTATCAAACCCCAAGAACGATTTTGAGAAGTGAAGTAGGTTGGTTCAAGTTTCTTTCAATTTCTCCCTTGATTCACTGTTCACCCGACGACACTTTCTGTGAATTTGGGGGTTTAATGAACAAAAGCTTGAATTAGATATAATTAGGAGTGATTTTAAGTTCTTAGAGTGTGTTGTATGTGGAGATTGCTAATTTTGGGTGAATTTGGTATTTTTGTTCTTATTTCCCTGGTTTGCCGATTTCTGTCTTGCGAAATTATGTTCCTCTGTGATTGTGTTCTGAGCAAGATGAAAGAAGAATGAGTTGGTATTTAATTGGGTAAGGTTGAAGTTCTGGATGGTGAGTGGTGTTGAGGATTTTCGTTCTTTCTATTCTTCCCCTGTTCTTGGTACTGTTCTGGGCCGATTCTTGCTCCCTCTGTTCCATCGATTTCCCTTGCTTCCTGAGGATCTTAGTTACTGTAATTGTGTCCGATTATGATGTAGGAATGATGGAATGAATTTGTTAAGTATGGGTTATTGATTCTCCTATGTTTATGATGCTCTGGTCGACGGGTTTAAGGAGGAAAAATTAATGATGTTTGATTATGTTTGTTGAATGTTTAGTTTTATTCCCTCTTGTTGCTCTGGTTGGTCTGAAATGAAAGGAAAGTGGAGTGTTATAGTTGAGTTTGGTTTGCTTATGATCCTCTATTTCTCTGTATCTGCCGGCCAGGGAGGGAAAAAGGGAATTAATGATATTTTATTTTGCTGATGGATGATAGATGCTGAGTTGTTGAATTTTGCTCCCTCTGTTCCCCTTGCTCTTGCTCTGGCCGCTGGCCACTGGTCCATGTTAGGGGAAGGAGTGGAATTTTGTTGTTTGATTTTAGTTAGAGTTATTGTAATGGGGGATGAGGGTGGTTAATTGTTCAGTTCTTTTTCTGCTTGGCTGACCGGTAATTACAAGAATTAGGAAGGTAAGAAAATTGATAATTAAGGTTAAAAGGTAATGAGGAAGTTGCTGTGATGATTTCAATATGTGTAGCTTTATAGTTCTATTTTGGAGTCCTAAGATATCTGACCAAGTGATTCAAGGCAAGAAAGAATGCTTTAGGATGCTAAATTGATGACCGAAAGTGCTACTAAGGGAATGACAAAGAAATTCCATATTTGGGATTAAAGATTTGGAACACGTTAGATGAGATATCTTTGTCTGGTGAGAAGGGGGCAGATTTGAGAGGCTTAATGATATAAATGAATATGCTAAAGAATGTTGTTGAAGTGGTGGTTAAAGGTTTGGCTTGAATATGGTAAACATAAGCCAGAGTTTGTGAAGTTATGAATTGTGAAATTGAAATTGGATTTTAGCATTTTGCATGTTAGAGTATATTTTGGGATAATGATGTTGTTTTATACTAAAATACAGAACTTTGAGGTTGTTAGTAATCTAGAAATAAATTAGACTAAAGTCTAATGAAGTTATGATTTAATTTAATTTATATTAATTTTCAAGGATTTTTGGGAAAGTGTTTTGTGATGGATGTGATTGTTAGTCTAGGAATAGTACCAAGTCTCTTACCTCAATGGAAACTAGAGATTTGAAATGGAGGGTGATCTTGAGATGTGTGGAAAATTAAGTTGTTAAATCTATAAGGTGTTTGGAGATTTTACATGAAGTATGGAGATTTAAAAAGGAAAGGAAGAAATAGGCTTTTATTAAGAAATTAGGAGTTTTTAATTAATGACTAAAGTGATATATTCATTAAGGTTAAATTAGAATGTAATCAACCTTAGAAATGGAAAAGAAAGCTAGATTAGGGGTATTTGTGAAAGAAATGATCCAAATAGTTGACAACCTATATTATGTAATAATCAATAGTCAAGTGTTAGAAATTGAACGTGTAAAAGAAGTGTAGTGATGATAATTTAGGTTAATGAATCGGGGAAGTTGTTTTAAAGTTCATAAATGGTATGAGAGTGATTCAAGTGCTAGAGTACAGTTTCATATGTTTTAAATGTGTTTAGAGTAATTATTGGAAGCATTAAGGTAAATAAGGATTTAGAAGATAAAGAAATATGATTTGGGTTTGATTGTGATTGATGATTGATTTGTACTATTCTTTAATAAATTGAATCACTAGGGTTTGATTTACATTATTAATTTATTTACTCTTGAAAATTTTATAATAAATAGGAAATATATATATATATATATATATTGGTGTGTGCTTGTGTGTGTAAATAACTAAGGCTTTTTAAGAATAATTTTTATAGAAATTATTGATCAAACATTAAGAATAAGAAGATTTAATGTAAGTAAATTATTAAGGTACCTCAAATGATTATAATTCTAAATAAAGAATTTTTAGGAACTTGAAATGTAACTTTATATATTTTATATATATAATTTAAAGTAATTAGAATATTTCTATGCTTGTGTATGTATTATTTGCTGATTAAAGTTAGAAATATTGATTTAAGAAATATATTAAAAAGGTTGGGTAGAGATGTAGGTAACCTTATAGAAACGTGAGAGGCGCTGAATAATTATATATAAATATAAGTATTAATTTATGATTTATATGTAAATAGGTTTTGATAATGACATAAATTGAGGTGATCAGTGGAAGAGAAAGGAGTGAGCTTAGGATTAAGCTTGGATTCCAGGTAGCAGTTTATTTCAGTAACAATTAAATTGCATGTATTGTTTTGTAATAACTGTTGCATTTAGTTGATAAGTTGTTATTCCTCAGATGGAGTACTCCAGGCTTAGGTGATTAGCTACACCTTTGCGAGATTAGTTACGTTTTAGCCTTATGTGCTTTAACGAGAAACCCTGCAGGTAAAGCCTCCACTATAACGAATATATTGTTATTAGTGGTTGGCAGGTGCTTTTAGCACACAGATTAATAGGAGTAAAACTATCATCATTTGTACAGCTTTATGAAATATATACATGACAATTGCTAGCATGATAACATATGTTAATGAAAGAAACTGCTATTGGGATTTCCAATCTCACCCCCTTCCCCAAACATTTTCAGTACGCAGGATGGGAGAAGCTAGCTGGGAAAGAAGTAAGATAATATAAGAAGAAGTAGGAATGACTGCTAAGCTATGTACCACCCTAGTTAGTTAATTTAGAATTTAATTATCTGTGAGAATGAATATAAAGAATTAATACTTAACCGTATGTGAATGTATGTATTACCCTAATGACGCTGCGTATTCTGGTAGAAGGGTTATCAACCGAGGTAACCCCAGCGTTTTAATATCGGAAAGGTAGAAACCCATAAATAGATACAGAGAACCCATGAATGGGTTTTCACTCCCCACACACTATCATCAAGGGGAGAAAATTATAAGGGAACTTAAGTAGTTTAATTGTTTTATGCACCACTTGGTTTTATAAAAAGTTTTAAATTCTGAGTTCGAAAAGCCCATTCCAACTGACAGAATGTTGGATAAATATTTTAAAAAGAAAAAGTTTTAAATTTTCCGTATTTTTGGGCTTTGAATGTTTATAAAAGTGGTTATAATTCAATTAAATTACTATAATATAGTAGTAAAAGTCCAGGTGTTACAGATAGTCATATAAAGCACATAGGTTACTATCGCAAGCTTAATCTATTTGCTCAATGAGATGAAGAAGATAAGGAATAACAGAGCTTTCTATCGATAACATATTCTCTTTGATTAAAAAGCACCATATCAGCATATATCCTTCTATCGATTGCTCAAACTACTATCGCTAGATACTAGATTTGCTTATTAGCTTTAAGGATACAATTATCAAAGAATTCAGAACTTCAAGGTATCCCATTATCGATAGATAAGCATTTTAGCGCAAGCAAACATATCAGCTCTTGATTCATTAGCTCTTAGGCACTAGCTATCTGAAAGATCATTATCTGAAGCACTTATGGTTATCGATAGCTTATCCTATTATCGCAAGCTGATTTAGGAACTTAGTTCATTTATCTGCTGGTTTCATCTACTTATAAACTCAATGAACTTCTAGCGATGGAACCTTTGCTTAGCGATAGAGGGAGACTTAGCGATAGATAATGACTTTGATATTTCTAATTCTTCACTCGCTATTCCTTTCTTTCAATTAGCTATACAGATACACTTAGCGATAAGGATACTTATTCATTATTGGACTGCTAAGTTATCATTTCTTATTAGCGATATTTTTCAAAGATCAGTCTTCATCAAAACTTAAGATTCTAACAGACTATTCAAGCTTTACTTGGACTATGTTTCTTTCCTCAAAACATGAAACTTTTGATGCCTTTTGTGTGCTTGCTAAGAAATTGTAGAATGACAAAAAGGCCTTAAGATTGTAGCAATCAGGACTGATCATGGAGGACAAAGAGTTCATGGAATTGTGTGATGAAAGTGGTATTGAACAAAACTTCTCTGCCCCACGTACTCCTCAACAAAATGGTGTTGTGGAGAGGAAGAATAGAGTGCTCACAGAAATGGCAAGAAGCATGTTGAATGAGAAACAAGTTCCCTAAACTTTTTTAGCAGATGCAATGAGCACAGCATGTTACATCTCAAATAGAGCATACAACAGAAAGGGGATAGAGAAGACTCCATATGAGATTTACAAAGGAAGAAAGCCCAACATCAGCCATCTGAGGATCTTTGGATCGAAGTGCTATATCCACAACAATTGAAAGGTAAATCTGGGTAAGTTTGATCCTAAGTATGATATTGGCATATTTATAGGATATTCAAATAGGAGTAAAGCATATAGAGTATATAACAAGAGAACTCAAACTGTTGAAGAATCAATGCATGTAGTGTTTGATGAAACTCCTCAAGAAAAACAACATTGTGTTAATGAGGATGAAGATTTTTCTCAAGTTATAAAATGTTCACTATCGATAGCCCCAGAGCCATCGATAGCAAACGCTGAAAATCAAAATTCAAACATTTCAAAACCTCCCCTATCGATAGCACCAAAGCCATCGATAGTGAGTTCTGAAGATGATGCTGAAGATGATCAAAATGAAGCTAATGAGCATCAATCTTCCATAAGACATCTCAGGCACCATCCTCTTGAACAAGTGATTGGAGAAATGTCAAAAGGAGTTAGAACCAGAAGGCAACTACAAAATGAAATAGAATTTTCTGCCTTTATTTCTGAAATTGAACCAACCTGTGTTGATGAAGCTCTTGTTGATTGTGACTGGATAGTTGCAATGCAGGAAGAACTTAATTAGTTTAAAAGGAATCAAGTTTGGGATTTAGTACCTAGACTAAGAAATTATCCTATTATTGGTACTAAATGGGTTTTCAAAAACAAACTTGATGAATATGGTCAAATTATCAAAAATAAAGCCAGATTAGTTGCCAAAGGATATAACCAAGAAGAAGGCATTGATTATGAAGAAACTTTTGCTCCAGTTGCAAAAATTGAAGCAATAAGGATTTTACTAGCTTTTGCATCTATCAAAAATATAAAACTTTATCAAATGGATGTTAAAAGTGCCTTTCTTAATGGGTATATCAAAGAAGAGGTGTATGTTGAGCAACCTCCTGGTTTTGAAGAAATCTCTAAGCCTGACCACGTTTACAAACTTAAAAAGGCTCTTTATGGTCTCAAACAAGCCCCTAGGGCTTGGTATGAGAGGCTTAGCACATTTCTCATTGAAAAAGGATTTTCTAGAGGAAAATTAGATACTACCTTATTCATCATGCATAAAGATAAACACATGCTTATAGTTCAAATATATGTTGATGATATTATTTTTGGTGCTACTAATGAAAAGCTCTGTGAAGAGTTTGCTAAGATGATGCAGGGTGAATTTGAAATGTCAATGATGGGAGAATTAACATTTTTCCTAGGCCTGCAAATAAAGCAAAAGAAAGATGGCATCTTCATCTCCCAAACCAAGTATTGTAAGGAGATTCTCAATAAGTTTGGGATGGAGCAATCTAAAGATGAGGACACTCCCATGAGTACCTCTGCTAGCTTAGATGCAGATGTTAAAGGCAAAGTAGTTAGTCAATCTCATTATAGAGGAATTATAGGTTCCTTACTTTATCTAACTGCTAGTAGGCCTGATATTCAATTTAGTGTGGGAATGTGTGCTAGATATCAAGCAAACCCTAAAGAATCTCACTTAACCGATGTGAAAAGAATTTTGAGATATTTGTAGGGAACTCAAGAGGTTGGGCTGTGGTATCCCAAGGGAACTCAAGAGTACCTTCTTGCTTATTCTGACTCTGACCATGCGGGTTATAAGACAGATAGAAAAAGCACAAGTGGTCAATGCCAATTCATAGGTGGGTGCTTAGTCTCATGGGCCAGCAAAAAGCAAAATTGTGTCTCCCCTTCATCTACAGAGGCTGAATATATTGCAGCAGCAAGTTGTTGTGCTCAAGTTCTGTGGCTTAAGCATCAGCTTAGAGATCTGGGCTTGGAATTCCCAGAAGTGCCTATTCTCTGTGACAACACCAGCACTATAAGCATGGCCAAAAATCCTGTTCATCATTCCAGAACCAAGCATATTGATGTGAGACATAACTTTCTGAGAGATCATGTTCAAAAGAAAGATGTCAAGGTGGAATTCATCTCAACAGTCTTGCAACTTGCTGATATCTTTACCAAACCTCTTAAGCCAGCTCAATTTATTTTCATCAGAAGGGAATTAGGAATGGTAAATCCAAACGAATTGTAAATGTTTCTGACTTACTCTTAATTTTATTTCATTTTATTCACACAGATTAATCATTAACTTAGGCTTCAGAGTGCCAAAATCTTAAGTTTTTGCAGGATTGACCTATCGATAGTAAGGTTCACTATCGCTAGCATATGCAGGGCAAAGCTAAGATTGAGCAAAGATTGCCATCGCTAGTCAAAAGAATTATCGATAGCTAAGTCATCTATCGATAGTTGGAAGGAGCGAGTGAAGTCTGTCACTTGCTCAGCGTGGGATCATGCCTACTAGCGATAGCAGCTCATATTAGCGATAGTAAGTCACTTAACAAGTCAGAATGCGAAACATTAGCTGATGTACTTCACTGATGGTAAACCTTAAACCTTAAACTTATAAAGCTAGGTCATTTGCATTTGCATTCATTCACGAAAAATCACTTTCTCTTCTACTCTAAACACTCTCTAAGCATTTAAGCATTCATCTCCAAATCTCTCTGTTCTCAAAACCCTAGAATGGCCAAAACCAAAGTTCCCCAAGTTTCAAAGAGTCCTAACGCTAACCCATCCTCCAAATCCGCGAGCAAAAAGTCCCAGAAGACTGTCTCATTTTCTAAGGAAGTAGAAGAAAGAAACCCCAAGCGTCAAAAAGTAACCCATGCTGACGTTCTCTATCTGACAAATTCTCTCTCAGCTCCAAGCGCCTTCTTCGCAGAGAAAGGAACCCTAGATAGGGCTGCTGTATGGGTAGATATGGAGTATTTCAAACAACAGGGTTTTGACTTAGATGCTTGGCTGCTTCCTTACCAGAACTGGCTCAGTATGAACAATGATTACAATGAAGATGTTCTAAGGTCGTTTTACTCGAGTTTGAAAGCTATTCCAGAATATAAAAAGGGGAAGCTGGTGAATGTCACCTTTAAATCTGATGTGAGAGGAAGGGGTATTATTTTTGGGTGGAAAGCAATCAACAAAATTCTAGGGATCTCAGGGGAAGACTACAATAGATGGTACACGCCTGAAAAGTACCCTGAAGAAGAGCTAACAGAGATCTATGAGACTCAATCCAACAAGCCAGCAGACATGCCTGTGATCAACCGGATTCTCCACTATGTGTATACCAGGATTATGACTCACAAGTCAGGGAATTTCAGCAGCTTTGCAAAGATTGACAACCCATGGTTAGCCAACCTCATTCAGAAAGTCCAACTAAATCTGGGGCAGCTGGTTAGTATGTAGATGTTAAGAATTCTGTTAGATAAATCTGCCAAAGCTCCTCTACCTTACCCTCAGTTGGTATCATTCATGCTGGAGTATACCAAGTTCAAATCTCTAGGGGATGGAGAGAACAAGAAATGCAAACAAGTCACCACCTCCACCCTGAAAAAGATGGGAATCCCAGTTGGAGCTGTCATAGGGATTTCTGGTTCTCAGTCTCAAGCTTCTCATGCCTCTGCATCTTCTGCTCAACCTGAATCCACTGAACAACAAGCTCAATCCAGAAGAGCTCCACCTCCTCCTCCTGCTACGTCCAAATCTTCAGTTTTCTCCAAGGAAGCAGTTGAGGAAATAGTCTTCAGACTCTCTGCAGAATTCAGTTTCGCTCTGGAAGCACAGAAAGCAGAGTTATTGAAGCCTATCCAGGAGCTTGAGGCTCAAGTGAACAATTTGGAAGAATGTCTGAATCTTTCAAGGGCAACAATTCCTCAAGGTACATCATCCTCACCACCTCACTCCCCTCTTCATCATCCTCACTCACCCATCCATTCCCTAACCCACTCCTCTACTCCCTCTTCTCCCAGTCCACCAAATTCCCCTCTCCAAACTCATCTCTCTCCAACCCTCCAGCATAAAGTCCCAACCCCTTCAGTAACCCCTATCTCTAGCCCCTCACCTAACGATAGCCACCACAATCCACTTGAATCTGTTCCTGAATCACATACCACCCCAATCGCTACCACAATTCCACCACCTCAGTCCACCCCTACCGCTACCATTCCTCCTAACGATAGCCCTCACTCTCCCAGACCATCTCCAAAATCCACCCAAGTTTCAACCCCTCTTGAAACACAAACACCTCCTATTGCTAACCCATCTCCTAGCACTAGCCACCACACACAAATTCCCATCTCTCCTATCCCTGATACCTCTCCCAGCGTTAGCCACCCTTCACCAATCCTCTCAACCAACCCATCTACTATCGCTAACACCTCTATTAGCGATAGCATTCCCACACCTGCCGCTGCCACAACTCCTCTCACCTCTCCCAACCTTGACCAAACTCTTGTCCCTCGCCATGATGATGACAAAAAGGGGGAGAAGGATATTGATGCTACCATGATAGCTGAAGAAGTTGAAAACATTATCAAAGGAATAGCTAGAAGCTACATGGCATCTGAGGATCATATAACTCCTCCCCAAACCTCTAATAAGCCTCAAGTCCAAGCTGCTAAAGGTCCAGGAGTAGACCTGCTTGCAGAAGCATTGGTAATAGCAGACAAGTATGGGATTCCTCCAAGTGTCTTGACTGCCAAACCAATCCCAGTCTCTGTTCTTCCTCTTGGAACTGATGGGGAAATAACAATTCAGGACAAGCCCAGCACCGGAGATAAGTTTCAAGATAACATTCAGAAATTGCTAGTGTCTGAGGCTAAGAAAAACAAGAGCAGATGAAGGAGCAAGAGAAAAGCCAGAGAAGAAGTCCCCTTCAAGGTCATTCCAAAGGCTACTCCTGGGGCTCCTAAAGCTCAGAAGATGAAGAAAGTAGCTCCATCTCGACCCCACAGAATGTCAAGAGAAGAAAAGAAAAGGGATGAAAAGGAGGCTGCTAACAAGAAAGCTCTTGAAGAGGCATTGAGGAAACACAAAGAGGCTATTGAGAAGAAGGCTGCTTTTGAGGCAAGGAGGAAGGCAAGAATAGAGAGGGAAGCAGAGGAAGCTGCATAAAAGGCAGCAGAGAAGAAGAAAAAGGAAATTGCTCGAGGAAAAAGAGCATGGGTTTACAAAAGAAGGTTTCATTCTCACAAAGCTAAATATGCTACAGGCATATCCATTACTGAACCTTCTGAAAATCCTAAGCATGCCAAATCTGAGCTAGTTAGAGCTAGGAAAGAAAAGCAAAGCAAGCCAAGCTCGAACAAGACAAATTCTTCTACTCATATTCTTCTATCTCTGACTATCCTGATGAGGAATTCATGACCACTCCCTCCGCAGACAAATTTGACAATGAGAGTGCATTAGTTTTTAAAAATCATTCTGCATATGCATCATATATGGCCAAAACCGATGTACTTCCTTTTGCAAAGAAATTATGACAAATACTCTTGTGTTATACTGTTTTATATGCTTTGAACATATTCTGTCTAATACATGTTTGTACTTATGTTTTGTCATCATCAAAAAGGGGGAGAATGTTAGAATCTTAAGTTTTGATGAGGACTGGATCCTATAGATAACATAAGTAAAATGAACAGATAGCATATAACTTAGTCTGAAAAGAATTGAGATAAGAATGAAGGTATATGACTAAGGAAAAGTATAAGGTATCTAAACGTTGAACAAAGTCCTATAGATAACAGATACACTATCGCTAGACTGAGAGCCTATCGCTAAGAAATAAAGAGATAAGGGTAATATTGGCTAATGAAGTCTTGGCAATAAACTGAAAGCATACCTATCGCTAAGGACTTCACTATCGCAAGTAAAATGGTTTGAGAAAGTCTAAGCAAAGAACATTAGATTACTATCTCTAAGACATGCCTCTATCGCTAAGACTGATTAGAACAACTGTATTAAAACATAGTCACTAGCGATAGCATGAATAGCTAGCGACAGAAGAACTCTTAGACATACAGATAAGTTGCTAAGTAGAGCTAATGAAATGAACTAGCGATAATGTAGGCTCTAGCGATAACAAGTTTAGCTATCGATACTGAAATCACTTGCTGAGATAACTTGTCATTCTGATAGCTGATATATTATCTATGTACACTGAGCTAATGAATCCTTCTAGCGATAACACCAACTGTGCTTCACCTTAATACTTGTTTAGCTAACAGCCTAAGTGCAGGACTAACACTCTGTCACCAGCGATATCTTGAGATGCTAGCGCTACTGAAAAAGCTGCTACACAAGTACAATGTTGCAGGTAGTTGGTAGCCATAGTCCCTATCTCTCATAGCTCATCTTCTGCAAAAATTAAATGATGTAAGAGATGAAAGATGACTGAAATGAAGTCCAACATTAATTGCAAACGGCTAGGAGCTTCCAACGGACATATTCAAACGGACTCATGAAGCTGAAAGAAAAAGGCTAAACTGTGAAGAGATATAAAAACCAAGACTTGAGCCTTTATGAAGAAGCGAACAAACTGACGAACATTCATTCATTATTCTTACCTACTTTCTGCTCAAAGTTTTATTACTCTCAGAACGTTTATTTGTACTTTAGTAATTATCAAAATCTGTTCATTAAGTGAACTCATTTATTTAAATCCTCTACCATTTTGAGGTTGTTCTAAAATCTGGGATTTAGAACAGGGTTGTAGTCTTACAACTTGTAAGGGGGAGTGTTTAGAGGAAGTCTAAAACTCTGTCTTGTAAAGGTTGGCAGGTGAACCTGGTTTGTAAAACCTGTGGTTTAGTGGAATCCAACGAGGAGTTGGAGAACTGGATGTAGGCAGTATTTGATCGAACCAGTATAAAGGATTGTCTTTGTGTTTAAAGTTTAATTTTTGAAAAAGCACAATTCACCCCCCTCTTGTGCATTTTGCCACCTTCAGAGAGGTTTTAGGTAAGGTCACTGGGGAAAGATGCTTGGTTTGTGTCTCAGATGGGGGTTTAGTGGTGGTAATGATTGGTGAAGTTGGAGATGTGACGGGAGAGGTTTGTGTTTGGTAGTGAGTGGGTAAATGGTCTAAGTTGATGGGAGAGGCCCGGTCGGGAGATGCTTGTTCTTCTGCTATGGTGGATTGTTCCCCAACTTCTATTTTTCTAGCTCTTGCTATTGCTGCTATTGCTACTTCTCTTTCTAAAGGATGCACATATCCCAGAATGTGCTGCACATTCTCTAGTCTGGTGGTAGCATAGTTCTTCAGCATCTTCACTAACACATCATAGCCATCAAATGTATAGTTGACATTATCTTTGAATGATAGGACTAAAGACCCATTCATGCTAGCTACGAACCTCTTCATCAATCTATCCTCCATTGCATGATTTTCTAGTACGATTTCCTCCATGAGACTAGGTAAAGCAGCTTTTCTTAGCTTATCTGTAACCTTGTTGGCTAGCTAATCCACCATGTCTTCAGAGAACACAGTCTTTATTGCTGAAATGCCTTTTCCTCTATCTACATCTTTTCTTTTATCACCCTAGGATAGAGGTGTAGAAGTGCCCACTTTTCTTAGAAGAGGCATGCCTATTTTCTTGATGTGGGTTTTTTGAATAGAGGTACTTTGTGGACATCATTATTCTCTAGGTATTAGATATCATTCTTTAGCAGAATGAAGGATATCGGTTGAGGAAATGCCGAAGGATTTTGGTTCTAAGAGAATTCTTGAAATTTTTGAATTCCTCTATGATAATCTGCCTTGGATTCAGAGGATCTTTCTTCATCAGTACTGGTAGGATAGGATTGTCAACCTGTTGAAGGTAAGACATGTTTCCTCCTTTGTTCACTATGCTTCTAGAATAGGCATAACGGATGAGCCTATTGGTGAAAGGCATGAGTGCTGGTCTGATACTCCTCAAAAGACTGATATATCTTTATGACTTCTTCCTCTGGGTATCCCTTATTCTTTTGTCATTTGTTGTAAGGCTCTCCTATGATCCTAAACCATATGTTCAACGACTTCCAATTAAATGAGAATCTTCTCCCTTTGACAGTGGAAATGACCTCTATATCCAAAATCTCAGAGGCATCTGAATGAGTACTATTGATTTCCTGGTTGAAGTAGAAACTTCTCACAACATCTTCACTGTAGGAAAAATTGATGCATAGCCAGGACTTGTGTGGTTTCAACCAGGGAAATAGATCTGTCCCGAAACTCTTCAGTTGATTCAGATCAAAGCATCATGTTCTGGTGGTGATGCTTCTATGTTTATAAGTGTCATTGATGGGCAAGAGTACATCTGTTACAAATCCATGGGGTAACAAACACTCTGTATCACCAGAGTGGTGTGAGACATCTATGAATAAGACCTTCTTTGTAGAGGATTTTGCTTGAGAAGAAGACTTCACCTTAACTGCCATTACTTGCTGTTCAAAGTGATTTGAAGCAGTTCTGAGGATTATGGTAGGGTTATTTGGGGGTAATGAAATAGTATCTTTGACAAATTTGGTAATGTATTTAGGTTTCTTTAATGAAGGATCACTCACTTTTTTTGTACTCTCAGAGCTTGCTTTAGGTAGGTTCATTTTGGGCAGCATGGTGAATTTAAAATGAATGAATAGATGCAAATTCAAAGGAAAATTGAGAGATTTGAACGAGAGGACGAGAAACTCGGAGGGATGTAGGGTTTCAACTCGATATAGCACTTAGAGATGGGATAAAATGAACGTAAATGAAGGCAACAGTAAAAAAATGGCAGTTATATATGTATTTGGAGAGAAAAATATTATCATTAGAAAGTTACCATTGGAGAGTTCAATCAATAGGTATACTTTCCATCGATGGTTACTTGAGGTTTTCATACAATGGTTGAGAGTTCAATTCGATCACTGGATGATTGTTCGATGCATAATGTTGTGCTCGAATGGCTCCCATATTGAACACTTGATTGTTTGTCTAGTATTCCTTCCAATTGCTTGATGGCCCTCATTATCTATTGATTGTTCATCATTAATCGATGGTTGGAGTTACCATTGATGGAACTTGGTTCTCAACAGGGTTTGATCTTACATGGATTTTGAGTGCTTGATGGGTGAATTGACTTTTTACTCGAAGTACTTAAGAATTTACTGGAGTATGTTAGTTTGATGTCCATACTCGATCTTCACTTAATATCCCATTGATGGCTGTTCATCAGGTTTAATCGATGGAAGGGGGCTTTCGATGAAGCTATAATTTTGCTGCATGACTTGCAAAAAATGGTAGGCCACTCTGATGCTTAAGTCAATATCTTATCATCAAAATGGATTAAATTTCAAAGTAAATAATTGACAATAGATGAGTTAGAGGGATGATACTAATTTGCAATTTATTGGGATTTATCATTCCTAATTCTCTTATGATGTACATGAATTGTTTAGCAGCAAGAGATTAAGTAAAGATATCTGCTAGCTGCAAGTGGGTTGGAATAAATTCCATTTTGACATCTTTCTTTTTGGCATGGCCTCTGATAAAATGATGTCTCACGTCTATATGCTTCGTCCTTTCATAATGAACTGGATTCTTGGCAAAGCTGATTATACTGATGTTGTCATACAGAATTAGGACTTATGGAAACTCTATTCCTAGAACTCTCAATTGATGCTTGAACCATAGGATTTTAGAATAGAAACTTGCAGCAGTAATACATTCAACTTATGTGGATGATAATGACACAGTGTTCTACTTCTGGCTGAAACATGATACCAAAGAGCCTCCAAGGAACCCACATTAGCCACTGGTACTATAACACCCTAAAATTTCAAAAAGAGTTAATAAGGAAATATTTAGAATCTTAGGGTATTATTTTATTATTAAAAAGCCTTATAAATAAATTTAGAGATTAGAACATATCTGGGTAAATTTAGATAAATTTTTTAAAGAAATGGTAAATAAAATTACCAAAGAAGGGCAAAATGGGAAAGGGGAAATGAAAATGACAATATATGCCCCTAGTTGAAAATATCTTTAGTTATAGAAGAAGGGGAAAAATGGTAAACTACCTATGTGAAAAAGATCTACTTCCTTATCTCCTTATTCCCATGTGTTTCCCGTTTCCCTTCACTCTTCTCTCTCTTCTTCCTTTGATTTCTCCCTCACGCTCTCACCCTCTTTGCTTCTTTGAGCTGCAACGGTGAACCACGATGATGAATAGTAGTGCGGGGCTCTAAAGGTGCATGCAAGCATGGATTTAATTTTAGGTAACTCTCCTATTTCCATTTCTACCCGTTTTTGACCGATTTGGGAGGATTTGGAAAGGAATCGATTTTGGGATTTGGGCAACTTCAGGAATTTTAAACTAGTAAAAACGAAGCTTAGGCTTCAATTAACCACTCTTGTGAAGGATCTTGAGCAATGGAATGGTATTAGTCAAGTTCTTCCTAAATTTCTTCTCTGGCCATTGTTTACCCATCGCTGTTTATGGTGATTTTTGGGTGAGAATCAATTGAAATCTTAATTAAATGAGAGTAGAAGTAGGTTAGGGTCGTGAGGTGTTAATACATGTTTGATTTCTGAGGATTTTGGAATTTTTAATTTTTATTCTTCTTCTCCTATTTAGAGAGCCGACGACAAGAAGAGTAAAATTTTCTGAGCTCGTGTTGATTTTCTTCTGCTTTGTTTTGGTCTAATTTCTGGACTGTTTGTTTCATAACGAATATGTAATGGAATTTATTTATGATGTTTCATTTTCTTCTTCCTCTGATGTGATTTTTAGTTCCTTGTTCTATTAGGCCATGATGAAGATGTAAAGGAGCTTATATAGGTGATTGCATGTTTGATTTATGCTTTGATTTTAAAGTTTGATTTCATGTTCTATTTGCTCTGTTTGGTTCTGACCATATGGTTCTATTCTTTAATGAAAAAGATTAGTATATAACTAGTTTATGGCTATGAATGTTGCATCTTGTGTAGTCTTGGGGACTTTTGGAATTTTTAATAACTCCATTTGTTTGATCCGATTTCCAGAAATGGAGAGACTTTGAAAATGTAATATGTTTTGGTTATTGTTTAGAATAAAATTTGAATATAAAGAAACTTTGATGATGATGAAGTAGTGTCTATGCTGTGATTGTTCAGAAATTTAAACTACAATATGCTTAGTGAGTGACTGTAGGGTCAGAAAAGATGAAACATTGAGGGATGAGCCCAAGTGAATTTTGGGAGTTGAATTGAAGAGAAAATAGATTATTTTATAAATGGGGTTTCCACTAAGCATAGAGACTTTAAAATGAAGGTTTAAACTTCATTATGGTAGCTGGATTTTCTGGAAGATGGTATATGATTTGAGATTTGTTAAAGAAGATGTAAATGCTCATGTGAGGTTAAGTTCGTTCCAAGAGGCATTATGATAATGTGTAAGGAGAATATGAAATATGAGAAGTATAAGTGAATCAATTGGATTGGGTTGTTTTCTTATTCTCATTAGTTTAAGCAGTTAGATGACTTTGATAATTAAAAGTCTCTGCATTGTTTTGATTGATGTTAATTTTGTATTGGGCTTTGATTGTTGGCTTGAATTAAAATGAAATGGTGCTAAAGCAATTATAGAAATAATTGGAGTGTAAATTTTCAGAAAACAGGTATTTAGGTAAAGGCTTTAACTATTAGCAAAAGGAAGGGTAGAGATATAGGTAGCACTATAGGAACATGAGAGACGCAAATGGATTCTAAGTGAGCATAGTTATTTATGTATTATATATGTTACACATAAATATAAGGAAAGATAGTAGAGTTGGATCTTCGGAACATCGCAAAGGAAAATGACCGGTTTACAAGTGATTCCTGAAGTACAGAGAAGCTGGAAAAAGGAGCAAGCTTTTGAGGATAAGGTAATATGAAGAAGCAGGAATGACTACTATATTTTGTACTGTTGTAGATTGCCATTTTGGAACTTAGTTACCTATGTTTGTTATAAGTTTAAGTAAGTAGAACAAGCTGGAAGCTTGTTTAGTAGTTATTATATAACTGTATATATGTAGATATCCCTAATAAACAATATAGCTGCATACACAGGTAAGAAGGTTGTCAGTCGAGATAACTCACTATTATATTACTATAGCAGGAGAAACATAGAAAGATAAATCATATATAAATTAGATAATATATAAACACAGTGTAAAGGGGTTTTAACTCCCCTAACACTATCAGAAAATGGTAGGTACATTAAGTGGATTGGAGTGATTTTAATTCTTTTAATAATCACTCAATTTTACAAAAAGTTTTAAGTTATTCCAATTTGTCAGAAAAGCCCATTCCAGCAGAAAAGAAGTTGAAAAAATGTTTTGAAAACAAAAAAATTTAAATTTTTCATATTTTTGGGTTTCTGACAATAGCAAAAGTGGTTATAAATCAGTTAAAATGCTATAGTATAGTATAAAAATTAGTTGTTACAGGTACTCTTCCTAACTGTTTTGTACCCAGCATGGTCTAAATCTGAATAGGGAATGAGATATTCTCGAGTCCCTTTTGGATACCATAGGCCAAGCTCCTATGTGCCTAACTAGATATCTCATAATTCTTTTCACATTCTTCATGTAACACCCCAAAATTTAAATATGGATATAATGAGTTATTTAAGGTTTTGGGAAGGGAAAAAGACAAATAAATACCCTCCAATTTGTAAAAGCCCATTAACAACTTCATGATAGGTATTAACAACACAACAACCTATCATGAAGTTGTTAATACCTATTATGAAGTTGTTAATGAGATTTTGCGAATTGGAGGGTATTTATTTGTCTTTTTCCCTTTTGGGAATGTTATTAAAATATTAAAAAGCATTATAAATAAATTTATGATGTTTTAGGTATTTTTAATAATTTTTAAGGCTTACTTTCTTTAGAAAATAAAGAAAAATAATTAGAAGATAAATTTTAATCTAGGAACCTTAAGAAAATTTATTTTAGGCTCAAAGAAATTTATGAGTAAGAAAAGCTCTAATATGATATAAAAATTAATTTTAGAAAATTATTTTTCAGAAAAGGGACCAAAATGAAAATAATGGAAAGCTTAAGAATAGGGACTAAATTGAAAAAAATTGGATGGGCAGAAACGTAATTTCCCCTTATCCATTTATAAAATCGGATCCTTCCTCTTTCTTCTTCATTCTGTCACTTTTCTCTCTCACTCTTTTATTCATCTCTCTCGATACTCTCCCTCTCGGCCTACAACTTCCAGCGACGGAGGAAGCATTTTCCGGTGGCGAGAAGAGGCTAGAACACATGCAAATCTTGATTGACTAGAGGTCAGCCTCCTTTCCTTAATTCTTCTCTCTTCTTGGTCCTATCTGAGTGATGCTTGAGGGGGGTGAAATCAATTCAGATTTTGGGGTATTAGGGGTTCTTATACCTGTAAAAATGAAGCTTAGACTTTTATTTTGAAGTTTTAGGAAAGGTTTTGAGTGTTGAGTTCGGTTTGGCCGATTTGAATCAAGAACCCTAAGAGGATTCACTGTTCAGCGATGCCATGCATGGTGTTCTTGGGTGATTAAACTAAGGAATCAAGTTATATGTTAGAATTTGGGTGATTGTGGCATTTTGCTTCTTCGCTACTGCAAGAAAGGGTTTCCACATCACTTATTTTGGGGTTTTCACGTCAATTTTTCATGGCACGTTAATACTTGTGATGTGGAAAAATTGACTTCTAGCATCCCCAAAATATGTGATGTGAATTGCATAGTTTCCACGTCACATATTATCTAATAAGGGATATGGAAAGTCTAGCCTAGACTTTCCACGTCACTTACTATCTAATAAGTGACGTTGTTTCTTGGACGTCAGAGAAACGACGTCACTTATTATATAATTAGTGACATTGTTTCCAGAAACCACGTCACATATTATCTAATATGTGACGTTTTTTCTCCTCGTCCAAGTACTTATTACGTAATATGTGACGTGGTTTCTGGAAACCATGTCACTAATTATATAATTAGTGACGCAGAAAGTCCAATTTTTCTTAAAAAAATTGGGGCATTTTTTGTGTTAGAATCACCAACAATCCAAAAAAACTATTGTCTTCTAACTATTGTACAACTAGGAGAAACTTCAGAGCACGTCATAAATCATAAATGTACACATTTTAGTAAAACGAACAAGAAAACATGTCCCAAGCACAGATTAAACCTTCACAAATAGGTGGAATTTGGAACTTGATGCTGACTACAATGACAAATGCCACCATCAAACATAATTTACTTCCATTAATATAAAAGAAGATCAAACTATAACTTACATAAATAAGACAGTGTGAGTTAAAGTTCTTGGCAAATAAATGAAAATGAAAAATTCTTGAAGAAACTGTCATGGTACAAATCACCAAAAGTAAAAGAGTAGCAATACAACAAATCTGTCCTCCAATCTAAATAATAGTTAAGACTCTCTCACTACTCATATACAAGATAAAGACCCAAAAAAACACGTAATAAATGAAAATGAAAATTCTTGGGCTCGTTACTTTTCATTATTAGGAAAGAGATGCTTCTCAAAAGTCAAAACAATATTTATCAGCAATCAATCCCAATCAGAATGGAGGCTAGTGATAAGAAATTATCATTAGTAAGGAACTCGCACCATTTTTGGGATTTCACTAATTCCCTAGGCAACAACAACCTTAGTAGCTGTTACAAACACCATCTTTTTCACAGATTCGGCTCACTTACCAGAAATAAAGAGCAAACCTCACTTCCACCATGTCTTTCTTGATCTTGATGTGACTAAAAGTACATGTGTTTGCCTCATTTTCAGTAAAAGAAAAAATAAATAATGATTGGGAACACAAATCATGTTACCAGAACAATAAAATAAGAACTAAAGACTTAAATTATCAAACACCACTAAGGCAAAGGGATATAACAGGCATGTATTGATATATTAATCAATGAATTAACACAAATTTAACGGCCCAGACATGATCACAATTAGAATGGCCAACACTTACAAGGCACCAAGGAACTAGGACAATCAATATTTAAATTATTCAATTGACTGAATGAAATCATTGAACATGCAAAGAAGTTGATGAAGGAGAAAACAACCAATGAATGTACAACTTTAAGATTTCCTTTGAACAAGATAAAACCAAAGAACTTGTAAGATGATCAGACTGCTATGCAGAAACCAACTTAAATGACTCTTTGTCCACTATATAGCTGGCATTACACATCTCATCTTAGAAAGACAAGGTAATTAAATCTAGAATATGAATATGCAGACACTAGAATCTATTATTCAGTAAAAGATAATTGCAAATAAATAGAACAGACTGATTGTGCAAAAATAAGACTCAGTATATATTTCTAGTTCATTTCACATGACTATATCGTATCACCATTTCATGATAAAGCCACCTTCACATACAACACCAAGGTGTAATACTATTAGAGGACCATACATCGCAAAGTTATAAAAGCAAATTAGCACACATCAATTTTGACTCGACAGTTTACAACAAGCAAAACATAGATATGGAAAGCACCACTTTCTTAGGCAGTAATACCAAGCTCAAAGCTCTGAATTGCAAAATTATCCTGCAGACCAACAAACACATCAATTAAAATCTAATATGATAATCTTTCTGTCTTAATATATCTAGACATAATGTTAAATACCTGGTCATCTCTAGTAACTTCATGTTTCTCTGCACATAATTCAGCACATGGGCCCATGCCATAGTGATTTGTACAGTTGAAGTTGTACATTGAACGCATATGTGGATAATTAACTATCAAATTATGAAAAAAAATTAAATGTCAATATGGTTGGCATTTTCTCCTTGAGTTATAAGGAAATTCCAAAATACCAGCATGAACAAATGAGAAAGCATGAAAAATTTTATAATAATTGAACCAGAGACTGTCAAATCCTATGAAACATCTAGAGAAGAAGATTACACAGGCACTGTAATCAAGGAATTTCTTTTGATCCTAAATTGAACAAGCATGAGATTCCCCGCATAGATAGTTCAAGAAATTTGACCTACAACCGGCAAAAGGTATTCATAATAGTGAATCCAATAACGTGTTAGGATATCCAAGTGTGAGTGGACTTGAGGTATGGTATCCTCCAATCCTCATAGCCCTGTTCGCTCTCACCTCCTAATTAGTACCAATGCCATTAGAAAAATGAGTACCAGTAATTTTATTTCCATTAACATACTTGTTTATTTCCACACCATTAGAAAAATTAGTGCTTGGAATTTTAGTCTTTGAAAATCATGATTTTGAAGCTGCAGAAATTAGTAAGTACCTAGGAATAACAGCAAGATCAGATTAGATTGATGGAATAGAAACATATTAGCATTATCATGCTGCTACAATCAACCCAAATCAAAATTTGGAGTTTGAGAAACAGGAAGCAAACGAATGCCTAAGATACCACCAACCCTAACCAAAATTTGGAGTCTTAAAACTTTAAAATATAAACATAATCGAGAATGAGATATGAACAAAAACCCTAACAAAAATTCGAAGTCAGAGAACTTTAGAAATAAACTAAAGATAACCGAGAATGAGATCTAAACATGAACTTGGAGGAAAAGAACAAGGGGAAAAGAAGGTCAAAGATGATGAAGATGATTCTGGGGAGTGACGTGCCGACGATGAAGGGAAGAAAATGGGGTCGAGGGTGGGGATTGAAGAACAGCGATGGATGGCCGATAGTCGGGTTTGAAGGGAAGGAAGAAGAAGAGTCATGAGGGGGGATTGCTCATCGGACCTCCATGTTTCTCCGTCTCCCTATTCATGAGCTTGGCCACTGCAAAAGCCGAAGGACGGTGAACGCTGTAGAAGACGAACAGGGAAGTCGCGGGTGGAGGGAAAAGAGAGAGAAAAATAAAGGGATTAGGGTTTGGAGAGAGGCATGGTTGAAATTGAGGGTTTCAGGGATTCATCGATGAAGATGAAAAATGATGTGAATTATAAAATTAGTAAATAGAAACAACGTCCCTCATTTTGAAACAAGTGATGATGTTTCTTTTCAGTTTCAAATTTATTTACGAAATTGCCACAGAGTGTTTTTTAACGTCAGTTATTTTAAATACGTGACGTTGTTTCTTTTCAAATTTATTTACGAAATTGCCACCGCATTTTTTAAGGTCACCTATTTTAAATAAGTGACGTGGTTTCGTTCTAGTTTTGAATTTATTTACAAAATTGCCACCTCGTTTTTTTTAACGTGAGTTTTCTATATAATGGACGTTAATTGATGACATTAAATGCTTATTTTGTAGTAGTTCCTCTCTTTGTTCTGCTGATTTTCTTGCTTATTGAGGAATGTGTTCCTCTGTGATTTTGTTTCTGTTTATGGTGAAGAGAATTGTTGAATTTTGGTGTGTTTCTTGGTTATCTGATCTCTTCCTTGTTTAAGTAGAAATTTTGTTCTTCTTTCCCTGTGATTTTTGCTTTTTGCCTATGATGAAGAGGATGAAAATGATGTTGGTTGTTTATGGTTAATTGTTATTAGAACATTAAGTTTTTATTTCTTTTCTTTCCCTGCTTGTTGGCCGACGGGTAGTAATGTTAGGGGAGCAGAGAATTTGTTTGTATTATACTGTGATTAGAACTTTATTATGTGTCATTAAGTTTTTTGATAATAATGGAAAATTTATGTTCTCTCTTTTGGTGTGTGTATTCAGTTGAGTAGGGAAGAGGAAGAAAAGGAATTTATAATGAGGAAAATTGATTGGGATTACACAATATAATTGAAGTTCTATGGTAACTTGAAATTTCTGGTTTCTCTTCCCTGTGATTGTGTATTTTGTATGTTTAACTTATGATGGAAGGTGGGCTTTGATTTATTTCTTTTATTGTTAGGCTTGGTGTTGCAAAGAGAATAAAGAGGAGAACCTTGGAAGTTCTGGAATTTTATGTTTTGTTGTCTTTGGTTGAATGTGGCGTTCAATTTGATTTTCTCTTGCTCTGATAGTTATTGATCAATGATGAGAAAAAATAATGATGTAAGAATTGAATTGGATTTGTATGTTAAAGTTTTATGATATTTCTGTAGTTGTGAATTTAGTGTTTTATAGGGATTGGATATGAAGTATATTTGTGATTCAGTTTCAGTAGAAGAGGAATTCATGAGGCCATGCTAAATTTGGTTACATATTGATTTTATGTTTTAGGTTGCAATATTTTGCTACTTATTGAGCTTTGAAAAGATATTCTTGAATCTACAAGTATATGAGACTTTAGGGAGAGGGTTATCGGTTGTTATTTGAGATAAGCTTAAGATTAGATGTGATGCGAGGCTAAAAGTGGTGTAGCTATTTGATTAATTTTCTCCTGTGTATGTTGGATATGATTAGTTTTGATGATGTCAAATATAGATTTAAATATAGTAAGCAAAAAGTTTGTATGAAGTATTTATCTCATACTTTGACTATCTATTATTTTATGTTGCTATCTTATATAGATTAGTCAAAGAAAGATTGAAGCTATTGTGTTTATTTATGGAGAATTATTAGTTTTGATATAAACTTAAATCTAATAGGAAAAATTTTCATAAAGTATTAATCTCCAACTTTGACTAACCATTATTTCATGTGAATATCTTGTATAAAGTAGTCAAAGAAAGAATAAGGCTATTATGCTTGTTTGTGGAGAATGATAAGATTAAATAAGATCAGAGATTGAATGAGAAAATCATGAATCATGATATTAGACTTGATATTAGAAGTCTCTATGCTGATCCCTCAATGAACATATTCAAACGGCCTATTGGAGCTAAAGGAAAAGGCAAGTTGTGAAGAGATATAAATACCAAGACCTGAGCATTTATGAAGTAGAGAAAGATATTACAAACTGTCATTATTCTTACCTATTCTCTGCTCTCAAAAGCTTAAGTTTTTATTACTCTTAGTGAGTTTATTTGTACTTCAGTGTTTATCAAAATCTGTTCATTAAGTAAACCTATTTATTGAAATCCTCTACTGTTTGAGGTTGTTCTAAAGTTTGGGACTTTGGAACAGGGTTGTATTCTTACAACTTGTAAGGGGGAGCGTTTAGAGGAAGTCTAAAGCTCTGTTTTGTTAAGGTTGGCAGGTGAACCCGTATTGTAAAACCTGTGGTATAGTGGAACCCAACGAGGAGTTGGAGAACTGGACGTAGGCACAGTGTTTAGCCGAACCAGTATAAAGGATTGTCTTTGAGTTTATAGCTTAATTTTGAAAAGCGCAATTCACCCCCCTGATATCTCTTGGAATTCATGTATTTTCAGCACATTTTCCTTGAGGTTTTATTCAATCATTTATAATTTTTGGACACTCAAGATATGAAAATGTTCATTTTATTTTTGGTTGCACATCATTTATTTATGGTAGATTTTGATTGTTTTTATAGTTAGTTTCTTATGTTGTTTTATGTAAATATTGTAGAAATATTTTGATACAATAACCAAGGGATCCCGGATTAAGATGAACACTTAAATAGGGGAGAATTTGGGGCTAGAAGCTGAAATTTCAAGAAAAAAGGGAAAAATAGAAGTTTCTGGACGAATTGTAAAAATTACAGAAAAGGACCTCGAAATTCCCAAATTACACACATGTCCCCGAATTTCCAAAATTACCTACAGGTCCCAGTTCGCCGTGAGCTCGCCGCGGTGAACTCACGGCGAGCCAAAACCCCCAAAAAGAGGCATAAACGATCATAGTTCGCCGTGGACTTCGCCACGGCGAACTGCGTGCTCTGCTACGTGTTTTTTGACAGATTTAAGTGATATAAAAGCTAGGGCTTCGTTCTTGGCCGTCATTCTTCGACTTCTGGGCATATTTTGGGAGTGTTTTGCTCTGCTAGGGATTGGAGCTTGGTGGGGATTGAGCTTGGGCTTGGAGCTTCAGAGAGATTTGGGCTTCCTCTCTTGGTTTATCTCTTCCTTCTTCATTATCTTCTCTTGGTCTATTTGTAATGTTGCATATATATGCTCCCTTGGAGTTGTAGAACATGAGTAGCTAAATACTTTGATTCTAAGATTATTTTGAACCTTTGTATGGATTGATTCTTGATTCCTCCTCTTAATTTGTGATTAATGATATCTATGTGTTTATTTTACTCTGTTCCTAATGCTTCTAAGTGATTGATCACCATTTAGATGTTGGGTTCACTTGATTTATGACTCGAGAGAGCTAGGTTGAGTGTAGAACTTGGGTAAAATAGTGCAAGAACCTGAAGTTTGCATGGATGGATGGTTTTGTTGGTAAGATAGAGATATACTTGCTAGCCTTGCATAGTCACATTAGGGTTGGAGCTTGATAATTGGGTCTTATTAACTTGTAGCAAGAGATTGTGCACTTAATAAGACTAAACACTTGTTCTTGACTTGAGAGAGCTTTTACGAGTACTCTATGAACCCTAGATTAGCACGTGGTTTCGTTGAGAGCTTCTTTGAGGGGAGGTTAATTGAGCTTTAAGAAGTACAAGGGGGATAGATAATCTTAGGACCCATTTTAGCCTTGAAGTTGGAGAATCACTTGTTTATAGTTTATTTTCATTTTATTTTTCTTAGTTAATTTTAAATCTCAACATTTGTGTCACTCAAATTGGGTGAGAGTGTGACAATCATTGTTTGACCGAGTTTTGGACAAATCCTCGTGGGAACGATACTCTACTCTTCACTTTATTACTTGGCGCGACCCGTGCACTTGCGGCGCGTGGCGAACACCCCCTCTTGTGCAGTTTTGCCCTATTTTGAGCATAGGAATGAAGGGAATGAGTGAAACCCTAGCAGAGGAGGTGTATTTCGTGCATAGGAGGCTTAGATTCTGAAGGTCGGGGTGTTTGGATCTATTTATACTGCTAAAAAAAACCTAAAAACGCGTCAGATTTTTGCAGATTTTCGTCACTTCGTCGTGGGCTCGCCGCGGCGAAGCCACGGCGAGCAGGCATCTATTCTGGAACTTTTGGCCTCTGAGTTCGCCATGATCTCACCGCGGCGAAGCTGCGGCGAGGGACAGGAGCTTCTACCTCTTCCTTCACTTTCTTCTTCTGCTCCGTCCAGAATTCTTCGCTGCAACTTGGCCCCTTAATTTGGGTATTTTCTTCTATGACCTGCATATAAAATGGACCTAAGGTAGCATCAGAATGTTCTTGAAAATGGGTTAAACAATAAATCATACTAATGGTGCCCAAATTGCCCTTGACTAGAACAAATTCCAACAAAGTGTGCAAAAGTCAGAAATGAACCTAATTAAGTGCAATTACCCCAAGATCATGCAATAATCCAATGATTTTATCAATGAAAAGTGTATAAAAATATGGTGCAATCACTCTGCTTGGTTGCTCAAGAGGAGCTAAGTTACACTGAGGTATACTATTCTGAACCTACCTTATCTTAACTTCACAGCATGTATAATGAAATGCATACATAGTTAACTAAGCTTGCTAAAGAAGTTGTAGGTTTGAGAAAAGAAAACAAGGATCTTAAGAAAAATATTTCTTCTCTTTCATCCAAAGTTCCTTCAGCGCTATTGATAGAAGAGCAGCTAGCGCAAGCTCCTAGAATTGAACCATCGATAGCTAGTCCTCCATCGATAACCAATCCTCCAACAAATCCTAACAGTTGCTCTAACTGTGAAAACTTGTTGAAGGAAAAAGAAAAACTTTCGAATGACTTAGAAAAATTTACAAAAGGCTCAGAAATGCTAAATATAATTTTAAAAGACCAAAAAGCCTTTAGAAACAAAACTGGAATTGGTTATGAACAAAAACAAAAGGTTTCAAAGAAATGGGTAGAACCCAAGGTAAAACCTTATTTGAAATACTTTAGAAAATCCTCTGAATACTCCTCACCATATAGTTTTTGCAATTATTGTAACAAAAAGGGTCATACTCAATCTTCCTGCAATCCAAGGAAATATGGGATTAGTGGGTCATATAAGTGGGTTCCTAAAGGAACTTATGTGCCTAAAGGTTTTAAAAACCCAGAGGTCAATACTAATCCTAAAGGACCCAAGAAAGTTTGGGTACCTAAATCTGTCTAGTTTGTGCAGGTGTGCCTTAAAGCATCCAACAAAGGAAAGTGGTACATTGATAGTGGATGCTCAAGGCATATGATAGGTGACAAGAACAAATTCAACAATCTAGTGATAAAGGATGGAGCCAAAGTCAGCTTTGGAGGAAATCAAAGTGGAAAGATCACTGGAGTCGGAGAAGTTGGTCTTGTCAAAGATGTTTACCTGTTTACCTAGTGGATGGACTCTGCCATAACTTGCTAAGTGTCAGCCAAAGCACTGACCATGGTAACTGGGTAATTTTTTATTCAAATGAATGCCTTATTGTTGATAAAAAGGATTTAGTTCTAAATAAAACTAATCTTAAGTGTAAACTAAAAGCAAATAGAAATGGTAATTTATACACACTACTACAAAAAACACTTTTTACGTCTCTTTTTTTGGACTTTTCACGTCTCTTTTTGGTGGGACGTTGATAGAGGAGACGTAGAAAGTGGGAACTTTTCACGTCTCATTTTAAATGTGAGACGTGGAAAGTGGCCACTTTTCACGTCTCATTTTTAAAAAAGAGACGTGGAAAGTCTCACTTTCCACGTCTCATTTTTGAAAAAGAGATGTGAAAAGTTGGCACTGGTCACTTTCCACGTCTCATTTTTTAAAATGAGACGTGGAAAATGCCCAGTACCAACTTTCCACGTCTCTTTTTCAAAAATGAGACGTGGAAAGTCTCACTTTCCACGTCTCTTATTCAAATAAGAGACGTGGAAAGTCTATTTTTTTTAAAAAAAGATATTTCTTTAATTAGGATAATTAACCCCAATAAAAAAAACTCCAATAATTTATCGGAATAATAGAAATACAACACTTGAAATTAAAAAAATGAATCTAATTTTATTATTTATATCCAAACTAATATTACATAAATGTTATAATACAACTTTCATCCTAAAATATAGGATAGAAATACATTAATGAAAGAAAGTAAATTCCTACATCAGGAATAAAGCCAAGCCAAGTTCTATATAGACATTAATTCTCAAATTTCTACCAACCTAATAAGAATAACATAAATTAATGACCTGAAATAGTTCACAAACCATCCGAGCACCCTCACCAACATATTTCTGAACTAGCTCGCTTCTAATAACTCTTATAAAACAAGCATCAGTCCTTCCTCTATGTTTAGAAACATATAAAACGAGCACGCCATCTTTGAATCTGATATTTGTTTCTATCAACCTTGCAATGAGATTAAAGATTTTGAATTATACAAAATTTAGAAATGTATAAAAAAGTGCATTTTTCTGTCACTTTCTTTGGAATATTTCAACATACAGTCACTGATAGGGAACATACCCAACACGCATTGCTTCCTCTGTCAGTGGGGGAAACCTTGTCACCCAACCTAACAACAAACTGTCATTCACAGAAGTTTAAGTTAGTAAGAGGACCCCAAAAAGGAATCAAAGTAGATAAGCTATTCTCTGATTTAGACAATTATGTAGCCTATAAACAATAAAGAAATTTAGTAACAAGCCACATGTCCTGTACAATGCCACTCAACCAATGAAGAACATAATGGCTGTTTTTTAAAGATCAAACATCTTGAGTATAATGCAAACGCACAAACACATTAAGTAACAAAAAAAAATCAGTGAACACATCTCACATAAACTGTTTATAATGTTTCACATCTTATCCTAGAGAATTGGAAATGAGATATTTACCGCACAAGTCATTTACTTTCTTAGCCATTCATTTATTTGCCACGAACCAAACATTTTAAATGGTTTCTAAATTTTGAGCAGGTCAGACATTTTGACTAATGACATTCACAGCGTGTTGAATGGGGAAAACACAGATAGCACAACAACTTAAATCAACAGAGCACTAATCCAAACAATTAACAACAATACATTAAAATGTACCTTATGAGAGTCACTGAAATAGGAGCTCAGGGGCCACAGGGTTTGGGAGGAAAAGGAACTGCAATATCTGATAATCACACAATATTTGAACTTTGAAGCCCTATATCAATCGCCAAAGATACAACATTTCAGGGAGAAAAAATAGAATCAATAACCAAGCAATCTACTGTTCAATTTGATTATAACTAAACTGAAATTTGATTTTACTACACTTTTGTGTCAAGAACACCCAAATTTTGCAGCAATCACATGGTATTAGCCAGATATAAATAAGTCAGCATGTAAACATGCAACAGAAAGTGAATAAGTTAGTAGTGTACTTCTAAAGAGATGGTTCTCCAAACTTCCTCTGGGCATAAATTCATAAGATTATCTATCCCCCTTGTACTCCTTAAAACTCAATTAACCTCCCCTCAAAGAAGCTCTCGACGAAACCACGTGCTAATCTAGGGTTCATAGAGTACTTGTAAACGCTCTCTCAAGTGAAGAACAAGTGTTTAGTCTTATTAAGTGCACAATCTCTTGCTACAAGTTAATAAGACCCAATTATCAAGCTCCAACCCTAATGTGACTATGCAAGGCTAGTAAGTATATCTCTATCGTACCAACAAAACCATCCATCCATGCAAACTTCAGGTTCTTGCACAATTTTACCCAAGTTCTACACTTAACCTAGCTCTCTCGAGTCATAAATCAAGTGAACCCAACATCTAAATGGTGATCAAGCACTTAGAAGCGTTAAGAACAGAGTAAAATAAGCACACAGATATCATTAATCACAACATAAGAGGAGGAATCAAGAATCAATACATACAAGGGTTCAAAATAATCCTAGAATCAAAGTATTTAGCTACTCATGTTCTACAACTCCATGGGAGCATATATATACAACATTACAAAATAGAACAAGAGAAGAGAATGAAGATGGAAGAGATAAACCAAGAGAGGAAGCCCAAATCTCTTCGAAGCTCCAAGCCCAAGCTCAATCCCCACCAAGCTCCCAGCCCTAGCAGAGCAAAACACTCCCAAAATGCCCCAAAAGTCGAAGAATGCCGAATAAGCTTGAAGCCCTAGCTTTTATTTCCTTCAAAATGCGTCTGAACTTGTCAAAACGCAGCAGAACACGAAGTTCGCCGTGGCGAAGCCACGGCGAAGTCCAAAATGTTCCAGAAATTATTGTAGCCGCGGCGAGCAAACGACGAGCTCACCAAAATAGGGGCAGAGGCAGATGCACTTCGCCGCGGCGAGGCCACGGCGAAGTCTCGTTGATTCTGTGTTTTTGCCTTTCTTTATTCCTTGAGCTGCTATGGCTACTTCTTATTTTTGTTCAATTGGGAGCTTAGTGGAGGGCTAAAATCTCTTGTTTATTGCATAAAATTATTCCTACAAAAATTACATAAAACAAAATAAGAAACTAACTATAAACACAATCAAAATTTACATAAATATACAATAATATGCGACCGAAAATCAAATGAACATTTCCTATCTTGAGTATCCAAAATTTATCAATGATTTAATAAAACTCAAGGAAAATGTACCAACATCACATGAATTCCCAGAAATTATCATGGGGGTATTTGGATTTATTTATACTGCCCTAGAAACCCTAAAAACGCGTCAGATTTTTTTCTGATATCGGGGGCTCGCCACAGCAAGGCCACGGTGAGGAGACATTGATTCTGGAACTTTGGCCTTTAGGCTCGCCGCGGCAAGGAGACATTGATTCTGTTTTTCTCTTCACTTTCTCACCAGTTCTGTTTCTTCTTGTCTTTCTCGCCGTGAGCTTCGCCGTGGTGAGGCGACGGCGAGGAGACATTGATTCTGTTTTTCTCTTCACTTTCTTCTTCTACTCCGTCCAAAATCCTTCGCTGCAACTTGGCTCCTTAATTTGGGCATGTTTCTTCTATGACCTACAAATAAAATGGACCTAAGGTAGCATCAAAATGTTCTTGAAAATGGGTTAAACAATAAATCGTGCTAATTATTCCCAAATTGCCCTTGACTAGAACAAATTCCAACAAAGTGTGCAAAAGTCAGAAATTACCCTAATTAGGTGCAAATACCCCAAGAACATGCAATAACCTAATGATTTTATCAATGAAAAGTGTATAAAAATACGGTGCAATCAGGAGCCTAACGCAAAAGATGACCTAGTCGGTAAGATGCAAACTAATGAAAGAGGGTAATAATATTGTATTTGGTTTTTGGATGGAATAGATGCAAAAGGTGTGATAATATCACAGTTATATCTAAGCTCCCGAGACTAGGTAGCTTAGGCATGTATAATAATAATAGCGAACGATGTAGGTGCGTGGAAGTCCAAGATTCAAATCTTGTGAAGAAATAGGATTTTGTTTTGGGGGGGGGGGGGGTATGTACGGGTAATTATGATTAATTAGTGATGTGTTATTTCATTTCATTAACATCTTCTTGAGTGTTCATCTTTGTTTTGTTCGCCAGTTATAATTGATTTTCTCCATGATTTGCAGCTATTGTTTCAAATACTCAATTTCCTCCTAAATATAGAACATATTTACCTAATGTAATTAGATTAAGAATGTTAGATCTTCTTTAATTCTCTCCATTCCTCTCTGAATTGTTGTTAATTGACAGAATATCAATAGAAATAATTTAAGAAATAATTGACAAAAAATAAAAAATATGTCAGATTCTACATTTTGACATAGAGAGAGAGAGAGAGTATTAATTATGCATTATAGTGCGTTATAATTAATATGGACACCTTCAAAATTTTCCTATGCAATAATGATATCACATCTTTTTCTCTAAAATCACACTTCAGTGGTTTCATACACTTTAATGTGAAGTGCTCTTTAGCTTGTGTATTCTTATGTTATGTTTTTGGATTAATGTGTATTTGAATTTGGATTTTCACAAAATTTAATATTTATTTAACCATAAAATTTTATGCATTCAAGTTCGATTCAAATCCAAGCAAATTAGTTCTACAATTCCCTTAAAATTTCAAATACCTGATCGTCTTTCAATAAACTATATTTTAAAGCTATAAACATGTGTACAAGTCATACAAGCAGGACAATTCCTTCTTAGTAGTGTGGATTTTTCTATATATTGACGAACAATCAGCGCCTTTTATTTAAGTAGTGACAGGGCTACGGACTTTTATTCATAGGTTGGACTTGTTTCTTTCTATCTTCTATTCTAGTATCTGCGGCACCTGATTCATTCTTTGTTTAAGTAGTGACAGGGCTACGGACTTGCTGTCTGCTGCACCTGATTAATTCTTTGTTTAATGTTTTCGAGTTTTCTTTATTTGCTATGTTTCTGATATTCAGTTCTCCAATTGCTCATTATGGGCCTCCCAATCATGCGCACATCAGAGTGTAATATGAGCTCTTTTCTATGTAAAGTTTTATGTTTTTTTATCATAAATTTGGCTACTTATTAAAACATAACATTAAATACACTTTCCTACTGCTGTATAAAACTTAAAAAAGGAGTTACTGTATTTATGCTTTATGATCATTGTAAGTAGTTTATAGTGTATTTTATACATATTTATTTATTTCTTTACCTATATATGGACAACAGATTTCCTTAAACCCACTCTAGTAGGTAGGGATGGGAATAGGGCAGGTTCTTATCAGGAACCTACGGCCTATCCTATAATAAGCTTAGCCTAACCTACTCAGTAAATATGTCAGGCTTTTATTCAGGCATATTGTTAGGATTAGTTAGGTAAACAATCCATGCCATTTTTCTTAAAGCCTAGCCTATAAGCCTACAAGCCTGGCTTATTTTGTTGTTTTTAAAATTTATATTATGATACACAATATAAAATAAATAAATTATATAACTTATGATCTTTAGTTATAAGCTTCATATTTCATCATTTGTAGACAAAGTTTAACCTATCTTTCATAAGTTGTTCACCTATTTTTGATCCCTTTCAAATACTTAAGATGCATTGCTAACTCACTACTTTTTTCTAATTTGTATAATTTTTTCAAGCATAATAATTATTGAAACTAGCAACTTTATTCCAATTGTGCCTATATGAAATATTATAATCTCAATAACAATAATTTATCATCGTTTCTAAAATAAAAGTAACAGAAAAAATCTAGTTTTATAGCCATTAAATTTTTTAGACATACATATGCATTTTAATATGTTTAAGGGTAATATATTGAATTAGAAGTATAGACTTTTAAGCTTATTTAAGAGTATATATTTTAAGTAGGCTTTTAAATATGCTTTCAGGCCTTTTTGAAGGCTCAAGCTCAGGCCTAACATAAATCTTACATATAGGCTCAGGGCCAAGCTTAAGTTTTAAGATTTTAATTAGACCCAAGCTTATTTAGTTAAAGCCTACATAGGCCTAGCCTATTTCCATTTGTACTAGTAAGGATAGACCCATGTTTAAAACCATGGAGGTAATCCTAGTAAAGGAGAAAATATCATGCAATTCCCCTAAACATATGCTCTCCCACCACCCAAAAAATGAAAGGAGAATTAAAAGAAATTTTTATTTATGTCCCTACAAAAATTTCTATGTATATCCCTTGTTTCTTTTCCTTTTTTATAAGTACTTAAGGCAATATCTTTTGATAATTTCATATTTCTTGTCTGAACGAGTTTTTCTACTCATAAAAAAAGATGAGTATAAAGAGCTAGGCGTATCTAGACCGTCCAGATCTCTTCTGGACGGTCTAAATTTGATTGTATTAAAAATGTTTTAATAGATGCACCATCTAAGATCAAATCTAAAGATGAGATCTAGAAGGTCTATATTAGCTCTGTCTACTCATCTTTTTCCCTTTATCTGTGGCCTTCATCTTTTCCCTTTGATTATGAAATATTCGCTCAGATTGAAAAGCTCCTCTTTTTCAAGAATAAAAATATACTTTTCTTTTATCACATATCCACCATTCACTGCCTGCAAGATAATGAAGAATAATATTTAAAGCGTAAATTGATGTTTTAATTTATAATTACTTAATTTTCTCGTTTTGGTCCACTCATGTGATCCACATTGCGAATCCTGCATTTCTTTAGTCCTGGCTCTATCAAGTTAGCTAGAATTGAATATTTTATCTTATCGCATTGTACAATATGATTTATTTTTATTACAAAAATATTCAGTACATACATGTATCCCCCTGTCGAATATTAGTTAAGTTCATATTATTGTGACTCATATTATTCTCATAAAGACATCAATTGAAATCTTTCAATGTACGTCATTAATGAGTAATATATAAGTAGTAGTTCTGTATGTATTATTTCACAAATTAACTGTGTTTTAAGCAAACATCTGTCTTGTCATATATGATCGAATCCTAAAAGATAGCTTGGTTTTAAGAGGGATCCAATATGATTTGTAAGCTGGAATAGACAATAAACTCTGTGTGTAAACTAACAGATTCAACTGAATTTACAACTAGCTAGCATGAGTTAATTTAAAAAATGAGTTGCCACAGTTTTGTAAGTTAAAATGTAAACATGGTAAACTCAATGAGTCAACTGGCGAGTTTTACAATAGTCCCTATGATCAAATCCACATCACAAATGCTCCCTCACGTTCCTGACCATTGATTTTATTTAGTTAGAAGAGGGGACACAGACACACACGGTTATAAGATTGTGATGAGGAATATTTAAAACTCGATATTTATTTAGTTAGAAGTGGGGACACAGACACACACAATTATAAATGTGTTATAAGGAATATTTAAAACTCGAAATATTCAGGGAGCGAGGAGTGTGACATTAATCATATTGCAAATATTGTAACATTAATACAAATAATGGTTGATTCTCTGACTAATCCAAAGAAAAAAAATATGCCACAATGGTTGGAATCAAATTGGTGGATATAAATTTAGTGATGGATTTCATGCTTTGTATATTGTGTGAGAATGAAGCTTCTCCGATCCAAAAGCCTTTTACTCATTCTGTGGAAAGGGCAAGTGTAAAGGAATACATCCTACTTTGAAATCATTTGCAACGACTAAAACAAGAAAACTTTACTTTAAATAAAACGCATACAAGCAAATGAAGAATTAAGAGTTTGAATCCCATGGTCAGAGCTCTTTCCATACGCAATATGGCTGCATACCAAGGGCTCGAATTCAAGACCACTGGTTAAGCTAGAAAAACCTATAGCCAGTTGATCGTAATGCTTAGTGATACATCGATACAATTTATAATCACGGTTAATGGAATATAAATTCCCATTTATATTGGGAAAATGATCCTGAGACATCAGATTTATAAATCAATTAAAATTTTGTTGTAAGGATTAATCTTAGAAATTATTATTTTTTAATTAAGGATCACCAATTTTAAATGATTGTTGCACTGGGAAATCTGTTCTGTTTGGATGGTAAATAGAATTGATGAATAATTATTCCTATATATTTTATCTTACCTTATTTTTATATTGTAGAAATAATTTGAGGCTTTTTGTAAGTATAAGGAAATATTTATATCATTAACCAATTTTAGGAAATAATATGTAACACCTAAATTTTACTACTATATTATAGTATTTTTAATTGATTTATAACCACTTTTTAATTGTCAGAAGCCCGAAAATATGAAAAATTTAAAACTTTTTCTTCCAAAGTACTAAATCAAATTTCCGTTCTTTAAATTGGGCTTTTCTTGACAAATTAGAATAACTTTAAACTCTTGATGAGATAGGGTGGTTATTAAAACAATTTAAATAACTAAGATTCTATTATAGTATCTAAATCTATTACTTAGTGTATCAAGATATCTTGTTTTACGTATTCTACTTATACTTCTATTATCTTAAGGTTGGGTTGGTATCTAACCATATCTATCCGGCCTACTATCAGAATATTGGGGTCATCGCAATCGATAACCCGTTACTTACTTATGTTGTTGCTATGTTTAGGGATACATAGATACAAAGAGTTATATACTCTACAAGCTTCCAGCTTGTACTTCCCTATTCTACATATATAACATATACAATTACTAATAAGATAGTCATTCAAAAGATGGTACAAAATATAGCAGGCATTCCTGCTTCTTCATAACTACCTTATCCCAAGAAAACGGTCGCCTCTTGCTTCACTGAAAAGCAAAGGTTCAACGCAGTTTATTTCATACATACTTATTATCATATACACTCAAATACACATACTCATATACAATTCCATTCTGTGCAATTAATGAAAGCATATATCCATTTATTTTATTATAGCCCTCACAGCTACTCAATAACCCTCACGGTTATAGGAATTTATTTGTAGCCCTCACAGCTACTCAATAACCCTCACGGTTATAGGAATTTAACTGTAGCCCTCACAGCTACTCAATAACCCTCACGGTTATAGGAATTTATTGGCAAAGGGGGAGCGACCCACCTAGGCCTTGGAGTACTCCATAAATATCATCAATATCATAATATCACCACCAGAATAATGCTCATTTATTGCAACAGATTTGTTTCCAAAACAGTATATATATATACACACAAATATTTATGTTATGAAATAAACCGCACCTGACTTCAGGAATTACTCCTCAACTGGTTCTTTTCGTTTCTACTGTACTCATGAACTTATGCCATAATCAGCACCTATTTACATATCATGTAACAATAAAGTAATTTAATACTTATGCTTCTATATTTATACTTTGCGTCTCTCTCGAAGCCCAACTTACTCAATACTACCCCAAAACTTGTCTTCTAGGCAAATTATAACTTGCCCACATTTATTTAGAACTTTGACCATTCAAGACTACTTTAATAATTTGCTTACATTAAACTTTCTTATTCTCAATGTTTGACCAATAGTTTCTATCATTTCTTTCATATCTTTATTCATGCCTCAACAATTTAAATCTAAACGAGCCTGCCTACAAACACAGACTTTTGAAACCACTTGTTTAATAATTCTACAATACTCTTGTACAACAAATAAATAGCCATACATCAAATTTAATAATTTGCAACACCAAATTTCATATTCAATCATTATACAAACCTACAGCATATCAGAGCAAGATAGAACACCACAATTGACTTTCCCTTCATAATAACATTTTTAAACATGCAGAATTCTTATTTAAACTCCTTCAAAATAGCAACTAAACCAGTTCCACAAATCTACTCATGGTCAAACAGCTTTCACATAATCATTCATTAGAATCTAAGCACCAGAATTAATTTCACATTCCACCAGAGACAAACAACATCAAGAATACATATTTCTATTTACTTTGTCATTCAAAATTAAATACTGTTGAACCATAATAAACCCAAGCCAATGATTCATTAATTCATGTTTATTCTACCATTTCATTCTCTATGACATATTTAAATCAGAGCAACCAACTCCAAGAATCACAAAACAATCATCACTTACATGCATCCGCACCAACTCTAATATACTCCTATACATTGATTTGCTTCAGTAAGATCAGAATTTAAAGACAAGCCCCCAGAATTCGAACTAGTAACAAAGACTAAGAGGGAAAGAGTTCAAAATCGCCATACAAAACAAGCTTCAAATATGCAGAACCAAAATTCCACTTCCATTGACTTCTAACTACAAGTAGATGCTATCAAACTTACTAAAAATTCAACATGCAACATACTATATTAACACTATCTTACTCATGAATCAGTTTAATCAAACTTTTATGTTCTTTCAAACCAGAAGTCACCAAGAACAACTTTTACACACTAATACATGCTCCCTGTCACAATTTATGTAAATCAATAAAACCATTGAAAGAAAGTAAACTCATTGTACTTCATTCATGTCATTAAATTCAGCACCTAGTAATTTGAGTAATCTTAATCGATTCTAAAATCCCTCTATCATTACCTTAAGTGCCATCAACATAGTTTATTCTCTTTAACATTCGATACATCTACAGAACAACATACAATTAACTCCAATATTAGATAATTCATTTCTAAAGCTATCAAACGTCTTTATGAGATTAACAGTGGAAATACCAATAACCTTTGCTCATCCAAAACATTGGTTAATTCTTAAAAATTTAGAACATCAATTATCCATATGCTTCAAGCATCAAATTCAGCTCAATCCTCAAGTAAGTCTAGTCTTAATTCATAAAAACTTAACGAAGATTCAATTCACAATTTAACTATATAACATATAGAAACTTCAAAACAGTACTTTTACTTTTAAATTCTTTGAAACTAAATGTGTTTAAATCTTCAAGCACTAATTGATTCCAATCTCATATCAACTTTATAAATCCAAGAATCTTCATAGTATTTTCGGATTGCCTCTACCACAATCCCCTTTCAAACCTTTATTAAACTTCATTACAATATTCTAACTCATTTAAGCCCTCAACTTCATAAAACTCACACACGTGCAGGACTGAAACAAAACTCCAGAAGCAGAAATCGGAGTAAAACAGAGGAAACAAAGGAATCGTACAACAACAGGGCAAATCAGCATCGAACCAAACAGAGCATAAAAATAATGCACAAGGCCGAGACAAGCATTAAAACCCCAGAAATCCCAACACCCAATATGCAACAATAATTATATATATATAACAATATTCTTCCATTATGGTTCAGTGTCACACGGCTGAGAACAGAGGAATCGCACCAAAACGAAGCAAGAACTCGAACTGAACAGGCAGGAAGAAAAATCAACTTTCATATTCAAACATAAATCAAACATGTAATTATATAAATAAGCTTTATTAATCTTCATCTTGAACCCGCCCGAGCAGAAATCACACAGAGCAAAGCATCAACTCTTTCTCTTTGCCGAGGCACAACGGAACAGGGGAGGGAGAAAGAAAATTCAAAAATCCCAAACACTTCACAAATCAACATGCAAAACCTTCTATAATCTTAAACATACTCATAATCACAGTTAATTTAAGTCTCATTCGGATCTTACCCAGGAATCGTCAAGAACGAGCTCGGATGAACAGTGATTAGACCACATCCAACCAAATACTTAATGAAATCTCGAATTTCTTAAGGGAAACCTGTTCTCTTAACCTAAGCTTTAATTTGATCAGTGAGAATCCCAAAAACCCCTCATACCCGAACTCTCTTCCTCTCCAAAACGACTTCAATCGAAGAATCAAAGGGTAGATATAGGAAGAAGAGGCTCACCTGGCCTTGTATCAAGCATTGCATGGGCGAATGAAGCTAGCCATCGCCGGAATCGCAGCCTCGTCTTCGCCGGCCGTTGAGAGAGCATCGAGAGAGAGAGTGAGGACGGAGAGAGTGGAGAAAAGAGAGAGAGACCGAGGGAGAGTGAGAGAAATGAAGAAGGAAGGGAGTATATATTAATTTTAATTGGGTAATTTTACTCTTTTGCCCCTGGTCAGAAGCATAATTACATTTTTACCTTGCCTTTCTTCCATTTTACCTTTGTTCTAACACCAATATTACATTTCTGCCATTCTCATTCTTCTTATTTTACCCCTCTATTAAAATTAAATTACAATACCCAAAAATATCAGTCCAAGTTTAATCCCAAAATAATTTATCCAGATATGCATTGATTTCCAAATTTATTCATAAGACTTTTTAAATAACAAGCAATACCTCAATGTTCTAAATATTCTCTTATTTAAATTTATCTTCTAATTACTTTTTCTCAACTATTAAAGAAAAATGAGCCTTAAAAATTATTAAAAATACGTCTAGCCTCACAAATTATTTATAAGGCTTTTTAATTCTAAATGCCACCCCAAGACCTTAAATAAATCCTTATTTTCTATTTTCTAAAATTTGAGGTGTTACAATTCTCCTCCCCTTAAATAAATTTCGTCCTCGAAATTTAGAAAACTCCATGGTTAATTATTCCCTAACCTTACATAATCTCAATGAAAGAGAAATGACCACAACACCAAGCGTATATTTCACATGCTATTCACACAATCATTCAAACAGTACGCACATATAAAAACATAAGCATAAATATCCTTACTACTTTAATCAACTTAAAACTTTCAATCATTACTAAAGATATTAACGTACCACCTTTGATATACTTTTGCCTTCACCCTTTCAGCTTCAAAGTCCACTTTCAGTAACTCATAACTTAATCAAATTACTATTTCAAAAATCATTGACATATTCAGGGCCATACCCCTGAAATCACATTATTCCTTCCCAACCCTTCCATCACAATTTAACCGGAATTGCACTTTAACAACATCTAATTCACACCATAGATTCTTTCTTCTTCTTCTTTTTTTATTAAATTGTACAAATAGCACAAGGAAAACAGAACACAACTAAAAACTTCATGATTTTCTATGTTTTAACAATGAAAAACTCAAACAAAACACGAATGATTTATTTTCTTTAGATTAAGTAAGAGGCCAGATCCCACAAAACATATTCACTTTTGTTGCACAAAGTCAATAAAGACAGCAATCAACTTAGGTGAAACCAACCACAATCATTACTCTTCCTCCCCAATCACCCAACATCAAAACAAAACAGAGCATAAAATTGCAACAGGCAAAAGCAAACACTAAAACTAAAGTTAACCCAATAATCATCACCACTAAGCCAACAATTCAAAAGTGCAGTTCAAATCACATTTTGAACCACAACAGAGCAGTAAAATCAAGCAGATAAAGAATACTTCAATTACTTAACAAGGCAGACAATCACTGAAACAGCACAAGCGCGTGCATTCCATACACTCTAATACAAAGACAAAACATCAATCACACCAAGGTAAGTACACACGAGCAGAACACACATTATTAATCAACAAGTCAAATTCACCAACATAGAGCAGCAATTTGACTTAAGCAAAACAAAATTACCATAACTTCACATTCCCTATTAAACATTTCATTTTGCCCATTCTATCAATAACATACAGAATGCATGTTAATTAAACAATAATGACAAACGAAATCTACAAATTTCCATTACATCATCAATATTTTCTCCATTTATACTTTTAATATCGATTACCCTCATAATTCAATACCATTTTACCAATCTCTAACTACTTCAACTTTATTCGGCTTACTCACATAAGCTAAACTTCATTTATATATTAACTCAACAAGAGTTTCAGAAGTTTCGGTCCTGATTACAAAGCCCAATCATAACAATTACAAGATCATACTGGAACAAAGAAACAAATTTCCACACCTCAGTTACAACCTAAACACTATCAAGCATACTTCTAAACCCTTTTCAAGAAACTCGAGAGAAAAAAAAACACAAGAATTTTGAAATTCTCACATGCAAATTGATTAACCTCTTATATTAGCTTTAATTCCATTTCAACCCATGAACAGTAAGCTTCATCTCAACAAATGATTATTAGCCCTCTTTAATTCTTCACAAAACTCTGAACCCCTACCTAAATAAATTTCAAATCAAGAATCATTCTTAGTTGTCATTATCGACAAAATTGGAAGCTTTGGGTTTCAAAATCTTGGATTCCAACTTTTAACATAAAGCTTTCATCATTACATACCAACACTTTCTTTAACATGAGAGAAATCAATATAACTTTAGAAAATAATCAGGGGCGTAGGTTCAGTTAGCACTTAACATAAAGCATTAAAACTCATTTAAAACAACCAGCACTTCTTTATTTTCATATTACTTATCATCAATTAAATTCCTCTTCACACAGTCCAAACCACACAGCCTCCCCCTTACACACACACACATATGTATGTATGTATGTATATTGTACAATAGGTACTTAGGAACCCCACTCATCATCTAGCATCTCTATACATACTTTTACTATTAAACCTCTCATTTCACAACTATATAAATCAGTTTTCATTATAAAACAGAGTCATATGGTCAGAAGCAAATAGAGCAAGTAGAACACGCAATCAAACTTCACAATCAAAGCATAAATCAAACATGCAATCACATATATAAGCTTCTACTTGATTATAAAGAACCCAAAACAAGGTACCAACTTTCAAAACTCAAACTATTACAACTCAGACGCAATCATCACAGAATTAGTCTCTAATTATTCTTTACACAGTTTTGCAAAACTTCAATCACTAAATATTCTTCAATTTAGAGTCGGAGAGTTTTCAACAATGAACAGTAATAAGACATAACACTTTATAATTCGACCTTCACTGCATGGCAGAAATCACGCATACAAACCCGTGATTCAATTCTAATTTAGATCTAACTTTGTTTAAAACCCCAACATCAATAGCCCAATTTTTGTTATCTTACTTCAGCACACCAATATCACACAAGTCAGGGAACCAAGCCAAACCGAGCAAAGAATCACATATCAACATAACCCAATCTAAACTCTTCCCACTACCAACCAGACTGAACAAAACAGAACACAAAACACCAGTCTCAATTTGCCAAAACCAATAGAAATTTAACATGTAAAATAGTACATTATTTCTTCCCAATCTTCATTTCATCAATTCATCATAATCGATTCTGAAAATTATCATATATTGCTCATTTTCGATATTGTCCGCTCTAGGTAGGGATGCTCCCATGGCTCTGGGCCCCACACGCACCCCTCACGGCTTTGTTTCTCATGGTAGGGATGATGGCACGCAGCCCCCCACACTCACCCATGAAAACATGTCTTTCTCCTGGATCTACCGCGATCCCCCATTTCTTTCTTTTCTTAGATCTACTTCTATTGCTCTTGGCCAATCTGTCCTGCTACATTGATATAAAGTTTCCTCTTTTTGCCTGGCCAGGGCTTTTTTTTTTTTAATAGAAGGAAACCAAATACCAATATAGTTAGGGATATTCTTTGACCAAATTATATTTCTGGTTTAGGCTTTGCCTAATAACTGTTCTGTGAGTATTCTCTTGCATCACACCTAATCAAAACCAAATCATCATAATTTAAGCACCTTGCAGTGTGCTTCACCAACACAGAGGTAAACCAACCACTAAAACTTACAAACTTTAGTTCTCAAAATTAACAAACAATCAGAGATCGGGATATATCCAATCCAGCAATTAAGCAATATTTTATTTCTATAACACAAGAAGTGTCAATTCTTATAACCTTCAAAGAATTCAAAGAACATATATTCCTCCCGAAAATTGAAGCTACAAAGTTCCATTTCCTTTACTGATTAACATGTTGAAAACACCAAAACAATGAACTACCTCTTACATAACTTTTTAGACTTTGAGAAACATAAGTCAATACAAAATTTAACCAATCACAATCTTGAACATAACCAACACCAATGCAACCACCAAAATCAAAGTCCCCAACCATTAAACACAGTATTCCTCATTGCCACCCAAAACAGAGCAACTAAAACAGAAAATCAAGCTTAATAGTTCTCATCCTATACCATATCAACCTCTTCTAATCTTCTCTAGTGGGTTCTTCACTGATTCACTTCTACTTTCTCTCTATCTGTTACTATCAATAATCTTTATAAAATAATTTCTATAGGTGGTCTACAATGACAAACAAGCAAAGTATTCTAGCTAACCAATGCCAGAATCTTTGCTCTGATACCAAAAATGTAACACCTAAATTTTACTACTATATTATAGTATTTTTAATTGATTTATAACCACTTTTTAATTGTCAGAAGCCCGAAAATATGAAAAATTTAAAACTTTTTCTTCCAAAGTACTAAATCAAATTTCCGTTCTTTAAATTGGGCTTTTCTTGACAAATTAGAATAACTTTAAACTCTTGATGAGATAGGGTGGTTATTAAAACAATTTAAATAACTAAGATTCTATTATAGTATCTAAATCTATTACTTAGTGTATCAAGATATCTTGTTTTACGTATTCTACTTATACTTCTATTATCTTAAGGTTGGGTTGGTATCTAACCATATCTATCCGGCCTACTATCAGAATATTGGGGTCATCGCAATCGATAACCCGTTACTTACTTATGTTGTTGCTATGTTTAGGGATACATAGATACAAAGAGTTATATACTCTACAAGCTTCCAGCTTGTACTTCCCTATTCTACATATATAACATATACAATTACTAATAAGATAGTCATTCAAAAGATGGTACAAAATATAGCAGGCATTCCTGCTTCTTCATAACTACCTTATCCCAAGAAAACGGTCGCCTCTTGCTTCACTGAAAAGCAAAGGTTCAACGCAGTTTATTTCATACATACTTATTATCATATACACTCAAATACACATACTCATATACAATTCCATTCTGTGCAATTAATGAAAGCATATATCCATTTATTTTATTATAGCCCTCACAGCTACTCAATAACCCTCACGGTTATAGGAATTTATTTGTAGCCCTCACAGCTACTCAATAACCCTCACAGTTATAGGAATTTAACTGTAGCCCTCACAGCTACTCAATAACCCTCACGGTTATAGGAATTTATTGGCAAAGGGGGAGCGACCCACCTAGGCCTTGGAGTACTCCATAAATATCATCAATATCATAATATCACCACCAGAATAATGCTCATTTATTGCAACAGATTTGTTTCCAAAACAGTATATATATATACACACAAATATTTATGTTATGAAATAAACCGCACCTGACTTCAGGAATTACTCCTCAACTGGTTCTTTTCGTTTCTACTGTACTCATGAACTTATGCCATAATCAGCACCTATTTACATATCATGTAACAATAAAGTAATTTAATACTTATGCTTCTATATTTATACTTTGCGTCTCTCTCGAAGCCCAACTTACTCAATACTACCCCAAAACTTGTCTTCTAGGCAAATTATAACTTGCCCACATTTATTTAGAACTTTGACCATTCAAGACTACTTTAATAATTTGCTTACATTAAACTTTCTTATTCTCAATGTTTGACCAATAGTTTCTATCATTTCTTTCATATCTTTATTCATGCCTCAACAATTTAAATCTAAACGAGCCTGCCTACAAACACAGACTTTTGAAACCACTTGTTTAATAATTCTACAATACTCTTGTACAACAAATAAATAGCCATACATCAAATTTAATAATTTGCAACACCAAATTTCATATTCAATCATTATACAAACCTACAGCATATCAGAGCAAGATAGAACACCACAATTGACTTTCCCTTCATAATAACATTTTTAAACATGCAGAATTCTTATTTAAACTCCTTCAAAACAGCAACTAAACCAGTTCCACAAATCTACTCATGGTCAAACAGCTTTCACATAATCATTCATTAGAATCTAAGCACCAGAATTAATTTCACATTCCACCAGAGACAAACAACATCAAGAATACATATTTCTATTTACTTTGTCATTCAAAATTAAATACTGTTGAACCATAATAAACCCAAGCCAATGATTCATTAATTCATGTTTATTCTACCATTTCATTCTCTATGACATATTTAAATCAGAGCAACCAACTCCAAGAATCACAAAACAATCATCACTTACATGCATCCGCACCAACTCTAATATACTCCTATACATTGATTTGCTTCAGTAAGATCAGAATTTAAAGACAAGCCCCCAGAATTCGAACTAGTAACAAAGACTAAGAGGGAAAGAGTTCAAAATCGCCATACAAAACAAGCTTCAAATATGCAGAACCAAAATTCCACTTCCATTGACTTCTAACTACAAGTAGATGCTATCAAACTTACTAAAAATTCAACATGCAACATACTATATTAACACTATCTTACTCATGAATCAGTTTAATCAAACTTTTATGTTCTTTCAAACCAGAAGTCACCAAGAACAACTTTTACACACTAATACATGCTCCCTGTCACAATTTATGTAAATCAATAAAACCATTGAAAGAAAGTAAACTCATTGTACTTCATTCATGTCATTAAATTCAGCACCTAGTAATTTGAGTAATCTTAATCGATTCTAAAATCCCTCTATCATTACCTTAAGTGCCATCAACATAGTTTATTCTCTTTAACATTCGATACATCTACAGAACAACATACAATTAACTCCAATATTAGATAATTCATTTCTAAAGCTATCAAACGTCTTTATGAGATTAACAGTGGAAATACCAATAACCTTTGCTCATCCAAAACATTGGTTAATTCTTAAAAATTTAGAACATCAATTATCCATATGCTTCAAGCATCAAATTCAGCTCAATCCTCAAGTAAGTCTAGTCTTAATTCATAAAAACTTAACGAAGATTCAATTCACAATTTAACTATATAACATATAGAAACTTCAAAACAGTACTTTTACTTTTAAATTCTTTGAAACTAAATGTGTTTAAATCTTCAAGCACTAATTGATTCCAATCTCATATCAACTTTATAAATCCAAGAATCTTCATAGTATTTTCGGATTGCCTCTACCACAATCCCCTTTCAAACCTTTATTAAACTTCATTACAATATTCTAACTCATTTAAGCCCTCAACTTCATAAAACTCACACACGTGCAGGACTGAAACAAAACTCCAGAAGCAGAAATCGGAGTAAAACAGAGGAAACAAAGGAATCGTACAACAACAGGGCAAATCAGCATCGAACCAAACAGAGCATAAAAATAATGCACAAGGCCGAGACAAGCATTAAAACCCCAGAAATCCCAACACCCAATATGCAACAATAATTATATATATATAACAATATTCTTCCATTATGGTTCAGTGTCACACGGCTGAGAACAGAGGAATCGCACCAAAACGAAGCAAGAACTCGAACTGAACAGGCAGGAAGAAAAATCAACTTTCATATTCAAACATAAATCAAACATGTAATTATATAAATAAGCTTTATTAATCTTCATCTTGAACCCGCCCGAGCAGAAATCACACAGAGCAAAGCATCAACTCTTTCTCTTTGCCGAGGCACAACGGAACAGGGGAGGGAGAAAGAAAATTCAAAAATCCCAAACACTTCACAAATCAACATGCAAAACCTTCTATAATCTTAAACATACTCATAATCACAGTTAATTTAAGTCTCATTCGGATCTTACCCAGGAATCGTCAAGAACGAGCTCGGATGAACAGTGATTAGACCACATCCAACCAAATACTTAATGAAATCTCGAATTTCTTAAGGGAAACCTGTTCTCTTAACCTAAGCTTTAATTTGATCAGTGAGAATCCCAAAAACCCCTCATACCCGAACTCTCTTCCTCTCCAAAACGACTTCAATCGAAGAATCAAAGGGTAGATATAGGAAGAAGAGGCTCACCTGGCCTTGTATCAAGCATTGCATGGGCGAATGAAGCTAGCCATCGCCGGAATCGCAGCCTCGTCTTCGCCGGCCGTTGAGAGAGCATCGAGAGAGAGAGTGAGGACGGAGAGAGTGGAGAAAAGAGAGAGAGACCGAGGGAGAGTGAGAGAAATGAAGAAGGAAGGGAGTATATATTAATTTTAATTGGGTAATTTTACTCTTTTGCCCCTGGTCAGAAGCATAATTACATTTTTACCTTGCCTTTCTTCCATTTTACCTTTGTTCTAACACCAATATTACATTTCTGCCATTCTCATTCTTCTTATTTTACCCCTCTATTAAAATTAAATTACAATACCCAAAAATATCAGTCCAAGTTTAATCCCAAAATAATTTATCCAGATATGCATTGATTTCCAAATTTATTCATAAGACTTTTTAAATAACAAGCAATACCTCAATGTTCTAAATATTCTCTTATTTAAATTTATCTTCTAATTACTTTTTCTCAACTATTAAAGAAAAATGAGCCTTAAAAATTATTAAAAATACGTCTAGCCTCACAAATTATTTATAAGGCTTTTTAATTCTAAATGCCACCCCAAGACCTTAAATAAATCCTTATTTTCTATTTTCTAAAATTTGAGGTGTTACAATTCTCCTCCCCTTAAATAAATTTCGTCCTCGAAATTTAGAAAACTCCATGGTTAATTATTCCCTAACCTTACATAATCTCAATGAAAGAGAAATGACCACAACACCAAGCGTATATTTCACATGCTATTCACACAATCATTCAAACAGTACGCACATATAAAAACATAAGCATAAATATCCTTACTACTTTAATCAACTTAAAACTTTCAATCATTACTAAAGATATTAACGTACCACCTTTGATATACTTTTGCCTTCACCCTTTCAGCTTCAAAGTCCACTTTCAGTAACTCATAACTTAATCAAATTACTATTTCAAAAATCATTGACATATTCAGGGCCATACCCCTGAAATCACATTATTCCTTCCCAACCCTTCCATCACAATTTAACCGGAATTGCACTTTAACAACATCTAATTCACACCATAGATTCTTTCTTCTTCTTCTTTTTTTATTAAATTGTACAAATAGCACAAGGAAAACAGAACACAACTAAAAACTTCATGATTTTCTATGTTTTAACAATGAAAAACTCAAACAAAACACGAATGATTTATTTTCTTTAGATTAAGTAAGAGGCCAGATCCCACAAAACATATTCACTTTTGTTGCACAAAGTCAATAAAGACAGCAATCAACTTAGGTGAAACCAACCACAATCATTACTCTTCCTCCCCAATCACCCAACATCAAAACAAAACAGAGCATAAAATTGCAACAGGCAAAAGCAAACACTAAAACTAAAGTTAACCCAATAATCATCACCACTAAGCCAACAATTCAAAAGTGCAGTTCAAATCACATTTTGAACCACAACAGAGCAGTAAAATCAAGCAGATAAAGAATACTTCAATTACTTAACAAGGCAGACAATCACTGAAACAGCACAAGCGCGTGCATTCCATACACTCTAATACAAAGACAAAACATCAATCACACCAAGGTAAGTACACACGAGCAGAACACACATTATTAATCAACAAGTCAAATTCACCAACATAGAGCAGCAATTTGACTTAAGCAAAACAAAATTACCATAACTTCACATTCCCTATTAAACATTTCATTTTGCCCATTCTATCAATAACATACAGAATGCATGTTAATTAAACAATAATGACAAACGAAATCTACAAATTTCCATTACATCATCAATATTTTCTCCATTTATACTTTTAATATCGATTACCCTCATAATTCAATACCATTTTACCAATCTCTAACTACTTCAACTTTATTCGGCTTACTCACATAAGCTAAACTTCATTTATATATTAACTCAACAAGAGTTTCAGAAGTTTCGGTCCTGATTACAAAGCCCAATCATAACAATTACAAGATCATACTGGAACAAAGAAACAAATTTCCACACCTCAGTTACAACCTAAACACTATCAAGCATACTTCTAAACCCTTTTCAAGAAACTCGAGAGAAAAAAAAACACAAGAATTTTGAAATTCTCACATGCAAATTGATTAACCTCTTATATTAGCTTTAATTCCATTTCAACCCATGAACAGTAAGCTTCATCTCAACAAATGATTATTAGCCCTCTTTAATTCTTCACAAAACTCTGAACCCCTACCTAAATAAATTTCAAATCAAGAATCATTCTTAGTTGTCATTATCGACAAAATTGGAAGCTTTGGGTTTCAAAATCTTGGATTCCAACTTTTAACATAAAGCTTTCATCATTACATACCAACACTTTCTTTAACATGAGAGAAATCAATATAACTTTAGAAAATAATCAGGGGCGTAGGTTCAGTTAGCACTTAACATAAAGCATTAAAACTCATTTAAAACAACCAGCACTTCTTTATTTTCATATTACTTATCATCAATTAAATTCCTCTTCACACAGTCCAAACCACACAGCCTCCCCCTTACACACACACACATATGTATGTATGTATGTATATTGTACAATAGGTACTTAGGAACCCCACTCATCATCTAGCATCTCTATACATACTTTTACTATTAAACCTCTCATTTCACAACTATATAAATCAGTTTTCATTATAAAACAGAGTCATATGGTCAGAAGCAAATAGAGCAAGTAGAACACGCAATCAAACTTCACAATCAAAGCATAAATCAAACATGCAATCACATATATAAGCTTCTACTTGATTATAAAGAACCCAAAACAAGGTACCAACTTTCAAAACTCAAACTATTACAACTCAGACGCAATCATCACAGAATTAGTCTCTAATTATTCTTTACACAGTTTTGCAAAACTTCAATCACTAAATATTCTTCAATTTAGAGTCGGAGAGTTTTCAACAATGAACAGTAATAAGACATAACACTTTATAATTCGACCTTCACTGCATGGCAGAAATCACGCATACAAACCCGTGATTCAATTCTAATTTAGATCTAACTTTGTTTAAAACCCCAACATCAATAGCCCAATTTTTGTTATCTTACTTCAGCACACCAATATCACACAAGTCAGGGAACCAAGCCAAACCGAGCAAAGAATCACATATCAACATAACCCAATCTAAACTCTTCCCACTACCAACCAGACTGAACAAAACAGAACACAAAACACCAGTCTCAATTTGCCAAAACCAATAGAAATTTAACATGTAAAATAGTACATTATTTCTTCCCAATCTTCATTTCATCAATTCATCATAATCGATTCTGAAAATTATCATATATTGCTCATTTTCGATATTGTCCGCTCTAGGTAGGGATGCTCCCATGGCTCTGGGCCCCACACGCACCCCTCACGGCTTTGTTTCTCATGGTAGGGATGATGGCACGCAGCCCCCCACACTCACCCATGAAAACATGTCTTTCTCCTGGATCTACCGCGATCCCCCATTTCTTTCTTTTCTTAGATCTACTTCTATTGCTCTTGGCCAATCTGTCCTGCTACATTGATATAAAGTTTCCTCTTTTTGCCTGGCCAGGGCTTTTTTTTTTTAATAGAAGGAAACCAAATACCAATATAGTTAGGGATATTCTTTGACCAAATTATATTTCTGGTTTAGGCTTTGCCTAATAACTGTTCTGTGAGTATTCTCTTGCATCACACCTAATCAAAACCAAATCATCATAATTTAAGCACCTTGCAGTGTGCTTCACCAACACAGAGGTAAACCAACCACTAAAACTTACAAACTTTAGTTCTCAAAATTAACAAACAATCAGAGATCGGGATATATCCAATCCAGCAATTAAGCAATATTTTATTTCTATAACACAAGAAGTGTCAATTCTTATAACCTTCAAAGAATTCAAAGAACATATATTCCTCCCGAAAATTGAAGCTACAAAGTTCCATTTCCTTTACTGATTAACATGTTGAAAACACCAAAACAATGAACTACCTCTTACATAACTTTTTAGACTTTGAGAAACATAAGTCAATACAAAATTTAACCAATCACAATCTTGAACATAACCAACACCAATGCAACCACCAAAATCAAAGTCCCCAACCATTAAACACAGTATTCCTCATTGCCACCCAAAACAGAGCAACTAAAACAGAAAATCAAGCTTAATAGTTCTCATCCTATACCATATCAACCTCTTCTAATCTTCTCTAGTGGGTTCTTCACTGATTCACTTCTACTTTCTCTCTATCTGTTACTATCAATAATCTTTATAAAATAATTTCTATAGGTGGTCTACAATGACAAACAAGCAAAGTATTCTAGCTAACCAATGCCAGAATCTTTGCTCTGATACCAAAAATGTAACACCTAAATTTTACTACTATATTATAGTATTTTTAATTGATTTATAACCACTTTTTAATTGTCAGAAGCCCGAAAATATGAAAAATTTAAAACTTTTTCTTCCAAAGTACTAAATCAAATTTCCGTTCTTTAAATTGGGCTTTTCTTGACAAATTAGAATAACTTTAAACTCTTGATGAGATAGGGTGGTTATTAAAACAATTTAAATAACTAAGATTCTATTATAGTATCTAAATCTATTACTTAGTGTATCAAGATATCTTGTTTTACGTATTCTATTTATACTTCTATTATCTTAAGGTTGGGTTGGTATCTAACCATATCTATCCGGCCTACTATCAGAATATTGGGGTCATCGCGATCGATAACCCGTTACTTACTTATGTTGTTGCTATGTTTAGGGATACATAGATACAAAGAGTTATATACTCTACAAGCTTCCAGCTTGTACTTCCCTATTCTACATATATAACATATACAATTACTAATAAGATAGTCATTCAAAAGATGGTACAAAATATAGCAGGCATTCCTGCTTCTTCATAACTACCTTATCCCAAGAAAACGGTCGCCTCTTGCTTCACTGAAAAGCAAAGGTTCAACGCAGTTTATTTCATACATACTTATTATCATATACACTCAAATACCCATATTCATATACAATTCCATTCTGTGCAATTAATGAAAGCATATATCCATTTATTTTATTATAGCCCTCACGGCTACTCAATAACCCTCACGGTTATAGGAATTTATTTGTAGCCCTCACAGCTACTCAATAACCCTCACGGTTATAGGAATTTAACTGTAGCCCTCACAGCTACTCAATAACCCTCACGGTTATAGGAATTTATTGGCAAAGGGGGAGCGACCCACCTAGGCCTTGGAGTACTCCATAAATATCATCAATATCATAATATCACCACCAGAATAATGCTCATTTATTGCAACAGATTTGTTTCCAAAACAGTATATATATATACACACAAATATTTATGTTATGAAATAAACCGCACCTGACTTCAGGAATTACTCCTCAACTGGTTCTTTTCGTTTCTACTATACTCATGAACTTATGCCATAATCAGCACCTATTTACATATCATGTAACAATAAAGTAATTTAATACTTATGCTTCTATATTTATACTTTGCGTCTCTCTCGAAGCCCAACTTACTCAATACTACCCCAAAACTTGTCTTCTAGGCAAATTATAACTTGCCCACATTTATTTAGAACTTTGACCATTCAAGACTACTTTAATAATTTGCTTACATTAAACTTTCTTATTCTCAATGTTTGACCAATAGTTTCTATCATTTCTTTCATATCTTTATTCATGCCTCAACAATTTAAATCTAAACGAGCCTGCCTACAAACACAGACTTTTGAAACCACTTGTTTAATAATTCTACAATACTCTTGTACAACAAATAAATAGCCATACATCAAATTTAATAATTTGCAACACCAAATTTCATATTCAATCATTATACAAACCTACAGCATATCAGAGCAAGATAGAACACCACAATTGACTTTCCCTTCATAATAACATTTTTAAACATGCAGAATTCTTATTTAAACTCCTTCAAAACAGCAACTAAACCAGTTCCACAAATCTACTCATGGTCAAACAGCTTTCACATAATCATTCATTAGAATCTAAGCACCAGAATTAATTTCACATTCCACCAGAGACAAACAACATCAAGAATACATATTTCTATTTACTTTGTCATTCAAAATTAAATACTGTTGAACCATAATAAACCCAAGCCAATGATTCATTAATTCATGTTTATTCTACCATTTCATTCTCTATGACATATTTAAATCAGAGCAACCAACTCCAAGAATCACAAAACAATCATCACTTACATGCATCCGCACCAACTCTAATATACTCCTATACATTGATTTGCTTCAGTAAGATCAGAATTTAAAGACAAGCCCCCAGAATTCGAACTAGTAACAAAGACTAAGAGGGAAAGAGTTCAAAATCGCCATACAAAACAAGCTTCAAATATGCAGAACCAAAATTCCACTTCCATTGACTTCTAACTACAAGTAGATGCTATCAAACTTACTAAAAATTCAACATGCAACATACTATATTAACACTATCTTACTCATGAATCAGTTTAATCAAACTTTTATGTTTTTTCAAACCAGAAGTCACCAAGAACAACTTTTACACACTAATACATGCTCCCTGTCACAATTTATGTAAATCAATAAAACCATTTAAAGCAAGTAAACTCATTGTACTTCATTCATGTCATTAAATTCAGCACCTAGTAATTTGAGTAATCTTAATCGATTCTAAAATCCCTCTATCATTACCTTAAGTGCCATCAACATAGTTTATTCTCTTTAACATTCGATACATCTACAGAACAACATACAATTAACTCCAATATTAGATAATTCATTTCTAAAGCTATCAAACGTCTTTATGAGATTAACAGTGGAAATACCAATAACCTTTGCTCATCCAAAACATTGGTTAATTCTTAAAAATTTAGAACATCAATTATCCATATGCTTCAAGCATCAAATTCAGCTCAATCCTCAAGTAAGTCTAGTCTTAATTCATAAAAACTTAACGAAGATTCAATTCACAATTTAACTATATAACATATAGAAACTTCAAAACAGTACTTTTACTTTTAAATTCTTTGAAACTAAATGTGTTTAAATCTTCAAGCACTAATTGATTCCAATCTCATATCAACTTTATAAATCCAAGAATCTTCATAGTATTTTCGGATTGCCTCTACCACAATCCCCTTTCAAACCTTTATTAAACTTCATTACAATATTCTAACTCATTTAAGCCCTCAACTTCATAAAACTCACACACGTGCAGGACTGAAACAAAACTCCAGAAGCAGAAATCGGAGTAAAACAGAGGAAACAAAGGAATCGTACAACAACAGGGCAAATCAGCATCGAACCAAACAGAGCATAAAAATAATGCACAAGGCCGAGACAAGCATTAAAACCCCAGAAATCCCAACACCCAATATGCAACAATAATTATATATATATAACAATATTCTTCCATTATGGTTCAGTGTCACACGGCTGAGAACAGAGGAATCGCACCAAAACGAAGCAAGAACTCGAACTGAACAGGCAGGAAGAAAAATCAACTTTCATATTCAAACATAAATCAAACATGTAATTATATAAATAAGCTTTATTAATCTTCATCTTGAACCCGCCCGAGCAGAAATCACACAGAGCAAAGCATCAACTCTTTCTCTTTGCCGAGGCACAACGGAACAGGGGAGGGAGAAAGAAAATTCAAAAATCCCAAACACTTCACAAATCAACATGCAAAACCTTCTATAATCTTAAACATACTCATAATCACAGTTAATTTAAGTTTCATTCGGATCTTACCCAGGAATCGTCAAGAACGAGCTCGGATGAACAGTGATTAGACCACATCCAACCAAATACTTAATGAAATCTCGAATTTCTTAAGGGAAACCTGTTCTCTTAACCTAAGCTTCAATTTGATCAGTGAGAATCCCAAAAACCCCTCATACCCGAACTCTCTTCCTCTCCAAAACGACTTCAATCGAAGAATCAAAGGGTAGATATAGGAAGAAGAGGCTCACCTGGCCTTGTATCAAGCATTGCATGGGCGAATGAAGCTAGCCATCGCCGGAATCGCAGCCTCGTCTTCGCCGGCCGTTGAGAGAGCATCGAGAGAGAGAGTGAGGACGGAGAGAGTGGAGAAAAGAGAGAGAGAGACCGAGGGAGAGTGAGAGAAATGAAGAAGGAAGGGAGTATATATTAATTTTAATTGGGTAATTTTACTCTTTTGCCCCTGGTCAGAAGCATAATTACATTTTTACCTTGCCTTTCTTCCATTTTACCTTTGTTCTAACACCAATATTACATTTCTGCCATTCTCATTCTTCTTATTTTACCCCTCTATTAAAATTAAATTACAATACCCAAAAATATCAGTCCAAGTTTAATCCCAAAATAATTTATCCAGATATGCATTGATTTCCAAATTTATTCATAAGACTTTTTAAATAACAAGCAATACCTCAATGTTCTAAATATTCTCTTATTTAAATTTATCTTCTAATTACTTTTTCTCAACTATTAAAGAAAAATGAGCCTTAAAAATTATTAAAAATACGTCTAGCCTCACAAATTATTTATAAGGCTTTTTAATTCTAAATGCCACCCCAAGACCTTAAATAAATCCTTATTTTCTATTTTCTAAAATTTGGGGTGTTACATAATATAAATATGAATTAATTATGAGTTTATTCGTTTTAAAATCTTATCTAGTTTCCTATTTTATGATTGAGTTAATTTGAATATACTTAAATATGTAAAATCACAATATCATTTAACTCTTGTAGTGGTAGATCAAGGAAAAGCATATTAGAAAATCCTATGGTGCAGAATTAATCTTAGAGCTTGAGGACAATCGAATGGTTGGGTTTTGATTGGTCAATTCAATTTTAGTGGACTCAAATATTGTGTGCAAAACTCTAGCTATCATCCTCTTGTAAAATTACCTAGCTGTCACTCTGGGAGCTAGCTCTTGCACACACCCATCTCTCTTTAATGTTGATTTCAGAAGATTGGAGAGGAAAACTTCATGGAAGCTTATAATCTAGTTTAGGACCCAAATTGTGATGAGTATGAAGATGACTAGAGCATAGGGCTTGCACTTGAAGACCATAAGGGATCGATTTTCCTTTTATCTTTTTGCTTCAAGACTTGGGATTCGATCCTTAGTTTTAAATAATTGTGAGTTGTACTTTTTGAGAACGATCTAGTTTTATATTGTAGACATATTTATTTTTGGATTAGTATAATATTTATATTATATTCATGCTTGGACACTTGCTGGATATTGTGGATTTACATGTCTAATGAGAGAGGAATGGTGAAGAGCTCGGAAATTGGGGTTTGTATCTGAGCAGTGCCGCCTCGAGTCCGCTCTCCAAGAAATTAAACCCGAGGGGATAGTGGAAGCTAACCCTGGGTGTCGATCTCAAGGAGCCTAGTGTAATATGATTCCTAATAGCTAATATGTAAACTTGAAAAGGCGGGTAAAAAGCATTTTTGTTTGGTTTTAGTATGAAGTTTGGTATGTGCAAAAGTTAAAGTAAAAGGTTGGAATTAAAAGTGAGATTTGGATGAGAACGGGATAAAGATCATTCTTGATGAATGAGATATTCGGGAATCATTGCTTATAATGATTTTTAGGGAGTTTGATTGATTTCTAAAGAACCCTAGAGGAAACCCTCTAGGCTTGGCTTAGGTTAACTTAATTAATGCCGGAACCCCGCACATTACTTAATTTAACCCAAGTTGATTAAGTTAAAAATCAAGAAATAATTAATTATGCAAGACTTTTAATCCACAATTTGGGCCACCCCATAATTGCTCTAAGTTTTTCTCTAAGCCCTAATCCATTGATGGCCACCCATACAATAAATTAGGACCTAAAGAGTGTTTGCCCAATGTCTCAACACAACCAATTAATTCTTATGCCATCTCCCTCAACCAAATAACTTAACACTCTAAATCCACTAACCAAGACACCTTGCATTATCACATTGACAAATCTCTGATTTGTAATGTTTTTATATGCTTAAATTGAGGCAATTTGTAACACCTGAACTTTTATTACTATATTATAGCCTTTTAATTGAATTATAACCACTTTCTAATGTCAGAAGCCCAAAAATACGTAAAAATTTAAACTTTTCTTTTAAAACATTAGACCAACCCTCTGTTGGTTGGAATGAGCTTTTCAGACAAATTGAAATAACTTAAAACTCTTTATAAAATAAAGTGGTTACTAAAACAATTAAAAGTACGCTAACCCTCTCGGGGTAACTATTCTTAATGCATAATACTTAAGAAAATTTAAATCTCTTAATAAATTTATACAATTCTAATGTTTATATTTTCTACTGATAATTTAATTTTACATCATATACAATAATCTTACTTTTCAAATTATAAAACTTAATTTCTTCATCTAGTCTTCTTCTAGCATTCCTGCCTCATCTTAATCATCTCACTATCTCCCAGCTAGATTCTTTCAAACCTGCGTTACTGAAAAATGTTTGGGGATGGGGGTGAGATTGGTAATCCCAATAGCAGTTTCTTTCATTAACTTATAATATCATGCTAGCATTGACATGTATTAATTTCATAAACCTGAACAAATTAAACAATTATACATACTTCCTGCGCTCAATGCTCTACCAGCCACTATTAACAATATATTCGTTAACTAGTGGAGGCCTCACCTGCAGGATTTCTCGTTATAACATTTAAAGTTATAACTAACTGATCTGGCAAAGGGGGAGCGACCCACCTAAGCCTGGAATATTCCATAAATAACTATGCAGGAATTAACAAGGCTCATCACCTTCATGCATAATGTAAATTTGAAACAGATATTACAAAATAATACATGCAATTCTTTTACTGTAATGAAATAAACTGCTACCTGTATCATCGGCTTACTCTTCACTGTATTTCTTCTCTTCTACGTACTCTGGGAATTCAATCCCACTATTCTGTCCTATAATTATTCATAATACAAAATAATATATTAATATCTAATCTTAGACATAATAATCAAACGTCTCTCACGTTCTTATAATTCTATCCCCTTTCTATTTCTAATACTAAATCTTAACTTCTAGATAAATGGTTAATCACCATTATCAATCAACGTTGCACAAGCGTTAATTAATCTACATATAACTAACATCCAACATAAAAGTAGTCTTACTAATTTACATTAAACTTACATACTAGATATGATAACACATGTTTCCAATCCAACTTAAAGTTTCTTATTTCCAATCAATTATAACCAACTTAACATTTTGACTTGGAAATTCCAAACAATATATTACTAACCAAAACATTAATTTATCCTAACAATCATTCAATGTCAAGTCAACTACTTGGAAAGGTAATTCAAATTGCATTTCAATTCAAATTCAACAATCAAAGGAACACCCCTTTAACTTCTTATCTTCCTTAAATTTCTTCCTTCTCCTTTTTAATTTTTCAATTATAATACCATCCTTCTTTCCTACTAATAAACCAACAACCAACTATCAACAACATTAATAATTATTTTCTTGCTTAACATTAACAACTATTTTAACTTCCCACTTCTCTAAATTCCAAATCCAATCTTAATTCAAACTTTTTGAAATAATAATCCAGAAGAACTCAACTCTTGTCCCTACATCCATATCAAGTCAACAATCCAAGAATAATTAGTCTACCTTTCTTCATTCTTTACTCTTAATTCCTTTCGAGTTAATATTACCATTCCTCTTTTCTTCGCCAATAATCCAGCAGTCAACATTATTTTGTAATCAAGCAAAGTTAGAGAAATCAAACGTATAAAGAACACCTAATTTATTCTAACACAATAAGCCATTTGATTAGTCTTAACACAATCAAAATTCCTAGAACCTAAAACTATAACAATTATGCACAAAATAAATTCCTATTTCTTGTTCAAATAAACGACACAACACTCTCCTTCTTCCCTGCCAATAATCCACGGTCAGAGCAACCAACAGGGAATACAATTGGACAATTAACAACTTACGTAAGCCACACATATAGCAAGGAGAATTCAACCATTGACATTACTGAACACCTTTCTAAATGCACCAGAAATTAACAACAGAGGCAGCAGAATTCAAATAAGCAGGGAAATAAGAAATTCCCAAATCTCAATCAATTAAACTTCACAGGGCTGCAACATCAGGAATTAAAATCTCAAAATCCCATTCTTCTCCTTTCTTCACTCTCGGCCAGACAGAACAGAGACAAGGGAGGAAGAACAAAATTCTAATTTCATCCATTTCACCTCCAATACACTAATCCCAGATTCCCATTGCAAGTGTATTAACGTCCAAAATTCTCCCCTCTTCCCTTATTTTCGATTGAACAGAGCAGAAGTAAAGAAGAACAAAATTTCAACTTCATCAAATCATCCAAACAACCAGAGCAATTATTAAAATTCTTGTTCATTATCCACCCAAGAATTTTGGCAGAGAAAACGAAGAAGAAACAGGGAAGAACATGGGAAGAACCAGAACAACAATCTAAACTTTATTTAAGCACAGATTCAAAGAACTCAAACTAGCTCCTAATTCATACAAATATTGCTTCCAATTAATTCCCCTTTTCGGCCCAACAGACCTCACAAGAACAGAGGAAGAAAAATTTCAAGAAAAATATCCAAGCTTCAATAATCACTATACAAGGAGCTAAACATACTTAAAATCACCCATACACCTTCAATTAGTAGCAGACACTAATCATCAAGCATCATCTATTTTCTTTTCCCTTTTACCGTCGGCGACACTGAGCAAGAACAGAGGAGGAAGAAAAATTGTTCAGAAATTCTTTAATCCTCAATAATCCTCATGCAATCTACTTCATAAGCTTAAAATTGCTTCTAATTGTCATTGATTAAGCTCAAAAACAACAACCACCCGAAATCCCCAAATTTAGCTTCGGTGAACAGTACCAGAGGAAGAACGTTTTGCAGAAATCGGACCATATTCGACTTTCCTCTCAAAATTAACACTTAAAACAACAAGAAAAAGCTTCAAGCACCATTTTCCTAAGCTTAGAAACTTCAAAAACCGTCCAAATATTTTGAATCATCCCCCCCATTTCGCTCGAAATCGCGCCAGAAGGAGAAGGAAACAAGGAAACGGAGCTTACCGGAAGTTCCTTAAGCCTTCTTGGACGTTTCCCGCCGAGCCTCGCCGTTGGTCGCCGTCGATTTGGCCGTCCGCCGCCATCGCTTCGCAGAACCAGAGAGATGAGAGTGAGAGTCGGTGAGAGAGAGTGATTTGGTGTGTGTATATGTGTGTGTTCGGGTGGAGGGAGGAAGTATATAATGTTATTTTTTTTTTTTATTATTTATTGTATGTGTACACGTGGCCGAAGAGGAAGTGCAAAATGGAAGAAGAAAGTCAAATTAAATAGGACATGTGTGTGGTTGAGATTTAAAGGGGAATGGATATTTTGTTTTTATGGGTATTTTACTATCTTGCCCTTCCCTTTATAATTGAAGATATTTTCAACTAGGGGCAGATATTGCCTTTTTCATTTTCTATTTTCTATTTTCCTCTTAAATCATATTTTTATTTATCATTATTATTCAGAATTAGACCTAAATCTGTCCCCAAAATAATTTTTCTAGATATGCCTTGATTTCTAGATTTATTTATAAGACTTTTTAATTAATAACCAATACCCCAAGATTCTAAATATTCCCTTATTTAAATTTATCTCCCAACTATTGTTCTTAACTAATAAAGAAAATAACTCTTAAAAATTATTAAAAATATACTGGGCCTCATAAATTTATTTATAAGGCTTTTTAATTCCTAAATACATTTCTAAGACCTCAACTACATTCTTATTATCTCTTTTCCCAAATTAGATTTTATTTTCTAATTAATCATTCTTTGTTTCCTAAATAAAATAAGCCTTAGAATTATTAAAAATACCTAATATCATAAATTTATTTATTTTAATACTTTTTAATATTTTAATAATATTCCTAAAACATAATTAATTCCTTATATCCATTTTGTAAATTTTGGGATGTTACAATTCTCCCCCCCTAAAATAATTTCGTCCTCGAAATTCAGGAGAATTGTCTTATGATGACAGTCATTTGTCGTTCTAACCATTAATATAATATTTAATAGGTGTATATGTATTTACCCTGGGTTTGACATATTCACACCTAATTAAGAGAATAAAGGGATATCCAATTCCAGTGTCAAAGTTGCATTGGTAAAGATCGTACCTCTACCTACTTCCGGAGGTTTCTGTACTTCTTTATGAGTCATGACGAATAACTTGCTAGGTTGAGTAGGCTTAGACAACTTATTCTTCTTCCAACATTCATTTGCATAATGCCCTGGCTTCTGACAGAAGTAGCAGATATTTTGTCCCGCCAAACATGGGCTTGCACCATGATTTTTTCCACAATTAGAACAATTTTCTTGGTTAAAAGTCGGTGAAGTTTCTAATTGTTGGTGATTTTGTGGTTGAAGTTGCTGCTGCTGCTGTTTCTTTGAAGAACTCCCTTGTTGTACGGGAAAATGATTCTTCCTTTTCTTTGATATTCCTTCCGAAAAATATGGAACATTCTCAATCCTTTCGTGCTTAAGTACTTGAACTGGTTTTTCTCTACAGCTTTCCGTTAGTCGACAAACTTCAATAACCTTGCCAAAGTCTTCAATCTGCATAGGAGTTACTTGCTCTTTCATATAAGGAATTAACCCTCTCACTAATCGGTTAGTCAGCCAACGACTATCAGTCTTGTCATTAAGATGTGTGTAATAACGAGACAACTGGTTAAATCGGAATAAATAGTCCTCAAAGGGCTCATCGGCTCCCTGACTGATAGTTAGAAATTCAGCCTCCTTATCATCTCTGATGGAGCGAGGAAAATACTTTTCGTTAAATCTGGCTTTAAATACTTCCCACGTGACCGGAGTATTCTGAGCTTGCAATATAATTTCAGTATTCAGCCACCAACTACTAGCATCATCTTCCAATTTATAAATCGCCATCTGAACTTTGGCCTCCTAGGAGCATGCCATGACTCTAAAAATCTTCTCCAAAGCTGCTATCCAATGCTCGGCTTGCCTCACGTCAAGTCTTCCAGCAAATGCGGGAGGATGATGCTTATTAAAACGAGCTATGACTTGTGGTAAGTCATCGGGAATAGGTTCAGATTGTCTTGGAGGTTCTTCTAATGGCACTTCAGGTTGCCTATCCGTTTGCAGATCTGCTAGTTGTTTTGCTTGTTGTTCCTGTGTCGCCCGTATCTGGTTCATCGTAGTTTGTTGTTCATTTAAGCGATCCAGTAGAGTTTGGAGAGGATCAACTGAGGGTCTATTATTCCCAGTTTGTCCGTCTCTTAAGTTTGCCATGATTAATTATTCTCCTATTATTCACATTACATAGAATAAGCCAATATGTTCGTAATGAACTTCATACAGCTCAAGTCTAAAATACAAACACATATATCACAATGACATTCAGTAATCATAAAAGTACATACTTATTTTGCAAGGATATGATTTAGCTAAAAGTAATCTCAATCAATATTATATATAATAACTAGCTCGTATGACAATATCTTTAAAAGGTTCTATTTACTCAAACAAGGTAAATCTATATCTATGCTTGTCAGTATTATTATAGACCCTATAAGTCTAGTGGGAAGTTAAGGAAAATAAACTGAAATAGAGATAAATTTGAACCCTTTTCTGATATAACTTGCTAACTAAACGGTCTCATATCTTGATTTACTTTAGATCATGGTCTGCTCTAGGTAGGGATGCTCCCATGGCTATGGGCCCCACACTCACCCTTCACTGTTCTGTTTCTCATGGTAGGGATGATAGCACTCAGGCCCCCACACTCACCCATGATACACATCTTTCTCTAGGATCTACCGCGATCCCCTTTTCTTTCTTTTTATTAGATTTACTTCTGTTGCTCTTGACCACTCTATCCCTCTGCCTTGGTATAAGGTTTTCCTCTTTTTGCCTGGCCAGGGCTTCTTTTCAATAGTAGGAAAATCAAATACCAATGCAGTTAAGGATATTCTTTGGCCATAACTCATTTCTGGCTTAGGCTTTGCCTAATAACTGTTCTGTAAATAATCTTTGGCATTATACTTGATAAATGCTAAATCATGTAACTTGACAACCTCTCACAAGGTTTTTCCACAACTTGAAATTCACAACACTATGAAAATATACTGAAATCTTTAAGTCTCAATTACATTTCTATTGCAATAAATCTCAAATCATTTAATCACTAATCTTTAACCTCAATAGTAGTACTAAAAACTTCAACTCAATTCTTTAATGATTATATAATCCCTCAAAGGATCATAGTCCTACTATACTTTTGCTGCTATTCAAATATGTTCCTGGGAACATTTAAACATTTATGGTCCTAATCAATGTAACCATCCTCAATATCCTATGAGGACTTACAATATTAATATAATTCTTTAAATACTCATAATAGGCTTAGTTCACTTGAAATTCTAACCTCTGATCTTCATTGATCATCAAGCAATAACAATCTCTTAATAATTCTTACCTTGAAGTTTAACTTCAACGTATGTTCAATTCTTAACAACCTCAAATACTTGTTTTTCACTAAAATGTCTTCCTTAGACATTCAACATTAATATTCTCGTACAAATACTATATATAAGAATCCTTTAATAGGCTTCGAGTCACTAACTTGTCGATCTTTTCTATTAACTTACTATCATTATTATAGGAATTCTGGTAATAATCTCAAAATATTCTAAATTTCCATAATATCCTTTCATAATTTATTCATAAAACTTCTAATATTTTCCCATAAAGAACCTATAAGTATCCTTTAACCTTTACTCTTGCCAAATAATTTCTCAATTCCAAGCCTAAACTATCAACATCTAGAATCAAATCGCAAATTTGATCCAACCCATAATAGATATTAACATAATTTACTTTTAATATCCATATCTCACTTCTTATATCTTCCTCAGGATAATAACAATAATCTTTATTAAACCATTTATCCCAGTCAATCAGAATTTAAACTCGAATTTTCAAAATTTTTCCCTATTTAAAGGGAACTATTAAAGATCACATTTTCATCATCCATTATCCTCCTATGAACTATCTGACCAATTTTAAGATTTATGTGCCCCTTAGAGCTATTTCTCAGAGAATAGCTTATCAAATCCTCTCCTGAAATGTTATCTTTTGAGCAACTTCAAGGGAAATTCCAACTTTCTCTTTTATGTATCTAATCTGTATAGCCTAAAACCATAATATTCTGAAGGTGTTCTAATAGTTTCTTCAAATAATCAGCTAGTGAGCAAAGTATTCTAGCTAACCTATGCCAGAACCTTTGCTCTGATACCAAATTGTAACACCTGAACTTTTATTACTATATTATAGCCTTTTAATTGAATTATAACCACTTTCTAATGTCAGAAGCCCAAAAATACGTAAAAATTTAAACTTTTCTTTTAAAACATTAGACCAACCCTCTGTTGGTTGGAATGAGCTTTTCAGACAAATTGAAATAACTTAAAACTCTTTATAAAATAAAGTGGTTACTAAAACAATTAAAAGTACGCTAACCCTCTCGGGGTAACTATTCTTAATGCATAATACTTAAGAAAATTTAAATCTCTTAATAAATTTATACAATTCTAATGTTTATATTTTCTACTGATAATTTAATTTTACATCATATACAATAATCTTACTTTTCAAATTATAAAACTTAATTTCTTCATCTAGTCTTCTTCTAGCATTCCTGCCTCATCTTAATCATCTCACTATCTCCCAGCTAGATTCTTTCAAACCTGCGTTACTGAAAAATGTTTGGGGATGGGGGTGAGATTGGTAATCCCAATAGCAGTTTCTTTCATTAACTTATAATATCATGCTAGCATTGACATGTATTAATTTCATAAACCTGAACAAATTAAACAATTATACATACTTCCTGCGCTCAATGCTCTACCAGCCACTATTAACAATATATTCGTTAACTAGTGGAGGCCTCACCTGCAGGATTTCTCGTTATAACATTTAAAGTTATAACTAACTGATCTGGCAAAGGGGGAGCGACCCACCTAAGCCTGGAATATTCCATAAATAACTATGCAGGAATTAACAAGGCTCATCACCTTCATGCATAATGTAAATTTGAAACAGATATTACAAAATAATACATGCAATTCTTTTACTGTAATGAAATAAACTGCTACCTGTATCATCGGCTTACTCTTCACTGTATTTCTTCTCTTCTACGTACTCTGGGAATTCAATCCCACTATTCTGTCCTATAATTATTCATAATACAAAATAATATATTAATATCTAATCTTAGACATAATAATCAAACGTCTCTCACGTTCTTATAATTCTATCCCCTTTCTATTTCTAATACTAAATCTTAACTTCTAGATAAATGGTTAATCACCATTATCAATCAACGTTGCACAAGCGTTAATTAATCTACATATAACTAACATCCAACATAAAAGTAGTCTTACTAATTTACATTAAACTTACATACTAGATATGATAACACATGTTTCCAATCCAACTTAAAGTTTCTTATTTCCAATCAATTATAACCAACTTAACATTTTGACTTGGAAATTCCAAACAATATATTACTAACCAAAACATTAATTTATCCTAACAATCATTCAATGTCAAGTCAACTACTTGGAAAGGTAATTCAAATTGCATTTCAATTCAAATTCAACAATCAAAGGAACACCCCTTTAACTTCTTATCTTCCTTAAATTTCTTCCTTCTCCTTTTTAATTTTTCAATTATAATACCATCCTTCTTTCCTACTAATAAACCAACAACCAACTATCAACAACATTAATAATTATTTTCTTGCTTAACATTAACAACTATTTTAACTTCCCACTTCTCTAAATTCCAAATCCAATCTTAATTCAAACTTTTTGAAATAATAATCCAGAAGAACTCAACTCTTGTCCCTACATCCATATCAAGTCAACAATCCAAGAATAATTAGTCTACCTTTCTTCATTCTTTACTCTTAATTCCTTTCGAGTTAATATTACCATTCCTCTTTTCTTCGCCAATAATCCAGCAGTCAACATTATTTTGTAATCAAGCAAAGTTAGAGAAATCAAACGTATAAAGAACACCTAATTTATTCTAACACAATAAGCCATTTGATTAGTCTTAACACAATCAAAATTCCTAGAACCTAAAACTATAACAATTATGCACAAAATAAATTCCTATTTCTTGTTCAAATAAACGACACAACACTCTCCTTCTTCCCTGCCAATAATCCACGGTCAGAGCAACCAACAGGGAATACAATTGGACAATTAACAACTTACGTAAGCCACACATATAGCAAGGAGAATTCAACCATTGACATTACTGAACACCTTTCTAAATGCACCAGAAATTAACAACAGAGGCAGCAGAATTCAAATAAGCAGGGAAATAAGAAATTCCCAAATCTCAATCAATTAAACTTCACAGGGCTGCAACATCAGGAATTAAAATCTCAAAATCCCATTCTTCTCCTTTCTTCACTCTCGGCCAGACAGAACAGAGACAAGGGAGGAAGAACAAAATTCTAATTTCATCCATTTCACCTCCAATACACTAATCCCAGATTCCCATTGCAAGTGTATTAACGTCCAAAATTCTCCCCTCTTCCCTTATTTTCGATTGAACAGAGCAGAAGTAAAGAAGAACAAAATTTCAACTTCATCAAATCATCCAAACAACCAGAGCAATTATTAAAATTCTTGTTCATTATCCACCCAAGAATTTTGGCAGAGAAAACGAAGAAGAAACAGGGAAGAACATGGGAAGAACCAGAACAACAATCTAAACTTTATTTAAGCACAGATTCAAAGAACTCAAACTAGCTCCTAATTCATACAAATATTGCTTCCAATTAATTCCCCTTTTCGGCCCAACAGACCTCACAAGAACAGAGGAAGAAAAATTTCAAGAAAAATATCCAAGCTTCAATAATCACTATACAAGGAGCTAAACATACTTAAAATCACCCATACACCTTCAATTAGTAGCAGACACTAATCATCAAGCATCATCTATTTTCTTTTCCCTTTTACCGTCGGCGACACTGAGCAAGAACAGAGGAGGAAGAAAAATTGTTCAGAAATTCTTTAATCCTCAATAATCCTCATGCAATCTACTTCATAAGCTTAAAATTGCTTCTAATTGTCATTGATTAAGCTCAAAAACAACAACCACCCGAAATCCCCAAATTTAGCTTCGGTGAACAGTACCAGAGGAAGAACGTTTTGCAGAAATCGGACCATATTCGACTTTCCTCTCAAAATTAACACTTAAAACAACAAGAAAAAGCTTCAAGCACCATTTTCCTAAGCTTAGAAACTTCAAAAACCGTCCAAATATTTTGAATCATCCCCCCCATTTCGCTCGAAATCGCGCCAGAAGGAGAAGGAAACAAGGAAACGGAGCTTACCGGAAGTTCCTTAAGCCTTCTTGGACGTTTCCCGCCGAGCCTCGCCGTTGGTCGCCGTCGATTTGGCCGTCCGCCGCCATCGCTTCGCAGAACCAGAGAGATGAGAGTGAGAGTCGGTGAGAGAGAGTGATTTGGTGTGTGTATATGTGTGTGTTCGGGTGGAGGGAGGAAGTATATAATGTTATTTTTTTTTTTTATTATTTATTGTATGTGTACACGTGGCCGAAGAGGAAGTGCAAAATGGAAGAAGAAAGTCAAATTAAATAGGACATGTGTGTGGTTGAGATTTAAAGGGGAATGGATATTTTGTTTTTATGGGTATTTTACTATCTTGCCCTTCCCTTTATAATTGAAGATATTTTCAACTAGGGGCAGATATTGCCTTTTTCATTTTCTATTTTCTATTTTCCTCTTAAATCATATTTTTATTTATCATTATTATTCAGAATTAGACCTAAATCTGTCCCCAAAATAATTTTTCTAGATATGCTTTGATTTCTAGATTTATTTATAAGACTTTTTAATTAATAACCAATACCCCAAGATTCTAAATATTCCCTTATTTAAATTTATCTCCCAACTATTGTTCTTAACTAATAAAGAAAATAACTCTTAAAAATTATTAAAAATATACTGGGCCTCATAAATTTATTTATAAGGCTTTTTAATTCCTAAATACATTTCTAAGACCTCAACTACATTCTTATTATCTCTTTTCCCAAATTAGATTTTATTTTCTAATTAATCATTCTTTGTTTCCTAAATAAAATAAGCCTTAGAATTATTAAAAATACCTAATATCATAAATTTATTTATTTTAATACTTTTTAATATTTTAATAATATTCCTAAAACATAATTAATTCCTTATATCCATTTTGTAAATTTTGGGATGTTACACAATTAACATGATTAAAATGCAAGTTTTGGTCTGATAATGTCAAATTGAAGAAAAAGGCCAAACAAAGAGGCAGAACTGAAGGCTCCTCACCGCGGCGAGCGGAGCGTTCTGCAGCTTATCAGTTCGCAAATTTCGGGCCCAAACCGGATCTAACTCATTACCCACTCACTTGACCCGACTTGGGGGACTTAAAACATGAAAGATACACCCCATTAGGGCAGATTTGGTTCACATTTCACACCCCCAAGCCCTAGCTATCTCTTCTCCATCTTCATCTTCATCTTCTTCACCTTCTCCTTCCTTCCATCCATGGCTTCCACTCGTTCCTCTCTTGTTGTTGGTTCCTCCATGGAGAGTAGCAGCTAGGCCCCACCATTCTTGGTGGTGGGAGCCAAGGGATGAGTTTGAAGCTTGAATAGGGGAGTTTTTCTAGTTCTAATCCTTCCTCCGTTTGTTGTATTTATGCTTTTCTAGGGTTCTAGGGGTGCATTTATGGCATTTGGTGGAATGTATTAATTGCATTTGGTTGAAGTGCATTTATGGCACTTAGTTGAGTGCATTTATGTCATTAGGGTTAGAACTTATGTTTATTTTATTTCCTTCTTGTATAATGCTTGACATTGCTACTTATTAACTTTGAGTTTAATGAAATTTATGGGTTCATAGTTTTGTTATTCTCTTTGTGAAAATTATGTGTGAAGAGCTCAGAGTTTAGGTTCGGAGCAGTGCCGCCTCGAGTCCGCTCTCCAAGAAATTAAACCCGAGAGGTTAGTGGAAGCTAACCCGGGGTGTCGATCTCAAGGAGCCTAGTGTAATATGGTTCCTAATAGCTAAAATGTAAACTTGAAAAGACGGGTAAAAAGCATTTTTGTTTGGTTTTGATAGGAAGTTTGGTATGTGCAAAAGGTAAAGTAAAAGATTAGAGTTAAAAGTGAGATTTGGATGAAAATGGGACAAAAGGTCATTCTTGATGAATGAAAGCTTTGGGAATCATTGCTTCAAAAGGTTTTCGAGGAGTTTGTTTGATTTCTAAAGAACCCTAGAGGAACCCCTCTAGGCTAGGCTTAGGTTAACTTAATTAATGCCGGAACCCCGCACATTACTTAATTTAACCCAAGTTGATTAAGTTCCAGATCAAGAAATAATTGATTATGCAAGACTTTAAATCCACAATTTGGGCCACCCCATAATTGCTCTAAATTTCTCTTTAAACCCTAATCCATTGATGGCCACCCATACAATAAATTAGGACCTAGAGAGTGTTTGCCCAATGTCTCAACACAACCAATTAATTCTTATGCCATCTCCCTCAACCAAATAGCTTAACACTCTTGATCCACTAACCAAGCCACCTTGCATTAGCACATAATTTTCACCAAGAGAATAACAAAACTATGAACCCATAAATTTCATTAAACTCAAAGCTAATAAGTAGCAATGTCAAGCATTATACAAGAAGGAAACAACATAAACATAAACATAGTGTCTAACCCTAATGACATAAATGCATTCACTAAGTGCCATAAATGCACCTCAAAAAAATGCAATAGCAATTAATACAACCCACCAAAATGTCATAAATGCAACCCTAGAAACCTAGAAAAGCATAAATACAACAAATGGGGGAAAGGATTAGAACTAGGAAAACTCCCCTATTGAAGCTTCAAGCTCATCCCTTGGCTCTCACCACCAAGAATGGTGGAGCCTAGCTGCTACTCTCCATAGAAGAACCAAAAAGAGAAGAGGAAGGAGTGGAAGCCATGGATGGAAGGAAGGAGAAGGTGAAGAAGATGAAGATGAAGATGGAGAAGAGAGAGCTAAGGCTTGGGGGTGTGAAATGTGAACCAAATCTGCCCTAATGGGGTGTATGATTCGTGTTTTAAGTCCCCCAAGTCGGGTCAAGTGAGTGGGTAATGAGTTAGATCCGGTTTGGGCCCAAAATTCTCGACTGAAAATTCTGCAGAAACACGCAGTTCGCCGTCTACTTCGCCGCGGCTTTGCCGCGGTGAAGTGACAATGTCTCTGGTTCTTTTGGCCTTTTCGCCATGGGTTCGCCACGGCGAAGTCCAGTCTTCTCTGCCTCTTTGGGTTTTTCGCCGTCTGACTCGCAGCGGCGAAGTCACTTTGTTGCTGCTTCTTTAATTGGCCTTCTCCTTCATTCCGGGTTCGATCTTTTGGTCCTGAGCGACCCTGCAAGTGAAAATAAGATAAAACCAAGATCAAATAGCCCTATAAATTAATTATTACAATTAATCTACAATTATGGCTAATTACTCCTAATTTTACACTCATTTTCCTTGAGAGTTTGGGATAATCAATTTGACATTATCAGACCAAAACTTGCAACTTAATCATGTTAATTGCCTCGATTTAAGCATATAAAAGTACTACAAATCAGAGATTTGTCAACTCCCCCACACTTGAACCTTTATACTCCCGGACAAAGACAAGTGGTGATAAGCGAGGCATCTTGAATGCCTATAAAGTGCTTGGTTGGGAGATCGAACCCGTGGGTGCGCCAATGACACGGCCTCCTCCCACAAATGCTGTAGCATTGGGTTGGGTATGCGAGAGCTACCCCCAACTGGGCTACAATACCTGAGTTGGGCTTGCCAATACCTGGGTGACCTCAAGAGGGGCCCTGGGGGTGCCCAACATGGTGGGCCAGTAGCTGCCAATGCTGGACCCAACACCAGTCCTCATCAAAACTTAAGATTCTAACACCAACAAGTGTCTAAACATTAATAACAATCCAATCCAAAAATATATTGTTGTCAAACAATATAACTCGAAATTATTTAAAACTAAATAATTCAAGTTTTGAATCAAAAATATATATGAAAAAACACTCTATTGTGATCTTCAGGTGTAATCTCTATGCTTTAGCCTACTCCATGCCCCTCTAAATCTGTTTTTCAAGGCTCAAGCACCCATGAATTTTTCCTCTTTAATCTTCTTAAAGCAACACTAAAGAGAGATGATTGTAAGCAAGAGCTACCTCCAAGAGTGACGGCTAGATATCTTTATAGGAGGAACAAAGAGTTTTGGGTATAAGATTTGAGTCCATCAAAATTGAAGTGACCAATGAAGACTCAACTATTAGATTTTCATGGAGCTCCAAGATTAAATTTGTCTGTACTATAGAATTTTCTAGTATGCTTTTCCCTAACCTACAAGAACTAAATGGTATTGTGATTTTACAAATTTGGGAATATTAACTCATTCACAAATAGGCAACTAAAATATTAATAATTTTGTACACAATAAGTTAATAATTAATTGATATTTATATTATTTCCTAAAATTGGCTAATGATCTAAATATTTCATAATACATAAAAATAGCCTCAAATTATTCCCAAAATATATGAATAAGATGAGATAAAATATATAGAAATAATGATTTATTAGTAGTAGATAATTTTGCCTCTGCAAGTTTGTGCAACGTGAATGATAAATAATTCTCATGGTTCGACCAGTAAATTTGTAATATTTAATAATGCAATGTGTGTTTTCATTTAATTTAATTGTAATATTTAATATATTTGTAACAAAATGGTTTGTTCTGTTCTTGTATCTTAGAAACTCTAAAAAAGTCTCAAGTTTTGTCATGACGAGGAATAAGGTTCTGTCCTGGTCATACTTGACCGTAGCGGGATTCATAAGTAATTGACCTAATAATAAGATTCTAAAATTCGTTAGTCAAGAATGAGAAATCGTGCAAATCTCCCACATTCATAATTTTTCTTATAAACTATCCACATTGCACATGTTAAGATATGGTTCTCGTACATATGATTAAATAGAGTATCTTCATAAAATCAAAATTCATTTTTCAAAAATTACTTATTATTTAATTATTTTTCTTTATATCAACAAATTAATAATGTAGCTGAAAAATATTTATTCTATTCCATCCCATCTAAACTTATCCAACTTAAATGAGTTCAGGTAAGATTCATGACTTCAGATCATAGGGCTATAAATATGGATAGCATATACATCTTCCTGCTCGTGGCGTTGTATGCGAAACACTGACGGCAACCGCGACGGAATAATCAGCTCCTCCGAGATGGACCAGCTTGTCGATTATATCATGAAATGGTATAATGCGCCTAATTAAACACTAATATGCGTCTCTCATATGGCAGCATTGCCGCTGAAGCTGGAAACCATATAGGGAATATATATATATATACATATATGTATAATGATAAATCACCTTCGTCCTGATAATCACTTGTTTGTAGTATGGTAATGGCATGTCACTTGAGTCAAGCCTAGGTGCGATGTAACAAATATGAATAAAATAAGGTTATGGTTTGGTCATAATAATTTTCCTCTTGAACATTTCTTTAACAGTAATTTCTTCTTGAAAGAATCATTATGACGTTCGTAGAAAGAAATGTAATGAACAAAATGTTCTAAAACATCCATGTTCTATGATTGATTTTTTTTTTCTTCATATTTGTGTATGATATAAATACGGTTCAATAATTGATCGTAATACAATGCAAAAGAACTGTCATAAATTATGTCCCACAAATTCTAATGTGTTTAAATATCCCCAAAACACTAAATATTGGTGTTGACCAAAAGAATAAAAAAAAGACCCTTCCTTTATTTGGTGGGCCTCTAGCAAACCAATAAGATAAATAATAGAGTGTAGAGGGATCCCATATATACTTGAGCTAATATTCCAAAATTAATAAGGCAATAATCTGATGTCGTGAGCAAGTCATATATGAGAAGGAGAATATTGATTTCAATGATTTGTATCTGCTCATGAAGCCAGACCGCTTTTCCTACATATTAAAACGATAAGTATGAAAAGTTAAGTACATCAAGACCATCTAAATTTCATTGGATGATCTATATTTGACTTTTTAAAAGTAATAACCTTTTTTAAAAATATCATTATAATAAGTATAGAGTCTAAAATAAAGATTATCTCTATCTATCATTTTTAAAAAAAATGAGTGTTTATTTAATGAATTAATTACCTATAAAAACACATATCTAAACAGTTTAGATAAGATTTACATAATATATATATATATATATTATCTTTATCATTTTCTAGCCACCTTTTTTATGAGTGGGTATTAAGCCAGTTTCCTAGCGAAGTTTATCCAACTTGAAACTGGTTTTGTACGATCCATGACTCATATGCAAATTAAAGGTGCATAAGACCCGAGATTGTAAATTTATCAGTCATTATGTATCATAAAATATCGATCAGTTATTATTTCATTAATTATTAAATTTGATTCTCTATCATCCCCAGTCCATTCCTATTATTTACACAAAACAATCCATGCTATAAGTTATCTTATTAGTTTCAGACAATATTCGTAGAAGGTAATACGATGGCTGGGAAATGAGAATCGGATTTTCATGAGAGATTAACTTCTATGTTTGGTATGAATTAATGATGTGTCCCAGAGATCGTACAAATCCGTCAGTGCAATTCATGCAAACATCATTTGATTGGGTATTTTTATTTACCTCCTTTCTCCCTCTCATCTCATACTTGTCATCCCCCTCTCCTACCTCCATTGCGATATGTTACACCAAATACTCCTATCCAACAACGCCATGAAAATAGATTTTAAGAACAAGGTAAAATTTATGAACACCCACCTAACCCATATACCCCACGGGCTAATTAGAAATATGAACAACAAATGAGGGTGCAGCTAAAAATAATGGACATTTTCCGAACTTAAAGGCTCCAAAATATGCATAAATGTGACAAAGAATGTAGAAAACTAAAACAAAATATGTGTTGAAATGAGTTAAACCAATTGATATATTATACCTCACTTTTTATATATCTTTAATTTAATATCTAACTATTCAACGTAAGATATATTCTAATACTTTATATCTTTTGGTAATTATATATACCACACGAATTTATGCTTTAATTTACAATGACTACTTTTTCGCTTTGTTCCATTTCTGTGATCCTCATTGCAAACCCTCCTATATAATATATATTTTATGCATTTTTACTCAAAAATTTCACTACACAAATATTTGATGAAGATGATGATGATGATGGGACTCATATTCCCATAAGGACATCAATTAGAATCTTGCAAATGTAAGGACCGTATCTAAAAAAAAAGTCCCAAATTTTGTCATTATGCTCAAATCGAGAGCCATAGAAATTTTTTACAGATCTATAGATATGACATTCACAAAGTAGCCTGAAAAGTGGAATAAGATTCTGCCTTTGTCATACTATGACACTAGACTGTAGTGGAATTCCATAAATAATTGTGCTAATAATAAGGTTCTCAAATTTATATGGCATGAATATATGAAATCATGCAACTTACGTAATATAAAGGTTCGTTTGGGATTGGATTAATATAAGGGATAAAGTGAAAATTTGTCTGAGAAATTTTCGTTCAGGAGCTATTTTGTCTTGGAATTCTTTTGGTTCAACGCCCTTGAAGAGTTTCAAAATATAGCAATTTTGTCATTTACCGTTAATAGTGGTCAACGTTTGAAGAGCACCGAAATTGGGATAAAGTCGATATAGTGCCGCCTCGGATCCGCTCTCCAAGAAATTAAACCCAAGGAGTAGTGGAAGCTATCCCCGGGTGTCAATCTCAAGGAGCCCTAATGCAATTTGATTCCTAATAGCTAAATGCAAACTTGATTCAAACGGGTAAAAGGCATTGTATTTGATTTTTGTAAGAAAAGTGTAATATATTCAAAATTGCAAATAAGGAGATTTGGATTAATTGGGGTGGTTATTCTTGGTAAATGGAGCTTTCGGGAATCATTGCTTCTTAAGATTTTCGGGTGCTAAAAGTAGCCAATTTTCTAAAGAACCCTAGAGGAACCCCTCTAGGCTAGGCTTAGATTAATTTAATTAACGCCGGAACCCCGCACATTAATTAAATTAACCTAAGTTGATTAAGCATTTGACCCAATTAAATCTACTAATTACAAGGGACTCTTAATCCTACAACTGGAACCCCGAATTGCAATCAAATTTACCTATTAATTCCAACTCATCGGTGGAACCCCATCCAATAAATTGAACCCAATAGATTGAAGCCCAATGTCACTCAAGCAATTAGTAGATTTACTTGTCAATTTCTAAATACAAAGACTTGACACCATGATCTACTAAACAAGAACCCTCATTTAGCACAAGATTTTAACAAGAAAACATATATTAGATGATGAACCCATACAAATAAAATATGCTCAAGTCAATAGGTGCAATGTCAAGCATCCATACAAAGAAAATAAACAAGATAAGTTGTTTCTACCACTCTCATACAAAGATATAAGATAAAATTACAACCAAATGATAAAACAACTCCTAGAACCCTAGAAAAATTGTAATACACAAGAAGAAGAGAGAGTGGAGAACAACACTCCCCTTTGAAGCTTCAAGCTCCTCCCTTGAGCTTCATCACCAAGAATATAAGAGCTTAGTTGCTGATCTTCATGGGAGAAACAACAACCAAGAGGAAGAGGATGGAAGCCATGGATGATTTGGAGTGGGAAATGGAAGAGATTGTGGTAGGGTTGAGAGAAATGGAGTAGGAGATGAAATGGAGGTGGATAGAATGAGAGGATTGATGCCCTAGGTCGAAATTTAGGTTAGGAAACCGGGTATAGGTCATTTTGGGTTGGGTTGTATGAGTGGGTACCCTAAAAACCCAAAAAAATAAGCAAATTCGCGAATCTGGTATGATAGGAGCGCCTGGGCGCTAGTAGTCTCTGTTTGCCCCATCGCCTAGGCACTATTCTGAGCGCCCGGGCGCTCGCAGCCTCTGTCCACCTAGCGCCTGGGCAATTTTCCTCTATTTGCTTCTACCCTTTTCTTCTTTTATTTGTTCTACAATGGTTCTTCAATAATCCTACAAGTAAAAACATAACAGAAAAAGGATCAAATGCCCTAGAAATTAATTATTTCTAATTAACTACCAATTATGGAAAATTAATCTCATTTTTATGCTAATTTCACCTAAGGATATAAGATATTAAATAAGCACATTTTGAACCATAATTGCATCTTAGATATGTTAATTGCCTCATTTTATCATACAAAACCAATGCAAATCCAAGGATTTGTCAACTTTGATATTTTAACGGAAAAGGGAAAAATTGCTACATATTTTGAAATTTCTGGGGCTATTTTGAGCTATATAAGACTTCTAGGACAAAACAACTCCTTGGCAAAGACTTACAGGGTAAATTTTCACCTTAACGTTTGATGTAATACTAATAATAAGATTCTAAAATTTGTATGGCAAGGAGGTGAAATCTTGAAACTTATGTTATACAAGAGTTCGTCTGGCATTAGATATTGATATACCACTCCCCAATTTATAACTTTATTCACAAACTAAGTATGATCCTTAATTAATGCAAATGATTAAACAAAAAATTTCCAGAGAATTAGCACTCTACACTACTACAAAAAACCTTTTTAACATCGCTATTTAACATCAGTTAATCATGAAACAGATGTTAAAAAAGAGGCGGTGGCAATTTTGTAATTATGTGGTATGTGGAGAAAGAAACGACATCACTATTTATAAAAATTAGGGATGTCATAAGTAACGACATCACTCATTAAAAATGAGTGATGTTGTTTCCAGTTAAAAAAAAAGGCGGTGGCAATTTTGTAATTAAGTGGTATGTGGAAAAAGAAACGACATCACTATTTATAAAAAGTAGGGATGTCATAAGTAACGACATCACATTAAAAATGAGTGATGTTGTTTCCAGAAAACGACATCACTCATTAAAAATGAGTGATGTTGTTTCTTAGAAACGACATCACTCATTTTTAATGAGTGATGTTATTTGTCCGGAGCCCAATTTTCCCCTCTTTTTCAATTCCCGCCCCCTCTTCCCCACTTCCCCGCCGCCCAGTTTTTCACAATCTATTTCAATTTCAAAGCCCTAAGTCCTATACTTCACCGCTTGCTCTCCCTCTCTCTTTGCTTTTCCCTCTCTCTCACGTTCTCACCATGCTCTGCCTCAGGTTCCTTGTTCCAGCAGCGTTCTCCGGCCCTAACTCTAGGTAAGCTCTTTCCTCCTATTTCTCCTTCTCTCTAGTCCGATTTCAAGCTTGAATGGGAGATAGATATTCGAAAGTTGGGGGGTTTTGAAGCTTTTAATCCCATGAAAATGAAGCTTAGGACTTGAATAAGAGTATTCTTGAAGTGATTTTGTAAAGGAATTATGTTTGGTGTTCGATTTCCGTTGATGTGAGCTTCGGGTACTGTTCAACCGACGCCATTTTTCCTGATTTTTGGAGCTTCATTGTTTTGAAGCTTAGTTAATCTTGTTTAGGAGTAGGATTAATGCTATAAATGGGCTTTGTATGTTTATTATTGATGTTTGGGAATTTTTGGAAAATTTCCTCCTCCCCTGTTTCACTTTGATCCGACAGGTTCAAGGGGGAAGATGTTTGGAAAATTTATGATGCTTGATGATTTATGGTTGATGCTAATTGAAGGTGTAATTGTGGTGATTTATTTTTCCTCCTTGTTTCTGCTCTGTTTCAGTTGACATGCTAGGTTGCTATGATAATTATCCTATTGTGGTCCTTGCTATGGGATCTTCTTACTAATCTTTTGTTGCCTTTCTTTCCTGTACATTTTTAAAATTATCTGGATGAGTCTCTCAAAATTTAATGGCATTCTCTAATTAGATTTTTTGGCTATAGCCTAGCATTTGTACACATGAATTACAACATATCATATTCTTAGAGACCTTTTAATTGTTGTAATTTTGCAGAATGTTGCACATGACTCATTGAAGGAAGCACTTACATCGGGAGAATTTAACATGGTGATTTTATATGCTGTACTTTGGAACTGTCCATGTTTCATCTATTTTTTGTCCACATATATATGTACATGCTCATTAGTTTGATTAGTTAGTTAGTTAGGTTGATATGTATTAAACTTATGGTGAAAAATGTATTAATTCTGTTGATATAGATATATGTCTCTATATGAGTGTATATGTGTAATTGTGATCAGTAAAATGTAGATGGACATCAGAACAAATAAATAAAACTAAAAAAAAAGAGAAAAGTTTTGACATCTCTCATTAAGAAAAAAAAGAGATGTCAAAAAGAAGAAATAACATCACCTATTATATAATAGGTGATGTTGTTTCTCTGACGAACAGTAACAACATCGCCTATTATATAATAAGGGATGTTGTTTCTCAGAAACGACATCTCTTATTTTCTTAGGATGTGATGTCGTTAGTCTCTGACAATATCTTAAAACGGGTTTTTCTGGGACTATGACATCCCTTTTAGTATAATATGAGATGTTGAAAGTTTGACATTTAACATCCGTTATTTAAAGTGATGTTAAAAGGTCGACTTTTCAACATCACTCAGATAGACATCCCTTACAGAACGGATGTTAAAACCCTTTAATAACGGATGTTAAAACCCTTTTCTGCAGTAGTGCTATTTTTTTTTAATATCTAACTATTTTGAAATTGAATGCTATTTGTGTTTTCATTTAATTTTATTGAAATATTTAATATATTTGTAACAAAATGAAATGTTCTAATCTTGCATCTTAGATATTATAAAAAAAGTAACAGGAATAAGATTCTGTCCTGGTCATACTTGACTGTAGCGGTATTCCATAAATAATTGAGCTAAAAATAAGATTCTAAAATTCGTTCGTCAAGAATGAGAAATTATGCAAATCTCCCACATTCATAATTTTCCACATTCCACATATTAACATATAGTTCTCGTACATATGATTAAAGAGAGTATCTTCATAAAATAAAAGCTCATTTTTTAAAAATTACTTATTATTTAATTATTTTTCTTTATACCTACAAATTAATAATCTAGCTGAAAAATATTTATTCTATTCCATCCCATCTGAGCTTACCCAACTTGAAATGAGTTCGGGTAAGATTCATGACCCGACTTATGGTCATAGGGCTATAAATATGGATAGCATTACATCTTCCTGCTAGTACAAGCCAGATACAAAAGGGAAGAGAGAGGAAAAAAAATAAAGAAAAATTCAGAAGCATATATATAGATAAAGAAAACAATTGTAAAATGACATGTACAGAAGTGCGAACGAAGACCAAGGTTGTTGATACTAAAGACAAGTGAGGTAGAGATTGAAGAAATCAGACATCAATGGTGATGGAAGTCTGGACACGGAGGAGCTGAGGAAAATATTCGAGGAACTCGGTTCAAGTTGGCCTGGAATAAGAACAAAGTAAAATTTATGAACACCCGCACAACCCATATACCCCATGGACTAATTAGAAGTATGAACAACATATGCAAAATTGAGCACATGAGGGTGCAGCTAAAAATAATCGAAATTTTCCGAACTTAAAGGTTCCAAAATATGCATAAATGTGACAAAGATTGTAGAAAACTAAAACAAAATATGTGTTGAAATGACTTAAACCAATTGATATATTATACCTCACTTTTTATATATCTTTAAGTTAATATCTAACTATTCAACGTAAGATATATTCTAATACTTTATATCTTTTGGTAATTATATATACCACACGAATTTATGCTTTAATTTACAATTACTACTTTTTCGCTTTGTTCCACTCCTGTGATCCTCATTGCAAACTGAAGAGCTCTGAACTCTCTTTCGAGTGTGTGTGCGTGTAGCGCGCCCTTGGGTCCGCCCTTCAAGAAAATAAGAACCAAGGGGATAGTGGAAGCTAACCCCCGGGTGTTGTTCGCTTGAGGAGCCTAAACGCAAAAGATGACCTAGTAGCTAAGATGTAAACTAACAAAAGCGGGTAAAAATATTGTATTTGGTTTTTGATTTAGAAAAGATGCAAAAGGTATGATATGTTCAAAAGTAAAACAAAAATAAGATAAAAGTGAGATTTGGAGGGGAAGGGAAATGAAATCATTCTTGATGAATGAAAGCTTCGGGAATCATTGCTTCTAAAGGTTTTCAGGGAGTTTAGTTGATTTTCGAAAGACCCCTAGAGGAACCCCTTGAGGCTAGGCTTAGGTTAACTTAATTAATGTCAGAACCCCGCACATTACTTAATTTAACCTAAGTTGATTAAGCTCAAAATCAATATGAATTTGCTAGTTGTAAGGGGCTCCTAATCCAACAACCGGGACCCCGAATTGCCACTTAATTAATCCTAGAGTTTAATCGATTACTGGAACCCAAATAATAAATCAAGACTCTAGGATTGAAGTCCAATGCCACTCATTCAATTTGACAAATTCAAGAACTAACTAATCATGCAAGACTTTAAATCCACAATTTGGGCCACCCCACAATTGCACTTGATTTCTCAATTAACCCTAACTCATTGATGGCCACCCAAACAAAGATTAAGGTTGAAAAGTGTAATTACCCAATGTCTAAACACAATTAATTAATTCCTATGCCATTCCATTCATGCAAAACCACTTAACATTTTAATCCACTAACCAAGCCACCTTGCATTAGCACCTAATTTTCACCAAGAGAATAACAAAATCATGAACCCATAAATTTCATCAAACTCAAAGATAATATAGCACAATGTCAACTATTCAACAAGAAAGAAACAACACAAAATAGTTTCCAACCCTTATACAACATATAGAAATGAAGAACACAACCAAATGTCATAAATATATTCCTAGAACCCTAGAAAAGCATAAATACAACAAGAGGAAGAAGGATTAGAACTAGAAAAACTCCCCTATTCAAGCTTCAAGCTCATCCCTTGGCTCCCACCACCAAGAATGGTGGAGCCTAGCTGCTACTCCATGGGAAGAACAGCAACCAAGGTGGGAAGGAGAGAGGCCATGGATTTGGGTGGAAGGAAGTGAGAAAGATGAAGATGGAGATGAGAGGAAATGAGAGAAAATGGGAGGCTAGGGTTTTGGGACTCCAAATCTGCCCTAATTGGGTCTAAGTTTCGTGTTTTATGTCCCCCAAGTGGGGTCAAGTGAGTGGGTAATGAGTTAGATCCAGATTGGGCCCGAAATTCGCAAACTGAATTTTCTGCAGAACGCCCGCTCGCCGCGGCGAAGCCGCAGCGAGGTGATGTTGCTTCTGGAACTCTGGGGGCCTTTTCGCAGTCGTCTCGCCGCGGCGAGCTCCAGTCTTCTCTGCCTCTTTGGGGTGTTTCTCGCCGTCTACTCGCCGCGGCGAGGCCGCAGTGAGGAACCTTCATTTCTGCGCTTTAGTTTGGCCTTTTTCTTCATCCCGGGTCCAATCGTTTGGTCCTGAGAGACCCTGCAAGTGGAAACAAGACTAAACAAGGATCAAATAACCCTATAAACCAATTCATTCAAATTAATATACAATTATGGCTAATTAACCCTAATCTAACAGTAATTTCATCTAAGAGTCTAAGTTCTACATTAGGCATTATCGGACCAATATCGCATCTCAATCATTTTAATTGCCTCAAATTAGGCATATAAAAACATTACAAATCAGAGATTTGTCAACTCCCTCACACTTAAACCTTTGTACTCCCGGACAAAGACAAATTTTAAACCTGAAGCACAACGGTAAGCAAGGCATAAATGAGAACTTCAACATGCTAATTGAATATGAGCTAATGCAAATCGACAACCCCCCTAACCAACAAACAATGAGGAATGAAGTGATGCTAAAGAGCTAACCATGAGTGTAGTAAATGCAATGAGGATGAGCAAAGGAGAAGGTCACTCAAGGATAAGTGTTTCACTCTTCTCACCATATTGGGTTCATTTTCTACTCTCAAGATCCACCTTGGAGCACATTCTACCATATGCTTGTAGGAATTCTAAGATCTCTACCTAAACACAAGAAGTGCAATGCATCAAAAGGGCTTTTAGGGGTTGAAATGATGGAATAGCTGCATGGTGTGATGAAATGAATGAAACATGATGTTGTGCATGCTTAAATGCCTAATTCAAATCAAAGCACCAAATTGCAACTTGCTAAAACCACACATGCCTTATTTTTTGCTTTTTGCAACTTTTTGATTTTTCACTTTTTCTTTTTCTTTTTCACTCTTTTCTTCTTTTTGTATTTTTGTTTTTCTCTATACATGGCATGCTTATGTACAACAAAGCAGTGGCATTTTTCAAACAATACAAGCAATGATGCAACTTTTCGTATTTTGGCATGTCAAATGCAAAACATCAAGTGAAGGGCTCAAATGGGGTAACAAATGGAAGAAGTGTTTATGGTTTGTGTTTGGGATGATATGGTATGAAATGAATGCCTTTATCATGATTCATTACACTAAATGCAACAAGTCTTGATCAAGAATGCAAACAAGTTCTAGAGAATGGCAACAGGTGGATTTCACACAAGAATAAGCATATAGGCCCAAATAAACCTCACAACATGGCTAATTCTCCAAGACTCATAAACAAATATCAACTACACCCAAGATTCAACCATAAAGCATCAATTTCCAATCAACAAAGTTGCCAATGAAGAAGATCAATCAAAAGCATCAACATACAACCAGAAGCATGAAACAATTCCCATAATTGCCAAAAACTTCCAAGAACATCATGTCAAGTCCAAAGAGGAACAAAAGTGGAAGTGAGGAAAGGTTAAAAATTTTCAAATTTTTCCAACTTGTTGAAGCTAAAAACATAACCAAGATGCAAGAATTTTTAACCCACTCTACCCAATACAAAACACATCCCTCCCCCACACTTAATTTCTACATTGTCCTCAATGTAGCAAAACATGGAAATACCAATTTAGAGCATGTTGAAATCAAGTGTGGTATTGGTGTGTGAGCAAGAAGCATTTATTAATCCTAGGAATTGAAAGAAAAACAACTACTTTTTTTACTACTGGAATGGGTCCCTCCCCCACAATTATCTTCCTCATACAACAATTAAGTTACAACATGCATGAAGATTAGGAAGAAAATAAGTGAGGAAAGAGACAACCTCTGTTATGGCCTCTTCAGACATTTGAAGGAGAAGTTCTCATCTAAGATGAGAAGCATGCTTTTCTTCAATGTGGCTCCTTCTCCTATATTGGACTTCCTTGGTAGTGGGGGTTCCTGAAAAAGAAACACCGGACCAGCAGCAGTATCTAGTCCAAAAGAGAATACATGGAGAGATCTAAAACATGACATATGCAGTTTCAAAGCAGGATTCTCCAAGTAAACATCACAACCAAGCAAGTCAATGTGGCTCCCATCAGTAGGAACCAAGCATGCAGCCACATTGGCATGACCTTCGACATTGGGTGTAGCAAAACAATCAATTTCATTTCCACCAATGTCGGGTGGCAGGTCACAAGATAAAATAAGATGGAAAGATTCATTCTTGTTCACAATTTTATCAATCAAAGCATTTGAATCTTTCCTTATTAAACTACCTAAAGCAAGAAAAGAATTGGGATCAAAAGATGAACGATTTTCATGGTTGCTATCAAGTGTATCATGTGCATTAGTGTCATCAATTAAACTAGATGAAGAAGCAACATCATGTGAAGTGGAAAGCGAATCATCAATTTCTATGCAAGTGGCACATGGCCCATCACATTCATGACAAATCTCTGATTTGTATGGTTTTTACATGCCTAATTTGAGGTAATTAACATGATTAAGATGCAAGTTTGGTCCAATAATGGTTAATTGAATATCTTAAACTCCAAAGTGAAATGAGTATAAAATTAGGATTAATTAGCCATAATTGTAGATTAATTGCATTGATTAATTTATAGGGCTATTTGATTCTTGTTTAGTCTTGTTTCCACTTGCAGGGTCGCTCAGGACCAAACGATCGGACCCGGGATGAAGAAGAAGGCCAAACAAAGGAGCAGAAACAAAGTGACCTCGTCGCGGCTTCGCCGCGGCGAACTGACGGCGAAAAGGGCCTCTAAGGTCCAGAGAGAAGTGGACTTCGCCACGGCGAAATGACGGCGAGAATCCCTGAAGAGGCAAAGCAGAAGGTACTTCGCCGCAGCGAAAATCGTGTCTGCAGAATTCCAATTCACGAATTTTGGCCCTGAATAAGTTTCTTCAGCTTGAGTTGGGTTAAAAGCACGGAATGTATTTGCGCCATCATCATCTTCAAATAAAGTATTTTCCACGGTAGCACCATGAATAGCATATAGTAGAGCAGGGCCCAATAAACCAGCAACTCCCATCATATGAAATGTGTTCAATGTCCAATTATGAAATCCTTGGAAAAAGAGGATGAATCGAAATATAACTACTATGCCAAAACTGGGCGCAAAGTCCATGTTTTGTTTGGAGAGGAACAAGAGGAACAAGATTCTGCCCTGGTCATACTATGACACTAGACTGTGGTGGAATTCCATAAATAATTGAGCTAATAATAATATTCTCAAGTTTATATGGCATGAATATATGAAATCATGCAACTTACGTAATATAAAGGTTCGTTTGGGATTGGATTAATATAAGGGTTAAATTGAAAATTTGTCTGAGAAGCTTACGCTCAGGAGCTATTTTGTCTTGGAATTCTTTTGTTCAACATTGCCCTTGAAGAGTTTCAAAACATAGCAATTTTACCCTTTATCGTTAAAATATTAATTGTCAATGTTAATTTTTTTGATGGTCAACGTTGATATTTTAATGAAAAATGGAAAAATTATATTGTTACATATTTTGAAACTTCTGGGACAATTTTGAGCTCAAAAAGACTTCTAGGACAAAATAGCTCATGGGCAAAGACTTTCAGGATAAATTTTCACCTTAACGTTTGATGTAATACCAATAATAAGATTCTCAAATTTGTATGGCAAGGTGACAAATCCCAAGATTTGCACATATCTCATCATTTTGGAGGTATTTTATCAATATCGTGTGAAGAAATTAGGTTCTAGAGTAATTACATGCACTTAGTATTAAAAATGACATTTTGGGAATGTTTTTGTGATTACTCTTGATTTGAATGTTTATTGGGAGCTATTCATATTTTTTGATGTTAGCTTATATTGTAGAACAGTTGAAAAAGGGAGAAATTGGGGTTAGAAGCTGAAATTTCAAGAAAAAAGTCAAAATACAAGCTTTTGGATAAATTGTGAAAATTACAGAAAAGACCCTGAATTTTCAAAATTATACAAAAGTATTTCCTTGCTGTGGGACCCCACAATGAGGCCCATAACAAGGGTTCAAGAGTTTTCTTCGCTTCTGACCTTGGCTGTGGCACCCCACAATGAGGGCAGCAGTGAGGTCCCGATTCTGCAGAAAATCAGTTGCAAATTTTAGGCAAAATTGGATCCAATTCACTTACCCACTTTTTGACTCGATTTAAGGGTATTAGACATGAAATTTGGGAATCCTAGGTTAGATGAGAATCCACCAAAAACACTAGTTTATCATTCTCTCTCAACTCTTTCGTCTCCATCTTCATCTTCTACGCTTTTCCACCCCACATCTCCATGGCTTTCACTCTCCACTGCTACAAAAAAGCCTTTTAACATCCCTAATTAATGTCTATTAATTATAAAACAGATGTTAAAAAAAGGCGGTGGCAATTTTGTAATTAAATGGTTGCTCAGGAAGAAACGACATCCCTAATTAAATAAATTAGAGATGTCGTAAGTTACGACATCACTCATTTAAAACGAGTGATGTTGTTTCTTAGAAACGACATCCCCAATTTAAAATGACTGATGTCATTTGTATTTCCCTCTCATCTCATTTCCCACTTCCCTCCTTCTCAAAACCTGCTTGTGTTTCCCTCTCATCTCATTTCCCACTTCCCTCCCTCAACTCGACTTCACACTCTCATTCTCCTCCCCCGTGCTTCGTCTTTCAGCAGCGGCGGACGGCCTAGACCAGCGACGATGACCGGCGACGAGGAGAAGAAAAGACGCAAGAAGCTTGGAATAATCTTTGGTGAGTTATTCCTCTTTATTTCCTCTCTTCTTGGGCGTGATTATGAGTGAAATGGGGGGGGGAAGAATCCGAATTCTTTGGATGTTTCTGAAGTTTCTAAGCTTGTAGAAATGATGCTTGAAGTTTATTATTGTTGTTTTGGTTGTTGATTTTGAAGATTGAGGTGAAATAGGTTCGGATTTGTTGAAGGAATTCCGTCGGGTTACTGTTCACCCGAAATAAAAAATTGGGATTTCAGATGATTGGTTGTTTTAAGGCTTGAATTCCTACATCTGATAGTCACTTTAAGGGTATGGAATAGGGTATTGGGATTGATTGGAGGGATTTTAGAATTTTGGTTGTTATTTTGTCTTCCCCTGTTTCGTTGAATCTGTTCGGCCAAGAAGGAGAAAATTTTTTGGAATGAGATACACATTAATTGGAAGCTAGAATGGATGTTCAAGTGTGTGGATTGAAGAATCCTTGATTTGCTTGATTTGTTGCTCTTCCCTGTCTTTGTTTCTGTGCTGGCCGAGAATGAAGAGGAAAAATTATTGAACACGATATACTTGCAATTGGGAGGTTCTAATAAGCATGTTATATGTGTGATTTGATAAATTTGTGAAGGGGTGAATTATTGCTCAATTTCTCTATTATGTTATGTTCTGTTCTGTTTTGGCCGATGGATGGAGGAAGGGGTTTGAGGGTTGGATTAATTGAATTGCATGTTTGGATTGATGGCTTAGTGTTGATTGATAGTAGATGTTTAATTTTATTCTCTTACAATTTTTGCCCTGGCCGTGAGTTTGTGAAGGGAGTATAGACTATATTGATATTTTGTTAAAGAATAATTAGAAAAGGGAGAAGGAAGTGTATTAATGGTTATTTTAGTTTAGGTTCTAGAATCCTAATTGTTGATGTTGGATTGCTGGTTTACTTGTGTAAAGAAAAGGGATTTTGGGGTTATAATTATTGAGAAATGCATTGGGGTTGTTTGCTTAGGGATAATTGATATGAAGTTGTTTAAAATATGTTATTTTTGTTCCTTGCTGCTCTGGTAGTGGAAATTGTTCAGAAAAAGAAGGAGAAATGATAAGATTGATTTGGTAGGAATAAAATGTAAAGGAAGAGATATGAAAGGTTAGATTGGTGTTTTGAATTTCGTTGGAGGTTGGTTTAAAGTATGAATTGAATGGTATTTCGCCGCTCCACCATCTCAGTCCGCCGCTCCATTTCTAGATATGAATGGTATTTCTAGATTGGTATTTTTGTGATGGTTTTATGTTATTGTGTGTTTTTAATCACAGTACAATCTGATTTGTTAAGCAACTTTAGGCGTGGAATATTTGACTCCTCTGACTGCTTGTCTGAGTGCTTGTCTGAATTTAAATTGCTGAGAGTATATGGCTGTGCTGGTGTTTCTATTGTGCAAGATTATTGTTTTTCATATATAGGATCTTCTTGATGATTTAGTAAGCCAATTTCGAAAGTTTAATGTTGTCCAGGGCTGCAAATTAAGCTGTAGCAGCTGATTTTGTTTTATGGTCATATGTGGTGGTTCCATTTTGGGTTCTATGGCCATCTTCTCTTATTCTTCAGCTTTGTTGTGCATAGGATGTGAGGGATCAGGGAGACTATTAGTAATGATTTATTTTGGAAGCAACAAGTTCAGAGATGTTATGTAGATAATTAATTAATTTCAAAGGCATGGTTGAAGTTTAGAATCTCTCTTTCTGGGTAGTTTGTGGGGGGCGGGGGAAACCATGACTACAATGCATTGTTTTGGGAGATAAGCTATATGAAGTTTCTGATTCTCAATATTTGGGAAAACTCTCCCCACTAGCGTAAGTTTGTGAAGATAGGCAACAGAATCAAGAACCAAAAATGGCTCCTAGCTAGTCGCCTGGAATGCTCTGCATTTTTTCTTCTAAAAACAGAAATTCATAAAGACTTTGATGACAGTATTTGATGCTTTATATGTGTTTGATTTACTACTTATATCTATTGCTTGCTCTCTCAGTCTTTAACTTAGACAAATGTGCTCTTCCTTCTTTTGTTTAGTCTACTCTTTGATCTGAGTTTCATATTTTTGGTTGTTTTTTAATTTTTAGCCTATTGAGGCATTTTAAAGTTGACAATCTGCATTTTTGAAGTTTATGATCTGCTTAATATTTAGTTCAAGATGATTATAGCATAGTAGTTGGAGAGGGTTGAGAGATATTACATTTTGTAGTTTTATTTGTCTAAGTTCATTTTGCTCAAGATTGATCTTGAGTTAGAGCTACTGCTTACTTTAGTGATACAAGTACAACAGTTAGAGCGTGCTGAGTTATACAACTCCTTTGGTCTCCTTCCATTACAGAAACAACATTTGGGTCCATAGTGGGGGAAATCATTTTGATTAGCCAAGGTTATTTGAAGTTGCAGCTATTTAGTTCAATACATGCTTTTGTTCTTTCTGTAAATAACAACGGTAGAAATCTTGATTTATGTAAAGCATGGTTAAGATGTTACACCGTGCCTAATTTTGCAAGTATTTATCTTTGGTGAAGTTGATTATTGAGCTGTGCTCCTGTGAACACACTTATGTGTTGTGGTGTTATATTTACCTGCTTAATGTGTTGTGGTAATGCTCAACTTGTTGTCATGAACAAATGATTTCATTTAGAATTGTATGTATATTTGCAAATGCATGTGATGATAAGTTCTTGGGCTAAATTTGAAAATTTAAAATATATATATGTAATGCTCTCATACCCGCCGAACCACTTCTCTTCTTTTCTTTTTGCTTTGGTGTTCAATTCAATTCATATATGTGTGTCTATAAAAGTAAGTTTCATTTTTTTATTATCATTTTCCCCTTACATTTAAATTGTAGTTTTAATTTCATTGTAGCCGCATATACAGAAAAGAGCTTGAGCAAGATCAAGAGGAAACTAGCTTCTGGTTTTGGCAGGACTTTGCTTCAGGGGCCACTTTTCAAGCGATCTGAAACTGTAATTCGATTCCTGCTTTATCTTTGTTTTAATTGCCTTTGTCTTGTTCTTTTTGTTATTTTGATGCATTTTTTTGTTGGATCTCGATGAGTTCGCAATGTTGGTTTATAAGAGGAAATTCGACCCAAATTTTTTAAAAAATTTGCACGTAGTGAAGTTAAGTGTATAGCATGTCCATTTCTAATGAAGTTAGTGATCTAAACTTGACTAATTTGTTGGAAATGGCATAGGCTTGCTAGAATGGATCGTAGTTGGATGCATGCATTAAGAACCAGTAAAGAGTATCAGATAGGGGTAGAAGAATTCATTGAGTTTGCCAAAAGAAATGTGCCTAGTAAGAATGGCATGTATCTTTGCCCCTGTGTGAAGTGTGCAAATGCTGAACGAAAAAGCGTTAATGATATAAAGGAACACCTTCTTTGTGATGGGATCAATCTCCGTTATAAGAAGTGGCTTTGGCATGGGAAATTGGGAAGTACTGCACATGCGTGCACGTCACAAAATCTAGAAGCGGCGGTAGATGATGTTTGTGATGATGGAATGGATGACATGATCAATGACATTGGGGCGGAGTCATTTTCTATGGAAAATGAGTTTGACAACTTGCATAGTGATGCAGAGACTCCGTTGTTCCCGGGGTGTACTAAGTATAGTCGGTTAACAGGCGTCCTGAAATTGTTGAAAATAAAGATAGAAAATGGGTGGGCGGACGTGGGTTTCTCAAAGATGCTTGAAGCTTTGAGTGATATGTTCCCGGATGGCAATGTGCTTCCGAAGCGTATGTACGAGGCTAAAAAAGTGCTAAGCAAGATGGGTATGGAGTATAAGAAGATACACGCTTGCCCCAATGATTGTGTATTGTACAGGAATGAGTATGAAGGCCTAAAAGAATGTCCAAAATGTAAAAGCCCGAGGTATAAGCCGAGAAAGGATGCCGGTGGTGATGATGATGGATCGAAGAAAGGGACACCTTTGAAGGTAATGTGGTACTTTCCAATTGTGCCACGGTTTAAACGCTTGTTTACGAATGCTACGGAAGCAAAAAATCTGAGATGGCATTATGATGAGAAAATCTCCGATGGAAGATATCTCCGACACCCTGCTGATTCTCCTCAATGGAGGAAGATAGATTCCATGTTTCCTGAATTTGGTGGTGAGCCGAGGAACCTTCGTCTTGGACTGTGTACGGATGGATTCAACCCTTTCGGGAGTCTCAGTAGTACACATAGTGCTTGGCCAGTATTGCTGGTCATTTATAACTTGCCTCCTTGGTTGTGCACGAAACGGAAGTATATGATGATGTCAATGATGATTTCGGGGCCGAAACAGCCTGGAAATGATATCGAAGTCTACTTTGCACCTTTGATTGAGGACTTGAAGATGTTGTGAGAGGAAGGCGTCGATGTGTTTGATGTATACCGGCGGGAGACATTCAAGTTGCGAGCTATGTTGTTTACCACAATAAATGACTTCCCAGCATATGGCAATCTTTCTGGTTACAGTGTGAAGGGATATATGGCATGTCCTATATGTGAGTCTGAAACACAGTGCCACCAACTTAAACACGGAAGAAAGACTGTCTACCTCGGTCATAGGAGGTTTCTTGATCGGTTCCATCCTTACCGCAGACTAAAGAAGTGTTTTAATGGGTCATCTGAGTATAGATCTGCTCCAACCCCCTTAACCGGGGAGGAAGTTTATCACCGTGTTCAAAATGTCAATGTGGTATTTGGTAAGAAACAAAAGACAAAGAGTGGTTCTGAGAAGATCATATGGAAGAAGAGGTCAATCTTTTTCTATCTACCTTATTGGCGTTTTCTCGATGTGAGACATAGTATAGATATGATGCATGTGGAGAAAAACGTCGGTGATAGTCTAATCGGAACGCTGTTGCACATACAAGGAAAGACTAAAGACGAACTCAGTGCACGATTAGACTTGGTTGAAATGGGTATAAGACAGCGGTTGCATCCTATAGTCAGTGAAAATGGTAAGAGGGCTTATATGGAACCTGCTGCTCATACACTCTCCAAACAGGAGAAAAAAAAGTCTTTGTGAGTGTTTGTGTGGGATGAAGGTGCCGCAGGGCTATTCTTCTAATGTTAGCAGACTTGTGTCTATGGATGATTTGAAGTTGGTGGGAATGAAGTCTCATGATTACCATGTATTGATGGAACAACTCTTATCTGTGGCTATCAGAGGCATTATGCAAGATGATGTGAGGATGACTATAACAAGACTGTGCATGTTTTTCAATGCTATATGTAGTAAAGTCATCGACACTGAGAAGCTCGACGAGTTGGAAAATGAGGGTTACATTATATTGTGCCAACTACAGATGCACTTTGCTCCAGCCTTTTTCGATATTATGGTGCACTTGATTGTTCATTTGGTAAGGGAGATAAGGCTCTGTGGCCCAATTTATCTAAGGTGGATGTATCCTTTCGAACAATTCATAAAAGTATTAAAAGGGTATTCTAAGAACCCATATTGACCTGAGGCATCCATTGTTGAAAGATACTTAGTTGAAGAAGCAATGGACTTTTGCAAATCGTACCTAAAAGGGGTTGAGGAAAACATCCGACATGAAGATGGGATCAGTAAGGGGATACGAGGTGTGACATGCAGATATCTAACGAGCATAACAAGACATTCATTGAGTGGTTCAAGGAGCAAGTTGCAAACGAGACTGGTGTTCCTGATACAATAAGATGGTTAGCCGGAGGTCCTCGCTTTGAGGTTGTGACTTGGGGCACTTATGATATAAATGGGTATTCTTTCTACACTAAGGCCAAAGACAACAACAGCACCATGCAAAATAGTGGTGTGATGGTGGTAGCCGAAGCAATACACTTTTCTAGTTCGAAGGATAAAAACCCAAGATTAGCTTCTATGGCATATTATGGGGTAATTGAAGAAATTTGGGAAGTTAGATACACCAAGTTCAAAATTCCAATCTTCAAATGTAAGTGGGTTAACAATAGCGCAGTTGGGATTGATCCTCTCACTGGTATGATCTCAGTTGATTTTCACAGGGTTGGTTACAGAGATTAGCCCTTTATTTTAGCAAGTCATGCGAAACAAGTGTTCTATGTAACGGATCCTGCAAATAAGCAATTGTCAATTGTCCTGCAAAGTAAAAAACAAAAGGACCGTGCTCCCACTTTAGATCTAGATGAGATACCACCTTTGTGCGCAAATCTACCTACACCAAACAAATTAGAATTGATAGATGATGACGACCAATTTGCTTCTAGGAATGATCATGGTGAGGGGATATGGGACAACACCTAAAGTGAGAACCTTTTAAATCATCATGTATTCATTCTTATTATTGTTTTTGTTTTGCTTTTGAGAAAATTATAGCACTGTATTTACTCATCTCATATTTGATTTGTCAACAGGTACATGATGGACGATTCTAACGATCAGCAACAGCAGAACGATCCACCTCGTAAAAAGGGCAGAGGTGCGACGAAGCTCGCTGACATTGTTGTCCGTCAAGGGACAAATGTGCAGCCTATTCATGTGGAGTTTGATGATGACATGAATCCTATTGGTGAAATAGGCGCAAGATTCGTTAGTTACGTTGGTTTTGTGGCGAGGAGCAGGATAAGCATCTTGGAACACCATTGGAGGGAAGTCCATCAAGACATTGAGGATCAATGTTGGTCAGATATCTTGGTATGTTTTATTATTATGTTTCTGTTTGTTCTTAATATGCATGTACTTGTTTTGTTAGTTAACTCATCTGATGTGTTTGTTTATTTTTATTTTGTAGCAAAACTTTGATGTCCCTAACACTAAAGAGTTCAGGGATACTTGGTTGGGAGAAGTGCGCAATAAGTGGAGGAATTTCAAGGCAAAGTTAGGAAAACATTACATCCGGGGAAAGAAGCAAGGTCAAGATCCCTGTGAGACCTATTCCTTTCTTGACCCAGAGACTTGGAAGAAATTTGTTGCATCACGGCTAGATCATAAATTCCAGGTGTGTGCATTTCATCAATAGCTCTTTAATTTTGGTTTAAGTTTGTATTAACACATTAGTTAACCTTGTTTTATTTTCGCAGGAGGAAAGCCAAAAACAGCACAAGCGTCAAGCAAAGAATGTTTATAGGCACACAATGTCTCGGGGGGGTTAGAGGTGGCTTGAGAAAAAGTTGACTGAGAAACATATTACAGAATTGGAGGAAGTCGCGCGATCCGATCCTACCATTATTGTAGAGCCGCCGTCACCTTTCCCACGTCATACGAAATGGGCGGAGGGAAGGAAGCATAAAGGAGGAGATTTCATCAATCCAGAGGTTGAGTTAGTTGCTAAGAGGATTGTAAGTATTTCACTTGGTTGTTTATTCATTTAACTTATGGCTTTCTAGTACATTGCAACTTATGATTTTTTCCATAATTGCAGGACGAACTGGAGCAACAGTCCACCCAAGGGTCCTTTACACCTTCTGGGAGGATGGACATCCTGGCCACGGCAATAGGAAAGCCCAACCACCGCGGCCGAGTTATCGGGGAGCCCAGGAGTATTGGCCTGACCAAGTATTTCGGTCGCAAATCCCGATCATTCTCCAGTAGAGAATCCACTGAGGAGATTGTGGCTAGCGTTCGTGCGGAGATGGAGGCCCAGATCCAGGAGCAAGTGGTGGCACAGGTCCAACAGCAGGTGGCGGCGAAGCTCCAGGAAACTTTTACGGGTTCTATGGCGGAGCAGATTCGGGTGCAAGTTGAGGCACAAGTTCGACCATCTACCTTACAGCTCGAAATAACATCAAATTCTGCTAAACAAGGACTCTAGGTTTGAGCATCTACTATTTATGTTAATTACCAAATTCCGGGTTCATCAATTAGGTTTACTCTATATATTGTCATCTCTATGCAGGAGTCCACTGGTACCATTGGTACAAGCGGCAAAGACAGTTACAATCAGCCTGTGCAGTTAGGATCAATACGTGAGGACAACTCAAGTCCCACACCAGAAAACGGTCACGATGGAGAGGAGTGTTATCTCCATTTGGATGTCCCGAGCTTGCGCATGGTCGCCAAAGGTCGCCAGTTCCCGAAGGCCTCTATCTTACATAACATGGCTATTCATGAGGACCAAGTGAAGGTGTCGGTTATAGTTGTCCAGAAGAATGAGGAGAGAACAGCTGTACCATTTCCCACTGAGGAAATCACCGAACTAGGTAATGCAATCGGTTCATTCATCTTATGGCCTAGACAACTCGTGCACAAGACTCCACAAAAGGTGCAAAAGGCGCCCCTTGATTTGGTATAAGACTCCACTACTACTTGTGTTTGATATTCTTTCTTTCATATATCGTAGTTTGTTATAATATAACATTACCCTTTTTCATCACTCGCAGGCCTTTGCAGATAAATATTATTCTCTCCAAATCCTGCGGGAAATGCAACCAAATTTGGACTATGTATCTTTTAATATGCCGGCAGGAATAGTTAGTCCCGATCGTACATACAAATTTGGGCTTGATGGTCAAAGAGATATCGTTGAGTTTTTGAAGATGCAGGAAATTGACCTCAGCTGGCTCGAATTAGCGATTATGTAAATGATAGTTACATGTTTTTGCAATATTTGTACTTCAGTCATTTTCTAATTTCAATTATTCTATGGTAGGTATTTTCACAAGTTGTGTAACGATTTAGGGAGGGGGGCGTACAGATTCTTTAGTCCAATGGCCTTGGTGAGGCGAGATAATTTCAAGACCCCGGCAGCGAAGCAGAACTATGTTGACAGCATGCAAGCATATGTTAACCATCAAATGTCAGTGAATCGGGGAGCTTGTTATTTGGGGCCTATTCTTGAAGAGTAAGTTTGAATTATTTCATTTTGCCAACTTTTCATCATTATGCACATTTTCAAAGTTATGTTTTTTGTGGACATAATATTTTTAATGTCTTTCAGTCGTCACTGGGCATTAGCTGTCATTTGCCCTCGGGATCATCGTATATTTTGGTTTGACTCGCTGAAGCGTAATATAACCTCCGATCATAAAACGCTCTTCTCGATGTAAGTGTTAATAATAAAGTCTTTATTTATTTTATGCCTAATTAGATTAATTTTTATGTATATGTGCTAATTTTGGTTTGATTTCAGGGGCATTTAGCAGTGGCATCTAATGGAAAAAACTAATCAAGCTTTTGAAAATGTCATGACACAAATACCTAAAGTTAGTACTTTTCATTTATATTCTTTGAATTTTAGTCAATTGTGATATTAATTACTTTGTTATTAATTTATAACGTTTCTTGTGATTTATAAAGTGTCCTCAGCAACCGACGAATAAGGAGTGTGGTTATTATGTTATGAAGTATATGTCTGACATTATTTTGAGTGATCGTACCGGATACTTCTCACAGGTATAAAATTTTTATCTATATAACATTTTATATGATTGATATAACTAATACATTGTTTATCCATTTTCTTTTCATCACAATTTATATTGTTGCAGTTTTATGGTTCAGCCAACTCATTTGACCAAGTACAAGACCTTGATCAGATTCGTGATAATGTGGCAGAGTTTTTCCTTACAAATTTGGGGTAAAAAGTAACCACACATGTGTAGTTTGATCTATCTAGCTCTCCCACATGTATATACTCTCCTTTAATAATGATATCTCTTTCTTAGTACTTTTGTCCACGTTTCATCTTTTTTTTGTCCACATATATATGTACATGTTAATCAATTTGATTAGTTAGTTAGTTAGGTTGATATGTATTAAACTTGTGCTGAATCTGTTGATCTAGGTATCTGTCTCTGTATGAGTATATATGTAATTGTGATCTGTAAAATGCAGATGGACATCAGAACAAATAAATAAAACTGAAAAAAAAGAGAAAACTTTCGACATCTCTCATTAAGGAAAAAAGAGATGTCAAAAAGAAGAAACAACATCACTTGTTATGTTAACAAGTGATGTCGATAAACAGAAACAACATCACTTATTATATAATAGGTGATGTTGTTTCTCAGACGACAGAAACAACATCACTTGTTATGTTAACAAGTGATGTCGATAAACAGAAACAACATCACCTATCATATAATAGGGGATGTTGTTTCGCTGACGGCCGAAACAACATCTCTAATTTTCTTAGCGTGTGATGTCGTTAGTCCCTCCGAGTGTCTTAAGAGAGCTCATTCTAGGACTATTGACATCTCTTAATTCGTATAATATGAGATGTTGAAAGTCGATCTGACATTTAACATCCGTTATTTAAAGCGATGTTAAAAAGTCGACTTTTCAACATCACTGAGATTGACATCCCCTACAGAACGGATGTTAAAACCCTTTTATAACAAATGTTAAAACCCTTTTCTGCAGTAGTGCTCATTTCTCTTGTTGGTGACTTTTCCATGGACGACAGCAGCTAGAGGGATAAATCCTTGATGATGGAGGCTAATGGCTTGAGCTTGGAGCTTCATTAGGGGAGTTCTTGTTCTCCTACTCTCTCTTCCTTATGTTTAAGCATGTTTCTAGGATTCTAGGGCTTGTTTTTTTATTTGCATGTAATTTCTATGAATCATCTTTTGTTAGAGAGTGGTTGAAACACTTGTAGCTTGTTTCCATTTATGTATGCTTGACATTTGTTCTTCATTTACTTAAACTTTGTTTGAATGTATGGATTCATCATTTTGAATGAATGTTTTAGTTAATATTCGTGCTATTTGAGGATTCTCATTTAGTAGACCATTTTGTCAAGCATTTGCATTTGTGAATTGGCTATTGAGTTTGTTAAGTTGCATAAGTGGCATTGGACTTCAATCCTAGTGTTTTAATTTATTATATGGGATTTCAGTAATTAATTGAACTCTAGGATTAATTAAGTGGCAATTAGGGATCCCGGTTGTCGGATTAATAGCCTTTTACAACTAACAAATTCACTTTGGTTATCAACCTTGCTCAACTTTGTGTTGAAGGGATTAGTAAGCAGGATTCCGGTACCAATCCACCCAACTCAAGCCTAGCCTAGAGGGATTCCTCTAGGGGCCTTTATAATTAACCAAAAAGCTCCCTAAAACAAATTGAAGCAATAATTATCTTAAGCCTCTTATAACCAAGGGTTATTTACTCCTATTGATCCAAATCTCCCTTTTATCCAATCTTTTTACTTACACTTTGAACATATCACACTTTTATACCAACTTTATACTTTAAACTCGAATACAAAATGTTTTCCAGTCCAATTAGTTTCGCATCTAGCTATTAGGAATCATTTGCATTTTAGGATCGTCAAGAGAACGACACTCATGAGTAGCTTCCACTATCTCCTTGGTCCCTAAATTTCTTGAAGAGAGGGCCCGAGATAGCACTGCTTCGACTGTAATCCCATTCGGTGAGCTCTTCACAAGGATGTGTGACAAATCTCTGATTTGTAATGCTTTTATATGCTTAAATTGAGGCAATTAACATGATTAAGATGCAATTTTTGGTCTGATAATGTCAAATTGAATATCCTAAACTCTCAAGGAAAATGAGTGTAAAATTAGGAGTAATCAGCCATAATTGTAGATTAATTGTATTAATTAATTTATAGGGCTATTTGATCTTGGTTTTATCTTATTATCACTTGCAGGGTCGCTCAGGACCAAAAGATCGGACTCGGGACGAAGAAAAAGGCCAAACAAAAGAGGCGGAACTGAAGGCTCCTCGCCGCGGCGAGTCAGACGGCGAACAAGCCCCCAAATTCCAGAGAAGGAGTGAGCTCACCGCGGCGAGAAAACCTCAAAGTTCCAGAAAATAATGTAGCTCGCTGCGGCGAGGTGACGGCGAGCGAAGAGTTCTGCAGTTTATCAGTTCGCGAATTTCGGGCCGAATCTGGATCTAACTCATTACCCACTCACTTGACCCGACTTGGGGGACATAAAAAACGAAAGCTAGACCCCATTAGGGTAGATTTGGTTCACATTTCACACCCCTAAGCCCTAGCTCTCTCTTCTCCATCTTCTTCTTCACCTTCTTCTTTCTTCCATCCATGGCTTCCACACCTTCCTCTCTTACTGTGGGTTCCTCCATGGAGAGTAGCAGTTAGGCTCCACCATTCTTGGTGGTGGGAGCCAAGGGATGAGCTTGAAGCTTGAATAGGGGAGTTTTTCTAGTTCTAATCCTTCCTCCGTATGTTGTATTTATGCTTTTCTAGGGTTCTAGGGGTGCATTTATGACATTTGGTTGAACGTATTAATTGCATTTGGTTGAAGTGCATTTATGGCACTTGGTTGAGTGCATTTATGTCATTAGGGTTAGAAACTATGTTTATGTTATTTCCTTCTTGTATAATGCTTGACATTGCTACTTATTAACTTTGAGTTTAATGAAATTTATGGGTTCATAGTTTTGTTATTCTCTTTGTGAAAATTATGTGCTAATGCAAGGTGGCTTGGTTAGTGGATTAAGAGTGTTAAGCTATTTGCTTGAGGGAGCTGGCATAAGAACTAATTGGTTGTGTTGAGACATTGGGCAAACACTCTTTAGGTCCTAATTTATTGTATGGGTGGCCATCAATGGATTAGGGTTTAGAGAGAAATTTAGAGCAATTATGGGGTGGCCCAAATAGTGGATTTAAAGTCTTGCATAATCAATTATTTCTTGATTTGGAACTTAATCAACTTGGGTTAAATTAAGTAATGTGCGGGGTTCCGACATTAATTAAGTTAACCTAAGCCTAGCCTAGAGGGGTTCCTCTAGGGCTCTTTAGAAATCAATTAAACTCCCTAAAAATCTTTTGAAGCAATGATTCCCGAATCTCTCATTCATCAAGAATGATCTTTATCCCATTCTCAGCCAAATCTCACTTTTAATTCTCACCTTTTACTTTACCTTTTGCACATAACAAACTTCATACTAAAACCAAACAAAAATGCTTTTTACCCGCCTTTTCAAGTTTACATATTAGCTATTATGAATCATATTACACTAGGCTCCTTGAGATCGACACCCAGGGTTAGCTTTCACTATCCCCTCGGGTTTAATTTCTTGGAGAGTGGACTCGAGGCGGCACTGCTCTGACATATCCCCAACGGTTAGGTGCTCTTCAATCTGAAATCTTTCAACTTATGTGATACAAGAGTTCGTCTAGCATTAGATATTGATATAATATTCCCCAATTTATAACTTTTTTTACAAACTAGGTATGATCCTTAATGCAAATGATTAAACAAAAAATTTTCAAAGAATCAGCACTCTTTTTATATATATATATCTAACTATTTTGATATTGAATGCTATTTGTGTTTTCATTTAATTTAATTGTAATATTTAATATATTTGTAATAAAATGAAATGTTCTAATCTTGTATCTTAGATATTATAAAAAATGTAACAGGAATAAGATTCTGTCCTGGTCATACTAGATTGTAGTGGGATTCCATAAATAATTGAGCTAAAAATAAGATTCTAAAATTCGTTAGTCAAGAATAAGAAATTATGCAAATCTCGCACATTCATAATTTTTCTTATAAACTATCCGCATTGCACATGTTAAGATATCGTTCTCGTACATATGAGTAAAGAGAGTATCTTCATTGAATCAAAACTCATTTTTTAAAAATTACTTATTATTTAATTACTTTTCTTTATATCTACAAATTAATTGATAATGTAGCTGAAAAATATTTATTCTATTCCATCCCATCTAAGCTTACCCAACTTGAAATGAGTTCAGGTAAGATTCATTACCCGACTTCAGGTCATAGGGCTATAAATATGGATAGCATTACATCTTCCTGCTAGTACAAGCCAGACAGGAAAGGGAAGAGAGAAAAAAATAAAGAAAAATTTAGAAGCATATATATATATAAATATATAGATCAAGAAAACAATTGTAAAATGACATGTACAAGGCGGCAGAAGAACCTTACTGAAGAACGAGTGAAGGGGAGATTGAAGGAAGCAGACATAAATGGTGATGGAAGTCTGGACACGGAGGATCTGAGGAAAATATTCGAGGAATTTGGTTCAAGCTGGCCTAGAATAAGGACCTGGCTTTGTATGCGAAACACTGACTGCAACCGCAACGGAAAGATCAGCTCCACCGAGATTGGCCAGCTTGTTTCTTATATCATGAATTGGCATGATGCGCCTAAAAGTAAACACTAATATGTGTCTATTGTAACACCCCAAAATTTGGATTAGAGGTAATAGGGATTTATTGAAGGTTTTGGGGTATTATTTTATTATTAAAAAGTCTTATAAATTAATTTGGACACCAAAATGTATCCGGGTAAATTATTTAGGGGTTCAACTTGGATTAGTATTTTTAGTATTGTAATGTAGCTTAAATTGGACGGGTAAATAGGAGAAAAAAAAATAATGGCAGAAATGTAATATTGTGTTAGTACAAGGGCAAAAGGGTAAATAAATCCAATTAAAAATTTTATATACTCCCTCCTTCTTCATCACCGGATCACCATCACATTTCTCCTTCTCTCTCTTTGTTCATTTCCTCCCTCTCATCTCTTATGCTCTCTCTCCCAGGCCAGCGAACACCGGCGACTTCAACGACGGTGATTCCGGTGCTATGGAGCTCTGATGGTTCATGCAAGACCAGATTCGAGTGTGGGTGAGTGTCTTCTTTCTATTTCTTCCCTCTATTTCTCCGATTTGAGTGGTTTCATGTGAGGCCGATTTGGGGCTTGGGTGTTTTGAAGCACATAAACTGATTAAATCAAAGTTTAAGGTTAGATTTTGAGTTCCCTAAAAGAAATTTCAACTTGTATGATAGTTGTTGGTTTGATTTTGGATTTGCTATACGGTGGGTACTGTTCATCCGCCGTTGTTCTTCGCGATTTCTGGGTGAGCATCGATTGAAAGCTTAATTGAACCTGATTAGGAGTAAGTCTAAGTTTATAGAGTGTCTTGCATGTTGAATTTTCGAGCTTTGGGAAGGTTTTAGAAATTGTTTGTGTTGCTCCCTCTGTCTGCTCGGTTCCGTTTGATTTCTTGACTTGGGTGTTTCTGGTTGGCGTAATAATGGTGATACAAGTAGGATATATTGATATATGGTCTTGCATGTTTGATTTCTGAAGGTTTTGAATTTTTCTTCTTCCCCTGTCTCTGCTTGGCCGATTTCTGGGCTTTTATGGCTGCAATGGGTGGTTGATTAAATTTAAGAGTGGAATAGAAGAAATGTAAGGTTTTGCATGTATGATTTTTCATGATGAGCAATTAAATTTGTTGCTATGTTTTAGTCTCTTCGTTTCCCCTATTTCCTCCTTTGTTTCAGCCGTGTGGATAATGGGGTTGAAAATACTGAACACTGATTTTCGACATTTTGTTGTGCTCTGTGTTTGGTGATATGATTCTGTTGAATATAGGTTTTGGTCTCAAGGAATTTGATTCAATTAAGAGAATAAGTATCAAGTTTGAAGAGAGGATGAGTTGAGGTAGATTAGAAGGTATATCCAAGAGTCGGAGAAGGCATGTGAATATATGCTTTGCATGATTTGAAGTCTGAAATTTCAGTGAAAATATTACTATTGTTATTCTCTATGGCTGTATGTTGATTTCTCTGGGAAGTGTTTAGTGATTTCGAAATGAAAGACTCTTTCCCTGTTCTGACATGTGCTGTATTTATATATATATATATGTATAAATATAATATGTAGAGGAAGGGAAGCTTAACATTAGTATATATGATTTGAATGAAAACTGCGATTTGGCAAACATAATGGGTATTACTATGGTTGATTCTCTGACTGTATCTTCACTGATTTTGAACAAAACAGGATATATATTTTAGATAAAGTTGAACCTAGCTACTATGACTAGTTTGAATGGGGGATAAATGAGTTGGATTTTGATTATTATTGTGTTGGTTCTATGCGTGATTGTTCGGTATGGGTCATTAGGAAGGATTGAAAAAAAAAATAAGTTTTACATGGAAGATGTGAAATGAATTAAATGATTATAGTACAATAAATGATTAAATATGTTAATTGATTATGGAATGCAGAATTTTGATTTCAATGGTTAATAATTATGAATTGGGTATTAAATGGAATTGGAATTTGATTTTCTTCCTGTTTTGTTTTGGTATGGTGATGTAGGAAGAATTGAGAATAGGATTTTGGAAATATTAATGTTGATACTTAATTGCTGTGATATTTTTTGGACTGAGCAGTTTCATGTTTTTAGTGTGAAATTTTCTTTACCTCCTTGTTCTGTTTTGGTTCATTTACATGATGAGAATAATTGTGGTTATTAGACTTGAATTGGAAAATTTCTGATCTCTGTTCCGGTGAGGAAGAATAATTAATGGTAGTGGATTTTCTGCTTTGTTGCTTTCAGCCCTTTCTCTGTTCCTCTATAATGGTTAATGTTGATTCTTGTAAGTATATGAATTGAACAAAAGGCATATTTGAATTAGAGTGTTGTTAATGCTCTAGAATTGAAAGAAGCATCTAAATGTGAAATAATTGACATACATTTGTCCGTGTGTGTGGAGATGTGACTATGGCTGTGTTAGGAAATTCTTAACAGATTAAGGGAAACGTTTTTAAAGTGGTGGAGTTAATTATATGTTGTTCTGAAGATGTGTCGGATGTTAAAGAGAATAAATTAAACTATGTTGATGGCATTGAAAGTAGTGCTAGAGGGATTTTAGAAATGATTAATATTACTCAAATTACTAGGTGCTGATTGTTTTGTGATTATTGGGGTTGGTTGCTCTGATATGCTTTAGGTTTGTATAATGATTGAATATGAAATTTAGTTTTGCAAATTATTAAATTTGATGTATGGCTATTTATTTGTTGTACAAGAGTATTGTAGAGTTATTAAACAAGTGGTTTCAAAAGTCTGTGTTTATAGGCAGGCTTGTATGGATTCAGATTGTTGAGGCATGAAGAAAGATATTAAAGAAATGATAGAAACTATCGGTCAAACATTGAGAATAAGAAAGTTTAATGTAAGTAAATTATTAAAGTAGTCTTGAATTGTCAAAGTTCTAAATAAATGTGGGCAAGTTATAATTTGCCTAGAAGACAAGTTTTGGGGTAGTATTGAGTAAGTTGGGGTTCGAGAGAGACGCAAAGTATAAATATAGAAGCATAAGTATTAAATTACTTTATTGTTACATGATATGTAAATAGGTGTTGATTATGGCATAAGTTCATGAGGACAGTAGAAACGAAAAGAACCAGTTGAGGAGTAATTCCTGAAGTCAGGTGCGGTTTATTTCATAACATAAATATTTGCATGTATATATTGTTTTAAAAAATTCTGTTGCAATAAATGAGCATTATTCTGGTGGTGATATTATAATATTTGTGGAGTACTCCAAGGCCTAGGTGGGTTGCTCCCACTTTGCCAGTAAATTCCTATAACCGTGAGGGTTATTGAGTAGCTGTGAGGGCTACAATTAAATTCTTATAACCAATGTGGGTTATTGAGTAGCCGTGAGGGCTATAATTGGAAAATCCTGTAAGATTGGTTTAAAAGGGATATATGCTTTCATTAATTGCACAGAATTGAATTATATTTGAATATGTGTATTTGAGTGTATATGATAATAAGTATGTATGAAATAAACTGCGTTGAACCTTTGCTTTTCAGTGAAGCAAGAGGCGACCGTTTCTTGGGATAAGGTAGTTGTGAAGAAGCAGGAATGCCTGCTACATTTTGTACCATCTTTGACACTACTACAAAATGCCCTTTTTATGTCACCAATTAACGTCACTTATTTAAAAATGTGACATTAAAAACACACAGGAAAGAAACAACGTCACACTTAAAATTAAGTGTGATGTTGAAACTTTTCACGTCACACCAAAATTTTGGTGTGACGTTGAAAGTGGTTTTCCACGTCACACTAAAATTTTGGTGTGACGTGGAAAACTTCCCCTCCTTTTTTTTTCATTTCCCTACTTTCAACGTCACACCAAAATTTGGTGTGACGTTGAAAGTGGATTTTCATGTCACACCAAAATTTTGGTGTGACATGGAAAACTTCCCCAATAATTTCAACGTCACACCAAAATTTGGTGTGACGTTGAAAGTGGTTTTCCACGTCACACCAAAATTTTGGTGTGACATGGAAAACTTTCCCTCCTTTTTTTTTCATTTCCCGCCCCTCCCAATACTTTCAACGTCACACCAAAATTTGGTGTGACGTTGAAAGTGGTTTTTCATGTCACACCAAAATTTTGGTGTGACGTGGAAAACCACTTTCAACGAATTTTGGTGTGACGTGGAAAACTTTCCCTCCTTTTTTTTTTCATTTCCCGCCCCTCCCAAGACTTTCAACGTCACACCAAAATTTGGTGTGACGTTGAAAGTGGTTTTTCATATCACACCAAAATTTTGGTGTGACGTGGAAAACTTCCCCCAATACTTTCAACGTCACACCAAATTTTGTGTGACGTTGAAAGTAGTTTTCCACGTCACACCAAAATTTTGGTGTGACGTGGAAAATTCCCCTGCCTTTTTTATTCATTTCCCAACCCCCCATTTATTCATTTCGTGCTCCCCCCCCAAAACAAAAACCCTCAGCTCCCCCACCCCAGCGCCCTCAACTCCTCCCCACCCCCCCAAGCGCCCACACCCCCCACCCTCCCCAGCGCCCACAGCTGCAAGGTGCGTTTTTTTTTTCTTTTTTCTTTTTTTTTTCTGGTAATATCGGGTTGTTTTTTTTTTTACTTGTTCAAAGTTTTTTTTCAGCTCTGTTTTATCGGGTTCAGCAATTTCAATCGTGCCTCCGTTCGCAGTTTCACTTCATCTAGGTTCCTTCTTTTCCTTTTTTTTCCTGATAATTAAATTTGTTGCCTTTTTTTTTCTAAATTGTAAATTGCAAAAAATTCCATAGAATATTTAATGGTTTTGTAAGTCTTGTAAATTGGTCTGCCATAGAATGTTTAATGTTCAATTGTAAATTGGTTTGCAAATGCTGTTACGTTGTAGTTGCTGCAAATATTGCATACTTGCCAAAATGTTTTATAAGTCTTTTTAAATTGGTTTGCTATTGGTTTTTGTTCTCAAATTGCTGAATATCAACGGGGAATAGAAAAATTAAAAACGTTTTTTTTTTAAAAAAAAGAAACCACGTCACACATAATATTTTGTGTGACGTGGTTTCCTGGAAACCACGTCACACATAAATATTTTGTGTGACGTGGTTTCTCCGAGCAACTTACAACGTCACACATAATATTATGTGTGACGTTGTTTCTCTGACTTTCTACGTCACTTGTTTATGTGACGTTAAAAGTCCATTTTCCATGTCACTTGATTCAATGTCCCCTGAAAAAGTGACGTGGAAACCCCCAAAATTTGTGACGTTAAAAGTACTTTTTGTAGTAGTGTGAATATCTATCTTGTTAGTATTTGTATATATTATATATAGAATAGGGAAGCACAAGCTGGAAGCTTGTAGAGTATATAACTCTCTGTATCTATGTATCCCTAAACCATAGCAACAACATAAGCAAGTAACGGGTTATCGACCGCGATGACCCCAATATTCTGATAGTAGGCCGGATAGGTATGGTTAGATACCAACACAACCTTAAGATAATAGAAGTATAAGTAGAATAAGTAAAACAAGATATCTTGATACACTAAGTAATATATTTAGATACTATAATAGGATCTTAGTTATTTTAATTGTTTTAATAACCACCCTATCTCATCAAGAGTTTAAAGTTATTCTAATTTGTCAGAAAAGCCCAATTTAAAGAACGGAAATTTGATTTAGTACTTTGGAAGAAAAAGTTTTAAATTTTTCATATTTTCGGGCTTTTGACAATTAAAAAGTGATTATAAATCAATTAAAATGCTTTAATATAGTAGTAAAATTTAGGTGTTACATCTCTCGTATATGGCAGCACTGCAGCTGTAGCCGAAGACCATAAAGGGAACATATATATAAATATATATATATATATATCATATATCTTTATAGCTGAAGACTTTTCCTGTGTAATGATATATCACCTTTGACCTAATAGTCACTTGTTTGTAGTAAGGTCATGGCATATCACTTGAGGGTAGCCTAGGTGTGATGTAACAAATATGAATAAAATAAGGTTACGGTTTGGTCATAAGCTTCCTCTTTAACATTTCTTTAGCAGTAATTTCTTTTTGAAAAAAATCATTATGAAGTTCGAAGAGAGAAGTGTAATGAACAAAAAGTGGTAAAACAAGTTATTATATAATTGTGTGTGTGTGTGTGTCCAAATAAATGGCAATTTTCCTCTCTAACATTTATTGATCACCAGCGTCCTTTTTTTTTCATTAATTTAAGAATGGCAAGAAATGTGAGTCGTCTGTGTGTAGAAACACTAATTTAAATATTTAAATGATCCATTTATATACTATTATCTTAGCCTTTATAGTTTAACAAAATATAATAGTTCTTAGTGCCGTTGATCATATCTATTTTAACATCCATGCTCTATGACTTTTTGATTTTTTTTTTTTTGAATAGTTGTATATGATATAAGAGCCTGTTTGTATTAGCTTTTGGAGAATAGCTTCTGAGAAAAAGCTAGAAAAGTGTTTTTTTCAGCTTTTCTAAAAAAAACTGGAAAAAGATGAAAAAATAGTTTTTGATGAAATGTGAGTGTTTGGATGATTGTTATGAGAATGACTTTTTCTATGTATAAATTATTAAAAAGGACATAAGTTTAATGTGAGAGAGGATAAGGGCATTTTCGATAGATCAATATGACATGTATAAAGATGGCATATTTCTATACCTCATACTTCACGTAAAAGTGGGAAAAAGTAGCTTTTTCCCAAACCTAAGTTTAGGAGCTCAAACCATGGTTTACTTGGAAAAAGTGCTTCTACCAATTTTTTCATTTGTTTGGCTGCTATTTTTTAGAACTTAGGTTTGGAGCCCAAACATAGGTTCTAAAAGCTTCCTGAAATAGGCCCTAAATAAGGTTCAATAATTGATCGTAATACAATACAAAAGAACTGTCATAAATTATGTCCAACAAATTCTAATTTGTTTAAATATCCCCCAAAAAATTCAAATATTCGTGTTGACCAAAAGAATAAAAAAAAGAGCATTCCTTTATCTAGCAAACTAATAAGATAAATAATAGAGTGTAGAGGGATCCCTTGAAGAGTTTTCACTCAGGAGTTATTTTGTCTTGGAATTCTTTTGGTTCAACACCCTTGAAGAGTTTCAAAACAAAGCAATTTTTTCCTTTACTGTTAAAATATTAACGGTCAATATCAATTTTTTTATGGTCAACGTTGATATTTTAATGAAAAATGGCAAAATTGCTACATATTTTGAGACTTCTGGGGCAATTTTGGGTTCAAAAAGACTTCCAGGATAAAATAGCTCATGAGCAAAGACTTCCAGGGTAAATTTTCAGCTTAACGTTTGATGTAATACCAATAATAAGATTCTCAAATTTGTATGGCAAGGATGTGAAATCGTCTGGCATTAGATATTGATATACCACTCCCCAATTTATAACTTTTTTTACAAACTAGTTATGATCCTTAATGCAAATAATTTAACAAAAAATTTTCAGAGAATCAGCATTCTTTTATTTTATTTTATTTTACATCTAACTATTTTGAAGTTGAATGCTATTTGTGTTTTCATTTAATTTAATTGTAATATTTAATATATTTAAAACAAAATGAAATGTTCTAATCTTGTATCTTAGATATTATGAAAAAAGTAACAGGAATAAGATTCTGTCCTGGTCATACTTGACAGTAGTGGGATTCGATAAATAATTGAGCTAAAAATAAGATTCTAAAATTCGTTCGTCAAGAATGAGAAATTATGCAAATCTCCACATTCATAATTTTCCACATTGCACATGTTAAGATATAGTTCTCGTACATATGATTAAAGAGAGTATCTTCATAAAATTCAAACTCATTTTTTAAAAATTACTTATTATTTAATTATTTTTCTTTTTACTTACAAATTAATAATGTAGCTGAAAAATATTTATTCTATTCCATCCCATCTGAGCTTACCCAACTTGAAATAAGTTCGGGTAAGTTTCATGACCCGACTAATGGTCATAGGGCTATAAATATGGATAGCATTACATCTTCCTGCTAGTACAAGCCAGATACAAAAGGGAAGAGAGAAAAAAAAATAAAGAAAAATTCAGAAGCATATATATAGATAAAGAAAACAATTGTAAAATGACAGTGGAGAAGACCAAGGCTGTCCTTACTAAAGAACAAGTGAGGGATAGATTGAAGAAAGCAGACATCAATGGTGATGGAAGTCTGGACACGGAGGAGCTGAGGAACATATTCCAGGAACTCGGTTCAAGCTGGCCAGGAATAAGGACCTGGCATTGTATGCGAAAGACTGACGGCAACGGCGACGGAAAGATCAGCTCCTCCGAGATTGGCCAGCTTGCTTCTTATATCATGAATTGGTATGATGCGCCTAAGTAAACACTAATATATGTGTCTCTCGTATATGGCAGCACTGCAGCTGTTGTAGCTGAAGACCATAAAGGGAACATATATATAAATATATATTTATATATATCATATATCTTTATTGCTGAAGACTTTTCCTGTGTAATGATATATCACCTTCGACCTAATAATCACTTGTTGGTAGTATGGTCATGGCATATCACTTGAGGGTAGCCTAGGTGTGATGTAACAAATATGAATAAAATAAGGTTAGAGTTTGGTCATAAGTTTCCTCTTTAACATTTCTTTAGCAGTAATTTCTTTTCGAAAAAATCATTATGAAGTTCGAAGAAAGAAATGTAATGAACAAAAAGTCCTAAAACAAGTCATTCGCAGGCAATCATCTATTTTTCTATAATAATTATGTGTGTGTGTGTGTGTGTAAATAAATGAATGGCAATTTTCCTCTCTACCATTTATTGATCACCAGCGTCTTTTTTTCCCATTAATTTAAGAACGGCAAGAAATGTGAGTCGTCTGTGTGTTGAAACACTAATTCAAATGTTTAAATGATCCATTTATATACTATTATCTTAGCCTTTATATTTTACCAAAATATAATACTCCTTAGTTCCGTTGATCATATCTATTTTAACATCCACGTTCTATGACTTTTTTTTTCTTGAATAGTTGTATATGATATAAGAACCTATTTGGATTAGCTTTTGGAGAATAACATATGAGAAAAACAGGAAAAAGATAAAAAAAATGGCTTTTGATGAAATGAAAGTGTTTAGATGATTGTTATGTGAATGACTTTTTCTATGTGTAAATTATTAAAAAAGACATAAGTTTAATATGTTGGGAAAGAGAGAGGATAAGGGCATTTTCGATAAATTAATATGACATGTGTAAAGATGGCATATATTCTACCATGTATTTCGCGTAAAAGTAGAAAAAAGTAGCTTTTCCCAAACTTAGGTTTAGGAGCTCAAACCATGGTTTTCCTGGAAAAAGTGTCTCTACCAATTTTTTCATCTGTTTAGCTGCTATTTTTCAAAATCTAGGTTTGGAGCCCAAACCTAGGTTCTAAAAGCTACCCCAAACAGGCCCTAAATAAGGTTCAATAATTGATCGTGATACAATGCAAAAGAACTATCATAAATTATGTCCAACAAATTTTAATTTGTTTAAATATCCCCAAAAGAATGAAAAAAGAGCATTCCTTTATCTAGCAAACTAATAAGATAAATAATAGAGTGTAGAGGGATTCCATATATACTATAGCTAATATTCCAAATTTAATAAGGCAATCATCTGATGACATGAGCAAGTCAAGTGAGCAGGAGCATATTAATTTCAATGATTTGTATCCGCTCATGTAGCCAGACCGCTTTTCCTACTTACTAAAACATGAGTATGAAATAAGTATATGAAGACCATCTAAATTTCATTGGATGATCTATATTTGACTTTTTAAAAGTAATAATCTTTTTTAAAAATATCTTTATAATAAGTATAGAATCTAAAATAAAGATTATCTCTTTCTATCAATATTAAAAAAATGAGTTTTTATTTAAGGAATTAATCACCTCTAAAAACACATATATAGACAGTTTAGATAAGATTTACATAATATTTATATATATATATATATGTTTATCATTTTCTACTCACCTTTCTTATGAGTAGGTAGTAAGCCAGTTTCGTAGTGAAGTTTATCCAACTTGAAATTTGTAACACCCCAAATTTTAGAAAAATAAGAAATAAGGAAATATTTGGAATCTTGGGGTATTACTTGATATTTAAATAATCTTATAAATAAATCTGGAAATTAAAAGTATACCTAGAGAAATTATTTTGGGACAAATTTCAGATTTATTTGTAAATAAAAATGGTAAAAGAAATTACCATTTAGAAGAAAATGTAAATTGGGAAATTGAAAAGACAATATCTGCCCCTAGTTGGAAAATATCCCCAATTAAAAAGGAAGGGCAGGATAGTAAAATACCTGATAAAAATAAATATCAGTTTCCCTTTTTAATCTCAGCCATACATGTGTCAATTTGGTGATTCTACTTTCTTCTCATATCTTCCAAAATATTCCCTCTCTTCCACGTGGATACACACACATATATATAAAAAGAAATATATTAATTATATACTCTCTCTCCGTCAGAATTATACATATATATATATATATATATAAAAAAATATAATAATAATAACATTATATACTCCCTCTCTGCCCGAAAACACAAGCACACACACACTCAAAAATCACACACTCTCTCACTCACCATTCTCATCTTCCTCCCTCCGTTCCTTCGACTCTGGCAGCGGCGACGGCGGCTTCGACGGCGGCGAGCGGCGGCCACGTGCAGGGGAGAACGAACAAGAAAGCTAGAGGAACCTTAGGTAAGCATATTCCCCTCATTTCCTTCTCTCTCTCGCGAATCTGAGCGTTTTTGGGGGGATGGTTCAAATTTTTCAGATGTTTTTAGGGATCTCTGAAATTATAGAAGTGAAGCTTGAAGCTTGTTATTGTTGTTTGGGTTGTTGATTTTGGAAAGGAAGTGTATTGGAATCAAGATTTTCGAATTTTCTCCTCCCCTGCTACTGTTCACCGACGGCAAGAACTTGGGGATTTTGGGTATTTGTTGCTTTGAAGCTCGATTAGTCTGATGCATGAGTGATTTTAGGCATGTTTGTGCCTTGAATGTGGATTATTGAAGTCTAGAAAATTTTTGAAGTTTTTTCCCCTGTTCTGTTTCTCTGTTCGGCCAGGAAGGAAGAAAAATTTATGGACTGATATATACATTAATTGAAAGCTAGAATGGATGTTTAAGTATGTTAATTGAAGAATCCTTGATTTGTTGCTTTGTTGCTTCCCCTGTTCTGCGCTCAGTTCGGCCAAGAAGAAGAAAATATTTGAAGTACATATATGTATGAAATGGAATCAGAAATTGAGGCTTTAGGTGTGTGGATTGATGAATTTTTGATTTGTTGATTTGTTGCTCAATTTCTTGGTTTTGTTCTGTTCTGGCCGAGAAGGATAAAGGGGAAAATTTCTGAAATATAGCATGTAGGAATTTGAAATCTGAAATGGATGGGTTGATATTTGAGATGATGAAATTTAGAAATTTTGGTTGTTTCTGTCAGGCCTAACTTCAATTCCCTTGGAGTTGCTTATTTTATTATCTATTCTTTTGGATACAATCACAATGCAAATAAGAGGAATAGATGGAATAGAGGTGATTGCATTGACTATAGAATTCTTGTTGTTCTTGCTTCAGTTCTGTGCAGTTAGGGGAAAAGAAAAGAGAAGAAAAAGAAATATGACCATTGAGGTGTTTTGTTATTGGAAAATGAATTGAAATTTGTTTACTTATAAAGGATTGATCTATGGTTTTCAAGTGGTTCTTTAGGAATGATATTGATTGGATTTATTGGGTTAAATTAGTGTTAAGATTGAATCTTAAACTAAGATGGGATTAGGTAGATGAAGAGGAAATAGACAATTAATGCTAATGTTGATTGAAATTTTAGGCACTAGAGTTGTGATATTTAATTGTAATGGTTGCTGACTTATGGGCAAAGGAAGGGAAATAATGGTGTTAGTTAATGGGAATTGATTTAAGAGAAGTTGGGAACTTGATTGGTTGTTCTTGGATTTATTAGACTTGGTTTAAAGTGTTATGTGAGTTGAATTCTTTTGGATTATCATTTTAAAGGTTGTGAATTAAGATTTTATTTGCAATCAGGATAAGATTAATGAGGTAGAAGGAAATGGGAAGTTAATATTGTTGGTTGTTGGTAAGGAGGAAAGAATGTTATGATATTTTGTTAAACCAAAATTAGGAATGATTAATAATGTTGACAAGAAAGGAGATGGCAATGATTTTTGCTCTTATTAATGTTAGATGGCTGGTTTATTTGTAAAAGAAAGGGAAATGATAATATTAATTTATTAGAAATAAAGTATAAGGAAATGTGAGGGGAATTAGTAATTCTTGGGATTATTGGATTTTGGTTTGAAGGATACTTTGAGGGGAAATGTTGAAATTGTGGCTTGGAATGATCTTTATGGGACTAAAGTAGTGTTAAAATTGGATTTGGAATTAAGATAAGATTTATTAGATAGAAGAAAATTGATTAGTGATTATTACTTGAAGTGTCAAGTCAATACTGTTAAGTGTTTATGGTTCATGAAGATAAGTTAAGAATGTGCAAGTTGGTTGGAAGGCAATTCATTGCTTAAGGATTTTCAAGGATTTGGACAAAGCTTTAAAGTGGAATTATAAATAGGTATTATTGCATTTAATTAGTAACTTGGGATTTAATCAGTGCTAAGTGAATTTAAAGCTTTAAAACTTATAATGAATATAAGTTCATTAAAGTATTAATTGATTGATAAGAAAGGTTAGTTAATTTAAAGTAGTTAAGACACTTTTGTGTTTATGTGTATATTAAGTTTATTTGTGTATATATTAATCTATGTTTGTGCAATGTTGATTGGCAATGATATGATTAATCATTTAACTAGAAATTTAGATTTAATAGTATTAGAAATAGAAAGGGGGTAGTATGATAGGAATGTGAGAGACGTTTAATTATTATATTCAAGATTAGATATTAATGTATTATTTTATATCATAAATATTTATAGGACAAGATAGTGGGATTGAATCCCCAGAGTACGAAGAGATAAAGGAGTTTAGTGAAGGTTAAGCTCAAGAATCAGGTAGCAATTTATTTCATATAATATTTAATTACAGCGCACTACATGCATAAATTTCATAATATCTGCTACAATAGTAATTTTATTCCTTAGAGGTTATGAGGGGAGTACTCCAAGGCTGAGGTGGGTCGCTCCCCCTTTGCCAGAAGTTATGAAATCCTGTTACAGGTAGAGGTACCACCACTATTTAATGAATATATTGTTAATAGTGGTTGGTAGAGGTTATAAGGATAAAGATTATTCATATTGTGAAGATTTATGATTTATTATGCATGAACTCATATGAAAGAAACTGCTATTGGGATTACCAATCTCACCCCCATCCCCAAACATTTTCAGTAATGCAGGTTAGAAGAAATAAGCGGGAAGATAGTGTGATGACTGAGATAAGGCAAGAGTACTGAAGAAAATTAGACAAAGATTTTGAGATTATGTTTTGAAAAGGGAGGTTATTCGTATTAGTTGTAAATTAAGTTATTAAATTAATAATAGAAAGTATAGACATTAAAATTGTATAAATTTTATTAAGGAAATTAAATTACCTAATTATTATGAATTAGGAATAACCCTAAGAGGGTTAGTGTATTTTTAATTGTGTTATTAACCACTTTATTTCATAAGAGTTTTAAGATATTTCAATTTATTCGGAAAGCCCATTCCAACCAACAGAAGGTTGGGTAAATGTTTTAAAAGAAAAAGTTTTAAATTTTTACGTATTTTTGGGCTACTGACATTAAAAAGTGGTTATAATTCAATTAAAATGTTATATTATAGTAGTAAAATTTCAGGTGTTACAAAATTGGTTTTGTACTATCCATGACCCATATGCAAATTAAAGATGCATAATAAGACCCCCCAAAAACTGATCTCTCATCCATAACTTCTACGTCTGGTGTCTGTTTTTCTCGTTCTAGTGGTCAACTTTCATCGTTTTTTTGTGCTCTACACAATGGGATAATTTTCATGGCCTAAATCTTTTTATTTCTAATGACCCAATCCCAAAAACTGATATGTTCGGTTTTGGTAAATTTTGTCTATATGGTTCATGGCCTCCTACATCTTCTCTTCATGTTTTAATCATACATACATTAACAGATATAGAACAAAAGTTCAGAATTCACAACATACACCATGAATCCATAAATAACCAAACTTAATGAAAAAAGAAAATCATAAACACACACACATATATATGTACACCACGGCAGAAACATTTAAATTTTTTATTTGTCCACACATTGGCACACCACACATAGTATAATATGAAAGAAATAATCATCATTCTCGTTTCACTGTAAACGTTCAAAGGAAAAATTAAAACTATGATGATGAAGCAACCACTATATCTCTTAGATAATTTAAAACACACATGAAAATCACGCAGGGTAGAGGCTATTCCAGCAGAAAAACAAATAAAATTTTAGCCTCAAGATCCATTATGCTCTGATACCACTGTAGGATTTCGGGCGTGCCTGGAATCCGGTTGACTCGCTTGGTACCCACACAAAATCGGAGCTCCAATTTGGACTCCAAATACATATACAACAAATGCACATAGGAGAGGAAGAGAAGAGACTTGAATCATATAACTTCTGTTTTCTGCGTTGGTTCTTCCTTTCTACAAAACCCCTTTATTTATAAACAATGTATGGAGAGACATATCTTTTCAATTTCAAATTAAGGGAAAAATTACTCATATTATCCCATATCCCTCCATAATTATATATTAGCCCTAATTCTCATTGAGCATTACATATAAGCCCTATTTCTCATTGGGCATTACATATAAGCCCTATTTCTCATTGGGCTTGGGCCCTAACCCACCAAGGGTGGATTAGGTATATTCTAACATCTCCCACTCACACTTGGTGGGTTAAATTTTAAGGGTCAAGTCTCTTTCTCTTCCATCCTTCTTTCATATTAAGTGCTCTATCGTGACCACATGAGCACGGCGTCTCCTTTTAGGTGTCTTGTACTAGAAATCCCCTATTACAGAGGCCAGCACAAAACAACCCTTCAGTGTAGCTTGATCATTTTGATATAGTGCCTTAGATATCCTAGATTTATGTAACACCTGGAATTTTCCTATTATACTATAACATTTTAATTGAATTATAACCACTTTTTAATGTCAGAAGCCCAAAAATACGTAAAAATTTAAAACTTTTTCTTTTAAAATATTCAACCAACTTCTGTCAGTTGGAATGGGCTTTTCTGACAAATTGAAATAATTTAAAACTTTTTATAAAATAAAGTGGTTAATAAAACAATTAAAAGTACGCTAACCCTATTAGGGTATCTATTCTCAATTCATAATACGTAGGAAATTTAAATCCCTTTGAATTTATACACTTCTATTTTATGTACTTTCTACTAATAATTTAATAATTTAATTTTACATCATATATAAATAACATTACTTAAATATTTAACTACCTTTTACTTTTCAAATTATAATCCTAATTTCTTCATCTAATATGATCTTTCCCAGCTAGCTTTTCCCATCCTGCGTACTGAAAATGTTTGGGGAAAGAGTGAGATTGGAAATCCCAATAGCAGTTTCTTTCATTAACATATATGATCATACTAGTATTGTCATGTATATATTTCATAAAACTGCTTAAATGATGATAGTCTTACTCCTATTAATCTGTGTGCGATCCGCACCTACCAACCACTGATAACGATACTTTCGTTAACTAGTGGAGGCTCTACCTGTAGGACTTCTCGTTATAACAATCCCGTTATAACTAAACTGGTTTGGCAAAGGGGTAGCGAACCACCTAAGCCTAGAGTACTCCAACTGAGGAATAATAACTTACCAACTAAATGCAACAGACATTATAAAATAATACATGCAATTTAATTGTTACTGAAATAAACTGCTACCTGGAATACCAGAACTTAATCATAAGCATGCTCCTTTCTTTTCCACTGATCTCCTCAACTTATGCCACTATCAAAACCTATTTACATATAAATAATAAATCAACACCTATGCTTATATATGATTATTTAGCGTCTCTCACGAATCCTAACTTATTTCTACCCAATTATTTATAGCTTATATAAGTAGGTTTTACTTTAAATAATTTGACCCTTTTAAAATTAAAAGGCCACTTAAGATAATTTATTTCAATTAATTGTTCTAATTCTCATTATTATCTTTTCCAAAATTAAATATAAAAATCACAATGACCTAACCATAATTAATCAACCATTACCATCTTTTATCATATATTAATTCCTTATTTTATTTTTTATTTTTTTGTAGAGTATAACTTTAACCTTATCAAAATCATAGCTTATTATTGATTCGTTGTTGTCACTGAAAATGTTATTTAAGAGAACAAAAATAGAACAGAGGTTTCAACATAATATTTTACTACCTTTATCTTACTTTACATCCATTACTCATTTAATACAAAAGAACTCTATCACTTAGATTCTAGTAATCCTATAACAGAAATGTATTACACGTACCCCTGAAAATTCATATCCCAATCCTCTAATCATATGAACATTTATTTTATCACTTAGAACATTAGTCAGTAACTTACTGCCAGACTTCAACATCCAAAACTTCTCCATAAATACCTAAACACATTTCCAAATATCGATATTTACTTTTAAAACCTTTATACACCCAACTTCAATTATCCTAATCTCAAATCCAAACTCCAGATGCTCACACAAGTATATCCTTTAATTGGTTCTAAATCAATTACCCAAAATTAAATCACCAAACCATCTTTATCACTCAATTCACACCTAACCATTAAACTAATCTCTATACTTCATACAATCTAGTACTCCCAATTAACCTTTAGAATATTTATACCCTACACTATTATGAACTTAGTACTAAATGAAAATCACATTATATATAAGATATGTTTAATTTATAAAACCTAGTAGCTCTTGGACCTCTTCTTATCAACAGACTTATTATCTAATTCTGAAACTTAACTTCCAAATTTATTAAGATCAATAACCTCATGAATCCACTAACTAATTCTAGATCCTTTTAACCTCCTACATTCACCTTCAAAAATCTTAGCATATGATCAACACATATCACTGCTATATAGTCATTACAAATCTATTTATATGAGCCCGTCCTTTCTGAAAATTCTAAACATATAATTCCAAATAATCACTTAACATTACTCCCTTCCTTAAAACCAGAATTTGATGCCTTATTTAACTGACCATTAACAATTATTGCATAATCAAATGAACCTCAGACTCAGCTAAAACTAATGAGAATGAATGCCCATCATATATAAAAGTCCAACTTAATATCTTAATCTTTCTCAAAACACTAAACACTTACCTCTAACATATTAATTTGTACCTTAACATTCTTAAATTCACAAAGAATAACAACTTCTATAACTATAAGCCAACTTCAAGACTATAAATAATCAGTTCTATTTTTAGATCCATCCCTAAACCTTCATGACAAAACCTCTAAATTAATTCATATTTAATTAAGAACCATAGAACCTTCAAACACTAATGTTGCTCCTAGCATCATCTCCAAATCATTCACAATACAAAAGCTTAAAATTTTAATCTTCATATGAACATTTAACTATCCATCCAAAACAGAACCTAATGCCTCCCTCCAATAAAATTAGATGCCTCTCTTACTACTTCCTTCTATTTCCAACACCAGATGAATGCTATTAAATTCTTCTTTACATTCACTAATCGTCCAAGTCCTTTAATAAACCCCTTGTCTACATTCTAAAAGATAAATTATAACAATTATTATCCCATATTGTTGTTCCACCAACTAACCAAATCCATATTTGATCACCCAATCTCCCAAATTGAATTTCTTAACACATATAGCATAGAAATAATCAGAGTCCATGTTCCTTTATAGCAATCATTACGACTCTAGCCTAAAACATCTAATTCATATGTATTTATTCAAACCACCAATAAATAATTTCCCCACAATTAACTAATCACCAGCTCAAACCATTGTTCTTCCCCCTTGAACATGAAGAAAAATCATACCTTTAATTCATAGAAGCAAGCATTTAAGTCCTAGATCACACTCCAAATAAATATCACTCACTTAATCCAATATAATTAAAACTTAGACACTGCTAAGTTATAACAAAAGCAGAACAGAGAGCCTTTATGCTCAAATCCATACCATTTCATAAGAACTCAAACAAGGTAGTCAAGTAAATCACTCCTACTATTTCTATGCTTAATTCACATAATTTCCTCAACTCCCATAATCCTTTCCTATGAACCCAAATCTTCTTTTACAGCCAAAGTCACACACACACACACATATATATATATATCCCTAACTACTCCATTTTAGCCCAACATCATATAGAAATAAATTCCAATTAAACTTTAATATCAACCAATTCCCTTCCTCTTTTCTACATAACCGAATACCCACACAGAAAAGAGGAACATAATTTTCAATTATACATTATGAAGCTTTAATCCAACCATAATATCCCACAAATCCCCTCTTCATAGCATTTGGCCGAACAGGACAGGGAACAAGAAAGGATGAAAAAATCACAAAATTCCATAGACATACAAGAATAGGCCAGACGCAATCAACACCCATTCCATTCTCTCTTAATCTTCAACAGAAGCACAATCATAAAAGAACACCATCCTCAAGAAACAAGAGAGTCGGCGGAACAGAGAGAAAAATAACAAAGTACCAAGATCATTCAATCAGAAATTTCAACATACAAACACTCTTGTGAATTTAAAATTACCCTTAAGCAAGACTAGTTAAGCGTTCCAACCATGGTTGCCCAGAAATTAGCAAAACTAGCTTCGGATGAACAGTGCAAAATTTGGGATTTTTGGAGCTACACAGCCAAACTCGATTCCCCACTCTAAATCACAACCAAAATCATCCAAATCGAAGTTTAAGCATCATTTCTATGAATTTAGAAACCTTAAAAACCCCCTAAAAATTCGAATTACTCTCATCAGCTTGCTCGAAATCGAACCGGAGAGAGGAGAAACCAGAAGGAAATACGCTTACCCACAGCTACTCCAACCTTCCCTTGAACGTCCGCCGCACTACACCACCTCGCTTCGCCGTTTTCGCCGCCGGAAATGGCTTGCCCTGCCGCTGGAGGTGGCTGGCCGAGAGAAAACGAAGGAACCAGAGGGAGAGCGTGGGTGAGTGAGGGTGAGACGGGAGAGAGAGGAATGGAAAAAGAAATGAACACGTGGGGCTTTAATAATAAAGGAAGGAAGGGGATATTTTAAATGAGTTTTTTACCATTTTGCCCCTTCTTTTCACTGAAGATATTTTTTAACTAGAGGCAGATATTGTCATTTTCATTTCTCTTTTTCTATTTTCCTCTTAGATAAGAATTTAATTACCATTACAATCTACAAATAAATCTGAATTTGTCCCCAACATAATTTTTCTAGATATGCTTTAACTTCTAAATTTATTTATAAGACTCTTTAAATAACAAACAATACCCCAATGTTCTAAATATTCCCTTATTTAAATTTATCTCCTAACTATTTTTCCTTAACTAATAAAGAGAATGAACCTTAAAAGTTATTAAAAATACGCCTGGCCTCATAAATTTATTTATAAGACTGTTTAATTTCTATATGCCATTTCACGACTTTAAATAAATCCTTATTGTCTCTTTTTTCCAAATTAAGTTTTATCTCCTAATTATTTCTCTTTATTTCTTAAAGAAAATAAGCCTTAAAATTATTAAAAAATATTCAAACATCATAAATTTATTTTCAATGCTTTTTAATATTTTGGGTAATATTTCCAAAACCTTGAATAATTCCCTATTTTCTATTTTCTAAAATTTGGGGTGTTACAATTTACACAAATACACTTCTCTCATCGCCAATCTAATCCCTTTAGAGTCAATATAAAACTCAGATTGCCTTTCTCATATGCAGTGTCCACACTTATGAAATTAGCACACTAATATCATAATGGACAGGTCTCAGACACTAGCATAAGTGTATTTTAGGTAATCTTCCTTTCGCCCAAATATCACTTCAATATGAGTAAACCGCTTTCCTAACATAAAACCTTTAGATCGCATTTATCATGATCATAGGATATATGCTAAGGTAGGAGATGCTAAAACATATTTCCATGAAATTGTCAAAGTTGAAGGACATCCAGAAAGTATGGAACCTTTCTTGGACTCACACGACAATGAAACAGGGATTCATTCATTTGCTTCCAGTTTGTAGTAATCTTAGCACATGCGGTATGAATCGCATGCTATGGTGTTACTCTTTTTTTATAAGAGCATACGTCAATTTGCTTGTATCATTAACACCGTACAGACTTCAGTATAGAAACACACAGTATCTAAACCGAAAATTCTTCAACTATTCTTGCATTATATGATGTCAATTTTGAAGAATGTTGTTGTCTGGTTATAGGTATTATGAATGTCGGTATCCATAATTCGATCCATATGCATATAACCATGGATCTCATCTCAACTTGCTGCACTTTTGAGTCAAGGCGACATATAGTTTATCTTTCTTCTCCACCATAGCAGTATTTTCACTGCTTTGCTGGTGAACACATTGTCTCATCTTTGCACACTACTCCTGTGTGTCAAAGGCGGTCGCTCGTGTGAGAGAGCCGACCTCATTAACCAGTACAACATACTAGACATTGTATACTATCACACACACATGTAAAGCCTTAATAAAGTCTCCATTACTTCATATCCTATGCTTGCCAAAGGACTTATCTTGTTTCACAGGTATATCCTTAGCCACAGGCTCAATAGCCACAGGCTCAATTAGGGGACTTTGCATAGGAACTTGATTTTAGTAACAACCTTATGTGCTACAACATATCTCACATATTTATCTTTGTATGTTACTCATGCTATGATTGTAACACCCCAAAAATTCGAAAAGAGAAAATAAGGGAATATTTGGAATTTTGGGTATTTAGTTTATTATTAAAAAGTCCTATAAATTAATTTTAAACAAAAATGTATCTAGGTAAATTATTTAGGGGTTCAACTTGGATTAGTATTTTAAATAGAGTAAGGTAGCTTAAATTGATTGGGTAATAGAAAATAAAACATGTGTGGCAGAAATGTAAATTATAATAATATTAGGGCAAAAGAGGGTAGATTAACCCAATTTAATATTATATACTCCCTCCCTCTCCTTCATCAGCGCACCATCACTCTCTCTTCTCTCTTTCATTTTTTCTTTTTCCTCTTCCTCATTCTCTCTCGCGCTCTCTCTCTCTCGGTTCAACGGTCACCGACGGCTTCGGCGGCGTTTCACGGCGGAGGAAGGCTTGGGTGATGCATGCAAGGTCGGATTTAAGCGTAGGTAACTCTCCTCTCTCCATTCTACCCTTTGTTCTTCCGATTTGAGAGAGAGTTTGGAGAGAAAATCGATTCGGGTTATGTGGTTTTAGGGATTCTTAAATCAGTAAAAATGAAGCTTAGGCTTCTATTTAAAGGTTTTGGGAAAGATTTTGAGTAGTGGTTTGGTGTTTGGCTGATTGTCTTCAAAAGCCCCAAATCCTGTCACTGTTCCGGGTGCGATTTTGGGTTGATTCCGGGTTGAAATTGAGATTAAGTTTGATTAAACTTGATTAGAAGTAAAATAGAGTTGATATATAGAGATGCATGTCAAATTTCTGGGGTTTTTGGAATTTTTTACTGATTTTTGATTTCCTTCCTCTATTTGTTCAATTCTTCTACTTTGGATGGCTACAATTGGTAATTGGATGAAGTTAAGGTTAGAATAGAACCAATATATGATTTTGCATGTTGAATTTTCGGAGCTTTGGGGGGTTTCTTAATTTTGTTTACTCCCTCTGCTTGGTCCGATTTCTGGGAATTTAAAGGGACTCTGAGAAGGATTTAATGATAATGATGGTGGGTTAGAACGGGTATATGGATGTGCATGTGTCAGAAATTTCTATTCTTCTCTGCTTCCGTCTTTCCCTGTTCAATTTTCCATTCTGCTGGGCGCATGATGAAGATATAACAGAGTTTATATATGTGGTTGCATTCTTAATTCATGATCGAATATGGAATTGATTTTCTTTCTTCCTGCCCTGTTTTGGTACGTGTACAGTAATGGGGAGAAATTGATAGTGTCAGGATTGAAGTGGGATTTCGATCTTACCTATTGGGCTCTGTTTCTGTGATGTTTAATTAATGCATGGATTATGAAATATTTTTCTCTCTTTGCCTACCTTGTTTTGATTAATGATGAGGAAGATGGTACTGCATGTGGATTCTTTTTCTTTGTGATGTATGTAAATAAGATATTGTTGTTTGAGTCTATGTGGTTTGGTACTTTAATTATAACCAATTGAATGATGAAGTAAAGGCTGCTTAGGAATTTAGTTTGAGAAACAAAAGTTGACTGTGAAACTTTACTTTGGGTTTTTAAAATGGTTATGGATAAATCTGATTTGTAGTTAAAAGGTGAAGATTTAGGATGTAATTGATTTAAGTTGAAATACAAATTGGAAATCATTTATACACATGAATTGAACATTTGTTTGAATAAAGAAACAAAGTTTGTGGTTTGAAAACAATAAAATCCTCTTTCTTTGATGTTTCGTTTTATTCTATTTTATCAGATTTGGGTTTTGATGATGTAAGAATTATGGAATGGGTTCTGTACTTGCATGTGTCTAATTTGTGTTGATTTGCAAATTTTCAAACTCGTCTCTTACTGTTCGGTTTTGGATTGTTGCTGATGCATGTGAGATTAGGATGTAAATGCTTTAATCAAGGTTGGATATGTTGGTTTCTGATTGGTGTTGTAAGTTTTGCTGAGATTAAAGTTATAATTCACTAAAATAAGCGACTAAGGCATGATAAAAGAAAGAGACCGATACTTGGGAAGCTTAATGTCCTGATTTGAAATTTATTTAGGTAAGGGTTCGGAGCTTTTTGAAGAATTAAAGATGGCTAATAATCATTTGTGGAATTGGTTTATTGTTCATGGGTTAAAATTATCGGATTCTCATACTGATAAAAGAAATTAGTAATTAAAAGTTGTTATAAGTGTAACAGAGTTTATTGTTGTAATTACATGGGTGTTTTAACTTTGATTCCATGAGTATTGCTTTGTCCAGGTTAATATCATTGCTTAAGCTTTTCTTATTCTAACCTAGATTTACCTAAATTGTGATAGAGAGCAAGTATATATATGTTAATTGTGTGAGGACTAAAGTGTTTAAAGAATGGTTTCTATAGAAACTATTGGTCAAACATTGAGAATAAGAAAGTTTAATGTAAGTAAATTATTAAAGTAGTCTTGAATGGTCAAAGTTCTAAATAAATGTGGGCAAGTTATAATTTGCCTCGAAGACAAGTTTGGGGTAATATTGATTAAGTTGGGCTTCGAGAGAGACGCAAAGTATAAATATAGAAACATAAGTATTAAATTACTTTATTGATACATGATATGTAAATAGGTGTTGATTATGGCATAAGTTCATGAGGACAGTAGAAACAAAAAGAACCAGTTGAGGAGAAATTCCTGAAGTCAGGTGCGGTTTATTTCATAACATAAATATTTGTGTGTGTATATATATACTGTTTTGGAAACAAATCTGTTGCAATAAATGAGCATTATTCTGGTGGTGATATTATGATATTGATGATATTTATGGAGTACTCCAAGGCCTAGGTGGGTCGCTCCCCTTTTGCCAATAAATTCCTATAACCGTGAGGGTTATTGAGTAGCTGTGAGGGCTACAATTAAATTCCTATAACCGTGAGGGTTATTGAGTAGCTGTGAGGGCTACAATTAAATTCCTATAACCGTGAGGGTTATTGAGTAGCTGTGAGGGCTATAATAATATGGATGGATATATGCTTTCATTAATTGCACAGAATTGAATTATATATGAATATGTGTATTTGAGTGTATATGATAATAAGTATGTATGAAATAAACTGCGTTGAACCTTTGCTTTTCAGTGAAGCAAGAGGCGACCGTTTCTTGGGATAAGATAGTTATGAAGAAGTAGGAATGCCTGCTATATTTTGTACCATCTTTTAACGACTATCTTACTAGTAATTGTATATATTATATAAAGAATAGGGAAGCACAAGCTGGAAGCTTGTAGAGCATATAACTCTCTGCATATATGTATTCCTAAACCATAACAACAACATAAGTAGGTAATGGGGTTATCAACCGAGATGACCCCAATATTTTGATAATAGGTCAGGTAGATATGGTTAGATACCAACCTAACCTTAAGATAATAGAAGTATAAGTACAATACGTATAACAAGTTCTTGATACACTAAGTAATAGATTTAAAAACTATAATAGGATCTTAGTCATTTTTAATTGGTTAATAACCACTCTACTTTAGTTACAAATTTTAATTTATTCAATTTGTCTGAAAAGCCCATTCCAACTTCAAGAAAGTTGGAATACTGTTTGAAAAGAAAAAGTTTTAAATTATTCTATATTTTTGGGCTTCTGACGATTTAAAAGTGGTTATAAATCAATTAAAATGCTATAATGAGGTAGTAAAATTTAGGTGTTACAATGATACTTAGGGTCTTTTATTTAGGCAACGGTCATAGTGTTTTCACAATGCATTAACACTAGGTTTGAAATTCTCATTTCAAATCCAAGATGTTCTTGTAGACATCATCAACCATATAGCCATATGTATTACCATAGTAAATACTTTTAAATGTGCATAACTATCATGCCCTTTAAAGTATCTATAAGCATTTTTGTGGAGCCATCATATGCCTCTCACAATGGTTGGACTAGTATCGACTTACAAAGTCCTACCACAATGGATATCTGGTATTTTACACACCACTGTGTACATCAAACTACCAACAACGTTTACATGGAAACCCTTTTTCCATTTTGAGTTTAAAGTTGATCGATTCAGTTTAAGGATATCTATAATCAAGACCCAAACTCATTTTAGAAGTCACTAGGGTATCTATGGGATCCCAATTGTTTACCTTGGACCGCTCAAGAATTTCCATAATATAACTCTCTTGTGATAAAGAATAGAGTCTGCTTGAGATATGTCTTTCGATCTCAACTCCAAAAATACACAATGATTTACCCATGTTCTCAATACCTTTCCTTAATAGGCACTATCAAGATCAAACTATTTTGGTCAATAGTATATCATCCAGTTAAAGGATAATATCACAAACTGCTTATTTATGGTTTCTTCAACCATAAAATAAAATTATATTAAGTTACCACTCATATGGAACCTTAAATATCATTGTTTGGATGATTGATTCAGTCCATGAATTGACTTATGCAAAAAATATTTAATATGAGGTCATCACTTTGTAAACTTCAAACATCTATTGTAGTGAAATCTAATAGCCAAAGCATATAGATTTCTTCATCCAAATCACAACTCAAAATGCAAGTTTCACATTCCACTTGATGTTAACATCAAAACAAACAGTCAGCTGTTTCCAGAATGAGTATGATTTTAAGCACATAATATATGTGAAGGTATTCTCACAATGTATACCTATGTCTACCCTTCTGTAACTGAAAGAGTCTTGTGTTGTTAATTGTTCTAACCAACTTGTTCTTAATCTTGACAATTCATTTTCTTACAAATGATCTCTCGTCCTTGTGGTGGATCAACTAACTCTCAAACTTGATTATTTCTCAAAGAATCTACGTCCTTTAATATTGCTTTCTTCCATTCCTTTTAAGAAGTAGATAAGGCCTCTTATACGGAACACTTCTGTTATCCTCCTCTAGAGCAACTATGAACATTTTTCAAAATTACTCTTTGCTAGAGCTCCCTACCTTTCTTATCAATGATATTTATGTCTCTTTAATGACCTTTTATAAGCTCCCACTCACATGGGCAATTGAGGAGTTTTGTCACTATGTCTCATAAAGAGATATAGGGAAACCGAATGTGATGAGCTTCACTATTATTTGGAAAAACTCACCCATAATAACTATGGTTCCTTTCAATTCTTTTTAGACACAAAACCATCTTCATTTTCACTTATGAAAATGTCATCAATAAGCTCCCACTTACACCAACTATAATATCATGTAATTGACCTTTATGGGCTATGGGAACACAAAAAACATGATTTGCTCTTTGACCATAATTCATGTGGTTTGGACAAAGACCACTTAGGAGGGCACATGGTTTAGTATAAAGTTTGTATCTCCCTTAAAGAGAAAAAACATACTTGATCAATCAAATATGTTACTAATCCACCAAATGTGGACTAGACAACACTCTCCCACTCACTTTTGGTGGGTTAGCTTGAACCATTTTATACATGACCATGTTTAGTAACATTTCATTACGCCTCCGAACAACTCCATTTGGTGACAGAGTACGAAGGATCATTTAACTGAATAAATATCCCTTTTTTCTTCATGAAGTTCATTGAAACTGGTCAGGAACAACCTCTGTTAGTACATAGAATTCTTAAATTCTGTATGCACTTTGACAAATCCTTGGATTTGTATGCTTTTGTGTGCTTAAATTGAGGTAATTAATATAATTGAGATGCAATATTGGTCCATAAGTGGTTAAATAATAATATAGATCCTAAGTTAAAGTAGCATGAAAATAGGATTAAATTGCCATAATTGAAGATCAATTAGCATTAGTTGATTTTTAGAGGGCTCTTTGATTCTTGTTTGTTGCATATTTTACTTGTAGGGCCATTCGAGGACCAAATATGAAGGATTCAATATGAGAAGAAGCAAGAAAAATGGGGCAAAAAGGTGAAAATTCAAGAAAAAATCAAAATACAAGCTTCTGGACAAATTGTGAAAATTACAGAAAAGGACCCGAAACTTTTGAAATTACAAAAAAGACCTTGAAATTTAAAAAATACAGAAAAGTCCCCCTCGCGGGGGGACCCCATAGCGAGGGCCCAAAAATTTTCATGGTTTCTGGCCTTGGCCGTGGCACCCCACAGCGAGGGCCACAACGAGGCCCTTATTCTGCAGAACTGAAGCTGTCATTTTGGGCCAAATCGGATCCAATTCACTTACCCACTTCTTGACCCGACTTGGGGGGTATTAGACACAAAATTTGGAAACCCTAGGTCAGATTTGGAGCAATCACAAACCCTAGATCTCATCTTTCTCTCATTTCCTCTCATCTCCATCTTCCATCTTCCACCTTATTCCACATAAATCTCCATGTTTCCTCTACCTCCACTCCTTGGTGCTGGCTTTCTAATGGAGGATGCAACATCCAAAAAAATTAATTTATGGATTAGTGATTTTTATCTAGGATTTTAATAATTAATTTGGGAAATTATTGCTACCTTATTGGAAATTGAGGATTTCTAGAGGCATAGTATTTTCTTTATTTTAAGAAAGATAATTAATTATCTAATTTGAATTGGAGGATGTAATTTGAATTTGAGATTTGATTCGAATTTTAGGATTTAATTTGGATTTGAAGATTTAATTTGAATTTAGGGATTTAAATTGAATTTGAGTTTTTAATTTGAATGGATGATTTTATGGAGATTCATTGGAGAGATTTATGGTGAAAGAAGAATTTCTAGATGACTTAAGATTTATTGATGAGAATTAATGGTAGATTGAAAATAATTAGGAGATTATATTGATAATTTAAACAGGAAATCCAAAAATAGAAAATGTTTTCCTTACTCTTATAAAAATATAAGTATATATATATATGGATATGATCCAAAACTTAGTGATTATTTAAATTTTAGGAAGAGATGCTAAATTAATGTAAAGATTTATTTTTAAAATATATACATATACAACAAAAAATAAATAAATATAGAAGAGAAGATATATATATTGTTCCAAATATTTATCTGGAACATAAAAATATATATATATATATAATAAACAAAGAAAAAAAAAGAGGAAGAAGAAAATAATATATAATAAAAAAATAAATATAAAAAAAATATGCGTGGAAGAAAGATATATTTGTATATAGATATAATACTAAACAAATAAATAGATATAGATATATATATATATATAATAAAAATAATAATAAAATAAGATCAGTGGGGCCCGCGTCTAGTATTTATATACCCCAAACACCTTGAGTCAATTCAATTGTGTGTGCAAAGCCGCTGTGTATCAGTTCGTCCTTTCTTCATTAGTTCGTCTAGCTTGCGTTCGTAGCTGTGAGTAGATTTAGGTGAGTTTTGCAGATAAATTAGATAATTAGAATCACTACTTTTGACTTAACTTCCTTCATGAACCTTTTTACATATGATTTTAGCTTTCTAATGACAGTAATATTAGGGTGATTAGAGGAAAAATTGGGACTTAGGCTTGAAGTAGGAGTTGAGTTTTGATAATAATTGACCATATAGTTCTTGAGGTAAATTAGTAGGTTGATTTTATGAGTTTAGATTTGTTTATTAGGTGACTTGAGAATTTAAAATAATTTTCTTAAGTTGAAACACTACTACAGAAAATGTCTATAGCAGCACTTATTTTGGCCATATAGCAGCGCTTATAAGCACTGCAATAGCCAGTGATGCTATAGGCTATTAAGCCTAACGCAGCGCTTGTTAAGCGCTGCGATAGGTGACCTAAAGCAGCGCTTAAGCACTGCAATAGGTAATTTATTTTTAAAAAAAATAATACCTATAGCAGCGCTTATTAAGCGCTGCTATAGGTATTATTTTTTTAAAAAAATTAATTTTTATCCCTGCATCAATTTAGAAATTACAGACATTTCCAAAACATATATACATCAAAAACCATTTATCCAGAGATCAAATACATTAAAGCAAACATTCTAATTAATTAACTCCTATATATTAATTAACTCATATATTTAAAAATGTGGTCTAAAAAGTATATCTTTGTAAACCACATGTTTAAAAATGCGGTCTAAAAAGTATACAGTCTAAAAAATGATTTTTTTTTAAAAAAAATTAAATAGACTCTTTTTTGTATTAGACGAAATTAAAATTTACTAATAACAACCAATCTAAAAAAATACTGCATAAATTCAAATAAATCTTATAATAAATTGAAGTCAACTCACACAATTACAATAATATCATCATGTTTATTGTCTATGAATATTAAGTATTGTGCAACAAAGGTTTTGAATAAATTACAGCTACAATAAACAATTAAACAAATAATAGTATTAGGCTCTCTACCCTGTCATTTATTGAATAATAAAGGCCAACTGCTCTGCCAAAATTGTAGGCACTAAGGAGCACTAAGGAGACATCATTCTGCAGCAAGAACAAAGAAAAATGCCTTCAACATAGTTCAGCAACTACATGAGAAACCATACACTCAGAGGGAGTTTCATTAATACCTTGAAATAATCAAAACTGGAATGCCTTCAGCATCAGAATCCATCACCTAACATAATCACATCACCAATGACAAAGTATGGAGAGCAAATCTCATATCAACCACTAGTAGAAGGGAATGTATATATAACCATTATATATATAAGAGGTTTCACACCTGCAGAATGTATATATAACCATTCTTCATGCCTTTGCAAATATCTCACTGTGAAATCTTAGGATTGCCTTCAAGTTTCCTTTGCCAAGATTGAATAAGGAAATAAAGAGAATCAGAACATATAGTCATATAATCTAAAACTTCAAAAAATTATTTCACATTCTCCATCCAAGCAGAAAAGAACTTAGAAGCCCAACACACTTTCAGCAATTGAATAGTGTTGTGACATTGTTGACTTCTAAGTTTCAAGAATACAATGTCTCATATTTTGATCAAAGACAATAACTCCTCTTTCAGCAATTGAATAGTGTTGTGACATTGTTGACTTTCTCTCCCTCTCTCCCTATATTTTGATCAAATGACTAATGTTGTTTTTGCAATGTTGACATTGGATTGGCTGTGCCAAGCAAAATGCTGATGGAAGTTATTACTCCCTATACATGCAATCTAATTAAATGGCTCTTATTTCAATCTCAAGGAACTATTTTATGAATCTCAAGACAACATTTGTCAATCAACTTATTAATCCCTATACATCATTAATATTCTAGTTTATTTTAACAAAACCAAAACAGGGCACAGAGATGTACAAGTAGAAATTCAACATACAACAACTACAACCATCTCTAATATCTTCTTTAGTTCTTCTATAATCTATTAACATTTTCATTCAGGGTAAGCATGCTATGGTTAATTCAGCTTTACACAAAAAGAAACAGCTTAAATGCTAATTTAACTATTAAGGGAACAAAACAAGTAGAACACAAAAGCAAACCCCATTAATCAAAATTCAAAATACATCAACCCCTCTTCCTTACCACTGGCCGAAGCAGGACAAGCGAAAGAGAGAACAAATTTCACAATCAATTAAAACAACCCTACACCACCATCAACAGAAATTCAAAACACTCTGCAACATATTAATTCTATTTTAATCCTTCCAACATTTAACCATCAATTTCCTCTCTTGTTGGCCGAACAGAACAGGGAAGCAGAGAAACAAAGTGAACCAAAATTTAACCATAACAATTCATTTTTTCCTTCTTCACATCAGCAACATAATCACAAATCATGCTTCTTTGATGCACTAGAATCAGCAGCACGAGGAGAACAGAATTCAAAGGAACAGGGGAGACAAGAACAACAATCAAAATTCCAAAATCCTTCCAATCAATCCCAATAACGTCCTTTCTTTCACTTAGGCTACTCCTAAACACGATTAATCAAGCTTTAATTCAGTGGAACACCCAGAAATCATTAGAACTCTTCGGGTGAACAGTACCCAGATTTGGATCCTTCGACCAAACCGGCCAAACACACTTCCCCACTCAAAATCGCTTCTCAAATCGCATAACTGGAAGCCTAAATTTCATTTTTATGAATTTAGAATCTTTCAAAACCCAAGAAACCGAATTGATCCCCTCACTAATCTCGCACGAATCAGAGGAAAGAAGGGCAGAAATCACGAGAAGAGAGTCACCTGAACTTAGGTCCGGCCTTGCTTGCTCCGTCGTGCCCGGAGTCGCCGTGAATCGCTGCTGAACGCCACTGCTGGAGGCCGGAGTCGCTGCCAGATTTTGAAGCACAGAGAGAGGAGAATGGGAGAAGGAAGGCGACGGGTTTGAGAGAGTATATTTTTTTTCCAAGTGTATATGTATGTGTGAGGCAGAGAAATAAAATGGAAATGAAGAAAGAATTAGAAGGAAATGGAACACATAGGAAGGGACACTAGGGTTTAGTGAGGAGGAGCAATAATGTCACAAATGGGTTTCAAAGAAGCAGAGAGTCAAAAATGGCGTGGAGGGAAATGGGGAGTGAAAAATAAGAGGGAGGTAAATAATTTAGAAAATTACGAGGGGTAGGAAATATAATACTGATTGTGAAATTAGAGAGGGACGGAAATACTAATTCATTTTAAAAAAGAAAAGAAAATTTAAAAATACCTAGTTAGGCCTATAGCAGCGCTTAAGCACTGCTATAGGCCCCATGTGATTTAAATTTTATTTTAAAAATGTCTAAAACCAATTTTAAAATAAAATTTAAATCACAGGGGGCCTATAGCAGTGCTTAAGCGCTGCTATAGGGCCCATGTCATTTAAATTTTATTTAAAAAATGTCTAAAACCAATTTTAAAAATACTAATTCATTTTAAAACAGGAAAGAAAATTTAAAAATACCTATTTAGGCCTCTGTAGGCCCCATGTGATTTAAATTTTATTTAAAAAATGTCTAAAACCAATTTTAAAAATACTAATTCATTTTAAAAAATGAAAGAAAATTTAAAAATACATATTTTAGGCCTATAGCAGCGCTTAAGCGCTGCTATAGGGCCCATGTCATTTAAATTTTATTTAAAAAATGTCTAAAACCAATTTTAAAAATACTAATTCATTTTAAAAAATGAAAGAAAATTTAAAAATACCTATTAAGGCCTATGTAGGCCCCATGTGATTTAAATTTTATTTAAAAAATGTCTAAAACCAATTTTAAAAATACTCCCCTTTTTTTATCGGATGTTCCCGAATGGACCAATTTTAAAAATACTAATTCATTTTAAAAAATGAAAGAAAATTTAAAAATACATATTTTAGGCCTATAGCAGCGCTTAAGTGTAACACCTAGACTTTTACTACTATATTATAGCAATTTAATTGAATTATAACCACTTTTATAAATATTCGAAGCCCAAAAATACGGAAAAATTTAAAACTTTTTCTTTTAAAACATTAGACCAACCCTCTGTTGGTTGGAATGGGCTTTTCGTACGACTTAGAATTTAAATCTTTTTATAAATCAAAGTGGTACATAACACAATTAAACTACTTAAGTTCCTTTATAATTTCCTCCCCTTGATGATAGTGTGTGGGGAGTGAAAACCCATTCATGGGTTCTCTGTATTTATTTATGGGTTTCTACCTTTCCGATATTAAACCGCTGGGGTTACCTCGGTTGATAACCCTTCTACCAGAATACGCAGCGTCATTAGGGTAATACATACATTTACATACGGTTAAAGATTAATTCTTTATATTCCTTCTCACAGTTAATTAAATTCTAAATTAACTAACTAGGGTGGTACATAGCTTAGCAGGCATTCCTACTTCTTCTTATATTATCTTACTTCTTCCCCAGCTAGCTTCTCCCATCCTGCGTACTGAAAATGTTTGGGGAAGGGGGGTGAGATTGGAAATCCTAATAGCAGTTTCTTTCATTAACATATATTATCATGCTAGCAATTGTCATGTATATATTTCATAAAGCTGTACAAATGATGATAGTCTTACTCCTATTAATCTGTGTGCTAAAAGCACCTGCCAACCACTAATAACAATATATTCGTTATAGTGGAGGCTTTACCTGCAGGGTTTCTCGTTAAAGCACATAAGGCTAAAACGTAACTAATCTCGCAAAGGTGTAGCTAATCACCTAAGCCTGGAGTACTCCATCTGAGGAATAACAACTTATCAACTAAATGCAACATTTATTACAAAATAATACATGCAATTTAATTGTTACTGAAATAAACTGCTACCTGGAATCCAAGCTTAATCCTAAGCTCACTCATTTCTCTTCCACTGATCACCTCAATTTATGTCATTATCAAACCTATTTACATACAAAATCATAAATTAATACTTATATTTATATATAATTATTCAGCGCCTCTCACGTTTCTATAAGGTTACCTACATCTCTACCCAACCTTTTTAATATATTTCTTAAATCAATATTTCTAACTTTAATCAGCAAATAATACATACACAAGCATAGAAATATCCTAATTACTTTAAATTATATATATATAATATATATAAAGTTACATTTCAAGTTCCTAAAAATTCTTTATTTAGAATTATAATCATTTGAGGTACCTTAATAATTTACTTACATTAAATCTTCTTATTCTTAATGTTTGATCAATAATTTCTATAAAAATTATTTTTAAAAAGCCTTAGTTATTCACACACACAAGCACACACCAATATATATATATATATATATTTATTTATTTCCTATTGATTATAAAATCTTCAAGAACAACTAAATCAATAATGTAAATCAAATCCTAGTAATTCAATCAATGACACATCCTGTATTTAAGACATTTTAACATTTCAAAAATCAATACAACAACCATAAAACCGATATCCTTGATTCATGTTAGTAAGCATTCAACTCTTATGCTATCTACTAAACAGACATTTACCATATTTTTCTATATAACTTTAATCATTTTTCATTACTCTTGAATTTACTAAACATCATTTAAATCCTTAACCAAACCCCACACCTCAATCTCTGACAATCTCCTTAATAATTTAGACCTCAATTTAGGTGCATCCAATCTCCCACCTATTTCAAACTATCATATGTACCTCAAAATGCTCCAAAAATTCAGATTTCAACTTAACACTTTTATAATCCCCATCTAATCATTATTAGTTTCAGTTATAATATAACTAATACTTTAAAACCTCAAACATATGCTAATCAATTCATATTCTTCTCAAAACAGAACTTTAACTTTTATAATTCATTGATATCTTATTACCACCTTAAGACATCTAATTGAAGCCTTTCTAGAACTTAGAGCCCTTGCCTAAATAATCCTGGAATTTGTGGCCCAAGTGTACCATTATTACCTGCACATATAACACTCCCAACCCTATACTCCATTCTTTTCAAACTCATTCCTCTTTTACATAAATCAGTAACCTTGCTCTTCATGTATTAAAATTATAATTTCTGGCTTCAAATCGAATCTCTCACTTGCTCTTCAATCCTTCTAAAAATATTAAACTATCTAATATTAAATTCAAACCAATCCTTTCATTACAATACTAACCATAGTTTTGACAAAGGAATGCTAAAACATTTCCCCTGTTCTAATGGCTGAAAGGCCAGTGAAATCACAATTCTCCTTCAATTAAAATTAATCCTACACCATCAGACATCCATTCCGTCCTTCATCCCCAAACCTCATTCTCCAACAAAAATTCAGACATATAGCTTCAAAAATAAACTCTAATAGACCCTATCAAAAATCCAACCTACAAAAATCATAAGCTACTTCCTCCTAAACCTATTATCAGTCATCAATCAAATACAAACACCCAATCAACCCTTGCTCCTTCATACTTTTATCATAGCCAGAAATCAAATCAACAGCAGGACAGAAATTCAAGCCACAACAAAATTGATACACCCTCAACCTTAATTATTACAAATCACAACAACACTCAGCAATATATTAATTCTACTCTAATCCTTCCAACCTCAATTATTACAAATCACAACTTTTATATATAACTTAATCAAGAGCAGTGATACTAGATTATCAAAATTTCCCTTCAATTCTCTCAGCCAAAGCAGAAACAGGGGAATGAAGAAAATAAAGAGAGACCAATATATAGCCATAACAATCAATAGAAATTATCTGAGCAGAGTTTTTACAGAGAGTAAGAGAAAAGAACAAGAAATTCGTCGGCCCAGGGGAGAAAATTCGAAGGAATAGGCAACAGGGAAGGAAAGAAAATTGAACAGTTATCACCTTATATCATCAAGCCACCCGAACAAGTAAATTAAATCATTTATCACTGAACATAAATTCATCACAAGAAAACAAGAATCCACCAAGAACAAGAATCGACGGAACAGAGGAGAAAGAACAAGAATCAAGCAACATAGAGGAATGGGAATTCGGCCAGAACAAAATGGAGACAGGGGAAATTGAACAATAATTCAAACCAATCAGAAATCCATCAAATCATACATACAAATTGCTTATTAGAACTTCTCAATTACAAGTGTATCACATTCAAGGATTTTCCCCCTTGGACCCGTCGGATTTGCAGAAACAGGGGAGAGGAAAAATGCTTCAAAAATCCCTTAGCTTCACTTTTAATCCATTCCATAACCTTAGAATTTCTAAAAATCATGAGTAATTAAGTCCCAAAACAAGAAACAACCGAAAATCCCCAAGTTTGCCGTCGGATGAACAGTGCACGGAGGAAGAAATTTGGGAAATCTTGATTAATCCGACTCTATTGCTCGAATTCGTTCTTGGGGTTTGTTAATCGAACCCTAAGCTTCGAATTTATGGATTTAGAAGCTTAAAAAAACCCCAGAAATCAAACCCTAAATCGGACCTCCCCCAAAAACTCACTCGAATCGGACTAGAAGGAGAAGAAAATGAAGGAAGAGAAGCTTACCATCGACTAGCCCAAGCTTCCTGATTACTTTCCTAGCTTCTCGCCGCCGATCATGGCTGATTTCGGCCGGAGCCGCCGCTCGTATTCGATGAAACCAGAGGAACAGAGGGAACGAGAGAGAGTCGGAGAGGGAGAGTGATCGAGAGAGTGAGGAACAGGGGACGGAGGAAGTATTATATAAAGGGTGAGGGGAAAAGTAGAGTTTTGACCCCTAAAACTTTCTTCTTTTCGTTTTAATCCCTAGAACCAACTTTTTATTATTTTCAGTTTAGTCCCTTCTTGAAAATAATTTTCTAGAATAAATTCTTATATCATATTAGAGATTTTTCTTAGTCATAATTTCTTTAAGCCTTAAAATAAATTCTCCTAAAGTTCCCAAATCAAAATTTATCTTCTAATTATTTTTCTTTATTTTCTAAAGAAAATAATCCTTAAAATTATTAAAAATGTCTAAAACATCATAATTTCATTTTTAATGCTTTTTAATATTTTAATAATATTTCCTAAATCTTATTTAATTCCTTATTTCCTATTTTCTAAAATTTGGGGTGTTACATTAAGCGCTGCTATAGGGCCCATGTCATTTAAATTTTATTTAAAAAATGTCTAAAACCAATTTTAAAAATACTAATTCATTTTAAAAAATGAAAGAAAATTTAAAAATACCTATTTAGGCCTATGTAGGCCCCATGTGATTTAAATTTTATTTAAAAAATGTCTAAAACCAATTTTAAAAATACTAATTCATTTTCAAAAAAGGAAAGAAAATTTAAAAATACCTATTTAGGCCTATGTAGGCTCCCTGTCATTTAAATTTTATTTAAAAAATGTCTAAAACCAATTTTAAAAATACTAATTCATTTTAAAAAAGGAAAGAAAATTTAAAAATACATATTTAAGCCTATAGCAGAGCTTAAGCGTTGCTATAGGTCCCCTGTCATTTAAATTTTATTTAAAAAATGTCTAAAACCAATTTTAAAAATACTAATTCATTTTAAAAAAGGAAAGAAAATTTTAAAATACATATTTTAGGCCTATAGCGGCGCTTAAGCGCGCTATAGGGCCCATGTCATTTAAATTTTATTTAAAAAATGTCTAAAACCAATTTTAAAAATACTAATTCTTTTTAAAAAATGAAAGAAAATTAAAAAATACCTATTTAGGCCTATGTAGGCCCCATGTGATTTAAATTTTATTTAAAAAATGTCTAAAACCAATTTTAAAAATACTCCCCTTTTTTTATAGGATGTCCCCGAAGGGACCAATTTTAAAAATACTGATTCATTTTAAAAAATGAAAGAAAATTTAAAAATACATATTTTAGGCCTATAGCAGCGCTTAAGCGCTGCTACAGGGCCCATGTCATTTAAATTTTATTTAAAATTGGTTTTAGATGATTTTTTTAAAAAAAATTAAATCACAGGGGCCTATAGCAGCGCTTAAGCGCTGGTATATGCTTATACCTATACCATCACTTTTTTTTAAAAGCGCTGGTATAGGTCATATTATACCTATCCCATCACTTGCGTTTTGCAAGCGCTGCTATTGTTGCGCTGCAATAGAGTATTTCTGTAGTAGTGAAAACTTAGAACTTATAAAAGATTTTGAAAATAACTGCTTGGGTAATGTATTATAGTTTATCGTTTGAGTTATCTAGTATGATTAAAGACATTAAAAGGTTTTGTTGTGATAGAGTTGATCTTTATGGGTGATTTTTCTTGATTTGAGTAGCTTTAAGCTTGGTTTTACTCGGAGAAATCTATGAATTTTGGTATTTGAGGTTACATTATGGAATTTAAGAGAATATCGAATTTAAGAGATCAGTTGGACTCAACGATATTACTGGTAATGTTGAATGGGTTAGTTTGGTGTATGAATTGATTTGAGAAAATTGGGTTATATCTTAGGCTTGAATATGGAAGAATTTGCTTATGGAAGATTAAGGAATTAATTATTGAATGATGAAGGGATTTTTGAGATTAAGTAATGATTGTTTAATGGCTGGATGGTATAACTAGGATTGAATTGGGCAATTAGAATTAGTGTTGAATGATGGTTGTAGTGGAATAGAGAAAGGTTGAGATTAGGAATTAATAGAAATAAGATTGAGTAGATAGGAATTTAATCTGTGGCTTGTGATTGCTTTTATTAGATAGTGATTGTGCTGTATGAATATGCGTGTTGAATCTGATTGTGCTGAGTTGGCACGGAGGAAAGCTGCATTGTTGTGAGATCGGTGCGAGCTACCAGGTAACTGCTTTCTGCTTATTTATGTGTGCGTGTCTGTTAGTAAGTGATTTAAAAACTGTACGATTTTGTAGCTATATGAGACATTTAAAATAACAGTTAAAACTCTTACTTTCCTATCACAACATCCTGTGGCATTATATTTTCAAACTGGCATATTGTTGTGATTTGGCATGTTTAAAACTGAGTAGGCATTGATTTTGTAACCATTGAATAAGCACTTTCTAAGAATCTTGCATAGGCCAAGAGCCTGATATTTGTGGTGTTTGCATACATATATTGTTTTGTGGATTCGGTTGTGTGTGCGACACCGGTGGATATGGAATTATGCCATCACGTGATGAGGTACCTGTAACACCTACTTCTAGGACTCATTCCCAAGCCTAATAATCTTTGGGAATCATATTCAAGCTCATATGGGACTTATAACATCAAAACTACAAACCTTTAAAACTTTTCTTTATTTCTGGAAAAATGCTGAAAATGCGGAACTTTTCCAGCAACTTTGAAAAATCATAACTAATTGTAGAAAAATGTTTTTGACTTGTTTCAAGTCTCAAATTAAAGCTTTAAGAGTCCTATTTCTGGGAAAAATATCAAACATAACATGCATCAACCCAGGTGATACAGATATTTGATTTTCCCAACCTGCCTTCGTTTTCACGCCCAAAAATATTGGCCTTCTTGAGTGATTTTTAGTTTAATATACATAAATCCGATTTACTTCGTTTTTGGGTTTCCAGAAAGCCCTATATGTCTAGTATTTTACATAAAAATTACAAATCTAAAGGCATTCATTTGCTACCTCGAATAATATCATCAACAAACATTGCACAGAATGGCACCCAGAAAACAGCATTTCATTTGCATGAATTGAAACTTGTTTTTAATGGCCAAGAATGACCATATACATACATAAATTCAAAAGAGAAACATGATAACAACATAATCCAGGGCATCCCAAAAATATTACATATTTATCATGAGTTCAAGGATGCACAACAAAAACAAAGAGCATAATCTTCATTTTGACTAAGCTATCTTCTTCTCTTTCTCCTTGGATGAACTTGCTCCTAAAATGGTTTAGATTTTGGGGGTGAGATTTTGGGGAAAATCTCAGCAGCACAATACTCAATATACAACCATGCAAGTTTAACATTGGACAAGATATGGCAATACCAATAACTTATACATGTGAGCATTTATGTTCTTGAATAATAACATATGGCCATAGCATTATAAGAAACACATAATCACTTCAAACATGATTCATCAAGGCAGCCAAATACCACATCACAATATTGAAACAATGCTGGAAATGTAAGAGAGTAAGTACTACCTTAGAGCTTTACAACTTCTCTTGGAGTCCCAACCTTCAAGGCTCCTCAAGAACACTCAAGAACACTAAAAAACACTCAAGAACACTCCTTTTTCTCTCACTCTCTTTGGGGCTACGAATTTTGGTGTGAAGAGTGGGGTGGAAGAGGTCCTATTTATAGGGGAAATGAGGGCAAGGATCACCCCAAGCCACCTCACACATTGCCCAATAGTTTTGAGATTGCTCTTGCACACTTATCCTATTTTAGACTAGCCTCCACTATTGCACCACTCATGCATTTTTCTTTTCTTTTCTTGTCTTTTATATTATTTCTTATCTTCTTAAAAATGATTATTTTATCCTTAGCAAGAGGCTCCCTTATCCTATTTGAACCCTAAAGCCTATTTTCTTATTTTATCAAATTAGCAAATTCCCTTTTAGCTCATTGGATGGTTATTATTTTAAGCTCTTTTCCTCTTCTTCTATCCCTTCATGCGCCACCTTTGGCCACTTGGGGAAGGAAGAGAGACTTCTCTTATAACATCACTCACATGCATCTTCTCTTGCATGTTTTTCCATTGGTTACTCATCCTCTTATTTCTTTTTTTCTTTTTCCTCTTGCATGCAATTCTATTGGCTTTCTCATTTTATTTTATTTACTATTTTGATTTTCTTCCTTGCATGTCTTTCTATTGGCTATCTTGTTATGATGACCCCTTCTTCTTTTCCCTTGCATGCATTTCAATTGGTCATTAATAATCTTTTTCTTTCTAATATAATTTCATACTTACACATATTGCAATTGCTTTTCTATTTATTATTTGCATCATAATTTCTCCTTTCTCCATGCCATGTGGCGCCACCCTAGGCTCTTTCAAGGGGGATTATCACTTCTTATGGGCTAAGGTCTTCCTCTAGTCCATTTTCTAAGCTCAACCCTAAACTAGATGGGTTTCTAAGAAAATAATATCATATTGTCATGCAAACACTACTACAAAAATCCCATTTCTTGTCCCTAATTCACGTCACTCAATTATAAAACTGACATTGAAAAAACTTTGGTGGCATTTTTGTAATTAAATATCACGCTAAAGAAGAAACCACGTCACAATAATGGGAGAAATGTGATGTGGTTTAAAGCTTTGAGTAACCACGTCACATATTATAAATATGTGACGTGGTTTTCCTCAGGTTTTTAATTTTTTTAATAATTAACCACGTCACATATTATAATTAGTGACGTGGTTTGATAGAAAATAATCAGGTTTGGATTTTTTTTTAATTTTTAAGAAACCACGTCACATATTATAAATATGTGACGTGGTTTTCCTCAGTTTTTTTTAATAAAGAACCACATCACATATTATAATATGTGACGTGGTTTGATAGAAAATCTTCAGATTTGGATTTTTTTTTAATTTTTAAGAAACCACGTCACATATTATAAATAAGTGACGTGGTTTTCCTCAGGTTTTATTTTTTTTAATAATGAACCACGTCACATATTATAATATGTGACGTGGTTTGATAGAAAATAATCAGGTAATTTAGGAATTTTTTTTTAATTTTTAAGAAACCACGTCACATATAGAAAATATGTGACGTGGTTTCTGAAAAATAAAAAAAAAATTTAAAAACCTGATTTAAAAACTTCCAATCGTGTTCATCGCCCAAATTTATTGCCAGCGCCCAGAATCCTTCAGCTCCCTCCAAAATTTCGTCTTCCTCATCCCTCAGCTCTCTCCTCTCTCCCTCACCCCTCAGCTCTCTCCTTTCTCCCTCACCCCTCAGCTTCGCCATCTGTGGAAGAAATAAAAAAAAGAAATCCCCACAAGCTCTGTGAAGAAGCTCTCTCCCTCAGCTCCCTCCTTCAGCTCGTCCCACAGCTCTCTCCCTCAACTCGTCTCAGCTCATCCCCTCAGGTGCTAGATCTGATCTAATCCCTTTTTTTTGGTTAGGAATTTCTTTTTCTTTTCGGCCAGCGTTTGGGCCGGGACTGCATGCATTATGTTGTTCTTTTAGTTTGAATCATGTTCTTATTTAATTTATCCATAGTGAGTATTTAATTTAATAATTGTTGAGCAATGTTTAATTTCTTTTTTTTTCAGCCAGCGTTTGGGACTGCATGCATTATGTTGTTCTTTTAGCTAGTTTGAATCATGTTCTTATTTAATTTATCCATAGTGAGTATTTAATTTAATAATTGTTGAGCAATGTTTAATTTCCATCAAATGAGGGTGAAATTATAGGTTTTGTAATTACTGATTGGTGTTGAATTAGTAATGGTATGCTTTTGTATTTACTGGACTGAAATTAGATTGTAAATATAATTTTTGGATGTCACATTTACAAGGGGAAACTCTGCCAAATTTTTTAAAAAATTTGTATGAAGTAAGTTAAGTGTATGGCTTGCCCATTTCTTCACAAGGTAGTGAACTAAACTTGACTAATTTGTTGGACATATGGCATAGGTTAATTAGAATGGATCGTAGTTGGATGCATGCATTGAGAACCACTAAAGAGTATCAAATAGGGGTGGAAGAATTTATTGAATTTGCCAAAAGAAACGTGCCTAGTAAGAATGGCATGTATCGATGCCCTTGTGTGAAGTGTGTAAGTGCTTATTGTAAGAGCGTTGATGATATAAGGGATCACCTTCTTTGTGATGGGATTAATCTCCATTATAAGAAGTGGCTTTGGCATGGGGAATTGGGAAGTACCGTACATGTGTGCACATCACAAAATGTAGAAGCAGCGGTGGATGATGTACGTGATGATGGAATGGACGAGATGATCAATGACATTGGGGCGGAGTCATTTTCTGTGGTAGATGAGTTTGACAAGTTGCGGAGTGATGCAGAGACACCGTTGTTCCCGGGATGTACTAAGTATACTCGGTTAACCGGAGTCCTGAAATTGTTGAAAATAAAGACAGAAAATGGGTGGGTGGACACGGGTTTCTCACAGTTGCTTGAAGCTTTGAGTGATATGTTCCCTGCCGGCAATGTGCTTCCGAAGCGTATGTATGAGGTTAAAAAAGTTCTAAGCAAGATGGCAGTGGAGTATAAGAAGATACACGCTTGTCCTAATGATTGCGTGTTGTACAAGAATGAGTATGAAGGCCTGAAAGAGTGTCCTAAATGTGATACTCCAAGGTACAAGCCGAGAAAGGATGCCGTTGGTGATGATGATGGATCAAAGAAAGGGGTACCTTTGAAGGTAATGTGGTACCTTCTAATTGTACTACGGTTTAAACGCTTGTTTGCAAATGAGGCAGAAGCAAAGAAACTGAGATGGCATTGTGATGAGAGAATCTCCGATGGAAGATATCTCTGGCACCCTGCTGACTCTCCTCAATGGAAGAAAATTGATTCAATGTTTCCTGAATTTGGTGGTGAGCCGAGGAATCTTCGTCTTGGACTGTGTACGGATGGATTCAATCCTTTCGGGAGTCTCAGTAGCACACATAGTGCTTGGCCAGTTTTGCTGGTCATTTACAACCTGCCTCCTTGGTTGTGCATGAAAAGCAAATATGTGATGATGTCTATGATGATTTCTAGGCCGAAACAGCCTGGGAACGATATCGATGTCTATCTTGCACCTTTGATTGAGGACTTGAAGATGTTGTGGGAGGAAGGCATCGATGTGTTTGATGCGTACAGGCAAGAGACATTCAAGTTGCGAGCTATGCTGTTTACCACAATAAATGACTTCCCTGCATATAGCAATCTTTCTGGTTACAGTGTGAAGGGTTATATGGCATGTCCTATATGTGAGTTGGACACAAACTGCCACCAGCTTAAACATGGAAGAAAGACTGTTTACCTTGGTCATAGGAGGTTTCTTGATCGGTTTCATCCTTATCGTAGACTAAAGAAGTGTTTTAATGGCTCATTTGAATATAGATCTGCTCTGACCCCCTTAACCTGCTCCGACCCCCTTAACCGGGGAGGAAGTTTTCAGCCGTTTTAAGAATGTTAATGTGGTATTCTGTAAGAAATAGAAGAAAAAGACCGGTTCTGAGAAGATCATTTGGAAGAAGAGGTCAATCTTCTTTGATCTACCTTATTGGCGATTTCTGGATGTGAGGCACAGTATAGACGTGATGCATGTGGAGGAAAACGTCGGTGATAGTCTTGTTGGAACGTTGTTGCATATACAAGGGAAGACTAAGGACGGACTCAGTGCACGGTTAGACTTGGTTGAATTGGGTATAAGACAATGGTTGCATCCTATAGTCAGTGAAAATGGAAATAGGGCTTATATGGAACCTGTTGCTCATACACTCTCTAAACAGGAGAAAAAAAGTCTTTGTGAGTGTTTACGTGGGATCAAAGTACCGCAGGGTTATTCTTCTAATGTTAGTAGACTTGTGTCTATGAACGATTTGAAGTTGGTTGGAATGAAGTCGCATGATTACCATGTATTGATGCAACAATTCTTACCAGTTGTTATAAGAGGCATTATGCAAGATGATGTGAGGATGACTATAACAAGACTGTGTATGTTTTTCAATTCGATTTGCAGCAAAGTCATTGACACTAAAAAGCTCGACGAGTTGGAAAATGAGGGTTACATTATATTGTGCCAATTAGAGATGTACTTTGCTCCAGCCTTTTTCGATAATATGGTGCACTTGATTGTTCATTTGGTAAGAGAGATAAGGCTATGTGGCCCTGTTTATCTGAGATGGATGTACCCTTTCGAGCAATTCATGAAAGTTTTGAAAGGGTATTCCAAGAACCTACATCGACTTGAGGCATCAATTGTTGAAAGATACTTAGTTGAGGAGGCAATGGATTTTTCCAGATCGTATCTAAAAGGGGTTGAGGAAATCCCCCGACATGAAGATGGGATCGGTAAGGGGTTACGGGGCGTTAAAGTGAAGACTATGTACTGTGAAGAGGTGTTACAAGCACACCTGTACATATTGAATAATATTGAAGAAGTGCAGCCTTATTTGGACGAGCATAAGAGGATCCTGAAAGAAAAGAACCCGAAAAAGAGTGACATGCAGATTTCTAACGAGCATAATTGGACATTTATTGGGTGGTTCAAGGAGTATGTTGAAAAGGAGACTGGTGCGCCGGATACAATAAGATGGTTAGCCGGAGGGCCTCGTTTTGAGGTTGTTACTTGGTGCTCTTTTGACATAAATGGTTATTCCTTCTACACTAAGGCCCAGGACAATAATAGCACCATGCAAAACAGTGGCGTGATGGTGGTAGCCGAAGCGATGCACTTCTCCAATTCGAAAGATAAAAACCCAAGATTGGCTTCCATGGCATATTATGGCGTAATTGAAGAAATTTGGGAAGTTAGTTACACAAAGTTCAAAATTCCAATCTTCAAATGCAAGTGGGTTAACAATAGTGCAGTTGTGATTGATCCCCATACTGGTATGATCTCAATTGATCTTCAGAAGGTTGGGTACAGAGATGAGCCTTTTATTTTAGCAAGTCACACGAAACAGGTGTTCTATATAACAGATCCCGCAAATAAGCAATTGTCCATAGTCTTACAAGGTAAAAAGCAAAAGGACCGTGCTCCCAATTTAGATCTAGATGAGATACAACCTTTAGGCGCAGGACCACCTGAACCAAGTGAATTTGAATTGGTAGATGATGATGACCAATTTGCCTCTAGAAATGATCATTGTGAGGGGATATGGGATAACATATAAAGTGAGAACCTTTTTGAATTATCATGTATTAATTCTTGTTAATGTTTTTGTTTTGATTTTGTGAAGGTTGTGGAATTGTGACTCATCACATCTTTGATATGTTTACAGGTACATGGCAGATGGTGATAACAATCAGCAACGGAACGATCCCCCTTGGAGAAAGGGAAGAGGTCCGACGAAGCTCAATGACGTTGTTGTCCGTCAGGGGACAAATGTGCAGCCTATCCGTGTGGATTTTGACGATGACATGAATCCTATCGGGGAAGTTGGTGCGAATTTCGTCAGCTACGTCGGTTTTGTGGTGAGGAACCGGATAAGCATCTTGGTTAACGATTGGCGGAGAGTCAACAAAGACGTTAAGGATCAATGTTGGTCAGATATTTTGGTATGTTTTATCATTATACTTCTGTTTGTTCCTAATATGTATGTATTCTTATTTCCACTTAATTCAACTAATGTGTTCGTCATTTTTTTCAGCAAAATTTTGATGTCCCAAACACACAATTTTTCAAGGATTTTTGGTTGGGAGAAGGGCGCAAGATGTGGAAGAATTTCAAGAATCTCCTAACCAGAGAATACGTCTTTGGAGACAAGCAGGGTCAAGATCCGAGTCAGAGCTATCCCAATATTGACCCAGACACTTGGAAGCAGTTTGTTGCATCACGGCTAGACGAAAAGTTCAAGGTCTGTATATTTCATAAATAGCTTTTTAACTTTGGTTAAAAATTGCACTGTTAATACATTATATTAGTTAACTAACTTAGTCTTAGTTTCATAGGAGGAGAGCGAAAAACAAAAGAAGCGACAAGCGAAGAATATCTATAAGCACACGATGTCTCGGGGTGGTTACAAGTGGCTAGAGAAAAAGTTGACCCAGAAACAAATTGCAGAAATGGAGGAAGCGGCACGGTCCGATCCTACCTTTGTTGTAGAGCCTCTGCCGCCCTTCCCACATCATACGAAATGGGCTGAGGGAAGGAAGAATAAAGAAGGAAAATTTGTGACTCCGGAGGTTGAGAAAGTTGCACAGAGGATTGTAAGTATTTTACTTGGTTGTTTATGCATTTAACTTGTGGTTTTGTAGCACATTGCAAATTATGATTTTGTTGGGTCATTATAGGAAGAACTTGAGGATCAAGCCACCCAAGGGTCCTTCACACCTTCTGGGAGGATGGACATCCTTGCCACGGCAATTGGTAAGCTCAACCACCACGGTCGAGTTATCGGGGAGCCGAGGAATGTAGGGCTGACCAAGTATTTCGGTCGCAAACCCCGATCTTACGCCTGTAGAGAATCCACTAAGGAGATTGTGGCCAGGGCTCGGGCAGAGATGAAGGCCGAGTTCCAAGAACAGTTGGATGCACATATCCAGCAGCTTAATGGGCAAATGGCGGAGCAGATCCGAATGCAGGTTGAGGCACAGGTCCGAGCATCTACCGTACAGCTCGGATTCTCGTCGAATTCTTCTGGACAAAATAATCAGGTTTGATCATCTACTAAATATGTTGATTTCCATATTCTGGGTTCATCAATTATAGTCTTACTCTGTATATTTTCATTCCTTGCAGGAGTCTCTCGGTACCACCGGTCCAAGCGACAAAGACAGCTGCAATCAGCCTGGACAGTTAGGATCAATTCATGAGGACGACTCAGATCCCACACCAGAAAACAACCCTGACTATGGAGAGGAGTGTTATCTCCATCTTGATTTCCCTCGCCTGCGCGCAGTAGCCAAAGCTTGCCAGTTCCCGAACGCCTCCCTCATACATAATTTTCCTATTGATGAGGACCAAGTGAAGGTGTCCGTTAAAGCTATCCAGAGCAATGAGGCGGGGGTAGATGTACCCTTTCCCGATCATGAAGTCACCAAACTAGGCGAGGCGATCGGGGCATTCATCTTGTGGCCTAGATATCTTGTACACAAGAGCCCGCAAACGGGGCCGGACCCGCCGGTTGATATGGTATGTACACTTAAGTTTTGAGACTGCTTGTTTGATATTTTTCTGGTTTAGGCATAACATAACAATGATTTTTTCCATCTCCCTGTAGACCTTTTCAGACGAATATCCTTCTCTCCAGCTCCTACGGGAGATGCAGCCAAATTTGGAGTCTGTGCCCTTTACGATGCCTCCAGGAGTAGTCAGTCCTGACCATACATACCAATTTTTGCTTCACAGTTCCCAAGATATCAGGGAGTTTTTGCTACTGCAGGAAATTGACCTTGGATGGCTTGAGTTAGCGACTATGTAATAAATGACCGTTACTTTTTATGTCTCAGCAGTATTTCTTATTAAATCCCTTTTTGATTTCAACTTGTCTATGATATATAGGTACTTCCACAGCTTGTGTAATGGATTAGGCAGGGGACAATACAGATTCTTCAGTCCAATGGCATTGATGATGAGGGATAATTTCAATACCCCGGCGGAGAAGAGGAATTATGATGACAACATGCAGGCATACGTCAACCATCAAATGTCAGTGAACCGGGGAATTATCTATTTTGCACCTATTCTTGAAGAGTAAGTTTGATTGTTTCCTTTTGCCAACTTTTCATCATTATACACATTTGTAAATGTTATGATTATTTTTAATGTCTTTCAGTAAGCATTGGGCACTAGCTGTCGTTTGCCCTAGGGATCATTGTCTGGTTTGGTTTGACTCGTTGAGGCGTAATATAAACCCCTATCATAGAAATCTCCTATCGATGTGAGTAGTGTTAATATCTTTATTATATACTAGTGTCCCAAATAAATTAGTCCTATATATATGTACTAATTTTGGTTCCATTTTAGGGGTATATCTCAGTGGCATGCAATGGAAAAAACTGGTCAAGAACATCAAGACGTCGTGCTACAAAGACCTAGAGTAAGTACTTTTGATTTAAATTCTTTCAATGTTAGTCAATTGAGATTTATCAAATTGATTGCTATTAATTTATACCATTTCTTGTGATTGAAGTACCCTAGGCAACCGACCAATAAGGAGTGCGGATATTACGTCATGAAATATATTTATGACATTATTATTAGTGAACGAACCGGATCATTCTCACAGGTATAAGTTAAATTCTTGTATGATTGATACAGTTAATACATAAATATATAATGTTTTATATAATTTCTTTGCATTGTGTAACACCTAAATTTTTACTACTATATTATAGCATTTTAATTGATTTATAACCACTTTTTAAATCCGGAAGCCCAAAAATACGAAAAATTTAAAACTTTTTCTTTCCAAAGTATTAAATCAAATTTCCTTTCTTTCAAATGGGATTTCTGACAAATTGGAATATCTTTAAACTTTCAATAAAATAGAGTGGTTACTAAAACAATTAAAATAACTCGACTTATAATGCTTGGGGTGTCAAACCCCTTACACTATACTTACATTTTCTTTAGATTATGTTCAATTTATTTATTTACACCTCTCTTACTATAATAATATATCGGCGGGTTATCTTGATTGATAACCCTCTTATATGAGTATGCAGCTCTATTATTCCTTAAGGATTTATATACATATATAAAATATATATTAACTACTAGACAAGCTACCAACTTATCTTAATTATTTAAACATACAACATATACCGGTAAATAGTCTCTCAAAGTATCTACCTACAAGGTACAAGACAAAGCAGGCATTCCTGCCTCTTCATACTACCTTACTTCTTTCCCAGCTAGCTACTCCCATTCTGCTATACTGAAAACATTTTGGAAAAACAGAGAGATTGGAAATCTCAATAGCAGTTTATTCCATATCATGTGTGCACTTATATATACATACATATACATCAATTTCATAAACCTGTGCATATAATGAAAGCATATATCCATTTTAAACCAATACTTGCAGATTCTCCAATCATAGCCCTCACGGCTACTCAATAACCCTCACGGTTATAGGAATTTAACTGTAGCCCTCACAGCTACTCAATAACCCTCACGGTTATAGGAATTTAACTGTAGCCCTCACAGCTACTCAATAACCCTCACGGTTATAGGAATTTAACTGTAGCCCTCACAGCTACTCAATAACCCTCACAGTTATAGGAATTTAACTGGCAAAGGGGGAGCGACCCACCTAGGCCTTGGAGTACTCCATTAATCTCATCAATATCATATCATCAAGATCATAACAGGAATAATGCTCATTTAAATGCCACAGATATTACAAAATTATATATATAGAAATTTATATATGAATTAAACTACTACCTGGATACCCGAGCTATTTCCTGAACCAGATTCTTTACTTTCCACTGTCTTGGTGATCTCATACCAATATCAAAGCCTATCTACATATCATATTATAATAAGAGTAAGTTAATATATGTACTTCTATATTTATACTATGCGTCTCTCTCGGGTCCTAATATGCTTGTGACTACCCCACTATTTATATCTATGAATCATTATTATTTACTATAACTATCTTGACTATTCAAAATTAAAAAGATCACTTTTAATTACTTTGCTCCAATTAAATTTCTAAGTTAACTAATTATATATTCAAATCCTCATCCTTCTCCCAGTATCTTTAACCCCTTGCATTCAGAATTTTAAAAACACTAAATTATAAATTTTTCATCAAAATAACTAATACTTATTGCTAATTAGCTTGGTTAGCATTTCAAATTCCAATGGGTTCTCTAAAAACAGAATTTTTTTCTATTCAAACAGCAGATTCCAATCATGAAATTCCCGTGGCTGTACAACCGACATACACAGGCACATACAAGCTTGTATCTCACGTATAGGAACCTTTAGTCATCCCCGATTCATTCTTTATGGGTGGCATGACCCTTCATCAAAGTTCATAAAATTTCTAGCTTTATAGTGGCCAATCTTGATCATCACTGCTAACTCACCAAAATCAAAACTACTTAAGACTTACATTACTCTTTTAAAAAAAAATTAAGAACAAAAACATTTCTTTTGCATAATCTTTTAGCCAACACCTCTTTCTATGCCCAGAAATTTCTCCATCTTCAAGATACTCTTTTGGCCACCCAAACAGCCAGATTATTAATTAATTAAACATCCCCATGTGCACTCGAATAGTCACACATTTGACAGTTAAAGAAAATCCCAAATCAGTTGTATTTTTATAAACTTCGACGATGAGAAAACATGTTTTCATCTCCAAAAGTTCTGCTCCGTTGAAAATTTCCCCAAAATCTCTTTTCCATTTCCTACAAATTTCATATCACAAGCTTTGCCACAACACTATAAATTTTCTTAAAACCAGAAAGTGTAAACTATTTACTTACATTTAATCATGCCTTAACATCATTGAATAACTAGCTATCATTTGAATAACTAATATGCTCAAATCACTTTAACCATCATAAATCCAAACTGAACCTAACTCAGATTTCTACCTTTCCAATCCAAAAAAATACACAAAGCATTTCTTTCCATTATGTTTTCCATCTTTAAATCATAAAACTCACTGATTTAGGCTTCTTCCCGGAAAACAGAGCACTTTCCCAAAAATCTCAGATTTGCATACTTCAATGAAAGTCAACATGCAAGATCATATATTTAGTTACATTCTCTTCCTATCATCATTTATTTATCAATAACATCCAGAACAAGCCAGCAACCGAACCAACAGAGCAGAAATTGAACTCAACAGAGATAAGCATCAAGGAATTTCGAAAACCCCCAAAAATTCAACACGCAACTTAATCTATTAACTCAAATTTACTCGTAATCACATTTAATTAAGATTTAGTTCAGCTCTTACTCGAAATTCCGCCGGAATCGACGCCGATGAACAGTGACAGAATCAGAGAAAATCAAAATCTAACTCTAACCTTTGATGAAAGCTAAAATTTAATTAGGGAAAGACAATAACTAAACACTAGCTTTAACTAAATCAGTTCAAAACCCCAAAAATCTCCCAAACCCAATTCGAATCCACTCTCCAAACGGCAACAAACGAAGAAATGAAGTTTAGGTGTAGAGAGAGGAGGCTCACAAGATTCGAAATCCATGATTGCATGGCCGATTAGAGCTCACCGTTGTCGAAGATCGTCGCCGTCGCCACTAAAGCTCACCGAGGAATCACAGAGAACGGAGGGAGAGAATGAGAAATGGAGAGTGAGAGAGAACTGACGGGAATGAGGGAGGAGGAAGGGAAATTTGTTTTTATAAGGGTGTGAGGAGAAAATCACGTTTCAGCCCTTATAACTTCTGTCCCTTTCAATTTAGTCCCTATCCTTAAGTTTTCCATTATTTTCAGTTTGGTCCTTATCTGAAAAAATTAATTTCCTAAAATTAATTCTCATATCAGATTAGATATTTTCTTACCCATAAATTTATTTGGGCCTCAAAATAGTTTTTCCTCAAATTTCCAAATTAAAATTTATCATCTAATCATTTTTCCTCAATTAATAAAGAAAATAAATCTTAAAATTATTAGAAATACATCTTTACTTAATAAATTTATTTATAAGACTTTTTAATTTCTAAATGACACCCCAAAACCTTTAAAAATCCCTATTATCTCTAATCCAAATTTTGGGGTGTTACAATTCTCCCCCCGTTAAATAAATTTTGTCCTCGAAATTTAGAAAATTCCATGGTTAATTATTCCCTGGCCTTACATTATCTTATTGAAAGAAAAAATAACAACAACACTAGGCATATATTTCACATGTTATTCCCACAATCATCCAACAGTACACATATAAAACCATAAGCATAAGTATCCTTACTACTTTAATCAACTTAAAACTTTCAATCATTACCAAAGATATTAACATACCACATTTGATATACTTTGAACATAATTATTAACTCTCTTATATTTTACGACATTTCAAGCAGCAACAAATTATGATTTTTGGATTCTTAACATAGTCATACCTTATTTAAAATAACAATAATATAACAATCAAATCTTGTTCATGGCTTAGTTCCATTACTTTAGTCTTCTTTTACCATTCAGACCTCACAATACTCTTATAAATTTAACCCTTTCATATACCATATCTTGAATTACCTACTAACATTTAAGGACCTTGAACAGAAAACAATTCAAATTTATCACCAACCATTTCATAAGATAACTAATATACTCTTTAATAATCAAATCCTATATAATAAACAGTACCTATAATCGATCACTCAAACTTACAGCTTTTTCACATGATGAACTTCAATCACAACCAAAGACCAAATTTAGAAAATCACCATAGTTAATTGTTCCCCTAACATCCGTATTAAATATAATAAGCCAATATATTCATAATGAAATTCATACAACATAAGTTTTTAAAATACACAAACACATATATTACAATAGTATTCATATAAGTTCAAATTTTTTTTTGTAAATTAAACAAATTCAAGTCAGCAAACTTTGGATTGGCCAACACAATCTATGTCCAATCAAACTATCATGGTATATTTAACTCTTTTAGCTTAGAATAAATGACCGTTCCCTTACATGCTAAAGTTCCAAAATTAATTTGACATTCAGAGTACAATCAAAACATGCAGAATTCCTTATTAAAACTCTTACTATTTAATTTTATTTAATATATTCAATCATAAACATGCCTACGATTTGAAACAAATGCCATCGCTAATACCCTTGTAGCATACTTAATTGTTGCTATACGTATATGAAATTGAACAACTACTATATTTCGAATGGCCGAGATCAGCTAAATGAATTTCAGTCACAACCAAAAGTTTGTCCCTTAACATTCTTCAGCAGTATTTCACATTCAACAGAAATAAACATACAATTCTATAAACCCATTATTATCCTATCTTCATTATCCTTTATAAATTTCAAGCAAATCAGAAATTAACCATAGCAATTTACAAATATCAATAACATTGGAAAGGGAATTTAAAAGAAACTTTCAATCCCACAACTTCACATTCCCTATTAAACATCTCATTTTGCCCATTCTATCAATAACACACAGACTGCATGTTAATTAAACAACAATGACAAACAAAATCTACAAATTTCCATTACATCATAAATATTTTCTCCATTTATACTTTTAATATCGGTTACCCTCATAATTCAATACCATTTTACCAATTTCTAACTACTTCAGCTTTGTTCAGCTTACTCACATAAGCTAACCTTCATTTATATATTAACTCAACAAGAGTTTTAGAAATTCGGTCCTGATTACAAAGCCCAATCATAATAATTACAAGCACATAAACTGGAACAGAGAAACAAATTTCCACACCTCAGTTACAACCTAAACACTATCAAGCATACTTCTAAACCCTTTTCAAGAAACTCGAGAGAAAAAAAAACACAAGAATTTTGAAATTCTCACATGCAAACCGATTAACCTCTTATATTAGCTTTAATTCCATTTCAACCCATGAACAGTAAGCTTCATCTCAACAAATGATTATTAGCCCTCTTTAATTCTTCACAAAACTCTGAACCCCTACCTAAATAAATTTCAAATCAAGAATCATTCTTAGTTGTCATTATCGACAAAATTGGAAGCTTTGGGTTTCAAAATCTTGGATTCCAACTTTAACATAAAGCTTTCATCATTACATACCAACACTTTCGTTAACATGAGAGAAATCAATATAACTTTAGAAAATAATCAGGGGCGTAGGTTCAGTTAGCACTTAACATAAAAGCATTAAAACTCATTTAAAACAACCAGCACTTCTTTATTTTCATATTACTTATGATCAATTAAATTCCTCTTCACACAGTCCAAACCACACAGCCTCCCACTTACACACACACACACATATGTATGTATGTATGTATATTGTACAATAGGTACTTAGGAACCCCACTCATCATCTAGCGTTTCTATACATACTTTTACTATTAAACCTCTCATTTCACAACTATATAAATCAGTTTTCATTATAAAACAGAGTCATATGGTCAGAAGCAAACAGAGCAAGTAGAACACGCAATCATCACAGAATTAGTCTCTAATTATTCTTTACACGGTTTTGCAAATCTTCAATCACTGAATATTCTTCAAGTCAGAGTCGGAGAGTTTTCAACCATGAACAGTAATAGGACATAACACTTTGTAATTCGACCTTCAATGCATGGCAGAAATCACGCATACAAACCCGTGATTCAATTCTAATTTAGGTCTAACTTGTTTAAAACCCCAACATCAATAGCCCAATTTTTGTTATCTTACTTCAGCACACCAATATCACACAAGTCAGGGAACCAAGCCAAACCGAGCAAAGAATCACATATCAACATAACCCAATCTAAACTCTTCCCACTACCAACTAGACTGAACAAAACAGAACACAAAACACCAGTCTCAATTTGCCAGAAACAACAAAAATTTAACATGTAAAATAGTACATTATTTCTTCCCAATCTTCATTCCATCAATTCATCATAATCGATTCTGAAAATTATCATATATTGCTCATCTTCGATATTGTCCGCTCTAGGTAGGGATGCTCCCATGGCTCTGGGCCCCACACGCACCCCTCACGGCTTTGTTTCTCATGGTAGGGATGATGGCACGCAGCCCCCCACACTCACCCATGAAAACATGTCTTCCTCCTAGATCTACCGCGATCCCCCTTTTCTTTCTTTTCTTAGATCTACTTCTATTGCTCTTGGCCAATCTGTCCCGCTACATTGATATAAAGTTTTCCCTTTTTGCCTGGCCAGGGCTTCTTTTTCAATAGAAGGAAAACCAAATACCAATGCAGTTAAGGATATTTCTGACCAAATTCTATTTCTGCTTTAGGCTTTTGCCTAATAACTGCTCTATAAACATTCTCTTACATCACACTTTATCAATGTTAAATCATAATACTCTGTAATCTTTCACAAGATTTTTCCATAATTCAAACTCCATACTTCCAAAATTCTGAACTTAGAACATATTCTTATCATAATAAATCTCAAATTGTTCGATCACTAACCTTAACTTGAATAATAGTACTAAAAATTTCAATTCGATTCTTTAATGATCATATAATCCATCAAAGGACCATGACCTACCATGCTTCTGCTGCTACTCTGATATATTCCTAGGAACATTTAAGCATCTATTTCATCCTCAATTTATCGAACTTACCAAACTTCTAAAATATAATTAATTTAATTTTGTAATTTTTTTTTATCAATCATAAGTTTCTCATATGTCTATTCTAGAAAACCTCATTCATAGGCTATTGATATTATCATTTTTGCCATCAAGTAATTGAGTTTAACTCAAATTTCTACATTACAAATCCTCAAAATTCACAAATCCTTCCTTGGTTTCACATTTTTATTTTGCTAGGAGGAGAAATTGTTGCTTCAATCTTCCTCCAAACTAGAAATATCTCCCAAAGTTTCATAATAAACTCCAATAAAACCTCTTATACCTCCCATTTAGAGAACTTATAAGTACTCTCCAACCCTTTTTTTTTTGCTCAATAATCTTTCAACTTTAAGATATACCTTTATTTTCTAGGGTAAAACTTTTTCCAATATTCAAAATCACCCTAATTATCGTTAGAATTCAATGAAAATCTTCTTCTGATCTGGCTTCTTATACAAAAGCATCCCCTGAGATTGGTATAACCACTGCCAAATTCAAGCCTAGAGCTATCAGCATTCAGAATCAAGTCACAATTTTGATCCAACATTCAATAAAATGTCAACATAATTCACTTCCAATATCCATATCTCACTTCTTATATCTTCCCAAGGGTAATAACAATAACCTTTATTCAACCCTTTATCCCAATCAACCAAAATTTAAACTCAAATTTCAAAATTTCCCCCATCTAAAGGGAACTATTAGAGATCACATTTTCATCATCCATTATCCTTTTATGAACTACCTCTTACATAACTTTTTAGACTTTGAGAAACTAAGTCAATACAAAATTTAACCAATCACAATCTCGAACATAACCAGTATCAATGCAACCACCAAAATCGAAGTCCCCACCATTAACACAATATTCCTCATTGTCAACCGAAACAGAGCAAGTAAAACACAAAATCAAGCTTAATAGTTCTCATCCTATACCATATCAACCTCTTCTAGTCTTCTCTAGTGGGTTCTTCACTGATTCACTTTTACTTTCTCTCTATCTGTTACTATCAATATTCTTTATAAAATAATTTCTATAGATGTTCTAAGGGTATCTATGAACAAATGACTAACAAGCAAAGTATTCTAGCTAACCAATGCCAGAATCTTTGCTCTGATACCAAAAATGTAACACCTAAATTTTTACTACTATATTATAGCATTTTAATTGATTTATAACCACTTTTTAAATCTGGAAGCCCAAAAATACGAAAAATTTAAAACTTTTTCTTTCCAAAGTATTAAATCAAATTTCCTTTCTTTCAAATGGGATTTCTGACAAATTGGAATATCTTTAAACTTTCAATAAAATAGAGTGGTTACTAAAACAATTAAAATAACTCGACTTATAATGCTTGGGGTGTCAAACCCCTTACACTATACTTACATTTTCTTTAGATTATGTTCAATTTATTTATTTACACCTCTCTTACTATAATAATATATCGGCGGGTTATCTTGATTGATAACCCTCTTATATGAGTATGCAGCTCTATTATTCCTTAAGGATTTATATACATATATAAAATATATATTAACTACTAGACAAGCTACCAACTTATCTTAATTATTTAAACATACAACATATACCGGTAAATAGTCTCTCAAAGTATCTACCTACAAGGTACAAGACAAAGCAGGCATTCCTGCTGTAACACCTGGACATTTACTACTATATTATAGCAATTTTAATTGAATTATAACCACTTTCCAATGTCACAAGCCCAAAAATATGGAAAATTTAAAACTTTTTCTTTCAAAACATTTAACCAACTTTATTTAAGTTGGAATGGGCTTTTCGGACAAATTGAAATAACTTAAAACTATTTATAAAATAAAGTGGTTAATAAAACAATTAAAGTACACAAACCCTCTTGGGTTGTCTATTCATAATTTATAATACTTAGGAAATCTAAATCCCTTAATAAATTTATACAATTTTCTTTTCTATGCTATCTACTATTAATTTAAATTTACATTATATACAGATAATCTTACTTTTTATAACATAATCTTAATTTTTCATCTAATCTTCTTTCAGCACTTCTGCCTTATCTCAGCCATCTTACTATCCTCCAGCTTCTCTGAAAACAGCAGTTCAACGCAGTTTATCTCATTAACCTTTATTCTCATGCATGTATTAACATGTATGCATTTCATAAAACTGCCCAAATGATGATAGTTATATCCCTATTAATCTACGTGCGATCCGCACCTACCAACCACTGATAACAATATTTTTGTTAACTAGTGGAGGCCTTACCTGCAGGAATTTCTTGTTATAGCATTTAAAGCCATAACTAACTGTTTTGGCAAAGGGGGAGCGACCCACCTAAGCCTGGAGTACTCCCTCTGAGGAATAAAAACTTACCAACAAAATGCAACAGATATTACAAAATGATACATGCAATTTAATTGTTACTGAAATAAACTGCTACCTGAATTCCAAGCTTAATCCTTTACTGTCTCCTTTCCTTTCCACTGACCTCCTCAGCTTGTGTCACTATTTATACCTATTTACATATAATATATAAATAATGAATTAATATCTATATTCCTGGATAACTATCCGACGTCTCTCACGTCCTAAATACTTGATACTACCCCATTCTCTTTGTATGGAAATTGCCCATATTTATTTGTTCATATTAAATTTTTTTATTCTCAATGTTTGACCAATAGTTTCTATAAGAGCCATTCTTTAAATATTTTAATTATTTATTTAACAAATAATTTAGTTTCAAGTTCAAAACCTAATTCTTTATAATATTCTTGATATCTTTACAATCCCACAACATACCTAGAATTCATATATAAAATTATTCCTAATTTCTAAATCAACGCTTTAAAAACATATAAAACATATCAACACCGTAAACCCATGTCTTCCAATCCTTCATACACATTAAATAACTTAATTCTTTAGTTCAAATAATAAATTCTATATTTATAGTAAATCCTTAATAATGACATAGAAACACACACATGAGGACATACGCAATTTCAAATAAGTGTAAAATATCAAGAATAGATCAAGCCATCCTCAACCATCGTTATTAGCAAAATTCTTCCTTATTTTTCTTCCAAAAACACCTTAATAATTAGGTTGCATTTCTTACTCCGAAAATCATTAATCAAACTTGACCCACTTTAATAATCACTATAAATTCAATCACAATTTCTTCTAATTCTAAAACCAGAATCTACACTTGAATAGTCCAATTCACCATAAATAATCACACATTAACACCATCTCTTCATTATCCTCAAACTCCTCTCCATTAATTACCATCCTTGATTCTACTTCCATCCCATTTTCATAACAATTGCTCACAATCTATATTGTTCAAATTATTCAAATATCCATTATTTGATTCCTCACAATTATAAACCCTATTAGATTAATCAAGTCACTTAAATCTATAATCCATAAACATTTTGAAACCCTTGGATTACCTACTAACATTTAAGGACTCTAAACAAGAAACAATTCAGATTCAATCATCCTATTTACCAGAATTCATTTACAATTCAAATATGTCCTGAACAATTTTAATTCATATTCTAATCAAAACTCTAAGCCATATACAATCCAACAACTTGAATCAAATCAATATTTATATAACCCTTATTTCAATCAAGGATTAATAGAGAAACCAAGTCACAAGATTTAACTTCATTTAAATTCTTCAATTGTTTATTCAATCACTATCATAATTAAATAACTTTTGATATCCCTCAACAATAATCAGCAACTATCTATCTCATTAACATCCTCACCCTTCAAGCCTCAGAAATTATATCCCGCTAACCATGAAACCTTCTAACTTTAGAACTATTTCCTAATGCTTCTGTATAACTTATTTTCAGTCCACTTTGAACTTAAAAGCCAGCAATTCACCCTTCTAGAGCAATTTAAATGATGAACCCAACTTCATAACCCAACCATATATCAACATAAAAATACTAAAATCCATCCCTAATTGACTTCCAACATCATTCAACAATTCCTAAACTCAACTAGGTCCTACACGTTATCCTTATTAAACAAACACCATTAATTCCTTTGCCATGTAAGCTCACCCTTACATTCTCCAAAACCAAATCTCAACTCTTGTAAACTTAGTCCTCATCACATTAATAAAATCGCACTCCCTTTTTAGCTTAACTTCAAAAACCAAACAGAGCATCCATTACAAAAGTCCTAAAATCCCAATACTCAAGATATATATATAATCAAACATGTTAGATCATAAATCTTCTTTTTATTCCTATCCTCATCACTGAGCAGGACCAAGATAAAGCAGTCATCAACATTTTCCCTTAATTATAAAACTAAAAGCAAAGGAATTAGATTCAAAATCCCCTTCAAACAGCAACCACCAACATTACAAATTCATTTCCCTTAACCATTTATAATTCCTCTAATTTGATCATTCGGTCAATCGTTACAAAAGAACCTTAAAGCCACTGAATTCACACAGCACCTACTCCTTTGTAGAAAAATCCTAAAGCATCAAGAACAAATCCTCAATCAATTTATCTATTATTAAATTCTCTCTTCTTCCTTTTTCCTCTCCCTACCGAATGCAGACACAAGGAAATACATAATTTCTACGATCATCAAGAGCCTCAATTTCACATGATGAGTCCTACTTCAGGTTCAATATCAACAAAATCTTCCCTTTCCCTTCACTGTCATAGGCTGAACAGAACGAGTATGGAGAAAACAAAAACAAACAACCTTCCTTTGACACTGAGCAACCGGACAACACCAGCAAATCAGAACAAAATTACAACAATTTTAATTCAAGTTAAACATCAATTTATACACAATAAATCATCACAAAACAAGAGCAGAATCTCGGCCCAAGAGAGAGGAAGTTGGACCACAGGGAGAGACAAGAATCAGAATCACAGGGAAACCAGAAGAATACGAATTTCACACAAAATCATATTCATCAATCCCATCATCAACAGAAACACAATCATAGAGCTTCAACAATTCGATGAGCAACGAAGGCGGTGAACAGAGAAAGAAAGAACAGAAATGATAAACCAGGATTTTCGACATACAAATCACCCTATGACCTTAAAAAATTCCTAAGCACGCTTAATTAAGCTCTTGAACTGATTATAGCCCAGAATAAGCAAGAACGAACTCGGATGAATAGTGAAAGAGAAGATGAAATTTGGGGAAAACCTATAAATCCTACTTCCTTACTCAAATCCGTTCACAATGGTTGTTTATCTAGGTCTAGGCTTTGTTTTATGGATTCAAATGCTTTGAAACCCCCAAAAATTCGAATTAATCTCCCCCCATAACCTCACAAATTGCGCAGAAAATAGCAGCAAGAGGAAGAGGGAAATTATCTCAAGCTCAATCCTGACCTTATATGCGTCCCCATGCCTTCGTCCGCCGCGGAAACGCCGCCTTCCTCGCCGGAGCTTGCTGGAGACCGAACAGCGAGAGAGAGCAAAGTGACAGACGCGCGCGAGAGAGAGATGAGAGAATGAGAGTATGATGAAGTGGAGGTGGGTGTGTGTGTTTCGGGTGAGAGGGGATAAAAGAAATAAGAAAAAAAATGGAAACATGGACAGGTGTGTGGTATGAATTAAAAGAGACACTGATATTTTTCTTTTATAGGTATTTTACTATCTTACCCCTCCTTTTATAATTAAAGATATTTTCAACTAGGGGCAGATATTGTCTTTTTAATTTCTGAATTTATATTTTCTCTTGAATCATAATTTTATTTATCATTATCATTTAAAAATATACCTAAATCTGTTCCCAAAATAATATTTCTAGATATACTTTTAATTTATAAATTTATTTATAAGACTTTTTAAATACTAAACAATACCTCAGGATTTCAAATATCCCTTTATTTAAATCCATCTTCCAACTATTTTTCCTCAATTAATAAATAAAATAAGTTTTAAAAATTATTAAAAATACACTTGGCCTCATAAATTTATTTATAAGGCTTTTTAATTTCTATGTTCCTTCCGAAAACCTTAAATAAATCCCTATTTTCTATTTCCTAAAATTTGGGATGTTACACCTGCCTCTTCATACTACCTTACTTCTTTCCCAGCTAGCTACTCCCATTCTGCTATACTGAAAACATTTTGGAAAAACAGTGAGATTGGAAATCTCAATAGCAGTTTATTCCATATCATGTGTGCACTTATATATACATACATATACATCAATTTCATAAACCTGTGCATATAATGAAAGCATATATCCATTTTAAACCAATACTTGCAGATTCTCCAATCATAGCCCTCACGGCTACTCAATAACCCTCACGGTTATAGGAATTTAACTGTAGCCCTCACAGCTACTCAATAACCCTCACGGTTATAGGAATTTAACTGTAGCCCTCACAGCTACTCAATAACCCTCACAGTTATAGGAATTTAACTGGCAAAGGGGGAGCGACCCACCTAGGCCTTGGAGTACTCCATAAATCTCATCAATATCATATCATCAAGATCATAACAGGAATAATGCTCATTTAAATGCCACAGATATTACAAAATTATATATATAGAAATTTATATATGAATTAAACTACTACCTGGATACCCGAGCTATTTCCTGAACCAGATTCTTTACTTTCCACTGTCTTGGTGATCTCATACCAATATCAAAGCCTATCTACATATCATATTATAATAAGAGTAAGTTAATATATGTACTTCTATATTTATACTATGCGTCTCTCTCGGGTCCTAATATGCTTGTGACTACCCCACTATTTATATCTATGAATCATTATTATTTACTATAACTATCTTGACTATTCAAAATTAAAAAGATCACTTTTAATTACTTTGCTCCAATTAAATTTCTAAGTTAACTAATTATATATTCAAATCCTCATCCTTCTCCCAGTATCTTTAACCCCTTGCATTCAGAATTTTAAAAACACTAAATTATAAATTTTTCATCAAAATAACTAATACTTATTGCTAATTAGCTTGGTTAGCATTTCAAATTCCAATGGGTTCTCTAAAAACAGAATTTTTTTCTATTCAAACAGCAGATTCCAATCATGAAATTCCCGTGGCTGTACAACCGACATACACAGGCACATACAAGCTTGTATCTCACGTATAGGAACCTTTAGTCATCCCCGATTCATTCTTTATGGGTGGCATGACCCTTCATCAAAGTTCATAAAATTTCTAGCTTTATAGTGGCCAATCTTGATCATCACTGCTAACTCACCAAAATCAAAACTACTTAAGACTTACATTACTCTTTTAAAAAAAAATTAAGAACAAAAACATTTCTTTTGCATAATCTTTTAGCCAACACCTCTTTCTATGCCCAGAAATTTCTCCATCTTCAAGATACTCTTTTGGCCACCCAAACAGCCAGATTATTAATTAATTAAACATCCCCATGTGCACTCGAATAGTCACACATTTGACAGTTAAAGAAAATCCCAAATCAGTTGTATTTTTATAAACTTCGACGATGAGAAAACATGTTTTCATCTCCAAAAGTTCTGCTCCGTTGAAAATTTCCCCAAAATCTCTTTTCCATTTCCTACAAATTTCATATCACAAGCTTTGCCACAACACTATAAATTTTCTTAAAACCAGAAAGTGTAAACTATTTACTTACATTTAATCATGCCTTAACATCATTGAATAACTAGCTATCATTTGAATAACTAATATGCTCAAATCACTTTAACCATCATAAATCCAAACTGAACCTAACTCAGATTTCCAAATTAAAATTTATCATCTAATCATTTTTCCTCAATTAATAAAGAAAATAAATCTTAAAATTATTAGAAATACATCTTTACTTAATAAATTTATTTATAAGACTTTTTAATTTCTAAATGACACCCCAAAACCTTTAAAAATCCCTATTATCTCTAATCCAAATTTTGGGGTGTTACACATTGATCATCACATCTTTATTGTTGCAGTTTTATGATACCAACACATTTACAGATGAAGATCTTGATTCAATTCGTGAGAATGTTGATGAATTTTTGCTTTCGGAATTGGTTAGTAGAGATGATTGATCATTGTACAAAATACTAAATTGTGTAACACTTTGTGAAGTAGTAGTAAACACAAGTTATATATGGTTAGTATGACTGATTACTTATATGTTAGCTTGGTTGATTGCTATTTGTGGTGAATATGTTTTCTGAGACAGCAAAAACAAGAAAAAGAAAATGGGATCAAACGAAAATATTAAAATTTAATTTAAAAAAAAATAATCCACATCACATGTTTAGAAACATGTGACGTGAAATATGCTTGCAAAAAACCATGTCACTTATTATCCAAATAAGTGACGTGGTTTCTCCAAAACCACGTCACATATATTCAAAAATGTGACGTGGTTTATAAGAAATCACGTCACTTATTTGGCTAATAAGTGACGTGGTTTCTCCACGCCACATTCCACGTCACATGTTTTCTAAACATGTGACGTGAAATCTCAGCCATTTAATGAAAAAAAATTATTCAGGGACTTATCTACGTCGCTTGTTTCATAAGTTGTGACGTGGAAAATATGACTTTCCACGTCCCCTATTTTAAGTGACGTAAAATCTCCATTTTTTCTAAATCACTACTTTTTATGTCACATAAAAAAGTGACATGAAAACCCTGAAATAACAGACATAGAATCCCCTTTCTGCAGTAGTGAAAAATTCTACTTAATTATTATGAATTCTTCTTAATGTTTTATGAGAATTCTTAGGGGATATTATCAACATAAATACTCAAACTTCCTCGTGCTTTAAATTAATGCCTATAAAATATAATTTCCAAGCTAATAAAAATTGGGACGTTACAGTACCCTGTTGCGCCACAGGGACTAATTTGGTTACTACAGGGGAGAATGCCCCTCACGTGTTTAGGATGGGTGGAGAGGCTCCAACTAACCCGTATGTGGACCAGGGCGAGTAGAGAGGCTCCGATTGGTTCCACCTAATTTTCCCCGCGGCCTGTGTGACTACTTGAGGGTTTGTTTGTATCATGATTATGATTACTATATTTTGAAAATGTTGGAAATAATATGAAATTATATCTCTTTTGTAGTAAAGTATTTGAAAATGGATATGGAGATTATATGATGTGCATCTTACTTGATACTTTGAGCATGATTTAGAGCATGTATATGTATCTGTATTACAATTCCACTGGACACCTTGCTAGCACACACCACATGTAGATAAGTAGAATAGCAGTTGCATTGGCACTAACCCCCATTTATCTCACTTTTGCAGGTCCTAGTAGCGGTGTAGACGGTCAAGGGAAGGATCCGGGAACTTCTCATTGATTCAGTGGGAAATTCTGGGCCATCAGGACAGAATAGTATTGCCACCTAGGGCTCATGCATTCCTTATTGCTTCCGTCTGTTTTATTTCAGTTAAAATGGTTTTAATTTGAGACTGTGATTTCTTCATGACAAATTATGTTAGACTATTTAGTTGATTAAAACCTTTTTTTTAGGGACCGGTCCAATTCTGGAAGATTTTGTTGTTGGTTGATTTGAAGAACATTTATGGTTTGAGTATTTTGAGACACTATGACTTCTTTGAGAATGTTTTAAGTATGTTATTAATTTTACAGGGATGTTAATTTAGATGTATATGGTCTATTTTAATTACCATGATAGAGTGTTCTTTTCTATCATGGTATATGTGTATTTTAATTATCCATGTTAGCGTGTAATGCTAGGAAACTTCTTTTTCTAACATGGATATTTTATTTAATCATGATAAATCTTTTACTAACCATGATAGATTATAATTATATTTGGAAACCTCTTTTTCCTATCATGGTTAGTCAGTTGAATTTGTATTTTATAGAAATTATGAAAATCCTTTTTCTAACTATGTTAGCTATTTTGTTAAGTTATTTCTTTTCCTAACGTAGTTAGCTATTGTAATGGTTTGATGAGGTGAAATTATGAATTAAAAGTATATTTAGGACGTAAATGTTACAGAGGACATTAGCTAGGCTTCCCCATTCTTGATGGAGGAGGCCAAGGGATGAGCTTGAAGCTTCATAGGGGAGTGTTGTTCTCCATTCTCTCTTCCTCTTGTGTATTTCAGTTTTCTAGGGTTCTAGGAATTGTTATATGCATTTGGTTGTAATTTTATTCCATATCTTTGTATGAGAGTAGTAGAAACAACTTGTCTTGTTTATTTTCTTTGTATGGATGCTTGACATTGCACCTATTGACTTGAGCATATTTTATTTGTATGGGTTCATCAATTAATTTATGTTTTTCTTGTTAAAATCTTGTGCCAAGTGAGGGTTCTTACTTGGTGGATTATGGTGTCAAGTGTTTGTATTTAGAAACTAGCAAGTAAATCTACTAATTGCTTGAGTAACATTGGACTTCAATCTATTGGGTTCAATTGATTGGTTGGGGTTCCACCAATGAGTTGGAATTAATAGGTTAATCTTGTTGCAATATGGGATTCCAATTGTAGGATCAAGAGTTCCTTGCGATTAGTAGGTATAATTGGTTCTTGAATTTGTCAAATTGCATGAGTGGCATTGGGCTTCAATCCTAGACTATTGATTTATTATGTGGGGTTCCCATAATAAATTAAACTCTAGAATTAATTAAGCGGCAATTCGGGGTTCCGGTTATTGGATTAGGAGCCCCTTACAATTAGCAAATTCACTTTGATTTTGAGCTTAATTAACTTTGTTTAAATTAAGTAATGTGTGGGGTTCTGGCATTAATTAAGTTAACATAAGCCTAGCCAGAGGGGTTTCTCTAGGGGTCTTTGAAAAATCAATATGAAACTCCCCAAATATCTTTTGAACCGATGAACCCCAAGGTTTCCATTTATCAAGAATGATTCCATTTTCATCCCCCTCCAAATCTCACTTTTATCTTGTTTTTATTTTATTTTTGAATATATCACATCTTTTGCATCTATTCTATCCAAAAACAAAATACAATACTTTTTACCCGTTTTTGTTAGTTTACATATTAGCTACTAGGTCATCTTTTGCGTTAGACTCCTCAAGTGAACAACACCCAGGGGTTAGCTTCCATAATCTTGTTGGTTCTTATTTTCTTGAAGGGAGGACCCAAGGGTGCGCTACAAGCACACACACCCACATACTTGAAAGTGGTGCTCTTCGCACTTTATTTTCAACTTTATTCATTTATCGTCTAAAGCACTTGAGCTTCAAACTTGTGTGAAATAAACTAATGATAATTACGTGAGTAATCATCAACTAAGGCAATATAACCTCCGTTTCATGCCCTCACATTCATTGGACCATATAAAATCAGATGGAAGAATAGCAATATTTTCTATATCTCAGTTCCCTTATTGAAAAACTTTTCTTATTGCTTTACCTACTAGACACTTCCCTATTGGGTGATGAACATAGTATTCTTGAAAAATGCCAATTCAAATTATGTGTCCTTGTCCACCATGACATGTATTCAACTCAACACTTGAATTTGGGTGGTAAAGTAGTCACGCACACAAAGATTGCCAACAATGTTGGAAAACAAAGAAATGTCAAGGAAGATTGTATCACAAACAACTAATTTTGTCATGAAAGTCAAGATAGTTCATTTAGAACCCTTGAGCCTCGTGCATGAAACAATGAACTTGTAGGGTCTAATGCCTTTCACCTCAATCCTCACGTCATTACCAATTTAGTGCCTTATGCTTGAATTTGATAAATGACAACATTTAATAAAGGATCTTTGCTCCTTATTCTTTTAGTCTATGAAGCTTGACTCTTTTACTGCTCACTATTGATAGAAAAGAAAATCCATCTCAAAATGGTTTATCCTTTAGTAGGAAAAGAATTTGACCATACTTAGATCATTCCTCTCCGTAAAGAGTTTATTACTCCTGTGATGTCAGGGTAGTCCTCACATTCCCTTTTATAGAACCTCTTACCCTCATCTCATTTGGGTTTAGGGTGTAGAGAATGTGTTTCCTCTGCGGTTAAGTTAGCCCAAAGAGGTGGCAAACCTCTACACATCCATGTTCAATGCCCAAGTACTTTGATACATCATTGAAAAAATAACAAAGTTTTCTAATGTAGAAGCACCCTTATGAACAACTTGTACTCATTGTTCATTCCAAAATATACAATCAACTTCCTTCAAACTCCTTGTCTTGTTGGTTATCTAATGTAGATGTTTTCTTATAAAAGGCGTTAAGCCTCAAGTTATATGTGTCAAACTTAATTGACAACCTTTTTCATCTTATGTAATGGAAAGTTTTTCAAAAAAATTTCCTTTTACACAATTTACATGGCTCTTTGTTGTTGGATTTCTATCATGTTTGCACTCTATATGGTAATTTATACTACACTATTTCCCCTTTTTAAGCCATATAGGTCTCACGTTGTCTCATAAGCTTAGCTGAGATGACTTTCTCAACTTTAACTTCATCATGACACTTAGTCAATGACATGACAACATCTTCCATTTAATTGTATGAGACCTTTCAATATCAGATATCACATTTATCCCCATTAACGTTATAGTTGTGTTGTTGTTCTTGGCAGCCTTCCTTGGCTTAATTACTTCAAATCATCCCACTTATTTGGCTATTCACAATCTAACTTGATCCAAGAACTTATTTGTAGCACATTGAAGTATACAATGTCATGCACTTATATTATTCACTAGAAAAATAATAACACTATTGGGTCCATGATTAGGAGAATACGCTTGTACCTTCCATCACACAGATTCCAGTAATAATATCATCATCTATTAGGAATTTAATACAAGTATTTTCTATAATATGCTTGATTATGTCTCTTAGAAAGCTTAGTTTCTGAAAGCTCTCACTTAGACAGAGCAATATAATGTCATTAGCTCCTACTTAGATAAAGCTTATGTAACTCCTAGAAGGCTTATTTCTAAGAGCTCCCACTTAGATAGAGTATATGATTCTCTTAGAAGACACATTTTCCAAGAGCTCCCACTTACACTGAGCATTTAACATTTTTCTCCCATTCACAAAGTGTATTTGACATTTACTTCTTCATGTCTCTCTTCACATTATTTTTATAATGTCTTATTAACTTCTTATTTGAGTGACTTAAGAGTTTTCTTGATTTCTACCACGTTCTTATGATTTTACGAAGTTAATTTCAGCCGAGTATAACATAAAAAATGGAAGGGTGAAGTCTCTCTACTTCCCAAAACTGAATTTGATAGGTTGCCAGTAACCGTTATTCAGCAAGGCTTTAGGAATCTCATATTCTTAATTGACATGATAGAAGTTGTGTCATGTTTTTTTGGTAATTTGTAAGAGGTTCTCTATTTTCTCAAAAGAAATATTTCAAATGTCTTATGCAATTAATCTATGTTTATTCACATAAACCTTTAGTCTTTAGTCTTTAGTATTAAGTCTTTTATTAATTCAATCATTGTGGGTGGATTGGGCTTAGGACAAATTCTCTTTTCTCCTAAGCTGGGCTTTTAAGTCATACTTGAGGTGTATTTTATTCTTAAATTTCACCATGATCCAGAATTAAGATGTGAAAATTTCTCCATGTAAAATTTCCTCTTGCATTAATGTGATACTTTTTTCTTTAATATCTGATCGTCATTTTAACCTCCCTGAGGTTTATCCAGATCCTAACCCTAAACTTTAGGATTTAGGTTATCCAGGTTCCTCCTCTAGTGCATCATCAATATTTTCTTCCTATTACACCTCTTGTTTCATTTCAAGTTCCAATTAACTTTACTTTGAATTATCTCTCTCCCTCGATGCTCTTAAGGATCTTCTTCTTAGAGGTTTTATTTTAGAGTCTCATACTCTAATATACAAAATCCCTACTTCATTCATCACTTAGAGACTCACATTCACTACTACAAAAAACAGAATTCACGTCCCCATTTCACGTCTCTTTTTTGAAAATGAGATGTAAAAAAAAGGCGGTGGCAAAATTGTAAATAAGTGAAACACTTTTAACGTCTCTTTTTTTAAATATGAGACGTGGATTCTCTGAAAAAAGAGCGCCAAACAAAAAAATATGGGAAAATATAGGCGGGAAATTACTTTCCACGTCTCACAAAAAATGTGAGACGTGGAAAGTTGTTTTCAACGTCTCACAAAAAATGTGAGACGTTGAAAACTGCTTTCCACGTCTCACATCTTTTGTGAGACGTGGAAAGTAGGCAAATTTTTTTTTTAAAAAAAAAATCTAAAATCTTTCCACGTCTCATTTTTATTTATGAGACGTGGATTATTGTGAAATTTGGGCGCGGAATTTGAAAATAGGCAAAATAATAGGCGGGAAATTACTTTCCACGTCTCACAAAAAATGTGAGACGTGGAAAGTTGTTTTCAACGTCTCACAAAAAATGTGAGACGTTGAAAACTGCTTTCCACATCTCACATTTTTTGTGAGACGTGGAAAGTAGGCAAATTTTTTTTTTTAAAAAAATCTAAAATCTTTCCACGTCTCATATTTATTTATGAGACGTGGATTATTGTGAAATTTGGGCGCGGAATTTGAAAATAGGCAAAATAATAGGCGGGAAATTACTTTCCACGTCTCACAAAAAATGTGAGACGTGGAAAGTTGTTTTCAACGTCTCACAAAAAATGTGAGACGTTGAAAACTGCTTTCCACGTCTCACATTTTTTGTGAGACGTGGAAAGTAGGCAATTTTGTTTTTTAAAAAAAATCTAAAATCTTTCCACGTCTCATTTTTATTTATGAGACGTGGATTATTGTAAAATTTGGGCGCGGAATTTGAAAATAGGCAAAATAATAGGCGGGAAATTACTTTCCACGTCTCACAAAAAACTTTTTTAAAGTGAGAAGTGGATTTAAAAAAAAAAACTTTCAACGTCTCTTAAATTTTATGAGACGTTGAAAGATGTGGATTTAAAAAAAAAAAACTTTCAACGTCTCATAAAATTTATGAGACGTTGAAAGTGACTTCAAACGTCTCATAAATTTTATGAGACGTTGAAAGACGTGGATTTTTAAAAAAAAAAACTTTCAACGTCTCATAAAATTTATGAGACGTTGAAAGTGACTTTCAACGTCTCATAAATTTTATGAGACGTTGAAAGACGTGGATTTTAAAAAAAAAACTTTCAACGTCTCATAAAATTTATGAGACGTTGAAAGTGACTTTCAACGTCTCATAAATTTTATGAGACGTTGAAAGTCCTGACGAGGTGGATTTAAAAGAAACAGACAGAAGATCTTATCTTTGCTTTTGGTCTCTCTCTCTCTAAATTTACAGATCTGATTTCGAAATTTCCATTCCATCTTCTCTCTCTCAACATCTCCCTCGACATCTTCTCCCTCGCCGTCCTTCCCTCACCACTGCCTTCACCTTTCCCTCACCACTCCCTCGACATCTCATTCGAAATTTACAGATCTGGTATGTAGTTGTTTTTTTTGGAATAATATAGCAGTACAATGATTTATCAATTACTTTGTGCCACAGATTTTGTATCCCTACTTCCCCTTCTTCAACTTCAACCTCTCTTCCCCTTTCCGTCAGTTTCTTTTTCTTCTCCAAGCTTAGATCTTTCCATGTCGCCACTGCCACAACGAAGCCATGGTCTCTTCTATCTCTTCCTTTCTTATATTTATATTCACTTCTAGATCGTCTATGATTTATATACAAATTCCCAATCTAGTTTATTCGTTGATTTTTTTTTTGTTTGAATTGAAATGTGTTTTTTTTGTGATTAAGAGCTCGCTTGACAACCCCAAAGAGCACCATGAACTGGTCAGGCATGATGTTAAGCAGGTAAGAAGCTTGCCTCTGCTCCTTTTTTACCGACCCTGCCTTCAGTTATTTGCATTTTGTATATATTTATTTTAATGAATTAGTATTTATTATTGGCATTGATTTGTTAAAACTTGGTCGTGACTTTTGTTTATTTCAGGTTATATGTTCAGTCTGTGATGTTGAGTAGGAGGTAATTAATGTCTTCTTTATTGTGATTTACTTAGTTGAATTGACTCTGATTGGCTTCTAATATTAGTTTGGATATAAATAATAAAATTAGTTCATTTTTTTATTTTAAGTGTTATATTTCTATTATTCAGATAAGATATTGGGGTTTTTTTTAGATTGTGGTTAATCAGCCTAATTAAAAAAATATTCTTTTTTTAAAAAAAAAAGACTTTTCACGTCTCTTATTTGAAAAAGAGACGTGAAAAGTATTTTTTACGTATCACATTAAAAAAGGAGACGTGAAAAGTGGTCGCAGAAGACTTTCCACGTCTCACATTCAAAAAAGAGACGTGGAAAGTCCCCACTTTTCACATCTCATTTTTGAATGTGAGACGTGGAAAGTCTTCTGTGGCCACTTTTCACGTCTCACATTCAAAAATGAGACGTGGAAAGTGCGGACTTTCCACGTCTCATTTTAAATGTGAGACGTGGAAAGTTCCGACTTTCTACGTCTCCCGTATCCACGTCCCACAAAAAAGAGACGTGAAAAGTCCAAAAAAAGAGACGTGAAAAGTGTTTTCTGTAGTAGTGATTTCTCCAAATAATTTAGGTTTGGATCAACACTTAGAGGCGATATCCACTTACTTGTTCCTTTTCTGATCTACTACCATGTAAATCATACTTTGGACTAAGTTTCTCTACATGAATATCATCCAAAAGCGTAAAATTATTTTGGTTTGGTGCTTTTAGAACTCTCTAGGTTCATATTTGACTCAAATAAAATTTTTATGAATTATTGTAAATATTTTAAGATTTTTAAACTAATAAAAATAAAAAATAGCACCAAAATCCTCTATACAGATCCAAAAAATGCCTTAAAAATAGACAAATAATATATCTAATGTAGCTTTCATTTTTAGGGATTTTTAGAAACAAATTGCGTCTCAATCGGAGCTAAAATACCCCTTCAAATGTCCCTAGAAGGAGTTAAAAAAATCGCAGTTTAGTTTAGGCCCAAAAAATAAAACCCAATTTATTGGATCCGGTTCAGGTCAATAACAAAACTAGCCCAGATCCAATGCTCCTCTATTGAAACACATAGTTTCAACTTTTTTATAAGGCGCCAAAACGATGCCGTTTCATTAAAGTAGAGATTAAAACGGCGCCGTTTTAGGGCATGACCAAAATGAACCGTTTTTGGTCATTCCTAACCTTCAGCCAGGTTGGTCCTGACCTGGCTGGACATGCTGGTTGGGTCTGACGGACCCGACGTCAGACCCGACTCTTCTCTCATCTATAACTTCTCCGTCCTGTGTCCATTTTTCGAGTTCTAGTGGTCGATTTTCATCATTTTTTGTGCTCTACACAATGAGATAATTTTCATGGCCTAAATCTTTTGATTTCTAATGACCCATTCCCAAAAACTGATCTGTTCGGTTTTGGTATGTTTTGTTTATATGGTTCATGGCATCCTACATCTTCTCTTCATGTTTTAATCATACATATATTAACAAATATAGGATAAAAGTCCAGAATTCACAACATACACCATGAATCCATAAATAACCAAACTTAATGGAAAAAGAAAATCATAAACACACACAAACACACACACATATATATACACACCACGGAAGAAACATATAAATTTATATTTGTCCACACATTGGCACACCACACATAGTATAATATGAAAGAAAGAATCATCATTCTCATTTCACAGTCAACGTTCAAAGGAAAAATAAAAACTGTGATGATGAAGCAACCACTATATCTCTTATATAATTAAAAACATGCAAGAAATCACGTAAGGCAGAGGCTATTCTAGCGGAAAAACAAATAAAATTCTAACTTCAAGATCAATTATGCTCTGATAACACTGTAGGATTTCGGGCGTGCGTGGAATCCATTTGACTCGCTTGGTACCCACATGAAATTAGAGCACTGATTTGGACTCCAAATATGTATACAACAAATGCACATAGGAGAGGAAAAGAAGAGACTTGAAAGACAGAACTTCTGTTTTTTGCGTTGGTTTTTCCTTCCTACAAAACCCCTTTATTTATAAACAACTTATGGAGAGAAGTATCTTTTCAATTTCAAATTAAGGGAAAATTTATTCATTTTATCCCATATCCCTCCATAATTATATATTAGCCCTAATTCTCATTGGGCATTACATATAAGCCCTATTTCTTATTGGGCTTGGGCCCTAACCCACCAAGGGTGGATTAGGTATATTCCAACAATCATTTGATTGGGTTTTTCATTGCGACATGTTACACCAACAACTCCTATCTAACAACGCCATGGAAATAGATTTGAAGAACAAAGTAAAATTTATGAACACCCACACAACCCATATACCCCATGGACTAATTAGAAATATGAACAACATATGCAAAATTAAGCAGATGAGGGTGCAGCTAAAAATAATGGACACTTTCCGAATTAAAGGTTCCAAAATATGCATAAATGTGACAAAGATTGTAGAAAACTAAAACAAAATATGTGTTGTAATAACTTAAACCAATTGGTATATTATACCTCACTTTTTACATATCTTTAATTTAATATCTAACTATTCAACATAAGATATATTCTGATAATTTATATCTTTTGGTAATTATATATGTTAGAATAATAAGTTTTGATGATAACTAAACTTAGGCATAAAGTAAGGTTGGGAAACGATCAGTAAGAACTTATAGTCAATCTGATTGAAATTGCTAAGTGATACCCAATCGATCAGAATCAAATTATAATTTAAAGAGCTATAAGCCCAATTGATCAGGGATAGATCAGAAATAGATTAGAAGTAAAGTCCATAGGCACCCAATCGATCAGAGAAATTATAAGAACTTAGAGTAATCGATTAGTAAGCCCAATCGATCAGACCTCCCATGTAATCGATTAGGAGGTTCAATGAATAATTCAAGTCTAATCAAAGGCTAATCGATCAGAGAGTATTAAGTGATCGATCAGGGAAAACATGTAATTTATGTGCAATCGATTAGACATGCCCAATCGATCAGGGATCCCTTGTGATCGATCAAGCGAATATCTTTCTAACTTAATATTTAGTGATGCAGGGTATGATCTATATGTAATCTATGTGGGATCCAAAGTCGTATTTCCCTTCATATGCATCATATTATCAAACATCGCCTAATCATGTAGATAAAATCACTCCCATTCATGAGAAAAAGCCTACAGTTGAGGAGATGCTTCAGCATATTCTTGATAATCAAAACGAACTGAGAGCTTGGACAAAAGAAAAATTTAATGAACATGCATTAGCTCTTGAAAATTTAGCATCTAGGGCAAATGAAATGGCTTTTAACATTGAGTCTTTGAAGCAAACAGGTGTTTTCATTAAAAGAAAAATTTAATGAACATGCATTAGCTCTTGAAAATTTAGCATCTAGGGCAAATGAAATGGCTTTTAACATTGAGTCTTTGCAGCAAACAGGTGTTTTCATTGATATTTCCAATGACTCTTATGTAGAAGATGACATTTCAAGTGGGAAATTGACTATGGGAAGTGATGATGTATTGTCAATGGTTTGTGACAACTTTGTGGGTGATTGTGAGTTGGAAATTGAAGAGGGAGAGAACAAGATTGAGTGCCCAATTGAGGTTTCGATTTTGGAGCCTAATCCTTGATGTTGTGAACAAGAGAATATAGTAGAAATCCCTACAGTTTATGTTCAAAATCTTCCTACTGATTTCTTGACTCTTACTGATGAGAGTCAAGTAGATTTTATTGGGTTTTCAAAATATTTGGGGGCTATTGAGGATAATTTTGAAATAATTGAATTGAAGCCTCCCATGTGCCATATTGAATCATGTTCCTTAAAATCACTCTTGATTGAGAGGTCATGTAATTCTTGTATGAATGAATTCCCATTTTTGTTGAAACCTTGTCTTTTGAAGAGAAATGAAGACAAGGTGATCTTTGATTTTGATACGTATGATTAGCAATTGGTATTTGAAAGTCTGGCTGAAGACTATAAACTTAGCACTTATTGGGAGGCAACCCAAGCTCTAAATGTTTAATATTTTCCATTTTTTTTCTTTAATAGGTGTGATTTCTTTTGAGCCTTTTCAAGGATTGTCATCAAGTTGAACATAAGGCAAAGGGAAGCAAGTTTGGAGTGCAAAGAGCATTTACAGGGAAGTTTCTTGCATTTCCAATTTGATTAGAACTAAATGATTTGATGATAGACTGTTGGTTAACATTGACATGAATTTCAATTTTGGAAACTTGGACGATTACTTGTCATTTTACTTGAAGCATGATTTAGATTGATTTGTTATCCACTGAATTAAATGTGAGATCCAATGATAGAATGGTTGCTTAGATTATATGTTTAAAAGGAAATTGTGGTTAATATTTTTGGATGCTTGCTTCGCATTATTGAGATTGGCTTTCTGACCATTTTTGAAGCAAATTTGGCACACTAAAGTTGGGAATGATTTGAAAGCCTTTGTTTGGAGATTTTGTGGCATTTAAGCATGTATTTTCTTTCTCAACTGATAGACTCTAGAACCTATCTTGGAATCTCTTAAGGCTTTGTAATGATTTTGCATGATTTTGGAAAATGATATGGGCATTCTTTCAAATGTATTTGAGCCTTTCCAGCCTACCTTTGAATCATTTCCATTTGAACCCCCATTTGAGCCTTTAAATGAAAAACATGAGTTTCTTTTTGAAGCCCTCAGTAGACCCTAACCTTTACAGCCTAAAAAACCATGAATTACCTTAATCTTGAGATGATTGATGTTGATGATTATGATCGGTGGTAAGGATTGGTTGGGTAATTTTGAAATGATTATGATTGAAAAAGTGGGTATGGGGAATGTAAATAATACATAATGTTCAATAGCTTGTACTCCAAAGTCATTTCAAGTTGATTTCCCTTTGTAAAAGAGAGAGAGAGAGAGAGACAATAGACAGAAAAAGAAAAAAAATGGAAAAACAGGAAGAAAAGAAAAGAAAAACAAGAAAAGAGTTTAGTTTCAATAAGACTTGGAGTGCAAATACATCAAATTAAGATAAGTTTGGGGGAGTGGTTGGATTTTTGGAAGGAAATTTTGTGTAGAAAAGGAAGAAAGATGAGTTGTATACTATCATTTATCTCAAGATATTTGAATTCTCTTTATACCTTTCTTTCTATGAGCTTAACCCTTGGCCACATTAGAACCTTATAAAGTCCGTATTGATTTTGGATTTATGTGAAATGATGTTTTAGTGGAGAGAGAGGCATATGAAGTCTTGATGTTGAGGCTTGTTCATACCTCTTGAAATGTTGAAATTTTTCTTGACATGTGCAGAAGAATTTTTTCTAACTCTACACACACACACTCTTTGAAATTGTTGGGAAGTTTATTCTTAATTTGTGAATTTTCCATCCTTCTATATTCCATTGATTTCCTATTGAATATATCTTCTTGAGCAACTAATGAGGAAAACTCCATGCTTGCATGGTAAGTGGATAATTGATCAATCTAACAATTTCATCTCTTGTTTTACTTGAGGACGAGTAAAAGTTTAAGTTTGGGGGTGTGACAACTTCTAGAAATACATGTAATTTCAGCACATTTTCCGTGACGTTCTATTCAATCCTGGATAAATTTTGGATACTCAAGATAGGAAAATACTCATTTGATTTTTGGTTGTACATCATTGTTTATTTGAGTAGATTTTGATCATATTTGTAGCTAGTTTCTTATGATGTTTTAAGTAAATCTTGTAGGAATATTTTAATACAATAACCAAGTGATTATAGCCCCTTCATCAAGCTGACAAGTGGACAAAGCTAAGACAAAACCAGAGCAAAAAAGAAAAGACTTTGCATTGGCTTTCGCCACGGCGAAAGTGATGGCGAAGTCACGGCAAAAAGCATTTGTTTCTGGACCATTTTTTATAGTTCGCCACAGCGAAACCCACGGTGAACTGCGTATTTTGACAGAAATCGCGGACTGAAATGAAATAAAAGCTAGGGTTTCGATCTCATTCGATATTCTTCGACTTCTAGGGTATTTTGGGAGTGTTTTGCTCTGCTAGGGCTTGGTGCTTGGTGTGGATTGAGCTTGGACTTGAAGCTTTTGAAGAGATTTGGGCTTCTCCTCTTGGTTTATCTTCTCCATCTTTATTCTCTTCTCTTGTTCTATGTTTATGCTTGTATATATGTATGCTCTCATGGATTTGTTGAATATGAGTGGCTAAATACTTTGATTCTACGATATTTTGTGTAACACCCCAAATTTTAGAAAAGAGAAAATAAGGAATTATTTAAAATTTAGGAAATGTTATTAAATATTAAAAAAAAAAAACATTAAAAATAAATTTATGATGATTTAGGTTTTTTAATAAATTTTAAGGGTTATTTTTATTAGAAAATAAAGAAAAATAATTAGTAAGATAAAATTTAAGTTTCAAAATGGATTTAAATAAGGGAATATCTAGAATCTAGGGATATTATTTGATATTTAAAAAGTCTTATAAATAAATTTGGGAATTAAAATATATCTAGAAAAATTATTCTGGGACTAAATCCAGATCAAACTAAAAAGAGGAATGGTAAATAAAATTACCAATTAAGAGAAAATATAAATTGGGAAATAAAAAAAAAAGAAAAAGAGACAATATCTGCCCCTAGTTGAAAATATCTTCAGTTAAAAAGGGAGGGGCAAGATAGTAAAATACCTATAAAAAGAAAATATCTGTACCTTCTTAATTATAGACCATACACGTGTCTTCAATGCCTTATTCATTTAATTATTTTACTCCCTCTGCAGCCAACACGTATACACACACATATACATTAAAAAAAAATATATACTCCCTCCATTCCCGAAACTCTCTCATTCTCACCTCTCCTTCGTTCCTTCATTTCTTCCTCTTCCAGCGACGGCATCAGCGGCGAACGGCGGCGATCGGCGACGGAGCACAGCGGAAGACACTCAATAGGCTTAGAGCAAGTTTAGGTGAGTCTCTCCTTCTTGTTTCCTCTCTTTTCTGCCGCGATTTGAGCGAAAATAGGAAGGGTGATTCATATTTTTGGAACGTTTTTGGAGCTTCTGAAATTATAAAAATGAAGCTTGAAGCTTGTTCTTGATGTTTTGGGTGTTGATTTTGGGATTAAAGCTAAGTAGGTTCAAGATTTTCAGATTTCTTCTTTCCTCTGCTACTGTTCATGCGACGGCCAAATTGGGGCTTCTGATTATTTGTTGCTTTGAAGCTCAATTGCTTGTGATTTCTAGTGATTCTAAGATTATGGAATAGGGTGTTTGGTTGGTGGAAGGAATTTGAGGATTTTGATTTGTTATTCTCCCCTGTTTCTGCGTGATTTCTGGACCAAGAAGGGGAAAATTCTTGAACGTATTACACTTGTAATTAGGAAGCTCTGATAAGCATTTTTATATGTGTGGTTTGATGAATTTGAATGGTTGATTGTTCTTGTTTCTCTGCTCTTGCCCTGTCTGGCCGAGTTCCAGCTCCTTTGGAATTGGATGATTCTTTTGTTATTTCTTTGGATGTTTTAACAATTTGAAAAGGAGGAATAGATGATGGAAAAGAGGTGACTGGATTAATTATAGAATTCTTGTTTTCTTGCCTCTGTTCTGTTCGGCCAAGAAAGTAAAGAAGAAGACCATTGATGTTTGTTTTACCTTGGAAGATGAAATGAGGTTATTTGCTTAGGGCTGATTGAGATGAAATTATTAAATGTGCAATTCTTGTTTCCTTGCTATTCTGGCCGTGTGCTTTATGTAGGGAAAGAAGGAAGAATGTTTTGGTAATTAATTGAACAAGGAATAGGAAATAATTGTGGATGAATGTTATGGTTTTAGGTTATAGAATTCTGACTACTGAGATTGAATTAAATAGCTGATTGTGTTGGAATAATTTAGGTGTTCTTTATATGTTGATTTCCCTAGTTTGAGTAATTGAAATCGGTACTCTTGATAATCAAAGTTAATGGTTTTGTGTTCAATTTTTCTGTGCCTCATGTGGCTGTGTTCTGGTCTAAGATTGGTGGTGAAACTGAATTAATAGTGGGAGATATAAGTGGGATGGTTAATGTCACTGGTTACTAGTTTTAGAGATAGGAAAAGAGGAAATGATAATGTTGGTTTGATAGGAAGGAATTTTAATAGAATGTGAAATTGAATTTAGTATTCTTTGATTTTGTTGGTTTATTAGTAGGGAAGAAGGATAGCTTTATGATTGACTAATTAAAAATGTGTAAGAAGTGGTTATTGAAGTTTGATTGCGGATTAAGGTGTTGAAATTCTAATCTTTGATTGGTTAGACTTGGGAATTAAGATGTGATTAAGTAGATGAAAGGAAATTGATTAATGATTTATTGTTTGGAAGTTGAATCTATCGCTTAAGGATTTTTAAGGATTAGGACAAAGTTTTAAGTGGAATTATAAATAGGTACTATTGCATTTAGTAGGTAATTTGGGAGTTAATTAGTGCTAAGTGAATTTAAAGATTTAAAGCTTATAATGGATGTAAGTTCCTTGAATTATTAATTGAGTGACAAGAAAGGTTAGCTAATTTAGAATGGTTAAGACACTTTTGTGCTCATGTTTGTGTGTATATTAATTGTATTTGTGTATATATTAATCTATGTTTGTGCAATGTTGATTGGTAATGATATGATTAATCATTTAACACGAAATTTAGATTTAATAGTATCAGAAAAAGAAAGGGTAGAAATAAATAATATTATAGGAATGTGAGAGACGCTTACTTATTATGAATAAGTTTAGATATTGATGTAGTGTTTATATATTATAAATATTCATAGGACGAGGTAGTGGAGTGGAAACTTCAGAGTATATTGAAGAAAAGGAATTCAGTGACAAGTAAACTCAGAAGCCAGGTAGCAGTTTATTTCATATCATATTTAATTTCAGCGCATTACATGCATAAATTTCATAATATCTGTAGCAATGGTAATTTTATTCCTTAGAGGTTAAGAAGGGAGTACTCCAAGGCTTAGGTGGGTCGCTCCCCCTTTGCCAGAGGTTTTGAAATCCTGTTACAGGTAGAGGTACCTCCACTATTTAATGAATATATCGTTAATAGTGGTTGGTAGAGGTTTAAGGATAAATATTATCAAATTGTTGAGGTTTATGATTTATTATGCATGAATTAATATGAAAGAAACTGCTATTGGGATTACCAATCTCACCCCCATCCCCAAACATTTTCAGTAACGCAGGTTGGAAGAATCTAGCTGGGCGATAGTGAGATGATTAAGATGAGGCAGGAGTACTAGAAGAAGAGTAGATGAAGAAATTAGGCTTTATAATTTGAAAAGTAAGATTATTTGTATATGATGTAAAATTAAATTATTAAATTATGAGTAGAAAGCATAGAAAATATAATTGCATAAATCTATTAAGGGATTTAAATTTCCCAAGTATTATGAACCTAGAATAGTTACCCTAAGAAGGTTAACGTATTTTTAATTGTTTTATTAACCACTTTATTTCATAAAGAATTTTAAGTTGATCAAATTTGACCGAAAAGCCCATTCCAACTATCAAAGGTTGGCTAAATGTTTTTAAAAGAAAAAGTTTTAAATTTTCCGTATTTTTGGGCTTCGGATATTCGTAAAAGTGGTTATAATTCAATTAAAATGCTATAGTATAGTAGTAAAAGTCCAGGTGTTACAATTTGGTATCAGAGCAAAGGTTCTGGCATAGGTTAGCTAGAATACTTTGCTCATTAATTGGTCATTTAAAGAGACAATTAGAACACCTTCAAAATATTATGGTTTTAGGCTATCCAGATTAGAAACATAGAAGAGGAAGTAGGAATTCCCCTTGAAGTTGCCCAAAAGAAACCAATTATCAATTTACTTTTGAAGTCTGGTCTTGGTGAATTGACTGACTCAGAGTAAGTCTGCCATTGATAAGCTGTTTCAGCAGATTGGATTCTTAGGCAGGCAGCTTACAGATATGAGGATAATAGATGGTGAAGATAAATGAATTTGAAGGATTCAAGTTTAAGTTTAAGCTCATTTGATCGGAATAAATGATCTGATAGTAGTTATTATTTATACATTTGAAGGAATATAAGAAGTGAGATATAGATATTAGAAGTGAATTATGTTGACATTTTAGTGACGGTGGATCAAAATTTTGACTTGATTCTAGATGTTAGTCATTTTAGACTTAAATTTGGCAATTGTGATACTCATTTCTAAGGAATGTTTTAGTATAAGAAGCCAGATCGGAGGAAGATTTTCATTGAATATTAACGATAATTAGAGTGATTTTGACTATTGGGAAAAGTTTTACCCTAGAAAATAAAGGTTTACCTTAAAGTTAGAAGAATATTTAGCAAAAGAAAAGGTTGAAGGATGCTTATAGGTTCTTTATGGGGAATTATAAGAAGTTTGATGGGTGAATTATGAAAGAATAATATGGAAATCTAGAATATTTCGAGAGTATTACAGGAAATTCCTATGATGATGACAATAAATTAATAGAAAAGATAGACAAGTCAATGACTCAAAGCCTATTTAAGGACTCTTATATGTAGAAATTTAAGTTAAACTCAATTACTTGATGGTAAAAACGATAATATCAATAGCCTACGAATGAGGTTTCCAGAATAAACACATGAGAAACTTATGATTGATAAGAAATATTTTAGAAGTTTGGTAAAGTTCAATAAATTGAGGATGAAATAGATGCTTAAATGTTCCTAGGAATATATTTGAATAGTAGCAAAAGTATAGTAGGACTATGGTCCTTTGAGGGATTATATGATAATTAAAGAACTGAGTTGAAGTTCTTAGTACTACTATTGAGATTAAAGATTAGTGATTAAATAATTTGAGATCTATTGTAATAGAAATGTATTTGAGATTTAAAGATTTCAGAGTTATATATACATATTTTCGTAAAGTTGTGAATATTTGGAAGTGTGGAAGTGTGAATTTTGAGTTATGGAAAAACCTTGTGAGAGGTTACCAAGTCACAAGATTTGGTATTTATCAGATATAAAGCCAAATAATGTTTCATAAAACAGTCAGTAGGCAAAGCCTAAATCAGAGATGAAATTTGGTCAAAGAATATCCTTGACTGCATTGGTATTTGGTTTTCCTTCTATTTGAAAAGAAGCCCTGGCCAGGCAAAAAGGGGAAACTTTATATCAATGTAGCGGGACAGATTGGCCAAGAGCAATAGAAGTAGATCTAAGACAAGAAAGAAAAAGGGATCGCGGTAGATCCAGAAGAAAGATGTGTTTGCATGGGTGAGTGTGGGGGCTGCGTGCCATCATCCCTACCATGAGAAACAAAACTATGAAGGGTGAGTGTGGGGCCCATAGCTATGGGAGCATCCCTACCTAGAACAGGCGATTATCAGATATAATGCCAAAGAATGTATACAGAAGAGTTACTAAGCAAAGTTTAGAATGAATACAGTTCAGTTAAGGAATATCCCTAACTGTATTAGTAGTTGGTTTTCCCTGAAATAGAAAAAGCAGCCGAGGCAAGGCAAGAGGGGTAAAACTAATGCTAATGTAGTAGGAAAGATTGATCAAGAGTAATAAAAAGTAAAGTTTATGTTATTCAAGAATATTTAATTTAGATTTTCAGTAGACCGAAGTGGTCTATAGTGATGTTATAGTGATATTAGTAAGTATGGACTGGGAAATCCATAAATATTTACATAATGATAGAAGAGGAAAATTCATGAAGAATCATGAGGTTATAAAAGAAAGTAATAAATAGGTAGAAAGATGTGGGCCCATAACCCATAGGTCATGAGAATTATTAAGTGGAAAATTGTGTTAAGATGGTCAGAGTTGCAATCGAATGTTGTTTGTTTATTTAAGTTATGATTGGAATGTGAAATTTGATTCTTCTTCCTTGTTTTGGTTCCAATGGGAATTCTATTTGGCTCTTAAATTGGTGAAAACAACAAAATTGAATGAAGTTGTAATTTACAATTGTGACTCAATAAATTTAATATGTGTATAATTGTTGAATGAACAAAAATGTTGTAAATACTGTGGTAGTATGGATTGTAAAATTTGTTTAGTTAAAAACTGACTTTTATAAAATATGCATGTATTTATATGAACAATGTATGCTACATTGATATACGAACTTGTGTATTTTAAATTTATCTGTATGAAGTTAATTACGAATAAGTGAATTGTGAAATAAATCCGCTTATTTCAATTAGTGTTAATGTTAGGAAAAAGATAATCATGGTAAACATACGAGGCGGACGATCTGGGAATAATCCTCCAGATAACCGGCCCCCAGTCGATCCTCTCCAAACTATTCTGGAACGTTTGAATGAGCATCAAATCACTATGAACCTGATAAGAGAGACTCAGGAACAGCAAACAAAACAACTAGCAGACCTTCAAACTAATAGGCAACAGGAAGTACCATTAGAAAATCCCCTAATACCGCCTGAGCTTCCTAGAGATGCTCTACCGCAGGCTATAGCTCGCTTCTGTAAACACCATCCTCCAGCTTTCACAGGAAAAGTCGATGTAAGGCAAGCGGAGCATTGGATAAGAGCTCTAGAGCGAATTTTTAGAGTTATGAATTTTTCTTCTGAAATTAAAGCCCAAATGGCAATCTATAAGCTAGAGGATGAGGCTAGTTACTGGTGGCAAAACACCGAGCTAATACTGCAAGCTCAGAATATTCCTATCACATGGGAGGTATTTAAAGCAAGATTTGATGAAAAGTATTTTCCTCACTCCTTCAGAGATGATAAGGAGGCTGAATTTCTGACCATTAGTCAGGGAAGTAGTGAATCCTTCGAGGATTATTTGTCTCGATTTGTTCAGCTGTCTCGCTATTACACGCACCTTGATGAAAGAAATGATGGTCGATGGCTAACAAGTCGCTTGGTGAGGGGATTGATTCCTTATATGAAGGAGAAATTAACTCCTATGAGGATAGAGAATTTTGACGAAGCTATTGAAGTTTGTCGATTAACAGAAAGTAGTAGACAAGAGCCAGTAAGAGCACTTAGTTACGAAAGGCCTGAAAATTTCCTGAATTCTTTGGAACGAATATCGCAGAAAAGGAAAAATCCTTTTCCACTACAGCAAGGGAATTTTTCAAAAAAAAAAAAGTTATCACAGCAGCTCTCCTGTCAACAACAATTTCGACATTCGCAGTTCCCGCAAAAGTCAAAAGTCGTACAAATTTCTGAAGGGGAGAATTGTAAATTTTGTGGCAAGAATCATGGTAAGAGACCATGTTTGGCAGGGCAAAATGTTTGCTTTTTCTGTCACAAATCAGTGCATTACGCTAATGAATGTCCTCAGAGGCAAAAATCACAAGGATCTATTCAACATGGCAAAGTGGTTGCTTTGACTCATGATAAGGTGCAGGAGTCTCCAAAGATAGATAAAGGTACGATTCTTAATAATGAAAATTTCATTTGAGTTGAAATTGGAGCAATTTCTAGAGAGCCTTATCGTATGGCTTCAAATGAAATGACAAAGTTAAAGAAGTAAATAGAGGAGTTGCTGGAGAAAGGTTTTATACGCCCTAGTGTTTTCCTTTAAGGGGCATTGGTACTATTTGGGAAAAAGAAATTTCCAAAGTACATGATGCGAGGTAATCCCTCTTAATTTCGAGGACGAAATTATTTTTAGGGGGAGGGAATTGTAACACCCCAAATTTTAGAAAAGAGAAAATAAGGAATTATTTAAAATTTAGGAAATGTTATTAAATATTAAAAAAAAAAACATTAAAAATAAATTTATGATGATTTAGGTATTTTTAATAAATTTTAAGGGTTATTTTTATTAGAAAATAAAGAAAAATAATTAGTAAGATAAAATTTAAGTTTCAAAATGGATTTAAATAAGGGAATATCTAGAATCTAGGGATATTATTTGATATTTAAAAAGTCTTATAAATAAATTTGGGAATTAAAATATATCTAGAAAAATTATTCTGGGACTAAATCCAGATCAAACTAAAAAGAGGAATGGTAAATAAAATTACCAATTAAGAGAAAATATAAATTGGGAAATAAAAAGAAAAAGAAAAAGAGACAATATCTGCCCCTAGTTGAAAATATCTTCAGTTAAAAAGGGAGGGGCAAGATAGTAAAATACCTATAAAAAGAAAATATCTGTACCTTCTTAATTATAGACCATACACGTGTCTTCAATGCCTTATTCATTTAATTATTTTACTCCCTCTGCAGCCAACACGTATACACACACATATACATTAAAAAAAAATATATACTCCCTCCATTCCCGAAACTCTCTCATTCTCACCTCTCCTTCGTTCCTTCATTTCTTCCTCTTCCAGCGACGGCATCAGCGGCGAACGGCGGCGATCGGCGACGGAGCACAGCGGAAGACACTCAATAGGCTTAGAGCAAGTTTAGGTGAGTCTCTCCTTCTTGTTTCCTCTCTTTTCTGCCGCGATTTGAGCGAAAATAGGAAGGGTGATTCATATTTTTGGAACGTTTTTGGAGCTTCTGAAATTATAAAAATGAAGCTTGAAGCTTGTTCTTGATGTTTTGGGTGTTGATTTTGGGATTAAAGCTAAGTAGGTTCAAGATTTTCAGATTTCTTCTTTCCTCTGCTACTGTTCATGCGACGGCCAAATTGGGGCTTCTGATTATTTGTTGCTTTGAAGCTCAATTGCTTGTGATTTCTAGTGATTCTAAGATTATGGAATAGGGTGTTTGGTTGGTGGAAGGAATTTGAGGATTTTGATTTGTTATTCTCCCCTGTTTCTGCGTGATTTCTGGACCAAGAAGGGGAAAATTCTTGAACGTATTACACTTGTAATTAGGAAGCTCTGATAAGCATTTTTATATGTGTGGTTTGATGAATTTGAATGGTTGATTGTTCTTGTTTCTCTGCTCTTGCCCTGTCTGGCCGAGTTCCAGCTCCTTTGGAATTGGATGATTCTTTTGTTATTTCTTTGGATGTTTTAACAATTTGAAAAGGAGGAATAGATGATGGAAAAGAGGTGACTGGATTAATTATAGAATTCTTGTTTTCTTGCCTCTGTTCTGTTCGGCCAAGAAAGTAAAGAAGAAGACCATTGATGTTTGTTTTACCTTGGAAGATGAAATGAGGTTATTTGCTTAGGGCTGATTGAGATGAAATTATTAAATGTGCAATTCTTGTTTCCTTGCTATTCTGGCCGTGTGCTTTATGTAGGGAAAGAAGGAAGAATGTTTTGGTAATTAATTGAACAAGGAATAGGAAATAATTGTGGATGAATGTTATGGTTTTAGGTTATAGAATTCTGACTACTGAGATTGAATTAAATAGCTGATTGTGTTGGAATAATTTAGGTGTTCTTTATATGTTGATTTCCCTAGTTTGAGTAATTGAAATCGGTACTCTTGATAATCAAAGTTAATGGTTTTGTGTTCAATTTTTCTGTGCCTCATGTGGCTGTGTTCTGGTCTAAGATTGGTGGTGAAACTGAATTAATAGTGGGAGATATAAGTGGGATGGTTAATGTCACTGGTTACTAGTTTTAGAGATAGGAAAAGAGGAAATGATAATGTTGGTTTGATAGGAAGGAATTTTAATAGAATGTGAAATTGAATTTAGTATTCTTTGATTTTGTTGGTTTATTAGTAGGGAAGAAGGATAGCTTTATGATTGACTAATTAAAAATGTGTAAGAAGTGGTTATTGAAGTTTGATTGCGGATTAAGGTGTTGAAATTCTAATCTTTGATTGGTTAGACTTGGGAATTAAGATGTGATTAAGTAGATGAAAGGAAATTGATTAATGATTTATTGTTTGGAAGTTGAATCTATCGCTTAAGGATTTTTAAGGATTAGGACAAAGTTTTAAGTGGAATTATAAATAGGTACTATTGCATTTAGTAGGTAATTTGGGAGTTAATTAGTGCTAAGTGAATTTAAAGATTTAAAGCTTATAATGGATGTAAGTTCCTTGAATTATTAATTGAGTGACAAGAAAGGTTAGCTAATTTAGAATGGTTAAGACACTTTTGTGCTCATGTTTGTGTGTATATTAATTGTATTTGTGTATATATTAATCTATGTTTGTGCAATGTTGATTGGTAATGATATGATTAATCATTTAACACGAAATTTAGATTTAATAGTATCAGAAAAAGAAAGGGTAGAAATAAATAATATTATAGGAATGTGAGAGACGCTTACTTATTATGAATAAGTTTAGATATTGATGTAGTGTTTATATATTATAAATATTCATAGGACGAGGTAGTGGAGTGGAAACTTCAGAGTATATTGAAGAAAAGGAATTCAGTGACAAGTAAACTCAGAAGCCAGGTAGCAGTTTATTTCATATCATATTTAATTTCAGCGCATTACATGCATAAATTTCATAATATCTGTAGCAATGGTAATTTTATTCCTTAGAGGTTAAGAAGGGAGTACTCCAAGGCTTAGGTGGGTCGCTCCCCCTTTGCCAGAGGTTTTGAAATCCTGTTACAGGTAGAGGTACCTCCACTATTTAATGAATATATCGTTAATAGTGGTTGGTAGAGGTTTAAGGATAAATATTATCAAATTGTTGAGGTTTATGATTTATTATGCATGAATTAATATGAAAGAAACTGCTATTGGGATTACCAATCTCACCCCCATCCCCAAACATTTTCAGTAACGCAGGTTGGAAGAATCTAGCTGGGCGATAGTGAGATGATTAAGATGAGGCAGGAGTACTAGAAGAAGAGTAGATGAAGAAATTAGGCTTTATAATTTGAAAAGTAAGATTATTTGTATATGATGTAAAATTAAATTATTAAATTATGAGTAGAAAGCATAGAAAATATAATTGCATAAATCTATTAAGGGATTTAAATTTCCCAAGTATTATGAACCTAGAATAGTTACCCTAAGAAGGTTAACGTATTTTTAATTGTTTTATTAACCACTTTATTTCATAAAGAATTTTAAGTTGATCAAATTTGACCGAAAAGCCCATTCCAACTATCAAAGGTTGGCTAAATGTTTTTAAAAGAAAAAGTTTTAAATTTTCCGTATTTTTGGGCTTCGGATATTCGTAAAAGTGGTTATAATTCAATTAAAATGCTATAGTATAGTAGTAAAAGTCCAGGTGTTACAATTTGGTATCAGAGCAAAGGTTCTGGCATAGGTTAGCTAGAATACTTTGCTCATTAATTGGTCATTTAAAGAGACAATTAGAACACCTTCAAAATATTATGGTTTTAGGCTATCCAGATTAGAAACATAGAAGAGGAAGTAGGAATTCCCCTTGAAGTTGCCCAAAAGAAACCAATTATCAATTTACTTTTGAAGTCTGGTCTTGGTGAATTGACTGACTCAGAGTAAGTCTGCCATTGATAAGCTGTTTCAGCAGATTGGATTCTTAGGCAGGCAGCTTACAGATATGAGGATAATAGATGGTGAAGATAAATGAATTTGAAGGATTCAAGTTTAAGTTTAAGCTCATTTGATCGGAATAAATGATCTGATAGTAGTTATTATTTATACATTTGAAGGAATATAAGAAGTGAGATATAGATATTAGAAGTGAATTATGTTGACATTTTAGTGACGGTGGATCAAAATTTTGACTTGATTCTAGATGTTAGTCATTTTAGACTTAAATTTGGCAATTGTGATACTCATTTCTAAGGAATGTTTTAGTATAAGAAGCCAGATCGGAGGAAGATTTTCATTGAATATTAACGATAATTAGAGTGATTTTGACTATTGGGAAAAGTTTTACCCTAGAAAATAAAGGTTTACCTTAAAGTTAGAAGAATATTTAGCAAAAGAAAAGGTTGAAGGATGCTTATAGGTTCTTTATGGGGAATTATAAGAAGTTTGATGGGTGAATTATGAAAGAATAATATGGAAATCTAGAATATTTCGAGAGTATTACAGGAAATTCCTATGATGATGACAATAAATTAATAGAAAAGATAGACAAGTCAATGACTCAAAGCCTATTTAAGGACTCTTATATGTAGAAATTTAAGTTAAACTCAATTACTTGATGGTAAAAACGATAATATCAATAGCCTACGAATGAGGTTTCCAGAATAAACACATGAGAAACTTATGATTGATAAGAAATATTTTAGAAGTTTGGTAAAGTTCAATAAATTGAGGATGAAATAGATGCTTAAATGTTCCTAGGAATATATTTGAATAGTAGCAAAAGTATAGTAGGACTATGGTCCTTTGAGGGATTATATGATAATTAAAGAACTGAGTTGAAGTTCTTAGTACTACTATTGAGATTAAAGATTAGTGATTAAATAATTTGAGATCTATTGTAATAGAAATGTATTTGAGATTTAAAGATTTCAGAGTTATATATACATATTTTCGTAAAGTTGTGAATATTTGGAAGTGTGGAAGTGTGAATTTTGAGTTATGGAAAAACCTTGTGAGAGGTTACCAAGTCACAAGATTTGGTATTTATCAGATATAAAGCCAAATAATGTTTCATAAAACAGTCAGTAGGCAAAGCCTAAATCAGAGATGAAATTTGGTCAAAGAATATCCTTGACTGCATTGGTATTTGGTTTTCCTTCTATTTGAAAAGAAGCCCTGGCCAGGCAAAAAGGGGAAACTTTATATCAATGTAGCGGGACAGATTGGCCAAGAGCAATAGAAGTAGATCTAAGACAAGAAAGAAAAAGGGATCGCGGTAGATCCAGAAGAAAGATGTGTTTGCATGGGTGAGTGTGGGGGCTGCGTGCCATCATCCCTACCATGAGAAACAAAACTATGAAGGGTGAGTGTGGGGCCCATAGCTATGGGAGCATCCCTACCTAGAACAGGCGATTATCAGATATAATGCCAAAGAATGTATACAGAAGAGTTACTAAGCAAAGTTTAGAATGAATACAGTTCAGTTAAGGAATATCCCTAACTGTATTAGTAGTTGGTTTTCCCTGAAATAGAAAAAGCAGCCGAGGCAAGGCAAGAGGGGTAAAACTAATGCTAATGTAGTAGGAAAGATTGATCAAGAGTAATAAAAGGTAAAGTTTATGTTATTCAAGAATATTTAATTTAGATTTTCAGTAGACCGAAGTGGTCTATAGTGATGTTATAGTGATATTAGTAAGTATGGACTGGGAAATCCATAAATATTTACATAATGATAGAAGAGGAAAATTCATGAAGAATCATGAGGTTATAAAAGAAAGTAATAAATAGGTAGAAAGATGTGGGCCCATAACCCATAGGTCATGAGAATTATTAAGTGGAAAATTGTGTTAAGATGGTCAGAGTTGCAATCGAATGTTGTTTGTTTATTTAAGTTATGATTGGAATGTGAAATTTGATTCTTCTTCCTTGTTTTGGTTCCAATGGGAATTCTATTTGGCTCTTAAATTGGTGAAAACAACAAAATTGAATGAAGTTGTAATTTACAATTGTGACTCAATAAATTTAATATGTGTATAATTGTTGAATGAACAAAAATGTTGTAAATACTGTGGTAGTATGGATTGTAAAATTTGTTTAGTTAAAAACTGACTTTTATAAAATATGCATGTATTTATATGAACAATGTATGCTACATTGATATACGAACTTGTGTATTTTAAATTTATCTGTATGAAGTTAATTACGAATAAGTGAATTGTGAAATAAATCCGCTTATTTCAATTAGTGTTAATGTTAGGAAAAAGATAATCATGGTAAACATACGAGGCGGACGATCTGGGAATAATCCTCCAGATAACCGGCCCCCAGTCGATCCTCTCCAAACTATTCTGGAACGTTTGAATGAGCATCAAATCACTATGAACCTGATAAGAGAGACTCAGGAACAGCAAACAAAACAACTAGCAGACCTTCAAACTAATAGGCAACAGGAAGTACCATTAGAAAATCCCCTAATACCGCCTGAGCTTCCTAGAGATGCTCTACCGCAGGCTATAGCTCGCTTCTGTAAACACCATCCTCCAGCTTTCACAGGAAAAGTCGATGTAAGGCAAGCGGAGCATTGGATAAGAGCTCTAGAGCGAATTTTTAGAGTTATGAATTTTTCTTCTGAAATTAAAGCCCAAATGGCAATCTATAAGCTAGAGGATGAGGCTAGTTACTGGTGGCAAAACACCGAGCTAATACTGCAAGCTCAGAATATTCCTATCACATGGGAGGTATTTAAAGCAAGATTTGATGAAAAGTATTTTCCTCACTCCTTCAGAGATGATAAGGAGGCTGAATTTCTGACCATTAGTCAGGGAAGTAGTGAATCCTTCGAGGATTATTTGTCTCGATTTGTTCAGCTGTCTCGCTATTACACGCACCTTGATGAAAGAAATGATGGTCGATGGCTAACAAGTCGCTTGGTGAGGGGATTGATTCCTTATATGAAGGAGAAATTAACTCCTATGAGGATAGAGAATTTTGACGAAGCTATTGAAGTTTGTCGATTAACAGAAAGTAGTAGACAAGAGCCAGTAAGAGCACTTAGTTACGAAAGGCCTGAAAATTTCCTGAATTCTTTGGAACGAATATCGCAGAAAAGGAAAAATCCTTTTCCACTACAGCAAGGGAATTTTTCAAAAAAAAAAAAGTTATCACAGCAGCTCTCCTGTCAACAACAATTTCGACATTCGCAGTTCCCGCAAAAGTCAAAAGTCGTACAAATTTCTGAAGGGGAGAATTGTAAATTTTGTGGCAAGAATCATGGTAAGAGACCATGTTTGGCAGGGCAAAATGTTTGCTTTTTCTGTCACAAATCAGGGCATTACGCTAATGAATGTCCTCAGAGGCAAAAATCACAAGGATCTATTCAACATGGCAAAGTGGTTGCTTTGACTCATGATAAGGTGCAGGAGTCTCCAAAGATAGATAAAGGTACGATTCTTAATAATGAAAATTTCATTTGAGTTGAAATTGGAGCAATTTCTAGAGAGCCTTATCGTATGGCTTCAAATGAAATGACAAAGTTAAAGAAGTAAATAGAGGAGTTGCTGGAGAAAGGTTTTATACGCCCTAGTGTTTTCCTTTAAGGGGCATTGGTACTATTTGGGAAAAAGAAATTTCCAAAGTACATGATGCGAGGTAATCCCTCTTAATTTCGAGGACGAAATTATTTTTAGGGGGAGGGAATTGTAACACCCCAAATTTTAGAAAAGAGAAAATAAGGAATTATTTAAAATTTAGGAAATGTTATTAAATATTAAAAAAAAAAAACATTAAAAATAAATTTATGATGATTTAGGTATTTTTAATAAATTTTAAGGGTTATTTTTATTAGAAAATAAAGAAAAATAATTAGTAAGATAAAATTTAAGTTTCAAAATGGATTTAAATAAGGGAATATCTAGAATCTAGGGATATTATTTGATATTTAAAAAGTCTTATAAATAAATTTGGGAATTAAAATATATCTAGAAAAATTATTCTGGGACTAAATCCAGATCAAACTAAAAAGAGGAATGGTAAATAAAATTACCAATTAAGAGAAAATATAAATTGGGAAATAAAAAGAAAAAGAAAAAGAGACAATATCTGCCCCTAGTTGAAAATATCTTCAGTTAAAAAGGGAGGGGCAAGATAGTAAAATACCTATAAAAAGAAAATATCTGTACCTTCTTAATTATAGACCATACACGTGTCTTCAATGCCTTATTCATTTAATTATTTTACTCCCTCTGCAGCCAACACGTATACACACACATATACATTAAAAAAAAATATATACTCCCTCCATTCCCGAAACTCTCTCATTCTCACCTCTCCTTCGTTCCTTCATTTCTTCCTCTTCCAGCGACGGCATCAGCGGCGAACGGCGGCGATCGGCGACGGAGCACAGCGGAAGACACTCAATAGGCTTAGAGCAAGTTTAGGTGAGTCTCTCCTTCTTGTTTCCTCTCTTTTCTGCCGCGATTTGAGCGAAAATAGGAAGGGTGATTCATATTTTTGGAACGTTTTTGGAGCTTCTGAAATTATAAAAATGAAGCTTGAAGCTTGTTCTTGATGTTTTGGGTGTTGATTTTGGGATTAAAGCTAAGTAGGTTCAAGATTTTCAGATTTCTTCTTTCCTCTGCTACTGTTCATGCGACGGCCAAATTGGGGCTTCTGATTATTTGTTGCTTTGAAGCTCAATTGCTTGTGATTTCTAGTGATTCTAAGATTATGGAATAGGGTGTTTGGTTGGTGGAAGGAATTTGAGGATTTTGATTTGTTATTCTCCCCTGTTTCTGCGTGATTTCTGGACCAAGAAGGGGAAAATTCTTGAACGTATTACACTTGTAATTAGGAAGCTCTGATAAGCATTTTTATATGTGTGGTTTGATGAATTTGAATGGTTGATTGTTCTTGTTTCTCTGCTCTTGCCCTGTCTGGCCGAGTTCCAGCTCCTTTGGAATTGGATGATTCTTTTGTTATTTCTTTGGATGTTTTAACAATTTGAAAAGGAGGAATAGATGATGGAAAAGAGGTGACTGGATTAATTATAGAATTCTTGTTTTCTTGCCTCTGTTCTGTTCGGCCAAGAAAGTAAAGAAGAAGACTATTGATGTTTGTTTTACCTTGGAAGATGAAATGAGGTTATTTGCTTAGGGCTGATTGAGATGAAATTATTAAATGTGCAATTCTTGTTTCCTTGCTATTCTGGCCGTGTGCTTTATGTAGGGAAAGAAGGAAGAATGTTTTGGTAATTAATTGAACAAGGAATAGGAAATAATTGTGGATGAATGTTATGGTTTTAGGTTATAGAATTCTGACTACTGAGATTGAATTAAATAGCTGATTGTGTTGGAATAATTTAGGTGTTCTTTATATGTTGATTTCCCTAGTTTGAGTAATTGAAATCGGTACTCTTGATAATCAAAGTTAATGGTTTTGTGTTCAATTTTTCTGTGCCTCATGTGGCTGTGTTCTGGTCTAAGATTGGTGGTGAAACTGAATTAATAGTGGGAGATATAAGTGGGATGGTTAATGTCACTGGTTACTAGTTTTAGAGATAGGAAAAGAGGAAATGATAATGTTGGTTTGATAGGAAGGAATTTTAATAGAATGTGAAATTGAATTTAGTATTCTTTGATTTTGTTGGTTTATTAGTAGGGAAGAAGGATAGCTTTATGATTGACTAATTAAAAATGTGTAAGAAGTGGTTATTGAAGTTTGATTGCGGATTAAGGTGTTGAAATTCTAATCTTTGATTGGTTAGACTTGGGAATTAAGATGTGATTAAGTAGATGAAAGGAAATTGATTAATGATTTATTGTTTGGAAGTTGAATCTATCGCTTAAGGATTTTTAAGGATTAGGACAAAGTTTTAAGTGGAATTATAAATAGGTACTATTGCATTTAGTAGGTAATTTGGGAGTTAATTAGTGCTAAGTGAATTTAAAGATTTAAAGCTTATAATGGATGTAAGTTCCTTGAATTATTAATTGAGTGACAAGAAAGGTTAGCTAATTTAGAATGGTTAAGACACTTTTGTGCTCATGTTTGTGTGTATATTAATTGTATTTGTGTATATATTAATCTATGTTTGTGCAATGTTGATTGGTAATGATATGATTAATCATTTAACACGAAATTTAGATTTAATAGTATCAGAAAAAGAAAGGGTAGAAATAAATAATATTATAGGAATGTGAGAGACGCTTACTTATTATGAATAAGTTTAGATATTGATGTAGTGTTTATATATTATAAATATTCATAGGACGAGGTAGTGGAGTGGAAACTTCAGAGTATATTGAAGAAAAGGAATTCAGTGACAAGTAAACTCAGAAGCCAGGTAGCAGTTTATTTCATATCATATTTAATTTCAGCGCATTACATGCATAAATTTCATAATATCTGTAGCAATGGTAATTTTATTCCTTAGAGGTTAAGAAGGGAGTACTCCAAGGCTTAGGTGGGTCGCTCCCCCTTTGCCAGAGGTTTTGAAATCCTGTTACAGGTAGAGGTACCTCCACTATTTAATGAATATATCGTTAATAGTGGTTGGTAGAGGTTTAAGGATAAATATTATCAAATTGTTGAGGTTTATGATTTATTATGCATGAATTAATATGAAAGAAACTGCTATTGGGATTACCAATCTCACCCCCATCCCCAAACATTTTCAGTAACGCAGGTTGGAAGAATCTAGCTGGGCGATAGTGAGATGATTAAGATGAGGCAGGAGTACTAGAAGAAGAGTAGATGAAGAAATTAGGCTTTATAATTTGAAAAGTAAGATTATTTGTATATGATGTAAAATTAAATTATTAAATTATGAGTAGAAAGCATAGAAAATATAATTGCATAAATCTATTAAGGGATTTAAATTTCCCAAGTATTATGAACCTAGAATAGTTACCCTAAGAAGGTTAACGTATTTTTAATTGTTTTATTAACCACTTTATTTCATAAAGAATTTTAAGTTGATCAAATTTGACCGAAAAGCCCATTCCAACTATCAAAGGTTGGCTAAATGTTTTTAAAAGAAAAAGTTTTAAATTTTCCGTATTTTTGGGCTTCGGATATTCGTAAAAGTGGTTATAATTCAATTAAAATGCTATAGTATAGTAGTAAAAGTCCAGGTGTTACATTTTGAACCCTTGTATGGATTGACTCTTGATTCCTCCTCTTATTTTGTGATTAATGAGATGTATGTGTTTATTTTACTCTTCTCCTAATGCTTCTAAGTGATTGATCACCATTTAGATGTTGGGTTCACTTGATTGATGCTTAAGAGGGCTAGATTGAGTGTAGAACTTGGGTAAAATAGTGTAAGAACTTGAAGTTTGCATGATGAATGGATGGTTTTGTTGGTAAGATAGAGATATACTTGTTAACCTTTCATAGTCACATTAGGATTGGAGCTTGAAAATTGGGTTTTATTAATTAAAACAAGAGATTGTGCAATTAATGAAATCAAACACTTGTTCTTGACTTGAGAGAGCTTTTACAAGTACTCTGTGAATCCTAGATTAGCACATTGTTTCGTTGAGAATATCTTTGAGAGAAGGTTAATTGAGCTTTAAGAAGTACAAGGGGGATACATAATCTTAGGACCCATTTTATACTTGAAGTTGAAGAATCACTTGTTTATAATTTTGTTTTCATTTAGCATATGTTTATTTTCATAGTTAATCTTCAATCTCAATATTTGAATCACTCAAATTGGGCGAGAGTATGATAATCATTGTTTGACCGGGTTTTGGAACCAAATCCTCGTGGGAACGATACTCTACTTATCACTTTATTACTTGGTGCGACCCGTGCACTTGCTGTGCAAACAAGCTATTAGGAATCAAATTACACTAGGCTCCTTGAGATCGACACCCGTGGTTAGCTTCCACTATCCCCTCGGGTTTTAATTTCTTGGAGAGCGAACTCGAGGCGGCACTGCTCCGATCTAAACCCCATTCCGTGAGCTCTTCAAGTGGCGCCGTTGCCGGGGAGCCAAGTAATTGGTTCCCTAGTAGCCGGTTGTCAAACTTGCTTTGGCCGAGTCTAGCTTCTAGTTGCATCTTAGTTTATTTTTCATCTTTACATATCATATTTTGAAACACCCCTGAAAATTAGTATAGATGCTTACTCTTTGCATTTTCTTGGCTCATTGACTCACTTGTGTGCTTGGTTGCTTTAGTGGTAGTTTTATTGCACTAATTGTGAATGCTTTCTTTTGCTGGATTTTAAGTGCATGAATCTATCCCCCAAGTCACATTTTTGTTGCTTGAAGCTTACTTGTGCATAGCATACTTGCTCTGACTGATTTGCACTTGTTTGAAGTGGTAATCACATTTTCACTCAACTGGTGTTAGTTTTTGAAACTTCTGAAAATTTTGCAGGTTACCTTCTGTTCAGTGGAAGAATCAGCCACTCCTCGCCGTGCACTCGCCTCCACGACGAGCAACTTTTGATTTCTCACCGCGGCGAGCTAATTGTATCAGCCCTTGTTTTCGCTGATTTTCATTTTCTGACTATTCTTGCTGCTTATACACCTCATACTCACACCATATTCGTACATACACACTTCAAACACGTACATACACTTCCATACATCACATATCATTCACTCTCACTTGACTTTTGTACATTCTAAATCTTGGTTGCTGCTGAAAGTCCACTTGTTGTCTGTGCCTTGTGTGACTTAACCTTGACTTGCTCTTGATTTCTTATACTTGTTTGTATCTCATTATCCATGACTAGAGGGAGAGGTAGAAGGAGAAGATGATCAAACCTTCCATCCTTAAACATTGGGATTGAGCAAAACCTTAGCCAACTTAGGAGAACCAATCAAGGAGGTCCCTCTAGCCTTATTTTAGAGGAGTGTTCTTCTAGGGAGTCTAGCATTTCCTCTCACTCAGACACTGAAAACTCTATCCACATAGAAATACCTCTAGACATCCCACCCATCGCGCACAGACCACCACCCAATATTCCCAATGCTAACCCACCACCTCCACCACCCAATGGTCAAAATGGAAACAATGGTGAGTGTGAGGGTGTAGGAAATCATGATATCCCTAGGAGGAGGAGCATTAGGGAAGTTACTTCGAGTGGTGTCACATACGACCACTAATTGCAGCATTACCTCATTTTGCAGGTTTGGATTGAGTGAGGATCCGATTTGGGGGTTTGGGTTTCTGGGAATCTAAACCGATCAAATTGAAGCTTCAAGTACGATATATTGTTTTTCTAAAAGAAATTTAGATTGCATGAGATTCTTTGGGATTGATTTCGAATTTCTCATTTAAGGTCACTGTTCCTGACGGGGGATTCTTCGATTTCCTTCTCAAACTTTACGATGTTAGTGTTTAGAAGTATGAAAAAGTAAGTTATATTTGATTTTTGAGCTTGCATGATTGACATGTGGTGATTTCGAGTTTAGTTTCTTCTTGCTCTGTTTTTGTTCTTGTAATTACGGGGAGGAGTCTCGTGTTCTGACTCTAGATATAAGGAACTCTCTTTTGAAGGTAGCTAGGAGCCTATTTGAGTTAGATTTTAGCGCTTCATGTTTGATTCTTTTGGTGTATCATAATATTGGATTTTCAAAAGCTCCTGCTCTGTTTTTCTGTTCATGAATTTAGTATACTTTGGATTTTGATTCTCTGAGATTTTAGATTTGAATATGCTGAAAAGAGGGAACCTTTGATGTTATATGAGGCGTGGCAGATTATGAAGAAGGCCTAATGGTTTGTAGGTTGGTTTTCAATGGAATTGTTAAGAGGTCTGAAACAAGAGATTTAATTTGAATCAAGGATGTTTGTTTCTTTAGTATTTAAGAAATGAAAATAAGCAAAATTCGAGGTTCCTTTGAGTGCATATATGATTATAAATTTGAGCTACATGCGTTTCTAAAGGGCTGTATGTGAAACCAGTGGTTGATGAGTTGAACGTTTGGTGCTGGGAAATCATCTAAACTACCGTTTGAGGCCTCATTGGTTCAATTGATAGGTCAGCTGTGTTTTTGAACTGATTAAGCATGTCAAGGGTTTCATTATCATGATCAAATTGACTTGTTAAATTGCTAGGTAATTTTCCACAATTCTGAAAGAAGTTCTGTCGGAAAATTCTGCAAGAGAGGGAGTGATTCTATGCTAGCTATATGACATTCTTGGAATTTTGGAGTTTGGACTATGGGGAAATAGTTAATTTGAATTTGTGGGGATATGAACTGATTTAAAGTGGTTTGAAATTGAAAGGCGCCATGGTATATAAATGATAAAAGATGTTTCTTGCTAGATGGCTCTTGATGATTAAGTAGGTTTACAGAGGAATACATGATGTTTAAAGAAACTTTTCGATTGGTACCATTTTAGAGTATATAGTGAATGGTTGAGGATTTATGTCTAAGCAGGGGAAGAATAATAAAGTCTAGCTTCTGTATTTGGGCTGAGCAAGGGATGAAAAAGTTAGAATCTTGGTATTGTTGTCATTAATAATGAATTGAGGTTTGGTTCATAGATTTAGGATTCTAATTGGGTTTGATTTAATTAGACTCTGTTGTTGGGAATCAAATTTATTAAAGCTTAGAAATCTGATTGTTATGAGTTGTTTCAGGTGGTGTATGGTTTGAAAGTTTATGCTCTGTTTCTGGTTTTAATATTATTAGGATTTAAGTTTGAAAGGTGTTGAGGTAAACCATAAACATCTATCAGAAATCAAATCTGAAACCGGGAATTACCAATGTGATATTGCTGATTTTAGGAAATGAAAACTGATTATAGATAATTTTTATGAAGCCTTAAAAGTATTGGAATTTAGGTTGTGGTCACCTTAATTTACAAGGTTAAGAAGTGTCTAAAGTATTTTTTTTAGGAGTCTAACGCAAGTATTGTATTTGCTAAAAGTATATAGGAACAAAGTTTTGTTTGTTTTGGAATTGTGCGATTAATTTATAAAAGAAGTGGAATTTATTGGAATGATTAAATGGTAGCTACAATAAAGGATCAAAATGAGTATAATTGTTTGTTGTGTTTTGCAATTCATGAATTGAGATTTTCTGGATGCATTCTTGGGCTATTAGAATTTCTATTCACCAAAATAGTAGCCATATAGTTGTTGAAGTACATGATCATTACATAATGATCATTAAATCTAAAGTAACTTGCTAGAGGATATATATATACACACACATATATATTCACATTATTAATTGTGATTGGAGGACTGTTTTAACTTGGGAGAAAGATAAGTGAGTATTATGATGTTAATAATGATGTTATAATGAATTGATTGTTTTTGAAATTTTGGTAATAAATAGAAGAACACACACACACACACACACACAAAATAACTAGTGTTTTGATGAATTGCGAATGAGAAGGAGGGAAGCATAGCAATATATAAAGTAATTAGGATTCGAGAGAGACGCTTAGTATAAATATAAAATTACATATATTAACTTACTCTTATTATAATATGATGTGTAGATGGCTTTGTTATTGGTATGAGTTCACCAAGACAGTGGAAAGTAAAGGATCTGGTTCAGGAAATAGCTCTGGTATCTAAGTAGTAGTTTAATTCATATATAAATTTATATATATAATTTTGTAATATCTGTGGCATTTAAATGGGCATTATTCCTGGTATAATATTGATGATATTTATGGAGTACTCCAAGGCCTAGGTGGGTCGCTCCCCCTTTGCCAGTAAATTCCTATAACCGTGAGGGTTATTGAGTAGTTGTGAGGGCTACAAGTAAATTCCTGTAACCGTGAGGGTTATTGAGTAGCTGTGAGGGCTACAATTAAATTCCTATAACCGTGAGGGTTATTGAGTAGCCGTGAGGGCTATGATTGGAAAATCCTGCAGGTATTGGTTTAAAAGGGATATATATTTTCATTATATGCACAGGTTTATGAAATTGATGTATATGTATATATATAAGTGAACACATGATATGGAATAAACTGCTATTGAGATTTCCAATCTCACTGTTTTCCAAAATGTTTTCAGTATAGCAGAATGGGAGTAGCTAGCTGGGAAAGAAGTAAGGTAGTATAAAGAGGCAGGAATGCCTGCTATGTCTTGTACTTTGTAGGTAGATACCTTAAGAGTCTATTTACCTGTGTATGTTGTATATTTAAATAATTAAGACAAGTTGGAAGCTTGTCTTGTAATTAATGTATATTTTATATATGTATATATATCTTTAAGAAATAATAGAGCTGCATACTCATATAAGTAGGTTATCAATCAAGATAACCGGCCAATATATTATTATAGTAAGAGAGGTGTAAATGGATAAATTGAACATAATTTAAAGAATATGTAAATATAGTGTAAGGGGTTTGACTCCCCAAGCATTATAATTCGAGTTATTTTAATTGTTTTAATAACCACTCTATTTTATTGAAAGTTTAAAGATATTCCAATTTGTCAGAAAATCTCATTTGAAAGAAAGGAAATTTGATTTAATACTTTGGAAAGAAAAAGTTTTAAATTTTTCGTATTTTTAGGCTTCTGAAATTAAAAAGTGGTTATAAATCAATTAAAATGCTATAATATAGTAGTAAAAATTTAGGTGTTACACTGTGTACAAGATTTGAGTCAATTAAAATTGCAATGACCAATGAAGACTCAACCATTAGATTTTTATGGAGCTCCAAGATTATGTCTGTATCATAGAATTTTCTAGTATGCTTTTCCTTAACCTAAACGAATTAAATGGTATTGTGACTTTACAGATTTGGGAATATTAACTCATTCACAAAATAGGCAACAAAATACTAATAATTTTAAACCCATATTTAATAAATAACTTCATATTTAATTTGTATTATTTCCTGAAATTGTCTAATGATCTAAATATTTCATAATAATACAAAATAGCTTCAAATTATTTCCAAAATATGTGAATAAGGTGAGATAAAATATATAGAAACAATAATTATTAGTAATAAACAATATTGAAGCTCTATGTTTGGGGAATTTGAATGAAAATAATACTCATGGTTCCATTAGTAAATTTGCGTCACGTACAGGTAAATTAATATTGTTCTGAATAATACCTAATGTTTGAATTTTTCCCTTCACTACCATTCTCTCAACATAAAATAGAATACTATGTGTGTTTTCATTTAATTCAATTGTAAATATATTTTAACAAAATGCTATGTTCTGATCTTGGATCTTAGAAATTACTATAAAAAAGTCCCCAGTTTTGTCACGACGCTCAAATTGACATACACGAAGTACTTTGATAAGAGGAATAAAATTCTGTCCTGGTCATACTGCACTGTAGTTGGATTCCATAAATAATTGAGCTAATAATAAGATTCTAAAATTCGTAAGTCAAGAATGAGAAATCATGCGAATCTCCCACATCCATAATTTTGCTTATAAACTATCCACATTATACATGTTATGTTCTTGTACATATGATTAAAGAGAGTATCTTCATGAAATAAAAAATCATTTTAAAAATTACTCATTATTTAAGTATTTTCCTTAATATCTACAAATTAATGATCTAGCTGAAAAATATTCTCTCTTCCATATCATCTAAGCTTACCCAGCTTGAAATGAGTTCGGGTAAGATTCATGACCCGACTTCATATCATAGGGCTATATATATGGATAGCATATACATCTTCCTGCTCGTACAAACGAGGCACAAAAGGGAAGAGAGAAAAAAAAAATAAAGAAAAATTCAGAAGCATATATATAGATAAAGAAAACAATTGTAAAATGACGAATACGGCGACCAAATTCCCTACTAAAGAAAAAGTGAAGGGGAGACTGAAGAAAACAGACATCAATGGTGATGGAAGACTGGACACCGAGGAGCTGAAGAAAATATTCAAGGAATTCGGTTCAAGATGGCCTGGATACAGAACCTGGCATTGTATGCGAAACACTGACGGCAACCGCGACGGAAAAATCAGCTCCTCCGAGATAGACCAGCTTGTTTCTTATATCATGAAATGGTATGATACGCCTAATTAGACACTAATATGTGTCTTTCATATGGCAGCACTGCAGCTGAATCTGAAGACCATACAGGGAATATATATATATATATCCTATATCTTGTAGCTGAAGACTTTTCCTCTGTAATGATAACCTCCTCCCTATTAATCACTTGTATGTAGTAAGGTAATGTCATATCCCTTGAGGCTAGCCTAGGTGTGATGTAACAAATATCAATAAAATAAAGTCATGGTTTGGTCATAAGTTTCCTTTCTTTAATATTTCTTTATCCGTAATTTCTTCTTAAAAAAATACTATAAAATTTCAAGAAAAAAATGTAATGACCAAAAATTTCCAAAACAAATCATTGGCATTAAACCATCCATTTATCTATAAACATATATTTATAAATGGCAAGTAAGTTTCCTCTATCTAACATTTCTTGGTCAGTAATATCTTTTTTTCTTCATTAATTTCAGATAAGTAATAAAAGTGAGTCGTGTTTGTGTAGAAATACTAATTTAAATGGTTTAATAAATGATCCACTTATATAATAATATCTTGGCCTTTATAGTTCAACAAAATATAATACTCCTTAGTACTGTTGATCGTATTTATTTTAACATCCAAGTTCTATTACTTTTTGATTTTCTCTTAATTTTTGTATATGATATAAATATGGTTCAATAATTGGCCGTAAAAACTAAATATTTCCTTTTGGCCAAAAAGAATAAAAAAAGAGCATTCCTTTACATGGTATAGGTCTCTATCAAACCAATAAGATAAATAATAGACTGTGGAGGGATTCCATATATCATTAAGCTAAGATTCCAAATCGATAAGGCAATAATCTGATGGCATAAGGAAGTCATATGTAAGTAGGAGAATATTGATTTTAATGATTTGTATCTCATGAAGCCCGGCCACCTTACTTATTAAAACTATGAGTAAGGAGAGTTAAACATACCAACAAATGAATCTTTATTAAACAAATTAATTACTTTTAAAAACATATATCTAAACAGTCTAGATGAGATCTAGATAATATCGATATGTTAAGCCCTTTTTACTCATCAAGCTTATCCACCTTGAAATTGTTTTGGTAGGATTCATGACCCATACGAAAATTAAAGATGCAAAGACCCGAGATAGTAAATTGATCAATTGTCATTTTAATTAGTAAATTTGATTCTCTATCACCCCCATTCCATTCCTATCATTTTACACAAACCAAAACCATGCTATAAGTTATTTCATTTGTTTGAAAGTATGCTTGGTAGAAGGTAATAATGTGGGTGGGGAATGAGAATATGATTAAGAAAGATTAACTTCCACGTTTGGTATAAGTTAATGATGAGTTCAAGGGATGATACAAATTCCTCATACATGGCATTATTGAAATCCAACCCCGAAATGGAATTCAAACAAACCACATTTTTTGGTTGAATATTTCCCTTTCCTTCCTCCCTCACTCTCATGTCATCCTTGTCATCTCCCTCTCCTCCCTCCATCTACGACATCTTACACCCACTACTACAAAAAATGTCTATAGCATCACTTATTTTTGCCCTATAACAGCACTTATAAGCGCTGCAATAGCCAGTGATGCTATAGGCTATTAGGCTTAACACAGCGCTTGTTAAGCGCTGCAATAGGTGGACGAAGAGGTGCGCTGCTGAAGGTTGTGCGAGAATAACAATACCTCAAGAAATAGAACTCAGAATCGCATAAACACAAATGAAAAATGCCTCAAGAAATCAGAATCGCGATTATATCTTTGGCTTCCACCCAACTCAATCACAGTACCAACTCAGTGAACTCAGCGACGGAGGAGTTGAAAGGCACGGCAATCAGAATTTAGGGCAAGGCACGGGCGAGTTTCTTCTCTTCTGAAGCTTTGCTAATTTGTTTTGAGCGCCTAAATTGTTTTACATATTTTTCAATATAAAAATTAAATCTCAGGGGGCCTATAGCAGCGCTTCTTGGGACTTAATTTTTATATATAACACAACTTAATAAAAACAATTTAAATGCTTTTGTCTTTTTTAATTGTTTCAGTTTAAAATTGTATCAAATTGTTTTTATCTAATTTCGAAATCCCAGGGGGTTAAATAAGTATTTTTTAATATATTTGCCCTTTCTTAATTTGCCAATGTTTTTTTTAAATTGTTTTACATATTTTTCAATATAAAAATTAAATCCCAGGGGGCCTATAACAGCGCTTAAGCGCTGCTATAGGCCCCCTGGGACTTAATTTTTATATATAACACATGAGAATGGCAAGCGCACAAGAGAGGGGTGAATTGTGCGTTTGAAAAAAAAACTAACACACTAATTAAAGCAACACAGACTTTATACTGGTTCGGCTAACACTGCCTACGTCCAGTTCTCCAACACCTCGTTGGGTTCCACTAATCACAGGTTTTACAACACAGGTTCACCTGTAAACCTTTACAGAGTTTTAGAATCCCTCTAAACACTCCCCCTTACTACCTGTAAGGTAATATCCATGTTCTAAAGCACCAAGCTTTCAGAACAACCTCAAACAGTAGAGGATTTCAATAAATATGTTCACTTAATGAACTGATTGTGATAAACACTTAAGTACAGATAAAATCTCTAAAACAATAAATACAGAAACAGAGAGCAATGAATGAGTTCGTGAATATTCTCGTTTTTCGTCTCTTCTTTCATAAATGCTCGAGTTCTGTATTTATATCTCTTTTCAGATTTTGCCCTAGCATTTATCTTCAAGAAGCCGTTTGAATTTAGTCGTTGAGAGCTCATAGCCGTTGGCATTAAATGCAGTTTCTTCATCGGGCTTAACTTTTTGCTCTAGCTTCAACTGCTCTTGCGTAGGGTGAGCTAAGAGAGAGGTAGACTGAGCGTTCTGAGCATCTGTATGAACTGTACTTTTATGGCCGCTTTTTTAGTAGCGCTAGCATGATCTGCTATCGCTAACTTCATAGTGTAAGTTCTGCACTTAAGCTGTTAGTTGAACAAATAATCATTTAATGCATAGAAGATGCTATCGCAAGCTTAGTCTATTAGCTCAATGAGATAGAGACAATATATATCAGCTAAGATTGTCTAAGTTATCAGAGCATACTCTTAATGATAGATATTAATGCTAGCATATTCTCTTGGTTCAATCGTTCAGCGTACTAGCTATATCATATCAGCAAACATTCTTCTACCGATAGCTAATCCCATTATCGCTAGTTACTTGATTGCTTATTAGCTTTAAGGATACTGAGATGATTATTCAAAGGTATTTCAAGGTATCCTATTATCGATAGCTAACCGTGTTAGCGCTAGCAACTATGTTATTACTAAATTCATTTGTTCTCAGTCACTAGCTATCTGAATGTCTATTAACTGAAGCACTTTGTTATCGATAGCTTAATCTGTTATCGCTACCTGATTCCATTAGCTCAAGGACATGGTTCATTGTTCAGCTAGTTATTCTTCCTTTTATTTATCCATGTTCTTAATGAGCTTCTAGCGATAGGGTATTCCTTAGCGATAATGAATGACTTAGCGATAGATATTAACTTTGTTATTACTAAGTCTTCATTTGCTATGGCTCTGTCTATTAGCTATAGAGATACACTTAGCGATGGAGATATTTATTCTTAGTGTTCTGTTAAGTTTCCATCTTTTATAGTTGAACCTTTCAATAGTGATAGTCTTTAGCTCTAGCGATATAAATCTGTTACCTATCATATTTTACTTGTTTAATTCAAAGGTATCTTGTGCTTATTTACTTATGTTATATATGGGGTCGGTCTTCATCAAAACTTAAGATTCTAACAACACAATTTAATAAAAACAATTTAAATTCTGTTGTTTTTTTAATTGTTTCAGATATTTAAAATTGTATCAAATTGTTTTTATCTAATTTCTAAATCCTTGCGGGCTAAATAAGTATTTTTTAATATATTTGCTCTTTCTTAATTTGCCAATGTTTTTTTAAATTATTTTACATATTTTTGAATATAAAAATTAAATCCCAGAGGCCCCCTGGGATTTAATTTTTATATGTAACACAATTTAATAAAAACAATTTAACTGCTTTTGTTTTTTTAATTGTTTCAGATATTTAAAATTGTATCAAATTGTTTTTATCTAATTTCTAAATCCCAGGGGGCTAAATAAATATTTTTTAATATATTTGCCCTTTCTTAATTTGCCAATGTTTTTTTTAAATTGTTTTACATATTTTTCAATATAAAAATTAAATCTCACGGAGCCTATAGCAGTGCTTAAGCGCTGCTATAGGGCCCCATGTCATTTAAATTTTATTTAAAAAATGTATAAAACCAATTTTAAAAATACTAATTCATTTTAAAAAAGGAAAGAAAATTTAAAAATACCTATTTAGGCCTATCTAGGCCCCATGTCATTTAAATTTTATTTAAAAAATATCTAAAACCAATTTTAAAAATACTAATTCATTTTAAAAAAGGAAAGAAAATTTAAAAATATATATTTAGGCCTATAGCAGCGCTTAAGCGCTGCTATAGGGCCCCATGTCATTTAAATTTTATTTAAAAAATGTCTAAAACCAATTTTAAAAATACTAATTCATTTTAAAAAAGGAAAGAAAATTTAAAAATACCTATTTAGGCCTATGTAGGCCCCATGTGATTAAAATTTTATTTAAAAAATGTCTAAAACCAATTTTAAAAATACTAATTCATTTTAAAAAAAGGAAAGAAAATTTAAAAATACCTATTTAGGCCTATGTAGGCCCCATGTGATTTAAATTTTATTTAAAAAATATCTAAAACTAATTTTAAAAATACTAATTCATTTTAAAAAAGGAAAGAAAATTTAAAAATACATATTTAGGCCTATAGCAGCGCTTAAGCGCTGCTATAGGGCCCCATGTAATTTAAATTTTATTTAAAAAATGTCTAAAACCAATTTTAAAAATACTAATTCATTTTAAAAAAGCAAAGAAAATTTAAAAATACCTATTTAGGCCTATGTAGGCCCCATGTGATTTAAATTTTATTTAAAAAATATCTAAAACCAATTTTAAACATACTAATTCATTTTAAAAAAGGAAAAAAATTTAAAAATACATATTTAGACCTATAGCATCGCTTACTACGTAATAAGCTTTGCTATAGGCCCCTGTGATTTAAATTTTATTTAAAATTGGTTTTAGATAATTTTTTAGAGAAAATTTAAATCAGAGGGGCCTATAGCAGCGCTGAAGCGTTGGTATATGCTTATACCTATACCAACACTTTTTTTAAAAGCGCTGGTATAGGTCATATTATACCTATCACATCACTTGCATTTTGCAAGTGCTGCTATTGTTACGCTGCAATAGAGTATTTCTGTAGTAGTGACCAACTAGCACTATCCAACAACGGCATGGAAATACACTTGAAGAACCAGATAAAATCTATGAATTTGCGTGCGAGAATGACACATAAAGAAGACATATACTCGTGAGAATTTAACACCCACACAAACCATATACCCCACAAGGACTAATTATAAAAATGAAGAACATATGCAAAATTGGGCAAATGAGGTGCAACTAAAAACAATGCACATTTTCCGAACTTTAAGGATCCAAAATATGCATAAATGTAACAAAGATTGTAGAAAACGGAAGAAACATGTGTTGAAATGACATAAAATTGAAGAATATATAGTTGTAACAAATTAAATTTACTCAGACAACTAATTAAGAAAACTTGAATGTTTGGACAAAGGAAGATTCAACTTCAAAGAATCGGATCATCATTCTTCATAGATTTGAAAAATGTGGCATAGGTTTTAATGTTTCGATCTGTCTACAAGGCTCTATCAGTTGAGTTATAATTAAAATAATAACAATTTCAAGGAAGAAAATGTAAACTATTTTTGGGAAAATTGATCTCTTAATCATCCAATTATATATTAACACACTTATAATTCAGTTCAATCCCTCGACTATAAGTCACGCGACTCATTCCCTAAATTTTAGACTCACTTTTGACTCAATCCGTCACCTTTTTTAGTTTTATAATGTTATCCTTCCCATCCTATGTGACAAATATATTTAATAATACTATTAAACACTACTACAAAAATTGGCTATCGCGGTGCCAGTGCTTATGATTTTAAGCACCGGTATAGGTATAGAAATAAGCACAGAGATAGGCATATGCCTATCTTGGCACTTATATCCATAGCCAAGATAGGCATTTGGATTTTATTTTATATTTTTTAAAAAAAGTTCGAAACCATATCCTAGCACTTATAGTGACAAGCACTGGGTTAAGGGTTTTTTTTTATATAAGCACCCGGTTAGGGTTTTTTTTACAAAAAATCATTTTTATGGCCTATCCTAGCGCTTACAAAAATAAGCGCCGGGTTAGGTTTATTAATTTTTTTAAAATTATTTTTTTTAGATTTCAGGACTTAGGCTATATTTTTTTAAAAAAATATGTCTTAACTCTGTGTTTATAATTTTAAGCCCCGCGTTAGGCCTCCTTAACACCTGCCAAAACCCTCTCATTTTCCCCCGCCGTTTCTTACTCCCAAGCTCTCATTTTTCGCCTCTTCTCCAAACCCTCCCACCACTCGTCATTGCCTACTTCCAAGCCCTAACCGTCGTTCTCTCTCTGCCTCCGCTGTTCATTCTCTGAGCCTGCCCCGTCATTCACTCTCCTTCTTCTTCTTTGCCTATTATTCCCTTGGCTGTTCACACTCTCTCAAACCACCGTCGAACACTCGCATTTTCCCAAGCCCATAAGGAGTCGCCATTCTCGTCTCCCTCATACCCATCCATTGTCTTCTCCCTTGCGTCGTTGTCATCACCGTTTGTCTGCTGCGCAACTGTGTTTGCTATTTGCTCGTTTCAGCTTCAAGTTGTGACTTTTGGGTAAGCCATTTCTTCACTCCTTTCTTGTTGTGAATTCAGGTTTTGTGTTACTACTAGAATAGGAAAGAAATTTCAGAATTTTTGGTCTGGTTTTGCAATTTTTCCCTTTTACTATCCATTTTTGAACCTGTGAATTTGATGTTTAAATTGGAGTAAGATGATGTATAAGCTTATATTAGCTTACATTATTCTGTTTTGGGGACATGGCTTTAATTTTTTGTCTTGTTAGCTTACCAATGATTAGATATTGAAAATTGAGTTTCAATTTTGCATAACAAGATCGGTTTAAAACATTGAATCTTTTATACCCTCTTTTCATAGGACCTCAACAGAACGGATAACAAGCATGGACACAAAGTTCACGAGGGTAAACTAACAAGCGTAGCTCGAAGCCATGCAGACAAGTGCAGTACGAGGCCACGATACAAGCGCAGGTACAAAACCACGAATAACAAGCGTGAGAATGAATTCCATGATTATCAAGCGTGAGTACTGTGCCCACAAATGTCAAGTGAGCTCGGGGCTAACCATGGTGCACCAAGGACTAACAGTACTACTGTTAGTAACCAGCGTTCTGTATTCAGTCCTCTAACAACAAAACAGTGTCTAGCATTCTTAGGGTCAAACTACTTTTAACGAATAATCTTCTCTTAACTTTAAGCTCTAGATATCAAGTGACCCCAGCATGAAAATTCACATCATCTCATTTTCTTTCAATTATAAAAAGTAAATTTTTTATAAATGGAAAATGGAAAATGACAAATAACAATATGTCATTATCATTTGCCCATTTTTGGCTAAATATCAATGCAAATAAGAGATTGTAATAATCTAAATAATTATTCATGGTAAAATCATACCTAAAAATAGAACAATTAAATTAAATCTTAAATATGACCATCAATAGAAATATCATCTATATAAATTAGAATGGGACATTATTCACTCACAACAACAATAGTATCATGTTTGAAAATACATCCCAACGCCAATTAAACACAAGCAACAACAATTTTCCAATTTTAAGCTTTAATCTACACATACCCATACCCACCTCACCACATTGTCACCATTTCCCTTGATCATACCAAGTTTCAATTGTTCCATACTCTCAAACAGCCCCCAAATAATGGCACTGTAAGAGAAGAGAAGGATGGGAAGGGATTCATGACACTCACAATAACTTAAATTAACCAGTTCCTTATATACCATTCGACCGTAATTCAAGAACCTTAAAGTGTACTTTGCCAGATGCGTATCAACAAAAAGACAACACCTAATTTCCATTACTCTATAATAAGTATACAGAGTTGGGAATAACCAGGCAATAAGTTTAGAAATACTTCCATCTCCAAACATTCAACTCAAGTTAAATACACAAAACCATATAAGAAAATAACCATCATGTCTATACTTTTTAGAGTAACCTTTATATACAACGAATGATAAAATCAACTTTTGCCATAGAACTAACTTTAACACATTTCACCACAGTTACACAATAAAAAGAAAGCTTACAATATAAACTACCACACCCACCCACATATATTGAGAAAAAGAATTAGGAAAAAGGGAAATTTAACCTCATACACATCCACCAACATCAATACACTTGCAGCAACAAAAGAATGAAGAAATGAATCTTTAGAACATACTCATAACCAACAAATAGAAGAAAGGATTTGAAGGCCTAAACGAAATAAAATTTCCATTTTGATCTCTAGTGCTTTCATAAAAAACACTTAAAACATTTATATACTTGTACAAAGAATCCAAACAACTAAACAATGATTCCGTTGGAACCTTTAATCCTCGTTTAAAATTTTGGACAGAATCCCTCTGTAAATTGCAGAGCAATTTCCAGCCTCAACATCAACATTTAGTTCATCATTTTAAAGTTGTTAACCATGTGAAGCTACAAGCACCATTCTCTAAAACTTTGAGTCAATGGATTAATACTTGAGGGCCTCAAACAGAAATTAGAATAAGATATTAACATTAATAACTTGACTAGCTTAATATTTTAAAAACATTAATTTGTACATTCAATCAATCATCAAAAGTCCTTTAACAAAAGAAACATTGCTTTAAACATCAAACTAAACATCATCTCCACAAATCAATTACCTTACAGTCACAGGCAAGCACCATTACATTTATATAACCCTTTCACACCATCAATCCATATTTAACATAACCAATTCTAACATTTCAACTCTTCCACAAGCACCCAAACTTCCAGTTCTCATCCAACTCTAACCTAGCCAAACTAACCACACTATCATCATCTAATAATCTAAATGAACATGTAAAATCAACCAACTTACTTCAATCAATCCAGAATTTCAGAAATCAAACAAACCCCAACTTTATTCTATGGGAAAAATTAAGAAATTAAGCACAAAGTGAAAGGGAATTATAAGGAAACTTACATAATCTACATAGTCGCCGAAGGACCACCAGAATTCGCTCATGGATCGTCCTGGATCGTAGGTCAACACTCCTCTCACCCTCTCTATTTCTTCCTCTCGGCACATACACATATCCATGGGAGAGGGAAAACAAAATTGGTCAAGAAATTGGGTAGCGTGGTGGCTTCCCTCGCTGGCACCGGCGTCGACAGTGGCGGCCAGCTCCATCGCTGCTCGGCCCTCTCTTCCTCTCCCAAACCATGTCTCTCTCACGTCGAAGCAGAAGGAGGAATTGAGGGGTCGTCCCACCGGTAACGGCGCCGATGACGGCGACCGGCCTCCCTCTCCTGCTCTCGTGCTCGAAGATGAAGGGACGGAGAAGAAAATGGAATGACGGTCATGAACAGGAGGGGGCATGGGAATTGAATAAGGAAAGGGAGACAATATATGATAAAAATAAAAAAAAGATAAATGAATTTTAAATGGGTAGGCTGGAAATTACCATTAGGTACTTAAATCCTCAAAACAAGTTATATTTCATTAAGGTAAAGTCCCTTTTTTATTTTCTAAAAATTTTCTCCATATCAAGCTAATACTTTCCTTCCACCATAATCCCTTATAAGTCTAAAAATAATTTCTTTAATTCAAAGTTTTTTAAATTAAGGGAGAAATTTGACTTTCGAAAATTTCCAAAATACTTCCATTTTCCTTAAATTTACTAACAAGACTTTCTAACTCCTAGTTTAATCCCAAAATTAGGTCTTAAAATTTTCACTAATTCTTAATAAAATATTTGGGTGTTACAACAAAGATAAAATGTTACAAGTGAAATAGAAATAATTTGTCTTTTAATCATGACAATGATCTATTATTATGATGCTTTCATTTATGAATCTCTTGGTGGTGTGCCATGATAAAGAAAGGTCAGAATCCGAGGCATGACAAGAGTTTGTCCTTCTCATTCTCGGACTTTGCGTCAACATTGGAGCCTCTGATATGCTTCTTCGTCTAGATAAAGTCATCTGTGGAGGTCTAGTGATCTTGCCTTTGGCGTACCTGCATTATAAACACAAAGAACGAGCATTTATTTACTTATTGATCTTAATTCCATGTCTTCAATACTTTTCCCTTCAAATAAAGAGAAATGCGAGGCTTCTTTTAATATCTGCATCACTTAAAAGTATTGCACAATGATGCATCGAAGAACGCAAAAGAAAAAAATATTTGAGTTTCACTTAACCTTGCATTTTTAAGGTACCTTTCTAAATCCTTTAAGTAGATTTTTCATAAAACTTGGTGATCTAATGGAACCACCCAGTGATAGTATGCTATTTGTCTAAGCACACAATGAAAGTGAGTACATTTTAATAATTTCTCATGCGTTTCATAAATTGTATTTGATGTCAGAAGATTCCGTAAAATGAGAGAATACTTTGTCACCAGGTTAGAGTAAGGCTAATTGCAAAACATTCTTCTCTTAAATGGAATGTGGCTGGGCCACATATTGTTGATTTTAGTTAGAGCCAAGGGACTTTAGTATAGCGTCATGTAATAGTTGTGAGTTTCATGTGCAAGAAAGAATTTCGATTGCTGGGAGAATAAAGATTTTCTTTGGGTCAAATTGAATTCTATTTTCCATTTCAGAGACCATTTGTAAATGTGTTGTTTTCAAACAACACTAAGAAGCTGTTAAGAATCTGATTACATCAGAATCGTCACATTTTCAGGCATATTTACATGGTTCATATTGTTTTGGTTTTTCATTTATGGAACGTATTGGCATGGAATACAAAACCTTAAGTACTTTTTGTGAGTTCTTACCGGTACGTTTTACATCCTCAGGAGGATGAGTTCTGTTACTTCTGTCATTTAAAGATTGAGACACTTAGAAGAAAAAACAAATAAATCAAAAGCAAAATGAACATGCAGCATATGTTTGTGAGTCCATTTTGAGACACCTAAAGCATCTGTTTCCCAAACCCAGCAAATTGTAGTTGGATTTGGGGAAATGTCAATTTTGGGGCACCAAAACAGACACCTAAACATGTTTACTAATACCTCTCATAATTGATTTTGTAATATTTATAGTTCTAAATAAGAGCTTCAGGAGGGAAGTTTACCTCTCTAACAAACAATTTCACGAATATCAACAAGCATTGATAAGTGAGTCTGAATTTAACCTGGCTGTCCGCTGGTTCTTTCATCCAAGGATCTCCTTGATAACAATTTTCTGCTGTTCGTTTTCACATCGTCAGGCCCAACTAAATACTTCTCATCATTTCTTGATGGACATAGTTCCTCCCCAGTTGTGACAAGTTCATCAACACAGGCTGAAGCCTCGCTTAGTGGTTCTGAATAATAATTATTGGAGCTTGAAATCGTTTTTTCTTTTTCTTTGACTTGATAGAAAAGCATTTGAAATGGAATTTGATACCAGAGAAAACGCAAAGCCGGCGAAAAATCCCAAATCCCCTGTGCCACCGAGCAACGCGTATGGTGGCTCAGATTCTTCCTACCAATGAATTATAAAGCCCCCAAAATTATATTTACATTCATCTATATTAGTTTTATTCTCATATAGCTAGGTGTTAGGGTTTTCATATTGCCTTTAGTTATTTTAGAGTATTTAGGCAGTAGCGTTTTTCTTTCTAGTTTAAGCCCATCCCATTGCATTTTTCGTCACTTAAATTCAATAATCCTGAAGAAAACCCAACATATTACTCCTTATGAGAATGATCTAGATTGCCACTATTGTATTCGTAATTAGACCCAGTTTAATTGATTACTTAAGTGAGAAAAAACATACATAAATTTTGGTGCTATTAATGGGGAAGAAAATAAATTGTTGGGTGTTTTTGTCACTAAAACAATCAATTAAAGTAGGTCCAACTACAAATGTAATATATCATCCTCCCAGGGAATAATGTTTGAGATTTTATTTATAATTGAAATTAGGTGATGACATCTAGATATGCAAAAGGAATGGACCTAATAGATACTATATGCAAAGCACTAATACCTAAATGCAACAATTTAAATGCACGATACAAAGTCTAAAATCTATATGAGAATGAAACTATCTAGATGAATGCAAATGCAAATTTTGGGAGTTTTTAACTGAATGAGAAATTAAAATCTTAGGCAAGGCCAAGACCAACTAGTTGCTAAACAAAGCAAGACAAATAAGTATTTGATTCGGTTATGATAAAGGGGACAACTTAGGAATTTATATGGAGTCAACTTTCTTAACCATATTCAATTAGTTTATTTTAACCAAAGGGAGTTAATAAAATAGTGAAATTAATAAGTTTATTTAGATAAATTATAAAAAATGCTTAAAAACATCTAATTAAACATTTAGTAAATTTAACAACTGATTGTGCATGATTATTATACTATTTTGACCACTAATAATGGGAAATTAGCATTCAATTTAGGAGAATTCAATGGGAATTAAGTACAATTACATGTATGGTCCATACATAAGGAATTAGTAGCATTTCTATGGTAATTTGAGCATATTAGGCTTTTAACTCATGTATTTCATGATTATGGACTTAAAGTACCTCACATATCCTTTAATTTCCCAATATAGGTGTAAAGGATGAGGCCTTAAATGAAGGAAAGGTGATAAAAGCAAAGAAGAAGTTTATGTGCCTCGCCTTAGCTAGCTACGGCGAGGGCTACGACGAAGGACAGAGAAGAGCACAGCAAGAAAGTTACCTCGTCGTGGCTCGCCATAGCGAGGGCCACGGCAAGGGCACGAACTGAACATGTTTTTGGAAAATTTTATTTTGATCCGAATTGAGAATTTAAGTGATTGGGTCCAGTTTAAATGTTTCCTAATGAATATTTTCGACCTTCCCAAGCAAGTTTAGGCTTGATTAAGATTAGGAAGTTTCCTAATTAATTATCCCACTCATTATTTCCTATTTTGACTATCTGTTTTGAAGATTGAGTGATTGGGTCTTTCCCAATCCTTTCCTAATTGTTTTGGGAGATCAAAATAGGTAATCCTAGGCCAATTTAGAGAGTTTATAAGTGGCTTCTTGTGCCATATGTGGGAGAGCACGAAAATATACATCACAATACACAAATTCTCTCATCTATTCCACCAATTCACTCTCCATTCCACAATCCTTCACCGGTTTACCATGGAGTTCAAGTTGCATATCCTTTCGGGCGATTTCTCCTCCTCTATGAAGAACTAATTCGGCTCGATGCTCTCTTCGACGATGGGATGACTTGAAGAAAGCATTGAATCCACATTAGGGGAGTTTTATTAGTTTCCATTATGTAGACTTGAACTTCCATTTGTTTCCTTAAGTATTTGTTTTTCTTATATTCGGACTACATTTGTTTTGAGATTCTAGACAATGTAATCGTTGAATTCTATTTACATGTTATGATTTGGTTTTCTTTTAGTTCCATCTATCTTCCCAAATTACCATGTTATGTTATGCTTTGTTGATTTTATTGTCTAGCATGTTTGTTGGGTAATTTAGTCCATTGTGCTTCATATAATTGTGTTGTTTGGGAGTTGATTTGTGGGTTTGAGTTATTGATGTCGAGTTTCCATAAGTGTTAGGTAATTCCATTAATCAACTTGCCTAAAGGAATTAGATCATAAATCAAATCTATGTGCATGAGTATGATTAGGTAGAGTTTCATAAGTTGGATTGTTTAGTTATAGTCTAGCATTAATTGGTTGTTGGATCCAAAGGATAATGAGTGACTTGGATGGGACCCAAGTTATTCTATCTATTGGAACCTAATCCTAGTTGATGTAGGATTATAGTTAATCTAATTTGTCTATTGAGGTTGAGTGGTTCTTAATTGACCTATTCCTTCCACTAATGCTAATTGTATCCACTTGTGTTGAATTGAAGAGCCCACCCTCTTTCGAGTGTGTGTGCGTGTAGCGCACCTTGGGTCCGCCCTTCAAGAAAATAAGAACCAAGGGGATAGTGGAAGCTAACCCCCGGGTGTCGTTCACTTGAGGAGCCTAACGCAAAAGATGACCTAGTAGCTAATATGCAAACGTGAGAAAGCGGGTAAAAAGTATTGTATTTTGTTTTTGATTTAGAAAAGATGCAAAAGATATGATATGTTCAAAAGTAAAATAAAAATAAGATAAAAGTGAGATTTGGAGGGGAATGAAGATGGAATCATTCTTGATGAATGAGAGCTTCAGGAATCATTGCTTGTAAAGGTTTTCAAGGAGTTTAGTTGATTTTCTAAAGAACCCTAGAGGAACCCCTCTAGGCTAAGCTTAGATTAACTTAATCAATTCCGGAACCCCGCACATTACTTAATTTAACCTAAGTTGATTAAGCTCAAAATCAAAGTGAATTTGCTAATCGCAAGGGGCTCCTAATCCAACAACCGGAACCCCGAATTGCCACTTAATTAATCCTAGAGTTTAATCGATTATTGGAACTCCACATAATAAATCAAGACTCTAGGATTGAAGTCCAATGCCACTCATGCAATTTGACAAATTCAATAACTAACTAATCATGCAAGACTTTGAATCCACAACTTGGGCCACCCCACAATTGCACTTAATTTCTCAATTAACCCTAACTCATTGATGGCCACCCAAACAAAAATTAAGGTTGAAAAGAGTAATTACCCAATGTCTAAACACAATTAATTAATTCCTATGCCATTCCATTCATGCAAAACCACTTAGCATTTTTAATCCACTAACCAAGCCACCTTGCATTAGCACATAATTTTCACAAAGAGAATAACAAAATCATGAACCTATAAATTTCATCAAACTCAAAGTTAATGTAGCACAATGTCAAGTATTCAACAAGAAAGAAACAACATAAAATAGTTTCTAAACCTTATACAACATATAGAAATGAACAACACAACCAAATGTCATAAATATACTCCTAGAACCCTAGAAAAGCATAAATACAACAAGAGGAAGAAGGGTTAGAACTAGAAAAACTCCCCTATTCAAGCTTCAAGCTCATCCCTTGGCTCCCACCACCAAGAATGGTGGAGCCTAGCTGCTACTCCATGGGAAGAACAGCAACCAAGGCGGGAAGGAAAGAGGACATGGATTTGGGTGGAAGGAAGTGAGAAAGATGAAGATGGAGATGAGAGGAAATGAGAGAAAATGGGAGGCTAGGGTTTTGGGACTCCAAATCTGCCCTAATGGGGTCTAGCTTTCGTGTTTTATGTCCCCCAAGTCGGGTCAAGTGAGTGGGTATTGGGTTGGATCCGGATTGGGCCCAATTTTTCGCAGCTGAAATTCTGCAGAATCGCAGGCTCGCCGTGGTCACGGCGAGCTGCATTGCTCTCTAGAATTTTGGGGGCCTGCTCGCCGTCATCTCGCTGCGGCGAGGACCATTCCTTTCTGCCTCTTCAGGGTGTTTCTCGCCGTCACCGCGGCGAGGAGCCTTCATTTCTGTCCTTTCGTTTGGCCTTTTTCTTCATCCCGGGTCCAATCTTTTGGTCCTGAGCGACCCTGCAAGTGGAAACAAGACTAAACAAGGATCAAGTAGCCCTATAAACCAATTCATACAAATTAATCTACAATTATGGCCAATTAACCCTAATCTAACACTAATTTCACCTAAGAGTCTAAGTTCTACATTAGGCATTATCGGACCAATATCGCATCTCAATCATGTTAATTGCCTCAAATTAGGCATATAAAAGCATTACAAATCAGAGATTTGTCATGAACTTTGGCTAATTATCTCCTCCCTAAGAGTGTGAGTCAATAGCTTGTCACATGTCATCCCTAGCCAAGAGAGCATCCCATCATTCCATTCCATTAACCATCCATATTTATCCTAAAAATACCAAAAACAAGTTTTTAAATTCCTTTTATGAAAAATACCAAAAATTCCTACTCTTACTCCCCAAAGTTTTTATATCTTTAATTGCATTAGTTTCCCTAGGATAGTTCATTAGGCTCATTGAGAGACGATCCAGGATCGCACCACTATAGTGCAATCCTTGGTTAAAAATTATTTTGCATTTGAACCCCAAGGAGTATTATGAACGGTTCAGATCAATGGCGCCATTTCCGGGGAGTCGTTTTTTACTCCCTAGGTTAGCTAAGTGTCACTTGAGGCATTTACAAGGGGTAGGAGTCATTAGGTTAGTTCTAGGTTGCATTTGCATTGATAAAATTGAAAAAAATCCAAAAATATAGTGTTCTTGATCTTGCGCTTGATTTCTACTATTGTATGTGCTTGTGGTGTATTGCTAGTTTCTTGCACCATTTGAGTGAAATTTGATTGACTAGTTGCCGCTGTGTGGTTTTTGCCTTGATTGGTTGAGCTTGTATTTGTGCATCAAATACCCATATTTTGCATTACACTAAATTTTTCAACCAAAACCACTCAACTAATTCATTTTCTAGTATTTGGACTTGCTGAGGCCATTTGCACCAAATTTTGAACTCAAATTCTTGAACTTGTGCATTTGGTCAATTTTCAAAGGCATTTGCTTGCAAATTTGGCAACCTAGGGGGTGAATTTTTGTTCTAGGTGGTTTTCAAGTGTTTTGACATTTTTCCTAAGCTTCCTCAACTTATTTAAACTTGTTTCAATCATTGGTTTGTGTTAAAATTGTTTAGAATCATTTTGGACTAAATTCCCCCCTTTGCTGTCAAATTGCAGGAGTTTACTGTCAAACTTTTCTGTTTCTCGCCATATCCCCCCATGGCGAAGGCCACAGCGAGCTTTTAAAGAGCAAATTCGTTTCTGTACCTTGCTATGGACACCCACGGCGAAGCACATAAACCACAAATTTTCTGGTTTTCTGCAGAATCGCCTACTTGCACCATTTTTTTCCTCAATTCAATTCCAATTGATTTCAACTTTTGCACACACATTCTAACCATCATTTGTGACTTTTTTCATTGTTTCACTCATATTTCATATTCCTATCATTAATTTGACTTGTGAGTGCTATTTTGGTGAATTTTGGGATTGTTGGTTGCTATCTTTGTGCATATCTTGCATTTCTTGCAAAAACTTGTTGTTTGTTCCTTGTGTATGACTAGAAGCACTACCAGTGAGTCTAAATTATTGCCTGAAAACCCTGAGGTTGAGTGTCACCTTACCCAATTGAGGAGACCCAATAGAACCATTGTTCCGGACACAGAGGTAGTTGTAGAGGAAGCATCTTCTAGCGACTCTAGTGACCAGGAAACCAACACCGAGTTTAACTTAGATTTCCCAGCCATGGATCCACCCAATAACCAAGTTAACCCTCTAGTTCCTGCAATTCCAGTTATTCCCAACATACCAAATCAAGGTGTAGAGCCACTTAGGAACCAAAATGGGGGTAATGGGGGTTAAGGTTTACACGGTCACAATGGTAATGGGGATGGGGTCCCACATGGAGTTAGAAGGACCATTAGGGATGCTACAGCTGTGAATGATGATTATAATCCTTTTATGAATGCATTCCCTGATATTCATGCTGATTATGAGATAAAAGGTTTTTTGATTCGGTCCTTACCAAAATTTTATGGCTTGCAGGAGGATGAACCTTACAGACACTTGGATGAGCTATTTGTTAAATCTGATTCTTTGAAGCCCGCTGGAGCCCCAACTGAGGATGTTATGTTGTGTGTATTCCACCTCACTTTGGAGGGGAAAGCTAAAACATGGTTTATGAGCCTACCTAGGCTCGATCCAGATGCATTGACTCCATGGAAAAATTTGAGGAAGGCATTGTTGGGCAAGTACTTTCCAACTACAAAAACCTCTGCAAGGAGAAAAGAAATAACTTCCATCCTCCAAAATCATGATGAGTCCCTATATGACTTTTGGATGCGATTCCAAGACCTGCTCGCTCGGTGTCCACATCACCAGATCTTAGGAGAGTTACTTGTACAGACATTCTATGATGGTCTTTTGGAAAAGAATCAAGATTTGTTAGACTCCACCGTGCAGGGGTCTTTTCTAGATTGCACCTTAGATGAGGCATGGGACATAATCTGGACACTTGCTCTTTCTAAACAGAAACACTGTACCTCTAGCCTATCTACAAGAGCTCTAAACAGGGTTGAGTTGACTCCCTTACACATACCCAGCTAGATGGTCTTATGGCAGAGTTTAGTGCACTCTCAACTAAACTTGACAGGTTCACCTCCTCTTCGTCTATGAATCTAACATGTAGAGAGTTGATGGCACCGAGTTGTGATTATTGTGAATCTATCAGGCATGTTTCTTGTAATTGCCCCTCTAAGTATGATGCACTTGGTCCATTTAATCACCGAGGCCAAGGTGAAACTTCAAATCAAATAGTTCCTATGCAACAAGATGGGTTTTATAATGTTATTAATGAACTGACCAAAACTTTCCAGAAAAGTTTCCAGGGTTTTTAGAGTCAAATTGACATGAAATTTGAAAAGAATGATGCTAGAATGCAGCAGCTAGAGACATGAAATTCTAATCTTGAGGATTTTGTTACAAAAATGGCTAATTCTTTTATGAATAAAAAATCACTCCATGCCATATCTCTTGGAGGTGAGACACATGTCCAGGATGAAGAGCCGGCAGATGAGGAGATTGAGTGTGAAAGTCCTCCACCTAAGCATCCACCCTCACTTGATGCTAAGGAGAAGTAACCTATTGAAAGAAAGCATGATGAATCAACTCAACAAGGAGATGCTACTGCTAATGAGCCTCGGTCTCAACTAGAGTCACCATCACTTCTAAGAGAGATCGCTATTGAGGGCTCGAGTTTACTACCACCTGCCAAGCAAGGAACCACTTACATGCATGGAGCCTCATTGCAAATAGGTAAAGGGGTAAATCTTCGTGATATTCCTTTTCCTCAAGCTTTAGGAAAAAGTAGAAAGCATGATAGACCTAAGCATGATCAGGATGTTGTTGATTTGTTTAGTAGAACTGAGGTAAACATTCCTTTGCTTGAGCTTGTTAAAAAGGTGCCTGCTTATTCTAAATTTTTAAAAGAATTATGCACCTCTAAAGGTAAATTCAAACTTGATGAGAGAGTCCAGTTAGGGTCTAGTGTATCTGCACTGTTTACTAATAGCATGCCACATAAGAGTCCCGATCCAGGGTCATCCACTATTCCTTGTACTATTGGTAGAGCTTACATTACTGATGCATTGTTGGACCTAGGTGCTGCCATTAATATGATGCCTAAATCTTTGTATGACACCTTAGGATTCAGTAATTTAAATCCTACCAGGACCATTCTATAATTAGCTGACCAGACTGTTAGGTATCCCTATGGTGTTTTAGAGGATGTGCTAGTACAAGTTAGAGACTTAGTCCTCCCTACTGACTTTGTCGTTTTAGATACCTCTAGGGATTCTAATGATCAGAGTAATCTTATCTTAGGTAGACCTTTTCTTGACACTGCAAATACGATCATCAACATGAAAGAAATGTCTATTACTATGTCTGTTAGGGGGCATGAGATCAAATATGTGCTCAATGGCTGTTCTAAGCATATGCATGATGTTACATCTTTGTATGGTGTTAAGATTAATGATTCTGTGCTTGATTGTGGAAATGTTGTTTCATCTACGCATACTATAGACTATGACACCGTGTTTCGCCCACCCCCTCTCCCTCTGATTCTGTTGGTCAGGAGCCTGTTGCTCCTGCTGTTATACCTAACCTTGCTATGCTTGGAAAAGATTATGTTTTATGTGATGTTGCAGGTGTTAGCAAGGAGGTCACACCTCCTAAGTCGATTCCTAAGAAGAAGAGCAAGCGAAAAAGAACTTGAAGGAAACCTACAAATGCTACTACAGTAGATACCGTGCTCTTAGAACTTCAAAGAGAAGTGACCATGCCAGTCTATTCGAAGTTACTACCACTCCTCTCTCCCATCCTAGCTCGGTTGGATGTTTTGGATGCACCGAACTTGAAGACCCGTTTCTTCCAGATCCTGTAGAAGAAGTCCCACTCAAGGTCTCCGATTTTGTTTGGTTCCTAATCGCTCAGTCTAGAGATGCAGATTTTGGTGAGAGAGCTCAGTAGGTAGGACCGTTGGAGATCAAGTCCATTGACTATTGCAAGAATCAAGCTTCACTTCAACTTTCTGAGGGACATAGCATGTGTTGCGAGCTAGACAGGCTTCGACTTTACCATTCGAATTATAAGCCTCCATAACTTGTCAGGTTGTTCCTTTCCTCTCTTATTCTACTCTTATACATGTGTGACTAGCTAGTGATATTTGATGATGCATGTTAGGATAAGTGTGGGGGAGGAACCATTCCAGTAGTAAAAGGTAGTTTAGTATTCATTTAGTGTTAGTAGAGTCAATAAATACCCCTTTTGTGGATGATTGCTTGATGTACCTTATATCAGGATTTTGCATTGGGGACAATGCAATGTTCAAGTATGGGGGAAGGTTCATTTGATTGATTCATTTCGGATAGTTCTTTGTTTGATTTCTTATGGTTAGTGGTTTAGGGTGAACTTTGACTGTTTTTTGAACTATTTTTCAAACTTTTTGGCTTGAAGTTGTTTTTGGCTTGCCTATTATGCACAAAGGATCACATTTGTCATAGTAGACTTGTTAAGAATGAATTCAAGTGCTTTTCAAAATGTTTTTGTGAAAACCTAGTTCACCCCACTTTTTGAAAACCTGTGCAAGAAGAGACCCATCTAAGGTTGTTTGTTGTCCTAGACTTTAGATAGATTTTGCAATGTTTTTGTCCTTTGCTTTTCAATTTTAAAAGTTGGATATGAGATATGTTAAGGGTATGTATGGTGAAAATTGCCTTGTTAATTGATTGTTGAATGGTGATATGTGAGGTTTACCTTGCTGTGAGGTTAATTTTGGCCTAATATTAACTTCCCTAATTTGAGTGCATACTTGCTTTAATATGTCAATTTCTAGAACTTGTTCCAAATTTTGGTTGAAACTGTTTTAGCCATGTGCGTTGAATATGATATAGGCACTCATTTCATACATCCACATACACATCCCTTACACCTTCAATTGATGTCTTGCATGAGTAGGATAAATTCATAATATTGCATCTGTGCTTTAAATTTTCGCTGGCTTTCTAAATTTGACTTAGTAACCAGGGGCACTTCATCACCAATGTTGGCACTCGCGTCAAACAGTCAAGTCTAAGAAGATTATGAGTTGGACCAAAGGTCTCTTGATGCTTTGTTGGAGTAACTGAGTAACCGGCATTGCATTACCCATGTGCAAGGCCACATCAAAAAGGGATCTACAACAACTCAAGTTAAAAAAAATAAAAGAAGAAAAAAAGGGAAAAATATATACAATAAAAGATGCTTGCAAAATTGCTTGGCTCTTACTTATGGATGACATCATTATTCCATCTAGCTATTTCATTACCATGAACCCTTAAATCCTCTTGATTCTTGGAAAGTGTGCTAATTAGTGGAGATTGAGAATTGTTACAAGCTTTTGGTAAGTTGCATATTGAGCAAGAAGAGAGAATAACCCATATGGTGAGATTGTGCGAAATATTTTTGAGTGTGCTCAATTGTTGCTATTTGATTCTCAATTGCATTGATAGTTCTCTCCTTTATATTCCTTGAACGTGTCTTGTTCCAATTTGAGATCATTGATTATCTTTGGCCTTTACCATTGTGAATCTATGCTTTGTCCAGGAGTACAAAGGTCTAAGCGTGGGGGAATGATTGTGCATGATTATTATACTATTTTGACCACTAATAATGGGAAATTAGCATTCAATTTAGGAGAATTCAATGGGAATTTAGTACAATTGCTTGTATGGTCCATACATAAGGAATTAGTAGCATTTCTATGGTAATTTGAGCATATTAGGCTTTTAACTCATGTATTTCATGATTATGGACTTAAAATACCTCACATATACTTTAATTTCCCATTATAGGTGTAAAGGATGAGGCCCTAAATGAAGGAAAGGTGAGAAAAGCAAAGAAGAAGTTTATGTGCCTCGCCTTAGCTAGCTACGGCGAGGGATACGGCGAGGGATAGAGAAGACCACAGCAAGAAAGTTGCCTCGCCGTGGCTCGCCACAGCTAGGGCCACGGCGAGGGCACGAACTGAACATGTTTTTGGAAAGTGTTGTTTTGATCCGAATTGAGAAGTTCGGTGATTGGGTCCAGTTTAAATGTTTCCTAATGAATATTTTCGACCTTCTCAAGCAAGTTTAGGCTTGATTAAGAGTAGGAAGTTTCCTAATTAATTATCCCACTCATTATTTCCTATTTTGACTATCTTTCTTGAAGATTGAGTGATTGGGTCTTTCCCAATCCTTTCCTAATTGTTTTGGGAGATCAAAATAGGTAATCCTAGGCCAATTTCGAGAGTTTATAAGTGGCTTTTTGTGCCATATGTGGGAGAGCACGAAAATATACATCACAATACACAAATTCTCTCATCTCTTCCACCAATTCACTCTCCATTCCACAATCCTTCACCAGTTCACCATGGAGTTCAAGTTGCAGATCCTTTCGGGCGATTTCTCCTCCTCTATGAAGAACTAATTCGGCTCGATGCTCTCATGGACGACGGGATGACTTGAAGCAAGCATTGAATCCACTTTAGGGGAGTTTTATTAATTTCCATTATGTAGACTTGAATTTCCATTTGTTTCCTTGAGTATTTGTTTTTCTTATATTCGAACTACATTTGTTTTGAGATTCTAGACAATGTAATGGTTGAATTCTATTTACATGTTACGATTTGGTTTTCTTCTAGTTCCATCTATCTTCCCAAATTACCATGTTATGTTATTCTTTGTTGATTTTATTGTCTAGCATGTTTGTTGGGTAATTTAGTCCATTGTGCTTCATATAATTGTGTTGTTTGGGAGTTGATTTGTGTGTTTGGGTTATTGATGTCGAGTTTCCATAAGTGTTAGGTAATTCCATTAATAAACTTGCCTAAAGGAATTAGATCATAAATCAAATCTATGTGCATGAGTATGATTAGGTAGAGTTTCATAAGTTGGATTGTTTAGTTATAGTCTAGCATTAATTGGTTGTTGGATCCAAAGGATAATGAGTGACTTGGATGGGACCCAAGTTATTCTATCTATTGGAACCTACTCCTAGTTGATGTAGGATCATAGTTAATCTAATTTGTTTATTGAGGTTGAGTGGTTCTTAATTGACCTATTCCTTCCACTAAGGCTAATTGTATCCACTTGTGTTGAACTTAGGCTAATTATCTCCTCCCTTAGAGTGTGAGTCAATAGCTTGTCACATGTCATCCCTAGCCAAGAGAGCATCCCATCATTCCATTCCATTAACCATCCATATTTATCCTAAAAATACCAAAAACAAGTCTTTCAATTCCTTTTATGAAAAATACCAAAAATTCCTACTCTTATTCCTCAAAGTTTTTATAGCTTTAATTGCATTTGTTTCCCTAGGATAGTTCATTAGGCTCCTTGAGAGACGATCCAGGATCGCACCACTATAGTGCAATCCTCGGTTAAAAATTATTTTGCATTTGAACCCCAAGGCGTATTATGAACGGTTCAGATCAACAACTCAACTAAATAATCAAGAGGCAAAAACCTAACTTTGCAATATAAAACACATTGACAATTATTTCAATAATGAAAATACTATTATAAATTCAATTGATAATGCAGAAGTTTACAAGGACAAAATCCAACAAGTGTCTAAGCATAGATTTATTCCAAATATAAGTCCAATCCAAAAATATATTGTCATCAAACAATACAACCCAAAATTATTTAAAACTAAATAATTCAAGTCATGAATTGAAATTGTAAAAAAAAAAAACACCCTATTATTGTCTTCAGGTGTAATCTCTATGCTTTAGCCTACTCCATGCATGCCTATCTAAATTTGTTTTTCCAGGCTCAAGCATCTTTGAACTTTTCCTCTTTAATCTTCTTAAAAAAATACTAGTGGTTGTTGTTACCAATACTACTGCAGAAAGGGGATTCTATGTCTGTTATTTTGGGGTTTTCATGTCACTTTTTTATGTGACATAAAAAGTAGTGACTTAGAAAAAATGGAGATTTTACGTCACTTAAAATATGGGACGTGGAAAGTTATATTTTCCACGTCACAACTTATGAAACAAGCGACGTAGTTAAGTCCCTGAATAATTTTTTTTTATTAAATGGCTGAGATTTCACGTCACATGTTTAGAAAACATGTGACGTGGAATGTGGTGTGGAGAAACCACATCACTTATTAGCCAAATAAGTGACGTGATTTCTTATAAACCACGTCACATTTTTTGTTATATGTGACGTGGTTTTGGAGAAACCACGTCACTTATTTGGCTAATAAGTGACGTGGTTTCTTGCCAGCATATTTCACATCACATGTTTCTAAACATGTGACGTGGATTATTTTTTTTTAAATTTAATTTTAATATTTTCGTTTGATCCCATTTTCTTTTTCTTGTTTTTGCTGTCTCAGAAAACAGATTCACCACAAATAGCAATCAACCAAGCTAACATATAAGTAATCAATCATACTAACCATATATAACTTGTGTTTACTACTACTTCACAAAGTGTTACACAATTTAGTATTTTGTACAATGATCAATCATCTCTACTAACCAATTCCGAAAGCAAAAATTCATCAACATTCTCACAAATTGAATCAAGATCTTCATCTGTAAATGTGTTGGTATCATAAAACTGCAACAATAAAGATGTGATGATCAATGCAAAGAAATTATATAAAACATTATATATTTATGTATTAAATGTATCAATCATACAAGAATTTAACTTATACCTGTGAGAATGATCAGGTTCGTTCACTAATAATAATGTCATAAATATATTTTATGACGTAATATCCGCACTCCATATTGGTCGGTTGCCTAGGGCACTTCAATCACAAGAAACGGTATAAATTAAAAGCAATCAATTTAATAAATCTCAATTGACTAACATTGAAAGAATTTAAATCAAAAGTACTTACTCTAGGTCTTTGTAACACGACGTCTTGATGTTCTTGACCGGTTTTTTCCATTGAATGCCACTGAGATATACCCCTAAAATGGAACCAAAATTAGTACATATATGTGGGACTAATTTATTTGGGACACTAGTATATAATAAAGATATTAACACTACTCACATCGATAGGAGATTCTTTTATTTGGGACTAATTTTTCTCCAAAGACGTATTCTCTGGTCAGGAGATTCTTGAAATTCTTCCACATCTTGCGCCATTCTCCCAACCAAGAATCCTTGAAAAATTGTGTGTTTGGGACATCAAAGTTTTGCTGAAAAAAATGACGAACACATTAGTTGAATTAAGTGGAAATAAGAATACATACATATTAGGAACAAACAGAAGTATAATGATAAAACATACCAAAATATCTGACCAACATTGATCCTTAACGTCTTTGTTGACTCTCCGCCAATCGTTAACCAAGATGCTTATCCGGTTCCTCACCACAAAACCGACGTAGCTGACGAAATTCGCACCAACTTCCCCGATAGGATTCATGTCATCGTCAAAATCCACACGGATAGGCTGCACATTTGTCCCCTGACGGACAACAACGTCATTGAGATTCGTCGGACCTCTTCCCTTTCTCCGAGGGGGATCGTTCCGTTGCTGATTGTTATCATCGTCTGCCATGTACCTGTTAACATATCAAAGATGTGATGAGTCACAATTCCACAACCTTCACAAAACCAAAACAAAAACATTAACAAGAATTAATACATGATAATTCAAAAAGGTTCTCACTTTATATGTTATCCCACATCCCCTCACAATGATCATTTCTAGAGGCAGATTGGTCATCATCATCTACCAATTCAAATGCACTTGGTTCAGGTGGTCCTGCGCCTAAAGGTCGTATCTCATCTAGATCTAAATTGGGAGCACGGTCCTTTTGCTTTTTACCTTACAAGACTATGGACAATTGCTTATTTGCGGGATCTGTTACATAGAACACCTGTTTCGCGTGACTTGCTAAAATAAAAGGCTCATCTCTGTACCCAATCTTCTGAAGATCAATTGAGATCATATTAGTATGGGGATCAATCACAACTGCGCTATTGTTAACCCACTTGCATTTGAAGATTGGAATTTTGAACTTTGTGTAACTAACTTCCCAAATTTCTTCAATTACGCCATAATATGCCATGGAAGCCAATCTTGGGTTTTTATCTTTCGAACTGGAGAAGTGCATCGCTTCGGCTACCACCATCACGCCACTGTTTTGCATGGTGCTATTATTGTCCTGGGCCTTAGTGTAGAAGGAATAACCATTTATGTCAAAAGAGCACCAAGTAACAACCTCAAAACGAGGCCCTTCGGCTAACCATCTTATTGTATCCGGCGCACCAGTCTCCTTTTCAACATACTCCTTGAACCACCCAATAAATGTCCTATTATGCTCATTAGAAATCTGCATGTCACTCTTTTTCGGGTTCTTTTCTTTCAGGATCCTCTTATGCTCGTCCAAATAAGGCTGCACTTCTTCCATATTATTCAATATGTACAGGTGTGCTTGTAACACCTCTTCACGGCACATAGTCTTCACTTTAACGCCCCGTACCCCCTTACCGATCCCATCTTCATGTCGAGGGATTTCCTCAACCCCTTTTAGATACGATTTGCAAAAATCCATTGCCTCCTCAACTAAGTATCTTTCAACAATTGATGCCTCAGGTCGATGTGGGTTCTTGGAATACCCTTTCAAAACTTTCATGAATTGCTCGAAAGGGTACATCCATCTCAGATAAACAGGGCCACATAGCCTTATCTCCCTTACCAAATGAACAATCAAGTGCACCATAATATCGAAAAAGACTGGAGCAAAGTACATCTCTAATTGGCACAATATAATGTAACCCTCATTTTCCAACTCGTCGAGCTTTTCAGTGTCGATGACTTTGCTGCAAATCACATTGAAAAACATACACAATCTTGTTATAGTCATCCTCACATCATCTTGCATAATGCCTCTTATAGCAATTGGTAAGAATTGTTGCATCAATACATGGTAATCATGCGACTTCATTCCAACCAACTTCAAATCGTTCATAGACACAAGTCTACTAACATTAGAAGAATAACCCTGCGGCACCTTGATCCCACGTAAACACTTACAAAGACTTTTTTTCTCCTGTTTAGAGAGTATATGAGGAGCAAGTTCCATATAAGCCCTCTTTCCATTTTCACTTACTATAGGATGCAACCGTTGTCTTATACCCATTTCAACCAAGTCTAACCGTACCCTGAGTACGTCCTTAGTCTTCCCTTGTATATGAAACAAGGTTCCAACAAGACTATCACCGACGTTTTTCTCCACATGCATCACGTCTATACTGTGCCTCACATCCAGAAATCGCCAATAAGGTAGATCAAAGAAGACTGACCTCTTCTTCCAAATGATTTTCTCAGAACCGGTCTTCTTCTTCTGTTTCTTACCGAATACCACATTAACATTCTTAACACGGCTAAAAACTTCCTCCCCGGTTAAGGGGGTCGAAGCAGATCTATATTCAGATGAGCCATTAAAACACTTCTTTAGTCTACGATAAGGATGAAACCAATCAAGAAACCTCCTGTGACCGAGGTAAACGGTCTTTCTTCCATGTTTAAGCTAGTGGCAGTTTGTGTCCAACTCACATATAGGACATGCCATATAACCCTTCACACTGTAACCAGATAGATTGCCATATGCAGGGAAGTCATTTATTGTAGTAAACAGCATAGCTCGCAACTTGAATGTCTCCTGCCTGTACACATCAAACACATCGACGCCTTCCTCCCACAACATCTTCAAGTCCTCAATCAAAGGTGCAAGATAGACATCGATATCGTTCCCAGGCTGTTTCGGCCCAGAAATCATCATAGACATCACCACATATTTTCGTTTCGTGCACAACCAAGGAGGCAGGTTGTAAATGACCAGCAAAACTGGCCAAGCACTATGTGTGCTACTGAGACTTCCGAAAGGATTGAATCCATCCGTACACAGTCCAAGACGAAGATTCCTCGGCTCACCACCAAATTCAGGAAACATTGAGTCAATTTTCTTCCATTGAGGAGAGTCAGCAGGGTGCCGAAGATATCTTCCATCGGAGATTCTCTCATCACAATGCCATCTCAGTTTTTTTGCTTCTGCCTCATTTGCAAACAAGCGTTTAAACCGTGGTACAATTGGAAGGTACCAAATTACCTTCAAAGGTACCCCTTTCTGTAACGTCTGAAATTTTACTACTATAATATAACATTTTAATTGAATTACAACCACTTTTTAATGTCAGAAGCCCAAAAATACGCAAAAATTTAAAACTTTTCTTTTAAAACATTAGACCAACCCTCTGTTGGTTGGAATGGGCTTTTCAGACAAATTGAAATAACTTAAAACTCTTTATGAAATAAAGTGGCTAATAAAACAATTAAAAGAACACTAACTTTCTTAAGGGAGTCTATTCATAATTCAATATACTTAGGAAATTTAAATTTCTTAATAAATTTATACAATTCTAGTTTCTATACTTTCTACTATTAATTTAATAATTTAATTTTACAACATATACAAATAACCTTATTAAAATATTTACTGCCTCTTGTTTTCCAAATTATAATCCTAATTTCTTCGACTAATCTTCTTCCCCAGCTAGCTTCTTTCAACCTGCTAAACTGAAAATGTTTGGGGAAGGGGGTGAGATTGGAAATCCCAATAGCAGTTTCTTTCATTAACTTATATTATCATGCTAGCATTGACATGTATATATTTCATAAACCTAAACAAATAAAACAATTATACATACTTCCTGCGCTCAATGCTCTACCAGCCACTATTAACAATATATTCGTTAACTAGTGGAGACCTCACCTGCAGGATTTCTCGTTATAACATTTAAAGTTATAACTAACTGATCTGGCAAAGGGGGAGCGACCCACCTAAGCCTGGAGTACTCCATAAACTCTATGCAGGAATTAACAAGGCTTATCACCTTCATGCATAAGGTAAACTTGAAACAGATATTACAAAATAATACATGCAATTCTTTTACTGTAATGAAATAAACTGCTACCTGAACTCCAAGCTTAGTCCTTATCTGCTCCTTTCCTTTCTACTGATCTTCTCAATTTATTTTACTATCAAGACCTATTAACATTTAATATAAACAATAAATTAATATCTAAACTTCCATATAATTATTCAGCGTCTCTCTCGGGGTCCTATTATACTTAATACTACCCCTTGCTTTATATCTTATATAAATATGTTTTACTTTAAATATTTTGACCCTTTAAAATTAAAAGGCCACTTAATATAATTTATTTCAATTAATAGTTATGATTCTTATTATCATCTTTTCCGGAATTAAATATAAAGAAAAGTCCTAATGACTTAATCATAATTAACTTATTTAACATTATCATCTTCTATTATATATGTAAATTCTTTATTTTTGTACCGTATAACTTTAATCTTATCAGAATTATAGCTTACTATTAATTCACTATTGTCACTGAAAATGTTGTTTAAGAGAACAGAAATTGAACAGAGGTTTCAACTAAATAAATCCAGTCCAACTACCAAACCATAATTAAATTTAATTTCTAATTCTATCTTTACTTCCTACTATTAAAAATACAAAGCAATCAGACATAGAACCAGGCACAAAAATGAATTCAAACTTTTTATAAATTCATAGTTTCCACCCACACTATAATATCCTTTAAATATACTAAACTTCGATTAGAATCTAAACTGAAATTAACCATGTGAAAACTAAAGTATATAAACCCTCTTTTCACCATCCAACAACAATCAAACAGGTCCATAAAAATTAGCTCACTATTAAAATTTCTTTCAACCATAACCCATACTCTACAACTTTATATAACCTTAAACTCATAATAAAACCTACGGCCATTATCCATTAAAAAGTGAAATCTTAATTCCAAATAACCTTGTTGCTTATTTCTCTACCTTTACATAACCTGGACAATTCTACAATAAAGATTTACAACTTCACTAAGATAGACAATCCCACCAAGTAAATCATATTTCTTATATTGAAGCTTGATTACTTTAAACATATGTTCTTCAACTCATAATAATCTTAAAGTAATCAGTGTCTTTAACTAAGCAATTAGAAACTTCAAGCACTAACAGCTTACAGTTCAATTAAATACCTATTAACACATTAATCATTCCATATATCTCCCAATCAAGAAATCAACCTTGTACACTTGTTAGATATTCGGATACATCTAAATAAAATAGTCCTTAAATCCCACTTTAAATTTAGCAACATTCATTTAAACAATTAGTCAAATATCAAACTAAAGCCTACCGGTTTACTTCATATTAAGACTCCATCACCTAAAGCCCTCATTATCATTACACCATACTAATCTCCCAACTTCCGATATTAACTCAAGTTTCCTCTTTTTAATTCTAGAATCCATACTTCGTATATTTCATCAAACCCTCTTCATCATTTCCCACCTTTAATCTTATTATATCCTACACACATCTTCAATTTCCAAATTGAATTACCATCAAAATCACCTTACTTGTTCAAATTGAATTTGGAATTAAGACCTCTAGACCATACTTCTAAAAATTTCCAATAACACCTAACATGTTGCATTTTCTTATAATTAATTATCTAATACCTCAAACTTTCAAATGGCAATACCCCATAGGCTCAGGAAATAATTCCAGATTTCCAATCATACTTCCCATACCATACTCATTACCCAGTTTGCATCATATTCGGAACATCATTCCCAAGATAATGTGACACTATTTACTCCTTTAATTACAAGAAAATTTAATTTCTTCCAACTACAAAACCATGTTCAAACCTTTACTTTAGAGTCCCTATTCATGGTTTTAAACTTCTATAAGCATTAGTTCACACTTGGAGACATTAAAACAGCAAGCTTAAATCATCAACAATAATTGAAGTTCTAATCCAATCCTAACCTCCACAAAACCTTTCCTATAATCATCTCTTTCAGCACCAAATGGCAAAGATAAGACTAGAGCAAAATATACATTCAAAACAATATACACTCCCCTTCCTTGACACTTGAAATTTGCCAGACAGAACAGCCAAACCATTACCCATTAAAATTTCTCTTCTTTATTCCCTTGCAGCAACAAGCCCAGGGCCAGAGAAAAGACAAGAAAATCAACCTTAATTCCATCTTCCCTAATCATACACAGAACCACTATCACAGAGGGACAGAATTTCATGAACAAGGGAATCGGACAGAGAGGGAGAAGATCGAACAAAATCAGAGGAACAGAAGGGGAACGAGAATTCCATATTCAAGCAAGAATTAACCGAGCACAGTTAAACACCAGGTCTATCACACTCTTAATTCTATTAAATCATCCATTTCTCTCTTCTCTGCCGTCGATTCGCTGAACAAGGGAGGCAAGAATTAGAGAATCAACTTCATCAACCATAATCAGGCAAACAAGGGTAGATAACCATCCTAATTTACTCCTAATACCATTTGAACACCAATAATCGTCGGCTTCAAGGAAGAAAATCGAAGAATCCGACGGGGAACAGTAAAAACAATTTGGGGCTTTTGAAAGAAATCAATTAAACTTGATTTATTACTCAAATTCACTTCCTAAATCATTGAATTCAAAGCCTAAACTTCATTTTAATGGATTTAGGAACTCCAAAACTCCCTAAATTCCGAATCAAGCCTCAACGAAACTCGCTCAAATCGGACGAAGAATGAGAAGAAATTGAGGAAGGAGACTCACCCATGGCCAACCGAGCTTCAGGCGTGCCCCAGAGCTTCTCGTCGTCGCCGATCGTTGCTGATTTCTCCGTCGGCCGAGGCTTGAAGGACGAAGAACAGAGGGACGAGAGAGCGAGAGTGAAGACGGGAATGAGAGGGACATATGTGTGTGTGTCGGTGTGTGAAGCTGAGAGGGAGTATATAAAAAAAACAAGAACACGTGGAAGCATATTAATAAGAGAAAGGATTGATATTTTGAATGAGAGATTTACCATCTTGCCCCTTCATTTTAATTGAAGATATTTTTAACTAGGGGCAGATATTGTCTTTTTCATTTCCTATTTTCTATTTTTCCCTTAATTAGTAATTTTAAGTACCATTATCATCTAGAAATAGACCTAAATCTGTTCCTAAAATAATTTCTCTAGATATGCTTTAATTTCCAAATTTATTTATAAGATTTTTTAAGTAACAAACAATACCTCAAGATTCTAAATACTTCCTTATTTAAATTTATTTCCCAACTATTTTTCCTTAACTAATAAAGAAAATAAGCTTTAAAAATTATTAAAAATACATCTGGCCTCATAAATTTATTTATAAGGCTGTTTAATTTCTATATACCATTCCAAGACTTTTAATAAGCCTTTATTATCTCTTTTTTCCAAATTTAGTTTTATCTCTTAATTATTTCCCTTTATTTCTTTAAGAAAATAAGCCTTGAAAAAAATGCATAAATATTATAAATTTATTTTTAATGCCTTTTTAATATTTTAATAATATTCTCAAAATATTAAATAATTCCTTATTTTCTATTTTCTAAAATTTGGGATGTTACACTTTCTTTGATCCATCATCATCACCTACGGCATCCTTTCTCGGCTTGTACCTCGGAGTATCACATTTAGGACACTCTTTTAGGCCTTCATACTCATTCCTGTACAACACGCAATCATTAGGACAAGCGTGTATCTTCTTATACTCCACCGCCATCTTGCTTAGAACTTTTTTAGCCTCATACATACGCTTTGGAAGCACATTGCCGGCAGGGAACATATCACTCAAAGCTTCAAGCAACTGCGAGAAACCCGTGTCCGCCCACCCATTTTCTGTCTTTATTTTCAACAATTTCAGGACGTCGGTCAACTGAGTATACTTAGTACACCCCGGGAACAAAGGTGTCTCTACATCACTCCGCAACTTCTCAAACTCATCTACCACAGAAAATGACTCAGCCCTAATGTCATTGATCATCTCGTCCATTCCATCATCACAAACATCATCCATCACTGCTTCTACATTTTGTGACGTGCACTCATCTACGGCACTTCCCAATTCCCCATGCCAAAGCCGCTTCTTATAACGGAGATTGATCCCATCACAAAGAAGGTGATCCCTTATATCATCAACGCTCTTACAATAAGCATTTGCACACTTTACACAAGGGCAACGATACATGCCATTCTTACTAGCCACGTTTCTTTTGGCAAATTTAAAAAATTCTTCCACCCCCATTTGATACTCTTTTGTGGTTCTCAATGCATGCATCCAACTACGATCCATTCTATTAAACCTATGCCATATGTCCAACAAATTAGTCAATTTTAGCTCACTACCTTGTGAAGAAATGGGCATGCCATACACTTAACTTCACTTCATGCAAATTTTTTAAAAAATTTCGCAGAGTTTCCCCTTGTAAGTGTGATATCCAAAAATTACATTTACAATCTAAGATAATCCAAAATGAAACTAGAAATCCCAATGAAATCACATATTAATTCAGGGGAATAGAGCAAACCAACAATCAGATGAATGGCTTACACAAAGCTTTAACAGAGTAACAAGCCACAGGCACAAAAATCACCACCAAACACAAACAAGCCAAGTAAAATTAGAGAAACACAAGTTGTCAATGGAAATTATCATAGTAGTCACAAGAATATAAGAGCATAGTCATATTCCTTATTGTTCAATGGAGGAGATAAAATCAATAACATACCTCTAGGTGGCTTAGCAAGACAAAGATTACCCCTATGGTGATATGGGTTAGAAGAATCGATTTCTGATTTGGAACAGTTACCTATATATATTGGAAAAGGTTAAAAATAAAATCTCCAACAAGATTCAACAGAAGAGCTAAATGGTTTTGATACTCCTCTCTACACTTCACTTGACACAACCAATAATCAACAAACCAAAGAATTAGACTTCAAAATAATACATTTAAAACCATACATGCAAAACCACGGAATCAATGTTTAAGAAGAATAAGGTAGTGAACACTTAGAAATATTAAATCAATTACTTCCATATTTCAGACAACTAATAATTAGAAACACAACCTTCTTTCTTTACAAAACCATTGATCAAGACTAAATTTCCAAGCATAATTCACAAAACACAAATCGAACACTAAATTTCCACTAATCAAAATGTACATCATTTCTCAAACTTAAGCCTATTACTTTTTAATCCAAATTTAGTTACCAATAACAATGTCTTTTGAATAAATCTCTTAGCACATTAACCTCCATATTTGTTTTAGCTCAATAAAACCTTGATCACCCAAAGTTCTAGACAAAATCAAATTAGCCATTCTTTTAATTCCCTTTTCAGCCTAAGAACATAAGCCATACCATTCTCTTACTAGTCCTTAATTATTTAATCAATGATTTACACTTCACTAATTAACATTTAAACATCATCACCTCTTATCAATATATTGCAGCATAATCACCCAAATAATGTATATAGAAACATATCAATCAAAAAGCATTTCTAAACACCATTATACACTTGTACTATTTGATTTCCCCCTTAGCTTGTTAGATTAAACCCAGAAAATCACAACTAGCAATTCAAAGAATTGCACGGCAGAAAAACGAGCAAGGAAGAAACCATGTGGCAGCATTCCAAAATCAACAAGAAATCAGAGACGAACTGGGCACTAATCAACTAAACAAATTAACCAAAACAGAGCAACATAATGCAGTCCCAAACGCTGGCCGAAAAAATATTCCTAACAAAAAAACATAAATAACCACGCATTCTGTGCACCTAAGGGGACGAGCTGAGACGAGTTGAGGGAGAGAGCTGAGGGACTAGCTGAAGGAGGGAGCTGAGGGAGAGAGCTGCTTCACAGAGCTGAAGGACGAGTTGTGGGGTTTTTTTTTAAATTTCTTCAATACCACAAATGGCGAAGCTAAGGGAGAGAGGAGAGAGCTGAGGGGTGAGGGAGAGAGGACAAAGCTGAGGGATGAGGGAGACAAATTTTTGGAGGGAGCTGAAGGTTTCTGGGCGCGGGCAAAATGAAATTTGGGCGATGAAGACGATGAGGCTTAAATCAGGTTTTGTATTTTTTTTTTAATTTTTAAGAAACCACGTCACATATAGAAAATATGTGACATGGTTTCTCCAAAACGATGTCACATATATCTAATATGTGACGTCGTTTAGGAGAAACCATGTCACATATTTTCTATGTGACGTGGTTTCTTTAAAATTAAAAAAAATTCCCAGATTATCTTTTTATCAAACCACGTCACATATTTTCTATATGTGACGTGGTTTCTTAAAAATAAAAAAATAAAAATCGAAAACCTGATTATTTTCTATCAAACCACGTCACATATTTTCTATATGTGACGTGGCTTCTTAGAAATTAAAAAAAAAAAAGAAAACCTGATTATTTTCTATCAAACCACGTCACATATTTTCTATATGTGACGTGGCTTCTTAGAAATTAAAAAAAAAAAAGAAAACCTGATTATTTTCTATCAAACCACGTCACATATTTTCTATATGTGACGTGGTTTCTTATAAATTAAAACAAAAATCCCTGATTATTTTCTATCAAACCACGTCACATATTTTATATATGGGACGTGGTTTCTTAAAAATTAAAAAAAAATCGAAAACCTGATTATTTTCTATCAAACCACGTCACATATTTTCTATATGTGACATGGCTTCTTAAAAATTTAAAAAAAAAAACCTGATATTTTACTATCAAACCACGTCACATATTTTCTATATGTGACGTGGTTTCTTATAAAAAAAATAAAAACTTGAGGAAAACCACGTCACATATTTATAATATGTGACGTGGTTACTCACAGCTATAAATCACGTCACATTTCTCCCATTATTGTGACGTGGTTTCTTCTTCAGCATGATATTTAATTACAAAAATGCCACCAAGCTTTTTTCAATGTCAGTTTTATAATTGAGTGACGTGAATTAGGGACAAGAAATGGGTTTTTTGTAGTAGTGCAACCCCACCTAGTAGAATAAGGTTTAGTTGTTATTGTTGTAGTAATCTTCTTAAAACAACACTAAATAGAGATGATTGTGAGCAAGAGCTACCTCCAACAAAAGAAATTGAATTGACTTGACCAATGAGGATGAAATAATTTTGGGTATAAGATTTGAGTCCATCAAAATTGAATTGACCAATGAAGACTCAACCATTGGATTTTCATGGAGCTCCAAGATTAATTATGACTGTACCAAAGAATTTTCTAGTATGCTTTACCCTAACCTACAAGAATTAAATGGTATTGTGATTTTACATATTTGGGAATATTAACTCATTCACAAAATAGGCAACTAAAATTATGATATTTTTACACTCCATAATTTAATAATTAATTCATATTTATATTGTTTCCTGAAATTGGCAATGATCTAAATACTTCATAATACATACAAAATAGCCTCAAATTATTCCTAAAATATATGAATAAAGTGAGATAAAATATATAGAAATAATGATTTATTAGCAATAGATAATATTGCCTCTGCACGTTTGTGCAATGTGAATGATAAATAATATTCATGGTTTGCTTAGTAAATTTGCGTCATGTGCACGGTAACATTAATATCATTCTGAATAACTAATGCTTGAATGTAATGCGTGTTTTCATTTAATTTAATGGTAATATTTAATATATTTGTAACAAAATGCTTTGCTCTGTTCTTGTATCTTAGAAACTCTAAAAAAAAGTCGCAAGTCTTGTCATGACGCTCAAATTGACACTCACGAAATGCTTTGATAAGAGGGATAAGGTTCTATCCTGAACATACTTGACTGTAGTGAGATTCCATAAATAATTGAGCTAATAATAAGATTCTCATATTTGTTAGTCAAGAATGAGAGATCATGCAAATCTCCCGCATTCATAATTTTTCATATAAACAATCCATATTGCACATGTCAAGATATACTTCTCATCATACAAGTGATTAAAGAGAGTATTTTCATATAATCAAAACTCATTTTTAAAAAATTACTTATTATTTAATTATTTCTCTTAATATCTACAAATTAATAATCTAGCTGGAAAATATTTATTCTATTCTATCCCATCTAAGCTTACCAAACTTGAAATGAGTTCGGGTAAGACCCATGACCCGACTTCAGATAATAGGGCTATAAATATGGATAGCATATACATCTTCCTGCTCGTACAAGCCAGGCACAAAACGGAAGAGAGAAAAAAATAAAGAAAAATTCAGAAGCGCACACACACACACACACACACATATATATATAGAAAACAATTGAAAAATGAAAGCGTGGAATATGACGACCAAATACAGTAAGCCTGGCCTTACTGAAGAACGAGTGAGGGAGAGATTGAAGAAAGCAGACATCAATGGTGATGGAAGTCTGGACATGGATGAGCTAAAGAAAATATTCGAGGAAATTGGTTCAAAGTGGCCTGGATACAGAACCTGGCATTGTATGCGAAACACTGACAGCGACCGCGACGGAAAAATCAGCTCCTCAGAGATAGACCAGCTTGTTTCTTATATCATGAAATGGTACGATATGCCTACTTAAACACTAAAATGTGCCTCTCATATGGCAGCACTGCAGCTGAAGCTGAAGACCATATAGGGAATATACTTATATATCCATCCTATAACTATATAGCTGAAGACTTTTCCTGTGTAATGATATATCACCTTCGTCCTAATAATCACTTGTGTGTAGTTAGGTAATGGCATATATATCGCTTAAGGCTAGCCTAGGGTGATGTAAGAAATATAAATAAAATAAGGTCATGGTTTGGTCATAAGTTTCCTTTCTTTAACATTCTTTATCCGTAATTTTTTTCCGAAAAAATCACTATGAAATTTCAAGAAAAAATTATAATGATCAAAAAGTCCTACAACAAGTCATTGGCATGAAATGATCCATTTATCTATGAACATATATTTATAAATGGCAAGTTCGTTTCCTCTCACATTTCTTGATTAGTAATGTCTTTTTTTCTCTCATTAATTTCTTATTGGCAAGAAAAGCAAGTCGTGTGTTTGTAGAAAGTAGAAAATCTAATTTAAATGGTTTAAATGATCCATTTATATAATAATATCTTGGCCTTTATAGTTTAACAAAATATAATACTTAGTACCGTTGATCATATTTATTTTAACATCCAAGTTCTATTACTTTTTTATTTTCTCTTAATATTTGTATATGATATAAATATGGTTCAATAATTGATCGTAATACACTGCAAAAGAACATGTATAAATTATGTCATACAAATTCTTATTTGTTTAAATATCCCCAAAAACTAAATACTCCTTTTTGGCCAAAAGAATAAAAAAAGAGCATTCCTTTATATGGTGGGTCTCTAGCAAACTAACAACATAAATAATAGACTGTAGAGGGATTCCATATATTGTTAAGCTAAGATTCCGAAATTGATAAGGCATGCAATAATCGGATGACATCAGGAAGTCATATGTAAAAAGGAGAATATTGATTTTAATAATTTGTATCCACTCATGAAGCCCGCCCACTTTCCCTACTTATTAAAACTATGAGTAAGGATAGTTATGTAACACCCCAAAATTTGAAAAGAATAACTAAGGAGATATTTTAAGTCTTAGGGTATTATTTGGGAAATATAAAGCCTTATAAACAATTTTATGAAGTTTGAGGTGTTTTTAAGGATTTTTACAGTTTATTTCTTCGTAAATTGAGGAAAAATAGTTAGAAGATGAATTTAAAAATGGAAATTTTAGCGAAATTACTTTGAGACTCAAAGGAATTTACAGTTGAAGAAAATTTATAGTTTGACGTTAGGCTTAAATTATATACATTATTTTCAGAAGATGGACTAAATTGAAATATTAAGAAGTTTACGGTAAAGGGAGTTCAATGGTAATTTTTGCTTTAAAAAATCCATTTAATCCATTTACTTTCTTCCTTCCCCGATTCATATTCAACACCATCACTTCTTTTCTTCTTCAGGCGTCTGAGAGAGGGAGAGAGAAAGGGAAGGTCACTAGCGCTTCTGTTAACCTCTTGAAATTTATGCCATTTTAGCACATTTTCCTATAGTTCATACACTTTTTGGGTGGAAATATACGTATTTTGATGTAGATATGATAGGAAAATGTGCCAAGTTGATATTTGGTTAAAGTCATTGAATTCTTGATTTAAATGTGAATATGTTACCCTCTTTTTATCAACTTTGGCTTTTGTAGATTTCATTGCTTGCTACGTGGGTGAAGCCAATCAATTAAGCCACATTAGAATTGTATTTGAAGCTAAAATCAAGGAGTAAGAAGTGGAAAAGAATATTTAAAGCAACCAAGAAAGTTGAAAAGAGAAGTTGCAGACAGTTATTGGCCACAGGCACTACTACAAAACAGGGTTTTCACGTCACAAATTTTGGGCTTTTCACGTCACTTTTCAGGGGGACATAAATTCAAGTGACGTGGAAAACTGAACTTTTAACGTCACAACAAAAAGTGACATGAAAAGTCGTATTTTTCACGTCACAATTTACAAAAATTGTGACGTTGTTTGTCCAAAATTAGATTATATTGATAAAGATATAACAGAGAAACCACGTCACACATTACTAATTTGTGATGTGGTTTCTTGAAACCACGTCACATATTGGGTAATGTGTGATGTGGTTTCTCCAGAAACCACGTCACACATTTGTAAAATGTGACGTGGTTAGTGTTTTTTTTTAAAAATGATGCTTTAATTAACTTCTTTTGGTTTCCCAATCTTTATTCATTGCAAATGTCACAGAAATAGATATAATGCAGATTAACAATATACATTATTCACACAACATGTATACATAGCTATATTATAACTAAATCAAACTAAACATATATATATACACACACAAAAAATTCCATGTCTACAGAACTAAGTATTTTGTGCAATGATCACTTTTTAACCAACCACAAATGAAAGAAAAAATTGAGCAATACGTTCACGAAGTGAATCAAGGTCTTTGTCTTCAAATGAGTTGTTTCCATCATAAAACTTCAACAATAATGGATGCTACAATTACTGCAAAGTTAGATAAATAAATCATATATTTATGTACTAATTGTATCAAGCTATAGATAAGAATTTAATTTATACTTGTGTAAAGGATCCAGTACGATCACTCTCAATAATGTCACACATATACTTCATGACGTAATACCCACACTCCTTATTCGTCGGTTGCTGGGGGCACTTTATAAATCACAAGAAATAGTATAAATTAATAACAAATTAAATAATATCTCAATTGACTAACATTGAAGGAATTTAAATTAAAGGTAGTTACTTTAGGTCTTTGTGTCACGATGGTATCATCCATTTCACCGGTTTCTGCTGCAAAATGCCATTGTTGAATGCCCCTAAAATAGAACTAAAATTAGCACATATACATGAAAATAATTTATGTAGCCCAAAGTAAAAAGTCATTAAAAGTACTTACTTAGATAAGAGGGTTTTATAATATGAGGTTATATTATATCTCAAGGGGTCAAACCAAACCAGACGATGTTGTATGGGGCAAACGACAGCTAATGACCAGTGTTTACTGAAAGACATTAAGACTATTATGTCCACACAGAAACATAACATTTGTAAATGTGCAAATAATGAAAAGTTGGCAAAAGGTAATAATCACACTTACTCTTGAAGAATAGGCGCAAAATAGACAGATCCCCGATTCGCTGACATTTGATGTATGACATAAGCCCGCATCTCGTCCTCATACTCCAGCTTAGCCTTGTCGGTTTTAAAATCATCTCTCCTCACCAAGGCCATTGGACTAAGGAATCTGTATTGTCCCCTGCCAATTGGTTGCACAGCTGGTGGAAGTACCTATCGTAAAATGATTGAAATTATAAAAGGATAGACGTAAAAATATTGTACAGACATAAAAAGTAACAGTCATTTACAAAGTCGTTAATTCGAGCCAGGCGAGGTCAATTTCTTCCATCGTCAAAAACTCCACGATATCTCTGTCACCATCAAGTAGAAAATCATATGAACAATAAGGACTGACTACTTCTGGAGGCATCTTAATGGTTGTGGAGTGCAAAGTTGGCTTCATCTCCCGCAGGAGTTGGAGAGAAGGATATTCATCTGAAAAGAACTGCGGGCAATGAAAAAACAAATGTTATATATTTTTACAAACTGTAATATATGAAACAAGCAGTCTCAAAAATTAAGTGTACATACTGTTAGAAATCTTAAGTTTTGATGAAGACTGGACCCTATAGATAGCATAAATAAAATGAACAGATAAGAATATAACTTAGTCAGAAAAGAATTAAGGGAAGTGACTAAGGAAAAACATAAGTCATCTAAACGTTGATCAGGTTCTATGGATAACAGATATACTATCGCTAGACTAAAAGCCTATCGCTATTAAATGAAGAAATAAGGATAATACTAGTTAAGGAAATCTTGGCAATAAACTGAAAGAAAATGATTCTATCGCTAAGACCTCATAAGGAACAGCTAGAAGAAATTACAACATAATCACTAGCGATAACATGGAGAGTTATCGATAGCAGATGGTTGATAAGAAGCAAAGTTTGAGCAAATGAAATACACTAGCGCTAATATAAACTCTAGCGATATCACAAATAGCTAGCGAAAGTAGAACACTTAGACATTCAGATAAGTTGCTATATAGAGTTAATAATAACCTATCAATAACATAGCTGCTAGCGATAATGAGTTTAGCTATCGATAATGAAATCACTTGCAGAAATAACTTAGACATTCAGATAGCTAATATATTATCTGTATACACTGAGATAATGAATCCTACTAGCGATAAAACCTACTGTACTTCACATGAATACTTGTTTAGTCACAAGCTAAGTGCAAGACTTATTCTATGAAGCTAGCGATAGCATGAGATGCTAGCGCTACTGAAAAAGCTGCTACACAAGTACAATGTTGCAGGTAGTTGGTAAACTCAGTCTATCTCTCATAGCTCATACTCTGCAAGAATTAAATGAAGTAAGAGAAGATAGATGTCTAAGATGAAGACTAGCATTTAATGCCAACGGCTAGGAGCTTCCAACGAACACATTCAAACGGTCTCATGAAGCTGAAAGAGAAAGGCAATTCTGAGAAGAGATATAAAAACCAAAACTTAAGCATTTATGAAGAAGCGAACAAAACTGTTGAACATTCATTCATTATCTTTACCTACTTTCAGCTCAAAGTTTTATTACTCTTAGAAAGTTCATTTGTACTTCAGTGATTAACAAAATCTGTTCATTAAAGTGAACTCATTTATTAAAATCCTCTACTATTTGAGGTTGTTCTTAAGTCTGGGACTTTCGAACAGGGTTGTAGTCTTACAACTTGTAAGGAGGAGTGTTTAGAGGTATCTAAAACTCTGTCTTGTAAAGGTTGGCAGGTGAACCTGGTTTGTAAAACCTGTGGTTTAGTGGAACCCAACGAGGAGTTGGAGAATTGGATGTAGGCTGTGTTTTGGCCGAACCAGTATAAATAATTGTTCTTAAGTTTTTTTTAAAGTTTGATTTGTTGTAAAGCACAATTCACCCCCCTCTTGTGCGTGTTTGCCATCTTCATTTGGTATCAGAGCAGGTCTTCTCCTTTTGATTCCAACGAATCTGAGAAGATCTAAAATGGCATCGTACGAGAATATCTTGCCTGAAGGAAGTTCCATCGACAAACCTCCTGGTTTTGATGGAAAGCATTATACCTTCTGGAAACTCAAAATGAAGATATACATCAAAGCTAATGGGTATAGGCTATGGAAGATTATTGAAGAAGGAGATATTGTGCCTACAAGTATTCTAGGATACCCAAAGAGTGAAAACGAATATACTCCTGATGACATTGCAGATGTTGAGTTAAATAGCAAGGCAATACTCATGATCCAAAGTGCTCTTAGCTAAACTGAGTTTTTCAGGATTAGCCACTTAAATACGGCAAAGGAAATGTGGGAGGCCTTGCAAATTGCTCATGAAGGAACTTCAGGAGTAAAAGACAGGAGAGTGGAAATGCTTATCGAAGAATTCCACAAGTTTGAAATGATTGATGGAGAAAAGATAAGAGATCTAGAGATCAGATTCACTCATCTCATTAATAATCTTGCTGCACTAGGAAGAAAAATTCCAGAGAAAGAACAAGTCAGCAAGATTCTGAAAGTATTAAAGGGTGATTAGCTTATGAAGGTCACTGCCATCCAAGAGATGCAAGGTGAATCTACCAAATCCATCACTGCCTTGTTTGGCAGCCTTGCTGAATATGAGCCAACTCTGATAGCCCAAAGGGAAGCTCAAGGAAATCCTAAGAAGAAGTCTCTTGCTCTTGCTGCTTCTGAAAAAGATGAAGAGGATAGTGATGATGAAGATCTTGATGATGAAGATATGGCTCTCATGGTCAGAAAATTTAAGAAATTCTTCAAAAGAATAGGAGGTTTCCAGAGGGGAGGTCCTAGCTTCAGAAAAGATTCTCAGAAAGAGAAAGCTCCTGTATGCTTTGAATGCAAGATGCCTGGCCACTTCAAAGCAGAGTGTCCAAGCCTCCAGAGATTCAGAGAAAAGGAGAAAAAGAAGGAGAAGTCCTTTGGAAGAAAGAAAGCATATGTATCATCCATCTGAGGTGATAGCTCAGATGAGGAAGCTAGTGATATGAAGAGAGTGCAAATCTTTGTCTTGTTGCTCAAGAAGAACTAAGTGATACTGAGGTATATGATTCTGAACCTACTTACTCTGAACTTCAGAATATGTATAATGAAATGCATACAGAACTAACTAAGCTTGCTAAGGAAGTTGTAGGTTTGAGAAAAGAAAACAAAGAACTCAAGAAAAATATTTCCTCTTCTGCATCAAAAATCCCTACTGCACTATCGATAGAAGAGCAGCTAGCGCAAGCTCCCAGAATTGAGCTATCGATAGCAACTCCTCCATCGATAGCGAATTATTCTCCAACAAAGGTTGACAGTTGTTCCAACTGTGAAAATTTGTTGAAGGACAAAGAGAAGCTTTCAAATGCTTTAGAAAAATTTACAAGAGGCTCAGAAATGGTAAACATAATTTTGAAGGATCAAAAAGATTTTAGAAACAAAACAGAAATAGGCTATGAGCCAAAGAAAGCTTCAAGGAAATGGGAAGAACCCAAAGTGAAACCATATTTAAAATATTTCAGAAAATCTTCAGAATATTCCTCACCTTATAGTTTTTGCAATTATTGTAATAAGAAGGGACACACTCAATCTACCTGTAATCCTAGGAAGTATGGAATTAGTGGGTCATATAAGTGGGTCCCTAAAGGAACTCATGTGCCTAAGGTTTTCACAAACTCAGAGGCAAAGACTAATCCTAAAGGACCCAAGAAAGTTTGGGTACCTAAATCTGGTTTATTTATGCAGGTGTGCCTTAAAGCATCCAACAAAGGAAAATGGTACATTGATAGTAGATGCTCAAGGCATATGACAGGTGACAAGAACAAATTCAACAATCTAGTGACAAAAGAAGGAGCCAAAGTAAGCTTTGGTGGAAACCAGAGTGGGAAAATCACTGGAATTGGTTAAGTTGGTCCTGTCAAGGATGTGTACCTAGTGGATGGTCTCTACCACAACCTACTAAGTGTAAGCCAAAGCACTGACCATGGTAACTAGGTTATTTTTTACTCTAATGAATGTCTTATTGTTGAAAAGAAAGATTTAGAATTAAATAAAACAAATCTTAAGTGTAAATTAAAAGCAAATAGAAATAGTAATCTATACACTTTAGATTTATGCCATCAACTTGAAGAAAAATGTTTTATTTCAAATGATGAAACTTGTTGGTTATGGCATAAGAGACTAGCTCATGTGAATTTTACACAACTTGATAAACTAGTTAAGAAGGAGCTGGTCATAGGAATTCCTAGTTTCAAAACTAAACATGATTTAATTTGTGAATCTTGTCAAAGAGGTAAACAAACAAAGTCCTCTTTTAAAATCAAGAAGACAGTCTCCACAAGCAGGCCATTGGAACTAATTCATATGGATCTAGTTGGGCCAGCAAGAGTGAAAAGTCTAGGTGAAAGTCTATACACTCTTGTAGTTGTATATGACTACTCAAGATTTACCTGGACTATGTTTCTTTCCTCGAAACATGAAACTTTTGATGCCTTTTGTGTACTTGCTAAGAAATTACAGAATGAAAAAGGCCTCAAGATTGTTGCAATCAAAACTGATCATGGAGGAGAATTTGAAAACAAGGAGTTCATGGAATTGTGTGATGATTGTGGTATTGAACACAATTTCTCTGCCCCACGTACTCCTCAACAAAATGGTGTTGTGAAGAGGAAGAATAGAGTGCTCACAGAAATGGCAAGAAGCATGCTGAATGAAAAACAGGTGCCTCAAATATTTTGGGCAGATGCAATGAGCACAGCATGTTACATTAAAAACAGAGCCTACATCAGAAAGGGGATGGAGAAGACTCCATATGAGCTCTACAAAGGAAGAAAGCCTAATCTCAGTCACCTAAGAATCTTTGGATCCAAGTGTTACATCCACAATAATGGAAAGGTAAATCTGGGTAAGTTTGATCCTAAATCTGATATTGGTATATTTATAGGATATTCAAATAGGAGTAAAGCATATAGAGTATACAATAAGAAAACTCAAACTGTTGAGGAATCAATGCATGTAGTGTTCGATAAAACTCCTCAAGAAAGACAACACTGTGACAATGAGGATGAAGAGTTTTCTCAAGTTTTAAAACGATCTCTATCGATAGCCCCAAAGCCATCGATAGCAAATGCTAAAAGTCAAGTTTCAAACTCTTCAAAATCTCCTCTATCGATAGCACTAAAGCCATCGATAGTAAGTTCTGAAGATGAGGCTGAAGATGATCAAGATGAAGCTAATGAGCCTCAATCTTCCTTAAGACATCTTAAGCATAATCCTCTTGAACAGGTAATTGGAGAGATTTCAAAAGGAGTTAGAACCAGAAGGCAACTACAAAATGAAATAGAATTTTCTGCCTTTATTTCTGAAATTGAACCAACTTGTGTTGATGAAGCTCTTGTTGATTGTGACTGGGTAGTTGCAATGCAAGAAGAACTCAATCAATTTACACAGAATCAAGTTTGGGATTTAGTACCTAGACCAAGAAATCATCCTATTATAGGTACAAAATGGGTTTTCAAAAACAAACTTGATGAATCTGGTCAAATTGTCAAAAATAAAGCCAGATTAGTTGCCAAAGGATATAACCAGAAGAAGGCATTGATTATAAAGAAACTTTTGCTCCAGTTGCAAGAATTGAAGCAATAAGGATTCTACTAGCTTTTGCATCCATCAAAAATATTAAACTTTATCAAATGGATGTTAAAAGTGCCTTTCTTAATGGATATATCAAAGAAGAGGTTTATCTTGAGCAACCTCCTAGTTTTGAAGAAAACTCTAAGTCTGATCATGTTTATAAACTTAAAAAGGTTCTTTATGGTCTCAAACAAGCACCTAGAGCTTGGTATGAGAGACTTAGCACATTTCTCGTTGAAAAAGGCATTTCTAGAGGAAAATTAGACACTACCTTATTCATCATGCATAGAGAGAAACACATGCTTATTGTTCAAATTTATGTTGATGATATTATTTTTGGTGCTGATTTGACCTTTGTCGGAATGGTGCGCTTCGAGGTCAAATGCAAGAAAATATGTAAAACCAAGGCTTGAGCAAAGTGGCTCAACCTCAGGTCGTCTCTCAAAGGAGTCAACTTATTTTGATGCCTAGACTAACCTAAATGCATTAAAAAGCAAATAAACTGGGGTTTTGTCATTGAAATGATGATTTTGGTATTTTTGATTTAAGAAATGTAGATTGACTTGTTTTTTGGGTTTTAAAATAAGGAAAGCAAAGTAGATTGTTTTTTTAAAACTATTTAATGAAAAAGGGTTCTTGGTGAAAACTTTGCAATCATCATAGCTTTTCAAATGAATTGGGAATTCAAAAACCAAGACCGAATGTTAAAAACCAAAGGCAATCGCCTAAGTCTAATTGACCTAGTTACTAATGTACAATTAGTCAACTAGGCAATTGTTAGAAAATCACTTGGTAGTGAAAACCCTTGACAACACACAATGAGTCTCCTCTTGAAGGTATAATTTGACCCTTCAAGAATGGATCTAGTGTCTAAATCTAAATGCAAGAAGCAAATGCATTAATCCAATCTAGCAATCCAAAGTAGATAATCAATGCTACCACGTCAAATTGTATTATGCCAAGTGATTAACACTAAGGTTTATGCACATAAAAGCAATCGCTAAATTACATACATAACCCAAAAGAGATCTACCCTTAGAAATAGAAATCATAGCAATTCTTTTTCTAAAACTATATATCAAGCAGAAACAAAAAGGAATCTCTACCAAATACATAATCTAGACAAGAAAGAAGCTAAAGAACTCCCCTAATAAAACATTGAAGCTCCGATTGCATTGCAGCCACCAAGAACACCCAAGAATCAGCCTCTCATCGCACAACCAACGACTCCAACAAGCTCCATAAATTTGTTAACCATGGGAAGAGGGGAGGAGGTGACGAGAATTAAATTTAAGATGGAATGGAAGTTGACAAAGGTGAAATTGATGATGAAAGTCAAGAACAATGGTGAAGCCGAGGGAGATGGAGGCCGAAGGTAATTGTTCGTGAATGAGTGAATGGTGATGAAGGAGAAGCTTGTGAATGACGATGGTGGATGTGAATGGACAGTAGAACCCGTCGGCCTTGATGGGTGAAATGAGGATGGGAGGAGTGTAAGGCCGACGGTGGTGGAAGGAGGTGAGAACGAGAGAGTGACGATGGTGATAGCGGTGCCGAAGGTGTGCTCGTGATGGATTCTCAATGGTGGCTGTTGTAGTGTTTTCTCGGGTCTGGGCAGAATTCAGGTATAGAAGGAGCTTAGGGGCTGTTTGGTTGAGGGAAATTAAGCCCAAAATCTAAGGGTTTTTGCTGGATACCCAAATAAGCTTCTAAACGGGACCCTTACTCATTTAATCTCTATTTAAAAAAATATAGAAATGAACCCAACAATTTTTATTCCATCTTTGCCCTCCTTTAATCTCCCAAATTGCCCAATTTGTCCTTGGCCAATTGAGATATGCAGTGCAGCGGGACTTAGGTGTAATTTCTGAAATTCGAGCACTAAATTGTAATTTCTGGAATTTGGGCCCATCTTTATCAAGACTTCCTACAATGACAAATTCAACCACAAATTATAATATCCCAAGTCCAAAAATAAGAAATACATGAGTTTAAACCTTAAAATTCTCATTTAAGCACTAAAATGCAATTAACTCAATGTATTGGAATTCTAAGCGTAAAAGTGCCGAAATTGCCATGTATTAGCCTAGGACAAGTGCTAATTTACTATAATTAGTGGGTCAAAATATAAAATAATTAGGTGCAATCAGGTGCTACTAATGAAAAGCTCTGTGAAGAGTTTGCTAAGATGATGTAGGGAGAATTTGAAATGTCAATGATGGGAGAATTAACATTCTTCCTAGGGCTGCAAATAAAGCAAAGGAAAGATGGCATCTTCATCTCCCAAACCTAGTATTGTAAGGAGATTCTAAATAAGTTTGGGATGGAACAATCTAAGGATGAGGACACTCCCATGAGTACCTCTGCCAGTTTAGATGCAGATGTCAAGGGGAAAGTAGTTAATCAGTCTCATTATAGAGGAATCATTGGATCTTTATTGTATTTAACAGCTAGTAGACCTAATATTCAATTTACTGTGGGAATGTGTGCTAGATATCAAGCAAATCCTAAAGAATCCCACTTAACTAATGTAAAAAGAATTTTGCGTTATTTGCAAGGGACTCAAGAGCTTGGGTTGTGGTATCCCAAGGGAACTCAAGAGTACCTTCTTGCTTATTCTGACTCTGACCATGCAGGTTATAAGACAGATAGAAAAAGCACAAGTGGCCAATGTCAATTCATTGGTGGATGCTTAGTCTCATGGGCCAACAAGAAGCAAAATTGTGTCTCCCTTTCTTCTACAGAGGCTGAATATATTGCAACAGCAAGTTGTTGTGCTCAAGTCTTATGGCTTAAGCATCAACTAAGAGATTTGGGGTTAGAATTCCCAGAAGTGCCAATTCTCTGTGACAACACCAGCACAATAAGCTTGGCCAAAAATTCAGTTCATCATTCCAGAACCAAGCATATTGATGTAAGACATCACTTTCTGAGAGATCATGTTCAAAAGAAAGATGTCAAGGTGGAGATCATCTCAACAAACTTGCAACTTGCTAATATCTTTACCAAACCTCTTGAGCTAGCCCAATTTATCTTTATCAGAAGAGAATTAGGAATGGTAAATCCAAACGAATTATAAATACTTCTGAAATATTCTCAATTCAATTTCATTTTATTCATACAGTTTAATCACTAACTTAGGCATCGAAGTGCCAAATCTTAAGTTTTACAGGACTGACCTATCGATAGTGAGGATCACTATTGCTATCATATGCAGGGCAAAGCTAAGGATTGAGCAAAGATTGCCATCGCTAGTCATGAGCATTATCGATAGCAAAATCAGCTATCGATAGCAGGAAGGAGTAAGTGATAAGCCTAAGTCACTTGCTCAGCATGGGATCAAGCCTACTAGCGATAGCAGCTCATATTAGCGATAGAAAGTAACTAAAGATCAGAATATGAAACGTTAGCTGATGTACTTCACTGATGGTAAAACCTTAAACCCTAAACGTTAGCGTGGGATCATGCCTACTAGCGATAGTAGCTCATATCAGTGTTGGTTTCATGGTCACTAGAGTCGCTAGAAGATGCTTCCTCTACAACTACCTTGGTGTCCGGACAATGGTTCTATTGGTTCTCCTCAACTGGGTAAGGTGACGCTCAATCTCAGGGTTTTCAGGCAATAATTCAGACTCACTTGTAGTGCTTCTAGTCATACACAAGGAATAGACAGCAAGTGTATGCAAGAAATGCACAAAGATAACAACCAACAATCCCAAAATTCACCAAAATAGCACTCACAAGTCAAATTAATGATAGGAATATGAAATATGAGTGAAACCAATGCAAACAAGTCATAAATGATGGTTAGAATATGTGTACAAAAGTTGAGATCAATTGGAATTGAATTGGGGAAAAAATGGTGCAAGAAGGCGATTCTGCAAAAAACCAGAAAATTTGTGGTTTCTGTGCTTCGCCGTGGGTGTCCACAGCAAGGTACAGAAATGAAGTTGCTCTTCAAAGGCTCACCGTGGCCTTCGCCTTGGGGGGCTACGGTGAGAAACAGAAAAGTTTGACAGTAAAATCCTGTAATTTGACAGTAAAGGGGGAATTTAGCCCAAAAATGATTCTAAGCAATTTTAACACAAACCAATGATTGAAACAAGTTTAAATAAGTTGAGGAAGCTTAGGAAAAATGTCAAAACACTTGAAAACCACCTAGAACAAAAATTCACCCCCTAGGTTGCCAAATTTGCAAGAAAATGCCTTTGAAAATTGACTAAATGCACAAGCTCAAGAATTTGAGTTTAAAATTTGGTGCAAATGGCCTCAGTAAGTCTAAATACTAGAAAATGACTTAGTTGAGTGGTTTTGGTTGAAAAATTGACTATAACGCAAAATATGGGTATGTGATGCACAAATACAAGCTCAACTAATCATGGCAAAAACCACACAGCAGCAACTAGTCAATCAAATTTCACTTAAATGGTGCAAGAAACCAGCAATACACCACAATCATAATAGTAAAAATCAAGCACAAGATTAAGAACACTATTTTTTTTTATTTTCAATTTTATCAATGCAAATGCAACCTATAACTGAACTAAAACCTAAATGCAACTATATGAGCTAAAACTAACTTAAAATGCTACTAACCCTTGTCAATAAGCACTACTACAAAACAGACTTTTCACGTTACCAATTAATGTCACATAATTATAAAAGTGACATGGAAAAAAATTGTTGTGAATTTAACTGTCACACTTAATTTAAGTGACGTTGAAAGTTACAGCAATTTTTTTTAAAATTTTTTTAAAAAAAAATTCTTGACTTTCAACGTCACACTTAAGAATTTTTTTAAAATTTTTTTTAAAAAAAATTCGTGACTTTCAATGTCACACTTAAGTTAAGTGTGACGTTGAAAGTCATAGAATTTTTTTTCATTTTTTTTAAAAAACAATTCGTTCGTGACTTTCAACGTCACACTTAATTTAAGTGTGACGTTGAAAGTCACAGCAATTTTTTTAAAAAAAAATTCATGACTTTCAACGTCACATTTAATTTAAGTGTGACGTTGAAAGTCACAGCAATTTTTTTAAATTTTTTTTTAAAAAAAAATTGGTGACTTTCAACGTCACACTTAATTTAAGTGTGACGTTGAAAGTCGCAGAATTGTTTTTTTCATTTTTTCATTTTTCTGGAAACGACGTCACACATTATATATGTGTTACGTCGTTTCTTTTGAAACCACGTCACACATATCAATTGTGTGACGTCGTTTCATGAAACGACGTCACACAATTGATATGTGTGACGTGGTATACTAAACGACGTCACATATTTTGAATGTGTGACTTCGTTTATCAGCTCAAACCCCCCCCTCATTTTATTTTCATTTCGCGCCCCAGCTCACACCTTCCCCCGCCCTCAGCTCTGCCACCTCCCCTGCCCTCTGCTCCCAAAAACCCCAAACCCCGCGCCCTCAGCTCCGCCAAACCCCTCTGTAAACCACCATCGAATCCGGCCGATAGCATGAATCTCATCTCTTCTCCCTTCTCCCTTTCCATTTTTCAATTCCTCTCCCACTCTCTCGTTCTGGTCTGACAACGGCGTGGAGCTTCGATGGCACATGCAAGCACTGGTTTGACGAATCCGGCCGATAGCAGAGAACGGCGCATCACAATGGTGTGGCACGGCGAAGACATACAAGGAGTTTAGGGTAGCCTTTGGTAAGTTTTTCCCTCCATCTTCCTCCTCTTTTAGCTGACTTAAGTAAGCTTTGGGGGAGGTCTATTTGAAAGCTGGGGTTTTTGGACAATGTGGGGAGTAATTTCGAGTGGGGAGTTTATTTTGGTTGAATTTCTTCAAGACCCCCAAATTCTTCACTGCTGCCACTGTATGTCGGGTTTCAGGGTGTAAAATTAATGGAAACTTTGATTAAATTTGAGAAAGAGCAAGATTGGGATAAGGGATAAGTTTCGATGTTGAATTTTGCTGTGTTCTTGGTTGTTCAATTTTTCCAGTTGGAGCTGAAAATCTGTTCTTCTTTCCCGGTGGTTTTCATTTCTAAGCATGAATAGGAGGATGAAATTGATGTTTAATTGGGTGTATGAAATTGTGAAAATTTTTCTTATTCTTGGCTAGTGCATTTCGGCTGTGGACAGGTGAAAAAAGGGGAGGAAGTTTAATTGATATTAAGCTTGAAATTAGAACTTTATTCTGTGTGATTGTATACCATTTTGATTTGCTTCTTGTTGAGTGTGGTGTTGAAAGGAGAATAGAGAAGAGGATTATGGAGAGATAGAAGCTAATCTTGTTTTATGTTCTGCCTGTTCTGATCCATGTTAATGATGTGTATTTTTGGGTGATATATGAAAGCATAAGATCTTTGGATTGTATGCTCTATTTCTTGTTTTTTGTTCTTGTATTTCTGTTAATGGGGTTGATTTCTCCACCTCCAATTTCATCCGTGACAATGTCTGTGTCATCGAATTAGGTGGAACCATAGATAAATTGTTGAAATTTAAAACTTAAGTAACCAATATTTAATTGTTTCCCCAACTATTATAATTGCATTAGAAATTTTCACCTTTTATGCTTTGAAAGCTCTACAATTTATTTAATTGTACTATGAACCCTTTATTATGTAGGTGATATTGAATCCATGCCTTTATTTAGGCACTTGGCCAATTTTCATATCCTGTAGGTAATGTTTCCGATTCTTCATACCTTGTAGGTTAATTGTTTATTTTCTGTTGGATGTTCATCGGTTAATAAGTTTATCTGATTCTATTGTTTCATATAGGATCTGGCAACTTTTGTTTGGTTCATGTCAGCTTGGTGCCTGTTCTCAATGTTGTGAGGAACTCAGGTGAGGTATTTCTTTCCATCACTATCCTTTGTATTGTCTTTCCCAAAGAAATTTTAGCTTGCATGAAGGATTTTGAAAATTTGTCATCGGTATCCATTGTTCATCCGATTTGGTTCTTGTGATTTTGGGCAAGAATCGAACGAATTGAAACTCCTCAAAGAGAGAGTATTATATGGTTGATTTCAAGAAGTTTGGAATTGTTGGTTTTTTGTTCCTCATTTTCCCCTATCCATTCGAGCTTTGGTCTTCCCTGTTCTGTTCTATTTCTTTTTTTTCCTCTTTTATATTAATTTTTTGAGCATGAGGAAAGGATGATGGAACTGGTGAACTTGTTTGAGTGTGGGATTTCCGTTTCCCTTTGTTTTCTCTGTTTCTTCCTGTGCATTTCGGTCAGATTTGTAATTGAATAATCATGAAGCTTTTGATCGAGTTAATTCTTCTTTGCCAATTTTAGTTCTTTATGTGCTAAGTGGTTAAACAGTAAGGTTTAATGGTCCTTAAGTAATTAAAACATGGTTTTGATGATCCAAAGCATAAATATAAGTTTAGGTATGGTAATTGTGCTATTAAACAAACTTTGTATGTCAGGAATTTTAATGAATGTAAATTGGGTTTTGCATTACTAGAAAGATGGGAGATATTTGTGTACTTTTATTCACTTGTGAATGGAGGTTTTCTAGTAGGCATTAAGTTCAATCCCTTGACTTTTGCTAGCTAACTTTAAAGTTTTAAGTCATAGGCATGAACATGCAAATGTTAAAGTTTGGAGTGGGCATGCTGTATATTTTCCAAACATGGATTACTTTGGCTTTGAGTGGGCATGATTATTTATGTTTGGAGTTTCTATTTATCCAAATGAATGTTGATTTAGCTTCATTTAGAACTTTGAGTGTTCAAGGTTTAAATGAATGAGGTATGTAAAAGGTGCAAGGATTAAATAATTTGTATCATTTTCTTTTTTCTTGCTCAGGCTTCTATTCATGTAAAACCATATGGGTTTTTTTCACTGATTGAAGTTGATATTATGTAGGAGATAACTTCTTAAAGATTGCTAGTGCTACCTCCACAATTGGGGCTCTTTGTGCAAAATCTTTTGACGTCGCAGGCATCGCCACTCCTCTGATTCATATTCCTCCTCTTACATACTTCGATTGAATTTGGTACAATTTCACCTCTTGTTTCGTAAGGTCTAGTCTTAGTTAAATGGATTTTGTGTTTGCTGATAGGTCTGTTGGGATATTTGTCTTTAATGCTCATAATGTTGCTGCTGCTCTGTTATTTACAATGGATTTGGTGTGTTTGTTGTCATTGAATTAGTAATTGTATGATTTTGTATTTACTGAACTAAAATTGGATTGTAAATGTAATTTTGGATGTCACATTTACAAGAGGAAGCTCTGCCAATTTTTTAAAAAAATTTGCATAAAGTGAAGTTAAGTGCATAGCATGCCAATTTCTTCATAATGTAGTGAGATAAACTTGACTAGCTTGTTGGAAATGGCATAGGTTTAATAGAATGGATCGTAGTTGGATGCATACATTGAGAACTACTAAAGAGTATCAAATGGGTGTCGAAGAATTTATTGAATTTGCCAAGAGAAACGTGCCTAGTAAGAATGGCATGTATCTTTGCCCTTGTGTGAATTGTGCAAATGCTTATTGTAAGAGCGTTGATGATATAATGGATCACCTTCTTTGTGATGGGATCAATCTCCGTTATAAGAAGTGGCTTTGGCATGGGGCATTGGGAAGTACCGTACATGTGTGCCCGTCACAAAATGTAGAAGCAGCGGTGGATGATGTTTGTGATGATGGAATGGACGACATGATCAATGACATTGGGGCGGAGTCATTTTCTGTGGTACAGGAGTTTGACAAGTTGCAGAGTGATGCAGAGACACCGTTGTTCCTAGGGTGTACTAAGTATACTCGGTTGACTAGCGTCCTGAAATTGTTGAAAATAAAGACAAAAAATGGGTGGGCGGACGTGGGTTTCTCGCAGATGCTTGAAGCTTTGAGTGATATGTTCCCGGCAGGCAATGTACTTCCGAAGCGTATGTACGAGGCTAAAAGAGTTCTAAGGAAGATGGGCATGGACTATAAGAAGATACACGCTTGCCCTAATGATTGCGTGTTATACAGGAAAGAGTATGAAGGCCTAAAAGAGTGTCCACTATGTAATACTCTGAGGTACAAGTCGAGGAAGGATGCCGTTGGTGATGATGATGGATCAAAGAAAGGGGTACCTTTTAAGGTAATGTGGTACCTTCCAATTGTGCCACGGTTTAAACGCTTGTTTGCAAATGAGGCAGAAGCAAAGAAACTGAGGTGGCATTGTGATGAGAAAATCTCCGATAGAAGATATCTCTGGCACCCTGCTGATTCTCCTCAATGGAAGAAGATAGATTCCATGTTTCCTGAATTTGGTGGTGAGCCGAGGAACCTTCGTCTCGGACTGTGTACGGATGGTTTCAACCCTTTCGGGAGTCTTAGTAGCACACATAGTGCTTGGCCTGTTTTGCTGGTCATTTACAACCTGCAGCCTTGGTTGTGCACAAAGCGCAAGTATGTGATGATGTCAATGATGATTTTGGGTCCGAAACAACCTGGTAACGATATCAATGTCAACTTGGCACATTTGATTGAGGACTTGAAGATGTTGTGGGAGGAAGGCGTAGATGTGTTTGATGCGTACAGGCAGGAGACATTCAAGTTGCGGGCTATGTTGTTTACCACAATAAATGACTTCCCTGCATATGGCAATCTTTCTGGTTACAGTATGAAGGGTTATATGGCATGCCCTATATGTGAGTCTGACACACACTGCCACCATCTCAAACACGGAAGAAAAACCGTCTACCTCGGTCATAGGAGGTTTCTTGATCGGTTCCATCCTTACCATAGACTAAAGAAGTGTTTTGATGGCTCATCTGAGTACCAATCTGCTCCTACCCCCTTAACCAGGGAGGAAGTTTACTGCCGTGTAGAGAATGTCAGTATGGTATTCGGTAAGAAACAGAAGCCAAAAACCGGTTCTGAAAAGATCATTTGGAAGAAAAGGTCAATCTTCTTTGATCTACCTTATTGGCGATATCTCGATGTGAGGCACAGTATTGATGTAATGCATGTGGAGAAAAATGTTGGTGATAGTCTTGTTGGGACATTGTTGCACATACAAGGGAAGACAAAGGACGGACTCAATGCTCAATTAGACTTGGTTGAAATGGGCATAAGACCACGGTTGCATCCTATAGTCAGTGAAAATGGCAAGAGGGCTTATATGGACCCTGCTGCTCATATACTTTCGAAACAGGAGAAAAAAAGTATGTGTGAGTGTTTGAGTGGGATCAAGGTTCCACAAGGTTATTCTTCTAATGTTAGCAAACTTATGTCTATGAATGATTTGAAGTTGGTGGGAATGAAGTCACATGATTACCATGTATTAATGCAACAATTCTTACCAATCGCTATAAGAGGCATTATGCAAGATGATGTCAGGAAGACTATAGCAAGACTGTGTATGTTTTTCAATGCGATATGCAGCAAAGTCATCGACACTGAAAAGCTAGACGAGTTGGAAAATGAGGGTTACTTTATATTGTGCCAATTAGAGATGCACTTTGCTCCAGCCTTTTTTGATATTATGGTGCACTTGATTGTTCATTTGGTAAGGGAGATAAGGCTCTGTGGCCCTGTTTATCTAAGGTGGATGTACCCTTTTGAGCAATTCATGAAAGTCGTAAAAGGGTATTCCAAGAACCCACACCGACCTGAGGCATCAATTGTTGAAAGATACTTAGTTGAGGAGGCAATGGATTTTTGCAAATCGTATCTAAAAGGGGTTGAGGAAAACCCACGACATGAAGATGGGATCAGTAAGGGGGTACGGGGCATCAAAGTAAAGTCTATGTGCCGTGAAGAGGTGTTACAAGCACACCTATACATCTTGAATAATATGGAAGAAGTGCAGCCTTATTTGGACGAGCATAAGAGGATCCTGAAAGAAAAGAACCTGAAAAAGAGTGACATGAAGATTTCTAACGAGCATAATAGGACATTCATTGGGTGGTTCAAGGAGAATGTTGAAAAGGAGACCGGTGGGCTATATACAATAAGATGGTTAGCTGGAGGGCCGCGTTTTGAGGTTGTTACGTGGGGCTCTTTTGACATAAATGGTTATTCTTTCTACACTAAGGCTCAGGACAACAACAGCACCATGCAAAACAGTGGCGTGATGGTGGTAGCCGAAGCGATGCACTTCTCCAGTTCGAAAGATAAAAACCCAAGATTGGCTTCCATGGCATATTATGGGGTAATTGAAGAAATTTGGGAAGTTAGTTACACCAAGTTCAAGGTTCCAATCTTCAAATGCAAGTGGGTTAACAATAGCGCAGTTGTGATTGAACCCCACACTGGTATGATCTCAATTGATCTTCAGAAGGTTGGGTACAGAGATGAGCCCTTTATTTTAGCAAGTCACGCAAAACAAGTATTCTATGTAACGGATCCCGTAAATAAGCAATTGTCCATAGTCTTGCAAAGTAAAAAGCAAAAGGATCGTGCTCCCACTTTAGATCTTGATGAGATACCATCTTTGTGCGCAATTCCACCTGAACCAAGCGAATCGGAATTGATAGATGATGACGAACAATTTGCCTCTAGAAATGATCATTGTGAGGGGATATGGGATAACACCTAAAGTGAGAATCTTTTTGAATTATAATGTATTAAGTATTATTGTTTTGGTTTTGGTTTTGTCAAAGTTGTTGCCTTGTAATGACTCATCACATCTTTGACTTGTTAACAGGTACATCATGGCGGATGATTCTAACAATCAACAACAAAACAATCCCCCTCGAAAAAAAGGAAGAGGTCTGACGAAGCTCAAAGACATTATTGTCCGTCACGGGACAAATGTTCAGCCTATCCGTGTGGAATTTGATGAAGACATGAATCCTATTGGAGAGATTGGCGCGAATTTCGTGAGCTATCTTGGTATGTTTTATCATTATTTATCTGTTTGTTCCTAATATGCATGTATTTGTTTTTTAGTTAACTCAACTGATGTGACTTTTATTCTTATTTTTCTTTGCAGCAAAACTTCGACGTCCCAAACACCCAATCGTTCAAGGATTTTTGGTTGAATGAATAACGCAAGATGTGGAAGGGTTTTAAGAATAACCTTACCAGAGACTACATCCAAGGGGACAAGAATGGTCAAGATCCCTGTCAAACCTATCCCTCTATTGACCCGGAGACTTGGAAGACCTTTGTTAAGAAACGGCTAGACCAAAAGTTCCAGGTGTGTATAGGTTATAAATAGTTCTTAAACTTTGCTTCAAAAATGAATTTTGAGCACATTATATTAATTAACTAACTTAGTTCTATTTTCATAGGAGAATAGCTAAAAACAAAAGAAGCGACAAGAAAAGAATATTTACAAGCACACAATGTCTCAGGGGGGTTACAAGTGGGTCGAGAAAAAGTTGATTAAGAAAAAAATTACAGAAATGGAGGAAGCGGCACGGACCGATCCTACTGCTGTTCTACAGCCTCCGCCGCCTATCTCATGTCATACGAAATGGGCTGAGGGAAGGAAGTCTAAAGAAGGAAAATTTGTTAATCTGGAGGTTGAAGCAGTTGCAAAGAGGATTGTAAGTATTTTACTTGGTTGTTTATTCCTTTAACTTGTGGTTTTATAGCACATTACAACTTAAGATTTTTTCGGTCATTGCAGGAAGAACTTGAGCAGCAGACCACCCAAGGGTCCTTCACACCTTCTGGGAGGATGGACATCCTGGCCACGGCAATTGGGAAGCCCGATTGCCCCGGCCGGGTACTAGGGGAGCCCAGGACTGTAGGGTTTACCAAGTATTTCGGCCGTAGATCTCAATCCACCCGCACAAATTCTACTGAGGAGATATTGGCTAAGGCTCGGGCAGAGATGGAGGCCCAGTTGGAGGAGCAGGTTGCTTTATCCGAGCAGCAGATTAAAGCACAATTCGATGGGCAGCTGGCCGCGAAGGTCCAGGAAGCTCTTTCGGGTTATATGGGGGAGCAGATCCGAGCGCAGATTGAGGCACAGGTCAGAGCGTCTACCATGCAGCTTGGACTGTCACCAAATTCTTCTCAACAAAGACAACAAGTTTGACCATCTCCTATATATGTTAATTACCGAAATATGGGTTTATCAATTAGGCTCACTCTGTATATTCCCATCTCCTGTAGGAGTCCCCTGCTACCGACGGTCCAAGCGGCAAAGACAGCTGCAATCAGACTGTGCCGTTAGGATCAATTCGTGAGAATGAATCAAATCCCACACCAGACAATGACCCTGAAGTTGGAGTAGAGTGTTATCTCCATCTTGATTTCCCTCGCCTGCACCCGAGCGCAGAAGCTCGCCAGTTCCCGAACGCCTCCTTCATACATAATAAGCTTATTGGGGAGGACCAAGTGAAGGTGTCTGTTACAAATATCCTAAATGATGAGGGGGACAGATGTACCCTTTCCCCATAATGAAGTCACCAAACTATACGAGGCGATCGGGGCATTCATCCTGTGGCCTAGACTACTTGTACACAACACTCCTCAAAAGGCGCCGATTGATGTGGTATGTACACTTAACTTTTGAGACTCCTTGTTTCATATATTACAGTTTGTAAAAATATATAACATTGGTTTTTTCATCGCCCGCAGTTCATTTCAAATGAATATCCTTCTCTCCAACTCCTGCAGGAGATGCAGCCAACTTTGCACTCCACAACCATTAAGAAGCCTCCAGGAGTAATCAGTCCGTATCATTCATATGATTTTCTACTTGATGGTGACAGAGATATCGTGGAGTTTTTGACAATGGAAGAAATTGACCTCGCCTGGCTCGAATTAGCGACTTTGTAAATGACTGTTACTTTTTATGTCTGTACAATATTTTTACGTCTATCCTTTTATAATTTCAATCATTTTACGATAGGTACTTCCACCAGCTATGCAACCAATTGGCAGGGGACAATACAGATTCCTTAGTCCAATGGCCTTGGTGAGGAGAGATGATTTTAAAACCGACAAGGCTAAGCTGGAGTATGAGGACGAGATGCGGGCTTATGTCATACATCAAATGTCAGCGAATCGAGGATCTGTCTATTTTGCGCCTATTCTTCAAGAGTAAGTGTGATTATTACCTTTTGCCAACTTTTCATTATTTGCACATTTACAAATGTTATGTTTCTGTGTGGACATAATATTCTTAATGTCTTTCAGTAAACACTGGTCATTAGCTGTCGTTTGCCCCATACAACATCGTCTGGTTTGGTTTGACCCCTTGAGATATAATATAACCTCATATTATAAAACCCTCTTATCTAAGTAAGTACTTTTAATGACTTTTTACTTTGGGCTACATAAATTATTTTCATGTATATGTGCTAATTTTAGTTCTATTTTAGGGGCATTCAACAATGGCATTTTGCAGCAGAAACCGGTGAAATGGATGATGCCATCGTGACACAAAGACCTAAAGTAACTACCTTTAATTTAAATTCCTTCAATGTTAGTCAATTGAGATATTATTTACTTTGTTATTAATTTATACTATTTCTTGTGATTTATAAAGTGCCCCCAGCAACCGACGAATAAGGAGTGTGGGTATTACGTCATGAAGTATATGTGTGACATTATTGAGAGTGATCGTACCGAATTCTTTACACATGTATAAATTAAATTCTTATCTATAGCTTGATACAATCATTACATAAATATATGATTTATTTATCTTACTTTGCAGTAATCATAGCATCCATTATTGTTGCAATTTTATGATGGAAACAACTCATTTGAAGACAAAGACCTTAATTCACTTCGTGACCGTATTGCTCAATATTTTCTTTCATTTGTGGTTGGTTAAAAAGTGATCATTGCATAAAATACTTTGTTGTGTAAACATGGAATTTTTTGTGTGTATATATATGTTTAGTTTGATTTAGTTATAATATAGCTATGTATACATGTTGCGTGAATAATGTATACTGTTGATCTGCATTATATCTATTTCTGTGACATTTGCAATGAATACAGATTGGGAAACCAAAAGAAGTTGATTAAACCATCGTTTTTTTAAAAAAACTAACCACGTCACATTTTACAAATTTGTGATGTTGTTTTAGGAAACCATGTCACACATTACACAATATGTGACGTGGTTTCAAGAAACCACGTCACAAATTGGTAATGTGTGACGTGGTTTCTGGAGAAACCACGTCACACAAATATAAAATGTGACGTGGTTTCTTGAAACCACGTCACATATTGTGTAATATGTGACATGGTTTCTTGAAACCACGTCACAAATTTTTAAAATGTGACGTTGTTTCTCTGTCATATCTTTATCAATATAATCTAATTTTGGACAAACAACGTCACAATTTTTGTAATTTGTGACGTGAAAAATATGACTTTTCACGTCACTTTTTGGTGTGACGTTAAAAGTACAGTTTTCCACGTCACTTGAATTTATGTCACACCAAAAAGTGACGTGAAAAGTCCAAAATTTGTGACGTGAAAACCCTGTTTTGTAGTAGCGAAGCAATTGACACTTAGCTAACCTAGGAGTCAAAAATGACTCCCAAGCAACGGTGCCATTGATCTAAACTGTTCCTAATATGCCTTGGGGTTCAAATGCAAAATATTTTTAACCAAGGATTGCACTATAGTGGTGCAATCCCGGATCATCTCTCAAGGAGCCTAATGAACTAACCTAGGAAACTAAATGCATAAAAAGCTATGGAGTCGAGGTTTTTGAGATTTTAAATAAGGAAACTAAGCTAGATTCTTTTTGGTTTTTTTTTTATTAAAGAAAGCAATTAAAACAAGGTTGTGAAAACTATATGGGAAACATGGGTCTCTTGATGAATTGGGCAACCTTCCTAGCTTCTAAAATGATATGGGAGTTTTTAAACCAAGTTCTAGTGCAAAACCTAAGGCAATCGCTCTTAGTCCAATTAACCTACTTAATCAACTAACGTGGTGCATCGCTCATTCAATTAATTAAATAGGCAATCGTTAAGTTTCAACTTGGTAGTGAAGATTCATGATAAACATGCAAGGAGACTCTTGTTAGAAGTAAATCGAACCATCTAACGTTGGATCGAGTGTCTAAACACACATACAATCACACATGCATTCAACATATTCTAGAAGTCCAAAAGGAATATAAATGAAGCATATCCATTGCATAATATTAAGAAAACAACACTTAGGTTCATACATATAAAAGACATCTCTTAATTACATGCATGACCATTTAAACAAAAGATCAAACAATAAAGCACACTTGTTCCAAGACCCATTACATATAACAAAAGGAATTGAAATACATAATAAGACTTAGACAAGAGAAACTAGATAACCCCCATTAGAAACGTTGAAGCTCCGGTTGCCTTCATCCATCAAGATCCCCACGAAGAACTTAGCCACTCATGCTCTTGAACACGGTCGAATGGAATTTGCAGTTAGAAGCCATGGGATTAAGGTGGGATGAGTGAAATTGGTATAGATGAGTGAATGGAGGAGTGGAATTCGTGCAGAGGGCAGAGGTTAAGGAAAGGAAAGGGTGAGAGTGAATGAAATTGAATGGAAATCTAAATCCATTCTCTGAAAGAGGAAATTCAGGTATATATTTATAGAACAAGAAAGGAAACCCAAAAACCTTCCTAATTCCCTCTAGATTGCTTGGGAAGGTCGAATTCATCCTTTAGGAAACAATGGAAGAGAACCCAATCACCCAAAATTTGGAAATAAACTAAAAACTTCCTTTTCAGACTTTTTATCGGGCCCTCGCTGTAGCCCTCGCTGTGGCAAGCCACAGCGAGGCAACTTCCTTGCTGTGTTCTTCTCTGTCCTTCGTCGTAGCCCTCACCGTAGCTAGCTAAGGCGAGGCACAGAAACTTCTTCTTAGTTTTTCTCACCTTTTCTTCATTTAGGGCCTCATCCTTTGCACCTATAATGGGAAATTAAAGTATATGTGAGGTATTTTAAGTCCATAATCATGAAATACATGAGTTAAAAGCCTAATATGCTCAAATTACCATAGAAATGCTACTAATTCCTTAAGTATGGACCATACATGCAATTGTACTTAATTCCCATTGAATTCTCCTAAGGGTAAAGGTCCAATTTTGCCCCGGAAGTAATCCAGTAGGAGCTTATTTGCCCTGGAAGTAACAAATGGAGCTTATTTATCCCGAAAGTAATAAAAATGGCGCGTATTAGCCCCCAAATGACACTGAATGCTCCCTTTATTATTGGGCAAAAGTCTAATTTCGCGCCGCTTTTGTTACTTCCAGGATAAATAAGCTCCATTTGTTACTTCCGGGGCAAATCAACTCCTACTGGGTTACTTCCGGGGCAAAATTGGACCTTTACCCATTCTCCTAAATTGAATGCTAATTTCCCATTATTAGTGGTTAAAATAGTATAATAATCATGCACAATCAACTAGCCTAGGGTGATGTAATATAGATTAGGCATCAATTTCCTTTCTTTAATTTTAACATTTCTTTTCAATAATTTCTTTTGGTACCTGTAAGTTATTATTTTCATTCTTTTTTGGTTTTCATTAATTCAACACTGGCCAGAAATAAGTGAGTCATCTGTATATAGAACCACAATTTCAGATCTTACAACAATATCGAACAGCACTAATTTAAATGGTTTAAAAATCCCTTTATATATATATATATTATCTTACCATTTTGGGCTTTATCTTTAACATTCTTTTTCATTAATTGTTTATAGATGAAAATTGTTGTAAGCTTTGCAGCGACAATATATTATACTTGTAGTGTCTTGGAAAGAGTAGAAAGAATAAAAATAATTAAATGAAGTGTGAAGGTGAATAATGAAAAAACATATATATATATATATGTATATATCCATTATGCCCTCCTTGTCCATTTCACATCACTTTGATATAGGCAGCTTTTTGCCTTTTTTATCACTTTCGTTTTGAAGTTAAGGGTATTTATGAGATTTTTCATGTCCACTTATTTTCATTGCAATCTTCTAGGTCTGAAATGATGTTTCAGAATCTAGCAGTCCTTATTCTTAAATAAGATGTTATACTCCCATTTTTTTAACAGAGCACTATATATTGCGTGTTTTGCTATTAGTGAATCCGCTGCAATGGAATTTTTTTTTATGTTGTGGTAGAGCTTTCTTCTGTTTTGAATTTAGCTATAGCCAAGACAAAGTATGTTGCATGACTTTGCTTTGGGAAAAGTGAGTTCTTTTACCTTGAATAAAGTGTTCTACCAATGGTTTGGCCACAATTTGTTAATGTTTGATTTCTATAATGTATTTATCAATCTACTTTCAAATGCTACCAAAGCACTTACAAGTGGCTTGAAACATTTAATTATTCTACCAAAATATACCTTACAAAAGAATAAACTCTATAACCTCACATCGAACAAAGATAAAAATCAAAATATGCCCAATTTAGCAATATTAAGCAATATTGTACAATCAAAAACACCATACATATCTTTGAGTATTGAAAACATGCACTACTATACCAAAAAGTGTACAGATCAAGGAAAACGTACCAAAATGACATAAAATCCTAAAGGTTAACAACACAATTAATTCCACAATTTTAATAACATGTTATCTCAGAGAATGATTATAGGACATCATTCTGGTATTTTGGTTTACATGGTTAATTAATTTTAATTCTTCTGGTAGTCTGTATTTGGTTTGGGTTGGATCTTTGAAATTAGAGTAAAACACATGCATCTCTACTCTATTTAATCAAAACTACATAAGCCTCTCCTTTATTTTGAAAACCTATATAAATTAAACCCCCTTTGACTAAAAAAAAATGTTGCATACACTACTGCATAAAAGACTTTTAACGTCTGTTCTTTTAGGCTTTTAACATCCATTACGGAGGGGTCTCCAATCTCAGTGACGTTGAAAAGTGGCGCTTTCAATGTCCCATCAAATAATAGATGTAAATGTATCACTTTCAAAGTCCCAATTAACCAAAATAAGAGACATTAATAGTCCCACACAGGTCCCTCTTAACATCCCTCGTTAATCATAAGAGATTGAAGAGCACCAAAATTTGGATAAAGTTAGTGTAGTGTCGTCTCGGATCTGTTCTCAAAGAAATTAAACCCAAGGGGTAGTGGAAGCTATCCCCGGGTGTCGATCTCAAGGAGCCTAGTGTTATTTGATTCCTAATAGCTAATATGAAAAACTTGACAAAGCGGGTAAAAACATTTTTTTTGGTTGATTTTAGGTATAAAAGTTTGTGTTGAAAGCGTTGTATGTTCAAGAAAGAATTGAAATTGGATTAAGGGAGATTTGGATTAAAAGGGAATAAAGATCATTCTTGATAAGTGAGAGCTTTGGGAATCATTGCTTCAAAAGGTTTTTAGGGAGTTTCAGTTGATTTTCTAAAGAACTCTAGAGGGACTCCTCTGGGCTAGGCTCAGGTCAACTTAATTAATCCCGGAACCCCGCACATTATTTAATTTAACCTAAGTTGATTAAGTTCAAAATCAAGAAATAATTAATTATGCAAGACTTTAAATCCACAATTTGGGCCACCCCACAATTGCTCTAAATTTCTCTCCAAACCTTAATTCATTGATGGCCACCCATACAATAAATTATGGCTTGAAGAGTGTTTTTCTCAATGTCTCAACACAATGAATTACTTCTTATGCCATATCCCTCAAGCAAATAACTTAACATCCTTAATCCATTAACCAAGCCACCTTGCATTAGCACATAATTTTCACAAAGAGAATAATAAAACTATGAACCCATAAATTTCATTAAACTCCAAGTTAATACATAGCAATGTCAAGTATTTGAACAAGAAAAGAACATAAATATAGTTTCTAATCCCATCACAATATACAAAAATCAAGCACACAACCAAATGCCACAAATACACTTCTAGAACCCTAGAAAAGCATAAATATAACAAATGGAAGAAGGATTAGAACTAATAAAACTCCCCTATTCAAGCTCGAGCTCATTCCTTGGCTCCCACCACCAAGAATGGTGGAGCCTAGCTGCTACTCTCTATGGAAGAACCAGCAACAAGGAAGGAAGGTGTGGAAGCCATGGATGGAAGGAAAGGAAGTAAGAAAGATGAAGATGGAGATGAGAGAATGAGAGAGCTAAGGTTTTGGGGTGTGTATGGTGGCTCCAAATCTGTGTTTCTAGGGTTTAATTTCACCTTTTATATGTCCAAAAATCGGGTCAAGTGAGTGGGTATTTGGAAAACCTGGTTTGAAGTCCGAAATTCACGGACTGATATGTTGTAGAATGTTCCGCTCACAGTGGGCTCACCATGGCGAGGACACGGCGAGCAGAGGTCTTCTCTAGTCCTTCAGGGGGTTTTTCGTCGATTTTTCTGCCCCTTTAAATTGCTGTCTTCTTCATCCCGAGTCCGATCTTTTGGTCCTGAGTGACCTACAAGTAGAAATAGGATAGAAAAAAGATCAAATAGCCCTATAAACCAATTCATACAAATTAATCTACAATTATGGCCAATTAACCCTAATATCACACTGTAGGGATTCAGGGAACATACCCGGTTGTAGAACACTGATCTTTATGCCTTTACGGAGTCAGAATCACAATATGGACCTTGACCTTTGTATACTGCAAAAGCACTTAAGAGAAAAAAGAGAAGAGGAATTTTTTGTTTTTCACGGTTGTAGTTTTCTGTCAAGTTCTTGTATTTATAAAACACAGAACTAACAGACACAACTCTTCACATTTGAATTTAAATTTAAATTTAATGGGAATATTACATATAATATCCCAACATTTCTGAATAATTCTATTCAGACCCCAAACACTTATTTGGGCCAAATTCACCAAGGGTGGACTGGGCCTGAGCCTAGCCCATTTTCCTACATCTCCCACTCACACTTGGTGGATTTAACTTCTCGCCGACTTCTCTTATTTCTCTTTCTTTGATCATACTAAGTGCTCTGCAGTAATCGCATAGGCATGACGTCTCATTGGTGTCCGTACTAGTAACCCTTTTTACAGGATCAGAACAAGACTATCATTCTTGTGTAGCTTGAATTATATTGTTGCCTCAGACATCCTAGATTTACCAATATATTTATACACTTCGCATGGCAAAATCTAATCCCTCTCGAGTCATAGTAAAAACTCAGATTGCCTTTCTCATATGCATAGTATCCACACTTATGAAATCACAAATAATATCATAAGGGACATGTCTCAGATACTAGCATAAGTGTGTACATTCCAGGTAATCTTCCTTTCGCCCATATATCATCCCATACACATCAATCGCTTTCCTAACACAATACCATAGATCGCATAAATCATGACCGTAGGACATGCATTAAGGTAGCCGTCATTGAAGTATATTTCCATGCTAATGTCAAAGTCTAAGGATATCATAGAAGTATAGAAACGTCTTAGGACTCACACAGCAATGAAGCAGGGATCCATTAATTTGCTTCTTGTTTGCGGTTCTCTAGCACATGTGGTATGAATCACATGCTACAGTGTTACTCTTATATCATAAGAGCGTACGTCGTTTTGAGTTCTTATCAATAACACTGTACATACTTAAGTTCAGATACTTCTAGTATCCAAACCCAAACTCTTCATTCTTTACTCATCTCATGACGTCAAAGTTGAAGAATTTGTTATCTGGCAACAAGCATCATGGAAGTGGGCATCCACGATACGATCTATATTTTGTAATTTATGTTTATAGATCTCATCTCGACACACTACACTTTTGTCAAGGTGACATGATTTTGTGTTACTTCTCTACCATATTAGCATTCCTGCTACTTTGCTGGTGAACACAAATGTCTCATCTTTGCACACTCTTCCTGCATGTCAAAGGCGGTTTGCTCGTGTGAGAGAGCCAACCTCTCTTACCTGTACGACATACTAGACATTGTATATATTTATGTAGACACAAAAGGATATGGGAAAAATAAAACACTTCATTTATCACAAATGAATTACATAGTGTCTGCGTATTCTACATTTTACTCATACCAATAGCTTTTCCATGTTTTTCATACATTTCTCTAGCTATCAGTTTAGTTAGGGGATCTGCGACCATTTCCTTGGTCGAAATATGTTGTATAGTAACAACTTTCTGTGCTACATAATCTCTGACAAAGTTATACTTTATGTCAATGTGCTTTGTCTTGCTATGATACTTGGGGTCTTTCATATAGGCTATGGCTGCGGTATTGTCACAGTACACTAACACCGGATTGGTACTCTCATTACCAAAACCCAGGTGTTCAATAAACCTTTTTAGCCATATAGCCTCTTGAACTGCTGAAGTGCATGCCACAAACTCAACTTCCATAGGATGAAGTGCAATGCATGTTTGCTTCTTGTTGCTCCAACTTATGGCGCCATTGTTCAGCAAGAAAGCATAACCAGAAGTTGACCTTCTCTCTTCTTCATCCCCTCCAAGGTCTGCATCTGAGTATCCAACTAGACGCAAATCACTTCCTTTATAGCACAATGCATAATCTGATGCCCTTCAAGTATCTCAAGATTCTCTTTACTGCTTTCCAATGTTTTTCACCGGGATTTGAGTGGAATCTACTTACCAATCCAACTGCATAACATATATCTGGTCTTGTACACATCATTGCATACATTAGACTGCCAACTGCACTGGCATAAGGAACTCTTTCCATTTTCTGTTTGTCTGATTCAGTTTTGGGACACATTTCGTTGCTCAAGGTCACTCCGAAGGCTACAGGAGTATCCATAGGATGGCAATCTTTCATATTGAATCGCTCAAGAACTGTCTTGATGTAATTCTCTTGTGAAAGATCTAGTATTCTCTTTGAGCGATCCCTTTGGATCTTAACTCCAAGTATATACTCTACCTCACCCATGTCTTTCATTTCAAAATTCGATGATAACCATTCTTTAATAGTTAATACCGAATTCAGATTATTTCCAGCCAATAGTATATCGTCTACATACAGGGATAATATCACAAAATTACCCTCTAAACGCTTTATGTAGACACAGTGGTCTTCTTCAATCATTTGAAAATTGTATGAGGTTACTGCTTTATGAAACCTCAAATACCACTGTCTGGATGATTGTTTTAGTCCATATATGAACCTATTGAGTTTGCAAACTTTACTCTCCATTCCTTTCTTAATGAAACCTAATGGTTGTTGCATATAGATTTCTTCATCCAGATCACCGTTTAGAAAAGCTGTCTTTACATCCATTTGATGTAATTCCAGATCTAAACCGTTTACTATTGCCAGAATTAATCTTATTGAATTGAAACGCACAACAGGCGAAAAGGTATCTTCGTAATCTATACCTTCCTGTTGTGTATACCCTTTTGCAACCAATTGAGCCTTATACTTATCGATTGATCCATCCACTTTTCGTTTAACTTTGAGAACCCGTTTGTTCCCAATGGCTTTTCGCCCTTTTGGTAGATCAACCAATTCCCAAACTTGATTCTTTCTCATTGAATCCATTCCTTCTTCCATTGCTTTCATCCACTCACATTTAGCAGGACCTGACAAGGCTTCTTGTACAGATCGTGGTTCGTCATCTCCATCAGGAGTGACTAAGAGTGCTTCTCCCTCTATTAAGAAGTGTCTCCTGGGTACATTACCCCTATTACTCCTTCTTATAGGAGTGTCTTGTCTTTCTCGTCTGCTTTGTTCAGGTCTTTGTAAAGACCCTTCTAAGCTCCCACTCAAGGTTATGATTTGAGACGATTGAGACTCATTCATTAGTTTTGTATTACCTTGTTCCTGTGTCTCATAAAAAGATACAGTTCGATCAACTTCTCCTCTGTTAGGATAGTCATTCTCTAGAAATCTAGTATTTCTAGATTCAATTTCAGTTACAGTTCCATCTTCATTCTCTCCAATAAGAACATATACTTTTGATTGTTCAGAGTATCTTATAAAGATACACTTCCTTCCTCTTGGACCCAACTTCCCATACTTATGAGAATCATCATGGACATATGCAGCTGACCCCCATGTTCTAAGGATACTTAAATCCGGTTTGCGTTTTGTCCATAATTCATAAGGCGTGGAAGTAACTGACTTTGAGGGGACACGATTAAGTATAAAAGCTGCTGTTAATAAAGCATCTCCCCAATATGAAATAGGTAGATTTGCTTGAGCCATCATTGACCTAACCATGTCAAGAAGAGTTCTATTTCTTCTTTCTGCAACCCTATTTTGTTGTGGAGTGCTAGGGATAGTTAGTCGCCTAATTATTCCCTTTTCTTCACAGAGCTGTTTGAATTGATCTGACAGGTATTCTCGACCTCGATCAGTTCGCACTACTTTGATCTTATTGTTCATTTGATTTTCAACTTTGTTGATGTAAAGTCTAAAACACTCAAGTGCTTCAGATTTGTGTGAAATCAAATAGACTTGACCAAATCTTGAATAATCATCAATGAAAGTGATGAAATACCAAGCTCCGTGTCTTGCCCTCACACTCATAGGCCCGCATATGTCAGAGTGAATTAATTGTAATGGAACTTCAGCTCTAGTTCCCTTACCGAAAGGCTTTCTTGTTGCCTTACCAGTCAGACAACTTTCACACAAGGACATTTCCATGTTTGATATTTCACCTAGCAAACCTTGTTTAGCTAGTTTAATCATTCTGTTTTGATTGATATGCCCTAGTCTAGCATGCCAGATATTCATGTCAACTGTTACATTGGAGGAAACAGGAAAACAGTCATGCACATAGGAATCACCAACAATATCCATTACAAAGAACTTCTTGAAAACGAAAGCTAAACCATAAAAGGACGAGTTGCTAAAAATGTCTGCAACTTTATCATGAAAGTTTACAACAAACCCACAATCCATAAGACATAAAACAGAAACTAAATTCCATCGGATGTCCGGTGCATGAAGAACATCATGTAGAGTCAAAGTCCTCCCACCTCGCAAATTTAACTTGCAGGTGCCAATTCCTTTAACCTCTATTCTAGCATTGTTGCCCACATAAAGCCACTTGCTCTGGTTCGGCAACTGACGGTATTCTACAAAGGATCCTTGATCCCTCGCTACATGGTCTGTTGAGCCTGAGTCCAAAATCCAGGAAGAACAAACAGGTTTTGTCAGAAAAGCAGTACATAAAACATAGGAAACATGTGAATTCACATAATTCACTAGTACCTTTTCATGGTCATTTTGCTCGGTGCAATCCCGTGCAAAATGTCCCATTTTCTGGCAGGCATAACATTTGACCTTTTTCAGGTCAAACTTCTTCTTTCCGCCTTTCTTTCCTTTCTTCTTGAAAGTTTTCTTACTTTTCTTGGATTTTGAGCCGTCGTTTTTGCCTTTCTTGTGAGATCTCTTGCCCTTCTTGTTATCGGGCTTAGTATGAGAAGGACCGGCATCCTCAGTGTAATAAGCATGTCCAGAGGCCCTGTATGCCTCCAAACGTTCATCTTCAAGCTCAATATGCTTCGCCACATCATCGAAAGTGACAATGCCATCATTATGGGTCAGATTAACTTTCATGTGCTCCCAACTAGAAGGGAGTAACCTTATGACAGCCTGAACTTGTTGTTCATCTGTCAACTTATGTCCAGCTTCCTCAAGTTCTCTGATCATGTTTGACATATCTCTCAGATGTTGTTTCATGGAGATGTTTGCTCTAAGCTTATAGGTGTCAAACTAGATAGTCAACCTCCTAAGCTTAGAGGTTGATGTGCCACCATACTTGTCCTTAAGATCCGCCCACATTTCTTGTGCGGTTTGGTGTTTCTCATATTTGCACATCAAATCATTCTCCATTGAGCTCAGTAAGGTGATCCTTGCAACATTGTTTTTCTTTTTCCAGTTTTGGTAAGCTTCCAAATCCCTCCTGTGCTGGGCAGTGTTACCAGCCGCAGGTTCCACTACAACAGTGGTTAGGGTTTCCAAAACTTTTTGTTCCTCCAGAATATACTGCACCTTACGGTGCCAGATATCCTAGTTATCACCGTTCAGTTTGTCCCCCTTGTTGAGTTCAGCGATAATGTTCTTAGTGGCCATTTCAATTTCTGTGACAAAATTTTCCCATATCAAATTTCGTTATCATTCAAGAGAACGGGCCATAAAGGACATACCAATTATGTAGCACATACTTATTTACAATGTCTTATACTTATATTGTCCTTAATCAGAAAATGATGTCATTACCGGATTCATGATCGGAAGTATACGTTTGTATCTTCCATCACATAAAAACTGATAATTTCATCTTGTTCTATCAAGGACATTATATATAAGTATTTGTTATTCTCACTTTTAGAAGCCTCATCTTCTAAAAGCTCCCACTAATCATAAGTGAACTTGGAATTCAAATGACTAACAATAACATATACTTTAAACATGCTATTTGCATTAGAAAAAATATGAAGTTCTACAAATTACATGTTCACAATATTATATAGTACATGTTCACAATACAGTACATATTCACAATACAATACATGTAATCAATAAGAAAGAGAAAACCACACTAACTTATGTATATCAATAAATGTCACAACAATATCTCACAATGGCTTTCCTCATTTTTCTAAGTCTTGGGTTTTCTAACATAGACCTAGTTGTTTTCTTTATAGCATCAACCCAAATGCCAGTTAACTTATGAATACCTCTTGCCCTTATTTCCTCACGATACTTCATCATGAGGTTAACATAGAACTCTGCACTTATTTTATCATATATGTTATCTATATTTTCTCTAACAATTGAATATATAATTTTAATGTTTTTAGCTTTGATTGTTCTAGCTACAACTTGGTCAATTATTCTCTGAGCTCTAGTTGATGTATAAGGTTGGTCTGCTTCTATATCCAAATCTAGAGTTACTTCGGGTAAAGAGGGTTCCGATTTAGGGCCACTTATAGTTAAAACCTCCTGAGGTTGCATAAGGCGCTGTACAAGATCTTCCAATAGACCTTCATCAGCAAGCACATCAAGATACTCTTCAAGTAACTCATCTTCGAGATCTTGATCAATTTCTTGTTGAACAAACTCTATTTGCTCATGTTCATCAAACTCAACCATTTCGAGTTCGAGATCCTCCAGATCGTCAAGAAATTGATCATCTAGGTACTCGATGCTCAATGATCCATAATCATGAGATTCAGTGCCTCTTGAAGCCTCTTGCCTCATATCTTCTCACCTAATTACAAATAAATTAGGTTCAATAGCTTTTCAGAATTTAAAACTAAACATAAGCACTAAAAAACTCATAACCGGATCTCAATTATGTCTTAAAATCATACAAATATTATACCCACTTAAAGGTCTCAAATTTAGGGATTTTTCAAGACAAAGTGCACCCAAATCGGAGCCTCCACGCGCCCTCACGCGCCCCGAGAAGAAGCTCAGTTTTTTTTTTTTGAACTTTAGGTACTGCGCGTATACTACACGCGCCGCCTTAAGGCCGCCGGCTTGTGACACGTGCCGAATGGATGGCTTCTAGGTGCCGTCAGCAGTTGAGTGGGGCCCTTCACAATATGACGTGGCTTGCCACATGGCGGCACGCGCCACGTGGCGTCTGCTGGCCAAAAATTTTTTTTAAATTGGGTGTTGGGCCTAACTTGATTCGGCCCAACTATGTTGTGTTTTTTTTTTAAATTCGCTGGGCCTGATACACGAGGCCCAGCATTGTAAATTTTTTTAAAAATTAAACTCCAAAATGACGCCGTTTCACCGCGGGGGAGTCATCTTCAACCTTGAACCGGGTTAACTTGACCCGGTTCTGGTTCTGGGTCGGGTCTGACGGACCCGTTTTGACCCAGAACTTCTCTCTTCATTTTCTCCCTCATCCGGAGTCCGTTTTTCGCGTTCTAATAGTCCATTTTCATCGTTTTTTTGTGCTCTACACAATGGTATAATTTTTATACCCTAAAAAAAATTTGTTTTCCAGAGACGCAATTCTGAGAAAAAAATTTTCAGTGATTTGTGTTTGTCAACACCCATTATGATTTTTTCCATATAATTCCATTCTAAGACTTTCTCATGCCTTTCTATGCCTTTTATAATGCATATGAATAGAAATATAATCACAAATATGCAGAGGAAAAAATCAGATAAAAAATTAAAATCACAAACCACAAATCAAAACATAAGAATCAATCTTTATGAGACTAAAACTAATCAGGATTTGCTTAATATTTTTCAGAGAAGCAAATCAGATTTTAGATCAATCCTAAAACACAAATATAATAATTGCAGCGGAAACTACAGAGAGGCATATCTTTCTACGGACTGGAAAAAAAAATATACCGACAGAACAAAACAACACAGCCTTAGAATCATACTGCTCAAATGCCAATGTAGGGATTCAGGGAACATACCCGGTTGTAGAACACTGATCTTTATGCCTTTACGGAGTCAGAATCACAATATGGACCTTGACCTTTGTATACTGCAGAAGCACTTAAGAGAAAAAAGAGAAGAGGAACTTTTTTGTTTTTCATGGTTGTAGTTTTCTGTCAAGTTCTTGTATTTATAAAACACAGAACTAACAGACACAACTCTTCACATTTGAATTTAAATTTAAATAAATTTAAATTTAATGGGAATATTACATATAATATCCCAATATTTCTGAATACTTTTATTCAGACCCCAAACACTTATTTGGGCCAAATTCACCAAGGGTGGACTGGGCCTGAGCCTAGCCCATTTTCCTACACACACTAATTTCACCTAAGAGTCTAAGTTCTACATTAACCATTATTGGACCAATATCGCATCTTAATCATGTTAATTGCCTCAAATTAGACCAATAAAAGCATTACAAATCAGAGATTTATCAGAGATGTTGTAGGGGACTTTTGACGTCCCTTGCAAACATATAGAGGGGCATCATTTCTCACATGTGGGACTTTTGATGTCCCTTATTATAAAATATAAGACATCGTTTCTCAAGCGACGACGTCTCTAACTTATTTATAAGACACTTCAAAACTTGTCTTATTGCTTTTACCATTTTATTTATTTGTTATGGTTTCAATTTGTATGTTGCAGATCTCACAATATATATGTTCTCATACAAAAAACATATATAGATCAACAAAATCATTATTCACAAGTTTATTAACACAACAACCTAGCTAACAAAACAAACTAACAACATATATACATGAGGGAGGTGACTAAGAAAAAATTCATGTTCATTCAGCTAAATATTTTGTACATGCATTCTTACATTTTACCCCATACTTGAAAGGAAAAACTCAGTAATATATTCACAAATATGATCAATCTCAACTTCTTGATTAAATGCGATATTTGTATCATAAATCTGCAACAATATGGATCGGATGTGAATATAAATAAGATAAAATATTATATTTATGTATAGTATCAATCATTTAATAAATTATATATATCCAGTCATAATAATTTCATACATGTACTTGATGACATAATACCCACACTCTTTATTCAACGGTTGCTGAGGGTACTATAAATCACAAAAAATAGTATTAATAACAACGTAATTATATACAATATATATCTCAATTGACTAACATTCAAAGAATTTAAATAAAAAGTACTCACTTTAGGTTTTTGTATCACAACATCATCAAAGGTTTTAGTAGTTTTTTCATTTGATGCCAATTCTAAATGCCCCTGAAATTGAATAAAAATTAGAACATATAAATACACAAAAATCATTTATTTACGTCTAAATTAATAAAGAAATTATTAACACTTATGTCAATAAGATAGTTCTATGCTCAGACTGAAATGAGTCAAACCAAAATATACGGTTATATGCGGGGCAAAGGACAGATAAACTCCAGTGACGGCTGAAAGACATTAAAAATATATATATTATGTCCACATAAAAACATAACATTTACATATGTGCAAATTGATGAAAAGTTGGGAAAATGAAATAATCAAACTTACTCATCAAGATTAGGTGTAAAATAGAAAGCTCCCTGATTCACTAACATGTGATACGTGACATATGCCTGCATTGTGTCAACATGATTTTGCTTCTTAGATTTGGTCTTGAAATCATCTCTCCTCACTAAGGCCATTGGACTAAAGAAGCAGTACTTCTTCCAGCCAAAACCGCCGCACATCAAGCCAACCAAGGTCAAGTTTCTCCATCATCAAAAACTCCACTATATCTCTTTGACCATCAAGCCCAAATTGGTATGAACAATCATGATTAACTATTATTGGTGGCATCGTAAAGTTGATGTAGTCCAAGGTGTAACACCTGGACTTTTACTACTATATTATAGCCTTTTAATTGAATTATAACCACTTTCTAATGTCAGAAGCCCAAAAATACGTAAAAATTTAAACTTTTCTTTTAAAACATTAGACCAACCCTCTGTTGGTTGGAATGGGCTTTTCAGACAAATCGAAATAACTTAAAACTCTTTATAAAATAAAGTGGTTACTAAAACAATTAAAAGTACGCTAACCCTCTCGGGGTAACTATTCTTAATGCATAATACTTGAGAAAATTTAAATCTCTTAATAAACTTATACAATTCTAATGTTTATACTTTCTATTATTAATTTAATAATTTAATTTACAATTAATACAAATAACCTCCCTTTTCAAAACATAATCTCAAAATCTTTATCTAATTTTCTTCAGTACTCTTGCCTTATCTCAGTCATCACACTATCTTCCAGCTTATTTCTTCTAACCTGCATTACTGAAAAATGTTTGGGGATGGGGGTGAGATTGGTAATCCCAATAGCAGTTTCTTTCATATGAGTTCATGCATAATAAATCATAAATCTTCACAATATGAATAATCTTTATCCTTATAACCTCTACCAACCACTACTAACGATATATTCATTAAATAGTGGTGGTACCTCTACCTGCAACAGGATTTCATAACTTCTGGCAAAGGGGGAGCGACCCACCTAAGCCTTGGAGTACTCCCCTCATAACCTCTAAGGAATAAAATTACCATTGCTATAGATATTACGAAATTTATGCATGTAATGCGCTGTAATTAAATATTATATGAAATAAACTGCTACCTGGATACCAGAACTTAGTCCTGAGCTTGCTCCCTTTTCTTTCTACCGATCTCCTCAACTCATGCTACTATCAAAACCTATTTACATGTAATATATAAATAATAAATTAATATCTTTATTCTTGGATAATTATTCTGCGTCTCTCACGAATCCTAACTTAATTAATACTACCCCAAAGCTTACTTTCTAAGTAAATTATGGTTTGTCCATATTTATTTGGAACTATAATCGTCCAAGATTATTTTATTAATTTACTTATTTTAAACTTTCTTATTCTCAATGTTTGACCAATAATTTTTATAAAAACCATTCTTTAAACTTTAATAATTCATACACACCCTTACTTTCTTATTTATTACAAATTTTTCAATAATACATCAATCAGCTATGTAAATTATTTTTAAACCTAGCACTTCCATTCATTAAAGGCATTTCTACTCATTAATCACAATATAATTCAATCACCCTTCTCTCATTGTCTAATAATTGCCTTTCTTTTCTTAATTTACCCTTTAAATGATAAAGTTCCAGATTAACTGATAATATAAAAACTTTCAATAATAAATTAAATCAAATTTCTCCTCTAATTTCCTAACGATCACTTATAATTTAATTTCCCAAAATTACCTCATATACCTCACACTAATTTAGTCTCATATTATCCTTCATTACCCCTAAATCTTCCAAATAATTCCCATAAATAAGTCACCATAAATTGTTTCCCTCTTTTTCTTAAACCAGAAACTTATATTCCGAATGATCAAAGTCTCTAACCATTTTTTGCTAATCCCTTCTCTCGATTTCATTTTCCTCATCTTTTAAATTATTCTCCCAAGTCCCACTTCTCTAACCTCATACCAGTCAAAGAAAGGAGTAACCCCATGTCATAATACTGCTATTAACACTACTATCTTCCAGTCAGAAAACTATTTCCTTTAACCAAGGAACATACAATTTATCCCTAGACCTTCTAAAATATTCATGTAACATTTAAGAACCTCAGTCAAGCTAAAATCTGAATCGATGTTTCCAACAATCAGTTTCCAATAACACCTCCAAAATCAGTACTTCTTTTAGACCTTCATACACCTCGACCAAAACTCCCAACAGGAATCCCAGATCACACATCATCCATTCAAAGACATAAACAAAGCATAGGATTTCATGTACAACCTTATAAAATCAGCTTTCTTTAGTTCTATAAACTTAATTCCTTATCATTTCATAAGGACCATCAAACCTTCAAACACCTAATTTGTTATAGCAGTAAACCATTTAATATAACCACAGAAATTGGTTTACAACTCAATAAAACCAAAGCATACCCTTATACTTTGTTTGACTATAATCAGTCCAACGATACCCAATAATTGATTCTAATTAGAGCATAAGTTTTTCCCCAAGTCTTAATTTCTTTATCCTGAAATATCCTGATCACTCCTTTTAGTTCTTTGCAATTTTTAACATAACAAAATCACAACTGAAACATTAGCTAATTATGAACATAAACAGAGCAAGGAAATATTCATCTATTTACATCATCCTCAAAGGCAGAGAAATCAGACATGGCAGCAACCAAAACAGTACACTCAGAACTTCAATATACGAGATAATAACTTTTAACATATCAAATGTAGTTCTAACTAAATCTTATCACCATCACTTCCTTCTCCTTTCCAATATGCAGAAACTTAGGACAACACGGAGGTAAGAAAATCAACCTCCCTTATTCTAATTTCCCATTCTTCTTACAACCAGTTTATCAGAAATTCCATCCAATCCAGATCGCAAATTTTCCCCTTTCCCTGTTACGAACCCGTAGGCAGAGCAAGCAAGAGAAAGAAAATAATTGAACAATTAACATCCCATAATTGACCAACATAAATCCCTAAATTGATAAACATCACCAATTTTCCTTCCTTACCACTGAACCTTACAAGCAAAATAATCAGCAAAGAGAAAGAAAAATTGCACAACTTCACATCTTCAGTTAAGCATCAGTTCCATCAGCAACAATCACAAGAATATACTCTTTAATGCACTAGAAATCAGCAGCACAGAGGAACTAAATTCGAAGGAACAGAGAGGAAGAACAAGGATTCAACGGAACAGAGCAGAACTGAATAGACAAAGAAGCAAGAGAGAAGTTTGAAATCGGACATGCAGCCTCACACAACACCTCGAATCAACCTTTAACATCATTTAACAATAGCTAATTTCGTTGAGTGAAGAATCGAAGAAAAACGACGGGTGAACAGTGCACGGAGGAAGAAAAATTGGGAAATCTTGATTAATGCTTTTCTACTGATCAAATTCGTTCTTGGGGTTTGCTAATCGAACCACAAGCTTCGAATTTATGGATTTAGAAGCTTAAAAACCCTCAGAAACTCAAACCCTAAATCGGACCTCACTCAAATCCTCTCAAAATCGAACCAGAAAGAGAAAGGAAGATGAAGGAAGGAGATATACCCATAGCTACCACAAGCTTCCTATCCGTTTCCCTTGCTTTCTGCCGCCGATCATGGCTGATTTCGGCCGTCGTCCGCCGCTGGTCGCCCTTCGCAGACGCAGAGAACGAGGGAGCACGGGAGAGAGAACGGGAGAGAGTATTGAGAGTGAGAGACAAAGAGGATGAGGGAGTATTATATAAAGGATTAGGGGAAAATTAGAGTTCTGACCCCTAAAACTTTCTTCTTTTCGCTTTAATCCCTAAAACCAACTTTTTATTATTTTCAGTTTAGTCCCTTCTTGAAAATAATTTTTTAAAATAAATTCTTATATCATATTAGAGATTTTTCTTAGTCATAGATTTCTTTAAGCCTTAAAATAAATTCTCCTAAAGTTCCCAAATCAAAATTTATCTCCTAATTATTTTTCTTTATTTTCTAAAGAAAATAATCCTTAAAATTATTAAAAATGTCTAAAACATCATAATTTCATTTTTAATGATTTTTAATATTTTAATAATATTCCTAAATCTCAATTAATTCCTTATTTCCTATTTTCTAAAATTTGGGGTGTTACACAAGGTTGGCTGCATGTCCCGCAAGACTTGTAGAGACTAACATCTATCATGTAAGGCTTGCGGATGATGAAAAAATCAAGGTTAATTATCTTATTATAAACTGTAATCTATAACACAAGCAATCTCAAAATTAATTATCTTATTACCAAATCAGTCAGTGCCTTCTGCAGAGTCTTGTGTACAAGTCATTAGGCTACAAGATGAATGACCCAATTGCCTCGTCTAGTAGGGTGACTACCTTATAAGAAAATGGTACAACTGCCTATACCTCATTCTCCGGGGCATCGTTAATCGACACCTTGAAAATGACTCTACCCTAATATTATTCATCATGTCGTCCATTTTATCATCACAATCATCATCTCTTCTATATTCTGTGATGTGCATGCATGTACGGTTCTTCCCAATTCCCTATGCCAAAGCCACTTCTTATAATGGAGATTGATCCCATCACAAAGAAGATGATCCTTTATATCATCAACACTCTTACGCTAGCATTTACACACTTCACACAAGGGCAAAGATACATTCCATTCTTAGAAGGCGCGTTTCTTTTGGCAAATTCAATAAATTCTTCCACCCCCATATGATATTATTTACTAGTTCTCAACGCATGCATCCAACTACGATCAATTCTATTAAACCTATGACATTTCCAATAAATTAGTCAAGTTTAGCTACTAACTTTTGAAGAAATGGGCATGCTATACACTAAAATTCACTTCATGCAAACAAAAATACTTAAGTTTACCAAATCAAGAATACTTCATCAAATACTTAATCTTATCCACAATGATTTACCCAATTTTTACAAAAAAAACAATTTGGTAGAATTTCCCCTTGTAAATGTGATCCAAAAATTTCAAACTTTGAAAAAATCTGTATAGCAGTTCCCCTTAAATTAAGACTATCAAAGAGTTAAATACATGCGATCCAAGTCAATCCAATACATCCATTTAGTCTATACAAATGCATAATATTTCATTGAAGCAATACCAAGCATAAATCACAACAAGGTAACCTAACTTACAAACTCTAGAAAATTAAATATCATGAGCATTGTACTAACACATTTTGATATATAACTAATCTTAATCAATAACTATTTTAGAACAAAAGCTTCGGACAGAAAATGAACAACCTAAATCGACCACTGACACAAGGGAAGATGACGACTTTGTGGTAGAAAATAACTTCTTCCCTACCACTCACACCAGCAATATCGTAGGCACAAGAAATGGAAGCAAAAACACCATGACAAAACACCATTATCATAGGTTTAGGGTTTAAAACAAAACCCAAACAAAACCAAAGAGAATAGCAAAAAGCCTAGCGTGAGGGCAAAACTCAAATGGTGTTCTTTAAAGGAGAAGAGAGTTGAGGAAGAAAAGTGAGGGAGAAACTCTTGCAACAATGGCTAAATAACCTCAAATGGGTGTGACAACGATGAAGGGAAGTGAGGCAGAGACCTTATGCATTTTCGATAAAATAGAGAAATCGATTATCTCTGTGTGTTTTGTAGGAAAAATGATGTCTCCTCTTATGTTACAATTTTAAAAGACATCATTTTAGGCTCCCCTAAGAAACGATGTCTCTCATAACTTACGAGAGACGTCTTTTCTCTCACTTACTTACAAAAATGCCACCGCTTTTTTTTTTCAATGTCAGAGTTTCAATTAACAAACGTTAATTAGCGACATCCAAAGGGTTTTTCGTAGTAGTGATAAACCTTCCTTCAAGTATTGAAATTCAACTTCCATCCACCAAACCATCAGTTTATCATTAAAGCATAGCAATGACCCATTGTTTTGACCAAAATACCCTTTCTTAATATAAATAATATTTAATAATAATTTAAGCACATATTTACCAACATTGAACATTAATTTTACTTTATACATTCATAATTTATATCATTACATTTATTAATTTTGATAATATGAAAATCTTAATTTTATATTTACAAATTTTACTTTTCAACAATTTTGAATTTTTAAATTTTTTGATGTTTTAAAACTAATTTAAGTAAATTCATTAAATCAATAGTCATAAAAAATTACTATTTTGATCAATTTGTTTTTATTTTTCACATAAAATGTACTAAAATTCTGTTTAAATTGAGTAAAAAATATAAAATAGATTCTAAGTAAATATTAAATAAAATATTGAAAGATAAATGAGATACTTGGTACTATAAGGATAAATCAGTGAAGAATATTTATTCTAATATAATGCTGAATTAAAGAATATACTTATGGAATCTTTTTAGAATATTGTTTAATGGTGTTAGTATTAGAATAAATTGTATGTTTTCAAAATAGAAGGGATGTTTGCATAATTAAGGCAAAACAAAAGGAATATTAGTGTATTTAACTCTTGAAATAATAATGTATTTTTCACAAGTGATTAATTAAACTAATGATGGACGATCTCAAGGGGAAGCACCATTATTAATTAGGTGAAGCTTGTTATTATAAAATCATTTTACAAATACTAAGATACACTATTCATTCTTTAAATTTATTTGAGATTTTATTTTATTCCTTTAAGTTTATAAAATGTATTTTTAGTCTTTGAAACCTAACACTATTAACGGAAAATGTTGAATAAACAAAGTTAAGTGGAGATTATGGGGTGCTAAATTAGGAAGCTTATCAAGTCACATTACTTTAATTCTAGTTGACTGGCACATCAACTCAATTTTTTATAAAAAAACTTAATTAAAATAAATATGATATAAATTTTTAATTCGTTTTTCAGTCTATTATTTGCTCTCCTTGCCCATAAGAAAACCTCTTCTGCCGCCAATGCCCTTCTTCATCCATGAACATCCGCTGCTCAATAATGAAGGTTCAAAATAGAAGTGAAGTGAACAAATAAAAAGGCAGTATGACGAACCGTGAATGGAATCTTAAAATAATCATCAACAAAATGAAAGAAGTGATGGTTGTTTTGAGGTTTAATTGCATTGGGTTTGATGAGTTTTTGTTTTTCTAAATTAAGAGTTTATTTTTAAGTGAATTGTTTTAGATGATTCATTGGCCAATTGAAATAAAACTCCAGATGATATAATGTGGCTTATTATAATCCGATGAGCTAGATCACAAATGAGGTTGTGTATTGAGAGATGTAAGTATTTCTCATCTTAAAAATTTAAACTTGCTTCAACAGCAATGTACAGTCACCACTTAGCTTTTTTTTAATTGACATTTTCCGTCAATAACATTGACTGTGTTAAGTTTTATGGACTTAAAATGTAATTATAAATCTAAGAGATTAAATTAAAACCTTATAAAAATTTGAAAAACCAAAATTATCCTTTAACATTTTTTCAAGTATTTGAATGTTTTGGTACGTAGTCTTTGTTTCATTTGAACCGAAATCAGATCACTTTAACTGTTTAATAAAGTCCACCAAGATATCCATACGACAATATCTTTTGGTAATTATATTATTCCTATTTACCAATGTGCTGTGGTTGAGTTGGGCAAAATTTGCTTCCAATTCACTGTGACCATCATCTTTCTGCTTTATATTCTCTCAGATTTTTAAAGTTCTTTCCTTTTTAGATATACTTTTCGTTTATCATATGTCCATAATTTCCTATCTGCTACAAGATAAAGAAGAATATATAGAGCATAGAATTTATGTTTTACTTGAAAATTACTTTTCTCGTTTGGTTCCACTCCTCTGATCCTCAATTCCTCATAGCAAATCCTCCATATCTTTAATTAGTACTGATTCGATTAAGTTAGTTAGAACTTAAAATATAATATTTTATTTGTCCTATTTGACAATATATTTTATAAATTTTCATTGCAAACATATTCATTACATATGTATCGCTGTCGAATATTAGTTTAGTTGGTAATTTTTTTATTTTTATTAATAGCACTCATATTCATATAAGAACTTACTTTAGAATCAATCCAAACTAATTGATGAATGATATATAAGTTAACTATGTAATAACCATTCTTTAACTTATCTTGTTTGCTTGCTTGCTCGATTCTTGTGGCACTTAAAACACAAGGCACATGAATAAAACACAAGTCACATGAACTTTGGTGTCATTAAAAATGAAAAGCCTCTTTAGATAGCTGCTTTTTTTTTTTTAACTAATCCTTTGTTCCACTCTTCATTTGTTATGTACACTTCGATTTCAAATTAGAACCTAGTTGATTGGGTTTGTTTTAATTTTATTTATATAAGATTACAATCCACCTTGCTTTTCAAATCTATATATATATTTTTTTTTTGTATCCTATCTATATTATACTATTGATTGAGTATATCAAATAAATGTGGTTTCAATCAATGAGGGTAATGATTAACAAGGGTATTTAAAAAAAAATCAACACAAATTTGTTATAAATAATTAACTTTATTTACAAATGACTAACTTTACCTGTTTTTTAAATAATATGTCAATTATTTATTTAATTAGTTGATTCATAACTATATGAAGTATGTCATTAAGATGATAAATCATAATTTTTTGTTTTAACGATCTACCTCTTTTGACCAATAATATTAATTTCACGCTACAAATGCTCCCTCACGTGTTGACTTATTAGGATTTTATTTAGATATTCTTTCAATTTTTAATATAAGAACAAAAGAACTAATTCATGAAAAATAAAACAATTAGTTAAATTAATTATTTTTTAAATTATATATATTTTCTGAAATATTTTTTATATCTTGTGCATTATAATTATGTATTTTCTTATTATACATTGAGTAAAAAAATTAAAAATTTAATAGGAAAATTGGATTGAAAATTTGAAATCTTATATGCATGACAAAAGGAAAGTTTTTGCATAGGTATTGTATTTAATCCACGATGTAGTAGAAGAGGACAATTATAATGGGATAGTAATTAAAAAATCTTATTTTTGAACTGAGGAATGTGACATTATATGCAGGAATTTAAAACTTACGTCATAACTTTGTGAGTGAACCATCCCTCATTGATCATATATAGCACCTTTAATTTGAAGCTTCGAATATAATTGATGAATATAAATTTATTCATCAATTTCATGCTTTGTACATTGAGTAAGAATGAAGCTTTTCAAAAAGCCCTTTGCTCCTCCCGTGAAAAAGGAAAGTGGAAAAGAATAGATCCTACTTTGATTTTTTTTTTCAAACAACCGCAATTAATAATAGATAAGTTTACTTTAAATAAGAAACATACAACCAAATTAAGAAAGCGGTCGAATCAAATGGTTACAGCCCCATTGCACATGCAATATGAATACCTGTCTCTGTATAATCGGTTTATAATCAAAGTTGATGGAATCTAGATTCTCATTTATATTGGGGAAATTATTATAGCCAAGCACTAAATTCATAAATCAACTAAAAATGTGTTATAAGGATGAATTTTAGAGAAATATAAAATTGAATATAATGCTATGTATATTTTAATTAAGTTAATTGTAATGTTAATAAATACCAAGAAACTCAACTCAAACAAACCCAAACCATAAACAAAGCTCGAGGGAAAAAAACACACACCCCTCGTGGAATTCAGAAACTCTTAAAATACTCGTAGTTGTTATTTTTGTCATGATGACATTCAAATTGAGTGCTGTAACTTTATATAACAGCTCTATCATCAATTTGACATTCACAAGGTAACCTTGAAAAGAGGATAAGACTGTGTGATATATAAGTTAGTTTGAGGTTAAATTAATTTGATCCTAAACACAAGACTTTAATGAGTTGTCTCCCAAATTTATGATTGTTCCTCAAACTATCCATGTAACTTACACATGTTAATGTGTAGTTCAAATCCAAATGATTAGAAACGATATTTATAGAAAACCAACACCCATTTTTTATGAATAACTAATTTAATTATTTTTTTTATTTCTGAAAATTTATTCACTAGCCCCTGTATATAATAGAGACATAAAGTACGATTCATATCGATTCTATTCCACCACACATTGATCAAAGCGTAGCCAACACGACTTAATATCATACGGTTTTATAAAAATATATATATATATCTCTTCCTCTTACAAGCCAGGAAAAAGGGAGTAGAGGAAAAATTAAGAAAATTAAAAAGCATATAGAGATAAAGGCAACAATTACAAAATGGGAGTATTTGGAATTAGAGTGTCTGAATCAAAGTCTGCCCTTACTAGGGAACAAGTGAGGGCAAGATTGAAGAAAGCAGACATTAATGGCGATGGAAATCTGGACATGGAGGAGCTGAAGAAAGTGTTCAAGGAAATCGGTTCAAAATGGGCTGGACTTAGAACCCGGCATTGTATGCGAAACTCTGACGGCAACCATGATGGAAAAATCAACTCCACCGAAATGGACCAGCTGGTTGATTATATCATGAAATGGTACGCTGCCTAATTAAACACTAACGTGTGTCTCTTATATATATGGCAGCACTGCAGGTAAAGCTGAAGACCATATAGGGAGTATAGATATGAAGGCCTTTCCTATGTAATGATCACTATCACCTTTGTTCTAATAATCACTTGTATGTAGTTAAGTAATGGCATATCACTTAAGGCTAGCCTCGGGTGATGTGACAAAAATAAATAAAATAATTTTAGGGTTTGGTTACAAATTTCTAACGTTTCTTTATCAGTAATATCTTCTTGGAACAATCACTATGAGCTTCTAATAAAACAATGTAATGACCAAAAAGTTCCATAACAAGTTATTAGCATGCAATCATCCATTTAACATCTAAGTTCTATTTCTTTTCTTTTTTTACTTTTTTCTTAATATTTTCATATGATGATATTAATATGGTTCAACAATTGATCGTAAAACACTGCAAAATAATAGGCATAAAGGGAAAATGTCCCACTGAAATTGAAATAGAACATATTAGACCCTCAAATTATGGGAATTCTAAATTTTTCCGTTGGAAAGAATATGGGATTTACAAATTTGACAAAAGAATTGATTTTTCTCGGGTGTATTGTTAAATTAAACTAGAAAATCATTATTATAAAGTTCAAAATATTTATTTTGAACTTGTTAATACTATTGAAAGTCTCCTGATATTAATATTCACGAATTTAAAATAGGGATTTCCAACTTCATCCTAATGATTTCCTATTTTAGTTTAACAATTTAGCAAGGTTCAAAAAACCGGGTGAGGCACTGGTTCAAGGGTCAATGGTCGGATCGAGGGTCGGACCGGGATCAAACCGGTTATATTAAAATAATAAAATTTTATTGATATTAACATTAGTAATCACTAATATCAAAATGTAAATGTAGATAGGTATGCATGATTCATCAAATATGAGTATTTTAATGTTTCTATAGAGGGAAAAAGAGAAAATATTAGTTGATTACACGTGAAAATAAATATTATTCTACAATCCACAGACTAAAATACAAATATTAAGAGCAACAACAATTAAATATTAAGTATATGCAAGTAAAATAGCATTTAAAGTATTATAGTTTCCTAATTTCTAAAATTGAGTTAAGTGAAAGTTAGTAAGTAAATTATAATAAAATAAAAAATTTTCTTCTTTTTTTTTAAAAAAGGCCAACCCGGTTCAACCCCTGGGTTTGACCGGGTTGGCCCGGTCCTTCACCGGGTCAACTGCACTCACGTTTTTAAAGCTGAACCGACCGGTCCAGTTCGGTTTTTTTCCCTTACTTTTAACTGAAACATTTAATTTTACTTTACCTCCTTGGAGGCAAAGTAAAGTTTCAGAATTTTCTGGAAAGAATTTGAGGTTAATTTGCTATAGAGAGGGTTAAATGATATTTTCCCATTAAAATTTTTCTAACTCTATATGAATTATGCAAGGTTCAAAAACCCGGACCGGGTATCGACTCGGTTGAGGCACTGGGTCAAGGGTTAGGGGTTCAACCGAGGGTCGACTCGGGGTCGAACCGGCATCATTAAAATAATAAAATTTAATAGTTAATACTCCATCCGGCCCTAATTATACAATCAAGTTGACTTTTTTGAAGAAATTGGAGGTGCAAAATAAATCACTTTAAATTATTTCAATTTATCTTTTTCATCAAAACTAATTTATTTTACTTATAAACTAACACATAATCTAATTACATGTGACATATATTATAATTTAGTGGCCGAATTTATTTCTTTAACCTCAGAAAAAAAAGTGAAGTTGATATTATTATAATTAGTAGTGGAGAGAGTACTTGTAACCAATATATATACTGCCAAAAAGTGAATCTAATATGTATATATGTACTTATAAAAAGAGATTCCAATAATTGAAAAAAAAAGTAATTATTTCGTGGCCAAAGATCAAAACAGATCCTCGGTAATCACAAAGGAAAAAATCACAATTCACCTCCTTTTTATTACTATTATTATTATTATTATTATTATCAAAGGAAAACTAAAAAAGCCAATTACATAAACACGTTTCCTCTGTCCAATGGCAGAGACATCAAATCTTCCTTAGACAACTCACCTCTTCCCTCTCGCCTCTTGCATCAGTTATTCCCTCTCGCCTCTTGCGTCGCCGCTTCCCTCTCACATCCAATTTGCCATCGTCTTTGATTAGGGCTGGGTGAAGGACTGAAGAGGTGAAGCCATGAAGGAATTAGGAAGGAAGTTGCTATTCTGGGCTGGGTAAAGGACTGAAGAGGTGAAGCCGTGAAGGAGCTAGTAAGTAAGCCGCGATGCTGGGGCTGGGTGAAGGACTGAAGGGTGAGTGAATTTTTTTTTAATTTGTCCTAAAACAGAACAGAGAGGAAATTTGTTCACCCGGCCAACCCAGGCCCACCCGCCGGGTTGGCCGGGTTTTGAGGGACCCGGGAGGGTCAAACCAGATATTCCCGGTTTGATTCCTCCCCCAGGTAATGCTTGAATATACCCGTTCTCTAGCCCGGGTCGGCGGGTTTCCGGTTCAACCGGCCGGGCTGGGCCGGGTTTTTGAACCATGCAATTTAGAACTCACCCTTCTTTTTTCCAATAACAATTGGCAAGTCTAATCACTAATGTTGAAAATCCCTTAATACTACTATTCCCAAGTTTCAAGTTTCAAATAGAGGTTTCCAACTATATCATAGATATTTCCTACTTTAATTTACCAATTCACAACCCGACCCATTTTTTCCCTTGACTTGTATTCACAAATCACAAATTTAAAATAGTAATTTCCAAATTTGTGCCAAAGGTTTCTTAATTAAGTTTCACAATTCAAAACTCACATTAGGAAAGCAAACTCAACTAAGGATATAAGTGTCTTTCGATCAAATTTGTAAATCTCAGATTTTTCTTTTGGGTCTAATTTGGCATTTTTGTAATTTAATGGTTCGATTTGTCATTTTTTTCAATTTTAAAGAGATCTTACTGTTATTTTCCTTGATATAAATTATGTCCAACGAATTCTAATTTGTGAAATATCCCTACAAAACTAAATATTCCTTTTTGGTCAAAAGAATGAAACCGAAAAAAAAAGATGAGCATTTATTTTTTTGGTGGGTCTTTAGCAAACTAACAAGATAAATAATATTCCTCCGTTCCCATATATAATGTTCTTTTAACAAAATTGGTGTTTTCTTTAAAAGTATTTAAAAATTAGTTCAACGTAATAAATGTGTTGAAAATTTATCCATTTTCCCAAAACGCCCTTACTTATGAATGTCTAAGAGAAAGTAATAATGAGAAATTAAAAATGATGAAACATAATATAGAAAAGAAATTAATGCATTAGTAAAATGGATAAAAGCGCATTTATTACTTAGACAATTTCAAAAAGAAACATATAAAAAGATACAAACTCATTCAAAAAATAGGACCTTATAAATAGGGACGGATGAATTAGACTCTAGCGAAATTCCATAAATAAATGAGCTAAAATTCCAAAATTGGTAAGGCAATAATCTGATGACATCTGTAAGTCATAGGTAAGAAGAAGAATATCGATTTCTATCCACTCATGAAGCTTATCCAACTTGAAGCGAGTTTGGTGCGATCTATCCATGAGCCAAATTCAAATTAACGATTCAAATACCCTAGTCCAAAGGCTACATATGTAGCTCTCCCTCATACAATAAAAAGAAAACTCAGATGTTACCATGGACCGAAGATTTTCGTGAGTCATGATATGTCGGCTGTATGTAGCATGGGAACGATATAGTAATATCATAATTATTATTAATCACTTAGATAATAATAGTAGTAGTGGGATGACGAGAAAATGCATGCTGAGTGTTCAAACCCCTGTGGTGTAATGTAACAAAAAAAGTAGAGTTGGGAATTCGGGCCGGTCCGTTTAGACCCTAACCTGAGGAGGGCCGGGCTTGATTTTTGAGCAGAAAAAAGGGGAGCGGGCCAGCCCGTTTATTGCCCCTCCCTTTTTTTTACATTTTTTTTTTTACTTTTATTTGCTAAAAGAGTTAAATAGGTGTGCTATTTTTGTATATATGCATATGGACGATAATAATTTAAATGCTTATTAGGTTAGATTCAAGTCTTGTAGGTCCTACTTTTATACTTTAATTCCTTATTACTAAGAACATTCTATATAATTGTTGTGTGACTTCTAGTTCTAAACTTAGTACATAGTTTATGAGTTGTTGAGTTGGTATATGGCAATGCACTAATGCTTGGTAAGTTTGTATTTAAATATAATTTGGATCATATATATTTATATTTTTTATTATAGGTCCATTATTTTTGTTAACAATACACGACTCAAGGGCCGGGCTTCACAAATAGGGGCCCGTGGCGGGCCGGCCCGTTTAAGCCCGACCCGCCCGATTTCCCATCTCTAAAAAAAAGAAGAAATTAAATGAAAGAAAAATTTACTCCCTCGTGTATCCTAAATATATGACCTATTTGAAGAGTTGATTTTTGTTCTAAATATAGGATCTAATTTTTATTTTTGTCAACTCTTTCCCAAATTATCCCTATTGTTGCTCTAACAAGAATAATCAAGTAAGAAATGTGGGAGGAAATAAGGAAAGATAATTTGAGTGTTTTAGTAAAAGCACAATATACTAACTAAAATAACTAACATGTTTAATTTAATCAAAATAATTAAATATATTCTATATTTAGGACTAGTATCAAGTTCTTATCTACGGAAAAAAAATATCCAACAAGTTCCATAACTTATCAATAAGAAGTAAAAGGCCCACAATCATTGGAACAAAAATTAATCTGGTCAAGAAAAAACCTTAATTAGAAAGGCATTTTAGAAAATTATTTCCGTGTCTTTACTTTTAATTTTAATAATAAATGTTTTTAATTTGAGTAATGGTATAACTTATTTGTGAAGTTTTCACATTTAATTTACTAACTACTTTTTCTAATATCATGAAAGTAATTGATAGACCCGTATATATATATAAAAAAAAAAAGGAGATAAGACGTATTATAAATCAACCATTATTGTCCATTTAAAAATTCAAACCATTAAAAGCGCCAATTTCCCAAAAATTATTTTAGCCATTCTTTTTATTTAAAAACTAAAATACTAGGGTACTATTAATGCATATTCTTGTCATATGGAATCCGTAACTACGCATATTTTTATAAAAACACAAAATTATAAGTTCAATCCGACCCTATTCAATTATTTCATTGTATGATTTATTTTAAAATATCCCTCATTCCAATTTGAATTAGAACACCCTAAACACAATAAATCAAATCGATAGAAAGTTTAAGAAACAAAAGAGGTATTAACCTTGAATAAAAATTAAATCTTTCTCAATCCAAATCACGTTATATACTTGAATAGTTTAGATTCCAATCCTATTGAAACCCAAACTTGACACAAGTTAATGGAATTATAAAATTGGCTTGAATAAACCGAAGTACATACACAGTGAAGTCATGAAGGTATAGCAGAAGTCTCAAATAAGAAATATTTCCACTGCAAATCCAAGTCGTAATTAGGACTGGGAATATATATGCAGACGAAATTGCTAATATAGTTTGTATACTAAATTTTAACTCTATGTCTTGCCTAGAAAACTCCATCCACAAGTAGAGCTGGGAAAATGCGGGCTGGTCCCGTCACGGGTTGTGGGTCGGCCCGCATCTTAATAGGTTGCAAAAACCCCAACCCTAATCCAACCCAGCAGATTGGTGGGTTGGCCCGCCAACCCGCCACCTTTTTTTTTAAATATTAAAAGAGACTAAATAAATTTATTAATCAACAAAAATATATCAACATTGTATCAACTAAAGTAGAATATCCCAAATACAGTAAAAACATTAATTCAAAAATTACATATTTTTTGTATTGACATCTTACTATTTTTATTTTACTAACAATATCATTAACAAAGTTTATATTCTATCATCCAAACACCAAAATTTGTTGTGTCAACCACAATTTATATTAATGAAGTGTCTAAAAAATAACATAATGAATTAAAATGAAATTTTTTCTTTTTTTTTTTTAAAAAAATAAATATCTATCGGGCCAGCTCGGCAACCCGTGGGCTAGCCCACCTCAACCCGCGGGCTACATGGGTCGGGCCTGTGCATCCCGCACTCTAATGGGTTGGGAAAATCCCAACCCTAACCTGCTTCAACCCGCGGGCTGGTGGGTTGAGCCCGCGGGTTGAACCCATATTCCCGGCTCTAATCCACACCTCTAGATTTTCCAGATCCGGCCCCTCTCGAAGAGAAATTCTTAGGTACTCTAAGAGTACCAGCACATCTGAACTCTAGCCAATGATATCGAGACATTTGTAAATGTTTCATCCCAGATGTCCCTCCTCACTATTCCTATTATTTTAATATAACCTATATAGAAATATGTGCATTCCCTTACTCTCTCTCCACTTTAATTCATTTATCCCCTCCCAGATTCGTACCGCCCTACCCCTCCCCCTTTTTTTTACTCTCTCTCTCTCTCTCTTCCCTCTCCTCTTCCCACTCTCTCTCTCCCCTCCCAAAAATATAAAGTATTGGATAATAATTAATTAGACTTGCTCGAAGATAAAAAAAATTGGACAATTGTAATTAATTAGACTTACTTGAAAATGAAAAGTAGGAAAATACAAAAATAAAACATGACATATCAGCTTCAACTATATAATTAATACACATATCATTTTAATATAACAACTGCTTAACTAAATTGAATAATTTTGAAGAAGTTATATAAATTATTTAATTATAAAATAAAACATGTTATTTCTAATTAAAGTAGGGAAAACTAATTACAGGTCATATGGAAGGAATTTAATTAAAATCAAGTCCTACAATATCCCTTAATTAAACTAAGGTTCCTAAAGACTTTTATTATATTAATTATGAAACCAAAAATATCTTTTTGGCACTTTTTATTTAATCCAGTAAAAGCAGACCAGCAACATAAGGAAAGCTTTACAATGCGAACGAGCAAGAAAAGTTTATGGAGGTTAGAATTGAGGGGCTTGCTGTTGGTATCAACTCTATCATCCATGGTCTGAAAACCCAGTTGAAGTTTTGTCTTAAATTAGTACTATATGATGATCTTCAGTTTCTCATATCTTGTAGGAATATGATTTCATATGAATGTTTTAAAAAAGAATAGTTGAAATTTTTTTATAGGAATATGATTTGAAATGAATGTTACATTTGTAAAATCTTTTCTACGATTTATTTTCAAGTAATTAATAATAATTGTCCAATTTTTTTTTAATCTTCAAGCAAGTCTAATTTCAGTTAAAAAAAAGCAAGTCTAATTAATTTTTAAAAAACTGATTTCATTTTGATTTCAATATTTTTACTTTTTTTAAATATTTAAAATTTTTATAATCCAATGCTTGCTTTAAATTTTTGCGAGGAGAGAGCCGAGAGATAGAGAGAGTAGGGAGAGGAGAGGGAAGAAAGAGAGTACAAAAAGGGGGAGGGGCAGGATGGTACGAATCTGAGAGGGGAGAGATGAATTGGAGTGGAGAGAGAGTAAGGGAAAGTACATATTTTCACAGAGGTTATATTAAAATAATAGGAAGAGTGGAAGGGACATGTTAGCCGACATGTGGGATGAAACGCTTGCAAATGTCTTGATATTATTGACTAGAGTTCAGATGTGCTGGTACCTAAGAATTTCTCCCTCTCGAAAACCCTTGTTTAAGAGAATCCAATATTACAGGATATCACTTGCTTTGTAAGTTGTGCCCAAAACCCCTTTTTGTCCTTTTACCTTGAAAGCACCATAATCCACAAATTAGTCATATCATATCTATGAATTATTGAATTATGGGTGTGTTTGGATTACCGTTGGAGAAGTGACTTTTTTTAGAATGACTTTTTTTAGAAGTGACTTTTGGATAAAAGTCATTTGTGTGAAGTGATTTATGTTTGGATTTGTGATGATAGAAGTGATTTTTTTTCAATATGACTTTTAGAAACATGTTTGGATGATAATATTGAAAAGCACATTTAGATGAAAAATTACTAAAAATGACATTATTTTCATTTAATAATACATATATAATATGCATATATTCTTATTAAAGGCTTAGTTTCTCCCTTATTTTCAGGAAAATAATTTTAAAAAATAATATTTTTCGCTCAATGGAGTATATTGTGGGAGAAAGTAGCTAGAAATTGTTATGGTAAATTTTTGGAGATAAAAAGAAAATTTTATATTAAAAGAAATTATCTTATTTGAGAATTTTAGGGATATAACAGTCTAATTTTCCTACCCACTTTATTAAATAATACATAACAAAAGGTGTGGGACCCACCAGAAGTCAGAAGTCAGAAGCCAGAAGTAACTTTTTTTTACTTCTAACTTTTCACGTTGCAGAAGTCATTTTGGACCAAAAGTCATTCTGAAAATAAGGCAAACCAAACATGTTTAATTCTTGAAATTTTGCTTTTACTTCTAGGATTCACTTCTGGGGACCAGAAGTGGCATCCAAACATGCCCATAATTATAGCTCAGACGAAGTTTTAGTCTTATTATATTTATACATGATTTCATTTTAGTTCCCTAAATTTTTAAAATATCGTTTCAGTTATTTTATACCAACTTTATTTTAAGTATTCGTTCTCAAAGCCTCCATATATAGTACTAGAAAGATATTTTTACCAATATATAGTTGGTTTAGCTATATAAGACCTCGCTAGATCCTTAAGTCTCGAGTTCAAATCTTAGAGGAGACACTTGTATCGAGAGGAGAAACCATAAACCCTGAAACTAGAGTAATCATTTTTTTGGATACATAGTAATAGGATCTAGATTAAGCATGGATTATTGGTTAATATATAAAAAATAAAAGAAAGATTTTTTTTAAAAAAAATTAATAAATCGAACCAAAACTTTCTATAACGTTAGATGACCAAATTAATTTGACTTTTTTGCAATCTAAAAATACTTACCAATTTCATGCTAAATGGGAAGCTCTATTCAATATCAACTCTAAACTTGACGAAAATTGTTTCAAAATACTAATTTATATATTATAATCATCAATCGAAGTACTAAAAAACACTCCTTAGTTCTCTATTCTATTTTGTTTTTTTTACAAACGTTTAAATTTTATCCTCTAACTTCCGATAAGATTTTAGTTTAGTTCTTTAATTATATAAAATATATTTTCATTTCTTTGACGTCAGTGTCAATATTAGTATTTTTGTCAATAAAACCAACGATATTAATAAGGTAAGAAAATTGGAAAGACAATTTATGAGATTAATGAATCAAAGTAAAATCTTATATGAAATTACAGGACAAAATATACACTATTACCAATCTTATTTTAATTTTTGAAGCATTTTATTTACATCCAACAAATGTGAATAATACTTTAGAATTTGTGTTGGAGCTAGTTTGTGGGCTAGTTTTGATGACTTACCTATAAAGCATGGGCGTACAGGCTGATGACCTCATTGGCGAGGTTGATGATACGTTGGTCTTGGATAACTTGAAGGAAGACTAGGAAATGAAGATTCAAACTTAAGCCCTTGAATTGCCTGCCTTATTGAAGGCCTATGATCACGATCAGGATGAGCGCACCAAAGACCAACAATCATCAAGCATTTGACTTTATCTTGGTCAAAATCTCCTTGTAGTCTCGAATCAATTGCTTCAAGAATTCTCCCCACTTCCTTAAAGTTCCCATACCGAATTCATGATATTTACCTTGTTTTGTGGAGCCTCACGATCGGTGGGTCGCCTTCCACAAGCTATCTCCAAAATTACCAAAATTACTGTATACATCAGTTTCCATATTATATAGCTAGCCCTATCAGCAGCAACATAGTCAGGGGCATATATCTAAAAGTTCCTGCTAAAATTGTGGTTTTAACACTTATTTCATGATTTACAAGCATTGAAATTTGAATCCAACATTATGTTACTTGATTTTATGTCTCTAACATCCCAAAATTTGGAAAAAAAGAAATAAGGGGATATTTAAAGTTTTAAAGTATTATTTAAAAATTACAAAGACTTATAAATTACCCTCGTTGAAAAATATCTGTAGTTATAACTGAAGGGCAAAACTGTTATTTCATCTCCCCAAAACCCTTGTACCCTTCTTCTTTTTCCTTCCCGCAGCATAATTTTTCATCTTCTTCTTCGTCCATCGAGAGCGAAAGAGGGAGAGGGAATGTTGCCGGTGATTTTCTTAAGCTAGCGCCGGCAATGGAAAGGGGGAAAACCCACACGCAAGACCAGATTTTAGTTTAGGTAAGTTTCCTCTATCTATTTCTACCTTCGTTTCTTTTTCGATTTAAGTCGTTTGGAGAGGAGAGCTCGATTAAGTTTGGGCTTTTGGTGGGAAATATCGATGAAAACAAAGAATAGGCGAAGAGGTAGGTTACTCTAAAGTAAATCGAGGTTGCATGTGACTATTTGGTTTTGATTGTAATTTTTAAGTTCTGAGTTACTGTTCATGGTCAAAAGCTGTCATATTCTGATTCTAAGCAAGATAAGCTAGTGAGTAAAGATTTGTAAAAGCATTTAATAGAAAATAAGAGACTGTTTATGTGACGATGTGGTCTGAGTTGCAATTCTTTGGATTTTGGGAATTGTTGCTCTGTTTTGTGTTCCTTGTGGTAGGTTCGTTTACCCTTTTTTCTATCCCTTGGGTTCTTCCTGGTCAATGATTTAGAGGAAAACAATGATTAAATCAAAACTGAGATAATCTAAAGAAAAGAAAGTTGATGCTGAACCTATAACTTCTGTTTCATGTGTGTGTGTGTGTCTAGTGTCGGATTCTGAAATCAAGATGACAGGGAGTTATGTTGCTTGATAGGGTGCTGATATGAATCTTGACTATCTTGTGTTATAATAATAATACATTGATATTTACACAGAGGATTATATCTAAGTTTGAAAAGCATGGAAAAAAATACAGATTAAAACTTGCATAAAAGGATTGTGAAAAAAATAAATATACATTGTTTGGTGTTGAGGAGGCTCATTTGAAGGCCACTGTTCTGAGGCAAATAAATGATGGAAGTCTAATAGTATAGTTAAAATTGGTTTTAGTGCTTACATGTCTGATTGGAGTGGTTAGGCAGGAATTGCCTGTTTGACTTGGCTTTGAATGTGCAGTTGGTTTGATTATGCTTTGTACTATTTCAGTTTATCAATCAGATGTGGTATAATCTGGATTTCTCAGGATTTTGAACTTGAAATTCCTGGTAAAACCAAATTAGAAATTCTAATGATGAAGTATGTAATTATATTTAAAACTAGAAATTTTTTTTAGTATTCATAAAGGATTGTCCTTATAGGGATTTGTTAAAGTCGTTAAAAACTTAAAATCATAACCTTAAGAAATAAATGCAAGAGTGATGTTGAAGTAATGCGTCTGAATTTATGTAACTGAAAACTTAGAACATTAGCACTATTGGAATATTGAAATGACTTTGAAAGGTTTGAAGGTTATAAGCTTTATAAATTTAGGTGTAGAAACAGATTATGACATACTCAGTGGGCTTGGGAGTTTAATAGCAGTGAGGTTTAAATTTAAGTTTTAGTGGGTTGCTGTCCAGTTTTGTCCAGCCACTAATTTAAGGTGAAAATGATAAGTTTTGGTTCATTCGATGCTTCCAAATAATCTAGAAGGTTAGATTGGTTATAAAAGTAATTAAAGTGCATGTTTGGAAGTATGTTCCAGGGGGTGAAGCTACGTAAAGGATGTATGTTGGAAGTATATAATTGCTAGTATTAATTAAGAAATGTAAATTTGGATGCCTACTGTTTAATACCTCATGAGATCAACCAAATGTTATTCATCCTTCCTTAAGGTTTAAGAAAGAATTAAAAAGAAAGAAAGCATGTAAGAACAACTTCAAACCTGTACAGTTTTAGAAGTAATAAATAATTAATATCCATCAAGAAGGGCTTTTATAGAAATTATTGGCAAATCATAATTTTTCTATACATAAATAATGGGATAATATCAAGCATTTAGGAATGTGTGAGATGTAACATCCCAAATTTTTAGAAAATAGAAAATAAGGAATTATTTAAGGTCTTGAGGTGGTATTTAGAAATTAAAAAAAAACCTTATAAATAAATTTATGAGGTCATATGTATTTTTAATAATTTCTAAGACTTAATTTCTTTATTAATTGAGGAAAAATAGTTAGAAGATTAATTTAAATAAAGGAATATTTAAAACCTTGAGGTATTGTTTGTTATTTAAAAAGTCTTATAAATAAATTTGGAAATTAAAATATATCTAGAGAAATTATTTTGGGATAAATTCAGGTCTATTTTTAAATGATAATGGTAAATAAAATTACCATTTAAGGGGAAAATAGAAAATAGAAAATAAAAATGACAATATTTGCCCCTAGTTGAAAATATCTTCAGTTATAAAAGGAAGGGCAAGATAGTAAAATACCCAATAAAAATATCAGTCTCTCCTCTTTCAATTTATACCACACACGTGTCCCTCCTATTAAATTTACTCTCTCCCTCATCTTTCTTTATTCCTCCCTATTTCCTCTCTCTGCTTCCCCGAAATCCTTCCTCTCTCTCACTCTCTTCTCTGTTCTTCTTCGTTCCTCTGACCTGGCAGCGATGAACGACGGCAATGGCGGTGATGAACGGCGGCTAGAAGCTCCAAAACACTTCCAAAGCTCGCTTGATCATAGGTGAGCTTCGTTCCTTCGTTCTTCTCTCTTCTTGGTCCGAATCGAGTGACGCTTTGGGGGGAGAATCAATCCGATTTTAAGGGTTTTTGAAGGTTCTAAATTCATAAAACTGAAGCTTATGGTTCGATTAACAAACCCCAAGAACAAATTTGAGCAGTAGAGTAGCATTAACCAAGATTTTCTCAAATTTCTTCCTCTGTGCACTGTCATCCGAGTTCTTGTCGATTTCTGGATAAAATTCGAATGAAAACTTAAATTAATCATGATTAGGAGTCAATTGGAGTTTATATTGGGAGTTGTATGCTTGATTTTTGGGATTTTCTGAATTTCTTTCTATCTCCCTGTTTGGCCGAATTCTTGTTCTTGATTGATGCCGTCAGTGGCTAAGGCTGATGAAGGAGGAAGTGGATTGAAGTTGTTTGTTATGGTTGATTGATGTAGGTGGTTAATTGCTCAATGTTTTTCCTTCTTGTTGTTCAGCTAAGGAAGCATAAATTGTTATTGATGTTTGTTTTAAGTTCTGGATCCTAATTCTTGTTTGACCTAAGTCGAATGGCTGTTCTGGGTTGAGGTGATTTAAATGTTCCCTATATGCTTGATTACCTTTGCTCTGTTTTGGTCCCAATATAATGTTGTTGATAATGAGTTGTAGTAGTAATTTTTTGTTCTGGTTGGTGTTGGGTGGTTGTTCAGTGGCAGGAAAAAGGAAATTTTTTATATTAATTCAATAGGAATAAGATGTAATTGAATGTGAAGTTGAGTTGGTTAGTCTTTGACTTTGTTAGGCTTGATGTTGTAAAGAGAATAAAGAGGAGAACCTTAGTAGTTCTGGAATTTGATGTTAGTTGTCTTTGGTTAAATGTGAAGTTTAATTTGATCTTCTCTTGATCTGGTGGTTGTTATTTAGTGACGAGGAAATAATAAGGATGTAAGAATTGAATTGGACTTGTAAGATGAAGGATTGATGATTAATTGTTCATTTAGTCATGTAAGCCTTGTTTTCTTAATAATTGGATAATAAATGAGATAAAAGAGTGGTGGAGTTGAGGTTGAATTGGAATGAGGTTGATTGGGATTGAAGATTTGTTTGAATCATTGAGCTAATTGGGTTCGGTTCTAAATGTTCTTAGTTGTTTGAGGATGGTGTGAAATAAAAGGGGTGATTTGGAATAAAAGTGTGTTTATGGTAAATTGAACTGTTAGTTTGTGGATTGTGGGACAATATCATGGTTACAAGCTGGTAATTATTTGATAGAAGATTAATCTATAAGGAATATTTGATAGTATATTGGAAAAGATTAAATGGGTGTGAGTTGAAGAATTTAGAATTAGGAGAGGGTTGGATTTACTACTTCAATTTGACCTAAGTAATGAGTATGGTTTCCAAGTGTTTTTAAGAGTTAAAGAAGGGTTAAGGATCTAAGAACAAAGGTTTACTTAATTAGGTATTTGGTCTAAAATCTCGATGATTGCTCTAAAGGAACATGGATTCTGGTTACTTATATGCTAGATGCATTAAGAAATTTAATTTAGGAGACTGAGTGATCAAATGTGGATTTTGTTAGTTGTGGGAAACAACAATATGGGGTAACAATGATTGTTTTACAAGTTAGGATGTTGACAAGGAGTTTACCCAAATATCTTGGATGATTAGTGAGTGTAAAGAAGAGTTCGATAGCTTCAAATGTTTCTAAGTATAATGTGATGAGATTGGGTTTAAGCTACGAATGGGGAGACAAATGCGAAATTAAGCTAAAGGTGATTAGTTATGTAGTTTTGAATGCTTAAAGGTCCTTACATGTTGATTTTCTTGATGGGATTATTGAGGGATTGAACTAATAAGTGTTATAAATTGGAAAATGAAGCAATAGATTTTAACTGAGAAGTTAGAAAGATTAACTATTGATAACTGTATTTAATGGGTGATCTTAAAGTTTAGTTAGTTCTGATTTAAATTGGAAATTTGGGAGAAAATAGATTATAAACAATTGTTATGAAATTACGGGACAAATGTGAATGGAATTTAAATCGGTGTCCTAGGTATTGAAATAAATTTCTGAGTAATTGGAAATTTATTTAAAGATATTATTTTGAGGTTTCCTTAGTTCACATAACTGTTTAAGTAATGTTGGGAGTTTCATACTCAACTGTTGTTGGAATTATTGGCAAAATCGTAGAGGAAATTGAATTATGTTTAAAGTTTAGGAACTAATGATAAATAGTGTATCCAAAGGGAATAGGCATTCGAATGCTTGTATGTAATAGTATGATGATTTGGAATCCAGTATTGAATTCATCAGGTTGTTGGTAAATTATGGCCACAGTTGATCATATCCCCTAATAGTTTACATGAGAAAGAGATGGAATAAGTTGGATAAGGTTGGTTAAATGGGTTAATTACTGCAATGGATTCCACATGAAGTCTAGAGATTAATTTAATGGTTAGGGGTGAATTAATTGGTATAGTCGGCTTGAGGATTAGAATTTATGGAGTATTGATTTTAGAACTGAAGGAAAGGGAGTTGATATATAAAGTTATGACTTAATGTAATTTATGATAATGTTAAGGACTTTTGGAAATGTGCTTTGTGGTTGATGATGATGGTTGGGTTTGACAAGAACATGAGATTCTTGTTTATGGTGGCTGTTTCGGAAATTGAAGATAGTAAAATAAAGTGATTTGGTTGTTTTCTTATTCTCAATAAGTCAAGCAATTAGGTGACTTTGACCATTAAAAGTCTCTGCACTGTTTTGAATTATGTTAATGCTGAATTGTGCTTTAATTGTTGCTTGAATTAAAATGAAATAGTGTTGAAGTGGTGGGGTGTAAATTTATACAAAATAGGTATTTAGATAAAGGCTTTAACTATTTGATTTATTCTTGTTTTATAACTAATCAAAGGATATAATTATTTTAAGCAATTAAGAGTTGGTATGAGGTCACAACCTTGTTTGGCTATGATAAGTTACTATGCAATACCTACTTAGAATAATTAATTTCTATCTATCTAAATCATGTTTTAGATTGCTTTAATTGTGGTAAGAAGATTATTATGAAAACTTATCTTGAAAAGTTCTAAATTAAGGGAAACTTTGTTTCATAGTGATAAAGGGTAAACTTTGATTACAATGGCAGGAGAGAAAGATCTTTAAGAAGTTATTAAATCATAAAGAAAGAAGGCAAGAAACGGGGTAGTTATGTAGAAAAAAAAATATAGGAATGTGAGAGACGCTGAATAATTATAAATAAGTATATGTATTAACTATTATTTATATATTATGTGTAAATATAGGAATTGATAGTAGCATAAGTTCTTCGAAGCATCAGAAGGGAAAAGAGTTAGCTCATGATTGAGTTTTAAAGTACAGGTAGCAGTTTATCTTATTACACTAAATTGCATGTATACTTCTGTAATATCTGTTGCATTTAAGTGGTATATCTTTTATTCCTCAGTTGGAGTACTTCAAGCTTAGGTGGTTCGCTACCTCTTTGCCAAACCAGTTAGTTATAGCTTTAAATGTTATAACGAGAAGTCCTGCAGGTAGAACCTCCACTAGTTAACGAAGATATCGTTATCAGTGGTTGGTAGGTGCTTATGTCACCCAGAGTAATAAGATAAATGCTATCATTATTTGCAAAGGTTTATAAAATGTATACATGACAATGCATGCATGAAATTTACAGTTAATGACAAACTGGGTTGAATTGCTATTTTTCAGAGAAGCTGAGATATAGAGAGATGGTTGAGATAAGGCACGAGTGCTGAAAGATGATTAGACGAAGAAATTAAGATTACGTTTTGAAAAGTAAGGTTATTTGTATATGATGTAAATTTAAATTATTAAATTAATAATAGAAAGCATAGAAAATAGAATTGTATAAATTTATAAAGGGATTTAAATTTCCTAAGTATTATGAATTTAAAATAGATACCCTAAGAGGGTTAGTGTATTTTTAATTGTTTTATTAACCGCTTTATTTTATAAAGAATTTTAAGTTGTTTCCATGTGTCTGAAGAGCCCATTCTAACTAACGGAAAGTTGGTCTAATGTTTTAAAAGAAAAAGTTTTAAATTTTCCGTATTTTTTGGCTTCTAACATTGAAAAGTGGTTATAATTCAATTAAAAATTGCTATAATATAGTAGAAAATTCTAGGTGTTACATGAGACGCTGAAAAATTATTGAAGAGCACCACTTTCGAGTGTGTGTACTTGTAGCGCGCCTTTGGGTCTGCCCTTCAAGAAAATAAGAACCAAGGGGATAGTGGAAGCTAACCTCTGGGTGTTGTTCGCTTGAGGAGCCTAACGCAAAAGATGACCTAGTAGCTAATATGCAAACTAACAAAAACGGGTAAACAGTATTGTATTTTGTTTTTGGTATAAAATAGGTGTAAAAGATGTTATATGTTCAAGGGTAAAAATAAAAATAAGATAAAAGTGAGATTTAGAGGGGAAAGGAAATGGAATCATTTTTGATGAATGAGAGCTTCGGAAGTCATTGCGATTTTCAGGGAGTTTCTGTTGATTTTCAAAAGACCCCTAGAGTAACCCCTCTAGGCTAGGTTTAGATTAACTTAATTAATGTCGGAACCCCACACATTACTTAATTTAACCTAAGTTGATCAAGTTCAAAATCAATATGAATTTGCTAATCATAAGGGCTCGTAATCCAACAATCGGGATCCCAAATTGCCACTTAATTAATCATAGAGTTTAATCAATTATTGGAACCCCACATAATAAATCAAGACTCTAGGATTGAAGTCCAATGCCACTCATGCAATTTGACAAATTCAAGAACTAACTAATCATGCAATACTTTAAATCCACAACTTGGGCCACCCCACAATTGCACTTAATTTCTCAATTAACCCTAACTCATTGATGGCCACCCAAACAAAGATTAAGGTTGAAAAGAGTAATTACCCAATCTCTAAACACAATCGATTAATTACTATGCCATTCCATTCATGCAAAACCACTTAACATTTTTAATCCACTAACCAAGCCACCTTGCATTAGCACATAATTTTCACAAAGAGAATAACAAAATCATGAACCCATAAATTTCATCAAACTCAAAGTTAATGTAGCACAATGTCAAGTATTTAACAAGAAAGAAACAACATAAAATAGTTTATAACCCTTATACAACATGTAGAAATGAAAAACACAACCAAATGTCATAAATATACTCTTAGAACCCAGAAAAGCATAAATACAAGAGAAAGAAGGATTAGGACTAAAACTCCCCTATATGTGTTTCAAGCTCATCCGTTGGCTTCCACCACCAAGAATGGTGGAGCCTAACTGCTGTCCTCCAAGAAGAAAACACCAAGGAAGAAGGAAGTAGCTGCCATGAAGTTGGAGGAAGGGAAATGGAAGATGGAGGGGATAGAGATGAGAGGGAATGAGAGAAAATGGGAGGTTAGGGTTTTTGGGACTCTAAATCTGCCCTAATGGGGTCTAATGTTCGAGTTTCATGTCCCCCAAGTCGGGTCAAGTGAGTGGGTATTTGGAAAATCCGGTTTGAGGTCCGAAATTCGCAAACTGATAAGCTGCAAAACGCTTCGTTCGCCGTGGCTCTGCTGTTACTTCTGGTTTTCTTTGGCTTTTTTTTTTCGTCGCGGGTTCACCGCGGCGAGCCGACCTCTTTTCTACCTCTTTTGGAGCTCATTTGCCGTGTGCTCGCCACGACGAGTTCTAATTTCTTCTGCTCCTTAGTTTGGCCTTTTTCTTCGTCCCGGGTCCGATCTTTTGGTCCTAAACGACCCTGCAAGTGGAAACAAGACTAAACAAGGATCAAATAGCCATATAAACCAATTCATACAAATTAATTTACAATTATGGCCAATTAACCCTAATCTAACACTACTTTCACTTAAGAGTCTAAGTTCTACATTAAGCATTATTGGACTAATATCGCATCTCAATCATGTTAATTGCTTCAAATTAGGCATATAAAAGCATTACAAATAAGAGATTTGTCAATTATATAGGAGTATAAGTATTAATTTATTATTTTGTAAATATAGGAATTGTTAGTGGTATAGGCTCATCAAATCATGGAGAAGGAAAAAGACCAGTTCATATTTAAGTTTGGAGTATAGGTAACAGTTTATTTCATAATTTAAAAATTTATATATATATATGTAATTTTGTAATATCTGTTGTAATTAAATGGTAAGTCTTTATTCTTTTTATGGTTATTATGTATGAGCTTTTATGACCCAATGGTTATGACTCGATGAGCTTTTATAACCCAATGGTTGTTAGAATCTTAAGTTTTGATGAAGACTGATCTATGAAAAATATCGCTAATAAGAAATGATAACTTAGCAGATCAATAAGAATGAAAATCTCTATCGCTAAGTCATTCTCTATCGCTAAAGAAAGAATCCATCGCTAGAAGTTCATTGATAACTCAGCTAGCAGAAAGATAACCCAAGTCCTTGATCTAATGAAATCAGCTAGCGATAACAGGTTAAGCTATCGATAACAAAAGTGCTTCAGATAATAAATCATTCAGATAGCCAGTGCCTGAGCAAGTGTCAAATGAGCTAAAGTAGTTGCTAGCGATAATGGATTGAGCTATCGATAATAGGATACCTGGAAATATCTGAATACTTGGATGATAGTATCCTGAAGGATAATAGCGATAATGAATTTGCAATTGATAGAGATAATCTATGCTGATGAAATGCTTTCTAATCCAAGAGAATATGCTATCAATAAAAAGCTCTGATATTCCTTATATTGTCTTCATCTCATTGAGCTAATGGATTAAGCTTGCGATAGTAACCTCTGTGCAATATATGACTATTTGGTTAGCTAACAGTTTAAGTGCAGATCACACTATGAAGCTAGCGATAGCAAATAATATTAGCGCTACTGAATACGCTGACATGCAAGTACAGTAGCAGGTAGCAGCAGGATAACGTTACTCACAGTTTCTGTCTCTCCTGTCTTATCCTCTGCAAGATTAGTTGAAGCAAATTTCCAACGGCTAGTTCTCCAAGTCTCCAACGGATAGAAAAATATAATACTCCATATAAAGACTTGAAGACTTCTGGAACAATGTGACGCACACACAACGCATACACGAAAAACAACGAGAGATGAACAGGGCTCTATACAGAATTGCAAATTTCTCAGACTAAGAGCATTAGAAAAGAAGAGATAGAGTTATTCTTTGTTCAGATTATTAAGCTCTATCTTGTATTTCATTATACATAACATTGTTCTTAAGTGTTTATCACAATCTGTTCATTGAGTGAACTTTATTATTAAAATCCTCTTCTGTTTGAGGTAGTTCCTTAGCTTGGTGCTTTGTGAACTGGGTGGTAACCTTACGGGTAGTAAGGGGGAGTGTTTAGAAGATTCTAAAACTCTGTAAAGGTTGGCAGGTGAACCTGTGCTCGTAAAACCTGTGGTAGGTTTCTCTTGTGCCAGGATTAAACAAGAGGGTAGTGAAAATCTCAGGTTGAGCTTGAGGACTGGATGTAGGTCTGGGTTGACCGAACCAGGATAAATTTTGTGTGCATTATCTCTTCCCTTAACTTTTACAGTTTTTCATTATATCTACATTATACATATATTCGTGCATTTACCATGTTTTGAATTACTCTGTTATAATCTGAGAAAAGTTTTAAGAAGGTTTCCTTCTCTGTGATTAAAGAAAAGAAAAGAATTCAAAAAGGTTTAAATTTTATCCTATCACCCAATTCACCCCCCCTCTTGGGTGACAGCCAGTACTCTCAATGGTTATGAATGGATGAGCTTTTATAACCTAACTGTTATGAATAGATGAGCTTGTATAACCTAACGGTTCTGAATGGATGAGCTTTTATAACCTAACTAGTAACTGGATGAGCTTTTATAATTTAATTATTATAAATGGATTAGCTTTTATAACCTAAATGGTTATAATTGGATAAGCTTTTATAACTTAATTATTATAAATGGATTAGCTTTTTTAACCTAAATGGTTATAATTATATGAGTTTTTATAACTTAATTGTTATAAATGGATTAGCTTTTATAACCTAATGGTTATAACTGGAAAACCTTGTAGGTATAGCTTCCACTAGTTAGCAAATATATCGTTAATCTAGTAGTTGAGATTAACTTTTATAACTTAATTGTTATAAAGGAATTAGCTTTTTATAACCTAATGGTTATAATTTGAAAACCGTGCATGTATAGCTTCCACTAGTTGGCAAATATATTGTTAATTTAGTAGTTTGTGGGTTCTTATGGCTCACAGCTTAAAAGGATTAAATGCTTTCATTATTTGTACAGATTTATAGAATATATATAAATACATGAGTATATATGATAATAACAATGAATGAAATAAACTACATGTGCAGGTAATAATGGTACATTTTGGGCACAAATTCCAGAATTATTTAGGCAAGGGCTGTGAGTTCTAAAAAGGCTTCAATTAGATGTTGATGTGTTGGTTTTGAGGTGGTAATAAAATATCAATGAATTATAAAAGTTAAAGTTTTATTTTGAGAAGAATCTGAATTGATTAGCATATGTTCCAGGTTTTAAAGTATTAGTTAGGCTATAATTGAAGCTAATAATGATTAGATTGGGGATTATAAAAGTATTGAAACGAAATCTGAATTTTGGGAGCATATATTGAGGTACATATGATAGTTTGAAATAGGTGGGAGATTGGATGCACCTAAATTGAGGTTTAAATGATCATGGAGGCTAATAATAAGAGATGAAAAGAATAATAATTGGATTGAGTATAAGAAATGGAATGAAATGCTTGTTATTATCATTCAAGTATGGTTTGTAAATCTAAAAGGTTGATCTTGGATAAGCAGTTGTTGACCTAAGAAGTTTAACTCAATGATAAGTGTTAATTGATTGTATTCTTAGACGAAGGTATTTATTGAGAAAGAGATAGAAGAGTTGGACTTTTAGTATTATTAGAATTCACATTGAATTAAGTTAAGTTCATAGATTTTGGGACTTTAATTGAGAGTGATGTAAGAAAGTGAAACCAATCATCTATACAATGCTTTGGGAATTCTTGACTGGCGGAGGATTAAAATCTGATGACAATTAGTCATTCGAAAGACTAAGGATATAATAATGTAAGGTTGCTTTTTATGAATATCACTTTGTTTTAGGGTTGTCATTCCAATTGGTGTTGCTTGATTTTCTTTGACATAAGCCTAAGAGAAGGTTTGAATGCTATAATGTAACTAGTGTAATTTCCTTGTGGTGGTTCGAGGGTGCTTGTTGACCATTGAATTGACCTCTTAAATTTTATTTGGAGGAATAGAATTAAGGATTTTTATTTGGAGAAATAGAATTAAAGTTGCACTGTATAGGAATACGAAATTAATATATATGGTAGCAGATGGTAATATTTAATAGATTAATTATGATTAAGTCATTGGGATTTTTACATTTAATTTTGGAAAAGATGATAATGAGAATCATAATTATTAATTGAAATAAATTATTTATAATTGACCTTTTAATTTTAAAAGGGTTTAAGATAATTATATTAAACTGTAATCTTTCACTAATACAAAGAATGGGATAGTATTAATTACATTAGGACTGTGAGAGACATCGAATTATTAAGAATAACAATAGATATTAATATATCATTTTATATTATAAATACTTATAGGAAGAAATAGTGGAGTTGAACCTCCAGAATATGGCGAAGGAAAGGAATCAAGATAAGAGTAATTCCAGAAGTCAGGTAGCAGTTTATCTCATTACACTCAAATTGCATGTATAATTTTGTAATACCTGTTGCATTTAAGTGGTATGTCTTTTATTCCTTTCATGTTGGAGTACTCCAGGCTTAGGTGGTTCGCTACCTCTCTGCCAATTCAGTTACGTTATAATGGGATAGTTAAAACGAGAAGTCGTGCAGGTAGAACCTCCATTAGTTAACGAGAATATCGTTATCAATGATTGGTAGGTGCAGATCGCACACAGAATAGTAGGATAAATGTTATCATTATTTTTGAATGTTTATAAAATGTATACATTACAATGCATGCATGAAATTTACAGTGAATGACATAAACTGAGTTAAAATGCTGTTTTAGAGCAGCTGGGAGATAGTGAGATGGTTGAGATAGACGAAGAAAATATTCTATACTATGGTAGCTAAATATTTTAGTAGATTTATATGTAGATGATATAAAATTAAATTATTGAGTAATTAGTAGAAAGTGTATAAAATAAAAATATGTATATGAATAAAGGGATTTAAATTTCTCGAGTATCCTAAATAAAGGATAGAGGTACTTTTAATTGATTTATGGACCACTTTGTTTTATTAAAAGTTTTAATTTATTATAGTTTGTCAGAAAAGCACATTCCAACAGAAATGAGGTTGGAATAATTTTTGGAAAGAAAAAGTTTTAAATTTTTCGTATTTTTGGGCTTCTGACATTGAAATAGTGTTTATAATTCAATTAAAATGTTATAATATAGTAGAAAATTTTAAGTGTTACACATAATATTACAAACTACTTAGTTATGGTTTATTTAACCACAAAAAAATTAGGTTACCACTCATACGGAACCTTTAACACCATTGCTTGGATCTATAAAATAACTTATACAAAAACCAAAAACATGTATATATATATATGATATGAGGTTAGGACTTTGTAAACCTTGAGCACCTTTTGTAGTGAAATCTAATAGTCATAACATATAGATTTCTTCATTCAAATCACAACTCAAAATGCAAGTTTCATATCTACTTGATGTAAACCTAAAACCATATGATCAACTATTTCCAAAATAAGTTTGATTTTAAGCACACAAAATGTGAGAAGTCATCCTAATAATGCTTACACTACTACAAAAAAAAAGCTTTTATGGCGTTTTATTTATATATAATTGTTGCGTTTTGAAAAAGCCACAATAGCCTGCATTAAGATTGTTCTTGTGGCGTTTTCCTAAGAAAATGTCACAATAAACTAACCCTATTGTGGCGTGTTTTCCTGAGAAAACACTACAATATATTAATCATATCATGACATTTTCTTGAAAAAATGCCACAACAGGTATTTTTTTTAAAAAATATTAACCTTACGTGGCATTTCCTCTTTAAAACGCCAAAATAAGGTATTTTTTTTAAAATTTATATTTAATAATTATATACTAACCCATATCTGCATAGGTTCAAAAATTACAATCAAACTGTTCCAGTACATATATACATCAAAATTCATAGATCGAGCGAGAATAAATACAATGAAAGCAAGCATTCTAATTAGTTAATTAGCTACTATATATAACAAGTTAATATGATAATTAGTTATCTCAAATCTTCCAACAAGTTAAGCTAGCTAACATATGTATACATAGCGGCACCATTCTTCAATTAATTCATTGATGTTTTGCTTCGACAACTTGCCGCAACACGCATCTTCATAATATTGCACAAAAATTTTACATGACAATTAAAATAATTTGAAATCTATAATTTATACAATTTCAACACACCCTTCAAGTTATTTGGCGCATATTTTTTTGAAACTCAAGGTAGGTATGCATTAAAAGCTGAACCAATCTTTAGTGCAGGTCATTGTAGCATTAAAAGAGATTGTGAAAGAGGAACAGATTAGTCAAGTGTAGCCAAGAAAAGCTTTTAATTATTATCCGCTTTTCATCAACCAAAGCACATCGTTTCATTAAGTTTGAAGTAAACAACCATTTATAACTTCACATCAAAATAACATTTATAATTGCAAAAGCACTTTTTGGTTACCATATAGCCAAAAGTAAAAAAACAAAAAATTTGGCTCTCTTCACAATAACACTGATAAAATCCCCCAGGAAACATTACTTATTGTGGGCCCATAATGCTTCTAATCAGCAAAGTTCTCTTAGTTCAAAACATTAAACAAAAGAAATCATATCAGAGCTAGCAGAAAAGAGCACACATTTGTCTGTCCTATATATGAGCACTGCACTCCCCCAGAAGTATTAAATTTAAAGGTGTAAAGTGACCATATTATCTTTCTCAACACACCTGTCAACATGCTACTTATTCTTCAGAAAAAAATAAAAATAAAAAACACAGATAAATAAAAGTTACAAGGTCAACGATAAATAATTATTATCTTATCAGCTTGCAATATCCAAACTAGTGAAAACATTTACAACATAAAGTTTTACGTTGGAACTATTTTTTATTCCAGTAGAAGATATTCAAATAGATTAATAGGACATATAACACAAAAAATGAGTCAGCACACGAAACAAAGACAGTAAAACCCACCTCACAAGTGATTCTACAGGTGTCTATAGGTAAGATCTATTGAAATATTTTATAGCTTCATTGGCTTCATCCTCTGTACAAAACCCAATAACACCAAATTGCCGACTTATACCATCTCTAGTAAGGAAGAAAAACATATGAGCAATTCACAATTAAACACGACATTATAACATTTTAAATATACAAGCTCATATCATAGAAGATTTGAAGTCTCAGATTGTACTTCAAACCAATTAGATACAACACACTTCAGGATAGTAAAGAAGACGCACTTCAGTAAATCTTAAAAGCTTCCTTCAACATAATCTCAAAAATGGATAGAAAATATATTAGCACTTTATCAGGATAAATTGAGCCTTATTTGAGAGAGGGAAAGAAACATATTGATACAAGAAAGAAAAATACAAAATAGCCTAACTACAAAGGCAATCTATCCTCCACAAACAAAAGAAAAAACATAGAAAACAACTCAAACACTTCAACTCAAAAGAACCTTCCAATACCTTTAAAGATCCATAGGAAAACCCTTAAAAAGTCCATTTGCTGAAACACATATAGTGAAACAAAGAGGTCATAAAAATAATCCTCTCATGAAGATGTTGGGAAAGATGTCTAGTTCACAACAGCTGCACTCCATTCTAACAAAAGGCACAAAAAACCAGCAAAAAATGCACACTGCCAAAGCACTACATTCTCCTTTCTTTGCCAAAAAGACATAAACATGATAGCTAAAAACAGCCCAAAGATATAAACTTGATAGCTAAGAACAGCCCAAAGATAAGCTGGACATGCACAGCTCTCATAAGAGGAACTAAACAACCTACTCAAAATCTGCTATGCCACTTCAAAATGTAAAGGGAGATGGTCATATGTCTCTGAACTTTTGAAATGCATCACAAAAACATCGAATGATCAATCCTCATTGGGCCTATTATTCTAAGGTAGATCATCTATAGTAAATATATAAAGTACCACAATCCAAAATGCTTTGAAGGAGCCAGGACTTTGCCCCCAAAAGTATAATTAAAGTAAGACAGTATGTAGTCAAGCACGAAAGCCAATCCAAACTCCAAATTCTAGGCAAAGAATGAAAAAATGACAGGTTAAGGTTTTCCATCAACAAAAACAAGAACATCAATCAACTATCATCAACAAAACCAATTGGTTAATGTTGCTATACTTCCCACCTGTCCTTTGATGTTAATAGGAAATATTTGCAACAGAAAACCAATTTCCAGGCATCGTGTTGCTCTCTCCCTTTGTCAAGAAAATTACTCATCACCAAATAAAAAATATGAACAAGGAAAAGATAAAAAAGACTACCTCTGACATTATAACCCAAGGAATTGCTCCCATTCAATGGAAAATGATGCTATATAAACCTGTAATAACGTAATGGTGTAAATTGAGTCATTAAAGGAGTAAATGGAGAAAAATGTGTCACTAAAAGTAAGAGTAGATGATCAAAACAGTATACCCGTTACAGCAAGTGCCGGGACTGAGTCAAGGAACACATCATGAACCTGAGTCATACATAAAAATCAGGACTTGAAACTAAAATCTGTTAGGTAGCATTTTTCTTCTCAGTTAAGAATCTTCTACCTTAAAATAGAATGCCACTGCAGTGATTTTGCTTGGTATTGAGTAGTTGAAACTAAAATCTGTTAGGTATTTTTCTTCAGGCCAGGTTTACTTAAGAAGGAGGCCAACTACAGACCTGATATTGAGTAAAGTAATAAATACGCTTGAAGGAAGCTTGAGCAAAGTTACAGTGACGGGAACGGCTAACTCGAGCAACAGAAAAGGTGCACAGAAAACGGCGACGCGCGGTGTGGCGAGACGGTGAACGTAGAACGGGCAATGGTGCACAGCGAACTAGGGCTAGGACGGATGCGAACTAAAGCACAGTTTGGAAGGGAGTGACGAATGCAAACTCAAAATGAAGCAAATCCAAAATCCATGAACAGTGAATGGAGTACCGCAAGATGGTGAACTAAAGTAGAGAGTGGCAGGGAGTGAAGAAGGGAGCTTAAACGGTGCACTAGGGTTAAGTGTGGAAGAAAAAAAAAAGGCTAGGATCTGGGTGAGTAACAAAGAACGAAGGGAGTAAGGAAGAAAGCTAGGGTCTGGGTGTGCGGGAGGGAAGAAGAGATTTTATTTTATTTTATATTTTTACCTATTGTGCCGTTTACTTAAAAAAAAATAAATGAAACATTTTTTTACCTATTGTACCTATTGCAATATTTTCTCTAATTTAGATTCCTTACTAAATAAAGAAAAAATTGTTGCACCTACTATACAATTCCATTTAAGGACATTTCGTTGTTGGTAGTGAATGTAGCATTCTGACTTGTCTGTTGTTAGCATATTTGCAAGCACACGGGGTCGTTAAAAGTAGCATAAAAAAGATTTGTCGTTCCAACATGGACTAAGGCAAAAGTGGATTAACCATTACAATTATGCTATCAATTAGGTTGAGTGAAAAGTTTTGTATTATTAAATTCAAAAATAGTATCTAAAATGAAAATAACTTGACAAAAACAAAATTAAAACTTAAATTTAAGACAAGAGGAGTCTATGATTATTTATCCACTTTGTGCTTCAATATAATTAATAAACATTATGTTGTTATTTGAAGTCTTGCTCATTTGAATAGCTCTCTCAAGCCTACCCAAACCTTAATTGACATTAATATATACAATCTCTTACTACATATTATGTTAACTAGTCTTTATAAACAATTTACTTCAATTTCACAAAGCTTGGTAGATGAATATCTATATCTCACTAACTAACTCTCAATCCCAACTTTGAATTTCAAGACAAGCTTGAATTTAACTTAGTTCTTTGCTTAATTATGCTCTCTCAAGCCACTAATTAGATAAACAAGCTAAGTGTTGGCCATCCACTTAGAAAACATTAGGCTCAACTTAAATCCACAATATAATACTCATTAATTATCAAAAGAGAAATAAGTTCAAGCATCAATCCATACAAAGCATCAAAATAAACCTATAACATATTAACTAGCTTCTCATACTAATAATCAAATTCATCTCACCACAACCCAAATGAGAATCAGATTATATAATTTAAAAGGAAGAAGAAAAGGAATAATAGATTGTTAACACTACTACAGAAAATGCCTATAGCATCACTTATTTTGGCCCTATAGCAGCGCTTATAAGCGTTGCAATAGCCAGTGATGCTATAGGCTATTAGGCCTATAGCAGCGCTTGTTAAGCGCTGCAATAGATGCCCTATAGCAGCGCTTAAGCGCTGCTATAGGTCACCTAAAATTTACCTATAGCAGCGCTTAATTAAGTAAGCGCTGGTATTGAATTTTTTTTTAAATATTTCATTTTAGTTTATATACCCCACCTGCATCAGTGCTAAAATACCAGCAATTCTATACAGTTCCAGGCAACGAAAATACACCAATAACTCATCCAGAAAGCAATGTACAAATGAACCAACCATTCTAATTGGGAAACAGCACGCTACTAGCTATACTATTATATATCTACATTTGTACTTGGTGTAAAAGAGGTAGAACATAAGTGCACCATTCCTCAATTAGTGCATTCATTTTTTCCCTCGACAATGTGGGGCAACGTGCGTCTGGGTAATACTGCACAGAGAGATAAATTTGAATGGCAATCAAATTTACTTGAAATCTAATAACAAGTTCAAATACAATTAGAGTTGGCAAAATATAAAACTTACTGTCAATGGAATGCTACATCGATCATGTGTAACTACATCCCTCATAAATTGCATCACATAGTATCCACAGTCGTTGTTATTGGGTTGGAAGGGGCACTGTAACAAAAAATACCAAATATCATATGAGAAACATTTACTTTATGTTTGAGTAGATTATTTAAAAAATTGAATAACTTATAGAACCTGGACTGTGAGCCACTTATAAGCATCTTTCTGGTCAAGGGCTTCGGAATAACTCAAGTTAACGGAGGACCGAAAACTGGTCAATGCGCTGGAAACGAAACAAAGTAAATTAATTTTATTAGCTAGGGTCATAAAATGACAAATGATGCAACGGATTCAAAGAATGCTGACATTCACGTACCTATTGACGATGCGCATCAAAGCTGGGCGACTATCTGGTTCAGCACCATACACAGGATCCAAATAGTAAATCAAGGGATTCGCTTGTGATTGCGGATAGATGACAAGCAAAAGCCAGTGCTGCCTAAAATTTTTTAGAACGTTATGTCAGTATATATAAATGATGCTTGGAGCTAAGAATACGATGAAACCTATAATGCATATCGACTTACCCTGTATTAATTGGAGCTAAGAATAAAGTCAAGCCTGTTGCCTTTAAAGAAAAGCGCCTTTTAAGCTTCGCGGACTGCTCGTCATAGCTCACGCCCGCAATATGTGCTATCTCATAGGGGCTTATGAATTCGAACGAGACATTATCCCCGGCAATCATGACATGTTCGTGCAGGTGCCTTCAAAGAAACCATACAAACTCCCAATTAGTGTAAAACTAATGACATTAAACGAAACCCCAATGGAAACACATTTATACCTGATCCATAAATTGATAGTGGTACCACCGAGCCATCCTTGATCAAGCACGTCCATGATCTACTCCTTAAAAACAAGCTCAACCATATTTGACACCCCAAATATACGCTTGTCGAATGGAATATTGGCAGTAAATTCGGGAGATAGGGTGGCTGCAAATGCTCGCAATCGAGCACGATTTGGCGTCTCGGCGCTTGTACGTTCAATAACAGGAGGCGCTTGTACTTTCTTCTTGCCCTTGGCTTTTGTTGCCTACAAACCATGTAAATAGAAAGTCTGAAATTTTATTCCAATAAAAAAGAATGCTAGTTTAATTGATTAGTAAATAATCACCCGTGACGATGGATCAGTATGTGAACTCTTTTTCTTCATCACTTGAGCGGCTGAACCACTGGTACCTTGGACGTTAGGCCTTTGTGCTTTCTTTTCGGTAGAACTTGTACCCTGAAAAAACATGTAAATAAAAGAGCATTCTTCCAACACAATGAATGCTAGTGTAAATGTTATTAGTAAATAACCACCTGTGGTGTTGGCTCAATCAAACCAATGGGCCAAGCAACGAAAGCACCGATAGCATCTTTGACCGTAGTCATCTCATCAGTAGGGAACGGTATTGGTGCCGCATTGTTGTAGGAGTGATCAATCATTACTCTCAGTGCATTTTTAGGCAACGGCGAGTTGTGCAGGGTCGTGTTGGAAGTGTTGAAGACCTTCCCTCTGGCAACTACTTCACTGAAAGAGTAATCGATATACAGCCTGCAGTCTGACTCGCCCTACGAAAGAGTTGACAACATTAGCTCACAACGCATAATATAACAATGTTGCTGCAAGTTTGTAAGCAGAGAATGTATGAACTACCTGAGGAATTTGGGCCCACGGCATCGTACAGCTGCTCTCCCTTATGCTTGGACTATCGACAGGAGGAACGTTACCTTGTTGCACGAAGTTCGACGTTTGTGATGCAACATTATATCGCTGGTAAAATTCGAACATCTGCTCGTACTTCCGATGCAATTCCTCGTTCTGTCGTTGCATCTCCTCGTCCCGTCGTTGCATCTCCTCCCTCAGAGTTTGAACTTCTTCTTGTAACGCTCTTACTTCGCCTTTTGATGCCCTATGTTGGCGGCCAAAGTAAGAAGAGGGCGTGACCCCTAGACCTGTGCCCCGAACACGGCCCGAATACTCAGGGCGATCGAGCGCTCTGCTCAGGAAATCATCGGGGCCAAATTTGTTGACCTCGTCAGGGTATTCTTGTGACAACATATCCTATAACAAGAAGAAATGGTTGTTAGATATTAACTTAGCAAAGTCACCAGTTAAAAAGATATTACAAAGTCCAAGAGAATGACTTACACATCGTTCACGGACTCTTCTGACCTCGTCGTGAATGATGGTATCGTCCTTTTGAGAGTGTCCCCGAAACCAGAGGCCATGCCGTGGTGTCTCCCCTTCTAGGCCCTGTTCCTTAATCTGTCAAGCAAGCCAGGTGAACACATAATTAATCACGTAAACATTTATTCATAATTTTGTATTTAGAAGCGTTACTAACATACCATATCTTGCTCCAATTCAGGAAAGGTCTTTCGTCCGCCCATATATGGATATTCGCAGCTTTTAGCCGCCTGTCTATTTCTTTGACTTACTTCCTCAAACTCCGGTGTCAACTGTGATTGCACAAATTCATTCCAATGTTCCTGGGTAATTGACCCTGCGAATGCCTCTGGGGGTGTTGGAACGATCTCCCCGTCTGCATCTCTCAGGAAGTACTTGGTCAAATTTGTGCGGAAACCGTAATGCATTCTGGAAGCTTTCATCATGACATACTCCCTATGAGAATCATTAATATGAAACATGGTCTGTAACAATAGAAATCACATTATATATGTTAGTTACAATGTTGTCATAATAAAACTAAATTGTAAAAAGGCACCTAACCTGAATCTCTGACCAAACCGCGTTCTTGCAGCTCCCTGCGGTTCTCCAATCTGTGATAGTAATAAGCACTTTCTGCCGAACAGTGCACCCAATAAAACCAGAGAGGTCTTTCGCAGTCTCCCCGATTGGTTGGTCATTTTCGTTCCATTTAAGTCTGGTCTTTTTTCCCAGAGATCTGCGCCTGAGTAGTTTACGCATAAGGGTGATGCCACGGGTAGCATCCGCCTCGACAGCCTGTCTACCCCTGGGGTTTATTTTTTATTTAAAAAAATATATAAAACAATCTGCCAATTTTTTTTAATTTGTTTTAAATATGGTATAGGCCCCTGGGGTTTATTTTATGTTGAAACAAATATGTAAAACAATTTGCCAATTTTTTTTAAATTGTTATAAATATTATTTAATATAAAAAATATATAAAACAATTTGCCAATTTTTTTTAAATTGTTATAAATATGGTATAGGCCCCTGGGGTTTATTTTATGTTGAAACAAATATGTAAAACAATTTGCCAATTTTTTTAAATTGTTTTACTTATTCTTTAATATAAGAAATAAACCCCAGGGGTCTATACCAGCGCTTAAACGCTGCTATATGCTTATACCTATACCAACACTTTTATTTATAAGCGCTGGTATAGGTCATATTATACCTATCCCATCACTTACATTTTATAAGCGCTGCTATTGTTGCGCTGCAATAAAGTATTTCTGTAGTAGTGTAAGAGCACTCCCCCAAAGATGCCATTTTTCCTTTTCTGTCTTTCTAGTGCAGCTCGCTTCCTCCTGTCCAAGGGTGTGAGTAAGTGAAAAAACAGAGACAAGAACAAAGTCCCTAGGAGAAGAGAAGAACCAATTTGAAACCTCTTTTGTTCTCCTCCTCTCCCCCGCTGCTCGCACCACCGAAGAAAATGAAAAGGATCATTGATGATGATGATTTTCTGCATAGTGGCCTCTCTTCACTCTCGCCTCCTCTGCAAGCTTAAGATGACGATGAACCAAGTGTGTGTAGCTTGCTTTTCTATTTCTCCTGTGAATGCGTTTTCGCTCCTGAGCCTCTCCTTTAAATTTTGATTATAGGTCTTAGCTTTTCAAGTGCTTCCCACAACGTCGTTTTCCTTTTTTATTAACGGTCTTTCCATTGATTGAACGTTGTATCTCATTGGTTGGGTGTAAAGACAAGAAAACAGAGATGATAATAATAATAATAACCTAATACAAAAACATTTAGTCTTTGCTCTTATGCCTTAGAAGTTCTCTGTTATCTCAAAGAAATATTTCAAATGTCTTATGCAATTTATATATGTTTCTTCATAGAAACATTTAGTCTTTGCTCTTATGTCTTTTATTGGTTCAATCGTTGGTGGTTGGACTAGGAGTTTAAGTATCTGATTGTTAACTTTAACCTCTTATGGTGGATTGGGCTTAGCATTTACCTTCTCTCCTATGGTGGGCTTTTAAATCATACTCGACGTATATTTTATTCCTGAGTTTCATTTTTCCATTTGAGATTTCCTCTCATTTTGATCTAATATTGTCTCTTTAGTATCTAATCATTGATTTTAACCACCCTTAGGCTTATCTGGATCCTAATCCTAAACTTTAGGACTTTAGGGATTCAGGCTCCTCTTCTTGCATTTCGTCTACATTTTCCTACAATCACTCCTCTTACTCTATTTCAGGATCAACTAAACCTTACTTTAGATCACTTCCTCTTCATCCTCTTTATTATTTTCTCCTTCTCAGACATCTCTTAGAGTCTTATATTCTATAGGTAAATCCTGATTTCATTCATTACTTAGACATTCATTTTTCTCTAAGTAAATTAAGTTTGGATCAACACTTAGAGGCAATACCCAATAACTTGTTCCTTTTTTGATCTATCACTATGTAAATCATCCTTAGGTTTAGTTTTTCTACATGGGTGTCATCCAACAGAAGTAAAATTCTTTTGGTTTGGTACTTTCAGAACTCTCTAAGTTCATATTTGCCTCAAATAAAATTTTTATGAATTATTATAAATATTTTAGGATTTTTAAACTCATATAAATCACAAAAAAATGGCACCAAATTAAAAGTCTTTATATATATCCAAAAACACCTTAAAATATACAAGTATATGTCTAAAATATAGATCTTGAATTTAGAGATTTTTAGAAATAAACCGCGTCTCAATCGGAGCTAAAATACCCCTTTACATGCCCCTAGAAGGAGTGAAAAAAATATCTATAAATTTTATTTTTTAAAATGAAATGACGTGGGCCCACTACTTTGAGTCCAGACTTTTGGTTTTATTTGTGCATTAGGGTCAGCCAATTTGAGCCCATTGTGTTTTTCTTTTTTGTAAAAAAATCTGATTCGGGTCAAATACCTAAACTGACCCAAACAACCTCATTAAATGAAAGGCACAATTTCATAATATTTCTTGTGTTAGGCCTTGGCTTTTCAGCCCATACATTTTTTTTTCAGATCAGGCCCCAACTGATCCACCAAATCCACTACAAATATTTTTAAGGTTCACCTAAAATGAAGTCCTTTTGGGTCGGGGGAGTCATCTTCAACCTCCAACTGGGTCACTCTAGACCAGCACTACTACAGAATTATCATGTTGCGACGCAACAATAGCGGCGCTTATAGTAAAAGGCGCCGCTAATGATAAGCAAGGAGCCTATACCGGCGCTTATCCAAGAAAAGCACTGGAATAGAGGTAAGCCTATTTCGGCGCTTGCTACTAAAAGCGCCGGTATATGCTTTCAGTTCATCATTATTTTTTATATTTTTTTATCTAAAAACCCTATACCAGCGCTTATTTTAAAAGCGCCAGTATAGGCTTGTGAGTCATTTTTAATTTTTAATTTTTAAAATATGTATAAGCGCCTGTATAGGCCAGTGAGTAATTTTTTTTTAATTTTAAAAATCCTATACCGGCGCTTTCTACAGAAGTGCCGGTATAGGTTTTGTTTTATTTGGGCCTATACCGGCACTTTGTACAATAAGCGCCGGGATAGGCGAAAAAATATACCGGCACTCCCCCTTCCTTTTTTATTTTTTTTGGTCTCACTCCCTCATTTGTCCCACACACACTCTCTCCCCTCCTTCTGCCATCGTGCTTGTACTCTCTCCTCCACACACACTCTCAAACCCCTTCGGCCCAAATCCCCTCTCCACCGTTAACGCCTCCCACAACCACCACTGTCAACAAGAATAGTTGTTCCCTTCACGGCCATTTTAGAATACGGCGCCGTTTCCTCCGCAAACGGATCTACCATTCCATTCCAACCTCCTTCGTCTTCTTCCTCCTCCTCCCTTCATTTTCTGTTACAAAGAATTCTGATCTTCTGCATCAGGAGCTTTGGGCTTAGTGTAATTTGCTCTCCGTCATTGCTACAACAGGCATGTCTCTTTTTTTCTCTCTCAATTTCTGGTCGTTTTCTTGTTTGTTTGTTAAAGTTTAGTTTTTTCGTAATTTTTCTTCAGCTTTGGTACTGCTCAGCTGCTAATGTCACTCGCATATAATTATTAAAGTAGTAATGTATGATTATGAAACCATGGTGCTATCTGATTGACTATGTTTTTTTTGTTTGATTTGATAAGAGCTGTTAACGCCGACCATTTCTTCGTTTTCTTGTCTATATATCTGTTCAATTTTGTGTAGTTGTGTTCATTTATTTTTTCCCCAATTTTTATCTATTATAGATCTGCCAGCTAGTTTGTTCTTTGCCTTCTTGCTATGCTTTTGCGCTATGAACTAGTAATATGGATATGTGATTCTTAATTTTCTAACTATATTGTGGCTGAATTTGCTGGCTGTGTGGTTTATCCTATTTTAAAGTGGCTTTTCTATACATGATTGGGAGTGAGGAGAAGATAATATTGGCTAACCACAAGAGATTAACTTTTTTTTACAAACATAATCCTATTTACCGTGGCATGACATCAAAATTTGATTGATGTCACATTGTTCATTTTATAGATTCTAGTAGGGGAAAGTCTCCTTTATTATCTACATGTAATCAAGTAGATAGGAAAAAATTCAAGTACGATTTTTTTTCAATAGTTTGGAGGAAAATGCTACTTAAAAAACTCAAAATTTTTAAATTTTGATAGATAACCATACCAAGAATTATGATCTTTAAAAAAATCACTGAAGAGATTCTACTTGTGACAATATATTATAACTTAGTCTTGATTACATGCTGGTAAAAATATATTGACCATTTGTATATAAGTGGTTCATTTATTTAATTAATGAGTTTATTTATGTTGTAGGGACCTTAAGAAGTATTTTCTTGGCCCACATTCTTCATCAAAAGACAAAGTAAAAGAAGTTGTTCAGGTACAAACATTTTATGTTGGGTTATGAGACAAAACTGTATGGTATTTTATTTTAGTTGTATGAAAATTTTGTTTTGTGGAACTATTAATACTTTATATATGCTCTGTGAATTCTATTGTGGTGGGCTGTGGAAATATATTGAGTTGATGTTGTTTATATAGTTGGCAATCCATTTCTATGTAAAAAAGAGAGGGCCTTGAGCCTGGGAACCTTCATTTTTTAGCTGTTATACTGCTGCTTTTTTGTTAAGAAAATAAGGTAACATCGTAAGGTGGCTACCTAATGAGTAAGTCATATACATCTTACTGACGTTTTCCTTTAGTAAGTCATATACATCTTACTGACGTTTTCCTTTAGTATGTCATGATGAAAGCTTCAAAAATACACAGAAACTTCCGTTTAGTTATGTCCACATTATATATGAGAGACGAAAACGGGGAGGTCATTCCAACACCCCCATCTACACATGAAGATGTCATAACTCATGCATAATGGAATGAATTTGTGCAATCACGTTTATCATAAGAGTTTCAAGAAAGGAGCGAAAAAAATAGCCAGGCGGCTAAGAGCTGTGAGTATCCCTATTTAGGTGGGCGGAAAACATTTCCAGAATTGGAGTACGAAATGGTATGTTAATAACACACTTTTGCTTCCAAAATTGTGAATAAATGTTTATGTAATTAATTTAAAAGTTCACCTGTTTTACCTTGACAGATTTAGGAACAGGGTTTAGAAGGTAGACCTCCACGGTATGAGGTCTGGATCAAAGGACACTCCGAAAACGACGGTACCATCATTCACGATGAGGTTAGAAGAGTTTGTGAACGATGTGTAAGTCATTCTCTTGGACTTTGTAATTTTTTTGTATTAGTGACTTTGCTAACTTAATAACTAATAATCCTTCTTGTTATAGGATATGTTAGCACAAGAATTGCCCGATGAGGTCAACATATTTGGCCATGGCGATATCCTCAGCAAAGCACTTGATCATCCTGAGTATTTGGGCCGTGTTCGAGGCATGGGTGTAGGGGTCACGCCTTTAGCTTACTTTGGCTGCCAAAAGTGGGCAACACAAAGTGAAGTTTCTGTGTTGAAAGATGAAGTTAATACTCTTAGGGAGACTGTGCTTGAAATGCAAAGAAGGAATGAGGAAATGCAAAGACGGCAATATCTGATGTACGAATTTTTCCAACGTAACAATGTTGGATCACAAATGTCGAACTTCATGCAACAAGGTAACATTCCTTCCTGTGAGAGTCCAAGCATCAGGGATAGCTGTACGATGCTTAGGGCTCAAATTCCTCAGGTAATTCTTGTCTTTTGTACTTATAAACTTGTAGTGATACTGTTATATTATCGATTGTGAGCTAACGTAGTCAACTCTTTTGTAGGGCGAATCAAAGTGCAACCTGTATAAGGATCAATCTTTTAGTGAAGTAGTTGCGATCGGTACGGTCTACAACACTTCAAATAGGACCCTGCACAATTCTCTGTTGCCTGAAAATACATTGAGGGTATTGATTGAAGTCTCCCGCAACAGGGATGCACCATTACCATTCCCTACTCCTGATGAGATGACTAGGGTCGGAGATGTTGTTGGTGCATATGTTGCTTGGCCCATCAGTTTGATTGAGCCAATACCATAGGTGGTTATTTACTAATAACGTTTAGACTAGCATTCTTTGTTTTGGAATAACGCTCTTTTACTATTTATAAGTTTTTACATGGTACAGAGTCTCTCGGAAAGAAAGTACAAGTGGCTAATTTAAAAGGTACCGATGGCTCAGCTGCTTAATTGAAGAAAAAGAGTTCACGAGCTGATCCTGTGTCACAGGTGGTTATTTGCTAATTAATTTAAACTAACAATCTTCTTATTGGAAGAATTTTTGAAACTTTCTATTCATATGGTTTATAGGCATCAAAAGCAAAGGGCAAGAAGAAAGTACAAGTGCCTGCTCCTGTTATCCAAGATACAAGTGCTGAAATGCCGAATCGTGCTTGATTGCGAGCATTTGCAGCTACCGTATCTCGCGATGCTACTGTCACAATCCCATTCAACAGGCATATATTTGGTGAGTCAAATTTCAATGAGCTTCTTTCTAGGGATCAGGTCATGGAGGTGCTTGACGAAAGATGGGTTGGTGCTATAGTTATCAATTTATGGATTAGGTATATATGTGTTTCCATTGTGGTTTCATTCAATGTCATAAGTTCTACACTAATTAGGAGTTTGTATGGTTTCTTTGAAGGCACCTGCATGAAGAAGTCATAATCTCCGAGGACAATGTCTCGTTCGAATTCATAAACCCTTATTTAATAGTACAAATTGAGGGTGCGAAACGTGATGATCAATTCAAAGCAATTAAGAGGCGTTTCACTTTAAAGGCAACAGGCAGAACTTTATTCTTAGCTCCAATTAATACAGGGTAAGTGTATAAGCATCATAGCTTTCATCATATTCTTAGCTCCAATAATCATAGATATATATACTGATGTAACGCCTGGAATGTTCCTATTATACTATAACATTTTAATTGAATTATAACCACTTTTTAATGTCGGAAGCCCAAAAATACATAAAAATTTAAAACTTTTCTTTTTAAACATTAGACCAACCCTCTGTTGGTTGGAATGGGCTTTTCAGACAAATTGAATAATTCAAAACTCTTTATAAAATAAAGTGGTTAATAAACAATTAAAAGTACACTAACTCTCTTAAGGGAGTCTATTCATAATTCATAATACTTAGGAAATTTAAATCTCTTAATAAATTTATACAATTTTATTTTCTATACTTTCTACTATTAATTTAATAATTTAATTTTACAACATATACAAATAACCTTATTAAAATATTCACTGCCTCTTGCTTTCCAAATTATAATCCTAATTTCTTCGTCTACTCTTCTTCCCCAGCTAGCTTCTTTCAACCTGCTAAACTGAAAAATGTTTGGGGATGGGGGTGAGATTGGTAATCCCAATAACAGTTTCTTTCATATGAGTTCATGCATAATAAATCATAAATCTTCACAATATGAATAATCTTTATCCTTATAACCTCTACCAACCATTACTAACGATATATTCATTAAATAGTGGAGGTACCTCTACCTGCAACAGGATTTCATAACTTCTGGCAAAGGGGGAGCGACCCACCTAAGCCTTGGAGTACTCCTCCCCTCATAACCTCTAAGGAATAAAATTACCATTGTTACAGATATTATGAAATTTATGCATGTAATACGCTGTAATTAAATATTATATGAAATAAACTGCTACCTGATTCTTGAGCTTAACCTTCACTAAACTCCTTTATCTCTTCGTACTCTGGGGATTCAATCCCACTATCTTGTCCTATAAATATTTATGATATAAAATAATACATTAATATCTAATCTTAAATATAATAATTAAACGTCTCTCACATTCCTATCATAGTACCCCCTTCTTAGTCCTATTACTATTATATTCAATTTCCTAACTTGATAATTGTTTATACTATCATCAATACACATTGCACAAATACATATTATGATATACACAAATACAAACATCAAAGCATTCTTACTTTTTCAAATTAAACTTGCATATTGAATATAATCACACTTATTTATATTTCAACCTATATCCTTGTCCTAATCCTTGCAAATCCTTAAGTATGAATTAAATTCCCTAGCTAAACTTCCAAATCCTTAGCTTGACTCCACTAACCATAAATATTTAAAAATATTGACTTTGCACTTTAAGAAATAAATAACCAATCCATTTCCTTTTATCTACTTAATCCTATCTTACTTCCAACTAAACTTGTACCAATTTAATCCTAGAAATACTATTTCCACTCAATAGTTAGAAATACCATCCAATTCACTTTTCAAATGGGGATCAAATCAAAGTCCAAGACACTACTCTAACTTTCATACTCCTTCCTTATTTTCTATTGAAGTTGATGATCAATTACCCATCCAAGTTTATAATTTCAACCCCTAAATTTACAATCAACCTTCAATAACCACTTCCTTCTCTTTTTTTTTCCCTAAACAAACTCACGGCCAGAGCATCAAAGAATTAAAATTTCAACACCTAAACCCTCCAATCAACATTCTTAACAACTTTCTATTTCCTCATTTCATTAATTATCAAATTACCTTTCTTTGCTCCTAAAACTAGCAGTCAATAACATTAACAAGAGCAGAGAAACACTACTACATTTATTATCATCAACTATCAACAACCATTTTCCTATTTCCTGTTTAATTAACCATCATTCCTTCCTCTTTTCCTACACAAAATTCACGGCCAGAGTATGGAAGACCAGACTTACACCTTTAATAATTTCCTATCACCTACCATACTTAAACAAGTTCAGTTCATCTCCCAGAAACAGAACAAAACATTATTATCCACTTAATTCCTCTTGGCCGAACAGAGCAAAAAGCAAGAAAAACAAGAAATCAATTTACATTCAATCAATTTCATCCATTCCATCATCTTTTCCTTATGCTTAAAACATTCATATATCAAAGGAAAGAACAAAAATCAAACATCTCAGAGGAATGGGAATTCGGTCAGAACAGATTAAGGACAGGGAAGTTGAACAACAAATCAAACCAGTCAAGAATTCATCAATTCACCCATATAGAATGCTTATCAGAACTTCCCAATTACAAGTACTTCACACTCAAGAATTTTTCCCTCATGAACCCGCCGACTGCCCAGGGAACAGGGAAGAACAACAACAATCAAATTCCAAAATTCCTTCAATCAATCCTAATACCCTATTCCATAACCTTAGAATGACTATCAATTGCAAGGAATCAAGCCTTAAAACAAGAAAACACCCGAAATCCCAATTTTTGGCCGTCGCATGAACAGTAGCAGAGGGCAATTCATCGAAGAAATCGGAACAAAACTAACTTCCTTTCCAAAATCAACACTTAATCAACCAAGAACAAGCTTTAAGAATCATCTTTATGAATCCAAAAGCTTCAGAAACGTTAGAGAAATTCGAGCACCTTCTTCCCCATTTCGCTCAAGATCTCGCCCAAGAAGAGAGGAAATAGAGAGGAATAACTCACCAAAGATTGTTCCAAGCTTCGTGAGTCTTTTCCTTGCCTCGTCGCCGGTCACCGTCGCTGGTCTGGGCCGTTCCCCGCCGCTGCCTCGCAGAACCAGAGAGAAGAGAGGATGAGAGAGTGTGATGAAGTGAATGTGTGTGTGTGTGTTTCGGGTGAGAGGGAGTATATACTTTTTTTTTCTTTTCCTTCAAGTGTGTATATACGTGGACAGAGGGAGTGTTTCAATTAAATTAAAATAAGGAAGTGGAAGAATGGAGAAGGAACACGTGTGAGGCTCCCATTTAAAGAGAGGAGTGATATTTTGTTTTATGGGTATTTTACTATCCTGCCCTTCCCTTTTTAATTGAGGATATTTTCAACTAGGGGCAGATATTGTCTTTTTCATTTCCCAATTTATATTTTCTCTTAAATCATAATTTTATTTACCATTATCACTTGGAAATATACCTAAGTCTGTCCCCAAAATAATTCCTCTAGATATGCTTTAACTTCTAAATTTATTTATAAGACTTTTTAATTAATAACCAATACCCCAAGATTCTAAATATTCCCTTATTTAAATTTATCTTCTAACTATTTTCCTTGAGCTAATAAAGAAAATAAACTTTTAAAAAAAATATTAAAAATATACCTGGCCTCATAAATTTATTTATAAGGCTTTTTAATTTCTAAATACATTTCTAAAATCTCAATTATATCCTTGTTATCCATTTTCCTCAAAATTACGTTTTATCTTCTAATTAATTCTTCTTTGTTTCTTAAATAAAATAAGCCTTAAAATTATTAAAAATACCTAAAACATCATAAATTTATTTTTAATGCTTTTTAATATTTTAATAATATTTCCTAAATCTTAAATAATTCCTTATTTTCTGTTTTCTAAAATTTGGGGTGTTACAACTAATATAACGTTATAAAACGTTTTAGGCCACATTGGGTTTTGCTTGTCATCAATCCTACAGTACAGCCGGATCCACTTATTTACTATTTGGATCCTGTGGAATCTGCTGAACCAGATAATCACCCGGATTTGATGCGTCTCTTCAATGAGTAAGTGAATGTCAACATTATTTGAATGAGTTGTATTATTTGTCATTTTATATGACCGACCCAAGCTACTAAAATTAATTTAATATGTTTTGTTTCTAGAGCATTGACTAGTTATCGGGTTGCTAATAGGTACAATTATTCCAAAGCCCATGACCAGAAAGATGCTTATCCGTGGCTCAAAGTCCAGGTTTTACAAGTTATTCAATTTTTCAAACAATCGTTACTTAAACCATAACGTAACTGTTTCTTATATGATATTCTGTATTTTTTGTTACAGTACGTACATCAACCCAATGACAACTAGTGTGGATACTATGTCATGTATTATATGAGGGATATCGTATCACATGATAACATCCCATTGACAGTAAGTTTTATATTTTTCCTAATCTAAGTGTTTGTACTTGTTAGATTTCAAGTAAATTTAATTGTCATTTAAATTTCTTTGTGCAGTATTACCCAGGCGCACGTTGCTTCATGTTGTCAAGGGAGAAAATGAATGCGCTAATTGAAGAATGGTTTAGTTATGTACACCCTATTTTCTCCCAAATTAGATAGTCTAGTAGTTTGTATGCTTTTATTTCTTAATTGAAGTTTTTGGTTTAATTGTACATATTGTTCTCTGTTTGAGTCATTGGTGTCTATGGATTGTCTGGAATTGTATAGAATTGTTGGAATTTTTGCAATGATGCAGGTGGGTGTGAATTAAAAAATAAATTATTTATTTTAAAAAAAATTTAAATCTATAGCGGTGCTTTTTATTAAAAGCGCCGCTGTAGGGTACATATAGCGGCGCTTTACCAGTAGTAAGTGCCACTATTGGTTCATATTTTTTATAGTTGAAATAACCTATACCTATAGCGGTTCTTATGGTACAAAGCGCCACTGTAGGTCTCTTAACTACTAAACAAATTATGAAAATAAGCATGAAGAGCACCTAACCGTTGGGGTTATGTCAGAGCAGTGCCGCCTCGAGTCTACTCTCCAAGAAATTAAACCCGAGGGGATAGTGGAAGCTAACCCTGGGTGTCGATCTCAAGGAGCCTAGTCTAATATGATTCCTAATAGCTAATAGGTAAACTTGAAAGGGCGGGTAAAAAGCATTTTTGTTTGGTTTTAGTATAAAGTTTGGTATGAGCAAAAGGTAAAGTAAAAGGTGGAAATTAAAGGTGAGATTTGGATGAGAATGGGATAAAGATCATTCTTGATGAATGAGAGATTCAGGAATCATTGCTTCTAAATATTTTTAGGGAGTTTAATTGATTTCTAAAGAACCCTAGAGGAACCCCTCTAGGCTAGGCTTAGGTTAACTTAATTAATGCCGGAACCCGCACATTACTTAATTTAACCCAAGTTGATTAAGTTTCAAATCAAGAAATAATTGATTATGCAAGACTTTAAATCCACAATTTGGGCCACCCCATAATTGCTCTAAATTCCTCTCTAAACCCTAATCCATTGATGGCCACCCATACAATAAATTAGGACCTAAAGAGTGTTTGCCCAATGTCTCAACACAACCAATTAGTTCTTATGCCATCTCCCTCAAGCAAATAACTTAACACTCTTAATCCACTAACCAAGCCACCTTGCATTAGCACATGATTTTCACCAAGAGAATAATAAAACTATGAACCCATAAATTTCATTAAACTCAAAGCTAATAAGTAGCAATGTCAAGCATTATACAAGAAGGAAATAAAATAAACATAGTTTCTAACCCTAATGACATAAATGCACTCAACCAAGTGCCATAAATGCACTTCAACCAAATGCAATTAATACATTCACCCAAATGTCATAAATGCACTCCTAGAACCCTAGAAAAGCATAAATACAACAAATGGTGGAAGGATTAGAACTAGAAAAACTCACCTATTCAAGCTTCAAGCTCATCCCTTGGCTCCCACCACCAAGAATGGTGGAGCCTAGCTGCTACTCTCCATTGAAGAACCAACAAGAAGAGAGGAAGGTGTGGAAGCCATGGGTGGAAGGAAGAAGGATGAAGAAGATAAAGATGAAGATGGAGAAGAGAGAGCTAGGGCTTGGGGGTGTGAAAATGTTAACCAAATCTGCCCTAATGGGGTCTAAGTTTCGTGTTTTATGTCCCCCAAGTCGGGTTAAGTGAGTGGGTATCAAGTTGGATCCAATTCAGGCCCAAAAACGCGACTAAAAATTCTGCAGAACACGTCCGTTCGCCGTCGGCTCGCCGCGGCGAGCAAGGTTTGGTTCTGCGTGTCCAGGGGTTTTCGCCGTCCGTTCGCCGCGACGAGGACCACTTCTTTATGGAACTTGGAGGCCCTTTTCGCCGCGCTTCAGTTCTGCCTCTTTGTTTGCCCTTTTTCTTCATCCCGGGTCTGATCTTTTAGTCCTGAGCGACCCTACAAGTGAAAATAAGATAAAGCCAAGATCAAATAGCCCTATAAATTAATTAGTACAATTAATCTACAATTATGGCTAATTACTCCTAATTTTACACTCATTTTCCTTGAGATTTTGGGATATTCAATTTGACATTATCAGACCAAAACTTGCATCTTAATCAGGTTAATTGCCTCAATTTAAGCATATAAAAACATTACAAATAAGAGATTTGTCAAAGCACCTATATTGGCGCTTATTTATTAGAAAGCGCCACTATATATTACCTAGAGCAGCGCTTTTTAAGCACCGCGATAGGTCAAAAGCGCCGCTATAAGTCATCTGACCTATCGCAGTGCTGGCTATAGCGGCGCTTAATAAGCGCCGCTATAGGTGTTTCTTGGGGTAGTGTAGGCTGGAGAAAATAGGTCGGGTCTAATAGACCCAACCTTCTATTCTCTGTATCTTAACTGTCCGAGGTCTGTTTTGGGCGTTCTTGGTGTCTTCCTCTTCTTTTTTGCAAGATCTACACAGTGGGACCAATTTGGAAGCCTAAAACTTATGTTTTTCAATGACACAATTCTAAAAACTAATTCCATGGTTTCTATTCTCTCATGTAATTAGTGGTTTCCTTATATTCATTCATTCCAGGTCTTTTACATGTTTTTTTAGTTTTCAAACCATAAACACATGTATGTCCTACCAAATATCCAGAACGAAAAAGGGAAAAAACTTACATGTATATCTATGAATAAATGTTCAACTAAAAATAAACCATGGAATGTCTCATAAAACATTTATCAATATAAATGAGTTCTAAACATATATTAGGGTTTTCTAAATAATGACAAGCAAATCATCATCCCGATAACCCTAGATAAAGGTCTAAACCAAAAAAACCCAAAAGCAAAGAAAGATATTTTCAAGAACCATGTATACACATACTAAGTCATGTGTATATTTATGGCAGAAGCAATAGGTCACCTATATCGACGCTTTTAAAGCGCTGGGATAGGCCATTTGACCTATCGCGCAACTGGCTATAGCGGCAGTTAATAAGCGCCACTATAGGGCCTAAAAAAGTGCCGCTATAGGCTATTTCTGTGGTAGTGTACTTGGAATTCCGGTTGACTCACTAAGTACCCACATGAAATCGAAGCACTTATTTGGATTCCGATGGCATTACATTATATTACAGATACAACAACATGATAGGAAGATAGTTCAGAGAGAAAATAGCAATGGGAGTTAATTTCTCAATTTCATGTCTTAACTAAATCTCTACAAACCACTCCCCATATATCACATATAGGAAGTTACTTAATATTTGAATTTCAAATTGTGAAGGAAAAACTACCAAAGTTATCCAATAATTTTCCTTATTCTCATTACAACCCCACTTTAGTTGGATTTGGGCCCTAATTCACCAAATGTGGACTGAGTATTTCCCTATACCAAGTGCTTTTTTTAGACCAAAAGTGACCATGGGCTTCCAAAATAGGGATAAAAGTTAGATTTTCTGTTAAAACTATGAACGTTGAATGTGAGTTCTATACATTTAATTTAAATAGGTCAAGTGGTAGCTGATCACGTGGAAGTGTTTAATTGATGTGGGTCCCGTAATAATTGATTTTAAATATTTTACGTTTTTAATAAAAAATTATCTCAAGATCTCTCTTCTTCTTCCTCCTTCTTTTCTCCTGCTCTCCTCTTATTCCTCTTCTTCCAAAACAATCACCACCATCCTCCCATATCTCCAAAACCTCATCAATAGTTCTATAATCAAAATGGTAACAAGCTGACATGGAGAGAATTTCTTGTGGAGGTGAGACTCATAACAGTCGTCTCCAAGTGTTCCTCTCGTCGTTGATTTGTACAATTGGAGACATTTTTGGTAATAATATTCAAGACTGAGAGCCAGATATGGCTTCCAAAGCTTATTTGCCACTTGAATTGCAAAATGGTGTGGGATTTTTTCTTTGCTTTTAGATTTCACGCAATCGGTTCTTATTGGTTTCTTAGGGTTTTCATCGCTTCGTGTTCAAATCTTTAAGATTTCCTTTTAGTTTCATTTGGAAGCCTGAAGAGCTTCGAAATTGGGATCAAAATCGGTGTAGTGCCACCTCAGATCTACTATCCAGGAAATTAAACCTAAGGGGTAGTGGAAACTATCCTCGGCTGTTGATCTCTATAACATTCACTTTGTAAAACCATTTTAATAACTATAAAATCGAATTTAGTACATTTTATTAGCCATAAAACCGAATGTAACAATATTTTATCAATACTACTTATGTTAGGAAAAAGGGTTTACGAAATAAAATACTAACATAGTTAGAAGAGAGTTCCAGGTACCACTTTCTTTAAAATAAAGTTTAAATGTCTAACTATGATAGAAAATAAAATTTTTAAGAATACCAAAAAGGACTATCATAGTTAGAAAAGAAACCTTCTACCTTTTTAAATCAGTTTATCCATGTTAGAAAGAATTAACCTAACATGGATATAAAATGTATGAACCATGTATCTAAATACTTTTGTAAATATTTCTTTAAAAATATAATTAATTACCTGAGTAAATCATTTAAATAAAACATCAAACTCGTTGATCAACTACTTAACATACTCTTACCATGATCAAGTATGATAAAATATCCAGTAAACATCACAAACCATGGTAGGTAGAGAGAAGTTTCCGACCAACAGTTCATAACCAAAATACAGTTAGAAAAGCAATCCCAGTAGGTCTCAGGCCTATATGGTGGAAATGGACCGGTCTCAACCCAAAGAATAAAGTATACAGTTATCCAAAAGTGAGAAGGCGAAATCAAAATATAAAAGCCTAAAAGAGTATGGCAATATACAACACTTTTCACATAAACCCAAAATAAAGGCTCACTATGTTTTAGTGAGAATGGGAGGGCTCATTCCCCTATCCGCTAAACACAAACTAGAACCTGAAAAAAAATTGAGCAAAGGGGGGTAGCCCATCGTAACCACTAACTACTTGCTTACATGTGAGTGTGTGCCAGCAAGATGTCAATGTGGGAAGCTATACAATATATATAAGTTCAAAACATGCATGAAAATGTAAACACCACAAATATGCAAGATACCGAAAACCCTTGTCAAATCTCGTATATGTCATATACCATACTTTCGCAAAACTATTAAAATACATATTTCACAACCATTCGTAACGCTCATCTGGCGAATCATTACGGTTGTCCCCTGCCACTAGGTGGACCAAAGTGGAACTCGACGGGGATCTCAACCTGTACCTAGAACCACAGAAAATTGGAACTCGATGGGGATTTCAACCCATGCCCAGCACCACAACGGGGGTAATGCTCGATGGGGGCTACCCAAACCCAGCACACCAAACATGTAGCATTTGATGGGAGCTACCTATACCCGTACCACAATGACGGGGTAATACTCGATGGGGGCTACCCATACCCAGTACACCCAAAATATTAGTCCCTGTGGGCCAATAGGATACCTCATCACGTGATGGTTGCAGTAACCAATGCATCGATGCCACAGCACAATCACATACATATGCATCACAAGCAACAATATCAATTTCATCAAAATCAGGAACATGGCCTTTCCAATTTTTCCAAAACTCATGCAATAAGATTTTCAAAATCATATATATATATCATTTTCAAATTTGTGATGCAATACACATATAATTATGCCAGTTTCACCATACGAATCCCACATGACATTTGATATCCCAATAACTAATTGAAATAATAAAATAAATATACCACAACAATCCAGAATTCCGTAGTTAAAAGAGAGTTTGAAATCTCTTACCAACAACGCTCCCACACATAGAACAAATAGAAGGGGTTACCTCCAAGCAGAAAATCAAAGTACTACAGTAAAACCGCGCTCCCCTTTGCGCGACTCAAGACAAGTCATCGTCTACATAACAATCATATAGCATAAAGTTAACACTTAAATTAAGTGTTCAAATACAAAGTTAGGGAATTTAATTCCTTAACCAAAAGAAAAACATCAATCCTCAAGAAATTTATTCCAAATCCTTCCTTAATTCTCTCTTAACTAAACCATTAAAAATCCCCCATCCATATCCATCCTAAGAACCCAAAATCCATTCCTCACATACCCAATTAAATCTTTTCAACTCCCATAATATCTCAATTCAATCCTATATATCCCAACAACAGCCTTAATTTAATATCCATAAATTTATAAGAATCACCCATTAACCTCAAATGTCCATATTTCAAAAATTTCTCCTTAATCATTAGTTTAATCTAGACTTTACCAGTCTAAAATTCCACCAACAAATTCCACCAAAATCAGCCAGATTAACATCATAATATAATATTAAATAAACTCCCAAATATTATCAATTTAACCACAACAAGTCAGACCACAATATCCCAAAATTTTCCCTAATATTAGAAATTCCAAATAATTGGGAAAACCTCAAATAAATTATAAACTCCTTAAGAAAAATTCTAACCCAAATATTAGGCTTTAATATAATAGATTTAGATATCCTGAAAACCTCATCTCAGATAAGGCTTATTTTTGAAATATTTCAGATCACCGATTATGGGTGTGTAGAGAATACTTACGAGAGTCTGAATATGGTCTTAGATGGCCAGAAAAACCATCGATTCGACGTCGGCGAGCTCCAAAAGCTCTGGCCAAAACTTTTTCTATCTACTTTCTAAGCACAAATCAGACCGAAAATGAGTGGAGGAATGGAGAACAATGTTGGAGCAGGTGAATGGAGGTGAGAGGTGGCAGTTTTCCGGCGAGATAAAAGGGAGGAGGGAGAGAAAACGAGAGGGAGAAGGGAGGAGGAGGAAGAAGAAAAGGAAGCTAGCAGTGGTGGTGGTGCAAGGCAGAGGAAGAAGAGAGAGAGACGGTGGTGGTGGTGGTGGTGGTGATAGAAAAAAAAACAGGAAAGAAAGGAAAGAAAGAAAGAGAAGGAAAGAAAAGAGAGAAAGAGAAAGTGAAAAGGAAGAGGAAGAAGGGTCTACAGGGACGGGTGTGAGGAAAGATGGGGGGAGTATAAATTATTAAAAAAATGAAGGGAGGAGGAAAAGAAATAAAATAAAGGGAGAGAGTGTGACATGATTGTTGAGTGTGAGAGGAAAGAAAGAGATGACGTGAGGGAGAGAGGTGGCGTTAGGGATGAGAAAAAGAAAGAGAGAGAGCATGTGGGGAAATGGGGAGGGAGAGAAAAGAAAAAGGGTAGGAAAAATACACTGCTAGGCCCTAAAATCCTTAAATAAGATATTTCTTTTGAACCAAAAATTTTCTTTTCACTCTCAAAATTTTCCTATAATATGATTTACTTATTTTCTCCCATAATAACCCCTTTTGAGCCTAAAACTAATTTCCCCAAAATTATTGCCCTTAATATAAGGGAGAAACGAGGCCTTTAAAATCCTCAAAAATACCTCAAAATACCTCAAATATTCTTATAATCCATCATTTGTCATTAATCAATTCCTAATTACCCATACTAAACCTCAATTAATTTCAAGGATGTTACAACTCTCCCCACCTTTTAGGAATTTTGTCCCCAAAATTCTCTAAATGAAGCAAAACAGCACGAAAATGCAAGTAAAAAATTGAAATTTCTAAATCCCTCATCACAAAGACACTAACCATAACATAACAAGGTGACAACAGCAACTGTTTTTCCCGGAAAACTCAATTTCATCTAATAAATTTTCAATTCAATCCCCATTCTCTAAATATTTTATACTACCAAGGCTCTTAGGCCGAACAATCAAGGTTTAAGTCCACTATTTGAGGCAAGTCAAACTCCTCACTCCGACAATATCTTAAATTTAACACTAGAAAAACATAAGCATAACAAGAGGAAGAAGATTATAAATAAGACTTCCCTAATATGCTTCAATGCTTATCCTTTGGCTCCCACCACCAAGAATGGTGGAGCCTATATGCTATTTTCCATGGAAGAACCAGCAACAAGGAAAGAAGGTGTGAAAGCCATGGATTTGGGGTGGAATGGATGAAGAATATAAGAGATGCAGATGAGAGAATGAGAAATCTAGGGTTAGAGAGTGTGTGTGGTGAACCAAATCTGACCTAAGAGCTTCAAAATCGTGCTTCATATCATCCTTAAGTTAGGTCATAAGTGGGTGCAAGATTGGATCCAGGTTTAGGCCCAAAAATAAAGTATGATGTGCTGCAAAAATGGGGCCTCGCCGTGGCCCTCTCTGTGGGGTGCCATGGAAAGGTACAAAGGCGATGCAATTTTTTGGGACCTCGTTGTAGGGTGCCGCGATGAAGGGCTTTTTTGCAATTTTCAGAAAGTTTTGGATCCTTTTTTGTAATTTTCACAATTTATCCAGAAACTTGTATTTTGACTTTGTTCTTGAATTTTCAGCTTCTTGCCCCAATTTCTCCCCTTTTCAAGGTTCCTACAATATAAAATAATCTCAAGAAAGATGAATAGCTCCAAATAATCAATTAAATCAAAAGTAATGACAAAAACATTCCAAAGATTCCCTTTTTACCACTAAGTGCATGTAATTACTCTGGAATATAATTTCTTCACAAGATATTCATTAATGCCCAAATAACATGATAAACTACCTCCAAAATGCTATGAAATATGTACAAATATTAGGATTTGTCAACTTCCCATACTTAAACCTTTGTACTCCCGAACAAAGACTAAAACTTTTGCAATTCAAAGGAAGTGTTGATGTGAAGGATAATTTCAACCTATTCAAAGCATAAGAGTTAATCCTATGAATCAAAGACCTCAAGCTAGAAATCATGGTGAAATGAAGCAATTGAAAGGGGTTAATGATGAATTCAATGAGAATGAATAAAAGAGAAGAACTCTCAAGGATATAGTTTTTCACACTTCTCACCAAATTGGGTTTTATTTCTCTCTAATCCGCTTAATTAACAACTCTACCATAGCCTTGTAGAAGTTCTTAAATCTTCACCTAAAAGAAATAATTCAAATGAATCCCAATTTGCCATTTTCAAACCATCAAAACAACTTGCAAGAATACTCTTCATTGCCATTTTCAAAACTTTTTTTATGATGGCCTTATTTCCTCTCTTTTTCTTTTTCTTTTTTCTTTTTTTTCTTACTTTATATATATACATATATATATGCATGGAATACTCATAAATATTATAGCAATGGCATTTTACAATCAAGCTCACATATAGCAAGTTGAGATGTATCATCGATCAAGTTGGCATGCTCATGCAAACATCAAAGGAATGGTTTAAATGGGGTGACAATGGAATAGATGTTTGGGGTTTGTGTTTGGGATATGAAGGTTGTGAAATGAATGCCTTTATCATGCTTCACCACACTAAATGCAAACAAGCATTGACTAATAACTAAAACAAGTTCTAGAGAATGGAAAACAAGTGGACATCACACAAGAATGGAAGTTTAGGCTAAAAAACCTCACAATTTGGCTACATCTCTAATGCTCATTGATTTGACACCTTCCTAAATGCCTTGAGGTGCAAATGCAAAATTCAATTAATCAAGGATTGCACTAGTGGTGCTTTCCCGGATCATCTCTCAAGGAGCCTAATGAACTAACCTAGGAAAACTAAATGCATGAAAAGCTATAAAAATTTAGTGTTTGTTGATTTTTATTTGGACAACTAAACTAAATATTTTTGGGATTTTTGATTTATGAGAAAGCAATTAAAATGGATTTGTGAAAACTATTGAGATGAACATGGGTATCTTGATGAATTGGGAAACCTTCCTAGCTTCTAAAAGAATATGGGAGTTCTAATTGTTCTAATGATCAAACCTAAGGAAATTGCTCTTAGTCTAGTTACCTAATTAAGTAATTAATGCGGCGCATCGCTCATTCAATTAATTGATCAACCAACCGTTAATTCCCAACTCAGTAATGAAGAATCATGATAAACATGCAAAGAGACTCTCGTTAGAAGTAAATCAAACCATCTAACATTGGACCTAGTGTCTAAACACATATACAATCGCACATGCATTCAACATATTCTAGAAATCCAAAGGAGATATAAACGAAACATTTCTATGGCATGATATCATAAAAACAACACTAGGTTCATACACATAAAAGAACATCGCTTGATTACATGCATGACCAATAGAAATTCAAAGGCAACTTGTTCGAAAAACATATACATATACCAAAACACATGGAATTGAAATAAATAGAAGATTGGACAAGAAAAGAAACTAATAACTCCCCATTAAAGACGTTGAAGCTCCAGTTGCCTTCCTCCATCAAGATCCCCACAAAGGTGCCTAGCCACTCATACTCTTGATCAACATGGATAGGATTTTGGAGTTGGAAGCCATGGAAGTGTAGTGGAATGGATGAATTTCAGCCAAGAGAGGAGAGGAGAGGGAGGAGGACAAAAATTTGGGAGAGGATTTATAAATTTTCATTGGTGGCATATATATAGCACAAGAGGCAACCCAAAACCTTCCAATTTGGCCTAAGAAGTCCTATTCTTACTGGGATTATCAAATAGGAAAGGTTTGGGGAAAGAATTATGGGATGAAAGAGAGAATGGGTGAATAAATATGGAAATTTGGATTCCCCCCTCTATGGCACAAGAAACCACTCAAAAACTATCCAAAATGGCCTTCGGTTGCCTAATTTCGCCTCCCATAACATATAGGAAAGATTTGGGGAAGACTCAAGTACTCTCTCTCAAGAAATCTAGCCAAAATAGGAAGTTGTGATTAGAATAATCAATTAGGAAACTTCTTATCTTTAATCAAGCCTAGGGTTGCCTATTCTTATAGAAATAACAAAAAGGAAATATTTTAGGCAAACCCAATCAACCAACCTAATAGGAAATTTCCTATTTTGCAAAAGTTTCCTTTTTTTGTAGAAGTGTCCTATTTTGCTTTGTTCTTGCTTTGACCTTTATTCTTTGTACCTACAATGGAAATTTTAAGCACATGTGAAGTATTTCAAGTCCAGAAACAATAAATGCATGAGTTAAATGCCTAATATGCTCAAATTATAATGAAAATGCAATTAATTCCTTAAGTATGGACCATACATGCAATTATACTGAATTGCCATTGAATTCTCCTAAATTAAATGCTAATTTCCCATTATTAGTGGTTAAAATAGTATAATAATCATGCACAATCACTCATGCACAAAGATTGATTGCACTCAAAATTAACCACAAAGCATTAAATCAATCACCAAAATGGTTAACTCAACTAATTCATCAATAGAATCAACAATCAACTTCAAACATAAAGAAATTCCCATAATTGTCAATACAATTCTATAATAGTTATCCACGTCCAAAGATACAACAAAAGTGGAAGTGAGGAAAAGTTAAAAAGTTTTCAAAATTTTTCAACTTTTTGAACCTAGAAACATATAGCAAAGATGCAATAGACTTTAATTGACTTCGCCCACTATAAAGCACATTCATCCCCCACACTTAATTCCTACATTGTCCTTAATGTAGCAAAACATGGAAATACCAATCCAAATCAACTCTTAGGGTGAAGTGGAAAGTTGTGAAGTCCAATTCAAGATTGGAGCACAACACGTTATTAACACCAAAAGAAAAATAGGGAGAAGGAAAGAGCGAGTTAAAATGATAAACCAAGATAATTTTCAAATCATGTTGAAATTAAATGTGGTGTTGGTGTTTGAACAAGGAGCATTTATTTCTAATCCTAAGAATTAAATACTACTAAAACTACTTGTCCTACTAGGTAGTTTCCCTCCCTCACACTTAGCTCAAAACATATATAAATCAATAAGCAAGTGAAGCAAGTAGAGCGAAAGAAACAACCTCATGATCAAGGTGGTTGAGATGGCTCATGGTAGTGGCTGAGCGAATGGCCATTGACTTTGAATTTTGATCTGGTAGCACCATCTAGAAGCTTAAATGCAACATACGGGTAGGCTTAGACAACTTGGTATTGGCCCTCCCACCTAGACTTGAACTTGCCCGGTAAGATTTTGAGTCTCGCCTTAAACATCGTAACCATGTCCCCTTCTTTGAAGTCCTTCTTCATGATATGCTTGTCATGAATCATCTTTAACTGATCCTTGTACATAAGCCCATTCTTATAGGCATGCAACTGTAATTCTTCAAGCTCTTGGAGTTACATCATCTGATTGGCCAAGGAAGACTCCAAATCGACATTGCGGGCTTTGATGGCCCAGTATGACTTGTGCTCCAAATCCATGTGTAGGAGGCAAGTTATTTGTAGAACTCACCAACCTTATTTCTCTCTTGTATAGGAAGAGGTGGACAAGTGGAAAAATCTAGGAAGAACAGGAATAACAAAGGAGCAGAAAAGAATTGGGAGACAAACAAACAAAAGAGTAAAGGGTAGCTGAAAAGGTCACTCGCTGTGGCAAGCAAATGTGGCTTCTACATTCAAGTAATGCTTGCTCACTATGGCCTTACCACGGCGAGCCCACGATGAGTGGTGCAAAAACAATTGGGCATGATTTTGGGAGTCTGAGAGCTGCAAAAGAGAGCTTCGAAAGTGCTTGGAAACTTGGAGGACCTTGGAGAGATTTAGGCTTCACACATCTTGGTTTCCATTCTTCTTCCTTCTTCTTCTCTTTTCTATCATGAACTCTTGCCTACTTTTTGTTTTTGTTTTAGATATATTTTGACAAACCCTTGGATTTGTATGCTTTTGTGAGCTTAAATTGAGGTAATTAACATAATTGAGAAGAAATATTGGTCTATAAGAGTTTAAATAATAATATAGATCCTTAATTTAAAGTAGCATAAAAATAAGATTAAATTTCCATAATTGAAGATCAATTAGCATTAGTTGATTTTTAGGGCTCTTAAATTCTTGTTTGTTGCATATTTTATTTGTACGGCTATCTGAGGACTGAATATGAAGGATTCAATATGAGAAGAAGCAAGAAAAGTGGGGCTAGAAGATAAAATTTGAAGAAAAAAGTCAAAATACAAGCTTTTGGACAAATTGTGAAAATTACAGAGAATGACCTTGAAATTTCAAAATTACAGAAAATGACCTGAAATTTAAAAATTACAGAAAAGTCTCTCGCTGTGGGACCCCACAGCGAGGGTCTGAGAGTTTTCTTTGCTTTGGCCTTCGTCATGGCACCCCATGTTAGAAATCTTAAGTTTTGATGAAGACTGACCCTGAGAAATCATAAGTGAAAGTTACCTCTGAATTTATCAGGTGATATCTAATAGGTAACAAATCACTATCGCTAAAGAAAGAATCTATCGCTAGAAGCTCATTGATAACTCAGCTAGCAGAAAAATAAACCAAGTCCTTGAGCAAAAGAAATTAGCTAGCGATAACAGGTTAAGCTATCGATAACTAAAGTGCCTCAGATAATAAACATTCAGATAGCTAGTGCCTGAGAGCAAGAGTCAAATGAGCTAACGTAGTTGCTAGCGATAATGGATTAAGTTATCGATAATAGGATACCCGGAAAATACTATTGAATAATCATCCCAGTATCTCTAAAGCTAATGAGCAAGCAAATGTCTAGCGATAATGAAAAAGCTATCGATAGAGGAAGAATATTTAATAACATAGCTAGTATGCTGAACGTTGAATTAAACTAATATGCTAGCGATAATGCTTATGTCTATCGATGGAGAGTGCTCAATAAAATTCCTTACCTGAATCATATATTATCTATCTCATTGAGCTAATGAACTTTGCTTGCGATAACAACTGCTGTGCATTTATATGATTACTTGTTTAGCTAACAGCTCAAGTGCAGAAATTATACTATGCAGTTAGCGATAGCAAAGAATGCTAGCGCTACTGAAAAAGCTGCTATGCAAGTACAGTTGTTGCAGATGTTCAGAACGCACAGTCTAGCCTACTCTACGCATGAACAGTGAATCTAGATCTGAAGAATGATTCCAACGGCTAGTTCTCCAAGTCTCCAACGGATAGAAAGATGTAATACCATATATAAAGACTTGAAGATATCAGAAAGAACATACATACGAACACACGACGCATTTAAATGACAAGATAGCATGAGATGAAAATCGAAGGCTCTGCACAGAGTATGAGTGATATTCATGTGAGCCCAGAAATGTTGAGATGAGCATACTTGTATAAAATTTGTATCTCACCATTATATTCGAGTTTGTACTTAAGTGTTTATCACAATCCGTTCATTGAGTGGACCTTATTGTTAAAATCCTCTTATGTTTGAGGTTGTTCCAAAGCTTGGTGCTTTAGGAACAGGGTGGTAACCTTACAGGTAGTAAGGGGGAGTGTTTAGAAAAAATTCTAAAACTCTGTAAAGGTTGGCAGGTGAACCTGTGTTCGTAAAACCTGTGGTAGGCTTCTCTTGTGCCCGGTTTTGACCGAACCAGGATAAACTCTGTGTGTATTATCTCTTTTCTTAACTCTCTTAGTTTCCAGCATATATGAATTATATATATATATATATATCTTGTGCATTTAATAGTCTTTGAAAAGCTTGCTTTCTTTATATTTTAAAAAAAGGAAAAATCAAGATTTTATTCTATCACCCAATTCACCCCCCTCTTAGGTGTCAGCCAGCACTCACAATTGGTATCAGAGCAGGTCACTTGTTTAAAGGATCCAACGATCTCAAGTGAAAAGATCATGGTTGATTTTGGGTATAATTCTTTTACAGAAGGTTTTGATCATACCATTCCACCTCTGCTTGAAAATATTGATTTTTCATTTTGGAAAGCTAGGATGAAGAGTTTTATAAAATCATGTGATTATCATATGTGGAATGTTTTTATAAATAGTTTTGATTTCAAACCTAGAAGAGATTGGACTGAAAAGGACAAGAAGATGTTTTCCTTAAACATTAGAGCTATGCAAATTCTGCATAAAGGCTTAACTGAAGAAGATTTTCAGAAAATCAGATTTTGCTCTAATGCTAAAGATATCTGGGATACACTTGAATCTATGTATACCACTAATCATCTTGTTGAAACTGAAAGTGTTGATAGTTCATCTGAGTTTCAAAGTTGCATATCTATGGATGATGAACATCAGGAAGCTGAAATTGAAGAAGGAGAAATCATAGAGCCCTTCCAAGATTCAATCAACACAGAAGGACAAGAAAAGAATGACTGTCAAAAGTTCTACCTGAACGAATCAGATCAATCATTCTCTGGAGCTCGGGATACAGCTATGGTATACAGTTCCAAGCCCTGTGTTTTTGAGAAAAACAATTTTGATCTGCATAAAACTGATTTACAACCTATCACAGATCATATTTCAAGGACTGAAAATGTTTTAAATCATATTGGAAAATGTTTTGGGAAGAAAGATCTTTTGAATGAAAACAGTTTGAGTTTGCACTTCTCTGACCATCACAATAATTGCATAAAATCTCATGTTGCACATCATTCTATTATTTGCTATTATTGTGGTAAATCTGGTCATGTTTCTCACACCTGTAATATTAGAAGAAATTCAAATGTGAGAAATAAATTTTGTTGGGTACCAAAAGGACATATAAAGTCCAAGACTAACAATGAAGGACCCAAGTATAAATGGGTACCAAAATGTCCATCTAGTACTTCATATGTGCAGATTAATTCTGGAAGGAATGGGCATTATGGTGGAGAAGCTACAAAGAAGAATCCAAGAGTTTTTCATGCTTCAAGAAAAGGATGCATAGAATCTAATTATAGTAAGAGAACTCATGGAAAAGTTGCTACTGCAACATCTGGTTCAAATCATAAAAGGCAGCAGATAGCAACAACAAGAGCAAGTTCTACCTCAAACACAAGCTATCACAAAGTATCATTCAATTATCTTGAGGAGAACCAGAGAAGTAGAATCCCTCATACCTCAAAAAGAAGATCTCTGCAACCAAATGATAAGTATATCAGAACTGTTTGGGTTAGCAGAAGCAACTTTCCAAATACCTAAGGTAGAGGTATATCAAGGGTAAAATCTCCTACACTATTATTAGTAACATTTATTGAGATTTTTCTCTCTGAAACCTTAGGAATGAACATTGAATTGTATGTTGAAAGAAAATTGCTAAACACTTACAATGTTCATAAGATAGACTTATATACATGCATACTGATTTGGAAAAGAATATATTTATATATATATCTTTGTGCATGAAGTCATGATTAATTCACTATGCTCAACTATCCTGAATTAATTACATCTTTTGAAGCATGTGAATTATGCTGTTAATACCTACGAACTAACCATGAGCAGATCCATATGAATTTGGATACTGAAGAAAAGAAAAGAATTATAGTTCTGTAGGTTACAAGGAAAGAAAGCTTCAAGACTACGATCTACGTGGAAATTTACTCAAGTCTTGATGAGCTGAACAGAGTGTATTAATCTAAGACTTCCATCAGTAAAGCTAAAGCACTATCGATAGTTAAATGGAAGATGAAACTGGCTCTCCAAGTTTCCTCTGAAGAAAAGTCCTTTCAAAGAGCAATTCTATCTCTATTCTTTAATATTAATTAATATTATTCTGGATAGATTCTTTGTCAGATCTTGATTGGATTAAATAGCATAATATTGAGGTCATCACTTTAAATGATTGACATTTATTTTGTTCTATAAAATCTGCTCTAAATATTAAATCTTAAGTTTTGCAAAACTAACCCATCGATAGTGAGTTTCACTATCGCTAATTGTATGCAGGACAAAAGCTGGTTGAGCAAAGATTGCCATCGCTAGCTAATAGCGCTATCGATAGCAAAGTCAGCTGTCGATAGATGGAAGGAGTAAGTGACAAATCTTAGTCACTTGCTCAGCGTGGGATCATGCCTGCTAGCGATAGCTGTTCTTCCTAGCGATAGCAAGTCACTTAAGAGGGCCCAGAATGCGAAACGTTAGTTGATGTACCCTAAATCCTAAAACTTATAAAAGGGAATCAGTTTGCATCAGCATTCATTTTACATTCATTCTCTTCTACTCCCAACGCTCTGAACACACATTCTGCATTCTCATCTATCTCAAAACCCTAAAATCATAAACCCAGAAATGGCCAGAACCAAAGTTCCAAGTGTGAGTGATGTCGAGGCTACCTCTAGCGCTAAACCCTCTTCTCAATCCGCTAGTAAGAGGTCCAAATCCCAGAAAGAAGTAGTTGAATCAGGCTATAAACATCAAAAGCGAACTACCTCCGATTTTCCCTATTCAGAAGAACCCCATGAAACCCCAAGCACTGCCTTCGCAAACGAAAAACCCTAGATAGAACAGTAGTCTGGGTGGATTTGGAATATTTCAAGCAGAATGGTTTCGATTTGGATGCCTGGCTTCTTCCATACAAGAACTAGCTCAGTATCCAGAATGTCTACAATGAGGATGTTCTGAGGTCATTCTATTCGAGCATCAAAGCCAAGCCAGAATACAAGAAAAAGGAGCTGGTCAATATCATATTTGAGGCGACAATGAGAGGAAGGGGGATTTCTTTTAACTGGTTAGCCATTAACAAGATTCTAGGGATATTTGAAGCAGAGCATAACAAGTGGTACTCCTCTGAGCCCTATTCGGAGGAAGAACTTGCAGAAATTTATGAAAACTCCTCTGATAAGCCAGCAAGCATGCCTGTGAGCAACAGAATACTACACTACATGTATACAAGATTAATGACTCACAAGGCAGGGAATTTCAGTAGTTTTCCTAAGATAGACAATCCATGGCTGCCCAATCTGATTTCAAAAGTACCTTTAAACCCAGGGCAGTTGATATCAATGGAGCTACACCGATATTTATCAGAAAAATCTGCCAAGGCCCCACTCCCATATCCTCAGCTCATGTCTTATCTCCTTGAATTCTCAAAGATCAAGTCTACCGGAGAAAAAGACAATAAAAGTTGCAAACAGCTTACCATCTCCACATTGAGAAAAATGGGGATTCCTGTTAAATCAAGTGGTGCTATATCTGGTTCTGAGGCTTCTCATGCTCCCTCTACATCAGCTCAGTCTCAGCCTATTGAGGAAGAGACTCAATCTCAAAGAACCTCTTCTCCTCAGCAGCAGTATAATCTTGATCAAGAGACACTCCCTTCTACTCCTGTTACATCAAAATCAACCTTCTTCAAGAATGCAATTGAAGAAATTGTCTTCAGGATCTCTGCCGAATTTAATCTGGCCTTGGAAGCTCAAAAAGAAGAGTTGATGAAGCCTATTCGAGAGCTACAGAATCAAGTGAAAAATCTGGAAGAAAATCTATGCCTTGTCCCTGAGTATGTCAAGCAAAGGAAAACAGCTCCTCCTTCTGAAGGTAACTCATCATATCATCACTCCTCTCCCCAACACTCACCTTCAACCCATCCTAGCCCTTCTCCCAGAAATAGTCACCATTCCCAAACCAAATCACCTACACCCACTTCTCCACCTTTATCTCAGAACAAAATCCCAACACCTCCAGACTCTCCTATCGCTAACCCTTCCCCTATCGCTAGCCCACAGACACAAGCTTCACCCTCTACCAGAGTCCCAACCCCACCAGGAACCCCTATTGATAGCTCATTTCCTAGCGATAACCATCCTATTTCACCACAAATTCAGCCAACCTCTATCGCAACCATTATCACAAACCCTTCCCCTTCTTCTCCTCCCATCTCTTCCCAAATTCCTGATAAACCATCTTCTCCTACCCCTTCCAATGATGATGACAAAAAAGGGGAGAATCATAGGGACAAAAATGTGGCAGAAGAAGGCTTAGTAGAAGGCCTAGTAGAGGATGCATCTGATGAGGAAGACAATACATCAATCAATCCAGATGGTTCTCCTGATAATGAAGTTCAAAAGGAAGATGTTTAAAAGGAAGATTTGAGCATGGCCATGGTTCCATATGAGGAGGAATTTCAACCAGTTTCTATAAATCTTCTTCCTCATTATTTTCAGCGAGCACAAGAATTGCATGAGGAAGTTGAAGAATTGTTAGAAAGGTCTGCTCAATCTCTAAAGGAAAAAGAGGATAGAGATGCAGCAAGAGCAGAAGCTGAAAAGGAAAAAAGATCCTATTCAAACTACCTCTCAGAACCTGGAACTTAGTGGAAAAGAAAAAGCATCAGAGGACCAGTCTGCTCCCAAGAAGATAAGGATCAAGAAATCTGCTCCCAAACCTCCAAGAAAGAAATCCAGGGCATCTAAAGGGATTGTGATTGAAGAACCCAAATCTGCTCCCAAGCCATCAAAGAGAAAATCTGTGCCTAATGGAAAAGGAAAATCTCTTAAGCCTCCTCAGAAGAAACAAAAACGCCCATCCAAATTGGATGAGCTTCTGTCATGGATTCCTCCCTTTCCTCCAAAGAAGAAGAAGGCTGCTCCTAAGAAGAAAAAGAAATCTGAGGTAGAAGTTGAAGTTGACACTGAATTGCTGGAAGATCCTTCAACTGATTCTGGGGGAATAAGCAGTGAGCCTGGAGATTATGAGTTAGACAACTCAAATTGGAAGGATGATTCTAATTCTGAATAAACCAAAAAGTCTGAATCATTCCCTAAAACCACTCACATATGCATTCTACATAAACTGAATGATTGACAGTTTTATACTTTATGTGTAGTATTTTCTTTTGCAACTCAAGATGCAAATGTACATTTGTCATTACAATGATTGATCTGAACATGCTCTATTCATGTCTTATTACTCTTTTATGCTTAATTTTGATATATGTTCTGGTCGTGCTTTAATATATACATATATGCTTATGTTTTGTCATCATCAAAAAGGGGGAGAATGTTAGAAATATTAAGTTTTGATGAAGACTGACCCTGAGAAATCATAAGTGAAAGTTACCTCTGAATTTATCAGGTGATATCTAATAGGTAACAGATCACTATCGCTAAAGAAAGAATCTATCGCTAGAAGCTCATTGATAACTCAGCTAGCAGAAAAATAAACCAAGTCCTTGAGCAAAAGAAATTAGCTATCGATAACTAAAGTGCCTCAGATAATAAACATTCAGATAGCTAGTGCCTGAGAGCAAGAGTCAAATGAGCTAACGTAGTTGCTAGCGATAATGGATTAAGTTATCGATAATAGGATACCCGGAAAATACTATTGAATAATCATCCCAGTATCTCTAAAGCTAATGAGCAAGCAAATGTCTAGCGATAATGAAAAAGCTATCGATAGAGGAAGAATATTTAATAACATAGCTAGTATGCTGAACGTTGAATTAAACTAATATGCTAGCGATAATGCTTATGTCTATCGATGGAGAGTGCTCAATAAAATTCCTTAACTGAATCATATATTATCTATCTCATTGAGCTAATGAACTTTGCTTGCGATAACAACTGCTGTGCATTTATATGATTACTTGTTTAGCTAACAGCTCAAGTGCAGAAATTATACTATGCAGTTAGCGATAGCAAAGAATGCTAGCGCTACTGAAAAAGCTGCTATGCAAGTACAGTTGTTGCAGATGTTCAGAACGCACAGTCTAGCCTACTCTACGCATGAACAGTGAATCTAGATCTGAAGAATGATTCCAACGGCTAGTTCTCCAAGTCTCCAACAGATAGAAAGATGTAATACCATATATAATGACTTGAAGATATCAGAAAGAACATACATACGAACACACGACGCATTTAAATGACAAGATAGCATGAGATGAAAATCGAAGGCTCTGCACAGAGTATGAGTGATATTCATGTGAGCCCAGAAATGTTGAGATGAGCATACTTGTATAAAATTTGTATCTCACCATTATATTCGAGTTTGTACTTAAGTGTTTATCACAATCCGTTCATTGAGTGAACCTTATTGTTAAAATCCTCTTCTGTTTGATGTTGTTTCAAAGCTTGGTGCTTTAGGAACAGGGTGGTAACCTTACAGGTAGTAAGGGGGAGTGTTTAGAAAAAATTCTAAAACTCTGTAAAGGTTGGCAGGTGAACCTGTGTTCGTAAAACCTGTGGTAGGCTTATCTTGTGCCCGGTTTTGACCGAACCAGGATAAACTCTGTGTGTATTATCTCTTTTCTTAACTCTCTTAGTTTCCAGCATATATGAATTATATATATATCTCTTGTGCGTTTAATAGTCTTTGAAAAGCTTTCTTTCTTTATATTTTAAAAAAAGGAAAAATCAAGATTTTATTCTATCACCCAATTCACCCCCCTCTTGGGTGTCAGCCAGCACTCACACCCCATAGTGAGGCCCATGACGAGGCCCCGAAACCTACAGAAAATCAACATCTGTTTTGTGCCAAATCGGATCCAATTTACTTACTAACTTTTTGACCCGACTTGGGGGTATTAGACACGACATTTGGGAACCCTAGGGCATATTGGAAGCCACCAAAACCCTAGTTCCTCATTCTCTCTCAACCCTCTCATCTTCATCTCCGTCTCTTCCACCCCAAATCTCTATGGCACCCACTCTCATCTCTGTTGTTGGTGATTTCTACATAGAAGGCAGCAACTAAGAGGCATTAATCCTTGGTGATGGAGGTGTTTAGCTTGATCTTGAAGCTTCATTAGGGGATTTCTTGTTCTCCCACTTTCTCTTCTCTTGTATTTACATATTTTTAGGATTCTAGGATTTTGTTTATGCAATTGGTTGTATTCTTCATATTTATCTTGTGTTAGAGAGTGGTAGAAACATTTGTTGCTTGGTTCATTTGTGTATGCTTGAAAATTGCTCTTCATTGACTTGAACTTTGGTTAGATGTATGGATTCATCATTTTAAATGAATGTTTTAGTTAATATTTTGTGCTATTTGAGGATTCTCATGTAGTGGATTATTTTGTCAAGTGTTTGCATTTGTGAATTGGCTTTTGAATTTGTCAAATTGCATGAGAGGAATTGGTCTTCAATCCTAGAGTCTTGATTTATTATTTGGGATTCCGATAATGAATTAAAACCCTAGGATTAATTAAGTGGCAATTCGGGATTTCTGTTGTTGGATTAGGAGGCCCTTGCAATTAGCAAATTCACCTTGGTTATTGAGCTTAATCAACTTGGAGTTGAAGGGATTAGTAAGCGAGATTCTGGTGCTAATCCACTGATTTAACCTTTGCCTAATGCGCCTTGGGGGTTAAAATCAAGATTTAATCCAAGGATTGCAATATAGGTTGCAACCCTGGGTCGTCTCACTTGAGGAGTCTTTTAACCTACCTAAACTAGCTAAATCCAATTAAAACAATAAGGTATGGGGGGTTTTGGTTTGAAAATTCATTTACTAAAACTATTGACAAATGCAATTACTTGTTTTTGGTATTTTAGATTAATGAGTGCAAAGAGTTTGGATTAAGGGTGATTTTATAAAATGGGCTTTGGTAGTATTTTGGTGGCTCTCACGCTTCATTAAAATTGATATTGGGAGTTAAAAGATGCACCAAGTATAATTGAAAAATCCCCAAGCAACCACTAGGGGTCCACTAGCCCTAATTAATGACTAATCAAGCAACCACTTTCTTAGCCATTACTTAGGGTTAGTGTTAAGCTTCACTTGGTGTGTGTTGGAATTTGAGTTTTGAAAACCGATTCCTCTCAAGAATGTGCAACCATAACATTCAATTGGATAAATTAAGCTACACAATCTAGCAACCACTAAAAATCATATAGCATCACAAACCTAATAGGAAATTTGAACATAAACATCATTCAATTAACATAACTCAATATCCAACACAAATATTCCAATTCATAGACAATGAAAGAGGAAAATCATTCAGTTCAAAAAAAAAAGAGGAAAATCATGTCTCCAATCTAAACGTACAAGAGAAATTCAACCATAAAACTCAATACATAAGGAAAAGAGCATGAGAAAGCATATAACTCCCCTATTTTGCCTATTGAAGCAAGAGCCACCTTCACACCACCAAAGCACCTTGGACCTAGCCTCTCATGTCTTCAAAATCGAGCCAAAGATAGCCCATGACCACAACCCCCATGGATGAAGAAGGTAGAAGAAGAAGTATGGTGGAAATGGAAGGTGAAATAAGGAAGAACAAGAAAATCAGCAAGAATGGAGGTAAGATTGAGTGGGAAGGTGAAGATTTGAGCGAGGAATGAAGGAATAGGAGGAAACCCTAGCAGAGGAGGTGTATTTCGAGCTGAGGAGGCTTGAAATTGAAGGTTGGGGTGTTGGGTGCTATTTATACTCCCCCATAAACCCTAAAACATGTCTGCAGAATTGCTGTTTTGGGGCCTCGCCGTGGTAGGCCACAGCGAAGGGCAGAAAGTTTCTGGTCCTCACCTTAGCTCCCCACGGTGAGGGCTACGGCGAAGGACAGAAAAGGTGATGGCATTTTCGTAATTTTCTCCATGTTTGACAGATTCACTTTTTGAGCTTGTTTTTGACATTTTCAACCTATTTCTTCAATTCTCCCATGATTTGTAAATGAAATAGGTTTAAGGTAGCATCAAAATGTTCTTGAAAATGGGTTAAACAATAAATCATACTAATTATGCCCAAATTGCCCTTAACTAGAATAAATTCCAATAAAGTGTGCAAAAGTCAGGAATTAACCTAATTAGGTGCAATTTCCATAAGAACATGCGATAATCCAATGATTTTATCAATAAAAAGTGTATAAAAGTATGGTGCAATCATTTCCCCCACACTTAGACCTTTGTACTCCTGGGCAAAGGGTACAATGCAAAGAAGAATGGTTTTAGCAAATCAATAATCTCAAGCTAGCATGAATCAAAATCAAAAGTATGCAAAGGGAGAATTGGCAAAGTAGTTGGATGAAGCAATGGCAAGGAGGACTCTCAAGGTAATGGTGTTTTACTCTACTCACCTCATGTGGGATTTTTCATGCTAAACTTGCTCAAACAACAATTTGCCATAAGCTTGTAACTACTCTAACATCTCCACCCATGCATACAATCAAACATGAATCAAAACGACTTGTAGGGTTGAAATGATGGAAAAGGCAAGATGGATTGCATGTTATGGAAAAGGAAAAGTTGCAATGCAATTCAATGTCACTACTGAAGTCATAGCACATGAGAGTATAATTTCAATAATAATGATGCCACATCAAGAAATGCCTTATTCTTCAAACCTTCTTTCTTTTCTTTTCTTTTCTTTTCCTTTTTTTTTATGCACACTTTTCTATTTGCTTTCCTTTCTAATATATACATGGCATTAGTAATAAACAAAAGTGGCTCAAACTCAATGCTTCATCACAAAACTCACATTAATGCATTACAACCAATGAATGGCTCAAAGTGGGTGAACAATGGAAAATGTCATGTTGTGGGTTTGTGTTTGGGAAAAATGGGGTGACGAAATGAATGCCTAAATCATCTTCATGCATGAATGCAATTCTAGCTTTGATAAAGAGTAGAGACAAGTTCTAGAAACTGAATGATCAAGCAAGTATACACTCTTGAAATGAAAATAGGCCCAAAATCTCACAACAAGGTCAACCTCAATTGCCAATTGAAACATCCAATTGCTAGGCCAATTAACACAATGCATATGCTTGAAAATAAATCATCACTAGCTCTTGAAAATTGAAAGGTTAAAATGCATAATTCTTTGAATTCTTCCCGTTGCTCATGAAACTCATTGATCAAAGGGTAAGGTTCATTCTTGCTCCATGGTTTTCAATAATTGTTGCCACACTAGGATTTCATAAATAAGTTTTAAAAATGGGTAGAAAATGCAACTAGGTCCTCCATTGCAATGAATGCGACCTTCCATCACAATAAAAGACTGAGGAGCAAAATTTACCTTGGTTTTGAAAATAATTTTGATAAAAAAAATTTAAAAAAATTACCTCTAATGAGGCATAACATGATAAAATCAATAGATCAAGCAGCAAGACTACCTAGTCCCCTCCCCCACACTTGCAATTTACATTGTCCTCAATGTTAAAAATCACCAAACTATCAATTGACTTATCCCTGGTGAAGAGGAAAGTTGCGAAGTCCAATCGTAAGATTGAGGCACAACACGTCCCTACACATAAGGAGAGAGAGAAGAAGAGACAAGTGCAATCAATAGTAGGCATGTTTGAAGAACGCAAATCATAGGACAAATGCATATCACAAGTGAAGATGACAGAAATTTTCAATGGCATAGGGTAATTTATTGAATGAAAAAGTCCTAATTCCTACTTTCTACTAGGATGCTCCCTCCCCCACACTTGTTCAATGCAGTGACAGTAAAATATCAACTAGTCAGTCCAGAATGCATGAAAGTAAACAAGATAAGGAGAAGAAGCAACCTGGCCTCAAGGAGGCTTTACAACAGGTTCATGGTAGAGCTTGAGGAGATGCCCATTTGACACAGATTCTTTCCCAGTCTCCTCTTCAATGAGCTCCACCATCCCATACTTGTTGACCTTTGTTACTTTGTACGGCCCGAACCAATTTGATGTGAGCTTCCCATGACCATGGCGGAAGCGGTCTTGGTACATAAGAACTTGGTCACCAACTTTGAAGTTGCGGTTGAAGATCTTGCCATCATGGATCAACTTGGTCTTTTCCTTGTAGAGCCTTGAGCTCTCATATGCCTGAAGGTGCAATTCATCAAGTTCTTGAATTTCAAGGAATCTCTCAGTTCCGGCGGCATCCAACACCATATTGCATTGTTTCACGGCCCAATAGGACTTGTGCTCCAACTCAACCGGCAAATGACAAGCTTTACCAAAAACCAACTGGTATGGAGACATGCCTAATGGTGTCTTGAATGCGGTCCGGTATGCCCACAATGCATCCTCAAGTCGATCACTCCAATCCTTTCTTGATGGCTTCACAATTTTCTCAAGGATGTGTTTTATATCCCTGTTTGACACCTATGCTTGGCCATTGGTTTGGGGATGGTATGGGCTAGACACTCTGTGGGATACCCCATACTTAGCAAGCAAGTTATCAAGAAGCTTGTTGCAAAAGTGGGTTCCTCGATCACTTATGAGACCTCTTGGTACTCCAAATCTACTAAAGATGTTAGACTTGAGAAACTTAGAGACCGTGGGTGCATCATTCTTTCGGGTCGGGATAGCTTCTACCCACCTAGAGACATAGTCAACGGCAAGTAGGATATAAGTGAAACCAGAGGAAGGCGGGTGATTTAACCGGTTCCGTAAACGCCTTGGGGGTTAAATGCAAGAAAAATTATACCAAGGATTGCAACAAAGTGGTGCAACCTAGGGTCGTATCACAAGGAGTCAATTTATTATGAATGCCTAAACTAACCTAGATGCAAAGAAAGCTATAAAACAGGGGTTTTGTCATTGAAATGATATTTTTAGTATTTTTCAATTATAGAAATGCAAAGAAGACTTGTTTTTTTGGCTTTTTAGATTTTAGAAAGCAAATAAATGATTTGAAAACTCTTTTGATGGAAGTAGGGCCTCTTGATGGAATTTAGCAACCTTCCTAGCTTCTTAATTAAATTGGGAGTAAAAATCCAAGTCCTAATGTAAAAACCTTAGACAATCGCCTAAGTCCAATTGACCTAATTACTAATTGACTCGGTAACTAGGTAATTGTTAAAAATCGCTTGGTAGTGAGAGTCCTTGACAAAGAAACAATGAGTCTCTTCTTGAAGGTGTAATTTGACCCTTCAAGATTGGACCTAATGTCTAGTGCTAAATGCAATGAACAAATGCACTAAACCAAGCTAGCAATCCAAAGGAGATAAGCAATTCTACCACATCAATTGAATAATGGCAAGATACAAACACTAAGATTCATGTATATAAAAGCAATCGCTAAATTACATACACAATCCAAAAGGAAAACTACCACAAGTAATAGAAATCCATAGTGTACCATATTTCAATCAACACACATACATACAAATCAAGGAATTTGAACATAAATGTGTAATTAGATATGGGAAAAACACTAAAACACTCCCCTAGATGACCATTGAAGCTCCGGTTGCTCTATCCACCAAGAATCCCCAAATGCTTTAGCCGCACATCTCGTTGCACACCACTGCAAGAAGCTTCATGGATTTAGTGGCCATTGAAGAAGGAAAGAAGTGATGGAAATGAATCGAAGATAGAAGGGGCGTTATGTAGGAAGATGGTGATGGGAGCCGAGAGAGATGAATCGTGAAAATGGAGCGGAATGTGCGTGCTGTGTGTGGCCGAAGGTGTGTATGATGAACGGTTGGGTGGAGAGTATGTAGGCGTGAATAAATGGAGGAGAAGAGGGAGTTGTTGATGGTACACGAATAGGGAAGAGCAAGAGAGGAATGTGTGCTTGTCGAATGTCCAGAGAGATGAAGGTGGTGAAGGATGATTTGACGGCGTGTACGTGCTTGAATGTGAGAGGGGTAAATTGTGGTTTGGAATGGAGGAAGGGATGACTAGCCTTGGTGGAGGAGATGGAGACGAAGGAGTGTGGAGGCCGGCGATGGGTGACGATGGAGATGAAGCCGAAGAGAGGAAGACGATGGTGATGATTCCAAGTGGTGAATCTGTAATGGTGGCTCCGTGGTGTTTTTCTCAGGTCTGGGCAGAATTCAGGTATAGAAGGAGCTTAGGGGCTGTTTGGTTGAGGGAAATTAAGCCCAAAATCTATGGGTTTTTGCTGGATACCCAAATAAGCTTCCAAACGGGACCCTTACTCATTTAATCTCTATTTAAAAAAAATATAGAAATGAACCCAACAATTTTTATTCCATATTTGCCCTCCTTTAATCTCCCAAATTGCCCAATTTGTCCTTACCCAATTGAGATATGCAGTGCAGCGAGACCTAGGTGTAATTTCTGAAATTCGAGCACTAAATTGTAATTTCTGGAATTCGGGCCCATCTTTATCAAGACTTCCTACAATGACAAATTCAACCACAAATTGTAATATCCCAAGTCCAAAAATAAGAAATACATGAGTTTAAACCTTAAAATTCTCATTTAAGCACTAAAATGCAATTAACTCAATGTATTGGAATTCTAAGTGTAAAAGTGCCTGAATTGCCATGTATTAGCCTAGGACAAGTGCTAATTTACTATAATTAGTGGGTCAAAATATAAAATAATTAGGTGCAATCAGCGGGAAAGGTCCCATAAACTCTATCCCCCAAATATAAAAAATCTCACAAACTAGGATGGGTCGTTGGGGCATCTCATGTCTTTTTGTCACACTCCCCCCAAATTTTTGGCACTTATCATAGGATTTACAAATGGAATAGGCATCTTTGAAAAGTGTAGTCCAATAGAAACCAGCATCTAAGACCCTCCTAGCGGTTTTCCTAGAACTATAGTGACCAGCACAAACCATCGAGTGGCAAGCAAAAAGGATGTCTAGGGACTCGGATTCCGGTAGGCATCTCCGGATTATTTGATCATTGCACAGTCTCCATAGGTGTGGTTCATCCCAAATATAGTGTTAGGCCTTTTTCTTTAATTTTTGCACCTGAAAAGGAGACATGTCATCCGGGGTGAGGGCACAAACAAGATAATTAACTAAACAAGCATACCAAGGCACCTCAACATCAATTGCACACAAAGAAGAATCTGAAAAATTATCACAAACTAATTCAGAAAGATCTACTCCCCTAGTGTTCTCTAGGAGTCTACTCAAGTGGTCGGCACCAAGTTGGCATTGCCGGCGCGATCCTTGATGTGCAAATCAAACTCTTGTAGCAAAAGTGTCCACTGAAGAAGTATCGGCTTGGAGTGTGGCTTTGTGAATAGAAACTTGATAGCTACATGGTCAGTATAAATGACAACCACAGAATGTAGCAAGTATTGTCTGAATTTATGCAATGCAAAGATTATGGCAAAAAGTTCCTTTTCAGTGGTGGTATAATTCCTTTGTGCACAATCCAAAGTCTTAGATGCATATGCTATAACATGTGGTGCCTTGTTGCTCCTTTGACCTAACATGGCACCAACCGCATAGTTGGAAGCATCACATGCTAATTCAAAGGGCAATGACTAATCGGGAGCAAGAAGAATAGGAGGCTCCAAAAGAGTTTTCTTTAATGTTTCAAAAGTCATTTTGCACTCATCATCAAAAACAAATTCAACATCCTTTTGCAACAAATGAGAAAGAGGCAATGCAATTTGGGAAAAACCCTTGATGAAGCGTCGGTAAAAGCCTACATGTCCTAAGAAAGAGCGGAGCTCTTTAATACAAGTGGGATAAGGCAAGGAGCAATCACCTCGGTCTTAGCTTTATCGACCTCAATGCCTCGGCTAGAGACTAGGTGTCCTAGAACTATGCCATGCGTGACCATGAAATGACATTTTTTATAATTAAGCACTAGATTCTTTTCAACACACCTAGTTAGTACTCTCTCAAGCCTATGCAAACAAACATCAAAAGAGTCACCAAAAATGGTGAAGTCATCCATAAAAACTTCCAAGCAATCATCAAGCATGTTAGAAAATATGCTCATCATGCAACGTTGGAAGGTGCCAGGCGCGTTGCATAGCCCAAAGGGCATGCGCCTATAGGCAAAAGTACCAAATGGACACGTGAATGTGGTCTTTTCTTGATCTTCGGGCACTATAGGAATTTGAAAATACCCTGAATAACCATCTAGAAAAAAGTAATGGCTTCTTCCCGCAAGCCGTTCCAACATTTGATCAATAAATGGAAGTGGGACGTGGTCTTTTTGGGTGGCATCATTCAACTTCCTATAGTCAATACATACACGCCAACTATTTTGCACCCTTGTTGGAATGAGTTCATTATTTTCATTTTTCAAAACAGTGATTCCGGACTTCTTAGGCACCACTTGGACCGGCGAAACCCACTCACTATCCGAGATCGGATATATGATGCCGGTACTTAGGAGTTTTGTGACCTCCTTTTTGATCACATCCAAAATGAGGGGGTTAAGCCACCTTTGAGGTTGCCTAAGAGGCATGAATCCTCTTTTAGTAAAATTCGATGGGTGCAAATAGCGGGGTTCATACCCGGAATGTCAGCCAATGTCTAACCCAAAGCCTTGCTATATTTCTTCAAAACATCAAGCAATTTGACCTCCTCAATTGCACTTAAGGTATTAGAAATAATAACCGGCAATTTGTCATTGGGAGCAAGAAAAGCATATTTAAGATTGCTTAGCAAAGGCTTTAAGTCCAAAGTGGGTGGTTCCAAAATAGAGGGAACAAGAGTAGGAAGAGTTAAAGTAAAGGAAGAACTTCCCTTTGTAGACCCAATTGGAAGAGGTCGACTAGGTTCAATAGACCCTATCACTTGTGCATTGGTCTTCCCAAGAGCCAAATCAACACTTGGTTGATTTATCGCAGCAACTTGCCTTGGGGAAAGGTCATCCACACTTGGTTGTGGTGTCCAAGTAGCTGAATCAACCTCTTGTTGATTTTTGACAGCGGCTACGTTGGTTGTTACTCCATTATGCATACCTGTCTCACATGGCAAAATTAGTTCATTCAAGTAACGCAAGGTATGAGAGGAGATCCTAGGTCTAGAATTCAAATTCAAGGATGAGTGAGAGGGAAGTGGCCCTTTAACCACAGGTGGGCGAGGTCCCAATTGAGTGGTGGTTGAGGTAAGTTTTGTTGGAGTGAGGGCTATCCCCTTAGAGTCTGAATCATCCACATGGTGGTTTCCAATCTCAAACTCGACCTCACGCACTGTCTTGGTTCCTGTAAAATTAAGAAAACTACCATCTTCCAAAGAAATATCATTACTCATCAAAGAAAGGTTAGTGGAGCTCATATCCAAACTAGCATCATACATCACAGAAAAATCCAAAGGGACAGAAAGTAGACAATCAATTACATGTGAGTCAAGGTCATACACGTCATCACCTAAGGAAGAAAAAGAATGAATAGAAGTGATTTAACCTTTTCCTTACGCCTTGGGGTTAAAATCACAATAATTACCAAGGATTGCACTACAGTGGTGTGATCCCGGATCGTCTCTCAAGGAGCCTAATGACTAACCTAGGAAACTAAATGCCATGCAAATGAAGTATAAAAGGGGTTTTGCTGGGTTTTTAATATGAAGAATGCAAAATGAACCTAACTACAATATTTTTTTGGTCTTTTCTTTAATGAGGCGGAATGGATGGATGGATGAAATGAAATTGATGGAATGGATCTCTTGAGTCTAGGTGAGGTGACAAACATAGGTTCAAATCATTTGGGGGTTTGATTCATCAAGTCTAGTTAGAGAAATCCCCAAGCAACCACTAGGGGTCCACTAGCCCTAATCAATGACTAATTTAGCAACCACTTTCATCAGCCATTACTTAGGGTTAGTGTTAAAGTCCACTTGATGTGTGAAATACTTTGGGTCAAACACTTGTGGCTCTCATAAAAATGCAATCACAATGATTATGAATGGAAGCAATCAATTAAGTCCACTAGCAACCACTAAAATGAAATTAACTTCATACAACCACAAGTAGATAAGAATTCATAACTCAAGTGTTCAAAGCCCAAAATAAACACATATAGTTCATACACATATATATCCAAAATCTCAATCCAATACATAAATCCAAACATCTTCCAAGAGAGGTTCAAATAAACATAGAAGAAATCCTAAATACATATGTTAGAACAAAGAAAAACTTCCCCAAATGAAGAACCCATGCTTGAGACACCATCAACCCATCCTCAAGAGATGAAGAGCTCCTCAATCCAACATAGAAACTCCAAGAGGAACCCCAAGAAGAAGCCCCATCCGAAAATCCATGGAAGAAGAGGGTGGAAGAAGGTGGAAGATGAAGATGGAGGTGGAGATGAGTGGAGAATGGAGGAATGGAAGGAAACCCTAGGAGAGGGACTGATTTTCGAGCAGAGGAGGGCTGGACCCCTGTATTTTCGGGTGTTGGAACTATTTATAACCCTCCAAAGAAACCTAAAATCGCGCCAGACTTCTGCAGATTCTGGGACTTCGCCGTCGGCTCGCCGCGGCGAGAGCCACGGCGAGCGACAAGAGCTTCTGTCTGAATTTGGGTCCGCTCGCCGTGAGCTCGCCGCGGCGAAAGCCACGGCGAGCTGGCATCTATTCTGGAGCTTTTGCTGGGGAGTTCGCCGTGAGTTCGCCACGGCGAAACCCACGGCGAGCTCACGTTGCTTCTGCCTCCCTGGTCTTTCTCGCCGCCAGTTCGCCGCGGCGTTGATTCTGTTTCTCTCTTCACTTCCTTCTTCTGCTCCGTCCCGAATTCTTTGCTGCAATTTGGCTCCTTAATTTGGGCATGCTTCTTCTATGATCTACAAGTAAAATCAAGCCAGAGGTAGCATCAAATGTTCTTGAAAATAGGTTAACAATAATTTATGCTAATTATGCCCAAATTGCCCTTGACTAGAATAAATTCCAACAAAGTGTGCAAAAGTCAGAAATTACCCTAATTAGGTGCAATTACCCCAAGAACATGCAATAATCTACTGATTTTATCAATGAAAAGTGTATAAAAGTATGGTGCAATCATTTCCCCCACACTTAGACCTTTGTACTCCTGGACAAAGGGTACAATGCAAAGAACAATGATTTTAACCAATCAATAATCTCAAGCTAGCATGAGTCATGATCAAGGATATGCAAAGGGAGAATTGGCAAAGCAATCGGATAAGCAATGGCAAAGAGGACTCTCAAGATAATAGTGTTTCCCTCTACTCACCTCATGTGGGATCTTTTCACACTTAACTTGCTCAAACAACAATTTGCCATAAGCTTGTAACTACCCTAACATCTCCACACATGCATACAATCACGTATGAATCAAAAGGACTTGCAAGGTTGAAATGATGGAAAAGGCAAGATGGATTGCATGTTATGGAAAAGGAAAGGTTGCAATGCAATTCAAAGTCACAATTTAAGAACATAGCACATGAGAGCATAATTTCAATAATAATGATGCCACACCAAGAAATGCCTTATTCTTCAAACTTTTTTTTTTTTTTTTTTTTTTTTTTTTTTTATGCACACTTTTCTATTTTTCTTTTTTTTTCTAACATAAGCATGGCATTAACAACAAACAAAAGTGGCTCAAACTCAATGCTTCATCTCAAAATTCACATTAATGCATTACAACCAAGGAATAGCTCAAAATGGGTGAACAATGGAAAGTGAAATGATGTGGGTTTGTGTTTGGAAAGATGGGGTGTTGAATTGAATGCCTAAATCATCTTCAAGCATGAATGCAATTATAGCTTTGACAAAGAGTAAAGACAAGTTCTAGAAATTGAATGATCAAGCAAGTATACATTCCTGAAATGAAAGTAGGCCCAAGAATCTCACAACAAGGTTAACCTCAATTTCCAATTAAAAATCCAATTGCAGGGCCAATTAACACAATGCATATGCTTGAAAATAACTCATCACTAGCTCTTTGAAGATTGAAAGGATAAAATGCGTAATTCTTAGAATTCTTCCCATTGCTCATGAAGCTCATTAATCAAAGGGTAAGGTCTAGTCTTGCTCCATGGTTTTTCAAAAATTGTTGCCACACTAGGTTTTCACAAACCAGTTTTAAAATTGGGTAGAAAAAAAAAGAGAAAAAAAAAAGAAAATAGAAAAATGCAATTAGGTCCTCTATTGCACTGAATGCGACCCTCCATTGCAACAAAAGACTAAGGAGCACAATCTACCTGGATTTTGAAAAATTTGACACAGAATTTCAAAATTTACCTCTAATGTGGCATAACATGATAAAACCAATAGATCAAGCAAAAAGACTACCTAGGCAACACGACCCTTCCCCCACACTTAAATCTTGCATTGTCCCCAATGCAAAATCAAAATGTAAGGTGCAGAAAGCAAGAGAACACAATGGGGATTTATTGACTCAACTAACACTAAGTCTACCTTTTACTAATGGTGCAGTCCCTCCCCCACACTTATCATTCATCATAATCTCAAAAGAGCATGCAACAAGTGAAGGCAATGAAAATACAAGAGAGGAGAGGGACAACCTTGCGTTTAAAACGCTTCAAACTCTTATAGGAGAAGTTCTCATCTCGAATGAGAAACATGCGTGGCTTCATGTGGGCCACTTCTCCTACCTGCTCCTTCCTTGGTGCGAATTGTTGTGTTTCCTGCAAAAAGGATTCAACAAACACAGCAGTATCCAATTCTAGGCAAGGAAACGATTTATCTAAATAAGTATTGCAACCAAGGAAGTCAATCAAACTCCCATCAGTAGGAGTAAAACAAGAAAATTTATTTTGAAAATACTCAAGTGTGTGTGGAGCGAAAACATTGCATTCACATACACAAGAGGTAGCTGAGAGAGAGAAAAAAGAAAATTGGACGTTGGGAGTGGCATAACAAACACTTTCATTTTTAGATATGTCAGGTGGAAGATCACAAGAAAGTATTTGCTGGAAGGATTCCTTGTTGTCAAAAATATCAAAATGCAAAGCTTGGGGAATCCTTCCCAAGTGCACTCTCAGCATCATGCAATTCAATGGGAACAATGTTACATTCTCAAGCACAATGTAACTTTCATTTGCAATTATCACATGCTTACAAATTGTAGCACTCCTAACACCAGTAGATGCATCATGTTCAGTAGTAAAAGTGGTCATTGTGTCAAAACTATGCTTTCGAAATTCAATAAGTAAAGGTTTCTTCACATCATAGCAATGCACACAAATTTCATATTCCACACATGAACAAGATTTAGCCTCATTGAATTCAACAATATCATCTTTACTAGCATCAAGGAGAGAAGCATGGTTATCACAAGAAGAATCCATGATAGTGCAAGCAACATTCTCAATTGAGCTACTACTACTTGAAGCACTAAGCAGAGCATATTCATCAATAAACTGATGAGGGAATTCACAAATGATTTCCTCATCCACCTCATCTTCACTCTCATGATTAGTAGCTTGTTCAATCAAGGGATCAACCAAAGAAGGAATAATCTCCTCAAGGATAGGAGTATTACCTAGTGGGAAGTGCAATTCCTCTTGAGGTTGTTGAGTAGCTTGCTTCATTTCTTCGACTTGTGTAAGGTCATCAACGGTTACCACTGGAGGTTGGGTGTTCTCCACAAGGGGTGTGGGATGTTGCGCTTCATTAAGTGTCCCCGGCTCCTCTTCAGCATTATTGGCATAAGGCCATAAGGTTCCTTCTTCTCCTCCCGTTCTTTTCCAAAGCACATGTAGGTAGAATGCATTGAGGTACTCCCCTAGCTCTTCCAATTCATCTTCCAATTGCTTGGAGAGACCAATTGTGGTCTTCTTTCTATACAACTCCATGGAACGAGCCTTATGGACCTCATACATCCGCTTGAGTTCCTTTGTACGATCATCCATGTCAGGATAATCAAAGAAAGCATCAATCCCAGATGGTTTAGGTGTGATGGGTTTGGGTGGAGGTGAGGGATCACGTGGTGGTGGTTGGTATGTAGTTTGGTAGGAATGGGGAGATGGCTTGAATTGGAGGGGAGATTCATGATATGGCTTATATGGTGGAGATTGGTATGGTGAAGGGTATGGCTCATGGCATGGAGGGAAATATGGTGAGTAAGGTTCATCGAAGTATGAATGTGGTGTGGATGAAGGTGGGTCCCTACAATGTGTGTCATAGGATTGGAAGAAAGAATTGAGATTGGCCATCATTTTATCTCTTTCTTTACGAAACTCTTCCATGCTTGAAGAAGGTGCCTCTTCTGTCTGAGTGGTATTTCCTGCAAAGGAATGAGAATCCCCAAAGTCCCAGAGGATCACAAGCAATTTAATCTATGCACAATTTAAAACAAGAATTAAAAAGAAGAAGAATAATGCAAAATGCAATGCATCTAAGCTAACCTAAATGGTGAAATGATGCAAATATGACCTAAAGGCTCCTACCCCTTCTAAATGTCTCAAGTGACACTTAGCTAACCTAGGGAGTAAAAAATGACTCCCCGGCAACGGCGCCATTGATTTAACCTTTTCCTTACGCCTTGGGGTTAAAATCACAATAATTACCAAGGATTGCACTACAGTGGTGTGATCCCGGATCGTCTCTCAAGGAGCCTAATGACTAACCTAGGAAACTAAATGCCATGCAAATGAAGTATAAAAGGGGTTTTGCTGGGTTTTTAATATGAAGAATGCAAAATGAACCTAACTACAATATTTTTTTGGTCTTTTCTTTAATGAGGCGGAATGGATGGATGGATGAAATGAAATTGATGGAATGGATCTCTTGAGTCTAGGTGAGGTGACAAACATAGGTTCAAATCATTTGGGGGTTTGATTCATCAAGTCTAGTTAGAGAAATCCCCAAGCAACCACTAGGGGTCCACTAGCCCTAATCAATGACTAATTTAGCAACCACTTTCATCAGCCATTACTTAGGGTTAGTGTTAAAGTCCACTTGATGTGTGAAATACTTTGGGTCAAACACTTGTGGCTCTCATAAAAATGCAATCACAATGATTATGAATGGAAGCAATCAATTAAGTCCACTAGCAACCACTAAAATGAAATTAACTTCATACAACCACAAGTAGATAAGAATTCATAACTCAAGTGTTCAAAGCCCAAAATAAACACATATAGTTCATACACATATATATCCAAAATCTCAATCCAATACATAAATCCAAACATCTTCCAAGAGAGGTTCAAATAAACATAGAAGAAATCCTAAATACATATGTTAGAACAAAGAAAAACTTCCCCAAATGAAGAACCCATGCTTGAGACACCATCAACCCATCCTCAAGAGATGAAGAGCTCCTCAATCCAACATAGAAACTCCAAGAGGAACCCCAAGAAGAAGCCCCATCCGAAAATCCATGGAAGAAGAGGGTGGAAGAAGGTGGAAGATGAAGATGGAGGTGGAGATGAGTAGAGAATGGAGGAATGGAAGGAAACCCTAGGAGAGGGACTGATTTTCGAGCAGAGGAGGGCTGGACCCCTGTATTTTTGGGTGTTGGAACTATTTATAACCCTCCAAAGAAACCTAAAATCGCGCCAGACTTCTGCAGATTCTGGGACTTCGCCGTCGGCTCGCCGCGGCGAGAGCCACGGCGAGCGACAAGAGCTTCTGTCTGAATTTGGGTCCGCTCGCCGTGAGCTCGCCGCGGCGAAAGCCACGGCGAGCTGGCATCTATTCTGGAGCTTTTGCTGGGGAGTTCGCCGTGAGTTCGCCACGGCGAAACCCACGGCGAGCTCACGTTGCTTCTGCCTCCCTGGTCTTTCTCGCCGCCAGTTCGCCGCCGCTAACGCCGCGGCGAGGGAACATTGATTCTGTTTCTCTCTTCACTTCCTTCTTCTGCTCCGTCCCGAATTCTTTGCTGCAATTTGGCTCCTTAATTTGGGCATGCTTCTTCTATGATCTACAAGTAAAATCAAGCCAGAGGTAGCATCAAATGTTCTTGAAAATAGGTTAACAATAATTTATGCTAATTATGCCCAAATTGCCCTTGACTAGAATAAATTCCAACAAAGTGTGCAAAAGTCAGAAATTACCCTAATTAGGTGCAATTACCCCAAGAACATGCAATAATCTACTGATTTTATCAATGAAAAGTGTATAAAAGTATGGTGCAATCAAGAAGGTACAGTAGAAAAATAAGAGTCATAAGCTTCAAGATCAGATGTGTAATCATATGAATGCAAGCTTAATTCATGCTCCTCAATGGCATCTTCCACAGCAATGTCAATTACACTCACATCTAAAAGAGAATAGTCCTCATAAGGATGCCGCATTGCTTCATACATGTTAAAGCTAATCTTATGTTCTCCCACCTCCATTGTGATCAAACCATTTTTCATGTCAATTACTGATCCAGCAGTCCGCATCAAAGGCCTACCAAGGATGATAGTCGATTCACATGGCTCACTAACAGTATCAAGAACGTAGAAATCAGCGGGAAAAACTAAGTCTTTAACCTTAACAAGTATATCCTCAATAATGCCTTGTGGATATCGAAGTGTGCGATCGCCAATTGTAAAATCACACTTGTCTTTTTCAAACAAGTAATGCCTAAAGAAGCGAAAATCGCACTAGGCATCACATTGATGGTCGCTCCTAAATCCAACAATGCATTAGTCACCGTCAAGTTCCCTATCGTGCAAGGGATCACAAATGATCCAGGGTCTTTGCACTTGACCGACAACTGAGGCTTGAACAAAGCCGACACACTAGGATTCAATTGAATCCTCTCATTCGGTCTAAACTTCCTTTTATTGGTGCACAACTCTTTCAAGAATTTACAATAACTAGGCATAGATTTCACAAGTTGAAAGAAAGGCACATTCACATGCAATTTGCTAAACAGTTCAAGCATCTCATTTTCAACAACCTCATCATGTTTCTTTTTGCTTTTAAAATAAGCTTGAGGAAAAGGGAGTTGAGAGATAGTTACCTCCTTGGCTGGAGGTTTGGCCAAGGTATCTTGTATGCTACACTCGCCTTTCTCATTGATGCTCAATTGCTTGGTGCACTTTTTCTTCTCTTGAGGTTGTGCCTTAGGATCCTCTACCACTTTCTCTTTTTGTGTCAATGCCCTCCTTTCTTGAAGTTTTCTCTCCTTAGCACTTTCGGATTGCACAAACTTCATTGGGCTTAATGGTTGGCTCCATGTAGGGCTTTCCACTTTTATTTCCTTATCCACCGGTTCATCATCTTCCTCATCACTACTTGAAAAGTGAACCCTCTTCTTGAGTGGGATGGGGTTTAGTGATTTCCCACTTCTCAAATTAATGGCATTCTAGGATTTAGGGTTGATGACAGTGTTGGATGGAGTTGGGCCACTTGCCTTGGCTTGAAGCTCATTGAAAGAGTTTGAGAGCTTCACAACATAGTCCTCCAAATTGGCATTCTTAGTCTCCCATTGGCTCATACGGTTGTCCACCTTCTCAAATCTTAACCCCATACATTGCTTTGTTTCATTCGCCCTAGAGTCAATGAGACCTTTCACATGGCGGAATCCCATAGTAATAGACTTGTTCAACTCTTCAAAGTCATTGGTGGGTCTCTCTCTCCTCACGGGAGCTAGTGCTTGGGAAGACTCTCCTTGGAATGGCCTTGGAGGGTTGCCATCTTGGCGCCAACTAAACTTAGGATTTTGTCTCTATCCCTCATTGTAAGTATTAGAATAGGGGTCCCATCTTGGATTGCTCCCTTGCCTTGGTTGGAACATTGCATTACATTCTTCTGGCTTAGAGGGGCAATTGCTTGAGAGGTGCATAGAAGATGCACAATAATCACAAGAGGGAGCCACAAACTCATTTCCCATTGGACTTTGTGGGGAAGGTAGACTAGAGATCTTGTCTAATATAGAATGAATCGCTTTGAATTTGGCCTCAAACCTCTCCAATTGAGGAATGTGGAGAGAGGTAGATTCAACCCTTTGAAGATTACGGATTGACCTTCTTGAACTATGTTTCTCCTTGGCCGATGCAAGCTTTCGAACTAAAGGCCATGCTTCTTCCGGTGTATAGTCAATGAAGCATCCACCGGCGGCCGCATCCAACTTATCTTGATCTCTTTCTGTCAAACCATCATAAAAAGTGTGGGCTAACTGCTCATCCGGGATCTGATGGTGTGGACACCTATTCAAAAGGTCTTGGAATCTTGTCCAATAATCAAAGAGAGACTCATCCGGCTCTTGCATTATGGAGTTGATCTCTTTTCTCCTTGCAGATGTTCTTGTGGCCAGGTAAAACTTCTCCAGAAAGGCTTTTTTCAAGTTGCCCCAAGAGGCTAGGGCTTCTGGATTGAGAGTGGGCAAGCTCATATACCATTGCTTAGACTTTCCTTCCAGAGTGAGGTGGAACACTCTCCACATAACATTGTCCACTTGTGCTCTCACTGGTTTCATGGTGTTGCAATGTATGAAAATTTCATCCAAGTGGTCATGTGGCTCATCTTCCTGCAAACCATAGAATTTAGGTAAGGATTGTATCAATAAACCTTTAATTTCATAGTCAGCATTAATAGTGGGAAATGCATTCATGAATGGGTTATGGTCAATGTTAGTTGAGGTGACATCCCTAATGATTCTTCTTCTAGGTTGCTCACCATCATTAAACACTTGTCCTCCTCCATTACCACCTAGATTAGGATCTACTTGTGGCTTATGAATATGGTGTTCTCCTTCCATTTCTCTAGTATCACTATTGGTTTCTGGATCACTATCAATGCTCGACTCACAAGAAGATGGGTGTTCAACTATCAAAGATGTAACTGAGGTTCCCTCTTTTTGTGTCTTTCTTAATCTAGTAAGGTGTCTCTCAATTTTTGGGTATTCAGGGTAAAGCTCTTGGTCTCTAGTGTTCCCTAGAGTCGTACACAAGGCACAGACAATAAGTGTAGACTAAGGTTCAGACAGAATTGCACTTGCACAAATTCAAGGAAAAATAGATGAATGGTGATGCAAGTGAGCATGGTAGGAAGTATATATGAAATGTGTATGATATGTATGAAGTGTAATGTAAAGTATATGTAGGAAGTGTGTGGTATGTACTTAAGTATGGAAGTATGGCAAGTCAAGTAATCACAAGTCAATGAAGAACAAAGAGTCAGCAAAATTTTTGGTATTTTCAAGGAAATTTGGGTGCAAAACAAACCAAGCAAATGTAAATTAACCTAAGAATTCAAATGGCATAAACCTAATTCTAATAACTCCTACCCCTAGTCAATAGTTTCAATTGACACTTAGCTAACCTAGGGCGTAAAAAATGACTCCCCGGCAACGTCGCCATTGATTTAACCTTTGCCTAATGCGCCTTGGGGGTTAAAATCAAGATTTAATCCAAGGATTACAATATAGGTTGCAACCTTGGGTCGTCTCACTTGAGGAGTCTTTTAACCTAGCTAAATGCAATTAAAACAATAAAAGGTATGGGGGGTTTGGTTTGAAAATTCATTTTCTAAAACTATTGACAAACGCAATTACTTGTTTTTGGTATTTTAGATTAATGAGTGCAAAGAGTTTGGATTAAGGGTGATTTTATAAAATGGGCTTTGGTAGTATTTCGGTGGCTCTCACGCTTCATTAAAATTGATATTGGGAGTTAAAAGATGCACCAAGTATAATTGAAAGATCCCCAAGCAACCACTAGGGGTCCAGTAGTCCTAATTAATGACTAATCAAGCAACCACTTTCTTAGCCATTACTTAGGGTTAGTGTTAAGTTCCACTTGGTGTGTGTTGAAACTTGAGTTTTGAAAACCGATTCCTCTCAAGAATGTGCAACCACAACATTCAATTGGATAAATTAAGCTACACAATCTAGCAACCACTAAAAATCATATAACATCACAAACCCAATAGGAAATTTGAACATAAACATCATTCAATTAACATAACTCAATATCCAACACAAATATTCCAATTCATAGACAATGAAAGAGGAAAATCATGTCTCCAATCGAAACGTACAAGAGAAATGCAACCACAAAACTCAATACATAAGGAAAAGAGCATGAGAAAGCATATAACTCCCCTATTTTGCCTATTGAAGCAAGAGACACCTTCACACCACCAAAGCACCTTGGACCTAGCCTCTCATGTCTTCAAAATCGAGGCAAAGATAGCCCATGACCACAGTCCTCATGGATGAAGAAGGTAGAAGAAGAAGTATGGTGGAAATGGAAGGTGAAATAAGGAAGAACAAGAAAATCAGCAAGAATAGAGGTAAGATTGAGTGGGAAGGTGAATATTTGAGTGAGGAATGAAGGAATAGAAGGAAACCCTAGAAGAGGAGGTGTATTTCGAGCTGAGGAGGCTGGAAAATGAAGGTTGGGGTGTTGGGTGCTATTCATTCTCCCCCATAAACCCTAAAACATGTCTGCAGAATTGCTGTTTCGGGGCCTCGCCGTGGGAGGCCACAACGAAGGGTAGAAAGTTTCTGGTCCTCGTCTTAGCTCCCTACGGTGAGGGCTACGGCGAAGGACAGAAAAGGTGGTGGCATTTTCGTAATTTTCTCCAAATTTGACAGATTCACTTTTTGAGCTTGTTTTTGACATTTTCAACCTATTTCTTCAATTCTCCCATGATCTGTAAATGAAATAGGTTTAAGGTAGCATCAAAATGTTCTTGAAAATGGGTTAAACAATAAATCATACTAATTATGCCCAAATTGCCCTTGACTAGAATAAATTCCAACAAAGTGTGCAAAAGTAAGGAATTAACCTAATTAGGTGCAATTTCCCTAAGAACATGCGATAATCCAATGATTTTATCAATAAAAAGTGTATAAAAGTATGGTGCAATCATCCACCCAACCCAAGCCTAGCCTAGAGGGATTTCTCTAGGGATCTTTTTATTATCCAAAGAATTTCCCAGAAACAACTTGAAGCAATGATTGTTTAAGCCTCTAATCATCAAGGATTATCTATTCCCATTTATCCAAATGTCTCATTGTAATCCAATCTTTTATTTGTATTTTGTACATATCATACTTTTATACCAACTTCATACTTAAAATCAACTAAAAATGTTTTTACTCCGTTTAATTGTTTGCATCTAGCTATAGGAACCATTTGCATTTTTAGGCTCCTCAAGAGAATGACACTCGGGGGTACCTTCTACTATCCCCTTAGTCCCTAAGTTTCTTGAAGAGAGGGCATGAGGCGGCCCTGCTCCGACATAACCCCATTTGGTGAGCTCTTTAAGTGATGCCGTTGCCGAGGAGCCAAGTAATTGGTTCCCTATTAACCGGTTTTCAAACTTGCTTTGGCCGGGTCTAGCTTTTAGGTTGCATTTAATTTAATTGCATTTTAGGTTTATTTTTCATTTTTTCATACCATATTTTGAAAACCCCTGAAAATTAGTATAGATACTTGCTCTTTGCATTTTCTTTGCACATTGACATACTTGTGTGCTTGATTGCTCCAGTGGTAGTTTTATTGCACTTGTGAATGCTTGCCTTTGCCTTGTTCTTAAGTGCATGATACTATCCCCCAAGTCATATTTTTGGTATTTGAAACATACTTATTCATTCCATACCAATTTGAACACTTAATACACAAGCATACACTTCCATACACCATATACCATTCATTTTTGCTTGAGTTTTATACATTCTAAGTCTAGGTTGCTGTTGATAGTCCACTTGTTGTCTGTGCCTTATGTGACTCAACCTTGACTTGCTCCTGATTTCTTCTACTTAATTGCTTTGCATTGTGAATGACTAGAGGGAGATAGAGAAGAGGATCAAACCTTCCATCCTTAAACCTTGGTATTGAGTGAAACCTTAGCCAACTTAGGAAAGCCAACCTAGGTGGCCCCTTTAGCCCTATCTTAGAAGAGTGTTCTTCTAGGTAGTCTAGCATCTCATCCCATTCAGACACCGAAACCCCTATCCATGTAGAGATACATCTAGATATCCCTATAGCTCACCGACCACCACCCAACATTCTCCAAGCTAACCTCCCACCACCCAATAGTAATAATGGAAACAATGGTGAGGGTGAGGGAGTAGGAAACAATGAAGTTCCTAGGAGGAGGATCATTAGGAAGTTAGTTCGAGTGGTGTGACATATGATCCATTTCAAACTGCATATCATGCTCTAAACGCTGATTTTGAGATTAAAGGACCACTAATCGCAGCGTTACCTCATTTTGTAGGTTTGGAAGGGGAGGACCCATATGGCCATCTATATGGGGTCCACCTCGCGTGCAACAGCATGAAACCATCGGGAGCAAACCTGGATGATGTATAACTTAAAGTCTTTCGCTTGTTGTTGGATGGGAAAGCCAAAGAGTGGTTCCAGCTTTTACCAAGGCATGATGAAAATGCCCTCACATCTTGGCCCAATCTAAGATGAGCCTTCTTAGAGCATTACTTCCTAGATGTTAAGACTGAAGATTTGAAAAAGGATATCTACTCTATTCGACAAGACCCATTCGAGAGCTTTTATGAATATTGGGGCCGATTTCAAGAGCTATTAGCCAAGTGCCCCCACTACCAAATTATAGATGAGCAGTTGATACAATACTTCCACAAGGGGCTCTTGCCTAATGAGAGAGGCATTATAGATGCTAGTGCCGGCAGTTCTTTGGAAGACTTACCTGCCGAGGAAGCTTGGGCCATGATCAAGCTAAGAGCCAAAAACACCCTACAATACAATAGAAGAGGTTCCAAAGGGATGTTTGAGGTTAGTTCCAACCCACAACAACCAAGGAGGATGGATACCTTAGAGGCCAAGGTAGACACTTTGAGTTCCCAACTTACCTCTCAACTTGCTTTTATCCCATCAGAGTTGAGGAACCTTAGCATGCAACAATGTGCTCCCACCCCCTCTACCTCCAAAGCCTTAGTTGCACTAAGTTGTGAGCATTGTGGGTCAGTGATGCATATTAGTAGCCTTTGCCTAAGTGAGCCTGTAGAAGCCAATGCCATGTACTAGGGGAGGTCCAGTTCTACTCCCAACCAAAAATGGGATCCCCATAGCAACACCTACAATGAAGGGTGGAGGTCACACCCACACTTCCGGTGGAGAGACAACAACAACACCATGACCAATTATAAGGGCCAATCTTCTGTTAAAATCTTAAGTTTTGATGAGACTGGCCCATAGATAACATAAGTAAAATAAGTGTAAGTTACCTCTGAATTAAACAAGTAAAATCTGATAGGTAACAGATCACTATCGCTAGAGTAAAGATATATCGCTAATGAAAGGCTCAACAATAGCAGATGGAAACTTAACAGAACATCAAAGTTAAAAATCTCTATCGCTAAGTGTATCCCTATCGCTAATAGATACAAAGGAATAGCAAATGAAGACTTAGAAATATCAAAGTTAATATCTATCACTAAGTCCCTCATTATCGCTAAGAAATTTCCTATCGCTAATCTCTGTCTCTATCGCTAAGGCCCTTAGATAACATGGATAAATACTTAAGGAAAAATGTTAGATCAGTTAACATAATTAGCTAGCGATAACAGATTTAGCTATCGATAACAAGATATCTGAAATGACTTAGAATATTCAAATAGCTCAGTATCCTTAAGCTAATAAGCAAACAAGTAACTAGCAATAATGGGATTAGCTATCGATAGAAGAATGCTTATTGAAGATGACATAGCTAGTACGCTGAACATTGAACTAAAAGCATATGCTAGCGATAATGTTCATATCTATTGATAGAGAAAGCTTGTTGAAATTCCTTAACTGATACATTGTCTCTATCTCCTTGAGCTAATGAAAGGCACTATCGATAACATCCATTACATGAATGCTTGTTTAGCTAACAGTTCAAGTGCAGGAATTATACTATGCAGTTAGCGATAGCAAGGCAAGCTAACGCTACTGAAAAAGCTGCTATACAAGTACAGTTGTTGGAGATGTTCAGAACGCGCAGTCTATCTCTCTCCTAACTTTCTCTATGCATGAACAGTTGAAACTAGAACAGAAGTTTGAATTAGATTTATTGCCAACGGTTATGGACCTCCAACGGATATATTCAAACGGCCACATGAAGCTAAAAGAAAAGGCAAAGCTGTGAAGATATAAATAGATCAAGACTTGCCTCTATAATATAACGATGGAACAGGGCTTTATGTAGAATTGTAAATGACACTGATAGAGAGCAAATCATAGTGAGCTCAGAAATGATAAAAGTATGTTGACTCAAGCGAATTAGAAAAAGAGAGCTAGAGCATTTATTGTTAAATCTGTTAAGCTCTAGAATCGTAGTTTCATCATATATTCCTCTATACTTAAGTGATTATCACAATCTGTTCATTGAGTGAACCTATTTTCTAAAATCCTCCATTGTTTGAGGTTGTTCTAAAGCTTGGTGCTTTAAGAACAGGGTTGTAACCTTACTAGTTGTAAGGGGGAGTGTTTAGAGAGAGTCTAAGCCTCTGATAAGGTTGGTAGGTGATCCAGTGTTATAAAACCTGTGGTAAAGGCTTCACAAGTGCCCGGCTAAACTTGTGGGTTGTAAAGGCTTCTCTTGTGCCCGGTTTAAACAAGAGGGTAGTGGAAATCTCAGGTGGAGCCTAAGGACTGGATGTAGGTTTGGATTGACCGAACCAGGATAAATTCTATGTGCATCATCTCTTCCCTTAACTCTCTTAGCATCCAGCATATTTTACTTACATTCTCTTTAATGCATTTCATGGTTTGAAATATTCACAGTGATAAACCTAAAAAGATTTTAAAGATTGTCATCACTTGTGTTTTGAATAAAAGAATTTAAGTTTTTATTCTATCACCCAATTCACCCCCCCTCTTGGGTGACAGCCAGCACTAACATCTTCTTCCTCTGCAAGGGCTCTAGTTCCCCAAGATTCACCAAGAGTGGATGATTCATGTGATCGAATTCTCAAGAGCATGCAAAGGATGCATGAAGAAATGAATGCTCGTAATGATGCGAGGTTTGCATCTCTTGAGTCTAAGATGGAGCAATGGGAGACTAGAGCTACCAACCTTCAATCCTTTGTGACCCAATTGTCGAATGGTTTGAGTGATAAGCAAGCAAGGTCAAGTGGAGCCTTTCCATCTAACATCGTTATCAACCCAAAGTCCCTTAATACCATCACCTTGAGAAGTGGTAAGAAAGTTAAGTTCCAAGGCCTTGAGGGTGATGAATCTGATGTTGATGAGGAGATTGTTTGTGATAGGCCACCTTTGGGTCTGGGGGAGTATTCTAACTCTAAGACCATTGAGGAGTGCTCCTTGCCTATGCCGACCCCTCCGGTCAAAAGTAAAAGCAATGAAGACAGAAAGCTCCTAGCTACCCCAACTTCTACAAGGAGAAAGAGAGGAGTTTGCTTTGAAACACATGATTCACCCAACCAAGAGCTACAAGAAAAAGGTAAAGAGGTAAAAGTTTCTGATCTTCCTTTTCCTCATTCATACTTGGCTAGTAAAAAGATTGTGGGTGATAAATGTGATAAAGAAATGTTTGACATGTTTAGCAAAGTAGAAGTGAATTTACCTCTCCTTGATTTGATAAAGAAAATGCCCAAGTCGGCAAAGTTTTTGAAATATTTATGTACCAATAAGAGGAAATACAAGCATAGTGAAAGAATCCAACTGGGGTCTAATGTAAGTGCTTTGTTTAAAACACAATTACCTTTGAAATGTAAAGACCTGGATTCTTACACTATTCCTTGTATTATAGGTAAGACCACTATTTCAAACGCTTTACTTGATCTTGGTGATGCTATAAATGTCATGCCTACCTGTATCTTTGAGTCTTTCGGTACCCTATCCATCCGTAATACAAGTGTGGTTCTCCAACTTGCGGACTAAATGATTAGGTATCTTAAAGGCATTTTGGAAGACATCTTGGTGCAAGTTAAAGGTCTTGTGTTCCCAGCTGAATTTTATGTGCTAGATATGACTGTGATAGTACCTTGATTCTTGGCCGCCCCTTTCTTAGAACAGCCAAAACCATTATTAACATGAAGCAAGGTACCATCACCATAACAACTGGGGACCAAGAGATTAAATTTTTGTTTTCTGAGACCATGCGTAATGCTAGTGATGATTGTACTTACCTAGGCACTAGTGCAATTTCTTGTGTGGATGATGATATTAATGAGCTATGTGATGCTATGTTTGTTGATTCATTTGAGCATGTTGAACCATCACCTATTATTTCCCCCTCCCATACTTCTTTATCTTGTGATTGCATTGATGAGGTGCCATGTCTTGCTTGCATTGAGATTGAGAGCTGCCTTTCCACTTTGCATGATTTTGATGCTTATACTTGTTCTTATGATGATATTTTCTGCTCACCCCACACCTAGTGTTCTTGGAAAAGTTTCTATTGCTTGTGATGCAGGTTCTGCTCATCACCTAGGCGCTGTTATACAAGCTACACCAGTAGCTTCACCTATGGTAGATACTTGCTCACCTTGGGAAGTGGAGAAGTTACCGCATATGTAGATGCACCCATGCCTCCTTCCCTAACTTGTAATGACACCATTTTGCCACTTACTAAAATTGAGTTGCAAGAGTTGGTGCCTTCTATGGTAAAACCCCCAATTGTGGACCTCAAACCCTTACCTCCTAACTTGAAATATATGTTTCTTACTGATTCTGATAAGTTGCCTGTTATTATTTTAAGGGCATTATCTGATGTTAAGAAAGGTAGACTAGTTTCTCTTCTTAGGTCTTATAGGGGTGCGATTGGGTGGTCTCTTTTTTGACATTTCAAGGATCAATCGCTCGGTTTGTACTCATAGGATCCTCTTAGAGGAGGGTTCTAAGCCTATTAGGCAACCACATAGGAGACTTAATCCTCTCTTTCTTGATGTGGTGAGGAAAGAGATTGCTAAGCTCTTGAGTGCCGAGATCATTTATTCCATTTCTGATAGTCAGTAGGTGTCACCTGTACAAGTAGTACCGAAGAAAAATGGAATTACTGTTGTCCAGAGTGACAATGATGAGCTTATCCCTACTAGAGTCCATAATTCTTAGAGAGTGTGTATAGATTATAGTAAGCTTAATTCCTCAACTAGAAATGACCACTTTCCCCTACCCTTTATTGACCAAATGCTTGAGAGGATTTCTGGCAAGTCTCACTATTGTTTCCTTGATGGTTTCTCCAAGTACTTCCAAGTACCAATTGCACCGGAGGACCAAGAAAAAACCACCTTTACATGCCCTTTTGGTACATTTGCTTATTGTAGGATGTCATTTGGATTGTGTAATGCTCCCTGTACTTTTCAAAGATGCATGATGTCTATTTTTAGCGATTTGTTGGAGCATAACATGAAGGTGTTTATGGATGATTTCACTATGTATGGTTCTAGCTTTGATGAGTGCCTCTCTAGTTTAGAACTTGTTTTGAAAAGATGTTTGGAAAAGAACTTGGTTTTAAACTATGAGAAGCGTCATTTCATGGTGGATAATGGTGTTGTTTTGGGTCACTTGATCTTCTAAAAGGGGATTGAGGTTGATAAAGCTAAAATTGAAGTTATTGCATCTTTGCCTTATCCTACCAATTTGAAAGAAGTTAGATCATTTCTTGGGCATGCAGGGTTCTATATGCGTTTTATTGAAAATTTTTCAAAGATTGCCTTGCCCCTTTCCTTGTTGCTTAAAAAGGATTTTGATTTTGTATTTGATGATAAATGCAAACATGCCTTTGATAGTTTGAAATCTTCCTTGATTTCTCCTCCCATTATTAGTGTACCTAATTGGCATTTGCCCTTTGAACTTTCATGTGATGCATCTAATTTTGTAGTAGGAGCCATGCTTGGTCAGAGATTTGACAAGATCCCTAGGGTCATTGCATATGCATCTAGGACACTTGATTCCACAAAAGTTAATTATACCATTAGTGAAAAAGAGTTATTTGCTGTGATTTTTGCACTTGACAAGTTTAGACAATATTTGATAAACTCTTATGTAGTAGTATACACTGACAATGCAGATGTGCGGTATTTGTTTCAAAAGCCCCAGTCTAAGGCTAGACTACTGAGATGGGCATTACTGATGCAAGAATTTGATGTGAGGATCAAGGATCGGGCCGGAGCTGAAAATCATGTGGCCGATCATTTGAGCCGCTTGCCTCTTGACACAAAGGGAGTTGATTCTTCTGATCTTTGCATTGACTCTTTTCCTAATCTACTTTATTTACCTTAGCCACTGTTGAGCTTTGGTATGCACATATTGTGAACTATCTTACTGTTGATGTGGTTCCCTCTTCCTTGTTTTATTTCCAGGTTAACAAATTGAAGAGGGAAGCCAAGTACTACATCTGGGACTCGCCTGTCTTTTGGCGCATATGTAGTGACCAGATCATCTGCCGTTGTGTTCCAAACGATGAGATCCACTCTATCCTTACTCATGCTCATTTTTTATCTTGTGGTGGTCATTTTAGTGCTAGAAAGACTGCTAGGAGAGTGTTAGAGTGTAGATTTTTCTGTCATACTTGGTTCAGAGATGCATTTGTTTATTGTAAGTCTTGTGAGAAGTGTCAAAATTTTGGGAGTTGGGATAAGAGGCACGAAATGCCTATGAAGCCTATACATTTTTGTGAGAGTTTTTGACGTGTGGGGCATTTATTTTATGGGACCCTTTCTCCCATCTTGTGGGTTTTCTTACATATTGCTTGGGTTAGACTATGTATCTAGATGGATTGAGGCAATCCCAACTAGGAAAGATGATGCCGCTACTGTTTCTAAGTTCTTACGCTCTCATATCTTTTGTAGGTACGACATTCCTAGAGCAATCATCAATGACCAAGGCACCCATTTTTGCAACCGACTCATCCAATATCTTCTTGCCAAGTATGGAGTCACTCACAAAGTTGCCACACCATACCACCCTCAAACCAATGGGCTTGCTGAAGTTTCAAATTGGGAGGTGAAGAATATACTTGAAAAGTTTGTGAAGCCATCGCGCAAGGATTGGAGTGGTCTTTTGGAGGAAGCACTTTGGGCATACCAGACTACCTATAAGACACGTATTGGGACATCACCCTTTAGGATCATCTATGAGAAGTCTTGTCATTTGCCCATGGAGTTGAAGCATAAGTCATATTGGGCCATCAAGGTTTGTAATGCCGATTTGAAGTCCTCTTTGACCAATTGGATGATGCAACTCCAAGAACTTGAAGAATTAAGGTTGCAAACATATGATGATGGAGTGTCCTACAAGGACAAGTTGAAGAGGCTACATGACAAGCATATCTTGAGGAAGCACTTCCAAGAAGGAGACAAAGTCATGATGTTCTTAGTCTGATTTAAGATTATGCCCGAGAAGTTAAGAGTTAGATGGCAAGGACCATACAAAATTGCTAAAGCTTTCCCATTTGGTGCATATGAGCTTATGAATAAGGTCACCGGACTCACCTTCAAGGCCAACGGCCATTTGCTCAAGCACTACCATGAGCCCGCTCAACCACCTTGATCATGAGGTTGTTCCTTTCCTCTTTACTTGCTCTTATTGCTTTATAATTGCCATATGTTTTTGAGCTAAGTGTGGGGGAGGGAACTTACTTAGTAGGAAAAAGTAGTTGTAGTTGTTTTTAAATTCCTAGGATTAGTAATAAATTCTCCTTGTTCACACCAAGACCACACTTGATTTCCACAAGTTTTGAAAATTCTTTTGGTATATCATTTTGAATTGCTCTTGCCCTCTCCCTATTTTTCTTTTGGCGTTGATGATGTGTTGTGCTTCAATCTTGAATTGGACTTCACAAATTTCCACTTCACCCTAAGAGTTGGGTTAAATTGATATTTCCATGTTTTTGCTACATTAAGGACAATGTAGGAATTAAGTGTGGGGGAGGATGTGCTTTGTAGTAGGAAAAGTGGGTTAAAATTATTGCATCTCGGTTATGTTTTTAGCTTCAAAAATTTTGAACTTTTCCTCACTTCCACTTTTGTTCATCTTTGGACTAGACATGATGTTTTCGGAATTGTTTCGGCAATTATGGGAATTGTTTCATGCTTTTGATATGTTGTTGATGCTATTAATTAATCTTCTTAGTTGGCACTTTGTTGATTGGAATTGATGCTTTATGGTTAATCTTGTTTGTAGTTGATCTTTGTTTATGAGTTTAGGAGAATTTGCCATGTGTGAAGTTTATTTGAGCCTAATTGCTTATTCTTGTGTGGTATCCACTTTGTTTCCATTCTCTATAACTTATTTGCATTCTTGATCAAGGCTTGTTGCATTTAGTCTAATGAAGCATGATAAAGGCATTCATTTTATTCCCTCACATCCCAAACATAAACCACAAACACTCTTTCCATTTGTCACCCCATTTGAGCCATTCACTTGATGTTTTGCATAAATTGCCAATATGTGTAAAGTTGCATCATTGCTTGAATTATATGAAAAATGCCACTACTTTTTTTTGTATATAAGCATGCCATGTATAGAGAAAAACAAAAATACAAAAAGAAAAAAAAGAAAAAAATGTGAAAAAATTGAAAAGTTGCAAAAAGTGCAAAATAAGGTATGTATGGTTGTTGGCAAGTTTCAATTAGTGTTTTGAGTTGAATTAGACATTCAATTATGCACAACATCATGTTTCATTCATTTCATCATGTCATGTGGCCTACTCCATCATTACAACCCCAGAACCCTTTTGATGCATCACACTTCTTGTGTTTAAGTGGAGATCTTAGAATCCCTACAAGCATATGGTAGAATGTGCTCCAAGGTGGACCTTGAGAGTATAAAATGAATCCAACATGGTGAGAAGAGTGAAACACTTATCCTTGATTGACTTTCTCCTTTACTCATCCCCATTGCATTCACTACACTCAATGTTAGCTCTTTATCATCATTTCATTCCTCATTGCTTGTTGGTTAGGGGGTTATCAATTTGCATTAGCTCATATTCATCTAGTATGTTAAAGTTCTCATTTATGCCTTACTTACCATTTGTGCTTAAGCTTTTAAATTTGTCTTTCTCCGAGAGTACCAAGGTTTAAGTGTGGGGGAGTTGACAAATCCTTGGATTTGTGAGCTTTTGTGTGCTTAAATTGAGGTAATTAACATAATTGAGATGCAATATTGCTCTATAAGTGTTTAAATAATATAGATCCTTAAGTTAAAGTAGCATAAAAATAGGGTTAAATTGCCATAATTGAAGTTCAATTAGTATTAGTTGATTTTTAGGGCTCTTTCATTCTTATTTGTTGCATATTTTACTTGTAGGGCTATCTGAGGACCGAATATGTAGGATTCAATATGAGAAGAAGCAATAAAAGTGGGGCTAGAATCTGAAATTTGAAGAAAGAGTCAAAAAACAAGCTTTTGGATAAATTGTGAAAATTACAGAAAAGGACCCTGAAATTTTGAAATTACAGAAAAGGACCTGAAATTTGAAAATTACAGAAAAGTCTCTCTCTGTGGGACCCCATAGCGAGGGTCTGAGATTTTTCTTTGCTTCTGGTCTTCGTCGTAGCACCCCACAGCAAGGCCCACGGTGAGGCCCCAAAACCTGCAGAAAATCAGCATCTGTTTTGGGTCAAATCGGATCCAATTCACTTACCCACTTCTTAACCCAACTTGAGGGGTATTAGACACGAAATTTGGGAGCCCTAGGGCAGATTGTAAGCCACCAAAACCCTAGTTCCTTATTCTCTCAACTCTCTCATCTACATCTTCATCTTCCATCACTTCCACCCCAAATCTCCATGGCAACCACTCTCATCTCTCTTGTTGGTGGTTTCTACATGGAAGGCAGCAACTAAGAGGCATTAATCCTTGGTGATCGAGGTATTTAGCTTGAGCTTGGAGCTTCATTAGGGGAGTTCTTGTTCTCCCACTCTCTCTTCCTCTTGTATTTACATATTTCTAGGAGTCTACGATTTTGTTTATGCAATTTGTTGTATTCTTCATATTTATCTTGTGTCAGAGAGTGGTAGAAATATTTGTAGCTTGTTTTCATTTGTGTATGCTCAACAATTTCTCTTCATTGACTTGAACTTTGTTTAGATGTATGGATTCATCATTTTAAATGAATGTATTAGTTAATATTTTGTGCTATTTAAGGATTCTCATGTAGTGGATTATTTTGTCAAGCGTTTGCATTTGTGAATTGGCTCTTGAATTTTTCAAATTGCATGAGTAGCATTGGGCTTCAATCCTAGAGTCTTGATTTATAATTTGGGATTCTAATAATGAATTAAAATCCTAGGATTAATTAAATGGCAATTTGGGATTACGGTTGTTGGATTAGGAGCCCCTTGCAATTAGCAAATTCACCTTGGTTTTTGAGCTTAATCAACTTGGAGTTAGAGGGATTAGTAAGCTGGATTCTGGTGCTAATCCAAACAACCCAAGCCTAGTCTAGAGGGATTCCTCTACGGATTTTTTGATTAGCCAAAGAATTTCCCAAAAACAACTTAAAGCAATGATTGTTTAAGCCTCTAATCATCAAGGATTATCTATTCCCATTTATCCAAATCTCCCATTTTAATCCAATCTTTTATTTGCATTTTGAAAATATCATACTTTTATACCAACTTCATACTTAAAATCAACCAAAAATGCTTTTACATGTTTAATTGTTTGCATCTAGCTATTAGGAACCATTAGCATTTTTAGGCTCCTCAAGAGAACTACACTCGGGGGTAGCTCCCACTTTCCCCTTGGTCCCATTTGGTGAGCTCTTCACATTTATGTGTAACTAAAACCCTTTTCTAGGCTTACTTTGAACCATTTTATGGATTGAACTTTATAGTTCCTTCCTTTGATGCAATGAATGAATTTATATGTGTGGATTTTTATCTTGTTCTTTATTATACAAGTGCTTGATCACCAATGAAATATGGCTTGAGAAAGTATATTTTGTTTTAGAACTTGGATGAAGTTATGTTGGGCTTGAAATTTATGGTTTTAAATTGATGGTTAGTTAGTAACGTAGAGATATAGTTACTAACCTAACATTGTCATTATGAGGTTCGTTGAGCATTATAGCTTGCATTAATTGTGGCAAGAGATTGTGCAATTAATGCAAGTATAAATTTAATATTGGCTTGAGAAAGCTTTTTCAAATAAAATTGAACATTGAACTCACACATTAATTCATTAAGATGCGAGGAGGGAATTTAACTAGTTCATGAAGTAAAATGGAGATAAGTAATGCTAGGCTTTTTTCCTATCTTGAACAGGTGTGTTTTCAATCATCTTCCTAATTTACAACCTTTTACAATTAAAATTTTGCTTTAAACTTAATCTCTATTTATTCTTACTCGTTTCTAATTAATTGCTCAATTAGTGCTACTTAACTTACTCAAAACACAATCCTTATGGAATGACACTTTTTCTATACTACATTTTATTTTGACCACCTATACGCTTACGATAAAGATTGCAAATGGCTGCTAAGTTAGGGATGTCCCAATAGGTGTCTTGTAAGCCGTCCGATATGCCCAAAGAGCTTCCTCCAATCGATCACTCCAGTCTTTGTGAGATGGCTTCATCATCTTCTCAAGAATATGCTTCACCCCTCGGTTTGAAACTTTAGCTAGCCCATTGGTTTGGGGATAGTCGTAAGGTGTAGCAACTCTGTGAGTAACTCCATACTTGGCAAGTAGTGACTGGATAATCCGGTTGCAGAAGTGTGTGCCCTGATTGCTGATGATAGCTCTAGGAATGACGTACTCACAAAAGATATAAGAGCATAATAACTTAGAAGCAGTAGCAACATCATCTTTCCTAGTTGGGATTGCCTCAACCCATCTAGACACATAATCTACTACAAGCAAAATATGAGAAACCACAGGAAGGGGAAAGGGTCCCATAAAATCAATGCCTCATACATCAAAAACCTCACAAAAGTGCATGGGCCTCATAGGCATTTCATGCCTCTTACCCCAACTCCCAAACTGTTGACACTTCTTGCAAGACTTACAATAAATAAATGCATCTCTAAACAAAGTAGGCCAGAAAAATCCATACTCTAACACTCTCCTGCAATCTTTCTAGCAATAAAATGACCCCCGCAAGATAAAAAATGAGCATGGGTAAGGATAGAGTGGATCTCATTTTTTGTAACAAAAGGCAGATGATCTAGTGACTACATATACACCACAGGGTGGGTGGATCCCAGATATAGTACTTGGCCTCCCCTTTCAATTTGTTAACCAGGAAATGAGACAAGGAAGAGGAAACCACATAGCAATAAGATAGTTCACAATATGGGCATATGTTAGAATAATAAGTTTTGATGATAACTAAACATAACTTAGGCATAAAAAAAGGTTGGGTAAGGATCAGGAATAACTTAGAAACAATCTGATGGAAAATGCTAAGTATTGCCTAATCGATCAGGATCAGATTATGAGTTAAAGAACTAAAGCCTAATTGATCAAGGATAGATTAGAGACATATTAGAAGTTAAGATCATAGGCGCCCAATCGATCAAGAACCCCTGTGATCGATCAGAGAGAGTGAAAAATGAACTAACTGATGGTATGATCGATTAGGGGAATTAGAAGAACTTAGTGCAATCAATTAGATAAGCCTAATCGATCAGAACTTCCCTGTAATTGATCAAAAGAACTAAAGAATAACTCAAGCTAATCTATTTCTAATCTATCAGAAAGGCTTAATCGATCAGAGGAAAATGTGTGATTGATTAGATAAAGGATATAATCTGAATGTAATCTGAGTGCAATCGATTGGATAAGGCTAATCGATCAGAGACCCCATTGTGATCAATCAGACGAGATATTTTCTAACTTCATGTTTAGTGATGCAGGTCCTAATCGATGTATAATACATACGTGATCGACTAGGAACTAGATCCTGTGATCGATCAGAGGCTTTGATCGATGTGGCGATGGATTTAATTCAAACTGAATGAACATGTCTACTTTTATCTTTCAAGTACAAAAGTTGTTCAGACCTATTTTAGGAAGTTAATGTTAGACACAGAAGTCTGCCATTAGAGAGGTTTGATTCAACAACTAAGTTCTGCGATTAATGAAGAGATAGGAATTGAAGCAAACCAAGTAAAATGGAGTTAAATTTTTCCAGAACACAGTCATCTTAACACTCCACCTATAATCATCTCTCCTCAAAAGAAGAAGCAACGGCTATAACTTCATCAACGGGCAAAATTCCAGAGACAAATATAAAAGTGTTAATGAAGAATTTGGTTGAGGCAATTGATCATGTGCATTGATTATTTATACTAAGATATACTTACTGCATTCATATACCTACCAACTTTCAGAGAGATCATTCATTGTCTTTGTACTTTAGTGTGTATCACAATCTGTTCAGTGAGTGAAAAAGTTCTTCTGTAATCTCATTTCAAGTAAGGATTACTCTTAAGATAGTGGGATCACAATTGTTGGGTGTACTCTTACAAGTTGTAAGGGGGAATGATTAGTAAGAAAGAGTTCTTGTTGTTCAATCACTTGTAAAGGCACTCAAGAGCCTGATTGAATCTTGAGGGATTAGTGGAACCAAACTGAAGGTTGGAGAACTGGACGTAGGCCATGAGTTTGGGCTAAACCAGTATAAGGGTCTGTGTCTTGACTTGTTAAAAATCTGATTAACACAATTCACCCCCTCTTGTGTATTTGTGCAAATTACAACATACCAAGGCTCAATAATGGCCAGGGCAAACAAGGTAGAATCAGGAAAATAATCAATGCAAATATTAGAAAAATCAACACCCCTTATGTCGGGAGGTAAGCGACTCAAGTGATCAGCCACATGATTTTTAGCTCCGGCCCAATCTTTGATCCTTACATAAAATTCTTGCATCAGAAGAGCCCATCTCAGTAGTCTAGCCTTAGACTGGGGCTTTTGGAACAAAAATCGCTCAGCTACATGGTCAATGTATACTACCACAGAAGAGTTAATGAAATATTGTCTAAACTTATCAAGCGCAAACCCTTTTTAGTAGTGGTGTAATTAATTTGTGTTGAATCAAGTGTTCTAGATATATATGCAATAACTCAAGGGACCTTGTTAACTCTCTGGCCAAGCATAGGTCCTACTGCAAAATTAGATGCATCACATGAAAGCTCAAAAGGAAAATGCCAATTAGGTGCACTAATGATGGAAGGAGAAGTCAAGACTTCAAAGCGTCAAAGGCATGCTTGCATTTATCATAAAAAACAAAATCAGAATCCTTTTTAAGAAAAGAGGAAAATGGTAAGGCAATTTTTGAAAAATTAGCAATTAATCTCCTATAGAACGCCGCATGCCCAAGAAATGATCTAATTTCTCTCAAATTGGTAGGATAGGGAAAAGATGAAATAACTTCAATTTTAGCTTTGTCAACCTCAATCCCCTTTTTGGAGATCAAGTAATGCAAAACAATGGCTATCCACCATAAAATGACACTTCTCATAGTTCAAAACCAACTTCTTTTCCAAACAACTTTTCAAAACAAGTTCTAAACTAGGAAAGGCACTCATTGAAGCTAGAACCATACATAGTGAAATCATCCATAAAGGCCTCCATGTTATGCTCCAACAAATCACTAAAAATGGACATCATGCAACTTTGAAAAGTACAAGCATCACATAGTCCAAATAGCATCCTCTGATAGGCAGAGGTAGCAAAAGGACATGTGAAGGTGGTTTTTTTCTTAGCCCTTTGGAGCAATTGGTACTTGAAAATACCCAGAGAAACCATCAAGGAAACAACAATGGGACTTGCCAGAAATTCTCTCAAGCACTTGGTCAATGAAGGGTAAGGGAAAGTAGTCCTTTCTAGTCGAGGAATTAAGCTTCCTATAGTCTATACACACTTTCTAAGAATTCTGGACTCTAATGGGGATATGCTCATTGTTGTTACTCTGGACAACGGTAACTCCACTCTTTTCGGCACTACTTGTTTCGATGACACCTCTCATTGTTAGAAATGGGATAAATGATCCCTGTACTTAAGAGCTTAGCTATCTCTTTTCTCACCACATCAAGAATGAGAAGATTTAGTTTCCTCTGTGGTTGCCGAATTGGCTTAGAACCCTCCTCCAAGAGGATTCTTTGTGTACAAACTAAGGAATTGATCCCTAGAATGTCAGCCAATGACCACCCAATTGCACCCCAATATAACTTAAGAAGAGAAACTAGTATACCTTCCTCAACATCAAACAATGAACTTGAAATAATCACAAGTAATTTATTAGAATCAGCAAGAAACACATATTTCAAGTTAGAAGATAAGGATTTAATTAAGATCCATAATTGGAGGTTTTGCCACAGACGGCACCAACTCCTGAAGCTTAAGTGTAGCAAGTGGTAGAATGGTGTCATCACTAGGTGGGGAAGGGCAATAGGTGCATCCATGCATGCGGTAACTTCTCTACTTCCCATAGGTAAGCAAGTATCCACTAAAGACAAAGCTACCGGCGTAGCTTGCATGACAATGTCTATGTGGTTAGTAGGACCTGCACCACAATCAGATGAAACTTTCCCAAGACCACTAGATGTGAGGTGAGCAGATATAACATCATAAGAGCAAGTAGAAGCATCAAAATCATGTGAAGTGGAAAGCTAGCTTTCAATCTCAATGCAAGCAAGACATGACACGTCATCAACGCAATCACAAAACAAAGAAGTATGGGAGGGGGAAATAACAGGTGATGGATCAACATGCTCAAATGGATCAACAAACATAGCATCACATTTCTCATCAATATCATCATCCACACAAGAAATAACACTAATGCCTAGGTAAGTGCAATCATCACTAGCATTGTGCATGGTTTGAGAAAACAGAAATTTGACCTCTTGGTCCCCAACCCTCATAGTATTGTACCCTTTTTCATGTCAATAATGGTTTTGGCTATCCTAAGGAAGGGTCAACCTAGAATTAAAGTACTCTCACTAGGGTTATCACTTGTTATGACACATAAAAATCAGCTGGGAACACAAGACCTTTCACTTGCACCAAGATGTCTTCCAAGATGCCCTTTGTAACACCTACTTAAACTTCCTCATGCTTTAAATTAATGCCTATAAAATGTAATTTCCAAGCTAATAAAAATTGGGACGTTACACCCTTGGGATACCTAATTATTAAGTCCACAAGTTGCAGAACCACACTTGTATCCCAAATATATTGGGTACCTGACGACTCAAAAATAGAGTTAGACATGACATTTATAGCAGCCCCAAGATCTAGTAAAATATTTTAAATGGTGGTCTTGCCTATGATACAAGGAATAGTGTAAGAACTCGGGTCTTTGCACTTCAAAGGTAATTTTGGTTTAAACAAAGTTCTTACATTAGACCCCAGTTGGATTCTTTCACTATGCTTGTATTTCCTCTTGTTGGTGTATAAATCTTTCAAAAACTTTGCCTACTTGGGCATTTTCTTTATTAAATCAAGGAGAGGCAAATTCACTTCTACTTTGCTAAACATATCAAACATCTCTTTATCACACTTGTCATCAGAATCCCTTTTATAGCCAAATAGGAATGAGGAAAAGGAAGATCAGAAACTTTTAACTCTTTACATTTTTCTTGTGCCTCTTGGTTGGGTGACTCATGTATTTCAAAGCGAACACCTCTCTTGCTTCTTCACTACTACAAAAAATAGAATCTACGTCTCCATTTCACGTCTCTTTTTTGAATATTAGATGTAGAAAAAAGGTGGTGGCAAAATTGTAAATATCTGAAAAGTTTCAACGTCTCTTTTTCAATTATGAGACGTGAATTCTAGGAAAAAAGAGCGCTAAATACCAAAATAAGAGCAGGAAAAGAGTTTCAACGTCTCACTTTAAAAGTGAGACGTTGAAAGTATACTTTCCACGTCTCACTTATAAAAGTGAGACGTGAAAAGTATTTTAAAATATGAAAATAAGAGCGTTAAATACGAAAATAAGAGTAGGAAAAGAGTTTCAACGTCTCACTTTAAAAATGAGACGTTGAAAGTATACTTTCCACGTCTCACTTTTATAAGTGAAACGTGGAAAGTATTTTTCCACGTCTCACTTTTAAGGTGAGACGTAGAAAACATTTGTTTAAAATATTTTTAACGTCTCACTTTTAAAAGTGAGACGTTGAAAGTATTTTTTCACATCTCACTTTAAAAGTGAGACGTAGAAAACATTTATTTTACCTTCTTTCAACGTCTCACTTTGAAAGTGAGACGTTAAACCTTGCGATCTCTTCTATTTTTAGTTAAAACCCTTTCGTCTTTCTTCTTACCTTGCCATTGAACCAGCCACCCCCTCATACCCTTACCCCCTTTCTCTCTGCGGATCCCTCCTTCTCTCCCACCATCGTCTACCACACCACGCCAAGCATCATCGTCTACCACTCAAATCGACACCAGATCATCGCAGTCGTCCGAGCTTCTCCCCGCCGTGACAGTCCAGATCGCAGTCTCCCTTCTCTGTGTCCAGATCGAAGCCTGAGCTCTCTCTGGCACCGTATTCCACCCAAAGTGTGAACCCCAGCTTTTGCCCTGTTTTCACTGCCGATTCTCACTGCCATCTCGCCCTCCTATCTTCTCTGTGTTCAAAGTGTGAACCCTAGCTTCTGCCCTGTTTTCACCAAGTTCATTTTAGGTAAGCTAATTTCTTGTCTTTGATTTCAAATTTGTAATACGATGAGAAATTAGGAAGTACCTATGCATTTGACATTCAGATTTCAAATTAGGAATACCACCCAATTTCTGACTTAATCTCAAGGAAGGATCTAAGCTTGTTTTCTGTTTTCTGCGTTCTACAGATGAAAGGATGTGGGGTTTTTTTATTCTCTATGCATCACTTTTATAATTTTTAACGATGGTTTCATATGCAGAGTGGATGTTTCAACCTCATATGAGCAGCAGAGCAGTTGAATAAGATGAAACTTGATTAGCCCTAGAGATGTAATTAAAGATGTGATTATTTCTGAAACGTGTTTTTTGGTGAAGCTGGGGTTGTTGTAGGCACTACTGGAGGAGGATTCACTCCTCATGTCGTTATTGTGCATCCTGGCGAGGTATGAATATAGTGAAACTTGTATATCTGCATATGGGGTTTTAAATGAACGGCCAATGAATTTTTTGTTGTTTTTTTTTGTTTATCTATTCGCAGGATCTGGTGAATACAGCAATATCATTTTCTCAGAAACCCCCTCGAACTGTTTGCGTCATTTCTACTACGGGCATGGTTAACAATGTCATTATTCGCCAGTCTGGTGTTGTTAGGAGATCTGAGGTCCCATATCATCATCTTATGCACTCTTTAAGTTTAAATGGCTACTTATATTCTTTTGGCTTGATTATTATATTCTTCCCATCAATTCCTTTTCTTTATGTAATTTCACTTTGTTATCTACATTTCGAGGTTTCATTGTAGCCTTTGGCTGTCTCTTCCATTTTGGTACATGCAGGGCCTCTTCGAGATCTTGTCATTCACTGGATCATACACTGTGGCTGCACAGCGCAGAAGTGGCTTGTTTTGTGTTTCTCTGGCTAAAACTGATGGCAAAGTCTTTGGAGGTAGGTTAGAGGGCCCAATGATTGCTGCTGCACCTGTTCAAGTAAGAACCTTTTATTGAAGTATCCATCTAGGATTATAATGGGATATGCATAAGCTTTATAATTGTTACTGTAGCACTCATGAGCATTTTTAGTATTGCAGAGCAGTTGAATACCACTCAATTACATTTTTTATAATTTCATGTTTGAGATCAATCTTTCATTTTTACACCCATTTCATTTTCCTTTTATTTCACTTTTGAACATAATTCAGAAGAGATTAGCTAGGCACTTGCTATCTGAATTCCTACCTCCAACCACCAAAACTTGTATTGGATGGCTTTGGATTTTTGTATATTTTTGGAGTGAGTTCCTGGATGTCCCCTGATTGTACAATGAACGGGTGAGATTGGGTCCAGACACTTAGGACCTACTTAGGGGTGCAAATCTCATCCATTTATTTTATCTGGGTAAAGTGTGGTCGGCTTCTGACTGCTGTCTCTGCATTTGTTTTCTTTGGTAGTCACAGTCAGGCTTCAGTTTCAATATTTTAACAACATTCTTGTGTCTCTTCAATAATGGTAGTAACTAAATACCATCATCTTCTTCTTTATGGGCACAATATGCCCCCACATACCAGAAATAGTCTTCTTTACCTTGCTTTTTGCCAAAAAATTATTGCAGACATTTGGGCTTTCAGAACTTCATGATGATATATCATTTTATCTGTAATGAAAAATATATTATTTTTCCATGAACTATTCACTTCATTTGCATATAGATGTATATATAAACTTTACATACACATTTATTTTATCTTATAAGGGGAGGTTTGAACTTCAGATTTCTACTGACAGCATATACTCACTTGACTTTCATGACTTGTCATATGAGTTTATTTTCTGTGGCTTAGTTATGCGGCCCCTTGAAGATAAGGGGATCTTTGAAATGTGTTGTTATTTTGTCACTCATTTGCTTGCTGAATAACAAATTTAACTTAACAGGCCATAAGGACCTGCATTTTTTATATGATATTTCATTTTATTTATTAGTTATATTTATTTTTTTGTGACTGTCATATTATGGTGGGTCCAAATTTGAACAATGGTTTCTTTATGATACTTGCAGGTGATTGGAGTTGTTGGGTTCATGAATTAGCGGCTAGAAATTCCAAAGGATGTTGATCCAAAGTGGGCCCTTTTTCCAAGTGCTTTTATACTTTAATTGTTAGGGAGTATGAGAATATTTTTTGTTAAGATTTATAATTGTTATGGTGAGTTTTTTTTGTTAACCATTCCATATTTTAGGATCAAAGTTGTATTCTAACATTTTTGTAATATTAGTTTGGCAATAATAAAAGTAGTTCATTTTGATCATTTTAAGTGTTGTATTTCTATTATTCTGATAAAATATTGAGATCTTTTTTTGGAATGGGGATAATCATAGTCATTATAAAATATATCCTTTTTTTAAAAAAAAAAAGACTTTCCACGTCTCTTTTTCAAAAATGAGACGTGGAAAGTCTCACTTTCCACGTCTCACATTCAAAAAAGAGACGTGAAAAGTTGGCACTGGCCACTTTCCACGTCTCACATTTTAATGTGAGACGTGGAAAGTGAGACTTTCCACGTCTCATTTTTTAAAAAGAGACGTGGAAAGTGGCCACTTTTCACGTCTCATATTTAAATTGAGACGTGGAAAGTTCAGACTTTCTACGTCTCCTCTATTCACGTCCCACCAAAAAGAGACATGAAAAGTCCAAAAAAAGAGACGTGAAAAGTGTTTTCTGTAGTAGTGCTTGTGGAAGGTGGGGCAGCTAAGAGCTTTTTCTCTTGATCACTCTCACTTTGGACTATGGTAGTCAGCTTAGGCAAAGTACTCCTCAATGGTCTTGGAGTTAGAACACTCCCCATTGCTTGAAGGTGGTCTATCACACTCAATCTCCTCATCTACATCAGTCTCATCATCCTCAAGGTCTTGAAATTTAACTTTCTTACAACTCCTCAAGGTGATGGCATTGAGGGACTTTGGGTTTATCACAGTGTTAGAAGGAGAAGCCCCACTTGACCTTGCTTTCTTGTCACTCAAACCGTCTAACAATTAGGTCACAAAGGATTGAAGGTTGGTAGCTCTAGTCTCCCATTGCTCCATTTTGGACTTAAGAGATGCAAACCTCGCATAGTTGCAACCATTCATGTCCTCATGCATCCTTTGAATGCTCTTAAGAAGTTGAGCATTAGCATCATCCCCCTTTGATTAATCTTGGGGAACTAAAGACCTTTGAGAAGAAAAAGATTAGGGTGTGACCTCTACCCTTCATCGTAGGTGTTGTTATAGGGATCCCATTTCTAGTTGGGATTAGCATTGGACCTCCCCTAGTACATGGCACTAACATCTACTGGCTCATTAGGACAAATATTTGTAATGTACATAACTGACCCACAATGCTCACAACTCAGTGCAACTAAGGCTGTGGAAGTAGAAGGAGCACACTGTTGCATGCTAAGGTTCCTCAACTTTGAAAGGCAAGTTGAGAAGTGAGCTCGGAACTTAGATTGTCTACCTTGGCCTCCAACGGATCCATCCTCCTTGATTGTTGTGGGTCAGAGCTCACCTAAAAAAACCCTTTGGAACGTCTTCTATTATATTGTTTGGTGTTCTTGGCTCTCATCTTGATCATAGCCCTAGCCTCCTCGGCAGGTAGGTCTTCCAAAGAATAACCGGCACTAGCAACCATGATGCTTCTTTCATTGGACAAGAGCTCTTTGTAGAAGTATTGAATCAATTGCTCATCAATGATATGATGGTGTGGATACTTGGCCAACAACTCTTGGAACCAGCACCAATACCCATAGAAGTTCTCAGATAGGTCTTGTTGAATGGAGTAGATGTCCTTTTTCAAATCTTCAGTCTTAACATCCGGGAAGTAATGCTCTAGGAATGCCCGCCTTGAACTAGCCTAAGAAGTGAGGGCATTCTCATCATGTCTAGGTAAGAGTCTAAATCATTCCTTAGCCTTCCCATCTACTAACAAGTGAAACACTTTCATCAGCACATCGTCAATGTTCACTCCAACCGGCTTCATGCTTGAACATGCGAGGTGGATCCCATATAGATGACTATATGGGTCCTCCCCTTCCAGACCTACAAAATGTGTCAAAGCTGTGATTAGAAGTCCTTTAATCTCAATAACATCATGTAAAGCAGGATATGCAGTTTGAAATGGATCATATGTGACCCCAGTAGATGTGACCTACCTAATGCTTCTCCTCCTAGAGATATCATTATTTCCTGCTCCCTCACCCTTACCATTATGTGCATTGGGTGTTAGGAGGTTTGCATTGGGAATATTGGGTGGTAGTTGATGGGCCATTTGTGGGATGTCTAAGGGAATCTATATATGGATAGAGTTTTTGGTATCTGAGTGAGAGGAGAGGAAAGGCTAGACTCCGTAAAAGAATACTCCTCTAAAATTGGGCTAGAAGGACCACCTTGATTGGCTCTCCTAAGTTGACTAAGGTTTCGCTCAATCCTAAGGTTAATGGATGGAAGGTTTCATCCTCTTCTTCGTTTCCCTCTAGTCATGCACAATGCAGCTCAAACAAGTAGAAGAAGAAATCAAGAGCAAGTCAGGGTTAAGTCACACAAGGCACAGACAATAAGTGGACTATTAGCAGCAACCAAGACTTAGAATATACAAAACTCAAGCAAAATAAATGGTATGTGATGTATGGAAGTGTATGTGTGTATATGAAGTGTGTATGAAGTGTATATGTATGAGTATGGTATGCGTAGGAGGTGTATGTGTAGCAACAAATGGAGAGAAGACAACAAAAATAGGGGCTGTCAGGGGAGCTCACCGTGGGTGCTCACTGTGACGAGGGAAGAACACTTCTACCAGTGAAGTTATGCAGAACGCAGATTTTTTCAGAAATTAACACAAGTTGGGTAAAAATATGATGTACCATTTCAAACAAGTGCCAAATAACCAGAGCAAGTGTACGATGCAAAAATCAAGCTTGAAAAAGTTTGAAATCCAATTTTAGCCACTTGAGTTCCAAAAATACCATTTGTGTAAGAAATTGAGTTAAGTGGCCAAATTGTGCAAAAGAGTTCAAATTGGTATGCTATGCACAAGTGTGTTTCAAACTGCAAAAAAATGACTTGGAGGATAGCATCATGCACTCAAAATCAAGCAAGAGCAAGCATTAACAAGTTAGTGCAATAAGTCTATGACTAAAGCAACCAAGCACACAAGTATGTCAAAGAGCAAAGAAAAAGGGAAAAAGTCTATACTAATTTTTAGGGATTTTCAAAGTATGGTATGCAAAAAGAAAATCTAAACCTAAATGCAACTAGAAGCTAGACTCGGCCAAAGCAAGTTTGACAATCGGCTAGTAGGGAACCAATTACTTGTCTCCCCGGCAATGGTGCCACTTGAAGAGCTCTAAAATTGGGATTAAAATCGATGTAGTGCCGCCTTGGATCCGCTCTCCAAGAAATTAAACCCAAGGGGTAGTGGAAGCTATCCCCAGGTGTCGATCACAAGGAGCCTTAATGCAATTTAATTCCTAGTAGCTATATGTGAAACTTGTTAAAGATAGGTAAATGGTAAAGGCATCTTTGTTTGCTTTTAATTATAAAATTGGTATTGTGAGGAAAGTATAATATGTTCAATCAAAAATTGGAGATTGGACAAAAGGGAGATTTGGACTAAAAAGGGGATAAAAATCATTCTTGATGAATGAAAGTCTTGGGAATCATTGCTTCAAAAGATTTCTAGTGAGTGTTTGTTGATTTTCAACAAAACCCTAGAGGGACCCCTCGTTGCTAGGCTTAGGTTAACTTAATTAATGCCGAAGCCCCGCACATTACTTAATTTAACCTACGTTGATTAAGTTCAAAATCAAGAAGTAATTAATTATGAAGGACTCTTAATCCATGATTTGGGCCACCCCACAATTGCTCTAAGTTTCTTTCCAAATCCTAATTCATTGATGGCCACCCATACAATGAGTTAAGGCCTAAAGAGTGTATGACCCATGTCTTAACACAATAAATTAATTCTTATGCTATCTAACTCAAGCAAGTTACTTAACATTTTTAATCCACTAACCAAGTCACCTTGCATTAGCACATAATTTTCACAAAGAGAATAACAAAATCATGAACCCATAAATTTCATTAAACTCAAAGTTAATACAAAACAATGTCAAGCATTTGAACAAGAAAGAAACAACACAAATAGTTCCTAACACTTATACAACATGTAGAAATTCAAGAACACAACTAATTGCTACACAAATGTCCCTAGAACCCTAGAAAACATAAGCATAACAAGAGGAAGAAGATTAGAAATAAAACTCCCTAATATGCTCCAATGCTCATCCCTTGGCTTCCACCACCAAGAATGGTGAAGCCTAGCTGCTACTTTCCATGGAAGAACCAGCAAAAAGAAGGAGGGTGTGGAAGCCATGGATTTGGGGTGGAATGGATAAAGAGGATGAGAGATATAGATGAAAGAATGAGATATCTAGGGTTAGAGAGTGTGTGTGGTGAACCAAATCTGACCTAAGAGCTTCAAAATCGTGCTTCATATCATCCTTAAGTATGGTCATAAGTGAGTGCAAGATTGGATCCAGGTTGAGGCCCAAAAATAAAGTTTGATGTGTTACAGAATCATGGCCTCGGCGTAGTCCTCACTATGGGGTGCCATGGTGAGGTACAAAAGCGATGTGATTTTTTAGGACCTCTCTGTGGGGTGCCATGGTGAGAGGCTTTTCTGTAATTTTCAGAAAGTTCTGGGTCATTTTCTGTAATTTTCACAATTTATCTAGAAACTTGTATTTTAACTTTTTTCTGGAATTTTCAACTTATTGCCCCAATTTCTCCCCTTTTCAAGGTCCCTACAATATAAAATAACCTCAAGAAAGATGAATACCTCCAAATAATTAATTAAATAAAGAGTAATCACAAAAACATTCCAAAGATGCTCTTTTTACCACTAAGTGCATGTAATTACTCTGGAACCTAATTTCTTCACAAGATATTCATTAATGTCCAAATTTTAACACCCCAAATTTTAGAAAATAGAAAATAGGAAATTATTTAAGATTTTAGAAATGTAACTAACATATTAAAAAGCATTGAAAATGAATTTATGATGTTTTAGGCATTTTTAATAAATTTTAGTGTGTATACCAAGATGAATGCTTCATAACACTAAAGATAAGCTTTCTAAAAATTCCTTGAGCTTGTGTGTGTGTGTGTTGGAGTTGAAAGAAAATTTTCCGAATCTTATTCAAGTCAATTGCAATACCCCAACTCATGTATAAACTCTCATTTTTTCGAATTTTATCCACCCTTTTCTTTTTCCCTGCCCACTCACAACTTACATCACATAATTTTTGAATCAAAAGGACTTTTCAGCTTGTAACTTGGCCAGGATATAAGGTACTTAAAATGAAAGGGAATAAGGATATATACAAAAACCTTGAGATAATGGACTTGATGTATTTTTCAGACACCCATTCTTTTCTCTATTCATTTGAGCAACTTTGTTGGTCCTTACCAAGCTTTATTGGGCATAAATATCCCATTTTTTTTTCTTCCTAACCCATTATCTCAAAGCAGGATGATTCTTATGGTTTTTCAGGCTTACGGGTTAGGATTTTAATTGGGTTTGCAAAAGACAAAATCTTGGTTTTTCTTTTAGGCTCAAATATTAGGATCAAATGGTATATATATCATCAAGGTCAGCTTGAAAGGCCCAATCGCATTTAAGAATTGCCTTTATCATTTGTCAAAAATCATATAAAGCTTGCTATGCATGTTAAGGTCTTCCAAAGAGGATTTTTAAAATTTTCAAATGAGAAAACACACATAAACCGGTTTACCACAACTGCCCTTCCTAAAACCCATCATATTAACTCTCACTCCTTTTGTGCTTAATTTTACTCACAGGAATTTAAGAAAAGGCCTGCTCTAATATCACAATTCATATCATACAATGCATACATATCCAATTTTCTACCTATCATCCAGTCAAGCAACTTATTTCAATCATTGAACTTTCACACCATTTTCAAGCAGGCTCATATTCACAAATCAAACAAAATTGCAACAACTTTAGCTTGGCAAAGCATTCACATACTTCCATCACTATGTATCCCTATTATTTACAGCCAAAAGTTTTCAAAAAAATGATATACCCTCACCCCCAAACTTAAAATTGACAATGTCCTCACTTGTCAACAGGGAAAAATAAGGGTCTTCCTCCATTGAAAACAATTTCATGGAAGGATAAAAAAATATGCAACAATGTGAAAGTTAGCTGAATCATGTGCAAAAGGAGCTAACTAGAATGACAGTTCACACTATGCATAAATGCGCAATAAGAACCTTATCAACCGTTAAATCCACTACCACAATCTGTACTGGTTCAAACAACAGGTAATCAAAAGATAGAGTTTGGTGACATTTTACCATCAAAAGCATGTAACAGGGAAAAGTTTAAATGACTACAATCAACTTGAAAATGAAATACAAACAAAACAAAGCCATAAACAACATAAAAACAACTAAAACAAAGCGGTCAGTCATCCGCCTCATCCCAGGAGTCGCCCTCCTGCCAGCTCTCCTCTGAACCATCCGCATCCCTGTCAGAGTCTTCCTCCACATCGGCATCTGCAACCACTGGTGCTTTACCGTGCTCGCTTCTCTCTCTAACTTCTTCCGACCCCTTCCAACGATTTTCCAATTCCTCATCATCAGATGGCTCTATTTCCAGCTTGAGAGACATCTTTTTGACCATTTTGCGCAAGAGGCGATTCTCAGCCCGCTGGTGCCTCCATTCAAGCATCATCTGATTGCCCCATTGGTCAATCAGCCTCCTCATCTCACCACGTGTGGCTGGGGCGCTGTCAGAGACTGCATCCGGCATTGGCACATCTTGGTTTGGGGCTGGAACAGCAGGTACCTCAACCCCTTTGAGTGTCTCATAGTCAAAATCGGGGACCAGATAAAAATGGGCGTCATCATCAGGGTCATCCACACCCCGAGCAGCAAACAGATCAGAAATGAAGTGTGGGAACGCCAGGACTGCTCCCTCTCTAGGGGTGGTAGCACTGTGAAGGATGCTATTATATATGATGACCTCGATCTGAACGGGCAACCCCTTGATAAAGCAATAGACAAGCAGGGCTAATTCTTTGGTCAAATCACTCAAATGCGCTGTAGGGATCACGTTGAAGCAGATAAAATGGAGCCATGCTTTAGCATCGGGAGTCAAGTATTTTCTTTTCAAATACATCTGGTTCCCAGTCCTTTGGAACCATCCTGGCTCCCCCGAAATGACTAGTGTCTTAGCCATGTCACCAAAAGGGTACTTCCTTGTTTCCTCTTTGATACGCTTGTAGTGACAGTAAGGGAGAGTGGGAAGGCTGTAAAAATCCTTGATGACGGATGGTGTGATAAAACGAGATAGCACGTGACGATGACTTGGATCCAGAATGTTCTCAATCAACCCCGTTTCAGCTTGCTTATAATAGTGCCGGACCAGTGTCTCATTGCCCCGTTGTCTCGGGCCCAAAAGCTTGTCAAACTTATAGTGCTCGGTTGCCTGCTTGTAAAAAGGTACTAGATCCGTCTCAGGGAAATAGCGCTCTTGAAGGAGTGGCCTGATCTTCTTCTTATCCATTGGGGCTTTGCTCTTTTTCTTTGACGGAGGGCGAGGATCTTGCGGTTGGCTGGAGGATGATTCTTGAGACCGTTTACCCCTTCCAGCTAACATCTTGTGGCGAGGCATGGTCTAGGGGAGCAAACCAACAAAAGGGAAGCAAACCAACAAGCCAAAAACAGACCAAACAGATTGAATGAGTATAAAGATTGAGACACAATCACTACTTTAACAAAGTCTGAATCTCAACAAAAAGGCTATTAAACTAAGTCCAACAAAAGAGCCTGACCCCCAAACTTCAATTATTTTAACCCTTTAGCACGTCAGTCAAAAATTCCAAGCCTAATCCTAAGCCTCACTGCCGTATCAACTGGCCCATAAAAGCCCAATAACGCCAAAAACATAGCCCTATTCACCCCCAACACTGGGGTATGAAGGGACCACATAATGCACTTTATAGACAACAAAATTTCCACGAGAGACCAAAAATTATTCCTGTACATGAGGCCAGTGTAAATTGACTACATATGGGCCCAGATTGTCAGACAAAATTCTTGCAGGCCCCATAACACCAGACTAAGTTCAGAGGGTCCCCACTACCTAAAAATAGCATATTCAATTTGTACTACCCTCCAAAATGTAAACATCAAACCAGAATGAGAAAACTATATCACCCATGCAAAACTCATATGCAAAAAAAAATCATCATCTTCCCTGTTCATCCCTATCAAACCCAATCAACCCCATATCTCCCTAGTTCTTCAATACTTTTAAGATATACATGATTCTAACAAAGAGCAAGCAAAAGAGTGGAGGAATCATACCACAAAGAGGGAGATAGGAAGATGAAATCAAAATCTGATTTGGAGAGGAGAGTGAGGGCCGAAAATCTCTAATGGGGTCCTTGGGAACGTTGTGAATGCTTGAGAACGTGGTAGAAGAGAAGAACAAGGGCTTTTAATGAGTGTGGATGCAATGGGTATCGTGGAATTGTGAAGAAAGATGAGGAAGACGAAGAACGAGAGGGAGGACGAGAGAGACGGCGAAGAAGAGAGGGGGAAAATGATATAGAAAATAGGAATAGGATTTGTGAAAGGTAGAAGAAGATAAAAATAAAATGAAACGGTGAGAGTGGAATTTGAAAGGGTGTGATGAATTTGGATTGAAAATGGACTAGATTCAAAGGGGTAAAAGAAAAAAATAACAAAGGTAACTGCCCAGTTTTCGTGGAAGGCAGAGCTGGGGTGAGCTCGCTGTGACTTTCGCCGCGGCGAAGTACACGGCGAGAAAGGATGAGCATGCAGAGGGTGAGGGTGTTCGCCGTGGGTTTCGCCGCGGCGAACCCACGGCGAAAAGTTCCACAAGGTCAGAGGCATGAGTAGTTCGCCGTGACTCTCGCCGCGGCGAAGTCGACGGCGAGCTTGATTATTCTCTGCCAAAATCCAATTTTCGTGCTCCAGCTTCCCAAAATTTTTCAAGTTTAACACTCAATTCATTTAAAGCACAAAATCTACCAAAAGCACCAAAATTTTCAGATCTATGATCACTTCATATTCAGATCTGCACCCTATTCCCAAAAGTTAATTTCACTACCCCCAAACTTTCCAACAGTTCAGTTCACACTTTTCATAACACAATCCAGTCCATAGCAGCATTACACACCAATGCAATTCAATATTGTCAAATCAATCACCCAAGAAACAAAAGTTTTCACCTCACACACCAAAAATTCATCAAGTGGATATTCAGTGAAATTTATCAGATAAACTCATGCAAAATGGTGTTGTAAGAATACTCCCCTTTGTAGTTTACTTCTTGCTTTCAAGATTCCAACTTTCCATGCCCTTCCACCCCTGTCTTCCATCCATACTTGCAAGAACCACCTTTCCTCCTACAAAAAGGAAGAACAAGGATAAATCTACTAACCTAATAAGAAAAGACTTGAAAACTAAAGTCAAAAGAAAAGAAAAAAAAATTTTAGAGCTTGGGTTGCCTCCCAAGAAGCGCTTGGTTTAGAGTCCTCAGCCAGACTTTCTCTCTTCTTCAAGAAGGATCAGAAAGAGGTAATTTGACTGATGCACGATCCACTTCACCACCCCAGTAATGCTTCAGTCTTTGACCGTTGGCTTTAAATTTCTCTCCATCATTGCTTTCAAGCTCCACCACACCACCGTCAAGCGCTTGGACCACAGTGAACGGTCCTGACCATCGGGATTTGAGTTTTCCCGGAAATAGTTTCAGCTTAGAATTAAACAAGAGTACTCTTTGTCCTGGCACAAAAGTCTTGGAGATAATCTTCTTGTCATGCCACCTCTTTGTCTTCTCCTTGTATAACCTTGAACTCTCATAAGCATTGAATCGAAATTCCTCAAGTTCATTAAGTTGAAGGAGCCTCTTTTCACCCACAGCCTTTGCATCAAAGTTGAGCTTTTTGATAGCCCAATAAGCATTATGTTCCAATTCCACCGGTAGATGGCATACCTTTCCAAACACCATCCGATAAGGAGACATACCAATGGGAGTCTTGTATGCCGTTCGATAGGCCCACAATGCATCATCAAGTTTAAGGGACCAATCCTTTCTAGTGGTGCTTACGGTTTTCTCAAGGATTTTCTTGATTTCCCGATTGGAGATTTCAGCTTGGCCATTAGTCTGAGGATGGTATGGCAAAGTGACCTTGTGCCTCACACCATATTTCTTCAAAAGAGCTTGAAATTGATTGTTGCAAAAATGAGTACCTCCATCACTCACAATGGCCCTAGGGGCCCCAAAACGGGTAAAAATATGTTTCTTCAAGAACTTCACCACCACCTTTGCATCATTAGTGGGTAAAGCAATTGCTTCAACCCATTTCGAAACATAATCAACGGCAACCAAGATGTATTGATTATTGAAAGACTTGGGAAAAGGTTCCATAAAATCAATGCCCCACACATCAAATAATTCCACTTCCAACATGTTGTTCAGAGGCATTTCATTTCTTCTAGAGATGTTTCCCAATCTTTGACATTGATCACAATTCACCGCAAACTCATAAGAGTCTTTGAACAGGGAAGGCCAATAGAAACCACACTGTAGAACCTTAGCAGCAGTTTTGTTGCCTCCAAAGTGTCCCCCATATTCGGAAGAATGACAACAGCTTAGAATATCTTGTTGCTCAAATTCTGGTATACAGCGTCTAAACATTTGATCGGCACATTGATAGAACAAGAAAGGCTCCTCCCACTGATAGAACTTAACATCATGCAAAAACTTTTTGCGTTGGTGAGGTTTCAAATCATGAGGTATGATTCCACAAACAAGAAAGTTGACAATATCAGCATACCAAGGAGTCATAGTATGACTGACACTAAAGAGTTGCTCATCAGGAAATGTCTCATCAATCTCTTTGTCATTCTCTAGTTGAGCCTCGACACTCAATCTAGATAAATGGTCTGCTACTTGATTTTCCGTGCCTTTTCTATCCATGATCTCCAAGTCAAACTCTTGCAACAAAAGCACCCATCGAATCAACCGTGCTTTGGAGTCCTTTTTGCTTAAAAGATATTTTAAGGCTGAATGATCTGTATACACTGTCACTTTGGCTCCCACAAGATACTCCCGAAATTTACCAAAGGCATACACTACTGCAAGTAACTCCTTCTCAGTAGTTGTGTAGTTTTCTTGTGCATCATCAAGTGTTCTACTAGCATAGTATATTGGGTGGAACAATTTGTCTTTCTTTTGCCCAAGAACAGCACCCACAGCATAATCGCTAGCATCACACATCACAATGAAGGGCAAAGACCAATCAGGACCCATCACAATTGGTGCAGAAACCAGCTTTCTCTTTAATTCTTCAAATGCTTTCATACATGCATCATCAAACTTGAATTCAACATCTTTCTCAAGCAATGCACATAATGGTTTTGCTATCATAGAAAAGTCCTTGATGAAGCGACGATAAAAGCCGGCATGGCCAAGAAAACTCCTCACACCCTTGACATTAATGGGTGGGGGAAGTTGCTCAATCACAGAGATTTTTGCTTTATCCACTTCTAAGCCCTTTTTGGACACTCGATGGCCAAGAACTATGCCCTCTTTCACCATGAAGTGACACTTCTCCCAATTCAAGACCAAGTTAGTCTCTTCACATCTTTGCAACACATGGGCTAAGTTGTTCAAGCACTCCTCATAGGAATCCCCAAAAACTGTGAAGTCATCCATAAAGACCTCCATAGAATGCTCGATCATATCAGAGAAGATAGCTATCATGCATCTCTGAAAGGTCGCCGGTGCATTGCATAGGCCAAACGGCATGCGCTTGAATGCAAAAGTCCCATATGGACATGTAAAAGTGGTCTTCTCCTGATCTTCAGGCGCTATAGCAATTTGATTGTATCCCGAGTATCCATCCAAAAAGCAAAAGAATTCCTTCCCAGCCAGTTTATCAAGCATTTGATCGATGAAGGGAAGAGGAAAATGATCCTTCCGGGTGGTGGCATTCAACTTGCGATAATCCATACAAACTCTCCAGCCCGTGATAGTGCGAGTAGGAATCAACTCATTGTGAGTGTTAGCCACTACAGTCATGCCGCCCTTTTTGGGGACGCATTGGACTAGGCTCACCCAAGAGCTGTCAGAGATAGGATACACAATGCCCGCATCAAGCCATTTCAAAATTTCTTTCTTCACAACTTCCTTCATAATTGGGTTCAATCTTCTTTGATGCTCAATGGAAGATTTATGATTCTCCTCAAGAAAAATCTTGTGCATGCAAGTTGAAGGGCTAATACCCTTGATATCTGCAATAGTCCATCCGATGGCTTTCTTATGAGCTTTCAAAACTTCAACTAATTGTTCCTCTTGTTGCAGCGATAATTCTGAAGCAATGATCACTGGTAAGGTGTTGTTAACCCCCAAATAGACATACTTCAAGTGAGAGGGTAACGGCTTCAACTCAAGAGAGGGTGGCTCTTCCAGAGATGATTTTAGGGTTGGTCTATCAAGGGAAGTCAAGTCTAGAGATTCAAAGTGCACTCGACTCCTAGGATAGGGCCTTGATGCTTCCATAATAGCCAAACACTCCTGCATGTCCACACCCTCATTTTCTAGCCCAAGTAATACTGCTTCAACAGGATCATGACATCTTGTCCCATTAAATCCCTCTTGCACCACTTGCTCTAGAACATCAACAAAGAAGCATTGGTCTGACTGATTAGCAGACTTCATCAATTTATGCATGTTGAAAGTGACTTGCTCATCTGCAACTCTTAAGGTAAGTTCACCTTTTTCTACATCAATCAAAGTTCTACCAGTTGCTAAGAATGGTCTTCCTAATAGAATAGGCATTTCTCTATCTGCCTCAAAGTCAAGCACAATGAAATCTGCAGGAAAAATGAATTTATCCACTTTTACCAACACATCTTCAATAATACCCCGTGGATAAGACATGCTTCTGTCTGCAAGCTGTAAAGTGACAGTGGTTGGCCTTGCTTCACCCAACTCTAACTTGTTGAAAACAGAAAGAGGCATTAAGTTCACACTAGCCCCAAGATCACATAAGGCTTTTCCCAAGAATTTGTCTCCAATGTGGCATGGTATAGAGAAACTCCCCGGATCTTTCATCTTTGGAGGGAATTGCTTGATAACATCAGTAAAACTCTTGGTCACTGCCACTGTTTCAAATTCGTTGAATCTTCTCTTCTTTGAGAGCACATCCTTCATGAACTTGGCATATTTTGGCATTTGCTCCAAAGCTTCAGCAAATGGAATGTTGATCTGCAATTGCTTGAACATATCCAAAAACTTCTTGAATTGACCATCCTCTTGTTGTTTCTTAAGCCTTTGAGGAAATGGAGGTGGAGGCATATATTTTGGCTTTGCCTCTTGTAGTTTCTTCTTGTCATCATCCTCCTTGTTGCCTTTGACTTCATCTTGCTTCTCAACAGCATTCTTTCTTGGGCTATCTTTTTCTTCAACTATAATCTCCTCATCAACTTTGTCATCCTCATCAAGAACAACATCTTGTACAACTTCATCACTCGTTGAATGAGGTAGAGGCATGTTAGCTACTTGCTTCCCACTTCTCAATGTGATAGCTTTATACTCCTCCTTACCATCCTTTCGAGGATTAGGAATGGTATCACTTGGAAGATTACCTCTTGACATAGCATTCATTTGTGAGGCCAGTTGCCCCATTTGCACTTCAAGATTTTTAATGGCCGTGTCATGAAGAGAAAGAGCTGTTCTGGTCTCAACCCTCTAAGCCTCTTATCCAGCTAAAATCTGAGCCATCATCTTTTCCATTTTAGATTCCTCTTCCTTGACAGGGGCTTGCCTAGGTTGTTGTTGAAAACCCGGAGGATGAGAAGTTTGGTACCTGAAGAGGACGGTTGATTAACATTTTGCCCTTGATTCCATGAGAAGTTGGGATGGTTTCTCCACCCAGGATTGTAGGTTTGCGAGTATGGATTGTTCTGCGGATTTTGAAATTTGCCCATGTAGTTGACTGACTCAGAAGCCATTTAAAGTGGACACTGATCTGGAAAATGTACATCATTACACTGATCACACACAATTGGGGTGGATTGTACAGATTGTACCCCGTGAGATTTACCCATCTGCATCTGAGTTTCTATCGCATCAAACCGTTTATTGATTGCAGAAATAAGGGTTGCAATTTGTGAGGAAGAGGGAGCATCTTCTTTAGGTGCAGTCATTGATGGCAAAGTCTTTCTATCTGTCCCTTGAGAGTTATTAGCAGATAATTGGTCTAAGAGTCGGAACACCTCATTAACAGGGATATTTCTGTACCCTCCATTGGTCATGGAATCAACCATCGTCTTAGACTGAGTATTCAGACGAGTACAAAAGACTTGTAGTATCACCCATTTACCTACCCCATGATTAGGGCATTGCCGCATCAACATCTTGTACCTGTCCCAAGCAGCGTAGAGGTGTTCATCCGGGTATTGCTTAAAGCTCAGAAATGCCTCTCTAGCTTCAATAGACTTGTCATCAGAGAAAAATCGGGCTCTGAATTTTGCCTCAAGATCGGCCCAAGAAGTAATCGATCCCTCCGGTAGATTATCAAACCATTCCCTTGCTTTGTCTTGCAACGAAAAAGGGAACAGTCTAAGTCTGAGAACATCATCGGGAACCCCATTCTGCTTGAAAGACCCACATACTTCCAGAAAGTATATCAAATGTTTGTTGGCGTCTTCATTGTACAGCCCATGAAATAGCCCATAAAACTGCAGCATAGTAATCATTACCGGTTTAATCTCAAAGGTGTGTGCTTGCATCTCCGGCATCCGAATGCAAGATTGAGCACCTCGCATGTTCTGACTAGCAAAGTCATTGACCGTAGCCCGGTCATATTCATCGTCAGCCATGCTTTCAGATTCAGTTTCTTCTTCCTCGTTAGAGAGATGGGCTCCTTCAAGTACCACTTCCAAGCTACCAAATTCCAAGCTTTGCATAAACCGAAATGGTACCTACAAGAAGCACACCCAAGCGAGTATCACACTAAACAAAGGTAACTTTAAACAAGAAAAGAAATTAAAAGAAAAGTAAATAATTACAGGCTCAAGCGAAATCAATAACTAAGCCCAAGGTTGACCAAAGGATTTGTTGCCAAATCCCCGGCAACGGCGCCAAAAACTTGTTCGATCCGCAAGTGCACGGGTCGCATCAAGTAATAGAGTAATAAGAAAAGTATCGTTCCCTCAGGGATTTGGTTACAAATGCGGTCAAGCAGAAGGCTTAGCGTATTAGATTAAGTTGAGCTAAACAAGGTTTTGCTTTGAAGAGTTAACATATAAAATTAAATCACTAAAAGGTTACTTCTTTTTGAGATTTTTATATTAAGATTCTTAAACAAGAGCAATGATTTAGAAATACTTAGTAAATTGGATGAGAAAACCTAGGGTTACCTTTCCACATTTAACTTCAAGACCCAATAAATTCCTTCCCTTTTCCTTACCCAATGAATTTCATGCATGAGTTCAAGGTTCTCTTTCATTTGAAAAAGCTCTCTCAAGTCAAAATCAAATTTTTACTAGCATTAATTGCACAATCTCTTGCAACAATTAATGCTAGCCATAAATGTTCCACCAACCTTATATGAACAATGTTAGGTCAATAATTATATCTCTATATTATCAACAAACCATCCATTTAAAAGCATAAATTTCAAGTCTAACATGATTTCCCCCAAGTTCTAAAACAAAATATACTCTCTCAAGTCATACTTCATTTAACACTTCAAGTGGTGATCAAGCACTTGTATCATTTAAAGCAAGATGAAAATCCATACATAAACATTCATTAAATACATCAAAGGAAGGAAATACAAGAGTCAATCCATCAAATGGTTCAAAGTAACCCTAGAATAGGGGTTTAGTTACACATGAGAAACTGAGAAATAAAAACAGAAATAAAAAGCAGAGACATAGCAGAAATTAGAGAAAAAGGGAAGAAGGAAAGAAACCCAGATCACAACTTGAATCTCTCCAAGATTTTCCAAGCTTCCTAGCTCTTCCCCACTCACTCCTTAAGCTCCAAAATGCTCCAAAACGTGCCCTAATTGCTCTCTGTCCCTTTCAGATCGCATTCAATGTCATTTATTACATTCAGATCGCGTAATTACTCAAAACGCGCAGTTTTAGGTGATTTCGCCGTGGCTTCGCCTCGGCGAAGTCACGGCGAACGCACGAAATTTTAGCTTCCAGAGAATGAATTCACTCGCCGTGGGTTCGCCGCGGCGAAACCCACGGCGAAGTCCCTTTGCTTCTGGTTCTTGGCCTTTTTGTCATCTCTCATTCTCCATTCTAGCTTTCCTTGCATTTCTTTGGCTCTTTCTCTGTATCACCTCTTCCTATATAAGATTGAACGAGGGTTGATGAGCTTTTTTAACATTTAATAACATTCACACACAAATTTTTGAATAGAGAATCATTAAGCTCTAATTTTCATGCACAAACACTTTCTTCTTCATTAAGGATTTTCTTTGAATTTCTATGTCTATTTCAAAACATTACTTTCAAAAATATACACAAATGAGGAAAAATTGTGATGAAATATGTGAAATTTTAGGAGCTTAACAGAAAGAAAGCACAAGTGGCTAATGTCAAAGGTACCCGTGGTTCAGCTGCTCAAATCAATAAAAAGAGTACCCGTACCGATCCGTTACCACAGGTGATTATTTGCTAATTAATTTAAACTAGCACTCTTCTTAATTATTGGAATTAATTTTTAAACTTTCTATTTACATGGTTTATAGGCACCAAAAGCTAAGGGTAAGAAAAAAGTTCAAGTGCCTGATCTTGTGATTGAAGATACAAGCGTCGAAATGTCATATCGTGCTCGGTTGCGAGCATTTGCAGCTACCGTTTCTCGCGATGCTATTACCTTCATTCCATTCAGCATGCCTATATTTGACGAGGTAAATTTCACTGACGCTCTGTCTAAGGATCAGGTAATGGAGGTACTTAACCAAAGATGGGTCGGTGCGACGGTTATCAATATATGGATCAGGTATATATGCGTTTCCATTGTGGTTTCATTCAATGTCATAAATTTTACACTAATTGGGAGTTGGTATGGTTTCTATGAAGGTATCTGCATGAACATGTCATGATCGCCGGGCGCAACGTTTCGTTCGAATTCATAAGCCCTTATTGGATAGCACAAGTTCCGGGCTCGAAACGTGAGGACCAGTTCAGAGCGATTCAAAGGCGTTTCTCTTTAAAGGCAACAACCATAACTTTATTCTTAGCTCCAATTAATACAGGGTAAGTCTATACGTATTTTTAGTTCCGAGCATCATAGATATATATACTGACATAACGTTATAAAACATTTTAGGCTACATTGGATTTTGCTTGTCATCAATCCGATGGCACAAGAGGAACCCATAACTTACTATTTGGATCCTGTGGAATCTGCTCTCCCAGATAATCGCCCAGATTTGATGCGTCTCTTCAATGGGTAAGTGAATGTCAACATTATTTGAATGCATTGTATTATTTGTCACTTTATGCCCGATCCTAGCCAATAAAATTAATTTAATATGTTTCTTTTTCAGAGTATTGACTAGTTTTCGGGCCGATGTTCAGTTGAAGTATTCCATAGCCCCTGACCCGAAAGATGCTTATAAGTGGCAACAAGTCCAGGTTTTATAAAGTTATTCAATTTTCACCGGGATAGGCTCCCTAACTATTTTTTTAATTTTATTGTTTAATATTTCCGCTTTTTTTAATTTTATTTTCTTTTAAATGTATTTCAGATATTGTTTTTGGGCCTATCCCGACACTTATTATGTAGAAAGTACAGTGATAGACACTCTATTATTTTTTAATATTTCCACTTTTTTTTTCCATTTTTTTTTTATTTTTTGGACCTATCTTGACGCTTATTATGTAGAAAGTACTGGGATAGGCACTCTATTATTTTTTTAATTTTATTTTTTAATATTTCTGCTTTTTTTCTATTTTTTAATTTTTTGGGCCTATCCCGACACTTATTACATAGAAAGCGTCGGGATAGGCACCCTACTACTTTTTTAATTTTATTTTTTATTATCTTAGTGTTTTTTTAAATTTTATATTTTTTATTTATTTCAGATATCTTTTGGACCTATCCTGACGCTTATGATGTACTCCCTCCGGTCTTAATTATAAGACGACTTTGATTTTTTTGACTTTTTTTTCAGTAAAAAAAAAGGTTTCAGCCAAAAAAAATATTTTTTCCTCAAAACTAGTTTATTCTACTTACAAACTAACCTATAATCTAATTTCATATGACATATGTTATAATTTAGTGGTTTAATTTGCTTTCTTAACTTCTACCAAAAAAAAAATAAAGTAATCTTATATTTAGGAGAGTAGTAAGCACCATGGATGGAAGGACCGGACTGGCCGGTTTGACCGGAAAACCGGCGACCCGCCCATCATCCCGGTCTGGTTCAGGACTTAACCCGGTGGGAGCATCAGGCCGATGGAATCCGGGTTGACTCGCCCGATTCGGCTTTAGCTCGGGAAAACCGACGGGTGGAGGGGGTTACCCGGGTCGAGAATCAACTGAATCAGAGAAAAAAGATAAGATGGCGTTCGATCGGAAAAAGAAGACGACGCTATTTCACTTGAAAATAAAACAAAAACCTGGGGTATTGAGGAGAATGAAGAAAGTTGTTAGTATTTTTGCCACCAAATAAAGAACGTGCGCGACGGTAGAGTGAAATATTGGAAAAGAAAGAGAGCCGGCGGTGAACCTGTAAAAAGAGAGCCAGCGGTGAACCAGTAGAAAGAGTGACGAAGGCGTAGATGGGACTTGGGAGGGAGAGAGAGAAAGGTTTCAACTTTCAATAACAAATGTTTTTAAAATTGAATCCAGATGCTTTTAATGAATGATGTACTGGTCAACAAAAAAATGAAGGACGTGGTGCTTTAGTTTTTTTTCTTATTTTCCCTATTTACTGGTTTCGGTTTCCTAGGCATAGAATTTGGAAAATCTCAATATCTCACCAATCACCCATTCAATTTTTCCTCCTTCCAGAATCATCCATTCAACTAAATTATTTACCGTTTTCCTTCTTTTTTATTTTTTTTGGTAATTTAGTTTTTAAAGCATATAATATACTTGATTATTGTCATATTTTATTATATTTTGGAATTAGTGAAAAACAATGTTGATGTATTCAAATATTTTCAATTAAATAATATTATTTTAATGTATCCGGTTTGACCCGAGTTGACCCCCGATTGAACCAATGACCCTTGAACTAGTGCCTCTGCCGGTTCAATGTCCGGTCCAGTTTTTTGAACCTTGATAAGCACTGGGATAGGCACTCTAATATTTTCGGTTTCCCTCTCTTTTTCCTCACATTTCCCTCCCTTGTTTCTCTCTGTTGAAAACACTAGCTCTTCCTCCTCTCTCTTCCTTTTCATCACCATCACATCTCTCTTCCCTCTCTTTCTCTCAGAAACCCTTCGTCCTCTCCGCCGACAACGAACCCCAAACCACCATCATCTTCTCCAACCAGCTTCACCATCGTCGGCGTCGTCTCCTCAGCCCAAACCTTCCCTTCCATTATCTTCGTTATCTCCATCTGCATCTCCGTCTCCGTCTTCATCTTCATACACGAAGCTTGATAAAGGACTGGGATGGTTCTTACCCTTTTTCGCTTTGGGAGCGCCTCCTCCAACATTATCCACGATTGTGATGAGGTCTTCAATTATTGGGAACCCCTTCATTATCTCCTTTACAAATCTGCCTTTCAAACCTGGGAAAACAAGCTCTCTCTCTATATATCTATATATACACGCCGGTCTCTAGAGAATTAAACTCTCTAGAGAAAATATGAGGGTTGCTGACATGGCTGTGGTGGCGGGTATAAAGAAACTACCAATGGAAGAGTAATTATTATGGTACCTCCTCGGTTGCTGTCTTTTACAGAGAGGGACGATTCCTTTCTTTGTCCCTAGACTTGGAGTCCCATGATCGCATATTGGCAAAACACATTAATGGAGATGCAGGAAATGCAGGATCATCTTTTTTCCTCACTCTGGTCTGTCTTTTCCCCCCTTTCTTGATGTTTTTTTTTTTTTTGTAAGTCAACTTGTTCTATTAATTATAAGAGCCAGTTGACTTTTTTGGAAAAATTAAGGATACAAAATACACCACTTTAAATTGTTTATATTTATCTTTTTTCCTCAACATTAAGTTATTTTACTTATAAACTATCATCTAATCTAATTACATGTAGCATATATTAAGATTTAAGGGTTTAATTTGCTTCCTTAATCTCCCCAAAAAAAGTCAACTGGCTCTTATAATTAGGACCGGAGGGAATATCAGTTTTGTCAAGTTGAAGAATTGTTTGCATCTGTTATTTTTCAACATCTGATAATTATCTTTTGCATGAGGGGTTTGTTTTTCACGTTCTTTCTTTTTTCTTGATTGTATTTCTCTGTGGTTTCCAGTCACATTCGGTACTAGTTACTGCCAAATTGATGCTTCTTTAGATTTTCTTTCCTGACTTAGCTGCTGCTTCTTTATTTTTCCGTTCATTGTTTCCAATGTGTGCTAATTTCCCACCTTTTTTGAAAAATGGTTGCACAACCGGGTCAGAGTTCCTGTGAGATATCAATTTAAGCGATCGAAATTGTAAGATACTGTATACATCTCTGAAGATACTTTTTCTTGGAGTCACTTTGATTACAGTTGATAAAGCAACCATAGAAGATACTATCAACTCAACTGGAATTTTTTTCCCTGTCATTTTGTTCTATTTTTGGTGTACTTTCTTGTTTCTTGTTAGTGTCTCTCTGTGGATTCCAATCACATTTTTATAGTATTTATGATCATACATAAATATAAGAAAATCACTAGTTGCTGCTGAACTGATTCTACTTTGAGGCATGGAAAAAGAATTCATTGGTAGTAACACTTCCTTTTCCAATGTTCCTTTTAGGTCATTTGAGTTTGAAGAAGAAAATTTTTGTTGCTGGAGCCACTGGAAGTTAAGAAAAGCAACAGTCCAGCACTTCAATTTGTGAGTATTTACCATTCCCCGTCTAAATGTTCAGTACAGTTTTTTTCGATTCTGGATGTTTACTATGATTTGATACTTTGATTGCGATTCTAGCCTCTTCCATGTAAATGTTGATTTTTTCGCCAGGCTTCCACTCTTAATTTAGTAACTAGCATCGAATTACATATTAGTAGGACCTGAAGATGTAAATACAGAAGTTTACAAGTTCTGGTCTGCACATGTCACTTTATTTGTTTTCCCAATAACAGGCCTGCTACCATTAGTGTTGCATTGTTCTTAATGTCAACAAATGTTGTTGGACTTCACATTGAAGCTGGTCGTTAATTTTTTTAATGATTTCTGTTCATTGATATTACCATTGAAGTTCCCTGTACTGTCATGAGCCTGCAAACTAAATACATTACACCCCCATCAGATTTTTCCTTCTCCTTTTGTCAACTCTAGAAAAGTTCGGGAGCTAAGAATTCTAGAGGCTCATCTTCAATGTTTCTCTTCTCCTATTGCCTCATGGTCACTGGCCCTTGATTGTCTCTATACATCTCCTATGCGCATCAATTCTTCTCTTCCTCTTCCATTTTGCAAGCATGTGGTGGCGTGGGTGTGCTGAAGGTTCATCTTCATTCTCTTCTTCCTCTGTTTTGCAATGGGTTCAATTCATTTTCCACTTCTTTTAATCGTTGAAACGCTGATGTGAGTGAGTGTAAGCTCTAATTCTTCTCCTTCCTTGCTGTGACGCTGATTATAGGATAATTGAATTGAATGTTTGCTTTTTTTTGGGTGGTATGTGGCTGTGTATGTGTGAGGGATTGAATTAATTTTTCTGCCAGCTGTCCGTTCATTTGAATTCAATGTTACTCACCACTAATTATTCTTTAAATTTCCAAAGGGTCAAAACATCTTTTTCTCTCCCTGCTGGATGCTATAATTGCAAACTGCATCTACAAAAAAAGTGTGCATAATTCTGTCTGTTGGTTACTGTCACTGATGTTAGTGTAAATGTATTTAATCGGGATCAACTGAAAAGCTTTGTCTGCTTGTGGCTGCTGCAGTAAAACAGCCCCTGAACTCAAATAAATAAAATTTAGAACTAGAAGGGAATGCAAATAGGTTGAAATTGCACTATAAAATAGTCCCCTCTGTTAATCTCTTTTGTTTTTGGAATGCAAATAGGTTGATCGATTTTACTGTTTGCAGGACCTCTTTGATTTCATCGCTTCTTCATTAAAGGAATTCATTGACAAAGAAGAAGATGACAGTTTTCAAAGGGCAGAAGAAGGGAACTTGGATTTACATTTTCTTATCCAGTGAAATAAATGTCTGTTTCCTCGGGCATTTTGATCAAATGGACCAAAGGATTTTCCATTGGAGATATGGTTAGTCTGTGGAATTTTGAGTAGTTTCTGTGTTGAATGCTTAATAATTATCTTTGTGAAAAACTGCAATTATTGTTTTAAGGCTCATTGTAAGGCTGGATCAGTAAATTGTTTGGTGTTTCTGCGTGTTCTGTACCTAAATGATTAATCTGCAACTGGTTGGTTATAGGATTTTGATTAAACTTTTATTCTTATTAATTTTTAGCTTGAGGTAAACAAAGTTGTTGAGTGGTGGCAGTTAATTTTCCCCCCTCTCATCCTGTAGAGATAAATTTGATGTAGATTGGACTGTAGGCTTTTAACTGTGTATCTGGACCATGTTAAATAGTGCTATGGTTAAATTCTCATCTTAATATCTTAGTCTTCCAATGGTATTGAAATAGTCATCAAAGTTGTATCTTATTAATTGATGTGAACTAGTGAGCAAGATACCTGGTTGTTGTCAGGTAGGATGAGAGCTGGATGTTTACAAGAAGCATTGATATGAAAAGGCTAGTGAAATGTACTATAAGGAAATATTTTTGTTATGCGAAAATTATGATCCAATTTTGTTCCTTTTGCCTTCCAATTTATTGCCCCATATTTTTTCGCTGGTTTGTTCCCCCATATTTTTCCCCAGAGATATCTTAATGACACACATGAAACCAAATTTCCTATAGACGTGGTTTGTTTTATTTGTATGAGATTTAGATGATGAATAACGAGCTTCTTGGTATAGTTGCTACTCTTGGATTTATGAGGGGACACTTCATTGTTGTTGCTATTGTAGCCTTACTTTTAAATTGAATAAAATATGCATCCTAGAAAGTCATACCCAATCTATTGTTTTCTAAAGAAGTCCTGAGCTGGTCTTTTCCTTTCCTTTCCTTTGTTTTTCTTTTTGTGAATTTTGTTTAATTTTTTATTAGAAATCTCTGAAACTCCTGAAGTTGATCTAAATTACATCTTTGCCTTTTATTGGTGAAATGAACAACGCTGCTTGCTAGAAAATTGTAAGAAAGGCGTATGGAGTGGGCACTATGCAGTGTTTAGGCTTGAGAATTAGTGCATGGATTAATTTTGGATTTTCTTCATGAGAAAGATTCTGTCACATGCATATAATATCATATATAAATGTTAATGCTAAATTATGCAAGCTAGTATATGAATAATTTTTTACTAACGAAATAACTTGTTACTAACGAGTATAAGTATTGATATTTACAACAGCACTTTTATATGTAAAATGTAAATTGGATTACATTTGAACTGGTGTATATAAAATTAAATCAAATATTTTTTTAAAAAAAAATCAATAACAGAGCTTATTTCATGCTAAGCGTCGCAATAGGTATACTTATAGCGGCACTTATTTCGTTAAAAGTGTCGCTATAGGTATACTTAAAGCGGCGCTTATTTTGATAGAGATGCCGCTTTAGGCCAATTACATTTAAACAAAATAAATTTTGACTGGTATATAGCGACGCTTCTAACAAAATAGGTGGCGCTTTAGGTATATCTATAGCGACACTTTTAACGAAATAAACGCCACATTAGGCTTAATAGCCTATCACGGTACTGGCTATTGCGGCGTTTATAAGCGTCGCTATAAGGGCAAAATAAGCGCTGCTATAGGTAATTTTTGTGGTAGTGTCTCTCAATATCCATGTTTAAAGATTTAACACAACTTAAAACAACAAAAAAGTTCTTGCTTCTTTGTTTCTGTAAACCTTAGAATCAAAGCAACACTATTACCTACTATTGGTGGCAGCACCTCCAGAACCACATTATCTGAGTTGCATCCTCCGGAACACTGTCCTACAGAATTATTCCGCCACCACTAGCAAGACTGAATGTGGCACTCTCCATGATTAAAAAGATTCTTCCTACAAGAGTAAGGCCAACAGAGCAATGAAAGCAAGAATAAAACCTAGTAGAGCAACAGACAAAGGAGGAGGAAAGGTTGAGGTTGAAAACTCAAAAGCTCTATGCATTAAACCTGTAGCGGACCCTGCCTTTTATAGGAGATGAGTGCATACATTATTAGAATATGTACTAAATCCTTTATACCTATATAACCAAAGGTTTAAGGTATCCAAACATGAAATCCCAAAAATATAAGGTTTTCTGATAAGTTATTTAATTAAAAATATTTACCTGTAATTTTCATAAAACGTTTCAAGTGGCTAATCCATTTTTACCAGGAGCTTATGGGGGAAATCACCAGATTTCCATTGTATTTACCTCCTAGTAGCCTATATTTGTGCATGTCATGCCCACTCCTTCTTAGGCCCATTTATTTGTGTTAGAACACAAGGTATATTATATACTTTTGTATCATCTCTTACCCAAGCAATGTGAGACTTCTTCCTTTTTGACACACTCACTTATTTTTATTAAAAACCCCAACACCTACCATACAAATAATCTCCGCACAGCTTAAAATATGAATCAAACTTGCTTTAAAGATACTATATTTACAATTTCCCATGTTTTGGACTTTTGGTAAAATTATTACCAAAGGTCAAATCAAATAAAAATACTCCAATGATCTTTCAAAGTCTAAATTCAATATCTGTTGCAATTACTAATTTGAAACTTTGAAACATCAAAGGAAAAAAAATATCAGATTCTCAAATCAACATATCTCCTAAAGAATTATTAACCAAACTCAAAATTGTTACACTACTTTCGTTCTCTTAAGACATTCACTCATCAGAAACATCATAACTCCAAAATGGAATAACTTATGTACAAAACAGGGCAAGGGTTTTGTTCAAAACCAAACTATCATACAGTACTTTATTAGAAATGCTTCATAAGCTTCAGTTTCCCTAATTAACCACCAATTTCAATGTTTATATAGCTTTTGGCCACAGAAATTTAAGCTCAAACTCATTAACAAAACAAACCAAAACAGAGCTTGGACTTGCATATTCGGATTCACAGAAATCAGTGAGGAATCAAATATTAAACATAAAAAATCAACTCCCATATATTTTTACCTAATCTCAAATGCCTATTTACTTCAGTTTGGGTCGAAATCTGATGAAAATCGACGAACAATGACCCATGCTTCCACCTTAAAGAAAACGAGCTTGAAGTAAAACCGATACTGATTTGAGAAACTTATAATCTTTGAAATATTCCAAAAAAAAAATAAATGAAACTGACCGACTCTTGCTCAACATATTAATTGTTATTTTGTAATTTGTTTTCTGTATCAACATTCCCTTTTCCTTTCTTCCACCTTAAAAGTTAAGACCTCCAATTTGACGGATTCCTATTCAGCGCCCATCATAGTTAAGAGAAAGTACTTCTCATCACCGAAACAAAATCTGAACCATCCAAAATATGATATTAATGGTTCAGCTTTAAAATTTTTAAATGACAATTTTTTAAAGATAAATTTAGTTTTTTAACAGATGATAGTTATAAGATTAATTTTACTTTTTAGTTTGTATCTATTAAAATAAAATTTTATAAAAAATATTAAAATGAATTAAAATAAATCTGGACCATTAAAATAAATATGAATACTACATATTAAGATGAGAAATTTATTTCTGATCTTTGTGATTAGGGTGGAATGTGATTCCCAATTTGACAATTCATGAACTAAGATATCTTTAAAGTTGGTAGATGTGGATTCGAATACATGACATGTGGAGGATAATTTTCTTCTAAACCAACATATATATTTGAATATTGACACCTAAATTTTCTACCGTGGAAAGTTAACCCCTTTTCGTTTTTAGTGGTACTCTAGTTTTCTTTTTGTATGTATGTAGTAGTATTTATATAAAATGTAAAAATTCTGAGAAATTGAATCACGAGTTTAAAAAAAAAACATATTTGAGATAGTTACTGGAGTTTTTTTTTCATATTAAGAAGCATATAAAATGTCTTTAGATTGTTTATTTTTTAAAAAGAAAAAAAAAGTATAGAATACTTTATATGTTAATTCCTAGGTTTTGCTTGACATAGTGCCGACTTCAAATAATTGAATATTAGGAATGCAGCTATATGTCTTTTTTTTATCAGAACAATAAACTAATAGTATTAATCATACCAAGGTTTTACACATCCCTTTCTATCATTATGCTACCTTATGAGCAAAAAGGAGAAGGATTACTATTCGTACAAAGACAAAGAGACAAAAATCAACGTAACATTTCGAGTTTTACTTTGTATAAATTTAAATTCAATTTTGATCCCTTAATTTTTTTAAAAAAGGGTTTTATTTCTTTAACTTTAATGTCGTTAATTTTAAATGATAATTTTTTTTGTATACGTCATTATTATTTTGAAAATTAAACTTAATATGTCCACATTTTAAAAATTTTTTTTTTCAAGTTTTAAATTTTAAAATTAGAATTTTTTTGATATTGTCATTAGGGTTAAAACCGATACAAAATAAGCCTACCATAACAAAATCTTGGGTTAAGTGAAAAGACTAAATGATTACTCTTAAAAAATATAAAAATTATTCTTAATATTTTCTTGGGAATTATCGAGCCTTTGATTAATATTGGCACCAGCACTAAGGTTTTGGAGAGAAAAGGCCAAAGATGCAGTCCTAAAAAGCATCTTTTTTAATGATATAAACATTGGCTCATGCTTTCATAATTTGGAAATCAGAGCAACATACACACGCCATATATGTCCAAGAGCTGTAATTTGCAGGTTTAATTATTCGACACCTCATGGCTCATGAAAACGGAAACAACTCTTCGCTGATCCCAAAACGGAGGTAAATTATTTCATTTAATCCCATCTTCAATCTTCTTCTCCTCATGCATGTATCTGTTAGATTCTTTGTATCAGTCTATTTAACTACAAAAGCACAATCAAAATATAATTAATATTATTATGGGTTTTATCTACTTTAGTTTCAAAACGTGGTTTTTTATTATATAATTTTATAAAAATTTATTCTGAGTTTAATGATTGTTAACTACGACTTTTGGTGCTGTTTAAGACCAAATTCACAATTTTTTTTTCTCAAATCATCATGTTAACGGGAACAATGACAAAAAAATCCCTTCCAATTTGTAAAATACCAATAACAACTTCATGATAGGTATTAACAACCATTAACAACTCAAAATTCCTTACTTGGGATTTTGCAGATTTGAAAGGATTGTTTTTGTCATTTTCCCATGTTAACGCTCAAAAACATAATTAAGCAAAAAGTAACGTAAAACCATTTTTGGCCACCCTGAATTTGCCTAAGTTCAATTTTTACACGACCTTCTACAAAAAAACTAGTTCGCAGTGTCAGTTTTACCTGAACATCAGATTTGATCAACATAATGCCAAACACACCATTATTGTTCATGTATTTGAATAGTTATGTGATTTATATTTAGATATACTTTTAATAAATTTTAGTATGTTAGAAAGTAATTTAGTTGATAGCTTATTGAAATTTAGTTTCAAAATATTGCCAAACACACCCATACGAGTTGTTTAGTATGAGCGATTCATGAGGAGGAATGGTGGGGGGATTTTTAAGAGTTGGATTTGGAAAAAAAAAATAATTGGGGAAGTGGCTGTAGAAAATTTTAGTTAAAAAATGTGAGAGAAAAGATAAGAAACATTAATTAAAATTTTTTAACGTTGCTTCTCATAAATGGTTTTAAGAAATTCGGACTCACATTTTACTTCCCCTCCCCATCGGATCATTCATACAAGCAAATATCGCATCAGTGCTTTCAAGTATCAACTAATGGGAGTTAGCTCAAATCAAAGGAAATAAGGGGTAAGATGCATTTTAACCAATAAACTATTGGCCTAGAAGCGTTTGGTACAATCAACATTTGAAGAGTTCTTGTATACCATTAAACTTTTAAAATGGAACACATTAGCCAACGCCGTTATGAAGCACTTAACGGCTTCCGTTTGTGCTAACGTGGCATGCCACGTGTCACGCCACGTTAGCACAAACGGAATCCTTTAAGTGCTTTATAATGACGTTGGTTAATATGCTCAATTTTAAAAGTTTATTGGTATACAAGAACCCTTCAAATGTTAATTGTATCAGACGCTCACTGGGCCAATAGTTCATTGGTCAAAATGCACCTTAACTCTTTGAATAATGTATTAAAAATTTTAGATAATATACTTTTAGTGTGTATATTCATGCATCAATGATTCAATGTTCCCTTTCAATCAAAATAGTTCATTTTTTTATATGATTCTCATTTTATATTATGCCCCCTAGCTCCATTCCTAAATTTAAGACATATTTTCTCAATAATGTTCCCTTTCTATCAAAATAGTTCAATTTTTTTTATATTACTCTCTTTTTATATTATGCTCCCGTTCCTAAATATAAGACATATTTTATTAATTTAATTAGATTAAGAATGTTGGTTAAGGTAGTTAAAATCACATGATATTACTAAAACACTGTAAACATGTACCATATTCCCATCCCCATTCCTTATTTGTTTATTATTGAAGGGAGACAATTTAGTGAAACATTGAGAAAAATATAAAAGTATCTTATATTTAGAAACAATCTCACATTTAAAATAGGTCATATATTTAAGACGGAGGTGGGAGTATACCTTAAGTTCTTCTTTAATTGACCAATGCACCACTTTCTTTATATTTTGAATTTGTAATAGACTCCTTGTTTAATCAAGATGAAAAGTAATAACCCTTAAATTCCACTGATATCACTCATATCTAATTTCTTTGATATATTACGGACTAGAAGGTAAAGTGGCTCTTGTGACAGGAGCAGCAAGTAGAATAGGCGAAGCAACGGTGAGACTCTTTGCTGAACATGGAGCCTTTGTTATAGCAGCAGACATCCAAGACCAACTCGGCCATCAACTCACCGATTCCATACCCTCCAACTCAGTCACATACCATCATTGTGACGTCACAAAAGAATACCAAGTCATGGAAACCATCAACTTCACCCTCCAAAAAACACAAAACCCTAGACATCCTCTTCAGCAATGCCGGAATCCTCGGCCCCTTCTCTGGAATCCTCGACCTCGACCTCGGCCTCGACCTCCTCGAATTCAACGCCATCATGTCGGTTAACCTCCGAGGCATGGTCGCAATCGTCAAGCACGCCGCACGTGCCATGGTCGAAAAAAATGTACATGGTAAAACCATCATATGTACCGCTAGCTTGGCTGCTTCTATTGGAGGGTCCGGTCCTCTTGCCTATATGGCTTCGAAGCATGCAGTTCTCGGGCTGGTTCGATCGGTGTATGGCGAGCTCGGAGAGCATGGGATTCGGGTTAATTGCATGTCGCCGGTAGTGTGCTCGGCATTTAATGTGCAGCCTCATGAAGTTGAGGAAGCTATGTTGGCAAAGGTGCATGCTGTGAGAGTTTAATGTGAAGGGGTTGCTTCTGATGAGTCGTTTATGTTAGTGGTCATAATTTGGTGGTTGATGCCAGTATCACTGTGGTTAACCAAGGTTCAAAAAACCGGACTGGACATCGAACCGGATGAGGCACTGGTTTAAGGGTTAATGGTCGAATCGGGGTCAGACCGGGTCAGACCGTTTATATTAAAATAATAAAATTTTATTGATATTAACATTAATAATCATTAATATCAAAATGTAAACATAGATAAGTATGCATGATTCATCAAACATGAATATTTTGATGTTTCTATAGAGGGAAAAATATAAAATATTAGTTGAGTACATGTGAAAATAAATATTATTCTACAATCCACAGACTAAAATACAAATACTAAGAGCAATAACAATTAAATACTAAACATATGCAAGTATAATAGCATTTAAAATATTATAATTTCCTTATTTCTAAAATTAAGTGAAGTGAAAGTTGGTAATTAGGTGAATTATGACAAAATAAAAAAATCAAATTTTGAAAAAAAAAAGAAAAGAAAATGAGAGAACCGGTTCAACCCCCGGTTCTGGCCGGGTTACCCGGTTCATTGTCCTTCCCGGGCTAAAGGGTCACCCGGACTGGCTTGTGGACGGTTCACGGTTAAACCGGTCCGACCGCCGGTCCAGTCCGGGTCTTTGAATAGTGTGGTTAACATAGCAGGAATGCCTGCTATGTTTTTTACCATGGTAGATAGCTATCTTGAAACCTAGTTACTTGTGTATGTTAGCAGTAATGTATAACTGTATACATATGTAGATATCCCTAATAAACAATACAGCTGCATACACAGGTAATAGAATTGTCATTTGAGATAACTCGCTATTATGTTAATATAGTAGGATAGATGTAGATAGATAAATAATATATAAACTAGAGAATATATAAATATATAATGTAAGGGGTTTTAACTTCCCAAGCGCTATCAGAAAAGGGTAGGTACATTAAGTATATTTGAACTCATAGGATTAATAGCTCAGATTCATATAATACTAACACACCTAAATAAACTTTTCCAATTCCATTCCTATTTTATAACATACATCAATATCATATTTTTAATAAATTTCATGGTTCCCAAATCACAAAACAGAATCTTAACACAGGAGAATAAAACAGAACTGAGCAACAAGATCCTAATCCTTCATTCATCTTCAAAACTAATATCTTCACCTCATATACTAAAATAACATATTTCCTTTTCAACTGGCGCTCATTAACGAAGAATCGTTTAGCTAATACGGAAATGAAACCAATAACTTTGTTAACGCATTATAAATTCTAAAAATATCCCAAAACAATTATTTCAAACTTAAATTTCTCAAGTACTGAAATTTGAATTCAATTTCTTTTCCTCTTAGCTTTAAATCCTATAAACATTCCAAAGTCCCATAATCACAACTTGAATCAAATGAAACAACAAACACTATAAAACACTGAACTCCTGGTATATTTTATCTTCAAATGATATTAAACAACAACAATCTTATTTGGTAATCACAGACCAAAGTAAATCAAACACCTTCACAAGCAACATCAATTCCACCGTATTTGACATATCCATAAGTTTAGAGAACATAAGCATTTAGATCTATAAGGTGTCTCTAAAGCCTCTTACTCAACCCTCATCTCAAATCATAAGTTTCATTAATTTCAATTAACTTCCATCATTAATCCATCACCACTCTTCTTAAACTCCTTTCTTTCTTATTGAACACCACAATTCACATCATTTATACTCAATTACAGATTTCCTAACCAAAATATTTCCATTCTCTTTATATCTATCAAAATATCCTTTACAAAACTAGAAACCGCCAACTTGTAACTGCCATTATATATTTCATCTTATTAACTTAAAATAACATTCCAATTGATTATAATAGCTGAACGTGTACTTATCCTTAAATAACCATAATAAGAAGACACATAGTGATCATCATTCACCTCTTGAAACCATTAAGCAATAGATTTCAAATGAGTTTCTAGCTTCAAAAATCTAACTCTACATCTCTAATGCTAAAACAATTGTTTCTATTATAATTTGGACCAAAAATTAAGATTCCTCAATTGTCAACATTTACATCTTTAGCCCAAATCAAATTCAGTCTCAATACAACAATACCATCAAAACAATCAAAACAAAAAACCCATTGATTTAACCTTTTCCTAATCGCCTTGGGGGTTAAATGCAAAATTATTTATTAACCAAGGATTGCAATATAGTGGTGCGATCCCGGATCGTCTCACAAGGGGCCTAATGACTAACCTAGGAAACTAAATGTCATGCAAATGAAGTATAGAAAGGGGTTTTGTTGGTTTTTGGTGTGAGACATGCAAAATGAGCCTAACTACATGATTTTTGATCTTTTCCTTAATGAGATGGAATGGTTGGATGGGTAAAGTGAAGTTAATGCATTGAAATGGAATCTGTTAAGCTCCTAAATTTCACATATTTCATCACAATTTTTCCCCATTTGTATATATTTTTGAAAGTGATGTTTTGAAATAGACATAAAAATTCAAAGAAAATCCTTAATGAAGAAGAAAGTGTTTATGCATGAAATTTAGAGCTTAACGATTCTTTGCTTGACAATTTGTGTGTATGTTATTAAATTTTAAAAAGCTCATCAACCCTCTTTCAATCTTGTATAGGAAGAGGTGATAAAGAGAAAAAGCTAAAGAGATGCAAGGAGAGCTGGAATGAAGAATGAGAGATGACAAAAAGGCAAAGAACCAGAAGTGAAGTGACTTCGCCGTGGGTTTTGCCGCGGCGAACCCACGGCGAGTGTATTCATTCTCTGGAGGCAAAAACTCATTCGTTCGCCGTGACTTCGCTGCGGCGAAGCCACGGCGAAAGCACCTGAAACTGCGCGTTTTGATTAATTAACGCTGTCTGAATGCAATAAAGGGAATTGAATGCGAGCTGAAAGGTACACAGAGCATTTAGGGCACATTTTGGATCATTTTGGAGCTTAAGGAGAGAGTGGGGAAGAGTTAGGAAGCTTGGAGATTCTTGGAGAGATTTAAGTTGTGATCTTGGTTTCTTTTCTTCTTCCCTTTTTCTCTAATTTCTGCCATGTCTCTGTTTTTTATTTCTTGTTTTATTTCTTATTTACTCATGTGTAACTAAACCCCTATTCTAGGGTTACTTTGAACCATTTGATGGATTGACTCTTGTATTTCCTTCCTTTTATGTATTTAATGAATGTTTATGTATGGATTTTCATCTTGCTTTAAATTATACAAGTGCTTGATCACCACTTGAAGTGTTAAATGAAGTATGACTTGAGAGAGTATATTTTGTTTTAGAACTTGGGGGAAATCATGTTAGACTTGAAATTTATGATTTTAAATGGATGGTTTGTTGATAATATAGAGATATAATTATTGACCTAACATTGTTCATATAAGGTTGGTGGAACATTTATGGCTAGCATTAATTGTTGCAAGAGATTGTGCAATTAATGCTAGTAAAAATTTGATTTTGACTTGAGAGAGCTTTTTCAAATGAAATTGAACCTTGAACTCATGCATGAAATTCATTGGGTAAGGAAAAGGGAAGGAATTTATTGGGTCTTGAAGTTAAATGGGGAAAGGTAACCCTAGGTTTTCTCATCCAATTTGTCAAGTATTTCTACGTCATTTCTCTTGTTCAAAAATCATAACTTAAAAATCTAAAAAAGAAGTAACCTTTTAGTGAATTAATTTTACATGCTAATTCTTCAAAGCAAAATCTTGTTTAGCTCAACTTAATCTAATACGCTAAGCCTTCTGCTTGATCGCATTTGTAACCAAATCCCTGTGGGAACGATACTTTTCTTATTACTCTATTACTTGATGCGACCCGTGCACTTGCGGACCGAACAGAATCTCTTGAGTTTAGGTGAGGTGGAAAACATTGGTTCAAATCATTTGGGGGTTCAATTCATCAAGTCTAATAAAATAATACCCAAGCAACCACTAGGGGTCCACTAGCCCTAATTAATGACTAATCTAGCAACCACTTTCATAGCCATTACTTAGGGTTAGTGTTAAGGTCCACTTGATGTGTGAAATACTTTGAGCAAAAACACTTGTGGCTCTCATAAAAGTGCAACCACAACAATTATGAATGAAAGCAATGAATTAAGCTCACTAGCAACCACTAAAATGAAATTAACTTCATGCAACCACAATGTAGATAAGAATTCATAACTCAAGTGTTCAAAGCCCAAAATAAACACATATAGTTCATACACATACATATCTAAAATCTCATTCCAATACATAAATCCAAACATCTCCAAGAGAAATTCAAATAAACATAGAAGAAATCCTAAATACATATGTTAGAACAAAGAAAAACTCCGCTAATGAAGAACCCATGCTTGAGGCACCATCAACCCATCCTCAAGAGATGAAGAATTCCTCAATCCAACATATAAACTCCAAGAGGAACCCCAAGAAGAAGCTCCATTTGAAAATCCATGGAAGAAGAGGGTGGAAGAAGGTGGAAGATGAAGAAGATGGAGGTAGAGGAGGGATGAGAAGGTTGAGAGGAATTTAGGGTTTTTGGAGTGAATAGAGGTGAAAAGATGAGTAAAATGAAGGGTTGGGTCGAAATTTATGTTTAGGAGTCGGGTCTAGGTTTGTTTGGGTCGGATCTTGCATTGGGTACCCAAAAAAACTCGGATAAAAACCAGAATTTTCGGGCTGTTTTATACGTGTTCGCCGCGACATGCATGTTTGTATGCTGCGGCACATGAGGCAGAGATGATTTGCCGTGGCTCACAAGTTTATGTGCCGCGGAACACTATGCAGAGTGGTTGGCCTCTTCTTTATGCTCTGTCCAGCTTTTCTTTGAAGCTTAGTTGTTCAACTTGGGCTTGTTTCTTCCGTGATCTGCAATAGAATTGGACTTAAGGTAGCATTGAAATTTTCTCAAAGATTGGTTAAACAATAAATCATGCTAATTATGCCCAAATTGTCCTCAATTTGCACAAATCTCAAAAAGGCATGTAAGTGCTAGAATTTGCTCTTTTAAGCACAAAAGACCCTAGGTTATGCAATAATCCAATGATTTTAACTATGAAAAGCGTATAAAAATATGGTGCAATCATTTCCCCCACACTTAGACCTTTGTACTCCTGGACAAAGGGTACAATGCCACGACGAATGGTTTTAACAAATCAATAATCTCAAGTTATCATGAATTATGATCAAGAATATACAAAGGGAGAATTGGGAAAGTAATTGCATGAATTGATGGCAAAGAGGACTCTCAAGATAATGGTGTTTCACTCTACTCACCTCATGTGGGATTTTTTTCACACTCAACTTGCTCAAACAACAATTTGCCATAAGCTTGTAACTACTCTAACATCTCCACCCATGCATACAATCATGTATGAATCAAAAGGACTTGAGGGGTTGAAATGATGGAAAAGGCATAATGGATTGCATGTTATGGAAAGGAAAGGAAAGGTTGAAATGCAATTTAATGTCACTATTGGAGTACATAGCACATAAGAGCATAATTTCAACAATGATGATGCCACATCAAGAAATGCCTTATTCTTCAAACTTTCTTTCCTTCTTTCTTTTTTTTTCATTACATATTTTTTATGCACACTTTTCTATTTTTCTTTTTTTTCTTTTAACATATACATGGCATTATCAACAAATAAAAGTGGCTCAAACTCAATGCTTCATCACAAAATTCACGTTAATGCATTACAACCAAGGAATGGGTCAAATTGGGTGAACAATGGGGAATGACATATTGTTGGTTTGTGTTTGGGAAAATGGGGTGATGAAATGAATGCCTAAATCATCTTCATGCATGAATGCAATTTAACTTTGACAAAGAGTAGAGACAAGTTCTAGAAATTGAATGATCAAGAAAGTATACACTCTTGAATAGAAAATAGGCCCAAAAATCTCACAACAAGGTTAACCTCAATTGCCAATGAAATATCAAATTGCAAGGCCAATTAACACAATGCATATGCTTGAAAATAACTCATCACTAGCTCTTTGAAACTTGAAAGGCTAAAATGCATAATTCTTTGAATTCTTCCCATTGCTCATGAAGCTCATTGATCAAAGGGTAAGGCCTAGTCTTGCTACATGGTTTTCAAAAATTTTGCCACACTAGGTTTTCAAAAAGCACGTTTTTTTAAAAAAATAGGTAGAGAATACAACCGGATCCTATCTTGAATTGAATGCGACCCTTCATCACAATACAAGACTAAGAAGCAAAATCCACCTTAGTTTTTTTTTTTAAAAAAAATTGAGAAATTTTTTTAAAAAATTCCTCTAATGTGACAAAACATGATAAAATCAATGGATCGAGCAAGACTACCTAAACAACACATAAACCCTTCCCCTACACTTAAATCTTGCATTGTCCCCAATGCAAAATCAAAATGTAAGGTGCAACAAGCAAGAGAACACAATAGGGATTTATTGACTCAACTAACACTAAGTCTACCTTTTACTAATGGTGCAGTCCCTCCCCCACACTTATCATCATCATAATCTCAAAAGAGCATGCAACAATTAAAGGAAATGAGGATACAAGAGAGGAGAGAGACAACCTTGCATTTAAAACACTTCAAACTCTTGTAGGAGAAGTTCTCATCTCGAATGAGAAACATGCATGTCTTCATGTAGGCCACTTCTCCCACATGTTCCTTCCTTGGTGTGAAGTGTTGTGTTTCCTGCAAAGAGAATACAACAAACAAAGCAGTATCCAATTCTAGGCAAGGAAATGATTTTTCTAAATAGGTATTGCAACCAAGAAAGTCAATCAAACTCCCATCAGTAGGAGTAAAACAAGAAAATTCATTTTCAAAACACTCAAGTGTATGTGTAGCGGAAATCTCGAAGTCCAACATGGATTTGGGGCACGAAGCATCGCTTGCACATACACAAGAGATGGTATAGAAGGGAGGGAAAGAAAATGGTGTGATGGAAGTGGCACAACAAACACTTTCATTTTTAGATATGTTGGGTGGAAGATCACAAGAAAGTATTTGTTTGAAGGATTCCCTATTATTATCAATCTCTAAATGCAAACATGGAGAATCCTTCCATGGTGCACTCTCAACATCATGTAATTCAATGGGGACCAAAGCATTTGCATTCTCAACCACAACGAAATCATCATTCTCAATTGTATCATGCTTACAAATTGTAGCACTTCTAGCACTAGTAGATGCATCATGTTCAATAGTAGAACTGGTCATTGTGTCAAAACTATGCTTTTGAAATTCAACAAGTAATGGTTTCTTCACATCATAACAATGCACACAAATTTCATATTCCACACATGAACAAGGTTTAGCCTTATATGATTCAACAAAATCATCTTTACTAGCATTAAGGAGAGAAGCATGTTTATCACAAGAAGAATTGATGATAGTGCAAGCAACATTCTCAATTGAGCTACTACTACTTGAAGCACTAAGTTGAGCATATTCATCAATAAACCGATGAGGGAATTCACAAATGATTTCCTCATCCACCTCATCTTCACTCACATGATTAGTTGCTTGTTCAATTAAGAAATCAACAGAAGAAGGAGTAATCTCCTCAAGGATAGGAGTATTACCAAGTAGGGAGTGCGTCTCCTCTTGATGTTGTGGAGTAGCTTGCTTCATCTCTTCAACTTGTGTAAGTTCATTGAATATCACCACCGAAGGTTGGGTGTTCTCCACAAGAGATGTGGGGTGTTGGTCTTCATTAGATGTCCCCGGCTCCTCTTCAACTTTAGGATCATAAGGCCATTTGGTTCCTTCTTCTCCTCCCGTTATTTTCCAAAGCACGTGTAGGTAGAATGCACTGAGGTACTCCCCTAGCTCTTCCAATTCATCTTCCAATTTCTTGGAGAGTCTAATTGTTTCCTTCTTTCTATACAACTCTATGGAACGAGCCTTATGGACCTCATACATCCTCTTGAGCTCCTTTGTACGATCATCCATGTCAAGATAATCGAAGAAAGCGTCAAGCCTAGTTGGTTTAGGTGTGATGGGTTTGGGTGGAGGTGAGGGATCACGTGGTGGTGGTTGGTATGTAGTTTGGTAGGAATGGTGAGATAGGGGTGGACAAGGTAGGAATGGAGAGGATGGCTCGAATTGGAGGGGAGATTCATGATATGGCTTATATGGTGGAAGTGAAGGCTCATATAGTGAGGATTGGTACGGTGAAGGGTATGGCTCATGGTGTGGAGGAAAATATGGTGAGTAAGGATCATCGAAGTATGAATGTGGTATGGATGAAGTTGGGTCCCTACATTGTGTGTCATAGGATTGGAAGAAAGAATTTAGATTGGCCATCATTTTATCTCTTTCTTTACGAAACTCATCCATGCTTGAAGAAGGTGCATCTTCCATCCTAGTGGTATTTTCCAAAAAGGAATGTGAATCCTCAAGTGAATCATGATTGTAACCAAAGTTTTTGTAATTCCAAGACATGAGAATTCAATGATTTGGTCCAAAGAATCACAAGCAATTAATATATGTGTGCAAACAAATACAAGAATTAAAAAGAAGAAAAAGTATGCAAAATGCAATGCGTCTAAGCTAACCTAAATGGTGAAATAATGCAAATATGACCTAAAGACTTAGGAAGATTTCAGCAAAAATTAGGATGGGAATCAGGGCAATGTGCCGCGGCATGCAAGTTGGTGTCCCGCGGCATGCATGATAGAGAGCACCAGAATCAGTAGAAGACAGCAGAAACTTATTGAACTTGTTGGTTCAAAATTCAACTAGACCAAAGAGTAATGCACCTCCAAACAAGTTCAAAATGGAGAATGGAACTAGGATTGAGTAAGAAAACTTTAGAAAACTTCCAAGATCCAAAATTGGGGTGCTTAGGTCCAAAAATCAAAATTTTTTTTGCAACTTTGAAAATTGAGGTTGAAGTACCAAATTTTGCTAGATGGTTTGGAAACAAAGTTCAACACTCAATACAAGTTCTTCACACTCAAAATGACTTGTGTGAATGGTTGTGGGTGCAAAATGAGTGCAACTTCAATTTAAGCATGCAAGATGTCAAAATCAAACACAATTAAGCAACCAAATCACCAAAATCAACATAACAAGCCTAATGATCACAAATAGATGCAAGAATTCAGCAATACACCTAGCAAATATCACAATTCAATCAAAAACGAAGGATAAGCAATATTTTTGGTATTTTCTTGAGAAAATTGATGCAATGCAAAACAAGAAAATGTAAACTAACCTAAGGATGCAAATATCCTAAATCTAGTCCTAACAACTCCTACCCCTTGTTAATAGTTTCAATTGACACTTAGCTAACCTAGGGAGTCAAATATGACTCCCCGGCAACGGCGCCATTGATTTAACCTTTGCCTAGTATCCCTTGGGGGTTAAGATCAAAATTTAATCCAAGGATTGCAATATAGGTTGCAACCCTGGGTCGTTTCACTTGAGGAGTCTTTTCATCTACCTAAACTAGCTAAATGCAATTAAAACAATAAAAGGTAAGGGGTTTTGGTTTGAAAAGTCATTTGATAAAAGTAGTGAAAATGTGAATACTTGTTTTTTGGTAATTTTTGATTAAAAAGTGAAAAGGTATTTGGGTTAAGGGTAATTTTATAAAATGGGCTTTGGTAGTGTTACGGTGGCTCTCATGCTTCGTTAAAATTGATATTGGGAGTTAAAGATTCACCAAGTACAATTGAAAAATCCCCAAGCAACCACTAGGGGTCCACTAGCCCTAATTAATAACTAATCTAGCAACCACTTTCATAGCCATTACTTAGGGTTAGTGTTAAGGTCCACTTGATGTGTGAAATACTTTGAGTAAAAACACTTGTGGCTCTCATAAAAGTGCAACCACAACAATTATGAATGGAAGCAATGAATTAAGCTCACTAGCAACCACTAAAATGAAATTAACTTCATGCAACCACAATGTAGATAAGAATTCATAACTCAAGTGTTCAAAGTCCAAAATAAACACATATAGTTCATACACATACATATCTAAAATCTCATTCCAATACATAAATCCAAACATCTCCAAGAGAAATTCAAATAAACATAGAAGAAATCCTAAATACATATGTTAGAACAAAAAAAAAAACTCCCCTAATGAAGAACCCATGCTTGAGGCACCATCAACCCATCCTCAAGAGATGAAGAATTCCTCAATCCAACATATAAACTCCAAGAGGAACCCCAAGAAGAAGCTCCATTTGAAAATCCATGGAAGAAGAGGGTGGAAGAAGGTGGAAGATGAAGAAGATGGAGGTAGAGGAGGGATGAGAGGGTTGAGAGGAATTTAGGGTTTTTGGAGTGAATGGAGGTGAAAAGATGAGTAAAATGAAGGGTTGGGTCGAAATCTATGTTTAGGAGTTGGGTCTAGGTTTGTTTGGGTCAGATCTTGCATAAGGTACCCAAAAAAACTCGGATAAAAACCAGAATTTTCGGGCTGTTTTGTACGTGTTCGCCGCGGCATGCATGTTTGTATGCTGCGGCATATGAGGCAGAGATGATTTGCCGTGGCACACTATGCAGAGCGGTTGGCCTCTTCTTTATGCTCTGTCCAGCTTTTCTTTGAAGCTTGGTTGTTCAACTTGGGCTTGTTTCTTCCGTGATCTGCAATAGAATTGGACTTAAGGTAGCATTGAAATTTTCTCAAAGATTGGTTAAACAATAAATCATGCTAATTATGCCCAAATTGTCCTCAATTTGCACAAATCTCAAGTAGGCATGTAAGTGCCAGAATATGCCCTTTTAAGCACAAAAGACCCTAGGTTATGCAATAATCCAATGATTTTAACTATGAAAAGCATATAAAAATATGGTGCAATCACCCATACCACAATGTATCCAGAATTTCTTAAAAATTACAGAACTTTAAATGCACATAATAAAGCTCTACGTCCTCTTGAAACCCATACCACAATAAATCAACAAAAATGGCCCCTCCCTTCACTGTAACACGCCGAACAAAACAGGGGAGAAAGAAAGGAAGAGAATAAAAATTTCTCATTTGAATAGGAATCAACCATACACCATCGAACATCCATTTCATCTTCCTTTCATCAAATTATGAATCAAAATTCTAGAAAAAGAACAAAAATTCTATTAATTGAGGAAGGAACTGGACCATAGAGAAACTAAAATCACAATCATCAAAATTTAACATACAACTCCAAATATCAACTCTATTCTACTTATCACCACATTCAATTGGATTCTCCTTAACCCAAGACCACCTACAAAACGCGCTGGAACAGTGACATGATTTGGGGCTTTTGGAGAAAATCAACCAAACCAAACTCATCTATCAAAATCACTCCCCAAATCGTCAAAATCGAAGCTGAAGCTTCATTTTTATGGGATTATGAACTACAAACCCTAGAATTTTAATCAATTCCCCCTTCAAACTCGCTCAATCTGACCGAAAAGAGAAAAAAATGGAGGGAAGAGACTCACCCATGGTCAACTTGAACTTTACACGCCTCCTTGAGCTTATCGCCGCCGTGAATTGCCTCCTTCACAGTCAGAAGCCGCTATCCATCAAAGAAATGGAGAGGGTGAGGGAGAGAGAGCTATATTGTCATTTTCATTTGCTCTTTCCCATTATGCCCTTCTTTGAAAATTTTAATTACTATTTCCCTTTCAATTTAATTTGAATTTACTCCAAAATAATTTCTCTAGATATGATTTAATTTTAAATGTATTTATAAGGCTTTCTAAAATTTAAACAATACCCCAAGAATCTAAATATTTCTGTATTATCTCTTTTTGAAAATTTGGGGTGTTACATGACCCAGACATAATCTAAAGAAAAGATATAGTTGTTTGCCGTCAAGAGTTAAATGCAAGCGCACGGATCGCAAGTAGTCTAAAATATCGTTCCCATGGAGATTTGGATTAAAATCTTTGATCAAGCAAAAGACTAAGTGATTTCAATCAAGTTGAACTAAGAAAATATTTTTGGGTTGTGTAAAGAAATGGTGAAAATCTATTTCTAAAAACTAGAAAGTGATAAAAACAATGGTTCTTTTGACTTAAAGGATTAAATGGGGTCCAGGATTATTTATCCCTTTTGCATTTCATAAGATATGAAGAACTCCCTCTCAAATGATATTTTCAATGAATATTTGTGTTCGTCTAGGGTTCATATGCACTTGACTAAGCTCTCTCAAGTCAAAATCAAGTTTATCTTTCCATTAAAATGCACAATCTCTTGATACAAATCATGAAAATCCCCTTTGAAAACAAACCCTAATGTGACAATGCAAGCTTAGCAAAGATATCTCTATTTTACCAACAAACTTTCCATTTGTCATGTAGATTTCAAGTCAAGCATGATTTTAACTAAGTTCTACACATGGATTAGCTCTCTCAAGTCAAACCCATATGAACAAATCAAGCTAAATGGTGGCCAAATACTTAGAAGCATGAAAAGAAGGATAAAATCCACACATATATATCATTAACTACCAAAAGAGAGGAAGAATCAAGTCTTAATCCATACAAAGGTTCAAAATAATCCTAGAATGGAAGTTTAGCAACTCATGGAGAAGAATATATAAATCTGGAAAATAAGAGCAGCCATGGAAGAAGTGTCAGAGAAGAAAGAGAGAAGAACAAGAAAAACCAGGGAAATGAGGTTGAATCTCTTCAAATATTGGATCTCCACTTGAATCTCCTTGAAAATCTCCAAACCCTGGCTCCCAAATAGTCCCCAAAGAAAGCCCAAGTCAAAAGAATGTGTTTTAGTGTGAGTTTAGAATGTTTTTAAACCTAATTTTTGAGCAGAATTTTTTACTATGCAGCCTGTCAGCAGTTTTAGCCGCAGCCAAGATTTTGGCCTGCACTGGTTGGCCGCGGCCAATAACTCTCTGCCTACAATTTTTTAGAATTTGGTTGTGGCCAAGAATTTTGCCTGTGCTTTTGGCTGTGGCTAATAACTTTCTGCAACTTCTCTTTTCAGCTTTCTTGGTTGCTTTAAATCTTCTTTTACACTTCTTGCTCCTTGATTTTAGCTTCAAATACAACTCAAATGTGTCTTAATTGATTGGCTTTGCCCACCTAACGAGCAATGAAATCTACAAAAGCAAAAGTTGATAAAAAGAGGGTAACATATTTACATTTAAATCAAGAATTCAATGACTAACCCAAATATCAACTTGGCACATTTTCCTATCATATCTACATCAAAATACGTATAATTCCACCCAAAAAGTGTATCAACTATAGGAAAATGTGTTAAAATGGCATGAATTTCAAGAGGTTAACACACCCCCAAACTTGAACTTTTGCTCGTCCTCGAGTAAAACAAGTGATGTAAGAGTTGGATTCACTAATTAACCATTTAAGGTCCATGCATGATGATTTCCTCATTTGTTGCTCAAGATCATATAATCAATGGAAAGAAATGGAATAGATGCAAATGCTAGATTTGCAATTTAAAAACAAATTTCCTACCAATTTTCAAAAGAGAGAGAGAGAGAGAGAGAGAGAGAGTGTGTGTGTGTGTGTGAAAAGTCATAGAATAAAAATCCTACAGTTATCAATATCACATGTAACATTTCAACATGTATAAATCAAACTCAATATCAAGACCTCATAAGCTCAAAATCTCCTCTCTCTCCACTACAAAATGATTCCACACACTTCCAAAATCAATGGGACTTTATAAGTTTGTAATGTGGTTTAGGGCTAGGCTAGTGAAAGAAAGGTCAAGAGAGGAATTCAATCATCTTGAGATAAGTGACTACATGCATCTCTTCCATCTTCCTTCACTTTACAACATATTTTTAGAAGCAACCACTCCCCCAAACTTGTTTCAAATTGAAATCTTTGTACTCCAAGTCTTATTGAGATACTTGAACTACATTATTTTTTTTCTCTCATTTTCATCATTTTTTCCACATTTTTTTTTCATTTTTCTTGACTTAGGAGTACAAGCTATTGAGAACAACAATGCACCATTTATGCTTCCCACACCAATTTTGCACCATCATGCACATTTAGCAACCATCAAATCCTTTCTACCAATGATTAGTCATTATCTCAAGATTTGTGTAATTCACGGTTTTTCAAATTGCTAAGGTAAAAGTCCATTGTGGGTTTCAAAAAGAAAGTTCATATGGTTTTTCATTATAAGACTCAAAGAGGGTGTAGATGGATTTATGTCATGAGTTGGCTTGAAAGGCTCAAACTCATTGAAAAGAATGCCCAAATCAATTTTCAAAAATGTGTGAAAACATCCAATTCCTTCAAGAGATTCAAAGATGAGTTCTAAAGCTTTTCAATTGAGAAAGAAAATACATGCCAACTTGCTACAAGGTCTCCCAACAAAAAGCATTCAAATCATTCCATAATCTCATGTGCATGATTTTGGTTTCCAAAAATTGCTAGGAATTACGCTTTAAAATGCAAATCGATAATCATCCACAAATATTGACCACAATTTCCTGTTAAACATACCATCAAAGCAACTTTTCTATCATTGGATCACACATTCACCATATGAGACAATTAATCAATCTAACTCAACTTTCAAACATTCAAGACAAGAAACAGTCCAAATTTTCAAAATTGACATCCATGCCAAATTAGCCAAAATATTCAAAAATACCCTCACCCCCAAACTTAAAATTAACAGTGTCCTCACTGTCACAGGGGAAAACTAAGCGCCTTCTATCATGCAAGATAACAGTGAACTTTCAAAGTCCTTAGGAACCACAACAAGTTGTATGCAGCAAGAATGTAATAAATCCACAGAAAACTAGATTAAAAAAAATTCTTGACAACTTAGTTGATCAATTTCAGAAATAAACCAACACCAAGGTGAACCAGAATCACATCCCAAGCAAATCTTAATCACATTCACACTATTCAATAGTTTCGAGCACTAGCAAATCAGACTTTCAGTAGTAAGAAATGCAATTGTAGTTCACTGACAGCTATAACAAAGGCATGCAGTAGCATTTCAATTACGGTTGGATATCAAGAAAGAAGAGCAGTTAAGCAAGGCAATGAAATTAGCTGTTATCCAAGAGAGTACAATATGACATAGCAAAAGGAGGAATGGAGCACACAACTATCTGAGTTCAAGAGGTCAAATCTTCAATCCATGAGACAATTAATTTTCATGATAAAAAAAAATTCCGTGATCTAGCAAGTTGTAACAACAAAGATAAAATCAATCTTACAGTAAACCAAGATGAATTCAATCTTTGACAACTTATGTGAGCAGAATCACTGCGAGAAATTGTTCGCCACGCGCCGCAAGTGCACGGGTCGCGCCAAGTAATAAAGTGAAGAGTAGAGTATCGTTCCCACGAGGATTTGTCCAAAACCCGGTCAAACAATGATTATTACACTCTCGCCCAATTTGAGTGACACAAATGATGAGATTGAAAATGAAATAAGAAAATAAAAGAAAGTAAAATTATAAACAGGTGATTCTCCAACCTCAAGGCTAAAGGGTCCTAAGATTATCTCTCCCCCTTGTACTTCTCAAAACTCAATTAACCTCCCCTCAAGAAGCTCTCAACAACACCACATGCTAATCTAGGGTTCAAAGAGTACTTGCAATGCTCTCTCGAGTCAAGAACAAGTGTTTAGTCCTATTCTATTGCACAATCTCTTGCCACAATTTGATAGGACCCGATAATCACACTCCAACCCTAATGTGACTATGCAAGGCTAGCAAGTATATCTCTATCTTACCAACAAAACCATCCGTTCGTCATGCAAACTTCCGGTTCTTGCACTACTTTACCCAAGTTCTACACTCAACCTAGCTCTCTCGAGTCATAAATCAAGCGAACATAACATCTAAATGGTGATCAAGCACTTAGAAGCATTAAGAACGGGGTAAAATAAGCACATAGATATCATTAATCACAAATCAAGAGGAGGAATCAAGAATCAATACATACAAGGGTTCAAAATAATCTTAGAATACAAGTATTTAGCTACACATGTTCAACAACTCCAAGGGAGCATAAATATATACATTCAGAAACAAAGAACAAGAGAAGAGAATGGAGAAGGAAGAGATAAACCAAGAGAGGAAGCCCAAATCTCTTCGAAGCTCCAAGCCCAAGCCAAATCCCCTCCAAACTCCAAGCCCTAGCAGAGCAAAACACCCCCAAGAATGCCCAAAAGTCGAAGAATGTCGAGCTAGATCGAAACCCTAGCTTTTATATCACTTAAATCTGTCAAAAAACGCGCAGCAGAGCACGCAGTTCGCCGTGGGTTCGCCGCGGCGAAGTCCACGGCGAGCTATGATCGTTTCTGCCTCTTTTTGGGGGTTTTGGCTCGCCGTGAGTTCGCCGCGGCGAGCTCACGGCGAACTGGGACCTGTCGGTAATTTTGGAAATTCGGGGACCTATCTGTAATTTGGGAATTTCGAGGTCCTTTTCTGTAATTTTTACAATTCGTCCAAAAACTCATATTTTCCCTTTTTTTCTTGAAATTTCAACTTCTAGCCCCAATTCTCCTCTTTTTAAGTGTTCTTCTTAATCCGGATCCCTTGGTTATTGCATCAAATTATTCCTACAAAAATTACATGAAACAACATAAGAAATTAACTACAAAAATAATCAAAATCTACATAATTAAAAATAATGCGAAACCGAAAATCAAATGAGCATTTTCCCTCTTGAGTATCCAAAATGTATAAATAATAGACAAAAACTCAAGTAAAATATACTCAAATATCATGAATTTCTAGGAGTTATCAGAAATCAGCACATAAGACAGCAAGATAACAGTAAAATGTTGAGCAAAAATCAGAGCATAATGCAACGGCAAAATGTTAGCAATTATGACAGCAAAATAGCAGCAGAATTGCTGCTGTAATGCTGCTATTTCAGCAGCAGAAACCTTGCTGAAATGCTGCTGTAATGTAGCAGAAAATCCTGCTAATACACTGCAGTTTCAGCAGCAGAAACCTTGCTGAAATGTTGCTGTAATGAAGCAAAAAATCCTACTAATACGCTGTAGTTTCAGCAGCAAAAATTCAGCGACATGAGGCTAAATTGAGCAGCTCAGGGAGGCTAACTTGAGCACAAATTACTGTACAAAAGTGGCTGCAAAAATGCAGCAAAGTGGCTGTCAAAGTTGCAACAAAGTTTGGAAAAATATACAGCAAAGTGTGCAGTAATTCTTGCAAAAAGTGTACATCAATGTGAAAAATATGCAGCAAAGGTTCAAATATGTTAGGGGGGACTTGAGAAAAATACCAAACCACTTGAAAAATGCTTAATTAGAATCAAATATGGACATCAATGTGCCAAAATCCCCAAAAATGTACTTCTAAATGGACTTGAACACCAAGATCTTGCAATTAAGTTTGAAAATAGTGGGAAATGGTCTCAACAAGTCCAAATAGATGAAAATGACTTTGTTGAGTGGTTCACTTTGAAAAATTGGTGATATATCAAAATCTTGTTATGCAATGCACCCAATTCACACAACAATTCAATCGCAAACACACCTAGCCTCAACAAGTCACACAAATCACAAAGAGTAGTGCAAGAGAGCCACCAATACACTATTTTCACTGCAACATGAGCAAAAGTTTCCCAAAAATCCTGAACAGATCTCAAGAACATGACAACACACCCAAAATTCTCAAGCACCTAACACCCAAACAAACATGTCAAGAGAGGTTCAAAACATCTAGAAATTGCTAGTATACTCTCAGATCAAACCAAATGCAATCTATTGCGGATTTAATTCATAAAAATCATTCAGAATAGCCTACTTCCCTGAAAATCTTCCATATATCAGTTGCAAATTTTCCATATATTCAAAACATCACAGTGCATTCAAAATATCATCCAACTTCACAGATCAGTCCACAACCACATCACATTGCAATTTTTCACTCAAAATGAATACTCACAAACTTGAACCTATTGCAACATGGTTGGAATTTTGTTCCAGCTCTTAATAGCATTTTTTATCAGCAAAAACACCAATCATGCAGAATTTGATAGCACAATAAAAATAGCAGCCTACATCACAGTTTAGTCAAAAATAATATCAAATCACTTCCCAACTACAATTATCCACAAGAGATCAATCATTCACAAGTATAAGCCTATTGGAAACTCATTTTTGACAGTATTTTCAATCAGAATCAGTCCCAAATATGTAGAATATGACAGCATATTCAAAGTACCATCCCTCATCACAAAATTATGCAGTATTTTATCAGCTTTATACAGAAGTTTTGACAGCATTATGCATAATTTTTGACAGCAATTTTCAACAGCAACAGCCCCTTATATGCAAAATAAGACAGCATATCCACAACCAAACAGCCACACATGTCTAGAAAAATTCCAAACACCTAGAAATTGCTTACACAAGATCAGATCAAGATAAATGCTTCCTATGACATATTTAAACCAGAAAAATCTTGATGAATGAAATACTTCCCTGAAAATGGCCTACATATCAGTTTAAAATGCTCCCTTTCCATCCAAGCATTGGGGTACATCTTTCACCTAAAAAAGCACAAGACCAAACATAAAACCTCTAAAACACCTAAAACACTATATGAATATAAAAATAAGGTTGACAACTTGGGTTGCCTCCCAAGAAGCCCTTGTTTAGATTCCTTCAGCCTGACTCTTCAATCTTTCACATTGTTGTAGACAAGTAGAGGGTGGCCACTTGATGCTCCACATTTCTGCCCCAATAATGCTTCAACCGGTGGCCATTTACTTTGAATCTTTCGCCCTCCTTATTTTCTAGCTCTACAGTACCAAAATTTGAGGCTTGAACAACGGTGAACGGTCTAGACCAACGGGATTTCAGCTTCCCAGGAAATAATTTGAGCTTGGAGTTGTTTAAGAGCACTCTTTGACCAGGTTCAAAAGTCTTAGGAAGAATTTTCTTGTTATGGTATCTCTTACTCTTCTCTTTGAAAAGCTTTGCATTCTCATAAGCACTAAGACGAAATTCCTCCAATTCATTATGTTGAAGGGGTCTTTTTGCACCAACTACCTCAAAATCAAAGTTGAGCTTTTTAATAGCCCAATAGGCTCCATGTTCAAGCTCCAATGGCAAATGGCAAGCCTTTCCATAAACAAGTCGATAAGGAGACATTCCAATGGGAGTTTTGTATGCGGTCCTATAAGCCCATAGTGCATCATCAAGCTTTGTAGACCAATCCTTCCTTGTTGCACTAACTACCTTCTCAAGGATATTCTTGATTTCCCGATTGGAAATTTCAGCTTGCCCATTAGATTGTGGATGGTAGGCCAAGGCTAATTTATGTTTCACTTTATATTTCTTCATCAAGACTTGAGATTGATGGTTGCAAAAGTGAGATATACCATCACTAATAATTTCCCTTGGAGTCCCAAAACAAGTGAAAATGTGCTTCTTCAAGAACTTGAGTACCGTCTTCACATCACAAGTTGCACAAGCAATGGCTTCAACCCATTTTGACACATAATCCACTGCTACCAAGATATACTCATTATTGAAGGACTTGGGAAATGGTCCCATGAAGTCAATCCCCTAAACATCAAAGAGTCCAACCTCTAACATGTTTGTCAAAGGCATTTCATTTCTTCATGATATGTTTTCAACCCTTTGACACTGGGCACATTGAAGCTCAAAGGCGTACGCATCCTTGAACAACGTTGGCTAATAGAAACCACTTTGGAGGACCTTTGCAGCAGTCTTCTAACCTCCAAAGTGCCCACCATAGTCAGAAGAATGGCAACAGCTCAGAATTTCTTGTTGCTCATTCTCGAGTACACACCTCCAAATCATCTGGTCAACACATCTATGAAACAAATATGGTTCTTCCCATAAGTACAACTTGACATCATGCAAAAACTTTCTTCGTTGATGATATTTCAAATCCAGTGGCATCACACCACAAACCAAGCAGTTCACAAAGTCAGCATACCACTGGGTGATGGAAACATCTATGGAGAATAGTTGCTCATCCGGAAAAGCTGTCTTGATTTCTTGCATAGAATCTTGCTGAGCTTCAGCACTCAACTATGATATGTGGTAGCCACTTGATTTTCTGTTAACAATCTCCAAGTGGAATTCTTGTAACAAGAGCACCCAACGAATCAAGTGAGCTTTAGAATCTTTCTTGTTGAAGAGATACTTGAGTGCAGAATGATCCATGTGAATGATCACTTTAATACCCACAATATATGCACGAAACTTCTCACATGCAAACACCACTGCTAGCAACTCTTTCTCAGTTGTGGTGTAATTGAGCTAGGCATCATCAAGTGTTTTACTAGCATAGTAGATGGGATAGAAAAGCTTAGCCTTTTTCTGACTAAGGGCAGCACCTACTACATAATCGCTACCATCTGCCATAATGATGAATGGCAAACTCCAATCTGGTGCTACTAAGATAGGTGTAGACACAAGCCTCTTCTTCAATTCTTCAAAGGCTTTCAAGCAATCTTCATCAAACTTAAATTCCACATCTTTCTCAAGCAAGTTGCATAAAGGCTTAGCAATTTTAGAGAAGTCTTTGATACACCAGCAGTAGAACCCCACATAACCCAAGAAACTTCTAATACCTTTAACATTTGTCGATGGAGGCAATTGCTCAATAATGGAGATCTTTGCTTTGTCTACTTCTAGCCCTTGTTTTAAAACACGATGGCCTAAGACAATACCTTCTTGCACTATGAAGTGACACTTCTCCCAATTGAGGATTAGGTTAGTTTCCGCACATCTTTGCAAGAGCGCAACTAGATTATCCAAGCAACTATCAAATGAATGGCCCAAAACCAAGAAATCATCCATGAACACCTCAATAGTCTTCTCGATCATGTTAGAGAAAATGGACATCATGCACCTCTGAAATGTTGCAGGAGCATTACATAAACCAAAAGGCGTCCTCTTGAATGCAAAGGTTACATAAAGACAAGTAAAAGTTGTTTTTCTCTTGATCTCCTGGAGTAATTGCAATCTGATTATAGCCTAAATACCCATCAAGGAAGCAAAAGAACTCTTGCCCAGCCAACTTCTCAAGCATCTGGTCAATGAATGGCAATGGAAAATGATCCTTTCTGGTTGATGCATTCAGCTTACGATGGTCCATGCATACCCTCCATCCCGTCACAGTATGAGTAGGAATGAATTCATTGTAGGTGTTAGCCACGACAGTCATACCTCCCTTTTTGGGGACACATTAGACTGGGCTCACCTAAGAGCTATCAAATATAGGATACACAATACCTGCAAAAATCCATTTCAAGATTTCTTTCTTCACCATATCTTTCATGACTGGATGCAAATAGAAGGGCTTATTCCCTTGATGTCAGATATAGACCATTGTGCTCTCTCAAAACTCTAAGTAGCTTCTCCTCTTGCACTTGGGATAAATGAGAAGAGATTAGGACCCATAAGGTAGAAGAATTCCCAAGATAACCATACTTGAGATGAGGAGGCAATGGTTTCAATTCCAAACTTAGAGGTTCTTCAATTGATGGCTTCAACAGAGAGCTCAATGCATTAGATATGTCTAATTATTCAAATGGCTTAAACCTTGTATGACCATAAATCTCTATAGCATTGTTCGTACCGCAAGTGCACAGGTCGCGACAAGTAATAAAGTAATGAGAAAGTATCGTTTTCTTAGGGATTTGCTTACAAATGCGATCAAATAGAAGGCTTAGTAAATTAGATTAAGTTGAGCGAGATCAATTTTTGTTTTGAAGATTTAAAAGGTAAAAAATTGCTATTTAAAAATTCTAATTCTAATAAAGGTTTTGATCAAAGAAACTATAAACCCAATATGTGATTTAGAAAATATGCGTCAAGACAAATAAAAAGACCTAGGGTTACTTATCCTCAATCAACTTCATGAATTAGCAAAATCCTTTCCTTTTAGCATTATAATGAATTAATGTGTGAGTTCAAGGTTCAATTTCATTTGAAGAAGCTTTCTCAAGTCAAAATCAAATTTATACTTGCATTAATTGCACAACCTCTTGCTACGATTAACGCAAGACATAAATACTCCACCAACCTCATATGAACAATGTTAGGTTAGTAATCATATCTCTATATTACCAACTAACCATCTATTTAAAACTATAAACTTCAAGTCTAACATGATTTCACCCAAGTTCTAAAACAAAATACTCTCTCTCAAGTCATATTTCATTTAACAAGTCAAGTGGTGATCAAGCACTTGTATAAATAATAGCAAGATGAAAATCCATTCAATGCCTTAAAGAAAGGAAATACAAGGTTCAATCCATCAAGAGGTTCAAAGTAACCCTAGATAAGGGATTTAGTTACACATGAGTAAATGAAAAACAAAAATGAAGATTGAAAGAAAATTCATGACAGAAAAATAGAGAAGAAGGAAGAAGGAAGGAAACCAAGATCAACAAACTTGAATCTCTCCAAGATTCTCCAAGCTTCCTAGCTCTTCCCAACTCTCTCTTCAAGCTCCAAAAAGTCCCAAAATGTGCCCTCAATGTGTTCTGTCTGTCTTCCCACGAAATCAATGCTTTTATCTCCTTTTAAACAGCTCACTTTAAGTTAAACACGCAGTATTTGGCTAGTTCGCCGTGGGAAATCCACGGCGAACTCAGTAATAATGAGGCAGAGTTGAAAGACACTCGCCGTGACTCTCGCCGTGGTGAAAGGCACGGTGAAGTATTTTTGCTTCTGGTCCTTCAGTCTTTTTCTCAGCTGATCTTCAATTCCATTGATGTTTGTGTTTCCTCTGGGCTTTTTTACTTAAGCACCTCTTCCTATACAAGAAAGAAAGAGTGTTGATGAGTTTTACAATTTACCACATTATAAAAATTCATTAAGCTCCAAATTTCATACAAATTACAGTTCTTTCTTTGCCCCGCTTTCTCATAAAGCTTTTGTTTCCTTTTTGCCATTTAAACCACCAAATTATTCACAGGCACGGAGTAAAACATGATGATTTTGTAATGAAATTTAGGAGCTTATCAAGCACACACTTCCATTAGATCTTCATCATGAACATCTTCAACACATTTCTCCCCCACTAGCACAGCTTCTAAAGGATCTTTAATCAATGAAGCATAAAATTCCTCTTGATAAACAGAGTCAAGTACATCCATGAAAGAACATTGAGGAGAGTGATCTAAGAACTTCAAGGCCTTGTTCATGTTGAAACTCACTTGTTCATCATTTACTCATAAAGTAACTTCACCCTTTTCCACATCAATAAGTGTTCTAGCTGAAGCAAGGAATGATCTTCCAAGTATGATCGGAATGTTCCAATCCACCTTACAATTAATAACAATAGAGTTAGCTGGAAAGATGAATTTGTCCACCTTTACCAAGACATCTTCAATGACCCCTATAGGATGAGAAACACTCCTGTCATCAAGGAGCAATGTTATTGTAGTAGGCCTTGCATCTCCCAAGCCTTGTTGATTAAAAACAGCTGAAGACATCAAATTCACACTTGCCCCCAAATCACAAAGGGCTTTTCCTTCGAAGTTCTTTCCAATATTACATGGAATGTAGAAACTCCTTGGATATTTCAACTTTAGTGGGAGCTTTCTTTGTAGGATAGCACTACAATCTTCAGTCGAAGCTACAGTTTCAAATTCATTGAACCTCCTTTTCTTGGACAACACATCTCTTAAGAACTTTGCATATTTGGGCATTTGCTCAAGTGCCTCCGTAAAAGGGATATTGATATGCAATTGTTTGAACATCTCTAGAAATTTCTTGAATTGGCCATCTTCTTCTTTCTTCTTGAATCTTTGTTGAAATGGAAGTGGAGACATATAAGCCGGAGGATCATTTGTCTTTGGCTTTGTCTCTTGCACCTTTTCTTTAACCACTGACTTCTCAAATTGCTTATTCTTGTTACCCTCATCATTATTAACTAAAGGTTCTTCATCTCTTTCTCTTGGATCAAGAACAACATCATCTTGAACTTCTTTGCTCACTCCACTAGGATTAGGCATATTAGGCAATTTCTTGCCACTCCTTAGAGTAATTGTCTTGCTTTCCTCTTTACCGTCCCTCTTTGGATTGGGAATTGTATCACTTGGGAAATTTCCTCTTGACATAGCATTCATTTAAGAGGCCAATTGCCCCATTTGCACTTCAAGATTCTTGATTGCCGTCTCATGGAGAGAAAGAGTGGATTTAGTCTCAACCCTTGTAGCTTCTTGATTAGCCAAGATTTGAGCAAGCATCTTTTCTGTTTTTGACTCTTCTTCCTTGATGGGAATTTGCCTTTGTTGAACATGAAAGCCTGGTGGACGAGTAGGCTTAACACCGAAGGAAGAAGGTTGATTCAAAGATTGAAATTGTTTCCATGAGAAATTAGGATGATTTCTCCACCCCGAATTATATGTTTGAGAATATGGGATGTTTGAGGGTTTTAAAACTTTCCCATGTAGTTGACAGATTCAGAGGCCATATAAAGAGGACAATGATCCGGAAGATGAACATCATGGCATTGCTCACAAACCACCGGAGTAGTATGAATGAAGTGCACACTTTGAGAATTACTCTTATGCATTTGAGACTCCAACACATCAAACCGCTTGTTCATTGCAGAGAGAATAGTTGTAATTGGTGAAGAGAAAGGAGCATCTTCCTTGGGAGTTGTTAATGGTTGTGAAGTCCTCCTATCAGTTCCTTGAGAGTTGTCAGCAGATCGTTGATCTAGTAGTCGAAACACTTCATCAATAGGGACATTTCTATACCCTCCATTTGTCATAAAGTCAACCATTGCCCTAGATTGAGGAATAAGGCGATTGCAGAAAATTTGGACTATCACCCATTTGTCTACTGCATGATTAGGGCATTTTTTCATCAACATTTTGTACCTCTCCCATGCCGCATAGAGGTGCTCATCAGGATGTTGCCTAACTAAAGCTTAGAAATTCATTTCTAGCTTCGACAGACTTGTTATCAAAGAAAAATCTAGCTCTAAATTTGAATTCAAGATCATTCCAGGAATTGATAGATCCCTCTGGTAAATTGTTGAACCATTCCCTAGATTTTCCTTGTAGAGAAACAGGAAACAACCGAAGTCTGATAACATCATCAGGAACCCCGTTTTACTTGAAGGAACCACATACTTCCAAGATGTACATCAACTGCTTGTTGGCATCCTCATTGTAAAGCCCATGGAACATCCCATGCAATTGAAGCATTGTGATCATCACCGGCTTGATCTCAAAAGTATGAGCTTGCATTTCAAGCATCCGGATACAAGATTGAGTACCCCACATGTTTCTACTAGCAAAGTCATTCATAGTAGTTCTGTCATACTCATCATCAGCCATGGTTTCAGATTCAGTCTCACTTTCTTCAAAGAGCACTACTACAAAAAATCATATCAACGTCCCTATTTCACATCTCTTTTTCAAATAAGAGATGTAAAAAAAGGCGGTGGCAAAATTGTAAATATATGTAGACTTTTCATGTCTCATATTTATAAATGAGACGTAGATTCTGACAAAATAAGGGCGCTAAATAATTAAAGAAACCAAAATAAAAGCGGGAAAACTTTTCACGTCTCATATTTAAATATGAGATGTAAAAAAAATACTTTTCACGTCTCACTTTTATAAGTGAGACGTGGAAAGTATTTTCCAGGTCTCACTTTTATAAGTGAGACGTGAAAAGTAATTTTAAAAAATATTTTCCACGTCTCACTTTTAAAGTGAGACGTAAAACATAATTTTTAAAAATACTTTCCACGTCTCACTTTTAAAAGTGAGACGTAGAAAGTATTTTTTACGTCTCACTTTTAAAAGTGAGACGTAGAAACTTCCCCAGAACCCCTAAACAAAGCGTGTCTCCTTCTTCATTTCCTCTTCCTCTCATTCTTGTTGGCTTTGTCTCCCTCTCATTCCCTCCCTCTCTCCCCCTAACTCTCTCCACTAGCAGCGATTCGGCCCTAATAACCGCGTCCTTTCACTCCATCGTCATCCTAATCCATCCTCTTCTCATCCTAATTGAAGCCTTTTCCTTCTCCACCTTCTTCATTTCAGCCCTAATCACACCATCGCCGCCAGCCACGCTCCGTCGTTCGCCAAATCGTAAGCCCGTTCACCGTTCCATCATTTCGTTCTCAGACATTGCATGCCGTCAGCCACTGGGTCTTGAATCGATCATTGTTCTTCCTCAACAGAGAAAGTGTGTGAGGGGTGTGTGTACAAGAAAATCTCCAGGTCACCCTCTCTCTCTCTCTCTAATTTTAGGTTTCTTTTGTATCTTCCCCTCTTTTACTTCATTATGTAGTGCCTTTCACGGATATTCTCCATATTTTTTTAGCTCTATTAAGAGTAATTATTACTGGAAACTTAAATCGTGAGTATAATGTCACTTAGTGCATTTGGAGAATATGCTATTTTCATGACCATTTTCTTGCTTATAGTGTGCGACCAAACAGGGCGTATCTTGCTAGGCTCATGGCTTCTCTCTTTCTTTCTTTAAAACTTTGCTGGGCTCTTTAATTGTTCTCTTGCAAGCTTTTTCATGTATAGGATTATACTGTTGGAGGGAATAACCGATGACCTCTATGACGTGATTTCTGTTGGTGCTTGCTCTTTTTGTTTGCTTCCTTCCTGTTGTCTACTGTTTAGTAGGCTATACTGAAAATCCGTCTTCCATCTTTGTTGGGAATAAAAAAATAAAATACTTTTAAGGATTAATGGACTGATTTTTTTAAGTGTGCCCTGAGAATAGTATAAGGAATGTCAGAAAGATTGTGGGTCAAGTTTTTTTAATTGAAAAGACATTTCCATCTAGATGTTAATTGTCTAGGTGGTCTTAATTTGTGCAGAATTCTGTTCCAGATTCGTCTAGGAGTGGTTTTTCACAGTTATATGTATATAACCACTACACTACAGATCTTAAGTTTATCTGGTGATAGAAGAAAATTAAGTTTTCCTTTGCTCAAATATTGTGAATAAGCATAGTGAATGCAAATCTATGGGAACTTGTAGTCTTTTGTTTGCTTGAAATTATGCTATTACATTAGATTGTGCAAACAGTGATACTGGTATACTTTAGACCTTATGGCCACGCTAGTAGCTTAAGACTTGTCAGTTTTTTTAAGGGATCCGAAGCTACAAAAAATTCACAAGGTTTATAGACCTAAAATCTTGCAGACGAACATATGTATGAATTGTTAGTCTGCTGCCTCTGTTAGAATAATGACTGTATGGATGTATTCCTTCGATCTTTAAACTTTATTTTCTGTACTGTTAATTGGAACTAGCTCTTATATATAACACTTTGAATAAGGTGTTACTGGTTGGCACAAAGATAACTACCTATATTGGTAACCTAGTTGTAACAAATGCTGTTGTTCACGCCACTATTGAAGAGTAGGTATATCTCTTTCACTCCTGCTCTTGCAAATGGTAAAAAATATGTCTCTAACTTCACTTATATAATCTGAATGCAGGGTTTAGATTCTAAGAGACTTGTGGGTTTTGCAAGTGTGTAAGACTGTTAAGGGTGGAGATTGTGTTTTTAGCCAAAAACTAGTCCATAGCAATAAGCTATGAACATGCATCTAAAAGTAGTTACTTTTTTGCTGGAATATGTTCTCTGAATTGAATGTTGAAAGTTTGTTTGAATGTAGCTTCTTGATTACCACAATGTGATTGATCATCCAATGGATTTTGCCACAGTGAGAAAGAAGTTGACTAATGGATCATATCCTACCTTGGAACAATTTGAGGTTAGTAAATTCATGTTCTAATGTTTGACTTCGTGGCTAAAATGTGAATGCCCTTTTTCTTATAACGTTTCTGATTTTTCAGCTAGATTGGTGATCTTCTAGGAATGCCTTTTTTCTTATTTGAATACCTTTACATATTTCTTGCCCGATAGTTTGTATATGTATTATTCCAATCGGTTTGGTAACTAAATTTGCATTTGATAATCTAATTTAACACAAGTGGAAGACGAATAATGAACCTTCCCTCTGTTCTTAATCTTATTGTGCCTCCCCTCATATCTTAGTTTTCTGCCAGATTTGGCGTCTTTGTCGTTTTTCAATCGGTGGGTTTGGACAAAATCTGGATCGATGATTTTCATTTTTACTAAACATTTGTGCCTTTGGATCTTGATGAATTCGCTGATTGAAAATATTTATTGGCTTTTTCAGGAGTGCTTGGTTCTGGCTCTGATTTACTGGTAGTTAAAGGATCCAATGTTTTGTGATGGAATCTAGGATCATCTATATTGCTGTAGTGTATACAGTTTCTGAGATTGCCATAATTTAAGGTATTATTAATATTATTATCGCCAGTTTTGTAAATGCATTTGATGATGTGGATGAAACTATATATGCTTCAATAATACGATAGTTTTACCGCCATTAGTTTCCTGTTTATTGCATCATGGGATGCGCCTTTGTTTATTGTTTTTGATGGTTGTGGTTTGTATTTATAGTTATGTGATGAATTGGATCCATCATGGACCTTCCTTTTCTTTTATCTTCTATATAAGGTGCTTGGTTTAATATTAGGAAGCTTTACTTGATCACTTATGATGTTGCTTCCACCTGCATTGGTGTGAATCTGGACTTACTGGCTGGAGCAAATTTTGAATGTAGATAAAATGCAATCTGACAATGGTAAGTTATTTACTAGTGGGATATCATGGGACATAAGTGAAGAGCGGCTTAGAGAGTATTTCAGTTCTTATGGGGAGGTTGTGGAAGCAATGATAATGAAGGATCGGACTACTGGTAGAGCTCATGGATTTGGTTTTGTAGTTTTTGCAGACCCAACTGTTGCAGAGAGAGTCATAGAAGAGAAGCACAACATTGATGGAAGGATGGTAATTTTCTTGTTTTGTGATCCATTAAATTCCCGCCTTAAAATTTTTTTGTTGATGTTTTCTTTTTGAATTCTATCCCATCAGAGTCTTTCCTATTTTAAAAAGTTTCGATGTTTAGTGTTGTTATTCAGCATATTTACATATCATTCTCTGTGACAATTGACAACCATTGTATGTATATTGAAATTAACTCATAAATATGTTTTGGAATTCCTCTTAAGAATGTTGTTTCAGTTGAGAAATCAGAGGTAAATAGGAGCATAGTCAGAAGTTGGTGGGATTAAACCAACCAGAAAGGAAATCTATATGACTTGGATGATGTAATGCTGCTAGATGGTAACGGTTGGAGCACTACATGGGACTTTTGGGGGGTTTTGATCTTATTGTTGGTGGCAGTCCTTGTAATAACCTAACAGGTAGCAATAGGGTTAGCCAAGATGGTCTTGAGGGTAAAGAGTCATCTCTCTTCTTTGATTACTATCGTATTGTAGACTTGGTAAAAAATATAATAGCCAAAGGTCATTGATTCTTGTGAAAAGATCACCTCTGTTTAGGTCAGTGACTATGATCACTTGTTTCTTATGTGTATGTAATTGGAGTATTGGACTAATATTTGTTTGGCTATAAATTAATTAAATTAGTTCATTTTTTCATTTTAAGTGTTGTATTTATATCATTCTGATAAAATATTGGGAGTTTTTTTTTGGATTGGGTTTAATCATCCTAATTAAAAGAATCTTATTTTTTTTTAAGAAAAAAAGACTTTCCACGTCTCTTATTTGAATAAGAGACATGGAAAGTGAGACTTTTCACATCTTATTTTTGAAAAAGAGACGTGAAAAGTTAGCACTGGTCACTTTCCACGTCTCACATTTAAATGTGAGACGTGGAAAGTGAGACTTTTCACGTCTCATTTTTAAAAAAGAGACATGGAAAGTCGGCACTGATCACTTTCCACATCTCACATTTAAATGTGAGACGTGGAAAGTAAGACTTTCCACGTCTCATTTTTTAAAAAAGAGACGTGGAAAGTGCACATTAAAAAGGAGACGTGAAAAGTCGGCACTGATCACTTTCCACATCTCACATTTAAATATGAGACGTGGAAAGTCTCACTTTCCACGTCTCATTTTTTAAAAAAGAGACGTGAAAAGTGGGGCACTTTCTACGTCTCCTGTATCCACGTCCCAGTAAAAAGAGATGTGGAAAGTCCAAAAAAAGAGACGTGAAAAGTGTTTTTTGTAGTAGTGGAGGTTGTCTATCTCAAGAACTACCTCCAATCCGTCCGGATCCAAGGTTTGCATAGACTGGAAGGGTACCTAGAAGAAAAACAACTCAAAGCAAGTAGCAAACTAAAACAAAAGAAATAAGAAAACAAACTAGAAAGTGCAATTATAAACAACTTTACAAGTTCAAGCAAAATCTAATATCACTAGCCTAGGGTTGGCCAAGGGATTTTTGCAAATCCCCGGCAATGGCGCAGGAACTTGTTCGTCCTCAAGCGTTAACCGCAAGTGCACGTATCACAAGTAGTATAAAATATTGTTCCCACAGAGATTTGGATTAAAATCTTTGATCAAGCAAAAGACTAAGTGATTTCAATCAAGTTGAACTAAGAAAATATTTTTGGGTTGTGTAAAGAAATGGTGAAAATCTATTTCTAAAAACTAGAAAGTGATAAAAACAATGGTTCTTTTGACTTAAAGGATTAAATGGGGTCTAGGATTATTTATCCCCTTTGCATTTCATAAGACATGAAGAACTCCATCTCAAATGGTATTTTCAATGAATATATGTGTTTGTCTAGGGTTCATATGCAGTTGACTAAGCTCTCTCAAGTCAAAATCAAGTTTATCTTTCCATTAAAATGCATAATCTCTTGCTTCAAATCATGAAAATCCATTTTTAAAACAAACCCTAATGTGGCAATGCAATGTTAGCAACGATATCTCTATTTTACCAACAAACTTTCCATTTATCATGTAAATTTCAAGTCAAGCATGATTTTAACCAAGTTCTACACATGGATTAGCTCTCTCAAGTCAAACCCATATGAACAAATCAAGCTAAATGGTGGCCAAACACCTAGAAGCATGATGAGAAGGATAAAATCCACACATATATATCATTAACTACCAAAAGAGAGGAAGAATCAAGTCTTAATCCATACAAATGTTCAAAATAATCATAGAATGGATGTTTAGCCTCTCATGGAGAAGAACATACAAATCTGGAAAATACGAGCAGCCATGGAAGAAGTGTCAGAGAAGAAAGAGAGAAGAACAAGAAAAACCAAGGAAAATGAGGTTGAATCTCTTCAAATATTGGATCTCCACTTAAATCTCTAAACCCTAGCTCCCAAATAGTCCCCAAAGAAAGCCTAAGTCAAAAGAATGTGTTTAGTGTGAGTTTGGAGTGTTTTTAAACCTAATTTTTGAGCTGAATTTTTCACTGTGCAGTCTGTCAACAGTTTTGGCTGCGACCACGATTTTTGCCTGCACTGGTGGCCACGGCCAATAACTTTGCCTGGAAATTTTCAGGATTTGGCTGTGGCTAGGAATTTTGCCTGTGCTTTTGGATGTGGCCAATAACTTTCTGCAACTTCTCTTTTCAGCTTTCTTGGTTGCTTTAAATCTTCTTTTCCACTTCTTGCTCCTTGATTTTAGCTTCAAATACAACTCAAAAGTGGCTTAATTGATTGGCTTCACCCACCTAACAAGCAATGAAATCTACAAAAGCCAAAGTTGATAAAAAGAGGGTAACATATTCACATTTAAATAAAGAATTCAATGACTTTAACCCAAATATCAACTTGGCACATTTTCCTATCATATCTACATCAAAATACGTATAATTCCACCCAAAAAGTGTATGAACTATAGGAAAATGTGCTAAAATGGCATGAATTTCAAGAGGTTAACAATAGTATAAGGGGTTTTGACTCCCCAAGCACTATAATTAAGGGGTGGCTATCCTAAGATGATTAAAGTACTTATAATTATTTTATGAACCACTTTGTTTTATGAAAAGTTTTAAATTGTCCAATTTGTCAGAAAATCCAATTTCAACAGAAAGAAAGTTGGGTTAACGTTTGAAAAGAAAATGTTTTAAACTTTTCATATTTTTGGGCTTCTGACATTTACAAAAGTGGTTATAAATCTATTAAAGTGCTATAGTATAGTAGTGAAGGTGTTACACTATGTAAGTGCAACTATGGATGTGTACATTGAGAGCTATGAGTGTCAAAATATGAGCAAAAAAAATGGAAAATCTTAAGATGTTTGGTTTTGTTTTTTGTTTTTTTATCTTGAAAACATTTTTTAAAAGCAAGTTTAAAAACTAGTTTTAGAAATAAGTAAAAAGACATGTTTGACTAATAATTTATTAAAACATATTTTTAAAAAAATAAAAAAATCGGTTTGGGTCACTATTTTTAAAACTAGTATTGAAAACAAAATAAAACTATAAAAATTTGTTTAAAATAGTTGCTCGTAATCTTATGGTAAAAACTAAGATAAAAAATCTATCCCAAGTGATGAGGTGACAACAACCTCGGTGATGTTGACAATGACAGTATTATCATGACGTCGTCAATGATATTGTGATTTCCTTTACTGTCATTAACATCATAACCGTCATCAATGGTATTGTTGTTTCCTTCGCTGTATGTAACGTTGCAGTTTTGATCATTGTCTATGCATTGCAACCGCCATCGGTGACATTGTGTTCACCTTCCCTGTCAGTGATATTGCATTTTCCATCTCTGTTGATGACATTGCTGCCTTCATCAATGACATTGTGATTTCCATTGCGACCTCTATTAGTGATTTTGTGGTTTCCGTCATCGGCAGTAACATTGTGGTTTCTGTTTTTGTCAATGATGTTGTGGTTTCCATCATTGGCAGTAACACTGGTTTTCGTCTCCGTCGGCACGCTATAGATTTCTTGGTAATCGGTGAAGTTATGGTTTTTGTCATTAATAAATGACATCATGACCGCTGTTGATGATGTTGCGGTGTCTAGCATTGTCATTGTTTTTTACGGCAATGTTTGTTATATAATAGATAGAAATTTAGAAAGACTAACACCACTTACTAGACACTACAATTGGGACTCAATGAGGAGCACCAACTTCGTCTCTCTAGCTAAATCGATCCTTGTAAGTCTAAGCAAGAAGTGGCAGCGACTAGCGGCTAGGTTTCAAGTGAGTGAGAAGGTGTTTTATTTTTAGAGTGAAAGAAGACTATGATCTAAAACTAAAAAATAGGGTTCTTTAGTAATTTAATATTATAACTTTAAATTAGAATGAAAAATAACAAAATGTAAATATTATGTATATATAATATGATTGTTTATATGATTATTTTTTTATGTTAAATAGGCTAGGCATGTAGGCTTGCAGGTTAGGTTTTAATGAAATAGGCTTGGCCTATTTACACAATAAGGCCTTTAAATAGGCCTTGGCTTGGCCTATTTAATAAATTAAACAGGCTAGGCCAGGCCTTAACTAGCCTAGGCTGTAGGCTGCCTAGTAAAGGCCTAGCCTATTTCTACCTATAAGCATGACCATGCATAAATAGAGGGAAATTAAGGAAATCATGAAGAACATATATATAATATATATTGATGAGTTCGAATTCTCATTACAAACCAAAATTACAACAAACTCAATTCAAATGCACAATTCAAGTCTCAAATGCATAAATGGAAAACATAAACTAGTGAATCTATAAATACAAAGAGAAGGGAAAAGACACAAGACTCCTCCATGAAGACCATAAGATCAAACCATCTCTAATTATCATGAAGAGCTCAAAGTGTTGCATTTCAACTTTGCTTATTGAAACTCTTATCTCAATCAAAACTATGTCTTAAACGCCACTACTACAAAAAGTATTTTTAACGTCACAAATTTTGGGGGTTTTCACGTCACTTTTTCAGGGGACATTGAATCAAGTGACATGGAAAATGGACTTTTAACGTCACATAAATAAGTGACATAGAAAGTCAGAGAAACAACGTCACACATAATATTATGTGTGACGTTGTAAGTTGCTCGGAGAAACCACGTCACACATAATATTTATGTGTGACGTGGTTTCCAGGAAACCATGTCACACATAATATCTTGTGTGACGTGGTTTCTTTTTTTTTAAAAAAAAACGTTTTTAATTTTTCTATTCCCCGTTGATATTCAGCAATTTGAGAACAAAAACCTATTCAAACCAATTTACAAGACTTATAAAACATTTTAGCAAGTATGCAATATTTGCAGCAATTACAACGTAACAGCATTTGCAAACCAATTTACAATTGAACATTAAACATTCTATGGCAGACCAATTTACAAGACTTACAAAACCATTAAATATTCTATGGCATTTTTTGCAATTTACAATTGAGAAAAAAAGGCAGCAGATTTAATTATCAGGAAAAAAAGGAAAAGAAGGAACCTGGATGAAGTGAAGCTGCGAACGGAGGCACGATTGAAATTGTTGAACCCGATAGGAGGAAAATAGAGCTGAAAAAAACCTTGAACAAGTAAAAAAAAGAACCCTATAGAAATTGCATATTTAATTACCAGAAAAAAAAGGAAAAAGAAAAGAAGAAATGAACCTGTAGCTGGAGGGTGAGGGGGATGGGGGGCGGCTGGTGGGGAGCTGTGGGGGGAGGGAAGGGGGGAGCTGTGGGTTAGGGGGTGGGGGAGCTGTGGGCACCAGGGGGGAGCTTGGGGTGTTGGAGGGGGGAGCTGTGGGCGTTGGGGGGGTAGGGGAGCTGAGGACACGGGGGTTGTGGATGGGGGAGAGTTGGAGCTGATGTTTTTGTTTTGGGGGGGGGGTGGGGATGGGAGACAGCTGGAGTTGATGGTTTTTATTTTGGGGGGGCGCGAAATGAAAAAATTAAAGTGGGGGGGCGGGAAATAAAAAAAAAAGGAGGGGACGGGTTTTCCACGTCACACCAAAATTTTGGTGTGACGTGGAAAACAACTTTCAACGTCACACCACATTTTGGTGTGACGTTGAAAGTGGTTTCAATGTGGGAGGGGGGGCGGGAAATGAAAAAAAAAGGAGGGACGGGTTTTCCACGTCACACCAAAATTTTGGTGTGACGTGGAAAACAACTTTCAACGTCACACCACATTTTGGTGTGACGTTGAAAGTGGTTTCAATGTGGGAGGGGGGCGGGAAATGAAAAAAAAAAGAGGGACGGGTTTTCCACGTCACACCAAAATTTTGGTGTGACGTGGAAAACAACTTTCAACGTCACACCAAATTTTGGTGTGACGTTGAAACATTTTCCATGTCACACCAAAATTTGGTGTGACATGGAAAGTGCTTTTCAATGTCACACTTAATTTAAGTGTGACATTGAAAAGTTTCAACATCACACTTAATTTAAGTGTGACATTGAAAAGTTTCAACATCACACTTAATTTTAAGTGTGATGTTGTTTCTTTCCTCTTTGTTTTCAATGTCACATTTTTAAATAAGTGACGTTAATTGGTGACATAAAAAGGGCTTTTTGTAGTAGTGCGCATACCTGTTATATATATGTTGTGATAATATAGGAGCTGTAATACTTGCAGCAAACTCAGCTCATCATGACAAGACCAAGCACATTGAGATCAAAGTGCACTTTATGCGAAACAAGTAATGTTAAAAGCTTTAACTGTTCAACATGCTCTAAGTGAATATCAACTAGATGACTTAGGATTTTGTTAATGGAGGAGCCAAATAGACCCTCTTTTTAAAATTATAGGGCATATGTAGCACTTCAAAAACTTCCTGACCCAACTTTTATTCATGATAAAAAAATCTGACGTGAAATAAACACTATTACAAAATAGGCTTTTCACGTCACCAATTAACGTCACATAATTATAAATGTGACATGGAAAAAAAACGCGGTGGCATTTTTGTAATTAAGTTGCAGGTGGAGGGAGTTACAACGTCACACAAACCTTAAATTGTGACGTTGAAAGTTTCAACGTCACACTTTGAGCATTTGTGACGTTGTATGTTTGAAATGAAAAAATAAAAAAAATTACTTTAACTTTCCACATCACACTTAATCTAAGTGTGGCGTTGAAAGTCAACAGAAAATAATTTTAAATTTTTTTTAAAAAATTAGTAACTTTCAACGTCACAATCACAGAAAATTTAAAAAAAATTTAAAAAAATTGTCCGTGACTTTCAACGTCACAATTATACTAATTGTGACGTTGAAAGTCACAGAAAAAAAATTTAAAAAAAATTATCCGTGACTTTCAACGTCACAATTATACAAATTGTGACGTTGAAAGTCACAGAAATTTTAAAAAAGATTTAAAAAAAATTGTCCGTGACTTTCAACGTCCCAAATATACAAATTGTGACGTTGAAAGTCACAGAAATTTTAAAAAAGATTTAAAAAAAATTGTCCGTGACTTTCAACGTCCCAAATATACTAATTGTGACGTTGAAAGTTACTATTTTTTTTAAAAGAATTTAAAATTATTTTCTGTTGACTTTCAACGTCACAATTATACTAATTGTGACGTTGAAAGTCACAGAAATTTTAAAAAAAATTTAAAAAAAAAATTATCCGTGACTTTCAACGTCACAATTATACTAATTGTGACGTTGAAAGTCACAGAAATTTTAAAAAAAATTTAAAAAAAAATATATCTGGGACTTTCAACGTCACAAATAAGATAATTGTGACGTTGAAAGTCCCCCCAGCTCCCTCCAAATATTTCCCCCAGCTCCCTCCAATTTCTTAACCCAAAAACGAAACTCTCGTACTTCCCCCAGCTCCGTCCCGCGCCCCATAGCTCTGCAAATCTCATACCTCCTTCCTTCCACAGCTCCGGCCAACGCATGCAATCTCTGATCCGAGGTCAGGTGAGCATCCTCTTCCTTCATCCTCTTCAAGTTTTGATTTTTATGAAGTCTTTCTAACTTCAGATCTCAAAATCACCAAAATCCCATTTTGTTAATGATAAAGGTGTTAACGCCGCTCGTTGCTCTGGTGCCGATATGGAATCCGTGAAGAAATGTATGTCCCATTATTCTTCAACCACTGTGAAATTTCTGTTTATTTTCTTATTCCTTCTCTGTTTCGTTCGAATCTGGCGGGCCGGAGGGACTAAAATTTTGGGGGTGATAAGTTTAAGAGTAGAAAGCAATGATTTGTGTTTTGCATGTTGAAATTTTGGGTGGTAAGTGACTTTGAAGATTTCTGATTTTCCTGTTCTTCCTTTGCTTCCTATGTTCCGTTCAGTTTCTTTATTTCCCTCTGTTTTCTGCTCTGATTCAGTGATGAAGGAGAAAGAATTTTTGTAATGTAAGTGACTTTGCTTCCTATGCATGTTGAATTTTTCTTTATCTGGAACTCTACTCTGTTTGGGTGGTGTACAGGGATAGAAAGTGTTGTTATGATGTTGTTCTTGTTGTAGTTGTGAGATGATTTTTGTCACTGCATGTTGATTCAGATTCTCCTATGCTCATATGCGATTCCTTGCTCTGCATAAGCCGATTGTTGCTCTGATTTGGTATAATTTGAATGTTCCTTGTATGCTTATCATCTAATTCTCCCGATATTTATTCTTACAAACTACCATACAATTTAATTCAATTCCACCCCTTTATATATTATTATTTAATTGGGTTAGATCCAACGCTTTCATCACATATTCAATTAGAAAGAATGAACTCAATTTTTATTTTTATTTTTGCATTTACACATGTTTTGAACTAAAAATCTTATGTTTAAGCATCCAAAACTCCTTTAACTGATTAAGACCAATAGTTAAAGGTAGTAATCTATAAGGCTACCTTCTCTTTGCAAGGAATCACGGACCAATGTTCAAACTTGTTCAGATCATTGATGCTCTTTGTGCAGCTTCTTTAGGCAAAAGGCCTACCTTCTCTTTGCATTCATTTTACTAAATTGGAGTTTGTTGTAAAGGAAGTTTGCAAGGGATATTGGGCAATTGAAGTGAGTTTAAAAACTGATTTGGATTGTTTAAATTTAAGAACTAGTTATAAAGTGTTGTTTGTGATATTTGATTAGTATTTAGTTTTTTTGAGGCTAATGCAAGTATTTTAGGTGTTAAGTGTATATAGAGACAAAGTTTACTAATTGTTTTGGAATTTTGCTGTTAAATAGCAAAATAAATAGAATTTATATCTTGATGTTATGGGACGGAGTAAATGGTAGCTAAACTTTGCCAACTTTTCATTATTTGCACATTTACAAATGTTATGTTTATGTGTGGACATAATATTCTTAATGTTTTTCAGTAAACACTGGTCATTAGCTGTCGTTTGCCCCATACAACATCGTCTGGTTTGGTTTGACCCATTGCGATATAATATAACCTCATATTATAAAACCCTCTTATCTAAGTAAGTACTTTTAATGACTTTTTACTTTGGGCTACATAAATTATTTTCATGGATACGTGCTAATTTTAGTTCTATTTTAGGGGCATTCAACAATGGCATTTTGCATCAGAAACCGGTGAAATGGATGATCCCATCGTGACACAAAGACCTAGAGTAACTACCTTTAATTTAAATTCATTCAATGTTAGTCAATTGAGATATTATTTATTTTGTTATTAATTTATACTATTTCTTGTGATTTATAAAGTGCCCCCAGCAACCGACGAATAAGGAGTGTGGGTATTACGTCATGAAGTATATGTGTGACATTATTGAGAGTGATCGTACCGGATCCTTTACACAGGTATAAATTAAATTCTTATCTATAGCTTGATACAATCATTATATAATTATATGATTTATTTATCTAACTTTGCAGTAATCACAGCATCCATTATTTTTGCAGTTTTATGATGGAAACAACTCATTTGAAGACAAAGACCTTGATTCACTTCGTGACCGTATTGCTCAATTTTTTCTTTCATTTGTGGTTGGTTAAAAAGTGATCATTGCAGAAAATACTTTGTTGTCTAAACATGGAATTTTGTGTGTCTATATATATGTTTAGTTTGATTTAGTTATAATATAGCTATGTATACATGTTGTATGAATAATGTATACTGTTGTTGATCTGCATTATATCTATTTCTGTGACATTTGCAATTAATACAGATTGGGAAACCAAAAGATAAATTAACCATCATTTTTAAAAAAAAAAAATTAACCACGTCACAATTTAAAAATTTGTGACGTGGTTTCAGGAAACCACGTCACAAACTATTAATTTGTGACGTGGTTTGTGGAGAAACCACGTCACAAATTATTAATGTGTGACGTGGTTTCATGAAACCACGTCACAAATTTTTAAATTGTGACGTGGTTTATCAAGAAACCACGTCACACACTACTAATTTTTGACGTGGTTTCTTGAAACCACGTCACTTTTGTTTAATGTGTGACTTGGTTTCCTGAAACCACGTCACACATTAACAATTTGTGACGTGGTTTCTCTGCCACACCAACGTCAATTTAATCTAGTTTTAGACAAACAACGTCACAAGTTTTGTAATTTGTGACGTGAAAAATATGACTTTTAACGTCACTTTTTGGTGTGACGTTAAAAGTCAAGTTTTCCACGTCACTTGAATTTATGTCACACCAAAAAGTGACGTGAAAAGTCCAAAATTTGTGACATGAAAACCCTGTTTTGTAGTAGTGAAAAGGGTGAGGTGGTTGCCATATAAGGATTGTGTAATGCGATTTATATTTGGATTAGTAATGGTAAAAATAACTTTTTTTCAGTCTGACTTTTGTAAATATGTTTGAATAATTTTTTTAAAAAAAATCTTAGATGGAAAATAATTAAAATGTATATAATTTTTATTAAATAATGCATATATGTTATATGTATTTATTGTTAAAGTTTATACAAAAAAAAGTAAAATTAAAATCATAAAAAGAATTGAAAACTCTAAAGTACTTAATTAAATATATTTAATGCATAAAATACATATAATTAGTAATAATATAAACCTAGGTTTTGTTACCAAACCTAGGTTTTAAAACCTAGGTTTGGAATGGTAGCCAAACACTTTTTTCTGATAAACCTAGGTTTGGACTCAAAACCTAGGTTTTAAAAAAGGTAACCCAAACACTTGAAAAAATATGAAAAGCTATTTTGGATTGGAAACCTAGGTTTTGGCTACCAAAACCTAGGTTTTGAATAAGCTACAATTTTCCCTTTTTGCACAAAGTACGAGGTAAAAAAAAGCTATCATTACACATGTCATATTGAAATACCTAAAATGCCCTTATTCTCTCTCTTTCCCAACACATTAAACTTATGTCCTTTTTAGTAATTTACACAGAAAAAGCTATTCTCACAACAACCATCCAAACACTCTCATTTTTACAAAAGCTATTTTTTCTAAACATCAGCTTTTTTCAACTTTTTCCCCAGAAGCTATTCTCTAAAAGTTAATCCAAACAGGCAACTACTTTTTTCAGCTTTTACGCGAAGTACGAGACAGAAAATACCATCATTACACATGTTATATTGAAATACCTAAAATGCCCTTATTCTCTCTCTTTCCCAACACATTAAACTTATGTCCTTTTTAGTAATTTACATATAAAAAAAGCTATTCTCACAACAACCATCCAAACACTCTCATTTTTACAAAAGCTATTTTTTCTAAACATCAGCTTTTTTCAACTTTTTCCCCAGAAGCTATTCTCTAAAAGTTAATCCAAACAGGCAACTACTTTTTTCAGCTTTTACACGAAGTACAAGACAGAAAATACCATCATTACACATGTTATATTGAAATACCTAAAATGCCCTTATTCTCTCTCTTTCCCAACACATTAAACTTATGTCCTTTTTAGTAATTTACATATAAAAAAAGCTATTCTCACAACAACCATCATTACACGTGTGATTGGTCTATAAGCCAATGAAAGAAATGCTCATCCAAACATTGAAAAAATTGAAATGTCGCTTTTGTGGTTGGGTTGCATATTTGGGGTCCCAAACGTGATACCAAACACAGCCACTACTATATATTTGGTCAATAATGTTGATGTGATGATTCATTTACGGAGGGGTAAAATTGCTCCCTTTCAAAATTTTTAGATCATATTTGGCCCCTCAAAGACATCCTACTGTATAGTGTTCATACACAGAAACTTTTGGGGACATTTAATCCTTTTCGCCCCAAAATGAATTAGACTAGACTATCAATTCATCTTAATTATTTAGTGTTAAGCTAAAAATGATGAATTCCTTGATTGAATCTAGTTAAGACTTGGTAAGTCTTCGGTCTTCAAATGGTTTCTTGATGTATCGGATTCTCTCTTTCTCAAAAAACGCGTATTCCTATGACCCTTTCGTTCTACTATTATAAGAATAGTTTTGAATAGATGATTATTTTAACTTTTTCTTCTTTCGTTGACGTCGCTCAATGCTTCATTTCACAAAATTAAAAGCACTAATAATATTGAGAAGTTGCTTATTATTTATTATGCTCACAGTTAGTTTTTTACTCCCCCCCCCCCCCCTCCTCTCTCATTATTTTGGAAAAGTCTATAAGAAGATGTTTGCCACTTATTATAAATTTTAAATTTACGATCATAATGCTACCTTTCAAATCACAATTTAACACAATTTTATGTCAACTTCTCATGTCTATAATTTTTGTTTTATGAACAAGTATTCCACAATATATATACACACACACACACCCCTGCAGTTTGCATGAGGAAAGAGTATTGATTCTGCATGCATCACATTTATTTATTACAGAATTATAGATGGTTATCGGATATATATTGCGGGTATCGAGTACTTTAGTTATTGTCGCGCACCATTATTGTTGTTGCTTTTGAATATGGGAAATTATGTTCTAGCCAACTTGGAAGGATTTAGAGAGAATAGCAAGAGAGATAGGAGGAGTGGAGCCAAACACGGTCTTAGCAACGGTGGCGACTCCTGGATTTTGGCTACTAAAACTAGCATGTGCCACAGCAACGTCATGGCCAATGTTGAGTTGAAAGTGAATTATACCAAGGGGAGCCAAGAAAACATCTCCTTTATTCAGTACCTTTGTGAAGAGACGATTATCATTTTGATTGGAAGCCACAAATCCAGCCAAGAGAGTTCCCTCAATGACGGTCAATAATTCACTAGCACAAGGGTGATAGTGACGAGGATTTAAGCCATTGGGCGCAAAATCTTTACGAGCAAGGGAGAGACCAAGAGTGTTGATCGTCCTGGTAGTTGAGATACGAACACTTAAGTTACATTGGAGCCCAATGGGTTTGATGTGTTGCCTGGCGTTATATGGTGAAAGAAGTCTTCTGCTACCACAAGCTTGAGATCTTTGCACAATTCCCCATTAATAAATGCTGCATAAAACTACTTTATTTGGAGAGATATAGAGTGATATATAAATATATATATATATATATGATGTGATGTAATAAGTCCGACAACGAGAACTTTTGAGAATAATAAAGCACATTATATTTAATAAGTCACTTTTCATGTTTTACCATAATTAAGAAAATATTGAACTTCATTAATTCCGTCTTTAAATTTAATAACTTTATAACTTAACCCACATTTAACATATTCATTTTTTTCATAAAGTAACAACCTACACAATAACAAAAATATAGGTTATAAGTAACACCAATAAAAACTTTCTTTTCCATCTTATAAGTATAATCAGAGAAGTATGGCTTAAAAGTTTAAGAGGTCATTCATTTAATGCACTAGTGTTCACAAATACTACAAAAAACCAACCTCTTGGTCATAATTCTAAAGGATACACTACCACAAAATCTTAAAATATAAACGCCAATTTCGTAGTATGTCATAGGAAAAATGCTACAGATTTTTGTAGTAGTGATAATAAAAATTGTAATTTAAATATAGTTAAATATAAAATAACGAGTCACATAAGAGAGATTGTTTTGGGGGTGGGGGGGGGGGGATAGCGGTTGTCCCTCATATGATGGGCCCATCACCTATTTAGTTCACGTTTGGTTTCATTTCATAGTCATTTATGTAAGTTAAAATCATGGTTTTCTTGAGAAGTATCCAACCACCTCTGTATATGTCAAAATTAATCACAAACCCAATCTCAGACACCTTTATATACGTGTCAAAAATCAATTATAAACCAAAAATCACGTTTATCATATAAATTACCAAATAGCACTTCCTTAAATATATGGCCTAGATAATTGTCACTTTTGAAGATCCCCTGGACACAAACAATATGCATGCTAGTGTGTGTGTGTGTCTGTGTGTGTGCACGTACCTCCAAGTTTGGTATCATTGAGACCGACACAAAAATCATGGAGAGGGTTGGGGTCATAGGCAAAAGCAACTGAAGCTAAAGTCAATAGGACAATGAGTGAGATCCCTATGGAACCTTTCATCTTTTTTCTCGAATCCGCTCTGTAAACTGTCTACTGTGACCGAATCCATTTGTTGTCATCTACATATTTATAGCTCAAGGAAGCAGCCGTCATTGTTGAATTAGTATTCATTTTTAGTTTTGACTTTAATAAAAACGAATATATCCATAATTACGGTATCACTTGTTAATTTGATTAATTAGTACTATTTTTAGTTCATGGCTAGAGGTGTTCCATTACAATATATAATTAAGATATTAGTTGGACTTTTTGATCGGCCTTCACGCCCTATGACTAAGGATATAAGCACTTCAACATAAAATTAAATGAGAGTTTTTTTGGTTATTTTATCATATAAACAACAGTTATGAAACGTCATTTACCGAGCTGACATTTATAGAAGTATGACATATTTGACGGTTACTTAACTGTTATATAATCTATAAAAATTAAAAATTAAATGGCTGGAATGGTTCGGCGCATCCTCGGCTTGTGTGGTTGTGTGTTAGCATGTCTATGTATATATGTGCAATTGTGCACATTACGTTATATGGATGTGTGTTAGCATGTCTGTGTATGTGCAATTATGGATGTGTGTACATTGAGAACTATGAGTTTCAAAATATGAGCAGAAAAACTGGAAAATCTTAGGGGCTATTTGGTTTTGTTTTTTATACTTTGTTTTTAAAAACAAGATTTGGAAACAAGAAAACAAAACAAAAAATGTTTGACGAATAGTTTCTTAAAACATATTTTAGAAACAAACAAAAAAATCTATTTGGGTCATTGATTTTAAAACTAGTATTGAAAGCAAAATAAGACTGTTAAACTTTTTTAAAAATAGTTGCCCGTAATTTTATGGTAATGATTAAAATAAAAATCCTATCGCAAGTGATGAGGTGACGACAACCATTGGTAATGTCGACAATGACGGTAATATCATGCCTTCGTTAAAAATTCTGTCACAAGTGATGAGGTAACGATAACTATCGCTAATGTCAACAATGACGGTAATATCACACCGTCATCAATGATATCAAGGCTTCCTTTGTCGTCGTCAATGTCACTGCCATCGTCCATGGTATTGTCATTTCCTTGGCCATATAACACTGCAGTTTTGCTTGTTGTTTGTGCATTGCGACCGCCTTCAATGACATTACATTCTTCATCTCTGTCAATGACATCTTTGCCTTCATGTATGACATTGTGATTTCCGTCGCGACCTCTGTCAGTGATGCTGTGGTTTACGTCATCGGCAGTGACATTGCAGTTTTTGTCCCAGTCAATGATGTTGTGGTTTCTGTCATTGGCAGTGACGCTGTGGTTTTCTTCATTGTTAGTGACACTATGCATTTTGTCGTCATCGATGACGTTGCGGTTTTCATCATCAATGACGGCATGATCGCTGTCGGTGACGCTACAGTTTTTGGCATTGTTAGTGATGTTGCGTTTTCCATCGTGAGGTGAAGTTTTGATTTCCATCATCGTATGTTCCATTGTAGTTTCTATCGCCGTCAGTGACACTGCGGCTTCTGTTGTCACGATGATGACATATCCTATCATTTCTCCCATCTTTGAAAGACCTTGAAATGGAACTATCTATTGGCCTACATTAAGGTTATTTAATCATTTTACAACCACTTGTAGATGGTTATTCAAAATTTTGCTTAAGAAAGAGAAGAGGGAAATAATTTGGTTATTCTATTCAAAAGGAACATAAAGCAAAAAAATGTTGAAATGCTATTTATAAACCTCAATCAAATCTTAAGTAATAATGACAAAACATTCTAAAAATTGACAATTGAAAGTAAATCACAATTAATGCTAATTGATAACAATCAAATCAAAATTAAAACAAAATATCCATCGAATAGTTATATTGATTTCTCAAAATCCTAATCAATCATTATTTCCTGACTTCCATATCCCATCATTTCTCTCATCTTTGAAAAACCCTAAAACAATACTTTCTATTGGCCTAAATTAAGGTTATTTGATCATTTTACAACCACTTGTAGATTTAAGTGGCCCAAAATTTTGAATGAATTATAACTTTTATTTCTCAAATGCTTAAGTAAAATGATACTTTGAAAAAATGGACTTTTCTGACTAATTGAATAAATTTCACACTCTTATAAAATCTCAAGTGGTTTATAAATTAATTAAGTAATCATGTTCGATACTTAAACCTCATCAACCTTAAGCCCATACTTAGGAAGTTAGAGGACTCAAAATTGAAAGTAGCAAGAATGCACAAGAGGGGGGTGAATTGTGCTAATTAAAATTAAAGGACCTAAGACACAAAGCTTATACTGGTTTAGCCCAACTCTTGGCCTACGTCCAGTTCTCCAACCTCAATTGGGTTCTTGATAAGCTCCTTAATTTCATACATTTCATCACACTTTTCCTACATTTTTAAATAATTTTGTGAATAGAGAGTTGAAGAGAAAAGAAAAGTTAACAAAAAGAAAGAAAGCAAATATAGATTTTATATGTGAATGAAATGTGGGGTTTAATGGATATAAACTTGAGTTATTTGTGGAACTCATCAACCACCTTTCTCTCATGTATAGGAAGGGGCAGACAAGTGGAAGCTGAGAGAAATCCAGAACCAAGAAGGAAAAGAAGAGTAGCTATTCGCCACGCGTCGCAAGTGCACGGGTCACGCCAAATAATAAAGTAGTGAGTAGAGTATCGTTCCCACGAGGATTTGTCCAAAACCCGGTCAAACAATGATTATCGCACTTTCGCCCAATTTGAGTGATACAAATGTTGAGATTGAAAATTAAATAAGAAAATAAAATATAAACAAGTGATTCCCCAACTTCAAGGAACAAAAGGGTCCTAGGATTATCTATCCCCCTTTGTACTTCTCAAAACTCAATTAACCTCCCCTCAAGAAGCTCTCAACGAAACCACGTGCTAATCTAGGGTTCAAAGAGCACTTGTAATGCTCTCTCGAGTCAAGAACAAGTGTTTAGTCCTATTCTTTGCACAATCTCTTGCCACAATTTGATAGAACCCAATTATCACACTCCAACCTTAATATGACTATGCAAGGCTAGCAAGTATATCTCTATCTTACCAACAAAACCATCCGTTCGTCATGCAAACTTCCGGTTCTTGCACTACTTTACCCAAGTTCTACACTCAACCTAGCTCTCTCGAGTCATAAATCAAGCGAACACAACATCTAAATGGTGATCAAGCACTTAGAAGCATTAAGAACGGGGTAAAATAAGCACATAGATATCATTAATCACAAATCAAGAGGAGGAATCAAGAATCAATACATACAAGGGTTCAAAATAATCCTAGAATCAAAGTATCTAGCTACTCATGTTCTACAACTCCAAGGGAGCATATATATACAACATTACAAATCAGAACAAGAGAAGAGAATGAAGAATGAAGAGATAAACCAAGAGAGGAAGCCCAAATCTCTTTGAAGCTCCGAGCCCAAGCCAAATCCCACCAATCTCCAAGCCCTAGCAGAGCCAAACACGCCCAAAATATGCCCAGAAGTCGAAGAATGCCGGCTCACAACGAAGCCCTAGCTTTTATATCAGTTAAAACGCGCCTGTTCTGTCCAAAACGCGGAGAAACACGAAGTTCGCCGTGGGTCTCGCCGCGGCGAGCCCACGGCGAAGTCCAAAAATGACAGACATAAATGTCGCTCGCCGTGGCTTTCGCCGCGGCTAGCTGACGGCGAGCTCTCCCAAAAATGGGCAGAGGCAGATTCACTTCGCCGCAGCGATTGGCGAAGTCTTTTATTCTTTGCTTTGCCTTTCTTTTCTTTATTCTTTGAGCTGCTTTGGCTTCTTCTTATTTTTGTTCAATTGGGAGCTTGGTGGAGGGCTAAAATCTCTTGTTTATTGCTTCAAATTATTCCTACAAAAATTATATACAACAACATAAGAAACTAACTATAAAAACAATCAAAATCTACATAATTAACAATAATGTGAAACCGAAAATCAAATGAGCATTTTCCCTCTTGAGTATCCAAAATGTATAAATAATAGACAAAAACTCAAGTAAAATATACTCAAATATCATGAATTTCTAGGAGTTATCACACCCCCAAACTTAGACTTTTACTCGTCCTCGAGTAAAACACAATATGATATTTTAGATTGATGAAGTATCCTCTTACTGTGCATGCAGAGAGCTTTCCTCATGGGTTGCTCAAGAAGATATATTCAATGGGAAAGCAATGGAATATGGAAGAATGCAAAACTCACACATTAAGAACAAACTTCCCAACAATTATTAAGTGTGTGTGCACAGAGCCAGAGAACAATTCTTCAGCAAGTGTCAAAAAGAAAATTGCAACATTTCAATATATATTAAGCTCTCTCAACCTTCAAAACTTCATATGCCTACTCTCTTCCTCTCTCTCCACCAAAAGAATTTCTCTTACATAAATTCAAAATCAATGGGACTTGATAGGCTTGTAATGTGACCAAGGGTTAAGGTCATAGAAAGAAAGGTATAAAGAGAATTCAAATATCTTGAGATAAATGACAATATGTAGCTCATCTTTCTTTTCTATACAAAATTCCCTTCCAAAATTCAAACCACTCCCCCAAACTTATTTCAAAATGATGTATGTGCACTCCAAATCTTATTGAAACTAAACACTTTTTCTTTTTCTTTTCTTTCCATTTTTTTTATAAACTTGCAATAACTTTGGAGTACAGACAATGGAACATCATGCACCACTTATATTCCCACACCAATTTTTGTAACAACCATCCAATACCTTCTCCCAATGATTCATCAATTATCTCAAAATTTGGGTAGTTCATGGTTTTTCAAGTTGCTAAGGTCAAGGTCTATTGTGGGTTCCAAAAAGAAAATTCATATGGTTTTTCATTATAAGGCTCAAAGCTGGTGCAAAAGGAATTATGTCAAGGGTTGGCTTAAAAGGCTCAAACTCATTAAAAAGAATGCCCATATCATTTTCCAAACTCATGCAAAAAATCATTACACAGCCTCAAGAGATTCCAAGATAGGTTCTAGAGTTATCAGCTGAGAAAGAAAATATAAACTGAAATGCTACAACCTCTCCAAACAAATACTGTCAAATCATTTCCAACTCAAGTGTACCAAAAATACTATTTCATTTTATTTTTCAAAATAGTCAGAAAGCCAGTCTCAATAATGCAAATCCAGCATCCAAAAATATTAACCACAATTTCCTCTTAAACATATAATCTAAGCAACCATTCTATCATTGGATCCCACACTTTAGTTCAGTGGATACTAAATCAATCTAAATCATGCTTATTGTAAAATGACAAGTAATCGTCCAAGTTTCCAAAACTGAAATACATGTCAATGTAACCAGCAGTTTATCATCAAATCACTCAATTCTAATCAAAATTAGAAATGCAAGATACTTCCCTCTAAATGTTCTGTACGCTCCAATCTTGCTTTCCTTTGCCTCATGATCAATTTGATGATAGACCTTGAAAATGCTCAAAAGAGGTCACACCTACTAAAGAAAATCAACAAAGAAAACTATTAAACTTTTAAAAGCTTGGGTTGCCTCCTAAGAAGCGCTAAGTTTATAGTCTTCAGCCAGACTTTCTAATTACTAATCATACGTATCAAAAACAAAAATCACCTTGTCTTCATTTCTCTTCAAAAGACAAGGCTCCAAAAATATTGGGAATTCAATTATACAAGAATTACATGCTCCCTCAATCAAGAATGATTTTAAGGAGCATGATGCATTATGGCACATAGGGGGTATGAATTCATTTGTTTCAACTTTATCCTCATTAACCCCCAAATACTTTGAAAACCCAATAAAATCAACTTGACTCTCATCAGTAAGAGTCAAGCTTTCAGTAGGAGGACTTTGAACATAAATTGCAGGGATTTCAATGTTGTTATCTCCCTCTTCAATTTCTAACACACAATCACCCACAAAAGTAATACCAGACATTGACAGCACATTATCACTTCCCACAGACAATTCTTCACTTGAAATGGCCTCTTCCACATCATAGTCATTTGAACTATCAATGAAAACACCATTTTGCTTTAAAGACTCAATGGTTGATGCCATTTCATTTGCCCTAGATGCTAAACTTTCAAGAGCTATTTCATGTTCATTCAATTTCTCTTTTGTCCAAGCTCTTATTTCATTTTGATTATCCAAAATACGTTGAAGCATCTCCTCTATTGTGGGCTTTTTCTCATGAATGGGAGTGATTTCATCTAAATGATTGGGTGAGGATTGATAACATGATGCATAAGAAGGAATAGAAACATTCGGATCCCAAGGCAATTCATGTTCATGATTCCAACTAGGGTTAAAAGAATTATAATGCCAATCAGTTTGTACCCTAGCAGAATCATCCCCTACATAATCCAATGATGAGACATGGGGACATTGATCAATATAATGATTATCACCACAAAAATTGCAACAAATGTACTCATATTGAGTTTCAAAAGCATTAGGATCAAAGCAAGAATGTCGATAATCATTATCTTGTTCAAATCCACTACTTGCCCCATTAGTCCACCAAGGATAATTCATAACAAAATTTAAAAGAAAATAAATAACAAACTAAAAAGAAAAACAAAGAAAACAAATATACACATAAGAACACAAGAAAAGAAACTACAAGAGAAAAACAAACACACGAACAAATATATACACACTCAAGCTTAAGCTACTAATGCTCTAACCAAGGTTGACCAAAGACGGTTTTGAGAAACAAATCCCCGGCAACGGCGCCAAAAACTTGTTCGCCACGCGCCGCAAGTGCACGGGTCACGCCAAGTAATAAAGTAGTGAGTAGAGTATCGTTCCCACGAGGATTTGTCCAAACCCCGGTCAAACAATGATTATCGCACTTTCGCCCAATTTGAGTGATACAAATGTTGAGATTGAAAATTAAATAAGAAAATAAAATATAAACAAGTGATTCCCCAACTTCAAGGAACAAAAGGGTCCTAGGATTATCTATCCCCCTTTGTACTTCTCAAAACTCAATTAACCTCCCCTCAAGAAGCTCTCAACGAAACCACGTGCTAATCTAGGGTTCAAAGAGCACTTGTAATGCTCTCTCGAGTCAAGAACAACTGTTTAGTCCTATTCTTTGCACAATCTCTTGCCACAATTTGATAGAACCCAATTATCACACTCCAACCCTAATGTGACTATGCAAGGCTAGCAAGTATATCTCTATCTTACCAACAAAACCATCCGTTCGTCATGCAAACTTCCGGTTCTTGCACTACTTTACCCAAGTTCTACACTCAACCTAGCTCTCTCGAGTCATAAATCAAGCGAACACAACATCTAAATGGTGATCAAGCACTTAGAAGCATTAAGAACGGGGTAAAATAAGCACATAGATATCATTAATCACAAATCAAGAGGAGGAATCAAGAATCAATACATACAAGGGTTCAAAATAATCTTAGAATCAAAGTATCTAGCTACTCATGTTCTACAACTCCAAGGGAGCATATATATACAACATTACAAATCAGAACAAGAGAAGAGAATGAAGAATGAAGAGATAAACCAAGAGAGGAAGCCCAAATCTCTTTGAAGCTCCGAGCCCAAGCCAAATCCCACCAATCTCCAAGCCCTAGCAGAGCCAAACACGCCCAAAATATGCCCAGAAGTCGAAGAATGCCGGCTCACAACGAAGCCCTAGCTTTTATATCAGTTAAAACGCGCCTGTTCTGTCCAAAACGCGAAGTTCGCCGTGGGTCTCGCCGCGGCGAAGTCCAAAAATGACAGACACAAATGTCGCTCGCCGTGGCTTTCGCCGCGGCGAGCTGACGGCGAGCTCTCCCAAAAATGGGCAGAGGCAGATTCACTTCGCCGCGGCGAAGTCCACGGCGAAGTCTTTTATTCTCTACTTTGCCTTTCTTTTCTTTATTCTTTGAGCTGCTTTGGCTTCTTCTTATTTTTGTTCAATTGGGAGCTTGGTGGAGGGCTAAAATCTCTTGTTTATTGCTTCAAATTATTCCTACAAAAATTATATACAACAACATAAGAAACTAACTATAAAAACAATCAAAATCTACATAATTAACAATAATGTGAAACCGAAAATCAAATGAGCATTTTCCCTCTTGAGTATCCAAAATGTATAAATAATAGACAAAAACTCAAGTAAAATATACTCAAATATCATGAATTTCTAGGAGTTATCAGTAGCCGAAGAGAAATCAAAGGAACAGATGGAATGTAAGGTCGCTGTGAGCTCACTGCAGCAAGCCCACGGCGAGGTGATGATGACTTTGCCACTAACATTCTTGGTTGCTCGCCGTGACCTCACCACAGTGAGCTGACAGCGAGTAAGGTCTTCTACTGCACATTTTAAGTAACAATAGGCTGATAACAAAGATATAAGTTAGGTTTTCGAAGACACAAAGAATAGACACACTTGGGAACAATTTTTGGGAGCTTTTAAGCTGCAAGAGAAAGCTTGGAAGTTCTTGGAAACTTAGAGGAGCTTGGAGTAATTGAAGATTCATACATCTTGGTTTCCCTTCTTCTTCCTTCTTCTCTTCTTGTGCACATGAACTTCTGTCCATGTTTGGTTGTTGGTTTAGATACATTTATGAGTAAGTAAAATCTTTTCTAGGGTTACTTTGAACCATTTTATGGGTTGAACTTTGTATTTCCTTTCCTTTAAGGCTATGAATGAATTTATATGTATGGATTTACATCTTGCTCTTGTTATACAAGTGCTTGATCACCACTTACTTTGGTTAAATGAAATATGGCTTGAGAAAGTGTATTTTGTTTTAGAACTTGGACGAAATCATGTTGGGCTTGAAATTTATGGTTTTAAATGGATGATTCGTTGGTAACATAGAGATATAGTTACTAATCTAACATAGTCATTATGAAGTTGGTTGAGCATTGTATCTTGCATTAATTTTGGCAAGAGATTGTGCGATTAATGCAAGCATAGATTTGATTTTGACTTGAGAAAGCTTTTTCAAATGCATTTAAACCTTTGACTCATACATTAATTCATTAGGATGCTAAAAAGGAAGGGATTTAATTAGTTCATGAAGTAAAATGGGGATAAGTAACCCTAGGTTTTTGTTATTCTCTTTGTGAATATCTTGTGCTAATTCAAGGTGGCTTGGTTAGTGGATTAAAAATGTTAAGTGGTTTGCATGAATGAAATGACATAGGAATTAATTAATCGTGTTTAGACATTGGGTAATCACTCTTTTCAACCTTAACCTTTGTTTGGGTGGCCATCAATGAGTTAGGGTTAATTGAGAAATTAAGTGCAATTGTGAGGTGGCCCAAATTGTGGATCATAAGTCTTGGATAATTAATTGGTTCTTGAATTTGTCAAGTTGCATGAGTTGCATTGGACTTCAATCCTAGAGTCTTAATTTGTTATGTGGGGTTCCAGTAATTAATTAAACCCTAGGATTAATTAAGTGGCAATTCGGAGTTCTGGTTATTGGATTAGGAGCCCCTTGTGATTAGCAAATTCACTTTGATTTTGAGCTTAATCACTACAAAAAAGTGGGTTTTAGTAGCGGTTACATTAGTCACAAAAGACCAAAACCGCCAGTAATTTGCTTTAGTAGCGGTTATAAGCACAAACCGCAAGTAAATACGACTGTTTGACCACAAAAGTAGTTAGTAGCGGACATTAGTAGCGGTTTGGGGGAAAGAACCGCAACAAATTTGGCGCCCTTGGCGAGATGAGTCGTGGCATAAATTTAGTCGCAGTTCTGGAAGGAAAAACCACGAGAAAATGAATTGTCACTGAATTAGTGGCGGTTTTCAGACATTAGTAGCGGTTATGGCAAAAATCGCCACTAATTCAGCAAAATAAATGCAATTGCATTTAATACAGGTGGAATTAGTAGCGGTTTGAGTTGCGGTTTTACCTCAAACCGCTACTACTAAATTGAATAGTATATAATGGCTCGTCCTTTTCTCTGAAAAGGCACGAGCCTGTTTAAGAGAAAGCGACGTGACATGACTTCGACGAGAAACAAGAGGCTTGTTTTGTCCTATATTCCGTCAAAATCATGGTGAAAAAGGGCGATCACAACAAGAGGCCTATGACTGCTGAACAAGAGGAGGCTGAGGAGCGGCTTCGTAAGGAACTAGCTAAGCAGGCCGAGAGGGATCGTGTAGAACAAGTGCGCATCCGCATACAGAACCAGCTGATTCCAGAAGATGTAATCAATGCATTCTGGAGTGGGGGAGAAAACTTCGACGAGACTGGAGGAGGAGTGGATTTTGAGGATATGGCACATTGGTTGGACTCTAAGGAAGATGAAGAGGCGGGGCGCCCTCAACGATCTGCCGGAAGGTCCACCGGTTACGAAGTACAAGTTCAGGGTAAGGAAATTCAATTTTTACTGTTTTTATCAGATAATTATAATTTTTTATCGCTCATTAAATTGTTCTCTAAATTTTACAGACCCTTCTGGTAGCATAAGCGACAGGAGGTTGATGGTGCAAGATGCGATGAACCTTCTGAGCGGACACAGAGTTAAAGTTGAGTGGGACTTGACCAAATTACCGGTAGGACAAGGGGGTCAACTGTATGGGAGGTTCGTCGGGAGTGTAGGCCAGAATTACCAGCGATTCCCAATTGATGCTTTGGACTGGAGGAAGATTGATAAGGATTTTAAAAAGTTCGCGTGGAACGAAATTGTTTAGGTTGGTTGAACTAACTTTAAGCTTATTTATTGTTTATTATTTATTATTGTTAGGATGTGATTTTTTTTCAATACTATAAGAAATATTCTTATTATGTGTTATTTCATATTTATTGTTATTGGAATTCGATTTAAATAAATATTTGATTTTAATAAATATTATAGGAAGTTTATTTATTATTGCTTATTTCTTTTTTGTTATTATTGGAATTTGGTTTTGATAAATATTTGGTTTTAATAAATATTATAGGAAATGTATTTATTATTTCTTAATTCTTTTTTGTTATTATTGGAATTTGATTTTGATACATATTGTAGGAAATGTATTTATGATTTGTTAGTCGAGACTTCATTCAACCGCCCTCCTCGTGTCAATGACAGTATCCACTTACTATGCATGCATGGAGTTTTCCTCATTAGTTGCTCAAGAAGATATATACAATGGGAAATCAATGGAATATAGAAGGATGCAAAATTCACAGTTTAAGAACAAACTTCCCAACAATTTCAAAGAGTGTGTGTGTGTGGAGTTAGAAAATAATCCTTCTGCACATGTCAAGAAAAATTGCAACATTTCAAGAGGTATGAACCAGCCTCAACATCAAGACTTCATATTCCAAACCTCTTCCTCTCTCTCCACTATAACATCATTTCGCATAAATCCAAAATCAATGGGACTTTATAAGGTTCTAATGTGGCCAAGGGTTAAGCTCATAGAAAGAAAGGTATAAAGAGAATTCAAATATCTTGAGATAAATGATAGTATGCAACTCATCTTTCTTCCTTTTCTACACAAAATTTCCTTCCAAAAATCCAACCACTCCCCCAAACTTATCTTAATTTGATGTATTTGCAATCCAAGTCTTATTGAAACTAAATTCTTTTCTTCTTTTTCTTTTCTTTTCTTCCTGTTTTTTTTCTTTTTTTTTTCAAAAGAAAATCAACTTGAAATGTTTTGGAGTACAAGCTATTGAACATCATGTATTATTTACATTCCCCATACCCACTTTTGCAATCATAATCATTTCAAAATTATCAAAACAATCACTACCACCAATCATAATCGATAATCATCAATCATCTCAAGATTAAGGTAATTCATGGTTTTTAAGGCTGTAAAAGGTTAGGGTCAACTGAGGGCTTCAAAAATAAACTTATATGGTTTTTCATTTAAAGGCTCAAATGGGGGTTCAAATGGAAATGATTCAAAGGTAGGCTGAAAAGGCTCAAACGCATTTGAAAGAATGCCTATATCATTTTCCAAAATCATGCAAAATCATTACAAAGCTTTAGGAGATTCCAAGATAGGTTCTAGAGTCTATTGGTTAAGAAAGAAAATACATGCTCAAATGCCACAAAATCTCCAAACAAAGGCTTTCAAATCATTCCCAACTCTAGTGTGCTAAATTTGCTTCAAAATGATTAGAAAGCCAGTCTCAATAATGCAAAGCAAGCATCCAAAAATATTAACCATAATTTCCTCGTAGACATATAATCTAAGCAACCATTCTATCATTGGATCTTACATTTAATTCAGTGGATAACAAATCAATCTAAATCATGCTTCTAGTAAAATGACAAGTAATCGTCCAAGTTTCCAAAATTGAAATTCATGTCAATGTAAACCAATAGTCTATCATCAAATCATTCAGTTCTAAGCAAATTGGAAATGCAAGAAACTTCCGTGTAAATGCTCTTTGTGCTCCAAACTTGCTTCCTGTTGCCTCATATTCAAGTTGATGATAGACCTTGAAAATGCTCAAAAGAAGTCACACCTATTAAAGAAAACAAAAATGAAAAATATTAAATTTTTAGAGCTTAGGTTGCCTCCCAAGAAACGCTAAGTTTATAGTCTTCAGCCAGACTTTTCAATGTCACTGCTAATCATACGTATCAAAAACAAAGATCACCTTGTCTTCATTTCTCTTCAAAAGACAAGGTTTCAGCAAAATTGAGAATTCATTTATACAAGAATTACATGTTCCTTTAATCAAAAGTGATTTCAAGGTACATGATGCAATATAGCACATGGTAGGCTCTAGGTCAATGGTTTCTAATTTATCCTACATAGCCTCCAAGTATTTTGAAAACCCAATAAAATCCACTTGACTCTCATCAGTAAGAGTCAACAAAGCAGTAGGAGGATTTTGAACATAGATTGCTTGTTCACAACAACAAGGATTAGGCTCCAAACTTGAAACCTCAATTGGGCATTCAATGTTGCTCTCTCCCTCTTCAATTTCCAACTCACAATCAACCACAAAATTATCACAAGCCATTGACAACAAATCATCACTTCCCATAGTCAATTTCTCACTTGAAAATGTATCTTCTACATAAGAGTCATTTAAAATATCAATGAAAACACCTATTTTCTTTAAAGACTCAATGTTAGAAGCCATTTCATTTGCCCTAGATGCTAAATTTTCAAGAGCTAATGCATGTTCATTAAATTTCTCTTTTGTCCAAGCTCTCATTTCATTTTGATTATCAAGAATGCACTGAAGCATCTCCTCTACTGTAGGCTTTTTCTTATGAATGGGAGTGATTTCATCTAAATGATTGGGTGATGTTTGAGAATGTGATGCATATGAAGGGAGAGAAAAATTTTGATCCCAAAACAATGAATGTTCATGATTCCAACTAGGGTTAAAAGAATTATCATGCCAATCAATTTGAACCCTAGCAAAATCATCCCCTACGTAATCCAAGGATGAGACATGAGGGCATTGCTCAATATAATGATTATCTCCACAAAAATTGCAACAAATGTACTCATAAGAATGTAGATAATCATCATCATGCTCACATTCACTACATGCCCCATTAGTCCACCAAGGATAATCCATAAACAAAATTTAAAAGAAAATAACTAACAAACTAAAAAGACAAACAAAGAGAACAAATATACACATGAACACAAGAAAATAAGTTAAAAGAGAAAAACAAACATAAGAACAAATATATACAAAACTCAAGCTTAAGCTACTAGTGCTCTAATCAAGGTTGACCAAGGATGGTTTTGGGAAACAAATTCCCGGCAACGGCGCCAAAAACTTGTTCGATCACCGCAAGTACACGGGTCGCGCCAAGTAATAAAGTGATAAGTAAAGTATCGTTCCCACGAGGATTTGGTCCAAAACTGGTCAAGCAATGATTGTCACACTCTCGCCCAATTTGAGTAATTCAAATATTGAGATTGAGAAATTAACTACGAAAATAAACATATGCTAAATGTAAATAAAATTATAAACAAGTGGTTCTCCAACTTCAAATATAAAATAGGTCCTAAGATTATGTATCCCCCTTGTACTTCTTAAAACTCAATTAACCTCCTCTCAAAAACGTTCTCAATGAAACCATGTGCTAATCTAGGATTCACAAAGTACTTGTAAAAGCTCTCTCAAGTCAAGAACAAGTTTTTGATCTCATAAATCGTACAATCTCTTGCTACAATTAATAAAACCTAATTTTCAAGCTCCAATCCTAATGTGACTATGTAAGGTTAGCAAGTATATCTCTATCTTACCAACAAAACCATCCATTCATCATGCAAACTTCAAGTTCTCACACTATTTTACCCAAGTTCTACACTCAATCTAGCCCTCTCAAGCATCAATCAAGTGAACCCAACATCTAAATGGTGATCAATCACTTAGAATCATTAGGAAAAGAGTAAAATAAACACATACATCTCATTAATCACAAAATAAGAGGAGGAATCAATAGTTAATCCATACAAGGGTTCAAAATAATCTTAGAATCAAAGTATTTAGCCACTCATGTCCAACAACTCCATGAGAACATATATATATACATCATTACAAAAGAGAACAAGAGTAGAGAATGAAGATGGAGAAGATAAACCAAGAGAAGAAGCTCAAATCTCTTCAAAGCTCCAAGCCCAAGCTCAATCTCCACCAAAATCCATGCCCTAGTAGAGCAAAACACCCCCAGGCCAAGAATGCCCAAGAAGTGAAGAATATCGAATGAGATTGAAACCCTAGCTTTTATTTCATTTCAGTCCGCATTTTCTGTCAAAACGCGCAGCAGAATACGCAGCTCGCTGTGGGTTTCGTCGCGGCGAAACCCACGGCGAACTCAAAAAATCCAGAAATGAATTGTGCTCGCCGTAACTTCGCTGTCACTTTCACCACGGCTAAAGTCACGACGAAGTTTTTTTTTTGCTCTGGTTTCGTCTTAGCTTTGTCCACTTGTCAGCTTGATGACAGGGTTATCATGACTTGGTTATTGCATCAAAATATTCCTACAAGATTTACATAAAACAACATAAGAAACTAGCTAGAAATATGATCAAAATCTACTCAAATAAACAATGTTGTGCAACCAAAAATCAAATGAGCATTTTCCTATCTTGAGTATCCAAAATTTATCAATGATTGAATAAAACTCAAGGAAAATGTGCTAACATTACATGAATTCCCAGAAGTTATCAGACAGCCCTACCAATGTCCAGTCACCTTCCAACACATTATTCCTACCAGTCGGAAAGCCAGTTGGAGGAAGTCAGTTTTACAGGTTTACTCCCATTGAGAGGTTGCAAGCACATAGACATGTCTTGACAAATTGCCCTTAAGTGGAGCCCTACATTCAGTAAGAATTCTAACACTAGCTTTATACACGTATCATGTTATTTTTTTTATTTACAAACCACAGACCCCTCTGATATGTTCCATTGAATTTTAGGGATTTCCACCGTTATGTTAAACGCCAACTAAGAAGCCGCACAAGGTCCTCTGCCGAGGTGGATAAAAAGGTCCATCGATAGTTTCCGGATTGGTTTGCACAGAGGATACTCAATGACAACAATCCCCATCCGCCTGATATGATAAATCTAGCAACCGGTCTACTCGACCATGTCAGGAGATATACGGCATACAACGTCAACGGTTTCAAGTTCTGCACCGTTGCAAGGGATGAAGTTCTCTCACCCAGAATTCCGGAGTCTTTGGCACATTCGGGACAAGGAGTTATGCCAGGTCACGGGATACAGACATGCAATTTGGAGGCGTATCATACTATGGGAAGCTCGTGGACATCATCGAGCTTAACTATCAAGGTCATTTCATCGTGCCTCTCTTCAACTGCATGTGAGTAGACACCAGAACTTCTCAAGGCATTATCGTGGACAGCTTGGGCATCACGTTCGTCAATTTCTCGAGGCTCATTCACACAGGGGAAGTGGCAGATGATGAGTCGTATATTCTTGCCTCACAGGCGCAACAAGTATACTATGTGGAGGATCGGACACACAAAGATTGGCACATGGTGATTCATATGAAGCCACGTGACCTCTACGACATGGGTGACGAAGATGATCTGGAACTAGGCAGCCAGCATTTTGAGCCTGAAAACTTCGACAACCTCATTTCTAAAGAAGATGGTCATTTACCAGTAGTTAGGTGAGGATTTTCACTACAAATAATTTAAACAAATTTCAACACCATTAGCAATGAAAATTTATATATTTGTTTATTTTCTTTTTAGGCGGGAGCAAGAAGAAGATGATTGAAGCAGGCAACCACAATTATTTTTTATTTTGTAAAATTTTCATAACAATGTGTATCAAATATTCATATATCATGTTTTTTTAATGTAGCTTGAGTATTTTTTTTTAACATTAATAAATATTAGTCGCGGTTACAAAACCGCCACTAAATTTGTGGCAAAATTTTAGTGGGGGTTCATATACCGCTACTGAAGGCTCTTTTTAGCATATTATAACCGCTGCCAAAACCGCCACTAAATCTCGCTCAGAGCACTATAAATACCCAACCACCGCTCTCATTTTTCTTCACACATTCATTCAATTCCTTCTCCCTCTCCTTCCAATTTGTCCCCAAACTGACCTACAATGTGTTATTTTTTGTTTTGTAAACAATTTATCATATATTTTTTTGTTTTTAGTGTTTGGTTTAATATTCTGATTTTATTTGTTTGCTAATATATTTTTTTAGGTTATAATATTGAATTTTTTGTCATTTTTAGTGATAAAAAATTTTAATTTAATATTCATAATATTGTTACAACAAACTTAATTTGTTGTTTATTTTTAACTAATACTTGTTTTATTGTTTGATATATGGTTTTCTTATACATATGGTGATTGTTAATATAATTGAGAAAATTTTTTATTTTAACAATAAAAAACTTTTGTAATAGTTGAATTTATTATCATTATTTTTTCAATACATTAGATTATGTAAAATTAATTTTTGGATACCTAAACGTTTTTTTCCATTCTAAACATCTAGTAGCGGTTACTAAACCGCTACTAGTAAACCGCTACTAATAAAATTGGGCCAAATTCCTTTTTTATTTTTTTCCTTTTTCATTAGTGGCAGTTTTGAACCACTGGTCACACTGCCACTAAGTTTACGAGGGAAACTTTTTTCACATTATTCTAATTTTTATATTAGCGACGATTTTGTATATTTAGTAGAAGTTCTATAACCGCTACTAATTAGTAGCATCTGTGGCTTTTTTACCCGCGGTTTGTAGAACCGCCAGTAAAATGTTTGTCACAGGTGATTTAGTGGCGGAACTTAAAACCGCGAGTAACCTATTAGTAGCGGTGAAAACCGCTACTAATCAACCTTTATAACCGCTACTAATACACGTTTTTTTATATAGTGAATTAACTTTGGTTAAATTAAGTAATGTGTGGGGTTCCGCCATTAATTAAGTTAATCTAAGCCTAGCCTAGAGGGATTCCTCTATGGTTCTTTTGAAAATCAACAATTAACTCCCTGAAAATCTTTTGAAGCAATGAATCCCAAGGTTTTCATTCATCAAGAATGATTCCATCTCTATTCCCCTCAAAATCTCACTTTTATCTTATTTTTGTTTTACTTTTGAACATATCACACCTTTTGTATCTATTCTATACCAGAAACCAAAATGCAATACTTTTTACCTACTTTTGTTAGTTTGCATATTAGCTACTAGGTCATCTTTTGTGTTAGGTTCCTCAAGTGAACGACACTCGGGGGTTAGCTTCCACTATCCCCTTGGTTCTTATTTTCTTGAAGGGAGGATCCAAAGGCGTGCTACACACACACACACACTCTCTCGAAAGCGATGCTCTTCAATATACTTACAAACAAAATTACCTCTACCATAAGGCATATATATTATATAAATATATTAAGAAAGCATCTGAAGAGCACTAAGTCTAATCTATCAAGTAATATTATTTTATTTAGAAATAGCTTAAATATTGGATTTCGCTCTTCAAAGAATATAAAAGCCAAGGAACGTAGTAAGTACAATCCCGAATGTCATTTTTTCAAGGAACCAATTGTGAATTAGTTGCTTAATAGCCTATTTGCAAATGAGTTAGTTAAAATGAACTACATGGATTGATGATGAATTAGTTACTTATTTATTAAAAGAACAAGTTCAATTTCTTGGAGCTTCCCTAAATCAATGGAGTTGCTATCATTGCTTCTATTTAATATGGGAGTTATAATAGGTCAATCAATATTGCTCGAGAGACCTCTTCAAGTTCATTAGGGCTAAAAGAATTAGCATCCCTGACACAGTCAAATACTAACTTCTCTGAATTCTACTGATTGAACACTAACCTATTCTAATTTGAATTAATTCAAAGGAGTAATAGAGACCACGATTACTATTTTAAATATATTCAACAACATAAATCAGAATAATTGACAACCAGTCCAGTTATACAAATTAAAAAGTCATGTATGAATAACATAATTCAATTGAATAAAACAACATAGAAATATCTATCTCTCCATCCGACTAATCTAAATGTTGAATAAGCTAAACCTAGACCAAAAATCTAGAATAAACAACATAAAGAATTGAAAGATGGATAAAAAGCTCTACTCTTAGCCCATAGCTCAAGCTTCTTCCATCTCTCCAGGGAGTCTGGTTACTTTAGCTACTCATTGAATCATTCATGAGAGCAAGGTTGAAATGATGGTGTAGGTTGATGGTGATGTGACACCTGCGTGTAGAATGAATATGAAAGAATGATGGCTGCAAATTTTCGCATTATGAGGGAGTATTTATATGTTTATGAGAGACTCACTTGAACTAGGATATTGATAAGAAAAATATCTTCAAAATATCCAAAATATCTTATATATCCACAGAAAGAATCTTATACAGAATATCCAAATAAAACCAAAATATCTTATCCGGATCCAAAATATCCAAAATATCTTATCCTAATTCAAAATATCGTAAATGTCCAGTTCAGTTATTGGACGTTCACCATGGGTTCCTTTTCTGGTCATCATTTTTGAAATTTTTTAATAAAAGTCGTTTTTATGGGTACAAAAATTTAAAATAGGAAATAGTTTTAAGTTCTCAAATACATATGATCTTTGCTAAAAATATTCAGTGAAAAATTTTAAAGTTATGTCACTAAAAAATGTGTATTATCGGTGTAAATTTAGTCCTCATCAATCATCAATATGGTAAGCACTGAATTCAGGTCCTCATGTTGTCCTTCTTTTCTACAGCATTTTTGCTTTGGGTTTGCATTGCTCTTTTAATTTATGGGCTTCTCTTCATTTTGCTTAAGTTGGTGTTAGGGTCGCTTGCTTTGGTTTATTTTCCATGTACAATTTTGTTCTTTCTGTTATTGTTGGGCCTCTAGATGCTTCATTTGGAATACTCGTACAAAGAGGCCCATTAAGTTGCATATCATTTTCATGGTCTTTTAATATATTTGTCTAGCTTCAAATTTTTAAATTTACTAATCATATTCTTAAATAAGTGTTAACAATAATTAGAATTAAGTCATATATTTTGAATCAAAATCAACTCCCCCAAATCGGTTCTATATTTAGGATAGGAGGGAGTACTATGCAAAGACAATTTTTCCTTGGTTGGAATTTAATCCAGATCAACCTATTCAGTATATTGCACAGAGATAATACCAATAGTTTCTGTAGACGGAAGAAAGGGGAACGGCCAGGAGGAAGAGGAAGAACAAAAAATACGTGTTTTAGACTGTTAGTTTTAGGGTGAAATAGCAGCCATTTAAATACATTATGGTGCAACAAAATACTTTAGAATATTGATTGAGCTACAAAAAATATTTTAGGATGCTCAATGTACCTTTACCCAATTATAATTAATAACAAGTTTTTCCCGATAAATATCAAGTATTAATTTTCTTTTGGTTAGAATAATTCCACCTATATACTCCCAAAAAATATTTTACCTTAGGATGTTGATTGCACTACAAAAAATATTTTAGGATGCTCAATGTACCTTTACCCAATAATAATTAATAACAAGTTTTTCCTAATAAATAGCAAGTATTAATTTTATTATGGTTAGAATAATCCCAACAATTTACTCCCAAAAATTATTTTATAATAACTAAGAAAAATTTGTGATTCTCTTACTATTTTATTTTTTCACTTTCAGTATTAAAAGTTACACCGAAAATTTGATAACACCAATAACCAACCAAATATAAACATATTGCACTATTGAACGTCTAGTTTAGAAATTGAACTTCTAATAAACATATTGCCCTCAAGATTCCAGGGTGAGATTTTAAGAGTTCAAGAAATTAAGAAAAATCTAAGGGACAATTACATTCAGGTTCCAAGTAAGAGATTTAATTTCAAACATGTCTAATGAGTTGTTAATGGCAATTATTAACAATTGAAATAGCTTTAGTTAACAAGTGGAAAAGCTGTTGTCTGATATTAAATCTCTTACTTGAGACATAAGTACAATTGTCCAAAAGATCTAATTCTAATTCCAAATGACTTTTGATAACCCGTCAATATTTTTGGGGGTAAATATTCCGTATTTTAGGTCTGCCATTACGTTAACAAGAACTCAACATTTGGATAATTTCCAATCCTCTCTTCTGCAGACTAACACAGGATTTACAGCTTGTTTCTGTCAATAAAATGATCAAATTCTCACAAGGGCAGTTGCTGGAATATGATGATGTCATTTGTAGGGATATCACTTTGCTATTGGCAAACTTTAAAGAGATTTATGTCTCTAATATCACATGTTTTCATGTTGACGTTAAACTCTATTTAAATTTGTGTCCCACTCTATGTTCAATTCGTTTTAAATATCATTTGGTCTTTTTTTTTTTAATTTTTTATTTTTTAAAAAAGGAACACAACGGATCCACAATTATGGCATGCGCACATTAGAGTAGTGCCGAGGCCGATATTATGGGCTAGCTTTTCAAGCCAGCGGCTCCATACACACTTGGGATTCCAAAAAGTACCCTTTAATTTTGCAACTTTTCCTTTTCCTTTCCAAAAAATTGTGCCCATTAGGGAAGTCAAGCCAATAAATCACCCATTAAGTGCATGTTTGGTTAACAGTGGAGAGTGAAATAATTCCAACTGAGTCCGAAAAAGTACTTAATGTGTATAATTTGTTTGGATACTCATTTTTAAATCATGATAGAGCATATTCCATCATGATTTAGATTTTTTAAATACTTTTTATAGAAGTGACAGGAGGGTTGCATTTACGATTAGAGAAATCGCAACTGAATTTAAATAACAGTAAAAAGTCCTAATTATCCCTGCTTTCTGTTTAAAATTTCTCATAACCCAATTTATTTGACTTCCTTTTTATTTCTAAACAAAATTATTTTAGGTTTAACTATCTTATTTTATTTTTCAGAGTTATCGGAGCACGTATATATAAATATATTAATGTAGTTGATTTTTTTTTTGTAAAAACACAGAATATATTTTTGACAAAGATGATGCATTAATATTTAAATGAAAGTAAACTTATGAGATATAATAAGAAATAAAGAATATTTACCTAAGTTAAACAAAGAATATTGACATAAATATATTTTCTCCCTGTGTGATGCACGAGAAATATATTAATAATTTATTTAATAAAGTTTTATAATGATTAAATGTATTTTGAAAATTTAAAATATTGTTTGTTGAACTATTAATACTTGAATTACATTATATTTCAAATATAAAATTGAATAACTATTGTTTTTTAAAATGTATTATTAATTTGATAGATATAACCAATTAAGGTATGAATCTCAAATATTTAACCTATTTTATCAGTTGAATATTGAATTACATACGACTTTGAATTTATTAAATAAATTCCGATTAGAAAATAATTAGTATTTTTTATCGGATGAAAGAGGAATCTGACCCGTTGGGTATTATAAGATTTCATATAAGAAGATGATGATTAATTATTCTCTTTAGGATAAAAAAGGTAATAACTCTCTAGATTCTTAAAAAGGTAATTATTCTTTTTCTATTTAAATATTATACGTTATTTATAATTTTTATCAAATTTATAGTATCGATGGTTATTAACTTATTATGTGACTACATTAGACATTAATATTATTCATTTAAATTTGAAACTTTATAATAATATTATTAAATAAACTTAGGAAACTATTATTAAACTTTATTAAATTCATGCCCCTTTCGGTAATTATGCATTCATAAGTAATTTTAATAAATGAAGTCCAAACATAATTAACACTGTCCATATATCATATAAAAAAAGGTATCCAATAGAAATCATGATTATCCTATATCAAAACTGTCTAGATGTTGATGGCTCCTAATATTCTACCGTGAGCCGCATTGATAAAATGAAAATAATGGCAGAGTAGAAGACAGAGGCAGAACCACTGAAGCATTGTGGGGAAGAAAAAACAGTCTCAAATTTCTTGATTTCTTTGTTTCCATAAACATCTCACTCGGCAATGGTCGAGCAATTCAAAATATTGCTAGTATCAGTTTTCTTCCTCTTGATACCTCATGTGTTTTCCTTAAACTTTAGCTTCACTACTTTCCCTGATGATGATAGAATACGATATGAAAAATCAGCTCGCTTTGGTGGAACATCCATTGACTTGGTAACCCCGAACAATAATGGTGTCGGTCGAGCCACATATAACGAATCGATGCACTTGTGGGACAAAGCCACTGGGAAACTCACAGATTTCACAACCAACTTTACCTTTGTGATTGATTCAGAGGGTAGCTCCGAATTTGGCGATGGGATGGCCTTCTTCTTAGCTCCTACGACTTCAAAGCTTCCTAATAGTCCAAAAGCAGAAGGAGGTGCTATGGGTCTGATTATTGGAGGTGAGGATACTAGATTTAATTCAACAGATAATCCATTTGTTGCTGTTGAGTTTGATATCTTCAATACATATAAAAATGACTGGGATCCTCCGTATATACATGTTGGGGTTGATATCAATTCTATTAAGTCTAATGCTACTGTGAGATGGAATGCTGGTGTCACGGAAGGTAGAACAAATGAGGCTAACATAAGCTACAATGCGAGTACACATAATTTAAGCGTCTCCTTCACTAATGGTCTCGATTCTTCTAATAACACTGTGTGGGGGCATCTTCATCAAATAGTTGACCTACGAGAGTACTTGCCTGAATTTGTTACTTTTGGTTTCTCAGCTGCCACCGGACTATATTTTGCAAGTCACAGGATCGATGCATGGAGTTTCTACTCAGAGGAGCTCCCAAATGTTGCTCCCAGTCCAAGCCCAAAGCCAAGTGTAAACCCGACCCTGACTCCGATCCCAAGACCGACGAGTAAAAATAACGACATGGCACTTGCAATAGGATTAGGGGTTGTTGGAGGGTTAGTTTTAGTTTGTGGGGTGGTATGGTTTTTCTTGTGGAAGAACAAAAAGAAAAAGGAAGATGATGAGTCTAATGAAAGCATGAGTGATGATTTTGAAAGAGGAACCGGGCCCACAAAGTACTCATATGCTGAATTAGCAAGTGCTACAAATCATTTCAAAGATGAGCATAAGGTTGGACAAGGAGGATTTGGTGGTGTCTACAGAGGATTTCTCAATGATTCAAACTCCTATGTTGCCGTCAAGAGAATATCAGAGGGCTCTAAACAAGGGAAGAAGGAGTTTGCTTCAGAGGTAAGAATTATCAGTCAATTAAGGCATCGAAACTTGGTGCAACTGATTGGTTGGTGTCATGAAAGGAAAGAACTCTTGCTAGTTTATGAGTATATGCCAAATGGAAGTTTAGATTCTCATCTCTTCAAGGATGAAAAGTTTCTCATATGGTCAGTCAGATTTAAAATAGCTCAAGGATTGGCTTCTGCATTATTGTACTTGCATGAAGAATGGGAACAATGCGTGGTTCATAGAGATATAAAATCAAGCAACATCATGCTAGATTCCAACTTCAATGCAAAACTTGGAGATTTCGGATTAGCACGCCTTGTAGACCATGCGAAAGGAGCACAAACTACAGCTTTAGCAGGAACCATGGGCTATATGGCTCCTGAATGCGTCATTACTGGAAGGGCTAGTAAAGAATCTGATTTATACAGTTTTGGAATTGTTGCTTTAGAGATAGCTTGTGGAAGAAAACCCATCGAACCCAAAGCTCTAGAAGATGAAATAAACATAGTGCAATGGGTATGGGATCTCTATGGAAGCAGTAGAATTCTTGAAGCTGTTGATCGAAGGCTGCAAGGAGATTTTGAGCAAGATCAAGTTGAGTGTCTCTTGGTTCTTGGGTTATGGTGTGCCCATCCTGATCATAACCGTAGGCCCTCAATAAGGCAAGTAATTCATGCGCTTAACTTTGAAACTCCAATTCCTAGCCTTCCTTTAAGTTTTCCCATACCAATGTATAACGAACTTCGTTCGTCGTCATCCTTTCCGATTCTATCCAACTCCAATGCTTCAGAGGTAAGTCAAAACCAAAATATAAGCTTAAGTTCAAACACAAACTCTTCTGTTTTCGCCTCGACTTCTGATAATAATGTTTCACCAAGTGTGTCTCGTTTGTAGTTTAGCAAAAGTTAATTATGATATTGTATGTCTGTGCTTACTGCACAATATTAATATTCTTGATGTATTATTGTCATTTCTTGAACGTAATTAAGTTAATTACTGTTATTTAAAAAACATATGTATAGAGGACTTATTATATAGTATGTTTGGATGGGATTTTACATTGAGATTCTATACTGTTCGTTGAGTAATAATGATGTTGCATTTTCTCATTTTGTGAGAAACCGGAATCATGTTCGTGTGTAGTTATTATACACCACTTGGAAGCTGCTTAAGCGAAGTTATTGCAAATGAGCTTTGATGTCAACATTAATATTTTTTCCAACATTAATTTGTCTGATTTAAAAAAATTATGTATAATTCGAACTAATTAGTCTTTATATATGATTAGATAATTTATTTAGTTTTTTTTTATAATTTTGAATAAATTTAGCTTACTCTTATATTCAAAGACCATAACTAGTAAAATACACTACTGCAGAAAATGGTTTTCACGTCCGTTATTTTGGGGTTTTCACATCACATTTACAGGGGACATCTATCTGAATGACATGGAAAACTGGACTTTTAACTTCCTAAAAAATAACGGACATTGAATGTCATAGTTTCTACACCACCAATTATACAAAAAAGAGATGTTTCTGTCTTTTAACGTCCCAATTTAAGTTGTAAGTGACGTGGATATATTACAGAAGAAGAGCTTTAGTTTTTGAGGTTAGAAAAACAACAACACTAATTATATAATAATAAGTGACGTTGTTTCTCTGACTTCCAAATGCAACGTCACTTATTATATAGGGATAAAGGCTAAAAATGCCCCGGAAGTATCCATCAGGGGGCACCTAGTGTCTGGAAGTTTTTTAGAGGCAAATATGCCCTGAAAGTCAATAAAAAAGGACAATTCCGCCCAACCCAGGCAAAAATTCATATTCCTTGGAAGTTTTTTTATGGGCAAATATGCCCTGGAAGTTATGCATTTGACCTCTTTTTTTTTCTTACTTCCAGGGTATATTTTGCCCTTAAAAAAACTTCCAAACACTAGGTGCCCCCGGTGGATACTTCCGATACATTTTTTGTCTTTATCCCTATTATATAATAAGTGACAATAAGTGACGTCATTTCCTGAAGCCACGTCACTTTTTATATATTTAGTGACGTTTACTTGTTATGTAATAAGAGACCTAAATTCTTTTTTTTTTTTTAACATTTCATTAATTTCTTTTGGTTTCCCTATTTGCATACATTGCAGATGTCACATAAATATATATCTATACAAAGATCAACAAATGTATACATTATTCACACAACACACTATATAACTAATTAATCAAACTAAACATATATATCTATATATATTTATATATATGTGGGAGGTCTAGCTACTACACACAAACAATAAATTCCATGTTTACACAACTAAGTATTGTTTGTACATTGATCACTTTTTAGTTAACCAAACTCAAAGGAAACATTCAGCAACACGATCAAGAACCGGATCAATATCTTCTTTAAATGAATCAGTTCCATTATAAAAATGCAACAATAATGGATGTGATGATCAATGCAAAGAAAAAAAAAAAATAAAACATTACATATTTATGAATTAATTTTATCAATCAATATAAGAAGTTATAAATAAAAATTTCATGACACAATACTCACACTCCTTAATTGTTAGTTGCTTAGGGCACTTTAAATGGGAAGAAGAACAGACTCAATTCCTACAATTCACTCCTTACAACATTTATCAAGATTTTCTTTCTTCCCATACCCTATATAATATACATAAAAACAATTTGAATGAATTATCTATAACCTATATAATTGTCTTCCAACCTTTACTCAACAATAATCAATAATATTTCAAAATTCCAAATCATCATCTAGTACAGCATCAAGGTTTCTTCAACCACACGATCAAAACTTTCACCACTAATCTTCCACTTTCTTAGATAAATACTTTCCCATCCACTACAATTTTCATACTCAAACTTATTTTTATAACTCTTCTCCTAACATAGGCTCCTTTCATTTTTAACTTGTGATCCTTAAATTTCTTATATATATATATATATAAACCACATAAAAATATTTATTTAAACAATAATTCATCAATTCTTCTACAAAGAGAAATCCTCAAATAGTTCTTATGTTTGAACAACTAGCTTAAGGAAAGAAGAGTTTCTTTCGGCGCGGTCGGGGTTTTGAGAGAAAATAGGGTTTTGAAAGGAAGTGGTTGGGGAAAGAAGAAGGGAGGAAATGAGGAAGAAAACAAGGGTGTTGAAATTGAAAGTGGCAATCGCACAAGAGGGGGGTGAATTGTGCTATTTAAAAATCTTGGAATAATTAAGACAACACAGACTTCATACTGGTTCGGCCAACACTGCCTACGTCCAGTTCTCCAACACTCTGTTGGGTTCCACTAACCACAGGTTTTACGAGCACAGGTTCACCTGTCAACCTTTACAGAGTCTTAGAATCTCTCTAAACACTCCCCCTTACTACCTGTAAGGCAATATCCCTGTTCTAAAGCACCAAGCTTTCAAAACAACCTCAAGCAGTAGAGGATTTCAATAAATACGTTCACTTAATGAACTGATTTTGATAAACACTTAAGTACAAATATAATCTCTAAAACAATAAATACAGAACAATGAATGAGTTTGTGAATATTCTCGTTTTTTGTCGTCTTTTTTAATAAATGCTTTGAGTTCTGTATTTATATCTCTTCTCAGATTCAGCCCTAGCGTTCAATCTTTAAGAAGCCGTTTGAATTTAGTCATTGAGAGCTTCTAGCCGTTGGCATTAAATGCAGTTTCTTCATCGGGCTTAACTTTATGCTCTTTCTCCAACTACTTCTTGCGTAAGGTAAGCTAGGAGAGAGATAGACTTAGCCTTCTGTGCATCTGTACGAATTGTACTTTTTGGCAGCTTTTTCATTAGCGATAGGTTGATCTGCTATCGCTAACTTTATAGTGTGAGTTCTGCACTTAAGCTGTTAGCTGAGCAATTAATCATGTAATGCATAGATGTTGCTATCGCAAGCTTAGATTGTTAGCATAATGAGATAAAAACAAAATATAGGGTATGTTAAAAGCATTCTCTATCGATAGGCAAGAATATTATCGATAGCATATTCTTTTAGCTCAATGTTCAGAGTACTAACTATATCATTATCAGCATACATTCTTCTATCGATTGCTAATTCCTTATTGCTAGGTACTTGATTGCTTATTAGCTTTAGTGATACAATTATCTAAGTATTCAGAGGTATTTCAGGGTATCCTATTATCGATAGCTAAACGTGTTAGCGCTAGCAACCATGTTAGCTCTTCTGACTTATTTGCTCTCAGGCACTAGCTATCTAAATGATTATTATCTGAAGCACTTTTGTTATCGATAGCTTAACCTGTTATCGCTAGCTGATTTCATTATATTAGAGACTTAGTTCATCTATCTGCTGGTTTCATTTACTCATATGATCAATGAACTTCTAGCGATAGTGAATGACTTAGCGATACATATATTAGCTTTGTTATTTCTAAGTCTTCACTTGCTATGGCTCTGTCTATTAGCTATAGAGATTCACTTAGCGATAGAGATATTCATTCTTATTGTTCTGCTAAGTTACCATCTGCTATTTTTGAATCTTTCATCTAGCAATATATCTTTTACTCTTGCAATGGTGATCTGTTACCTATTAGATTTTACTCGTTTAAATCAAAGGTAACTTGCACTCATTTGCTTATGTTATTTTCAGGGTCAGTCTTCATCAAAACTTAAGATTCTAACAGAAATTGGAAGACAAACAACATCAGTAATTTTCAAAATTAGTGACGTTATTTATTCAAAACGACGTCTCTTATTTGTCTCTTATTTTAAATAAGAGACGTCATTTCTTTCGACGTCTCTTATTTTTAAAATTAGTGATGTTGTTTTCTCCTCTGTTACCAGTTAACTATAAAATTGCCACCAACGTCAGTTTGTTAATTAATGGACATTGATTAGCGATGTTAAAAGGTTTTTTGTAGCAATGATAAGAAGAGAATTAGTTTATATAATGCATATGGATCACTGAAAAACGTGACTAACTAAGCTCTTCAATGGCCTTGCATTTAATATGAAGCCTTTTGAAAGACATTATTTTCACATAAGACTTGGTTCCCCCAGAAGCAATTATACAAGAGTTGATCCTTATTTGTGGGAAATGAACAACAAAGTCAATTATGCTGACGATCGTAAGTCAATCTAACTAATTCTCAATTACGAAGTTTACATTAATATTTTCAAGTCACATCTACAATTACAATCTTACATCTACTCTAAAAAAAATTAGTTGGACTGACCAAAAGGAGGGGCCTCAATCACATCATGAATTTATTGTCATTGTTAGATTTTCACTAAAATTCTAGACGATCATTTGAAACAATTATGAGGCATATATGAAGCGATCAGTTAAATATGTCAGAGATAAAAGAAATAAATTAATAATAATTAAGAAAGAGTATGAAAGATAATATAGTACTAAAAGTTATAAGAAAGATATTATAATTCAATAGAAACAAAAATGGTAAAAATGTATTAAATGTTTAGATAACATATACTGAGCTGTTATAAAAAAGATAAAAGAAATTCAAATTTTAATTCTAAAAATAAGCATAGAAGGGACCACTAGAAAAAGTCAATGAAAATAAATTTAGAGATGACAATGAGATGTAGTACCATCCCATTCATTTCCTACTTTCCATTTTGTCATAATGTTTGTTTTATGTGAACCAAATCAGCCATTAATTGGGGGAAATGGGAAGGGTGCTGCACACCTCATCTTCACACCAAAATGAAAGAAGAATTCATTAAATTTGACTTTTCTTGGACAGCGTAATTGTCCATTTGTCCTCCCCCTCCTTTTCCTCCAATTAAACTGTGGGGCCACCAAGTTATGTTAATTACTCCCTCCGTCCCACAATATAAGATCTTTTTAACCGAATTGTGGGTTCCTAAAAAATTTGTTAGAGTTAGTTAAAAACAATAAATGTATAGGAAATATACCATATTGCCCTTATTTATGAATGAGTAAGAGATGAGGTAATTATGAAAAGAAGATGAAAGAGAATGTGTGAAAAGATTAATGCATGGGTAAAATGGAAAAAAAAAGCATTTATTACTCAAATAAAGTCAAATAGGATCTTATATTGTGGGACAAAATCATTCAAAAAAAATGTACCTTATATTATGGGACAGAGGGAGTACAAGTGATGTGGTTGAGGCAAGGCCTCAGACTACCGGGTCATTCACTTAATGTAGAAAGATTTAATTGTAATCATTTTCAGTGTTAGTTTTGAATAGGGTAAAGATCCATTTTTGCCTCGAAAGTAATTATAAAGGAGTATTGACTATTCGAAAATAACTTGAAGAGTATATTTACCCTGGAAGTATTCAAATCATAGTAAATTTACCCCACATTTTTAAATGTTAACTTTGACCGTTATCTTTGACCAACCGACGCCGACGTAGCTCTGTCACTATGTACATGTCATCATTTTAAAGTCCATTATTAACTCGGAAGTAATGACCAAAGAGCATTTTTGTGCTGGAAGTAATCATCACGTTGAATAATGATTTGGACAAATTTTCTATGATTTGGATACTTCTGGGACAAAAACACTCCTTGGTGGTTACTTCCGGGGCAAAAATGGTCTTTAAAATGTTTACATGTATATGATGACAGAGCCATGTCAGCATCAGTGGGTCAAAAAAGTATGATTTAATGGCCAAAGTTAACATTTTAAATAGTGGGGGTGAATTTGCTACATGTTGGACACTTCCGTGGCAAATATGCTCCTAAAGTTACTTCCGGATAATTGATGCTCCTTTGAGGTTACTTTCAGTGTAAAAATGAACTTTATCCCGTTTTGAGTATAATTCATTTTTAGTAGTAGTTTTGATTATAGTGTTGAAGAGTCAATAATTGTTTTTTTTTTAATATCCAAACACTCCTTGTACAAGTGAAAATGAATTCTGAACTCAAATCATGATTATACCATAAGCTTTCTAACGCAATTCTATGAATATGAAAATCAATTGTAAACTTAATTTATGTTATTCTATAAGCTACCAAAATTAATTTTGAGTATAATGTTGAAAAGTCAAAATAATTGTTTTTTTAATATTCCAAACACTCCTTCTTGTTATTGTGAAAATGAATTTTGAACTCAAAATTATGATTATATCATAGGGAAAAAGACCAAAAAAGATTCTCAAAATATAAAAAGGACAATTAGATACATCGAATTTTAAAAAAGACCATAACATACAATTGACCTATCTGCCTTTTGCAAATTAAAAAGAAATGTCACACATGCGCCCTTGGATTAATTTTTTTTTTTCAAATAAAGGGGCCCAACACCACCAGCCACCACTGGTCAACAGAGCTCTAGCCATTGGTGGGTCCCCCACTTGCCACGTGGCAGGGTGTTTAAAAATAAAGGGACAGAACCCACCGCCTCACCTTTGAGGCTTGGGGAACTTACCACTAAGCCACCAAGCCTCATAATTATATATGTTAAAATATTAATATATACACTATATTTCATTTTTTCTAATATTTTCCCTAATTCGTCTAATGGATTACCAGAATTGAATAAGGGTTTGCCAACATTGAATAACGAATTACAAACTTTGGATATTGGTTTACAAATATTCATCTATCCATTTACCAACGTCCTAACTTTACCAACTATTCTGGTTTGTTCCCAGAACTGTATAGCATATTACCAAATTCGAATAAGGGATTACCAACTTTGGATAACAGATTACCAACATGTGTCTATCCAATTTCCAATATCATTACCAATTTCTTTTTGTTTGTTCTCGAAATTGTATAAAGGATTATCAAATTTGGATAAGAGATTACCAAATTTAGATAAGGGATTACCATCATGCTTATATCCAATTACCAACATCATTAGTAATTTTTGTTTGTTTGTTCTCAAAATTGTATAAATAATTACCAAATTCATATAAAGGAGTATCAAATTCGGATAAGGGATTACCAACTTTGGATAAAGGATTATCAACATGCTTCTATCCTATGACCAACATCATTACCAACTTTGTTTTTGTTTGTTCACAAAATTGTATAAATGATTACCAAATTTGGATAAGAGATTACCAACATGCTTCTATCAAATAGTTGGTAAAGTTAGGAAGTTAGTAAATGAATAAATAAATTTTTGTAAACCATTATCTAACCATTATTCGAAGTTGGCAAACCCTTATTCAATTCTTGTAATCTGTTATATGAATTTGGAAAAATATTTAGAAAAGATTGAAATATAGTATAACATATATAAGGATGAGGCAAAGGTAAAGGGGTGGGTTTGATATCCACCCCTTCATTCTGTCCCTTTATTTTTAAACACCTCGCCACGTGGTAGCCTCTTGCCATATGGCAAGGTGTAGGGCTACCACGTGGCAAGTGGGTTGCCACCTCGTTGCAGGTTAGGACCCCGCTGGCCAGTGGTGGCTGGTGGTCATAGGCCCCTTGATTGCACCATATTTTTATACACTTTTCATTGATAAAATTATTAGATTATTGCATGTTCTTGGGATAGTTGCACCTAATTAGGATAATTTCTGACTTTTGCACACTTTGTTGGAATTTGTTCTAGCCAAGGGCAATTTGGGAATAATAAACATGATTTATTGTCTAACCCATTTTCAAGAACATTTTGATGCTACCTTAGGTCCATTTTATATGCAGCTCATAGAAGAAACATACCCAAATTAAGGAGCCAAGTTGCAGCGAAGAATTCTGGACGGAGCAGAAGAAGAAAATGAAGGATTACGCAGAATCATCTGTACTTTGCTGCGGCCTCGCCAAGGTGAGAAAGCCAAATCCAAGCAGAAAGCTCTGTCCCTCGCCACGGTGAGCTGACGGCGAGTTCAGAGGCAAAGTTCCAGAATGCTCTATTGCTCGCCGCGGCGAGCCCCCGATATCAGCAAAAAATTCTGACGCGATTTTTAGGGTTTTGGAGCAGTATAAATAGATCCAAACACCCCCGCCTTCAGTATCTAAGCCTCCTATGCATGAAATACACCTCCTCTGCTAGGGTTTCACTCATTCCCTTCATTACCCACTCAAATCTTCATCTTCCCACTCAATCCCATCTCCATTGTTGCTGATTTTCTTGTTCTTCATCTCCCTACCTTCCATTTCCACCATACATCTTCTTCTACCTTCTTCATCCATGGAGGCTGTGGTCATGGGCCATCTTTGGCTCGAATTTGAAGACATGAGAGGCTAGAACTTAGGCTCTTTGGTGGTGTGAGGGTGGCTTGAGCTTTAATGGGCAAAATAGGGGAGTTATTTGTTTTCTCATGCTCTTTTCCTTATGTATTAAGTCTTGTGGTTGCATTTCTCTTTGTATATTTGGATTTGAGACATGATTTCCTTTTGTAGTTGTCTATGAATTGGAACATTTGTGTTGGATATTGAGTTATGTTAATTGAATGATATGTATGTTTAAATTTCCTTTTGGATTTATAAATGCTATATGATTTTTAGTGGTTGCTAGATTGTGTAGCTTAATTTGTCCAATTGAATGCTGTGGTTGCACATTCTTGAGAGGAATCGGTTTTCAAAACTCATGTTCCAACACACACCAAGTGGAGCTTAACACTAACCCTAAGTGATAGCTATGAAAGTGGTTGCTTGATTAGTTATTAATTAGGGCTAATGGGCCCCTAGTGGTTGCTTGGGGATTTTTCAATTAGACTTGGTGAATCTTTAACTCCCAATATCAATTTAATGAAGCGTAAGAGCCACCGTAGCACTACCAAAGCCCATTTTATCAATTTCCCTTAATCCAAACTCTTTTCACTCATTAATCTAAAATACAAAAAACAAGTAACTGCTTTTATCAATAGTTTTATTAAATGAATTTTCAAACCAAAACCCCCATATCTTTATTGTTTTGATTGCATTTAGCTAGTTTAGGTAGGTTAAAAGACTCCTTAATAGAAACGACCCAAGGTTGCAACCTATATTGCAATCCTTGGATTAATTTTGATTTTAACCCGCAAGGCGCATTTAGGCAAAAAGGTTAAATCACCCCTTTACTTAAAAAAATAAAAACATTAATCCAAGGGCATTTGTGATATTTCCTTTAAATTTGCAAAAGATAGTAGTTATATCAATTGTATGTTATAGTCCTTTTTAAAATTTGTTGTATCTAACTGTCCTTTTTTTTTTATATTTTGAGAGTCTTATTTTGTCTTTTTCCCTATATTATAAGCATTCAAACACAATTCTATGATTGTTCAAATCAATTTTAAAATTTCAATAAAAAAATTCAAATACAAACTTAAATTATTTCATTCTATAAGCTCCAAAACACTATTATGAACCTCAAAATTTAATAATTTTTATATAATAAATTATTAATAGTTTATGCATCGTTCTCTCAATGTCGGACTCGAACTTGTGACCTTGTGGGAGGATCATCAATCTTAAATGCACTTTATATTTAAGGAATATTCCTGAATGGGCTTTATAACACATCAAAAGTTTTATAAAAGAATTGAGATTTATGAATTTAATAAGTTTTAACCAGCCAATAGTGACAATGGGCTTTGTATTTAAGGAAAATTCTAGAAAAATACAAATTGAATTCCTAAATTTCATATAGCAGATTTTAACTATTTGAGTAATGATTTTGACTAAATAAGTACCGACATTGACTCTTTCACATCACATATGTGGAATTTAGAAGTGTAGGAGGTATTAGTTTTCCCTCATTTAAATATGTACTAATTTTATTGCTACTTCTCAAGATCAATCTCACATAGCTCACTTGCAGTAGGCTTAATACAAATCTCTCATTAATGAAAAGAAATGGATAGAAGGGTAGAAGTTAAAAGTTACAAAACATGAAATAAGACACAAAGAATTGCAAGAAGTCCCATTGAAGAGAATTAATGACACTCAGATTCCTTGAAATCATCAAATTATAGTGAAGTTTTAAGGACCTGGGGGGAATTAAATCAATATATATATATATATATTTGTCAATATAATGTTACTCGTTGAATTATCAATAACAACTATGCACATGAAGAGTTGTCAATAACAACTCAATGACTGCCACTGATAACTTACGATACACTTTAATTTAATCTCACTCAGCTCCTAGGTGTAACATCTTAGGAAATTATCAAGGATTAGTGGAAGTGATTAGGAATTAATTAATGAAAATTTATGAATTATGGGAATAATTGAAGGGAAAATTCTAGAAAAAGACTTTCAAATTACCAAAAGGACACTTTTATACAACGAATTTCAGAAAGGACAGTTCAGTACAATGTTTGAATTATCCTTTAACAAATTTAAAGGAAAAGTAAAAAATGCCCCTGGTTCAATTATTTTTTTTTTTACATAATAGCCCACCCCACCACCAGCCACCACTGGCCGGCGACCGTCGAACGCCGGAGCTCCGGCCACCGGCAGGGGCCACCCCGCCACGTGGCGGCGGGCCCACATGCCATATGGCGGCCCCACAATTTAAAAAAAGTGGGCATAATGAGGGGGTGGGGATCGAACCCACCCCCATAGGCTTAGTGGTAAAAAGCCTTACCACCAAGCCACCATCGGTCCTTGTTATATATATTGCAAAAAATATATATATTCTATCTTTCATTCCTTTTTAATATTTTACCAGAAAGGTTTAAGGGATTCCCAACTTTTGTTAAGGGGTTACCAACATGTATATTACCATTTACCAACTTCCAAAATACTTCACCAAATCTTCTTCCTTATTACCAGAATCGTTCAAGAGATTACCGAATGCACATAAGGGATTCCCAACTTTTGTTAAGTGATTACCAACATGTATATTACCATGTAATTGGTTCTAGGTATGTTGGTAATCCCTTAACAAAGGTTGGGAATGATAGTACTGGCTGTCACCCAAGAGGGGGGTGAATTGGGTGATAGGGATGAATTCAAAATGCTTCTCTTTTCTAACACATAATGAATGTACTACGTGATATATGATTAAGATATGTTCGAGACTAAGAGAGTGAGTTAAGGGAAGAGATAATGCACACAGAGTTTATCCTGGTTCGGTCAATCCAGACCTACATCCAGTCCTCAGGCTTCACCTGAGATTTCCACTATCCTCTTGTTTAATCCTGGCACAAGAGAAGCCTACCACAGGTTTTATGAACACAGGTTCACCTACCAACCTTTACAGAGTTTTAGAATCCTTCTAAACACTCCCCCTTACTACCCGTAAGGTTACCACCCAGTTCACAAAGCACCAAGCTAGGGAACCACCTCAAACAGAAGAGGATTTTAACAATAAGGTTCACTCAATGAACAGATTGTGATAAACACTTAAGTACAGAGTAATGTATGATGAAACTTCAAGATAGAGCTTGATATTCTAAACAATGTGAGCTCTAGCTCTATTTTTCTAACACAATTAATTCACCATTTCTAGGCTCACTAAAATATATCTAATACTATGAGCAGAGCCTCTTGTTCATCTCGAATCACCTCATTATTACAGAGCTTCGTATATACGCGCTTGCTTTTTCAGAAATCTTCAAGTCTTTATATATGGTGATATATTTTTCTATCCGTTGAGGACTTGGAGAACTAGCCGTTAGCACCTTTTCTTTCTTTTTATGCTTTAACTGATTTTGCAGACGATAAGGTAGGATAGACAGAGACTGTGAGTAACGTTATCCTGCTGCTACCTACCACTGTACTTGTGTAAGCTTTTTCATTTGCGCTAGCATGATCTGCTATCGCTAACCTCATAGTGTGAGTTCTGTACTTAAGCTGTTAGCTGAACCAATAATCATTTAAGATATAGGGAATGCTATCACAAACTTAGTCTATTTGCTCAAATGAGATAAAAACAATATAAGGTATTTCAGAGCTTTTTATGTTGATAAGAAGGTGTATTATCGATAGCATATTCTTTTAGCTCAGAGATCATATCATATCAGCATAAATTCTTCTATCGATTGCTAATCCCTTATCGCTAGATACTTGATTGCTTATTAGCTTTAAGGATACAATTATCTAAGTATTCAGAGGTATCTCAAGGTATCCTATTATCGATGGATAAACATGTTAGCGCTAGCAATCATGTTAGCTCATTTAACTCTTGCTCTCAGGCACTAGCTATCTGAGTGATTATTATCTGAAGCACTTTTGTTATCGATAGCTTAACCTATTATCGTTAGCTGATTTTTTTGTCCACAGACTTAGTTCATTTATCTGCTGGTTTCATTTACTCATATGATCAATGATCTTTTAGTGATGGTATCTTTCTTAGCGATAGTTAATGACTTAGTGATTTGATATTAACCTTATTATTTCTAAGTCTTTACTTGCTATGGCTCTGTCCATTATCTATTGAGATTCACTTAGCGATAGAGATATTCATTCTTTATTGTTCTGCTAAGTTATCATTTTTCATTAGTGATGGATCTTTATTTTAGTGATAGTAAATCTGTTACCTATCAGATTTTACTCGTTTAATTCAGAGGTAACTCACACTTATGTTTTCTATAGGTCATTCTTCATCAAAACTTAAGATTCTAACATTCTCCCCCTTTTTGATGATGACAAAACATAAGTTAAAGATATTCATTAAAGTACTTTCAGAGCATAATCATTTATATGAACATAAGCATATATCAGAACTTTGAATAACAATAATGCTTGTACAGAGCATCTGATATAGGTATATTCAGAACATAGTACATTTTGCAGAAGGAAACGCTAAAACATAAGCTATCTATTAATGCATGATGCAAATGAGGGTTTCAGGAAATAGGTTTTTGATTCAACATGGATCTTGATCTCCCTTTCTACTTTGCTTATACCATTTCTCCCCCTTTTTGTCATCATTTGTTGGAGAGAGATGATTTAATACCCCTGATCCAGACCCAAAAATCAGCAGCAGCATAATTTTGGATAGGAGCCGCTTCGTCTTCCTCAAGTTGTTTGGTCTCCTCAGGTTCTCTGTAGAAGAACAAATCCACCAAAACTTCAGCCTTGGATAGGGTTTTTTGATTTGCGAATAGGGCACTTTGAGTTAGGAAGGATTTTTCTGAGAGGATTAAATCAGAGGAGACTCGCTTTTGACGCTGGATGCCGAATTTAATCATTTCTTTGGAGAATGACACAGCTTTCTGGGTTTTGGATCTCTTGCTAGCGGATTGAGATGAGGGTTTATCGCTAGAGGTTACCTTAACATCACTCATTTTTGGAATTTTGGCTCTGGCCCGTTTAGGGTTTTCGGGTTTGAGAGAAGAGAGGCTTCAGATCTCAGAGAGATTTTGAAGATGAAGTGACGATCCAACTGAATAATGAATGCAAATGACCTACTTTTATAGAGATCAGAAATTACCATAAATGATATAATATTCGCTGACGTTTCGCATTCTGAGACTTTTAATTGATTTGCTATCGCTAATATGAGCAGCTATCGCTAGCAGGCATGATCCCACGCTGAGCAAGTGACTTAGCTTTTCACTCACTCCTTCCAAGTTTCATCTATTGATAACTGACTTTGCTATCGATAGTACTTTTAGCTAGCGATGGCAATCTTAGCTCAATCTTAGCTTTGTTTTGCATATGATAGCGATAGTGGAACTCACTATCGATTGGTCAGTCCTGTAAAAACTTAAGATTTGGCACTCTGATGCCTAAATTAGCAATAATTCTTATGAATAATCAAAAGTAATAAATCAAGAATTATAAAGATAGTCACAATTCATTTGGATTTACCATTCATAGCTCTCTTCTGATATAGAGAAATTGATCAGGCTCAAGAGGCTTGGTAAATATATCAACAAGTTGCAGATAAGTTGATATAAATTCCACCTTGACATCCTTCTTCTGAATGTGATCTCTCAAGAAGTGATGTCTTACATCAATATGCTTGGTTCTGGAATGTTGAACTGGATTCTTGGCCAAGCTTATTGTGCTGGTGTTGTCATAGAGAATGGGTACTTCCGAGAAATCCAAACCCAGATCTCTTAGGTGCTGCCTAAGCCATAAGACTTGAGTACAATAACTTGCTGCTGCAATGTATTCTGCCTCTGTGGATGAAAGAGAAACACAATTTTGCTTCTTGCTTGCCCAAGTGATTAAGCAGTTACCAAGAAATTGACATTGACCACTTGTAATTTTTCTATCTGATTTATAATCTACATGGTCAGAGTCAGTATAAGCAAGAAGGTACTCTTGAGTTCCCTTGGGATACCACAGCCCAAGCTCTTGAGTCCCTTGCAAATAACGCAAAATCCTTTTAACATTTATTAAATGAGATTCTTTAGGATTTGCTTGATATCTAGCGCACACCCCTACACTAAATTGGATGTCAGGTCTACTAGCAATTAAATAAAGTAAAGAACCAATGATTCCTCTATAATGTGATTGATTTACTTCTTTGTCTGGAGCATCTGCATCTAATTTGGCAGAGCTACTCATGGGAGTGTCCCCTTCTTTGGATAGATCCATCCCAAATTTGTTGAGAATTTCTTTACAATATTTGGTTTGGGATATAAAGATGTCATCCTTCTTTTTCTTTATCTGCAGACCTAGGAAGAATGTTAATTCTCCCATCATAGACATCTCAAACTCTCCCTGCATTGTCTTAGCAAAATCCTCACAGAGTTTTTCATTAGTTGCTCCAAAAATAATATCATCAACATAAATTTGGACTATAAGCATGTGATTATTTTTATGCATGATGAATAATGTAGTATCTGATTTTCCTCTAGAAAATCCTTTATCAAGCAGAAAAGTACTAAGTCTCTCATACCAAGCTCTAGGTGCTTGTTTGAGACCATAAAGAGCCTTTTTAAGTTTGAAAACATGGTCAGGCTTAGACTTTTCTTCAAAACCAGGAGGTTGCTCGACATATACTTCTTCCTTAATATAGCCATTAAGAAAAGCACTCTTAACATCCATTTGATAAAGTTTAAAATTTTTTATGGATGCAAAAGCTAGAAGAATCCTTATTGCTTCAAGTCTTGCAACTGGAGCAAAAGTTTCCTCATAATCAATGCCTTCTTCTTGGTTCTATCCTTTGGCAACTAATCTGGCTTTATTTTTCACAATTTGCCCAACTTCATCAAGTTTGTTTTTGAAAACCCATTTAGTACTGTAATAGGATGATTTCTGGGCCTTGGTACTAAATCCCAAACTTGATTTCTTTTGAATTGATTAAGTTCTTCCTGCATTGCTATTATCCAGTCATATTCAGCATGAGCTTCATCAATACAAGTTGGTTCAATTTTAGAAAGAAAGCAAGAAAATTCCATTTCATTCTGTAGTTGCCTTCTTGTTTTAACTCCTTTTGAAATTTCTCCAATAATCTGTTCAGGAGTATGATTTTTAAGATGTCTAATGGAAGATTGAGGCTCGTTAGCTTCATCTAGATCATCTTTAGTTTTATCCTGATCATTTTCAGCATTGTTTTCAGGATTTGCTATCGATGGCTGAGGTGCTATAGATAGAGGCTGTTTTAAAAACTTTGAAAAATCTTCATCCTCATCAACATATTGTTGTTTTTCTTGAGGAGTTTCATCAAATACTACATGCACAGACTCTTCAACAGTTTGACTTCTTTTATTATAAACTCTATATGCTCTACTTCTATTTGAATACCTAATGAATATGCCAATATCAGATTTAGGATCGAATTTACCTAAATTTACCTTTCCATTGTTGTGAATGTAGCATTTTGATCCAAAAATCCTCAGGTGACTGATATTGGGCTTCCTTCCCTTGTAGAGCTCATATGGAGTCTTTTCCATACCATTTCTGATATAGGCTCTGTTAGAGATGTAGCAAGCTGTGCTTATAGCATCTGCCCAAAATATTTGAGGCACTTGTTTCTCATTCAGCATGCTTCTAGCCATTTCTGTGAGCACTCTGTTCTTTCTCTCTATAACACCATTTTGTTAAGGAGTACGAGGGGCAGAGAAGTTGTGATCAATTCCATTCTCATCACACAGCTCCATGAACTCTTTATTCTCAAATTCTCCTCCATGATCAGTTCTGATGGCTATAATCTTTGTGCCTTTCTCATTCTGCAATTTCTTAGCAAGCACACAAAAAGCATCAAAAGTTTCGTGCTTAGAGGAAAGAAACATAGTCCAAGTAAATCTTGAGTAGTCATCCACAACTACAAGAGTGTATAGGCTTCCTCCTAGACTTTTCACTCTTGCTGGCCCAACTAGATCCATATGAATTAGTTCCAGTGGCCTACTAGTGGAGACTGTATTCTTAATTTTAAAAGAAGACTTTGTTTATTTACCTCTTTGACAGGATTCACAAATTAAATCATGCTTTGACTTAAAACTGGGGATTCCTATGACTAATTCCTTCTTAACTAATTTATCTAGTTGAGAAAAGTTCACATGAGCTAATCTTTTATGCCATAACCAACAATTTTCATCATTTGAAATAAAGCATTTTTCTTCAAGCTGTTGGCATAAATCTAGAGTGTATAAATTTCCATTTCTATTTCCTTTTATCTTATACTTCAGACTGGATTTGTTTATATCTAAATCATTTTTATCAACAATAAGACATTCATTTGAATCAAAAATTACCCAGTTACCATGGTTTGCTCTTTGGCTAACACTCAGTAGGTTGTGGCAGAGACCATCCACTAGGTAGACATCCTTGACTGGACCTACTTCACCCACTCCAGTGATTTTTCCACTTTGGTTCCCACCAAAGCTAACTTTGGCTCCATCTTTTATCACCAGATTGTTGATTTTGTCTTTGTCTCCAGTCATATGTCTTGAGCATCCACTATCAATATACCATTTTCCTTTACTGGATGCTTTAAGACATACCTGCACGAACTACACAGATTTAAGTACCCAAACTTTCTTGGGTCCTTTAAAGTTAGTCTTGTGCTTTAAGTTTGTAAAAACCTTAGGCACACGAGTTCCTTTAGGAACCCACTTGTAAGAGCTACTAATGCCATATTTTCTATGATTACAGATGGACTGGGTATGACCTTTCTTATTATAATAATTGCAAAAGCTATATAGTGAAGAATTTTCAGAAGATTTTCTAAAATATTTCATGTATGACTTCACCTTTGGTTCAACCCATCTTTTTGAAAACTTTTGTTTAGGCTCATAGCCAATACCAGTTCTATCTCTAAAAACTTTTTGATTGCTTAAAATCACATTTAAAGTTTCTGAGCCTTTTGTAAATCTTTCTAAAACATGTGAAAGTTTTTCCTTTTCCTTCAATAATTTTTCACAGTTGGAGCAATTTTCAGAGATTGAAGGAGTCACTATCGATAGAGGCTCAGCTATCGATAGTTCTTTTCTGGGAGCTTGCGATAGCTCCTTTTCTAGCGATAGAGAAGAAGAATCTTTTTGTGAAGAGTTTTTCTGAAGTTCTTTGTTTTCTCTTCTTAGTCTGACTACTTCTTTAGCGAGTTTCATTAATTCTATGTGCATTTCATCATATAGATTTTGAAGTTCAGAATAAGAAGGTTCAGAGTCAGATACCTCAGAATCACTTTGCTCTTCTTGAGCAAATAGGCAGAGGTTGGCGCATTCCTCACTATCGCTAGCTTCTTCATCAGAGCTATCACCCCAGATGGATGACACATAAGCCTTTTTCTTTCCATAAGTCTTCTTTTTCTCCTTCTCCTTTAATCTTTGAAGACTGGGACACTCAGCTCTGAAGTGACCAGGCTTCTTGCATTCAAAGCATACAGGAGTTTTGTCTTTCTGGGAGTCTTTGAAACTAGGACCACTCCTCTGAAATCTTTCTCTTCTTTTGAAGAACTTTTTAAATTTTCTGGCCATAAGAGCTATGTCCTCCTCATCAAGATCTTCCTCATCATCATTAATTTCATCTTTTTCTGAAGCAGCAAGAGTAAGTGACTTTTTCTTGGAATTTCCTTGAGCTTCCCTTTGAGCTATCAGAGTTGGCTCATATTCTGCAAGGCTGTCAAACAGGGCAGTGATGGATTTAGTTAATTCTCCTTGCATTTATTGAATGGCTGTGACTTTCATGAGCCAGTCTCCCTTCAGGACTTTTAGAATTTTGTTGACCTGCTCTTTCTCTGTAATTTTTCTCCCCAAAGCAGCAAGATTATTGATGAGATGAGTAAATCTGATCTCCAAATCTCTTATCTTCTCATCCTCAGCCATTTCAAATTTGTGGAATTCTTCCACTAGCATTTCTACACGCCTATCTTTTACTCCAGAAGTTCCTTCATGAGCAATTTACAGTGCTTCCCACATTTCTTTAGCAGAGTTAAGGTGACTCACTCTAAAGAACTCTGTTTGACTAAGAGCACTCTGGATCATGAGGACTGCTTTGCTATTTAACTCCAGATTAGCAATATCCTCATCTGTGTATTCATCCTCAGCCTTTGGGATGCCCATGGGATCTTTAGGCACAATATCTCCTTCTTCAATGATTCTTCAGAGCTTGTATCCATTGGCTTTGATGTAGATCTTCATCTTTAACTTCCAGAATGTATAATGCTTCCCATCAAAGCCAGGAGGCTTATTAATGGAGCTTCCTTTAGGGAGGATGTTTTCAAGCGATGCCATTTAGATCTTTGCTTCTCGGATTCGTTGGAATCAAAAAAGAGAAGACCTTGCTCTGATACCAAATGAAAGTGGCAATCGCACAAGAGGGGGGGTGAATTGTGCTATTTAAAAATCTAGGAATAATTAAAACAACACAGTCTTTATACTGGTTCGGCCAACACTACCTACGTCTAGTTCTCCAACACTCTGTTGGGTTCCACTAACCACAGGTTTTACGAGCACAGGTTCACATGTCAACATTTACAGAGTATTAGAATCTCTCTAAACACTCCCCCTTACTACCTGTAAGGCAATATCCCTGTTCTAAAGCACCAAGCTTTCAGAACAACCTCAAACAGTAGAGGATTTCAATAAATATGTTCACTTAATGAACTGATTTTGATAAACACTTAAGTACAAATAGAATATCTAAAATAATAAATACAGAGCAATGAGTTTGTGAATATTCTCGTTTTTCGTCGCTACTCAATAAATGCTTGAGTTCTGTATTTATATCTCTTCTCAGATTTTGCCCTAGCATTCAATCTTCAAGAAGCCGTTTGAATTTAGTCGTTGGGAGCTCATAGCCGTTGGCATTTAATGTAGCTTCTTCATCGGGCTTAACTCTCTACTCTAGCTTCAACTACTTCTTGCGTAGGGTGAGCTAGGAGAGATACAGACACAACATTCTGAGCATCCGTACAGTATGTACTTTCTGGCAGCTTTTTCATTAGCGCTAGCTTGATCTGCTATCGCTAACCTCATAGTGTGAGTTCTGTACTTAAGCTGTTAGCTGAACAAATAATCATTTAAGATATAGGGAATGCTATCACAAACTTAGTCTATTTGCTCAAATGAGATAAAAACAATATAAGGTATTTCAGAGCTTTTTATGTTGATAAGAAGGTGTATTATCGATAGCATATTCTTTTAGCTCAGAGATCATATCATATCAGCATAAATTCTTCTATCGATTGCTAATCCCTTATCGCTAGATACTTGATTGCTTATTAGCTTTAAGGATACAATTATCTAAGTATTCAGAGGTATCTCAAGGTATCCTATTATCGATGGATAAACATGTTAGCGCTAGCAATCATGTTAGCTCATTTAACTCTTGCTCTCAGGCACTAGCTATCTGAGTGATTATTATCTAAAGCACTTTTGTTATCGATAGCTTAACCTGTTATCGTTAGCTGATTTCTTTTGTCCACATACTTAGTTCATTTATCTGCTGGTTTCATTTACTCATATGATCAATGATCTTCTAGCGATGGTATCTTTCTTAGTGATAGTGAATGACTTAGTGATTTGATATTAACCTTATTATAGTCTTCACTTGCTATGGCTCTGTCTATTAGCTATTGAGATTCACTTAATGATAGAGATATTCATTCTTTGTTGTTCTGCTGAGTTATCATTTTTCATTAGTGATGGATCCTTATTTTAGTGATAGTAAATCTGTTACCTATCAGATTTTACTCGTTTACTTCAGAGGTAACTCACACTTATGTTTTCTATAGGTCATTCTTCATCAAAACTTAAGATTCTAGCAGGGAATCCCTTATAAGAAGTTGGGAATCCCTTGAACGGTTCTGGTAACAAGTAGGAAGATTTGGTGAAGTATTTTAGAAGTTAGTAAATGGTAATATACATGTTGGTAATCCCTTAACAAAAGTTGGAAATCCCTTATGAGAAATTGGGAATCCCTTGAATGTCTCTGGTAACAAGTAGGAAGATTTGGTGAAGTATTTTGGAGTTGGTAAATGGTAATGTACATGTTGGTAAAACCTTAACAAAAGTTGGTAATCCCTTATGAGAAGTTGGGAATCCCTTGAACGTTTCTGGTAACAAGTAGGAAGATTTGGTGAAGTATTTTGGAAGTTGGTAAATGGTAATGTACATGTTGGTAATCCCTTAACAAAAGTTGGTAATCCTTTATGAGAAGTCGGGAATCCCTTGAAAGATTTGGTGAAGTATTTTGGAAGTTGGTAAATGGTAATATACATGTTGGTAATCCCTTAACAAAAGTTGGAAATCCCTTATGAGAAGTTGGGAATCCCATGAACGTTTCTGGTAAAATATTAAGAAGGAATGAAAGATAGAATATATATATATATATATTGCAATATATATAACAAAGACCCATGGTGGCTTGGTGGTACGGCTTTTTACCACCAAGCCTATGGGGGTGGGTTCTGTTGGAATTCTACATTTTGATGATAACCAAACATGACTTAGGCAATAAGGTCATGAGATCATAACTTAGAAAAATACTTCTAAAAACTGGTTCTTAAAAATCTAAGTTAAGCAATCGATTGAAGAATCAGTCAATCGATTGAAAAATGTACCCCGCAATCGATGGCATATCGATTGCATATCGAGTGCAACGTATCAATCGATGGGAAACCAAGCAATCAATTGATGTGCAGTATTACACTAAGTAATCAGAATTCAATCAATCGATTGATTGGAATGACAATTGATTCAGATAGCAATCAATAAGCAATCTGTTGGCAATCGACTGAAGTTTACTTTAAAGCAATGAAATATGCAATCGATTGGAGCTTGATCAATCGATTGACAAAAGGCAATCGATTGAGAAATCATGCAATCAATTGATAGCCTCAGTTTTTATTCGATAGCTAACACTTCAATCGAGTGATGCAGGAGAAAATCTAAAGCAATTTGAAGGCAATCGATTGTCAGCTAGAGGCATCAATCGATTGACAACATTTGCAATCGATTGAAAATTGAAGACTTTCAAATTTTTTTCTCTTCTCATGTCTAACTATCTTTATATTGCAAATTGTACTTGTTGTTATTTTGTGCAGTTAACGTTAGACACAGAAAACTCAGACCAAATAGCCGTTACACTCAACAACACTTAATCTAGTACAATGCGCTCAGGAAAAAGAAAAAGGAAACGTATATTGGCATTCTGGAGCATTAATTACATCTCAGAATCATCATCAATCTCCAGAATTTCATCTCTCTCTCGTGGCTTCACAACTGCTGCACAGAAGGGTTAGACTTTACAGAACGAGCAAAAAATTTCCTAAGGACTATAAAAGCGCTACAGAAGAAATTGGTTGGTAGACAGCATTAAGTGATATCCAACTACAATTTCCTACTGTAATTAATACTATATGAATTCTCTCATCTGTTCTTCAGTCTATAATACTACCAGCTCAAGAGTGTGAGCAATCTCTGTATTTTGCTGATACACTTCTGATTTGTGTAATTTCCTTGGGATAGTGGGATCCCAGTGGAAGGGGTGTATTCTTACAAGTTGTAAGGGGGATTGATCTGTAAGGGGAAGATCTTATTATGAAGAGATCACTTGTAAAGGCACTCAAGAGCCTGGTTTGAATCTTGGGAATTAGTGGAACCCAACTGAAAGTTGGAGAATTGGATGTAAGCCAAGAATTTGGGCTGAGCCAGTACAAATCCTATTCTCACTAAGCTTTAATTTTTAAAAGCACAATTCACCGCCCCTCTTGTGCATTCCTGTCATTTACATTTGGTATCAGAGCAAGGTCTTCTCAGAATCTACTGATCCAACGATCAAGAGAAGTAAAGATCCATCATGGCAGGATATGATAATCTTCTCCCAGAAGGAAGCTTAATCAATAGACCTCCAGGCTTCAATAGAGAATACTACACCTTCTGGAAGATGAAAATGAGAACATTCATCAAGGCAAATGGATACATGCTCTGGAAGATTATAGAAGAGGGAGACATTGTGCCAATGAAAATTGAAAATGGAACCCAAGTTCTGAAGCTGCCCTCAGAATTCACCAATGATGATCAAGACAATATGTAACTAAACAGCAAAGCAATTCTGGTTATTCAAAGTGCACTCAGCCAAAAGTAGTACTTCAGAGTTTGCCACCTAGAAACTGCTAAATAAATGTGGGATGCATTAGAAGTAGCTCATGAAGGAACCTCAGGAGTTAAAGCAAGAAGATCTGAGCAACTAATCTCATAATTTCATCATTTCAAGATGGAAGAAGGAGGGTCTATCAAAGAACTAGAAATCAGATTCATACATATGATAAACAATCTTACTGTTCTTGGGAAGAAAATCTCTGAAGTTGAGCAGGTCTCCAAAATCCTTAAGATTCTCACTCCAGAATGGCAAATGAAAGCTACTACAATTCAAGAAATGAGAGGAGAGTCTATGGGATTTATTACTGCTCTATTTGGGAGTCTGGCCAAATATGAAACCACAATTAGAACCCAAAGAGAGCTATATGGAGACAAGAAGAAGAAAAATATAGCACTCTCAGCACCCATAAAAGAAGATGAGGATGAGGAAGATGAAGAAGAACGGGATGATGATGAAATGGCCTTTATGGTTAGAAAATTCAAGAAGTTCTTCATGAATGGAAGAAGATTTCAGAAAGGTAGCAGCTCTAGAAGAGATCCTCAGAAAAATCCTCCTTTGTTCTATGAATGTAAGAAGCCTGGGCACTTCAAATCAGAGTGTCCAAATCTTTAGAGATTTAAGGAGAAAGGAGAAAAAGAAAGAGAGATTCTAGGGAAAGAAGAAAGCTTATGTCTCTTCTATATGGGGAGATAGCTCAGATGAGGAAGCTAGTGATGCTGAGGAAACAACAAATCTCTGCCTGGTAGCGCAAGAGGAGTCTGACACTGAGGTATATCATCCTGACTCATCTTTTCATGAACTCCAAAATGCATATAATGAACTACATCTAGAGTTTGTGAAATTAGCTAAAGAAGTAACTGGGCAATGGAAGAAAAATAGGGAACTTGAAAAAGAGATTTGAGGAATTAGATTGCATGCAAACTTCAATGATCACTTCTCAAAAGGATAAAAATGTTGAATGCAAGGGCTGTGAAAATCTTTCGAAAGAAAATGAAAGGATCACTGGTATTTTAAAGAAATTCACTAAGAGCATTGAGGCACTTAATATTATGCTCATGAATCAAAAGGCTTTTAGAGATAAAACTGGCATAGGCTATGATTCTACACCAAAGTCCTTGAAAAGAAGCAAGTCTGCATCTAAAGAGAAACCTTACTAAAAGTTTTTCAGAATAGCTTCAAATTGTTCATCACCATTTAGCTTCTACAATTTCTGCAACAGAAAGGGACACACTGATTCAATGTGATATCCCAAGAAAGATGGTGTGTATAGACACTATAAGTAGGTCCCCAAAGGAACACATCAGCCTAAAGTCCATCTGGATCAAAGGCAACAAACTAATCCCAAAGGACACAAGAAAATTTGAGTACCTAAATCTGCTTAGTTTGTGCAGGTCTGTCTTAAAGCATCCAACAATAACAAGTGGTATATAGATAGTGGATGCCCAAGGCACATGACTGGGGACAAAGAAAAATTTGATAATATGATCATGAAGAATGGGGCTAAAGTCAGCTTTAGTGGAAACCAGTCAGGAAAAATCATCGGAGTAGGATAAATTGGTGCAATAAAAGATATCTATCTTGTAGAAGGTCTTTGCCACAATTCGCTAAGCGTCAGTCAGAGCATTGACAGAGGTAACTGGGAAATTTTTGATTCAAATGAATGTCTTATAGTAAATAAGGAAGATCTAACCATAGACAAATCCAATCTTAAATGTCGATTAAAAGCTAATAGAAATGGAAATTTATACACTATTGATCTGAGCCAACAACTTTCTGAAAAATGTCTCGTAAGTAATTCTGATAACTGCTGGCTATGACATAAAAGATTAGCTCATGTGAACATGACCCAATTGGATAAGTTAGTCAAAAAGGATCTGGTCATTGGTATTCCCAATATGAAAATAAAAACTGATTTAATATGTGAAGCATGTCAAAAGGGGAAACAAACAAAGTCTTCTTTTAAACCCAAGAAGGAAGTCTCCACTGCTAGTGACAAATCTCAGATTTGTATGGTTTTTATATGCCTAATTTGAGGAAATTAACATGATTGAGATGCAAGTTTGGTCCAATAATGCTTAATTGAATGTCTTAAACTCTCAAGTGAAATAAGTGTAAAATTAGTATTAATTGGCCATAATTGTAGATTAATTTGTATGAATTAGTCTATAGGGCCATTTGATCCTTTTTCTCTCTTGTTTCTATTTGTAGGGTCATTCAAGGACCAAAGGAATGGATTCTAGATGAAGAATGACACTTGAAAAAGGGAGAAATTGGGGCTAGAAGCTGAAATTTCAAGAAAAAAAGGGAAAATCAAGTTTCTGGATGAATTGTGGAAATTATGAAAAAGGACCTTGAAATTCCCAAATTACAGAAAAGGACCACGAAATTCTAAATTTCAGAAAAGGGCCTCAAAATTTCCAAATTACAGAAAAGTCCTGCCCACTATCATTTGTCTTATTCTCCACCCCACTATCATTTGTCTTATTCTCCACCCCATTATCATTTGTCTTATTCTCCACCTACCACCCACTCAACAACCCCACTATCATTTGTCTTATTCTCCACCTACCACCCACTCAACAACCCCACTATCATTTATCTTATTCTCCACCTACCACCCACTCAACAACCCCACTATCATTTGTCTTCCATCACTCACTATAAATACCATCTTCACCACCACCAAGCAACACACCTCTTCTTCATCCTCCTCTCTCTCTCAACTCTCTCATTCCACTTCCATCTCTCTTCCATTTCTCCTTCCTCCACTCCATGTCTACTATTTTCTTCTACCTTGGTGTTGTTCTTCCCATGGAGAGTAGCAGCTAGGCTCCACCATTCTTGATGATGGCAGCCAAGGGATGAGCTTGAAGCTTTAATAGGGGAGTTTTTCTAGTTCTAATCCTTCTTCCTCTTGTTGTATTTATGCTTTTCTAGGGTTCTAGGAGTATATTTATGACATTTGGTTGTGTTCTTCATTTCTACATGTTGTATAAGGGTTGGAAACTATTTTATGTTGTTTCTTTCTTGTTGAATGCTTGACATTGTGCTACTTTAACTTTGAGTTTGATGAAATTTATGGGTTCATGATTTTGTTATTCTCTTTGTGAATATCTTGTGCTAATTCAAGGTGGCTTGGTTAGTGGATAAAAAATGTTAAGTGGTTTTGCATGAATGAAATGGCATATGAATTAATTGATTGTGTTTAGACATTGGGTAATCACTCTTTTCAACCTTAATCTTTGTTTGGGTGGCCATCAATGAGTTAGGGTTAATTGAGAAATTAAGTGCAATTGTGGGGTGGCCCAAATTGTGGATTATAAGTCTTGTATAATTAATTAGTTCTTGAATTTGTCAAATTGTATGAGTGGCATTGGACTTGAATCCTAGAATCTTGATTTATTATTTGGGGTTCCAGTAATCGATTAAGCTCTAGGATTAATTAAGTGGCAACTCGGGGTCCCGGTTGTTGGATTAGGAGCCCCTTACGATTAGCAAATTCATATTGATTTTGAACTTAATCAACTTAGGTTAAATTAAGTAATGTGCGGGGTTCCGGCATTAATTAAGTTAACCTAAGCCTAGCCTAGAGGGGTTCCTCTAGGGGTCTTTTGAAAATCAACTAAACTCCTTGAAAACCTTTAGAAGCAATGATTCCCGAAGCTCTCATTCATCAAGAATGATTTCATTTCCCTTCCCCTCCAAATCTCACTTTTATCTTATTTTTATTTTACTTTTGAACATATCACACCTTTTGCATCTTTTCTAAATCAAAAACAAAATACAATACTTTTTGCCCGTGTTTAATAGTTTGCATATTAGCTACTAGGTAATCTTTTGCGTTTAGGCTCCTCAAGTGAACGACACCCGGGGGTTAGCTTCCACTATCCCCTTGGTTCTTATTTTCTTGAAGGGCGGACCCAAGGTTACGCTACACGCACACACACTCGAAAGTGGTGCTCTTCAGCTAGGCCTCTAGAACTAATCCACATGGATTTGGTTGGTCCAGCAAGAGTGAAAAGTCTTGGAGGAAGCCTATACACTTTTGTGATTGTGGATGACTATTCTAGGTTTACTTGGACTATGTTTCTTTCCTCTAAGCATGATACTTTTGATGCTTCTATGTATTTGATAAGAAAGTGCAGAATGAAAAGGGGCAAAAAATAAGCTCAATCAAGACAGATCATGGAGGAGAATTTGAGAACCAAGACTTCGTTGAGCTGTGTGAAGAGAATGGAATAAGTCATAACTTCTCAGCTCCTAGAACTCCTCAACAAAATGGAGTAGTTGAAAGAAAGAACAGAGTGCTCACTGAAATGGCAAGAACCATGCTTAATGAAAGGGGAATATCTCAAGTTTTCTGGGCAGATGCAATGAGCACAGCCTGCTACATATCCAACAGAGCCTACATACGAAAAGGAATGGATAAAACTCCACATGAGCTTTACAAAGGAAGAAAGCCAAATGTAAGTCACCTCAAGGTCTTTGGCTCCAAATGCCTCATCCACAACAATGGAAAGGTAAACTTAGGTAAATTTGACCCTAAAGCTGATTGTGGAATCTTTATTGGCTACTCTAACAAAAGTAAAGCTTATAGAGTATTCAATAAAAGAACCTCCTGTTCGCCCTTTGCCTCAAGTGCACGGGTCACGCCAAGTAATAAAGTAGTAAGTAAAGTATCGTTCCCACGAGGATTTGTCCAAAACCCGGTCAAAAAATGATTATTACACTCTCACCCAATTTGAGTGACACAAATGTTGAGATTGAAAATTAACTAAGAAAATAAAATGAAAATAAAACTATAAACAAGTGATTCTCCAACTTTAAGGATAAAATGGGTCATAAGATTATCTATCCCCCTTGTACTTCTTAAAACTCAATTAACCTCCCCTCAAAGAAGCTCTCAACGAAACCACGTGCTAATCTAGGGTTCATAGAGTACTTGTAAACGCTCTCTCAAGTCAAGAACAAGTGTTTAGTCTTATTAAGTGCACAATCTCTTGCTACAAGTTAATAAGACCCAATTATCATACTCCAACCCTAATGTGACTATGCAAGGTTAGTAAGTATATCTCTATCTTACCAACAAAACCATCGATCCTTGCAAACTTCAGGTTCTTGCACTATTTACCCAAGTTCTACACTCAACCTAGCTCTCTCGAGTCATAAATCAAGTGAACCCAACATCTAAATGGTGATCAAGCACTTAGAAGCATTAGGAACAGAGTAAAATAAGCACATAGATATCATTAATCACAAATTAAGAGGAGGAATCAAGAATCAATACATACAAGGGTTCAAAATAATCCTAGAATCAAAGTATTTAGCTACTCATGTTCTACAACTCCATGGGAGCATATATATATACAACATTACAAAACAAAACAAGAGAAGAGAATGAAGATGGAAGAGATAACCCAAGAGAGGAAGCCCAAATCTCTTCAAAGCTCCAAGTCCAAGCTAAATCCCCACTAAGCTCCAAGCCCAAGTAGAGCAAAACACTCCCAAAATGCCCCAAAAGTCGAAGAATGAGGGCTCAACTCGAAACCCACGCTTTTATTTCCTTCAAAATGCGTCTGTTTTGCCAAAAACGCAGCAACACGCGAAGTTCGCCGTGGGTCTCACCGTGGTGAGCCCACGGCGAAGTCCAAAAATTCCTTGGCTGAGGGATGCTCACCGCGGCGAGCTGACGGCGAGCTCCAAAAAAGGAGCAGAGGCTTATTCAGTTCGTCGTGACTTTAGCTGCAGCAAAAGCCACGGCGAAGTCCCTTCTTCTCTGGTCTTTTACTCTGTGTTCTTTATTCCTTGGGCTGCTCTGGCTGTTAGAATCTTAAATTTTGATGAAGACTGACCCATAGAAAACATAAGTGTGAGTTACCTCTAAATTAAACGAGTAAAATCTTATAGGTAACGGATACACTATCGTAAGAATAAAGATTCATCACTAATGAAGAATCATCAAATAACAAATGATAACTTAGCAGATGTTAGCTTAGCAGATCAACTAAAAGAAATATCTCTATAGCTAATAGAGTCAGCTAGCGATAACAGGTTAAGCTATCGATAACAAAAGTGCTTCATATAATGATTATTCAGATAACTAGTTCCTAAGATCCAATGAGGCTAGTAATAACGAAGCTGCTAGCGGTAGCACATTCAGTTATCGATATCAGGATACTCAACCTTGAATATTCAAATAAAAGTATCCTCTTGCTAATAATCAAGTAACTAGCGATAATAAGATTAGCTATCGATAGAAGATTGTTTATAAAGATGACATAGCTAGTAAGCCTAACATTGAATTAGAAGAATATGCTAGCGATAATTGTATATCTATCGATAGAGAATGCTTTATGAAAAATCCTTAGCTAATATAAATATAATCTATCATTGAGCTAATGGACTATGCTTGCGATAACATCTGTTGTGCATTAAATGTTTACTTGTTTAGCTAACAGCTTAAGTGCAGGACTCTCGCTATGAGATTAGCGATAGCAGATCAATCTAGCGCTAATGAAAAAGCTGCTATGAAAGTACAGGTGTTCAGAACGCACAGTCTAGCCTACTCTACGCATGAACAGTTGGAGCTAGATCAGAAGTTTGAATTAGCAAAAGATCAGTATCTATCTTCAACGGCTATGGACTTCCAACGACTATATTCTAACGGTCATATGAAGCTGAATCAAAAATCAATATGTGAAGATATAAATAGAACAAGATCTGCTTCCATAAAAAAAAGGGGATGAGAATTGACGAACGAATTATCAACAAGAAATGAATAGAGCTCTATACAGAATTGCAAATTCGTCAGATTGAGGGCGTTAGAAAAATAGAGCTAGAGCAATACATTGTTTAGATCATCAAGCTTTAGTTCTACTTCATTACCATGTATTTAAGTGTTTATCACAATCTGTTCATTGAGTGAACTTATTGTTAAAATCCTCTTCTGGTTGAGGTAGTTCCCTAGCTTGGTGCTTTGTGAACTGGGTGGTAACCTTACGGATAGTAAGGGGGAGTGTTTAGAAGATTCTAAAACTCTATAAAGGTTGACAGGTGAACCTGTGTTTGTAAAACTTGTGGTAGGCTTCTCTTGTGCCAGGATTAAACAAGAGGGTAGTGAAAATCTCAAGTGAAGCCTGAGGACTGGATGTAGGTCTGGGTTGACCGAACCAGGATAAGTCTTGTGTGCATTATCTCATCCCTTAACTCCTTCAGTTTTCAACATATCTACATTATATATCTCTTAGTGCATTTAACAAATTTGAATTACTCTGTAATAATCTGAAAAAGGTTTTTGAGAAGATTACCTTCACTGTGTTTCAGAGGTGAAAAGATTTCATAAAGGTTTAAATTTATCCTATCACCCAATTCACCCCCCTCTTGGGTGACAGCCAGTACTCTCACTGGCTTCTTCTTATTTTTGTTCAATTAGGAGCTTGGTGAAGGGCTAAAATCTCTTGTTTATTGCATCAAATTATTCCTACAAAAATTACATAAAACAAAATAAGAAACTAACTATAAAAACAATCAAAATCTACATAAATATACAATAATATGCGACCGAAAATCAAATGAACATTTCCTATCTTGAGTATCCAAAATTTATCAATAATTTAATAAAACTCAAGGAAAATATACTCAAATGACATGAATTTCCAGAGGTTATCACCTCAATGTTGAAGAGTCAGTACATGTAGTATTTGATGAAACTGACTCTGAACAAAAATCGCTGGCAGAAGAAGAACCAGAATTTTTAAATAAAACTAAAGTTTCCACTCATCAAATCTCATTACCAGATGAAGAAGGCCAAGAGAATGATTCTCATGATGAGCCAGCAGGCCCCTCTTCCTGGAGACATCATAGGGATCATCCTCTTGAGCAAATAATTGGCGATGTTAGTAGAGGTGTCAAAACCAGAAACCAGATTCAAAATGAAATGCAATTCACTGCTTTTATGTTTGAAATTGAACCTTCTTGCATTGAGGAAGCACTAACAGATTGTGATTGGATAGTTGCTATGCAAGAAGAGCTCAATAAATTTGAAAGAAATCAAGTTTGGGACTTGGTTCCAAGACCTTCAAACTATCCCATAATCGGAACCAAATGGGTTTTCAAAAACAAACTTGATGAATCTGGTGCTGTAGTCAGAAACAAGGCAAGACTTGTTGCCAAAGGGTATAACCAAGAAGAAGGCATATATTATGAAGAAACTTTTGCTCCAGTAGCAAGGTTGGAAGCAATAAGGCTCTTATTAGATTTTGCATCCCTCAAAAATTTCAAACTATATCAAATGGATGTAAAAATTGCCTTTCTTAATGGTTATATTATGGAGAAAGTATATGTTGAACAGCCATATGGCTTTGAAGACTCTTCTAAGCCTGATCATGTTTTCAAACTTAAAAAGGCCTTATATGGACTCAAACAAGCTCCTAGAGCATGGTATGAAAGATTAAGCAACTTCCTGTTAGATAAAGGATTTACAAGAGGAAAGGTTGACACCACCTTATTCATTCTACATAAAAATAAAAGCATGCTTGTAGTTCAAATCTATGTAGATGATGTTATTTTTGGTGCCACTGATGAAACTCTCTGTGAAGAATTTTCTAAGATTATGTAGGGAGAATTCGAGATGTCTATGATGGGAGAACTGAACTTCTTCCTAGGTCTTCAAATCAAGTAGAGAAAGGATGGAATATTTATCTCACAAATTAAGTATGTAAAGGAGATCTTGAAGAAGTTTGGTATGGATCTATCCAAGGAAGAAGAGACTCCCATGAGTTCCACAGCTTTGCTAGATGCTGATGTAGAAGGAAAGGATTTCAATCAGTCCACATATAGAGGACTGATTGGTTCCCTCTTGTACTTAACTGCCAGCAGACCAGATATTCAGTTTAGTGTGGGAATGTGCGCTAGATATCAGGCCAATCCTAAGGAATCCCATCACAAATATGTTAAAAGAATTTTGAGGTATCTGGTTGGAACTCAGGAATTGCGATTATGGTATCCAAAGGGAGCCCAGGAGTATCTCATGGCCTATTCAGACTCAGACTATGCTGGCTACAAGACTGACAGAAAAAGCACCAGTGGTCAGTGTGAGTTTCTTGGAGGATCCTTAGTCTCTTAGGCAAGCAAGAAACAGACCTGTGTTTCCCTTTCATCTACAGAAGCTGAATATATTGCTGTTGCAAGCTGTTGTGCCCAAGTGCTGTGGCTCAAGCACTAATTGAAAGATTTAGGGATGAAGTTTCCAGAAGTTCCAATTCTCTGTGACAATACAAGTACAATTAGCCTAGCTAAGAATCCAGTGCATCACACAAGAACAAAGCACATTGATGTCAGACACCACTTCATCAGAGATCATGTGCAGAAAAAGGATGTCAAAGTGGAATTCAGTCCCTCACACTTGCAACTAACATATATCTTCACCAAACCTCTAGCAACAGAACAGTTCATGTTTATCAAAAGAGAATTGGGAATGGTGAATCCCAATGAACTGTAAGAGATGTATCATTTCCTTAAGTCTTGTGATTTTATTTGCTTTTCAGTGGATTTTGATGATAAGATACTGACTTAGGCATCAGAGGGTCTTAAAAATTCTCTTCGCAGGTGCCGTCGCAGAAAATGGCAATGCACTCGATTGCAACTTCTTGCCATCGATTAAAAATTATGTCTCTAAGTCGATGGGACTTTGATTTTGTATCGATTGACAATTGTGAGATAAAAAGCTACAAGTGAAAGGTGAAAAGGCACAATCGATTGACAATAACCCAATCGAGTGGACAGGCCCAATCGATTGCAACATGGGTCAATCGATTGCAATCATCAACAATTGGAAGCTTGGGAAGGGGCAATCGATAGTCAATCGATTGCTCAGCATGGGATTCATTCGAGCACAACATATTTCAATCGATTGCTAGGTCATCATATCGATTACAAAGCCTTGCCATCGATAGAAGAACAATTCGCACAATCGATTGCAGTCACCCTCAGTCGATTGCAACCCCAACGGAAAAATTACAACGGTAACTTGTTTTTTCTTCTTTCCAAGAACACATATAAATGTAAGCTTTTGACCGTTGCATCATCTTGCAGAGAAAAAGGAAACAGTCGAAGACGTAGAACATCATCAGGAACCCCATTCTGCTTGAAAGACCTACATACTTCCAAAAACTTGTTTGGTCCGCAAGTGCACGGGTCGCATCAAGTAATAGAGTAATAAGAAAAGTATCGTTCCCACAGGGATTCGGTTACAAATGCGATCAAACACAAGGCTTAGGGTATTTAATTAAGTTGAGCTAAACAAAGTTTTGCTTTGAAGAGTTAGCATGTACTATTAAATCAATAAAAGGTTACTTCTTTTTAGGATTTTTAGTTTTAAAAGTTTTGAACAAGAAAAATGCCGTAGAAAACTTGACAAATTGGATAAGAAAACCTAGGGTTACTTTTCCCCATTTAACTTCAAGACCTAGTAAATTCCTTCCCTCTTTATTACCCAATAAAGTTTATGCATGAGTTCAAGGTTCAATTTCATTTGAAAAAGTTCTCTCAAGTCAAAATCAAATTTTTACTAGCATTAATTGCACAATCTCTTGCCACAATTAATGCTAGTCACACATACTCCACCAACCTTATATGAACAAAGTTAGGTTAGTAATTATATCTCTATATTACCAACAAACCATCCATTTAAAACGATAAATTTCAAGTCTAACATGACTTCACCCAAGTTCTAAAACAAAATATACTTTCTCAAGTAATATCTCATTTAACATTTCAAGTGGTGATCAAGCACTTGTATATTTTAAAGCAAGATGACAATCCATACATAAACATTCATTAAATATATCAAAGGAAGGAAATACAAGAGTCAATCCATCAAATGGTTCAAAGTAACCCTAGAAAAGGGGTTTAGTTACACATGAGTAAATAAGAAACGAAAATAGTAATTAAAAGCAGAGTCATGGCAGAAATTAGAGAAAAGGGAAGAAGAAAAGAAACCAAGATCACAACTTGAATCTCTCCAAGATTCTCTAAGCTTCCTAGCTCTTCCCCACTCTCTCCTCAAGCTCCAAAATGTTCGAAAAGTGCCCTAAATGCTCTATGTCCGTTTATGTTCGCATTCAATGTCCTTTATTGCCTTCAGACAGCATTAATTAATTAAAATGCGCAGTATCAAGTGTTTTCCTCGCGGCGAAGTCACGGCGAACGAATGGGGCATCCAGAGATTGAATACACTCGCCGTGGGTTTCGCCACGGTGAACCCACGACAAAGTCTTGTTACTTCTAATTCCTTGATCTTTCTTCCCACTCAGTCTTCATTCCAGAGCCACTTGTATCTCTTTGGCTTTCTCTTTTTATCACCTCTTCCTGTACAAGACGGAAAGAGGGTTGATGAGCTTTAAAATTTAAATCCACACATACAAATCATTAAACAAAGGATCATTAAGCTCTAAATTTTATGCATGTAAGCTTTCTTCTTCATTAAGGATTTTCTTTGAGTTTTTATGTCCATTTCAAAAGGTCACTTTCAAAAATATATACAAAAATGGGGACAAATGTGATGAAATATGTGAAATTTAGGAGCTTATCCCTCCCCAAAACTTGAGTTCTTGCTTGTCCTCAAGCAATTTTTTTTGAAAATTTATGCACTTTGCTTATAAGCTCACTTTACTTTGGCTGTGATGCTTGTTCTCATATGTTACTATTTTCCTTTTCGATTGATAGAAGATACAGTGTGTATGCCAAGATGAATGCTTCATAACACTAAAGATAAGCTTTCTAAAAATTCCTTGAGCTCGTGTGTGCGTGTTGGAGTTGAACGAAAATTTCCCGGATCTTATTCAACTCACTTGCAATATCCCAACTCATGTATAAGCTCTCATTTTTCGAATTTTACCCACCCTTTTCTTTATCCCTTTCCATTTACAACTTGCATTATATGATTCTTGAATCAAAAGGACTTTTAAGCTTGTAACTTGGCCAGGGTACATGGTACTTAAAATGAAAGGGAATAAGGGTATATACAAAAACCTTGAGATAATGGACTTGATGTGCTTTTCAGATACCCATTCACTTCTCTATTCATTCGAACAACTTTGCTGGTCCCTATCAAGCTTTATTGGATATCAATATCCCCCCCTTTTTTTTCTTTTTTTTACATACTTGTTGATGTAACACCTAGAATTTTCTACTATATTATAGAAATTTTTAATTGGATTATAACCACTTTTCAATGTCAGAAGCCCAAAAATACGGAAAATTTAAAACTTTTTCTTTTCAAACAGTGTTCCAACCTTCTGTCAGTTGGAATGGGCTTTTCAGACAAATTGGAACAATATAAAACTCTTTATTAAATAAAGTGGTTAATAAAACAATTAAAGGTACTCTAACCCTCTTAGGGTATCTTTTCTTAATTTATAGTATTTAGGAAATTCAAATTCCTTTTCTAAACTTATACCATTCTGTTTTCTATGCTTTCTACTATTAATTCAATAATTTAAATTTATATCATATACAGATAACCTTACTTTCTCTAAACATAAACTAAATTTCTTCTAGTCATCTTCCAGCACTCCTGCCTTATCTCAGCCATCTCACTATGTCTTAGCTTCTCTGAAAAACAACAGTTCAATGCAGTTTATGTCATTAACTGTAAATTTTTATGCATGCATTGGCATGTATACATTTTATAAACCTGAACAATTATTACAATCACACATACTTCCTGCGCTCATTCTCTACCAGCCACTGGTAACAATATATTCGTTAACTAGTGGAGGCCTCACCTGCAGGATTTCTCGTTATAACATTTAAAGTTATAACTAACTGATCTGGCAAAGGGGGAGCGACCCACCTAAGCCTGGAGTACTCCATAAACTTTTATGCAGGAATTAACAAGGCTTATCACCTTCATGCATAATGTAAACTTGAAACAGATATTATAAAATTATACATGCAAATTTGATTGTAATGAGATAAACTGCTACCTGGACTTCAACTTAAACCTTTGCTGGCTCCTGCTGTTCCAGATGCCTTGGTGTACTAATCCCACTATCTTTACCTATATTTCCAAATAATATATAGATAATAAATTAATACCTACGTTTATAGATTTTTATTCAGCGTCTCTCACGTTCCTATAGTGCTACCTATGTTTCTATCCTTCCCAAATCTAATATGTTTCTTGAACGAGCATTTCTAACATTAATCATTATATTCACAATCATCAAATAATGCATACCTATACAGACACAAGCATAGTTTTATACTTATCTCTAAACCATTTTAATATAACACTATATAATTCCAACCGACATTTACTAATAAATACCTTCAACTACCAATGGTCTTTTTAAATATAAATGCTAGAATTATTCATTTGAAAGCTATATGCCCTCAGTCTATAATACATTAGCCTCCACATTTTGATTCAGACAACAAAATAATATACATATATATACACCATAGCTTATTTACTTTCATTTGAAAGCTTTTCAAAGCTTCACGTGAATTATTAGCTAAGGAAACCAAACCATTCTCATGAATTCAAACAACCTCAGATTCATTCATACAATTACATACCCCCATATAAAATTCTCATAATCCAAATTAACAATTCATCACAATTTTCCAAACATCAAAACACTTATCTCTAATTCAATATTTACTCTATATTACTAAATCTCTTCAATTCCATTAGCATACAAAGAATCTGACTATTCAATTTCAAACCTAAACAATTCAATAATACTATATTAAATCTCCATATAATTAGACACTCACAACTTAACCTTTGTTCTTACCTCTTTAAACATGGAATTGAAACCTTTTTACTTCTTATCACATACTTTCAACTCCAAGAGTCCAATATAAGTTAATACCCTTTTCTTACCCTCAAATAATTGCTTCTCATTTTTAATTTACTTCCTATAAGAAAAGTCCAAATTATTCATTAATAATATAAAAGCCTCTAATATTATCGCAATATCAAACAACACTTAATCATTTTACCTTACCGCCCACACTCTCTAAAATGGCCACTATAATTTAAATCCCAAATTCATAACAATTACTTACACCCTAACCTGTTCAAGTTTCAAAGTTAAACACATAATACCATTTTTAATTTTGGTTTTCAAAACAATCCAAATAACAATTCACATTTATATCTCTTCTCCTCAGTACAGCCAAATGCTTCAGACTAGCCTGAATAGTACTCATAAAACAAAACATAGGATTAAAAATAGTAGCAGAGGGTAAGGAACTGAAGGCTTTGAACATTTAGACTACAATTAGAAAAGCATTACTTAGTAGAAAATATAAATCACCATAGATAGATTGAGAAACACACAATTGCCAAGTCATCTATTTTGAAGATCACAAGAATACCAGGACATATTAGTTATTTGGGATGAACACACATTAAAAGTACCCAACTATGTCTACTGGATTTTAAAATATTTTTAAATTTAGGAATGTAATGAATAGAAGTATAATATTCCCCGTATACTTTTGGAGACAGTAACAGGTATTAAGAAAATGCGCATATATATATATAAAACCATAATTAAAAGGAATGTGAACTTAATTTACTGAAATTTGAGGTCCTAATCAATTATGACTTGAATAAATTCATCAACATGATACCTCGTATTCCAAAAATTTTGAGTAACAAGCCCAAGACATTAATTAGTGACCATATAGGCCTCGTGAAACATAAAGTGATAGCCACATAATTTGTTAGACTAGTTACTCAAAAAGTATTTTCATGCCTTTAATAATAGCAAATGACCTATTGTTTTAATGTTGTTTCAAGCTGTATCCTAATGCTTTAGAAAATTTGCCTCATTCATTTCTCAAGGGATACTCACAGACACCCTGTTTTCCTGCAGTCTGATTAGTAACTTGATCAAACATAATTTTATCAAGTAGCCTTTACCATCTGATAGTGCAGAGAAGAATGAAAAACTTCATACAAAAATTGAAACTTAAGAAGATCATAATGATCTCAAAATTATATAGCAGCAATTATGAAGGCTACACTCAATTGATAACTTTAATTTCAGTAAACAAAAACCAGAAACGCAGGGAAAAGTGTTAGATTCAAAAACGTCCAAATCACATAACAATCAAGCATGAAACAATCAGGACTCTCCCAAGTCATAAACTTTATTGCACTATCTTAGTTCATTTGAAGCTTTTCTTCTAGAAAATCAAAGTTTCTCTACTGAAAAAATAGAGCCCGAAATAAAATGTGGTGGTATGACTTCAAAATCATCAAACCAAACAACCATCAAATATATAAACTCACAAACTCATTCTATCCTACCTTTATCATCATTCACTCATCCTCAAAGTCTCTACAAACCCAGAAAATCGGACCAAACATTTGTTTCTATAACAATTACACAGCATTTAGATATAAAAATCAGAATCTACATCAGCTCAAAATCCCTAAATCTTCAAATCTCAATGCTTTTGATTAGTTACAAATTCAGTTTCATATTCACCTCTCTCTCCAAGCATACCTTAAACAATCATACGGACCTTACACCCATTATATTTTAGAATTCAAACCTTTTAACATGTTTATATTAACGTAAATCAAATTATACAAACTGAAGCTAAGCAATCCCAAACCAAACTGAAATGGAAATCCAAACAGAGCAACACGATTTAGCTTCAAAAACCATCATAAACCAAAAGATTCAACCATGCAGTGTTATAATTCAACTTCAACATATTCCTAGCTATTGTTAATCACGATTTCTTTATGGTTTTGGTCGAAATTTGAGGTTTACCGTCAGTGAACAGTAGCCTCCGATAAGAGAGTTCAAAATCCGACTAAAAACTTCATGAAAACTAAAATTTCTTTAGGGAAGCTCATTTGCTAAGTTTGAGCTTTGATTTAATCGGTTCATAGACTTAAAAACACCCAAATCCCCAAATTGGACCTCACACAGAACCTCCCAAATCAGACCAAGAAGGAGAAGAAAATGAAGGAAGAGAAGCTCACCAGCGACTAACTCAAGCTTCCCGCTTACTCTCCTTGCTTCTCGCCGCCGGTCGCGGCTGATTCCGCCGGAGCAAGCCACCGTCGAAGAAGAGAAAAGACGGAGAGGAAGAAGAGCAGAGGAAACGTCGGTTTTGAGGAAGAGAGAATAAGGAATGAAGCACGTGGTGTGTGTTATATAAATTAAAAGGATAGTGTGATATTTTTACTAGGTGTTTTACCATTTTATCCCTAAAATAATTTCTCTAGATATGCTTTAATTTTCAAATTCATTTATAAGACTTTTTAATTACTAAACATTATCCCTAGATTCTAAATATTCCCTTATTTAAAATTTATCTCCTAACTATTTTCTTTAAGTTAAAGAAAATAAACCTTAAAAATTATTAAAAATACACTTGGCCTCATAAATTTGTTTATATGACTTTTTAAATACTAAATACATTTCTAAGGCCTCAACTAAATCCTTATTATCCCTTTTTTTTCAAATTAAGTTTTATCTTCTAATTACTTCTTTGTTTCTTAAAGAAAATAAGCTTTAAAATTATTAAAAATGCCTAAATATCATAAATACATTTTCAATTATTTTTAATATTTTAGTTACATTCCTAAAATCATGAGTAATTTACTATTTCCCGTTTTTTAAAATTTGGGGTGTTACAGTTGATATTTCTTGTGTTCTACCTATCCCATTATCTCAAAGCAGGGTAATTCTTATGGTTTTTCAGGCTTAAGGGTTAGGATCTTAATTGGGTTTGCAAAAGAAAAAATCTTAGTTTTTCTTTTAGGCTAAAAAATAGGGATCAAATGGCATAAATATCATCAAGGTCAGCTTGAAAGGCTCAATCGCTTTTAAGAATTGCCTCTATCATTTGTCGAAAATCATATAAAGCTTGCTATAAATATTAAGGTTTTCCAAAGAGGATTTTTAAAATTATCAAATGAGAACAAACACATAAACCGGTTTACCACAACTTTCCTTCCTAAAACCCATCAGATTAACTTTCACTCCATTCGTGCTTAGTTTTACTCAAAGGAATTTAAGAAAAGGCCTGCTCTATTATCACAATTCATATCATACAATGCATACATATCCAATTTTCTACCTATCATCAAGTCAAGCAACTTATTTCAATCATTGAACTTTCACACCATTTTCAAGCAGGCTCATAGTCACAAATCACAAAAATGCAACAACTTTAGTTTGACAATGAATTCGCATACTTCCATCACTATATATCCCTATTATTCACAACCAAAAGTTTTCAAAATGATCAAAATGATAATACCCTCACCCCCAAACTTAAAATTGACAATGTCCTCACTTGTCAACAGGGAAAAATAAGGGCCTTCTTCCATGCAAACAATTGCATGAAAGGGTCAAAAATACCTGTATGAAGTGTAATATGTACCAAGTGGAATCAAAAGCAACAATGTGAAAGTTAGCTGAACCATAAGCAAAAAGAGCTAACTAGAATAACAGTTCACACGGTGCTCAAAGTCAGGGACATTTCTGTACCCTCCGTTGGTCATAGAGTCTACCATCGCCTTAGACTGAGGATTCAAACGAGTGCAGAAAATTTGAACTATCACCCATTTATCTACCCCATGATTAGGGCATTGCCTCATCAACATCTTGTACCTCTCCCACGCAGCGTAGAGGTGCTCATTAGGGTGTTGCTTAAAGCTCAAAAATGCCGCTCTAGCTTCCACCGACTTGTCATCAGAGAAAAAGATGGTTCGAAAATTTGCCTCAAGATAAGCCCAAGAAGTGATAGATCCTTCTGGCAGATTGTCAAACCATTCCCTTGCTGTATCTTGCAGCGAAAAAGGAAACAGTCGAAGACGTAGAACATCATCAGGAACCTCATTCTGCTTGAAAGACCCACATACTTCCAGAAAGTATAGCAAATGCTTGTTGGCATCTTCATTGTACAGCGCATGAAACAACCCATGCAACTGCAGCATAGTAATCATCACCGGTTTGATCTCAAAATTGTGAGCTTGCATCTCAGGCATTCTAATGCAAGATTGAGTGCCTCGCATGTTCCGGTCCCAGGCCAGGATGAGCCAATGCCTGATGAAGACTCTGATAACACTCCAGCCACGCGTGGTGAGATGAGGAGGCTGATTGATCAATGGGGTAGTCAGATGATGCTTGAATGGAAGCATCAGAGAGCTGAGAATCGCCTTTTGAGGAAGATGGTTAAAAAAATATCTCTCAATCTAGAAATTGAACCCTCTGAGGATGAGCAATTGGAAAACCGGTGGAAGGGATCAGAAGAAGTCAGGGAGAGGAGCGAGCGCGGTAAAGCCCCAGTGGTTGCAGATACAGATGAGGAGGAAGAATCTGACAGGGATGAGTATGGTTCAGAGGAGACCTTGCAGGAGGGAGATTCTTAGGACGAGGATGATGATTGACTGCTGTTCTCCTGTTTTCTTTATGTCGTTTAAGTCTTTGTTTTTTTTTGGGATTGATGTTTAATTTTGATTATAGGGATTTAAGCCAAAAACTTGTTTGGTCCGCAAGTGCACGGGTCGCATCAAGTAATAGAGTAATAAGAAAAGTATCGTTCCCACAGGGATTCGGTTACAAATGCGATCAAGCACAAGGCTTAGGGTATTTAATTAAGTTGAGCTAAACAAAGTTTTGCTTTGAAGAGTTAGCATGTACTATTAAATCAATAAAAGGTTACTTCTTTTTAGGATTTTTAGTTTTAAAAGTTTTGAACAAGAAAAATGCCGTAGAAATACTTGACAAATTGGATAAGAAAACCTAGGGTTACTTCTCCCCGTTTAACTTCAAGACCTAGTAAATTCCTTCCCTCTTTATTACCCAATAAAGTTTATGCATGAGTTCAAGGTTCAATTTCATTTGAAAAAGCTCTCTCAAGTCAAAATCAAATTTTTACTAGCATTAATTGCACAATCTCTTGCCACAATTAATGCTAGTCACACATACTCCACCAACCTTATATGAACAAAGTTAGGTTAGTAATTATATCTCTATATTACCAACAAACCATCCATTTAAAACCATAAATTTCAAGTCTAACATGACTTCACCCAAGTTCTAAAACAAAATATACTTTCTCAAGTAATATCTCATTTAACATTTCAAGTGGTGATCAAGCACTTGTATATTTTAAAGCAAGATGACAATCCATACATAAACATTCATTAAATATATCAAAGGAAGGAAATACAAGAGTCAATCCATCAAATGGTTCAAAGTAACCCTAGAAAAGGGGTTTAGTTACACATGAGTAAATAAGAAATGAAAATAGTAATTAAAAGCAGAGTCATGGCAGAAATTAGAGAAAAGGGAAGAAGAAGAGAAACTAAGATCACAACTTGAATCTCTCCAAGATTCTCCAAGCTTCCTATCTCTTCCCCACTCTCTCCTCAAGCTCCAAAATGTTCCCAAAAGTGCCCTAAATGCTCTGTATCCGTTTCTGTTTGCATTCAATATCCTTTATGGTATCAGAGCAGGTCACTTGTCTAAAGGATCCAACGATCTCAAGTGAAAAGATCATGGCTTATATTGGGTACAACTTGTTTTCTGAAGGTTTTGATCATACCATTCCACCCCTCCTTGAAAATGTTGATTTTTCGTTTTGGAAAGCAAGGATGAAGAGTTTTATAAAATCATTTGATTATCATATGTGGAATGTTTTTATAGATGGTTTTGATTTCAAACCTAGAAAGGATTGGACTGAAAAAGACAAGAAAATGTTTTCCTTAAACATTAGAGCTATGCAAATTCTGCATAAAGGCTTAACTGAAAAAGATTTTCAGAAAATCAGATTTTGCTCTAATGCTAAAGATATTTGGGATACACTTGAATCTATGTATATCACTAATCATATTGTTGAAATTGAAAGTGTTGACAGCTCATCTGAATTTCAAAGTTACAAATCTATGGTTGATGAGCAATTGGAAGCTGAAATCGAAGAAGGAGAAATAATAGAACCCTTCCAAGATTCAGTCAACACAGAAGGACAAGAGGATGATGATTGCCGAGAGCTCTACCTGAACGAGACTAGTCAATCATTCTCTGGAACTCAAGATGCAGCTATGGTATACAGTTCCAATTCCTATGTTTTTGAGAAAAATAATTTTGTTTTACAAAAAGCCAATTTACTGCCTATCACTGATCATATATCAAAGAGTAAAAACGCTTTAAAACATGCTGGAAAATGTTCTAGGAAGAAAGATCTTTTGAATAAAAACATCCAGAACTTTTACCTCCTAAATCATCACTATAGTGGCATAAAATCTCATATTGCACAACATTCTATTATATGTCATTATTGTGGTAAATCTGGTCATATTTCTCACACATGTAATATTAAAAAAAAATTCAAATATGAGAAATAAATTTGTTTGGGTACCAAAAGGACTTGTAAAGTCCAAAGCTAACAATGAAGGACCCAAATATAAATGGGTACCAAAATGTCCATCTAGTACTTTATGTGTGCAGATTAATTCTAGAAGAAATGGATATTCTGGTGCAGAAACAACAAGGAAGAATCCAAGAGTTTCTCATGCTTCAAGAAAGAGACTCATAGAATCTACATATAAAAGGAGAACTCTAGGAGAATCCACTGCTGTAACATCCGGTTTAAATCATACAAAGCAGTGGACAACAACAAGAAGAATATGTTCTACCTCAAAAATGAGCTACCAAAATGTACCATTCAATTACCTTGAGGAGAACAAGAGAAATAGAATTCCTCATACACCAAGAAGAAGATTCTTGAATTCTATTCCACGAGAGAGATCTCTGCAACACGGTGTTAAGCATGTCAGAACCATTTGGGTGAGCAAGAGCAATTCTCCAAATGCCTAAGGTAGAGGTATGAAATGGTAAAATCTCTACTCTATTATCAGTAATATTTATTGAGATTTTACACTCTGAAACCTTAGGAATGAACATTGAATCATGTATTGAAGACAATTGCAAAATATTTACAGTGTTCATAACTTAGCTCTTATATACATGCATATTGATTTGGAGAAGAATATATTTATTTTCGTGCATGTAGTCATGACTAATTCACTATGCTCAACTATCTTGAATTGATTACATCTTTTGAAGCATGTGAATTATGCTGTTTATACCTACAAACTAACCATGAGCAGATCCATATGAATTTGGATACTGAAGAAAAGAAAAGAATTATAGTTCTGTAGGTAACAAGGAGAAAAAGCTCTATCGATAGCTGGAAGAAATGAAAGCCTGTCACTTGGCGTGGGATCATGCCTGCTAGCGATAGCAACTCTAATTGCCGATAGCAAGCTTCTACCTAGACAAGTGTAGTTATGGTGATATCATTCTTATCCTATCTTGAATGAATACAATTTTGTTTGGATAATGAATGCTTGTCTTCCATTTCATTAGCAATCCATTTTTTTGAAGTCATAAAATATCGGTCAGATTGCTATATGTCTTAAAAGTTGAAAGTGTGCATAATTTATCTATTGTGAAGTTTTTGAAATGCACAATCCAAATTTTGTTTAGAATTCAACTCACCGTGGTTCATAAAATTGCATCCACACATTATGAAAAATATATTCACCTCAATTGCATTTAAAGTATCTTTGAAAATTGGAAGGTGATATCTGTTATGAACCAAAAGTTGAAAATATTTCAAACTGATGCATTAACGTTTTTCTTCTAACTTCCATATGCTGTTAGTACCTAATCTGTGCTAACCTATTCTATGATGAGCTAAATCCAATGCCCCGCAAATCTTAAATGAGCATTTATATCCCTCATCCTTTATAGTTGATAAATATCATTTTGGGAAGAATTGCCACTTGTTAATAATTGGATTTATTTGCATAAAATTCAGGTCAATGACATCTTTTTTTAAATAAGAATATTTTCTGTTAAAATGTCAACGATCAAGAAAAAGAATAGGAGCTATTGTGACTAATATTATGAGGACCCAAGGATGGGTACCAAGTTGCCTGACACAGGTTGCAGCTTTTATTAGCGATAGCAAGTAGTCTTCATGGTGCTCAGCCATCGAAAGCTTCATGGTCCATCAATTGAACGTGAGAAGCAGCTATCGATTGCGATCGCTCTATCGATAGTTCAAAAGATCTAGCTTCAATGAACTAGGGTCATCAAGCTAATGCTATCAAGCTTATTCTTCTATGAATTTTGGTTTGATTTATCCATTGTGATCTCTGAGTTTTTTGTTATGCTACTTTATTTCTATTATGCTTTCTGCAATTGAATTGCTTTCAAAATTTATGAATTGAATTATGGCTGAATAGTTGAATGATGCTTTACATTGACAAATCTTTTTGGGACTATAAGTCTGAAATTTCTGAACAAATATAGGACAATTCTTGCTGCCATGTTTTTGTTCAAAAATCTGCTTTAAAGAGAACTACTAGGGAATCTAAATCTTTAATTATGTCTAGCTATCAAGGGCATAGAATTAAGAATATGAAGTTGCTTGAAACTTCCAGCCAGTGTAGCTTTGACATTGTATTGTACTGTGCACTTTCCCTCTACATTCTCATAATCAAGATTTTGAACAAAATTATGCAAAATCTGTCCTCATTGTTGTTTTGGTGATAATACTTGTTGTTCTTACTAACATTTGGTATGGCATCAAAGGCATTAATTAAGGAGGAACTTCAAATTAACATGTGTATATCTTAAAGCTCATCTCCTTTGATGAATGAAAATTTTCTTAGCATACTCATCTGAATTTACTGTGAAATAATCTATTAGTTTTGATGATGAGATGTTCTCTCTTATAGATTCCTTTCATGCTCTCAATATGACATTATCTTACATTAAGGTTTCTTTACATTTGGTACCAATCTTTGATAATCCTTGATTATATTAACTCCTCTCCTTGCAAGAAAGATAAACATTGATGACAGGAGAACTTAGTAATGGGAAAGAGCATCCCTCAATACTCAACAAGGACACATTATCAAATCTGAGGAATGATGCAGATGCACAATGAATCACTAATTGGCTTACACTTTCCCAATAACAATTGGTATCAATACCGGATTATCACATACAACAGATTAAGAGAGGAAGGCTCTAAGCTTCATGGATCGATCCATCATCTTGCCAAATATAAATAAGCATTTCTAAACTCTTTCTAAATGTTCCATTTAAAGTTTTCCTTGATAAATTTGCATTGTCAAATCTGTATGCCTTGTTTGAGCATCTTGCATATCTACGGCAAAACTTCAGAAAACTTAGAGTCCAATATTTTTACATTTGGTACTCCTTAAGAACTTTATTGTTTTCCACAACCTTTTGATATCCCCTACATTTGGTCAAAACCTTTGTTACATTGGGGAGAGAAAAGCCTTGTTACATTTAAAGTCTCCACAAACTTTTTGCTGATGTCAAATAGGGGGAGAGAAAAGCATGAAAAATATATTGATAGGAGAAGAGAAAGGCATGAACAATATACTGCATCTACATTAACTTCCATGTTCTTAATCTTACATATTTTTCACCATGGATTTGTCATCATCAAAAAGGGGGAGAATGTTGGATATGCTTAGTTTTGATGATGTCAAATATAGAGTTAAATGTAGTAAGCAAAAAGTGTGGATAAAGTGTTTATCTCCTACTATCTATTAAATTATGTTTGCTATATGTTTACTGTGATTGAAAGCATTGCATATATGATTACATAACATATCCATAGATGATTTCTTATGATTTGGGCTCAGATTGCATTCATAAGAGCATATAACTTAGTCTGGAATAAACTAAGATAAAGAATCATGATGACTAAGTTGAAGTTCTATCGCTAACATGTTTATCATCGCTAATAGGAAGAAATAGAGCTAGCCTAAGCAAATAAGAATAGATCCTATCGCTAGACTCTGTCTCTATCGCTAAGGCCCCTCAGATAACATGAATAAATACTCGGGGAAGAATGTTAGATCAATTAACATAGTAACTAGCGATAATGGGATTAGATATCGATAGAAAAATGCTTATTGAGATGACAGCTAGTACGCTGAACATTGAACTAAAAGAATATACTAGCGATACCATGATTTGCTATCCATAGCATGATTTGCTAGCGATAGCATGATTTGCTATCTATAGCGCGATTTGCTATCCATAGCATGATTTGCTATCTATAGCACGATTTGCTATCTATAGAGAATACTTTGAAATTCCTTAACTGATATATTGTCTCCATCGCTTTAAGCTAATGAAATGCACTATCGATAACTTCCACTGCATAAATACTTGTTTAGCTAACAGCTCTAAGTGCAGGTCTTACACTGTCAAGCTAGCGATAGTTAAGGGAGCTAGTACTAATGATAAAGCTGCTGTACAAGTACAACGTTGCAGGTTACCGTTACTCACAGTCTCTATCTCTCTTAGCTCATCCTCTGTAAGATAAAGTGAAGAAAGAAAAGTGTCAATGGCTAGTTCTCCAAGTCTCTAACGGATAGAAAAGTATAATACCATATATAAAGACTTGAAGACATAAGAAACATGAAAGTATAAAAATGACGCATCTACATGACAAGATGATATAAGATGAAAAACAAAGGCTCTGCACAGAGTAACAGCCAAACCCAAGTGAGCCCAGATCTGAATAGATTATGATGAGTCAAGAGAATTAGAATAGAAGAGCTAGAGCACACATTGTTCAGATTATTAAGCTCTATAATTTGTATTTCATCATTCTCCTTTTCTGTACTTCAGTGATTATCAAAATTCCTTCTTTGAAAGAAGTAAACTTTCTTTGTAAACATTCTGTTTTAGTGAGTGAAGCTCAAGATTGGGTAATATTGAGTGGGAAACAGATTGTATCTTTACAGGTTGTAAGGGGGAGTATTTAGAGGGAGTCTAAAGCTCGTTAAAAGGTTGGCAGGTGATCCAATGTTGTAAAACCTGTGGTAAAGGCTTCACAAGTGCCCGACTAAACTTGTGGGTTGTAAAAGCTTCTCTTGTGCCTGGTTTAAACAAGAGGGTAGTGGAAATCTCAGGTGGAGCCTGAGGACTGGATGTAGGTCAGGTTAGACCGAACCAGGATAAACACTATTTGCATTATCTCTTCCCTTAACTCTCTTAGTTCCCAGCATATCTATCTTCTATACTTTTTAGTGCATTTGATGTTTTGAAATACTCTCAGTGATAAACCGAAAAGAATTTTAAAGATTGCCTTCATTGTGTTTTAGAAAAGAGAAGAGTTTAAAATAGTTTGAATACTTTTATTGTATCACCCAATTCACCTCCCCTCTTGGGTGACAGCCAGTACTAACACTTTATTGCCTTTAGACAGCATTAATTAATTAAAATGCGCAGTATCAAGTGTTTTCGCCGTGGGTTCACCGCGGCGAAGTCACAACGAACGAATGGGGCATCCAGAGAATGAATACACTCGCCGTGGGTTTCGCCGTGGCGAACCCACGGCGAAGTCTTGTTACTTCTGGTTCCTTGATCTTTCTTCCCACTCAGTCTTCATTCCAGAGCCACTTGTATCTCTTTGACTTTCTCTTTTTATCACCTCTTCCTGTACAAGACGGAAAGATGGTTGATGAGCTTTACAATTTAAATACACACACACAAATCATTAAACAAAGGATCATTAAGCTCTAGATATGCATGTAAGCTTTCTTCTTCATTAAGGATTTTCTTTGAGTTTTTATGTCCATTTCAAAAGGTCAATTTCAAAAATATATACAAAAATGGGGACAAATGTGATGAAATATGTGAAATTTAGGAGCTTATCAAGTGCCACCTCAAGTCTGCTCTCCAAGAAATTTAAAACCCAAGGGGTAGTGGAAGCTAACCCCGGGTGTCGGTCTCAAGAAGCCTAGTGTAATTCGATTCCTAATAGCTAATATGCAAACTTGAAAAAGCGGGTAAAAAGCATTTTTGTTTAGTTTTAATGTGAAGTTTGGTATGATAGTGTGGTATGTTCAAAAGTCAAAGTAAAAGATTGGATTTAAAAGTGAGATTTGGATGAAAATGGGATAAAGACCATTCTTGATGAATGAGAGCTTCGGGAATCATTGCTTCTAAAGGTTTTTAGGGAGTTTAGTTGATTTTCTAAAGAGCCCTAGAGGAACCCCTCTAGGCTAGGCTTAGGTTAATTTAATTAATTCCAGAACCCCGCACATTACTTAATTTAACCTAAGTTGATTAAGTTCAAAAACAAGAAATAATTAATTATGCAAGACTTTTAATCCACAATTTGGGCCACCCCACAATTGCACTTAATTTCTCTCTACACCTTAATCCATTGATGGCCACCCATACAACAAATGAAGGCCTAAAGAGTGTTTGCCCAATGTCTCAACACAATCAATTAATTCTTATGCCATCTCCCTCATGTAAATAACTTAACACTCTTAATCCACTAACCAAGCCACCTTACATTAGCACATAATTTTCACCAAAAGAATAATAAAACTATGAACCCATAAATTTCTTAAACCTGAAAGTTAATAAATAGCAATGTCAAGCATTTGAATAAGAAGGAAATAACCTAAACATAGTTTCTAACCCCAATGATATAAATCACTCAACCAAGTGCCATAAATGCACTTAACCAAATGACATAAGTGCATTCAACCAAATGCCACAAATGCACTCCTAGAACCCTAGAAAAGCATAAATACAACAAATGGAAGAAGGATTAGAACTAGAAAAACTCCCCTATTCAAGCTTCAAGCTCATCCCTTGGCTCCCACCACCAAGAATGGTAGAGCCTAGCTGCTACTCCCCATGGAAGAACCAACAACAAGGAAGGAAGGTGTGGAAGCCATGGATGAAGGAAAAAAGATGAAGAAGATGGAGATGAAGATGGAGAAAGGAGAGAGCTAGGATTTGGGATTGTGTATGTGAGCCAAATCTGTCCTAATGGGGTCTAAGTTTCAAGTTTTATGTCCCCCAAGTCGGGTCAAGTGAGTGGGTATTGGGTTAGATCCGAATTAGGACAAAAACTGAAGTTCTGATCTTCTGTATCACGATCAGTTCGCCGCGGTGAAGCCACGGTGAGCTGCATTCTTTTCTGCCAAATTTGGGGTTTTTGCTTGTCGTGAGCTCCCCGTGGCCAACCCACGGCTATCTCACATGTTCTCTGCCTTGGAACTTTTCTGTAATTTTCAAATTTCGGGTCCTTTTCTGTAATTTTGGAATTTCAGGGACCTTTTCTGTAATTTTTATAATTTGTCCAGAACTTGTATTTGACCTTTTTTTCTTGAATTTTCAGCTTCTAGCCCCATTTTTCTTGCTTCTTCTCATATTGAATCCTTCATATTTGGTCCTCAGATGACCCTACAAGTAAAATATGCAAAAGACAAGAATCAAAATGCCATAAAATTCAACTAATGCTAATTGATCTTCAATTACAGCATATTAATCCTATTTTCATGCTACTTTAACCCAAGGATCTATATGATTATTTAAACACTTTATGGACCAATATTGCATCTCAATCATGTTAAATGCCTCCAATTAGGCATATAAAAACATACAAATCCAAGGATTTGTCTGCGCTGCTATAGGTATCAAAATAAATTTTAAAAAAGCCTACAGTGGCGCTTAAATTACCTATAGCGGCGCTGGTATCGAAATAAGAGCTGCTATATGTGACCTATAGCGGTGCTTAAGAAGCACCGTGTTAGAGTTAACGGCCTATTGTGGCGTTGGCTATAGTAGCACTTATAAGCGCCGCTATAGGGTCAAAAAAAGCGCCACTATAGGCATTTTATGTAGTAGTGATGCCACTGCTGTATATTTGGTTAATAATGTTGACATGATGATTTGTTAACGAAGGGGTCAAATTGCCCCCTTTCAAAATTTTGAGGTCATATTTGGCCCCTTAAAGACCTCCTAGTATATAATGTATACACAGAAACTTTTGGGGGCATTATGCCATTTCATCCTAAAATAATTAGACTCGACTATCGATTCATCATAATTATCTAGTATTAAAACTAAAAATGATGAATTCCTTGATTGAATGTAGGTAAGACTTGGTAAGTCTTCTATTTTTAGATGGTTTCTTGAAGTCTCCGATTCTCTCTTTCTCAAAAACATGCATATTCCTAAGATCTTTTATCTATACTAAACCAAATTAAAATATGGATTTTTATCTAATAAAAAATTCCTTTATTTTTTTTAATATTCTCATTTTCGGTTCACACAAGAACGAACATATAGGCCCAAATAAACCTCACAACATGGCTAATTCTCCTAAACTCAAACAAAAATTAACTACACCCAAGATTCAACCATAAAGCATCAATTTCAATCAACAAAGTTGTCAATCAAGAAGATTAATCAAAAGCATCAACAACATATCCAAAAGCATGAAACAATTCCCATAATTGCCAAAACAAGTCCAAAAATATCATGTCCGGTCCAAGGATCAACAAAAGTAGAAGTGAGGAAAAGTTCAAAATTTTTCAAATTTTTTCCAACATTTTGAAGCTAAAAACATAACCAAGATGCAATAGTTTTTTAACCCACTTCACCCAATACAAACCACATCCCTCCCCCACACTTAATTTCTACATTGTCCTCAATGTAGCAAAAATATGGACATACCAATTTAACTCAACTCTTGGGTGAAGTGGAAAGTTGTGAAGTCCAATTCAAGATTGAAGCACAACATGTCATCAATCACCAAAAGAAAAATAGGGAGAGGGCAAAAAATGAGTCAAAATGATTTACCAAAGGAATTTTCAAAGCATGTTGAAATTAAGTGTGGTGAGCACGAAGCTTTTATTACTAATCCTAAGTATTTAAAAGCAACTACAACTACTTTTTCCTACTGGTAAGTTCCCTCCCCCACACTTAGCTCAAAAGCATGTGTCAGATATAAAGTAAAAGGAGCAAGTAAAGAGGAAAGGAACAACCTAATGATCAAGGCAGTTGAGATAGCTCATGGTAGTACTTGAGCAAATGGCCGTTGACTTTGAATTTTGATCCGGTAGCGCCATCTAGAAGCTCAAATGCACCATAGGGGTAGGCTTGAACAACTTGATATAGACCCTCCCACCTAGACTTGAATTTTCCCGGTAGGATCTTGAGTCTCACCTTAAATACCATCACCTTGTCCCCTTCCTTAAAGTCCTTCTTCATGATGTGTTTGTCATGTATCATTTTCAATCGATCCTTGTAGATAAGCCCATTTTCATAGGCATGCAACTACAATTCCTCAAGCTCTTGGGGTTGCATCATTCGATTGGTCAAGGAAGACTCCAAATCGACATTGCAAGCTTTGATAGCCAGTAAGACTTATGCTCCAACTCCATAGGTAGGTGGCAGGACTTCCCATAGACAACTCTAAAGGGTAATGTCCCAATAGGTGTCTTGTAGGCCGTCCTATATGCCCAAAGAGCTTCTTCCAAGCAATTACTCCAATCCTTACAAGATGGCTTCACTATCTTTTCAAGAATATGCTTCACCTCCCTGTTTGAAACTTTAGCTAGTCTATTGGTCTGAGGATGGTATGGTGTAGCAACTTTGTGAGTAACTCCATACTTAGTGAAAGTGGCAAAACGCACAAGAGGGGGTGAATTGTGCTTTTTCGAAAATTAAACTTTAAACACAAAGACAAACCTTTATACTGGTTCGGCCAAACACTACCTACATCCAGTTCTCCAACTCCTCGTTGGGTTCCACTAAACCATAGGTTTTACACAATGGATTCACCTACTAACCTTTACAAGACAGAGTTTTAGACTTCCTCTAAACACTCCCCCTTACAAGTTGTAAGACTACAACCCTGTTCCAAAATCCCAGATTTCAGAACAACCTCAAACAGTAAAGGATTTCAATAAATGAGTTCACTTAATGAATAGATTTTGATAATCACTGAAGTACAGAGAAACTCACTAAGTGTAATAAAAACTTGAGCAGAAACTAGATAAGAATAATGAATGAATATTTGTCAGTTTGTTCACTACTTCATAAATGTTCAAGTCTTGGTTTTTATATCTCTTCACAGTGTTGCCCTTTTCTTTCAGCGTCATGAATCTGTTTGAATATGTTCGTTGGAAGCTCCTAGCCGTTGGTATTAAATGCTGGTCTTCATTTCAGTCATCTTTCATCTCTTACTTCATTAAATTCTTGCAGAAGATGAGCTATGAGAGATAGAGACTGTGTCTACCAACTTCCTGTAACATTGTACTTGTGTAGCAGCTTTTTCAGTAGAACTAGCATTTCAAGCCATCGCTAGTGACATAATGTTAGTTATGTACTTAGACTGTTAGTTCAACAAGTATTCAAGTGAAGCATAGTTGGTGTTATCGCTAGAAGGATTAATTAGCTCAGTATACACAGATAATATATTAGCTATAAGAATGACTAAGTTATCTCAGCAAATGATTTCATTATCGATAACTAAACCTATTATCGCTAGCAGGATTCATTAGCCTAGTGTACACAACATATCAGCTACCAGAATGACTAAGTTATCTCAGCAAATGATTTTATTATCGATAGCTAATCTTGTTATCGCTAGAGCCTATATTATCGCTAGTTCATTTCATTAGCTCTACTCTGCAACTTCTGTATGTCTAAGAGTTCGGCTATCGCTAGCTATTCATGGTATCGCTAGTGCTTGTGTTTTAATACAGTTGTTCTAATCAGTCTTTTAGCGATAGAGGCAAGTCTTAGCGATAGTAAGCTATTATTCATTGCTTAGACTTTCTCAACCCATTTTATTTGTGATAGAGAAGTTCTTAGCGATAGGTTTTCAGTCTAGTGATAGTGTATCTGTTATCTATAGGACTTTGTTCAATGTTCAGATGCCTTATACTTTTCTTTAGTCATATACCTTCATTCTTATCTCAATTGTTTTCAGACTAAGTTATATGCTATCTGTTCATTTTACTTATGTTATCTATGGGATCCAGTCCTCATCAAAACTTAAGATTCTGACACTTAGCAAGGAGGGATTAGATGATCCGATTGCAGAAGTGTGTTCCCTGATCGCTGATGATAGCTCTAGGAATGCCGTACCTACAAAAGATATGAGAGCGTAAGAACTTAGAAACAGTAGTGGCATCATCTTTCCTAGTTGGGATTGCTTCAACCCACCTAGACACATAATCTACTGCAAGTAAAATGTAAGAGAAACCACAGGAAGGAGGGAAGGGTCCCATAAAATCAATGCCCCACACATCAAAAATCTCACAAAAGTGCATGGGCCTCATAGGCATTTCATGCCTCTTACCCCAACTCCTAAACTGTTGACACTTCTCACAAGACTTACAATAAACAAATGCATCTCTAAACAAAGTAGACCAGAAAAATCCACACTCTAACACTCTCCTAGCAGTCTTTTTGGCACTAAAATGACCACCACAAGATAAAAAATAAGCATGAGTAAGGATAGAGTGGATCTCATCGTTTGGAACACAACGACGGATGATCTGGTCACTACAAATGTGCCATAGAGTGGGTGGATCCCATATGTAGTACTTGGCCTCCCTCTTCAATTTGTTGACCTGGAAATGAGACAAGGAAGAGGAAACCACATTAACAGTTAGATAGTTCACAATAGACCTGGAAGGTGAACAAAGCAGAATCAGGGAAAGAATCAATGCAAAGGTCAGAAGAATCAACTCCCCTTGTGTCGGTAGGCAAGCGGCTCAAGTGATTGGCCACATGATTTTCAGCTCCAGCCTGATCCTTGATCCTCACATCAAATTCTTGCATCAGAAGGGCCCATCTCAGCAGTCTAGCCTTAAATGGTGCTTTTGAAACAGATACCGCACAGCTGCATGGTCAGTATATACTACCGTTAATCAAATATTGTCTAAACTTGTCAAGCACAAAAATCACAGCAAACAACTCTTTTTCAGTAGTGGTGTAATTAACTTGTGCAGAATCAAGCGTCCTAGATGCATATGCAATAACCCTAGGGACCTTGTCAACTCTCTGACCAAGCATGGCTCCTACCGTAAAATTAGATGCATCACATGAAAGCTCAAAGGGCAAATGCCAATTAGGTGCACTAATAATGGGAGGGGAAATCAAGGAAAATTTTAAAGTATCAAAGGCACGCTTGCATTTATCATCAAACACAAAATCAGAATCTTTTTTAAGCAAAGATGAAAGGGGTCAGGCAATCTTTGAAAAATTAGCAATGAAATGCCTATAAAACCCCGCATGCCCAAGAAATGATCTAACTTCTTTCAAATTGGTCGGAAAGGGCAATGATGCAATAACTTCAATTTTAGCTTTGTCAACCTCAATCCCCTTTTGGGAGATCAAGTGACCTAAAACAATGCCACTATCCACCATGAAATGACACTTCTCATAGTTCAAAACCAAGTTCTTTTCCAAACATCTTTTCAAAACAAGTTCTAAACTAGACAAGCATTCATCAAAGCTAGAACCATAAACAGTGAAATCATCCATAAACACCTCCATGTTATGCTCCAACAAATCCCTAAAAATAGACATCATGCATCTTTGAAAAGTACCGGGAGCATTACATAGTCTAAATGGCATCTTCCGATAAGCAAAGGTACCGAAAGGACATGTGAAGGTGGTTTTTTCTTGGTCCTCCGGTGCAATTGGTACTTGAAAGTACCCGGAGAAACCATCAAGGAAGCAATAGTGAGACTTTCCAGAAATTCTTTCAAGCATTTGATCAATAAAGGGCAAAGGAAAGTGGTCCTTTCTAGTAGAGGAATTAAGCTTCCTATAATCTATACACACTCTCCAAGAATTTTGGACTCTAATGGGAATAAGCTCATCGTTGTCACTCCGGACAACGGTAATTCCACTCTTCTTTGCTACCACTTGTACTGGTGATACCCACTCACTATCGAAAATGAGATAGATAATCCCAGCACTCAAGAGCTTAGCTATCTCTTTCCTCACAACATCAAGTATGAGAGGATTCAGTCTCCTCTGTTGCTACTGAATAGGCTTAGAACCCTCTTCGAAGAGGATTCTATGAGTACAGACTAAGGGATTGATCCCTAGAATGTCAGCAAGAGACCACCCAATAGCACCTGATAACTCCTAGAAACTCATGTCATTTGAGAATATTTTCCTTGAGTTTTGTTCAATCATTGATAAATTTTGGATACTCAAGATAGGAAAATGTTCATTTGATTTTTGGTTACACATCATTGTATATTTATGTAGATTTTGATTATTTTTGTAGTTAGTTTCTTATGTTGCTTTATGTAATTGTTGTAGGAATAATTTGATGCAATAAACAAGAGATTTTAGCCCTCAACCAAGCTCCCAATTGAACAAAAATAAGAAGAAGCCAAAGCAGCCCAAGGAATAAGGAAAACAGAGCAAAGGACTAGAATAAGTGGGACTTCGCTGTGGCCTTGCCGCGGCGAGACCCACGGTGAAGTCCATTTGCCTCTGCCTCTTTTTGGATGAGTTCGACGTGATCTCGCCACGGCGAGCGCAACATATTTCAGGAATTTTTGGATGCTCGCCGTGAGTTCGCCGCGACGAACTCCACGGCGAACTTCGTGTCAGCTGCGCATTTTGACGGACTGAACTTAAATAAAAGGAAGGGTTTCAATCTATCTCTTCATTCTTCGACTTCTGGGACATTTTGGGAGTGTTTTGCTCTGCTAGGGCTTGGAGCTTGGTGGGGATTGAGCTTGGGCTTGGAGCTTCGAAGAGATTTGGGCTTCCTCTCTTGGTTTATCTCTTCCTTCTTTATTCTCTTCTCTTGTTCTGTTTGTAATGTTGTATATATATGCTCCTTTGGAATTGTAGAACATGAGTAGCTAAATACTTTGATTCTAGGATTATTTTGAACCCTTGTATGTATTGATTCTTGATTCCTCCTTTTATGTTGTGATTAGTGATATCTATGTGCTTATTTTACTCTATTCCTAATGCTTCTAAGTGCTTGATCACCATTTAGATGTTGGGTTCACTTGATTTATGACTCGAGATAGCTAGGTTGAGTGTAGAACTTGGGTAAAACAGTGCAAGAACCGGAAATTTGCATGATGGATGGATGGTTTTGTTGGTAAGATAGAGATATACTTGCTAGCCTTGCATAGTCACATTAGGGTTGGAGCTTAATGATTGGGTTTTATTAAATTGTAGCAAGAGATTATGCAATTAATAAGACTAAACACTTGTTCTTGACTTGAGAGAGCTTTTACGAGTACTCTATGAACCCTAGATTAGCACGTGGTTTCGTTGAAAGCTTCTTTGAGGGGAGGTTAATCGAGTTTTAAGAAGTACAAGGGGGATAGATAATCTTAGGACCCATTTTATCCTTGAAGTTGGAGAATCACTTGTTTATAGTTTATTTTCATTTTATTTTCTTAGTTAATTTTCAATCTCAACATTTGTGTCACTCAAATTGGGCGAGAGTGTGACAATCATTGTTTGACCGGGTTTTGGACAAATCCTCGTGGTAACGATACTTTACTCACTACTTTATTATTTGGCGCGACCCGTGCACTTGCGGCGCAGGGCGAACAAGCACCCCTATAAGACCTAAGAAGAGAAACAAGTCTACCCTCCTAAACATCAGACAAAGCACTTGAAATAATCACAGGAAATTTATCACAATCAGCAAGAATCATATATTTCAAGTTAGGAGGTAAGGTTTGAGAACCACAATCAGGGGTTTTACCACATATGGTACCAACTCTTGAAGCTCAAGTACAGCAAGTGGTAGAATGATGTCATAACAAAGTGGGGAAGGAGATATGGGTACATCTACATATGCAGTAACTTTTCCACTTCCCAAGGGTGAGCAAGTATCCACCATAGATAAAGCTACTGGTGTAGCTTGCATAACAGTATCTATGTTGTCAGCAGAACCTGCATCACAATCAGAAGAAACTTTCCCAAGATCATGAGAAGTGGGGTGAGCAGATAAAGTATTAGCTAAGCAAGTAGATTCATCCATGTCATGTGAGGTGGAAAGATAATCATCAATCTCAATGCAATCAATACATTTCACATCACCAACACATGCATAACATAAAGAAGTGTGGGAGAGGGAAATAATAGAAGATGGATCAACATGCTCAATCGAATCAAACCACATAGAATCACAAAGCTCATCAATATCATCGTCCACACAAGAAATTGCACTAATGCCTAAGTAAGTACAATCATCACTAGCATTGCGCATAGTCTCATAAAACAGGAATTTGACCTCTTGGTCCCCAGTTTCCATAGTGATGGTACCTTGCTTCATGTCAATGATGGTTTCATCCGTTCTAAGAAAGGAGCAGCGAAGAATCAAGGTACTATCACTAGGGTTGTCACTAGTCATGTCTAGGACATAGAAATCGGCAGGAAAAACAAAGCCTTTCACTTGCACCAAAATATCTTCCAAAATGCCTTTAGGATACCTAATCATTTGGTCTGCAAGTTGGAGAACCACACTTGTGTCCCGAATAGATTGGGTACCCAAGGACTCAGAAATAGAGGTAGGCATGACATTGATAGCAGCACCAAGATCTAATAAGGCATTTGAGATGGTGGTCTTGCCTATGATACAAGGAATAGTGTAAGAACCCGGGTCTTTGCACTTCAAAGGTAGTTGTGGTTTAAACAAAGCACTCACATTAGACCCCAGTTGGATTCTTTCACTATGCTTGTATTTCCTCTTATTGGTGCATAAATCCTTTAAAAACTTTGCCGACTTGGGCATTTTCTTTATCAAATCAAGGAGAGGTAAATTCACTTCTACTTTGCTAAACATATCAAACATTTCTTTATCACATTTATCATCCACAACCTTTTTACTAGCCAAGTATGAATGAGGAAAAGGAAGGTCAGAAATTTTTACCTCTATACCTTTTTCTTGCGGCTCTTAGTTGGGTAAATCTTGTGTTTCAAAGCGAACTCCTCTCTTTCTTCTTGTGGAAGGTGGGGTAGCTAGGAGCTTTCTCTCTTCATTGCTTTCACTTTAAACCGAAGGGGTCAGCATAGGCAAGGAGCTCTCCTCAATGGTCTTGGAGTTGGAACACTCTCCCATACCCAAAGGTGGTCTATCATAAACAATTTCTTCATCAACATCGGACTCATTTCCCTCAAGGCCTTGGAACTTGACTTTCTGGCCACTTCTCAAGGTGATGGCATTAAGGGACTTTGGGTTTATCACAGTGTTGGAGGGAGAAGCTCCACTTGTCCTTGCTTGCTTGTCACTCAAACCATCAGACAATTAGGTTACAAAGGATTGAAGATTTGTGGTTCTAGTTTCCCATTGCTCCATCTTGGATTCAAGAGATGCAAACCTCGCATCGTTGCGAGCATTCATATCCTCATGCATCCTTTGTATGCTCTTGAGAATCCGATCACATGAATCATCCCTTCTTGGTGAATCTTGAGGAACTAAGGACCTTGGGGAAGAACAAGATTGGCCCTTGTAATTGGTTATGGAATTATTGTTGTTATCTCTCCATCGAAAGTTAGGGTGTGACCTCCACCCTTCATTGTAGGTGTTGCTATGGGGATCCCATTTTTGGTTGGGATTAGAGCTGGACCTCCCCTGGTACATAGCACTAACATCCGCTGGCTCATTAGGAAAAAGGCTACTAATATGCATCACCGACCCACAATGTTCACAACTAGGTGCAACTAATGCCTTAGAGGTAGAGGAAGTGGAAGCACATTGTTGCATGCTAAGGTTCCTCAACCCTGAAGTAATGAAGGCAAGTTGAGAAGTAAGTTGGGAACTCAAAGTATCGACCATGGCCTCTCAGAAGTCCATTCTCCTTGTTTGTAGTGGGTTAGAGCTCAACTCAAACATCCCTTTGGAACCTCTTCGATGGTATTGTTGAGTGTTTTTAGCTCTAAGCTTAATCATAGCCCAATCCTCTGCGGTGAGTAGGTCTTTCAAAGAACCACCGGCACTGGCACCCATTATGCCTCTTTTATTAGGCAAGAGCCCCTTGTGGAAATATTGAATCAACTGTTCATCTATAATCCGGTGGTGGGGTCACTTGGCCAATAGCTCTTGAAATCGACACCAATATTCATAAAAGCTTTCGGATGCGTCTTTTCGAATGGAGTAAATGTCCTTCCTCAAATCCTCGGTTTTAACATCTGGGAAGTAATGTTCCAAGAAAGCCCTCCTCAAATTGGCCAAAGATGTGAGGGCATTCTCATCATGTCTAGGCAAAAGTCAGAACCACTCTTTGGCTTTTCCATCCAATGACAAGTGAAATACTTTCAATTTCACATCATCCAAGTTCGCTCCCGGTGGCTTCATGCTAGTGCACGTGAGGTATACCCCATATAGATGGCCATATGCGTCCTCCGCTTCCAAACCTGTAAAATGAGGTAATGCTGCAATTAGTGGTCCTTTTATCTCAAAGTCAGCATTTAGAGCATGATATGCAGTTTGGAATGGGTCGTATGTGACACCACTCGAAGTAACTTCCCTAATACTACGCCTCATAGGGATTTCATTGTTTCCTACTCCCTCACCCTTACCATTGTTTCCATTTTGACCATTCGGTGGTGGTAGGTTAGCTTGGGGAATGTTGGGTAGTGGTCGGTGGGCTATAGGGATATCTAGAGGTATTTCTATGTGGATAGAGTTCTCAGTTTCTGGGTGAGAGGAAATGCTAGACTCCCCAGAAGAATACTCTTCTAAGATAGGGCTAGAGGAACCTCCTTGATTGGCTCTCCTAAGTTGGCTAAGGTTTTGCTCAATCCCAACGTTTAAGGATGGAAGGTTTGTTCCTCTTCTCCTTCTACCTCTCCCTCTAGTCATGCATAATGAGATACAAACAAGTATAAGAAATCAAAAGCAAGTCAAGGTTGAATCACAAAAGGCAGAGACAACAAGTGGACTTGCTGCAGCAACCAATGTTCAAAAGTCAAGTGAGAGTGAATGGTATGTGATGTATGGAAGTGTATGTGCGTGTTTGAAGTATGCATGTATGAATATGGTGTGAGTATGAGGTGTATATGCAGCAAGAATAGTCAGAAGACAACGAAAATTAGCTAAAACAGAAGCTGATGCAATTAACTCGCTGTCTGCTCACCGTGGCAAGGTGACGGCGAGGAATCAAAAGTGATCTCGCCGTGGGGCTGAGTGCACGGTGAGGAGTGGCTGATTCTACCACTGAACAGAAGGCAACCTGTAGAATTTTCAGAAGTTTTCAAAAACTAACACCAGTTGAGTGAAAATGTGATATACCACTTCAAATAAGTGCAAATCAGTCAGAGCAAGTATGTTATGCACAAGTAAGCTTCAAGCAACAAGAGTGTGACTTGGGGGATAGATTCATGCACTCAAATTCCAGCAAAGGAAAGCATTCACAATTAGTGCAATAAAACTACCGCTAAAGCAACCAAGCACACAAGTGAGTCAACGAGCTAAGAAAATGCAAAGAGTAAGCATCTACACCAATTTTCAGAGGTGTTTCAAAATATGATATGAAAAGATGAAAAATAAACTAAGATGCAACTAGAAGCTAGACTCGGCCAAAGCAAGTTTGACAACCGTCTACTAGGGAACCAATTACTTGGCTCCCCGGCAATGGCGCCACTTGAAGAGCTCCGATATGGGAAGAAATCAGTGAGTACCACCTCGAGTCTGCTCTTCAAGAAATTTAAAACCCAAGGGGTAGTGGAAGCTAAAGCTGGGTGTCAATCTCAAGGAGCCTGGTATAATTCAATTCCTAATAGCTAATATGCAAACTTGAAAAAGTGGGTAAAAAGCATTTTTTTTTGTTTTAATGTGAAGTTTGGTATGATAGTGTGGTATATTCAAAAAGTCAAAGTAAAAGATTGGATTTAAAAGTGAGATTTGGATGAAAATAGGATAAAGATCATTCTTGATGAATGAGAGCTTCGGGAATCATTGCTTCTAAAGGTTTTTAGGGAGTTTAGTTGATTTTCTAAAGAGCCATAGAGGAACCCCTCTAGGCTAGGCTTAGGTTAATTTAATTAATTCCGGAACCCCGCACATTACTTAATTTAACCTAAATTGATTAAGTTCAAAATCAAGAAATAATTAATTATGCAAGACTTGTAATCCACAATTTGGGCCACCCCACAATTGCACTTAATTTCTCTCTACACCTTAATCCATTGATGGCCACCCATACAACAAATGAAGGCCTAAAGAGTGTTTGCCCAATGTCTCAACACAATTAGTTAATTCTTATGCCATCTCCCTCATGCAAATAACTTAACACTCTTAATCCACTAACCAAGCCACCTTGCATTAGCACATAATTTTCACCAAGAGAATAGTAAAACTATGAACCCATAAATTTCATTAAACTCAAAGTTAATAAATAGCAATGTCAAGCATTTGAACAAGAAGAAAATAACTTAAACATAGTTTATAAGCCTGATGACTCTTAGAAAGTCATGATTATTTGAGTATATTTACTTGAGTTTTTGTCTATTATTGATACATTTTGGATACTCAAGAGGGAAAATGCTCATTTGATTTTCGGTTGCACCTTATTGTATAATTATATAGATTTTGATTGTTTTTTTTAGTTAGTTTCTTATGTTGTTGTATATAATTTTTGTAGGAATAAATTGAAGCAATAAGCAAGAGATGTTAGCCCTCCTCCAAGCCCTCAATTGAACAAAAATAAGAAGAAGCCAAAGCAGCCAAAGAAATAAGAAAGCAGAGCAAAGCACCAGAGAAGCAGGGACTTCGCCGTGGACTTCGCCGCAGCGATAGCCGCGGCGAAGTGCATTTCACTCTGGCCTATTTTGGAGAGTTCGCCGTCTGCTCGTCGCAGAGAAACCCACGGCGAGCGACTCGTGATTCTGTAATTTTTGGACTTCGCCGTGGGCTCGCCGCGACGAGACCCACTGCGAACTTCGCGTTTCTGCACGTTTTGGACAGAACAGGCGCGTTTTGACTGATATAAAAGCTAGGGCTTTGTTGTGAGCCCTCATTCTTCGACTTCTGGGCATATTTTGGGCGTGTTTGGCTCTGCTAGGGCTTGGAGATTGGTGGGATTTGGCTTGGGCTCGGAGCTTCAAAGAGATTTGGGCTTCCTCTCTTGGTTTATCTCTTCCTTCTTCATTCTCTTCTCTTGTTCTGATTTGTAATGTTGTATATATATGCTCCCTTGGAGTTGTAGAACATGAGTAGCTAAATACTTTGATTCTAGGATTATTTTGAACCCTTGTATGTATTGATTCTTGATTCCTCCTCTTGATTTGTGATTAATGATATCTGTGTGCTTATTTTACCCCGTTTTTAATGCTTCTAAGTGCTTGATCACCATTTAGATGTTGTGTTCGCTTGATTTATGACTCGAGAGAGCTAGGTTGAGTGTAGAACTTGGGTAAAGTAGTGCAAGAACCTGAAGTTTGCGTGATAAACAGATGATTTTGTTGGTAAGATAGAGATATACTTGCTAGCCTTGCATAATCACATTAGGGTTGGAGTGTGATAATTGGGTCCTATCAAATTGTGGCAAGAGATTGTGCAAAGAATAGGACTAAACACTTGTTCTTGACTCGAGAGAGCATTACAAGTACTCTTTGAACCCTAGATTAGCACGTGGTTTCGTTGAGAGCTTCTTGAGGGGAGGTTGATTGAGTTTTGAGAAGTATAAGGGGGATAGATAATCCTAGGACCTATTTTATCCTTGAGGTTGGAGAATCACCTGTTTATAATTTTATTTTGATTTATTTTCTTATTTTATTTTCAATCTCTACATTTGTGTCACTCAAATTGGGCGAGAGTGTGATAATCATTGTTTGACTGGGTTTTGGACAAGTCCTCGTGGGAACGATACTCTACTCACTATTTTATTACTTGGCGCGACCCGTGCACTTGCGGCGCGTGGCGAACAAAGCCCAATGACATAAATGCACTCAACCAAGTGCCATAAAAACACTTAACCAAATGACATAAATGCATTCAACCAAATGCCATAAATGCACTCCTAGAACCCTAGAAAAGCATAAATACAACAAATGAAAGAATGATTAGAACTAGAAAAACTCCCCTATTCAAGCTTCAAGCTCATCCCTTGGCTCCCACCACCAAGAATGGTGGAACCTAGCTGCTACTCCCCATGGAAGAACCAACAACAAGGAAGGAAGGTGTGGAAGCCATGGATGAAGGAAAAAAGATGAAGAAGATGAAGATGGAGAAAGGAGAGAGCTAGGGTTTGGGATTATGTATGTGTGCCAAATCTGCCCTAATGGGGTCTAAGTTTTGAGTTTCATGTCCCCAAAGTCGGGTCAAGTGAGTGGGTATTGGGTTAGATCCGAATTGGGCCAAAAACTGAAGTTTTGATACGCTGCATCGCAATCTGTTCGCCGTCAGCTCGCAGCGGCGTAGCCACGGCGAGCTGCATTCTTTTCTGCCAAATTTGGGGTTTTTGCTCACCGAGAGCTCATCACTGCCAACCCACGGCGAGCTTACATGTTCTCTGCCTTGGGACTTTTCTGTAATTTTCAAATTTCGGGTCCTTTTTTGTAATTTTTGAATTTCGGGGTCTTTTTCTGTAATTTTTATAATTTGTCCAGAACTTGTATTTTGACCTTTTTTTCTTGAATTTTCAGCTTCTAGTCCCATTTTTCTTGCTTCTTCTCATATTGAATCCTTCATATTTGGCCCTCGGATGACCCTACAAGTAAAATATGCAAGATACAAGAATCAAAATGCCCTAAAATTCAACTAATGCTAATTGATCTTCAATTATGACATATTAATCCTATTTTCATGCTACTTTAACCCAAGGATCTAGATGATTATTTAAACACTTCATGGACCAATATTGCATCTCAATCATGTTAAATGCCTCCAATTAGGCATATAAAAACATACAAATCCAAGGATTTGTCTGCGCCGTTATAGGTATCAAAATAAATTTTAAAAAAGCCTACAGCGGCGCTTAAATTACCTATAGCGGCGCTGATATCGAAATAAGCGCTGCTATATGTGACCTATAGCGGCGCTTAAGAAGCGACGCGTTAGAGTTAATGGCCTATGACGACGCTGGCTATAGTAGCGCTTATAATCGCCGCTATAGGGTCAAAAAAGCGCCACTATAGGCATTTTCTGTAGTAGTGATGCCACTGCTGTATATTTGGTCAATAATGTTGGCATGATGATTTGTTAAGGAAGGGGTCAAATTGCCCCCTTTCAAAATTTTGAGGTCATATTTGGCCCCTCAAAGACCTTCTAGTATATAGTGTTTATACACAGAAACTTTTGGGGGCATTAAGCCATTTCATCCCAAAATAATTAGACTCGACTATCAATTCATCATAATTATTTAGTATTAAAACTAAAAATGATGAATTCCTTGATTGAATGTAGGTAAGACTTTGTAAGTCTTCTGTCTTCATATGGTTTCTTGATGTCTCTGATTCTCTCTTTCTCAAAAGCATGCATATTCCTAAGATCTTTTATCTATACTAAACCAAATTAAAATATGGATTTTTATCTAATAAAAAATTCCTTTACTTTTTTTTAATATTCTCATCCTTCAATTAGTAATAGGATAAACATATATCAAAAGTTCAGTGTGAAATTGGAATGAGATATGTAACACCCCAAAATTTTGAAAATAAATAATAAAGGAATATTTAGAATCTTGGGGTATTACTGTATTACTAAAAAGCCTTATGAATAAATTTGGACATCAAAATATATCAACATAATTTATTTTAGAGATTAAATTTGAACTGATATGTTGGTGGTGGTAATCAAATTTAGAAGGGAGGGGTAAAATAGGAAGAAAGGGACAGAAATGTAGAAATGTAATTATGGTTTCAGATCAAGGGTAAAATGGGAAAAGTAGAAGAATAAAGAAAACGAAAAGACGATAATGCCCCTGGTTCAAATCCCTCCTTACTTAAATTGAGAAGGGCAGAAAGGTAACTTCTCAATATTATAAGTGTTTTAAATTTTGTGAAATGAAGCATTGACCGACGTCAACGAAGGAAGAAAAAGTTAAAATAATTATATATTCAAAACTATTCTTATAATAGTAGAACGAAAGGGTCATAGGCTCCGATTTTGTATAATACTAAATACCAATTTCAATTCCTAATTATTTGCATTTTAAACAATATTATAAGAAGACGTTTTCCACTTATTATAAATTTTAAATTCACGATCATAATGCTACCTTTCAAATCACAATTTAACATAATTTTATGTCAACTTCTCATGTCTACAATTTTTGTTGTATGAACAAGTATTCCAATATATATATACACACCTGCAGTTTGCATGAGGAAAGAGTAATGATTCTGCATGCATCACATTTATTTATTACAGAATTATGGATGGGTATCGGATATATATCCGATGTGCCACAGCAACGTCATGGCCAATGTTGAGGTGAAAGTGAATCATACCAAGGGGAGCCAAAAACACATCTCCTTTATTGAGTACTTTAGTGAAGAGACTATTATCATTTTGATTGGAAGCCATAAATCCAGCCAAAAGAGTTCCTTCAATGACTGCCAATAATTCACTAGCACGAGAGTGAAAGTGAGGAGGATTTAAGCCATTTGGTGCAAAATTTATACGAGCAAGGGAGACACCAAGGGTGTTGAGTCCTGGTAGTTGAGATATGAACACTTGAAGAGTCACATTAGAGCCCAACGGGTTTGATGTGTTGCCTGGCGTTATGCGGTAAAATAAGTCTTCTGCTTCTACAAGCTTGGCATCTTTGCACAATTCCCCATTAACAAATGCTGCATAAAACCACTTCATTTGGAGAGATAGAGTGTGATATATATATATATATGTATATGTATATGATGTGATGTATTAATTCCGACAACGAGAACTCTTGAGAATAATAAAGCACAGTATATTTACAAGTCACATTTCATGTTTTACCATAATTAAGAAAATATTGAACTTCATTAATTCCGTCTTTAAATTTAATAATTTCATAACTTAACCCACATTTAACATATTCACTTTTTCAAAAACAACCTACACAATAACAAATAATATAGTTTATAAATAACACAAATAAAAACTTTCTCTTCCAACTTATAAATATGATCAGAAAAGTATGGGGTCATCCATATAATGCACTAGTGTTCACAAATACAACAAAAAACAAATCTCTTGGTCCTAATTCTTAAGGATAAACTACCACAAAGTCTTAAAATAGAAACGCCAATTTCGTAGTATTTCATAGGAAAAATGCCACAGCTTTTTGTAGTAGTCATAACAAAAATTGTAGTTTAAATATTGTTAATTTCAGTAAGCATACTTCAAATGTAGAATTTTTTCCCCAAATTGTAGTTTAAATATAAATGCTTCAAATAATCAGACGTTGGTTATTATAAAACGAACCATGACTATAAAAACACTCTCAAAAATTCTCTCATAATAACGATTCGATGGAGAAACCAATGTCCTCATTATTGGATCACATAAAATAACGAGTAACATAAGAGAGTATGGGGAGGGGGGAAATAGCAGTTGTCCCGCATATGATGGGCCCATCACCTATTTAGGTCACGTTTGGTTTCATTTCATAGTCATTTATGTAAGTTAAAATCACTGTTTTCTTGAGAAGTATCCAACCACCTCTGTATATGTCAAAAAATCTTGGAGAGGGTTGGGGTCATAGGCAAATGCCACTGACGAAGCCAAAGCCAATAGGACAATGAGTGAGATCGCTATGGAACCTTTCATCTTTTTTCTCGAATCCGTTCTTTGAACTGTGTGTTGTGACCGAATGCATTTGTTGTCATCTATATATTTATAGTTCAAGGGAGCAGCCGTCCTTATTGAATTAGTATTCATTTTTAGTTTTGACTTTAATAAAAACGAATATATCCATAATTACGGGATCAATTATATTAATTTGATTAATTATTACTCCATCCGTCCCTATATATAAGAGCAAAAAATTTGAATGATTTTGTCCCTTTTTATAAGAGTCTGTCCAAATTTGTCAAATCTTTAATGAGTTTTTTCTTATTTTATCCATCATTATTCTCTCTATACACATTTCTCTCTCTTATATACTCAATCATAAATAAGGGCAAATCTGAGAAAACAAAATTATTTCAGACATATTTATTTCTCTCAACCACTTCCTTAATATGTGTGATTTTACCTCTTTGACTCTTATAATAAGGGACGGAGGGAGCACTATTTTTAGTTCATGGCGGGAGGTGTTCCTTTACAATATATAATTTACATATTAGTTGGACTTTTTCATCGGCCTTCACACTCTATGACTAAGGATATAAGCACTTCTACATAAAATTAAATGAGATTTTTTTTTTTGGTTATTTTATCTTATAAACAACAGTTATGAAACGTCCACTACTACAAAAATCCCATTTTATGTCACCAATTAACGTCACTTATTTAAAAATGTGACATTGAAAATCAACAAAAAATAAACAACATCACACTTAAAATTAAGTGTGATGTTGAAACTTTTCCACGTCACACTAAAATTTTAGTGTGACGTTAAAAGTGTTTTTCAGAAAATGAAAAAAATGAAAAAATGGTTGGAGGGAAAATGAAAAAAAAAAGAAGAAGGGGGGGTTTTCCACGTCACACCACTAAGTGGTGTGACGTGGAAACCAAGTTTCCCGCCCCCAATTTTCCCCTTCCCGCCCCCTCCCCCCCACAAGCTGGTGAGGGGGCCCACACACAAACACACACCCCCACCACCCCCCACCCCCCCACACACACACACGGCTTCACCCCGAGACCCCAACCCCAAACCCCACCCCCCCCACACACAGACACACACCCCCACCACCCCCCACGGCCCCCACCCCCACCCTCCCCCCCCCCCCACACACACAGGCCAAACCCCCCCCAAACAAGCTCACCACCCCGAGACCCCACCCCCCCCACACACAGACACACACCCCCACCACCCCCCACCCCACACACACACACACACACGGCCAAACCCCCCCTAAACAAGCTCACCACCCCCACCCCCCACCCCCACCCTCCCCCACACACGGGGCCAAAACCCCCCCCCAAAAACCCACGGCCACACCCCCCACCCCACACGGCCCCACCCACCCCCCCCCACACACACCCACACACATGGGGATCCCACCCCCACACGGCCAAAACCCCCCCCCAAACCCACGGCCACACCCCCCCCACACACCCACCCACCCACCCACGGCCACACAACCCCCCACACTATGAAGTCATTGAAAATTGGTACGTTCTTCTTGCTATTGCTATTTCGGTTTCTGTTATAGTTTAGAATCAAATCTTTATTTTTTCTGTAATTTGATATTGATAGGAGCTTAGAGGGAAGCTGTAATGTGGGCTATTTGTTGGTGGTGAAATGGTTCTTTGCTTTGCTCATAGGAATTGGTACGTTCTTCTTCTTTCTGCCTTGAGTTTCTTATCTTAACCTTGAAGTGTATATATATTCTGGTAGTTTCAATTTTATAAGCTCTAGTTCTGAATTGCCATGATTGAACTATTAATGGTTCATTTGGTATGTGGTTAGAAAATCCTTTTCTTTTTTTAATTTGATTATCTTGCGTCTGCTGTGATTATTTTTCATTAGTTCTGTTTTTATAAATTATTATTATTCTAATGCAGATTTGATGGTATTTTTTTAATTCTAAAAAATCGTTTTTTGGAGGAGGAAAAAAAATGAGACATAGGCATAAAGCTTAGTGACGTTATGCCTTTCATGCATGCACCTTATATATCCTTAGCTTTCTCATATATGTTAAATTATTGTTGATTATGTGTATTTCATCAAATTTTAACAGGTACTGGAATAGCTGCTGTTTTCATCAATATATCTGTTGAAAACTTCGCTGGTTGGTAATTAAATATGCAATTCTATCTATCTGGTTCTTTTTTTTTTTACTTGTTCAAAGTTTTTTTCAGCTCTGATTTCCTCCTATCGGGTTCAGCAATTTCAATTGCGCCTCCGTTCACAGCTTCACTTCATCAAGGTTCCTTCTTTTCCTTATTTTTTCCTGATAATTAAATCTGCTGCCTTTTTTTCTCAATTGTAAATTGCAAAAAATGCCATAGCATATTTAATGGTTTTGTAAGTCTTATAAATTGGTCTCCCATAGAATGTTTAATGTTCAATTGTAAATTGGTTTGCAAATGCTGTTACGTTGTAGTCACTGCAAATATTGCATACTTGCCAAAATGTTTTATAAGTCTTGTAAATTGGTTTGCTATTGGTTTTTGTTCTCAAATTGCTGAAGATTTATTTTGTCTAATTGATCTTGTTGCTACTAAAATCGTCGTGAATTTCGTTGCATTGTTGCTTGTTCCTTTGTTGCATTTTACATGCTGGTTTTGCTTCTATAAATCACTTCAAATAATTGGAGTGAAATTGGATTGTAAATGTAATTTTTGGATGTCACATTTACAAGAGGAGGCTTTGCCAAATTTTTTAAAAAATTTGCATGAAGTGAAGATATGCATAGCATGCCCATTTCTTCCTAATAATGTAGTGAGATAAACTTGACTAGTTTGTTGGAGACGGTATAGGTTTAACAGAATGGATCGTAGTTGGATGCATGCATTGAGAACCACTAAAAAGTATCAGATGGGTGTGGAAGAATTTATTGAATTTGCCAAAAAAAACGTGTCCAGTAAGAATGGCATGTATCTTTGCCCTTGTGTGAAGTGTGCAAATGCTTATCGTAAGAGCATTGATGATATAAGGGATCACCTTCTTTGTGATGGGATTAATCTCCGTTATAAGAAGTGGCTTTGGCATGGGGAATTGGGAAGTACCGTACATGCGTGCCCGTCACAAAATATACAAGAAGCGGTGGATGGTGTTTGTGATGATGGAATGGACGAGATGATTAATGACATTGGGGCGGAGTCATTTTCTGTGGTCCATGAGTTCGACAAGTTGAGGAGTGATGCAGAGACACCGTTGTTCCCGGGGTGTACTAAGTATACTCGGTTAACCGGCGTCCTGAAATTGTTGAAAATAAAGACAGAAAATGGGTGGGCAGACGCGGGATTCTCACAGATGCTTGAAGCTTTGAGTGATATGTTCCCGGCAGGCAATGTGCTTCTGAAGCGCATGTACGAGGCTAAAAAAGTTCTAAGCAAGATGGGCATGGAGTATAAGAAGATACACGCTTGCCCTAATGATTGCGTGTTATACAGGAAAGAGTATGAGGGCCTAAAAGAGTGTCCAAAATGTCATACTTCGAGGTACAAACCGAGGAAGGATGCCGTTGGTGATGATGATGGATCAAAGAAAGGGATACCTTTGAAGGTAATGTGGTACCTTCCAATTGTTCCACGGTTTAAACGCTTGTTTGCAAATGAGGCAGAAGCAAAGAAATTGAGATGGCATTGTGATGAGAGAATATCCGATGGAAGATATCTCCGGCATCCTGCTGATTCTCCTCAATGGAAGAAGATAGATTCCATGTTTCCTGAATTTGGTGGTGAGCCGAGGAACCTTCGTCTCGGACTGTGTACGGATGGTTTCAACCCTTTCGGGAGTCTCAGTAGCACACATAGTGCTTGGCCAGTTTTGCTGGTCATTTACAACCTGCCGCCTTGGTTGTGCACGAAGCGCAAGTATGTGATGATGTCAATGATGATTTTAGGGCCGAAACAGCCTGGTAACGATATCGATGTCTACCTGGCACCTTTGATTGAGGACTTGAAGATGTTGTGGGAGGAAGGCGTAGATGTGTTTGATGCTTACAGGCAGGAGACATTCAAGTTGCGAGCTATGTTGTTTACCACAATAAATGACTTCCCTGCATATGGCAATCTTTCTGGTTACAGTGTGAAGGGTTTTATGGCATGCCCTATATGTGAGTCTGACACACACTGCCACTATCTCAAATACGGAAGAAAAACCGTCTACCTCGGTCACAGGAGGTTTCTTGATCGGTTCCATCCTTACCGTAGACTAAAGAAGTGTTTTAATGGCTTATCTGAGTACCGATCTGCTCCGACCCCCTTAACCGGGGAGGAAGTTTACCGTCGTGTTGAGAATGTCAATATGGTATTCGGTAAGAAACAGAAGACGAAGACCGGTTCTGAGAAGATTATTTGGAAGAAGAGGTCAATCTTCTTTGATCTACCTTATTGGCGATATCTCGATGTGAGGCACAGTATAGATGTGATGCATGTGGAGAAAAATGTTGGTGATAGTCTTGTTGGGACACTGTTGCACATACAGGGGAAGACAAAGGACGGACTCAATGCTCGATTAGACTTGGTTGAAATGGGCATAAGACCACGGTTGCATCCTGTAGTCAGTGAAAATGGCAAGAGGGCTTATATGGAACCTGCTGCTCATACACTTTCCAAAGAGGAGAAAAAAAGTCTGTGTGAGTGTTTGAGTGGGATCAAGGTTCCGCAGGGTTATTCCTCCAATGTTAGCAGACTTGTGTCTATGAATGATTTGAAGTTGGTGGGAATGAAGTCGCATGATTACCATGTATTGATGCAACAATTCTTACCAATTGCCCCAAGCAACCGACGAATAAGGAGTGTGGGTATTATGTCATGAAGTATATGTGTGACATTATTGAGAGTGACCGTAGCGGATCCTTCCCACAGGTATAAATTCTTATCTATAGCTTATTATATGATTCATACAATTTTATCTAACTTTGTATTGATCATAGTATCCATTATTGTTGCAGTTTTATGACCGAATCGATGAATTTACAGTCGAAGACATCGATGCGATTCGTGAACGTATTGCTCAATTTTTCCTTTTATTTTTGATTATGTAACAATCTGAATCAAAATTATTTGCTGGTGATCTTTCCTTTCATTCGATTCGACTTATTTTCTTTGGTCTGGCCTATGTTGGTGATTGTATAGTAGTGATAGCATTTTATTGTTATGCTCTGTACATTGCTTGGAACTTGAATTTTGTGTATGTATTATCTGACCTGCATTTAGACATTTGCAATGTATATCAACGGGGAATAGAAAAATTAAAAATGCTTTTTTTTTAAAAAAAAAGAAACAACGTCACACAGAATATTTGTGTGACGTGGTTTCCTGGAAACCACGTCACAAAAATAATCTGTGTGACGTGGTTTCCAGGAAACCACGTCACAGTACACAAATATTCTGTGTGACGTGGGAAACCACGTCACAAATAATATTCTGTGTGACGTGGTTTCCTCCGAGAAACTTACAACATCACACCTAATATTATGTGTGACGTGGTTTCTCTGACTTTCTACGTCACATAAATATGTGACGTTAAAAGTCCATTTTCCATGTCACTTGTTTCAATGTCCCCTGAAAAAGTGACGTGGAAACCCCCAAAATTTGTGACGTTAAAAATACTTTTTGTAGTAGTGGTCGTTTACCGAGCTGATATTTATAGAAGTATGACTGTTACTTAACCGTTATATAATCTATAAAAATTAACAATTAAATAGCTGGAATGGCTTGGAGCACATCGTCAGCATCAATAAATTATTTATAGAAAAGAAAAAAAAAGAAAACTATAAAAATTCAAAAAATAAATCGATATATTCTCTATATGCTTCATAAAATTGAACTCTGAAGGAACTTCAGACCAATAGAGGATGGTCTTAATCAATAATCAAGTGTATGTATGTGTGAGTGTGTGTTAGCATGTCTATGTATATTTGTGCAATTATGCACATTACACTATATAAATGTGTGTTAGTCTGTGTGTGCAATTATGGATGTGTACATTTTTTTTCTTTTGAACTGAGATTATGGATGTGTACATTTTTTTTCTTTTGAACTGAGATTATGGATGTGTACATTGAGAGCTATGAATTTCAAAAAATGAACAGAAAAACTGGAAAATCTTAGGGGCTGTTTGGTTTTGTTTTTAAAAAACCGTTTTTCAAAACATTTTTTAAAAACAAGTTTTGGAAACAAGAAAAAAATGTTTCACTAATAGTTTCTTAAAACACTATCTGGAAACAAACAAATAAAATCTATTTGGGTAATCGATTTTAAAACTAGCATTGAAAACAAAATAACAAAATAACAACAACAACAACAAAGCCTTATCCCACTAAGTGGGGTCGGCTACATGGATCGCACGACGCCATTGTGCTCTATCGGTAACCAAATCTTTAGATATATTATTTATTAAAAGATCTCGCTCTATAACTTCATTGAGTGTAAGCCTCGGTCTCCCTCTTCCTCTCTTAATCGGACTCCAGACTGTTTGATCTACCCTCCTCACTGGCGCATCTAATGGCCTCCTTTGTACATGTCCAAACCACCTCAAACGATTTTCTACCATTTTCTCACTGATAGGTGCCACTCCAACTCGTTCGCGTATATGATCATTTCGAATCTTATCCTTTCTTGTGTGACCACACATCCATCTCAACATCCTCATTTCAGCTACCCCCATTTTATGTTCATGTTGACCATTCAAAACCCAACATTCACTACCATATAATACTGCTGGTCTTATAGCAGTGCGATAAAACTTTCCTTTTACCTTATGGGGTACTTTTTTATCGCAGAGAACTCCAGTAGCTTTCCTCCACTTACACCTAGCTTGAATTCTATGATTAACATTGTCATCAATCTCACCATCTTGTCTTATAATCGATCCCAGATACCTAAACTTCGTCACTTGAGGGATTGTTTGCTCTCCTAGTTTAACCTCCAAATCATCTCTAAGTTATCTATTTGTAAAATTGCAATGCATATATTCTGTCTTACTCCTACTTAAACGGAAACCCTTCGACTCCAGCGTGTTTCTCCATATCTCTAATTTATCATTAATCTCCTCTCTTGATTCGGCCAGAAGGACTATATCATCAGCAAAAAGCATGCACTTAGGGACTACTTCTATAGGCTCAGTTAGAGCATCTACTACTAAGTTAAACAAATATGGGCTCAAAGATGATCCCTGATGTAGGCCAATTCTTATAGGGAAGTCTTTTGTCTCACCTCCCGGCGTTCTAACCTTAGTCAACACCCCATCATACATATCCTGTATAACTTTAATATAAGCAACACATACTCCTTTCTTTTCCAAGGCTTTCCAAAGTAAATCTCTCGGCACGCGATCATACGCCTTTTCTAAGTCAATAAAAACCATATGTAAGTCTCTTTTTCTACTTCGATACTTTTCCATTATCCCCCTTAGTAGATATATCGCCTCTGTTGTAGATCTCCCTGGCATGAACCCAAATTGTCTCTCAGAAATACTAGTTTCTAGTCTTAACCTATGCTCAATCACCTTTTCCCATAGTTTCATTGTATGACTCATAAGCTTAATTCCCCTATAATTTGCACAATTTTGTATATCACCTTTGTTTTTATAAATCGGAACTAAAGTACTTTTTCTCCAATCATCAGGCATCTTCTTGGACCGTAAAATCTCATTAAACAATTCAGATAACCATAACACACCCTCTTCCCCTAAACATTTCCAAACTTCAATCGGTATACCATTAGGTCCAACCGCTTTACCATTTTCCATTTTCTTAAGAGCTTCTCTAACCTCCCAAACTCTAATTCTACGATAAAATGACCTATTAAATCCATCTTCACTAATTGTCAAATCCCCCAACTCACAAGATAGACCTTCACCTCCATCATTAAATAACTTAGAAAAGTAGACCTCCCATCTATTCTTAATATCTTCGTCAGTAATCAAAACTTTACCGTCTTCATCCTTTATACATCTTACTTGATCCAAATCTCTCGAATTTCTCTCCCTACTCTTTGCGATCTTGTAAATCTTTAGTTCCCCAGCCTTTGTCCCTAACTCCTTATAAAACCCCTCATATGCTTTAGCACGAGCTTCACTCACTGCCTTCTTAGTCTCCTTTTTAGCTAAGCGGTACTTATCCCAATTTTCAGTATTATTACATAAGTGTATAGCCTTAAAACAATTCTTTTTATTCAGCACTTTTTCTTGGACATCCTTGTCCCACCACCAAGTCTCCTTATCTCGTGTTCCAAAACCTTTTGATTCTCCTAATGTAGCTTTAGCAACCATTTCAATCTTTGCAGCCATATTCTTCCACATGCTGTTAGCATTTCCTTGTGTCTCCCATACCCCTTCATCCAATAGATTTCTCTTAAAAATCTCTCGCTTCTCCCCCTTTAACTGCCACCACTTGATCTTTCGGTTCAAAACTGCCCGGCGCCTTTGTCTTATACATTTAATTCTCACATCAAGAACTAGAAGTCTATGTTGAGCGGTCTCCGCATGCCCAGGAATCACTTTGCAATTAGTACATAACCTTCTATCAGGGTTTCTTACCAAAAAGAAATCAATTTGTGACTTGTGAGTTCCACTTTTATATGTAATTAAATGTTCTTCCCGCTTCTTAAAGCATGTGTTAACAATCTTAAGATTGTACGCTAAGGAAAAATCGATAATTGTTTGCCCTTCATTATTCAACTCCCCATAACCAAAACCACCATGCGCCCTTGCATATGATCCCGCCTCTTTCCCAACATGTCCATTAAGATCTCCTCCAATAAAAAGTTTTCTCGATTGCCGGTATACCTTGAATCAACCCTTCAATATTTGCCCAAAACTTCTCCTTAAGATGTGCTTCTGCCCCTACTTGGGGTGCATATGCACTAATAACATTTATTGTATCATTTCCCACAATTACTCTCACAGATATGATTCGGTCCTCAATCCGCTTAACGTCCACTACATTCTTCCGCCATTCTTTATCTACAATGATAGCAACACCATTCCTCCCATTTACCTTTCCTGTGTACCAAAGTTTATAACCATTAACTCCGATTTCTTTAGATCTCTCTCCAACCCATCTGGTTGCTTGTAAGCATAATATATTAATCTTACGATCCTTCATAACTTGTGCAACCTCAAAAAGCTTCCCATTCAGCGTCCCAATATTCCAAGAACCAAATCTGATCTTACTCTCATGAACTAGCTTCTTTAGCCGCCTCCGTCCATTAGAGTGCGGTAGCCCTTGCTCATTTAACACTGCATTCGGGCGAGGATGCAGCGGCTCTTGCTCTCTTATCACTGTACTCGAGCCATACAGCGCGTTACAACCAGGCAACGACCTATTCTTTAGCCCTTGCTCTCTTAACACTGCATTCAGGCTAGGATGCAGCGGCTCTCGCTCTCTTCTCACTGTACTCGAGCCATACAGCGCGTTGCTTACGGGCAACGACCTAGCATTTACACAATTTCTTCGTTGATCCATGTTCATGAGATTCGACGGGGTTTTTACGCTGGCTGTCGGGGCCTAACACAACCCTCCTCCTTTACCCGGGCTTGGGACCGGCTATAAACATAGGCGGAGTTATTGAAAACAAAATAAAACTATAAAAATTTGTTTAAAACAGTTGCTCGTAAACTTATGATAATAATTAAGATACAAATTCTATCGCAAGTGATGAGGTGACGACAACCATCGGTAATGTCGACAATGACGGTAATATCACACCGTCATCAATGATATCGCGGTTTCCTTTGTTGTCATTAATGTCATGGTCATCATCAATGGTACTGTCATTTCCTTTGCCATCTATAACATTGCAGTTTTAGTCATTGCCTATGCATTGCGACTACCTTCAGTGACATTAGATTTTCCATCTCTGTAGATGATGTCGCTACCTTCATCTATGACATTGTGATTTCCGTTGCGACCTCCGCCAATGATTTTGTGGTTTACGTCATCGACTATGACATTGTGGTTTCTGTTGCCATCAATAATGTTGTGGTTTTCGTCATCGGCAATGACGCTACAGTTTTTGACGTAGTCGGTGATGCTGTGGATCTTTCCTTCATCCATGATGTTGCGGTTTCCGTCGTCTTCGATGACATCATGACCACTGTCAGTGACGCTGTGGTTTTAGGCATCATCAATGACGTTGTGATTTCCATCATGAGGTGACGTTGTGCTTTCCATCATCGTCAGTGCCGTTGTAGTTTTTGTCACCATTAGTGATTGTGCAGTTTCCGTCGTCATCAATGACATGGTTTCTATTGCCGTCAATGATGTTACGGCCGCCATCAATCACATGATTTTAGTCATCGTCGGTGACGATGAGGTTTCTGCCGTCATCGGTTATGTGTGGTTTCAGTCGTTGTTGATGACTTCATGGCCGTCGTTGGTCAAGTTGCAATTTTCATTGTCGTCGGTGACATCAAAACTGCCATAGGTCAAGTTGCGATTTTTGTTATTGTCAGTGCGTCACGATCGTCGTCGGTGATGATGCAGTTTCCATCATCATCAGTCATGTCGTAACCACCATCAATAGCATTGCTGTTTCCATCGTCGTCGGTGACATTGCAAACACCAACAATAGCATTGCTATTCAAATGTAACATAAAGCAAAAACATTGAAATGTTAGTTGTAAACCTCAACCTAACATTAAGTAATAACGACAAAACATTCTAAAAAATGACAATTAAATATAAATCACAATTAATGATAATTGATAACAATCAAATCAAAATCAAAACAAAATACCCATCGAATAGTTATATTGAATTCTCGAAATTCTAATCAAGCATTATTTCCTAACTTCTAAATCCTATCATTTCTCCCATCTTTGAAAGACCCTGAAACGGTAATTTCCATTAGCCTACATTAAGGTTATTTAATCGTTTTACAACCACTTGTAAATGGTCATTCAAAATTTTGCTTAAGAAAGACAAGAGCGAAATAATTTGGTTATTTTATTCAAAAGGAACACATAAAGCAAAAACGTTAAAATTTGGTTTTTATTTAATTTGGTTATTTTGATTTTGTAAACAGTTTTTGTTTTGTAAAACTGTTTTTAAGAACAAGATATAAACACAAAAAGAAAAAACATTTTTGGTTAGTTGTTTTTTAAGATAATTTTTAAATAAAAAAATAAAAAAGACACGTTTGGCTAATTGTTTTTCAATTTTATCTATAATTCCCTTCTAACATATTTCTCAAAAATAATCAAACATCATTGATTTATAATTAAAATTTAACAATTTTTCAATTTTATTTGTATTGAGATTATCTTTAGTTTCATAATCCCTCCGTCCCAATATATAAGAGCAAAAAATTTGAATGATTTTGTCCTTTTTTACAAAAGCCTGACTAAATTTCTCAAAACATTTAATGAGATTTTTCCTACTTTATCCATCATTATTTTCTCTATTTACATTCTCTTCCATATTCATTTGTAACACTATTATCACATTTCTCTCTCTTATATACTCAATCATAAATAAGGGTAAAGTTGACAAAATAAAATTATTTTAGACATATTTATCTTTCTTAACTACTTCCTAATCTGTGATTTTATCTCCTTTCTTGTAACAAGGGACTGAGTAGTTCAGGGGTAAAACAAAAAAGAAAAGGCAAGAGAGAAATTGTGAAAGCTCGCAGTCATAATTCATAATCTACACATTGTGCAATACATTCAAACTTTTTCGTAGCAAATATAAACAAGAATAAGAACAAAAAAATTAATCAAGAAGTGTAATCGAAAGGGCCTACAAAAGAGGAAATCAGACCTTGGAGATCTACTCTAATTCAGCGAATCTGAAAACGAAGCCAAGGGAATGAAAGAGAACTGAGACATGAGAGCAAGCAGCATGGCAAAATTTATCGATTCTAAGCTCTTGTTGCTCTGTATTGCCATCATTCTCAACGCCATTGACGAACTTAGCTAGGTCCTCGAAGGCATCGGCTATAGCGGAAAAAGGTGTGACCCCAGTCATCGATCGAAGGCAATCACATACAAGAGGACTTTCACTTCGCTATGATTGAAGAAAAAATTGAAGTTGGAAATGTCAAAAGAGAAATGAGAAGAACAGATGAGGCTAGATCCAGCGGCTTTTAGGGTTCAGCTCAGGGAGGGAGAATTAAAGAGATTGTGTGTGTGTGTGATGGCTGACAAGCTGAAGGGGAAGAGTAGAAGAAAGAGGGGAAATGAGATTAGAATACAAAAAAACAAGTGCTCAAAACATCTCCTAGCTGTTTTATGTTTTTTGTTTTTCAAAACAAGAGTTTAGTTTTTTGTTTTTATAAACAATTTATATTTTAAATTGAGCTAAGATTAATTGCATAAATATACGAAAATTATTTCAAATTTATTTTAATTAAGAAAGTCTGATTTTCAAATTTCTATCCCCATTGTCAACAATAAATGCCTTTCTACTAATTTAAAATTAATGACCACTCTTTTAGGCAAAAAAGAAAAAAAAAACAATACATAAATATATGTTTTTCAATCTGCCATATCTCCAAATAAATATATCATATATATTTATAAATCAAGGACATTAACCATTTTTTTCTTGACAGAGTTTATTTTTATTCAGAAAGTCTAAATTTTAAATTAGTATCCCCGCTGTTCACAATGAATGTGTTCCTAATAATTTAAAATCAATTACCACTATTTTATGCACACAAAAAAAAACATAAATATAGGTTTTGCAATATGCCATATCTCCAAACAAATATATCATATATAATAAATCAAGGACATAAATCAAGGGCATTAACCATATTTTTATTTAGAAAGTTTATTTTTTTTATCCAAAAAGTATGGCCACTAGCTATTTTAGGCACACAAAAAATTGAAATAACCACAATACTCATAACACTCTTACTGATTATGATTGGGTTTTATGATATAAGAAACATCATTAAGAAAAAATTAAAATTAAAAGAATTTAGGATTTAACTTTAAAATTAGAAAATGTTTTAAGGATGCATAAATATATCTTGCAGGGAGTTTTATTTGTTAGACAAAAAATAGAAACGTTGAAGATTTTGGAATTAAAAATTTGAACAAGAAAAAGACGATTGTTTCACTTTCTGCAATATTGGGTTAAAATTAGAAAGAAATGCCAAATAGAAAGGATAGAATTTGATTGTTACAGTACTTTTATTCCAAATAAATCATGAGTTAAATTTAAACAAATTGTCAACATGATATATTTGGTAATCCAAATTCAAATACTTTTTATGTGATTAAAGGTAAAAATATGATGCTATGTATTTCTCAAGAAGCATCGGATCTAATAAAAAAATGCATAGTATATATCATCAAAAGGAAATAAAATCAATAATTAATACATCATATCAAATGCATAGTAATTCAATCTTTTATAAATCATATCAAATGTAAATTGACAGCAATTTTGGTTTCAACGGCATTTTATGGGAGGGACATTCTTACGTACTTCATAGAGTCTTCATCTAACGATGTCCAAACTTTATCAACCGTGATTTTCAGATATTTCTTTGTGAGAACTCTTGGTTCAATCTCCTTATAGCGGCATTTTATTAGGCTTTCTACATGTACTTATTCATCAATGATAAGGATGATGTTATTGTGGTTCTTGAGTAGACTAAGATGAAGATAATAAGAGGTTACTTGTATTTTTATTTAGGACCACACAATGCATAGTTTTTTTCTATTTAGGCCTACACAACATATAATTGACACTTCATTGTCATCGTTTTTTGTTTTAAGGAATTACAATTTTCATAAATCATTACAATCTAACAAGGGCTCACTTTGAATATTAACATTCAGAGGTTGAAAATTTTAAGCAAAGGATCCGTCATAAGCATTTTTTTTAAGCAGTCAAGGTTGTCCCTCCGTAGTGTATTAATTATGAATTTAACCATTAGTTAACTACATCTTTTATTTAATGACTATGACTTCTCTATTTTGTTGACTGCTTAATTTTCCTCCTTCATTGTACTTAATTTTCCTCCTTCATTGTAGTTGAACCTATGCCATTTTGTTATCCTAATATGGCCAAATATCAAATTATCAACGTCTACTATTTCTCTCTCATCCACATAAAAACTCTTTTTTTCCCAAACATTTTACTATGTGGGATACAACTTTAGTTGACTTCAGATGTAATGTTTGGGGTCTTCAAATGACTCATAATGGTTAACAATAAAGGTCATATTTACCCCAGAAATATGCAAGGCATATTATATTTGCCCCAAAAATATTTTTTGGCCTAATTTTGCCCCAGAAGTGTGCAAAGTGTATCATATTCGCCCTTTATACCATTAAAAAAATCATATTGACTGTTAAATAGTTGATGTTGATTATTAATATTTCAATGATAAAGGGTGAATATGATACATCTTGCACACTTCCAGAGCAAAATTGGACCAAAACTACTTCCGGGGTAGATATGATACACATTGCATACTTCCGGGACAAATATGACCTTTAACCCCAAATTTAAATAAAAATGTATATGGATGTTAAGATGTCATCTACATCTATATACTTTTTTAAATCTCCAAAAAAATGATCCTATTGGTCCACATGTCCTATGATGTCAACTTTTATTATTTTTGTTATTGGTCCACATGTTTAATTAAACCACATCATCATATATCCCATCTCACTGATATCTATATTATAAACAATCCAAACATATATTTTTTATTTGCAATTTGCAATCTTTGATTTTTGAAATTTAATAATCGAATTATTTATTGTGTTCAAATAGATAACTATTTTAGGCAAAAACCCAAATATAATTGTTTGATCTATAATCTGTCATATCTTCACAGAAACTGTAGAGATAATGATTTGAATTATTTTAAATATATCAACGATTTCAATTTTTGATCACATAAATTCTTATTAATGTAATATTTTTTATAATCCAAGTATGTTAGTTTTTTATAGAATATTTAGCTTTTGAAATTTCAAAATCTACTATTAGGTTCAAATAGGTCACTATTTTATTTTATGCAACAATCAAAACATATATACAATTATTTGATTTACATTCAGCATTATTAACTTTGCTTTTAAACTTAAAATTAATTAATTAATTAATTATTGTGTTAAATAGATCACTGTTTTAGGAAACCATACAAACATGAAACCAACTTTTGTTGTTTAAAAAAAAAACTTTTTAAATCATAAAATAGTTACCCAAAAAATGAAATTCTCTAGTTTATTTTTTTTAACTTTCGTGCATCGCACGGGGAGGAGAATCTAGTTATATTGAATTCCCGAAATCCTAATCAATCATTATTTCTTGGCTTTCATATCCCATCATTTCTCCCATCTTTGAAAGACACTGAAACAATACTTTCTATTGGCCTACATTAAGGTTATATAATTGTTTTACAAACACTTGTAGTTTAAGTGGCCCAAAATTTTGAATGAATTATAAATTTTATTTCTCAAATGCTAAAGTAAAATGATACTTTGAAAAAATGGACTTTACTGAAAAATTGAATAAATTTTAAATTAAACTCTTATAAAATCTCAAAATGTTTTTCTAGGTTGTAGGTAGCTTCTAGATTGTATGTTTTTCTTCTCTGTTAATGTATGATTTCCAGTTTCTATTCAAAAAAAATAAAAAAAAATTTCAAACTCTTATAAAATCTCAAGTGATTTATAAATTAATTAAGTAATCAGGTTTGATACTTAAACATCATCAACCTTAAGCCCATACTGAGGAAGTTAGAAGACTCAAAATGTTATATGTATTACTAAAAATAATAATAATTACATATAACAGAAAAATGTAATCTCAGTAATTACAATCTAGTTTACAAATTTTTGAAATTTTTATAATAAAAGTCGTTTTTATGTGTACAAAAATCTAAAATAAGTTTTGATTGAAAAAAAAAATTTAAATAACAAATAGTCTTTTAACTGTTAATTTTTCGAATACATATGATTTTTGTTAAAAATAATCTGTTAAAAATTTTAAATTTATGTCATTAAAAATGTGTATTATCGGTGTAAATTTAGTGCTCATCAATCATCATTATGGTAAGCACTGAATTCAGTTCCTCATGTTATCCTTCTTTTCTACAACATTTTCGCTTTGGATTTGCATTGCTCTTTTGATATGAGTTATGGGCTTCTCTCCGATTTGCTTATAATGGTGTTTGGGTCGCTTGCTTGGGTTTATTGTCCGTGTATAATTTTGTTTTCTCTGTTATTGTTGGGCCTCTCGATGCTTCATTTTGAATACTCGTACAAAGAAGCCCATTAAGTTGTATATCATTTTCATGGTCTTATAATATTTGTCTAGCTTGTATTTTTAAATTTACAAATCATATTCTTCAATAAGTGTTAGCAAAAATTGGAATTAGGTCTTATATTTAGGATTAAAACCAACTCCCCAATTTAATTCTATATTTAAGACCGGAGGGAGGGAGTACTATGTAAAGACAATTTTTTTCTGGTTGGACTTTAATCCCCGATCAACCTATTTATATTGCACTGAGATAATATCAATAGTTTCTGTTGATGTGAGACAGAGGAGCGGCCAGGAGGAAGAGGAAGAAGAAAAAGGACTTGTTTTAGTCCGTTAGTTTAGGGTGAAATTACATCCACTTAAATACATTATGGTGTCACAAAATATATTAGGATGTTGATTGCACTACAAAAAATATTTTGCGATGTTCAATGTACCATTACCCAATAATAATTGATAAGAAGATTTTCCCCATAAATAGCAAGTATTAATTTTCTTATGGTTAGAATAATCCCAACGATTTACTCCCAAAAATTATTTTATAATAACCAATACAAAGTTGTGATTCTCTTACTATTCTATTTTTTCACTTTTAGTACTAACACTGTATTTGGTTGAAGAGAAAACTTGGGGAGAAAAAAAAATAGAGGGAAATGGAAGAGAAAATGAATTATTATCTGTTTGAATTAAAAGAAAAAATAGGAGGAGGAGAAAATTGTGAGGGTAAAAAATCATGTTGACCCATTTTTTGGTAAAACAGGTATAAAATGAATTCTTGCTCCTCCCTTTTCTCTTTCCTCGATTTTCTCGTCCATCAAGTTTTCTCCCCAATCAAACACAACTTAAAAGTTACAATGAAAATTTGATAACAGCAAAAATCAACCAAATACTAATTAAGTCTTAACTAATAAACATATTGCACTATGGGAAAGGGACAAAAAAATACCCTTGAATAAGGGAAAGGACAAATCACTCCCCCAACACTTTAAAATGCCATTTCAGACCCTAGGGAGAACTTTGGGATTTACATATGTTTATGAAAGACAAATATGCCCCTAGTTATTAAAAGAAAAGCAAAACTCTTCCTCTTCCCTTAAGCTCCTTGGACAAAACGCATAAGGAACCTTCTCCCTCACACAAAACGGCTGATGGGGTTTGGATGGAGTTGACGGTGACGAAGCTGACGGCATAGTCAACGAAGGTGACGGCAAACGGCGGTCAGGGCAAAACGGAGTAAATCATATGGGTTGATTAGTCATTTTTTTTAAAAAAAAAAAGCTGTAGGGAAGTGACACACAGAGGGAAGGACGAAATCAAAGTGTGGGTTCATCATTGTTAGGCGTGGTTGCAGAAGAGAAGGAATCCAAGTTTGGGAGTTAAAAACAAACCACCATTAATGCCCCCTCACACTTTTTCTACTACAAGTGCATTGCATTGAAAGAGGAAAGATTGATTCATTGGCTATCTTTTCTACTACACATGCATTAAAAGCTAGCTAGGCCCTCACAATTTTAGGAGTTAAAAACAAACCATCAACAATGCTTTTTTTTTTTTTTTGCCAACCATGACTGCTTGTGTGTGGATTATTAGTTTTGGGAGTTAAAAACTTTTAAATGATCCCTTAAACATGTTAATGTTGGAATAGTTGTAGCCTACAATTACAAAAGAATTTTTGTGAAAATGTGGGAATTGAATTGATACTATTTTGAATTCTTCCTTTTGTATTTAGCCTTTACTTTTTAGGCTGAAAACATAGTTGGTGTTAAAGTTATGTTGTAAACGTTGACAAAGTGAATTCAGCTATTGTGTTGTTAATATGCTGTAAAAGAAGATATTGTGTTGTTAATACCTATGCTATAAATGTTAAAACCTACTACAAAGTTGTTAATAAAGGGGTTTAGCTATTGTTCTTTACAAACTTGTAATGACAATAAACATGGGATGGAAAGTGATATATTGAAAAGTTAATCCTTTTTTGTAGGGAGGAATGAAAAAATGGTACACTATAAAAAAGCGTGTATTAGTAGCGGTTATAAAGGGTGATTAATAGCGGTTCTAACCGCCACTAACATGCTACTAGCGGTTTGTATTTCTGCCACTAAGTCACCCATGACAAGCATTTACTGGTGGTTATTAAATCACGTGTAACAAAGTCAAAGACGCTACTAATTAGTAGCAGTTTTATAAACCGCTACTAAATAATACAAAACCACCTCTACTGTGAAAATTAGAATAATGTCAGAAAAATTTGATTTGCCAACTTAGTGGCGGTTTGAACAGCAGTTCCAAACTGCCACTAATAAAAAAGAAAAAATTAAAAAAAATTGGGCCTATTTATTAGTGGCGGTTTGACCAGCGGTTTCAAGCCACCACTAATGAAAAAGAAAAAGAAAAAGAATTTTTTTTAAAAAAAAAAGAATAATAAATACATTTCCTATAATATTTATTAAAATCAAATTCAAATAATAACAGAAAAGAAATAAGAAATAATAAATAATAAACAATAAATAATAACAAGAATATTTCTTATAGTATTAATTAAAATCACATTCTAATAATAATAAATAATAAACAATAAATAAGCTAATAGTTAGTTCAACCAACCCTAACAATTTCGTTCCACGCGAACTTTTTAAAGTTCGCGTTAATCTTCCTCCAGTCCAAAGCGTCAATCGGGAATCGCTGGTAATTTTGGCCTACACCCTTGACGAACCTCTAGTACAGTTGCCCCCCTTATCCTACCGGTAATTTGGTCAAGTCGTCCCACTCAACTTTAACTCTCTGCCCGCTCGGAAGGTTCATCGCATCTTGCACTGTCAACCTCTTGTTGCTTATGCTATCAGAAGGGTCTGTAAAATTTAGGGAACAATTTAATGAGCTATAAAAAATTATAATTATTTGATAAAAACAATAAAAATTGAATTTCCTTACCCTGAACTTGTACTTCGTAATCGGTGGAGCTTCTGGCCGATCGTTGAGGGCGCCTCGCCTCTTCATCTTCCTCAGAGTCCAACCAACGTGCCATATCCTCAAAATCCGCTCCTCCAGTCTCATCAAAGTTTTCTCCCCCACTCCAGAATGCGTTGATTACATTTTCTAGAATCGGCTGGTTCTGTATACGGATGCGCTCTTGTTCTATACGATCCCTCTCGGCCTGCTCAGCCAGTTCCTTACGAAGCCGCTCCTGAGCCTCCTCTTGTTCAGCGGCCATAGGCCTCTTATTGCGATCGCCCTTTTTCACCATGATTTTGATGGAATATAGGACAAAACAAGCCTCTTGTTTCTCGTCGAAGGCAAGGCTCGTGCCTTTTCTAAAAGGCACAAGCCATTTTAAACTATTCAATTTAGTAGCGGTTATGTAATAATCACTACTAATAGTAGCGGTTTGAGGAAAAACCGCTACTAATTCCACCTGTATTAAATGTAGTTGCATTTATTTCGTTGAATTAGTGGCGGTTTTGGCTATAACCGCTACTAATGTCTGAAAACCGCCACTAATTCAGCGGCCATTCATTTTCTCGCGGTTTTTCCTTCCAGAATAACGACTAAATTTACTCCACTACTCATCCCGCCAAAGGGCGCCAAATTTGTTGCGGTTCTTTCTCCCAAACAGCTACTAATGTTCGCTACTAACTACTTTTGAGGTCAAACCGTCTTATTTACTTGCTGTTTGTGCTTATAACCGCTACTAAAGCATAATTACTGGCGATTTTAGCCCTCTGCGACTAATGTAACCGCTACTAAAACCCCCTTTTTTTGTAGTGGTACTTGATGGTGTCTCAAGAGAATTAAAAGAATTATGTTGTTTTTTCCATGTTGGAGGAAAGTTTGTATGTAACTTTGAAGGTAAAATTGAATCTAATAGAGGTGGTGTGAAGATGAAAACCATAAAGGAGGGGATAACATTTGAAGTTTTGATGTTTTTGATATCATCATGGCTTGGGATGTATTGTAATATGTGTGAGATGAAATATACTGTGAGCTTGAATGAGAAGATGTTGGTACTTTAATTTCATTTGGACATTCACAATTGCAGACATCAAAGTTGTTAATCGCTATGATAGAGTTGTTAATACCTATGAATAAGTTGTTATCGCTGATAGCAAGTGTGCTGATTGTTAATGACATTTTTGGGTTAGTGATAAGGAAACATTAAGTGGTATGATGATCTGAATGTTTATTTGTCATTGAATATGTAAAAAAAACTCTATATCAATGAAGAATGTGGTTTAATGTTGGTACTTTAATTTCTTTTGGACATTCACAACTGTAAACATCAAAGTTGTTAATCCTTATGCAGAAGTTGTTAATCGATATGATAGAGTTGTTAATATCTATGAATAAGTTGTTAACGCTGATAGCAAGTGTGCTGATTATAAATGACATTTTTGTTGTTACTGGAGAATGTGTTTGTTGTTAATCACTATGAAGAAGTTGTTAATTCCTAAGATTAAGTTGTTAATGCTTACGAGGAATTTGTTAACGCATGGAGTACTAATCTCATTGACATTGCCAGCAGCAAAGTTGTTTGTTGTTAATCACTATTCAGATGTTGTTAGTTCATATGATAAAGTTGTTAATGCTTACAGAAAAAATGGTAAAAGTAGTTTGTTTTTTAATAAATATATTCAAATACACCTGCGAATAGACCACCAAAAAACATAGAGAAAAGGGAACTTTCTCCCATACTCCATAAAACATACAAATTCAATCTTCCATACAACATACCTCAAGGGAACTTTGTCTCATACTCCATGAAACATACAAATTCAATCTTTTATGAAACATACCAAAAGGGAACTTTGTCCTATACTCCATGCAACATACAAAAAGTGGAATGCTTACAATTTGTCAAATTGTCTCCAAAAATATATTTCACAATAACTACAAATACAAGTCTTAGAGTAACATCTAGTGTAGTCAATCTACAATCAGGATCGTCTATATCGCTTTGTAGTGGTTGGTTGTTCAAGAAGACCCAATGCTTTATCCTTTACATCATTCATTCAACTTCCATGTTACCCCTCCCTTCATTGTATCTATTACCAGTCATTTGCACCATGTTTTTCTCTTGCTTGAGCTTCCAACCCTCAACCCTTTCTTTCCAGTCAACATTAGGAAGATAATAGGAAATCAAGTCTTTTGAAGGGCCTACAATTCTCACTGGAACTGCAATAAGAAAAATTATATTCAATCAACACTTCATAATAACCATGATATATAATATGGGAGCAAATATCAGCTTAACTCTATACCTGGTTGCCAAATGAACAATTCATTTGCCAACCACTTATGTCAATTCTCACATTCATCCATCATTCTTAATGAACAATTAATAATCCTTCACATATTCAGAATTGTTATTCTCAACATGATATTATCATTAATTTGTATTGATTATTAAGTGTGTTGTGTTGGATATGCTTAGTTTTGATGATGTCAAATATATAGTTAAATGTAGGAAGCAAAATGTGTGCATAAAGTGTTTATCTCCTACTATCTATCAGATTATGTTTGCTATATGGTTACTGTGATTGAAAGCATGCATACATGATCACATAACATGTCCATAGGCTCATATTGCATACATAAGAGCATGTAACTTAGTCTGGAATGAATTGAGATAAGAATCATAATGGCTAAGTAAAAGAGTGTAGGTTACCTCAGCAATGAATAAGTAAAATCTAATAGGTAACAGATTCTCTATCGCTAAGCTAAGAGCCTATCACTATCAAATGAAAAGCTTAGGATAATAGCTAATGAGGACTTAGTAATCCATTGAAAGAGAAATATCTCTATCGCTAAAAGTCTTCACCATAGCTAATGGAATGTGTAGAGCTAGACTAAGCAAATAAGAATAGACTCTATCGCTAGACTCTGTCTCTATCGCTAAAGCCCCTCAGATAACATGAATAAATACTCGGGGAAGAATGTTAGATCAGTTAATATAGTTAGCTAGCGATATCATAAGCTGCTATCGATATCAGGATACCTGAAATAACATAGAATATTCAGATAGCTTAGTATCCTTAAGCTAATGAGCAAACAAGTGACTAACCCCAATGGGATTAGCTATCGATAGAAGAATGCTTATAGAGATGTCATAGCTAGTACGCTAAACATTGAACTAAAAGAATATGCTAGCGATAATGCTCATGCCTATCGATAGAGAATGCTTGATGAAATTCCTTAGCTGATATGTTGTCTTTATCATTGAGCTAATGGACTAAGCTTGTGATAACATCTGCTGTGCTTTATATGATTACCTATTTAGCTAAGTACTGGAATTACACTATGAAGCTAGCGATAGCTTTGTTAGCTATCGATAGCACAACACGTGCTGAGCTAATACATTGTTTCTAAAGTGCAGATTTTACACTGTCAAGCTAGCGATAGCAAAGGGAGCTAGCGCTAGTGAAAAAGCTGACAGCAAGTACAGGAGTAGGTAGCAGCAGGTTACCGTTACTCAGTCTCCATAGCCGAAGCAAGAGAAGAAAGAAATCCTCAACGGCTAGTTCTCCAAAGTCTCCAACGGACATAAACATAAGACCATATATAAAGACTTGAAGACATCTGGAGCATAGAGATGAGCGTCACACAAGCTACACACATACGACCCAAACCACGATGAAAACAGAGGCTCTGCTCAGAGTATTAGTTACATATCAGTGAGCCCAGAAATGATGAGATGAGCGTATAAGATGAACCTGTGCTCGTAAAACCAGTGGAAAAGGTTGACAGGTGAACCTGTGCTCGTAAAACCTGTGGAAGGCTTCTCTTGTGCCCGGTTTAAACAAGATAGTGGAAAATCTCAGGTGGAGCCTGAGGACTGGATGTAGGTCAGGGTTGACCGAACCAGGATAAATTCTGTGTGCATTATCTCTTCCCTTAACTCTCTTAGTTTCCAGCATATCTACTTTATATATCTCTTGTGCATTTAACAGTTTTGAAATACTCTGTGATAAACAGAAAGAGATTTTAAAGATTACCTTCACAGTGTTTTATAAAAGAGAATTTTAAGTTTTTTTTTATCCTATCACCCAATTCACCCCCCTCTTGGGTGACAGCCAGCACTTTCATGTTGAAGTAAGATATAGATTAAAACAGAGAGAATCAACATGAATGGAGGAAACAGTCAAGTCATGAGGGGTGGTTAATTATAAAATTAATGAATGAATGAATTAGAAGAGGAATGAAACATGAATCATCTTATCCAAACAACTTGAATTCTTTTATTATTTTTTGCTTTGCTTTTCTTTTGACTACAAAAATAAAAAAGGCCCATAATATGAGGTTCCCACTTGCTATGAATTAAAAATAAAATATCTCAAGCTACAAAAGTGTATACACGATGATGAACGTATGAATATGTACACACCTATAGAATGAATGAATTAATAAATTAAATCTACATATACATACACATACGGAAGAGAGGGTTAGATAGGGAGACTTACGACTTGTTCGAAGCCTGTGAGGAAAATGGCAAGAGAACATCTAGGCTGAGAGAGGGAGATGGCGAAGATGGTGGCTTCGGTGAGTGCCGGAATGACGATGATGCTAGTGAGGCTGGTGAGGAAGACGGTCACTAGCAGATGGAAGTGAGGAATAGGGTTTGGGGAGCTTTCTGAAGGATTTGGTTCGACCCTTACCCTTTCTCCTTACATTTCTCTTGGGGGCATATTGGTCTTTGATAAACAATTGGAAATCCCAAATTGATTCCTAGGGTCTGACATGGGATTATAAATTGTTTGGGGACCGATTTGTCCTTTATAATATTCAGAGGTATTTTATTGTCTTTTTCCCTTGCACTATTGAATGTCTAGTTTGAAAATTGAACCTCTAATAAACATATTGCCATCAAGCCTCCTGGGTGAGATTTTTCGAGTTCAAGAAATTAAGAAAAATCTAATTCTAATTCCAAATGACTTTTGATAACCCATGGATTTTTTTGTGTGGCGAAAACATTCTGTATTTTAAGTCTGCCATTAAGTTAAGAGGAACTCAACGGACCCACAATAAATAATGCGCAATCGAACACTGCCAACCCCGATATTATAGGCGACCTCCTCAAGCCAGCGGCTCTATATACACTCAGGATTCCACCAACTAACACTGATGGTAAGTCTGATAAAACGAACACTGATGGTAAGTAACCTACCAATTTTGCTCGTTTTCCTTTTTCTTTCCAAAACATTGGGCCCATTAAGGAAGTCAAGTCAATCCCCCATCAATTCTAACTTCTAAGAAGGGAGAGTCCACAACTATGAGGCACTCCCTCCTATAGGATAGGATACAGTAGAATTTTTTTTTATTATAAAAGGTAAAATGTAAAAATTAAAAGGTAATATGTAAATATTTGATTTCAATTTTTGCGCTTGCTTATTAAATGTAAAGAGGAGAGAGTGTGTGAGTGTATATTAAATGATATGAAGGTAAAATTAGAAAAACGTATTAATTTTACCCATAATAAATGTCTCGTTCCTTTCTTTGTATAAAATTGTTGACTATTTCTTATAACATGGATAGGAATGAAGTTTCTTGCTGTCACACTTGGGTAGGAGCCAGCTGTGTCTTGGGCATTGGGTAGGAGCCAACTTAATTCAAAGGTGAATGTTCTCAGTCATTGGCAAAAAAAAGAAATGTTGAATGGTCCAACTATAATTCAATCAAGATGGATTTAATCATGATTAAAATAATAAAGATAGTTAAAATATCTGAAAATTTTTTTATACATAAAATCTAACAGAGTGATATTTAACTGTTGTAAAAAAGAGTGCTATTTAACTAAAGTAAGTATTAATTTTAAACGAAATGAAACATTGATGCATAAATCACATATGATTATTTTTCAAAGGAATAAATTGCTAAGTTTTATGATGGCTCCTAATCTTCTACGCTGGACCGCATTGATAAAATGAAAATAATGGCAGAGAGTAGAAGACAGAGGCGGAAACACTGAACCATTGTGGGGAAGAAAAAACAACTGCAATGGTCGAGCTGGTTAAGATATTGCTTGTATCAGTTTTCTTCCTCTCGATACCCCATTATGTATTTTCCTTATTAAAATTCAACATCACCGAGTTCCAAGGCAATGGTAGCATATTATTAGATAAAACAGCTCGCCTGGCGGGAAAATCCATCGGGTTTGTAACCCAGAACAATGAACAATGAATATGTGGTCGGTCGAGCCACATATAACAGATCGATGCACTTGTGGGACAAAGCCACTAGGAAACTCACAGATTTCACAACTAACTTTAACTTTGTCATTGATTCAAAGGGTTACTCCAATTTTGGCGATGGGATGGCCTTCTTCTTAGCTCCTACGAATTCAAAGCTTCCTAATATTCCAAAAGTTGGAGGAGGTGCTCTGGGTCTGATTATTGGAGGTCAGGATACTCTATATAATTCAACTGATAATCCATTTAATTTGTTGCTGTTGAGTTTGATATCTTTCCTAATATAGGATACAATGAAGGCTGGGATCCTCGGTATATACATGTGGGGGTTGACATCAATTCTACTTAATCTAATGCTACTATGGAATGGAATGCTGGTGTCACGGAAGGTAGAACAAATGAGGCTAACATAAGCTACAATGCAAGTACATATAATTTAAGCGTCTGCTTCACTAATGGTTTTGATTCTTCTAACAACGCTGTGTGGCAGCATCTTTATCAAATAGTAGACCTACGAGAGTACCTGCCTGAATGGGTTATTTTTGGATTCTCAGCTGCCAAAGGAGGTTCTTTTGCAGAACATAGGATCGAAAAATGGAGTTTTTACTCAAAGGAGCTCCCAAATGTTGCTCCCAGTCCAAGCCCAAAGCCAAGTGTAAACCCGACCCTAACTCCGATCCCGAGCCCGACTAGTAAAAATAATAACACGGCACTTGCAATAGGATTAGGGGTCGTTGGAGGGTTTGTTTTAGTTAGTGGGCTGGTATGGCTTGTCTTGTGGAAGAACAAAAAGAAAAAGGAAGATGATGAGTCTAATGACAGCATGAGTGATGATTTTCAACGAGGAACCGGGCCTAAAAAGTACTCATATGCTGAACTGGCAAGTGCTACAGATCATTTCAAAGATGAGCATAAGCTTGGACAAGGAGGATTTGGTGGTGTCTATAGAGGATTTCTCTGTGATTCAAACTCCTATGTTGCCGTCAAGAGAATATCAGAGGGCTCTAAACAAGGGAAGAAGGAGTTTGATTCAGAGGTAAGAATTATCAGTCAATAATTAAGGCATCGAAACTTGGTGCAATTGATTGGTTGGTGTCATGAAAGGAAAGAACTCTTGCTAGTTTATGAGTATATGCCAAATGGAAGTTTAGATTCTTATCTCTTCAAGGATGAAAAGTTTCTCACATGGTCAATTAGATTTAAAATAGCTCAAGGATTGGCTTATGCATTATTGTACTTGCATGAAGAATGGGAACAATGCGTGGTTCATAGAGACATAAAGTCAAGCAACATCATGCTAGATTCCAACTTCAATGCAAAACTTGGAGATTTCGGATTAGCACGGCTTGTAGACCATGTAAAAGGAGCACAAATTACAATTTTAGCAAGAATCATGGGTTATATGGCTCCCGAATGCGTCATTACTGGAAGGGCTAGTAAAGAATTTGATGTATACAGTTTTGGGATTGTTACTTTAGAGATAGCTTGTGGAAGAAAATCGATCAAACCCGAAGCTTCAGAAGATGAAATGAACATAGGGGAATGGGTATGGGATCTCTATGGAAGCAGTAGAATTCTTGAAGCAGTTGACCGAAGGCTGCAAGGAGATTTTGAGCAAGATCAAGTTGAGTGTCTCTTGGTTCTCGGGTTATGGTGTGACCATCCTGATCACAACCGTAGGCCCTCAATAAGGCAAGTAATTCATGTGCTTTGTTAGAATGATAGGTTTTGATGATAACTAAACATATCTTAGGCATAAGGAAAGGGTTTGATAAGATCAGAAATAACTTAGGAATAATCTGATAGTAAATCTTAAGTCTTGCCCAATCGATCAGGGATAGATTCAATTAAAAGAACTTAAACCTAATCGATTAGAGATGAATCAAGTTCAGATCAGATAGCGCCCAATCGATTAGAGGTCCCTGTAATCGATGAGAGAAAATTAGCCCATTCGATTAGGAGAAATTGGAGTAATCGATTAGAGTCATCTAATCGATTAGAGTCCAGTAATCGATTAAGAGAAAATTGGCTAATGGATTAGAGAGCATTAATCGATTATAGGAAATCAAGTAATAGATTAGAGAAATCATGTAATCTGTATGTAATCTATATGTAATCTGTGTGTAATCGATCAAACTTCCCTAATCGATTAGGCTTCCCTGTAATCGATTAGGCACATGAAGTTCTAATCTATTGCTCAGTGATGCAAGACATAATCTATGCTTAATCAATACGTAATCGATCAATCACCAAGTCCTGTGATTGATTAAAGGCTGTAATCTGAGTGGCGATGAGAAATATTCAAAATCAATGATAAGCCTATTTTTAGCTTTCCAAGTACAGAGTTGTTCAGACCTACTTATGGAAGTTTACGTTAGGACACAATCTTATCAAAAGAGCCGTTGGAGCTCACCTACCTCTTCCAACGATAGATGAAGAGAGATGAGTTAAAGCAAAGTCAAGTACAATGGAGTAAATGCATAGCAGAATACATATCCAATACTCCACCAGATCACTCAACTCTCTTGACATGTTTAACGGCCATATTGTCAACGGATATATTTATAGAAGAAACTATAAATGCATCTGAGTAGAAGTTAGTTGAAGGAATTGATTGCCACATTGATTATCTGTATCTACTACATTCAATACTCTCAACGCTTACTATTATTATACTCTTAAGTGTGTAACACAATACTGCATTCAATACTCTCAACGTTTACTATTATCATACTCTTAAGTGTGTAACACAATCTGTTCAATTGAGTGAACAATTATTCTATATTCATTATCAAAGTGAGAATTACTCTTAAGATAGTGGGATCTTAAGAGTAGAGTGTAAACTTACAAAGTGTAAGGGTGAGTGATCAGTAAAGAGGGGAGTTCTTGCTGTCACTTGTAAAGGATGTGAAGAACCTTATTTAATCTTGAGGAATTAGTGGAACCCAACTGCAAGTTGGAGAACTGGATGTAGGCCATGTTTGGGCTGAACCAGTATAAACTATGGTGTTTCTCAGAGTTAGATTTTAAAAGCACAATTCACCCCCTCTTGTGCATTCCTTCCTGTTACATTTGGTATCAGAGCCTGGTCTTCTCAGATCCCACGATCAGGAGAAGAAAAGATCTATCATGGCAGGATATGATAACGTGCTCCCAGAAGGCAGCTCAATCAACAAACCTCCTGGATTCAGTGGTGAACATTATACCTTTTGGAAGATGAAAATGAAGGTGTTCATCAAATCATCCAGGTATGATCTTTGGAGGATAGTTGAAGAAGGAAATCTTGTTCCCATGAAAACAGAAAATGGAATTCAAGTGCCAAAGCTCCCTCAGGAGTTGACGGATGATGACAAAGGAGACCTGGAACTCAACAGCATAGCAGTCTTGATTCTTCAGAATGCCCTAAGCCAAAAAGAATACTTTAGAGTATGTCATCTGGAGACTGCAAAAGAAATGTGGGATGCCCTAGCAGTTGCTCATAAGGGGACCAGTGGTGTAAAGACTAGAAGAGTGTAGCAACTTATTACTGACTTTCATTTATTCAAAATGGAAGAAGGAGAACCAATTTAGGGAGCTGGAAATCAGATTCACTCACTTGATCAACAATCTTACAGCTCTCGGAAGAAGGATCTCAGAGGTAGAACAAGTCTCCAAAATCTTAAAGATTCTGACTCCTGAATGGCAGATGAAAGCTACTGCAATCCAAGAAATGAGAGGAGAATCCATGAGCTCCATCACTTCATTATTTGGAAGCCTGGCTGAGTATGAAACGACCATTAAAGTGCAAAGAGAACTCTATGGAGACAAAAAGAAAAAGAATCTTGCCCTAACAGCCTCCACAAAAGATGATGAGGATGAGGAAGATGAGGAGGAACTGGATGATGATGAGATGGCCTTTATGGTCAGAAAATTTAGAAAGTTCTTCAGAAATAGAGGGAGATACCAAAGAGGTGGCCCAAGCAAAATCAGAAAGGACTCCCAGAAAAATGCTCCTATGTGTTATGAATGTAAGAAGCCTGGACACTTCAAAGCTGAATGTCCAAGTCTTAAAAGATTTAAAGAGAAAGAGAAAAAGAAGGAGAAGTTCCAAGGTAGAAAGAAAGCCTATGTTTCGTCTATATGGGGAGACAGTTCAGATGAGGAGACTAGTGATGTTGAGGAAGCAGCCAACCTCTGTCTGGTGGCTTAAGAGGAATTATCCGATAGTGAGGTATATTCTACTAACCCATCTTTTCAAGAGCTCCAAGATGCTTATGATGATATACATATTGAATTTGAAAAGCTAGCAAAAGAAGTATCTATTTTGAGAAAGAAAAACAAAGAACTTGAAAAGAAAGCTGAAAAACTTGACTGTGAAACATGTAAACAGATTTCAGAAAAGGCTCTTCAAGAGAATTTTGATTGCAAAAACTGTGAAACTCTTCTTGAAGAAAATAAGAAAATTTCTGAAATTTTAAAGAAGTTCACCAAGAGCACAGAAATACTTGATATTATGCTAATGAATCAAAAGGTATATAGAGATAAAACTGGGATAGGATATGATCCAACTCCTAAAAATTTGAAAGGAAACAAGTCTGTGCCAAAAGAGAAATCATACTTGAAATTTTTCAGAAAAGCTTCAGACTATTCATCACCTTTCTCTTTCTGCAATTACTGTAATAGAAAAGGTCATTCTGAATCAACTTGTTATCCTAAGAAACATGGATTATCAAAATCATACAAGTGGGTCCCTAAAGAGACACATCAGCCTAAAGTCCACTTGGATCAAGGGCAGCAAACTAATCCCAAAGGACCCAAGAAAATCTGGGTACCTAAAACTATTTAGTCTGTGCAAGTGTGTCTCAAAGCATCCAACAACACAAAATGGTATATAGACAGTGGGTGCTCAAGACACATGACAGGAGATAAAGAGAAACTAGACAACCTGATTTTGAAGGATGGTGCCAAAGTTAGTTTTGGCGGAAATCAGTCTGGTAAAATCGCTGGAAAAGGAGACATTGGTCCAGTTAAAGATATCTATCTTGTGGAAGGTCTCTGCCACAACTTGTTGAGTGTCAGTCAAAGTACTGACAGAGGTAACTGGGTAATTTTTGACACAAATGAATGCCTCATAGTAGATAAGAAAGAATTAGCTATAGACAAATCGAATATAAATTATAGATTGAAGGCTAACAGGAATAGAAATCTGTATGTAGTAGATTTAAATCAGCATCTTTCTGAAAAATGCTTTATAAGCAATTCTGATAACTGTTGGCTATGGCATAAAAGATTTGCTCGTGTTAATATGTCTCAATTAGAGAAACTAATAAAAAAGGATTTGGTTATTGGGATACCAAATATGAAGGTAAAATCTGATCTGGTGTGTGAAGCATGTCAAAAGGGGAAACAAACAAAGTCCTCTTTTAAACCTAAGAAGGAAGTTACCACTATTAGACCCCTGGAACTAATTCATATGGATTTGGTTGGTCCAGCTCTAGGAGGAAGTCTGTACACTCTTGTGATTGTGGATGACTATTCTAGGTTCACTTGGACTATGTTTCTTTCCTCCAAACATGAAACCTTTGATGCTTTTTATCTGTTTGCTAAGAAAGTATAGAATGAAAAAGACAAGAAAATTAGCTCAATCAGGACAGATCATGGAGGAGAATTTGAGAACCAAGACTTTCTAGAGCTGTGCAAAGAAAATGGCATCAATCACATTTTCTCAGCCCCTAGAACCCCTCAACAAAATGGAGTGGTTGAAAGGAAGAACAGAGTACTCACTGAGATGGCCAGAACAATGCTCAATGGAAAAGAAGTATCTCAAGTGTTCTGGGCAGATGCAATGAATATTGCATGTTACATTTCAAACAGAGCCTACATTCGAAAGGGAATGGACAAGACTCCATATGAGCTTTACAAAGGAAGAAAGCCAAATGTAGGTCATCTTAAGGTTTTTGGTTCCAAATGCTTCATCCACAATAATGGGAAGGTAAACCTAGGTAAATTCGATCCTAAATCTGATTTTGGAATTTTCATTGGCTATTCTAATAGAAGTAAGGCTTATAGAGTTTTCAATAAAAGAACCTCTACTGTTGAAGAGTCAGTTCATGTAGTCTTTGATGAAACTGACTCTGAACAGAATATTGCAGTAAAAGATGAATAAGTTTTTCCAAAGAGGCCTAAAAACTCTACACAATCATTACCTCCACCAGATGAATCCCATGAGGAGTGACAAGAGGATGATTCTCATGATACACCAGCTGGACCCTCAGCATGGAGACATCACAAGGATCATCCACCTGAACAAATTATTGGTGGTGTTAAGGATGGTGTTAAAACCAGAAAACAAATTCAAAATGAAATGCACTTCTCTGCGTTTATTTCTGAAATTGAACCTACTTGCATTGAAGAAGCTCTAAAGGACTGTGATTGGATAGTTGCAATGCAAGAAGAGCTCAACCAGTTTGAAAGAAATCAAGTTTGGGATTTAATTCATAGGCCTTCAAATTATCCTATTATTGGAACTAAATGGGTTTTCAAAAACAAACTTGATGAGTATGGATCTGTGGTCAGAAATAAGGCAAGACTTGTGGCTAAAGGATATAACCAAGAAGAAGGTATCACTTATGAGGAGACTTTTGCCCCAATTGCAATATTGGAAGCAATAAGACTGTTATTGGCTTTTGCATCTCTAAAAAATTTTAAACTTTATCAAATGGATGTAAAGAGTGCCTTTCTTAATGGTTATATCATGGAGGAGGTATATGTTGAACAACCTCCTGGTTTTGAAATTTCTACTAAACCAGATCATGTCTTTAAGCTTAAAAAGGCCTTATATGGACTTAAACAGGCACCAAGAGCTTGGTATGAAAGGTTAAGTAATTTTCTATTAGAAAAATGTTTTTCAAGAGGAAAAGTAGACACTACTCTTTTTATTTTACATAAAAAGAAAAACATGCTTGTTGTACAGATTTATGTAGATGATATTATCTTTGGTGCTACTGATGAATCTCTCTGTGAGAAATTTTCTAAGACTATGCAGGGAGAATTCGAGATGTCCATGATGGGGGAACTCAACTTCTTTCTAGGTCTTCAGATTAAACAAAGAAAGGATGGGATCTTCATTTCCCAATCCAAGTATGTGAAGGAGATTTTGAAGAAATTTGGAATGGATCTGTCCAAGGAAGAAGATACCCTTATGAGCTCTACAGTAGTATTAGATGCTGATGTAAAGGGAAATGATTTCAATAAATCAACATATAGAGGTCTGATTGGTTCTCTCCTATATCAAACTGCCAGCAGACCAGATATTCAATTTAGTGTGAGAGTATGTGCCAGATATCAAGCTAATCCAAAGGAAACACATCACATATGTGTTAAGAGAATCTTAAGATATCTGGTAGGAACTCAGGAGTTGGGGTTGTGGTATCCAAAGGGAACTTAGGAGTATCTCATTGCTTACTCAGACTCAGATCATGCTGGATACAAAACAGACAAAAAGAGTACCAGTGGTCAGTGTGAGTATCTTGGAGGATCCTTAGTCTCCTAGGCAAGCAAAAAGCAAACATGTGTCTCCCTTTCATCTACTGAAGCTGAATATATAGCTGTTGCAAGTTGTTGTGCTCAAGTTCTATGGCTCAAGCATCAATTAAGGGATTTGGGGATGGAGTTTCCAGACTTTCCAATCCTCTGTGACAACACAAGCACGATCAGCCTGGCCAAAAATCCTCTGCATCACACAAGAACAAAGCACATTGATGTAAGGCATCATTTCATCAGAGACCATGTGCAAAAGAAGGATGTCAGAGTGGAATTTATTTCAACACACTTGCAGCTAGCTGATATTTTCACTAAACCCTTAGCAACTGAACAATTCATGTTCATCAGAAGAGAATTGGTAAGGTAAATCCCAATGAGTTGTAAGTCTATATAAAATTCTCTAAGATTTATCTGAATTATTCCATGTTTTGATGATCTAGTACTAACTTAGGCATCGGAGTGCCAAATTAAAATTTTGTAGGTTCTGCGTCCAATCGATCAGGCAACCTTAATCAATTACAGAGCATGACCTGTAATCGATTAGGCATCGATTAGAGAAGAAAGAAGGATCAATTAAGGAAAGAGGTTATAATCAATCAGGACAGTCTGATCGATTACAAGGAAGGAGTAATCGATTGGGCATCGATTACTCAGCGTGGACCTACTGATCACAGCAATCCCTAATCAATCAGACGCATCTCATCGATCAGGGACTACCCCCTGTAATCGATTACTCAGCACACGTAATCGATTAGGCGTCAACGGTAACATTTGTAACGTACACTTTCTCTTATAGTTGCATGCTTTTCTGTGATTTCTCTCTCATATTTACTTGACATATGTAACTGTAGCATCATTTCGCACCTTATTTCATTTACTTAAAACTTCATCTCCTCATCTTTCACCAAACCCTAATGCTCAAATCATCAAATCCTTTCGTAACCATCATAACTGTAGCCATTACCCGAATCATCATCAGACATAACTCTTCTAAACCAGTTACAACCTTTCGAATCACCAGCCATATCCTTTAAACCCTCTATATAAACCCTCTCCATGGCACCCAAAATGGGCATACCAAAGAATTACAGAGCCCAAATCATACCCGACACAGTTCCATTACCCCAAGGAGACCCAGCATTAACCTACAGACATCCTTCCCCTCCTTCAAACCCTATACCCTCAACCTCTTAACCATCACCACAAATGGCCAAAACCCGTGGTTCTGCATCCAAGTCCCAAGCCAAGAGTCCTTCTACAGTCAGAGTTAGAGAACTCATTTATGGGGATACAGAAGTTCCCATTGATTCATCATTTGCTCAGGGTCCTATTGAGGATGCCTCAGAAGATATTCAGAAGAGATCTCTGCAACAAAGGTGTGGTTTTGTAGATATAGCCTATCTGGAGAAAAATGGCTATCGTGTGTCTGAATGGTTAGAGCCCTATAAGCATTTGATAGGAGTCAAGAATCACTACAATGAAAAGGTTATCAAGGCTTTCTATTCTAATATGAAGATTCAGGTCACTGAGTCAGAAGGGAAAGTCTCAGGGATTACCATATCTTCCAAGGTCAGAGGCAAGTCTTTCTCCTTTGATTGGAAGCTTTTGAACCAATGGCTTCATATGGATGGACCAGGGATGGAGGAATACAATACCTGGCAAGAAAAAGAAAAATTCTCTGATGATGCACTCAGAAAGATCTATAATCCAGATAGTCCAATCCAAGGAAATCTCAAGCCTGCTCAACTGCCCTCTGCCTACAGAGTCCTTCATTATGCCTACTCCAGATGTATGGTAAATAAAGCAGGAAATTTCACTCTCATCCTCGATATTGACAACCCCCTTCTGCCCATGCTGATCAGCAAAATGCCTATCAACCCTGGACAAGTTATCTGTGAGGAATTTCTGAGGTTTCACAAGACCAAGACAGTAAAGACCCCTCTCCCTTTTGCTTAACTTATTTCCTTCATTCTTTGCAATAACCAGATTTTCTGGCTTGAAGACGACCAGAATAGGGAGCCACCTAAGTGTGATCTGACCACCCTGAAAAAGATGGGCCTGAACCCTTTTGGACAAGTTCCCTCCATGACCACTGAACCTGCCCTTCACCTTGAAGAAGATCCATCTCAAGAAGGGCTTGAACCAGGAGACATACCTGACCAAGGCCATGTCCAAGAACCTATGGATCAGGAAGAAACAACACCTGCTACACCAGCCCCTGAACCAGTAGCCCCTGCACCCCAGATACCTCCTCAACCTGCAGCCCCTCTTCCAGATCAAGGGGTCCCTCTTCCTGCCAACATCATTGATCAACTGGTTGAGAGAGTCTCAGCTAGAGTTGTGGAAGAAATGTCCCTAGAACACCAAGCCATGGAAGACAGACTGTTGCTCAGATTGGTGGCTATGGATTCCACCATCTCCTATGGATTTCACCACTACCCCTCCTGCCCCATTAGTTTCCCAACCACCAGTCACTTCTACACCACCACCATCTCAATCCTTACCTATTCTTCTTTCTGCTCCTCAGTACCACCCCAGGCCAGACCCTGCCCTTATCTACTCCAGGAAACGGAAGACCACTGCTGTTCCTTCTTCCTCCTCTGTTGATGATGCCAAAAAGGGGGAGAAGATATTCAATATACCTTCTAAGGGAGAAAGCAGTAAAGTTCAAGAACAGGCTGTGGAAGCTACTACACTATTGTCCTCCATTGCTTCTGAAGCAATTGACAAGGACATTCCCATAGATCAGACGCTTGAGGAGATTCATGAACTGGCAGAAGCAATCAAGATGAGTATGGCAGAAGAAGTAGTAGTAGTAGAAGAGGGATCTGAGTTAGAACCTGAGGTCAAAAATGTTTCACCAGAGGATCCTGACGTGGTTTTAGAAGAAGATAGGAGTTTGGCTATGGTAGTCTATGAAGGAGAACCTAACCTGTGGCTGTTGATCTGTTACCCCACTATCTTCATCAGGCAGAAGAGCTGCATCAGTAAGTGAAAGAACTTGATCAAAAGATGGCTCAGAGTCAGAAGGAAAGGGAGGACAAAGATGCAGCAAAGGCTGAGAAGGCAAAGTTAGAACAGTCTGTAATTCCTGGTTGGGGAGTTCAGAGGATCTACAAATATGATAAGCCATCCAAGCCAGTAAAGGAAGACCCCATTCAGACTACATCACAGTATCTTGAGTCCAGTGTGTTAGAATCTTAAGTTTTGATGAAGACTGAATCATATAAATCTATTGCTAATATGAAATGACAACTTAGCAGACCAATAATGAATGAGTGTCTCTATCGCTAAGTGAATCTAGATAGCTAATAGACAAGATCCATAGCGAGTGAAGACTTAGAAATAACAAGGTTAATATCTATCGCTAAGTCATTAATCATCGCTAGAGAAAGGTCCATCGCTAGAAGTTCATTAAGCATATGAGTAAATGAATCCATCAGATAAATGAACTAAGTTTCTAAATCAGCTAGCGATAACAGGTTGAGCTATCGATAACCAGAAGTGCTTCAGATAATAATCATTCAGATAGCTAGTGCATTAGAGCAAGACTCAGAGCTAACATGATTGCTAGCGCTATCAAGCTTGTCCATCGATAATAGGATGCCTGGAAATATCTCTGCTTAGATAATAGTATCCTTAAAGATAATAGCGATAATGGATTTGCAATCGATAGAAATAATTTATGCTGATATATTGCCTTCTGATCTAAGAATATGCTATCGATAATACATCTCTGTTATGAATATGAAAAGGCTCTGATATATCGTCTTTATTTCATTGAGCTAATAGATTAAGCTTGCGATAGCAACTTCTGTGCCATATATGATTATTTGGTTAGCTAACAGCTTAAGTGCAGAACATACTCTATGAGATTAGCGATAGCAGATCAAGCTAGCGCTAATAAAAAGCTGCCAAAGAGTACTATTTGTACGGATGCTCAGAGCGCTGAGTCTGTCTCTCTCTTAGCTCACCCTATGCAAGAAGTAGTTGAAGCTAGAGCAGAGAGTTAAGCCCGATAAAGAAGCTGCATTAATTGCCAACGGCTATGAGCTCCCAACGACTAAATTCAAACGGCTTCTTGAAGATTGAATCTTAGGGCAAAATCTGAGGAGAAGATATAAATACAGATCTCAAGCATTTATTGAGACAGAGACGAAGAAACGAGAATATTCATAAGTTCATTCATTGCTCTGTATTTATTGTCTTAAAGATTTTATCTGTACTAAAGTGATTATCACAATCTGTTCATTGAGTGAACTTCATTATTAAAATCCTCTATTGTTTGAGGTTGTTCTAAAGCTTGGTGCTTTAAGAACAGGGTAGTAACATTACAGGTAGTAAGGGGGAGTGTTTAGAGATTCTAAAACTCTGTAAAGGTTGACAGGTGAACCTGTGATTGTAAAACCTGTGATTAGTGGAACCCAACAGAGTGTTGGAGAACTGGACGTAGGCAGTGTTGGCCGAACCAGTATAAATTTTGTGTTGAGTTAATTTCTCCTAGATTTTTAAATAGCACAATGCACCCCCCTCTTGTGCGATTGCCACTTTCACAGTGAAGAAGAAAAAGGTCCGGAGGTCCAATCTAAGGGTAAGAAGCAGAGGATAAAGATGACTGCTCCCAAACCTAAGCCTAAGGCAGTTGCAACCAGGGCAGGCACCAGAGCATCCAAAGGGATTATAATTGAAGAGGCCAAGGTTGCCCCTAAGCCTTCTACTAAAAGGAAGGCAACACCAAAAGGGAAGGGAAAGACAGCAAAGCCTCCTCAGAAGAAGCAAAAGCGACCATCCAAATTGGATGAGCTTCTGTCATTGGTTCCTCCTCCTCCTTCCAAAAAGAAGAAGGCTCCTGCTAAGAAAAAGAAAGAAGAAGTGATATTAGAATCTGAGCCCTCTCATGACTCTGGCCGAATCAGCGGTGAATTAGGGGATTATGATCTTAACACATCAACCTGGAAGGATGACACTGAATCTGACTAATCCAAAACCACTGCCATGCTTGAACCTTTCTCATATGCATCATTCATTTTTTTACTTGCTTATTTTTCCTTTCCAATATGTTTAATTTTCATGCTTAAAGACTATATCATTCTCTTTTCTTGTAATAACTGTCTTATAGTTTATAATATCTATCAGCTTTCTATTATTATCTCTATCTGTCCCATTATCATGCTAATTGTTTTCAAATGTTTTGTCATCATCAAAAAGGGGGAGAATGTTAGAATGATAGGTTTTGATGATAACTAAACATATCTTAGGAATAAGGAAAGGGTTTGATAAGATCAGAAATAACTTAGGAATAATCTGATAGAAAATCCTAAGTCTTGCCCAATCGATTAGGGATAGATTCAAGTCAAAGAACTAAAACCTAATCGATTAGAGATGAATCAAGTTCAGATCAGATAGCACCTAATCGATTAGAGGCCCCTGTAATCGATGAGAGAAAATTAGCCCATTCGATTAGGAGAAATTGTAGTAATCGATTAGAGTCGTCTAATCGATTAAGAAACCTTAGTCTAATCGATCAGAGTCCAATAATCGATTAAGAGAAAATTTGCTAATGGATTAGAGAGCATTAATCGATTATAGGAAATCAAGTAATCGATTAGAGAAATCATGTAATCTGTATGTAATCTATATGTAATCTGTGTGTAATCGATCAAACTTCCCTAATCATTAGGCTTCCCTGTAATCGATTAGGCACATGAAGTTCTAATCTATTGCTCAGTGATGCAAGACATAATCTATGCTTAATCAATACGTAATCGATCAGTCACCAAGTCCTGTGATCGATTAAAGGCTGTAATCTGAGTGGCGATGAGAAATATTCAAAATCAATGATAAGCCTATTTTTAGCTTTCCAAGTACAGAGTTGTTCAGACCTACTTAAGGAAGTTTACGTTAGGACACAATCTGATCAAAAGAGCCATTGGAGCTCACCTACCTCTTCCAGCGATAGATGAAGAGAGATGAGCTAAAGCAAAGTCAAGTACAATGGAGTAAATGCATAGCAGAATACATCTCCAATACTCCACCAGATCACTCAACTCTCTTGACATGTTTAACGGCCATATTGTCAACGGATATATTTCTAGAAGAAACTATAAATGCATCTGAGTAGAAGTTAGTTGAAGGAATTAATTGCCACATTGATTATCTGTATCTACTGCATTAAATACTCTCAACGCTTACTATTCTCATACTATTAAGTGTCTAACAATCTGTTCAATTAAGTGAACAATTATTTTGTATTCATTATCAAAAGTGAGAATTACTCTTAAGATAGTGGGATCTTAAGAGTAGGGTGTAAACTTACAAAGTGTAAGGGGGAGTGATCAGCAAAGAGGGGAGTTCTTGCTGTCACTTGTAAAGGCTGTCAAGAGCCTGATTTAATCTTGAGGAATTAGTGGAACCCAACTGCAGGTTGGAGAACTGGACGTAGGCCAAGTTTGGGCTGAATCAGTATAAACTGTGGTGTTTCTCAGAGTTAGATTTTAAAAGCACAATTCACCCCCTTGTGCATTCCTGCCTGTTACATGCTTAACTTTGAAACTCCATTTCCTAACCTTCCTTTAAGTTATTCTAAACCAAAATATGATGAATATCCCGTGTGCTCTTCATTTTCATATCAATCTACCACCAATACTTTAGTGAGGTAGTCAAAACCATAAGCTTTAGTCGTTCAGCAAATTGTTTTAGTTTCACTAAAAGTTAATTTTTCATAACCTCAATAAGGACCAATGTGTAACGAACTTCCTTTTCTGTCATCCTTTTCGATTCTATCCAACTCCAATGCTTCGAAGGTAAGTTAAAACCAAAATATAAGCTTAAGTTCCGATACAAACTCTTCTTTTTTCGCTTCGACTTCTGATAATAATCTTTTACCAAGTGTGTCTCTTTTGTACTCAAGCAAAAATTATGGTTATTGTATGTCTGTGCGTGCTTAGTCCACAATATTCTTGATGTATTATTCACTACAAAAAATGGAGGTTTTGGTGGCCACTTTCAGCGGCGACAAAAATTGTCGCCGCTGAAAGTGGGGGTTTCAGTGGCAACGAAAGTGTATACTTTCAGCGGCGACAATGCTTGTCACCGCTGAATGTGTGTTTATCAGCGGCGACTTAAAAAAGTCGCCGCGGAAGCTTACACTTTCAGCTGCGACAATGCTTGTCACCGCTGAAAGTCCTTGCTAAAAAAAATAAAAGAAAACTGTCTTGGGGGATCGAACTTGGGTCTTCTGTATACATTGACCCCCTTTCAAGCCAAGTAAACCAGTAAGCCAATGTTGACAAAATTTACTTCATATTTTATATGTAGCATCTCGAAATGAAATTTAGACTACAAATTTTCCCTCGTTCGGCCGCGAAACTACTCCCAAATTTCCCCAAATTTCTCTTGCTCTCTCACTCGTTTCTTTCCCCAAATTCTCCACCAAGCGTCGTTCTTGCTTCTTCCGTCAGCCAAGCTTTGTTCATGCGTGAGGGTTGAAGAAATCTGGGTATGCCCCCATTGTTGTGAAGCTTTGTTCGTGCGTGATTTTCTCCACCAAGCTTTGTTCTTGTTTCTTGAAATTGTTTTGGGTTTTTTTCTTCTTCTTCTTCTGCGGTTGTCCTAATCTTTTTGTAATTTCATTTTCCTTGAAATTTCAGGAATGTTCTCTCATAGAGCAGAAGTATCTCTCTCTTACTGCTAAATCCTCAAAGCTCGAGTCTCGTGTTGCTAAACTCGAAGCATCCCTTAATTAACGCATTGCTAAATTCGCTGAAATTCAAACGCAGAAGGAGAACATTCATCTGCAATCTTTATGAATCTTTTTTTTTCTTGATTGGTACTGTTTGGGTTTTTTTCTTTTCTTGTTTTTTTTTGTTTTTTTGGTTGTTATTGATTCTGGGTTTGTAGACTGAGAAAGAACGGGAGATAGAGAGGTTAGGGACTAAGGTTATAGGCTTAGGAGTAGGATTGTTCTGTGATGCAAATTGAAGGAATGTGGTCACTAAGCATTTAGAATTCACACTTTAATTCTAATAAATTGAAGGGTGAATTCTGGTAAAACCCAGAATCATAGAGGGAGAGATAGAGAAGTTTAAGAGCTATAAATGGGAAGGGAGAATGAGATACAGAGGTCTTTGTTTATTATATATATTCCTCTGATTTTCATGGCTGTTTTGGAGGACATGCAAGAAAACTGAATTATGTTTTATTAACTAATTGTTTTTCAAGGGTGCTTGCAAATATATCAGTTTCTGGTGTATGCCTATTTGAATTTTGTTTGTTTTACATTGTCTATTATTACAACTACAATGGCTCTGTTAATTTTGTTAGATATTAATTCTTTGCAGTTACATGAATGTAACTATTCTTTATTCCACTTTTGTTTCCAATGCCATTTCTTTTTCTAGTTTATTGGTACTAAAGTTATTGATTTGTGATTTGATGATTTGATGATTGGATGAAGTATGTAACATTCTGGTCTGTTGAGCTTCATCAAAATGTTTTAAGTTCTGGCTTTTTCCCCAAGGGTTTTGCATTTTTTTTGCTGCTGCTGGCTTTCTGTATGTACTGTTTTAATGTTTATTTAATTAGTGATGGGTTTAACTAGAGTAAATCTGTCTAATACCACTTTCTTGCCACCTAAACACCTACTGAAGCCTCTGCTTTGTGATTTATCTCAATTGTTAGCGTTCTTCACATTATTGTTTTGTTTTAGTCTCTCTTTGTTTGGTTTCTGCTTGTACTAGAATGTAAAATTAGGTTGTTTTCTTTGACCATCATTGCACGAACCTGGTTTAGTCAGTGTGGGTCTGTCCGTAACAAGGCTAATTTTCATTGTCATTGGAATTATTGCTAAGACAAACTATGTTCATTAGTGATATTAGTTATAAGAACAGTTCTGATATAATTTGGTACTATGAGCCAAATTTCTTTAGGTCTTTTCTTACCTTGAATTATCCATAGCTTTAGGTCATAAACATTGTCCTTTTAGCCATGCTTCATACATTGTCCTTTAGGCTACTGATGAGGCAGCAGCCTACTGTGAAATCTGGACAAGAAAACATAAATATGAACAATAGAGATGATAATCATACTAATGGCCATTTAAGTCCTCTGCAATCTCAGGCTAGTCTTGTAGCTACCTCACCAAAGCTTCATGATAATTTCTTTGCTTATATTTTATGTTCAACTTCAATATCAGCTTTTAGAATCTTTGAAGAAGTAAAATGGAGTTTTACTGATATCACATACCTTATCTAATTAGTTTCTTCATGGTAACGAAATTCTTTGTCCATTCTATAATATTACACTATACTACAATATTAGAATTCTGAGGTTCATGTCATGCATATGTACATATATATATGGCTAGATATTGTTTCATTTTTTAAGAACCAAAATTGGGTTTTACTGATACATCTGCATCATTTAACTAGTTTATTCTTCATGGTAAATTGGTTGTTCATAATTTCTTGTTCTTGCAGAAACTGTTAGGTTTAAACTTGAAAGCCCTCTCCAAATTCTCATTATGTTAACAATGAAAAAAACTAGTTCATTCTATTGATTTAATATTCAAAAGTTTGTAGATTACATTGTTTGCTTTTCAATTTTAGTTCTAATTAAACTAAGCTTTAGGACAAATCATAGAAAGTTTCTGAATTTCAACTTCCCCATTTTTTTTATTTACATGGTATACTTATATTGCCTGGGAATTTGATGAACCACTAGATAAACTTTGAGAAGTCAATGAAAACTTAAAGAAATGACCATTATGCGGCTGAATGCCCACATAATCAATTATTCAGAAACAGCTCATCTTTTCATGACATAAATAAGAATCTTACCTCTATTATCCAAATAATAAGGTGTGCTTCCATAATGCCAGATCATGTAAAGGAAAAGGGCAAATAGGACCCAAGGCTAGCATATGATTCAAAGTACAAGTGAGATTCAGCATACATAAATGTAGACATGGCTGACATTTTAGGACTTGAACGTTGAGGATCTGAATAAAACAACAGAGGAAACAACATGGAAATAAAAAATTATATACCTTTAAATCCTCAATCATAGCTTTCATATGTTCATTTTCACTCATCAATTTGGCTATCTCATCAGCTTTAGCCTGCAAAGAAATTTAATAGAAATATCAGAATTACAAGATTGCAGTAAAATGTTGAATGCCATGATGGGTTCAACACATGAACAGAGAAGACTAATAGAATAGTAGCATAGATAAAACAAGCATGCAGCTTGGAAAGAAAGATCACTCAAGTTAAATAGCTGTGGTATTGAGTAAGAAAGATCACTCAAGTAGACAGGTTGCTGAATTTTGGGTTGCTACAAGAGAAGAATTTACTTACAAGTCAAATGTTTGTTGCAGCAGATTTTCTGCTGTTTTTGGTGCAGCAAGTTTGCTGCATGTAGTGTGTCAATTTGCCGCTAAATTGTGCTGGATTTTTCTGTCATTTGGCGCTGATTTGTGCGTTGCTTTGTTGCTGAATCTTGTGCTGTTTTTGGGGCTGATTTACTGCATTTTTACAGCTGGATATGGTGCTGTTTTGCAGCTGCAATTTCACTGCATTACGCTGTGATTTAATTGCTTATTTTGTATTTTCTTTTTCTATCATTTGCAATTGATTTTGGCTTCAAATTGCTGCTGTTTTGGTATTTAATTTGATGTCATTTGCAGTTGTGTTTGGTGATGTCATGTTGTAGATTCTCTGCTACAATTTGTGCATTTTCTCGGTTGATTTTCTGCTGCTAAGTGCGTGTTTTGCCAATGGTTTGGTGTCATTTTCTGTTTGGTGCTGAAGTTTCATCACCATTTTTGCTGTTAGGATTGCTGCAGATTTGCTTCATAATGTGAAATCTAAGTGATTCTGTTTTGTCGATAATCTAATCCTCACAAAACTGAGTTTATATGGGATTGATAATTGCTTTCAACCACGCTTCTTTTGTTTGTTTCTCCTAGTTCTTTCTTTGATTTGAGTTTATATGGCCTTATTTGCTTGCTTTACTTGCTAGATTAATGTTGCTGTGTTGCTTTTAAAGTTTACTATTTTTCCTATTACCGGCACCGTTATCTTCTAGGCATCATTTTCTCTTGTAGTCTTCATCAGGTACATTCAGCAACTCAACTTTCTCTTTTGCAATTCTTTTAATATTTCTTTGTTAAAGTGTTGTCTATATCTTGTATTTATTAGTTTATTACTTAACTTTTGTACTTCTTTAATACTTTATTGTTTCCTTTCTTTTGACATTGAGTATCTACCTTAAACTTTTCATGTTTCAAGTAATGGACAAAAGTTGGTTGGACATTAAAGACAGAGGCAATGTGGCATATATTAGAGGAGTAGAAAGTTTTATTGAATGGGCTTTTAGTCAAAATGGAGTGAGGAACAAAATACGTTGTCCTTGTAAAAAATGTATGAACGTTACATTTAAATTTATAACAGAAGTTAAAGTAGACTTGTTGACTAAAGGCTTTTGGGCTAGTTACAAAGTGTGGGACTTGCATGGGGAAACTTCTAGATTTCGAAGTGATTGTGAGACTTCAAATAGAGTGGTAGAAAATGACACTTATGAGGAGGAAGATCTTACAAGGATGGTATATGATGCATATGGAATTCCTTCTTTAGATGATGCAAACAAAAGAAGTGAAAGTGAAGAGCCGAATGTGAATGCTCAAAGATTTTTTGACCTGTTAAAAGATGCAGAGACAGAACTTTATCCAGGTTGTGGCAAAGAGTCCAAATTGTCTTTCATTGTAAAGTTGTTTCAAGTGAAATGTCTTAGCCATTGGAGCAATAAATCCATGGATATATTGTTTACCGTATTGAAAGAAGCTTTCCCACAAGCTTTAATCCCACAATCATTCTATGAAGCTAAGAAGGTAATTCGTGATTTAGGTTTAGATTATAAGAAAATTGATGCTTGCGAAAACGATTGCATATTATATTGGAGAGAGCATGCAAATGCAAAATTATGCCCTAAGTGTAAAGCTCCTAGATGGAAGTTGAATAAGGTGAAAGGAAAAAATGTTCCTCATAAAGTATTGAGGCATTTTCCAATAAAGCCTAGACTTCAAAGGCTTTATATGGCAGGAGAAACTGCTAAACAAATGAGGTGGCACAAGGAGAAACGCATTGATGATGATGTAATGAGGCATCCTGCTGATTCTCTTGCTTGGAAACACTTTGACCAGCAATTCCCTAGATTCTCCATTGATCCAAGTAGTGTCCGGTTGGGTTTGGCAAGTGATGGTTTTCAACCTTTTGGGAACATGAGTGTTAATCATAGTATTTGGCCCGTTGTGTTAGTGCCATACAACCTGCCACCATGGATTTGCATGAAGAGTCCTTATTTTATGATGACACTTCTTATTCCCGGTCCAAAGTGTCCAGGTAATGAAATAGACGTTTATTTACAACCAATGATTGAAGAGCTAAAACAGTTGTGGGAAGAAGGGGTGGAAACATATGATGCACACACAAAATCAAATTTCAACATGCACGCTGCAGTATTATGGACAATAAATGACTTTCCTGCATATGGAAATCTTTCAGGGTGGTCAACGAAAGGTAAGCTTGCATGTCCGTGTTGCCACAAAGACACACATTGCATTTCATTAAGGAATAAGTTAGCTTACATGGGCCATCGACGCTTTCTTCCGCAAAGTCACCCATGGCGTAAAGATGTGAAGTCATTTGATGGGAATGAAGAACACAGTGCTCCACCAATTCCGTTAACTGGAGATGAAGTACTTATGCAGTTACAACAATTGGGTGATGTGTCGTTTGGAAAAGTTCATAAACGAAAGCGCTATACAGAGACTAAGGCTTACAATTGGAGGAAAAAAAGCATTTTTTTCCAATTGCCTTACTGGAAAGCATTGTTAATAAGACATAATCTTGACGTGATGCATATAGAAAGAAATGTTTCTGATAATATTGTGTCAACGATAATGGATTTGGTTGGAAAAACCAAGGACACATTGAAGAGCAGATATGATTTGATGGACCTGGGCATTAGGCGTAATTTACACCCGGTTGGTGAGGGTAATAATGTTTCAAAGCCTCGTGCTTCTTACACACTGTCATCGAAACAGAAACTAGATATCTGTAAATTCTTAGCCAACATAAAGGTGCCTGATGCCTTCGCATCTAACATTTCAAGGTGTGTCAACATTAATGAGAGGAAAATATTTGGTTTGAAGTGTCATGATCATCATGTGCTATTGCAAGAGTTATTGCCTGTTGCAATACGCGGACTATTACCTCCTAAAGTTTGTGAACCAATTATAGAAGTGGGAAGGTTTTTAAGAACATTTGTTCTAAGTGTTTAACATGTGAAGAACTTGACAAGCTTCAAAGCCAAATAATAGTAACCTTATGCAAGTTAGAGACTATCTTCCCACCTGCCTTCTTCGATGTCATGGTACACTTGCCAATACATTTAGCACGAGAAGCAAAACTTGGTGGGCCTGTTCAATATCGTTGGATGTATCCCATAGAAAGGTAAGATACTTTATTAAACCATATTACTATTACATGCACATCGTTAAATATCTACCACTCAAGTTTAAGCAACTTTTTTGTTCTAGGTATTTGCGATCACTAAAATCAAATGTTCGCAATATGGCTCGACCTGAGGGATCAATTGCAGAAGGATATTTAGTAGATGAAAGTCTCACATTTTGCTCGCGGTACTTACAAGATTTTCCTACAAAATTCAATGTGCAACGTAGGAATGAAGAAAATGATGTTGACACCAATTATGAACTATCAGTATCCAAGAGAAGTGGTGAACCTAGGGGACAGTATGATACAATCTCTCTTTCACATGAAGAGTATTGTCAAGCGAGAATGTATGTCCTCCAAAATTGTGAAGAAGTTTGGCCATTCATAGAGTAAGTTTGTCTTACTTAAAAATGGTGTATTTGTAATCTATATTTTTCTTACTTGTGTACAATTTATAGGGAATATCAGAATATGCTTGGAACCCAACAAGAATCAATGAGTAAGCAAAGACAATATGAGGAGTTTCATGATTGGTTTCGTTCCCAAGTAAGCATTAGTATTTTGGACCTTGATGTGCGTATTATTTTTTATTTCCCACAAGCTTTAAAAATGGTTTTTGTTTGCATAGGTGCTGACACTGTCCATTCAAGGCAACTTAGGTCCTGAACTTGATAGTTTATCCATTGGTCCTATGAAGGTAGTGAGGCGTTATTCCATGTTTATAGGCAATGGATTTCGCTTCCACACAAAAGTTCGAGCTACGGGGAAACAAACTCAAAATAGTGGAGTCATGGTAAAGGTTGATATTGGTCATGTGGATAAAGAGTATTATGGTGTGTTAGAGCATATTTATGAGTTGTCTTATGTAGGAAATAAGAAAATATACTTGTTTAAGTGTCATTGGTGGGACGTGGCTAACTTAGACGAAGGATATAAGGTCGACAAGTATGGCTTCACGAGTATTAACACTCAATATTCATTGGAAACTGATGAACCATTCATTTTATCATCTCAAGCAGAGCAAGTTTTCTATGTTGACGATATTGTTCATCCTGGTTGGCTTGTTGTGATAAGAACAAATCCACGAGACTTGTTCAATATGCTAAGTGTGAATGATGATGATGATGATGCTGGTAGAAGGGGAAATGTTACTACATTTGATGAAGATGCTTATCAACAATTGGTGGTTGACTTGAATATTAATGCTACAAGTCTTGATGTTCCTGATATTTTCATTGACTTAGGCGATGATGTTGTACCACCACAAACTTCTATGGAAGCAGGAGCACCATCACATAGCCAGACTCATTTATCATCTCATGAAGATAATGATGAGGAGGATGTGCTTGATGATAATGCTAGCAATAGTGAAGAAGAAAGTGACATAAATGATGAAATGGAAGAGAGTGACTCAGAAGATATCTATAGTAGTGATAACTTCTCAGAAGAATCAATTGAATGAATTTAGTGTCATTATCAATGGTATTTTAATTATAATTGATTAAATGTGATTTTATACTTCTGTTTTTTTTGGAGAATATGCTAAATTTTGTATATCCTTGCAGGATATGTCTGGACTTCGAGGAAGAGGTGGGAGTTCTCGTTTACTTAGCATAAGGAGAGGACATGGCTCACTTAGTAGTGGCGGTACTTGCTCTATGCCTAGTACTGGTGGTACTCAGCATGAGAATCAGCCTGACAACTCCGCTCCAACTGAAAATAGTAGTGCGGGTAAATTTTATTGACACTAATGTGATTTTACTGACACTTAACCTTTATTTCTGAATGCCTAGCACATATTTTAACTGTTCCATTTGAATGATAGGCTCTACTAGCACAATCATTAAGAGGAGAGGAGTATATAAATCAATCAATGTGGAATCGAGAACAAGATTTTCAAAGATTAAAGTTCAATTATCAGATAAGGTGGCCAGACCAGTCGGACCGGGAGCAAGAGACTTAGCTAACTATTGTGGTTTGACAATGAGGACAACAATATCTTTTCGGCAATGTGTCAAGTGGGAGGATGCATTTAAAAAATATGGTGAAGATATTCTATTCAAAGTGAAGGTACTATCCTTAAATTCAAATGTTGCTGTTTCTCAAAAATGATACCTGCTTTAGTGCTTATGAGCTATTTGATCCTTTACATCTATTACTAGTGACATAACCTGAAGTTGAGTCATTTAATGGTTTATGAAGAAATTAGCTATAAATCTTGTTATAGTTTGCTGCTTACTATGTGAAGTGAAATTGTTTCTTTCAAGGATTGTCATTTTTTTATATTAATCAGTAATAATGCTTAAGCATTGATAGGACTTGTCTATGTTAGTTCATTGCTCAATTTTTGAAAAACTAATCTTAAGCTGTGTATGTTGTATTTTGATTTTGGGCCAACTATGTATTATGTATGAGTTCCAATTGAACAAATAGATTACTTAGGCTTATTATGTCATTAATGATATGTTTGATGGAAGAAATACAAAGTATTGAAATTAAAGATATGAGAATGATAGTCACTGATTGCAATTTGATGATATTTGATAATAAAATTGGTGAAGAATTTGATTTGGCTGTCATTTATATTTTCAGAACAAATTTGAACCTGCGATTGCTGGACAAGAAGAAAAGTTTGATATGTATTTAAAAATCGCTCTCCAAAAAGCATTTAACAATTGGAAGAGCAAATTGCATGACCACTACAAAAAATATGCAAGTGATGAAGATAGGTTAGCTAACCCACCTGAGTAGATAAGTCCTGAAGATTGGGAGTATTTATTGACATATTTTAAATCCCCCAAATTCCAGGTACCTTACCAACTTTTGAAATGAACTCTCATTATTTGCTCAATCAAATACTTATTAGTTAACTAACTTTATTATAGACTGTGAGTGCTAGAAACAAGGGAAACAGAGCGAAACAGGTTACAAAACATACTTGTGGTTGTTTATCATTTACTGAAGTAGATTACTCTGTTGTAAGTTCAATCTCTCTCTTTTACTTTGATTTATGTTTTACTTAATTTTCTATCTTTTAGTATACTACTTGTATTTTTTTATTTTACTTTGTAGACTGACCCTACAACTAGAGAATGCCCACCGCTGGAAGAGTTGTGGCAGATCAAACACACCAGAAAGACGGCAGATGGACAATTACAGTGGTCAGATCCTGCCGCCGAAGAAGCTTATGTATGTATGGTACTATTTATTCTTGTTTTGTTCATGAATATTTGTTTTATTCCATAACTTCATACTTTTAATGCAGATGCAAATGAGGGATCTAAGACAAACACAGGAACTACAGGGTGATGTCCAGATGACCGATGATGACATATTAACCAGTGTTCTTGGGCAGAGATCTGGATATGTTAGAGGAAAGGGTTATGGAGCACAGCCTTTAAGGAAGAGAGATTGCCCTCAATCGAGTCAAACTTCAATTGATCAACTACGAATACAGATACAACAAGACTTTGAGAAGAAAATTCAAGAGAAGCGAGAAAAATATGAGGCAAACCTTGCTGCAGAACGTGCAAAGATGGAAGAAGAGCGTGCAACAGAAAGAGCAAAGCTAGCAAAGATGGAAGAAGAACATGCAGCAGAGCGAGCAAAGCTGGAAAAAGAGCACACGCAATGGGAACAAAGAATGGAGCAAAAAATGCAAGCTAAATTCGCTGCCATGATGAAAAACATGCAAGCAAATCCCCATCCTTAGTCTTTTCATCTGACTTGGTATTTATATATGTTGAGGACTTTGAATATTATGTATAAGATTGTGTTTTGAAGTACAATATAATTGATTTTATTAGTATAATGTATTGTTGTTGCCAATATTTAATTTTTAAGTCATTTATTTATTTGTTTATGGGATATATATTTAATGGCAAATGAATATCAATCAATTTAATTTTTTTTCTTAAAAAAGGGTTTCAGCGGCGACAAAAGTCGCCGCTGAAGGGGCTATCATCGGCGGCGACATTAGTCGCCGCTGAAGGCCACAGCTTCCGGAATTCTATAAAAACATATGTATAGAGAACTTATTATATAGTCTGTTTGGATGGGATTTTTACATCGAAATTCTATATTGTTCCTTAAGTAATGATATTGCATTTTCTCATTTTGTGAGAAACTGAAATTATGTTCGTGTATACTCATTATATTCCACTTGGAAGCTGCTGAAGCGAAGTCATTGCAAATGAGCTTTGATTTCATCATATTAATATTTTTTCAAAGTTAATTTATCTAAAATAAAAAATTACGTATAATTCGAATTAGTTAGTCTTATATATAATTAGATAAATTATTTAGTTTCTTTAATCTTTTTAAATAAATTTAACTTACTCTTATATTTAAAGACAATAATTAGTAAAATAAGAAGAGAATTAGTATATATAATGCATATGGATCACTGAAAACGTGATTAAGTAGGTTCTTCAATGGCCTTGCATTTAATATGAAGCCTTTTGAAAGACATTATTTTCACATAAGACTTGGTTGCCCCAGAAACAATTATACAAGAGTTGATCCTTGTGGAAAACGAACAACAAAGTCAATTATGCTTATGACAACAGTAAGTCAATTTCACTAATTCTCAAATACGAAATCTACAATTACAATCTTACAACCACTCTAAAAACATTAGTTTGGACTGACCAAATGGAGCGGCCTCAATCACATCATGAATTTATTGTCATTATTAGATTTTCACTTCAAAAATTCTAGGCGATCGTTGGAAACAATTATGAGGCATTCGTGGAGCATTCTGAAGCCATCAGTTAAATATGTCAGAAATAAAAGAAATAGATTAATAATAAGAAGAACTATGAAAGAGAATATAATACTAAAAAAAGATAAGAAAGATAGTGTAATTAATTAGGGACAAAAATGGGAAAAATGTATTAGATGTTTAGACAATATTTAGTGAGCTGTTATGAAAAAGATCACGGCAATTCACATTTTGGCTCTAAAAGTAAACATCAAAGGGACCACTAGGAAAACTCAATGAAAAGAAATTTTGCCATGAAAATGAGATGCAGCACCCACCTCATTCCCCCTTGTTCACTGCTTCAGATGGTGGTCCCTCCTCTTTCTTTGATTTTTTCATGGGTTGGGTTTCTTGTGTATTTTTGAAGCAAATTTGAGTTAAGTTTTTTGACTTGCAATTATTGTGATTTTTTTTAATCGTTAATCTGGGTAATGAGGAGTACAACTAAGATTCTGTAAAGTTATATGCAAGTAAATTCGCATTTAGGTAATCAAATTCGAATTTGATACACTCATATTTGCTGTAAAATTAAGTTTCAAAATCAAATTTTAAAGTTTAAAATGGATTTACAAAACCAAAATCGAATTTCGGTATGATAATATGAAATGTTAAGTGAATATAATTTTTTTTTCATTTTTTATATCTATATTTATTTATTGCAATTATGTTAAATATATGAGAAGTAGTTGAGACTTAATACGTTGATTTAAAATTTTGAATGAGAAAGTTTGTACAAGAAAATATATAAGATAATATATGGTTACAAATATCTTAAGAATCTAGACTTTAAGTTATCTTGGTGACATTTTAAGTATTATGTAGTTATTTTTTAATCATATGATATCTCTATTTTTTAAAAATTAAAATCTATGTGATTCTTATTGTTGCCAGAAATGTTTTTATTTATTTATGTATATTATAATTTTTTTGTTAACATTTAATTTTATTGAAATTATAATTATTAAAAATAGATTATTCATTTATTTTTATGATTATTTAATTTTAAAATATTTTTAATTTTATGTTAGTGAGTTTAATTAAGAAATACTCATTAAGAATAATATAGTCATTTATATATATTTCTGAGTTTTCTTACTACCATTTTCAATTAGCTAACTAAATATAACATTTTCTATTCCTTTCATTTCTTTTTCTTTCGTGTCCTTATCGAACGTGTGTCTATCTTCATTTCCTTTCTTTTCTTTACATTTTATCATAATGTTCTCTGTGTTAATTGGGGAAATGGGAAGCGTGTCACACCTCGTTAACACCCCAAAATGAAAGAAGAATTGTCTATTAATCCATTTGTCCTCCCCAACCTTTTCATCCAGTTAAATTGTGGGGCCAGCAAGTTATATTAATTACAAATGATGTGGTTGAGGCAAGGCCTCAAACTGCCGGGTCATTCATTTTTTTTTTTTTTATCAACGGGTCATTCACTTAATGTGGATAGATTTTATTGTAATCATTTATAGTATTAATTTTGAGAATAGTGTCGAAAAGTCAAAATAATTGTTTTTTTTTTTTCATATTCAAACACTCCATGGACATGTGAAAATGAATTCTGAACTCGAATCATGATTATTTCATAAGCTTTCAAACACAATTCTATGAATATTAAAATCAATTGTAAACTTAGTTTTTGTTATTCTATAAACTACAAAAATTAATTTTTGAGTATAGTGTTGAAAAGTCAAAATAATTGTTTTTTAGTATTCCAAACACACGTTGTTGTGAAAATGAATTTTGAACTCAAAATCATGATTATATCATAAGCATTCAAACACAATTATGTGAATGTTAAAAATCAATTTTAAAATTTCAATAAAAGAATTCAATTATAAAATTAAATTATTTCATTCTATATAAGCTACAAAACACCATTATGAACCTCAACATTTAATAATATTTATATAATAAATTACTAATAGTTCATGCATTGGTAAATCATGAAAATTCAACTTGTATACTTGCTAAATATGATAAAGGGCGAATGAGCGAATTTAACAACAAAGTTTTTGGCCAAGAGCGTCTGGCACCACAAATTTTTTTTAGGATTTTAAATACACATAAAGTTTAAAAAAGGAAGCAAATTCAACACTGACGTTAAGTGTATTGTAACGTCCATGACTTTAAAATTGATGGGACCCACAAGCTATACAGATGTCACCTAATACTTTGAACACTGAATTTTTCTTTCCCCATTAGATCACACTTGTTGACAGCTCAGCCATATCTCCATTGAAGACTCAACCAAAAACAAAAAATAGAGAGACAAATTGACATGGGCTTACTTTCCAAGCAAACCTACCTTCTTCTTTGCCGCAGAGAGACAAAGATGAAACTGATCTTGTAGCTTCTCCTCTATCTACAAACCTGATCACCATACCCAATAAATCAAACCATTTCAGTATCCCTTACAAGTTACAACCATAGAAATGACAGGGTCTTACTTTCTAAGCTAAAATGGGAATAATGGAGGTCAAAATCGGAGGGGTCAATACTTGTTACCACCGGCCAACAACCTTCCTTCACATACTACGGCACGTCATGGCCACCAAATCTTTGACTGAGGACTCCGGCGTCATTACCAAGAATAACGCTAATTAATAATTCACATTTTCATCCATCCCTCCCCCTAATTAACAATAATTAATTAATTAAGACTTTGCTTTCCCCTTCCCCCTCCCTCCCTCGCTGGCCTAATAATGGCATCCAACCAAAGAAGGAGAAGCAGACAGCATCAATGGTTTCGTTTTAGCTGTCACCACCGCCGTCAACTGATCAAATTTGGAATCCTCCTCCGGGGCCGGCAGGTTTAGATCCAAAGACAGCACTTTTGGCTTTACTACAGCCACCATGGCCTCCGTCGTGGCATCTTCACAAGTCACCGCAGAAGGAGGGAGGGCGGCCATGGATAGGCAATGCCTTCTCATGTGGCCACCCAATGCCTGGCTCGACGTGAATTCTGAACTGCATATGGAACATTCATGAACCTTCCCCTTATTATTCATGTTGTTGTTGTTATTCCCCAATTGAACACAAATTTATGGGTTACCTTTTGTCTGACCTTCCTCATTGTCATAAATGTTCATAAATTGTTGCTTCTGCTGCGGCGGAGGCGGTGGTGGCGTTTTCTTCTCAATGAATTTGGGACAACCTTAGAGATGTTATGCTTATACCTTGCATCGATGGCAAGTTCTTGCCATTTCGGTGAGGTATGGTGGAAGCGAAATATGCTCACACAAAGAAACTTGAGAATTTTCCAAGAATGCAGAGGGTGAATAAATCGGCGGTATTAACAAATCTGATGCGAGGGAAGCCAAGAACTGTGTACAAGAGAGGAGCTTTGGCTGAGAGGCACATAATCAGTGGTCCCATCAATTTTAAAGTAATGGACGTTATAATACACTTAACGTCAGTGTTGAATTTGCTCCCTTTTTTAAACTTTATATGTGTATTTAGGGTCGTAAAAAAACTTTGTGGTGTCAGACGCTTCTGGCCAAAAACTTCGTTGTTAAATTTGCTCCTTCGCCCTATGATAAATAATAGCTTATCTAGTGGTTTTATAACAAATAAGGACTAAATCGAAATAAAAGTTCAGGAACTAGATTGAAAAGAGTTTATTAAATTTTAATTTTTTTAACATTTTATGAATTTAATCGGTAGAGTGAAGGTAAGGGAAAATCATATAAAATTCCCTTGATAAAGACACATGAGAGCTACATGACAGTATCTAGTGGAATTAGAAATTCCAAAAATAGATATAAAATTGGAAAAATATAAAAGTGCTTGTCTTAGCGAGTTTTTACCCCCTAAGGTAATAGTAAAAGTTAAAAGTTGAAAATAGGGAATATCATCATATTGAGTCATTATTTGCTAATAAAGTGATTAGAGTGATAAATAGTCAATATGTAGAGTGGCCTATCCAAAATCTGGAAACATACTAGAAAGTTCAAACCTAACCCTATTACCCTACTTCATCTTGTATCATTCCTCTGACTAGATAAAATATAATTCTTAACAGCATCAGACTGAGGTGTTAACTGCAATGCTGAGGTGTCACAGTCGGATTCAATGATGGCAATTAAGATGATTGGGTGTCGATGCATGGCTCATTGGTGGCAATGAACTGTTGAGGTGTCAAGCAATGGAGCTTATTTGTTTATTGCGTGTCACATGGCTAGATGAGGTGTCGAGAATCTGATAGTCAGTAAATCTCACGGCGACACGTGGCCAGCTACATGCAAATATTTTATTGATTTCCTCACCCTATAAATAGCTCATTCAGCCACAACATTCTTCACTCATCTCCTCTGACTCTCTCTGATTTCTTAAGATTTCTCTCTTAAGCAAAGTTAGTTTCTCTTATCTAAAGTAAGTTCGTAGGGTTGGAAAAGAAAATTTATATAACTCAAGTATAGGTGATCTAGTATGACAAAACTTTACTGAATCTCTGTGTGAGTTAATAATACCAGGTAGCAATGCTACTCTTCGCATACATTCTTATTGCTTGAGTATGTTGTTATTTTCTATGTTGGATTATCATGTTTTTGCTATGTGATTTGAATGTGATTGATGCTCCCGGATATGATGGTTTGGGTTTGGATGTGGTGATCCTTCCCAAACATAGGGTTAGAACATGGTGATCCTTCCCTACCGATGTAGCTTAGGACATGACGATCCTTCCCAACCAGAGGGTTAGGACATAGCGATCTTCCCTAACCAGAGGGTTAGGATATGGAGATCCTTCCCTAAATAGGCCTTGGACATGGCGATGCTTCTCTATAATTGTTGGTTAGGACATGGCGAATTCTTTCCAACCAGAGGGTTAGGACATGGTGATCCTTCCCAAAATAGGGCTTGGACATGGCGATCATTCCCTATCAATGTGGGTTTGGACATGGCGATCCTTCCCTAAATAGGGTTTAGTTATGGCGATCATTTGCTATTAATATGGGTTAGGACATGGCAATCCTTCCTATACAAAAGGCCAGGACATGGTGATCCTTCCCTTAAACGATGTGGGTATGGTGATCCACCCCTTAGTGAGATAGGGCATGACGATCTTTCTCACATATGTTCTTGCTTGTGATAAAACTGTACTGATTATGTATGAATTATATGTTGTTCATGTTTACATATGCTTGATTTGTTTGTGAATGCAACATGAGTTATTGAGGAATCCCTATTACTATTGAGATTTCTCCCTGAAATATCACCCCTCCACATCTAACCTCCATAGGTGATCATGCACATGGAAGCAAGGATTAAAAAGTTTTAAGTTAGGATATATCTTCAACATCATGTTTTGAAGTTAATAGCATGAACCAGTCTTTTTAATATGTACTAGGATAAACTATATTGTATCATTAATGCTATGTTTTGTATGCTACTAGTATACTATGAGAAGACTTTGTAATATTATATGAGTATAATGTATGTTTCTTTTAGCAGGTTTCATGTTTGGCCGCCCCTTGGTAACTTGTCTGTTCAACATGTAAATCAATGGAACACAAAAAACCCATATATGCAGAAGAAATATGTTCATAAGAAATATAATTTTCTAGTGGATATAAACAATTAGTCTTATATATTGATTTTCTCTCACATCCAAGAGCAGAACAAACAAAATCTTTAGACCAAATCGGTGGCTTTCTTACTCTAGTGTCTTGAATTTTTGACCTCTCTATCCTAATGTCCTCAGATATTTCAGAGATGTTTCTCCCTATATGTGGCTTTCTACATGTAAAGGTTCTTTAACAGATTATTGTGGACTCAAGAAATTATCCTCTAAGAGATCATACCAAAAGATCTCTCTTAAGTCATTAGCTATAAAGGGACTTTTTCTAGGTAAGAAATCTTTAAAAGGAAAGATATTTTCCATAAAATTCACGTCTACTCATAAATAGCACTCCCTTCTTTTAATAGTAAGAAACCCTTTTGATGATTAGGATAACGAAGAAAAACACAAGAAATTGATGTAGGTTGTAATTTATCATGTGTCTTTAGGTTAGTAGCATATGCCTTTGACCCAAACACTCTAACATGTCCTAGGCTTCGCATCCTACCATAAATATTCTCATAAGGGGTTTTGTATTCTAAGACCTTGGAAGGGATTCCATTAAGTAGATGAACTGCCATTAGAAACACACTCTCCCCAATATTTCACTGGTACTCCTGATTGGATAATTAGACTCCTAGTGACTTGCATTATAGTTCCGTGTTATCTTTCAACAACCCCATTTTATTCTAGGGTATATGGGAAACTTGTCTCATGTATTATTCCATTCTGTTTTAAGAATTTTTGCAACTCATTATTTGTAAACTCAGTCCCATTATCACTTCCAATTGATTGATTATATTCTCCTAATATGTGCAAAAAATTGTGTCAACACGAGCATAAAATTTTTTAACATGCATGACAGTTTCTATTTTTGATTTCATAAAAAATACCCAAGTTCCCCTAGAGTAATCATCCACAACTATCAAGAAATACTGAAAACCTTGATGAGTTGGGGTTTTATAAGGCCCCCATTCATCTAAATGCAGCAAAAATCAAAGCATGTTTGGGATTTACTGCAACTTGGGGAAAGAGGAAATTTGGATTGTTTTGCCTGAGCACAGATGTCACATTTATTACTCATCATCCTTTTGGAATCAACCATATCCAAGTGTTTCATTACAGAGAATGCAGCATGTCCAAGTCTAGAGTGCCAAAGGCATACATCAAGAGATCTATCAGTTCTAATACTATTATATGTAAAATTCACTGAGTTACATGCATTTTCAGTTTGCAAAACGTACAATTCAGCAATCATGTCACCAATCAGCTTCATTTTCCCATCCTGAAGGTCCTGCATTATACAGTGATCAGGAAAGAAAGATAACATGCACCTTTGATCTTTTGTCACTCTAGAAACAAATATGAGATTGAATTTTAGCTTAGGCGCATATAAAACATCTGTCAAAATTAAATCTTTATTTAACCTAACATTTCCTATATGAGTGATTATCATGCGATTACCATCTAGGATCTTATTATCTTTAATGGAACCTTTATATGTTTTGCAATTATTCAAAAGTGTTATTGTCACGCCCCAAAATACTAAGGCGTGACCGGCACGAAGTATAAGGTAATCTCACTTCGTAAGCCCTTTTCAACTAACTATTTCTTATTGATATTTGACAAATACTCTTTCAATCATATCATATTAGATAGAATTATAATATTTATTCAGGAATATTCTATCCTGTATGTTGAGCACACATTTCTTTACCAAACAACTTTCCAAAAATCTACAATTTTTAAGCATTTTCATTCATAGCTTATAAAACATTTTTCTATTAATGCATATAAAAAGAAATGTGCAAGGGATGTGAACTTCCTTGGAACAACTTTTATTTACAACAAAGAATAAATCAACCTTTAAAGTTACTTTAAATAAAAATTCAGTAAAAAAAATTATTCACTAATTTTAAGAAAAACTTTAAAAACTTGTCTAATCAGAGGAACTAACACAAAACGATTAGCAAGCGCAGCACAAGCCACGAAAAACAAGCGCGACACGAAGGCCACTAACAAGCGTAGCTCAATGCTACGAATATCACGCGCAACCCAGATGTTACGAATAACAAGCGTAACCCGAATGTTACGAATAACAAGCGTAGCTCAAGGCTACGAATACCAAGCGCAACCCGAAAGCCACGAATAACAAGCGTAACCCGAAGGTTACGAATAACAAGTGTAGCTCAAGGCTACGAATACCAAGCGCAACCCGAAGGCCACGAATAACAAACGTAACCCGAAGGTTACGAATAACAAGCGTAGCTTGAGGCTACGAATACCAAGCGTAGCTCAAGGCTACGAGTATTAGCATTTTGTGACTAGCTCCTCTGCTCAGAGCATCCCTATCATTATAAGAAAATTGTTTCCTCCAGTTTGTGAAAATCGCTAATGAGTGGAAAAAAACTTCATATTGAATTAGAAATTGTACAAGATCTTCATAATCCATTAAATAAATGTTCTCTACTTACTTGCAACCATATCTTAAATATCACACCAGTCTTTCAACATATGTCACTTGATCGAACTCTTAAACCTCATTTCTTGCTATCTCAAGATTAGACTTGAGTTAAAGATAAATAGATATTGTAGTTCCTTTCTTACAACAATTAAAATTTTAGTAAGACATGCATATAATTAAACTGTAATATCCCAAAAATCCAAGAAGTTTTAAAACAGCTAGTTAATAAATATTAAGGAAGATAATTAGGGCCTTAAGGAAATAGAGATATTTGAGATTTTAGAAAAGGAATTATTATAAGAATAAGGGCCCAAGATAGTTATATAAGCTTGTGAATTAGAAAAATTATATATTCCAAAAGTTTATATGTAGCAAGTTTCATTTGGAAGTTTATTATTGGGATCATAAAAGAGCTTAATATGCATGTCTAGGACATGTCAAATAGTCCCAAAATAATTAGCTATCTTGTTCCAAATAAACACAATTTTATTTAGCAAGCTTCCAAAGCAATGTTCATTAATAAAGGTATCTCGGACACATGGCTTTTTCTTGATACAAGAGTTAATTTTGGGCTTCAAGAAGAAGCCATATTGCTTCATAAAACACTCATGGTCGTGGCTTCATGCATGGTTTATAATGACAAATTATCTATCTTGGACACTTGGCGTTGCATGAAACAAAATCCTTGTCCATCAAGTATATATGTTTGGTCTTCAAATTGTTGTATGTGTGGCAACTTGCGTGGCTTTTTGCATGGCTTGTAATGACCACTATTCTTGAAGAAAGACACATGGCCTTTATTCTTGACTCATGGCTTGAAAATACTCCCTCCCTAGGCTTGTGCTTGCCGTCCAAGAAGTCCATTTCTTGGCCTTTTAGATGAATGCATGCGTGGCCTCATGCATAAAGGCCACACATTTTTTTACACTCGAAGAGACACATGGCAATTGCAAGAAAGAAGCGTTTCCATGAAGTTTATATATTCTTGGCCTTCAAGAATCAGTGAGTGCGTGGCCTTTGTATGCTTCATAGGTTGCCACCCATTTTGAGGTAAAGACAAGTGGCATCTCTTGCAACAAGTCTTGCCCTCCAAGTTCATGTGTGGCTTTCTCTACAAGTTGCATGTGCTTGGCCGTGAAGCTTAATTTGCCTATAAATAGATGCAAGAGGAGTGTGGGAGCTGATGAGTGAACGTGAGTTGAGTGGTCTCGGGCAGAGAAAATAATAGAGAGAGAGAGAAAGAAAAGAGAAGAAGAGAAAGAAAAAAGAGGAAGAAAAATAGAAAGTCAAGGAGGCCTAGTTAGAGGAAGTGCTTTAGAAAGAGATTCTACAAGAGGTAGCTTTAATTTGCAATTTTGTATATTTTGTTTTGGTTGCATGTATATTATTGCCATTTATGCTGCAGTTAGGCATGAGAATATGTAATATCCTTACTCAGTTTGTTTTGCCATGATCATGTGTGAAATAGTTACAGTTTACAGTTTACAGTTTTGTAAGGTATTATTCTCATTGGCTTATTTTGCATGCTTAGTTTTTACATTACATTATATACTAATTGTGATTATTGCTACTGAGATTTCCCCAAATCTCACCCCCTCTTTCTATGTCCCACCCATAGGACCGAGCACTTCTAAAGGAAAGGAGAAGCAAGCAAATTTCTAGCTAAGGCAAGAAGGACCCGAAATATTTTGGAGTTTTAGTTAATTATCATATTTTGGTCTGTATGTATAAACTCCATAAGGAGCCTAATTAGTTTAAAGACCTGCAAAGTAGTCAAGAACATGAACTCTACTTCAAGTAGAAAGCTATATCTACACATAGAAAAATTATGAGAGTTTGTGAAAACGTTTTATTGTGGCTAATATTTCGACAGGTTATAGATTGAGTTAGGCCGTGATATTTTCCAGATTTATAGTACACATCCTAAGCTTTAAATCAAGTACTCATGCAAAATTTTTAGATGTGTAGATTAAGAGATATGAATTTTACAAGTTAGGCATAAAAGCAGAAAAATTCCTGCGAAATTTCAACATGCCTGGAATATAAAAAGGATTTTTCAGTAATAATGGGACCAGATTGAGCCAAGGTTTTATCATGGTTATAAAGAATATTTTAAGAGCTAAAATTTGAGATATGAACCACTATTTTGAGTTTAAAGGAATTAACTATGAATTTTCGAAGTTAGAAGCCCAAGTAAGATATTTAAGCAAAGTTTTAAGTTTACTGATATCCTTGGGTTTTAATAAGAAGCTTTAGTGGTTCAAACATATCAAAGGGCTCTAAATAATGTCCCTAGAGTAAGGTGTTACATAAACTTCCATCCCTCGTGCCATGGAAAAAAAAATAACATTTAAACGTGACTCTTCTTGCAAACAATTCATAAAATACCTTATAGGCATCCAAAAAACTCAATAACCAGTCCACTTATTCCTCAAGTTAAAAGGCACATATTTCCAATCATCCACATTCAAACAAACTCTCGAAGCCTATGAAACCATGTTTGTTAAGCTTTAACTTTTCTCCTTGCGCCACACATAGCCACATTATTAAAATATAGCACAAATTCACACAACCCACTGCGGCCATACCCATTTAGGAAAAGAGAAGTTTTGTACGCATACCACCACACCCACCCACATAATGTTAAGAATTCCATTGTCATGCAAAAGAGGAAGAAAAGAGGCTTATTGCAACATACCCATATTCAAGAGACATAGCAAGGTGATAATGGAAAAAGTTTAATAAAGGAAAGATAGCATACACAGCTTTTTATTATAGACTCATTGGGAGAATTTAAATTCAAATTTCCACTTTTCATTCTAGCCTTGATCAAGGCGTGGCTGTTATGAAAGAGGTAAGAAGTGATTTTCCTACTTCATAATCAATAAGTATCATTATTCAACTCTTGACCACATGCCTATCATAATTTTATATTACATCATGCTTTCTATATTGTTCCCAAAACTTTGGACAGCATGTCCCTCCTTTTTCCTAGATTCCCAACTTACAAGATTTCAAGCACAACTTAAAGAACCATAATAAACATGATCATAGCCATAATATCCGTCACTTATATCTTAGTCCAAGTACTATTTTATTCTTCTTCTTTTTTTCTTCCGTTTGAAACCATTGAGGCCTCAACCTCCTCTCTTTTTAAAATATATCAATCATCAAGCTTTCAAAGACAAAAGGGGTTTAAAACGCAAGAAGTACAATACAAAGATTAAATTGTGATCAAATATTACTTACCTAAGGAACTTGATCTTTCTTCTTTCCTTTCTCCTTTTCCTTCACTGCATTTTTTTCCTCCCGACAGTCTCGACTCACTCCTTCTTTTCTCCTGGTTGAATTGGCCGAATAACGAGGCTTCAAGGGAGTGTGTGTCTTTTTCTCTCATCGTTAGGCAATTTTAAAGATTCATCTAATTCCACCGCCATTCCCAATTAATACTCTCTTGAATAATATGTGGTGTAAATTTATTCCTTGTCCCCTCATCCTTCTCTACCACGCCACACCCTTTAGGAGAATTATTTTATTTGATTTGTTTGTTTATTTTTTTAAAAGGATTGATAAATGAAATCACTTCCCAACCAATAAAGCATCTCTACATCCAATCACATTTGGCCAAATTAATACTTTTAATTATCATTAGCTTACTTCTCAAAGATGAATATTGGCCATGCATTTTAATCTTCCATTCTTGCCCTTGAAATAAATTTAATCTCTCACTTTGACCTTAGATGTGATGTTAATTACTAAGCTAGCCATCCATCCATTTTAACCATGGTAAATTTTTTTATTTATCATAATTAATTCCTTCACATATTTGAGATTATTTTCCTTAATTAATTCTTTAAAGAATTCATAACTAATAAAATCAATTCATTTTTCCAAAAATTCATTCCTCTAATAAAATAATCCTCCCCTATTGTTTTCGAATTATTGAAGGCATTCTTGTATTTTTCATAAGTTAAATTTGGGTAATTTTCCTTTAATTAACCAAAATACTTGATAATTCTTTAAAATTCATTTTATAAAGTCTTTTTCTCATTCTTAAACTCATATGGACCTTCACACATCATTTCTATATTTTCTTTTTTTAATTTTCCTGCATTCTCAAGAAAATTATTGCTATGGCCTGTAACTTCCTGAAAATTACTTTCCTATCTAGACTCAGACTTATCCTCAATATTTTTCTTATTTGGGCCTTTACATGATACTTGTCCCATTTCTGTCCTTATTCCTCTCATCTATGGCATTTGAACTTTGCTAGAGTCTCTCATGATATTTGCACTTTGACCTAGAAAAACAATTCATTTACGATTTAATCCCGATTTAATCCCTGATAACCATTTCACCTTTTCAGGACACTTTTGAGACCTCAACTCAATGTGGTCTTGTAGCTAATAAATTTAACTTATTTCTTAAACTTCCAAACCTAGAATTTGGGATATTACAGTTATACCACCTACCAAATGCAAAGTTGCTCCTGAATCTAAAATCCACATAACATCTGATAAATCACAATTATAAGTAGGAGGGGGTTCTCTGCTGCCCCCATCCGGCTGCCCGAAAATTTTGGGGCAGTAACCTTATATTTTTTTTTAATTTTTTATACCATTATATTAAATTCTACATTAAAAGAATGACATTTTGATATATTATAGGAAAAAAAACAGACATGTTTTCAATTTGTTATGATTTTCCAAAGATTAGGCACTCCAAAATAAGGCTGTATTTTTTCATTAAGAGTACCTAATCTTTGAAAAATCATAACACATTGAAAACATATCCATTTTTTGCCCATAATATATCAAAATGTCACTCTTTTAATGTAGCATTTATTGGTATAAAAAACAAAAAAAAATATATAAGATTACTGCCCCAAATCATTGGGGCAGTTGAGGGGGCATCCGACACCCTTATCCCTTATTAGTAATGGCCAAAACTGTACCAGTAAGGGCATATGTTGTAGGCTTTGCATCTCTGATGATCATGTTTATGATCCTTTCATACTCCTATTGTGTGAATGAAGGAACCACAGTAGTCATGTTCGCTTGCTCTTCAGCAACGTGTGGCGAATCCTTTTCTCTTTGTCCTGATTCTTTTCTTTGTTTAACTTTGCTCCCTTTAAAATTTGGAGGGTACCCGATTATTTCATAACAGTTCTCTCTAAGATGACCTCTTTTGTGGCAATAAGTACATGTTGGGACAACTTCTCCTCATCCTCAACCCCTGCCTCGACTGTCCCTCTTGCTGCCATGGCAATTCCTTCACTGGGAATTGCTTTCTTGGTGTTGATTATTGCTTTCTGAGCTTCATCTTCTACCATCATATTGTATGTATCGTTCACATAGGGCAATCATGAAAGAAGAAAGATGTGACTTCTTGCTTGGTTATAATGCAACACCCCAAAATTTCAAGAATATTGGGGTATTATTTGATATTTAAAAAAGCCTTATAAATAAATTTAGGAGTTTAAGCATATCCAGAGAACTTATTTTTGGAGTAAATTCAGATTAAATTGAAAGGAAAATGGTAATTAAAATTAGCAAGGAAGGACATAATGGGGAAGAGAAAATGAAAATGAAGGACATAATGGGGAAGAGAAAATGAAAATGACAATATCTGCTCCTAGTTGAAAATATCTTTCTTTATAATAGAATGGGCTTTGTCAGAAAAACTCATTCAAACAGAAATGAAGTTGGAATAATGTTTCAAAGAAAAAATTTAAATTTTTCCGTATTTTGGGCTTATGATATTTCCAAAAGTGGTTATAATTCAGTTAAAATGCTATATAGTATAATATTATATTAAAAATTTACGTGTTACATATAAGACTCATTCAGTCTAGAGCTGGTCATATGGGCCGAAGCCTGTGGGCCAACTCGAAACCCGTAAAAAAATATGGTTATGGACTCGGAAAAATAGAGCCCATATTAAAATGGTCTTTTGGGCCCGAACCAGTCAAGCCCGAGCCCGTGACGGGCTAGCTTGTTAAACTCGTGGGCCAACCCGAACCCGTTTTCCATTTTTTTTAAAAAACAAAAACAAACCCTATCTTCCCTTCCTAATGAGTCTCATCTCATCTTCAAATTAGTAATTGCAAAAGTAAATGATTCCATCAAAATGCCTATTACTCAATAAATTCAACGATAACGACAGCTCATACGCACTTAAATCCTTCCATTTTTTTTTGAACTGAAGCTTAAATCCTTCTTTTTCTCCATTCTCTCCCATACTTTTGACCTCATTTTTTTTACTAAATTTCCTTCCATACTTACCATGTTTCCATCTTAACTCTTGCTCCTTACACTCCACATAATTAAAAATAACTGTGTACTATTAGTAATTTATCAATGTGTCTGAATGGACCTTTAAGATTAAAAATGTGAACAAATGTAGAAACTCCTAGTTGAGATTACTTTAGTAAAACTTTATAATATACCAGGAGATTAAATCCTTTGATAACATTTTTGGCACAAAAAAATGTAAAACATATCCACTTGATGGCTAGTATTATGCTTCTTCATTTGCTAATAGCAATTTATTTATGAGTAGAAAAATGATAATGGTATAATTGATTTTGTATTGGAAATTGGAAATTTGGCCTTTTGAATTTTAGATTTAATTTAGGTATATGTTGTATTTTGGAATATTTGAAGTTGAACATTGTATTATATATTTTACTATCTATCATTTTTGTTATTTGAAATGTGTTAAAAACTTAAACTTGAATTTATAATCTTATGTTGTATATTTATATTATAATTAGATTGTAAAACGGGGGTATTCATTCAGAAAAATGGAAAATTGATAAAAATGGGCTCAACCCAAAACGTGAACAAAATGGTCTGAGCTGAAAATTCAATCCATTATTTAAAACGAATTTTTTTGCCGACCCCGTTTTTTCACGGGCTTTGTTGAGCCTGACCTGAACCCATCAGGCTCACCCGTACTACCAGCTCTAATTCAGCCCCGTCAAGAATTGAAGTAATTTCTATTGTTGGAATACCACTTTGTTCCTTATTATAAGTCCAACTACCACAAATTTTTTGTTCCAAAATATAAGTTCAGTTTGGGATCAATTAATACTATTGTGACTCATTTGCCCCTGTATTGGAAATAGAAAAGATGAGAGAGAAGGTTAAAATGTATATAATATTATTTTGACACCTATTCTTAACTAAGGGCAAAGTTAAAAAAATATGATATATTTAATGCTATAACTTCCACTCCTTGGTATGTGAGAAGTAGTTAGGGTGGACTTAACAGAGTAGTACCTCACTATATACTTTGGAAGTATGACAGGTGCACAATGGAATATATACCAAGGCCGATTGCCCTTCCCAAAGCTCCTTCAATTTTGAGAAATATGTGGTAACTGACAGCGATCCTTGCCTAAGACAATTGATTTCTCGGTGTAAGGAGAAAAATCCAATATCCAGTTTTCTTGTAGAAAAAATAACGGATGGGTAAATGGCGGATTGTCGGCGGTGAGTTTACCACTAATCTCAGCATACTTGTCAGCATTCTTGTTAGAATTGTTACCCTTGTTCTTGTTCTTAGTCATCGCACCTTTGCTTGGTTTTACACTACGCTAGGGATTTCGTTGGTTAGGGTTATGACTTATGAGCGATATCGAATGAAAGGCCCTGGAATGGAAGTCTCTTGATACTATGAAAGAATCCTTAAATCAGCAACTAATGCGCGTATGACTGTGAGAAAAAGGAAATTCTCTACTTCTAAAAAAATGAGGAAACTAAATGCATAGTGTTTATACTTTAGAATGATATTTGGCCCTAATTTATACAATAAATTGAAGTTGGGCATGCGGCTCCATACGTACATTGATAATAAATACTAAATAGGCCCTAAACCTGCTAATACACTAATTCTTACAGCGACACTCCAGATTTAAAATTTTTAACTGAATATGTTTTAATATAACTTATATTAAAAAATAGTATTTTAACCATCACTACCACAGAAAACACCTATAGCGGCGCTTTTGAAGTGCCGCTATAGTTGGCGCCAAAATAAGTCAAGTGACCTATAGCGGCGCTTTGGCGACCATATAGCGGCGCTTAATTACCCAAAAGCGCCGCTATAGGTCATGTTTTAATAAAATTTATTAAAACTGAAAAGGCCTATACAGGCACTTTTTACAAAAAGCGCCGATATAGGCCTCTCTATAGCGGTGCTTTTGGGTAATAAAGCGCCGGTATAGGCCTTTCTATAGTGGCGCTTTTCGTAAAAAGCGCCACTATAGGTTATATTTTTTTTAAAATATACAATTTGTTTTTTAATTCACACCCACCTGCATCATTGCAAAAATTCCAGCAATTCTATACAATTCCAGGCAGTCCATATACACCAGTAACTCAAACAGAGAAGAATATGTACAATAAGACCAAAAGCTACATTGTTCAATTAAGAAAAAAAGCATACATACTACTAGTTAGGCTGTCCAATTTGAGAGAACAGAGGTTGTACATAACTACACCATTATTCAATTAGCGCTTTCATCTTCTCCCTTGACAACATGAAGCAACGTGTGTCTGGGTAATACTGCGTAAAGAAATTTAAATGACAATTAAATTTACTTGAAATCTAACAAGTACAAACACTTAGATTAGGAAAAATATAAAACTTACTGTCAATGGGATGTTATCTCGATCACGTGATACGATATCCCTCATATAATGCATGACATAGTATTGACAGTCGTTGTCATTGGGTTGATGTGGGCATTGTAACAAAAAATATGGAATATCATATAAGAGAAGTTACGTTATGGTTTAAGTAACGATTGTTTGAAAAATTGAATAACTTGTAAAACCTGAACTTTGAGCCACGGATAAGCATCTTTCTGGTCATGGGTTTTGGAATAATTGTACCCATTAGCAGCCCGATAACTAGTCAATGCTCTGGAAATAAAACATATTAAATTAATTTTTATAGCTTGGGTCGGTCATATAAAATGACAGATAATACAACACATTCAAATAATGTTGACATTCACTTACTCATTGAAGAGACGCATCAAATCCGGACGATTATCTGGTTTAGCAGATTCCACAGGATCCAAATAGTAAATAAGTGGATCCGGCTATACTGTCGGATTGATGACAAGCAAAACCCAATGTAGCCTAAGACGTTTTATAACGTTATATCAGTATATATATCAATGATGATTGGAGCTAAGAATACGATGAAAGCTATCATGCTTATACACTTACCCTATATTAATTGGAGCTAAGAATAAAGTTCTACCTGTTGCCTTTAAAGTGAAACGCTTCTTAATCGCTTTGAACTGATCATCACATTTCATACCCTTAATTTGCACCGACCCATCTTTCATCAAGCACCTCCATGACCTGATCCCTAGAAAGAAGCTCATTGAAATTTGACTCGCCAAATATAAGCCTGTTGAATGGGATTATGACAATAGCATCGCGAGATACGGTAGCTGCAAATGCTCGCAATCGAGCACGATTTGGCGTTTCAGCACTTGTATCTTGGATAACAGGAGCAGGCACTTGAACTTTCTTCTTGCCCTTTGCTTTTGTTGCCTATAAACAATATAAATAGAAAGTTTCAAAAATTCTTCCAATAAGAAGAGTGTTAGTTTAAATTAATTAGCAAATAACCACCTGTGACACTGGACCAGCTCGTGAACTCTTTTTCTTCAATTGAGCAGCTAGGCCACCTGTACCTTTTACACTAGCCACTTGTGCTTTCTTTCCCAGAGCCTCTGTACCATGTAAAAACTTATAAATAGTAAAAGAGCGTTATTCCAAAACAAATATTGCTAGTCTAAACATTATTAGTAAATAACCACCTGTGGTATTGGCTCAATCAAACTGATGGGCCAAGAAACATATGCACCAACAACATCTTCGACCTTAGTCATCTCATCAGGAGTAGGGAATGGTAACGATGCATCCCTATTCCGGGAGACTTCAATCATAACCCTCAATATATTTTTAGGAAACGGAGAATTGTGCAGGATCCTGTTTGAAGTGTTGAAGACCGTACCGATCACAACTACTTCACTGAAAGATTGATCCTTATACAGGTTGCACCTTGATTCGCCCTACAAAAGAGTTGACAACGTTAGCTCCCAATTGATAATATAACAGTATCACTACAAGTTTATAAGTACAAAAGACAAGAATTACCTGAGGAATTTGAGCCCTAGGTATCGTACAGCTATCCCTGATGCTTGGACTCTCACAGGAAGGAACGTTACCTTGTTGCATGAAGTTCGACATTTGTGATCCAACATTGTTACGCTGGAAAAATTCGTACATCATATCTTGCCGTCTTTGCATTTCCTCATTCCTTCTTTGCATTTCAAGCACAGTCTCCCTCAGAGTGTTGACTTCATCTTTCAACACAGAAACTTCACTTTGTGTTACCCGCTTTTGGCGGCCAAAGTAAGCTGAAGGCGTGACACCTATACCAGTGCCCCAAACACGGCCTGAATACTCAAGACAGTCAAGTGCTCTGTTGAGGATATCGCCTTGGCCAAATATATTGACCTCCTCGGGCGATTCCTGTGTTAACATATCCTATAACAAGAAGGATTATTAGTTATTAGGTTAGGAAATTCACTAATAAAAAATTACAAAGTCCAAGAGAATGACTTACACATTGTTCACGGACTCTTCTAACCTCTTCGTGAACAATGGTTCCGTCGCTTTTGGAGTGTCCTTTGATCCAGACCCTAAATTGTGGAGGGTGACCTTCTAAACCCTCTTCATGAATCTGTCAAGGTAAAACAGGTGAACTTATAAATTAATTACATAAACATTAATTCACTATTTTAGAAGCAAAAGGACGTTACTAACATACCATCTCGTACTCCAATTCTGGAAATGTTTTTCGGCCGCCTAAATAGGGATACGCACAACTTTTAGCCGCCTGGCTATTTTTTTCTCTTCTTTCCCGAAACTCCTCTGATAAGAGTGATTGCACAAATTCATCCCACTGTGCTTGAGTTATGACCCCTTTATATGTAGATGGGGGTGTTGGAATGACCTCCCCGTTTTCATCTCTCATATATAATGTCGACAAATCTGAACGGAAGTTTCTGTGTATTTTTGAAGCTTTCCTCATGACATAGTCCCTGTGAGTCTCATCGATATGAAACACAGTCTGTAGCAATAGAAATCATATTAAATTTGTTAGTTACAATGTTATCATGATGAAATTAAACTTAATTGTAAAAAAATAGCTTACCTGAACCTCTGACCAAATCTCGCCGTCACATGTTTTCCTGTTTACTTTTCTCCAATCTGTAACTGTAATAGGAACTTTATTACGAACAGTGCATCAAACGAAACCGGTAAGGGCCTTCGCACTCTTTCCAAATAGTTGGCCATTGTCGTTCCATATAAGGGCTGTCTTTTTTCCCTTAGCTCTACGTTTGAGGAGATCACGCATAATGGTCTTGCCACGATGAACTTGGTCCTCAACATGTGCTCTACCCTCATCAATAACTTGCTGGGCACTCTGTGGTGCTTCCTCCTCCTCAGGTACGTTTGGATCCATTGTCTTGTAAAATAATTAAACAATATATGATTTTAGTGCATGCATATGCATATAATGAAATAATTCGTAGTAAAAAAATAAGAAAATACATACAAACTTAAATCATTATGATGGCATTCGACTCCTTTTTCTCATTGTTATATTATCCAAAATTGTTGGCTTCCTCTTTTTTGTGGGATTTAGGGTTGTGTTGACCCAAATGCCTTCTTCATGATCACCCCTTACATAAACAGGCTCATCTTCGTCATCATATCCGTCTGCATCAAAGTCTTCTGCCAGTAATGTATCAAAGGAAGGATCATCTTCAATCATATTCATATCTTCATCATTGCTTCCTTCATCAACTTGTTCGGCATAATTTTTATTCGACTGAATGACAACTGACCAATTCTTCTTAGAAGGATCTGCAATGTAAAAAAATTGTGCCGCTTGAGACGGTAGAATGTAAGGATCATCCTTATATCCAACTTTAGAAAGGTCAACCAATATAAACCCAAATTCATCTAACCGTCGTCCACTATTATTGTTAACCTACTGACATCGGAACACAGGAACTCTGAACATGGTGTAATCTAACTCCCAGATGCAATCAATCACACCAAAGTGTATGACATATGTGCATAGACGGGATTTGTATCTCTTGCACTGGATATATGTCATGCCTCGGCAACAACTGTGACTCCACTATTCTGCATTGTGCTTTTCTCATCATGACCTTTTGTATAGATTGTGTAACCATTGATTGCATAGGCAGTGTAAGAAAATGCATGCAAACCCGGACCTTTCGACAGCCAGAACAATCTTTCACAAACTGATCCAGCGTTAAACTCAAGCTGCTGACAAATACGCGCATTGAACCATCTAATGAAATGTTTGTTGTGCTCCTTTGTAATCAAATTCTCATTTCTATCACCATGAATTTCCCGAAGAAGTTTTTTGTGTTCTTCAACAAATGTTTCAACCTCAGGAGTATTGTGAAGAATATACAAGTGAGCTAGCTCCCTTTCAACATTTGAAATGCGTATTAAGTTGAACCTACTCATTCCTTTCCCCGTTAATCTCCCGTCGTGACAAGACTTGGGTAAACCAATAGGTTCAATATTTGATAGGTAATCTGCACACAAATCACTCGCTTCTTCAATGATGTATCATTCAGTAATACACCCCTTTGGTCCATATCTATTTTTAACATACCCCTTTAAAACTTTCATGAACCGTTCAATTGGGTACATCCATCTCAAATAGACTGGGCCGCACAGTTGAACCTCTTTGACCAAGTATACTGTAAGATGAACCATGATGTCAAAGAATGAATGGGGAAATACATTTCAAGTTCGCACAGGATACAAAAGATCTATCTCTGCAAATCCTGCAACTTTGTTGTATCAACCACTTTACTACAAATGAGTTTGAAGAAGATACAAAGTCTGGTGATCGTGCTCCGCAATTTCTTAGGTAAAATGTTGCGTATGCCGACTGGTAAGAAATGTTGCATCAGGACGTGACAATCATGAGATTTTAGGTTCTTCAACTTCAACTCTTTCATGGACACAAGGTTCTTTACATTTGAGGAGTAGCCTTCTGGAACTTTGATTCCATTCAGAAACTCACAAAATGATCTTTTCTCTTTCTTCGAAAGGGTGTAAGCTGCCGGAGCTAAATAAGTGCGGTATCCTCTCTCGACAGGTGCTAACTCTTGTCTTATTCCCAACTTGACCATATCTAACCTCGAATTAACACCATCCTTACTTTTCCCTTGCATATTCAGCAACGTGCTAATTAGGTTATCACAGATGTTTTTTTCAATATGCATCACATCAAGAAAATGCCTAACATATAAGGACTTCCAATACGGGAGTTCGAAGAATATGGATCTCTTCTTCCAACCACTTGTCAACACATTTTTTGCGAAAAGCTTACCAAAATCATTCTCCAACGCCTTCACCTTTTCAAAAATGCTATCCCCGCTCAATGTCTTTAGTGGCCTACCTTCTTTTGAGTTCCTGTTAAACGCCTTTTTCCACCTATGCCAACGATGTTTTAACGGCAAGAACCTCCGATGTCCCATGTAAACATTTTTCTTACAATGATCCAGTCGCATCGAATGGGTATCATCTTCACATACAGGGCACGCACCATATCCTTTGATGCTGTATCCGGATAAATTGCCATATGCTGGGAAAACATTTATCGTGCCAAACAACATGGCTCTCAATTTAAAACTTTCTTCCTTACAGCCATCAAAAACAGTCTCACCTGAATCCCACATATGCTTCAGGTCTTCAATCAAAGGATCCAAGTACACATCTATATCGTTGCCCGGCTGTCTAGGCCCAGATATAAGGATAGAAAGCATCATAAATTTGTGTTTCATAATTAAATTTGGGGGGAGGTTGTATATCATCAGAATCACCGGCCATGTGCTGTGAGTACTACTCTGAACTCCATGTGGATTGATTCCATCGGTTGCCAATGCAAACCGTAGATTTCTTGGTTCTTCACCAAACTCAGGATACTCATAATTAATTTTTTTCCATTGGGGAGCATTTGCAGGGTGCCTAAGTTTAGTGTCTTTAATCCTTTCATCGGCATGCCAAGTCAAAAGTTTTGCAACATCCGCATTATTGAACATGCGCTTCAATCTTGGAATGATCGGAAAGTACCACAAGACTTTAGAAGGACTCTTACCTTTCTTTCCATACTGAGATGTGTTGCATTTCGGACACTCCTCCAACCATGCATACTGATTTCAAAATAAAATACAGTCGTTGGGACATGCATGTATTTTCTCATATTTCATACCGGTCGAGTGGAGAATTGCCTCGTACGTTTTCGAGGGGAGTACATTTCCTTTTGGGAGTATATCTCGCAGAGCGGAAAGTAGCGCAGTGAAACTTGCGTTACTCCAACCGTATCGCGCTTTCAAGTTATACAATTTAAGCACCGTACGCAATCTTGTGTATCTGATGCATCCCACATACAACTGCGTCTCTGCATCGCTTTTAAGTGTTTGAAATATTTCAGGATCCTCGTCACCCACCACGTTCAACATTTCTTCTAGATCATCGCTCTTATCACACATGTCTGTGTCAACCACATTTGAAGCGCTATTAACATCAGGTACCCGGTCTCCGCCAGAATACTCATACGTCTCACCATGCTTTGTCCAACGTGTATAAGACGGATCGATTCCATGACAAATTAAATGACCCAACAGGTCAAGAGGGCGAAGATGCTTTCCATAAACAAGACATACAAGGGCACACAATTCTGTTAGCATTCTCTGCATGCTCAGCAGCAAATTCCATGAACTCTTTTGCTCCATCTATATATTTCCTAGAACGTCGATCACAAGACATCCATTTCCGATCCAACATTATAACATACTAAAGTAAAATGTCGGTAAGATGTATATGACTTACTCATTAGGTAGCCACCTTATGATGTTACCTTATTTTCTTAACAAAAAATCGGCAGCATAACGGCTAAAAGATGAACGTTCCCAGGCTCAAGGCCCTCTCTTTTTTACATAGAAAGAAATGGATAGCCAACTATATAAACAGTATCAACTTAATATATTTCCACAGCCCACCACAACAGAATTCACAGAGCATTTATATACATAAAGCATTAATAGTTCCACAAAGCAAAAATTTCATACAAGTAAAATAAAACACCACACAATAGGATTCATCGGAAAATACCAAAACTCAATCATCTGATATGTCCCAGCCTTCTGAATTAAAGAAAAGAAAGATAAGACTTACTTCAAGGTCCTTTAGCTCAAAGTAAGCCTGCTAGCAATAATAGGATTCTTAAGATTCTTCACCCTCAAGTGTCGAGCAATAATCTGTAAATATTATAAGGAAAACAAAAAGTGAATAGATTTTATTTAAGTCAATGTTCAAAGAAAACAAAAAGCAAGAGAACAGTCACCTATTCTTACTTAAACAACTCAATTCAATACCTCAAATATATCCAACTATCAAATACAGCAATTATACTCCAATTTGTTCTTACGGGCCATAAATATTTGCTAATTATTTAAACCCTTTTGCAAATACTTAACTGAATCCCATACTTATTCAAAATAGAAACCTTAACTTATAAAAACGTCTTAATAAAACCGTTAGGAAGTTTAATAGCAAAAGTTGATTTATTTAAACATATAGGGTAGTTGGTTTCTAATTCCACCAAAACAGAGCAACACATAGAACATTGATACACTGAAGCTGCGCGAAGAGGTAAACATTGACAAAGGTTTCTCTATCTATGAGGCAATAAATTCAGTTTCAGCACTAAACAATCTATAATAAACATTAAATCAATTCTAAAATCCTTAACCTAAACAAATTTCATGCTTAAGCAATCCATATTCAAGCTTAAACAAGAATCGATTTCAACATCGAGCAATCAGCATTAGGCAAAAAGAAATCGAGTGGTTCAGCAGTTGAGAATCACAGGTCACTAAGCAGAGCATTGAGGACTGACAATTAAATGCAGTGAGAGACAGAGAGAAGAGGAATGGATAATGAACTAACCAAAAGAAAGAAGGAAAGGAAGAACAGATATCCACGCCAACGAGATCGAGAAATAGACGGAGCTTGACGGAGCTCCGACGGAGTAGCTTGGGGAACAACGACGGCGACGCTTGGGGAGCAACAGCGGTGGCATGGCGAACGAGTGAGCAACGGCGGCAAAGGAGGGAGCAACGGTGACGGAGCTTGGGGGTGCAATGGCATGTTAACGGCAACAAATCATCGGGATCAAAGGCGGCTGTGTCTCCAGCGACGGACCAACGGTGGCGGAGGTGCGAGCAACGACGGCGGCGGCTTGGGCGATAGGAGAAGAGTAAGGATGAGGGAGCAAAGGCAAAAAAAGACAAAGACACGGGAGAGAAGGCGTAATATTCAAGGCTATACCGGCGCTTTCTTTAAAAAGCGCCGGTATAGGGGGTGCCCAAATTTTTGGAGGGAAATTTCCCTCCATTTTTTGGACACCTATACCTGCGCTTTTTTGAAAAAGCGTCGGGATAGTTGTTTTTTGAAAAAACAACTATCCTATAGCGGCGCTTGTACTATAAAGCGCCGCTATAGGCCAGAGCTATAACGGCGCTCCTTTGAATAAGCGCCGCTATAGGTACTCTTCCACCCTATTCCGGCGCCCAACGTTGGAAGCGCCGCTATTGGTGCGTTGTAATAGCCCATTTCTGTAGTAGTGCATGTCAATTTTTCAAATGAATACACTTTTTATTAAAAAAATTAGTCAAAAATTCTATATTAATGTAACTAGAGATGTATTTTCACGGTTTAACTCTAGTGTTTATCATTGTGATGAAAATATAAATTTTTTTGTTTACATGAGTTTTATGCAAGGATTCGGGTTCAACATAAGTCAAGAATACGATGTTTAAACAACACTTCCTAAAGCGACACTTTATACCCTTAGATATGAACATAAGCGTCCATACTCTTGGATGTATCCACTCTCCCCAAGCGCCGCAACGGGGAACATACCCCCTCCCTTATGGTGACCCCACTTACAATAAAGACTCATGCCTTCTCATCTGAGGGTATAAGGTGTTGCTTTTCTTATCATGGTGTTGAATTGGGTTGCTTATTTGTGTTTTTTTAATAAATTTAGGGCATTCACCGCTGATAATAATGTTTAAAACACTTGCCATGAGTCCTCCACTTAAAGGTGAATGGCTGGCTACAAAATGTTCTCCATGCCTAAGAAAGCGTTTTGAACTCCCAACCATTTGGTTAAGGGACCAAGTAAGGAACTACTAAGCAACACTTGCGTGATCTTGCTTGCTTGTGTTTATTTGTCGGTGTGGAATTATTTTTTGGTTTTGGTATTATTTTATTGGGCCTCTCAATGGTTCATTTTGTAATACTTGTATAACGGGGCCCATTTTTGGCGGAAATAAAGAGGCCCATTTAGCTGTGCGTCATTTTAATTTTTTATTTGTATTTTAATTGATATAAGTTTTCTTCACCTGGTCAAATTATAAATTTTAGAAGATTTTTGGGACACAAATAAAGAGTTTACTTTTAATCAATTTATAAAATTTGTAGAAGCCAATGTATAAAAATATGTAAATTAACTTTTAAATTTTCTTATGGTTAGAATAATTCTAAAAAGTTCTTATATCAGATTTACCAAATTCAAACATGATATTTGTGACTATAAATATGAAATTAACAAGTTGATATATGAAGTTATCTAGTTCTTTTATCATATTTATCAAGTTAATAGGCAATTATTTTATCTTGGACCTTTCACTAACTGTATTAAAAGTTACATCAAGAAAATTGATAGCAGCAATAATCATCAAAATCCTAATTAATTCTTAATAAACATATTGCACTAAAGCATTCAGGGTGAGATGTTTTTAAGTTCAAGAAATTAAGAAAAATCTAATTCTAATTCCAAATGACTTTTCTTTTATATAAACACACACCAAGTGGCTTTCCTAGGCCGACCAATTTTGCTATTTCTCCTTTTTTTCCCAAGATCATTAACCCCATTAGGGAAGTCACGTCCACAACCTAATGCTATGAATCTGTTGGGAATATTGGGACGGTTTGTTTTCTTGCATTCCCACTTGGATAGGGGCCAGCTGGCCTGACTTGGTCTCACCAATGCCAAATTACCAATGATCCGTCTTTTTTTTATAAACCAAACTAAACCGGCAATCAACACCTTTTATGGATCTTATTAATAAGTATATGAGCAATCGACTATTTAAATTTTAGGATTAGTGACTTCTCCTCCCAATATAAGTACTTCCTCTAAGACTCGAACTCGAGACCTTAAGGAATCTAGTAAAGTCTTACACTGTTAGACCAACTATATATATATATATATGTTGGTGACAATGATCCTTCTAAATGTCACTGAAATTGTATTAGTTGACCTACTATTCATAGGCCAATGATCAAACTATAAATAAATCAAGATCGATTTATTCGTGATCAAAATAATAGAATTTAATTAAAATATATAAATATTTATAAAGCCTAAAAAAGTTAGAATAAGTATAATTTAAAAGTAAATGAAATATCAATGTATGAATCACATATGATTACTTTTTAAATGAATCTCAGCTGCTGAGTTTGATAAAAATTAACTACTTCTTTGGGTCTTTTAAAAAAAAAATCTAAAAATTAAATCTTCATCTATCCTTTTAACCTTTTTTTTTTTTTTGCATAAGAATTTAACATAAAGCTTTTTACAGAATTTAATGTCATGGTTATTACTTATTTATAAAAATGCAATTATAACAATCTCTTCACGGTGAGAAAATAATTCTTTTTTTAAAAAATAATTGTAACATATATTTATGCACTTTAACTAAGTCTTGTTGCTTGATTTAATATTTTTTTTATCAAGGACAAATTTCATTAAAATATAAAATGGATTACAAAGTAACAAGTAGCTAAATAAAAGATGAATACAGAGAAAAAGCTAGATAATGAGAGTTCAAAAAATGAGAATTGTGAGGCTACCGGAAGACTGAAGCAGTTTTTGAATTTCAACACCTACAACATCATTCTCTGATAAGGATAATTGATGAAAAGCATATATTAAAACTGAAGAAATAAGACATTTTTGAAAGGTGCAATGTCATCATTGACTGTTGAAAGGTGCAATGTCATGGAGAAGACTAACTGAGGAGGATCTCACCCATAAGACATTTTTTAAAGGGTATGTGATAGAAGGTACAAAACTTAAATTCAACTTTAGATGCAAAATGATCTATTCTCAACCAAAAGTCCTACCTTAAACAGGCAAGGAGAAAAGGGGGGCCAATTGACATATTCAAACCTGCTGGCTTTTCTTCGACGCTGAACCACATGGTAAAATTGAAATAATGGCAGAGAATAGCAGACAGAGAAAGAAACACTGAACCATTGTGGGGAAGAAAAAAGCAGCTGTAAGTTTCATGATTTATTGGTCTCCATAAACTTTATACCCTGAAAATATTGAGTAGCAGGTGAAGATGTTACTGGTATCAATTTTGTTCCTTTTGATACCCCATTATGTATTTTCCTTAAACTTCAACATCACCAAGTTCCAGAACAATGGCAGAGTATTATTAGATAAATCAGCTGGCCTGACAGGAACATCGATAGACTTAGTAACCTACAAGAATAGCGTCGGTCGAGCCACATATAACGAATCGATGCACTTATGGGACCAAGCCACCGAGAAACTCACAGATTTCACCACTAACTTTACCTTTGTGATTTATTCACAGGAAAGCTACAATTTTGGTGATGGGATGGCCTTTTTCCTAGCCCCTAATGGTTCAAAGCTTCCTAATGTACCAGTAGGAGGAGGTTCTATGGGTTTGCTTATAGGGGGAGACGAAACAAAACTTAATTCAACAGATCATCCCTTTGTTGCTGTGGAGTTTGATATCTTCAACAATACAAATCCTAATGGTTGGGATCCTCCGTATGTACATGTAGGTGTTGATATCAATTCTATTCAATCTAATACTACTGTGCGATGGAATCCTGATATTACAGGAGGCGGAACAAATAAGGCTATCATAAGCTACAATGCAAGTACACATAATTTAAGCGTCTCCGTCACCAGTGGTTCTGGTTCTTCTAACAACACTATGTGGCGACATCTTTATCAAATAGTTGACCTACGAGAGTACTTGCCTGAGTTTGTTACTTTTGGTTTCTCAGCTGCCACAGGAGATTCATTTGCAAATCACAGGATTGATGCATGGAGTTTCAACTCAGAGGAGCTCCCAATACCAAGTCCAAAACCAACCCCGACCTCCACAAGTAAGAATAAAGCCACAACACTTACAATAGTAATAGGGGTTGTTGGAGGGTTTGTTTCAGTTTGTGGGGTGGTTTGGTTTGTATCGTGGAAGAACAAAAAGAAAATGGATGATGATGATGAGTCTAATGATAGCATGAGTGATGATTTTGAAAGAGGAACCGGGCCCAAAAAGTACTCATATGCTGAATTAGCAAGTGCTACAAATCATTTCAAAGATGAGCATAAGCTTGGACAAGGAGGATTTGGTAGTGTCTACAGAGGATTTCTCAAAGATTCAAACTCCTATGTTGCCGTCAAGAGAATATCAGAGGGCTCTAAACAAGGGAAGAAGGAGTTTGCTTCTGAGGTAAGAATTATCAGTCAATTAAGGCATCGAAACTTGGTGCAACTGATTGGTTGGTGTCATGAAAGGAAAGAACTCTTGCTAGTTTATGAGTACATGCCAAATGGAAGTTTAGATTCTTATCTCTTTAAGGATGAAAAGTTTCTTACATGGTCAATTAGATTTAAAATAGCTCAAGGATTGGCTACTGCATTATTGTACTTGCATGAAGAATGGGAACAATGTGTGGTTCATAGGGACATAAAATCAAGCAACATCATGCTAGATTCCAACTTCAATGCAAAACTTGGAGATTTCGGATTAGCACGCCTTGTAGACCATGCAAAAGGAGCACAAACTACAGCTTTAGCAGGAACCATGGGCTATTTGGCTCCTGAATGTGTCATCACGGGAAGGGCTAGTAAAGAATCTGATGTATACAGTTTTGGAATTGTTGCTTTAGAGGTAGCTTGTGGGAGAAAACCCATCAAACCAAACACTCTAGAAGAAGAAATAAACATAGTGAAATGGGTATGGGATCTTTATGGAAGCAGTAGAATTCTTGAAGCAGTTGATCCAAGGCTACAAGGAGATTTTAAGCAAGATCAAGTTGAGTGTCTCTTGGTTCTTGGGTTATGGTGTGCGCACCCTGATCATAATCGTAGGCCCTCAATAAGGCAAGTAATTCATGTGCTTAACTTTGAAACTCCATTTCCTAACCTTCCTTTAAGTTATCCCACACCAATTTATAACGAAATTCCTTTGTCGTCATCATTTTCGATTCTATCCAACTCCAATGCTTCAGAGGCAAGTCAAAACCAAAATATGAGCTATAGTTCCAACACAAACTCTTCTGTTTTCACTACGACTTCTGATAATAATGTTTCACCAAGTGTGTCACTTTTGTACTCAAGCAAAAATTAATTATGATTATTGTATGTCTGTGTTTACTGCACAATATTCTTAATGTATTATTGTCATTTCTTGCCATGTGTCAAAAAAAAAATATTGTCAGTTCTTGAATGTAATTAAGTTATTTATAGTGATATAAAAAAATAATATGTATTGAGAACTTATATATATAGTCTGTTTGGATTTTTACATTGAGATTCCATAATGTTCCTATACTAATGATGTTGCATTTTCTCATTTTGTTAGAAACCGAAATTATGTTTGGGTGTACTCATTCCACTTGGAAGATGCTTAAGTGAAGTCATTGCAAATGAGCTTTGTTGTCATTATATTAATATATTTTTAAAGTTAATTCGTCTGATTTTAAAAGTTATGTATATTTCAAACTAATTAGTCTTTACTATTAGATAACTTATTTAGTTTTTTAAATCTTTTCAAACAAAGACAACTTACTCTTATGTTAAAAACCGAAACTGGTAAAATAAGAAAAGAATTAGCATATATAATGCATATGGATCACTGAAAACGTGATTTACTAGGTTCATATATAGTTACAAATTTTAATTAAAAATAAAGTCTTCAATGGCCTTGCAATTAATAGGAAGAAATTTTGGAAGACGTTATTTTCATAAGATTTGGTTGCCTCAAAAACAATTATACAAGAGTTCATCCTTATTGGTGGAAAATGAACAACGAAGTCAATTATGCTGATGAAGATAAGTCAATTTAACTAATTTTATACAAAATAATTTTACAAAATTTACATGAGTACTTTCAAGTCACATCTATAATTAAAGTTTAACTTACAAACACTCTGAAAATATTAGTTGGACAAACCAAAAGGAGGGCCCTCAATTACATCATGAATTTGTGGTCATTGTTAGAGAAACAGTTATATGAGGCATTCGTGGAGCATTCTGAAGCGATAGTTCAAGGAGAAGGGGGCAAGTAATGTGTCTCAATGTTATTACCTCTTGTCTTTATTATTAATGCTCAATAACTAAATTATAAGTAAGAAATAATTTTTTTTTCAACCATGCCATTATTGTTAAGGGGGCAGTACAAAAAAGAAATAGAGTATTAATAATAGGAAATATAAAAGAGAATGTAGTATTAGAAAAAGATGAAGATTATAGTATAATTAATTAGGGATAAAATGGTAAAAATGCAATAAATAATGCTTAGACAATCCTTAGTGACCTGCTATAAAAATAACAAAAAAAAAAATCAAATTTTGGCTTTTATAGTAAACATCGGAGGGAGCACACTACGAAAATCTAACGAAAAGAAATTTTGGATGAAAATGAGGTTCCCCAACTTAGTATTTCCCTTCCAAGTTTTCTATATCCAATTTTTTAATTAAGAATTGACTTTTCTTGAACAGCATAATTGTCCATTTGTCCTCCCCCTCCTTTTCATCCAATTAAATTGTGGGGCCACCAAGTTATGTTCATTACGTTCTCCAATCATAAATATAAATATAAGAGGTAATTTGGAAAAAAAATTTCCCAAAATATAAGGGATAAAGGTGCAATTTTAGTAACAAACAATTACGTCCGATGATTCAACAGAAAAATGAATTTCGTGAACACATTTTTGGTTATGAAGAATAAAATTAGACGCAAGTTCGGTAACACCGTTAACTTAACCTACGTTGACAGTTAAGTTTGACCTCAGAAGCTAATATGGCAGAGCTGAAAATTTTAATTAAAAACTAGTGATAATTTAAGAAGTGATTTTGTGATTAATTAAGGAGTTTTGAGAGTTTTATAAACAAATTTAGGAAACTGAAATTTTTTTTAGACTTTCAAAGGCCTAGTTTCTCCCTTAATTTGGAAAAATTAGAGTTAGAGGAATTAGTTTTGGATTATAGTGGGAGGAAATTCTTAGCCGGTAATGAAGAAAATTTTTAAGAATTGAAAGGATAATTTTTTTCCCAAAGAATATATCATTTTGCCAATATTTAAGGACCTAATAGAAAATTCTTTACCTAATCCATTGTATTTTTCTTTAGGCCAAAACTTATTCCTTCAATTCTTAAATATTTTCTTCATTACTGGCAAAGAATTTCCTCCCACTATAATCCCTTTTGGGTCCAAAAATAATTCATCGAACTCTAATTTTTCCAAATTAAGGATGGCCTATCAAATATATATTTTACAAAATATAAAAAGCACCCTATATATATGTGTCTTTTAATAATTAACCACAAAAAACACATATAGCGGCGCTTATGAAGTGACACTATAGCCAGAGCTGCGATAGGTCATTGCTTAAAAAGTATCGCTATAGGTAATATATAGCGGCGCTTAAAAAGACCTATAACGGTGCTTTTCACCATAAGCGCCGCTATAGGTACCCTATCCCGGCGCATAGGTCATTCAATTTTTTAAAAAATATGACCTTATAGCGGTGCTTTCTACTGATAAAGCGCTGCTATAGGTTTTATTTTTTAATTCACATACACCCACCCCGTACGAAACAGTTACGTTATGGTTTAACTAACGATTATTTTAAAAATTGAATAACTTGTAAAACCTGTACTTTGAGCTATGGATAAGCATCTTTCTGGTCACGGGCTTTGGAATAATTGTACCCATTAGCAGTCCGATGACTAGTCAATGCTCTGGAAACAAAACATATTAAATTAATTTTAGTAGCTCGGGTCGGTCATATAAAATTAGAAATAATACAACGCATTCAAATAAAGTTGACATTCACTTATTCATTGAAGAGAAGCATCAAATCCAGGCGATTATCTGGTTCAGCAGATTCCATAGGATCCAAATAGTAAATAAGGGGATCCAGCTGTACTGTTGGATTGATGACAAGCAAAACCCAATGTAGCCTAAGACGTTTTTATAACGTTATGTCAGCATATATATATCTATGATGATTGGAGCTAAGAATACAATGAAAGCTATGATGCTTATACACTTACCCTGTATTAATTGGAGCTAAGAATAAAGTTTTGCCTGTTGCCTTAAGGTGAAACGCCTCTTAATCACTTTGAACTGATCATCATGTCTTGTGCCTGAAATTTGTGCTATTGCATAAGAGTTTATAAATTCGAACGAGACATGATCCCCGGCAATCATGACATCTTTATGCAGATGCCTTCAAAAAAACCATACAAACTCCCAATTAGTGTAGACTTATGACATTGAATGAAACCACAATGGAGTCACATATATACCTGATCCATAAATTGATAACCGTAGCACTGACCCATCTTTCATCAAGCACCTCCATGACCTGATACTTAGAAAGAAGCTCATTGAAACTTAACTCGCAAAATATATGCCTGTTGAATGGAATCGTGGCAATAGCATCGCGAGATATGATAGCTACAGATGCTCGCAATCAAGCACAATTTGGCCCTTACTATGGGAGGTCCAAGGTGAGGGCCAGAAACCACACCAACATCATATGCCTTGCCGTGGGCCTTATTGTGGTGGTTCCACGGTGAGGGGCAGTTCTTATATCCTTCTATATGTTGCTTGGGTCTTTCTTCCTCTTTGAAATGGTCCACCTCTTCCCTTAAAATGATTAAAGCTTAGTGAGGGAGCTATAATCACTTGGTCAATGCATCAAAATATTTCTACAAGAGTTACATAAAACAACATAAGAAACTAACTAAAAAATATGATCAAAATATGCACAATGAACAATGATGTGTAACCAAAAATCAAATGAATATTTTCCTATCTTGAGTATCCAAAATATGTCAATGACTTAATAAAACTCAAGGAAAATGTGTTGACATTACATGAATTTCCAGAAGTTATCAAAAAACAAGAAAACTGAATTGGAAGACAAGAATTTTGGACCACATGAACAACTCCCAAATTTCATCCATACACTTGAAGAGCACTGTGATCGAGTGCAATGTAGTGCACCCTTAGGTCCGCCATTGAAGAAAATTAGAACCAAGGGGATAGTGGAAGCTAATCCCTGAGTATCGTTCTTTCGAGGAGTCCTATATGCAAATGATTACCTAGTAATTAAATACAAAACTTGATTGGACGGGGTAAAAAGCAATTTTTCTTGGTTTTGGTATGAGATTTGTGTAAAAGGTATGATATGTTCAAAATAAAATTAAAATTAGACAAAGGGGAGATTTGGATTAAAAGGGATGGATATTCTTGGCAAATGTAACTTTTTGGGGAATCATTGTTTCAATATATTTTGGGGAGTTAAAAATGGATGATCTTCCAAAGAACCCTAGAGGAACTCCTCTAAGTTAGAATTAGATTAATTTAATTGAGGCCGGAACCTGCACATTAACTAACTTAACCTAAGTTGATTAAGCGCTTGACCCAATTAAACCTACTTATTCAAGTAACTCTTGATCCTACAACTGGAACCCTAAATTGTACCAAGATTAATTTATTAATTCCAATTCCTTGGTGGAACCCCAACCAATGAATTGAAACTAATAAATTGAAGCCCAATATTTCTCAAGCAGTTAATAGATTTATCTGCTAATTTCTAAATACAAACACTTGACACCATGATCCACCAAGCAAGAGCCCTCACTTGGCACAAGATTTTAACAATAAAACATAGATTAATTGATGAACCCATAAAAATAACATATGCTCAAATTAATTATGGTGGTTTTGGCCATAACCTTAGGCCAAACTGCCACTAAATCGCCTCTAATTAATGCTAACTACAGTTAATTCGTGCAATTAGTGGTGGTTATACATAAAACCACCACTAATAAACACAAAATCGCCGCCAACGTAGTGTTCTTTTTGTTAGCAGCATTTTTGGCAACCAAAACTGCCACTAAATATCTGCCACTAAATTTCCCGCCAAAGGGTGTGAAGAACGCCATGATTATGTGTCCGGTGTAGCGCGCTCTTGGGTTATCCCTTCAAAATTAATTGATGCCATTGCTCAAGCCAATAGGTGCAATGGCATCCATACAAAGAAAATAAACAAGACAAGTTGTTTATACCACTCTCATACAAAGATATTGAATAAAATTACAACCAAATGCATATAGCAATTCCTAGAACCCTAGATAAATTGAAATACTCCTTCTGGTCCCTATTATAAGAGGTAGTCAACCTTTTTACACATACCAATAAAAACATGTTGGAATCATTTATTATGAGTTGATTTTACATTTTTACCCTCACTCATTTATTATACACACTTTCTCTTCTCTCCTTACATTTATTAATATACATGCATTTATTACTTTGACTTTTACACATTACCTCTTATATTTTAGACCAAAAACTTTGCAATGTTACCTCTTATATTTAGGACCAGAGGGAGTACACAAGAGGAAGAAAGAGTGGAGAACAACACTTCCTTTTGAAGCTTCAAACTCCTCCCTAGAGCTCCATCACTAAGAACATGAGAGCTTAGTTGCTGCTCTTCATGGAAGGAACACCAACCAAGGTGGGAAGGATGGAGGCCATGGAGATTGGAAGAAGGAAAGGTGAAAGATGAAGGAGTGGATGAAGAGCTCACCAAAAAGTGAGTAAATCGATGTAGTGCCGCGTCGGATCCGCCCTCCAAGAAATTTAGACCCAAAGGGTAGTAGAAGCTATCCCCAGGTGTCAGTCTCAAGGAGCCCTAAATGTATTATGATTCCTAGTAACTAAATGCAAACTAATTGAATAGGAAAAAACATTTTGTTTGATTTTTTCTGAGTTTTGTATAAAGAGTGTTTGATATGTTCAAAAACAAATTAAAGAGAGATTGGATAAAAAAGGAGATTTGGATTAAATGGGATGGATATTATTGATGATAGGAGACTTAAACAATCATTGCTTCAATTAATTTTGGGGAGTTCTTTGGCTAATTAAAAGATCCCTAGAGGAATCCCTCTAGGCTAGACTTGAGTTGAGTGGATTAGTACCAGAATCCCGCTTACTAACCCTTCCAACTCCAAGTTGATTAAGCTCAATAACGAAGTTGAATTTGTCAATTGTAAGGGGCTCCTAATCTATCAACCAGAATCCTTAATTGCGACTTAATTAATCCTAGGGTTTTAATTCATTATTAGAATCCCACATAATGAACCAATACTTTAGGATTGAAGCCCAATGCCACTTATGCAATTAACAAGTTCAAGAGGCATTTTCCAAATGCAGTTACATGATACCATGATCCACTGAGTGAGAATCCTCAAATCACAAAATCTTAACTTAAACATTCATTCAAAATGATGAATCTATATATTTGAACAATATCCAAGTCAATGAAGAACAATACCAAGCATAAAAAAAATGAAAATATAGCTAAGAATGTTTCTACCACTCTCTAATAAAGGATAATCATGAACAATATATACAAGTGCATAAACAAAATACTAGAATCCTAGAAATATGCAAATACAAGAGGAAGAGAGAGTGGGAGAACAAGAACTCTCCTAGTGAAGCCCCAAGCTCATGTTGCCATCTCCATCACCAAAAATAGGGCTCCTTATTTGTTGCTTCTCATGGAGATTTCACTAACAAAAGGAATGGAAGTGGAAGCCATGGGTGATTTGAGTGGAAGATTAGAAGAGATGGTGGTAGGATTAAGAGAAAATGGGATATGAGATGAAATTGAGATGGATAGAATGATGGGATTTAGGTATTAGGTTAAAATATATGTGAGGAAATTGGGTCTAGGTCACTGGGTACCCTAAAAACCCGAAAAAATCAGTAAAATCGCGCATCTGTCAGTGCGTTCTCACTGTAGCAAGAACTTTTCTCGCTGTAGCCAGGAGCACAGAGGCTCGGCTCCTTACTCTCTATATGTATCATTGTAGCCAGAACCTTTCCTCGTTGCAGCCAGCTTAACAGAATTTTGGGGCTTAATTTTGTGCTTTCGCCGTCTTCCTTCTTCGCAACTCGCTCCTCAGTTCGGCCAATTTCTTCATGAAAACTTTTTCCTCATTTGGTCCTTGAGCAACCCTACAAATAAAATTGCAATAAATAAGAATAAAAGAGTCCTAGAAATTAACTAATACAAATTAATCTCCAATTATGGCTAATTAACATCATTTTTATGCTAATTCCACTTAAAGGCCTATGATGTTCAATAAGATCATATGGACCAAAATTGCATCTTAAATATGTTAAAAGCCTCAATTTTAACACAAAAAAAACACTACAAATCAGAGATTTGTCAGTGGAACAGTGAAAGATGAGAAAAAATGAGAGAGCTAGGGTTTGTGGTGTCCAAAACTGCCAAATGTTCTCTAAATTTTGTGTTTATTTCGTCCTTGAGTCAGGTCATAAGTGGGTTCAAGAGTTGGATCTAGGTTGAGCCCCAAAGAATCAGTTTCCTTTGCTGCAGAATTCACGGCCTCTCTGTGGGCACCCATGGCGAAGACCAGAAGCTGTGCAATTTTAACGTTCACTGTGGCTTCGCCCTAGTGAGGCCACGGTGAGGGTCAGAAGCTTCTATCTCTTCAGGTCACTCAGAAATTATTTAGCTTCTTCTTTTGCTTCCTTCTTCACCCGAGATCATATTCTCTGTCCTTGAGCAACCCTATAAGTTGAAATAAGACAGAGCAAGAATCAAATAGCCATATAAATTAATATACAAGTATGGCTAATTGATCATAATCTCATGCTAATTTCATTTAAGAGTCTAAGATATTCAATAAGCACAATTGGACCAAATTTGCATCTTATTTATATTGGAAGCCTCATTTTAAGCGCATAAAAACATAAAAATCTAAGGATTTGTCACATGAACATCATGCATTTACAAGAAAGAGAAGAAGAAAGGAAGAGGAGATAATTACCAATGGATTAGAACTCCTAATTCCTCCTAAATCTCAACAAAAACGAAGTCCTAGCAGAGCCCTAAGCTTCTCCTCTCAGCCCTCCTCAACCCAAATGAAAAATGTGTAGCTCTAAGCTATATATTGATTTGACTATTTTAAAAACCACATTTCACTCCCTTGCTGTTGGCCTCGTCGTGGGAGCCCACAGCAAAGGGCGATTTCTCCCTCACCATGGTGTTCACCGTGGCTTGACACAGCGAACAACCAAAACTTGGCCTCTCTAATTAGGGGTAAAGGTCCAATTTTACCCCGAAAGTAACCCAGTAGGAGCTGATTTGCTCTGGAAGTAACAAATGGAGCTTATTTACCGCGGAAGTAGTAAAAACGGCGCGTATTAGCCCCTAGAGGACACTGAATGCTCCCTTTGTTATTGGGCAAAAGTCCAATTTTGCACCGTTTTTATTACTACAAGGGTAAATAAGCTTCATTTGTTACTTCCAAGGCAAATAAGCTCCTACTTGGTTACTTCCGGGGTAAAATTGGACCTTTACCCCTCTAATTACGCCCAAATCCTCCAGAAAACCCTATACTTAGGTTTATTTATCCTTTAGGAAAATGATGAGACAATCCAAACTAGGGTCTTATATTTTGGACCAAACCAATTCAAAATTCAGGCTCTTATAATAAGGACCGGAGGGAGTAACATACATATCTACATAATGAACTGAGAATAAGCCTCACCCTAAGCCATTAAATATTTCCTTGCGTCTTCCTTGATGATCTGTATGGGAGCTTTCACTTGAAAAATATGAGCAATAGGATGAGACAAATATTTTATAACCTACAATCTTACTTATCATACATATAAGTGTGTTCGAGTAAGGGGTCAAGTAGGATATAAATGCTTCAAATCATTCAAGGCTTTTGAAATGTTTATCATGCTTACATACAACAATAAATGTCTTATAAATCCCAAGATTTGTATGAGTTTCTAATGTAAAATTGAGAGTTTTATCATAACTACATAAACAACTTTGATCGAGAATATACATAATTTATGTAATAAGTATTAAGTAGAAATAGTATAAAATGAGGTTAAAAATGTCATTATTAGTAATCTATTAGTTACAATTAGTTTTCTAGGACATTTGATGCTTCTTTTGTTTGTACTTTCATTGTAAGACACCTAGAAGACCAAAGGGAGAGGTTGTAGGTGAATGGAAGCAAGTTTGAAGTTCAAAACTAATGCATCTCATCGTAAGTTCACACAAGCGGAGCCATGCAAGGGGAGAAATTTGAAGACATAAAGAATGCATAGAAACAAGTGTTCTTAGGTCTAATTCGCTGCAGCCTCGTAGGAGCAAAGCCATAGTGATGGAGCATAGAAGACCCCTATTTTGGTTGTTCTTTGTCACAGCCTTGCAACAGCACAACCACACGAATACCTGATAACTAGTGAAAAAACTCTGCATTTTGGAGCAAGTCGTGATTCGGATCTGAAACCCACTCACTTAACCCGACTATGGACTACTTAGCATGGATTTCTAGGTTAAACTAGATAGATTTGGAAACCCCAACTCACTCTCATTATATTTCAACCCTGATAATAAGAGCTGAGATGGCATTTAAGTACCTCAAGGTCACACTCAAAAGGGACAAAAGTAGGAGAAAGTGGAGAAGTACTTATGATTAGAGTAGAAAGGAAGGGAAGGGAATATGAACCAATATCGAGACATGGGTAAATTGGATTTTGGACTTTCCGTTGTGCAGTTGAAAATTGGGCCACGTCCAAAATGGTGGGAACAGACTTTTCCCTTGTTTAAGGAAAAATCACATTCTGTGATAAAAATGGGTTCTTATCTCTTTAGTGACTCTGCCCACAACAACAAAAATCCAAATTTTCCGTTTCCATCCCAAGATTTTAATCTATTCTAACCTACCCTTTTGTACTCTCATAATGTCACATCATCTCAACCTTGAGCCAATCATAATACAACAACTCAACTTATTTTAATCATAAATGATTGATAACCTATCTTAAATAAAATGAATTCTTGCATGAACCCAGTGCACTACGTTATTTATGGTCTGATCAATCACAAGTAAACACATAGGCTATGTTTTGTACGCATGAATGGGGGTGAGGGATTGGGAATGGGTTAGGGAATGGGTATTTTTTATTGTTTGGTAGGTGGTATTGGTAATACCTTGGGATTGAACATTCTCACATATGTGGGAATGGGCAAACGCACCTCCCCCCTAGTATTGCAATTTCAATACTGGGATTGAAATTTTTCAAGACAACATTACCCCTCTTATTTTGACCTAATTAGGTTAGGATAATCTTCTCATTGCCTCTCATCACTCTTGATCACCTTTCCCATCAGGAGCTATCACATGATTCTTCTTCACTTGTAAAATATTCCTCCCTCATCTGTCATTCTTCTCCACTGGCATATGTCGTTTTTCTCCACTGAATATTTCTTAAGAATAGTAAGAGACTGTTCTTGATTGAATTAGAAACTAAATCTAATTCTCCACTGTTCCAGTTTTTTATTCATCTATATTTGGTTTCTTTGTTATTGGATTGTTATTATAGTTTGTCCATAAAAACTTTGTTTTATACCTTGACTTTGTCTCTAGTTTTTGCACTGGAGTTAGTGTTATTACATAAAAGACAAATTTTAGCCTCATATTATTTCATGTGTTTTGTCCTACTTGTGTCTATCTATTTTATTTAAAAGAAAAAAAATCAAATTCATTTATACCATAGGCATTTTCTATTACCCTTATTTCCTAGAGCGTGGTTGAGCTACTAAAGCATAGGATGCATTTTTTTGATGGAGGGTTTTTTTTGTGTTTACATCAACTAGGATGAGGTGGCAGTTTTAATTCCATTGGGTATTTTTTAAGAGGGGTATTATAGTACTTTTATGATTTGTATATGGTTATAAAATAAATTTAATGCATCCATTCCCTCCCAATATTTTCATATACCAAACATGATTTAGAAGTCTCTTTCCCAATCCCACTCTCATCCCCAATCCCATTTCCATTCCCACTCCCATTCCTTCAAATCCATTGCTCCGTACCAAACATAGATGGAATTGTCAATATGATTTGGTACCCTAAAAAAATTAAATAGCATATAAAAAAATTTGAATCTCATGTTTTCAGTCTTTTTTAATTTTACAAGTTGAAAAAATTATTTTTATCACTTAATTTATTTTTTTAAGGTGCCAAGTCAGATTAAAACTTCCACGTCATACCTAAAGTGCATACTTGTGATTGATCAAACTATAAATGACGTGGTGTACCGAGTTCACACAAGAATTTCTCCTTAAATAATTCACATTTTATTTTATTTTTAAGCAAAACACTCCATTTGTTATAATGAATTTTAATGGGCATATTTTTGTTAACTTTAAGAGGAATTCTTAAGTTAACCTGGTGCAATATGATATTTATAGTCTAACCAATAATAAGTAAACACATTATATCTGACGTGGAAATTTTTAATATGATTTGGAATTTTTATGAGTTAGTAATTTTTTTTGGGGTGCCATATCAAATTAAAAATTCTACATCAAACCTAATGTACTCCCTCTGGTCCTAATTATAAGATCATTTTGACTTTTTGGGAGAAATTAAGGATGCAAAATTAATCACTTTAAAATGTCTATAATTATCTTTTTTTCTTAAAATTAATTTACCTTATTTATAAACTATCGTATAATACAATTACATATAACTAGATTTTTCTCCCCCGTGCGATGCACGGAAGTTAAAAATAAAAATGAAATAATCTAAATCACTTAAAAACAATAAAAGTTGATTAAATATGGATATAAATAATCTAAATCATTGATTGTAATTTTTTTAATAAAAGAGAAAATATGAATTATTTTTAAAAGGCTTATTGCAAAATTGTGAGTTATCAAAATACATATTTATATTCAATAAAATAAATATGTATTTATATGTTCATTAAATATTAGACGGTAACAAAAGTTGATTTCATATGAGTATATATATTTGCAATGTAGAGAACTAAGACAGAATTGTGGGTTTATAAAAAATATTATTTCAAGTAGTTAGTTATAACAAATAGACTTAAGGGAAATATAAAAGGTATAATTTTTTGAGTAACTATTTTATGATTAAAAATATCACTTGAAAACAATAAAAGTTGATTAAATATGGATATAAATAATCTAAATCATTGATTGTAATTTTTTTAATAAAGAGAAAATATGAATTATTTTTAAAAGGCTTATTGCAAAATTGTGAGTTATCAAAATACATATTTATATTCAATAAAATAAATATGTATTTATATGTTCATTAAATATTTGACGACAACAAAAGTTGATTTTATATGAGTATATATATATTTGCAATGTAGAGAACTAATACAGAATTGTGGGTTTATAAAAAATATTGTTTCAAGTAGTTAGTTATAACAAATAGACTTAAGGGAAATATAAAAAAATAAACAATTAAAGCAATCAGTTAACAATGTGATTCAAATTTCAAACATAAAACTTTGTAAACAACAAATTAATCAATACTTCATTGCCTAAATTATTGACATAATTAAACATAGCAAATATCTATCTGGTTAATTTCAAAAGCCAAAAATGTAATGTTAACAATGGAATTCATCGAAATTTCAATTCCAATTTTTCCAAATACTAAAATAATTAATCCTTTGTAACCTAAATTATTGTTAAATTTGAGGAGCCCAAAAGTTTATTGTTAACAGTGGAATTCAAAATTCAAATCTAATTTTCCCAGATACAAAAATAACTAATTTTCCTTTGCTTAATTTTAAATAACTTTCAAAATTAAAAAAATACCTACCAAAAGTAGAAATATATGATGAGTAATGATTAATTATTGGCAATGAAATTTGAAATCAAGAATAAAACCTTCCATTATGACTTTGATTATATGAACATGTGGACCAATAATTGAGTTAAGTGAAGATGATGTCATTGGACATGTGGACCAACAGAATTGTTGTTAGGAGCTTTCAAGAAATATATGATGGGTAATAATTAATTATTGGCAATGAAATTTGAAATAAAGAATAAAACCTTCGATTATGACTTTGATTATATGAACATGTGGACCAATAATTGAGTTAAGTAAAGATAAAGTCATTGGACATGTGGACCAATAGAATTGTTGCTAGGAGCTTTCAAGAAATATATAGATATACGCTAAAATTAAATGGTCTATTTGACTTCCTTAATAAAAAAAAGTCAATATCTTATATTTAGGATGGGGATTATTTACAAATATCACACTGTAGGTGCACGGTTCAACAAAAGAAATGATAAAATAAAATTTAAATTACTAAGGATGATCAATCAACCGACTAGAACTTGGGTGATGTGATGGCCGGTGAAGATGATTCTGCAAATTTCCGCCACCCAAAACTCCAGTAGCCTACAAGGTATAACTACCTCAAAAATCGAGAATACACCCTGTTTTCTATGTGTCACTAATTTAACATTGACTAGATCCCTCAGTTAAGCAACGACATCCACATCCACCTATTGAACGGCCAGCAGCGCCTAAAAGGGTGAGACTGCACAGAGGGAGGATTATACCAGAAGCTCTCTCTCTAGTTTCGCTTTTTGTCTCTGTTTCCCATCTTCTTCTCTCCGTTATTCATAACATCTTCATACAACACTTGCCTTTAAAATCCCTTTGATCTACTTCCTCTTACTCTTCCTTATTCTACATTTCTCCTTACAATTCTGGAATAAAGACTATCCTGTTTTTGTCTTTTTTGACACTACTCATATGACAGACTTATTGACCTATGTGTATGTGAAGTTTCAAAATATACAAGTTCACTGCAAATGCTACCAAATTGCAAAAAAATAAATAAAACTTTACAACTGATGCACAAGTTTACTTTCCATTCAACAATGTTTCTTTTTCATGAAAACATTACTGTTCCTAACACAGAAATAATAAGTAAATCACATTACATTGTTGGAGGTTGATACGTTAGCACAGGCATCTTCTTGGGGAGATTGGGTGAAGGAGCTTTAAAATTTAGCACCTGATTCACTTGCTTGATAGAGGGCCTAGATGAGGAATCTGGATGAGCGCACCAAATGCCTAGAACAACTAACCGTAGCATTTGCTGCTTGCCAAACGCTCCACATAATTTTGGGTCTGCTACTTCAATGAACTTTCCCATGCCATAGAGCTCCCAAGCCCACTCCACTATTGTTGTTTCGTTCTCATCATTTAGGTCAATGGGTTTTCTTCCACTAGCAATCTCTAACACAACAACTCCAAAGCTGTAAATATCACACTCTTTACTAGCCTTGCCTCTTGTGAAATACTCAGGGGCGATATATCCTCGAGTCCCAGCTATAACTGTGGTTCGTGACCCCTTCTCATGTTCTACTAGCCTGGCTAAGCCAAAATCGCCGAGCTTTGCATTGAAACCTGAGTCACTTGTTTTAATGTCTCTGTGAAGCACACATTGCTCCCATTCTTCATGCAGGTACAATAATGCTGAAGCCAAATCCTGAGTTATGTGATACCTCACTTGCCATGTCAAGAAGCTCTTTCCGTGGTATAAATGTGAATCTAAGCTACCATTTGGCATGTATTCATATATAAGAAGGAAGTCTTTCTTCTCGTGGCACCAACCAATGAGTTGTACCAGATTCCTATGCCTTAGTTGGCTAATGATCCTCATTTCAGTTGTATATTCTTTTAGCCCTTGTTTTGGCTCTCTGAATATCTTCTTTATGGCAACATGTGTGTATTGATCTTTCAAGAAACCTTTGTAAACTCCACCAGAACCACCATGCCCAAGCTTGTTTTTTTCAGAGAAGTTATTTGTTGCAGTTACCAACTCTTCATGGAAAAACTTCTTTGGGCCACTGCACCTTTTGAATTCATTATCCATGTCCGTATCACAAATTGACTCTTTTTCATTCCCCTCTTTATTTATGCTCAATGATTGTTCTTTACTTCCAGTTTTTCGCCACCTCCTTAGCAAGATGCAAATGAATCTTAAGGAACCCACAACCGTACATAGACCAACTTCCAGATATCTCCATATATTTCTACCATGATCACCAAAACTTGAATCAAATGACCACGATCTCAGGGTAAGGTTTTGTAATGCATCTCCTGTTGTAGCTGAGAAACCAACAATAACCCACTCTGGTAAGTGTTTTCTTAGATCAACTATGTGAGAATTATAATGTGATGCAGAGCCATAATGATTACCACTTTGTGTACAACAAAACCTTAAGCGGAAAGTGGCTGATTTATACCTAATAACACAGTCATGGTAGTCGCTCCAATTATATAACCAATTTGCATTAACAAATACGCTAGAGTTCATTGAGTAGAAATTCATACCTACATGTGCATCATTTGGGTCCCATGAATTTTTGTAAATGTCAAACTCCACTGCCGTAAAAGAATGTTGAGTGCAGTTCAATACGCAGTCACCATCCACAAGACCAAGACCACCTGGTTCTTTGATTAATTTTGGAACTGGGAGATCTGGGTCTGCCAGGAAGAATGCTATACCATCTCCAGGTCGATTAGGTTGTTCTCTATACATTAAGAAGGAGAATTTGGTGGTGAAACTAGTAATTTTTTTTGACGTTTTATCCCAGAGTTGCAACCGTTGGAAACTTGTGATTCGTGCTGCCCTGTAACTTGGGAACCCTCTGTGTACATGATCCACACTGATTTTGATTTTAGTATCTTTAACATAAGCTGCACCTTCCAGATTTACATCTCCTTTCTTGAAGACAGGGTAATCAAATGATAATGCATGTGCAGTAATAGAAGGAGGCATTGCAAGGGGCACGAGAATGGATCTTATTATAAAAAAGTGAAGAACAAGAATCAGCCTGTTAGCCATGTTTGGAGAGAGTTTGGAGCTAAAGCCTGTAGGGATTCTATCATACAAATGAATTTACATTGTTTTTGTTGGCCTGTGAATTCCAGATGTATGACTTTACAATTAAAGTTGCCTGTGAAAGCCTATTGGTTGATTCAAAGTTTTTGATTTAGTGTGGTACGTTCTATTTTCCTTCACTTTTTGAATGCCATTTGAGTTTCCTTCTATCTTGGAAAATCCACCATAGCTCAGCTCAAACCTTGTTGTAAAACACAAATCATCTTTGTTTTCGGGTACTAGTTTTGTCCTAATCTTGAAGATGCCAGCGGCCTTATAAATCAACTTGTTACTGAATATTATCATGCTTGTTCTCACTTTGTTTGATAATAAATTTGATTATCTTATTTGCAACTGTCCATTCGGCATTTTGTTCTCCAGAGTTTGGAGTTTTATGGTTATCCTAGCTAAATCATAGCTTCCTCTTTGTCTGGTTTCCGCATTAAAATCTTCACATTTTATACAATTGCTAGTCATTTTGCAGAATGTCCCTTTTTAATGAATTCCTGACAGAGCACAATGGATTGGATGTATAAAAAAGTCTGATTGTTTATAAATCATAATAAGTATTTTGACATATTCGTGTCGATGTTACAACTTTTGTAACACCTAATACCTTAATACTATATTATAGTATTTTAATTGATTAATAACCACTTGTTTAATGTCAGAAGCCCAAAAATGTGAATAAATTTAAAACTTTTTTTTTCAAATCATATTCCAATTTCAACTCTGTTGAAATGGGCTTTTCTGACATCTGGATCAATTGGAAACTATTTATAGAATAAAAGGGGTTATTAAACAATTAAAATAGCTTAAGTCTAATTATTGGACCTATTCTTTTCTAATAGCGTTTAGGGAGTTAAAATCCCTTATATTGTATACGTCCATTCATTATATCATATATTATCTAACTATCTACGTATTTCCTACTAAAATAATATACTAGGGGTCATTTCAGTGATAACCCTTTTTCCTGTACATTTACTATACAGATCATTAGTGATATATATTTACATATACATAGTGTTACGCTAACTACTAAACAAGATTTAAGTTTGCTTAACTTATTAAAAACTTATAACATGTCTAAATAACTAAAAACCAAAAGGGTCTAGCTACGGTGGTACAGAAACATAGCAAGCATCCCTGTTTTTTCATTTTACCTTTCCAAAAAGCCCAACTTGCTTCCAGCTCATCTGAAACAGTGGTTTAAACGCATTTTATCTCATTAACTGTTATTTCATGAGTGTACTGACATGTATATATTTTATAAACCGTTACAAATAATGATAATTCTTATCCTATTAATCTGTGTGCTAAAAGCACCTACCAACCACCGTAACAATATATTCGTTACCAGTGGAGGCTTTACCTGCAGAATTTCTCGTTATAACATTTAAAACTATAACTAAACTGGGCTAGCAAAGGGGTAGCTAACCACCTAAGCCTTGGAGTACTCCACATGAAAGGAATAAGAACTTATCAATTAAAATGCAATAGATATTATAAAATTATACATGTATTTTAATTGTTACTGAAATAAACTGCTATATGACTTCCGAATTTACTCATAACTCGGGCCTTCTTCCTCACAAGGTCCTGGAGATTCTATTCCACTATCGTCTCCTATAATTACATATAAATTAATAAATTAATATTTATATAATGATTTATAATCATTCGACGTCTCTCACTCTACCTATATCTCTACCCTTCCCCTTTCTAATATTTTTCAATCACAATTCTATCTCTATTATCAATTATACCATTGTAAAAGAAGTATCAAACACATACACAAAAGCACCTCAGAACATATTCGAGCACTGCATGGACAATACAGATCAAAACAACCATCAACTCCAGTAAAACAAACACCAATCACATTCATTACTGTTCCTTTCTACTCACCCAACAACAAACAAAACAGAACATCAAGTCACGCAAGGCAGAAGCAAGCACTGAAACTAAACTCAATCAAATAAACACCATCACTAATTCAACAATCCAGAATTGTAATCCAACCACATTCCAAACCAAAATCCAACAATTCAATTTCGCACCATCACAACAATTCAACTTTATACCATCAAACAGAGCAGAGAAATCAAGCACATACAGAATACTTTAATTACTTAACAAGGCAGAAAATTACTGAAATAACACAAGCACTTGCGTTCCATAAACTTTCAACAAAAATAATCATCAATCACATTCAAAATCACAACTACATAGCACTCAACAAAACAGGACAATTAACAATTCATGGTCCCAAAACAAAAGGGACCCAAGAGAAGAGAAAAACACAAGAAACAGAGAAATAAAAAATCATCAAAACAAAGAAGAACAAGGAAACTCCAACAATTTACAAAGCACAACCAAACATCCTAACTTATATATCATTTCAGGTTTGAAACTTAATTTCAATAATTCTCTAATTAAGTCATTTATCACAATATCATCACACACCTAATACTCCCATAAAGAACTTCATTTTCAATTAATTACTACTCTTTCCAATATTTCCAACAATACCAACTAATTCCTTCCTCCCTTCACTGGCACCCACCTAGCAGAACAAGAAGAGATAAATAAAATCACCTCCCTTGTCACTGAATAGCGTCTGCCAACACAGCAGGGAAGAAAAGAAAATTGAAACAGTTACCAATTCAATTACAAATCAAACAACAACAATCATTATCCCCAAAACTCAGAATCCCCCCCCAAAGCCCCATGGCCAAAACAGAACAGGGAAGCAAAGAAATAACACCCAACCAGAATAAAGCAACAAGTCAGTTTATACCGGATATGCACTAGAGCTTTTCAGAATAGCATCTATACATTTCCATCAGAGTAGCACGTCCGACATAAACAAGGGAAAGAATAAAAAATTCCACAGAGTAGAGGGAAAGAATTCGAATGAGCAGGACAGCAAGAGAGAAGGGAATTAAACAATTATTAACCTACATCATCAAGCAACCATAACAAGCAAAATTCACCCTTGAGCATAAAATTCATCACCATCAACCTTAGCCACTGACGGCGTCAATCAAGAACAGGGGAAGAAGGAAAAATTTCAAGAAAAATCCCAAACTTCACAATGAACACACAAAGCACATTTATAACATTAGTCTTACTCCTATTGATGTTTAATTAGCTTCAATTCAAAGCAACAAAACTCCAGAAATGAAGAAAAACGGCATCGGATGAACAGTACCCGAAGCCCAAATCAGCAGAAATCAAACACCAATCATCCTTTATTTACAGAATCACTCCAAGAATACTCTTTTTCAAGTCCTAAGCTTCATTTTCATGGGATTAGAAGCTTCAAAACCCCCCCCAACATTTCGAATCTCTCTCTCCCATTCAAGCTTGAAATCGGACAAGAGAGAGGGAGAAAGGGAAGGAAAGAGCTTACCCAAAGTTCACCTCAGTGTCTTGGACATTTTGCTCCTCCTCACGCAGCCGTTCTGGCCGGAGATCGCCACTGGGATGCGAGAAAAAGAAAAGGGAACAGAGGGAGCAAGGGCGTAAGTGAGAGAGAGTGAGGACCAGATTTTGCAGAGAGAGAGAGAGAGAGAGAAATGAGTGAGAGTATATTATCACATGGAAAATTAAGAGGATAAGGATGGGACCATTTTTACTATTTTGCCCCTGATTCACCTCAATATTACCATTTGCCATCCACCTTTTCCTATTTTACTCTTTCATCAAAAAATTTAATTACAACTTTCAAAAATATCAGTCCAATTTTAGTCCATAAATAATTTATTCAGATATATTTTAGTGTCCAAATTTATTTAAGGCTTTTTAATAATAAAGTAATACCCCAAGATTTCAAATATTTCATTATTTTCTCTTTTAAAATTTTGGGGTGTTACAACTTTCATAAATAAATTTGAAAGTATTGTAACAGGCAAGAATGCACAAGAGAGGGGGTGAATTGTGCTTTTAAAATCTATCTCTGAGAAACAACACAGTTTATACTGGTTCAGCCCAAACTTGGCCTACGTCCAGTTCTCCAACCTACAGTTGGGTTCCACTAATTCCTCAAGATTAAATCAGGCTCTTGATAGCCGTTACAAATGACAGCAAGAACTCCCCTCTTTACTGGTCACTCCCCCTTACATTTTGTAAGTTTACACCCTACTCTTAAGATCCCACTATCTTAAGAGTAATTCTCACTTTGATAATGAATACAAAGTAATTGTTCACTCAATTGAACAGATTGTGTTACACACTTAAGAATATGAGAACAGTAAGAGTTGAGAGTATTGAATGCAGTAGATACAAATAATCAATGTGGCAATCAATTCTTCCAACTAACTTCTACACTGAAGCATTTATAGTCTCTTCTAGAATTGTATCCGTTGACAATATGACCGTTTAAATATGTCCAGAGAGTTGAGTGATCTGGTGGAGTATTGGAGATGTATTCTGCTATGCATTTACTCCATTGTACTTGACTTTGCTTTAGCTAATCTCTCTTCATCTATCGCTGGAAGGGTAGGTGAGTTTCAACGGCTCTTTTCATCAGATTGCGTGTTAACGTTAACTTCGATAATTAGGTCTGAGCAATTCTGTACTTGGAAAGCTTAAAGTAGTCTTAACCATTGATTTTGAATAAAAGCTATCACCACTCAGATTACATGCCTCTGATCGATCACAGGGTCTGACGTCTGATCGATTACACATAGATTATAGTCTGCATCACTGAACATCAGATTAGAAATCATGCGCCTAATCGATTACTAAATTTCCTATAATCGATTAATGCTCTCTAATCGATTAGGCTTAGAATATGTTCTGATTGATTAACGCTCTTTAATCGATTGGGCAATTTTCTCTTAATCGATTACTGGACTCTGATCGATTAGGCTAAGATATCTTAATCGATTAGATGACTCTAATCGATTACTCCAATTTCTCCTAATCGAATGGGCTAATTTTCTCTCATCGATTACAGGGGCCTCTAATCGATTGGGCGCTATCTGATCTGAACTTGATTCATCTCTAATCGATTAAGCTTAAGTTCTTTGACTTGTAATCTATCCCTGATCGATTGGGCAAGACTTAGGAGTTTCTATCAGATTATTCCTAAGATATTTCTGATCTTATCATAGCCCTTCCATATGCCTAAGTTATGTTTAGTTATCATCAAAACTTATTATTCTAACAAGTATTACCAAGCAGCTTCCTATTCTAGAAAAAGACAAGTATAAATCGAGGTTTAGTCTTGAAGGAACCCATTAAATTTCCCTTTCTGCATAATTAGTGAAACTGGTCCTTTATGTGGATGGGGTTTGAAATCGTTTGCTCATATACATATGATGCTTTATCAATTATAGTAATAAATTTAGATTCAACAGATGGAGTTTTACATTTAACAAAGGCTAAATTTGTACGGAAAAAATAAAATAAAATTTTGAGGGTCCTCCTTCTTTATGTGGATTGGAGGGAGTAACATATTTAGAACCAAGATCAATAAAGAGACAAAGGCACATCAATTGACATTCAAAATTTTATTTCATTTTTCTCCTAAGGGGAGTAGTGATGTTACATAATTTTATGAGGGTTCACTACTACTACTGAAAGCATTCTTTACATCTCATTTTTTGGGCTTTACACGTCTCTTTTTGGTGGGATGTGGATAGGGGAGATGTAAAAGCTCTGACTTTTTTATGTTTCTTATTAGATAAGAGTTGTGGAAAGTTGGAGATGTGAAAAGTCTTTTTTTTTTAAAAAAAAAGGATATTCTTTTAATTAGGTTGATTAACCCCAATAAAAAAAATCCCAATATTTTATTATTTATAGCCAAACTAATATTACAAAAATTTTATAATACAACTTTGATCCTAAAATATGGGATGTTTAGCAAAAAAGAATATAAATAAATAAAACTGACCATAACAATTATAAATCTTAACAGAAAATATTCTCATACTCCCTAACAGTTAAGCCACAAACCAACTCAATAAAGACATCCATATATAGTGCCAGCACCAAATTCCTTCCTCCATTGATGCAAGAGCGGATCTCCGTACATATTATGCTCCATAAACTGCAGTTGATGCTAATATGGTTGAAGCTAACAACCAACTACACCAATTTTAAAACACCACTTCACCACTTTATCACTTCAGCATCCAGCAATACTTGCTGGGATTATAAAGAGCACAAGCAAACCAAAACTCTAGTTAATAATTACCTCATATAAGTAATGTACAGTTCAGTTTCTTGGGTTTCAAAGTTTGGTTGAAAAAGAGTTATAGCAACCAATACCAACTGAAACACAATTAAATGAAACAGAATAAGACAAGGAACAAACTGATTCATGCCAATTGCATAACAACAAAACAAAAGATCAAGAAATTGAACAATGGCAGAAATTGCAACAACTTAAATCAGATACATATCACATAAATCAGGAACAGAATGGCAATTTATTGTCTGCCACTACAAAAAAAGCGTGCATTAGTAGCGGTTAAAAATGACGATTAGTAGCGGTTCTAACCGCTACTAACATGTTTCCAGCGGTTCTTGTTTCCGCCACTAAATCGTCCGTGACAAACATGTACTAGCGGTTAAAGAAACCGCGTGTAACAAAGTCAAAGACGCTACTGATTAGTAGCGGTTTGTAGAACCGCTACTAAATAAAAGAGAACCGCCTCTAATGTCAAAAATTAGCATAATCGTGGAAAAATTCAATTCTCAATTTAGTGGCGGTTCACTAATTAAAAAAAAAATTGGTCCATTTATTAGTGGCGGTTTGAGCAGCGGTTCTCAAACCGCTACTAATTAAAAAGAATAAAAAAATGTCCAACTTATTAGTGGCGGTTCAAAACCGCTACTAATTAAAAAGAATAAAAAAATGTCCAATTTATTAGTGGCGGTTCAAAACCGCTACTAAAGTTTAAGGATTTTAAAAAACGCCCAGATTAGATATTATATAATCAAAGTCATATGATCAAATGTAATCAAAAAACAATGATAATAAATTAGTGTATTACAAAATGTTCTTATTGTTAAAATAAAAAAAATTTCTCAACTATATTAACAACCATATCTATAAAAAAACAATATATCAAACACATAAAAAAGAAATAGTTAAAAATAAACAAGTAATTATATTTGTTATAAGAATAATATGAATAATAAATTAAAACATTTTTATCACTAAAAATGGGAAATAATTCGATATTGTTACCTGAAAAAAAAAGTAGCAAACAAATTAGCAAATTAATTCGGAATAGAAAATAAAACACATTAAATAATAAGAAATATAAGATAAATTGTTTTCAGAACAAAAAATAAAGGCATTAACGGTCAGACTGAGGATAAATTGAATGGAAAGGGAGAAGGAATAATTGAATGAATGTGTGAAGAAAAATGAGGGGAGGGGGTGGATATTTATAGTGATTTGTGCGCGATTTAGTAGCGGTTTGGGCAGCGGTTCTAGAACCGCCACTAATACTTATCCGCAGAATTAGTAGCGGTTCTAAAACCGCTACTAGATGTCTTTAATTAAAAAAAAAAAGCTCAACCTACATTAAAAAAAATATGATATATGAACGTTTGATACAAATTTTTATGAAAATTTTATAAAATGAAAAAATAATTATGGTTGGCTGCTTCAATCATCTTCTTCTTGCTCCTGCCTAAAAAGAACATAAACAAATATATAAATTTCTATTGCTAAAGGTGTTGAAATTTGTTTAAATTATTTGTAGTGAAAATGCTCACCTAACTACTTGTAAATGACCGTCTTCTTCAGAAATGAGGTTGTCGAAGTTTTCAGGTTCGAAATGTTGGCTGCCTAGTTCCAGATCATCTTCGTCACCCATGTCGTAGAGGTCACGCGGCTTCATATGAATCACCATGTGCCAATCTTTATGTGTCCGATCTTCCACATAGTAAACTTGCTGCGCCTGTGAGGCAAGAATATACGGCTCATCATCTACCATTTCCCCTGTGTGAATGAGCCTCGAGAAATTTACGGACGTGATGCCCAAGATGTCCAATGTAATGCCTCGAGAAGTTCTGGTGTCTGCCCACATGCAGTTGAAGAGAGGCACGGTGAAATGACCTTGATAGTTAAGCTCGATGATGTCCACGAGCTTTCCATAGTATGATACGCCTCCAAATCGCATGTCTGTATCCCGTGAGCTGGCATAACTCCTTGTTCCGAATGTGCCAAAGACTCCGGAATTCTGGGTGAGAGAACCTTCATCCCTTGCAATGGTGCAGAACTTGAAGCCGTTGACGTTGTATGCCGTATATCTCCTGACATGGTCGAGTGGACCGGTTGCTAGATTTATCATATCAGGCGCATGGGGGTTGTTGTCATTGAGTATCCTCTGTGCAAACCAATCCGGAAACTCTCGATGGACCTTTTTGTCCACCTCGGCAGATGACCTTGTGCGGCTTCGTAGTTGGCGTTTAACATAGCGGCGGAAATCCCTAAATTCCAATGGAACATATCAGAGGGTTATGTGGTTTGGAAATAAAAAGAATAACATGATACGTGTATATAGTGTTACAATTCTTACTGAATGTAGGGCTCCACTTGAGGGCAATTTGTCAAGACATGTCTGTGTGCTTGCAACCTCTCAGTGGGAGTGAGCCTGTAATACTGACTTCCTCCAACTGGCTTTCCGACTGGCGGGAATAATGTGTTGGAAGGTGACTGGACATTTGATGGGCTGTCATCGACACGAGGAGGGCGGTTGAATGAAGTCTCGATGTCATCATCAAAATAGCGCGAACAATATGTTAACACCTCGTCACCAGAATAACCCTCTGCTATAGAACCCTCTGGAGATGCTTTGTTCCTCACATACGACTTCAATTTCCCCAAGTATCTGTAATTACAAGTACAATCAGGTAACTGAAACAAAATCATGAAACCACTGGAAAAATGAATCAACGGACCTCTCTATGGGATACATCCAGCGGTATTGAACCGGGCCGCCCATCTTTGCGTCTTGAACGAGGTGTACAGTGAGATGAACCATGACCGTGAAGAAAGACGGGGGAAATATCATCTCCATATGACAGAGCGTTAGAACAATTTTTTCCTGCAATTGATCCAGCTCTGCTTTGTCCAAAACTTTTGCACACAACCGTCGGTAGAAAGAACTGAGTTGAACCAAAACATTAGACACCTCCGGGGGCAATGTGCTTTTAATTGCCAGAGGTAGGAATTGCTGGAGCAAAACGTGGCAGTCATGGGTTTTCAACCCGGCAATCTTCTTAGAGTGCATGTCCACACATCTTGAGATGTTGCTTGAATAACCATCAGGGACCTTGATGTCCTTAAGTGTGGAGAGGAAGACTTCCTTGTTGGCTCTTGTCAGTGTGAATGAGGCTGGGGCAAACTTGTCATTCTCATCCGGCCAAGCGTCTTCACGTATTCCCATCGCCATCAGATCTTTCCTTGCTTGGAGATGGTCCTTGGACTTTCCAGACTCGTTGAGTAAAGTGTACAAAATATTGTCACACACATTTTTTTCGATGTGCATGACATCAAGACAGTGGCGAAGTAGATTAGATTTCCAGTAGGGGAGCTCGAAGAAAATGCTCTTCTTTCGCCATTGCTGCACGTTTTCCCCCTGGGACTGGCCGCGTCCCCTTCTTCCCCCAGGCTGAACGCCGTCTGTCTTCCCGAACTCTACATGAACATCTTCAAGCTGTTGAAGAATATCTGCGCCAGACAAAAACGTAGGAGGATCCCTCATTTCCTGCGATCCGTTAAATCTAATCTTCTGCAGCCGGAACCTATGACCGCCAGGAAGGAACCGCCGATGACCCATGAAGCACCACTTGCGACTGTGAGGAAGGCGGACCGAGTCTTGGTCAAAGTTGCAGTTGGGGCAAGCTCTGCCTGTATGCACGTTCCAACCAGACAATGTGCCAAGTCCAGGAAAATCGCTCACTGTCCACATCAACGATGCACGGAGTGTGAAGAGCGTCTTACTGTAAGCGTCATACGTCTCAACTCCGTTGGTCCAAAGTTCCTTCAACTCCTGTATCAACGGTTGAAGGTAGACATCTATATCGTTTCCAGGAGCTTTCTTCCCCGGAATAATCATCGAAAGAATGAATGAGCTCTGTTTCATACACATCCAAGGGGGTAAGTTGTACGGTATCAATACCACAGGCCATATACTGTACGTAGTGCTAAGATTCCCGAACGGATTGAACCCATCTGATGCGAGAGCGAGGCGTACATTTCTCGGGTCACTGGCGAATTCCGGGAATCGAGCATCAAACGCTTTCCAAGCCTCAGCATCCCTAGGATGTCTCAACTTCCCATCGACGTTGGGCTCTGATGAATGCCACCGCATGTGCTCCGCCGTTTTGGATGACACATACAACCTCTGAAGTCGTGGAGTCAGGGGGAAATATCTTAGAATCTTTGCAGGCTTCTTGGTTGCTATTCGACCCCTCTTCTCCTGTTTGTACCGAGACGCATTACACCGCTTACATCTGTCCAACCCGGCGTCGTCTCCCCAGTACAACATACAATCATTCGGGCAGGCATGGATTTTAGTGTAGTTCAATCCCAACTTGTTAATAGTCTTCTTTGCTTCGTAGAATGATGGTGCGATTTCTGCCTGAGAGAATGCATCTCCCAATAATTCTAACACCATCGACATCCCCTTATCGCTGAAGCCACACAAGCACTTGATATGATAGAGCTTGACAAGAAATGATAGTTTTGAATATTTACTGCACCCTGAATAAACATTATTCTTATTCTAAAATGAACGTTTATGTGACAAAACTAGAAACGAAATGAGAGGCAGTTTTTAGTAGAACCTGGAAACAATGGCTTATCTGAATCCGTCATAAGGTCGAAAAAATTCTTTGCAGCTTCATTTCGAAAAAACTCCGGGAGTGGTCCTTCAACCCCTTCCTGACTCCCGATGCCGTCACCTTGCACCCCGAAAGCATCACGCACAACATCGTTAAATGGATCCACATGATTGTCATCATCGTCATCGTCGATCTGCATTCCAACCTGAGATGTTCGAGCAACTACCTCACCACCATCATCATCGTTCTCGCCATGAATACCCCAGAATGTGTAATTTGATGGGAATTGTTTCAGTATAAGATGCTCACGCACAACATTTCTGGGATGCCACTTCTTAAATTTACATTTCGGACAAGGACACAATATCTGATTGTTAACACCGGTGCGGTTGAAAGCAAAATCTAAAAAGTGGTCAACACCAACCAAATAGCGGGGAGACGTCCGTGGCAAACTTATCCAAGATTTATCCATCATATGACTGAAGATATTATCAAAGAAGGAAAGAGCTTAATAGTTTGAATGAAATGTGAAAATGAATTGGAAAGAATCAAGGGCTTATAAAATGAAATTTAGACATTAGTAGCGGTTCTTTAACCGCTACTAAAACCGCAACTAACTCAATCAGACCGTTGGAAAGTTAACAGGTGGCAGATGTGTCTGAGTATACATTAGTAGCGGTTCTAGAACCGCTACTAATATTAAATTATTTTTATAATTAGTAACTTAGTGGCGGTTTAAAACCGCTACTAAATTTAATTTTTTTAGTATTTCTTCAGTTAGTAGCGGTTCTGAAACCGCTACTAAATGTGCTATTTTGTATTTTTAATGTTATTTATATCTTGTTTTTTTCAAATACTATATAAGAAAATAAACAAATAACAACGGTTTATTTAGTAAGTCAGGGAGAAACTTTTTTGTTGAACTGTTAAAACAAATTATCGCCATTTGTAAAGTAAAAAATAAAATCAGATATTAACAACTAACAAAATTATGCAACATTAAAGATATGAAATGTTTAAACAACTAATATTCAAATTAGCAAACATTTAAATATAAAAATGTTCAACTTAAATCCTAAAATAAACATTCTAATAAAAAAAAGACCCTAGAGCTACGCCGCAGGAGGCTGATCGTCGTCTTGATGCTCCGGAGAACGGTTGCGAGGATGCTTCGGTGGACGAGGAGGTAGTGGTACTCGCAAAGGAGATCGATCCGGGTCGAACATCCGCTGTATCCGTTCCAACGTGCTATTGGCGTCGTGCACCCAGGAGTCCAGTCGGTCATACACCTGATCAGTCACCCGTTCCGTAATCTCATGAGTGAGTCTCTCCCTCATTTGAGCCTCAAACTCTGCGCCTCCCCTAATCGGGCCACTTGTTGATGGTTGGCTCGAAGCTGTAGACTGGGCGCTGCCTGGGTCACCTGACCTGCCGTACACCACCGTAGGTCGGGCTCCGAATCCCATCCCGCGAACCCGGCCAGGGTGCTCTTGAGGCCCTAGGGCAGCCCTTAGCGAGGCAGTGGGGTCTACATTGTCCCCCTGCGACTCGGCGATCTCTCTCTCCGCAGCCTCAATCCTAGCCTGCACACACAAACATATTAACAATTTTATTTTGATGTCGTTGTTATTAAAAATATAATAATATAAAAATAAATAAATAAATAAAAATTTTACAATTTGCTCCTCAGCCTCCCTGGATGTTGGGCTCCCGTCGGCGTGTCTGTGCTTTATTTGGTAGAAACGACCGTAGGTAGCCTTCTGCCCTTTCTTCGCAGCCTCTTCCTCCTGAAAATTAAGATACAAACAGTTATTAATATATAAAGATAAATTATTTTTAAATCAAACAATGAAACTTCATTCCTTCATACCATCTCTTTGTACCCAACCGAAAACGGCTTCGTCCCAGCCGTATGATGAACCTTCTGATGGGCCTTCGCGGCAAGACCTTGTTGCGACCTCTTCTGTTAACATAAAATAAAATAAAATAATAATCAGTAATTCAAAAATAATTTTTCAATATGATATTTCAATATCAATTCAATAATATTATTCATTATACCTTCCCAATGTCTCCCCTCCTCCAACCCACATATCTCTCCCACGCATCCGCAGGGACGCCCCCAGGGACATCATCGACCAACTCCTGAATCGGCCTACTCCCACCCCGATTTCTTTCTTTGAACATATCCAACCGCTTGTTCTTCCAACCGTCCCCCATCTTTGATTCTGTCCAAGTCTTGCGGCTGTCCCTCACATCAAACTTCCTCTGTAAAATATTAAATTTAAGTATGTTTAATTAGAAATTAATAAATAATAACAAATTCCAATAATAACATAAAACAAATAAGAAATAATAAATACATTTCCTATAATATTTATTAAAATCAAATTCAAATAATAACAGAAAAGAAATAATAAATAATAAATATATTTCCTATAATATTTATTAAAATCAAATTCAAATAATAACAGAAAAGAAATAAAAAATAATAAATAATAAACAATAAATAAGGTCAAAGTTAATTCAACAAACCTTAACAATTTCGTCAAACGCGAACTTTTTAGAGTTCGCGTCAATCTTCCTCCAGTCCAAAGCGTCAATCGGAAATCGCTGATAATTCTGGCCTACACCCCCGACGAACCTCGAGTACAGTTGCCCCCCTTGTCCAACCGGTAATTTGGTCAAGTCGTCCCACTCAACTATAACTCTGTGCCCGCTCGGAAGGTTCATCGCATCTTGCACCGTCAACCTCTTCTCACTTATGCTACCAGAAGGGTCTGTAAAAATTAGGGAACAATTTCAATTTAATGAGCGATAAAAAATTATAATTATCTCATAAAAACAATAAAAATTGAATTTCCTTACCCTGAACTTGCACTTCGTAACCGGTGGACCTTCCGGAGGATCGTTTAGGGTGCCCCGCCTCGTCAAATTCCTCACCGTCCAACCAACGTTCCATATCCTCAAAATCCGCTCCTCCTCCAGTCTCGTCGAAGTCCTCTCCCCCGCTCCAGAATGCGTTGATTACATCTTCTGGAATCGGATCGTTCTGCACACGTATGCGCTCTTGTTCTATACGATCCCTCTCGGCCTGCTCAGCCAGTTCCTTACGTAGCCGCTCCTCAGCTTCCATTTGTTCATCGGTCATATGCCTCTTACTGCGATCGCCCTTTTTCACCATGATTTTGATCTCTTTTTTCTAGTCGAAGTCACGTCAGGTCACTTTCTTTCTCAAAAAGCTCGTGCCTTTTCTCTGAAAAGGCACGAGCCTTTTTAAACTGTTCACTTTTAGTAGCGGTTCTGCAAGAACCGCTACTATTAGTCGCGGTTTCAGCAAAAACCGCTGCTGAAACCGCGACTAAATCAACCAGTAATAAATGCAGTTGCATTTATTTCGCTGAATTAGTGGCGGTTTTGGGCGAAACCGCTACTAATGTATGAAAACCGCCACTAATTCAGTTTCCATTCATTTTCTAGCGGTTTTCCCCTCCAGAACCGCGACTAAATTTACGCCACTAGTCATCCCGCCAAAGCGCGCCAAATTTGTTGCGGTTATTTCCCCAAAACCGCTACTAATATCCGCTACTAACTACTTCTGTGGTCAAACCGTTGGATTTACTTGCGGTTTGTGCTTATAACCGCTAGTAATGTAAAATTACTAGCGGTTTTAGTGTTCCGCGACTAAATTAACCGCTACTAAAAGCCCTTTTTTTTGTAGTGTGCTTCTTGTGTTTCCAATTTCGTGCTCAATTCTATGCACCTTAGCAAATTCATATTGACAGTAAACTCTTATGATGATAGGAAGGAAAGTAATAAACTTCATATTATAACTCCACATGGAAGCATATATAAGTAAAACAATTTGGCAGAGATATAAAATAAAAACAAACAATTTGGCAGAGGATGAGAACGGTCATGATATTATTAAAGTTGACACTGCAAAAAGAATTATAAAAAAGATCAACAAAGACAAGATCTTAAAACAATCCTTGATGTGGCATTCTAACTTATGACAATTTCCAACATATAGAACATAAAATCAAGTCTGAAGAAATAAAACAATGACCAAGTTCCATATTAGAAGCTTATAAAGTCCCATTGATTTTAGATTATGTGAAGTGATCTTTTAGTGGAAAGAGAGGAAAAGGTTAGGCATATGAATTCCCAATCTTGAGAGTGTTTCATACATGTTAAAATGTTGCAATTTTTCTTAACATTTGCAGAAGAATTAGTTTTAGATTCCATACACACACACACACACTCTTTAAAATTGTTTGGAAACTTGTTCTTAATTTGTGAACCTTGCATTCCTCTATATTGCTCTATTTTCCTATTGAATATGTTTTCTTGAGCAACTAACGAAGAAAACCCCATATATGCAAAGTAAGTGGATAATTGAGCAATCTAGCTATTTTATCACTTGTTGTACTCGACGACGAGTAAAATTCTAAGTTAGAGGGTGTGTTAACCTCTAGAATTTTATGTCTTTTTTGACACATTTTCCTTGAGTTTTATACAATTTTTGGTGCATTTGTGCATATTTTTCATAGTCAAATATAGGAAAATGTGCATGATGTTTTTGGTTGTAAAATGTTGCTCAATTGTGCATATTTTGTGTTTTCCTCCGCCTTGTTTATTATGAGCTTATCAAATTTATTATTTTGCAAGGTATGATTTGGTAAGAGAATTAAAATCAAGCCATTTGAGAATTCAAAGATGATCAAAGTGGTGCCAAATCATAGATCGAACACTCCATTTATAATAGAAGAACTCAACTTTTTAGAAGAGAAATGAGCCGCAGCTCGTTTTGCAGCAAATTGAGACCAAAATGACAGAATCAAACTAGGCCGCAGCTTATTTCAATACAGAAGCAAATTGAGACACAACTAAAAATTTTTGGGCTGCGGCTTAGGTGCGATAGTAAAATGCACAGTACTGATTAGATGGAAATTTTAGGGTTTAAAGGGGAGAAATCAAAGGAAGCCAACATTCTTCACTTCTTAGGAGCTTTGTGTGCTAGGGTTTAGGTCTTGGAGGAGCTTAAAGCAAGGGATTGAAGTTTAGAAGAGATTTTGGCTTCAAATCTTGGTTTTTCTTCACCATTTTCCTTTCCCTCTCTCTTATTCTATGATTGTGCTGATATATGTATATATTTTCTTGGATTTTCTGAACATATGGAGATAAAGATTTAATTCTAGGATTATTTTGAACCCTTGTATGGATTAACTCTTGATTACTCCTCTCATTTTGTGATTAATGAGATATATGTGTATATTTCACTCTTTTCTTAATGCTTCTAAGTGATTGATCACCATTTAGATGTTGTGTTCACTTGAATGATGCGTGAGAGGGATTAAAACTTGAGTGAAATAGTGTAAGAACTTAAAGTTTGCATGATGAATGGATGGTTTTATTGGTAAGATAGACATATACTTGCCAACCTTAGTCACATTAGGATTGGAGCTTGAAAATTGTGTTTTATTAATTGTAACATGAGATTGAGCAATTAATGAGATGAAACACTTATTCTTAACTTGATAAAGCTTTGACAAGTACTTTGTGAATCCTAGGCTAGCACATAAGTTCATTGAGAACATCTTTGAGAGGAGGTTAATTCAATTTTAAGAAATACAAGGAGAATAAATAATCTTAGGTCCCATTTTATCCTTGTAGTTGAGGAATCACTTGTTTATAATATTGTTTTCATCTAGCATATGTTTATTTCATAGTTGCTCATCAATCTCGATATTTGTCTCACTCAAATTAGGCAAAAGTTTGATAATCGCTACTTGACTGGGTTTTGGAATCAAATCCTTATGAGAACGATACTTTACTTATTATTTTATTACTTGGCGTGACCCGTGCACTTGCGGTGCGAACAATACAGGGATAATTTTTGAGATTTTATAACATAAAGATTGGCCAAAATATGCTGCTCCTCATTCTTATGGTGGGACTGAGGTGACAAAGTATAAACCTCTGGTAATTATAAGGGTCAGAGATGATCTGAGAATTGTGTTCTAATTTAAAGTGGTGTTCAGACACAACCATCTTAGTGGTAGATGAACTGGTTGAGAGTGAGGCAATCGGTTCAAGTATTCTCATAACAAATGAGACTGGGTTAAGGCTAATGTGAACCGTGGTGATTACAAACAGTGTTGATTTTGCCTCTTAAGTTGGACTTATATATAAGATGCCAGCACATTTTAGATGAAAAATACTGATATGAAGAAATGATTATGGATGGGTTCGATATAGGTGAAAAAGAAAGCACAAAGAAAATGGGTTTGGACAAATCCTCAAAGGTAGAAATCTTTCCAAACTCGACTTCAATGTGGTAGAAGAGATAAGTGAAGAGACAAGTTGCATGACATAAGTATACTCTTAATCCTTCTAAAATTCATTATTTTATTTTGATATGATTACTGTTTGAGAATAATTAACAATATGTGAAAAGAAAATATCCTTACTAAATGATAGAAAACTGAAATGATAGAGCACAAACCTTTGGTGATTACGAGAACCAGGGACGATCTGATTTGATAATTGAGTTCTAACTCAAAGTAATAACCAGGGCATAGTCACCTTGGTGGTAGACATAAACCTGATGAAAACATGTGTTGAGGCACTGAGTCCGATGGTGTTGTATAAATACATTGAGTTGAAGGACATGTGAGAGCTATGGTAGTTGTGAACTCCAAGTGCCAATTGTACCTCTTTAACCGGACTCACTTAAGACCCTATTAAGCACTATACTTTTGGGTGAAAGTCTCAGGGTGAGAATCATGATAATGGTAGAAATATTTGTAAAGGAACTCTTAACAAAATTGACTTGCACTTATACGAGGATAATGTACAAGAGTGAATGAGAATTGGGATGACACAGCAAGGCATGTGTTTTAGAATCCATGCACTAATAATCTACTGGTTATTTTATGCGTCATGGTAGATACATATGAAATTTGTGAATTTCTATTTGCTAAACTTTTATAGTAAAGTTAAAATGTGTTAATGTGTGAATCTCGCATGTATTGCATCACATAGTAACCACAATCGTTGTTATTGGGTTGGTAGAGGCACTGTAACAAGAAACACCAAATATATCATATAAGAAACATTTACGTTATATTTTAACTATAGATATATTGTTTCAAAAATTGAATAACTTTATAAAACCTGGACTTGTTGCCACTTAATTATAAGCATCTTTCGGGTCAGGGGCTCTGGAATACTTCAACTGAACATCGGCCCGAAAACTAGTCAATACTCTGAAAAAGAAACATATTAAATTAATTTTATTGGCTAGGATCGGGCATAAAGTGACAAATAATACAACGCATTCAAATAATGTTGACATTCACTTACCCATTGAAGAGACGCATCAAATCTGGGCGATTATCTGGGAGAGCAGATTCCACATGATCCAAATAGTAAATTATGGGTTCCTCTTGTGCCATCGGATTGATGACAAGCAAAATCCAATGTAGCCTAAAATGTTTTATAACGTTATGTCAGTATATATATCTATGATGCTCGGAACTAAAAATACGTATGGACTTACCCTGTATTAATTGGAGATAAGAATAAAGTTCTGGCTGTTGCCTTTGAAGAGAAACGCCTTTGAATCGCTCTGAACTGGTCCTCACGTTTCTCGCGATGCTATTGCGATCGAATAAGTTCATTGACACCATCCTTACTTTTTCCTTGCATATTTAGTAACGTGCCAATTAGGTTATCACATATGTTTTTTTCAATATGCATCACATCAAGAAAGTGCCTGACATATAAGGACTTCCAATACGGGAGTTCGAAGAATATCGACCTTTTCTTCCAGCCACTTGTCAATACATTTTTAGCAAAAGGCTTGCCAAAATGATTCTCCACCGCATTCACCTTTTCAAGAACGTCTTCCCCGGTCAATAATCTTGGTGGCCTACCTTCTTCTGAGCTCCCATTAAATGCCTTCTTCCACCTCCACCAACGATGCCTTAACGGCAAGAACCTCCGTTGTCCCATGTAAACATTTTTCCTGCAGTGATCCAGTCGCATCGAATGGGTACCATCTTCACATATAGGGCAAGCACCATATCCTTTGATGCTGTATCCGGACAAATTACCATACGCTGGGAAATCATTTATCGTGCCAAACAACACGGCCCTCAATTTGAAACTTTTTTCCTTACTTCCATCAAAAACGGTCTCACCCGAATCCCACATATGCTTCAGGTCTTCAATCAAAGGATCCAAGTACACGTCTATATCGTTGCCGGGCTGTCTAGGCCCAGAAATAAGCATGGAAAGCATCATAAACTTGCGTTTCATGATCAAATTTAGGGGGAGGTTGTATATCATCAGAATCACCAGCCATGTGCTGTGAGTACTGCTCTGAACTCCATGCGGATTGATTCCATCGGTTGCCAATGCAAGCCGTAGGTTTCTTGGTTCTTCACCGAACTCAGGGTACTCGTAATCAATTTTTTCCATTGGGGGGCGTCTGCGGGGTGCCTAAGCTTGATGTCGTTAATCCTCTCATCAGCGTGCCATGTCAAAAGTCTTGCAACATCCGCATTACTGTACATGCGCTTGAATCTTGGAATGATCGGAAAGTACCACAAGACTTTAGAAGGACTCTTACCTTTCTTTCCATACCGAGATGTGTTGCATTTAGGACACTTCTCCAACGACGCATACTGGTTCCGGAATAAAATACAGTCGTTGGGACATGCATGTATTTTCTCATATTTCATACCGGTCGACCAAAGAATTTGCTTTGCCTCGTATGTTTTCGAGGGGAGTATGTTCCCTTCTGGAAGTATATCTCGCAGAGCGATAGCAACGCGGTGAAACTTGCATCACTCCAACCGTATCGCGCCTTCAGGTTGTACAATTTAAGCACCGCATGCAATCTGGTGTATTTGCTGCATCCCACATACAAAGATGTCTCTGCATCGCTTTTTAGTGTCTCAAACATTTCAGGATCCTCCTCACCCACCACATTCAACATTTCTTCAAGATCATCGCTCTCATCACACATGTCTGTGTCAACCACATTTGAAGCGCTACTAACATCAGGTACCAGGTCTCCGCCAAAACACTCATACGTCTCAACATGCTTTGTCCAACGTGTATAAGACGGATCGATCCCATGACAGAATAAATGGCCCAACAAGTCAAGAGGACGGAGAAGCTTTCCATACAAACACGACATACAAGGGCATACAATTCTGTTAGAATTCTCTGCATGCTCAGCGGCAAATTCAATGAATTCTTTTGCTCCATCTATATATTCCTTTGAACGTCGATCACAAGACATCCATTTCTGATCCAACATTATAACCTACTAAAGGAAAGTGGAAGTAAGATCGATGTGCATGACTTAATCATTCGGTAGCCACCTTACGATGTTACCTTATTTTTTTAACAAAAATTCGGCAGCATAACTGCTACAAAATGAACGTTCCCAAGCTCAAGGCCCTCTCTTTTAATGTAAAAATGGATAGCCCACCACAACAGAACTCATCACAGAGCATATATTCACAGGCAAAAAAACTCAATTACAGCTCACAAATCCAGTTCCACACGGCAATCATTTCATAAAAGTACATTAAATGACCACACAGTAGTCTTAGCACCTAACATTACATATAATGTACTTGATTCAATTCTCTAACTTGTCTTTAGGTGGAGGATGAAAATGTGGACCAAGAAAATGCGTATTCAAATTCCTACAACATATAAATAACATAATTAGATCAACCTAACAATCAAAATAAAATAAAGTTAATCAACCTATAAATTAGGATCAACAACAACAACGAAACTACCCCATTACATCTTCAAATTACATTACAATCTAATCCAATATTTTTTAATCCTATAACTTCATTAAAATCCCGATCTTTTGTCAAGGTAAATCATAATGCTTCAATTCACGCCTAATGCTAGCCAATCATCAAAGCTAGAAATTAAAACAAGAATAATTAATCAAAAGTAGCATTAATTATGACTAATAAGTGAAAACATAATCTAACCTAGTGAGGGAATAAGGTAACATAAAAATCTTTAGCATGATCAAATCACAAATAGACAAAGCTGGGCAAGTTCATAGTTAAGGGCAATTTAAGTGTCCTAAAACATAGTAAAAATATAAAAGAAACAATTAAAAGCTACTACAGTCACAGGGAAACGCAAAAAAAAAAATTAAGGCAAAGGTAACACTTGCGAACAGGGAAATGAACAAGGCAGCTTCAAACAATGTCAGTGAAACGGTTGAGAGGCAAACTTAAAGCACCCATAAACATTGTCAGTTAATGCTTTCAGGTAGAAATCAAGCCAAGAAAAACTTATTAATATTTATTGACAAATCCACAGCAAAAATGGCGTCCAGAGTAGCAAAAAAAAATCAAATCAGAGGGCTAAATCAAGCTGCATGCAAAGATGGCGTCCAGCTGCCTACAAATTAGATGCCTGCAAGAAGAAAAACGAAGGGCTGAAGACGAAGAAGAAGAATGCAGAAGAGGAAGGCGAAGAAGAAGAACGCAGAAGAGGAAGACGAAGAAGAAGAACGAAGAAGACAAAGACAAGAGGCCTGGGGTTTCACAGATCTGGAAGAAGACGGAGCAAGAAGAAGAAGACGTCGAGGTGGGAGGAGGATGAATGGAGCTTTGGGGATTTTGGGAGGGAACAAATGGAGGGAAACGAATATATTAGTGGCTGGAAACCCTATCCCAACGCTTTATACATATAAAGCGCCGGGATAGGCCCATAAATTTAAAAAAAAATCTGAAATAATTGATAAAAAAACTATTAAAAAACTGAAAAATAAAATATTAATTAAAAAACCTATCCCAGCGCTTTCCATGTATCAAGCGCTGGGATAGGCCATGTAAAATAAAAAAAATTGGAAAACATATTATAAAATAATCAGATAGGTACAAAGACAACAGATAAAAATATTAATTAAAAAATTGTTTATGAGGCCTATCCCAGTGCTCTCCACGTACAAAGCGCTGGGATAGGCCATGGAAAATAAAAAAAAAAATTGGAAAACATATTATAAAATAATCAGATAGGTACAAAGACAACAGATAAAAATTCAGATTAAAAAATTGTTTTATGAGGCCTATCCAGCGCTTTCCACGTACAAAGCACTGGTATAGGCCATGGAAAATAAAAAAAAATTGGAAAACATATTATAAATTAATCAGATAGGTACAAAGACAACAGATAAAAATTCAGATTAAAAAATTGCTTTATGAGGCCTATACCAGCGCTTTATATGTAAAAAGCGCCGGTATAGATGATGAAAAATAAAAAAAATAAAAAACATATGATAAAATAATCAGATAGGCAAAAAGAGAACAAATAAAAATTAAGATTAAAAAATTGTTTTATGTACGTATTAAGCGCTGGGATAGACCATGAAAAAAAATGAAAAACATATGTTAAAATAATCAGATAGGCAAAAATAGAACAAATAAAAATTCAAATTAAAAAATTGTTTTATGCCTATCCCAGCGCTTTACAGGTAAAAAGCGCTGGGATAGGTTATTAAAATTAAAAAAAACTATGGGGAATTTAGAAATTATTAAATAATAAGGACAAGGTTAAGAGAATTAAATATAGTTCAGATAAGGTTCAGAGAATTAAATTCAAAGTAAATCACCTATATAAAGACAAACCTGGGAGGTAATTTAGACATTATAAAGTAAAAGATATTATTTTAAATAAATATTCTGGGGAAATGACCTATCCCAGCGCTTATAATTATTTTTAAAGCGCTAGGATAGGTGTTATATACCTATCCCAGCGCTTACGTTTGGTAAGCGCTGCTATTGTTGTGCTGCAATAGGGCATTTCTGTAGTAGTGTATCAGTTCAAAAATAAAAAACATCAATTTACCAGTGATCTAACAGCAACAAAAGGACAGAATTTGGAATCAGTATCCACATTATCATCTTCTGCAATAAGGGGGAAATAGCATATCACTAAGTACAGTAGTAACTCTCACCCTACCAAAAAGAAACAACATTGTCTAAATTCAATCTAATAGTTTATGACCTGAAAATGCATTAAATGTCAAAAATCACACATTTCCACAATCCCATTTTCCCCACTATTTGAGTATCTCCCCTAGGTGTTATACAATGCAAAACATACCTCAAGTGATGCAGATAAAACTTGAGATTGACCTTCTAGATCTTTCATTTCAATCAACAACATTGCATAACTGTGATTGTTGAATAAAATTAAAGATTAGAACAAGCTTAAAACTTTCACTGATCCTTCATTTTGCAATTCGTAAAGCATGCGTTGTTAATGGTAGCCACCATGACAGCCATGGCATAGTAGCCAACTGTGTGTCAGCCTTGTTACATCTGGCCCGTAGCAACAATAATGTTGCTAGTGCTATCGCATCCGCCAGCATTCAGATAACTAATTTTTAAACACTTCACAGTCAGCCATACATCACAGCCTATGGTTCTGTGAGGCATAAGGATCATTAAACCTATCTAAGTGAAAACAAACCATAAGAGACCAAAGGCGGTTCAATTATGCATCTTTCAACTATTCAATGGAATATAACTGAAAGTTTAAAACCAATAGAACACCTAAAAATCATGAGATGCTTTTCTTAATCTTTTCCACAAAAGAATGGCCTTTTGGTTTCAGCAGAAACATACTTCGAATTTGCAATATTTTCATAAGATATTCAAGTATGCATGTTAAAGTATTCAGGTATATAGATCTAACAGAGCACTCAATTTGAAGCAATCTATTTCAGGAGACAAAAGGAGGCACCAGGTACAATGCCTGCTTTGATGAATTTCTCTAATTCAGTCATTCAATAATCTCAACTACCAAATATAAACAAAAGCTTCAATAACAAAAAAAGGCTACAAATAATTAAAAAATGATGAAATTGGTAAAGATAAGGCAGATCAAAGAACTCACAGAAGATGAATTAGAGCGAAGTTCTTGGTGACTGAAATCAAGCATTTAGCAAAGTGAAGAGTGAGCACAAGATCAGAAAACCAAGAAGAAGCAAAACAACCAATGGAAGAAGTAGAAGCATCAGAGATTCTAGAATTAATGGCGGCCTTCTTCGAATGTCGAATCTCATCAAACAACGCGAGAGGTCCCCATGTTGTTAACAATGGTGAAATTAAAGGATCTAGCGAGTCGTGTGTTGATGATACTGTGTAATGTAGCGGCGGCGATGGAGTGGAGGACGACGATGCTGGATGCGAATGCGGTGGAGTGTTTGGCTGGTGTTCTGAGGGAGACGGTTGATTCGACGAACAAAGCATTCGATTTTGGAGGAAGAAAGGACGGCGATGCGAGTAAGAGAGATTGGGGTTTCGATGGTGGTGAGACTCGACAAAGCTGAAGAAGTCTAGCGATGGTGGAGAGGAAGACGACAAAAGAAACTTGAAATGAAATCTGAAAGGTGTACCATGAAAGTCTTAAAATGAAACCTAAGGGAAGGAAGAGCTCTAACATGAACTCTATGACTTACAATCGCACCGCCATTCTTCATTCCTCTCATCGGCGTTACAATCGAACTCTGTGAGGGGCTTTCTACCATGAAGAATCAGATTTGGTTGAGGGAGAAGGCGGAGGGAGAAAACTGAGAAGAGGAAAGGAATGGGTTAGTGCAAGAGTTCACTGGACAGGGAAAAGTTTTTTATTTTTTTAAATATGAATCCACGTCTCATATAGGATGTGAGACGTGGATTCAAAATTTTTCATGTCTCATAATCATTTATGAGACGTGGAAATTTTTTTATCATAATCATTTATGAGACGGGGAAATTTTTTTCCACGTCTCATAAATGATTATGAGATGAGAAAACCCTTTAATCCACGTCTCATTTTTTTTATGAGACGGGGATTAAAGACTTTTCACTTCTTATAAATTTTATGAGACGTGAATACTTTTTTCCACATCTCAAATATTTATGAGACGTTAAAAATTGTGTCTCGCCTTTTTTTTTCTAGAGATCCTGCCTTTATTTTAGTGCTTTTGCATATTTCCGCGTTTTTTGAAGAGAATCCACGTCTCATATTAAAAAAGAGACGTTGAAACTTTTTCACATATTTACAATTTTGTCACCGCCTTTTTTCTACATCTCATATTTAAAAAGGACGTGAAATGGGGACGTAAATACTGTTTTTTTCAGTAGTGCCCTAACTTCAAAATCCTTTAAGGACCCAAAATGAAAAAATGTATCTAACATCTAACATTACGTATAAAGCTTCATAACTCAGATTCTTTCTTTCAATAATTCTGGAAATTTCCAGCTTTAATTAGTAAATAAAACTCATCGCTTTGGAGCTTCTAAACATCTTTTTTCTCAACCCATGCAAGCACCAAAGCTTAGATCTAATTGACAACCATCGAAACCTCCAAACATATCTACTCTCACTACTACATAAATATCATATTGCGGCACAACAATAGCGACGCTTACAAAATATAAGTGCTAGGATAGGTGTTGGGTGACCTATATCTACGCTTTATAAATATAAGCGTCGGTATAGGTATATACATATCCTTGCGCTTTTACTTTAAAAGCACTGGGATAGAATATTGGGATTTTTTTTAATATTTTAAGCCTATCACAGCGCTCAAATACTATAAGTGTCGGGATAAGCTCCATAACTATTTTTTTTAATTTTATTGTTTAATAATTCCTTTTTTATTTTTTTAAATTTATTTCAGATTTTATTTTTATTTTTTAGGCCTATCCCGACGCTTATTATGTAGAAAGCACCGGGATAGGCTCCCTAACTATTTTTCTAATTTCATTGTTTAATATTTCCGTTTCTTTTAATTTTATTTTCTTTTAAATGAATTTTAGATTTTTTTTGGTCATATCTCGACGCTTATTATGTATAAAGTGCCAGAATAGGCACTCTATTATTTTTTTAATTATATTTTTAATATTTCCGCTTTTTTCTTTTTTTCTTTTTTTTTTTGAGCTTATCCCGGTGCTTATCATGTAGAAAGCACCGGGATAGGCTCCGTAACTATTTTTTTTAATTTTATTGTTTAATATTTCCACTTTTTTTAATTTTATTTTCTTTTAAATGTATTTCAGATATTTTTTTGGGCCTATCCCGGCGTTTATCATGTAAAAAGTATAGTGATAGACACTCTATTATTTTTTAATATTTCCACTTTTTTTTCTATTATTTTTTTATTTTTTGGGCCTATCCCGACGCTTAATATGTAGAAAGTGCTGGGATAGGCACTCTATTATTTTTTTAATTTTATTTTTTAATATTTCTGCTTTTTTTATTTTTTTATTTTTTGGGCCTATCCCAACACTTATTACATAGAAAGCGTCGGGATAGGCACCCTACTACTTTTTTAATTTTATTTTTTATTATTTTAGTGTTTTTTTAATTTTATATTTTTTATTTATTTTCGATATTTTTTGGACCTATCCTGATGCTTATGATATAGTCCTTTCGATCCTAATTATAAGATTACTTTGACTTTTTTGACTTTTTTTTAAGTAAGAAAAAATGGTTTCAGTCAAAAAAAATCTTTTTTCCTCAAAACTAGTTTATTCTACTTACAAACTAACCTATAATCTAATTTTATGTGACATATGTTATAATTTAGTGGTCTAATTTGTTTCCTTAATTTCTAAAAAAAAATTAAAATGATCTTATATTTAAAACAGAAGGAGGTGGAGGGAGTAGTAAGTGGGATAGGCAGTCTAATATTTTCGGTTTCCCTTTCTTTTTCCTCACATTTCCCTCCCATCTTTCTCTCTCTATTGAAAACACTAGCTCTTCTTCTCTCTTCTTTTTCATCACCATCCCATCTCTCTTCCCTCTCTTTCTCTCAGAAACCCTTCGTCCTCTCCGCCGACAACGAACCCCAAACCACCATCATCTTCTCCAACCAGCTTCACCATCGTCGGCGTCGTCTCCTCAGCCCAAACCATCACCATCATCTTCTGCTTCTGTTTGTTTATTTTTGATGGATTTTTTTTTGGTAAAGCAAGCGCAATGTATCTTGCAGCGAGGCAGAGACGCCCTCAACCTTCCCTTCCATTATCTTCGTCATCTCCATCTGCATCTCTGTCTCCGTCTTCATCTTCATACACGAAGCTAGATAAACCCAAGAAATCAGACGGCGGCGAAGAGGTTGACAAAGGACTGGGATGGTTCTTACCCTTTTTCGCTTTGGGAATGCTTTGGGAGCGCCTCCTCCAACATTATCCACGATTGTGATGAGGTCTTCAATTATTGGGAACCCCTTCATTATCTCCTTCACAAATCTGGCTTTCAAACCTGGGAAAACAAGCACTCTCTCTATATATCTATATATACACGCACACATATACACGCCGGTATCTAGAGAATTAAACTCTCTAGAGAAAATATGAGGGTTGCTGACATGGCTGTGGTGGCGGGTATGAGGAAGTTTAGGGTGCTCCGACGCATAAAGAAACTAACAATAGAAGAGTAATTACTATGGTACCTCCTCGGTTGCTGTCTTTTACAGAGAGGCATGATTCCTTTCTTTGTCCCTAGACTTGGAGTCCCATGATTGCATTTCCCAATCAAGCGTATTGGCAAAACACATTAATGGAGATGCAGGAAATGCAGGATCATCTTTTTTTCCTCACTCTGGTCTGTCTTTTCCCCCCTTTCTTGATGGTTTTTTTTTTTTTAAGTCAACTTGTTCTATTATATCAGTTTTGTCAAGTTGAAGAATTGTTTGCATCCGTTATTTCAACATCTGATAATTATCTTTTGCATGAGGGGTTTGTTTTTCACGTTCTTTCTTGTTTCTTGATTGTATTTCTCTGTGGTTTCCAGTGACATTCGGTACTAGTTACTGCCAAATTGATGCTTCTTTAGATTTTCTTTCCTGACTTAACTGCTGCTTCTTTATCTTTCTGTTCATCGTTTCCAATGTGTGCTAATTTCCCACCTTTTTTGAAAAATGCTTGCACAACCGGTTCAGAGTTCCTGTGAGATATCAATTTAAGCGATCGAAATTGTAAGATACTGTATACATCTCTGAAGATACTTTTTCTTGGAGTCACTTTGATTACAGTTGATAAAGCAACCATAGAAGATACTATCAACTCAACTGGAATTTTTTTCCCTGTCATCTTGTTCTATTTTTGGTGTACTTTCTTGTTTCTTGTTAGTGTCTCTCTGTGGATTCCAATCACATTTTTATAGTATTTATGATCATACAAAAATATAAGAAAATCACTAGTTGTTGCTGAACTGATGGCATGGAAAAAGAATTCATTGGTAGTAACACTTCCTTTTCCAATGTTCCTTTTAGGTCATTTGGGTTTGAAGAAGAAAATTTTTGTTGCTGGAGCCACTGGAAGTTAAAAAACGCAACAGTCCAGCACTTCAATTTGTGAGTATTTACCATTCCCCGTCTAAATGTTCGGTACAGTTTTTTTCGATTCTGGATGTTTACTATGATTTGATACTTTGATTGCGATTTTAGCCTCTTCCATGTAAATGTTGATTTTTTCGCCAGGCTTCCACTCTTAATTTAGTAACTAGCATTGAATTACATATTAGTAGGACCTGAAGATGTAAATACAGAAGTTTACAAGTTCTGGTCTGCACATGTCACTTTATTTGTTTTCCCAATAACAGGCCTGCTACCGTTAGTGTTGCATTGTTCTTAATGTCAACAAATGTTGTTGGACTTCACATTGAAGCTGGTCGTTAATTTTTTTAATGATTTCTGTTCATTGATATTACCATTGAAGTTCCCTGTACTGTCATGACCCTGCAAACTGACTACATTACACCCCCATCAGATTTTTCCTTCTCCTTTTGTCGACTCTAGAAAAGTTCGGGAGCTAAGAATTCTAGAGGCTCATCTTCAATGTTTCTCTTCTCCTATTGCCTCATGGTCACTGGCCCTTGATTGTCTCTATACATCTCCTATGCGCATCAATTCTTCTCTTCCTCTTCCATTTTGCAAGCATGTGGTGGCGTGGGTGTGCTGAAGGTTCATCTTCATTCTCTTCTTCCTCTGTTTTGCGACGATGCCATGTGTGGATTAGATTAAACACCATCGTCCTCTTTTCTTATCTACAGCACTTAGCAATGGGTTCTATTCATTTTCCACTTCTTTTAATCGTTGAAACGCTGATGTGAGTGTGAGTGTAAGCTCTAATTCTTCTCCTTCCTTGCTGTGACGCTGATTATAGGATAATTGAATTAAATGTTTGCTTTTTTTTGGGTGGTATGTGGCTGTGTATGTGTGAGGGATTGAATTAATTTTTCTGCCAGCTGTCCATTCATTTGAATTCAATGTTACTCACCACTAATTATTCTTTAAATTTCCAAAGGGTCAAAACATCTTTTTCTCTCCCTGCTGGATGCTATAATTGCAAACTGCATCTACAAAAAAGTGTGCATAATTCTGTCTGTTGGTTACTGTCACTGATGTTAGTGTAAATGTATTTAATCTGGATCAACTAAAAAGCTTTGTCTGCTTGTGGCTGCTGCAGTAAAACAGCCCCTGAACTCAAATAAATAAAATTTAGAACTAGAAGGGAATGCAAATAGGTGAAATTGCATCATAGAATAGTCCCCTCTGTTAATCTCTTTTGTTTTTGGAATGCAAATAGGTTGATCGATTTGACTGTTTGCAGGACCTCTTTGATTTCATCGCTTCTTCATTAAAGGAATTCATTGACAAAGAAGAAGATGACTGAGTTTTCAATGGGCAGAAGAAGGGAACTTGGATTTACATTTTCTTATCCAGTGAAATAAATGTCTGTTTCCTTGGGCATTTTGATCAAATGGACCAAAGGATTTTCCATTGGAGATATGGTTAGTCTCTGGAATTTTGAGTAGTTTCTGTGTTGAATGCTTAATAATTATCTTTGTGAAAAACTGCAATTATTGTTTCAAGGCTCATTGTAAGGCTGGATCAGTAAATTGTTTGGTGTTTCTGCGTGTTCTGTACCTAAATGATTAATCTGCAACTGGTTGGTTATAGGATTTTGATTAAACTTTTATTCTTATTAATTTTTAGCTTGAGGTAAACAAAGTTGTTGAGTGGTGGCAGTTAATTTTTCCCCCTCATCCTGTAGAGATAAATTTGATGTAGATTGGACTGTAGGCTTTTAACTGTGTATCTGGACCATGTTAAATAGTGCTATGGTTAAATTCTCATCTTAATATCTTAGTCTTTTAATGGTATTGAAATAGTCATCAAAGTTGTATCTTATTAATTGATGTGAACTAGTGAGCGAGATACCTGGTTGTTGTCAGGTAGGATGAGAGCTGGATGTTTACAAGAAGCATTGATATGAAAAGGCTAGTGAAATGTACTATAAGGAAATATTTTTGTTATGCGAAAATTATGATTCAATTTTGTACTTTTTGCCTTCCAATTTATTGTCCCATATTTTTTCGTTGGTTTGTTCCCCCATATTTTTTCCCAGAGATATCTTAATGACACACATGAAACCAAATTTCCTATAGACGCGGTTAGTTTTATTTGTATGAGATTTAGATGATGAATAACAAGCTTCTTGGTATATGAGGGGACTTCTTGGATTTATGAGGGGACACTTCATTGTTGTTGCTATTGTAGCCTTACTTTTAAACTGAATAAAATATGCATAATAGAAAGTCATACCCAATCTATTGTTTTCTAAAGAAGTCCTGAGTTGGTCTTTTCCTTTCCTTTCCTTTGTTTTTCTTTTTGTGAATTTTGTTTAATTTTTTATTAGAAATCTCTGAAACTCCTGAAGTTGATCTAAATTACATCTTTGCTTTTTATTGGTGAAATGAACAACGCTGCCTGCTAGAAAATTGTAAGAAAGGCGTATGGAGTGGGCACTATGCAGTGTTTAGGCTTGAGAATTAGTGCATGGATTACTTTTGGATTTTCTTCAGGAGAAAGATTCTGTCACATGCATATAATATCATATATAAATGTTAATGCTAAATTATGCAAGCTAGTATATGAATAATTTTTTACTAACGAAATAACTTGTTACTAATGAGTATAAGTATTGATATTTACAGCAGCATTTTTATATGTAAAATGTAAATTGGATTACATTTGAACTGGTGTATATAAAATTAAATCAAATATTTTTTTAAAAAATCAATAACAGAGCTTATTGTGTACTAAGCGCCGCAATAGGTATACTTATAGCGGCACTTATTTCGTTAAAAGTGTTGTTATAGGTATACCTAAAGCGGTGCTTATTTTGATAGAAATGCCGCTTTAGGCCAGTTACATTTAAGCAAAATAAATTTTGACTGGTCTATAGCGGCGCTTCTAACAAAATAGGCGGTGCTTTAGGTATATCTATAGCGACACTTTTAACGAAATAAGTGCTGCGTTAGGCTTAATAGCCTATCACGGTACTGACTATTGTGGTGCTTATAAGCGTCACTATAGGGGCAAAATAAGCGCTGCTATAGGCAATTTTTGTGGTAATATCTCTCAATATCCATGTTTAAAGATTTAAAACAACTTAAAACAATAAAAAAGTTCTTGCTTCTTTGTTTCTGTTAACCTTAGAATCAAAGCAACACTATTACCTACTATTGGTGGTAGCACCTCCAGAACCACATTATCTGAGTTGCATCCTCTGGAACACTGTCCTACAGAGTTATTCCGCTACCACTAGCAAGACTGAATGTGGCACTCCATGATTAAAAAGATTCTTCCTACAAGAGTAAGGCCAACAGAGCAACGAAAGCAAGAATAAAACCCAGTAGAGCAACAGACAAAGGAGGAGGAAAGGTTGAGGTTGAAAACTCAAAAGCTCTATGCACTAAACCTGTAGCGGACCCTGCCTTTTATTGGAGATGAGTGCATACATTATTAGAATATGTACCTTAGGATCCTTTATACCTATATAACCAAAGGTTTAAGGTATCCAAAAATAAAATCTCAAAAATATAAGGTTTTATGATAAGTTATTTAATTAAAATATTTACCTGTAATTTTCATTAAACGTTTCAATAAGAAGTGCCTAATCCATTTTTATCAGGAGCTTATGGAGGAAATCACCAAATTTCCATTGTATTTGCCTCCTAGCAGCCTATATTTGTGCATGTCATGCCCACTCCTTCTTAGGCCCATTTATTTGTATTAGAACACAAGGTATATTATATATTTTTGTATCATCTCTTACCTAAGCAATGTGAGACTTCTTCCTTTTTGACACAGTCACTTATTTTTATTAAAAACCCCAAGCATCTTTTTTAATGATATAAACATTGGCTCATGCTTTCATAATTTGGAAATCAGAGCAACATACACACGCCATATATGTCCAAGAGCTGTAATTTGCAGGTTTAATTATTCGACACCTCATGGCTCATGAAAACGGAAACAACTCTTCACTGATTCCAAAACGGAGGTAAATTATTTCATTTAATCCCATCTTCAATCTTCTTCTCCTCATGCATGTATCTGTTAGATTCTTTGTATCAGTCAATTTAACTACAAAAGCACAATCAAAATATAATTAATATTATTATAGGTTTTATCTACTTTAGTTTCAAAACGTGGTTTTTTATTATATAATTTTATAAAAATTTATTCTGAGTTTAATGATTGTTAACTACGACTTTTGGTGCTGTTTAAGACCAAATTCACAATTTTTTTTTTCAAATCATCATGTTAACGGGGACAATGACAAAAAAAAATCCCTTACAATTTGTAAAATACCAATAACAACTTCATGATATGTATTAACAATTCAAAATTCCTTACTTGGGATTTTGTAGATTTGAAGGGATTGTTTTTGTCATTTTCCCATGTTAACGGTCAAAAACATAATTAAGCAAAAAGTAACGTAAAACCATTTTTGGCTACCTTGAATTTGCCTAAGTTCAATTTTTACACGACCTTCTACAAAAAAACTAGTTCGCAGTGTCAGTTTTACCTGAACATCAGATTTGATCAACATAACGCCAAACACACCATTATTGTTCATGTATTTGAATAGTTATGTGATTTATATTTAGATATACTTTTAATAAATTTTAGTATGTTAGAAAGTAATTTAGTTGATAGCTTATTGAAATTTAGTTTCAAAATATTGCCAAACACACCCATATATACGAGTTGTTTAGTATGAGCGATTCATGAGGAGGAATGGTGGGGGGATTTTTAAGAGTTGGATTTGGAAAAAAAATAATTGGGGAAGTGTCTTTAGAAAATTTTAGTAAAAAAATGTGAGAGAAAAGATAAGAAACATTAATTAAAATTTTTTAAGTTGCTTCTCATAAATGGTTTTAAGAATTTCGGACTCGTACACATTTTACCTCCCCTCCCCATCGGATCATTCATACAAGCAAATATCGCATCAGTGCTTTCAAGTTTCAACTAATGGGAGTTAGCTCAAATCGAAGGAAATAAGGGGTAAGATGCATTTTAACTAATAAACTATTGGCACAGGAGCGTTTGGTACAATCAACATTTGAAGGGTTATTGTATACCATTAAACTTTTAAAATGGAGCACATTAGCCAACGCCGTTATGAAGCACTTAACGGCTTCCGTTTGTGCTAACGTGGCATGACACGTGTCACACATGGTGTCACACCACGTGTGCATAAACGGAATCCTTTAAGTGCTTTATAATGACGTTGGTTAGTATGCTCCATTTTAAAAATTTATTGGTATACAAGAACCCTTCAAATTTTAATTGTACCAGACGCTCCTGGGCCAATAGTTCATTGGCCAAAATGCAACTTAACCCTTTGAATATTGTATTAAATTTTTTAGATACATATACTTTTAGTGTGTATATTCATGCATCAATGATTCAATGTTCCCTTTCAATCAAAATAGTTCAATTTTTTTTATATGATTCTCATTTTATATTATGCCCCCTAGCTTCATTCCTAAATTTAAGACATATTTTCTCAATAATGTTCCCTTTCTATCAAAATAGTTCAATTTTTTTTATATTACTCTCTTTTTATATTATGCTCTCGTTTCTAAATATAAGACATATTTCCTTAATTTAATTAGATTAAGAATATTGGTTAAGGTAGTTAAAATCACATGATATTACTAAAACACTGTAAACATGTACCGTTATTCCCATCCCCATTCCTTATTTGTTTATTATTGAAGGGCATTAATAGAGACAATTTAGTGAAACGTTGAGAAAAATATAAAGGTGTCTTATATTTAGAAACAATCTCACATTTAAAATAGATCATATATTTAAGACGGAGGTGGGAGTATACCTTAAGTTCTTCTTTAATTGACCAATGCACCACTTTATATTTTGAATTTGTAATAGACTCCTTGTTTAATCAAGATGGAAAGTAATAACCCTTAAATTCCACTGATATCACTCATATCTAATTTCTTTGATATATTACAAACTAGAAGGTAAAGTGGCTCTTGTGACAGGAGCAGCAAGTGGAATAGGCGAAGCAACGGTGAGACTCTTTGCTGAACATGGAGCCTTTGTTATAGCAGCAGACATCCAAGACCAACTCGGCCATCAACTCGCCGATTCTATACCCTCCAACTCAGTCACATACCATCACTGTGACGTCACAAAAGAATACCAAGTCATGGAAACCATCAACTTCACCCTCCAAAAAACACAAAACCCTAGACATCCTCTTCAGCAATGCCGGAATCCTCGGCCCCTTCTCCGGAATCCTCGACCTCGACCTCGACCTCGACCTCCTCGAATTCGACGCCATCATGTCGGTTAACCTCCGAGGCATGGTCGCAATCGTCAAGCACGCCGCACGTGCCATGGTCGAAAAAAATGTACATGGTAAAACCATCATATGTACCGCTAGCTTGGCTGCTTCTATTGGAGGGTCCGGTCCTCTTGCCTATATGGCTTCGAAGCATGCAGTTCTTGGGCTGGTTCGATCGATGTATGGCGAGCTCGGAGATCATGGGATTCGGGTTAATTGCATGTCGCCGGTAGCGTGCTCGGCATTTAATGTGCAGCCTCATGAAGTTGAGGAAGCTATGTTGGCAAAGGTGCATGCTGTGAGAGTTTAATGTGAAGGGGTTGCTTCTGATGAGTCGTTTATGTTAGTGGTCATAATTTGGTGGTTGATGCCAGTATCACTGTGGTTAACCAAGGTTCAAAAAACCGGACCGGACATCAAACCGGATGAGGCACTGGTTTAAGGGTTAATGGTCGAATCGGGGTCAGACCGGGTCAGACCGTTTATATTAAAATAATAAAATTTTATTGATATTAACATTAATAATCATTAATATCAAAATGTAAACATAGATAAGTATGCATGATTCATCAAACATGAATATTTTGATGTTTCTATAGAGGGAAAAATATAAAATATTAGTTGAGTACATGTGAAAATAAATATTATTCTACAATCCACAGACTAAAATACAAATACTAAGAGCAATAACAATTAAATACTAAACATATGCAAGTATAATAGCATTTAAAATATTATAATTTCGTTATTTCTAAAATTAAGTGAAGTGAAAGTTGGTAATTAGGTGAATTATGACAAAATAAAAAAAATCAAATTTTGAAAAAAAAAGAAAAGAAAATGAGAGAACCGGTTCAACCCCCCGGTTCTGGCCGAGTTGCTCGGTTTTGGGCTGGTTGAACCGGTTCATTGTCCTTCCCGGGCTAAAGGGTCACCCGGACTGGGCTTGTGGACGGTTCACGGTTGAACCGGTCCGACCGCCCGGTCCAGTCCGGGTCTTTGAACAGTGTGGTTAACATAGCAGGAATGCCTGCTATGTTTTTTACCATGGTAGATAGCTATCTTGAAACCTAGTTACTTGTGTATGTTAGCAGTAATGTATAACTGTATACATATGTAGATATCCCTAATAAACAATATACAACTGCATACACAGGTAATAGAATTGTCATTTGAGATAACTCGCTATTATGTTAATATAGTAGGATAGATGTAGATAGATAAATAATATATAAACTAGAGAATATATAAATATATAATGTAAGGGGTTTTAACTTCCCAAGCGCTATGAGAAAGGGGTAGGTACATAAAGTATATTCGAACTCATAGGATTAATAGCTCAGATTCATATAATACTAACACACCTAAATAAACTTTTCCAATTCCATTCCTATTTTATAACATACATCAATATCATATTTTTAATAAATTTCATGGTTCCCAAATCACAAAACAAAATCTTAACACAGGAGAATAAAACAGAACTGAGCAACAAGATCCTAATCCTTCATTCATCTTCAAAACTAATATCTTCACCTCATATACTAAAATAACATATTTCCTTTTCAACTGGCGCTCATTAACGAAGAATCGTTTAGCTAATACGGAAATGAAACCAATAACTTTGTTAACGCATTATAAATTCTAAAAATATCCCAAAACAATTATTTCAAACTTAAATTTCTCAAGTACTGAAATTTGAATTCAATTTCTTTTCCTCTTAGCTTTAAATCCTATAAACATTCCAAAGTCCCGTAATCACAACTTGAATCAAATGAAACAGCAAACACTATAAAACACTGAACTCCTGGTATATTTTGTCTTCAAATGATATTAAACAACAACAATCTTATTTGGTAATCACAGACCAAAGTAAATCAAACACCTTCACAAGAAACATCAATTCCACCGTATTTGACATATCCATAAGTTTAGAGAACATAAGCATGTAGATCTATAAGGTGTCTCTAAAGCCTCTTACTCAACCCTCATCTCAAATCATAAGTTTCATTAATTTCAATTAACTTCCATCATTAATCCATCACCACTCTTCTTAAACTCCTTTCTTTCTTATTGAACACCACAATTCACCTCATTTATACTCAATTACAGATTTCCTAACCAAAATATTTCCATTCTCTTTATATCTATCAAAATATCCTTTACAAAACTAGAAACCGCCAACTTGTAACTGCCATTATATATTTCATCTTATTAACTTAAAATAACATTCCAATTGATTATAATAGCTGAACGTGTACTTATCCTTAAATAACCATAATAAGAAGACACATAGTGATCATCATTCACCTCTTGAAACCATTAAGCAATAGATTTCAAATGAGTTTCTAGCTTCAAAAATCTAACTCTACATCTCTAATGCTAAAACAATTGTTTCTATTATAATTTGGACCAAAAATTAAGATTCCTCAATTGTCAACATTTACATCTTTAGCCCAAATCAAATTCAGTCTCAATACAACAATACCATCAAAACAATCAAAACAAAAAACCCATTGATTTAACCTTTTCCTAATCGCCTTGGGGGTTAAATGCAAAATTATTTATTAACCAAGGATTGCAATATAGTGGTGCGATCTCGGATCGTCTCACAAGGGGCCTAATGACTAACCTAGGAAACTAAATGTCATGCAAATGAAGTATAGAAAGGGGTTTTGTTGGTTTTTGGTGTGAGACATGCAAAATGAGCCTAACTACATGATTTTTGATCTTTTCCTTAATGAGATGGAATGGTTGGATGGGTAAAGTGAAGCTAATGCATTGAAATGGAATCTCTTGAGTTTAGGTGAGGTGGAAAACATTGGTTCAAATCATTTGGGGGTTCAATTCATCAAGTCTAATAAAATAATACCCAAGCAACCACTAGGGGTCCACTAGCCCTAATTAATGACTAATCTAGCAACCACTTTCATAGCCATTACTTAGGGTTAGTGTTAAGGTCCACTTGATGTGTGAAATACTTTGAGCAAAAACACTTGTGGCTCTCATAAAAGTGCAACCACAACAATTATGAATGAAAGCAATGAATTAAGCTCACTAGCAACCACTAAAATGAAATTAACTTCATGCAACCACAATGTAGATAAGAATTCATAACTCAAGTGTTCAAAGCCCAAAATAAACACATATAGTTCATACACATACATGTCTAAAATCTCATTCCAATACATAAATCCAAACATCTCCAAGAGAAATTCAAATAAACATAGAAGAAATCCTAAATACATATGTTAGAACAAAGAAAAACTCCCCTAATGAAGAACCCATGCTTGAGGCACCATCAACCCATCCTCAAGAGATGAAGAATTCCTCAATCCAACATATAAACTCCAAGAGGAACCCCAAGAAGAAGCTCCATCTGAAAATCCATGGAAGAAGAGGGTGGAAGATGAAGAAGATGGAGGTAGAGGAGGGATGAGAGGGTTGAGACGAATTTAGGGTTTTTGGAGTGAATAGAGGTGAAAAGATGAGTAAAATGAAGGGTTGGGTCGAAATTTATGTTTAGGAGTCGGGTCTAGGTTTGTTTGGGTCGGATCTTGCATTGGGTACCAAAAAAAACTCGGATAAAAACCAGAATTTTCGGGCTGTTTCGTACGTGTTCGCCGCGGCATGCATGTTTGTATGCTGCGGCACATGAGGTAGAGATGATTTGCCGTGGCACACAAGTTTGTGTGCCGCGGAACACTATGCAGAGCGGTTGGCCTCTTCTTTATGCTCTGTCTAGCTTTTCTTTGAATCTTGGTTGTTCAACTTGGGCTTGTTTCTTCCGTGATCTGCAATAGAATTGGACTTAAGGTAGCATTGAAATTTCCTCAAAGATTGGTTAAACAATAAATCATGCTAATTATGCCCAAATTGTCCTCAATTTGCACAAATCTCAAGTAGGCATGTAAGTGCCAGAATTTGCCCTTTTAAGCACAAAAGACCATAGGTTATGCAATAATCCAATGATTTTAACTATGAAAAGCATATAAAAATATGGTGCAATCACCCATACCACAATGTATCCAGAATTTCTTAAAAATTACAGAACTTTAAATGCACATAATAAAGCTCTACGTCCTCTTGAAACCCATACCACAATAAATCAACAAAAATGGCCCCTCCCTTCACTGTAACACGTCGAACAAAACAGGGGAGAAAGAAAGGAAGAGAATAAAAATTTCTCATGTGAATAGGAATCAACCATACACCATCGAACATCCATTCCATCTTCCTTTCATCAAATTATGAATCAAAATTCTAGAAAAAGAACAAAAATTCTATTAATTGAGGAAGGAACTGGACTATAGAGAAACTAAAATCACAATCATCAAAATTTAACATACAACTCCAAATATCAACTCTATTCTACTTATCACCACATTCAATCGGATTCTCCTTAACCCAAGACCACCTACAAAACGCGCCGGAACAGTGACAAGATTTGGGGCTTTTGGAGAAAATCAACCAAACCAAACTCATCTATCAAAATCACTCCCCAAATCGTCAAAATAGAAGCTGAAGCTTCATTTTTATGGGATTATGAACTACAAACCCTAGAATTTTAATCAATTCCCCCTTCAAACTCGCTCAATCTGACCGAAAAGAGAAAAAAATGGAGGGAAGAGACTCACCCATCGTCAACTCGAACTTTACACGCCTCCTTGAGCTTATCGCCGCCGTGAATTGCCTCCTTCATAGTCAGAAGCCGCTATCCCTCAAAGAAATGGAGAGGGTGAGGGAGAGAGATCTATATTGTCATTTTCATTTGCTCTTTCCCATTATGCCCTTCTTTGAAAATTTTAATTACTATTTCCCTTTCAATTTAATATGAATTTACTCCAAAATAATTTCTCTAGATATACTTTAATTTCTAAATGTATTTATAAGGCTTTCTAAAATTTAAAGATATAGTTGTTTGCCGTCAAGCGTTAAATGCAAGCGCACAGACCGCAAGTAGTATAAAATATCGTTCCCATGGAGATTTGGATTAAAATCTTTGATCAAGCAAAAGACTAAGTGATTTCAATCAAGTTGAACTAAGAAAATATTTTTGGGTTGTGTAAAGAAATGGTGAAAATCTATTTCTAAAAACTAGAAAGTGATAAAAACAATGGTTCTTTTGACTTAAAGGATTAAATGGGGTCCAGGATTATTTATCCCTTTTGCATTTCATAAGATATGAAGAACTCCCTCTCAAATGGTATTTTCAATGAATATTTGTGTTCGTCTAGGGTTCATATGCACTTGACTAAGCTCTCTCAAGTCAAAATCAAGTTTATCTTTCCATTAAAATGCACAATCTCTTGATACAAATCATGAAAATCCCCTTTGAAAACAAACCCTAATGTGACAATGCAAGCTTAGCAAAGATATCTCTATTTTACCAACAAACTTTCCATTTGTCATGTAGATTTCAAGTCAAGCATGATTTTAACTAAGTTCTACACATGGATTAGCTCTCTCAAGTCAAACCCATATGAACAAATCAAGCTAAATGGTGGCCAAACACTTAGAAGCATGAAGAGAAGGATAAAATCCACACATATATATCATTAACTACCAAAAGAGAGGAAGAATCAAGTCTTAATCCATACAAAGGTTCAAAATAATCCTAGAATGGAAGTTTAGCAACTCATGGAGAAGAATATATAAATCTGGAAAATAAGAGCAGCCATGGAAGAAGTGTCAGAGAAGAAAGAGAGAAGAACAAGAAAAACCAGGGAAATGAGGTTGAATCTCTTCAAATCTTGGATCTCCACTTGAATCTCCTTGAAAATCTCCAAACCCTGGCTCCCAAATAGTCCCCAAAGAAAGCCCAAGTCAAAAGAATGTGTTTTAGTGTGAGTTTAGAATGTTTTTAAACCTAATTTTTGAGCAGAATTTTTTACTATGCAGCTTGTCAGCAGTTTTGGCCGCAGCCAAGATTTTGGCCTGCACTGGTTGGCCGCGGCCAATAACTCTCTGCCAACAATTTTTTAGAATTTGGTTGTGGCCAAGAATTTTGCCTGTGCTTTTGGCTGTGGCTAATAACTTTCTGCAACTTCTCTTTTCAGCTTTCTTGGTTGCTTTAAATCTTCTTTTACACTTCTTGCTCCTTGATTTTAGCTTCAAATACAACTCAAATGTGTCTTAATTGATTGGCTTTGCCCACCTAACGAGCAATGAAATCTACAAAAGCAAAAGTTGATAAAAAGAGGGTAACATATTTACATTTAAATCAAGAATTCAATGACTAACCCAAATATCAACTTGGCACATTTTCCTATCATATCTACATCAAAATACGTATAATTCCACCCAAAAAGTGTATCAACTATAGGAAAATGTGTTAAAATGGCATGAATTTCAAGAGGTTAACACACCCCCAAACTTGAACTTTTGCTCGTCCTCGAGTAAAACAAGTGATGTAAGAGTTGGATTCACTAATTAACCATTTAAGGTCCATGCATGATGATTTCCTCATTTGTTGCTCAAGATCATATAATCAATGGAAAGAAATGGAATAGATGCAAATGCTAGATTTGCAATTTAAAAACAAATTTCCTACCAATTTTCAAAAGAGAGAGAGTGTGTGTGTGTGTGAAAAGTCATAGAATAAAAATCCTACAGTTATCAAGATTGTTAGAAATCTTAAGTTTTGATGAAGACTGACCCTGAGAAAACATAAGTGAAAGTTACCTCTGAGTTGAACGTGTAAAATCTGCCAGGTAACAGATCACCATTGCAAGATCAATAAAGAATGAATATCTCTATCGCTAAGTAAATCTCAATAGCTAAAAGACAGAAAAGAATAGCAAGTGAAGACTTAGCAATAATAAGGTTGATATCAAATCACTAAGTCATTCTCTATCGATAAAGAAAGAATCCATCGCTAGACGCTCATTGATAACTCAGCTAGCAAAAAAATAAACCAAGTCCTTGAGCAAAAGAAATTAGCTAGTGATAATAGGTTAAGCTATCGATAGCAAAAGGGCTTCAGATAATAAATCATTCAGATAGCTAATGCCTCAGTGCAAATGAGTCAAATGAGCTAACATGATTCTAGCGCTATCATGCTTGTCTATCGATAATAGGATACCTAGAAATATCTCTGAATGCTTATATAATAGTATCCTTAAAGATAATAGCGATAATGGATTAGCAATCGATAGAAAATTCTATGCTGATATAATACTTTCTGATCCAAGAGAATATGCTATCGATTATACATCTTCTTATCAATATGAAAAAGCTCTGCTATACCTTATATTGTCTTTATCTCATTGAGCTAATGGATTAAGCTTGCGATAGCATCTTCTGTGCAATATATGATTATTTGGTTAGCTAACAGCTTAAGTGCAGAATTCACTCTATGAGATTAGCGATAGCAGACCAAGCTAGCGCTAATGAAAAAGCTGCCAGAAAGTACAACTTGTACGGATACACAGAACGCTGAGTCTATCTCTCTCCTAGCTCACCCTACGCAAGAAGTAGTTGAAGCTAGAGCAGAGAGTTAAGCCTGATGCAGAAGCTGCATTAAATGCCAACGGCTATGAGCTCCCAACGACTAAATTCAAACGGCTTCTTGAAGATTGAATGTTAGGGCAAAATCTGAGAAGAGATATAAATACAGAACTTGAGCATTTATGAAAAAGACGACGAAAAATGAGAATATTTACAAGTTCATTCATTGCTCTCTGTTTTCTGTATTTATTAGAGATTTTTATCTGTACTTAAGTGTTTATCAAAATCCGTTCATTAAGTGAACACATTTATTGAAATCCTCTACTGTTTGAGGTTGTTCTGAAAGCTTGGTGCTTTAGAACAGGGATATTGCCTTACAGGTAGTAAGGGGGAGTGTTTAGAGAGATTCTAAAACTCTGTAAAGGTTGACAGGTGAACCTGTGTTCGTAAAACCTGTGGTTAGTGGAACCCAACTGAGTGTTGGAGAACTGGACGTAGGCAGTGTTGGCCGAACCAGTATAAAGGCTGTGTTATTTTAATTATTCCTAGATTTTTAAATAGCACAATTCACCCCCCCTCTTGTGCGATTGCCACTTTCAATTGGTATCAGAGCAGGTCTTCTCTGTTTTTAAGATTCCAATGAATCCGAGAAGCAAAGATCTAAATGGCATCGCTTGAAAATATCCTCCCTGAAGGAAGCTCCATTAATAAGCCTCCTGGATTTGATGGGAAGCATTATACTTTCTGAAAGTTAAAGATGAAAATCTACATCAAAGCCAACGGGTACAAGCTCTGGAAAATTATTGAAGAAGGAGATATTGTTCCTAAAGATCCCATGGGCATCCCAAAGGCTGAGGATGAATACACAGAGGAGGATATTGCTAATCTGGAGTTAAATAGCAAAGCAGTCTTCATGATACAGAGTGCTCTTAGTCAAACAGAGTTCTTTAGAGTGAGTAACCTTGACTCAGCTAAAGAAATGTGGGAAGCACTACAAATTGCTCATGAAGGGACTTCTGGAGTGAAAGATAGGCGTGTAGAAATGCTGGTGGAAGAATTCCACAAGTTTGAAATGTCTGAGGGTGAGAAGATAAGAGATCTGGAGATCAGATTCACCCATCTCATCAATAATCTTGCTGCTCTGGGGAGAAAAATTACGGAGAAAGAGCATGTCAACAAAATCCTGAAAGTCCTGAAGGGAGACTGGCTCATGAAAGTAACAGCCATTCAAGAAATGCAAGGAGAATCAACTAAATCCATCACTGCCCTGTTTGGCAGCCTTGCTGAGTATGAGCCTACCCTGATAGCTCAAAGGGAAACACAAGGAAATTCCAAGAAAAAGTCACTTGCTCTTGCTGCTTTAGAAAAGGATGAAATTGATAATGATGAGGAAGATCTTGATGAGGAGGACATAGCTCTTATGGCCAGAAAATTTAAAAAGTTCTTCAGAAGAAGAGAAAGATTTCAGAGGAGTGGCCCTAGCTTCAAAGACTCCCAGAAAGACAAAACTCCTGTATGTTTCGAATGCAAGAAGCCTGGTCACTTCAGAGCTGAGTGTCCCAGCCTTCAAAGATTGAAGGAGAAGGAGAAAAAGAAGATCTATGGAAAGAAAAAGGCTTATGTGTCATCCATCTGGGGTGATAGTTCTGATGAAGAAGCTAGCGATAGTGAGGAATGCGCCAACCTCTGCCTTGTTGCCCAAGAAGAGCAAAGTGATTCTGAGGTATCTGACTCTGAACCTTCTTATTCTGAACTTCAAAGCTTATATGATGAAATGCACATAGAATTAATGAAACTAGCTAAAGAAGTAGTCAAATTAAGAAGAGAAAACAAAGATTTCCAGAAAAACCTCTCTTTACAAAAAGTTTCTTCTTCTCTAGCGATAGAAGAGGAGCTATCGCAAGCTCCTAGACAAGAACTATCGATAGCTGAGCCTCTATCGATAACAATTCCTTCAATTTCTGAAAATTGCTCCAATTGTGAAAAATTATTGAAGGAAAAGGAAAAACTTTCGCATGTTTTAGAAAAATTTACAAAAGGCTCAGAAACTTTAAATGTGATTTTAAGCAATCAAAAAGTTTTTAGAGATAGAACAGGTATTGGCTATGAGCCTAAACAAAAGTTTTCAAAAAGATGGGTTGAACCAAAGGTGAAGTCATACATGAAATATTTTAGAAAATCTTCTGAAAATTCTTCGCCATATAGTTTTTGCAATTATTGTAATAAGAAAGGTCATACCCAGTCCATCTGTAATCATAGAAAATATGGGGTTAATAGCTCTTACAAGTGGGTTCCTAAAGGAACTCGTGTGCCTAAGGTTTTTACAAACTTAGAGCACAAGACTAACTTTAAAGGACCCAAGAAAGTTTGGGTACCTAAATCTGTGTAGTTTGTGCAGGTATGTCTTAAAGCATCCAGTAAAGGGAAATGGTATATTGATAGTGGATGCTCAAGACACATGACTGGTGACAAGGACAAAATCAACAATCTGGTGATAAAAGATGGAGCTAAAGTTAGCTTTGGTGGGAACCAAAGTGGAAAAATCACTGGAGTGGGTGAAGTAGGTCCAGTCAAGGATGTCTACCTAGTGGATGGTGTCTGCCACAACCTACTAAGTGTTAGCCAAAGCGCAGACCATGGTAACTGGGTAATTTTTGATTCAAATGAATGTCTTATTGTTGATAAGAATGATTTAGATATAAATAAATCCAGTCTGAAGTATAAGATAAAAGGAAATAGAAATGGAAACTTATATACTCTGGATTTATGCCAACAGCTTGAAGAGAAATGCTTTATTTCAAATGATGAAAATTGCTGGTTATGGCATAAAAGATTAGCTCATGTGAACTTTTCTCAGCTAGATAAATTAGTTAAGAAGGAGTTAGTCATAGGAATTCCCAGTTTTAAATCAAAGCATGATTTAATTTGTAAATCCTGTCAAAGAGGTAAACAAACAAAGTCCTCTTTTAAAATCAAGAAGACAGTCTCCACTAGTAGGCCATTGGAACTAATTCACATGGATCTAGTTGGGCCAGCAAGAGTGAAAAGTCTAGGAGGAAGCCTATAAGCTCTTGTAGTTGTGGATGACTACTCAAGATTTACCTGGACTATGTTTCTTTCCTCTAAGCATGAAACTTTTGATGCTTTTTGTGTGCTTGCTAAGAAATTGCAGAATGAGAAAGGCACAAAGATCATAGCAATCAGGACTGACCATGGGGGAGAATTTGAGAACAAAGAGTTCATGGAGCTGTGTGATGAGAATGGAATTGATCATAACTTCTCTGCCCTTCGTACTCCTCAACAAAATGGTGTTGTAGAGAGAAAGAACATAGTGCTCACAGAAATGGCTAGAAGCATGCTGAATGAGAAACAAGTGCCTCAAATATTTTGGGCAGATGCTATGAGTACAGCTTGCTACATTTCTAACAGAGCCTACATCAGAAAGGGGATGGAAAAGACTCCATATGAGCTCTACAAGGGAAGGAAGCCTAATATCAGTCACCTGAGGATTTTTGGATCAAAATGCTACATCCACAACAATGGAAAGGTAAATTTAGGTAAATTCGATCCTAAATCTGATATTGGCATATTCATTGGGTATTCAAATAGAAGTAGAGCATATAGAGTTTATAATAAAAGAACTCAAACTGTTGAAGAATCTGTACATGTAGTATTTGATGAAACTCCTCAAGAAAAACAACAATCTGTTGATGAGGATGAAGATTTTTCAAAGTTTTTAAAACAGCCTCTATCGATAGCACATCAGCCATCGATAGCAAATCCTGAAAACAATGTTGAAAATAATCAGGATAAAGCTGAAGATGATCTAGATGAAGCTAATGAGCCTCAATCTTCCATTAGACATCTTAAAAATCATCCTCCTAAACAGATTATTGGAGAAATTTCAAAAGGAGTTAAAACAAGAAGGCAACTTCAAAATGAAATGGAATTCTCTTGCTTTCTTTCTCAAATTGAACCAACTTGTATTGATGAAGCTCTTGCTGAATATGACTGGATAATAGCAATGCAAGAGGAACTAAATCAATTCAAAAGAAATCAAGTTTGGGATTTAGTACCAAGGCCCAGAAATCATCCTATTATCGGTACTAAATGGGTTTTCAAAAACAAACTTGATGAAGTTGGTCAAATTGTGAAAAGTAAAGCCAGATTGGTTGCCAAGGGATATAACCAAGAAGAAGGCATTGATTATGAGGAAAATTTTGCTCCAGTTGCAAGACTTGAAGCAATAAGGATTCTTCTAGCTTTTGCATCCATAAAAAATTTTAAACTTTATCAAATGGATGTTAAGAGTGCTTTTCTTAATGGCTATATTAAAGAAGAGGTGTATGTAGAACAACCTCCTGGTTTTGAAGAAAAGTCTAAGCCTGATCATGTTTTCAAACTTAAAAAGGCTCTTTATGGTCTCAAACAAGCTCCAAGAGCTTGGTATGAGAGACTTAGCATTTTTCTGCTTGAAAAAGGATTTTCTAGAGGAAAATCAGATACTACATTATTCATCATGCACAAAAATAATCATATGCTTATAGTTCAAATTTATGTTGATGACATTATTTTTGGTGCAACTAATGAAACTTTGTGTGAAGATTTTGCTAAGACAATGCAGGGAGAATTTTGTTAGAATCTTAAGTTTTGATGAAGACTGACCCTTGAAAAATATCGCTAATAAGAAATGATAACTTAGCAGATCAATAAGAATGAAAATCTCTATCACTAAGTGAATCTAAATAGCTAATTGATAGAAAGGAATAGCAAGTGAAGACTTAGAAATAACAAAGTCAATATCTATCGCTAAGTCAGTTACTATCGCTAGAGAAAGATCCATCGCTAGAAGTTCATTGATCATATGTGTAAATGAATCCAGCAGATAAATGAACCAAGTGTCTAAATCAGCTAGCGATAACAGGTTAAGCTATCGATAACCATAAGTGCTTCAGATAATGATCATTCAGATAGCTAGTGCTTGAGAGCAAGAGTCTGAGCTAGCATGATTGTCTATCGATAATAGGATACCTGGAAATTCCTCTGAATGCTTAGATAATAGTATCCTAAAGGATAATAGCGATAATGAATTTGCAATCGATAGAAATAATCTATGCTGATGTAATGCTTTCCAATTCAAGAGAATATGCTATCGATAATATGAAAAGCTCTGAAATTCCTTATATTGTCTTTATCTCATTGAGCTAATGGATTAAGCTTGCGATAGTAACTTCTGTGCAATATATGACTATTTGGTTAGCTAACAGTTTAAGTGCAGAACATACTCTATGAGATTAGCGATAGCAGTTCACGCTAGCGCTAATAGAAAGCTGCCAGAAAGTACTACTTGTACGGATGCTCAAAGCGCTGAGTCTGTCTCTCTCTTAGCTCACCCTATGCAAGAAGTAGTTGAAGCTAGAACAGAGAGTTAAGCCCGATAAAGAAGCTGCATTAAATGCCAACGGCTATGAGCTCCCAACGACTAAATTCAAACGGCTTCTTGAAGATTGATTGTTAGGGCAAAAATCTGAAGAAGAAGATATAAATACAGAACTCAAGCATTTATTGAGTAAGAGACGAAAAACGAGAATATCTGAGAAACTCATTCATTGCTCTGTATTTATTATTTTAAAGATTTTATCTGTACTTAAGTGTTTATCAAAATCAGTTCATTAAGTGAACATATTTATTGAAATCCTCTACTGTTTGAGGTTGTTCTGAAAGCTTGGTGCTTTAGAACAGGGATATTGCCTTACAGGTAGTAAGGGGGAGTGTTTAGAGATTCTAAAACTCTGTAAAGGTTGACAGGTGAACCTGTGCTCGTAAAACCTGTGGTTAGTGGAACCCAACAGAGTGTTGGAGAACTGGACGTAGGCAGTGTTGGCCGAACCAGTATAAATTTTGTGTTGTATTAATTCCTTTCAATTTTTTTATAGCACAATTCACCCCCCTCTTATGCGATTGCCACTTTCAAATTTGAAATGTCCATGATGGGAGAATTAACATTCTTCCTTGGTCTGCAAATAAAGCAAAAGAAGGATGGCATCTTCATTTCCTAAACCAAATATTGTAAAGAAATTCTCAACAAATTTGGGATGGATCTATCCAAAGAAGAGGACACTCCCATGAGTGCTTCTGCCAAGTTAGATGCAGATGCTCCCGGCAAAGAAGTAAATCAATCACATTATAGAGGAATCATTGGTTCTTTACTTTATTTAACTGCTAGTAGACCTGACATCCAATTTAGTGTAGAAGTGTGCGCTAGATATCAAGCAAATCCTAAAGAATCTCATTTAACAAATGTAAAAAGGATTTTGCGTTATTTACAAAGGACTCAAGAGCTTGGGCTGTGGTATCCCAAGGGAACTCAAGAGTACCTTCTTGCTTATACTGACTCTGACCATGCAGGCTACAAATCAGATAGAAAAAGAACAAGTGGTCAATGTCAATTTCTTGGTAACTGCTTAATCACTTGGGCAAGCAAGAAACAAAATTGCTTTTCTCTTTCATCCACAGAGGCAGAATACATTGCAGCAGCAAGTTGTTGTACTCAAGTCTTATGGCTTAGGCAGCATCTAAGAGATCTGGGTTTGAATTTTTCGGAAGTACCCATTCTCTGTGACAACACCAGCACAATAAGTTTGGCCAAAAATCCAGTTCAACATTCAAGAACCAAGCATATTGATGTGAGACATCACTTCTTGAGAGATCACATTCAGAAGAAGGATGTCAAGGTGGAATTTATATCAACTCATCTGCAACTTGCTGATATATTCACCAAACCTCTTGAGCCTGATCAATTTCTTTATATCAGAAGAGAGCTAGGAATGGTAAATCCAAATGAATTGTGAATACTATTATAAATTCTTGATTTATTCTTCTCATTATTCATATGAATTATATTGCTAACTTAGGCATCGGAGTGCCAAATCTTAAGTTTTGCAGGACTGACCAATCGATAGTGAATTTCACTATCGCTAGTATATGCAGAACAAGAGCTAAGGTTGAGCTAAGATTGTCATCGCTAGCTAAAGAGTTATCGATAGCAAAGTCAGCTATCGATAGGTAAAACTTGGAAGGAGTAAGTGAAAAGCTAAGTCATTTACTCAGCGTGGAATCATGCCTGCTAGCGATAGCTACTCATATTAGCGATAGCAAATCACTTGACAGTCTCAGAATGCGAAACGTCAGCGAATATTATATTATTTATGGTAATTTCTGAACTCTATAAAAGCAGGTCATTTGCATTTTGCATTCATTACTCACCCTAAGAGTCTCTTCATCTTCTTAAATCTCTCTGAAATCTCGAGCCTCCCTTCTCTCAAAACCCTAATCCCAGAAATGGGCAGAGCCAAGATTCCAGAAATGAGTGGTGATAAGGAAACCTCTAGCGCTAAACCCTCTTCTCAATCCGCTAGCAAGTGTTCCAAAATCCAGAAAGCTGTGTTATTCTCCAAAGAAATCATTAAATCCGGTATCCAACATCAAAAGTGGGACTCCTTTGATTTAATCCTTTCAGAAATATCCTTCAAAGTTCAAATCGCCCTCCTCGTACATGGAAAAACCCTAACCAGGGCGACCAAACCTCTTGAGGAAGACGAAGCGACTCCTGTCCAAGATTATTCTGCTGATTTTAGTATCGGTTCAGGGGTACTATTCGTCCAGGGTTTGGTGGGTTAAATCATTTCTCTCCAACAAATGATGACAAAAAGGGGGAGAAATGGTTCAAGCAAAGTCTATTATTAGGGAGATCGAGTCAAAAGCCTACTTCCTGAAACCTCCCTTATTTGCATCAAGCATTAATAGATAGATTATGTTTTTAAGCGTTTCTTTTTGCAAGATGTACTATGTTCTGAATATACCTAAATCAAATGTTCTGTACAAGATTTATTGTTATTCAAGTTCTGATATGCAAGCCTTGAAATATGCTTATGCTGATATAAATGATTATGTTCTGAACTTGCTTTTGTGTATATTTACTTATGTTTTGTCATCATCAAAAAGGGGGAGAATGTTTACAAGTTCATTCATTGCTCTCTGTTTTCTGTATTTATTAGAGATTTTTATCTGTACTTAAGTGTTTATCAAAATCCGTTCATTAAGTGAACAAATTTATTGAAATCCTCTACTGTTTGAGGTTGTTCTGAAAGCTTGGTGCTTTAGAACAGGGATATTGCCTTACAGGTAGTAAGGGGGAGTGTTTAGAGAGATTCTAAAACTCTGTAAAGGTTGACAGGTGAACCTGTGTTCGTAAAACCTGTGGTTAGTGGAACCCAACTGAGTGTTGGAGAACTGGACGTAGGCAGTGTTGGCCGAACCAGTATAAAGGCTGTGTTATTTTAATTATTCCTAGATTTTTAAATAGCACAATTCACCCCCCTCTTGTGCGATTGCCACTTTCAAAGATCACATGTAACATTTCAACATGTATAAATCAAACTCAATATCAAAACCTCATAAGCTCAAAATCTCCTCTCTCTCCACTACAAAATGTTTCCACACACTTCCAAAATCAATGGGACTTTATAAGCTTGTAATGTGGTTTAGGGCTAGGCTAGTGAAAGAAAGGTCAAGAGAGCAATTCAATCATCTTGAGATAAGTGACTACATGCATCTCTTCCATCTTCCTTCACTTTACAACATATTTTTAGAAGCAACCACTCCCCCAAACTTGTTTCAAATTGAAATCTTTGTACTCCAAGTCTTATTGAGATACTTGAACTACATTATTTTTTTTCTCTCATTTTCATCATTTTTTTCACATTTTTTTTCATTTTTCTTGACTTAGGAGTACAAGCTATTGAGAACAACAATGCACCATTTATGCTTCCCACACCAATTTTGCACCATCATGCACATTTAGCAACCATCAAATCCTTTCTACCAATGATTAGTCATTATCTCAAGATTTGTGTAATTCACTGTTTTTCAAATTGCTAAGGTAAAAGTCCATTGTGGGTTTCAAAAAGAAAGTTCATATGGTTTTTCATTATAAGGTTCAAAGAGGGTGCAGATGGATTTATGTCATGAGTTGGCTTGAAAGGCTCAAACTCATTGAAAAGAATGCCCAAATCATTTTTCAAAAATGTGTGAAAACATCCAATTCCTTCAAGAGATTCAAAGATGAGTTCTAAAGCTTTTCAATTGAGTAAGAAAATACATGCCAACTTGCTACAAGGTCTCCCAAGAAAAAGCATTCAAATCATTCCATAATCTCATGTGCATGATTTTGGTTTCCAAAAATTGCTAGGAATTAAGCTTTAAAATGCAAATCAATCATCCACAAATATTGACCACAATTTCCTGTTAAACATACCATCAAAGCAACTTTTCTATCATTGGATCACACATTCACCATATGAGACAATTAATCAATCTAACTCAACTTTCAAACATTCAAGACAAGAAACAGTCCAAATTTTCAAAATTGACATCCATGCCAAATTAGCCAAAATATTCAAAAATACCCTCACCCTCAAACTTAAAATTAACAGTGTCCTCACTGTCACAGGGGAAAACTAAGCGCCTTCTATCATGCAAGATAACAGTGAACTTTCAAAGTCCTTAGGAACCACAACAACAAGTTGTATGCAGCAAGAATGTAATAAATCCACAGAAAACTAGATTAAAAAAAATTCTTGACAACTTAGTTGATCAATTTCAGAAATAAACCAACACCAAGGTGAACCAGAATCACAACCCAAGCAAATCTTAATCACATTCACACTATTCAATAGTTTCGAGCACTAGCAAATCAGACTTTCAGTAGTAAGAAATGCAATTGTAGTTCACTGACAGCTATAACAAAGGCGTGCAGTAGCATTTCAATTACGGTTGGATATCAAGAAAGAAGAGCAGTTAAGCAAGGCAATGAAATTAGCTGTTATCCAAGAGAGTTCAATATGACATAGCAAAAGGAGGAATGTAGCACACAACTATCTGAGTTCAAGAGGTCAAAACTTCAATTCATGAGACAATTAATTTTCATGATAAAAAAAAAATTCCGTGATCTAGCAAGTTGTAACAACAAAGATAAAATCAATCTTACAGTAGACTAAGATGAATTCAATCTTTGACAACTTATGTGAGCAGAATCACTGCGAGAAATCAGCACATAAGACAGCAAGATAACAGTAAAATGTTGAGCAAAAATCAGAGCATAATGCAACGGCAAAATGTTAGCAATTATGACAGCAAAATAGCAGCAGAATTGCTGCTGTAATGCTGCTGTTTCAGCAGCAGAAACCTTGCTGAAATGCTGCTGTAATGTAGCAGAAAATCCTGCTAATACACTGCAGTTTCAGCAGCAGAAACCTTACTGAAATGTTGCTGTAATGAAGCAGAAAATCCTACTAATACGCTGCAGTTTCAGCAGCAAAAATTCAGCGACATGAGGCTAAATTGAGCAGCTCAGGGAGGCTAACTTGAGCACAAATTATTGCACAAAAGTGGCTGCAAAAATGCAGCAAAGTGGCTGTCAAAGTTGCAACAAAGTTTGGAAAAATATGCAGCAAAGTGGCTGTCAAAGTTGCAACAAAGTTTGGAAAAATATGAGCAAAGTGAGCAGTAATTCTTGCAAAAAGTCCTCAATTAATTTTAAGCTATTTTAAGCCTCCCCATTGATCAAAGCAGGTTCAAATATGTTAGGGGGGACTTGAGAAAAATACCAAACCACTTGAAAAATGCTTAATTAGAATCAAATATGGACATCAATGTGCCAAAATCCCCAAAAATGTACTTCTAAATGGACTTGAACACCAAGATCTTGCAATTAAGTTTGAAAATAGTGGGAAATGGTCTCAACAAGTCCAAATAGATGAAAATGACTTTGTTGAGTGGTTCACTTTGAAAAATTGGTGATATATCAAAATCTTGTTATGCAATGCACCCAATTCACACAATAATTCAATTGCAAACACACCTAGCCTTAACAAGTCACACAAATCACAAAGAGTAGTGCAAGAGAGCCACCAATACACTATTTTCACTGCAACATGAGCAAAAGTTTCCCAAAAATCCTGAACAGATCTCAAGAACATGACAGCACACCAAAAATTCTCAAGCACCTCACACCCAAACAAAAATGTCAAGAGAGGTTCAAAACATCTAGAAATTGCTAGTATACTCTCAGATCAAACCAAATGCAATCTATTGCGGATTTAATTCATAAAAATCATTCAGAATAGCCTACTTCCCTGAAAATCTTCCATATATCAGTTGCAAATTTTCCATATATTCAAAACATCACAGTGCATTCAAAATATCATCCAACTTCACAGATCAGTCCACAACCACATCACAGTGCAATTTTTCACTCAAAATGAATACTCACAAACTTGAACCTATTGCAACATGGTTGGAATTTTGTTCCAGCTCTTAATAGCATTTTTCATCAGCAAAAACACCAATCATGCAGAATTTGATAGCACAATAAAAATAGCAGCCCACATCACAGTTTAGTCAAAAATAATATCAAATCGCTTCCCAACTACAATTATCCACAAGAGATCAATCATTCACAAGTATAAGCCTATTGGAAGCTCATTTTTGACAGTATTTTCAATCAGAATCAGTCCCAAATATGCAGAATATGACAGCATATTCAAAGTACCATCCCTCATCACAAAATTATGCAATATTTTATCAGCTTTATACAGAAGTTTTGACAGTATTATGCATAATTTTTTACAGCACTTTTCAACAGCAACAACCCCTTATATGCAAAATAAGACAGCATATCCACAACCAAACAGCCACACATGTCTAGAAAAATTCCAAACACCTAGAAATTGCTTACACAAGATCAGATCAAGATAAATGCTTCCTATGACATATTTAAACCAGAAAAATCTTGATGAATGAAATACTTCCCTGAAAATGGCCTACATATCAGTTTAAAATGCTCCCTTTCCATCCAAGCATTGGGGTACCTCTTTCACCTAAAAAAGCACAAGACCAAACATAAAACCTCTAAAACACCTAAAACACTATATGAATATAAAAATAAGGTTGAGAACTTGGGTTGCCTCCCAAGAAGCACTTGTTTAGATTCCTTCAGCCTGACTCTTCAATCTTTCACATTGTTGTAGACAAGTAGAGGGTGGCCACTTGACGCTCCACATTTCCGCCCCAATAATGCTTCAACCGGTGGCCATTTACTTTGAATCTTTCGCCCTCCTTATTTTCTAGCTCTACAGTACCAAAATTTGAGGCTTGAACAACGGTGAACGGTCTAAACCAACGGGATTTCAGCTTCCCAGGAAATAATTTGAGCTTAGAGTTGTACAAGAGCACTCTTTGACCAGGTTCAAAAGTCTTAGGAAGAATTTTCTTGTTATGGTATCTCTTACTCTTCTCTTTGAAAAGCTTTGCATTCTCATAAGCACTAAGACGAAATTCCTCCAATTCATTGTGTTGAAGGGGTCTTTTTGCACCAACCACCTCAAAATCAAAGTTGAGCTTTTTAATAGCCCAATAGGCTCCATGTTCAAGCTCCAATGGCAAATGGCAAGCCTTTCCATAAACAAGTCGATAAGGAGACATTCCAATGGGAGTTTTGTATGCGGTCCTATAAGCCCATAGTGCATCATCAAGCTTTGTAGGCCAATCCTTCCTTGTTGCACTAACTACCTTCTCAAGGATATTCTTGATTTCCCGATTGGAAATTTCAGCTTGCCCATTAGATTGTGGATGGTAGGCCAAGGCTAATTTATGTTTCACTCCATATTTCTTCATCAAGACTTGAGATTGATGGTTGCAAAAGTGAGATATACCATCACTAATAATTGCCCTTGGAGTCCCAAAACAAGTGAAAATGTGCTTCTTCAAGAACTTGAGTATCGTCTTCACATCACAAGTTGCACAAGCAATGGCTTCAACCCATTTTGACACATAATCCACTGCTACCAAGATATACTCATTGTTGAAGGACTTGGGAAATGGTCCCATGAAGTCAATCCCCTAAACATCAAAGAGTCCAACCTCTAACATGTTTGTCAAAGGCATTTCATTTCTTCTTGATATGTTTTCAACCCTTTGACACTGGGCACATTGAAGCTCAAAGGTGTACGCATCCTTGAACAACGTTGGCTAATAGAAACCACTTTGGAGGACCTTTACAGCAGTCTTCTAACCTCCAAAGTGCCCACCATAGTCAGAAGAATGGCAACAGCTCAGAATTTCTTGTTGCTCATTCTCGAGTACACACCTCCAAATCATCTGGTCAACACATCTATGAAACAAATATGGTTCTTCCCATAAGTACAACTTGACATCATGCAAAAACTTTCTTCGTTGATGATATTTCAAATCCAGTGGCATCACACCACAAACCAAGCAGTTCACAAAGTCAGCATACCACTGGGTGATGGAAACATCTATGGAGAATAGTTGCTCATCCGGAAAAGCTGTCTTGATTTCTTGCATAGAATATTGCTGAGCTTCAGCACTCAACTATGATAAGTGGTAGCCACTTGATTTTCTGTTCCTTTTCTGTTAACAATCTCCAAGTGAAATTCTTGTAACAAGAGCACCCAACGAATCAAGTGAGCTTTAGAATCTTTCTTGTTGAAGAGATACTTGAGTGCAGAATGATCCATGTGAATGATCACTTTAATACCCACAATATATGCACGAAACTTCTCACATGCAAACACCACTGCTAGCAACTCTTTCTCAGTTGTGGTGTAATTGAGCTAGGCATCATCAAGTGTTTTACTAGCATAGTAGATGGGATAGAAAAGCTTAGCCTTTTTCTGACTAAGGGCAGCACCTACTGCATAATCGCTACCATCTGCCATAATGATGAATGGAAAACTCCAATCCGGTGCTACTAAGATAGGTGTAGACACAAGCCTCTTCTTCAATTCTTCAAAGGCTTTCAAGCAATCTTCATCAAACTTAAATTCCACATCTTTCTCAAGCAAGTTGCATAAAGGCTTAGCAATTTTAGAGAAGTCTTTGATACACCGGCAGTAGAACCCCACATAACCCAAGAAACTTCTAATGCCTTTAACATTTGTCGATGGAGGCAATTGCTCAATAATGGAGATCTTTGCTTTGTCTACTTCTAGCCCTTGCTTTAAAACACGATGGCCTAAGACAATACCTTCTTTCACTATGAAGTGACACTTCTCCCAATTGAGGATTAGGTTAGTTTCCGCACATCTTTGCAAGACCGCAGCTAGATTATCCAAGCAACTATCAAATGAATGGCCCAAAACCAAGAAATCATCCATGAACACCTCAATAGTCTTCTCGATCATGTTAGAGAAAATGGACATCATGCACCTCTGAAATGTTGCAGGAGCATTACATAAACCAAAAGGCGTCCTCCTGAATGCAAAGGTTACATAAAGACAAGTAAAAGTTGTTTTTCTCTTGATCTCCTGGAGCAATTGCAATCTGATTATAGCCTAAATACCCATCAAGGAAGCAAAAGAACTCTTGCCCAGCCAACTTCTCAAGCATCTGGTCAATGAATGGCAATGGAAAATGATCCTTTCTGGTTGATGCATTCAGCTTACGATGGTCCATGCATACCCTCCATCCCGTCACAGTATGAGTAGGAATCAATTCATTGTAGGTGTTAGCCACGACAGTCATACCTCCCTTTTTGGGGACACATTAGACTGGGCTCACCTAAGAGCTATCAAATATAGGATACACAATACCTGCAGAAATCCATTTCAAGATTTCTTTCTTCACCATATCTTTCATGACTGGATGCAAATAGAAGGGCTTATTCCCTTGATGTCAGATATAGACCATTGTGCTCTCTCAAAACTCTAAGTAGCTTCTCCTCTTGCACTTGGGATAAATGAGAAGAGATTAGGACCCACAAGGTAGAAGAATTCCCAAGATAAGCATACTTGAGATGAGGAGGCAATGGTTTCAATTCCAAACTTAGAGGTTCTTCAATTGATGGCTTCAACAGAGAGCTCAATGCATTAGATATGTCTAATTGTTCAAATGGCTTAAACCTTGTATGACCATAAATCTCTATAGCACTGTTCGTACCGCAAGTGCACGGGTCGCGACAAGTAATAAAGTAATGAGAAAGTATCGTTCTCTCAGGGATTTGCTTACAAATGCGATCAAATAGAAGGCTTACTAAATTAGATTAAGTTGAGCGAGATCAATTTTTATTTTGAAGATTTAAAAGGTAAAAAATTGCTATTTAAAAATTCTAATTCTAATAAAGGTTTTGATCAAAGAAACTATAAACCCAATATGTGATTTATTAAATATGCGTCAAGACAAATAAAAAGACCTAGGGTTACTTATCCTCAATCAACTTCATGAATTAGCAAAATCCTTTCCTTTTAGCATTATAATGAATTAATGTGTGAGTTCAAGGTTCAATTTCATTTGAAGAAGCTTTCTCAAGTCAAAATCAAATTTATACTTGCATTAATTGCACAACCTCTTGCTACGATTAATGCAAGACATAAATACTCCACCAACCTCATATGAACAATGTTAGGTTAGTAATCATATCTCTATATTACCAACTAACCATCTATTTAAAACTATAAACTTCAAGTCTAACATGATTTCACCCAAGTTCTAAAACAAAATACTCTCTCTCAAGTCATATTTCATTTAACAAGTCAAGTGGTGATCAAGCACTTGTATAAATAATAGCAAGATGAAAATCCATTCAATGCCTTAAAGAAAGGAAATACAAGGTTCAATCCATCAAGAGGTTCAAAGTAACCCTAGATAAGGGATTTAGTTACACATGAGTAAATGAAAAACAAAAATGAAGATTGAAAGAAAATTCATGACAGAAAAATAGAGAAGAAGGAAGAAGGAAGGAAACCAAGATCAACAAACTTGAATCTCTCCAAGATTCTCCAAGCTTCCTAGCTCTTCCCAACTCTCTCTTCAAGCTCCAAAAAGTCCCAAAATGTGCCCTCAAAGCGTTCTGTCTGTCTTCCCACGAAATCAATGCTCTTATCTCCTTTTAAACAGCTCACTTTAAGTTAAACACGCAGTATTTGGCTAGTTCGCCGTGGGAAATCCACGGCGAACTCAGTAATAATGAGCCAGATTTGAAAGACACTCGCCGTGGCGAAAGGCACGGTGAAGTACTTTTGCTTCTGGTCCTTCAGTCTTTTTCTCAGCTGATCTTCAATTCCATTGATGTTTGTGTTTCCTCTGGGCTTTTTCACTTAAGCACCTCTTCCTATACAAGAAAGAAAGAGGGTTGATGAGTTTTACAATTTACCACATTATAAAAATTCATTAAGCTCCAAATTTCATACAAATTACAGTTCTTTCTTTGCCCCGCTTTCTCATAAAGCTTTTGTTTCCTTTTTGCCATTTAAACCACCAAATTATTCACAGGCACGGAGTAAAACATGATGATTTTGTAATGAAATTTAGGAGCTTATCAAGTACACACTTCCATTAGATCTTCATCATGAACATCTTCAACACATTTCTCCCCCACTAGCACAGCTTCTAAAGGATCTTTAATCAGTGAAGCATAAAATTCCTCTTGATAAACAGAGTCAAGTACATCCATGAAAGAACATTGAGGAGAGTGATCTAAGAACTTCAAGGCCTTGTTCATCATTTACTCATAAAGTGACTTCACCCTTTTCCACATCAATAAGTGTTCTAGCTGTAGCAAGGAATGATCTTCCAAGTATGATCGAAATGTTCCAATCCACCTTACAATTAAGAACAATAAAGTCAGCTGGAAAGATGAATTTGTCCGCCTTTACCAAGACATCTTCAATGACCCCTATAGGATGAGAAACACTCATGTCATCAAGGAGCAATGTTACTGTAGTAGGCCTTGCATCTCCCAAGCCTTGTTGATTAAAAACAGCAGAAGGCATCAAATTCACACTTGCCCCCAAATCACAAAGGGCTTTTCCTTCGAAGTTCTTTCCAATATTACATGGAATGTAGAAACTCCTTGGATATTTCAACTTTAGTGGGAGCTTTCTTTGTAGGATAGCACTACAATCTTCAGTCGAAGCTACAGTTTCAAATTCATTGAACCTCCTTTTCTTGGACAACACATCTCTTAAGAACTTTGCATATTTGGGCATTTGCTCAAGTGCCTCCGTAAAAGGGATATTGATATGCAATTGTTTGAACATCTCTAGAAATTTCTTGAATTGGCCATCTTCTTCTTTCTTCTTGAATCTTTGTTGAAATGGAAGTGGAGACATATAAGCTGGAGGACCATTTGTCTTTGGCTTTGTCTCTTGCACCTTTTCTTTAACCACTGACTTCTCAAATTGCTTATTCTTGTTACCCTCATCATTATTAACTGGAGGTTCTTCATCTCTTTCTCTTGCATCAAGAACAACATCATCTTGAACTTCTTTGCTCACTCCACTAGGATTAGGCATATTAGGCAATTTCTTGCCACTCCTTAGAGTAATTGTCTTGCTTTCCTCTTTACCATCCCTCTTTGGATTGGGAATTGTATCACTTGGGAAATTTCCTCTTGACATAGCATTCATTTAAGAGGCCAATTGCCCCATTTGCACTTCAAGATTCTTGATTGCCGTCTCATGGAGAGAAAGAGTGGATTTAGTCTCAACCCTTGTAGCTTCTTGATTAGCCAAGATTTGAGCAAGCATCTTTTCTGTTTTTGACTCTTCTTCCTTGATGGGAATTTGCCTTTGTTGAACATGAAAGCCTGGTGGACGAGTAGGCTTAACACCGAAGGAAGAAGGTTGATTCAAAGATTGAAATTGTTTCCATGAGAAATTAGGATGATTTCTCCACCCCGGATTATATGTTTGAGAATATGGGATGTTTGAGGGTTTTAAAATTTTCCCATGTAGTTGACAGATTCAGAGGCCATATAAAGAGGACAATGATCTGGAAGATGAACATCATGGCATTGCTCACAAACCACCGGAGTAGTATGAATGAAGTGCACACTTTGAGAATTACTCTTATGCATTTGAGACTCCAACACATCAAACCGCTTGTTCATTGCAGAGAGAATAGTTGTAATTGGTGAAGAGAAAGGAGCATCTTCCTTGGGAGTTGTTAATGGTTGTGAAGTCCTCCTATCAGTTCCTTGAGAGTTGTCAGTAGATCGTTGATCTAGTAGTCGAAACACTTCATCAATAAGGACATTTCTATACCCTCCGTTTGTCATAAAGTCAACCATTGCCCTAGATTGAGGATTAAGGCGATTGCAGAAAATTTGGACTATCACCCATTTGTCTACCGCATGATTAGGGCATTGTTTCATCAACATTTTGTACCTCTCCCATGCCGCATAGAGGTGCTCATCAGGATGTTGCCTAACTAAAGAGTAGAAATTCATCTCTAGCTTCGACAGACTTGTTATCAAAGAAAAATCTAGCTCTAAATTTGAATTCAAGATCATTCCAGGAATTATTAGATCCCTCTGGTAAATTGTTGAACCATTCCCTAGATTTGCCTTGTAGAGAAACAGGAAACAACCGAAGTCTGATAACATCATCAGGAACCCCGTTTTACTTGAAGGAACCACATACTTCCAAGATGTACATCAACTGCTTGTTGGCATCCTCATTGTAAAGCCCATGGAACATCCCATGCAATTGAAGCATTTTGATCATCACCGGCTTGATCTCAAAAGTATGAGCTTGCATTTCAAGCATCCGGATACAAGATTGAGTACCCCACATGTTTCTACTAGCAAAGTCATTCATAGTAGTTCTGTCATACTCATCCTCAGCCATGGTTTCAGATTCAGTCTCACTTTCTTCAAAGAGCACTACTACAAAAACTCATATCAACGTCCCTATTTCACATCTCTTTTTCAAATAAGAGATGTAAAAAAAGGCGGTGGCAAAATTGTAAATATATGTAGACTTTTCATGTCTCATATTTATAAATGAGACGTAGATTCTGACAAAATAAGGGCGCTAAATAATTAAAGAAACCAAAATAAAAGCGGGAAAACTTTTCACGTCTCATATTTAAATATGAGATGTAAAAAAAATACTTTTCACGTCTCACTTATATAAGTGAGACGTGAAAAGTAATTTTAAAAAATATTTTCCACGTCTCACTTTTAAAGTGAGACGTAAAACATAATTTTTAAAAATACTTTCCACGTCTCACTTTTAAAAGTGAGACATAGAAAGTATTTTTTACGTCTCACTTTTAAAAGTGAGACGTAGAAACTTCCCCAAAACCCCTAAACAAAGCGTGTCTCCTTCTTCATTTCCTCTTCCTCTCATTCTTGTTGGCTTTGTCTCCCTCTCATTCCCTCCCTCTCTCCCCCTAACTCTCTCCACTAGCAGCGATTCGGCCCTAATAACCGCGTCCTTTCACTCCATCGTCATCCTAATCCATCCTCTTCTCATCCTAATTGAAGCCTTTTCCTTCTCCACCTTCTTCATTTCAGCCCTAATTGCACCATCGCCGCCAGCCACGCTCCGTCGTTCGCCAAATCGTAAGCCTGTTCACCGTTCCATCATTCCGTTCTCAGACATTGCATGCCGTCAGCCACTGGGTCTTGAATCGATCATTGTTCTTCCTCAGCAGAGAAAGTGTGTGAGGGGTGTGTGTACAAGAAAATCTCCAGGTCACCTTGCATCATCATTCCCCTAGCCTCAGTCCCTCCTCTTTTCTCTCCAATATCAAGGTCACCCTCTCTCTCTCTAATTTTAGGTTTCTTTTGTATTTTCCCCTCTTTTACTTCATTATGTAGTGCCTTTCACGGATATTCTCCATATTTTTTTAGCTCTATTAAGAGTAATTATTACTGGAAACTTAAATCGTGAGTATAATGTCACTCAGTGCATTTGGAGAATCTGCTATTTTCATGACCATTTTCTTGCTTATAGTGTGCGACCAAACAGGGCTTACTTCATTATGTTGGTGCTTGCTCTTTTTGTTTGCTTCCTTCCTGTTGTCTACTGTTTAGTAGGCTAAACTGAAAATCAGTCTTCCATCTTTGTTGGGAATAAAAAAATAAAATACTTTTAAGGATTAGTGGACTGATTTTTTTAAGTGTGCCCTGAGAATAGTATAAGGAATGTCAGAAAGATTGTGGGTCAAGTTTTTTTAATTGAAAAGACATTTCCATCTAGATGTTAATTGTCTAGGTGGTCTTAATTTGTGCAGAATTCTATTCCAGATTCGTCTAGGAGTGGTTTTTCACAGTTGTATGTATATAACCACTACACTACAAATCTTAAGTTTATCTGGTGATAGAAGAAAATTAAGTTTTTCTTTGCTCAAATATTGTGAATAAGCATAGTGAATGCAAATCTATGGGAACTTGTAGTCTTTTGTTTGCTTGAAATTATGCTATTACATTAGATTGTGCATACAGTGATACTGGTATAATTTAGACCTTATGGCCACGCTAGTAGCTTAAGACTTGTAAGTTTTTTTAAGGGATCCGAAGCTACAAAAAATTCACAAGGTTTATAGACCTAAAATCTTGCAGACGAACATATGTATGAATTGTTAGTCTGCTGCCTCTGTTAGAATAATGACTGTATTGATGTATTCCTTCGATCTTTAAACTTTATTTTCTGTACTGTTAATTGGAACTAGCTCTTGTATATAACACTTTGAATAAGGTGTTACTGGTTGGCACAAAGATAACTACCTATATTGGTAACCTAGTTGTAACAAATGTTGTTGTTCACGCCACTGTTAAAGAGTAGGTATATCTCTTTCACTCCTGCTCTTGCAAATGGTAAAAAATATTTCTCTAACTTCACTTATATAATCTGAATGTAGGGTTTAGATTCTAAGAGACTTGTGGGTTTTGCAAGTGTGTAAGACTGTTAAGGGTGGAGATTGTGTTTTTAGCCAAAAACTAGTCCATAGCAATAAGCTATGAAGATGCATCTGAAAGTAGTTACTTTTTTGCTGGAATATGTTCTCTGAATTGAATGTTGAAAGTTTGTTTGAATGCAGCTTCTTGATTACCACGATGTGATTGATCATCCAATGGATTTTGCCACAGTGAGAAAGAAGTTGACTAATGGATCATATCCTACCTTGGAACAATTTGAGGTTAGTAAATTCATGTTCTAATGTTTGACTTCGTGGCTAAAATGTGAATGCCCTTTTTCTTAGAACGTTTCTGATTTTTCAGCTAGATTGGTGATCTTCTAGGAATGCCTTTTTTCTTATTTGAATACCTTTACATATTTCTTGCCCGATAGTTTGTATATGTATTATTCCAATCGGTTTGGTAACTGAATTTGCATTTGGTAATCTAATATAACACAAGTGGAAGACGAATAATGAACCTTCCCTCTGTTCTTAATCTTATTGTGCCTCCCCTCATATCTTAGTTTTCTGCCAGATTTGGCGTCTTTGTCGTTTTTCAATCGGTGGGTTTGGACAAAATCTGGATCGATGATTTTCATTTTTACTAAACATTTGTGCCTTTGGATCTTGATGAATTTGCTGATTGAAAAGATTTATTGGCTTTTTCAGGAGTGCTTGGTTCTGGCTCTGATTTACAGGTAGTTAAAGGATCCAATGTTTTGTGATTGAATCCAGGATCATCTGTATTGCTGTAGTGTATACAGTTTCTGAGATTGCCATAATTTAAGGTATTATTAATATTATTATCGCCAGTTTTGTAAATGCATTTGATGATGTGGATGAAACTATATATGCTTCAATAATATGATAGTTTTACCGCCATTAGTTTCCTGTTTATTACATCATGGGATGCGCCTTTGTTTATTGTTTTTGATGGTTGTGGTTTGTATTTATAGTTATGTGATGAATTGGATCCATCATGGAGCTTCCTTTTCTTTTATCTTCTGTATAAGGTGCTTGGTTTAATATTAGGAAGCTTTACTTGATCACTTATGATGTTGCTTCCACCTGCATTGGTGTGAATCTGGACTTACTGGCTGGAGCAAATTTTGAATGTAGATAAAATGCAATCTGACAATGGTAAGTTATTTATTGGTGGGATATCATGGGACACAAGTGAAGAGTGGCTTAGAGAGTATTTCAGTTCTTATGGGGAGGTTGTGGAAGCAATGATAATGAAGGATCGGACTACTGGTAGAGCTCATGGATTTGGTTTTGTAGTTTTTGCAGACCCAACTGTTGCAGAGAGAGTCATAGAAGAGAAGCACAACATTGATGGAAGGATGGTAATTTTCTTGTTTTGTGATCCATTAAATTCTTGCCTTAAAATTTTTTTGTTGATGTTTTCTTTTTGAATTCTATCCCATCAGAGTCTTTCCTATTTTAAAAAGTTTCGATGTTTAGTGTTGTTATTCAGCATATTTACATATCATTCTCTGTGACAATTGACAACCATTGTATGTATATTGAAATTAACTCATAAATATGTTTTGGAATTCCTCTTAAGAATGTTGTTTCAGTTGAGAAATCAGAGGTAAATAGGAGCATAGTCAGAAGTTGGTGGGATCAAACCAACCAGAAAGGAAATCTATATGACTTGGATGATGTAATGCTGCTAGATGGTAACGGTTGGAGCACTACATGGGACTTTTTGGGGGTTTTGATCTTATTGTTGGTGGCAGTCCTTGTAATAACCTAACAGGTAGCAATAGGGTTAGCCAAGATGGTCTTGAGGGTAAAGAGTCATCTCTCTTCTTTGATTACTATCGTATTGTAGACTTGGTAAAAAATATAATGGCCAAAGGTCATTGATTCTTGTGAAAAGATCACCTCTGTTTAGGTTAGTGACTATGATCACTTGTTTCTTATGTGTATGTAATTGGAGTATTGGACTAATATTTGTTTGGCTATAAATTAATTAAATTAGTTCATTTTTTCATTTTAAGTGTTGTATTTATATCATTCTGATAAAATATTGGGAGTTTTTTTTGGATTGGGTTTAATCATCCTAATTAAAAGAATCTTATTTGTTTTTAAAAAAAAAAGACTTTCCACGTCTCTTATTCAAATAAGAGACGTGGAAAGTGAGACTTTTCACATCTTATTTTTGAAAAAGAGACGTGAAAAGTTAGCACTGGTCACTTTCCACGTCTCACATTTAAATGTGAGACGTGGAAAGTGAGACTTTTCACGTCTCATTTTTAAAAAAGAGACGTGGAAAGTCGGCACTGATCGCTTTCCACATCTCACATTTAAATGTGAGATGTGGAAAGCGATCAGTGCCGACTTTCCACGTCTCATTTTTTAAAAAAAGAGACGTGGAAAGTGCACATTAAAAAGGAGACGTGAAAAGTCGGCACTGATCACTTTCCACATCTCACATTTAAATGTGAGACGTGGAAAGTCTCACTTTCCACGTCTCATTTTTTAAAAAAGAGACGTGGAAAGTGGGGCACTTTCTGCGTCTCCCGTATCCACGTCCCAGTAAAAAGAGATGTGGAAAATCCAAAAAAAGAGACGTGAAAAGTGTTTTTTGTAGTAGTGGAGGTTGTCTATCTCAAGAACTACCTCCAATCCGTCCGGATCCAAGGTTTGCATAGACTGGAAGGGTACCTAGAAGAAAAACAACTCAAAGCAAGTAGCAAACTAAAACAAAAGAAATAAGAAAACAAACTAGAAAGTGCAATTATAAACAATTTTTACAAGTTCAAGCGAAATCTAATATCACTAGCCTAGGGTTGGCCAAGGGATTTTTGCAAATCCCCGGCAACGACGCAGGAACTTGTTCGTCCTCAAGCGTTAACCGCAAGTGCACGTATCACAAGTAGTATAAAATATCGTTCCCACAGAGATTTGGATTAAAATCTTTGATCAAGCAAAAGACTTAGTGATTTCAATCAAGTTGAACTAAGAAAATATTTTTGGGTTGTGTAAAGAAATGGTGAAAATCTATTTCTAAAAACTAGAAAGTGATAAAAACAATGGTTCTTTTGACTTAAAGGATTAAATGGGGTCTAGGATTATTTATCCCCTTTGCATTTCATAAGACATGAAGAACTCCATCTCAAATGGTATTGTCAATGAATATATGTGTTTGTCTAGGGTTCATATGCAGTTGACTAAGCTCTCTCAAGTCAAAATCAAGTTTATCTTTCCATTAAAATGCATAATCTCTTGCTTCAAATCATGAAAATCCATTTTTAAAACAAACCCTAATGTGCCAATGCAATGTTAGCAACGATATCTCTATTTTACCAACAAACTTTCCATTTATCATGTAAATTTCAAGTCAAGCATGCTTTTAACCAAGTTCTACACATGGATTAGCTCTCTCAAGTCAAACCCATATGAACAAATCAAGCTAAATGGTGGCCAAACACCTAGAAGCATGATGAGAAGGATAAAATCCACACATATATATCATTAACTACCAAAAGAGAGGAAGAATCAAGTCTTAATCCATACAAATGTTCAAAATAATCATAGAATGGATGTTTAGCCTCTCATGGAGAAGAACATACAAATCTGGAAAATAAGAGCAGCCATGGAAGAAGTGTCAGAGAAGAAAGAGAGAAGAACAAGAAAAACCAAGGAAAATGAGGTTGAATCTCTTCAAATATTGGATCTCCACTTGAATCTCCTTGAAAATCTCCAAACCCTAGCTCCCAAATAGTCCCCAAAGAAAGCCTAAGTCAAAAGAATGTGTTTAGTGTGAGTTTGGAGTGTTTTTAAACCTAATTTTTGAGCTGAATTTTTCACTGTGCAGTCTGTCAGCAGTTTTGGCTGCGACCAAGATTTTTCCCTGCACTGGTGGCCACGGCCAATAACTTTGCCTGGAAATTTTCAGGATTTGGCTGTAGCTAGGAATTTTGCCTGTGCTTTTGGATGTGGCCAATAACTTTCTGCAACTTCTCTTTTCAGCTTTCTTGGTTGCTTTAAATCTTCTTTTCCACTTCTTGCTCCTTGATTTTAGCTTCAAATACAACTCAAAAGTGGCTTAATTGATTGGCTTCACCCACCTAACAAGAAATGAAATCTACAAAAGCCAAAGTTGATAAAAAGAGGGTAACATATTCACATTTAAATTAAGAATTCAATAACTTTAACTAAAATATCAACTTGGCACATTTTCCTATCATATCTACATCAAAATACGTATAATTCCACCCAAAAAGTGTATGAACTATAGGAAAATGTGCTAAAATGGCATGAATTTCAAGAGGTTAACAATAGTATAAGGGGTTTTGACTCCCCAAGCACTATAATTAAGGGGTGGCTATCCTAAGATGATTAAAGTACTTATAATTATTTTATGAACCACTTTGTTTTATGAAAAGTTTTAAATTGTCCAATTTGTCAGAAAATCCAATTTCAACAGAAAGAAAGTTGGGTTAACGTTTGAAAAGAAAATGTTTTAAACTTTTCATATTTTTGGGCTTCTGACATTTACAAAAGTGGTTATAAATCTATTAAAGTGCTATAGTATAGTAGTGAAGGTGTTACACTATGTAAGTGCAACTATGGATGTGTACATTGATAGCTATGAGTGTCAAAATATGAGCAAAAAATGGAAAATCTTAAGATGTTTGGTTTTGTTTTTTGTTTTTTTATCTTGAAAACATTTTTTAAAAACAAGTTTAAAAACTAGTTTTAGAAATAAGTAAAATGACATGTTTGACTTATAATTTATTAAAACATATTTTTTAAAAAATAAAAAAATCGGTTTGGGTCACTGTTTTTAAAACTAGTATTGAAAACAAAATAAAACTATAAAAATTTGTTTAAAATAGTTGCTCGTAATCTTATGGTAAAAACTAAGATAAAAAATCTATCCCAAGTGATGAGGTGACAACAACCTCGGTGATGTTGACAATGACAGTATTATCATGACGTCGTCAATGATATTGTGATTTCCTTTACTGTCATTAACATCATAACCGTCGTCAATGGTATTGTTGTTTCCTTCGCTGTATGTAACGTTGCAGTTTTGATCATTGTCTATGCATTGCAACCGCCATCGGTGACATTGTGTTCACCTTCCCTGTCAGTGATATTGCATTTTCCATCTCTGTTGATGACATTGCTGCCTTCATCAATGACATTGTGATTTCCATTGCGACCTCTATTAGTGATTTTGTGGTTTCCGTCATCGGCAGTAACATTGTGGTTTCTGTTTTTGTCAGTGATGTTGTGGTTTCCATCATTGGCAGTAACACTGGTTTTCGTCTTCATCGGCACGCTATAGATTTCTTGGTAATCGGTGAAGTTATGGTTTTTGTCATTAATAAATGACATCATGACCGCTGTTGATGATGTTGCGGTGTCTAACATTCTCATTGTTTTTTACGGCAATGTTTGTTATATAATAGATAGAAATTTAGAAAGACTAACACCACTTACTAGACACTACAATTGTGACTCAATGAGGAGCACCAACTTCGTCTCTCTAGCTAAATCGATCCTTGTAAGTCTAAGCAAGAAGTGGCAGCGACTAGCGGCTAGGTTTCAAGTGAGTGAGAAGGTGTTTTATTTTTAGAGTGAAAGAAGACTATGATTTAAAACTAAAAAATAGGGTTCTTTAGTAATTTAATATTATAACTTTAAATTAGAATGAAAAATAACAAAATGTAAATATTATGTATATATAATATGATTGTTTATATGATTATTTTTTTATGTTAAATAGGCTAGGCATGTAGGCTTGCAGGTTAGGTTTTAATGAAATAGGCTTGGCCTATTTACACAATAAGGCCTTTAAATAGCCCTGGCTTGGCCTATTTAATAAACAGGCTAGGCCAGGCCTTAACTAGCCTAGGCTGTAGGTTGCCTAGTAAGGGCCTAGCCTATTTCTACCCATAAGCATGACCATGCATAAATAGAGGGAAATTAAGGAAATCACGAAGAACATATATATAATATATATTGATGAGTTCAAATTCTCATTACAAACCAAAATTACAACAAACTCAATTCAAATGCACAATTCAAGTCTCAAATGCATAAATGGAAAACATAAACCAGTGAATTTATAAATACAAAGAGAAGGGAAAAGACACAAGACTCCTCCATGAAGACCATAAGATCAAACCATCTCTAATTATCACGAAGAGCTCAAAGTGTTGCATTTCAACTTTGCTTATTGAAACTCTTATCTAAATCAAAACTATGTCTTAAACGTATACCTGTTATATATATGTTGTGATAATATAGGAGCAGTAATACTTGCAGCAAACTCAGCTCATCATGACAAGACCAAGCACATTGAGATCAAAGTGCACTTTATGCGAAACAAGTAATGTTAAAAGCTTTAACTGTACAGCATGCTCTAAGTGAATATCAACTAGATGACTTAGGATTTTGTTAATGGAGGAGCCAAATAGACCCTCTTTTTAAAATTATAGGGCATATGTAGCACTTCAAAAACTTCCTGACCCAACTTTTATTCATGATAAAAAAATCTGACGTGAAATAAAAGGGTGAGGTGGTTGCCATATAAGGATTGTGTAATGCGATTTATATTTGGATTAGTAATGGTAAAAATAACTTTTTTTCAGTCTGACTTTTGTAAATATGTTTGAATAATTTTTTTAAAAAAAATCTTAGATGGAAAATAATTAAAATGTATATAATTTTTATTAAATAATGCATATATGTTATATGTATTTATTGTTAAAGTTTATACAAAAAAAAGTAAAATTAAAATCATAAAAAGAATTGAAAACTCTAAAGTACTTAATTAAATATATTTAATGCATAAAATACATATAATTAGTAATAATATAAATGTGTTTTTAAAGTTTTTTTTTGTTCATATAAGTAGTATACATCTTTTGATTCGTCCCATCACTTGGCTCTTTTACACTAACTTTTATACTATCGCAAATCACATTTCTTCTCTCTCCTCTACCGCACGGTGACTTTTTCCTAAAAGCAACTTCAAGATGCTTTATGGTGTGCCGTGTGATTGGTCTATAAGCCAATGAAAGAAATGCTCATCCAAACATTGAAAAAATTGAAATGTCGCTTTTGTCGTTGGGTTGCATATTTGGGGTCCCAAACGTGATACCAAACACAGCCAGTAAGCCACTACTATATATTTGGTCAATAATGTTGATGTGATGATTATTAACAGAGAGGTCAAATTGCTCCCTTTCAAAATTTTTAGATCATATTTGGCCCCTTAAAGACATCCTACTGTATAGTGTTCATACACAGAAACTTTTGGGGACATTTAAGCCTTTTCGCCCCAAAATGAATTAGACTAGACTATCAATTCATCTTAATTATTTAGTGTTAAGCTAAAAATGATGAATTCCGTGATTGAATCTAGTTAAGACTTGGTAAGTCTTCGGTCTTCAAATGGTTTCTTGATGTATCGGATTCTCTCTTTCTCAAAAAACGCGTATTCCTATGACCCTTTCGTTCTACTATTATAAGAATAGTTTTGAATAGATGATTATTTTAACTTTTTCTTCTTTCGTTGACGTCGCTCAATGCTTCATTTCACAAAATTGAAAGCACTAATAATATTGAGAAGTTGCTTATTATTTATTATGCTCACAGTTAGTTTTTTACTCCCCCCCCCCCCCCCTCTCTCATTATTTTGGAAAAGTCTATAAGAAGATGTTTGCCACTTATTATAAATTTTAAATTTACGATCATAATGCTACCTTTCAAATCACAATTTAACACAATTTTATGTCAACTTCTCATGTCTATAATTTTTGTTTTATGAACAAGTATTCCACAATATACACACACACACACACCCCTGCAGTTTGCATGAGGAAAGAGTATTGATTCTGCATGCATCACATTTATTTATTACAGAATTATGGATGGTTATCGGATATATATTGCGGGTATCAAGTACTTTAGTTATTGTCGCGCACCATTATTGTTGTTGCTTTTGAATATGGGAAATTATGTTCTAGCCAACTTGGAAGGATTTAGAGAGAATATCAAGAGAGATAGGAGGAGTGGAGCCAAACACGGTCTTAGCAACGGTGGCGACTCCTGGATTTTGGCTACTAAAACTAGCATGTGCCACAGCAACGTCATGGCCAATGTTGAGTTGAAAGTGAATTATACCAAGGGGAGCCAAGAAAACATCTCCTTTATTCAGTACCTTTTTGAAGAGACGATTATCATTTTGATTGGAAGCCACAAATCCAGCCAAGAGAGTTCCCTCAATGACGGTCAATAATTCACTAGCACATGGGTGATAGTGAGGAGGATTTAAGCCTTTGGGCGCAAAATCTTTACGAGCAAGGGAGAGACCAAGAGTGTTGATCGTCCTGGTAGTTGAGATACGAACACTTGAGTTACATTGGAGCCCAATGGGTTTGATGTGTTGCCTGGCGTTATATGGTAAAAGAAGTCTTCTGCTACCACAAGCTTGAGATCTTTGCACAATTCCCCATTAATAAATGCTGCATAAAACTACTTTATTTGGAGAGATATAGAGTGATATAAATATATATATATATATATATGATGTGATGTAATAAGTCCGACAACGAGAACTTTTGAGAATAATAAAGCACATTATATTTAATAAGTCACTTTTCATGTTTCACCATAATTAAGAAAATATTGAACTTCATTAATTCCGTCTTTAAATTTAATAATTTTCACTACCACAGAATACACCTATAGCGGCGCTTTTTTGACCCCTATAGCGGCGCTTTTGAAGTGCCGCTATAGCTAGCGCCGCAATAGGTCAGGTGACCTATAGCGGCGCTTACAAAGCGCCGCTATAGGTGACCATATAGCGGCGCTTTATACCAAAAGCGCCGCTATATGTATGTTTTAATTAATTTTTTATTGAAACTGAAAAGGCCTATATCGGCGCTTTTTACAAAAAGCGCCGGTATAGGACCATCTATACCGGCGCTTTTATGTCTTAAAGCGCCGGTATAGGCCTCTCTATAGCGGCGCTTTTCTTAAAAAGCGCCGCTATAGGTTTTATTTTTAAAAAAAATAAATCAATATTGTTTTTTCACATGCACCTACATCAGTGCGAAAATTTTAGCACTGGAACTCAACAAAAAGCAAAATACTCCTAATTCAAAATGGTTTTTCATATGCTTATTGTTGTAACTTAATACAACGAGTATAAACAAGAAATCAAAATTATTTTCCCCTTTTTCCATTTTATGTGCTTAGTGTTGTAACTTAAAACAACAAGTAGAAACAAGAAATCCAAATTATTTTTCCCTTTTTCCATTCCTATACAATGAGTAGAAACAAAAAAAGCTAGATACCGAAGAAAAAAAAAGCTTCTACCATTTGAGATTCGTGAAATCACCTGGAAACTTGGAGCTCCATAATCTGCAACTGTAAATGATTTCTCTAGAAATGGCAGTGAGAGAAAGAGAGTGAGATATGCCAAAAAAAAGAGAGGTAAATGGTGAGAAGCTAAGAGAGAAGAGAGAATATTTGAGGAAAGGAAAAGAAACTTACAAGTTGTTGATCAAATCCCTTGTGAAGAGAGAAGAGAGAGTGGGACGGGAAGAGCAAGAAAGAAGAGAGAAGAAAAAAATGGGAGTGAAATGTGTTAAGAGAGAATAAATAAGAAAAAAGTCACGTGCACCTATAGCGGCGCTTTTTAAAGAAAGCGCCGCTATAGGCATCAAAAACTGGAGGGAAAGTTTCCCTCCTTTTTTTTATTTTGAATTTATAACCTATAGCGGCGCTTTTTTAAAAAAGTGCCGCTATAGGTGCACATAATATTTTTAAAAAATACAAATTGATATTTTATTGTTAATTAATTATTTAATATTTAACTAAAATATTCCTATTCATTTTTAATAAAAATTATTTTTTTCGAATTTTTAAAAAAATAATAAAGAATATAATAATTTAATATTAAATATTAAATAATTAATTAACAATTAAATATCAATTTGTATTTTTTAAAAATATTAGATGCACCTATAGCGGCGCTTTTTAAAGAAAGCGCCGCTATAGGCATTAAAAAATGGAGGGAAAGTTTCCCTCCATTTTTTTATTTTGAATTTATAACCTATAGCGGCGCTTTCTTTAAAAAGCGCCGCTATAGGTGCACCTAATATTTTTAAAAAATAAAAATTGATATTTAATTTTTAATTATTTATTTAATATTTAAATAAAATATTCCTATTCATTTTTAATAAAAATTATTTTTTTAGAATTTTAAGAAAAATAATAAATAATATAAAAATTTAATATTAAATCTTAAATAATTAATTAACAATTAAATTTGAATTTGTATTTTTTAAAAATATTACGTGCACCTATAGCGGCGCTTTTTAAAGAAAGCGCCGCTATAGGTTACCTATAGCGGCGCTTTCTTTAAAAAGCGCCGCTATAGGTGCACCTAATATTTTTAAAAAATACAAATTGATATTTAATTATTAATTAATTATTTAACATTTAAATAAAATATTCCTATTCATTTTTAATAAAAATTATTTTTTTAGAATTTTAAGAAAAATAATACAGAATATAATAATTTAATATTAAATATTAAATAATTAATTAACAATTAAATATCAATTTGTATTTTTACAAAATATTAGCTGCACCTATAGCGGCGCTTTTTAAAGAAAGCGCCGCTATAGGTAACCTATAGCGGCGCTTTCTTTAAAAAGCGCCGCTATAGGTGCACCTAATATTTTGTAAAAATACAAATTGATATTTAATTATTAATTAATTATTTAACATTTAAATAAAATATTCCTATTCATTTTTAATAAAAATTATTTTTTTAGAATTTCTAAAAAAATAATAAAGAATATAATAATTTAATATTAAATATTAAATAATTAATTGACAATTAAATATCAATTTGTATTTTTTAAAAATATTAGGTGCACCTATAGCGGCGCTTTTTAAAGAAAGCGCCGCTATAGGTGATAAATTCAAAATAAAAAAATGGAGGGAAACTTTCCCTCCATTTTTTGATGCCTATAGCGGCACTTTCTTTAAAAAGCGCCGCTATAGGTGCACGTAATATTTTTAAAAAAATAAATTAATATTTAATTGTTAATTAATTATTTAATATTTAATATTAAATTTTTATATTCATTATTATTTTTTTAAATTCTAAAAAAAAATAATTTTTATTAAAAATGAATAGGAATATTTTATTTAATATTTAAATAATTATATTAATATTTAATATTAATTTTTTATATTAATAACCTATCCCGGCGCTTACAGACACAAGCGCCGGGATAGGTTTTCTAGTAAAAAAAATAAAAAAAAAATTAATATGTAAAGTCTATAGCGGCGCTTAGTTTTATAAGCGCCGGTATAGGTTAGACCTATAGCGGCGCTTATTTAAGTAAGCGCCGGTATAGGTCTTTTAAACCCTATAGCGGCGCTTATTTAAGTAAGCGCCGGTATTGCTGCGCCGCAATAGCCCTATTCTGTAGTAGTGTTTATAACTTAACCCACATTTAACATATTCATTTTTTTCATAAAGTAACAACCTACACAATAACAAAAATATAGTTTATAAGTAACACCAATAAAAACTTTCTTTTCCATCTTATAAGTATAATCAGAGAAGTATGGCTTAAAAGTTTAAGGGGTCATTCATTTAATGCACTAGTGTTCACAAATACTACAAAAAACAACCTCTTGGTCATAATTCTAAAGGATACACTACCACAAAATCTTAAAATATAAACGCCAATTTCGTAGTATGTCATAGGAAAAATGCTACAGATTTTTGTAGTAGTGATAATAAAAATTGTAATTTAAATATAGTTAAATATAAAATAACGAGTCACATAAGAGAGATTGTTTTGGGGGTGGGGGGGGGGGGGGATAGCGGTTGTCCCTCATATGATGGGCCCATCACCTATTTAGTTCACGTTTGGTTTCATTTCATAGTCATTTATGTAAGTTAAAATCATGGTTTTCTTGAGAAGTATCCAACCACCTCTGTATATGTCAAAATTAATCACAAACCCAATCTCAGACACCTTTATATACGTGTCAAAAATCAATTATAAACCAAAAATCACGTTTGTCATATAAATTACCAAATAGCACTTCCTTAAATATATGGCCTAGATAATTGTCACTTTTGAAGATCCCCTGGACACAAACAATATGCATGCTAGTGTGTGTGTGTCTGTGTGTGTGCACCGTGCACGTACCTCCAAGTTTGGTATCATTGAGACCGACACAAAAATCATGGAGAGGGTTGGGGTCATAGGCAAAAGCAACTGAAGCTAAAGTCAATAGGACAATGAGTGAGATCCCTATGGAACCTTTCATCTTTTTTCTCGAATCCGCTCTGTAAACTGTCTGCTGTGACCGAATGCATTTGTTGTCATCTACATATTTATAGCTCAAGGAAGCAGCCGTCATTGTTGAATTAGCTAGTATTCATTTTTAGTTTTGACTTTAATAAAAACGAATATATCCATAATTACGGTATCACTTGTTAATTTGATTAATTAGTACTATTTTTAGTTCATGGCTAGAGGTGTTCCATTACAATATATAATTAAGATATTAGTTGGACTTTTTTATCGGCCTTCACACCCTATGACTAAGGATATAAGCACTTCAACATAAAATTAAATGAGAATTTTTTTGGTTATTTTATCATATAAACAACAGTTATGAAACGTCATTTACCGAGCTGACATTTATAGAAGTATGACATATTTGACGGTTACTTAACTGTTATATAATCTATAAAAATTAAAAATTAAATGGCTGGAATGGTTCGGCGCATCCTCGGCTTGTGTGGTTGTGTGTTAGCATGTCTATGTATATATGTGCAATTGTGCACATTACGTTATATGGATGTGTGTTAGTGATTAACCTTGTCGTTAGGCTTCCAAAACTTAGCTAGATTTCTCTCTATAGCATAGGAAAGAACCTAGGTCGTATCCTCGCTTTCTTGGCTAGATATATGATCAAATTGCAATGGTAAACAAATTAAATTCAACTTTTAGACTCAAAGTCATCTAATCTAATTCTTTTTGTGATTTTTCTTTAGTGAAGAGAATGATTGAAACCAAGGAATGAACAAGTGAATGAGAAAGAAATTATGTCATGAGATGGAATTTCCCTTGAGTTTCAGCCAACCTTCATTGCCTTAGAATCAATTGAAGTTCATGAATTCACTATCTCCAATTCAATTAAAATGCTAACTAAACACTTAATTAAACTAGAGATAACGAATTTAATTCTAAACAACCGAACAACTCTGATTCAAGCAACTCTGGACATGAAGCAAATTAACTAAACTTGCCATAGAATTATTCATTTAACTGAAGAAAATCGATAAACTAGATTAAAATTCATAAAGTTAAATTACAACCAATCAGTCCAGAGTCTCACGGCAAAACCAGAATCATTCGAATGAATTCATCACTTAATTGCAACAATCAAATGGAACAAGAACTACTTGTCCCTTCTCCCCTAAAATCAAGATGCAACTAGAATCAAGAATTTAAGAGTGATTTAAATGAGAATAGAATTGAACTCCCTTGTTAAACTTGTTGGCTCAGGTGTGACTTTGGCTCAGGGAAAACGTTGTGCTTAGCCTTGCATTTCTGAAAACTGGGCTCCAAATGGAGTAGGAATTCGGACCAGAGAAATTGATCAGAGGAAGAAGAAGATGAAATCCCAACCTGATCGTCCCCTTTCGTTCCAAGAAAATGGAGTTATATACTCCATTCTCCTTCCTCTTTCCAATTCCTCTGACTGATTTCCTTTCTTCTTGTCGGCCAGCTTGATTCGTTGTGCCACCCCACTCAACTTCTGAAACTCTGATCACGCCTAGCATGGTAGCCCACACCGATCTTGTGTGCTTGCCCATGCTCCATTGTTCTTCGTCAGTCCCGAAGCCACGAACGAGCACGTTCCTCTCTTGGTGGATTCTGGTTCGCGTGTGCGTGTGTTTGTGTTCTGGTTCAGAGTCCAAGCTTCAAGGGTGAAGCTTGATTTCATTTAGAGCAAATTCCACTCCTCGCCCCTTTAATTGCTAAAATTGCAAATTTGACCCACAAGAGTGACAAATTGTAAATGTGACTTGGTGCAAATTCCATTTCTCGCGCCTTTAGTTTCCTAAATTGTGAATTTGACCCTGTTAAAACCAAATAAGAAGAGGTGAAAAGGGAGCAAATCTGTAATTTCACAATTAAGACAAAGAATTACACATTTTGAACTAAATTTCCCTAATTAAGTGCACATTAAATTTAACAATACCATAATGCATTTCTCACAATTTAATCCACTAGTTTAAGCTCAAAATGCACATTTTAATTAGTTAAATTAATGAATTATCAGTTAGCATGTCTGTGTATGTGCAATTATGGATGTGTGTACATTGAGAACTATGAGTTTCAAAATATGAGCAGAAAAACTGGAAAATCTTAGGGGCTATTTGGTTTTGTTTTTTATACTTTGTTTTTAAAAACAAGATTTGGAAACAAGAAAACAAAAAAAATGTTTGACGGATAGTTTCTTAAAACATATTTTAGAAACAAACAAAAAAATCTATTTGGGTCATTGATTTTAAAACTAGTATTGAAAGCAAAATAAGACTGTTAAACTTTTTTAAAAATAGTTGCCCGTAATTTTATGGTAATGATTAAAATAAAAATCCTATCGCAAGTGATGAGGTGACGACAACCATTGGTAATGTCGACAATGACTCACGCCTTCGTTAAAAATTCTGTCACAAGTGATGAGGTAACGATAACTATCGCTAAAGTCAACAATGACGGTAATATCACACCGTCGTCAATCATATCAAGGCTTCCTTTGTCGTCGTCAATGTCACTGCCATCGTCCATGGTATTGTCATTTCCTTGGCCATCTATAACACTGCAGTTTTGCTTGTTGTCTGTGCATTGCGACCGCCTTCAATGACATTACATTCTTCATCTCTGTCAATGACGTCTTTGCCTTCATGTATGACATTGTGATTTCCGTCGCGACCTCTGTCAGTGATGCTGTGGTTTACGTCATCAGCAGTGACATTGCAGTTTTTGTCCCAGTCAATGACGTTGTGGTTTCTGTCATCGGCAGTGACGCTGTGGTTTTCTTCATTGTTAGTGACGCAATGCATTTTGTCGTCATCGATGACGTTGCGGTTTTCATCATCAATGACGGCATGATCGCTGTCGGTGACGCTGCAGTTTTTGGCATTATTAGTGATGTTGCGTTTTCCATCGTAAGGTGAAGTTTTGATTTCCATCATCGTCGGTTCCATTGTAGTTTCTATCGCCGTCAGTGACACTGCGGCTTTTGTTGTCACGATGATAACATATCCTGTCATTTCTCCCATCTTTGAAAGACCTTGAAATGGAACTATCTATTGGCCTACATTAAGGTTATTTAATCATTTTACAACCACTTGTAGATGGTTATTCAAAATTTTGCTTAAGAAAGAGAAGAGGGAAATAATTTGGTTATTCTATTCAAAAGGAACATAAAGCAAAAAAATGTTGAAATGCTATTTATAAACCTCAATCAAATCTTAAGTAATAATGACAAAACATTCTAAAAATTGACAATTGAAAGTAAATCACAATTAATGCTAATTGATAACAATCAAATCAAAATTAAAACAAAATATCCATCGAATAGTTATATTGATTTCTCAAAATCCTAATCAATCATTATTTCCTGACTTCCATATTCCATCATTTCTCTCATCGTTGAAAAACCCTAAAACAATACTTTCTATTGGCCTAAATTAAGGTTATTTGATCATTTTACAACCACTTGTAGATTTAAGTGGCCCAAAATTTTGAATGAATTATAACTTTTATTTCTCAAATGCTTAAGTAAAATGATACTTTGAAAAAATGGACTTTTCTGACTAATTGAATAAATTTCACACTCTTATAAAATCTCAAGTGGTTTATAAATTAATTAAGTAATCATGTTCGATACTTAAACCTCATCAACCTTAAGCCCATACTTAGGAAGTTAGAGGACTCAAAATTGAAAGTAGCAAGAATGCACAAGAGGGAGGTGAATTGTGCTAATTAAAATTAAAGGACCTAAGACACAAAGCTTATACTGGTTTAGCCCAACTCTTGGCCTACGTCCAGTTCTCCAACCTCAGTTGGGTTCTTGATAAGCTCCTAAATTTCATACATTTCGTCACACTTTTCCTACACTTTTAAATAATTTTGTGAATAGAGAGTTGAAAAGAAAAAGAAAAGTTAACAAAAAGAAAGAAAGCAAATATAGATTTTATATGTGAATGAAATGTGGGGTTTAATGGATATAAACTTGAGTTATTTGTGGAACTCATCAACCACCTTTCTCTCATGTATAGGAAGGGGCAGACAAGTGGAAGCTGAGAGAAATCCAGAACCAAGAAGGAAAAGAAGAGTAGCCGAAGAGAAATCAAAAGAACAGATGGAATGTAAGGTCGCTGTGAGCTCACTGCAGCAAGCCCACGGCGAGGTGATGATGACTTTGCCACTAACATTCTTGGTTGCTCGCCGTGACCTCACCACAGTGAGCTGACAGCGAGTAAGGTCTTCTACTGCACATTTTAAGTAACAATAGGCTGATAACAAAGATATAAGTTAGGTTTTCGAAGACACAAAGAATAGACACACTTGGGAACAATTTTTGGGAGCTTTTGAGCTGCAAGAGAAAGCTTGGAAGTTCTTGGAAACTTAGAGGAGCTTGGAGTAATTGAAGATTCATACATCTTGGTTTCCCTTCTTCTTCCTTCTTCTCTTCTTGTGCACATGAACTTCTGTCCATGTTTGGTTGTTGGTTTAGATACATTTATGAGTAAGTAAAATCTTTTCTAGGGTTACTTTGAACCATTTTATGGGTTGAACTTTGTATTTCCTTTCCTTTAAGGCTATGAATGAATTTATATGTATGGATTTACATCTTGCTCTTTGTTATACAAGTGCTTGATCACCACTTGCTTTGGTTAAATGAAATATGGCTTGAGAAAGTGTATTTTGTTTTAGAACTTGGACGAAATCATGTTGGGCTTGAAATTTATGGTTTTAAATGGATAATTCGTTGGTAACATAGAGATATAGTTACTAATCTAACATAGTCATTATGAAGTTGGTTGAGCATTGTATCTTGCATTAATTTTGGCAAGAGATTGTGCGATTAATGCAAGCATAGATTTGATTTTGACTTGAGAAAGCTTTTTCAAATGCATTTAAACCTTTGGCTCATACATTAATTCATTAGGATGCTGAAAAGGAAGGGATTTAATTAGTTCATGAAGTAAAATGGGGATAAGTAACCCTAGGTTTTTGTTATTCTCTTTGTGAATATCTTGTGCTAATTCAAGGTGGCTTGGTTAGTGGATTAAAAATGTTAAGTGGTTTGCATGAATGAAATGGCATAGGAATTAATTAATCGTGGTTAGACATTGGGTAATCACTCTTTTCAACCTTAACCTTTGTTTGGGTGGCCATCAATGAGTTAGGGTTAATTGAGAAATTAAGTGCAATTGTGAGGTGGCCCAAATTGTGGATCATAAGTCTTGGATAATTAATTGGTTCTTGAATTTGTCAAGTTGCATGAGTTGCATTGGACTTCAATCCTAGAGTCTTAATTTGTTATGTGGGGTTCCAGTAATTAATTAAACCCTAGGATTAATTAAGTGGCAATTCGGAGTTCTGGTTATTGGATTAGGAGCCCCTTGTGATTAGCAAATTCACTTTGATTTTGAGCTTAATCACTACAAAAAAGGGGGTTTTAGTAGCGGTTACATTAGTCGCAAAAGACCAAAACCGCCAGTAATTATGCTTTAGTAGTGGTTATAAGCACAAACCGCAAGTAAATACGACGGTTTGACCACAAAAGTAGTTAGTAGTGGCGTAAATTTAGTCGCGGTTCTGGAAGGAAAAACCACGAGAAAATGAATTGTCGCTGAATTAGTGGCGGTTTTTAGACATTAGTAGCGGTTATGGCAAAAATCGCCACTAATTCAGCAAAATAAATGCAATTGCATTTAATACAGGTGGAATTAGTAGCGGTTTGTGTTGTGGTTTTACATCAAACCGCTACTACTAAATTGAATAGTATATAATGGCTCGTCCTTTCCTCTGAAAAGGCATGAGCCTGTTTAAGAGAAAGCGACGTGACGTGACTTCGACGAGAAACAAGAGGCTTGTTTTGTCCTATATTCCGTCAAAATCATGGTGAAAAAGGGCGATTGCAACAAGAGGCCTATGACTGCTGAACAAGAGGAGGCTGAGGAGCGGCTTCGTAAGGAACTAGCTGCTGAGCAGGCCGAGAGGGATCGTATAGAACAAGTGCGCATCCGCATACAGAACCAGCCGATTCCAGAAGATGTAATCAACGCATTCTGGAGTGGGGGAGAAAACTTCGACGAGACTGGAGGAGGAGTGGATTTTGAGGATATGGCACGTTGGTTGGACTCTGAGGAAGATGAAGAGGCGGGGCGCCCTCAATGATCCGCCGGAAGGTCCACCAGTTACGAAGTACAAGTTCAGGGTAAGGAAATTCAATTTTTACTGTTTTTATCAGATAATTATAATTTTTTATCGCTCATTAAATTATTCTCTAAATTTTACAGACCCTTCTGGTAGCATAAGCGACAGGAGGTTGATGGTGCAAGATACGATGAACCTTCGGAGCGGACACAGAGTTAAAGTTGAGTGGGACTTGACCAAATTACCGGTAGGACAAGGGGGTCAACTGTATGGGAGGTTCATCGGGAGTGTAGGCCAGAATTACCAGCGATTCCCAATTGATGCTTTGGACTGGAGGAAGATTGATAAGGATTTTAAAAAGTTTGCGTGGAACGAAATTGTTTAGGTTGGTTGAACTAACTTTAAGCTTATTTATTGTTTATTATTTATTATTGTTAGGATGTGATTTTTTTTCAATACTATAAGAAATATTCTTATTATGTGTTATTTCATATTTATTGTTATTGGAATTTGATTTAAATAAATATTTGATTTTAATAAATATTATAGGAAGTTTATTTATTATTGCTTATTTCTTTTTTGTTATTATTGGAATTTGGTTTTGATAAATATTTGGTTTTAATAAATATTATAGGAAATGTATTTATTATTTCTTAATTCTTTTTTGTTATTATTGGAATTTGATTTTGATACATATTGTAGGAAATGTATTTATGATTTGTTAGTCGAGACTTCATTCAACCGCCCTCCTCGTGTCGATGACAGTATCCACTTACTATGCATGCATGGAGTTTTCCTCATTAGTTGCTCAAGAAGATATATACAATGGGAAATCAATGGAATATAGAAGGAGCAAAATTCACAGTTTAAGAACAAACTTCCCAACAATTTCAAAGAGTGTGTGTGTGTGGAGTTAGAAAATAATCCTTCTGCACATGTCAAGAAAATTGCAACATTTCAAGAGGTATGAACCAGCCTCAACATCAAGACTTCATATGCCAAACCTCTTCCTCTCTCTCTCCACTATAACATCATTTCGCATAAATCCAAAATCAATGGGACTTTATAAGGTTCTAATGTGGCCAAGGGTTAAGCTCATAGAAAGAAAGGTATAAAGAGAATTCAAATATCTTGAGATAAATGATAGTATGCAACTCATCTTTCTTCATTTTCTACACAAAATTTCCTTCCAAAAATCCAACCACTCCCCCAAACTTATCTTAATTTGATGTATTTGCAATCCAAGTCTTATTGAAACTAAATTCTTTTCTTCTTTTTCTTTTCTTTTCTTCCTGTTTTTTTTCTTTCTTTTTTCAAAAGAAAATCAACTTGAAATGTTTTTGGAGTACAAGCTATTGAACATCATATATTATTTACATTCCCCATACCCACTTTTGCAATCATAATCATTTCAAAATTATCAAAACAATCACTACCACCAATCATAATCGATAATCATCAATCATCTCAAGATTAAGGTAATTCATGGTTTTTCAGGCTGTAAAAGGTTAGGGTCAACTGAGGGCTTCAAAAAGAAACTCATATGGTTTTTCATTTAAAGGCTCAAATGGGGGTTCAAATGGAAATGATTCAAAGGTAGGTTGGAAAGGCTCAAACGCATTAGAAAGAATGTCTATATCATTTTCCAAAATCATGCAAAATCATTACAAAGCTTTAGGAGATTCCAAGATAGGTTCTAGAGTCTATTGGTTAAGAAAGAAAATACATGCTCAAATGCCACAAAATCTCCAAACAAAGGCTTTCAAATCATTCCCAACTCTAGTGTGCTAAATTTGCTTCAAAATGATTAGAAAGCCAGTCTCAATAATGCAAAGCAAGCATCCAAAAATATTAACCATAATTTCCTCGTAGACATATAATCTAAGCAACCATTCTATCATTGGATCTCACATTTAATTCAGTGGATAACAAATCAATCTAAATCATGCTTCTAGTAAAATGACAAGTAATCGTCCAAGTTTCCAAAATTGAAATTCATGTCAATGTAAACCAATAGTCTATCATCAAATCATTCAGTTCTAAGCAAATTGGAAATGCAAGAAACTTCCATGTAAATGCTCTTTGTGCTCCAAACTTGCTTCCCGTTGCCTCATATTCAAGTTGATGATAGACCTTGAAAATGCTCAAAAGAAGTCACACCTATTAAAGAAAACAAAAATGAAAAATATTAAATTTTTAGAGCTTAGGTTGCCTCCCAAGAAGCGCTAAGTTTATAGTCTTCAACCAGACTTTTCAATGTCACTGCTAATCATACGTATCAAAAACAAAGATCACCTTGTCTTCATTTCTCTTCAAAAGACAAGGTTTCAGCAAAATTGAGAATTCATTTATACAAGAATTACATGTTCCTTTAATCAAAAGTGATTTCAAGGTACATGATGCAATATAGCACATGGTAGGCTCTAGGTCAATGGTTTCTAATTTATCCTCCATAGCCCCCAAGTATTTTGAAAACCCAATAAAATCCACTTGACTCTCATCAGTAAGAGTCAACAAAGCAGTAGGAGGATTTTGAACATAGATTGCTTGTTCACAACAACAAGGATTAGGCTCCAAACTTGAAACCTCGATTGGGCATTCAATGTTGCTCTCTCCCTCTTCAATTTCCATCTCACAATCAACCACAAAATTATCACAAGCCATTGACAACAAATCATCACTTCCCATAGTCAATTTCTCACTTGAAAATGTATCTTCTACATAAGAGTCATTTAAAATATCAATGAAAACACCTATTTTCTTTAAAGACTCAATGTTAGAAGCCATTTCATTTTCCCTAGATGCTAAATTTTCAAGAGCTAATGCATGTTCATTAAATTTCTCTTTTGTCCAAGCTCTCATTTCATTTTGATTATCAAGAATGCACTGAAGCATCTCCTCTACTGTAGGCTTTTTCTCATGAATGGGAGTGATTTCATCTAAATGATTGGGTGATGTTTGAGAATGTGATGCATATGAAGGGAGAGAAAAATTTTGATCCCAAAACAATGAATGTTCATGATTCCAACTAGGGTTAAAAGAATTATCATGCCAATCAGTTTGAACCCTAGCAAAATCATCCCCTACGTAATCCAAGGATAAGACATGAGGGCATTGCTCAATATAATGATTATCTCCACAAAAATTGCAACAAATTTACTCATAAGAATGTAGATAATCATCATCATGCTCACATTCACTACTTGCCCCATTAGTCCACCAAGGATAATCCATAAACAAAATTTAAAAGAAAATAACTAACAAACTAAAAAGACAAAGAAAGAGAACAAATATACACATGAACACAAGAAAATAAGTTAAAAGAGAAAAACAAACATAAGAACAAATATATACAAAACTCAAGCTTAAGCTACTAGTGCTCTAATCAAGGTTGACCAAGGACGGTTTTGGGAAACAAATCCCCGGCAATGACGCCAAAAACTTGTTCAATCACCGCAAGTGCACGGGTCGCGCCAAGTAATAAAGTGATAAGTAAAGTATCGTTCCCACGAGGATTTGGTCCAAAACTGGTCAAGCAATGATTGTCACACTCTCGCCCAATTTGAGTAATTCAAATATTGAGATTGAAAAATTAACTATGAAAATAAACATATGCTAAATGAAAATAAAATTATAAACAAGTGGTTCTCCAACTTCAAATATAAAATAGGTCCTAAGATTATGTATCCCCCTTGTACTTCTTAAAACTCAATTAACCTCCTCTCAAAAACGTTCTCAATGAAACCATGTGCTAATCTAGGATTCACAAAGTACTTGTAAAAGCTCTCTCAAGTCAAGAACAAGTTTTTGATCTCATTAATCGTACAATCTCTTGCTACAATTAATAAAACCTAATTTTCAAGCTCCAATCCTAATGTGACTATGTAAGGTTAGCAAGTATATCTCTATCTTACCAACAAAACCATCCATTCATCATGCAAACTTCAAGTTCTCACACTATTTTACCCAAGTTCTACACTCAATCTAGCCCTCTCAAGCATCAATCAAGTGAACCCAACATCTAAATGGTGATCAATCACTTATAATCATTAGGAAAAGAGTAAAATAAACACATACATCTCATTAATCACAAAATAAGAGGAGGAATCAATAGTTAATCCATACAAGGGTTCAAAATAATATTAGAATCAAAGTATTTAGCCACTCATGTCCAACAACTCCATGAGAGCATATATATATACATCATTACAAAAGAGAACAAGAGTAGAGAATGAAGATTGAGAAGATAAACCAAGAGAAGAAGCTCAAATCTCTTCAAAGCTCCAAGCCCAAGCTCAATCTCCACCAAAATCCATGCCCTAGTAGAGCAAAACACCCCCAAGAATGCCCAAGAAGTGAAGAATATCGAATGAGATTGAAACCCTAGCTTTTATTTCATTTCAGTCCGCATTTTCTGTCAAAACACGCAGCAGAATACGCAGTTCACTGTGGGTTTCGTCGCGGTGAAACCCACGGCGAACTCAAAAAATCCAGAAATGAATTGTGCTCGCCGTAACTTCGCTGTCACTTCCGCTACGGCTAAAGTCACGGCGAAGTTTTTTTTTGCTCTGGTTTCGTCTTAGCTTTGTCCACTTGTCAGCTTAATGACAGGGTTATCATGACTTGGTTATTTCATCAAAATATTCCTACAAGATTTACATAAAACAACATAAGAAACTAGCTAGAAATATTATCAAAATCTACTCAAATAAACAATGTTGTGCAACCAAAAATCAAATGAGCATTTTCCTATCTTGAGTATCCAAAATTTATCAATGATTGAATAAAACTCAAGGAAAATGTGCTAACATTACATGAATTCCCAGAAGTTATCAGACAGCCCTACCAATGTCCAGTCACCTTCCAACACATTATTCCTGCCAGTCGGAAAGCCAGTTAGAGGAAGTCAGTTTTACAGGCTCACTCCCACTGAGAGGTTGCAAGCACATAGACATGTCTTGACAAATTGCCCTTAAGTGGAGCCCTACATTCAGTAAGAATTCTAACACTAGCTTTATACACGTATCATGTTATTTTTTTTATTTACAAACCACAGACCCCTCTGATATGTTCCATTTAATTTTAGGGATTTCCACCGTTATGTTAAACGCCAACTAAGAAGCCGCACAAGGTCCTCTGCCGAGGTGGATAAAAAGGTCCATCGATAGTTTCCGGATTAGTTTGCACAGAGGATACTCAATGACAACAATCCCCATCCGCCTGATATGATAAATCTAGCAACCGGTCTACTTGACCATGTCAAGAGATATACGGCATACAACGTCAACGGTTTCAAGTTCTGCACCGTTGCAAGGGATGAAGTTCTCTCACCCAGAATTCCGGAGTCTTTAGCACATTCGGGACAAGGAGTTATGCCAGCTCACGGGATACAGACATGCAATTTGGAGGCGTATCATACTATGGGAAGCTCGTGGACATCATCGAGCTTAACTATCAAGGTCATTTCATCGTGCCTCTCTTCAACTGCATGTGAGCAGACACCAGAACTTCTCAAGGCATTATCGTGGACAGTTTGGGCATCACGTTCGTCAATTTCTTGAGGCTCATTCACACAGGGGAAGTGGCAGATGATGAGTCGTATATTCTTGCCTCACAGGCGCAACAGGTATACTATGTGGAAGATCGGACACACAAAGATTGGCACATGGTGATTCATATGAAGCCGCGTGACCTCTACGCATGGGTGACGAAGATGATCTGGAACTAGGCAGCCAGCATTTTGAGCCTGAAAGCTTCAACAACCTCATTTCTAAAGAAGATGGTCATTTACCAGTAGTTAGGTGAGGATTTTCACTACAAATAATTTAAACAAATTTCAACACCATTAGCAATGAAAATTTATATATTTGTTTATTTTCTTTTTAGGCGGGAGCAAGAAGAAGATGATTGAAGTAGGCAACCACAATTATTTTTTATTTTGTAAAATTTTCATAACAATGTGTATCAAATATTCATATATCATGCTTTTTTAATGTAGCTTGAGTATTTTTTTTTACATTAATAAATATTAGTCGCGGTTACAAAACCGCCACTAAATCTGTGGCAAAATTTTAGTGGGGGTTCATATACCGCTACTGAAGGCTCTTTTTAGCATATTATAACCGCTACCAAAACCGCCACTAAATCTCGCTCAGAGCACTATAAATACCCAACCACCGCTCTCATTTTTCTTCACACATTCATTCAATTCCTTCTCTCTCTCCTTCCAATATGCCCCCAAACTGACCTGCAATGTGTTATTTTTTGTTTTGTAAACAATTTATCATATATTCTTTTTTGTTTTTAGTGTTTGGTTTAATATTCTTAATTTATTTGTTTGCTAATATATTTTTTTTCAGGTTATAATATTGAATTTTTTGTCATTTTTAGTGATAAAAAATTTTAATTTAATATTCATAATATTGTTACAACAAACTTAATTTGTTGTTTATTTTTAACTAATACTTGTTTTATTGTTTGATATATGGTTTTCTTATACATATGGTGATTGTTAATATAATTGAGAAATTTTTTTTATTTTAACAATAAAAAACTTTTGTAATAGTTGAATTTATTATCATTATTTTTTCAATACATTAGATTATGTAAAATTAATTTTTGGATACCTAAACGTTTTTTTTTTCATTCTAAACATCTAGTAGCGGTTACTAAACCGCTACTAGTAAACCGCTACTAATAAAATTGGGCCAAATTCCTTTTTTATTTTTTTCCTTTTTCATTAGTGGCGGTTTTGAACCACTGGTCACACTGCCACTAAGTTTACGAGGGAAACTTTTTTCACATTATTCTAATTTTTATATTAGCGACGGTTTTGTATATTTAATAGCAGTTCTATAACCGCTACTAATTAGTAGCATCTTTGGCTTTTTTACCCGCGGTTTGTAGAACAGCCAGTAAAATGTTTGTCACGGGTGATTTAGTGGCGGAACTTAAAACCGCGAGTAACCTGTTAGTAGCGGTGAAAACCGCTACTAATCAACCTTTATAACCGCTACTAATACACGTTTTTTTATAGTGAATTAACTTTGGTTAAATTAAGTAATGTGTGGGGTTCCGCCATTAATTAAGTTAATCTAAGCCTAGCCTAGAGGGGTTCCTCTATGGTTCTTTTGAAAATCAACAATTAACTCCCTGAAAATCTTTTGAAGCAATGAATCCCAAGGTTTTCATTCATCAAGAATGATTCCATCTCTATTCCCCTCAAAATCTCACTTTTATCTTATTTTTGTTTTACTTTTGAACATATCACACCTTTTGTATCTATTCTATACCAGAAACCAAAATGCAATACTTTTTACCTACTTTTGTTAGTTTGCATATTAGCTACTAGGTCATCTTTTGTGTTAGGTTCCTCAAGTGAACGACACTCGGGGGTTAGCTTCCACTATCCCCTTGGTTCTTATTTTCTTGAAGGGAGGATCCAAAGGCGTGCTACACACACACACTCTCTCTCGAAAGCGATGCTCTCCAATATACTTACAAACAAAATTACCTCTACCATAAGGCATATATATTATATAAATATATTAAGAAAGCATCTGAAGAGCACTAAGTCTAATCTATCAAGTAATATTATTTTATTTAGAAATAGCTTAAATATTGGATTTCGCTCTTCAAAGAATATAAAAGCCAAGGAACGTAGTAAGTACAATCCCGAATGTCATTTTTTCAAGGAACCAATTGTGAATTAGTTGCTTAATAGCCTATTTGCAAATGAGTTAGTTAAAATGAACTACATGGATTGATGATGAATTAGTTACTTATTTATTAAAAGAACAAGTTCAATTTCTTGGAGCTGCCCTAAATCAATGGAGTTGCTATCATTGCTTCTATTTAATATGGGAGTTATAATAGGTCAATCAATATTGCTCGAGAGACCTCTTCAAGTTCATTAGGGCTAAAAGATTTAGCATCCCTGACACAGTCAAATACTAACTTCTCTAAATCCTACTGATTGAGCACTAACCTATTCTAATTTGAATTAATTCAAAGGAGTAATAGAGACCACGATTACTAATTTAAATATATTCAACAACATAAATCAGAATAATTGACAACCAGTCCAGTTATACAAATTAAAAAGTCATGTATGAATAACATAATTCAATTGAATAAAACAACATAGAAATATCTATCTCTCCATCCGACTAATCTAAATGTTGAATAAGCTAAACCTAGACCAAAAATCTAGAATAAACAACATAAAGAATTGAAAGATGGATAAAAAACTCTACTCTTAGCCCATAGCTCAAGCTTCTTCCATCTCTCTAGGGAGTCTGGTTACTTTAGCTACTCATTGAATCATTCATGAGAGCAAGGTTGAAATGATGGTGTAGGTTGATGGTTAAGGAGATGTGACACCTGCGTGTAGAATGAATATGAAGGAATGACAGCTGCAAATTTTCGCATTATGAGGAGTATTTATATGTTTATGAGAGACTCACTTGAACTAGGATATTGATAAGAAAAATACCTTCAAAATATCCAAAATATCTTATATATCCAGACAAAGAATCTTATACAGAATATCCAAATAAAACCAAAATATCTTATCCGGATCCAAAATATCCAAAATATCTTATCCTAATTCAAAATATCGTAAATGTCCAGTTCAGTTATTGGACGTTCACCATGAGTTCCTTTTCTGGTCATCATTTTTGAAATTTTTTAATAAAAGTCGTTTTTATGGGTACAAAAATTTAAAATAGGAAATAGTTTTAATTTCTCAAATACATATGATCTTTGTTAAAAATATTCAGTTAAAAATTTTAAAGTTATGTCACTAAAAAATGTGTATTATCGGTGTAAATTTAGTCCTCATCAATCATCAATATGGTAAGCAGTGAATTCAGGTCCTCATGTTGTCCTTCTTTTCTACAGCATTTTTGCTTTGGGTTTGCATTGCTCTTTTAATTTATGGGCTTCTCTTCATTTTGCTTAAGATGGTGTTAGGGTCGCTTGCTTTGGTTTATTTTCCATGTACAATTTTGTTCTTTCTGTTATTGTTGGGCCTCTAGATGCTTCATTTGGAATACTCGTACAAAGAGGCCCATTAAGTTGCATATCATTTTCATGGTCTTTTAATATTTTTGTCTAGCTTCAAATTTTTAAATTTACTAATCATATTCTTAAATAAGTGTTAACAATAATTAGAATTAAGTCATATATTTTGAATCAAAACCAACTCCCCAAATCGGTTCTATATTTAGGATAGGAGGGAGTACTATGCAAAGACAATTTTTCCTTGGTTGGAATTTAATCCAGATCAACCTATTCAGTATATTGCACAGAGATAATACTAATAGTTTCTGTAGACGGAAGAAAGGGGAACGGCCAGGAGGAAGAGGAAGAACAAAAAATACGTGTTTTAGACTGTTAGTTTTAGGGTGAAATAGCATCCATTTAAATACATTATGGTGCAACAAAATACTTTAGGATATTGATTGAGCTACAAAAAATATTTTAGGATGCTCAATGTACCTTTACCCAATTATAATTAATAACAAGTTTTTCCCGATAAATATCAAGTATTAATTTTCTTTTGGTTAGAATAATTCCACCTATATACTCCCAAAAAATATTTTACCTTAGGATGTTGATTGCACTACAAAAAATATTTTAGGATGCTCAATGTACCTTTACCCAATAATAATTAATAACAAGTTTTTCCTAATAAATAGCAAGTATTAATTTTATTATGGTTAGAATAATCCCAACAATTTACTCCCAAAAATTATTTTATAATAACTAAGAAAAATTTGTGATTCTCTTACTATTTTATTTTTTTCACTTTCAGTATTAAAAGTTACACCGAAAATTTGATAACACCAATAATCAACCAAATATAAACATATTGCACTATTGAACGTCTAGTTTAGAAATTGAACTTCTAATAAACATATTGCCCTCAAGATTCCAGGGTGAGATTTTAAGAGTTCAAGAAATTAAGAAAAATCAAAGGGACTATTACATTCAGGTTCCAAGTAAGAGATTTAATTTCAAACAGGTCCAATGAGTTGTTAATGACAATTATTAACAATTGAAATAGCTTTAGTTAACAAGTGGAAAAGCTGTTGTCTGATATTAAATCTCTTACTTGAGACATAAGTATAATTGTCCAAAAGATCTAATTCTAATTCCAAATGACTTTTGATAACCCATCAATATTTTTGGGGGTAAATATTCCGTATTTTAGGTCTGCCATTACGTTAACAAGTACTCAACATTTGGATAATTTCCAATCCTCTCTTCTGCAGACTAACACAGGATTTACAGCTTGTTTCTGTCAATAAAATGATCAAATTCTCACAAGGGCAGTTGCTGGAATATGATGATGTCATTTGTAGGGATATCACTTTGCTATTGGCAAACTTTAAAGAGATTTATGTCTCTAATATCACATGTTTTCATGTTAAAGTTAAACTCTATTTAAATTTGTGTCCCACTCTATGTTCAATTCGTTTTAAATATCATTTGGTCTTTTTTTTTATTTTTTAATTTTTTAAAAAAGGAACACAACGGACCCACAAATATGGCATGCGCGCATTAGAGTAGTGCCGAGGCCGATATTATGGGCTAGCTTTTCAAGCCAGCGGCTCCATACACACTTGGGATTCCAAAAAGTACCCTTTTGCAAGTTTTCCTTTTGCTTTCCAAAAAATTGTGCCCATTAGGGAAGTCAAGCCAATAAATCACTCATTAAGTGCATGTTTGGTTAACAGTGGAGAGTGAAATAATTCCAACTGAGTCCGAAAAAGTACTTAATGTATATAATTTGTTTGGATACTCATTTTTAAATCATGATAGAGCATATTCCATCATGATTTAGATTTTTTAAACATTTTTTATAGAAGTGACAGGAGGGTTGCATTTACGATTAGAAAAATCGTAACTAAATTTAAATAACAGTAAAAAGTCCTAATTATCCCTGCTTTCTGTTTAAAATTTCTCATAACCCAATTTATTTGACTTTCTTTTTATTTCTAAACAAAATTATTTTAGGTTTAACTATCTTATTTTACTTTTCAGAGTTATCGGAGCACATATATATAAATATATTAATGTAGTTGATTTTTTTTTTTGTAAAAACACAGAATATATTTTTGACAAAGATGATGCATTAATATTTAAATGAAAGTAAACTTATGAGATATAATAAGAAATAAAGAATATTTACCTAAGTTAAACAAAGAATATCGACATAAATATATTTTCTCCCTGTGTGATGCACGAGAAATAAATTAATAATTTATTTAATAAAGTTTTATAATGATTAAATGTATTTTGAAAATTTAAAATATTGTTTGTTGAACTATTAATACTTGAATTACATTATATTTCAAATATAAAATTGAATAACTATTGTTTTTTAAAATGTATTATTAATTTGATAGATATAACCAATTAAGGTATGAATCTCAAATATTTAACCTATTTTATCAGTTGAATATTGAATTACATACGAGTTTGAATTTATTAAATAAATTCCGATTGGAAAATAATTAGTATTTTTTATCGGATGAAAGAGGAATCTGACCCGTTGGGTATTATAAGATTTCATATAAGAAGTTGATGATTAATTATTCTCTTTAGGATAAAAAAGGTAATAACTCTCTAGATTCTTAAAAAGGTAATTATTCTTTTTCTATTTAAATATTATACGTTATTTATAATTTTTATCAAATTTATAGTATCGATGGTTATTAACTTATTATGTGACTACATTAGACATTAATATTATTTATTAAAATTTGAAACTTTATAATAATATTATTAAATAAACTTAGGAAACTATTATTAAACTTTATTAAATTCATGCCCATTTCGGTAATTATGCATTCATAAGTAATTTTAATAAATGAAGTTCAAACATAATTAACACTGTCCATATATCATATAAAAAAAGGTATCCAAATAGAAATCATGATTATCCTGTATCAAAACTGTCTAGATGTTGATGGCTCCTAATATTCTACCGTGAGCCGCATTGATAAAATGAAAATAATGGCAGAGTAGAAGACAGAGGCAGAACCACTGAACCATTGTGGGGAAGAAAAAACAGTCTCAAATTTCTTTATTTCTTTGTCTCCATAAACATCTCACTCGGCAATGGTCGAGCAATTCAAAATATTGCTAGTATCAGTTTTCTTCCTCTTGATACCTCATGTGTTTTCCTTAAACTTTAGCTTCACTACTTTCCCGGATGATGATAGAATACGATATGAAAAATCAGCTCGCTTTGGAGGAACATCCATTGACTTGGTAACCCCGAACAATAATGGTGTCGGTCGAGCCACATATAACGAATCGATGCACTTGTGGGACAAAGCCACTGGGAAACTCACAGATTTCACAACCAACTTTACTTTTGTGATTGATTCAGAGGGTAGCTCCGAATTTGGCGATGGGATGGCCTTCTTCTTAGCTCCTACGACTTCAAAGCTTCCTAATAGTCCAAAAGCAGAAGGAGGTGCTATGGGTCTGATTATTGGAGGTGAGGATACTAGATTTAATTCAACAGATAATCCATTTGTTGCTGTTGAGTTTGATATCTTCAATACATATAAAAATGACTGGGATCCTCCGTATATACATGTTGGGGTTGATATCAATTCTATTAAGTCTAATGCTACTGTGAGATGGAATGCTGGTGTCACGGAAGGTAGAACAAATGAGGCTAACATAAGCTACAATGCGAGTACACATAATTTAAGCGTCTCCTTCACTAATGGTCTCGATTCTTCTAACAACACTGTGTGGGGGCATCTTCATCAAATAGTTGACCTACGAGAGTACTTGCCTGAATTTGTTACTTTTGGTTTCTCAGCTGCCACCGGACTATATTTTGCAAGTCACAGGATCGATGCATGGAGTTTCTACTCAGAGGAGCTCCCAAATGTTGCTCCCAGTCCAAGCCCAAAGCCAAGTGTAAACCCGACCCTGACTCCGATCCCAAGACCGACGAGTAAAAATAACGACATGGCACTTGCAATAGGATTAGGGGTTGTTGGAGGGTTAGTTTTAGTTTGTGGGGTGGTATGGTTTTTCTTGTGGAAGAACAAAAAGAAAAAGGAAGATGATGAGTCTAATGAAAGCATGAGTGATAATTTTGAAAGAGGAACCGGGCCCACAAAGTACTCATATGCTGAATTAGCAAGTGCTACAAATCATTTCAAAGATGAGCATAAGCTTGGACAAGGAGGATTTGGTGGTGTCTACAGAGGATTTCTCAATGATTCAAATTCCTATGTTGCCGTCAAGAGAATATCAGAGGGCTCTAAACAAGGGAAGAAGGAGTTTGCTTCAGAGGTAAGAATTATCAGTCAATTAAGGCATCGAAACTTGGTGCAACTGATTGGTTGGTGTCATGAAAGGAAAGAACTCTTGCTAGTTTATGAGTATATGCCAAATGGAAGTTTAGATTCTCATCTCTTCAAGGATGAAAAGTTTCTCATATGGTCAGTCAGATTTAAAATAGCTCAAGGATTGGCTTCTGCATTATTGTACTTGCATGAAGAATGGGAACAATGCGTGGTTCATAGAGATATAAAATCAAGCAACATCATGCTAGATTCCAACTTCAATGCAAAACTTGGAGATTTCGGATTAGCACGCCTTGTAGACCATGCAAAAGGAGCACAAACTACAGCTTTAGCAGGAACCATGGGCTATATGGCTCATGAATGCGTCATTACTGGAAGGGCTAGTAAAGAATCTGATTTATACAGTTTTGGAATTGTTGCTTTAGAGATAGCTTGTGGAAGAAAACCCATCGAACCCAAAGCTCTAGAAGATGAAATAAACATAGTGCAATGGGTATGGGATCTCTATGGAAGCAGTAGAATTCTTGAAGCTGTTGATCGAAGGCTGCAAGGAGATTTTGAGCAAGATCAAGTTGAGTGTCTCTTGGTTCTTGGGTTATGGTGTGCCCATCCTGATCATAACCGTAGGCCTTCAATAAGGAAAGTAATTCATGTGCTTAACTTTGAAACTCCACTTCCTGACCTTCCTTTAAGTTATCCCATACCAATGTATAACGAACTTCCTTCGTCGTCATCCTTTTCGATTCTATCCAACTCCAATGCTTCAGAGGTAAGTCAAAACCAAAATATAAGCTTAAGTTCCAACACAAACTCTTCTGTTTTCGCTTCGACTTCTGATAATAATGTTTCACCAAGTGTGTCTCGTTTGTACTCGAGCAAAAATTAATTATGGTTGTTGTATATCTGTGCTTACTGCGCAATATTTTTTATGTATTATTGTCATTTCTTGAACGTAGTTAAGTTAATTACTGTAAGATAAAAAAACATATGTATAGAGAACTTGTTGTACAGTCTGTTTGGATGGGAATTTTACATTGAGATTCTGTACTGTTCCTTAAGTAATGATGTTGCATTTTCTCATTTTGTGAGAAACCGAAATTATGTTCGTGTATACTCATTATATTCCACTTGGAAGCTGCTTAGTCGAAGTCATTGCAATGCAACTTGCAAGTGAGCTCTGATGTCATCATATTAATAAATTTTTTTCAGAGTTAATTTGTTTGATTTAAAAAATTATGTATAATTTGAAACTAATTCGAATTTCACTATGTTAATATAAAATGTTAAGTGAATATAATTTTTTTTCATTTTTTTGTTTTACATTTATATTTATTTATTGTAATTATATAAAATATATGAGAAGTAGTTGAGACTTGAGACGTAGGTTTAAAAATTTGAATGAGAAAGTTTGTATGAGAAAATATATGAAAATCTTTTTTGGATAAATTGAAGTAGTTGAAGCTTCAAGTAAATATGGTTGAAACTTTTTTGAATGCACTCACTTAGTTGAAGCCACAAAATTTTCACAATTATGATCTAATTTAATTATTTATTTCACTTAATTATTAATTGATTTATAATTATAATATATGGTTACAAGTATTTTTAATTAGTATCTAGACTAAAGTTATCTTGACGATTTAATTTAATTATTTATTTCATTTAATTATTAATTGATTTATAATATATGGTTACAAGTATTTTTAATTCAGTATCTAGACTTAAGTTATCTTGGTGACATTTTAAAGTATTACGTAGTTATTTTTTAATCATATGATATCTTTATTTTTTTAAAAATTAAAATATATGTGATTCTTATTGTTACAAGAAATTTTTTTATTTATTTATGTATATTGTAATTTTTTTGTTAACATTTAATTTTTATTGAAATTATAATTAGTAAATCTAATTTATTCATTTATTTTTATGATTATTTAATTTCAAAATATTTTTAAATTTTGTACTGGTGAGTTTAATTAAGAAATACTCATTAAGTGTAATATGGTCATTTGCATATATTTCTGAATTTCATTACTACCATTTTCAACTAGCCAACCAAATATAAAATTTTCTATTTTACTCATTTCCTTTCCTTGTGAGTACCAAACGTATTGATCTTTCTTTCCCTTCCATTCATTCATTCCTTTTCCATTCATTCTTTTTTTTTCATTATGTCAGAATGTTTTCTATGAACCAAACCAAACGAGCCATTAGTTGGGGGAAATGGGAAGGATGTCACATCATCCCAAAATGAAAGAAAAAATTGATTAAATTTCTCTGACTAAATTTGACTTTTCTTGGGCAGCATAATTGTCCATTTGTCCTCCCCCTCCTTTAGAGCCAGGAATTCGGGCCGGCCCTTTTAAACCTGAGCCCGAGGAGGGCCGGGTTTTTATTTTGGGGGCAAAAAAAGGGGAACGGGCTTAAATGGGCTAGCCCGTCGGGCCGTCTAACTGTTCACCCTCAAGAGTACGGATCGCAACGTAGTATAAAATTATCGTCCCACAGAAATTTGTTTTAAAACCCCAATCAAACAATAGGCTAATGAACTCAATTAAGTTGAACAAATCAAATTCTTTTAGAAACTGGTTTTGAAAACTAATTTTAAAATAAAAATAAAGAAACAAACAAGAAAGATTTAATTTATCAAAGAACTAAGCCTAGGATTAATTCTCACCGTTGTATTTCATGAACCATAATAAATTTTCCTTCCTTTAGTCTTTAAATAACAATCTATGTTTGCCTAAGATTCTAAAGTACTTGAAACGCTCTCTCGAGTCAAAATCGATTCTATACTTTTCATTAAACTTGCTCAATCTCTTGTTACAAATTAATGAAAGTATGCCTTAAGAGCCAACCTTAATCTGACAAAACTAGGTCGATAGATATATCTCTATTCTACCCGACGAACCATCCGTTAATTGATTTAAACTTCAAGTCTAGTCTGATTTATCCTAGTTCTACACCTAAACTATCTCTCTCGAGTATAATTTAAATGAATAAATCGCTCTAAAGAGTGATCAGTCAATTAGAGGCATTAAAAACAAGATAAATTAACATAAATAGTCATTAAATTCTAAAGGAAAAGGAAACAAATTAGGTTTCAATCCATACAAGATTTGAATCAATCCTAGAACAAATGATTTAGCTACTCATGAATGAATTAAACTAGAAAATACAAAGAGATCCAATGTTTAATTCACAAAAGTAACAAAGAATGGAAGAAAACAAGAAGAATATATCACCATGGGCAAGAAATCCTCCCAATTTTGCTTCTCAACCTCTAATTTTGCAAACCCTAGCTCGATGTGTGCACCAATGAGTCTTATCGTTCCTAAGGGTTCTAGGGTTGAAAGGGGGCTGATTCACCCTGTATTTTCGTGCCCTATATGTTTTAAAAGGATAAAAAACGAATCTGTGTGAAGTCAGAATTTTTAGGGATTTTCGCGCCGTGCCATGGCACTCAAGTGTAGTGCCATGGCACTAGAGGCAATTTCCAGCAATTTTCAGCAAATAAACTCCAGATTTCTCCAATTTTTTCCTTTGCTTTTCTTCTCCTTCCTAGCTTAGAATATCCATTTGTACCTATCAAAATCATGCATAAATGTGAGGGAATCATGCCAATCAAATTTTCTAATAAATTGTCATATTTATTTCAAAAATAATTAAATTAAGCTTATAAGACAAATTTATATAATTTTCTCTAAAAAAACTCTCAAAATTCCTTTAATTAGAATTGATGACTCCCCAAATATCTTCTAAATAAGCCCTAAATCAATGTTAAATGGGGAGTCATCACTAACCTTTTTTTTTTCATGTAATAAAAATTAAAAATGCAAATTGTACTATGTTATTATGTATTGGTTTATGTTGTGGTTTGTGAACTAATTTTTTTAAATGTGTTGTATCATGTGGACATTGTGTCCTTATGAAACATTCTAATATTCTATGTAGTTATGATGTATGACTTCTAGTTGTGGTGTATGATTTCTAATTCTAGACCTGCTACTTATGGATCATATTTATGTTTTTTTATTTATGTTTGGTCCATTGTTTTTTTATTGTCTAATATTTGGAGTAATGAATGATTGTTTCATGTCACATGCTCTTCTTTTCTTTTTCCATTTTCTTGACTACTTTTTTCTGTTCTATTTAATATCATTTTTTTGAATTGTGATATATCTTTGCTTTTGTTGTCTTTATCTAGTAATTAATTAATTATTTGTGTAACACTGCCAATTTGCTATTGTTAATTGGGAAACCACATAAATTTATCATGTTCTTCCCGTTTAAGTTTTACATATACCATTTTTGACAAATTATGTTACTTGACTTTGCTGCACAATTTATATTCAATTACCCATCTTTGTTTCTTTAATTCTTTCGCAGTGCAATTTCATTTATTAAAGAAAGTTAAAGCCTTTCACTAAAATATATAAAAAAAGGTAAAAGCCCGCGGCCCAGCCCGAGCCCGACGACTTAAGGGCTGGACTTCATTAAAAGGCTACTTTTTTGTTCACAGGCTCAAAAGGGTACTTTTTTGGCTCGTTTAAGCCCGGCCTGCCCGAATGTCTAGCTCTACCCTCCTTTTTATCCAATTAAATTGTGGGGCTACCAAGTTATATTAATTACAAATGATGCGGTTGAGACAAGGCCTCATACTCCCTAATCATTCACTTAATGAAGATAGATTATAGGGAGAATTACATCTAAGTCCCAAATAAAGGAATTAATCACAATCAGGTCTCAAAAAATTCATTAAATTACATTGAAGTTCTAAGGGACCTAAGTGATATTGAATGGATTGATTTTAACAACTTAGTGAGTTGTCAATGCAGCCATTTGAGTTGTGAATAACAACTCTTTAAATTGTCAATATTGAGACGCAATTGACAACTCTGTAATTGTCATTGACAACTCATCAAGCTGCAATTGACAACTTTGTAGCTGTCAATAAAAAGCCATTTAATATCAACCATGTCCCTAGCAACTTCAATGTAATTTGATTTTTTTGGGACCTGGTCGTAATTAATTCCCTTATTTGGGATCTAGTTGTAATTTTCCCTAGATTTTATTCTAATAATTTATGGTATTAATTTTGAGTATAGTTCATTTATAGTATTAATTTTGAGTATAGTGTTGAAAAGTCAAAATAATTGTTTTCTCAATATCCAAAACTCCTTGCACATGTGAACATGAATTCTGATCTCAAATCATGATTATATCATAAGCTTTCAAACACAATTATTCTATGAATATTAAAATCAATTGTAAACTTAATTTATGTTTTTCTATAAGCTACAAAAGTTAATTTTGAGTATAGTGTTGAAAAGTCAAAATAATTGTTTCTTTTAATATTCCAAACACTACTTGTTATTGTGAAAATGAATTTTGAACTCAAGATAATGATTATATCATAAGAATTCAAACAAAATTATGTGAATGTTTGAATCAATTTTAAACTTTCAATAAAAAATTCAATTATGAACGTAAATTATTTCATTCTATAAGCTACAAAGCACCATTATGAACCTCAAAATTTTAATAATTTTTATATAATAAATTATTAATAGTTTATGCATCGTTCTCTCAATGTGGGACTCGAACTTGTGACCATGTGGGAGAATCATCAATCTTAAATGGGCTTTATATTTAAGGAAAATTCCAGAATGGGCTTTATAACACGTCAGAATTTTTGTAACATAATTGAGATTTATGAATTGAATAAATTTTTTAATCAGCCAATATTTACAATGAGCTTTATATTTAAAGAAAATTCCAGAAAAATACAATTTGATAGTCAATACATACCCTCCATGAATTCTGGACTCTAGTAGGTATAAGCTCATTATTGGCATTTTTCACCACTGTTATACCACTTTTCTTTAGAACCCCATGTATGGGGCTCACCCACTCACTATCCGATATGGGAAAAATAATTCCAGCACTTAACAACTTAGTGACTTCGTTTTTAACAACGTCCAATATCAATGGATTAATTCAACCTCCTTTAAGGCTGTCTAATAGGCTTGAAATCATCATGCAATAATATCCTATGTGTGCATATAGAAGCATTTATTCCAGGTATATCAGCAAGAGACTAACCTATAGCACACTTATTTTTTCAGCACTGAAATTAATTTTTCCTCTTCAGTTTCAGATAGTGAATTAGCAATTATGACAGGGAATTTATTGTTTTCAGCCAGATACACATATTTCAAATGAGAGGGTAAAGGTTTAAGATCCAAATCCGGGGGGTTGTATGATTGAGGGAGTCAACTTCTCTAACTCCAAAGCTCCCAAATATGCATCTCCTGTCTGTGAGTCTCCCTTTGTCCTACCATGAACAGAAATAAAAGATTAGTCAACTGGACAAGATAATTCAACATCAAATTGAGCTGAATCAGATAATGGCATTCCCTATTCAGTTCCCAACAATCCAAAATTTACTTTTTCTTTGCACTGAATCTAATTTTTCAAGTAAATCTGATCCATTAGTTGCCTAAACTGTTCAGCACCTGAAATAAACTCAGAGAACAAATTATACAAGTGCGGAATGGTTTTAAATGAACCACAATGTTGATGCATGTTTCCCATATCATTAATGTTATCATTCTTTACAAGGGACTCATTTTTCAGCTTGTCAAAACAGTGAGAAGGTGGCAACTTTAATCTGAGTTGCTCTGCCACAAAATTTCTTGCACTTATATTCCCTTGTCTATCCTTTTCACATTTAGCAATGAAGTTCTCCACTGTAAAACCATCTTCCTCTGAATTACCTCCTATAGTTCTTGCAACTATCTTCGTGTAAGAGTCCTTAAACTCTTTCCACTCAACTTGAGCTATTCTTTCAGCCTTTGCAATTTCTATAATGAAGTTCCTACTAAAACTATTTCTTGACAAAACAGAATCAGTATCATTCAATGAGAGTGAATTGTCACAAGAAAAAGACCCCAATATGGAAAGTGAGCTGTCAACCGATAATTGATCAACACTACACACATAATCACTATTGTTAAAAAAATTTAAAACAAAAGGAGAGTTTGTTTCTACAAATGATTCAATAGTCAACAAATCATGATTTTCAGCATTACACAAAGACAATTCATGCTCAACTATAGCCTCATCAATAAAAGCATCTATAACACTCAATCCAAGCAGTGAGTAATCCTCAAATGGGTGTTTCATTGCCTCATACACATTGAAGCTTATGATGTGGTCTCCCACTTCCATAGTAATGTGCCCATCCTTCATGCTTATGACTATTTTAGCTATCCTAAGGAATGGTCTCCCCAAAATTAATGGTCCTTCTAAAAATGAATCATGTGACATGTCTAGGACATAAAAATCAGCGGGAAAGACTAAGTCCTTAACTTTGACCAATATATCCTCTAGTAAACCATAAGGTTTCCTAGTGGTTCTATCGGCTAATTGAACAATCATGCTTGTTTCTTTGATAGAATCAATGCCTAAAGTAGTGTAAAAGACAGAGGCATTACATTAATGGCTGCACCCAAGTCTAAAAGTGCACTTGCAATGTTCAACTTACCAATTGTGCAAGGAATGGTAAAAGATCTAGGGTCAGCACACTTTATGGGCAATTGAGGCTCAAAAAGGGCTAAAACATTAGAACTCATTTGCACTAATTCATTAGGCCTGCATTTCTTTTTGTTAGTGCATAAATCCTTCAAGGATTTCATATATTTAAGCATGCATTTCCAAAAATCTAGCATAGGCACATTAATTTCCAGCTTGCCAAACAATTTCAAAGCCTCTTTTTCTAATTGTTCATTGGCAACCTTTTTACTTAGCAAATATGAGTTAGGAAAAAGGTAAATCAGAAATTTTTACCTCCATATTCCTCTGTGCAGCATGCCCAGTTCCAGATTTCTTTACTTGCTTCTCTTGTTCAGCAGCTACCACTTCAGGTTCTGCTATACTCTTCTTCCCTTGTTCAGCAACAGAATTTCACATTTGAAGTGTAGAAGATGAAGCAAAATCTGAACCTACTCCTCTAGTGTCAACATTTTGAGTTACTTTCCCTTTTTCTTTGTTCAGTAACCCTATTTCTTTCTTGTTCTCAGATTCCTTTACAATAATGACTTCTTCACAATCTTCATCACTGTCTTCTTCACGATTCTGAGCATTAAACTGGCTAGAACAACGCCCTCTTTTATTCTCAGCAAAGCTGACTTGTTTCCCACTTCTTCAAGTTATTGCATTTAGTGATTTTGGGTTAATCACTGTATTAGAAGGTAGTGCACCTCCCATTTTTGCTTGAATATCATTCAAAGTATTACCAATTTGAGTGACAAAACTGTTCAGATTTGCAGACTTGGTTTCCCACTGCTCAAACTTATTCTCAATCGAAGCAAACTGGGAGTTATTTGCTACAGTTGTAGAGTCCATCTTCAAACTCATATCTTCCATAACCTTGAGTAGCTTGGCCATATTCTCATCATGCTTTGAAGTAGAAGCCTCTTGAAGGGGAACCATTGCTCTTGATGATTCTACATTTATTCTTCCTTCATGAAACCGGTTCTGGTTGTGGTTCATAGGCCTATCTCCTCTTTCCCTCCACCTAAAATTAGGATGCTCACACCATCCTCTATTATATGTATTTGAAAAGGGATTTTTCTGTTGGAAAGAATTTGGCCTATTTTGATACATCGCAGCCACCTCTTCGTAGTGTGTAGGACATTTCTCACTAGTGTGCATAGGAGATGCATAAAATTCACAGCTGGGAACTACCAAAGCTTGAGAGGTACCAATAGAATTACAAGCACTTAGATTCCTCTCATTTTCCAATCTTTCAAGTCTCCTATCCATCTTGGACAACAACTGCACCAACACATCTGAGGAATTATTGACAGAAACCTCACTAACTCCATGTGATTCTTGTGTATAAGCTTGTTGGTTGCTATTAGCCATAGTCTCCAATAATTCCCAACCTTTATTAGGTGTAAGAGCAAATATTGATCCCTTTGCAGCTGCGTCAATGTTGATTTTGTAGTTTGGTGACAATCCATCATAGAAATATTGAACCAAGTTTGTCTTGCTACATTGATGATTTGGGCAGCTATTGATTAAAGCCAAATATCTCATCCAATATTCATAGAGAGACTCTTGATCTCGTTGAGCTACTCCACTAATAGATTTCCTAAGTTTTGAGACATGAGAAGTTGGAAAATATCTATCCAAGAAAGCCTTTTTTAGCTGCTCCCAAGAAAGTGTGGCATGATGTGTAGGCAAATTATGGAGCCATTCCTTAGCTCCTCCTTCTAATGAGAAATGGAAAATTCTTAGGAGCACATCATCCAATTCAGCTTCAAGTGGTTTCATGGCTGAACACATTGAATACAAATCTTCCAAATGCTTGCATGCATCATTCCCTGCAAGACCACAAAATTTAGGTAAATTGCTTAACAATGCTCCTTTAATTTAGAAATTAGCTGGATTAGCATAGAATCCTCTTGGAGCAAAATGAGCTGAAGAATTATTTATATCTCTCATACTTCTCACATCATCATCATCATCATTTTGTTGAGCCATAATGAGATGATTATCTATTAATTCACCAACCACAGTATTTGTTGAGCCATAATGAGATGATTATCTATTAATTCACCAACCACAGTATCAGATGCAGCAGAAAATTCACTCAAATCAACAAAGATTTCAGTTATAGGAATGAAAGATGATTATCCAGAAGATACAGACACAATTTTCGCAGCCACTTTCACAAACAAAATTGAGTCACAGCAACAAGAGCTTTCCAATAACTACAATCACAGCAAGTTTGTACTTACAGCAGTAGAAAATTCAAGCACTCTCAATCACAATGGTGTACTTAATGGTAATGGAGGTACAGAGCAATCTGTTCAGTTTTTTTAATGAAATAAACAAGTTAAATTTGACACTTAACAAACTGAAAATCCTGAGCAACCGTGCCTCCCTAGCAACGGCGCCAGTTTGATAAGCCTTACCGTAAGGCTTCCAAAGAATACTAGAATTAAGCACTATAGTATAGTAGCTCAACCTAGGTCGATCTCACAAGGAGGCTTGTTACTCAGAATTTTAGTTTAAATGTGTGCCTAAACAAATTAACAGTAAGAGAGAGATATGACATTTTTCTATCTGACTATTTTTTTTTCTGATTTATAATGTATGAAAAATGACAACTAGTAAGTGCTGATAGTGATGAATGAAGTCCTCCTGAGAGAATTTACGTAGCCTTCATAGCCTAAATAACTATTTTATGGAGTCATATATCTAGATTAATCTCACGTTAAGAATCAGATTGTGTCCAACATAGATGTTAGAAATCTAAAGTTTTGATGAGGACTGGACTCTAAAGATAACATAAGTAAAAATGATCAGATAAGAATATAACTTAGTCAGAAAATAATCAAGATAAGAATCAAGGTAAAAGACTAACGAAGAGTATAAGTTATCTGAATATTGAACAAGTCCTATAGATAACAGATACACTATCGCTAGGATAAGAGTCTATCGCTAATAGATGAAGAGATAAGAACAATATTAGTCAATGAGAACCTAGCAATAATCTTTAGATAATATCTCTATCGCTAAAAGCCTTCTCTATCGCTAAGACTACATAACTTAGACAACAGAAAGGCAGAACAGCCAAGCAATAACAACTAGCGATAACATGATCAGCTATCGATAGTAAAACACCAGACTAAGATAAATACTTTGAGCAAATGAATTAAACTAGCGATAACATAGTCACTAGCGATAGGAAGTTTAGCTATCGATAATAGAATCACTTACTGAAATAACTTTAACATTCAGATAGCTAATAGACTATCTGTATACACTGAGATAATGAATCCTACTAGCGATAACACTTCTTGTGCTTCACATGAATACTTGGCTAGCTAACAAGCTAAGTGCAGGACTCACTCTATGAAGCTAGCGATAGCATGAGATGCTAGCGCTACTGAAAAAGCTGCTATACAAGTACAATGTTGCAGGTAGTTGGTAAACACAATCTATCTTTCATAGCTCATCTTCTGCAAGAATTAAATGAAGTAAGAGAAGAAAGATGACTAAGATGAAGACCAACATTTAATGCCAACGGTTAGGAGCTTCCAACGAACATATTCAAACGGTCTCATGAAGCTGAAAGAAAAAGGCAAATCTGTGAAGAAATATAAAAACCTAAGTCTTGATCATTTATGAAGTAGAGAACAAAAACTGACGAACAAGCATTCATTATTTCTCATTTTACTTACTAGTCAAAGATGTATTATTCTTAGTGAGAATATTCTATACTTTACTAATTAACAAAATCTGTTCATTAAGTGAACTCATTTATTGAAATCCTCTACTGTTTGAGGTTGTTCTTAATTCTGGGACTTTAGAATAGGGTTGTAGTCTTACAACTTGTAAGGGGGAGTGTTTAGAGGTATCTAAAACTCTGTCTTGTAAAGGTTGGTAGGTGAACCTGGTTTGTAAAACCTGTGGTTTAGTGGAACCCAACGAGGAGTTAGAGAACTGGATGTAGGCAGTGTTTGGCTGAACCAGTATAAAGGATTGTTTTTGTGTTTTTTAAAGTTTTAATTTAGAAAGCACAATTCACCCCCTCTTGTACGTTTTGCCACCTTCAATAGAATGTAGAGAAGATTGGCATTTAGAACTCCTGTATGAACGCCGAACAGAATTCATCACAAATCAATCAACTCAATCACAATATTCAGTTCCAACGAAGCAAATAATGCGAGTGAATCTACTCTAGGTCTGAAGCATTAAGCACCTAAATGCATCACAATCTATGTAATCTAATTATTGAACATAAATATGAAATTCTACAGATCTACAACTCAAATGTTCGTAACAGATACAAAAGAACCATAAGTCTGAGAAGAAATTGAATTAAGTAGAAACTCTCTATGAAGTTCAAAGCTCTGGCATCATCTCTCAGAAAGAATGGAATCTTAGTTGCACATGGATCTAGAAGAAGCTCCAGTGAGTTGTGTATTTTGCGTTTCCATTGCAACAACCAAGTGGAAGAAGAATATTTTGCAGCTGAGTTGAAAATGAAAGAAATCTGGACAGAACAGAGGAGTTCCCACCCGAGAGAGCAAATGAGAACGAAGAAGAGAAAAAGCAAAATTGTGGAAAAAATTCTGATTTTGGTAACCGCCCTCTGCCTCTTAATTCAAGTCTCCAATCACTTGTTAAAGTTTCAGATCTAAAGTCTTCCCTCTCTTTCATTACACGTGTCAACTAGAGAAGCTCTCATTTTGCCTATGCACTCCAGCTGGATCCATTTTTTTCCATCAGCTCAATGTCCTTCACGTGAGTGCAATATAGTTCTTGCAATATTTCCAATTTGCCCCTGCATTCATCACAAAACCATACAATATCACATGTTCCTCAAATTAATCACAAATGATATGATTTTGTACCATAAAATACTCCAAACACCCAGTAAAAATCAATAGAAAATATAGCAATTTAAGAGACTTATCACACATCTTGTGGAAGGGCTTCAAAAACATGGTATTTGTTTCTGAAACGAGGAAAATGGATCCTTGTAGACCTCAAGTACGATGGGTCCTGATCCAGTCTTGCCATATCATCTCTGAGTTGTGAGAGGTAAAGTTACAAATAAAATGAGTTTCAAACCTCTCATAGGTTCGTTTTACAATATAAGCGAAACCTGCCGTAACTTGAATAGCAGAACGCGTACATTTCTGAATAGTATATCCCACTAAATGACATAAAGAGCAGGATCAAAAAATTCTTTTATACTTACATTCCACAGTCTTGATAGTATCACCATCCAACCAAACTTTTATGTTTTGGACAAGAGGCAAACGAGGATCTAGTTGGATTCTTACCCATAAGTAATTGAGATGGGAAGAAAAGCATATTCCTTGATCATCTTTCATAGACAAGCCAACAACATCTCCTAGGGATTCAGCAACATAAGCAGAGTGATAATCTAAAGGGAGTCCCCAGAACTGAACCAAAACTGTTAAAGCGATCAGATTCATGGAATATAAAGCCATATTTGGCATTAGATAATCCACAGTAAGAAGAGAATTATCAACTATGTCCTTTGTTGACAACAAACTGAAGATCATCTACAGATTTGAACTTGATGAGGAAATAATTTCCTATATTTCCTTTGATTAAAAAACTATTATCCAATAACAATAAGCTTTTAAGCCGAGCACACAATCGTATAATAGAAAATTCATTGCTATCAATCACAGTAGTAACAATATAACGCTCAACAGATTGACACTGAGGAACAAGTTTTGAAGGATCAAAACTTAAGGTGGGAGTGGAAAAGGCCAGAGGATCAAAACCAGGTGGATAGGAAATTGTGAAGTGAATGAAAGGATATTTGAGGAAAAGAAAGAACCAGAGAAAACTCTGGATGGAAAAATATAGAGAACAAGCTACTCGTAGTGCTAAAAGGAATTATTAATTGCAACTGAATGAGTTGGATGATGATAAACTGCAAATCTAAGAGAATATATATAAGATACTAATAGAAATGGGAACGAAATTCCAGTTAACAATAAAAAGAAAATAACAACAACCACTGCTATGAACCTAGGTATTGAAAAACTTCATTGTTAAAAACAAATCCTAAAATACCAAAAATCAGTCCAAAATAAAATTCAATCTAATGAAAAATTAAATAAACAAAGATTTCCATTAGAAAATCAAATTAATGAAAAAGAAAGCAAAGAAGTCATTGATGACGCATGCAATAAGTGATCTAAACAAAATCCATAGGGAGTATGAGAATATTGATCACAGAACTAGGCTTAAAGGCAAGATAAAAGATTATTGGCCGATTAGCTGTAATTTGCATGGGGAAACTAAAATTAAAGGGAGATTAGCAATAAACACCTCAGAAGGAAGAACTTACAGCAACCAGAGACGGCATGCATTTAATGCGATGTTGAAAAGCCATCCAATTATCAACGAAAGAAAGAGAGGACATAGAGAAAAACTAAGAAAAATCGAAAGCGTGAAGAGGAAAAGATACCTGGATAGTTGAATAATCTTACCAAATGTGCAAGCAATCAATAATTGATTTTAGCTCTTCTTCACCAGATGAAGAAGGAAGGACAAAAGCAATCACCATAACTTCTCTCTCTAGATATTTTCTCTCTAGGAACCAGACTCCCTCAGATTTACTTCCCTCAACTTATTTTGATCAAAATTGATTAATAATTTATCTTAAACAATTCACATTTTATTTTATTTTCAGGGAAAACACTCAATTATTATTATGAACTTTAACGGGAATACTTTTCGTTAAAATAAAATTTAAATTGCTAAAGATGAACAATCAACCAACTAGATTAAAATCACCTTAATGATATGGTACCCGGTGAAGCAGTCCGAAACCTCTCCACTTAGCTTCATGCCCACTTACCTCCAATTAAATGAAACTATGCCATTTTATTTAAAAAACTATGTGGGATAATATTTTAATTCTAAAACAAATATCATTAATTTCGAAAAATTTGTTGGATCATAGATATTTTTTTATAAAACCACGTAGTTTTATCTAAGTGGAGGTAAGTGGAAAGTAACTTTAGGTGGAGAGGTTCCTCCGCTGAAGATGATTTTGCAAATTTCCCTCACCTAAAATTCAAAACTATTGTTCAAAAAACCGACCGGGAATTGGTGAACCAGCCAAAAATCCGGTCATTCCTATCATTTAGACTGGGGAATTTCGAACCAGAATGGACTGTTGTGAACCGGTTAAAATTCGAAAAACCGCTGGTCGAGATTGTTTAGATAGTTTTCCCTACTCAAACACAAATAATGGAATAGGAGATGGAATGTAGAACAAAAATAGAATAGGAGAAGGAAGATCATGTCACAATAAAAAGAGAAGAGGTATCGATAATGATAGAAGAAGAAAATGAGAGATGGAAGAAGACATATTTGAGAAGATGAGATCGCCAGAAAACTGTTGAATCGAAGGAGGAGGTCGCCTTCAGTTGTCATTTGAAGAAGAAGAAGAAGAAGTACTACTGCAGAACAGTGTTTCCACATCACTTATTGTGAGGTTTCCACATCACTTTTTCAGGGGACGTTGAATCAAGTGACTTGGAAAACTAGACTTTTAACGTCACAAAAATAAGTGACATGGAAAGTCAGAGTTTCCACGTCACATATTATAAATAAAGGGACGTTGTTTTATACTTTTAACGTCCCAATTTAACTAGTGTGTGACGTGGATAAGTATGAAGAAGAAGAATTTTGGTCAAATTTTTCAGAGAAACCACGTCACACATTATATAATATGTCACATGGTTTATTTTTTTTTTAAAAAAAACATCCTTTATTTTCTTTTGCTTTTCTCCATTTGTATATACTTACATTGCAAATGTCATAGAAACTCTACAAATGCAGATGAACAGATATATATACATTATACACAAAATTCCAGCAATGTACAGAGCATTCTCACAAATGAAATCACCAACACAGGCCGGATCAAAGAAAATAAGTCGAATCGAATGGAAGGAAATAGATCACCAGAACATAATTGCCAATTCATATTTTTAATTAACCAACAATGAAAGGACAAATTGAGCAATACGTTCACAAAGCGAATCAATGTCTTCAACTGTAAATGATTCAGATGTGTCATAAAACTACAACAATAATGGATGTTATGATCAACGTAAAGTTAGATAAAAAATCATATATTTATGTATTAATTGTATGAATCATATAATAAGCTATATCTAAAAATTTTATACCTGTGTGAAGGATGCGGTATGGTCACTCTCAATAATGTCACACATATACTTCATGACATAATACCCACATTCCTTATTCGTTGGTTTCTTGGGGCACTTTATAAATCACAAGAAATAGTATAAATTATTAACAAAGTAAATAATATCTCAATTGACTAACATTGAAAGAATTTAAATGAAAAGTACTTACTTTAGGTCTTTGTATCATGATGGCCTTATTCATTTAATCGGTATCTTCCACAAAATGCCATTATTGAATGCCCCTGAAATGAAACCAAAACTAGCACATATACATGAAAATAATTTATTTAGCCCAAAGTAAAAAGACATTAAAACTACTTACTTCGATAAGAGAGTTTTATAATAGGAGCTTATATTACGCTTCAAGGAGTCAAACCAAACTAGATGATGTTGTCTGGGGCAAACGACAGCTAATGACCAGTGTTCACTGACAGACATTAAAATTATTATGTCCACACGAAAACATAACATTTGTAAATGTGCTTAATGAAGAAAAGTTGGTAAAAGGTAATAATCACAGTTACTCTTCAAGAATAGGCGTAAAATAGATAGATCTCCGATTTGCTGACATTTGATGTGTGACATAAGCCTGCATCTCGTCCTCATACCTCAGCTTGTCTGCCTCGGTGTTCAAATCATCTCTCCTCGCCAAGGCCAATGGACTGAAGAATCTGTATTGTCCCCTGCCTAATTGATTGCACAGTTGGTGGAAGTACCTATCGTAAAATAATTGAAATTATAAAATGATAGAAGTACAAATATTGCAGAGATATTAAAAGTAACAGTCATTTAAATAGTCGCTAATTCGAGCCAACCTCAATTTCTTCCATCGTCAAAAACTCCACGATATCTTTGTCACCATCAAGTCCAAAATCGTATGTACGATCAAGACTAACTACTCCTGGAGGCATCTTAAGGGATGTGTAGTGCATAGTTGGCTACATCTCCTGCAGAAGTTGGAGAGAAGAATATTTATCTGAAAAGAACCGCGAGCAATGAAAAAAAATCAATGTTATATATTCTTACAAACTGTAATATATGAAACAAGCAATCTCAAAAATTAAGTTTACATACCACATCAACCGGCTCCTTTTGTGGAGTCTTATGTACAAGTCATCTAGGCCACAAGATGAATGCCCCGATCGTCTCATCTAGGCTGGTGACTTCCTTATCGGGAAAGGGTATAGATGTCCCTCTCTCATTCTTTAAGACAGTTGTAATAGGCACCTTCACTTGGTCTTCCCAAATAAACATATTATGTATGAAGGAGGCATTCGGGAACTGGTGAGCTGTTGCGACCGAGCACAGGCAAGGGATATCGAGATGGAGATAACACGCCTTTCCAACTTCAAGGTCATTATCTGGTGTGGGATTTGATTCGTCCTCAAGAATTGATCCTAATGGCACAGTCTGATTGCAGCCATCTTTGCCGCTTGGACCTCCGGTAGCGGGGGACTCCTACAGGAGATGAGAATATACAGAGTGAGTCTAATTGACAAACCAGGAATTCGGTAATTAACATATATAGTAGATGCTCAAACCTGTTGTTTTTGTTGAGAAGAATTTGATGAGATTCCAAGTTGCACGGTAGACGCTCTGACCTGTGCCTCAACCTGCGCTTGGATCTGCTCCACCATATAACCCGAAAGAGCTTCCTGGACCTTGGCCGCCACCTAGCTGTCGAACTGTGCTGCCATGTGCTACTGTGATAAAGCAACTCGCTCCTCCAACTAGGCCTCCATCTCCGCCCAAGCCTTAGCCACAATCTCGTTAGTGGATTCTCTACGGGTGTATTTTGGTTTGCGGCCGAAATACTTGGTCAGTCCTACAGTCCTGGGCTCCCTGATTACTCAACTAGGGCGATCGGGCTTCCCAGTTGACGTGGCTAGAATGTCCATCCACCCAAAACGTGTGAAGGACCATTAGGTGGCCTGCTGCTCAACTTCGTCCTACAGTGACTGAAAAATCATAAGTTGTAATTTCCTATAAAACCACAAGTTAAATGAATAAACAACCAAGTAAAATACTTACAATCCTCTTTGCAACCACTTCAACCTCTGGATTGACAAATGTTCCTTCTTTATTCTTCCTTCCCTCAGCCCATTTCATATGACGTGAGAAGGGCGGCGGAGGCTCTACAACAATTGTAGGATCGGACTGTGCCGCTTCCTCCATTATTGCAATATGTTTCTCAGTCAACTTTTTCTCGACCCGCTTGTAACCCCCCAAGACATTGTGTGCTTGTAGATATTCTTTTCTTAATGCTCCTTTTGTTTTTCACTATTCTCTTGTGAAAATAAAACTAAGTTAGTTAACTAATATAATGTGTTAAAAGATCAGTTTTGAAGCAATGTAAAAGATCTATACAAACCTGGAACTTTTTGTCTAGTCGTTTCTTAACAAACGTCTTCCAAGTCTCCGAGTTAATAGAGGGGTAGGTCTGACAGGGATCTTGACCCATCTTATTCCCCCGGATGTATTCTCTAGTTAGGGTAGTCTTGAAATTCTTTCACATATTGCACTCTTCGTTCAACCAAAAAACCCTAAACAATTGAGTGTTTGGGACATCGAAGTTTTGCTAGAAAGAATAAGAATAAAACACACATTAGTTGAGTGAACTAAAAAAAATACATGCATATTAGGAACAAAAAGATGGATAATGATAAAACATACCAAGATATCTGACCAACATTGATCCTTAATGTCTTTTTTGACTTCCCTCCAATCGTCAACCAATATTCTTACTCAGTTCCTTGCCACAAAATCGACATAGCTCATGAAAGTTGTGCCAATTTCCCCGATAGGATTCATGTCGTCATCAAATTCCACATAGATAGGCTGCACATTTGTCCCCTAATGGACAACAATGTCATTGAGCTTCTTTGGACCTCTTCCCTTTCTTCGAGAGGGATCATTCTATTGCCCATTGTTAGAATCATCTGCCATGTACCTGTTAACATATCAAAGATGTGATAATTCACAATGCCACAACTTTCACAAAGCCAAAACAAAAACATTAACAATAATTAATACATGATAATTCAAAAAGGTTCTCACTTTATGCATTATCCCATATCCCCTCACAATGATCATTTCTAGAGGCAAATTGGTCATCATCATCTATCAATTCAAATTCACTTGGTTCAGGTGGTCCTGCACACAAAGGTGGTATCTCATCTAGATCTAAAGTGGGAGCAAGGTCCTTTTGCTTTTTACTTTGCAAGGCTATGGATAATTGTTTATTTGCGGGATTTGTTACATAGAACACTTGTTTCGCGTGACTTGCTAAAATAAAAGGCTCATCTCCGTACCCAACCTTGTGAAGATCAATTGAGATCATATCAGTATGCAAATCAATTCCAATTGCGCTATTGTTAACCCACTTGCATTTGAAGATTGGAATTTTGAACTTGGTGTATCTAACTTCCCAAATTTCTTCAATTACCCCATAGTATGACATGGAAGCCAATCGTGGGTTTTTATCTTTCAAACTGGAGAAGTGTATCGCTTCGCCTACCACCATCACACCACTATTTTGAATGGTGTTGTTCCTGTTCTGAGCCTTAGTGTAGAAAGAATAACCATTTATGTCAAAAGAGCCCAAAGTAACAACCTCAAAACAATGCCTCCAGCTAACCATTTTATCGTATCTAGCCCACCAGTCTCCTTATCAACATTATCCTTGAACCACCCAATGAATGTCCTGTTATGCTCGTTAGAAATCTGCATGTCACTCTTTTTCTGGTTCTTTTCTTTCAGGATCCTCTTATGCTCATCCAAATAAGGCTGCACTTCTTCCATATTATTCAAGATGTATAGGTGTGCTTGTAACACCTCTTCACGACACATAGTCTTCACTTTGACGCCCCGTACTCCCTTACTGATCCCATCTTCATGTCGGGGGATTTCTTCAACTCCTTTTAGATACGATTTGCAAAAACCCATTGCCTCCTCAACTAAGTATCTTTCAACAATTGATGCCTCAGGTCGATGTGGGTTCTTGGAATACCCTTTCAAGACTTTCATGAAAATAAATTTTTAGAAAATATTAAAAAGTATTGGAAAATAAATTTATGACATTTAGGCATTTTTAGTAATTTTAAAGTCTATTTTCTTTAAGAAATAAAGAGAAATAATTAGAAAATAAAATTTAATTTGGAGAAAAGAAAGAATCAGAATTTAATTGAGGTCTTAGAAAGGCATTTAGAAATTAAAAAGCCTCATAAACAAATTTATGAGGTCAGGTGTGTTTTTAATAATTTTTAAGGTTTATTTTCTTTATTAGCTACGGTGAAATAGTTAGGAGATGAATTTAAATAAGGGAACATTTAGAACCTTTGGGAGTTGTTTGATAATTAAAAAGTCTTATAAATAAATTTAGGAATTAAATTATATCTAGAAAAATTATTTTGGGGACAAACTTAGGTCTATTTCTAAATAATAATGGTTAATAAAAATTATGATTTAAGGGAAAAATAGGAAATAGGAAATGAAAAAGACAATATCTGCCCCTAATTAAAAATATCTTCAATTATAGAAGAAAGGGCAAGATAGTAAAATACTCATAAAAACAAAATATCTAAGTTCTCTTTTAATTCAAGCCATACATGTGTCCCTAAATATTAAATATACTCCCTCTCTCCGATTTCACTTTGCTTTTCCCTTTCTCTCTGAACCAAACCCAATCCCTCTCTCTCGTTCTCATCTCCCTCTGTTCTCCGTGAGCTTCCGCGGCTTCAGACGGCAGGAGCGGCGACGATCGGCGGCTAGGAGTGGCGGAAACGCGTGGGAAGTCTGGGTTGGCTTTGGGTAAGCCTTTCTTTCCCGTTTTCCTTCCTCTTTGGGTCCGATTTTGAGTGAGTTTTGGGAAGGGATTGGTTCGAGTTTAGGGGTTTTTGAAGTTTCTGAATTCATAGAAATAAAGCTTAAGATGCGATTAAAGGTATTCTTGAAGTAATGGTGTTTTGGGTCCGATTTCTTCTCAGTTAGGCCATGGGTACTGTTCATCCGGCGCTGTCACGGCGGTTTCTGGGCAAGAATCAATTAAAACTCTAACTAAATTCAATTAGGAGTAAGATTGAGTTAATAAACGAGCTTCAAGTAGGATTCTAAGATGTTCTCTTGCTTGTTCGATTTTTCTGCTTCCCTGTGAACCAATTTTATGCTGTGTGAATTCTGATTTCCCTATGCTGTTGTTTCTAGTGATGATGAAGAGGATGAAATATATGTATTGACTGATTATGGTTGAGTGACATCCTAATTGTGATTTCCCTATGCTTTGGCCAGCGGTGGTAGTGGCAGAGGAAGGGAAATTATGATGCCATATTTTTAATTAGGATCTTCTCATTTGTTGTTGAGAGATATGAGGATGTTGTTGAGGTTTATTATTGGTTTTCTTCCTTCTCTTGCTTACTGGCCGATAGGTTCATTGGAAGAGAAAAAGGAAATTTGTGAGGTTTGATTTTACTCGTAAGGGGGATTGAGATGCTTAATTCTAGTAGGGCTGTTGTTAAATGAATGCATGAAATTGTTGTAATATTGCTCTGTTTTAGGCTGTGGGCAGGGGGAAAGGGAAAGGAAGTCGGTTAGCATTAAGGTTTGATTGGATTTTATTCTAGTTGACATTAAGTTGAAATGGAATAAGTAGGGATATTCATGTGTGACTTTGACTGTAAAGGAACGCAAGAATAGTTATAATTCTAAGTGATGGGAATTGGTTCATAATTTGGGTGTGTAGAGCATTAGTTTTAGGCTTAAAGAAAGGAAGTTAATTCTTAAAACTGTGATTAAATCTTTGGTGACTGTTTTAAGGATTGATAAGAATGGAAGGTGATTAAATGTAGGTTGGTGTGTTTATTGAGGTTTAGTTTATAACTTTAGGCTTTAATTGGTTTTGAGTTAATCAAATTTCAGTTGTTAGGAATCAAACTTGTAAAGTTTAGAACCTGGTTTTTTTACCAATTGTTGGAGGTTTATAGCTTCAAAATTTATGCTTTCTCCATGGTTTATGTTATGAGGATATAAGTTGGAAAGAGGAGGAGATAGGAAGATGATTCTTTTGAATTAGGATTGTTTCCATAAGGGCTATAGAAGTTCAGTGAGTTTGAAAGGGAAGATAAGGCAATAGATTTTAAATTGAAAAGTTAGAAGGGTAAGTAATGAATGAAGAAGGTATTGTTAAGGTTAAGCTAATACAAATTTAACTTATGAAACTTGGATAAGATAAGGTATATGAAATCGATAAGAATTTAGAATCTAAAGTATGATGGTTATTTTAGAAATTCTTAGTGATAGAATCAATTGATGAAATATTTGTAGGAATGGTTTGATATAGTTTAATGGTGAAGAGTTAGAAAAGTTTAGAGTTGGAAGCTTATAAAAGAAATGTTTTAGGTGGGTTTAGTATTTAATTATGTAAAATGATTGGGAGATTCTATAACTATTAATTGAATCTAAAGTTGATGTAGAGGCTTGCTGGAAGATCTTTGAAGGTGAGTAGCTTAATGTGCAGGTGTACAAGATTTGAGATTGGATTAGTTTAGTAATTTGAAGATAATGATATGGATAATTGGGTGTTAGGTATGTAACTACTTCCCTAGTTTAGATTGACTTAGGGATGGGGAGGATTTTAGAAATGATTGAGAAATGAAAAGAAGGAGTTTGTTTAAGGATTAAGTGTGAATTAATTTGTTAAGATGGTTTGAGGATTTGAACATATGTAGTGTTAATTCTAGAAGTTAATTTATAAAATTGTAATTGATATATATAGTAATCATTTGAAAACTTTTGGATGGTAGGTTAAGGTGATTGAATGCTATATAATTTAATGTTGGAAGTTTGTAATTTCTACAGGTCCTAGATTTGTAATGGTAATGATTCTCTGTAAATCTCTCTGTCCCTAATAGTGGTATTGGAAAAGAATATGAAGTTGGTTGGTTGGTTAGACTTTAGTCATAACCAATTGAATAAAGATGTGAAGAGTGCTTTGGGAAGCTGTACTATTAGTTAGGGATTAAAGATTTAATTTATGGTAGTTGTTTTGAGGGTTTTAATCAGATATATGTTATTCGATGGTTCCTTTGTTCTTGCTTGGTCATTTAGTTGAATTCTTGGATTCACTTGAGGCTAAATGGAAATCAGAAAATAAATTCCTAATGATATATAGTGCTAATTAAGAAAAAAGACAAGAATCTGATATACAATTCAATGATATCGTATAGAGTTATCTAAGTTATTCTTGATCTTGTGGGAACTTGTCTGAGGTATAAATGAAATTGAGTTTATAGGCTAATCAAAAGTGTTGAGAATTTAGGATTGAAATTCTGCTTTATATCTTGAAATAAGAAGTAGTTGTATTAGAAATAAATTAATAGATGTTTGACAATTAACGAAAAGTCTAAAGTGTACTTGAGTGTTTAGTGTATATAAGAAACATAGTTAGTATAAGATTTAAATTGAATCCTTGTAGAATGGTGATTCAACAAATGAATAATAGGAATAATTTGATTGGAATTCGATTGTGCATGTGGCAAATAATTTTTAGGAACTTGAAATGTAACTTTATATTTCATATATTTTTAAAAGCTATTGTGTGAGTATTTTAAAATTTCCAAACAAATCATCCTTTAATCTTGAAAAACTAAGGCAGATTGATGAGATCATAAATTGTCTGAATGCAAAGAATGGGGTAGTGTTTAACACTTTAGGATCTAAGTAAGAGACGTTAAATAATTATATATAAGTATAGGTGTTAATTTATTATTCATATGTAAATAGGTCTTGAGGATGACATAAGTTAAGGAGATCAGTGGAAAAGAAAGGAGCAAGTTTATGATTAAGTTCCAGTATTCCAGGTAGCAGTTTATTTCAGTAACAATTAAATTGCATGTATTATTTTGTAATAACTGTTGCATTTAGTTGGTAAGTTGTTATTCCTCAGTTGGAGTACTCCAGGCTTAGGTGGTTCACTACCCCTTTGCCAAACCAGTTTAGTTATAACGGGATTGTTATAACAAGAAGTCCTGCAGGTAGAGCCTTCACTAGTTAACGAAAGTATTGTTATCAGTGGTTGGTAGGTGCGGATCGCACACAGATTAATAGGAGTAAGACTATCATCATTTGGGCAGTTTTATGAAATATATACATGACAATGCTAGTATGATCATATATGTTAATGAAAGAAACTGCTATTGGGATTTCCAATCTCACTCTTTCCCCAAACATTTTCAGTACGCAGGATGTGGGAAGCTAGCTGGGAAGGAAGAGTAGAAGAATAAATTAGGATTATAGTTGAGAAAGTAAAAGGTGGTTAAATAATTTAGTAATATTATTTATATATGTTGTAAGAATTAAATTATTAAATTAATAGCAGAAAGCATAGAAAATAGAATTATATAGATTTATTAAGAGATTTAAATTTCCCAAGTTTTATGAATTAAGAATAAACACCCTAAGAGGGTTAGAGTACTTTTAATTGTTTTATTAACCACTTTATTTTATAAAGAGTTTTTAAATTATTTAATGTGTCCGAAAAGCCCATTCCAACTGCAATAAAGTTGGAACACTGTTTGGTAAGAAAAAGTTTAAAAATTTTTTTTTTCGTATTTTTGGGCTTCCGACATTAAAAAGTGGTTGTAATTCAATTAAAATCGTTATAATATATTAGAAAATCTAAGGTGTTACACAAAGTACATCTCAAGTTGGCACAATATAATGTAACCCTCATTTTCCAACTCGTCGAGCTTTTCAGTGTCGAAGACTTTGTTGCAGATAGCATTGAAAAACACATGCAGTCTTGTTATAGTCATCCTGGCATCATCTTTCATAATGCCTCTAATAGCAATTGGTAAGAATTGTTGCATCAATACATGGTAATCATGCGACTTTATTCCCACCAACTTCAAATCATTCATGGACACAAGTCTGCTAATGTTGGAAGAATAACCCTGTGGCACCTTGATCCCACTCAAACACTCACAGACTTTTTTTCTCCTGTTTGGAAAGTGTATGAGCAGCAGGTTCCATATAAGTCCTCTTTCCATTTTCACTGATTAAAGGATCCAACCGTGGTCCTATGGCCATGTCAACTGACAAATCTCTGATTTGTAATGCTTTTATATGCTTAATTTGAGGCAATTAACATGATTAAGATGCAAGTTTGGTCTAATAATGTCTAATTGAATGTCTCAAACTCTCAAGTGAAATGAGTGTAAAATTAGGAATAATTAGCCATAATTGTAGATTAATTGCAATGATTAATTTATAGGGCTATTTGATCTTGGTTTTGTCTTATTTTTACTTACAGGGTCGTGTAAAGACCGAAAATTGGATTCCGGGCGAAGAAGAAAGGATTTTCAAAGAGCTGAATCACCTGAAGCTTGTAGAAAGGAACCTGGCTCGCCATGGCGAGCTCACGGCAAGCCAAGCCAAAAATTCCAGAGACAAAGCTAGCTCGCCATGACCTCGCCACGGTGAATGGATCCCCAAGAGGCAGAGAATAATGTAGCTCATCGTGGCCTCATCCCGACGAAATGCCTGCGATAGCAACATATCAGCTCGCGAATTTCAGACTCTAAATGGATCCAACCCAATACCCACTCACTTGACCCGACTTGGGGGATATAAAACTCAAAAATTAGACCCCATTAGGGTAGATTTGGTTCACATACACACCCCCAAAGCCCTAGCTCTCTCTCTTCTCCATCTTCACCTTCATCTTTCTCATTTTCCTTCCTTCCATCCATGGCTTCCACACCTTCCTTCCTTGTTGTTGGTTATTCCATGGAGAGTAGCAGCTAGGCTCCACCATTCTTGGTGATGGGAGCCAAGGGATGAGCATTGGAGCTTATTAAGGGAGTTTTTCTAGTTCTAATCCTTCTCCCATTTGTTATATTTATGCTTTTCTAGGGTTCTAGGAGTGTATTTATGGCATTTGGTTCTGTGCTTGATTTCTATATGTTGTAATGGGATTAGAAACTATATTTATGTTATTTCCTTCTTGTTCAAATGCTTGACATTGCTATTTATTAACTTTGAGTTTAATGAAATTTATGGGTTCATAGTTTTATTATTCTCTTTGTGAAAACTATGTGCTAATGCAAGGTGGCTTGGTTAGTAGATTAAGAGTGTTAAGTTATTTGCTTGAGGGAGATGGCATAAGAATTAATTGATTGTATTGAGACATTTGGCAAGCACTATTTAGGCCTTAATTTACTGTATGGGTGGCCATCAATGGATTAGGGATTAGAGAGAAATTTAGAGCAATTGTGGGGTGGCCCAAATTGTGGATTAAAAGACTTGCATAATTAATTATTTCTTGATTTTGAACTTAATCAACTTGGGTTAAATTAAGTAATGTTTGGGGTTCCAGCATTAATTAAGTTAACCTAAGCCTAGCTTAGAGGGGTTCCTCTAGGGCTCCTTAGAAAATCAATTAAACTCCCTAAAAACCTTTAGAAGCAATGATTCCCGATGCTCTCATTCATCAAGAATGATCTTTATCCCATCTTCATCCAAATCTCACTTTTTAAGTCCAATCTTTTACTTTGACTTCTGAACACACCACACTATTATACCAAACTTCATACTAAAACCAAACAAAAATGCTTTTTACCTGCTTTTTCAAGTTTGCATATTAGCTATTAGGAATCAAATTACACTAGGCTCCTTGAGATCAACACCCGTGGTTAGCTTCCACTATCCCCTCGGGTTTTAATTTCTTGGAGAGCGGACTCGAGGTGACACTGCTCCGATCAAAACCCGATTCAGTGAGCTCTTCATTAACCAAGTCTAATTGAGCATTGAGTCCGTCCTTTGTCTTCCCCTGTATATGCAACAGTCTCCCAACAAGACTATCACCAACATTTTTCTCCACATACATCACATCAATATTGTGCCTCACATCGAGATATCGCCAATAAGGTAGATCAAAGAAGATTGTCATCTTTTTCCAAATGATCTTCTCAAAGCCGATCTTCATGTTCTGTTTCTTACCGAATACCACATTGACATTCTCAACATGGCGGTAAACTTCCTCCCCAGTTAAGAGGGTCAGAGCAGATCAGTACTCATATGAGCCATTAAAATACTTCTTTAATCTACGGTAAGGATGGAACCGATCAAGAAAGACGGTCTTTCTTCCGTGTTTGAGATGGTGGCAGTGTGTGTCAGACTCACATATAGGACATGCTATATAACCCTTCACACTGTAACCAGAAAGATTACCATATGCAGGGAAGTCATTTATTGTGGTAAACAACATAGCTCGCAACTTGAATTTCACCTATCTGTATGCGTCAAACACATCTACGCCTTCCTCCCACAACATCTTCAAGTCCTTAATCAAAGGTGCCAGGTAGACAGCGATATCGTTACCAGGCTATTTCAGCCTCGAAATCATCATTGATATCATCACATACTTGCGCTTCGTGCAAAACCAAGGAGGCAGGTTGTAAATGACCTGCAAAACTGGCCAAGCACTATGGGTGCTACTGAGAATCCCAAAAGGGTTGAAACCACCAAATTTAGGAAACATGGAATCTATCTTCTTCCATTGAGTAGAATCAGCAGGGTGCCGGAGATATCTTTCATCAGAGATTTTCTCATCACAATGCCATCTCAGTTTCTTTGCTTCTACCTCATTTGCAAACAAGCGTTTAAACTGTGGCACAATTGGAAGGTACCACATTACCTTCAAAGGTGCCCCTTTCTTTGATCCATCAATATCACCAACGACATCTTTCCTCGGCTTGTATCTCGGAGTATTACATTTTGGACACTCTTTTAGGCCTTCATACTCTTTCTTGTATAACACGCAATCATTAGGGCAAGCGTGTATCTTCTTATACTCCATGCCCATATTTCTTAGAACTTTTTTAGCCTCGTACATACACTTCGGAAGCACATTACCCTCCGGGAACATATCACTCAAAGCTTCAAGCATCTGTGAGAAACCCGCGTCCGCCCACCCATTTTCTGTCTTTATTTTCAACAATTTTAGGACGCCGGTCAACCGAGTATACTTAGTACACCTCGGGAACAATAGTGTCTCTGCATCACTACGTAACTTATCAAACTCATGTACCACAAAAAATGACTCCGCCCCAATGTCATTGATCATGTCACCCATTCCATCATTACAAACATCATCCACCTCTGCTTCTACATTTTGTGACGAGCACGCATGTATGGTACTTCCCAATTCCTCATGCCAAAGCCACTTCTTATAACAGAGATTGATCCTATCACAAAGAAGGTGATCCCTTATATCATCAACGCTCTTACGATAAGCATTTTCACACTTTACACGTGGGCAAAGATACATGCCATTCTTACTAGGCACATTTCTTTTGGAAAATTCAATAAATTCTTCCACACCCATCTGATACTCTTTAGTGGTTCTCAATGCATGCATATAACTATGATCCATTCTATTAAACCTAAGCCATTTCCAACAAACTAGTCAAGTTTATCTCACTACCTTACGAAGAAATGGGCATACCATACACTTAACTTCACTTCATGCAAATTTTTTTAAAACATTTGGCAGAGTTTCCCCTTGTAAATGTGACATCTAAAAATTACATTTACAATCCAATTTTAGTCCAGTAAATACAAAAGCATACCATTACTAATTCAATGACAGCAATGAGGGATTACATAAATTATTCCCAAACTAACTACTCACAATAGATGAGGATTTTTTTAAAAATGAACAAAAAGATATTAATATAAACTATTTCCAATAGAGCATATAGTTTAATTTTGGGCAGGAATTTAAATGGTGTTCCATTTATACTAGAATACAAGAAAAAGAAGCATAAAAATCATGAAATGTCCCTATGATTGTGACCATGTCCCTATTTACCATATAAAAAATCAAGAAACAATAGATGAGGAATTCAAAAAAATAAGAAAAGTAGACATTTTACATCATTTCAAAAGAAAAATCACTTAATAAACCCAGCAGATTAAGAGAAAGAATAAGTTACAAAAAGATAGTTAATTTGCAGATAAAGTCGAAAAAGAAAGAACAAAGGAGTAAATTTGTGGGGGAAGGAAATGGTGTACCTGGAAATGGCGAGGAATCTGAGATGAAGAAGGAAAACGCGTGAGGAGTGAATCGCCAAGCTGTGAAATTGAAATCCCTATGCTTCTCCTTGTGCCACACTCTTCAAATCGAAGATGATGAAGAATGGGGGCTGAGGGAAGATGAGGGACTTTTAGGGTAGCTGAGAGATGAAGAAGATGGTAAAGAATGGGGGCTGACGGGGGCTCAAGAGAGAGGAGATGAGGGTAGAGAGGGAGATGAGGAACGGTGAAGCTAAGGGCGGGGGGAGGGGGAGTTGAGGGTGGGGTTTTGGGGCGAGTTGAGGGTAGGGGAGGGGGAGCTGAGGGCAGAGGGAGGGGCAGCTGAGGGCGAAGGAATGGCGGAGCTGAGGGTGGGGGAGGGGCAGCTGAGGGTGGAGGGAGAAGGGAGCTAAGGGTGGGAGAGGGGGAGCTGAGGATAGGATGGGGGAGCTGAGGGTGCGAAGAAATGAAATGATGTTTTGGGGATGGGGGAGGGATTCAACGTCACACAAAATATTAAGTGTGACATCATTTCTTGAAACGACGTCACACTTAAATTTCTTTCAACGTCACACATAACTTAAAGTGTGACATCGTTTCTTGAAATGACCTCACACAGTTTATATGTGTGATGTCGTTACGTCATACATAAACAAAATATGTGACATTGTTTCTCTCTCTGCCTCCAACTTAATTACAAAAATGCCACCGTGTTTTTTTTTCATGTCAGTTTCATAATTAAATGACGTTAATTGGTGACATGAAAAGGGTTTTTTTGTAGTAGTGAAGAAGAAGGTGTTAGGTGTATCACCATGGTATGCGGCTTGCGACTATAATATGGGGTGAATTAGCTATTTGAGTAAGGGCAGTAGAGTAATAGGTTAGGGTTTTGATTGAGACTAGTTATGGGCTTGGGCCTTTCTTACTTTTTAAAAAAAACATAATAATAGAACCACCCATTAATTTATTAATTTATTTTTTATTGATTCCCATTGACATAGATCTACACAAGATCAAATGAAACAAAATTAATTCATTTAATTATAATTGTTTGTCATCATTAATATTAATAATACTCTATCCTGATGCTTAAAATTAAATAATAATTATTAGATAAAAAAATTAATCATAAACCTACAATATTGAACAAATAAATTCTTAATATGACCAGTTTGACCCTGAGTTGATCCCAATCTGACCTCTGACCCTTGGATTAGTACTTTGACCGATTCAGTCCCATTTTTTTAACCTTCATCGGAACAACTGCCTCACCCAATAAAAGAAAGAAAGAAAAAGGTGAAGGGTCAAAAATGACCCTGTACTTATGTCCAAGGTGCATCTGGCACCTTGTACTTTTTTTGGCTCAAAATTGTCCATCAACTTTCAAATTCGGGCCAATAATGACTCTTCGGTCAAACGGGCCCAACGGATGTTTCAAATTTGGGCTAACAATGACTCATCCGTCAAATTGGCCTAACGGATGTTTAAAATTTGGGTCAATAATGACTCCTCCGTCAAACTAACCCAACAAAAATTATATTCTTGTGAAATTCCAGTATGGGACCTACCCATAAAAAAGTAACGGAAATTAGGCCAATTTGACGGATGAGTTATTATTGGCCTGAATTTGAAATGTCTGCTGGGCCAGTTTGACGGATGAGTCATTATTGGCCCGAATTTGAAAGTTGATGGACAATTTTGAGCCAAAAAAGTACAAGGTGCCAGATACACTTTGAACATAAGTACAGGGTCATTTTTTTACCCTTTACCCGAAAGAAAAGATCTATTCCTTCCTCTTGCCGGTTTCGTTAATTTCCAGAATAAAATGTAGATTTCAACCACCACTAATGTTCTGATTTTTATGAAGCTGAATAAAGCCGATGAGACGTTTCTATCAAGAAATTGTAGGTCACAGCCAAGGTTCAAAAACCCAACCCGGGCATCGAATCGGCAGACCTACTGGTTCAAGGGTCACTGGTCCAACCGTGGGTTAACTCGAGTTAACTCGGACTTAATAAAATAATAATATTTAATTACCACTAATATTAAAATATAAGAAAATATATAAATGTAACCAACAAAATAATGAAAATATACCAAGATAAATACTAAGTAGTGAAAATAGTCAAAATCCAAAAATACATCAAGAGTCAATATTAGTCCTTAGCTCCTTACAATACTTCCAAAATATAAAAATACTGCATCAAGAATCAATATTAGTCCTTAGCTCATTACAATACTTCAATCAATACCAATAATACTCATTTATATTTCATCAACATCATCATTTATATTGATATCTTCATCAGCACCAACATTAGAATCTTGACTAATAATAGCATCAGCATTAGGAGCATCATCCAAAAGAGGTGGTTCAACAATATCCAAATCTTCATCACCTCTATATATAACAATATGCAAAGAAAATTATATTTTTGTATAATCAATTAACAAGACTATATAAAACAAAAACAAAAATTTTTATTATCCCTACCATGACTTGTCAAATTCACATTGGAATCACTCAAGGTAGCTTTAATATTTGCGATATCTTCATCATTAAAATCCGTAACAGGATCTTCTTCATCTATCCAAAAGTCCAAATCATCAATGCTCTCATAGTTAACAGGATCAGGATTCATGTTCGCCTTCTTCAATACAACCCTTTATGACAAATAAAAGTTGAATTAAATGAAACCCATACAAAATAAAAGTAAAAAAGCAATCATATTTTATAAGGATACCTATTCTTTAGTCGCAAGTTATAGTTGTGTAAACCAAATCATTCAACTTGTCATGCTTTAATCCATTTCTTCTTTTTGAATGGATGCGCTCAAATAAGCTCCAATTTCTCTCACAACCATAAGAAGAAGAAGTTTGACTGAGAATACGTGTTGCAATACGTTGCAATTGTGGAACTAAATTGCCATCGTAAGCCCACCATCGATCTACAAAAGTAGACTATATTAATTATCTAATATTAAACAGAATGATAAATTGAAAATAAATATGCTAATAAAATTTGAATACTTACAAGGGTCTAGTTTTTTAGATGCTTCTTTACATGTGGCTTTACTGAAAGAATATTTTCCTTCACGATATGCACTCAACTGGTCAACTATCGTGAAGAATTGAGATCTTGATTCACAAATTGACTCCATCACATCAACCAAAGCATTGGATAGCTTTCCCTTGACCAAAGAGTTTGGATCATACATATATGCAGGGTTCAATAAACAAGCAGCTGCATGAAGATCGGTTTTCAAATGCCTATCCCACCGTTCTTGAATGATCTTTGTGTAACACTTGTATTGCTCTTTATTCCTCTTGAACATCTCCTTAACTGCTTGTTTTTCCCTATACATGCCTTTATAAACATATGGCAACGAAGGCTTTTCATTTGAGTCAACAATTCTCAACAATTTCACAAGAGGAGTGGCAATCTTCACAATTTTGTAGCACTCATTCCAAACGCGGTTGTCTAATATGATTAGACTAAACATTTTTCCTGCATCTGTCTTTGATAATCTATGATCCACAAAATGCTTATCAACTATAAGGGCTTGCAAGTCATGCTTGTGCTTGTATATGCTATGCAATGTTATGAAATTAGTTGCGAACCTTGTTGCACCAAAACGCACAATTTCGACCCAACCTGGCCTTTTCCTTAGCCATGACAAGAATACAATGTGATTGTATACAAATACTGTTATCTTTGATGCCCTTTTTGCAAGTTCAGACACATGAGACAAGTTTGAAATGTCCTTTAAAACAAGATTTAGATAAAAAGCAGCACAAGGTGACCAATAAATACTTTTGTACTTCTTCCTTATCAACCTTCCACAAGCTACATAGTTAGCAGCATTATCAGTCACCACATGAACAATATTTTCAGGACCAACCCACTCAAGGACTTCACAAAATAAGCTAAACAAATTTTTGGCATCTTTGACTAAATCTGATGCATCGAAAGACTTAACAAACACAAGACCATGCATAGAGTACACTAAGAAGTTTACCAAAGTTTGCTATCTCACATCAGTCCATCCATCATCCATAAGTGTACAACCACTAACTTTCAAATTAGCTCGATGATCATTAACAAGCAATTCGCATTCCTTTTTCCAATCTTGCAGCAAACTGGTTTTCAAATCATGCAGAGTAGGGGCTTTACACCCAAGCCCAATAGAGCAGATTCCATCCACATATCTTTTAATTAAAGGGCAGCCAAATGCATTAAATGGAATACAATTGACAATAGCCCATTCAGCTCCCATCATCCTTACTTTGTGTTGTGCTTCTTTAGATGCTAATACACTGTTAAGGCTTGGTTGGGAACCAGGAGTTGTCCTAGGTGCAATATAATTATCCATAGCACCAGATTTCCTTTTCATGGCATTAGACACAAAAACTTGAGAATCAGTATTAACTTGTCCAACTTCCTCTTCTCCTATGTCTTCCATATAAACTTTCTTTGAACCTTCTTTCAAAGACACTAACATTCTATGATGAATGTCATGAGGAACCTTCTTACAAGAAGCAATGTTACCAACGACTCCGGCAAGATGTTGCTTCATCCTATTTATCCCACCTCCTTTGTAGACATTTGTACAAAAAAGGCATGTATAAACATTTTGTGTCCCTTCCTTCTTGTAGATGACATGTGCCCATGCAAGATCGCTTTTTAAACGAATTGAGGGATTATAACTAGTGTTTGCATCCGAATTGGATATGAGAGCTTCAACACTGATATTAGGAGTGGCACTTTCATTTCTTGAACTTCCAATATCCATTGATGTTTCTAAACAACATTCAAACCACTCAAATTCAATGAATCAATTTCATAAAACATAAGAATAAGAATTACAAGGAACAAAGGCTATCAATCTCAGTGGCACAAACACACACAACATCATAAGCTATCAATCTCAGTGGCAATTAATTTACAAAATATAGTCTTCCTCACACTCTCATAGTAAGACTTCACATCAAGTAGACAGCATTACAGAGCTTTATAGAGCTTTCACCAAATAAAAAACAACAAATAAAATTAAAAAATGAAATTTTACAGAGCTTTCACCAAATAATCAAGTAGACAGCATTTTCAAACATAGCAACAACAAATAAAAAATTTGAACCTGAAAACTTTCACCACCAAAACATATGCATTCTCAGTACAATCTCAAGAATACTAAGATACCAAGAATCGATCAGTACGAAGGAATACAAAGCTCAGTCTCAGATTACCAGCACATGAAATACGAAGGTCAGATTACCAGCACACGTATTCTCTTTCATAAGCTCAAATTAAGAGGAGTCGTGGAAGTTTATTCACCTAAAGATTGCACAAATACGAAGCTCGTCTTATCGGAACACGAAGCTCGCTGGTCGAAGGTGACTGGAATGCCGTTTGCCTCCGGAGATGGCCGTCCAACGTCGGCGATTGCACGAGGGGAAGGGAGGATGAAGGGCGAGCCTAGGGCTTTTGGTGAGAGGGGTGAGGGAGACGAGATAGGGGCTCTTATCGCCGGGGGGTGGTTTCTGGCTTCTGGGTTTTCAGATCATCTTTTTTTTTAAATGACCAAAAATGGCGCCGTTTTGGGACAGAATTTTCTTAAAAAATAAAATCAGTTGACTCGCCCATTCAGCTGAGTTAGCCGAGTTTGGCCTGGTGGGGTAAGTTGACCCAACCTCTCCCCGGGTCAATTGTTCCCCCGGTCTGAAGGCTGAAGCAGACCGGACTAGAGGTTGGTTCACTGTTAAACTGGTCAGACCGCCGGGTCCGGCCGGTTTTTTTTTCCCTTGGTCACAGCTTGCGCACAATTTCTCGCTTGTGTATTGAAAGGTACTGACTTATGTTGCTTTAGTTAGTCGCGATGATGCTGACCCCAATTTGGTTTTTTAACTTTTATTTCTGCTTTCACTACCATATTTTTTTAGTGGGGAACTTACAATTATCAATCTTCGTGAGATTGGGATTCAGTATCCAGTACTTGCCTTTTGTCAATGTCAATGAAAATTAATCCGACTAGGTTCAAGGGAACATTGTCTTTCTTAAATTCTCTGACATCGAACAAATAGATCTATCATTATACTATGGCCCAGTGCTTGGTGGAGGTTCCAGCCAAGTGCTTTCTGCTCTCTCCTTTTTCTTTCTTTCTTTTGCTGGGATCATCAATGATCTGTTGCCTCTTATGCTCCTTTTCTTTTTGACAAAACTATTGCCTCTTATGCTTTCATTATGTAGGAAGCTTCTCAATTCCAGAATGGAATGTAGATTTCATTCTCCTTTCCTTTTTGTGAAATAAAACTTTTTTTTTATGTTTATGAAATTTGGGATTGAAAAAAACCAGAAAAAGTGGTACCAATAAGCATTGCCATTTAGCAAATTTATTTTGTATTTTGAAATTGTGTGGTTCTTTATTTTTACTTTGTTTCCTCGTCTCTTCTGTTGGGCTTTTCTTTGGGTGCTGCTTGTTTAATGAGAAGGAAATGTTTTTGTCCTCATCGTTTATCCACTTTATTCTAGACAATTGCTTTTGCTACATTTTTATTCTTCCGTTGCTTAATCATGATGTTATGTGAATATAAAATGGGAATAGTACTTAATTAGTTAAAAAGACTACTGCATAAAGCATCATCTTTTTTCATCAAAAAAAAAAAAAAGAGCATCATCTTCATAGAACAGCCAATGAAATTGATGTTACAAAAATTCAAATAAAGCTGTGCAAGTGTACGTGCTGTAAAAATAGTAAAATGACAAATCAAAGTCAATCCCACAGGGACTCAAAACAATTGATTATTATTAGACATTAAATCTTCTATTTTTGTTTAAGTTGAGTGAAACAGGAATGAGTTCAAATAAGTGAAGATAAATTAACTAAAATCTAATGAAAACCACAAACTTTGAAACGGATTAATTTCAAGCGTTAAACGAACAACCTAGAGCTACTAATCCCTTGTTTGCTTTTTAGATTTTATTCCCACTAAATTAATTATACTTTAACTTAATCAGTTAATCTAAAGTACCAGTGTCTAGAAATGCCTGTCGGTCCACTTATATCCTTACCTAGCTTAATTATGCAATATCTCACACAAATTAACTAGGTACAGTTTATATCGGTCACACTTTAATTTGAATATGCAGAGCTTCTAGGTATATGTTTCTCTTAGATGCAAATTAGATTAAAATCTAAATTAGATTAAAAATCTAATTCCACATTATTTAATCTCATGGTCTATTTAAAATTCCTTTCGTCGACTTCAATTTTAAATTCCCTAAACATATTTAATGGTGGTCAATCACTAAACAATACTCAATAAAATCAAGATTAAATAAACTGATTAAAATTAAATAAAACAAATAAATAGAAAAAATCTCTAAGTGACAAACAAGTTCTTAATTCCCCTAGGTTGTAAAGAAAATTTAGTCACATTGATCAATCTCAACAATAATCAAAATGCAATATAACAATGGCTACTCAAGCTGAAATTTCTCGCAGCTTCTTCCTATGGTCTGATTCGAAGCTCCCTCTCCAAAAGAAGAACAGTAACACCTTTCTCAATCTCGATCTGATTTCTCCAAAAGAATGAATCCTGAACAGTGCCGCCTTTTCCCCCCCCCCCCCCCCTCTTTTGCGTGATGTCTTGTTCTAGAAGATGAATCCCTTCCAATGACGCCACTTGCCTCTTCAATTTCTCATGTGCGTAGCTCTCTCTCCAGCGGCGTGACTCGTGAGTGTATGAATCAATTAGCGCTCCTCTTATTCCATTCAGCAAAACTGTGCGTTTTTGTGTGCTGCCAAAAAAAAATAATAAAAAAAAAAAGAAAAAACCAAAATTACCTTATACTAATAATGAAGAAGATACGGAACTTATTGTTTTTTTCTTCTCATTATTCTCTTTTCCTTTAACAAGAATCAACTTTCTTCTTTTTCTTTCTTTCTTTTTTTAAATTAAAAATATGATATTAAAAGGAAATCCCCAAATAATTTCTCAAATTGATATCCTATCAACCCTACCGAAATTTCTTAATTTTTTTTATTGATAACTCCCCAAATACAATAAAATGTATCAGAAAATATATTAAAATTAGGAAGTCATCAGGAATGAAGCAAAAGGCTAATGCAAAGGTCATATAAGGATTTTGGAGTAACCAGAGGGGTATTTGTGAAGTTACAACCCCATAGAAAAGTTTATGCTGCTATAAAGCTTGCTCCAAGGCATTTTGGGCCTTATCAAATCAATAAAAAATTTGGTCCAGTAGCCTTCAATCTATAGCTACCTCAAGAATCAAGAATACACCCTGTTTTCTACAAGTCCCTAATTAAACTTTGAATACATCTCTCAGTTAAGCAACGACATCCAGCTATTGAATGGTCAGCAGTGCCTACACACTCAGAGCCTGAAATGTTTCTGAATAAAAGGGTGAGACTGCACAAAGGAAGGATTATTACAGAGGTATCAGTACAATGGAAAGATCTGCCAGACGAAAATGCCACAAGGGTTCCACTATGTCAATTCCAAAAACAGTATCCTAGCCTAAAATTTCCAAACCCTTGAGGACAAGGGTCTTTTAGAAAGGCAGTTTTGTTGTGTAAATATGAAAGGAATTGGAGTGAGTGTTGTGACAGTTATGACTTAGCAAGTTCGGCTTAGGTTGTCCTTTAGGCTTGGATCAATATACATAAGGGGCCTAGGACTTGATTAAGTTGTTATTGTTGCTTATACATAATGATTCAGTTCTGATCTATCTCTCTCAAGTTACTCTTTTTCTGTGTCTCCCATCTCTTCTCTTACTTCTTCATAACCTCTTAATACAACACTTGCCCCTAAAATCCCTTTCATCTACTTCCTCCTATTCTTCGTGATTCTACATTTCTCCTTATGATTCTGGAATTAAGACTATCCAGTTTTTGTCCATTATTGACACTACTCATATGACAGAATTATTTACCTGTTTGATTGCCAGATTTAATAATATACAAGTTCACAGCACATGCCACCAAATGTCAAATAAAATTAAAAGAAAAAAACTTTTCAACTAGCGTACAAGTTTACGTTCCATGTAACTTTCATGACAACATTAGTGTTCCTAACACAGTGAAAAAAAGAAAAAAAGGAAATAAAATTACATTATTGGAGGTTGATACGATAGGTAAAGGAGTTTCAAAATTTAGCACCTGATTCACTTGCCTAATTGAGGGCCTAGATGAGGAATCTGAATGAGCGCACCAAATTCCTAGAACAACTAATCGTAGCATTTGCTGCTTGTCAAATGCCCCACGTAATTTTGGGTCTGCTACTTCAATGAACTTTCCCATTTCAAGAGCTCCCAAGCCCACTCCACTATTGTTGTTTCATTCAAATCATTTAGGTCAATGGGTTTTCTTCCACTAGAAATATCTAACACAACAACTCCAAAGCTGTAAATATCACATTCTTTACTAGCCTTGCCTCCAGTGAAATACTCAGGGGTGATATATCCCCGGGTTCCAGCTATAACTATGGTTTGTAACCCTTTCTGATGATCTACTAGCCTGGCTAAGCCAAAATCGCTTAGCTTTGCATTGAAACCTGAGTCTAACATAATGTCACTTGTTTTAATGTCTTTGTGAAGCACGCATTGCTCCCATTCTTCATGCAGGTACAATAATGCTGAAGCCAAATCCAGAGTTACGTGATACCTCACTTGCCATGTCAAGAAGCTCTTTCCATGGTATAAATGTGAATATAAGCTACCATTTGGCATGTATTCATTAATAAGAAGGAAGTCTTTCTTCTCATGACGCCAACCAATAAGTTGTACCAGATTTCTATGCCTTGGTTAATGATCTTCACTATATTCTTTTAGCCCTTGTTTTGGCTCTCTGAATATCTTCTTTTTGGCAACATGTGTGTATAGATCTTTCAAGAAACCTTTGTAAACTCCACCAGAACCACCATGCCCAAGCTCGTTTTTTTCTGAGAAGTTATTTGTTGCAGTTACCAACTCTTCATGGAAAAACTTCTTTGGGCCACTGCACCTTTGGAATTCATTATCCATGTTTGTATCACAAATTGACTCTTCTTCATTCCCCTCTTTATTTATGCTCAATAACTGTTCTTTACTCCCAGTTTTTCGCCACCTCCTTAGCAAGATGCAAATCAATGTAAGGAATCCACAACCATACATAGAACAACTTCCAGATATCTCCATATATTTCTACCATGATCATCAAAACTTGAATCAAATGACCACGATCTCAGGGTAAGGTTTTGTAATGCATCTCCTGTTGCAGCTGAGAAACCAACAATAACCAACTCTGGTAAGTGTTTTCTGAGATCAACTATGTGAGAAATATGCTGTGATGTATAGCCATATTGATTACCACTGTATCAATATGCATTTACATGTATGCTAGAGTTCATTGAGTTGAAATTCTTACCCACATGTGCATCATTTGGCTCCCATGAATTTTTGTAAACGTCAACCTCCACTGCTGTAAAAGAATGTTGAGTGCAGTTCAATACCCAGTCACCATCCACAAGACTAAGACCACCTGGTTCTTTGATTAATTTTAAAAATTGGAGATCTGGTTCTGCCAGGAAGAATGCTATACCATCTCCATTGAGTCAGCTGTTCTCTAAACATTAAGAAGGAGAATTTGGTGGTGAAACTAGTATTTTTTTTTTTTTTTTTGAGGTTTTATCCCAGAGTTGCAACCGTTGGAAACTTGTGATTCGTGCTGCCCTGTAACTTGGGAACCCTCTGTGTACGTGATCCACACTAATTTTGATTTTACTATCTTTAACATAAGCTGCACCTTCCAGATTTACATCTCCTTTCTTGAAGACAGGGTAATAAAATGATAATGCATGTGCAGTAATTGCAGGAGGCATTTCAAGGGGCAAGAGAATGGATCTTATTATAAAAAAGTGAAGAACAAGAATCAGCCTGGTAGCCATGTTCGGAAAGAGTTTGGAGCTGAAGCCTGTAGGGACTCTATCATACAAATGAATTTGCATTGTTTTTGTTGGTCTGTGAATTCCAGATGTATGACTTTACAATTGAAGCTGCCTATGAAAGCCTATTGGTTGATTCAAAGTTTTGGATTTAGTTTGGTACGTACTATTTCTTCCTTCACTTTTTGAATGCCATTTGAGTTTCCTTCTATCTTGGAAAATCCATCATAGCCCAACCTTGTTGTAAAACACAAATCATCTATGTTTTCGGGTACTAGTTTGGTCCTATTGTTGAAGATGCCAGCGGCCTTATAGATCAACTTGTTACTGAATATTATCATACTTGTTCTGATTTTATTTGATAATAAATTTGATTATCTTTTGTAACTGTCCATTCGGCATTTTGTTCTCCATATTTTGGATTTTTATGGTTATCCTTACTAAATTGTAGCTTCCTCTCTGTCTGGTTTCCGCATTAAACCCCCCCCCCCCAAAAAAAAAATGTTTTTTGCTTATGACAGAGCACAATGGATCGGATGTATAAAAATGTTTTATTTTTGGTAAAACATAATAAGTGGTGTGATCCATGTACTTGACCTCACTCCTAGTGGAAATAGGATTGTTATTGTTGTTGCTGTAATCCTAACCTATGTTTTTTAAAGTCAAAACTATAATTATGACAAGAACAATACTTAGATCAAATTTCTTTTGTCCACTAAATCAATTTTTCTAATTACTATGATCATAACTCATAAGTCCTAATTTTAAAATGTTATCATTTAAGCAAAAATCTACATGAAAAAAATTTATGCATGAAATGAATTTTTTTTTTCAAAAAAGTATTTTGACATGTTCGTGTCCGATGTTACAACTTTCATATCAATTATAGTGATAAATTTAGATTCAACAGGTGGAGTTTTACATTTAACAAAGCTAAATTTACCTTTAGGGGAAAAATACAATAAAATTTTGATGGTCCTCCTTCTTTATGTGGATTGGAGGGAGTAAGATATTTAGAACCAAAATCAATAAAGAGACAAGGGCAAGTCACTTGACCCTCAAAATTTTATTTCATTTTTCTACTAAAGGGAGTAGTGATTTTATATATTTTTATGAGGGTCGTTTAGAACTAAATTGATGTAAAGGGGTTGTAAAATTTTCCCATTCATTTAAGTAACTTGCGAATAACTCCACGCAAATGTTCAAATCTTGACGATGTAATCCTGGGTTGACTTCTAAAGTTGGGAAAATTTCTTTTAATCCTTTAACTTTTGACTCAATTATTACATAGTTTATCAGCAATGATTTGATGCGATTTTGTCCCTAAGCTTTTGACTTGGATGCTATTCAAACACTTATTACTGTTTTTTTTTTTAAATTTTATCATTATTATCTACACTTAATTGTGATTCTTCTTATATGGCAAGAAAGAATAGTAAATATTTTGACAACTTGGCTCCACATAAAGAAGGAGGACCAAGAACACTATAAAGAATATATATGTTGCTCCCTCCAATCCTTAATATAATATATTAACTATTTGAAGAGATGATCTTGGTTATAAATATAAAACCTATTTCTAATTTATTTCAATCTTTTTCCAAATTATTTATAGTGATACTTCCTCAACAATAATCAATTAGTAGACGGAATCAAGGAAGATTATTAAAGTGCCTAAGAAAAATCATGTTATATTAACTAATATAACTAATATCTTTAATCAAATCAAATTTGATAAATAAATTTTATACTTAAGACTGCAGGAAGTAATTAAATTCCATGATGAAAGAAATAAAGACATCTAACCAAGGTTCAAAAAATTGGACCGGGCATCAAACCGGGTGAGGCACTGATTCAAGGGTCAATGGTCGGACCGAGGTCAAACTAGTTACATTAAAATAATAAAATTTTATTGATATTAACATTAATAATCACTAATATCAAAATTTAAATGTAGATACGTATGCATGATTCATCAAATATGAATATTTTAATGTTTCTATAGAGGGATAAAGAGAAAGTATTAGTTGATTACACGTGAAAATAAATATTATTATACAATCCACAGACTAAAATACAAATATTAAGAGCAACAACAATTAAATATTAAGTATATGCAAGTAAAATAGCATTTAAAGTATTATAGATTCTTAATTTCTAAAATTGAGTTAAGTGAAAGTTAATAATTAGGTGAATTATAATAAAATAAAATAAAAAAAATTTTAAAAGGCCAACCCGGTTCAACCCCGGGTTTGACCGGGTTGACCCGGTCCTTCACCTGGTCAACTGCATTCCCGGTTTTAAAGCTCAACCAGACTGGCCGGTTCACGGTCCAGGTTTTTTTCCCTTGCCTCTAACTTACTAGTGATTTTTCGACACTAGTGATGTGGCCACAGATGAAGGGAGAGCCACGGGAAGCTGTTGAGTGAAGGGGAGTATTCTTGTGGAAGCTTCTTTTTCTCACTTTGTGCAGCTTCTCCTTCTTTACAGGGAGCTTTGTCAAAAAATTTTACTACCCATTCTTGACGCATAGCCATAGGAATATAGGATAACCCACAATGAGGTGTAGATAACAGAGATAAAATTTAAAGTTTAAAAAATGAAAATAAATAAGGACTAAATAACATACGAGTCAAAAGTTCGGCCACTCTTAGTAAAAAGAGCAGTATGGCCCATAACGACTACACACATTAGTCTAAGTTATTCAATGTCACTTGTAACTTACAACCTGTGATGAGCTGGATTTAATTACTTAAACTAACATAACTAATTTCATTGTTTGTCGATAAATAGGGGATAACACTCTTCCACTGTTAACCCTATAGATAATATTTTAAAATTTATTATTTTTAAAATAATAATTATTTTAATTGATACAAAATCTAAAATAAAAATCATCTCTTAACTATTATTTTATAAAAAATATTGTTTTCAAAGAAGTATGGGGAGATAGAGGAGAGAGAAAGAGAGGCGAGGACTTTGGCACGATCTTCTGGCAGGCATGTCCATTCACTGTCCAAAAGGGTCTGGGTGAGGAATTTAGGTGGGCACACCAAATTCCCAGAACAACTAATTGTTGCATTTGCTACCTGTCAAATGCTCCACAAAATTTTGGGTCTACTTCTTCAACGAATTTTCCTAGGGAAAATTAATTAGAGGTCCCTGGGAGGACACATAATATAAGAAAAATCCCATTAAATGCTCAAATTAAAGTAGGGTCCCAAGGGACCTCATTTTTATTATGTTCCAAATCCAAAAGACAATTTTACCCTCCCCTTTATATTTGTCAAAATGAAATACTGACTCTCATTCACAGTCACTCTCCCTCCATCGTACTTCAACGTGTTCAGCGAGTTCTTGAGGGCCAGTGAAGAGCATACACCAAGATCACTCCTTCATCCATCATCCATCTTCCATCTTCATCCAACTAAAATCATGGACTCTTGGATTCGGCTCTTCAACTAGTGGTATGTTGAGAAAATCAATTTCCCATGTTTGTTAGGAATCTGATTTGGGATGAATGTTTTAAAACAAAGGTCAAAACTTTCCATATAAATCTGATTTTGGTTGAATGTTTGAACATAAAACATGTTTATACCCCTATCTTAGTGATTTTTTGTTGCATTTATTGTGTAAGTTGGTTTCTCTTCTCTTCTTGATGAGGGTTTGAGTTGGTGCTATGTTTAAGGGTGTATAAGCTCTGTTTTTTCGTCCAAAAACAGGGGAAATCCGAAAATTCTGTAGCTTTTTCGGTTTCCACATCAGTTAAAATTTCCATTGTCGTCAGAGCTCAAATAGTTGTTATTGCAGGTCATTCAGTTGTAAATAACAACCTTCTGGAAGACAGTTGAAATTTTGAATGAATTTTATTTGGGATGTGTTTTGTGCTTTCTTATTTTGTTCTAAGACATGGGTGAAGTAAAAGGTTGAAGCTTTGTTGGGTTAACACCAATGTGTTGGTATTTTAATAAGGTGTTTTCGTTACTTTAATATAAAGTTGTCACAGATGCTCATTAAGTCGTTATATCTGGTCATTTACTTGTGAATAACAATGTTCCTGTGCAGGATGAATGAGAAGATGGCGGGGACATCAGGGAAGCATGTAATATGTTTGTTGCATACGGGTGGACGATTTATAAATGGTGAAGAAGGTGAGATGCAATATGTGGGGGCCAATACCATATCAAGAACCATAAAGGAAGGCACTACTTATGGAGAATTAAGAACAATTGTAGCATCAATTGTTGGAGATGAAGCTAGGGGAATAACCATGAAATTTAGAGTGTGCTTTGATGATACAACAACTTGCATGGACACAATGTCCTTTCTAGGGTGGAAGACATCTTAAGGAAGGGGAAAAAATAGATGTTGACCTTATGTAGCTATTTTTAGGCCTTATGTAGCAATTTTATGACAAGTTGTGTAAATTATGTGAATTGTAACAGCTTTTTGACTTGGTGTAGCAACTTTTAGTGATGGTGTAATAAGTGACGACTTTTGGGCAACGTGTAACAAGTTATTGGCCTTTAGTAACAAGTTATTGGGCACAATTGACAATGTGTAAAAGTTTTTAGCACTAACAACTTCTGGGCTGTCTTTAACAACATTCTGACCATGAGTAACAACTTATTGGCACCGGTCACAAGTCTTTTAATTTCTTGAAATTTGCCTTTTAGCATAGGGAAAACTAAAAGTGGGTTTCCTTCGTCACAACTTTTGGGTAACGTGTAACAAGTTATTGGCCTTTAGTAACAAGTTATTGGGCACAACTGACAATGTGTAAAAGTTTTTAGCACTAACAACTTCTGGGCTGTCTTTAACAACATTCTGACAATGAGTAACAACTTATTGGGCACCAGTCACAAGTCGTTTAATTTCTTGAAATTTGCCTTTTAGCATAGGAAAACTGGAAGTGGGTTTCCTTCGTCACAACTTTTGGGCAAGGTGTAACAAGTTATTGGCCTTTAGTAACAAGTTATTGTGCACAACTGACAATGTGTAAAAGTTTTTAGCACTAACAACTTCTGGGCTGTCTTTAACAACATTCTGACCATGAGTAACAAGTTGTTTAATTTCTTGAAATTTGCCTTTTAGCACAGGGAAACTGAAAGTAGGTTTCCTTCGTCACAACTTTTGGGCAATGCATAACAAGTTATTGGCCTTTAGTAACAACTTATTGGGCACCTGTCACAAGTCATTTAATTTCTTTAATGTTGTTTTAGCGCATGGATAACAGAAAATGGGATTGCCTTTGTCATCTGTAACAAGATTATGACTAACACACATATACAACACGACCTTATCATTATAACAACATTTGGCCTGTCAATAACAACCTTCTGGGCATGTATAACAATGTTTTGGGCAATCATAACAAGTTTCATAACAGAATCATTTCACATTTGTCATTAAAGACAACTTACCATTCATGGACAACTTACTTGCCATTCAGCACCTGTTACAATTCATGGACAGGTAGTCCAACAAAAAATTAGCCACTATACACTAGTTTCAAACCCTCTCCAAAAAAAGCTTGAGGGTTGCATGTGTGTCATTTACAAAACAATAACATTTGCATTTTCGTCATTCCTTCCATCATCTCTGGTTGGTTGTGTATTGTCATCAACACACTCACATACAAATATGTGACCAATTTCTCTGTTAAAGTTGATGAAATGTTCCACTCCACCATCATCTACAAGGTCCACATAAGTTGTTGTATCATCAAAGCACACTCTAAATTTCATGGTTATTCCCCTAGCTTCATCACCAACAATTGATGCTACAATTGTTCTTAATTCTCCATAAGTAGTGCCTTCCTTTATGGTTCTTGATATGGTACTGGCCCCCACATATTGCATCTCACCTTCTTCACCATTTATAAATCGTCCACCCGTATGCAACAAACATATTACATGCTTCCCTGATGTCCCCGCCATCTTCTCATTCATCCTGCACAGGAACATTGTTATTCACAAGTAAATGACCAGATAGAACGACTTAATGAGCATCTGTGACAACTTTATATTAAAGTAACGAAAACACCTTATTAAAATACCAACACATTGGTGTTAACCCAACAAAGCTTCAACCTTTTACTTCACCCATGTCTTAGAACAAAATAAGAAAGCACAAAACCCATCCCAAATAAAATTCATTCAAAATTTCAACTGTCTTCCAGAAGGTTGTTATTTACAACTGAATGACCTGCAATAACAACTATTTGAGCTCTGACGACAATGGAAATTTTAACTGATGTGGAAACCGAAAAAGCTATAGCATTTTCGGATTTCCCCTGTTTTTGGACGAAAAAACAGAGCTTATACACCCCTAAACATAGCACCAACCCAAACCCTCATCAAGAAGAGAAGAGAAACCAACTTACACAATAAATGCAACAAAAAATCACTAAGACAGGGGTATAAGCATGTTTTATGTTCAAACATTCAACCAAAATCAGATTTATATGGAAAGTTTTGACCTTTGTTTTAAAACATTCATCCCAAATCGGATTCCTAACAAACATGGGAAATTGATTTTCTCAACATACCACTAGTTGAAAAGCCAAATCCAAGAGTCCATGATTTTAGTTGGATGAAGATGGAAGATGGATGATGGATGAAGGAGTGATCTTGGTGTGTAATCTTCACTGGCCCTCAAGAACTCGCTGAACACGTTGAAGTACGATGGAGGGAGAGTGACTGTGAATGAGAGTCAGTATTTCATTTTGACAAATATAAAGGGGAGGGTAAAATTGTCTTTTGGGTTTGGAACATAATAAAAATGAGGTCCCTTGGGACCCTACTTTAATTTGGGCATTTAGTGGGACTTTTCTTATATTATGTGTCCTCCCAGGGACCTCTAATTAATTTTCCCATTTTCCTATTCCACAGATTTTGGGAGGATTGTTAATTATATAATGAATATAGATTGAGCTTGCAATGCATTGAGGTGCCTAAACAAATATGCATGTCAGTGAGGCATGTGGAATAGTGGAGAATGGGATTGGCACAAGGACTGAAGTATGTTACTGGCTAGAATAATTCAAAAGATTCGGGCATTGCCAAGGAAAGGGAAGACAGAATCTTGTGTATGGGAACTAGTGAAGGGTGCTATTGGCATTAGTACCTAAATTGTACTGTCATATATATAGATCTTTTAAGTCCTTTCTATTGCTATATAAATTCTATTAGCAAAAAAACCTACAAATAATAAAATATATAGTTCAAGTTGCGTGCTCTTGATAAGAAACATTAGCTTTAAGAGATGTTCTATAACCCCCTAATATATTAGGAGCATAAAGCATGGTGACCAAACAAAAGGAAAATAAACATATAACTATAAGAAAAGAGAGGACAAGATCATGGGGATTGTGCTTTATGACCTAGGTGCTTTGACCCATGATACTATTGACCTCACTCTACATTACATTTTATGGGCAAAAACAAATTACTGTTGGGGAGTCAAAATGATGATTAAAGGCGACTTAATGACAATTAAAATAGTAGTTATAAAACCAGAATTAAATCATAGTTTAACATTATAAAACAATTGAAATGGTATTAAACTCAACAATGAAAACACATTTAATCTCCAATGGTCTACGGGTTACACTACTACAAAACAGGGTTTTCACGTCACAAATTTTGGACTTTTCACATCACTTTTTGGTGTGACATAAATTCAAGTGACGTGGAAAACTGGACTTTTAACGTCACACCAAAAAGTGACGTGAAAAGTCATCTTTTTCACGTCACAAATTACAAAAATTGTGACGTTGTTTGTCCAAAATTAGATTATATTGATAAAGATATGGCAGAGAAACCACGTCACAAATTTACAAATTTGTGACGTGGTTTCTGGAAACCACGTCACATGTTATAAATGTGTGACGTGGTTTCTAGAGAAACCATGTCACACATTACCAATTTGTGACGTGGTTTCTTGAAACCACATCACATATTTTGTAATGTGTGACATGGTTTCCTGAAAACCACGTCACAAATTAGTAAATTTGTGACGTGGTTAGTTTTTTTTTAAAAAAACGTTGGTTTTATTTAACTTTTTTTGGTTTCCCAATCTGTATTCATTGTAAATGTCATAGAAATAGATATAATGCAGATCAACAATATACATTATTCACACAACATGTATACATAGCTATATTATAACTAAATCAAACTAAACATATATATATACACACACACACACACACAAAATTCCATGTTTACACAACAAAGTATTTTATGCAATGATCACTTTTTAACCAACCACAAATGAAAGAAAAAATTGAGCAATACGGTCACGAAGTGAATCAAGGTCTTTGTCTTCAAATGAGTTGTTTCCATCATAAAACTGTAACAATAATGGATGCTATGATTACTGCAAAGTTAGATCAATAAATCATATATTTATGTACTGATTGTATCAAGCTATAGATAATAATTTAATTTATACCTATGTAAAGGATCCAGTACAATCACTCTCAATAATGTCACACATATACTTCATGACGTAATACCCACACTCCTTATTCGTCGATTGCTGGGGGCACTTTATAAATCACAAGAAATATTATAAATTAATAACAAAGTAAATAATATCTCAATTGACTAACATTGAAGGAATTAAAATTAAAGGTAGTTACTTTAGGTCTTTGTGTCACGATGGCATCATCCATTTGACCGGTTTCTGCTGCAAAATGCCATTGTTGAATGCACCTGAAATAGAACTAAAATTAGCACATATACATGAAAATAATTTATGTAGCCCAAACTAAAAAGTCATTAAAAGTAATTACTTAGATAAGAGGGTTTTATAATATGAGGTTATATTATATCTCAAGGGATCAAACCAAACCAGACGATGTTATATGGGGAAATGACAGCTAATGACCAGTGTTTACTGAAAGACATTAAGAATATTATGTCCACACAGAAACATAACATTTGTAAATGTGCAAATAATGAAAAGTTGGCAAAAGGTAATAATGACACTTACTCTTGAAGAATAGGCGCAAAATAGACAGATCCCCGATTCGCTGACATTTGATGTATGACATAAGCCCGCATCTCGTCCTCATACTCCAGCTTAGCCTGTCGGTTTTAAAATCATCTCTCCTTACCAAGGCCATTGGTCTAAGGAATCTGTAATGTCCCCTGCCTAATTGGTTGCACAGTTGGTGGAAGTACCTATCGTAAAATAATTGAAATTATAAAAGGATAGACGTAAAAATATTGCATAGACATAAAAAGTAACAGTCATTTACAAAGTCGCTAATTCGAGCCAGGCGAGGTCAATTTCTTCCATCGTCAAAAACTCCACGATATCTCTGTCACCATCAAGTACAAAATCATATGAACAATACGGACTAACTACTCCTGGAAGCATCTTAATGGTTGTGGAGTGCAAAGTTGGCTGCATCTCCCGCAGGAATTGGAGAGAAGGATATTCATCTGAAAAGAACTGTGGGAGATGAAAAAACCAATGTTATATATTTTTACAAACTGTAATATATGAAACAAGGAGTCTCAAAAATTAAGTGTACATACCACATCAATCGGTGCCTTTTGTGGAGTGTTGTGTACAAGTCGTCTAGGCCACAGGATGAATGCCCCGATCGCATCATATAGTTTGGTGACTTTGTTATCGCGAAAGGGTACAGCTGTGCCCCCCTCATCATTTAGGATATTTGTAACAGACACCTTCACTTGGTCCTCCCTAATAAGCTTATTATGTATGAAGGAGGCATTCGGGAATTGGCGAGCTTCTGCGACTGGGTACAGGCGAGGGAAATCGAGATGGAGATAACACTCTACTCCAACTTCAGGGTCATTGTCTGGTGTGGGATTTGATTCAGTCTCACCAATTGATCCTAACGGCACAGTCTGATTGCAGCTGCCTTTACCGCTTGGACCGCTGGCAGCAGGGGACTCCAACAGGAGATAAGAATATACAGAGTGAGCCTAATTGATAAATCCAGAATTCAGTAATTAACATATATAGGAGATGGTCAAACATGCTGTCTTTGTTGAGAAGAATTTGATGACAGTCTAAGCTGCATGGTAGACGCTCTGACCTGTGCCTCAATCTGCGCTCGGATCTGCTCCCCCATATAACCCGAAAGAGCTTCCTGGAGCTTCCCGTCCAGCTGCCCATCGAACTGTGCTTTCATCTGCTGCTCGGATAAAGCAACCCGATCCTCCAACTGGGCCTCCGTCTCTACAGTCGAAATACTTGGTAAACCCTACAGTCCTGGGCTCCCCTAGTACCCGGCCGGGGCGATCGGGCTTCCTAATTGTCGTGGCCACGATGTCCATCCTCTTAGAAGGTATGAATGACCCTTAGGTGGTATGCTGCTCAAGTTCTTCCTGCAATGACCGAAAAAATCTTAAGTTGTAATGTGCTATAAAACCACAAGTTAAAGGAATAAACAACCAAGTAAAATACTTACAATCCTCTTTGCAACTGCTTCAACCTCCAGATTGACAAATGTTCCTTCTTTAGACTTCCTTCCCTCAGCCATTTCGTATGACGTGAGATGGGCGGCGGAGGCTGTAGAACAACGGTAGAATCGGTCCGTGCCGCTTCCTCCATTTCTGCAATTTGTTTCTTAATCAAATTTTTCTTGACCCACTTGTGTAACACCCCAAATTTTAGGAAATAGAAAATAAGGATTTATTTAAGGTCTTGGGGTGGCATTTAGAAATTAAAAAAAAAGCCTTATAAATAATTTGTGAGGCCAGATGTATTTTTAATAATTTTTAAGGCTCATTTTTTCTTTAATAGTTGCAAAAAAGTAATTAGAAGATAAATTTAAATAAGGGAATATTTAGAACCTTGGGGTATTGGTTGTTACTTAAAAAGTCTTATGAATAAATTTGGAAATCAATACATATCTGGATAAATTATTTTTGGGATTAAACTTAGACTGATATTTTGGGTATTGTAATTTAATTTTAATGGAGGGGTAAAATAAGAAGAAAGAGAATAGCAAAAAAAATGTAATATTGATGTTAGATCAAAGTTAAAATGGAAGAAAGGCAGGGTAAAAATGTAATTATGCTTCTGACCAGGGGCAAAAGAGTAAAATTACCCAATTAAAATTAATATATACTCCCTTCCTTCTTCATTTCTCTCACTCTCTCGGTCTCTCTCTCTCTCTCTTTTCTCTCCACTCTCTCCGTCCTCTCTCTGCTTCTCCTTCGTTCCTAGCAAGGCTTGCCGTCGTTGAAGGTGATTTCCGGCGGTGGAGGGCTCTATTGATGCATGCAAGCACATATTTGAGATCGGGTGAGTGTGCTCTCTCCATTTCTATCCTTTATTTCAACGTCTGGAGAGGCTTATGAGTTTGGGTCCGAATGGGGTTTTCGATTTTGGGGGTTTTGAATCCATAAATTCAAAGCTAGAGTTTAGATATTGTGTTCCCCTAAAGAAATTAGAGTTTTTGTGAAGCTGGTGGTTGGATTTCGAACTCCCCTGTATGAGCCACTGTTCACCGGCGTCGATTTTGGGGTGAGCAATCAATGGAAGCTTAGTCAATCACAGTTAGGCGTAAGTATATGTCTAAAGAGAGTCTTGCATGTTTAATTTCAGGGGTTTTGAAATTTTTACCGATTTTTTTTATTTTCTTCTTCTCCTGTTCAGCAACGCCCTTGAATTTGTTTTGAGTTGGAATCAAATTAAAGCTTAATAAAACTTGGGATGAGGTAGGATATAAGAGGTTAATCAGACTGCATGCGGGTAATTTGAAATTCTCGTGTCTTCCCTGTTTGGTTCGATTTTATGGCAGTGAAGGAGATTATTGTTTCAGATTTTCATCTCGCTCTGATTTTGTGATTTAATGTGCTTGGAAGTGCATTTGAGATTATTTCAGTCGGTGCATATTCCATTTTGAATCTGGAATTGGGATACCGACTATGATCCTTTATTTGCTGTCATTGGGCGTATGTTCCATGATGAGAAAGAAGTTAATGGGGTTGGAAAACACTGAACTCTGATTTTTTAGATGTTTTTGTTGTGCCCTATGTTTGGTGAAATGTTTCTGCTGAATATAGGTTTTGGTCTTAAGGATTAAACCTGATCTAACAATAAGGATAAGAGAACTAGGATGTTTGGCAATTCTGGTTGTGTATATTATGGCATTTGAAAAATCTAAAAACTGTAAGTTTGTGTGAAAGAGGAATAAAATGCCAAGTTTAAAAGAAAATGGTATAAATTTTTAGATTGAGGAAGTATGCTTTATTTCAGGCTCTGGTTGGAATGGAATTTTAATGTTGGGTTGATTATTAAAGCTGTTGGAACAGGGGAGTTTTATGACATTAGTGGATGGAGTTTGAGGTTTCTAGATTAAATTAATTAAGTGATGTAAGTTGTAATGCGTGATATATGTGGCTGTATGGCTGAAATGAAATTTTGGTGATATATGGTGCTGTATTGAGGAGTATATGAATTAAAGTTTCAGGTTTTTGGACTAACGATAACATTAAGTTCTATAGTGAAAATGAAGGCTAAATAGTGTTAGAAACCTCAAAGTGGAATGTTTCTAAATTAAAGTACAAAGGTTATTTCAAATGAATGACTTTGACGTTGGAGGTTGAATATATGTAGGTTTAAGGTTTAATTAACAATGCTTGGATATATATTGGTGACTGTTTTGAGAATAATTAGGTAATTGGATGAAATTAGAGTTGTGTGAGGTTTAGAAGAACTGTTATGATTATATATGGAGACAAAGGCTGCTAAATTTGAAGTGAGAAGTATGATTTGTATAAGTGATGAGCTAATATATGGAAATAAACATTGTTGGGTTGAATTTCTAGAAGCTGTTAAATGATGAGTTTTGACCGTGTACACCAAATGAAAAGAAAGTTAGTATGTTGTGTGCAAATGAATCTAAGTGCTATTGAGACAGCTTGGAAAGTATTTTCAAATCTGGAAAAGATTTCCAGAATATATCATTAGGTAGCTTTACATGTGAAAAGATTGAAGAGAAATCTATGGTGTTTTAAAGCTGTGACTTTAGTGATAAATTATATTTAAACGTAGTAAAGGAATGTTATGAACTCTTAATTAAAGAATAGTAAATCTGCACCTAGATTGAAGAATGGTTTTAATTTGAAATTCTTAAATGTGATTATTTGAATATTTAGGATTTTATTAAAGAAATAATTTAGTTATTCCAAATGTTACTATATTGCAAGTATGAATTTTGGTCTAAGAAACAAGTCTAAGAAGCATAGTGCTTGTGTTATTGGCAGTTAAGACTTTGTGCTTGTGTTATTGGAAGTTAAGACTTTTAGTAATATTTAAATATATCACGAAAAGTTAATATGGGTTGAAGATGTTGTTTTAGAGTTCTAAAGAAAATTCATATGTTAAATAAGTATTTGAGGTATTATGGAATATTGGAAGAGTTTATGCTTATGTTAGGAATTTAGCTATAAAATTCAAGCTTTGGTGGCTCTAGAAATAGTAAATGGTTAAGATTCTTGAAAGAAAGGATCTAGTGAAAATTGTTGATCAAACATTGAGAATAAGAAATACTAATTGGAGTAAAGTAATTTCAAGTGATCTTTTAATCTTAAATAGTCAAGATAGCTATAGTAAATTATAATAATTCATAATAGTGGGGTAGTCACAAGCATATTAGGAATCGAGAGAGACGATTAGTATAAATATAGAATTACATATATTAACTTATTCTTATTATAATATGATGTGTAGATAGGCTTTGATATTGGTATGAGTTCACCAAGACAGTGGAAAGTAAAGGATCTGGTTCAGGAAATAGCTCTGGTATCCAGGTAGTAGTTTAATTCATAATATAAATTTCTATATATAATTTTGTAATATCTGTGGCATTTAAATGGGCATTATTCCTGGTATGATATTGATGATATTTATGGAGTACTCCAAGGCCTAGGTGGGTCGCTCCCCCTTTGCCAGTAAATTCCTATAACCGTGAGGGTTATCGAGTAGCTGTGAGGGCTACAATTAAATTCCTATAACCGTGAGGGTTATCGAGTAGCTGTGAGGGCTACAGTTAAATTCCTATAACCGTGAGGGTTATTGAGTAGCTGTGAGGGCTACAATATAGTTCCTATAACCGTGAGGGTTATTGAGTAGCCGTGAGGGCTATAATTGGAAAATCCTGCAGGTATTGGTTTTAAAGGGGATATATGCTTTCATTATATGCACAGGTTTATGAAATTGATGTATATGTATATATATAAGTGCACACATGATATGAAATAAACTGCTATTGAGATTTCCAATCTCACTATTTTTCAAAACGTTTTCAGTATAGCAGAATGGGAGTAGCTAGCTGGGAAAGAAGTAAGGTAATGTGAAGAGGCAGGAATGCCTGCTTTGTCTTGTACCCTGTAGGTAGTTACTTTAGGAACCTATTTACCTGTGTGTGTTGTATGATTAAATAATTAAGACAAGTTGGAAGCTTGTCTAGTAATTAATATATATATATATATGCATATGTAGATATACCCTTAATAAATAATAGAATTACATACCCATGTAAGAGGGTTATCAATCGAGATAACCCGCCAATATATTAGTATAGTAAGAGAGGTGTAAATAGATAAATAGAACATAATCTAAAGAATATGTAAATATAGTGTAAGGGATTTGAATCCCCAAGCATTATAATTCGAGTTATTTTAATTGTTTTAATAACCACTCTATTTTTATTGAAAGTTTAAAGATAAATTAATTTATCAGAAAATTTCATTTGAAAGAAAGGGAATTTGATTTAATACTTTGGAAAGAAAAAGTTTTAAATTTTTCGTATTTTTGGGCTTCCGTGATTAAAAAGTGGTTATAAATCAATTAAAATGCTATAATATAGTAGTAAAATTTAGGTGTTACAACTTGTAACCCCCCCCCTGAGACATTGTGTGCTTGTAAATATTCTTTTCTTGTCGCTCCTTTTGTTTTTGGCTATTCTCCTATGTAAATAAAACTAAGTTAGTTAATTAATATAATGTGTTCAAAATTCAATTTTGAAGCAAAGTTAAAGAGCTATTTATAACCTATACACACCTGGAACTTTTGGTCTAGCCGTTTCTTAACAAAGGTCTTCCAAGTCTCCAGGTCAATAGAGGGATAGGTCTGACAGGGATCTTGACCCATCTTGTCCCCCCGGAAGTAGTCTCTGGTTAGGTTATTCTTAAAACCCTTCCACATCTTGCGTGATTCATTCAACCAAAAATTCTTGAACGATTGGGTGTTTAGGATGTCGAAGTTTTGCTGCAAAGAAAAATAAGAATAAAAGACACATTAGTTGAGTTAACTAAAAAAAACAAATACATGCATATTAGGAACAAAAAGATAAATAATGATAAAACATACCAAGATATATGACCAACATTGATCCTTAATGTCTTTATGGACTTCCCTCCAATCGTCAACCAAGATGCTTACTCGGTTCCTTGCCACAAAACCGATGTAGCTCACGAATTGCGTGCCAATCTCTCCAATAGGATTCATGTCCTCGTCAAATTCCACACGGATAGGCTGAACATTTGTCCCTTGACGGACAATAATGTCTTTGAGCTTCGTCGGACCTCTTCCCTTTTTTCGAGGGGGATTGTTTTGTTGTTGATTGTTAGAATCATCCGCCATGATGTACCTGTTAACAAATCAAAGATGTGATGAGTCATTACAAGGCAACAACTTTCACAAAACCAAAACAAAAACAATAATACTTAATACATTATAATTCAAAAAGATTCTCACTTTAGGTGTTATCCCATATCCCCTCACAATGATCATTTCTAGAGGCAAATTGGTCGTCATCATCTATCAATTCCAATTCGCTTGGTTCAGGTGGAATTGCACACAAAGGTGGTATCTCATCAAGATCTAAAGTGGGAGCACGATCTTTTTGCTTTTTACTTTGCAAGACTATGGACAATTGCTTATTTGCGGGATCCGTTACATAGAACACTTGTTTCGCATGACTTGCTAAAATAAAGGGCTCATCTCTGTACCCAACCTTGTGAAGATCAATTGAGATCATACCAGTGTGGGGTTCAATCACAACTGCGCTATTGTTAACCCACTTGCATTTGAAGATTGGAACCTTGAACTTGGTGTAACTAACTTCCCAAATTTCTTCAATTACCCCATAATATGCCATGGAAGCCAATCTTAGGTTTTTATCTTTCGAACTGGAGAAGTGCATCGCTTCAGCTACCACCATCACGCCACTGTTTTGCATGGTGCTGTTGTTGTCCTGAGCCTTAGTGTAGAAAGAATAACCATTTATGTCAAAAGAGCCCCACGTAACAACCTCAAAACGCGGTCCTCCAGCTAACCATCTTATTGTATCCAGCCCACCGGTCTCCTTTTCAACATTCTCCTTGAACCACCCAATGAATGTCTTATTATGCTCGTTAGAAATCTATATGTCACTCTTTTTCGAGTTCTTTTCTTTCAGGATCCTCTTATGCTCATCCAAATAAGGCTGCACTTCTTCCATATTATTCAAGATGTATAGGTGTGCTTGTAACACCTCTTCACGGCACATAGTCTTTTCTTTGACGCCCCGTACCCCCTTACCGATCCCATCTTCATGTCGTGGGTTTTCCTCAAACCCTTTTAGATACGATTTGCAAAAATCCATTGCCTCCTCAACTAAGTATCTTTCAACAATTGATGCCTCAAGTCAGTGTGGGTTCTTGGAATACCCTTTTAAGACTTCCATGAATTGCTCAAAAGGGTACATCCACCTTAGATAAACAGGGCCACAGAGCCTTATCTCCCTTACCAAATGAACAATCAAGTGCACTATAATATCGAAAAAGGTCGGAGCAAAGTGCATCTCTAATTGGCACAATATAATGTAACCCTCTTTTTCTAACTCGTTTAGCTTTTCAGTGTCGATGACTTTGCTGCATATCACATTAAAAAACATACACAGTCTTGCTATAGTCTTCCTGACATCATCTTGCATAATGCCTCTTATAGCAATTGGTAAGAATTGTTGCATCAATACATGGTAATCATGTGACTTCATTCCCACCAACTTCAAATCATTCATAGACACAAGTCTGCTAACATTAGAAGAATAACCCTGTGGAACCTTGATCCCACTCAAACACTCACACACACTTTTTTCCTCCTGTTTCGAAAGTGTATGAGTAGCAGGTTCCATATAAGCCCTCTTGCCATTTTCACTGACTATAGGATGCAACCGTGGTCTTATGCCCATTTCAACCAAGTCTAATCGAGCATTGAGTCCGTCCTTTGTCTTCCCCTGTATGTGCAACAATGTCCCAACAAGACTATCACCAACATTTTTCTCCACATGCATTACATCAATATTGTGCCTCACTTCGAGATATCGCCAATAAGGTAGATCAAAGAAGATTGACCTTTTCTTCCAAATGATCTTTTCAGAACCGGCCTTTGGCTTTTGTTTCTTACCGAATACCATACTGACATTCTCAACACGGCGGTAAACTTCCTCCCCGATTAAGGGGGTAGGAGCAGATCGGTACTCAGATGAGCCATAAAAACACTTCTTTAGTCTACGGTAAAGATGGAACCGATCAAGAAACCTCCTATGATCGAGGTAGACGGTTTTTCTTCCGTGTTTGAGATGGTGGCAGTGTGTGTCAGACTCACATATAGGGCATGCCATATAACCCTTCACACTGTAACCAGAAAGATTGCCATATGCAGGGAAGTCATTTATTGTGGTAAACAACATAGCTCGCAACTTGAATGTCTCCTGCCTGTACGCATCAAACACATCTACGCCTTCCTCCCACAACATCTTCAAGTCCTCAATCAAAGGTGCCAAGTAGACATCGATATCGTTACCAGGTTGTTTCTGACCTAAAATCATCATTGACATCATCACATACTTGCGCTTCGTGCACAACCAAGGCGGCAAGTTGTAAATGACTAGCAAAACAGGCCAAGCACTATGTGTGCTACTGAGACTCCCGAAAGGGTTGAAACCATCCATACACAGTTCAAGACGAAGGTTCCTCAGCTCACCACCAAATTCAGGAAACATGGAATCTATCTTCTTCCATTGAGGAGAATCAGCAGGGTGTCGGAGATATCTTCCATCGGAGATTTTCTCATCACAATGCCACCTCAGTTTCTTTGCTTCTGCCTCATTTGCAAACAAGCGTTTAAACCATGGCACAATTGGAAGGTACCACATTACCTTCAAAGGTACCCCTTTCTTTGATCCATCATCATCACCAATGGCATCCTTCCTCGACTTGTACCTCAGAGTATTACATATTGGACACTCTTTTAGGCCTTCATACTATTTCCTGTATAACACGCAATCATTAGGGCAAGCGTGTATCTTCTTATAGTTCATGCCCATCTTCCTTAGAACTTTTTTAGCCTCGTACATACGCTTCGGAAGCATATTGCCTGCCGGGAACATATCACTCAAAGCTTCAAGCATCTGCGAGAAACCCGCATCCGCCCACCCATTTTCTGTCTTTATTTTCAACAATTTCAAGATGCCAGTCAACCGAGTATACTTAGTACACCCCGGGAACAACGGTGTCTCTGCATCACTCCGCAACTTGTCAAACTCCTGTACCACAGAAAACGACTCCGCCCCAATGTCATTGATCATGTCGTCCATTCCATCATCACAAACATCATCCACCGCTGCTTCTACATTTTGTGACGGGCACGCATGTACGGTACTTCCCAATTCCCCATGCCAAAGCCACTTCTTATAACGGAGATTGATCCCATCGCAAAGAAGGTGATCCCTTATATCATCAACGCTCTTACGATAAGCATTTGCACAATTCGCATAAGGGCAAAGATACATGCCATTCTTACTAGGCACGTTTCTCTTGGCAAATTCAATAAATTCTTCCACACCCATCTGATACTCTTTAGTGGTTCTCAATGTATGCATCCAACTACGATCCATTATTCTATTAAACCTATGCCATTTCCAACAAGCTAGTCAAGTTTATCTCACTACATTATGAAGAAATTGGCATGCTATGCACTTAACTTCACTTCATGCAAATTTTTTTAAAAAATTGGCAGAGCTTCCTCTTGTAAATGTGACATCCAAAATTACATTTACAATCCAATTTCAGTTCAGTAAATACAAAATTATACAATTACTAATTCAATGACAGCAAACACACCAAATCCATTGTAAATAACAGAGCAGCAGCAACATTATGAGCATTAAAGACAAATATCCCAACAGACCTATCAACAAACGCAAAATCCATTTAACTAAGACTAGACCTTACGAAACAAGAGGTGAAATTGAACCAAATTCAATCGAAATATGTAAGAGGAGTAATATGAATCAGAGGAGTGGCGGTGCCTGTGTTGAGTCCAGCATTGGCAGCTACTGAACCCACCATGTTGGGTACCCCAGGGGCCCATCTCTAGGTCACCCCGGTATTGGCAAGCCCAACTCAGGTATTGTAGCTCGGTTGGGGGCCGCTCTCGCAGACCCGACCCAATGCTGCAGCATTTGTAGGAGGAGGCCGTGTTATTGGCGCACCCACGGGTTCGATCTCCCAACCAAGCACTTTATAGGCATTCTAGATGCCTCGCTTATCACCACTTGAGCTGCCAATGCTGGACTCAACAGCCTGCGACGTCAAAAGATTTTGCACAAAGAGCCCCAATTGTAACATCCCAAATTTTAGAAAATAGGAAATAGGAAATTATTTAAGATTTTAGAAATTTAATTAAATGTTGAAAAGCATTGAAAAATAAATTATGATATCTAGGTATTTTTAATAATTTTAAGGATTACTTTCTTTGAAGGATTATAGAGAAATAATTGGATGGTAAAATTTAATTTGGAGAAAAGAGATAATAAGGGTTTATTTAAAGTCTTGGGACAGCATATAACAATTAAATAGTCTTATAAATAAATTTATGAGATTAGTTGTATTTTTAATAATTTTTAAAGTTTAATTTCTTTATTAGTTAAGGAAAAATAGTTAGAAGATTAATTTAAATAAGGGAATATTTAGAACTCTGAGGTATTGCTTGATATTTAAAAAGTCTTATAAGTAAATTTAGAAATTTAAGCATATCTAGATAAATTATTTTGGGGACGGATTTAGGTATATTTCTAAAAGATAATTGTAAATAAAATTATGATTTGAAAAGGAAATAGAAAATAGGAAATGAAAAAGACAATATCTGCCCCTAGTTGAAAATATCTCAATTAAAAAGGGAAGGGTAAGATAGTAAAAATACCCATGGAAAAATATCACCCTCCTCTTTAAATATAAGTATGCCACGTATTCCTTCTTAATCCTTCTGATTCCTTCTCATTTTAATTCCTCTGAAATACTCCCTCTCTACCCGACATACACACCACACACTTCCTCATTCTCTCATTCTCTTCTCCCCTGCCTCGCTCCTCTGTTCTTCGAAGCAAGCACGGCGGCAACAGCTTCCGACGGTGAAATCGACGGTGATCGACGGCGGAATAAGGGAAGAAGACGCTCACGGAGTTTAGGTAATCTATTTCTTTCATTTTCATCTCCTTTCTGGCGCGATTTTGAGCGTGATAGGATGAGAAGTGATTCGAATTCTGGGGGTTTTTTTTAAGCTTTTAAATTCATAGAAACAAAGCTTAAGATGCGATTAAAGGTATTCTTGAAGTGATTTTGCGTTTGAATGGTGTTTTGGGGTCCGATTTTTCTCATCTAGGCCGTAGGTACTGTTCATGCGAGTTCGTTCTTCGTGATTTCTGAGCAAAAGTCAATTGGAAGCTTAATTAAACTCAATTAGGAGTAAGATTAAACTAAAAAAAATCAAGATGTATATTGAATTTTGGGATATTTCTGGCTTGTTCGATTTTCTCCTCCCCTGTGAATCGATTTTGCTGCTGCTTGAATTCTTGTTTTCTGTGATTGGGTTTCTGCCTATGATGAAAGGGTGATGGAATATATGTTTGATATTGTATGAGTTGTTTTTGATTGATTGTGAAATTTCTGCTCCCCTCTTCCTCTCTGATTGGGTTTCGTTTCTTGTTCTGCTTAGTCCAAATTTTGGGGAAGTTAAAGGGACTCTAGGAATGGTTTAACAACAATGAAGTTATGGATTGGAATAGGTATAGTTGTTGCATGTTAAATTTCTGTTCTCCCTCCATTGTCTCTGTTCGGCCAGGGGGTTTTGGAACTATGGTATTGTCCTTCAATTGGTCTTGAAGTGGTTGATTCTTATTCTCTGCTTGGCCGAATTGCTGTCCTTGTTCTATAATTGTGTTGGAATGTATGACGAAAGGGAATTAGAGATGATGCCTAATGATGTTTGATGGTTTAGGGTTGAGGTTTAATTGAATATATGTATATGTAGTAATTTTCTTTGTTCTGCTGTTGTTGGCTGATAAGTTTTGATGGTAAGGGGGAAATCTTGTGATGCTTAACTTGAATTGTAGTGGGTGTAATATTGCTTTGTTTGTTAGAGATGGAATAGGATAGGTAGGTACTGATGTAATTGGGAATGTCATGATTAAAGTGTTAGGAACTGGTTATGTGATTTAAAAGATGAAAGGATTATATTAAACTAGAAATTGAAATGAATTATGCTTTGTTAATCTTAGTTGAATATTAGAGAAGCTTGTTGGATATGAATTTCTACCCAAAGTAGGTCTTGTTAGGTGACTATCTTGCAAATGAGGAATATAAGTAAATATATGTGGGTGTTACGATATTTGAGGTTTATTGAATTTAAAGGAATTGGTTGATGATTGGATTATAAAATAAGAATGGAATCAAGGATTGTAAGTAAGAGGAAGAAGGGGAATTTAGGAGAGGAGAGTTTGATGAAAAGCGCCATATGAATTTGACTTTTATTAGACTAATAGAGTTTAAGTATATGAAAATTTAATAGATTGGAAATAAGAAATAAGATTAGTTTTATGTTTTAACTTGGGATTAGGAAATTAGTGAGGGTTTGATTGAAGTTTAATGATATGGAGAAATTAATAGCGTTAGGGTATTGTTATGATTTTTGATTGGAGGTGATTATGCTTCAGAATGCTGATTCAGAAGGACTAAGTGCCATTTCCAAATATTCATGGAAAAGGAACTCATGTTAGAAGTGTGGTGTTAAGATTAAGTGTAGCAAAGAGTAGCTAAATTTGGGTTCTAATTATTCAGTTTATGGTTTTACAAGTATTCATAAGCTATGTTTTATGTTAAAGGATCATTGGGTTAATAATTGTCTCTTTGGTTTGAAACGTATGGATATGATTGCTCAAAATCCTAACAAATGGTTAAAACAGGGTCAGATGTAGGTTGTTCCTATTAGTTGAGGTAAACCTAATTTGAATTATTATTTATGAGTCTTTAAAAGGCCAAGTAAATATTCTAAATTGGTAAAAGTTGATTTTGAATTTCCTGATATGAATGAAATATAAGGGGTTATATTTATTTAAATGAGGTTAGTTATGATGTTAAGTTTGAACAGAGATAGCTCTTGTAAGATATAGCATAGTGGTTCTTTTAAAAATCACCTTGATTCAGGAAACATGAATCTTATTGTATTAGTCTAATATCTCATGATGTATTTAGTGGGTCCAGGATTAGTTTCAAAGCTGGAAATGTGTTATGATCTAGGAAAGAAATTACTAAGTGCTCGGGTTATCATTGACATTAGTTGTAAGTTGTGAACCTGGAGTGGGGAGATAAATTGGTAGGTTTAAACTTGATATCTGACTGATTGTTCAAATGAATGCTGCTTATATTTAGAATAAGTCTGCATGATTAATCAGAGATTCAACCTTGGTCTTATTAGACTTGGCATTTAATTATAGTTATAAGAATTTGTTTGATAATTGTAAAATGCCTATGGATGGTTGTGTGATTAATAATTAAATAAGAGATTAAGATTTAATCATATGTTAAAAATGGAAAGGGTAGAGTTATAGGTAGTACAATAGGGGCGTGAGAGCCGCAAAATTTTCATAAGATAATATATATATTAATTTATAATCTATATGTAATCGTAGGAGAAATAGTGAGATTGGATCCTTGAGAGTCAGAGAAGGGAAGAAGCCAGTACAGGAGTAAGAATCAATGTTTTAAAAGCCGGACCGGAAGTCGAGCCAGAAAGTTGAGCGGGTCATGGTCCAAACGGTTGAAACGGTCGGCCCGTTTGGTTAGACCGGTAATGTAATAATTGTATAAAAAATAATAGTGTGTATATAATTATATAAATGCACAAGTAAAAAATATATAATGATATAAATGTAAGAAAACAATATAAAATTGTTACAAAACTTAAGAATAAAAACAAATTATATAGACTTTATATTTTTTTACATATTTTTTTTATTAAAGGACAATAATATTATAAAGGAAAAACAAAGAATATAAAAAAATTACTTCAGGAAAGCTTACTCATTCTACAACAAATTTGCAAGTGATAAATTGGACATCTATCTCACATGTAACGCAAAAAATATTTTAAAAAAGAATTGATATTTATGTGTCATAAATTATAATTTTAAATTATTTTTAAATAAATCGTTGGAATTATGTCAAACTCTTCCGGACAAAAAGAAAAATAATAAATGGATTGAGTTAAAAAACTTAAAAAGCAACCAATGGGTACAATAAAAAGGCAATAGGTTGACGTAGAGAACCAACGGATAACCAATTGTAACTAATAGTAGAAAATATGTTGAACCAGTGGGTAAATAATAAATTCCACTTGAAGACAAAATAGGGCAGCTTTTGACATGAAATGTATGACTGAAACACGCAACATAATTCTCTCTCCGCGTTCTTCTAGTGTAGACTGAACCAAGCTTCTTCGTCCTCCTTCTTCTTCCGGCGAGCTCAGCAGGAAACCAGATCTATATTTTCATTTTTGAAGAGTAGATATACCCAAAAACTCACTTCAAAAAACTTTGTCATGAGCAAACTAGAAAGGTAAGAAGTGTGATTTTTTGGCCAAAATGATTATTTTTGCATGTTCAATTCTTCTTCGTCTTCTCCGCTAACTCATTCTTTCTCGTCGTAAATATTGGATGGGAGCCGTCCGGTTTCTTATAATCCGTTCCGGCTCCCGGCCAGAAAGCGGTTCCCGGCTATTTAACGGCTTTTTTCCGGTCTAATCCGGCTAAACCATTAAAACGGCTTTTCATTCATTCCGAGCCGTCAACTGCTCCGGCCGACGGTCCGGCCGGTCCAACCGTCCGGTCCGGCTCGGCTCTTAAACCATTGGTAAGAATAAAGCCAGGTAGCAGTTTATTTCATTACAGTAAAATAATTGCATGTATTATTTTGTAATATCTGTTTCAAATTTACATTATGCATGAAGGTGATAAGCCTTGTTAATTCCTGCATAGTTATTTATGGAGTACTCCAGGCTTAGGTGGGTCGCTCCCCCTTTGCCAGATCAGTTAGTTATAACTTTAAATGTTATAACAAGAAATCCTGCAGGTGATGCCTCCACTAGTTAACGAATATATTGTTAATAGTGGCTGGTAGAGCATTGAGCGCAGGAAGTATGTATAATTGTTTCATTTGTTCAGGTTTATGAAATTAATACATGGCAATGCTAGCATGATAAAATATGTTAATGAAAGAAACTGCTATTGGGATTTCCAATCTCACCCCCTTCCCCAAACATTTTTCAGTTTAGCAGGTTGAAAGAAGCTAGCTGGGGAAGAAGAGTAGATGAAGAAATCAGGACTATAATTTGGAAAGCAAGAGGCAGTAAATATTTTAATAAGATTATTTGTATATGTTGTAAAGTTAAATTATTAAATTAATAGTAGAAATTATAGAAATTAGAATTGTATAAATTTATTAAGAGATTTAAATTTCCTAAGTATTATGAAATATGAACAGACTCCCTTAAGAGAGTTAGTATACTTTTAATTGTTTTATTAACCACTTTATTTTATAAAGAGTTTTAAGTTATTTCAATTTGTCTGAAAAGCCCATTCCAACCAACAGAGGGTTGGTCTAATGTTTTAAAAAGAAAGTTTAAATTTTTACGTATTTTTGGGCTTCTGACATTAAAAAGTGGTTATAATTCAATTAAAATGTTATAGTATAATAGGAAAATTCCAGGCGTTACACCAATTGTGGAGGTAGCACTAGCAATCTTTAAGAAGTTATCTCCTACATAATATCAACTTCAATCAGTGAAAAAAACCCATATGGTTTTACATTAATAGAAGCCCGAGCAAGAAAAAAGGAAATGATACAAATTATTTAATCCTTGCACCTTTTACATGCCCCATTCATTTAAACCTTGAACACTCAAAGTTCTAAATGAAGCTAAATCAACATTCATTTGGATAAACAGAAACTCCAAACATAAATAATCATGCCCACTCAATGCCAAAGTAATCCATGTTTGGAAAATATACAGCATGCCCACTCCAAACTTTAACATTTGTATGTTCATGCCTATGACTTAAAACTTTAAAGTTAGCGAGCAAAAGTCAAGGGATTGAACTCAATGCCTACTAGAAAACCTCCATTCACAAGTGCATAAAAGTCCACAAATATCTCCCATCTTTCTAGTAATGCAAAACCCAATTTACATTCATTAAAATGCCTGACATACAAAGTTTGTTTAATAGCACAATTACCACCGGGAAAGAAGAACAGATTTTCAGCTCCAACAGGAAAAATTGAACAACCAAGAACATAGCAAAATTCAACATCGAAACTTATCCCTTATCCTAATCTTGCTCTTTCTCAAACTTAATCAAAGTTTCCATTAATTTTCCACCCTGAAACCTGGCATACATTGGCAGCAGTGAAGAATTTGGGGGTCTTGAAGAAATTCAACCAAAATGAACTCCCCACTCGAAATTACTCCCCAGAATGTCCAAAAACCCCAGCTTTCAAATAGACCTCCCCCAAAGCTTACTTAAGTCAGCTAAAAGAGGAGGAAGATGGAGGGAAAAACTTACCAAAGGCTACCCTAAACTCCTTGTACGTCTTCGCCGTGCCACACCACTGTGATGCGCCGTTCTCTGCTATCGGCCGGCTTCGTCAAAATAGCAGTTGCATCAATGGATCCTCTAAAACCTGCATATTTGCAAAAGTTTGTAAATTTCAGCAAAATGAGTGCAAGTTTCCCTAAACCAGCATAAACATGTTTCCTCACATAAAACCGCACGTAAAAATAACTTTTCACATATATAAAACTATGTTATAAGTCACGCAAAACGAGCCCAAGTTTACACTTTACCTCAATACATTCCATTTAAAGCCCATACCTAGTTAATTACTTAGAAAAACGAAGGGACAATGAAGTCGTATAGTAAACCACGTGTTTTAACGAAAATGTGAAGAACCATAAGCTTCATTCATGAGCGGCCAATAAAGCATCACTAAAGGCTAAAAAAGCCAAACTCCAAATCAATTTTTTTATAAAAAAGATTTCAGAATGAGGTCAACCGACCCACATCTCAGAAACCAGATTAAAGAACAACATATCACAAATCAACATAAACCCATAAGGACAAATTGAGAAATTGGAAGAGGAAAAGGGCTTTACCGGGAGCAATCTGGAGGAGGGATAAAGGAGGAGGGCAATCACAAACACAAGGAGGACAAGAGAGTTTGAAATTGCAAAGGTTAAGAGTGTTCTTGAATCTCATTATCCAAATTAGCAACAGGAATTCAGATCAAAAGGGAAAAGAAAAAAAACATTACGTTCGATGGTGGGGCAGAGCAGAATCAAGCCGTATCTCTGGAGAGAAATCTTGGGGTCATCAGCGAGCTTGAAATCGAAATCGAAGCCACGGGATTGGAGAGACTTGAAGAACAGCCAAAACCTCCAAATTAATCGAACCTCATCTACTCAAACAAACCTAAAATAAGAATATGAAGATGGGAGAAGACAGGGAATGCCGAGCGAAATGGAGGAAGAAGGAAGAAGATGCATGTGCCGTCGAAGCTCCACGCTGTCGTCAGACCAAAACGAGAGAGTGGCTTGCAGAGGGGTTTGGCGGAGCTGAGGGCGCAGGGTTTGGGGGAGCTTGGGGTTTTTGGGAGCAGAGCTGAGGGCGGGGGAAGGTGAGCTGGGCGCGCGAAATGAAAATAAAATGAGGGGGGGTTGAGCTGATAAACGACATCACACATTATATATGTGTGACGTGGTTTCAAACGAAACGACGTCACACATATATAATGTGTGACGTCGTTTCCAAAAAAATGAAAAAAATGAAAAAAAAAGAATTTTTTTTAAAAAATGAATTAAAAAAAATTGCTGTGACTTTCAACGTCACACTTAAATTAAGTGTGACGTTGAAAGCCGCGAATTTTTTTTAAAAAAAATTTTAAAAAAAAAATTGCTGTGACTTTCAACGTCACGCTTAAATTAAGTGTGACGTTGAAAGTCGCGAATTTTTTTAAAAAAAATTAAAAAAAAAATTGCTGTGACTTTCAACGTCACACTTAAATTAAGTGTGACGTTGAAAGTCGCGAATTTTTTTTTTAAAAAAAATTTTAAAAAAAAATTGCTGTGACTTTCAACGTCACACTTAAATTAAGTGTGACGTTGAAAGTCACGAATTTTTAAAAACAATTTAAAAAAAATTGCTGTGACTTTCAACGTCACACTTAAATTAAGTGTGACGTTGAAAGTCACAGCATTTTTTTTTCGTTTTTTAACATACAACGTCACACATATTTAAAGTGTGACGTTGAAACTTTCAATTTAATTACAAAAATGCCACCGCGTTTTTTTCCATGTCACTTTTATAATTATGTGACGTTAATTGGTGACGTGAAAAGTCTATTTTGTAGTAGTGTTACTAGAATGATACAAATCTTTCTCTGACTCGCAATGATGAATCGGTTATTAACGAATTAAAGAAGGTTGCAGACGATGGAAGGTGACTTTAAATGCTCCAGATGTGGAGTAGAAGATCTAATCATCAAGATTGGTTTTTATATGGAGCAAGAAAGAGATTGGTTCTTATCCAATCTAATAGGGATCAGAGAGTGGGCAGTAACTTTTGGGGTAGGATGTTGGTAGATATGTTGATTGCCAGATTGTCCTCTATGTTCAAAGATGGATTTATCATGCCTTCTAGACCTAAAACAATTATAAGGAAATACTTCAGGGAGGGTGGGGGGTGCTTGGGAAGAATTTTGATTTCAGTGGGATTAGGAAAAGTCTGAAAGAGATTAAGCAGGGGATTCCATCTAATGGCTGGGTAATGTTGTTATTGATTGGCTTGATAGTTATAGTATAATAGGCCTTGTATCAACACATAATTGTTCTTGCTGTGTAAGGACTAGCTAGATCTCTTGAGAGGTAAAAACACGAACACTGAAACTATAGTAGTGGGTTGTTCAGAGACATGATAATAGAATATTGGAAATGCATCAATTACCAATTGATTGTATCCTAAAAAAAAGAAGAGATGAGGCCTTGTGTTTTTTTTTTCTTTTTCAAAGGCCACGAGATGGTTTATCTGATGTATTGTTGTTTTATATGATGGAAATATCTCTCTCAAGACTTTGTATAGTTGATAAATGAATATATTGGGCTAGGCGCCCTGAAAAGGCTTTTCTTCATTCCCTTCTTTTTTGATAAGTAACTCTTTACCATACACAATTTAGCTTAATCAACAGTCTCATGTATGACTCTTTACCATACAACCGCAATAATACTTAATGATCATGAGGTTTTCCTATTGTGGGCTAACAATTCTATGAACTGGATATTGGTCAATTGATAATAATGTTAAATGCTGGTGGATGCATTCAAAAATGAATTCTCAACTTGAATTGTTTAAAAGTCAAATCAATAATTGTTGATAAGTAACTCAAGGAACAAGTTAAAGCAATTTTAGGTAAGAAGCTGAACATTATAATATGTTTGTGTGGGGTAGTATATCCTTCATGAGTTGATGTTAATTTAGGGAAAAGTTCATATTCGATCCTCTAATTCTATACACAATTTCAGTTTTGTTAATTTTATAATTATCTTTCCAACGTTCAACTATAAACTTTAAATTGATTATTTTTGCAATAAGAATTGTTATTTAAAATTTTAATATAAGCATTTTTTGTTAACTTCTCTATCATTGAAGGATTGAAAAGACATTTTATAAAATTAAGAGATTTAAACCATAATGTGTGTAAATTTAAAAAATATTTGATCATGTTTTAAATCATCCCCTACCTGTAGAGTCATGCACTTGGTAGTTTTTAAGAAGCCTAAAAGCCTATATAAATTAATACTTTCCTTTTTCAAAGATTTGAGTAAAATAATACTTTAAAGAAATGGGCTTTTATACAAATTATATAAATTTAAAATTGTTGTACACTTCAAGTGGTTTCAAAATCAATTAAGTACTAGGTTTGATTATTTGTTACTACTCAAATCATCATTAATATACATATACTTAACATGAATATAGCTAAATATAAATTTAATTATCTTGACCAATAGTCTGTTACCTATGTTTGTGGTCAGATCTCCTTATGGACGAATTATACAACAAAAGGTACTAACTAATATCAAGTACTTTCTTCCTCCTTGTTACTGTGAAATTACCTCCTGCTTCTCATATAGCTTCTTCCAAGCTGCTAAATTAAATCATAGTAAAATATGGTGAGATTTGGGGAAATCTCAGTAATAATTATCTCGTTCATAAATATATATATATATATATATATATAATAAATAATAAACGTGTACAAGTATTAAAATAAACATAGGCCTTAGTATTCAATTGAATTGTTAATTGAATGGACTTGAGACCATTAGTATACTACCTACTAGATTTCTATTTACTGTTAGGGATCATGATCCTGTTATATTCTTATTATGAGTAGCTAACATTCTAGTCTTAGAGTACTCTGATAAACTAGGAAGTATAAACTTCCTAAACTAAAAATATTAAAAATCAATACAAAAGTTAAGAGAGTTTGTTAACATTTTTGCTTAACTTAATCCTGCAATAAATAGTATGTATTTAATTATGATGTAAAATATGAGATCAAGTGGTGCGAACCCACTAGGGTTAGACCCTAAGAACCCACAACTAATCTGAGATACACTCACCCCAAGAAAGCTAAAAGAAGGACTGGAATGATCCACTTGAACCCTTGAACACGAAAGGACAAGGACCCGAAGTGTTGGAAGATGCCACAAGGTTGATCAAGCCTTGATAAGTCTGTTAGTTCTAAGAAGAACCCTAGAGAGAATCCATTCTCAAGATACAAAGTGCAGAAATTAACTTTTTTTATTCAAATTCAAGTCTGCCCTCAAAATGAGGTTTACAAAGTACTTAAAGGTTCATTCAGAAACTTAACCTAATTTGCATTAAATGCATTCTAGAGAATTCCAAGCAATAAACTCAAGAAACCCAAAAGTCAAATCTGCCAACTAATTAACAATTTTCGAACAAATAAAAACCATAAAAATGTAATCAGCATATTAAGCCCAAAATGTGATTAATTAGGCCCAAATGACCCTCTAATGTGTAGCACTAGGTCCAAGCTCTTTCATTTGTTGTTTCCAAACCCAAAACATGATCAGAACCTCCCTTTTCAGCACAAATGACATTTGCTACGTTTTCAACTCTTTTGTTCACATTTGTTGAACAAATTGCCATTTGCTTTGTCCATGTATCTTGCACTAAGCCATTCAATGCCTCCTTGATTCTCTTGGCTCTTGTTTTTGTGATAGGTCCACTTGGAATTTGCAGAGCATCATGTGAAGTTAAAGAGTCATCTTGTTGGATCGCATCATCAAGTTGAGTTACTACCTGATACTTGTGATCAATAGAGCTTCTCAAGCTCGCTTCCCCCTTCCATTGGATTTGGAGATTCACGTAGACATCAAAACCTATATTTATATTTGTATATTTATATATAGCCTATTATAAGAATCTCTCTATATATATATCTCTCTCTATCTGATTCGAAGATTCTTCAAGCTACCCAAAATTCTTATACTCTTCTCATTTACAACTTTGATTTCAAAGTTGATTGAATCGTATTAATTCAAATGTTAATTCCTAAAAATTCTATTCAAACTTATTTTTCTTTAATCACTAACTATACCTTATCGTTAACAAAAGTTATCTCCTATAACATACAACTAAAAAAACTTATTAGTCAATTGGAGGATACTTTAAACAAACTAGAATGATCTTTACTGTTTAAATTACATGCATAGACCATAGAAATTTCACAACAGCTCTAAACATCAGAATTTTTTTATTATAATTTAAACCTCAACATGCCTTGAAACACTTTGCTTACAATTCAAACTTCACCTCACCACTTTTCACATTTATACCATTAATCTGATCTATATCTCAAAGATGCTACATTCAATCAATATTTAATCATCTTTTACCTTAATAATCATCTTTTACCTTAAAATCTCCAACATTTGTTAACATAGGGGAACCCCTAACTTCAAAATCCTTTAAGGACCCAAAATGAAAAGCTGTATGTAAAAAATATAACATTACTTATAAAGCTTCATAACTCAGATTCTTTCCTTCAATAATACTGGAAATTTCCAGCTTTAATTAGTAAATAAGACTCATCACTTTGGAGCTTCTAAACATCTTTTTTCACAATCCATGCAAGAACCAAAACTTAGATCTAATTGACAACTATCGAAACCTCCAAACAGATCTACTCTCTCAATATCCTTGTTTAAAGATTTAACACAATGTAAAACAACAAAGTTATTGCTTCTTTGTTTCAGTTAACCTTAGAATCAAAGCAACACTATTACCTACCGTTGGCTTAAATGCAGCACTCCCCATGATTAAATAGATTATTCGTGCAAGGCGAACAGAGCAACGGAACCCCTTCGTGGCTTATCCCTATGCACGTGATGCCCACTCCTTTTTAGGCCCATTTACTTGTGCTAGAACACTACGTATATTATATACTCTTGTATCCTCCTTTACCCAATCAATGTGAGACTTCTTCCTTTTCGACACACCCACTTATTTTCACTAAAAACTCCAACACCTACTATACAAATAATCTCACGACAGCTTAAAATAAGAATCAAACTTACTTTAAAGATAGATTTACAATTCCCTATGTTTTGGACTTTTGGTAACATTATACCAGAGGTCAAATCAAATAAAAATGCTCCAATGATCTTTATCAGATTCTCAAATCAACATATCTCCTCAAGAATTATTAACCAAACTCAAAATTGTTACACTACTTTCGTTCTCTTAAGACATTCAATCCTCAGAAAAATCAAAACTCCAAAATGGAATAACAGTGTACAAAACAGAGCAAGGGTTTTGTTCAAAACAAAAATATCATACTCTATTAGAAATGCTTCATAAGATACAGTTTCCCTAATTAACCACCAATTTCTATGTTTATATAGCTACAGTTCCCTAACAATGACCCATCCTTCAACCTTAAAGAAAACGAGTTTGAAGTACAAGCAATACTGATTTGAGAAACTCATAATCTTTGAAATTATTCGAAAAAAATTATGAAACTGATCGATTCTTGCTTAACATATTAATTGTTATTTTGTTACTTGTTTTCTGTATCAATATTCCCTTTTCCTTTCTTCCACCTTAAAAGTTAAGACCCCCAATTTGACTGGTTCCTGTTTAGCGCTCATTGCAGCGAAAAGAGAGTGCTTCTCATTATTGAAACAAAATCTGAACCATTCAAAATTTGATATGGATGGTCCAGATTTAAAATTTTAAATGGCCATTTTTTAAAGATAAATTTAGTTTTTAACAAAAAAAAGTTATAAGATTAACTTTATTTTTTATTTTGTATCTATCAAAATAAAAATTTATTAAAAATATTAAAATGAATCTGAAACGTTAAAATAACTTTATCTTTGTGATGAGCGATGGAATGTGATTCTCCAGTTTGACAATTCATGAACTAAGATGTCTTTAGAGTTGGTAGATATGGATTCGAATACATCATGACATGTGGAGGAGAATTTTCTTCTAAACCAACATATATATATATATATATATTTGAATATTGACACCTAAATTTTATACTGTGGAAAAATAACCCCTTTCGTTTTTAGTGTTACTCTAATTTTCTTTTTGTATGTATGTAGTAGTATTTACATAAAATGTAAAAGTTCTAAGAAATTGAATCAAGAGTTTAAAAAAATAAAAATTGAGATCGTTTCTGGAGTTTTTTCATATTAAGAAGCATATATAATGTCCTTAGCTTGTTTATTTTTTTTCAAAAAAAAATTATACAACACTTTATATGTTGATTTCTGGGTTTTGCTTGACATATATAGTGCCGTCTTCAAATAATTAAATATTATGAATGCAGCAATATGTCTGTTTTTTATCAGAACAATAAACTAATACTATTAATCATACCAAGGTTTTACACATCCCTTTCTATCATTATACTACCTTATGAGCAACAAGGAGACGGATTACCATTCGTACAAAGATAAAGAGACAAAAATCAAAATTTCGTGTCTTACTTTGTATAAATTTTAATTGAGTTTTGATCCCTCAATTTTTAAAAACTTGGTTTTATTTCTTTAACTGTAGTGTCGTTGATTTTAAATGATAATTTTTTTGTATACCTCATTACACTTTTAATTTGAAAATTAAACTTAATATGTCAACATTTTTTCAAAGTTTTTTTCAACATTTAAATTTTTAAAATTAGATTTTTTTTTATATTGTCATTAGGGTTAAAAAGAAGTACTAAAAACATTTTACAACGTAAAACTACCATAAAAAATCTTGGGCAAAGTGAAAAGACTAAATGTGTACTCTTAAAAATATAAAAAGTATATTCTTAATATTTTCTTGGGAATTATCGAGCCTTTCATTAATATTGGCCCCAGCACTAAGGTTTTGGAGAGAAAAGGCCAAAGATGCAGTCCTAAAAAGCATCTTTTTTAATGATATAAACATTGGCTTATGCTTTCAAAATTTGGAAATCAGCGCAACATATACACGATATAAGTCCAAGAGCTGTAATTTGCAGGTTTAATTATTCGACACCTCATGGCTCAAGAAAAAGGAAACAACTCGTCGCTGATTCCAAAACGGAGGTACATTATTTCATTTAATCCCATCTTCAATCTTTTTCTCAGCGTGCATGTATCTCTGTTAGATTATTTGTATCAGTCAACTTAACTCCAAGAGCACAATCAAAATATAATTAATATTATTATGGGTTTTATCTAGTGAAGTTTCAAAACGTGGTTTTTTATCACTATAATTTTATAAAAATTTATTCTGAGTTTAATTTAATGATTGTTAACTACGACTTTTGGTGCTGTTTAAAACCAAAAATAAATTTTTTTTTTCTTCAAAATCATCATGTTAGCGCTCAAAAACATGATTAAGCATAAAGTAACGTAAATCCAGTTTTGGCCAACCTGAATTTGCCTAAATTCAACTTTTAGGTGATCTTCTACCAAAGAAACAAGTTCGCAGTGTCAGTTTTACCTGAACATCAGATTTGATCAACATAACACCAAACACACCATTATTGTTCTTGTATTTGAGTATTTATGAGATTTATATTTAGATATACTTTTAATAAATTTTAGTATGTTAGAAAGTAATTTAGTTGATAGCTTATTGAAAGTTGATTTCAAAATATTGCCAAACACACCCATAGGAGTTGTTTAGTTTGAGAGATTCATGAGGAGGAATGGTGGGGAATTTTTAAGAGTTGGATTTTAAAAAAAAAAAAAATTGGAGAAGTGGCTTTAGAAAATTTTAGTAAAAAAATGTGAGAGAAAAAAAAATAAGAAACATTAATAAAAAAAATTTAACCTTGTTTCTCAAAAATGGTTTTAAGAAATTCGGACTCATTGCACATTTTACCTCCCCTCCCCATCGGATCATTCATTCAAGCAAATATCGCATCAGTGATTTCAACTAATGGGAGTTAGATCAAATAAAAGGAAGTTTGAATAATGCATTATAAGTTTTAGATACAAATACATATAGTGTGTATACTCATGCATCAATGATTCAATGTTCCCTTTCTATCAAAATAGTTCAATTTTTTTATATGACTCTCTTTTTATATTATGCTCCTTTGTTTCTAATTATAAGACATATTCTTAATTTAATTATATTAAGAATATTGAATAAGATAGTTAAAATCACATGATATTACCAAAATACTGTAACCATGCACGTACCATTATTCCCATCCTCTCTCTCTCTCTTGTTTGTTTATTATTGAAGAGCATTAATATAAACAATTTAAGAAAAAGTTGAGAAAAATTGAAAAATGTCTTATATTTAAGTACAAGTTCACCTCCAAAATAAGGGTCATACTCCCTCTGGTCCCTATTATAAGAGGTAGTCAACCTTTTTACACATACCAATAAAAACATATTTGAATCATTTATTATGGGTTGATTTTACATTTTTACCCTCACTCATTTATTATACACACTTTCTCTTCCCTCCTTGCATTTATTAATATATAGGGATAGAAATGGAAAACATGCATTTATTACTTTAACTTTTACACATTACCTCTTATATTTTGAACCAAAAAATTTGCAATGTTACCTCTTATATTTAGAACCAGAGGGAGTATATATTTAGGAACGGGGAGAGTGGGAATATACCTTAAGTTCTTTTTTAATTGACCAATGCACCACTTTCTCTTTATATTGTGAATTTGTAATAGACTCCTTATTTAAACAAGATGGAGAGTAATAACCCTTAAATTCCACTTATTATCTAATTTCTGTGAGATTTTGCAGACTAGAAGGTAAAGTGGCTCTTGTGACAGGAGCAGCAAGTGGAATAGGCGAAGCAACAGTGAGACTCTTCGCCCAACATGGAGCCTTTGTTATAGCAGCAGACATCCAAGACCAACTCGGCCATCAACTCGCCGATTCCATACCCTCTAACTCAGTCACATACCATCACTGTGACGTCACAAAAGAATCCCAAGTCATAGAAACCATCAACTTCACCCTCCAAAAATACAAAACCTTAGACATCCTCTTCAGCAATGCCGGAATCCTCGGCCCCTTCTCCGGCATCCTCGACCTCGACCTCCTCGAATTCGACGCCATCATGTCGGTTAACCTCCGAGGCATGGTGGCAACCGTCAAGTACGCCGCACGTGCCATGGTCGAAAAAAATGTACATGGTTCCATCATATGTACCGCTAGCTTGGCTGCTTCCGTTGGAGGGTCCGGTCCTCTCGCCTATACGGCTTCGAAGCATGCGGTTCTCGGGCTGGTTCGATCGGTGTGTGGCGAGCTCGGCGAGCATGGGATTCGGGTTAATTGCGTGTCGCCGGCTGGTGTGGCTACGCCGTTAGCGTGCTCGGCGTTTAATGTGAAACCTCATGACGTTGAGGAAGCTATGTTGTTAAGGGGAAATCTTAAAGGGGTTGTGTTGAAGGCGAAGCATGTTGCGGAAGCTGCTTTGTTTCTTGCTTCTGATGAGTCTGTTTATGTTAGTGGACATAATTTGGTGGTTGATGGTGGCATCACTGTGGTTAATAAATTGTTTTCTAAAGAGTAATTATTTATTGATGAATCTATTTATGTTTAGCAATGGTTGGTGGAGAAGCATACTATACAGATCCATTGTGTCACTAATTGAGAAATCAATTAAGAGGTTGTGTGCGTAGTCCTTTTTCGTGCTTTAAGTTATTGTTTTTGGGATGTGGGGCCTCGGCTCACTACAAAAAAACATAGAATTACCGACGGAATTCCGTCGGTAATTTAAATCAAGTTACCGACGGAATTATTGACAGAAATTTTTCTGTTGGAAATTTCCTTGTCACTAATTAAATTAACGACAGAAATTTGGAATTACAAGCGGAATTCCGTCGATAAATTTACCGGCGGAAATTACCTGCGGAATTCCGTCATAAATTTTACTGGCGGAAATCACCGGCGGAATTCCATCAGTAAACTTTTAAAAACATTTTTTTATTTATGCCATGTGTCCCCTCTTGGACTCCGCCACGTGTCGCACGCTCTCGAATTCTCTGAAATGTGGCGAGTTGCTACTCAAACTCGTGGCCTCCTGTGCATGCTGATGCCTTAATTAGTTGAGCTATGAAGACCTTGTGATATTATTTGCAAACAATTATATTTATTATATATATACTACTACAAATATAATTATATTTAATCTTATATAAAGTTTACATTATATTTAAATTAATAGATTATGAAATATATTTAATTACTAATATATAATTTACATATTAATAATTATTATTTTATTATATATATTATTAAAAAATTTAACTTAAATTTGTAATAAATAACATATTACTTAATAAAAAATTCAAAATTAAATTTTAATAAATATATATATGTACATATTAATATTTAGAAAATATATTTATTAACTATTTTATATATAAAATAGTTAATAAATTAAAAGAAATAATCTTTTTTTTTAATATTTTTTAAAAATTACCAACGGAATTCCATCTGTAATTATTAAAAAATATTAAATAAATTACCGACGGAATTTTTATTAAATAATTAATTTTTTAATATTTTTTTTAAAATTACTGATAGAATTTCGTCGATAATTTATTAAAAAATAATAAATAAATTATAGACAAAATTCCGTCAGTATTTTTTTAAAAATATTAATTTTAATTTTTTTTAAAAAAAATTACTGACAGAATTCCGTCGGTAATTTATTAAAAAATAATAAATAAATTATCGACAGAATTCCGTAGGCAATTTTGAAAAAATATTAATTTTTAAATTTTTTTTGATAAAATTACCGACGAAATTCCATCTGTAATAATTACAGACGGAAATTCAGCAAGAAATTTGTCGGAAATTACCTGTTTTTTTGTAGTGGCTACCCCCCTAATTTTGGGGGCCTTCCCTTTTTTTTTCCTTTTTATACTCTTACATTTTACATTAAAAGAGTGACATTTTGATATATTATAGGTAAATACAGTTATATTTTCAATTTCTTATGATTTTTCAAAGATTAGGTAGTTTTAGTAAAAATACCTAATCTTTTAATGTATCAAAATGTCACTCTTTTAATGTAGAATATAAGAGTATAAAAAGGTAAAAAAAAAAAATACGGGAAGTTCCCCTAAATTGGGGGGTAGCCGAAGCCCCCATCCTTGTTTTTGTCATCATTGTTATAAAATATTGAAATAAGAGCTACACAAGAATTTGTTTTAGAATAACCCCACCTATTCCTTTCTCATTTTCATCCCTCTGCACCTTTACTTTTTCTAGCTATTAGATCAACATTTGAGTGTTTTATATTTGGTCTTACATAAAATGTCTTCCATTATCTTCATTTTTACAATATTAAATTATTCATATCAAAGTGCAGTTATTTAAATTTAATTTTTTAAAATTTAACATTTTAATAACTTCATAAAAGAATAAAATCTGAAACTTTCAAGTTTTAATAAAACAGATATAAGGAGGGAACATGTGAGAAGAGGATAGGAAGAGCAGACAGGACGGGGTTCTCTCCTTTTTTTTTTTTTTGGTTACAAGTTTGAATTTCCGGATATTCTAATTTGACTTACCTCACTTCAACCGGAGAATATAATTTACAGTGTTAAAAGTAAGTTAACATTAGAAGTTGTTATTTTGCTTGAAGGTTGAAATTAAACAAACCATAATTTGTGCCGACTTAGTACTTTGATACAAAATATAGGACCCAATCCTCCTATAATTAGTCATACAAACCTTGGGCTAGGAAAAACCACAACTAATAGAAATCAAGAAGAAAAAAAATATCAATAGGTTTGGGTCTCCTGAAGGAAGCTAGTTCGTGGCAATGTAAATTAAAAAATCAAGGTTTAAATCTTCGTTAGGAAATGTACCCACATTTAACACTCAATATTCAATAATGCTTTAAACATAATTACATCTAATAATATGATACTTGTGTTCTAGTAAAAACAAAAGAAGAAAGGAAAAAGTTATAGATAGCAAAAAGCATTATATAATTTACAAATTATCGTTATTTCACTTTAGCTTTTGAATATCCACTACTACAGAAAAATCCTATAGCAGCACTTTTTTTGACCCTATAGCAGCTCTTTTAAGCGCTGCTATAGCCAATACTGCAATAGGTCATATGACTTATTGCAGCGCTTATTTTGTGTTATGAGCGCCGCTATATGTCACCTATAGCGGTGCTAATAATCTCAAAAGCGCAGCTTTAGGTCATACCTATATGAATTTTTTTAAAAAGAAAGAAAATAGAATAACTATAGCAGCGTTCATTAAGTAATAAGCGCTACCAGCGCTTATTACTTAATGAGCGCTAGTATAGGTTACCCTATAGCAGCGCTTATTACTTAATGAGTGCTGGTATAGGCATTATTTTTTTAAAAAATATTCACTTATTTTTGTTTCACACCCTCCTGCATCAGTGCAAAAAACCAGCAACACTATCTATTCCAGCCAAACCATATATACATACACACCAGAAAAGTCATACTAATGTACAATAAAACCAACCATTGTAAGTTGAAAACAAAAGTATACTAATTAATGAATGGATTATCTAATGTTGGAGAAAAGAGGGTATACATAAGTGCACCATTCTTCAATTAGTGCATCCATTTTTTCCCTTGACAACATGAAGCAACGAGCGTCTGGTAATACTGCACGAACACATTTAAATGACAAGTAAATTTACTTGAAGTCTAACAAGTACAAACACATTAGAGTTGGAAAAATATAAAACCTACTGTCAGTGGGATGCCGAGTTGATCATGTGTGACGATATCGCGCATGTATTGCATCACATAGTAACCACAGTCGTTGTTATTGGGTTGGTAGGGGCACTGTAACAAGAAACACCAAATATATCATAAAAGAAACATTTACGTTTTATTTTAACTATAGATATATTGTTTCAAAAATTGAATAACTTTATAAAACCTGGACTGTTTGCCACTTATAAGCATCTTTTGGGTCAAGGGCTCTGGAATACTTCAACTGAACATCGGCCCGAAAACTAGTCAATACTCTGAAAAAGAAACATATTAAATTATTTTTATTAGTTAGGATGGGCATAAAGTGACAAATAATACAACGCATTCAAATAATGTTGACATTCACTTACCCATTGAAGAGACGCATCAAATCTGGGCGATTATCTGGGAGAGCAGATTCCACAGGATCCAAATAGTAAATTATGGATTCCTCTTGTGCCATCGGATTGATGACAAGCAAAATCCAATGTAGCCTAAAATGTTTTATAATGTTATGTCAGTATATATATCTATGATGCTCGGAACTAAAAATACGTATAGACTTACCCTGTATTAATTGGAGCTAAGAATAAAGTTATGGCTATTGCCTTTGAAGAGAAACGCCTTTGAATCGCTTTGAACTGGTCCTCACGTTTCGAGCCCGAAACTTGTGCTATCGAATAAGGGCTTATGAATTCGAACGAAACGTTGTGCCCGGCGATTATGACATGTTCATGCAGATGCCTTCATAGAAACCATACCAACTCCCAATTAGTGTAAAACTTATGACATTGAAAGAAACCACAATGCAAACGCATATATACCTGATCCATAAATTGATAATCGTCTCACCGACCCATCTTTGGTTAAGCACCTCCATTACCTGATCCTTAGAAAGAGCGTCAGTGAAATTTACCTCGTCAAATATAGGCTTGCTGAATGGAATGAAGGCAATAACATCGCGAGAAACGGTAGCTGCAAATGCTCTTAACCGAGCACGATATGGCGTTTCGACGCTTGTATCTTCAATCATAGGATCAGGCACTTGAACTTTTTTCTTACCCTTAGCTTTTGTTGCCTATAAACCATGTAAATAGAAAGTTTAAAAATTCATTCCAATAATTAAGAAGAGTGCTAGTTAAAATTAATTAGCAAATAATCACCTGTGGTAACGGATCGGTACGGGTACTCTTTTTCTTGATTTGAGCAGCTGAACCACGGGTACCTTTGACATCAGCCACTTGTGCTTTCTTTCCCATAAATTGGGTACCCTGTAAAAATATGTAAATAAAAGAGCGTTATTAAAAACAATGAATGCTTTTGGAAATGTTATTACTAAATAATTACTTGTGGTGTTGGCACAATCAAACCAATGGGCCAAGCAACGTATGCACCGATAACCTCTCCGACCCTAGTCATCAAATCAGGAGTAGGGAATGGTAACGAGGCCCAGTCGTTGTACGAGTATTCAATCAATACCCTCAGTGCATTTTTTGGCAACGGCGAGTTGTGCAGGGTCATGTTCGAAGTGTTGCAGACCTTGCCAACTGCAACAACCTCACTAAAAGATTGATCCGTATATAGCTTGCACTTTGTCTCGCCCTACGAAAGAGTTGTCAACATTAGGTCACAATCGATAATATAATAGAATCACTGTTAGTTTGTTAGTAGAAAATGTATGAACTACTTGAGGAATATCGGTCCTGGGCATCGTACAACTATCCCTGATGCTTGGACTCTCGATCGAAGGAATGTGACTTTGATGCACAAAGTTGGACTTTTGTGATGCAACATTGCTTTGCTGGAAGAATTCGAACATCTTCTCGTATCGTTGTTGCATTTCTTCATTCCGTCGTTCCATTTCCTCATGCCGACTTTGCATTTCCTCATTTTGTCATTCCATTTTCTCGTTGCGTCACTGCATCTCAAGCATCTCCTCCCTCATAGTAAGAACTTCATCTTGCAACGCTCTAACATCGCCTTTTGATGCCCTCTTTTTGCACCCAAAGTAAGATGAAGGCGTGACACCTACACCCGCACCCTGACCACGGCCCGAAAACTCAGGGCGATCAAGTGCTCTGCTGAGGAAATCGTCACTACCAAATTGGTTGACCTCATCAGGGTATTCTTGCGTTAACAAAACCTATAACAAGGAGGAAGGATTATTAGTTATTAACTTAGTAAAGTTACCATTTAGAAAAATTTAGAAAATCCAAGAGAATGACTTACACATCGTTCATGGACTCTTCTGACCTCTTCATGAACGATGGTACCGTCCGCCTCTGAGTGATCTCTGACCCAGAGGTTATGCCGTGGTGACCTACCGTCTAGGCCCTGTTCCTCAATCTGTCATGGTAAACCAAGTGAACGTATAAATTAATCACGTAAACATTTATTCATAATTTTGGAACCAAAAGCATTACTAACATATCATATCTTCCTCTAATTCAGGAAATGTCTTTCTTCCGCACATATACGGATACTTACAGCTCTTAGCCGCTTGGCTATTTTTTTTACTTCTTTCTTGGAACTCCTCAGTCAAACATTGTCGCACAAATTCATCCCAATGTTCTTGAGTAATTAACCCAGCATATAAAGATGGTGGCGTTGGAACGATCTCCCCGTCGTCATCTCTCAGGTAATACGTGGTCAAGTTGGAAAGATATCCTCGGTGCATTCTCGAAGCTTTCTTCAACACATAATCCCTGTGAGTATCGTCGATATCAAAGACAGTCTGTAACAACAAAAATCATATTCAATTTTGTAGTTACAATGTTATGATGACATATATGCCATTAATTGTAAAAATGTAGTTTACCTTAATCTCTAACCAAACCTCCTCATGTTTGTAGCCTGCTCTTCTCCAATCCGGAATAGTAATAGGAATTTTGTCCCAAACAGTTCACCCAATGTACCCTGAGAGAAGCTTTGCCGACTTTCTGGTAGCTTGGTTATTGTCGTTCCATTTAAGTCTTGTCTTTACTCCCTGAGCTCTGCGTGTGAGGAGTTTGCGGATAAGGGTCCTGCCACGAACAACATTCGCCTCATGTCTTGCTCTACCTTTAGCGATATCTACCTTGTTACTAGGTTGTTCTTCTTCCTCCTGGTCACTAGGGGGATACATTCTCCTGTAAAAAAATTAGACAAGACATGATTTTGCTGCATATACATATAATCATGCTAAGTGTATGCGAATTAAATGAAATAATTCATAGTGTAAAACATAAATACATACAAACTGAGGGCTTTCGCCTCTTTTTCCTCCTTCTTATATTGTCTATAATTGTATGCTTCCTCTTTTTTGTTGGATTTAGGGTTGTGTTTACCCAAATTCCTTCTTCATGATTGCGTCTTACATAAACGGGCTAATCTTCTTCATCATACCCGTCTGCATCAAAGTCTTCTGACAGTAATGTCTCAAAGGAAGGAACATCTTCTATCACATTCATATCATCATCACCACTTTCATCATTAACTTGCTCAGAATAATTTTTATTCGACTGCATGAAAACTGACCAATTCTTCTTAGAAGGATCGGCAATGTAAAACACTTGTGATACTTGAGATGGTAGAATGAAAGGATCATCCTTATATCCAACTTTAGAAAGGTCGACCGATATAAACCCAAATTAATCTAACCGCCATCTACTGTGGTTGTTAACCCACTGACACCGGAACACGGGAACTCTGAACATGGTGTAATCTAACTCCCAAATGCAATCAATCACACCAAAGTATGCCATCTGAGCATATATGGGATTTGTATCTCTTGCACTGGATATATGCCACCCCTCGGCAACAAGTGTGGCTCCACTATTTTGCATGGTGCTTTTTTCATCCTAGCCTTTTGTATAGAATATGTAACAATTGATTGCATAGCCGATATAAGAAAATGCGTGCAAACTCGGTCCTTTCGACAGCCAGAACAATCTTTCACCAACCGATCTAGCATTAAGCTCAACCTGCTGACAAATGCGTGCATTGAACCATCTAATGAAATGTTTGTTGTGCTCCTTTGTGATCAAACTCTCATTCCTATCACCGTGTATTTCACGAAGGATATTTTTGTGTTCTTCAATGAATTGTTCAACCTTAGGAGTGTTGTGAAGAATGTATGTGCGCCAACCCCCTTTCAGCATTCGAAATGCGTAATAGCTTGAACCCACTTATTCCTTTCCCCATTAATCGCTCATCGTGACAAGACTTTGGCAAGCCAATAGGTTCAACATTTGATAAGTAATCAGCACACAAATCACTCGCTTCTTCAACGATGTATCGTACAGTAATACAACCCTCTGGTCGATATCTGTTTTTGACATACCCCTTTAAAACTTTCATGAACCGTTCAATTGGGTACATCCATCTCAAATAGACTGGGCCTCACAATTGAACCACTTTGACCAAGTGTACAGTAAGGTGAACCATGATGTCAAAGAATGAAGGGGGAAATACATTTCAAGTTCGCACAGGGTACAAACGATCTGCCTCTGCAAATCCTACAACTTCGTTGTATCAACCACTTTACTACAAATGAGCTTGAAGAACATACAAAGTCCGGTGATTGTGCTCCGCAGTTTCTTGGGTAAAATGCTGCGTATGCCAACCGGTAAGAAATTTTGCATCAGTACGTGGCAATCATGAGATTTCAGGTTCTTCAACTTCAACTCTTTCACGGATACAAGGTTCTTTACATTTGAGGAGTAGCCCTCTGGAACTTTGATTCCACTCAGAAACTCATAGAATGATCTTTTCTCTTTCCTCGAAAGGGTGTAAGCAGCTGGAGGTAAATAAGTGCGGTATCCCTTCTCGACAGGTGCCAACTCTTGTCTTATTCCCATCTTGAGCATATCTAACCTTGAATTGACACCATCCTTACTTTTTCCTTGCATTTTTAGTAACGTGCCAATTAGGTTATCACATATGTTTTTTTCAATATGCATCACATCAAGAAAGTGCCTGACATATAAGGACTTCCAATACGGGAGTTCAAAGAATATGGACCTCTTCTTCCAGCCACTTGTCAATACATTTTTAGGAAAAGGCTTGCCATAATCATTCTCCACCACATTCACCTTTTCAAGAATGTCTTCCCTGGTCAATAATCTTGGTGGCCTACCTTCTTCTGAACTCCCGTTAAATGCCTTCTTCCACCTCCGCCAACGATGCCTTAACGGTAAGAACCTCCGATGTCCCATGTAAACATTTTTTCTACAGTGATCCAGTCGCATCGAATGGGTATCATCTTCACATATAGGGCACACATCATATCCTTTGATGCTGCATCCGGATAAATTACCATACGCTGGGAAGTCATTTATTGTGCCAAACAACATGGCCCTCAATTTGAAACTTTCTTCCTTACAGCCATCAAAAACCGTCTCACCCGAATCCCACATATGCTTCAAGTCTTCAATCAAAGGATCCAAGTACACGTCTATATCGTTGCCGGGCTGTCTACGCCCGGAAATAAGCATGGAAAGCATCATAAACTTGCGTTTCATGATTAAATTTGGGGGGAGGTTATATATCATCAGAATCACCGGCCATGTGCTGTGAGTACTACTCTGAACCCCATGAGGGTTGATTCCATCGGTTGCCAATGCAAGCCGTAGGTTTCTTGGTTCTTCACCAAACTCAGGGAACTCGTAATCAATTTTTTTCCATTGGGGGGCGTCGGCGGGGTGCCTAAGCTTGATGTCTTGAATCCTCTCATCAGCGTGCCATGTCAAAAGTCTTGCAACATCCGCATGACTGTACATGCGCTTGAATCTTGGAATGATCGGAAAGTACCACAAGACTTTAGAAGGACTCTTACCTTTCTTTCCATACCGAGATGTGCTGCATTTAGGACACTTCTCCAACGACGCATACTGGTTCCGGAATAAAATACAGTCGTTGGGACATGCATGTATTTTCTCATATTTCATACCGGTAGACCGGAGAATTTGCTTTGCCTCGTATGTTTTTGAGGGGAGTACGTTTCCTTCTGGGAGTATATCTCACAGAGCGGATAGTAGAGCAGTGAAACTTGCATCACTCCAACTGTATCGCTCCTTCAGGTTATACAATTTAAGCACATCACGCAATCTGGTGTATTTACTGCATCCCACATATAGAGGCGTCTCTGCATCGCTCTTCAGTGTCTCAAACATTTCAGGATCCTCCTCACCCACCACATTCAACGTTTCTTCAAGATCATCACTGTCATCACACATGTCTGTGTCAACCACATTTGAAGCGCTACTAACATCAGGTACCCGGTCTCCGCCAGAACACTCATACATCTCACCATGCTTTGTCCAACCACTACTACAGCAAAAGCCTATAGCAGCGCTTTTTTTGACCCTATAGCAGCGCTTTTAAGCGCTGCTATAGCCAGTGCTGCAATAGGTCATATGACCTATTGCAGCGCTTATTTTGTGTTATGAGCGCTGCTATAGGTTACCTATAGCAGCGCTCATAATATGAAAAGCGCAGCTTTAGGTCATACATATATGAATTTTTTTTTAAAAAAATAAAATAGAATACCTATAGCAGCGCTTATTACGTAAAAAGCGCTGCTATAGGGTAACCTATACCAGCGCTTATTACGTAATAAGCGCTGCTATAGGCATTATTTTTTTTAAATATTCACTTATTTTTGTTTCACAACCTCCTGCATCAGTGCAAAAAACCAGCAACACTATCCATTCCAGCCAAACCATATATACATACACACCAGAAAAGTCATACTAATATTGTACAATAAAACCAACCATTGTAAGTTGAAAACAAAAGCATACTAATTAATAAATGGAACATCTAATGTTGGAGAACAGAGGGTATACATAAGTGCACCATTCTTCAATTATTGCATCCATTTTTTCCCTTGACAACATAAAGGAGCGAGCGTCTGGGTAATACTGCACGAACACATTTAAATGACAAGTAAATTTACTTGAAGTCTAACAAGTACAAACACATTAGATTTGGAAAAATATAAAACGTACTGTCAGTGGGATGCCGAGTCGATCATGTGTAACGATATCTCGCATGTATTGCATCACATAGTAACCACAATCGTTGTTATTGGGTTGGTAGGGGCACTGTAACAAGAAACACCAAATATATCATATAAGAAACATTTACGTTATATTTTAACTATGGATATATTGTTTCAAAAATTGAATAACTTTATAAAACCTGGACTTGTTGCCACTTATAAGCATCTTTCGGGTCAGGGGCTCTGGAATACTTCAACTGAACATCGGCCCGAAAACTAGTCAATACTCTGAAAAAGAAACATATTAAATTAATTTTATTGGCTAGGATCGGGCATAAAGTGACAAATAATACAACGCATTCAAATAATGTTGACATTCACTTACCCATTGAAGAGACGCATCAAATCTGGGCGATTATCTGGGAGAGCAGATTCCACAGGATCCAAATAGTAAATTATGGGTTCTTCATGTGCCATCGGATTGATGACAAGCAAAATCCAATGTAGCCTAAAATGTTTTATAAGATTATGTCAGTATATATATCTATGATGCTCGGAACTAAAAATATGTATAGACTTACCCTGTATTAATTGGAGCTAAGAATAAAGTTCTAGCTGTTGCCTTTAAAGAGAAACGTCTTTGAATCGCTCTGAACTGGTCCTCACGTTTCGAGCCCGGAACTTGTGCTATCGAATAAGGGCTTATGAATTCAAACGAAACGTTGCGCCCGGCGATCATGACATGTTCATGCAGATACCTTCATAGAAACCATACCAACTCCCAATTAGTGTAAAACTTATGACATTAAATGAAACCACAATGGAAACACATATATACCTGATCCATATATTGATAACCGTCGCACCGACCCATCTTTGGTTAAGCACCTCCATTACCTGATCTTTAGACAGAGCGTCAGTGAAATTTACCTCGTCAAATATAGGCCTATTGAATGGAATGAAGACAATAGCATCGCGAGAAACGGTAGATGCAAATGCTCTCAACCGAACACGATATGGCGTTTCGACGCTTGTATCTTCAATCACAGGATCATGCACTTGAACTTTTTTCTTACCCTTAGCTTTTGGTGCCTATAAACCATGTAAATAGAAAGTTTAAAAATTAATTCCAATAATTAAGAAGAGTGCTAGTTTAAATTAATTAGCAAATAATCACCTGTGGTAACGGATCGGTACGGGTACTCTTTTTCTTGATTTGAGCAGCTGAACCACGGGTACCTTTGACATTAGCCACTTGTGCTTTCTTTCCCATAAATTGGGTACCCTGTAAAAACAAGTAAATAAAGGAGCGTTATTCAAAAACAATGAATGCTATTGGAAATTTTATTACTAAATAATTACCTGTGGTGTTGGCACAATCAAACCAATGGGCCAAGCAACGTATGCACCGACAACGTCTCCGACCCTAGTCATCAAATCAGGAGTAGGGAATGGTAACGAGGCCCAGTCGTTGTACGAGTATTCAATCAATACCCTTAGTGCATTTTCAGGCAACGGTGAATTGTGCAGGGTCATGTTCGAAGTGTTGTAGACCTTGCCAACCGCAACTACCTCACTGAAAGATTGATCCGTATACAGCTTGCACTTTGTCTCGCCCTACGAAAGAGTTGTCAACATTAGGTCACAATCGATAATATAACAGAATCACTGTTAGTTTGTTAGTAGAAAATGTATGAACTACCTGAGGAATGTCAGCCCTGGGCATCGTACAGCTATCCTTGATGCTTGGACTCTCGACGGAAGGAATGTGACTTTGATGCACGAAGTTGGACTTTTGTGATGCAACATTGCTTTGCTGGAAGAATTCATACATCTTCTCGTATCGTTGTTGCATTTCTTCATTCCGTCGTTCCATTTCCTCGTGCCATCTTTGCATTTCCTTATTCCGTCGTTCCATTTCCTCGTTGCGTCGTTGCATCTTAAGCATCTCCTCCCTCATAGTAAGAACTTCATCTTGCAACGCTCTAACATCGCCTTTTGATGCCCTCTTTTTGCGCCCAAAGTAAGACGAGGGCGTGACGCCTACACCCGCACCCCGAACACGGCCTGAATACTCAGGGCGATCGAGTGCTCTGCTGAGGAAATCGCCACTGCCAAAAGTGTTGACCTCGTCAGGGCATTCTTGCGTTAACAAAACCTATAACAAGGAGAAAGGATTATTAGTTATTCACTTAGCAAAGTCACCGTTTAGAAAAGATTTAGAAATTCCAAGAGAATGACTTACACATCATTCATGGACTCTTCTGACCTCTTCATGAATGATGGTACCGTCCGCCTGCGAGTGACCTCTGACCCAGAGGCCATGCCGTGGTGGCCTACAGTCTAGGCCCTGTTCCTCAATCTGTCATGGTAAACCAGTTGAACGTATAAATTAATCACGTAAACATTTATTCATAATTTTGGAACCAAAAGTGTTACTAACATACCATATCTTCCTCCAATTCAGGAAATGTCTTTCGTCCGCCCATATACGGATACTGACTGCTCTTAGCCGCTTGGCTATTTTTTTTACTTCTTTCTTGGAACTCCTCAGTCAAACGTTGTCGCACAAATTCATCCCAATGTTCTTGAGTAATTAACCCAGCATATATAGATGGTGGCGTTGGAACGATCTCCCCTTCGTCATCTCTCAGGTAATACGTGGTCAAGTTGGAACGATATCCCCGGTGCATTCTCGAAGCTTTCTACAGCACATAATCCCTGTGAGTATCGTCGATGTCAAAGACAGTCTGTAACAACAAAAATCATATTCAATTTGTTAGTTACAATGTTATGATGACATATATGCCATTAATTGTAAAAATGTAGTTTACCTTAATCTCTAACCAAACCTCCTCATGTTTGTCGCCTGCTCTTCTCCAATCCGTAATAGTAATAGGGATTTTGTCCCGAACAGTGCACCCAATGTAACCCGAGAGGAGCTTCGCCGACTTTCCAATAGCTTGGTTATTTGAATTCCTTTTAAGTCTTGTCTTTACTCCCTGAGCTCTGCGTGTGAGGAGTTTGCGCATAAGGGTCCTGCCACGAACAACATTCGCCTCATGCCTTGCTCTACCTTCAGCAATAGCTACCTGTTCACTAGGTTGTTCTTCTTCCTCCTGGCCACTATGTTGTTCTTCTTCCTCCTGTCACTATGGGGATCCATTCTCCTGAAAAAAAAATTAGACAAGAAATGATTTTAGTACATATACATATAATCATGCTAATTGTATGCGAACTGAGGGCTAAAAAATTCATAATGTACAACATAAATACATACAAACTGAGGGCTTTCGGCTCTTTTTCCTCTTTGTTATATTGTCTACAATTGTCTGCTTCCTCTTTTTTGTTGGATTTAGGGTTGTGTTTACCCAAATGCCTTCTTCATGATCACGTCTTACATAAACGGGCTCATCTTCGTCATCATACTCGTCTGCATCAAAGTCTTCTGACAGTATTGTCTCAAAGGAAGGAACATCTTCTATCACATTCATATCATCATCACTACTTTCATCATCAACTTGCTCGGAATAATTTTTGTTTGACTGCATGACAACTGACCAATTCTTCTTAGAAAGATCCTCAACGTAAAACACTTGTGCTGCTTGAGACGGTAGAATGTAAGGATCATCCTTATATCCAACTTTAGAAAGGTCAACCGATATAAACCCAAATTCATCTAACCACCGTCCACTGTGGTTGTTAACCCACTGACACCGGAACACGGGAACTCTGAACATGGTGTAATCTAACTCCCAAATGCAATCAATCACACCAAAGTATGCCATCTGCGCATATATGGGATTTGTATCTCTTGCACTGGATATATGCCACCCCTCGGCAACAAGCATGACTCCACTATTTTGCATGGTGCTTTTTTCATCCTGGCCTTTTGTATAGAATGTGTAACCGTTGATTACATAGCCGGTATAAGAAAATGCGTGCAAACCCGGTCCTTTCGACAGCCAGAACAATCTTTCACCAACCGATTTGGCATTAAGCTCAACCTGCTGACAAATGCGTGCATTGAACCATCTAATGAAATGTTTGTTGTGCTCCTTTGTGATCAAACTCTCATTCCTATCACCGTGTATTTCACGAAGGAGATTTTTGTGTTCTTCAACGAATGGTTCAACCTCAGGAGTGTTGTGAAGAATGTACAAGTGCGCCAACTCTCTTTCAGCATTCGAAATGCGTAATAGCTTGAACCCACTTATTCCTTTCTCCGTTAATCGCCCATCGTGACGAGACTTGGGCAAGCCAACAGGTTCAACATTTGATAAGTAATCGGCACACAAATCACTCGCTTCTTCAACGATGTATCGTTCAGCAATACAACCCTCTGGTCGATATCTGTTTTTGACATACCCCTTTAAAACTTTCATGAACCGCTCAATCGGGTACATTCATCTCAAATAGACTGGGCCGCACAGTTGAACCTCTTTGACCAAGTGTACAGTAAGGTAAACCATGATGTTAAAGAATGAAGGGGGAAATACATTTCAAGTTCGCATAGGGTACAAACAATCTGCCTCTGCAAATCCGGCAACTTCGTTGTATCAACCACTTTACTACAAATAAGCTTGAAGAACATGCAAAGTCTGGTGATCGTGGTCCGCAGTTTCTTGGGTAAAATGCTGCGTATGCCAACCGGTAAGAAATTTTGCATCAGGACGTGGCAATCATGAGATTTCAGGTTCTTCAACTTCAACTCTTTTACAGATACAAGGTTCTTTACATTTGAGGAGTAGCCCTCTGGAACTTTGATTCCACTAAGAAACTCACAGAATAATCTTTTCTCTTTCCTTGAAAGGGTGTAAGCAACTGGAGGTAAATAAGTGCGGTATCCCTTCTCGACATGTGCCAACTCTTGTCTTATTCCCAGCTTGAGCATATCTAACCTTGAATTGACAACATCCTTACTTTTTCCTTGCATATTTAGTAACGTGCCAATTAGGTTATCACATATGTTTTTTTCAATATGCATCACACCAAGAAAGTGCCTGACATATAAGGAATTCCAATACGGGAGTTCGAAGAATATGGACCTCTTCTTCCAGCCACTTGTCAATACATTTTTAGCAAAAGGCTTGCCAAAATGATTCTCCACCGCATTCACCTTTTCAAGAACGTCTTCCCCGGTCAATAATCTTGGTGGCCTACCTTCTTCTGAGCTCCCGTTAAATGCCTTCTTCCACCTCCGCCAACGATGCCTTAACGGTAAGAACCTCCGATGTCCCATGTAAACATTTTTCCTGCAGTGATCCAGTCGCATCGAATGGGTATCATCTTTGCATATAGGGCAAGTACCATATCCTTTGACGCTGTATCCGGACAAATTACCACACGCTGGGAAGTCATTTATTGTGCCAAACAACATGGCCCTCAATTTGAAACTTTCTTCCTTACAGCCATCAAAAACCGTCTCACCCGAATCCCACATATGCTTCAAGTCTTCAATCAAAGGATCCAAGTACACGTCTATATCGTTGCCGGATTGTCTACGCCCGGAAATAAGCATGGAAAGCATCATAAACTTGCGTTTCATGATTAAATTTGGGGGGAGGTTATATATCATCAGAATCACCGGCCATGTGCTGTGAGTACTACTCTGAACCCCATGAGGGTTGATTCCATCGGTTGCCAATGCAAGCCGTAGGTTTCTTGGTTCTTCACCAAACTCAGGGAACTCGTAATCAATTTTTTTCCATTGGGGGTCGTCGGCGGGGTGCCTAAGCTTGATGTCTTGAATCCTCTCATCAGCGTGCCATGTCAAAAGTCTTGCAACATCCGCATGACTGTACATGCGCTTGAATCTTGGAATGATCGGAAAGTACCACAAGACTTTAGAAGGACTCTTACCTTTCTTTCCATACCGAGATGTGCTGCATTTAGGACACTTCTCCAACGACGCATACTGGTTCCGGAATAAAATACAGTCGTTGGGACATGCATGTATTTTCTCATATTTCATACCGGTCGACTGGAGAATTTGCTTTGCCTCGTATGTTTTCGAGGGGAGTACGTTCCCTTCTGGGAGTATATCTCGCAGAGCGGATAGCAGAGCAGTGAAACTTGCATCACTCCAACCGTATCGCGCCTTCATGTTATACAATTTAAGCACCACACGCAATCTGGTGTATTTACTGCATCCCACATACAGAGGCGTCTCTGCATCGCTCTTCAGTGTCTCAAACATTTCAGGATCCTCCTCACCCACCACATTCAACATTTCTTCAAGATCATCGCTCTCATCACACATGTTTGTGTCAACCACGTTTGAAGCGCTACTAACATCAGGTACCCGGTCTCCACCAGAACACTCATACGTCTCACCATGCTTTGTCCAACGTGTATAGGACGGATCGATCCCATGACAGAATAAATGGCCCAATAAGTCAAGAGGACGGAGAAGCTTTCCATACAAACACGACATACAGGGGCATACAATTCTGTTAGAATTCTCTGCATGCTCAGCAGCAAATTCAATGAATTCTTTTGCTCCATCTATATATTCCTTTGAACGTCGATCACAAGACATCCATTTCCGATCCAACATTATAACCTACTAAAGGAAAGTGGAAGTAAGATCGATGTGCATGACTTAATCATTAGGTAGCCACCTTACGATGTTACCTTATTTTTTTAACAAAAATTCGGCAGCATAACGGCTACAAAATGAACATTCCCAGGCTCAAGGCCCTATCTTTTTAATTAGAAATGGATAGCCCACAAAACACCAATCATTAACTCAGTAATTTTCCAGTAGTCATCAACAACAGAATTCACAGAGAATTTATACATATAGCATTAATGGGCACAATAACACAATATCTACCATTCATGGATATTTTCAAATATTGCACAATTACTACCACATCAAACTTAGTTATAAGAGTTTAATGAAACAACAATAATATTATTCATAATTCAATGGAGGAAGGAAATTTAAAAGTATACCTTCTATGTGGCGAAGTTAATTAATAAAAGCTCTCAATCACACCGAAAGTTTCTCACTTTTGGTCCCCCGTTTCCGCCAACAAACTATTAGGCAATTGTAGGCTCCTATAAAAAATATTATGTAAACATAATTACAGTTATAGAATTTCATTTTAAGAAATAAAGAAATCAATCATACTATGACTATTTTTCGAATACATAAAGGCAAGCAAAAGCTTGAATTAAACTACCATTACATACTCCTACTATGACTATTAAAACTTATCAATTCATAAATAATTCGGTTTCTGTGGCCAAAATTCATTATACATGAGCTTAATTAGTATTAAAACACACTCTTTGTCATGGTAAATTGACAGCCATTGTTTTGAATATATGTACACTTATCATGGGAAATTGAAAAACACATTTGCAACCCCATTATTAGTTCAATCTTGCTCCAAATTAAGTCTAATCAAGATTTTAGTAAGTTCCAAACCGAAATCACCTTCAATGGCGTGGATGATGAACAATACCCACAATTCATATTATAGTATATCCAGAAGGTTTTGAATTTTTTTCAACAAGTTTAAATCTGTCGGTGGCAAATGACTAATTGATCTAGCTATATAGGTTTTCAGTTTTGGATATCTTCAAGATTTAGCCCTATTATCCTTGAAATGCGAACTAATTTAATTACAAAAAAAAATTCAATGGTTGAAAATTGTATATTTCTGTTACCCACAGTTAAATAAATTAAAAATAAATGGAAAGTTGGATCATTTAGCAGATATAATCCATTAAATGTTACTTTATTCTAAGAGGAAACTGGAAATAATACCATCAATTCATTGTTGGCGTGCGTGGTTGAACAAAAAAAATTGTTGGCGTCGTTTTTTTATCAGTGTACTATTATCTCACATCATAATTTAAAAAATCTGAAGTTGTTCATTCTCGATGTACTGTAATTTTTGCGAGAAATCTGACCAAATATACATGCATTCCCCAAATCGAAATCCTCATACCCCAAATCTAACCAAAGAGTAACCTTCCATTTACATGGTTCACAAATTTTGAAATCCCCATACCCCAAATCGAAGCTCAAACAGAAACTCTCAAATCAGAGAAATGGAAGCACGAGAACGAAACTCACCTGATGAAGGATTCTTCGCCGTTCGCCGCCGAAATCACCACCAAAGCACAAGGACGAAATCTGGGTGAAGTGAACGTTGGGAGAAGAAGCGAAGAATGAGAGGGCCGAAGTGTTTGGGAGGGAAATGAAAAAATGGGGCAGAGGGAAATGGAAACTCACGTGGGTGTTTAACATGTCAGGCAAATAAAATAATAACTAAAAAGCCTATCCCAGCGCTTTTTACCTAAAAAGCACTGGAATAGGTATTAAAAATTAAAAAAGAAAACTGGGGGACTCAGAAATTATTAAATAATAAGGACAAGGTTACATATATTCAGGGGATTAAATATATTTGGGAATGGCCTATTCCAGCGCTTTTTACCTAAAAAGCGCTGGAATAGGTATTAAAAATTAAAAAAAAAACTGGGGGACTCAGAAATTATTAAATAATAAGGACAAGGTTACATATATTCAGGGGATTAAATATATTTGGGAATGGCCTATTCCAGCGCTTTTTACCTAAAAAGCGCTGGAATAGGTATTCAAAATTAAAAAAAAAAACTGGGGGACTCAGAAATTATTAAATAATAAGGACAATGTTACATATATTCAGGGGATTAAATATATTTGGGAATTGCCTATTCCAGCGTTTTTTACGTACAAAGCGCTGGAATAGGTATTAAAAATTAAAAAAAAACTGGGGGACTCAGAAATTATTAAATAATAAGGACAATTTTAAATATATTCAGGGGACTAAATATATTTGAGTAATGGCCTATTCCAGCGCTTTTTACGTACAAAGCGCTGGAATAGGTATTAAAAATTAAAAAAAATAAACTGGGGGACTCAGAAATTATTAAATAATAAGGACAATTTTAAATATATTCAGGGGACTAAATATATTTGAGTAATGGCCTATTCCAGCGCTTTTTACGTACAAAGCGCTGGAATAGGTATTAAAAATTAAAAAAAATAAATTGGGGGACTCATAAATTATTAAATAATAAGGACAAGGTTAAATATATTCAGGGGACTAAATATATTTGAGAAATGTCCTATTCCAGCGCTTTTTACCTAAAAAGCGCTGGAATAGGTATTAAAAATTAAAAAAAAAAACTGGGGGACTCAGAAATTATTAAATAATAAGGAAAAGGTTAAATATATTCAGGGGATTAAATATATTTCAGATAAGGTTCAGAGAATTAATTTCAAAGGAAATCACCTATATAAAGACAAACCTGGGATGTAATTTAGACATTATTAAATAAAAGAGATTATTTTAAATTAATCTTCTGGACCTATCCCAGCGCTTATAATTATTTATAAAGCGCTGGGATAGGTCTTATGTACCTATCCCAGCGCTTACGTTTGGTAAGCGCTGTTATTGTTGTGCTGCAATAGGACATTTCTGTAGTAGTGAACGTGTATAAGACGGATCGATCCCATGACAGAAAAATGGCCCAACAAGTCAAGAGGATGGAGAAGCTTTCCATACAAGCACGACATACAGGGGCATATGATTTAACCTTTGCCTAATGCGCCTTGGGGTTAAAATCACAATAATTACCAAGGATTGTGTAAAGTGGCACAATCCCGGATCGTTTCACTTGAGGAGTCCATCTAAACAACCTAAGCTAACTAAATGCAATTAAAACAATAAAAAGGTCTGGGGGGTTTTGGTTTGAAGATTCATTTACTAAAGCTATTAACAAAAGCAATTACTTGTTTTTAGTGTTTTAGATTAATAAGTGAAAAGTGAAAACAGTTTGGATTAGGGGTGATTTTATAAAATGGGCTTTGGTAGTGCTTCAGTGACTCAAATGCTTCTTTCAAAATGATAAGTGGGAGTTTAATTTACCAAGTCTAATTGAAAGATCCCCAAGCAACCACTAGGGGTCCACTAGCCCTAATTAATGACTAATCTAGCAACCACTTTCATAGCCATTACTTAGGGTTAGTGTTAAGATCCACTTGGTTTGTGAAATGCCTTGAAACAAATGCAATTTAACTCTCATGAAGTGCAATCACATCATCATGCATGGAAGAAATTGACTATAACCACTAGCAACCACTAAAATGGCTAAAACCAAGAATACAACCACAAGTAGATAGGAAATTGTATCTCAATCACATTCAATTCAAAGCATACACAATATAGTTCACAAACATAGATAGCAACCACATATCCCAAGTCTTAAATCCAAATACAAGACCAATACAAAAGAGTATAAGCCAAATACAAAGGAAATAAGAAATTGTAAACTAGAAACTCCCCTATGTTGGTCCATGAAGCTAGAGCCACCTTCACACCACCAAAGCACCAAGAACTTAGCCTCTCATGTCTTCAAACTCGTGCCCAAGAGGACCCATGATGATAGCTTCCATGAATGAAGAAGATAGAAGGAAATGTGGTGTGGAAATGGAAGGTGGAAGGAGAAAGAACAAGAAAATCAGCAACAATGGAGGTGGAAATGAGTGGGGATGAGAGGATTTGAGTGAGGAATGAAGAAGAACAAGAGGAACCCTGGGAGAGGGCTGGTTTTCGGACCTGAGGAAGCTTCGATTTTTCTATTTTAGGGTGTTAGAAACTATTTATAATCCCTCAGAGACCCTAAAATCGTGTCAGATTTCGCAGATACTAGGCACTTCGCCGTGGGCTCGCCGCGGCGAGAGCCACGGCGAGCTCACGTTGGTTCTGGAATTTGCTGGGGAGTTCGCCGTGAGTTCGCCGCGGCGAACTCACACTGGTTCTGCCTTTTCTTGTATTTCTCGCCGTCAGTTCGCCGTGGCTAACGCCGCGGCGAAGAGACATTGATTCTGTTTCTCTCTTCGCTTCCTTCTTCTTCCCCGTCCAGAATTCTTCGCTACAACTTGTCTCCTTAATTTGGGCATGTTTCTTCTATGATCTACAAATAAAATCAAGCCAGAGGTAGCATCAAATGTTCTTGAAAATAGGTTAACAATAATTTATGCTAACTATGCGCAAATTGCCCTTGACTAGAATAAATTCCAACAAAGTGTGCAAAAGCCAGAAATTACCCTAATTAGGTGCAATTACCCCAAGAACATGCAATAATCTACTGATTTTATCAATGAAAAGTGTATAAAAATATGGTGCAATCAGCATACAATTCTGTTAGAATTCTCTGCATGCTCAGCGGCAAATTCAATGAATTCTTTTGCTCCATCTATATATTCTTTTGAACATCGATCACAAGACATCTATTTCTGATCCAACATTATAACCTACTAAAGGAAAGTGGAAGTAAGATCGATGTGCATGATTTAATCATTAGGTAGCAACCTTACGATGTTACCTTATTTTTTTAACAAAAATTCGGCAGCATAACGGCTAAAAAATGAACGTTCCCAGGCTAAAGGCCCTCTCTTTTAATATAAAAATGGATAGCCCACCACAACAGAACTCATCACAGAGCATATATTCACAGGCAGAAAAACTCAATTATAGCTCACAAATCCAATTCCACATGGCAATCATTTCATAAAAGTACATTAAACGACCACACAGTAGTCTTAGCACCTAACATAGCATATAATGTACCTGATTCAATTCTCTAACTTGTCTTTAGGTGGAGGATGAAAATGTGGACCAAGAAAATGCTTGTTCAAATTCCTACAACATATAAATAACATAATTAGATCAACCTTTAATTAATGTGACCTTCCAAACTTAAGGGAAGCATAATTTCACAAATAATTTTAATATAATTTCTAGCATCAACCTTGCATTCCACAAATTGGATAGCAAGAAGATAGGGAATAAAGAGATCATTGAGAGAAATAATCGATTTAAATTGAACACAAATTAGCAATGGACATGAATTGAGAGAAAATAATTTTAACCATAATGGTTTTAACACTCTGACTATCTCTCTAACATCTTTTTCCCCACTTATTATCATATAATCAACTCAACACCTCAAAGCCCAATTCAGTTATTTAACTTGTATCAAATACAATGGTAACAATCTGTTCACCCATTGTTTATGCCTAAATGATAAAGAAGCGTAGGTCTACTAGAAATCTCAGCACATCAAGAATTTCAATGACCATTCAAAGTATACATGAAGAAGACTAAAAGAATGCTTCTCCAACATGATAGCATCTCCATGCAGTGACTATGTATTCCATTCCAATGAACTAAACTATTTCAAGTCAATTCTTCCGCTAGACACCACTCCCATTTCCCAACATACACAATTTTTCCATTAACTGGTAAATCAAGTACGTCTATGGCTGTCCATCAAAGAGAACCGTTTATAAAAACAAATCCAATATAGCATACACAAAATGATAGTTGCTACAAATTGAGAAACTCAACAGGGAAAACAAATCAGAGAACAAACAAATAAAATAGCAACCACCTCCTCATTGAAACCAGAAAAAAAATCAGAGAACAAATAAAAACAGAACATGTATATAGATACGAGAAATGGCAGTAATGGTGCCAAAACCTGAAGGATCTGGGATCCGAAGAAGTGCACAACGAGGAGTTGTTTGATAATGATAGTAGCAACGAGATTTGAGAAGAAGATGAAGATTGAAGAAGGATTTGCTGGAAGAGAGAAGACGAAAATAAAGAAAGTGTGCTTTGGGTTTTTTTTTTCTTTTTGCAAACACAAGTGCGGCGCGCGGCAAGTGAAAAAGAAGCTAAGGGTTAATGAAAGGGTCGGAGGGAAATGGGGAAGACTTAACGTGGGTAATGAATTTTTTAAATGGGGAAAACATATCCCAACGCTTATTATAAAATAAGCGCCGGGATTAGCCCATAAATTTTTTTAAAAAATTCTGAAATAATTTAGAAAAAAAATTATAAAACTGAAACATAAAATATTAATTAAAAACATATCCTAGCACTTGCCACGTATAAAGCGCTGGGATAGGCCATGGAAAATAAAAAAAAATTGAAAAACATATTCTACAATATTCAGATAAGTACAAAGAGAACAGATAAAATATTAATTAAAAAATTGTTTTATGAGGCATATCCCAGTGCTTTCCACGTACAAAGCGCTGGGATAGGCCATGGAAACTAAAAAAATTTTGAAAAACATATTCTACAACATTCAGATAAGTACAAAGAGAACAGATAAAATATTAATTAAAAAATTGTTTTATGAGCCCTATCCCAGCGCTTTCCAAGTACAAAGCGCTGGGATAGGCCATGGAAAATAAAAAAAATTGAAAAACATATTCTACAATATTCAGATAAGTACAAAGAGAACAGATAAAATATTAATTAAAAAATTGTTTTATGAGGCCTATCCCAGCGCTTTCCATTTACAAAGTGCTGGGATAGGCCATGGAAAATAAAAAAAATTAAAAAACATATTCTAAAAGAATCAGATAAGTACAAAGAGAACAGATAAAAATATTAATTAAAAATTTGTTTTATGAGGCCTATCCCAGCGCTTTCCATGTTTAAAGCGCTAGGATAGGCCTTGGAAAATAAAAAAAAAATTGAAAAACATATTCTAAAAGAATCAGATAAAATTAAATATTCAGAGAATTAATTCATTAAAAATAAAAGGTTAGGTTAAATAATAAGGTTCAGAGAATTAATTTTAAAACGACATAACCTATACAAAAAAAACTGGGAGGAATTTATAAAAAATTAAATAAAAGAGATAAAATTAAATATTCAGAGAATTAATTCATTAAATATAAGCAAATGACCTATCCCAGTGCTTTTTACATAAAAAGCACTGGGATAGGGTCATAAAAATAAAAAAAATGGGAGGAATTTGAAAATTATTAAAAAAAAAAGATATGGTTAAATAATTCAAAACTGGAAAGAAAGGTTAAAAGAAAAACTAAATTGAGCCCATAATCCTGCCTTCCATAAAAAAAATTTAATAAAACAATATTGAGCATTATGTTAGTGCTGGGTTAGGCTTAAAATATTAAAAAAAATATCTCATACCCTATCCCAGCGCTTTTTGTGTAAAAGCGCTGGTATAGGTTTTACCTATACCAACACTTATATTTATTAAGCGCTGGAATAGGTCACCCAAGACCTATCCCATCACTTGTGTTTTATAAGCGCTACTATTGTTGTGCTGCAATAGCCTATTTCTGTAGTAGTGATCTCATATGCTGTAGTGTGATTTTTATGTAGTTTCATTTAAATTCTTATAAATTTTAATTGTTCAAATTTTTATTGAATTTACAAATTACATAATGAATATATATAAGAGTTCTTGGAGAACTATATGACAATTCCTGAAGAACTATATGTATACAACAATGTAGTCGTAGTTCTTGAAGAACTAATAATTTTATTTTGTGAGTGGAAAGTATGTTGCATGACTCACTTGAGGGGGGAAATTGTTAGAATACAAGTATGAGTCATATTGGATGGAGTTTCACTCGTATGCTTTCCATAAAATCTGTATAATCTCCCAATGAAGGTCAAATTAACAATATGACACGATAACCAGAAGTTATATTATATTACAACAAACCTGAAGTTTGTGAGTGTATTGTTTGGCATGACTGATTAGATCATCTCGGATCATAGTAATGCAAAATATAATGTTGAATGCATAATAACACTCATTGAAGAACCAAAAGATCCTTTATAAATAGCAAGTATTTTTATGTATTGTTTATTCTCAAAAGAAGTAAATACGAGAACATCACTAGTTATGGTTGGAATTGGATACATGTACATTTGTACGGTATCAAATATATATGAGCCCATAGACATCGTATGGACTAAATTAGTACTTTATGAATAATAGAGATGCATCTATAGAATGGTCATATTGGTGTCTAAGATCAAGTTGCAACTTGAAGTTCGCAAATTTGTTTAGATAAGTACATTAGTCCTCGACAATGTAACTATACAATTTTCGTTGAAATCGCTAGTGATTATTCATAAAGTTTTCAATGATTAAATGTTATGTAAAAAAGCATATTTAACAAATATATCTAGCAAGACTACTATCAAAGCCTCCCTAAGTAGTTAGATCAAAGCTTATGAGAACAAAATTCCAATTTTAGAGTTGGAAAGAATTATTTTATGTACTACTACATATAAATGCATCATGCCAATAAAGTATTATGAATTCTCCCATTGGCTCTTGCTCAATTGCTAAAATAGTTTCCATCTTATAATGTACAATATTTATTTATATTGTTCCACTATAACAATGCACAAAGATGGATATTCATTAAAAGTTAGGATATATGTTGGATAAGAACCTCTTTCCTCTTGTTTATCTATGAATTAAACGAAATAATGTTTCTAGAAGAAGTAAATGGATTGAGGAGACTTATATAGCATGATTAGTTGGTTGTCATTTGACAAAGTTTTCCCAACTTGAGAGGGAGAAAATGAATGGCTGGAAGATAGATCACATTGTATGCATCAACATAGATCCTCAAATATAGCGTAGGAACCAGAAGTTCATCAAATGTTGCACACATAAAATATTACAAAATATTTGCTAGATGCAATTATTGACCAACATAAGAATTGTTGTATCTCATATTTCAGCTTAAGAATACTCTAATCAGTACAAATAAAAGAAAATGATACCTTCTTGAAGCATAAGAAAATGATCAATTCCAAAAGAAAAGAAAATGAGCAAATAATCAAGATGATCAAACTGAGGGGCAAGAACTGAGACATAACTATTTGTAATACCCCATAAGAGGTGCAGGTACCTGAAAGTATAAAGAGATCTCAATAAGTTATGCCATAAGAAAAGGAACCGCTAAAAGGTAAAGTTGTCAACAATGATTTTGATGATAATATCAAGTGATTGAATGAGGATCTTCTATACAAATATGTCATGAGATATAGACATAATGATGGCTAGCTAGTAGAAAAGAAAAGACGCAACATGAAATATGATAACACGAATTTGTGTATCTATATTTTAAGCACCTGAGGTGCAATGCTAGATTGTATAAATAAGAACTCTTGTGCGGAAAAGGGGGAGAGATATAGTCACAATATTTTTTGCAGAATTTAAATCTTGATTGATATTCTCTTGTGGTGGACTAAATTTCATGCATGTCTTATTAATTTAGAAGTCTAGCGATATGTAAAAACTTTGGTATGCGTCTAGAGAATATGATTATGACCCATGAGTCATTGTATTGTGATTTATAAGTAAATCCTAGAAGGATTTCAAATACTAGAATTATTATGGAGAAACTTACTTATAAGTCACTGAATCACATGCATGTATGGATTTATATACAAGAATTTGAAAGTTCCTAAATGATTTTCTAAAAGTATATGATTTAAATAATTGAACTCCCCAAAGGATTAAAGTTTCCAGAAGCAAACAATTTAATCCATATCTCTATGTTTCAAAGCAACCTGGACAAATATGGTATTATCGAATCAATAGATATCGATTGAAATAATGATATATTGTATTTAATCTTTCAATATATGTTCTTATGAAAATATATGAATGCTGTTAAGACTATTGATGTATTTAGATATCTTTGGAACTACTGAAGAGCTTGCAAAATCTGAATATTTTTTAAACTTCTGAGCCTGCAGAAGCTAAAAATAAAATACTTCAAGAAAGAATTTGAAATGAAATACTTTTAAAGAACAAAGCATTTCTCCATTGATTGCACCATATTTTTACACACTTTTCATTTATAAAATCATTGGATTATTGCATGTTCTTAGGGTAATTGCACCTAATTAGGATAATTTCTGACTTTTGCACACTTTATTGGAATTTATTCTAGTCAAGGGCAATTTGGTCATGATTAGCATTATTTGTTATTTAACCCATTTTAAAGAACATCTTGATGCTACCTTAGGTCCATTTTATGTGTAGATCATGGAAGGAATACATCCAATGGAAGGGCCAAGTTGCAGAGATGAATGCTAGACGAAAACAGAACAGAAGACGGAGCTAAACAGAGGGCAGAATTGATCTCTGCTCAAAAATTCCAGAATTGATATTTGCTCGCCGTGAGCTCACCGCTGCGAGAGGGACGCATAAGCAAAGTGCTGTCACGAGTTTTAGGGTTCCTAGGATGTTATAAATAGTTCCAGACCCCCGAAAATCATCTCTCCAAGCCTCCAAACACGAAAATACCTAAGTCCTCCTAGGGTTCCATCATCTATCCTCATTCTCCACTCAAATCCTCTCATCCCCACTCATCTCCACCTCAAATTCCGCTGGTTTTCTTGTTCTTTCCCTTTCCATCTTCCGTTTCCACCACTTTTCCTTCTATCTTCTTCATTCATGGAGGCTATCATCATGGGTCCTCTTGGGCACGAATTTGAAGACATGAGAGGCTAGAATCTTGGTGTTTTGGTGGTGTGAAGGTGGCTTGAGTTTCAATGGGCGAAATAGAGGAGTTATTTGTTTTCTCATGCTCTTTTCCTTATGTATTGAGTATTGTGGTTGCATTTCTCTTGTATATTTGGATTGGATGCATGATTTTCCTTCTTCATTGTCTATGATTTGGAATATTTGTGTTGGACATTGATTTATGTTAATTTAATGATATGTATGTTCAAATTTCCTATTGTATTTGTGATGCTATATACGTAATTTTTAGTGGTTGCTAGATGGTGTAGCTTAATTTATCCAATTGAATGTTGTGGTTGCACATTCTTGAGAGGAATCGGCTTTCAAAACTTAAGTTTTAACACACACCAAGTGGAGCTTCATGCTAACCTTAAGTAATGGCTAAGAAAGTGGTTGCTTGATTAATCATTAATTAGGGCTAGTGGACCCCTAGTGGTTGCTTGGGGATTTTTCAATTATACCTGGTGCATCTTTTAACTCCCAATATCAATTTTAATGAAGCGTCAGAGCCACCGGAACACTACCAAAGCTCATTTAATAAAGCCACCCTTAATCCAAACTCTTTTCACTCATTAATCTAAAATACCAAAAACAAGTAATTGCAATTGTCAATAGTTTTAGTAAATGAATTTTCAAACCAAAACTGCCATACCTTTTAATGTTTTAATTGCATTTAGCTAGTTTAGGTAGGTTAAAAGACTCCTCAAGTGAAACGACCCGAGGTTGCAACCTATATTGTAATCATTGGATTAAATCTTGATTTTAACCCCCAAGGCGCATTAGGCAAAGGTTAAATCATCCATATATAAATTACCATATACTCAAATAGTTCTTAAATGTGGATTGAGATAATTTTATACCTCAAGAAGTTGATGGAGAAATTTTGGTCCAGAAATACTATGTCTTTAAAATTCAAGAAGGTGATGAAAAAATACTTCGTCTGGAAGTATCATATCTTTGTATAATTGGAGTAATTAAATTTGATCTGACTAGCCATGCATGAGTTGGTATATTATTTGCTAATCAACATAATACATTGATTCACCAACATGAAGAAATTGGGGTGGACTACATCAACAGAAGATGGTGAAATCAATATCCAACAAATCCGATCAAACGAAAATTTGGCAGACATGTTCACCAAGTCACTTCCTGCTCCAATATTTGAGAAGCTTGTTTATGGCATCGGACTTCGTAGACTCAGAGATATCAATTGAAGTTGTCAAGATGGAGAGTTGATATACGCTGTACTCTTTTTCCCTTATCTATAGTTTTTCCCACTGGGTTTTCCTAGCAAAGTTTTTAATGAGGCAGCATTATAAAGTATATCACTAAGTATTGTACTCTTTTTCTTCTACTATGTTTTTTCCCACTGAGTTTTACTTAGTTGGAGTTTTTTAATGAGGCAAATGTTTAGTCATGGATATCCAAAGGGAAGTGTTATGAATTTCCTATTATTATGGATGTCCATAACTGCTATTTTCTATTATCATTATATTGACATTAATGCTGATTGATTATATTATAACCTTAGAGTCTTGCAAGTAAATAGAAGGTTAGTATTATGAATTCTACACTCTTGAATAGTAAATGAGAATGGCTTTCTATTCTCTCTATTTTTCTCCCCCATTCTCTCTTATCTTCTTCTATAATTTTAAACATGTTTGTATTATATTCTATAGAAAGCACATCTTTAATGTATTATATGAAATTTGAAAAATATGTTGCAATTCTAAGATTAATAAATAGTAAAGGGATTTATTATAAATTCTATTGTATACTACCTCCAGTCCTAAATATGAATCTTAATTTAGGAGCCAACTTCAGTCCTAAATAATTTTTTTATTGTATCTCTTATGCTTATCAATTTTCCCAAAACTTATTTGTTATACTTATAAACTGATGTATAATCTAGCATAAAGAAATCTGAATGAGAATGAAAATGGGAAAGCAGTAGTACGTAAGCGTGAAAAAAAATATATTTATCTAACTAGTATGATTTGGTAAAAAAAAAAAAAATGAATAGGAATCAATAGAGTTGAAATGATCAAAATATTCTCATTTTAGAAATTGAAGTAATAATAAAAGATGGAAAAGTAATTATGGGCTATTTTGACATCACTCCTTTATTTACCTAAAAATAGTCTCTTTTTTCCCCTCCATTTGCATTGCATTACCTTGACCTTCAAATCAAACACATTGTGGTTGCAGAGAATGATCTTGCTCCTTTTTCTTGCAAGTGCCATCTATAAATCCCAATTTTTGCTTACCTTGTAGCGCGCTCTTGATGGCCCTACTCCAGATGGTGTAGTTTTCAACTCCAGTGAGGACATCCGCGATGATCGGACCTCCTTGAGTGTCCGAAGTGTGAAGAAATAACCGACGGGTAAATTGCAGATTCTCGGCGGTGAGTCTATCACTAATCTCAGCGTTCTTGTCAGCATTCTTGTCAGAATTGTTATCCTTGTTCTTTTTCTTAGTCATCGCACCTTTTCTTGGTTTTACTCTACGCTAGGGATTTCACTGGTTAGCGTGATAAGAGATATCGAATGAAAGGCCCTGGAACGGAAGGCTCTAGATACCATGAAAGAATCCTTAAATCTGCAACTAATGCGCGTATGACTGAGAGAAAAAGGAAATTCTTTATTTCTGAAAAAATTGAGGAAACTGAATGCATAGTGTATAGAATGATACTTGGCCCTAATTTATACAATAAATTAAAGTTGGGCCTGCGGTTCCATACATACAATGATAATGAATTGGCCCTAAACCTGCTGATGCACTAATTCTTACAGCGACATTCCAGATTTAAAAATTTTAACTAAATATTTTTTAATATAACTTATTTTAGGATATAGTATTTTAACCATGCCAAGTTTTCAAATGAATACGCTTTTTATTATAAAATAAATTAGTCAAAAATTCTATATTAAGGTAACTGGAAATGTATTTTCACGGTGTAAGTCTAGTGTTTATCATTGTGATGAGCACATAAATTTTTTTTGTTTACATGAGTTTTATGTAGGGATTTGGGTTCAACACAAGTCAAGAATACGACCTTTAAACAGAACTTCCTAAGGCAACGCCTTGTACCCTTAGATATGAACATAAGCGTCCACACTCTTGGATGTCTCTACTCTCTTCAAGAGCCGCAGTGAGGAACATACTTCCTCCCTTATGGTGAACCCACTTATGGTAAAAACCCATGCCTTTTCATCTAGGGGTATAAGGTGTTGCTTTGCTTATTATGGTGTTTGAGTTGCTTTCTTGTGTTTTTTTTTTTCCTTTTTTTGAGTAGACTTATGACATCCATCGTCGATAGTAGTGACTAAGATACTCACCATGGGCCCTCCACTTAAGGGTGAATAGTTGGCCGCGAAATGCTCTTCATGCCTAGCAGTGGGATTCGAACCCCAACCAGTTGGTAAGAGACCAAGTGAAAAACTACTAGACCACACTTGCGTGGTTTTGCTTGCTTGTGTTTATTTGTCAATGTGGAATTTTATTTTATTTTTGTATTATCATTGGGCTTCTCAATGGTTCTTTTTGTAATACTTGTTGTATAAAGTGGCCATTTACGGCCGAAATAAAGAAGCCCATTTAGTTGTACATCATTTTAATTTTTTAATTGTATTTTAATTGATAGTATAAGTTTTCTTTACCTGATCAAATCATAAATTTTAGAAGTTTTATGGGACACAAATAAAGATTTTACTTTTAATCAATTTATAAAATTTGTAGAAGCCACTTTATAAAAACATGTAAATTAACTTTTTAATTTTCTTATGGTTAGAATAGTTCCAAAAATTCATATATCAGATTTACCAAATTCAAAAATGATATTTGTGACTATAAATATGACATTACCAAGTTGATATATGAAGTTATCAAGTTCTTTATTCATATCTATCAATTTAATAGGCAATTATTTTATCCAGGATCTTTTACTAACTGCATTAAAAGTTACATCAAGAAAATTGATAGCAGCAATAATCATCAAAATCCTAATTAATTCTTAATAAACAAATTACACTCAAGAATTCAGGGTGAGATTTTTTCGAGTTCAAGAAATTAAGAAAAATCCAATTCTAATTCCAAATGACTTTTCTTTTTATATATATATATACACACACACCAAATGACTTTTCTTAGTCCACCAATTTTGCTATTTCTTCTTTTTTTTCCCCCAAGATCATTAACCCATTGGGAAAGTCAAGTCCACAATCTAATGCTATGAATCTGTTGAATGTAACATCCAAAAAAATTTAATTGATGATTAAATAATAATTTAAGATTTGATTGTGGGATTAATTAAGGAATTTAGACAGCTTTATAAATAAATTCATGAGAATAGAACTATTTTGAGGATTTTTAGAGGCTTAATTTCCTCCTCAATTTGAGAAAATTAGGGTTAAGGAAATTGTTCTTTTGCCCACCCAAAAGAGATCCCAATATGAGAGAAAATATTAGTAGGTATTTGAAGTAAATTTTTAGAATGGAAAAATGGGGGTTTTATCTTAAAGAAAAGTATTTTATGTTAATTATTGAAATGCCTATTAGTAATTTCTTCCCTCCCATTTAAATTATTTTACTTTTATTTAATTTTTTTTCTTCCTATTTCCCCCTCCTCCATTCACGTGCCATTCCATCCTCCTTCCTCCTTATGGTCACTATTGCAGAAAATAGTTTTTATGTCTATTATTTTGGGGTTTTCACGTAACTTTTGTATAGGACGTTAAAACAAGTGACATGGAAAAATGGACTTTTAACGTCCTTATAAATAACGGATGTGGAATGTCAGAGTTTTCATGTCACAAATTATACAAAAAAGAGATGTCAATAATTCTACAAAAGCCCCCTCTCAAAGTATGTCGTTATACCATCTAAAATCAGCTAAAGTTGGACATCTTAAGTTTAATAATTGTTCTATATATTTTTCTTGTAATTCTAAGGGTTCTCCTATAAAAGATTTGATTATAGCATATATGAGTTGTTCTAAACAATCAGACATTAATTGTTCATTTTTTATCTGTTGAGCATTTCTTATAGTTTCTTTATCTCCTTCGGTAAGAATATTATCCCACCATCCTTTTATTGTTCCTGTAAACCCTTGTGTTATCATATATAATATGTTTGGATCACTATTTTCTTTAATTCTATATGCTGTAATAGCCATGGTTAATTCTTGAGTGAAATTTAGAATTTCATGTTCTGTATATCCATCTAGATTCCATTCATATATAGAGGTTCCATCATAATGTGATCCTGTATTTAAATATCTTTCCTCGGTCTGTAAATCGGGAAAAGTGGGCTTAGGATAGTAATTTCTATGAGGTCCTTTCTGATATTTATGGCTTATTTTATTTATAGTATTTTCATCTTCTTTAAACTGTTGTTCTATTTTTGTGATGCTATTAATCGTTAATCCTGTAGATTTTTCTTTTTTATCTTTAAGGTTTAATTGACTTAGTTGATTCCTAATTTTTTCTAATAAGTCATTATTATCTTTTTGTCCTAATTTGAAATTCTTCGTAATTTCTTTAGGTACTGGTTCACACTTAAATATGGGCCTATATGGATCTATATGTGATGTTGAGGCTTTAGAAGAATCTAACTTATTTTCCATTCTGTTAAGTTGCTGTCCTATTGTATACAGAGTTTGATTTGTATAATTATTTTGTTATTGTATTTTTTGACTGGACTTACCTTCTGTTGATTCTGTAATTTTTAATGGTGAAGCAATAACTTCATCATTTCCTATTTTTAACTTTATTTCTTCTAAAGGAGGATGTATAGATGCTATTGTCTTATCTTTACATTGCCAATTTTTTACATTATTAGTAGTTACTCTTATACAAGGATGATTTTCAAAGGTATACATTTTAAACCAATTAAAGAAATATATTTCTGATCTTAGTTTTTTCATGTATCTATACCATTGTTCTCTTATATTTTCTTGTTCTTTTTCTGTAAAGGTTGAGAAGAACCAATTTCTTTTATTTTTATTTTTCTCTAGCATAAATTCTTTTCTAATTATGTCTTTATTTATTTCGTAATTATTGTCTCTTATTACTCTTAAGCTAGAATTTACTGACTGATATTCATTAGGTGCAAAGTTTCTTTCTATTTCTGATTCTGTTTCAAATATATTATTTTCATTATTGGGTTCATATATAGGCTGAGGTATAGTAGGTTCAAAATTGACCCCTCGTAACCTATATCCTATACTTGAATTATCTACTGAAGCTCTCTGTTCATTTATTTGTTCTGTATCTCTAGTTTGAGCACTAGAGGTTGAGGTTGATCTACTTAGCATTTTGTAAGTAACGTCGCCTTCTGCATTTTGTATTATTTGTTCTATTTGTAATCTCTTTAAAGGTTCTGGTTGAGCTATATTTTCAAATTTCCAAGTGTCTGGAAAAGTAATTTCATTATGCTTTAATTTCTTAGGTATTAAAACAGTTGTTTTAGAGGGATCTCCTAACTCTATAAGCATAGTTTCTCCTTTGGGAGATTCCTTTAAAGCTACAAAGTTTTGATGGGTTTTTGTTAATTTAAACATTAACCTATATTGAAGAACCATCATCGTAGTTCCTGCTTCCCAAGAACCATATATACGATGCTAATTCTAAAACTAAGGCATTTCTTACTGACTTATCTTGAATCTTTACTATATAATTCGGAAAGCAATTAAAATATACGGGTCCATTATGAAGATTTGTCTGTATTACTCCTACTATAGATTCATTAAAATTAGCTGTTTGCTTTCTATCTCTAATACAGGCCAGAACAGGCTTGTCTAATCCTTTTCTAAAATTTGGCTTTATAGCTACCTGTAATAATCCTATATGAATCCAGGTATAACTATTCCTGTATTTTTGAATTAGCTCTAAAGGAATCATACTTATCACTTGTCTACTGGCTGTAATAGAGATTTCTTGTTCTATGGTCTGGGTAACATAGGAAAAATCAAATGTAGTTTTCTTATATACTTCGGCTGTCTTAAAGGTTGGCATAGACCAATTCTGTAATCTATCATGAAGAACCTGACTTGTAATTTCTGAATAATTAAGAACTTCGTCTTCTGTAGTCTCTATTGTTCTAGCTTCTGTATTTTCTTCATTAGAAGCTAAACTATAACTTCTCACACTCTTACTGCTACTGGCTTTACTTCTATTATCTGAACCAAATATTTGTCTTCTGAACCAACTAGTCATTAATGTTTTAACTTAATTACTTTCTTATTCCTAGTTTGACGGGAACACCAACGGACTTACGCTCTTTCTGCCGGGACCACCCTCTCAGGCTTACCAACGTTTCCACCAGAAACAACAAAAGCAGTTATAGTAATACAATAATCACTTAACCGGGTCAGACTTTCCATGTCCCTTATTAACTTTTTTTAAAAAAATGGGGCATTTTTTGTATTGAAATCACTAACAATCCAAAAAATGCCAACACATGCAAATCATCTATTATAAACGAAAAATTCAAAGTAAATAGCACATAGTTTTCAACATAAGTAGGAAAAAACATCAGAAAAAAATCCAAGCACCAGATCAAGAATACTTGAGTGAGAGAGAGGAGGGAGATATTTCCATACAAGTATTTATAAAAATCCACAATAAAACATACAAGTATATACCTCTGGCCTATGAGTATGTCGGATCAAGAATTCGATGGACAAGTTATTTCCATCATTAAAAAGAGCCAGTCTATCAACAACACAAGATTCTCCTTCAGGACCTTTAGATATATTGCGATATTTTAAACAAAAATATATTAGATAATGAATCAACCAGCATAACTTTATTATGAGCCACATTAAGTATTATCACTTCAACCAAACTTTAAAACTAATTCATCAGGAAAATTTGTAGCATATCTTATCGTTTGTGTCATATAGTCATAAGGGGCTATTTATTTATCCCTCTGCATCATCCCAATTATCATGCAATCCATCCCTATCAACGACCAACCCATCCCCTTTGCCCTGAAACAATAGAAAACAAATTTTTAATAGATAGTATGAGGAAAGAGGAGGAATCAAAAAAATAACTACCATTCACATGTTACTCTGTCTTTATATGTTTACAAAAATTCTAGGTTCTATTTTAGTTTCCATGAGGTCCCAATAAAACTTTAATAAATACATTCAACCACAAAATCCAGTAGCTCCTTAAGATTATTTGCCATATATTACCACCCAACAGTGAAAATAGCCTATCATACTGAATAGAAGTTAATAAATCAATATAAATACAGCTGAGCTTGATAAAATGCCTGTAGAGAAACAACAGACTCAACAAGTGTATAAACTAAGATCTCCCCTAAAGACAACTCCATCAATCTATAGAACTTCAACATGAATTGAGCTTTAACTTCTTTTAATAATTAAGAGAATTGACAGCCTATGGAGCTTCAAATACCTAATCACCATCCATAACATCCTATTTTAATAAGCATTAGCTATTAACTAAAAAAAACTCCTAATACCACTCCCTGCCAGAAGTGTTGCTACTTATAAAGCAACATATGGACCAAGTGAACAACTAGCTTGAGTGGAAAAAATAATGGCTGTCATTATAAAAACACAATAAGTCAACCAAACACTTACCATTTTGCGAACTCTTGTTGGAGTCTCACCAAATATGTCATCACCGAATTTGTCATTGGATCTGTCACTCTGTAAATGTCATAAATTTAAAAATAGCTAAAAGGGTTTGACCAGAAACCCAATATAATTATGATATTTTCTATAACATACACAAAGAAATGAACAAACCTTTGAAGTGCCCTCACCCAAGCCCCGAGCAACACTAGGGATCTTTTCGGATGCATCATTCCCATTTTCTCGAGGAGATTTACCAACAGTAATAACAGAAAAAAAAAAAGGTTATCAGAAGCCACCGCAAATTACCAATAACAGAACAGTAAAGGAACGCCAACAACAATATTACATAAAGAAGAAGAAAATTTACCATTCTCAGCCCTAAATCACAATAAGAAAAGCAAAACGAAATCCAAAAATTTTAGGGAAAAAGAAGCTAGTATTCACCGATTAAAGATGACCAGAACCCTGGCCCCACATTCACAGTCGAACTCATGCTCTAATCCAACAGCCGCCGCTGAGATTCATTTGTGTTTGTTGTTCTTGTCTCTGCCGTTGAAATTCTCGTTCTCTGCTCTCGGCTTTTTCTTTTCGTTCGCTGTTCTTGGCTCTAATCCAAAAGCCACTGCTGAGATTCGTTCGTCGTAGCTACCAAATAGGGCCTGGATCTGAAAGAGAAGAAGGAAGAACAAATGGAATATCGTGCCTAGGTTTTGAGAGAGAGAGAGAGAGAGAGAGGAAGAGGTTGGGAAAGAAGAGGGGAGGAAAGAGAAAGAAAAATGGGGGTCAATATTTTAAACAAACAAAGTCCGTGTTTCAAAATTAGTGACGTTGTTGAGAAACCACGTCACTAATTTTGAGAATTAATTACCTTGTTTCTCCAGAAACAATGTCACCTAATTTTAAACAAGAGACATTTCTTTCGACGCCTCTTATTTTTAAAAGTAGTGACGTTTCCTCCTTCACTAGGGATGAGTAACGTGCAGGCATGGGCCACCCGTTACCCGTCCGTTTATTCTACATGGGGTACGGGTTGCCCGTACCACTTGAAGAGCACTACTTTCGAGTGTGTATGTATGTATAGTGCGCCCTTGGATCCGCCCTTTAAGAAAATAAGAACCAAGGGGATAGTGGAAGCTAACCCCCGGGTGTCGTTCGCTTGAGGAGCCTAACACAAAAGATGACCTAATAGCTAAGATGCAAACTAACAAAAGCGGGTAAAAATATTGTATTTGGTTTTTGAATAGAATGGATGCAAAAGGTGTGATATGTTCAAAAGTAAAATAAAAATAAGACAAAAGTGAGATTTGGAGGGGAATGAAGATGGAATCATTCTTGATGAATGAAGACCTTGGGATTCATTGCTTCAAAAGATTTTCAGGGAGTTAATTGTTAATTTTCAAAAGAACCCTAGAGGGACCCCTATAGGTTAGGCTTAGATTAACTTAATCAGTGCCGGAACCCACACATTACTTAATTTAACCTAAGTTGATTAAGCTCAAAATCAAAGTGAATTTGCTAATCACAAGGGGCTCCTAATCCAACAACCGGAACCTCGAATTGCCACTTAATTAATCCTAGAGTTTAATTGATTATTGGAACCCCACATAATAAATCAAGACTCTAGGATTGAAGTCCAATGCCACTCAGGCAATTTGACAAATTCAAGAACTAACTAATCATGCAAGACTTTAAATCCAACTTAGGCCACCCCACAATTGCACTTAATTTCTCGATTAACCCTAACTCATTGATGGCCACCCAAACAAAGATTAAGGTTGAAAAGAGTAATTACCGAATGTCTAAACACAATTAATTAATTCCTATGCCATTTGTAACACCTTACTCTAGGGACATTCTTTAGAGCCCTTTAACTGAGTTTGAACCACTAAAGCTTCTTAGAAGACCCAAGGATATCAATAAACTTAAACTTTTCTTAACTATCTTACTTGGGCTTCTAACTTTGAAAATTCATAGTTAATTCCTTTTAAGCACAAAAATAGCGGTTCAAAGCTCAAAATTTAGCTCTTAAAATATTCTTTATAATCATGATAAAACCTTGGCTCAATCTGGGCCCATTATCACTGAAAAACCTTCTTATATTTTCCAGACATATTAGAATTTCGCAGGAAATTCCTGTTTTTATGTCTAACTTGTAAAATTCATATCTCTTAATCTACACGTCCAAAAATTACGCATGACTACTTGATTTAAAGCTTAGGACGTGTACTATATATCTGGAAAATATAATGGGCTAACTCAAAAGATAACCTCATGAAATAGCTACCACAATAAAACTTGTTCACATGTTCTCATAACTTTTCTATGTGTAGATATAACTCTCTACTTGAAGTAGAGTTCAGGTTATTGGTTTCTTTGCACGTCTTTAAGCTACTTAAGCTCCTTATGGAGTCTATACATACATACCAAAATATGATAACTAAATCATAAATTCCAAAAGTACTCTTTTCATCTCCTTGCCTTAGCTAATGATCCACCGGCTTCTCCTTTCCTCTGCAAGTGCTCTGTCCTATGGGTGGGACATGGAAAGAGGGGGTGAGATTTGGGGAAATCTCCGTAGCAATAATCACAATTAGTATATAATGCATGGTAAAAACTGTGCATGTAAAAACTAGCCAATGAGAATAATACCTTACAAGCTGATAACTGTAAACTGTGAATTGTAAACTGTAAACTGTAACTAATTTCACACATGATCATGGCAAAACAAATTGAGTAAGGATATTACATATTCTCATGCCTAACTGTAGCATAAATGGCAAACATATACATGCAACCAAAACAAAATATACAAAATTGCAAATTAAAGCTACCTCTAACTGACTCTTTCTACAGCACTTCCGCTGCGCTACTCTGATTTTCTTATGGAAAAACTGGAGGCAGATCAATTCCTAACCTTAATAAATATAAGCAAGGAGATTACTTTTGGTGTATGGGATAAACCTTTTACAATTCTTTCTCTTAAAATTTTGGCCAAACTCCATATAAATTCCTTCTCTAACTTTTAACCATAAATCAGAATTTCTTTTATTTATTACATGCTATAACTTGAGGCCCTTATTCTTAGTAAGCATATGAACACTTTCTTCTCCCATTTAAAATTACTTCTATACAATTCAACTCTTAATTTAACTATAGAATTGTATAAACTTGAAAATAGGGAGATAAAAATATACTTACTAAGAGCTTTAAGAAAACTTATAACTCCTTCTAACTAGGCCTCCTTTCTCTATTTTTCTTCCTCTTTTTCTTTCTCTTTTTCTCATTTTTTTTCTCTCTTCCTTCCTTCCTTTCCTCTTTGCCTCACCGTCCTCTCCCTTCTCTTGCATTCATTCCTTGCTCTCACATCTATTTATAGGCAAAAGTACTTGGTGGCCACGCATGCACCAACTTGAATGGCAAGCATTTGCCAATCTTATCATAGAAGTGAAAGTACTGGTTGTCACCCAAGAGGGGGGGTGAATTGGGTGATAGTATAAAGGTTGATACTTTTCATTTCTTTCCTTTTTTTTTTAATCACAATGAAGGCGATCTTTTAAAACTCTTACTGAGAATATTTGAAAACATGAAATGGACTGAAGAATATAAAAGGATGAGCTGGAAATTAAAAGAGTATAGGGAAGAGATAGTACACACAGAATTTATCCTGGTTCGGTTAACCCTGACCTACATCCAGTCCTCAGGCTCCACCTGAGATTTTCCACTATCTTGTTTAAACCTGGCACAAGAGAAGCCTTCCACAGGTTTTACGAACACAGGTTCACCTGTCAACCTTTTCACTGGTTTTACAACTCGGGATCACCAACCAACCTTTAAAGAGTTTTAGAATTTTCTCTAAACACTCCCCCTTACTACCTGTAAGGTTATATCCCTGTTCTAAAGCTCCAAGCTTTCAGAACAACCTCCAACAATAGAGGATTTTAATAATGAAGTTCACTCAATGAACAGATTATGATAAACACTTAAGTACAATGAAGTGTAAGAAGAAATACAACTGGAGCTTAAAGATCTGAACAATATATTTCTCTAGCTCTTCTTTTTAAACACTCTCAATCTAAGGAATTTGCGATTCTGTATAAGGCTCTGTTCATCTCTTATTTTCATTCGTTGATCGCTTGTTCGTTGTCTTTAGAAGCGAATCTCGTTGTACTTATATCTTCTCAGATTGCCTTTTGATTTGTCTTCATATGCCCGTTAGAATATAGACGTTGGGAACTTCTAGCCGTTGGAGATTCAAGCTTTTGATCTGGCTTCAACTGTTTATGCGTAGAGTAGCCTAGACTGTGAGCTCTGAACACCTGTACTTTTATAGCAGCTTTTCAGTAGCGCTAGCATGCTTTGCTATCGCTAACTGTATAGTATAATTTCTGCATTTGAACTGTTAGCTAAACAAGTAATCATATAAATGCATAGAAGGTGTTATCGCGAGCCCACGGCGAAGTGCCCAGTATTTGCGAAATCTGACGCGATTTTAGGGTCTCTGAAGGATTATAAATAGTTTCTAACACCCGAAAATGAAAATCCAAGCTTCCTCAGGTCCGAAAACCAGCCCTCTCCTAGGGTTCCTCTTGTTCTTCTTCATTCCTCACTCAAATCCTCTCATCCCCACTCATTTCCACCTCCATTATTGCTGATTTTCTTGTTCTTTCTCCTTCTACCTTCCATTTCCACTCCACATTTCCTTCTATCTTCTTCATTCATGGAAGCTATCATCATGGGCCCTCTTGGGCACGAGTTTGAAGACATGAGAGGCTAAGTTCTTGGTGCTTTGGTGGTGTGAAGGTGGCTCTAGCTTCATGGACCAACATAGGGGAGTTTCTAGTTTACAATTTCTTATTTCCTTTGTATTTGGCTTATACTCCTTTGTATTGGTCTTGTATTTGGATTTAAGACTTGGGATATGTGGTTGCTATCTATGTTTGTGAACTATATTGTGTATGCTTTGAATTGAATGTGATTGAGATACAATTTCCTATCTACTTGTGGTTGTATTCTTGGTTTTAGCCATTTTAGTGGTTGCTAGTGGTTATAGTCAATTTCTTCCATGCATGATGATGTGATTGCACTTTATGAGAGTTAAATTGCATTTGTTTCAAGGTATTTCACAAACCAAGTGGATCTTAACACTAACCCTAAGTAATGGCTATGAAAGTGGTTGCTAGATTAGTCATTAATTAGGGCTAGTGGACCCCTAGTGGTTGCTTGGGGATCTTTCAATTAGACTTGGTAAATTAAACTCCCTCTTATCATTTTGAAAGAAGCATTTGAGTCACCGAAGCACTACCAAAGCCCATTTTATAAAATCACCCCTAATCCAAACTCTTCTCACTTTTCACTTATTAATCTAAAACACCAAAAACAAGTAACTGCTTTTGTTAATAGCTTTAGTAAATGAATCTCCAAACCAAAACCCCCATACCTTTTTATTGTTTTAATTGCATTTAGTTAGCTTAGGTTGTTTAGAAGGACTCCTCAAGTGAAACGATCCGGGATTGTGCCACTTTACACAATCCTTGGTAATTATTGTGATTTTTAACCCCAAGGCGTAAGGAAAAGGTTAAATCAGAGGGGTTGTGGTAGTGGTAGCGATGATTGGCTGAATTGGTGGTGAAGTAGGAATCCTATCGCTAGGGATGGTGCTATCGATAGGGATTGTCTGTGGTGATGGTACTCTTGTGGTTGGGGGTGAGACTCGTGCTTGAGGGCTAGCGCTAGGAGAAGGATTAGCGGAAGGGGTATCTGTAGGGGTTGGGATTTTGGCTTGAGGAGAAGATGAAGGTGTGGGTATTTGGATTTGAGGAGGATGACTATCGCTAGGATGTTTGTAGGTGGAAGGAGATGGGTAATGTGATAGGTGGAGAGAGGAAAGAGAAGGAGTTGAAGGTGAGTGTTTGGAGGAGGAATGAGAGGGAGAGTGGAAATGAAGAGGGGAATGATGATGTGATGAAGTACCTTCAGATGGAGGAGTTGTCCTTCTTTGTTTGACATACTCAGGGACAAGGCATAGGTTCTCTTCCAGATTTTTCACCTGAGACTGAAGTTCACGAATAGGCTTCATCAATTCTTCTTTTTGCGCTTCCAAGGCCAGATTAAATTCAGCAGAGACCCTGAAGACAATTTCCTCTATTGCATTTTTGAAGAAGATTGATTTTGATGTAACAGGGGCAGAAGGAGGTGTCTCTTGACCAAGATTATGCTGCTGCTGAGGAGTGGGAGATCTTTGAGATTGAGTCTCTTCCTCAATAGGCTGAGATTGAGCTGATGTAGTAGGAGCATGAGAAGCCTCAGAGCCAGAGATAGCACCACTTGATTTAACAGGAATCCCTATCTTTCTCAGAGTGGAGATTGTAAGTTGTTTGCAACTTTTATTGTCTTTTTCTTTGGTAGATTTGATCTTGGAGAACTCAAGGAGATAAGACATGAGCTGAGGATATGGAAGAGGGGCCTTGGCAGATTTTTCAGATAAATATCGGTGAAGCTCTATTGATATCAACTGCCCAGGATTTAAAGGAACTTTTGAGATCAGATTGGGCAGCCAGGGGTTGTCTATCTTGGGAAAACTACTGAAATTCCCTGCCTTGTGAGTCATTAATCGGGTATATACATAGTGTAGTATTCTATTGACCACAGGCATGCTTGCTGGCGTATTGGATGAGTTTTCATAGATTTCTGCAAGTTCTTCCTCGGAGTAGGGCTCAGAGGAGTACCACTTGTTATGCTCTGCTTCAAATATCCCCAGAATTTTATTAATAGCTAGCCAGTTAAAAGATATCCCCCTTCCTCTTACTGATGCTTCAAATACGATATTAACTAGCTCCTTTTTCTTGTATTCAGGCTTGGCTTTCATGCTCGAATAGAAAGACCTCAGAACTTCCTCATTGTAGACATTTTGAATACTAAGCCAGTTCTTGTATGGAAGAAGCCAGGCATCTAGGTCGAAACCATTTTGCTTGAAATATTCCAAATCCACCCATACTGCAGTCTTGTCTAGGGTTTTTCGTTTTGCGAAGACAGCGCTAGGAGCTTCGAGGGGTTCTTCTGAATAGGGCAAATCAGAGGTAGTTCGCCTTTGACGTTTAGAGCCTGATTCATCTACTTCTTTCTGGGTTTTGGACCTCTTGCTAGCGGATTGAGAAGAAGGTTTAGTGCTAGAGGTAGCCTCAACATTGCTCACACTTGGAACCTTTGTTCTGGCCATTTCTCGGTTTAGGGTTTTAGAGTTTTGAGATAGATGAAAATGCAGAATGTGTGCTCAGAGCATTGGGAGCAGAAGAGAATGAATGTAAAATGAATGCTGATGCAAAATGATTCCCTTTTATAAATTTTAGGGTTTAGGGTTTTACCATGAAGTACATTAACTAACGTTTCGCATTCTGGGCCCTCTTAAGTGACTTGCTATCGCTAGGAAGTACAGCTATCGCTAGCAGGCATGATCCCACGCTGAGCAAGTGACTAAGATTTGTCACTTACTCCTTCCATCTATCGATAGCTGACTTTGCTATCGATAACGCTATTAGCTAGCGATGGCTATTTTTGCTCAACCAGCTTTTGTCCCTGCGAATGCTAGCGATAGCGAACTATCGATTGATCAGTCTTGTCCATGCAGTAACTTTGATTTAGGTAGAAGGATGTTGATATTTTCTTTTACAGATTCTTCACCGGAATCCAAGCATAAGGTTCAGCTTATCAGGACTTGAGAGGATTTATATATATATCATAGTCTTGAAGCTTCCTGTCCCTGTCACCTACAGAACTGTAATTCTTTTCTTATCTTCAGTATCCAAATTCATATGGATCTGCTCATGGTTAGTTCATAGGTATAAACAACATAATTCAAATGATTTAAAAGTATAATCAAATCAAGATAGTCGAGCATGGTGAATTAATCATGTCTACATGCATAAGAATATATATAAATATACTACTTTTTAAATTAATATGCATGTGTATAAGAGCTAACTTATGAACATTGTAAGCATTTTGCAATTGTCTTTCAATATATAATTCAATGTTCATTCCTAAGGTTTCAGAGTGAAAAATCTCAATAAATATTACTAATATTTGTGAAGGAGATTTTACCATTGAATACCTCTACCTTAGGTACATGGAGGATTACTTTTGCTAACCCAAAAGGTTCTGATATGTTTAGCGCTGGGTTGCAGAAATCTCTCTCGTGAAACAGAACTCAAGGATCTTCTACTTGATGTATGAGGAATTCTGTTTCTTTTGTTCTCCTCAAGGTAATTGAATGGAACATTGTGGTAGCTCATTCTTGAGGTAGAACTTGCTTTTGTTGTTGCTGTCCACTGCCTTTTATGATTTGAATTAGATGTTGCAGCAGTGACCTTTTCATGAGTTTTCCTTCTGTATGAAGATTCTATGAATCTCTTTGAAGCATGAGAAACTCTTGACTTCTTCTTTCTAGGATCTGCACCAGAATATCCATTTCTTCTAGAATTAATCTGCACACATAAAGCACTTGATGGACATTTTGGTACCCATTTATATTTGGGTCCTTCATTGTTAGCCTTGGTCCTTACATGTCCTTTTGGAACCCAAATAAATTTATTTCTCACTTTTGAATTTCTTCTAATATAACATGTGTGAGAAATATGACCAAATTTTCTACAATAATGGCATATAATAGAATGATGTGCAATATGAGGTTTTATACAATTATTGTGATGGTCATAGAAGGGCAATTTCAAATTGTTTTCATGCACAAAACCTTTCTTCCCAAAACATTTTTCAGCATGATTTAAAACATTTTCAGTCCTTGAAATATGATTTGTGATAGGATGTAAATCAGTTTTATGTAGATCAAAATTATTTTTCTAAAAAACACAGGGATTAGAATTGTATACCATAAATGCATCTTGAACTCTGGAGGATGGTTTTGCAGATTCGTTCCTGTAGAGTTCTTGGGATTTATCTTCCTCTTGACCTTCTGGGTTAACTGAAATATGGAAGTGTTCTGTGATCTCTTCTTCTTCAATCTCACTTTCCAATAGCTCATCAATCATAGATATGCAACTTTGAAATTCAGATGAGCTGTTAACACTTTCAGTTTCAACAGGAAGGTTAGAGGCATACATAGACTCAAGGGAATCCCAAATTTCTTTAGCATTAGAGCAAAATCTGATTTTCTGAAAATCATTTTCCGTTAAGCCTTTATGTAAAATTTGCATTGCTCTAATGTTCAAGGAAAACATTTTCTTGTCCTTTTCAGTCCAATCCTTTCTTGGTTTGAAATCAAAATCATTTATAAAAACATTCCACATATAATAATCAAATGATTTTATAAAACTTTTCATCCTAGCTTTCCAAAATGAAAAATCAATATTTTCAAGCAGAGGTGGAATGGTATGATCAAAACCTTCGGAAAGAATATTAAACCCAAAATCAGCCATGATCTTTACACTTGAGATCGTTAGATCTTTTAAACAAGTGACCCGCTCTGATACCAATTGAAAGTACTGGCTGTCACCCAAGAGGGGGGTGAATTGGGTGATAGTATAAAGGTTGATACTTTTCATTTCTTTCCTTTTTTTTTTAATCACAATGAAGGCGATCTTTTAAAACTCTTACTGAGAATATTTGAAAACATGAAATGGACTGAAGAATATAAAAGGATGAGCTGGAAATTAAAAGAGTATAGGGAAGAGATAGTACACACAGAATTTATCCTGGTTCGGTCAACCCTGACCTACATCCAGTCCTCAGGCTCCACCTGAGATTTTCCACTATCTTGTTTAAACCGGGCACAAGAGAAGCCTTCCACAGGTTTTACGAACACAGGTTCACCTGTCAACCTTTTCACTGGTTTTACAACTCGGGATCACCAACCAACCTTTAAAGAGTTTTAGAATTTTCTCTAAACACTCCCCCTTACTACCTGTAAGGTTATATCCCTGTTCTAAAGCTCCAAGCTTTCAGAACAACCTCCAACAATAGAGAATTTTAATAATGAAGTTCACTCAATGAACAGATTATGATAAACACTTAAGTACAATGAAGTGTAAGAAGAAATAAAACTGGAGCTTAAAGATCTGAACAATATATTTCTCTAGCTCTTCTTTTTAAATACTCTCAATCTAAGGAATTTGCGATTCTGTATAAGGCTCTGTTCATCTCTTATTTTCGTTCGTTGATCGCTTGTTCGTTGTCTTTAGAAGCAAATCTCGTTGTACTTATATCTTCTCAGATTGCCTTTTGATTTGTCTTCATATGCCCGTTAGAATATAGACGTTGGGAACTTCTAGCCGTTGGAGATTCAAGCTTTTGATCTGGCTTCAACTGTTTATGCGTAGAGTAGCCTAGACTGTGAGCTCTGAACACCTGTACTTTTATAGCAGCTTTTCAGTAGCGCTAGCATGCTTTGCTATCGCTAACTGTATAGTATAATTTCTGCATTTGAACTGTTAGCTAAACAAGTAATCATATAAATGCATAGAAGGTGTTATCGCAAGCATAGACCATTAGCTCAATGAGATACATAATATTTATATCAGCTAAGGATTTTCATGAGCATTTTCTATCGATAGCCAATCCATTATCGCTATTATCTTTAATGATACTATTATCTAAGAAGAGATATTTCCAGGCATCCTATTATCGATGGACAAGCATGATAGCGCAAGCAATCATGTTAGCTCATTTGACTCATTTAGCTCTCAGGCACTAGCTATCTGAAAGATCATTATCTGAAGCACTTATGGTTATCGATAGCTCAACTCGTTATCGCTAGCTGATTTAGAAACTTAGTTCATTTAATTGATGTATTCATTTACTCATATGCTCAATGAACTTCTAGCGATGGATCTTTCTTTAGCGATAGAGAATGACTTAGCGATAGATATTAACCTTGTTATTTCTAAGTCTTTACTCGCTATTCCTTTCTATCTATTAGCTATACAGATATACTTAGCGATATAGATTTTCATTCTTATTGATCTGCTAAGTTATCATTTCATATTAGCGATAGATATATATGATTCAGTCTTCATCAAAACTTAAGATTCTAACAAGAAGCCCCACGTGAACTTGGTGGGCAAGGCTAGATGCTTGGAGTGCCATGTGTCATGAAGGGATGAAGGGCTGCTAGCAAAAGGCCACGCACACACACTAGTCTTGAAGGCCAAGACTTGATGTTTGGACGGCACACACACATATGAACTTGGGAAGGAAGACTACTTTAATCTAGAAGGAGCATGCATGTGTGAACACAAATCTTGAAGACCAAGACTTTTTGCATGCTTATGTCACGTGTTCACACGAGCTCATATATGGTGTATCATGAATCATGGAATAAAGCCACGTTGTGGATGCTTACAAGGAGAAGGAAGCAATAATTAATCCTTGAAGACTAAGCACATGCCATCTTGGAAGCAAAGCTTTCTTCACCTAATGCCATGTGTCCTTTTAGAAATAAAAGATGGTCTTCATGAGGCATGAGATCACGCATGAAATGATTTATGAAGCATAAATGGCTTTCTCTTGAAGCCTAAAATTATCTCTTGTAGCAAAATAAGTCATATGTCTATGGTACCTTTATAGATAAAAATTATTTGGAAACTTACTAAATAAAATTATCTTTATTTGTAACAAGATGACTAATTATTTTGGGATTATTTAACATGTCTTGGACATGTAAATTAAGCTCTTCTATGATCCCAATAATAAACTTTCACATGAATCTTGCTACATATAAACTTTTGGAACATATAATTTACTTAATCCAAAAGCTCATAACTATTTTGGGCCCTTAATCTTATAATAATTCCCCTTTGATAACTCTATTTTCTTAAGCCCAAAATTAACTTTTACTAACTTCCTTAATGATATACTCAAATAGCTACTTTGGAGCTATTGAGATTTTTGGGATGTTACACCATTCCATTCATGCAAAACCACTTAACATTTTTAATCCACTAACCAAGCCACCTTGAGTTAGCACAAGATATTCACAAAGAGAATAACAAAATCATGGACCCATAAATTTCATCAAACTCAAAGTTAATATAGCACAATGTTAAGTATTCAACAAAAAAGAAATAACATAAAATAGTTTCCAACCCTTATACAACATATATAAATGAAGAACATAACCAAATGTCATAAATATACTCCTAGAACACTAGAAAAGCATAAATACAACAAGAGGAAGAAGAATTAGAACTAGAACTCCCCTATTCATGCTTCAAGCTCATCCTAGCTGCGCGAGCTCATATAGTCTCTGGAATTTTCAGGGTCTTCTCGCCCTCGCCGCGGTGAGCTCCTATCTTCTCTGCCAAATTAGGGGCTTGTTAGCCGTGGGCTCGCCGTGGCCTCAAGTGATTCTACCCCCTTGAAAAGCCTTTCTTCTTCGCCCGGGATCCGATCTTTGGTCCTTGAGCGACCCTACAAGTGAGAATAAGATAAAACCAAGATCAAATAGCCCTATAAATTAATTAATGCAATTAATCTACAATTATGGCCAATTACTCATAATTTTACACTTATTTCCCTTAAGAGTTTGGAACATCCAATTAGACATTTATTAGACCAACTTGCATCTTAATCATGTTAATTTCCTCAATTTAAGCCTATAAAAGAATTACAAATCAGAGATTTGTCAATGCAGTCTCGTCAAAATTATCAACATCAAGATCATTGATTTGGGGATGTTTTGCGGATAGCTAATTTTGGACACATATAAGTGCTTCAGCCATCTTTGAAGAAAGAGAGCTTCTAAAAGCTCTAGTACTCGACCCCCAGTACTAAAAGCAGATTCTGATGAAACAGTAGAGACAGGTGCAGCCAACAAATCACGTGCCACCATACTTAAAATTGGATATTTAGAAGCATTCCCTTTCCACCATGATAAAATGTCAAATTTGGGATCACGAAAACCACTTAATTCAGATTGCAGGTATTCATCCAATTCTGAAATTTTCTCAACATTACACTACTGACCTGCCTTGACTAAGAATGCTTGCATTGTAGGATCCAACAAGGTCACTTCAAGTGCTGTCTCCTGCACATTATCCCCAGGAATTCCACCACCCTCTTGGTCCATTGTACATTGAGATGTAGAAGACTCATAGGTCGTACAATTGCTGAATAATGATCATATAAACGATGCAAGACACTTGTTGTCTTCTTCAACATAGCTTCACGCATTGTAGGATTAGAAAAAAGCTGTTCAAATGCAACTTTGACATATGTCAATTTATATCTTGGGTCTAGAATTGTAGCCACAATCAATAAGGGATTCATCTTTTCAGCTTTACCCTAATATTTATCAAACTTTATAAGTATTTTACTAGCCAATTCATTCAAAAGAGAGTGGGAATTGCTTGCACTTAACCTCAGGTTTGTCTCGATGGCAACTATGTGTTGAAAACAAGTGTTTGTCTTCACATAATTTGACTAGAAAACTTCAACGTCATTGTGTAAAACAATTGCAACAAGCCAAGGAACTCAGTGGCAACACCCTGTTAGAATCTTAAGTTTTGATGAGGACTGGACCCATAGATAACATAAGTAAAATGAAATAACTTAGTCTGGAATGAATTGAGATAAGAATCACAATAAGCGACTAAGTTAATGAGTGTAGGTTATCTTAACATTGAACAAGTAAAGTCTTATAGATAATAGATACACTATCGCTAAGCTAGAACCTATCGCTAACAAATGGAAGTGTTAGGATAACAATAGTTAATGAAGACTTAGCAATAATCTGAAGAAAAGTCAATATCTCTATCGCTAAGACCTTCACTATCGCTAATATAATGAGTTGAGCTAGCCTAGGCAAGCAAAGAACAATAGATCACTATCGCTAAGCTCTGTCACTATCGCTAAGGCCCAATAGATAACTGATTTAACCTTTGCCTAATGCGCCTTGGGGTTAAAATCACAATAATTACCAAGGATTGCGTAAAGTGGCACAATCCCGGATCGTTTCACTTGAGGAGCCCTTCTAAACTACCTAAGCTAACTAAATGCAATTAAAACAATAAAAAGGTATGGGGGTTTTGGTTTGAAGATTCGTTTACTAAAGCTAATAACAAAAGCAGTTACTTGTTTTTGGTGTTTTATATTAATAAGTGAAAGGTGAAAAGAGTTTGGATTAGGGGTGATTTTATAAAATAGGCTTTGGTAGTGTTCCGGTAACTCAAACGCTTCTTTCAAAATGATAAGTGGGAGTTTAATTTACCAAGTCTAATTGAAAAATCCCCAAGCAACCACTAGGGGTCCACTAGCCCTAATTAATGACTAATCTAGCAATCACTTTCATAGCCATTACTTAGGGTTAATGTGAAGATCCACTTGGTTTGTGAAATGCCTTGAAACAAATGCAATTTAGCTCTCATGAAGTGCAATCACATCATCATGCATGGAAGAAATTGACTATAACCACTAGCAACCACTAAAATGGCTACAACCAAGAATACAACCACAAGTAGATAGGAAATTGTATCTCAATCACATTCAATTCAAAGCATACACAATATAGTTCACAAACATAGATAGCAACCACATATCCCAAGTCTTAAATCCAAATACAAGACCAATACAAAAGAGTAAAAGCCAAATACAAAGGAAATAAGTAATTGTAAACTAGAAACTCCCCTATGTTGGTCCATGAAGTTAGAGCCACCTTCACACCACCAAAGCACCAAGAACTTAGCCTCTCATATCTTCAAATTCGAGCCAAGGATGGCCCATGACCACAGCCTCCATGGATGAGGAAGGTAGAAGAAGAGAAATGGTGGGAATGGAAGGTGAAGCAAGAAAGAACAAGAAAACCAGCAAGAATGGAGGTGAATTTGAATGGGAAGATGAAGATTTGGAATGAAGAATGGAGGAAAATGAGAGAAACCCTAGGAGAGGGGCTGTATTTCGTGCAGAGAAGGCTTGGAAAAGGATTTTCGGGTGTTAGAAACAATTTATAATCCCTCAGAAACCCTAAAATCGCATCATATTTCTGCAGAATCTGGGGATTTCGCCGTGGGCTCGCCGCAGCGAGAGCCACGGCGAGCTCATGTTGGCTCTGGACTTTGCTAGAAGTTCGCCGTGAGTTCGCTGCGGCAAAGCCCACGGCGAACTCACACTGGTTCTGCCTTTTCTTGTATTTCTCGCCGTCAGTTCACCGCGGCGAAAAAGACATTGATTCTGTTTCTCTCTTCACTTTCTTCTTCTGCTCCGTCCAGAATTTTTCACTGCAACTTGGCTTCTTAGTTTGGCATGCTTCTTCTATGGCCTGCATATAAAATGGACCTAAGGTAGCATCAAAATGTTCTTGAAAATGGGTTGAAAAATAAATCATGCTAATTATGCCCAAATTGCCCCCGACTAGATCAAATTCCAACAAAGCATGTAAAAGTCAGAAATGAACCTAATTAAGTGTGATTACCCTAAGAACATGCAATAATCTAAAGATTTTATCAATAAAAAGTGTATAAAAATATGGTGCAATCAATAACATAGATATCACAAAGGGGGAGACTGTTAGAATAGCTAGCAATAATGAACTGTGTTAGCTAGTGATAACATGATTAGTTATCGATAACAGAACACTTGTTGAAATAACTTAGACATTCAGATAGCTAATACATTGAGCTAATGAAATGAACTAGCGATAACATAGTCACTAGCGATAACATGATTGGCTATCGATAGAAAAATACTTGTTGAAATAACTTAGACATTCTGATAGCTAATACATTGTCTCTGAACATTGAGCTAAAGAATTTTACTAGCGATAACACCTACTGTGCTTCACATGAATACTTGTTTAGCTAACAGCTAAGTGCAGGACTCACACTAGTAAGCTAGCGATAAACAAGGGAGCTAGTGCTACTGATAAAGCTGCAATGTAAGTACAATGTTGTAGGTGATCGTTACTCACAGCTTCTATCTCTCTTAGCTCATCCTTTGCAATATTAATTAAAGCAAGAGAAGAAAGTTGACGAAGATGAAGAACATCATTAATTGCTAACGGCTAGGAGCTCCCAATGATTAATTTCAAACGGCCTCTTGAAGCTGAAAGGAAAGGCATGCTGTGACGAGATATAAATATCAAGACTTGATCATTTATGAAATGAAGGGAAGCAAACAAAGTGACTAACTCACTCACACACAGAGACATAGATGGCTATACTTGAACATATTCATTCTTAGCATTGTAAGCTCTCAGATCAATCAAGATCTTATATACTTCAGTGTGTAACATTATCAGTTCATTTGAGTGAACAAGAAATACTCTGTATTTTATATAAAGTAAGATATCTCTTAAGATAGTGGGATCTTAAGGGAGGGTGTAATCTTACAAGTTGTAAGGGGGAGCGGTTCTCAAGTGCTAAGTTTAAACTTGAGGAAGAAAATGCTTCACAAGTGCCTGGCTAAACTTGTGGAATTGTAAAGGCTTCTCTTGTGCCCGACTCAAACAAGATAGTAGTGGATTTGAAATCTCAGGTGGAGCCTGAGGACTGGATGTAGGTCAACGGAATAAACCAAACCAAGATAAATCTTTGTTTGCATTCTCTCTTCCCTTAACTCTCATCATATTTCCAGAATAACAGATTTACACATTTTATTATGCTTTTCATCTTTCAATGTGCTATCGTTATTTAGTGAAGAAAATCTTCAAGAACACTACTTAACACTTCAACTATGATTTTGAAAATGAAATAAGTTCTCAGATTTTATTCTATCACCCAATTCACCCCCCTCTTGGGTGACTGCCAGTATTCACACACCCCAATCATATGCACCAGAGGGGGAAATCGTGAGAGTACTGGCTATCACCCAAGAGGGGGGGTGAATTGGGTGATAGGATAAAATTAAAACCTTTTTGAATTCTTTAAACTCTTTACTGAGAATATTTCAAAATATGAAATGGACTGACAGATATAAAAGGATAGACTGGAAATCAAGAGAGTTTAGGGAAGAGATAATGCACACAAGATTTATCCTGGTTCGGTCAACCCAGACCTACATCCAGTCCTCAGGCTCCCCTGAGATTTCCACTATCCTCTTGTTTAATCCTGGCACAAGAGAAGCCTACCACAGGTTTTACGAACACAGGTTCACCTGCCAACCTTTATAGAGTTTTAGAATCTCTCTAAACACTCCCCCTTACTACCTGTAAGGTTACCACCCAGTTCACAAAGCACCAGGCTTAGGAACTACCTCAACCAGACGAGGATTTTAATAATAAGGTTCACTCAATGAACAGATTGTGATAAACACTTAAGTACAAATAAGGTGTAAGAAGAAATACAACTAGAGCTTAAGGATCTGAGCAATGTATTTCTCTAGCTCTTCTTTTCAAACATTCTCAATCTAAGGAATTTGCGATTCTATATAAGGCTCTGTTCATATCTTGTTTTCATTCGTTGATCGTTCGTTCGTTTCTGGAAACAAATCTTGTTATATTTATATCTCCATAGATTGCCTTTTTAATAGTCTTCATATGGCCGTTAGAAAATAGACGTTGGGAACTTTTAGCCGTTGGACATTCAGTTTTTGATCTAGTCTTTGACTGTTCATGCGTAGAGTAGGTTAGACTGAGAGCTCTGTACACCTGTACTTTTATAGCAGCTTTTCAGTAGCGCTAGCATGCTTTGCTATCGCTAACTGCATAGTATAATTTCTGCACTTGAGATGTTAGCTAAGCAAGTAATCATATAAATGCACAGCAGTTGTTATCGCAAGCAAAGCTCATTAGCTCAATGAGATAGATAATATATGAGGAATTTCAGAGCTTTTTATCGATAGCATATTCTCTTGGATTAGAAAGCATTTCATCAGCATAGATTATCTCTATAGATAGCAAATTCATTATCGCTATTATCCTTTAGGATACTATCATCCAAGTATTCAGATATTTCCAGGTATCCTATTATCGATAGCTCAATCTATTATCGCTAGCAACTACTTTAGCTCATTTGACTCTTGCTCTCAGGCACTGGCTATCTGAATGTTTATTATCTGAAGCACTTTAGTTATCGATAGCTTAACCTGTTATCGCTAGCTGATTTCATTAGATCAAGGTCTTGGGTTATCTTTCTGCTAGCTGAGTTATTAATGAGCTTCTAGCGATGGATTCTTCTTTAGTGATAGAGAATGACTTAGCGATAGATAATGACTTTGATATTTCTAAGTCTTCACTCGCTATTCCTTTCTATCTATTAGCTTATACAGATATACTTAGCGATATAGATTTTCATTCTTATTGTTCTGCTAAGTTATCATTTCTTATTAGCGATATTTTTCATAGATCAGTCTTCATCAAAACTTAAGATTCTAACAAATCGTACATTCATAAGCATGATCATCATCATATTCAAGATCAAGCAAGGTGTAGTCATCTCGGCCTGAATCTATTCTAACCCTCTTTTTGAAATAATCCTTATAATCTTCATCTTCTTCTCCCATCCTAGTGAACATTTTGGTGAACTTTATAGTGCTTTCAAGCATAAAGTATGTTGGATTCCACCTAAAAAAACCATAACAACAATTAACATTCATCATATTAAATGATAGCTAATTCAAAATAAGGCAAAACAATTATTAAAAGTACCTAGTGGGGCAATCCAAGCAAAGTAGGCTTTTTGACTCAACTCTTTCCTTTTCAGTAAGCATAATGAATTTACGTTTCCTTGAAGGGGGAAGATTTCACAAACTTGACTGCACAATGAATGAGCTCGATGGACTTGTTAATATCCTTAAGACCGTCTGAAATAATCAGATTTAATATGTGAGCTACACATCTTATTTGCAGAAACTCTCCATCACATACTAGATTCAATTTACATTTCTTCAAAATCGCAAGTGCTGAATCATTTGCAGAAGCATTGTCAACTATGATTATAAACACCTTATCAATGCCCCATTGGAATAAACAATCCTCAAGTGTCTTAGCAATTTTTTTCCCTTTATGATCTTCAATCTCACCAAAATTTAGAATATGTTTCTGCAACACCCAATCATCATCAATCTAGTGAGCAGTCAGGCACATGTAGTTTGAGTTCTATAATGATGTCCAACAATCAGTGGTGAGAGATACACAGACTTTGGAGCACTTGAAATATGTCCTCAAGACGTCTGCTTCTTCTAGATAAATGTTGTATCAATCTCTGGTAGCTGTCCAACGTGATGGCATTTGAAATTTTGGCTAAAACTCTTGTAATAGGTCTGAAAAACCTTCCTTTTCCATAGTTCAAAAAGGCATCTCATCTTTAATAAGATACTTAGCAACCACCTTTCTACCTCTCTCTTGACTAAACAAATGATGTGTCAACGTTTTATTGAAAGAAGCTGCCAACAAACTTTGTCCCCCGGTATCCCTGTTTGGATTGCCTTTGCACTTAAGGTAATGTCGCCATAATGATGTAGCTCCATCATTGGAAGGATGGCTGGCATAATTTTTAGGACAATAGTTGTACTTTGCCCTGGGTTTGCCTCCTTCTCTCTTATTGTCATTCTTGTAAAATGCGACCAGACATCAGATGAGTCCCTCCTTTTTTAGACATCAGATGAGTCCTTCATCATAATTCGTAGTTTCAGTTCCAATTTCCTCTCTAACACTTTCGACTTTCTCTTGCAAATTATGTTGAGAAATTTCACCATTTTCCTTGTCAACAATGGATAACGTAAGAGAGACATTAGGCTCTGAATTTCTCTAAAAACCAAATCATCACACGATCCTTTTCAAAGATTAGCTAACCCTTCAGCAACAATATCACTACCAAATGGTTTCAACGTATTTTCTTGATCCATAACTCAGTCTATTTCAAAAAAGACATCTCAAAATGCTCAAAGTTATTCACTTCAAAACATGTCAACAATTACTTGGCTTGAATTAAACACTGATAGAACATGCTATATAGTTTGTGTGGTCAAATTTAATGAAGGATAACAGATATCTTATAAACTTATCTTGTAATAAAAATGACAACTAAGATAAGTATTAGACATAAGTTATGATTGAATTGAACTATTCAAAGAAAAAGAAAACCAGGAGTTGAAGATAGTGAAGAGACAAAACACACATTGCCGTAGCTTTTTTTGGTATTATAAACTATGACAATGAAAGTTTGTCTGATAAGAAAGCAACACTAAACTTGTTCAACCTTACATCCCCTGTGTACGACAACTTTCCCTATATATCTGTTTTCCAGATAGAAAAAGAAAAAAGTTAGATATCTCTATTATGAAGATCAATAATGCAATGGCTCAAATAGTACAAAGCTGGAACAGATCGTTGATTCTTTAAGAATAATTCTCAAGACAATACCATGTGAACTACCATGAGGCCATGTTCCTCCCTTTATCCCAATCACATAGCCTCATCCTCCACAAATAATTCCAGCAACAGAAATCCTTTCCTCTATATATACTCATTCTTGCATAAGTTTCAAAGCAACACAAAGCTTTCACAACATTCTCTAGCATCTAAATTCAAACACTAGCTTCTTAAGGGGGAAAGAAGGAAAACAAAGTGAGAAGTAGAAAAAAATGGGGCAGATTTGAGGGGTAAAGAGATAAATGCGAAGGAAAAAATAAGGTAAGAGAGATTAATACCTAGACTGGAATTGCAAGAAGGGATCGATTGGTGTGGAACGGCTGAAGGAGTGAGAGATGATGGAGATTGAGAGTCTGAGACACAAGAGCGGCAACGAGATCTGTGGGCTGTGACCCGAGCGGAGGTGGAGCTGAGAGAGGTTGAGCCGCTAGAGATCGAGACACAAGAGCGGTGGTGAGATCTGTGTGTGGGGCTGTAGGCTATGGCTGCGCCTGCGTGAGGGCCTAAGGGAGTGAGACTGAGGCTATGAGGGGCTGAGGGTAATACTGAGGGCTAGAGCTGAGACACGTGAAAGATAGTGAGACTGAGGGAGTGACTAGTGATAGTGAGGGGGTTTAATTTTTTTTAAATAAATATATGGGTACAGGCAGGTAATAGGCCACCCATGGCCCACCCAGTACCTGTACCTGTATATAAAAAAGGGTAGGCCTCACCTGTTTATGTTACGGTTCCAAAACAGGCGAGCTTAGATGGGCAAAAAACTGCGAGTTCCGGATTCTTTGCTCACCCTTATCTCCACTATCAGTTAATTATAAAATTGCCACCGAATTTTTTTCAACATCAGCTTGTTAATTAAGAGACATTGATTAGTGATGTTAAAAGTATTTTTTTGTAGTAGTGGGTTTCTACTTCGCATGCAAGAGAAAGAGAGCAGAGTAAAAGAGTGAGAAGGCGGTAGCAAAACCAAAGCCGGTGAGAGGGCCTCCTGGCCCTTCTACATCCCTTTTTCCTCCATTTTCTTCCTCCACCTCCATTCCTCTTCTTCATATGCATGTGAGACGAGTGAACGAGAGAGAGGGAGAGAGAAGAGGGACAGTGGAGGTGCTACTGTCATCACCAACGACACCGGCAAGGAGGGTCTTCAGTGATCGTCCCTCCCTCTCCCCTATTTTTACGAGCTTGGGCCATGAGAAGGAAGTGTGATCAGCGAATGTTTGGGGGATTGAAAGGGAGCTACAAGCTAAGCGAGTTTCAGATGATGCCTAGTGATTTTTCCGATGCTACTTAGTGCGGTGGAGCTCCTTAAATTATGGGTAATTTCCTTGTTTCATCTCCCCTATTTGTTCTTGATTTTTTTTTGAGAGAAAACTTCTAGGGTTTATTTGATTTTCAAATTTTTGGCTTGACTGGGGCAATTTCTTGGTTCTACATGTTTATTTAGACTATTTGAGGATTATAATGTGGTTAATTTGGTTGAATTTGGCCTATGTGAGATATGGCTTTATTAAAATGGGAATAAGCTAAGTTTAGACTTAGAAATCCTTTGAATGTGGGGTTTTTATTTTTAATTTATGATGTCTAGAGGATTGTTAGGGTCTAATGATAATGTTGGTTGAATTAAAATGGTTGAAACTGAGAATGGCAAAACCGCACAAGAGGGGGGTTGAATTGTGCTTCAAAAACAATAAAAACTTAAAATAATCTTTTATACTGGTTCGGCCAACACAATGCCTACGTCCAGTTCTCCAACTCCTCGCTAGGTTCCACTATACCACAGGTTTTACAAAACGGGTTCACCTGCCAACCTTTACAACAGAGCTTTAGAATTCCCTCTAAACGCTCCCCCTTACAACTTGTAAGCACACAACCCTGTCCTAAAGCCCCAAGCTTTAAAACAACCTCAAACAGTAGAGGATTTCAATTAATGAGTTCACTCAATGAACAGATTTTGATAAACACTTAAGTACAAATAATCTCACTAAGAGTAATAAATACTTTGAGCTTTTGTGGGCAGAGAGTAGATGGGAATATTGAATGCTGGTTCATCTCTATGTGTGTGAGTGAGTTCATTGAGTAACCTTTTCATAAATGCTCAAGTCATGATATTTATAACTCTTCATAGCTTGCCTTTTCTTTCAGCCTCAAGGGGCCGTTTGAAATTAGTCGTTCAGAGCTCTTAGTCGTTGGCAATTAATGTTGTTCTTCATCTTCGTCAACTTTCTTCTCTTACTTCAATTAATTTTGCAGAGGATGAGCTAAGAGAGGTAGAGACTGTGAGTAACGATCACCTGCAACTATTGTACTTGCATAGCAACTTTTTTAGTAGCGCTAGCACCCTTGGTTATTGCTAGCTTAATAGTGTAATTCATGCACTTAGCTGTTAGCTAAACAAGTATTCATATGAAGCACAATAGGTGTTATCGCTAGTGTATTTCATTAGCTCAATGTTCAAAGACAATGTTTTAGCTATCTGATTATCTAAGTTATTTCAACAAGTATTTTCTATCGATAGCTAATCATGTTATCGCTAGTGTATTTCATTAGCTCAATGTTCAAAGACAATGTTTTAGCTATCTGATTATCTAAGTTATTTCAACAAGTATTTTTCTATCGATAGCTAATCATATTATCGCTAGTAACTATGTTATCGCTAGCTGACTTAGTTCATTACAGCTAGCTGTTCTAACATTCTCCCCCTTTGTGTTATCCATGTTATCTATGGGGCCTTAGCGATAGCGATAGAGCTTAGCGATAGTGATCTATTGTTCTTTGCTTGCTTAGGCTAGCTCAACTCATTATATTAGTGATAGTGAAGGTCTTAGCGATAGAGATATTGACTTTTCTTCAGATTATTGCTAAGTCTTCATTAGCTATTGTTATCCTAACACTTCCATTTGTTAGCGATAGGTTCTAGCTTAGCGATAGTATATCTTTTACCTATAAGATTTTACTTGTTCAATGTTAAGGTAACCTACACTCTTTTACTTAGTCATTTAACGTGATTCTTATCTCAATTTATTGCAGACTAAGTTATATGCTAATTGTTCATTTTACTTATGTTATCTATGGGTCCAGTCCTCATCAAAACTTAAAATTCTAACATTCTCCCCCTTTTTGATGATGACAAAACATAAGTAAAAACATATATAAGATAAAGCATGTTAGAGCATAAATTAAGACAAACATATAAATTGTATTGACTTTGCAAAATGATTATATCTTTTCAGGATCAAAATTATCAAGATCAGCTAAGTATGAAGTGTATGCAGAATGGTTCCTAAAGGCTAGGGGTTTTTCATTGTTGAATTTTGCTCGAGAGGCTGAGGCTATGTATTCTTCATCAGGTCCATCAGAAATAAAGGATTCAGAGTAGAAGAATTTGTCTTGTTCAATGGTCTGAATGGGTTCAACAAGAGAGACATCTTTGAAGGCAGCCTGAGACTTGTGAAACCCCCTTTTATATACCCATACTTTCTTCCTTGAGCAATTTCCTTTGCTAATTTCTTTCTTCTTTCTGCAGCCTCTTTCTTTGCCTTTTTCTTTGCCTCAGTAGCAGCTTTCTTAGCCTTAGCAGCAGCCTCCTTCTCTTCTTTTGTTAACTTGGGAGAAGGAGCTGGTTTTTCAGATGCTTTAGCAGCCACTCGCTTGATCCTTTGTGCACTTCCCTTAATAGCCTCAGGAGAAGCCATAGGAATAACTTTGAAAGATACCTCTTCTCTGGCTTTCCTCTTGGTCCTTTCCCCTTTCAAACCTTCAGTTGAAGCTTTTCTCTTGTTTTTCTCAGCCTCAAACACTAGCATCTTCTGAATATCATCTTTAACCTTATTTCCAGTGCTAGGCTTGTCTTCAATTGTTATTTCAACATCAGCTCCTGGGGGAATGACAAAAACTGGAACTGGCTCTACAGATTTGACACTTGGAGGAATGCCATGCTTCTTCGTATAACATAACTGCCTTGGCAAAACTGTCCACTTCTGAAGCATTAGGAGCTTGAGTTTTTTCTTCTTGAGGAGGAGGAGGAGCATTAGAAGCTTGAGGAGGAGGAGGAGCATTAGAAGCTTGAGGAGGAGGGGTCCTATGGTCATCAGACTCTATGTAACTACGAGCAATGCCTCTGACTACTTCCTCAATCTCTTCAGCAACCATAGAAGCATCCATAGCTGCAATATTCTCCCCCTTTTTGTCATCATCACCAGGGATAAGGGTTTGGCCAAGGTTTGGAGAAGAGATAGGAGGGTTAGTATCGCTAGTGGTTGTGGGAGGGATAAGAATGCTATAGCTAATAGAGGGATTAGCGATAGGGATTAGTTGTGAGATTTGGGGAGTGTGTGTGCTGTAGTGGCTATTGCTAGGAAAGGGGTTAGCGGTAGGGGTTTGTGGTGAGGTTGGGACTTGGGAGTGGTGGCTATCGCTAGGGGAGGGGTTAGCAATAGGGGTTTCTTGAGTAGTTGGGACTTGGGTGGTTTCTAGAATTGGAGAGTAGTGAGTTTGGGTAGGAGAATGGTTAACAGGTGAGGGAGTATGGTGAGTAGGGGAATGGTTTGATGATGTACCTTGAGGGTGAGAATACGTTGCCCTTTGCTTGTTGTCCTCAGGGACAAGATAAAGGCAGTCTTCCAAATTTCTAACTTGTGCCTTAAGCTCCAGGTTATACTTCATCAATTCTACTTTCTGAGCTTCCAAGGCGAGGTTGAACTCGGCAGAGACTCTAAAGATGATCTCCTCAATTGCTTCTCTTGAGAGAATAGATGACTTTAATAAAGCAGGAGGAGGAGGAGGAGCCCTTCTTGACTGAGCTTCTTCTTCAACATAATCAGGCTGTGTTGAGGAAGGAGCATGAGAAGCTTGGGATTGAGAGGCAGAAACACCCCCATTGGTGCCCACTGGAATTCCCATTTTCTTTAGGGTAGTGGTAGTGAGCTTCTTGCACTTCTTGTTCTCTCCATCACTTAATGATTTAATCTTTGAAAATTCCAGGATGTGAGATACTAGCTGAGGATAGGGAAGAGGAGCCTTGGGAGATTTGTCAGACTGGAACCTATGCATCTCCATGCACACCACTTGGCCTAGATTGAGGGGAACCTTTTGAATGAGGTTAGGCAACCATGGGTTGTCAATCTTTGCAAAGCTGCTGAAGTTCCCTGATTTGTGAGTTATATTCCTTGTGTAGACATAGTGAAGGATCCTATTGATCACAGGCAAATCAGCTGGCTTGTTGGTGTTTGTCTCATATATCTCCTCAAGCTCTTCTTCAGGATACTTCTCAAGCATATACCATTTATTGTACTCTTCCCCAGAGATCCCCAAAATCTTGTTGATAGCCCTAAATCCAAAAATAATGCATCTTCCTCTCACAATGGTTTTGAAGGAGATGTTCACAAGCTTTCCTTTCTTGTATTCTGGAATGGGTTTCAGACTGGAGTAGAATGATCACAACACTTCTTCATTATAGTCATTCTTCACACTCAGCCAATTCTTGTAGCGAAGCAGCCAAGCATCTAAATGAAAACCTTGTTGTTTGAAGTAGTCCAAATCCTCCCATATTGCAGTCCTATCTAAGGTTCCCTTATCTGCAAAGAATGTGCTTAGAGCTACAAGGGGGTCTTCCAAATAGGGTACACTAGTGGAGGTTTCTTTTTGTCTTTTGGGGTTGCTCTCAACTACGTCTTTAAAGAAATGAGACATTTTTCTGGGCACGCGACCTTTTGCTAGTGGATTTGGAAGAGGGATTAGCGCTTGAGGTTACCTTGACATTAGGAACTTTGGTTCTGGCCATTTTAGGGTTTAGGGAAAAGAGAGATTTGAGAATGTGTATGCTTGAGTGCTTACAGAGTTTTAGAGTAGAAGAGAAATTGTGAGTGTTCGTGAATGATGAATGCAAATGCAAATGACCTAATTTTATAAGTTTAGAGTTTACCACAATGAAGAACACTCGCTGACATTATGCATTTTGACTTGTTTAAGTGACTTGCTATCGCTAATAAGAGCTGCTATAACTAGCAGGCATGATCCCACGCTGAGTAAATGACTTAGGCTTATCACTTACTCCTTCCGGCTATCGATAGTTGACTTTGCTATCGATAATGCTATTGGCCAGCGATGGCAATCTTAGCTCAAACTTAGCTTTGTCAGTCCTGCAAAACTTAAGATTTGGAACTCCGATGCCTAAGTTAATGATTGATTTATATGAATAAAATGAAATCAAATCAAGAATTAAGTCATAAATATTTACAACTCATTTGGATTCACCATTCCTAATTCTCTTCTAATAAAGCTAAATTGGTCTGACTCAAGAGGTTTGGTGAAGATATTAGCAAGTTGCAAATTTTTTGAGATGAACTCTACCTTGACATCCTTCTTCTGAACATGATCTCTTAGGAAGTGATGTCTCACATCAATATGCTTGGTTCTGGAATGATGAACTAGATTCTTGGCCAAGCTTATTGTGCTGGTGTTGTCACAAAGAATAGGCACTTCTAGGAATTCCAAACCCAAATCTCTTAGTTGATGCTTAAGCCATAAGACTTGAGCACAGCAACTTGCTGCTACAATATATTCAGCCTCTGTGGATGAAAGGAAGACACAATTTTGCTTCTTGCTAGCCCAAGAGACCAAACAGCCACCAAGGAATTGACATTGACCACTTGTACTTTTTCTATCTGTCTTATAACCTGCATGGTCAGAGTTAGTATAAGCAAGAAGGTACTCTTGAGTTCCCTTGGGATACCACAGCCCAAGCTCTTGAGTTCCTTGTAAATATCGCAAAATCCTTTTTACATTGGTCAAGTGGGACTCTTTAGGATTTGCTTGATATCTAGCACACATTCCTACACTAAATTGAATATCAGGCCTACTAGCAGTTAGATAAAGTAAAGAACCTATAATCCCTCTATAAAGAGATTGACTAAGTACTTTGCCCTTGGCATCCACATCTAAGCTGGCAGAGGTACTCATGGGAGTGTCCTCATCTTTAGATTGCTTTATCCCAAACTTATTGAGAATCTCCTTACAATACTTGGTTTGAGAGATAAAGATGCCATCTTTCTTTTGCTTTATCTACAGGCCTAGGAAGAATGTTACCCATCATAGACATTTCAAATTCACCCTGCATCATCTTAGCAAACTCTTCACAAAGATTTTCATTAGTTACACCAAAGATAATATCATCAACATAAATTTGAACTATGAGCATATGTTTATCTTTATGCATGATGAATAAAGTAGTATCTAATTTTCCTCTAGAAAATCCTTTTTCAAGCAGAAATGTACTAAATCTCTCATACCAAGCTCTAGGTGCTTATTTGAGACCATAAAGAGCCTTTTTAAGTTTGTAAACATGGTTAGGCTTAGAGTTTTCTTCAAAACCAGGAGGTTGTTCTACATATACCTCTTCTTTGATATAGCCATTAAGAAAGGCACTCTTAACATCCATTTGATAAAGTTTAATATTTTTGATGGATGCAAAAGCTAGAAGAATCCTTATTGCTTCAAGTCTTGCAACTGGAGCAAAGGTTTCTTCACAATCAATGCCTTCTTCTTGGTTATACCCTTTGGCAACTAATCTGGCTTTATTTTTGACAATTTGACTAGCTTCATCAAGTTTGTTTTTGAAAGCCCATTTAGTACCAATAATAGGATGATTTCTTGGTCTAGGTACTAAATCTCAAACTTGATTTCTTTTAAATTGATTAAGTTCTTCCTACATTGCAACTATCCTCTCACAGTCAGCAAGAGCTTCATCAACACAAGTTGGTTCAATTTCAGAAATAAAGGCAGAAAATTCCATTTCATTTTGTAGTTACCTTCTGGTTCTAACACCTTTTGACATTTCTTCAATTATTTGTTCAGGAGGATGGTGCTTAAGATGTCTTATGGATGATTGAGGCTCATTAGCTTCATCTTGATCTCTTTGGCATTTTTTTCAGCATTCACTATCGATGGCTTTGGTGCTATCGATAAAGGAGTTCTTAAAAATTTTGAAAAATCTTCATCCTCATCAACACAATGTTGCTTTTCATGAGGAGTTTCATCAAATACTACATGTGTAACACCTGGATTTTTCTACTATATTATAGTAATTTTAATTGAATTATAACCACTTTTTAATGCCAGAAGCCCAAAAATACGTAAAAATTTAAAACTTTTTCTTTTAAAACATTAGACCAACCCTGCGTTGGTTGGAATGGGCTTTTCAGACAAATTGAAATAACTTAAAATTCTTTATAAAATAAAGTGGTTAATAAAACAATTAAAAATACACTAACCCTCTTAAGGGAGCCTATTCATAATTCATAATACTTACGAAATTTTAAACTCTTAATAAATTTATACAATTATATTTTCTATACTCTCTACTATTAATTTAATAACTTTAATTTTACAACGTATACAAATAACCTTATTGAAATATTTACTACCTCTTGTTTTTCAACTTATAATTCTAATTTCTTCGTCTACTCTTCTGCCTCAGCTATCTTCTTTCAACCTGCTAAACTAAAAATGTTTGGGGAAGGGGGTGAGATTGGAAATCCCAATAGCAGTTTCTTTCATTAACATATATGATCATACTAGTATTGTCATGTATATATTTCATAAAACTGCACAAATTATGATAGTCTTACTCCTATTAATCTGTGTGCGATCCGCACCTACCAACCACTGATAACGATATTTTCGTTAACTAGTGGAGGCTCTACCTGCAGGACTTCTCGTTATAACAATCCCGTTATAACTAAACTGGTTTGGCAAAGGGGTAGCGAACCACCTAAGCCTGGAGTACTCCAACTGAGGAATAACAACTTACCAACTAAATGCAACAGCTATTACAAAATAATACATGCAATTTAATTGTTACTGAAATAAACTGCTACCTGGAATACCGGAACTTAATCATAAACTTGCTCCTTTCTTTTCCACTGATCTCCTTAACTTACGTCATCCTCAAGACCTATTTACATATGAATAATAAATTAACACCTATGCTTATATATAATTATTTAACGTCTCTCACTTGGATCCTAAAGTGTCAAACACTACCCCATTCTTTGCACTCAGACAATTTATGATCTCATCAATCTGCCTTAGTTTTTCAAGATTAAAGGATGATTTGTTTGGTAAATTTTAAAATACTCACACAATAGCTTTTTAAAAATATATAAAATATAAAGTTACATTTCAAGTTCTAAAAATTATTTGCCACACACACAATCGAAATCCAATCAAATTATTCCTATTATTCATTTGTTGAATCACCATTCTACAAGGATTCAATTTAAATCTTATACTAACTATGTTTCTTATATGCACTAAACACTCAAATGAATCCAGGAATTCAACTAAATGACAAGCACGAACAAGGGAACCATCGAATAACATATCTGATCAAAACCCTCAAAACAACTACCATAAATTAAATCTTTAATCCCTAACTAATAGTACAGTTTCCCCCAAAGCACTCTTCACATCTTTATTCAATTGGTTATGACTAAAGTCTAACCAACCAACCAACTTCATATTCTTTCCCAATACCACTATTAGGAACAGAGAGATTTACAGAGAATCATTACCATTACAAATCTAGGACCTGCAGAAATTACAAACTTCCAATATTAAATTATATAGCTTTCAATCACCTTAACCAATTAATTCACATTTAATCCTTAAACAAACTCCTTCTTTTCATTTCTCAATCATTTCCAAAATCCTCCCCATCCCTAAGTTTTGCTAAACTAGGGAAGTAGTTACATACCTAACACCCAATTATCCATATCATTATCTTCAAATTACTAAACTAACCCAATCTCAAATCCTGTACACCTGCACATTAAACTACTCACCTTCAAAGATCTTCCAGCAAGCCTCTACATCAATTTTAGATTCAATTAATAGTTATAGAATCTCCCAATAATTTTACATAATTAAATACTAAACCCACCTAAAACATTTCTTTTATCAGCTTCCAACTCTAAACTTTTCAAACTCTTCACCATTAAACTTTATCGAACCATTCCTACAAATATTTCATCAATTTATTCTATCACCAAGAATTTCTAAAATAACTATCATACTTTAGATTCTAACTTTGTGTCGATTTCATATACCTTAACTTCCCTTTCAAACTCACTGAACTTCTATAGCCCTTATGGAAACAATCCTAATTCAAAAGAATCATCTTCCTATCTCATCATCTTTCCAACTTAAATCCTCATAACATAAACCATGGAGAGAGCATAAATTTTGAAGCTATAAACCTCCAACAATTGGTAGAAAACCAGGTTCTAAACTTCACAAGTTTGATTTCTAACAACTGAAATTTGATTAACTCAAAACCAATTAAAGCCTAAAGTTATAAACTAAACCTCAATAAACACACCGATCTACATTTAATCACCTTCCATTCTTATCAATCCTCAAAACAGTCACCAAAGATTTAATCACAGTCTTAAGAATTAACTTCCTTTCTTTAAGCCTAAAACTAATGCTCTACACACTCAAATTATTAACCAATTCCCATCACTTAGAATTATAACTATTCTTGCATTCCTTTACAGCCAAAGTCACACATGAATATCCCTAATTATTCCATTTCAACTTAATGTCAACTAGAATAAAATCCAATCAAGCCTTAATGTTAACCGACTTCCCTTCTCTTCCCCCTGCCCACAGCCTAAAACAGAACAATATTACAACAATTTCATATATTCATTTAACAACAGCCCTACTAGAATTAAACATCTCAATCCCCCTTTCAAGTAAAATCAAACATCACAAATTTCCTTTTTCTCTTCCAATGAACCTGTCGGCCAGTAAGCAAGAGAAGGAAGAAAACCAATAATAAACCTCAACAACATCATCATATCTCTCAACAACAAATGAGAAGATCCTAATTAAAAATCTAACATCATAATTTCCCTTCCTCTGCCACTACCACCGCCGGCCAAAGTAGCAAGAAAAGGAAAGAAAACAATTAGGATGTCACTCAACCATAATCAATCAATACATATATTTCATCCTCTTTATCATAAGCAGAGACACAATTGCAGAAAAACAAATTCAAGGAACATGGGCAATAATTCGGCCCAAACAGAACATAACAGAGAAGGGAAGAATTGCACAATTTCAGATTCATCAACCAGATACAATCAACCTCATAATCTTGTACCAGAAATCAGTGGCCTAAAAAGAAACAAAATTCAAAGAAACAGAGGAAGAACAAGAATTCAACGGAACAGAGCAGAACTGAATAGACAAAGGAGCAAGAGAGAAGTTTGAAATCGGACATGCAGCCTCACACAACACCTCGAATCAACCTTTAACATCATTCAACAATAGCTAATTTCGTTGAGTGAAGAATCGAAGAAAAACTACGGGTGAACAGTGATCATTTCGACATTCTTGGGGCAATCGGACTAATATTGAATTCCCTCTCAAAAATCCCTTCCTAAATTGACTAAATTGAAGCTTAAACTCCGTTTTTATGAATTCAGAAACCCTAAAAACAAATTGATTCTCCCCCCAACCACACTCAAATCGGCCAGAATAGGGAGGAAAATGAAGAAGGAAAAGCTCACCTAATCTCAGATTAGGTGTCGCATACTCCGTCCGAGATCGCCTTCGCCAGAATCGCTGCTCTCGCCGCCGTCGCCGTCGAAGAAAGCAAAGGAAGGTGAGTGAGAGAGGAAGCTCGGGAATCAGAGGAATGTATGTGTGTGTATAGAAGCAGAGAGGGAGTATATACAAAGAGCAGGGACACGTGTGTGGCTTATATTTAAAGTGAAGTCTGATATTTTTTTTTAACAAGTATTTTACTATCTTACCTCTCCTTTATACTTGAAGATATTTTCAACTAGGGGCAGATATTGTCTTTTTTAATTTCCCAATTTATGTTTTCTCTTAAATCATAATTTTATTTATCATTATCATTTAGATATAGACCTAAATCTGTTCCCAAAATAATTTTTCTAGATATACTTTAATTTCTAAATTTATTTATAAGACTTTTTAATTAATAACTAATAACCCAAGATTCTAAATATTCCTTTATTTAGATTTATCTCCTAACTACTTTCCTTAACTAATAAAGAAAATAAACTTTAAAAATTATTAAAAATACACCTAACCTCGTAAATTTATTTATAAGGCTTTTTAATTTCTAAGTACCTTTCTAAGATCCCAACTATATCCTTGTTATCCATTTTTCCTCAAAATTATGTTTTATCTTCTAATTAATTCTTCTTTGTTTCTTAAATAAAATAAACCTTAAAATTATTAAAAATACCTAAAACATCATAAATTTATTTTTAATGCTTTTTAATATTTAGTCCAATTTCTAAAATCCTAGAAATTTCCTTTCTCCTATTTTCTGAAATTTGGGGTGTTACAACATGCATTGACTCTTCAACAGTTTCAATTCTTTTATTATAGACTCTATGTGCTTTACTCCTATTTGAGTAACCTATTAATATGCCAATGTCAAATTTAGGATCAAATTTACCTAAGTTTACCTTCCCATTGTTGTGAATGTAGCACTTAGATCCAAAGATCCTTAGATGACTGATGTTGAGCTTTCTTCCCTTGTAGAGCTCATATGGAGTCTTCCCCATCCCCTTTTTGATATATTCTCTATTTGAGATGTAGCATGCTGTGCTCATTGCATCTGCCCAAAACATTTGAGGCACTTGCTTCTCATTCAGCATGCTCCTTGCCATCTCTGTGAGCACTCTATTTTTCCTCTCAACAACACCATTTTGCTGAGGAGTACGAGGGGCAGAGAAGTTGTGTTCAATACCACATTCATCACACAACTCCATGAACTCCTTGTTCTCAAACTCTCCTCCATGATCAGTCCTAATTGCTACAATCTTGGTGCCTTTTTCATTCTGTAATTTCTTAGCAAGCACACAAAAGGCATCAAAAGTTTCATGCTTTGAGGAAAAAAACATAGTCCAAGTAAACCTTGAATAGTCATCCACAACTACAAGAGTGTATAGACTTCCACCTAGACTTTTCACTCTTGCAGGCCCAACTAAATCCATGTGGATTAGTTCTAATTTCCTATTTGTGGAAACTGTCTTCTTGGTTTTAAACGAAGACTTTGTTTGTTTACCCCTTTGGCAAGATTCACAAATTAAATCATGCTTAGCCCTAAAACTAGGAATACTGATTGCACCGTATTTTTACACACTTTTCATTGATAAAATCATTGGATTATTGCATGTTCTTGGGGTAATTGCACTTAATTAGGTTCATTTCTGACTTTTGCACACTTTGTTGGAGTTTGTTCCAGTCAAGGGCAATTTGGGCATAATTAGTATGATTTGTTGTCTAACGCATTTTCAAGAACAATTGATGCTACCTCTGGCTTGGTTTTATGTGTAGGTCATAGAAGAAAAATACCCAAATTAAGGAGCCAAGTTGCAGCGAAGAATTCTGGACTGGACGGAGCAGAAGGAGAAAATGGAGAAAGAGGCAGAATCATCTGCCCCTCGCCGCGGCGAGGTGACGGCGAACTCATTTGCCAAAAGCTCCAGAATAGATGCCTGCTAGCCGTGGCGAGCCCACGGCGAACGAGCCTAAATTCAACCAGAACCAACATGAGCTCGCCGTGGCTCTCGCCGCGGCGAGCCGACGGTGAAGTCCCAGAATCTGCAAAAATCTGACGCAAATTCTAGGGTTCCTAGGGGGTTATAAATAGTTCCAAACACACGAAAATAAAAAAAAAAGCTTCCTCAGGTCCGAAAACCAGCCCTCTCTTAGGGTTCCTCTTGTTCTTCTTCATTCCTCACTCAAATCCTCTCATCCCCACTCATTTCCACCTCCATTGTTGCTGATTTTCTTGTTCTTTCTCCTTCCACCTTCCATTTCCACACCACATTTCCTTCTATCTTCTTCATTCATGGAAGCTATCATCATGGGTCCTCTTGGGCACGAGTTTGAAGACATGAGAGGCTAAGTTCTTGGTGCTTTGGTGGTGTGAAGGTGGCTCTAGCTTCATGGACCAACATAGGGGAGTTTCTAGTTTACAATTTCTTATTTCCTTTGTATTTGGCTTATACTCTTTTGTATTGGTCTTGTATTTGGATTTAAGACTTGGGATATGTGGTTGCTATCTATGTTTGTGAACTATATTGTGTATGCTTTGAATTGAATGTGATTGAGATACAATTTCCTATCTACTTGTGGTTGTATTCTTGGTTGTAGCCATTTTAGTGGTTGCTAGTGGTTATAATCAATTTCTTCCATGCATGATGATGTGGTTGCACTTCATGAGAGTTAAATTGCATTTGTTTCAAGGCATTTCACAAACCAAGTGGATCTTAACACTAACCCTAAGTAATGGCTAAGAAAGTGGTTGCTAGATTAGTCATTAATTAGGGCTAGTGGACCCCTAGTGGTTGCTTGGGGATCTTTCAATTAGACTTGGTAAATTAAACTCCCACTTATCATTTTGAAAGAAGCATTTGAGTCACCGAAGCACTACCAAAGCCCATTTTATAAAATCACCCCTAATCCAAACTCTTTTCACTTTTCACTTATTAATCTAAAACATCAAAAACAAGTAACTGCTTTTCTTAATAGCTTTAGTAAATGAATCTCCAAACCAAAACCCCCATACCTTTTTATTGTTTTAATTGCATTTAGTTAGCTTAGGTTGTTTGGAAGGACTCCTCAAGTGAAACGATCCGGGATTGTGCCACTTTACACAATCCTTGGTAATTATTGTGATTTTAACCCCAAGGCGTAAGGAAAAGGTTAAATCAATGGCGCCGTTGCCGGGGAGTCATTTTTGACTCCCTAGGTTAGCTAAGTGTCAATTGAAACTATTGACTAGGGGTAGGAGTCATTAGGATCAGATTTAGGTCATTTGCATTCTTAGATTAGTTTACAATTACTTGTTCTGCATTGTATAAAGTTTGACAAGAAAATACCAAAAATATTGCTTGCCCTTTGCTCTTGCTTGAATTGTGATACCTGCTTAGGTGTATTGCTGGACTTTCTTGCACCTACTTGTGAATACTTGACTTGCCATACTTCCACACTCATATACATCGCATACACATTTCATACTCATACTTCACACATATCATACACACTTTCACACCATACTCACTTGCATCATCGTTCATCCATTTTTCCTTGAATTTGTGCAAGTGCATCTTTGTTGAGCCTTCAGTCTACACTTGTTGTCTACGCCTTGTGTATGACTCGAGGGAACTCTAGAGACCAAGAGCTTTACCCTGAATACCCAGAAATTGAGAGACACCTTACTAGGTTGAGAAAGACACAAAGAGAGGGATCTTCAGTTACACCCTTGATAGTTGATCACCCACCCTCTTGTGAGCCTAGTATTGAGAGTGACCCAGAAACTGAGAGTGATACTAGAGACATGGAGGGAGATCACCATATTCCTGAAGTCCAAGTAGAGCCAAATCTAGGTGGTAATGGGGGAGGACAAGTGTATAATGATGGTGAGCAACCTAGAAGAAGAACCATTAGGGAAGCCACCACAACCAGCCTTAACCATAACCCATTCATGAATGCATTCCCCACTATGAACACTGATTATGAAATTAAAGGCTTATTGATACAATCCTTACCTAAGTTTTATGGTTTGTAAGAAGATGAGCCACATGATCACTTGGATGAGATCTTCATACATTGCAACACCATGAAACCAGTGAGAGCACAAGTGGAGGATGTCATGTGGAGAGTGTTCCACCTTACTCTAGAAGGCAAGGCTAAGCAATGGTACATGAGTTTGCCTACTTTCAATCCAGACGCCCTCGCCTCTTGGGGCAACTTGAAACAAGCCTTTCTAGAAAAGTTCTACCCAGCCACTAGAACATCTGCAAGAAGGAAAGAGATAAATTCCATCACTCAAGAACCAGACGAATCTCTTTTCGATTATTGGTCGAGATTTCAGGACCTTTTGAAGAAATGCCCTCATCACCAAATTCCCGATGAACAATTAGCCCATACCTTCTATGATGGGTTGAGGGAAAGAGACCAAGACAAGCTGGATGCAGCCGCTGGAGGCTCATTCATTGACTACACACCTGAAGAGGCGTGGCCTCTAGTTCGTAAGCTCGCTTTGGCCAAAGAGAAACATGGTTCAAGAAGATCAACTCGTAGTCTTCAAAGGGTTGATTCTACTTCTCTTCACATTCCTCAATTGGATAGATTTGAGGCCGAATTCAAAGCAATCCACTCTAGATTGGACAAGATCTCAGGTCTATCTTCCCCACCAGGTCCAGTTGGTAATGAGTTGGTGGGTCTGTCTTGTGATTATTGTGCATCACCTATGCATCTATCAAGCGATTTCCCTTCAAAGTCGGAAGAATGTAATGCAATGTTCCAACCAAGGCAAGGCAACAATCCGAGATGGGACCCCTATTCCAATACAAACAATGAAGGGTGGAGACAAAATCCAAAATTTAGTTGGCGCCAAGATGGCAACCCCCCAAGGCAATTCCAAGGGGAGTCCTCCCAAGCACTAGCTCCTGTAAGAAGGGACAGACCCACTAATGACTTTGAAGAGTTGAACAAGTCCATCACTATGGGATTCCGTCATGTGGAAGGTCTCATTGACTCTAGGGCAAGTGAAACGAAGCAATGTATGGAGTCAAGGTTTGAGAAGGTAGATAACCGTATGATTTAACCTTTTCCTAATCGCCTTGGGGGTTAAATGCAAAATTATTTATTAACCAAGGATTGCACTATAGTGGTGCGATCCCGGATCGTCTCACAAGGAGCCTAATGACTAACCTAGGAAATTAAATGTCATGCAAATGAATTATAGAAAGGGGTTTTGTTGGTTTTTAGTGTGAAACATGCAAAATGAGCCTAACTACATGATTTTTGATCTTTTCCTTAATGAGATGGAATGGTTGGATGGGTAAAGTGAAGTTAATGCAATGAAATGGAATCTCTTGAGTTTAGGTGAGGTGGCAAACATTGATTCAAATCATTTGGGGGTTCAATTCATCAAGTCTAATAAAATAATCCCCAAGCAACCACTAGGGGTCCACTAGCCCTAATTAATGACTAATCTAGCAACCACTTTCATAGCCATTACTTAGGGTTAGTGTTAAGGTCCACTTGATGTGTGAAATACTTTGAGCAAAAACACTTGTGGCTCTCATAAAAGTGCAACCACAACAATTATGAATGGAAGCAATGAATTAAGCTCACTAGCAACCACTAAAATGAAATTAACTTCATGCAACCACAATGTAGATAAGAATTCATAACTCAAGTGTTCAAAGCCCAAAATAAACACATATAGTTCATACACATACATATCTAAAATCTCATTCCAATACATAAATCCAAACATCTCTAAGAGAAATTCAAATAAACATAGAAGAAATCCTAAATACATATGTTAGAACAAAGAAAAACTCCCCTAATGAAGAACCCATGCTTAAACCACCATCAACCCATCCTCAAGAGATGAAGAATTCCTCAATCCAACATAGAAACTCCAAGAGGAACCCCAAGAAGAAGCTCCATCTGAAAATCCATGGAAGAAGAGGGTGGAAGAAGGTGGAAGATGAAGAAGATGGAGGTGGAGGAGGGATGAGAGGGTTGAGAGGAATTTAGGGATTTAGAAGTGAATGGAGGTGGAAAAGATGAGTAAAATGAAGGGTTGGGTCGAAATTTATGTTTAGGAGTCGGGTCTAGGTTTGTTTGGGTCGGATCTTGCATTGGGTACCCAAAAAAACTCGGATAAAAACCAGAATTTTCGGGCTGTTCTGTACGTGTTCGCCGCGGCATACATGTTTGTATGCCGCGGCACATGAGGCAGAGATGATTTGCCGTGGCACACAAGTTTGTGTGCCGCGGCACACTATGCAGAGAAGTTGGCCTCTTCTTTATGCTCTGTCCAGCTTTCTTTGAAGCTTGGTTGTTCAATTCGGGCTTGTTTCTTCCGTGATCTGCAATAGAATTGGACTTAAGGTAGCATTAAAATGTTCTCAAAGATTGGTTAAACAATAAATCATTCTAATTATGCCCAAATTGTCCTCAAATTTGCACAAATCTCAAGTAGGCATGCAAGTGCCAGAATTTTCCCTTTTAAGCACAAAAGACCCTAGGTTATGCAATAATCCAATGATTTTAACTATGAAAAGCGTATAAAAGTATGGTGCAATCACCGTATGAGCCAATGGGAGACCAAGAGTGCTAACTTGGAGGATTATGTCATGAAGCTTTCAAACTCTTTCAATGAGCTTCAAGCCAAGGCAAGTGGCCCAACTCCGTCCAATACGGTCATCAACCCGAAGTCTTTCAATGCTGTTACTTTGAGAAGTGGGAAATCACTAAATCCCATGCCAATCAAGAAGAGGGTTCACTTTTCAAGTAGTGAAGAGGAGGATGATGACGAACCAGTGGATGAGGAGATTGAAGTGGAAAGCCCTACTTGGAGCCCACCATTGAGCCCAATGAAGTTTGCACAATCTGAGAGTGCTAAGGAAAAGGAACTTCAAGAAAGGAGGGCATTGACTAGAAAGGAGAAAATGATGGAGGAGCCTAAGGCACAACCTCAAGAGGAGAAGAAGCACAATAAACAATTGAGTATCAATGAGACAGGAGAGTGTAGCACACAAGATACCTTGGCCAAACCTCCGGCCAAGGAGGTAACTATCTCTCAACTCCCTTTTCCTCAAGCTTACTTTAAAAGCAAAAAGAAACATGATGAAGTTGTTGAAAATGAAATGCTTGAACTTTTTAGCAAATTGCATGTGAATGTGCCTTTCTTTCAACTTGTGAAATCTATGCCTAGTTATTGTAAATTCTTGAAAGAGTTGTGCACCAATAAAAGGAAGTTTAGGCCAAATGAGAGAATTCAATTGAATCCTAGTGTGTCGGCTTTGTTCAAGCCTCAGTTGCCGGTCAAGTGCAAAGACCCTGGATCATTCATGATCCCTTGCACCATAGGGAACTTGACGGTGACGAATGCATTGTTGGATTTAGGAGCGGCCATTAATGTGATGCCTAGTGCGATTTTCACTTCTTTAGGCATCACCGGTTTGAAAAAGACAAGTGTCATTTTGCAATTGGCCGATCGCACACTTCGGTATCCACAAGGTATTCTTGAGGATATACTTGTTAAGGTTAAAGACTTAGTTTTTCCTGCAGATTTCTATGTTCTTGACACCGCTAGCGAGCCATGTGAATCGACTATCATTCTTGGTAGGCCCTTCATGCGGACCGCCGGATCGGTAATTGATATGAAAAATGGTTTGATAACAATGGAAGTGGGAGAACATAAGATTAGCTTTAACATGTATGAAGCAATGCGACACCCCCATGAGGACTATTCTCTTCTAGATTTGAATGTGGTTGACATCGCTGTGGAAGATGCCATTGAGGAGCATGAATTAAGCTTGCATTCATATGATTACACATCTGATCTTGAAGCTTATGACTCTTATTTTTCTACCCTGCCTTCTGTTCATTCTTTTTCTTCCTTAGGTGATGACGTGTATGACCTTGACTCACATGTAGTTGATTGTCTACTTTCTGTCCCTTTGGATTTTCTTTGATTGATAATGATAGTACTAATTTGGATATGAGCTCCACTAACCTTTCCTTGATGAGTGACGATATTTCTTTGGAAGATGGTAGTTTTCTTAATGTTTCAGGTCATAAGTTGGTTGAAGAATGTGAATTTGAGGTTGGAAGCCAAGAGTTGGCCGATTTGAGCTCAAAGGGTATAGCCCTCACGCCAACAAAAGCTACTTCACACTTGACCTTCTTTGGACCGGATCACCATGTGGTAAAAGGGCCACCTTCTACACCCTCTTCCATTGATTTTAATCCTAGACCTAGGATTTCTTCCCACACACTTAGATATTTGAATGATCTTGTTACAAGTTGTGATGTAGGTGTTGTGGATGATATTTCCCCAAGGCAAGTCGCTGTGATAGATCAATCTAGTGTTGATTCGGCTCTTGGGAAGACCAATGAACAAGTGATGAGGTCTTTTGAGCCTAGTCTACCTTTTCCAATTGGGTCTACAAAGGGGAGTTCTTCTCACACTTTAACTCTTCCTACTCTTGTTCCCTCTGTTTTGGAACCACCCATTTTGGAATTAAAGCCTTTGCCAAGCAATTTAAAATATGCTTTTCTTGCCCCCAATGACAAATTGCCGGTTATTATTTCTAATACCTTGAGTGCAATTGAGGAGGTCAAATTGCTTGATGTTTTGAAGAAATATAGCAAGGCTTTAGGTTGGACATTGGCTGATATTCCGGGTATGACCCCCCTATTTGCACCCATCGGATTTTACTTAAAGAGGATTCTAGGCCTCTTAGGCAACCTCAAAGGCGGCTTAACCCCCTCATTTTAGATGTGGTCAAAAAGGAGATCACAAAACTCCTAAGCGCTGGCATCATATATCTGATCTCGGATAGTGAGTGGGTTTCGCCTGTCCAAGTGGTACCTAAGAAGTCTTAAATCACTGTTTTGAAAAATGAAAACAATGAACTTATTCCAACAAGGGTGCAAAATAGTTGGCGTGTGTGTATTGACTATAGGAAGTTGAATGATGCCACCCGAAAGGACCACTTTTCACTTCCATTTATTGATCAAATGTTGGAAAGGCTTGCGGGAAGAAGCCATTACTGTTTTCTAGATGGTTATTCGGGGTATTTTCAAATTCCTATAGCACCCGAGGACCAGGAAAAGACCACTTTCACTTGCCCATTCGGTACTTTTGCCTACAGGCGCATGCCCTTTGGTCTATGCAATGCGCCGGGCACTTTTCAACGTTGCATGATGAGCATCTTTTCTGATATGCTTGATGATTGCCTGGAAGTTTTCATGGATGACTTCACTGTTTTTGGTGATTCGTTTGATGTTTGCTTGCATAGTTTGGAGAGAGTACTAGCTAGGTGTGTCGAGAAGAATTTGGTACTTAACTATGAAAAATGTCATTTTATGGTCACACATGGCATAGTTCTAGGCCACCTAGTCTCTAGCCGAGGCATTGAGGTCGATAAAGCGAAGACCGAGGTGATAGCGTCCTTGCCTTATCCCACTTGTATCAAAGAGCTCCGCTCTTTCCTGGGACATGTAGGCTTTTACCGACATTTCATCAAGGGTTTTTCCCAAATTGCATTGCCTCTTTCTCATTTGCTGCAAAAAGATGTCGAATTTGTTTTTGATGATGAGTGTAAAACGGCTTTTGAAACATTGAAGAAAACTCTTTTGGAGCCTCCTATTCTTCTTGCTCCCGATTGGTCATTGCCCTTTGAATTAGCATGTGATGCTTCCAACTATGCAATTGGCACCATGCTAGGTCAAAGGAGCAACAAGGCACCACATGTCATAGCCTATGCATCTAAGACTTTGGACTGTGCTCAAAAGAACTATACCACCACTGAAAAATAACTCTTTGCCATAGTCTTTGCATTAGACAAATTTAGACAATAATTGCTTCATTCTGTGGTTGTCATTTATACTGACCATGCAGCTATAAAGTTTTTGTTCACAAAGCCACACTCAAAGCCGAGACTTCTTCGATGGACACTCTTGCTTCAAGAGTTTAATTTGCAGATCAAGGATCGCGCCGGCAATGCCAATTTGGTAGCCGACCACTTGAGTAGACTCCCAGACAACACCAGGGGAGTAGATCTTTCTGACTTAACTTGTGATAATTTTCCCGATTCCTCTTTGTATGCAATAGATGTTGAGGTGCCTTGGTATGCCTGTTTAGTTAATTATCTTGTTTGTGCCTTCACCCCGGATGACATGTCTCCTTTTCAGGTGCAGAAATTAAAGAGAGAGGCCCAATACTATGTTTGGGATGAACCACACCTATGGAGACTGTGCAACGATCAAGTAATCCGGAGATGCATACCGGAATCCGAGTCCCTAGACATCCTCTCTGCTTGCCACTCAATGGTTTGTGCTGGCCACTATAGTTCTAGGAAAACTGCTATGAGGGTCTTAGACGCTGGTTTTTATTGGCCTACACTCTTCAAAGATGCCTATGCCTTTTGTAAATCGTGTGGTAAGTGCCAAAAATTTTGGGGGGAGTGTGACAAAAAGACATGAGATGCCCCAACGGCCCATCCTAGTTTGTGAGATTTTTTATATTTGGGGGATAGACTTTATGGGACCCTTCCCACCTTCTTTTGGTTTCACCTATATCCTACTTGCTGTAGATTATGTCTCTAGGTGGGTAGAGGCCATCCCAACTCGAAAGGATGATGCACCCACGGTCTCCAAGTTTCTCAAGTCTAACATCTTTAGTAGATTTGGAGTACCAAGAGGTCTTATAAGTGATCGAGGAACCCACTTTTGCAACAAGCTTCTTGATAACTTGCTTGCTAAGTATGGGGTGTCCCACAGAGTGTCTAGCCCATACCATACCCAAACAAATGGCCAAGCGGAGGTGTCTAACAGGGATATAAAGCACATTCTTGAGAAAATTGTTAAGCCATCAACAAAAGATTGGAGTGATCGACTTGAGGATGCATTGTGGGCATATCGGACCGCATTCAAGACACCCTTAGTAATGTCTCCATACCGGTTAGTTTTTGGTAAAGCTTGTCATTTGCCGGTTGAATTGGAGCACAAGTCCTATTGGGCTGTGAAACTATGCAATATGGAGTTGGATGCCGCCGGAAATGAAAGATGTCTTCAACTGCAAGAGCTTGATGAACTGCGCCTTCAGGCATATGAGAGCTCAAGGCTCTACAAAGAAAAGACCAAGTTGATCCATGATGGCAAGATCTTCAACCGCAGCTTCAAAGTTGGTGACCAAGTCCTTATGTACCAAGCCCGCTTCCGCCATGGTCATGGGAAGCTCACATCTAATTGGTTCGGGCCGTACAAAGTAACTAAGGTCCACAAGTATGGGATGGTCGAGCTCATTGAAGAGGGAACCAGGAAGGAATTCGTTTCAAATGGGCATCTCCTTAAGCTCTACCATGAGCCGGTTGCCAAGCCTCCTTGAGGCCAGGTTGCTTCTTCTCCTTATCTTGTTTACTTTCATGCATTCTGGGCTGGCTGGTTGAAATTTTACTGTCATTGCATTGAACAAGTGTGGGGGAGGGAGCATCCTAGTAGAAAGTAGGAAATTAGGAATTTTTCATTCAATAAAATACCCTATGCCATTGAGGACAATGCCAATTTCAAGTGTGGGGGAGAGGACTAGGTAGTCTTGTTGCTTGATCTATTGGTTTTATCATGTTTATGCCACATTAGAGGTAATTTTTAAAATTCTGTGTCAAATTTTTCAAAATCCAGGTAGATTGTGCTCCTTAGTCTTTTGTTGCAATGGAGGGTCGCATTCAGTGCAATGGAGGACCTAATTGCATTTTTCTACCCAATTTTAAAACTGGTTTGTGAAAACCTAGTGTGGCAACAATTTTTGAAAAACCATGGAGCAAGACTGGACCTTACCCTTTGATTAATGAGCTTCATGAGCAATGGGAAGAATTCTAAGAATTATGCATTTTATCCTTTCAATCTTCAAAGAGCTAGTGATGAGTTATTTTCAAGCATATGCATTGTGTTAATTGGCCCTGCAATTGGATTTTAATTGGAAATTGAGGTTAACCTTGTTGTGAGATTCTTGGGCCTATTTTCATTTCAGGAGTGTATACTTGCTTGATCATTCAATTTCTAGAACTTGTCTTTACTCTTTGTCAAAGCTATAATTGCATTCATGCTTGAAGATGATTTAGGCATTCATTTCAACACCCCATCTTTCCAAACACAAACCCACATCATTTCACTTTCCATTGTTCACCCATTTTAAGCTATTTCTCGGTTGTAATGCATTAATGTGAATTTTGAGATGAAGCATTGAGTTTGAGCCACTTTTGTTTGTTGTTAATGCCATGCTTATGTTAGAAAAAAAAAGAGAAAAAAAAAAGAAAATAGAAAAGTGTGCATAAAAATAAAGAAAAAAAAAGGAAGAAGAAAAAGAAGGTTTGAAGAATAAGGCATTTCTTGGTGTGGCATCATTATTATTGAAATTATGCTCTCATGTGCTATGTTCTTAAATTGTGACTTTGAATTGCATTGCAACCTTTCCTTTTCCATAACATGCAATCCATCTTGCCTTTTCCATCATTTCAACCATACAAGTCCTTTTGATTCATACATGATTGTATGCATGTGTGGAGATGTTAGGGTAGTTACAAGCTTATGGCAAATTGTTGTTTGAGCAAGTTAAGTGTGAAAAGATCCCACATGAGGTGAGTAGAGGGAAACACTATTATCTTGAGAGTCCTCTTCACCAGTGCTTTATCCAATTGCTTTGCCAATTCTCCCTTTGCATATCCTTGATCATGATTCATGCTAGCTTGAGATTATTGATTGGTTAAAACCATTCTTCTTTGCATTGTACCCTTTGTCCAGGAGTACAAAGGTCTAAGTGTGGGGGAAATGATTGCACCGTATTTTTACACACTTTTCATTGATAAAATCATTGGATTATTGCATGTTCTTGGGGTAATTGCACTTAATTAGGTTCATTTCTGACTTTTGCACACTTTGTTGGAGTTTGTTCCAGTCAAGGGCAATTTGGGCATAATTAGTATGATTTGTTGTCTAACGCATTTTCAAGAACAATTGATGCTACCTCTGGCTTGGTTTTATGTGTAGGTCATAGAAGAAAAATACCCAAATTAAGGAGCCAAGTTGCAGCGAAGAATTCTGGACTAGACGGAGCAGAAGGAGAAAATGGAGAAAGAGGCAGAATCATCAGGCCGCGGCGAGGTGACGGCGAACTCATTTGCCAAAAGCTCCAGAATAGATGCCTGCTCACCGTGGCTTTCGCCGCGGCGAGCCCACGGCGAACGAGCCTAAATTCAACCAGAACCAACATGAGCTCGCCGTGGCTCTCGCCGCGGCGAGCCGACGGCGAAGTCTCAAAATCTGCAAAAATCTGACGCGAATTCCAGGGTTCCTAGGGGGTTATAAATAGTTCCAAACACACGAAAATAAAAAAAAAGCTTCCTCAGGTCCGAAAACCAGCCCTCTCCTAGGGTTCCTCTTGTTCTTCTTCATTCCTCACTCAAATCCTCTCATCCCCACTCATTTCCACCTCCATTATTGCTGATTTTCTTGTTCTTTCTCCTTCCACCTTCCATTTCCACACCACATTTCCTTCTATCTTCTTCATTCATGGAAGCTATCATCATGGGTCCTCTTGGGCACGAGTTTGAAGACATGAGAGGCTAAGTTCTTGGTGCTTTGGTGGTGTGAAGGTGGCTCTAGCTTCATGGACCAACATAGGGGAGTTTCTAGTTTACAATTTCTTATTTCCTTTGTATTTGGCTTATACTCTTTTGTATTGGTCTTGTATTTGGATTTAAGACTTGGGATATGTGGTTGCTATCTATGTTTGTGAACTATATTGTGTATGCTTTGAATTGAATGTGATTGAGATACAATTTCCTATCTACTTGTGGTTGTATTCTTGGTTGTAGCCATTTTAGTGGTTGCTAGTGGTTATAATCAATTTCTTCCATGCATGATGATGTGGTTGCACTTCATGAGAGTTAAATTACATTTGTTTCAAGGCATTTCACAAACCAAGTGGATCTTAACACTAACCCTAAGTAATGGCTAAGAAAGTGGTTGCTAGATTAGTCATTAATTAGGGCTAGTGGACCCCTAGTAGTTGCTTGGGGATCTTTCAATTAGACTTGGTAAATTAAACTCCCACTTATCATTTTGAAAGAAGCATTTGAATCACCGAAGCACTACCAAAGCCCATTTTATAAAATCACCCCTAATCCAAACTCTTTTCACTTTTCACTTATTAATCTAAAACATCAAAAACAAGTAACTGCTTTTCTTAATAGCTTTAGTAAATGAATCTCCAAACCAAAACCCCCATACCTTTTTATTGTTTTAATTGCATTTAGTTAGCTTAGGTTGTTTGGAAGGACTCCTCAAGTGAAACGATCCGGGATTGTGCCACTTTACACAATCCTTGGTAATTATTGTGATTTTAACCCCACAATAAGTTTCATCATTTAAAATAAAACATTTTTCTTCAAGTTGTTGGCATAAATCTAAAGTGTATAAGTTACCATTTCTATTTGCTTTTAGCTTACACTTAAGATTAGTTTTATTTATATCTAAATCATTTTTATCAACAATGAGGCATTCATTGGAATAAAAAATAACCCAATTACCATGGTCAGTGCTTTGGCTGACACTTAGCAAGTTATGGCAGAGACTATCCACTAAGTACACATCTTTGATAGGACCAACTTCACCAACTCCAGTGATCTTTCCACTTTGATTTCCACCAAAACTGACTTTGGCTCCATTTTTTATCACTATATTGTTGAACTTGTCCTTATCACCAGTCATATGCCTTGAGCATCCACTATCAATGTACCATTTTCCTTTGTTGGATGCTTTAAGGCACACTTGCACAAGCTAGACAGATTTAGGTACCCAAACCTTCTTGGGTCCTTTAGGATTAGTCTTGAGCTCTAGGTTTGTAAAAACCTTAAGCATATGAGTTCCTTTAAGAACCCACTTATAAGAACCACCAATTCCATATTTTCTAGGATTGCAAGTAGATTGAGTATGGCCCTTTTTGTTACAATAATTACAAAAACTATATGGTGAAGAGTATTCAGAGGATTTTCTAAAATACTTTAAATAAGGTTTCACCTTGGGTTCTACCCATTTCTTTGAAGCTTTTTGCTTTGGCTCATAACCAATGCCAGTTTTGTTTCTAAATGCTTTTTGGTCCTTTAAAGTTACTTTTAGCATCTCTGAGCCTTTTGAAAACTTTTCTAAAGCATTTGAAAGCTTTTCTTTCTCCTTCAACAAGTTTTCACAGCTAGAACAACTGTTAGAATTTGTTGTAGGAGGATTAGCCGTCGATGGAGGACTAGCTATTGATGGCTCAACTCTAGGAGTTTGAGATAGCTTCTCTTCTATCGATAGTACAGAAGGAACTTTGGAAATAGAAGAAGAAATATTTTTCTTAAGTTCCTTGTTTTCTTTTCTTAAACCAACAACTTCTTTAGCAAGCTTAATTAATTCAGTATGCATTTCATCATACATGATTTGAAGTTCAGAATAGGTAGGTTCAGAATCATAAACCTCAGAGTCACTTTGCTCCTCTTGAGCAACTAGGCAGAGATTGGCACTCTCTTCATTATCGCTAGCTTCCTCATATGAACTATCACCCCAGATGGATGATACATAGGCTTTCTTCTTTCCAAAGGACTTCTCCTTCTTTTTCTCCTTTTCCTGGAATCTCTGAAGACTTGGGCACTCTGCTTTGAAATGACTAGGCTTCTTATATTCAAAACACACAGGAGCTTTGAAGAGCACAACTAACCGTATGGGGTTAGTTCGGAAGAGTGCCTCCTCGAGCCCTCTCTTCAAGAAACTTAGGGACCAAGGGGATAGTAGGAGCTACCCCCGGGTGTCATTCTCTTAAGGAGCCTAAAATGCAAATAGTAACCTAATAGCTAGATGCAAACTTGACAAAGCAGGTAAAGCATTTGTTTGGTTTATTTTGGGTATAAAATTTATGTGAAAAGTGTTGTATGTTCAAGAAAGAATTGAAATTGAATTTAACGGGAGATTTGGATTAAATGGGGTGGAGTAACCCTTGGTGAATAGAGACATAAGACAATCATTGCATCAATTTGTTTTTAGGGAGCTCTTTGGTTCATTAAAAAGGCCACTAGAGGGATCCCTCTAGGCTAGGCTCGAATTGGGTGAATTAGTACCAGAATCTCGCTTACTAATCCTTCCAACACCGAGTTGATTAAGCTTAAAAACCAAGGTGAATTTGTTAATTTTAAGGGGCCATTAATCCGACAACCAGAATCCCGAATTGCGACTTAATTAATCCTAGGGTTCAATTAATTACTGGAATCCCACATAATAAATTAAAACACTAGGATAGAGGTCTAATGCCACTCATGCAACTTAATAAACTCAATAGCCAATTCACAAATGCAAATACTTGACAAAGTGGTCTACTAAATGAGAATCCTCAAATAGCACAAATATTAACTAAAACATTCATTCAAAATGATGAATCCATACATTCAAACAAAGTTTAAGTAAATGAAGAACAAATGTCAAGCATACAGAAATGGAAACAAGTTACAAGTGTTTCAACCACTCTCTAACAAAAGATAATTCATAGAAATTACATCCAAATGAAGAAACAAGCCCTAGAATCCTAGAAACATGCTTAAACATAAGGAAGAGAGAGTAGGAGAACAAGAACTCCCCTAATAAAGCTCCAAGCTCAATTCACACTACTATTAAAAACACTTTTTACGTCCCCATTTCACATCTCTTTTTCAAATATGAGATGTAGAAAAAAGGCGGTGGCAAAATTGTAAATATGTGAAAAACTTTCAACGTCTCTTTTTTAATTATGAGACGTGGATTCTCCAAAAAAAAGCGGTAAATATGAAATAGGATGAAAAAGAAGGCGGGAAGAACTTTCCACGTCTCACAAAATTTGTGAGACGTAAAAAGTGCTTTTTTCACGTCTCACTTTTAAAGTGAGACGTGGATACTATTTTTTTTAAAAAAAAAAAGAGAGGTTTTCATGTCTCACTTTTAAAGTGAGACGTGGAAAATATGTCCCAAAGGTTTTTCACGTCTCACTTTTAAAAGTGAGACGTGAAAAACCTTTGGGACATATTTTCCACGTCTCACTTTTAAAGTGGTGATAAGCGAGGCATCTAGAATGCCTATAAAGTGCTTGGTTGGGAGATCGAACCCGTGGGTGCGCCAATGACACGGCCTCCTCCCACAAATGCTGCAGCATTGGGTCGGGTCCGCGAGAGCGGCCCCCAACCGAGCTACAATACCTGAGTTGGGCCTGCCAATACCGGGGTGAAGCGAGAGTGGATCCCTGGGGTGGCCCAACATGGTGGGCTGGTAGCTGCCAATGCCAGTACCCAACAAGGAGCTGCTGTGGTGCTTCTTTACGCTTCAAAGCATCATGACATCAAGACAGTAATCAACATCTCTGGTCGCTATTATCAAGGATAAGGCATTGAAGAACGTCTTGGCAAAGATGTTAAGGAAATAATAAGTAAGGTTTTCACTACTAATTCTTTTTCTGGTAACTTTTTTTTAGCTGTTTTAATTCTTATTAGTCTTTGTCTTTGTCTTCTGGTAACTTTTTTTAACTTTTTTCTGGTAACTTTTTCTGGGAACATGCTTTAAGAATGATTGCTCCACTGGTTGGGAAGAAGAGGGAGGCATTCTTTGTTGTGCTAAAGTTTTAAGGGTGGATTGATGTCATTAATAGGGTAAATGTAGTTATGTTAATCTTTAGGTCTTTGTAACTCTGAAATTCTTATTCAACATTGTAATATGCACTCTGTTTTATGATCATGTTCATTCCTTTTTGAATTCATTGATTTGGTGTTTCCTTTGGAGATTAGCTTTGCAGAATGACTATGCCTTGGTTTGTTCTCTGCCTACTGTATGTTCTTCATAATATAATAGTAGAATACAGTGTTAATTGAACTTGGATAATTTGTTCTTTTTGAATGCATGACATACCCACATTCCTGCAAATAAGAAGAGCCATGGTGAAGAAGGCTTCTGGGATTTTTGGGTCGAAGTAGGTTGGGTCTAACAGTTTGTATGTATGAGCCATGGTGATGAGGCCGCAAGTTTGCCTGATGGTTTTGAGGTGGTGGCAAAGAGCGAGCAAGGGTCTATTGCAGCCATACAGAACCCTTCAAAGAAGTTTTATGGTCTCCAGTATCACCCTGAGGTGAGTGAGCTTATTCCCGCCAGTTTATGCTTTAATTTTGATATTGGGGAGAACAGGGAGTTGAACAAGTTACTTAATGATAAGAAATAAGTCAAATGGGAGGGAGCTTCTGTTATGAATTGCTGCGTGTTTATAAATTAAATGTTCTGTTTTATTTTGTTGGTTTTCTTGTATTTGCTATGTGGTCATGTGTTAAAATGGCTCTTGTCTGGCTTATAGGTGACACATACGCCTGAAGGAATGGAAACAATGCGTTACTTTCTCTTTGAGGTTTGTAAGGTGTCTGCAGGCTGAAAGATGGAGAATGTGTTGGATGAAGAAATAAAAGTTATCAAAGATATAGTGGGGCCTCAAGAGCATGTTATCTGCGTATTATCTGTTGGTGTGGATTCCACAGTTGCTGCTACTATTGTCCATAAAGCAATTGGAGACAGGCTTCATTGGGTTTTTGTTGATAATGGACGACTTAGGTGAAAAATCAATTTGTTCCTTCTTAATTTGTGGTAAATAACACATATGCTTCATATGTTATGAGTATTTGTTTTGCTTTCCTCACCATTATTTTTCCTTTATACAGATATAAAGAGAGAGAGAGCGTGTGATGGAAACTTTCGAGAAGGACCTTCATTTACCCGTCACGTGCATTGATGCTTCAGATCAGTTTCTTAATGAGTTGAAAGGTGTAACAGATCCTGAGATGAAAAGGAAAATTATTGGGAAAGAGTTTATCTGTATCTTTGATTCTTTTGCACAAGATTTAGAGCTTAAACTAGGAACCAAACCATCTTACTTGGTGCAAGGAACTCTATATCCAGATGTTATTGAATCTTGTCCGCCACCTGGGAGTGGAAGAAATCATTCCCATACTATTAACATACACACATTCTTTGTTGTGCTAAAGTTTTAAGGGTGGATTAATGTTCTTTTTGAATGCATTGATTTGGTGTTTTTTTGCTAACTATCCCATATTTTAAGATCAAAATTGTATTATAACATTTTTGTAATATTAGTTTAGATATAAATAATAAAATTAGTTTATTTTTTCATTTTAAGTGTTGTATTTATATTAATCTAATAAAATTATTGAGTTTTTTTTTGGATTGGGATTAATCATCCTAATTAAAAAAATATTTTTTTAAAAAAAAACTTTCCACGTCTCTTATTTGAAAAAGAGACGTGGAAAGTCTCACTTTCCACGTCTCATTTCTGAAAAAGAGACGTGGAAAGTGCCACTTTCCACGTCTCTTTTTTAATGTGAGACGTGGAAAGTGGCCAGTTCAACACTTTCCACGTCTCTTTTTCAGAAATGAGCACTTTCCACATCTCATATTTGAATATGAGATGTGGAAAGTGGCAACTTTTCCACGTCTCATATTAAAAAAGAGACGTGGAAAGTTCCGACTTTCCACGTCTCCCCAATCCACGTCCCAGCAAAAAGAGACGTGAAAAGTCTAAAAAAAGAGACGTGAAAAGTATTTTTTTCTAGTAGTGTCATTAGTCTCCATCACTAAGGATTTGTGCCCTCTAGCTGTTGCCTTCCATGGAGAAGTCACCAACAAGAGAAATGAGAGTGGGTGCCATGGAAATTTGGGATGGGAAGGAGGTGGAAGATGAAGATGAGATGAGAGAATGAGAGAGCTAAGGTTTAGGTGTGTGTTTTGTGGACCAAATCTGCCTACTAGGGTTTAGATTTTAGTATTTATAGGTCCCCCAAGTCGGGTCTAAGAGTGGGTATTGAGTTGGATCTGAATCAGGCTCGAAAAATGTGTGCTGATATGAGCTGATGCAGTACCGTTCGTCGTGGACTCACCACGGCGAGCTGCATTGCTCTCTGGAATTTTTCTGGCTTTCTCACTGTGGGATCACCGTGGTGAGGCCACAGTAAGCTCACTTCTTCTCTGGAATTTGGGAGCCTGTTCGACAGCGAGGCCACAACGAACTCACCTTTCTTCTGCTCCTTTATTTGGCCTTCTTCTTCATCCCAGGTCTGATCTTTTGGTCCTGAGCGACCCTGCAAGTGGAAACAAGACTAAACAAGGATCAAATATCCCTATAAACCAATTTATACAAATTAATCTACAATTATGGCCAATTAACCCTAATCTAACACTAATTTCACCTAAGAGTCTAAGTTCTATATTAAGCATTATTGGACCAATATCGCATCTTAATCATGTTAATTGCCTCAAATTAGGCATATAAAAGCATTATAAATCAGAGATTTGTCAAGCTTTATCCATCTGAGAATCCTTTCTGAAGCTAAGACCACCCTTTTGGAACCTTCCTCTTCTCCTACTTCAATTAGTCGTTCAGAGCTCTTAGTCGTTGGCAATTAATGTTGTTCTTCATCTTCGTCAACTTTCTTCTCTTACTTCAATTAATTTTGCAGAGGATGAGCTAAGAGAGGTAGAGACTGTGAGCAACGATCACCTGCAACTATTGTACTTGCATAGCAGCTTTTTCAGTAACGCTAGCACTCTTGGTTATCGCTAGCTTAATAGTGTAATTCATGCACTTAGCTGTTAGCTAAACAAGTATTCATATGAAGCACAATAGGTGTTATCACTAGTGTATTTCATTAGCTCAATGTTTTAGCTATCTGATTATCTAAGTTATTTCAACAAGTATTTTCTATCGATAGCTAATCATGTTATCACTAGTGTATTTCATTAGCTCAATGTTCAAAGACAATGTTTTAGATATTTGATTATCTAATTTATTTTAACAAGTATTTTTCTATCGATAGCTAATCATGTTATCGCTAGTGTATTTCATTAGCTCAATGTTCAAAGACAATGTTTTAGCTATCTGATTATCTAAGTTATTTCAACAAGTATTTTTCTATCGATAGCTAATCATGTTATCGCTAGTAACTTTGTTATCGCTAGCTGACTTAGTTCATTACTGCTAGCTGTTCTAACATTCTCCTCCTTTGTGTTGTGTTATCCATGTTATCTATGGGGACTTAGCGATAGTCATAGAGCTTAGCGATAGTGATCTATTGTTCTTTGCTTGCTTAGGCTAGCTCAACTCATTATATTAACGATAGTGAAGGTCTTAGCTATAGAGATATTGACTTTTCTTCAGATTATTACTAAGTCTTCATTAGCTATTGTTATCCTAACACTTCCATTTGTTAGCTATAGGTTATAGCTTAGCGATAGTGTATCTTTTACCTATAAGATTTTACTTGCTCAATGTTAAGGTAACCTACACTCTTTGACTTAGTCATTTAACATAATTCTTATCTCAATTTTTTCCAGACTAAGTTATATGCTAATTGTTCATTTTACTTATGTTATCTATGGGTCCAGTCCTCATCAAAACTTAAGATTCTAACAGAAACTTGAGTAGGATGAGATTTTAATGTTTAGGGTACTTTTGGGAGGAGTCGGTGTTGAAACTTATGATGGATGTCTATGGATTAATTGGATAATGGAAATAAAATAGTGGGATTATGTTGGATGTAGGTTACTAATGAACTTTTTTTTACAAATATTGTAGAGGAAATTGGGTAGTTATATGAAGTGGTAAGTAAAGAAAGGGGATTATGTGTTTGAAGTAAACTAGATCACACTTCCCCCCATGTTACATGGGAGGCTTTCCATAACATCGCTGAAGAGCTCCGAAATGGGAGGAAATCGGTGCAGTGCACCTCGAGTCTGCTCTCCAAGAAATTAAAACCCAAGGGGATAGTGGAAGCTAACCCTGGGTGTCAATCTCAATGAGCCTAGTGTAATATAGTTCCTAAGTTGGCTACGGTGTGGCTCAATCCCAAGGTTTAAGGATGGAAGGTTTGATCCTCTTCTCCTTCTACCTCTCCCTCTAGGTATGCACAATGAGATACAAGCAAGCAGAACAAATCAAGAGCAAGTCAAAGTTGAGTCACACAAGGCACAGACAACAAGTGGACTATCAGTAGTAACCAAGACTTACAATGTACAAAATTCAAGTGAGAGTGAATGGTATGTGATGTATGGAAGTGTATGTTTGTGTATGCAGTGAGTATGTACGAATATGGTGTGAGTATGAGGTGTATATGCAGCAAGAATAATCAGAGAATAGCGAAAGTTAGCGAAAACAGAGGCTAACAAAGGTGGAGCTAGTCGTCTCTTCGCCATGACGAGGTGACGGCGAGGAATCAAAATGTTTTTCTCATCATGGCGGCGAGTGCACGGCGAGGAGTGGCTGATTCTGCCACAGAACAGAAGGCAAACTGCAGAATTTTCAAAAGTTTCAAAAGCTAACACCAATTGAGTGAAAATGTGATATACCACTTCAAACAAGTGCAAACCAGTCAGAGCAAGTATGTTATGCACAAGTAAGCATCAAGCAACAAAAACTGTAACTTGGGGGATAGATTCATGCACTCAATATCCAGCAAAGGAAAGCATTCACAATTAGTGCAATAAAACTACAACTAAAGCAACCAAGCACAAGAGTAAGTCAATGAGCCAAGAAAATGCAAAGAGTAAGCATCTAAACTAAGAAGCAACTAAGCTAAAATGTAACTAGAAGCTAGACCCGACCAAAGCAAGTTTGACAACCGGCTACTAGGGAACCAATTACTTGGCTCCCCAGCACTGGCGCCACTTGAAGAGCTCCGAAATGGGAAGAAATCAGTGCAGTGCCGCCTCGACTCCACTCTCCAAGAAATTAAAACCCGAGGGGATAGTGGAAGCTAACCATGGGTGTTGATCTCAAGGAGCCTAGTGTAATATAGTTTCTAATAGTTAATATGTAAACTTGAAAAGGTGGGTAAAAGCATTTTTATTTGGTTTTAGTATGAAGTTTGGTATGTGCGAAAGGTAAGGTAAAAGGTTGGAATTAAAAAGTGAGATTTGGATGAAAATGGGATAAAGATCATTCTTGATTCGGGAATCATTGCTTCTAAAGATTTTTAGGGAGTTTAATTGATTTCTAAAGAACCTTAGAGGAACCCCTCTAGGCTAGGCTTAGGTTAACTTAATTAATGCTGGAACCCCGTACATTACTTAATTTAACCCAAGTTGATTAATTTCAAAATCAAGAAATAATTAATTATACAAGACGTTTAAATCCACAATTTGGGCCACCCCATAATTGCTCTAAATTTCTCTCTAAACCTTAATCCATTGATGGCCACCCATACAATAAATTAAGGCCTAAAGAGTGTATGCCCAATGTCCCAACACAATCAATTAATTCTTATGCCATCTCCCTCAAGCAAATAACTTAACACTCTTAATCCACTAACCAAGCCACCTTGCATTAGCACATAATTTTCACCAAGAGAATAATAAAACTATGAACCCATAAATTTCATTAAACTCAAAGTTAATAAATAGCAATGTCAAGCATTTGTACAAGAAGGAAATAACAATAACAGTTTCTAACCCCAATAACATAAATGCACCCAACCAAGTGCCATAAATACACTTAACCAAATGACATAAATGCATTCAACCAAATGCCATAAATGCACTCCTAGAACCCTAGAAAAGCATAAATACAACAAATGGAAGAAGGATTAGAACTAGAAAAACTCCCCGATTCAAGCTTCAAGCTCATCCCTTGGCTCCCACCACCAAGAATGGTGGAGCCTAGCTGCTACTCTCCATGGAAGAACCAACAACAAGAGAGGAAGGTGTGGAAGCCATGAATGGAAGGAAGGAGAAGGAAAGAAGATGAAGATAAAGATAGAGAAGAGAGAGTTAGGGCTTGGAGGGTGTGAATGTGAACCAAAATCTCCCCTAATGGGGTCTAATTTTCGTGTTTTATGTCCCCCAAGTCGGATCAAGTGAGGGGTATTTGGAAAACTCGGTTTGAGGTCCGAAATTCATGAGCTGAAATTCTGCAGAACGCATAGTTCGCCGTTTACTTCGCCGCGGCGAGGTAATGATGCTTCTGGTTCTTTCTGGCTTGGCTCGCTTCTTTGTCTCCTGGGGGTGTTTTCGCCGTGACGAGGCCACAGCGAGCTTCAAATGTTTTTGTCCCTTTGAAAAGCCTTTCTTCTTCGCCCGGAATATGATCTTTGGTCCTTGTTTGACCTTGTAAGTAAAAATAAGGCAAAACCAAGATCAAATAGCCCTATAAATTAATCAATGCAATTAATCTACAATTATGGCTATTTAATCCTAATTTTGCACTCATTTCATTTGAAAGTTGGAGACATTCAATTAGACATTATTAGACCAAACTTGCATCTTAATCATGTTAATTGCCTCAAATTAGGCATAGATTTGTCAATAGCACAGGATTTAGATAATTAACTAGATATAAACTAATAAATTTTTTATGCACCAAGTAACGTCTCTTTAACAAATAAATGATCTGAAATGTCTAACAAAATAACATACAAGTAAGAAACATTATCTAAAACAGACAATCAAGACATAAGGGGTATCATGACAATGCCCCAAACACTTCATTGTAGACAACGTTCTTTGTTGTACGTTTTCCTGTCACTTCATTGAGCAAGGCATAAATTTTTAGTCCATCCATGCTCCTAACCCTTGAAAGAGCAACACAGAATTAACCGTGTGTGAAAACTGGCTTTGGTATGTTTTCCTGTCACTAAATTGAGTAAGGCATAAATTTTTAGTCCATCCACATTCTTTGTTGTACATTTTCCTATCACTTCATATGTATTAGCACATGCTTGTTCGAGTGAGAGCCATTCAAAGTGATTGCTTCTATGACAGATTTCCCCAATTTTGTAACACGTAGCCACATTCCATTACACAAACCTGCTAATTGTTCTATGTTTCTCAAAAGCATTATTGGACAGCCAACCTTCAAAGAAAGTTTGTGTGTTGGCAGGACAGAACATGTGATGGTGTTAAGGAATTCAGTAGTGTACAAGTTGTCATATCCATCAATGTCCTGAGTAGACTTGCAAGTGGAGTCACAACTAAAATAGTATTGGGGGTCACTTGGCAACAATGAAAGAACATAATCGCTCAATGAGTTCACCACTTCTGTTGTCGGTGCAAGTAGAGCCCTGTCATTGAAGTACTCATTCGATTGAAGATTATCAAGAAGTTGTCGATAGGTAGATGAGACAATTGAAGCAATATGGCTATTTGTATCTGGTATCAAAAGAGGAGGTGGTATTTCAATGTCAGAAATTCCATTGGAAGGGTTGCCTAACTTCCCATCGCCAATATTTAGAAGCCATTGCGAGAACCATCTTAATTTAGCAAAGTCGGCCATATTTGTACAGGCTAATCTTATATTCTGTTTCAAATGAAAACCCTTGCAGTGCTTCCAAAGGATAGAAGAACAGATTGATGCATTGACAACAGTAGCCCTTGAACCCTTTGGAATTACAGGGAGTATCTGACGAAAGTCACCTCCCATGCTAACTAACTTCCCCCTGAATGGCAATGTAGAGTGCATGATGTCTTGTAAAGAACGATCGAACGCTTCGACACAATATTGCCGAATCATTTGTGCCTCATCCCATATGATTAGTTTTGTGCAACGCAACAGTTCTACTAGAGGTGAAGTCTGGCCAATAGAACATATGGAGTACTCCGTAATGTCAATAGGTATGGCGAACCAAGAGTGCACTATCCTACCAAATGGGAGTAATGTTGCCGCAATGCCACTCGATGTAACACTAATAACAATGTCACCTCGAGCTTGAATAGTATATGCTCATGTGTTCCATAGAAAAGTCTTACCAGTCCCTCCATATCAGTGAACAAAAAAGAAACCACCTGCTGGATGATCTAGAGAAGCCATCACATGATCAAAGATGTGAAGTTGCTCAGCGTTAAGTTTGAGAATTGATTCTACTGACTCAACTTGAAGTGCTAATCTGTCATACGAGAGCTCTTGGACCAGAAGAGGATTTGCGTAGTCAGGGACAACATCGTCTGATAACTGAGGGAGGGATGTGTACTCAATAAAAGATCTCCCATTCTGTTCCAGAATTTGATTTATGCTCCTTAAAGTTGCTTGTTCCTTTTGAGTTAATGTGATGATAACACCTATAAATGTGTTAGAAAAGGTCAGTACAATAGTATATTGCTTTCATTTGGTCTAATATTGTCAATTGAAAAATACTGAATTATTAAAATGAACACCTGAAAAAGATAGATCATTCCTGGGGAGATAAAGTATGTCTTCTGATAGAATTCCTAAACAGGTGTTCCAAACATGGTCTGGTTGATTTAGGCACCCACATAATAACATGCTTACAAAAAGACGCTGGAGAGAATTGCCAGTAGACAAATGTGAAGCTTCTTTAATAATACTAATGAACTCTAAATCATCTTCAAGAAAGCCTCTTGCAAAGCAGGCTTCCCTGAAAGTTTTGTGAACTACACCATCTACTATTTTAATTTCATCATACCATTGTGGACCCTTGATTTTTGTAAGGATGACACGAAGGCAATAAAGTTACCTTGACGATGGTGATGCATGATTGATGCGGCAAATAGTAAGACCCTTCTCTCTGAGTTTCCATCTCCTATCAGTCATAAGATAAACAAAGTGGTTAAGAAACTCTTGATATGTAAGAGTCCTAGAAAATCACTACTTTCGTTGCACTTCTTCCAAGACAGGAACTATGACTCATAAACTCTAGGCTTGTCCAACAATTCAAATACATTTGTATTTGTAGAGTAAACAATGAATTGTTGATTTAAAAGGTGGAAGCTTAGACGTTCAACAGCTGGGATCCTATGGTGAATGTCGAAGCCAAATATACGACAAGCGGCCTTGCAAGCTAAGATGTAATGAAAATTATAGTATTGCTGAATTTCGTCAATGATCCCGGACTCATTATTTTGCCCACTATTGTCAGAAATTCCAGCAACGACACGATCATTACCTTTGCTGATGTACTTGAATAAGTACTTGATTGCTGTTGATTGATTATACTTCTCAACATTTATGTGTGCCTCAAACTTTTGCAGAAGGATTGCATTGTATGGAACGATGAAACGATTATAAAGAGGTATACCCTTGATATCAATGATCTTGCCATCCTCACGCCTCTTGTATGTAGGAAAGCCTTCCTCATCCATTGTTGTATGATCACTAAAACTCTTTCGAAAATGCTTAGAGCATTTCTTTTCTTTCATGCAAGGAGATTTAAGATTAACATGCCCACATGGTCCATGAGTCATATACTTCTTCACTAAGTTATACAGTTGGGGGTTGTTGTCCTTATCTGGAATTTCTATTGAGATCAACTCATCAATAGCATCGAGCATGGTAATCTTATCAAATGGCTCTAGGAAGAGTAAGATATGAGCATGAGGTAGACCACATTCCTCTGTTGCATGAATGCATTAAAGACATTATTATATAATCACATGCTAAGGAACAATAAACATAAAAACAATTAAATTTTGGTGACAACTTGGATAAATTTTGTTAAGTTGCAAAGATAATGTAAAATTAAACAAATACCTACTCTCATTGTCCCAAATATCTTTTCTTCATTTATTGTGTTAAGCAATGTTTGCAACTTCATCTTGAAGACCCTTGATAGAAGCTCAGGCTTGCATGAAGGCTTAACCTTCATTAGATATGTGAATCGGGTAATTTCCGGCCAAGCCGGGTTACATGTGAAAGTGAGAAAAAAATGTCAGAGTGACCCGCCCATCGACAAATTGCCATAGCATCTTGATAGTTTTGCAACATGTATCGAGAACCTCCAGTGAAAGATGAGGGCAAAACAATGCGTTTGCCAGTGGAGGCAGCATTTGTTTCACCCCTGATGATGGTATCAGATAGACCTTGATAAAGGTCAGCGTGAAGTTCCTTCTGGTGAGTTCTGTACCAAAGAATTCACTGAGATTACATCATAGTGTATGCATCAACAATGAATTGTTGACCTAACCTGGAAGAATGTGCCAATAGTGAAATCTCACAGGCTCTAGTCATTAGCTTGAATGCAAAGTACTCGCGCATAGTGACTCTTTTCTTCCTTTTAGTTGAAGTTAGTGTTTCTTGTCAATGCTTAATGTTATCTCGATATCCATCCTCCCTACACGGGAATAGGAGAGGATCACTACTACAGAAAACACTTTTCACGTCTCTTTTTTTGGACTTTTCACGTCTCTTTTTGCTGGAACGTAGATCAGGGAGACGTTGAAAGTCGGGTCTTTTCACGTCTCATTTTAAAAATTAGACGTGGAAAGTGGCACTTTCCACGTCTCATTTCCAAATATGAGATGTGGAAAGTGGCACTTTCCACGTCTCACATTACCATTTGAGACGTGGAAAGGTTGCAGAGAACACTTTCCACGTCTCAAATTGAAAATGGAAAGTGCCACTTTCCACGTCTAACATTTCAATTTGAGACGTGGAAAGTTGCCAGAGAACACTTTCCACGTCTCAAATTGAAAATTGAGACGTGGAAAGTGCCACTTTCCACGTCTTACATTTCAATTTGAGACGTGGAAAGTTGCCAGAGAACACTTTCCACATCTCAAATTGAAAATTGAGACGTTGAAAATTACATTTTATGTCTATAATTAAAAAAGAGACGTGGAATGTTTGTTTTTTTAAAAAAAAAAGGTTTCGATCCAGATTATAGGTTACCATCACATATAGAATATATACCCCCATCTGCACTAAATAAAACGTAGATACAATGTCCAAATTGCCACAAACAGAGCCGAATATTCAGAATTCACCAAAAAGGAGTTGTCTACATGTCCTACATATATACATCACATATAGATTCATATGTCCTACAGTCAAAAAAAGTAAGTTCTATCTAATTATTCATATTTTGAAGAAACCTGGCAGCTAATCTATCCCGAATTTCATCAATTGCATTTTGATCAAAAGGCTCTTCCCCATCATAAATCTGCACCATATAAGCAATAAAACATCAATTAGTTAATTATAATTAATGATGCAAACAATTGAATTATGAAATGCAATATAATAATGATGATAAGAATGAAACATACATTAGACAAGCCCTCATGAAGTCCACTTATAATTATGTCATACATATATCGAGCTACATAGTACCCACATTCTGTATTGCCAGGTTTCTGAGGACACTGTAAATCAGACAAAAACAATTAGAACATATGAAAATAATTTACTAACGTCCAAGGTATTATTGATGAATATATAAGTAAATACAATCTAAATGACTTACTGTATTCCGAACAGTCTCAATTTTGTTAGCTCCACGTTTTGTCTGTAATGTGATATGCCAATGCAATATGGCCCTACAATGAAATTAAAATAAGAAGTATGCAAATAATTTTCTTATGCTCATATATACTAATTCAAAATATTCAAACACTCACTTGGTGAAAATCCTTCTATGTAAACTGATTGGGCTACGATTCAAAGAATCAAACCAATAAATACAGTGTTCTCCGGGGCAGATAACACATAAACTCCAATGTCTCCTGAAGCAAATGTAGATTGAAATCAAGTCACAACCAGCAATATGACAGCTTGAATGCATAGCAAGTTCAAAGATGCAGCAAAATTCAAGTCCAAAACAACCTTTAGTGCAGCACAATCAAGTCATGTTCAATTTCTCAATGTAGACATACAAATGCAGAACCACAAATTTCAAATGAAATTTGCCTAGCAGATTTTAACACATGAACAACTGGATAGATATACACATCTAATGAACCAAATACTTAGAAATTTAGAAGAGGTAGAACAAGCTTAAATGGTATGCATAGTGAACAAACATACCTATCAAGGATTGGTGCGAAATAACAACGTTTTCTGCAACTTGAAATCTGAAACCCCACATAGGCCTCCATAATATTGTTGTGTTCCTCAATTTCTTCCTTTCCTTTCGCGGTTGTATTCCTTAACAGTGACATTGGACTTAGGAATGTGTAGTCTGTGAAGCCCTCCTGACGGCACATTTGGTGAAAGTACCTAAAATAGAACTTGAATGAGAACATCATATGATTATATTGGTACATAAATAAAAGGTAAAAATGAGGGGAAAAATAAACTTACTGAATTGCAAGTTCTAACCATCCAATGTCCAAATCATCCATAGTTAAAAAAGCCACGACATCATTCCGCCCAAGTCCGAAGGGATATGCCTTATTAGGTCCCACAACTCCTGGATCCATGTGGAAGTCGATCTTGTTAGGTAGGGAAGAGACAAAGCTGCATAGGACTGCCAGTGAGGTATACTTGTCATCATCATCATCCAGAGGGGCTGTGATTGGTGCATCGAAGACAAGTCGCCTAGGCCATAAAATGAAAGACCCTACTGCTTCGGCTAACGTGGCAACCTCTTCACTAGGAAACGGAATACGTGTAGACCCCTCTCCTTCTACAACAAGTCCAACAGATACCTTGACTTGGTCCTCCAAAATGGCTACATTATGGATGGTTGAGGCCCTTCGATACTGAGTAGCCTTGGCAACTGGTCGCAGAGTTGGGTCATCCAAATGGAGGAAGCAGGGTTGTCCCTCATCTACTGAACTAGGACCAGGGAGGTCGATCGGCATAGTGCAACTGCTCTTTGTGCTTCGAAAGCCAGGAGATTCGTGTAATGTTTACGAAATTACAGAAATAATAAGTTCATTGAAAGATAAAATCTATACTAATTTATAAACAATATTAGATACTCACATGTTGTGGTGAAACACCAGGCGTCATCATACTCCTCATCTCACCCCGAACTTGTGCTATCACCTGATCCCGGATTTTTTTTGCGAACTTGTCCATAAATTCCTGACTTGGTTCATACCGGGCAATGCTTCGGGAACTACCAAAATATTTTTTCAGAGATTGATTCCGTAACAAATAAGGTCATCCCTTATATCATCAATGCTCTTTCGAATCTGATTTATACACTTCACACAAGGACAAAAATACATCCTACTTTTACTAGGAGCGTTCCTTTTAGCAAACTCAATAAACTCTTCCACCCCGAGTCCATACTTTTTACTAGTTCTCAACTTATTCATCCAACTACGATCCATTCTATTCAAACATTCGCTACATTCAACAAATTAAAAGTCAAGTTTAGATCATCACTAACTCAAAGTGATTGAATTGCTTGCACATTATCCAAAAATGTTGACAGCATTTTCCCATAAAAGTAACTACACCAAAGGTTAGACTTATTTATTTTTAGGAGGAATGATGGAAGAGCAGTTAATTAAACTATACCAAAAATTTTGATAGCATCTCCCCATAAAAGCAAGTTCAACTTTATTTACAACATACACAAAAGAAAATGAAGGAAGGAAGAGTAGGAAGCTAACTCACAGTAGTAGCAAGCAAATGACAAGAACGGATGGTTGATTCCTCTACACCAAATTGGGTATCTTAGCCCTAAAACCATGAATACAACAAAAAATCATATCAACAGAGAAATCCAATGTAGTATTGGCAGCTAGATAACTTGACTGTAGAACTTGAATACAAGCAGATCAAATGGACTTGCTAAAGAAAAGGATTCTAGAATTTAATTGCTGATATGAAGTGAATTGCCAAACAAGAATTCTTGAGAATAAACATTGATCTTAACTACAACATGATTTCACACGGTAACGTTGATGTTGAATGAACAGGGAAAATATCACAAGAAAAAATATAATCAATGATTATGGACGTTCTTTTATTAGTTAGAATGGTGTCCAATGCAAACTATCAGAAACCCCTTTCATGGCATAGCAAACAAAAACGATGATACAACCAAATGTATGAGAGCTTCGCAAATAAATCATGAAAAAGTATAAGAATTAGATTCAGAAAACACTGGTAAGTATGGAATGAAAATCAGCCTAAGAAGCAGATGTCACCAATGGTTGCTAACCTGGTATAAATCAACGTCCCTCAAGATAGGAAACTGCTCCTTGATGGGCTCCAAAAGACGAATAGCAATATCTAGCTTTCAGAGCAACTGTATGCAAGGCCAGAAGAGCTTGAATAGTCCAGGAACTGTCTTGAATGGGTTTCCCTCAAAGCAAGCCTAAGGGATAGACAAACTAAATATAACAAACATATAACACTTGAACCATGCGCACAGCTCAGTAATAACCCATCAAAAGCAGAGCAGAAACAATATTCCAAAATTTAACAACAAGAAGAGCACTTTAATTGCAATGAATGGGCTCGTTAAACAAGCAAATAACAACAACAATACAGAACAAGATGTCCATATCAATCATTACAGCTTCCACCCACTTCAATAATAACAAATTAAAGTGCACAGAAAGAGAGAGAGAGAGAGAGATTAATCTCTGAAGAAAGTCAAAAGCAAACAAACAAATTTGTGAAATTCCTAACATCATGCAAGGAAAATCAGAATAGAACCAAACAGAGCCTATATTTAGAAATTTCAGAAATTCCTAACTGTACAAAACTCATATGCAAAACTCGTATACAAAACTATCAAGCATGGTAACAAGCAACTAATTCAATCAAAACGGAAAATTGAAGAATCCATTTTACTATCTTAATTGAACAAATATATTTAACCAGGAAGTATGTCCAGAGCTGTCTAGAGGAAAATGAATACTGCACAATTACACCACAAGTAAGCAGCCAACAGAAGTAAAAACGATCCTTTAATAACCAGTTAAGACAAAAATAGAGCAATATTATATTCTCAGCTTTCCAGCCATAACCTGAGACATGAAAATCAGAATGCACAACAACATCATATCAAGCAAGAATAAGGCGACATGAAATAAAACAAAAGAAATTTCTATATATAGAGAAACACAAGTAATTATAGGATGGTTGGTGCTGGTCATATCCATTCTGTGAGCAACACAAAGGAGATTCACTACGTGCACATCTACCTTTTATTCAACGACTGCCTTTGCTGACTAGAACCAAAAAGAAAGTAACCCAAAAATCTAGGAGACAACGAATCACTTGATGCATGATCAAATTCCCTACCAGATCTTAGCAAGAACCTCACCTGAGGACCCAAAGCAAATAATTAAGGAAAAGGTATTAGTTCTTCTGTAAAGGACATGCTAATGATCAACCAAATAAATGAATAATTCTATTTTCAAAACAGTACTAGCTCCCCAGCAAGTTCGTACAAAGATTCATCAAGGGTAGCCTGCATATGTTTCGAAATTCTCATCATTGATATGGCTTGAATTGATCAAACGCAGATGAAGATCAAATGAGCAAAACAATTTAGTCCAAACCTGTAATAACCTTAAAGCACAGTACTGACTAATAGCAGGGCCTTCAAGTTTAGCAATCACCTATTATATTTAAAATGGAATTAATTGATCGTTTATTCTAAACATCAGGATAGATGATTTTGCATAATAACGCAGCATCTGCAAATCCCTCACCATCCCACCAAGAAAACAATATTATTCTCACCACTTTGAAATGAAGAAAACTCAGGAAGCATGTTAACTCCATTGAGCAAGTCTAAATAAATAAATACATAAATAAACAACCCAAAAGTGCCATTTCCTCTTAATGTAATAAAGTGCAATTGTACAGATCAATTCAGCAGAAATATTGTGTAAAAAAGAATATCTCATGAGAGAATTCAACAACAAATCAACTCGGAAACACCACCTCATGAATTAGATGATGCATACTCAAACATAAACTGGCAGCATTAATTTGGTGCACGAGGCATTAATATTTGCTTACAACCAGCCAATGAATTCAAACTAATTGAACTTTTGCTAACATTCAACCATGTTCAAATTCCTCAGAGCAAGAATCACTAAGGGGCAAAAATGAATTCGAAGAATCTCAACGAAATAAAGAAAAAGAAAGTGCCTATATACATATATATAAAGGAAGTTGGGTCAACAATAATCAGAAATGTAAGGCAGGGTAGAAATCGACGATGAACATTGCGCCATAATCGAACTCTCCCTCTATTAAATTGAATCTAATCGGAGGAACAGAGGTTAGAAAAGGGTTTAGGGAACTCACTTGAAGCTAAATAGGTGGTAGATTGGGGCTTGCCGTCGCCGGAATTCATGCACACCGTCATCGAAGCTCGCTAGTTTCGTCGGAGGAAATTGATGGAAATTGAAGCTCGGTGGTGGAGGAAATGGGGATGGAAGCTCTCAGCTCGCCCTCAGCCCTCAGCTTGCCCTCGCCCTCAGCCCTCAGCTCGCGTGGAGGAAAAATGAAGGGAAAGCTAATTTTTTTTTAAATGAGACTTTCAACGTCTCACAAATATATGTGAGACGTTGAAAGTCTCTTTCCACGTCTCACATATGTTTGTGAGACGTGGAAAAGTGGCAGTTCTAAATTTTTTTAAGGAGAGTTTCAACGTCTCACAAAAAAATGTGAGACGTGGAAAAGTTGATCCATAATTTTTTTTTATTTTAAAAGGGACTTTCAACGTCTCACAAACATATGTGAGACGTTGAAAGTCTTTTTCCACGTCTCACAATTTTGTGAGACGTGGAAAAGTGGGATCTTTTTTTTTAATTTTTTTCCAAGAGACTTTTCACGTCTCACAAAAATTGTGAGACGTGGAAAAATGCTGAATTTTTTTTTTAATTTTCGTAGAGACTTTCAATGTCTCACAAAAAATGTGAGACGTTGAACGTCTCACATTTTTTGTGAGACGTGGAAAGTGCATTCCCGCCTTTTTATTTTTCCTACTATCAAATTTCGCGCCCAGATTTTAGAATAATCCACGTCTCATAAATAAAAATGAGACGTGGAAAGTTTTAAACTTCTCCAGTTATTTACGATTCTGCCACCGCCCAACTTTCTACATCTCATATTTAAAAAAGAGACGTGAAATGGGGACGTTAATTCTGTTTTTTCTAGTAGTGGATATTGTAAAGGCAATTAGGAGGCATGTAACTCATTAATTCGCTGCGGAGAGCCAGACTGCTAGTGGATGATGATGTCCCTGACATTGAATGTCATGTCAATGTCACCAATAATGAGGGCTGCTACCTCTGAGGCAGTCGAAGTATTGTACATGCCACCATCACTTTGTCTATTACTTATGAGGCACAGTCTCAACTCAGGTGCACGCGAGACACTTAGCATATTGGAAGCAAGTCTATAATGCTATACGTATGGGTTACACCTGTCTAGCATATTCTTAATATTTGCAACTATCACGAGGTCAATACTTTCACTATCTGAATGTTTGTTGTTACATCAAAGCAAGCACGTGATTGTTAAGCTATTAACAAAAAATTTCCCAACAAATAGGGGTAAAAGCATAAATTTTACAGAATGTAGGAGATTAGATTTCTACCTAACAGCTGTAATTCTATTTTGTATTTCATGCTCAGTGTCGCATATGTAGAGTTGTGAAAATACAGGATGTCCTTCATCAGGGGGAAGAAGGCTTCCTATGTTGTGATGATTCATCCCGAAAAGACGGAATGAGTATGGACCTCCACCCCCTTCATTGATATTATTAATCTTCCCACCCATAGGTCAGCAACCACAGGATGGAGTAGCAGGTCAAAAAAGAGACCTACCTCCCAATTGAAGTCGTAGGAATCTAATAGGTATAACACTGGTTTTTTCACAAAGTATACATGCTTCACATAAATTTGCAAAAAAAGGCTATAGCATTGAACACTAGAATTAGGTATAAGAGTAGACTATAGGCTAAACCATTTTGGATGGTGTCCTGCACTATTAACGAAGGACTTGATCTGAAACAAAGGTAGGACAAGAATGACGAAAACCATCTCTTAAAAAAATGTTTTGGAGTAGAATGAACCAAAACCTCTAATGTGCAGAAAATCTTGGGGGATCCAAACATGGGTTAGTTTGTAGCTAACCAAACTGTGGGTCAAGTAACTAACTAATGGATCTATATATCAAAACATATGAATAACTTTGCCTATGCATTCCATGCATGAACACCAATAAAGAGGACAGTTATCAAGCTAGAAGAGTGACATAGTAACCAAAATTTGCTGTTTGAGTATGTAAAATATAGAAAGCACCATGCAGGGTCGGTCATGAAAATGGTTTCATCGAGCAGGTAAATCAATGCATAGTAACTGGAGGCTACATATACGTACATATAGCCTTGCACATATGATTTATCAAGCTAGGAGATGATGATCTTTCTGAGATGTGCAGATTTGTATTGACATGAATTAGGAAATTCTATTGAAAAAGTGGTATTACACTTAATAGCTATAACATGTGCAGAAAGCATACCATATGTCAGCAACCATAGGAAATAGTAGCAGGTCAAAAAAGAGACAAACATCACAATGCAACCCGTATGAATATAATAGCTATGTGTTGTTGTTCTTTCACAAAATATGCATCCTACAAAAAATTATGGGGAAACATGTATTAGCAGTCAAACACAGGATTGAGGTATGAGAATAGTCTAAAGAGTTAACCAATGTGGCTGGTGTGCCTGCACAATTAACGAAGCATATGTAAAGGCAAAAAAACTGGTTTAAGAATGAAGATTTGAGATCATTGAAATGTTTCTGTAAATACAACCATGAGAATGGGTATTTGGATGACAGAAATCATCTCTTGAAAAAAGCATATATGTATAATGTTGCTGAGTAGATAGGAAAGCCCTTCAAGCGAGAATAGACAACTCAATATTTTGTAGATGATGACATGACAAGTTCAAAGCTGGGATGGTTAAGTAGGGAAAATCTTGACAACACACAACCAAAAACAATTCCTATGTTCAAATCATGGAAGTGGCAATTGGGATGACGAGCATAATGTTTCAAATCAAGCATGCACGGGTGTATTTCCTAAAAATGTAACGTATCTTTGTAAAGTCAAACCATTGGTACTACTTAAATTTAACCTGTCAAACAGGTGAATAGAAACAAAAAGAATGAATGGAATGAATGACAAGTCCTAAAGCAAAAGCTAATGATTCCCTTCTGTTGTGTATCAAAAGGCCTGCGTAATGGGGATCAAAAGTCAACAAAACATAGGAAGAAGAGCAGGTCAAAAATCAGAACCATATCACAATGCAAGTCGAAGGAATCTAATACCAGGATGTAGCAAATAGGCGTGAATAGAAACAAAGACAATTAATGGAATGAATGATAAGGCCTGAAACAAAAGCTGATGATTCCCTTCTATTGTGCATCAAAAGGATTCCATAATGGTGATCAGAAGTAAGCAAATCATAGGAAGAAGAGCAGGTCAAAAATAAGAACCATATCCCAATGCAAGTCGAAGGAATCTAATACCAAGATGTAGCAAATAGGTGTGAATAGAGACAAAGACAATTAATGGAACGAATGACAAGGCCTAAAACAAAAGCTAATGATTCCCTTATGTTGTGTATCAAAAGGATTCCATAATGGTGATCAGAAGTCAACAAAACATAGGAAGAAGAGCAGGTAAAAAATCAGTACCACAACACAATGCAAGTCATAGGAATCTAATGCCAGGGTGAAGCAAATAGGCATGAATAGAAACAAAGACAATTAATGGAATGATTGACAATGCCTTAAACAAAAGTTTATGAGTCCCTTATATTCGGTCCTATATCATATGAATGATATTAACAAATATTTATGAAATCAATTGTAGATAAAAATACCTCACCATTTAGTTTCTACCATTGAAGTCACAAAGTTACCATGGATATATTTTGAATGCTCAGGTGATAATTTTTATCCCAACGTCCAAATATATATTTAGATTTGGACAACACTTATAGATATTTAGGACCTAAAAAAAGTGAATACTTATAGTTATTGCCTCCAATTATTAATAATTAAAATTGAGCATGAGCACAATCATTGGAAAAAGGAATATAGGTCTAGCAAGTATACCATTATAAAAAGACAAAAGTCAGGAACACCATGAAAGGTGTGCTCTGTCGAAATAGAGATTGTAACACCTTAACTTTTACTATTATATTATAGTATTTTAGTTGAATTATAACCACTTTTTAGTACTGAGAGCCCTAAAATATGGAAAATTTAAAACTTTTCCTTTTGAAACAGTGCTCCAACCTTATTATAGTTGGAATGGGCTTTTCGAACTAACTTAAAATACTAAAATCTATTTGTAAAGTTAGGTGGTTATAATGCAATTAAAATAATTAAAATCATCTTAATATCGATCTAGTTTCTAATATTGCCTAGTGTGGCTTAAAAATAAATTAGAGGAACAATCTCGATCGACGATCCTCTTTAACTTTACCTATCATCTTACTGCTTCTCATTTATATGTTTATATCCGTCTGCTTGCTTACCCTTTTTGCTTTACATCATATACAAACTAGTCCCCAAAATAGCTATCATAATACACTATAAAGCAGGCATTCACGCTTTCTTCTACTTTACCTTAGTCCCCAAAAGGCTCAACTCCTGCTAGCTTCTCTTGAAAGCAATAGTTCAACGCAGTTTATCTCATTAACTTTTATTCTCATGAATTCATCTATTGACATGTATACATTTTATAAATCAGTGCAAATAATGATAATCTTATTCCTATTATTCTATGTGCTATCCGCACTTACCCTCCACTAGTAACGATATATTCATTATCTAATGGAGGTTCTACCTGCAGGACTTCTCGTTATAACATTTAAAGCTATAACTAACTGGTTGGGAAAAGAGGTGGCCAAACCTTTAGACCCTGGAGTACTCCACTGAGGAATAATAATTTATCAACTAAATGCAACAGATATTGTAAAATGATACATGCAATTTAATAGTTATTGAAATAAACTGCTACCTGATTCTTGATTTACTCTTCACTGTATTCTTTCTCTGCTTCGTACTTTGGGGATTCAACCCCACTATCTTATCCTATAAATATTTATAATATAAAAATAATATATTAATATCTAAACTTAGGCATAATAATTAAACGTCTCTCACGTTTCTATCGTACTACCTCCTTTTCTATTTCTAATACAAGTAACTCTAAATTTCTAACTTAGTGGTTAATCATACCACTAACGACGAACATGGAACAAACATAGATTAATATGCACAAATACAATTAATATACACAACAAACATAAGCACGTGAGTACCTCTACTATTTCAAAATTAACTAACCGTTACTATCAATCAATTAATAATCCAATAAACTCACCAATCAAAGATTAGAATTTCAACACCTTAAACTCACAATCAAACCTCAATAACCACTTCCTACTCCTTTTTAGTTAACCAATCATAAAGCTATCCTTCTTCCCTACTAATAAACCAACAAAATCAAGGAATACCAAATTCAATTTCACATTCCATTAAAATTCCTTCCTATCAAACCAACATTACCATTTCTTTTTTTTTTCTTATCATTAAGCCAACAATTTCAGCATTTCAATTCAAAGTATATTTCAAACCAAAATCTAATAAAACCCAAGAATAACTAATTCCCTTCACATTTCCTTATACTTCATTCTTATTGAATTAATATCACCATTTCCCCTATACTGTCTCTCAAATCAGTAGCCAATTATCAACAAAACAAAAAACCATTACTACACTATTACCATAATCATTATTCTAAAATCAAGCAAAACTAAGGAAATCAAACATATAAAGAACACCTAATTTATTCTAACACAAGAAGCCATTTGATTCAGTCCAAGCAACAGTCAGAATTCTAGAATCTAAAGCCACAATCACCATAAATAATCATTTCCTATTCCTTGTTCAATTAACCATCATTATATTTCTCTTCTTTCCTTAACCAGTCTAGTCAGCAAGAGCATCCAGAAATCCAAGAATTGCACATTTGATAATCACATATTAATCAACTATAAGTAGGCAATCTCAATCCATTTCCCTGGGCAAAACAAACATCAATGGTCCCTTTTTTTCCTTCCCCGGCCGCACAGAACAGAAGCAAGAACAACAAGAATTTCTATAATTAATCCAGTCACCTCTATTCCATCATCTATTCCTCTTATTTACAATGTTATTGTATCCAAAGGAATAACAAAAAAAAAACAAGCAACTCCAAGGGAGTTGGAACTCGGCCAGAACAGAGGAAAGAGTAGGGAGAATGAAACAACAACCAAGGGTTCTAAATTTCATCATATCACATATCCAAACCATCCATTTCAGGTTCCAATTCATGCACATATTACTCTAAAAATTTTCCCCCCTCTCGGCCCAACAGATTCACAGAAGCAGGGGAGGCATAGAAATTAATTCAAAAACTCCCTAACCTCAAGAACACACATTCAATCCATTCCATAGCCTTAGAATTACTAGCAATCACGAGTAATTAAGCTCCAAAACAACAAACTCCCAGAAATCCCAAATTGGTCGTCGTGTGAACAGTAACAGGGGGAAAAATTTCTTCATCAATCGGACCAAATTTGACTTCCCTCTCAAAATTAACTATCAATCAACCAAGAACAAGCTTAAAGCATCATTTTCACAAGATTAGAAGCTTCAAAAACATCCCAAGATTTCGAATTCTTCTCCCCTAAACTCGCTCAATCCACGTCAGAAAGGAGAGGAAAATGAAAGAAATAGCTTACCGAATATTACTCCGAGTTCCTTGAGCGTTTTCCGCTGTGAATCACCGTCGATCACAGTTGATTTGGGCCGTCCGCCGCTGCTGCTTCGAAGAAATAGAGAAGAGAGTGAGAAAGGGAAATTTCAGGAGACAGAGGGAGTATTTCGTGTGTGTGGAAAGAGGCAGAGAGGAATGAATAAGAAAGGAATAGGGACATGTGTGTGGTGTATATTAAAAGAGAGACTGATATTTTTCTTTTATAGGTATTTTACTATCTTGCCCTTCCCTTTATAATTGAAGATATTTTCAACTAGGGGCAGATATTGTCTTTTTAATTTCCCTTTTTCTATTTCTCTCTTAAATGATAATTTTATTTATCATTATCATTTAGAAATAGACCAGAATTTGTCCCAAAATAATTTTTCTAGATATACTTTTATTTCCAAATTTATTTATAAGACTCTTTAAAAATCAAGTAATACCCCAAGATTCCAAATATTTCCTTATTTCTTATTTTCTAAAATTTAGGGTGTTACAGAGATAATCAATTAGAGTATTACCAAAAATGTGCAACATTAATTTTGGGACAGACCACTACCAAGGAAAGGAGTTAAAGTCCATACCATTTATGGAATATACTGAGAGAAATGTTGCGACATTTGAAGTCTATAATCTGGGTCTCATTCAGCGATTTGACATGTCTAATGGATGGTTGCATTAATTAATTGACAATGACAATGACAATAAGAGTTGGGGCACGCACTAAGGATTAAGCTCTTCTTGGTTAGGTTCATTATATAAGAGAGCATGTATGTGAAAAAACATCATAGAGCAAACAAAACATACCTACCTATAAGAAGATAAGGAAAATAGACATGTATAAGGCTTCTGCAAGGAAGATTTCATCCTACTGACGAAAGTGTAAAGAGAATGCGGCATCGAAACAATTAGGATCATCATGGGTTCACTCATGTCTAATTTGAGGTCGACATCTTGAGGTCACTCATCAAATTCGTGCGACGGAAGGTGATAAGGTTCCGACAGGCACCGCCAGTTGGTACGATTCCTGATACATCATTTTCTGATGTTTGTATGGCCTGATGAGTTTGAATGGAGATATGAGGAGGGAGTGGGAGCTGGCAGATAAGTGTTCGCACTGCAAGTGCACGAGTTGTGCTAAGTAATAAAGTGATAAAAAAAGTATCGTTCCTACAGGGATTTGGTTACAAATGTAGTCAAACAGAACGCTTAGTTGATTGAATTAAGTTGAGCTAAAACAAAGTTTGGTTTGAAGATTTAACATGTAAAGATTAACATTGAAGAGACTACTTCTTTCTTTTTTTTTAAGATTTAAGTTACAACGTTCATGAACAAGAAAGATGATTTGGAAGCACTTGACAAGAATAAATGAGAAGACCTAGGGTTACTTATCCCCTTTTAACTTCATGACCTAATAAATTCCTTTCCTTTTAGTGCCCAATAAATTAATGTGTGAGTTCAAGGTTCAATTTCATTTGAAAAAGCTCTCTCAAGTAAAAATCAAATTTTTACTTTCTCAAGCCATACTTCATTTAACACACCAAGTGGTGATCAAGCACTTGTATATTTAAAAGCAAGATGAAAATCCACACATAAACCTTCATTAAATGCATCAAAGGACGGAAATACAAGGTTCAATCCATCAAATAGTTCAAAGTAACCCTAGAAAAGGGGTTTTAGTTACACATGAAGAAATAAAAAATGAAAATAAAAACTGAGAAGGAATTCATAACAACAAGATGGAGAAGAAGGAAGAAGAAAGGAAACCAAGTTAAATGACTGGAACTTCTCCAAAATCCTCCAAGATTCCTAGCACTTCCTCCTCTCCTTTGAAGCTCTAAAAGTCCCAAAAGAATGCCCTAATTCCGTTCTACTCATTCTGGCTAGAAAACTTATATTTATATGTTACAAATTTCACATGGAAAGCAAAACGCGTAGCTGTACAAACTTTTGGACCCTCGCCGTACCCATTGTTGTGGAGGTTCCACGGTGAGGGCCAGAGAAGGATCCCCAAAATTAAAGGCCTCGCCGTACCCCAAGCTGTGGCATGTCCACGGCGAGGACCAGAATACTTCACAAAATTTGCAGGCCTCGCCGTGGGCCTTGCTGTTGGAGGGCCATGGCGAGGGGCAGTTTGATTGTCCCTACTTCTTGTCTTGGATTCTCTTGCTTCATTCTTGTGACTTTTGGTCTTTCTTCCTCTTTAATTTAATCCACCTCTTCCTATACAAGATAGAGAGGGTTGATGAGTTTAAACCAAATTCACTTACCAAAACAAATATGATTAAGCTCCAAAATCATAAATTACTGCATTTATTTCTTTGTTTATCTTTTTCTATGAACTATTGTATAATTTTCCAAACTATTCCTTCAAAAATATGTACAAATGTGGGATGAGATCTGATGAAATGCATCAAATATTGGAGCTTATCAATAAGTTCGATCCAATGGACTCTGTTCTGTATGAGGAAATGATCAGTGTATACTCCCCTCACCTGTGCGTGGAGCTGCCCTTGGAGTTTGAAGACCCATATGTGGTAGAAAGCCTTTGGACAAAATCATACATGAAGATATCTCTAATCATCCCACATATCAGACCTACCCTTCAATATCCGAATGCTGCAGGGACTTCATTCGTTGACCAAATCGTGAATGTTGATGAAAGCATATGTACTGAATTTCTGGCAGCACTAAATGTCATATGGGAGAAGTAGGTGTTGAAACTCTTATTATGGATGTGTAAGGATGAATTGGATTATGGAAATAAAATAGTGCGATTATGTTGGAGGTAGGTTAACAATGAACTTTGTTTTACAAATATTGTGGAGGAAATTGGGTAGCTATATGAAGTAGTAAGTAAAGAAAGGGGATTACGTGTTTGAAGTAAATTGGAAGATGATTGTTTTGTTTGGGGCTTTGGTAAGAGTAAAATAACCTCAACCAAGTCAAATTGGTGTAACTTGAACCCATTATGGGACCTTGTTTTGTGAAGCCTAGTGATTTTAGGAATAGCAATTGGAATTGGAGTGATTTAGTAGTTGTGATATTCTTAATGAAGTTTAATTAAATTGGTGAAAGATTAAATTGTGAAGAAAAGTGAGATTGAATTTTGGGTGTTTAAAGAGACAGAAATTGCATGTTAGGCATAGGAAATTGACTTGAGTATTGTTTTGGGAAGTGATACAATAATTGTTTATTGATATTAAACTTGGATATGTGAAGATTGGCTGTTAAATCATTGGAATTGAATGGTGGTGATGCTATGCTCCTTAGTGTAGGTTTGAAATTGTAAGTTTGGGTTAAATGATGATTTAAGAAGATAATATGTTTGATGTATGATATTGAGAATTGAGGAATGGTGGATAAAGCTATGAATGTGCAAGATTTGGTGAATTGTGGTGACATATCCTATTGGCCTAGACTTAAAATTGTGAGATTGTGATGGATGAAGGAGTAGGATATTGATTTATAAATTCTATGGTGTTGTGTGAGTTTAATATTTGGGAATTGATGGTTAGGAACATTGAATTGATGATATGATGGTACAACTAAATTGTGAAAGGAGTATGGTTAGTAATTGAGATTTGTTTCTCTAGGCTTGAACTGTGAAGCTATTGGGTATAACGGGAAAGAAAATATAGATATAATACTATAATGGTATAATGGTGTGGTAAATGATTAGGGTTTTAATGAAGGGGGTCTCCTTTAAGCTTGAATTGGGAAAGTTTGTGAATGGTGAGAAGGGGGTATGGTAGCTGTGATTTCTTTGACTCAATTAAGTTAATGAAACTTATTATACCATTTACATCGTTGCAATGTTGGGGCCTAAGTCCCAAATGTCATAGTCAAAGCCACTACAATGCGTCCTGACCAATTGTCATTTATTTGTGTGATTGTAGACATCGTTGGATCGAACTGAGCTCAGAAACGGCATTGATCTGGTATTTTTATTATTTTGGCAAGCTAAGGTAACCACTCTCACCTTACTACCTGGTTGCGTGTGATGTTAGTTGGGATTTTTTTATATCTGTATAAGTCTAAAAGCCTGCAAATTGAACTTCAAACAATACATTTATAAAAAAGAGCCTATTGGGTACCTTTAAAATCCCTCTAATTTTTATACGAAATATCAAGAGGTTTCTTATATTATACATAGTTTCCTGACTAGTCGTTTTATGACGATGATTCTATTGGTATATTGATGGTTTTTGTGAGATATAGTGTAACTGCTTTTGTTTGTGTATGTGTGTGTGTGTGTGTCAGTTAGTAAGCGATTTGTAAACTGTAAGATTTTGTAGATACATGAGACATGTGAAATAATTGTTGAAACTTGTACATTACTGTTATAAGGCCCTGTTGTCCAAGGTTTAGCATATCTGCAAACGCACGGGTTGTCAAAAATAGTATAGAAAAGGTTGTCGTTCCAACAGGGACTAAGGCAAAAGTGGATTAATTATTGCAATTATATTATCAATTAGGTTGAGTGAGAATTTTTATCTTTTAAATTTCAAAAGTATTAGAATCTTAAGTTTTGATGAAGACTGACCCATAGAGAACATAAGTAAATAACATCTGATAAGTAAAACAAAGTGTAAGTTACCTCTGAATTAAACGAGTAAAATATGATAGGCAACAGATTCACTATCGTAAGAATAAAGATTCATCACTAATGAAAAACCATCAAATAACAAATGATAACTTAGCAGATGTTAACTTAGCAGAACAATAAAGAATGAATATCTCTATCGCTAAGTGAATCTCAATAGCTAATAGATAGAGCCATAGCAAGTGAGGACTTAGAAATAACAAGGTTAATATCAATCACTAAGTCATTCACTATCGCTAAGAAAGATACCATCGCTAGAAGATCATTAATAAATGAAACCAGCAGAAAAATGAACCAAGTCTGTGGACAAAAGAAATCAGCTAGCGATAATAGGATAAGCTATCGATAACAAAAGGGCTTCAGATAATAATCATTCAGATAGCTAATGCCTAAGAGCAAATGAGTCAAATGAGCTAACATGATTGCTAGCGCTAACATGTTTGTCCATCGATAATAGGATACCTAGAAATACCTCTGAATACTTAGATAATTGTATCCTTAAAGCTAATAAGCAATCAAGTATCTAGCAATAATGGATTAGCAATCGATAGAAGAATTTATGTTGATATGATGCTTTCTGATCTAAAATAATATGCTATCGATAATACACCTTCTTATCAATATAAAAAGTTCTGAAATGCCTTATATTGTTTTTATCTCATTTGAGCAAATAGACTAAGTTTGCGATAGCATTCCTATATCTTAGAAAGATTATTTGTTCAGCTAACAGCTTAAGTGCAGAACTCACACTATGAGATGCAATAGCAGATCAAGCTAGCGCTAATGAAAAAGATGCCAGAAAGTACATTTTGTACGGATGCTCAGAATGCTGAGTCTGTCTCTCTCTTAGCTCACCCTACGCAAGAAGTAGTTGAAGCTAGAGCAGAGAGTTAAGCCCGATGAAGAAGCTGCATTAAATGCCAACGGCTATGAGCACCCAACGACTAAATTCAAACGGCTTCTTGAAGATTAAATGTTAGGGCAAAATCTGAGAAGTGATATAAATACAGAATTCAAGCATTTATTGAGTAGAGACGAGAAACGAGAATATTCACAAACTCATTCATTGCTCTGTATTTATTGTTTTAGAGATTTTATCTGTACTTAAGTATGTATCAAAATCAGTTCATTAAGTAAACGTATTTATTGAAATCCTCTATTGTTTGAGGTTGTTCTGAAAGCTTGGTGCTTTAGAACAGGGATATTGCCTTACAAGTAGTAAGGGGGAGTGTTTAGAGAGATTCTAAAACTCTGTAAAGGTTGACAGGTGAACCTGTGCTTGTAAAACCTGTGGTTAGTGGAACCCAACAGAGTGTTGGAGAACTGGACGTAGGTAGTGTTGGCCGAACCAGTATAAAGTCTGTGTTGTTTTAAATTATTCTTAGATTTTTTAAATAGCACAATTCACCCCCCTCTTGTGCGATTGCCACTTTCAAAAAGTACCTAAAATTATAGTAAAATTTTAAGTCAAAACAAAAGATATCTAGGATTATTTATCCACTTTATATTTCATGATGCTTGATTAACCCTCCTTTAGTGACAATTAATGAATGCTAAGTTGGTGTTTGAAGTCATATCCATTTGAATAACTCTCTCAAACTTATCCAAACCCTAATTAACACTAATATGCATAATCTCTTACTACATATTATGTTAACTAGTCTTTACAAACAACCCACTTCAATTTTACACAACTTGGTTAATGAATATCTCTATCTCAATAACAAGCTCTCAATCCCAATTTGAAATCTCAAGACAAGCTTGGATTTAACCTAGTTCTTTACCTAATTAATGCTCTCCCAAGCCACTAATTAAACAAACAATCTAAATGTTGGCCACCCACTTAGAAAACATTAAGGACATTAAATCCACAACATAATAATTATTAATCATCAAAAGGAAAAGTGGTTCAAGCATCAATTCATACAAAGCTTCAAAATAACCCTAGAACAAGTTAACTAACTAATACTAAAATTAAAATCATCTCAGCAATATCACAAATTCAGAGTTTATACAAGAGAAATTAACGAGATTTGAGAAGGAAAGAGAGCAAATCACCAAGGAATCTTGAAATCTCCAAGCATTTCTCTTCTCCAAGACACAAATCTCACTCTCCACCTCTATCTTGTTTTTCTGCTCTGTTTCTCCGCCTCACCCAGTGAAGAAGAGAAGATGTCGATGTGAAGATGAGTGTGCACAGTGAAGCTTGCAGCTCTCTCTTCCCTTCTTTGGTTCTCGCTCACCGCTTCATGAAGTGATGAAACTAGATGATTTGTTGAGTGTTGCGGCTTCCCTCTTCCTTCTCGAGTTTTCCCTTTTAATTTTAGGTCTCCAAATTTGTTCCCAAAACGATGTGCTTAGCTTCCTCCTTCTTTCTTACTGATTCATTCCCTTTTAATCAAATAAAGAGATACAATATAAAATTGTAACATATCATATTATAATAATGAGATTTGAGAACGAAAGAGAGGAAATCACCAATGGCCACGTTGCAAACTAGAAGCAAAGAGATACAATATAAAAATGTAACATATCATATTATAATAATGATAAAAATAACAATTATTGATTTTTTTTATTTTAGATTTTAAACTAGTGTTTATTTATTTAGTATAAATATTTTTAAAAAAATTTAAAAGAAACTAAGGTATTTATTATCAAATCCCCAAATCATGCGCCAAATTGATATCCTATTAAAATCTTTGACAAATCCGTTCAATTTAATATCAATGACTCCCCAAATATACCCAAATATGTATCAAATCTTATTAAAAATCGGGAGTCATCACACCCCCACACTTGCATCAAATCTTGTCCTCAAGATTTTAAATTCTAAACCAACCAAAGAAAAACATGGAAACAAGATTTTAATGCACACATTATAAAGTCAAAATCAATTCAATCTTTCAAAAATCAAATTTTCACAAATATCTTTTTCATCTTCCATAAATGCAAGTGACAAGGCAAGTAACTTGACAAAGATAAATAACAATAAGATGTCCCTAACAAGTCAAGTATTTGCACTCTTCTCACACAATAATTATGGGCTTCACTACTACAGAAATGCCCTATTGCAGCACACCAATAGCAGCGCACAATAAAAGTAAGCGCTGGGATAGGTATATAAGACCTATACCAGCGCTTTAAAAATACTTATAAGCGCTGGTATAGGTCATTGTGAATACAACTAATTCCCTGAATATTAATTTAAAAATGTCTTTTATTTAATAATGTCTAAATTACCTCCTAGGTTTGTCTTTATATAGGTGATTTCCTTTGAACTTAATTCTCTTAACCTTATCTGAACAATATTTAATCCCCTGAATATATTATACGTGTCCTTATTATTATTTAATAATTTGTAAATTCCCCCAATTTTTTTTTTAATTTTTAATGACCTATACCAGCGCTTTTTACATAAAAAGCGCTGGTATAGGTCATTAAAAATTAAAAAAAACTTGGGGAATTATAGGTCATTTATGGCTTGTATTTTATGCCCTGAGTATTTAAACTTATCTATTTTATTTAATAATTTCTAAATTCCCCCAATTTTTTTTTAATTTTTAATGACCTATACCAGCGCTTTTTATGTAAAAAGCGCTGGTACAGGTCATTAAAAATTAAAAAAAAACTGGGGGAATTTACAAATTATTAAATAATAATAAGGACACGTATAATATATTCAGGACACGTATAAATTAAACAGCGCTGGTATAGGCCTCAAATATTTTTTTAATCTCAATTTTTATTTGTTCTCTTTTTGCTGATCAGATTATTTTAGGATATGTTTTTCAATTTTTTTTTATTTTTAAGGGCCTATTCCAGCGCTTTCTATGTAAAAAGCGCTGGGATAGACCTCATAAAACAATTTTTTAATCTCAATTTTTATTGTCAGATTATTTTAGACAATGTTTTTCAATTTTTTTTTATTTTTAAGGGCCTATTCCAGCGCTTTCTATGTAAAAAGCGCTGGGATAGACATCATAAAACAATTTTTTAATCTCAATTTTTATTGTCAGATTATTTTAGACAATGTTTTTCAATTTTTTTTTATTTTAAAGGGCCTATCCCAGCGCTTTTTACGTATAAAGCGCTGGGATAGGCCCCCTCAAATATTTTTTTAATCTCAATTTTTATTTGTTCTCTTTTTGCTGATCAGATTATTTTAGGATATGTTTTTCAATTTTTTTTTATTTTTAAGGGCCTATTCCAACGCTTTCTATGTAAAAAGCGCTGGGATAGACCTCATAAAACAATTTTTTAATCTCAATTTTTATTGTCAGATTATTTTAGACAATGTTTTTTAATTTTTTTTTATTTTTAAGGGCCTATCCCGGCGCTTTATACATATAAAGCGCTGGGATAGGTGTTTTAGTTATTATTTTAATTTCATCTCATGTTTAATATACCCGCGTGTTCATTTTCCATTTCCCTCCCTCATTTTCCATTTCCCTCCTTCTCCGTTTCACTTCGTCCCTCTCATTGTTCCCTTCTTCTCCCAACGTTCACTTCGTCCCTCTCATTGTTCCAGATTTCGTTCTCGTGCTTTACACGACGGTGGTGATTTCGACGGCTAAGAACTCCTTTCTTCAGGTGAGTTTCGATTATACCTTCCATTTCTCCGATTTGAGAGGTTCTGTGTGAGCTTCGATTGGGGGTATGGGGACTTCAAAAATTGTGAACCATCTAAATGGAAGCTTACTTTTTGGTTAGATTTGGGGTATGGGGATTTCGATTTGGGGAATGCATGTATATTTGGTCAGATCTCTCGCAAAAATAAGTTGGAGCTACTGTTCATCATCGACGCCATTGAAGGTGATTTCGGTTGGGAACTTACTAAAAGCTTGATTAAACTTAATTTGGAGCAATATTGAACTAATAATGGGGTTGCATGTTGAGTTTTACGGAATTTTTGAAATTCCCTTTTTTTCCTTGTGTTCAGATCGAAATAATAATGGTAATGGGTAAGTGATTTATGCTATTCTTGATCCGTTTTTCCCTGTGTTCAGATCGTTTTTTTCCCTGTGTTCAACATGAACTTACTCATATTGTGATATGCTATTCATGATCTTATAAATGTGCTTTGCAAATGTGTTTTTCAATTTCCCATGATAAGTGTACATATATTCAAAACCGTGGCTGTCAATTTACCATGACAAAGAGTGTGTTTTAGTACTAATTAAGCTATGTATAATGAATTTTGGCCACAGAAAAAAAATATTTATGAATTGATAAGTTTTGATAGTCATAGTAGGAGTATGTAATGGTAGTTTAATTCAAGCTTTTGCTTGCCTTTATGTATTCAAAAAATAGTCATAGTATGATTGATTTCTTTATTTGTTAAAATGAAATTCTGTAACTGTAATTATGTTTACATAATATTTTTTATAGGAGCCTACAATTTCCTAATAGTTTGTTGGCAGAAACGGGGGACCAAAAGTGAGAATCTTTTGTGCAATTTGAGAGCTTTTATTAATTGACTTCGTCACATAGAAGGTATACTTTTAAATTTCCTTCCTCCATTGAATTATGAATAATATTATTGTTGTTTCATTAAATTCTTATAACTAAGTTTGATGTGGTAGTAATTGTGCAATATTTGAAAATATCCATGAATGGTACATATTGTGTTATTGTGCCCATTAATGCTATATGTATAAATTCTCTGTGAATTCTGTTGTTGATGACTACTGGAAAATTACTGAGTTAATGATTGGTGTTTTGTGGGCTATCCATTTCTAAGTTAAAAAGATAGGGCCTTGAGCCTGGGAACGTTCATTTTGTAGCCGTTATGCTGCCGAATTTATGTTAAAAAAATAAGGTAACATCGTAAGGTGGCTACCTAATGATTAAGTCATGCACATCGATCTTACTTCCACTTTCCTTTAGTAGGTTATAATGTTGGATCGGAAATGGATGTCTTGTGATCGACGTTCAAAGGAATATATAGATGGAGCAAAAGAATTCATTGAATTTGCCGCTGAGCATGCAGAGAATTCTAACAGAATTGTATGCCCCTGTATGTCGTGTTTGTATGGAAAGCTTCTCCGTCCTCTTGACTTGTTGGCCCATTTATTCTGTCATGGGATCGATCCGTCTTATACACGTTGGACAAAGCATGGTGAGACTTATGAGTGTTCTGGCAGAGACCGGGTACCTGATGTTAGTAGCACTTCAAACGTGGTTGACACAGACATGTGTGATGAGAGCGATGATCTTGAAGAAATGTTGAATGTGGTGGGTGAGGAGGATCCTGAAATGTTTGAGACACTGAAGAGCGATGCAGAGACGCCTCTGTATGTGGGATGCAGTAAATACACCAGATTGCGTGTGGTGCTTAAATTGTATAACATGAAGGCGCGATACGGTTGGAGTGATGCAAGTTTCACTGCTCTGCTATCCGCTCTGCGAGATATACTCCCAGAAGGGAACGTACTCCCCTCGAAAACATACGAGGCAAAGCAAATTCTCCAGTCGACCGGTATGAAATATGAGAAAATACATGCATGTCCCAACGACTGTATTTTATTCCGGAACCAGTATGCGTCGTTGGAGAAGTGTCCTAAATGCAGCACATCTCGGTATGGAAAGAAAGGTAAGAGTCCTTCTAAAGTCTTGTGGTACTTTCCGATCATTCCAAGATTCAAGCGCATGTACAGTAATGCGGATGTTGCAAGACTTTTGACATGGCACACTGATGAGAGGATTCAAGACATCAAGCTTAGGCACCCCGCCGACGCCCCCCAATGGAAAAAAATTGATTACGAGTTCCCTGAGTTCGGTGAAGAACCAAGAAACCTACGGCTTGCATTGGCAACCGATGGAATCAACCCCCATGGGGTTCAGAGTAGTACTCACAGCACATGGCCGGTGATTCTGATGATATATAACCTCCCCCCAAATTTAATCATGAAACGCAAGTTTATGATGCTTTCCATGCTTATTTCCGGGCCTAGAAAGCCCGGCAACGATATAGACGTGTACTTGGATCCTTTGATTGAAGACTTGAAGCATATGTGGGATTCGGGTGAGACAGTTTTTGATGGCTGTAAGGAAGAAAGTTTCAAATTGAGGGCCATGTTGTTTGGCACAATAAATGACTTCCCAGCGTATGGTAATTTGTCCGGATACAGCGTCAAAGGATATGGTGCGTGCCCTATATGCGAAGATGATACCCATTCGATGCGACTGGATCACTGCAGGAAAAATGTTTACATGGGACATCGGAGGTTCTTGCCGTTAAGGCATCGTTGGCGGAGGTGGAAGAAGGCATTTAACGGGAGCTCAGAAGAAGGTAGGCCACCAAGATTATTGACCGGGGAAGACGTTCTTGAAAAGGTGAATGCGGTGGAGAATCATTTTGGCAAGCCTTTTGCTAAAAATGTATTGACAAGTGGCTGGAAGAAGAGGTCCATATTCTTCGAACTCCCGTATTGGAATTCCTTATATGTCAGGCACTTTCTTGATGTGATGCATATTGAAAAAAACATATGTGATAACCTAATTGGCACGTTACTAAATATGCAAGGAAAAAGTAAGGATGGTGTCAATTCAAGGTTAGATATGCTCAAGCTGGGAATAAGACAAGAGTTGGCACCTGTCGAGAAGGGATACTGCACTTATTTACCTCCAGCTACTTACACCCTTTCGAGGAAAGAGAAAAGATTATTCTGTGAGTTTCTTAGTGGAATCAAAGTTCCAGAGGGCTACTCCTCAAATGTAAAGAACCTTGTATCTGTGAAAGAGTTGAAGTTGAAGAACCTGAAATCTCATGATTGCCACGTCTTGATGCAAAATTTCTTACCGGTTGGCATACGCAGCATTTTACCCAAGAAACTGCGGACCACGATCACCAGACTTTGTATGTTCTTCAAGCTTATTTGTAGTAAAGTGGTTGATACAACGAAGTTGCAGGATTTGCAAAGGCAGATCGTTTGTACCCTGTGCGAACTTGAAATGTATTTCCCCCCTTCATTCTTTGACATCATGGTTCACCTTACTGTACACTTGGTCAAAGAGGTTCAACTGTGCGGCCCAGTCTATTTGAGATGGATGTACCCGATTGAGCGGTTCATGAAAGTTTTAAAGGGGTATGTCAAAAACAGATATCGACCAGAGGGTTGTATTGCTGAACGATACATCGTTGAAGAAGCGAGTGATTTGTGTGCCGATTACTTATCAAATGTTGAACCTGTTGGCTTTCCCAAGTCTCGTCACGATGGGCGATTAACGGGGAAAGGAATAAGTGGGTTCAAGCTGTTACGCATTTCGAATGCTGAAAGAGAGTTGGCGCACTTGTATATTCTTCACAACACTCCTGAGGTTGAACCATTCGTTGAAGAACACAAAAAGCTCCTTCGTGAAATACACGGTGATAGGAATGAGAGTTTGATCACAAAGGAGCACAACACACATTTCATTAGATGGTTCAATGCACGCATTTGTCAACAGGTTGAGCTTAATGCCGGATCGGTTGGTGAAAGATTGTTCTGGCTGTCGAAAGGACCGGGTTTGCACGCATTTTCTTATACCGGCTATGCAATCAACGGTTACACATTCTATACAAAAGGCCAGGATGAAAAAAGCACCATGCAAAATAGTGGAGTCACGCTTGTTGCCGAGGGGTGGCATATATCCAGTGCAAGAGATACAAATCCCATATATGCGCAGATGGCATACTTTGGTGTGATTGATTGCATTTGGGAGTTCGATTACACCATGTTCAGAGTTCCCGTGTTCCGGTGTCAGTGGGTTAACAACCACAGTGGACGGCGGTTAGATGAATTTGGGTTTATATCGGTCGACCTTTCTAAAGTTGGATATAAGGATGATCCTTACATTCTACCGTCTCAAGCAGCACAAGTGTTTTATGTTGAGGATCTTTCTAAGAAGAATTGGTCAGTTGTCATGCAGTCGAACAAAAATTATTCCGAGCAAGTTGATGATGAAAGTAGTGATGATGATATGAATGTGATAGAAGATGTTCCTTCCTTTGAGACAATACTGTCAGAAGACTTTGATGCAGACGGGTATGATGACGAAGATGAGCCCGTTTATGTAAGACGTGATCATAAAGAAGGCATTTGGGTAAACACAACCCTAAATCCAACAAAAAAGAGGAAGCAGACAATTGTAGACAATATAACAAAGAGGAAAAAGAGGCGAAAGCCCTCAGTTTGTATGTATTTATGTTGTACATTATGAATTTTTTAGCCCTCAGTTCGCATACAATTAGCATGATTATATGTATATGCACTAAAATCATTTCTTGTCTAATTTTTTTTTCAGGAGAATGGATCCCCATAGTGACCAGGAGGAAGAAGAACAACATAGTGGCCAGGAGGAAGAAGAACAACCTAGTGAACAGGTAGCTATTGCTGAAGGTAGAGCAAGGCATGAGGCGAATGTTGTTCGTGGCAGGACCCTTATGCGCAAACTCCTCACACGCAGAGCTCAGGGAGTAAAGACAAGACTTAAATGGAATCCAAATAACCAAGCTATTGGAAAGTCGGCGAAGCTCCTCTCGGGTTACATTGGGTGCACTGTTCGGGACAAAATCCCTATTACTATTACGGATTGGAGAAGAGCAGGCGACAAACATGAGGAGGTTTGGTTAGAGATTAAGGTAAACTACATTTTTACAATTAATGGCATATATGTTATCATAACATTGTAACTAACAAATTGAATATGATTTTTGATGTTACAGACTGTCTTTGACATCGACGATACTCACAGGGATTATGTGCTGCAGAAAGCTTCGAGAATGCACCGAGGATATCGTTCCAACTTGACCACATATTACCTGAGAGATGACGAAGGGGAGATCGTTCCAACGCCACGATCTATATATGCTGGGTTAATTACTCAAGAACATTGGGATGAATTTGTGCGACAACGTTTGACTGAGGAGTTCCAAGAAAGAAGTAAAAAAAATAGCCAAGCGGCTAAGAGCAGTCAGTATCCGTATATGGGCGGACGAAAGACATTTCCTGAATTGGAGGAAGATATGGTATGTTAGTAACACTTTTGGTTCCAAAATTATGAATAAATGTTTACGTGATTAATTTATACGTTCAACTGGTTTACCATGACAGATTGAGGAACAGGGCCTAGACTGTAGGCCACCACGGCATGGCCTCTGGGTCAGAGGTCACTCGCAGGCGGACGGTACCATCATTCATGAAGAGGTCAGAAGAGTCCATGAACGATGTGTAAGTCATTCTCTTGGAATTTCTAAATCTTTTCAAAACGGTGACTTTGCTAAGTGAATAACTAATAATCCTTTCTCCTTTCTCCTTGTTATAGGTTTTGTTAACGCAAGAATGCCCTGACGACGTCAACACTTTTGGCAGTGGCGATTTCCTCAGTAGAGCACTCGATCGCCCTGAGTATTCAGGCCGTGTTCGGGGTACGGGTGTAGGTGTCACGCCCTCATCTTACTTTGGGCGCAAAAAGAGGGCATCAAAAGGCGATGTTAGAGCGTTGCAAGATGAAGTTCTCACTATGAGGGAGGAGATGCTTGAGATGCAACGACGCAACGAGGAAATGGAACGACGGAATGAGGAAATGCAAAGACGGCACGAGGAAATGGAACGACGGAATGAAGAAATGCAACAACGATACGAGAAGATGTACGAATTCTTCCAGCAAAGCAATGTTGCATCACAAAAGTCCAACTTCGTGCATCAAACTCACATTCCTTCCGTCGAGAGTCCAAGCATCAAGGATAGCTGTACGATGCCCAGGTCTGACATTCCTCAGGTAGTTCATACATTTTCTACTAACAAACTAACAGTGATTCTGTTATATTATCGATTGTGACCTAATGTTGACAACTCTTTCGTAGGGCGAGACAAAGTGCAAGCTGTATACGGATCAATCTTTCAGTGAGGTAGTTGCGGTTGGCAAGGTCTACAACACTTCGAACATGACCCTGCACAATTCACCGTTGCCTGAAAATGCACTAAGGGTATTGATTGAATACTCGTACAACGACTGGGCCTCGTTACCATTCCCTACTCCTGATTTGATGACTAGGGTCGGAGACGTTGTCGGTGCATACGTTGCTTGGCCCATTGCTTTGATTGTGCCAATACCACAGGTAATTATTTAGTAATAACATTTCCAATAGCATTCATTGTTTTTGAATAACGCTCTTTTATTTAAATGTTTTTACAGGGTACCCAATTTATGGGAAAGAAAGCACAAGTGGCTAATGTCAAAGGTACCCGTGGTTCAGCTGCTCAAATCAAGAAAAAGAGTACCCGTACCGATCCGTTACCACAGGTGATTATTTGCTAATTAATTTAAACTAGCACTCTTCTTAATTATTGGAATGAATTTTTAAACTTTCTATTTACATGGTTTATAGGCACCAAAAGCTAAGGGTAAGAAAAAAGTTCAAGTGCCTGATCCTGTGATTGAAGATACAAGCGTCGAAACGCCATATCGTGCTCGGTTGCGAGCATTTGCAGCTACCGTTTCTCGCGATGCTATTGTCTTCATTCCATTCAGCAGGCCTATATTTGACGAGGTAAATTTCACTGACGCTCTGTCTAAAGATCAGGTAATGGAGGTGCTTAACCAAAGATGGGTCGGTGCGACGGTTATCAATATATGGATCAGGTATATATGCGTTTCCATTGTGGTTTCATTCAATGTCATAAGTTTTACACTAATTGGGAGTTGGTATGGTTTCTGTGAAGGTATCTGCATGAACATGTCATGATCGCTGGGCGCAACGTTTCGTTTGAATTCATAAGCCCTTATTCGATAGCACAAGTTCCGGGCTCGAAACGTGAGGACCAGTTCAGAGCGATTCAAAGACGTTTCTCTTTAAAGGCAACAGCTAGAACTTTATTCTTAGCTCCAATTAATACAGGGTAAGTCTATACATATTTTTAGTTACGAGCATCATAGATATATATACTGACATAACGTTATAAAACATTTTAGGCTACATTGGATTTTGCTTGTCATCAATCCGATGGCACAAGAGGAACCCATAATTTACTATTTGGATCCTGTGGAATCTGCTCTCCCAGATAATCGCCCAGATTTGATGCGTCTCTTCAATGGGTAAGTGAATGTCAACATTATTTGAATGCGTTGTATTATTTGTCACTTTATGCCCGATCCTAGCCAATAAAATTAATTTAATATGTTTCTTTTTCAGAGTATTGACTAGTTTTCGGGCCGATGTTCAGTTGAAGTATTCCAGAGCACCTGACCCGAAAGATGCTTATAAGTGGCAACACGTCCAGGTTTTATAAAGTTATTCAATTTTTGAAACAATATATCCATAGTTAAAATATAACGTAAATGTTTCTTATATGATATATTTGGTGTTTCTTGTTACAGTGCCCCTACCAACCCAATAACAACGATTGTGGTTACTATGTGATGCAATACATGCGAGATATCGTTACACATGATCGACTCGGCATCCCACTGACAGTAAGTTTTATATTTTTCCAAATCTAATGTGTTTGTATTTGTTAGACTTCAAGTAAATTTACTTGTCATTTAAATGTGTTCGTGCAGTATTACCCAGACGCTCGCTCCTTCATGTTGTCAAGGGAAAAAATGGATGCAATAATTGAAGAATGGTGCACTTATGTGTACCCTATTTTCTCCAACATTAGATGATCCATTCATTAATTGGTATGTTTTTGTTTTCAACTTACAATGGTTGGTTTTATTGTACAATATTAGTATGACTTTTCTGGTGTGTATGTATATATGGTTTGGCTGGAATGGATAGTGTTGCTGGTTTTTTGCACTGATGCAGGAGGTTGTGAAACAAAAATAAGTGAATATTTAAAAAAAAATAATGCCTATAGCAGCGCTTATTACGTAAAAGGCGCTGCTATAGGGTAACCTATACCAGCGCTTATTATGTAATAAGCGCTGGTATAGGTTACCCTATAGCAGCGCTTTTACGTAATAAGCGCTGCTATAGGTATTCTATTTTTTTTAAAAAAAAAAATTCATATATGTATGACCTAAAGCTGCGCTTTTCATATTATGAGCGCTGCTATAGGTTACCTATAGCAGCGCTCATAACACAAAATAAGCGCTGCAATAGGTCATATGACCTATTGCAGCACTGGCTATAGCAGCGCTTAAAAGCGCTGCTATAGGGTCAAAAAAAACGCTGCTATAGGCTTTTGCTGTAGTAGTGCTTGTGTTTCACTCCATTCCACCTATTGAAACTCATCTACCATAAGCTTGTCTATCATCTCAATCTCCACTTTTTAATCCCATTGCATTCACAAATCAAAAGGACGTTTCAAGGGTAATGATGAATAAGGAAAGATAATGGAATGAACATGAAATTGGAGGAATACTTTAATTAGTGCTAAGCATTCTAATGACAAACCTAAAAAGTGAAGAAATATCAAGTGAAACAATAAACACACATTTTACATGCAAAATTGCAAACTTTATTCTTCTTGATTCAAACTCTCCTTTTTTTTCACATTCTTATTTCTTTTCTTCATGTATCTCCTCATTTTTTTGAATTTTTGTCATCATGTACCTTCTCTTTTTTTTTTTACTATTTTTTAAACAAAAAAAATCCTTTACTCTTCTTCTAAATTGTATAGCTTAGCACTTATTAAAGTAGTGAGTGAATGAGAAAGAAGAACAATTGCAACTTAAACAAAGGGATATATAATCAATGCAATTTTTCTTTTAAGAAGGTTTAGGCTCAAAGGGGTAAATGCAAAGGATTTTTATATGATAAGGTTGGACATTTGGCCAAACAAGCTATGAAAATGAATGCTTAAATCATCTTTGTACATCCAAAAAGGATTTTAAGCCTCAAAAGAGATTCAAGACAAGTTCTACAGATGAATCACAAAAAGTGTACTCCCTCTTAAAAGAAATGAAAGTTAGGCTCAAATTACTCACAGGTCTTCAACACCCTAAAGTCAATCATTTAAAAGTTAGGCTCAAATTACTCACAGTTCTTCGACATCCTAAAGTCAATCATTTAAGCCAACTTCTTTGCCTATATACTAGCATTCCAAGGAGATAGAATCGAATTTTAATCAAACACAATCCTTTCAAGTTCAAATTAAATCAACTTTGACAATGTTTACAAGTAAAATCCAAACTTCAAAAAAACAAAATGAAAACTCTTTTCTATATATATTTTCTAAGAAATTTAACAACCATTTTTTTTGTTTTCTAAGAAATTTATGTCTCCAAAATAAAAAATGAAATTTTAAAACCTTTTTACAAAAGCTTAAAACAAAAATAAAAAATTCAAAGACAAGTCATACAAAATCAATGGTGCCCTCACCCTCACACTTAAATGCCACATTGTCCTCAATGTGTACATGCAACATTAAAAGTAGTGGAAAATAAGAAAGCATCCATAAATAAGTGTAGAGATGGCAAAAAAATTTTTAAGTTCAGCAGTTTCAACAACCAATCAACACAAACAAATGCCATGACAGTCCTATTCAAATATCAATCACATGCAAATATCAACCAGAATCAGCATTCATTACCAACAACAATATTAAGATGAATAAAACCAAAGAAAAGTAGAAGAACACTCCCCTTCCTTTTCTTGATCTGCACTCTTAGCTTATGATCTTTGTTATCAAAATGGAAGACATCATCAGGGGCTACAACAGTCCTACAAAATCAAAATAAAACATAATATCAAATACATGGGTTGCCTCCCAAGAAGTGCTAAGTTTATTGTCTTCAACCAGACTTTGCAAGATCAATTACTAATCATAAGTGTCAAAAAGCACAACAATCTTATCTTCATTTCTCTTGTGACAAAAAGATTTTAACAAACATAGTAGTTCATTAAGACAAGAAACATGCAATTCCTCAATTAAGAATGACTTTGGAATGCATAGCTTAACCAAGCTAATAGAAATCTCTAACTTAACTTTTTCACAATTGTTATCCATGCCCCCTAAATAATTTGAAAAGCCAATAAAATCTACTTGACTCTCATCAATAAGAGTCAAAGTATCCATAGGAGGATCAAGATCATAAATTGATGGGATTTCCTCTCCATTCTCTTGTTCAAAACAACAAGCATCAAGCTCCGAAATTGAAACTTCAACTAAATCCTCAACATTGTTCTCTCCCTCATTGATTTCCAACTCATACTCACCCCCAAGAATATCACATGCCATTGGTAACAACTCCTCACTCTCCATGATCAAATTTTCCCTTGAAATTTCCTTTTCCATTGAAGCATCATTTGATATATCAGAGAAAACACCATTTTGTTTCAAAGCCTCAAGGTTAGAAGCTGTTAGAATCTTAAGTTTTGATGAAGACTGACCCATAGAAAACATAAGTGTGAGTTACCTCTGAATTAAACAAGCAAAGTCTGATAGGTAACAGATCACTATTGCTAGATCCATTAAGAATGAATATTTCTATCGCTAAGTATATCTGAATCAATAATAAACAAAGAGCAATGGCAAATGAAGACTTAGTAATAACAAGGCTAATATCTATCGCTAAGTCATTTACTATTGCCAGAGAATATTCTATCGCTAGCGGTTCATGAAAGAACAAGAGTAAAAAGCTAAGCAGATAGATGAGCCAAGTCTGAGACAAAAGAAATCAGTTAGCGATATTAGGATAAGCTATCGATAACAAAAGTGCCTCAGATAATGATCATTCAGATAGCTAGATCCAATGAGTCTAGTAATAACGAAGCTACTAGCGATAGCACATTCAGTTATCGATATCAGGATACTCTCAACCTTGATGATTCAGATAAAAGTATCCTCTTGCTAATAATCAAGTAACTAGCGATAATAAGATTAGCTATCGATAGAAGATTGTTTATAAAGATGACATAGCTAGTAAGCTGAACATTGTATTAGAAGAATATGCTAGCGATAATGATATATCTATCGATAGAGAATGCTTTATGAAAATCCTTAGCTAATATAAATATAATCTATCATTGAGCTAATGGACTATTGCTGCGATAACATCTGATGTGCATTGAATGTTTACTTGTTTAGCTAACAGCTTAAGTGCAGAACTCACACTATGAGGTTAGCGATAGCAGATCAAGCTAGCGCTAATGAAAAAGCTGCTATGAAAGTACAGGTGTTCAGAACACTCAGTCTAGCCTACTCTACGCATGAACAGTTGAAGCTAGATCAGAAGTTTGAATTAGCTAAAGATCAGTATCTATCTCCAACGGCTATGGACTTCCAACGACTATATTCTAATGGTCATATGAAGCTGAATCAAAAGTTAATCTGTGAAGATATAAATAGAACAAGATCTGCTTCCAAAAGAGAACGATAATAATCAACGAACGAATTATCAACAAGCAATGAATAGAGCTCTATACAGAATTGCAAATTCTTCAGATTGAGAGCGTTAGAAAAATAGAGCTAGAGCAATACATTGTTCAGATCATTAAGCTTTAGTTCTACTCCATTACCATGTATTTAAGTATTTATCACAATCTATTCATTGAGTGAACCTTATTGTTAAAATCCTCTTTTGTTTGAGGTAGTTCCCTAGCTTGGTGCTTTGTGAACTGGGTGGTAACCTTACAGGTAGTAAGGGGGAGTGTTTAGAAGATTCTAAAACTCTGTAAAGGTTGACAGGTGAACCTGTGTTTGTAAAACCTGTGGTAGGCTTCTCTTGTGCCCGGATTAAACAAGAGGGTAGTGGAAATCTCAGGTGGAGCCTGAGGACTGGATGTAGGTCTGGGTTGACCGAACCAAGATAAACTTTGTTTGCATTATTTCTTCCCTTAACTTTCTTAGTTTTCAGCATATCAACATTATATCTTTCTTAGTGGATTTAATCTTCCTGAAAAAGATTGAAAAGGATTGAAACTATTATATCATCACCCAATTCACCCCCCTCTTGGGTGACAGTCAGCATTTTCAGAAGCAATTTCACTCATTTAGAGTGCTAACTTTTGAAGAGCTAATGTATTCTTCTCTTGTCTAGCACTGATTTCATTATCATTATCTAAGATACGTTGAAGCATATCCTCTATTGTGGGTTTTTCCTTATGAATGGGGTTAACTTCATCTACATGAAAAGTTGGTGATAAATCAAAATGTGATGCACATGGAGAAAGAGAACAATTAGGATCCCAAAACAATGATTGTTCATGATTCTGTCTAAGGCTGAAAGTATCATCACACACATAACTTTGAGCCCTAGCAAAATCATCCTCCACATAATCCAAGGTTGAGACATGGGAGCGTTGTTCACAATAATGATTATATCCACAATAATTGCAACAAATGTACTCACATGGAGCTTTACAAGCAAAAGAATTATAATAACAATTTGTATAATCATTATCATGCTCAAGTCCACCATTAGTCTCAAAGGTCCACCAAGGATAATCCATAACAAAGTTTCTATCAAGTAACTAACAAATACAAAATCACAAGACTAAAAATATTAACTAAACTAGCTGAGACAAACAAAATAAGACAAAACAAAATGTGAAGAAAATGAAAAACAAAAACTCAATAATAAATGATTGCATAATTGCAACAATTAACCACACAAGATTTTGCCATTAGTCCCCAGCAATGGTGCCATTGACTTGTCCGAGGTTTAGCATATCTGCAAGCGCAGGGGTCATCAAAAATAGTATAAAAAAGGTTGTCATTCCAACAGGGACTACGGCAAAAGTGGATTAATTATCACAATTATATTATCAATTACGTTGAGTGAGAATTTTTGTATTTTAAATTTTAAAAGTACCTAAAACTATAGTAAAACTTTAAGTCAAAACAAAAGATGTCTAGGATTATTTATCTACTTTATATTTCATGATGCTTGATTAACCCTCCTCTAGCGACAATTAATGAATGCTAAGTTGGTGTTTGAAGTCATATCCATTTGAATAACTCTCTCAAACTTACCCAAACCCTAATTAACACTAATATGCATAATCTCTTACTACATATTATGTTAACTAGTCTTTACAAACAACCCACTTCAATTTTACACAACTTGGTTAATGAATATCTCTATCTCACTAACAAGCTCTCAATCCCAATTTGAAATCTCAAGACAAGCTTGGATTTAACCTAGGTCTTTACCTAATTAATGCTCTCCCAAGCCACTAATTAAACAAACAATCTAAATGTTGGCCACCCACTTAGAAAACATTAAGGACAAATGAAATCCACAACATAATAATTATTAATCATCAAAAGGAAAAGTGGTTCAAGCATCAATTCATACAAAGCTTCAAAATAACCCTAGAACAAGTTAACTAACTACTCATACTAAAATTAAAATCATCTCAGTAATATCACAAATTCAGAGTTTATACAAGAGAAATTAATGAGATTTGAGAAGGAAAGAGAGTAAACCACCAAGGAATCTTGAAATCTCCAAGCATTTCTATTCTCCAAGACACAAATCTCACTCTCAACCTCTCTCTGGTTTTTCTGCTCTGTTTCTCCGCCTCGCCCAGTGAAGAAGAGAAGATGTCGATGTGAAGATGAGTGTGCACAGTGAAGCTTGTAGCTCTCTCTTCCCTTCTTTGGTTCTCGTCACTGCTTCATGAAGTGATGAAACTGGATGATTTGTTGAGTACCGCTGCTTCCCTCTTCCTTCAAGCGTTTTCTCTTTTAATTTTAGGTCTCCAAAATTGTTGCCAAAATGTTGTGCTTAGCTTCCTCCTTCTTTCTTACTGATTCATTCCCTTTTAATCAAATAAAGACAAAGAGCTTTACTCCCAATGGCCACGTTGCAAACTAGAAGCAAAGAGATACAATATAAAAATGTAACATATCATATTATAATAATGATGAAAATAACAATTATTGATTTTTTTTATTTTAGATTTTAAACTAGTGTTTATTTATTTAGTATAAATATTTTTTAAAAAATTTAAAAGAAACTAAGGTATTTATTATCAAATCCCCAAATAATGCCTCAAATTGATATCCTATCAAAATCTTTAACAAATCCGTTCAATTTAGTATCAATGGCTCCCCAAATATGTATCAAATCTTATTAAAAATGGGGAGTCATCACCTGTGGAATTATATTTTGAAACTGGCATAAGTTGCGAAATGACATATTTGGAAATGGAAAGTATACATTGGCTTTGAAATCATTGAATGTACATACTCTGAAAATATTGGATAGACAAAGTGCTTTATTATTGGTGTTACATACCTATGTTGTGGTGTGAGTTTGTCTGTGTGTGTGTGTGTTGTTAGAATCTTAAGTTTTGATGAAGACTAATCCTGAGAAAACATAAGTGAAAGTTACCTCTGAATTGAACGTATAAAAAATGCCAGGTAACAGATTACCAGTGCAAGAATATAGATCCATCACTGATGAAAAATGATAACTTAGCAAGATCAATAAAAAATGAATATCTCTATCGCTAAGAGAATCTCAATAGCTAATAGACAGAGCCATAGCGAATGAAGACTTAGAAACATCAAAGACATTATCTATCGCTAAGTCATCCTCTATCGCTAAAGAAGAATCCATTGCTAGAAGCTCATTGATAACTTAGATAGCAGAAAGATAAACCAAGTTCTTGAGCAAATGAAATCAGCTAGCGATAATAGGACAAGCTATCGATAACAAAAAGGACTTCAGATAATAAACACTCAGATAGCCAAGGCCTCAGAGCAAGTCAAATGAACTAACATAATTGCTAGCGATAACATGCTTGTTTATCAATAATAGGATACCTGGAAATATCTCTGAATGCTTAGATAATAGTATCCTGAAGGATAATAGCGATAATGAATTTGCAATCGATAGAAATAACTTATGCTGAAAGGATGCTTTCTGATCTAAGAGAATATGCTATCGATAATACATGTTCTTATCTATATGAAAAGCTCTGAAATACCTTATATTGTCTTTATCTCATTGAGCTAATGGATTAAGCTTGCGATAGTAACTTCTGTGCAAATCTATGATTATTTGGTTAGCTAACAGCTTAAGTGCAAAACACACTCTATGAGATTAGCGATAGCAGATCAAGCTAGCACTAATAAAAAGCTGCCAGAAAATGCTACTTGTACGGATGATCAGAACGCTGAGTTTGTCTCTCTCTTAGCTCACCCTATACAAGAAGTAGTTGAAGCTAAAGCAGAGAGTTAAGCCCGATAAAGAAGCTGCATTAAATGCCAACGGCTATGAGCTCCCAACGACTAAATTCAAACGGCTTCTTGAATATTGAATGTTAGGGGAACATCTGAAGAAGAAGATATAAATACAGAACTCAAGCATTTATTGAGCAAGAGACGAAAAACGCGAATATTCATAAGTTCATTCATTACTCTGTATTTATTGTCTTAGAGAATTTATTTGTACTTCAGTGTTTATCAAAATCAGTTCATTAAGTGAACATATTTATTAAAATCCTCTTCTGTTTGAGGTTGTTCTGAAAGCTTGGTGCTTTAGAACAGGGATATAGCCTTACAGGTAGTAAGGTGGAGTGTTTAGAGAGATTCTAAAACTCTGTAAAGGTTGACAGGTGAACCTGTGTTCATAAAACCTGTGGTTAGTGGAACCCAACAGAGTATTGGAGAACTGGACGTAGGCAGTGTTGGCAGAACCAGTATAAATTCTGTGTTGTATTTAAACTATTGTTAAATTTTTTAAATAGCACAATTCACCCCCCTCTTGTGCGATTGCCACTTTCATGTGTGTGTGTGTGTGTTCGCTCCGGTCGCAAGTGCACGGGTCGTGCCAAGTAATAAAGTGATAAGTAAAGTATTGTTCCCACGAGGATTTGGTCCAAAACTTGGTCAAACAATGAATGTCACACTCTCGCCGAATTTGAGTAATTCAAATATTGAGATTGAGAAATTAACTACGAAAATAAACATATGCTAAATGAAAATAAAATTATAGACAAGTGATTCTTCAACTTCAATTATAAAATGGGTCCTAAGATTATGTATCCCCCTTGTACTTCATAAAACTCAATTAACCTCCTCTCAAAGATGCTCTCAATAAAACCATGTGCTAATCTAGGATTCACAGAGTACTTGTAAAAGCTCTCTCAAGTCAAGAACAAGTGTTTGATCTCATTAATCACACAATCTCTTGCTACAATTAAGAAAACCCAATTTTCAAGCTCCAATCCTAATGTGACTATGCAAGGATAGCAAGTATATCTCTATCTTACCAACAAAACCATCCATTCATCATGCAAACTTCAAGTTCTTACACTATTTTACCCAAGTTCTACACTTAATCTAGACCTCTCAAGCATCAATCAAGTGAACCCAACATCTAAATGGTGATCAATCACTTAGAAGCATTAAGAGAAGAGTAAAATACACATACATCTCATTAATCACAAAATAAGAGGAGGAATCAAGAGTCAATCCATACAAGGGTTCAAACTAATCTTAGAATCAAAGTATTTAGCCACTTATGTCCAACAACTCCATGAAAGCATATATATATATCATTACAAAAGTGAACAAGAGTAGAGAATGAAGATGGAGAAGATAAACCAAGAGGAGAAGCCCAAATCTCTTCAAAGCTCCAAGCCCAAGCTCAATGCCCACCAAAATCCATGCCCTAGTAGAGCAAAACACCCCCAAGAATGCCCAAGAAGTGAAGAACGTCGAATGAGATCGAAACCCTAGATTTTATTTCATTTCAGTTTGTCTTTTCTGTCAAGATAGTCCGCGTGACGGCGAGCGAGCAAAAATGGGCAGAGGCAAATGTTGTTTGCCGTGGGTCTCGCTATGGCGAGAGCCACGACGAAGTCCCCTTTATTCTGGTCCTTTGCTCTGGTTTCCTCTTTGCTTTGTTCACTTGGGAGCTTGGTGAAGGGGCTATAATTACTTGGTTATTGCATCAAAATAGTCCTACAATATTTACATAAAACAACATAAGAAACTAACTAGAAATATGATCAAAATCTACAAAAATAAACAATGATGTGCAACCAAGAATCAAATGAGCATTTTCCTATCTTGAGTATCCAAAATTTATCAATGATAGAACAAAATATCAAGGAAAATATGCTAAAATGACATGAATTCCTGGGAATTATCACACCCCCAAACTTAAACTTTTACTCGTCCTCAAGTAAAACATAAGATGAGATTGATAGATTGATGAATTATCCACTTACTATGCATGCATGGAGTTTTCCTCATTAGTTGCTCAAGAAGATATATTCAATAGGAAATCAATGGAATATAGAAGGATGCAAAATTCACACATTAAGAACAAACTTCCCATCAATTTCCAAGTGTGTGTGTGTGTGTGGAGTCAAAGAACAATTCTTTAGCAAATGTCAAGAAGAAAATTGTAATATTTCAATATATATTAGGCCCTCTCAACATTCAAACTTCATATGCCTACTCTCTTCCTCTCTCTCCACTAAAAGAATTTTTCTTACAAAAATTCAAAATCAATGGGACTTGATAGGCTTGTAATGTGGCCAAGAGTTTAGCTCATAGAAAGAAAGGTATGTATAAAGAGAATTCAAATATCTTGAGATAAATGATAACATGCACATCATCTTTCTTCCTTTTCTATACAAAATGTCCTTCCAAAAATCCAACCACTCCCCCAAAATTATCTCAAATTGATGTATTTGTACTCCAAGTCTTATTGAAACTAAACTTTTTTCTTCTTCTTCCATTCTTTTTTTTTTACATAAACTTAAAATGACTTTGGAATGCAATTCATTGAATATTATGTACTATTCCTCATACCCACTTTTACAATCATATTCATCTTCACATCACCAAACCAATCCTTACCACCAATAATAATAATAATCAAATAATTAATCATCTCAAGATTAAGGTAATTCATGGTTTTTCAGGCTGTAAAGGTTAGGGTCAACTGAGGGCTTCAAAAAGAAACTCATATGGTTTTTCATTTAAAGGCTCAAATGGAAATCATTCAAAGGTAGGTTGGAAAGGCTCTAACGCATTTGAAAGAATGCCCATATCATTTTTCAAGATCAAGCAAAATCATTACAAAGCCTTAAGAGATTCCAAGATAGGTTCTAGAGTCTATTAGTTGAGAAAGAAAATACATGCTGAAATGCCGCAAAATCTCAAAACAAAGGTTTTCCAATCTTCCCAACTCTAGTGTGCCAAATTTGTTTTAAAATGGTCAGAAAGCCAGTCTCAATAATGCAAATCCAGCATCGAAAAATATTAACCACAACTTCCTCTTAAACATATAATCTAAGCAGCCATTTTATCATTGGATCCCACAGTTAGTTCAGTGGATACTAAATCAATCTAAATCTTGCTTTCAGTTAAATGACAAGTAATCCTCTAAGTTTCCAAAATTGAAATTCATGTCAATGTAAACCAACAGTCTATCATCAAATCATTCAGTTCTAAGCAAATTGGAAATGAAAGAAACTTCCCTGTAAATGCTCATTGCGCTCTAAACTTCCTACAATATTTACATAAAACAACATAAGAAACTAACTAGAAATATGATCAAAATCTACAAAAATAAACAATGATGTGCAACCAAAAATCAAATGAGCATTTTCCTATCTTGAGTATCCAAAATTTATCAATGATAGAACAAAATATCAAGGAAAATATGCTAAAATGACATGAATTCCTGGGAATTATCAGTGTGTGTGACACGGGGAGATGTATCTATCACCATCGCGCGATGAGGTACCCTGTTGGCCCACAGGGGATACGAGATGGAGAATGTCCTATGAGGGGAGAATGACCATTATGGTTTCAGGAAAGGTATAAATTCCCTTCTAATCTGTACTAAGGCTTCAGGAAGGGTAGAAAGTCCCTCCTGACATGTACTGTGGTTCCAAGGGTGGGTAGAGAGTCCTAACGGGTTCCACCAGAGTTCCAGGACAAGTAGAAAATCCCATCTGGTTTCACTTGTTTTCAGCTACTTGTATAACGATCGCCAGGGTATGGAATATTAAAGAATCTTGAAAAATGAACTCTAATATTGAGATGTGCATTTACTTGATTAATTATCCATGGTCTAGATATATATATATGTAATCAATGATGTATGAATATTTTACGAAATGTGGTATCCCTTTAGGCGCTCTACTAACCCACTCACACTCTTATATCGAGTTGAGTTATGATTACTAAGACAAATTTGTCTCACCCTATCATTGTTTACATTTTGCAAGTGATCATGCACAGACCAGGGCAAAGGGGACGGAGCTAACCAGTTCGTATAAAACCAGTGAGTCCGCCCATGGATTTATTTGGAACAGTATATTGCCACATATAGGCTTGCGTTCGCTTGCACATTCTTATGCTTTTTTATTGATGTTACATTCTGGATGACTGTATCAATATTTGCTTGAATTTGATTACTTGATATTGAATCTATTCTGTTGCTAATCCTATTATGGCCAGTTGTTTAAGATTGATTAATTATTGCACAGGTTTTTGTTAAATAACCATTTTAGATCAGTTCCTTCTAACATGGTACGTTGAATGTTTGTTTGGTAGAATGTTGTTATTACAGGTGTTTGATTTAATCATGTTAGGTGGTCCTTTATCTAACATGGTTAAATTGAACTGTTAGTCTAGGAATTTAGACCCAAGGCCCAGTTATTGTGAATATTGTTTTACTATACGGGTTTTGTTCAATAACCACGTTAGAAGAGTATTTTCTAACATGGTTATACCGAATTCTTGATTGTTGTGAAGTTAGGGTTTACAAGTGGATTTTTATTAACCATGTTAGGAGACTCCTTATCTAACATGGTTAAATCAATTGTCAATTGTTATTAAGATGAATATTTACTAACTATATTAGAAGAATCCTTTTCTAACATGGATAAGGTACATTATCCATGATAGTATGATCGTATGATCATGTGTTTGATTTTTCTGTCATGAATATTACCTTGGATGATTAGAAAGATCTTTTCCTAACTATGATAGGATTGCTTGATTTGTATGAAAAATCATTTTCCTACCATAGTTAGCATTAATATTTGTTTGATGGATTGATTATTAGTAATCAAAATGTATTAGTAAGTAGATTTTACATTGAAGCCAGCTGGCCTAACTTTGTCTCATCAATGCCAAATTGCCAATGATCGATCTTTCTTTCTTTCTTTTTATTTTTTTACACAATAAACTGGCAATCAACATCTTTTCTTGATCTTATTAAAAGGTATCCGAATAACCGACTACTCGAGTTTTAAGGTTTGTGATTTCCCCTTCCAACACAAATGCCTCCTCTAAGACTCTAATTCAAGACCTCAACGAATCTAACAAAGCCTTACACCTTAGACCAACTATATATGTTGGTGACAGTGATCCTTCTACATGTCATTGAAATTGTATTAGTTGACCTACTATTCATAGGTTAATAATCAAACTAAACTACAAAACAAATCAATATCGATTTATACATGATTAAAATAAAATAATAGAATTTAATTAAAATATCTAAATATATATAGCCTAATAAATTTAGAATAAGTATTAATTTAAAAGAAAATGAAATATCAATGTATGAATCACATATGATTACTTTTTAAACGAATCAGTTGTTGAGTTTGATAAAAATTAACCACTTCTTCGGGTTTTAAAAAAAAAAACTAAACAGTAAAACTTCTTCTATCCTTTTAACTTTTATTTTTCATAAAAATTTAACATATAGCTCTAGTCTTTACAGAATTTAATGTAATGGTTATTACTTATATATAGAAATGCAATTATGACAATCTCTTCACGGTGAGAAAATATTCCTTTTTTAAAAACAATAATTGTAATATATTTTTATGCACTTTAACTAAGTCTTGTTGCTTGATTAATTTCTTAAAATTCTAACATATATTTCAAACATACAGTCTCACGGAGAAGACTACTTGAGGAGGCTTCAAACATACAATCTCACGGAGAAGACTACTTGTGGAGGATCTCACCCACAAGACATTTTTAAAAGGGTATATGATAGAAAGTACAAAACTTAAATACAACTTTAGACGCAAAATGATTTATTCTCAATCAAAAGTCCTACCTTAAACAGGAAAGGGGGTCCAATTGACATATTCAAACCTGATGGCTTGTCATCGACGTTGAACCACATGGTAAAATTGAAATTGAAAATCATGGCAGAGAATAGCAGACAGAGAAAGAAACACTGAACCATTGTGGGGAAGAAAAAAGCAGTAGTAAATTTCGTGATTTCTTGGTCTCCATGAACGTTTTACTCTGAAAATATTGAGCAGCAGGTGAAGATGTTGCTGGTATCACTTTTGTTCCTCTTGATACCCCATTATGTATTTTCCTTAAATTTCAATATCACCAAGTTCCAGAACGATGGCAGAGTATCATTAGAAAAATCAGCTGACCTGGCAGGAACATCCATAGACTTGGTAACCAATGAGAATAGCACCGGTCGAGCCACATACAACGAATCGATGCATTTATGGGACCAAGCCACCGGGAAACTCACAGATTTCACCACTAACTTTACCTTTGTGATTGATTCACATGGAAGCTACAATTTTGGTGATGGGATGGCCTTTTTCTTAGCCCCTAATGGTTCAAAGCTTCCTAATGTACCAGTAGTAGGAGGTTCTATGGGTTTGCTAATAGGGAGTTACGAAACAAAACTTAATTCAACAGATCATCCCTTTGTTGCTGTGGAGTTTGATATCTTCAAAAATATAGTATATCCTAATGGTTGGGATCCTCCATATGTACATGTAGGTGTTGATATCAATTCTGTTCAATCAAATACTACTGTGCGATGGAATCCTGATATTACAGGAGGCGGAACAAATAAGGCTATCATAAGCTACAATGCAAGTACACATAATTTAAGCGCCTCCGTCACCAGTAGTGTTGGTTCTTCTAACAACACTATGTGGCTAGATATTTATCAAATAGTTGACCTACGAGAGTACTTGCCTGAATTTGTTACTTTTGGTTTCTCAGCTGCCACAGGGTATTCATTTGCAAATCACACGATCAATGCATGGAGTTTCAACTCAGAGGAGCTCCCAATACAAAGTCCTAAACCAACCCCGACCTCGACAAGTAAGAATAATGCCACAAAACTTACAATATTAGTAGGGGTATTTGGAGGGTTTGTTTTAGTTTGTGCGTTGGTTTGGTTTGTATTTTGGAAGAGCAAAAAGAAAATGGATTATGATGATGAGTCTCATGATAGCATGAGTGATGATTTTGAAAGAGGAACAGGGCCAAAAAAGTACTCATACGCTGAACTAGCAAGTGCTACAAATTATTTCAAAGATGAGCATAAGCTTGGACAAGGAGGATTTGGGGGTGTCTATAAAGGATTTCTCAAGGATCCAAACTCCTATGTTGCCGTCAAGAGAATGTCTGAGGGTTCTAACCAAGGGAAGAAGGAGTTTGCTTCAGAGGTAAGAATTATCAGTCAATTAAGGCATCGAAACTTGGTGCAACTAATTGGTTGGTGTCATGAAAGAAAAGAACTCTTGCTAGTTTATGAGTATATGCCAAATGGAAGTTTAGATTCTTATCTCTTCAAGGACGAAAAGTTTCTCACATGGTCAATTAGATTTAAAATAGCTCAAGGATTGGCTTCTGCATTATTGTACTTGCATGAAGAATGGGAACAATGTGTGGTTCATAGAGATATAAAATCAAGCAACATCATGCTTGATTCCAACTTCAATGCAAAACTTGGAGATTTCGGATTAGCACGCCTTGTAGACCATGCAAAAGGAGCACAAACTACAGCTTTAGCAGGAACCATGGGTTATATGGCTCCCGAATGCATCATTACTGGAAGGGCTAGTAAAGAATCTGATGTATATAGTTTTGGAATTGTTGCTTTAGAGATAGCTTGTGGAAGAAAACCCATCAAACCCAAAGCTCCAGAAGATGAAATAAATATAGTGAAGTGGGTATGGGATCTCTATGGAAGCACTAGAATTCTTGAAGCAGTTGACCGAAGGCTACAAGGAGATTTTGAGCAAGATCAAGTTGAGTGTCTCTTGGTTCTCGGGTTATGGTGTGCCCATCCTTATCACAACCGTAGGCCCTCAATAAGGCAAGTAATTCATGTGCTTAACTTTGAAACTCCATTTCCTAACCTTCCTTTAAGTTATCCCATACCAACATATGATGAATTTCCCTTGTGCTCTTCATTTTCACATCAATCTATCACCAATACTTTAGAGAGGTAGTCAAAACCATAAGCTTTAGATTTTGAGCAAATTGTTTTGGTTTCACTAAAAGTTAATTTTCATAAGTCTCAATAAGGACCAATGTTTAACGAACTTCCTTTGTCGTTATCATTTTCGATTCTGTTCAACTCCAATGCTTCAGAGGTAAGTCAAAACCAAAATATAAGCTTAAGTTCCAACACAAATTCTTCTGTTTTCGCTTTGACTTCTGATAATAATATTTCACCAAGAGTGTCTCGTTTATGGTCGAGCAAAAATTAATTATGGTTATTGTATGTCTGTGCTTACTGCACAATATTCTTGATGTATTATATTATTGTCATTTCTTGAACTTAATTAAGTTAATTCCGTAATATAAAAAAGCATATGTATAATAGACTACTTATTATAGAGTCTGTTTGGATGGGATTTTTACAAAAAGATTCTATACTGTTCCTCAATGATGTTGCATTTTCTCATTTTGTGAGAAACCGAAATTATGCTAGTGTGTACTCATATTCCACTTGGAAACTGCTTAAGCGAAGTCATTGCAAATGAGCTTTGATGTCATCATATTAATATTTTTTTCAAAGTTAATTTGTCTGATTTAGAAAATTATGTATAATTTGAACTATTGTCTTTATATACAATTAGATAACTTATTTAGTTTCTTTAATCTTTTGAAATAATGTAACTTACTCTTATATTTAAAGACCATAATTATAAAATAAGAAGATAATTAGTATATATTAATAATGCATATGGATCACTGAAAACGTGACTAATTACTAGCTAGGTTCTTGGGGTAATTAATTACAGGTCCCATGTAAGGGACTTAATTAAGTTAAGGTCCCACGAAATCACCTAATTAATATGAGGTCCCACGAAGTTGTTATCGCAGGTCAAAAAATTATCACAAGGTCACAAGTTGTTACAGACTAAGAGTGATTTTCAGGCCACAAGTTGTTATGGCAGGCCAAAAAGTTGTTATTGCAGGCCGAAAAGTTGTTATAGCGGGCCAAAAAGTTGTTAGTAAAGGCTTAGTCACTAACAACTTTTTGACCTGCTATAACAATTTTTTGGCCTGCAATAACAACTTTTTGACCTGTCATAACAACTTTCTGGTAGGGACCTCAAATTAATTAGGTGATTTCATGGGACCTCATCTTAATTAAGTCCTTTACATGGGACCTGTAATTAATTACCCCGTTCTAGGTTCTTCAGTGGCCTTGCATTTAGTATGAAGCCTTTTGAAAGACATTATTTTCACATAAGACTTGGTTGCCTCAAAAACAATTATGCAAGAGTTGATCCTCATGTGCGGATCCTTATTTGTGGAAAATGAACAACAAAGTCAATTATGCTGACAACGGTAAGCCAATTTAACTAAATCTCAATTACGAAATTTGCATTATTATTTTCAAGTCACATATACAATTACAATCTTATAACCACTCTGAAAACATTAGTTGGACTGACAAAAAGGAGAGACCTCAATCACATCAACTTATTGTCATTGTTTGGTTTTCACTAAAAAAATTCTAGACGATCATTTGAAACAATGATGAGGCATTTGTTGAGAACTGTAAAGCGATCAGTTAAATATGTCAGAAATAAAAGAAATAGATTAATAATAAGAAGAAGTATGAAAGATAATATAACACTAAAAAAGAGAAGAAAGATAGTATAATTATTTTGAAACAAGTTTTTGAAACTAAGTTAAGAATGCTTGTTGGCTTGATAAACCATCGAGCATTTTAAAGTTTCAACCATCAATAGGCTTCAGAACATATATCAAGTGTTGATTCTTTCAAAAAAAATATATATATAATTGATGAACATTCCATCAATTATCATGGTATTTTTTAAAACTTATACTCAATAATTAAAGTAATTACTAGGAGCAGACTTAAAGAGGAATGCTCAAGCACCATTATGACTATTAATTTCAACCCGTGTACTGCAGATTTTATAAACATATATCCATATATATTACAAATATTTATAATGTGGTTCCTATATACTTTATTTCTGTTTCAAATTTATTCCTTCCAGCTTTTTAAAAAAGTATATTTCAATCATCAAGGCCATCTAAAGTTCTAATCCAATAATATCAAGCATGTTTTTTATATGAGATTGCAAGTTTGGCCATGTATATGTACACTGGTTTGCATGAGTTTGTTTTTCTTTGGATGAGAATGACAAAGAGGAAACATTTGTTCATCTGGTCGTCCTTACTCCTCTGGTCCAAATTGTGCTTATGCGGCTAAAAGAACGATGACATGACTGCCACATCACTACTACTACAGTTCTACACCTAGTACAATCAAGGAACTTAAGCTTTTCATAATATCAAACTCAAATGCTAAATGTAAAAGTTAGATAACTAACTCATTCATTAAGAAAATTATTTAATTAAGCTATACTTGTTAAAATACGTCGGTTTATGAAGATACTAAGTATCTCAACCATTTAGATTTGAAATTACAAATATAAAGTAATGATGTCGAATTAGTTGGAGAAAAAATTAAGGGAGACTTTCTTGCAAAATTAAGGGAGACTAAGTTATTTGTACTAGAACTTCCTTGATTCCATTACCAATTGAAGAAAACAAAGTTATTTTACCAAATATTTATGAAGAAAGTTTAAATATGAGAATTAGTCATATAACTCGCATAAGATGATGAGAAAGAGATACGGGTAATAGGATGGCTTGAAAATTTAATCAAGTGTAGAGATCCAAGTATAAATTAAATGTAAAGTTCAAGGATCAAATGATGAATTTCTCCAGAATTGATTAATACCTAAATAATTTGAGTATATGCGTAAGAAACCTAAATTTGACAGTAATGGAATTAAAAAATAAATTCTTCTAACATGAAGAAACGTGAAATGTGACTTTGATCGCTATTATCGAAAAGTGAATGCAAGAAAATTGAGTCCAACGCTGACCAATTCAGAGCATTTATTAGCTTGTAGACCGGGTGGGTTCTTCTGCTAACAATTGGTCTGAAACGTTACTTGATGGCTTTTCCTTGGGGGCATGTAAAACGAAGACGGAGAAAAGCAGACTCGTTTCATTGGTGTAACATCTCCCAATTTTGAAAAGAAAATATTGAAAAGAGGTCATAAGGAAATATTAAGGTTTTGAAATGTTCTTAAAAAATAAAAAGTTTTATAGATAAATTTTTAAAGAGAGAAATATTTTAAAGGATTTTTAAGGCTTATTTATTTTAGAATTGAAGAAAAATAGAAAAACGCCGATTTTGGATGTGGAAATTATAGAACAATTGTCACATCCTAGATTGTAATCTAAGAATCAGCCAGAAATTAATGCTAATTAAGCAAGAATATGAACTATAATGATTAAGGTTACTGATTTGAAATTTTTGAGTTATTGATGGTAATGGTTATTGATTGAGGTTAGCAAGTAATTAAGAATAGTATAGAATTTGTATGTTTGATAAGATTGTAATTGTATAGGAAAGCCCCTTTATAGTGTTTCCTTAATCCCATTTATAAGGTTATTTTAACTAAATTGCAGTTTCCTCAAAAAGTTATTATAATTAGTTAAACGTAATGAATATGTTTAAAATTTATCCTCTTTTCCAAACGTACTGATAACTCCCCATATTTTGTAGTTTTTAGAAATGTTGTATTGTATTTGAGGAGTCATCAATTAAAAAAAATTAAGGGATTTTATTGATGATTTGAAAAGATATCAATTCGACACGTTATTTAGGGATTTCTTTTAAAGTATCGTATCTTCAATTCAAATAGGAAATTTAAATCTAGATAAAAAAATAAAAATAAAAGAATATGTCAAAAAGAAAAAGATACTTATCTGCTCCTATTTATAATTCACTTCCAGCATATTTCACACAGACCAAGGAAAGTCTTAAAACTCATTAACTTTCCACTAAAATCCAACAAATTTATAACTTTACCCATATTAAAATCCACTATACCACATGAAAATAAAGTCAACACATAATAAATGAAGAGTAAACTTGTACATTCATACTAAATATTTAATGAGGTGACTTATACATATGACCAAATAAAACCTTCTCTCTCTACCCTATAAATAGGACCTTAGGAGTAAGTTTTAGTTTATTGTTATTGTTATTAATTTGAATTGATTGATTGAAGTTTCCTATTTGTTTTTTTTTTGGCAGCCACATGTGCAGCATTTTGGGCACTAAATGAGAGGCCTAGCTAATTGATCGATCCACAATTACACATACACGTGAGGGAAGAAGCCACACCAGCCAAGCGCGGAATTTGGAAAGGAATCAAGTGGATGCCTAATTGGAAATATAAGGAGGAGTCAACAAGCAAGAAGAAAAATGCAAGGTAATCAAACTCAAACCGGTAACTAGACCGGTCGAGGCAGTGGGTCAAGAGTAAGTAAGTTAGCTCGTAGTCAACCCATAAGCTAGCCCGGTAAGGTATTAAAAATGAAAAAAATATTTAAATTCATATGATAACTTTGAAAATTCCAAACAATATAATTTCATTTACTACCTTAAATCACTAACAAAAAAATATTCACGTAACCAATGCTCTTTACAAATTTTTTGATAAATTGACATCATCAAATACATCAATTCAACTTTTTTAATCATATTCAGTAGTTGATATAATACCTAGTTGAGTATTTTTTGGAAGATCAAGGAAGTTAAATAAGGTATATTTAATCATGACATATGTAGCACATTATAAGATTTTATATTAATTCATAAGTCAAATAAATTAGTTTGAAAAAAATATGGGTCAATCAAATTATAAGTGATTTATTTAACTCTCTTATCATTTTCTGAAAAAACAAACTAATTCTATATTAAAGACACTAAATGGAAATTCTTTTCTCATCCTGGCCCCTCCCTCCACGTGATGGCTCCTCTTTTCTCTCAACTGAGCTAACACAAAATTCATGGAGCCACTAAAACATGAAATCATAAAAGACTCCATCTTTCCTCTCTTTCTCACTTTCATTTAAACGGCTCTTTGGACTCTCCAGTTCTTGCATTTTACTTCTTCCTTCTTCGTTCTTTAACTATCCTTAATAAACCAAAAAGCAGTTGTTGTGTCTAATTTCTTCGGTGAGCTATCAAGGCAAAAAAGCACTCTTAGCTTCGCGCGAGCAATGAAGACGAGAAAGAACTAAGAAGTAGCATCATTGAAGGCAACCTTCATATTTCAGATCTCAACAAATGTGTTTTCTTCCATTATCATCATCATGTTCTCCTCTCCTTCTTCATCTCTGATTTATTTTCTTCTTCATCACTCATTATCAATCTGGATCGGTGCTTGAAAACACTCAAGTTGATGATTTGTCCAACCCGACAAGTCATCCGAGTTAGTCCTGGTCACTTCGAGTCGGACAAGTTGTAACACCTAAATTTTACTACTATACTATAGCATTTTAATTGAATTAAAACCACTTTTCCAGTGTCAGAAGCCCAAAAATACAAAATATTTTAAACTTTTTCTTTTTGGATATCAATCCACTTCTTTTCTGTTAGAATTAGCTTTTCTGACAAATTAGAATAATTTCAAAATTTTTCTAAAACACAGTGGTTCATAAAACAATTAAAAATACAATAATCTTCTTAGGGTATCTATCTTATTTATAGTATTTAGGAAGTTTAAATTTCTTTATACATATATACATTTTCATTTTATATACTTTCCGCTAATAATTTAATGATTTAACGTCATATCGTAAATGAATAACAATACTAAAACATTCAACTACCATGTGCAATAGATACTCCTGCTTTTCATAATATTATCTTATTTCTTCCCTCTAATCTTCTTCCAGCACTCTTGTCTTAACTCAACTATCTCACTATCTCCTAGCTTCTTTGAAATAGCAATTTAACGCAGTTTACGTCATTCATTGTAAATTTTATGCATACATTGTCATGTATACATTTTATAAACCTTTACAAATAATGATAGCATTTATCCTACTAATCTGTGCGAGATCTGCACCTACCAACCACTGATAACGATATCTTCGTTAACTAGTGGAAGCTTTACCTGCAGGATTTCTCGTTATAACATTTAAAGCTGCAACGTAACTGGTCTAGCAAAGGGGTAGCGAACCACCTAAGCCCTGGAGTACTCCAACAAGAAATGAATAAAAGACTTACCATTTATATACAATAGACATTACAAAATTCTACACGTAATTTAGTGTAATGAGATAAACTACTACCTGACTTCTTTAGACCTTACTCCTATACTAGGTACTTTCCTCTCTATCATCTCAATCAACTCAGTTAACAAGTCAAAGCCTATCTACATACATAGGTTTAGGTTAGAGTCTGAATTATAAACTAATCGATGTGTCTCTCTCGAATCGTAATTTAATTAATACTACCCAAATCTTTTCATTTAAGCAAATTATAATTTACCCATACTTATTTAGGATCTTGACAATCCAAGATTACTTTGATAATTTACCTACATTAAACTTTCTTATTCTCAATTTTTGACTAATAGTTTCTATAAAAATCATTCTTTAAAGACTTTAGTCACTCACACACGCAACTACACACCTATTTATATATACTTACTTTCTATTTATTACAAAATCTCAAGAATCAATTAGTTAACAATGTAAATCAAGGCCAAACAATGCAATTCATTAAAGAACATTACAAATCATCAATCATCATACAAATCAATAACCATTTACTTTATCTTTTAACAATTACTTCTCATTTCTTGATTTGGTTTCCATAAAGAATTTCATATTAACTATTAATATCATCCAAAAGTCCTTAAAACAGCTGCCATAAATTAAATCTTTAATCCCTAACTAATAATACAACTTTCAAAGCACTCTTCACATTATCATTCAATTGGTTCTGACTAAAGCCTAACCAAATCACATAAATTCAAGCAACCATAATCCCTTATCTACAAAACCCTCAAGAATCAGAGAAAACTCCACATGAGAACCATCTTAAGCATCTAAAGCCTTTCAATCAACCCCCAAAACAACAATTCTAACTCATTTATACTTCTGAACTTACTACCAACTTGCAGTTATAAATCATCAACCAATTCCTTAGTTTGAAATACTACAATCTCCTAGACAATAATTACCATTAAATTCCTACCAAAAGTATTTCCCCTTATTTCATTATACCATTCAAAATTATATCCCACATGGCATTATAGAAAACTCAAGATAAATTCAAGGTTTAGGATTTTACTTCAAGGTTTCTATACCTATTTGAGTCCCTAATTGACAGCTTATAATTGATTCTATCTCTATTAAAAAAACTTACTGATTTAGGCTTCTTGTATCAGTTAATCTTAAAAATTAGAGCCACATTATTCTACATATAGATATCCTCTAAATCATTTGTCCACTAACTTAACAAGAGATCTGAAAATTAAGTTCTAATTACATATTCCATTTACATAAAAGGCTTAATGTCTTGATAGATTGAAGCTCTTACACACAAATACCAAGGACCAACACAGCACAAGGAAATACTAATTCCAAAGTTCCAAAACAGAACACCAACAAACAAATTAAAATCCATACAAAATCATCATATAACCCTTCAAATCTATCATATAATAACATAAATCAACCTCCATGTGTTCCTAAAATGTTATAATAATTAATTTATCTTAATAAGGCTACACTTCAAGAGTCTCCAACTGCCAAATATAGTGAAATATCAATTATAAGATTGTATAGTAACTTAAAAATGCCAATTGCCAACTTAAATCAGTAATTACTAGTTTAAACCATTATTCTCTTTTCTTCCCAGCAAGAAGTCTAGGTCCCTTAGTGCACTAATTCGACTAATCACCAAATCATTACAAAACCAAATATCAACCCCATTACTTTAACAAATATCTCCTTTAACCCATTTTCATCATTAGATTCCTATAGCCATGATTTAATACAGGCCACATATTATAAATCAATTAACCTCCAACAATTCTTATAAGACAATATGCTCTTGAATAACTCTGACTTCATACTTAACATATCATTACATCTTCTATTTCCCAAATTCCTATTTTCTAATGAAATTTTATCACTCACAATGTTCATCTCCATAATTGAACAGTCTCTAATCATATTTTTAACACATCTATTTCAATTGTAAAGCATCAATTAACACTTTCAATCAAGCAATTACAAGCTTATATCCATTATTATTTTCATACCAAAGCTTAACCATTAAATTCAAAACAAAGCCTACTTAATGCCCTCATTCTACCAAAATAGATTCTCCAATATGACCAATGCCCCTCAACTTCTCTAATCCCATCAAGCTAACCAACAACACTCACATAACATAAAACATGCTTCAGATTCAAGATTAATACATAAATCATCTTCTTAATGTTTCTAAACAACATCTGAACCATATAAAATTAACTTAATATGTTACATTCTTTTATATCCAAAACCATATATAATTCCTCTAATTTGACCATTCAGCCAACCTAACAAAAAGAACCTTAAAGCATTAAATCCCAAACAAAATCATCATACTGAATTTTAGAATTTCCTTTGTCCTGTGAACCACCCAACATTCATCATTATAACTAAATTCCATTTCTATTCCTATAATCTCTATTTCAAATTTAATCATCAACAAAATCTCCCCCTTGTCACTGTGACTCAGCTGAATAGCACTAGAACAATCAGGGAACAAACAAACAAACCACTTCATCTGTGATTCAAAATCAACCTTACACAAACATTACAAATTTTCTCCTTCTCTTGTCATCCATGCTTAAGAATAAAAATCACATAATCATAGGATCATAAAAACAAGAACAAAATTCGACCAAGCAGAGATGATACTTGGATTTTTCAGAAACCAACAACAATTCACATGTGCAAGACACTATATGTTCTTAAACTTACCCCTAATCATGATTAATTCACCTTACAATTGTTGCACACCCAGAAACCAAAGGCAATGGCGTCGGATGAACAGTGACAGGAAGAAGAAATTTGGGAAAACTTGGCTAATGCTACTCTATTGCTCAAAATCATTCATAAGAGTTCTTAATCGAAGCCTAAGCTTCATTTTTATGAATTTAGAAGCTTCAAAAACCTCAAATTTCAAATTGACCTACCCCCCAAACTCGTTCAATCGAACTGGAAGGAGAGAAGAAGACGGAGCAACAAGACTCACCCAGGTTCCTTCGAGTGTTGGGTGTGTTTCAGAGCTCCTCACCGCCGTGCGTCGCTAGAATGTCAAAGAAATAGAGGGAGGAGAGTGAGAGAAGAGGGCTCCGGGTTTGAGAGGAAGAGAGTGATTGTGGAGAATGGGAACACATGGGAGTTTCTGTGAAAGGAAGGGAGGAAATTGATATTTTAGGTAGGTCATTTACCCTTTTGCCCCTTCTTTTATAATTGAAGATATTTTCAACTAGGGCAGATATTGTCATTTTTATTTACTCTTTCCCATATACCCTTCTTCTTTAATTTTAATTTCTATTTCCCTTTCAAATTAATCTTAATTTATTGCCAAAAATAATTTCTCTATATATGTTTTGATTCCCAACTTTATTTATAAGGCTTTTTTAAATACCAAATAATACCCCAAGATTCTAAATATTTCCTTATTTTCTCTTTTCTAAAATTTGGGGTGTTACACAAGTCACAGCTGGGTCGTCTGAACCCTAAGTCATGTATGTAGCAAACCGAACAGGCCTTGAGTTCAGTTCAGCATTTTACGATCTGGACTGGTCAGTCCTGACTGAGTTTGATAATAACCTTCGAAAAAAGAAAGCAGGCACACAAGAAACAAAGGGGAAGCACCACGCACATACATAATTCACCCTGGGTAGAAAAGAAGGCAAGAAAGTGGCACACTGTTTGGGATATATTCATCATCATTCAATAGGAGAAAAAGAAAAGGAGAGCTGCCATTGTTCAATCATCTTCTTGGAGAATTAATTATGTTCTTTCTTTCTATTTTCTTTATGATTTGGAAATCGGAATTTTTATTTGTTGGGATGATTTTGATGGGACCCATGTGTGGCTAGTTTTCTTTTACAACCTAAAGCATTATGAACTTGTTTGTGACTTATAGATTCTTCTTAATTATTAGTTATCCTTAATTTAAATTCAGTTTATTTATTCTTGTTCTTACCGCTTATTGTTTAGTAATTAACCACCATTGAACATGTTTTAGGAATTTAAAATTGAACTCGACGGAGGGAATTTTAAATAGACTATGATATTAAATAATGCGGAATTAGATTTTAATCTAATTTGCGTTTAGGATAGGCATATACTTAGAAGCTCTGCATAGTCAAATTAGAGTCTTACCAATATAAACTGTACCTAATTAATTTGTATAAGACATTATATAATTAATATAGGTAAGTATATAAGTGGACTGACAGACATTTATAGACACTAAGACTCTAGATTAGCTTATTAAGTTAAGGCATAATTAATTCAATTGGGATAAAATCTAAGAAGCAAATAAGGGAATAGTGACTCTAAGTTAATGTTTTTATTAGATCTTAGTTAATTTGTTTTCTTCATTCATTCAAAATCAGTTTTGTTTTGCTCAACTTAAACAAAAATAAGAGATTTAATGTCTAATTATTAATTGTTTTGAGTATGTGGGATTGACAAATCCTTGGATTTTATTGTTTTCATATGCTAAATTGAGTTAATTAACATAATTAAGATGCAATATTAGTTCATAAGTGCTTAAATAGTAATCAAGACTCTTAAGTAAAAGTAGCATGAAAATAAGATTAAATTACCATAATTGAAGATCAATTAACATTAATTGATTTTTAGGGCTTTTTGATTTTTGTTTGTTACATATTTTACTTGTAGGGTCGCCCGATAACCAAACATGAAGAAGTCCATATGAGAAGAAGTAAGAAAAATGGGGTAAGAAGCTGAAAATTCAAGAAAAAAAGTCAAAACACAAGTTTTTTAATAAAATTTGAAAATTACAAAAAAGGGCCCAGAACTGTCTAAAAATTACAGAAAAGCTTCAAGTTAGCCGTGTGTTCGCTGTGACGAACATAAGGCGAACACCCAATTCTATAGAATTTCAAATTCGATTTTTTTGGGCTTCAAATTGGGTTATACCCAATACTCACTCATTGTACCCGACTCAGAGCAACTTAAAGTCGAAAGAGGGAGCTCATTTTCACATATTATTGAACTCTAACTCCATTCTCTTCTCTCTTCTATCATTTCTTCCATTTTCCTTCTATTTTCCACTAATTTCCTTCATCCATCTCTATGGCTGCACATGTATTGGAGATTGGATTTGATGGGCTCTATTCCATGAGTAGCTAAACACTTTATAGCTCTTAGGAATGATTGAAGATGGCTTGAACTCATTATCATTATGGATTTTAACAGGCATACATTTTGTTAAAATAAAATGTAAATTGCTAAAGATGAATAATCAACCAACTAGATTAAAATCACCCTAATGATATGGTACTCGGTGAAGCCATTCCGAACCTCTCCACTTAGCTTTATGTCCACTTACCTCTATTTAAATAAAATTAAGTCATTTTATTTAAAAAAAACTATGTAAGTTGTTTTATTTAAAAAAAAATTATGTGGCATAATATTTTAGAACTACAACAAATAGCATTAATTTCAAACAATTTGTTGGATCAGATATTTGTTTTTAATAAATTGACATAGCTTTATCTAAGTTAAGTGGAAACTAACTTTAGATGGAGAGGTTCCCTAGGGCCTGTTTAGATTAGCTTATGGAGAATAGTTTTTGAGAAAAAAGTTAAAAAAGTGCTTTTAAAGAATAGATTCTATGAAATAACTTTTGATGTTATAGAAAAAAATAGCTTCTAGAAGAACCTAGGTTTTCTGCCCCAAACCTAGGTTTTCAGGCAAAAAAGTTATGAGTGTTTGTTTGGCTTAACTGAAACTTAAGTTTTGATAGTTAAAAGCTATTTTGGAAAAGATGAAAGTGTTTACCCTAACCCTAATATTGAAACTTAAGTTTGACCCAAAAAAGTGCATTTTTATGGGTTGCCAATTAGGCACCTAGTGAAATTGATATTGCAAATTCCCCCGCCTAAAGCTCAAAACAACCCCCACCACCACAAAAAAAAGATCTACTTGCTATCCTTCCTCTTGCCAATTTCATTAATTTCCAGAATGGAATATATATTTCAACCACCGCCAATGTTCCAATTTTTTTGAACCTGAATAAAGCCAATGAAGACACTTATATCAAGAAATTGCAGGTCACAGTTTGCGTACACATTCTCGGTTATATATTTAAAGGTCCTGACTTATGCTAGTTTAGTTAGTTGAGATGATTCTGACCCCCATTTGGCATATTAACTTTTATTTCTACTTTCTCTACCATATTGTTTCAGTGGGAACCTGATAATTATCGATCTTCGAGAGATTGAGATTCCATATCAGTATTTGCACTACTACAGAAAAGGCCTAACGTAGTGCCACTGAAGAGTACCGAAATGGAAATAAATCGATGTAGTGCTGTCTCGGATCCGCTCTACAAGAAATTTAGACCTAAGGGGTAGTGGAAGCTATCCCTGGGTGTCGGTCTAAAGGAGCCCTAAATGAAATTGGAACCTAGTAACTAGATGCAAACTTGATAAAAGCGGGTAAAAACCATTGTGTTTGATTTTTGTATGAAATTAGTATGAATTGTGTGGTATGTTCAAAAATAAATTGAGATTGGACAAACGGAAGATTTAGATTATAATGGGAATGGATATTCTTGGTAATTAAATGAATCTTTTTGGGAATAATTGCTTCAAAATATTTTTTGGGAGTAAAAAGGCCAATTTTCCAAAGAAGCCTAGAGGAACCCCTCTAGGCTAAGCTTAGATTAACTTAACTAACCCTAGAACCCCACACATTAGCTAACTTAACCTAAGTTGATTAAATACTTGACCACTCTGTTGAAGTTAAAAGTGTTGACTGCTCATTTGAAATTCAAAGTTGCATATCTACTGTTGATGAGCAAACGGAAGTGGAGATTGAAGAAGATAAAATCACAGAACACTTCCATGATCCGGTCATCACGGAAGGACAAGAGAAAGATGACTCCCAAGAAGAGCTCTATCTGAATGAGTCAGATCAATTATCCTCTGGAGATTAAGATACATTTACGGTATCTAGTTCCAATTCTTGTATTTTGAAAGAGAACAATTTTGGTCTACATAAAATTGATTTCCATTCTATCAATGATCATATTTCAAAGAGTGAAAATGATTTAAATCATGCTAAAAAATATTTTGGGAAGAAAGATTGTTCAAATGAACACAACTTGACTTTGTACTCCTCTGGTCATCACAATAATTGCATAAAATCTCATGTTGCACATCATTCTATTATTTGCCATTGCTCTCTGTTTCTAGTATTTGTTGTTCTCAGTGATTTTATCTGTACTTAAGTGATTATCATAATCTATTCATTAAGTGAACTTTATTATTGAAATCCTCTACTGTTTGAGGTTGTTCTAAAGCTTGGTGCTTTGAGAATAGGGTAGTAACCTTACAGGTAGTAAGGGGGAGTGTTTAGAGAGATTCTAAAACTCTGTAAAGGTTGACATGTGAACCTGTGTTGTAAAACCTGTGGTTAGTGGAACCCAATGAGGAGTTAGAGAACTGGACGTAGGCAGTGTTCGCCGAACCAGTATAAAGATTGTGTTGCTTTAATTATTTTGTAATTTTCGGAAGCACAATTCACCCCCCCTCTTGTGCGATTGCCATTCTCATTTGGTATCAGAGCGTAGGTCTTCTCTGTTTGATTCCAACGAATCTGAGAAGTAAAGATCATAATGGCATTGCTTGAAAATATTCTACCTGAGGGAAGTTCCATTAACAAACCTCCTGGCTTTGATGGGAAGCACTACACCTTCTGGAAACTTAAGATGAAGATCTACATCAAAGCAAATGGGTACAAACTTTGGAAGATCATAGAAGAAGGAGGTATCGTGCCTAAAGACATATTTGGCATTCCAAAGGCTGAGGATGAATTTACAGATGAGGATATTGGTAATCTAGAGTTGAACAACAAAGCAGTTCTCATGATCCAAAGTGCTCTTAGTCAAACTAAGTTCTTCAGGGTGAGCCATTTGGACACTGCTAAAGAAATGTGGGAAGCTCTACAGATTGCTCACGAGGGAACCACTGGAGTAAAGGATAGACGCATTGAAATGCTAGTTGAAGAATTCCACAAGTTCGAAATGACTGAAGGAGAAAAGCTAAGAGACCTAGAGATCAGATTCACTCATCTTATCAAAAATCTTGCTGCTCTAGGAAGAAAAATTACAGAGAAAGAGCAAGTCAATAAGATTCTGAAAGTTCTAAAAGGAGATTGGCTCATGAAGGTCACTGCCATACAAGAAATGCAAGGAGAATCAACTAAGTCTATCACAGACCTGTTTGGTAGCCTTGCAGAATATGAGCCAACCTTGATAGCCCAAAGGGAAACTTAAGGAAATTCCAAAAAGAAGTCTCTTGCTCTTGCCGTATCTGAGGAAGAAGAAATTGATGACGATGATGAAGATGAAGATCTTGATGATGAGGACATAGCTCTCATGGCCAAAAAGTTTAAAAAGTTCTTCAAAAGAAAAGGAAGATTCCAAAGAAGTGGTTCCAGCTTCAAGGACTCTCAGAAGGACAAAGCTCCTGTGTGCTTTGAATGCAAGAAGCCTGGTTACTTCAAAGCTAAGTATCCAAGTCTTCAAAGATTAAAGGAAAAGGAGAAAAAGAAGAAGACTTTTGGAAAGAAGAAAGCTTATGTGTCATCCATCTGGGGTGATAGTTTTGATGAAGAAGGTAGCGATAGCGAAGAGTATGCCAACCTCTGCTTAGTTGCTCAAGAAGAGCAAAGTGACTCTGAGGTATCTGATTCTGAACCTTCTCATTCTGAACTTCAAAGCATGTATGATGAAATGCACATTGAATTAATGAAACTTGCTAAAGAAGTAGTCAGGTTAAGAAAAGAAAACAAGGAACTTCAGAAAAACTCTTCTTCACAAAAAGTTTCTTCTTCACTATCGATAGAAGATGAGCTATCGCAAGCTCCCAGAAATGAGCCTTCAATAGCTGAGCCTCTATCGATAGCAACTCCTTCAAATTCTGAAAATTGTTCTAACTGTGAAAAATTGTTGAAGGAAAAAGAAAAGCTTTCAAACATTTTAGAGAAATTTACAAAAGGCTCAAAGACGTTAAATGTGATTTTAAACAACCAAAAGATTTTTAGAGACAGAACTGGTATTGGTTATGAACCTAAGCAAAAGTTTTCAAAGAAATGGGTGGAACCCAAGGTGAAGTCATATATGAACTATTTTAGAAAATCCTCTAAATATTCTTCACCATGTAGTTTTTGCAATTATTGTAACAAGAAGGGCCATACACAGTCAAATTGCAATCACAGAAAATATGGAGTTAGTAGCTCTTATAGGTGGGTTCCTAAAGGAACTCATGTGCCTAAGGTGTTTACAAACTTAGAGCACAAGACTAACCCTAAAGGACCCAAGAAAGTTTGGGTACCTAAACATGTATAGTTTGTGCAGGTGTATCTTAAAGCATCCAACAAAGGAAAATGGTATATTGATAGTGGATGCTCGAGGCATATAACTGGTGGCAAGGACAAAATCAACAATCTAGTGATAAAGGATGGAGCCAAAGTTAGTTTTGGTGGAAACCAAAGTGGAAAGATCACTGGAGTTGGTGAAGTTGGTCCAGTCAAGGATGTTTACCTAGTAGATGGTCTCTGCCACAACCTGCTGAGTGTTAGCCAAAGCACAGATCATGGTAACTGGGTAATTTTTGATTCTAATGAATGTCTTATTGTTGATAAAAATGATTTAGATATAAATAAGTCTAATCTCAAGTGTAAGATAAAAGCAAATAGAAATGGAAATTTATACACTTTGGATTTATGCCAACAACTTGAAGAAAAATGTTTTATTTCAAATGATGAAACTTGTTGGCTATGACATAAGAGACTAGCTCATGTAAACTTCACTCAACTTGATAGGGTAGTCAAAAGAGAGCTAGTAATAGGCATTCATAGCTTTAGGACTAAACATGATTTAATCTGTGAATCTTGTCAAAGAGGTAAACAAACAAAGTCCTCTTTTAAAATCAAGAAGGCAGTCTCCACAAGCAGGCCGTTGGAACTAATCCACATGGATTTAGTTGGGCCAGCAAGAGTGAAAATTCTAGGTGGAAGTCTATACATTCTTGTAGTAGTGGATGACTATTCAAGGTTTACTTGAACTATATTTCTTTCCTCTAAACATGAAACTTTTGATGCCTTTTGTGTGCTTGCTAAGAAACTGCAGAATGAAAAAGGCATAAGGATTGTAGCAATCAGGACTGATCATGGAGGAGAATTTGAAAACAAAGAGTTCATGGAGCTGTGTGATGAAAATGGGATTGAACACAACTTCTATTCCCCTCATACTCCTCAACAAAATGGTGTTGTAGAAAGAAAGAACAGAGTGCTCACAAAAATGGCAAGAAGCATGCTAAATGAGAAACAAGTGCCTCAAATATTTTGGGTAGATGCAATGAGCACAGCTTGCTACATCTCAAACAGAGCCTATATCAGAAGGGGATGGAGAAGACTCCATATGAGCTCTACAAGGGAAGGAAGCCCAATATCAGTCACCTGAGAATTTTCGGATCAAAATGCTACATTCACAACAACGGAAATGTAAACTTAGGTAAATTCGAATCTAAATCTGACATTGGCATATTCATAGGCTATTCAAATAGAAGTAAAGCATATAGAGTCTACAATAAAAGAAATCAAACTGTTGAAGAGTCTATGCATGTAGTATTTGATGAAACACCTCGAGAAAAGCAACAATCTGTTGATGAGGATGAAGATTTTTCAAAATTTTTAAAACAGTCTCTATCGATAGCACCTCAGCCATCGATAGCAAATCCTGAAAACAATACTGAAAATGATCAGGATGAAACTAAAGATGATCTAGATGAAGCTAATGAGCCTCAATCTTCCATAAGACATCTTAAAAATCATCCTCCTGAACAGATTATTGGAGAAATTTCAAAAGGAGTTAGAACCAAAAGGCAACTACAAAATGAAGTAGAATTTTCTTGCTTTCTTTCTCAAATTGAACCAACTTGCGTTGATGAAGCTCTTGCTGAATGTGACTGGATAGTTGCAATGCAGGAAGAACTTAATCAATTCAAAAGAAATCAAGTTTGGGATTTAATACCTAGACCAAGAAATCATCCTATTATTGGTACTAAATGGGTTTTCAAAAACAAACTTGATGAAGTTGGACAAATTGTCAAAAATAAAGCCAGATTAGTTGCCAAAGGATATAACCAAGAAGGCATTGATTATGAAGAAACTTTTGCTCCAGTTGCAAGACTTGAAGCAATAAGAATTCTTCTAGCTTTTGCATCCATCAAAAATATTAAACTTTATCAAATGGATGTTAAGAGTGCTTTTCTTAATGGATATATTAAAGAAGAGGTATATGTAGAGCAACCTCCTGGTTTTGAGGAAAAGTCTAAGCCTGACCATGTTTTCTAACTTAAAAAGGCTCTTTATGGTCTCAAACAAGCACCTAGAGCTTGGTATGAGAGACTTAATACTTTTCTGCTTGATAAAGGATTTTCTAGAGGAAAATCAAATACTACCTTGTTTACCATGCATAAAAATAATCACATGCTCATAGTTCAAATTTATGTTGATGATATTATTTTCGGTGCAACTAATGAAAAGCTCTGTGAAGATTTTGCTAAGATAATGCAGGGAGAATTTGAAATGTCTATGATGGGAGAATTAATATTCTTCTTAGGCCTGCAGATAAAGCAAAAGAAGGATGGCATCTTCATATCCCAAACCAAATATTGTAAAGAAATTCTCAACAAATTTGGGATGGATCTATCCAAAGAAGACGACACTCCCATGAGTGCCTCTGCCAAGTTAGATGCTGATGTACAGGGCAAAGTAGTGAATCAATCATATTATAGAGGAATTATTGGTTCTTTACTTTACTTAACTGCTAGTAGGCCTAACATTCAATTTAGTGTAGGCATACGTGCTAGATATCAAGCAAATCCTAAATAATCTCATTTATCAAATATAAAAAGGATTTTGCGTTATTTACAAGGGACTCAAGAGCTTGGGCTGTGGTATCCCAAGGGAACTCAAGAGTACCTTCTTGCTTATACTGACTCTGACCATGCAGGTTATAAGACAGACAGAAAAAGTACAAGTGGTCAATGTCAATTTCTTGGTGGCTGTTTAGTCTCTTGGGCAAGCAAGAAGCAAAACTGTGTCTCTCTTTCATCCACAGAGGCTGAATACATCGCAGCAGCAAGTTGTTGTACTCAAATCTTATGGCTTAAGCATCAACTAAGAGATCTGGGTTTGGAATTACCAGAAGTACCCATTCTCTGTGACAACACCAGCACAATAAGCTTGGCCAAAAATCCAGTTCAGCATTCCAGAACCAAGCATATTGATGTACGACATCACTTCTTGAGAGATCATATTTAGAAGAAGGATGTCAAGGTGGAGTTTATATCAACTCATTTACAACTTGCTGATATATTCACCAAGCCTCTTGAGCCAGATCAATTCATCTATATCAAAAGAGAGCTAGGAATGGTAAATCCAAATGAGTTGTGAATATTTTTGACTTAATTCTTGATTTATTTTCATGTTATTCATATGAATTATTGCTAACTTAGGCATCGGAGTGCCAAATCTTAAGTTTTGTAGGACTGACCCATCGATAGTGAGTTCCACTATCGCTAGCTGTTACAGAACAAAAGCCTGAGTTAAGATTGCAATTGCTAGCTAAATGCATTATTATCGATAGCAAAGTCAGCTATTGATAAATGAAACTTGGAAGGAGTGAGTGATAAGTCTGTCACTCATTCAACGTGGGATCATGCCTGCTAGCGATAGCATCTCTTACTAGCGATAGCATGTCACTTAAAAGTTCAGAATGCGAAACGTTTAGCGAGTATTCGTCATTAATGGTAATCTCTGAAACTTATAAAATTAGGTCATTTGCATTCTGCATACATTATTCATCTGCATTGTCTCTTCTACTCCAAACCTCTCTGAGCATTCAAGACTCTCTCTCTCTGTCTCAAAACCCTAAACCCGAAAAATGGCCAGAACCAAAGTTCCAAATATGAGTGATGTTGAGGCATCTTCTAGCGCTAAACCCTTGTCTCAATCCGCTAGCAAGAGGTGTAGAACCCAGAAAGCTGTGTCATTCTCCAAAGACTTGGTTGAATCAGGTCAGAAGCATCAAAAGCGAACTACCTCAGATCTGCCTTATGCTTCAGAACCTCTTGTAGCTCCCAGCGCTTTCTTTGCAGAAAAAGGAACCCTAGATAGGGCTGCAGTTTGGGTGGACCTTGAATATTTCAAGCAGAAGGGTCTCGACTTGGATGCCTAGCTTTTACCTTACAAGAACTGGCTCAACATTCAGAATGACTACAATGAGGAAGTGCTGAGGTCATTTTACTCAACCAAGAAAGCCAAGCCAGAGTATAAGAAATCGAAGCTAGTAAATATAGTGTTTGAGGCTTCTGTGAGAGGAAGATGGATTTCTTTTAACTGGTCAGCTATCAACAAGATTTTGGGAGTATCTGAAGCAGAATTTAACGAGTGGTATTCCCTTAAGCCCTACTCCAAGGAGGATCTTGAAGCGATTTATGAAACCTCCTCCAACAAGCCAGCTAACATGCCTGTGGTTAATCGAATTCTACATTATATGTATACTCGAATCATGACTTACAAGGCAGGGAATTTCAGCAGCTTTCCCAAGATAGACAACCCCTGGCTGCCCAAGCTGATCTCAAAAGTTCCTCTAAATCCAGGGCAGTTGGTTTCTATGGAGCTTCACAGATTCTTATCTGATAAGTCTGCCAAAGCTCCTCTCCCATATCCTCAACTAATGTCATTCATCCTGGAGTTCTCAAAGATTAAATCCACTGGGGATGGAGACAACAAGAAACGCAAACAGCTGACCACCACCACCCTTAAGAAAATGGGGATTCTGTTAGAAGATGTTGTTGCTGCCTCTACCTCCAAATCATAAGCTTCTCGTGCTGGCCCTTCAAAAGCCCAAACTGCCTCTGCACCTCCAGAAGAAGAAGTTCAGTCACAACGAGCTCCTCCACCTCCTCGTACAACTCGAAAGCCTGCCTCATTCTCTAGAGAAGCAGTGGAAGAAATAATCTTCAGAATCTCAGCTGAATTTACCTTGGCTCTGGAAACCCAGAAAGCAGAGCTAATGAGCCAATTTTGGAGCTCAAGGCACAGGTGAAGAATTTGGAAGAGAGACTCTGCCTTGTTTCTGCAAATGTCAACCAAAGAACAGCTGCTTCCCCTGAAAGTGGCAATCGCACAAGAGGGGGGTGAATTGTGCTTTTTATAAAACTGGGAATAATTTAAAGCAACACAGAAGTTATACTGGTTCGGCCAACACTGCCTACATCCAGTTCTCCAACACTTTGTTGGGTTCCACTAACCACAGGTTTTACGAGCACGGGTGTTCGCCACGCGCCGCAAGTGCACGGGTCGCGCCAAGTAATAAAATGATGAGTAGAGTATCGTTCCCACGAGGATTTGTCCAAAACCCGGTCAAACAATGATTATCACACTCTCGCCCAATTTGAGTGATACAAATGTAGAGTTTGAAAATGAAATAAGAAAATAAAATGAAGATAAAATTATAAACAGGTGATTCTCCAACCTCAAGGCTAAAATGGGTCCTAAGATTATCTCTCCCCCTTATACTTCTCAAAACTCAATCAACCTCCCCTCAAGAAGCTCTCAACGACACCACGTGCTAATCTAGGGTTCAAAGAGTACTTGTAATGCTCTCTCGAGTCAAGAACAAGTGTTTAGTCCTATTCTTTGCACAATCTCTTGCCACAATTTGATAGAACCCAATTATCACACTCCAACCCTAATGTGACTATGCAAGGCTAGCAAGTATATCTCTATCTTACCAACAAAACCATCCGTTCGTCATGCAAACTTCCGGTTCTTGCACTACTTTACCCAAGTTATACACTCAACCTAGCTCTCTCGAGTCATAAATCAAGCGAACACAACATCTAAATGGTGATCAAGCACTTAGAAGCATTAAGAACGGGGTAAAATAAGCACATAGATATCATTAATCACAAATTAAGAGGAGGAATCAAGAATCAATACATACAAGGGTTCAAAATAATCTTAGAATACAAGTATTTAGCTACACATGTTCAACAACTCCAAAGGAGCATAAATATATACATTCAGAAACAAAGAACAAGAGAAGAGAATGGAGAAGGAAGAGATAAACCAAGAGAGGAAGCCCAAATCTCTTCGAAGCTCCAAGCCCAAGCCAAATCCCCTCCAAACTCCAAGCCCTAGCAGAGCAAAACACCCCCAAGAATGCCCAAAAGTCGAAGAATGTCGAGCTAGATCGAAACCCTAGCTTTTATATCACTTAAATCTGTCAAAAAACGCGCAGCAGAGCACGCAGTTCGCCGTGGGTTCGCCGCGGCGAAGTCCACGGCGAGCTATGATCATTTCTGCCTCTTTTTGGGGGTTTTGGCTCTCCGTGAATTCGCCGCGGCGAGCTCACGGCGAACTGGGACCTGTCGGTAATTTTGGAAATTCGGGGACCTATCTGTAATTTGGGAAATTCGAGGTCCTTTTCTATAATTTTTACAATTCGTCCAGAAACTTGTATTTTCCCTTTTTTCTTGAAATTTCATCTTCTAGCCCCAATTTCTCCCCTTTTCAAGTGTTCTTCTTAATCCGGGATCCCTTGGTTATTGTATCAAAATATTCCTACAATATTTACAAAAAACAACATAAGAAATTAACTACAAAAATAATCAAAATCTACATAAATATACAATTATGTGAAACCGAAAATCAAATGAGCATTTTCCCTCTTGAGTATCCAAAATGTATAAATAATAGACAAAAACTCAAGTAAAATATACTCAAATATCATGAATTTCTAGGAATTATCACACCCCCAAACTTAGACTTTTACTCGTCCTCGAGTAAAACACAATATGATATTTTAGATTGATGAAGTATTCTCTTACTATGCATGCAGAGAGCTTTCCTCATGGGTTGCTCAAGAAGACATATCCAATGGGAAAGCAATGGAATATGGAAGAATGCAAAACTCACACATTAAGAACAAACTTCCCAACAATCATTAAGTGTGTGTGTGTGTGCAAAGCCAGAGAACAATTCTTCAGCAAATGTCAAAAAGAAAATTGCAACATTTCAATATATATCTAGCTCTCTCAACATTCAAAACTTCATATGCCTACTCTCTTCCTCTCTCTCCACCAAAAGAATGTTTCTTACACAAATTCAAAATCAATGGGACTTTATAAGCTTGTAATGAGGCCAAGGGTTAAGCTCATAGAAAGAAAGGTATAAAGAGGATTCAAATATCTTGAGATAAATGACAATATGTAGCTCATCTTTCTTTTCTATACAAAATTCCCTTCCAAAATTCAAACCACTCCCCCAAACTTATCTCAAAATGATGTATGTGCACTCCAAGTCTTATTGAAAGTAAACTCTTTTTCTTTTTCTTTTTTTTTCTTTTATTCTTCCATAAACTTGCAATGACTTTGGAGTACAAGCTTTGAACATCATGCACCACTTACACTCCCACACCAATTTTTGTAGCAACCATCCAATACCTTCTACCATTGATTTGTCAATTATCTCAAAATTCGGGTAGTTCATGGTTTTTCAAGTTGCTAAGGTTAAGGTCTATTATGGGTTCCAAAAAGAAAATTCATATGGTTTTTCATTATAAGGCTCAAAGAGGGTGCAAATGGAATTGATTCAGAGGTAGGCTTGCAAGGCTCAAACGCATTTGAAAGAATGCCCATATCATTTTCCAAAATCATGCAAGAATCATTACGAAGCCTCAAGAGATTCCAAGATAGGTTCTAGAGTCTATCAGCTGAGAAAGAAAATATAAACTGAAATGCTACAACATCTCCAAACAAAGGCCTCCAAACCATTTCCAACTCTGTGCAAGATTTGGTTCAGAATTGTCAGAAAGCCAGTCTCAATAATGCAAATCAAGCATTCAAAAATATTAACCAAAATTTCCTCTCAAACATATGATCTAAGCAACCATCTATCATTGGATCCCACATTTAGTTCAGTGGATACTGAATCAATCTAAATCATGCTTATTGCAAAATGACAAGTAAACGTCCAAGTTTACAAAATTGAAATTCATGTCAATGTAACCAGCAGTTTATCATCAAATCAGTCAGTTCAAAGCAAAATTGGAAATGCACGAGACTTCCCTGTAGCTGCTCTTTGTGCTCCAAGTGTGCTTTCCTTTGCCTCATGTAAATTTTGATGACAAACCTTGAAAATGCTCAAAAGAGGTCACACCTACTAAAGAAAACAACAATAAAAACTATTAAATTTTTAAAAGCTTGGGTTGCCTCCCAAGAAGCGCTAAGTTTATAGTCTTCAGCCAGACTTTCTAACTACTAATCATACGTATCAAAAACAAAAATCACCTTGTCTTCATTTCTCTTTGGAAGACAAGGCTTCAGAAAAATTGGGAATTCATTCATATAAGCACTGCATGTTCCTTTAATCAAAAATGACTTCAAGAAACATGCTTCAATGTTGTACATGGGTGGCTCCAATTTAATTGTTTCAAAATTATCCCCATTAGCCCCCAAATACTTTGAAAACCCAATAAAATCGACTTGACTCCCCTCAGTAGGAGCCAAGCTTTCAGTAGGAGGATTTTGAACATTAATTGCAGGACTCTCAATATTTCTCTCTCCCTCTTCCATTTCTAGCTCACAATCACCCACAAAAGCAGTACAAGACATTGACAGCACATTATCACTTCCCACAGATAATTCCTTACTTGAAATGGCCTCTTCCAAATCATAGTCATTTGAACTCTCAATGAAAACACCATTTTGCTTTAAAGACTCAATGGTTGATGCCATTTCATTTGCCCTAGATGCTAAACTTGCAAGAGCTAATTCATGTTCATTTAATTTCTCTTTTGTCCAAGCTCTTATTTCATTTTGATTATCCAAAATGCGTTGAAGCATCTCCTCAACTGTGGGCTTTTTCTCATGAAAGGGAGTGATCTCTTCTACATGATTAGGTGATGATTGAAAACATGATGCATATGGAGGAAAAGAAACATTTGGATCCCAAGGCAATTCATGTTCATGATTCCAACTAGGGTTAAAAGAATTATCATGCCAATCAGTTTGTACCCTAGCAGAATCATCCCCTACATAATCCAATGATGAGACATGGGGGCATTGATCAATATAATGATTATCTCCACAAAAATTGCAACAAATGTACTCATGTTGAGTTTCAAAAGCATTAGGCTCATAGCAAGAAGGTAGATAATCATCATCCTGTTCAAATTCATCACTCGCCCCAGTAGTCCACCAAGGATAATCCATAAACAAAATTTAAAAGAAAATAATTAACAAACTAAAAAGACAAACAAATAAAACAAATATACACATATGAACACAAGAAAAGAAACTACACAAGAAAAACAAACACACAAACATATATATACACACTCAAGCTTAAGCTACTAGTGCTCTAACCAAGGTTGACCAAGGACGGTTTTAGGAAACAAATCCCCGGCAACGGCGCCAAAAACTTGTTCGCCACGCGCCGCAAGTGCACGGGTCGCGCCAAGTAATAAAATGATGAGTAGAGTATCGTTCCCACGAGGATTTGTCTAAAACCCGGTCAAACAATGATTATCACACTCTCGCCCAATTTGAGTGATACAAATGTAGAGTTTGAAAATGAAATAAGAAAATAAAATGAAGATAAAATTATAAACAGGTGATTCTCCAACCTCAAGGCTAAAATGGGTCCTAAGATTATCTCTCCCCCTTATACTTCTCAAAACTCAATCAACCTCCCCTCAAGAAGCTCTCAACGACATCACGTGCTAATCTAGGGTTCAAAGAGTACTTGTAATGCTCTCTCGAGTCAAGAACAAGTGTTTAGTCCTATTCTTTGCACAATCTCTTGCCACAATTTGATAGAACCCAATTATCACACTCCAACCCTAATGTGACTATGCAAGGCTAGCAAGTATATCTCTATCTTACCAACAAAACCATCCGTTCGTCATGCAAACTTCCGGTTCTTGCACTACTTTACCCAAGTTATACACTCAACCTAGCTCTCTCGAGTCATAAATCAAGCGAACACAACATCTAAATGGTGATCAAGCACTTAGAAGCATTAAGAACGGGGTAAAATAAGCACATAGATATCATTAATCACAAATTAAGAGGAGGAATCAAGAATCAATACATACAAGGGTTCAAAATAATCTTAGAATACAAGTATTTAGCTACACATGTTCAACAACTCCAAAGGAGCATAAATATATACATTCAGAAACAAAGAACAAGAGAAGAGAATGGAGAAGGAAGAGATAAACCAAGAGAGGAAGCCCAAATCTCTTCGAAGCTCCAAGCCCAAGCCAAATCCCCTCCAAACTCCAAGCCCTAGCAGAGCAAAACACCCCCAAGAATGCCCAAAAGTCGAAGAATGTCGAGCTAGATCGAAACCCTAGCTTTTATATCACTTAAATCTGTCAAAAAACGCGCAGCAGAGCACGCAGTTCGCCGTGGGTTCGCCGCGGCGAAGTCCACGGCGAGCTATGATCATTTCTGCCTCTTTTTGGGGGTTTTGGCTCTCCGTGAGTTCGCCGCGGCGAGCTCACGGCGAACTGGGACCTGTCGGTAATTTTGGAAATTCGGGGACCTATCTGTAATTTGGGAAATTCGAGGTCCTTTTCTGTAATTTTTACAATTCGTCCAGAAACTTGTATTTTCCCTTTTTTCTTGAAATTTCAGCTTCTAGCCCCAATTTCTCCCCTTTTCAAGTGTTCTTCTTAATCCGGGATCCCTTGGTTATTGTATCAAAATATTCCTACAATATTTACATAAAACAACATAAGAAATTAACTACAAAAATAATCAAAATCTACATAAATATACAATTATGTGAAACCGAAAATCAAATGAGCATTTTCCCTCTTGAGTATCCAAAATGTATAAATAATAGACAAAAACTCAAGTAAAATATACTCAAATATCATGAATTTCTAGGAGTTATCAACGGGTTCACCTGTCAACCTTTACAGAGTTTTAGAATCTCTCTAAACACTCCCCCTTACTATCTGTAAGGCAATATCCATGTTCTAAAGCACCAAGCTTTCAGAACAACCTCAAACAGAAGAGGATTTTAATAAATATGTTCACTCAATGAACTGATTTTGGTAAACACTTAAGTACAAATAAATTCTCTAAGACAATAAATACAGAGTAATGAATGAACTTATGAATATTCTCGTTTTTCGTCACTTCTCAATAAATGCTTGAGTTCTGTATTTATATCTTCTTCATCAGATTTTGCCCTAACATTCAATCTTCAAGAAGCCGTTTGAATTTAGTCGTTGGGAGCTCATAGCCATTGGCATTTAATGCAGCTTCTTTATCGGGCTTAACTCTCTACTCTAGCTTCAACTACTTCTTGCATAGGGTGAGCTAAGAGAGAGACAGACTCAGCGTTCTGATCATCCGTACAAGTAGCATTTTCTGGCAGCTTTTTATTAGCGCTAGCTTGATCTGCTATCGCTAATCTCATAGAGTGTTTTGTACTTGGGCTGTTAGCTAACCAAATAATCATAGATTGCACAGAAGATACTATCGCAAGCTTAATCCATTAGCTCAATGAGATAAAGTCAATACAAAGTATATCAAGGCTTTTCATATTGATAACAAGAAGATATACTATCGATTGCAGATTCATTATCGCCATTATCTTTAAGGATACTATAGATATTTCCAGGAATCCTATTATCGATAGACAAGCATGTTAGCGCTAGAATCATGTTCGTTCATTTGACTTGCTCTGAGGCCTTGGCTATCTGAGTGTTTATTATCTGAAGTCCTTTTTGTTATCGATAACTTGTCCTGTTATCGCTAGCTGATTTCATTTGCTCAAGAACTTGGTTTATCTTTCTGCTATCTGAGTTATCAATGAGCTTCTAGCGATGGATTCATCTTTAGCGATAGAGGATGACTTAGCGATAGATAATGTCTTTGTTATTTCTAAGTCTTCATTCGCTATGGCTCTGTCTATTAGCTATTGAGATTCTCTTAGCGATAGAGATGTCATCCATTATTGATTTGCTAAGTTGTCATTTTTCATTATAGATAGATCTTTATGTTTGCAATGGTGATCTGTTACCTGTCAGATTTTTATACAATTAATTCAGAGGTAACTTTTCACTTATGTTTTTCTTCGGGTCAGTCTTCATCAAAACTTAAGATTCTAACATCCCCCTCTGAAGGTACTTCATCACATTATCATTCCTCAAATCACGCTTCTACGTCTTCTTCTTCTTCTCCCAGTCCACCATATTCCCCTCTCTATTTTCACTCACCCTCTCATTCCTCTCCCCAACGCTCACCTTCCAAGCCTACTAGTTCTTCTCTTCATATCTCTCATTATCCATCTCCTCCCACCTTCAAACATCCTAGCCCTTCTCCTAGCAATAGCCATCATTCACCACAAACCACACCGCCAACACCTCCGGACACTCCTACCGCTAACCCTTCCCCTAGCGCTAGCCCACAAACATACGCCTCACCCCCCTCAACAACCAAAGTTCCAACACCTCAAGCAACCCCTATCGCTAGCCCCTTTCCTAGCGATAGCACCAATACTTCACCACCAATACAGCCAATCTCTATCGCTACCACCACTACTCACCCTCCTTCTCCTCCCATCTCTTCCCACATTCCTGACCAACCCTCTTCACCTACCCCTGCCCATGATGATGACAAAAAGGGGGAGAAACACATAGAGAAAAATGTGGAACAAACTCTGAAGGATTCCATGATAGCAAAAGAAGCTGAGAAAGTAATCATAGAAATAGCACGCTGCTATATGAAATTAGAGGAACACAGAACCCCTCCTCCAGAAAAGAGAAAGAAGAAAGCATCAGCTGACAGCCTAAAAGGGAAAAGGACCAAGAGGAAAGCAAGGAAAGATATATCCTTCAAAGTTATTCCAAGGCTCCCTCAGAAGTTACTTCAGTTAGAGCTCCAACGATAAAAAAGACAGCTCCAAAGCCAAAGGCCAAAGCATCAAAAAAGCTATCTCTTCCTCCAGAATTGTCAAAAGAAGACAAGAAAGTCATAGCTGAGATCTTAAAGCAAGATAAGAAAGAAGCAGCTAAAGCAAAGAGGGCAGCTGCTAGGCCAGATAAGAAAGCAATTACGGTACTCTTAAGGCAAGACAAGGAGGAAGCCAAAAAAGAAAGAATTAGAAGATGCTTTAGTAAAAGAAAAAGATGCTAAGGATAAGTTGGTTGCATTGAAGGCTGCTTATAAAGCAAGAAAGGCTAAATTGGCTGCATGAAAGGTACAATATGAGGAACAGAAAAAGGCTGAAGCAAGAAAGAAGGAGATTGGTAAAGGCAAGAAACCCTGGGTCTACAAGAGAAGATTCCGCAAATCCAAGGGTGGCTCTTCAGGTATTTCCATCAGAGAACTAGTTCAGAAAACTGAAGAAGAAAGAGCTAAGGTTGGCCCTAAGAGCATTGACGAAGACAAATTCTTCTACTCAGATTCTGAGCTATCTGATTATCCTGAGGAAGAGTATTATGCCACAGCCTCTGGAGAGAATTTTAACAATGATTACACCCTATCTTTTAGAAATTTCTCTGAATACCAATCATACTTAGCTAGTCATGACATCTCTGATTTTAACTTTGATTTTGAAATTTCTTTTGAGAGGCCAACTTATGAATATGAACTTGAAAAGTCTGACTCTGATAAGTCAGAATAAGATTGTACATTCTTCATATCAATGTCTGCTCTGAACATACTTATATCATATGCTCTGTACATGCATTACCATTATCTTATGTTCTGCTATATGCTTTTGCTGATATATATTTATGCTCTGAACGTGCTTGGTTTACTTATGTTTTGTCATCATCAAAAAGGGGGAGAATGTTAGAATCTTAAGTTTTGATGAGGACTGGCCCCATAGATAATATAAGCAAATAGAGTGTAAGTTACCTCTGAATTAAATCAAGTAAAATATGATAGGTAACAGATTACTATCGCTAGAGTTAAAGTCTATCGCAAATGAAAAGCCTAACAATAGCTAATGGAAACTTAGCTGAATATCTAAAGAAAATATCTCTATCGCTAAGTGTATCCCTACCGCTAATAGACAAAGAACCATAGCAAATGAAGACTTAGAAATAACAAAGTTAATATCTATCACTAAGTCCTTCACTATAGCTAAAGAAATATCCTATCGCTAGAAGTTCACTAATAACATGGATAAATGAAAGGATGAACAACTAGCAAAGAAATGAATCAAGTCCTTGAGCTATTGGAATCAACTAGCAGCTGCTATCGATAACAAGATTAGCTATAGATATCTAAATACTTAAGGAAATAACAAGTTACTCAGATAGCTAGACAAACTTACGATAACAAAGGTCACTAGCGATAATGCATCTAGCTATCGATAGGAGAATGCTCATTGTGATAAACAAACTAATAAGCCGATACATTGAGCTAATGGACTAAGCTTGCGATAAAATCTGCTGTGCATTACATGATTACTTGTTCAGCTAACAGCTCAAGTACAGGAATTATGCTATGCAGTTAGCGATAGCAAAGCATGCTAGCGCTACTGGAAAAGTTGCTATGCAAGTACAGTTGGTACAGATGCTCAGAACGCTCAGTTTACATCTTTCTTAGCTCACCCTACGCAAGAGTAGTTGAAGCTAGAGCATAAAGTTAACCTCGATGAAGAAACTGCATTAAATGTCAACGGCTATGAGCTCTCAACGACCATATTCAAACAGCCTCATGAAGATGAAACGTAATGGCAAATCTAAGAAGAGATATAAATACAGAACTTGAGCATTTATAAAAAATAAACGAAAAACAAAAGAATATTTACAAACACATTCATTGCTCTCTGTTTCTAGTATTTATTGTTCTCAGTGATTTTATCTGTACTTAAGTGATTATCATAATCTGTTCATTAAGTGAACTTTATTATTGAAATCCTCTACTGTTTGAGGTTGTTCTAAAGCTTGGTGCTTTGAGAACAAGGTAGTAACCTTACAGGTAGTAAGGGGGAGTGTTTAGAGAGATTCTAAAACTCTGTAAAGGTTGACAGGTGAACCTGTGTTGTAAAACCTGTGGTTAGTGGAACCCAACGAGGAGTTGGAGAACTGGACGTAGGAAGTGTTGGCCGAACCAGTATAAAGATTGTGTTGCTTTAATTATTTTGTAATTTTCAGAAGCACAATTCACCCCCTTGTGCGATTTCCATTCTCACTTGTTCTCCTACTCTCTCTTCCTTATGCTTTAGCATGTTTCTAGGATTCTAGGGCTTGTTTCTTCATTTGGATGTAATTTCTATGAATTATCTTTTGTTAGAGAGTGGTTGAAACACTTATAGCTTGTTTCCATTTGTGTATGCTTGACATTTGTTGTTCATTTACTTAAACTTTGTTTGAATGTATGGATTCATGATTTTGAATGAATTTTTTAGTTAATATTTGTGCTATTTGAGGATTCTCATTTAGTAGACCACTTTGTCAAGTATTTGCATTTGTGAATTGGCTATTGAGTCTGTTAAGTTGCATGAGTGGCATTGGCCTTCTATCCTTGTGTTTTAATTTATTATGTGGGATTCCAGTAATTAATTGAACCCTAGGATTAATTAAGTAGCAATTTTGTATCCCGGTTGTCGGATTAATAGCCCCTTACAATTAACAAACTCACCTTGGTTTTTAAGCTTAATCAACTCGGTGTTGGAGGGATTAGTAAGTGGGATTCCGGTACTAATTCACCCAATTCGAGCTTAGCCTAGAGGGATCCCTCTAGGGGCCTTTTTAATGAACCAAAGAACTTCCTAAAAACAAATTGAAGCAATGATTGTCTTAAGTCTCTATTCACCAAGGGTTACTCCACCCCATTTAATCCAAATCTCACTTTAAATCCAATCTCAATTCTTTCTTGAACATACAACACTTTTTGTAACACCCCAAGTTTTAGAAAATAGGAAATAAGGATTTATTTAAGGTATTGGGAAGTCATTTAGGAATTAAAAAGCCTTATAAATAAATTTATGAGGTCATATGTATTTTTAATAATTTCTAACACTTAATTTCTTTATTTATTGAGGAAAAATAATTAGATGATAAACTTTAATTTGGAAATTTGAGGAAAAACTATTTTGAGGCCCAAATAAATTTATGGGTAAGAAAATATCTAATCTGATATGAGAATTAATTTTAGGAAATTAATTTTTTCAGATAAGGACCAAACTGAAAATAATAGAAAGATTAAGAATAGGGACTAAATTGAAAAGAACAGAAGTTAAAAGGGCAGAAACAAAATTAATTCATAACCCTTATAAAATCAGACCCTTCCTTCCTTCCTTCCTCATTTTCCGTTTTCCCTCTCTCTCTCGCTCAATCTCTCTTGCTCTCTCCGTTCTGGGAATTCCTCAACGAGCTTCGGTGGCAACGGTGGCGATCTTCGACGTCGGGGAGCTCGAATCGGCCATGCAATCATGGATTTAGAATCTTGTGAGCCTTTTCTCTTCGTTTCTACCCTTGGTTCTTTTGATTATTGCCGTTTTGGGAGGAGGGTTTGATCGGGCTTTTGAGTTTCGGGTGGTTTGTACCGAATAAATCAAAGACAAGGCTTACAAGTCATGTTTCCCCAAAGAAATTTATACATGCATGAAGGTTTTGGTTGGATTTCGAAATTATTTGATTAAAAGTTACTATTCATTCTTGAAGAAGCGTCAGATTCTGACTCTAATAGGGTGAAATCAGTAATTAAAGGTTTATAATAGCGTTTAAAGGGTACTCTAAAGTTGTTTATGGTTGTTGCATGTGCTCAATCAGATTTGTGTTGAGAAAATTGAGTTCTTTAGTTTCTGCTCTGTTTTGGATTTGGTGATTTGAGCTTAAAATTCATTTAAAATTGTATTGGATTTTTATTTTATTGAATGTCAGTGAATGATATGGTTGTTTCGATTCAGACCCAAATATGTCAAAAATAGTGACTTCAAAGTAAAAATAAATAAATTAAAGCTGATTCTTAGGCCTGTATGTTTAATTCTTTGTAAATGGTTCATGTGGCTTCTCATTTAGATACGACCCTCTCTTTGTTCTGGAATGAGACATGTCATTCATTGTACCTAATGTTTCGTGAGCCATAACTATAGATTTATCAATGTAGATTTAGGCGAACAAAACCTGCTTGACCATGTCGTATTTCTTTTAATTGGTCCAGAATTCGAATAATGTGAATTCTTATAGTGTGGTAAATTTAGTGACGCTGCCACAATTTGGGAAGTATATTTAAGCACAAATATTCAACCAATTGTTTCCTATCAATAGACGTAGACATCATGATGCTTTCTATTTGACTAGTGTGGATTAAATTGTTTGAAAGTACCTCATGGTAAAAGTACTTGATTAATCCTTCATCTGATTGAACTGCCCTAGCCTGCATGAAGTCAGTCACATGTTTTGGGTGTTTCTAGCTTCTAAGATGTCTCAAAATTCAGATTCTCAAATACTTCATAGACCTCTAAGTTCTATTCAAAGCAAGTTGATGATTCTCAGTCATTTAGGCAACTTTGAAAATCATTTGTTTCTCAAGGGTAAGGCTGAATCTTGATTTAGCCAATGTTCTTAAGAAAGGGTTATAAAGACTGAGAAATACTTGAGTTATGTAGAGGGTTACCAAAAATCTAGAAATATTGTTAGAGAATTGATTATAATATGCTGTTATATTTTTAAAAGTTAGAAGTATGAGTAACAGTGAAATGATGTGAATCGTGAGATTGGATGTGTATTCATGGTTGAGAAGTTCAGTAAGGGCTTGTCCGTATTTTTTAAGTGAATAAAGGAAATGGATGTTTTAAGGTTTCAAACGCTAAATGACGTAGATATGATTAAAGGTTTTGAAATATTAACTTAAATAAGAAGCTTTTTAAGGTTGTTTGAGGATGATAATTTTCAGAATCTGGATTGTTTTTATTGTGACTTGGAAGTTCATTATAACAGTAATGAATTAGTGGAAAAGTTAAAGTTAAATATGAAAATAGTTTATTGAAAAGTTTTAGAGGTACAATACGAAGTTGTAAGATATTTTCCTTGGAAGCTTTTGTAATTTCTGAAACTATGATTGAAATTAGCTGCGAGATTCTAGAATAAGTTAATTGGAAGAATTGAGTTTCCATATGTGTTCTGAATAAACTAGTACATAGATCATGTTTAGAGACATTAACTAGTGACAAAATGAAACTGACTGGAATTTTTAGATTTAAACAAAGAGGCTTTGTAAATTATGTTTGCTGTGTAAAGTGATGGCATCTAAGAAATTAGGATTTAAGGCTGATTGTGAATTTATTATGAGTATTAAATCTAGGATGCTAGCTAGTGAAGATGCTTAAAGAAGTTTCTATAGAAACTATTGGTCAAACATTGAGAATAAGAAGTACTAATTGGAGTAAAGTAATTCAAAGTGACCTTTTAATCTTAAATAGTCAAGATAGTTATAGTAAATTATAATGATTCATAGATATAAATAGTGGGGTAGTCACAAGCATATTAGGACTCGAGAGAGACGCTTAGTGTAAATATAGAATTACATATATTAACTTACTCTTGTTATAATATGATGTGTAGATAGGCTTTGAAATTGGTATGAGTTCACCAATGTAACAGACAGGAATGCACAAGAGGGGGGTGAATTGTGCTTTCAAAAATTAATTATGAAATGACAACACTGTTTATACTGGTTCAGCCCAAACTTGGCCTACGTCCAGTTCTCCAACTTGCAGTTGGGTTCCACTAGTTCCTCAAGATTCAATCAAGCTCTTGACAGCCTTTACAAGTGACAGCAAGAACTACCCTCTTTACTGATCACTCCCCCTTACACTTTGTAAGATTACACCCTACTCTTAAGATCCCACTATCTTAAGAGTAAATCTCACTTTGATAATGAATACAATATGATTGTTCACTCAATTGAACAGATTGTGTTACACACTGAAGAGTATGAAATCAATGAATGTTGAGAGTATTGAATGCAGTAGATACAGATAATCAATGTGGCAATCAATTCTATTAACTAACTTCTTCCCAATAGCATTTATAGTTTCTCTTAAAAATATATCCGTTGAGAATATGGCCGTTGAAGTTCTCAAGGAAGGTTGAGAAGTCTGGTGGAGTAATGGTGATGAAATCTGCTATGCATTTACTCTATTGTACTTGCTTTTGCTTTAGCTCATCTTTCTTCTTCTATCGCTGACAGAGTAGGTGAGCTCCAACGGCTCTTTTGATCAACTTGTGTGTTAACGTTAATTTCCATAAGTAGGTCTGAACAACTCTGTACTTTGAAAGCTAAAAATAGGCTTGACCATTGATTTTGAATATTTTCTATCGCCACTTCGATTACATGCCTCTGATCGATCACAGGAGCTGTTGTCTAATCGATTACACATCGATTACCTATAGATTATAGCCTGCATCACTGAACATCAGATTAGTAATTCATGCGCCTCATCGATTACAGGGAGGCCTGATCGATTAGGCAGATTTGATCGATTACACATATTTCTCTAATCGATTACAAACAGATTACATTCAGATTACTCAATCTTCTTCTAATCGATTACATGGCTCTAATCGATTAGCCAATTGCTTCTTAATCGATTACTGAACTCTTATCGATTAGACTGGGATCTCTTAATCGATTACATGGCTCTAATAGATTAGGCTAACATTTTCTCATCGATTACAGGGACCTCTAATCGATTGGGCGCTATATAGATTGAACTTGTTTCATCTCTAATCGATTAGGCTAATTTCACTCATCGATCACAGGAGCCTCTAATCGATTGGGCGCTATCTGATTCTTCTCTAATCGATTGGGCTTAAGTTATTTGACTTGTAGTCTATCCCTGATCGATTGCTTAAGACTTAGAAATCTCTATCAGATTAAGCCTAAGATATTTCTGATCTTATCATAGCCCTTCCCTATGCCTAAGCTATGTTTAGTTATCATCAAAACCTATCATTCTAACATTCTCCCCCTTTTTGATGATGACAAAACAATAGATTTAGATAAACAAATAACTAGGCCGGAAGAGACAGAAATAGGAAACTGATAGTAAACATATTATAAACCATAAGTCAGATGATACAATAGACATATAATTGATAAGGTAATAAAAACAATACACAAAGAAAACACTGGAAAGCAAGTAAATATGCAATGTATGAGTGATGCATATGGGGATAGTCAAGGGTGATGGAAGATTTCTAGATCAGTCAGAATCAGTGTCATCCTTCCAATTTGATGTGTCCAGATCATAGTCCCCAGACTCAATGCTAATTCCTCCAGAGTCAGTTGATGGATCTTCAAGTATTTCAGACTCAAGTTCTATCTCTACCTCCTTTTTCTTAGCAGGGGCTTTCTTCTTCTTGGGAGCAGCTTTCTTCTTAGGAGGAGATGGAGGAGGAAGCAACGACAAAAGCTCATCCAACTTAGATGGACGTTTCTGTTTCTTCTTAGGAGGAGGTTTGACAGATTTTCCTTTCCCTTTAGGTGCAACTTTCCTCTTTGAAGTTAGCTGCTAAGCAGGCTTAGGTTCTTCAATTATGATGCCTTTTGTTGCCCTGGTACTCCTTCTTGGCATTTCTTTGATAGCTGGCTTAGGGGCAACTTTCTTGATTCTTTTCCTTTTATCAACAGACTGAACTTCTTGCCCCTCCTCTTCCTCATCAGATTTTAGAAATTCTGATGTAGTCTGAATAGGATCCACCACTTTCTTCTGACCAGACTTTTTAAACTTAACTTGCCTCTGGACACCCCATTTAGGAAATACAGGCTGAGGATCATGATGTTTCTTTTCTGAATCAGCCAACTCAACCTTTGCTGCTTCTCTGTCCTCCATTTCTTTTTGGCTCTGAGCCAAGGTCTGACAGAGTTCTTCAACTTGCTGATGCAACTCTTCTGCCTTATGAAGATAATGAGGCAATAAATCAACAGCAACAGGTTTAGGTTCCCCTTCATACAGTACCATAGCCATCTCTAAATTTTCTTCCAGAATATTATCAGCATTTTCTGGAGGAACATTGGTGGTGACTTCATGTTCAGAATCTGAGGCATCTTCAACTACAACCTCTTCTTCAGCCATGCTTAATTTGATGGCCTCTGCAAGCTCATGAATTTCCTCAAGGGTCTGGCTCATGGTGACTTCCTCAGGAATTTGAGGCATCTGAGGAATTTCAGAAGCAATAGATGAGAGAATAGAAGCAGCTTCCACAGCCTTTTCTTGAATCTGACTGCTTTCTCCAGGAGTTGGTACACTGAAGATCTTCTCCCCCTTTTTGGCATCATCAAAGGAAGGAAGGGAGGATTCCAAAACAGCTTTCCCTTTTCTGGTATAGGTCTTGGCAATGTCAAGTTTAGGAGAGGGTTGGGGTGAAGATGGTGGCTGGGAAGGTGGTGGAGGAGGAGGTTGTTGAGGAGGTGCAGGATGGGAGGCAGGGGTAAGGATGTGATCAGGGGAGGATGGAGGGTCTGGATGATCTGAAGAACTGGAGGAAAGGTGTTTAGAGGGAAAGGAGGGTTTAATGGTGAAGGAGAGTGTTTGGATGAAGGGTGTTGAGGAGGGTGTGGAGGAGAGGGATGTGAGTGAGAGGGTGAGTAATGAATGGGAGAAACCTGATGTGCCTCATGGCCAGGAAATGGAGATAAGGGAGAGCCTGGGAGGTTGATCTGATAAGATTTTCTGAGAATGTCCTCCAACCCCACAAGTCTATTGTGCAAGAACTTGTGCATGTTTACCATAGCATCATATCCATTAAAAATGGTCATGGTGCTTTCCTTGACAGATTTCACCACAGAGTCATTCAAGGCAGCCACTAATCTTTTGAGCAATCGATCCTCCAGGGCTTGATGCTCCATAGACACTTCTTCCACCATTCTGGCTGAAACTCTCTCAACCAGATCATCAATAATATTTGCAGGAAGGGAAACTCCTGGAGCTGGAAGAGATGTAGAAGGGGGAGGATGAGTCTGTGGTGCAGGGTGAGTCTGTGGTGCAGGGCTCACAGGAACATGTCCCTGGACTGGAATGCCTTCTGATCCAAATTCGGCTTGAGGTTGATCCTCTTCAATATGAATGGTAGGATCAGGCTGAGAAGGAATCTGTCCAAAGGGAATCACCCCCATCTTCTTCAGATTTGTCAGATCAAACTTGGGTGGTTCTTTATTCTGTTCTCCTTCAAGCCAGAAGATTTTGTTGTTGCAGAGGATGAAAGACACCAGTTGAGCAAAAGGAAGAGTGGTTTTCACTGTCTTAGTCTTGTGAAACCTCAAAAATTCTTCACAGATAACTTGTCCAGGGTTGATGGGAATTTTGTTGATCAGCATGGGCAGAATAGGATTATCAATGTCCAGAATGAGAGAAAAGTTTCCTGCCTTGTTGACCATGCATCTGGAATAGGCATAATGAAGAATCCTATAAGCAGGAGGCAATTGAGCAGGTGTCAGGTTTCCCTTGATGGGACTTATTGGCTGATAGATCTGCCTGAGTTCTTCATCTGAAAATTTATTTCTTATCTGCCAGGTGTTGTACTCTTCCATATTAGGCCCATCCATATGAAGTCATTGGTTTAAATTCTTCCAATCAAAAGAGAAGGCCTTGCCTCTGACTTTGGAAGATATTGTAATTCCTGTGACTTTCCCTTCTGTTTCAATGACATGAATCTTCATGCTGGAATAGAAGGCCTTGATAACCTTCTCATTGTAGTGGTTCTGGATTCCTATCCAATGCTTGTAGGGTGCCAACCACTCAGTCACAGGGAAGCCATTCTTCTTCAGATAATCAACATCAACAAAACCACACCTTGGTTGCAAGGCTCTCCTCTGAATATCTTCTGAGGCTTCCTCAATAGGATCCTGGGCAAATGATAAATCAATGGGAACTTCTGTATCCCCTGAAATAAGCTCTCTGACTCTGACTGATGAAGGACTTTTGTGTTGAGGTTTGGATGCAGAGCTACGGGTTTTGGCCATTTGAGGTGATGGTTGAGAGGTTGAGGGAATAGGATTTGAGGGTGGAGAAGGATGTCTGTAGGTTAATGCTGGGTCTCCTTGGGGTAATGAAACTGTATCAGGGACAATCTGGGCTCTATAGTTCGTTGGGATACGCATCTTGGGTGCCATGGGTAGAGGTTATATAGAGGATTGAGGGTTATGTCTGTTAAGTCGAAGGGTTATAACTGGTTTAGGAGGAGTTATGTCTGGTAATGATTCGAATGATGGCAACAGTTATGATAATCACGAAGGGATTTGATGGTTCGAACGTTAGGGTTTAAGAGAAGATGAAGAGAGAATGCTTTAGAACAAATGCAATATGGTGCGAAATGATGCTTCAGATGCACATGTCAAGTTTATATGAGAGAGAAATCACAGAAAAACATGTAACTGTCAGAGAAAGTGTACGTTACAAAAGTTACCGTTGACGCCTAATCGATTACACATACTGAGTAATCGATTACAGGGAGTAGTCTCTCATCGATGAGATGCGTCTGATCGGTTAGGGTTGCTGTGATCGATAGTTCCAAGCTGAGTAATCGATGCCCAATCGATTACTCCTTCCTTGTGATCGATCAGACAGTTCTGATCGATTATGCCTCTTTCCGTAATCGATCCTTCTTTTATTCTCTAATCGATGCCTAATCGATTACAGGGCATGTTCTGTAATCGATTAAGGTTACCTGATCGATTGGACGCAGAGCCTGCAAAAACTCTATTTTGATACTCCGATGCCTAAGTTAGTATTAGATCATCAAAAACATGAAATAATTCAGATAAATTGATAATTTTAATACAAACTTATAACTCATTGGGATTTACCATTCCCAATTCTCTTTTGATGAACATGAATTGTCCAGTTTCTAAGGGCTTAGTGAAAATGTCAGCCAGCTGCAAGTGTGTTGAAATAAATTCCACTCTGACATCCTTCTTTGCACATGATCTCTGATGAAATGATGCCTTACATCAATGTGCTTTGTTCTTGTGTGATGTACAGGATTTTTGGCTAGGCTGATAGTGCTTGTATTGTCACAGAGGATTGGAGCTTCTGGAAACTCCATCCCTAGATCCTCAATTGATGCTTGAGCCATAGAACTTGAGCACAACAGGTTGCAACAGCTATATATTCAGCTTCAGTAGAAGATAGAGAAACACATGTTTGTTTCTTGCTTGCCCAAGAGACTAAGGATCCTCCAAGATATGCACATTGACCACTGGTACTCTTTCTATCAGTTTTGTACCCAGCATGATCTGAATCTGAGTAAGCCATGAGATACTCCTGAGTTCCTTTTGGATACCACAGCCCCAGCTCCTGAGTTCCTACCAGATATCTTAAGATTCTTTTAACACATGTGTGATGCATTTCTTTAGGATTAGCTTGATATCTAGCACATACTCCCACACTAAATTGAATATCTGGTCTGCTGGCAGTCAGATATAAGAGAGAACCAATTAGACCTCTATATGTTGTTTTATTGAAGTCCTTTCCTTCTACATCAGCATCCATTACTGCTGTGGAGCTCATAGGAGTATCTTCTTCCTTGGACAGATCCATTCCAAATTTCTTCAGAATTTCCTTTACATACTTTGTTTGAGAGATGAAAATCCCATCCTTTCTTTGTTTAATCTGAAGCCCAAGGAAGAAGTTGAGTTCTCCCATCATGGACATCTCGAATTCTCCCTGCATGATCTTTGAAAATTCCTCACAGAGAGATTCATCAGTAGCACCAAAAATAATGTCATCTACATAAATTTGTACAACAAGCATGTTTTTCTTTTTATGTAAAATAAATAGAGTAGTGTCTACTTTTCCTCTTGAAAAACCTTTTTCTACTAGAAAATTACTCAACCTTTCATACCAGGCTCTTGGTGCCTGTTTGAGTCCATATAAGGCCTTTTTAAGCTTAAAGACATGATCTGGTTTAGTGGCAATTTCAAAACCAGGAGGTTGTTCAACATATACTTCTTCCATGATATAACCATTAAGAAAGGCACTCTTTACATCCATTTGATAAAGTTTGAAATTTTTGAGGGATGCATAAGCTAATAACAGTCTTATTGCTTCCAATCTTGCAACTGGAGCAAAAGTCTCTTCATAATCAATACCTTCTTCTTGGTTATATCCTTTAGCCACAAGTCTTGCCTTATTTCTGACAGCAGTCCCATGTTCATCAAGTTTGTTTTTGAAAACCCATTTAGTTCCGATAATAGGATAATTTGAAGGCCTTGGAACTAAATCCCAAACTTGACTTCTTTCAAATTGATTAAGTTCTTCTTGCATTGCAGTTATCCAATCACAATCTTCTAAAGCTTCTTCAATGCAAGTGGGCTCAATTTCAGAAATAAATGCAGAGAAATGTATTGCATTTTGAGTTTGATGTCTGGTTCTAACTCCTTCATTAACCTCACCAATGATTTGGTCAAGTGGATGATCCCTGTGATGTTTCCATGCTGATGGTCCAGCTGGTGCATCATGTGAATCATCCTCTTGTCTCTCCTCATGAGATTCATCTAGTGGAATTAATGATTGAGTAGAATTTTTAACCCTCTTTTGAAGAACTGATTCATCTTCTGGTGTAATATTCTGCTCAGAGTCAGTTTCATCAAAGACTACATGAACTGACTCTTCAACAGTGGAAGTCCTTTTATTGAAAACTCTATAAGCCTTACTTCTACTAGAATAGCCAATGAAAATTCCAGAATCAGATTTTGGATCGAATTTACCTAGATTTACCTTCCCATTATTGTGGATGAAGCATTTGGAACCAAACACCTTAAGATGGCTTACATTTGGCTTTCTTCCTTTGTACAGCTCATATAGAGTTTTGTCCATTCCCTTTCGAATGTAAGCTCTGTTTAAGATGTAGCATGCAGTATTCATCGCATCTGCCCAGAATACTTGAGATACTCCTTTTTCATTGAGCATTGTTCTGGCCATCTCAGTGAGTACTCTGTTCTTCCTTTCAACCACTCCATTCTGTTGAGGAGTTCTAGGGGCTAGGAAATTGTGATTGATTCCATTTTCTTTGCAGAGATCTAGAAAATCTTGGTTCTCAAATTCTCCTCCATGGTCTGTTCTGATTGAGCTGATTTTCTTGTCTTTCTCATTCTGCACTTTCTTAGCAAACACATAAAAAGCATCAAAAGTTTCATGTTTGGAGGAAAGAAACATAGTCCAAGTGAACCTAGAATAGTCATCCACAATCGAAAGAGTGTACAGACTTCCTCCTAGACTCTTCACTCTTGCTGGACCAACTAAATCCATATGAATTAGTTCCAGAGGTCTAGTAGTGGTAACTTCCTTCTTAGGTTTAAAAGAGGACTTTGTTTGTTTACCCTTTTGACATGCTTCACACACCAAATCAGATTTTACTTTCATATTTGGTATCCCAATAACCAAATCCTTTTTAATTAATTTCTCTAATTGAGACATATTAACATGAGCTAATCTTTTATGCCATAGCCAACAATTATCAGAATTGCTAATAAAACATTTTTCAGAGAGATGCTGATTTAAATCTACTACATACAGGTTTCCATTCCTGTTGGCTTTCAATCTGTAATTTATATTTGATTTGTCTATAGCTAATTCACTCTTATCTACTATGAAACATTCCTCTGAGTCAAAAATTACCCAGTTACCTCTGTCAGTACTTTGACTGACACTCAGCAAATTGTGACAGAGACCTTCCACAAGATAGATATCTTTAACTGGACCAATGCCTCCTTTTCCAGTGATTTTACCAGATTGATTTCCTCCAAAACTCACTTTGGCACCATCCTTTAAAATCAGGTTGTCCAATTTTTCTTTATCTCCTGTCATGTGTCTTGAGCACCCACTGTCAATATACCATTTTGCGTTGTTGGATGCTTTGAGACATACCTGCACATACTAAACAGTTTTAGGTACCCAAATTTTCTTGGGTCCTTTGGGATTAGTTTGCTGCCTCTGGTCCAAGTGGACTCTAGGCTGATGTATCCCTTTGGGAACCCACTTGTATGATTTTGATAATCCATATTTCTTAGGATAACAAGTGGATTCAGAATGACCTTTTCTATTACAGTAATTGCAGAAAGAGAAGGGTGATGAGTATTCTGAAGCTTTTCTGAAAAATTTCATGTATGATTTCTCTTTTGGTACAAATCTGTTTTCTTTCAAATTTTTGGGAATTGAATCATACCCTATTCCAGTTTTATCTCTATATGCCTTTTGATTCATTAGCATGATATCAAGAGTTTCTGTACTCTTGGTGAACTTCTTTAGAATTTCAGAAATTTTTCCATTTTCTTTTCGAAGAATTTCACAGTTGTTGCAATCAGAATCTTCTTGAGAAATCTCTTCTGAAATCTGTTTACATTTCTCACAATCAGATTTTTCAGTTTTCTTTTCAAGTTCTTTGTTTTTCTTTCTCAGAATAGATACTTCTTTTGCAAGTTTTTCAAATTCAATAAGTATATCATCATAAGCATCTTGAAGCTCTTGAAAAGATGAGTTAGTAGGATATACCTCACTATCAGATGATTCCTCTTGAGCCACTAGGCAGAGGTTGGCTGCTTCCTCAACATCACTAGTCTCCTCATCTGAACTGTCTCCCCATATAGATGAAACGTATGCTTTCTTTCTGCCTTGGAATTTCTCCTTCTTTTTCTCTTTTTCTTTAAATCTTTGAAGACTTGGACATTCAGCCTTGAAGTGTCCAGGCTTCTTACATTCATAGCACACAGGAGCATTTTTCTGAGGGTCCTTTCTGATGTTGCTTGAGCCACCTCTCTGGTATCTTCCTCTATTTCTGAAGAATTTTTTAAATTTTCTGACCATAAAAGCCATCTCATCATCATCCAGTTCCTCCTCATCTTCCTCATCCTCATCATCTTTTGTAGAAGCTGTTAGCGCAAGATTCTTTTTCTTTTTATCTCCATAGAGTTCTCTTTGCACTTTAATAGTTGTTTCATACTCAGCTAGACTTCCAAACAGTGACGTGATGGAGCTCATGGATTCTCCTCTCATTTCTTGGATTGCTGCAGCTCAAGTGGTGATAAGCGAGTCATCTAGAATGCCTATAAAGTGGGAGGTCCAGAGATCGAACCCCAGGGTGCGCCAATGACACGGCCTCCTCCCTGAAATGCTGCAGCATTGGGTCGGGTCTGCGAGAGCGGCCCTGGACTTCTCTACAATACCTGAGTTGGGCTTGCCAATACCGGGGTGACCCAGAGATGGGCCCCTGGGGTGCCCAACATGGTGGGTTCAGTAGCTGCCAATGCTGGACTCAACAAAAAGGTGCTTTTTGGGGGAAGCACAGCAGTATACTATACTCCCCAAATGGGCCCCTGCTGCCACAGTACTGGGCCCCAACTTACACGAGGTCCAATGCCCCTCTCGGTGGCCACGTCCCCACGCTGCAGCGTGCCTGGGCAGAGGCATCAAAACTAGTCAAATGCTTGCCCAGAGGGATCGAAGTCGAGACCTCGTGCTATCATCCCACTTAAGCTGCCACTTAAGGGGATGGCCTTTACCACTAGACCTGCAGCTCAAGTGGTGAAGGCCATCCCCTTAGGGGGGTGATAGCACGAGGTCTCGACTTCGAATCCCACTAGGGCTGCAGCCTGGGGAAGAAGCGCGAGAGCGCATTGGACCTCGTGTAAGTTGGGGCCCAGTACCGTGGCAGCGGGGGCCCATTTGGGGAGTATAGTATACTGCTGTGCTCCCCTCAAAAAGCGCCTTTTTGTTGGGTACTGACAGTGGCAGCTATCAGCCCACCATGTTGGGCACCCCAGGGATCCACTCTCGCTTCACCCCGGTATTGGCAAGCCCAACTCAGGTATTGTAGGGAGGCCCAATGCTCTCTCGAGACCTTCATCCCCAGGCTGCAGCCCTGGTGGGATTCGAAGTCGAGACCTCCCACTTTATAGGCACCTTAAGTGCCTCGCTTATCACCACTTGAGCTGCAGCTCAAGTGGTGATAAGCGAGGCACTTAAGGTGCCTATAAAGTGGGAGGTCTCGACTTCGAATCCCACCAGGGCTGCAGCCTGGGGATGAAGGTCTCAGCTCAAGTGGTGATAAGCGAGGCATCTAGAATGCCTATAAAGTGGGAGGTCCAGAGATCGAACCCGTGGGTGCGCACGATGACAAGTGCCTCCTCCCACAAATGCTGCAGCATTGGGTCGGGTCCGTGAGAGCGGCCCCCAACCGAGCTACAATACCTGAGTTGGGCTTGCCAATACCGGGGTGTCCCAGAGATGGGCCCCTGGGGTGCCCAACATGGTGGGTTCAGTAGCTGCCAATGCTGGACTCAACAGCTCCCTAAGACCGACACCCGAGGATAGCTTCCACTACCCCTTGGGTCTAAATTCTTGAAGAGTGGATTCGAGGCGGCACTACACCGATCACACACTCAAAAGTGGTGCTCTTCAAGTACAAGGGGGATAGATAATCTTAGGACCCATTTTATCCTTGAAGTTGGAGTATTTTCATTTAGCATAGGTTTATTTTCATTGTTAATATCCAATCTCAACATTTGTGTCACTCAAATTGGGCGAGAGTGTAACAATCATTGTTTGACCAGGTTTTGGACCAAATCCTCATGGGAACGATACTTTACTTATCACTTTATTACTTAGCGCGACCCGTGCACTTGCGGCGCAGGGCGAACAAATTGCCATCGCTAGTCAAAAAGCATTATCGATAGCAAAGTCAGCTATCGATAGCTAGAAGGAGAGTGATAAATCTGTCACTTGCTCAGCGTGGGATCATGCCTGCTAGCGATAACAGATCTTATTAGTGATAACAAGTCACTTAAGTCAAAATGTGAAACATTAGTAGATGTTCTTCATTAATGGTAAACTCTAAACTTATAAACCTAGGTCATTTGCATCTGCATTCATCATTCACAAACATTCACTTTCTCTTCTACTCCAAACACTCTCTAAGAACTCCAACACATACATTCTTGGATCTCTTCTCTCAAAACCCTAAAATGGCTAGAACCAAAGTTCCCAATGTCCAGGCAACCTCTAGCGATAATCCATCTCCCAAATCCGCTAGCAAGAGGTCGCGTGCTCAGAAAAGCATCTCGTTCTCCAAAGAAATAGTTGAGAGAAACCCCAAAAGGCAAAAAGAAACCTCCGTTGGTATACCTTATCTAAAAAACCCCCTTTCAGCTCCAAGCGCATTCTTCACAGAAAAAGGAACCCTAGATCGGGTTGCAGTCTGGGTAGATTTGGAATACTTCAAGCAGCAAGGTTTTGACTTAGACGCATGGCTGCTTTCCTACAAGAACTGGTTGAATGTGAAGAATGACTACAATGAGGAAGTACTGAGATCTTTCTACTCTAGTCTGAAAGCACTCCCAGAATACAAGTAAGGGAAGCTCGTGAATGTCTCCTTCGAAGCCATTGTGAGAGGAAGAGGCATCGTCTTTGGATGGAAGACCATCAACAGGATTTTGGGGATTTCTGGGGAAGAATACAACCAATGGTATATGCCTGAGAAGTATCCAGAGGAAGAGCTAGAGGAGATCCATGAGACCAAAACCAACAAGCCAACTGACATGCCTGTGATTAACAGGATCCTCCATTATGTCTATACAAGGATCATGACTCACAAGTCAGGGAACTTCAACAACTTTGCAAAGATTGACAACCTTTGGCTGGCTCATCTCATTCAGAAAGTTCCTCTCAATCCAGGCTAGTTGGTTTGCATGGAGATGCTCAGGTTTATGTCTGACAAATCTGCCAAGGCCCCTTTTCCCTATCCTCAGTTAGTGTCTCACCTCTTGGAATACTCCAAGATCAAGTCATTAGGGGATGGAGAGAACAAGAAGTGTAAACAAGTCACAACCTTCACCCTAAAGAAGATGGGAATTCCAATGGGAGCCAATAGGGGTGTTTCTGGCTCTCAATCTCAAGCTTCTCATGCCTCTGCTTCCTCAGCCCAACCTGAGTCTATTGAAGAAGCTCAATCTAGAAGGGCTCCTCCTCTTCCTGTTGTATCAAAGTCCTCCGTTCTCACCAGGGATGCCATAGAGGAGATCATCTTCAGACTCTCTGCCGAGTTCAATCTTGCTCTAGAAGCTCAGAAAGCAGAGTTGATGAAGCCTATTCAGGAACTTCAAGCTCAAGTGAAGAACTTGGAAGACTGCCTCTTCCTTGTCCCTATCGATATCCAGCAACAGGCAAAGCCTTCTAACCCTCAAGGAACATCACCACACCACTCTCATATTCCTTCCCATCTCAACATCGTTCTCCAAGCCAAACTCACTACTCTCCCTCACCCACTCACCATTTCTCCTCTCCCCTTCACTCCTAACAACCTTCTCCAACTCAACCTCATCACTCTCCCATACCAGAAACTCCCAGGTTCCAACTCCTCAACACATCCCTATCACTACCCCCTCCCTTAGTGCTAGCCACCACTCACAAGACCAACCCTCACCACAAATTCCTATCGCTACCTCCTCTCCTAGCGCCAGTAATCATACCAAACACACTCCCCTATCACAACCAACCCTTATCGCTAACTCTTCTATTAGTGATAGTACTCCTATCCCAGCCACCACCCAAGTAACCTCTAGCGCTACTCATCTTCCTCCCTCTTCACCAATCCTTAGCCACACCCCTCTCACTGGTGATGATGACAAAAAGGGGGGAGAATAATCCAGCTCTTAAGGATGCTGTTCTTGAGGATGCTGAAGAAATTGAGGAAGTGGTCAGAGAAATTGCTCGCAGCTACATGGAATCTGAGGATCATAGGACTCCTCCTTCTCCATCTTCCAATGAGCCTCAAGTTCAAGCTCAAGCTGCTAATGCTCCAGAAGTGGACATTCTTACAAAAGCAGTTGCAATCACACAAAAGCTTAGAATTCCTCCAAGTGTCCTAACTACAGAGCCAATCCTAGTTTCTGTAATTCCTCCTAGAGCTGATGTGGAAATAACAATCCAGGACAAGCCTAGCACGGGAAATAAGGTTTAAGATGATATTCAGAAATTGCTAGTGTATGAGGCTAAGAAAAACAAGAGCAAAGCTGAAGGGGTTGAAAAAGGAAAAGAGCAAGAGGAAAGCCAGAGAATGTGCTACCTTCAAAGTCATCCCAATGGCTACCCCTGAGGCTCCTAAAGCTCAAAGAATCAAGAAAGTGGCTCCAACTCCTCCTCACAAGCTATTAAAAAAAGATAAGAAGGCTATTGCAGCGGTCTTAAGGAAAGACAAGGAGGATGCTAAACAGGCTAAGAAGGCAAAGAAGAAGGCAGAAAAAGAGGCTACTGCTAAAGCTAAGAGAGATGCTACTGAGGCTAAGAGAAAGGCTCAGAAAGAGGCTGTAGAAAGAAGAGAGGAAATTGATCAAGGAAAGAAGACATGGGTATATAAAAGGAGGTTTCACACGTCTGATTGCACTTGATTATTACATGTTTTTATCCACTAATTATAGGAAATTAGCATTTATTCTAAGCTATTAAATGGGGATTTAGGCACTTTTATACTTAGGGTCCAAGATTAGAGAGTTAATTGCATTTTTATTATAATTTGAGCATATTAGGCATTTAACTCATGCATTTATTTTTTTATGGACTTGAAATACTTCACATGTGCTTAAAATTTCCATTGTAGGTGCAACGAATTAAGGTCAAAGCAAGAAGAAAACAAAATAGGAAACTTCTAAAAGAAAAAGGAAATTCTACACAACAAGAAATTACTAATTAGGAAATTGGATTGATTGATTGAACCTAATGGATTGGCCTATAATCCTTCCTAATTGGTAAAATCAACAAGAATAGGAAACTTCTTATTTCAACTAGGATTGGTTGATTGATTGATTGGGTTTGCTTAAAATATTTCCTATTTGTTATTTCTACAAGAATAGGCAACCCTATGCTTGATTGAGGTTAGGAATTTTCCTAATTAATTATCCTACTCACTATTTCCTATCTTGACTAGGTTTCTTGAAGTTTGAGTGATTGGGTCTTCCCCAATCCTTTCCTAGTTGATAATCCTAGTCAGAATAGGAGATCTTAGGCCAATTTGGATTATATATATGTTGCCTAGTGTGCCTAGGAGGGGGGAAGACGAAAATACACATAACAATACATCGATTCTCTCATCTCTTCCACCAATTCCTTCCTCCATTCCACAATCCTTCATCGGTTCACCATGGAGTTCGAGTTACAGATCCTCTCAGGTGATTTCTCCTCCTCTATGAAGAACTAATCCGGCTCGGTGCTCTCTTGGACGACGGGATGATGTGAAGCAAGCTATTCTTCCACTCTAGGGGAGTTTTTCATTAGTTCCAATTATGTAGCTATGGATTTCCATCTATTTCCTTGAGCATTTGTTTTTCTTATGTTTGGATTTCAATTATGTTGAGACTATAGGCTATGCAATTGTTGAATTTCACCTTTGTGTTGTATTGGATCTAGTTGGTTCCATCTATCTTTCAATTGACATTATCTTCATGAGTACTTGTTGATTTTATTACCTATCATTGTGTGTGGTGACTTAGTCCATTTATTTTATCTTGATTATGTCCTTTGGTTGATTTATAGGATTTGAGCATGTTGATGTTGAGTTTCTTCTTTGCATGATTAAGTAATTCCATCAATTAATCTCACCTAAGAAACAATACTATTGATTCAATACAATCGCATGACATAATTGGATAAAGTTCTATACATGTGAGGATTTGATTATAAGCTAATTTTGATTAGTTATTGGATTCGAAGGATATTGAGTAATTTGGATGGGACCCAAGTTATTCTATCTACTAGAACCTATTTCTAGTTAATGTTAGACTATAATTAACCCAGTTGGTCTATTGAGGTTGAGTGGGTTGTCAACGACCTATTCCTTCAATTAAGACTAATTGTTTATTACTTGCATGAGCTTAGTCCAATTATCCCTTAATTCCCCAAGAGTGTGAAGTATATGCTTGCCACATGTCTACCCTAGCCAAGAGAACATCCCATCATTCGCATTCCATTAACCATTCATATTCATCCTAAAAATACCAAAAACAAGTTTTTAATTCTCTTTATGAAAAATACCAAAAATTTCTACTCTTATTCCCCAAGTTTTTATAGCTTTCATTGCATTTAGTTTCCCTAGGATAGTTCAGTAGGCTCCTTGAGAGACGATCCGGGATCACACCACTATAGTGCAATCCTTGGTAAAAATTATATTTTGCATTTGAACCCCAAGGCGTATTAGGAACGGTTCAAATCAACGTCTAAAGCTAAGAAAGCTGCCTCTAAAGATATCTCCCTTGCTAAATCCTTTGAGACCCCTGAGCAAGTCAAATCTAAGCAAGATAAAATCGAACAAGACAGATTTTTCTACTCTGATTCATCTATCTCTGATTATCCTGATGAAGAGTATTTCGGCTTTGCCTCTAGAGCAAAATTTGATAATGAGAAGGTCTTAGTCTTTAGGAATCATTCTGCATACATCTCATATCTAATTGATCCTAACAATTTTGATCCTAAAAAGATGTATATACTTTGCATTATCAATACATGTTTTATCTGATAATCATTCTGATCTTGATAGGTATATGTCTGTCTTATTTCATGTTCTGTATATGCTTTATCTTACATATATTTTTACTTATCTTTTGTCATCGTCAAAAAGGGGGAGAATGTTAGAATCTTAAGTTTTGATGAGGAATGAACCTATAGATAACACAAGTAAAATGAACAATAAGCATAAAACTTAATCTGTAATATATTGAGAAAAGAATCATGCTAAAAGACTAAGCAAAAGAGTGTAGGTTACCTTGACAGTGAACGAGTAAAATCTTATAGGTAATAGAATCACTATCGCTAAAGCTAGAACCTATCACTAACAGATGGAAAGTATAGGATAGCATTAGCTAATGAAGACTTAGAAATAATCTGAAGAAAGCCAATATATCTATCGCTAGGATTTTCACTATCGCTATCATAATGAGTTAAGCTAGCTTAACCAAGCAAAGAACAATAGATCACTATCGCTAAGGCCCTATAGATAACATAGATAACACAATGGGGGAAAATGTTAGAACAGCTAACAATAATGGACTAAGTCACTAACGATAACATGTTTAGCTATCGATAACAGAACAGTTGTAAAACATTCAGATAGCTAAGTGTCATTGAACAAATGAATCACTAGCGATAAAGTAAATAGCTATCGATAATGGAATACTTGAAATAACAGACATTCAGATAGCTAATATAGATAACTAGCGATGACATAGTAACTAGCGATAACATAATTAGCTATCGATAGAAAGACATTGTTTGAAATGACTTAGACATTCTGATAGCATATGAACTAATAAGTCACTAGCGATGACATGATTAGCTATCAATAACAGCACACTTCTTGAAATAACTTATCATCAGATAGTTAATACATTGCCTCTGAAAGTTGAGCAGACTAGCGATAACGTTACTAGCTATCGATAACAGAACACTTGAAAGAACATTCAGATAGCTGTATGAGCAAATGAGTTACTAGCGATAACCTGGTTAGCTATCGATAGAGAAGTACTTGCTGATATAACAGATCATTCAGATAGCCAAGTGTCTTTAAGCAAATGAGTTACTAGTGATAACATGGTTAGCTATCGATAGAGAAATACTTGCTGATATAACTTTGATCATCAGATAGCTAATACATTATCTTTAAACATTCAGCTAATGAAATTCACTAGCGATAACACCTACTGTACTTTATATGATTACTTGTTCAGCTAACAGCTAAGTGCAGGACTTACACTATTATGCTAGCGATAGCTAAGAGAGCTAGCACTACTGATAAAGCTGCTATGCAAGTACAGTTGCTGCAGGTGGACGTTACCCACAGTCACTATCTCTCTTAGCTCATCCTCTGCACAGCATTAATTGCCAACGGCTAAAAGCTTCCAACGACTAATCTAAAACGGCCTCTTGAACCTGAAATAAAAGGCAAGCTTGAAGAATGAATGAAAAAAAAGAAGACTGGAGCTCTACGCAGATAACAGAGATAGAGAGAAAAACACGAGTCCAGAAAGGAAGGAATATAATGATGAGTTGAGTGAATTAGAAAAGAAGAGCTAGAATACACATTGTTCAAATTGTTAAGCTCTAGAATTGTGATTCATCATATATCTTCCTGTACTTCAGTGATTATCAAAATCTGTTCATTAAGTGAACTTATTTATTGAAATCCTCTACTATTTGAGGTTGTTCTAAAGCTTGGTGCTTTAGGACAGGGTTGTTTCCTTACAAGTTGTAAGGGGGAGCGTTTAGAGGGAATCTAAAGCTCTGTTGTAAAGGTTCGCAGGTGAACCCGTGTGTTCGCCACGCGCCGCAAGTGCACGGGTCGCGCCAAGTAATAAAATGATGAGTAGAGTATCGTTCCCACGAGGATTTGTCCAAAACCCGGTCAAACAATGATTATCACACTCTCGCCCAATTTGAGTGATACAAATGTAGAGTTTGAAAATGAAGAAAATAAAATGAAGATAAAATTATAAACAGGTGATTCTCCAACCTCAAGGCTAAAATGGGTCCTAAGATTATCTCTCCCCCTTATACTTCTCAAAACTCAACTAACCTCCCCTCAAAGAAGCTCTCAACGACACCACGTGTTAATCTAGGGTTCAAAGACTACTTGTAATGCTCTCTCGAGTCAAGAACAAGTGTTTAATCCTATTCTTTGCCCAATCTCTTGCCACAATTTGATAGAACCCAATTATCACACTCCAACCCTAATGTGACTATGCAAGGCTAGCAAGTATATCTCTATCTTACCAACAAAACCATCCGTTCGTCATGCAAACTTCCGGTTCTTGCACTACTTTACCCAAGTTCTACACTCAACCTAGCTCTCTCGAGTCATAAATCAAGCGAACACAACATCTAAATGGTGATCAAGCACTTAGAAGCATTAAGAACGGGGTAAAATAAGCACATAGATATCATTAATCACAAATTAAGAGGAGGAATCAAGAATCAATACATACAAGGGTTCAAAATAATCTTAGAATACAAGTATTTAGCTACACATGTTCAACAACTCCAAGGGAGCATAAATATATACATTCAGAAACAAAGAAGAAGAGAAGAGAATGGAGAAGGAAGAGATAAACCAAGAGAGGAAGCCCAAATCTCTTCGAAGCTCCAAGCCCAAGCCAAATCCCCTCCAAACTCCAAGCCCTAGCAGAGCCAAACACACCCAAAATATGCCCAGAAGTCGAAGAATGAGGGCTCACAACGAAGCCCTCGCTTTTATATCAGTGAAAACGCGCCCCTGATCTGTCCAAAACGCGCAGAAACGCGAAGTTCGCCGTGGGTCTCGCCGCGGCGAGCCCGCGGCGAAGTCCCAAAATATTACAGAATCAAGTGTCGCTCAACGTGGCTTTCGCCGCGGCGAGCAGACGGCGAGCTCTCACAAAAAGGGGCAGAGGCAGATTCACTTCGCCGCGGCCACGGCGAAGTCCCTGCTTCTCTGGTGCTTTGCTCTGCTTTCTTATTTCTTTGGCTGCTTTGGCTTCTTCTTATTTTTGTTCAATTGAGGGCTTGGAGGAGGGCTAACATCTCTTGCTTATTGCTTCAATTTATTCCTACAAAAATTATATACAACAACATAAGAAACTAACTACAAAAACAATCAAAATCTATATAAATATACAATAAGGTGCAACCGAAAATCAAATGAACATTTTCCCTCTTGAGTATCCAAAATGTATCAATAATAGACAAAAACTCAAGTAAATATACTCAAATAATCATGACTTTCTAGGAGTCATCACCGTGCTATAAAACCTATGGCATAGTGGATTGGAAATCTCAGGTCGAGCCTGGGGACTGGATGTAGGTCAAAGGAAGAGACCGAACCAGGATAAATCTCTGATTGCATCTCCTCTTCCCTTAACGCATATTCTTTTAGCATATCTTAATGCATTCCATAGTTTGAAATACTGTCAGTCAACTCTCAGTTTTTAAACAGAAAAGGTCTATGAAAATTTTTATTCGGTCACCCAATTCAACCCCCTCTTGAGTGACAGCCAGCACTTACATAAACAAGTACCCTCATTTAGCCCGAGATTTTAACAAGAAATCATATATTAAATGATGAACTCATACAAATAAAATATGTTCAAGTCAATAGGTGCAATGTCAAGTATCCATACAAAGAAAATCAACAAAACAAATTGATTCTACCACTCTCATATAAGGATATAAAATAAGATTACATCAAAATGCATAGAACAATTACTAGAACCCTTCGCTTTCTCATTTTTCCTTTCCTTTCCTTCGGCTCGCTCCTAGATGGAAGGACACCGATTCTGCCATATGTAGCCCTACCACGCCCCTCTCTTGGAGCGGTGTTGCCTCCCCCTACCTTCCAGATCTAAGGTTGCTTCTATCTCTTTCCGCTCCATCTCTCAATCTCCTTCTCCGAATCTCACTCTTCATTGTGTATGCTTGATTCGGATGAAGGTTTTGCAATTTTGGGTGGCTTAATGTGTCAATGCCTATTTGTATTTTTAAAACTAAATGTTGAAAGTTATTCACTTGCAGCACAGGGAAAGCCATCAAAGACAATTGTTGATTCATTGGCTTTATTTGGGGTCAGGTTTCTTTTATTTATGAATGCCTATAAATTATGTGTAATGAAATGTGGTTTTTTGCAGGCAGGTGCTGTGTTTGGGGGATGCTTTCCTTCACCAATTATCTTACGCTTTTGGTATGATATGCAATCCAGCTTCATTTGTCATGCAATGTTTCTTTTTTAATTAAATTAAATAGCTTCACGACTCAGAGTCATAGATTCAAAGTGCATTCTGATCCCTTTTAGTTAGTTTGTGTTGGTAGGAATATTTCTAATTATGTGTGGCCACAATTAAATTCTTATACATCACACATTGATTGGGGGATTTTAGCTCTCCATCTGCCCTTGTTTCCTCTTATATGAGATCTGACGTCCAAAAAAGTCCCCTTTCTCATTGGCCTTATGGAGTCTTATAATTTACTTAGTTGTTTATTTTTCTTTAAGTATATAGTAGTTAATTAATTAGAGTGTTTGTTTTAAATATATTTGATCTCTGGATATATGGCTTTTTGGTGTATATATATGTATCAAAAATGTATGTAATTTTTGAACTGATGTAGACGTGGGATAGTATTAAAAATTTAAAATATTTTTTTAAAACAATAAAAACCTATCGCGACGTTTTTCTGAGAAACCGCCGCAATAAGTAATTTTTTTTTTTTACAAAAACATCACGGAGCTTTTTTGAAATGAGCATCGTAATAGGTAAGACTAACTCAGCATTTTGTGTAATAAGCGTTGCGATAGGAGTAACTATCGCGGTGCTTATTTAAAAAAGTGCCGCTATAGGCCTACCAAACAAGGCACTTAATAAATGCCGTAATTCTGCGAGAACCTATTGTGGCGTTTTGAAAGCGCTGCGATTATACCCAAATAAGTGCTATGATAGGCCTTTTGTGTAGTAGTGTTGCGTTTTGTCAATGTCAATGTCAATGAAAATTAATTCGCTTAGGTACAAGGGAACATTGTCTGACAATGAACAAGTAGACCTATAATTGTATTAATTCAGCTGGGTTCTTTCCTTTTTCTTTCTTCCCTTTGCTGGGATCAATGATATGTTGTCTCTTATGCTTTCATTATTTTGGAAGCTTCTCAATTCCAAAATGGAATGTAGATTTCAATATCCTTTCCTTTTTGTGAAACAAAGCCTTTTTTATGTTTATGAAATTTGGGAAGGAAAAAAACTGGGAAAAGTGGTACCAATATGCATTGCCATTTAGAAAATTTATTTTGTATTTTGAAATTGTGTGGTTATTTTTTTTTAACTTTCTTTCCTCATGTCTTTTGTTGGGCTTTTCTTTGGGTGCTGCTAGTTTAATGAGAAGGAAATGTTTCTGTCATCATCCTTTAAGCACTTTATTCTAAACAATTCCTTTAGCACATTTTTTTCCTTCCCTTGCTTAATCATGATGTTATGTGAATATAAAATGGGAATAGTACTTAATTAGTTCAAAGCCTACTGCATAGAGCATCATCTTCATCGGGCAGCCAATGGAATAATGCAAAAGGCTAATGCAAAGAGGTTAGATAAGGATTTTGGAGGAAGCCGATGGGCATTTCTGAAGTTACAACCCCATAGGATAGTTTATGCTTCTACAATGAGCTCACAGAAGCTTGCTCTGAGGCATTTTGGGCACTATCATCAAATCAATAAAAAATTTGGTCCAGTAGCCTACAAGTTGTAACTAGCTCGAGAATTGAGAATACACCCTGTTTTCTATATGTCACTAATTAAACTTTGAATTGATCCCTCAATTAAGCAACAACATCCACCTATTGAATGGCCAGCAGTGCCTACACACTCAGAGCCTGAAATATTTTTGAATAAAAGGGTGAGACTGCACAAAGGGAGGATCATAACAGAGGTATTGGTACAATGGAAAGATCTGCCAGACGAAAATGCCACAACGGTTCCACTATGTCAATTCCGAAAACAGTATCCTAGCCTAAAATCTCCAGACCCTTGAGGACAAGGGTCTTTTGGGAAGGCAGTTTTGTTGTGTAAATATGAAAGGAATTGGAGTTCGTGTTGTGACAGTCATGACTTAGCAAGTTCAGCTTAGGTTGTCCCTTAGGCTTGGATCAGTAGACATAAGGGGCCTAGGACTTGATTAAGTTGTTATTGATGCTTATACAGAGTGATTCGGTTCTGATCTAACTCTAGCTTCTCTTTTTCTCTCTGTCTTCCATCTCTTCTCTTAATTCTTCATAACCTCTTAATACAACACTTGCCCCTAAAATCCTTTTCATCTACTTCCTCTTATTCTTCCTGATTCTACATTTCTCCTTATAATTCTGGAATAAAGACTGTCCAGTGTTTGTCCGTTCTTGACACTACTCATATGACAGAGTTATTTACCTATGTGATTGCGAGATTTCATAATATACAAGTTCACCGCACATGCCACCAAACTGCAAATAAAATTAAAAGAAAAAAATTTTCAACTAGCATACAAGTTTACTTTCCATGTAACAAGATTTCTTTTTCATGACAATATTAGTGTTTCTAACACAGGGAAAAAGAAAGGAAAATCAAATTACATTATTGGAGGTTGATGCGTTAGCACAGGCATCTTTGGGAGAATTGGTAAAGGAGCTTCAAAATTTAGCACCTGATTCACTTGCCTAATTGAGGGCCTAGATGAGAGCACCAAATGCCTAGAACAACTAATTGTAGCATTTGCTGCTTGTTAAATGCCCCACATAATTTTGGGTCAGCCACTTCAATGTACTTTCCCATTCCATAGAGCTCCCAAGCCCACTCCACTATTGTTGTTTCATTCTCATCATTTAGGTCAATGGGTTTTCTTCCACTAGCAATCTCTAACACAACTCCAAAGCTGTAAATATCACAATCTTTACTAGCCTTGCCTTCAGTGAAATACTCAGGGGCGATATATCCCAGGGTCCCAGCTATAACTGTAGTTCGTGACCCTTTCTCGTGATCTACTGGCCTGGCTAAGCCAAAATTGCCTAGCTTTGCTTTGAAACTTGAGACTAACATAATGTTACTTGTTTTAATGTCTCTGTGAAGCATGCATTGCTCCCATTCTTCATGCAGGTACAATAATGCTGAAGCCAAATCTAGAGTTGTGGTACCTCGCTATGTCAAGAAGCTCTTTCCATGGTATAAATGTGAATCTAAGCTACCATTTGGCATGTATCATATATAAGAAGGAAGTCTTTCTTCTCGTGGCACCAACCAATGAGTTGTACCAGATTCCTATGCTTGAGTTGGCTAATGATCTTCACTTCAGTTGTATATTCTTTTAGCCCTTGTTTTGGCTCTCGGAATATCTTCTTTATGGCAACATGTGTGTATAGAGATAGCTAGAAACCTTTGTAAACTCCACAAGAACCACCATGCCCAAGCTTTTTTTTTTCTGAAGTTATTTGTTGCAGTTACCAACTCTTCATGGCAAAACTTCTTTGGGCCACTGCAACTTTGGAATTCATTATCCATCTTTGTATCACTAATTGACTCTTCTTCATTCCCCTCTTTATTTAGGCTCAATAACTGTTCTTTACTTCTAGTTTTTCGCCATCTCCTCAACAAGATGCAAATCAATCCCAATGAACCCACAACCATACATAGAACAACTTCCATATATTTCTACCATGATCATGAAAACTTGAATCAAATGACCACGATCACAGGGTAAGGTTCTGTAATGCATCTCCTGTTGCAGCTGAGAAACCAACAATAACCCACTCTGGTATGTGTTTTCTTAGATCAACCCTGTGAGAAATGTGCTGTGAGGATTAGCCATATTGATTACCACTTTGTCTACAACAAAAACTTAAGTGGAAAGTAGCTGATCTATACGTAATAAGTAATAACACAGTCATGGTAGTCGCTCCAATCATATAACCAATTTGCATTTACATGTATGCTAGAGTTCATTGAGTTGAAATGCATACCCACATGTGCATCATTTGGGTCCCATGAATTTTTGTAAACGTCAAACTCCACTGCCGTAAAAGAATGTTGAGTACAGTTCAATACCCAGTCACGATCCACAAGACCAAGACCACCTGGTTTGATTTATTTTGGAACTGGGAGATCTGGGTCTGCCAGGAAGAATGCTGTAGCATCTCCAGGTCGATTAGGCTGTTCTCTATACATTAAGAAGGAGAATTTGGTGGTGAAACTAGTAATTTTTTTTGAGGTTTTATCCCAGAGTTGCAACCGTTGGAAACTTGTGATTTGTGCTGCCCTGTAACTTGGGAACCCTCTGTGTACATGATTCACACTGATTTTGATTTTAGTATCTTTAACATAAGCTGTACCTTCCAGATTTACATCTCCTTTCTTGAAGACAGGGTAATCAAATGATAATGCATGTGCAGTAATTGCAGGAGGCATTGCAAGGGGCAAGAGAATGGATCTTATTATAAAAAAGTGAAGAACAAGAATCATCCTGGTAGCCATGTTTGGAAAGAGTTTGGAGTTGAAGCCAGTAGGGATTCTATCATACAAATGAATTTACATTGTTTTTGTTGGTCTGTGAATTCCAGATGTATGACTTTACAATCGAAGCTGCCGATGAAAGCCTATTGGTTGATTCAAAGTTTTGGATTTAGTTTGGTACGTACTATCTCTTCCTTCACTTTTTGAATGCCATTTGAGTTTCCTTCTATCTTGTAAAATCCATCATAGCCCAACCTTCTTGTAAAACACAAATCATCTTTGTTTTCGAGTACTAATTTGGTCCTATTCTTGAAGATGCTAGCGGCCTTATAGATCAACTTGTTACTGAATATTATCATACTTGTTTGCAACTGTCCATTCGGCATTTTGTTCTCCACAGTTTGGATTTTTATGGTTATCCTTGCTAAATCATAGCTTCCTCTTTGTCTGGTTTCCGCATTAAACCCTCTCCCCGCCCGCCGGCCCCGGGGCGGGGGGTGGGGTTTTTGTATCATTTTATACAATAGTTAGTCATTTTGCATAATGTCCCTTTTTAATGAATTCCTAACAGAGCACAATGGATCGGATGTATAAAAAGGTTTGATTGTGGTAAAACATAATAAGTGGTGTGATCTATGTACTCAACCTCATCTCGTAATGGAAATAGGATTGTTGTTGTTGTAATCCTAACCTATGTTTTTTAAAGTCAAATCTATAATTATGACGAAGAATACTCAGATTAAATTTCTTATGTCCACTAAATCAATTTTTCTAATCACTTATGATCATAAGTCCTAATTTTAAAATGTTATCACTTAAGCAAACATCGACATGAAAAAATTTATGCATGAAATTGATTTTTTTTTTAAAAAAAAAAGTATTTTAACATGTTCATGTCGATGTTATGACTTTCATATATAAATTTGAAAGCATTACAATGCAGCCTCCTATTCTAGAAAAAGACAAGTATAAACCGAGGTTTAGTGTTGAAGGAACCCATAAAAATTCCCTTTCTGCGTAATTAGTGAAACCGATCTTTTTTGTGTACGGGGTTTGAAATCGTTTGCTCGTATACATAGATGCTCCTATTTTCTTGTAGGAAAAATACTTTCTATGATGCTTTATCAATTATAGTAAAAAATTTGAATTCAAGAGGTGGAGTTTTACATTTAACAAAGGCTAAATATGCTTTTATGGGAAAAATAAAATAAAATTTTGATGGTCCTCCTTCTTTATGTGGATTGGAGGGAGTAATATATTTAGAACCAAGATCAGTAAAGAGAGAAGGGCATATCATTTTACCCTCAAAATTTTATTTCATTTTTCTCCTAAAGGGAGTGGTGATGTTACATAATTTTGTGAAAATTGTTTAAAACTTAATTGATGTAAAGGGGTTGTGAAATTCCCATTCATTTAAGTAACTTGCAAATAACTCCATGCACATTTTCAAATCTTGACGATGTAATCCTCGTTGATTTCTAAAGTTGGGAAAATTACTTTTAGTCATTTAACTTTTGACTCAATTATTACATAGTTTATTAGTAGTGATTTGATGTAACTTTGTCCCTGAGCTTTTGACTCGGATGCTATTCAAACCCTTATTACTGTTCCTTTTTTTTTATAATTTTATCATTGTCATCTACACCTAATTGTGATTCTTCTTATGTGGCAAGAAAGAATAGTAAAAATTTTGAAAACGCAGCTTCACATAAAGAAGGAGGACCCAAGAACACTAGAAAGAATATGTTACTCCCTCCAATCCTTAATATATGAACTATTAGAAGAGTTGACATCGGTTTTAAATATAAGACCTATTTTTAATTTATCTCGATCTTTTTCCAAATTATTTATAACGATACTTCCTCAACAATATTCAATTAAAAGACAGAATCAAGAAAGATTATTAAGGTGTCTAAAAAAATCTTGTTATATTAACTAATATAACTAACATATTTAATGAATCTAATTAGATAAGTAAGTTTTATACTTAAGACTGTAGGGAGTAGTTAAATTCCAGATGAAAGAAATAAAGACCTCTGACTTACTAGTGATTTTTCGACACTAGTGTTGTGGCCACAGATGCAAGGAGAGCCACAGGAAGCTGTTGAATGCAGGGGTGTATTCTTATGGAAACTTCTTTTTCTCACTTTGTCCAGCTTCTCCTTCCTTACAAGGAGCTTTGTCAAAAAATTTTACTACCCATTCTTGACGCATAGAATAACACACAATGAGGTGTAGATGACATATATAAAATTTAAAGTATAAAAAATGAAAATAAATAAGGGACTAAATAACATACGAATAAAAAGTTTGGCCACTCTTACTAAAAAGAGTAGCTTCCCACATCAACGCCTACACACATTAGTTCTAAGTTATTCAATGTACACGTGTGTACCCCCATCCGATCCAAAATGTCTGCATTTCTTTGTTGTGCTTTTCTCTAATTTTAGCTATCCATCAAATCTGATGGTTGAAAATATATAAGGAAAAAAAAAGAAGTAAGAATATAATGATTGTGTAAGCTAGAAAATAGGGATGTGAGAGATAGTAGAAGAGGTTTGTGAGCCAATATTTTATAATTTTTCAACCATCAGATTTGATGGACGGCTAAGATTAGGGGAATAGGGGTGAGCAAAAAGCCCGGCACCCGGGGACCCCGCCCGCAACCCGTCATTTTATGCCCGCTATAGCCCGTCCATTTTGAGCCTGTATTATAAACGGGCGGGCCTATGTGTAAGCAGGTACGGGTATGACCACGAGTGGCCCGCTATCTGTCCGTACATATTTTTTTGAAAAAAGTTTGAAGTGTTTTATTATCTGAATATATAAGCTTGTAACAATTAATGCACACATCACATTTAGTTCAATGGTAAGGGTGCTTGTACGTATGCTCCACGTGACAGGTTCGATTCTCCCCTCTTGCTTCTTTTTACCCTTAATTAAATTAACAACTTATAAACCCTACCCCTCCACTATATCCCTTCTTTTTCTAATATGCACAGCCGCCAGTCCTCTTCTGTCTTCTCCTTCTTCTTCATTTTTTTTAAACCAGCCCCTCTTGACTTGACCTCTTCTCCTTCTTCTTTTTTTTCTTGAAGCCACTGGCCACCAGCCCTCTTCTCCCTCTTCCTTTTTTAAAACAAGCCACCGACCCTCTTCTCCTCCTCCTTCTTTTTTTAAAACCAGATTAATTCTCGATCTGTTCAAAGATCAAATCCCACCCCTCCAAAGTTCATTCGTGTTGCTGTCTTCTTCTTCTTCTTCTCTAGATCTAAGTTTTTTTTGTGGCGCTTTGCTTCTCTTTGTTTGTAGATCTGATTTTTTTTGTGGTTCGCTAGAGAGTTTCACTGATTGCATCTGGTGGAATTATCTAGATGATGTTGCTCTCGAAAATCCTTCTTTTTCACTGATCTTTTTTATATAAAAAAAATACGGGTTCCCCGTGAACCCGCCCGTATACCCCTATACCCGTTCAGCCTGTAGGGTTTGAGCACGGGTACGGGTTCACCCGTACCCGTGTAAAATAAACGGGCGGGTAACGGGTGCACCTACGGGCCACCCGTACCCGCCCGTTACTCACCCCTTGGGAAAAATAGGAGAAAAGTAACACAAAGAAATGCAGGCGTTCCGAACCAGTACCCCACTTGTAACTTACAACCTGTTATGAGCTGGGTTAAATTACTTCAACTATCAAAACACAATAGGGGATGATGCTCCTCCACTTTCAACCCTCCAGCTATAATCTGGATAATCCAGATTTAATATTTTAAAAATTTATTATTTTTAAATGACAATTATTTTAATTGGTACAAAATCTAAAATATAAATTATCTCTTAACTGATATTTTATAAAAAAAATATTGTTTTCAAAGATGTATGGGGAGATAGAGGAGAGAGAAAGAGAGGGTTGAAGTTGCACTCTTGATTGGAAACATTATCTTTAAGAGATATTCTATAACCCCCTAATATATTAGGAGCATAAAGCGTGATGACCGAATAATAGGAAGATAAACATATAACTATAAGAAAAGAGAGGATGAGATCACAGGGATAGTGCTCTATGTCATCACCTGAAATTGGTGCTTCTGACCTAGGTGCTTTGACCTTTGATACTATTGACCTCACTCTACATTACGTTTTATAGGCAAAAACATATGACTGTTGGGGAGTCAAAATGATAATTAAAGACAGCTTAATGATAATTAAAATAGTAGTTATAAAACCAGAATTAAATCATAGTTTAACATTGTAAAACAATTGAAATGGTATTAAACTCAACAATTAAAACAAATTTAACTCCAATGGTCTATGGCATTGTTGTCAAACTCAGGAGTTGACTCTCCGATTTTATCGTTTTTACGGTTTTATCTAACCAAAATGTGTCACGAGTCACTTAAATTTGTAATGGCTATAAACTCGGTAAAAACTCTCGAGTTTACATGCCGAATTTGTCATTTTGATGTTTCTACCTCATAGAAAGTCATTTTTATATAAATTTCATAGAAGTTTCTTTATTGAGTTAGATAAAGTATGAATATTGATATATTTAATATCAACTACTTATATTTAAAAAAATATTCAAGTCAAATTATTATTATTTTTAGTATTTCTTATATAATTATATATTGGAAACACGTATTTATTAATAAAGGTAAACTCGTACGAGTTCACGATTTGAATTTACGATCCGATTTTACATTCTTTTCACAAGTTTACTTAAACTCACGAGTTTGACAACCTTAGTCTATGGGTTACTAGAAAGATACAAGTCTTTCTCTGACTTATGATGACTAGGTTATTAACGAATTAAAGAAGGTTGCAGATGATGAAGGGTTATTTTAAATGGGGGGCCCAGATGTGAAGTAGAAGAGGAAAATCTACTACATGTCTTGAGAGATTGTCCAAAGTCAAAATCGATTTGGTTTGTGAAGGGAAGATCTAATCATCAAGATTGGTTTTTATATGGAGCAAGAAAGAGATTGGTTCTTATCCAATCTAATAGGGACAAGAGAGTGGGCAGTAACTTTTGGGGTAGGATGTTGGTGGATATGATAATTGCGAGATTATACTCTATATTCAATGATGGATTTATCATGCCTTCTAGACCTAAAACAATTACAAGGAAATACTTCAGGGAGGGTGGGAGCTTGGGAAGAATTTCGATTTCAGAGGGATTAGGAAAAGTCTGAAAGAGATTAAGCAGGTGATTCCATCTAATGGCTTGGTGATGTTGTTATTGATTGGCTTGATAGTTATAGTATAATAGGAGATGAGGCCTTGTATCAATACATAGTTGTTTTAGCGGTGTAAGGACTAACTAAGTCCCTTGAGAGGGAAAGCCACTAATCATAATAGTTAGTTGCTCAGATACATGATAATAGGATATTGGAAAGGTCAATAACCAATTGATAGTATCTAAAAAAAAGAAGAGACAAGGCCTTGTGGTTTTTTTTTTTTTTCAAAGGCCACGAGATGGTTTAACTGATGTATTGTTGTTTGATATGACGGAAATATCTCTCCCAATACTCTATATAGTTGATAAATGAATATATTAGGCTAGGCGCCCTTTTATTATCTCCAAAAAAGACTTTTCTTCAATCCCTTCTTTTTTGTGGTAAATAGATGTTCTTTACCTCCAGTTTTCATCATTAATATATATACACACTTAACATGAATATAGCTAAATATAAATTTGATTATCTTGGCCGATAGTCTTTTACCCGTGTTTGTGGTCAGATATCCTTATGGACGAATTATACAACAAAATGTACTAACTAATATCAAGTACGGTTACTTGCTTTTAACAAGTATATAAAGAGGAAAATTTACATCAAACACAATTAAAATAAGTTATACTTCATATCTAAAATAATACACAGAAGCCAGCAAGAATCCCTACCCTTCCTAGTACTTTCTTCCTACTTGCTGCTTTGAAATTACCTCCTGCTTCTCATATAGCTTCTTCCAAGCTGCTAAACTAAAACATAGTAAAATATGGTGAGATTTGGGAAACTCTTAGTAATACTTATCTCATTCATATATATATATATATATATAATAAATAATAAACTTGTACAAGTATTAAAATAAACACAGACCTTTGCATTCTACTAGTGCCCTTGGCACTTCCATGCTAGTACTGGTAGGTTCAATTGAATTGTTAATTGCATGGACTTGAGACCATTAGTATACTACATACTAGATTTCTGTTTACTGTTTGGGATCATTATCCTGTTCTATTCTTACTAGGACTGGCTAGCATCATAGTCTTAGAGCACTACAAAAAATAGGTAATTTCTGACGGAATTTACCGACGGAATCAATTTCGTATGTAATTTGCGGCAGAATATCCGTCAGTAATAATTTAATAAAAAATTACCGACGGAATTCCGTCGGTAATTTATAAAAAAATATTAAAAAATAATATTATTTATTTTAATTTATTAAATATTTTATATAGATATAATAGTTAAAAAATATATTTTATAAATATTAATTCATACATATATATTTATTACAATTTAATTTTGAATTTTTTATTAGGTAATATGTTATTTATTACAAATTTAATTTAATTTTTTAATAATATATATAATAAAATAATAATTATTAATATGTAAATTATATATTAATAATTAAATATATTTCATAATGTATTAATTTAAATATAATGTAAAGTATATATAAATATAATTGTTTGCAAATAATATTACAAGGTCTTCATAGCTCAACTGGTTAAAGCATGAGCACACGCACATGAGGTCATGGGTTCGAATCGCAGCAATGCACATTTCAGACAATTTGTGAGAGCGACACGTGGCGGACTATGAGAGGAGACACGTGGCAGGAAGGACACGTGGCACAAATTAAAAAAAGTTTTTAAAAAATTACCGACGGAATTCCGCCGATAATTTCCGCTGGTAATTTTACCGACGGAATTCCCTCGATAATTACCGACAGAATAAAATTTCCATCGCTAATTTAATTAGCAACGGAGAAATTACCGACGGATAAATTTCCGCCGGTAATTTTTTTTCCAATGGAATTCCATCGGAAAATCCGTCAGAAAATATAAATTACCGACGGAATTCCATCGGTAAATTCTGTCGATAATTCAGTGTTCTTTTGTAGTGGAGTACTCCGATAAACTAGGAAGTATAAACTTTTTAAACTAGGAATTTAAAATTTCAATACAAATGTTGAGAAGGTTTGTTAACATTTTTGCTTACCTTAATCCTGCAATAAATATTATGTATTTAATTATGATATAAAATATGAGATCGGGTTAAGTTACTATCTGATACTTGTGATCAATAGAGCTTCTCAAGCTCACTTCTCCCTTCCATTGGCTTTGGAGATTCACATAAACATCAAAACCTATATTTATACTTATATGTTTATATCTAAGCTATTCGTCGATAAGAATCTACTCTCCCTCTCCCTCTCTCTCTCTCTCATTCTAACTTTCTTCAAGCTACCCAAAATTCTTATACTCTTCTCATTTACAATTTTGATTTCAAAGTTTATTGAATCTTATTAGTTCAATTGATAATTCCTAAACATTCTACTCAGACTTATTTTTCTTTAATCACTCACTATACCTGATCGTTAACAAAAGGTATCTCCTTTAACATACAACTAAAGAAACTTATTAGTCAATTGGAGGATACTTTAAACAAACTAGAATGCACTTTACTATTTAAATTACCTTCATAGACCGTAGAAATTTCACAACAGTTCTAAACCTTGGATTTTTTTTTTTTTTATTATAACTTAAACCTCAACAGGTGTTAATACCTTGAAACACTATTCTTACAATTAAAACTTCACCTTGCTACTTTTCACATTAATACCATTAATCTTATCTATATCTCAAAGATGCTACATTTAATCATCTTTTACCTTAAAATATCCAACATTTTGTTAACATACGGGAACCCCTAACTTCAAAATCCTTTAAGGACCCAAAATGAAAAACTGTATGTAACAAATATAACATTACTTATAAAGCTTCATAACTCAGATTCTTTCCTTCAATAATTCTGGAAATTTCCAGCTTTAATTGGTAAATAAGACTCATCGCTTTGGAGCTTCTAAACATCTTTTTTTTTTTTTTTTGCAACCCATGCAAGAACCAAAGCTTAGATCTAATTGACAACCATCGAAACCTCCTAACATATCGACTCTCTCAATATCTTTGTTTAAAGATTTAACACAACTTAAAACAACAAAGTTCTTGCTTCTTTGTTTCTGTTAACCTTAGAATCAAAGCAACACTATTACCTACTGTTGGCGACAGCACTTCCAGAATCACAATAACCTGAGTCGCATCCTCCGGAAAATTAACGTATATAGTTATTCCGTAATCACTGGCAAGACTGAATGTGACACTCTTCATGATTGAATAGATTCTTCTTGCAAGAGCAAGGTGAACAGAGCAACGAAAGTAAGAATAAAACCCAACAGAGCAACAAACAATGGAGGAAGAAAGGATGAGGTCAAAAACTCAAAAGCTCGATGCAATGAACCTGTAGTGGACCCTGCCTTTTATAGTACGTGAGTGCATACATTATTAAAATATGTATGTTAGGATCCTTTATGCCTATATAACCGAAAGTTTAAGGTATTAAAAAAATGAAACCCCCAAAATATAAGGTTTTTTTAGTAAGGTATTTAATTGAGACATTTACCTATAATTTTCGTAAAACATTTCAATTGGAAGTACCTAGTTCATTTTTACCAGGCGCTCAGGGGGGGGGGGGGGATTGACAGATTTCCTCTTGGTGGCCTACCCTTGTGCTCATGATGCCCACTTCTTCTTAGCCCATTTACTTGTGTTAGAACACAAGGTACATTATATACTCTTGTATCATCCCTTATCCAAGCAATGTGAGACTTCTTTCTTTTTGATACACACCACTTATTTTCATTAAAAACTCCAACACCTACTATACAAATAACCTCACCACAGCTTAAAATAAGAATCAAACTTACTTTAATGATAGATTTACAATTTCCCATGTTTTGGACTTTTGGTAACATTATACCAAAGGTCAAATCAAATAAAAATACTACAATGATCTTTCAAAGTCGAAATTACTAATTTGAAACTTTGAAACAATAAAGCAAAAAAATATCAGATTCTCAAATCAACATATCTCCTCAAGAATTATTAACCAAACTCAAAATTGTTACACTAGTTTCATTCTCTTAAGACATTCACTCATCAGAAACATCATAACTCCAAAATGGAATAACTAATGTACAAAATAGAGCAAGGGTTTTGTTCAAAACCAAACTATCATACTCTATTAGAAATGCTTCATAAGCTTCAGTTTCCCTAATTAACCACCAATTTCTATTTTTTTTAATAGCTTTTGACCACAGAAATTTAAGCTCAAACTCATTAACAAAACAAACCAAAATAGAGCTTGGACTTGCATATTCGGATTCACAGAAATCAGTGAGGGATCAAACAATTAAACATCAAAAATCAACTCCCATATATTTCTACCTAATCTCAAATGTCTATTTACTTCAGTTTGGGTCGAAATCTGATGAAAATCGACGAACAATGACACATGCTTCCACCTTAAAGAAAACGAGCATGAAGTACAACCGATACTGATTTGAGAAACTTATAATCTTTGAAATTATTCGAAAAAAATTATGAAGCTGACCGGCTCTTGCTTAACGTATTAATTTTCTGTATCAACATTCCCTTTTCCTTTCTTCCACCTTAAAAGTTAAGACCTCCAATTTGATGGGTTTCTATTCATCACTCATCGCTAGGGGTGTTCAAACGGGATTGTCCCTTCCCGAAAATTTTCGGGACTAGACAAATCGGGACGGGACAAAATATTGCTTCGGGATGGGACGGGACTCGGGACGGGGTTGTCCCGTCCCGGTCCCGTTCCGATATGTATTTTTTTTTTTAAAAAAAAAAGAAGAATGTTAGCCAATTAACCCACCCCAATAAATACTCTATCAGTCAAACAAAAAGAAAAGAAGCTTCTCGGCTTCTCCTTTCTTCTCTCATCTCTCTCAACAATCAACCATAATATCATTCCTCTAAAGTCATCTGCCTACCTTCTTCAATGGTCTCGTTCCTCCTCTGAAATCGTCACTTGTGTGGTGGTCTAGAAAAAACAATACCATTCCTCTTAAATCGCCGATGGTTGCCATGTCGTCTTCGTCCTCTCGTCTTAGCCTCCCTCACCATCAAGCCGTTAGTCGCTGCCTCCACCTCCTCTTCCATCTGAGATCGATTCTTCCTCAGCCTCGCTTAAGGGTTTTATTTGGATCTCCTTTTGTTCACTCTATTTCTGAATAATCTTTTGTTTTTGCTTGATGTTCGACCAAAGTTTTTCTTATATCTGTGATTTATTTCTGTATATATAATATTTTTAATCTCTATACTCTTGTGGTGGGAGGCTTCTCGTTAGTAATTCGATTGGCTTTTTTACTGTCATTTCTCCCCTTCACTTGCACAAGGAGGTCTGGTTCTTTTGGATCTGGGGAAAAAAATTAATCGGGACGTCCCGGTCCCGTCCCGTCCCGATCGGGATCGGGACAATTTCGGGACGGGACGGGACATGGGATATGAATTCCGTCCCGAGGCCCTTCTTTCGGGACGGGACGGGACGGGATTGTCCTGGTCCTGTCCCGTCCCGTGAACACCCCTAGTCATCGCAGCTAAGAGAAAGTACTTCTCGTCATTGAAATAAAATCTGAACCATCCAAAATTTGATATGGATGATTCATATTTAAAATGTTTAAATGACCATTTTTTAAAGATAAATTTAGTTTTTTAACACATGACAGTTATAAGACTACTTTATTTTTTATTTTGTATCTATCACAATAAAATTTTATTAAAAATATTAAAATGAATCTAGACCGTTAAAATAAATCTGATCGGTACAGATTAAGATGAAAAATCCATTACTCGTCTTTGTGATGAGGGTGGAATGTGATTCCCAATTTGACAATTCACGAACTAAGATGTCCTTAGAGTTGGTAGATGTGGATTCGAATACACGACATGTGGAGGATAATTTTCTTCTAAACCAACACATATATTTGAAAATTGACACCTAAATTTTCTACCGTGGAAAATTAATCCGTTTCGTTTATAGTGTTACTCTAGTTTTCTTTATTGTATGTATGTCGTAGTATTTATATTAAATGAAAATAATTGAGAAATTGAATTACGAATTTAAAAAATATTTGAGATCGTTACTGGAGTTTATATATATATTTATTAAGAAGCATATAAAATGTCCTTAGCTTCTTTATTTTTTTCAAAAGAAAAAAATTATACAATACTTTATATGTTAATTCCTAGGTTTTGCTTGACATAGTGCCGACTTCAAATAATTAAATACTATTATTGCAGCAATATGTCTGTTTTTTTTTTATCAGAACAATAAGCTAATACTATTAATCATACCAAGGTTTTACACATCTACTACCTTATGAGCAAAAAGGGGAATGATTACTATTCGTACAAAGATAAAGAGACAGAAATCAACATTTCGTGTCTTACTTTGTATGAATTTTTGTCAAAATTTTTTAGAAGTTTTTTTCAACACTTAAAATTTTAAAATTAGAATTTTTTTTGATATTGTCATTACGGTTAAAAGGACTAAAACATTTTACAAAGTAAAACTACCATAACAAAAATCTTGGGTAAAGTTAAAAGACTAAATGTGTACTCTTAAAAATATAAAAAGTATTCTTAATATTTTCTTGAGAATTATCGAGTCTTTCATTAATATTGGCACCAGCACTAAGGTTTTGGAGAGAAAAGGCCAAAGATGCAGTCCTAAAAAGCATCTTTTTTAATGATATAAACATTGGCTTATGCGTTCATAATTTGAAAATCAGAGCGACATATACACGCCATATATGTCCAAGGGATGTAATTTCCAGGTTTAATTATTCGACACCTCATGGCTCAAGAAAACGGAAAAAACTCTTCGCTGATTCCAAAACGGAGGTAAATTATTTCATTTAATCCCATCTTCAACCTTCTTCTCGGCATCAATGTGTCTCTGTTAGATTCTTTGTATCGGTCGATTTAACTACAAATGCACAATCAAAATATGATTAATATATTATAGGTTTTACCTACTGTAGTTTCAAAACGTGGTTTTTTATTACTATAAGTTTATAAAAATTTATTCTGAGTTTAATGATTGTTAACTACGACTTTTGGTGCTGTTTAAAACCAAATTCACAATTTTTTTTCCAAATCATCATGTTAGCGCTCAAAAACTTGATTAAGCAAAAAGTAATGTAAAACCATTTTTGGCCACCCTGAATTGCCTAAGTTCAATTTTTAGGCGACCTTCTACCAAAAAAAAACTAGTTCGAAGTGTCAGTTTTACCTGAACATCAGATTTGATCAACATAACACTAAACACACATGAATATTTATGAGATTTATATTTAGATATACTTTTAATAAATTTTAGTATGTTAGAAAGTAATTTAGTTGATAGCTTATTGAACGTCAGTTTCAAAATATTACCAAACACACCCATAGGAGTTTTTTAGTATGAGAAATTCATGAGAAGAAATGGTGGAGGGGAATTTTTAAGAGTTGGATTTGAAAGGGGGAAAAATTGGAGAAGGGGCTTTAGAAAAATTTAGTAAAAAAAGGTGTGAGAAAAAAATAAGAAACATTAATTAAAATTTTTTAACCTTGCTTCTCAAAAATGGTTTTAAGAAATTCTGACTCATACACATTTTACGCCCCCCACCCCCATTGGATCATTCATACAAGCAAATATCTCATCAGTGATTTCAACTAATGGGAGTTAGATCAAATAAAAGGATGTTTGATTAATGTATTATAAGTTTTAGATACAAATGCATATAGTGTGTATACTCATGCATCAATGATTCAATGTTCCCTTTCTATCAAAATAGTTCAATTTTTTTAATAGTTCAATTTTTTTATATGACTCTCTTTTTATATTATGTTCTTCCATTTCTAATTATAAGATATATTTCCTTAATTTAATTATATTAAGAATGTTGAATAAGATAATTAAAATCACATGATATTATCAAAATACTATATCCATACATGTACCATTCCTCCCTATCTTGTTTATTTATTATTGAAGAGCATTAATATATACAATTTAAGAAAAAAGTTGAGACAAATATAAAAATGTCTTATATCTAGATGCAAATTCACCTCAAAAATAGGGTCATATATATTGAGGAACGGAGAGAGAGGGAGTCTATCTTAAGTTCTTCTTTAATTGACCAATGCACCACTTTCTTTATATTGTGAATTTGTAATAGACTCCTTGTTTAAGCAAGATGGAAAGTAATAACCATTAAATTATTCCACACTGATTTCACTCTTATCTAATTTCTGTGAGATTTTACAGACTAGAAGGTAAAGTGGCTCTTGTGACAGGAGCAGCAAGTGGAATAGGCGAAGCAATGCCGGCATCCTCTTCAGCAATGCCGGAATCCTCGGCCCCTTCTGCGGCATCCTCGACCTCGATCTCCTCGAATTTGACGCCATCATGTAGGTTAACCTCCGAGGCATGGTGGCAACCGTCAAGCACGCCGCACGTGCCATGGTCGAAAAAAATGTACATGGTTCCATCATATGTACCGCTAGCTTGGCTGCTTCCGTTGGAGGGTCCGGTCCTCTTGCCTATACGGCTTCGAAGCACGCGGTTCTCGGGCTGGTTCGATCGGTGTGTGGCGAGCTCGGAGAGCATGGGATTCGGGTTAATTGTGTGTCGCCGGCCGGCGTGGCTACGCCGCTAGCGTGCTCGGCGTTTAATGTGAAGCCTCATGAAGTTGAGGAAGCTATGTTGTTGAAGGGAAATCTTAAAGGGGTTGTGTTGAAGGCGAAGCATGTTGCGGAAGCTGCTTTGTTTCTTGCTTCTGATGAGTCTGTTTATGTTAGTGGACATAATTTGGTGGTTGATGGTGGCATCACTGTGGTTAATAAATTGTTTTCTAAAGAGTAATTATTTATTGATGAATCTATTTATGTGCGTAGTCCTTTTTCATGCTTTAAGTTATTGTTTTTGTCATCATTGTTATAAAATATTGAAATAAGAACAACCCAAGAATTTTTTTTAAAATAACCCCACCTCTTCCTTTCTCATTTTCATCCCTCTCCACCTTCACTATTTATTAGGGGTGTTCATGGGACGGGACAGGAACGAGACGACTCCATCCTGTCCCGTCCCGTCAAAAGACATACGGGATGGATTTCCCGTCCAATGTCCCGTCCCGTCCCATAGTTATCATGTCCCGTTCGGGATGAGATGGGATACGGGACGGAACCGGATCTTCCCGTTTGTTTGTTTTTTTTTTTTTGCAAATAAAAATATAATGCCATTTTCACAAGAAAAACATGAGTCCAATATTGCACCAAAAATTTTGATTACAGGCTTTTACAAAATACTATTGTTCTAACAATTTTTTTTGTCTTGATAACATAATAAATCATAATCAAATTCAACATATAATAACAAAAACACATCTAAATTAAGTCTGAAAGAAACTTTCATATTAATATATAAATTTTAAATTAAAAACATGTCTTCAAAACTTTAATAAGATCCACATTCCACATGAGGTTTTGTTGTCCACACAGTCCTGATTCCTCCCATTCCTTTGCCACAAATATGATACAAAACAAAAAGATGTATGTTATTATTCCCATCCTAAAACAAGCAGGATCGGGACGGGAAGAGCGGGACGGGAAATTTTTGAATACCCCTACTTTTTATAGCTATTAGATCAACATTTGAATGGTTTATATTTTATCTCATATAAAATGTCTTCCAATATATTCATTTTTAAAATATTAAATTATTCATATCAAAGTGTAGTTATTTAAATTTAATTTTTTGTTAAATTTAACTTCATAAAAGAAAAAAAAATATGAAGCTTTCAAGTTTTAATCAAACAGATATAAAGAGGGAACATGTGAGTAGAGGATGGGAAGAGAAGAGGATGGGTTCTCACCGGTTTTTTTTTTCCCCTTGCAATTTTGAATTTCCTGATATTATAATTTGACTTACCTCACTTCAACCGGAGAACTTACAGGGTTGAAAGTAAATTAACTTTAGAAGTTGTTATTTTGCTTGAAGGTTGAAGTAAACCATAATTTGTGCCGGCCCAGCACTTAGATCCAAAATATAGGACCCAATCCTCCTATAATTAGTCATACAAACCTTGGGATAGGAAAAGCCAGAACTCATAGAAATTAAGAAGAAGAAAAATATCAACAGGGTTGGGTCTCCTAAAGGAAGCTAGTTCGTGGCAATGTGAAAAATCAAGGTTTAAATCTTTGTTAGGAAATGTACCCACATTTAACACTCAATATTCAATAATGTTTTAAACAAAATTACATCTAATGATATGATACTTGTGTGCTAGTAAAAACAAAAGAAGAAAGGAAAAAGTTATAGATAACAAAATATAATTGAATTTTTGGCGATAAAAAAATAATACATCAATATTTTTTATAAGAAAATGTACCCTGCTACAGGAGATCGATAATCTTGTTGAAGACACTGTTAGGTACTAAACCAATGTCGTTGGTTTTGTATATCAATAATTGATTGATTATATGATTATCTAAAATCTTGGTGACCCTGAAACACAATAATGGATCGAACCCCAAGCCCACTGACTAGCCTATTGGTCCATTGGATGTACATGATGAGGCATGAGGCATGCTATCGAGTGATTGGTAATGGGAACTCAGGATCCTTTCCCTTTAAATTTACATGTTTGCATTATAGTCTATAGAAAGCACATCTTTAATGTATTATATGAAACTTGAAAAATAAGTTGCAATTCTAAGATTAATAAATAGTAAAGTGATTTGTTATAAATTCTATTGTATACTACCTCCAGTCTTAAATATAAATCTTAATTTAGAAGCCAACTTCAGTCCTAAATAATTTTTTTTTATTGTATCTCTTATACTTATCAATTTTTTCCAAACTAATTATAAACCGATGTATAATCTAATATAAAGAAATTTGAATGAGAATGAAAATGGGAATGCAGTATTACGTAAGCGTGAAAAGAATATATTTATCTAACTAATTGTTTGATATGGTAAAAATAAAAAAAGATGAATAGGATCAATAGAGTTGAAATGACCAAAATAATCTCATTTTAGAGGTTGAAGTAATAATAAAAGATGGAAAAGTAATTATGTGCTATTTTGCCATCACTCCTTTATTTACCTAAACATAATGTCTCTTTTCTCCCCTCCATTTCCATTGCATTACCTTGACCTTCAAATCAAACACATTGTGGTTGCAAAGAGTGCTCTTGCTCGTTTTTCTTGTAAGTGCCATCTATAAATCCCAATTTTTGCTTACCTCGTAGCGCGATCTTGATTGCCCTACTCTAGATGGTGTAGTAATTTCAACTCCAGTGAGGACATGTGATAACTCCTAGAAATTCATGATATTTTAGTATATTTTACTTGAGTTTTTGTCTATTATTTATACATTTTGAATACTCAAGAGGGAAAATGCTCATTTGATTTTCGGTTTCACATTATTGTTAATTATGTAGGTTTTGATTGTTTTTATAGTTAGTTTCTTATGTTGTCGTATTTCTGCGCGTTTTGGACAGAACAGGGGCGCGTTTTAACTGATATAAAAGCTAGGGCTTCGTTGTGAGCCCTCATTCTTCGACTTTTGGGGCATTTTGGGAGTGTTTTGCTCTGCTAGGGCTTGGAGCTTGGTGGGGATTGAGCTTGGGCTTGGAGCTTCGAAGAGATTTGGGCTTCCTCTCTTGGTTTATCTCTTCCATCTTCATTCTCTTCTCTTGTTCTGTTGTAATGTTGTATATATATGCTCCCTTGGAGTTATAGAACATGAGTAGCTAAATACTTTGATTCTAGGATTATTTTGAACCCTTGTATGTATTGATTCTTGATTCCTCCTCTTAATTTGTGATTAATGATATCTATGTGTTTATTTTACCCCGTTCTTAATGCTTCTAAGTGCTTGATCACCATTTAGATTGTTGGGTTCACTTGATTTATGACTCGAGAGAGCTAGGTTGAGTGTAGAACTTGGGTAAAGTAGTGCAAGAACTGGAAGTTTGCATGACGAACGGATGGTTTTGTTGGTAAGATAGAGATATACTTGCTAGCCTTGCATAGTCACATTAGGGTTGGAGTGTGATAATTGGGTTCTATCAAATTGTGGCAAGAGATTGTGCAAAGATTAGGACTAAACACTTGTTCTTGACTCGAGAGAGCATTACAAGTACTCTTTGAACCCTAGATTAGCACGTGATTTCGTTGAGAGCTTCTTTGAGGGGAGGTTAATTGAGTTTTGAGAAGTACAAGGGGGAGAGATAATCTTAGGACCCATTTTAGCCTTGAGGTTGGAGAATCACCTGTTTATAATTTTACTTTCTTTTATTTTCTTATTTCATTTTAATCTCAACATTTGTGTCACTCAAATTGGGCGAGAGTGTGATAATCATTGTTTGACCGGGTTTTGGACAAATCCTCGTGGGAACGATACTCTACTTATCACTTTATTACTTGGCGCGACCCGTGCACTTGCGGCGCTTGGCGAACAACATGCGCGATGATCAGACCTCCTTAAGTGTCTGAAGGGTGAAGAAATAACGGACAGGTAAATGGCAGATTCTCAGCGGTGAGTTTATCACTAATCTCAGCGTTCTTGTCATCATTCTTGTCAGAATTGTTATCCTTGTTCTTTTTCTTAGTCATCGCACCTTTTCTTGGTTTTACTCTGCGCTGCGGATTTCACTGGTTAGCGTGATAAGAGATATCGAATGAAAGGCCCTGGAACGGAAGGTTCTTGATACCATGAAAGAATCCTTAAATCTGCAACTAATGCACGTATGACTGAGAGAAAAAGGAAATTTTTCATTTCTGAAAAAATGAGGAAACAGAATGCATAGTGATTGAATGATACCTGGCCCTAATTTATACAATAAATTGAAGTTGGGCCTGCGGCTCCATACATACAAATATAAATAATTAGGCCCTAAACCTGCTGCTACACTAATTCTTACAGCCACACTCACTACTACAAAAAGCCCTTTTTATGTCACCAATTAACGTCACTTATTTAAAAATGTGACATTGAAAACATACAGGAGAGAAACAACGTCACATTTAAAATTAAGTGTGATGTTGAAACTTTTCAACGTCACACTTAAAATTAAGTGTGACGTTGAAAAGAACTTTCCACGTCACACCAAATTTTGGTGTGACGTGGAAATTGTTTCAACGTCACACCAAATTTTGGTGTGACGTTGAAAGTGGTTTTCCACGTCACACCAAATTTTGGTGTGACGTGGAAAACGCCCCCCCCCCCAATTTTTTTTTCATTTCCCTCCCCCCACTTTATAAATATATTAATATAACAATATGAATGAATAAAGTTGTTATACGTTGGCAATCCGGACCCTACAAAATAGCCAATGGAGTGAGAGGAGTCACGTTCTTTTCACACCCTACCCTGTAATTAACCTTCCCTACCCCGTGAGATAATTTTGAGCTCCAGTTATAGACAACCATGGCGTCCTCCACTCCCCCTTCACCACCAACACCTTCAACCCCCACCGACTCTTCCTCTGCTCCCTCACCGCCCGACTCTCCCTCCTCCATGCCGGAGCCACCAAGAACTCTCGAAGAGCTTATGCGAACGCCCATAACGCCGCATTCGCCGCTAGACGTGATGAATACGCCGCCGCCTTCACCTCGTTTGCCTCCGTCGTTGCTGGAGAGATTGAAGAAACTCTTTAGGAATTCTCCTCCTCCTGCTACTCAGCCCCAACCCCAGCCAAGGGCTACTCCCCTACCTTCCATCGCCTTCCCTTCCACTACATTCCTTGAGAGAGTTTCCAACTTCTTCCACCGCCCTCCGCCGCCGTCTGAAGACACCCCTTTGGGGGTGGCCGTGTTTAAAGTAGTTTTCATTTCTTGCTTCTATGTTTGTTTCCTGTATCTAAAATTCAGACCCTCCCATCTACTCAATTTCGGTTTTATGTTGCTTCTTTTCATTTTGCATTGGTTAGTTTTGATGTTGATTGGGTATACTTTAATGTTTAGTTTGATTAGGCTTCCTCAAAATCAAATATATGAATGTTTCATCCTCTTTCCTTTGTTTAATGTTTGCTCGTTGATCTTAACTTTAATGTTGCTTGTTTAATTTTGCTTTATATATCTCTCATTGCTCTTCCTTCTTTCCTCTTCCTCTCGCCTCATTTTAGGTCCAGATTCACTCTTTAACTTGTGCTGACTTGCCATCCAGTTTTCCTCTTCTTCTTGCTCTTACTTGGCTTGGAACTTGAATTTTGTGTATATTGTATTATCTGTTGACCTGCATTTAGACATTTGCAATGTATGTATATCAACGGGGAATAGAAAAATTAAAACGTTTTTTTTAAAAAAAGAAACCACGTCACACAATGTAAGATGTGTGACGTGGTTTCCAGGAAACCAGTTACACATAATATTTATGTGTGACGTGGTTTCTCCAAGCAACTTACAACGTCACACATAATATTATGTGTGACGTTGTTTCTCTGACTTTCTACGTCACTTTTTTATGTGACGTTAAAAGTCCATTTTCCATATCACTTGATTCAATGTCCCCTGAAAAAGTGACGTGGAAACCCCCAAAATTTGTGACGTTAAAAGTACTTTTTGTAGTAGTGACTCCAGATTTACAATTTTTAATATAACTTAGACTAAAAAAAATAGTATTTTAACCATCATGTCAAGTTTTCAAATGAATACGCTTTTTATTAAAAAAATCAGTCAAAAATTCTATATTAATGTAACTAGAAATGTATTTTCACGGTGTAAGTCTAGTGTTTATCATTGTAATGAGTGCACAGATTTTTTTGTTTGCATGAGTTTTATGCAAGGATCACTACAAAAAAACAGCGATTTTCCGACGGAATTTAGCGACGGAATTCCGTCGGAAAATTCGATTTTCCGACGGAAATTTTTTTCCGTCGGTAATTACCGGCGGAATTTCCGTCAGTAATTTTAATAATATTATTTTATTTATAAATTATTATTTTAATTTAAATTAAATATTAAAATATTATTACCGACGGAAATTTGCGACGGAATTTCCGTCGGTAATTTTTTTAATTTTTTTAAAAATTTAAGTTGCCACGTGTCGCACTCTCGTGCCGCCACATGTCCCTACCCCACTCCCCGCCAAGTGTCGCTCCCACAAATTGCCTTCAATTTTGTCGTTAGAGAGATTCGAACTCGCAACCTGTTGGGGCGTGTCTGATGCCTTAACCAGTTGAGCTACGAACACCTTGTGAAATTATTTGCAAACTATTATATTTATAATATTTAAACTCCCATTATTATAATTATATTTAATATTAATATATTATGAAATATTTTATAATTATTAATATATAATTTACATATTAATAATTCTATTATTTTTTATAAATAATTTCTATATTCATATACAATCCATTATATTTAGTATTTTCATTTTATATTATTATATTATAATTATTTTTCATTTTATTTTATGACATTTTTAAATAATTATTTTATTATATATATTATTATATTATAATTATTTTCGTTTTTATTACTAATATTTAGTTATTTTTTAAAAATAAAATATTATTTAATAAAAAATTAAAATTAAATTTGTAATAAATTTACATCACGTGTATATATTAATTTTTATTAAATAAGTTTTATTTATTTATAAAATATTTTTTAAAATAAATTAATATAATATTTTATTTTTATATATTATTTATAAATTAAAATAATATTTTATTTAAGAATAATAAATAATTAATATTACCGACGGAAAATGTTCCGTCGGTAATAATATTTTAATATTTAATTATTATTAAAATAATAATTTATAAATAAAATAAAATAATTAATTAAATTACCGACGGAAAAAATTCCGTCGGTAATTCCGTCGGTAAATTTTCCGACGGAATTTCCGTCGCAAATCCGTCGGTAAATTCCGTCGAAAATTTGTGGTTTTTTTGTAGTGGCTTCGGGTTCAACACAAGTCAAGAATACAATGTTTAAACAGCACTTCGTAAAGCAACAACTTATACTATTAGATATGACCATACCGTCTCCCTTATGTTGAACTAGGGGTGTTCACGGGACGGGACCGGGATAACCCCGTCTCGTCCCATCACCAAGAAAAGTGTTCGGGACGGGGTTCTCGTCCCGTGTCCCGTCCCGTCCCAAACTTGTCCCGGTCTCGATCGGGACGGGACGGGATATGCCTTGTTCCGAAATGTTTTCCCAATTAAAAAAAATTGACCCAAAAATCCTTTTTTTTTTTTGCAGAGCAACACACTTGGTGGGTGATTTTGTAGTATAATTAAATCTCCTCCAGTGCCATGAGCACTCCATATTAATACATAATAAACCAAAAACATAATAATTAGAGCAAAAAAAGTAGCAACAACTACACATTTAAATAGAGTTTAAAAAAACGTCAAATGTAATGTGTTATACATAGAGCATAGTAGCAGCGGATGAGAAATTTGAGATCGATGAATGGTTGGAACTTAATTTAGAAGTTAGAGTTATATTTTTTTTAAAAAAAAGTCATATATTGACAAATCCTTATATTTGTATGTTTTTATATGTTTAAATTGAGGTTTCTAACATGAATAAGATGCAAATTTGGTCCAATTGTGCTTATTTAATATCTTAGACTCTTGGATAAAATTAGTATGAGATTAGGATTAATTGGCCATAATTGTAGATTAATTTATATTAATTAATTTATAGGGCTATTTGATCCTTTTTCATGTCGTATTCACTTGTAGGGTCGCTCAAGGACCAAAGGAATGGATTCCAGATGAAGAAGGACATTTGAAAAAGGGAGAAATTGGGGCTAGAAGCTGAAATTTCAAGAGAAAAAGGGAAAATACAAGTTTCTGGATGAATTGTGGAAATTATGAAAAGGACCACAAAATTCTAAATTTCAGAAAAGGGCCTCAAAATTTCCAAATTACAAAAAAGTCCTGCCCACTATCATTTGTCTTATTCTCCACCCCACTATCATTTGTCTTATTCTCCACCTACCACCCACTCAACAACCCCACTATCATTTATCTTATTCTCCACCTACCACTCACTCAACAACCCCACTATCATTTATTTTATTCTCCACCTACCATCCACTCAACAACCCCACTATCATTTGTCTTCCATAACTCACTATAAATACCATCTTCACCACCACCAAGCAACACACCTCTTCTTCATCCTCCTCTCTCTCAACTCTCTCATTCCACCTCCATCTCTCTTCCATTTCTCCTTCCTCCACTCCATGTCTACTATTTTCTTCCACCTTGGTGTTGTTCTTCCCGTGGAGAGTAGCAGCTAGGCTCCACCATTCTTGATGATGGGAGCCAAGGGATGAGCTTGAAGCTTCAAAGGGGAGTTTTAGTTCTAATCCTTCTTCCTCTTGTTGTATTTATGCTTTTCTAGGGTTCTAGGAGTATATTTATGACATTTGGTTGTGTTCTTCATTTCTACATGTTGTATAAGGGTTGAAAACTATTTTATGTTGTTTCTTTCTTGTTGAATGCTTGACATTGTGCTACTTTAACTTTGAGTTTGATGAAATTTATGGGTTCATGATTTTGTTATTCTCTTTGTGAATATCTTGTGCTAATTCAAGGTGGCTTGGTTAGTGGATAAAAAATGTTAAGTGGTTTTGCATGAATGAAATGGCATATGAATTAATTAATTGTGTTTAGACATTGGGTAATCACTCTTTTCAACCTTAATCTTTGTTTGGGTGGCCATCAATGAGTTAGGGTTAATTGAGAAATTAAGTGCAATTGTGGGGTGGCCCAAATTGTGGATTATAAGTCTTGTATAATTAATTAGTTCTTGAATTTGTCAAATTGTATGAGTGGCATTGGCTTCAATCCTAGAGTCTTGATTTATTATTTGGGGTTCCAGTAATCGATTAAGCTCTAGGATTAATTAAGTGGCAACTCGGGGTCCCGGTTGTTGAATTAGGAGCCCCTTACGATTAGCAAATTCATATTGATTTTGAACTTAATCAACTTAGGTTAAATTAAGTAATGTGCGGGGTTCCGGCATTAATTAAGTTAACCTAAGCCTAGCCTAGAGGGGTTCCTCTAGGGGTCTTTTGAAAATCAACTAAACTCCCTGAAAACCTTTAGAAGCAATGATTCCCGAAGCTCTCATTCATCAAGAATGATTTCATTTCCCTTCCCCTCCAAATCTCACTTTTATCTTATTTTTATTACATATCATACATTTTGCATCTTTTCTAAATCAAAAACAAAATACAATACTTTTTGCCTGTGTTTAATAGTTTGCATATTAGCTACTAGGTAATCTTTTGCGTTTAGGCTCCTCAAGTGAACGACACCCGGGGGTTAGCTTCCACTATCCCCTTGGTTCTTATTTTCTTGAAGGGAGGACCCAAGGGCGCGCTACACACACACACTCGAAAGTGGTGCTCTTCAAGATTTGTCAACTCCTCCACACTTAAACCTTTGTACTCCTGGACAAAGACAAGTTTATAAACTTAAGCACAATGGTAAGTAAAGCATAAATGATAATTTCAACATGCTAGATGAATATGAGCTAATAAAAATTGACAACCCCCTAACCAACAAGCAATGAGGAATGGAGTGATGCTAAAGAGCTAACCATGAGTGTAGTGAATGCAATGAGGATGAGCAAAGGAGAATGTCACTCAATGATAAGTGTTTCACTCTTCTCACCATATCGGGTTCATTTTCTACTCTCAATATCCACTTTGAAGCACATTCTACCATAGGCTTGTAAGAATTCTAAGATCTCCACTTAAACATAAGAAGTGCAATGCATCAAAAGGGCTTTTAAGGGTTGAAATGATGGAATGGCTGCGTGGTGTGATGAAATGAATGAAACATGATGTTGTGCACGCTTGAATGCCTAATTCAACTCAAAGCACCAAATTGCAACTTGCTAAAACCACACATGCCTTATTTTGCATTTTCTTTTTCAATTTCACATTTTCTTTTTCACTCTTTTTGTATTTTTTATTTTTCTCTATACATGGCATGCTTATGTACAACCAAGCAGTGGCATTGTTCATATAATTCAAGCAATGATGCAACTTTTCATATATTGGCATATCAAATGCAAAACATCAGGTGAAGGGCTCAAATGAGGTGACAAATGGAAGAAGTGTTTATGGATTGTGTTTGGGTGTAATGGTATGAAATGAATGCCTTTATCATGCTTCATTACACTAAATGCAACAAGTTTTGACCAAGAATACAAACAAGTTCTAGAGAATGGCAACAAGTGGATTATCACACAAGAATAAGCAATTAGGCTCAAATAAACCTCACAACATGGCTAATTTTCCAAGACTCATAAACAAAGATCAACTACAACCAAGATTCAACCATAAAGCATCAATTCTAATCAACAAAGTGCCGATCAAGAAGATAAGTCAAAAGCATCAACACACATCCAGAAGCATGAAACAATTCCCATATTGCCAAAACAATTCCAACAATATCATGTCCGGTCCAAAGAGGAACAAGAGTGGAAGTGAGGAGAAGTTCAAAATTTTTCAAATTTTTCAAGCTAGAAACATAACCATGATGCAATGATTTGTAAACCCACTTCACCCACTATGAAGCACATTGTAACACCTGGATTTTTCTACTATATTATATCAATTTTTAATTAAATTACAACCACTTTTCAATGTCGAAAGCCCAAAAATACGAATAAATTTAAAACTTTTCTTTTAAAACATTAGACCAACCCTCTGTTGGTTGGAATGGGCTTTTCAGACAAATTGAAATAACTTAAAACTCTTTATAAAGTAAAGTGGTTAATAAACCAATTAAAAGTACACTAACTCTCTTAAGGGAGTCTATTCATAATTCATAATACTTAGGAAATTTAAATCTCTTAATAAATTTATACAATTCTATTTTTTATACTTTCTATTATTAATTTAATAATTTAATTTTACAACATATACAAATAACCTTATTAAAATATTTACTGCCTCTTGCTTTCCAAATTATAATCCTAATTTCTTCGTCTATTCTTCTTCCCCAGCTAGCTTCTTTCAACCTGCTAAACTGAAAAATGTTTGGGGGAAGGGGGTGAGATTGGAAATCCCAATAGCAGTTTCTTTCATTAACTTATATTATCATGCTAGCATTGACATGTATTAATTTCATAAACCTGAACAAATAAAACAATTATACATACTTCCTGCGCTCAATGCTCTACCAGCCACTATTAACAATATATTCGTTAACTAGTGGAGGCCTCACCTGCAGGATTTCTCGTTATAACATTTAAAGTTATAACTAACTGATCTGGCAAAGGGGGAGCGACCCACCTAAGCCTGGAGTACTCCATAAACTCTATGCAGGAATTAACAAGGCTTATCACCTTCATGCATAATGTAAACTTGAAGCAGATATTACAAAATAATACATGCAATTCTTTTACTGTAATGAAATAAACTGCTACCTGGCTTCTTTAGACCTTAGTCTTGTACTTGCTCCCTTTTCTTTCTACTGGCCTCTCCACTTATGTCACTATCAAGACCTATTAACATTTAATATAAATAGTAAATTAATACCTAAACTTCTATATAATTATTCAACGTCTCTCTCGGGGTCCTAATATACTTAATACTACCCCATTCTTATACCTCATATAAATAGGTTTTACTTTAAATATTTTGACCCTTTTAAAATTAAAAGACTACTTAAGATGATTCATTTCAATTTAATTATTTTAATTCTCATTATTATCTTTTTCGGAATTAAATATAAAATCACAATGACTTACACATAATTAGTCTATTAACCATTACCATCCTTCCACATTTATTAATTCTTTATTTTTGTACAATATAACTCTAATCTTATCAGAATCATAGCTTGTTATTGATTCACTGTTGTCACTGAAAATGTTATTTAAGAGAATGGAAATAAAATAGAGGTTTCAACTAAATAAATCCAGTCCAACTACCAAACCATAATTAAATTTAATTTCTAATTCTATCTTTACTTCCTACTATTAAAAATACAAAGCAATCAGACCTAGAACCAGGCACAGAAATGAATTCAAACTTTTATAAATTCATAGTTTCCACCCACACTATAATATCCTTTAAATATACTCAACTTCGATTAGAATCTAAACTGAAATTAACCATGTGAAAACTAGAGTATATAAACCCTCTTTTCACCATCCAACAACAATCAAACAGGTCCATAAAAATTAGCTCACTATTAAAATTTCTTTCAACCATAACCCATACACTACAACTTTATATAACCTTAAACTCATAATAAAACCTACGGCCATTATCCATTAAAAAGTGAAATCTTAATTCCAAATAACCTTGTTGCTTGTTTCTCTGCCTTTACATAACCTGGACAATTCTACAATAAAGATTTACAACTTCACTAAGATAGACAATCCCACCAAGTAAATCATATTTCTTATATTGAAGCTTGATTTCTTTAAACATATGTTCTTCAACTCATAATCTTAAAGTAATCAGTGTCTTTAACTAAGCAATTAGAAACTTCAAGCACTAACAGCTTACAGTTCAATTAAATACCTATTAACACATTAATCATTCCATATATCTCCCAATCAAGAAATCAACCTTGTACACTTGTTAGATATTCGGATACATCTAAATAAAATAGTCCTTAAGTCCCACTTTAAATTTAGCAACATTCATTTAAACAATTAGTCAAATATCAAACTAAAGCCTACCGGTTTACTTCATATTAAGACTCCATCACCTACAGCCCTCATTATCATTACACCATACTAATCTCCCAACTTCCGATATTAACTCAAGTTTCCTCTTTTTAATTCTAGAATCCATACTTTGTATATTTCATCAAACCCTCTTCATCATTTCCCACCTTTAATCTTATTATATCCTACACAAATCTTCAATTTCCAAATTGAATTACCATCAAAATCACCTTACTTGTTCAAATTGAATTCGGAATTAAGACCCCTAGACCATACTTCTAAAAATTTCCAATAACACCTAACATGTTGCATTTTCTTATAATTAATTATCTAATACCTCAAACCTTCAAATGGCAATACCCCATAGGCTCAGGAAATAATTCCAGATTTCCAATCATACTTCCCATACCATACTCATTACCCAGTTTGCATCATATCCGGAACATCATTCCCAAGATAATGTGATACTGTTTACTCCTTTAATTACAAGAAAATTTAATTTCTTCCAACTACAAAACCATGTTCAAACCTTTACTTTAGAGTCCCTATTCATGGTTTTAAACTTCTATAAGCATTAGTTCACACTTGGAGACATTAAAACAGCAAGCTTAAATCATTAACAATAATTGAAGTTCTAATCCAATCCTAACCTCCACAAAACCTTTCCTATAATCATCTCTTTCAGCATCAAATGGCAAAGATAAGACTAGAGCAAAATATACATTCAAAACAATATACACTCCCCTTCCTTGACACTTGAAATTTGCCAGACAGAACAGCCAAACCAGTACCCATTAAAATTTCCCTTCTTTATTCCCTTGCAGCAACAAGCCCAGGGCCAGAGAAAAGACAAGAAAATCAACCTTAATTCCATCTTCCCTAATCATACACAGAACCACTATCACAGAGGGACAGAATTTCATGAACAAGGGAATCGGACAGAGAGGGAGAAGATCGAACAAAATCAGAGGAACAGAAGGGAAACGAGAATTCCATATTCAAGCAAGAATTAACCGAGCACAATTAAACACCAGTTCTATCACACTCTTAATTCTATTAAATCATCCATTTTTCTCTTCTCTGCCGTCGATTCGCTGAACAGGGGAGGCAAGAATTAGAGAATCAACTTCATCAACCATAATCAGGCATACAAGGGTAGATAACCATCCTAATTTACTCCTAATACCATTTGAACACCAATAATCGTCGACTTCAAGGAAGAAAATCGAAGAATCCGACGGGGAACAGTAAAAACAATTTGGGGCTTTTGAAAGAAATCGATTAAACTTGATTTATTACTCAAATTCACTTCCTAAATCATTGAATTCAAAGCCTAAACTTCATTTTAATGGATTTAGGAACTCCAAAACTCCCTAAATTCCGAATCAAGCCTCAACGAAACTCGCTCAAATCGGACGAAGAATGAGAAGAAATTGAGGAAGGAGACTCACCCATGGCCAACCGAGCTTCAGGCGTGCCCCAGAGCTTCTCGTCGTCGCCGATCGTTGCTGATTTCTCCGTCGGCCGAGGCTTGAAGGACGAAGAACAGAGGGACGAGAGAGCGAGAGTGAAGACGGGAATGAGAGGGACATATGTGTGTGTGTCGGTGTGTGAAGCTGAGAGGGAGTATATAAAAAAAAACCAAGAACACGTGGAAGCATATTAATAAGAGGAAGGATTGATATTTTGAATGAGAGATTTACCATCTTGCCCCTTCTTTTCAATTGAAGATATTTTCCAACTAGGGGCAGATATTGTCATTTTTATTTCCCTTTTTCTATTTTTCATTTAAATGGTAATTTTATTTGCCATTCACATTTATAAATAAATCTGAATTTGTCCCGAACATAATTTCTCTAGATATGCTTTAATTTCTAAATTTATTTATAAGACTTTTCAAATATCAAGCAATACCTCAGAGTTTTAAATATTCTCTTATTTAAATTAATCTTCTAACTATTTTTCCTTAACTAATAAAGAAATTAAACTTTAAAAATTATTAAAAATACAGCTGACCTCATAAATTCATTTATAAGACTGTTTAATTGTTATATGTTGTCCCATGACTTTAAATAAGCCCTTATTATCTCTTTACTCCAATTTAAGTTTTATCTCCTAATTATTTCTCTTTATTTTTTTTATAGAAAATAAGCCTTAAAATTATTAAAAATACCTAAATATCATAAATTTATTTTTTCAATGCTTTTTAATATTTGAGTTATTTTCCTTAAAGCATCAAATAATTCTATATTTCCTATTTTCTAAAATTTGGGATGTTACACACATCCCTCCCCCACACTTAATTTCTACATTGTCCTCAATGTAGTAAAAACATGGAAATGTCAATTCAAAGCATGTTGAAATCAAGTGTGGTATTGGTGTGTGAGCAAGAAGCATTTATTAATCCTAGGAATTGAAAGAAAAATAACTACTCTTTTTACTACTAGAATGTGTCCCTCCCCCACACTTATCTTCCTCATACAACAATTAAGCTACAGTATGCATGAAGATTAGGAAGAAAATAAGTGAGGAAAGAGACAACCTCTGTTATGGCCTCTTCAGGCATTTGAAGGAGAAGTTCTCATCCAAGATGAGAAGCATGCATTTCTTTAATGTGGCTCCTTCTCCTATATCTTGCTTTCGTAGTTGTTGGTGGGGTTCCTGAAAAAGAAACACCGGACCAGCAGCAGTATCTAGTCCCAAAGAGGATACATGGAGAGATCTAAAACATAACATATGCATTCTAGAAGCAAGATTCTCCAAGTAAATATCACAACCAAGCAAGTCAATGGGGTTCCCATAGTAGGAATCAAGCATGCAGCCACATTATCATCACCCTTGACATTGGGTGTTGCAAAACAATCAATTTCATATTCACCAATGTCAGGTGGCAAGTCACAAGATAAAAGTAGATGAAAAGATTCATTCTTGTTCACAATTTGATCAATCAAAGCATTTGAATCTTTTCTTATTAAACTACCTAAAGAATGAAAAGAATTGGGATCAAGAGATGAACAATTATCATGTTGATTATCAAGTGTGGCATGTTCATTAGTGTTATCAATCAAACTAGATGAAGAAACAACATCATGTGACGTGGAAAGCCAATCATTAATTTCTATGCAAGTGGCACAAGGCACATCACCTTCACATGTGCAAATAAAAGAAGTATGTGGGGAGGAGGGGGAAATGAATTCTTCATCATGTTCAATAGATTCAAAGAAGAATAAATCATGCTTATCAACACTTGAAAAAGAGGGTGATTGTTCACACTTCTCCACATTTTCAACATCCAAGCTTAACTCCACAATGCCTTTTTTAGTACTAGCAGATTCATCATGTGCTTCACCAAAGTTCTTTTTATGAAATGCAACAAATTTGTCATACTTCAGATCAATGCAATCCATACACATGTTGTCATCACCACAAGAACAAGGTAAAGGCTCATCCAAATCAAAATCATCATCACAACTAGCACTTAGAGATATATCATGATCACCACACACATAATTAATACAAGCAACATCATCAACTACACAACTACCATGTGAAATTTCACAATGAGCATTTTCAATATCAAGCAATTGAGGGGATTCAACAACAATTTCTTCATCCACCTCATCATCACTCACATCAACAGTCACAGTAGTATGAGGAGAGTTAACCTCTTCAAGAAGAGGAGGAATATTACCAAAGTGTAAAGGTGACTCCCCCGGTGGTTGAAGAGATGCTTGCTCCTTGTTGGAATCTTGTGTGGGAGTAGGTATTGTGGGTTGGAGATTATCCACTTGAGAATTGGCATTTGGCTTTGGTTCTTCAATCTCCTCATCATTGTTGAAGTCATAAGGCCATGGTGCTCCTTCTTCTCCATTAGTCTTCTTCCATAAAACATGTTGCACAAACGCCCTAATGAATTCTTCTATTGTCTCAAGTTGCTCTTCCATCTCCTTTGAAAGTTGATTGACCTCCTTTAACATGAACAACTCGTATCGTTGAAATTTTAGCTCATCGTACATCCTCCTTAAAGAGAGGGTTTGTTCATCCATGTTTGGGAAGGTGAGGAAGGCATCAAGTCCATGTGTTGGGGGTATGGAGGGTGGAGGTGGGGGTCTATTGTAAGGGAGAAGTAAAGGGTTGTATGGATTTCTATGTGGTGTAGGGAGGTGGGTGAGGTGAATTTGTGGAAAAGATGGTTCCAAGTGTGTTTGGAAGTGGTTGAGCATTTGAGATTCAAAGACATTGTTGTGGCTTTGCAAATTCGCTCTCATGGAATCCAACTCTTGTAGAATGAAATCAACTTGGGAGTGTGTTAGAGTAGAAGGCGCCTCATTGCTCCAAGTATGTGGAAGGCTTGGTGTCTCATCATTCCTTGAAAAAGAATGCATAGGAGGATCAGTTTGGAACAAAAACTCATAGTTAATGTTAAACCGAGACATGAAGATTGCAATCAAATAAATCCCAAAATGCAAAATGCAATACTATACAAGTATCATGGTATGTACAAATAAAAAGAAAACCTAAAATGCAACTAAACTAAATGCAACCTAAGAAAATGGACCCGTCCAAAACAAGTTTGACAACCGGCTACTAGGGAACCAATTACTTGGCTCCCCGGCAACGGCGCCACTTGAAGAGCACCACTTTCGAGTGTGTGTGTGTGTGTAGCGCGCCCTTGGGTCCGCCCTTCAAGAAAATAAGAACCAAGGGGATAGTGGAAGCTAACCCCCGGGTGTCGTTCACTTGAGGAGCCTAAACGCAAAAGATTACCTAGTAGCTAATATGCAAACTATTAAACACGGGCAAAAAGTATTGTATTTTGTTTTTGATTTAGAAAAGATGCAAAATGTATGATATGTAATAAAAATAAGATAAAAGTGAGATTTGGAGGGGAAGGGAAATGAAATCATTCTTGATGAATGAGAGCTTCGGGAATCATTGCTTCTAAAGGTTTTCAGGGAGTTTAGTTGATTTTCAAAAGACCCCTAGAGGAACCCCTCTAGGCTAGGCTTAGGTTAACTTAATTAATGCCGGAACCCCGCACATTACTTAATTTAACCTAAGTTGATTAAGTTCAAAATCAATATGAATTTGCTAATCGTAAGGGGCTCCTAATCCAACAACCGGGACCCCGAGTTGCCACTTAATTAATCCAAGAGCTTAATCGATTACTGGAACCCCAAATAATAAATCAAGACTCTAGGATTGAAGTCCAATGCCACTCATACAATTTGACAAATTCAAGAACTAATTAATTATACAAGACTTATAATCCACAATTTGGGCCACCCCACAATTGCACTTAATTTCTCAATTAACCCTAACTCATTGATGGCCACCCAAACAAAGATTAAGGTTGAAAAGAGTGATTACCCAATGTCTAAACACAATTAATTAATTCATATGCCATTTCATTCATGCAAAACCACTTAACATTTTTTATCCACTAACCAAGCCACCTTGAATTAGCACAAGATATTCACAAAGAGAATAACAAAATCATGAACCCATAAATTTCATCAAACTCAAAGTTAAAGTAGCACAATGTCAAGCATTCAACAAGAAAGAAACAACATAAAATAGTTTCCAACCCTTATACAACATGTAGAAATGAAGAACACAACCAAATGTCATAAATATACTCCTAGAACCCTAGAAAAGCATAAATACAACAAGAGGAAGAAGGATTAGAACTAAAACTCCCCTTTGAAGCTTCAAGCTCATCCCTTGGCTCCCATCATCAAGAATGGTGGAGCCTAGCTGCTACTCTCCACGGGAAGAACAACACCAAGGTGGAAGAAAATAGTAGACATGGAGTGGAGGAAGGAGAAATGGAAGAGAGATGGAGGTGGAATGAGAGAGTTGAGAGAGAGGAGGATGAAGAAGAGGTGTGTTGCTTGGTGGTGGTGAAGATGGTATTTATAGTGAGTTATGGAAGACAAATGATAGTGGGGTTGTTGAGTGGATGGTAGGTGGAGAATAAAATAAATGATAGTGGGGTTGTTGAGTGGGTGGTAGGTGGAGAATAAGATAAATGATAGTGGGGTTGCTGAGTGGGTGGTAGGTGGAGAATAAGACAAATGATAATGGGGTGGAGAATAAGACAAATGATAGTGGGGTGGAGAATAAGACAAATGATAGTGGGCAGGACTTTTTTGTAATTTGGAAATTTTGAGGCCCTTTTCTGAAATTTAGAATTTTGTGGTCCTTTTCGTAATTTCCACAATTCATCCAGAAACTTGTATTTTCCCTTTTTCTCTTGAAATTTCAGCTTCTAACCCCAATTTCTCCCTTTTTCAAATGTCCTTCTTCATCTGGAATCCATTCATTTGGTCCTTGAGCGACCCTACAAGTGAATACGACATGAAAAAGGATCAAATAGCCCTATAAATTAATTAATATAAATTAATCTACAATTATGGCCAATTAATCCTAATCTCATACTAATTTTATCCAAGAGTCTAAGATATTAAATAAGCACAATTGGACCAAATTTGCATCTTATTCATGTTAGAAACCTCAATTTAAACATATAAAAACATACAAATATAAGGATTTGTCATATATACTCACACATGAGACAGATGACACATGTATTTTTTTTAAAAAAATATGAACATACATATATATATTCGGGACAGGACGGGATCGGGACCACCCCGTCTCGAGTCCCATCCCGTCCCGAAGCTGCGCTCTGTCCCGTCCTGGTTTGTCTCGTCCCCAAAATTTTCGTGACGGACCGGGACAGGATAATGTTGAACAGCCCTATGTTGAACCCACTTATGGTAAAGACCCATGCCTTCTCATCTAAGGGTATAAGGTGTTGCTTTGCTTATCATGGGTTTTGGGTTGCTTCCTTGTGTTTTTTTTAGTAAATTTAGGGCATCCACTGCTGATAGTAGTGACTAAGACACTCGCCATGGGTCCTCCACTTAATGATGAATAACTGGCCACGAAATGCTCTCCATGTCTGAGAATGAGATTCGAACCTCCAACCACTTAATTACTTGGTTGAAGGACTAAGTGAGGACCCATTAAGTTACATTTACGTGATTTTGCTTGCTTGTGTTTATTTGTCAGTGTGGAAGTTTTTTTTTTTTTTTTTTGTATTATTATTGGGCCTCTCAATAATTCTTTTTTGTAATACTTATATAAAGAGGCCCTTTTAGGCCAGAATAGAGAGGCCCATTTAGTTGTACGTCATTTTAATTTTTTTTAATTGTATTTTAATTTATATAAGTTTTCCTTAATTACCTGGTCAAATTATAAATGTAACAAGTTTCTTGGAACACAAATAAAGAATTTACGTTTAATTAATTTATCAAATTTGTAGAAGTCAATGTATAAAATCTGTAAATTAACTTTTTAATTTTCTTATGGTTAGAATAATTCCAAAAGTTCTTATATCAGATTTACCAAATTCAAAAATAATATTTGTGACTATAAATATGACATTAACAAGTTGATATATAAAGTTATCAAGTTCTTTTATCATATTTATCAAGTTAATAGGAAATTATTTTATCTTGGATCTTTCACTAATTGTATTAAAAGTTACATCAAGACAATTGATAGCAGCGATAATGATCAAAATCCTAATCAATTCTTAATAAACATACATCACTCAAGCATTCAGGGTGAGATGCTTTCGAGTTCAAGAAATTAAGAAAAATCTAATTCTAATTTCAAATGACTTTTCTTTCATATATATACACACACCAAATAATAGCTTTTCTTAGCTTACCGATTTTGATATTTCTGCTTTTTTCCCACGATCATTAACCCCATTAGGGATGTCAAGTCCACAACCTAATGCTATGAATCCGTTGGGAATATTTGGACGGTTTGTTTTCTTGCATTCCCTCTTGGATAGGGACCAGCCGGCCTGACTTGGTCTCATCAATGCAAATTGACAATGATCCGTCTTTTTTTTATGCATTAAACTGGCAATCAACGCCTTTTTTGGATCTTATTAACAGGTATCCAAGCAACCGACTAGTTAAGTTTTGGGGTTCATGATTTCCCTTTCATATATAAGTGCCTCCTCTAAAACTCAATCTTGAGACCTCAAAAAATCTAGTAAGATTTTGCACCGCTAGATCAATTATACATGTTAGTGAAAATAATCCTTCTACATGTCACTGAAATTGTATTAGTTAACCTACTGTACGCCGATGATCAAACTATAAATAAACCAAGATCGATTTATTCATGATCACAATAATAGAATTTAATTAAAATATCTAAATATATATATAGCCTAAAAAAATAATTAGAATAAGTATAATTTAAAAGTAAATGAAATATCAATGTATGAATCACATATGATCACCTTTTAAATAAATCAGTTGCTGAGTTTGATAAAAATTAACTACTTCTCTGGGTCTTTTAAAAAAAATTCTAAAAAGTAAAGCTTCTTCTATCCTTTTAATCTTTTTTTCCATAAGAATTTAACATAAAAGCTCTTTACAGAATTTAGTGTCATGGTTATTATTTATTTATAAAAATGCAATTATAACAATCTCTTCACGGTGAGAAAATAATCCTTTTTTTTTAAGAAATAATTGTAACATATTTATATGCACTTTAACTAAGTCTTGTTGCTTGCTTAATTTCTTAAAATTCTAACATATTTTTGAAAGATACAATCTCATGGAGAAGACTACTCGAGGAGGATCTCACCCACAACACAGGACATTTTTAATCAAATGACATTTTTAAAAGGGTATATGATAGAAGGTACAAAACTTAAATAAAACTTTAGATGCAAAATTGTTTATTCTCAACCAAAAGTTCAAAAATGATATTTGTGACTATAAATATGACATTACCAAGTTGATATATGAAGTTATCAAGTTCTTTTATCATATTGATCAAGTTAATAGGCAATTATTTTATGTTGGATCTTTCACCATCTTTATTAAAAGTTACATCAAGATAATTGATAGCAGCAATAATCATCAAAATCCTAATTAATTCTTAATGAACATATTGCACTTAAGCATTCAGGCGGGCCGGGTGAGATGTTTACGAGTTCAAGAAATTAAGAATAATCTAATTCTAATCCCAAATGACTTTTCTTTTATACACACACACACACCAAATGGCTTTTCTTAGCCTACTAATTTTGCTATTTCTCCTTTTTTTCCCAAGATCATTAACCCCATTAGGGGAGTCAAGTCCACAACCTAATGCTATGAATCTGTTGGGAATATCGGGACGTTTTGTTTTCTTGTATTCCCGCTTGGAGCTGACTTGGTCTCATCAATGCCAAATTGACAATGATCCGTTCCTTTTTTTTTTTTGTACACTAAACTACCAATCACCTTTTTTGGGTCTTATTAACAAGTATCTGAGCAACCGACTACTTAAGTTTTGAGGTTCATGACTTTCTCTCTTAATAGAAGTGCCTCCTCTAAGACTCAAACTGAAGACCTCAAGGAATTTAATAAGGCCTTGCACTACTAGACCAGCTACATATGTTAGTGAAAATGATCCTTCTACATGTCACTGAAATTGTATTAGTTGACCTACTGTTCATAGGCCAATGATCAATCAAACAATAAATAAATCAAGATCCATTTATTCATGATCAAAATAATAGAATTTAATTAAAATATCTAAATATATTTATAGCCTAAAAAAGTTAGAATAAGTATTAATTTACAAGTAAATGAAATATCAAAGTATGAATCACATATGATCACTTGTTGAGTTTTATAAAAACTAACTACTTCTTTGGGTCTTTTAAAAAAAATTCTAAAAAGTAAAACTTCTTCCATCCTTTTAATTTTTTCCCCCTTTTGCATAAGAATTTAACATAAAGCTCTTCACAGAATTTAATGCCATATTTATTACTCATTTATAAAAATGCAATTATAACAACCTCTTCATGGTGAGAAAATACTCCTTTTTTAAAAAAAATAATTGTAACATTTATTTATGCACTTTAACTAAGTCTTGTTGCTTGATTAATTTCTTAAAATTCTAACATATTTTTCAATGATGAAATCTCACGGACAAGACTTCTTGAGGAGGATCTCTCACACGAGACATTTTTAATCAAAAGACATTTTTAAAAGGTATATGATAGAAGGTACAACACATAAATACATCTTTACATGCGAAATGATTTATTCTCAACCAAAAGTCCTACCTTAAACAGGCAAGGAGGAAAGGATGGCCCAATTGACATATTCAAACCTGATGGTTTGTCTTCGACGCTGAACCACATTATAAAATTATAAAATTGAAATAATGGCAGAGAGTAACAGACAGAGAAAGAAACACTGGACCATTATGGGGAAGAAAAAAGCAGCAGTAAGTTTCATGATTTTGTCTCCATAAACTTTTTACTCTGAAAATATTGAGCAGGAGGTGAAGATGTTGCTGGTATCACTTTTGTTCCTCTTGATACCCCATTATGTATTTTCCTTAAACTTCAACATCACCAAGTTCCAGAACGATGGCAGAGTATCACTAGAAAAAACAGCTAGCCTGTCAGGAACATCCATAGAATTGGTAGCCTACCAGAATAGTACTGGTCGAGCCACATATAAAGAATCGATGCACTTATGGGACAAAGCCACCGGGAAACTTGCCGATTTCACCACTAACTTTACCTTTGTGATTGATTCACATGGAAGCTCCAACTTTGGCGATGGGATGGCCTTTTTCTTAGCCCCTAATGGTTCAAAGCTTCCTAATGTACCAGTAGTAGGAGGTTCTATGGGTTTGCTTATAGGGGGTGACGAGACAAAATTTAATTCAACAGATCATCCCTTTGTTGCTGTGGAGTTTGATATCTTCCCTAATGGTTGGGATCCTCCGTATGTACATATAGGTGTTGATATCAATTCTATTCAATCTAATGCTACTGTGGATTGGAATCCTAATATTACAGGAGGCGGAACAAATAAGGCTATCATAAGCTACAATGCAAGTACACATAATTTAAGCGTATCCGTCACCAGTGGTTTTGATTCTTCTAACAACACTATGTGGCGACATCTTTATCAAATAGTTGACCTACGAGAGTACTTGCCTGAATTTGTTACTTTTGGTTTCTCAGCTGGCACTGGACAATTTTTTGCAAGTCACAGGATCGATGCATGGAGTTTCAACTCAGAGGAGCTCCCAATAGATAGTCCAAAACCAACCCCGACCTCGACAAGTAAGAATAATGTCACAACACTTAAAATAGTAGCAGGGGTTGTTGGAGGGTTTGTTTTAGTTTGTGGGGTGGTTTGGTTTGCATTGTTGAAGAACAAAAAGAAAATGGATGATGATGATGAGTCTAATGAGAGCATGAGCGATGATTTTGAAAGAGGAACAGGGCCCAAAAAGTACTCATATGCTGAACTAGCAAGTGCTACAAATTATTTCAAAGATGAGCATAAGCTGGGACAAGGAGGATTTGGGGGTGTCTATAAAGGATTTCTCAAGGATCCAAACTCCTATGTTGCCGTCAAGAGAATATCTGAGGGCTCTAACCAAGGGAAGAAGGAGTTTGCTTCAGAGGTAAGAATTATCAGTCAATTAAGGCATCGAAACTTGGTGCAATTGATTGGTTGGTGTCATGAAAGGAAAGAACTCTTACTAGTTTATGAGTATATGCCGAATGGAAGTTTAGATTCTTATCTCTTCAAGGATGAAAAGTTTCTAACATGGTCAATTAGATTTAAAATAGCTCAAGGATTGGCTTCTGCAATACTGTATTTGCATGAAGAATGGGAACAATGTGTGGTTCATAGAGACATAAAATCCAGCAACGTCATGCTAGATTCCAACTTCAATGCAAAACTTGGAGATTTCGGATTAGCACGACTTGTAGACCATGCAAAAGGAGCACAAACTACGGCTTTAGCGGGAACAATGGGCTATATGGCTCCCGAATGCGTCATTACTGGAAGGGCTAGTAAAGAATCTGATATATATAGTTTTGGAATTGTTGCTTTAGAGATAGCTTGTGGAAGAAAACCCATCAAACCCAAAGCTCTAGAAGATGAAATAAACATAGTGCAATGGGTATGGGATCTTTATGGAAGCAGTAGAATTCTTGAAGCAGTTGATCGAAGGCTGCATGGAGATTTTGAGCAAGATCAAGTTGAGTGTCTCTTGGTTCTTGGGTTATGGTGTGCCCATCCTGATCATAATCGCAGGCCCTCAATAAGGCAAGTAATTCATGTGCTTAACTTTGAAACTCCATTTCCTAACCTTCCTTTAAGTTATCCCATACCAGTGTATAACGAACTTCCTTTGTCGTCATCCTTTTCGATTCTATCCAACTCCAATGCTTCAGAGGTAAGTCAAAACCAAAATATAAGCTTAAGTTCCAACACAAACTCTTCTGTTTTCGCTTCGACTTCTGATAATAATGTTTCACCAAGTGCGTTTCGTTTGTACTCGAGCAAAAATTAATTATGGTTGTTGTATGTCTCTGCTTACTGCACAATATTTTCGATGTTTTATTGTCAAATCTTGAACGTAGTTAAGTTAATTACTGTAAGATAAAAAACATATGTATAGAGAACTTGTTGTATAGTCTGTTTGGACGGGAATTTTACATTGAGATTCTGTACTGTTCCTTAAGTAATGATGCTGCATTTTCTCATTTAGTGAGAAACCGAAATTATGTTCGTGTGTACTCATTATATTCCACTTGGAAGCTGCTTATGCGAATTGCAAGTGAGCTCTGATGTCATCATTTTAATTTTTTTTTTCAAAGTTAATTTTTCTGATTAACAAAATTATGTATAATTTGAAACTAATTCGAATTTCACTATGTTAATATAAAATGTTAAGTGAGTATAAATTTTTTTTCATTTTTTGTTTTACATTTATATTTATTTATTGTAATTATATAAAATATATGAGAAGTAGTTGATACTTGAGATGTAGGTTTAAAAATTTGAATGAGAAATTTTGTATGAGAAAATATATGAAATAATTTTTTGGATAAATTGAAGCAGTTGAAGCTTCAAGTGAATATGGTTGAAAATTTTTTGAATATACCCACTTAGTTGAAGCCATAAAATTCTCACAATTACGATTTAATTTAATTATTTATTTCATTTAATTATTAAATGATTTATAATATATGGTTACAAGTATTTTTAATTAGTATCTAGACTAAAGTTATCTTGACGATTTAATTTAATTATTTATTTCATTTAATTATGAATTTATTTATAATATATGGTTACAATAGTATCTTCAGTATCTAGGCTTAAGTTATCTTGGTGACATTTTTAAGTATTATGTAGTTATTTTTTAATCATGTGATATCTTTATTTTTTTAAAAATTAACATATATGTGATTCTTATTGTTACAAGAAATTTTTTATTTATTTATGTATATTGCAATTTTTTTGTTAACATTTAATTTTTATTGAAATTATAATTAGTAAAAATAATTTATTCATTTATTTTTATGATTATTTAATTTTAAAATATTTTTAAATTTTTTACTAGTGAGCTTAGTTAAGAAATACTCATTAAGTGTAATATGGTATTTTGCATATATTTCTGAGTTTCATTACTACCATTTTCAACCAGCCAACCAAATATAAAATTTTCTATTTCACTCATTTCCTTTCCTTTTGTGTGCGCACAGAACGTATTGGTATTTTTTTTTTCCTTTCGATTCATTCCTTTCTTTTCCATTCTTTTTTTTCATTCTATCAAAATATTTTCTATTAACCAAACCAAACGAGCCCTTAGTTGGGGGGAATGGGAAGGATGTCACATCACCCCGAAATTGAAGAAGAATTGATTAAATTTGACTTTTCTTGGGCAGCATAATTGTGCATTTGTCCTCCCCTCCTTTTTCATCCAATTAAATTGTGGGTCTACCAAGTTATATTAATTACAAATGATGTGGTTGAGACAAGGCCTCATACTCCCTGGTCATTCACTTAATGAAGATAGATTATAGGGAGAATTACAACTAGATCCTAAATAAGGGAATTAATCACAATGAGATATCAAAAAATTCATTAAATCTCATTGAAGCTCTAAAGGACATAGATATTGAATGGATTAATTTTAACAACTTAGTGAATTGTCAATGCAGCCACTTGAATTGTGAATAACAACTTTTTAAATTGTCAATATTGAGCCGCAATTAACAACTTTGTACCTGTCAATAAAAAGTCATTTAGACTTCAATGTAATTTGATTTTTTTGGAACCTGATCGTGATTTATTCCATTATTTGGGATTTAGTTGTAATTCTCCCTAAATTTTATTGTAATCATTTATAGTATTAATTTTGAGTATTGATTTGACCTTTGTCGGAATGGTGCGCCTCGGAGTCAAATGCAAGAAAATATGTGAAACCAAGGCTTGAGCAAAGTGGCTCAACCTCGAGTCGTCTCTCAAATGAGTCAACTTATTTTGATGCCTAGACTAACCTAAATGCATGAAGAAAGCGATTAAAAACGGGGTTTTGTCATTGAAGTGATGTTTTCGATAGTTTTGAGTTAAGAAATGTAAATTGACTTGTTTTTGGATTTTTAGATTTAGGAAAGCAAAGAAAAGTAGTTTGAAAACTCCTTAATGGTATGGCTTCTTGGTGACAACTTTGCAATCTTCATAGCTTCTTAAATGAATTGGGAGTTCAAAATCCAAGACCGAATGTTAAAAACCAAAGGCAATCGCCTAAGTCCAATTGACCTAGTTACACATACATAATCAGTCAACTAGGCAATTGTTAGAAAATCGCTTGGTAGTGAAAACCCTTGACAACACACAATGAGTCTCCTCTTGAAGGTATAATTTGACCCTTCAAGAATGGATCTAGTGTCTAATGCTAAATGCAAGAAGCAAATGCATTAATCCAATCTAGCAATCCAAAGTAGATAATCAATGCTACCACGTCAAATTGCATTATGCCAAATGATTAACACTAAGGTTTATGCACATAAAAGCAATCGCCAAATTACATACATAACCCAAAAGAAATCTACCCCTAGGAATAGAAATCATAGCACCTCTTGTTCTAAAATTACATATCAAGTAGAAACAAATAGGAATCTCTATTAAATTCATAATTTAGACAAGAAGAAGTTAGATAACCCCCCTAATAAAACATTAAAGCTCAAATTTCATTGTAGCCACCAAGAATTGCCCAACCAACCGGCCATCACAACAACACAAACATACTCAACAAGCTCCTTGAGTCCGTTGGCTATGGGATGCAGGAATGAAGTGATGGGAACAAATTGAAGAAGGAACGGGAGTTGGGTAGGAAGATGGTGAGTGGCCGAAAATGTTGGAATGGAAAAATGTTGATAAGTGTTGGTTCAAGAAAATGGCATGGAGAGAAGAGTGGTTGGCCAAATCTGGAGCTGAAGGGAATGTGTGTAGCGATGATGGAGAAGAGAGTGAGCCAAGAGTTCAAGATGGTGGTCGAATGAGGAAGAGAAAGAGAGGAATGCGACGGTGGCGGCGTTGTGCGAAGATTGTTCTGCAGTGGTTGAAGATGGAAATACAAGGAAGGGAGGATGATGGGAGGTGGAACCCGTCGGCTTGGTGGATGGAATGGAGGTGAAGAAGCCGACGGTGGTGATGGAGGTAGGCGAGGATGAGAGGATGGTGGTTGTTGAAAATGGTGTGCGATGGTGGTTCCGTGATGGTTTCTCAATGGTGGCTGTTGTAGTGTTTCCTCGGGTCTGGGCAGAATTCAGGTATAGAAGGAGCTTAGGGGCTGTTTGGTTAAGGGAAATTAAGCCCAAAATCTAAGGGTTTTTGCTGGATACCCAAATAAGCTTCCAAACGGGACCCTTACTCATTTAATCTCTATTTAAAAAAATATAGAAATAAACCCAACAATTTTTATTCCATCTTTGCCCTCCTTTAATCTCCCAAATTGCCCAATTTGTCCTTACCCAATTGAGATATGCAGTGCAGCGGGACCTAGGTGTAATTTCTGAAATTTGAGCACTAAATTGTAATTTCTAGAATTCGGGCCCATCTTTATCAAGACTTCCTACAATGAAAAATTGACAAATCTCTGATTTGCATGGTTTTTATATGCCTAAATTGAGGAAATTAACATGATTGAGATGCGATATTGGTCCAATAATGCTTAATGTAGAACTTAGACTCTCAAGTAAAATGAGTATAACATTAGGATTAATTAGCTATAATTGTAGATTAATTACATTGATTAATTTATAGGGCTATTTGATTCTTGTTTAATCTTGTTTCCACTTGTAGGGTCGTTCAGGACCAAAAGATCGGACCCGGGATGAAGAAAAAGGCCAAACAAAGAGGCAGAACTGAAGACACCTCGCCGCGGCGAGACAGACGGCGAGAACATCCCCATTTTGGCAGAAAAGACATGAGCTCGCCGTGGCTTCGCCGCAGCGAGCCCACGGCGAGAAGGACCCCAGAGCTCCAGAAGCAACATCACCTCGCCGCGACTTCGCCGCGGCGAGCGGGCGGCGAAGTGCGTTCTGCAGAAATTTCAGTTCGCGAATTTCGGGCCCAAACCGGATCTAACTCATCACCCACTCACTTGACCCGACTTGGGGGACTTAAAACACGAATCATACACCCCAATAGGGCAGATTTGGCTCACACTTCACAATCCCAAGCCCTAGCTCTCTCCTCTCCATCTCCATCTTCATCTTCTTCTTCACTTTTCTTCCTTCATCCATGGCTACCACACCATTCTTCCTTCTTGTTGGTTCCTCCATGAAGAGTAGCAGCTAGGCTCCACCATTCTTGGTGGTGAGAGCCAAGGGATGAGCTTGAAGCTTTAATAGGGGAGTTTTCCTAGTTCTAATCCTTTCCCATTTGTTGTATTTATGCTTTTCTAGGTTTCTAGGGTTGCATTTATGACATTTTGGTGGGTTGTATTAATGGCTATTGCATTTGGTTGAGGTGCATTTATGGCACTTAGTTGGATGCATTTATGACATTAGGGTTAGAACTTATGTTTGTATTTATGTTGTTTCCTTCTTGTATAATGCTTGACATTGCTGCTTATTAGCTTTGAGTTTAATGAAATTTATGGGTTCATAGTTTTGTTATTCTCTTGGTGAAAATTATGTGCTAATGCACGGTGGCTTGGTTAGTGGATTGAGAATGTTAAGTTGTTTGCTTGAGGGAGATGGCATAAGAATTACTTGGTTGTGTTGAGACATTGGGTAAACACTCTTTAGGTCCTAATTTATTGTATGGGTGGCCATCAATAGATTAGGGTTTAGAGAGAAATTTAGAGCAATTATGGGGTGGCCCAAATTGTGGAATTAAAGTCTTGCATAATCAATTATTTCTTGATTTTGAACTTAATCAACTTGGGTTAAATTAAGTAGTGTGCGGGGTTCCGGCATTAATTAAGTTGAGCCAAGCCTAGCCTAGAGGGGTTCCTCTAGGGTTCTTTAGAAATCAAACAAACTCCCTGAAAACCTTTTGAAGCAATGATTCCCAAAGCTTTCATTCATCAAGAATGACCTTTATCCCATTTTCATCCAAATCTCACTTTTAACTCTAATCTCTTACTTTACCTTTTGCACATACCAAACTCCTTATCAAAACCAAACAAAAATGCTTTTTACCCGTCTTTTCAAGTTTACATTTTAGCTATTAGGAACCATATTACACTAGGCTCCTTGAGATTGACACCCCGGGTTAGCTTCCACTAACCCCTCGGGTTTAATTTCTTGGAGAGCGGACTCGAGGCGGCACTGCTCCGAACCTAATTCCTTAACCAAATTCACGAGCTCTTCAAAAATTCAACCACAAATTGTAATATCCCAAGTCCAAAAATAAGAAATACATGAGTTTAAACCTTAAAATTCTCATTTAAGCACTAAAATGCAATTAACTCAATGTATTGGAATTCTAAGTGTAAAAATGCCTGAATTGCCATGTATTAGCCTAGAACAAGTGCTAATTTACTATAATTAGTGGGTCAAAATATAAAATAATTAGGTGCAATCAAGTATAGTGTTCAAAAGTCAAAATAATTGTTTTTTCAATATCCAAAACTCCTTGCACATGTGAACATGAATTCTGAACTTAAATCATGATTATATCATAAGTTTTCAAACACAATTATTCTATGAATATTAAAATCAATTGTAAACTTAATTTATGTTATTCTATAAGCTACCAAAGTTAATTTTGAGTATAGTGTTGAAAAGTCAAAATAATTGTTTTTTTAATATTCCAAACACTACTTGTTATTGTGAAAATGAATTTTGAACTCAAAATAACGATTATATCATAATCAAACAAAATTATGTGAATGTTTGAATCAATTTTAAACTTTCAATAAAAAAATTCAATTATGAACGTAAATTATTTCATTCTATAAGCTACAAAGCACCATTATGAACATCAAAAGCAAAAGCAAACGGCCAAAAGCAAACATATTTACTGTTTCCATGGCGATTTCCGGCGAACGTGTGGATGATGGGGGCGAGACGGCTGATGGTGATGACAGAGATAGAAATAAGTAAACCAAGGTGGATTGCTACTCAGTATGATTCGACTAGGGGAACCTCTTTTAAGGACTCTCCGTTGAATGCAAAATTCAGGGATAATTCGGTGGATACGAGAGGGAGCAGTGTGTTTAATGATGCATGGTCAGAGCATATTGATGGGCTGAAAAGTTTTTTTGGGAGTAAGGATGGTTCTGTGCAAATAGAGGATAGAAGTGACAAGTTGTGTACGGATGATGGTGATTTGATTCCGAATCTGGTAGTAACAAAAGAGGAATATGAGAGATGGTGTGCTCCATGGCGTAGGTCTTTGATTATGACTGTACTGGGTAGGAAAATTTCAGTATGGACGATTAAAGCAAGTCTAAAGCGTTTGTGGAAGACCAAGGATGACTTTGTGATCAGAAATATTGATAATGGATATTTTGTGGTCTCTTTCGACAATGAGGAGGACATGAATTATGTTTATCTCGAAGGCACATGGATGATTGCGGATCATTATTTGGTGGTGAAGAGGTGGAGACCCAATCTTGATCCTTGGTGTGCAGACAGTCCTAAGAAGGTTGCGGCTTGGGTAAGAGTACCTGTACTCTCCGTTGAATTTTTTAATGCAGAGAGCCTGAATAAAATAGGAAATCTCATTGGAAAATCCTTGAAGGTTGACTCGGTAACCTATTTGACGGCTCGTGGGAGATATGCAAGAATTTGTGTTGAAATTAATCTCAAAAAAGGTCTCATTCCGGCCATTCGAATTTTTGGGAAAGAACGACGTGTGGAATATGAGGGGTTACACATCCCTTTCTATCACTATGCTACCTTATGAGCAACAAGGGGACGGATTACCATTCGTACAAAGATAAAGAGATAAAAATCAACATTTCGTGTCTTACTTTGTATAAATTTTAATTCAATTTAGATCCCTTAATTTTTAAAAACATGGTTTTATTTCTTTAACTTTAAAGTCGTTGATTTTAAATGATAATTTTTTGTATACCTCATTGTTCTTTTCAAAATTAAATTTAATATGTCAACATTTTTTAAAAGTTTTTTTCAACATTTAAAATTTTAAAATTAGAATTTTTTTTTTTTATATTGTTATTATGGTCAAAAAGGACTAAAAACATTTTACAAAGTAAAACTACCATAACAAAATCTTGGGTAAAGTGAAAAGACTAATGTGTACTCTTAAAAATATAAAAAGTATTCTTAATATTTTCTTGGGAATTATCGAGCCTTTCATTAATATTGGCACCAGCACTAAGGTTTTGGAGAGAAAAGGCCAAAGATGCAGTCCTAAAAAGCATCTTTTTTAATGATATAAACATTGGCTTATGCTTTCATAATATGGAAATCAGAGCAACATATACACGGCATATATGTCCAAGAGCTGTAATTTGCAGGTTTAATTATTCGACACCTCATGGCTCAAGAAAACGGAAACAACTCGTCGCTGATTCCAAAACGGAGGTAAATTATTTCATTTAATCCCATCTTCAATCTTCTTCTCAGCGTGCATGTGTCTCTGTTAGATTATTTGTATCAGTCAATTTAACTACAAGAGCACAATCAAAATATGATTAATATTATTAGAGGTTTCAAAACGTGGTTTTTGATTACTATAATTTTATAAAAATTTATTCTGAGTTTAATTGTTGTTAACTACGACTTTTGGTGCTGTTTAAAACCAAATTCACAATTTTTTTTCCAAATCATATTGTTTGCTCTCAAAAACATGATTAACCAAAAAGTAACGTAAAACCAGTTTTGGCCACCCTGAATTTCCCTAAATTCAACTTTTAGGCGACCTTCTACCAAAAAAACTAGTTCGCAGTGTCAGTTTTATCTGAACATCAGATTTGATCAACATAACACCAAACACTCCATTATTGTTCATGTATTTGAATAGTTATGAGATTTATATTTAGATATACTTTTAATAAATTTTAGTATGTTAGAAAGTAATTTAGTTCTCCTTACCTGGGTTCGATCCTAAGTAAGGAGATTGTAAAGAATTTCCGTTGGGAGCTCTCTCCCCTGGGGTACCACCAAAGGTGGGTGAAACCTTTCGGGCCTATTCGATTGGGGGCGCCAGGACTAGTCGGTTGTCGAGGGCCCATGCTGGTAAATCCGGCGTTGGCCTTCAGGTTAACGCCGGATACCTGGACGGTGGTGCAATCGAAGGCCAAAAATGGTCCAAGCATTCATCAAAAAAAAAAAAAAAAGTAATTTAGTTGATAGGTTATTGAAAGTTACTTGCAAAATATTGCCAAACATTCCCTAGCTGTTTAGTATGAGAGATTCATGAGGAGGAATGGTGGGGAATTTTTAAGAGTTGAATTTGAAAAAAAAAAAAATTGGAGAAGTGGCTTTAGAAAATTTCAGTAAAAAAATGTGACAGAAAAAAATAAAAAACATTAATTAAAAATTTTTAACGTTGCTTCTCAAAAATGGTTTTAAGAAATTCGGACTCATACATATTTTACCTCCCCTCCCCATCGGATCATTCATACAAGCAAATATCTCATCAGAGCTTTCAACTAATGGGAGTTAGATCAAATAAACGGAAATTTGAATAATGTATTAAAATTTTTAGATACATATACTTTTAGTGTGTATATTCATGCATCAATGATTCAATGTTCCCTTTCTCTCAAAATAGTTCAATTTTGTTTTTTTCATATGACTCTCTTTTTATATTATACTTCCTCCTCCATCTCTAAATATAAGACATATTTTCTTAATTTAATTAGATTAAGAATGTTGGTTAAGGTAGTTAAAATCACATGATATTACTAAAACACAGTAAACATCTACCATTATTCCTATCCTCCCTCTTTACTTGTTTATTATTGAATAGTATTATATACACAATTTAAGGAAAAGTTGAGAAAAATAGAAAAGCGTCTTGTATTTAGGAACAAGTTCACCTCCAAAATAGGTCATATATTTAGAAACGGAAGGAGGGAAGGAGTATACCTTAAGTTCTTCATTAATTGACCAATGCACCACTTTCTCTTTATATTATGTGAATATGTAATAGACTCCTTGTTGAAACAAGATAGAAAGTAATAACCCTTAAATTCCACTGATTTCACTCATATCTAATTTCTGTTAGGGCTGTGCAAATTTTTCCCGTCCTGGTTGTCCCGTCCCGTTCCCGAGCATTCGAAAAATTTCGGGACAGGAAAAATTCGGGACGGGACATGGGACAAGGGTGTCCCGGTCCCGTCCCGTCCTGAATATTTTTGTTTTATTTTTTTTATTTTTTATATCCAAATTTTAAATTCATTTCCCTAATTTTGATATATTCTCTCACTTTGTAATCTCCCTCTCCCATCATTTTTACTCATTGTCTCACCTTAGTATTCATCCCATTTAAATTTTCATCTCTTTATCACAAATTAGACAAAAAAAATTTCAAAAAAAAGAAAGTTGGGACATTCCCGTCCCGTCCCGTCCTGATCGGGATCGGGAAAGAAAATCCGTCCCGAGCCCCTTTCATTGGGGACGGGACGGGACGGGGTCGTCCCGATCCCGTCCCGTCCCGTGAGTACCCCTAATTTCTGTGATATTTTACAGACTAGAAGGTAAAGTGGCTCTTGTGACGGGAGCAGCAAGTGGAATAGGCGAAGCAACAGTAAGACTCTTTGCTGAACATGGAGCCTTCGTTATAGCAGCAGACATCCAAGACCAACTCGGCCATCAACTCGCCGATTCCATACCCTCTAACTCAGTCACATACCATCACTGTGACGTCACAAAAGAATCCCAAGTCATAGAAACCATCAACTTCACCCTCCAAAAATACAAAACCCTAGACATCCTCTTCAGCAACGCCGGAATCCTCGGCCCCTTCTCCGGCATCCTCGACCTCGACCTCCTCGAATTCGACACCATCATGTCGGTTAACCTCCGAGGCATGGTGGCAACCGTCAAGCACGCCGCACGTGCCATGGTCGAAAAAAATGTACATGGTTCCATCATATGTACCGCTAGCTTGGCTGCTTCAGTTGGAGGGTCCGGTCCTCTCGCCTATACGGCGTCGAAGCATGCGGTTCTCGGGCTGGTTCGATCGGTGTGTGGCGAGCTCGGCGAGCATGGGATTCGGGTTAATTGTGTGTCGCCGGCCGGTGTGGCTACGCCGCTAGCGTGCTCGGCATTTAATGTGAAGCCTCATGAAGTTGAGGAAGCTATGTTGGCAAGGGGAAATCTTAAAGGGGTTGTGTTGAAGGCGAAGCATGTTGCGGAAGCTGCTTTGTTTCTTGCTTCTGATGAGTCTGTTTATGTTAGTGGACATAATTTGGTGGTTGATGGTGGCATCACTGTGGTTAATAAATTGTTTTCTAAAGAGTAATTATTGAAGAATTTATCTATGTCTAGCAATGGTTGGTTGAGAAGCATTGTGTCACTAATTGAGAAATCAATTGAGAGGTTGTGTGCTTAGTCCTTTTTCATGTTTTAAGTTCTCTTTGTCATCATTGTTATAAAATATTGAAATAAGAGCTACCAAGGATTCTTTTTTAGAATAACCCCACATCTTCCTTTCTCATCTTCTTCCTTCTGCACCTTTACTCTTTATAGCTATTAGATCAACATTTGAATAGTTTAAATTTGGTCTTATATAAAATGTCTTCCATTATCTTCATTTTTTACAATATTAAATTATTTATATCAAAGTGTAGTCAAATTTTAATTTTTTTTTAATTTAACAATTTAATGATAACTTCATAAAAGAATAAAATCTGAAGCTTCCAATTTTAATTAATCATACAGATATAAAGGGGAACAGGTGAGAAGAGGATGGCTTCCCTCCTGTTTTTTCCCCTTTACAATTTTGAATTTCCTGATATTCTAATTGGACTTACCTCACTTCAACTGGAGAATTTACTGGGTTGAAAGTAAGATAACGTTAGAAGTTGTTCTTTTGCTTGAAGGTTGAAATAAACCATAATTTGTGCCGGCCCAGTATACAAATCTTGGGCTAGGAAAAACCACAACTCATAGAAATCAAGGGAAAAAAAAATATCAACAGGGTTGGGTCTCCTAAACGAAGCTAGTTCATTGCAATGTAAAAAATCAAGGTTTAAATCTTCGTTAGGAAATGTACCCACGTTTAACATTCAATATTCAATAATGCAATAAACACAATTATATCTAAATATATGAAACTTGAGTGCTAGTAAAAACAAAAGAAGAAAGGAAAAAGTTATAAATAAGAAAAAGCATTATATAATTAAATTTTTGCCGAAAAAAAAATAATACATCAATATTTTTTATAAGAAAATGTATCATGCTATAGGAAATCGATAATCTTGTTGGAGACATTGTTAGGTACTAAACCAATGTCGTTGGTTTTATATATCAATACTTGATTGATTATATCCTAAAATATTAGTGACCCTAAAACACAATAATGGATCTGTTGATCAAAAAAAAAAAAACACAATAATGGATCGAACCCTAAGCCCACTGGCTAGCCTATTGGTCCATTGGATATACATGATGAGTCATGAGGCATGCTATCGTGTGATTGGTAATGGGAAGTCAGTATCCTTTCCTTTCAAATTTACATGTTTGCATCAAGGTAATCAAACCCGGACCGGCAACTGGACCGGTCAAGGTAGTGGGTTAAGGGTTAGTGGGTTAGACCGTAATTAGCCCGTGAGCCAGACCGGTGAAGAATAAAAAATCAAAAAATATTTAAATTCTTATTTCACCTTCTAAAAATCTAAACAATAAATTTTATTTCACCTCTTTTAATTAATAACAAAAATTCATTTTCAAGTATGCAATATTTTTTACAATTTGTTAGACAAATTGACATCATAATCCTACTACTACCAAATAATACCAAAGTCAAACTGAGTAATTAATAGTAGTTAATGCTAAATATTCATCATAAAATAATATTAAATTCAAATTTTCCCCTTCTCTCATTGTTCTCTCTCCCACGTGATCACAAAATTTTCTTTCAACTACTTAACTCAACACATCAGTAAATGTCAATGAAGCACACATCACGGAGAGAGAAAACACAAATCACGAAGCATCAAAGGCATAGAAAGAATGAAAGATGAAAGATATCTCATTTGCCTCTTTTCTCTTTCTACTTCTTCTTTCTTCTTTCTTCTTTCTTCTTTCTTTTTGCTTCTCCAATGAACAATGAACGGCCACTTTGTTTAGCCACCGCCAAACAGGACCACACGGAGCACGAGCACGAGCACCGAAAGCAACTCAAACGACCACCTTGCTTTCTCATCATCTTCTTCCTCCCTCTTTCTTTCTCCTTCAGCCTCCAACTGCCACTGACGAGAACAACTCAAGCGCCGCCGGAATACATTTCCAGCCGTCGACCACCCATGTTGTTTCCATCGCTGTGACGGGAGAAACAACTCGGGCGACTCGCCCAGCTCGACGGGTCGCCCGAGTTACGACCGGGTTATGACGAGTTGGCCGAGTCTCCAATCCCCCGGGTCGCACACCAACCCAGACCGGTCCTCCTCCCGGTCTGGCGAGTTCCGGGCCGGACCGCCCGGTCCGGTCCGGATTTCATTACAATGGTTTGCATTATAGTATATAGAAGCACATCTTTAATGTATTATATGAAATTTGAAAAATAAGTTGCAATTCTAGGATTAATCAATAGTAAAGTGATTTATTATAAATTCTATTGTATATACCTCCAATCTTAAATATAAAACTTAATTTAGTAGCCAATTTCAGCCCTAAATAATTTTTTATTGTATCTCTTATGCTTATCAATTTTCTCTAAATTAATTTTTCATACTTATAAACTAATATATAATCTAAAATAAAGAAATTTGAATTAAAATGGAAATGGGAAAGCAGTATTTCGTAAGTGTGAAAAAAAAATATTTATCTAACTAATTGTTTGATATGGTAAAGATAAAAAAAGATGAATATGAACAAATAGAGTTGAAATGACCAAAATATTCTCATTATAGAAATTGAAGTAATAAAAAAATGGAAAAGTAATTATGGGCTATTTTGACATCACCCCTTTATTTACCTAAACCACATTTCGTTTATGTATATTTTGATACGGAAAGAATGTGGGTCAAAAGGTTTCCATGACATAATGAGGTAGAAAGCGATGCTTTTCAATTATCCCAAACATAATGTCTCTTTTTTCCTTCCATTCGCATTGCATTACCTTGACCTTCAAATGAAATACATTAGGTTTCCCTTGGTGGGATTTACTCCAATTACTAATTAAAAATAACAAATTTAAAACAAGTATGTAAGGACCCATCATATGTGGATTCAGTTGGCGAAATGGTTGAACATTCGACTATTTGATGATTGTTTAATTCTTAGGGAATACCACTTAGTTGAGATTATAGTCACAACACTTGTGGAGGCATCTCCACAGCCATGTAAAGTTGGACAAAATTTACCTGTGTAGATATATAGAAATCACTTGCTTGTGATTCTCAAGAGCCCACAAAAACATGCTCTAGTGGATCATGAGTTAGTGACAAATCTCTAATTTGTAGTGTTTTTAGATACTTAAATTGAGGCAATTAATAAGATTGAAATGAAAATTTTGGTCCATTTGTGCTTATTGAATAACTTAGGCTCTTAGATGAATTTAGCATGAAATTGGGATTGATTGACCATAATTGGAGATTAATTTGTATTACTTGATTCCTATGACTATTTGATTGTTGTTCTACTGTAAGGTTGTCCAAGGACCAAAAGTAAAGTGTTCCAAACAAAAGAGGCCAAATTTGGAGGCAGTGAAAAGTGGTCTTCGCTATGGCCACGGAGAATGGCGAGAAAGAGACCCCTACGATGTATGATAGCTGTGGCAGTGAGAGTGAAAATTCCATATACTCGATTCTGTAGAATCATACCTGAATTTTTGGGCTGACCCTGATCTATACCCCGATACCCACTTATTTTGACTTGACCAGAAGGCATTAGGTCGAGTTTTGGAGCTCATTTTCACAGATTTAGAGCTCTAGTTCATACACTCTCTCATTTTTTTCTCATCTTCATTTCCATTTTCACGTTTCAAATCTCATGGATTCCATCATCTTTCTCTTAGTTGATGATCTTTCCATGAAAAGCAACGATTAAGTTCTTGTGTTCTTGGTGATAGAGTTCTAGGGATGAGCTTGAAGTTTCAAAGGGGAGTGTTGTTCTCCATTCTCTCTTCATTATGTGTATTGCAATTTTTCTAAAGTTCTAGTAATTGTTCTATGCCTTTTGATGCAATCTTATTTCATATTCTTGTATGAGAGTGGTAGAAACAACTTATCTTTGTGATTTTCTTTTTATGGATGTTTGACATTGTACCTCTTGACTTGAACATATTATATTTGTATGGGTTCATATTTCATATTTGTTTTCTTGTTAAAATCATGTGTTAAGTGAGTGTTCTTGCTTAGTGGATCAATATGTCAAGTGTTTATGTTTGGAAATTAGCAAAATAAGCCTATTTATTGCTTTAGAAACATTTGACTTAAATTTACTAGTTTCAATTCATTTATTGGGATTCCATCATGGAATTGGAATTAATAGATTAATCTTGTTGTAATTTGGGGTTCTAGCTATAGGATCAAGAGTTCCTACCAATTAGTATATTTAATTTGGTCAAGTGTTTAATCAACTTGGATTAGAAGGGTTAATGCATTAACCGTTTTAATCAAATCTTAGCCCAGAGGGGTTCGTCTAGGGTTCTTTGGAAAATTGACCACTTTCATTCACAATTAATTTTTGAAGCAATCCTTCAAAGTTCCATTTGCCAAGAATATCCATTCTCATTTGAATCCAAATCTCCCTTTGATCCAATTTTCAATTTGTTCTTGAAGATGCACACTTGTTACACAAACTTTCACAACAAAAATCAAATACAATGATTTTTACCCCCTTTTACAAGTTTGCATATTAGTTACTAAGAATCACATTGCATTAGGTTCGTTGAGATCGACACCCAGGGGTAGCTTCCACTACCTCTTGGGTCTAAATTTCTTGGAGAGCAGATCTGAAACGGCACTATCGATAAACCCAATTTCGAAGCTCTTCAGTTAGGGACCCTTCCCCTAAATTGTGGATGAGTCAAACTCCCTTTGACAAATCTCTTATTTGTATGGTTTTTATATGCCTAATTTGAGGCAATTAACATGATTGAGATGCGATATTGGTTCAATAATGCCTAATGTAGAACTTAAACTCTTAGGTGAAATTAGTGTTAGATTAGGGTTAATTAGCCATAATTGTAGATTAATTTGTATGAATTGGTTTATAGGGCTATTTGATCCTTGTTTAGTCTTGTTTCCACTTGCAGGGTCGCTCAGGACCAAAAGATTGGACCCGGGACGAAGAAAAAGGCCAAACAAAGAGGCAGAATTGAAGGCACCCGCGGCGAGACAGACGGCGAGAACGTCCCAATTTTGGCAGAGAAGACATGAGCTCGCCGTGGCTTCGCCGCGGCGAGAAGGCCTCCATAGTCCAGAAGCAATAGCACCTCGCTGCGGCGAGGAGACGGCGAACTGCGTGAATCTGCAGAATTTCAGTCGCGTTTTGGGCTTCTGTTTTGGATCCAACCCAATACCCACTCACTTGACCCGACTTGGGGGACTTAAAACACGAAACATACACCTCATTAGGGCAGATTGTGGAGTCCCAAACCCTAGCCTCTCATTTTCCTCTCATCTCCATCTTCCATCTTCCATCTTCCACCTTCTTCCTTCAAATCCTCCATGGTTTTTCAACTTCCACTCCTTGTTGGTGTTTTCTTCTTGGAGGACAGCAGCTAGTCTCCACCATTCTTGGTGATGGGAGCCAAGGGATGAGCTTGAAGCTTGAATAGGGGAGTTTTAGTTCTAATCCTTCTTCCTCTTGTTGTATTTATGCTTTTCTAGGGTTCTAGGAGTATATTTATGACATTTGGTTGTGTGCTTGAACTTTGTATATTGTAATGGGGTTAGAAACTATGTTTATGTTGTTTCCTTCTTGTTCAAATGCTTGACATTGCTATTTATTAACTTTGAGTTTAATGAAATTTATGGGTTCATAGTTTTATTATTCTCTTTGTGAAAATCATGTGCTAATGCAAGGTGGCTTGGTTAGTGGATTGAGAGTGTTAAGTTGTTTGCTTGAGGGAGATGGCATAGGAATTGATTAATTGTGTTTAGACATTGGGTAATCACTCTTTTCAACCTTAATCTTTGTTTGGGTGGCCATCAATGAGTTAGGGTTAATTGAGAAACTAAGTGCAATTGTGGGGTGGCCCAAATTGTGGATTTAAAGTCTTGCATAATTGGTTAGTTCTTGAATTTGTCAAATTGCATGAGTGGCATTGGACTTCAATCCTAGAGTCTTGATTTATTATTTGGGGTTCCAGTAATCGATTAAACTCTATGATTAATTAAGTGACAACTCGGGGTCCCGGTTGTTGGATTAGGAGCCCCTTACGATTAGCAAATTCATATTGATTTTGAGCTTAATCAACTTAGGTTAAATTAAGTAATGTGCGGGGTTCCGGCATTAATTAAGTTAACCTAAGCCTAGCCTAGAGGGGTTCCTCTAGGGGTCTTTTAGAAATCAAACAAAAACTCCTTAAAAACCTTTAGAAGCAATGAATCCCGAGGTTTCCATTCATCAAGAATGATTCCATCTTCATCCCCCTCCAAATCTCATTTTTATCTTATTTTTATTTTACTTTTGAACATACCATACCTTTTGCATCTTTTCTAAACCAAAAACCAAATACAATATTTTTACCCGCTTTTGTTAGTTTGCATCTTAGCTACTAGGAAATTAAATTGCATTAAGGCTCCTTGAGATATGGACACCCGGGGGTTAGCTTCCACTATCCCCTTGGTTCTTATTTTCTTGAAGGGCGGACCCAAGGGCGCGCTACACGCACAGACACACTCGAGATAGAGTCGGTGAGCTCTTCACCCTTCCTAAAATTTTATTATAAAGAAAAGAAGAATCAAAGGCTTTTAGTATGTGAATGAGACCAAATAGGTTAGAGAATGAAATTAAAAAAAAAATTCAGAGAAAGTTGTCCTTGATATTATTAGATTAAAAAATTTCCAAAATATCATAGACAACAATTATATTAAAATATATAATAAATACCATAGTCTTTATTATATGGTCTCATGCTTGTTTCGTAATATGATAATATAATATAATAATATAAACTTTTTTATTCAAATATTAAATCTTTCTCCAGGTATCTTGACTAACTATAAAACTTCTAACTAATTAACCAAACTCTTCTTCCTAATGACCTTCATTGAGAGATTCTTTTTTTATGTTTTACAAGAAACAATTAATTTTAATTAATTTTACTAAGTTATATAAAGTTTTTACTGTGTTTGTAATAAGGACTGAAGAGAATATATTTCTTTCATATACAAGGAAAAGGCAACCATTTTGTCTATTGAGACACAAATCCGGCTTGAATGAAAATTGAGCATGCATGTCATGGTCCATATATAGCAAAGAACTTAGTTTAAAGAGAAAAAATGTTAGCCATCACTCACATCAAACAAAAACAAACCAAATAATTAATTGAATATGTTGCATCTAGGTAACAATCATTCTTTTACCAAACCAACCAACTAAATGTTTACTTTCAAGACCACAATCCAACTGGAATGCACATTAATATAGCGAAGTTCAAACGTGGTACCTCAGTTTCCTTGGCTTGTGAATACACACACACACGCATATATTAGCATAACCCTCTTTTCATGTTATTTTTTTGTTAAATAGCAATTAATACCTTAAAGTATTTTTTCATTAGCACCCAATAACTTTGTACTATTGGAACAACTAAAAAGTCAATATAAGATATGAGTTTCCACTAAATCCCCCCTCTCTCTGAAAGCTTATCTTTCAACATATATGTTCTAGCTATCTTATCCTAGAGATTTCATTATGCTCTACACTTACCTTCTATGAAGGATTTTGTCCATCACAAGGAATCTGACATGATCCACCTGGGTTGAATCCCTTATCTATCTGTAGTATTTTAGTATGGAGTTCTTATAGATTATAGTCCCTCTTTGTGGTCTATAAGGTGAAGGAAGGCTATGGAAAGACCTTATAGGTTTAATCTATAGAATCTCTATACTGAGACTTTACAGTGGATAGAGCCTCACCCCTGTGGCCATCGGATGATCGATCTTTGAATCATCAGTGTGATGAAGGAACTTATTTTGGCTAACTGCATTATCAGTATGCCAATTAAATACCTCTAGTGTGTTAGATGCAACTTAAATCAATTTTTTCATTTTGTTATTAGATGGAATCGTTCAAATGTATCTCTTCAATCCTAATTAGTTGGTTGCGAATTATTTCATCCTCAAGGGTTATCTTTTCTTAGTAATAACATGTAAACTTTTGCAAAGTAATTGATTGAAAATGTAAATAATAAACAAATCATTGTTCACACACAGAATGACCAAGAAGCTCTTTTTCACAAGATAATTAAGAAAAATGATCGAACATACCATTACTACACCACTGATTCATATTGAAGTATGGTGGAGTTCAATCAAAGATCATTCTTATCCTTATTGTTGTTTTTTTACATTTCCGTAAAATCATTACAACTGCAATTACAAGTCAAATCCTTGACATTTACTATATGTGACCAAGAGAGATTTGGATTGCACGCATACCTTATCTGCTTTTCTCTTACACATTCTAAAATGGAACTCGTGTAATGATTGAGTATTAAGAAGCATAATTAGGAAGACGAAGGAATCAGATCAAGCATGATATGATGCTCTATATGATTTAATTTTGAGCTAGCAACTGAAAAGGAGTGTATCTTGTGGCTGAGTGAACTTTATTGTAATGACATCTCACTATGACAGCTTTTTGTCGTCTAAGCGTCAGTCATCACGTTTTTTTATTTTGATTAAGATGCGTGCAGTGTTGGCTTGTGAACAAGCCCTTAGGCTAATTAATTAATCAGATGCTATATGTAACATAATTTATCTTATTGTCAGTTATAGTATGAAAAATCTCTCCACTATTCACAATATAGAAGTAGATGTAAGCACCATAAGAAGTGATATTCAATTAGTATAAATTTACATGTTTCCCTTCTACCCTTCATAAGTGCTATTATATACTCCTTTTATTCATGGGTAAAGACTTTCACTTGTTTTAAACTCTACTTCATCACCAATTTATACCTCCTTCTAGATGATACATATATACTCCCTCCATTTCATTTTTGTAAAATCCTATGTTTTAGTAATATATTAGACACTTCACTGAATTCTCAGAACAATTAATAACTTTTCATCCCTAATATTTCTGTGTATATTGAAGTTACTTACCTTTGCCTTACTTACTTCCTACTTACTTGATAAATAATTAATGATAGCCTCATATTTAAAATGGATCGAAGGTAGTGTATATATGACGTGTGTGTACACACATACGCATACTAACACATCAATAAATGAAATGCAAGAACAAGAATATTCATTTTACTTGGGACACCTAAAAAGTTGAGATCCTCTTGATATTAATAATGCTTAAGAGTGCACTAAAATAAAGTATACAAATGCTTTTGAACAGTTGAAGCGTAAAGAAATGTCAAGTAGTAAGCAAGAAGAACAAGTTATCATGAATCCCTCTTTCTTAGGATCTCAGAAAAAGGAGAAGCAAATCCAAAGATCTTCTCCAGATAATTGGGCAGCAAATGTACTCTGAAGAACAAATCACATTCATCAGAGATATCATCGTAGTGTAAACCAATTGAAAATTCAAGTTCATTATTATTTAATTAACTAATCTCCATCAACAATATCTTTTGACATCAATTTTTAAGATTATCGAAATTCGAAGTCTACCTGCTTCCAACTCAGATTGCACCATTCCAAAGATTAATTACATGAGCTAAAGTTTTTTGCTTTCTTGTTCATAATGAGTTTAAGGTACAAGTGAGGTCTTAATCTATGATCTTAATTTTAAACTTCAAATTATCTTCCTATAAATATCTTCCTATAAGATACGTTGATTAAGGGTAATTTTGAAAAGTTATAAAAAAATTTGGCATTTAACTTCTTCTCTTAATTAACCTTAAACAAATTAGTTGACAAAACTACGTAAAATTTATCAAAATGGAGAATATCCTGTGAGAAAAATATATATTGTAGGTTTCTCAACACATGATGTAACATTGAATAGAACATAAATTAATAAAAAATTATTTTTATCAAAATGTATTAATTTATATAATTTTTTAAGAAAAAATACTTGTATCATTTAAAATTTCAAGAAAAGTTATTCACAGGTACCAAGTAAAAAAATATAAAAAATAAATTAGAGGTCCCATGTAATTTAATTCTTTACAAGTCTAACTCGTAATACCATTCCACTTGTACATATGGAAGCTTTTTTATAGACATAAATTGTTAAATTAGATCTGTACAAGGATTTGACTTATATCAAGTTCTTTAGGTGCTGGTTCTCCTATTCCCAATAGAAAAATGACACCTTTCTTTTTTTTCAAACTCACAAGCATACACGACGTTAAGATTCTTTAATTTCTTCTCTTCCGCCAATGCTTTTCTCTCTCATCCCCCTTTCTCCTTCTCTGCATTTTCACTTACTACCGAATCAAAGCCCAACTCCAGTCATCCATTGTACTGCCGCTAGATGGGTGAATTCAATTAAAAAAAAGCAATCTGACAAAAGGAAGCAAGATAAAAGCAAAGCACTGTTTGCAGTCAAGCATTAACCGCAAGCGCACGGATCGCAAGTAGTATAAAATATCGTTCCCACGGGGATTTGGACTAAAATCTTTGACCAAGCAAAAGACTAAGTGATTTCAATAAAGTTGAACTAAGAAAATATTTTTGGTTTGCGTAAAGAAATGTTGAAAATCTATTTCTAAAAACTAGAAAGTGATAAAAACAATGGTTCTTTTGACTTAAAGGATTAAATGGGGTTTAGGATTATTTATCCCCTTTGAAAACAAACCCTAATGTGACAATGCAAGATTAGCAAATATATCTCTATTTTACCAACAAACTTTCCATTTATCATGTAAACTTCGAGTCAAACATGATTTTAACCAAGTTCTACACATGGATAAGCTCTCTCAAGTCAAACTCACATAAACAAATCAAGCTAAATGGCGGGCAAACACTTAGAAGCGTAAAGAGAATGATAAAATCAACACATATATATCATATAATACCAAAAGAGAGGAAGAATCAAGTCTTAATCCATACAAAGGTTCAAAATAATCCTAGAATAGAAGTTTAGCCACTCATGGAGTGAAAACAACAAATCTGGAACATATACACAGCCATGGCAGAAATTTTAGTGAAGAAAGAGAGAAGAACAAGAAAAACCAAGGGAAATGATGAGGTTGAATCTTTTCAAATCCTAGATCTTCACTTGAATCTCCTTGAAAATCTCCAAGCCCTAACTCCCAAGAAGTCCCCAAAGAAAGCCCAAGTCAAAAGAATGTGTTTGAGAGTGAGTTGAAGCTCTTTTAAAACCTAATTTTCGCAGCTTTTATGTCCACTGTGCAGTCTGTCAGCTGTCTTGGCCACGGCCAAGAATTTTACCTGCACTGGTTGGCCGCGGCCAATAACTCTCTGCCTGGAATTTTTCAGGATTTGGCTATGGCCAGGAATTTTGCCTGTGCTTTTTGCTATAGCCAATAACTTTCTACCTGGTACTTTTTCAGCTTTCTTAGTTGCTTTGAATCTTTTTTCCCACTTCTTGCTCCTTGATTTTAGCTTCAAATACAACTCAAATGTGGCTTAATTGATTGGCTCCACCCACCTAACAAGCAATCAAATCTACAAAAGCCAAAGTTGATAAAAAGAGGGTAATATATTCACATTTAAATCAAGAATTCAATGGCTTTAACTTAAATATCAACTTAGCACATTTTCCTATCATATGCACATCAAAATATGTATAAATTCACCCAAAAATTGTAAGAACTATAGGAAAATGTGCTAATATGGCATGAATTTCAAGAGGTTAACAAGCACCAAGCGTGTAAGACAAAACTGGTTGAATTCAACAAATTCAATCTGACAAAAGGACAACAAAAGGCTAGCAACAAAATTCAATCAAGTGATTCAGCAAAAAGAAAAAGATGGGTTCAACAAAAATTGCTCCTGCGAAACAATTTCGATCTTCCTTGCTTTTGCTCCTGATACAACACACACAGACAAAGTAGAATTGAAAGAGCCATAATCAATTCTTAAATTTTGTATTTTCTCTTGAAAAGGCGCAGTAAGTAGAAGGAGAAGGCAAGATCCATATGTAGGAATTATAGTGACGATTATTGATTATTGAAGCAGCAAAGGTAATCAAAATTAGGGTTCTAAGTTTTTGTCCTTTTCCAGGCAGCTGCGCGACTATCGTAAATGGAGACGGAGGGGAGAGGTTAAACGTTGTTAGGAAATGTAACGTCTGTAAAAAGAAAATATCCAGGTGTCAGTTTTATATTGGGAACAGGATAACCAGCACCTAAGGAACCTGATATAAGTTTTTTCCTTTGTACAATTCCACTTGTAAATATGAAAATCTTAGTACATATTTGTATTTACTTTTCTTGTGACCTATTTGGGTAATTTTCTAAATTCTTAAAGTTGTCCAAAAAAAACTTTCTTTTGAATGCCTATCACATTACTCCCTCTCGTCCTAAATATATAAGATCAAGTTGATTTTTGTGTGAAAATTAAGGAATTCAAATACACTCCCTCCCGTCCTAAATATAAGACCTATTTGAGGAGGTAAGCGTGTTCCTATATATAAAACATATTTCTAATTTTTCTCAACATTTTCTCAAATTATTATCCTTATTAATACTCTTCAATAATAAACAAACAAGAGTGGGAGAATGAAAATAAAGACAGATGGTTATTGCTTTCATAATGTCATGCGATTTTAACTAACTCAACTAACATAATTAATTTAATCAAACTAGGTAAATAGGTCTTATTTTAGGACATGAGGAAGAACTGCTTAATTTTAACATATGTTACATATAATTAGATTATGCATTAGTATTTAAGTAAAGTAACTTAGTTTTGACAAAAAAAAAAGAAACATAAACTTAAAAATGATTTATTTTGTATCATTAACTTCTCCAGAAAAGCCAACTTAGCCTTATATTCAAGACCCGAAGGAATATATTTTACATATGAAAGATAAAATTTTCGCATAAGACCCGGTAATCTTGGTGTTCAAGGCGTATTCATCAACATATTAATTGGATACATGCGCGTATTAGCCGCTTGAGAGATTAATCCTAATTAAAAAGGTTGAACAATTCATTAGGCATCATATCTACTTAAAAACAGTGAATTAGCTATGGAATCCATCGTAAATTAGACCGTTAAATGATTAGCCATAGAATTCCTCATTTTACTACAAAATTTCTTTTTCACTGACGAAATTCTGTGGCTAAATTTCATTGCTAATTTACTGTTTTTTGTAGTAATTATATATGATATTTCAACAAGCTGACTTTATCTTACCATTTTTAATATATTTTAGAGAAAATTGTTGAAAAGTTCTCCATTGCAAAATTTATCACCCAAAGGCACATGAAATTTGTTCAAGACCTAGGTGCAACCTATCAACAGTTGGTGTAATTCTTCTTCAGTTGTATTCTTTTTATCTTCAACTATGTACAAAATGAAAGATATTTGCATGTAATAAAACATATGTTGCACACAACTAAAAAATAGTTACACTCATTTAAAAACTTGGATATTCATGTATATTTTGCTAATAAATTTTCTAATGAGATATTTTTCTGTAATTTTTCCTATATTTTTATTGGATTTATTTGAAAATTTTAATGTTATAACAGTGAAATATAACTTTATGAGGACTAATATAAAAATTTTACTTTTAGGATTCATTCGTAAATGGGCAAAAGAGAATGCATAAAAAAATCAAAATATTTCATATGTATAATTAATGTGATGAGCAAAATCTATATATGGGTGTTGTTGATGTTGTTGTTGTTATCAATTAATTACCTTGCTAAACATGGATTAAGCCTGGAGGAAAATAATGTGATGAGTTCAGCCATGATGATCGATAGACTTGGAAAATTGAATGAAACATCAACATGCGAGCAACATTTGTATAAGTAATTCTTATAAAAAAATATTAGAAATATTATGAATTCAATCGTTAGGTATTTCTAGATCCTATAATCAAGTATCGGAGCAACCAATTACTCACGTTTCGAGGTTTCTAGTGTTAAAAGTAAAAACATGCCTATATTGTTCACTTATTAGTAAGACTTTTTTTGTTATATATATATATATATATATCATTCCTATATTAGGTCTAACTGAGGGATAGCTCTCCTCAATATGTTTTCTACGTTTATACGGACTCAAACTCAATACCTTATACTTAAACAATTAAAACCATTTTTATTAGCACCAACCCAGGTTAGATTAACAATTTTTCTTAATGCACACCAAAAGTCGTCAGAAGAATCATATAAAGAATTAGAGATATAGTAGTAGATATGACAGGTTGTCACATTGTCAGGCCTCTAATCGTCATACTTTTTTCTTATTCCACAAAGCTAGATAGAAAAGTCTCTTTGAAATATGCCTATGTGCACATGTGTGCGTGAGAAAGTGAAAGAGCATGATATAGGGGTTGCATAATTAAGTTATTAATTGTGGTAACCTGTTTTTCTTTAGTACGAGTGTAAAGAAGGTAATCTTGTTATGAAAACGAGTTTAGAAAGAATTCCACATTAATTAAGCACTACTATAACTTGCAAACCTAGTAATATAAAAACCAAGAGATCACAAGCCGGCATTACCTATCCTAAGTTTTCTATTCATAGGACAATTAGGAAATAACTTAATTCATCTATAATCAGTAACCACTTGGAAATTATTGCGCACACAATATCAAATAAACAAAGAGATAAATACAAATTTTACTCCGTAAGTACTTGTAAGGTAGAGATTTTACCTGGGAAGTCATTTTGAGAATAATGTTGCTTTGAAATTATGATAAGTATAGCAATATCGTACAGAACTCATTGGGGCTTTAATGGAAGCCATGTCATGGTATATGTCAAAATATAGACGAAACATTTTGCCTCAGAAGTTTTCTAGATGAGTGATTTTGCTTCGAAAGTTTTTCAGGGTGTAATGTCACCTCCAAAGGAAAATTGCTCTTTGATTAAAACTTTTAAGGCGAAAATGGTTAATTGTCATTCTTATATGGACCATGGTATGGTGTCAGTTAACGTCTTCGTGAGTTTAGGGCGACATTATTACTACATTTTTCATAGTTACTAAAAATTTTCATGACAAAATCACTATCCATCAGCGAATATTTCCAAAATAAAATTAATATTTATCCCATAGACAAATGTACCATTAATAAAAAAAAAGTAACTTAGAACTACGAATTGTTCTAAAATCCAAAAAGCACATACCTAATATAAGACCCTTACAAAACAATAGCTCATCATTAATAGACTAATTACCCAAAGTAAAAATCATTAATTCCCAAAAACATGTAATTAAATTGTATTATTGATGTATCTTTTCCAATATATGACCCCTTTAAATAACACAATATACATGCTCATACTTAAAAGAAAAATATGCCAAATAACATGAGTATCTAAGAATTGAAATATATTGATAAATTAAAAAAAATAGATGTGACAAACAGTGTACTAAGATTAAAAGTTTGAATTAAACTTAAATAGTTTTACTGTGAACACAAAATATATGTATGTCTCAGAAATGTGTATTATTTATCAAAATAATAGTGTGAACGAATAATAAATCACAAGAAGCTCGACCGAAAACCAAAAAATGATAATAAAAGAAATGGCATGGAGGAGTAAAGATCAAGTTAATAACTTATGCCAATTAAATAAAGGGAAAGGGGTACGGATGGCCAATAGCTTACAAAGAGTAAGTATTTAGAAAGTGTCATTTTTCATTGTTGGAATCATAAGAATATAAGATAACATCACTAAATCACTAAACTAGTGCAACACTTTTTCCCTATGGCCTATGCATCTCATCATTTGTTGATGATTGACACTTGGCTATGCTTAGCTGGAAACATGACACTCAAATGTTTTCTTTTTCGATCAAACAAAGAAGTATGATTAAAATATTCGAGGGCATTGATTGTTTAAGGAAACAAATCTTCGTGGGGATACAAGAACATTATCACGGGGCCTGCCGAAGTTCTAGGCATTAGTTCCAAAAAAAGTCATATATTTAATCAATTGATCATATTATAAAATTGAACGTATTGGCGAGGCAGTTTTAAACAATTAAACATCGTACGGTTAATTATTATAATTAACTTTTTTTTTTTTTTTGCTAAGTGAAAGTGAACCCTACGGTCTAGGAATTGTAACCTACCTTTCAGACCCCTGAAAAGAAAATATATTATCGTTGAACTTTATGAAGACCGAGGAGCATGCGGACAGTATTACCGTATTATACTCCTTTGATTGCAAAAAGTACTAATTTAATTTTATTTTAGGCTTTTGGTTTATAATTTATCATAAGAATATATGGATGCATATTATGAATATATATCATATTATATTGATTAGTTTTCGAATTCATACACTTCAATACGTTAAGATTGTTATGCAGCTAAATTTTCATAGAATATTTTATCTTTTATTTGTCTTAATGTTGGTAGGTTTGGAAGACTTTATGCATCTGATGTGGAGTTCGTTAATTCACCATTTAACTTAATGTTATTGAAGTTTTTCATTTCCCCTTACTCTTCTTGATGCTACGAATCTTATACATAACACTTGAAAGTTGGTAGATCCCGAAAAGATATAATTATTTAGTAGAAGCATTTGTCGGTTGATTATTCGTAGATGGAATTGTCTAATTACCTATCATTATAGGTCTTAGTAGCTAATATATATTCGATTAGATTTGGAGGGTTTGAACCAACTCAGTTTATATCTCCCACTCTTTTCACTTCATCGAGATTTAGCTTCATGTAGCTGCAAATGGATTTGATGTTTGTTGATTTGTTGAGTCCTATTGAGAAGTCTCACATGATAAGTAGAGTTTAAAATTCAATAGTTTTTTAAATAAAAGGTTTTAGTCCTTACAGAGATGAAAATGTTCATATTTTTATTAAATCAAAGGAACCAATATTTTACCTATAGATAAAATTTGAAGGATCAAAACCTTAAGTTTAAAATTTGACGGATTAAAATCAAAATAAAGGTAAACTTAAGGGAACAAATTAAAGAAGACATTAACCTTTATAAATTTGTACTCAAAATATTTCCTCTACTTTTACCTTTATTGAGAGTTCGAGAGACACCCCCAAAAGGTGCATTATTTTGTGTATGTTTCATTATTAGTTGAGAATAATGAAATTATTTTAAATGTCTCTGAGCTTTATAATTCCCTAGTTCAGAATACATTTTATAGTCTTAATGAATGATGATGATGATGAAACCTTTCAAAGCAATGCAATGTTGGAAAGATAACCAAACTAACTTTTTTAAAAAAATTGGTTCAATAGATAAATATGTTGGTCATATCATATAAAAACATGATGGATACGTATAAATTTCATTCTTAGTGAAGATTTTGTTAATGGATAATTAAGGAGTACTTTCATAAGTGTGTGAGGTATGTTATATAAATTGTGTGGCGTCTATTAAATATCTATAGTTAAATCCCAAGATTCAATTTATCTAAAAATATTTCCATAAAAAATGAAGAGATTTTCGTGTGTATTTGTGTGTAGATATCATAATTAAATATTGTCGAATTAACTACAGATTAACTCATGCATCACTGCAAAGAAATTAAAGGCAGGCTCGTGTTAATACCTCATTTAATGTAATAAAAATATAATTATATATGTTCACATGTATTGTTTGGTATTGTTGAAACGGAAAATATGCTACAACATTGTTACAAAAATAGAAAATAAAATAAAGGATTAAGGGTAAAAAATACATGTGATTTTGTTAATTCATCCAGCCCCAAATAATTTTTTTACTAAAAATATACATGAACTTTTAAATTGGATAAAAAAATACACATTTACAGTTAAATTATGGTAAAAAATACACATGTGATTTTGTAAAAATGTACGTCCAGCACCAATTACTTTCTTTTGGAATATAACTATAAATGTGTATTTTTTATCAAATTTAAAAATTCATGTGTATTTTTAGTTAAAAAAAAAACATTTGGTGTTAAATGAATTTTTGACAAAATCATATGTGTAACCCTTAACCCTAAAATAAAACATCCTACAACATGGCTTGTAGAAAAACCACAGGCTTGTCTTATATATACATACATATGAACATTTATAGACATGTCTTATATATACATACATATGAACATTTATAGACATACTCAATTACTCATACATATACATATGAATCGTTCTTTTGTCTTGTATGAAGTTGGTCTTAAAGACCAAGTATTTATACTTTAGAACTTCCTCGTTGTACGAAATTGCATTGACTAAAAATTTTAAAGGAAACGTCTCCATAAGGTCGCACACATGGCATCGCCATTTTCATGGAAGCAATAGTTATGCTATTTAATATAAATAGGATTGAATGAAGTAAAATAAATTCTCATAAATGGTTGGGTAATATATATAAATGGGACAATTATATTGAGGTCCTAAACAAGAGAATTAATATCAAACAAATTCTAATGAGTTGACAATGGTGTTTTTTACTCCCTCCGTCCCTTATTATAAGAGCCAAAGAGGTGAAATCACATATATTAAAAACTGGTTGAGAGAGATAAATATGTTTAAAATTTTCTCAAATTTGCCCTTATTTATGACTAAGCATATAAGAGAGAGAAATGTGATAATAGTGTAATAAATGAGTATGAAAGAGAATGTAAATAGAGAGAATTATGATGAGTAAAGTGGGAAAAAACTCATTAAATGCTTTGACAAATTTTCACATGCTCTTATAAAAAGGGACAAAACCATTCAAATTTTTTGCTCTTATATATAAGGACGGAGGAAGTACTGTTAATAATGACATTTTCACTTGTCTGATATTAATTCTTTTCTTTGAGATGTCAATGCAATTGTCCCTATATTAAATTATATCTGGATTTGCTTTTTGTAAAACATAAAATAAAGCAAGATATTATATTGTTAAACAAAAATGGCTTTATTTGGGAAAAAAATATTACAATGTTTTTTACATATAAAGAGCACTTCGATCACAGGAGATAGGTAAAATTATAATAGGATTGGCTTTTTACTTTTACAGTTAACTTGATCTTAGAAAATGAATAATTCAGTTGCTGTACACTGTGTAGCAGTTATATAAAATCACTTCAAAGCTTTCCTCTAATAGCAAATCTTGATTAAATCGTTACAAAATTATCACGCTTTCATTGGTCATATCTCGACGGTTAGTATTATCAAAATTAAACCAACATTTTCATGACTCCTACCACACAAAAAATGCTCTTGGATGGAAGAAGAACAATTTATGTCCCATTTGGTATGATTGGAAGAGTTTTTATTGGAAGTGGAAGAGGAAGAGGAAAGTGTATTTGGTAAGCCTATGGAAATTATGTATGATTTTAATATATACATGTTATTAAAATATGAAATTCCTGAAAAGAACCCTCCACCGATGATAAATGGAAAAACACCCATAACAGGCAAAAATCGAATACAGCATCAGCAATCAATTTGGAAAGATCTGAATTGTCATTTCATTCAAAAATTAATCTCGATCCATCTCAAACAAAACCAAATTTGTAGAAAAACTAGACAGAAACCCTAATCCTAGTTTCAACCTCCAAAAAAACCACATCAAAGAAGATCAATGAAGAGTTGGCAACAAATGTGAATAGGATATTGAGGCGATCACGAGATGAGATGGGGACGAGATCAAAACTCAAGTCCGTAGGATGAAGCTGATACCCCTTGTGAAAGTCATGTTAGCTCTCTTTCATTTATTCTCATTGTATTTATTGTGCTTTTTTTAATCCCTTGACATCAGAGCATTCTATCACTGTAACTAAATTAGGAAATTAGAAATGACATTGATCAAAAAAATTTAAATGCTTTTAAGTTCTCATTTATGCCCAAGTTTCTTTGAAGTTTTTAAAACCCTTGATCTATGTACAAATGTCTAAATGAAGGAAGGGAGTTGACAAATCTCAAGATTTGGATGGTTTGATGGAGTAATTATAAGGATTTTTATTATGATTAAGCTATATTTATAGGTCAAAATGAGCTAACATGAACCTTTATGTCACATGAATTAGAAGAGGACATAATAGGGGTAAAATTGTCAATTGTGGTGTTAATTTTTTAGATTAACCTTTTAGGGCAATTGATACTCTATGTTTAGTCATAAATCTTTATTAAAACTCCCTCTTAGGTCAATAATGGATAGATTTTAGCAGCCACAACCGCCCATTATATCATCCCTATAGTTATGAATGCTTCCATGAGTAGTTACGCAATCTGATTTTCCTAAAGAGATGGAAAAATCTTGAACTAAGAGCGGAAAGAGGAGTTTTATATCTAATCTCTTAATTCTTTGTATTGTTAAAATAGATGCTAGGTGACAAATTCTTGGATTTGTATGATTTTGTGTGCTTAAATTGAGGTAATTAACAAAATTGAGATGCAATATTGGTCCATAAATGTTTAAATAATCATATAGATCCTTAGGTTAAAGTAGCATTAAAATAGAATTAATATGCCATAATTGAAGATCAATTAGCATTAGTTGATTTTTAGGGCTCTTTAATTCTTGTTTGTTGCATATTTTACTTGTAGAGTCATCCGAGGACCAAATATGAAGGATTCAATATGCGAAGAAGCAAGAAAAATGGGGTTAGAAGCAGAAATTTCAAGAAAAAAAAGGTCAAAATATGAGTTCTGGACAAATTATAAAAATTACAGAAAAGGACCCTGAAATTTGAAAATTACAGAAAGGTCCCTCACCGTGGAACCCCATAGAGAGGGTCCGATTTTTTCTTTGCTTCTGGCCTCCGCCGTGGCACCCCATGGCGAGGCCCCTATTCTGCAGAACTGAAGCTGTCATTTTAGGCCAAACCGGGTCCAATTCATTTACCCATTTCTTGACCCAATCTGTGAACACATAAGGCATGAAAATGAACCCTAAAACTCAGATTTTGGTCACCCACAACACACAAAAATCCTAATCCTCTCAACTCTCTCATCTCATCTTCATCTTCCACCCTCTTCTCCACCCAACATCCATGGCTTCCACCCTTTCTTCCACCTTGGTTGATGCTTCTCCTATGAAGAGCAGCAACTAAACCTGTTTATTCTTGGTGATAGAGCTCAAGGGAGGAGGTTGAAGCTACAAAGGGGAGTGTTGTTCTCCACTCTCTCTTCCTCTTGTGTATTACAATTTTTCTAGGGCTCTAGAGTTGTTTTATGCATCTGGATGTAATTTTATCTTATATCTTTGTATGAGAGTGGTAGAAACAACCTATCTTGTTTATTTTCTTTGTATGGATGCTTGATATTGAACTTATTGACTTGAACATATTTTATTTGTATCGGTTCATCATTTAATATATGTTTTGTTAAAATTTTGTGCTAAATGAGGGTTCTTGTTTAGTGGATCATGGTTCAAGTATTTATGTTTAGAAATTGGTAAGTAAATCTACTAATTGCTTGAGTGACATTGGACTTCAACCTATTGGGTTCAAGTTATTAGATGGGGTTCCACCAATAAATTGGAATTAATAGGTTAATTTGGTTGCAATTCGGGGTTCCGGTTGTAGGATTAATAGTCCCTTGCGATTAGTAGATTTAATTGGGTCAAGTGCTTAATCAACTTAGGTTAAGCTAATTAACGTGCGGGGTTCCGGTGTTAGTTAAATTAATCTAAGCCTAGCCGAAAGGGGTTCCTCTAGGGTTCTTTAGGAAATTGGTCATTTTTCAACTTCCAAAAATTTTAAGAAGCAATGATTCCCGAAGGTTCCATTTACCAAGAATAACCATTCCTTTTAATCCAAATCTCCCGTTTAAATCCAATCTCAATTCTTCTTTGAACATACAAACTTTTACATCTTAAAATCAAATACAAAATGTTTTCCCGTCCAATTAGTTTCGCATCTAGCTATTAGGTAATCATTTACACTAAGGCTCCTTGAGACCGACACCCCGGGATAGCTTCCACTACCCCTTGGGTCTTAAATTCTTAAAGAGCAAATCCGAGGTGGCACTACACCGATTTCTTCCCATTTCGGTGCTCTTCACTAGGTTTATGTCTAGTTTATTTAATGCTTATATTAGTCGCTTGAGGTCTCTAAGATGGGACATTAGATATTTGCTAGTTTGTTTGTTCATTTGATTTTTTGTTTTTTGTAACACCTGGACTTTTACTACTATATTATAGCCTTTTAATTGAATTATAACCATTTTTTAATGTCAGAAGCCCAAAAATACGCAAAAATTTAAAACTTTTCTTTTAAAACATTAGACCAACCCTCTGTTGGTTGGAATGGGCTTTTCAGACAAATTGAAATAACTTAAAAACTCTTTATAAAATAAAGTGGTTAATAAAACAATTAAAAGAACACTAACTCTCTTAAGGGAGTCTATTCATAATTCATAATACTTAGGAAATTTAAATCTCTTAATAAATTTATACAATTCTATTTTCTATACTTTCTACTATTAATTTAATAATTTAATTTTACAACATATACAAATAACCTTATTAAAATATTTACTGCCTCTTGCTTTCCAAATTATAATCCTAATTTCTTCGTCTACTCTTCTTCCCCAGCTAGCTTCTTTCAACCTGCTAAACTGAAAAATGTTTGGGGAAGGGGGTGAGATTGGAAATCCCAATAGCAGTTTCTTTCATATGAGTTCATACATAATAAATCATAAATCTTCACAATATGAATAATCTTTATCCTTATAACCTCTACCAACAACTACTAACGATATATTCATTAAATAGTGGAGGTACCTCTACCTGCAACAGGATTTCATAACTTCTGGCAAAGGGGGAGCGACCCACCTAAGCCTTGGAGTACTCCCCTCATAACCTCTAAGGAATAAAATTACCATTGCTACAGATATTATGAAATTTATGCATGTAGTGCGCTGTGATTAAATATTATATGAAATAAACTGCTACCTGAACTCCAAGCTTATATCCTATCTGCTCCTTTCCTTTCCACTGACCTTCTCAATTTATGTTACTATCAAGACCTATTGTCATTTAATATAAACAATAAATTAATAAATACACTTTCATGTAATTAATCAGCGTGCCTCTCTCAGGTCCTAATACCCTTAATATACTACCCATTTCTTTGTATTAGTGAAAGGTTACAGTTTACTATATATATAATTATCTTGACCCCTTTTAAAATTAAAAGGGTCAATTACAAATAATTTATTTCAATTAATAATCCTGATTCTTATTATCATCTTTTCTGAAATCAAATATAAAGAAAAGTCCCAATGACTTAATCACATCATAATTAACCCATTAAGCATTATCATCTTCTACTATATATGTTAATTCTTTATTCTTGTACCGTATAACTTCTTGTACCGTATAACTTTAATCTTATTAAAATCACAGCTTACAATTGATTCACTATTGTCATTGAAAATGTTGTTTAAGAGAACAGAAATAGAACAGAGATTTCAACCTCAAATTCAAAACCCATATTCTAAGACCAAAGTAGTTTACAAGCAGAAACAGGACAATAGAGAATTGATTAGATTTCTCATTTCAATAAAACTGGAATACACACTTTCTTATCACCATTCTTATCCTATTTCTAACTTTATTAAACCACCAAGTTACAATCATTCAATATAGAAGAATTATCTCCATAAAAGAAAGAAGTTGGGAATTATAGAAATTCTCCTAAAATTCATTTCTTTTCAAACTTAATAAAAGGATCAACCTCAATAATTATTTGGCATTTATTAATAATTAATTTTAATCAATGAAAAACCTCAACTTCAAATGTTTCTATTAACCCCCAACAACAACCTCTTTCCTCTAAGTTTCTACTAATCGTTTATAATTTATTTTACCCCATATTTCTAACTAAAATAATAAATAGCTAAGCTTTAAAATTACCAACCATGATAAAATCTCCAAAACTAAATCTTTCTAACTCTTCATATTAACTTAAGCTCTGACAACCCTCTTAACCTATCATCCAAAGGTCTTTCACAGCTTTCATAAATTAGGTTGCAACATTATAACTAATTCCCCTTTTCCTGAACCTGTAATTTATACTCCAAATGAGCATAATCCCTAATAGTGAAGATCAACCTTAATTTTTCCTCCCTTTCCCTACAACTAAACTTTATTCCTACTAAATTAAACATCTAAAGTCAACCTCAAACATCAAGTTTTGATTAATTCTTTAGATTTGAAATCCAATGCAACAAAAGCCCAAATCCTAATTCACTACTACACCTATGCCCACCAAAGTTTAGTCATCAAACCAGTAAATGCCAACAACCCTCATCACTTATCATTCATCATCAACTGAATTCTTATTTCTAAATTTCGGTTAACCTTCAAAAAGAATACAACCATACCAATTCCTAACTAATTCATCTTTATATTGCAAAATATCTTTCATCTATCAGTTACTCAAGAACAAGGACAAAGCAATTAGCCATAAATCATTAACTTGCTCTCTAAAACATTGAAGAATCCATATATGTAATTCACTCACAACTCTCATATTTCGAGTTGCTGCCCATCCCCCATAACCACTTCCACTGCAATACTAACCATAGTTCTAACAAAGAGAATGCTTAATTTTCTTTTACTCCTAAAATTAGTCAAGACCTAAGTAACTAAAAATCATTCTCCCCTGCTGCAATTGCTCAAGAATCAGGGAAAATCACAGCAATTCTCAAAGACTTCCAGAATTCTAATTTTTCCTTCACTAAAACCAGAAATTCAAATATATACACCCAACATATCAGATCATAAACTATCCATCTTCCTTTTCCTATTAATTAATTAATCATATGAGGCTATCTTTCATCCCTACAATAACCCAAGAACCAACCATATCAATAATCATTTCTTGCTTAACATTAACAATCATCTTAACTTCCCACTTTTCTTAGATTAATTTCCTATTAGACTAACATAATCATTTCCTCTATCCTCACCAATGAACTAACAGCCAGCACAGAATAAGAACAATAGGGAGAACGAGAATCAAGCAATCCCAGAAAAGGAAAGCTCGATTAGACAGAACAGGAAGCAAAGAACAATGATCAAAAATTCTAAGCTTGACTATATCACACCTATCGCAGAAAGAGAAATCAACAGTCACACTTCAAAAATTATAATTCCAAAATTCCCTTTCTCCTTCTCGGCCAGAGCAGAACAAGGGCAGAGAAATTGAGCAACAAATCAAGCAAATCAAGGATTCATCAATCCACACACCTAAAGCCTCAATTCTCGATTCCATTTCATACATATATGTTACTTCAAAAATTTTCTCTTCTTGGCTGACGGATTGCAGAAACAGGGGAAGCAAGAAATCACAATCAAAATTCCCAAATTTCTCTAATCACCCAAATACCCTATTTCATAACCTTAGAATTGCAAGAAATCATAAGGAATTAAGCTTCAATTCAACAATTTTCCAGAAATCCCAAATTCTTGCCGTCGGTGAACAGTACCTGTTCGCCACGCGCCGCAAGTACACGGGTCGCGCCAAGTAATAAAGTGAAGAGTAGAGTATCGTTCCCACGAGAATTTGTCCAAAACCCGGTCAAACAATGATTGTCACACTCTCGCCCAATTTGAGTGATACAAATGTAGAGTTTAAAATGAAATAAGAAAATAAAAGAAAGTAAAATTATAAACAGGTGATTCTCCAACCTCAAGGCTAAAATGGGTCCTAAGATTATCTCTCCCCCTTGTACTTCTCAAAACTCAATTAACCTCCCCTTAAAGAAGCTCTCAATAACACCACATGCTAATCTAGGGTTCATTGGGTACTCGTAAAAGCGCTCTCGCGTCAAGAACAAGTGTTTAGTTTTATTTAAGTTGCACAATCTCTTGCTACAAGTTAATAAAACCCAATTTTAATGCCCCAACCCTAATGTGACTATGCAAGGCTAGCAAGTATATCTCTATCTTACCAACAAAACCATCCATTCATCATGCAAACTTCCGGTTCTTGCACTACTCTACCCAAGTTCTACACTCAACCTAGCTCTCTCGAGTCATAAATCAAGTGAACCCAACATCTAAATGGTGATCAAGCACTTAGAAGCATTAAGAACGGGGTAAAATAAACACATAGATATCATTAATCACAAATTAAGAGGAGGAATCAAGAATCAATACATACAAGGGTTCAAAATAATCCTAGAATCAAAGTATTTAGCTACATATATTCTACAACTCCATAGGAGCATATATATACAACATTACAAACAGAGAACAAGAGAAGAGAATGAAGATGGAAGAGATAAACCAAAGGAGGAAGCCCAAATCTCTCTGAAGCTCCAAGCCCAAGCTCAATCCCACCAATCTCCAAGCCCTAGCAGAGCCAAACACGCCCAAAATATGCCCAGAAGTCGAAGAATGAGGGCTCTGAACGAAGCCCGAGCTTTTATATCAGTTAAAACGCGCCCCTGATCTGTCCAAAACGCGCAGAAACGCGACGTTCGCCGTGGGTCTCGCCGCTGCGAGCCCACGGAGAAGTCCCAAAAATTACAGAATCAAGTGTCGCTCGCCGTGGCTTTCGCCGCGGCGAGCTGACGGCGAGCTCTCCCAAAAATGGGCAGAAGCAAATGTACTTCGCCGCGGCGAGTCCACAGCGAAGTCCTTTCTTCGCTGCTTTGCTCTGCTTTCTTTATTTCTTGGGCTGATCTTTGGCTTCTTCTTATTTTTGTTCAATTGGGAGCTTGGTGGAGGGCTGAAATCTCTTGTTTATTGCATCAAATTATTCCTACAAAAATTATATACAATAACATAAGAAATTAACTACAAAAATAATCAAAATCTACATAAATATACAATAATGTGCAACCAAAAATCAAATGAGTGTTTTTCCCTCTTGAGTATCCAAAATGTATAAATAATAGACAAAAACTCAAGACAAATATACTCAAATAACATGAATGTCTAGGAGTTATCAGTACCCGACGAAGCAATTTGGGCAAATCCAAGCCTATTTCAACTTCCTTCCCAAAATCAACACTCAAGCAACCAAGAACAAGGTCCAAGGAACATTTCTAGAATTCCAGAAGCTTCAAAAATGTCACAGAAATTCGAATCACTCCCCCCCCCTTTCGCTCAGAAATGGCGCAGAAAAGAAGGAAATAAGAGGAGATAGCTTACCCGAAGTAAGCCAAGCTTTGTGCGCTTTCTTCCTTGCCTTATCGTCGGCCGTCGCCGCTGCCTCGAAGAAACGGAGAGAATGCGAGAGAGGGTGATGAAGTGTGTGGTGTGTATGTGTATGTCGGGGAGAGAGAGAATTTCAGAGGAAATTGAAATAAGAAGGAAGTAGAGGGTTTGAGAAGGAACACGTGTATGGCTTGTATTTAAAGAGAGTGTGATATTTTTGTTTTATGGGTATTTTACTATTTTGTCCCTTCTTTTTAGTGAAGATATTTTTCAACTAGGGGCAGATATTGTCTTTTACATTTTCTATTTTCTATTTTTTCCTTAAATGGTAATTTTATGTACCATTATCATTTACAAATCAATCTAGATTTATTCCCAACATAATTTTTCTAGATATACTTTAATTTCTAAATTTATTTATAAGACTTTTTAAATACTAAACAATACCTCAGAGTTCTAAATATTCCCTTATTTAAATTCGTCTTCTAACTACTTTTCCTCAATTAATAGAGAAAATAAACTTTATAAGTTATTAAAAATACACCTGGCCTCATAAATTTATTTATAAGGCTGTTTAATTTCTATATGCCATTCCTAGACTTTAAATATATCCTTATTATCTCTTTCCTCTAATTTAAGTTTTTATCTTCTAATTATTTCTCTTTATTTCTTAAAGAAAATAAGCCTTAAAATTACTAAAAATACCTAAATATCATAAATTTATTTTTCAATGTTATTAAAAGTCCTTATTTTCTATTTTCTAAAATTTGGGGTGTTACATTTTTCATACATGATGTTAATTTTTATAACTGGACTAATCGGCAGTTGTTTCAATTATGAAATATATCTACATATGTAACCTTGGTCTTAGTTACTTCTATCATTTGAATCAATTCAAATTGGTATAGGTTAGAGTTTATCAAGTTAGGAATTAGAGGAACTAGTATTCGACTGGCCAATGATACTAATTTATCTAACTCTAGCTAGCTCAAGAGGTCTCTCGAGCAATATATGTTTATGAACCTATAGGAACTCCCCATATTCATTAAAAGTGATGATAGCGACCGAGTTCCATTGATTTAGGGAATCTCTTTATAAATATGAACTCATTATTTTACAAATAAGCAACATATTCACGTCAATTTAGCTCTTTCAACAATCGAAGCAGATTAAATTCTTAACTCATTTACATTTAAGTTATTATAGGTGTCTAGTTTATGGTTCCTTGTGAGATGACTTCCGGGACTGTATACGTTAGATTAGAACGAGAACTTTTGAAGTAATATTATTTTATTTCAAAATAGTTTAATCTAATCTATTAAGTATACGGTCCCAGATTTACATAACTATTGAAGTACAAGATATAAGGTTTAAACAATTTCAAAATAAAATAATACTCCCTCCGTCCCATAATTTAAGGTCCATTTTTTTGAATGATCTTGTCCCACAATATAAGGTCCTATTTGACTTTGTTTGAGTAATAAATGTTTTTTCCTATTTTACCCATATATTAATTTTCCCACACATTCTCTTTCATCTTCTTTTCATAATTACCCCCTCTCTTACTCATTCACAAATAAGGGCAATATGATATATTTCCTACACATTTATTGTTTTTAACTAAATCAAACTAATTTTTTAGGAACCCGTAATTCGGTTAAAAAGATCTTATATTATGGGACGGAGGGAGTATTACTTAATAGATTAGATTAAATGAACAAGCTCTTCAAATGTAATTCGATTAATAGACCTTTATATATAGGGATCCCTACGATAGACATCTTTGAAGACGCCCCCAAGGAAAACTACGAAGGCAACTCTTCACCCAGCCTCTTACTTCTTCTGATCTGTTCCAGTGTTCCTTCTCTCTCTCTCTCTCTCTCTCTCTCTCCCTCCCCCCACCCCCTCTTTCCGTTTTACATCACCTTTCTCTCCATCATGAGTTTGTTAATCTCCTAATTAGCTTGACTTTATAGTGGCACGGGCAAAGTGACCGGTGGTAGCCTGAGATTATAATATACTCATCTGGTCCTATTTATAAGTCACTTCCAGCATATTCCACACAAACCAAGGAAAGCCTTAAAACTCATTAACTTTCCACTAAAATCCAACAAATTTACAACTTTACCCATATTAAATATCCACTATACCACATGAACATAAAGTCAACACATAATAAATTAAGGGTAAACTTGTACATTCACACTAAATATTTAACGAGGTGACTTATATATAGGACCAAATAAAACCTTCTCTCTCTACCCTATAAATAGGACCAGAGAAGTAAACTTCTACAAAACTGACCAATAAGAGTACGATTTTCCCATGATTTTCCCATTTACGGTAAACGTCTCTGCCCAGTGGCCACATTTTGAAAATGAAATAGAAAAAGTGTCTATGAAAGGTGGTTAAACTAATCTTCAATTAAAATAAATATTGGCACATGGTTCGAAAGTGGTTGAATGAATCTTCAATTAATTAGCATTATTGTTGGCACAGTTCCAACTTTCAAGAGCACTAAATTAACAATGGTAATATGAAGAAAAATATAGCATTAAAAATACGACTCCATTTGGTCCATATAATAAGAGGTAATTAACAATTTTTCACAAATCAACAAAATATAGTTGAGTCATTACTGTATGTAAAATTAATGTGATTTTCCAATTTATTATATACACATTTTTTCTCCCTTATTTACATTTAACACATAATGGCGAAAATGGAAATCAAACATATATTATTTCAACTTTTACATTTTACTCACATATTATATTGTGGTCTATAAAAATTCTCATATTACTTCTTATAATATAGATAGGATGAAGTACTCCCTCTGGTCCCATTATAAGAGGTAGTCAATATTTTTACACATACCAATAAAAAGTATTGGAATCATTTATTATGGGTAGATTTAATAAAGTTTCCATTTTTACCATTATTCATTTATTATACACACTTTCTCTCCCTTTCTTGCATTTATTTTTTATTATTTAATATACAAGTGCAGAAATGGAAAACATGTATTTATTACTTTGATTTTTGTAAGTTATCTCTTATATTTTAGACCAAAAATTTTGTTATATTACCTCTTACATTTAGGATTGGAGGGAGTATATACTTACATTAAAAATGACGAATACCTATTATTTAAAACCAGAGGGATGGAGTAAGATACTCCGTCCGTCTCTATATATAAGAGCCAAAAATTTGAATATTTTTGTCCCTTTCTATAAGAGCCTGACACAATTTGTCAAAGCATTTAATGAGCTTTTTCCCATTTTACCTATTATTATTCTCTCTATTCACATTCTCTTTCATACTCATTTATAACACTATTATAACATTTTTCTCTCTTACATAGATAAGGGCAAACTTGATAAAGCGAAATTATTTTAGACATATTTATCTTTCTCAACTACTTCGTTAATCTGTGATTTTACCTCTTTAGTTCTTATAATAAGGGACGGAGGAAGTACATGACAAATTTATTATTGCAGAAGATTTAACATATATATATATATATATATAGGGAAATGGTTGATGATTGCAAGTTCCAACACGAACTTAATGGTTTGGAAAAGAATATGGCAGAGTGGTGTTGGGAATGGGGTTTAGTTATTTAATGTAAACCCTACATAATTAGGCCACCCACATTGAATGGAAAAAGCTTCCATTTTCGGAAACCTAGTTCAATCCGAAAAAATCAAAACTGTTGTTTGACCCAAAAATGGCAAAGACTCTCCCAATTGAAGGCCTATGATAGTCTAATACTTCCTCCGGTCTTCATTATAATAAGAAGTAGTCAATCATTTTACATGAACTAATGAAATATGGTGGAGTCATTTAATGTGGGTAAAATTGATGTGTTTTTCCAATTTTGCCATTATATTATTTAATTTTTTACTAACATTCTCTCTCCTCTTTACATTTAAAATGCAAGGATAAAAATAAAAATCAAACATTTATTATCTTGATTTTTATATGTTAACTGTAATATGTGGACCAAAACAATTCCTCTGATAATACCTCTTATATTCCCTCCGTCCCTATATATAAGAGCAAAAAATTTGAACAGTTTTGTCCATTTTCATAAGACCCTAACTAAATTTGTCAAAACATTTAATGAGTTTTTTTCCCACTTTACCCATCATTATTCTCTCTATTCACATTCTTTTTCATACTCATTTATAACACTATTATCACATTTTTCTCCCTTGTATACTTAATCATAAATAAGGGCAAATTTGAGAAAATAAAATTAATTCAGACATATTTATCTCTCTTAACCACTTCCTTAATCTATGTGATTTTACCTATTTGGCTCTTATAATAACGAACGGAGAGAGTATTATGGAGGGAAAATGTCTTGATTGCTTTTGTTTGATTTCCATAGTAGAGTTAAGATAATAAATGTTTTGTTTCTATTTTTACTCTTACAGATTAAACGTAAAAAGGGGAGAGACAATTGATATATAATTAAATGATGTAAGAGTAAAATTGAAAAATCACATTAATTTTATCTATAATAAATGACTTCACTATGTTTCATTGATTTGTGTATAATGGTTGATTACCTCTTATAATATGAACCGGGGGAATATGTGATAAAATTATTGATTGCCATGGTCATCCACAACCTCATATGTGTCCAGTACAACAAATCTTATTTTATTAGATTAGTTGAAATCAGCTACGTATATAATATAAGACCATTAACTTTTGTAAACATTCAAATAATTAGATAAATTATTTATCAAGAGGTTCTAGACCACTCAATAACTTTGTTAAGTGTTTTCTTCAATCTTCCTCTATCCCTCTTCATAAGACTCCATAATTCTTGAATTACCCTCTCACTGCAACATCTACTGCCTTTTTTTTATATATTCAAACATCTCAAATGATTTTTTATCATCTTCTCTTCAATAGATGTCACTCCAGCTCTTTTCATGTATGTTTCTTACTAATCTTATATTATATTATATAATGACACATGCATCTCAACACCCTTATCCTAGCTACCCGGCCATATTATAGATTCGTGTTGTCCTTTTAAAGCCTAACATTAATTATTATATATCATTGTTGGCTCTTATAGTAGTGCGATAATGCTACCTTATTCGGTACTTTCTAATCCTAAACTCTGGTTGTGTTTCTCTATTTAAAACATCCAACTTGAAATATATAATTAACATATCCATTAATTTTTATCATCTTTTGTATAATTGACCGCATACTCATAAGCTTTGCTCCTTGTGGAATGATTTTTCTCTTCCAATTTAACCTCTAAATCACATCTAACTTGTCTTCTTTCAAAATTGTAATGATGCGTGTATTTTTCCTTGCTCCTACTCATGAAAACTCTGACTCTAAAGTCTATATCCCTCTCTATAACTCAGGTTTATAGTTAACCTCTTCTCTTGGCACAGCTACAAAATCTAAATTAACAATGAAAAGCATAGACTTAGAGATTTATTCTTGTAAAATCTAAATTAGAATATCTAAAATCATGTTAAACAAGTGATGACCAATGGTGATATCTGATCTAGGCAAATTCTTTTAGGAAATTAATTAAAGTCTTTTCTCTCAATACTCTAGGTGTTCTTATGCTAACAATAAATATCATGTACAAATCTCATTTTTTATGCTATACTGCTTTTCCATTTTTGCCCTATTTAATAAATACATCATTTCCGTTGTGAGCCATACTTGTACAAATCCAAATTGGTTTTTAGAAGTGCAACTCTCCAATCCCATTGTCTTCTTATCAAGTCATCCCTAACCTTGGGGCAACAAGTGACATGGTTAAAACCAGCAACAACCCCCCGGTCACTTGTATCCCAAATCCTTGACCAAAACTTGCCCACTATTCTCATGATCCCACGTGTCAATCCTCATTCGTATACTAATCCCAATATTCATCGCTCCATGAGCTCAATCGATTCCTCGATCCCTTCTCGAAAACTATAATTTCCCACTCTCACATATTTCACGCGCTTCAAACTCGATCTCTCCGATTGACATCTGTCCCTTGTAGACTTTTCCAACTGTTTCAGACTTTTCTCCAAGCGTTTAGGCACAAATCTTTTTTTTTTCACTAAAAAAAAAATTTTTTAAAAGCACACACTGACCCGTTTTCTTACAGCCAAAAACCCGGTTTTATTTAGTATTTAAATCCCAGAGTTATTTATAAAAACCGAGACAAACAAAATAGAGCCCCTTGAGGCCTTCCATATAAAGTATTCAAACCTCATTATCATTCATAGAAAGCTTCTGTCACTTGGACTTTCCAAGAGAGGGGGAAAAAATTCCTCTTCCTTCTTCTTCATCAGCTTCTTCTTCAGCCAACTTGGGACTTTTTTAATCCCTGTAAGTTCCTGCTTCTGAGGCATATGCACTACTGATTCAGATTTGTTTTTTTTTGTTATGGTTTCTGAACACAAATTATTTAGATTTATTCTGTAATGATGGTTTTTTTAATTCTTTTGTGAATTATTTCTTGAATTAATATGTATATATATAGGCAGCTTTACTGATTTGTTGTGTGGTTGATCTGAAAAAGGTGAAGCACCTAATTAAATTAAGAGAAAAAATGGGGAGAGGGAAGATTGTGATTAAGAAGATTGAGGATTCAACAAGCAGGCAAGTTACTTTCTCAAAGAGAAGAAATGGATTGCTTAAGAAAGCAAGAGAGCTTTCGATCCTCTGCGACGCACAAGTTGGCGTTATTGTGTTCTCCAGCACTGGCAAGCTCTATGAATATGCAAGCTCCAGGTGTGTATGTGTGTGTAGATATATATATACACACACACACCTTTTTCCCAATTCATTTACTATGATTTCTTTGTTTTATCATAAATGAGATGAGCATTTTCTCTGATGGACGTTTGATCTGAATTATATCCTCCTCCTCCTCCTCCTCCTCCTCCTTTTTACTGGGAGAAACTATTTTTTCCGTAATAACATAACCAATTTATATTATATAAAAAGGGGAGAAATTAAACTTTCTTGAATCTGATTTTGTATCCGTCACACTGGTTATTGCATGTGTTTGTATTAGCTTGAAGAAGTTAAAATCATTGAGAGATACTATGAGCTCGCTTGTAATTGATGTTTGATTAATGCGTAGTATATTTGGCTATTAATTAAGTTTTCTCTTCATATATATGCTTTATGGATATCAAAATTTCAATGCATGCATGCGTGTTTTCGTGGTAAATCACAATCTTTGATGAATATATAAGAATTCTTCATTCTTCAGCTGCTAGCTGAGATCTTTCTTCTATATGTTCGTGTTTTTTTTATCTTACCCTTTCTTTTCTTTCTTTCTTTGCCCTTTTGTAGATCACCCTTAATTTGAGCCGATAATCTCTTATGCATAATATTTCGTAAATACAATCCAAATCCTTGGCTAGATAGCTAAATTAATTGCTCACTGATTTATAGTTACACACTTTCTAAAGTTCAAATATATATAGAACACGGTAGACAATGAATTCAATGAAAAAGAATATTTAAAAGTACTATAAGAATTCTCTGTAAGCTTTTGTTGTAAAGCCCTTCTAATATTCAGAAAGAATAAGTGTAACACAAAAACTGGAGCAATTTTAGGATCCAGTCATGACCTCCTTTACAATCTTCTCCTTCCAAACATCTCCACTTTATTTTTTATATGACGTATTCAATTTACCCTATTTTTGTTTATCATTTTACTAATTGACTACTGTTGGTTTATGGCAGCATGAAATCTATAATTGAGCGTTACAACAAATTAAAAGTGGAACATCATCATCAGCATATAAATCCTGAATCAGAAGTCAAGGTACTACATACCAAATACCATTCTCCATGTAGTTTGTTTTGTTTTTTCATTTTAATTATAAGTATGACCTGTAGTCAATATGCATCTAAGCAGAATTATACAACATCGGAAAGACACTAAAAGAAACATAAGATTTAGTTGTATGCTTTTATATTGGCCTTAACTCTGTCTGGTAGAAACTAATTATGGTTAGTTGTCTTCCTAATATTATGTATGACTTGAATGTAGTATATAAAGGTGAATAGTCAAACAACTTATTTATTGATTTGGTAAATATATGAAGCCCAAAATTCCATACATATATACATGCATGCATGCTCTAGTAATATCGATGCCAGCAAAGTTTAATTCATATTTAGTTGTAAGCTTTCTTAAAATATGAAATATAAATGTTCTTTCTAGTTCAAAGTTTTGGCTTTGTACAGTAAGTTGTGGCGATGGTTTCCTTATTACTCCATTTAACCGAACGCAAAGTAAGTAATAAACCCAAATTAAATCCATTAGTAATATTGGATTGTACATGCATTAATACATCCGAAGAAAGCTCACAATTCAAACCTTCATATAGAGTACAATTAGATATATAAGAACCTATAAATATAGAAAACGCCCAATGAAATTATTAACTTCACTCTCGTTAATAAGATTTACAATTAAGTAAATAAGTAAAAAAGTATTATATTAAGGACTAGAGGGAGTACCAGCCAATTACATATAAGAAAATACTGAAGAATATAGAACTATGACAGAAAAGGAAATGCATAAGGGAAATTGCAGTAAGAAAAGATGCGGGAGGGGAGTGTACGGAAGAATCTATCAGAGAGAAAATATGACAAATCACCCCTTAATTTTTCTAGAGTCGTAATCCTCATTTTCTTCAAAATGATCCCCATCAACACACCAGGATATGATAACTCCTATTCAATGAGAATTCTCTTGCCTGACAATTAATGAATCGCTTTCATGTAGTCATATAGTTCTCCAATAACCATAAGAGAAAGGAGAGTATCAACGTACTGCTACACTTCAGAAGGCATGCATTCATTTTCATTTCAAGAGAAACTGCATTCGTAACTCCATAAACAATTATGGTCCTCTTTATTCTTTAAGAGTTGTTGGGTTAATAAAATTAACTCCAACCTTTACCTCTTCAGACAACCCATTCTTTTTCATACATTATTATTGATACTCCCGATAGTAGTTGATTTTTAACATTTATGTGTCTTTTGAGCTAAATGAAAAATGGGATGACCCATACCGGTTCCAGCTTGTGTGGGTTCATCCCAGCTTGTTTATGACAGACTCTGATTCGACCATCATTGTATCACCTTTGGGGTCAAATGCAAAATAAACCTAGAATTGTACTATACGACACAACCTCGGGTCGTTCACTCTCTCGAGGAGCCTTTTATTGGTTCATAAGTGATCTAAACATCATGAAATTTAATGTAAATAAGGGGAAATAATTTTGGTTTTCTCTTAAATGAGTGTGAGTGCAAGAATGAATTATAATCCTAAACTACTTATTTTTTGTTTTTTTTTATAAAGAAATGATAGTAAGTGAAAAATAGATGAAGTGAATCTCTTGAAAATGTATTAGGTACAATCATTATTCTCTTAGAATAAAAGGAGTTATACTATTGGCTAATTATGAAAATGCACTTAGAGGTCACCCTCTAAACTAGGCTAAAGTTGAATTGCCAATACTGTACCACCCCGTATATTTGTTATTCTAAACTAAATTGATTAATCACTTAGCCATTCAATGGACCTATTCATTTCATTGTATAAAGTTCTTAGTCTCACAACCGAGCCCACCCACATAACTACTTGGTTTCTTCTAGAATTCTAACACATTGTTAGCTACCAAAGTAATGAATTATAACTAAAAAGATGATGTCCAATGTTTTTATACAACTAATAGATTCATTTGCAACCAATTACAACTAAGTTTCTCAATATGCCAAATCTCAGGCCTACTCTTAAATACAATGTCTAATTAATAGCCACCCATATCATTAGAAATTGTTAATCACCACTTAGTAAAAATGTGTTTTCTATAAGTTCTCTAATACACCAAACCTCACCAACTGGAAAGTATAATGCCTAAATTCATGGACCCATTCATTTAAGCCTATTCAAACCTTAATTAACATTAATATGCATAATCTCTTACTACATATTATGTCAATTAGTCTCTTTAAGCAAACCACTTCAATTTCACAAAGCTAGGTTAATGAATATCTCTATCTCACCAAAAAAAACTCTCAATCCCAACTTAGAATTACAAGATCACAAGCTTGAATATAAGTTAGTTTTTTGTCTAATCAAGCACTCTCAAGCCACTAATTTGACAAACAATCTAAGTGTTGGCCACCACTTAGAAGAAAATTAAAGCTGAAGTTAAATCCACAACATAACATTTACTAATTAGCAAAAGAGAAGAAGATTTAGGTATCAATGCATGCAAGCTTCAAAATGAACCTAGAAGAAGGAGTTAGCTACATATGGTAAAAGAAAACTCAAGACAAATAAATACAAGCATGTATAGCTTCAACAAATACACAAGGAAAGGAAAGGAAACGAAATGAGAAAGAAGAAGGAAAATCACAGAAAAATCCTTAAGAATCTTAAAGAAAATCCTCTTTTCCAATCTTCGAATCTTGCCTTAAACTCACTCTCCAAGTGTTTTCAGCTTCCAAACTCGACCCAAACTGTGTTGCTTTTGGTTTTCGACCAACCCTAGCTTTTTATCTCTTCAATTTCTTTGTTTCAAACCCAAAAACACGCAGCTGTACTGATACTGGCTTGTTTAGCAAGTAAAAATGCTCGCTGCAGAGAGTTGCACAAAAAAGTGGCTCGCTGATTTGTCGAGCTCGCTGCAGCATGCAACTCAGTAAGTTTGGCTGCACATTTTTAATGGCTCACTGCAGTGACCTAATGCAGCGAGCAGCTCAGTAGAGCCTCCCCTGTTATGCTCTGCTTTGCTTTGCACTTTGCTTTCTTTTTGCTCTTCCCTTAGCTCCTCCCCATCTTGGATCCTTTTCCCTACAAAATAAAGAGGGAAATCATCAATTCTTCAAAGTTTCATGATGAAAAGAGTTCACACATTTTCATATGATGTTCTCATTTATATCCACATTATTAAACAAATAGGAGCTTAAAGCATGTGAAAAGTGTGTGAAATTTCTAAAGGTTAACATATATATAGTTGGTCATTGCATAAGCTGCTATAGGGCTCTATTCAATGCTTTGTGGATAGGTTTGTAAAGCAATGTTGGTTCATGCATAACCATGAGGATATGCCTTTTTATTAAACAATCATGCCATTTCAAGAGATATATTATTTTATGATCTATAAATAACCCTCACCACCAATTCATTTCTGCACACAAATTCGTTGTCTCTACCTAGGAGTACAGAAAATATAAAGACAAACTATCAATTTATAAAAATTGTTGTGATTTTAGTTTGAGTTTTGTGATTGCAAACTATACTCATGGGGTCTTTATTGTATCATGAGCGAATTCACCATACCCAATTAGGTAAGAGCGAGTTAAGCGTAAAAATTGCTGGCCATAAGTTTATCTAGAAGACTTGTACCTAGCTTTCTTTCCATCTCTTCTTGATAGCAGTAAAAGAGAGAAATAAACACTAAAGAGTAAAATAACTATTCAATCGACAATCCATATAATTAATGTAGCCTTTATTTATAACCCTACCCTTTCTTAATTAAATAATTTCCCTTACTAATACTTTTACCACTTATCACTTCTTTTACTTTTCAAAGAACCATTGTCACCATCAACAATATAACCGGAAAATTGTGTAAAATCAGTACTTTATTTAATTTCCCTTCTTAATATCGACGACCATTGCAGGTTATTTGACTAATTAATTTTTATCTGTGTAGATTGTTAGATGGAAATTCTCCTAAATGCAATCTCTGATTAATTAAAATGTGAGAACCTGAAGAATGATGCAAAATAGCTAAATGATATAAGTGAGGAGAATATGTAAAAAGGAATTCTCAAACATTTTCCATGAAGGCGAAAGATGTCAAATATTTAAATGCAGGTTAACTAACACAGATTAATTACTTGTATTTAAGGTTTATAACAACTATATCATGAGTTAGAATTCATGCCTTCTTCCTAACAATTGCATTGTTCTTTATTCGTTATTGTGTATAAGTTATATTTGTTTGATATATTTCTATTTTTACACTTGGTAATTTTGGCAGAGAGAAGTGTTAGTATTGAGACAACAACTGCAACATTTGCAAGAATGCCACAGGTATGCGTTCAATTTGACATCAATTAAGAAGGATTATGAAGGCCAATAATTCCATATCTATTTGTTTATTTTTAAAAGCCAATAATTCCATATCTATTTGTTTAATTTTAAAAATTATATTGTTTAGAAAGTATATGGTTTCCTTTCGGTAAATGAGTAGGCAGTTGATGGGTACGCAACTCTCTGGTTTGGGCATTAACGAACTGCAACATTTGGAAGATCAACTGGAGATGAGTTTAAAGGGTGTCCGAATAAAAAAGGTATGATAAATTAAATTAGATCATTGATCATCTTCATTTATTTTTCCATGTCACACCACTTTTACATGACAGGAATTAATCATATAAACTTATAAGTTGATAACTGATCATTTATTAATTTGTAGAATCAAATTTTAACTGATGAGATTGAAGAGCTGCAACAAAAGGTACATAATAATTGTTTTTGTATTTTTTTTCCTCTTCCATAAAAGGTTTTCGCGCACAAATTGTTGCCAAACCATTGATATATTATTGCAGGGAAATCAAATCCATCAAGAAAATGCACAACTCTATAAAAGGATAAACCTCATTACTAAAGAAAATGCAGAATTACAGAAGGTAAGCTGGAAAGAAACATTATTTCATTCATATATTTTATATTGTCTCACTCACATATAAGCATGTAGAAAAACTAAACTAAAAAACATGTAAAATCACTAAAAATTTAAAAATACTTTCGGTGACAATTTTCAGCAAGACTAAACAAGGTCGCCACTAAAGTCTGCCCTTTAAAGATTGTAACCGGTGACCCTAAACGTCATGTCGTTGCTGAAAGTCTCCCATTTTTGACTTGCAAAGTCCCCACTTAAAGACACTTTAGAATTTAGATGACAAATTTTATTGTCGCTGTTTAAACCAGTGTTGTAAGAACCGGACCGGACCAGGCGGTCCGACCGGTTGGACCGTCGACCGCTCCATAGGTCGGTTCGGATTTTATGGTCTGACCGTTTATTGTGTTAAGCCGGATCGGGCCGTTTCCAGCCGGACATTGGACCGGGAACCGGAGCGGTTTTATAAAAACCGGGCGGTCCAATCTGAAACAAAAAAAAAGATGAAAAAAAATAAAATCAAGCCCAAAAAAAACCCAAGTTCTTAAAAAAGAAACCCAAATTCATTAGCTTCATATCTTTCTCCTAAATTAAAAACCCCAACAACCATTTGAAAATCTTAGGGCTGTGAAATTTGATCTCCAAAACTCCAACCAATTGGTGAACATCATCTCTCTCATCACCATTCCTCTATTGTTGATGTTTAACGTCTCTTCCAAGCTTTTATTCTATATTTAGCACTTGTTGTCTTTCTACATTTTACATTTCTTTTAAAATTTTTATCAGTTGCATATTCTATTTCTTACCTTTTGCATAACAGAAATTGCTTGTGTTCTTAACTTCCTAGTTCTTCTATCTCGACAAAAATTTCTGCAACTGTGATCCTCAAATGGTCCTATATGCCTTCTTTGTTTTGCTTACCTAAAGACAAGAATGATTGTTTTCTAAGTCTGTAATGGCTATTTATTTCTTGGTCAATGGTCTTTCATTAAAAATTAAGAGGTGAAGGAACCATAATTTGCTTATATTTAATTTACATTTAAAAATCATATATTTTTCTTTAATTATTACGTCATCGGTCCGACCGATCCGACCGTGCGAACCGTGACCCGATGCCCTCTCCGGCTCACCTTCCGGTCCGGTTTTTACAACATTGGTTCAAACTTTCAAAACCAGTCAGTAACTTTTTGATGATGACAAAATCACTGCGGAAAACTTTGAACCGCTGGCTGTGGCTTTTACTACGCTTTCACCGACAACAAAATGTCACAACTGAAAATCAAATTTGTTTTAATGAATCCACAACCATATAAAACAGGGGAGATGATAAATGAGAAAGAGTTTAAGTTTATCATCAAAAATCTAATTGGAGGATTTTCTTTTAATTAGATTCATGGAGCAAGGATAATGAATGAAGAAAATGGGAATTCCGATCCTCCATATAATATCAGCAACAAATATGAATTACAAGCTCCAAACCACCCGCAGCTGAAACAGCCACGGCCTCATCATGATACTGAATCACAATCAAAAGCAATGGAACTGAGGTATGTATCGCTTCAAACTTATCACACGCACACGCACACGCAGTTTAAATAATATTTGCGCCACAACTACTTGTGTATTGTGTTGTTCAGTCTTAAAACGAAAACTATGTTAGAGATATTAAAATGTCATTAGTTAGTTAAGATATATAGGCTCAATTTGAAAACTCCCTATTGTAATGTAATTAGGTTTGTGGAAAGGTTATCTCCTCACCAAGGGGAACGTTAACATAAGTTCTCTTTTACAAATCCTCAAGGTTTTGGGGTTGCAGGCTTTGGTTAGAGTTGTTTGGTATTTAGAGTATAGGATAATGAGGGGATAGGAAAAGAATTTTGAGTTGGATTTAAACAAAAGTAGAGAAGTGTGGTTAAAATATTTTAAACAAAAGTAGAAAAGTGTGGTTAAAATTTCTTCGTTTTTTAAAATTCAACTCATAATAATTTTCCAAACCCTTTCAAATCTATCATACCAAACATCTTTGGTTCATTGAATATTTTTGTTGATTAATTTGACATTTCCATTTTTTCTCTTCATTCTTAACGAACTAAACAACCAAAGTTCTCTGTGACAGACTGCAGCTGCCCTAGCAATATTTAACTCTTTTACAACCTTAGAATAATAGAATTGTCAGAGACATCATGCTGCCAACAAATTTCCAGTAGAAAGATAAAAGTTTCATGAGAGGGAGATATTTCACTTCAACAAAGTTAGAACCTGCAGAACGGCATCAATTGCTTACATGTTATCTGAAATTAAGTCAAGACAATTAATTGTAAGGATGGAACATATATATTGGATGTCATTGTAAATTTATATAATTTATAAATATATGAGTGCCGCTCATTTATCAGACTTAATATGATGCAAGCACTATAAGTTTTGTATTATGAAGCTATCAAATGTGACGCGTGTTGTGATCAAATGGAATGGATGGAATTTCACCAACAAAAACTTAAAAGCACGAATTTGATCACAAAAATTTTACCTTCATTGAAATAACCAACAAAAGGGAACTGATCTCCGCGTGGTCCTTATCCGTTTTGTGTCTTTTCTTAAACTTTGTTGAAGAGTTCAAACCGAAGATGGAAAAATAAGGATCCGTTTGTTTAAATTTTAAAAAAATAAGTTAGAGTGATTATTATTCAATTTATTTTAGGTTATCTGATATTTCTATATATCTTCGCATAATATTGTGATCAACGACCAGGGTCAAATTGGAATTGGGATGGTACTAGGATACGGTCACATTTTATGTATTCTTAGTTCCAATACCATAAATGTAATTGATTTGTTAAAATTTTTTCCTTCCCGAAATATTTATTTATCTTATTAACTTTTTTAATATCTTGTAATACCTACTTGTTTGTTGGAAATAAGAGTCTTGGAAACACTTTCATGTGTATTCGAAATAAAAATACTTGTATTGGAAATTCGTCTATTTGTCTTGAAAATTCTCATATTTATCTTACAAATGTGAAGAGCACCACTTTTGAGGTGCGTGTAGCGCGTCCTTGGTCCGCCCTTCAAGAAAATAAGAACCAAGAGGATAGTGGAAGCTAACCCCCGGGTGTCGTTCGGTTGAGGAGCCTAACGCAAAAAATGACCTAATAGCTAAGATGAAAACTAACAAAAGCGGGTAAAAAAGTATTGTATTTGGTTTTTGGATAGAATAGATGCAAAATGTGTGATATGTTCAAAAGTAAAATAAAAATAAGATAAAAATGAGATTTGGAGGGGAATGAAAATGGAATTATTCTTGATAAATGGAAACCTTGGGATTCATTGCTTCAAAAGATTTTTAGGGAGTTTCATGTTGATATTTGAAAGACTCCTAGAGGAATCCCTCTAGGCTAGGCTTAGATTAACTTAATTAATGCCGGAATCCTGCATATTACTTAATTTAACCTAAGTTGATTAAGCTCAAAATCAAGATGAATTTGCTAATTGTAAGGGGCTCCTAATCCAACAACCGGAATCCCGAATTGCCACTTAATTAATCATAGGGTTTCAATTCATTATTGGAATCCCACATAATAAACCAAGACTCTAGGATTGAAGTCCAATGTCACTCATGCAATTTGACAAATCCAAAACCAATTAAACCTACTAATTGCAAGGAACTCTTAATCCTACAACCGAAATTCCGAATTGTAACAAGATTAATCCATTAATCCTAACTCCTTAATGGAATCCCAATCAATAAAATAGAACTAATAGATGGAAGCCCAATATTACTCAAGCAATTAGTACATTTACTTGCTACTTTCTAAACACAAACACTTGACATATGATCCACCAAACAAGAATCCTCACTTGGCACAAGATTTTAACAAGAAAACATAGATTAAATGATGAATCCATACAAATAACATATGCTCAAGTTAATAGGTGCAATGTCAAGCATCCATACAAAGAAAATAAACAAGACAAGTTGTTTCCACCACTCTCATACAAAGATATGGGATAAAATTACAACCAAATGAAGAAACAAGCCCTAGAATCCTAGAAACATACTTAAACATAAGGAAGAGAGAGTGGGAGAACAAGAACTCCCCTTTGAAGCTTCAAGCTCATCCATTGGCTCTCACCATCAAGAATGAGGGAGCCTAGCTGCTGCTCTTCATGGGAGGAACACCAACAAGGAAGGAAGAAGTGATGGACATAGTGTGGAGGAAGGGAAAATGGAAGAAGATGAAGATGAAGATGAGAAAGTTGAGAGAGAATATGGAGGCTAGGGTTTGGGGGCTCCAAAATCTGTCAAATAGGTTCAAAATTCGACCTAATATGCTTCTGAGTCGGGTCCTAGAAGTGGGTCTCAGGTATGGACTTGAATTGGGCTCAAAAACCAGAAAAAATTATGCAGAACGCGACTTAGCTGCGGCTCAGAAATTTGAGCCGCGGCTCAGTTTTTCTCTGTAAGGCAGTGAGCCGTAGTGCAGAAATTTGAGATGCGGCTCAGTTTTTCTCTGTAAGGCAGTGAGCCGTGGCCCAGAAATTTGAGCTACGACCCAATTCTCTTTTGAAAAATTGAGTTTTCTTTTCCCATTACAGATTAAATGTTCCACCCATGATTCTTCAATGGTCCTACAAGTAAAGATATAATAGAGAAAGGATCAAATGCCCTAGAAATTAATTATTTCTAATTAATTACCAATTATGGCAAATTAATCATATTTTTATCATAATTTCACATAAGGGCCTAAGATCTTAATTAAGCACAATTAGACCAAAATTGCATCTCCATTATGTTTAAAACCTCATTTTTAGCATATCAAAACCATACAAATCCAAGGATTTGTCAAAATGATATAAGGCAATTAAGTCATTTGATCCTCAAGATTTTATTTCATTTCCTCCTAAAAGTGTGCAGTGATATTTCATAATTTTATATGGTTGTTTGCCATTAAATTGCTTAGGAGCCAAGTAATTGAAATTTTCCCCTTTTATAAGTATATGTATTATCCTGGAGGCAACATAGATACTAAATATGGATGTGGGTATTGTTAACATTTTGTTTAGGGGTGAGTAAAACCAAACTGAAACCGAAAGCTAAACTGAACTGAATCAAATTCGGCTTTTTTGTTTTTGTTACAAATTTGGTTTATATTTTGGTTATTCGGTTTTCGGTCTTCGGTTCGGTTTCTGTGGAAAAAATTCCATTAAAACTAAATAACCGAAAAAAATAATAGTTCTTTACTTGAGGATCTTTTGTTTATTGATCACATTGAAACTTTATTTAATTCGATTTTTTTATCTTGTTTTATTTGATTTATTTTCCCCTTTATAAAATAATTATTTCTTTTATTTTACCCTTTTGCATTCAGTTTTTTTATCTTGATTATGCTTTGTAAGTTTTTTGTATTAAGTGATGTTAAATACATTTAATTCGTTTGTATTTTGAATCTATAAGACTTATGTATTTTTGATCCTACATTATTAAAATATTGGGTTTGGTTACCTTATTCTATTTGGTTTTGGTTCGATAGGAGATATAAGTATAATTTGGTTTTCGGTTTTTTTTTTTTTTTTTTTTTTTTTTTTTTTTTTTTTGGTTATTACTAAAAACTGAACTAAAATACCGAATACTCACCCCTAATTTTGTTAGTTGGGCAAGTGTCCCATGCACAATACCGCCTCAATAGGCTCCACGAACTCTCAGGGAGGATTTCTCATTTTTAGCCCAATTTGTGATGGGTGGGCCTTCTCTAGGCCAGAAAGATACTATGCTGTATTGAGCTCACCCAGCGAACTAAATTGTTTTCATCTCCATCAGCATATGACGCTGCCAGAGATCCCATATCATACTTGGGTACACAAACTTGGTCTTTTGCAATTTCAAAATTAGCTTTCAAAGAAATAATTAATTCATTGATATTATAAGGGTTGAATAGTGGATGCGACTTCTCTCCTTTTTCCCCTACGGTCCGCTACCCTTCTTTATTTTAAAACTACACCGAGCTTGTGCTATTGAGCTATCGGGCCACCGGGATAAGTATCTTCTGGCGGAATTTGCTTATGTCACGTCCCAAAATATTAAATTGTGACCAACATGAATTATAAGTTAACCTCGTTTCATAAGTTTTTTTCAATTAACTATTTCTTATTTATTCAGCAAATTCTATTTCAATAATATCTGTAGAACTTTCAAAACATTTACAATATCAATTATTTTTATTTACCACTTATAAAACATTTTTATCTCAATGCATATAAATATAAATATAATCTAAGACAATTATCTAATAAGTAGGTGATCCACATTCTATCATCTAAAATACAAAGAATTTAATAAGTAAATGCAATCTCATTGCATGGATAGATTAATAAATATTTGTTTATTGGTACAAGTAGGTCACATTTGAAACCCATAAAATACTATAATATAAATGTGTGAATACATGTTTGTTGGTGTAACAATTTCACACATAAAATAGGTAAACATTATCATTGATTTATGCAAAAATCTTAGTCGTTACTCTTATACTCAATCTCTTCATAAAATTTATATAAAAAATATAAACTTGAAAAATTATTAATAAATTCGACTAAAATAAAAATTCATTAAAACAATTCTATCCAATAATTTGAAACAAATAAGAAAACATTATTTTAAAAAATAACTAGTTTCTCAATAGGAAATAACACAAAACGATTTGAAATCGTAGCACTAGACATGAATAACAAGCACAGCACAAATGCCACGAACAAGAGCTCAAGGCTATGAATAATTAGTGCATCCCGAAGATTACGAATGACAAGTGCAACCGGAAGGCTACAAGTATCAAGTGCAATCCGAAGGATACGAATGACAAGCTGTTTGCTACCACAAGTGCACGGGTCACACCAAGTAATAAAGTGATAAGTAAAATATCGTTCCCATGAGGATTTGATTCCAAAACCCTGTCAAACAATGATTATCATACTCTTACCCAATTTGAGTGATTCAAATATTGAGATTGAATATAAACTAAGAAAATAAACATATGCTAAATGAAAATAAAATTATAAACAAGTAATTCATGGACTTCAAGGATTCAATTAGGACCTAGGATTATTTATCCCCCTTATATTTCAAAAGCACTCAATTAATTCCCAACTATATTTGCTTCTTAATGATATATTATGCTAGCCAAGGATACTAAGTTACCCATAAGTGCTCTCTCAAGTCTCCAAATAGGTGTTTAGTTCAATTAATTCCTTGATCTCTCGATTGAATAATTGAACCCCCAAATCTCATTACAAATCCCATGTGACTATTTGAGGTTAATGAGTATATCTCTATCCCATCAACAAAACCATCCATTCAACATCAAACTTCAAGTTCCCACATGATTAAACCCAAGTTCTACACTCAATCTAACTCTCTCAAGCATCAATCAAGTGAACCCAACAATCTCATTGGTGGCCAATCAACAAGAAGCATTAAGCATAGAGTAGAATCAACATAATCATACCACTAACCACAAATAGAAAGGGAAATGAGTACTTAATCCATACAAGAGTTCAAAATAACCCTAGAGAAAAGTGTTTAGCTACACATGTTCAAGAAAATCCAAGAGAATATATACATATATCAGCACAATCATAGAACAAGAGAGAGGGAAGGAGAATGGAGAAGAAGAACCAAGATGTGAAACCAAAATCTCTTCCAATCTTCAAATCCTAGCTCAATCTCCACCAAAACCCTTGCCCTAGCACACCACAAAGCTCCCAAGAAGGCCCCCAAAGTCCAGAATGAAGGCTGGACTCGAAGCCTGTTCGTCACCGGCCGCAAGTGCACGGGTCACGCCAAGTAATAGAGTGATAAGTAAAGTATCGTTCCCACGAGGATTTGGTCCAAAACCCGGTCAAGCAATGATTGTCACACTCTCGCCCAATTTGAGTGATTCAAATGTAGAGATTAAAAACTAACTAAGAAAATAAACATATATTAAATGAAAATAAAATTATAAACAAGTGATTCTCCAACTTCAAGAATAAAATGGGTCCTAAGATTATCTATCCCCCTTGTACTTCTTAAAACTCAATTAACCTCCTCTCAAAGATGCTCACAATGAAACCATGTGCTAATCTAGGATTCGCAGAGTACTTGTAAACGCTCTCTCAAGTCAAGAACAAGTGTTTAGTCCTATTAATTGCACAATCTCTTGCTACAATTTAATAAAATCCAATTTTAAAGCTCCAATCCTAATGTGACTATGCAAAGCTAGCAAGTATATCTCTATCTTACCAACAAAACCATCCATTCGTCATGCAAACTTCAAGTTCTTGCACTACTTTACCCAAGTTATACACTCAATCTAGCCCTCTCAAGCATCAATCAAGTGAACCCAACATCTAAATGGTGATCAATCACTTAGAAGCATTAGGAAAAGAGTAAAATAAGCACATATATCTCATTAATCACAAATAAGAGGAGGAATCAAGAATCAATCCATACAAGTGTTCAACATAATCTTATAATCAAAGTATTTAGCCACTCATATCCAACAACTCCATGAGAGCATATATATACATCATTACAAAATAGAACAAGAGTAGAGAATGAAGATGGAGAGAATAAACCAAGAGAGGAAGCCCAAATCTCTTCCAAGCTCCAAGCCCAAGCTCAATCCCCACCAAAATCCATGTCCTAGCAGAGCCAAACACTCCCAAGAATGCCCAGAAGTCGAAGAATGTCGAGTTCCCTCGAAACCCTAGCTTTTATATCACTTAAATCTGTCAAAAACGCGCAGCAGAGTAGTCCGTTCGCCGTGGCGAAGTCCACGGCGAACTATGATCGTTTCGGCCTCTTTTTGGGGGTTTTGGCTAGCCGTGACTTCGCCGCGGCGAGCTGGGACCTGTCTGTAATTTTGGAAATTCGGGGACCTGTCTATAATTTGGGAAATTCGAGGTCCTTTTTTGTAATTTTTATAATTTGTCCAGAAACTTGTATTTTCCTTTTCTTCTTGAAATTTCAGCTTCTAGCCCCAATTTCTCCCCTTTTCAAGTGTTCTTCTTAATCCGGGATCCCTTGGTTATTGTATCAAAATATTCCTACAATATTTACATAAAACAACATAAGAAACTCACTAGAAATGTAATCAAAATCTACACTAATAAACAATTATGTGCAACCAAAAATCAAATGAGCATTTTCCTATCTTGAGTATCCAAAAATTATATATGAAAATGTGCTGAAAATACATGAATTCCAAGAGTTATCAAAGCCCTAGCTTTTATTTCAGTTCAGTCCGCCTTTTGCTGTCAAAACGTGCAGTTTTACACGAACTTTGCCGTGGCGAGCCCACGGCGAAGTCCCAAAAGTTCCAGAAACAATTGTAGGCGAGGACACCAAAACAGGGGTAGAGATGAAGGTTGCTCGCCGCGCCTTATTCTCGGGTCCTTTGCTCTTGTTTTCTCTTTATTTTTGTTCACTTGGGAGCTTGGTGAAGGGGCCATAATCTCTTGTTTATTGCATCAGAATATTCCTACAAGAATTACATAAAACAACATAAAAAACTAACTAGAAATATGATCAAAATCTACACTAATAAACAATGATGTGCAACCAAAAATCAAATGAGCATTTTCCTATCTTGAGTATCCAGAATTTATCAATGATTGCATAAAACTCAAGGAAAATGTGCTAACACTACATGAATTCCCAGGAGTTATCACAAGCACAACCCAAAGGCTACTAGTATCAAGCTTAAACCGAAAGGCTATAAGTACCAAGCACAACCCAAAGGATACAAATGACAAGCACAACTCGAAGGCTACGAGTATCAAGCGTAACTCGAATGTTATGAATGAGAAGCGCAACCCAAAGGCTACGAATAGTAAACACAACTTGAAGGCTAGGTGTATCAAGCTTTTTGTGACTAGCTCCTCTACTAAAGACGTTCCCATTCTTACAAAAATCCATTTCTTTCGATCTGTGAAATTGCTTATGCATATCAGATACGGAATTGTATGAAATATGCATAACCCATTACATAAAATTCTTGAATTATTTGCAGCCATCTCATTGGTATCACATCAAATCTTAAATCATATGTTCTGCTAATCAGTTTCTTAAATATTTCAATAGGAAAATTATGTATGCATTTGAAATGTCAATACATAAATAAGCAAATTCAGCTATTGGCTTTAACTTTTGATATTCTTCCAACACTACTGGATAAACTTATCAAACTTATGAAACTCAATTCTTCACCAAGTTTCAAAGTGTCACAATTATCATTTTGGCACTTTAAATATGCATGCAGAGGCGTTATGGTTAAGGAGAATTGAAAACTAAAGCTCATAAATTAAATTTACATTGTTTTCTTGAGTTACTATTCATTCGGTATGTACAGAATTTTGGTCCAATTCAGAGAATTCATAACTAAATAAAGAAACATTGTGCGAGGGCACTCTTAAATTCTTTTGAAAGCCCTCAAGTACTTTACATTAGAAAGTTATCATCTTAGTATGACCCCAAACATATTGATACAATTAATTCATTTTATAGACTTGCTATGTTTCTAGGACTAAAACTATGACCCAACTTTAATTACTCATAATTCATATTATAAGCGTCCACATGACTTGATTAGTGCTCATTGGAAAGCTTTAGGTGTCTGCTTTATGAACACAAATTTTCAGGAGCATTGTATGTCGTTTACTATGAGCAATTTAATGATAATGTGACAGATGCCCATAAATTCCTGCATCAAGGAAGCTTAAAACTTGCAAGCTTATATCATAGATTGAAGTCACTTCTAAGGATCGAATTGATGCTTTATCACTAGATGCAGAATGATATTTTAGAATGAATTCACGTAACTTGTATGAATTTATGTATAATTTGGGACATAGGTCTAACACATGGCGCTTTCCTTGTCCTTACCATCTTGGAATTCTCCATGCATTCATAATAACTTTCTCTAGATTGACCCTTTTACCTTGCATGGTTAATAATTGGGGGTGAGATTAAAAAAATCCTAGTACACTGCTACAGAAAAAATCTTTCGTAGTAGTTTTTTTATATACTCATTAGCTAGCATCACAATTACTTATGTGGCATTTTAAAAACGCCACGATAAAATATACTTCATGTGCCATTTTCCTAGGAAATGCCACGATAGCGCAGCCTTTTGTGGCTTTGCTAGCCTATTGTGGCGTTTTTCTAAGAAAATGGCATAGGAAATATACCTAATGTGGCGTTTTCTCAGAAAACGACATGATAATAGAGTTTTTTTAATAAAATTTTTTTTTATTTTTACAATTGCCTGTATTTTCTACAATTTAAAATTTACAATATTCATATTAACTAATAGGTGTAATATACAAATACTTGTCTACTCAATCGGATTCAGCAATATAATATATATACATTTATCATATTTAAATATATAGTTGGTAAAATTTGGAACATAAAGTCATAAAAATTAACAATTTCATATAAAAGTAGAATTCATCACATTTTTCCAGTTCTTTAGCAGCCTTAATTTTATGCTCCCTTCTCTAACCTTGTGTATCTTAGTTCTTTACATCTGCATTACAAAAACTGAATTAAGAAAATATGCAGATACAAAAAGTTTTCTATGTTCTTATATATGCAATCATGCCAAGTTACAGCGTTGAACGAGCACAAATTATAAGAAATTAACAAACTGACTTTGATTAATACAAATAAATAACTGATTCAATTAATTGAATAATTCAAATTCAAATAAGTAGCTGACTCAATTAATTAGTGCAAGAAATTAACAACTGGCTCTGATTAATACAAATAATTAAAGAAATGAAATTAATTCAAAGACACGTAAGATTGGTCAATTGGAGAATTCTATCAAAGTTTGAACACAATTACTTTGAATAGAAAGCAGTAGCCAAAACTAAACTATTTCACAAAACTCAAGTTATTTTCAGATTTCAACAAACTAAAACGTGGGTCATAAAGCTAAACGACAATTCCACCGTTTTGACCGTTGTTGAGAACATGAACATAGAGATAGAAGTTTAAACTATAAATTGAAACCTTAGCACAAAAACACACCTTTCTCAACCGTGAGGCTCGTTCTTTCAACTTCTCAATGTCAGTTTCATCCAGGCCTAGCAGCTGAACCAGTATCAAATGTTTTTGCCTATTGTAATTGTAAGAGCGCAGCCAATTAAGTTTCACTGGGAACAAGACTATATAAGAAGTCCTTTACTTGGTTTTTGCTTTTAATTAAAATGGGAAAAAAATCAGAATCATTATGACCTTGAGCACCATTGGAAATGCCATAATATAATGCAGAAGTGCCTTCTTGATATGTAAATCACCAGGACACTCATCCACTGCCATAGCCTGCCGAGCAAAATCTTTGAGTCCCAGAAATCACCTTCATCCAAGCCTTCTTTACCTCCATCACTACAAAAAAACAGCGATTTTTCGACGGAATTTAGCGACGGAATTCCGTCGGAAAATCGACTTTTCCGAAGGATTTCCGGCGAAATTCCGTCGGAAAAATTTTTTCGGCGGAATTTCCGACGGAATTTTTTCCGTCGGAAATTCCACCGTCGCAAATCTATTTACCGACGGAATTTTTTTTCCGTCGGTAATTAGCGGCGGAATTTCCGTCGGTAATTTTAATAATCTTATTTTATTTATAAATTATTATTTTAATTTAAATTAAATATTAAAATATTATTACCGACGGAATTTCCGTCGGTAATTTTTTTAATTTTTTAAAAAATTTAAGTTGCCGCGTGTCGCACTCTCGTGCTGCCACGTGTCCCTTCTCACATCCAACCACGTGTCGCTCTCTCGTACCGCCACGTGTCGCTTCCATAAATTGCCTTCAATTTTGTCTTCAGAGAGATTCGAACCCCCAACCTGTTGGGGCATATCTGATGCCTTAACCAGTTGAGCTACGAACACCTTGTGAAATTATTTGCAAACTATTATATTTATAATATTTAAACTCCCATTATTATAATTATATTTAATCTTAATATATTATGAAATATTTTATAATTATTAATATATAATTTACATATTAATAATTCTATTATTTTTTATAAATAATTTTTATATTCATATACAATCCATTATATTTAGTATTTTCATTTTATATTATTATATTATAATTATTTTTCATTTTATTTTATGACATTTTTAAATAATTATTTTATTATATATATTATTAAATTATAATTATTTTCTTTTTTATTACTAATATTTAATTATTTATTAATAATAAAATATTATTTAATAAAAAATTAAAATTAAATTTGCAATAAATTTACATCACGTGTATATATTAATTTTTATTAAATAAGTTTTATTTATTTATAAAATATTTTTTAAAATAAATTAATATAATATTTTATTTTTATATATTATTTATAAATTAAAATAATAATTTATTTATAAAATAATAAATAATTAATATTACCGACGGAAATTCCATCGGTAATTACCGACGGAAAATATTTCGTCGGTAATAATATTTTAATATTTAATTATTATTAAAATAATAATTTATAAATAAAATAATATAATTAATTAAATTACCGACGGAAATTCCGTCAGTAATCCGTCGGTAATTACCGACGGAAAAAATTCCGTCGGTAAATTTTCCGACGGAATTTCCGCCGGAAATTACCGACGGAATTTTTTCCGTCGGAAATTTGTTGTTTTTTGTAGTGCATGAACCTCGCATAAGAAGCCTCAATTCTAAAAACCAAAAGAAGCGCCAACGCCCGCGCCGTCAACTGATACGCAACCAATGCGTCAAAGCAGCAAACGAAGTAAAAGCAATCACTGCGATATCCATTCAAAGACCCTAAATTGAGAATAATTGTAGAAATATCCATTTACCCTCCCTAGGCAAAAAAAAAAAAAGACAAATGGCATTTCCATGTCTTTAATGGGTCAAATTAAGGAATGAATCCAGAAAAGGAAAAGGAAGAGAAGGAGATTAGAGATAGAGTACCGAGAAGATGGAAGCCGGCAAGGGGAACGATGAAGCAAATCCATGTGGAACAATCAAGATATATATTTGCTAAACCTCTCTTCAGATTCTTACACAGTTAAAATGCTTTTCAGTTGAGAGTTGACACACACACATATCTGAGTCAGTCTTTCAAAGTGGTTTGGATAGTGATTTGAGAATTTCAAAGTCTGTTGTTCTATTGACTTTATTTTTCCTTATAAGCTCATCTGAAATTGGATCTTACTTGGGTTCCTTAACAGAGAGAGATGTATTAAAATTTCCTACTTATTTCTTGAATGATCTTGATAATATTGATTGAAAGATTGTAAGGAACTAGTGATGGATATTCTTACTGTTGATGTATTGTGTTTTTAAAACAATTATACTTTTGTTGGATTTTCTTATATTTTGACATTGATGTTGATATGTTATGTTATTAATTATCAAATTATATTATTTTAATGTGGCCGGTTCAACCACAAGTCGACCCTCAGTTAAAACCCTAAGTCTTGACCTAATGCATCGGCCAAGTCGATCCCAGGTACGGGTTTTTAAACCTTGCTAAAGTTTGATTTGTTGTCACTCAGTCATGTAGTTTTAATATGTTATAAATCAGTCCTTATGACCGTTAAGACCCAGTCAAACCTTGAAATGTGGCCCATGTGGCAGAAAATAGAGATAAGGCGGCGTCTTAGCAATCTCCAGACCAGATTCTTATTTGAAGGGGGAGATAGAGAGGCAGGAATGAAGATGAGACGAGACGAGACGATATGTGAAGTCAAGAAGCTGCAAAAGCTTTCACCATGCCTTTGATGTTTGACCCACATTGCTTCAAACAATGTTTCAAAAATATCTTTCAGGGAGTAATGATCTGCTGACAATTCCTCAAGTTTAAGATCCAATAATTTTATGGATAAAGTTGACGATTTTCCATTCATGGCGCCTGGTGTGTTGTTAATCAGAAACAGAGTGATTTGGGAAATCATAGTGAAAGCATGAGAGGAAGGAGGTAGTCACGAGAGGTGGTTGAAATTTAGAACATGAGAGGTGGTTGAAATTTACATTCCATTCTGTAATTGAGGTGGCCAAGTGATATTGCCGGTGAGAGGAAAGAGGTAGTCACGAGAATGGGAGTCAGAGAGGAAAGATGTGTTTGAGATACGGGGAAGGGGAAGGAGGTAGGGGGAATCTGCAGAAGAAACGATGTTCAAGGAGTTGTTGTTTATAGGTCTTTATCTGTAAAATGAGCTCATGTGATGAACTGCTGCGACTGAGAGAAGGATGTTGGGAAGAGGAAAAAGTTGGGAGATGCATGGAGGAAGAAGGAGATGAACAGTAACTGGAGCGGAAGGGGTGGGGGGAGAAAGAGGGGTGACAAGATGGCATTTTCGCTCAAAGGGTATTGACTAAGTTGCCAAATCAGCAGTTGTAGATATGTGTGACTCAAAAGTTACAGTAAATATTAGGAAACTATAAGGATTTAGTCATAAAGTCGACCAAACTACAAAGATTAAATAATTTTTTTTCTTCTTTTTTTTTTTGACTTGGAAATTGAACGCATATGGTGGAGGAGGCTCCTCCACGTTCAAGTTCCTTCATATTAAGTATAGATGTGGCAAACCATCTTTTTCTATTTCTGGGCACATTTTCTCCACCTGATATTAAATACAGAGATTGCATAAAAAGTAAGGTAATCTAACCCGAACTAGCACAGCCAAACCCCAGCGACAGGCCAGCAACCGATCTAGGTGAACCACTAACCTGAGAGCTTAACAATTCAGAGTAACCCGGCTAACTTAATGCAACCCGACTTAATTCGAGGTAACTCAACGGGTTGTTGGGTTGCCCTTTTTTTCAAAATATATATATTTGCATAAATTATAGAAGGCAATACTAATTAGTTGAAATTAATGATAATTTTAGTGGTAATAACAATTAATTTTTATAATCATTAACCTATTTTGATATTTTTTTATGAAGAATATTTAGTAATTACTGATTTTTGTGTCATTGGATAGTGGATTGGAGCTATAATGTAAGTATGTCAAATAAATTGTAAGGAATATTAGATAAGTATATGATCATTTTGTTAGTGATTCAAGGTAGTGAATTAATATTTAGTATTTTGATGGTATGATGGAAATCTAAATTATTTTTTTAATTTTTTATTCCTCGAGTTGACTCTGAATTGATTTATTGACCCTTAACTCACCACCTCAACCGATTCAGAAGCTAGTCCAGCCGATGGGCTAGCCCACCACCCGCAATTTTTACCCATTTAATGCCCGCCCAATTAAAGCCCATGATGGGCGGGTGCAAACCTAGCCCATTTAAGAATTAAATGGGTGAGCGATGGGCACACCCTTGGACTGCCCATACCCGCCCATTTATATATATTTTAAATTATTTTAATTTTGTCCAATGATAGTAAGTCAATGACCATTGGCATTCCTGTAAATTTCAATAAGTAAAATGTTAAATTGTAAAATGCCATCGCCCACCTATTTTAGTTTGAAGTTTAAAAATTAAAAAGATGTTATTATGGTATTTGTTCAAATTTAAGCTCTTTTGTGCAACAAATTATGATGTAAACAAGGATGCGGAGTTGTGGATCATGCTATTACTTTTAATATGTGAATGTGATGCTTTAATTTTTAACTTTGATAAGAAATTTAGAAATTTGCAATAATAAAAAAATATGTCAAGAGATTAATGAGCTTTCCCATAACCCATTTAACCCAAACCCATTTAGTTCGTGCTTAAATGGATTGAGACTCGGATATGGGTTAGCCCATACCCATCCAATGTTAAATGGGCGGGCGATTGGTTAGGGTTTGGGTTACCCAGCCGCCCATTGCTCACCCCTAAGTCCAGGTTTTATTGCCTTGATAAAAAGTGTTCGTAAATATAATTTCATTTAAGGCAATCATATTTGAGCCACTCTCAACATGTATTATTAACATTTTGTTAGTGGGGCAAGTCATTCATGCATCACAGTAGCCCAATAGGTTCCTTGGGATCAGGGAGGATTATTTCTCATTTTAAGTCCAATTATTGGTGGGTTGGTCTTCTTTAGGCCCAATAGATAGTAGGTTCTACCGACCATTTAGCAATTTAGGTACACCCAATGAACTAGATTATTCTTAGGGGGAATTACAATTAGATGCTGAGAAAGGTAATTAATCATAATCAGGTTCCAAAAAGTTATTAAATTACATTTAAGTCTCTAAGAACCTAAGTGATATTAAATCGCATGTGTCATAAGTTTTCGATACAACTCAATGAGTTGTTAAGTCTTTAGTTGACATTCTAGACATATGTGAGGCTATTTGGAAGGTCTTGGAGGCTAGGGGAACTTGAAGGAAGGATTGGAGAAGCTTGGATTAAAGATTTAAAGCTCTATTATCTCCTAAATTTTTCTAATCTTCACCGTTTTTTGTACTTTTAATTATTTTGGTTGATGTATTTTTAGTTTACTTTAATTGAAATCTTGTATATTTATCCATATCTAGAATTTCATTCTCTCAACAGGGTTATTTAAATATTAATCATGGACCAATGGCTATATTTTCTCTCATTATGATTAATCCTATATGTTTGATTTATTGTGGAGTATTACACCTTTTGTTGGTTAATGCAAAATCTTGTTAATTTATACATTTCAATGAAAAAATAAAAAGATAAAAATAATTTTTAAGATAAAATTAATTTCATATTATTTTTAAAAGTAGATCGAAAATTCAAACTTCATCTCTAAATATTTATAGGGTTAAGATGCAATTCTAACAATAAAATATTTTGTGAGGAGTATTTGACACCATTAAAATTATATTGATGCAAAAGTAGACATAAAGTTAAAAAAAAAAAAAAAAAAAAGGGTACAATAGTACCAATTCCGTCTACTTTGACTAACTTCCGTCAATTTATTTTCTAGTGGGTCCCACGTGGTGCGTTGTTAGCTAATGTTAGTGGCTTGACTGTAGTGATGTGGTAGGGGCCTTTGAATTCACCCAATCAAACTCCATTAAAATGCAATCTGACTCCATTGAAGAAAGAAAAACTAAAAATTCCACCCCTTTCTCCATCAGTGTTTCAATCCAAGAGTAAACAAAGCCTCCCTAATCAAGGGGAACTAAATTGGAGTGTGAAAATTAATGCTTACCCTTAAGAGCACCTCGCATGGCAAGATTCATTGATTCACTCCAAAATAAAATACCCTTAAATCTTCACAGATGGAGCTTGCAGGAATCGATTCATCTTCAAAACAGAAAAAAAAGCTCACAAACGCTCTCACCACAATGAAGCCAAAACGAAGCTTCTCTAAGATCCCCCCATCTCTAATTCTGATTCTTTCTCTTTTCTTCATTTTCCAGTGACTGAATTTCTTTTAAAACATTAGAAATAGATAGGAAAAAAAACTGAGAAAAAAATTCTTTGATCTCATGTCCTCCCCACATATATGGTGCTGCAAATTGAAGGGCGCCGAGGTTGCCAAAAGAAGTTGTTGTTTTGAGTAATTATGAAGAAGAGAGGGAGGCAGACCAAGTGTAGCTCAGTGGGTAAAAGTCAATTGTCTCGTTTTTATTATGAAGGTGTAGGGAAGGAAGAGCGGAGAGAGTGACCAGGAAGGCGCACAGGAAAAAGCTGAGTGAAGTTGGTTTGCTGAAGAATAGAGAGAAGGGTGAAGAAGGATGAGAGGTGTACAACTGGACATCATGTGGGACCCGCTTACAAAAATTTAACAGACGTTAGTCAAAGCAAACAGAATTAGTATTATGCCTATTTTTCAAATGTTTATGTCTATTTTTTCACCTATGTAAATTTAATGGTGTTAGATGGCTCTTACGAAAAGCTTTATTGTGAAGATTGCACTTTTACCCATATTTATATATAGGAGTTGTTTGGATTGGTTTTTGTAAAAGCTTATCGAAAAAAATTTAAAAAGTAAAAAAAAAACAAATATATATTTAAGCCAAAAGACACCAAAAGACATAACAAAGTTCCAAATTTCAACCAATGAATTAGTAAAACACACAACTTGTGGAAATAAAAAAATCATAGTTATTGATAGGCACAAATTTTGTAACCTAAGATTCTGCAAGTTCACTGGCCGTATCAAGTAATAAAGAGTGAGTAAAGTATCGTTCCCTCGAGAATTTGGTACCAACAACTAGGTTGAATATTAATTTTACTCTTTTATTAAATTTGAGAAAGATACAAAGAGAATAATTATCAAATGAAAATTAAATCCTAACTATAATCAGAAAACAAATCTAGCATACGGTTAATGAGCAAAAGTAGTGACTTGGATTGTTATAACTTTGATTACTTTTTAGTGTCTAATTTCTTCATTTAATTGCAATTAAAATTATGTTTACTACCATATGACTCTTAATTACCTAAAAGTGTCTTTCGATTCACTAAAAAGGTATTCTAATTAAATTAATCCAAAGGTTTAAGGTAATTACTTAATTAGACTAAATTAAGTGCAAGTATAATATGACTATTAAAGGCCAATAGGTATATGTCTATCCTACAAGCGAATTGAGTCCAAAACTTAAACCCACACAATTCAATTGAATGTCTAGTCTAAATTTCTTATGTCTAAGCTCCTTTAGAACACCAAAAAAATCTCAATCAGATGTCTCATATGTTAGACAATTAAGCACCCAATGAAATCAACAAATATAACATTCAGACAAATAATGTTTAAAATTAGCATCCACTAATCCATAATCAAGTTAAAATAATCGAAAACAAAAGTTTAGCTACACAAACCTTTAATTAAATTTATCAAAGTACACCGGAGTTCCTCTCGTCTTCAGTCCAAACGCCGTCAATAGTGAAGAAAATCGAATAATTGGTGCCCTCTAGACGCTGATGAAGATAATCCCCTGATATAATTTTTTTCAGTGCTGCCTCCCAATCTCCCTTTTTAATGTCCGATCGTAGTGATCCTCATTGATTCAATATGTGCCGTGTGTAGTAGGTGTCGTAGCTGCCAAGGGGGGAAAAAAGAAATTTCAATCTAAATCTAATAATAAATTGAAATTTTTTACTTTTTCAAATATTCTTTTTTTATTACTTTTCTATTTTGATTCAAGATATAATATTTCAAAGAAATCCTCAAATAATATGACAAATTGATATCTTATCAGATCCAACAAAATCTCATAAATTTTGAATTGATGACTCCTCAAATATAATAAAATATATCTAAAAAAATATATATTGAAATTGGGGGGTCATCAAACCCCACAGTACACTTGCATCAAATCTTCCCCTTAAGATTTTAAATTATAAAACAACCAATGAAAACCATGTGGTCAAGATTTTAAAGTGAACATCACAAAATTAAATTGGAAGCAATTCAAACTTTTAAAAATTAAATTTTCATAGAAATCTTTTTCACATTCTAAAAATGCTAATAACAGGCCAATTGATTTGGAAAAGATAAATCACAATAGCATGTCCCTTACTGGTTAAGTGTTTGCTCTCTTATCTCAAGATAACCAAGGGCTTATTGTAACATCCCAAATTTTAGAAAATAGAAAATAGGGAATTATTTCAGATTTTAGAAATGTAGCTGAAATATGAAGAAGCATTGAAAATGAATCTATGATGTTTTAGGAATTTTAATAAATTTTAAGGCTTATTTATTTAAGAAACAAAGAGAATTAATTAAAAGTTAAAACTTAATTTGGAAAAAAAGGGATAATAAGGATGTAGTAGGGATCTTAGAAATGTACTTAGAAATTAAAAAGCCTTACAAATAAATTTATGAGGTCAGGTGTATTTTTAATAATTTTTAAGGTTTATTTTCTTTATTAGTTAAGGAAAAAAAATAATAATATAGTTGTGAGATCAATTTAAATAAGGGAATATTTAGAACCTTAGGGTATTACTTGACAATTAAAAAGTCTTATAAATAAATCTAGAAATTAAAGCATATCTAAGAAAATTATGTTGGGGACAAATCCAGATTTATTTCTAAATGATAATGATAAATAAAATCATTATTTAAGAGAGATAGAAAAAAAAGGGAAATGAAAAAGACAATATCTACCCCTAGTTAAAAATATCTTCAGTTATAGAAGAAGGGGCAAGATGGTAAAATACTTAGTAAAAATATCACTTTTTGCTTTTAATAGGTGCACCACACACGTGTACCTTCCACTCTCTTCTATTTCCTTTCACTTCATTCTATTTCACTGCTCCCTCCCAAAATACCCGATATACTCCCTCTCGTTCTTCTTCCTCTGTCCCTCTCCCGCCCTCTGTTTCTTCAAGCTTCAGCGGTGGCGATGACAACGATCGGCGGCGACGAGTAGTTCAAGAGTGTGGGGAATGATGCTTCGAGCTTAGGTGAGCCTCTTTTCCTTCGTTTTTTCTCTCTTCTTTCTGGTCCGATTCGAGTGAGGCTTGGGGGGAAAATTGATTCAGATTTTCTGGATTTTAGGAGTTCTTAAACTCATAAAAATGAAGCTTAGACTTCAATTAATCACTCATGGGAAAGGATTTTAGTAATATTTTAGTGTATGATCGATTTTCTTTTAAACCCCTTTCCTGCCACTGTTCATCCGCGTTCTTTTCTTTGATTTCTGGAGGTGTGTTGCTCGAAATTCTAATTAATTGTGTTTAAGAGTAATTTTGAGTATATTTAAGGTCTTGGAAGTATGATTTTGGGAAGTTGGGGAATTTTGGAACAATCCTTCTTTTCCCCCTGTTCGTTCGAGCCGTCAGATTAGGGGACTACAATTGGTGTTTGATAATGTAAGATTAAGATAGAAATGATGTATATATTTTTGCATGTGAAATTTTGTGCTCCCTGTTCTTATCTGTTCTGTCCAGCTTCTTTATTTCCCTCTGTTCCCTCTGTTTCTGGCTGTGGGATCACTTGGACGATGATGGAAGAATGTAGGAACGTACAATTGTTGTTGTTGCATATTGAGGTTTTGGGATTTATGGAGTTTTGGTGCTTATCTCTGTCTTACGCAATTTTCTGCCCTGTTCTGGTTAATGTTCGGTGATAAGGAAGGAAGAATAATTGTGATTTTGAATGTGGTGACTTGTTTGAGTGTGAAGTTGTGTAATTTTTACTCTCTCTTCGTTGTTCTGTCTGAGGAATTTCAGTGAAAGAGAAGGGGAGTTTGTGATATTTAATTTAGTAAGAGTGGTGTTTAATTAGATGCCTGAAGTTGTGGTAATTTTCCCTCTCTGCTAGTTGATTTCCGAGGTTGTTTGACTGCAATGGGTGATGTTCTTTTGGCTTTAAAAGCTAGTTAGGATTTAACTGATGTTGGTAAACTAAACTGTGAATCTTACAATTTGTGTTGAAGTCTTAAAGTGCTAAGGTATATTTAAGAATTCATTTTTTCTAATTGTTGTGATTAATTGGAGCTGAGATAGTGTGTTCATCTAAAAAGGAAAAGGTTTTGCTATTGAAGTCCTAAACTTGTATTGTTGTTCCTGTTCATGAAATCATACTTTGATTTCCTGTAATTTTAAAAGCTGAAGAGTGTTTTTATGGGACCCTAAGATCTATGTTTTTGAGAGTATTCTTAAAACTCTTAATGTTCAAAATGTTGAAGCTTGAACTGAATACTTTGAGAAAAGTTCAGTTAAGTTCCTGTTGATAATTATTTGAATGTTACTGTCAAACATCAAGAAAATTATTTAGATAATTTAATTAGGATATTAAAGAATTTGTTTATAGTAGATTTTAATTAGAGTTTCATTATTTGAAATTGAATGCTATGATGATGATTGGAAATTCTGGCTTCTTTTCCTCAATGTGTGGGTGTTCAGTGATTGTGGAGTTTAATTTGATTCTCTTGCTTTGGTTAGCCATACGTGTGTATCCCCTGAAGCTATGATTTTAAATAAGGTCTAATAATGGTTTAAGTTTAGGGAAGTTCAAATTGGATAGAGAAAAATATGATGAAAGGTAAGAGATTGCTATATGGTTACGAATGGGATAAGCATGCTTTCATAGATATGATAAGGAGCAAAATTCTGAATTAATTGATAATGATTTAAAGACTAAAGTTTAAGGTTCTAAGAAGAAAAGTTTCATGTTGTTAATGAATTGGATTTGATAAAAATGATGCCTTGCCATAGGACTAAATTTTATACTATTAGTAAAAGGTTATGAACTGCTCATTGACAGTAATTCTTACTGTGATCATTCAAATTAAGCGTATTGGTGTGCTTAGTTGTTTTATATTAATTGATAATTGATGTTTCATTTGAATTTTCTTAATGATTGACAAATTAATACAAAGTAGTGAATTAAATAACTAAACCACACTTTAAATATGTTATAGGCTCTTAATTAGGTTTAACTTCTTAAGTTAACAAAGTTTCTCTGTTTTCCTTCTTTGTTTGGACAACTTGTTTGGAAAAGCAAAAGTTGAGGTTTGATGAATCTAATAGTTCCAATGGTTTTAAAATGTTAAAGATAAAATTGTGCAAAAGTAAAGATTAGTAATGGAGAGAATGAAATAAGTTAATTAGTTACAAAAGATTTGAGAACTCCGATTACTGTAACCATTACGGATGTGTTGTTAGTTGATGTTAAATTTGAATGTCGTAGTTTAGAGAAGTTGATTAACATAATTCAATTTAAGGGAACGGAAATAAGTAAGTGGAATCTTAATATCCATTTGACTTATACGTTTAAAATGAGTAAGAATTTTAGTTTTAATTAAGAGAATCATAATTGGGGGTTTGATGATTTAATTGGTATGTTTTCAATTCCTTAGTTTAATTGGCTGAGACCAAAGTTGAATGAGTTAAGGTGTGATATAGGTGATTGTTTATTAAAGGTGATGTGAATGCTTTTGACTTGTTTTGAGTTTGTTTGGTAATGGAATTATGTAAGTTATGTCTGATAGTAAATAAATCCTGAAAGAGAGGACAGATTAATAATTTGTATTATAAAGTATGAAATAAGTTAGTTCTTATAATTTCGAAATTTTAGAATTAAGCGAATTAAAGTTGTGTTACTTTTCCCTATTATGTGGCAAGTTTATAATTGCTTGATGAAATTGGTAATTAATGATGATATTCAAGAAATGAATTTTCTTTCAATTCTATTGAAGATGGTGTGATTAACCATTTAGCTAGAAATTTAAATTTAATAGTATTAGAAATAAAAAAAAAGGGGTAGTAATATAGGATCGTGAGAGACGCTAAATAATTATGTATAAGTATAGGTGTTAATTTATTATTCATATGTAAATAGGTCTTAAAAATGACGTAAGTTGAGGAGATCAGTGGAAAAGAAAGAAGCAAGTTTATGATTAAGTTTCGGTATTCCAGGTAGCAGTTTCATTCAATTTCATCTATCATGTATTAATAATTGCATAGCATGTTTTATAAATTTATAGTAGCTTTAACCTTGTCAGAATTATTCATGGGATCCGAGTATTCGATGACTAGAGGGCTAGCTACCCCTAGTACAGATTAGATATGACCGAAAGGTTATATTCAGGAGGTTGAGCCTCACAGTAGTGCTTTAAGGGCACTAGCAACAAGGTTAATGTTTACTTGTATGGGATGAGTGCGGGGGCTAACAGAGGGGCAACATCCCTACCCATACAGATATGTTTTTAGTTATACATATTTTATTAATTATTATGCATGGTAATGAATGAAATGAACTGCGTTAAATTGCTGTTTTAGATAAGCTGGTAGATGATAAGATGATTGAGATAAGGCAGGAGTGCCGGAGGAAGATTATATGAAGAATTTAGGATTATGTTATAAAAAGTAAGGTTAATTGTATATGATGTAATTTTAAATTATTAAATTAATAGTAGAAAGCATAGAAAATAGAATTATATAAATTTATTAAGAGATTTATATTTCCTAAGTATTATAAATTATGAGTAGACTCCCTTAAGAGGGTTAGTGTACTTTTAATTGTTTTATTAACCACTTTATTTTATAAAGAGTTTTAAGTTATTTCAATTTGTCTGAAAAGCCCATTCCAACCAATAGAGGGTTGGTCTAATGTTTTAAAGGAAAAGTTTTAAATTTTCCGTATTTTTGGGCTTCTGACACTAAAAAGTGGTTATAATTCAATTAAAATGCTATAGTATAATAGTAAAATTTCAGACGTTACACTTATGTTTTACTCAATTCTATCTATTGCAACCTATCTACCATAAACTTGTTTATCATTTCAATATCCACTTTACTATCTTATTGCATATACAAATCAAAAGGACTTTAAGGGTTATAATGAATAAGGTGGGACAATGAAATGAAGGTGGTGCATGGAGGAATACTTTTAATTAGTGCTAAGCAATTTAGTGATAAACATCAATACCGAAGGAATCACATATTCAAGCAAAAACATACTTATTTAGGCTAAAGTATACTTTTGGTCCTTAATGTTTGCATTAAATTTCATTTTAGTCCTTTATATATAGAAAGTATACTTTTAGTCCTTTAATTTTTTGTTAACACTATTAGTTTCACTTAACGGAAAATACTAACTCAACATATTTAAATGGTGAATCTATGATTAAATGTTGATAAAATATACTTAAATTAAAATGTTTTAGTGTAATTATTCTTATATTTTAAAAATTAGTCATTTCTTATCCGCATTTAATTATAAAATAATTTTTTAGATTTGATAAGTCATCGTTCTCCGTTAAGTGAAACTAACAGTGTTAACAAAAATGTTTTAAAAGTGTACTTTTAAAACAAAAAGGACGAACATGAAACTTGATACAAATATAAAGGACCAAAAGTATAGTTTAGCCTACTTATTTAAAACCTGGACATTTTTTCCTTCTTTTTGACCTTTTCTTCAATTTTATTTTCTTCTCATATCATTTTTTCATTCTTTTTGTGTTTCTATTTTTTCTTTCTCTCTATATATTCTCTCTTCTTCTTTTTTTCTTTTCTAATCCCTTTACTCTTTGTTCTAAGTTTTATCCCTTAGCACTAACTAAAGTAATACTCCCTCCGTCCCATTATATAAAGTCTTTTTAACCGAATTGTCGGTTCCTAAAAAATTAGTTAAAGTTAGTTAAAAACAATAAATGAGTAGGAAATATACCATTTTTTCCTTATTTATGAATGAGTAAGAGAGAGGATAATTATGAAAAGAAGATGAAAGAGAATATGTGGGGAAATTAATGCATGGGTAAAAGGGGAAAAACGCATTTATTACTCAAACAAAGTCAAATAGGACCTTATATTGTGGGATAAAGTGACTCAAAAAAATGGACCTTATATTATGGGACGGAGGGAGTAACTAATAAGGAAGGAAAAATTGCATCAAATCTAACAAAAAGATAATATATATATATATATATATGCTATTTTTCTTTAAAGAAATTCATGCTCAAAGGGGTGAAACAATGAAATAATATGAATGGCATAGTCATTTGGCTAAACTGGTAATGGAAAGGAATGTCTACATCATTTTTTTGCAGCAAAGGGTTTTAAATTTCAAAAGAGATTCAAAACAAGTTCTAGAGATAAAATTGTAATATATGTACTTCCTCTTGAAAGAATAAACATTAAAGCTCAAACTCCTCCCCTGTATCTTGACGTCCTAAAGTCATTTACCGAAACCAAATTTCTTACCAATTGAGTAACATTCTCAGAAGATAAGATCTAATTCCAATTAAATTCAATTATTTCAAGTTCAAATCAATTCAAAATTGCCAACGTGCACAAGTAAAGTCAAATCTCCAAAAGTTTCCGTTAAAATTTTCACAAAATGAAATCTTAAGGGCGAATCTTGTAAAATCAATGACACCTCACCCCCACACTTAAATATTACATTGTCCTCAATGTGAATTTGTAACATTAAGTAGTGGAAAATAAGAGAGCTCCCAAAACCAAGTGTAGAGATGACAAAAAATTTCTCAAGTTAAAAAAATTTCACCAACCAATCAATACGAACAAGTGCTGCAACAATAAATTCTAAACATCAGTCACATGCAAATATCAACCATAATCAACATTCATTTCCAACAGCAATATTCAGATGAATAAAATCAAAAAAAAAGTAGAAGAATACTCCCTTTCATTTTCTTGATCTACACTCTCAGCTTATGATCCATTGCCACCAAGTTGAAAAATCATCTTAGGCTGCAAAAATCCTACAAAATCAAAACAAACTGTCAAATCCAAAAACTTTGGGTTGCCTTCCAAGAAGCGCTAAGTTTATAGCCTTTAGCTAGACTTTTTTAAACAAATCTCTAGTCATAAGTATCAAATACCACAATCACCTTGTCTTCATTCCTTTTCAAGCAACAAGGTTTCAAACAAAATAAGTGATTACTCAAGTTAATTACTTGTGCTTCCTCAATCATAGACAATCTCAAAGAACAAGCAATCACTGAATTCAAAGGAAGTATAGCATGCTCATCCAAACAGTTAGATATATGACTTTTCAAGAGTACTGAGCATCCAACGAAATCAACTTGACTCTCATTAGTAAGAGTCAGAACATCAATAGTAGAATCATATATAATATCTTTACGAACATCCAACTCAATATGTGCATCAAAGTCACAAACATTAGGCTTCATAGCTAGAACCTCTACCAAACACTCATTGTTCTCTCCTAAATCAATTTTCACTTTATCATCACACTCCATGCCATTTATAGTCTCATACAATTTCACATCTTCAACTTCCTCAGAAATATCATAATTAACTCTAGAAGTGGTCATCATGCTTATTGAATTATTTTGCAACATAACCTCAAGGGATGAAACAATTTGATTTGTATAAACTCCCATATTTTGGACCCTTGACTCAACTCTAGTAATAAATTCTTGTTGCTCATTCCTAAAGCTGTTCGCACCGCAAGTGCACGGGTCGCGCCAAATAATAAAGTGATAAGAAAGTATCGTTCCCACAGGAATTTAATTACAAATATGATCAAACAAAAGGCTTAATGAATTAAATTAAGTTGAGCTAAAGCAAATTTCGGTTTTAAAGATTTAACATGTAAAATATTAATATTAAGGGTCTACTTATATTTAAGGTTTAGTCACAAAAAGTTATAAAATAGAAAGATGATTTAGAAAACACTTAACAAGAATGGATAAGAAGGACTGGGGTTACTTATCCCTATTTAACTTCATGAACTAGCAAATTCCTTTCCTTTTAGCAATCTAATGAATTAATGTGTGAGCCCAAGGTTCAATTTCATTTGAAAAAGCTTTCTCAAGTCAAAATCAAATTTCTACTTGGATTAATTGCATAACCTCTTGCCACAATTAATGCAAGTCATAAATACTCCACCAACCTCCTATGGACAATGCTAGGTTAGTAATTATATCTCTATATTACCAACTAACCATCCATTTAAAACCATAAACTTCAAGTCTAACATGATTTCACCCAAGTTCTAAAACAAAATACTCTCTCTCAAGTCATATTTTATTTAACAAATCAAGTGGTGATCAAACACTGTTCGCACCGCAAGTGCACGGGTCGTGCCAAGTAATAAAGTAATGAGAAAGTATCGTTTCCTCAGGGATTGGGTTACAAATGCGGTCAAACAGAAGGCTTAGTTGACTCAATTAAGTTGAGCTAAAACCAAGTTTGGGTTGAAGATTTAACACGTAAAGATTAACATTAAAGAGATTACTTCTTTTTGAGATTTTTAATTACACAGTTCATGAACGCGGAAGATGATTTGGAAACACTTGACAAGAATAAATGAGAAAACCTAGGGTTACTTATCCCCATTTAACTTCATGACCTAATAAATTCCTTTCCTTTCAGTACCCAATGAATTAATGTGTGAGTTCAAGGTTCAATTTCATTTGAAAAAGCTTTCTTAAGTCAAAATCAAATTTTTACTTGCATTAATTGTACAATCTCTTGCCACAATTAACGCAAGTCATAAATACTCCACCAACCTCCTTTGAACAATGTTAGGTCAGTAATTATATCTCTATATTACCAACTAACCATCCATTTAAAACCATAAATTTCAAGTCTAGCATGATTCCAACCAAGTTCTAAAACAAAATATACTTTCTCAAGCCATACTTCATTTAACACATCAAGTGGTGATCAAGTACTTGTATATTTAAAAGCAAGATGAAAATCCACACATAAACATTCATTAAATACATTAAAGGAAGGCAATACAAGGTTCAATCCATCAAATGGTTCAAAGTAACCCTAGAAAAGGGATTTAGTTACACATGAGTAAATAAGAAACGAAAATGAAAATTAAAAGAAAAGCCATGACAAAAAATAGAGAAGAGGGAAGAAGAAAAGAAACCAAGATCACAAACTTGAATCTCCCCAAGATTCTCCAAACTTCTTAGCTCTTCCCCACTCTCTCTTGAAGCTCCAAAATGTCCCAAAAGGTACCCTAAATGCTCTTTGCCCGTGTCTGCTCGAAATCAAGTCTTTTATCCCCTTGCAGACAGCTCACTTTAAGTGAAACGCGCAGTATTTGGCCTGTTCGCCGTGGCGAAGTCCACGGCAAACTCTGTGAAATAGGCAGAATCATGGGTAGCTACGGCGAAAGTCACGGCGAAGCCATTTACTTCAGGTCCCTTGGCCTTTTTCTCAGCTGGTCTTTCACTCAATTGATGTGTGTGTGTTTCCTCTGAACTTTTTCACTTGAGCACCTATTCTTATACAAGAAAGAAAGAGGGTTGATGAGTTTTACAATTTACTACATTATAAAAATTCATTAAGCTCCAAATTTCATACAAATCACCAACTTTTCTTTGCCCTCTTTTTTTTCATTCAGCTTTTGTTTTGTTTTCATCTTTTTATTCACAAGATTATCCACAAACACTGGTAAAACATGATGTTTTTGCTATGAAATTTAGGAGCTTATCAAACACTTGTACAAATAAGAGCAAGATGAATATCCACACATAATAATTCATTTAATGCATCAAAGAAAGGAAATACAAAGTTCAATCCATTAAGTGGTTCAAAGAAACCCTAGAATAGAGTTTTAGTTACACATAGAAAGATAAAAAACAAAAATAAAAATTAAGATGGAGTTCATGATAGCAAAAGGAAGAAGAAGGAAGGAGAAAGGAAACCAAGATGCATGAAACTTGAATCTCTCCGAGGTCCTCCAAGATTCCTAGCACATCCCAAGCCTCTCTTCAAGCTCCAAGACTCCCAAAATATGCCCTAAGTGTGTTCTATCTCGTCATTGCTTTAGAAAACTCCTTTTATCCCATTTCAGTAAGCTGTTTTAATCAAAACGTGCAGTATTTGGTATTTTCGCCATGGGCTTGTCGTGGCGAAGCCACGGCGAGCCACCCTAACTTGGGAGGTAGAATTGTTATCAGCTCACTGTGGTGAGGTCACATTGCTCCTGGTCCTTTGGTCTCTTTCTTAGCTCTTCTTCTGTTCCATTGTCGTTCTTGTTTCCTCTAGGCTTTTCCACTTGATCACCTCTTCCTATGCAAGAAAGAAAAAGGGTTGATGAGTTTTACAATTGACTAAAGTATATAAAATCATTAAGCTCCAAATTTCATACAAATCAAAGGTCTTTCTTTGCCCTCTTTTTTTCTATTAGCTTTTGTTCTCTTTTCACCATTTTATTCACAAAATTATTTACAGGTGTGGGGTAAAACATGATGATTTTGTATGAAATTTAGGAGCTTATCAAAACCTCTCTGATGATTCCCCTAGTTCCTCAAATAATCTCTTTAAGTGATACTCTTTTCTTGACTCTTAGGAATTTCTCTCAGCATATGGATAAGAGGGAAAATGTGGTGTCATTTCATTTGTATAATATTCTAAATGTGGATTCCAAAACTCATGCTGCTCCAAATTCCAACCAGGATTAAACAAATTGTCAAAATAAGTTTGCTGCCTAATGAAGTTATCTCCTATGCAATTAGTGGTTGACCCAAATAGACAATTCTCACATAAATGACCATCTCTACAATAAAAACACGTATATATAATCATATTGAGAGATATCAACATTTCCAGTCCGATTAGCATCTATATTCGCTTGTTTCATTTTATCCACATGCAACTCTAATAAAGAAAAAAGATTTGACGATTTATCAAGGAAATGCTGTGAATAATCAATTTTTTAATTTTTTATAAGAAAAAGAATAAAGAAAGAAAACAAAATAAATCACACACGAGAAAACAAAATAAAAAAATCAACAAACTCAAACTTAAATTATTAATGCTTAATTAATTTCAACCCAAAGTGGGCACACAAATCCCTGTCAACAACGCCAAAAAACTTGATAGGCACAAATTTTGTAACCTAAGATTCCACAAGTTCGCAGGCCGTAGCAAGTAATAAAGAGTGAGTAAAGTATCATTCCCTCAAGGACTCAGTATCAACAACTAGGTTGAATATTAATTTTACACTTCCGTTAAATTTGAGAAAGACACAAAGAGAATAATTATCAAATGAAAATTAAATCCTAACTATAATCAGAAAACAAATCTAACCTACGTTTAATGAGAAAAAGTAGCAACTTGTATTGTTATAACTTTGATTACTACTTAGTGTCTAATTTCTCCATTTAATTGCAATTAAAATTATATTTACTAGCTTATGACTCTTAATTACCTAAAAGTGTCCTTTGATTCACTAAAAAAGCATTCTAATTAAATTAATCCCTAATGTCTTAGGTGATTACTTAATTAAACTAAATTAAGTGCAAGCATAATGTGACTATTAAAGGCTAGTAGGTATATGTACAAGCGAATTGAGTCCAAAAACTCAAATCTACACGACTCAATTGAAGGTCTAGTCTACATTTACTATGTCTAGACTCCTTTAGAACACCAAATTTAATCTTATTCAGATGTCTCTTATTTTAGTACAATTAAGCACCCAATGAAATCAGCAAATATAACATTAAATCAAATAATGTTTGAAATTATCATCCACTAATCCATAATCAAACTATAATAATCCAAGATAAAAGTTTAGATACATAAACATTTAATTAAATTCATTGAAGCACACCAGAGTTTCTCTCGTCCTCACTCCAGCCGCCATCAATGGTGAAGAAGATTGAAGACTTGGTGCTCTCTCTCCTGATAGAGATGCTGATGAAGACAATTCTTTATATTTTTTGGGTTAATATAACTTTTGGTCCATGAACTTTCACTCAATTTTGGTTTTAGTCCCTAAACCTTAAATTTTTGCTTTTGGTCCTTGAACTTTCGGTCAATTTTGGTTTCAGTCCCTGAACTTTAAAATTTTTGGTTTTGGTCCCTGAACTTTCGGTCAATTTTGGTCTTGGTCCCTGAACTTTCAGTAATTTTAGTATTGGTCCTTCAGTTTAAAAAAATTCAAAAAAAATTAAAGTTGAGGGACCAATACCAAAATTACGGAAAGTTCAGGGACCAAGACCAAAATTGACCAAAAGTTCAAGAACCAAAACCAAAAATTTCAAAGTTCAGGGACCAAAACCAAAATTGACTGAAAGTTCAGGGACTAAAACCAAAAAATTTAAGGTTCAGGGACCAAAACCAAAATTGAGTGAAAGTTCATGGACCAAAAGTTATATTAACCCTATTTTTTTTTTCAGCCCAGCCTCCCAATCTCCCTTTTTATTGTCCGATCATAGTGATCCTCATTGATTCAATATGTATAGTGTGTAGTAGGTGTTGTAGCTGCCAAGAAAACAAAAAAAGAAATTTCAATATAAATCTAATAATAATAATAATAATAATAAATAAATAAAAAAATTGTAATTTTTTACTTTTTCAAATTTTTTTTTTATAACTTTCTTTTTTGATTCAATATAGAATATTTCAAAAGAAATCCCCAAATAATGTGTCAAATTGATATCTTATCAAATCCAACAAAATCTCTTAATTTTTTAATTGCATAATTTAGTTGCTTCCTTTCATAGAATCAAGACAATGAGTGTGAGTGTGAGTGTGAGTGTGAGTGTGGCGCAAACTACTAGGCATTTTAGGCTTCTCATTATAGGCTCAAGATCAAAACTAGATGAAGATGCTTACGCGACGTGATGTGAAGCTAGACGAAGATGCTGTCTCTGAAGTCTATAAATAGTGCATGGAAGAAGTAGAAAAATGATAATTCAAATAATAATCTAAGCCGGCATTAACTGCTAACGCAAGACAATGACTTTTCTAATTGGGCCAATAACCAAAGCAAATCTCTTAGCATTAAATTGTTAATTATAGCCGGACTTGAAATTGAAAAGAATATACCAAATTTGTCATCTTGCTTTTAATATTAAGAATACAACTGTGAATGCAAGGACCATTGGCGGATGTTGTGTCATCATTAAAGGAACGGCTTAATTATTAGTCAATGGATTTGTCAATGATCATAGTTATTGACGACTTCTTAGTGGGAACATGTTTTGGCATGTACATCTCATTGTGGGAAGAAAAAAACAGTCGCAAGTTTCTTGATTTCTTTGTCTCTATAAAATTTCACTCTCAAAAGAATGAGTAGGTGAAGATGTTGCTCATTTCAGTTTTCTTCCTCATGATACCTCAAGTGCTTTCCTTAAACTTTAGCTTCACTACTTTCCAGGACGATGATAGAATACTATATGAAAAATCAGCTCGCCCGAGAGGAAAATTCATCAATTTGGTAACTCAAGATGGTGATAGTGTCGGCCGAGCCACGTATCAAAAACCGATGCACTTGTGGGACAAAGCCACCGGAAAACTCACGGATTTCACCACCAAATTCACCTTTGTCATTGATTCTTTGGGTGAAGTGGAATTTGCTGATGGGATGGCCTTCTTTTTAGCCCCTGTGGATTCAAAGCTTCCTAATATTCTAAAAGTAGGAGGGAATGCTATGGGTCTGGTTATTGGTGGACAGGATACAATATTAAATTCAACTGACCGTCCATTTGTTGCTGTGGAGTTTGATATATTTTCCAATCCTGGCTTGGATCCTCCGGGTGCACATGTTGGTGTCGATATCAATTCTATCCAATCTGTTATTAATGTGACATGGGATGCTAATATCACAAGAGGTGGAACAAACGAGGCATTTATAAGTTACAATGCAAGTACGTATAATTTAAGCATCTCCTTCACTAGTGGTTTTGATTCTTCTAACAATACTGTGTGGCAGCATCTTCATCATAAAGTTGACCTAACCAAGTACCTTCCTGAATGGGTTACTTTTGGTTTCTCTGCTGCCACTGGAAGATTATTTGCGAAACACGAAATCGATGCATGGAGTTTCCACTCAAAGGAATTCCCAAGTGTTGCCCCTAGTTCAAGCCCAAGACAAAGTCTGAATCTAAGCCCGAGCCCAAGCCCGAGCATGAGCCGAAAAGGTACAAATGCCGCATCTCTTGCTATTGGATTAGGGGTTGGAGGGTTTGTTTTAGTTTGTGGGGTAGTATCATTTGGCATATGGAAGAACAAAAATAAAATGGAAGTTCATGGGTGTAGTGAAGACGCTAGTGTTGATTTTGAAAGAGGAACATGGCCCAAAAAGTACTCATATAGTGAACTAGCAAGTGCATCAAATTATTTTAAGGATGAGCACAAGCTTGGACAAGGAGTATTTGGGGGTGTCTATAGAGGTTTTCTAAAAGACTCAAACTCCTATGTTGCCATAAAAAGAATATCAAAGGGTTCTAAACAAGGAAAAAAGGAGTTTGCTTCAGAAGTAAGAATTATCAGCCACTTAAGGCATCGAAACTTGGTGCAACTAATCGGTTGGTGTCATGAAAGGAAAGAACTGTTGCTAGTTTATGAGTACATGCCAAATGGAAGTTTAAATTCTCATCTCTTCAAGGACAAAATGTTGTTAACATGGTCAATTAGATTTAGAATAGCCCAAGGTTTGGCCTCTGCATTGTTGTACCTGCATGAAGAATGGGAACAATGTGTGGTTCATAGGGACATAAAACCAAGTAACATCATGCTAGATTCCAACTTTAATGCAAAACTTGGAGATTTCGGATTAGCACGGCTTGTAGACCATGCAAAAGGAGCACAAACTACAGCCTTGGCAGGAACTATGGGCTATATGGCTCCTGAATGCTTTATTAATAGAAGGGCTAGTAAAGAATCTGATGTCTATAGTTTTGGAGTTGTAGCTTTGGAGATAACTTGTGGAAGAAAATCCATCAACCACAAAGCTCTAGAAAATGAAATAAGTATAGTTAATTGGGCTTGGCAACTCTATGGGAATGGAAAACTTCTTGAAGCGGCTGATTCAAGACTAAAAGGAGATTTTGACCATGATCAAATGAAATGCTTGATGACTGTTGGGCTGTGGTGCGCTCATCCTAATTATAATCATAGGCCCAAAATAAGGCAAGTAATTCATGTGCTCAACTTTGAAGCTCAAGCTCCTAGTCTTCCTTCAAGTTATCCTTTACCAACATATCATGATTTTCCAGTGTGTTCATCATTTTCATATCAATCTATTACCAATACTTTGGAGAGATAGTCACAATCATAAGCTTAAGTTTTACAATAAACTCTTTGTTTCACTACAAGTTAATTTCGGCTATTGTAAATTTATGGTTGATTCACTCAATTGTTGATGTTTTGCTCCTATTTTTCATGTAAGCAAAAGAAATCTTGACACTAAAGCATAACTAATGGCCAGCAGAACTAATCACTCGACTCCAACTTAACACTATTTAGAAAGACTTGTCATAAATATTTGTACCCTTCATATTCTTTATTTTTTACTCTTTCAAATGTGGGACTTGTCCTAGTTTTCTTGATATGGTGAAGACCAACTCCAATATATATATATATATATATATCAGATTCATAGCATCAGCTTGTATGTGGACTCTCAAGTTCTTCAAATTGATCATGACTTCTGTGATGGAGCCAAGTTTTTGGGAAGCAAAGACGGAGCAAAATATAGTTGGTTAAATTGTGTATTGGTAATTCTAAAAGTCTCTTGTGATTCAGAAAACTAAAATCACTTTTTTGGACAAAATAATTGGTTGGATAATTTTGCCCCCAAAGTTCCAATTTTTCATTAATAATATATTTGTGACATACATTTATACCCGCTCTAAAATTCATTAAGAAAAAAATGGCTTTTTATACCTGACTTTTACATCAGTTAAAACAAAATAGGTTTTGGAAAGTAAGCGTTGCGACATTCTCGTAAATGATATGTAGTATAAAATTGGAAGATTTCACATTTTATGAAAATATTATAATAATTTTATATAAAGAATAAATAAAAAGTTTAAAAGGCTAAAATTTGATCTAACCGTTTATAATTGTATATTATTTTTATTATTATAAATTATATATTTTCTAATTTTTTTCTACTGCATTTGTGAGTTATTTAAATTAAATTTTAGCAATTCAAAATTTATTTATGTATATTCTAAGTAAAATCTTAATAACATAACATTTTTATGAAATGCGAAAAATAAACCATTAAAATTTGATCCAATAGTGATGAAGGGATAAAGGTGGGTAGAGTAGAAGAGAGAAGCTTGAACTGAGAGTGGACAGAAAACTGTAAACATTACTGTGTTTGTATTAACCTAAGAATTTGAGATTTTTTAAAATCAACAATAAATAATTAATCGGTCACATAAATTTAAAAATAAAAAATAAATAATAGAAAGGAATGGTCTTGAAACTAGAGTAACATGTCTGCCTCTCATTGGCTAGATTTGACGATGTTGACCATTTTGTTCAATTTTAAAACTTGATTGGCATCCAAAAGACTTTTTATTAATAATTGTGCCAGATGATACTTAGCCAATAGTTCATTGACCAAATTGATATTTCACCCTTCTAGTTATCGTGGTGTTTTGAATTCCAATCCTACATTGCTACTTCTATCATAAAGGTTTTGCCTTTACGTTGTGTGATTACCACTCCTTCTTTTCCTATAGGACCTATTTGAGGGTGAGTGTATAAGACATCTTTATAATTTTTCTCAATATTTCCCCAAATTATCCCTATTAATAATCCTCAATACTAATCAAGCAAAGAGATGGTGGGTGAGGAGTTTTGGTAATATCATGTGATTTTAACTAACATATTTAATTTAATCAAATTAGGTTAAATAGGTCTTATATTTAGGAAGATCAGAACAACTACTATAATAGTAAAATTGAAAAAATAACCCTCATGCACTTTTGTACTCCATCATTCTTCTTTTTATTTCTGTCTATGAATGGAGGCCAAGGTGAAATTTCAAGAAACTTGGAGATATTGAAAACCCAATGGTCGTTCTTCATTCATTCTCATCCATTCTCCATGTCTGCCCCTCGTTTGTGTGATATCCATCAACCATTCTTCTTCTTCCTTTGCTCAACATCACATGACCTTGCTTTCTCCTTTCCTGTCTATGTTTTGGCAATGGAGAACTTTTAGGATTGCTCAGTTGTCTCCTCCTCCTTTCTTGGTATATAATAAGTATTATTACTCTTTTTTTTTTCATTGCTATTGGCTTCATCACCTCTTTCTTTGCTCCGCAGTGTTGTCATACAAGGGAGTGGACCGCTTCACTTCTCTCCTTCACTTGTGCATTTATTGTAAACAGTATGTATCAATAGTCCTTCCAAAAGCTTCAATATCTAAATGATTAAAGAATATTGTTTTCCTTCTTCCATTTGTTGTGTCGTGTTTGATTGGAAAGGTTGATTATTTGATGGAGATAGAAAAGGAAGGAGATACAAAGAATAATTGGTTAACTCGATAACAATGAAACCAAAATTTAAAAAAGTTCCCTAATAATGAAAACTATACGAAATCTCTAGAAATCATAATCGCTTTCTCTCTTGAAAAACCTATTATTAGGTCCTGACTAATATAAATTCCTTGCATTGAAAAAAAAATCAGACTAGTTTCCCTGCTAAATACAAAACTGAATAGGGAAAGCTAATCGATCTGGACTCAACATATTTAATCTAGACAATCTGGATTTGATTGTATTTAAAAAGATTTTTTTTAGTAAAAAATTAGTTTTTTTCAAAAAATATTAGTTAAAAAATTATCTTTATTTTATATTCTATACCAATCAAAACAATTTGAAAAAAATATAAACTTTTTTTAAAAAATCAAATATAAATCATACAAATCATATTTGAATGTGGAGATCTGATTATCTTTCCCTACTAAATTTTTTGCTTAATAGAGAAACCAGTTCCAAATAGGAAGATGGTTTGGGTTTTAGTTCATTTAAAACTAAGTAAATGTAAGAATGATGAGTAAATGTCCTAGGCTACTTTCTTTTTGTCTTTTATGGGAAAATGGAATGGATGAAGTTAATCTCTTAGAATTGGTTCAATTGACTATCATAGTTCAATTATGATATTGGGAATTTTATTAATCAAGTATTGATTAAAAACCCTGAGCAACTGAATTGGATCCAACAATTCTAATTAATGACTCCTCCTACAACCTCATTCATAGTCATTACTTAGGAAAGTTGTTAAGAACTCTTGGTGTATGAAAGTATATTAATGCAGTTGTTTCCTCTTAAAGAATACATAAGTGCTCAAATTGATTCAACTCAACTAAACCATCAACCTAGCAACTGAAGATAGCATAATCTTGCTAAACCAATAGGAAATAAGTCAAATACAAACATCAAATGTAATAATCTAAAATCCAACACAAGTGTTAACCATTAAGGACAAATTACCACTCATCCAAAATTCTAAATTAAGCATAATCAAATGGATAAACTTACTATAAACAAACACAAAGTCTACATCAAATGGAAAAACAAAGAAAAAACCCCTTTGAAGCTCTTGAACTCAAGCCAATCAAACCGAACCAAGTGTTGAATGCCCTAGATCATCTTTCGGTTGCCCCAAGCTTCATTTTCAAGCACAAAACCATTGGTCAGGAAGGAATGAAGGGAAGTGACGAAGATGATGAATATAAATGGAAGAAATGAGTAAAGAGTTGGTGAAAATGAAGGAGCAGAGTGAAGGAGATTAAGACTACAGTGTGTGATGGACGAGAGGTGGAAGAAGAGAAATGGAAGTGAATGGAATTACCAAAACGGGGCTACGATTCCTGTATTTTAAGTATTATGAGTCGAGTTTGGGGGCATTTGGATTGGATTTGAGTCCAAAAAAAAAAACTCACAGTTTCATATTTATAAATTTATTAACTATATATATTATCTTACTATGACAATTTTACCCCAAACTAATTTTAATTTCATACAAGCACACTTATGACATATAATATAATTATAAATATACCTATATTTATAAATAATATTATAATTATTGGGTCCATATCAGATATTAATTATATATTCTCATATAATCATTTTGAACAATTATAAAACGGTTAATTTTATATATTAAATATTATTTATGATTAGATTTTTTAAATATTCTACAAGGTATAAAAAAACATCTATCTATCTATATCTATATAACATAAATTACTCTTTCACCAAAACACTATTCATAAGGAATTAACGGCCCAGATGATATTTACAAAACTAAGAAGAGCTATCACCAAGGAAAATAAGAAGAGCAAGTAGAGAAGATTCACAAAAGGGACTCATGATGAATGACTCACAAAGTACTGCATCACAAGTTCCAAATCCAGGTATAATTAGTCCACAAATAATTCAATCTTAGATTAGCATTATGTTCAAAACATATATATATATATATATATATTTCATGTGTTACTTCAAAATATCCATCTTTTGTTTCAACCAATTTGTTCCCCAAAAGGCAAATTACAACCACATTGATCCAGAAAATGGACTGCATAAGGAATATTTCGCAAATTATTGCATCACAAGTGTAAACACCATGTATAATTGGTCCATAAATAATTCCACACGAGATTTTTTTTACTGAAAGCTAGAAAAAAAACATAGGTTATGTAATTACATTTTGCTTACTGATTAAATCGTTCAAAACGTATATATTGTTCATGTCTTAAAATAAAAAAAAATCTGTTTGTTTGCTTCAAATAAGTTGTTCCCAATGGGACACTTTACAAGCACATTGATTTCAACTTGGAGTCCAAAGAACACATGAACCATGTGTATGACAATGAGGAGGACGATGAACTACATGGTCAGAAACTTTTTCTAATTTTCTAATATTTTAAAGTTTGGAAAACACATTTATATCTGTATTGCGTAGCATTAAAATTATATCAGTATTGTTCCCAGTCATTAAATTGCCTCTTCATATGTAGATAAAACTACAAATTTGACACTTACAAGTAACCAAAGCATTTGTTCTACTACAGGGAGCAATCTCATTTTGATGTTACTTACAAGGGTATTGACGTTTTTCTGCCTTGGATGTGCATCTTTGTTTGCCATTTTTAATGACATGTTTTATTTCCTCATTCACCAAATAAACTTGATAATTAATGTGTAGATGAAGGCGACCCTGAATACCAATGCAAATTATGTGGTGCCCAAATGTGGTTTAATGAAAGGGTGAAAAAGGATGATAAGAAAAGAAGTGTAAATCAGTTCTCCATGTGCTGTTTGAAGGGAAAGGTTGTCCTGCCTCCATTTAAATACCCTCCACAGTTGTTGTAAAAGTTGTTCTTTGACAAAGAAAGTGATGAATCGAAGAACTTTTATGCAAATATAAGGCAGTACAATAATATGTTTTCTTTCATGTCTATGGGTGGTAAAATAAATCATGGAATGAACTCAGGTGCTGGCCCTTACACCTTCGTGCTATCTGGAATTAACTATCATACGATTGGCAATCTATTACCAACAAAAGGAGCTCAATCTGTGTTTTCACATCTCTACATTCACGACACTGACAATGAGATATCCAACAGGATTTTTGCTGTAAGGTAATTTCTCTAATATAACTTAAACGTAGCATATCATTTGTTTAATCATGATTTTGACTCTTAATGAATCGTTGATGTATGTATGCAACAAGCATCAAAAGCGTAGCATAATTAATCCCACCATGTTTGCTAAGATAAAGACGTTGTATTCATTAATTAATCACAAGGAAGTATTCATGAATGTAAACCGGCATTAATTCCTTGATATTCGGTGAGTTATACTTAAATGAGCTCATTCTTTTATCTTATTGTTTTAAATGTTAGCCTACATTTCCATCATGTATTTCTGATTGTTAATTGGTTGATGCCATTTCCTACATTCCAACACCTCAATGTTAACTCTTGAAATTCATACCATTTTAGCACATTTTCCTATAGTTCATACACTTTTTGGGTGGAATTATACGTATTTTGATGTAGATATGATAGGAAAATATGCCAAGTTGATATTTGGGTTAAACTTATTGGATTCTTGATTTAAATGTGAATATGTTACCCTCTTTTTATCAACTTTGGCTTTTGTATATTTCATTGTTAGGTGGGTGAAGCCAATCAATTAAGCCACATTTGAGTTGTATTTGAAGCTAAAATCAAGGAGCAAGAAGTGGAAAAGAAGATTTAAAGCAATTAAGAAACCTAAAAAAATGAGTCTGCAGCAAGTTATTGGCTATAACCAAAAGCACAGGCAAAATTCCTGGCCGCAGCCAAATCCAGAAAAATCTCAGGCAGAGAGTTATTGGTCGCAGCCAACCAGTGCAGGCAAAAATTTTGGCCGCAGCCAAAATGCTGACAGAGTGCACAGTAGACAGTTTCAGCTCGAAAATAGGGTTATAAAACACCCCAAAAACGCACATTCCTTTGACTTAAGACTTCTTTGGGGGCTACTTGGAAGCTAGGGTTTGGAGATTTTCAAGGAGGTTCAAGTGGAGATCCATGATTTTTGAAGAGTTTCAACATCATTTCCCTTGGTTTTTCTTGTTCTTCTATATTTCTTCTCTGAAATTTCTTCCATGGCTGTTCAGATTTTTCAGATTTGTATGTTTTGCTCCATGAGCGGCTAAACTTCTATTCTATAATTATTTTGAACCTTTGTATAGATTAAGACTTGATTCTTCCTCTCTTTTGGTAGTAAATGATATATATATATATATATATAAATGTGTGTTGATTTTATCCATCTCTTCATGCTTCCAAGTGTTTGGCCACCATTTAGTTTGATTTGTTCATGTGGGTTTGACTTGAGAGAGCTAATCCATGTGTAGAACTTGGTTAAAATCATGCTTGACTTGAAATTTACATGATAAATGGAAAGTTTGTTGGTAAAAGAGAGATATCTTTGCTAACCTTGCATTGTCACATTAGGGTTTGTTTTCAAAGGGGATTTTCATTATTTGTAGCAAGAGATTGTGCATTTTAATGGAAAGATAAACTTGATTTTGACTTGAGAGAGCTTAGTCAAGTGCATATGAACCCTAGACAAACACATATATTCATTGAAAATACCATTTGAGAGGAAGTTATTCATGTCTTATGAAATGCAAAGGGGATAAATAATCCTAGACCCCATTTAATCCTTTAAGTCAAAAGAACCATTGTTTTATCACTTTCTAGTTTTTAGAAATAGATTTTCACAATTTCTTTACACAACCCAAAAAAATATTTTCTTAGTTCAACTTGAGGCCTGTTTGGATTAGCTTTTGTAGAATAGCTTCTAAGAAAAAAGTTGAAAATGTGCTTTTAGAGAATAGATTTTGGAGGATAGCTTCTGAGATTGTAGAAAAAAAATAGCTTCTGACAAAACCTAGGTTTTCAGACTAAAAAGCTATTCTGGAAAAGCTATGAGTGTTTGTCTGCCAGATTTTGAAAGCTAGGTTTTGGCCCAAACCTAGGTTTAAAAAGCTGTATTCAAACAGGCACTTGATTGAAATCACTTAATCGTTTGCTTGGTCAAAGATTTTAATCCAAATCTCCGTGGGAACGATATTTTATACTACTTGCGATCCGTGCGCTTACGGTTAGCGCTTGACAGCAAACACTCAATGACAGAATATTTTTAATTTTCCAATGCATTATAGATTGAAATCATGTGTTTTTTATGAAAAGATGTAATAGTTTGCTCAAATGATCTGCATAAGTATTCTGCCTTATGTATATTTGTATATTGATTTAGGTTAATATTTCCCACGACCTCATGCAAACAAATTGATGTTTTTTTTTAATTGAAAAACCATATTTATGATTTCAAGCCGAATCATATGAAAAATTTCATCCGTGCAACGCATGGGAGGCCCAGCTTGTGTTATAAAATAAGGATAAAATTATCCTTCTAAAAATACCCCCGGGGGAACCAAACAAAGTTTCCTAAATACATGACCTTTTTAAGGGTGGGTTTGTTCATAAATATAAGATCTCTTTTTGATTTGTCTCAATTTTTTCCTAAATTATCCCTATTGATATTCCTCAATAAAAACAAATAAATGAGGCAGAATGAGCATAAATTAAAGGCAAGTTGTTATGTTGATTCGATAATATCATATAATTTTAACTAATTTAACTAATATCATTAATCTCATCAAATTAGATAAATATATCTTATATTTAACAACGGAGGCACTAATCTTTTTTACCTCTAGTGAACTGTAAAAAGAAACCAATTTTAATTCCATCCATATTCAAAACTAGTGAGATGGCACAATCGTGGACACTCACTCAATCGAACGGCTGAAACATCGTCGTCTTCAAACTCACTTCAGTGAAGCTTTAACACAGGCTATCTTGATTCCCATAACCCTCTTCTTAAGCCCTCACATGAAACCAAATTCCACTTTCAAGCTAATGTGATTCACTTGCTTGTCATAGAGGCCAATATACTAAATTAAATCATGGGTGTAAGAGGATATTGTGAAATGGGTCAGTCTCTGATTCGGAAATGGAGGGTTTGGTCTCGTAATCCGGTATTTCTGTGGGTTCGGAGTTTAAGATCAAATGCTTCTTTGGAAGCCATTGCTAAAGCTTCGGAACAGAGAGTTAACAGTATTGTGCTTTATAATTACCCTTCTTTTTCTGGAGCTTATTCGGCTCTTTTTGCGCACCTCTTCCACACTTATCATAATATTCCTTGCCTTATTTTGCCTTTCTCTTCTGTTGAGCCTCTCAGGTTAAGCTCTAATCTCATCTTCTTAATCCCTTTTCTATTAAATTTGCCATTGGTTTCTTTGTTTTGTTTTCATTTATCAGACCCTTCTATTTTTCATAATGGGGTTTTGGCTTCTTCTTTTTTTTTTAATCCTTTCTTTCTTGTAATGCTTTGTCTCCTTGTTTATGAGATGTATTGTATGAACAAAACAGCGATCGTGCATAACATTCTTGATTTATATTTATAGTATAACGGGGATTCATATACTAGTTGTAAGGAACTGGTTAGTTTTCAAAGTAGTGCCCAATATTCAAAGTCATCTATCTAGCTCTGTTAAAAATGTTGTCTATCTAGCTGTGTCAAAATTATGTTAAAAAAAAAGTTAATGTATTTCTTCTTTAAAATTCCCTAGAATGAAATAGGAACATGAAATATTTTGTCTAGGATGTTCTGTTGATGAAGTTACAAATGCATGTCAGGGTTGAAGATTTGAACATTGAAGGCCTTGAGACATGTTATCTGCTGGACTTTCTTTGCCCAAAAGAGTTTATTTTGAAACTTTCACAGCAATTACAATGCAAGTAAGTGGAGATTGAATTCCTGTTATAATACGAACCCTTTCTGACTGCCTCTATGTTGATGATTTTTTTCCTTTCCTCTCACAAGTGTTATGAATTGCATAGTGATTTAAACATCTCTACTCATGCAGGGTTATTGGGTTTGATCACCGGAAATCGGTACTTCCATGTATTCCCAATGTCAATGATTGTCCTGAGAATCTCACATTTCATGTAAACCTTGAGAAGAGTAGCTCTAGTGCTGTTTATGAGTACTTTTCTGCCAAAAATGTGGATATTTCAACTTCTGATGTAAGTTGGAATTAGGGCTCTTCTACATGCTTTCCTTCTCCAGCATCTTATTTAGCAATTGCTGAGAAATAAAGATGTCTGAACATCATTTAAGGGTGCAGTTCCAAGTTTGCTGGACTCTAAAGTAAAAGATCATGTGGAACTTATACTTAAATATATTAAGGATGGTGATCTTCGTCAATGGAGCTTGCCCAACATCAGAGCCTTCAATATTGGATTGGGGGAATGGCGCTCAAGATTCAATTGTGTTGCTAATCCTTACATGTATGAGCAGGTTTGATCATTCATGTATCTCATATTACTGAGAAATTTTGAGTTTATTTATAATATGACTTTAGTTCATAGAAAATTGGGTACGCCGAATAAATTACTTAGTTAAAGATGTGTATCACAAAGAATTAATATTATAGTTACATGACACACAATGATAAGATGTTATATGTTTCATTTACACTACATAAGTATTGAAACTTTTCTTACTATAGCATGATTAGCCTGGCTGTGTATTATTTTAGAAATACAACTACTTTATTTACTCAGAATAGTTCCAACTTAAATTCTTGTTATCATGTTGTTTCTGAAAATTTCTCTTACTTTCAAAAAATCTTTTACAGTTGCTGGAGCTAACTGCTGAAGATTTAATTGCTCAAGGAAACTCATATCTTTCATCCCGCCGGAATGCTGCAAATAAATTGCCGGGGAAAGTTTTCAGGATTCGGCTGGGTAGAGGATTTTATGGAGAGTGTCTGGTAGTATTCTAAGATTTAATCATCCTTATATTGCTAGGTTCTCTATTACATTGGCAATTAGTTCATTAACCATGTACTAGCTTAGCCTGACTTTAATTGATATTAATATTTGTACTATGCACTTTCTCTGTCTATTTATTTTAGTGTATCAAAGCTTTCACCATTGATATTTGTCACCGTGACATCATCATGTGACTGCAACATGGTGCTCCCACACCCCACTTTGAGATTGAAGTTTGTTATGAGATTTTGGTTCCTTCTTTGTTGCTTCAGGGAGTCAGGGCAGATGGGAACTCGGATTTAAGTGATGAAATTGGCAAGCTTCTGAGTGCAAAAAGTGCTGGTGCTGGTCTAAGGTAATTTATTTCCTAAATATCCTTAATTTTTGTTTGTCTTGATTATTTTTAATTCATTAGAAAAGTAATTCTCCATTAGTTTGCTGTCAGCAAGAAAAGTTTTATCCAGAGCTTAATGTCTAACTTAGAAAAACTTGGAAATTTATGACCATGAAATGGGAAAAAAAAATTGACAATGGGGAATAAAAGCTACAAAAACAAAAGCCATAAATATAAGTGTAGGTCTGCCAATGAATTATTATCCAAGAACCATTTGTCATCAGTGCAAGGCTCCTTTTATTTATTTCTTTAAAGCTGGGATCATTTGGGTAAAGGACTGGCTGGGCACAATATTGATCTTCATATATCTGCTATTAGCAGGCATGGTTAACCTATCCCAAATTAAATTAAACACACTTGTGGGGTTCAATGGTTCTGAAAGATAAATTTTATCCACATCTTGCACCCACAACTAGTTTCCCCCAATTACTTTCTTTCTGGAACAAAATGGCATACAATTTTCACTAACTTCTTTCTCTGTTAGCAATCTAAAATGAAGGTATAAAGTAAAAGAAAAACCTACAATTACCTAATGACGGCTTCAGGAGTTACTTGGTTCTGCTTTACCCTCATCTTTTGGTGTTGATCCAGTTTTGGTGTGGCAATCAGGGATGCAAGATTTTGGCATGGATCATTTGTCAGCATGTTATTTATGTCGATGTTATATTTCATAAGCATACCTGTAAAGAGGTACTGTCACAATTCTGAATTGGGGATGAGGGGCTTCATAGTTTACTTGGACTCAGAAAAAAGTAACAAGATCACTGGCTGTTTCTCTAATTATGTTGATTTTTCTCTGATTTTAATTATTGACTATACATACCTTTGTCCAAGCATCCTTATTCAACTCATTCTTGGGTAAACAGTGAAGAATCTGAACAATGTCTTTTACAAGTCCTTCTAGCTTGATTGTCGTCCTCCTTCATTGCAGATTATAACTTTTGTTTCCAATCCAAGATTTATTGATAAGCATGATTTGATGCATTGGATGCTTGCTTATATCTATGGCAGGCCCATAGGAGCTGTGATATTCATGCAACGGAATAATCTTAAAATGTGCCTGAGAAGCACTGATAATGCCACTGATACCTCTGAAGTTGCAAAAGTGTGTTCCAATACTTTTCTTACTTTGTGATTCTTCAGCATTTTGATATATGTATTTGAGTTTTGTTAACTTGGAAATTGAAGGCATATGGTGGAGGAGGTTCCCCAAGTTCAAGCTCCTTCATGATAAGGATGGATGAGTATAATCAATGGATTGGATGAATTAATCTCATTTCAAGGTATATATCTAATGTCAAATTTTACTTTAACGATCTGTTTCTGTTTCTGGGCAAACTTTCTCCACTTGATATTTACATATAGAGATTGCATAAGAAGTGTTCTTGAATGCTGTTTAAGTTGGCTGCTAGAAATGTATGAGGGGCTTCATTTGATTCATTCTTCTCATTGGCTGTTTTGTGGAGCAATGTTCCTGATGATTTGATTATTCTGTGTGTCCTTTTTCTGCCAGTTGCACTCTGAATATTGCCAGGTTTTGTCCTGTGTTGTCAACTGAACCATTTTCGGCCTTTTGAAACTCAAATTGACAATGACTATGAATGATGCGGATTCATGACTCCCTCCCATTAACAACCCCTCGGAGTTAATGAGTCAGGGAACAAACTCATAATGTTTACTTTGTAACACTTGTAAAATAAGTTTGAGGTAGAAAATGGTAGTTCAAGCAAGGATGTGGACAAACAAGGCCATTTGGATGCATGGATAAGTATGGTAGATCAAGCAATACGGAGTCCTCTGAAAAGATTAAATGAAGACTAAAGAGAAACTTAATGAAGTTATTGAACTGGACCCCTTAGTTAACAATATATCTAAAGAGTTGGTTGTTGATAAAGCATGATGATGCCTTGCGATTTATATAGTTGATGCCACCTAGTGGGATAAAGGTCATTGTTATTATTGTAGTTGTAAAATGAGTTTTGTAACCCCATTTGGCTTTTCATGGTTTGTCTTTTAGACCACAGTGCCCTCTAGGATTAGTATAAATAATGCCCTATGCTTTGTGTTTGAAAGCAAGGACAACACCCCCCCCCCCCACCCCACCGAAAAAAAATATCGCATCTTATGTGCTTCGCAAGTTGTACATATGACTGTCTTTCCTTCAAACCCACAACACCCCCCCCCCCCCAAAAAAAAGTGTGCTTTTTTTTTTTCCTATTTGAAAAATGGTTTATATGGTTTTGCTTAGTATGGATGTCGATTCAGGATTATCATATTATTTGTCAAGCATGGGGACTCAAATTGATTTAACCCAAACATGTCTTTTCTATTTTATTTGTAGTAAAAGGCAGTTGTTACTATAAAATTTAAAAATGCATTATTGTGTAAAGGGGGTTGAGTCAAGTGGAATGAACTAAATTATTTGAATCTTAAGAATTTGAAAAATATATAAATTGTGGGGTTAGTTTTAAATAGATTTGATTTGATAATACTCTAATATGATATGGTAATTCAGTTCAAAAAAAATATGATATGGTAATATTGAATCTCATGTAGTTATTAAAAAATTCGTTGTTGTAAATTGTATGGTTCCTCATTGTAAAGCTAAATTAATTGTGTATATTATTAGTGATGATGATGATAAATCAATGTGTAATTGGTAATAAATACATTTTATTGAAATGAAATATTAAACCTAGGTGAATGAGCAAATTTAACAACGAATTTTTATGATAGGAGCATCTGGCACCATAAACTTTTTTAAGGACCTTAAATACACATAAGCTTTTAAAAGTGGAGCATTTTTAACACTGATGTTGACGGAAGGTTAACGGCTGTTAATTGATACTTATGTGGGACCCACAATTTGTGCACATCTTCTCTATCTGTTTTTTTTTTTTTTCTGTCCAATGTACACATGTCATTTACTGCTTTGACTACTCATTTTTCCATTCCCTTTTGACATTTCTCGTGACATTTCTCTTTCTATTCTTCCTCCATTAAGTGACTGTTTGGGTTTGGCAAAAAAAGCAATTTTTTTACCTAAACCTAGGTTTTAAAAAATGGTAGCCAAACACTTTTTTCTGATAAACTTAGGTTTTAGCCCAAACCTAGGTTTTAAAACCTAGATTTGGACTAAAACCTAGGTTTGGAGTCCAAACCTAGGTTTTAAAAAAGGTAAGCCAAACACTTGAAAAAATGTGAAAAACCCATTTAGATTGGAAACCTAGGTTTTTGCCACTAAAACCTAGGTTTTGAATAAGCTACAATTTTCCTCTTTTGCACGAAATACGATGTAAAAAAATGATATCATTACACATGTCATAATGATCTACCAAAAATACCCTTATTCTCTCTCTTTCCCAACACATTAAACTTATGTCCTTTTTAGTAATTTATACAGAAAAAGTCATTCTCAAAACAATCATCTAAACACTCTCATTTTATCAAAAGCCATTTTTTCAGAAAAGCTGAAAAAAGCTATTCCCCTGAAGCTATTCTCTAAAAGCTAATCAAAACAAGCTGCTACTTTTTTCAGCTTTTTTGCGAATTACGAGGTAGAAATATACCATAATGCATTTATCCTCTCTCTTTCCTAACACATTAAACTTATATCTTTTTTAATAATTTACACATAGAAAAAACTATTCTCACAATAACCATCCAAACACTCTCATTTTATCAAATACTATTTTTTTTCAGTTTTTTTAAAAAAACTGAAAAAAAATCACTTTTTCAACTTTTTTCCCGAAGCTATTCTCCGGAAACTATTCTCGATAGATAATCCAAACATGCAAAGCAATTGCAAAACCAAGAAGACTCTATCCTCCTCCATGTCAGAACGGTAGGTAGAAGAAGAAAGTTGAGGTAAACACTCGATCCTACTCCATTAAAGACCCGCCGAACTTCATCTCCTGAAGAGTTAGGAGACGCTTAGAACGGCTCGTCTATTAAACCGATCGAAAGTGGCGGTAATGAAGAAGCTTATGCAGAAGCTAATCGAAGGGTGCAGATGCTGAAGAAGCTTGTGCAGAAGCTGATTGAAGGATAGTGCAGAAGAACGTCGAAGTAAATACACTATTCTTGCTTGCATTATAAACTGGTTGGGAGCAAAATGAACCAAGTGAAGACCAAAACCAGACAAATTTGATGCAAAAATGGTTCTTTACTCTATTAATCACTAATTTCTCATTCATACCGATGAGTTAACAAATGAAGGCTCATGGTAAAGCAATGCGAATGAGCTGTCTGAAAGATTGACTTGGATCTGAAATACATTTTTTTAGCCTTCGGATATGAAATACTACCTCCGGTCCTAATTATAAGAGCCAGTTGACTTTTTTTGGGGAGATTAAGGAAGCAAATTAAACCCTTAAATCTTAATATATGCGAAATGTAATTAGATTATATGATAGTTTATAAGTAAAATAACATATTTTTGAGGAAAAAAGACAAATATAAACAATTTATAGTGGTGTATTTTGCATCCTTAATTTTTTCAAAAAAGTCAACTGACTCTTATAATTAGGACCGGAGAGAGTATATTAAATATAATGGTCATTTCTCTGCATCTTATATTGAAGAAGAAGAAAAAGGATCCTTCTGGTTCTGCAATATGCTTCTTCTTTTTCTTTTTTATTTGCTCATCTTATAGTGTGTATAAGCTTCCGTGAAGCAGAGAGCACGGGACGTTGGGAAGAAGGAAGGAAGAAGATAGATATCTTGTGTCGCATCTTCCGTCACTCTGCAACTGTTCTGCCCCACCCAAACCCTCTGTTCGCACAAACTTTCAGAATTCTCTTGCTTTTGCAGTTTTGCTTTCGATCTCAAAAATTTCCTTTGGCACCCTTTGTAATTGTTGTTTTTATTTGGGAAAGTTTTGCCACATCAGACCTTTTTCTCATTACCTTTTGTTCTTCTCTCGCCATGTCACATTTATTTGGTCAAATCATTTTCTCTCTCATTTTGAATTTTGGTCAACTTTGTAGAGTTAACAGCTATGATAAAAATGCTCCACTTTCAAAAATTTATGTGTATTTAAGGTGTTTACGGTGTCAGGTGCGCCTGACACAAAATTTTATTGTTAAATTCGATCCTTAGCCATTAAACCTATACGAGTTATCTTGATTAGCGGAACAATTAAGCAAATTACCATTACCATTTTTCTACCTAAAACAGTGTGCATGAATAGATTACAAGGGAGGAGATGGAGATCCTTTTTTTTCCATACTTTGTGACACCCGGACCTGTGTCCATCAATTGAGGGGTTTTTTTTTTAATTGAGAAATATCAACTACTCCTATTAAGATTATGGTATAATAGTACTCCCTCCGGTCCTAAATATAAGATCACTTTGACTTTTTTTTGTGAAAGTTAAGGAAGCAAATTAGACCACTAAATTATATCATATGTCATATGAAATTAGATTATAGGTTAGTTTATAAGTAGAATAAATTAATTTTGATGAAAAAAGATTATTTTTAGGACTGAAACTACTTTATTTTTGGACTGAAAAAAAAAAGTCAAAAAAGTTAAAGTGGTCTTATAATTAGGACCGGAGGGAGTATTAAAATAAAGGCTATTATTATCAAGGGGGAAGGGCTTACGGGAAAGAACTAATTCCTCACCATGAAATGAACCAATATTTGAATTCTATTTGGGAGACATGTCTATATTTATCCAACAATAGAAAGATACATGTGACTATTAAAAAATAAAAGACTAATTGAAGGAATCGAAATTCCCAAAAGAATTATAGTTTTGAAATAAGATTAAAAAGAAGTCATCTAATAATGTGAGAGAAGAAGGATGGCTTGAATTTTTTGTAGTTCATACTAAATTTCATTAATTCATAGTGAAATAAAACTGTCAACAAATACCCTCATCAAACTCCACATCCTACAGGAGAAGTGATGACTGATGAAAGATACAAAAAATAACAGTTCATACTAAGAGATAACTAAATTAAATTGATCAGTTACACTAATATCTACTCTAATCGTGCGATAAATGACATCATGTCAATCATTTTACTTGACTAACCTTTTTTAATTAACTAACTTAAGCATCACTAATAATAAGTCTAAGGGGTAACAATTATCACAACCCTAAAAAAAATTAAATTAATAGTTTCAGCAGAAGGTATGGATTAAATTTCAAATTATCCTATAGTCAGTTATTTGTCAAAAAGAAATGTAAAGTAAAGAACATTATTTATTTATTTATTTATTTATATTTGTTCCTTGTCTTATGATAAGGTTAATGATCTAATTCTTCATTCAAATCTCTGCATATGTAAAAATGCTTGGAGCATTTTCTTACATAAACACATGGGTAGCTCATGCTTAGTTTGCAAAATGAAAATTTTCTTTGAAAATCACTTGGTTCAATGCTTTGAATGGAAGAACAGTCCTTCCCTTTTCAACTGAGGTATCTAAGAGCAAGTCTTCAATGAATAAATCAAGCAATCTAGGAACATCTAAAAAATCTTTAGCCATTGTCTCTTCATCCCCAATACATAAAATATCTCAGCAAGAAATCCTTTGCAATAATACACAATAGGTGTCTGACATTCAAAAGATGACTCAGCTTTTGGGATCACCAAAACAAAAGGATGAAGAGACAAAAGATGACTCAGTTTTTTTTTTTTTTTTTTTTTTTTTTGCCAACAACCTCCTGTTAAACTTTGTAGATAGTAACTTACTATTTTATGCTTCCGGTTGTCTTTTAATTTAAATTTCTGTTTTAAACCTTTTCATTTTAATGATATTTGCCTTTAATTAAAAAAAATACATAAAAAAGAATCTCTTTACTCCACGCCTCTAGAAAGTTGAAACTTTCCCTACAAGAAAAAATAAAAAAGCACAAGTTGGCCCTGCAAGAATTTCTTATAAGGGGGCTGGACCGTTTCTACTTCAGACCACACTGTTCCCTCGGTCTAGAAGCTTCTTTGTTTTATTTCTTTCTTTTTTGGTCACCACTCTGTTTATTATTTATTTTTTGGTCACCACTCTGTTTTATATTTTATTATTCCCATGTTACTTCTTTTTAATCCTTTTTGTCAGCATAGCCCCATCTTACTTGAAGAATAAGACATATTTATTGTTTATAAACATGTCTATAATTATTAAGTTTATAATATATCCATTATTATAAAATTTATAATATATAGATGATTCCTAAATGCACTTGGAAAATATATCTAAGTGAGAAATTCTCAGGTAAACATTGTTCATGACATTATTTATAGTTTGATCAATAATAAGCAAATATAATGTCTCACATGGAGAATTTAATATGTTCAAAAGCCCTAAAAAGATTATTTAGCAGATAAAAATTTATCTCCTATTTTCTATTTTTTCTTAATTTTGCATATTGAAAAAATTAAATTTATCTATCAACTAATTGTTTTCGAGTGTCTAATCAGATTATAAACTCAACATCACATCATCTATTTACTTGTAATTAGTGAGACCACATGTAACCACTTGATTGAATAATTTATTCATATGTGATATAAGAATTATAACAAGTCATATTGTGTAGCATAAAATACCTTATTCATATTACATAAATATGAGACATCACATGTTTGCCAAATTATCGTGGTCTGATAAATCATAAGCACCCACATAATGTCGAACATTAAGATTTTAATATGATCCGACAACTTAAAAAATTATCTGACAAACAAAAACATGTTAATCTCATATTTTTTTAATTTTATAAGTTGAAAAAATAAATTTATCTACGTATAATTTCTTATGCTGCCGTATTAAATTATAATCTGCTACGCCAAAATAGTAGTGGTTTTTTTTTTTTTTTTTGGGGTTTGTGTAACCATTGATTGAAATGATAGCGGCTTGTGTCATCACATCAGTTCATCAAATAAATAAGAAATGAAAAACAGTAAAATATTAGAGTAATTATTTTTAAAATATTTTTCAGACAAATTCTTAAAGTCTCTAAAACCCTAAACCCTAATGTCAAGTTATTAGCCAAGCGAAGGCCTCTCTGTTCGTCAGCTCAGTCTTCTCTTCTCTCCGCTTCTTCCCCATCAAAGCTCCTCTCTCTTCTGGAGATGGCTTCCGCTTGCTTGTTCCGTTCTCTACGAAGGCGTGATGTCGCCTCTGCATCTTTCGCCACCTATCGATCGGTACCATTATTGATTTATTTCACTTGTTTTTTCGCTAAATGCATAATCTGATCCGATTGTTATAACCATATTTTAGCTGCTTTAGTTGTTTTTCTTTGCTTATACCTTGTTTTCCTGACGTGGGGTTGGATTATTTATGAATCTATTGGAACTCTTGTTGAACATTGGCTGGCGGCTGTGTTTGTGGCATGTATTTGGCCTGGAACAGCATGAAAAAATATATTGGCGAATGTGTGTTGCTAGATGTTAATTTCAGTTATTGCTTGTTTCGTTTTTGGTGCCTGAAATTGGTTTGCAGCAAGTTTCAACCGTCTCTGTGAATGGACAAATGTAACACCTTACCGCTGCATCAAAGTTTTGCTATTTGTACCCAAAGTCAACCTATTTTTCTATTGGCTCACAGGGTCAATGCTTCTTTACCATAACATTTCAATGCTCATATTTTACTCTGATTGATATTGTGCATTCTGAAATTTTCAATGTGGCACATTTTCAATATTTCTATATGGGTTGTTGATCCTGGCATTGAGTTGGAATGTATATTAGAGAAGTTAATTGAGTTAGGCATCCAACCAGGTTTTTTATTGGCTAAATAGGTTTTTAGGTGTGGAAAATGGATGTAGCATTTTGTGATTCTCTTATAGATTATTGATATAATAGATTGCTGCATTTAATTTTTGCCTATCTTTCTGCACTGAGACAATTTACAATGATTTGGTTTTCCCTCTTATTAGCAAATCTGCAATGTTTTTGCCTTCAAATGTGAACTCTCACTAGCCTGATGCTAGTTTACATTGGTATAAACAGCTGAATTTGAGGGCATCTGAATGTCTGATTTTATGTTGGTACTATGGCATCATATTAACTGTGTACACCGTATTTATAGTATAATTTAGTCGTACAAAAAATTAAGAAAAATATTTTCTTACCTAAATGTTTGTACTTTGTACAGTTGACAGGTTGCTCTAAACCAGCACATGTCAACCAATTCTGGACAAGTTTGTCTCGCCCATTCAGGTTTTATTCTTCTTCTAGTTCTTTTAAGTAATTGCAAGTAAGTTGTTCTATCATCTGTGATCGTAATTTCTGTTCCTAATGAAATTTGATCTCATCATTTCATGTGCATTTCAGTTCAAGGCCTGCTGGTAATGATGTCATTGGTATTGATTTGGGTACTACCAATTCATGTGTTTCTGTTATGGAGGGAAAGGTACAACTTCATTCATCTCCAAATTTTTTCATAGTTCATATATGTTTTTAATGTGTGGCGTTCTTGTTGACTGATATTATATACTTTTACAGAATCCCAAAGTCATTGAAAATGCTGAAGGAGCTCGCACAACACCATCTGTGGTTGCCTTCAACCAAAAAGGAGAGCTGCTTGTTGGTACTCCAGCCAAACGGCAGGCTGTGACCAACCCAACAAACACCCTTTTCGGAACCAAACGATTGATTGGTAGGCGATTTGAAGATCCGCAAACTCAAAAGGAGATGAAGATGGTCCCGTACAAGATTGTCAAGGCTCCAAATGGAGATGCGTGGGTTGAAGCTAATGGGCAGCAGTACTCACCAAGCCAAATTGGGGCCTTCGTTCTTACGAAGATGAAGGAAACTGCAGAAGCATACCTTGGAAAGTCTGTTTCAAAAGCTGTAGTCACTGTGCCAGCTTACTTCAATGATGCACAGAGGCAGGCAACAAAGGATGCTGGTAGAATTGCAGGGCTTGATGTGCAAAGAATCATAAATGAGCCCACTGCAGCTGCACTTTCATATGGGATGAACAACAAGGAGGGCCTAATTGCAGTTTTTGATCTTGGAGGTGGAACATTTGATGTTTCCATATTAGAAATATCCAACGGTGTTTTTGAGGTATGGAAACAGTTATTTATAAGTTCTCTCTCTCTCTCTCTCTATATATCTCTCTCAACTTTAGTGAATGACTATTTGGCGTTAATATTTATTGACATACAGGTGAAAGCGACCAATGGTGACACTTTCTTGGGAGGAGAAGATTTTGACAATGCCCTGTTAGACTTTCTAGTGAGTGAATTCAAGAGAACTGATAGTATTGATCTTTCAAAGGATAGACTTGCCCTGCAGAGACTCAGGGAAGCTGCTGAGAAGGCTAAGATAGAACTGTCTTCAACATCTCAAACTGAAATCAACCTGCCTTTCATAACCGCTGATGCATCTGGTGCAAAGCATTTGAATATCACACTGACTAGATCCAAGTTTGAGAGTTTGGTAAATCACTTGATTGAAAGGACAAAGGCACCATGTAAGAACTGCTTGAAGGATGCCAACATCTCCATTAAAGAAGTTGATGAGGTTCTGCTGGTTGGAGGGATGACTCGTGTGCCTAAAGTACAAGAAGTTGTTTCTGCTATCTTTGGAAAGAGTCCTAGCAAAGGTGTAAATCCTGATGAGGCAGTTGCGATGGGAGCAGCTATCCAAGGTGGTATCCTTCGTGGAGATGTGAAAGAGTTGCTTCTCCTAGATGTCACCCCACTGTCTTTGGGTATTGAAACTTTGGGCGGCATCTTCACCAGATTGATCTCAAGGAACACTACAATTCCTACAAAGAAGAGTCAGGTAACTATAAAAGCTATAATTGTCTTTTATTGCATAAACTATAAAACTGTCACATTCAAGAAAGGGGGTTTAATGATAATTACTACAGAAAATTTTTCAAGTCGCCAAGCCTTCTAGTAAGTACTATTTAGTTTCAGAAATGACTAAGCTTTTCATAAGACAATGAAATTGTGACAAGATTTTTAGACCACTGCACTTCACCGCACTTCAGGTATTAAATGTTAGAGAAAGAAGACTGCCCCAAATTAATGCTCCTGAACTTACTATTTTGTGCTTCTGATAGCTGACTAGTAATTTCTGAACATAAGTTGAAAGCTTTTCAAGATGTGGTGGTATCTATTCCTAACTGCCATAGTTATTGTCATAGGTGTTTTCTACTGCAGCGGACAATCAAACACAGGTGGGTATCAAGGTGTTGCAAGGTGAGCGAGAAATGGCTGCTGACAACAAAATGCTCGGAGAATTCGAGCTTGTTGGCGTCCCCCCTGCCCCTAGAGGCATGCCTCAAATTGAGGTCACTTTTGACATTGACGCGAACGGGATTGTCACTGTATCTGCCAAAGACAAGTCTACTGGTAAAGAGCAGCAAATCACAATTCGCTCATCTGGAGGACTCTCCGACGATGAGATTGAGAAGATGGTCAAAGAAGCTGAGTTGCATGCCCAGAAAGATCAAGAAAGGAAAGCATTGATTGACATCAGAAATAGTGCAGACACCACTATCTATAGCATTGAGAAGAGCTTGAATGAGTACCGAGACAAGATTCCGAGTGAAGTGGCGAAGGAGATTGAGGATGCAGTTGCAGATCTAAGGACAGCAATGTCAGGGGACAATGTGGACGAGATTAAGTCAAAGCTTGATGCTGCAAACAAAGCTGTCTCCAAGATTGGCCAACACATGTCAGGTGGTTCCAGCGGTGGTTCCTCCTCTTCCAGTGGTTCTCAGGGTGGTGAGCAAGCTCCTGAGGCAGAATATGAGGAGGCCAAGAAGTGAGACATGTAGAGTGGTTTGTGGTAGTATCTTTCCTGATAATTCAAACAATTAAGGCAAAAGGATAAAGTTATTGTTGAGCATTGAGCGTGTGAATTTAAACACGTCATAGAGGCAATTATAATTGATGCGTTCTCATTTGTTTAAAACTTGTTGAGCATTGAACTCAGCGCTTCTCATTGATAGGGAAATTTTGTCCTTGAGTGATTTATTCACAAGTGAAAGATGTTTTTCTCACTCTTTCGTGCGTTCTGTTCTGTTCTTTCCCCTCAATTCGCACATTTTGGTTTCACACCAAGGGTATAGTGAATAATGTAGATATGATTAAATAAAATTAATATGGTTCTTAATATAATATCTTGTTTGTTGTATAAATTGCACTACTAACTCGATTTTATATTAATGATGGCATGTAGTAGTTTGTTCGGTTTATAGATAACCTAGATACAATATAATAATGGTATGAAGCAACAAACTTTTGAAAGCAGCTAACTGAAATGAATTGGCAAGTGGTAATGCTTAATATAGCAAACGTGTCGTATATTAACATTATGGGTGTCCTGTGGGTGCATGATGTTAAAGTACTACTAGTTTGTTGGATTTTAATTATCTTAAAAAATTAATTTAAATGATTAAGGGATTACTCTTTAAGGTATTCAAGTTATCTATACTGTTTTTAAGAAATGTATAGTAAATAAGTAATAAACTTCAGTTTACTAGTAAAGTAGTATCCCTCAACAAATAAAGTATATTCATTGATTATTGTTGATTTTATAACAAATAAATCATGCCCTCCCTACTTACTTCTCCGGTTCTCCCACACAACTAGTTTTGTTTAAGACCAAGGGCATCCTTCCACTTGAATGGTGAGAGACTAATCTCTAGGGGTACTCTGTAGCGTCAAAGGTGGGGACCCTCATAACTGCATTTTTTCATACACACCATTCTAAAAATTGAAGTCAGGACTAGACACTTACAGGACCCAAGTACCTTCCACTTAACTATCACCGGGTTGTTTCACGTGATTTGAGACTTTAGATTATGTTAGTTTAGTCTACTTATTATAAACCTTAAATTGTATTTTAACTACATATACTTGACATTGAAAAACATTGCAAAAACAAAATTAAGTTATTCTAATTATTAATATAAAGCATAAAAGTAAATGATGGTAATTTCTGGTGATAATAATTAATACTCCCTCCGTTGAAAATTATTAAAAACCAGAACTTTTGTTTTTTTTTTTTTTGGGTACAATAGGATATTTTTTTAACACGTTATTGGGCTCATACATATTCTTATGTTATTATGAATTTTTTTACCGGGTTCAATCCCTTCAATCTTTCTAATCTATTTTCTTACCTTTTCTAAATAGTAGGTTTGCCTCTTAACTAATATAGAGTTGATTTAGCTATGTAAACCTTCTTAATGTTGAGTTCGAGTCCCATAAAAGACATCTATCTATATACTTCTTGAAATCTCCAAGCAATGATCATATTAGTTCACATATCCTATAATGTTAGCTTTTGTTGCTTCTTGGTCCAATTGTTCAATTAAACCGCGTCGTCATACATCTCATCTCACTAGTCAACTCATTCATTATGATCATTATGGTCATAATTAGTTGATTTGCATTTGAAATTTTATGGATTAATTATTGTGTCCAAATAGGCAACTATTTTGGGCAACAATCTAAAAATATATTTTTATTTGTAATTTGCAATATTTTATTTTTGAAATTTATGAAATAGTTATTTATTGTGTTCAAATAGGTCACTATATTTAGGGGTATCCAACGCGTCCCGTCCTGGTCCCGGCAAGTCGGGATTGGGAATTTCCCGTCCCGGGAAGTCCGGGAAAAAAATCCCGAGACCGGGACCAGGACCGGGATCCGGGCCCAGTCCCGGAATATGTTTATTTAAAAAAAATTATGCCCAAGCCCAACTTCTTCCTTCATTCTCCTTCAGCCCAATTTCCTTTCCAGTTTCCACAATGCCACTCCCAAGTCCCACCTAACCCTAACCATTGTCCATTACTCCATTAGTCATCTGTCATTTCTTCCTCAAGTCCCAGCCTCCCATTTCTTCCTCCGGCGAAGCTGCGTGCCTGCGTCCTTCTTCCTCCGGCCAAGCTGCGACCTGTGACAACGAAACAGGAACGACTAACGAGCTTCAGACCTGCAACCTGCGTCCTTCTTCCTTCTCTCAAGCTCGCTACACGAAGGTAACCATTCCCCTCTGTCTTTCAATTTCTACTCCGTTTTTGTTAGTATTCCATTCCATCGTTCCTCATTTTTTATCAATCCGATTTGTAGGGTTTAAATATTAAATAAAAATCATGAAAGAAAAATTACAATATAATTATGTTCCCCTTTGGCATTATCAATAGGTAACAAGCCTCAATATGTTCTTCCTTTTGGATTTTTGTCCTATACTTGTATTGCATTATGTTCGTGCTGTTATATCTTCATGCTTCAGACAACCTGCATATTTGCTTCTGTTCCCCTTTGGCATTATCAAGTTCGCTTTTTCATTCTAAAGAGCCCAAAAAAACTGTAGTTTGTAATTTTAGGTATCCAAGTTTTGTGCTTTATTTGTGCAAGTAGCTACCTCTGTTTCCGACATTAATTCCTATTTCATTGCAAGTTTATTTTATTTTATTTTTGCTTCCTCCCTAAACAAAAAATCCCATGTCATATGACGATTGATCAAACTGAATTTTCTTGTTGGATTATCGTCTTAGTAGTAAATAGTGTGTTTATATCAGCGGGCATATGAACAATCAGAAATGCTTGGCTTTAGCACTCTTTCCTGTAACTTATATTTTTCACTTATTGATAGTTTATCTGTGTTTGGGTTTAATTGTATGGTTTGCATTATTTTGTTTGAACCTAGCATATGTCATTTTTATTTCTAATGGCTTTGGATATTTGACATCTATTATTATTTGTTGAAACTTGCATGGTATTATTATTTGTATTAATGTTTTGGATATTTGGCAATTGTCATCTATTATTACTTGCTGTTTGGTTGGCAATTTGGTATCTATTAATGTATTGGTGGTGAATGAGAGGGTGTAAATCTGATAAGATTGAGTGAATCTGGCAGAACAAAAGTTTTTTTTCAGATGTAACCGCCGGGACCGGGACCGAAATCTAGTCCCGGCCTCTTCCCGGGACCAGGAACCGGGAATGCCTATTCCTGGTCCCAATTTTGGACACCCCTAACTATATTAGTCAAAAAATCAAACATAAATAATTTATCTATAATATGCTATTTCTCTACGGAAAATTGGAGTAATAGTGATTTGCATCATTTTGGATACATGATCAGTTTTTTTACAAACAAAAAAAAACAAAAAAGATACATGACCGATTTCAATTTTTAATCCCAAAATAGTTACTCAAAAAAATTAAATTATTTAGTTTATTTTCTTTTTTAGTTTTAACTCATGTGCATCGTATGGGGAGAAAAATCTATCTATCTATATCGATATACTTCTTGAAATCTCCAACTAGTGATCCTATTGGTTCACATGTCCTACAATGTCAGCAATAAAATTACTTCTGTTTTTAGTCCAAATGTTCAATTAAACCACGTCATCATACACCTCATCTCACTGGCCAACTCATTCATTATAATCATTATGGTCATAATTAGTTGATTTGCATTTAAAATTTTATGAATTAATTATTGTGTTCAAATAAGTAACTATTGTAGGCAACAATCCAAAAACATATTTTTTTATTTGTAATTTGCAATATTTGATTTTTGAAATAGTTATTTATTGTGTTCAAATATGTCACTATTTTAGGCAATGACCCAAACATAAATATTTGATCTATAATATGCTATTTCTCTACAGAAAAACTGGAGTAATAATGATTTGAATTGTTTTGGATACATTGTAACACATTATTTTATACTACTATATTATAATATTTTAATTGAATTATAACCACTTTCTAGTACCGAAAGCCCTAAAATATGAAAAATTTTAAAACTTTTCCTTTGCAATTATTATTCCAACTCTATTTTAGTTGGAATGGGCTTTTCGGCTAATTAGAACATGTTAAAACTACTTATAATTTAAGTGGTTATAAAACAACTAAAATAATTAGACTTGTCTTAATATTGAACTAATTATTTAATTTCTTCCTATAATGACTTAAAGATAAAATAGAGGGATAATCTTGATCGAAGATTCCCTTTTTCTGTACATACCACCTTACTGATTCCCAGCTATATTTATATTCATATATTTAGTACATGTCTACTTGCTTACTTTCTAACCTTATATATATACAGTCTGTTCCCAAAATATCTATCAAAATACACTATAAAGCAGGCATTCCTGCTTCCTTCTACTTTACCTTACTTCTCAAAAAGCTTAACTCCTGCCAGCTTCTCTGAAAAACAATAATTTACCGCAGTTTATCTCATTAACTGTTGTTCTCATGAATATATATTGACATGTATACATTTTATAAATCAGTGCAAATAATGATAAACTTATTCCTTTATTCTGTGTGCGATCTGCACTTACCAACCACTAATAACAATATCTTCGTTAACTAGTGGAGGTTCCACCTGCAAGACTTCTCGTTATAACTATCCCGTTATAATTAAACTGGTTGGGAAAAGAGGTGGCCAAACCCCTAAACCCTGGAGTACTCCAACTGAGAAATAAAAACTTACCAACTAAATGCAACAGATATTACAAAATGATACATGTAATTTAATTGTTACTGAAATAAACTGCTACTTGGTTCTTGTGATTACTCGTCACTGTACTCACTGTTCGCCTTCACTTTTTCGTACTTTGGGGATTCAACCCCACTATCTTGTCCTATAAATATTTATAATATAAAAATAATATATTAATATATAAACTTAGGCATAATAATTAAACGTCTCTCATAGTCCTATTGTATTACCTCTTTCTATTTCTAATACTATTAAATCTAAATTTCTAGCTAAATGGTTAGTCATATCATTATCAATCAACATTACACAAATACAATTAATATACACAACACAAACATAAGAATATCCCAACCGTTTTAAATTAAACTTACACCTATTATTATTTACTAATTTTTAAATTTAATTTAGCAACAATTGACTCTCAAATTACCTACTAAATGCAATAGTACCTATTTCTAATTCAATTTAAAGCTTGTCCTAATATTTGAAAATTCTTGAGCAATGGCTTAACTTCCCAAACTAAACCTATAACTTTTCCAATTCTAACACTAATATTCTTTCTTTAGTTTTACTATTAATTGAGTCTAACATTGGTCCAACTTAACACACATCAATACCAAGTCAACCATTCAAAAAGATAATTCAAATTGCATTTCAATTTTTTACTTTTCGTAACTTAATTCCTATTAACCTAACATCATCATTTTCTCTTTTCCTACACCTAAAACCAGCAATCCGTGACATCAACCAGCAAAAAACCATTAATACATCTATTATCATCAACATTATTTTATGATCAAGCAAAGCTAAGGAAATCAAACATATAAAGAACACCTAAATTACTCCAACACAAGCAGCCATTAGATTCAGTCCCAACACAATCAGAATTTCTAGAACCTAAAACCACAATAACCATCTTCCTATTTCTTGTTCAATTAAATATCACAACATTCTCCTTCTTCCCTGCCAATAATCCACGGCCAAAGCAACCAAGAGGGAATAAGATTAGACAACTAACAACTTACATCACCCACACATATAGCAGAAAGAGAAATTAACAATTACACATCAAGAATTATAGCTTCAAAATTCCCTCCTTCTTCCTTTCTTCCTTCTCGGTCAGACAGAGAAGGAACAGGGAAATTGAACAAAATCCCAACTTCATCAATCCACACAACTCAAAACACCTATCATAGTTCTAACTGGGTAATTGATTACTTCAGAGAATTCCATTTCCCTTGAATCCGTCGGCCACACAGAAAATAAGGAAGAACAAGAACAACAATCACCTATTCTAAGCTTCATCAAATAACACACCTAAAGCATCCATTCCAGGTTCCAATTCATACATGTGTTACTTCAAAAATTTTCCTCTCTTGAACCCGTCGAATTCGCATAACAGGGGACAAGAAAAATGTTTCAAAAATCCCTTAATCCTCAAAATCACTCATACAATCCATTCCACCACCTTAGAATTGCTAATAATCACGAGTAATTAAGCTTCAAAACAAGAAACACCCAGAAATCCCCAAATTGTCGTCGGGTGAACAGTGACAGGGGGAAATTTTCTTGAAGAAATCGGACCAAATTCGACTTCCCTCTCAAAATTAACACTCAAATCATCAAGAACAAGCTTCAAGCATCATTCTTACAAGCTCAGAAGCTTCAAAAAACCACACAAGAACTCAGATTCTTCCCCCCCATTTCACTCAAAACCAGCTCGCAGAAGAGAAGAAACAAGAAGGGAGAGCTTACCTGAGGTGATTCCAAACTCCCTAAGCGTCTTCAGCCGTTCGTGGCCGTCGGCTGCCGTCATTGGAGCTGATGCCGCCGCTGTGAATGTCGAAGGAACAGAGAAGAGAGTGAGAGAGAGGTTTTCGGGTTTTGGAGGAGACAAAGGAAATCGAAATGAAATAGAAGGAAGTAGGATAATTGAGAAGGACACGTGGAGCTTATATGTTAAAAGTATAAAGTGATATTTTTACTAGGTGTTTTACCATCTTACCTTTCCTTTTATAACTGAAGATATTTTTAACTATGGGCAGATATTGTCTTTTTCATTTCCTTTTTTCTATTTCTCTCTTAAATGATAATTTTATTTATCATTATCATTTAGAAATAGAACCGAATTTGTCCCAAAATAATTTCTCTAGATATGCTTTAATTTCCAAATTTATTTATAAGACTCTTTAAATATCGGGATAATTGCACATAGGTCTCAAATAAGAGAATTAATTTTAGAGAGGTCCCAAAGAGTTGTTAATGACAACTATTAACAGCTGCAATAGTATTGGTTAACAAGTGAAGGAGTTGTCAATGGACCTATCTGAAATTAATTCTCTTGCTTGGGACCTATTTGCAATTCTCCCTTATATATCAAATAATACCCCATGATTTCAAATATTTCCTTATTTCTTATTTTCTAAAATTTGGGGTGTTACATACATCATCGATTTCAATTTTTAATCATAAAATAGCTACTCTAAAAAATTAATTTTCTTTAGATTATTTTCTTTTTTAGTTTTAACTTCCGTGCATCACATGGGTAGAAAAATCTAGTTTGTATTGGAATGAATATTCGCAAAAACAAAACTAGAATAATTGGTAGCTCCCATATATGATAAAAAGTGCTTGATACCGGTTCATGGTATAAAAACAATTGCCTCTATAAGAAACGAATCTTGACCCACACCTCACCTCACACTAACCACTTGAATTATTATCATGTGGCTAAGTTTTGTTTTACTTTATTGTATTATTGATAGTTGGTTATTTTTACTTTTTTATCTCTATTGGTTTATTCCAATCTTATGAGAATATTTATAATTTTCCATAACTAAAGACAAATAAATTTTCCATAAATAAAGAAAAGAAATAAAAAAAACCAATATTATAGCTTTGTTATGATATTTCTAAATCAATATAAAAAAACTGGAGGGAAAGATAAACGAATCATCGATTTTAAATATAATTAAAAAGAATAAAGCTTATGTGATAAAAATTTAAAAAAAAAAAAGAATGTGAAGAGAAAAACATGTAAGATTAAGAATCAATAAACAAAAAATTGATAAAAGAACCAGCTTGTTAATAAGCTTCTATTTAACCTAAATAGAATAAATGTATAATTATAATCTAAACTTTTGTTTATTAAAAAAAAAATCTTAACTTTTGAAAATTTTAAAATCAATTTGTTGTTATAATAATAATAGTATTGGTGGAAGTAGTAGTAATAGTCTTGTGAGGAAGCGTAAAACCCAAGCACAAAGCTAGGTATAGCAAATAACTTAGATTACAGATGAATCAATAAATGAAAAGAGAAAAAAATAGATTGTCAAGTTTATATTTAAATATGATGAAATAAATTAATGATATAAACTTTTAAGATAAGGTAATTTGTTGAAATAAAGTATTGAGTGAAAATGTTTATGATAGTGATCATAAGTGAAGCTTTGACAAAAAAGTGAAGGAACTCACAATCTCTTATTGAAGTAGGAAGTTCTTGTCAGTTTGGTTAAACCAAATGGTTTTAACATTTGTGTGAGAAGTTGATTGTAGTAGTTTGACAAATTTACCTTTTTTTTAAATTATCTTTAAAATATGAGTTCAAATCACTTTGGGGTTTACTCCCATGATAGAAGTTGCCACTTACCAGGAATTGTCAATAGAATACTCAGTAAATGAAGTTATGACAAAATACAATGATAAGGAATGCCAGAGATAAGGAAACAAGAAGAGGAAAAAAAGTCAAAAAGCAAACAGTTATGTGAAATAGTGATATGAATAATAACATATGTTTTGTCTTGCGTAGAAAAATTGTAATGTCAAGAAGTGAATGCCTTCTATATATAAAGTCGTGTAATCAGTTGAAGAAAGCAGAGGCAGACAAAGTTTTGGACTGCCAAGCACTCTTTATAACCTGAAAAACTTTCTTAATACAATCTCATATTTCCAGTACCTACTCTCTCAGATTTTTAGCCTTCAGAAAATTTACAGAATTATTGGAATTACTTGATTCTAAATATAATAAAAGAGAATAAAGCTTATGTGATAATTTTTTTTTTTTAAAAAAAAAGAATGTGAAGAGAAAAACATGTAAGATTAAGAATCAATAAACAAAAAATTGATAAAAGAACCAGCTTGTTAATAAGCTTCTATTTAACCTAAATAGAATAAATGTATAACTATAATCTAAACTTTTGTTTGTCAAAAAAAAATCTGAACTTTTGAAAATTTTAAAATCAATTTGTTGTTATAATAATAATAGTATTGGTGGAAGTAGTAGTAGTAGTAATAGTCTTGTGAGGAAGCGTAAAACCCAACTGCAAAGCTAGGTATAGCAAATAACTTGGATTAGAGACGAATCAATAAATGAAAAGAGAAAAAAAAAATAGATTGTCAAATTTATATTTAAATCAGATGAAATAAATTAATGATGTAAACTTTTAAGATCATGGAATTTGTTGAAATAAAGTATTGAGTGAAAATGTTTATGATAGTAAATAAGTGAATGTTTGACAAAAAAGTGAAGGAACTCACAATCTCTTATTGAAGTAGGAAGTCAGTTTGGTTAAACCAAATGGTTTTAACATTGGTGAGAAGTTGATAGTAGTAGTTTGACATATTTACTTTCTTTAAAAAACATTATCTTTAAAATATAAGTTCAAATCACTTGGGGTTTACTCCCATGATAGAAGTTGCCACTTACCAGGAATTGTCGATAAAATACTCAGCAAATGAAATTCTGCCAACAAAATGCAATGATAAGGAATGCCAGAGATAAGGAAACAAGAAGAGGAAAAAAAGTCAAAAAGCAAACAGTGATGTGAAATAGTGATATGAATAATAACATATGTTTTGTCTTGCGTAGAAAAATTGTAATGTCGAGAAGGGAATGCCCTCTCTATATAAAGCCGTGTAATCGGTTGAAAAAGGTAGAGGCAGATAGAGTTTTGAATTGCCAAGCACTCTTTGTAACCTGAAAAACTTTCTTAATACAATCTCATATTTCCAGTACGTACTCTCTCAGATTTTTAACCTTTAGAAAATTTACAGAATTATTGGAATTACTTGATTCTAGATATAAAAAAAAATAAAGCGTATGTGATAAAAAAATTTATAAAAAAAAAGAATGTGAAGAAAAAAACATGTAAGATTAAGAATCAATGAACAAAAAATTGATAAAAGAACCAGCTTGTTGATAAGCTTCTATTTAACCTAAATAGAATAAATGTATAACTATAATCTAAACTTTTGTTTGTAAAAAAAAAAACATAATCTGAACTTTTGAAAATTTTAAAATCAATTTGTTGTTATAATAATAATAATAATAATAGTAATAGTAATAGTAGTAGTGGTGGTAGTGGAAGTAGTAATAGTAATAGTAATAGTCTTGTGAGGAAGTTTAAAACCCACACATAAAGCTAGGTATAGCAAATAACTTTTAGATTAGAGACGAATCAATAAATGAAAAGAGAAAAAAAATAGATTGTCATGTTTATATTTAAATCAGATTAAATAAATTAATGATATAAACTTTTAAGATAAGGTAATTTGTTGAAATAAAGTATTAAGTGAAAATGTTTATGATGATAAATAAGTGAAGCTTTGACAAAAAAGTGAAGGAACTCATAATCTCTTATTGAAGTAGGAAGTGCTTGTCAGTTTGGTTAAACCAAATGGTTTTAACATTTGTGTGAGAAGTTGATTGTAGTAGTTTGACAAATTTACCTTTTTTTAAAAAAAAATTAACTTTAAAATATAAGTTCAAATCACTTGGGGTTTACTCCCATGATCCCATCATAAAAGTTGCCACTTACCAATTCACTTTAATAAATTATCTACTTTCAAAAAGTTTACATTACAATGTTATGATATCTAGCTTAATTTTTAAGGCTATTCGCAATAAACAAAATAATTTCAATGTAAGCCTTACCAAAGCTATCCGCGGTATGAATATCTCCTCTATAACACGTGAACCATTTTTTTCTCTTTGGGTTTTTAATTGTAAACATTTTATTTATCGAATAATATTATATATTACTCCCATTGTAAATTTGTAATATATAATACACGAAGTAATAAAATTATAAATTGACCTCAATTAAACCATTAAACTTCAAAAGTTTATATATGGTTAAAGAGGAGTTTTACCTTTTTTTCATAACATGAGAAGCATTAAACTTGAAGATCAGAACAATTTAAAATAAGCTACATCATGATAAAGTCTAATTACACTATCTAATAATAATTCTTGATATAAAAAATGCTACTACTCCGTTCCTAAATATATGATCTAATTGACTTTTTTAAAAAATCCTAAGAAAACTAAATAAGTTATTTGTAAATTGATTTAACTAAATTTTTTTCTTAAAATTTGTTTGACTTAAAAACTGATATACAATATGAAAATACATAAAATATATTATAATCAGGTAGCTCATTTTGCTTTCTTAATCTCTCCAACAAAAAGAGCTAGTTCATATATTTACGAAGGGAGAAGCATATACTCCCTCCGGTCCTAATTATAAGACCACTTTGATTTTTTTTGACTTTTTTTTAGTCCAAAAAAAAGTAATTTTAATCTAAAAAAATCTTTTTTTCTTTAAAACTAATTTATTCTACTTATCAACTAACCTATAATCTAATTTTATGTGACATATATTATAATTTAGTGATCTAATTTACTTCCTTATTTTCTACAAGAAAAAGTCAAAATAATTTTATATTTAGAACGGATGAAGGAGTACCAATATAAGTGGGGAGCTATACGACACCGTTTTAAAATATAAGTGGCTTTTGGAACCACTTGGCATCAACACAACCAGACAACACAATAGGTATAAACGACATCGTCTTTGAGCTTCGTCTAGAACCTTCCGTTTTATTTCAGTCTGTCTCTCTCTTCCATCTTGCTAGAACAATCTTCTGCTTCCATTCATTCATTCATTCATTTTGCTTTCTTTCCTTACCGAATCCTAAAACCCTAAACCCTCCTTCCTTATATAAATCTCTCCTCTCTCTCATTTCTTCCTTCTGTATTTAACCTTCTACGCTAATTCCTCTTCGCCATGGCTACAGCAGCCTTATTCCGCTCCCTTCGACGCCGTGATGTTCTCTCTGCTTCTTTCTCTACCTACCGATCGGTATGAACATGTTCTTACTTTTTTTTTTTTCCGACACTTGATTATCTTCTTGAATTCTCGTCCTTTTTTGTGTTTGATCTCTCTATTTCTTGTTAAATGGAGGTTTTTCATTTCGATAGGAGTCGATTGTTTTGTAGTACATGGTTTGATCGATTATGGTCCGATCCTTATTGTGTTTCAACCATTTTTGGTTGTTTTATTAAGCTTATGAATTGTTTTCCTGATTTGAGGTTGTTTGTGAATCTGTTGAAGCTCTTGTTAAGTTTGGCAGCTGTGTTTTGGATATAAAAGTTAACCCGTGTATGTGGGGGATTGGATTTGCATAATTCTATTGTGGAGAATTGGCTTTTTGTTGTTTTTATAAGGTTCCATTACTAATGTTCCTTGATTGATTATCTTGCTCTGTAAACTTTGAAGGATCCGCATGAACAAGAACAGTAATCACTGACGAACATGGGTTGGTGATAATTATATCATTATATCAACGATAATAATAATTCATAAGCTGTGAAATGCTCGATGTCCCCTGCCTCCATTAAATCTTCTTCAGTCAGCGTTTCTGCCAAATGCTCCATTAAATGTTTAAGCTTTTGCCTATCTATCTGCTTTGAGTACATTTACAATGACTTGATCTTCTCTCTAATTAGCAAATATGGAATGCCTTTGCCTTCAAATGTGAACTCTCATGGTGCCTGCTGCTCGTTTGTATCAGTATTATTATCTGAATTTGAGGAAATCTAAATTTCGATATCATGGAATTGTCTTAACTGTATGCATCATATCATGCAGTTGAGCTGTACAAAGAAATAAAAACGTGTTCTTACACAAATGTTTGTGCTTTGGACAGTTGACAGGTAGCTCTAAACCAGCACATGTCAGTCAATTTTGGACGAGTTTGTCTCGCCCGTTCAGGTTTTATTCCTTGTTCTAGTTCTTATTTAAGTAATTTCTTATATTTTTCTCTATTCTGTATGGTTAATCATTTCTGTTTCTATTAGACCTTTATCTCATCTTTTCATGTGCATTTTAGTTCAAGGCCTGCTGGTAATGATGTCATTGGTATTGATTTGGGTACTACCAATTCATGTGTTGCTGTTATGGAGGGAAAGGTAAAACATTCTTCATTCATATCGTTTTTTTTTTTTTTTAAAAAAATAGTGTACATATTTATTTTTGATGTGCTGTTCTTTACTAATATTACATACAATTGTAGAATCCTAAAGTCATTGAAAACGCTGAAGGAGCTCGTACAACACCCTCTGTGGTTGCCTTCAACCAGAAGGGAGAGCTGCTTGTTGGTACTCCAGCCAAACGGCAGGCTGTGACCAACCCAACAAACACCCTTTTTGGAACCAAACGTTTGATTGGTAGGCGATTTGAGGATCCTCAAACTCAAAAGGAGATGAAGATGGTCCCATACAAGATTGTCAAGGCTCCAAATGGAGATGCATGGGTTGAAGCTAATGGGCAGCAGTACTCTCCTAGCCAGATTGGAGCCTTCGTTCTTACCAAGATGAAAGAAACTGCTGAATCATACCTTGGAAAGTCTATCTCAAAAGCTGTAATCACTGTGCCAGCTTACTTCAACGATGCACAGAGGCAGGCAACAAAGGATGCTGGTAGAATTGCAGGGCTTGATGTGCAGAGAATCATAAATGAACCCACTGCAGCTGCACTTTCATATGGGATGAACAACAAGGAGGGTCTGATTGCAGTTTTTGATCTTGGCGGTGGAACATTCGATGTTTCCATATTAGAAATATCCAATGGTGTTTTTGAGGTATGGAAACTTATTTATTTCAATGTACTCTGTGTTTCTTTTTTTAACTTGTATGATTAATTTGGTGATCATATTTCTTGACTTTTAGGTGAAAGCAACTAATGGTGACACTTTCTTGGGAGGAGAAGATTTTGACAATGCGCTGTTAGACTTTCTAGTGAGTGAATTCAAGAGAACTGAGAGTATTGATCTTTCAAAGGATAGACTTGCCTTGCAGAGACTCCGGGAAGCTGCTGAGAAGGCTAAGATAGAGCTGTCTTCAACATCTCAAACTGATATCAACCTGCCTTTCATAACCGCTGATGCATCTGGTGCCAAACATCTGAATATCACATTGACGAGATCCAAGTTTGAGAGTTTGGTGAATCACTTGATTGAAAGGACAAGGTCACCATGTAAGAGCTGCTTGAAGGATGCCAACATCTCCATTAAAGACGTTGATGAGGTTCTTCTTGTTGGTGGAATGACTCGTGTGCCTAAGGTACAAGAGGTTGTTTCTGAGATCTTTGGAAAGAGTCCTAGCAAAGGAGTAAATCCTGATGAGGCAGTTGCAATGGGAGCAGCTATCCAGGGTGGTATTCTACGTGGAGATGTCAAAGAATTGCTTCTCTTAGATGTGACCCCACTGTCATTAGGTATTGAAACTTTGGGCGGTATCTTCACTAGATTGATCTCAAGGAACACTACAATTCCCACCAAGAAGAGTCAGGTAATACTTTATATTGATAATAATGGTTTATTATAATTGATATTATGTTGACAAGCTTACTATTATGTAATGTATAAACTTCCAGAAGTAACTTGTACTTTCAATTGTATGCCTAAATGTAAATGACACAAGGTATCTTATATGTGGCATGGCAGCATGGCAGTGATAGCACATATGAGTATAAGTGGAGAAAATATTTGTTGTGAATAGGCTTTTAACCTTACCTTACTATGCTGTGTTTCTTGTGCCCCGGTTTAGTTATTGGTAAATGTAAGCTTAGTATAGTTTAAATGACTTTTCAGCTGTATGATGGAACCTGTTAATAACTGCTATGTTATTGTTCTAGGTGTTCTCAACTGCAGCTGACAATCAAACCCAAGTAGGTATCAAGGTGCTGCAAGGTGAGCGTGAAATGGCTGCTGACAACAAAATGCTTGGAGAGTTTGAGCTTGTTGGCATCCCCCCTGCCCCAAGAGGCATGCCTCAAATTGAGGTCACATTTGACATTGATGCCAATGGTATTGTCACTGTCTCTGCCAAAGACAAAGCCACTGGTAAAGAACAACAAATCACAATCCGTTCATCCGGAGGACTTTCAGAGGATGAGATTGAGAAGATGGTCAAAGAAGCCGAGTTGCATGCCCTGAAAGATCAAGAAAGAAAAGCATTGATCGATATCAGAAACAGTGCAGACACTACAATCTATAGCATTGAGAAGAGCTTGAATGAGTACCGAGACAAGATTCCAAGTGAAGTTGCCAAAGAGATTGAGGACGCAGTTGCGGATTTAAGGACAGCTATGTCAGGGGACAATGCAGATGAAATTAAGGCCAAGCTTGATGCCGCTAACAAGGCTGTCTCCAAGATTGGGCAACATATGTCAGGTGGTGGAAATGGTGGTTCATCTTCTTCTGGAGGATCTCAGGGTGGTGACCAGCCCCCTGAGGCAGAATATGAGGAGGTCAAGAAGTGAAATAAACGTAGTATAGTAATTAGTAGCTTTTTACTTTATGACTTAGAATCAATGATTATAGGATGATGAATACGTGCCAATAGACTAAGAGGTTCATGCAACGTTTTGTTTTGTATGTTTTAAGGGTCATTTTTACGATGAGGCTGTTCATTGGTGTAGCTCTCAGAATGGGCATTGAACTATGCCCTTTGAATAACGATACTGTAATTTTTTTTGTCTGCTTTTTGCATCAAGTGATCTTTTCACACCGTCAATTTGATTTCTTCAAGCATTTTTACTTGCTAATTTTTATCGTTCTAAGATGTAAATATTCCTCAACGAGTAGTCGAGTACATGTATGATGCTCATGATGACCTATGGTAAGTGATGGTTGAACTTGAACCTCTGTCTGTTACTCTCTTTCTGAGTAACTATATTCTGAATGGAGAAGGTAAGTGGTGTCTGAATGTATGTATGGCATGCCAAGACCAGTTGAGGTTGGCTCTGCCTTTGAGTTTGATCATATTGAAGCTTGAAATCTGCATTGAATCTGAAAATAACACATCTATAGAGAAGTGATTTCCCCCTAAGATTAATATCTAGGGTTGCTGGTATATGAACACAGATTTTGTTGTTGGTTATTAGTTTATTTTGAAGTTTATTAATTGCTGAACATCGGTTTTATAAAATACTGCTGCCAGTGTTTTAGACTTTCAATGACTGTAACTCTGTCTTTGCCAAGAAGATAGTATGTGGTCGGTTTCCAGTTTGCAAAGACTACATTTGCCGAATTTAAATTCAGCTAAACTAAAAGCGGAGGCAGAGAAGTTATTGGAATAGAACTCATGTTTGGATCACGTTAATGATACTCAGGCCGGCCCTGGTCCAAAGTGTAAATATTGTTCATAATAAAATATCAAAATAGATAAATTATTACAAAATATTTATACCCCTAGTCCACTAATAATTAAACTAATAGCTATTAATACTAAAATTATCGTTAATTTCGACCAATATTGGCTTGTACAATTCATTAAAAAAAACACACAGAGAGAGGGGGGTTACTCCTGGATTGCTGTGATCCTGAATTAAGGACTTGTCAGGACCGGTTGCATGGTTGAGTCTACGAATTTTGGGTTGACCTAGCCAATCTAATCTAGGTTAGATTACCATGGTTTGGATACTTTTTTTTATAAAGTCAATTATTCATTTGAATAATTACTTGATCAGTTGATTGTCTAGATTTGAAAACACTTTTATACTGTGGAGAAATATGTTTAAATACCAAACTCTCATTTGGATGGTCTGTTATTTCATAGTCACTGGATGGTCACAATTTATAAGATAAAGAATTCTCTTGGATTATGGTGTGAAGCTAGAATTTTTTTGGAATGGCAGGAAATTCATTTTTTTCAGATGGAAGAATGGAAAAATTCTGCTATTAGTTCTTCCCCTTTCATACAGAGATCTTTAAGAGCAATTCTCATTTGAATTACCTCAAGTGATCTACACCAAAGTGGACACATGATTACTTTTTTGTCTAACAAACCTTCGTTTTTTGTTCAGACAAAAATGGATTTACAGTATGTGGTTATTAAAGATGTCAGGAGGTTGCTAAATTCCTTCAAGGAGTTCTTCTTTGGTCAACTTATTGAAGCAGATCTGGAAAATAACCTTTGTTTTAATTTTCCAGCTACTACTATTTCTACTTCTTAATTTTTAATTAAGTCTTGTTATGTATGGATATTTAGAATCTTTTTTATGATAATTGTCCTTCTTACAAAAAAAAAAAAATTACCAACCTCTCAAATTTTATACACTAATGATAAATACTTATTGCTTCACTTGTAAATTTGTTTTGCTTAAGTGTTAAATAACGTTGAATATCATTTATTATAAATTTGCATGAATGGTAAATACTCGCAGGACTGAGATTTTAGTATATTTAGGTCTATTATTTTAATTTAGTATTATTTTTAGGTCTAATTTTTGTAATCCTAAAACTTAATGCTTGTCTTGTTTCCAAAGAGGTGTCATCTTTTAAATTTATTATTGATATCTTCAATATTTAAATTAGAGTATATTAGGATTATCTTAGGGAAAATTAGGGAGAGGGACCAAGGAAAAAAATTAATTACTCCTAATAACCTTTTAAAAAAATAATTATTTAGAAGGACCAAAAAAATTAAGGTAAAAAAAGACCAAAAAAATAAAATAAATATACCAAATTACCAAATTAACCCTCCCTGTATTTTCTCCACATATCTCAACGGATTATTCTTTTAACCAATCAAATGTATCTTAACATAATTTGAATATTAATGGGATAGAAACACATAAATTAAAATCATTAAGAGATGGATAAAATCTTCAAAAAAAATGTTGTCATGACAAATGGAAGCCATTCGGTAGGGTTTAAAGTTTTATACAGCCTCCGTCAATATGTTTATAAGCATAGTCATATGATTATACAAATATACATGCAACGATGAAAAACAAAATTTCATTTTATAAACAAATATTTAAAGGAGAAAAAAATGTATGCAAATGCACAAATTAGCGCATAGGCGTAAATATATAATTTTATTAAAGATATTAATAGTGTTATTGTGATTCTCCTAATTGACCTTTTTAACATTTTTTAGATAAACAAATAATTACATTTTTTATTTTGAATATCTTTATAAGGGATATAATGAAATGAAATAATTTTTTAATTTATTAATTAAATTGCAATTTTTAGAAAGCAGGAGAGAAGGAGAGATAAAGAGTGGGGGAAAAATATTTGGGGGGGGGGGAGAAGATATAAGAAGAGTTAATTTGGTAATTTAATATATTTATTTTATTTTTTGGTCCTTATAAATAACTATTTTTTTAAAAGGTCTTTAGAAATAATTAATTTTTTTGTTGGTCCCTCTCCCTAATTGTCCCATTATCCTATTTATTTAGTTTATCTTATTTAATTAAAATATTCATAAATGCTTAGCATTCCACAATTTTTTCACCAAGTACATTATCGTGTCTTAAGAGAGACAATCATGTTTGAGATCTATGTCTCTGTGTTCCCATGGGATCCCTCCTCAGGCTTCGCTGGTCATCACCTTCTTACATAAAAAGGTATGCAAATGGGTTCTTTGATTCGGTTTCAAATAGCTACATCTAGTTATTGGGTTTTATTGTTGGGAAAATGACAAAAAAATACCTTCTAAATTTCAAAATCCCAATAACTATTTCAGTATAGGTATTAACAACTGCAAATCACCTATTTGGGATTTTGAAATTTGGAAGGTATTTTTTTATAATTTTCCCTGATTGTTTTGGTGACATAAATTCATCAAATTTTGTGATAAAGATGATTGTGTGGAAGATTACCTAGTCTAACAACCCCAAACCCAGTCTTAACCTGGTGGAGTCTCTAATCATTTTGAGCATTCTCAAAACCAAAAGATAATACTCCCTCTGTGACTAAATATATGACCTATTTAAGGAGGTGAGTTTGATCCTAAATATAATACTTTTTTCTATTTTTTTCTTATTTTTTCCTAAATTATCCCTAATGATACTCTCCAATGATAAACAAACAAGAGATGGAGGGTGATGGGAATAAATGTAGGTATTTAGTGTGTTTTGCTAATATAATGTGATTTTAATAAACTTAATTAACAACACTAATCTAATCAAATTAGGTAAATATGTTTTATATTTAGATATGGATGAAATAATTTTAGGGAAAATGACAATCATATCACATGGAAGAGAATTAATCATTACCAAATCATTTAAAATAATCATATCACATTGAAATCACTAAATATCTAGTTAAATCAAATTGCATCCATCTGGCTCATAGACTTATTATTAACAACTTCTTAGGAATCTAATTGTTATTGACATGGAATCAATTCCACTACAACTCTCTGTGAATCTAATTGTTATTGAAAGGGAATCAACAAATCCACTATAAGTCGATTTCATTTCACTTATATTTTTAAGGGCTTCAAAGTAATTTAATATTTTAAGACTTGATTATAATAATTCTCTTGGGCTTGTGTATAATTCTCCATTTTATTGATAATTTGTATATACTCCTACAATTTTCTGTGTCAATAAAACAAGCATAACTGAGAGCTCCCACATATAAAACCTACACATAATTTACATCTGAAAACCGGAGTCGGAGGTTTAACCCTAAACCAACGAGACTGTACTATCTCTCCGCCACACTCTTCCGCCGCCTCCGGCCACGCTCATTACCATTGTTAACAGATTATCCTCTTTATCAATGGCTGCTAAGAGAAGAAGCTCTGACTCTGAAAACGAAGGAGAGGTCGAAATAGGAACAGAACCCACTAATGATAATGATTCACCAAAACATTTGAAGAAGAAAGCAAAGAAAGACAAGACGAAGAAGAAGAAGAAGCAAGAAGATTTGGCAGCTTCCACGCCTATTTCTGATAAGCCTATGGAGAGAAAGAAGAAGAGGAAAGCCATGGACAAGGAGAGACGGCGTTCTGAAGCAGAAAACGATGGGACTGAACATGAAGCTGTTAAATCAAGTGGGGACACAAAAAGTGATGATTTTGAAATAAGGGGTTCATCAATGGGTTTGCCTAGTACTACAAGTGGTGCTCTTCCGGAGTTTCATATTGGTGTTTTTAAGGACTTGGCTTCGGCTGATGAGTCAGTGAGGGAAGCTGCGGCTAAAAGATTGGTGACAGAGTTGAAGGAAGTTCAGGAATCTTATGATAGGCTTGAGAATAAGGAGATTTTTGAAGGTGGGTTTAAATTGGAGGCTGAGAAGGATGATGGGTTGGACAATTGTGCCCCCTCTGTGAAGTATGCTATTCGTAGACTTATTCGTGGTGTATCTTCATCAAGAGAGGTATTTTTTTTTAATTTTTTTTTTGTTTGGAGCTTAATAAAAGGTTTAATAGAAGTCGTATTGTTGTGGTGCATGCCAATTACTGCTATTTTTTCCAGCATAGGGGATAAGAACTGGCACATGTTTCAATGAACAATAGCATTCTTTGAAATTTAAGAATATTTTTGTTATGTAAAGCACTTGATTATGGAGTTTTTTCCCTTTCTCTGTTAATTCCTGTAGCTTTGTCTTTCATTCAGTAGTTTTGTTTCCATGATAATTTGGGTTTGCTCAAGACAGTTTGTTTTCTTGGGGGGCATTGGTGGCTGGAGCTGTAAGAACATGTATGGTTAGAATTCTGTCTCCACGATAGACAATTGATTTTCGTTGATTTTCTGTTCCATGAGATATTTCATTGAGACACTGCCTTGTATAATTGTTTGGAATAATTTTATTGCGAATTTTGTTGCAATAGATGTGAGGGCGGACCTGGCCAAAAAAAAAAAAGATATGAGGGCGGCCTTTTTACCGCTTAGTGGTGCCTGTTTTGGAATTAAGTATATAATGACTAACTTTGAAGGGTTAAACCATCTTCTTGTTCAAATTTTACTTCTTGTAGTTACTTTATTGGCTGAGTTCATCTCAAATGCATAATTGTTTTCTATATGATTGTTTGGTTAAAAAAAAGCATTATAGAATGTTTCATACCTAAATGTTGTTTATCAAAGTTCTTTTTGGAGTTCTGCTCATGATGATTCAAATTTGCCGTAGTCAAATATAACCTCATTCATTGCTTTTGCAGTGTGCTCGGCAAGGCTTTGCATTAGGTTTAACAGTTGTAATTGGTTCCATTCCTAACATCAGGGTTGAGTCTTTTTTTAAACTTGTTGTTGATCTGCTGGAAGTAACTTCATCAATGAAGGGTCAGGTAGGCATTAGCTTCATCAATTTTTTTGGTTCACCCCTCCCTTTGTTAGGTACTGCATATCAAGTTATGTTATTTGTGGAAGTGTAGGAAGCAAGAGATTGTCTTCTAGGAAGGTTATTTGCTTATGGTGCTCTGGCCCGATCTGGAAGACTTGCACGAGAATGGAGTTTGGATAAAAACACTTCATACATTAGGGATTTTATGAATCTACTAATCTTGCTCGCTGCTAAAAAGCGGTACTTGCAGGAACCTGCTGTCTCAATAATACTAGATTTGGTTGATCAGGTTAGTAATTTATGACGACCAGAGAAGTCTTTCCCTTGGAATTTAGTACTGCTAATCACATGCTTATTTACCTCCTATGTTGGTATTATTGTAGATTTTTGTGGGTTATGCTACCACCTAATCTGATGTATAACTTGTAATTAATAGAAAGATATGTTCTATTAGTTAATTTAACTCACGCCTTTGCCCCCATCCCTCATCATTCAAGGCTACAAATATCTCTCTCCACTGAGGTATTTGTTTATGTCCATAGACATGTAGTACCACTTGCAAACAAGTACAGTATATTAGTTCAAGAATGAAATAGTGCATCACTGGAAAGTGTCTATACCACTGGTTGGCCTCTTGTCATGGGATCATGCTCTGGATACGGAGAAGGCTTGTACATTCATGTGGATTGGCTTGTTTACTTGGTTTATTCTCTCCAACTTATTGTGGTCTTTTCCTGTTCTCTGAAAACTTCAATTTTCCGTAGTCTTTATTTTTTTTCTTGGTTATATAGATAAGTTTTCTGTTGGTCTTGTACTGCTTCAGACCAAATGTTTAATTGTCTCACCTGTTTATTTTATTTTACGTTTTTTTTTTTCAGCTCCCTTTTGGGGCTTTGTTATATCATGTTGTTGAAGCCCCAGGGCTCCGTGAGTGGTTGGAAGCTGCTAAAGAAACTGGAAATCCTGATGCTTTGCTTCTAGCTTTGAAAGTTCGAGAAAAGATTCCCGTTGACAGCTCAATGTTTGGTGGGCTTCTGCCAAATCCATTCAGCACCAGCCAGCTCTTTTCTACTGATCATCTGTCCATCTTAAGTAATTGCTTGAAGGTAGCCTTTATCTGTTTGTGCTTGGTTAATATGATTTTGGATGCAAGCAATCAAAAGAACGGCTGCTTATGTATTTTCTGAACATGGCAGGAGTCGACATTCTGTCAGCCTCGAGTACATAGTGTTTGGCCTGCTCTGATAAATATTCTTCTACCTAATACTATTTCACAAGAAGAGGATGCAGCATCAGCTTCCAGTTCGTTAAGGAAACAAAAGAAGAGTCGGAAATCCAGCTCTTCTGAAGATGAACTTGCAAAGAACCTTAGGGCTTTCTGTGAAATAATTATTGAAGGATCCCTTCTATTGTCATCCCATGACCGCAAAAACTTAGCCCTTGATGTTTTGTTTCTTCTTGTTCAAAAGCTTTCTGCATCTTTTCTTCCAATTATCCTGTCCAACAAAGTTGTTCAGTGCCTGATGGACATACTATCCACAAAAAACTCTTGGCTATATAAAGTTGCGCAGCATTTTCTCAAACAATTATCAGATTGGGTTGGGGATGATGATGTCAGAAGAGTTTCTGTTATCGTAGCTCTTCAAAAGCACAGCAATGGAAAATTTGACAGTGCCACGCGGACAAAAGTTGTTAAAGATTTAATGTCACACTTCAAAACAGAACCTGGTTGCATGCTTTTTATTCAGAACTTACTGAATCTGTTTGTGGATGAAGGTAATGCTCAGGAAGAACCCTCAGATCAGAGTCAAACAACAGATGAAAACTCTGAAATATGTTCATTTGAGGAAAAGGATTCTCCTGGGACCACTGGGAATTCTGACTTCTTGAAGAGTTGGGTTATAGAATCCCTTCCAAGTATTTTGAAATATTTGAAGCTGGATCATGAAGAGAAGCTTCGAGTGCAAAAAGAAATCATGAAATTCCTTGCTGTTCAGGGTCTATTCACTGCATCTCTTGGCACTGAGGTGACTTCATTTGAGTTACAAGAGAAGTTTATGTGGCCAAAATCTCCCACATCAAGTGCTCTTTGTAAGATGTGTATTGAACAACTTCAGATGTTATTGGCAAATGCCCATAAGGAGGAAGGCTTACGTGCATTAGCAAATAGTGTTGAACCAAATGATCTTGGTTCTTACTTCATGAGATTTTTCAGTACCTTACAAAACATTCCTTCTGTTTCGCTCTTTCGGTCATTAGATGATGAGGATGAAAAGGCAGTAAAGAATCTGCAAGAAATGGAAGCAACGTTGTCCAAAGAGGCAAGTGTACGTTTCCTAGACGTAAAATGTTATAGTTTTCTGCCTATACGGAGCTTGCTATTGCTCTGATACACGACTTTGCCAGTTTCTTTTTCAATTTTGGCTTTGAAACGTTTTATACATTTAGAATTGTTATCTGATAACCATTTTCTTGACATCACATATTTGAGCATAATAGCTTTAAAATCTGCACTTAGTGATTGCAACTTAAGTTTAGTACTGATGAAATATAAATGGATGTTAGGCCTGGTCAGAAAATATAGAAAATGATGGATTAATTTATGGTAATAAATACAGCAGTTTATTTTTATTTTTATGGCTATTTTAGTAATGTTTGTAGGCTTAACCACTGTATTGACAAATTGGGTGTATGATTCACTGAATCCATTGTCTTATGACTTATATCTCCGTATTATGTGTTTCCTTATCTATCTTTGTGTCTACCAGAAACTTTCTTAGCTATACTAGCTGTCAATCTGTTTAACTCTGCTTCCATTTTTTTCAATAATTTTGTCTGCCGTCAGTTCATGAAGTTACAACATATTTTTTGTAACGGTGGCAGGAAAGGAGCATTGGCCTTCATGCCGATACTAATAGATTGCAGGCATTGCAGTATTTGCTTATTCAGTTGCTCCTGCAAGTGCTGCTTCGATCAGGGGAATACTCCGAAGCTGCATCTGAACTTGTCATATGTTGTAAGAAGGCTTTTCCTGCTTTTGATCTTCCTGATAACTCAGGAGATGAGGTGGAGGTTGATACAGAGCTTGATTTCATGGATGTTCTTGTGGACACATTACTCTCGCTGCTTCCACAGTCATCAGCTCCTATGCGGTCTTCTATTGAACAGGTCAGTAAATGCAAAACAATGCATGCTTCATCTTCTGCTGCTTCATCAATTATATTTTCTTATGATTGCATTGGACAGTACAATATAAAATATTCATGGATCTTTGAATGAAAAACATAGGCTTTGAAGTTGAAATGATTATTGATATGGTTTAAGCGCCCCTGTGGCTTAGTGGCCTGGAGGAGTTTTATTGATGCTACTTCAATTTTGGTATTAAAATTTTCAGAACAAGGTGTGGCAGCCTTGTGCTTGAGTAACTCTAAAAGCCCATAGGTGTCTGTGAGATGAGACGTGTAAAGGGATTTTGATACTAGTCAACAATCTTTGAATTAACACCCCTTGAGCTTTTTTAGTTGTATTGCCATTGATGTGTAGTGTCATTGGCTACGGCATCCTTGGTGCATGGCTATATGTTACATTTTAGCGTCCTGATTCAGTAATGCTGTATGCTAATAATATGCATTGACAGCCTCAATGATATTTTATGTGAATGGCAGCCAGGTATTATAGACTTTAGTTTTAGCACTCATGAACATTCCTTGATTTCAGTTTCATTGATATGATCCTTCCGTTCAAGGTGGAGCTTGGTTTTGTTCTGAAGGGTCCCTATTTTAATGTATACCCAATTTCATATTTTATTATTCAAGACCATGATTTACATTTTCTGTTTGTAGGTATTCAAATATTTTTGCAGTGCAGTTACTGATGATGGATTAATGAGGATGCTGCGGGTCATCAGAAAAAGTCTAAAACCTGCCAGACATCCGGGTGGAGAGAATGAAGATGATGACGATGACGAAGAGGATGATGACTTTATCAATATTGAAGATGAAGAAATTGATCAGGATGAGATGGGTGAAACAGCCGAGAGTGACGGGCAAACAGATGACTCAGAGGCAGTAGTGGCGGTTGAAGAAACGGGTGATGATCATCCTGAAGCTTCTGATGATTCTGATGATGGTATGGATGATGATGCTATGTTTAGAATGGACACATATCTAGCCCAGATTTTCAAGGAGAAAAAGAATCAGGCTGGTGGTGAAACTGCTCATTCCCAACTTGTGCTGTTCAAGTTGCGCATCCTTTCATTGTTGGAGATCTACCTTCATGAAAATCCAGGCAAGTCTAGGTTGCTTATACTGTTAATGTATGGTGGGCCAACCTTTTACATTCATTAGCAATAACGAAGCATAATGAAAATATATGTTCATGAATTTAGTCTGTGATGAAATTTTGGCAAAGAAATTGTCTCCTAAATATTTCAGTTATGCATATGGTATGCATCTGCATATATTAGGAATTAGTCACTTCGAGGATGTTGGGCGGTTTGCTTCAGAGTTGGCAATCACCCCCCCCCCCCCTCTTTATCTCTTTGATGTATTATTGATCGGCCTTAGTCCTGCTAACACCCCCCCTCCCCAAAAAAAAAACCCTATAAAAAGGACTCATGGTGGTCTTGATATATACAGGTAGGCCCCAGGTTCTTATGGTGTACTCCAATTTGGCTCAAGCTTTTGTTAATCCGCATACAGCTGAAGTTAGTGAACAGCTTGGACAGCGTATATGGGGAATATTACAAAAGCAAATATTCAAAGCAAAGGATTATCCCAAGGGTGATGACGTCCAAATATCCACTCTTGAATCTTTGTTGGAAAGGAATTTGAAATTAGCTTCAAAACCAATTAAAAGGAAGAAGTCTGCATCTAACCCATCAAAGCAATCGGCCTCCTGGAACAGGCAGAAAATGGTTTCTTCTCTTGCCCAAACTTCAACATTCTGGATCTTGAAAATTATCGATTTTAAAAAACTCTCTGAGTGTGATCTCCAGAGGGTTTTCCAAATCTTCCGTGATGTATTTGCAGCATATTTTGGTGATAAGAAGTCTCAAATCAAATCTGGATTCTTAAAAGAAATACTCAAGAGAAGACCATGGATTGGCCGTCATTTGTTTGTCTTCCTTATTGAGAAGTGCGGAAAGGTCAAGTCCGATTTTCGTCGAGTAGAGTCGCTTGATCTGATAACAGAAATATTGAATTCATTCTCAGCCGCTAGTAAAGGTGCTGGTCGGAATGTCCCACTTAATTTTCTCGAGAATACTATTGATAGACTCTTTAATCTAATGAAAGAGTTGTTGACAAATATGCCATGCAAACAAGGAAGGCAGGCAGAAGTAAGGAAGTTCTGTGTCAAGGTCCTTGAGGTCTTGTCTGCATTTGACTTAACCGAGTCTATTTTAAAATATATGACCCTAGAAGAGCGTGCTTTTCTAGAGTCACAACTTGGTGTGCATTTTACTTATGTTAAGAAGCTGAAAAAGAAAGCAAAGGATCAATAGGGTTACAGCCTCTTTATAGGTGTTTTTGCGACTTGACTTATCACATTCAAAACAGGTTGGAAATGCAGCCATTCAAATATCTGCTGCAGGCACCGGAATGGTGGTGGCCACTGGTGCTCACAATTGGACCTGGTTTGGTCAATTGTTTGATGAGCGTTTGGGTAAAAGGTTTCGTCACCAGATAAAATACAAGCTGCCCTCAGCTGAGGGGATTTTTTTTTTTTTTCATTATGAAACTTGAGCATTTTTTGTTTTATTGTTATTGTTGACTCTGTTGTACTTGTTTAGTGAAAAGGTAAAATGTTTGGCAGTTAAATGTCATTCAGGAAATGTTGTGTGTGTTGCATACTCGGAAGATGATCTGGGACATTAATTTTTGATAGACCATGTTTCTATATTTTATATAAAGTAATCGTTTTGGGGAATGAATGACTGATGAGGGATATTTTACGCTTTTTTAAAGACTTAAATTGCAGGTTTCAGTATTTATGTCATCTTATTGGAATCTGGAAAACATTCATATTCAGACTAGCCTTTTTTTTCTGTTTCAGTCAAAGTTATAAGAAGATTGTTTGTTAATCTTGCGGAAGCCATCTCAACTTTCACGCCTTGAAATTCACGTTCAAAGATAGCTCCGTGGATATAGGTTGGAATCTGCAAGTGAACTACATCCTTTTTTTTTAGTCTGAGAACGTCTATTAAAAAAAATATCACAAATTGATTTAATTTAAAAGTATACTCAACTTCATGATAAAATTTACATGTTAGTGTTAAAACTAAGCCTCTAATTTCGGGTTAACGCTTGTGTGTAAAGTTTCTATTTTTGGTTGAAATCTTTCTTTCTAATTTATAGTCGACAGTGGATGGAATGGAAGGCTCTTATTTTAGTCTCCTTAGACATACAAGTGTTGGAGCTCTGCTGTTGGCAAATGCCAAATATCAAATGGAATATTGAACCTAAATCCACAAATAATGATGAAGTTTGAAGACCCATTATAAGGCGACAAATTATAGGGCAGCCAAAGTAACCAAGCACCAGGCAAATTTAACTTAAATACGATATATATTTTCTAATCTAAGCAAGTAGTCAGAAACACGTTATTACCCTATTTTGTGAATACGTGTTGATCCTAAATTGGAAGACATAGAAGGATGATTCTTCGTATAAAAGGCTAACAAGAATTTCAAGCTCTCCACTCCACACAGTCTCCTGTCACATTGATTAGATAGAATCAGTCACTGAACTAAAAGCCAACAAGGAATTCGAAGAGGCTTGGACAAGAACAGAGTTTCATAACTAGAACTCTGAGCTTCTGAGAAGGAGAGTGTATTGTGCATTTAACGCCCTGGCAAAACTAATACATGGCAGCGAAAAAGCTGTGGAGTTGAAGTCCTTATTGAATCAGAGATTTTGGGGGAATGGGGCAAATGGTGATAGAGCATAATAATTATGTTTTCAGTCAAGACATTGAATTAGAGAAAATATTCAAAATGAAGGTGGAGTTGTGAAAGATTGATCCCACTATAAATGCTCTCCACCCAACCCTGTATTTATTTCTTGTTGGCTTAGCTGGACATATACGTATTGAGATTTAATTCATTTGATGGGTTTTCTTTGCTCCAATTTTTAAAACATGGGTTTTCTTTTCTGCTTTTCTTCATCGAGTAGGGGTGCTGCATCACGCTACTACATGCAAGAATTGGAAAATTTGACCCTTTTAACAAATTAATTAATTGATACCAACAACTCTAACTTGCAGATCCGCAAAAAGGATCTTCCCCAGTAAGATGATCCATCCATCTATTCACCGTAGGTAATGTGTACAAGTAACTCAAAAGGCACCAATTCTGTTCACTCTATTCCTAGGTTCTGAAGCAACTATCCTAATTTTCACCACTTATCATTCTAACTTTTTTTTTTCTGATCTACACATTGGTTTAGTTTTATCTCTCCAACTATCCTGTTCTCCGGCGCCATTTCTCTTTTTACACTTAGGTCAATCCACAACCCTTCACAGCAGGAACTCAGCACGACAATCCAATCAGCAACCACCAAAATACAAATCTTCAAGCAATACCCAAAAGCCCCTGAAAATCGCATTCATGTGCATCAGCCTGTTACAATATACCAGCATCGAAGAAAGCAAATGTAGGAACCAATCCTTCATCCGCCAACCCCCCACATTCAATCTTTGATCATCATTTGTCTAAAGAGCCCTGCTGCTGCTGCTACAAGTGGCCATTATCTGCTTCAGAATCACTCCCGGAAGAACTCCCTGAGTCAGAATCTGCATAACAGGAATGGAATTGCTAAGCCTTTGGCCCAACAAAAGATGACAACAGTTGACCAGAAATAACAAGGAATTGAATTGTGGCTTAGTACCGCTAGATGAAGAGGAATCACTACTTGAACTGCTGGAGCTACTAGAACTACTAGCTGCATGACCTCCAACACCATCTTTATCTTTCTCAATCTCCACTGGGGGGAAATTACTCATTGGCATCTCATCTCCAATATCTACATCCTCGTCCCCAGCTTCCATTTTCTTTAACTTCTTGACCTCAGGCGCAGAGTCAGCCTTTTCACTCGTAGGCAAATCCTGTGATACCAATGGCAATGAATTAGAATCAGCACATAGGCAAAAACAAAAAACAAAACTTTATCATACACAATGTAAGATGGACAGGACTTACCCCATTGCCTCTACTTGAAGCAGTATTATTGTTAGCCATGAGTGCCTGCCTCTTAATCTTGCTCATCATCTTTTTCCAATTAGTAACTAATCGGTCAAGTTCCCAAAGGGTTTCTGTGTCAACAGCCTCAATATCAAGCTCAATCTCATCCCCATCCTGCTTCAAATGCCCATTCCTCTTCCTTATAATCTGCACCACTTGCTCCATCTTCTCCGGTGGCAAACTCTGCAACCCAATCCCTAACTTGTGCTTCTCCTCAAGACTCATATCCCTCTTATTCGGATCCTTCGCCTTCGGCTTCGGTTGCTTCACAGGCTTCACCGGAGGCGCCCGCATTGGCGACGGAGTCCGCACCGGAGACTGCAACAATGGCGGGTTCGAAGAACTCGCCGGCGCCGCCACCGAGTCCGGCTGAGGAGGAATCAAAGCCATACTGTCCTTCTTCTTAACCCTCTCCGGCTCAGCCTGATTCCACGAACTAGCCTGCAATTCCTCATCATAAACCTGCTCTTCTCGGAGCAAATCCTCGAACTTATCGTGCAGAGGCCGGTATAGCTCCTCGAACCTCGCCAGAAGCTGTTCAGCCATGACGAACACATCATGACCCTTAGGGTTATAAGTCAATGCGTTGTTGAAAGTCAATCTCACATCAGAAGCGAAATCAGCCGGCGTCTCATAAGCATTCTTCGCAAGATTCGACTTCACAGTGCCTAGATCCATCGGCCGCTTGATGATATCGTAGTAATCGTGAAGACCCATCCCCACAACATCCACCGGAACATTGAAAATCCACCCGTGCTTATGTTTCATCAGCTTTTGCAAAACCTGCCCACAAGCCCTCATCAAATTCCCAATATCCGAATGCGACCGTTTCAAATCCTTACCGATATTATTCGCCGACGACGGCAACGGTCGTTTGGTACCGGAAAACTTCTTGCTCGCCGCCGCAGCCGAAGCCGATTTCTTCGACGACGGAGGCGGCGCCGGCTTCAATTCCCCGGACTCGATTCGACTTTTCAGTTGCCGAATCTGCTCGAGCTCGGCGATTAGACGGAGCTTCAGCTCTCCGAGCTCCTTCTTCGTCGAAGACGCGATGTTGAAGGTCAAGAATTGAGAATTATTCGACTCGTTCGATCGCCAATTGATGGAGGAAGCATCGTCTGAAGCGGATTGAGTCCTCTTGTTGTTGTTGCCGATTTTATGCTTAGGGTTAGGGTTTGAGAATGGTACTTTTCCCATGAGTCCTCCTGCTCCACCGCCTTTATGCTGCGGCCAATTCGGTTCGTTACGGTTGACTATGACGGCGGATGCCATGGAAGATCGAAGAAATCAAGGTAATCCTTCACGATTACACCGATTCTCCGGCATCAATTCATCAATGCAGGTTGTAAACAACATGAATCACCAGGACAACTGATTACACGCGCCGAATCACCTCACACGCGCCGGAATTTAATCTCACGCGCCGCCGATCAATCCCTCAGATTCTCAAAAATCGAAGAAGAAGAAGAAAGAGAGGAAAAACGTCGATAGGGTTTCGAATTTTCGTTTTACCCTAATTTTCTGAGCGAGGAACTAGAGGGGGCTAGGGCCGGTTCTTAAAGGCAATGCGATCTGCCCGTTGGGATTTCGGGCAGATTTTTCGCCGTTGATTTTTTCTCGGTCTAGATCTGACGGTTTGTGATGGTTTCTATGATGTCCTAGGAACTGACCGTAAGATCTGGCACGAACGGTGTGGATCGTGATGTTGATCCACGTGGGTGGATATTGACCGTTTGATCTTGGGATGATGATAGATGATGAGGTGGTCTTTCGATTTGGGTTCTAGTTTGAAGTTTGAAGTGAATTTGGGCTGAATGTGACGTGGCATGAATAAATTAAACTGGCCTTTTTAAGAATTGGACTGAATATCTTTGATATTTTTTAAAGTAAGAATATAACTACCTATTTAAATAATATTATAAATTCCTTCTAGAAATAATTAAAAACATCAAATTACATATTTATCTCCTCTATTATGTTTTTATTTTTTTTGCCTGGGTATATATTATGTTTATAGCCATGTGATTTTAAGGTTTATATCAATCTTTTTTCGAATTTATTATGTTCTGTTTACAGAAAATATGTATTTTTATTTTATAATTTTCCAATGAAAATAATAGTATAAAAACAAGAATTAAATTATTTTACTAATAATAGTTTTAATTATATTTTTTTATGAATTTTAACCATTATTTTATATCAAAAAGAAAATGAAAACAATTTCTTGAGAACCTCAGATCTTATAGAGTGTTTGGAAAACCTCCTCAAATACCTCACATTTGGATTTATTTTAATTAAAAATTAAAGGGATTGTAATAAAGGGCAACAAAATTATCTTCTATTTGTTTTTAAACATAACTAGACCATGCATCCTGTGCCACGTAGTGTTAGGGTGTTATCAAATAAGAGGAAAAATTATCAATTCTCAAAGTTTTTTTTTTTAACCAAATATCATATTCTCAGAGTTAAAAGAGTAAGAAAATCATTAAAATTAAAAGATTAATTTAGAATCTAATGTGAAAATATTGGACAAAATAAACTCTTGTACCGTATATATCAAGTATTAAATTAATTTATTAGTAAAATCATGTGACATTTTTTTGGAAAACAAAATTAATATATTAATATGTTCCATAGAATTTATAAATTACCATATTTTTCAGAAACATATAATTAGATACAATATACACCGAGTGAACTTAAAACATACATTGTATTGAATCTGCCTTTTAATGAATTTAAATCATAACTCACAAGTCAGGAACAATGTATACGAGTGAACTAAAAACATACATAATACCGAATCCACCTTTTAGATGAATTTATTTATATCTAATAATTTTAGGAACAATGTATACTAAATGCATTAAAAACATACATATTGTTTTTTTTTTTTTTGGCAATATAAAAACATACATATTGTTGAATCCACCTTTTAGATAACTTTATTTATAACTCATAATTTATGAACAATGCATACCGAGTGAAATAAAAACATTCAGAGTGAATAATTTACTTTTTAATGAACTTTATTTATAAATCACAATCTAAGAATAATGTATACTTAGTGGATTAAAAACATACAAAGCACGGAATCCATTATCTTTATTGATAACTCATAATTCATGAACAATGATGCATAATGAGTAAACTAAAAACAAACATAGTACCTTAATAAAGCTCATTTGAAATGTGGATTCAATACTCTTCAAGTTTTAATTTGTCTAGCATACAATGTTCATGAATTGTAAGTTATAAGTGATTCTAGCTAACTTGTCTAAATAGAATATATTTTATTAGGGCAACTTGTCTTTAGAAATAATCATATTAAATATATTATCGGGCATTCAATGTGAGCATTTTTCACTAAAGATTCAAATATTAATTTACTAATTGATGATAAAATAATGGTTTAATATCACTTTTGGTCTTTAAACTTTTACTCGATCTTGTATTAGTTTTAAAATTTTAAAATCGGTGGTTTTGGATTTTAAACTTTAACTTTGGTTTTGTTCTATGAACTTTATATTAGTAGTTGTAGCTCCTGAACCTTATTTCATTTATAACCATTAGTTTTTGATTTTTTTTTAAGTTTTTTTAAAAGTTCAAAGACAAATAGCTACAAAAGACACAAATTTGAAGAAACAAAACAATCGATTTTAAAGTTTAGAAATTAAAACCAAAATTGAATGAAATTTCAATAATCAAAAGGAAAGTTTAGGGACCAAAACCAAATTCAAATTAAAGTTTAAAAACCAAAATTAGTATTAACCCAAAATAATCTTTTCTAATAGACCCAACCAATAGGGGGAGGAGCCATACTAATAAAATAAGGATAAAATCATAAAAAGAAATTATAATTGTAACTATTTCTTTTGGGATGGGAACGAGATTATACGCCCAAGCCCAACGCATGAAAAGGAGTAGAACCCGTGGATAACACCCGGATAAGGGTAAGGTTATTTTTGTAAATGAATAGTGCACCCTTGTGTTGTGTCTATAAAATTTCTTTAAATAAGCTAACCTTTCCTTGATCCTTTTCTTGTTTTCAATAAAACAAATTATATTCAAAAGTATCATTATTTTTTAATTAAATTAATTTTATACATTTTTATGAATAAATAAATTTTATACTTAATAGTAAACTTCCAAGATTAGAATAAATTATTCGACTAGACTAAATTGCTTCTATTACTATTAAGAGAAGGAAAAAAAAAAAGCATTATTTCCCAATGTGTAGAAAATAATTTTCTTTTGACTACAAAAAAGTACAACAACAACAATTTTATCTCATTAAGGTTGGCTATATGAAATTAACAACCAAGTCTTTGAATAAAATGGACAACCAATAAATAAATAAAACAGTTTTAAAATGCATAATTTCAATAAACTTTACATTATATTTACATAGCCTTCCTAATATTTAGTTCTTTGTAAAGAAACCCAGTAAACTATAATACTTAACCCAAACAACTCTCCTATGATTGGTTATATGGGATTTCATATACAGAAAGTACATTTAATCCAATTAAAATAATAAAAATCATTAAATATGGCTACAAAAATATAATAAAACGAATATAAATATTTCTCCCACTTTATCTCTCTTTTCATGCCAAGCTTTTGTTTAGAACTTTCTGATCATTGTAATTATTAGAATTAATGTCAAAATTTGCCCTAAAAATTAACATTTAGAAGAAATATTGCCCTAAATTTTTTTAGAAGTAATGTTATTTTAAAAGTTTTCAAGTCATAACAATTTTGCTACTGGTTTCATTCAAGTGAAATTGTCTTAGTTGATCAAATATATTGAACAAATTTGTCTCAAAAGTTATCAATAAGAAGAAATGTTACTTTGAAGTTTTTAAATCATCATAACAACTTTATCCCGATTGATGTTTAAGTTAATTTTCACTGTAATTTGAGTAAATATCTAGCAAGTCTACATGTCACCCATTTAATTTTTTCCTAGATATATTTATAACAAAAACATTTTAAAAATCATCCCATCTAAAGGATTAAAGAAAATCAAATGTTCGTAAAAGCATTTTATGCAGTGACTCGTGAAGAGAAAATCAAAGAGGTACCTGTTTATTCTAGCATCCATGGATACGATAGTAGAGGGTTTTTTATAACCTTGTTCTCAACAATCTCCCTCAATGTGTCCTATATCAAATAATCGAATCTTTTCTTCATTACACTTTTGGCAAATATGAGCTCCTCCGGCATTTATAGCTCAATCTTCATCACAATTGTTTAAGATGTCAACTCATCATATTTGATCATATTCGATTAACCTTGTCTATAATGGGTAGGGTGGTATATTTCCATTATTTGAAATCTTCCAAGGACTTATTGCTCATAAGTAGATGACAAGTAAACATATTAGTTTCAACATATATAGTCTACTAACTCTCAAACTTAATTTGGATAACGATCAAAGTGAAATTACTAAGCTTTTTTTGGAAAATATTGCTCATTATAAAACTTCCGTAACATTGCTTCTATGTGACATATGCAAAAAATGATCTGATTTTGAGAAGTGAGCTTCAGGAAACTGTATCATCGAGTACTAATAGTGCATCTTTGTTGAAATCAAGGTCACATTAACCTGAAATTGCAATAACGATGATGATGATGATTAGTTAAAATAAACTATACACACACATACACACAGTAATAATAACACCAAAATGTCTACAATACAAATTTTAATATACTCTACATCAAGGTAAAAGTTAAAAAAATATATACATAATACATATCTATATGCATGGTATTTATCGCTAACGTTTTAAAAGTCAATTGGATGTATGTCAAACCAGAAAAACTCGTGAGTCTAGTTTTTCTTTTCATGATTTAAAGTTCAAACCATTAAACGGTTGGTTGAATCATTGGGGTAATAATTAATAATTATTTTCAAACTCATACTCATGAGTTTACTCTTGAATTTTACCCTTTATACATTTTTACCTAATCAAGACGTGTTACGAGTCATTTAAATTAGAATAAGTTGTAAATTCGATTAATTTCACAAGTTTACACATCGGTTATATTGTTTTTACGTTTCCACCTTATGAAATAATCTTGTTAACTTGCTCAAAATATTATGTTAACTATTTTTATTTGATCATATTCAATGAATTTATGTATAAATTTTATAGAAATTTCTTTATTGAGTTTGATAAAGTATTAATGTTGATGTATTTAATATTAACTATTCATATTCAAAATATATTAAAATAAATTTATTATTATTTTATGTATTTCTTATTGAATTATAACTTTAAACGCATATTATTAATAAAAGTTAACTTTTACGAGTTTACTATTTGGGTTCAGGAGCCGATTTTACATTTTTATAATTGGTTTATTTAAACTCACTAATTTGACAATCTTGGTGTAATACTTAAATAAAATTTTAACAAATATAATTATATGTATGCAATACATACATACACATATAATAAATTCATAATAAGTCCAAGTGTTAATACCACCATTACAACATATGAATTGTTTTCAATAAAATAACAACATATGGTAATTTTTAAAATTTTTTTAAGAAAATTTTCTTTTTTATTTTACCCAATTATATAAGATTTTTTAAAAAAAAAAACCTTTATGATTTCGAATTTTATCTTGGATTTTTGCGTAGTACGAGTAGCAGCTTATTACAGTTCAATCCAATCCAATCCAATTCATGGAAAAAGGATTTTTTTTTTTTTTGGCGTAAATTAAATCATCAGCAAGTCGAGTCAAACTATTAGATAAAATCTGATTATTCAATCATTGCTGTTAACCCATGAATCCAAAGTAGCCACGCAAGGGCATTCTTGGTGATTTCTTGGTGATTAAATGGGAATGAATAAATAAATATATAACGGATATTTTCTGGGTGTGAAATCAAAATGTGCTATTTGACTATCTAATTCTTCTTGTCTCTTTGAAATACACAGTCAATGTACCTTTTCAGTCTGTCGGATGAAATCATTTTTTAATGGAAGATATAGGCAGTCCGTTCCTTAATTCTCAGTGATTAATGTAATAGTTAACCTTCTTACGTTTTTTTAAAATTTTAACAAATGACTGCAAAATTTGTATAGCTCCAATATATTACTCCACAAATTTCACTTTGTCTATGATGATATCAATTTATATTGATTAATTCTAATAACATCTCCAGTATATTTTAAATTTAGGGACAACCTCATGCATAGCATGAAATGTAGATTTGTTTATACTTAGTTATAAATTTCATTTTCTATACATTGATATTGAGTCATAATAATTAATCATATTATATTCGTATTACTTAATTATATGTATGATGGAATGAAATTATTGTATCAATTGATTCCTAATAATTGATTCATTATTATTCTTAATAATATGTCAACATATTAATACATAATATATTAATGATAATAGATTTCTCATAATTTTTTCTCCACTATTTGAGATTTAGATTTAGTTTATTTTTCAAAATCCCAAACTTCAATAGAATGTTAACAACCATCAACTTCTACACAACTTTTAGAAAAATACATTAGTGTATCAATGTAATTTTTGTTGACCTGAATATCAATGTAATTTTTAAAACATAACAAAAAAACTGAAAAAGTTAGAAAGAAAAAAAAAATTAGAAACAATTAAACCTAGTTTATAGAACTACACTTGTTAATGTCAAAGTGGATGTCTGCTTATGAGTTGCTTTCATATGCCTGCGACACAGTGACAGAACTCTAGACTAGAAGCCTAAACCTTTGGTTCCATCTGATCATTATTTCCTCGGAATCTACCGGCATTGTCACATGTTGGAGTATCCCATTAACAAGTCACGAGTCCAGCTGGAACATCACTCTTCACATGTTTGTGTCTCTGTGTGTCTATATATATATATGGATATACACGAATAAAGAGAGGAACCACAACACAACACAAACAAAAACTGCATTTCACACTTCCAACAGTTGAGTTCTACAGATGTATTAAAGCTTCCAATGTAGCACTAGCAGCAGAAACTCAAAAACATCACGGAACAGTTTTTCATTTTCAGAAGTGAGAAACCTCCAAACAAGGAAGGGAACACAGGGATGGGCTTGTGGATCAATCAGCTTAAGATTTCAGATGAAGTTAGTTAAGATCAGGCAAGGTAGAGAAACAAAACAGCTATGCTTGTGGGAAAAGGTAACTAGAAGTTAAGAACAGTTGTTCAATCTCAAGGTAATTGGAAAAAGACTTGAAGGGAATGTGGAAAAAATCAATGATTGATGGATGAGAAAAGAAAGGGAGTAGTTGATGGAAATTGAATAAAAATATCTGAAAGCCCATCAATTTTGGCTGTTAGGTGAGTTCATATCTTCATATATAAATAATTGTGACCCCATAGTATCCTCCTTCATGAATATTAAAATGGCAAAATTCGCCCATAGTATCCGCATCTTATGATCCCAGAAATTCCAAATTGCTGTCTCATATTCACAAATAGATCTCCTCCAAGAAACATTTCTGAAGAAAATTTACCAATTCTGATCAGTCTCATTCCTAATAATAACATCATTACCCACCCAATCAGCTTCTACTCCTGAAATTAAAAGGCATTCACGGATTAACTAATCACTCTTCCTGCCAAAATTAGGCTTGGTTCAGCAAGAATTATCAATCAAATTCACATACTCATCCAAGAAATCAAATCCCCCACATCCATCGGCAAAAGCCACGGAACCAAATATTTCCTCTTCCTTGTGATCTGCAAAAACTCGCGCTGCTCTTCAAGACTCATGTACCCTCTTAAGATCCTTAGCCTTCTTCGGCTTGGATTACTTTAAAGATTTCACCGGATGTATTAGAATTGACGATGGTTGGTGTGAAGAACTTTTCTTTTTGTTCTGGTAGCTATTGACAACCGACTAATTCGGACTTGTGTTAATCCGGTGGCTATCGATAACCGACTAATCCGCACTCGTGGTAATCCGACGGCTGTTGGCAATCGACTAATCCGGATTTGTGATAATTTGGCGGCTATTAGCAACCGACTAATCCGGACTTGTAGTAATCCGGCGTCCATTAACAACTAATTCGGACTCATGTAATCCGGCAGCTATTAACAACCGACTAATCTGTACCCATACGTAGGAGTGCCGAGTTGTCCCCTCTCTTGGTTACCGGAATTCGAACACACTTCTCATCTTTATGCAGAACAAATCCACCTACCAGCTCGAGTAATGAGAGTTTGCAAGCACTAGATCTGGTGATTTAGCATAAGGAGCTGGATCGTCGTCATCGATTATTCTTCACCGTATCTGGCTCGCCTTGAATCTAGAAGACACTGGCACGCAATTCTTCATCACAACCATGAAAATTCACGAAGCAAAATCTTCGAATTAAAGTTCCTTCCTCAAATCTCTCTAGAAGAAGCTCTTCAACTTTGGCGTATTCAGATCATCTCACCTTTACGATTTCTACGTTAATGCATTGTTCGAAAACGTCAATCGAATTCGAAGGAGAGAGAACGTTGAGAACATTATTAGCGTTTGGAATATCAGAGCGAGAAACAAGAAACGGCGAATTCGCTCGCTTGGCCGGTTCTTAAAAGCAAACAAGATCTGCCCGTTGCCCGTTGCCCGTTGCCCGTTGCCCGTTGCCCGTTGCCCGTTGCCCGTTGCCAGTTGGTAGTTACGGGCAGCTCATCATCATCATGCCGTTGATTTATTTTTTATTATAGATCCAACGGCTATTAGTGTTTTATCGAGAATGATGGCACTGATAGTGACGTGTTCCACGTGTCAGATTCTGATAGCTTCGATGGGGAAAGGATAGATGATGGTTTGAGTGGGTGGGGGTGGGCTCTTTATTATGTGGGTTTGAGTTTGATGTGAATTTGGGGTGAATTTGTCGTGTATTTAGGGTTTATGATCATGTGTGGGGCCCATTTCTGATGACGTGGATTGAGGCCCGCGTCGAGGCACGCGCTGCGTGTGAAGACGAGTGAAACGCGTAATTAACTTTAACACCCATTCTTGAGGCCAGACCGAAGGGTAGTTTGGTAAATGAACAGTACTCCTACATGACTATGCGCCCACCAAGTCCAGTTTGTAGTTGTCTCCTTTTTTTTTTTTTTTTGAAAAGAATAAATTAATTTATAAATTTTAATAAATAAATATATACTCTTGCTTTTTCGGGTTCGGTCGGCCATCTGAATAGGATAACACATTTGTTTCGTCTATGTGAACAGTGAAACTTATTTACTTTCCAAGTTTAATTAGTTTAGATTTATATCAATCACGAACGCACCAATCAAAAGCAAACACGTAGTGTCTTACGTGGAAATTATAAGCTGATTGGGTGCTCTAAAAAAATTCTAATAGATAAAAATATTCTTATACTCCTTCCATCCCATATTATAAGGTCTTTTTAACTAAATTATGGGTTCCCAAAAAATTGTTAAAGTTAGTTAAAAAGCAATAAATACATGAAAGTCACAACTTTGTTTCCAGAAATGCCATTATTTATGGAAGAATAAGAAAGAGGGTAATAATAAAAAGGAGGAAAGAGAATATATGGGAAATAAATGAAGTGAGAGAAAAATGTTATGAGAGCGAATAAAATATAAAAAGAAGGAGAAATGGCATGACTGTAAATTTATTTCTTTGCTTTGATAAGGGTGTCATCTCTCTCTCCTTTCATAAAAATAGAGTTGAATCAATTTTTTATATAATATATTCTAAAACTCTTGAACGTTGAATGAGAACATCTTTCTATTTTCTCTACTTCTCTCTCTCTCATTCTCTCTTATCTTCTTCTATTATTTATAACACATTATCAGCATAAGCCTCTAACCAAGGTAATCTATTTTTTATTCATAGAATCCTTTAATGTTATGTTCTTATGGAGAACCTGAAGTTTACCTTTCTATTTCTCTTCATCTTCATCTTTCTTTATATTTTTTCATGACCTGAAGTCATATTTCATTGAACCTGAAGTTCCACTTTTGCATTATAGTGTAATCATCATTGGCCTGAAGTCATTTTTTTATGGAACCTGATGTTCCACTTTATATTTTAATGTATACACCATTGATGAAGTCATCTCTCATGGAACCTGAAGCTCCGCTTTATATTTTAATATATTCGCTACCGACTTTAAAGGAACATGATATTTCACATAACAGTCGATAATTTTTTTTAACCTGAAGTCATTTTTAATGGAACCTGAAGTTTCACTTGATGTAGATTTATTTTTATGGCCAGAAGCCATATAAATTTAATTTTTCTATTTAATTATAATATGGCCAGAAGCCATATAAATTCAATTTTTATGTTTAAACATCATATGGCCAGATGCCATATAGATTTAATTTTATGGCCAGAAGCCATATAAATTCAATTTTTATGTTTGAACATCGTATGGCCAAAAGCCATATAGATTTAATTTTATGGCCAGAAGCCATATAAATTCAATTTTTATGTTTGAACATTATATGGCCAGAAGCCATATTGATTTAATTTTATGGTGAGAAGCCAAATAAATTTAATTTTAATATTTTATGGCCGGAAGCCATATAGATTTAATTTTATGGCTAGAAGCCATATAAATTTAATTTCTCTATATGGCCAGAAGCCATATAAATTTAATTTCTCTATTTTAATATTAAATGGCCAGAAGCCATATAGATTTAATTTTATGGCCAGAAGCAATATCAATTTAATTATTCTAGTTTAATATTCTGTGGTTAGAAGCCATATAGATTTAATTTTATGGCTAGAAGCCATATCAATTTAATTATTCTAGTTTAATATTTTGTGGCTAGAAGCCACATAGATTTAATTTTATGGTTAGAAGCCATATCAATTTAATTATTCTAATTTAATATTTTGGGGCTAGAAGCCATATAGATTTAATATTATGGCTAGAAGCCATATAAATTCAATTTTTTTATTTAAATATTAAATGGCCAGAAGCCATATGCCTCTAATTTATTGGAAAATACTATATGTGAGATATTTGGTATGCCTAGATTATAGGATACTTAAATATTTAAATATAATGCATACTTAAATATTTGGTATGCCTAGATTATAGGATACTTAAATGTTTGAATATTATCCAATGACAAATGTGTTTTTACACTAAAGTCACATTAATTTTTTTTAAATGGCCAGAAGCCATATACCTCTATTTTTTTTTATTATTTTATTTTGGTATTTAATGGCTAGATGCCATAAATATATGTTTTTCCATTTTATGGTCAAATAATTAATCTTTGTGATATGGAGTGCTTTTTGATGGACTCAAAGTTCCAATCCTTTGCACTCTAACGTTACTATCTTCAATGGAACCTGAAGTTCAGATCAATATTTGCAACCTCTTTGAAAGCTTACAGTTAGTTTCATTACTAAAAACGAATATCAATTTGATTTTCTATCTTTATATATTGCTAGAAGCTATATAGATTTAATTTCTAATTTTGAGATTATATATCTTATAATATTTAACATTATTAGGTGGCAAGAAGCCATTAATTTATTTATTTTTCATTTTTTTATTTTAATATTTAATAGCCAGAAGATATATAATTTTGAATCTCTTATTAATTGGCCAAAAACCATATACATTGGATTTATTTTTATTGAAGTCCTGCAGATCAGACTAATACTTGTTGAAATTTGTGATGCGAGAAGAGAGAAATAATATCTCTACATTTGATATGCTTTTGAGAAATTTAATAACCACATTTATATCAAAAATGAAATATAGCCATGAAGGCTAATGTTTTGAACCAAATTGCTTGTCGTTCAAGTATTAGCACAATATATATTCAGAAAATATTATTGTAATTGTCCTGAAGACTAACTTTTATGGAGATTTATATCATAATAAATAATAGTTAATTCCATAAGAAATAAATAAAGACAATCATGTTTTGTTATGCATTGTTGATTAATGCTCCTGAAGAGCTATATGAGCAAAATTTCACTTAACACTAAATAAAAATATTTATGCCAATAAAACCACATATATTTTATCTTACTAGTTAGTTGACCATTACTATGGCAATTATGTGCTCTTGCATTAGTAATATTTGAGCGTAAAGTTGATATGTTATATGATATTTGATCTAATAATCCTGTTCAATGATCCTTATTTTACTTTAGCATAAAGTTAGCAAGATTATTTATAGAAGGATGTAGATATATGTTTTTATAAATACATAAGAAAATGAGTTTGTAATAATTGTTGGCATAAATGTTATTCAAACTTTTGATGAGTTTAAATATCTCATATGCTGTAGTGTGATTTTTATGTAGTTTGATTTAAATTCTTATAAATTTTAATTATTCATATTTCTATTGAGTTTACAAATTACATAGTGAATATATATATATAACAGTTCCTGAAGAACGATATGACAGTTCCTGAAGAACGATATGTATACAACGATATATTCATAGTTCTTGAAGAACTAATATTTTTATTTTGTAAGTGGAAAGTATGTTTACATGACTCACTTGAGGGGGAGATTATTAGAATATAAGTATGAGTCATATTGGATGGAGTTTCACTCCTATACTTTCCATAAAATTCGTATAATCTCCCAATGAAGGTCAAATTAATAATATGACACGATAACCAGAAGTTATATGATAACAAACATGAAGTTTGTGGATGTATTGTTTGGCATGACCGGTTAGATTATCCCGGATCATAGTGATGCAAAATATAATGTTGAATGCATAATAACACTCGTTGAAGAACCAGAAGATCCTTTATAAATAACAAGTGTTTTTATGTATTGTTTGTTCTCAAAAGAAGTAAATACGAGAACATCACTAGCTATGGTTGGAATTGGATACGTGTACATTTGTACGGTATCAAATATATATGGGCCCATGTAGACATCATATGGACTAAATTAGTACTTTATCAATAATGGATGCATCTATAAAATGGTCATATCGATGTCTATGATCAACTTGCAACTTGAAGTTTGCAAATTTGTTCTAATAAGTACATTAGTTCTCAACTATGCAACCATATGATTTCCATAGAAATCACTAGTAATTGTTTATCAAGTTTTCAATGATTATATGCTATGTAAAGCATATTTAACAAATATATCTAGCAATACTACTATCGAAACCTCCCTGAACAACTAGATCAAAACTTTTGAGAACAAAGTTCCAATTTTAGAGTTGGAAGGAATGATTTTACACACTACCATATATAAATGCATCATGCCAACATAGTATTATGAATTCTCCCATTGGCTCTTGGTCAGTAGCCAGATAGTTTTCATCTTATAATGTGCAATATTTATTTATAGTGTTCCACCACAATTATGCACATAGATGGATATTCATTGAAAGTTGGGATAAATGTTAGATAAGAACCTTCTTCCTCTTGTTTATCTCTAAATGAAACAAAATGATGTTTCTAGAGAAAGTAAATGGATTGAGGATACTTATATAGCATGATTAGTTGGTTGTCATTTGACAAAGTTTTCCCAACTTGAGGGGGAGAAAATGAATAGCTGGAAGATATATCACATAGTATGCATCAACCTAGATCCTCAAATATAGCGATATGAACCAGAAGTTCATCAAATGATGCATACATAAAATATTACAAAATATTTGCCAGACGCAGTTACTGACCAACATAAGAATTCTTATATCTCATTCCAGCTTAAGCTCCAATCAGTTTAAGAAAAAAATGATACCATCCTGAAGCATGAGAAAATGATCGGTTCCAAAAGAAAAGAAAATGGAGCAAATAATCAAGATGATCATATAGGGAGGAAAGAATTGAGACATAACTATTTGTAATACCCCAGAAGAGGTGTAGGTACCTAAAAGAGAGATAGAGATCTCAATAAAGTTATGTCACAAGAAAAAGGAACCGCAAAGAGATAAAGTTGTCGACAAGGATTTTGATGATAATATCACGTGATCAAATGAGGATCTTCTATACAAAAATGTCATGAGATATAGACATAAAGATGGCTAGCTAGCAGGAAAGAAAAAGACGCGACATGAAGTATCATAACATAAATGTGTGTATTTAGCTTAAGCACCCGAAGTGCAAAGCTAGTATTGTATAAATAAGAATTCTTGTGCGGAAAAGGGGGGAGAGATATGGTCTCAATAATTTTTGCATAAGTTAATTCTTTATAGATATTATCTTGTGGTGGACTGAATTTCATGTCTTCTTAATTTAGAAGTCTGGCGATATATGAAAACTTTGTTATGCGTCTAGAGAATATGATCGTGACCCATGAGTCATTATAGTGTGATTTAGAAGTAAATCCTAGAAGGATTTCAAATATTAGAAGTATTATGGAGTAACATACTTATAAAGTCACTGAATCACATGCATGTATAGATTATATACAAGCATTTGAAAGTTCCTGAAGGATTTTCTAAAAGTATATGATTTAAATAATTAAAACTCCCCAAAGGATTAAAGTTTCCAGAAGCAAACAATTTAATCCATATCTCTATATGTTTCAAATCAACCTGACAAATATGGTATTATCGAATCGATAGATATCGATTGAAAGAAGGATATATTGTATTTAATCTTTCAATATATGTTCAATGTTATTAAGATTCTTGGTGTGTTTAGATATCTCTGGAACTCCTGAAGTGTTTGCAAAATATGAATATTGCTTAAACTCCTGAAGAGCTTGCAGAAGCTGAATCAAGAAAGAATTTGAAATGAAATACTTTGAAAGAACAAAGTGTTTCTTTATATATAAATCACCATGTGCTCCAATAGTTGTAAGATCCGTAAATGTGGATTAAGATCATTTTATACCTCAATTCGTTGATGGAGAAATTTTGGTCCAGAAGTACCATGTCTATAGAACTCAAGAAGGTGATGAAAAAATACTTGGTGTGGAAGTACCATATCTTTGTATAATTGGAGTAATTATATTTGATCTGACTAGCCATGCATGAGCCGGTGTATCATTTGCTAATCAACATGATACATTGATTCACCAACACGAATGAATTAGGGTGGACTACATCAATAGAAGATGGTGAAATCATTGTCCAACAAATCCGATCAAACTAAAGTTTAGCAGATATGTTTACCAAGTCACTTCTTGCTACAATATTTGAGAAGCTTACTCATGACATTGGACTTCGCAGACTCAGAGATATCAACTGATGTGGTCAAGAGGGGAAGATGATACACGCTGTACTCTTTTTCCCTTGTCTATAGTTTTTTCCCACTGGGTTTTCCTAGCAAGGTTTTTAATGAGGCAGCATTAGGAAGTGTATCACTAAACATTGTACTCTTTTTTTTCTACTAAGTTTTTTGTCCCACTGGGTTTTTCTTAGTTGGAGATTTTTAACGAGGCACATGTTTAGTCATGAACATCCAAGGGGGAGTGTTATGAATATTTCATTAATGTGGATGTCCTTAACTCCCATCCCTATTATTACTCTAGTAATTATTAATTATGATTATATTGTAACCCTAAAGCCTCCTCTATAAATAGGAGGATAGTATTGTGTATTCTAAAACTCTTGAACGTTGAATGAGAACATCTTTCTATTTTCTCTACTTCTCTCTCTCTCATTCTCTCTTATCTTCTTCTATTATTTATAACATAATACATTTATTAAGGGTAGTATTGGAAAAAATGCATTTATTATCCACATCAACTCAAATAGGACCGTATATTATGGGACAAGGTTATTCAAAAAATTGGACCTTATAATATGTGACGGAGGGAGTAATTTTTTTAGGGCGCATAGTCTGGTTATAATTTTCATGTAAGACACTATATATCCGCTTGTGATTCGTGGAACCACAAATGACATGACGAACCAGGTTTACTGAAGAATTTTTGAATAAAATATTGAATTTTTTAAAATTGTGTATACTTATTTTTATGATCATTTTTCATTATTGTTGGCTAAATAGTAAATAGAAAATTCATGTTATTATTGGAATATGATATATTAGTAGGGACAGTAGTTTTAAAATCTTCATTTCTATATAAACAATTATTGAAGTTAAAATTTATCTAAAATAATTTTTGAATGATTAAGAGTCATCTGCCTAGGTGTTAAAATTTATTTGATGCATTGTCAACTTCTAAAATTTAAAATTTAACAAAAAATATACAGGCCGGCTAAGTGTCAAAGGGATTAAATTAATAAGTTATGTAGTTATATTTGAGAAAAATTCCACTTTTTAGTGTTTTTACTCCATACAATATTCTTTTTATTTTATACATAAATTTTAGGAAAGGGGTTTGGCTCACCTACAATCCAAGGGCAAAACTCAAACTTATGATTTAATGGGGCATGTTCTCTTGAACTCTGGAACATGACAAGCAAATACTTTCTTCTGTCCACACAGGTAGGTTTCACCAAATTTCACTTAAGTGCACTCCACACAATATTCTATTTTGGTTCATTTCATGAAATGTCATTTTACCTTTTAACCCTAACACAGTTAAAAATATTGACAATAAAATTTTAAATGTTAGCACAAAATATGATTGGATCGTCATATAATAAATTTAATTTTTAAAATAACAGTGATTGTTATAAAAAATTATCAATTGAAACTAACAAAGTCAACATCAGATAACTGAAGAATATACTTTTTAAAATTAATGGATTAAATTAAAATCTCGTATAAAGTTATATGATGAAACATATATTTTGATTTAATTTAATACATCATTTGTCAACCATATCAGTTAGGAAATTATTTTTTTCCTAAAATTAATGTCATTTTGATGAATGAGTTATTCATAAACAACAAATGGTACGGCCTAATACGTTAGCAAAAAATGGTATGGCCTAATAAAATTTTAATACTCGTTATATATAGGGAGGATTTCAATTACTCACCTCTGCCCACATTTCATTATGTCTTTTTTTTTTTTTTTTTTGGACGTTGATGCATAATGATAATATCCATTATCAGTGAGTCAGATTTTAATAGGATGTCCCATGTAAAGGAAACTGCACCCCTCCAAGGTCAGTGAGTGTGTAATCGAAAGATTTTTATGTATTTTTCTCCTTTTTCTGTGACCTGTAATTCAATCGCTGGTCAACTCCAGCCTCCATCCGATCTTCCATTAATGGGAAACGAACCAAAAAGTGAGAATCAAACACACCACATCACGATCCCTTCCCAGGAAACCACCTACATACTTACTCTTATATTCACTCCCTCCCTCCATAAATATAAGTTTCGAATAATTACTTTATATTATTAAAAAAAACTATTTAAGTTAGTTGAAAACAATAATTATGTGATGAATCTAATTTATTTTCTAACTTTATCCTTATATTAAAGATAAAAGATAATGGTAAATACTCACTCCGTCCCATAATATAAAATCCATTTTTTTGAATGGTCTTGTCCTATAATATAAGGTCCTATTTGATTTTGTTTGAGTACTAAATGTTTTTTTCCCATTTTACCCATACATTAATTTTCCCACACATTCTCTTTCATCTTCTTTTCATAATTACCCTCTCTCTTACTCATTTATAAATAAGGGCAATATGGTATTATTCCTACACATTTATTGTTTTTAACTAACTCTAACTAATTTTTTAGGAACCCGCAATTCGATTAAAAAGACCTTATATTGTGGGATGGATGGAGTAAGAGATAATAAAGATGAAAGAGAGTGTATGGGGAAAAGATAAACAATGGGTAAAAGGAGAAAAAATGCAATAAATGCTTGGACAACCCTCAAATGAAGCTTATACGGAGGTAATATATGTGTGCAAAAAACCATTTTAATTCAAACATTATTGCCCTCTTAAATAAATTTCTCGTCCACCTTAAATGAATAATCAATACTCCCTCTGGTCCTTATTATAAGGCACCAACTACCAATTCTTACAAACCAAGGAATGGTAGTTGGGTCCTTAAATCTAGGCTTAATTGACCATGTTTTCCAACTTCACCCTTCATTAAATGATACAACTTAACATTTTAAACTATGAACATTCATTAATGACAAGGGTAAAGTAGGAAAAATGTAATTAATGTGGCGGTTGGTGCCTTATAATAAGGACCAAAAATTTTGTTAGTTGGTACCTTATAATAAGGACCAGAGGGAGTAATATCTATAACCCCCACCGTACCACCAAGTTTATGAAATGCAAAAACCATTTATGAAATGAATTAATGCCTATAACTCTGGGTTACGATAAGTATGGGTTGGATATGGATTGTGAGGAGCAGGTGGTTGTGTGGTATTGATGGAGCAAGAGGTGAGATGTGATACTTGGTAACTGGGTTTGGGTGAAGCTATATGAATGAGGCTCCAGATTCGTTCTTTCCTTCTCCTTTTTCTTCTTACTTTTTACCCATATTCTTGTTCTATGGACTCCAAATTTTAGGGCCAATCTTCTCCTCCTCTATCAATTTTGCCCCATTCTAATTCTCATCACAAATCCAATGACATTTCGGATTTAATGCATCGGTTCCGCTGTTCAAAATCGTTGAGGATGGGATTCAGATAGACATTTCCATCTACTTTCTATTTTTTTCCCTAGTGTTTATAATTTGATAGGGGAATTCGATTAATTGAATCTGAGTGGCGTGATTCCCAGATACGATTTGTTTGAAATTCGAAGGATTCATAATCGATCAGTTTCATTTTACAATCCGGATGAAATTCACGCACACATTTATATCCCTCAGTTTCAACTTTCGAGTTACAAGATAGAGGGAAGGAGGAGGCATTTGGGGGAAGAAGATGAGGAGAGAGAGAGAGGGGTAGGGGTTTTGTGGAATGTGGGTAAAATTGTAATTTGATTTTTAACATAATTAAAGTTATGTCCCTAGGGACCTTGTAATATTTACCTCCAATCCCACTATTAGCCACTCACAATTTATCATTAAAACGTTTATATAGCTAACTATGTTAGGAAAAGGAATTAACTTAATAAAATAACTAACATAGTTAGAAAAAGATCTTTTCATAATATTTAGATATTATCTTTTTAACTCCAACATCAACTCCAATCTCTGTCATTACAATATAATTTTCTTCCCAGTACAATAACAGAAAATTACATTATCCATGATTAATCTCCACATCTCATCCTTAAAATACCATACCATAATGGGAATTATACAATAAATTCCAAAATTAATAACAAGTTTATGCGGAAGCGTCACATATGCATGATCCTAAATGTGGCAATACCTCCTGTCCTTCTGGTTCAGAATATCTCACGATATCAGTGAGAAGTTCCTGGATCCTTCCCTTGACTTTCTACACTGCTCCTAAGACCTGTTAAAAGTTAGATAAACGGGGGGTAGCCCCAAAACGCAACCACTGACTACTCATCTACGTGTGGTGTGTGCTAGCAAGGTGTCCAGTGGAATATATATGTATATATATCAGTTCAACAAGCATGCTCAGGTATTCACATATAATGCATATCTTGGTCCCAAATATCTTTTCACAGTTTATAAGTGCAGAATAATCCATCCCAAATCATCTCCATGAATAATATATATCATTGATAATCACAAATAGCCCAAACGAATCTTAATAGAAGCGTTGGGAAAACATGTGGGACCAGTCGGGACCTTCCACCCGCCCCTGATCATCACGAGGGATTTTCTACCCTCCCTGAACCGCACCACGGATTAGAAGGATCCCAGTCCTTTCTGAATCCGTGAGGGGCGATCTCCCCTCTTACGTCTTTATCTCCTTTATTTCCCATAATATATCAATTAGTCCCTGTGGCGCAACAGGGTACCTCATCACGTGATGGCACAATTTCCAATTCACCGGTGTCACATACACAAATAATTTCTCACAAACAATACATAGATATGCAACACCACAATCTGGCACCAGGCCTTCCAGTATTTTCAGAATATACATATATATGAAATAGTTTCCAAAATCATATATATTTCGGTTCAAAATATTTCAAATCACAAATTTATGCCATTCCAAAATAATACTCCACAGGACATTATATTATGAAAAATAATAATATTTCAAGATCTCATTTCCATATCTCATCAATCATCAATTGATAATCATATCTCAACTGTGATTCAAAATCTCATCTCCATATAACATCATAATTGTCAAATAATAATATTTCAAATTACTTACTAACACTACACACACACATAAACAAGCAGAAAGCGGTTACCTGATAGCTGGCACCAATCTCACAATAGTGCAGCTCCCCCGTGCTAACTTAGTACAATTCAAGCACTACACAACCATACATACAACCACAATTAATTCTTTATCCAACAATTTTACATGTTGGAAAATAAATTACTTACTACTCTTTCTTTGCCCTTACTTATTTTAAATTTCTATTTAACATTTATTCTCCCTTTCTATCTCTAAAATTTATCTCTACTCCATTTATACATATATCCAAAATTATTTATCTTTCCAATAACTATTTATAAAAATTCAAGCCTAAATAAAATTAAACCTTATATCCCTAAATTATTTCTCAACCTCAAAAATCCATTCTTTAATTCACAATTTATTTTCCAAACCTTAATAAACATCTAAAAATTATTAATTTAACTATATACACCTCAGATCATCAAAAGCCCTATTCTTAATATATCCAAAAATCCAAAAATTCCCAATAATTAAGAAAACCTCCAACAATGAAAAATCTACTTAGAGAAACTCATAATCAAGGTCTAAGGTTCAATTTATTAAGCTTAGAACTCCTAGAAATACCAATTCAGACAAGGCCTAATTTTTCAAGTATAGAAAAACGAAAAACTAAATACATAGGGATGTAGATGAGACTTACGGGATTCCAAAAATGTACTTAGTTGACCGGAAAAAACACTATTCCGGCGCCGGCGAGCTCCGATAGGTCAGGCAAAGGGCTATTTTTATCTCCTTATTTAGGCACAGATCGGAACAAAAACAAGTAGAGGAAGGAAGTAGGAGGTGAGAGGAGTTCAATAGTGGTGTTAGATGGTGGTTTCTGGCAACGGTGGTGGTTAAGCAGTGGAAAGAAGGCGAGAAAGAGAGAGCAAGACGAGAGAGAGAGCTTGCAGAAGGAGAGAGAAAAGGAAGGAGGAAGAAGACGACGGGAGGAGTGAATGATTGAGGAGGGGGGAGATTAAATAAAGGAGAAGGGGAAAATTACACTATTGGACCCAAAATTTTCAAAATTTATTTTGAGCCACAAAAATTCCTTTTATTTTCAAAAATTTACCTACCCAACCTCTTAATTATTCTCTCCCACAATAATCTCCTTTGAACCTAAGAATAATTTCTTCCAAAATTTATTTTCCTTAAAATAAGGGAGAAATAAAGTCTTTCAGATCATCAAAATACCTCAAAAATTCCTCAAATATTCTCATAATTCCATAATCTCTTATAAAGCAATTCCTAATTAGCCCACTAATCCTCAATTAGATTTTTAGGATGTTACAGACCTCAGATTAATTTTGAGATTTTGAGGGATATGCCCTTAATTAAGTCCTTTACATGGAATCTCTAATTAATTTTCCCATTTTAATATCGTAAAATGTAATCAGAAATTGCTCTTTAAAAAATATTCTGACTTATCAATATATTTCTTCCAACAATTTTATAATATACTTCCTTCGATCATAAATTTATGACCTATTTGGGGAGATGTGTTTAGTTTTAAATTTAAGACCTCTTTATATTTTTTATTAATTTTTTCATAAATTATCCTTATTGATGCTTTTTAATAATCAACAAGCAAGAGATTGAATGTGGGAATAAAGATAGATAGTTATAGTATTTTGGTAATATAATATGATTTTAACTAATTTAACTAACATGTTTAATATAATAAAATCAAGTAAATATGTCCTAAATTTAAAAGCCAGGCAGTATTAGATGATTGACATTTAGATGACAAATGTTAGCATAAGAGTCAAATTGAGTTATCTTGAGTTGACAAGTTATATGAGACATATTTAAGAGGTTTGGTTATATGAAGCAAAATTTAGAGTAACTTTGGGCAATTTTGGATTAGCCATGTGAAGTATAGCAATATGGTCCACAACCAAAGGCAAAACAACGTTGGCTTGTCAAGGAATTAAATTTGGTACTTTTGAGTGATATTTCTTTTCTTTCTTTTTTTTCTTTTTGCCAACTGACTTTTGAGTGACATTTGGCTTACGCATATATACCTAGGACCTCAAAGTTAAGAATTGGATGATCTGTTATAAAAAAAAAAAAAAAGATAATCTAGTTCATTATTTGAACCTAGAAATGCTGAGCCTGGTCCTTTTGTTTTGAGCTTAATAACTCAAAATATAATTTGTTATAGCTAACAAAAGTTGATGTAGAGAATCGGCTCAAAACCCATATCATTTTTTTTTTGGGTTCAAATTTTGTTATAGACGTGGGGGCTTTATTAGAAAAAGATTCGTAAATTCCTTAGTAGAACTTCAAGTTTATTTACATAAAAAAGTATTTATGTCATTATGTGTGTTTCAGCTTGTGAAAAACAAAATACGAAAGGAGTTATTATATGCCATAAAATCCTTACTATAAGAGTTAAATAACTAATTTGTAAATATTAAAAAAATATTCAAGTTAGTTATTTTAAAGAAATCAGTATTGTTTTCCTAAAATACCATATTGAATTATTACTTGTATTGGAACCACTTCCTGATGAATATCCCTCTACTATGAGCAATGAACCCAAAAAAAGATAGTTTTAGGAAAATTTTATAAATTTGGGGACCGTGGATTGGGATTTGAGATACTATATGAAGGATTCAAACAAACTACTAAGTAGCTTTTGCATTTATTACTGAGTGGAGTGTATAATTTTTTTGAAAATGGTTCATATGTATAGTTGACCCCTCTTAAAAAGGTTGCTTAATGAAAGTCAAATTATATGTGAAATTTTTTTAAATTATGTTATATATTCCTTCCTTGAGGTATTTATCTAGTATGTATATAATACTATCTCCAATTCTAAATACAAGATTTAGATTACTAATAGTAAATATTAAGAAAATTAGTTAAAATAGTTATTTGTAAAAAAAATGTGTGCTCATTTTCCTAAAGTTTTCCCATAGTTGTTTGTATTTGAAACTACCCCTGGATTAGTACTCCTTAATATGCATAAGAGAGTTTGAGAAAAAAAAAATATAAATTTAGAGACAAATTAAATGGCGATATCATATTTAGCACCAAATAAAAACCCTGTATTGGCTCTTACACTTAGGGCCGAAAGTATTATACACAATACATGAAGTCTCAAATGAATGGATTTAACTATTAATGGAAAATCAAAAGATGAAAGAGAGAGAAAGAGAGAGAAGTTGTGAGAGAGTAAGAGAGAGATCCCCTATGATGCCAGGTGATGCTTCCCGAAAACAATCCCTTGATCGACCTTCGAGATATCAGGGAAGGCCGGTAATACAAATGACTACTTAGTCATCTCATAAATAGTTCGTGGTAGAAAAGGCATGGAGAGAGTCATGCTATTTATTTAAATTCTATTACTCATATTACTTCATCATCACAACATTTATCCCACAAGACAACTTTTCACAAATAGCCCACACGTGGCATTCTTTAGGTTCATCTTATAATTACACTCAAATCCACAAATAACTCTTTTGAGTTGTCTCATGACCTTGTCATGGAAGTGCTTTTTAAAAAAATTCGATATTCTCTTTTCAATACATTTCATATCATCATCATGAAGAACTTATATCTATTGGGGTCAGAAAGCTTCTCTTTCAAATCTCATTGATATAATTTGCAGTTGTGAATTACTCCTTTGAAATACACAAACATACAAGATAAATGGAAAGTGGTTACCTCTTATAGATTAAGGTGAAAACCATAATATAATATGTATCCTTGTGTTTGACTCCAATCATATCAATATACACATAATTCAATCATGTCACACATAATCTATATGTAATCAAGTTACAATGCAAGGGTTTATGGACTTAATCCCCAAACAAGGTTACTTGTCGAGGTGAGGTACACAGAGATTTTCCTCCTTTAGCCTTGCTCGCTTTGGCGAGCAGAGTTGTTCACTACAGTGAAAAAGGTAGAACTTTTCCTCTTCAATACTCTAGGTCGCCATGATAAGGAAGACAGGGATTTCCTCCTCGATTTCACTAGCTTGGTGCATTGAGGAAGACAGAAATTCCACCAAGAATTTACCTCTTCCATTCTACTCTCTACATGTTGATCCTTCAATTCAAACAATGATGTTCATGACTACTTCATCTCTACCTTAGGACAAGAATTTCATGAATCTGGGTAGGCTTGATAGTCAAATTTTTAGTTTTCTAATATATGCATATATACCTAGCATACACAAGAGTTGTCATATTTCCATTACATTGCAGGGAGGTCTTTCAAAAGTATTGTGAAAAAATGAAGGAGCTGGGAATAAGGCTATTAGAGGTGCTAGCAATAAGCTTGGGGCTAAATGAGACTTATTATAAGGACTACTTCTCATATGGGTGCTCTATAATGAGATGCAACTACTACCCTTATTGCCAGGTGCCTACTGAAGTCCTTGGTACGGGGACCGCATTGTGACCCAACATCAATTACTTTGCTTCACCAAGACCACATCGGAGGACTGGAGGTTTTTACTCGTAACAAATGGCACACTGTTTCTCTTGTTCCTAACATTAACATCGGTGATACTTTTATGGTACATAGTTTCTACCTATTCTTTGTGCACTCTTTACACTTTAGGCGTTGCTAAAATACATTATATTAATTGTTCATAGAGAAGGAAAGGTAGTAATGTAGGTATAAAATTTGATTTTGCAGGCATTAACAAACGGGAGGTATAAGAGCAACCGCCATAGGGCAGTAGTAAACAAGCACAAGGAGAGGAGGTCATTGGCATTCTTTATGTACCCAAATGGAGAAAGGGTAGTCAAACCCCCTTCTAATATCATACGTGTTGATGTGACAAGGAAATACCTTGATTTTCTCTGGTTGGACCTGCTTGATTTCACGCAAAGGCACTATCATGTTGAGGAATTAACTTTCCTAAACTTTATCAAATTCCTATCCTCTAAGCCTGACACCGTTGCTGCTTAGATGTTCATATATTTTGTTGGTTGCTCGACTGCTTCTATGATATAATAATGAATAAGATGTCAAGACAATATATTATCTTGAATTTGAAAAAAGAGATTTAGCCTTCAACTTTTTACTTTACGTTCTTTCATATAATAAGGAATAAAGCTGTCATTGAATTATTGAATTTACTTTTTAATATTATACTTTCCCATTTTTCTCTCTTTCTAATTTCGCCACTCAACTTTAATTTAAGCTTTTAAGTATATCTTTGAAATAAAAAGGCTTAAGTCTTCTGGTTATACTCATTATTTTCCAAAATCTTTTTTTGAGGATTTCTGACATGAATAAATTAAAATATGCACACACGAAGAAATTTAACTTAACGTAGAAATAGTTGAAGTTATAGATCATGCAAAATATAATAAATATTCCATGATAGAGTGTGCCTATTCAGAAGATAAACATACAATTGGAATGTTAGTTAATTTCTTTCTTTTTTATATATCAAATAGTTCATGCATCATGCAAATCCACCTTAACAATGAAAGCATGCCGTTCTCCATTGAATATGGCAACTATTGACATATTTTAATAGTACCGTACTTTGTAATTTGTACAAGTGTCTTCTCTCCGGGTACCACATAAAAAAGAAGTCAATTTGGGATCTATTAGCTACACTCCTATGAGCGATCAAATGCTCCTCCCCTTTCTTAATGTAAGTATTGACAATTCTGAGGTTGTAAGCCATACAGAAATCAATAATAGATTGCCCTTTATTATTAAGCTCTCCAAAGCCAAAACCATCATGAGCCCCTGCATGTTGTTCTGCCTCCTTACCTACATGTTCATTAAGATCCCACCAATAAATATAATTTTAACAAGTGGTATTCTTTGAACTAACCATTCGATAACTTCCCAAAACTATTCCGTGAGATGAGTTGTTGCCCCAACCTAAGGAGCATAATCACTAATAATATTGATTGTATCCCTACCAACTATCATTCTCAAGGATATGATTATGTCTTCAATCCTTTTAAGTTCCACCACATTCTTCTTCCACTCTCCATCCACAATGATACTGACACCCTTCCTTGAATCTACTTTTCCTATGCTACAAAGTTTATAAGTATCAAATCTAATCTCAATCTCATGAACTAGTTTATTAAGTATCCTACGTTTAAAAGAGTGTGGTCCCCTCTTGTTTAACAATCTATCCAGATGACGATGTAGCGGTTTTCACTCACTTCTCAATATACTCTAGCCATATGACACGTTACTTACATGCAATGACCTAACATTAATACAATTTCTTCGTTGATTCATGTTTATAAAATTTAAGAGGGTTTTACGCTGGCTGTCAGAGCCTAACACAACTCTATTCGTTTACCCAAGCTTGGAATCAGGAATAAACACAGGCTGAGTTAAATTTCATATGCAAAATAAAATTAACTAAATTATCGCATGAATATAACTTAGGAAAAACTATTTTGATACACAAGAGTGGCTCATTAAATTTCATAATTAAAAGATATATATATATATATATATGTAGTTCCAATAAAATTTATAGAAGGTATGTGTTTTATAAATAAAGAAAATGACTAAGAAAAGTACTAAATTTTTTTTTAATTAATAGTAATTTTATTTGAATATAATAATTAATTTACAATATTAAACAATAATTTTAACCTTTTGAAATTATTATAGGTTCATGTTAAACCAAAATTAAAAAAGGTGATTTAATTAATATTTTAAAAAATACACGTGTTTATACCTTTTTTATGCCAATAGCTTTTCCTGGCTATACAACAATGTCACCCTTTTTCCTGATCATATTTTTTAAGGAACTTTCTTGGAAAATTACTTTCCCTCCTTATTAACACAAATGATATACCACAAAAAAATCTTATTTTTTTAAGGAATTTTTCCAAATAAATTCCTTAAAAAAATTTGACCTTAAAAAAGGGTGTTGTGGATGCTATATATGCATATTAATAGTCAAACATATTGATCGTGTAACACCCCAAATTTTAGAAAATAGAAAATAGGAAATTATTTAAGATTGTAGGAATTTAACTAAATATTAAAAAGCATTGAAAAATAAATTTATGATATTTAGGCATTTTTAATAATTTTAAGGCTTATTTTCTATAAGAAATAGAGAGAAATAATTGGGAGATAAAATTTAATTTGGAGAAAAGAGATAATAAGGATTTATTTAAGGTCTTGGGATGGCATATAGAAATTAAACAGTCTTATAGATAAATTTATGAGGCCAGGTGTATTTTTAATAATTTTTAAAAACTTATTTTATTTATTAATTGAAGAAAAATAGTTGGAAGATGGGTTTAAATAAGGGAATATTTGGAACATTGGGGTATCGTTTAGTATTTACAAAGTCTTATAAATAAATTCGGAAATTAAAGCATATTTAGGGAAATTATTTTGGGACAAATTTAGGCTTATTTGTAAATGAAAATGATAAATAAAATTACCATTTAAGGGAAAAATAGAAAATAGAAAATAAAAAAGACAATATCTGCCCCTAGTTGGAAATATCTCCAGTTATAAGAGAAAGGACAAGATGGTAAAACACCTATTAAAAATATCAGTATCACCTTTTCAACATATATACTCCCACTTGTCCCATTCATTTCTCACTTTCCTCTCTCCCTCACCCTCACCCGATAGCCTCTGTTCCTCGTCCTCTCTCCCACTCTGTTTTCTCTTCGTCCTCGGTGGGTTCAGCGGCCATCGCCGACGGCTCAGGGCTCGACGGAGCAAGCAAGGTCGGACCTAAGTACAGGTGACCCTCTTCTTGTGATTTCTGCTCTCATTTCCTCTGATTCGTGCGAGATCAGAGAGGGAATCAATTTGGTTTCTGGGGTTTTGAAAGATTCTGAATTTATAAAAATGAAGCTTAGACTTTCATTTATGCTATTTGAGTAGCGATTTTGAGTGGGGAAGTGTGTTTGGCCGGTTTGCTCGAAAGCCCCAAATCGAGCACTGTTCACCGACGTTGTTCTTGGGGTTTTCTGGGCAGAAATTCAAATAAAAATCTAATTAAACGTGATTAGGAATAAGCTTAGGTGCATGTAGTGGCTGGGAGGTGTGATTTTTGAAGTCTGGAATTGTTGAGGTGTTCTTCATCGTCCCTGTTCATTCGAATTTCGTCTCCCTCTGTGTAGCTGATTTCTTGTTCAAATTGATGGTGTTCCTTTGTTATTTTGTTTGCTAATGGTGATGAAGGGAGAGTATGGATTGAAGTGGCTTGCGTATGGTTAATTGATCAATTTTCTTCTTTCCCATGCTTGCTGGCCGACGGAATTTTACTGCAATGGGGAAAAATCTTGTGATGCTTGATTTAGTGAGGTTGTTGCAATTTGGCTTTGTTTTGTTTGAGCCGTCTCTTTTCTTATAAATGTTATGTTAGTAATGGAATTGGATCAATAGGCGCTGATTGGATTGGAAGTGTAATGACTAAATTGTTAAGAATGATTTTTGTTTATTTCTGCCATGTTATCTTCTTATTCATGTTTTGATTCAGTGGGGAGTTGGTTTTGTGATATAGGAGCTGAAAGGTATTGAACTAAACTAGTAGTTGACATGATTTGTGCTATTTTAGTCTTAGAAGAGTATTAGGGGGAAATATTGGACTTGAATTCCTACCTTAAGTAGGCTTTGTTCTTATGGTTGTATTATAAATGAGATTGACATCTCTGAGGTTAGAGGATGAGAGTGATAAGGAGGAAGAGAAATGAAGGATGATTCGGAATGAGGTTAATCTGGTGTTTTGATTTATGTATGATGATGAATTTTCAGATTTGGTTAAGGTAAGAATATAATCAAGGACAAAGTAGAAAAGTTGGGGAATCTAATGATGGAGGTTTTATTAAATTATATGAGTTCATGATTTGAAATTGGTTAATTAGGTTGATTAATGTAATGGTTAGAGGTGAATTGATTGGTGTATGAGTTTTTGGGAAACACTGCTCTTGAATATGGAAGTTTCAAGTGAATAAATTAATTAGAGATTGAACAATAAGTGTTAGAATAATAGGTTTTGATGATAACCAAACATATCTTAGGCATAAGGTAAGTGAGTGATAAGTGTTTGGAATGATATGTCTTAGGTATGCATAGATAGCCCATTTGATCAGAGATAGATTCCAAGTCAAGTCATTTTGTCTAATCGATTAGAGTTCAGTCTAAGTTGTCGCCTAATCGATTAGAGACCCCTGTAATCGATGAGAGATCTTAGCCTTTCGATTAGGAGAAATTGATGTAATCGATTAGGCTCGCCTGATCGATTAGAGGACCATTGCCTAATCGATCAGAGTCCTATAATCGATAATAGATAAATTGCCTAATCGATCAGAGTCTTATAATCGATCAGAGAAGTTGGTATGTGTAATCGATCAGAGGTGAGTAATCGATTAGAGGAAGTTTAAGTGTAATCGATTAGTCTTGCTTAATCGATCAGGCGTCCCTGTAATCGATTAGGCACATGAATTTCTAATCTATTGTTGAGTGATGCAGGTTCTAATCTATACATAATCGATATGTAATCGATCAGCCACCAAGTCCTGTAATCGATCAGAGGCTGTAATCTGAGTGGCGATGGGAATTATTCAAAATCAATGGCTAAAGCTATTTTAGGCTTTCCAAGTACAGAGTGCTCAGACCTACTTAAGGAAGTTTACGTTGGACACAAAATCTGAGCAATATAGCCGTTGGAACTCACCTACTTCCTCCAGCGATAGATAAAGAAAGATGAACAAAAAGCAAAGGAAGTACAAGGGAGTAAATGCAACACAGGCTACATTCTCAACAGTCCTCATCCGATTAAGATCTCTCTCTCTCTCTGAACAACTCTCAACGGTCATATTTATTACACAAGCTTCAGAGTGAAGAGTATAAAAGCATTGAGAAGCAGTTGGTTGAATACAATTGATTACTTCATTAAAGATCTTGTATCTACTGCATTCAATTCTCTCAACAATCACTGCTCTCAAATTCTTAAGTGTGTAACACAATCCGTTCAATTGAGTGAACAATTTCTCTACACTTGTATTTATTATCCGAGTAAGGATTACTCTTAAGATAGTGGGATCTTAAGAGTAGGGTGTAATCTTACAAAGTGTAAGGGGGAGTGATTAGTAAGGAGGTGAGCTCTTGCTGTCACTTGTAAAGGCTGTCAAGAGCCCGTTTAAATCTTGAAAAGCTAGTGGAACCCAACTGCCAAGTTGGAGAACTGGACGTAGGCCAAAAGTTGGGCTGAACCAGTATAAACTGTATTGTTCATTAAAGTTTTTTTTTTAAAGCACAATTCACCCCCCCTCTTGTGCATTTCCTGCCTGTTTCATTTGGTATCAGAGCAAGGTCTTCTCAGATTCATCTGATCCCACGATCAGGAGAAGCAAAGATCTATCATGGCAGGATATGAGAATGTTCTCCCTGAAGGCAGTTCAATCAACAAACCTCCTGGATTCAATGGTGAGCATTATACCTTCTGGAAGATGAAGATGAAGGTTTTCATCAAATCATCAGGTTATGATCTCTGGAGGATAGTTGAAGAAGGAGACATCGTTCCTATGAAAACAGAAAATGGAGTTCAAGTGCCTAAACTCCCTCAGGAATTAACGAGTGATGACAAGGATGATCTGGAACTCAATAGCAAGGCAGTCTTGATTCTTCAAAATGCCCTAAGTCAAAAAGAATATTTCAGGGTCTGTCATCTAGAGACAGCAAAAGAAATGTGGGATGCCCTAGCAGTTGCTCATGAAGGGACCAGTGGAGTAAAAACTAGAAGAGTGGAACAACTTATCACTGACTTTCATTTGTTCAAAATGGAAGAAGGGGAACCAATAAGGGACCTGGAAATTAGATTCACTCATCTGATCAACAATCTCACAGCTCTTGGAAGGAGGATCTCTGAGGCAGAACAAGTCTCCAAAATCTTAAAGATTCTAACTCCTGAATGGCAGATGAAGGCTACTGCAATCCAAGAAATGAGAGGAGAATCTATGAGCTCTATCACTTCTCTGTTTGGAAGCCTGGCTGAATATGAAACAACCATCAAGGTTCAAAGAGAGCTCTATGGAGATAAAAAGAAAAAGAATCTGGCACTAACTGTCTCTGCAAAGGATGATGAGGATGAGGAAGAAGATGAAGAACTGGACGATGATGAAATGGCCTTTATGGTCAGAAAGTTTAGAAAATTCTTCAGAAATAAAGGAAGATTCCAGAGAGGTGGCTCAAGCAACTTCAGAAAAGATTCACTGAAAAATGTCCCTGTATGCTATGAATGTAAGAAGCCTGGACACTTCAAAGCAGAATGTCCAAGCCTCCAAAGATTCAAGGAGAAGGAGAAAAAGAAAGAAAAATTTCAAGGCAAAAAGAAAGCCTATGTTTCGTCTATATGGGGGGACAGCTCTGATGAGGAAGCCAGTGAAGCAGAGGAAGCTGCCAACCTGTGTCTAGTAGCACGAGAAGAATCTTCCAATAATGAGGTATATCCTGATGATCTATCTTTCCAAGAACTTCAAGATGCATATGATGACATACATATTGAATTTGAAAAATTGGCAAAGGAAGTTTCTGCTTTAAGAAAGAAAAACAAAGTTCTTGAAAAGAAAGCTGATAATTTTGATTGTGAAAAATGTAAACTGAATTCTGAAAAGTTTTCTCAAGAAACTTCTGATTGCAAAAACTGTGAAAACCTTGTGAAAGAAAATGAGAAGATTTTTGGAATTTTAAAGAAATTTACTAAGAGCACAGAAATTCTTGATGTCATGTTAATGAATCAAAAAGCATATAGAGACAAAACTGGTATTGGTTATGATTCATTCTCTAAGAACATGAAAGGAAATAAGTCTGTGTCTAAAGAGAAATCGTACTGGAAATTTTTCAGAAAAGCTTCAGATTATTCATCACCTTTCTCGTTTTGCAATTACTGTAATAGAAAGGGTCATTCTGAATCAACCTGTTATCCCAAGAAACATGGTATGTCTGGACACTATAAATGGGTCCCCAAAGGGACACATCAGCCTAAAGTCTATACAGACCAAAGGCAGCAAGCTAATCCCAAAGGACCCAAGAAAATTTGGGTACCTAAATCTGCTTAGTCTGTGCAGGTTTGTCTCAAAGCATCCAACAAAAATAGCAAGTGGTATATAGATAGTGGATGCTCGAGGCACATGACAGGAGATAAAGAGAAACTAGACAATCTAATCCTGAAGGATGGGGCCAAGGTTAGCTTTGGTGGAAATCAGTCTGGCAAAATTACTGGAAAAGGAGATATTGGTCCAGTTAAAGATATCTATCTTGTGGAAGGTCTCTGCCACAACTTGCTGAGTGTCAGTCAAAGTACTGACAAAGGTAATTGGGTGATTTTTGATTCAAATGAATGCTTCATTGTGGATAAGAAAGAATTGGCTATAGACAAATCAAATATGAAATATAGATTGAAAGCCAACAGGAATGGAAATTTGTATGAAGTAGATTTGAATCATCAACTCTCTGAAAAGTGTTTTATTAGCAATTCTGATAACTGTTGGCTATGGCATAAAAGATTGGCTCATGTTAACATGTCTCATCTAGAAAAGCTAATTAAAAGGGATTTGGTTATTGGGATTCCAAATATGAAAGTTAAATCTGATTTAGTGTGTGAAGCATGCCAAAAGGGGAAACAAACAAAGTCTTCTTTTAAACCTAAGAAGGAAGTCACCACAACTAGACCTTTGGAACTAATCCATATGGACCTAGTTGGACCAGCAAGAGTGAAGAGTCTAGGAGGAAGCCTGTACACCCTTGTGATTGTGGATGACTATTCTAGGTTCACTTGGACTATGTTTCTTTCCTCCAAAAATGAAACCTTTGATGCCTTTTATGTGTTTGCTAAGAAAGTGCAGAATGAAAAAGACAAGAAAATCAGCTCAATCAGGACTGATCATGGAGGAGAGTTCGAGAACCAAGATTTTCTAGAGCTTTGCAAAGAAAATGGAATCAATCATAATTTCTCAGCTCCTAGAACTCCTCAACAGAATGGAGTAGTTGAAAGAAAGAATAGGGTACTCACTGAGATGGCCAGAACAATGCTGAATGGAAAAGAAGTATCTCAGGTATTCTGGGCAGATGCAATGAATACTGCATGTTATATATCAAACAGAGCCTACATTCGGAAGGGAATGGATAAAACTCCATACGAGCTTTACAAAGGAAGAAAGCCAAATGTAAGCCATCTTAAGGTATTTGGTTCAAAATGTTTCATCCACAATAATGGGAAGGTAAATTTAGGTAAATTCGATCCCAAGTCTGACTCTGGAATTTTCATTGGTTATTCTAGTAGAAGTAAGGCTTATAGAGTTTTCAACAAAAGAACTTCTACTGTTGAAGAGTCAGTTCATGTAGTCTTTGATGAAACTGATTCTGAACAGAATATTTCTTTAGAAGATGAATCAGCCTTTCAAAAGAAAGTTAAAAATTCTACTCAGTCATTAACTCCACCAGATGAGTCTCATGAAGAGAGACAAGAAGATGATCCACACGATGCACCAGCTGGACCATCAGCATGGAAACATCACAGGGATCATCCACCTGAGCAAATCATTGGTGAGGTTAATGAAGGAGTTAGAACCAGGCATCAAACTCAAAATGCAATACATTTCTCTGCATTTATTTCTGAAATTGAACCTACTTGCATTGAAGAAGCTTTAGAAGATTGTGATTGGATAACTGCAATGCAAGAAGAACTCAATCAATTTGAAGAAGTCAAGTTTGGGATTTAGTTCCAAGGCCCTCAAATTATCCTATTATTGGAACTAAATGGGTTTTCAAAAACAAACTTGATGAATATGGGACTGTTGTCAGAAATAAAGCAAGACTTGTGGCTAAAGGATATAACCAAGAAGAAGGTATTGATTATGAGGAGACTTTTGCTCCAGTTGCAAGATTGGAAGCAATAAGACTGTTATTAGCCTTTGCATCCCTCAAAAATTTTAAACTTTATCAAATGGATGTAAAAAGTGCCTTTCTTAATGGTTATATCATGGAAGAAGTATATGTTGAACAACCTCCTGGTTTTGAAATTGCCACTGAACCAGATCATGTTTATAAACTTAAAAAGGCCTTATATGGACTTAAACAGGCACCAAGAGCCTGGTATGAAAGGTTGAGCAATTTTCTGTTAGAAAAAGGTTTTTCAAGAGGAAAAGTTGATACCACTCTATTTATTTTACACAAAAAGAAAAGCATACTTGTTGTACAAATTTATGTAGATGACATTATTTTTGGTGCTACTGATGGATCTCTCTGTGAGGAATTTTCAAAGATTATGCAGGGAGAATTCGAGATGTCAATGATGGGGGAACTCAACTTCTTTCTAGGTCTTCAGATTAAACAAAGAAAGGATGGAATTTTCATTTCTCAATCAAAGTATGTGAAGGAAATCTTGAAGAAATTTGGAATGGATTTATCAAAGGAAGAAGATACTCCTATGAGCTCCTCAGTGGTGATGGATGCTGATGTAGAAGGGAAGGACTTCAATAAATCAACATATAGAGGTCTAATTGGCTCCCTCTTATATCTAACTGCTAGCAGACCAGATATTCAATTCAGTGTAGGAGTATGTGCCAGATATCAAGCTAATCCTAAAGAAATGCATCACACATGTGTTAAGAGAATCTTGAGGTATCTGGTGGGAACTCAGGAGCTGGGGCTGTGGTATCCAAAAGGAACTCAGGAATATTTAATGGCTTACTCAGACTCAGATCATGCTGGGTACAAAACTGATAGAAAGAGTACCAGTGGTCAATGTGCATATCTTGGGGGATCCTTAGTCTCTTGGGCAAGCAAGAAACAAACATGTGTTTCTCTATCCTCTACTGAAGCTGAGTATATTGCTGTTGCAACCTGTTGTACTCAAGTTCTATGGCTCAAGCATCAATTGAGGGATCTAGGTATGGAGTTTCCAGAAGTTCCAATCCTCTGTGACAATACAAGCACTATTAGTCTAGCCAAAAATCCTGTACATCACACAAGAACAAAGCACATTGATGTAAGGCATCATTTCATCAGAGATCATGTGCAAAAGAAGGATGTCAGAGTGGAATTTATCTCAACACACTTGCAGCTGGCTGACATTTTCACCAAACCTCTAGCAACTGAGCCATTTATGTTTATCAGAAGAGAATTGGGAATGGTAAATCCCAATGAATTGTAAGTTATTTTAGTTATCAAAATTATTTCAATCTAAGGATGTTTTGATGATATTATACTAACTTAGGCATCGGAGTGTCAGATCAAAATTTATGCAGGACTTAGAGGCTCAGAATAGAAAATCCATCGCCTAATCGATCAGGTAAGCCTGATCTATCACAGGACACTCCCTGTAATCGATTAAGCATCGATTAGGCTGAAATGAAGCATCGATTAGGGAAAGGCGCATAATCGATCAGAACTGTCTGATCGATCACAAGGAAGGAGTAATCGATTGGGCATCGATTACTCAGCGTGGACCTATCGATCACAACAACCCCTAATCGATTGGGCGCATCTCATCAATCAGAGACAACACTCTGTAATCGATTACGCGACATCTGTAATCGATTAGGCGTCAACGGTAACATTTGTAACGTACATTTTATCTGACAGTTACTTACTTTTCTAAGCACACCCACTCTTATAAACTTGTCATATGTAACTGTAGCATCATTTCGCACTCTATTGCATTTTGTTTCTTCTTCATCTCCTCATTCTTCATCAAATCTTAACGTTCGAATCATCAAATCTCTCTGTAACCATCGTAACTGTACCCACTACTCGAATCATCATCAGCCATAACTCTCCCTCACCAGTTACAACCCTTCGAATCACCAATCATAATCCTTGAGCCCTCTACATAAACTCTTCCCATGGCACCCAAAATGCGTATTCCAAAGAACATCAGAGCCCAAGTCGTTTCTGATACAGTACCATTACCTGAAGGAGATCCTGCATTGACCTATAGACCTTCATCACCCCCTTCAAATCCACCACCCTCCACCTCTCAACCAACCTCTCAAATGGCCAAAACTCGTGGTACTTCATCCAAGTCTCCAGCCAAAAGCCCTTCCACAGTCAGAGTCAGAGAACTCATTTCTGGTGACACAATGGTTCCCATCGACTCCTCCTATGCCCAAGGTCCTATTGAAGATGCCTCAGAGGATATTCAGAAAAGGTCCATACAGCAAAGATGTGGGTTTGTGGATATTGAGTATCTTGACAAAAATGGCTATCCTGTCAAAGAATGGCTGCAACCTTATGCGACATGGCTGGGCATTAAAAATCATTATAATGAGCGAGTCATAAAGGCCTTCTACTCAAACTTGAAGATTTCTGTTACGGAAGCAGAAGGCAAAACCTCAGATATCAAGATTTCTTCTCAAGTCAGGGGTAAGAAGTTTTCTTTCACTTGGAAGGATTTGAACAAGTGGCTTCACATGGATGGGATTAATATGGCAGAGTACAACACATGGCAAACAAGGGAAAAGTTTTCTGATGAGCAACTCAGGCAGATTTATCAACCTACAAGTCCTATTGAGGGAAATCTCAAGCCTGTCCAATTACCTCCTGCCTACAGAGTTCTGCATTATGCTTACTTCAGGTGTATGGTCAACAAGGCTGGCAACTTCACACTTATCCTGGATATAGACAATCCTCTCTTGCCCATGCTGATCAACAAAATTCCCATCAACCCTGGACAAGTCGTCTGTGAGGAATTCTTGAGGTTCCAGAAGACAAAGTCTGTTAAGACTCCTCTGCCTTTTGCATCTCTTATTTCATTTATTCTGTGCAACAATCAAATTTTTTGGTTGGAAGAAGAGCACAACAAGCAGCCTCCCAAGTGTGATCTGACCACTCTCAAGAAGATGGGGTTGCAACCTTTTTGGGCAGAGTTCCATCCCCTCTAAGCCTCTACCAGATATTGAAATTGAAGAGGAACCCCCTACAGAAGAAGGACTTGAACCAGGGGAAATCCCTGGCCATCATCCTAATCAAGAGCCTCTGATTCAGGAAGAAGCAGCACCTGCTTCTCCTGCCAACTTTATTGATCAAGTGGTGGAAATGGTCTCTGCCAGAATAGTAGAAGAAATGGCCCTCGAGCATCAAGCCATGGAGGACAGATTATTGCACAGATTGGTGGCAGCTCTCAATGATTCAGTTGTCAAGTCTGTGAAGGAAAGCACCATGACCATCTTCAATGGGTATGATGCTGTGGTACATATGCACAAGTTTTTACACAACAGACTTGCTGGACTGGAAGAGATTCTCAGGGAAAAGTATCAAGCCAATATTCCTGGCCCTCCTCTGTCACCCTTTGATGGTTATGCACCACATCAGGTATCACCCATTCATCACTCACCTTCACAATCTCATCCCTCTTCTCCACATCTCCACACTCAACCCTCTCCAAAAACCACTCCTCCTCCTTCCAAACCTTCCTCACCCTCACAGAAACCCTCCTCCAGTTCCTCAGATCATCCAGACTTCCCACCTTCTCCTATCCACATATTGACCCCTGCCTCTCATCCCACACCCTCTCAACCACACTCTCCTTCCCCTAAACCAGAAATAGCCAAAACTTATACCAGAAAAGGCAAAGCTCCTTCACTAGAAACCCCCCTCCTTTTGATGATGCCAAAAAGGGGGAGAAGATATTCAGTGTGCCAACCCCTGGGGAAAGCAGCCAGGTTCAAGAAAAGGCTGTGGAAGCTGCCTCCATCCTCTCAGCTATAGCTTCTGAGATCCCTCAGATGTCTCAAGTTCCTGAGGATGTACCCATGAGTCAGACACTCGAGGAAATTCATGAGCTTGCAGAAGCCATTAAGCTAAGCATGGCAGAAGAAGAGGTTGTGGTAGAAGAAGCCACAGAGTCTGAAACTGAGGCCACTGTCAATATCCCTCCAGAAAATGCTGAAAATGTGATAGAAGAAAATCTGGGAATGGCCATGGTTTTGTATGAAGGGGAACCTAAACCCATTGACATTGATTTGGTGCCTCATTATCTTCATAAGGCAGATGTACTGCACCAGCAAGTGGAGGAACTAGAACAGACCTTGGCTGCAAGTCAGAAAGAAAGAGAAGACAGAGATACAGCTAGGGATTTGAGTCAGAAAATTCAAGAGAAAGAATCCCCTCAGCCTCTATTTCCAAAATGGGGAGTCAGAAAGACCTACACATATGGGGATCCAGTCAAGCCTGCTCAGAAGGACCCCATTCAGACTACTTCAGAATTTTTGAAGTCTGACAAGGAAGAAGAAGGCCCAGAGGCTCAGTCAAAACCTAAAAAGCAAAGGATCAAAATGACTGCCTCTAAGCCTGCACCTAGGGTTGCTCCTGCAACAAGAAAGAGCACCAGAGCAACCAAAGGAATTGTTATTGAAGAACCTAAGGTTGTCTCCAAGCCTGCAGCTAAGAGAAAGGCAGCACCAAAAGGGAAGGGAAAGGCAGCAAAGTCTCCTCAAAAGAAACAAAAGAGACCATCCCAATTGGATGTGCTTCTGTCCTTAGTGCCTCCTCCTCCTCCCAAGAAGAAGAAGGCTCCTGCTAAGAAGAAGAAGGAAGAAGTCGTTTTGGAATCTGAGTCTTCCTATGACTTTGGTCGAATTAGCAGTGAATCAGGGGACTATGATCTTGACACATCAAACTGGAAGGATGACACTGACTCTGACTAATCCATACTCCCTGCAACACCAAAAACTCTTTCACATGCATCATTCATATTTTGCTCATTTTATATTTTTTATATATTTAGTTCCATGCGTAAAGACAATGCCAGTATCCTTGTGATATCTGAATTATTGTTTCATATATATATATATCAGTTGTCTGCTTGTTGATCTCTATATGTATTCTGTTATTGCAATTATTTCTAATGTTTTGTCATCATCAAAAAGGGGGAGAATGTTAGAATAATAGGTTTTGATGATAACCAAACATATCTTAGGCATAAGGTAAGTGAGTGATAAGTGTTTGGAATGATATGTCTTAGGTATGCATAGATAGCCCATTTGATCAGAGATAGATTCCAAGTCAAGTCATTTTGTCTAATCGATTAGAGTTCAGTCTAAGTTGTCGCCTAATCGATTAGAGACCCCTGTAATCGATGAGAGATCTTAGCCTTTCGATTAGGAGAAATTGATGTAATCGATTAGGCTCGCCTGATCGATTAGAGGACCATTGCCTAATCGATCAGAGTCCTATAATCGATAATAGATAAATTGCCTAATCGATCAGAGTCTTATAATCGATCAGAGAAGTTGGTATGTGTAATCGATCAGAGGTGAGTAATCGATTAGAGGAAGTTTAAGTGTAATCGATTAGTCTTGCTTAATCGATCAGGCGTCCCTGTAATCGATTAGGCACATGAATTTCTAATCTATTGTTGAGTGATGCAGGTTCTAATCTATACATAATCGATATGTAATCGATCAGCCACCAAGTCCTGTAATCGATCAGAGGCTGTAATCTGAGTGGCGATGGGAATTATTCAAAATCAATGGCTAAAGCTATTTTAGGCTTTCCAAGTACAGAGTGCTCAGACCTACTTAAGGAAGTTTACGTTGGACACAAAATCTGAGCAATATAGCCGTTGGAACTCACCTACTTCCTCCAGCGATAGATAAAGAAAGATGAACAAAAAGCAAAGGAAGTACAAGGGAGTAAATGCAACACAGGCTACATTCTCAACACTCCTCATCCGATTAAGATCTCTCTCTCTCTCTGAACAACTCTCAACGGTCATATTTATTACACAAGCTTCAGAGTGAAGAGTATAAAAGCATTGAGAAGCAGTTGGTTGAATACAATTGATTACTTCATTAAAGATCTTGTATCTACTGCATTCAATTCTCTCAACAATCACTGCTCTCAAATTCTTAAGTGTGTAACACAATCCGTTCAATTGAGTGAACAATTTCTCTACACTTGTATTTATTATCCGAGTAAGGATTACTCTTAAGATAGTGGGATCTTAAGAGTAGGGTGTAATCTTACAAAGTGTAAGGGGGAGTGATTAGTAAGGAGGTGAGCTCTTGCTGTCACTTGTAAAGGCTGTCAAGAGCCCGTTTAAATCTTGAAAAGCTAGTGGAACCCAACTGCCAAGTTGGAGAACTGGACGTAGGCCAAAAGTTGGGCTGAACCAGTATAAACTGTATTGTTCATTAAAGTTTTTTTTTAAAGCACAATTCACCCCCCCTCTTGTGCATTTCCTGCCTGTTTCAATAAGGATTTCTAGAGAAGTATATGGTTGTTACTAGAGAATTTTACAAAGACTATTTCGTATAGGCTTATTTAGATAGAGACTGATCCTTTAGTTCTAATGGTTTTGATGCAAGGGATAGTGTATCTGAAGGTTGTGAAATCGATTTTTACTAGGAAAGATGTTTAAGCATGTGTGAAGAAGTTAGTTTTGTTTTGAATAATATAAAGGTTAGATAAATGGTTTTAAGAGATTCAAATTGATCAAAGAAGGAAATTAAGATTTTTAAGTATTTGTGTTATGGTTGTTTGATGTGTTCTAATATTTAGAATTTTAGTTTATGCTTAAAGTCAAGAGAAAACAGTATTCAACGGAAGTTGTTTATCGTCGTGGGATGTAGTTGATCATAATAGGATTTTTATAAATAGAAGCCTGACTTTAAATTGCTGATTTGGGATTTCTTTTAACTGTCAAACTTATAATTATTAAAATGTGCTTGAGGGTGATTGATTAATTGTAAATCCTGCTAGAATTGGATATCGATCATGCGTGAAGTGAACGGGCTTGATTTACATTATTGATTGATTGATTTGTCAATTTCGTAATAAATATGAAGTAAATATATATAGATGTGTAATCGACTGAGGTCTTTAAATAATGATTTTTATAGAAACTATTGGTCAAACATTGAGAATAAGAATGATTGATATAAGTAAATTATTAAGATATCTGGGATGATTAAAATTTTAAATAAACATGGGTAAAACGTAAATTAATCTAGAAAGTATTAAGTAAGTTAGGATCGTGAGAGACGTTGAATCATTACGTAAAAGCATAGATATTAATTTACTATTTATATGTCAATAGGTCTTGATAGTAACATAAGTTGAGGAGGTCAGTGGAAAGGAAAGGAGCAGATAAGCACTAAGCTTGGAGTTCAGGTAGCAGTTTATTTCATTACATTAAAAGAATTGCATGTATAATTTTATAATATCTGCTGCAAGTTTACATTATGCATGAAGGTGAGAAACCTTGTTAATTCCTGCATAGAAACTATTGGTGGTTCGCTACCCCTTTGCCAAACCAGTTAGTTATAGCTTTAAATGCTATAACGAGAAGTCCTGCAGGTAGAACCTCCACTAGTTAACAAATATATTGTTATCAGTGGCTGGTAGAAAATGTAGCGCAGAAAGTATGTATAAGTGTATTATTTGCAAAGTTTTATAAAATGTATACATGGCAATGCATGCATGAAATTTACAGTTAATGACATAAACTGCGTTGAACTGCTGTTTCAGAGAAGCCGGGAGATAGTGAGATGGTTGAGATAAGGCAGGAGTGCTGGAAAATGATTAGAAGAAGGAATTTAAGATTATGTTATAAAAAGTAAGGTTATCTGTATATGATGTAATTTTAAATTATTAAATTAATAGTAGAAAGCATAGAAAATAGAATTGTATAAGTTTATAAAAGGGATTTAAATTTCCTAAATACTAGAAATTAAAAATAGATACCCTAAGAGGGTTAGTGTACTTTTAATTGTTTTATTAACCGCTTTATTTTATAAAGAATTTTAAGTTGTTCCCATTTGACTGAAAAGCCCATTCCAACTAACAGAAAGTTGGTTTAATGTTTTAAAAGAAAAAGTTTTAAATTTTCTGTATTTTTGGGCTTCTGGCATTTAAAAGTGGTTATAATTCAATTAAAAATTGCTATAATATAGTAGAAAATTCCAGGTGTTACAGATCGCAAGTGTTTGCTCATTGAAGGGCAATTTTACCCCATTTTTGAAACTTCTAGGGTAAAATTGACCCCTAAAAAGTTTAAGATACCCAGTGCCAATTCGTTGATATGTTTTAATCGTTTTAAGCCCCTGTCTTGAAAAACAAAATGCAAGAAAAAAGACAAAAAGTTCCGTGTTTTGAAGAATTCTTAGGTGAACCCTGTTTGCCATGTTATTTTTGTTTTGACCAATTATAAGCAAACACCTTAAGTGTAACATCCTAAAAAGTTGATTAAGGATTTGTGGTAAATTATTAATTAATTTGGGGATTAATTAAGGAGTTTTGGGAGTTCTATAAATATAATTGCGGAAAATGGAGTATTTTGGGAATTTTTAAAGGCCTAGTTTGTCCCTTAATTTGGGAACATTAGAGTTAGAGGAATTATTTTTGGACCCAAAAGAGAACTTAGTGGAAGAAAATATTAGTGGGTACTTGAAGAAAATTTTTAGAATAAAAGATGGGGGTTTTATCTTAGAGAAAAGTATCTTATGTTAATTAATTGAGAGCCTATTAGTAATTTCCTCCCTCCCATTTAAATTATTTTGTAATTCATTTTATATATACTCCCTTATCCCTCCGTCCTGTAACCTTCTCCCTCAGCTCCCGCGATCTCAAACCCTTCCTCCTCTTTTACTTCGCTGCTCCTTCCCTCTTCGTCGGTGTTAGCCGGCCCAGGGGGCGACGCCGTCGCCGACGACGGCGACACTGGTGAGGGGAGCCGAGGGCTCCCTCTGTCTTCGTCTTCCCCTTCCTACGCTCGTGTGTGTGTGTGTTTCGCAGTGAGAAAGAGAGGAGATGAGTGTGTTGTCCGGCCGGCGATTTTGGGCGGAGCTGCGGTGGATTCCGGCGGCTTAGAGGGGGAGGAAAGATTCTTCAGCTTGGGTAATCTCTATTCTTGCAATTTCCCTCTTGTTCTTGATTTTTCCCAAATAGAAACTTCTAGGGTTTGTTGATTTTCGAATTTCTGGCTTGATTGGGGCAATTGCCTTGTGCTAAATGTTTATTTAGACTACTTGGTTATTGTAATGTGGTTGATTTGGTCTAATTTGATCCTATGTGAGATTTTGCTTGCTTAAAGTTGAATTAAGCTAAGTTTACGACAAGAAATCCTTTGAATTTGGGTTTTTAAACTTGATTTATGGATTCTAGAAGGTTATTGGAGTTAAACGATAATGTTGGTTGGGATTATGGAGTTGATTTAGAATTTTGTTGAAAATTGGGATTTTTAGGTGTTTTAGGAAAGTAGAGGGTTGCTTTCGGGAATTTTAAATATGGAAGATGAGTTAGATAAATTAAATGTGAATATTTGACTATGTTGAGTAGAGTGATGGAGAATTTTTGTTGTATAAGAATTTTGGAAGAAATTGAGTAATTATAGGAGATTTTGAGGCAAGAAGGAAAGACTATTGTTTCTTGGGAAATAATGACGATTTGGAGTAAATTGATTGCCCTTATATGTTTGTTGAAGTTAGGATGATGGTAATTGGTTTAATTGGGTTAGATAGCGTTGGATATGAATGGTAGGATGTTTAAGGAAGAATTAGATTATTTTAATATATTATGTTGTTTATAAAAAGGGATGATTTAAAGGAATTGTGTGGGGAGGTTGGTATATGTTTGAAAGTTATTTAGAGAGAAAGGAAATTAGTTTTTCTTGGGAGTTATGTGGGTTATAAATAAATTGGAGGTTCCAATGAGTTAAAGGTGATTAGTAATTAAAATGTTTCCTTTAGGCAGGAATTGGGATTGGATGGAATTTGAGTCCTTGATGGTTTAGTTATTTTGAATGGTTCATATGAGCTTATCTATTGATTGTTATGGCTTGGTTTGGCTTGAAAGGAATCTATAGGAATTGTTGGATGATTAAAGTTTGATTTGGTTGGGATTTGATTAAATTCAGGAGAATATGGTTGTGTGAAATTAATTGGGGGTTTAGATAAATCCATTGAGGCTAAATGATGATGATTAAAGGTTTGGGTGAGTTAGATTTTCTTTACGCATATGAATTTTTGATTGATTAAAACTCGAATAGGTTAGTATTGTGGAGAAAGTTCTTTGAACCTTGTTGATTGAGGTTGATTCTAGATTATTGGGGGTTTATAAGGTAGAATGATGTTATATATCTAGGTGGCTTGATGGAATGGTGATTTTAAAAGCTTTGGCCATTTAAATTGTAAATCGGGTGTCTCAAGGGAAGTACGGATTCGGTGGTGATCCTTGAATAATGTGATAATTATTTTAGGTAAATTGATGTTGGTGATTGATTATTAATGATTTAGATTGATGGGAAAAATTGGTTAATGGTAACAAGAATTTGCCATCCCCGAAATTATGATTTCTCTTGTGTGCACATGCTGGAATGATTGGAACCATGAGACCTACACATTACCATGTTCTATTAGATGAGATTGGTTGCTCTGCGGATGAGCTTCAGGAATTGATATATTCTCTGTCATTGTGTATCAGCGGAGCCCAGCTGTCATATTGATGGGCGTCGGTTGGTTGAACTGAACTGGAAGACCGCATGCTATGGTATATTTATTGTTTTTGACCAGTTCAGGTAACCACTCTCACCTCACTATATGGTTGTGTGTGATGTTAGTCGGGATTTTCTTAAAAATCCCTTTATATATATACGTCTATTAGCATACTCGTTGGATTTTAAATGGTATGTTTATATGAAAGAGCCTATCGGGTACCTTTAAAATCCCACCTACTTTCATATGAAGATATACCCAGTTTTATTATAATATTTAGTAACCGCTTCTACTTGTTCTATGTGTGGGTGCGTTGTTGGTAAGGGATTTCAAACTCCCTTTCAACCTTGGATTATGATGATATATGTATGATATGATTTTCATTGGTTATTTTTATATAAAAAATGTCATGTGGGATTCGTACTTTGAAAAGTGGCATGTGTTGTGATTATCATTTTTGAAAACAATATATATATATTGATTTGGAACTGATGTATTATATGGTTTTTTTTGAAATATTGGAAAAGGCCAAGTGCCTAGCTTTGGTTAAATTGCATTTCTGGTTGTGATGCATATGTTGTGGTAGTTAGCATCGATGCGCTGGACACTTTTGCCATCACGTGATGAGGTACCCTGTTGGCCCACAGGGACTAATTATATTATTGGTGTACTGGGTATGGGTCGCCCCCATCGAGTACTACCTTTCGGTGTGCTGGGTATGGGTAGCCCCCATCGAGCATTACCCGGTTGTGGTGCTGGGTATGGGTAGCCCCCATCGAGTTCCACTTCTCCGTGGTTCTGGGTACGGGTTGAGATCCCCGTCGAGTTCCACTTTGGTCCACCTAATTGTAGGGGACAACCTAACGTTTCGCAGGGCGAACGTTATGGATGATTGTGTAAAATATATTTTGAACTGCTTTTATAAAATGATATACCTTGAGTTTGTAAAATATTTTTTTTGTTACGAAGCTCTGCATGATTGTCTGGATATACTTCTGATGATATGGTGGTATATATATTACTTGTGGTTTAAGTATTTTTATGTGGTACCCTTTAGGCGCTCTGCTAACCCACTCACACTCTTGTATTGAGTTGAGTTGTGGTTACTGAGACATGTTTGTCTCACCCCGTGGTTATTTACATTTTTGCAGGTGATCATGTACAGACCAGGGCAAAGGAAAAGGGAATGGGGCCCACCGGTTCACCTGAAACCGGTGAGTTGGCCGGTAAAGTTATTTGGAAATTGTATATTGCCACATATAGGCTTGCATTCGCTTCCGCATGTTTATGTATTGGATTGATATTAAAATCTAGATAACTGTATTAATAATTGCTCGGATGCAATTTAGTGTGCGGGTTGTGTTCCATAACCATGCTAGAGGAATCTTATTTGACATGGTTATGGCAAAGGTTTGATTGTCGTGGGGTTAATGTTTTTAACTGTGGATTTTTATTAACCATGTTAGGAGGCTCCTTATCTAACATGGTTAAATCAATTGGTATTAGTTAATTAGGTGAATTTTTACTAACTATGTTAGGGGAATCTTTTTTTAACATAGTTAGGGAAAAATATCCACGATAGTATGTTTGTTGGAATATGTGTTCGCTTTTTCTATCATGGATGATCATTTGAACTCCTAGATAAACCTTTTTCTAACTATGATAGGGGTATTGTCGTAATCGTAAGAAAACCCTTTTTCCTATCATAGTTAGCGGTGTAATATGATTAATTTTTAATTGTTGGTGGTTTAATTATAAGTAATAAGTAGGATTTTATATACAGATAACACTCTAAATGATTAGTACGATCTTTTCTAACTATGATAGGGTTGAATTGTATGAAAAATCTTTTTCTATCATAGTTAGTATTGTTAATTATGATTATGATTGATTGTGATCAGTTATTAGAGATTAATTATGGATTAGTAGAAAGGATTTTACATTAAGTCTTCAATGAGAAATTCAATCTAAGTGAGCACTCTAAAAAATTAGCTTGCAGATAAAAACGATTTTAATAACATGTTTTATATGTTTTTTTATTTTGCAAGTTGAAAAAAATATCTTTATCTGCTAGCTAATTATTTTAAGATGCCCAATCTGATCAAAATTTCTAAACATAAGGTGTTTCCTTGTGATTGTTCAGATCACAAATGACATGGCAAACCTATTTTACTTAAGAATTTCTCATTTTTTTAATAAAAAAGTGTTCTTTCTCAATCACCTCGTTGAAAACTCTATAAGCTCATTGATTGTATTGAAACCATCAATTTGTTCTTAAGAGGCTGTGATGAGCACCCTTTTAGAAATGTAATACTAGATAGTAGGTTCCTTCTTAACATGAATTGGCAGATCTCAGTTAGAAATTGCTACAGGGAGAAGACTAGCTTAGCTGAATCTTCAGCAAAAGCTTCCCACATCTTGGAAAGGAGCTTTTGCTTTATTGATCAACCTCCACCAATTTTAGATAGGGAGGTGATGAGATATGGAAATTAGAAATTTATAACTTGTTGGGATTTCAAGAGATTCTCTATAATTATCATTATTAGAGAAATAGTTTGTTCCATTTTGATTTGATTGTTATCAATTAGTATTATTTGTGATTTGCATTTTATTTTTAATTTCTAGAATGTTCTCTCATTATGTCTTAGGGTTAGGTTGACCTATAAATAACAGCTCAACTATTTTCATTGTACGCTTTTGAATTCGAATAAGAATATCAATTTTCCTTTGCCTCTTTCTCTCTTCTCCTCTTCTAAATTATCTTTCTCTCCCTTTTCCTCGTCTTATTCTGCATCAAAGTGGCATCGGCCCCAGTTTCTACTTCCCTCTGCTGGCACAAGCCTTTAAAAAATCAATTCTCAAAATTTTAAAAAGCTTTCTAGAGCCTCAATATTGGATTTTCACTAATTTACATTGCTCTTGCATGATTCCTTCCATTCCATATCTCCTCATAAGCAAGAATTTCCATTAGAAAGAACATTTGTATCTAAAGTTTCAAGCCTTAGGCTCAAAGCATCATTTGGTATTTGTTTCCCTTTGTGTTTATTTTATGTTTGTGATTCTAAAAAAAGAGATAAAAAAGAGCAAAAAGTTCAGAAAAAAAGAGTTGAAAAAATGGTTGAGGAAAAAAAAAGAATAAACGAAAAAAGTTAAAAAAAAATTAAAAAAAGAAGTGAAAAAATGTGAAAAAACCAAAAAAGGAAAGTGATTGTTGTTTCATTTATTTATTGCTTTATTTATCATTTATATTTTTTTGTAATATCTATAATCCACCAACAATCGGCCCTATTCTTCAATCAACTTTACCTTAAGTTAGTTGAAGTTAGTAATGAATTCTGTGTAGAGTTTTTGGAATTCTCTGAGGTTTCTATGAAGACTTCACTCAAGTTGTTACTTATTTAACATGTGTAATAGCTGTAGAGCTTTAAGAGTTCTCTTAGGGTTATATTTGTTGAATAGGGTCTTCAACTTTTGGTGAGGGCAATTTGGGAACCTTTTATATGTTTGAGGAACACAATAAGGCAAGCAGTGAGTATAATGAGGAGTTTGAACAAGAATGTTCTAGAATATCGGAGGCCTTAGAGAATATTCGCCAATGTCTTAGAGATCCGTGCACTCAAGGGAGGAGTCAAACAATCCAAACTATAATAAAAGAGAGGACTTCCAAATCAAAATGCCTCATTGAAATTTTCACAAGTTGCTCACTCTTTCCTTGGGTTTCTCTTTTATTATCTCATTTGTTAAAAAGGTTTTCCAGAGCTTCACTGTTATCAAGATGCTTGTAATGGTTTTATCTTCTAGTACCTCACTTGTTGTAAGGGATTCCTACATAATTACACCACTTTCATGATTCAGACCATCCTTCCCTCCCAAGATGTACACATCTCTTTCAACTCGTCAGGTGCCGAGTTTTTTCAAGTGGGGGAGAAATGATGGGATATGAAAATTAGAAAATTATAATTTGTTGGGATTTTCTAGAGATTCTCTATAATTATCATTAGTAGAGAAGTTCTTAAGTGCTCATGATTCATATCATTGATACGTTTGATTGCTTCAAGAGAATCATTTCTTAGTCCAACTTTCCTATGGTTCCTATCCCATGCTCTTTTAAGACCGATAACACATGTCCAAATCTCTATAGATAAAGGGTTTTTGTTTTGAATATGGAGCATGAAGGCTTCAATTATGTTACCTCTATGATCTTTGTTAATACCTCCACATCTTGACTTACCCTCCCTATAGGAAAAAGCACCATCAACATTAATAACCACCCCTCCTTCAATAGCCATATTGTTATGGTCCTCATTTACCCTTTTTATACCTTCTAGTTTGTTTAAATCATATGAGTTTTGGCCGCACTAAAACTAGACAAAATTGTTTTAGCATTTGGTGGAAGTTCTTGAGAGCTCGATTCAATATTGTTGAAGATTTTTTCATTGTGCCTCTTCCTTATAAGCCAACAGATAATAAAAAAAATTTCTTTACAAAGGCCTTCACAATGTCCCATCTTTTCCATTGAGATTTATATAACACCAATGTTAGAGATCACCACGAAAGAATCTCAACCAGAAACTGGATTTAACTATTGTAAGCCACAAAGATTTAATCGCATCACAATCACCTAGAATATGTAATACATCTGCAACAACATGATTATACCAAATATAGGAAGCTGACTCACTTATTCCTCTTCTTAATCTTGCTTCATTAATAAGCAGCCTATTGTAAAGTATGAGCCAAAGGAAATATTTGCACCTCTAAGGCAAACCTAACTTCCAAACTTTGTTTCATAAAGGTTTTACCATGGAATCTTCCCCCTTTAGAAGATTGTATGCCGATTTTAGGGAGAAATTTCCATGTTTCTCATGTCACTACCTGACTACTTGATCTCCTTCCCTAATCACTCACTCAGTTCCTTGTATCACATGATCACAGGAGTCTTTTATCCCTTTCCATAGACGTGATCCAGGACGAAATCTATTGATGATAGGAATTAAGTCATTACCATACTTGTATTTACCTCTCATGATTCTAGACCACAAAGACTCTTTATTATTGATCAGACCCCATCCTACCTTCATCATAAAGGCTTTATTTTATAATCGAGAATGACGAACACCCAAACACCCTCTTTTCTTTTCCTCATATACCTCATTCCATGCTACTATATGAGTATTCTTATTCTCAGAGTATGACCCCTAAATAAACTGTCTAGTATTATTTTCAATCTCATTACAGATAGCAAGCGGAAGATCATATGTTTGTATAGGATAAAGAGGGACTTCCTGAACCATCAAAGTAATAAGGGTATGCCTTTTTGCAAGGGTTGAATTTTCCTTCCAACTGCTCAGTCTAGTTTTCACTTTATCCACCAAGAATTTAACAGTAGCCTTCTTCACTCAATCGTGATAAAGAGGATCTCCTAGGTATTTTCCTAGATTAGAAGTACTTAAGCAGCCAAGTTCCTCACTAAACTGAGATGCCCGATTATGATCAATATTCCAAGAGAAAAAAACTCTACACTTGTTATGATTGATCTTCTGATGTGATATACTACAAAAAGTATCCAAACATCTCTTAATGACTTCCACCTGCTCCAAAGATGCCTTTGCAAATAAAATAAGGTCGTCTGCAAAGAATAAATGAGAAATAGGTGGTCCATCCTTGTTGAGCCTGATGGGTTTATAATTTTGATTGATTATCTCTTTCTATACCAAATGAACAAGTTTTTCCATATAGATAACAAAAAGATATGGAGATATAGGATCACCTTCATAAATACCTCTAGAAGGAAAGAATTCTTGAGTCTTGCTTCCTTCCCATAAAATTTGCATCATTAAAGATGATATGCATTGATGAATGATATTTCTTAAATACAAAAGAATGTTAGCTTCCTCAAGCCAGCCCAAAGTAAAGTTCCAACAAATCCTATCATATGCTTTTTTTAAGTTAATTTTTATAGCAATGAAACCCTTCTTGCCCTCATATTTTTAATTGAATGAATGACTTCTTGAGTAATAATAATATTTTCTGAACCCAGTCAACCAGAAACAAAACCACATTGATTGGGAGAGATAATGGTGGGCAGTACATGCTTGACTCTATTTGCCACTATCTTATAAATAGTCTTATAGATGACATTACAAAGGCTTATCGAACAAAAACCACGAATTGTCTCAGGCTAATCCTTTTTAAGAATGAGAACAACGAGAGTTCCATTAATGTTTTCTAATAGGGATGGATTGATAAAAATATCTTTTACCAATTTGATAATTGAAGTGCTTATGTGATCCCATTGACTCTGGAAAAAGAGTGCATTAATGGTCCTTGCGACTTTAGAGCACTTATGTTAAATATCACCTTCTTAATTTCATCATCCCATACCTCCTTTCCCAAGCTTTGAAATGTGACATATCAATCAAGGGATATGAACAAATCCCTGAGTAACAAGGATGAGTATCATTTTTTTCCTTGAAAAGATTGTGATAAAATGACTAAGTATTACCTTTAATTTCTTCCTTGTCTAAAATCCAGTCATCCTCATCATTCTTTAAACCTTTAATCTTGTTCAGTCTTCTTCTTCTCATATTAACTCTAACATGAAAATATTTTGAATCTCTATCTCCAAACATATACCATTCACACTTAGCCTTTTGAGCCCAAAGAAGGTCTTCTGGAATCAAAACCTCTTCTAGGACATGCCAGAGTTTCTGTAACAACAAATCCTTTGAGTTTCTATTAAAGCATTGTTGGACGGAATGATCAAATTTTTCCGATCTATTCATAAGATGCTTCTTTCTATGACCCAAGTGACCAAAGGCTTCACGAGTCCAAGATGTAACTTCTGTAATATCCCAAAAATGTAATTAACGATTAGTGATAAAGTAGGATTTGATTCTAGGATTAATTTAGGAGTTGGGAAGCCTTATTAATAAATCCATGGAAATTTAGGTATTTTGGGGGTTTTTTAAATACTAAGTTTCTCTCTTAATTTGAGAACAAAGACTTCACGACTCCAAGTGACCAAAGGTTTCATGACTCCAAGATATAACTTCTGTAACATCCCAAAAATGTAATAAAGGATTAGTAATAAAGTAAGATTTGATTCTGGGATTAATTTAGGAGTTGGGAAGCCTTATTAATAAATCCATTAAAATTTAGGTATTTTTGGGGATTTTTAAATACTAAATTTCTCCCTGAATTTGAGAAAAATATAGTTAGAAACTTATTTTAAGACTAAAAATTGTACATTAAGTAAGAATGACTTTACAACTTCAGATTCAAAATTAGAAATATTATCCATCCAATTCTAGTTTCCATGCCAAGACTCTTTAACAAAACAAGAAAATTCCTCTTGTAGCACCCATGAAGTTACAAATCTAAATGGGGTATCTCCTCGGACCTGTCTATTGCCATCTTCCCAAATTCGAAACAAAATAGGATGATGATCAGATTGAAAGAAAGCTAGATGAAATACCTTTGCATATGGATATTGATGATTGAAGTCCGAATTAAGAAGCGCTTTATCTAACGTGGTTTCACTCCCTCCTCTTTTCCATGTGAAAATGGGGCCATTGCATCAAATATCAACGAGCCTCAGTACACTGTATGAAGGATTAAGGAAACACAAATTAAATGTCTTCAACATACATACATACTTAATATCAATTCAAAGATATTTATTCTGAAGAATTTATAAATTTTTTTGTGATACAAAGAATTTATAAATTTTAATTGTTCTCCCAACGTCACAAATTTTAATTTTTGTGTGGTATAAAGTATATTTTTAATTATTTATATTTGTGTCAATTTTCATTTTGGTCCTTTAAATATGAAGAGAGCACTGTTGGTCTTTTTTTTTCTTAAAACCATTAGTTTCATTTGGTGGAAAATGCTATTTCAAAAAATTTAAACAATGATTTTATAATTAAATGCAAACAAAATATATTTAAATTTCATTTTTATAATAAAATCATTTTTTATATTTTAAAATTTAGCCATTTTTATCGACGTTTAATTACAAAATCTTCAGTTCAATTTGCTAAGTTATGTAATCGGAAAAAAAATCTGCTAATTTACCATTTTCCATTATATGAATCTAACAACGTCAGTCAGTTAAAAAAAAATCTAACAATGTCAACAAAAAAAAGGCTAAAAGTGCAATTTCAAAATTTAAGAACCAAAATGAAGCTTGATGCAAACATAAAGAATCAAAAGTATATATTAACGTTAAGTATGTAAGTGAGTGAGAAATTGAGACAATATTTGTGTTGAAGAATATTATAATTGATTTTATAAAATAATTTGAAGTTCTAATTACTTTTACTATTATTTTTCCATCAACTTGATGCATTTAAACTATTTATTTACACACTCCACTTTTGAAAAGATATTCTTCTTGCCTTACATGATTGATTGAGATATATAATTTTATTATACTTTTCGTATTTTTTTAATTAATCATAATTTCCTTTTTTTTAATGGGAAATAAGAAACAGTTTTCATCTACAAAGTCACAATTTTTCTATTTTGTATTTAGCCTTTTTTTTTTATTTCATTGCAATACAAAATGGTCAACAAACTTTATTATAGACATTTCCATATTTTCTGTCATTAAAACAATTTCTTTTTTTTAACATACAAAAAATACTGCATGTAGTAGAGAGAATTTACCAGTAGTATCCAAGAAAAGTAGAATATGATTATATTCCATGAACAATGTTTTTTTTTTTTCCCGATAAATTTTCATGAACGATGTCAAGTGAAAGGAGCCAAGTATAAAGGAATATGTGAAACTTGACAACCATTATAACTTTGACGCTATAAAAGTTGTATTATAAATTTAAGATATCTTTACACAATATTCATAGTAAATTTTGTCAATGTGAACAAAGTTTTTTTTTTTTTTTTTGGGTATCTTACATTTTAGACGCGGTTACGATTTTAAGTAAGGGGATCAATCTTAAAGAAAACAATAAGATGGAATCACAGGTTGTTTGAAACACTTTCATCAGCATCACTAGCAAGTGAAATTACATACCTTCCTCTTCAATATGACATCATTTTTAATATTAGAATTTAATTTAAAAAAGTGGAGCTTGAGGCACGTACCTTTTTCTTTAATATCATTATTGAAAATCAATTAAAATATATTTTATATAAATACAAATATGAACCATTCAAAGAAGATCTAGTAATTATTAAGAAAGAAATTGAGGAAAAAAGATATAAAGGGAGGGGGCGTTCCTCTTCTGAGCCACATGATGAATTATAGTTGAGTTGAGGTTTTTTGATCAACATCAATGAGTCATAGTTGACAAATTGAGTTAAAAGTTGGATAATTAAAACATTAAATTTTTTCAATAATATAACTATAATGGTATAGTGATAATTGTTTGGGAAAATTCTAAAAAAAGGCCCTCGAATTATATAAAGGACAGTTCAGTACAACGAATTTTGAAAATGACAGTTCAGTACAATGACTGAACTGTCCAAACCCAAATTTAAAGGAAATGTCCAAAATGCCCTTTGCTACAACTAAGTTGGGAATTCCTTAAGGGAAGTTGGGAATCCCTTAAGGGAAGTTGGGAAACCTTATACGAAGTTGGGAATCCCTTAAGGGAGGTTGGGAATCCCTTATGGGAAGTTGGGATTCCCAACTTCCCATAAGCCTTCCCAACCTCCTTTAAGGGATTCCCAACTTTCCTTAAGGGACTCCCAACTTAGTTGTAGCAAAGGGTATTTTGGACATTTCCTTTAAATTTGGGTTTGGACAGTTCAGTCATTTGTACTGAACTGTCCTTTTCGAAATTCGTTGTACTGAACTATCCTTTATGTAATTTGAGGGTCTTTTTCTGAAATTTTCCCTAATTGTTTACCGTGAAAGTTTTGTGAAGAATTATTAGACGCGTGGCTGGATGTGAAATAATCAAACAAAGCAAAATTTGATGTCTTTGGAAGCTTCTCCCTGGAATGGATATAAAAGGTGGCTCCCCCATGTGAACCAACACAAAAGCTTCCCTCCAAAAAGCTTTCACATGTGCTACTTCATGATTTACACATTTGGGTTGGATTCCGTGTTTTTATATCATGATGGCTTAAAAAGTAGGAATGACCCAGTCGGTTAGACCAAACTCATGGAATGATGGAGTCCTTCTGCTTAAAAAAAAAGAACATACACATAGCTTATCCTAGTAATTGATCAGGGTGTGTTTCTGGTCATGGTGGACAACACCCGATTGATGCTGTTATTCAGGATACCAGGAACATGATTTTCAGAGATTGGGACCTTGAAATCCTACACACACATAGAGAAGCATTATGCTGTGCTGACTATCTAGCAAAGGAGGCATTCAGGTCGAACAATGAGTTATCATTTGTTCAGATTCCTCCAGCTTTTTGTTCGGGTCAAATGTTAGTTGATCTAGGCTAAGTTTAGATGCTGAATGTAAGCTCATATGAGTCTCAAGAGTAAATCTTGTCATTTAAATTCAAAAAAAAAAAGGGTGTGTTTCTGGTAAAATAAAATTAAAAAAAAAACCACATAGCTTATCCAAGTAATTCATTAGGGTGTCTTCGAATTAACGATTGTAAAAATGATTTTTACATAAGTAATATTGGATATAAACCATATTGTGTGATCAGATTTATGTTAGGATTGACAGTGATAGAAACAACTTTTTATAAACTAAAACTTATTAGGATTAGCGGTTGTAAAAATAGCTTATATATATATATATATTATAACAATCTTAATAAAAATATTAAATTAAAATCATTGAAAACATATTTTATTATTAAAAAAATTTTAAAATGTTTTTCTTGTCTTACTTATAAGCTTTTATATAAATTAAGGACCAAATATAATATTTTTTTCTCTCTCTTTCATAGTCAAAAAGCAAAAGTTATATGCCATAAACTGCTTTTTTTGGCTTATACTTATAAGCAGCTTATGGATCATAAGTAAAATTACAGATACACTGAGTCAAACACACCACAAAAGTCAAAAACTATTTTTAAGTGCTTTTTCAACCTAAAAGCACTTTTCCCTCCAAAATAAGTGAATCCAAACACACCATAATCTAATATGTGAAAGGAGTGGGGTTGGGTTTATTCCGGTCAATCCGATGGATTGGACGGGTCAGTTAGATTGGATTTTATATAACTCTTTAATTGTGCTTGAAATGAAACCATATTGAATAAAAAATGGCTATTTATAAAATTTGTACTTTCGTAGATATTTTGTTTTTATTGAATTATGTGTGGTTTATGTATGATTATTTTATTTACTCATGCGTTAAAGCATTTTTTTAGCCAAACATAAAAGCTTTTTTAAATATTACTAACATAAAAATATTTTTATTCTTTTTAATTAAATTATACTCCCTCGGGTTATTAATACTTCATCCTGTCCTAAATATAAGATCAATTGTTTTTTTTGGAAAATTTTAAAAAAACTAAATAAGTCACTTGTAAATTGATTTATTTAATTTTTTCTACAAACTAGTATGTTCGACTTATAAATTAATACATTATCTAATATTACATCACAATGTTATGAGTAAATAACTTATTTTTCTTCCTTACTATGTTTATAAAAGTTCAACTTGATCTTATAATATATCATTTTTTTTATCAAAGATCAATGTATCCCCAACCCGACAGGAGGGAGACTAATCCTCCGCTGATTTGTAGGCATATCAAGGGTGTGACTGTTGGCCCAGGAGATTTAATGCTCCTCCATACCCAATGCCAGGGATTAGAGCCGGGATTTTCGAGTTAGCCCACGGATTCAGCCCGAAAATGAGAAAAAAATTTCGGGTTAGGGCTGACAAAAACGGAGCCCACACCACAAAATGGGCTAGCTAACCCGCAGCCCAATAATTTCGGGTTCAATAAGGGCTAACCTGTCGGGCTTACGGGTTAGCCTGAATGTTATTATTTAAAAAAACCCCCTCCTTTTGTTCAGATTTGACTGAGGCAGCCCACATTTAAAAAAAAAGCTCTCTCAAATTCTCTCTGGAAGGTTCTCAATTTCTCATTCTCTTCACACTTCCTCCCCCAAATCACACGAAGCCCTAGCCCTCCTCCCTCTTAGTATCGCCGAAAAATCTCCAGCCGGCCTCTCTCTTAATCCTCCGTCCTTCTTCTCCACCTCGTCCTCTCTGTCCGGTCGTCGAGGAAGGCTCGAAGCAAAGGCTCGTCCAGTCATCCTCCGTCCTTCGTCTTCCTCTCTTCTCTGCCCCAAGCCTTAGCTTTTTCTTGCTTATTGCTTCATTGCTTGCCAATCTCTTTATTCCTAAACTTCATTTTGGTTTTTTTCCTTGCTTCATTGAGTTCGTCCTTCTGCTTTGTGGGTTTGTCTTCTTATTAGTTCTTCTTCATTTCTATTTCATGTAAATCACATTTTTGGGTCTTGATCACAGTAGGCATTGATTAAGCTGATTTGGGGATTTTCTTCTTGCTTTGAAGTTTCAGCCTTGTTTTTTTAAACCTCCATGTGTTTGTGAGTGCTTTTATGTCTAATTGTTTTTTAAACTGGGTATCCAACTATCTCAGAACTAACTTGTGGTTCCATTTCATTGGGTTTTGCTCCATATCCATATTATCATTGGTGCTTGTACTGGACAGTGGAGTGATTTAAATGTTATTGATATTTTTATTGCAGTATAAAATTACTTCAAATTGGGAAAAGAAAAGAAAGCATGGCATTGACAGCTCGTAGGCAACCCCAGTAAAAGGCTTTTTTGGGATTTTTTTTATAAAGAGCTCTTATAGGGCTGGCCCGAGAGCCCGGTACATTCAGTCTAGGGCCAGAAGATTCCTAGACCGATATAATCCGGGCCGCATGCGGGTTGGCCCGTTTAGCTCACGTGCTAATGTGGGTTAGCCCATAGCCCGCGCACTACAAAAAAAAGGTCTATTTGTCACGGTTTACAAAACCGTGACAAATGTATGCAATTTGTCACGGTTTTCATTTAAAACCTTGACAAAAATAGATGAAAAAAAATTTGACATATTTGTCACGGTTGTTGGAATAAAACCGTGACAAATGTGGCGTGAAACTTCCCGCCATATCGAGGGAAACAATTTGTCACGGTTTAGGAGTTTAAAACAATGACAAATTTTAATTTTAAAAAAAAAACAAAAACATTTATTTTTTAAAAAAAATTTAAAATTATTTGTCACGGTTCATGTGATAGAACCGTGACAAAACGTGATTTTTGTCACGGTTCCTACAAAAGAACCGTGACAAAGTTCACGTTTTGTCACGGTTCGTTTGAGAAACCGTGACAAAGTTTAATTTTTTTTAAAAAAATAAAAACATTTAAAAAAAAAATTAAAATTATTTGTCACGGTTCATGTGATAGAACCGTGACAAACATCACGTTTTGTCACGGTTCTCTTGTACGAACCGTGACAAAACATGACCTTTGTCACGGTTCTATCTACAAACCGTGACAACTTGTATACGGAATTTGTAATCCGTACAAGGTTTGTCATGGTTTTTTTTTTAAAAAAACCGTGACAAAAGGCAGGCTGATTTTAGTATATAAACCTCCCCTTACTCATTCATTAACACTCATATCTTCCCTCCTCATCCCTTCTTTCCTCTCTCAGGTATATTCTGGTGCTCTTTTTTCTCTTTCTTTGGTGTTTTATGTATATCATATGGTCTTTTTGTTTTATGAGCATTTAATTCAAATATTATATCTTGCAATATCTAATTATTGTTTAAATTGTTTTATTGCAGGTGTCTTTCAAATTTTGGTGAAGATAATAATTATTCTTGTAAAAATATTTAATAGTTATATACTTATAATTATAGACATTAAAATATAGAATAAACAATAATAGACAAATTATTATCTAAAATTTTTAAAATTAAATCGGTCAAAATAATTTTTTTTTAAAAAAAATCACACTTTGTCACGGTTCTAGTTTTAGTGTCACGGTTTGTCACGGTTCTCCCGTGAGAACCGTGACAAACCGTGACAACTGTGACAATTTGTCACGGTTCTGATTTTAGAACCGTGACAAAATTGCCTCGTTTTGTCTGTATTTTGACTGGATTTTGTGACGGTTTTTAGGCTTGAACCATGACAAATAACTCCTCTTGTCACGGTTTTTGTTTTCGTTGTCACGGTTTTTTAAAACCGTGACAAATCTGCTTGTCACGGATGATTTTGTCACGGTTTTAAAAACCGTGATAAACGTCCTATTTCAACCGTGACTAATGTCCTATTTTCTTGTAGTGGCGGGCTGGTCCGAAATCTCAGCTCTACCAGGGATCGAACACTTGACAGTTGGTTAAGGGTGAATGAGTTCTTGCCATTGAATCACATACCCCAGGTTATAATATATCATTTTTTGACCGACTAATTTTATTTGATCTTAACTAACTTTAAATTAATTAAAATTATTTCTAGCCAAATATAGATATTTTCAAATTCTAGGTAATTTATATTATTTTTAATAAGGGCGGTTTGACCCGACTTAACCCTCGATCCGACCACTAACCCAAAAAACCCCCAATCCGGTTTTTTTACCCTTACAACTTTAAGCCAACTGATATATATTTCTCTTTTTAGCCTAAACGGGTTTGGCCCTGTTTTTCATAATCGTGATTTTAATTAATTATGATTTGCATAAGTGATATTGGGTAGAAGTGATACTAGGTAATCGTGATTTTTGTTTGGATACTTTTTTTTTCATAAGTGATATTGACAGTTTTGATTATGTTTGGGTTTCATTTATTAAAAGTACTTATGGATGTATAATTACCAAAAGGACATGAATTTAGTAAAGTTTATTAGCAAAAAAATATCTGAGTTGCATGTAAGTGAAAAATAAAAATTTAAATTTAAAATCTGATTTACCTCTTGAGGTTGATAAGAATATCTTCACTTAATATCTAGAAAAAAAGCAACCAAGAAGAAGACTCCGAGTAAACATATTAGCTAGAGGCTCTTAAAAATCAAATTTATTATGTTATTCAAATATTGAAAATTTGAAATTGCTTTATAACGTTTAAATTTGCTCAATATTGGTAGTTTAAAATTAGGTTGATATAGCTTACTCAATTTAATCTATTAACTTTGCAGATTAATTAGTCAATTCAACTAAACCCTACTTTTTTTCCAAAATAAAAAGTTAATTTAATAAACATACAAGTTACTTTGGTAGAATTCTAGAGTACACTTTTCCTAAAAAAAAAAAAAAATTAATTTATGTAGATATACTTTGTTTAATTTAGGTGGATATTCTTTATTTTTTATTCTATCTAATAAGTTTACTTTCCTATAAATATTGATACATCTTCTTTATCATAAATATTTTATGTGTTTTTTTTTTGAATCAACTATTTTAAACTATATATAAATATGACTCTAAAAAATAAGATAAGCAAATCTAAATTAATTTTGTTGAGAAATAAAGAGAAAGTCAAATAAATTAAGTCATGAGAGATTTTAGGCAAAAAAAGGAGGATAGTTAGGACTTTTTATTGTTTTTAAATTCAATCGTGATTTCTCCAATCGCAAAAGTAATCCTCCTGTCACTTTCGATAATAGCACCTAAAAAATCCAAATTACGACAGAACGTGCGCTATCATGATTTCAAAATAAGTATTTAAATTTAAACTATATCAATTATATAAATTTAATACTTTTTTGGCTCCAATGGGACTTATTTCAATCTCAATCACTAATCCAAACATGCACTTATTATCATAGCTACGGATAACAAACTCACAACTTGAATACGATATTTTTTTGTTGGTTAAACTTGAATACTGTTGGGACAAAAATATATCCCTTGGGCCCACTTGTGGATTAACCCGTAAAGGCAAAAATATACTCTTTTGGCCCAATGCAAGTTCGATCATGAGCGGACCCATTAAGGCTGACCCAGTCCAACAATCAGACTGACCCAGTCCAACAGTCCATCCCTCAATTACTTCAATCAATTACTGTATCAAGTCAATCAACCAACTAATCCCCTAATCCACTATAATAGGAACCACTTCCTCCTCTCCCTACAAACGTGGGATCACCTCCTATAACCACCCTATCAGCCTATAAAAGGAAAAATGTTAAGACAAAGAAGAGGGCAGATTCCTCCAGCAGCGACTCAGTGCTTAATACTTTCAAGAGTCCTGATGGGGTACCTGCTACACATGACGGGGTACTTGCTGCACATGACGGGGGTACCTGCTACACCATTATTTGTTCTTATCATACAATTCTCCCCACTTCTCCCTATCTACTGTACACTTTTCTTTGTATTTATATCGAATACTTTGTAATCTTCATTACTATATGTACCATCTATTGGGTTTTGTAATCCACACCACGGTTATTAGAGACTCACTTTCACACTATCAATAAAATCTCTATCTATTTATTGCTTTACCGAAATTAGCGTCAACAAATACGATATGACATGACTGGGGTATGTGCGGCGATTAAAGCCGGTAATACGGGCCGAAACCGGTAAAAAAAATAAGGTTATGGGCTCGGAAAAACAGTGCTCATATTAAAATGGGTATTTTAGGCCCGAACCCGTCAAACTCGAGCCCGTGATGGGCTAACCCGTCAAACCCGTGGGCCAACCCGAACCCGTTTTCCCTTTTTTTTTTAAAAAAATAGAATAAATATAACAGAGAGAGGGTGGTTAAAAAAGTAAAAATATAATAATATTTAAATGATTAAAATATAATACTTTCTTTTCTTTTTATTAGTGTTATTTTATTTTTTTTAATCTCATTTATTCTATTAGTGTTATTTTATTTGGTTTAGGGTCCTCACTTAGGTGAACGCCGAAGACAGGGTGACCGTCGAAAATAGTCCTCACTTTGCTAATTACTCCATCCAGTTCTAAATATAAGATCACTTTGACTTTTTTGTGGAATAAGGAAGTAAATTAGACCACTAAATTATAACATACGTCACGTGTAATTAGATTATAAGTTAGTTTATAAGTAGAATAAATTAGTTTACAGGGAAAAATAAATATAGACAATTTAAATGATTAATTTTGCATCATTAATTTCTCTAAAAAAAGTCAAAGTGATCTTATAATTACGAGCGGAGGGAGTATATTGTAAAACTGGAGCTCATTAAAAAAAGGGAAAATTTGATTAAAAAAGAGCTTAAACGGGCTTTTTAAGCCCAGCCCGAAACCCGAATAAAATGGTCCGGATTTAAAAATTAAGCCTATATTCATAACGGGTTTTTTTGGACATGACCCGTTTTTTACGGGCTTTTTTGGGCCCGACTCAAACCTTTCGGGCCCACCCATATTACCAGCTCTAGTGGCTATTACCCCTACCGTACCATTTTCTCGCTCTAGTGGCTATTACCCCTACCGTACCATTTTCTCGCTCTAGTGGCTATTACCCCTACCGTACCATTTTCTCTCTTGTATAACAATTCATTTCATTTGCTCATCCCTTTATTTTCCTCTTTATTAATCCTTCGATCATTTTTGTTTTTATCAGAATAATTAATCCTCCGACTTCAATCAAAGCGTTCTCTTTTGAATTGTGATCTCAGACCTCTTTTCAACAATCTTCATCCTCCTTCATCTTCAAATGGCCATTCTCACACTCCAAATCTTCTCTACCAAATTCTCTTCCCATCCCTCAAATTTCTCCTCAACGAATCTCCTCTTTCACAACCAAAAACTCAGAACAACAACTCCAGTTTCATATTCTCGCAGCTTCAGCCGTTTCAGCGATGCATCGCTCGCATCAGATCTCGCCGCCAAAATCGCGAAGGTAAACTCCGAATTGGTTCAGACGGAGGAGGCCATGAAGAAGAGCAGAGCGATTCTCTTCGGGGAGGTTTGCGAGTATTTAGGATTGAAGGAAGATGAGATGAAGCTGAAGTGGAGGAAGATCGATGGGGACGAGAGATTGGCTTTGATTAAAGGGTTTATGGAAGTTTGGGGTTCGAATTTTCATCCTTTGTCTGCTAGATCTGCTAAGGAGATGGTGGAGGAGTATTTGCGAGAGGAGAATGATTCTGAGTCTGTGAAATCTTCTTCTGATGATGATTCTTCTGGGTTCTTGTTTCCTGGATTGAAGAAGTTCATGGGGTTATCTCAATAGCAAGTAAGTGAAGAAAAACCCATCATGGTGTTTTTGTTTATTGATCAAACTTTGATAGATGAGAATGATAATCTTTTTTTTTTTTTGATGAATTAGATTGTCAGTATAATCTTAGTTTCCGGATTATAAAAACTTTTATAGAAATTGAATCTGCTTGTCAAACCTTAGTTGAGTTTCATGTGTTTTTGTATGTCATTTACTTCCTCCCGAACCGCACTTCATATAAGACTCATTTACCTAATTTGATTAGACTAAGGGTGTTGGTTAAGTTAGTTAAAATCACATGATATTACAATGCACCCTAATCATTTACCTATATCCCCACCCTCCCTCTCTTACGTGTTTATTATTGAGTATGATTAATAGGGATGATTTGGTGAAAGGTTGGGAATAACTAGAAAGATGTCTTATATTTAGGTCCAATTTCATATCTCCAAATAGGTCCTATTTAGGACCGGACGGAGTATTTATGTTCTTGCCATGTATATCAGAATTCTTGGGCAAGGTCAAAAAAGAAAAAAAGGATTCGTGGGCCTCATATCATTTTCAAAAATAAGATACCAGCACTGGCTTTTCTTCTTAAAGAAACCAACTTAAAAAGTTTAGGATACTAAATTCAAAATGGATTTAAAACCTTATCTCTTAATTGAAGTGGTACAAATTCTGAAAGCCTTGGTGTCCAGTACTAATTCCATTATTCTTCAAGTTCATGAAACAGCAAAGATATATGCCCTTTGATGCAAAACTAGCATATCTTATCTGTCAAATGACTGTATATGTTTTGTCTTCTATTGTGATTTAAGTAGTTAGAATAATTATCTCTTCTGAATAAGGACCTAGACTTTTATTACCAATAACTATTGTGAACTCTGTATGATCCATTAAGTTGAGAGATATGTTAAAATTTTTTGTACTATTAATAGATAAAATGCAAAGACAGTTTTGATAGTGCCAAGAGTTTTGGAGGCCCCTAATATTTCATTTTTGATAAGCGCACATTATAAATATGTCTCTCGTAATTCTTTGAGATTAGCATATTCTCACAGTTATGGTATTTAATTAAATACAGCCTAGTGAATAACCTACCTTTGTGCTTCATTGAGGTAAGTTAATTGACTAAACACCTGTTTACTATTCCAAAAGCACAATGCACTAAGGTAGATAGAGATTGGGAAAAGTGGAGAGAATCTGTTTTGCAAGACTCTTAAGTGGGATTTAAGTTTCTGCTTTACTCAGTTCGTAGTATACCATACAGATAACCTGTTTTGGGCTTTTGGCAGAGTCAGAGCACCCCTGAAAAATTCCTGTTGTATTATTCCAGAAGCGGATCAAGTGCTTGATTTATGAGGTATCTATTCTTTTTTTTTTTTTTTTTTTCCAAGAATCAAAAGTTTACCCAATCCGCTTTGGACCTAATACTAATCTCTTTTGAGGCTTAAAGCGTAAAAGGTCATCATCTCTCCCAATAAGTATGCATCATGGGATTTGAAATTGTGTTATTCTCCTTACAAGACTGAGGCCTTAACCAACAATTTGTTGGTGAGGTATTTATGATTTGGATAAAGGTGCACTTTTGCCAATAAAGTGTTGTAGTAGGAGTATCTGGCACAAATCTGTTTTAAAGGGTACTAATATACCAATAAACTTTTAAAACAAAGCAAAACAATCAATGCCGTTTATTTTCCCCAAATATGCGTCAACTTTTTAACCCATCCACTTGTGTTTACTTTGACGGACACTTGGGGAAAATAAATGGGATTAGTTGTTTTGCTTAATTTTAAAAGTTTTTTTGGTAGTTTAGCACCTTTCTAAGGGATTTTAGTATTTTAGCATCATTCAAAACATATTTGTGCTAGATGCTCTTGCCGCAATCCTTCATTGGTAAAATTTGCAATTTATATTATTTTAATCATATAACCTTCCTGCATTAGTAAAACCAGCCAAGAGGATTATAGACTGTATAATGACAAGGATTTTGGAAAACAATACTTGAAGAAAGAAACATATTAATCCAATGTGATATGCATTACCGTGATACCAACAAGATGATTCAGTTATTCACTCAGTTGGTCTTGTTAAATGTGGAACAACAACAACTACTACAAAATAGCTTTATCCCAATAGGCAGGGTCGACTGTATAAATCGCATGACGCCATAGTGTCCTACCAAGAATGATATTTTTGGATACCTTTCCTAGTCAATAAAAATCATATGCAAGTCCTTTTTGTTGTTTCGATACCTTTCCATCAAGCCCCTTAATAAATTACTTTTGTAGTGGACCTTTCCAGCATGAAACCAAGTTAGTTTTTAGAAATACAAGTGTACCCTCTTAACTTATATTCGACCGCTTTTTCCCACGATTTCATAGTATGACTCTTAAGATTAATTCCTCTATAATTTGTACAATTTTGAATGTCTCCTTTGTTCTTGTAAATAGGGACTAATGTAGTTTTCCTCCAATCTTCAGGCATTCTCTTAGACCATAAAATCTCATCGAGTAACTTAGTAATCCATAAAACACCTTTTTTCACTTAAGCATTTCAAAACTTCAATAGGGATACCATTATATCCAATAGCTATGCCATTTTCCATTTTCTTAAGAGCTTCCTTAACTTCTCCAAATCTAATCTTGCGATAAAATGATAAACTAAGCTCACTTTCACTAATTGTCAAATCATCTAACTCACAAGGTGAAGTTCCACCTCATTCATTAAACAACCTACAAAAGTAAGTCTCCCATATATCCTTAATATCTCAATCGGTAACCAAGATTTTACCTTTTTCTTCCTTTACACATCTCATTTAATCCAAATTTCTTGACTCTATAAATGTGTAACAAAATGGATGAAAAACTAGACGAGCCCTGTACATTAGAGTGTTTTAGAAAACTGTTCAAAGTTTGTAAATAATGCCAACTTGTTATAAATTGAAGAACTTAAATTGATGTTGATGTTGATGTTATACAAGGCATCCAGCTTTAAATGCGAAGCACCCTGAAACAAGAGTATGACCCAATTTTCACAAAAAATGGCATAAATGCAGCTCCTAACACTGCTTGCTGCTGCTTCTGGACAGTATGAGAAACTCTGAATCAAACTGAAATTCTTTCCCCATGTGAATTCTTATTCCTTGCTCTATTCTTACTAAATAAATCACAAAACCTTTTCAAATGAATGATATATTGATTTGAATGAAATTTAGGAGGAGAATTTCAAAATCCCAATTCAAATATAATAATATTAATAGTGATGGAATAGAGTTACAGAACTTAATGCGAACTGTATTGGTTTGGTGTCTTGTGATTTGTGAATAAAAAAAAAATATAGAGAAACTGTGCCATTCATGCTTACAAATAGTGTGGTCTGTGTGAAATTTTATAGATTCATGGATTCATGGATTGATGGATATGGATTAGTGAGCAAATTTGCTTGGTCGGCTCTTCAGCTGTTGCCTGATAAATTGGAGGCATCATCTCAGCGTAGGGGGAGCTCCAAAGCATTCCATCAACCAAGTGGCAATCCATTCCTTCATCCTTTGATCCTTTGTAAAGATAATTTCATTTACAATTTTATTTTGAGTTATTAGCTGTTCCATTTGAGAGCTCTACGAACTTCAGTGTATGAAGCTTAAACTCAAGATTTGAACATGTTAGAATTCCTATTTTGGATGGAGCTAGGTTTAACAGAAAATTGTACATATGTAGGAAAGATTTATGAAATTAATGGTTCAAGGTTTTGGATCAAGAAACGGTATGATGACTAAAGTTAACTTATATACCTACTCTCAGATTCCAATGAACTATGAAGTTTTTAGAGGATTTTTGTCGGAGTTTGAAGTTCCTTCAAGTTCAAAAAATGATGTTAAAGACAATCCAATTTATAAGTTGACAAAGTTGTGTGATAATCCAATAGTTATGTTTACAAAGTTGTTGCCGGCAGAAAATTGGACGGGAGTTATTTATATTTCTGTGATATGAAAATTTGAAATTTCAATTTGAGGTGGAGATTTGTAGTGGTGGGCTGGTGGCTAGATTTTAATTGAGATTTGGCAAATTTTAAATTGGTATAAAAGAAGTATATATAATTTTTTTTATTTTGAATAAACACAATTATAGTATAAAGTAAAAGGGAAAAAAATGTTCGAATAAATGTTAAATAGGAGGTTCCCATGAGCCCATGAAAGGATCCCCTGAAAAACAAGGAAATCGCATGAAAAACTAGAAAAAAACTGGGAAATAGGCTAGTCAAAGAACTCAAAGTAGAAGCAAATGTCATAAGCAAGAACATTATGCTGTATCATCCTCCCTCCTCTTCCTTTTCTTTCGTCCGCTCCCCTCACTTACGCCCAAAATTACTTAGTTTTAGAGTAAACAAAGTAAGGGAAACACTTCATCTTTTGGAAAAAAAATTCAGTATCTTGAATTTTTTTAAGAGAAATTCATTATTCTGAATTAATTGTTATTATGATAATCCAATATCTAGCACCGAAGACTTTGAAGTATTTTTTAGTAGCATCTAATATTTTAAATTAAATTTTAGTGTACTCAGCATCTTACAATAAATTTTTAATAGCATTCGCGAACCACAATCTAAATCCTAAAGTATGTTTTAGTAGCACTCAATACTGAAGTATTTTTTTTCAGAATGCTAGGTATAGGGTGCCACTAAATATTAAGTTTCTGTGCACTAAACTAATTTAGAATTTACTAAGAATATTTCATGGTGACAACTACTGAAACACCCTATCTTATCAACAAAATACTGAACGTTTTATTTTACAAACCACTATGTGGTAGAAAAGTGATAAAATTATTTGAAATACTATTATAGTAGCAAAGGGGTAAACTTGGGTTTAAAATTTTAACCATGATAGTACAAAGTTAAACTAAACTTTTAAAGGCTCTAACATGGTCAAATGAAAACAATCATGCTTTTAAAACTTTAACCATGATTGAAAAAAAGACAAAAACAGCATTTTCAAACTCTCATGGTTAAAAATGGTTAAACTAATAATAAAGATAGTCATGTCAGTAAAAAGGAAACCAATACACAAGTACTGTTATGGTTATGGAAATGATTCACCTCCACTCAAACATTTTCCATAGATTTCTTTGAATAAGCACAATTACTAACATAAGATTTAGGACACAAAAAATTGTCAACAAATCTAACATCTAACATTAAATAAGTATCGAGAACCAAGACACTACAATAATGAAACACAAGACCCAAGACACAATAGAATTTGTGGTTGGACCTAGTAACTAATTCATTGCTTTGGCAACAAAAAGCATGACATCAATTCCATGAACTCTAACCAATCAAAAAGTTCAGCCGTTTTCAATTTTAGTTGGTTGAAAAGAATGATAATTCACAATTTATTTTGTTTTTAAGAAAATTAAACCTACTGTCATTTAAGATACTCCATAGGTGTATTCATCTTCAATAAAAGGCCAAGTGCCTTAACATTATTTTACTTTCTCTTTCCTACCCATCAACCTCTTTCTTTCTTAATTTTTTTTGTATTTTTCTTTCTTTTTTCATTTCTTCCATCTTTCTCTATCTGTACTTCAAATAATAATATGTATTTATTTCATATAATTTCATAATAAATCCCATTCATTTTGAAGTAACTTGTTTAATGTCTTAAAATTTAAAATTGGATGTTACATATTCCATTTAAAAAAAATAATGAAAGAGATAAAGTTGGAGCAAGAGTAATTAAAAAGGAAGTTTAAGTTGGTAGTAGGGGCGCACCCCAAACATTAGGAACGGAGCTTTTTTTTTTTTTTTTTAATCAAAGACAAAATGACATTACTAATAATAGAAATATTACATAGGTTTTAAAGATCCAATAATTGGAAATAAACTAGTTGTAGGAGCATATTTGTAACCTATAATTATTGCGAAACATACATTAGAGAAGATAGATATTAATGAAAGCTTGAATATCATGCATAACCACACTATAAGCGAATTGACAGCAGAAAAGTTCACAAAACTTTTCCTGATATTTCACACCATTAGAGAAGTCATCCCTAGTCCTGTTAATGAGATCCAGTTTAATGCCGAATGGAATCATGACATAGCAAATAACATTGAAGAAAAAAGCTCTCGTTTCCAAAGCTGTTGTTGTAATGGAAGGCCTTTATAACATATGAGAATATAACAACATGATATGGGTCCTCATTTCCATTTTCAAATGGTGATTTCCCAATCTTGAATTGGTGGTGAAGTGATTGAAAGTCTACACTTTGGGATGTTAGGAGGTGAGGAGAAAGCCATTGATGAGAAAGATAGATTATTGAAAATCTGCTGAATAACATCCTGAGGAAGAACAGTGCCACCCTTGTGAACTAAAACATTTCTTTGAAACCATAAAGCATTTACCAAAACAATGACACCAAGAAGCAGATGCTCTTCAGATGACAATGACTAAAGAAATTGTTTAAGCCATGACAATAGATCATTTAGCTATAGGTCAGTAGGAGGTCGTATGGAAAAAGAACCAAATCATATTGCTTTTGCAAACTAGCATTCAAAGAAAATATGATCAATTGATTCATCTGAAGAACAACCAAAAGGACAAGAACTCAAGATATCCAGATAATGAGTCAGTAGTACATCAATGGAAGGAATAGTCATGTGAAGAAGTTTCCGAATAAACAATAGTTGCTTCTTGGGGAGAGATATACACCATAAAAACCCTAAACCTATTGCTAAAGGAACGAAGCATTTACGACTGTGTTAAAAGCTTAATGTAGTAACAAAGGCGAGTCCGCCAGTCTCCTTCGAATTTGTGGACCACTTGCTAGAATCTAATCCATACCCCTAAATTTAAGATGTGTCAAAGCTACATGTTCTACAACATCTTTGTGGCTGACGTTGCAACTTTAAAATGAAAAACAATTTTTACTAAACCATCTTTAAAATAAAAAGGACAAGAAGGATGCTAATTGTCATTGTGACATCCTCGAGCAAGATTGACGACGTTGGGAATCAATAAATCAAGACAATTAGTTTAATAAATAGGTGTGGAACATTTATTCGTTAATAACTCGAATCGTTGTTGAAAAATTCTTTCATTGAGATGTAATGGGAAGAAAGTGGTGATAATGGAATATTGATCACATAAGTAAATGATGATGATAATAAGGGTAAAGGGTCTTAAATAGCCGAAGTATTATCCAAGGAGTTGCCAGCACCAGGAAGTTTTTCTTGGACTTTAAATACCCATGAAGTATTATTTTCGTAGCTTGAATGCCCAAAGCTAACGGAAAGGGAAACGGACGTTTGCCACGTCAAATTGAATGCCACGTCAGACTGATTGGGTGATGACGTGGCTTTGGTTAATGTTTTTAAATGCCCCGAAAGTTTTCTCAAAGGAGCATCCAGCACCCTGGAAGTTTTTCTTTGGTTCTTAAATGCCCCGGAAGTTTTCTCGAAGAAGCTTAACCTAAGCCACGTCATCACCCATTCAACAAGGGTTGACTCTGATGTGGCATTCAAATCTGACGTGGCAAAATAGAAATCAAACTCAATAATTTGACTTAAATACAATTTAAATATGAATAATTGATATTAAATATATCGACATTCATAATTTATCACACTCAATAAAGAAATTTATATATAAATTCATTGAATATGGTCAAATAAAAATAATTAACATGAGATTTAAAGCAAGTTGACAACAATATTGTTTCCTAAGGTAGAAGCATAAAAACAGTAAATCTGGTAAGTAAACTCGTAAGTTTAACCGATTTTACAACTACACGAATTTAAGTGACTCGTAACATGTTTTGGTTAGATAGAACCGTAAAAACGATAAAATCGGAGAGTCAACTCGTGAGTTTGACAACAATGTGTAATAACACCAAATGAGTGCTCCCTTTGGTCCATATATAAGAGGTAACATGAGAATTTATTCTGTCCACAATATTAAGAGATAACAAGTAAAAGTCAGGATAATAATTATTTGATTTCCATTTTTACCCTTACATATTGAATGTAAAGAAGGGAGAGAGAGAGAGAGTGTGTTTGTGTATAATAAATGATATAAGGGTGAATGCCACATCAGAGTCAACCCTTGTTGAATGGATAATGACGTGACTTGGGTTAAGCTTCTTCGAGAAAACTTCCAGGGCATTTAAGAATCAAAGAAAAACTTCCAGGGTGCTGGGTGCTCCTTTGAAAAACTTCAGGGGCATTTAAGAACCTTAACCCAAGCCACGTCATCACCTAATCAGTTTGACGTGTCATTCAATCTGACGTGGCAAACGTCCGTTTTCCTCTCCGTTAACTTTGGTCATTCAAGCTACGAAAATAATACTTCATAGGTATTTAAGGTCCAAGAAAAACATCCTGGTGCTGGCAGCTCCTTGAATAATACTTCCTTGCTATTTAAGACTCTTTACCCTGATAAAAATGTTGTATGAAACCAACATGAATCTTAACCCAAAATTTATGTTAATATTGAGTTGAAAAGTTTTGAAAGGCTTTAGGATTAGAGGAGATCAAAAACAAAATGATAACCTAATCATTAGGATTATTGAGGGTTGAAAAGAGCAACCATGGAAATGTGAGTTCGATGGGGAGATTTTTTTACAGGTTATAAAACCTAAAAAAATCAAAAGAACTTATCTAATCTCAATCATATATTTTTTTTGGCATACTTTTTTTAGTACATAACAATACACAAATACTAACCTTCAGTTGTTTCTTTTTTGTTGGGGTCTTTTATAACCATTTGTATGTTTTTTTTTATGCTTTTGTGGTATTAGGGAGTACTCCTATATTTTAAAAATATTTTTTTTGGATATATTAATTTTGAACTTTTATCTTAATATTATTTTTTTTAAAAGTTTCCGCAGGCTGATTTTTTTTTTAAATTTATTTTTCAATTTAATTTGGTATCTTAAATTAGAAGAGAAGATTAATTTGGGTTTAATCATTAATGGAAAAGATTTTAACCCCTACCATTTCATCAGAAGATTCTTATTTTATTACCTCCTAATTAATACAAATATAAAAAAGTGAGCTTTTGCCTTCATAAGGCAACTAACATAAAATTTGAAACCATAAAATCGAAAAGTAAAAAAGAATTTAATCCTAATTTAAACCATATATTTATAAGATCATTCATGATGTTTTTTTGGACATTCCAATCACCACGCAGTATCCACTTTTGTAAACTTGTTTGAAATTTTTTAGCATCCATTTCGAGTTATTAATATGGGTTGGGCCGTGGGCCTCCAAAAATGAAGGGTTGAGGCTGTCAAAATGCCAGCCCACCTTAAGGTAGGCTTCTTCTAATCCTAATAATGTTAAATATGTGAAATATTAAAAATTGAGATTAAGGGTGACCAAAAAGTTTTAGTTTAGGAGCAATTTTATCGTTAAAGTATTTTTAGGCCTAATTTTGTCATAGAAGTATTAAAATGGAACAACTTTACCCTTTATCTTTAAAATATTAATGATCAATGTTAACTTTTTAACCATTAATGTGAGTTTTTTTTAACGGAATAGGACGATATACTACGCTTTAAAACTCCACGGTAATTTTGAACCCAAAAAAACTCGTAAGACAACATTGATCTTGAGCAAAAATTCAGGGTCAAAACATATACTTAACCCTAATTATTATAATCCATCATTATTTCAAGTCCTATAAACACATACAGAGGTAGAAGGAGCATAATTACAAAATAATAACGTCCATAAGAATCGAAAATATTCATACAAACATCTCTCAAAGCATTCTTTCGCCGTATAAGAACCAGAAGGACATAACTACCAACAATGATTGGTGACTAAACACAAATAGTTTACCAAAAGGTACATTCCATTCCATTGGATTTCAGTTTAGAAAAGTATGCAGTATGAGGCGCAACATGAAGCAAATTCATATAAGAAATTGTCTTTTTTTAAAAGAAAAAACTAAAAGCAGTATATTTTAATATTTACTTGTATAGAATCGCTATATAAATAGATGAAAAAAGAATCTCTATCTAAACTTTGCGAGTACTTGTTTGTTGTTTAAATTTTGATTTGAAATAACTAAAATAACTCACTGAATGGCTACTACTTCACTTAAATTAAAAAGAAAGCAAGCCAATGACTTTAGTTGGGTTATGAATAAAAATGGGAAGAACTTCTAAGCAAGCCGTTGACTTTAGTCGGGTTATGAATAAAAATGGGAAGAACTTCTAAGCGAATAACAACTTTTGCTTCACAAATGTAAAAAAAAAAAAAAAAAGTATGGTTTAGAGCCTATTTGGTATGATAGGAGGGGAGGGAAACTAAACGGAAGGAAAATTTTTTCACCTAAAAATTAAAGAATTGAGGTCAAAATTTTAAATTAATATTTCTTACTTTTTTTTATCTTACATACTATATTTCTTAAAATATCATAACCTCACTTTTTTAATTGTTAAAAATTAAACTCACAAAATTTTTTCCCTCCATCCCCTCCAAATGACTTATACTAAATTGACGTGAAGTCAAAATTGATTTGGTCATGTTTTTGTTTTTTTTAACGATTAATATGCTTTTTAATGCCATGATGTACTTTTTTCAAGTACTCCTAGTAACCTAAAGTAATTATCGATGCATATAGAACCTTGAGGTCATTTCCGTAGTTATAAAATTAAAGCGGTCCATGCCAAAAAAGCGGTCTCAAATTCGGGTGGGTTAGAAGCATGAATCGGACGTTGGGCCAGATTGGTGCAAATAGGTCAAACTAGTGAAAATAGGGCAATAAGATCAAAATCGGGGTTGAACCGGACGATTTTTTTTTTAAAAATATTTGTGGTATTTTTTATTTTGTTATAATTTCCCTAATTAACTTTTTCTTTCATTGAGTTTTAGGTAAGATACATAGGAGACCATAATATTTTTTTATACATTATTGGAAAACATAGATTGCAGAAAACTAAATTACACTACATTCGATCTACTTTATGCCCATCTCCTTCAAAATGTTTTGTAGTGATCCCCTCTAGGCAAATATGAATGTGATCGTCTTTGACTGTATCAAGTACAAGAAAGGTAAAGAGAATGTGATTTATGATGTAAGAAGGTATAAACCACTTCTTTCAACTCTAGATACTAGAATGATTGTCTTTGATTATATCAAGGATTAGTTTGCATATGAAGTTGCTACTTCTGAAGTATTTCTTGTTTGTGAAAAGATGGCATGTGACAAGTTTGATAGAGTAGATGACTTCATGTTTGAAGAAAACAAAGTGTTTGTGCCTCTATATTCATTATGTGAATTGTTTATGAGAGAAACACATAAGGGAGGAGATAGTCAATTTCAGTTGCTTGAATCAATGATAATACTTACAAGATTGATTTTCTTTGTGAGTATAATGTTAGTCATACAATATATGTAAAATTCTACTTATCAATACTCCATCAACTCCAAATAATCGATTTAAAACACAATTATTATTGATAACTATGATAGTAAAAGAATTTCCATACATGTACCATAATACTATCATAGTTAGAGAAATGTTTTCCTAATATTTCAAATCATAATCCATGATAAAAATGACGGACCTTATCACAATCAAACCATTATCATGGATATTAAAACGCTTAACCATATTAGAAAATGCTTCTACTAACATGTTTATTTAAAAACCACCTGATACATACAGATAACTATATTAGAAAAAGGGACTACCAAACATGGTTATTGAAAATCAACATCTAATCCATAATCATCCATTCCCTAACCATTTAAGGTAACCATGTTAGAAAAAGAGTTGACCTAACATGGTTATTTAACAAAACCGACCTATAACTTAAAACATACCCATATTGGGCCTCAAGTTTACAATTTCGGAAACACAACATAGCCCTTATCACAATTAACATAACAATTCAACATATGTTAAATTCCATCAATCATTCACATGCATGTGATTAACCTGGTAAACCATCAAATAACAACCACAAGCTGGAAAGCCATCGGCAACAGAACATACAACCATAACACCATAGGTATTCAGAATTATACAGATGCACTAATACGGTCATCCAAATAAAATAAGACAAAAGTATAGAAATGTGGAAGCATATGCAGACTAAGGATTTGCAATATATAAGATTCTAAATTAAATATAGCATTCCGACTCACAAGACCAATGTGGTTCAGATGACTTCCCTTCCCTTGTGCCCTCTACGGTGCATGATCACCTGCAAAGATGAAAGTACAATAGGGTGAGACAAATATGTTTTAGTAACCACAACTCAACTTAATACATGAGTGAGAATGGGTTAGCATATTGTCTAAAAGGTATTACAGTTTAAGAAAAATATTTATATCACCATGAAATATATATACATATATAATACAACTATAAAATCATAGCATTAACATTTTCCAATTTAATCACAATAGGTATATGTATGAAGTGACATTGTGCCCTTGTCTATAATCAGGATGACATTCTCCCCTCTGTCTATAATCAGAATGAGGACTCCTCTATTTATAACCAGGATGGGGATCTCCTTGTCTATAATCAAGGAGTGGTTTTTGTTTATAATCAAAATGACTAGTAGTCCCTATTTATAATCAGGACGGCTAGTACAAATAACCACTCGGTCAATAGACAGAGGGTTACATTGCGCGACGGTAGAATGCAATGTCATACACCAATTACAACCACAATCTATCTCAGATAATACACCATATCCAATCCACAATGATCAATATTCAATTAATCACAGTCCACAAATATCCAACTAGGGTAGTATATATCATATCAAATCTCTTTGATATCATTATATTCAAAATAGCTATTATCTCAAAGGTGCCTGTTCGCACCGCAAGTGCACGGGTCGCGCCAAGTAATAAAGTGATAAAAAAGTATCGTTCCCTTAGGGATTTGGTTACAAATGTGATCAAACAGAAGGCTTAGCGAATTGAATTAAGTTGAGCTAAAGCAAAGTTTGGGTTGAAAATTTAACATGTAAAAGATTAACATTTAAAAATCTACTTCTAGTTAAAGTTTTATACATAAAGGTTATAAAATAGAGAGGTGATTTAGAAAACACTTGGCAAGACAAATAAAAAGATCTAGGGTTACTTATCCCAATTTAACTTCATGAACTTATAAATTCCTTTCCTTTTAGAATTTTAATGAAGTAATGTGTGAGTCCAAGGTTCAATTTTCATTTGAAGAAGATTTCTCAAGTCAAAATCAAATTTATACTTGCATTAATTGCACAACCTCTTGCCACAATTAATGCAAGTCATAAATACTCCACCAACCTCTTATGAACAATGTTAGGTTAGTAATTATATCTCTATATTACCAACTAACCATCCATTTAAAACCATAAACTTCAAGTCTAACATGATTTCACCCAAGTTCTAAAACAAAATACTCTCTCTCAAGCCATATTTCATTTAACAAATCAAGTGGTGATCAAGAACTTGTATGAATAAGAGCTAGATGAAAATCCACACATAAAATTCATTTAATGCATCAAAGAAAAGAAATACATGGTTCAATCCATCAAGTGGTTCAAAGTAACCCTAGAAAAGGGATTTAGTTACACATGGAGAAATTGAAAAACGAAAATGAAGATTAAGAAAGAATTCATGACAGAAAAATAGAGAAGAAGGAAGAAGAAAGGAAACCAAGATCAATGAACTTGAATCTCTCCAAGATCCTCCAAGCTTTCTAGCACTTCCCCACTCTCTCTTGAAGCTCCAAAAGTCCCAAAAATATGCCCTAAGTCCGTTCTGCCCGTCATTACTCCAGAATAAATCCTTTTATCCCATTTCAGTAAGCTCTTTTAATAAAATGCCCAGCATTTGGCATTTTCGCCTTGGTGAAGTCACGGCGAACTATCTGGTTTGGGAGGCCGAATTGTCATACACTCGCCATGATCTCGCGTTGTTTCTAGTCCTTTGTCTTTTTCTCAGCTAATCTCCGTTCCAATGTTGTTTGTGTTTCCTCTGGGCTTTTTTCACTTGATCACCTCTTCCTATACAAGAAAGAAAGAGGGTTGACGAGTTTTACAATTGACTAAAGTACATAAAATCCTTAAGCTCCAAATTTTATACAAATCACAAATATGTCTTTGCCCTCTTTTTCATTTAGCTTTTGTTTTCTTTTCACCATTTTATTCACAAGCGCAGGGTAAAACATGATGATTTTGTTATGAAATTTAGGAACTTATCAGTGCCTAATAGACTATTTGATATGAAAATATCATTTGAAATCCAGTTTACATGCTAATAGATATAGATAGAAGGGATTTGGGAAAATCCCAACTAACATCACACTCATGAATGTAGTAAGGTGAAAGTAATTACCTAAGCTTGCCAAAAGCAAAATGAAATACCAGAGTAATGTAGTCCTCGAGCTCAGCTCGATCCAGCGGTATTTACAATCACCACAATTACATCCACACACAGTCAATAAAAAGTCAAGAGACATTGACATAACACTTCGGGACTTGGCCCATAAATGTGTCCCCGATTGCTCAAATAAATATGATTACATTTACTTGGTTTGGCTAAGTTAATTTAAACTCATACCAAACCTATAACAACTATCATCCTCAAACATCTTAGTTAATCAAATTCCTCTTTCTCTCCTTCCCCAATACCTCGTAAGCCCATTCAATTCTTACAATTCTTCTCAGTCATATTTCTCAATCAATATACTCTACCATACTCTGCCAATAAAGCCATGTCTAATAATATCATGAGTAGTTTGAATCAATGAAAAATAAATTCATCCGAGAGATGGGTATCAACAAAATACCAAAGGAGAAGAAGCAAGTTACAGGATTGATTTGAGAAATATAAAGCAGAGCAACATCTGAGAATGGAAAAAATGCACAAGAGGGGGGGTGAATTGTGCGTTTTAAAAATTAAATAAAAGCTTAACAACACAAGACAATCCTTTATACTGGTTCAGCCAACACAATGCCTACGTCCAGTTCTCCAACTCCTCGTTGGGTTCCACTATACCACAAGTTTTACAAAAACTGGTTCACCTGCCAACCTTTACAACAGAGCTTTAGACTTTCCTCGAAATGCTCCCCCTTACAACTTGTAAGGATACAATCCTGTCCTAAAGCCCCAAGCTTTAGAACAACCTCAAACAGTAGAGGATTTCAATTAATGAGTTCACTCAATGAACAGATTTTGATAAACACTTAAGTACAAATAATCTCACTAAGAGTAATAAATCCTTTGAGCTTTTGTGAGCAGAGTGTAGATGGAAATATTGAATGCTGGTTCTTCTCTGTGTGTGTATGAGTGAGTAACTTTTGTCAACAACTTCATAAATGATCAAGTCTTGAGATTTATATCTCTTCTCAACTTGCCTTTTCTTTCAGCTTCAAGAGGCCGTTTGAAATTAGTCGTTGGGAGCTCTTAGCCGTTGGCAATTAATGATGTTCTTCATCTTCATCAACTTTCTTCTCTTGCTTCAACTAATCTTGCAGAGGATGAGCTAAGAGAGATAGAGACTGTGAGTAACGATCACCTGTAGCATTGTACTTGCATGGCAGCTTTTTCAGTAGCGCTAGCACCCTTGGCTATCGCTAGCTTAATAATGTAAGTCCTGTACTTAGCTGTTAGCTAAACAAGTATTCATGTGAAGCACAGTAGGTGTTATCGCTAGTGTATTTCATTAGCTCAATGTTCAAAGACAATGTATTAGCTATCTGAATGTCTAAGTTGTTTCAAGTGTTTTGTTATCGATAGCTAATCATGTTATCGCTAGTAACTATGTTATCGCTAGCTAACTTAGTTCATTATTGCTAGCTGTTCTAACATTCCCCCCTTTGTGTTATCCATGTTATCTATGGAGCCTTAGCGATAGTGATATACTTGTACAGAACTTAGTGATAGTGATCTATTGTTCTTTGCTTGCTTAGACTAGCTCAATTCATTATATTAGTGATGGTGAAGGTCTTAGTGATAGAGATATTGAATTTTCTTCATATTGTTGCTAAGTCTTCATTATCTATTGTTATCCTAAGCTTTCCATTTGTTAGCGATAGGTTCTAGCTTAGCGATAGTGTGTCTGTTATCTATAAGATTTTACTTATTCAATGTTAAGGTAACCTACACTCTTTTACTTAATCATTTAACATGATTCTTATATCAATTTATTCCAGACTAAGTTATATGCTAATTGTTCATTTTACATATGTTATCTATGGGTCCAGTCCTCATCAAAACTTAAGATTCTAACAACATCAGCTTTGTGTTTTGATATTTAGTGAGCATTCATGATCTTGTGCCGACATACATTTAGTTTCAGAGGTTCCATCAAATAATTTGGTGGGCAATGAGCAAGAACCAAATTACTAGATCTGCTAGCGACGACGAGGGTTTCTAGTTCTCTGAAGAAGACTGCTCGATCAGGAAATTCATGTAACATTAAGATGAGTAAACTGGTTTGATTGAAATCCTAAATTAGAACATGTGCTCCATGATCCAGTCAGTTTTGATATACAAAACTCCATATTTGCACACATGTGAACTAGGATGAAAAATCAAAGAAAGTAGATCTTAGACTCCGTTGAACAAATAGCAAGAAAGCAGAGACGATGGCAGCAGAACTCTACACCAATGGAGGAAAATGACAGCAAAGACCTCGATGGAGGAAGATGACAACAAAGATGGAGGAAGGCAGAAATGGTGGCGAAAGATTAAAAATAGTGATGTCAGCGAAAGATTAACATCTGCAGTGGCTAGGGTTATCCAATCCTAATATGCAAAAGTTGTTCATTTTTTCGTTAAACTTTTTAAATTAATATTTCTTACTCTTTCATATTACATAATATATTTATTAAAATATCATAACCTCACTTCTTCAGTTTTTAAAAATTCAACTCGCAAAAATTTTCCTTCCCTTCCCATCCAAATCCCTTGTACCAGCAAGACTTGAAGTCAAAATTAATTTGATCACTTTTCTATTTTTTTGGGATTAAGGTTCTTTTAATACTCTAAAGTATTTTTTAAGTATACCAAGTAACCTAAAGTAATTTTTGATGCATATAGCAACTTGAAGTGACTTTTGTAGTTATAAAAATGGTGTAGACTGGAAAACTGGTCTTGGGTTGGGAGGACTAGAGGTGTGAGTCAAACATTGGGTTAGACCAGTGCGAATAGGTCTAACCGGTGAAAACTAGGCAATATGATCAAAATCAGGGTTGAACTGGTCAATTCTTCACAAAAATAAAATATTTGTGTTATTTTTATTTTATTATAATTCCCCTAATTATTAACTTTCACTTTTACTCAGTTTTATGATTGATACATAGGAGACCATAATATAGTTATGTTGATTATTCTAAATGCTATTTTATTTGAAAATCTTTAATATTTAATTCTGGGGTAATTAATTATAGGTCTCGTGTAAGGGACTTAATTACGGTGAGGTTCCATGAAATCACCTAATTAATCTGAGGTCCCTACCAGAAAGTTGTTATGGCAGGCCAAAAAATTGTTATTACAGGCCGAAAAGTTGTTATTGCAAGCCAAAAAGTTGTTAGTGAAGGCTTAGTTACTAACAACTTTTTGACTTGCAATAACAACTTTTCGGCTTGCAATAACAACTTTTTGGCCTGCCATAACAACTTGTGGCCTAAAAATCACTCTTGGTTTGTAACAACTTGTGACCTTACGATAACAACTTCGTGGGACCTCATATTAATTAGGTGATTTCATGGGACCTGATAACTCCCAAGAATTCATATAATTTCAGCACATTTTCCTTGAGTTTTATTCAATAATTGATATATTTTGGAAACTTAAGAGAGGAAAATGTTCATTTGATTTAGGTTGCACATCATTTTTCATTTGTGTAGATTTTGCTCATATTTCTAGTTAGTTTCTTATGTTGTTTTATGTAAATCTTGTAGGAATATTTTGATACAATAACCAAGGGATCCCGGATTAAGAAGAACACTTGAAAAGGGGAGAAATTGGGGCTAAAAGCTAAAATTTCAAGAAAAAAAGGGAAAATACAAGTTTCTGGATGAATTGTCAAAATTACAGAAAAGGACCTTGAAATTCCCAAATTACAGACAGGTCCTCGAAATTCCAAAATTACAGACAGGTCTCAGTTCGCTGTGGCGAGCCAAACCCCCAAACTTGGCAGAAATACTTGCAGCTCGCCGTGGTTTCGCCGCGGTGAGCTCACGGTGAGCAGACTGAGCTGCTGCGCGTTTTTGACAGATTTAAGTGATATAAAAGCTAGGGTTTCGGGGGAGGCGATCATTCTTCGACTTCTGGGCATTCTTGGGGGTGTTTTGCTCTACTAGGGCTTGGAGCTTGGTGGGGATTGAGCTAGAGCTTGGAGCTTTGAAGAGATTTGGGCTTCTTCTCTTGGTTTATCTTCTCCATCTTCATTCTCTTCTCTTGTTCTATATTTCTGCTTGTATATATGTATGCTCTCATGGAGTTGTTGGACATGAGTGGCTAAATACTTTGATTCTAAGATTGTTTTGAACCCTTGTATGGATTAACTCTTGATTCCTCCTCTTATTTTGTGATTAATGAGATATATATGTTTGTTTTACTCTTCTCCTAATGCTTCTAAGTGATTGATCACATTTAGATGTTGGGTTCACTTGATTGATGCTTGAGAAAGCTATATTGAGTGTAGAACTTGGGTAAAGTAGTGCAAGAACTTGAAGTTTTCATGATGAATGGATGGTTTAGTTGGTAAGGTAGATATATACTTGCTAACCTTGCATAATCACATTAGGATTGGAGCTTGCAAATTGTATCTTATTAATTATAACAAGAGATTGTGTAATTAACAAGATCAAACACTTGTTCTTGACGCGAGAGCGCTTTTACAAGTACTCTATGAATACTAGATTAGCACATGGTTTCACTGAGAGCATCTTTGAGAGGAGGTTAATTGAGTTTTAGGAAGTACAAGGGGGATTCACAATCTTAAGACTTAATTTGTCCTTGAAATTGAAGAATCATTTGTTTATAATTTTGTTTCATTTAGGATTAGTTTATTTTCATAGTTAATCTTCAATCTCAACATTTGTATCACTCACCTTATGCGAGAGTGTGACAATCAACTATTTGACCGGGTTTTGGAACCAAATCCTCGTGGGAACGATACTCTACTCATCATTGTATTACTTGACGCGACCTGTACACTTGCGGTGTAACAGCCCAAACTCGATCAGGATATTGTCCGCTTTGGTAGGGATGCTCCCATAGCTATAGGCCCCACACACTCCCCTCACGGTTTTGTTCCTCATGGTAGGGATACTAGCCGAAGCCTCCCACACTCACCCATGAAAACGCGTCCTGCCGGTAGGGATGCTGCCCCTTTGTGGGCCCCCACACTCACCCGTACAAGATATTGTCCTCTTTGGCACAGCGGAAGCATGTAACCTCAAGGCTTTGTTCCCATCTGGAACGCGTCCTGATGGGAAGGAGAGTCCATCACCTTATATAGGCTAGGAACATCTCGATCCCAGCCGATGTGGGACTTCACAATCCACCCCCCTTGGGGGCCCAGCGTCCTCGCTGGCACACCGACCCGAGCCTGGCTCTGATACCATATGTAACAGCCCAAACTCGATCAGGATATTGTCAGCTTTGGGTAGGGATGCTCCCATAGCTATGGGCCCCACACACTCCCCTCACGGTTTTGTTCCTCATGGTAGGGATACTAGCCGAAGCCTCCCACACTCACCCATGAAAACGCGTCCTGCCGGTAGGGATGCTGCCCCTCTGTGGGCCCCCACACTCACCCGTACAAGATATTGTCCTCTTTGGCACAGCGGAAGCATGTAACCTCAAGGCTTTGTTCCCATCTGGAACGCGTCCTGATGGAAAGCTTCTATTCTTCATTCAATAACTGGAAACACTAATTTACCAATTCTTATTTTAACTTTACATTTATACTTTACCAAAACAGAACCAAACATTCTCACTTGACTCAATGAAATCATAACTTAATTAAATTCCTTAAAACCATATCTTAACACATTTGGGATATTTGTTTAACACTTATGAAATCATAACCCACAGGTCCCAGGATCGAAACCTGGCTCTGATACCAAAATGTAACACCTGGACTTTTACTACTATATTATAGCAATTTAATTGAATTATAACCACTTTTATGAATATTCGAAGCCCAAAAATATGGAAAATTTAAAACTTTTTCTTTTTAAAATATTTATCCAATCTTCGGTTAGTTGGAATGGGCTTTTCGAACAGCTCAGAATTTAAATCTTTTTATAAATCAAAGTGGTACATAACACAATTAAACTACTTAAGTTCCCTTATAATTTTCTCCCCTTGATGATAGTGTGTGGGGAGTGAAAACCCACTCAGGGGTTCTCTACATCTATTGATGGATTTCTACCTTTTCAATATTAAAACGTTGGGGTCATCTCAGTTGATAACCCTTCTATCAGAATACGCAGCGACATTAGGGTAATACATACTTTTTCTTTTTAAAGTATCTATTCTCTATTATTTAATTTAATAATTTACTTTTACAACATTACCAATAATCTTATTAAAATATATACTACCTCTGGCTTTTAAATTTCTAATCCTAATTTCTTCGTCTATTCTTCTCCCTAGCTAGCTTCTTTCGACCTGCCAAACTGAAAATGTTTGGGGAAGGGGGTGAGATTGGAAATCCCAATAGCAGTTTCTTTCATTAACATATATTATCATGCTAGCAATTGTCATGTATATATTTCATAAAGCTGTACAAATGATGATAGTCTTACTCCTATTAATCTGTGTGCTAAAAGCACCTGCCAACTACTAATAACAATATATTCGTTATAGTGGAGGCTTTACCTGCAGGGTTTCTCGTTAAAGCACATAAGGCTAAAACGTAACTAATCTCGCAAAGGTGTAGCTAATCACCTAAGCCTGGAGTACTCCATCTGAGGAATAATAACTTACCAACTAAATGCAACAGTTATTACAAAACAATACATGCAATTTAATGGTTACTGAAATAAACTGCTACCTGGAATCCAAGCTTCCAACCTTAATTGGTCATTTTCCATTTCGCTGCCTCATTACGTCTATATCACTATCAGAACCTATACTTACATATAATAAATAGTAAATTAATATCTATATTTTCATGTAGTTACTAAGCGTCTCTCACGTTCCTATGATATTATATACTTCTACCCTTCCTTTTTTTTTAATATATTTCTTAAATCAATATTTATAACTTTAATCAGCAAGTAATACATACACAAGCATAGAAATATCCTAATTACTTTAAATTATATATACGTATATAAAACAACTTACTTTAATTAATTAGATTCAAGGGATTTATAATAAATTTCTAATGATCATACTTTTCTCCACATTAATAATTATTACCTATAACTTAACTTATTATATTAATCTGACCATTTCAGGTCTTGAGGACACTTTTAACTAAATGTATTCCAATTAGTGTTTCTTATTCTCAATGTTTGACTAATATTTACCTCATGAATGGTTGTATTTAAGGAACTTCACCTTTCTTCAATCCTTAGGGTACTAGTTTTCTTGTTATTTATTTTCCTTTATTTGTAACCTTGATTATTAGGATTTCTTAAACCACATAATGAATTTAATCATTTTAAAGCTTACAAGTTAATTTGGACAGATGCCTATGTTTTACTACATAGTTCATCAAACAATACCTATAATATATATATATCTATATATATATTAAACTTTACTTCAACTTAATTCTCTTCTTCAAAACATTTGCAAACTTTAGCAATTATAAACCAAATCAAACATTTATCAAATTGCAGCAAACAAAGAACATGGTACACTACTTTATGTTTATTCCCCAAACCAACTGATTAACAAAACCATTTAATAATTATTTTTATTGAATTTCTAAAGTTTCCATATTTATCTTTATGAAATAGATGCTTAAGTTTTTAAATCTATTACATATCATTACAAATCATTACCTACTTCCAACATTAAATTATATAACTTTCAATCACCTTAACCAATTAATTCACATTTAATCCTTAAATGAACTCCTTCTTCATTCATTACTTACCCTTCTAACTTTTCAATTTAAAATCTATTACCTTATCTTCCCTTCCAAACTCACTGAACTTCTATAGCCCTTATGAAAACGATCCTAATTCAAAAGAATGATTTTCCTATCTCATCATCTTTCCAATTTAAATTCTCATAATATAAACCATGGAGGGCGCATAAATTTTGAAGCTATAAACCTCCAACAATTGGTAGAAAACCAGGTTCTAAACTTTACAAGTTTGATTAATTAACTCCATGTTACAAATACTTATTTGTAACCACAACCCCAATCAATTCAAATTACTAATCATTCATAAACAGCTTAATTACAATTGTCAACATTTCTAATCCCATTCTTATTACCATCCGCATTAAACAATAAATTCTAGTTGTTTTGCTATTTATTAGTAAGATTCCAAAACAACCAATAGCCTTTGTCTCTATATACACTTAACACCAATTATACTTTCATTAGTTTAGAAAATACTAAATACTAACCAAATATCCCAAAAACATTCTTTTCTTTATCTTACCTCTAAAAGGGTTCAATCACAACTATAATTATGTCTCCCAAAATCTTAACAACCATCAATAATTCATATCCTATCTTCATTAGCATTTCATTATCATTAAAACTTCCTTCCATTCCAGAAAATTAGCCAAGCAAAGAGTAGTATTGAAATTTCCAGAGTCACAAAATTTATACTATACATCATACACGGCCAAACAGCACCAGAATTAATGGACAAAAAGAAAATCAAAGCTCTCATTCATATGCTTTTCCTAATCATCCCCATAATACTCAATTAGCAAAAATGAAATTCTAATTAAAGCCTAACAATCACAATTTCCCCCCTTACCACCGAACCTGTTTACAGAACAAGCAAGAGAAGGGAAAAATTCAACAATTAACACTCCACAGTCAACCAACACTAATCCCACCTTTCCCATCATCATATCAGAATCAAAATCACAAAGGCAGGGACAAGAGTTCGGCCAAAACACCAGAGCAAAGAAAGGTTGAACATTTAACAACAAAATCACAAGAGCCCATTTTTAATAAACCAGAAATCAGTGTCACAGAGGATGCCAGAATTCGAATCATCAGGGGAAAAAGAACAAGAACTTCGACGGAATAAGGCAGGGAATAAGAGCAAGCATACCAAAATCACCCAACATCAAAACCAGACATATAAGACATTCTATACACTTAAACATCTCCCTAATTCATGCTTTATCAAGCTTCAAAGCAACAAAGCTCCAGAAATCACGAAAATGGCGTCGGGTGAACAGTGACCGAATGAGAGAATTTGGGAAAAACTCGATTAATACCACTCTAATGTTCAAATTCGTTCTTGGGGTTTGTTAATCGAACCCTAAGCTTCGAATTTATGGATTTAGAAGCTTAAATAAACCCCAGAAACTCGAACCCTAAATCGGACCTCTCCCAAAACTCACTCGAATCGGACTAGAAGGAGAAGAAAATGAAGGAAGAGAAGCTCACCATCGACTAGCCCAAGCTTCCTGATTACTTTCCTAGCTTCTCGCCGCCGATCATGGCTATTTTCGGCCGGAGCCGCCGCTCGAGTCCGATGAAACCAGAGGAACAGAGGGGACGAGAGAGAGTCGGAGAGGGAGAGTGGATCACGGGAAATGAAGGGAAGAAGAAGGAAATTCTGATTTTATAATGGTGCTAGGGAAAATTACGTTTCAGCCCTCACAACTTCTATTCTTCTCATTTTAGTCCCTATTCTCAATCTTTTCTTCATTTCCACTTTGGTCCCTTTTTTTAAAAAATAATTTTCTAAAATAAATTCTTATATCATATTATAGATTTTTCTTAGTCATAATTTCTTTAAGCCTTAAAATAAATTCTCCTAAAGTTCCAAATCAAAATTTATCTTCTAATTATTTTTCTTTATTTTCTAAAGAAAATAATCCTTAAAATTATTAAAAATCTAAAACATCATAATTTCATTTTTAATGCTTTTTAATATTTTAATAATATTTCCTAAATCTTATTTAATTCCTTATTTCCTATTTTCTAAAATTTGGGGTGTTACATGCGGCTTTAGCGGACAAGAGCACCTCATCTTAATTAAGTCCCGTACACTTGCGGCTTTAGTGGACAAGAGGACCTCATCTTAATTAAGTCCCTTACAGGGACCTGTAATTAATTACCCCTTTAATTATTGTTACTCTTGGTATTTATATTTTGGTCGGTAGATTGTATAAGAATATTTATTTTCATCTGTGATCATTTTCTTTTATTCCCCTTTAAAAACGTTAAAATATTCAGATTCAATTGATCATACATATCTACATGTGCATTTTGATATTATTTATGAGTAATGTTACTGTTTTTGATCAAGAACATTTGTATTGTTTTAATATGACTTGTTTGACCTACCAGTTGATCCCAATCTGACTATTGATCCTTGAACTACCTAGGCCAGTTCGGTGTGCAGTCCTATTTTTGAAATCCTTGGTATTTTTAAGTACATCCAACATTTAAATGTGTTTTTTTTTGGAGCATTTAGCACTATGAAGTGTTTTTTAAGATACATCCAAAACCTTAAAAATATTTTTTGGTGCATCCAACAGCCAAATTATACAAAATATTTAGGATGCTAGGTGTAGATGAGCCTAGATAATACTTCAGAGTGTTGGATGCACTTTAAATTTTTTATTTTATTATTTTCTAAGAATTTTTATCTTTTATTATGTTTTTCAAAGTTATGAAAATTAATCATCAGAAAAGCAAGTTTAAATTTCTCAATAGAATGTTCAAATTATTATATAAAGACATGGATAAACGAAATTTTATTAATGGTAAAAATTATACACTCAAATTGTTTATATAATTTCTATGAATTATTATCCACCGGCATTTTATATCGACATAAAGGACATAAATGACTAGTTTTTAGCCACCCAACAATACAATCATGGTGAAAAATATGTTTACAAGGCATCATCGAAACCTCCACATCCCCACAAAAATTTTCAAGACAAATACAACACTCATTCTTCTTATCTGAATCAATATCTTTTTCTACTCCTTTAAGTTTCATTTTATTGAGTGATTGAATGGCTTCTTCACACGCTGGAATCATTCTAATTGTCTCATCCATACCATCATGAGCTAAATCTTGGAGGTTGACATTCGCAGATAATTCGAAAAAAATGTTAATACACAAAGGATACACAGCTAAACGGTTTTCAAAAACATATGGATGCAAAGAATCAATGTCAAAATACTGTCGACATGCATGGATGATATTTGGTATGATTGAATCGAGCAATTCAGGTTCGAGCAAATGATGAGAAAGATAGCGGCGCAAAAAGCTCGAGCCGTTCTTGAAGAACTCGCTGCACGAGATGCAATGGGAAGAAAGTGGGGGCGAACGAATATTATTGATCAAATGATTATGACCACAAGAAGAACACTTTTGCGTGAAACCAACACAAATTTTGACGTTGAAATTTGGCATTGTGGTGCTATGGTATCGAGTAGATATGTTTTGAAAGGCTTGAGGAAAAGCAGGTTGATCGGAGACACAAAAGTTGTAATGTGTAAAGAGGCCGGACATTATTAATTATAATTGATTAACAGGAGTTAATTAAGATGGAAGGCACCTGGAGTTGTAAGTATAATTGGTTGAATTTGAGTCTGTATGAATATAGAAGGTGCAGTTGATAGAGTTACTCTTGGAGTCTTACGATGATAACTAAATAACAAAAAGGCTATGATATGAGTGTGTGTATATATGTAAATAAAGGCTATGATAATGAACTTATATAGAAAGATGATGAGATTTGATTGAGAGAACACCAAAGCTATATTGCCTGTATTTATAGGCTCTACATGAAATCTATTTAAATATTTTTTTTGTTGGTTAATGTGTTCAAGAGATTTCAAGATACAGTGGTTCGCAAAGATAGATATAGATACGCGCGCATATTAATTTTTATGCACACTACTGTTTAAGTTTTTAAATATTAAGATAAGGTTAATCTAAATGATAGATTGAGTTGCTTCTTTTTTTTATTTATTGTTTAAATAGAATAATTATTGTATAAAAAAATAATAGAATAATTATTATGCTATCCTCTTTTGCAAAAGATGTGAAGATCTTTTTATTTTTGAAATTATAAAAGTAATTATAGACAAATATTTATAACGGAAATTTAAAATTAAGGAAAATTTTCTTTATAGATATTTTGTTTTGGTCCATTTATTGTGCTTTAATAAGTATCGTCTTATAATAAAAGAGGAGTGAGTGGTTTTTTTTTAACATTTTAATGCAATTTTGTTTTTAAAATTTAATTTCTATAATAACCTTTCATAAAAAGAAAATTGATTTGGCGATAGGATTCCTCAATTTTGAATTATCTATTTTAATTTTTACACCAATCTTTCATTTTTTCTGTGAACAAAAGTTAAACTTAATACTATAATCTCTAAAATAACACCAATAATATATTCTATGTATTTATGATAGCCTCTGAATTTAATCCAATACATTCAAAAGATTTCAAGATTTAATATTTTACTAAAAGAAAGATATAATAATGGAAAAAAGTTTGAGCCATGAATTGTTAAGGGGAACTTGAAAATTGTTATAATCAAGTTTAAAATCGATGAGTTGATCTTATGGAAAGTTATCATGTATTTGACAGTTATAGGTAAATTTGTATATTTTGGTAAGATATTGAAATCCAATTTCACAAATTAAATGGAGCGTTTGTTTTTTTTTTTTTTTCCATTTTCAAAGGGATTTTTGTGGGTTTTTTGTGATTAGAATCATATTATAGAATGAAAACGATAGAGAATTGAAATATTAACTGAATAAATATTTTAAAAAATAACAATTATGTGTTAGGAAAAACTATTGAGGCCTTCTTTAGATTAAGTTGATAGAAATATTGTTTTTATTGAAATTGATTTTTGCAAACTGAAGATATCACGTGTTCTTTCCAACGTTCAAAAACCCGGCTCAGCCCGGCCGGTTGAACCGGAAAACCGGCCACCCGGTGGAGAGAACGGGTCGAGCCATGATTCACCCGCTGAAGAAATCAACCCGGAATATTCCGGGTTGATTTGCCCGGGTTGAGGTGAATCGGTGGGTTGGGCAGCCCGGCCGGTTTAAAAAAAAGCCCTTTGTCCCTAAAATCCGTGACGTTTAAGACTTCAAAAAAAAACCCCACCTGCTTGTCTTGCCATTTGCGTTCAGAGGTGAGAGGCAAGCAACCTGTCTCTCTCTTTCTCTCTTTGTTGCCGTCAAAAAATCGTCGCTTCACAGTCACCGCTGAACCAATCTTCCACCAAATAAAGGGAGGAAGAACAACCAATAAACTAGACTCCAGAGAGATCGAAAAACAAATGAAGGAAGAAGAAGATGGTGACGGAGGAAGAGAAAAGGTACGGCTACTTTTATGGGCATGGACGCATGGTGAAATATTACTCTCAAAGTTGATACCTTAAAATAACCATTGGACTTTTGCTTCAATATCCGTAAATCCTTTTTTGAACCATTGGGGGTTTTTTTGGGTTTAGGAAGCATTGTCAAAAGGCAACATCAATTACATCTAACAGGATGAATAGGGCTATAATATTCAAAATATCTAGGTAAAGGCATTAGCTGTCAAAAACTCAGTAGAAGGAACGGGAGGGATGTGGCTATTGACTAGTAAAAATTTATTTATTTTTTAAAACAAAATAAAACTGTATATATTAATCAAATTTCTAAATTAAAATAAATTATGTAACTTTTAATCTATTAATGAGCACACATTTATAATTAGTATTTTAGTATTTTAAATTTTAAATTTTGTTATTTGTGATTATTAATGTTATTATATTTTGTTATCATCAATTAAATTATATTATTTTTTAATGACCGGGTTGAGTCCGGGTTGACCCTCGGTCTAACCCCTGACCCTTGAACCATTGCCTCGGCCGGTCTAACGTCCGGTCCGGTTTTTTGAACCTTGATTCTTTCTTTTTCATCATTTGATAAAAATGACGTACATTATTTTTTTTTAAGAAAGCTCACATTTATTTATTTTTGGTATCATTAATATCAATAAGATGATTAATGATAGTTTTATGGCATGTGTTGTGCCTTCTTTGTTTTTTTATTTTTTTGGCTTGATTTACTCTTGATAACTTTTCAGGACACATAAATTTATTTTATTATGTAATCACATTTTATTTTAAGGGAAAAAGACATAAGAAGACCCTCAAAATAGCATATGGACACTTTGCTTACAACATATTTTAAAAAGGACAATTCATTACAATGTTTGAATTGTCTAACCCTCAAAATTTAAAGGAAAAGTCTTAATGCTCTTGGTTCAAATATTTTTTTTAAATAAAGGACCCACCACAACCAGCCACCAATGCTCGACAAGGCCCACTGTCGCCAGCCACTGCCTGTTGCTGGAACTCTGGAAGGTGGGGCCCCACCTTCCACTTGGCAGTGGGGCCCACCTGCCACGTGGCAATGGGGGGGGGGGGAGGAGGATTGCCAAAAAAACACAGCTTGGTGGCCTTGCCACCAAGCCACATCATTATACATGTTACAACAATTATATATATACTATATTTCATTCTTTTTTTAATATTTTCTCAGAGTCGTATAAGATATCACCGAATTCGGATAAGGGATTACCAACATGTTTCTATCCAATTTTCGACATCATTACCGACTTCTTTTTGCTTGTTCCTAGAGTCATATAAAGGATTACCAAATTCGAATAAGGGATTACCAACTATAGATAAAGGATTACCAACATGTTTCTATCCAATTACCAACATCATTACTGACTTCTTTTTGTTTATTCCTAGAATCGTATAAGGGATTACCAAATTCCGATAAGAGATTACAAACTTTAGATAAGGGATTACGAACATTACCAACATCATTACCAACTTCTTTTTGTTTGTTCTCATAATTGTATAAGCAATTACCAAATTCGGATAAGGAATTACCAACATGTTTGTATCTAACTTCCAACATCATTACCAACTTCTTTTTGTTTGAATAGAGGCATATTGGTAATTCTTTATCTGAATTCAGTAATCATTTATCAGAATTCGGTAATCACTTGTACGATTCTGGGAACAAACAAAAAAAGTTGCTAATGATGTCGGTATTTGGATAGAAACATGTTGGTAATCCCTTATCCGAATTCGGTAATCCCTTATACGATTCTGGGAAAATATTAAAAAAAGAATGAAATATAGTATATATATAATTGTTATAACATATATAATGGTGGGACTTGGTGGCTTGGTGCCACCAAGCTGAGGGGGTGGATTCGATTCCCACCCGCTCTACTTTGCCAAATTGTTTTTTTGGCAATCCCCCTCCCCCAGTGCCACGTGGAAGGTGGGCCCCACCGCCATGTGGAAGGTGGGGCCTTGCCTTCCAGAGTCCCGGCGGCAGGCGATGGTGGCTGGTGGTGGTGGTGGGCCCTTTATTAAAAAAAATTTGAACTAAGAGCATTTAAGACTTTTCCTTTTAAGTTGGGGTTGGACAATTCATACATTGTACTGAATTCTCCTTTTTTATATTTGTTGTAGCAAAGTGTCCATATGCTATTTTGAGAGTCTTTTTGTGTCTTTTTCCCTTATTTTAATATATATTATTGTTGACATCTATATTAAAAATCGGGACAACAGCTTTACTATTTTCTTTTTGAAAAAAATACTATCATCGAATTTAAAATAGGGATATTATTCAATGCTAAATTGATCCCAAACAGCATGTATTACTGGAGAATATTTCATTCTAAAATCACGGCTATACCAGCAATGAAACACATACCAACAAAGACTATACGCATATTGTGTATGATAAGTTGCAATAGTGTTTTCTACATCTAGCAATGACACAATGGACACATATGACTTGTTTTAAGCCACTTTACGATACACATATTGTGATAAACATGACCACACGGCGTTGCTGAAACATCATCATCATCATCAACAAAATTTTTTAAGCAAATAATGCACACTTCTTCCTTTAGTTCTTCATTGGGCATTTTTATTTTCTTGAGTGATGCGATTGCTTCTTCTGTTGCTGGAACCAGAGACAGTTGCTGCATTGATTGCTCCACAGCTTGATAAATTTCTCTCGACTCTGAATCATCACCAATATCATCCTCGGTGGGTTCAAGTGAGTAAAAGTGTTGACCAAAACCAATATCATCGTCTATCAAATCTGGAAGGTCTTCATATAGAGTGGCAGGCTGATGAGACCAATATCGCTGGATCAAGAGGGACCCAATTTAATATTATATACTCCCTCCCTCTCCTTCATCAGCGCACCATCACTCTCTCTTCTCTCTTTCATTTTTTCTTTTTCCTCTTCCTCATTCTCTCTCGGTTCAGCGGCCACCGGCGGCTTCGGCGGCTTCGGCGGCGTTTCACGGCGGAGGAAGGCTTGGGTGATGCATGCAAGGTCGGATTTAAGCGTAGGTAACTCTCCTCTCTCCATTCTACCCTTTGTTCTTCCGATTTGAGAGAGTTTGGAGAGAAAATCGATTCGGGTTATGTGGTTTTAGGGATTCTTAAATCAGTAAAAATGAAGCTTAGGCTTCGATTTAAAGGTTTTGGGAAAGATTTTGAGTAGTGGTTTGGTGTTTGGCTGATTGTCTTCAAAAGCCTCAAATCCTGTCACTGTTCCGGGCTCGATTTTGGGTTGATTCCGGGTTGAAATTGAGATTAAGTTTGATTAAACTTGATTAGAAGTAAAATAGAGTTGATATATAGAGATGCATGTCAAATTTCTGGGGTTTTTGGAATTTTTTACTGATTTTGATTTCCTTCCTCTATTTGTTCAATTCTTCTATTTTGGATGGCTACAATTGGTAATTGGATGAAGTTAAGGTTAGAATAGAACCAATATATGATTTTGCATGTTGAATTTTCGGAGCTTTGGGGGGTTTCTTAATTTTGTTTACTCCCTCTGCTTGGTCCGATTTCTGGGAATTTAAAGGGACTCTGAGAAGGATTTAATGATAATGAAGGTGGGTTAGAACGGGTATATGGATGTGCATGTGTCAGAAATTTCTGTTCTTCTCTGCTTCGGTCTTTCCCTGTTCAATTTTCCATTCTGCTGGGCGCATGATGAAGATATAACAGAGTTTATATATGTGGTTGCATTCTTAATTCATGATCGAATATGGAATTGATTTTCTTTCTTCCTGCCCTGTTTTGGTACGTGTACAGTAATGGGGAGAAATTGATAGTGTTAGGATTGAAGTGGGATTTCGATCTTACCCATTGGGCTCTGTTTCTGTGATGTTTAATTAATGCATGGATTATGAAATATTTTTCTCTCTTTGCCTACCTTGTTTTGATTAATGATGAGGAAGATGGTACTGCATGTGGATTCTTTTTCTTTGTGATGTATGTAAATAAGATATTGTTGTTTGAGTCTATGTGGTTTGGTACTTTAATTATAACCAATTGAATGATGAAGTAAAGGCTGCTTAGGAATTTAGTTTGAGAAACAAAAGTTGACTGTGAAACTTTACTTTGGGTTTTTAAAATGGTTATGGATAAATCTGATTTGTAGTTAAAAGGTGAAGATTTAGGATGTAATTGATTTAAGTTGAAATACAAATTGGAAATCATTTATACACATGAATTGAACATTTGTTTGAATAAAGAAACAAAGTTTGTGGTTTGAAAACAATAAAATCCTCTTTCTTTGATGTTTCGTTTTATTCTATTTTATCAGATTTGGGTTTTAATGATGTAAGAATTATGGAATGGGTTCTGTACTTGCATGTGTCTAATTTGTGTTGATTTGCAAATTTTCAAACTCATCTCTTACTGTTCGGTTTTGGATTGTTGCTGATGCATGTGAGATTAGGATGTAAATGCTTTAATCAAGGTTGGATATGTTGGTTTCTGATTGGTGTTGTAAGTTTTGCTGAGATTAAAGTTATAATTCACTAAAATAAGCGGCTAAGGCATGATAAAAGAAAGAGACCGATACTTGGGAAGCTTAATGTCCTGATTTGAAATTTATTTAGGTAAGGGTTCGGAGCTTTTTGAAGAATTAAAGATGGCTAATAATCATTTGTGGAAATGGTTTATTGTTCATGGGTTAAAATTATCGGATTCTCATACTGATAAAAGAAATTAGTAATTAAAAGTTGTTGTAAGTGTAACAGAGTTTATTGTTGTAATTACATGGGTGTTTTAACTTTGATTCCATGAGTATTGCTTTGTCCGGGTTAATATCATTGCTTAAGCTTTTCTTATTCTAACCTAGATTTACCTAAATTGTGATAGAGAGCAAGTATATATATGTTAATTGTGTGAAGGACTAAAGTCTTTAAAGAATGGTTTCTATAGAAACTATTGGTCAAACATTGAGAATAAGAAAGTTTAATGTAAGTAAATTATTAAAGTAGTCTTGAATGGTCAAAGTTCTAAATAAATGTGGGCAAGTTATAATTTACCTCGAAGACAAGTTTGGGGTAATATTGATTAAGTTGGGCTTCGATAGAGACGCAAAGTATAAATATAGAAACATAAGTATTAAATTACTTTATTGATACATGATATGTAAATAGGTGTTGGTTATGGCATAAGTTCATGAGGACAGTAGAAACGAAAAGAACCAGTTGAGGAGAAATTCCTGAAGTCAGGTGCGGTTTATTTCATAACATAAATATTTGTGTGTATATATATACTGTTTTGGAAACAAATTTGTTGCAATAAATGAGCATTATTCTGGTGGTGATATTATGATATTGATGATATTTATGGAGTACTCCAAGGCCTAGGTGGGTCGCTCCCCCTTTGCCAATAAATTCCTATAACTGTGAGGGTTATTGAGTAGCTGTGAGGGCTACAATTAAATTCCTATAACCTTGAGGGTTATTGAGTAGCTGTGAGGGCTACAATCAAATTCCTATAACCGTGAGGGTTATTGAGTAGCTGTGAGGGCTACAATCAAATTCCTATAACCGTGAGGGTTATTGAGTAGCTGTGAGGGCTATAATAATATGGATGGATATATGCTTTCATTAATTGCACAGAATTGAATTATATATGAATATGTGTATTTGAGTGTATATGATAATAAGTATGTATGAAATAAACTGCGTTGAACCTTTGCTTTTCAGTGAAGCAAGAGGCGACCGTTTCTTGGGATAAGGTAGTTATGAAGAAGCAGGAATGCCTGCTATATTTTGTACCATCTTTTAATGACTATCTTACTAGTAATTGTATATATTATATAAAGAATAGGGAAGCACAAGCTGGAAGCTTGTAGAGCATATAACTCTCTGCATATATGTATTCCTAAACCATAACAACAACATAAGTAGGTAATGGGGTTATCAACCGAGATGACCCCAATATTTTGATAATAGGTTAGGTAGATATGGTTAGATACCAACCTAACCTTAAGATAATAGAAGTATAAGTAGAATACGTATAACAAGTTCTTGATACACTAAGTAATAGATTTAAAAACTATAATAGGATCTTAGTCATTTTTAATTGGTTAATAACCACTCTACTTTAGTTACAGATTTTAATTTATTCAATTTGTCTGAAAAGCCCATTCCAACTTCAATAAAGTTGGAATACTGTTTGAAAAGAAAAAGTTTTAAATTATTCCATATTTTTGGGCTTCTGACGATTTAAAAGTGGTTATAAATCAATCAAAATGCTATAATGAGGTAGTAAAATTTAGGTGTTACAACGGTGCATAAGATGATTTTAATCAAAGAATGAATTGAGATATTGACGAAATTAATTTTTTCAAAATCACATTTATGTGTTAGGGACATTATTGAGGTCTTTTGTAATTGATTTGATAGAAATACTTTTTTTTATTTGAATTGATTTTTTAAACTTGAGATATTACGTGTTTTTCTTTCTTTTTATCATTTGATAAAAATGACGCACATTTTCTTAGAGAAAGCTCACATTTATTTATTTTTGGTATCATTAATTTCAATAAGATGATTAATGATAGTTTTATGGCATGTGTTGCGAATTCTTTGTTTTTTTATGCTTGAACTACTCTTGATATCCTTTCACAACACAACAATTTCTTTTAACAAGACGCAACTCCCCGTGCGTTGTATGGATCACGATATTTGTTTAAAATTTTACTATCTTATTTTTTATTTGTTGTGTTTTAAATGTTCCATAACGTTTGACCATTGATACATCTTTTGTTACAATGCATTATACATCTACAAGTCCCCCAAACCTCCCACTTTTCAAGCATGACCTAAAATCAAGAGGGTTTATATTAATTGAGATGTTAATTAATTCACACACACACGTTAGGTTAATTAGCACCTTTTTTTATAAAAAAAAACTAATTTCATTAATTTCTAACATATTTGTAATTTAGTTTTGCTTATGGAATGTTCAAATATTTGAAAGAAACTAAAGGATTTAGGGAAAGAAGAAAGGGATTTAGATATTTCAAATGGATTTAAATAGATTCCCTAAGAATAAATATTCTTATCACGTTGATCAATAGTCTCATTTTGTTATTGAGATATACATGATTCTCTAAGCCTTTTAAAATTTATTGAATTATGTTGTGAAATTATGAGAATTTTAAATAATTAAGAGTTAATGCTGTTATCATATTGATTGATAAGTCAATTTCAGTTACTATAGGGACTAAATTAAGAAGGCAAATGGATTTGAATTAGACTTTGAATCCATAATCATGGCTTTAGTTTTAAGAAACATATCATGACCCTATCTCTCTCTTTTTTTTTTCAGTGGCAATGGATGGAAAAAAAATAGAAAAAATTAGCTTGAACTTTTTTGTGGGTTATAGAACTATTTACCACAAAAATCAATAAGTAACTTTCTCGGTAGGGAACTATTCCTTTAGAAAATACTACATAATTAGCTTTCTTTTTTTTTCATCATTGAACAATTAGCGTTCTGAGTATGTCAAGTCATGTGTATACAAATATAAATAGCCAAAAACATATAAACTCAAATTTCGATAACACCTTGCTCTATGGAGAAAACATATGACAAGAAATTAAAACCACAATCACCCCAATTTAAAATTAATTTGTCTATTCTAGGAATGAGATGTATATTTCAAGTTCACTCTTTATTTTGGTCTGTCAGTTCTCTTTTGGTATGTATTTCAAAGGTTCACTCTTCATACACATAAGATAGGAAAAAAGATTTGCTAATTAAATAACCAAAAAGTACTATTGGATACATGTCTTGGGCATGTATAAAGATTTCAAATGAATAAACACTATGTGCAAACTTCACAAGTAAACAATAGAGTGGGGAGGGAAAAAGGGATAAAGGGGCAATAATAAAAAACTGTTAGACTATGAAGACATAAAGCTATGGCGCCGTAATATTTATTTGTCTTCATAGCATCAATTGACTATCACTACTCAACATACACAATCCAATTATATTAAAGTTGAGTGGGTGATAAGGGTGGGAAAAATGAAAAGAAGAAATTAACTTCACAAGATTTGATCATCTCAATCTCAGGTATACATTTTTTCTAGGAATGTCATTGCCACATCTCGATGAGCATTGGCCAAATGCATAAAGTAGTTGTTTTGAGTTAAAATGATTTATATAGAAGAGAGAAGTATGTATGATAAGCAAGTGTAAATGTAAATGGCGTACCATTAGGATTTGAATTTCTATTCCAACATATTAACAACAGGTTTGTTCCAGATCCAAAATATAAACCAAGAAAAAATTCAAAGCTAAATTCGAACGGAAAAACATATGATATTATAAAGATTGTAAATTAAAGATCCAACTATTGAAAAGTTAAGAAAACTAAAAAGTATTTTACCTTCTTTAGAGTTTAAGGATCAAATCAACAAAAGCTTGGTTTGAGGTATTTTTTTTGGAAAAGGAGACCTATCTCAGGCAAATCTATGCTGCCATAGCTTTCAGATGCATTGCAGTGCGAATTTCATTGGACAAGTGATTAGAAATCTTCTATCTTCTAAAAATCAATATAAAGTATTTTTAAGAAGGGAATTTGCAAAGAGAAGACAAGAGGTTCAATGGGAGTAACGATGAGTCTGTAACGGAACATGTGTTTGGGAAGAAAATTGGTGATGTGAGAGGGGGATGAAGTTATAACTGAAATAGGAAGAATCCAAAATTAATGGGGTGATTATGGCTGATTAAAGTAGGCACTAATTATAGAATAAAAATCAAATGGAGTATAATCGGTGATGTGAGAGGGGAGATGAAGTTGTAACTCAAAAGGGAAGAACCCAACATTAATGACGCAATTATGGCGTATTTAAGTAGGCACTGATTATAGAATAAATTCAAACAGAGTTATTTGAGAGTGATCACAGGATGAGATATTTGATATTGCTTAAGCACAAAATAGGGAATGATTGACGGAATTAGGGATCATCATTAACGGCGTTATTACAAGATTTAGAGAAATATGTTGATTAATATGGAATCACAATTTATTTTATTATATGTTAATGTTGACATCTATAATAATAATAAGCCACAACAGCTTTATTATCTTTTTGAAAAAAATACTAGCATCGAATTTAAAATAGGGATATTATTCAACGTTAAATTGATCCCAAACACCATGTATTACTGGAGAATATTTCATTCTAAAAACACAGCTATACCAGCAATGAAACACACCAACATAGAATATACGCATATTGTATATGATAAGTTCAAATAGTGCTTTTTACATTTGGCAACGACACAATGGACACATATGACCTGTTTTAAGCCACTTAACGATACAAATATTGTGATAAACATGACCACACGGAGTCGCTGAAACATCATCATCATCATCAAAATTTTCAAAGCAAATAATGCATACTTCTTCCTTTAGTTCTTCATTGGGCATTTTTATTTTCTTGAGTGATGCGATTGCTTCTTCCGTTGCTGGAACCAGAGACAATTGCTGCATTGATTGCTCCACAGCTTGATAAATTTCTCTCGACTCTGAATCATCACCAATATCATCCTCGGTGGGTTCAAGGGAGTAAAAGTGTTGACCAAAACCAATATCATCGTCTATCAAATCTGGAAGGTCTTCATATAGAGTGGCCAACTGATGGAAGTAAAAATGTTGATCTAAGGTAGTGAATCTGATACGCGAACTATCTTCTTCAATCATTCTAGCCTCTGAGTTCAGAGCAGGAGGAGATGTATATCGTTGGATCAAGCCTTCCAAACTTGGAAGATGAAGAGGTGCCATGACTACAATGAATGCTAGTTAATGTTAGAAAAATACTCTCAATTTGATTGGGAAAGGTGAATTATTGACAATCATCCATATAAAAAGAAGATATAGATAATTTCCCAGTGTATAATTTAAATTTATAACATCAATTAAAGTAATAAGACTTACTTAATGGTGTAGGAGAAATACCAGAGAATGGTATTACAACCTTAGAAGAGACTGTATGTGTTGGAAATCAAAGTGGGATGGAATTTTCAGAGAGGATACAGTTCAGGGAATCAGTTCTTATCCAAGCTTTTAGTTTTATAGGGTCTAAAGCCGTCAAAGTGATCTACTACAATCAAATCTTAAATTAGCGATAATATCTAACAATAATATTATATTACATTATATTTAATTCTTTTGCAACAAAGTTAGTGTATCAAATAAAATTTACACAACAAATCAAATTTAAACCTTAGTTATCAGTAGTTCCAACAATTTTAAATTCAAAAGAAATTAGGGTCAATTCAATATTTAATTATTTACACTTTGGTAACAAAATTAGTTTGCAACAATGCTGCTTGATTCAAAAATTCGTTTAACTGTTTGAAAATCTTAAATATCATTTAAAAATAAAAAAAATTGTTCAATATATTTCACAAATTTTGAATCAACCAATATTTAGTGATATATTAAATTTTAATAAGCTCTGACGTTAAAATTATTCAAAAAATATTTTTGAGCCAATCTGTTCAAGAGATCATTTAAAGACAGCGCGGTTTGCAATAAGAAAGATATTAATGTTTATGATAACATATTGTTTAAAAATCAAGATAATGTTAGTCTAAATGATATATTTTCTTCTTTATATATAGTTTCGTGTATTCTATATATCCCACATTTAAATACATTTTTTTTTATCACAAAACCTCCTTAAATAGTATATCTATTGTTCTGGTAAAACTAGCGTATCTATTGCTTAATTTTAGAGATTGACCTCGTCCCCTCTATTTAATCAAAATAACATAGACATCCTCTTTTTATTTTGAAAACTTATATAAACCTACTTTTATATCAAAATATATACGACGAAAGCCTCGCTTCAAGTTGTAAATCTCAACTTTCATCTGCCTAACTGCATGTTAACCGTTAAATCAAAGTGTTGACCTATTGTTGTTCTAACCTTCCATCTCACAACATAAATAAGACTTAATTTTGAGATTTTAAATAAAGATAAAATCTCTAGAAATCGTGAATAGTAAATGTTTTATATTTAAAATTTAAAATTTTTTAATTAAGGGTAAAGGGGCAAAAAAACCCTTACCTTTTTCAAAAAAAGCTATAAGCACCTTAAACAATTTTTGAGTTCAAAAATGCCTATAAACATTAAAAAAAAAGGTGCCAAAATACCATTACCATTTATTTAGAACACGTTGACCGTTTGGGTGGAGCATTTTGTCTGAGAATGCTTACGTGAATTTAAACATGACAAAAACAAACCTTATCTGGACGAAAAATATAACATAATAACTCTTCTTCCAACAACAACAACAACAATAAAGCTTTATCCCACTAAGTGGGGTCGACTACATGGATCGCAAGACGCCATTATGCTCTATCGTAATAACTCTTCTTCCATTACCCAAAAAAAAAAAAACTCTTCTTTTCCTCCATGATACAGGCCGTCGGCCCATTCCATGTCCAAATGTCCAACATAAATCGCCCCATTCCCACATCGTTGAAAAAAATCGGTGGTCGATGATGCCGCTGTTGCACTGGGTTGTAATCAACGTCATTGGAGGTAGCTGTGTAAGGTTAAAGAGATTGGGTTAAAAACTAAAACTAGGAAAGTTTGCCACGTCTTATGGTTAAAATGGCCAGTGTAAGGTACAACTGGACAAATAATGAGGGCCACAACTTAAACTAAACTGACGTTTGTCAACTTTAACGGCAGTGGCATTTTAGGGTTCTTTTATAATCTTTATGGGTATTTTTGAACCCACAAATTGTTTACGGTGCTAGTGTTAGTAGCTTCTTAGGACAAAGATAATGGGTATTCTTGCTCTTTTACCCTTTAATTAATATCAACAGGTTTTTCGCAAAATTAATCCTTTATCCCTCAACTATTTAATCAATTACCCTAATCTATGAATTTGGGGAAAATCCCATACTAATCACTATAAAAAATATCTTTTAATTAATGTAATAATATCACTTTTATAATATTTGGTGAGGGTAGAAAGTATTTTTAAAGTTCTATGTTTGAATATGAAGAAAGTATTTATGACAGTTTAAGTACATTAGTTATCTAACTTATCTTTATGTCTAAAATATCGCTAGAACTTAGAAGTATATTAAAGTTAGGAAAAATCCAACAAAAATCTCCTTGAAAACAAAGAGGATAAATAAGTGACTTAAATTTGAGATATTCTGAGTCACACCCTAGGGAGGAATATGTGATTTTTGTAAATTACAAAAAGCCATATATGCCCTTGAAAGATGGAGTTGTTAATTGTTAATATGAACTTGAAATGATCATGTTGAAAATTCCTATGTCGAATTTGTGAAAGATCTCCCAACATATATACCTTGTAATTTCCTAATGAAAAGGGTTCATGTGAATTGTCAACATGAAGTTATGATAATATTGAAATTTTCTATGTTAAAGTTGTGAACCTATATGATATGCCTTGTAAATTACCAACGGAAAAAGTTTGAATTGTGAATGTTTAATGTGAACTAGAAAATTGTTATGATCAAATTTAAAATTCATGAGTTGATCTTGCAGATACTTATATCATGTCTTTGACAGTTATTGGGGAATTTGTATATTTTGGTAAGATATTGAAATCCTAAATTCCTCCATAGGGTTTGATTTACAATTTCGCAAATTTAATGAAGGATTTTTCTTTTTCCATTTTTAAAAGGGATTTTTGTGGGTTTCTATGATTAGAATCACATTATAGAATGAAAACGATAAAGAATTGAAATATTAACTAAATTTTTAAAAATCAAATTTATGTGTTAGGAAAAATTATATAGGTCTTCTTTAAATTAACTTGATAGAAATACTTTTTAATATTTAAATTGATTTTTGTAAACTGAAGATATTACGTGGTCCTCTTTCTTTCTTATTAGGGTTGGCTTTCTTTCTCTTATCTTTTTCTCCTCTTCCCCTTCTCTTATTTATTCCAACCCTTAGATTGTAATTTGAGCGATTTAGATTTAAGGTTTTATAAAATTACTAATAAAATGTCAAATTTTTTAATATATAAATTAGTTGAATTCAAACAGCAAGATTTTAGTTATAACAAGACGTAACTCCCCGTGCGTTGCACAGATTGTATTATTTATTCTAGGTTTTTGTATCTCAATACACAGCCAGTATTGATCATTCTAAATTGTTTCTTATTTTTTTGTTATTTTTTATTTTAAGAAATTCAACAATTACTTGTATTCTTGATAAAAAAATTACTTGTATATATGTATACAAATGAAGATAATTAAATTGTATAAAATATTTTGAAAATTTAAATGTATTGTAATTATGATTGTTATGAAGTTGTATGTGAAATGAACGCTCGTTAAATGTTTGTTTTTTTTTTACCTCAAGACAATAGTATACATGATAACAATTGCATTTAATAAATATGCCTTATTTTTATTGAGATCACTTTAAAAATCTATATACTATTTAGAAGATGGAGATATAAAGTATATAAACTTTTTTGAGTTTTTTTTGGTTGGGAGTGTCGTGTGATGGTTGATAAAACTTCTCTATTTTTTAAACTTATTTTTATATTCAGTCAAGTGTTTTTAGATTTTAAAAAGCACGAACTTAACTTAATTTGTTTATATATGATAACAAACTTATGTATCTACTAAATTCATTGAATTCTATTACAAAATGAAGGCGGATTTTAAGTATAAATAATTAATGTCATAATGTTGATTAATAAGTCAAGTTGATTTTGCTATTGAGATAGGCATGATTATTCAGATATTATAAATTAATTGAATTATACCTCAAAATTTAAGGAATATTTTAATTAAGTAAATTTTTTTATCATATTGATCGATGAATTAGTTTCCTTTATCATGTGAAGTAAATTAAAAGGCATATTGATTTATCAATTAAGCACTTACCAAAGATATAATCGATATGAATATAATTGATATTGATAGCTATTGTATTTCATGTACATGACGGATCAATCAAATATATTTTATAACAAACTGAGAAAGATAACCTTAAAAGGTGAGATTTTGAGAATTTTGAGTATTCAATAAAATATATTGATTTTTTATTGGCTCTAAGACAAATTACATTAAAACTATAAAAGTCATATAACTGCCTTGACCAACATTACGTGCACGGTACACCTCAGATTTACAGGCTTTTGTTGAAGGGGAGAATATGATGTAGTGTCGTGCAAAAGTAGTCGACTTCCTTTGTTAATAGGTGAAATAAGGATAGGCAGAATAAATTAAGAAATTAACATAAAAAACTTCATGAGATTAATTTAGAGCTTTTAATATCACATTCCTTTTATTTGGTCCCCTTTCTTTTGATTTATGATTGTTGAGATAGAGAATAAAAATTCAAAAGAAAAAGAAATAATAGCAAAAAGAATATAAATTTTAATAAAAAAAGCTTAAAGAATGAATTTTACACTACAAAAAAACACAGAATTAGCGACGAAATTTACCTACGGAAATTCCGTGGGAAATCATATTTTCCGATGAATTTCCCACGGAAATGGGTTTTCCGACGGAAACCATTCCGTGGGTAATTCCTTGGTCACTAAATAATTTTGCGACGGAAATTTGGTTCCGTTGCTAATTACAGACAGAAATTTTGTCGGTAATTTACCCACAGAAATTCCGTGGGTAATTTAGCGAATGAATTTTCCCTGGGTAAATTACCCGCGGAATTTCCGCACTAATGCGTGGGTAATTTTTTTTATTTTTAAATTAAATGCAACATTGCCGCTGCCGGCCGCCCCACCTCAACTTGGCTCCTTCGCAAGTCGCCACATGGCGCCTCCACACGCTGCCACATGTTGCCTCCACAAATTGTCTCCATTTGTGACGAATTGGAGATTCGAACCCCCGACCTCCTGCGCGTGTGTTGATACCTTAACTAGTTGAGTTATGAAGACCCTGTGATATTATTTGTAAACTATTATATTTATATTATATAAACTCCCATTATTATAATTATATTTTATCTTATAATAAATTTATATGTGTGTGTATATCAATCTTTATAAATATTTATAACATATTATTTTTTAAAATAATGTAATTATAAAGTAATTATTAAAATAACATATTATTAAAAAATATTTAATAATTTACCTACGAAAATTCCGTGGGTAATTACCCACAGAATTTTCCATGGGTAAATTTTTCCAACGGAATTTCCATGGGTAATCCATGGGTAATTACCCACGGATATAATTTTAGAAAATTTTGAATCTGAATCATTGAAATTTCAATCTAAAGGTGAAAATAGAGAAGAAGAAGAGAAGAGGAGTAGTAGAGAAAATGAGGAAAACCAACCCCTTTTTTATCATTTGATAAAAATGACGTGCATTATTTTTTTTGGAAAATTCCAAAACAAAACTGTCAAAATATGCAAAAGCAAATTGGATACAATGAATTTCAAAAGGGACAAAAAGATGCCTTTGACCTAACTGTACTTTGCAAATTTAAATAAAATGACAAAAATGCCCCTTAACAAATTTATTTTTATTAAAATTCGTAATCCGTTATCCAAAGTTGGTAATCCGTTATACGAATTTCATAATCAATTATATAATTCTGGTAAGAAATAAAAAAAGTTGGTAAAGTTATGATGTTGGTAAATGGATTGAAACATGTTGGTAATTCGTCATCCAAAGTTGGAAATCCGCTATATAAATTTGGTAATCCATTATACAATTCAGATAAGAAACAAAAAGAGGTTGGTATAGTTATAGTATTGGTAAATAAATAGAGACATGTTGTCAATCCATTATTCAAAGTTGGTAATCCGTTATACGAATTCGTCAATGGGCATTTTTGTCATTTCTTTTAAATTTGCAAAGGACAATTAGGTCAGTAGCATGTTTCTGTCCATTTAGAAATTTGTTGCATCCAACTATTCTTTGCATATCTCAACAGTTTTTTTCTCGGATTTCCCTTATTTTCTTAAGAAAGCTCACGTTTATTTATTTCTGGTATCATTAATATCAATAAGATGATTAATGATAGTTTTATGGCATGTGTGGCGCATTCATTTCTTTCTTTCTTTTTTCTTTTTTTGCTTGAATTACTCTTGATATCCTTTCACAATACAGAAATTCCTTTTACTATGGAATCATATTTTATTTATTTTATTATATATTAATGTTGACATCTATATTAAAAATAGGGACAACAGCTTTTTTATTTTTTTTAAAAAAATAATAGCCTCGATTTCAAAATAGGGATATTATTCAACGTTAAATTGATCCCAAACACCATGTATTACTGGAGAATATTTCATTTTAACACACCAACATAGAATATAGGTATATTGTAAATTGTAAATGATAAGTTGAAATAGTGCTTTTTACATTTGGCAACGACACAATGGACACATATGACTTGTTTTAAGCCACTTTACGATACAGATATTGTGATAAACATGACCGCACGGCGTTGCTAAAACATCATCATCATCATCATCAAAATTTTCTAAGCAAATAATGAATACTTCTTCCTTTAGTTCTTCATTGGGCATTTTTATTTTCTTGAGTGATGCGATTGCTTCTTCCGTTGCTGGAACCAGAGACAGTTGCTGCATTGATTGCTCCACAGCTTGATAAATTTCTCTCGACTCTGAATCATCACGAATATCATCATCGGTAGGTTCAGGGGAGTAAAAGTGTTGACCAAAACCAATATCATCGTCTATCAAATCTGGAAGGTCTTCATACAGAGTGGCAGGCTGATGGAAGTAAAAATGTTGATCTAAGGTTGTGAATCTAATATGCGAACTATCTTCTTCAATTATTCTAGCCTCCCAGTTCGGAACAGGAGGAGATGTATATTGTTGGATCAAGCCTTCCAAACTTGGAAGATGAAGAGGTGCCATGACTACAATGAATGCTTGTTCTGTTAGAACAATACTCTTAATTTGCTTTTTAAATGTGAATATCTTGACAATCATACATATAAAAAGAAGATAAAGATAATTTCCCAGTGTATAATTCAAATTTATGTAAACATAATTATCTTCATTAAAAGTATAACAAACTTATTATCAAGACAAGATATATATTAGCAAATTAATTACATCAAATCCTATAAGATATTGATTTGGGTCCGATATGTTTTTCTTGATATAATTTGAAAAAGCATTGTTTGAATTATTTACAAGTAAACAAAAATAACTTCCTAGAGAAAAAAAGGAAACTGAAGAACCTAAAGAAGACACTTTTAGAAAGAAAAAAAAATAGTGAAGGTATATAGCGTAGAGAGGGATTCCAATGATTGTCGTAAGTCTATTTATAGAAAAAAAATGTCAAGATGTAAAAACTGATAAGCTCCTAAATTTCATTACAAAATCATCATGTTTTACTCCGTACCTGTGAATAATTTGGTGATTAACATTGCAAAAAGGAACCAAAAGCTTAATGAGAAAACGGGGCAAAGAAAGAGTTGTAAATTGTACGAAATTTGGAGTTTAATGGACTTTTATAATGTAGTAATTTGTAAAACTCATCAACCATCTTTCTTTCTTGCATAGGAAGAGGTGCTCAAGTGAAAAAAGCTCAGAGGAAAAACACACACATCAATTGGATTGAAGACCAACTGAAAAGAAGCCTAAGAACCAAAAGCTACGTGACTTCACCCCGGCGAAAGTCACGGCGAGTGTGATCTATCTCTGCCATTTTAATTACATAGTTCGCCGCGGCGAAACCCACAGCGAACTGGCCTAAAATTGCGCGTTTCACTTACAATTAGCTGTCTGAAATGAGATAAAGGCATTGATTTTGTGGAAAGAAGTGTGGAACACATTTAGGGTATATTTTGGGACATTTTGGATCTTCAAGAGAGAGTGGGGGAAGAGCTTGGAAGCTTGGAGGATATTGGAGAGATTCAAGTTCATTGTTCTTTGGTTCCTTTCTTCTTCCTTCTTCTCTATTTTTCTGTCATGTGTTCTTTCTTAATTTGTATTTTCGTTTTTAATTTTACCATGTGTAACTAAATCCCTTTTCTAGGGTTACTTTGAACCATTTGATGGATTGAACCTTGTAGTTCCTTTCTTTAATGCATTAAATGAATTTTTGTGTGTGGATTTTCATCTTACTATTATTTATACAAGTGCTTGATCACCATTTGATTTGTTAAATGGAATATGACTCGAGAGAGAGAGAGTATTTTGTTTTAGAACTTGGGTGAAATCATGTTAGACTTGAAGTTTATGGTGTTAAACGGATGGTTAGTTGGTAATATAGAGATATAATTACTGACCTAACTTTGTTCATATAAGGTTGGTGAAGTAATTATGACTTGCATTGATTGTGGCAAGAGGTTGTGCAATTAATGTAAGTAGAAATTTGATTTTGACTTAAGAAAGCTTCTTCAAATGAAATTGAACCTTGAACTCACACATTGATTCATTATGGTGCCTAAAGGAAGGAATTTACTAGTTCATAACGTCAAATGGGGATAAGTAACCCTAGGTTGTTTAATTCGCCTTAATAAGTGTTTATAGATCACCTCTTTACTCTATAACCTTTGTGATTAAAAATCTTAACCGTAAATAGAATTTTCATATTTAATATTTGAAAATGTTAAATCTTCAATCTAAACTTTGCTTTAGCTCAACTTAATTGAATTCATTAAGCCTTCTGTTTGATCGCATTTGTAACCCAATCTCTGTGAGAACGACACTTTCTCATTACTTTATTACTTGGCGTGACCCATGCAAAAACATATATCTATAAATTCTTGTATGGTATGAAACACATGTAATCGATGCAACAGAAAAAGAAGAATATCGTGGGCTTAAGGTCTTTAAGACTAACAAAACTAAGAATCAAATAGAGAGAAAATTTTTTAAGATCTGAGTCTTTTGAGACTCAAAATAATGTTAGAAAAGAAAAATTAATGGTACATAATCTAAAAAGAAAGTCACATGTAATTGTTTTGGCAAAAAAAAAAAAAAAAAAAGGTCGGTTTTAGTCTTTTGATAGAAATATATAATTTTAACAAGTATAATTATAGCTCAAATTCTACCAGATACAAACAAGAAGCACCGGGAAATTTGACAAATTTACTTCGAGACATTCAAACTAAATGATTTGATGCTCTTCAAGTATACTCATATTTCTTAACATAAACATACAAGAACTAAACTCAAATATTAAAATTGAACAGCAAAAAACTACATGTTAAGGGTCTATTATACTCCTTAAGTTTTTGCATAGGAGCTATTCCACCTATAAAGAATTTTTTGGTTTAATTTCTCCCATATATTAGTTGAGTAGGGCAATGCCACTATGTTTAGAAACTATAAGGGCAATTTTAAACTTAAAAAAAAAAAAACTTTAGGATGAAAATAACTCATCATTGAAAACTTCTAGAGCTAAATAAACCCTTAACTGTTAATAATAACAACAACAGTTATAATAATAAGACTTACTTAATGGTGTAGCAGAAATACCAGAGAATGGTATTACAACCTAAGAAGAGACTGTAAGTGTTGTTGGAAATCAAAGTGGAATTTTCAGAGAGGAAACAGTACGTTTTTTCTTACAATCAAAAAGGGTTGTTCAGGGGAGCACTTAGTTTTATAGGGTTTGAAGCCCTCAGAGCGGTCTACAACCATTAAATCTTAAATTAGCGACAATATCTCACAATAATATTATATTATATTTGATTTGTCTACAACCATTAAATCTTAAATTAGCGACAATATCTCACAATAATATTATATTATATTTGATTCTTTTGCCGCAAAGTTAGTTTTTCAAATAAAATTTACAAAACAAATCAAATTTAAACCTTATTCATCAGTAGTTTCTAAAATTTTAAATTAAAAATAAAATAGGATCAATTAAGCATCTAAATATTTTGGTAACCAAATTAGTTCGCAACAATACTGCTTGATTCAAAAATTCGTTAAACTGTTTGAAAATCATATTTACATTTAAAAATAAAAACATTGTTCAATATACTTCACAAATTTGGAATGAACCAATATTTAATGGTATATTGCATTTTATCATAAGCTCTAAACTAAATCTTATTCAAAATAGTTTTTTAAGCCAATCTATGTAAGAGATTTTAAGGCAGGGCGGTTTGCAAAAAGAAAGATATTAATGTCTATGATAATTTACTGTTTAAAAATAAAGATAACGTTAATTTAAATGATATATTTTCTTCATTATATATAGTTTTGTGTATTTTATATATCGCACATTTAAATGATAAATACTTACATACTCTTAGAGTACCACATTATTTGTACTATAACCAATAAAAATGTAACACTTGCCTTAATTTTAATAGTAACTGTCATCCTTTATTTTTGCTGAAAGAATGAAAAATAAATGCTAAAAAAGGATGACAGTAACTATTAAAATTAGAGTATGTATTATTTTTTTGTTGGCTACAGTATAAGTGACGTGTTACTCTAAGAGTATGTAAGTATTTCTCCATTTAAATACATTTTTTTATTACAAAATCTCCTTAAATAGTATATCTGTTGTGCTGGTAGAAAAATAGCATATCTCTTGCTTAATTTTAGAGTAGAAGACATTAACCATCTCCCCTCTATTTAATCAAAATAACATAGCCAATCCCTTTATTTTGAAAACTTATATAAATCCACTTTTAAATCAAAACATATATATCAAAAACATCTCTTCTAGTTTTAAAACTCAACTTTCATCCACCCAAAACCCAACTGTATGTTAATTAAATCAAAGTGTTGATCTATTGTGTTTTGACCTTCCATTTCATAACATAAATAAGACTTAATTTTTATTTTTTGAATAAAGATAAAATCTCTAGTCATTGTGAATAGTAAATGTTTTATATTTAAAATTTTGAATCAATATCATCTGGTTTTTGGCAAAATTAATCCTTTATACCCCAACTATTTAATCAATTGTCCTAATCTATGACTTTAGGGAAAATCCCATATACTAATAACTATAACAAATATTTTTTAATTAACGTAATAAGTATGACTTTTATGATATTTGGTGATGCTAGAAAGTATTTTTAAAGTTCTATATTTGAATATTAAAAAATATTTATGATAGTTTAAGTACGTACATTAGTTATCTTTTTGTCTAAATTATCCTCAGAAGTATATTGTGATTTTCATAAATTAATAGAAGTCAGAAATGCCCTCAATAGATGGAGTTATGAATTATTGATATGAACATGAAATCCGTTATGTTTAGGTTGAAAATTCCTTCGTTGAACTTGTAAAGGATTTCCAAACATATACCATGTAGTTTCCTAATAAAAAGAGGCTGGAATTGTGAATTGTTAACGTGAACTTGAAAATCGTTATAATAATGTTGAAATTTTTTCTATGTTAAAGTTGTGAACTTTTATATTATGTCTTGTGGTCAATCACTATGGAAAAAAGTTTGAACTGTGAATTCTTAAGATTATCTTGAAAATCGTTATAATCAAGTTTAAAATTTGTGAGTTGATCTTGCAAATAATTATCATGTATTTGACAATTATTAGGTAATTTGTACATTTTGGTAAGATACTAAAATCCTAGACTCCTTCCAAGGGTTTAATTTACCATTTCACAAATTTAATGGAGGATTTGTCTTTTTCCATTTTCAAAGAGATTTTTTGTGTGCTTCTGAGATTAGAATCATATTATAGAATGAAAACGGTACAGAATTGAAATATTGACTAAATTAATTTTTTTACAAATCACACTTATGTATCAGGAAACATTACTGAGCTCTTCTGTAGAATAACTTGATAGAAATGCTTTTTTATTTAAATTGATTTTTTTAACCTGAAGATATTACGTGCTCTTTTTTTTTTTTTTCCCCTTTTTTATCGTTTGATAAAAATGACATACATTATTTTTTTTATAAGAAAGCTCACTTTTATTTATTTTTGGTATCATTAATATCAATAAGATGATTAATGATAGTTTTATAACATGTGTTGCGCATTCTTTGTTTTTTTTTTCTTTGGCTTGAATTACTCTTGATATCCTTTCACAAAACAGAAATTTCTTTTAATATGGAATCACATTTTTATTTTATTGTATATTAATGTTGAGTTCTATATTAAAACAAGGCAACATCTTTATTATTTTTTGAAAAAAAAAACTAGCTAGCATCGAATTTAAAATAGGGATACTATTCAACGTTAAATTGATCCCAAACACCATGTATTACTGGAGAATATTTCATTCTAAAACAAAGCTATACCAGCAATGAAACACACCAACATAGAATATACGCATAATGTATATGATAAGTCGAAATAGTGTTTTTTACATTTGGCAACGACACAATGGACACATATGACTTGTTTTAAGCCACTTTAAGATACAAATATTGTGAAAAACATGACGACACGGCGTTGCTGAAACATCATCATCATCATCATCAAAATTTTCTAAGCAAATAATACATACGTCTTCCTTTAGTTCTTCATTGGGCATTTTTATTTTCTTGAGTGATGCGATTGCTTCTTCTGTTGCTGGAACCAGAGACAGTTGCTGCATTGATTGCTCCACAGCTTGATAAATTTCTCTCGGCTCTGAATCATCACCAATATCATCCTCGGTGGGTTCAAGGGAGTAAAAGTGTTTACCAAAACCAATATCATCGTCTATCAAATCTGGAAGGTCTTCATACAGAGTGTCAGGCTGATGGAAGTAAAAATGTTGATCTAAGGTAGTGAATCTGATACGCGAACTATTTTCTTCAATTATTCTAGCCTCCGAGTTCTGAACAGGAGGAGATGTATATCGTTGGATCAAGCCCTCCAAACTTGGAAGATGAAGAGGTGCCATGACTAGAATGAATGCTTGTTAATGTTAGAAGAATACTCTTAATTTGATTGGTAAAGGTGAATTATTGACAATCATCCATATAAAAAAAGATAAAGATCATTTCCCAGTGTATAATTTGAATTTAAATTTATATAACCATATTTATCTTCCTAAAAAAACAAAGTAATTATCAAGACAAGATATATCTTACCAAATTAATTACATCAAATCCTATAAGATATTGATTTGGCTCCGATATTTTTTTTTTTATAAAATTTGAAAAAGCATTGCTTAAATTATTTACAAGTAAACAAAAAAACTTCATAGTAAAAAAAAATGAAAGAAAACTTAAGACCTAAAAGAAGACACTTTTAGAAAAAAAAAATTAGTAAAGAGGCATATAATATAGAAAGGGATTCCAATGATTGTTCGTAGGCCTATTTAAAGAACGAAATCCTCAATATATAAAAAATATATCTATAAATTTTAATACGGTATTACTATTAAACACAAGTAATCAATCCAACAGAAAAAGAAAAAGAAAGAGGTTTAAGGGTAAAAGATACACATGTAATTTTGTCAAAAGTTCGTCTAACATTAAATGTTTTTTTTTTTGGCATAAACTTTGATCATATTTCATTACTCTAAAGATTATACATGAGAACAGTATCAAATGTTATTTTTGACAAAAAAAAATACACATGTACTTTTAAATTAGATAAAAAATATGCATTTACAGTTATATTAAAGTAAAAAATATACATGTGATTTTGTAAAAATGTTAGTCCAGCATCAAAACTTCTTTTTGGGATATAATAAGTGTATTTTTTATCCAATGTAAAAGTTTATTTGTACTTTTGATCCAAAAAAATATTTAATGTTAGATGAACATTTGATAAAATAACATGTGTAACCAAAGAAAAGTATTTTGGACTTAAAGTCTCTGAGACTAAACAACCTACAAACCAAATGGAGAGAAAATGTTTTTAGGTCCGAGGTTTTTGAGACACAAAATAATGTTAAAAATTATTAATGGTACATAAAGGGAGTCACATCAATAGGTGCAATTCTTTAGGAAAAAAAATATATTAATAAAAATCGGTTTAAATCTTTAGGTAGAAATATAATTTTAACATGTATAACTATAGCTAAAATTCTAACAGATACAAACAAGAAGCATCGGGAAACATGACAAATTTATTTCGAGACATTCAAACTAAATTATTTGATGCTCTTCAGGTATACTCATATTTCTTAACCTGAACATATAAGAACTAAAATAATCTATTATAATTGAATAGCAAAAATTATGGTTAAGGGTCTACTTTACTTTAATTTGTAAGTTTTTATTCAAGAATTATTCTGTTTCGAAAGTTATGTTTTGTTCACTTTTACCATAAAAATATTAAAATAGAGCAATTTTATTATTTATCTTTAAAATAGTAATTATCAATGTCAATTTTTAAACGGCTAACATGAGCATTTTAATAAAAAAAATGGGTAATATTGTTATGTTTAGAAATTTTAAGGCCATTTTTAAATTCAAAAAAACTACAGGATGAAAATAGCTTATTATCCAATGTTTCTAGATCTAAATAGACCTTTAACCAGATAATAATAACAACAACAGTTATAGTAATAAGACTTACTTAATGGTGTTTGAGAAATACCAGAGAATGATATGACAACCTCAGATAGTCAGATGAGACTAAGTGTTGTTGCAAATCAAAGTGGAATAATAATTTTCAGAGAGGATACAATAAGTTTTTTCTAACAATCAAAAAAGGGTTGTTCAGGGAATCACTTCTTATCCAAGCTCTAAGTTTTATAGGGTTTAAAGCCGTCAAGGTGATCTACTACCATTAAATCTTAAATTAGCGAGATTATCTAACAATAATATTATATTACATTATATTTTATTCTTTTGCCGCAAAGTTCGTGTATCAAATAAAATTAACAAATCGTTGGCAAAAAAAAAAAATAATAATAAAATTAACTAATCGAATCAAATTTAAACCTTAGTTATCAGTAGTTTCTAAAATTTTACATTCAAAAGAAATTAAGATCACTTCAATATCTAAATAGTTACAATTTGGTAACCAAATTAGTTTGCAACAATACTGCTTGATTCAAAATTTCGTTTAACTGTTTGAAAATCTTAAATATCATTTAAAAATAAAAACATTGTTCAATATATTTTACAAATTTGGAATCAAACAATATTTAATGGTATATTGCATTTTATCACAAACTCTAACGTTAATCTTATTAACAAAATTTTTTTTTGAGCGAATCTATTCAAGAGATTTAAAGACAGAGCGGTTTGCAAAAAAAAAAAAAAAAAAAGATAGTAATGTTTATTATAGAGTATTGATTAAAAATCAAGATAATGTTAATCTTTTTTTTTTTTTTGCCGCAAGATAATGTTAATCTAAATGATATATTTTCTTCTTTATATATAGTTTTGTGTACTCTCTATGTGTGTGTGTATATATATATCACACATTTAAATACATTTTTTTATCACAAAATCACCTTAAATGGTATATCTCTTGTTCTGGTAAAAAAACTAGCATATCTCTTGCTTAATTTTAGAGTAGAATACATTTACCTCTTCCCCTCTATTTAATCAAAATAACATATATATCCTCTTTATTTTGAAAACTTATCTAAACCTATGTTCGCCCTGCGCCACAAGTGCACGGGTCGCGCCAAGTAATAAAGTGATGAATGAAGTATCGTTCCCACGAGGATTTGTCCAAAATCCGGTCAAACAATGATTGTCACACTCTCGCCCAATTTGAGTGACACAAATGTTGAGATTGAAAATTAACTAAGAAAATAACCTATGCTAAATGAAAATAAAACTATAAACAAGTGATTCTCCAACTTCAAAGATAAAATGGGTCCTAAGATTATCTATCCCCCTTGTACTTCTTAAAACTCAATTAACCTCCCCTCAAAGAAGCTCTCAAAGAAACCACGTGCTAATCTAAGGTTCATAGAGTACTTGTAAACGCTCTCTCAAGTCAAGAACAAGTGTTTAGTCTTATTAATTGCACAATTTCTTGCTACAAGTTAATAAAACCCAATTATCACGCTCCAACCCTAATGTGACTATGCAAGGCTAGCAAGTATATCTCTATCTTACCAACAAAACCATCCATCCATGCAAACTTCAGGTTCTTGCACTATTTCACCCAAGTTCTACACTCAATCTAGCCCTCTCAAGCATCAATCAAGTGAACACAACATCTAAATGGTGATCAAGCACTTAGAAGCATTATGAACAGAGTAAAATAAGCACATAGATATCATTAATCACAACATAAGAGGAGGAATCAAGAATCAAACCATACAAGGGTTCAAAATAATCCTAGAATACAAGTATTTTAGCTACTCATGTTCTACAACTCCATGGGAGCATATATATACAACATTACAAAACAGAACAAGAGAAGAGAATGAAGATGGAAGAGATAAACCAAGAGAGGAAGCCCAAATCTCTTCGAAGCTCCAAACCCAAGCTAAATCCCCACCAAGCTCCAAGCCCTAGTAGAGCAAAACACTCCCAAAATGTCCCAAAAGTCGAAGAATGAGGGCTCAACTCGAAACCCTCCCTTTTATTTAGTTCAGTCCGTCTGTTCTGTCCAAAAACGCGCAGAATCACGCAGTTCGCCGTGGGTTTCGCCGCAGCGAGCCCACGGCGAACTCCCAAAAATTCCAGAAATGCATTATGCTCGCCGCGGCGAGCTCACGACGAGCTAGCCAAAAACAGGGCAGAAGCTTATGCTGTTCGCCGTGGGTCTCGCCGTGGCGAAGTCCCACTTATTCTGGTCCTTTGCTCCGGTTTCTTGTCTTTGTTTTCTTTATTCCTTAGGCTGCTCTGGCTTCTTCTTATTGTTCAATTGGGAGCTTGGTGGAGGGCTAAAATCTCTTGTTTATTGCATCAAATTATTCCTACAAAAATTAGATAAAACATCATAAGAAATTAACTACAAAAATAATCAAAATCTACATAAATATACAATGATGTGCAACCAAAAATCAAATGAACATTTTCCTATCTTGAGTATCCAAAATTTATCAATGATTGAATAAAACTCAAGGAAAATGTGCTAACATCACTTGAATTCCCGGGAGTTATCAACCTACTTTTATATTAAAATATATACATAAAAGCCTGTCTTCAAGTTTTAAATCTCAACTTTCATCCAGCCAATTGTATCTTAACAGTTAAATCAAACAGTTGACCTATTGTTGTTCTTACCTTCCATTTCATAACATAAAAATAATTAATTTTGAGATTTTGAATAAAGATAAAATCTCTAGACATCGTGAATAGTAAATATTTTATATTTAACATTATTATATTAATTAATATCAAAAGGTTTTTGGCAAAATTAATCCTTTATCCCTCAACTATTTAATCAATTACCCTAATCTATGACTTTAGCGAAAATCCCATACTAATCACTGTAACAAATATTTTTTTAATTAATGTAATAATATGACTTTTATAATATTTGTTGAGGGTAGAAAGTATTTTTAAAGTTTAATATTTGAATATGAAAAAAGTATTTATGACAGTTTAAGTACATTATTTATCTTTATGTCTAAAATATACTTAGAAGTATATTAAAGTTAGGGAAAATCCAACAAAAATCCCCTTGAAAACAAAGAGGATAAATAAATGATTTAAACTTGAGAAATTCTGAGTCAAACCCTAGGGAGGAATATGTGATGTTCATAAATTACAAAAAGCGAGAAATACCCTTGAATGATGGGTTGTTTAATTGTTAATATGAACTTGAAACCCGTTATGATTAGGTTGAAAATTCCTATGTTAAACTTATGAAAGATTTCCAACATATACCTTGTAATTTCCTAATAAAAAAGGTTGGTGTGAATTGTTATCATGAAGTTATGATAATATTGAAATTTTCTATGTTGAAGTTGTGAACCTATGTACTATGCCTTGTAAATTATTAAAGGAAAAAGTTTGAATTGTGAATTTTTAATGTGAACTTAAAAATCGTTATGATTAAGTTTAAAATCCTTGAGTCAATCTTGCGGATACTTATCATGTATTTGACAGTTATTTGGGATTCTCTATATTTTGGTAAGATATTGAAATCTTAGATTCCTCCTTAGGGTTTGATTTACAATTTCACAAATTTAATGAAGGACTTGACTGTTTGCCATTTCAAAGGGATTTTTGTGGGTTTCAAGTTTTAGAATCATATTATAGAATGAAAACGATAAAAAATTGAATATTAACTACATTAATTTTTAAAAATCAAATTTATGTGTTAGAAAAATTATAGAGGTCTTCTTTAGATTAACTTGATCGAAATAATTTTTTCTATTTAAATTGATTTTTGTAAACTGAAGATATTACGTGTTCCTCTTTCTTTTTTATCATTTAATAAAATGATTTGCGTGATTTTTTTTCGGAAAATTCCAGGAAAAGGCTGTCAGAATATGAAAAAGAAAATTGGACACATCGAATTTCAAAAAAGACAGAGACATGCTTCTGACCTAATTGTACTTTATAAATTTAAAGAAAATGAAAAAAAGGCTCCTTAAAATATTTATTATTTTTTAAAGTTGGTAATCCGTTATATGGATTTGGTAATCACAATTCTGGTACCAAACAAAAATTAAAGAAATTGGTAAAATTATGATGTTGGCAAATGGATAGAGACATATTGCTAATTCGTTATCCAAAGTTAGTAATCCGTTATAAGAATTTGATAACCATTTATAGGTAATAAACAAAGAGAGGTTAGTATAGGGGAAAATTCCAAATAAATACCCCTCGAATATCAAAAGGATAAAAATGTACCTCCAATATATAAAAGAACATAAAAGGGATCGTTCCCAATTTGGGATAAACAATTTTAAGGCAAAAAGACTAAAATGCCCCTGTCTCCATTCACTTTCAAAGTGAAGTGATTAATGGCTATACTAGAGTGGTTAATCGCTATACTGAAGTGGTTAATTGCTATACTAGAGTGGTTAATGACTTTCACAAATATAAGAGTATTTGAGCCCAACTAATGAATCAGTGAAGTAGTTAATGGCTATACTAGAATGATTAATCGTTATACTGAAGTGATTAATTGCTATACTAGAGTATTTAACAACTTTCACAAAAACAAGCTTAACTAATAAATCAACGAAGTGGTTAATGGCTATACTAGAGTGGTTAATCGTTATACGGGAGTTGTTAATGGCCATACCTAAGTGGTTAATGGAGATAGGGGCATTTTAGTCTTTTTGCCTTAAAATTGTTTATCCCAAATTAGAAACGATCCCTTTATGTCCTTTTGTATATTGGAGGTACCTTTTTGTCATTTTGATATTTGAGGGGGTATTTATTTGGAATTTTCCCTTGGTATAGTTATAGTGTTGGTAAATGAATAGAGACATGTTGGTAATCCATTATCCAAATTTGGTAATCTGTTAGACAAATTTGTCAAGGGGCATTTTTGTCATTTCCTTTAAATTTGCAAAGTGTAGTTGAGTCAGTAGCATGTTTCTGTCTTTTTTGAAATTTGTTGCATCCAACTATCATTTGCATATTTCAACCGTCTTTTTCTGGAATTTCCCTTTTTTTTCTAAAAAAGCTCACAGTTATTTATTTTTGGTATCATCAACATATCCCTCTAAATGTTGTGGGGATGACGTTAGAGGGATATATTGATGATGTCATCATCTGTTAACAAATAGCATTTGTTCTTATGGATTCTCATGGACGCCGTTAATTGCTTTGGACACTGATTTTGTTTTTTTTTTAATCAAATTTGATGCCCTCATTGATATTTTTTTAAAATCAGTTATTAATCAATGCTTATTTCTTTCCAATTTTCAGGACCCATATTTATTCATATACCAGTTTATATGCCAAAATAAATATGTCAATAATTGATACTCGTTCAGCTTCTAAATATATGATTTATTTTGGGAGTTGGTCTTGGTTCTAAATAATGACCCAATTCTAATTTTTGTCAACTTCTTCCCAAATTATCTATATTGGTATATTATCTATTTAGGGAGTTGATCTTCGTCCTAAATAAAGGATCCGATTCTAATTTTTGTCAACTTCTTCCCAAATTATCTATATTTACGCTCTTTCAACAATAATAGATTAAGAGATAGATGAGGGAATAAGAAAAAATATTGGATAGTTTTAGGGGAAAAAACGCATCATACTAACTAACACAACTAACATATGTAATTTAATCAAATTAGTTAAATAGGTCTTATGTTTATAACTAAAATGAGTATTATTGAATCATTTAATTGTAAACTAAATAATAATTGTAAGGGAAGCGTTTCTTTTGGGATACTAACGTCAGAGTTTTAGTTGTATACCAATTAATAAACTATTGATTTAATTGTCTATTGATGCTTTATTTTATTCCATATCATGGGGATTTTTTTTTATTGTAAAAATTAATATAATTTATATAAATTATTGCTATTAATACTAATAGAAATTTATGATTACGTGAACATATAATTATATTATAATTAAATATATACCAAAATTAATGCATGTTAAATTATATGGAGAAAATATTATTATCAAACTTCAAATGGTAATAATATTCTCAATTTCTTCCAATTCCTGAAAATTGATTTATTCACATAAATGCCATAATTGATTTGAATGAGTTTTGTAACTGAACGTTCAAAACTGGCCAAGTAAAGCTCCCTGAGCTGCAACGTTTTATATAGCTATTTTTATTATATTAAAACGTAATAATGGAGTGCTGAAGTGAGTAGTAAGTGAGTGCCTATATATAATAGGTGCTCAAGTGTCAAAGAATTTGTAGAGACAATTTTTGAGTTGTTGAGCACTAATACTCCTCCTCTTCTATACTTCTGCGTTATATTACTGTGTAAATAATCTTTCGTAGTCTTTACTTGAAGCCAACATGTCTAACACTCATCATTATATGATTGATGATGTTAGTGATGACAATGATACTTAAGTGTCTGTTGCTCGTATATTTAGAAAGTGGGTTGTTTAGAGAAAAGCCCACGTGTCCAATATAGAAGATAGGCATGATTCTGATTGATGAAAATGTTTGTGGTTGTTTCAGAGCAAATAACATAGTTGTTTCTTTTAAAAAAAATCAGCTTTTTGGCAAACTAATTTATATTTCTCTCGTCAAAAATGTAATTTACTAATTATAGTTTTATTTCCCTTTTTCAGTGTTGATTGAGGCATCTATGATTCAAAAGAATTTGAATGATCACTATATGTCCTTTCGATTGAAGGCAAAGTTTACCGTAACTTCGAGGTCTTATCATATACATGAGATTATAAAGTCACTTCTAACCCATGGAAGCTATTGTTCCATTCTTTTACCTTTTGTAAAGAGTCCAAGGTAGAAATTCCTACCAATGCCTTTAACTTTAGGGTAAAGGTGCTTATTTAGTACTCAACTATTACCAAAATTGCTACCAGCATAAAAAACAATTTCGAGTACCTGATGCGGTACTCATCTATAAAAAACGTTGCTTGATTAGTAACGCCGTTAATTTTGCCAAACGCCGTTATAAATTGCTAACGTGGCATTTTTTTTGGACTTGTGATATGGCAGGGACAACTAGCATTTTTATTATTTTATTATTTTATTATTTTTTTATATTATTTTTATTTTTTAAAAAACAGGCAGATAGGGCCTTTGCCCCCCAAAACCAGATTCCCCCTGGTATTCGGCGCGGTTTTCTGTGTCCCTGGCCTCCTCAACTGGACCACATAACCCGGCTTTATTTTTTTGTAACAACAGGCAGATAGGGCCTTTGACCCCAAAACCCGGATTCCCCCGGGTATCCGGCGCCTTTTTCAGAGTCCCTGGCCTTGTCAACTAGATGCGGTACTCATCTATAAAAAACGTTGCTTGATTAGTAACACCGTTAAATGAGCCAAACGCCCGTTAAAAATTGCTGACGTGGCATTTTTTTTTACTTGTGATTTGGCACTGACATGTGGCATTTTTTATTTTTTATTATTTTTATTATTTTTATTTTTTTATTTTAACAACAGGCAAATAGGGCATTTGACCCCCAAACCCAGATTTTCCCTGGTATCCAGCACTTTTTTCAGAGTCCTTGGCTTTCTTAACTGGGCCACGTAACCCGGGTTTTTTTGGGACCAGGTAACCTAAGACAACCGACTAATCCAGAGTTAGGTTATATACGCTATCTGGTCTAGTTGAAAAGGTTAGGGACTCTGAAATAGGCGCCGGATACCAGGGGGAATCCAGGTTTTGGGGCCAAAGGCCCTATCTGCCTGTTGTTACAAAAAAAAAAATAAAGTCGGGTTACGTGGTCCAGTTGAGAAGGCCAGGGACTCAGAAAACCGCACCGGATACCGAGGGGAATCTGGTTTTGGGGGCCAAAGGCCCTATCTTCCTGTTGTTAAAAAATGCCATGTCACCAATTTATAACGGCGTTTGGCAAAATTAACGGTGTTACTAATCAAGCAACTTTTTTTATAGATGAGTACCGCATCAGGTACTCGAAATTGTTTTTTATGCTAGTAGCAATTTTGGTAATAATTGAATACTAAATAAGCACCTTTACCCTTAACTTTATATCCATTAAAGAAATTGTTGATTACACTGCTCATAAGGAGGATTTGATTTGTCTTTGAATTATCTATTTTCTCTCATTTTGAGAAGATTTTATGTGGATCGCTATCTTAGGATTAAATTTGCAATAAACCCCATGTCTTCTTTCTTCAACATAAATGTCATGGGTCACTTGGGGTTGCACTGCTAATCATAGGTCAGCTTGGCTTTTACTTTTCCCCCCTTTTTATGTATTTTTCTCACCTTCTGTATCCTCATCCTTTTGTTTCTTCATATAGGAAGATTTGTGTTGCTAAGGATTTATTCTTCTTTTCTATATTTCTTCTTTTTTCTTTTCTTTTCTTTTCTTTTTTTTCTTTTTTACAGTCATGCATATTTATGTTATCAATGTTTGTATTTTATGTAAATAAATCTCTTTTTATTCCTTCTTATATTTTCTTTTGTGAAATTTTCTTTCGATTTTGATCTCCTTCTCTTAGTTTGAGTTTTTAATTTTGTTCTTTTTGAATTCTTTATATGCATAACCTTATTGAGCCTTAATTTAGTCGGTGATATAAATTTCCCTTAGGCTAATATTTGTGAAATCAAAACTTATTGGTGCCTTTGCACAATATAAGATGTAATGATGGATATCCTTTCTTTTAATACTATTGCAAATTTTGTCTTGGAATGGAATCAATGTTTGATGGATTAGTAGTGATAGTGATTTTAGTGATTTTATATTCAGATTTTGAAAAGTATCGAATATTGGAAAAATAATATTAAATTTTAATCATTGCTATTTTATTCTAAGAAAAAAAATAACTGTATTATAAAATAATAACATAATTTCATAAGAAAATAAAATATAACTATTATAGTCTATTTTATTCATTCAAATTAACATATTCAAAAAATTGATATTTATAAATGTAACTTCTCAATAAAACAATTTAATTCTAAATATAATTTTTAATTGATAACAGTGACCTTATTGGTATCCAATAAAATCTGGAGACCTCTAAATAATTAATGGTCTTATCAAGGTCAATAAACAAATTTTTAATTATAAATGTAACTGTATCATACGAATTGATGATTAATAATATGATTGTAATTACCTAATGATTTATATATATATATATATATTTATAATTATAATTTATAATTCATAAAAGTTTATTCATTGCTCAAATGTCTTATTGATATGAAACGGAAGGGGTCAACAGTGTCAAATTGAAAAAATTAATATTTATAAATTTAACATCTCAATAACACAATTCAATTTTAAATATAATGTTATTGATTATTTATCAATAAGAAACTCCCTCCACTCTCTCTGTATCAGATCTTCTATCAATTCAATATATCTTCCTAAATAATGTGATTACGATGTAATTCTGTTAAAATCTCGATTCCATAAATTAATTTCCATTTAAAAAATATAATCAATCCAAACTTTTAAATTCTTGTAGTCAATGCTCCATAAAAAGACTCATCAACTCCTATAATTCCGTTATATTATAATGAAGGATTAATGACATAATAAATATATAATATGCCATTTCAACCTCTTCCAACTTATCTTGATGGCTTCCTCTTCGCCTTCCTTTCCAAGTGCTTTATTCAACCTCTCCAAATTCCTCTTGTATGCAAATGTTTAAAACTATAGTTATCAAAATGATAATTAGTTTTCTAGCTAAATATTAGATCATGAGCAATCATCAATATCACCAATATTACATAAGTAAATGAAAAAAAAAATTAAAACAATAGCACTAATAACAATTGGGTAAATGAATAATATTCCTTATATTAAATATTACTACTTTGCATGACCAATTTCTCTTTAGTTGCATCAAAGTTTTTACTATAAACATGGTGTAGGATACATTTCGCTCACAAATTATAAGGACCATATAAAGATTCACTCTAACTACACAGATATGGGGGTATTATTATTCAAAAGAAACCTAAAATGACATCACTTTGCTAGCCAAGAATAAACAACTTGATCGATGTCATCGACAGCATGCCAACATATCAAAATAAGTGCATGCATCCAGATATATCACTCTAAGATAATCACCAAATACAATCACATAGCTGTCATGCATCCATCCCATCCAACAAGTTTTTTCCGCAATATGTATTACTCCAAATCAAAACTTATAAACCAAGCTATTAATTTCCAAACAATTAAAGGTAGAACAATATTGCTTCGAAAAAACAAGAATCCGTGCAACGCACAGGGGCATACGTCTTGTTAATATCAATAAGATGATTAATGATAGTTTTATGGTATATGTGGCGCATTCTTTTTTTCTTTTTTTGGTTGAATTACTCTTGATATACTTTTAGAAAACCGAAATTCCTTTTACCATGGAATCAAATTTTATTTTATTATATATTAATGGTGACACCTATATTAAAATTAAGAACAGTAGCTTTATCACTTTTTTTAATTATATTAAAAATAAGAACAACAGCTTTATTATTTTTTGAAAAAAAAAATACTAGTATCGACTTTAAAATAGGGATATTATTCAACGTTAAATTGATCCCAAACACGATGTATTACTGGAGAATATTTCATGCTAAAAACACAACTATACCAGCAATGAAACACACCAACATAGAATATACGCATATTGTATATGATAAGTTGAAATTGTGTTTTTTTTACATTTGGCAACGACACAATGGACACATATGACTTGTTTTAAGCCACCTTACGATACACATATTGTGATAAACATGACCACACGGCATTGCTGAAACATCATCATCATCATCAAAATTTTCTAAGCAAATAATGCATACTTCTTCCTTGAGTTCTTCATTGGGCATTTTTATTTTCTTGAGTGAAGTGATAGCTTCCTCCGTTGCTGGAACCAGAGACAGTTGCTGCATTGATTGCTCCACAGCTTGATAAATTTCTCTCGACTCTGAATCATCACCAATATCATCCTCGGTGGGTTCAGGGGAGTAAAAGTGTTGACCAAAACCAATATCGTCGTCTATCATATATTGACGGTCTTCATATAGAGTGGTAGGCTGATAGAAGTAAAAATGTTGATCTAAGGTAGTGAATCTGATACGCGAACTATCTTCTTCAATTATTCTAGCATCCGAGCTTAGAGCAGGAGGAGATGTATATCGTTGGATCAAGCCTTCCAAACTTGGAAGATGAAGAGGTGCCATGACTACAATGAATGCTTGTTCTGTTAGAAGAATACTCTTAATTTTCCTCGTAAAGGTGAATCATTGACAATCATCCACATAAAAAACGATGAAGACAAGATATATCTCAGCAAATTAATTACATCAAAACCTATAAGATATTGATTTGGGTCCGATATGTTTTTTTTTTATGGAATTTGAAAAAGCATTGTTTGAATTATTTACAAATAAACAATAAAACTTCCAAGAAAAAAAAAATGAATACTGAAGAACCAAAAGAAGACGCTTCTGTAAAAATAAATTAGTAAGGGTATATAATGTAGAAAGGTATTCCAATGATTGTCGCAACTCGCATGTCTATTTTTAGAATGAAAACCAGAAGATGTAAACAATAATATCTATAAATTCTAATATGGTATCAAACATATGTCATCGATGATGCAACAGAAAAAGAAGCATATTGTGGACTTAAAGGTTTTTGAGATTAAGAAGACTACGAACCAAATAGAGAGAAAATTGTTTTAGATCTGATGCTTTTGAGACTCAAAATAATGTTAAAAAAGGATATTAATGGTACATAATCTGAAAAGGGAGTCACATCAATAGGTGTAATTCTTTTAACAAAAAAAAATATTATTAAAAATATAGAAATATAATTTTAACATGTATAACTATAGCTAAAATTCTAACAGATACAAACAAGAAGCATCGGGAAACATGACAAATTTATTTCGAGACATTCAAACTAAATTATTTGATGCTCTTCAAGTATACTCATAATTTCTTAACATGAACATACAAGAACTAAAATAATATATTATAACTGATGAATAGCAAAAAACTATAGTTAAGAGTCTATTTTACTTCGTAAGTTTTTGTAAGTTTTTGTCTAGGAGATATTCAAAGCTGAAAGTTATTTTTGATGCAATTTTACCATGAAAATGTTAAAACGGAGTAATTTTATCCTTTATTATGAAAATAGTAACTATCAAGTTAACTTTTAAACGGTCAAAGTTAACTTTTTAATGGATAAAGGGCAATATCATTATGTTTAGAAATTTTAAGGGCAGTTTTAAATTCAAAAAAACTATAGGATGAAAATAGGTTATCATCGAATGTTTCTGAAGCTAAATAGACCTTTAACCCGATAATAATAACAACAATTGTAGTAATTAGACTTACTTAATGGTGTAGGAGAAATACCAGAGAATGGTATTACAACCTCAGAAGAGACTATTATAAGTGTTGTTGGAAATCAGGAATTTTCAGAGGATACAGTACGTTTTTTCTTACAATAATAAAAAAAAAATTGTTCACAGAATCAGTTCTTATCCAAGCTCTTAGTTTTATAGGATTTAAAGCCGTCAAAGTGATCTACTACCATTAAATCTTAAATTAGCTATAATATTTAACAATAATATTATATTACATTATATTTGATTCTTTTGCGGCAAAGTTATTATATCAAATAAAATTTACAAAACAAATCAAATTTAAACCTTAGTTATCGGTAGTTTCTAAAATTTTAAATTCAAAAGAAATTAGGATCAATTCAATATCTAAATATTTACACTTTGGTAACCGAATTAGTTTGCGACAATACTGCTTGATTCAAATTAAAAGTTCATTTAACTGTTTGAAAATCTTAAATATCATTTAAAAATAAAAACATTGTTCAATATATTTCAAAAATTTGGAATCAACCAATATTTAATGATATATTGCATTTTATGATAAGCTCTAACGTTAATTTTATACAATTTTTTTTTGGAGCGAATCTATTCAAGAGATTTAAAGACAGCCTGGTTTGCAAAAAGAAAGATATTAATGGTTATGATAACGTATTGTTTAAAAAATCAAGATAATGTTAATCTAAATGATATATTTTCTTCTTTATATATAGTTTCGTGTATTCTATATTTTTCACTTATAAATACATTTTTATCACAAAGTCTCCTTAAATAGTATATCTCTTGTTCCGGTAAAAAACTAGCATATCTCTTGCTTAATTTTAGAGTAGAATACATTGACCATTTCTCCTCTATTTAGTCAAAAGAACATAGACATCCTCTTTATCTTGAAAACTTATATAAACCTACTTTTATATTAAAATATATACGACAAAAGCCTCTCTACAAGTTTTAAATCCCAACTTTCATCCACCCAACTGTATGTTAACAGTTAAATCAATGTGTTGACCTATTGCTGTTTTGACCTTCCATTTCATAACATAAATAAGCCTTAATTTTGAGATTTTTAATAAAGATAAAATCTCTAGAGATCGTGAATAGTAAATCTTTTATATTTAAAATTTTTAATTAAGATCAACAAGTTTTTAGCAAAATTAATATCTATGTCTTTAGGGAAAATCCCATACTAGTCACTATAACAAATACTTTTTAATTAATGTAATAATATGACTTTTATAATATTTGGTGAGGGTAGAAAGTATTTTTAAAGTTCTACATATGAATACGAGAAAAGTATTTATGGGAGTTTAAGTACATTAGTTATCTTTATGTCTAAAATATCCTTAGAAGTATATTAAAGTTAGGGAAAATCCAATAAAAGCGTCCTTGAAAACTAAGAGGATAAATAAGTGACGTAAACTTGAGAAATTCTGTGAGTCAGACCCTAGGGTCATGAATATGTTATTTTCATAAATTACAAAAAGCCAGAAATACCCTTGAAAGATGGAGTCATTAATTGTAAGTTTGAACTTAAAAATGTTGTAAAAGCCGGACCGAAATGTGAGTCGGAGAGGACATTGGGTCACGGTTCTCATGGTCGGACCGGTCGGACCGATGACGTAATAATTAAGGAAAAAATAGATGATTTTTAAATATAAATTACATATAAACATATAAACAAATTATGGTTCCTTCACCTTTTAATTTTTAATGAAAGACCATTGATCAAGAAATATATAGCCATTAGAAACTTAGAAAACAAATCATTCTTATCTTTAGCTAAGCAAAACAAAGAAGGCGCATAGGACCATTTGAGCATCACAGTTGCAGAAATTTTTGTCGAGATGGAAGAACTAGGAAGTTAGGAATACAAGCAATTTCTGTTATGCAAAAGGTAAGAGATAGAATATGCAACTGATAAAAATTTCAAAGAAAATGTAAAATGTAGAAAGACAACAAGTGTTAAATATAGCATAAAAGCTTGGAAGAGACGTTAAACATCAACAATAGAGGAATGGTGAGAGAGATGATGTTAACCAATTGGTTGGAGTCTTGGAGATCAAATTTCATAGCCCTAAGATTTTTAAATGGCTGTTGAGGATTTTAATCTAGGAGAAAGATATGAAGTTAATGAATTTGGGGATGTAATTTGGGTTTCTTTTTTAAGGATTTGGGTTCTTTTTGGGCTTGATTGGACCGCCCGGTTTTTATAAAACTGCTCCGGTTCTCGGTCCAATGTTCGGCTTAATATGCTAAACAGTCAGACCATTCAATACTAGCCGACATGTGAAGTGGTTGACGGTTGAATCGGTCCGGTTCTTACAACATTGCTTGAAATCCGTTATGATCAAGTTGAAAATTCCTATGTTAAACTTGTGAAAGATTTCCCAACATATACCTTGTAATTTCCTAATGAAAAAGGCTGGTGTGAATTGTTAACATGAAGTTATAATAAGGTTAAAGTATACTTTTGGTCATTTATATTTGCTTCAAGTCTTCTTTTGGTCCCTTAACTTTGAAAAGTGCACTTTTAGTCATTTTTTGCTAACTTTGTTAGTTTCATTTAACGGAAAGTGTTGACTCAACAAATTTAAATGATGATTTTATAGTTATATGCTAACAAAATATGTTTACATTTTAATATCTAGTATAATAATTCTTATATTTTAAAATTTGACTATTTTTATTAATATTTAATTATAAAATTACCTTTTAGATTTGCTGAGTCCGCATTTTCCGTTAAATAAAACTAATGGCATTAACGAATAAGGACTAAAAGTGCACTTTTCAAAGTTAAGGGGCTAAAAAGAGACTTGATGCAAAGATAAAGGACCAAAAGTATACTTTAACCTAATAATAATATTGAAATTTTCTATGTTGAAGTTGTGAATCTATATACTATGCCTTGTAAATTATTAATGGAAACATTTTGAACTGTGAATTTTTAATGTGAACTTCAAAATCGTTATGACCAATTTTAAAATCCGTGAGTCAAATTTAATTATCATGTATTTGACATTTATTGGGGAATTTTTTTACTTTGGTAATATATTGAAATCCTAGATTCCTCCCTAGGGTTTGATTAACAATTTCGTAAATTTAATGAAGGATTTGTCTTTTTCCATTTTCAAAGGGACTTTTGTGGGTTTCCATGATTAGAATCACATTATAGAATGAAAACGATAAAGAATTGAAATATTAACTAAATTGATTTTTAAAAATCAAATTTATGTGTTAGGAAAAATTATAGATGTCTTCTTTAGATTAACTTGATAGAAATGATTTTTTTCCATTTAAATTGATTTTTGTAAACTGAAGATAGTACGTGGTCCTCTTTCTTTTTTATCATTTGATGAAAATTACATGCATTATTTTTAAAAAAAAAAATCCAGAAAAACACTGTCAAAATATGCAAAAGAAAATTGGATATAGCGAATTTTAAAACGGATAGAAACATGCCTCTGACCTAACTGTACTTTGCAAATTTAAAGAATATGACAAAAATACCCCTTAACTAATTTATTATTTTTTTAAAGTTGGTAATCCGTTATACGAATTTGGTAATCTATTATACAATTTTGGTAACAAAAAAAAAAAGAGATTGGTATATATAGAGTGTTGGTAAATGGACATGTTGGTAATCCATTATTTAAAGTTGGTAATCCGTTATACGAATTTGTCAATGGGCATTTTTATCAATTCCTTTAAATTTACAAAGGACAATTGGATCAGTAGTATGTTTTTGTCATTTTTGAAATTCGTTGCATCCAACTATCCTTTACATATTTCAAAAGTCTTTTCTAGAATTTCCCTTATTGTTTTTAAGAAAACTCACATTTATTTATTTTTGGTATCATTAAAATCAATAAGATGGTTAATGATAATTTTATGGCATGTGTGGCGCCTCCTTTGTTTTTTTGTTTTTTGCTTGACTTACTCTTCATAAGCTTTCACAACACTGAAATTCCTTTTACTATGGAATCAAATTTTATTTTATTATATATTAAAGTTGACAATTATATTAAAAATAGGCACAACAGCTTTATTTTTTTATTTTTTGAAAAAAAATACTAGCATCGAATTTAAAATAGGGATATTACTCAAAGTTAAATTGATCCTTAACTCCATGTATTACTGGAAAATATTTCATTCTAAAAACACAGCTATACCAGCAATGAAACACAGCAACATAGAATATATGCCTCTTGTATATGATCTGTTGAAATAGTGTTTTTTACATTTGGCAACGACACAATGGACACATATGACTTGTTTTAAGCCACTTTAAGATACAAATATTGTGAAAAACATGACGACACGGCGTTGCTGAAACATCATCATCATCATCATCAAAATTTTCTAAGCAAATAATACATACGTCTTCCTTTAGTTCTTCATTGGGCATTTTTATTTTCTTGAGTGATGCGATTGCTTCTTCTGTTGCTGGAACCAGAGACAGTTGCTGCATTGATTGCTCCACAGCTTGATAAATTTCTCTCGACTCTGAATCATCACCAATATCATCCTCGGTGGGTTCAAGGGAGTAAAAGTGTTGACCAAAACCAATATCATCGTCTATCAAATCTGGAAGGTCTTCATATAGAGTGGCAGGCTGATGAGACCAATATCGCTGGATCAAGCCTTCCAAACTTTCAAGTTGAAGAGGTGCCATGACTACAATGAATGCTTGTTCTCTTAGAAGAATACTCTTAATTTACATGGTAAAGGTGAATTATTGACAATCATTCATATATATAAAAAAAAAGATAAAGATAATTTTCCAGTGTATAATATAAATTTATATAAACATATTTATCTTCATTAAAAGGATAATAAACTAATTATCAAGACAAGATCTATCTTCGCAAATTAATTACGTCAAATCCTATGAGATATTGATTTGCAAAGGTCCGATATGTTTTTTTGATGGAATTTGAAAAGCGTTGTTTGAATTATTCACAAGTAAAAAAAAAATTGCTAGAGAAAATACTGATACTGAAGGACATAAAGAAGACACTTTTAGACAAAAACATTAGTAAAGGTATGCAATGTAGAAAGAGATTCCTATGATTGTCGTAAGTATATTTATATAATATAAACCTCAAGATATATAAACAAAAATATATCTATAAACTCTATTATGATATCAAACACAGGTAATCGATGCAATAGAAAAAGAAAAATATTGTGGATTTAAGGTCTTTGAGACTAAGAAAACTGCAAAACAAATAGAGAGAAAACTTTTATAGATCAGAGGCTTTTGAGACTCAAAATTATGTTAAAAAAATATGTTAATGGTACATAATCCAAAAGGAATGTCACATCAATAGGTTTAATCTATTGGCAAAAAGATATATTAATAAAAATCGCTTTAACTCTTTTGAGAGGAATTCTTACATTAACTCAGTGCACCACCTAATTTGTAGTCTCACTAATCACAAGTAAACACATATAGTCTGATGTGAAATTTTCAACCTATCTTGTCACCCTAAAAAATAACTAACTAATAAAAATATTTTAAATCTCATGTTTTCAATATTTTTATTTTATAAGTTAAAAAAATATTTTTATCAGTTAGTTGATTTTTTTAGGGTGACAAGTCAAATTGAAAATTTCATTTCTAAAATAATATGTATTTACTTATGATTGGTCAAATCTACAAATGATGTGGTGCACCAGGTTCAGGCAACAATTTATCATCTTTTGATAGAAATATCATTTTAACATGTATAACTATAGCTAAAATTCTAAGAGATACAAACAAGAAGCACTGGGAAACATGACAAATTTATTTCGGGACATCCAAACTAAATTATTTGATGCGATCTCCAAGTATACTCTTATTTCTTAAGATAAACATACAAGAACTAAAAGCAAATATTATAATTGAAGAGTAAAAAAAATCAAGTCAATATTTTACTTCGTAAGTTTTTGCAGATGAGCTATTTTGCCTCACAAGTTTTTTTTTGATGCAATTTCTCCTTGAAAAGTATTAAAACGGATCAATTTTACCCAATATCTTTAAAATAACAACTATCAATGTCAACTTTTAAATGGACAATGTGAACTTTAATTTTTATGGAATAGGGCAATACAGTTATCTTTAGAAACTTTAAGGGCATTCTTAAACTCAAAAACATTTTAGGATGAAAACAGCTCATCATTGAAAACTACTAGAGCTAAATAGACCCTTAACCTGATAATAATAAAAACAACAATTATTATAATAAGACTTACTTAATGATGTAGCAGAAATACCGAAGGATGGTATTACAACCTCCAAAGAGACTGTAAGTGTTGGTGAAAATCAAAGTGGAATTTTCAGAGAGGAGACAGTACGTTTATTTTTACAACCAAAAGGGGTTGTTCAGGGAATCAGCCCTTACCCAAGCTCCTAGTTTTATAGGGCTTAAAGCCGTCAAAGTGATCTACTACATTTAAATCTTAAATTAGCGAAAATATCGCAAAATAATATTATATTACATTATATTTGATTCTGTTGCCGCAAAGTTAGTGTATCAAATAAAATTTATTAAAAAAAATCAAATTTAAATCTTAGTTATTAGTAGTTTCTAAAATTATAAATTTAAAAGAAATTAGGATCAATTCAAAAGTTAAATATTTACACTTTTGTAACCAAAATAACTTGCAACAATACTGCTTGATTCAAAAATTCGTTTAAACTGTTTGAAAATTTTATTTATCATTTAAAAATAAAAAAATTGTTCGATATATTTCGCAAATTTGAAATCAACCAATAGTTAATGACATGTTGCATTTTATCAGAAGCTCCGAAGTAAATCTTATTCAAAATATTTTTTTTTCGGAGCTAATCTATTCAAGAGATTTCAAGATAGGGCGGTTTGCAAAAAGAAATATACTAATGTTTATGATAACGTACTGTTTAAAAATCAAGATAGCATTAATCTAAATAATATATTTTCTTCTTTATATGTAGTTTCGTGTATTCTATATATCCCACATTTAAATACATTTTTTTATCACAAAATCTCCTTGAATTGTTTATCTCTTGTGATGGTAAAAAATAGCATATCTGTTGTTTAATTTTAGAGGATATCTGTTGTTTAATTTTAGAGTAGGATACAGTGACCTCCTCCACTCTGTATAATCCAAATAACATCGTCATCCCCTTTATTTGATAAAACTACTTGTAAATCAAAATATAAACGGTTAAAACCGCTCTTCTAATTTTAAAACTCAACTTTTATCCACACAATTGTATGTCAACAGTTAAATCAAAATGTTGACCTATTGTTGTTCTAACCTTTCATTTCATAACATAAATAAGGCTTAATTTTGAGATTGTGAATAAAGATAAAATCTCTAGACATCGTGAATTGTAAATCTTTCATATTTAAAGATAAAATTAATCCTTTATCCCTCAACTATTGAATCAATTATCCTAATCTATGACTTTAGGGAAACTCCTATACTAATCACTATAACAAATATTTTTTAATTAATATAATAAGTATGACTTTTATAGGTGAGGGTAGAAAGTATTTTTAAAGTTGTATATTTGAATATGCAAAAATATTTATGAAAGTTTATGTACATTAGTTATCTTCATGTCAGAAATATCTTTAGAAATATATTAAAGTTAGAGAAAATCCAACAAAAATCCCCTTGAAAACAGAGAGGATAAATAAGTCACTTAAACGTGATAGGGTTAAAGGTCATATTTACTCCGGAAGTACTCACGGTGGATCACATTTACCCCGAAAGTATTTTTTGGTTCAATTTAGCCCTGAAAGTGTGCAAAGTGTATCATATTCGCCCTATATCATTAAAATATTACCAGTCAACGTCAACTATTTAACAATCAATGTGAATTTTTTAACGGTTAAGGGCGAATATGATACACTTTGTACACTTCCAAGGCAAAATTGGACCAAAAAATACTTCCGAGGCAAATGTGATATACCTGCACACTTCCAGAGTAAATATGACCTTTAACCCAACTTGATAAATTCCAAGTCAGACCTTAGGGAAGAATATGTGATTTTCTTAAATTACTAAAATCTAGAAATACCTTCAACAAATGGAGTTGTAAATTGTTAATATGAACTTGAAATCCGTTTAGATTAGGTTGAAATTTCCTATGTTGTACTTGTGAAGGATTTCCCAACATATATATTGTCAATTCTTAGTGAAAAAGTCTGAAGTTGTGAATTGTTACCATGAACTTGAAAATAGTTTTGATAATATTGAAGTTTTCTATGTTGAAGTTATAAATCCTTATACTATGCCTTGTCAACTACTAATGGAAAAAGTTTCAACTGTAAAATTTTAAGGTCAACTTGAAAATCGTTATGATCAAGTTTAAAATCTTAAAGTTGATCTTACAGATACTTATAATGTATTTGATAGTCATTGGGGAATTTGAATATTTTGATAAGATATTGAAATCTTAGATTCCTCCTTAGGGTTTGATTTACAATTTCACAAATTTAACGGAGGATTTGTTTTTTTCATTTTCGAAGGGATTTTTTTATGTGTTTCTGGGATTAGAATCACATTATTGAATGAAAACGATACCGAATTGAAATATTGACTAAATTATTTTTTAAAAAATCACACTTTTGTGTTAGGAAGCATATTGAGGTCTTCTTTAGATTAACTTGATAGAAATGTTTTTTTTTTATTTAAATTGATTTTTGTAAACTGAAGATATTACGTGTTCTTCTTTCTTTTCTATCGTTTGATAAAAATGACGTACATTATATTTTATAAGAAAGCTCACATTTATTTAGTATGATATCCTTTCATAGCACAGAAATTTCTTTTAATATGGAATCACATTTTATTTTATCGTATATTAATGTTGAGTTCTATAGTAAAAATAGGCACCAGCTTTTTTTTTTTTGTTGAAAAAAATACTATCATCGAATTAAAAATAGGGATATTATTCAACATTAAATTGATCCCAAGCACCATGTATTAATGGTGAATATTTCATTCTAAAAACACAGCTATAACAACAATGAAACACACCAAAACAGAATATACGCATATTGTATATGATAAGTTGAAACAGTGTTTTTTACATTTGGCAACGACACAATGGACACATATGACTTGTTTTAAGCCACTTTAAGATACAAATATTGTGAAAACCGTGGCCACACGGCGTTGTTGAAACATCATCGTCATCATCAAAATTTTCTAAGCAAATAATGCACACTTCTTCCTTTAGTTCTTCATTTGGCATTTTTATTTTCTTCAGTGCTGCGATTGCTTCTTCCGTTGCTGGAACCAAAGACAGTTGCTGCATTGATTCCTCCACAGCTTGATAAATTTCTCTCGACTCTGAATCATCACCAATATCATCCTCGGTGGGTTCAAGGGAGTAAAATTGTTGACCAAAACCAATATCATCGTTTATCAAATATGGAAGGTCTTCATATAGAGTGGCAGGCTGGTGGAAGTAAAAATGTTGATCTAAGGTTGTGAATCTGATACGCGAACTATCTTCAATTATTCTAGACTCTGAGTTCTGAACAGGAGGAGATGTATATCGTTGGATCAAGCCTTCCAAACTTGGAAGATGAAGAGATGCCATGACTACAATGAATGCTTGTTCTGTTAGAAGAATACTCTTAATTTGCTTGGTAAAGGTGAATTATTGACAATCATCCATATAAATAAAAGATAAAGACAATTTCCTAGTATATAATTTGAATTTAGATAAGCATATTTATCTTCATTAAAAGGATGACAAACTAATTATCAAGACAAGATATATCATAGCAAATGAATTATATAAAATCCTATAAGATATTGATTTGGGTCCGATATGTTTTTGTGATAATATTTGATAAAGCATTGTTTGAATTATTTACAAGTAAACAAAAAAAAAACTTCCTAGAAAAAGGAATACTGAAGAACCTAAAGAAGAACTTACAGAAAAAACATTGGTAGAGGTATATAATGTAGAAAGGGATTCCAATGATTGTTCTATTTATAAACGAAAACCTCAAGATATAAAACATATATCTATAAATTTTAATATTGTATCAAACACAGGTAATCAATTTAACAGGAAAAGAAGAATGTTGTGGACTGAAGGTCTTTGAGACTATGAAAACTATGAACCAAATAGAGAGGAAATTTTTTACATATGAGGTTTTTGAAACTCAAAATAATGTTTAATAAAGATATTAATGGTACATAATCTAAACAGAGAGTCACATCAATAGGTTTAATTCTTTTGGCAAAAAAAAAAATAATAGTAATAAAAATCGGTTTAAGTATTTTGATAGAAGTATAATTTTGACATGTATAACTGTAGCTAAAATTTAAAAGATACAAACAAGAAGCACTGGAAACATGACAAATTTATTTCGAGACATCCAAACAAAATTATTTGATGCTCTTCAAGTATACTCATATTTATTTCTTAACATAAACATACAAGAACTAAAATCAATACTATAAGTGAACAGTAAAAAAGGGGATTAAGGATGTATCTTACTTTGTAAGTTTTTGGCCGGGAGCTATTCCTTCTCGGAAGTATTTTTTGGTACAATTTTGCCCTTAAAATATTAAAACGGACCAATGTTACCCTTTACCTTCAAAGTAATAACTATCAATGTTAATTTTTAAATGGCCAACGGGAATTTTTTAATGAAATAGGGCAATATCACTATGTTTAAAAACTTTAAGGGCAGTTTTAAACTCAAAAAAACTCCAGGATGAAAATAGCTCATCATCGAAAGCTACCAAAGCTAAATAGAACCTTAACCCGATTATAATAACAACAACAATTATAATACTAAAACTTACTTAATAGTGTAACAGAAATACCAAAGAATGGTATTACAACCTCCAAAAAGATTGTAAGCGTTGCTGAAAATCAAAGTGGAATTTTCAGCGAGGAGACAGTACGTTCTTTCTTACAATCAAAAAGGCTTGTCCAGGGTACAGTTCTTATCCGAGCTCTTAGTTTTATAGAGTTCAAAGCCGTCAAAGTGGTCTACTACCATTAAATCTTGAATTGGCGAAAGTATCTCACAACAATATTATATTACATTGTATTTATATATATATTTGATTCTTTTGCCGCAAAGTTAGTATATCAAATAAAATTTATAAAAAAAAATCAAATCTAAACGTTAGTTATCAGTAGTTTCTAAAATTTTTAATCAAAAAGAAATTAGGATCAATTCAATATCTAAATATTTACACTTTGGTAACCAAATAAATTTGTAACAATACTGCTTGATTCAAAAATTCGTTTAAAAAGTTTAAAAATTTTATTTATCATTTAAAAATAAAAACATTTTTCAATATATTTCACAAATTTGGAATCAACCAATAGTTAATGACATATTGCATTTTAACATAAGCTCTAAAGTTAATCTTATTCAAAATATTTTGTTTTGAGCGAATCTATTCAAGACATTTCAAGACAGGGCGGTCTACAAAAAGAAAGATATTAATGTGTATGACAACGTACTGTTTAAAAAATAAAGATAACGTTAATCTAAATAATATATTTTCTTCTTTATATATAGTTTCGTGTATTCTATATATCCCATATTTAAATACATTTTTTATCACAAAATCTCCTTAAATTGTATATATCTCTTGTGCTTGTAAAAAAAAAAAAAACACAGCATATCGCTTGCTTAATTTTAGTGTAGAATACATTGACGTCCTCCCCTTTATTTAATTAAAATAACATCATCATTCCCTTTATTTTCAAAACTTTTATAAACCTACTTGCAAATCAAAATATATACGACAAAAACCTTTCTTCTAGTTTTAAAACTAAACTTTCATCCACACAACTGTATGTTAACAGTTAAATCAAAGTGTTGACCTATTGTTGTTTTGACCTTCCATTTTATAACATAAATAAGACTTAATTTTGAGATTTTGAATAAATGTAAAATCTCTAGACATTGTGAATAGTCAATCTTTTATATTTAAAATTTTTTATCAGTATCAACAGGTTTTTAGCAAAGTGATCAATATTTTGCCTTTGGGATGCAACCAAGTCATAAATGTCCTAAAAATTGATCCAAACCTTGGTCATATCATTCTTCAAATTCCCATCCTTGTGGAGATGGCCTGGAACCTGTCAGTCAGCTTTGCAGCAAATTCTTGTAATTACTGCATAACTTTGGTCCCCAATTGATCTATTTTTCATTGGAGAGTCTGACCAACCTCTTTGATAATGGCATCTGTATAAGGAATGGAGCAAACCAATAGGTTGAGGCTGAGGTTGGGATTGTTCAAGCACAGTTACTTCATTTTGTGCAGCAAGGGGGTTGTTGCTTGCCACAGGATTGGGTTGCTCATTTGACACCCGTCTGCCTCTAACTGGTATCTGCATGTGGTTTAATGCTATCTAATCAAATTCATCAGTCCACAATGGTGGCTCACCATTTTCCAAATACCAAACCTTGTTTTGTTTCAGGATTAATGAAACAAGTGAGGAAAAGGGCAAATAGGTATTCCTTTTCTCAGCACTCTTTGCCTTGATCATGTTCTCGTAACTAAGTTTACCACCACCTACAATTGGTTTCCCCTTAATCAAGAGAGTAAGGTTTTCTTTGTCCTCAAGGTTGAATGTTGTGAAGTGTCCCTTCTTGTTTACAAAATTCTAGAGTATATCTACCAAAGCACTCTATGATCATCTAGCATTAAAATAGATTTAATAATAGGCTGACTTTGAGACTCAGATGTGTTCGTCAAGGTTTTGTAAACTTCACTTGTAAGATAGTCATAGTCATTATCCCTTTTGAATTTTAGCCCCAGTCACTTGGTTATTTTCTAAGGAGTGATGACAATTTTCTTTCCTCTCACAATGGTTCTCAGGATATTATTGACAAATTTAAAGTGGGAATTGTCACTAGTACAGAAAATGAAATTTAAACCGCATAAAAAATGCTTTTTAAACCGCTTATATGAGCGGTCTAGAAAGAGGTGGTTTAGAAAATATGATTTTTTTAAACCGCATAAAAAAGTGGTTTAAAAAATATTTTTTAGACCGCTTTTTTTAAAAATGCGGTCTAAAAGCATATACTTTTTAAACCGCTTTTTTGAAAATGTGGTCTAAGATCATATACTTTTTAGATCGCGTTATCACTTATGCGGTCTAAATAAATGAAATTTTTAGACCACATAATCAATTATGCGGTCTAAATATACATGCACTTTTTAGGCTTTTTTATTATTTTTTTAATACATATACACACATAAATTAATCTATCTCTTGACATTTTACAAGTTGGAAAGAAAACTAACCACCGATAAAATTATAACATTCTTGAAATTTAATATTTCTAGCTACAATTCGAAAATTATGCTTCCAACAATGTGAATTCAAAATCCTACATGAATCCAACAATAAGGTGAACTCAGAGACCTACATGGGTCCATCAATATAAACTCACTATTAACTATTGTTGTAGAAGGTCAATAAAAAATTCACTCCTATACTTGTGAATGTAATCAAAGTCTCCTTCAACAAAGGGATCAACTCGATCAAACATCTGATTTGATAAAGAAACAAAAATCAGCAAATATTAAAATACAAAATAGCAGATATTGAATAAAATTTTATGAAATTTACATTCACCTCTTGAGTAAACCCAGTCGTGCCTTTGGAGATAATATTCAATATGTGTCTTAGCACATAAAGGCCACATAAATTGGTACCCATTGGTTGCCTACGGCTCCATAAAAGAAAATACATTAGAAAATTGATTTAAAATAAATATAATGGAATAATGAATTTCAACTTTTGGAGACAACTAAAAGGAATGATAATTAGACAATTTCAGCCTTGACAAATAGCTGAATAAGGTTGTCATAATTAGCTAGACAGTAGCATCTTATATATATGTAAATACCCAGCCAAAGAAATTCATATATCCGTGAAGATCAAAAATTCCAATACAAATATCATAGAAAATCATACATTCATGAAGATTCAAGAATCCCAATAGAAATATCATAGAAAATCAACTAAATTTTGGTATATTACAAAGTACTGTTACAAATGGTAATGTAGATTGTAGGTGAAGGGGAAAGATATGGCTCAATAGCCGTTAAATTGGATTTCTTGTCATCCACATTAGTCATTATCCATGTCTAGTATATAATAGCAATCTAATGGGCATACATAGTTCAAAAAGCAATAAACTATATATAAAGTAGAAGGGTAGATGAGGGAAAAGAATAGCTCAATAAACTATATATATATATATATACTCTGGTGCTCACAACACAATAGTGACAGCAAGAACAGGACTTTATTTCATGTCTTGTATCAGGTAAATTAAAAATTACTAGCATTATTTGATATTTCTTTTTTTTAATAAATATTTGATATTCCTTTTGATATTATTTTTATAAAACTGATGGATCAAGCAGGATATTTGCTTTGTAATAATTGCCACAATACAACTAGTAATAAAATGACCTTACAGAAGAATAAAAGAAAAAAACGGCTTCCAACCCACGGTCCACATATAATAAATTAGTATGGTTAGATGGATATTTTGAATGAAATAGCGAACAAGTTCATATTTCCAATACTAAGGAACACAGATAAAATAAAAATTTGCTGTCCCTCCATACTATGTAAAGCCGATAAAATTTGATATTTTTCATCAAAAGTCAAAATTTCTCATTGCTAGTCCAATTGTTTTCCACATTAGTGTTTACTATGGTCTGAACCCATGCATATACTATATGAATTCTATTGATTCAGAAGAAAGCATATGAAGATTTTTAAGATTTGGGGCCTATTTATGGCTGTCCTGCTTAAGTTCTTTCTCTTTTGCGATTTTACAAATGTTCCTAGAACTAGAAAAATTAAGTAAATAGCCAGCTGCTTTGAGAACTTGTGAGCAATGCCTATCGATCACAAACATTCTTCTCCACATGCATGACATCGATGCATGAGAGCAAATGCTATTAATGTAGATTAAGATCAAAGCAATCCATGTCCAATGTTAAATCAATATTTATCACAATTTTCACCATTCAACACCACACAACAACAGAATCAGATTCACAGTTGCACACAAAAGAACAACAAGGACAGATTCTCAATGCCAAAAGTGGATAGAAACAGTTTGCAACAATTTTAAAAAGGATCATCTTCAACATTACATCAAAACATGAGATACACGTGCTTCTTGCTACAATTTACTATAAAGCGACAAATAAACTTTTTAGGAGCAACGGGAAGGGAAATATAAGGCACAAAATAAAACATACCTTGTTGCTGAGCAAAGCAGTTGCAAGCTTGTCACGGATGAAATTGGTGGCCAAGGCGATTGTGGTCAAAGGGGACTGAGAAGGGCTGCTTTCTTCTGTATGAGATTGGTCAACTGAAACCTGCATCAATATGAATGAACATCACAAAACAAAAATCATGTTTGAGAGTCAAAATGTATTTCAATTTAAAGACAATTTAATATTTATCTTACCAAGTTAATTTCATTCCAAGATCAAAATTCTTGCAGTGTATTATCAGATGTTGTTACTTTTAATTAAATTAATTAAATTGCCAATCAAAATCAGTTCATCATACAAATAATAAACTATTGGCAACAAGTGTTTCTACATACTAAGGATGCAAAATTCTACCCTAACACGTCACAAATTAGCAACCAAATCACAAAATTGAATACCTTTATAAATTTTATAGCAAATTTTTTTTAATGCTCTAGTAATAAAAAATTTTCCCTTGACTCAGAGAATTCACCAGAACATTAAGTAGAAACATAGTTAATTAAGGCTCTAAAAATAAAAAAGGGTTGAACTCTTGACTACTTTGTGATTGAGACTTGGGTATTATGTTTAAAATGACATCTGACATGAAGGATAAGCTATTAATTAAGGTTGATGAAGTTTTATTAATATATCTAGCATTCTTGAAAATATCATCCTTCTTAGAAAAATTCTGCTTCAGGAGCATAAACTCCTTTCTCTATTGAATATTTTTTTGCATGCACTCGTCTTTACAAATGTCTTTCTAGGGACATCTTTCTGCAGATTTTAGGGATGTGGTTATCATTGTTATTTTTTTAGGTGTCATATTACAGTATATACACAGCAATTACAACATAAGGAGGTAAGCAAAATTGTATTTATGATTTTTAGGTCTATATAGATACAGTTGGGTATCCAAGAAAATATATTATGCTATCAAAAACTTTTCTGCCTTTTGTGAGTGGCGTTAGCATACTTGCAAAGGTATTGATCTTCCTTTTTATAATTACTTATGGTGTAAACAGAAAAGTAAGAAGAAAGCTCACCAGGTGAAAATTTAATCAATTCAGGTATAAATGCAGAATTCAAACCTACCATCAAAGAAAAGAAAATAAAAATTAGAAAGGGACCCATACAGAAACAACCACTGATTAAATAATTAAGAAGCAAGGGAGCACTAATGCAAGCACCTGAGAGACAAATAAATTAGCCATCGAATTTTTATTGATGTTAGCAAATAAATTATATCTCAACACATAAAATAGCCGATCAGTGCCTTAATGATCTACAAAAGATTAGTGCGTCATTGGGAAAGCATTAGTGAATGATAGGTTTGCTAGTGGCATTTAGCAAATGTCCATGAAGAAACTAACTCCGTATGGATCTTTCACCTGAAAAATTCACTAATGCAAGCCTAATGAAGCAACCACAGTTTAGAAAACCTATCATTCACTAAACTGTTAAACTGAAAATAGTTACTATATGAAGATTCTCAAATGCAGGTAATTATATGAATCACAAAGATCAGTGCCTTAGCGCCGTTAGCAAATATTTATCTAATTTTTATTAGCCGTCGAATTTTCTTTCCCCACATATCAAATAAATTATAGCCACTAACCTGGTGAAGACAAAGAGGCTCCGATCAGTCGCCGAAGAAGTGATTCAGACAGACCTCACTGCGAAGAAGTGAGAAGTAGCCGTCGAATTTGGGGGTAGGGTTCACACTTCAGCAAATGAATTTGAGAAATTAAATCACTTGAGACAGAAATTGTAAGTGAAAAAACATAATTCATGAGCCATATGTTCTACCTCACAACGATTAGGATCTAAGCGGCGGTAAGGATAAGCACGGAACTGTGGATGGAGCTTGAGAGAGACGGGAATGGAGAAGGTAAGGGGGAGGGCAAGAGAGGTGACGAGCACAGAGAAGGTAAGGAGGAGGGCAAGAGAGGCAAGCACGTACATTTGGTTCATCCCGAAACTGAAATTGCTGATGAAGAGGAGACGGGGAGCGAAGATGCGAAGAGGATACGGAGGAAGGGGCGAAGGTTACGGGGAAAATGGAGAAGATGGTTTTTTTTTAAAAAAAAAAAATTGGTTAAGAAAAAATTATATCCTTTTAAACCGTACATATTAAAATGAAGCCTCATAAAAAGATCACAAAGTGCCACCGCTCATTTTTTTTAAAACCACATATACAAATAAGCTGTTTAAATAGAGTTCACATTATTTACAAAAATGCCATTGGTCATGTATTTTAAACCACATATATTAGAAAAGCGGTCTAAATAAGTTTTTCAAACCATATATTATATATGCGGTCTAAATAAGGTGGTTTAAATAACTCTTTTTGTAGTAGTGTGTTCACCCTTGCCAAAAACTTGTTCGCCCTACGCCGCAAGTGCACGGGTCGCGCCAAGTAATAAAGTGATGAGAAAATTATCGTTCCCACGAGGATTTGTCCAAAACCCGGTCAAACAATGATTATCACACTCTCGCCCAATTTGAGTGATACAAATGTAGAGTTTGAAAATTAAATAAGAAAATAAAATGAAGATAAAATTATAAACAGGTGATTCTCCAACCTCAAGGCTAAAATGGGTCCTAAGATTATCTCTCCCCCTTGTACTTCTCAAAACTCAATTAACCTCCCCTCAAAGAAGCTCTCAACAACACCATGTGCTACTCTAGGGTTCATTGGGTACTCGTAAAAGCGCTCTCGCGTCAAGAACAAGTGTTTAGTTTTATTTAAGTTGCACAATCTCTTGCTACAAGTTAATAAAACCCAATTTTAATGCCCCAACCCTAATGTGACTATGCAAGGCTAACAAGTATATCTCTATCTTGCCAGCAAAACCCTCCATCCATGCAAACTTCAGGTTCTTGCACTATTTTACCCAAGCTCTACACTCAACCTAGCTCTCTCGAGTCATAAATCAAGTGAACCCAACATCTAAATGGTGATCAAGCACTTAGAAGCATTAAGAACGGAGTAAAATAAGCACATAGATATCATTAATCACAAATTAAGAGGAGGAATCAAGAATCAATACATACAAGGGTTCAAAATAATCTTAGAATCAAAGTATTTAGCTATACATGTTCAACAACTCCAAGGGAGCATATATATACAACATTACAAAACAGAACAAGAGAAGAGAATGAAGAAGGAAGAGATAAACCAAGAGAGGAAGCCCAAATCTCTCTGAAGCTCCAAGCCCTAGCCAAATCCCACCAATCTCCAAGCCCTAGCAGAGCCAAACACGCCCAAAATATGCCCAGAAGTAGAAGAATGAGGGCTCACAACGAAGCCCTAGCTTTTATATTAGTTAAAACACGCCTGCTCTGTCCAAAACGCGCAGAAACGCAAAGTTCGCCGTGGGTCTCACCGCGGCGAGCCCACGGCGAAGTCCAAAAACACAGAAACAATTGTCGCTCGCCGCGGCGAGCTGACGGCGAGCTCTCCCAAAATGGCCAGAGTGAAATGCAACGCAGCGAAGCCCTTTATTCTCTGCTTTGCCTTTCTTTTCTTTATTCTTTGAGCTGCTTTGGCTTCTTCTTATTTTTGTTCAATTGGAAAATAATCAAAATCTATATAAATGTACAATAATGTGCAACCGAAGATCAAATAAGCATTTTCTATCTTGAGTATCCAAAATGTATCAATAATAGACAAAAACTCAAGTAAAATATACTCAAATATCATGAATTTCTAGGAGTTATCAGGAATAAATTACTCTAATAACATATTCACTATATGGAAGGGACAATTCAACCAGATTTTTGTAAAGAGCAAGCAAACGTGACACACCAAACTTTCAATATCAAATGTAGAAATTTTAAATCTACTCATACAACAAATGCTACGATGAGCAATCTATCTTTGTACCTTTCAAGCCAGGAGGAATTGAAGCCTTATCATTAGGAATGACAATACGATATAGCTTCTTCTTCAAGAGCTTTTTAAGAGTAGCCTTGTCCAATTCGTCCAAAGAATCTTCATTTTCATCATCAGGAGACTCATGTTCACCAAAGTTGGAACTATGATCAATTTCTTTGCTTCTTGTTTTAGATGAAGATGCATCATTATCTTCATGTAAACCAATTACAGAGGCCTCATTCTCAAAGTATGAATCCCCTGTCATTACCTTATACATCAATAGACTTAACACTAGAGTCACCACTGTGTTATTGCTTTCCCTCATTGTCATCTTCACTGACTTCATGTGCTTCATCATCTTCTTTGTCACCCCATTCACTGAGTGGCACCTCCTTACTCGTCTTTCTCTTCTTCACATTGCATTGTTCAGTTGCTTTGGCTGTTTCCTTCCTTTTTGCCACCCTTTTTTAGTTTAAGTTGGTTCTCTTCATCTGGTCTTCCTTCCATTTTGTCGCAGCCTCAATCTCATCCATTTTTTAATATCATTGAGTACCAATGGTTGACTTCTTTTTCAGGTTCGAACACACAAAGCTACCTTATATGATCTCTGAAATGTTGGAGATCTTCCTTAATGATGTTATTTTCCTTAAATCTATTAGGGGTTGTTTTTGTCCTTGCCATTATTGTAGCATGTTGGAACTATCAAGGTTGTGGCTGGATAACTAATATATGCCCTTGAAGTTTAAGGGTTATCGATTTGTGGAAGCACGATCATTTGAATGGGTAGGGTTTTTTGGTGTGTTTGTCGTGATGTGCAAATGGGTTGGAAAGTTTTTGAAATAGGAATCAATTGTCTTATATTGTGTCAATTTAAAAAAAATTACATTCATAAATGACGTGTTACATTGGCTTTAACCCTTAAAATTGAGGCATGTTAGAAACGCATTCGATCTTAATTAAATTTTATTTTGAAATATTTTCAATTTACAAAGCCTTCGATGTATTCGAATATGGTTAGGGTGCTTTTTTTTGGCCACATAAAGGTCATAACTCCAATTTTTAATCATATTTGAATATACTTTGGCCATATCTAATTTTGTCACTCTAACAAATGACCTTAGTCTTCGGTCCACATTCGATTTCAATAAAGCACGATCATTACTTCTACATTTGGATATGACTAGTTAAATTTGAATGTATCATTGAAATCCTAACGTAACACATGGAAATTCTAATTCATTTACCCTATCTCAATGTAATATGTGAACCTGCAAGTGTTCTATAAGTAGCCAAACACGGAAGAGACAGAGACAAAGACATTTTTCCTCAATGACACTTATATCATATATGCCATGCATTGCATTTAAGGCTCATGCTATAAAACATTACCAATATTTACACAAAAGTAATGCTAGCCCCATACTTTAATTCATTTGTTTCACGGAAGAAACATACATAAAATTATGGACTAAAGCACACACCCCAAAATATACATAACACATGCCAGTTCTCAAGTTTGGATATCTTGTTAACAAAATAACTTGTTTAGATTTGAGACTATGCAAGCAGACTTTGTATCCATGATGCCTTGAAATCACGTGGAATCCTCCCAAATGCATTAAGCACCTGCTTTAACCTAACAATTTTGATGTGAACGGCATTGAGCTCATAAATTAATAGTCCTTCAACATTCATGAGATCAATATACAGGTCTTATCCTTTGGCATCAAGTGCAACCTGCCTAGCTTGAGATGACATTCAGTTGCCAATGTTTTCAATGACATTCACAAATGTTTGACCCAGAGAAGTAACAGTTTCTCTTATATATGACTCTAGCTAAAGCATCAGAATCGTTTGTCATGCGTCTCTTTCTCAAACTCAAAGACACCTTAGTGGTAGGGACTATGGTTGTGGCAGTATCAACCAATGGACTTCTAAGGTCAACTTCAGGTACATTTTGATAGGAATCACCGGTGCCATCTTCTTCTTCCTCTTCCACCTCTTCTTCTAGTTGGGGATCTTACAATATCACCCATTGCCTTGTCTTTTGCCCAAACAAAGCTTAAACTATCCGAATGCTTGTTCCAAAATGAGGCAGTCTTCTTATAGACCTAACACAAAATTACTCTCATTATCAACCTCCATAGAAACATATATGTTGTTTCAGATATTGATACCTTGACATATTCATCCCACACATCTTTTTCTGTAGTCACGTGGTGTCAGGGTCCCAGCCAAATCCAAATGTATTTATGCCATATGCCATGTCATAGACAATCTTTCAACATTGTTTTAGTGTCTTGATCTGAGACATGATGTGTTGATTTGCTTTCATTCCACAACCAGGTGATTTTTCATCCACATGTTTTGTAAGGCATTGGCAAAACTCTGGTTTAAAACCATTGTCAGCCATGAACTTTTCTTCTGTCCTAAGGGTCACAAGGCATTCCACCAGTAAGTTGTCCTCAGGAGTCCACACATGGAACTTCTGCTTGTTACACTCTACCTTACTATACTCCATCTACAAAACATATCCTTACAGCAAATACAATTGTTCTAAGACTATGACATGTAAATATTTAAAAATATTATCATTTGTACAATGGAAATTAAACAACACATAACAACAATTTATTCTATCACCAAACATGTCAAATGTCCGTCACATGCGCAATAAAGTGGATAAGCTCAACAGTTATAAACAACAACAAAAACAAATTAACTTTCAGTTTCCTTCACCATCTACATTTAATGAATTAAACATTTCATTTTCCAAATTCTCCCTAAAGTTATTCCAAGCATCAAAGGTTTCCATGGTCATCATGGGGTGTCAAGTGGAGTTTCGAATGTTTTTATCTCTGCATCTAGTGGATCTTGAACACTTTTCCTCCTAATAAGATTATGCAAAGGACAACATGCCATGATGCATCTGTTTTGAACCTGCATGGGGTAAAAGAATGGACTTCATAAGATTCCCAACCGCTTCTTTAGTATACCAAAGGTCCTCTCAATCACAGTTCAGGCAACAGAGCAGTGCATATTAAAGCACTCATGTGTACTTTCTGGCCATTGTCCTTGTCTCCATTCATTAAGTTAGTACTTTTGCCCTCTAAATGAAGCGAAGAAACATTGTCAATTTGTGTATCATGCATCTACTAGGTAATAATTCCCTGCAAAAAGATATCACATACTTTGACCAATTCAAGAAACTTGTAGTTGTAATGTGTCAACAAAATGTGGACTCTATTATCTTATACTTCACAAACCAGCTTGAACTTTCAAACCGTGTCTTCTCCTTATAGTATCTCTCAACACTCTTCCATCAGCAGCAGATACTTCCCAACCCTTAAATACGTAAATGAATTGCGTGTCTAGGAAGCACAACCCCAACAAATTACTCATTCTTTCATTCCTGTTGCGATACCGATCTTTTGCATTAGCAAGCACATGCAAACAAATGTAGGTTCCATCTAATGAACCCAGACAACCTTGCATTACATAAATGTCAGTACATTTCAACTACAATGAACTTAACTTGCTATTCGCACAATAAAAAGTACTGATAAATTATCTTAAACAATTTATATCAATCATCTACACAGCCCTAAGTAATAGCCTTTTGGGTTTTCAAAAGATGTGATTGTAGTCTACTTGTTTCATTGAGAACAAGGTTAAAGTACCTGGTTATTGTCTCGCCAGACCTACGAAACTCAAATTGAATAACTCTATTCTTCACATGATGAGCCAAAATGTGCATTAACATTGCCACTTGTTTTTCCACTAACATATGAGTTGTTGGTCTAAATCCCCTTATTGTGTCTAACATGTGACACAATTTGTCAAATGTTGCCCTACACATCCTAATTTGGCTGAAACAAGTCGTATCACTACTATATATCATAGACCTTAATTAGATTCGCTCTCTTAGCTTGAGAACCTAACATATATGACCTCGCTGGTATATCCCTTGACCTACTTGATGACATTATCACTAACAAAATTATCGCAATCATCCTTCTTACTCCAAGAAGCATGCTTATGCAAGCAACCAAAATTTCTAAATACATTTCATCCAAGCCTTGATCCATCACCTACAAAATGTAGTCCCAGCCATGTCCTCAATATATAAATATATACTTTACACAGTAATCTAGAATCCATGGTTATACTACCAGGAAAATTCTGTTTCCCATATTAACATTCAAATGTAAATATATACATTGTCGTATAGTTACCTCAAAAATGTGGGACAATTTTGTGAAATTTGCTTTCCATTAAAGGCCGAAAACTAGCTTCCCACTGATTTTGGTAGGAAGCTATTTTCATGTTTTTAAAGGAAAATTGGTTCCATAGGAACTTGAAAATTTAGATTTTCAGCGCGCCAAACATCCACAAGCCGTGGGAAACCTGTCATTTTCCCTTTCCCGCCTCCAATTTCCTTAAACCAAATGGGCCCTATGGATTTGCTAAACTGCAGCAGTTAAGGAGGAATACACAAGTCATTATTTCTAATTATGTTTTCTTTTTGCTATTGTATGCAATAATATCCTGTGCTATAATGCTACAGTCTCATTTATATACTTGTTTTTTATTTTCACTTTGTTCCTTCCTTTTTTTGTTCTACTGCAAGTAAAGCATAACGAATTCCATATGATTGTATTTCAGTTTTTTGGGCTTTGCAAGTATCAAATTTGACCAGAATTTGTATTGTCTTGCAGTCAACTATATTGTATGAACTACGAGAATTAAGACCTTCTTATACTTTTTCTTATGAAAATGTTTTTAACTTTGCCACTCTTGAATTATCATAACATATTCAACATTTGCCATGTGTTCTACTTTGTTTTTAGATAATGATTGATGATGATAGGTTTTGTATCCATTGTTCCATTAAATTTTTCTTCTATTCTTTTCTAAAATCTTGGGATTTGTTGCTATTCCAGAAAAAGAAGCACAGATTTAAGATATTAATTGAGATGAGTTTGATTATCATGGGATAATGAGTGATATTAAGGATAAAATATTAGGATTATTAGTTTTTTGGTTTGTGTTACCTTAATTCAAATATTCATATAGTGGCATTTTTTTTATTGAGGATAGTTCTAATCCAAAAAAATGACCCTATTTTTTTAAAAAAGAAAATTGAATTTTCAACATCTATTTCTACTTTCGAGACACACACATTGACGTCCCTCCAAGACGGGGGCTAAAACTCCTTAATAAGGGATATTAAAAATGGCTCATGTAATAGCGTCATTTTAGCTATTCCCAGCGTCACCCCTATTTCTTTTTTTCTTTTTTTTTTATGAATGTAAAAACAAACTACAAATCAAGCCGTAGAACTCCACATCTCCTGCGAAACTCGAGCTGCAACCAGCACAGGGACACTCGAGAAGCTAGTAATCCCAATTCCCAGTCCGAGCGCGTGCTTTGCTAGGTGGTCTGCCGTTTGATTCGCCTCCCTCTTGCACCATAATACCTGTACATCCCAAGTACTCTGAAGGAGGCTCTGGATCTCCTTTAAGATCGGAGTACTAGAATCGTCACTAACTTAGCCCTCGTTTAAAGCCTCCACCAGTTCTAAACAATCAAATTCAAAAATCAAAGAACGAACACCAAGATCCCAACTCCAACGCAATCCCATGAGCACTCCCCATTGCTCCGCCATAAAACTATTTCCTTCTCCAATATTAAATAAAAAGCCTCCTATAACAGCTCCCATATGGTCTCTTAAGATACCTGCGCAAGCTATATTACGTCCAGCGATTGTGCAGGCACCATCCACGTTCATCTTTAGATAACCTCTCTCAGGAGCCTTCCATATCCCAGTCGCACATGTAGGAGTCAAACACTGTGCTATTTTCTGACCACTCCATCCCACACAAGCCCTTGCTTTTGATAAGATAGCCTGCGAACTTATCTCTTCCTTGTTGAAGACTCTGTTATTTCTGGCCACCCAAAGTTGGTGACATATAATGGGAAACCAACAACTCCAAGGAAATCCTTCCACTTTGAAAGTAGCCTTGACGTTCCAATCAACCCAGTTCTTCACTTCTATTTCTACTAAAACTATGATGATAATTTTTATTTCATTTAATTAATCAAGACTCCCAGAAATTCATAAATGGAATACACATATATATAATCTTGAAAATTCTTTACTCCCTCCGTTCCTAAATATAAGACATAATTAATTAATTTGATAAGATTAAGGAAGTTAGCCAAGTTAGTTAAAATCATATGTTATCACTAAAGCACCTAGACCATCTCCCTTTATTTTCCCCCTCCCATTGTTTTTGCTCATCATTGAGGAGCATCAATAGAGATAATTTGATAAAAATTTGACATAAATTAAAAAGATGTCTTATATTTATAAACATGCTCACATTCCCAAATAAGTCCTATATTTAAGAACAGAGGGAGAATATAATTTCTAAATGTTATTGTCTACATACATACTGGCAACGAATATCGACATAAAGGACATAAATGGCTAGTTTTCAGCCACTGCACAATACAATCATGGTGAAAAGCATGTTTACACGGCAGAATTGAAACATCTACATTGTCACAAAAATATTCAAGACAAATACAACAATAATCATTCTTCTCATTGGTTTCAATAGCTTCCTGAAACTTCGTTTTGTCCAGTGATCGAACAACTTCTTCACTTGTTGGAGTCATATTTATCTCTTCTGTTTGATCCACAACATCTTCGAGATTGACATTCTCGTGCAATTCAACGATAATCTCAATAGCTAGAGGAATTGCGACGAAACCATCTTCAAAACGACAAGGAAGATTATTATGATTGTCATTGTGCCATCTTCGAGTATGGTCGATGATATTAGGTATCAATTGATCAAGCATTTCACGTGGGAACAAATAATGAGAAAGGTTTGATCGTAAGAAACTTGAACCATTCTCAAAAAACTCCTTCATCGAGATGTAATGGGAAGAAAGAGGTGTAAATGGAACATCAATAGCATGAGAAACATGACGACGACAACGTTGTATGAAACCAAGACGGAGCTTGACCTCAAAATTTAACATTGTGGTATTGTGATGGTATTGGGTTGATATGTCTTGAAAGGCTTCAGGAACAAGAGGTTGATCAGAGACATGAAATAAACATCTTGAAATAAAGTTTGACATTATGATTAAATGATTAACTTAGTGATAGAAAGGTAAAAAGGAAGAGTAATAATTAGGGAAATATGTGGGTTTGATGGGACACCGTACATATATTTATAGGCTCTTAATTTTATCTTTTCAGAATATTTTAAAAAAAACATACGGTTTGTTCTGAGAAAGATAGTTTTGTTAGTTTGAAGTTAACATAACAAAATTAGGCGAATGCGTTAATCTAAATGATATATTTTGTTTTAAAATATTTATTAGTATGTAACGACTAACAAATAGTAAATATTCAGTTATTCTTTTTAATTCAAATGATGAAAAGAGTTTTAATTAATTTTAAAAGATAAAAATACATAAATATTACAATGATAAAATTAGGAGAATGCGTTAATATATTTGTTGCTTTGGTTTTGAAATTTTTAATGGTACGTAACAACAAACAAATACTGTTATTCATTTTTGCAAATAATAAAGATACTTTTTATAGGAAATCATCTACGCTTATTTATCATGAAAAATTGAAATCAAGGAAAAAGTTATTTATAGTCTTTCCCATTTCATTACCATTCATACATCTTTTACGCTTTCATATTTTTTACATATTATTTATATGTAATTTATTTTCAAAATTTTTCCTAATATTAATTCAAAAGAAGTCTTCTTGAAAAAATGGATAACTACTTTTTTATTTTCAATTAAAAATGGTATTTTTAATTTTAATGATAAATTTGATTTGGTAATAGATTTCTCAATTTTAAATTTTTAATATCTTTTTATCTTTGGTAAAAAAAATCTCTTTATCCTTTTTCTGTTTTGTGAATAAAAAACTAATTTTAAATCCTGAGTATCATATTTGGCAAAAAGAATCATAGGTATTGTAAGCCTCTAAAACTTGCTTCAAGCTCAAGAGGTGAGACCAAGTCAAACCATTACTTCCTCAATTACCCCCTCAATTACTCCATCCGTTACCCCTTCTTCATCAAGCTCAGACATTATTCCTTCAATGGCTACTACTTCCTCCACTATCATGAGACCCATAAAAGGAGGAGCTCATTCACCCACGGGGGGATTGGGAATAGTTTGAAAGCCTATATAAGACGAGGATCTAGACTGAACAGAGGGGGAGGAATTCAGAGATCACGCATAGCAATTTCAAAGTTTTTTCAATTTTTCAGGTGGCTCCCGAAAGTCATTCACAAGATATACATCTCTTGTAAAGAAGCCTTCCAGCTCTTGTTTCAGATTTGGCTCCTCTCGTTCTAGCACCTTAGCTCCTGTAATATCATCACAAAATGCTCTTCTCACTGCTACATCCCACTACAGATCACGGCTCCCGATTTACAGCTCCCGTATTTATTTTCTCTGTTCCTGTCACACATTTAAATTTCCTTAGTCATTTTCTCCATATTTCTCAGTTCTATATTTTTCTTTGTATTTTTATGATTTCCCTGTGTTTCCATTTATTTCCCTATAAATTTCATCATCTCAAGACAATCTCTTAATCCTTGTATTTAACTCTTGGTTGTTGATGACCCCTTGTTTAATTCTTGTAAGGTTAAAGAATCAAAACTATATAAAAATATCTTAAATTTCATCTTTACCATTTTTTGACCACCACAGGTATTATCTCAAGAACAGGACGATGCAGTTTTTTTTTTTTTTTTGATAAAGGACGATACAGTTTTACACTCGCACAAGAAAAAATTCTTAAATATTGCTCATTTAAATATGTATATGAGTATACATTACATAATTATCTGGTTATATATATATAAGTCTTGCGGGGAAAAAAAACTCATAAGTTAGTACTTGATAACTCTTGGAATTCATGTATTTTCAGCACATTTTCCTTGAGGTTTTATTCAATCATTTATAATTTTTGGACACTCAAGATAGGAAAATGTTCATTTGATTTTGGTTGCACATCATTGTTTATTTATGGTAGATTTTGATTGTTTTTATAGTTAGTTTCTTATGTTGTTTTATGTAAATATTGTAGGAATATTTTGATACAATAACCAAGGGATCCCGGATTAAGAAGAACACTTAAAAAAGGGAGAATTTGGGGCTAGAAGCTGAAATTTCAAGAAAAAAAGGGAAAATACAAGTTTCTGGACGAATTGTAAAAATTACAGAAAAGGACCTCGAATTTCCCAAATTACAGATAGGTCCCTGAATTTCCAAAATTACTTACAGGTCCCAGTTCGCCGTGAGCTCGCCGCGGAAAACTCATGGTGAGCCAAAACCCCCCAAAAAGAGGCAGAAACGATCATAGTTCGCTGTGGACTTCGCCGCGGCGAAACCCACGGCGAACTGCGTGCTCTGTTGCGCGTTTTTTGACAGATTTAAGTGATATAAAAGCTAGGGCTTCGTTCTTGGCCGTCATTCTTCGACTTTTGGGACATTTTGGGAGTGTTTTGCTCTGCTAGGGCTTGGAGCTTGGTGGGGATTGAGCTCGGGTTTGGAGCTTCGAAGAGATTTGGGCTTCCTCTCTTGGTTTATCTCTTCCTTCTTCATTCTCTTCTCTTGTTCAGTTTGTAATGTTGTATATATATGCTCCCTAGGAGTTGTAGAACATGAGTAGCTAAATACTTTGATTCTAGGATTATTTTGAACTCTTGTATGTATTGATTCTTGATTCCTCCTCTTAATTTGTGATTAATGATATCTATGTGCTTATTTCACTCCGTTCCTAATGCTTCTAAGTGCTTGATCACCATTTAGATGTTGGGTTCACTTGATTTATGACTCGAGAGAGCTAGGTTGAGTGTAGAACTTGGGTAAAATAGTGCAAGAACCGGAAGTTTGCATGACGAATGGATGGTTTTGTTGGTAAGATAGAGATATACTTGCTAGCCTTGCATAGTCACATTAGGGTTGGAGCGTTAAAATTGGGTTTTATTAAATTGTAGCAAGAGATTGTACAATTAATAAGACTAAACACTTGTTCTTGACTTGAGAGAGTGTTACAAGTACTCTATGAACCCTAGATTAGCACGTGGTTTCGTTGAGAGCTTCTTTGAGGGGAGGTTAATTGAGTTTTAAGAAGTACAAGGGGGATAGATAATCTTAGGACCCATTTTATCCCTGAAGTTGGAGAATCACTTGTTTATAGTTTTATTTTCATTTTATTTTCTTATTTAATTTTCAATCTCAACATTTGTGTCACTCAAATTGGGCGAGAGTGTGACAGTCATTGTTTGACCGGGTTTTGGACAAATCCTCGTGGGAACGATACTCTACTCACTACTTTATTACTTGGCGCGACCCGTGCACTTGCCACTACTACAAAAAGCCCTTTTTATGTCACCAATTAACGTCACTTATTTAAAAATATAACATTGAAAACACACAGGAAAGAAACAACGTCACACTTAAAATTAAGTGTGATGTTGAAACTTTTCACGTCACACCAAAATTTTGGTGTGACGTTGAAAGTGGTTTTCCACGTCACACTAAAATTTTGGTGTGACGTGGAAAACTTCCCCTCCTTTTTTTTTCATTTCCCGCCCCCCCAATACTTTCAACGTCACACCAAAATTTGGTGTGACGTTGAAAGTGGTTTTCCACGTCACACCAAAATTTTGGTGTGACGTGGAAATCTTCCCCTCCTTTTTTTTTAATTTCCCGCCCCTCCCAATACTTTCAACGTCACACCAAAATTTGGACGTCACACCAAAATTTTGGTGTGACGTGGAAAACTTCCCCTCCTTTTTTTTTCATTTCCCGCCCCTCCCAATACTTTCAACGTCACACCAAAATTTGGTGTGACGTTGAAAGTGGTTTTTCATGTCACACCAAAATTTTGGTGTGACGTGGAAAACTTCCCCCAATACTTTCAACGTCACAACAAATTTTGGTGTGACGTTGTAAGTAGTTTTCCACGTCACACCAAAATTTTGGTGTGACGTGGAAAACTCCCATGCCTTTTTTTTTTCATTTTCCGCCCCCCCCCCCCCAAAATTTATTTCATTTCCAACACTTTCAACGTCACACCAAAATTTGGTGTGACGTTGAAAGTAGTTTTCCACGTCACACCAAAATTTTGGTGTGACGTGGAAAACTCCCCTGCCTTTTTTATTCATTTCCCACCCCCCATTTATTCATTTCGTGCTCCCCCCCCCCAAAACAAAAACCCTCAGCTCCCCCACCCCAGCGCCCTCAGCTCCCCCCACCCCCAGCGCCCTCAGCTCCTCCCCACCCCCCCAAGCGCCCACACCCCCCACCCCCAGCTCCCCCCACCCCCCAGCGCCCACAGCTGCAAGGTGCGTTTTTTTTTCTTTTTTCTTTTTTTTTCTGGTAATATCGGGTTGTTTTTTTTTTTACTTGTTCAAAGTTTTTTTTCAGCTCTGTTTTCCTCTTATCGGGTTCAGCAATTTCAATCGTGCCTCCGTTCGCAGTTTCACTTCATCCAGGTTCCTTCTTTTCCTTTTTTTCCTGATAATTAAATCTGTTGCCTTTTTTTTCTCAATTGTAAATTGCAAAAAATTCCATAGAATATTTAATGGTTTTGTAAGTCTTGTAAATTGGTCTGCCATAGAATGTTTAATGTTCAATTGTAAATTGGTTTGCAAATGCTGTTACGTTGTAGTTGCTGCAAATATTGCATACTTGCCAAAATGTTTTATAAGTCTTGTAAATTGGTTTGCTATTGGTTTTTGTTCTCAAATTGCTTAATATCAACGGGGAATAGAAAAATTAAAAACGTTTTTTTTTTAAAAAAAAAAAGAAACCATGTCACACATAATATTATGTGTGACGTGGTTTCTCCGAGCAACTTACAACGTCACACATAATATTATGTGTGACGTTGTTTCTCTGACTTTCTACGTCACTTGTTTATGTGACGTTAAAAGTCCATTTTCCATGTCACTTGATTCAATGTCCCCTGAAAAAGTGACGTGAAAACCCCCAAAATTTGTGACGTTAAAAGTACTTTTTGTAGTAGTGTGCGGCGCAGGGCGAACAGTACTTATAAAATGAAAGTAAAAGAAAGCATACAAAATGAAATTAAAAGCAAGTGACTTTGAAGCTGGAAGTGGCTTCGATTCTCATGCAAATCTAACCCTCATCTCATGCTGTTCAGAACCATTCTATTGAGATAAAACTACGTTTTAAAAAATTTGAAGCAATAAATCCCAAAAGTTTCTATTCATCAAGAATAATTCCATTTCTATTTCGCTCCAAATCTCACTTTTATCCTATTTTTATTTTACCCTTGAACATATCACACCTTTTACACCTATTTTATATCAAAAACAAAATACAATACCGTTTACCTACTTTTACAAGTTTGCATAATAGATACTAGGTTATTTTTGCGTTAGCTCCTCAAGCGAACGACACCCGGGGGTTAGCTTCTACTATCCCCTTGGTTCTAATTTTCTTGAAGGGCAGACCCAAGGACTCGCTATACCGCACACGCAATCACGATGCTCTTCACAAGGCAAAAAGAGTACAGCACATATTAACTCCCCCTCTTAGTGTGAGTTGATTCTTTTGAATCTACAAAGTCTAATGTCACAAACAAGCCTTCCAAATATTATCGCTAGAGCTACTTGAGAACACTTTTGCTAGTTTTACAATTGAACAGGTATATTGGACATTAATTTCATTTATTCTGTTGATGTAGTCTATCCCAATGTCTTTATGTTGGTGAATAATTACATCATGCTGATAAACAAATGATATATTGACTCATGTATGACTAGTAAGATCACATATAAATACTTCAATTACAGTAAGATATGATACTTCTGGACCAAGTATTTATTCATCACCTTTTCTAAAGATATAGTAATTCTGAACCAAATATTTCTCCATCAATTTCTTGAGCTATAACATAATCTCAATCCATATTTAAGGATCTTACAACTGGTGAAGCATATTATTATTTATATATAGAAAAACACTTTCTTCTTCTAAAGTAGTCTTTCATTATAAATTCTTTCTTGAAGGAATTTTTAGCTTCTGTAGGCTCTTTTAAGTTTAAGTAATATTCAGATTTTGTAAGCTCTTTAGGAATGTCAAAGATATTTAAATTTATCACGAGTCTTAATCAACATTTATGTCATTAACTATTATAGACTTATATTCAAATATTTTCGTACGAATATACATATAAGCATATTGAATGTCGTTTTATATCCTTTTTTCTTCCAATATTTACTAAGTCAACAATACCATATACCTCCATGTTGCTTGGAACTATATAGATATCTTGATTAAATTGTTTGTTTTTTGAAACTTTGATCATATTGGGAGTTTCATTTATTTAAATCATATGCTTCTAGAAAATCTTTAAAAGACTTTCAAATGCTTAGATATAAATATATATATATATTCGATCATTCAGTGATTTTATAAATATTTTTTCTAGATGATATTTCTAGTATTTTAAATATTTCTAGGATTCACTAATATAATAATTCACAATATAGTGACCAATGAGTTGTGATCATATTCTCTAGATACATATCAAAATTATACATAATATATGTTAAAATTTAGTAGTCCATTTTGCTTTCTTGTGCTCCATAAATAGGTCAAATTGATCTTATAGGATTGGAGTGAGTATTTTCTGCAACACAGATAGGCACATTTGTTTGCACTGATTGGTGAACCCTCGTTTGTTTTCCACAACACCCAACAAGTGATCCCAAACATATCTCTGCTACACCCAACATCCTCCATAAAACCACCTCACAGTCTCGAAGAACATTTTATGTGGTTTCTGTCTTCCCTTTACATATCTGAAACAATCCATCTCTATGCAGCCTCAATCTTCATCGCTTATGGTTTGTGAGAAGCTTGACATTACGGAAAAACCATAAGATGAGTGGAACAACGCTGACATACACACAATCTCCATGTCTTCGACCAGTCCTTATCCATAATAGCCATTGGACATCAGAGAAGCTTATAAGCAGATCGAACCTAAAAAATATGCTCCCGGGTGCCCAGTCGAAACCATTCCAAAGCCTTGAGCCTTTACATGACACATCAATCTTCAGACAAAAAATATGTATATTTTTCTGCTCGAGCCCTATCTATAAAAACATTTGTGAGATTAAAATATGTAGCTGGGCATGTTACAGACCAACTCACTAAGGCAAACCCAGACCTTACAACCAACAATCTGGTTAATCCAATTTGAAGCCAAATCAAATATGCTAATTAACCTATTTCCGGATACACAATACTATGAACGATCGAGAACTACCTCCTTTGCCCATCAAGCAACAGATGACAATATAATAATTTATTGCACCAAAAAATATCTGAGGGTACTAATTGCAGCCAAAAAAATTAGTTCAAGAGCCCTGATTGTATGTCAAAATACTTTAGGGTGTTAATTGCACTTTAAAAATATAAATTCAGAGCATATGTATAAATAAGTGTGTGTGCGTGTGTATTGGTGTTAGTTTTAACATTAGCGTTAATTATGTTTTGAGTTTACAAACCAAAAAAAAAAAAGGATTGACGAGAGATTACAAACACTACGATTGAAAATTTAGTAATCTTATACCAAGTAAATTATCTTTTACGAAATGAAATTAGATTTAGCAAACATTTTTAAACTAAAATATTCAAATGTAAAAAATCCACACAATTTTCTTATAAGAACTGCTTAAAAAAATTAAGTTTAGGAATAAATTGGAAAAAGAAAATTCATCAAAAGAAATATGTTTTTGAAAAAGAATCTCCTGAAAGTAATAAGAATACCACCTAAAATAAATGGACACAAAATAATTAATAAAATATTTTCCTCAAATAAAAGCAATATATATCACCGAAACAAAATTTAGGGGAAATGACAAAAAAGTACCTTCGAAATTTCAAAATCCCAATAATTATTTCAGTATAGGTATTAACAACTACAAATCACTTATTTGGATTTTGAAATTTTGAAGGTATTTTTTTGTCATTTTCCACAAAATTTAAATAAATATACAGTTAAATATATTATTTTTTGATTTTAGAATAATAAATAAGATCTTGAATCAGTTAAACGAATTTTAAATCGAACAGTTTTGTTGCATGCTAATTTGGTTATTTAAAGTGTACATATTTTGATATAGTAAATATTAGGGGTAAGCATGGTATCCAGCCACCAAATATGTCCACTCGAGCCCGGTAAAAAAATTGTCTAGCCCAGCAGCCCGAAAAATTTTGGATGGGGTAGGGTCAAGCTAATTATTGGGCAGGACCAGGCATTTGGCAGGAGATGATGTTTTGTTCATTTGGCCCAACCCTAGAAGTTATATAACATTTATTTAAGATATATATTTATTTACTATATATTATTTTATATATAATACATATTATTAAAAAATACATCATTATATTTAAAATATACATAAAATATTTATAGATTTGATTTAATGTATCTCAAAATCTACATCTATTTAATCATGATATATATGTTTATCTTATATAATGTATCTTTTTTATCAAATCATATAGAATGTATCTCAAAATCTATATCTATTAAATTATGATATATACATTTATCATATTATATATTCATATATATACACATATTTTTAGATTTAGGGGAAAATATCTTATAATAACTTAAATATATATAAAATATTTCCCAGTTTTATATAATGTATCCTGATTCTATATATATATCTATTTAATTTTTGCTTGCCAGCATATATCTATTTTATTATGAAATTTACATTTATCATATATATACACACACATAATATTATATATAACTAGATTTATGAGAAAATATCTAGAATAAATTAAATATATACTATATTACTAGATTTGATCCGATTATAATATATATCCTAAATGGCTATACAATTATGAAATCTTCATTTATCATATACAATTATGAAATCTTCATTTATCATATACATATAAAGTTACACGTACGCATGGTAGTCACTCGTATTGCGAAAATAGAGAAAGCACCCCAACTTAGTGTCTCGTATCATCTCGTCTCTCTCCCAACTCATTCTTCGAACGTCGTTATTCAAGATTTCCAGGTAATAACTCAACCTTAGTGTTATATATGTGAGTTATAAATAGGGCATTTGTTTATTAAGCAAATTATGTTTAGGAACTACTAGTTTTGTCATTTTTTTTAATCTTTATTTGTGGCACATTCGAAAAACAAGGAGATGTAAAGAGCTTTTTTCCTTTTGTCTCACCTTTTGCATTATTTTATCATATGAATCAGTTTGTTTTGTTTCTAAGAGGGAAAATTGAGACGAGTAATTTGTATTATATATATATATATATATATTCATTTGCGTAATTATTACACACACAAAAAAGTGAGTGTTTGTTCATTATATTTAGGTTAAGGAGTAAATACTATATACATAATATGGGCGTTGTGGCTTGCTTTTATTTTGATGGATATTACAAAGCATTAAAGAAAAAAGAGATGAGAGCCAATTGTTTACTTTCATAAATGTTTATACTTGATATTTTATACGAATGTGCTATAAATATATACTTATTCGTTCCTTGCTATCCACTTTTTATTTAAATTTCTTTTCAATTTAAATTTTAAAACTATATATAAATTGACTTTTTATTTTCATCCGTTTTATAAATTAAAATTGCTCTGTTTTAAGAGTATATAAGTATCTCTCTATGTATTTTGACTATTTTGAAGACCATGCTTTTGTTTATAACATCAAGTAACAAAGAGAACAAAGTGACATATATCAAATCAAATATGAACCGGTTGATCTTATGGATATACGAATCTAATATATTTTGAAGAATATATTGAATAAATATTTTCTCTGAATATCTACGCGGGTCCCAAATCTATAGTTACTCAATTTAATTTGTTGGCTCATCATCATCATCATCATCCTTTTTTAACACATTTTTTACTCCTCCAAAACGAACACAAACATATTTAAATGCGGATACTCCTCCCAAAGTATTCATCAATCGAACTATACGGTTTATATCACTCTACAGCCGATTGATCTTCTTGTGTCTTACCACCAATCTTCTTGGCACTTCCTATTCGGTGATTAGTAATAGTTTCTTGGTATGTCTTCTTCCCTTTCTTCTCCCTTATTTCATTATATAAATATATTACTTCTCTGTTTTCTTGCCTTTCTTGCTACTTATGAACTTTTTTCCTTTGGCTGATAATAAAACTGTTTTCGTCTTGTTGATTTTCTTCTACTTATGTATTTTTTTTAAATTTTTCTGATAATATATATGTTTACTTGCCTTTCTTGCTACTTGCAAAAAAAATTTCATTTGGCTGATAAAATACTCGTTTTCTTGCCTTTTATGATACTTCTGAAATTTTTTCGTTAGACTGATAATATATACTTATATCAAGTTACTTAAATTAAGTAGGTCCAAGCTGCCAATGATAGTGTACTACATGTATTTGTTGGACTATGTGTCTCGGTCTGCCCTTGATGGGCTACATTATTTGAATGGGATCCAAAGAAGCAAATTATCTAGAAAAATCAATCAGCATTATTAAATAAAGATAGTTGACTCAAACAATATTTATTACTTATTGAAAAATGGGATCCAGAGAAGCAAATTTCTTTTTGTACCGGAAGAAATTTATGAGGCTGGCATCTTCATATCTAGTGTCCACCCTCCTAGGGATTGTCAAATAGGTGTTCCCTCTTGTTCCTGTTCTAGTGATCTGTTGTGGAGTCATCGCTAAGCTTTAGACCAAAAAATTTATTAATTGATTATTAATTTAAAAAGTCCTCTTTCCTTAATTTTTTAACCATGTTTTCCCAAGTATGAAGACCCAAATCTTTTTTTAAAAAAATTAAACAAAATATCTGACTAAGTGTCAGTTACCTAGAGTGTCCAAAATTTTGTTTTTTCTAAATCATTCATTAATTTTTTTGGGTACTATGTGGTCCTAAAATATTTCTTTTAAATTTCATTAGTTAAAATCGATATGGAATGTGTTTGTTTTAAGTAAACGTACACGCTTATGTGTTTAATTTCCCTTTTTCAAATAAAATTGTGGGTCGTTCTTAAGCAAATATTTTTTTAAAAAAAAAATTGTAGGACTAATAATGGAATCGTATGGCTCTAATTCTACAAAAAAGGACTCCTTTGACAATAAACTCCCAAAACATTCCCATACCTCGGATGGTGAGGGGTCTACAGCTATGAGCACCACCAAAAAACTTTCTCCTCGTCCTTGTGTTGGATCAAATGTTCCTGTGAAGGGTCTAATCAATGAACACGAGGGGTTCAAGAGTGATGTCTTTGTAGAACAAGAGGTTAATAGATTAGACTCTGACTCTTTAATCAATGTGCGTGCCGAAAAGGATGCAAATCGTTATCGCAAAACTAAGAGTGTGCACAAAGCACTTGGTGACTACGGACGAGAAGTGACAAATGACTGTGATGCTGCCTTCTGTGCAAAAGTCATGGTTAAATACCGTGAATTAATATTAGATAAGGGTCATCACCGCAGCGAAAAATTTTGGCTTAATGCCTTCCGTAGAGCTATAAATAAAATTGAAGGACGAGATCATAGATTTGTTGTTAGGCAATGCCTTAGGGATTTAGGTTTTAATGTTCTGTACTCTTGAAATCATGTATTTCACGTTTGATAAACCTATGTTATGTATTCTTTCGAGAAAATTTTATCGCTTTTTTAATAAAATAGAATTAGTTACTTATTATTATTGCAAAGAGTTATTTGCGTGGGAGTAATCTTATGAAAATTGTAAACAAACTACTTTTGTAAGTGGCCACCATATTTGGGCCTTTCTAGCTTCTAAGAACTATTAATCTATAGAAGAGATCAGCTTGCACACTTTATTGAAAATGTCTATTGTCTATGTGATAGATCCACGGCTCCAATCAGGGGAAGATATATTTATTTAGTTTTTTGGGCTCTTGATATTGCTAAGTTGTTCTAAATTAATTAAACAGCCCTAATACAGCATTAGAAAATTATGTGTTACATTTACATTCTTAGAATAATTTTGTATGATGATTGTCATAAAAGCTCATATTCTCTGAAATAATAAATAGCAAATACTTAATTTGAGAACAAAACTGTTGAAATTGAAAGTTAAAGCTCTTTTCTGATTTTTGCCAGATTTCAGGGGTAACCAGAAATCATTATAAAATTTGTGTTTTTTTTTATTTTATATAACATTTTTTTAATTCTTTACAAAATACTTAATTAAAAGTAACTATCAAATGATAAATACGTATGTTAAGTTTCTTATATCAATTTTATCAAATTCTCTAATAACATCTGTCTCATTTCAAAATATTTTATACTTTCAAAAAATTAAAAAATATTTGAAAGCGTGTTTTCAATTATGTGTTGTGCAAAACAAAACAAAAAATTAAAATTTCAAAAAAATTTGCGAAATAAAAAAATGAGAACATTGTTTTTTTTTTAATTTTTTTGTTACCCTTTGTTCAACAAAATTAAAGATGATAATGAATAACTTCTTAAGCTATGATAATAATGTCTATTTAAATTTATTCGAGCTTTTCATCATTGAACACCAGTGGATCGGACCAACCATTGGTGCACAATGAATCTCTTATTTTGGAACTGAAGGTTTTGGGTTCTCTTGACAGTTTAAGAACTTCAAGGAGGTGTCTTAAACATAAACCCAACATTGTTTTCTTAATGGAAACAAAACAGACAAATAAATATGTCCGGATGATCAAGAAAAGATGCGGATCTTTAGAAGATTGGTTAGTTGCTCCAGTCAGGTATATCATCACGTCCACTTTGACGCAATAGCAGCAAGGACAGAAAAATAAAATGAATCAATCTACAGGGAATGAGTTGCGACGAGTTAAATCATAAGGACTGTGTTACAAAGTCGGTGAAACTTAAAGGATCAAATAATTAATTTTTCTTGAATATATATCCATCTTTTAATTAATAAGCATAAATAATAATATTAAAATAAAATAATTCTCTACCTCAAAATCTTTTTTCTGTCAACCTTCCCAACACACTCCTCCAAATATAGCGTAAAAAAATTATCTTATGCATTTAATTAACTTGACTTTATGTTTAAGTCCGGATGCCTTTATCTTTTTTCAGATTTCAATACATATATAGCTTACAATCAGGCAATAGTAGATCATGATAATAGTTAATTTATGAGAACAAAATTTATTTTTGTTAGTGAAAATTGGTTATGTATTACTAGAAATTATGTACAGCAACAATTATATTATTGCGAATGCAATTGCCAAGGTGCACATTACTCTTGGTTAAATAACATCACAGAATAACGTTTTACTTCATAATGTTTTGTTTTGTTTTCTTGGAAATGTAATAACTCTACGCATCAACCCTATGGATAGAGTAAATTCTGATGCTTTTGTCATTTTTTAAGCTCCAATAGACTGTTACTGTTATCAATTTAATGAAAACTAAGACTTTCCCTGAGTCTTCTTTAGCCATATATATTAATAACCATATATATATATATATATATATAAAAACAGGGGACACTATATTATTACTCCAAGACTTCAGATGGTTTAGTAATCCATGTACTCCTCTGGTCCTATTTATAGGGCAGAGAGAGAATGTTTTATTTGGTCCTATATAAAAGTCACCTCATTAAATATTTAGTGTGAATGTACAAGTTTACCCTTCATTTATTATGTGTTGACTTTATTTTCATGTGGTATAGTGGATATTTAATATGGGTAAAGTTGTAAATTTGTTGGATTTTAGTGGAAAGTTAATGAGTTTTAAGGCTTTCCTTGGTCTGTGTGAAATATGCTGGAAGTGACTTATAAATAGGACCAGATGAGTATATGAGAGCATGTGGTTGTACGTATATTTTAAGGCTGAATCATAATTTCCATGATGAGATCATTAGGTTGTTAAAAAGTTTGAGGTTAAATGATCAAAACTTTTGAGACATGAGTAACCGACATAAAAAATTGAAACAAGTGTAAAATTTGCCACTTTAAGATCATATAATCACCCAAGTTAAAAAGTTTGAATATTTTAAGGCTGAATCATAATTTCCATGATGAGAGCATTAGGTTGTTAAAAAGTTTGAGGTTAAATGATCAAAACTTTTGAGACATGAGTAACCGACATAAAAAATTGAAACAAGTGTAAAATTTGCCACTTTAAGATCATATAATCACCCAAGTTAAATCATAGAGAGAAAAAACCTTTTAGCTGGGTATCTGAAAACGTTGTGAAAAAACGAAACCTGATTTCACAGTTTCAATACTACTATGGAGTCAAAAGGCACAAGACAGCTGTGGTTTTTTTTTTTTTTTTTTTTTGTCCGTTTTCTTATATGCTATTGATGATCAACCTATCGACTCACAATCCCATCACAGCATATGGACTGAAAAGAAAATGCTATACAAGTGAAAACTCATGTTATTTATAAACCAAATTGTCTGTGATCCATATCCAGTTTCATATAACATAAAAATAAGCGTCCGATTATGAGTATAAATAATTTATAATAACATTATCCAACCTCTTAATGTAATGCTGCAAAATACAATTCCACTTCTCTCTCCCTATACAATACAATTTCCCCCTCTTTTTGAGAAAACAGTAAGTAAAATGGCATGTTGGAGCGTATGAAAAAGTCGTTATTTCAATGACCAGAGGTAAAGAACATCAAAGGAATATGCCAAGAATAAAGCTCCCAAGGTAATATTTAGTTGGGTAAAGGTGCAATTTAACAATAAAGTGTTGTGGTAGGAGCATCTGGCACAAATACATTTTGAATGGTGCTAATATACAAATAAACTCTTAAAACAGAGCAAAAATACCAACTCTTAAATTTTCTCAAACGTCTGTTAATTTTTTAACTCTTCCACTATGTGTTTATTTTGGTACAAATGTGTAAGACAACAGAGCACCATTATCTGGGTGCGAATTTTCCTCTCTCTCTCTCTCTCTCTCTCTCTCTCTCTCTCTCTCTAACATGGTAACAGAACAAAACTGATCTTTGTGGCATTGTGTATGAGGGAAACCAAGGAACAAAACCTTACCTAGAAAAACTATGAACACTTGAGAGACTTAAGTGGACTTTGTAATGGCTAAGAGCAGCAATATTTAAGAGAAAACTATAATGATCTAGGAAGAGGGAAACTGTTAAGCCAGACTTTGAAAATGTATACATGAAGAAATGGTCTGCAGAAAAATTAAAGCGTCAAGTGATCTTCATCCATTATTACATGAGACTCATGGCATGCAAAACAAAACAGGAAATTTGGTAGAAGTTGAAGTCAGAATTTCAAGGAAATAGAAAGACAGAGCAAATACAAATCTTCAATCTGAGGAACTTGTCAAGATGAAAGATACATACATACATAAATACATAAGCATTGTAAGAGGAATGTCATAACCACCCTTTAAATTCAAATGGACTGATTGAAAGAAATATACAGAATGTAAAACAAGAAACTCACTCATTACACCACCTCATTTCAACTCACTCATTCTCTCTCCAAATAAATAAATATATTTATATATATACACCTTACACTCTCTCCTGGTTGCACCCAATAGCCTTAAGAGATAATGAGATTGCATCCATCCCTTATGGTTTGACTTCGGAGTTGCATCATCAGTGAATCAGAAGGCTTTTCTACGTGCACCTCTCTTAAGTAAGAGAGTGACCAGAGCTCATCAGGGAGACCAATCAACCTACCACACTTTACAATGATCAAACGTCTAAGATATGGCATTACATCTTTACCTAATTCCCAGCAATAGACCTTCCTCAGATATTGCATTTGAAATACCTCTAGTTGGGGGAACCCATTAATGCAACAAAGCTTTAACTCAGAACTACTTGAGGCTTTTCTAACCTCACAAAACCACAGTTTCAAAATTCTGAGGTTGGTAAGACTCCCTAAAGTGCCCATGACATGGTTACTTAAGTTAGTGTATTTGATTGTTAGCTTGGTAAGGTTGATAGGAAAGGGATTGACAGATGTTGGAATAGCAGGAAAGCAACAAATTTTCAATGAATTCAGATAATTTAGTCTTGGAAGGTTTTCCCAAACTTGGAGAAGCCCCTGTTTTCCCTGGTCATCCTTATAGAAATACAAACCCAGTGTCCTAAGCTTTGGGAATACACCTTTCCCTATCAAAGACATAATGGCTGATTTTTTGTCTATGGCAACATTAGATAGGGTTTGTAGATTCCACATGGTTTTACTTTCTACATCTGGAAACTTAGGTAAAATCACAGGTCCAGCAGTATAAAGATGCCTCAGTTTCTTGAGTTTCCACATTCCACTAGAGAAGTGAAGGGATATTACACTTTTGGAATGCCCCATGTCCAAACATTCTAGATTCCATAGATTGCATATGAATTCAGGAATCTCTTTGACAAATGCCTGATAAAACTTACTGTGTATGTCTATTCTCAAGTACCTTAGATACACTAACATGTTTAAATCGGTTGGGATCTTATCCTTACAAAATACCGGAACCCCTAGATCTAAAACTCGAACAAGTTTAAACCATTTCACAAGCCTTTTTGTTGACTCTCTTGAATCAAGGTGGTAGTAGGAGTCGCAGTGAAAACATAGCACAGAACGAGTATGTGAATGGTCTTTGTTGCTTGAAGTTAAGTAATCAGACATATTACATTGAATGGATAGCCTCCGAGGTTTGGTTTGCTGCAAAATGTCTACATCCCTACAAATTTCAAAAGCCTTCTCTTCCTTGCTCTCAGATATGCAGAGTTCTCTCAGAAGATCATGGATACGACATGATTTGATTCCCCCATCACTTCTCCTCCTCCCTACTTGGACTAAACTACGGTCAATGAGTTCATCCAAGTACTCCTCTGCAACATTCTCTTCAGTTCTTGAATCACTTTGATAAATAAATCCTTCAGCAACCCATAATTGAATCAAACGTCTAACAGGAATCTCATAGTCTTCAGGAAACATACCGAAATATAGAAAGCATGACCTCAATCTTGTTGGCAAGCTATCATAACTAAGTTTAAGTACTATTTGGTGTACTTTTGTTCCTGGTCGAGTGAGATACAAGTTGACATGGCCCATGATCTTAGACCATTCTCGGGATGACTTCTCCTTGTTAGCTAGAATTCCTGCAAGTACCACAATGGATAATGGCAAGCCGCCACAACTTTTTACCATGCACTTACCCAATTGCTTTAGATCAGTAGGCACAGCTTCTCCTCGAAACACTGTTTTTGAGAATAGCTCCCAACTTTGATCTTCACTAAGAAAAGGGAGATAGTAGGGGGGAAATGAGCTAGCATGAGAAGCAACCTCTTTCACGCGACTAGTAATCAGGATCCTACTGCCGTTATTGTCATCAGGGAAAGCATACTGCAAGTCTTCCCAATGTTGAGGATTCCATATGTCATCCAAAACTACAAGATACCTCTTCCCCTTCAAACACTCTCGTACCTTGTCTCTCAATTCCTCCTCACTCAAATTATAAAAATCATCAGATTCTGCTTTGGCTTTGCCCTTTGATTTCTGGTTACGCTTGTTACTGTTATTCTCATTGTAATAACATGTGTTTGCAGAGATGGTGATCAAGCATTTAAGAAGGGCATGCAAAAGTTCTATAGGTCTATAGTCATTAGAAACATAAACCCAAGCATGACAGTCAAAGTAATCCTTGACATGAGGACTATTATAAACCTTGCGAGCAAGAGTAGTTTTACCTAATCCACCCATACCAATGATGGACACCACATTACGATGCGAACCTCCTTGTTTGAAGCGATTGATTACTTGAGTTGTATCATGCTGAAATCCCACCACATCATCTTCCTCCACCTCTCTTCTTCTCTTGTGCATTAGTTGTGACTCCTCTGTTGAAGATCCTGCATCTTCTTCCTTGATGTCATATTTGATTCTGTTCTCATAAATCTGATTGATGGTAACTCTAATGTTGTCTATTTTCTCTGCAATATGGTGCAGAAGCTTTGCATGGTCAATAACATGTAACATCCTTGACAACCAAATTCTCCTTCGATGGTGGACAACGTTGGCAACAAAAGTGTCAATGACATCCTCTGCTTCATGTGCTACTTCTGTGATTTGACGCACAAACTCTTGTTCGATTTCCTTCTTCCTCTGGTTTTGATCACAGCTTTTAAGGAAGAGAGACATCATTTTGAGCTCACTCTCTAGAGCCTTCACTTTGTCATCCACACCACAGAGCAAATGTGCCTCATGTGCCACTAGCCGAGACAGGTTCTCTAGCACGAAACTAACTAAGCTATCTGCCATCAAGAACACAGAAACAAATGAAGGAAAATTCGAAGCTTAAGAAAAATATCAATCTAGACGTTCAGGGGATTCAAATACTAGCAAGTGTATCAGTACCCCAGTTCTATGAGGTTGCCTCAAAGACTTGAGGTCAATACTTTGTTGTATTATTTCCTTTCCTTTTGGCTTTTTTCGTGAGCTTGCTTATCGATAGTGAATGATAAAGTGACAAAAGAAACGTGTGGGGTATACACTTTAAAAAAGAATGAAATCATTAAGTTGTGTCGGGGTAAAAAGAAGATCCTAAATAAATTGAAGAAATACTTATTAATCACTGCTCCTTTCCCTTTCAAAAGATAGGACATAATCTTATGTGTATGCTCTTATTTATAAGTCACTCCTAATATATTTTAAATAAACTAAAAAATTTTAAACCTCATTAATTTTGTCTTAATATTTAATAATAACTTTCTAACTTTATTTTTATTTAATATTCACTACATCACATAAAAATAAAGTCAATACACTATAAATAAAATGTAAAATTTTACATTCATATTGCAAAATTTAATGAAGCGATTTTTAAATAGAACCAAATAAAATATTATCTCTCTATCCTATTAATATATAGGATTAGAGGAGCAGTTTAGAAGTGAATGTTAGTCTTAAAGAAAATAAGCCTTAAAATTACTAAAAATGCCTAAATATCATAAATTTATTTTTCAAGGCTTTTTAATGTTTTAGTAATATTCCAAAACCTTAAATAATTCCTTATTTCTTATTTTCTAAAATTTGGGGTGTTACAGAAGAAAACTAATCCCAGCTTGGGAATTTGTCTCTCTTAAGAAAGATGGCAAAGTAAATGTTTTCACATGCATTTTATGTGCTTCAAGTTACAGGAGAGGTGGGATAAATAGAATTGAACAACATTTAGCTGGTGTGAGTGGTTAACTTAGTTCTTGTAAGAAGGTTTCTCATGATATTCATGCAAGAATGAAAGAGTCTTTGATGGAAGAAACAAAAAAGAAAACTGACCATAATGATAATGTAGAAGAGAACATTGAGGTTAAGGGAGATAATGAAACAAAGGCATCAATAGCTTTAAATAGAAAGGCTACCAGGGCTAGGGTGAGAGTTGACAATTATTTTGAACCTAGTACAATTCCCGGTTCCCAGCAAAGTATCAAGAGTGTATGGTATAGTCAAGAAGATCAATATAATCCCAAGATGGGCTTTGGTGAATGGGCTTATGTGAATTGTATTCCTATAAATGCATTGAAGTGTCCTTTGATTCATAAAGCTATTGGTAATGTCATTACAATCAGCCCTAAGTTTAAAGTCCCTAATTTTCATGGGTATAGAGCTGGTATGTTGAGGGATTCTAAAAAGGGATGTGAGCTATTAATTGATAGCCGTCTATCTAGGTGGATAGAGAATGGATGTACCCTTATGACCGATGGTTGGAGTAGTCATAATAGGTAGCAGAGTTTGATTAATTTTTTAGTCTACTCAGTGCATGGTGTGATCTTTGTGAAATCAATTAATGCTTCGAACTTAGTTAAAGATTTCACCACCTTATTCTCATTGTTTGGTGAAGTTATTAAGTAGGTTGGTTCTACAAATATAGTGCATGAGGTAACCAACAATGCCACTAATTATGTAGCATGTGGTAGAATGATTAAAGAAAAATATAAACAATTTATTGGTCGCTATGTGCAACTCACTGTTTGAATCTTATTTTGAGGGAAATTGCTTTGTTGCCTAATGTTGCACTTCTTGCAAAAACAAGCACAAAGACTAACTATTTTTGCATATAATCACATGGTTTTCTTGTTATGGTTAAGAAAAGAAACTCGATTGAAAGGAAATTGTGCGTCTAGGTGTGACAAGGTTTTTGCCACCACATTTATAAACTTGTATAGCATATTTTCGTATAAAAATTACTTGCAAGCTTTGGTTATTGATCATCATTTTGTGTAGCACAAGTTGGCAAACACTAATGAAAGGAAAATGTTTAATGCAATTGTTTTGGATAGTAGATTTTGGAATAATTGTTATCAAATTGTGAAAGTTGTGTCTCCTCTTGTTGAGGATTGTTAATTCAGATGAGAAGCCATCGATGCCTTATATTTATGAAGGCATGTGTAGGGATAAAAAAGGAATCAAGGACGTGTTTCAAGGGAATAAGGAACTATACAAGCCTTTCACAAATGTTATCCAGAGACGTCAGGGATAGGCATTTAAAGAATGACCTTCATGCAATGGCATATTTGTTGAATCCTACAATCTTTTATGGTGATGACTTTGTTAACAAGAACAAAGTGACAGAAGCTCTTATTAGTGTGTTTGAGGCAATTGCAAATGATGATGTTGATTATTATGTGAAATTGATGCATTGATTTGCTGTCTACTGTGATAAAAAAGAAGCCTTAAGTAAAACTGCATGTCAAAAAGTAGATCAAAAACTTGTCCCTCATAAGGATATTTGATTTCATATTTGAAAGAAATCGAAGAACTCAAAAGTATGTATTTTATGTTGTATATAATTAAAAATGTCTTCTATATTACTATATAAACAATTGGTGGTCCTTTTATGGAGGTTTAATTACGCAATTGCAATGACTTGCTTTACGCATTCTTAGTCAAACTTCTTCATCTAGATGCAAAAGAAATTGAAGCTTGTTTGAGTGCATTCATACTAAAAGAAGAAATAGATTAGATCATCAAAGACTTGATGATTTTGTTTTTATAAATTACAACCTCGAGCTAAAGTATAGGTAATCTTAATTTGATGACTTGTGAATGTTTTTAACTTTTTATAGTTTTTTAGTCAAATATATTCTACTAATGTTAAGCTTTTATTTTGGAAATAAAGGAGTATGTTGCGAAAGAAGAATGAAAGTTATGACCCAATTGAGTATGAGTGCATTGATAAAGTAGACTATTCGGTGGTTGAAGAAGATCCAATCCTAATCCAGAAGTAGCAGATCTTGATCTTGAACTTGATCAAATTGCAAGGGATTTTGGAGGTCTATAATTACCAATTCTATTTTTTAAGTTTATATTCTTATACCAAATTATATTCTGAAACATAACATAATTTAATTTATTTTATATGTAGGTCGTGAAGATATTGATGTGGCCCCATCTTTAAATGATGATGATGTTGCTCCTTCTCCTAGTGCCTTCGGATTTCCACTTGCACCATCACCTCCTAATGTCTCAATACCTACAGATTTGATTGATATTAACGATAATTTTGGTGTTTAAGATTATTAGTCTAGTGATCAAAGGGTTGTAGGTGAACTATGTTATTTTGTTAACATATATTTATTTTGATGTTTTACTATGATGAATAGTTAGTACTAAACTACTAGATACTAATTACTGACCTATTTTGGCATCTTTGGCCATTTTGTCAATCCAATTATAAAGAATGATGGATACTTGAATGATTTTTGGATAGTGATTCAAGGTGGTGAAATGAAATATTTTGTTTATAATTTTGGAAAACATGATAAGATTTAATTATTTTTTTATTTTTTTATTTCTTACCGGGCTAGCTTCCGAATCTATTACAGGCTAACCCACTGACCATTGACCCACTATCTCAGCTGGGTCATAGTCCGGTTTGGGTTTAATTACCTTGGATAGGTCCAATGTATCTATTTTATCTCATTTAACTTGCGAATAAATCTAAAACATCGCTGCACATCAAAGGGCTGAAATGAACTTTAATTGTTAAGCAAAAAGATAAAAATAACCCTTGAAAAATAGAGGAGAGGCACCCTTATTTTGGAAATAACATGGGGCCGAAATCGAGAGTGAGGTGGTAAGGAAAGATCTGAAACCCAATCACTCTGTGTTTGATCTTGCGGGCCTCGCCATCTTCATATTCGACTTAGCCTCTGAAGCAATCGTCATTGCCTTATTGCTATGTTCCAGATTTGTACTTATACACCTCTTCATCATATATAGGGTCTTAATATAGGCAGCTTTTCCAATATGAGATCATTAGGTCGTTAAAAAGTTGATTAGATTTAAAATAATCAGAACATTTTTGGAAAAAGGATAACCGACGGGAAAAAAAAAAAAACGTGAAACAAGTGTAAAATTTGCCGCTTTATGATGATATAATCACCCAAGTTAAAGCATACATCTACAGAGAAAAAACCTTTTAGCTGAGTATCTGAAAATGTTGTGAACAAAGACCAAAGCAGATTCCACAGCTTCAATAATACTGCATCCTTTGGTATCACATGCTTTCTTACAAAAGTACTAATAATAAAATGGACTCAAAACGCACAAGACAACTGTGATTTTTTTTTTTTTTTGTACGGTTTTTAATTATAAGCTATTGATGAATGATGATCAGCAAATGGACTGACAATCCCATCAGAACATATGGACTGACAGGAAACTGCTATACAAGGGAAAACTCACCTTATTTATAAATTGAAACAATTGCATATAGGTCCCTAGTAAGAGAATTAATTTCAGAGAGGTCCCAAGGAGTTGTTAATGACAGCTATTAACAACTGCAATAACCTTGGTTAACAAGTGAAGGAGTTGTTAATGGACCTGTCTAAAATTAATTCTCTTACTTGGGACCTATTTGCAATTCTCCCTTTATAAATCAAATTGTCTATGATCCTTATCTGATTTCATTTAATAAAAAAATTAAGAGTCTGACTATGAATATAACGGACCTGGCTTCTCTCCGCTGTTAGGTCCCGTGCGCTGCCCTCCTCTTCCCAATCTGGAACATTGAATCTTGATCCAATGGTCCATATTTAATATTTTATAAAAATAAATATATTTATAAAAATAATTTTAAATCACATAATAAATTTAATCTGTCAAAATTTGTTCTGAACAGTGAAGAACTGTAAACTATCATTATAAATTTAGATATTTATTTTTTATTTTTTATTACAGTTGTGAACTGTTCATATCAAATAATGACAGATTAAATTTATTTATGAGACTTAAAATTATTTAAATATATTTATTTTTATAAAATATTAAATCTGGACCATTGGATCAAGATCCAATGATCCAGATTGGGAAGAGGAGGGCAACGCACGGACCTGGCAGCGGAGAGAAGCCAGGTCCGAATATAACACAATATATAATAACATTATCCAGCCTCTTGATGCGATGCTTCAAAATACAATTCCAGTTCTCTCTTCCTATAGAAAGCATTTCCCCCCTCTTTTTGAGAAAATAGTAAGTAAAATGGCATGTTGAAGTGTACAGAAAAAGTCGTTATTTCAGTGATCAGAGGTAAAGAACATCAAAGGAATATGCCACGAAAAAAGCTCCCATGGTAATTTTTAATTGGGTAAAGGTTTATAGGAGATCAAATAATGTGACCGTAGTAACAATGCAAGTCCTCCGGAGAGACCCCATCATGCATTTCTAACTGTGCATTTAAAGGTTTGTGGAATTAAGGTTGTCAAACTCGTAAAATGAATTTAAATAAACTCGTGATAAGTATATAAAATTAAATCTTAAACTCGAATAGTAAATTGGTAAGACTTTGCTTTTATTAATAAATATTTGTTTAAAGTATATAATTAAATAAGAAATACAAAAAATAATAATAATTTAACTTAAATATATTTTAAATATGGATAGTTGATATTAAATATATCAACATCCATACTCTATGAAACTCAATAGAAAATTTTATATAAAATTTATATATATATATATATTCAATGAATATGGTCATATAAAAATAATTAACATAAAAGTTAGAGTAAGTTAATAAGACTATTTTGTAAGATAGAAACTTGAAAATAATAAACTCATGATTTTAACCGAATTTATAACTAATACGAATTTAAGTAACTCGTAATACGGAGTAGGTAAAGCCCTTAATGAGTGCAACAAAAGGTTACTACTAGCTTGGTATTGGACTGATATACCATAATCCGCACCTATATCTCGAAGAGAGCCGTCTCCAAGGTTATATGGGCCTTAATTATAAATTGTCAACTCTCAAGTTAGTGCTCCATGTAGCCCATCATCATGTGTGACCCCAACACATCCTCTCACTTCCTTCAACCCATATATGGTATAACTCGGTGGAAAATTTATGTTCAAATAATGGTTCATCACATAATACCCATTTTTCCATTTACTGCCATTCGTAAGCCTATTATTAGGCTTACCTTGGTCCACTATCTTCACTTCTTTGCCCTTACTAGTATTTGTATGAGACCTCACAAAGTGGGACCCCTATTGTTAGTGTTCACATTGGTCAGCGGAAGTGCGCAACATCCTCCTCCCTCCCCTCATTCTAGACCAAAATCTCAAGCACAAATATTGCATCTCATGTATTCTTTTTCTTTTCTTTGTGTTTTTTTCCTGATGAATTAAAGTTTAGGTGAGTTGAGTTCCAGGGTTCACCAGGGGTAGGGCAGGCTTCCAGGATCAAAAAACGTTTACAGAGATACTTACAAATCGTCTACCAACAAAATCCTCACATCAATAGAATTTGAACTCACAACTTTATGATTATAAGCCAACTCCTTCATCAACTAAACCAACCTTTGTTGGCCGCATCTCATGCGTTCTCTTGGAAAATCATGTGAATCATTGATGGCTCCTAATACTCAGCTAACTTCCCTCCAAGGTCGCATGCATGTCACCGTCATCCAATCCCTATATTGTAAGCTCGAAGCTGGCAATAAATCATGAATTTAATATGTTTAGATGTGCATCTCAGATTGAAAGTAGTGAAATAATTAGGTGTTTAGAAGAAGGAAGCCATGGTTAATCACTTGCTAGAGTTTTCATAAGCTTGTTTCAGAACTGAGTTGGATTCGTCATTAGTAATTGTTGTGACAGATAGTATTGTGCTTCTGTCAGAATCTTCTCATAAGGATAAGCTCTGTCTCATAATCGTTCTTGTGCCTGAAGTAGATTGATTCAATCAAGATTTTGTGTAGTTCAATTACTAAGTTTCTGTTTAATAGATTGGAGCGTATGTATTGAATGACTAAACTCATGCAAACTTGTTTATGAATGAATAAATATTGAATAAGCATAATTTCAGCTGAAGTTTGATTGTAATTACAGCTTAATTGATTTAGTTTCATAGCTAGTGGATGGATTAATTAGGAGGTGATAAATTGAACCAAAGATTGAGCTCCAAATCAATTGAGATGCTGTGATGGCAAGGCAAAAATTGCATATCCGAATTTTCATTCACCTTAATTGCCTGGACTATTTTGATTCCTAGAACTTGAAAAATACACAAAAAATTTATATTACAGTAGTCTGTACTTACAAATTTAATCAATCTCTTGAACTGATATTCTTGATAACTTTTGAACACTTTTAGCGATAGGTGTTGGTTATAGGATTCTTTTTTCTGAAGTAAAACTTGATTCATCATTGCACCGTTCATAATTTGTGAAACATTTCATAATAAGAATTTCTCAAGAACTAGATGGTCAAGTGAGTCGAACTAGAGTTGTTTCCATGTTCTATAAGAGTAATTCTAGCATATTTTGATGCCTATACAACAAGGCTTATCAGCTTGAAGAGGAACCTAAAAGATCAATTCATTAGTGGCAAAAAAGATAGAAGCTCAGTCTCTAACCTCATATATAAAAATGTGTGTTATTTAAAAAAGGAATTACCCTTTACCATATAAAGGGAAATAAATTTTTGTTGTTAGCATATCCCCATCCAAGTCAGCTATTCATGGTTAATAACCAAAGTTTCTTTCACATTCAACATTCAACTAAACTATAATTCACAAGGAATTACATAATTTGAAAGAAAGATCACATTATTATAGTACAGAAAATAAATTGCAAAACAAGATACAACATAACAATATGATTAGCAATTATTTTAATTACAAGAACTGTAATTTGTAGTTCCTCTGGAGGATCATGAATCATGAATGACACTCCAATACCAAAATGGACTCCGAAAAATATTGGCACAGGTCCAATTACCAGTGCCTGTTACCTAGGACTATACAAGGTTATCCAATAAGCCTCAAGGACTGGTATAACACATAATTAAAGAATAATCCTCCAAAAATACAAATCTCTCTGTCTCACCAAGTCCCAATCAATTTGAATCAAGTGTGGTAAGTGTGTAAAAGAAGAGCCAAATCAATTATAGCTTACTTCTTAGTTCGTTCCATCTTTACTTTAATCTTCTCTTCCAACAAGGACACTTCTGTCTCAAGGTCAAACATTCTGTTAAGAGCACGCATATTTTCAAGTACTTCACTCAGTGAACGATCGTCATTTCCATCACACCTCAGGTGTTGCATGGGACCATGAAGCAGCTTCTTCACTATGCTCATACTGAGGTCATAAATGGCTTCTTTCTGCTTCTTTGAAATGTCACCCCCCATCTTGGACAAGCACTTATCCATCTCAGAGGCCCTGATCCTTTCAACATAGGCTCTAAATTTTTTTATGGTAGGAACTGTTTCAAGTGAGTCTTTCCAAGATTCAAACTTTCTCAATTCTTCCAAGATAATTCCACGGGCTTCGGCGGCTTTTTGAAGCCTGTCCTCCTTGTTAGCTGCAACTACTTCCTGAAGGTCATCCACGTTGTAGAGTTGCGCAGTGTCCAGGTCAGAGACACCACGTTCCACATTCCTAGGAACAGATATGTCAATGAAAAGCCTTCTTCCCATACCTTGTTCAACTGGAGGAAGCATTTGCACATTCTCCTTTGAGAATAATGGGGATTCAGATGCAGTGCAGGTGAATATCACATCACCTTCAGCAGCACACGCTAGGGCTTCTGAAAGGGGTCTATACACTATGTCAACACCTTGCAGCTCTTGTCTGATGGCATTGACTCTCTCTTCAGTTCTGTTAACAACAACCATTCTATTGCACCCTTTTGCGACCAAGTGTTTGATCACAAGTTTTCCCATCTTTCCTGCTCCGAAGACAACTACTCTGGAATTAGCAAAGGAAGGCTCTGGGAGCTTCATGAGTGCCAGTTCCACTGCAGCTGAGCTGACAGAAACTGACCCCGAGGAAATGTTTGTCTCGGTTCTTACTCGCTTTCCAACAGAGATTGCTTGCTTGAACAACCCACTGATTTTCCTATCAAAACCAGGTACTCCTTGTCCAAGTTTCACAACTTGTTTTACCTGCGCAAGAATTTGACCTTCCCCAAGAACAAGAGAATCAAGCCCCGCCGCTACTTCAAACAGATGTTGAGTGGCATCCTTGTTGTATAGCAAAAACTGGTGTTCACGAAGCTCTGATACTGAAACCCCACTTAGCTGCCATATTAGAATGATATAACAGTAAGTTCTATATATTTGTCAAACTGAATATCAAAAAGCATAGCTTTTCTTGGCAGAGCATTACTCATAAAGCAGGAAAGTACCTTTGACATCCACTCAGTCACTTCTTTAACACCACGGTGTTGAGAAAGTGCTACCACATAAATCTCCATCCGGTTACACGTACTAAGGACAGCAGCTTCTTCAATATGGTTTAAAGCACAGAGTTCTCCTATGACTTGAGGCCATTGTGCTTCAGGAATAGCAAGTTTCTCACGAATCTCAACCGGAGCTGTGTGAATGTTAAGCCCTATGACAATGATACTGCTCATTTCCTTTGTATACCCTACAACAGAAAGAAAGTAATCAAGAACCAGAAATCCAAAAATAGACATCAGCCAGATCTTCATTAAAAAAAAAAAAAAAAAAAATAGAACACATGGAGCTAAACACCTACTCAAACTAAACCCCTAACAATTGTCTTTCTGCAAATAAGGAAAAGAACACCTGACAATTAAATTAATTACACCAATCAAAATCGCCATTCTTCATAGACACAAAGCATAGTCAATTCAGTCTCCCATAAGAAAGGGACCGTACAACAATGGATCTGAAATTGGTTCCTCATTTATAATTCCACCATAATTTGAAGCATTTCCATGTAGATGGATCCGTGAATCACACTAAATTTTACCATAAAACATTAACCATTTTACAATTACTCACAGAAATATCATCAACCACTTAAAATAATCCAAGATCAAGTAGAGAAACAACATATAACAGAAAAGAAAAAAAAATAAATTAACAAAATTAAACTCACTGTCAGCTGCGGAAGACTTGAGCAACTCAAGAGGAGAAGGTGGAGAAGGGAAAGAATCAACCTCATTTGTCCGTACAAAATTCTGGGAAACAACCTCACACCTAGGGCTAAATGAAGAAGCCCTAAGAGAAACAAGAGGCCTGAAATGTAAGGATCTAGAAGAAAGAGAAGATGACGGCGGATAACGGCGAGATTTGACGGAAGGAGAAGAAGCTTCAGTGCGAAGAGATCGAGTGAGAGAAGATGTGGAACCAAGCGTCGCCGCCATCGACGGAGATGACGGAGGAAATGGAAGAGAGAGAGAGAGAGAAGGAATCGGAAAAACCAAAGCTTGAGGAATGGAAGAAGAAGAAGAAGAAGATGAATGGGGAAAGAAATGAATATTCATATTAGGAGGCTGAATAAATAAAATTTAAAGGGAAGTAGTCAAGTGGGGTGTGGGTGGAACACGCTACGATGAGGTTCGTAGTGGTATGTGGTACAGTGAATTAAATTAATGTTTTAATTAAATAGGAGGGTTTTTAATTAGCAACCACATAGCTCATATCTATAAATGGCGTAGGGTAGAAAAATTGTTAGAAATGCTTTAAAAGGTTGGGAGAAAATTAAATTCTTATCTCATCTCAATTTTTAAAAAAAAAATATATAGTTTTAGGCACACAAAAAAAAAATTAACATGAAGTTTCATTTCAACTCCTTAAATTTGGAGGTTACAGTTTTAGTCCTATTTATTAAAGTTGTTTATTTTATTTGATTGAAATGCTGATTTCAACAAATTTTGAACGATGTTTATGTGGTTAAATATAGATAAAATATGCTCAAAATTTGATTCTGTAATTTAATCATTATTATATTTAAAAATTTCATCATTTTTGTCAATATTTAATTATATAATCACCCTTTTAAATTTAGATTTACTTAATTATCATTTCGTTAGATAAAACTAATAATTTAAAAAATGGCTAAAAATATATTTTTCAAATTTAAACAACTAAAATGAAATTTAATGTAATTATAAATGACCGAATGCATTATTTAGCTTTTTTTTCATCTTATCTCACCTGGTTAGTGAACGATGTTAATAGTTTTGAGTTAGGGTTGGGTCAATTACAATCTTAATGGAATTGTTTGTATTTATTAGGTCTAATTGTCTAATCAAATATTGTCATGCATGGTTCATTTTATTATAACGGTTTAATACAATGGTTAAAATTTATCTACAGGAACCTTTTTTGTCGATATCTTATCCCTTTCTCATAAGAAAAGGTGATCCACACATACTCATCATGCACACCCACCCGTAGACTTTATTCCACTACCCATTTGTCTACTTCTTCAATGCCATGCCTTATGTTTCAGCCGTTAAGATTGAAATTTGAGCAAGGTTATTACTATTTTTTTGTCTTTAAACTTTTACTTCATTTAGGTTTTGATCTTTAAAGTTTACTATATGTGATTTTAGTCATTAAACTACTCCATCCGGTCCTAATTATAAGAGCCAGTTGATTTTTTTGAAAAAATTAAGGATGTAAAATACACCACTATGAATTTGTTATATATGTCTTTTTTCTTCAAAATCAAGTTATTTTACTTATAAATTATCATATAATCTAATTACATTTCTCATACATTAAGATTTAGGGATGTAATTTGCTTCCTTAATCTCCCCAAAAAAAGTCAATTGGCTCTTATAATTATGACCGGAGGTAGTATTACTTAATTTTGGCTTTAATTTTTGAATTGTGTCATTTATAACCATTAGTCTCTGAACTTTAAAAAAATTTGGAAAATCAATGATTAATTGTTATAAAATGTATAAAATTAAGGGACCAAAACCACTTATTTAAAGTTTAAAGACCAAAACCCAATTTGCGTGAAAGTTTAAGAATCAAAACAATTTATTTTAAAGTTCATGAACCATATCGAAAATTAAATGAAAGTTCAAGGACCAAAAATAGTATTGACCTTTGAATAATTTAGATTCAATGTTTTCATGACATTATTATGTATAAAATATCATATTGTTAAAAATAAATAAAATTAATTTAAGTGGCGAAACTTCAAACTGACAACATAAAAATGCAATTAAAAAAATTTAAAATTTATTTATAGATGACTCAAATTTTAATTTAATGGTCAAGATAGAAAGTGAAAAAAATATATGGAAAGGATAGTACAAAGAAATCAAATCTCATATAGGGCTCTATTACCTGCAATCTAAATCAATTTTTTATTTGAAATGACATCATTAGCTATGCGAGGTTATTAGTGGGTTGAACAAGAGGATGGAGAAGGTTAGCACAATCTTTGATTTATAAGTTTGTCTTCATTTTTGTTTTTTATCTCTCAATTTTTAAATCAGAGGTCTTTTTTTTTTTTGAATTGGAAGGAAGGCAAATTGGCCTATAGGGATAAAACCCACCACCTCTACTTTAACACTAGGGCAATGCATCATGTGCCAGTCAGATGTTTTGATCCCTCATACTTCATTTTACTTTAAATATTAGTCGCTATAATTAAAAATTTGAAGAATAAAACCAAACATAAGAAAATTTTGATAACAAAACGAGCCCTCTAGAAAAATTGCAGACCATTTTACAATTGGATTGGCAAAACCTTTTTAAGTACCAAACAAAAGTTCACTTAAAATTGAAAAGTGGGGTATGTGGAAGGAGGAGGATTGGCGAATGAGAACGATGCCTACCCTTTGACCTGAGGAAAAGGCATGTGAGTGGAGGCGCGTTGTTCCCACACGCTCGCGCCGACCCATTCTTTTGTTGAGCAGTCAAACATGGACGCCTTTCATGAAATCAAGGGCCCTCTTTTGCTATTTCCTGTCTTTCTGATTGATTCATTAATAATCCATTGGCGTGTGGTGACCTTCGGCTGCATTCTTCATTAATTCATTGGCTCTACCTAACCACCGACTACTATACTGACAATAGTAATCATCCATATATGAAAAATGCTTGTTTTTTTTAAATGACATTCATAATCTTTTTCAATGTCCCTTTTATAACTCCCTCTAATACAACATATAAATCATTCATATTAAAAAGAGTGATTAACTTATTAAATTTTTTACAGACTGAACAAAAAAAACCTTGCCCCATATTTTAATATTTCTCGTCTCTTTGTTCTTTTTTTAACATAGAATGTGTCTAACCAATTATTTAACATAAATGAGTTGAAAAATAGTCCTCCCTCTATCCTTTACTATAAACTTCAAATAATTACTTTGTGCTTATCAACAAAATAATAAAATTAATTAAAAACAATAACTATATAAAAAATGTAATTTGTTTTCCTATTATACCATTATTATTAAATATGAAAAAGAATATATCAGAAGAAATAATGAGAGAGGATATGGCAACTAAGATAAAATAAATGTGAAAAAGGATGTATGGGGAAAAGACAAACAATAGGTAAAATTGGAAAAAATGCAATAAATATCTAGACAAACCTAAAATAAAACTTATATTTTAGGACAATCACATTCATAAATTTAAAACTTATAATTAGAGGAAAAAGGAGTAACTAATAAGGGTTTCCAGAGTGTATGTGTTCATAGTGTTCTGGTCTCATAATCTCTGTCCAGTTTCGAACATGTTGGGACCAGAATATGATCCAATTTTCCTTAAGATCTTCCTCCCCTTATTTTTACTATCATACTCCATAAATAAATTACGCTTTTCTTCTTTTACTATCCTACCCCATAAATAAATAACCCTTTTATTGTTTTTACCCCAACCATACATTCTTCATTTCTTCTCAGGGAAAGTTTTCCCACAGTAATTGTTAATTTTTTTTTTTTTAACATAAGTGTCTTGACTCTAGATCAATTTGTGTGATTATGAAGATATAATAAGTTGTAGTTTTAAATAAATATTATGATCTTGTTAGTTTTTACAAATGATCACTTTGAACATTAGGATATGGATAATTTAACTCCTATTTTTACATTGTTTTAGGTTTATTTTATTTTCTAAAAAATAAGGGTTATCTCTTATCTCATTCTGATTTACAAATGATCGGGATGACATTGACATCGGGACACAAATGATGCTTAATTCATTTTTCTTGAAGGTAACCTGATGGGGGTATCCCAATACTGTCCTCCCAATATTTGAACATCCCTAGTAATTAATAACGTTTTAAATTACCCATATTGTGGACCAATAATTCAGTTTATAAGTGGCCCTATTTTTTGTAAAAAAAATAAATAAATATTAGTTAGGTGCTTTTTAATCCAAAATGTAAGAGCTCAATCTGCTTTGTTTTCCAATAATTTTTTCTCAAATTATGTTTATCCATCATACATATTAAGATGCTTATTATCAAGGTATAGTTCAAATGTAAATAAATAAACAAAATAATTTTAAAAAAATAACACATTTTATATAAATAAATAAGTTAACTAATTTCATTAATATTTAAATTAAAATTTGTTATCTAAGATGCTCAACGTAGTAAAACGCTGGAGGGAGTATTATTATTTTCAAATCCATCTCCCCGAATGGTTTGATTACTAAATGATAGATCATGTTTACCATGATTATATGTTGAAGATATTATATTATGATTGCGTAACATGCTAAGACATTGGATTGATTCTAAAGAATAGGGCGACTTTTTGCATGTTTAAAGCATTGGATTGATTGTATTATATTTAATTTATATATGAAATATGGAAATAGCACAAAAATTACTAAAAAATTGCACAACTAACCGTATTTGAAGTTAACCCTCAATATAGATAATACTGACGGTTACGGTATTTATAGATTTAATTTTGTTAATTTTTTAGATATAGGCTCCCTAGATAAACAAATAAATTAAACTGCAACATGTGTTTAACACAAGAACCACTTTGTAATTAAAGCATATTGAAATCATTTTTCCCAATTTTTTAAGCATGTGTTAATTCATGTTTAATTACCATAGCGTGCAGACATCGGCTTTTATAGCTAAAACTAAACACAGATGATAAAATTAATTCCTCCTAGCGAATCAAGTATTCAAGATATACAATATAAAAACACCTGCACACTAATGTATGGTTTGATAAAATTAACTTTGATCCTCATTATAAGATCAAGTTTATTATTTTTTTTATTAAAGAAACAAACTAAATTATTTATTATAATATATGCCACTCCCTCATTTCATAAATATAATATTTATTTACCTAATTTGATTATATTAAGGATGTTAGTAAAGTTAGTTAAAATCACATGAAATTACCAAAACATCCTATCTAACTATGTTTATTCCAACACTCATTCCCCTACTTGTTTATTATTGAAGAGTATTAATAGGGATAATTTGGAATAATATTAAGAAAAAATCGATAGATATCTTATATTTAGGAACAAACTCCCTCCTCAAATAGATCTTATATTTAGGAATAGAGGAAGTACATGTCATTGAATTATATTTTAGTTTATATAAGTCAAGTAAATCTATTTGAGAAAAAATCATACTATATCTACTGCAAAATAATTTATTTTGTTTCCTTAAGCATCCCAAATAAATCAACTTGATCTTATTTTAAGAGGTGGAAAAATTATTAAAGAAAAGCATATTTTCAAGTCATATACGTTTTTGGATGTAACATTGATGAATCTTGAGAACACACATGCTTTCACTTTGCTCATATATGTATATGGTTTAGATGTTTCTCGATTAAGGATGCATTAACACTCCTTATACAAATACATGATGATGGTCAAAAAGATGTCTTATACAACTTACAAGGCATTGCTACAATGATCAATGTCATATGACATAAGAGGAATATTGTCTTACAGAAAAATAAGGTCAGCGTAAAAATATACTCCCTCTGGTCCTAAATATAAGAGTTAACATTGTAAATTTTTTGATCTAAAATATAAGAGGTAATATGCAAAAGTCAAAGTAATAAATGCATGTTTTCCATTTCTACCTTTGTATACTAATAAATGCAAGGAGTGGAGAGAAAGTGTGTATAATAAATGAATAAGGGTAAAAATGTAAATTCTACTCATAATAAATTATTCAAACATATTTTTCTTAATATATATAAAAAGGTTGACTACCTCTTATAATAGGGATCAGGGAGTACTCAACTAGAGTTGTCGGAAAATTCTGGGGTGAATATCAAGTTGAGCATCACTTTTTATGCAGTTGGTCTGTAATTTTATCTAAAACCAAAACAATAGGCTTCTTGTCTCGTCATAATATGCTTTGATGCATATCCTATCATAAAATTCATTTGTACAAAATTCAGAAAAAGTTGCATTATTTTTCTTTTGTACATCTATTTAATATATCATCTCTTTATGGTTGTTTATTAGGTTTATCTTGTTAGTTTCTGATTTATTTTGCCAACTTCATTCGTATATTAATAGGTTAAGGGTCTATTTTATTCTTAAAGTTTGGGCTCAAAAGTTATTTTATCCTATAAATTTTAAAATATAGGAATATTACCCTATTCGGTTAAAAGACTCATATTGATTGTTAAGAAGTTGACGTTGACCATTAATATTTTAATATAAAATGGTGAAATTGCTTCATTTTAATATTTTCAGAGCAAAATTGCTCACGAGCAAAAAAATCCGGGATAAAATAGACCATTAAACCTATATTAAATGAATGTAATACAAAACCAACACCGATAAGTTTGAATAATAAAATAACTCAAAACATAAAACAGAGAAACATTATGTAGAAAAAAAATCATTAAGGATCGACAATATTTTTTTAAAGTTTTTTCTCCAAAATTCTACCTAATTGCATTTGTAAAAGTCAGATTGTATTATGTGAGTTATGTTTGGATTGATCTTTAGTTTAAAAAAAACTTGATTGAATGATTCATGAGAAAAATTTAGATGAAGTATGATTGAAAATGACAAGATTTTATTACCATGTACACAATTATATTATTGGCATATAATGTGATAATATTAAGAGAGTAACTTAAATTATTGTCATTTGTGTTTGGATTGATCTCTTTGAAAAAAGTGTATTTGAAATAAATATAAAAAACTTGTTTGAATGATTAATGGAAAAAATTAGAAGAAATATGATTGAAAATGACATGATTTTTATCATCTAGTACACAATTATAATATAAACATATAATGTCATTTTAATAGAGTAACTTAAATTAGAGTTTTGTCGTTATCTGTGCATAAAGATTTCCAATTAAATTTTTAATAAGAGATTTTCCCCAATTTTTCTTAAAATTTACCATCTTCGATTCTAAATATAAGAGCTAGTTTAAAAATATGTATATGTATATGTATATGTATATAATTTAATGATACACATAATATTTTAGAGGCATCATGTAAAACATTATAAGTAATTTATTTAGTTTTATTATTCTCTCTAAATTAGTCAATTAGCTTTTATATTAAGGACAAGATGTAATATTTCTGTTCTCTCTTCAATGGTAGGCCCCACATTTTTAAAAAAAAAAAAAAAAAACTCAATTGAAAAGGTCAAAAGCTATAAATTTTAATTTATGCTTAAAGGCGTATAAGTGCAATTGAATGTAACCCAACACAAACCCCAAAAGTTAAAATGGGTTTTAAGCACTTTTTTGAGCGCAATCTTGCTTATAAACTTCTTTTAAGCTATTCCAAAATTGGGTAGAAGTTAAAGTATATAATGTGATTTGTATTTGGGTTAATAATGATAAAAATGATTTTTTGCAATCTAAATTTTGCAAACATGTTTGGATAACAATTTTAAAAAGCTAGTTTAGATAGAAAATAATTAAAAAGGACATGATTGTTATTAAATAATACATATATTATAAGTATTTTTTTGTTTTAGTTTATAGAAAAAAATGAAGATCAAGTTGACTTTTTTGAAGAGATTAATGATGTTTAATGAATAATTATATTTATCATTTTTTTCAAAGCTAATTTATCTTAAACTAACCTATCATATAATTACATATAATATATGTTATGATAAAGTGGTTTATTTGATTTCATTTATCTCTATAAAAAAAGTCAACTTAATCTTATATTTAGTACGGGAGAGAGTACTTAATTAAATTTTAAAGTGATTTTATTTTATTAAAATACGTAGAATGCCTCCACAAAAAAGTAACTTTAGAGTGATTTTATTTATGTAATATTTTGTTTTATTGAATCACATATCTTCTCTCTCCATGCACACTTTGATTTTTGTTTTTTTTTTTAAAGTAACCTCAAGCTGCTTCATGTGCACCGCACAGTTTTTTTTTTTTTTTTTTTATTACCATAGCACAGCACAGTTGATACATAAGTTAGGTGAGAGAAATGCTTATCTTCTTTTTGGAACTGAAGTGAGAAATGCTTATCCAAAAATTATAAAACTGAAATGGAGCTTCTAAGATTGGACATTAAAAAACTGAAACTGAGCTTCTAAATTTGGGCCGCACGCTTACCCAAACACCCCATTAGTTGGGGACAACTTATATAAAGAAGTTTAAGCAATTCAATATGCTATCAAATCAGACTCCTTATTCGATAAAAAAAAAAAATCAGATTCCCTTAGGAATTCAACACAAAGAGGGATTTTTTTATAGATCCCTTGAGACAATAGTATCCACAAAAAGACCCTCACATCTCCAATAAGGTGATATAGTTTTATTGTTAATACAATTCATTACAAAAAAACTGATAATTACCGAAGGAATTCCTCCATAAATTCAATTTTCTGATGGAAATCATTCTGTCGCTAATTTTACTGTTGCTAATCAATTTAGCTACGGAAATTTGGTTCCGTCAGAAATTACTGACTAAAAAATTTTGTGGCTAATTAGCGACGAATTTCTGTCATAAATTTTTTTTAAATCGGTAATTTCATGTTTTTTTTTTGTAGTAGTTAATGGGAAATTGGTTATCATATTGAAAGAAAAAAATCGTCTAATTAGGTTCAAAGAGGGGAAAGAAATTGCATCAAGATGAGCGATGTCTTCAGAAAATAAAAATAATTTCTTCTGGTATAATTCTGGATTAACCATCAATTACCCCAGCCACTGGAATCTCTCACAATAAAAGAGACAACCGCTTAATTTCCACTATTTGAATCACAAGCATAATTGAAATCTATCTTAATGGTGTATTGGTTGCAGGTTTGGATGGGTAAAAATGAAAAAAGAGATGGCTAGCTTTCCCAATAGTTTCTGTTTTGGAATGTTTCATATCCTTCCAAGTAATTGTGTGGCAAATGGTAGATCATTATTACAAGCATTTTTTTGGCCTTGGTGCTAGGGGTGTCCATCTGGTCCTGTTCTTTGTGGTCCCATCCCGGGAAGTCCGGGAAAAAAAATCCCGGGACTAGGATCAGGATCCGGGCAAGGCCCCGGGAATCCCGGTCCCTGCCACATGATTTTAAGGGAAAAAAATAGTGAGGCCTTATACATACTTCCCATTTTTTTTAAAGAAAGCCTTATTCATTCTGGGCCCAAACCCAAACCCAATCCAATAATTCATTTTTTTTATTTAATAATCTCCTCCTCCCATGTGGATTCAATCTAAAACACCCCCATGTGATCAATCTGTACCTTTCTAAACCTACCCCTGCCGCATGGTCTTTCACTCTTTCTTTATTCTGAACCCCTCACCCCCAAAATTTCCCCTCGAATGGAGGTTGATGGAGAAAGGGAGAGGCGGTGATGATCGATGGTGACGGAGGTTGGCTAGTTCGTTGTGATTTTTCGTTTTCAATCTAAACCTCTCCCCACATGATTCACTTTCTTGTTTTCACTGTGTGATGTTTTCTTGAGATCTTTCCCTTCATTTGCATCCATGAGCTTTGGGTGTTTAGTTTTCGTGCTCTGTGACTTGTAGTAGTTTGCTAGTTTGCTGTGATTGTGAGTAATTTAAGCATAATGTGTTTGAAGTTTCCTTTTGGGAGAGAAGCAAACTTACAAACTTTCGGAAAAACTCAACAGGTTTCTTGCCACACTAATCACACTCCATCTATTTTTTTTTCAGGAAATCCCGGTCCCGATCCCGGTATTTCCTGGTACCACCGGGACTGGGATATTCCGGGACCGGGACTCAATCTCAGTATCGGCCTCCTTCCAGGACGGGATCCGGGAATAGGTATTCCCGGTCCCGGTCTCAGTCTCGGGCTTAGACACCCTTACTTGGTGCCAGTTCACTCCATCAATAATCCTCTAGTTCTTCGGGATCTTTAAGGCCATTGCCCATTATGGCCCATCAAGGTGGTTTGCAGCTAGTTTTTATGCTAGTTCTGTATATGGTCACCTTCCTCCTTCATCGGGTCATCTTCTGTGCGGGCTTGTTTAGTGTGGGACATTGAAGTGAAAACATTCGTTTTACCCCCCATTTCGCTATTTGCTTATACATTCCTCGTTCCTCATATTATAAGAAGTAGTTAACCATTTTATACTTTATACTCTGACAAAAAAAAAAAAAGTCAACCATTTTACACGAATCAAAGAAACAAAGTGGGGTCATTTATTATGGATAAAATCCATTTGTTTTTCCTAATGTTACTTTTATATCATTTATCATATACTCCCTCTCCCTCTTTGCATTTAATATGCAATGATAAAAATAGAAATCAAACTTTTATTATCTTGACTTTTACATGTTACCTCTTATAATGTTGACAAAAAAGTTTAAATTTTACTCCCTCCGTTCCTAAATATAAGTTTCAAATAACTATTTTGTTTTATTCGAAAAAACTATTTAAGTTAGTTAAAAGCAATAATTATATGAGGAATCTAATTTATTTTCCAACTTTGCCCTTATTATTAAAGATGAAAGATAATGTCAATTAAGAGATAATAAAGATGAAAGAGAGTGCATGGGGAAAAGATAAACAATGGGTAAAATTGGAAAAAATGCAATAAATGCTTAGACAACCATACAATGAAGTATATATTTTGGGACAAGCCAATTCATAAATATGAAGTTTATAATTAGGGAGCAAGGGAGTACCTCTTATGATGTGTACCCGGAGGAATAAGTCATTTATATAGGAATGACTTGGTTCATAATATAAGGAGCTTAAAAACTAACTAATTTTTATTTGTCAATCTTGCCCGTCCAATTAATGCTTTAATGTGACTGATACAATTTTTTTTTTCAAAAGATCTTGCAAAAAATTTAATTCAAGACAAACTTAATAAATTAACTGTCATTTTTTTAATCCTGATAGAGTAGTTGAAATAACTATCATTTTACGTGTGTTATAAGGCATTTTAGGAAAATACTGAGTCAAGTTGCTTATATCCATTGTGTTAATATGTCTTAATTTTGATATATTATAATTTAATTATAAAACCAAATTAAAAAGCAGTACATGTGGTGTTTGAAAAGCTTAACATAGATATAATGAACTTCAGAAAAAAAAAATAGATATAATGAATATAAGGTAAGTATGGTTTAAAGTTTTATTGATGAACAGATTTAGATCCATAGCAATATTGTACTCAAGTGCACAAAATTGAAAATTCGCATTGCATCTTTACTTTTTATGTATTAAATTTTTTTAAATAATTGCCACCGATATTTTTTGATAAACAAGTAAAATAAACATATATATAATCATAATGTCTTACAAATGACCGGAAGAAAAGGATTAATACAAGAGTTAGTAAAATAACCAAAAAAAAAAAAAAAAAGAAAGAAGAAGAAGAAGATACATTGCAGACATCAATTTTTAGTAAAATAATTCTCACTAATCAAATTTCTAAATAGGGACTTATCCCCCCATGTTCTCAAAATAGTTAATAAATTGGATATTGATTATATAATTTATTCATAGAAAAATTGATTTCTTACCAAAAAAATAAAAAAAATGCCACACAAATGAAGACTCTAGATTAACGATTCGGACCACGAATTCCACAAACGGAAAGCATTTACCCCCAAATCTCTCTCTTTTCACTCTGACCGATGAACACATCAATAACAATAACACCATAAAATGGGCTCCAAATTTCTCAGAATCTCACCTATTTCTTCCTCCAATTCCATACTCCTTCTTAACCCCAAAACCAAACCCATCTTCTTCTCTTCTCTCCCTCGTCCTCTTCATTCCTATCCAAATCTTCATCCCACTTCACTCTTCAATTCTCACTCCAACGTCTTCTCGTCAAAACCCTTTATTAATCTCACCGTTAAACGTGATTTCCGTGGTGGGATTGTAGCCATGGCTGCTTCTGGTTCTGTCCAGAAGTCTGAGGAAGAGTGGCGTGCTATTCTCTCCCCTGAACAGTTTCAGATTCTCAGACAAAAGGGCACTGAGTAAGAATCTTTTTTTATCATTTAGCATGTCCTGAATTATGTTAATTTTTTTGTAATTATGCGTTTGGATTTTTTTTTATTTGTTTCCGTGTTGTTGGATTGAAGATTGCTGAGATTTCAATGGAGATGTTGGACAATTGGGGTGAATTTTGAGCTTGAATATTAAGAGATTGCTTTTTTCTTTGTCTAATTTCGGAATTGAGGCGCTTTGGTGGTTATTATTCTTGTTACTGCCTGTGGTTATGATTTGGGGTAGATAGATAAACAATGGTGTGACATCTGTCTATGTTTGGTCTTTACAATTTTATGCTTAATTTTGAGTTAAATATTGGAATAAGAAGGTCGAGAGGTGTTTCAAACGATATTGATGAAGAAATATTGTTTACCCTAAGAAAACTTGCAGGCTACGGTAAAGGAGGATTTTACTTTCAACTTCTAGATTGATAGTTAGATCAGTTACTGTTACCTGAATGTATTTGGATCGGTCAATTATGACTACAAGTCTACAATACTACTTTTGATTTTACTTGATGAAAATTTTCCTCATGTACTATTTGAAAATTATGATGGAGTAATGAAAATTCAGCCAAGTTTTGGCCTTTTTTCTTCTTTTGCATTAGAAAGTAATATTACCTAGTTTCGTTGTCCTGTATATCTGACATCTTACTGAGTATTAAAGCATTATGTTCTCTATGAGAAATATTCAAAACTATGGAAACTTTGGCAAATTTTCTTTAAGAGAAATTCGTGGAGAAGACTATTAGTGGAGGTTATTTTGCACAGAATGGAAAGTAGCACAGCCAAGAAACTCCAAATCATTGTCTGGAAGAATTGTTAAGGAGATAGAGGAATGGCAAGAGATGGCATCCTGAGTCATCATAAACCCAATTTTTCTGATCACTAAATTGGAGTTCAACAATGGAATAATGGGGAGTTTATATTGCAATCACAAGAATTCATCTACCCTTAATGAGATGAAAATGTGTATTTTCACTTCCAAAACAAAACTCCCCCTCCACCTCTTTGCTTGCAATCAACTTTTGACACTGAATATGCATTTTTATAATTTGTTAATGCTTGCCTTCTCCAACTTCTACTTTGATTAATGCTTGCTGAGAAAACTTGTGGCATTGAATATGCATTTTTGTAATTTGTTGAACTTTTTCACTTTAATCTGGATATGAATGAGTAGCCAGTTTTAAATTTATTGGATTATACATTTGTAAGGTGCCATCCCATCCCACTTAAGTTTCATAGGGGAGTGGAGAAGATCCATCAATTCTGCATGGATATTCAATCAAAGAATATAGCAAATCAAGAAATTTGATTTAGCCGTAATGCTTTACATGGAAGTGAACTCTTCCCAAGTCAAGCCTTGGTGCTCCTATAAATACAATGAAATGATACATAATTCACCACTGCATTCCACTTTGTTCTAGTAGGGACCATTCCATTCGATCCCTTTTTATAATCCCAAACACATTCTAAGGCTTCATGAAAGTGACCTTCTGTTTCTCCAATCATCCTTATTGTTGCCTTTTATTTTTTTTTTCCCTATTTACATGCAACATCTTGTCTTGTCACTTTGATTTCTGAGTGCTGAGTAATTTATATAGACATCTGCAGAAAAAGACAGAAAAAAATTATAATGGAAAAGTAACTTTATTAGCAGAAAATTTCTCTGGCGTCATTGAGTAAAAACAGTAATGAATAAGACTATTGCTGTTAAATAATAATGACAGTGATGTAATGTTTTTTGTGTGTGTGTGTGGTGTGTGTGTGTGTTTGTTTGTTTCATATGGTTCAACCAAATGGGGCCGCAAAGAGGGAAAATGATTGAGAAAATATAGCAATACTATTTTGCCAACTTAGATGGTTTTGTATTTTGCAGGTATCCAGGAACAGGAGAGTATGACAAGTTCTATGAAGAGGGAATCTACAATTGTGCTGGTTGTGGCACTCCTCTCTATAAGTCCACGACAAAATTTAATTCTGGGTGTGGCTGGCCAGCCTTCTATGAGGGTCTTCCAGGAGCCATAAACCGAACGGTGAGTTGGCCTTTTTCGGGCTTGTATTCTTTGTCTTGTTGTTATGTGCATGACCTGATTGCACTTTTAGTTCCTCCAGTTATCTTCAATGAAGCAATTTAATCATACTTTGATGAGAGCACTGCTTTGGATGCGCAAGTTTGTGTTTAACCTGGTCAATTAGAGCTATGCTGTTCTTGTAGTTGTTCATTGATCAGAGTAATTTTGTCTATCTTTCTAATTATTAATCAATGCATCTTAAAGTAAAAAACCAAATAAACATGTTGGTTTTCAATTTCACCGTGCCTCAATATTGCAGTGACAGATTTGATTAGAATCAATTATGACCATCAACCATGTTTCTCATAAGTAGCCCCCACATGCTTCCGACAATTGGACGCATTTCGATTGGCATTGGGTAAAACAGCTTATAAAATTGATTTATAACAATAATTGATTTAAAAATAGATTGGTAGAACACATTTTTATGATATTTTAATTGAAAAGAAATAACTTATGAGATAACCATAGTTTTGGGTCCGTACTTTATTTTAGCATTTATAGGGGTGTATGATAGCTTATGACATTTTGGGATCATGAATTGATTTTGGCATATGAGATAGTCATAGTTTTGGGTTCGTAACTATTTTTGGTATGTATAGGGCTGCTTGGATTTTTTCAAAAAAACCATGGTTTTGATGAGATTGTGATTATTATAGGGTTGCATGGATGTTACAACCAAATCTTTTCTCAAAGACATAACTGTAAATCAATTTTTTTTTTAAATTTATTTTTCCATCGCAAATTCAAACACACCCTTAGAAGATTGATCTAAAGTAACATTGATAATGTACATACGTGATTGTTAAATTGGTGAAGCAATTGATTTGGATGAGATTGTGATGTTGTTTTGTTGAATGTATGAAACAGCCGGACCCAGATGGAATGAGGATAGAGATAACATGTGCAGCATGTCGGGGGCATCTTGGTCATGTTTTCAAAAATGAAGGATTCCCAACTCCTACCAATGAACGCCACTGTGTGAATAGCATTTCACTCAAGTTTGTTCCTGCCAATTAATCCTCCTCCTCCTCCTCTTCCTCTCTGAGATCTTCTCGTCCATATGGATATGGATTATTATTATTGCTTACTCTAAATTACATAAGATGATGTTATGTAATGCACTCGAATTGAAACTCAGCTCCATTGATTAATGGCTATATATTTAGCTGTGAATGAGTTGTTCCTCATTACTACTGAGCTCAGCTGTCCTTAGATAGCCATACATGAGGGTGATTCTTCATGAAATGTGTTGAAGGGGGTAGATTTTCATTGTACTGAATTTTCAATGCAATTTGAGCTGTGTTTTAAGATAAATCTTTTTGCTATAAGAGCTAGTTATCATTATCATTATCATAAGGAGTTTGGTTTTGTACTAAATTTATAATTTCTACCTATTTTATCTTTAATATTTGATATCCTCAATCATTAATGTAAGATCTACTTAACTAACTTGAAGAGATTAATGAAACTAAACAAATTGTATTAAAGTATTTATATTTATCAATTTTTTAAAACTAATTTACTTAACTAATAAACTGATATGTTATTTTATGATACATAAAAGTATTTTAAATAGATGGTGTAATATATGTTATAATCAAGTAAATTTATTTAATACCTTACTTTTCTTAAAATTGTCAATTGAGCTTTATACTAAGTTCATAGGTAGTATATTTTTCTCTAATTTAGTTTATTTAACTTAAAAATTAGTATATAATTGAAATTCGATAAGAATTTTAGAGAGATCATTTTAAATTTATAATAATTAAATAATTTATATAATTTTTTATAGGGTTAATACAACTTTGGGTCCTTGAACTTTCACTAAATTTTGGTTTTGGTCTCTGAACTTTCAAATCAGTGGTTTTGCTCCCTAAATTTTTGGTCAATTTTGGTTTTGGTCCCTAAACTTTTGATTTGTGGTTTTTGTCCCTAAACTTTATGTCATTTATAACCATTAATCCCTGATTTTGTTTTAGTTTTTTTTAAAGTTTAAGGAACAATGACTAAAATTGACTGAAAATTTAAGAATCAAAACCAAAATTGACTGAAAGATCAAGATCAATGATCAAAACCGTCGATGTTAAAGTTCAGGAATCAAAAACCAAAATTGAACAAAAGTTCAAGGACCAAACCACTAATTTAAAAGTTCAGAGACCAAAACCAAAATTAAATGAAAGTTCAAAGACCAAAAGTTGTATTAACCCTTTTCTATAATTAGAAAGTTAATGTGGGATGCGGAGCGATGAGTTACTCCAACATATACTTCCATCAACGTTTACGAAAGACTTTTGCTTGACAAGAGGATGGTTTATTCAAAGCATGATAATTCAATATTATATAATGCTAATTTTTTTAAAAAAAAAAGGAAGAAAGTACATTTTAATAAGTTTTCATTGAAGCACAATTTACACATTTTGTTAGAAAATACTTTTTTCTAGAAGTAAAATTCACTAACTTTACTTTTGTTTTGTCTTAATTACAGAGACCTCATCTCAATTTTGAAAGCATACAATCATGTCCAATAAATAACATCGTTAACGAATGTTTTAAAAAGATTCTATAAATATATTAGTTTAATTCAAAATTACATTTGAATAAATCTTCTCCACTTTTTTACCCTAATAATATTAGATTTCTCATTTATCATTCAGTAATTTATTTAATAATTACTTAGAGATGTATTCAATATTTGTTAAATTTTTAGATAGAATCTAGAATATTTTACGAAAAAAATATCAAGAAAAGGTGAACATGGTTGATTTCACCTAATTATTTTATATTTTGACCCACTAATTATAGTAAATTAGCATTTGCCCTAGGCTAATACATGGCAATTCAGGCACTTTTACACTTAGAATTCCAATACATTGAGTTAATTGCATTTTAGTGTTTAAATGAGAATTTTAAGGTTTAAACTCATGTATTTTTTATTTTTGGACTTGGGATATTGCAATTTGTGGTTGAATTTGTCATCGTAGGAAGTCTTGATAAAGATGGGCCCGAATTCCAGAAATTACAATTTAGTGCTCGAATTTGAGAAATTACACCTAGGTCTCGCTGCACTGCATATCTCAATTGGGTAAGGACAAGTTGGGCAATTTGGGAGATTAAAAGAGGGCAAAGATGGAATAAAAATTGTTGGGTTCATTTCTATATTTTTTAAATAGAGATTAAATGAGTAAGGGTCCCGTTTGGAAGCTTATTTGGGTATCTAGCAAAACCCTTAGATTTTGGGCTTAATTTCCTTAAACCAAACAGCTCCTAAGCCTTTCCTTTACCTAAATATTGCCCAGACCTGATCATTCCATTCGACACACCATTGCAGCCACCATTGACGCATCAAGAGCTTCACACCATCCTTTCATTCATCGCCTTCTCCTTTCATCACACCACCGTTGGCCGTCTTCCTCCATTCCATTCACCAAGGCCAATGGGTTCCACCCCAATCTACCATACGCCACCTTCACCTTCATCACCATCACGCCATTTTTTCACAAGAACACCATAATCACCATCATTCCTCTTGCTTTCTTCACGCCATTTTTTTCCTTCTCCTCACGCCAATTTTCTCACCATTCCTCTATCTCATTCTCATCACCACCTTCCATCTCCAAGCACGCCATTTACTTCTCTCATCAAGCTCCTCACCCTCGCCATTTTTGAAGGTACCATTGCATCTTCATCACGCCATTCACCATCAACGAGCACACATCTCCATTTCCTACATCCACATTCACCTCTAACAAACAGCCACCATTGCAACCTCTCTCTCTTCATCCACACTCACACCATATTCATTCAACCACCATCCATCTTCTTCACGCCGTCACCATCATCAATCCCTCCACCATCATCATCTTCACCATCGTCACTGACCAAGACAGCCACCACCCACTCCATTCGTCACCATCATCTCACTCTTCCTCACCACACCACAATCACACCATCTCACATTGATTCATCGCCTTCATTCATCCTTCAACGCATACACCTTCCTTTCATTTGCATCCTTCTTCACGGCATTTTTCTTGAACCAGCAAGCCTCCATAACAGCACCATTTTCCAAGCCCAAGCACACATCCTTCATCCTTCTTTCTTCCAACACCACTCGGCCTTAATCCTACATGTACTTGCTCATTCATTCCTTCCCCTCCATTCAGGCATTCATCATCATTTTCACCTACAACCAACTGATTTAGCACAGCACCCAACATTCATCACCTTCTCAGCCATTTTTTTCATGCTTAGGACAGCACCATTCTTACTTTCCATTGTCTCATTCACCCCGGTTTCACCCATTTCTCATGGAGCATTTCTCTCACTCATTGATTGTGGGCTCAAGAGGATGATTGGCTAAAGCATTGGGGATTCTTGGTGGATTTTGCAACCGGAGCTTCAAGGACTCATTTAGGGGAGTTAATTAGTGTTCTTCTATGTCTAATTTCACTTACATTTTCAAGATTCTTGTAATTTATATGTGTATGTGATTTTGGAACATGATACACTAGGGATTTCGATTATTTGTGATAGTTTTCCTTTAGGTTATGTATGTAATTTAGCGATTGCTTTTATGTGCATAAACCTTAGTGTTAATCAATTGGCATAATACAATTTGATGTGGTAGCATTGGTCATCTACTTTGGATTCTTAGTTTGGATTAATGCATTTGTTTGTTATATCTAGCATTAGACACTAAATCCATTCTTGAAGGGTCAAATTATACCTTCAAGAGGAGACTTATTGTGTGTTGTCAAGGATTTTCACTACCAAACGGTTTTCTAACAATTGCTTAGTTGACCAATTGTGCAAGCAGTGTGCCGAATCAATTGGTGGCTAAGTCAATTGGGCTTAGGCGATTACCTTTGGTTTTTACACTTGGATTTGGATTTTTCACTCCCATATATTTAAAGAGGCTAGGAAGGTTGCATGATGTCCACCAAGAGGCCCTACTTCCGTTAAAAGAGTTTTCATAAACAATTCAATTTGCTTTCTCTATTTTAAAACCCAAAAACAAGTGTCTTTACATTTCTACAATTGAAAAAGGAAACACAAAAAAAAATACATTTCTCAATGGCAAACCCCAATTTATTTGCTTTCTTTGCATTTAGGTTAGTCTAAGCATCAAAATAATTTGACTCCTTTGAGAGACGACCCGATGTTGAGCCACTTTGCTCAAGCCTTGGTTTTACAAATTTTTTTGTATTTGACCCCGAGGCGCACCAATCCGACAAAGGTCAAATCAATGGTCAACTTAAAATATAAAAACATAGATGTATAAAAAAAATAAAAATACAGACTAAACATATAGTAGAATGGGCAATTCACTCAGGCACGCAGATCCTTTACTCAAAAGCCCATTGGTTTTCACAACGCATTTCCTTCTCTTACTCGGGGATAAAATCATTCTTGATATTGAAGATCTTGCGAATCTCCTCTGGTGTCTTCCCCTTGATCATGTCTGACACAGTCTGGCATGTGAAGTTCAACAAGCTCTTGATGTTCAAGTAGTTAACTGCTTGAATGAGGTCAAACAACATAGCATGGTCAACCTTAAAGAAATCATGTTTTCGTTTTCAATAAGGGATGAACAGTATATTTATAAGTATTCTCTTTCCAAATCCTCCTTCAAAAAGGAAACAGCAGTTTCTTTTTTTATTTATTTAGTTTATTTACTTTTGCTTTAATTTGTTTTGATATTTCATAGCAAGATCCTCTCTCTCTCTCTCTCTCTCTCATCACATAAAAGATCAAATCTCTATCATATCCAATGAAGATATGGGACTTATACTTAAAATTGAGATTATTGCTTTAATAAAATTAACTTAAGATTGATTTGATCAAGTATAAAACATACATTTTAATATAATATTTAAAATATGATATCATTCAATAATAATTGAAATTAAAATATATAGTTTCAAAAAATTTTCAAAATACATCACATTTCATTTTCAAAAAAGGCTAAATTATAGAAAACCCCATAAACTTTGGGTCAGTTACACATAACCTCCCTAACCTTTAAAAGTTTAAATTACATGGCAAAAAAAGAAAAAAAGAAAAAAAAAGAAAAAAAATAAAAAGAAAAAAATAAGTTCAAACTAAGAACCTTAATATTTCATATTTTGACTCTTAACTCTCTTATCATTACAATTGTCGATAAAATTAATGGATTTTGTCTTTTACAATTTTAACTTTTTTTATTATATACCATGTCATTCTTAAAATAATCCTTCACAACTGATATATAATTTTAAGTACTTTTTAATATTTAAAAAATGATTTAAAATATTTTCTTAACCATGCACTTTATAAATAGAATGCGTTAAAAATAAAAAAAATTCTTAAAATGCATGTAAAATATTCATTTGATCATGTCTTTTTTTAAATAAAAAATCATAATACACTTAATTTTATTGATATTAAATGAAAAAAATTATTTTTAATGATATATTATACAAAAGAAATATAAAAAAATTGGATAAGATAAAAACTGTTAATTTTAATGAAAATTTTAAGGGTAGGTGAGTTTAGAGCCAAAACATGAAATGCTAGGGATTCTAAATTTGAACTTTCAAATACCACGGAGTTTATGTGCAACTAACACAAAGTTCAGGGAGGTTTTCTATAATTTAGTCTTTAAAAAAATAAAGTATTTTGAAAAATTAAACTTATTATAAATTAAAATTTATAATTATAAAGTTATAAAATAAATTAAAAAACTGCCATATGATCAAAATTATTGAATTTAATTGTATAAAAATAAGAAAGTATAAGTTAAAATTAAATTAATTTATTTAACTTTAAAATTGGTATATAATTTGAAATTTGACAAGAACATTATTTTAGATAGATAATTTTAAATATGTAATAATTCAATAATTTAATCTATAAAAAATAATTCAATAATTTATATCATTTTTTATTATTAGAAAGTTAATGTGAGTCGGGGGCTCGATAAATTACTCTAACGTAGAATAAATTCTTTAAAGTATGACATTTACTATTAAAATTAGATTAGTTGTTACATTTCTATTGGTTAGAGCACAAATGATGTGGTATTCTAAGAGTATGTAAGTGTTTCTCCTCCAACATATACTTCCATCAACGTTTACGAAAGACATTCGTTTGAAAGAGTATGGTTATTCAAAGCATGATAATTCAATATTATTAAATGCTAACTTTTTTCCAAAAAAAGAGGAAGAAAGTACATCTTAATAAGTTTTCATTGAAGCACAATTTACACATTTTATGAGAAAATGCTTTTTTCTAGAAGTAAAATTCACCAACCTTACTTCTGTTTTGTTTTAATTACAGAGACCTCATCTCAATTTTGAAAGCATACAACCATGTCCAATAAATAACATCGTTAACGAATGTTTTTAAAAAGATTTTATAAATATATTAGTTTAATTCAAAATTATATTTGAATAAATCTTCTCCACCTTTTTACCCTAATAATATTAGATTTCTCATTTATCATTCAATAATTTATTTAATAATTACTTAGAGATGTATTCAATATTTGTTAAATTTTTAGATAGAATGTAGAATATTTTACGTCAAAAATATAAAAAAAAGAAAGGTGAACATGGTCAACTTAAAATATAATGTATTAAAAAATAAAAATATAGACTAAGCATATAGTAGAACAGGAAATTCACTCATGAGCTCTCCAAATTGGAGATGTGACATTATTTTGGAAAATATCCTTGCTATAAGGAACAACAGGAGGGACCTGACTTTTGAATGGGTTCCTAGGGAAGCAAACTTGGTAAGTGACTGGGTTGCCAAGGCTGCGCTTCGGGGGTCATGCCCAGGAGACTGGACGACCAGACCACCGATGGAGTTGATGAATCTTTTGATGATGGATGCAAGATGGACGACCTTTGATCCAGGATAGGTTGTAAAGTATTGTTTTTGATGTAAATAGAAGGGTCTGTATGTAGTAAATGGACATGTATGTATAAGTTTAGTTTCAATATAATATATATGCTCGTTTTACTGGCAAAAAAAAAAAAAGAACAGGAAATTCACTCATGCACGCAAATCCATCATTCAAAAGCCCGTTGGTTTTCACGAAGCATTTCGTTCTCTTCGTCCAGGGAAAAATCATTCTTGATGTTGAAGATCTTGCGAATCTCCTCTGGTGTCCTCCCCTTGATCATGTCTGCCACAGTCTGGCATGTGAGGTTCAACAAGCTCTTGATGTTCAAGTAGTTTGCTGCCTGTATGAGGTCAAACAACGTAGCACGGTTAACCTTAACGAAATCAGCATCCCACGTCTTGAGATCGTCTTCAAAGATATCGACGTGCATCTTGCAGTACTCTACTCTATTACCTTGGTCAAGATCCTAGTGGTCACTCAGGGTAGAGGGATGGCACCAAGGTAAAAAACACCGGATTGGACCGGCCGGGTCAACCGTAAACAGGCCAATGATCCGGTCCGGGCAAGCTGCAGAACCGGAGGGGTAGTTGACCCGGCGAAGGGTCGGCTCAACCCGGTCAAAACCGTCTAACCCGGGCTTTGAACCGGGTTGGCCTTTAAAAAAAAAGAAATTTTTTTATTTCATTATAATTCACCTAATTACTAACTTTCACTTAACTCAATTTTAGAAATTAGGAAACTATAAAACTTTAAATGCTATTTTACTTGTATATACTTAATATTTAATTATTGTTGATCTTAATATTTGTCTTTTAGTCTGTGGATTGTAGAATAATATTTATTTTCACGTGTAATCAATTAATATTTTCTCTTTTTGCCTCTATAGAAATATTAAAATACTCATATTTGATGAATCATGCATACCTATTTACATTTACATTTTGATATTAGTGATTATTAATGTTAATATCAATGAAATTTTATTATTTTAATATAACCGGTTTGACCCTGTCCGATCCTGATTCAACCATTGACTCTTGAACCAGTGCCTCACCCGGTTTGATACCCGATCCGATTTTTTGAACCTTGGATGGCACCATCAGCACAACCATCTTCAACCATGTGTTTGATCGTTTGCGATTCAAGCGCCACGGCTTCGTCAACTTCAAAAGATTTACCCTTGGAGCTCTTCAGAGTAATTTTCTTCGAAGGCATGATCGCAAAGCAGCGATTTTCTAAGTGACAAGGAAAAGTTAAATGAAAACACTTAACACTAGCTCTCTCAAATTTGGTGGAGTATATCTTAAATGAGAGAATGAACTATCTATTTATAAGTTTCCAAATCCTCATTCAAAAAGGAAATAATTTCTTATTTTATTCATATATTTATTTATTTATTTATTTTTGCTTCAATTTGTTTTGACATTTTAGAGCAAGATCGTATCTCTTTATCATATCCAACAAAGATAAAGGATTCAAACTTAAAATTTACTTAATTAGTTTACTTAAGGTTTTTGAGATTAATGCTTTAATAAAATTTACTTAAGATTGATCAATTATAAAGCATACATTTTAATATAATACTTAATAAAAATGATATCATTCAATAATATTTAAATTTAAAATATATAGTTTCAAAAATTTTCAACTAATATATTTATTTTAAAAAATTTCAAATGACGTCATATTTTTTTTTTGAAAATAAAGTATTTTGAAAATTTAAAGTTATTTTAAAATAAAATTTATAATTATAAAGTTATGAAATAAACTAAAAAACTGTCATATGATCAAAATTAATGAATTTAATTGTATAAAAATACAAAGGTTTAAGGGAAAATTAATTTCAGGGCTCTTGTAAGAGACTTAATTAAGATGAGGTCCCACGAAATTACCTAATTAATCTGAGGTCCCACGAAGTTGTTATTGCAGGCCAAAAAGATGTTATCGCAAGGTCACAAGTTGTTACAGACCAAAAGTGATTTCAGGCCACAAGTTGTTATGGCAAGCCAAAAAGTTGTTATTGCAGGCCGGAAAGTTGTTAGTGAAGGCTTAGTCGTTAACAACTTTTGACCGCACGATAACAACTTTTTGACCTGCAATAACAATTTTTTTGCCCTACCATAACAACTTTCTGGTAGGGACCTTAAATTAATTAGGTGATTTCATAGGATCTTATCTTAATTAAGTCCTTTACATGGGACCTGAAATTAATTTTCCCAAGGTTGAAACTAAAATTTATTTCACTTCAAAATTGGTAAATAATTTGAAATTTGCTAAGAATATTTTTGAGAGATCATTTTAAATTTGTAATAATTAAATAATCTATATCATTTTTATACTTAGAAATTAAAGTTGATGTGAGTTGGGGCTCGATGAATTACGCAACGTATACTTTCATTGACGTTTATAAAAAAAGCTCTTGCAGAAAAAAGTTAAGACGCTCTTGCAAAAAAAGCTCAGGAGAAAGGGATCGCGGAGCTGAAAGCAGGACCATGTTTTTAGTTTTATTTTGTTGTTGTTAGTTTTCTTTTTCCTCATGTATATATATAAAAAAAAGTTTACGAAAGATTTTTTTTTTTGAAAGACGATGTGTTACTCAAAGTCTGATAATTCAATATTATATGATGCTAATTTTTTGCCAGAAAAAAAAGGAAGAAAGTACATTTTAATAAGTTTTCATTGAAGCACAATTTACACATTTTATGAGAAAATACTTTTTTTCAGGAGTAAAATACACCAACATTCCTTCTGTTTTTCCTTAATTACAGAGACCTCATATCTATTTTGAAAACATGCAATCTAATCCAATAAATAACACCATTAACGAATATTTTAAAAAGATTATATAAATATAGTAGTTTAATTCAAAATTACATTTGAATAAATCTTCTCTACTTGTGTACCCTAATAATATTAGAATTCTCATTTATCTTTCGTTAATTTAATCAATAATTACTTAGAGATGTATTCAATATTTGTTAAACTTTTAGATAGAATCTAGAATATTTTACGTCAAAAATATTAAAAAAAATGACATCATTCAATAATATTTAAATTTAAAATATATAGTTTCAAAAAAATTTCAACCAATATATTTATTTTAAAAAATTTCCAACAACATCATATTTTATTTTTTTGAAAATGAAGTATTTTGAACATTTAAAATTATTTTTAAAAAAATTTATAATTATAAACTTAGAAAATAAACTAAAAAACTTTCATATGATCAAAATTAATGAATTTAATTGTATAAAAACACAAAGGTTTAAACTAAAATTTATTTAACTTCAAAATTGGTAAATCATTTGAAATTTGATAAGAATAGTTTTGAGAGATCATTTTAAATTTGTAATAATTAAATAATTTATATCATTTTTATACTTAGAAAGTTAATGTGAGTTGGGGCTCGATGAATTACTCCGACGTATACTTCCATTGACGTTTATAAAAAAAGCTCTTGAAAATAAAAGTAAGACGCTCTTGCAAAAAAAAGCTCTTACCACATATGAGCTGTGGTCTTCAAATACTTTCAGCGGAATTGACTGATTTATTCCTTCAGGAGAAAGGGATCACGGAGCTGAAAGCAGAACCATGTTTTTAGTTTTATTTTGTTGTTGTTAGTTTTCATTTTTCTCATGTATAAAAAAAAAGTTTGTAAAAAACTTTTGTTTGAAAGAGGGTGTGTTATTCACAATGATGTAAAAACCGGACCGGACCGGCCGGTTCAACCGCCCAACCCGGTGGTTGAACCGGGTTGGCCCCCTTTTTTTTTATAAAAAAAATAAAAAAATATTTATTTTATTATAATTCACCTAATTACTAATTTTCACTTAATTCAATTTTAGAAATTAGGAAACTATAATAATTTAAATGCTATTTTACTTGCATATACTTAATATTTAATTGTTGTTGCTCTTAATACTTGTATTTTAGTCTGTGGATTGTAGAATAATATTTATTTTTATGTGTAATCAACTAATATTTTCTCTTTTTTCCTCTATAGAAACATTAAAATATTCATATTTGATGAATCATGCATACCTATCTACATTTACATTTTGATATTAGTGATTATTAATGTTAATATCAATAAAATTTTATTATTTTAATAGAATCCGGTTTGACCCGGTCCGACCCCGATCGGACCATTGACCCTTGAACCAGTGCCTCACCTGGTTTGATGCCCGGTCCGGTTTTTTGAACCTTGGTTATTCAAAGTCTGATAAATCAATATTATATAATGCTAATTTTTTTGCTAGAAAAAAAGGAAGAAAGTACATTTTAATAAGTTTTCATTGAAGCACAATCTATACATTTTCTAAGAAAATACTTTGTTCCAGAGTAAAATACATCAACATTCCTTCTATTTTTCTTAATTACAAAGACCTCATCTTTATTTTAAAAACATACAATCTAGTCCAATAACTACCGTTAACGAATATTCTAAAAAGATTATGTAAATATATTAGTTTAATTCAAAATCACATTTGAATAAATCTTCTCTACTTGTTTACCCTAATAATATTAGAATTCTCATTTATCTTTCGATAATTTATTCAATAATTACTTAGGTATACATTCAATATTTGTTAAACTTTTAGATAGAATCTAGAATATTTTACGTCAAAAATATTTAAAAAAAAAACGTGAACATGGTCAACTTAAAATATAAAAATATAGATGTATTAAAAAAAAATAAAAATATAGACTAAGCATATAGTAAAACAAGCAATCCACTCAAGCACGCAGATCCTTTACTCAAAAGCCCATTGGTTTTCACGACGCATTTCCTTCTCTTCCTCGGGGGTAAAATCATTCCTGATATTGAAGGTCTTGCGAATCTCCTCTGGTGTCTTCCCCTTGATCATGTCTGCCACAGTCTGGCATGTGAGGTTCAACAAGCTCTTGATGTTCAAGTAGTTTGCTGCCTGTATGAGGTCAAACAACGTAGCACGGTCAACCTTAACGAAATCAGCATCCCATGTCTTGAGATCGTCTTCAAAGATATCGACGTGCATCTTGCAGTACTCTATTACCTTGGCCAAGATCCTAGTGGTCACTCTGGGTAGAGGGATGGCACCATCAGCACAACCATCTTCAACCATGTGTTTGATCGTTTGCGATTCAAGCGCCACGGCTTCTTCAACTTCAAAAGATTTACCCTCGGAGCTCTTCAGAGTAATTTTCTTCGAAGTCATGATTGCAAAGCAATGATTTTCTATGTGAAAACAAAAACACTTAACACTGGCTCTCTTAGATTTGGTGGAGTATATCTCAAATGAGGGAATGAACCATCTATTTATAAGGTTTCCAAATCCTCATTCAATAAGGAAATAGTTTCTTATTTTATTTTATTTTATTTATATATTTATTTATTTATGCTTTAATTTGTTTTGATATTTCAGAGCAAGATCGTATCTCTTTATCATATCCAACAAAGATAAGGGATTTAAACTTATAATTTACTTAATTAGTTTACTTAATATTTTTGAGATAATTGCTTTAATAAAATTTACTTAAGATTGATCAATTATAAAGCGTCCATTTTAATATAATATTTAAGAAAAATGATATCATTCAATAATATTTAAATTCAAAATGTATAGTTTCAAAAAATTTTCAACCAATATATTTATTTTAAAAAGTTTCAAATGACATCATATTTTATTTTTTTGAAAATAAAGTATTTTGAAGTATTGAACATTTAAAATTATTTTAAAACAAAATTTATAATTATAAATTTATAAAATAAACTAAAAAACTGTCATATGATCAAAATTAATGAATTTAATTGTATAAAAATACGAAGGTTTAAACTAAAATTAATTTAATTTATTTAACTTAAAAATTGGCAAATAATTTGAAATTTGATAAGAATATTTTTGAGAGATCATTTTAAATTTGTAATAATTAAATAATTTATATCATTTTTATACTTAGAAAATTAATGTGAGTTGGGGCTCGATGAATTACTCCAACATATACTTCCATTGATGTTTATAAAAAAAAAAACCTCTTGCAAAAAAAAAATTAAGACGCTCTTGCAAAAAAAAGCTCTTACTATATGAGCTGTGGTCTTTAAATACTTTCAGCGGAATTGACCGATTTATTCCTTCAGGAGAAAGGGATCACGGAGCTGAAAGCAGAACCATGTTTTTAGTTTTATTTTGTTGTTGTTAGTTTTCTTTTTCCTCATGTATAAAAAAAAGTTTACAAAAGACTTTTGTTTGAAAGAGGATGTGTTATTCAAAGTATGATAATTCAATATTATATAATGCTAATTTTTTGCCAGAAAAAAAGGAAGAAAGTACATTTTAATAAGTTTTCATTGAAGCACAATTTACACATTTGATGAGAAAGTACTTTTCTTTCAATAAAATACGGCACAAAACATGAACAAGATATTTATTCCTAAATATATTTTCCCAAATCTATTTAAATTTATGAGGAATTCTTGTGTGAACCCGATGTACGACGTCATTTGTGGTCTAATCAATCACAAGTAAATACATAAGGTCTGATGTGGAATTTTTAATCTGACTTGGCGGCCTAAAAAAATCAACTAACTGATAAAAATATTTTTTTTAACTTGTAAAATAAAAAAATAAAAAACATAATATATATTTTTTTATGTGGTAGTTAGTTTCTTGGGGTGTCAAGTTAGATTGAAAATTTGATGTCAGACCTTATAAGTTTACTTATGATTGGTCAGGCTACAAATGGTATGATGCATCAGATTCACGTAAGAAGCAACATCTCCACTTAGTTTCCTCTAAACTTACCTCTATTTAGTTAAAATTACGTCGTTTTACCTTTAAAACAGAAAGCACAATTTTCGGAAAATTTGCTAGATTATATTTTTAATTAAACAATGTAGTTTTAACTAAATAGAGGTAAGTGGAGGGAAAATTAAGTGGAGAGGTTTCGGACCAGAATTACTCTAAATTCATTTTACCTTTAAAATAGAAATCACAGTTATATGACTGCTCTAGTCAAATCCTCAGAGTTGGGGGTATATAAATCTTCATTTTGGTTCAGAGAAGTGGGGAGAAGAAATTGTAAGGGGTCATGTGGTGTTTGGGTGATTTGTTTCTCCTTAGTTTGTATTATCTTTTAATTATTCTTCATGTATCTGATTGTAAGAACGTGATGCGTTTGTTTTTCTCTTGTAATCTGATTTATATGTGCAATAAAATTATCAAGTTTTTCGTTTTTGTTATCTATTTTTTTTCCAGCTGTTATCTATTTATAGTTTATGCCTTGTTTTTAGAATTGTTGGGGCGATGGTCCTATCAGAACATAACAAAAGCTTTGCCTTGCTTGTCTACCTAAATTTATACTCCATGAAACTATCAAGGGTATTATAGTAATTGTTGTAATTAACAAAGGGTAGTATAGTAATTCAATTATGTAATTATCTGTAATTAGTTAGATAGTTAGATAGTTTGTTATTCATCCAATGTATATATAAACAATTCATCCGAGTAATGAAATCAGGCTTTTCATTTCCTCATTATTCAAGTTACATGGTACCAGAGCCTCTAGTTTTTTTTAGTTCAAGGATGGATCGTCAAATCCCTTTCTCCGACTATCGCGAGGTCTATTCTCTGGTTTGATTGTGCGTCTGAAATTTGGACTGATCTTCGTTCTCGTTTTTTTCAGTCAAACATTTTTCGCATAGCTGATCTGCAGGAAGAGATTTATGGCTTGAAACAGGGTCACTTGAGTGTTAGTGAATATTACACTTCACTCAAGATTCTTTGGGATGAGCTCTCCAATATTCACCCTGTTGAATCTGGTAGCACAGCCGCGAGGCATAGGGAGGAAGATTATGTCATTCGTTTTCTTAAGGGCTTGAATGAGCATTATTCTCCAGTTAAGTCTCAAATCATGCTCTTAGATCCTCTGCCTTCTATTCACAGAGTTTTTCTTTGGTGCTTCAATAAGAATGTGAGTTTCCCAATGCTTCTGAGCCTAAGATCTTGTTCACGAAAGGTCCTCGGCCATCAGGATCCTTTGGTAATTCTGGAACGTCTTCTCAACATGTCTCTGGTTCAAAGTCAAACAACCAAAAGCAGTGTACATATTGTGGCAAACCACGCCACACTGAGGAGACATGCTATAGAAAGCATGGTTTTCCACCCGGCTTCATGTTTTGAAATGGTTCTTCTGCCATGGTGAACAATTTCACCTCTCAAGATTTTGCTTCTGTTCAAGAGAATTCACCTGTCATGCCTATTGCTCCAATTTTGTCTTCTACCTCCACAGCCTCTGTTCTTCCACAATTGACCCTTGATCAGTATCAACTCCTCCTTCATCTTCTTGGTCCTATTTCGTCTTCTGCTTCCACCTCTGTCAACCATTTTTCTACCACTGTCCCTACCAACAAAGGTAAACATTACGTGTCTTCCTTTTCCCACAAGGTGCCTTGGATCATTGATTCAGGTGCCACAAATCATGTTTGTTGTTCTTTGGCTTTATTTGCCTCCTACCATTCAATTTCCCCTATTTCTGTTAGTTTACCAACAGGTTCCTCTGCTTTAGCTTCTTATTCTGGTACTGTAGTTCTTTCCGCTGATTTAATCTTGCATAATGTTCTTTTTCTTCCTAACTTTAGTTTCAATATTATATCCGTATCTCGTTTAACTTTTTCTCTTTATTGTTCTCTTACCTTTTCTGCTCATTCATGTCAGATACACGTACTCCAACCTTCGAAGATGATTGGTACAACTAACCTTTTCGAAGGGCTTTACTTCTTAACTGCAGATATGTTGGAATCTCCCACTAATTCTCAGATACATATGGCTGCTTACACATCACCTACTTCCTTCTCCCTTTGGCATATGAGATTGGGTCATCTCTCAAATTCAACTTTTTCTGCTTTACATAAAACCATTACTGATATTCCTTGTATTCCGCATTCAATTACTTGTGATACATGTCATTTTGCAAAACAAAAACGTATATCTTTTCCTGTAAGCTTTAGTTCTAGTAATGGCATCTTTGATATGCTTCGTGTAGACATTTGGGGTCCATTTTCAATTCCATTCATTCAAGGTTACAAGTACTTTCTTACTGTTGTTGATGATTTTTCTCGATATACCTGGATTTTTCTGTTGCATTTTAAATCTGATGCTCGATCACAGCTTAAAAATTTCTTTGCACTGATTGAAACACAATTCTCTGCCCGTGTTAAGGTTATTCATTCTGATAATGGTCCTGAATTTTCTATGCCTGAATTTTATGCTTCTAAAGGTATTATTCATCAAAGGTCTTGTGTTGAAACCCCTCAACAAAATGGTATTGTCGAACGCAAACACCAACACATTTTAAATGTTGCTCGAGCTTTAGTTTTCCAATCAAATATTCCTCTTACTTACTGGTCTTTTGCTGTGTTACATGCCATTTTTTTTAATCAATCATCTTCCTTCCCCTAGTCTTAAAAATTCAACTCCTTTTGAAAAACTTTTTAATATTGTTCCCTCGTATACTGATTTGAAAGTTTTTGGTTCCTTATGTTTTGCTTCTACCTTAACCAATCACCGTTTAAAGTTTGATCCAAGAGCTCGCAAGTGCATTTTCTTAGGTTCCCCTACTGGTTCAAAAGCTTACATTTTATTGGATTTGATTTCTAATCAAATTTTCTTGTCAAGGGATGTGATTTTTCATGAGCTTATTTTTCCCTTCAAGACTGACAGTGTTACTAGTTTATCACCATCTGAGCCAACCAATCAATCATACCCTGCCTTTTTGGATGACCCTCCAATCATACCATCTCTTACCACTACATCTACTCCTTCTTTACCCCTTGTTACTACATCTCCAAATTCTCTACCCTTACGCCATTCCACTAGACTTCATAATCCTCCATCATATTTGCAAAATTATCGTTGTGCCCTTATACATAATGCTGACCAATCATCTAGTCAAGGTACTCCCCGTTATCCCTTGTCTTCTGTTCTTTCATATTCTTCCCTTTCCTCTTCCTACAAAAATTTTGTTCTCTCTGTCACATCTCAACCTGATCCTAAAACCTATCACCAAGCTGTCAAACATTTAATTTGGAGAGAGGCTATGAATACAGAAATCAAAGCACTTGAACAGAATCAGACTTGGGTTTTAACTCCTCTCCCACCTGGCAAGAAAACTATTGGTTGTAAGTGGGTGTACAAGACCAAATTTAAAGCCGATGGTGAGGTTGAAAGGCACAAAGCTCGTCTTGTAGCCAAGGGTTACACACAAACTGAAGGTCTGGACTATTTTGATACTTTTTCCCCAGTTGCCAAAATGACAACTCTTAGGTTGTTGCTTTCCATAGCTGCTGCTAAGAATTGACATCTACACCAATTGGATGTCAACAATGCATTTCTTCACGGAGATTTAAATGAAGAAGTCTATATGGAGCTTCCTAAAGGCTTTAATCCTCCCTCCTCAAATCTGGTTTGCAAGTTGCAAAAGTCCCTCTATGGTCTGAAGCAAGCAAGTCGGCAATGGTACTCCAAATTATCTTCTGCCTTACTTTCGTATGGTTACATTCAGTTTGCCTCTGATCATTCTTTATTTTTTAAAGCTTCATCTACTTCTTTTACTGCAATTCTGGTTTATGTTGATGATGTGGTGCTTGCTGGGAATGATTTGGTTGAAATTACTTCTGTTAAGAAGCAATTAGATGATGCCTTTACCATTAAAGATCTTGGTGAGCTTCGTTATTTTCTTGGTTTAGAGCTTTCACATTCCAAGGATGGTATATTTTTATCTTAAAGAAAGTTTGCTCTGGAGTTACTTGAGGATATTGGTTATTTAGCTTGTAAACCAGCTTCTTCTCCTATGGACCCGCATCTTAAACTTTCTAAAGATAAGGGTCAGCCTCTTGCAAATCCTCAGGCTTATCGTCAACTCATTGGTCGTCTTCAATACCTCACTACCACTCGGCCTGACCTAAGTTTTGTCACTCAACAGTTAAGTCAGTTTATGGCAAATCCTCGGGACATTCATTTACAAGCTGCTCACCGTGTTCTCAGGTATATTAAGTCGTCCCCTGGTGCTGGTATTTCCCTTTCCTCAGAATCTGATTTGAAAATAAGGAGTTTTAGTGATTTTGATTGGGCTAGCTGTGTTAACACACGTCGTTCTGTGACTGAGTTTGCTGTTTTTCTTGGTTCTTCTCTTATTTCTTGGAAGGCCAAGAAACAACCAACTGTTTTAAGTCTTCTTCTGAGGCTGAATATCGTGCTTTGGCTTCCACCACTTGTGAGTTGCAATGGATCATCTATCTCCTTAATGATTTTAACATCTCTCACATTGATCCAGCTCTTTTATATTGTGATAATCAATCTGCGATTCAGATTGCAGCCAATCCTACATTTCATGAATGCACCAAACATATTGAATTAGATTGTCATTTGGTTCGAGAAAAGCTCCAAGCTAAAATAATTCATCTTCTTCCTGTCCGATCAGCAGACCAGTTGGCAGATGTGTTTACCAAACCGCTCTATCCTTCTCGGTTCCATGAGCTCATTTCCAAGCTGGGCATGAAAAATATCCATGCTCTAACTTCCGGGGGGTGTCAAGGGTATTATAGTAATTGTTGTAATTAACAAAGGGTAGTATAGTAATTCAATTATGTAATTATCTGTAATTAGTTAGATAGTTAGATAGTTTGTTAATCATCCAATGTATATATAAACAATTCATCAGAGTAATGAAATCAGGCTTTTCATTTCCTCATTATTCAAGATACAGAAACAGAAATAAAATACAACATTCAGTTGGAGAATAAGAGGTCATCAACATTTCACTCAAGTTTGTGCTTGCCAATCATTTCTTCTTCTCTCTCTGAAATATTCTCTTCCATGGATATGGATCATCATTATTGCGTACTCTTAATTACATAAGATGATGTTATGTAATATCCAGATTGAAACTTAGCTGCTTCATTTATTTGTGGCTACATATATAGCTGTGAATGTGGATGAGTTATTCAGTGTAAAAAAAAGGAAAAAAAAAGAAAGAAAAAGAAGGAATGTGTGATTTGTTCATGAAAAATGGTGAACGGTTAGATTTAAAGCTGGCAAAACGGGTTGGCCTGTTCATGCCTGACTCAAAAAACACTCATATTTTAAAAGCGCATCCTGTTTACTCTTGGGCTCGGGTTGTCCCAACGAGCCTAAAAAATTTAATGAAAAATATTACTCATTCCAGTCCTAAATATATGACATATTTGGGAAGTTGGTCTTACTCCTAAATATAGAATATAATTCTATTTTTTGTCAACTTCTTCCCAAATTATCCCTATTGGTACTTCTCCAACAATTATTAAGTAAGAGATGGGGAGGGAATAAGGGAAAATGATTGGGGTGATTTAGAAAAAATACAACATATTAACTAAGACAACTTACATCCTTAATTTAATTAAAGTAATTAAATATGTCATACATTTAGCAACAGATGGAGTATTATTTGTCTTTTCAAAGAAACTAAGTTAGAACAACAAAATACTTCACACCCATTCATCTAAAACAAAGATATTATTAAATAATTAATTTTTTTATCACTTTTTCTGTAAATAGAATAAATGGATGTTCAATATATGGGCATTAGTTTCTATAATTAATGATCTACATTATACATTCGAATATTCTCAAACACAAATGAAAAATGTATTTCTTTGTTTATTTTACTTCAATAAAAATAGGAAAAATTAATTATATAGTCATTGTAGTTTGACTGAGTTCGCAACTCAATCCTTATAGTTTGACTTGTCGTAAATCAGTCCATGTAGTTTCATAACTTCTTAAAATAATTTAAGCCTCTTAAAATAATTGATAAGATGTGGTGCATATAAAACCAAAATTAGCTTATTTGGCATTCCAAGTTAAGGAAAAAAAGGTAACCCCCCCCCCCCAAAAAAAAATACTCCTCATCTTGTTCCTCTATCGCCGCTAACTTTTTGTTCTTCCCTTCTGGCAACCTCAAGAACTGAGTTTGGCAAAGGGAGAGGAGAGAGAACATGAGAGTAGTGAGGGTGACTTTTTTTTCCTTATGTGGAATGCCAAATGAGTCAATTTTAGTTTTGCATGGGCCACATTAGATAAGTTTTATGAGGCTCAGATTTTTTTAAAAGTTATGAAACTACATGGACTAAGTTGTGATGAGTCAAACTGTAAGGATTAAGTTACAAACTTAGTCACACTACAAGTACTATAATTAATTTTTCTCAAAAATAATTATGTCAATATTTTATAAAGAAGATATTTCTTTGCAAAACTATTACAAACCAAATGAAAGATTTTTAAAAATTATGTGAACTTTAAACAAAAAACATATCTTGTAAATTTATTTGAAAAGTACAAGAAGTTTTCAAAATAAAGAACACTTATATTACTATATAATTGAAAAGTATAACTTACAACTTCCAATGTGTGAACATATATTAAAAAATAAGTCAAAAAGTATAAAATTACCTAAAAACAAATTGGCGGCTTTAACGGGTCGGCTTGTTTAAAATCACGGCCCAATAAGGTTGGCTTTTTTAGGCTCGACTCTTATTAACTATATTTACTAAGCCCAACCCTATACTCAAACAGGCTTAAAATAACCCATTTTCCCAGTTCTAGGTAGTTTTTTTTTTATTATTATAAGGAATATAAGAGCTAGTTATTGTTATTATATGAGAGCCATTTAGGATGTTGGTTTTAGTGTCAAATTTTAAATCTCCATCTATGCCATCTGTCTTTTTTTTGTTGTTGTTGCATGAGATCTATTTATTTTATCTTAAATATTTACTATACTTGGTTCTTTATATAACAAATTTTTGACAAATTTTAAGAGATAAAGAAAACTAAATAAATTTCTTTTAAGCATTTATATTTATCATTATTCCTCTAAACTAATTTTCTTAACTTATATATGGATATAGTTTTTTGATGATACACATTAATATTTCAGATATATTATAAAGCATATATAATTAAGTAAATATATATAACTTTCTTAATCTTGTCGAAGTATTTAACCGAGTCTTATCTTAAGGATCGAGTGTTTGAATATAATATAGTTTTCTCTAAATGAGTTTGTGTAACTTATAAAATTGATATATACTCAATATTTTATAAGGATATTTTACAGATATCATGTCAAATTTGTAAATAATGAGAAATTTATAAAGTTTTTTAATAGTTAAAAAGTTTATGTAAGTGGGGCTCAATAACTCATTAAGGCGTGACATGAACTCTTTTTTCACAAGAGAGGCTTAATGAACATTTTTATAAGATTTTCATGTAGAGCCGCAAAAACGGGCTAAGCCCGTCGGACTGACCCATTTAAATGGAGGGTCAGGCTTGTGAAATAGAGCATAAAAAGGGAGTTAGGCCCAAAAGGGCTAGCCCAGTAAGGTTGCAGGTCGGCATGTTTAAGGCCGCCAATTTCAAAAATCTAAAAAAGGGTAAACAACATGATTATCTCAAATTTTATAAATGGGAGGGAGAGAGTGAGTAGGAAGAGAGACCCGCCCCGGGGGGGGGGGGAGGGGGGAGAGAGATAATCAATTGATGGTTAAAAGGTGAAATAGTTGAGATGTTATGAAAGAAAATGTATGGAATTCGGTGAGAGTTAATTTAATAATTTAAAAGGTTATTTTATTTTTTGGTCCTTCTAAATAATTAAATTTTTTAAGATCCTTTTTTGTAAGTAATTTTTTCCTTGGTTTATCTCCCTAATTTTCTCATTTATTAACATGAACTTGAAAGTCATTATAATTAATTTAAAAATCCATATGTTGAGCTTAGGAATACTTATGATGTATTTGACAATATTATAGGTAATAGTGTCTCTCCATAAGTTATAGAAAATCTCAAATTCCTTTTAGGGTGTAATTTGAGATTTCTCAAGTTTAAGGGATCAATTTATCCTTTTCCATTTTTAAAAGAATTTTGCAATATTTTCCTTTGTTTAATTGTTTTTTTTTTCATGACTACAACTAATATTAGTATAGTGCTTAAACAACTAATTTTATTTATTTAATTATTAAATCCATATTCATGAAATAGAGTCCAATAATATAATTTTTGTTAAACTCAAATTTATTATGTTTTTTTATTTCAAAGGATTACATTACATAATGTAAAATAGGAAAAATCATAATTACATCCCAACTAAGGGAGTTAATCACAATCAACTCTCGTGAGTTGTCAATAGGAGCCCTTTGTATTATCACAAAAACCTTATTGTAATTAAATCCCTTATTTATTTATTTAGCATCTGATTATGACTTTCCCTTGGCTACAAATTCATTTAATCATTTTCGTCATTAAATTTGGAGGCCGTTGAGAACAAAGAGTCTAGTTCTAATAAATTTTGCTTTCCAAGATTTTGCTTTCACTCTTCTCCTCTTCTCAGTTCGCTTCTCCAAGATTTTCTTTCTGTGTCAAATTCTTTCAAATATCTCCAAGAATCATTCAATCCCTTCACTCTCCTTTGAATTCCCTTCTCAGCCATCAACATATGGCGAGCGAAGATCATAACCCATTTCTACCACTCGACATTATCAACGAAATTCTTCTAAAGCTTCCTGTCAAATCGATCCTTAAATGTCAAAATGTGTGTAAAGAATGGAAGAATCTCCTCAAATCCCCATCTTTCAGCGCTGAATACTTCAGCAACAACTCTTTTCTTCTCCTCCATGAATACAATGACAATGACAATAACGATGACGATGACAATGACGATGACGAAGAAGAAGACAAAGAAATGTTTTCTTCCTTACGTTTGCTTGATCATAATATGGAAACTGTTGAATTTATGAGCATTCCCCAGATGCATTACTTTACACAACATGAATGGAGAATCATTGATTCCTGCAAAGGCATTCTTTTTGTCGAAGGCAATGATTACAAGTCTCCTACTAAGCGTTGGCTGTGGAATCCAATGACTAGACATGTCAGAGAAATACCAAACCCAATGGAAGGCTATTGGCATGCTTACAACGTAGGATTTGGTTTCAGCAGTGCCGTTAATGATTACAAGGTAGTTAGATTTTTTCAGCAGTTGGTTATACAGAGTGGAAAAGTAGAAGTCTCGTATAGTGTGCAGATGTATTCATTGAGCACAGGTTCATGGAAGAAACTACAACTTGGGGATTTATTGAAACTGGAAAATACTATATTGGAATCTTTATCTAAAGCTGTCAGTAATGATGGGAATATTTTTTGGTTTGCAAAAGATTGGTTAATTGTGTTTGACATTGCAAGTGAAGTGTTTACATCATCACCAATTCCAGCTGATGATAGAATTTATCCCATTGGCCTTAGTGTGAGCGAGAACATACTTGCAGTCCACTGCAGGTTTAAAGAGGAGGATGGACCTGATGTTATCAATGTGTGGGAGAAGGAGGAGGTTAGTAGTGAATCTGAAAAGGGTTTGTGTTTTGATCAGATATATCGCATTGAACAAATGGGAGGTTATTCTAGTGATACGACTATCTTGTGTATTTGGGGGAATGAAATAGTCATCCTTGACAGGAATAAGGTGACTGAGGTGGAGGGTTGGCCCAGGTGTGTTCTTAATCTGTTTGATCTCATTAATAATGAATTGAGATCATTCAACTGTTCAAACGCCTTTGACCATTGTGATGCTTTCAATTTTGAAAAGAGCTTGGTGTCTTTTCCAAACACCTAGAAGGTCGAATAGTTTGCTCTGAAATATGATCATTGCCATGTTCTAGGTTTCCTTCCATAAAACCTTGAAGCCCATTTGATCTGTATATTCTGCAATGGAGAAATTCAGTACTAGCTGTTTGAAACTTTATTTTAACCTTCTATATTTCATCATATGTTCAATTTTCATGGATGATTTACGGTTTAGTTGCTGCTACATGAATTTGTTAGGTTTTGTTGGCCACTTAATATGCTTAGAGGGGAAGAAAGATTAACATGACAGGTTCAAGCTTCCTATTTTTTCGTAATTTTTTCGTTTTTTAATCTAATGGAGCACTAGAATTTATACACAGCACCTGAGAATAAACTATATGAATTATTGCTTTTTTTTTTCATAGATGAAAATTGAAAATAGTGTATGGTTTTGTTGCTGTTATATAACCTTTTTTGGGTTCTGTTGGCCATTTAGTATTTAGAGGAAAACTGGGGAGGAATGGTTGACATGACAGTACAAATTCTTGCTGTCATTTTGTTCTGTAGATGGAAGAGAAGTCACCTTTTTAGGTATCTTGTTTGTCTTATGGTTTAAATTGATGCCAAGAAACTTGTAAATCACCTCACCTTAGGAGGATTACTGTGTTTATGTTCTATTTTCACTTTGTGATTGGAAACTTTGATTATTCTTTCATTAAATTATAGGTGATACAGCAAAAGTAGTGATGAATCTGGGAATAGTTGCCGCTGAAGTAAGAAATATTTGATGGACCAATTTAAGTAAGTTTTATATTATGATATTTGGAGGAATGGAACAGTATGTAAAGATTTAGACTAATTGGTGCAAGTGAAGAGTGAAGAGTGAAGCAGAGCAAATACTTCCTTCTGATGAAACCCAGAAACTGATGTTCTGGTAAGCTTTTTCTAAAACTCATGGCTGCATATAGGCATGTTTAGGTACTGTTTGATATAAACAGTAGGATTTCAATTTCAATTCAGTATATACAGGAATTGAAGAGCTGAACAACAAATAAGGTGAAAAAGTTAAAGTAAAGCTGCATGAGACTCAAATTTAAGGAAATTCAGCTCCCAAATCAGTTCATGGCATGTTCAGCTTTGTGCTAAGTATCACTAATATGAATATTAGCTTTAGAACAGGTGTAGGTTCAGTTCTTCAGAACTTTGGAAAGTTCTTGTTTCGAAATTACTTAATTTGGAACAAGCCATTGTGAGAAATGAACCAAACTTATCATGAAATGAAATACATCTAGTGGGGGTAAGGCATAAATACCTAAGAATTTGTTATACTCCCTCATTGGAATGAACTAGGCTTATATTACAGGACGTAAGGAGTATATACCTAAGTAATGAACTACAATAATTACTTTGTTGGTAGATATTGACCCACATTGGAGTAACTATGCAATAGTAGCCGACATTTGTTATAACAGTTTGTTGATGAAATAGTGTATGCAGATAGCACATCATGAGTGTGAGCCTTAATCCTGGTAGGACAATGTTCCCATTCATAAATTATACAATAATGTACTACCTCCGGTCCTAATTATAAGAGCCGGTTGACTTTTTTTGGGGGGGATTAAGGAAGCAAATTAGACCCATAAATCTTAATATTTACGAAAAGTAATTAGATTATATGATAGTTTATAAGTAAAATAATTTAGTTTTGAGGAAAAAAGACAAATATAATCAATTAATAGTGGTGTATTTTGCATCCTTAATTTTTTTTAAAAAATTCAACTGGCTCTTATAATTAGGACCCGATGGAGCATATCAGAGAAGATGGATAATTCCATACAGCAATCTCCAACAGTTAAATCAATATTGAGACAAAACTTCTCTCATATCATCATATGCTTGCCTCATATTCCAAATCCTCCATTGACACCAAGTCCAAACCAATATTGAGGGATATTTTGATACATAAATCCATTGAGCCTCCCCTGTTATGAATCCTATAGATAAGAAACTGGATATTAACAGTTAGAGATCTATGTAAATGAGAACCAACATTCAGTCCAAAAAAAAAAAAAAAAAAAAACCAACATAAATCCATGCGGGAATCTTGTAAAGCTGCTGAACCTTGATAAATATCATTTGGTGGAGTATATACAAGGTAGCGAATAGATCTCATCCCATCAGGTCGAAATCACAATGAAAAGTTGGTAAATCTTCAGCATTGAACTTTCCTTCCTATTCTTCCTTCATATGAAAGATCCCATCAACATCCACTACTAATTCAGTCCGTTTGAAATTTCGGGTGCTTATATTGATTTACAAACTCTCAGCAATAAATTGTCACTTTCACTTATTTGATGATTTAATCATCGAGTAATGAGTTAAAGGTATGAACCAATTTTGATGAATGGTTCTGTGTACCACATCCCACTCTAGCGATAGGATAGGTGAGGTGGGTTACTTAGAACGATTTGGGCAATATTTCCTTATCCCATGTAGAACATGTAAGGATCACATTTGAAAACCTAGGAAACAATTTGTTACAGAAATTTGACTTGCTATTTTGAAGAATGAACAAAGGAGTAGAGTACCTATATGACTGCTCTAGTCAAATCCTATGAGTTGGGGGTATATAAATCTTCATTTTGGTTCAGAGAAGTGGGGAGAAGAAATTGGACGGTGTCATTGTGGTGTTTGGGTGATTTGTTGCTCCTTAGTTTGTATTATGTTTTAATTGTTGTTCATGTATCTGATTGTCAGAACGTGATGTGTTTGTTTTTCTCTTGTAATCTGATTTAGATGTACAATAAAATTATCAAGTTTTTGTTATCAATTTATAGTTTGTGTCTTGATTTTAGAATTGTTGGGGAGATGGTCCTATCAGAACATAACAAAAAAGCACCAACACGTAGTTAGTTTAGTGGTGTAAGGTTCTGTTAGATCCTTTGAGATCTCGAGTTCAAATTCTAAAGGAGAAGTTTGTGTTGAGAGGGGAAGCCACAAAACCTAAAACTAAAGCAATCAGTTGCTTGGATACCTGGTAATAAGATTTAGATTAAGCGCTGATTGTCACTTAAAGAACATAACAAAAGCTTAGCCTTGCTTGTGGACCACAGAAATAAAATACAACATTCAGTTGAAGAATGAGAGAAGTCATCAACACTCCGCTTAAGTTTGTGCCTGCCCATTAATTCTTCTCTCTGAAATATTCTCTTCCATATGGATACGGATCATTATAATTGCTTACTCATAAGATGATACTATGTAATATCCTATCATTGAAACTCAGCTTCATAAGAATGAGTTATTTCATTTTTCTGTAAATAGAATAAATGGTTGTTCAATGTATTGGCTTCGGTAAAAAAAAAAAAAAAGTGTATTGGCTTCTGTTTTTCATAATCTACACGATACATTAGAAGATTCTCAAATGAAAACTGAAAAATGTATTTCTTTGTTTATTTTTAAAAAATTGAAGCCTCTAAGCCTCTTAAAACTAATCATATAAAACTAAAATTAATTTATTTGGTATTCCATGTAAGGAAAAAGGTCACCCACTCCCTCCCTCCTATCCCTTCGCCATACTCTTAAGCTTATTCCTCTGCCCCGCTAACCTTTTCTTCTTCCCCTTGGCAGCGACAAGAACTTAGTAAGGCAAAGGGAGATGAGGGAGAAAGAGAGAGCAGTGAGGGGTGACTTTGTTTTTGTTTTTTTTTTCCTTATGTAGAATGCTAAATAAGCTAATTTTAGTTTTGTTTGGGCCACATCCGACAAGTTTTAAGAGGTTCAATTTTTTTTTAAAAAAGTTATAAAACTACAGAGACTAAATTATGACGAGTCAAATTATGAGAACTAAGTTTTAAACTTGGTTAAACTACAACCATTATAATTAATTTACCCTAAAAATAATTCTATCATTACTTTATAAAGAAGATATTTTTGAACAAAACTATTAAGAACCAGATGAAAGGTTTTCAAAAAAATTGAGCAAACTTTTAACAAAACACATATCTTATAAACATATTTGAAAAGTACTTTAAGTTTTCAAAATAAAGAGCAATTATGTTACTATATACTTGAAAAATGCAAATCACAAATTTGAATGTGTAAAAAATATTGAAAAATAAGATAAAAAGTAGAAAAAATTTACCTAGAAAACAAATTGGCAGGTCGTTGCCCAACTTGGCTGGCTTTTTAGGCTTGACTCTTATTTTAAACTTATCATAAGTCCTACCCTCCACTTAAGTAGGCTTATAATGATCCATTTTCCTAGCTTTTGGTAGAATTTCATTATAAGGAATATAAGAGCTAATTATTGTTATTATAAAGAGCCATTTAGGATGTTGGTTTTAGTGTTAGATTTTAAATCTCTATCTATTTTATCTCTTTTTTCATGAAATCTATTTATTTTATCTATAATATTTACTATATTTGGTTCTCAATGTAACCTTTTTTTTGACAAATTTTAAGAGATTAAGAAAGATAAGTAATTACTTTTAAACATTTATATCTATCATTATTCCTCTAAACTAATTTCATTAACTTATATGTGGATATATTTTTTTACACATAAATATTTCAGAGATATTTACGTAGCATATGCTATAATTAAGTAAATTTATTTAACTTTCTTAATCTTCTCGATATATTCAATTGAGTGTTATATTATGGACAAAATATAATATTATTTTTCTCAAAATTAATTTGATTATTTTATAATATTAATATATACTTAATATTTTATAAGAATATTTTAGAGATATCATGTCAAATTTGTTATAATTGAGTAATTTATAAAGTTCTTTAATAATGAAAAGTTTATGTAGTCACTCGATGAGTTATTAAGTGTGACTTGATCTCTTTTTTCACAAGACATGCTTAATGAACATATACACAAGAATTCCATGTCTGTGAAGATAAGTTATCCAAAGCTTAATGATCCAATATTATATAATGCTAATATATTGTCTTGGCTTGCGATATCAACCATACTGGTGAGAAAAATAATAAAGATAAGTCTCTATTAATTCCTGAAATTCAGTCCAAAAAAAAAAAAAAAATTCCTGAAATGAGAATCTAACCTCACAAAATAATCAAAGTGAAGATAAATCTTTAATGGTGAATGAACAAGTATCTTAACTCATCCCACTAATAAAGCTAGGAAGGATTATTCAAGAGAAATAACTCCATGCCAAATATCGTATATTCCATATTGATTTCTACCAATATTGAGAGCAGTATTTAAATAAATAATTATTTCTAATATTTATCTAGTATCCCAAAATCACTCGTTATCCTCATACTAACCGGTACTTTTTTACTATGTTAGAACAAAAGAAGAAAGGAAGAAAGTATATGAATAGGATTTTTAAAAGTTTTTATTGGAGCATAATTTACAAATTTTATGAGAATATTTTTTGAATAAAACAAGGCACATGAAAAAGATACTTAATACAAGTTAGAAGAAAATCCCACAAAAATCCCTTGAAAATGAAAAATAATAAGGAGCTTGTTATAAATATTACAAAATAGTATGGATGTCCATAACCTTCTAAGATAAGACGTGTTCCTTGAGTTTCTTCACTTAAACCAATGTAACCTACCATTTGATGTACAATTATGTAGATTTAATCTTTGCTATAACTCTTGAGAAAGAATTTAAGAATTTGTGGCCTATAAATAATCGGCATCTATCAAGTGATGGTGAGTTTGGAAGCAATAAGAATTCTTCCTCCTTCTCCCTAATTTCTCCTTATCTTTCTTCATCTCCCTTATCTATATCTCTACTACTTTCTTTATCTCTATTATTTTCTTTATTTTCATAACATGTTATCATCAGCACGAATTTGCTCTGAAAATTTTAAGTGTACTCCTATAGATTAATATGTTGTTGTACGCACACACACAACACATACAATTTATTCTTCTAAGCTCTTTACCTATCATTTTTCATATTCAATTTCTGTAGTAGTATTTTATTTTTATTGTTTATATTACAAAGTATTTATTTTGCTATGCTTCATGTTACACTAATTTACACGCACACACACATATATATAATATACGTATATATATATATAATATATTGCATCATATCCTTACCTCTTATGGAGAATTAGAGAGGCTGTTACAATGAACTAGATTGGCAGGTTCTATCACCTTTAGTTCATACGCCCTTTAATTCTTACAGAACACCCCCTCTGCATATTTAATTTGATGTTTTAAGAATATATATATATGTCATATTATAATACATATTATATATAATACACACTCACACACATATGCATGTTATATACATACATATGAAATAATGCATATTATATATATATATCGATGATTTAGTGATTACAAATGTCAAAGCCCTGGAGGCTAATGATTCACACATTCAATGACAAAAGAAATTTTATAGCTTTGCAAGATTTTAACTATGGTCCTGAAGACTAATATTTAAAAGGAAGAAAAAAATTGATGGTGTGATATTGAAAGATGGAACATTAATATGACAGTGATGATGGACATGTTCATATTGTATTGGAGTAATTGATGATTAATTGTGGAAATAATCATATCTTTATGGTTAATAGAGTTAAAAGCAAATGTTATAATATGACCAGAAGTCATAAAGAAAAAAGGGCATAAACAAAATGACCAGAAGTTACATAGAAAAAAAGGCATATACAAAATGTCAAGAGATTATATAGAAAAATATGCATCAAATTATTGAAAGTAAATGCTAAAACGATTATTGTCATGTATCAAATGACAAAGAAGGGGCTTTATAGCCTTAAAAAAATATTTTAACAATATGTTGTCTTGTATAAAAATAACTTATAGTCCTGAAGACTAATTAGCATATTTATCACATATGACGAATGCCCAAATTGATAATTTGAGGCAACAATTTTTGGAAATATTAAAATTGGGAACTACCTTGGTGGTAGAAATGAACCCGATAAAAGCATGTGTTGAGATAGTAATTTGATAAATCAAATTGGATTAGGGGCATGTAAGTCATAGTGGTTGTAAACCCAAGTGCCAATTGTGTCTCTTTAACCGGACTTACTTAAGACCTCATAAACGCCGCACTTTTGGATGGAAAATCCTAGTATGACTACCATGATAATGGTAGAAATACTGATTGCCATTATGCAAATTCAATGGATAAAAATGAATAAGAATCGGGTTTGATGACGTGATGAGAACAAGATCCCGATAACTCAATCTTGAGAAATTGGCGAGCAGATGCCTACACCTTCTACTACACTTCTGAGCCTGTGGTGGATGGGGATTCCAAGAGCCAAACTAGATGGCCTGATTATTTGAGGTAAATATCTTCTTTCAACTACAGTTTGTGCTAGAGTAAAAAAAAAATAAAAAAATACCCAAGCAGCTTGGTTATTTTTAAACCTTTCAAAGAAGGGTAAGAAAACTTCACGTGAGGTGTTTAACATAAAAATGAAAATATATGTTAATATACCTTGAATTGGTAATTTTTTTAAAAAATTCTGAAAAGTAATTTATGTCTATTTATTGGTGGATGGGTCACAAACCAAAAATCATTTCCGTTGACGGGTTTGGGTCTTCCAATATTAATGTTTTAATGTGGAATGATTTAAAAAAAATTCATCGCCTTGGTTATATGGGCTTAAATATCTTTGATTGCAATTTCCTGTTACACGCCCCTTTTGGTTTTACATGACCTATCTTTATGAGTTTTAATAAGTTCCCATTGTGCTTGAAATTGGAAATTTCGAAGGTACTGACGGAGTGCTTCACTTTGAGGGTTTTAAATGGAGAAAATTCAATGGGTGTGTTATTGCATTTTATTATTGCTAGAATATGGCTACAGATGTTATGAAAAGAAAAAATATGGCTGAGAAATTTTCTCTATGTGCTTAATCAGAAAGGTAATAAAAAGGGAGTTAAGAGGAAACATTTTTAACTAATAATGTTATTTTAAAAAAAACGGTTATGTTATAAAGTGTTATAATGTTTGTTTTATGAGGCTATCATCATATTTGTAATCATTGATTACAGCTACATGTGCGTGTGAATATTCAAATGTTTAAATGCAAAGGCATATTTAACATATCCATATTTAAAGAGCGGTTTTAATCTAATTTAGTCGTAGAAATTATATATATTGATTATCTGTATTAAAGATTATCATGTGAAATCCTATGTTATTGAAAAATATAAAAAAAAAAAATCTCAATGATTTTTAATCTAGATTGGCTGTGATTGCATGTAAATATATTTCTTTTCTGGAGTTTTTCCTAGGACCACCATATTATAGTCATGTGATTTGCTCTGCTCCTAATAGGCAAGCATTTAATCATTTTTGACATCAGTATTGTTACTGGTTTTTTTTTTTTTTGTTGATGAGTGGAGGTGTTATTATTTTTTCTCAACGAGTATATTAATTTAGTTTTATAACCTCCTTACCCTCTGAATTTATTATCTTCTTGTATGGGAACTGCAATTTGTAAGTTGATGAGCATTTGTGAAGAGAATAATATACATTAATTTGCATCATATTATTAGATGAGCATTAATATGGAATGTTTCTTCTATCTCACAGCTCACATATTGCAATATTAATAATAAGCTATTATGGTTGATTAATTTAATCCCTTCATGAAGGTCTTATTATTTTGATTTACTCAATTGGTTTTATATAACCTCCGTGATTTAATTTGTAAGAATATTTTGGAAAATTTCTAATTTAATTTGAATGGAAGATGATTGTGCTGAGGTGATTTAATGTTGAAAATTTCTAAATATAACTGAGATATTAGAACTGTGGGGTGCCTAACATGTGACGGTGTTTCATAAAAAAATGGTTTTATTTTGAAGTTGCAAATTTATTGCTAAATTATTCTTGTAATGCTAACATATTATTTGGGAATGCACAAATTATTGAGAATTTGTTGCATTGTTGTGGACAAAAAAACATTGGTCCCATGTATGGTGGATTTCTGTTGTATTGAGATACACAGATATCATGTTATTAAATATAAAAACTGAAAAGTTTAATGTTGGTTAAAAATATGATATAGTAAACCAGAAGTTTACTAATCCAAATAAATTTATTATTGGCATAACCTATTTGATCATTCAAGTTATATATATGAGACATCAAATTGTTAATATTAAACATTGACATTCATAGAAGAATCAGAATATTCTTCTTGAATAGCCAACATAATACAAGAATTATTATGTGCGGCTTGTTCTCGAATAAAATTTACAATGAAAAAAATCACTAGTGATTTGAAATGGATCTCTATATTTTTGGAAATATATCAAACTCATGGGCCCATTCAAAAAGCATGTAAACTATACAAGTATTTAATAAATTTGATAGATGTATCTATAAGATGGTTACATGTACGATTATTATTAGTTTACAACCTGAAGTTTGCAAGATTGTTTGAATAAATCAATATATTGAGTGCACAATTTCCAGATTATATGATCCAGAAATCATTCATTAAAGCCTCCATGAATAACTAGAGAATAAGTTTTCTATTTCAATGTTGACATATTTAATATTATATGTTGCAGCACATATTTACATCAAGCTAACAAAATTCTCCTGGTAAAATTGGCTTTTGGTCAGGAGCCAGATAATTTCCATCTTAAAATTTTTTGAATGTGCAATGCATATGTCTATCAATCCACCATGTGTATAGATGGATATTTAGATAAAGCTGATATAAATGTTGGATAATAAATTCCTTCTTCTTGTTTTTAAATGAAACAAAATGATGTTTCAAAAGGAAACAAATGGATTTATGAGACTTATACTGCATGATTATTTGATTATCATTCAACAAAGTTATTCAAACATGAGGGGGAGAAACCAAGTAGCTGGAAAAGAAAATGTATGTAATATGTTATTATTATGGAATGTAGATCCTCAGTATGAACCAGAAGTTTATTATACTTTGCATTCATGAAATATTATAAAATATCTACCAGATATAATTATTGACCTAGATAGAATTATCAAAATCTCATATTCCAGCTGAAAATACTCCAACAAATGCAACATGCTTGAAGTGTGAGAAATCAATCGATTCCAAATGTAAATACTACAGATAAATAGGAGCTTATAATGATCATATTGAGGAACCGGGTACTCCAGAAGAGTGCTAAGACATAACTAATTGAAAAACCTCAAAGGAGGTACAAGTAACTAAAAATTAACAAAGAGATCTCAATAAGTTATGTTACAACAAGGAAAATGGAATTGAAAAGAATAAAGTTGTCGGCAACAATTTTGATAATGATATCACATGATTAAATAAGGATCTTACACAAAGGTATGTCATGAGGAGTGACAAATAGATGATTGGCCAAAAGAAAAGAAAAGCAAGGAAATGAAAATATGATTATGGTTCAAAGTATGTGAAAATCATGGACTTGAAGTCTAAGATCCAGAAATAAAAGTTATTATGGGATATCAATATTTATGAGAAATATCTTTTTCACAAATGCAATGAAGATTGTGATAATGCAAATTATTTTGAGGTGGATACAAGTATTCTACAAATATTAGTAGTCTGGCAATGTATGAAAAGAAATATGCATTAACAATTGTATATATCCCACTTGATGATGAAATTTACCTGAGAATGATTGAATGATTGAAAATCTCATAAGTATATATAAGTTTGAATATTACTTGATCAGTAGATCAATTTATTAAATTCCATAGTGATTTTCAAAATCATGAATAGAGGTCTCCCATATAAATATTTGCTAATTTTGTTGGTATTACATGTCACAATTTTGTGGAAGAATTAAGCTTTTGCAGGTGCACAATGGATAATGTATTTGAATAAATACGTAGATTCGAAACACATCATGGAGATATGTTAGAGGAATTCATTTTAGCAGAACATGTGATGATAATGCAATTCGACCAAATGAAGATATGCTCAAAAAAGCTTTGGACGTAATATGCTTGAAAACTCAGTATACACAATCGGAACAAAAGGACAAAAGTGATGTAGTCACTAGGGGGAGTAAAATGATTCTAATCAAGGGGAGAAAATGTCATGCTGTACTCTTTTTCCCTTAACCAAGGTTTTGTCCCACTGGTTTTCCTGGTAAGGTTTTTAACGAGGCAGCTTTGATAACTATTGTGTACTCTTTTTCCTTCACTAGGTTTTTGTCCCATTAGATTTTTCCTAGTAAGGTTTTATTGAGGCATAATATTTGTTTATGGACATCCAAGGGGGAGTATTATAAATATTAAAAAATAGTATGGATGTCCATAACCTTCTAAGACGTGTCCCTTGAGTTTCTTCACTTAAGCCAATGTAACCTACCACTTGATGTACAATTATGTAGATTTAATCTTTGTTGTAACTCTTGAGAAAGAATTTAAGAATTTGTGGCCTATAAATAATGGGCATCGATCAAGTGATGGTGAGCTTGGAAGTAATAAGAATTCTTCCTCCTTCTCCCTAATTTCTCCTCGTCTTTCTTCATCTCCCTTATCTATATCTCTACTACTTTCTTTATCTCTATTATTTTCTTTATTTTCATAACAGAACTCATGTTCTTGTACGAGTTGGATGGCTATGTGGCTTAATTAACTTATTTAATTGGTCTTAAAGGTCAAGTGTCAGTATCATTATGATAAATTCCATAATGGAGATTTGAATGTTTTTCTAGCCTAATGATTGTTTGGCTAATTAATGTGTTATTATTTAAATCGCTATTGGAGAGATTTGGAGGTTCCATAGGGGCCTAGTGTATGGTTATCAAAACCGATGAGTTTAATATTTGAGATGCTGGAGAACATCGTTGTAGTGAATTTGTTTGAGCTACCAAATCAGTTGGGATCGTTCCAAGGCGGGGCAAGTGAGACGCCTTGTTTGGCTGTGATAGGTGTGGATAAATAGTAAAATGTGTTATGTGTGGTAGGGTCATGATGTGTTAAAAGTTCGAGCCTAACTGATATCGGGCAGGATGGATGGGCATGTAAATAGCAACCAATTGTTGAGGGCCCCATATACCGATATGTGTGTGGTTTATGGTTCACCCATTTAGGGCATGAAAAAGTGATTAATAATTTGAGGATATGCATCGTGGTAATTGGATCTTTATTGTGTCCTTAAGTGAATAGGGCTTGTGCTATCGCTATGTTATTTGCCCAATTACTTCTTTGTGTGAAGAGATATGGTTGTTCTCCTCTTGATTGCGGTCTCTAGTACCTTAGCATGTGATGGGTCAGAGGGATGATTATTGATTCGTGTGACATTTACAAAGTTTCCGGTTGCTCTGAATAAGTGGTGACTGAAAGTGGCAGGAAATACACAAGAGGCAAGGTGCATTATTGGGTATTTTAAAATTTTGCTAAACTCAAGTGGAAGGAATAAAGAATCAAGATTTATACTAGTTCTGTCAAACTTAGACCTACATCCAGTTCTCTAACTCTTATTAGGTTCCACTAGAAAATTAGGATTAATCCAGGTTCTTGAATACCATTACAACTAGAAAGATTTTCTTAGTAAGGTCTCATTACCTCCCAAATCTCTCCCCCTTACACTTTGTAAGATTACGACCTTACAGAGATTTGGGAGGTAGTGAGACCTTACTGAGAAAATCTCTCTGGTTGTAAAGGTATTCAGGAACCTGGCTTAATCCTGATTTTCTAGTGGATTTCAACAAGACTTGGGAACTGGATGTGGGTCTGAGTTTGACTGAAGCAGTATAAATCCTGTTTCCTTATTCCTTGTACTTGAGTTTAGCAAAATTTTAAATTACCCAATTCACCCCCTCTAGAGTATTTCTTGGCGCTTTCAGACATATTTTTGTATAAGCTTCCCATTCAATCACGTGATATCATTATCAAAATTGTTATTGACAACTTTATTCTTTCCATTCCATTTTTCTTATTGTAGCATAACTTATTGAGATCTCTTTGTTAGTTTCAGGTGCTTGTATCTCCTTTGAGATTTTTCAATTAGTTATGTCTTGACACTCTTCTGGAGTACTTGCCTCCTCAATATGACCATCTTAATTATAAGCTCCTATTTATCTGAAGTATTTAAATTTGGAACCGCTTGATTTCTCATGCTATAGGCATATCACATTTACTGGAGCAATTTTAGCTGGAATATGAGATTTATAATTCTCAATTAAGTGAGTAATTATATCTAGAATATATTTTGTAATATTTCATGAATGCAAAATCTGATGAACTCCTGGTTCATACCATTATATTTAAGGATCAATATTTGATAATAATAATGCATTCCATGTGTTTTCTTTTCTAGCTACTCGATTTCTCCCCCCTCATGTTTGGATAACTTTGTTGAATGACAATAAAAAAATCATGCCGTATAAGTTTCCTAAATCAATTTGTTTCCTATAAAAACATCATTCTGTTTCATTTAGAAACAAATAAGAAGAAGGAGGTCCTTGCCCATCATTTATCCCAAGTTTATTTAAATGTCCATTTATGCACATTGTGGTGGGTTAATAGGAATATGCTTTGTACATTCAAAAAATGTAAGATGGAAATATCTGGCTCATAACCAAAAGCCAATTATAGCAGTAGAATCTTGCTGGTTTGATGTCAATAAGTGCTGTAACATGTGATATCAAATATGTCAACATTGAAATAGAACTTTGTTCTCAAAAGTATTGATTTAGCTATTCATGGAGGCTTTGATGAATGATTTTGGATCACATATTCTAGAAATTGTGCACTCAACATAATGGTTTATTCAAAAGATCTTCGAAACTCCGGGTTGCAACCTAATAATAATCGCACATGTAACCATTTTATAGATGTATCTATCAAATTTATTGAGTATATATTTGTATGGTTTACATACTCTTTGAATGGGCCTATAATGATTTTCACATATTTCCAAACATGTAGAGATTCATTTTAAATCATAATTAGTGATTTTTTCACTATAAATTTTCCTTTAGAGCAAGCAACACATAATAATTCTTAAATAATGTTGGCTATTCAAGAAGAATCTTTTGGTTCTTCAATAATTGTCAATAAAATAATTTGATAATTCATATATATGACTTGGATGATCAAACAAGTCATACCAACAATAAATTTACTTGCATCAATAAGCTTCTGGTTTACTGAATCAAGTTTCTTAACCAACATTAAACTTTTTAATTTCCATATTTAAAATCATAACACGGCAACCATCTTTGAGAGGTCAATTAGACTTTGTGAGGATGAATGAATTGAATTTCATTCAACATTCATGATTAACTCACACTTGTATTCCAACAATTCCCCCCTCAAGTGTAAATCATATCAATAATCTTCCTCTATTCATGTATTTCAAAGACAATTATAGTAGGCGAATAACCTACATTTCATTTGGAAGCTTAGATACTTCCTCACACATGTAAAAATATGGATTTTAATCTAGTTGAAACATCTTTTTCATACCCTTCAATGAATTGACATTCATTTATTTTTTTTTAAATGCATACAAACCGGAATTCTAATATCAATATTTGAGTCCTGATTTTCATCATCAATTATTCTTCCATTCATAAAATAAATATGTATAAGTTCTACAACAACTATATCAATTTTTTTATATATAAGTTTTTCAAGAACTAATACAGTTTTTTTTATATAAATTTATTACTAATTTGTAATAATAACTTCAGGTTGTTTCTTGTTTGATATTCAAAGTATGAACTCTTAGTAATTTTCCACCACACAACAATAGCTAAATTAATATTCATATGGATGACAATATATAATCATATATATATATAATATTATTAAATAAGTAACGTAATAATATCAACATATAAAGAATATATATATATATATATATATAGATATCATTGCGTGTATGACAGTACTTTATATAATTAGATAAACAATACTAACATATAATAAAACAACACAACAAGGTAAACAATACTTGTTGTGTGCTATTATATAAATCAGAAAGAAAGAAAAATAAAACAACATAATAAAAGATAGAACATCTATAATTTGATGATGAGGATAGAATTAAATAAATATAAACGTTAAATAATAAATGTTACTGTGACAATATAAATAAATATACATGTGAGAGCGCGCACACACACATATATGTGACAAAATCCATGATGCAATATATAACTGGTTAGAGGAACAAATCAAGTTTTATATAATGGAATAATTTTGACAATGGAATAAAAATTGAATAAAACATATGTTAGAGGTAATGTAAAAGAACAATTAAACATAAATATATGATAACAATTGAATAAATAGTATAAAAGAATAATATAATACTAAGCATAATGATTTAAAAAATGCAACTAATTGATAATTGGACAGTGAATTTTTTTTTCAACTTAAGTGGCCCTCCAAGGGTTTTGGTACCTATTAATTGTATCAGAGCCGGTGGTAGACACATTGGAAATGGCTATCTGTAGAAGGGATTACCACGTAAGGGTCGAAAAGAAGTGTCGTAGAGTGGAGCCACCGAGACGTCAGCTTTCCATGGAGGGTGTATTGATAGGGACTTTGTATGGTCAAAGTCCCATATTGGGTAGTATGGGCTCTGCTTGATGGGGTATTTGAACTCTTGGCTCCCCCTCCTTAACAGTTAGCTTTTAGGGATGGGCTCTCAAAGGTTTGGGTACCTATTATCAGGGTAGTAGGATTTGGGTTTGGTGTTTCATTTTGAGACTGGTATAAATACTTTTAGAAATGTGTCCAAGTGCATGCACTAAACACAAGTGCATGCAATAAATACTTTTAGTTGCTGCTCTTCATAGGAGGAACATCAACCAAGGTAGAAAGGATGGAGGCCATGGAGATTGGAAGGTGAAGAATGAAAGATGAAAGAGATAAAATGAGAGAATATGGAAGAGCTAGGGTTTGTAGGTGGACCAAATTTGACCTAATGCCTTCCAATTTTCATGTTTAAGTGTTCTGAGTCAGGTCTTAGGACTGGGTATTGGATTTGACCTGAATTGAAACCCAGAATTCGAGTCTGATAGCTGCAGGCATTTTCACCACAATGAGTAGCGTATCTCTCTATCATTCTGGGCAACGTTCGTCGTGGGTTTACTGTTGTGAGGCTACGACGAACAATGAATGTTTTTGCCTCTTTCTTCTTTGGCTGCCTTCTTCATCCGGGATCTAATTCCTTTAGTCTTCGAGCGACTCTATAAGTAGAAATAAGATGGACCAATAATCAAATAGCCCTGTAATATTGATGAGAACTACTGAGGCAGATCAATGATACCAAATTGTAAGGGATTGAATGATGCATTATAAACCTCAGGTTGTCAATTTCTTTTGTATGAAAACATGGGTTATACTAAAAATTTTTCCTTGCACTTAGCATCCTGTAGCTATCACGTAAAAATTCTTATAAAACTAATTATTAATAGGGCGGTCGTCATGCATTGGATAATGAAAGCGATACATCCTCTGGTAATCCTTTTTTACCATTTATAGTTTGAGTCTTTGGTGGATTGGTGACATCTCTTCATTCCAACTTGTTTCTTTTTTGGGCTATTCAAAACCAATATGCATGTTCTCTGAATTTACGAGTGAGTATCATGACTAAGTTAATTGTATGATGCTTTTTTTTTTCTATTTTAGGAAACTCCGATAAATCAAGCTGGGTTATTTCATCCATTTTTGGTAGTGATAGCCATGTGTATGAGAGAGAGAGAGAGTACATCAAGTAGAGGACATAGTGAAATGGTTCATTTTATGGAACAATCCATCTCTATGATCCATTTAAGAGAGGTATACCTCTTAGTTTGTTAGTTGAATCAAATGTTGCTTGCATGTAAATTTTCCTAATGTGCTTGGGTCCATGTAGCCCCCTTCTATCTTAAGGTCCTTTGGGAGTAATTCAGAGATAGAAGCTATTGAGGTTGCAGTCACAAAATTGCTTTTGAGATCTGTTAGTTGGATTCTTACATATAAGGTATGGAAAATGGTAGACGTATTGTACATACATTTGATATCCATTTAGGGGCTTCTTTTGTCTTATTTTCACAGCCGCCAGCATGGCATTTTTTCATGTTAAAAAAAGCAACTCCAACCCATATTTTCATCCATGCTGTAATGCATTTGGGCATGTTTTTTTTTTCATTTTCTCTTGAACCATTTAAATATTGACTATATTCTCTATGTCCATTTTGTTGGAACTATTAAGTGTTTAGTGTTCCTGAATGTAGGGTTAAGGGGAACATGCCCCGGTTGTAGTTCTCTTGATTACACAGCCTTGCATAGTCAGAATCACAAAGGAATTATGACTTGTATTATACAACAGGAACACACCAAAGAAAGAAGAAGAAGAGAGTTTTTTTGTTGTTTTTTTGTACGTGTCTTTCTCTGTAACCAGACTCACATTTATAGACCGGGAAACTAACAGACATAACTTCTCATTTAAATTTAAATCAATTCAAATTTAAATAAAATGAGAATATTAGAATTAAGACCCAATATTTCTGAATAATCCTATTTAGACCCTAAAGAACAATTGGGCCTAATAAATGCACCAAGGGTAGACTGAGCCTAACCCATTTTCCAACATCCCCCACTCACACTTGGTGGATTCTACTTCTCACAGACCTTTCTTATTTCTCTTTCTTTGATCATACCAAGTGCTCTGTCATAACTGCATAGGCATGACATCTCATTGGTGTATGTACTAGTAATCCCTTTTATAGGATCAGCACAAGACTACCATTCTTGTGTAGCTTGAATTATATTGTTGCCTCAGACATTCTAGATTTACCAATATATTTATACACTTCACATGGCAAAATCTAATCCCTCTCGAGTTATTGTAAAAACTCATATTTCCTTTCTCATATGCTTAGCATCCACACTTATGAAATCACAAATAATATCATAAGGGACATGTCTCAGATACTAGCATAAGTGTGTACATTCCAGGTAATCTTCCTTTTACCCATATATCATCTCCACATACATCAATCGCTTTACTAACACAATACCTTAGATCGCATAAATCATGACCGTAGGAAATGCATTAAGGTAGCTAACATTGAAGTATATTTCCATGATAATGTCAAAGTCTAAGAATATATTACAAGGATAGAAACTTCTTATGACTCACACAACAATGAAGCATGGATCCATTCATTTGCTTCTTGTTTGCGGTTCTCTAGCACATATGGTATGAATCACATGCTACAGTGTTACTCTTATATCATAAAAGCGTATGTCGTTTTAACTTTTTATCAATAACATTGTACAGACTTAAGTTTAGACACTCCTAGTATCCAAACCCAAACTCTTCATTCTTTACTCATCTCATGGCATCAAAGTTGAAGAATTTGTTGTTTGGTAACAGGCATTATGGAAGTGGGTATCCATAATGCGATCCATATTTTGTAATTTATGTTTATAGATCTCATCTCGACACGCTACACTTTTGTCGAGGCAACATGATTTTGTGTTACTTCTCTACCATATTAGCATTCCTGCTACTTTGCTAGTGAACACAAATGTCTCATCTTTACACATTCCTCCTAAGTGTCAAAGGCGGTTTGCTTGTGTGAGAGAGCCAACCTCTCTTGATTATACAACATACTAGACATTGTATATATTTATGCAGACACAAATAGATATGGGAAAAATAAAACACTTCATTTATCACAAATGAATTACATAATGTCTGCATATTCTACATTTTACACATACCAATAGCTTTTGCATGTTTTTCATACATTTCTCTGGCTATTAGTTTAGTCAGGGGATCTGTGACGATTTTCTTGGTCAAAATATGTTGTATAGTAACAACTTTTGTGCTACATAACCTCTAACAAAGGTATACTTTATGTCAATGTGCTTTGTCTTGCTATGATACTTGGGGTCTTTCATATAGGCTATGGCTGTAGTATTGTCACAATACACTAACACCAGATCGGTACTCTCATTTCCAAAACCCAGGTGTTCAATAAACTATTTTAGCCATATAGCCTCTTGAACTACTAAAGAGCATGCCACAAACTCAGCTTCCATATGATGAAGTGTAATGTATGTTTGCTTCTTGTTGCTCCAACTTATGGCACCATTGTTTAGTAAGAAAGCATAACCAGAAGTTGACCTTCGCTCTTCTTTATCTCCCCCAAGGTTTGTATCTGAGTATCCAACTAGATGCAGATCACTTCCTTCATAGCATAATACATAATCTGATGTGCCCTTTAAGTATCTCAAGATTCTCTTTACTGCTTTCCAGTGTTTTTCACCAGGATTTGATTGGTCTTGTACACATCATTGCATACATTAGACTGCCAACTACACTGGCATAAGGAACTCTTTCCATTTTCTGTTTGTCTAATTCAGTTTTGGGACACATTTCGTTGCTCAAGGTTACTCCGAAGGCTAAAGGAGTATCCATGGGATGGCAATCTTTCATATTGAATCACTCAAGAATTTTCTTAATGTAATTCTCTTGTGACAGAGATAGAATTCTTCTTGAGAGATCCCTTTAGATCTTAACTCCAAGTATATACTCTACCTCACCCATGTCTTTCATTTCAAAATTCGATGATAACCATTCTTTAATAGCTAATACCGAATTCAGATTATTTCCAGCCAATAGTATGTCGCCTACATGCAGGGATAATATCACAAAATTACCCTCAAAACGCTTTATGTAGACATAGTGGTCTTCTACAATCATCTGAAAATTGTATGAGGTTACTGCTTTATGAAACCTCAAATACCACTATCTGGATGATTGTTTTAGTCCATATATAGACCTTTTGATTTTACAAACTTTACTCTCCATTACTTTCTTAATGAAACCTAATGGCTGATGCATATAGATTTCTTCATCCAGATCACCGTTTAGAAATGCTGTCTTTACATCCATTTGATGTAATTCCAGATCTAAATTGTTCACTATTGCCAAAATTAATCTTATTGAATTGAAACGCACAACAAGTGAAAAAGTGTCTTCGTAGTATATACCGTCCTGTTGTGTATACCCTTTCGCAACCAATCAAGCCTTATACTTATTGATTGATCCATCCACTTTTCTTTTAACTTTGAGAATGTTAGAATCTTGAGTTTTGATGAAGACTGACCCATGAATAACATAAGAAAAATAAGTGTAAGTTATCCTTGAATTAAACAAGTAAAATCTGATAGGTAACAAATCACTATCGCTAGAGCTAGAACCTATCGCTAATAGATAGAAAGGAATAGCAAGTGAAGACTTAGAAATAACAAGATTAATATCTATCGCTAAGTCATTCGCTATCGCTAAGGAATACCCTATCGCTAGAAGCTAAAAAAAAACATGGTCACATGAAAGAGAGGACAAATAGCAGAAATATAAATCAAAGTCCTTGAGCATATGGAATCAGCTAGCGATAAAAGGTTAAGATATCGATAACAAAGTGCTTCAGATAATGAACATTCAGATAGCTAGTACCTGAGAAGAAATTATCTAGTGATAACAATAATTGCTAGCGATAACACATTTAGCTATCGATAATAGGATACCTTGAAATACGTTTGAATAATCATCTATCCTTAAAGCTAATGAGCAATCAAATAGCGATAATGTAATTAGCTATCGATAGAGAATGCTTTGGAAATATTTTAGCTGATAAATTGACTCTCTCTTTTAGCTAATGAAATACCCTATCGATAATATCCACTGGATGAATACTTGTTTTTAGCTAACAGCTCAAGTGCAGGATCTACTCTATGTAGTTAGCGATAGCAAATCATGCTAGCGCTAATGAAAAAGCTGACATGCAAGTACAGTGGTAGGTAGCAGCAGGATAACGTTACTCACAGTCTCTGTCTCTCTCCTATCTTATCCTCTGCAAAACCAGTTGAAGCATGAAAAGAAAGAAAAGCTCTAACGGCTAGTTCTCTAAGTCTCCAACGGATAGAAAAGCATACTACCATATATAAAGACTTAAAGACATCGGAAAAGCAGCGAGCACACACATGACGCATACACAAGAAAAGATGATACGAGATGAAAAGAGGCTCTGCCCAGAATATTAGATATATTTCAGTGAGCCCAGAAATGATGAATTGAGTGAATTAGAAAAGTAGAGCTAGAGCTCACATTGTCAGATTGACAAGCTCTAGAATTATAGTTTCATCATATATACATATGTACTTAAGTGTTTATCACAATCAGTTCAGTGAGTGAACATATTTATTGAAATCCTCTACTGAAAGCTTGGTGCTTTAGAACAGGGATATTACCTTACAGATAGTAAGGGGGAGTGTTTAGAGGGATTCTAAAACTCTGTAAAGGTTAAAAGGTGAACCTGTGTTCGTAAAACCTGTGGAAGGCCTCTCTTGTGCCCGGTTTAAACAAGAGGATAGTGGAAATCTCAGGTGAAGCCTGAGGACTGGATGTAGGTCTGGATTGACTGAACCAGTATAAATTTTGTGTGCATCATCTCTTCCCTTAACTCTCTTAGCATCCAGTATATCTTACTTACTTTCTCTTTAATGTATTTCATGATTTGAAATATTCTCAGTGATACACCTAAAAGGATTTTAAAGATTGTCATCACTTGTGTTTTTAAATATAAGAATTGTAAGTTTTTATTCTACCACCCAATTAACCCCCCTCTTAGGTGGCAACCAGCACTTACAGAGAACCCATTTGTTCCCAATGGCTTTTCGCCCTTTTGGTAGATCAACCAATTCCCAGACTTGATTCTTTCTCATTGAATCCATTTCTTCTTCCATTACTTTCATCCACTCACATTTAGCAGGAGCTTACAAGGCTTCTTGTACAGAATGTGGTTCGTTATCTCCATCAGGAGTGACTAAGAGTGCTTCTCCCTCTATTAAGAAGCGTCTCTTGGGTACATTACCCCTATCACTCCTTATTATAAGAGTATCTTATCTTTCTCGTCTCCTTTGTTCAGGCCTCTGCAAAGACCCTTCTAAGCTCCCACTCAAGGTTATGATTTGAGACGATTGAGACTCATTCATTTGTCCTATATTATCTTGTTCCTGTGTCTCATAAAAAGATACAATTCGATCAACCTCTCCTCTGTTAGGATAGTCATTCTCTAGAAATCTAGTATTTCTAGATTCAATTTCAATTACAGATCCATTTTCGTTCTCTCCTATGAGAACGTATCCTTTTGATTGTTTAGAGTATCTTATAAAGATACACTTCCTTCCTCTTGGACCCAACTTCCCATATTTATGAGAATCATCATGGACAATGCAGTTGACCCCCATGGTCTAAGGATACTTAAATCCAGTTTGCGTTTTGTCCATAATTCCTAGGGCGTAAAAGTAATTGACTTTAAGGGGACACAATGAAGTGTAAAAGCGGTTGTTAATAAAGCATCTCCCCAATATGAAATAGGTACATTTGCTTGAGCCATCATTAACCTAACCATGTCTAGAAGAGTTCTATTCTTCTTTCTGCAACCCTATTTTGTTGTGGAGTGCTAGGGATAGTTAGTTGCCTAATTATTCCCTTTTCTTCACAGAGCTGTTTGAATTGATCAGATAGGTATTCAGGACCTTGATTAGTTCGCAATACTTTGATCTTACTGTCCATTTGATTTTCAACTTTGTTGTTGTAACGTCTAAAACGCTCAAGTGCTTCATATTTGTGTGAAATCAAATAGATGTGACCAAATCTTGAATAATCATCAATAAAAGTGATGAAATACCAAGCTCCGTGTCTTTCCCTCACACTCATAGGTCCGCATATGTCAGAGTGAATTAATTGCAATGGAACTTCAGCTCTAGTTCCCTTACCGAAAGGTTTTCTTGTCTTACCAGTTAGACTACTTTCACACAAGGACATTTCCATGTTTGATATTTCACCTAGAAAACCTTGTTTAGCTAGTTTAATCATTATATTTTGGTTGATATGCCCTAGTCTAGCATGCCAGATATTCATGTCAACAGTTACGTTGGAGGAAACAACGAAACGGTCATGCACATAATAATCACCAACAATATCTATTACAAAGAACTTTTTGAAAACGAAAGCTAAACCATAAAAGGATGAGTTGCTAAAAATGTCTGCAATTTTATTATGAAAGTTTACAACAAACCCACAATCCATAAGGCATAAAATAGAAACTAAATTCTGTCAGATGTCCGGTGCATCAAGAACATCTTTTTGAGTCAAAGTCCTCCCACCACGCAAATTTAACTTGCAGGTGCCAATTCCTTTAACCTCTATTCTAGCATTGTTTCCCACATAAAGCCACTTGCTCTGGTTCGGCAACTGATGGTATTCTTCAAAGGATCCTCGATCCCTTGCTACATGGTTTGTTGAGCCTGAATCCAAAATCCAAGAAGAACAAACAAGTTTAGTCAGAAAAGCAGTACTTAAAACATAGGAAACATGTGAATTCACATAATTTACTAGTACCTTTTCATGGTCATTTTGCTCGGTGCAATCCCATGCAAAATGCCCCATTTTCTGGCAGGCATAACGTTTGACCTTTTTCAGGTCAAACTTCTTCTTTCCGCCTTTCTTTCCTTTCTTCTTGAAAATTTTCTTGCCTTTCTTGGATTTTGAACCGTCCTTTTTGCCTTTCTTATGAGATCTCTTGCCCTTCTTGTTATCGGGCTTAGCATGAGGAGGACTGGCATCCTCAGTGTAATAAGCATGTCTAGAGGCCCTGTATGCCTCCAAACGTTCATCTTCAAGCTCAAGATGCTTTACCACATCATTAAAAGTGACAACGTTATTATTATGGGTCAGATTAACCTTCATGTGCTCCCAACTAGAAGGGAGAAACCTTATGACATCCTGAACTTGTTGTTCATCTGTCAACTTGTGTTTAGCTTCCTCAAATTCTCTGATCATGTTTGACATATCTCTCAGATGCTGTTTCATGGAAACGTTTGCTCTAAGCTTGTAGGTGTCACACTTGATAGTCAACCTCCTAAGCTTTGATGACAAAAAAAAGGGAAAGCACAGTAACATAAATCACAATTAAAAAACAAACTCATGAAGATTTTCTTAATATTTATTAGAGAAGCAAATCAAATTTCAAAACCAGATTTCTGATCAATCCTAAATCACAAATCTAAAATTGCAACGGAAAAAATATATATAACAGAGAGGCATATTTTTCCTTTTTACGTACTGTAAAAAAAATTTACTCAGAACAAACAACACAGCCTTAGAATCTTACTGCTCTGATGCCAATGTAAGGTTAAGGGGAACATACCCATTTGTAGTTCTTTTGATTACACAGCCTTGCAGAGTCAGAATCACAAAGGAATTATGACTTGTATTATACAGTAGGAACACACCAAAGCAAGAAGGAGAAGAGAGTTTTTTGTTGTTTTTCTGTACGTGTCTTTCTTTGTACCCAGACTCACATTTATAGACCGGGAAACCAACAAACACAACTTCTCATTTAAATTTAAATTAACTCAAATTTTAAAAAATGAGAATATTACACATAAAGACCCAATATTTCTGAATAATCCTATTTAGACCCCAAAGAACAATTGGGCCTAGCCCATTTTCCAACACTGAATTTTCAAAGCTATTCAATTTTGACAACCTTGAATCATATGCATGTAAACAATACAATATGAAAGCTGCACAATGTTTTTATTCAAAAGCTTTACATGTAATTTCAAGTGGCCATGTCACTCTAATTAATGTGCTTTTTCAAGGATTATATAAAGCTGTGTCTTGTTGACAATGTTCAGTTTGTTGCCATTCACAGAGAACCTATTTGAAGAAATGTTGCAAGAACCTTGTGAGGTTGCTAGGAATAGAAGGCGCTGTTGAGAAATGCTTCAAATTTATCAACATGCTCTTAATTTGGGTTTAGTCGGTACTTATTATTTTTAACCAAAAATAGAATCTAACTGGGAAGCATCAATTGTCACTCCGTGTTAATTCATATTCCAATGGGATTGCGAGGCTAACGGTTCATTAACCTGCAGTTCATTTATGAGCCGGTTGAGCATGGTTGTTGAACCAAGTATTGTGTTGAAGGAATTCTTTTTGAGCCGGCCAATAGGAAGTTGTTTTTGTTCTTTTTTCTACTTTAGTGTTAATAGCAAGGTTCAAAAAACCGGACCAGACATCGAATCAGACGAGGTACTGGTTCAACGGTCATTGGTCTGACCGGGGTCGGACCGGGTATATTAAAATAATAAAATTTTATTGATATTAACATTAATAATCAGTAATATATCAAAATGTAAATGTAAATAACTATGCATGATTCATCAAACATGAATATTTAATGTCTCTATAGAGGGAAAAATAGAAAATATTAGTTGATTACATGTAAAAATAAATATTATTCTACAATCCACAGACTAAAATACAATTACTAAAAGCAACAACAGTTAAATATTAAACATATGCAAGTGTAAAATAGCATTTAAAATATTATAGTTTCCTGGTTTCTAAAATTGAGTGAAGTAAAAGTTGGTAATTAGGTGAATTATAAAAAAATAAAAAAACATTTTTTTAAAAGGAAAACTGGTCCTACCGCCCCGGTTTGTACCGGTTCACGGTTGGACTGGTTGAACAGCCCGGTCCGGTTTTTTTTAACATTGTTTAAAAGTTGTTTTCTAATTTTTGGGTCGGTGGTTCACTACAAAAAAACCAGTAATTAGCGACGGAACAATTTCCGACGGATTTTCGGCGGAAATTCCGTCGGAAAATTTACCGGCGGAATTTCCGACGGATTACCGACGGAATTTCCGTCGGTAATTTTAACTAATTATATTATTTTATTTATAAATTATTATTTTAAATTTAAATTAAATATTAAAATATTATTACCGACGGAAATTTCCGGCGGAATTTCGGTCGGTAATTTAATTAATTATTTTATTTTCTAAATAAATTATTATTTTAAATTATAAATAATATAATAATGTATTATTACCGAAGGAATATTTTTCGTTGGTAATTTTATTTATTATATTATTTTATAAATAAATTATTATTTTAATTTATTAAAAATATATTAAAATATTATTTTTATTTATTTTAAAAATATTTTATAAATAAATAATATTTAATAAATATTAATAAAAATTACCATTTAGACGTATATAAATATAAATTTTTAATAAATTTAATTGTAATTTTTTATTAAAAAAATATGTTATTTTTAATAAATATTAGTATTAAAAATGAAAAATAATTATAATTGAATAATATATATTATAAAATAATTATTAAAATAATTTAATGATAATAATTATAATTATTATAATTTAAATAAAAAATAAAAATAATAAATATAATGAAATATTATAAATATAATAGTTTGCAAATAATATCACATGGTCCTCATAACTCAACTGGTTAAGGCATCAGCATGCGTGTAAGAGGTTGCGGGTTTGATTTTCAGCTCTGTCACAATTGGGAGACAATTTGTGAAGGCGACACGTGGCGGCGTGGGGGCGTGAGGAGGCGACACGTGGCGGCAAAAAATATGGCATATAATTTTAAAAAAATTAAAAAATAAAAAATTACCGACGGAATTCCGTCGGTAAAAATAATATTTTAATATATTATTTTTAAATTAAAATAATAATTTATTTATAAAATAATATAAATTAGCGACGGAAATTCCGTCGGAAATATTACCGACGGAATTCGGTCTAAAAATCCGTCGCAAATTTCCGACGGAAAAAAAAATCCGTCGGTAAATCAATTTTCGACGGTGGAATTTCCGACGGAAAAAATTCCGTCGGAAAATTAATTCCGCCGGAAATCCGTCGGAAAATTGATTTTTCCGACGGAATTCCGTCGCTAATTCCTAGTTTTTTTGTAATGGTTTTCAGATACCCTGTGTCAGCTACCTCCTCAATTTGGAGATCTTCCCAAATTTTTTTTTTTTGCATTTCTTTATAGTATTAGATTATGCATTTAAAAAAGTGATATTTTGATATATTATGGGAAAAAAGGGTAAAGTTTTCAAATTGCTCTGATCTTTCGAAAATTCGGTACTCTAAATGAAAAAATATAGCAGAATTTTATTATAATAAAATATTAAAAAAATTTCAAAAACAATTATTAACAAAGTTTTATCCGTAATTTTTGATGGATTTTTGATGGAAAATTTCCGTCGCTATTTTTTAATGAAAAATTCCATTAGAAATTAGTCAAAATTTTCAGACAGAGTTTATCTATCAAAAAATTCTATCACTAACATGCGAAATTTAGTCAGTAATTTTACCAATAAAATATCCACCATAAAAAAAAATTCTCTCGCTAATTCCATCAATAAATAGAATTCCTGACAAAATTAGTGCAGCAATTACTAATGGAACTTTCCATCGGAAAGTATTTAAATTGTAGATTGATTATATAATGGATGTATCAGATAACATTAATATTATGCAACTCCTGCCTTTAGGCATAACCATTATGCGCCGCAATGCTTTTAATTTTATTATAAAGACTATTTTGTGATACGTTTTACTTCAATTCATTTTAAATTTATTGTATATACATTATTTCTTTCTAGCTAGAGACTATAGAAAGTGGTGGTAATATTTACAACTATTGCTAGCATCAACTGATGAGTGGTATTTCTCTTTGAATGAATATGATATTGTCAAAATAAAAAATTCATATAAGAAGAGATATCTCGAAGAAGTTTATCGTGAAATAGAGTAATACATCCAATCAAATTGAGACTAAGGGCCTGTTTGGTTTGAGGGGTTAGATGGGGAAGGAAGGGAGGGAATGGAATGGAATGGAAGGGAGAGGGAGATTTTAATGTTACCTTGTTTGGTTTGATTGAAAGGGAAGGGAGGGAAACTACTTTTATTGATCCTTTATTATATTATAGGGTATTGACTGCACCTCTAAAATTTGTTAAGAGTGTTAGGTGCACCTTTACCCAAAAAAAAATATTAGTACACTTATTTTTCTCCCCCTCCTCATCTCTTTATAAAATGAATTATTCTCAGGTAAAAAATTCTTCTTCACTTAGATTTTTTTTTTTTAAACGCGTTGGGTCCAACTTCTACATGTATCTCGGCAACTAATGTGAAAGATATCTATCAAAAGTCTTCATAAAAACATGTATAAAAAGTCTTCAAAATTTAATTGATTAGATATATTGTACTATATATCAACGTTTATTTATATAGGGGTCCATGACGTGCTTCACTCGTGAGTGTACCTAAGCTGTAGACTATATGAGATCTACTCACAAGTCAAGCACTCCATGCATTTATATATGAAAGTTAACATCAATATATGGCTGCAAGTTTCTTCCAACGAGGAACGTGGTTTTGGGGATACTCTCTTTATGTATGACCTACAAGAGTGACCATAAATGGAATAATGCAATGAAGATAAAAATGCGGTCTAACAAGTGAAATTATACTTCCTCAAGCAAACAGTAACATTCTTCTAATTTCTAACGTACTTCATGGGGTTACTCAAGGACCCATACAATAATACAATGATAATGAAAATATATTCCTTGACGTGATAACGGATTGCTATTAAGATCAAAGCTTATTCTTATCAATAAGGTAATTGTCTATTTATTTCGTTGCATCTGGACTTGTGATTAGACAAATAATTAAATAAAATGATATCACTAAAAAAAGTATTTAGCCATGGAATCTGTTTTAAAATAGGCCGTTTTACTAAAAATTAGCCACAGAATTCCTTATTTAACCAAAATTTTTTTGTCTTTACTAACTAAATTTAGTGACTAAGCTCCATGACTAATTTAGAGCTTTTTTTAGCTAGTGGATTGTGAGGTATATATCTTATCATTCAATATGCATTTTTCATCTATCTTCTCAATGCATGTACATTCATCTTTGTGTATGTATTTCCATTTTGAAAATTCACTAATTTAAATAAAATGAAGGGTAATATTTTATAAAATAGATGATGTATTCGTGAAACAATTAGAAATCGAAACTGCATCAAAATTAATATTTAAAAATAATTTCGGACTCCATCCATAATATTGAAATTGAACGTTGATCCATTCTGATTTTTTGTACGCAAATTTTTAGACTAGAGTAGTTTCACTTGAAAGCACCACTTGATTTGAATCTGTAGCTGCTTTGTTGGTTTCCAAAAGGACAAGGTATCAAAGATGACAAAAACAGACAGCCTCAAGTAAAAATAAAAGATTAAGGAAAATACTCGCATAAATTTAATCATAATACATAAGTATCCATCAAACTTCCAACAAATGTTAGAAACAAAGTTTAGTGAGCAATACGCTTTATTTTATTAGATCTTATCTATTATAATTCGTTTCAAAATTCTTAGTGTGTTTATATCATAACAGTTTTATAAAATCAGCAATAAACTTCAAACTTAACTAAACCAACCTTTATTTTATTAGATATTCTCTATTATTTTTCAGAATTTTCTTTTAAACTACATAAAGCAATTTCTTTGTGCCATATACAAGAAAAGACACATTTAAAATCCTACAATTAGTATGTTTTTAAAGGTCCCCAACAAGGCTGTAAAAAGTGCATATACTTAATTTCTTTTCCTTTCAGAAGTGAATATTGAAATGGGTAAATGTGCAATTTTACCAACATAGTGTCATAGCAGAAGCATATGATACAAATATGTTTTGAAGGATGCTAATATACCAATAATAAACGTTTAAAATAGAGCAAAACAACCAAAGCTGATTACTTTTCCCCAAACGTCAGCTAATTTTTTGACATATCCACTTTGTGTTTACTTTGACAGACCTTTGAGGAAATAAATGGCGTTAATTTTTTTGCTTTGTTTTAAATGTTTATTGGTGCTTTTGTATCTTTCAAAAAGTTTATTGGTATTTTAGCACCCTTGAAAATATATTTGTATCAAATGCTCCTATAACAACACTTCATTGCTAAAATTACACTTTTACCTTATTTAAATTGTAGATTGATTATGTAGTGAATGTATCATATAATATTAATTTTAAGCCACTCTTCTTTTAGACATATGTGGATCACATTAATATTAATCCACTCTTCTGCTTTTAGACATAAAATTTATATGTTCCGCGTTGCTTTCAATTTTTTTCAAGTTAATATTATGTTATATGCTTTACTTCATTTTAAATTTATTCTATATACATTCACTTCTTTCAAGCTAGAGACTATCAATACCCATAATCGATGCACACATATATATTATAGAAAGTGGTAATATTTATAAGTATTTTTAACATAAACTAAATGGTATTTTTTTTAATCAAGATGATATTTATGTCAAAATAAAATATTAATATAAGAGGCGGTTTCTTGTGAAATGGAGTAACACATCCAATCAAATTAATACTAAAAACTTTTGTGAAGGGACAAGACTAATGCATTGAAAATGAAATGTAGTCCAAGAACTGAAATTATAAGTCCTAAAGGGACAAATACTTTTCTCACCACTAACGTAACTTTTGGGTTACTCTACGGACTATAAAATGCAGTGATAACACACCGCATGCAATTGGGGTTAAGCATTTTCTCATCACTAGCGTAATTTGCTTTCCCTTTTGTTGCATCGACTTCTTGTGGCGACACCAACAACGATTGGTTCGAGTATAATAGATTAGTTGCTAACAATGTGGTCAACCAATATTGGAATTCCCACTGAAAAATGTGTCCATATATAGTGTTCAACCGTGTTTATAATATGACACATTCATTTGGACTACCAATCACATGTGTTCATAATATAATAGTGAACCAACACATTCTACTTTAACCTTAGGACAAATAATGGCATTCACAAGAACATATGCTCCATTTGAACGCACATATAACAACTTACTACACAAATAACCATATTTACAACATCAGACATTATGAATGAACATAAAACTTCGAATTATTTTTAGTTTATTTCCTTTTCTAGAAATAGTTTCCAAAAATAAATGGGAAAATTCCAAATAAATACCCCTTGAATATCAAAAGGACAAAAGGTACTCCAATATACAAAAGGATATAAAAGGGATCGTTCCCAATTTGGAATAAACAATTTTAAGGTAAAAAGACCAAAATGCCCCTGTCTCCATTAACCACTCAAGTATAGCCATTAACCACTCCCGTATAGCGATTAACCACTCTAGTATAGCCATTAACCACTTCGCTGATTCATTAGTTAGGATTGTTTTTGGGAAAGTTGTTAACTACTCTAGTATAGCAATTAACCACTTCAGTACAGCGATTAACCACTCCAGTATATACATTAACTACTTCACTGATTCATTAGTTGGGCTCAAGTACTCTTATAATTGTGAAAGTCTTTAACCATTCTAGTATAGCAATTAACCACTTCAGTATAGGGATTAACCACTCTAGTATAGCCATTAACCACTTCACTTTGAAAGTGAATGGAGACAGGGGCATTTTGGTCTTTTTGCCTTAAAATTGTTTATTCTAAATTGGGAACGATCCCTTTTATGTCATTTTGTATATTGGAGATACCTTTTTGTGGTATTTGAGGGGTATTTATTTGGAATTTTCCCAAAATAAATCCTTAAACCAATTCAGGAATTTTCTCCCATCATAAATTTCTTCCAGTCTCAAAGTAATTTCCATCAAACTCTCAAATTGAAATTTATCTTCTAACTATTTTTCTTCAATTTTCGAAGAAAATAAGCTTTAACATTCTTAAAAATACCTCGAACTTCATAAACGTGTTTATAAGGCTTTTAAATTTTTAATGACACCATAAGACCTTAAACAACTATTTATTTCTTCTTTTCCAATGGGGTGTTACAAATTTCGCCAATATTGAGTAAAAAAAGTATTTTTGAATTTTGGTTAACTGGATTTAGACAAAATGGGATAGTGGGAAGAAACCTAAGCAATCATCACTTTAATTGAAATTTTGGGAGTTACTTGGTTAATTTTCAATGAACCTTTGAGGAACTCCTCTAGGCTAGATTTAGATTAGAGTGATCAATATCGGAACCCCACATGTTAATCCCTCTAATCAAAGTTGCTAAGCGCTGAACCAAAATGCACTACTTAATTGGAAGAAGCTTTAATCCTATGATTGGAACCTTGCATTGCCACTTGATTAAGAGTTCTAATTCATTGGAGGTACCCTATCCAAGGAATTAAGACTAGAAAGTTGAGGTTCAATGCTTCTCTTGCAACTTACTAGTTCATATTTGCTATTTATCATGTACTATTACAAAAATAGCCTATTGCAACACTCATTTGAGCTTAATCGTGGCGATTTCGAAACGCCGCTATAGGTAACGTCGCAATAATTAGGCCTATTGCGGTGCTTATAATACTAAACATCGTGTTAGGCTTACCTATCGTGGCGCTCGTTTAAATAAGCACCCCGATAAGTTTTTTAAAAAAGTTTTACCTATTGTGGCGTTTTCTCATCAAAACACTGCTATAGGTTATTTTTTTTAAAAAAATAATTTTTAATACTATCCCATGTCTGCATCAGTTCAAAAGTTACATACATTTCTGATACATATATACACAAAAAAATCATATATCTAGAGATCAAATACATTTAAAACTCAAGTGATTATTACAAAAAAATACGCAAAGCATTAGCAAACTTTGTATCTAACCAACCATTTCTCAAATAAGTGGTACCATGACAGTAACAAATCTCTTTCTCAATAACTTAAAGATGCATTCAACATCACGATCAGAGTACCTACAGTAGAACAAATAATATGCAGTGAGGTACTAGGGCTATAAACAACATATATAATTACATATTTGATATTTGATTATCTTAATGAGAATTAAAATTTTGGACTTTCCAATTTTTTCTACCACATCATAACAAAAGACAGCAGTAATTATCTTAATAGTGACCTACGTAATATGTTCCTAACCAAAAAAGAGCCAGCTCCTACTCAGGAATGTGCTTATTATCAATATCATTTATACAAGCATAGAAAAGAAGAAAGCATCATAAAAAGTTAGGGAAAAGTTCATCCAATGGGTAATAGTTTTACATCAAAGGTAGAAACTTAAACTTGAACAATGTAATAGAATTAAAACAACCCAAAGGCCATAAGAAGGAGGGAGTAACTGTAAACAAGTTGAAGTATCACTAGACCAGTTCATACAACCCTTTTAAACAAAAATGCAAGAGCAAGAAATGTACAAATACCTCATCAAGAGATGCATTTTTTATAAATTGGTTACTCAAATTCCTTCCAAAGCATTTTTTATAAACTGATTGGAAAGGCAATGAACAAATTCCAAAATGCTTAGACTAACTACCAACCATTGACAACCAAAAGGTATATATCCTTTAATTTCTCCACAAACTCCACATAATTTGTAGAAGATACCATTTCTATTAATGGCAGACTAATCAGCAACCTAATACATTTAGAATAGACATGAAACTAACAGGAATAAGCAACATAAAGATTTCGAGCATGATCAAATCAGAAATAGACAAATGTCAATTTAACAATCGTAAAACACAGTAAAATATAAAAGAAACATTTAAAACTTTTAAATTAAAACTAGAGTTAAGAGTAAAAAATACACGTGTGATTTTGTCAAAAGTTCATCAAGCTGTTAGATTATTATTATTATTATATTATATTAAGATATTAGTTATATTTAGGATTAATAATTAATAATATTGTTTACATGGCCCGTTGTCAATATATAGGGCCAATTGTCAAAGTTAGGGTTTTACACACATGTGTTATCTATATAAAGGGGGTTTTCTTATGGGGAAAACATACCAACACCTATCATCTTTTCATACGGCAGATAACCTAATTTACAGAGAGCGTTTCTTCTCTTTAACTTCCGGGTTCCCTAACTGGTTAAGGCTACTACATCAGATACCATCACTATGCCGGACTCCAGTTAGAAGAGCTTTGGGTGATTTCAGACAGTGTTCTGTTTTGCAGTTCCACGTAGAATCTTCTCTGATCAAATAATAGCAATGGCGAGGTGTATTTCGACTTTCACTGTATTTCTTATTTTGATTAAAGATAGCATATATGATTGTTATATGTTATATCTAAGGCTATCTTATTCACACATGTGGCATCAGAGCCATTATTTTTCTCTACCTTGCTATTTGTTGATCATATGAAATTAATTTTTGTATCGTAATTTCGTTTATAGATCTGCTTGTGCATGAGAATTATCACCTTAATTTTTCTCGTCTGGTTTTGTTTACGATTTCATTGTGTGTTCTCTCATCTTGCTTCTATATATATTTTTGTTCGATATCATATATAAAGAATTTGGGAAGAACCTTTTCTTTGTTAGCAAATCTTTTTAGATCTGATTTTTAATCCATTGAAGGCAATAATTTTGGAGAAATCGGATCCTCTTGTTTTCAACAAACTTCAACTTTTCAAATGAGCAATTTGCGTTCAACAGGGGCTTGAGATTTTTAAAAAAAATCATGAAGAACAAGGAATCGGATTTTCACTTGAATACCCGTTGTTTTTTCGAATTTTTTCATGATTGAAATCATGGAAAATCAAGGAGATAAAATCTCCATTAGGTTGTGTCCAGAACCCACGCTTTTTCCCGGCATTAGTGACGCTGGAATTGTGCAAGAGAATGCCGGAAACTGCATCTGGAACTTTGAACACGAACGGCGGCCTGGGGAAGTTGCAGAACTGGGTCATTTGGGTTTCGGGTTGGGTAGGGTTTTCTGGAATCCGGGCGGGGAAGAAACAGTCAAAACAACGTTGTTTGGCTCTAAGTGAAACGATGCGTTTCACTAATGCAGCAGCTGGGCCGGCGTGTATTGGGCCTGGATCTTTGGGCCTTATATAAAAAAAATTTAAACCTTCTGGGCTGGACCCGTTTTTCCTTTTATTTTTTCGGCTATTTTTTTTTATGTTGGGCCAATCCTTTTTACTGGGCTTATATTAAAAAAAATTTCTAAATGCTTTTGGGTTCTAAATGCATTCTGGGCTTGCAATTTTAGGTCTATTTTTATTTATTGTGTATTTGGGCTGCGAAAGATTCAGGTTTTTTTTGTTTTATTTTACTTCTGGAATTATATTTTAGGCTTTTCTAATATTTTAAATTGTTAAGCTATTTATGTTTTTAAATTCCAGAAATTATATATGGCTAAATATATTGACTTTTGTGATTGTTTTAATTGTATATGTTATATTTTTAGCATGTGTAATTGTTTTAGCATTATTTTAATTGTTTAAATTTAGGAAAAATTAATCTTGGCTATTTCACACGTTGGAATTATTAAGTGAAATATGCTATAGATTAATTATTAAACAATATTTTTGTGGATGCTATAATTAGTGGGAGTTTTATTAAATTAAATAAAGGTCAAATTAATTTAATAATTCCCAATAAAGTATGTGCATATAATTGAATTTAATGATTGCACATTATGATATTTTGTGACATGCTTTTGCCTTAAGGAGTAGCCATAACATCCTTTTCTTAAGTTGCATACATCACATATGGTTAGAAAATATCTATTGTAATTAAATATGCAATTATAATTAATCTTAGCCCACAGGTAGATAATTATAAGAGTATATTTAATTAGGGTGGGATAAAATGACCTTATTATTTCCTAAGTTGCCCACAGGTATTAGGAGATATAAATGTGTTTTAGTTCCATCATTTTGAGATAAATACATGCTATGCTAATTTCTTTGCCCACAGGTAGATTTTAGTGATACGTATTTATATTTGTATGCTTTTATTGATTTTTCTAAAGCATGCATGGCACAGTGAATTGTGATTGCCACAAAATTATATTTCTAATTTCTGTTTTTTGATTCTCTGAATAACGTAGCTAATATTCTATCTCAATTTCCCACTAACATGTTTCCCACTAGCATATTGGCTCAAGCTGGTAGGAATGTGTTTTTGGATAACAACAACTTTTTTGAATGGAGGGATGATATCCTTCTGCAACTGGGGTGCATGGAAATGGATTTTGTCCTTGAGACTCCAAGGCCCCATATGCCTGCCGATTCAGCAGATGAGGAAACTAAGGAGTATCATAGCTATTGGGAAAAGATTAATCGTCGTGCTATGCTACTCATAAGGACTAGGATCCAAAAATGCCTTCAGGAAGTAATCCCGAAATGCGAGACCGCTAAGGAATACTTGGAAGCTATTGAGAAACAATATAAGCCAACTGATAAACAGATGGGTGGTTCCATCATGTTAGAGTTGTGCTCTATGGAGCTTCAAGGTCTTGGCAGGGTGCGGGAACATATCATGAAGATGAGAGATTTATCCTCTCTTCTGAAACCCTTCGATATGGAGCCAACTGAGAAATTCTCGGTGCAATTAATTCTAAAATCCCTTCCAAAACAATATATAACTTTCAAAATCTCTTACAACACACATAAGGATATATGGACAATTAATGAGCTCATGTCCATGTGTGTGCAAGAGGAGACAGGACAGTTATTAAAGGAAAATGGTGCACCTAAGGAAGCTCATATGGTGGAAATTAGCTCCAATAAGGGTGACGACAAGAAGCAGGAAAAGAGAGATGACAAAAAGAAAAAGAAAAAGATTCCTCCTACTATGGCCGACATGAAAAAGGATGTCAGGTGTTTCTTTTACAAGAAGAAAGGGCATATGAAGAAAGATTGCCATAAAAGAAAGACTTGGTTCGAGCGTAAAGGTATGCCAATGTCTTTTGTTACTTTTGAAGCACATAATGTTAGTATCCAAAAGGATACATGGTGGATTGATACTGATGCTCAAATACATATTTCTACTACCATGCAGGGCTTTCTAACAACCAGGCCTCCTCGTCCCAATGAGGCTAAAGTCTTATCAGGAAGTGGGAAAGGAGATCCGGTGAAAGCAGTTGGAACTTTTCGAATTGTTTTTTCAAATAATTTTGTTTTGGACTTACCAGAGACATTTTATGTACCCTCTTACAAGAGGAATTTGATTTCATTATCTAAACTTATTCCGTTTAATTATGGTATTTTGTTAGAAAAGGATTTGAAATATTTAAGTTTGAACTCTATTCCAATTACTAAGGTTGCTATGATTGATGGTTTATTTAAAAAAATTTCTTGATATTTAAATTTTTTTTCTGCTATGCATGGTGTTAAGAGAAATATGATGAATGAGAACTCTATTAGCTTGTGGCATAAGAGATTAGGACATATCTCTACTGACAGGATCAAGAGATTAACTAAAGAAGGAATCCTTCAATCTTTAGACCATTTGGATCTTGGTACCTGTGTGGACTGCATAAGGGGAAAGCAGACCAATAAGTCACATAAGGGAGCTAAAAGAAGTTCTGAATTGCTCGAAATTATACACACTGACATATGTTGCCCAGATCTAACCGCGCACGGTCAAAAGTACTTTATTACCTTTATTGACGATTTTTCGCGATACCTGTATATCTACCTGCTTTATAATAAAAGTGAGGCACTAGATGCCTTTAAGGCATATAAGGCTGAAGTAGAAAAACAGATTGGGAAACCAATCAAGATCGTGAGATCTAATAGAGGTGGTGATTATTTCGGTAGATAAACTTGTGAAGGACAAGCGCCAAGTCCTTTTATGGATTTTCTTCGAGAGCAAGGTATAGTTGCACAATATGCCATGCCTGGCTCACCTCAAATGAACGGTGTAGCTGAAAGAAGAAATAAGACCTTACTTGACATGATTAGGAGCATGATGAGTAGCTCCAAACTGCCAATTTCCTTGTGGAAGGAAGCACTCAAGACAGGCGTACACATTTTGAACAGGGTTCTAACAAAGGCAGTGTCTAAGACACCCTTTGAAATCTGGAAAGGTTGGAAACCCAGTTTAAATCACTTTAAGGTATGGGCTGTCCTGCGGAAGTAAGAGTGTATAATCCACAAGAAAAGAAATTGGATCCTAAGACTATTAGAGCTTACTTTGTAGGCTATACGGACAGGTCAAAGGGTTACAAGTTTTATTGTCCTCCACCTTCAGTGCATTTTGTAGAATCTAGGAATGCCAAGTTTCTTGAGAATGATGTGATTAGTGGGAGTAATCAGATTGGAGATGATCACATTGAGGGATCCCCTAACACAACTGAGGAAGGGACATCGGCTTTTGGCGACATTTCTATTGCTAGATATGTCACGCCAATTGAGACTGTCCCAATACCCATAGTTGATCATGCGGGACGTATGGAACATATACCTGAAGGTTTACCTGTCACAAATACAGACTTACCACCAATTGTGACAGAGAATGTTCCAAACGAGCAACCTGACCCAACCCAAGAGGTTGAATTAAGGAGATCAACAAGGGCAAGAAAACCGGAAATTCCAGATGATTACGTAGTGTATAATATTGAAAATGACTGTGATATTGGCATTGTGATAACTCCTAGAAATTCATGTCATTTTAGCACATTTTCCTTGAGTTTCATTAAATCATTGATAAATTTTGGATACTCAAGATAGAAGATGTTCATTGGATTTTTGGTTGCATATCATTGTTTATTTATGTAGATTTTGATTATTTTTGTAGTTAATTTCTTATGTTGTTCTATTTAATTTTTGTAGGAATAATTTGATGCAATAAACAAGAGATTTTAGCCCTCCACCAAGCTCCCAATTGAACAAAAATAAAAAGAAGTCAGAGCAGCCCAAGGAATAAAGAAAACAAAGACAAGAAACCAGAGCAAAGGACCAGAATAAGTGGGACTTCACCGTGGCCTCGCCACGGCGAAACCCACGTCGAACAACATCAGCTTCTGCCCAGTTTTTGGTTAGCTCGCCGTGAGCTTACAGCGGCGAGCACAATGCATTTTTGGAATTTTTGGGAGTTCACCGTGGGCTCGCCTCGGCGAAAGCCACGGCAAACTGCGTATTTTGCTGCGCGTTTTGTAAAAAGGATGGACTGAGTAGAAATAAAAGCTAGGGTTTCGATCTCATTCAGGATTCTTCGACTTCTGGGCATTCTTGGGGGTGTTTTGCCCTGCTAGGGCTTGGAGCTTGGTGGGGATTTAGCTTGGGCTTAGAGCTTCGAAGAGATTTGGGCTTCCTCTCTTGGTTTATCTCTTCCATCTTCATTCTCTTCTCTTGTTTTGTTTTGTAATGTTGTATATATATGCTCCCATGGAGTTGTAGAACATGAATAGCTAAAATACTTGTATTCTAGGATTATTTTGAACCCTTGTATGGATTGATTATTGATTCCTCCTCTTATGTTGTGATTAATGATATCTATGTGCTTATTTTACTCTTCTCCTAGTGCTTCAAGTGCTTGATCACCATTTTGATGTTGGGTTCACTTGATTGATGCTTGAGAGGGCTAGATTGAGTGTAGAACTTGGGTAAAATAGTGCAAGAACCTGAAGTTTGCATGGATGGATGGTTTTGTTGGTAAGATAGAGATATACTTGCTGGCCTTGCATAGTCACATTAGGGTTGGATCTTGATAATTGGGTTTTATTAAATTGTAGCAAGAGATTGTGCAATTAATAAGACTAAACACTTGTTCTTAACTTGAGAGACCATTTACAAGTACTCTATGAATCCTAGATTAGCATGTGGTTTCGTTTAGAGCTTCTTTGAGGGGAGGTTAATTGAGTTTTAAGAAGTACAAGGGGGATAGATAATCTTAGGACCCATTTTATCTTTGAAGTAGGAGAATCATTTGTGTATAATTTTATTTCCATTTAGCATATCTTTATTTTCTTATTTAATTTTCAATCTCAACATTTGTGTCACTCAAATTAGGCGAGAGTGTGACAATCATTGTTTGACCGGGTTTTGGACAAATCCTCGTGGGAACGATACTTTACTCACTACTTTATTACTTGGTACGACCCGTGCATTTGCGGCGCATGGTGAACACATTAATAATGATTCATTAACCTTTTCTCAGGCTATGAAATTGAAAAGTGAGAACTCCAAATTGTGGCATAATGCTATGAATGAAGAAATGAACTCTATGGCAAACAACCGTGTATGGGAACTTGTAGAGTTACCTAGTGGGTCCAAGGACATTGGCTGTAAATAGGTTTACAAAACCAAAAGGGATTCACAAGGTAACATTGAGTGCTACAAGGCAAGGTTGGTTGCTAAGGGCTTCACTCAGGTGGAAGGAGTCGATTACAATGAGACATTTTCTCCTGTTTTGACTAAGGATTCTTTCAGTATTATCATGGCACTGGTTGCGCATTTTGACTTAGAGTTACACCAAATGGATGTTAAGACTGCTTTTCTCAATGGTGTTCTTGAGGAAGAAGTTTACATGAAGCAGCCTGAGGGTTTTGTTGTAAAGGATAAGGAACATTTGGTATGCAAATTAAGAAAATCAATATATGACTTAAAGCAAACTTCCAGGCAGTGGTATTTAAGGTTTCATGAGGTAATGTCTTCATTTGGTTTCGTTGAGAATATTGTAGATTAGTGTATATACCACAAGAATAGTAGGAGCAAATCCATATTTTTTATTTTGTATGTCGATGATATATTGCTTGCAACCAATGATTTAGGACTGTTACATGAGATGAAATAGTTTTTGTTTAAGAACTTTGATATGAAGGACATGGGTGAGGCATCTTATGTCATTGGCATTAAGATCCATATGGATAGAGCAAAGGTTCTTCTAGGCCTTTCTCTAGTAACCTATATCAACAAAGTTCTTGAGCGTTTCAAGATGAGAAAATGTTCCCCAAACGTTGCTCCCATTGAAAAGGGAAATTTCTTCAGTCTAAGTCAATGTCCTGACACAGAACTAAAGAAAAAGGAGATGGAAAATGTTCCATATGCCTCTGCTGTAGGAAGCTTGATGTATGCACAGGTCTGCACAAGACCTGACATAGCTTTTGTAGTGGGCATGCTAGGGAGATACCAATGCAATCCTGGTAAAATGCATTGGGAAGCTGCAAAGAAAGTGTTTAGGTATCTCCAAGGCACCAAGCACCTTATGCTGACTTACAAAAGGACAGAGAATCTTGAAGTGACGGGTTACTCAGATTCTGATCTGGGAGGATGTGTGGACACCAACAAGTCTACGACAGGTTACATCTTCTTATTAGCTGAGGGAGCTATTTCTTGGAAGAGTGCCAAACAGACACTCACAGCTCCTTCTATTTGTGATGCTGAGTATATAGCGTGTTTTGAGGCAAGTTCACAGGCTATCTGGATAAGGCACTTCATTGTTGGACTGAAGATTGTAGAATCAATCTCCAGGGCAATCAAGATGTATTGCGATAATAAGGAAGCAGTGGCCATAGCAAATAAAAGAAGGAGTGGAAGCAAAAAGTTTATTGAGCTGAAATTCCTTAGCTTGATAGAAAGAATTGCTGATGGTCAGATCACTGTTGATCTCATCGGAACAAGGGAAATGCTAGCTGATCCTTTGACTAAAGGGATGAAACCGAATGAGTTCGCTATACATGTACCTCATATGGGGATTGTAAGTCTTTAAATGTAATTGAGGTGTGCAATGAGTATTTTGGGTTTTTTTTTATTATCTCTATGGTTATTGTGTATACTTTTGATGTTGATGAGATTAATAAACATTTAAGGTTTTATTTTGGAACCGAATAAACATATATGATTTGAGGGTTTATTCATGGAGCAATACCCATTGGGTAAGGAATGCTATTTGTAATACATGGAAGGTAATACTTTATGCTAAAGGACTGATCGCCATTATTCTTGCAGTATGACCTTAGTTGATTTGACTAAAGGGAGCAATTGACATACAGAGTACGGGCCAAGTGGGAGAATGTTAGATTATTATTATTATATTATATTAAGATATTAGTTATATTTATGATTAGGGTAAAAAATACACATTCGATTATGTAAAAATGGTCATCCAGCACCAAGCGCTTCCTTTTGGAATATAACTGTAAATATGACTTTTGATCCAATTTGAAAGTTTATGTGTATTTTCGGTGCAAAAAAAAATCATTTGGTGCTGGACAAATTTTTGACAAAATCACATGTGTATTTTTTACCCTTAACTATTAAAACTTTTATAATAGTCTCTTCTACCCGGCATATGCAATAGTGACTAGTAACGGGATGGCTTGATGGTGTAACACTATTTTCATATTGACCAATCCAATGACCATTATAAACTAAGTTTTGCATACATACTTACATATGAAGGAATAATTTTATTTTTATATTATCATTTTTTTGGTTGAAATAACAGTTCCACCATATTATCATAAATCTTCCTGAAGATCACAACCATACAATCACAATTCAAGGTCAAACGAAACCGTAAAATTTTCACCCACACAATTTTTTTCACATATTTAGATCGGTGTTGTAAGGCATTATCAAGGTTGCTTTTGTTTGTATTATTTTTTTTAGTTTATAAAGTCCATTCAGAAAATTAAACCAGATAAATGTGTGAGCAATCCCATGCTTTAGATGCAAAAAAAGGGGAATGAAGGCTCAAAATAAAGAAACCAAGTCAATTATTTTAACCACAACCATTTTAATTTTAATGTTCAAACAATGGAATTAGACATATCTTTATGCTTCTAATAGGACCTGTCCATTTAAAATAGTAAAAGACACCTTGCAGTACAATAATAGACTGAAGTAGAGCCCATGCATTCAATATGAGAATGTTGTTTTAGCTATTTTAAATTTTTAAGAATTACTTTTCTGATGTTAAAGCAACAAAAATGCACAACGGATGTAAAGCAAAAATCAAAGATCAAATGACTATTTTATTAATGGAGAAAACTTAGATCCAGTGCATTAGGTCCAGTTAAACCCACCATTTACCAAGTGCCATGTGGACTTATACACCACATCAACATTAACATCGTCATACCCTCTTCAACTCCCTTTCTTTTCCAGCTGCAAAATTGAACCCCTAAAGAACGGCCGCAACAACTACGATCAACATCTTAGTGACTGCCGCAATTGGTTGCACTTCATTATTACATGTTTTTATCTACTAATTATAGGAAATTTACATGTGTTCTAGACTATTAAATGGGTATTTATACATATACTTAGGTTCCAAGATTAAAGAGTAAATGCATGTTCATTATAGTTTGAGCATATTAGACATTTAACTCATGCATTATTGTTTCTAGACTTGAAATACTTCACTTGTGTTTAAAATATGACAAAGTAAAATAGGAAACTTATTTAAAATAGGAACCTTTTGTAAAAAAAAATCTGCACAATAGGAAATTACTGATTAAGAAAATGGATTGATTGATTGAGCCTAATGAATATTGGCATCTTAACTTTCCTAATTGGTAAAATCAACAAGAATAGGAAACTTCCTATTTCAATTGGATTGGTTGATTGATTGATAAGTTTTACTTAAAATATTTTATATTTGTTATTTCTACAAGAATAGGGATTTCTAGGTTTGATTGAGCTTAACAAGTTTCCAAATTTGTTATTCTAATTACCACTTCCTATTTTAGGTAGCTCTCTTGAGGATGGAGTAATTGGGTCTTCCCCAAATCTTTCCTATATATTAATCCTAGTCTAAATAGGACACCCTAGGCTAATTTAGAACGTTTTAAGTTACCTCTTATGCTTTAAATGAGGGACCAATGAATTTTCCTTTATTCCTATCTCAAAAATTTCGTACTCCTCTCCCCTCCTCTTTTCTCTTGACCAAAATTCCATCTATTCTCTTATCCATCCCATAATTCTTCATCGGTTCATCATGAAGTTTGAACTGCAGTTGCTCTTGGGTAACTTCTTCTCCTCTTTGATGAAATAATTTGCCCAGATGCTCTTTTGGATCATGGGATGACTTGAAGCAAGCATTAAATGTACTTTAGGGGAGTTTTTCTAATTCCACTTTTGTAGCCATGGATTTCCATATGTTTCCTTGAATATTTGTTCTTCCTATGTTCGGATTTCATTTGTGTTTGGGACTATAGGATATTGAGTAATTTGGATGGGACCCAAGTTATTTTATCTATTGGAACCTATTTCTAGTTTATGTTAGATTATAATTAACCTATTTGGTCTACTAAGGTCGATTGGGTTGTCACCAACATATTCCTTCAATTAAAACTAATTTTGTTTATACTTGCATGAACTTGGCCTAATTATCCTCTTAATTCTCCAAGAGTGTGAAATATATGCTTGCCACATCCCATCATTTACATTCCATTAATTATCCATTTTTATTATAAAAATATCAAAAATAAGTCTTTACATTTACTTTATGAAAAATACCTAAAATACCTATTCTCAAGCCCCATTTTTATAGCTTTTGCATGCATTTAGTTTTCCTAGGTTAGTTCATTAGATTCCTTGAGAGACAATCCGGGATCGTATCACTGCACTATGGTACAATCCTTGGTAAAATAATATTTTGTATTTGAACCCCAAGTCTTATTAGGAAATGCCCAAATCAAGAACAAAGTTTAGATCTGCCCAGATCTCCATCTCCTTGCAGCACTCCCAGCTCTACCATCTGTACCAGCTTCTTTCCGGATTTTCACATCTCTATCTCTCTCTACCTTTCATTTTCTCCCTCCCTCCCCATCTTTGTCTGATGTCTACTTACTCTCTAATGGAGAATTTTTCTGTTGATTTTTTACTTTATATCCATCCTTCGCGCATCGTAAGTATACTCACTACCATCTCCACTCCTTTGATTTTTTTTACTGGAGTGTTTGAGATCTCGCTATTCTAGATTTTTTTAATCTATTCTGGGTTTTCTACTTTTCCGGTGCACCTTCGTCCAATTACTCATCTGAAAAAAATATTTAATTAATTTAGTATATCATGTCTGATATGATCCCTATAAGATGGAGAGAGAAGAGGCGATCGTAGGTGATGGATGTAGAGAGTATGACGGCATTAAATTTGACATGGTGTCCAAGTCCACATGGCACTTGGTAAGTGGTGAACTAGTTGAACTGGACCTAATGTATTGGATATAAGTTTTCTCCTTTATTAAACAACACTAACCTGTATATTTTAAACAATAAAGAATTTTTGTTTTGACAAAGAACAAAAAAATGTTGATTTCTTTGTCCTTAAAGCATAACTTAAATATTTACACCAACAAGAACAAGTTTTGATAAAACCAATAAAATAGCAGTCATTGCTTCAAACCAAAATAACATTTATATCACGAAAGTCAATTGGCAACAAAATTACTTCTTCCCAATGCTTAATAACCAACTTCTAAAGCTCAACATATTGAATTATTTATATATTCACAACAACATCATCAAAGTCTTAGCTTGATCTAAGACACCACTCTAGCTTTAAGCTTTAAGTAATATAATTGATTGTTTTAAACTGATCGGGACATAATATATATGATTATTAATCTATATCAAGGTTGTTCTTTACGAACAAAACGTTGCCATATTAGTATTTTTAGCCTTAGACCAAGTGAGACTCAAGAAACAAAGATCAATTACTGTTTATTTCCTCACAATCGAAACCCTATATAAAATATTATCAAACAATGGAAAGAATGGTTCCAGATTACCTTTACAAGTGTTAAACAAATTACTTCAAAATCTTCCATCATCAGCGACGTAGAAATAAGTTACAAGCAATTTCAACTAGAATAGAATTTTAAAACCGACCTTACTCACAATGTTCAATAATTCATCTGCAAATTGTTATTCAATCCATGAACAACTTGGTAAGAAACAAAGGCTCATTATATGGATTTAGGCATCCCCTGCATATCTAACATTTCATAAATGAAGTCAAGGGAATCTTAAATATAATACTATACCATGTGATGACATCAAGTGCAATTTTGATAACGTTAGCAATGATATTCAGAATTTCCATAACTGATCATAATCATTTAGAGAAATAGGTTGGAGAGGTGTCATTAAAGTATTGAAAGAAGGTTCAAGTCCATATTTGTTAAGTTATACATAGTATTTGGTACTTTAGAAATAAAAAGAATCATATTTGAGTCCAAGATAAAACTCAAATGGGGAAAATCAACCAATATGTAATTATAGAGACAGAGAATTTAATAAATATTAACATTCAAGCAATTTTGTTGACAAAATCAATCAGAAGAAACAGGGGATAGACAAGAATCATACTGGTGACAAGCCATCATATTCTTCATATATTAGAATTTGGGCAAGTAACATGCATCTTTAGTTTCAATCTCCTAGAGATGTATAAGTTGAAAATTATACATAAAATTGAAGGAAAAGACTCCTTGAAAAAAGTAAACACTCAACTCATTCTATGCTATTTGGTGACGTTAACCCCCTAGCTAATGCAAAGTATATCACACTGAACTAGAAAGTTGTTGCACTTTTAATTTTTCAGCATATATTCCTTTTAATAATGGAAACTAAATAATACCATTAGGTGATTTTTTTTCACTAAAAGTTTATCACAAGTCTTGCAACTACAAAGCCACCATATATGAACTACAAGGAAAGGGGAAAAAATAGCATACAAAGTGCATTTACCAACGCTCTATATTACAAAAATCAACAAATCGACAACACGATAAATCCATATCTCAAAGAACATAGGAAGAATCATTTCCAAGAACAATAATTCATCAAGCGGCCGATTTAGACATGTCATAAAACACTTTAAGAAAACACACATACAATAAAAACTCATCTAGAAATTAACAAGCCCTATGGTGAAAGACAGAGTTTTTCTCTAATGTTTTCAATGATGCATGATTTCTATTTGGTTCCTAATAAGCACTTGGAATCATAGACATGTTCACTATCAAAATAAAGTATATAAAGCATTAAGCTCAAAGAGACCTAAATAATGCAAGAAGATGTATAATTTAAAGGTACCAAGATATTACATTATATTGAGTATAAAATTAGTCAAACCCCTTTTTCACAACAGTCTGTCTTCTACACACTCATCCTCATCGATATACGTAGTCTATGCCAGGAAACAAAGGAAATGCTTACTTCCATATAGGGCTTATGCATCAATCTGGAAATATCATGAGGAGACAAAGAAACTAAAAATTCATAATCATATATTGGTGTCACATAAAAATACAATCAATTGGAGGTTGCATGCCTAGAAACAAATATCATGAGGAGACAAAGAAACTAAAAATTCATAATCATATATTGGTGCCACATAAAAATACAATCAATTGGAGGTAGCATGCCTAGAAACAATATAATCATAATAGAAGTATAAACAAACATTATGCATCAAGCAGAACCAGAATAAATTTTGAATAGAACCTTGTCATAATCCCATGTCCTGACTTTGGGAAGAAATTTCTTTTTAAGAGCAGCTCTATCCCGGAAGTCTACCTACAATTGGCACAAAATAAAGTAAGCAACCATAGCTAACTAGCTATATATTAAAAATTCAAATTTAAACATCAAACCTGTAAGACTTCCTTTGGATAGCAAGACGTAAAAGTAAGCAATTTTAGTACAGTTTTTTCATTTTAAACACTCCCAAACCATTTAATGAAGTCCAAGTGACAAAAGACTCATAAGCTCATAACCACTTGAGCAGAATAAGTAACTGAACGAGTCAAATATAGTCTCGATGTAAAAAGAAAGTTAGATTTAATACAAAAAAACAAAGCAATAGCAAAGCACCCAAACGTAAAGAGGAAGAAGGTACATACGTACACATAGAAATCCATAAAACACCATTCGCACCCATAAAACACCATTCGCACCATTGGAGACAGTAAGAGAATCCATAAGTGATTATTGTTAAATCCCTAATCCTAGCACATGATTATTGTCATAATATTTCACCTGTGATGTGAGAAGTGACATAAACACACAATTTAGAGGAGCAAGCAAACAAACACAAATTCATAGAGTAAGGATCCATAAGAAATAGGGTTGAGGCCTTGTTCGCATAGAAGCTCTTCTCTACCACTTTTGAAGCTTTTCTTTTAGAGGCCTTGTTCGTCGTAATCAGAGTTTTTGAACATCAATTGGATCACTACATCTAACTTCATCTTTGGGTAACTTGAATTAGACCCAAAACTCACCGATGAACATTAAACAGTACTCACTGAGAAAAGTAAGAAATAAACACAGTTGCTGCACAAAGATAGGAACTTTGAACATATAATCATCTAAAATGGTTGAAGTATGAACAATTTTCTCACTAAAGCTACAAAAAGTTTGTTTTTTTTTAGGATTATGATAATGTATTACGCAATTTTCGTTACGTGGGGCAAATTGAAAATCCTTGCTGCTTGTATTGTGTGAAGCATCCTCAAAAATCCAAACCTCATCAGCAACTCATCTCTCTAAAAGCTCTCAATCAGAAATCATAAGGTAGAAGGGAAAGAACTGACTCATCGAAGGACCCATGGCTATGCAAGAATGGAACCGCTGCCTTCTTTGATGTTGACGGCGTCAATCTCCAGCAATAACTCCCTTACTCTCTCCCTCGCTCTGACTCTTTAATCTCTCTAAGAAGGGTAGCGATGAAGGTGAGTGACGATGCAAATGGTGAGCAACGATGATGATACTCCATGGAGATGGGGCGGGAACGAAAGGGAATCAGGAATGAGGAGGAAGAAGGGAAAAGGGAGGGATGAAGAATGACAGAGCTTCAACGTCAAAGAGGAATGGCGAAGGTTGGGAAGGGTAGCATTTGGGAGAAGAAGAGAAGGAAGACAAAGAAAAGAGAGGGAAAAATGAGAAAGAGACGAAAGGTGGCAAATTTTAATGCTTATCCCAGTGTTTATACTAATAAGTGCTGGGATAGGCCATAAAAATTTAAAAAGGAAGCCTAACCTAGCGCTTTTTATAAAAAGCGCTGGGTTAGGGCATAAAGTTTTTATAAAAAAATAAATTTTGGGTTGCCTAATAAGCGCTGTGATGGGCCATAAAGATTTAAAAAATGTACTCTAACCCGATATTTTTTATAAAAAAAGCCAGGTTAGGGTATAAAGTTTTAAGGGCAAAGGAGCAAATATGCCCATGAACTTTTCTCACATGAGCATACAGTACCAAAAACTTTTCATGGGTCTATCAATACCCATCAGCTTTTGGAAATGGCCCAAAACTACCTTCACCGTCAGAACATGCAAACAACCGTTAGTTTTCATGCGTGGGCCCCACTTTTTTTTGTCCAAATGTACATTACAACTAGGTTTGATGACAGGTGTACATTCTTCATCCATTAAACACCCACCTACCCCTCTGCATTAGCACATCCTTTAGTTACCACCCACAAATCTTCATCAATTCATCTTCATCAATGTGCCCTAACACATCTTCATCAATCCATCTTTTTCCATTACCAGTGACCCACCACTAACATCTTCTGTATCTCCAATTTTTCGCCCCAACACATTCCTTCTTCCATTAAGCCCACCACTCACCACTAACACCCTTTTGTTCTTTCGGCAAGGGATGGGTAAGAGGAGGGTAATGTGGGGTAGGAGGGAGAAGGTGATGTGGTGTGGGAGGCATCACCAGAGGAGGAGGGTAATGTGGGGTTAGAGGCTTTACCATGGTAGGGCAAGGAAGATGAGGGTAATGTGGTGTTGGAGGCTTTACCAGTGCAGGGGGAGGAGGAGGGTAATGTGGTGTGGGAGGCTTCACAGGTGCATGGGAAGGAGGAGGAGGATAATGTGGGGTGGGAGGCTTCACTAGTGTCGGAGAAGGAGGATAGGAGTGGTGGTGGTGAGTAGGAGGCTTGGCCGGTGTCAGAGAAGGAAGATGAGGGTAGTTGTGCGTGGGAGCCTTCACAGGAGCAGGATAAGGAGAAGGAAAGGGAGGGGGAGGGGGAGGCTTATTAATAACAGGGGAAGGGGGCGACGGCAGAGGGAGGGTGGCGGCGGCAGCGGCTGTGGAGGCCGAGTGTCGGTGCCGGAGAGTGAGGGTATGGAGGAGGGAGAGTGTGAAGTTCTTCACTGAAGACATAAGAGAAGGAAGGGGTGAGGGAAAGAATCAAACTCCAACTCAATGCCACGTACTACGTATGAAGCCACGTTAGATTTGACATCACTGCCAACTAAGAAGCAAACGAACCATTTTAGTCAAATTCAATAAACTAACGGTCAACGTTGCATGTTCTGACGGTGAAGGTAGTTTTGGGCCATTTTTAAAAGCTGATGGGTATTAATGGACCATGAAAAGTTTTTGGTGCTAGATGCCCATGTGAGAAAAGTTCATGGGCATATTTGCCCCTTTGCCTAAGTTTTAAAATAAAATAAATTTTGGGATGCCATCTCGACGCTTATTAGGGGTAGGCAAAATGATGTTGATCCCGGTGCTTATTATAAAAACGCCGCCTTTACGGCTCTGTGATATGCCTTTTGTGTAGTAGTGTCAATCCCTTGGTCCACTAACTAAGAACCCTCAATTAGAAAAAGATTTTAATTAAAACATACATCCAATATATGAATCCATACAATTAAAATATGATTAAGTCAATGAGATGCAATGTTAAGCATCTATACATGGGAAATTAACAAATAATGTTGTGGCCACTCTCATACAACATAGAATCAAGAGATTATGACCAAATGAACAAACTCACTCTTAAAACCCTAAAGAAGTAAGTTTAGGCATAAAGAAGAGAGAGTAGCCTGGAGAACAAACCTTGCTTAAAGAAGCTCCAAGTTCATGCCTTAGCCTTCACTACCAAGATAGGGGAAGTCTAGCTACTACTCATATTAGAAAAACACCAACATAAGATAGAGATGTGGAATCCATGGAAGATTGATGGGTAGATGGAAGTAGATGAGGAAGGATTGAGAGAAAATTAGATGGACAGAGTGGTTAGGGTACCAAATCTGTTTAATTTAACCTAAGTATTTGTGTTAAGTAACCTCTTAATCAGGTCTTAAGAGACGAATTCAGATCAGGTTGTGGGTTACATAAAAAATGTAGTGGTTTTGCTTCTAGTATTGAGGGCTTGCACTAGAAAACCCACAACAAAGGTTGTAAGTGTGCTCTTTGTCTAGTTGTTCACCGTGGCTTCGCTAGTGCGTGTCCACGGTAAGTTTCGCCTCAACTTTGCCTTCATGGTGAGGTCCTTTCTTTAGCCTTCTTTCATTACTTCCCTTCACCTTTTCTCCTCCTCTTTTGGTTGTCCAATTATCCTACAAGTAAAAATGCATTGAAGCAAGAATCAAAAGCTCATAGAAATCAATTGTTTCCAATTACCCCCAATTATGACAATGCCATCCTTATTTTATTCTATTTTTACCTATGGACATAAGAGATTATTTAGGCATTTATTAGACCATAATTACATCTTGTATATGTTAAAAGCCTCAATTAATCATATGAAATCTATACAAATCCAAGGATCTACTAAAGACTAAGTGCAAGTAAAAGGACAACTAAAAATAAAAGAAAGTACAATGTTATCATAAACCAAATGGGTCAAACTACAAGCCCAAATCAACAACAGCTTTCAAATCTTGTGCTATAGCCCAAGGACAACATTTGATCTCTCTCATCCACCTCCATGTAAAGATGTTGATGTATCAAAGATGAAAATGCAGAAGCCAACACTTAAGAACCTAATATATCCAAAAAGCAACGTCATATCGAATCCTTGAGTGTAACCCAAAGTTTCACCACATCTACACTAAAGGTGTTAAAAAGAAGCCTAGGTTTGGCACTGAAGAAAAATAGTAGTAGTAACCTGTAATAAGAATAAACAAGGGACAGAGCAACATAATAGAAGAAACCAAAATAAAAATTAATATGAGCAGCCTATAGTTTGAAAAGGTAACCATGACACTACCTATTTCATCACTACCATTGTCATGGAAAATAAGGAGAAATGAAGACTATAAAAAAACAAAAGTAAGGGCTTAAAAAATGTTAAGAAACCCAAATTTGGCTTCTTACCCAAATAGGCATAAACATAAAAAAAAAAAAAAAGAAAGGTGATAGAAAGGAAGAAGGAAAAATTATAGAAACAAAGAAAATGGAAAATAATTGATAGTGGGTGAAGAGGATGATAAAAGACAAAAGATAAAAATATGGGTAGAAGGTGAAGGAGGGAGAGACAAATACAACTAAAGTTAAAGGCGTTATAAAGGAGGCCACTCTTTTTTGTGTTCACTTATGCTTAGTGTATCGGTTTTTTGGCTTTTCATTTTCAATTTCCATCTCTAAGATTGCCCATGTACTACTCTAAAATTGATCATTTAACAATGCCTTTTCTTCTATCCTCTAAGTTTTTTTGTAACGTTTTGAGAAATTAATTAAGGTATAGTGATATCAATTAGGCTTTTAGTTTGGGAAATTGAGGAAATTTGAGTAGGAATGAATTATTTAAGGTATATTGAGGTTTAGTGGGGTGAATTATGGTGAAGAATTTTTTATTGGATTATGAATTTATGGATGTTTTGAGGTATGCTTGAGCATTAGTATAAGGGTATGATATTGGGAGAGTAAATTATAGATCATATGTGAAGGAAATAAGGATAATTGTGATTGCTGAAAATCTTTGGAACTTGCTTAGACCTTTGGATGAAGCATCGTGGATTATTCTCTCTGTGATTGTCATCCACATACTAAAACTATACTTCCATTTCTCAAAGTTTTGAAATTTGAAATTTCACTCTAAAAATCTTTAATATGTGCAATTTTCACAACTAAAATACATTACAAGGTATATATGTGTCAAAAAGCTGCATGTAAAATTTGAAAACAAGATTCAACATTTTTCCCAAATAGTCGAGTGTTCACTCAGGTGTTCTCAACTGTGAATGCTTCTAAAACTGGAATGTATTTGGGATAAATCAGGAGTGTTCACAGAGTATAAAGTGTTTTTGCTATACTCTCACATGACACTCGATACCTCAAAGGGTATTTTCATAACATTCAAGTATTTCAGGGACACTCAAGTGTTTTACATGAAAACACTCAGGTGTTTTATAACACTTAGATGTTTATGAAATCTTTCAAAACACTCTAAAAAAGACTTATATTCCAAAGAGTATTTATAGAATACTTGATATTCCACAAAGTGTTCAGCGAGTGTTTTAAAGAAAAACACTCTGGTGTCACCTGGCACTCGAGTTTTCTGAGTCAAAAACTCAAAAGCACATTTTTTTATGTCCTCTAGATCATTTGAAAATAATTAGTGACTTGAAACAATAATGACAATGCTTGGGTCATCTTCAAAACTTTCTTCATGATGCTAATTTGGCTCAAACAAAAATATTGAGTAAATATAACCCTCGCGATTAAATTCCCAAATTTGAAAATCATATATCCACAAAAAGTCTTTACATCTAATCTTGAAGCTGGCAAGAATCATTGCAAAAATCATTGAGGTATGAAAGTTATGAGAAATACCATGGCTGACTCTCAAATGTACAGTGTGAATTCCCCTGTAAAACTTTCAAAACTCATATCTCCCTCTACTTTAATGTTTTTAGAGTGAAATTTGTGTTTATGAGTCATGTTCAAAGTATAGTTTCATATGAAACAAATTTCACCTCAATTGGATTTGTAGTCTAAGAGATATGGTCCAAAACAAGGCTTATTTATAGTTTCATATTTATGACTTTTATACTTGTGACATAATGACGTTCTACTTTCCTATAGCTTTTGGGCCATTAACCGCTACAAATAACCACTACAAATTATGCAACAAAACACGCCAAATTAGCTCATCTTATGTGGTGTTCATTTTAACATAATCGCTATGAAATTGCCCACCACTAAATTTAGCACCAACTTGGTGCCAAATGGCGCAAGATCAACAGCGGTCGGACCCACCCAACTGCCACAAATACAACTTTTGGTCAAACAATCAAGCATTTATGGTGAAGAGAACTGGAATGGAGGTTATCGATGTAGTACCACCTTGGACCGCCCTTCAAGAAAATTAGGGATCAAGGAGATAGTTGAAGCTACCCTCTGGTGTCATTCTCTTGGGGAGTCTGACACAAATGATATCCTAGTGAATAAAATGCAAACTAATTGGATGGGTAAAAAGCATTGTATTGACTTTGGATATAAGATTTGTGTGAAAAGTGTGATATGTTCAAAGGAACATTAAAATTGGATCAAAGGGATATATGGATTCAAATGAGATAAAAATTATTCTTGATAAGTGGAAACCTTAGGACTCATTGCTTCAAAAGGTTTTCTAGGGAGTTTCTTGTTGATTTTCAAAAGAACCCTAGAGGAAACCCTCTATATTGGGCTTAGGTTAACTCAATTAACACCGGAACCCTGCACACTAATTAATGTATCCTAAGTTTATTAGGCTCAAATCAAGAATTAATTAATCATACAAGACTTCAAATCAAGAAACATAATATTACTGTTTTAATTTCTGGTAGAAACGTTGGTAAGGTTGAGAGGGTGGTCCAGGCAGAGTAAGCATGAGTCCGTTGGTTTAGCCCTGGTGTTCCCGTCAAGCTAGAAATACGATATTAATAGAGAAGAAATAGTAATGACTAGTTGATTAAGAAAGCAAATTTTTGGTTTTGATAAAAGAAGTAGAGCCAGTAGCAGTAAGATTGTAAGGAGTTATAGTTTAACCTTTTATGAAGATAATGGAGATACAACTAAAGAAACTACAGAAGAACACACCCAAAATTATTTAGAAGTTACTAGGCAAATTCTACTGGATAGATTACAGAACTAGTCTATGCCTTACGTTAAGACAACTAAGTTTATAAAAAGACTACCTTTGATTTTTCCTACGTTACTTAGACTATAGAAAAAGAAATATCAATTACAGCTAGTAGACAAGTTATTAATATGATAACTATAGAGTTAATAGAAAAATATAGGAATAGTTACACTTAGATACATATAGGACTACTCCAAGTTGCAGTTAAACCAAATTTTAGACAAGGGTTAGATAAACCCATTATTGCTTGCATAAGTGATAAAAGACAAACAAGAAACTTTAAAGATTCTATACAGGAATTATACAAACAAATCTTCATAATGGACCGGTTTACTTTGATTATTTTCCAAATTATACAGCTAAGATAAAAGACAATACAGTAAGAGAAGCCTTAGTATTAGAATTGGCTTCTGATGGTTCCTGGGAACTAGGCACCACCACCATGGTTCTTCAATATAGGTTAATGTTTAAGCTAGCAAAGACTCATCAGAATTTTGCAGCTTTAAATGAATCACCTAAAGGCGAAACTATGTTAATTGAACTAGGAGATTCTTCTAAGACAACCATCCTTATACCGACTACATTAAAGCATAATGAAATAAGTTTTGCAGAAAATTTGGGTTTTAATAATATATCTCCCCCAGGAGCTTTGAGAAGGATAGAATTAGATGAAATAATACAAAATTCAGAAGGAGATATAGTATATAAAATGTTACATAGGTCATCTTCTACCTCTAGTTTACAACCAAGGAATAACAAATCAATTATAGAGTCTAGACCTTCAATAGATAACTCTAACATAGGATATAAACTAAGAGGAGTAGATTTTGAGCCAACTATACCCCAAACTATATATGAACAAAATAATTTTGAAATAGAATTTGAAATTGATAGATAGTTTGGGCCAGTAGAGTTTCAATCAGTAGACTCTACATTAAGAGTAATCAGAGATAACAATTATGATATAGATAAAGATTTAATTAGAAAAGAATTTATGTTAGACAAACATAAGAAAGAAAGAGAATGGTTTTTCTCAACTTTTACAGAAGAAAAACAAGCAACTATAAGAGAACAATGGTGTATATAGAAATGAAAAAGCTAAGAACATAAATATATTTCTTTAAATGGTTTAAAATGTATACATATAATAATGCAATATTCAACCCTTTTGCAGAAGATCATTCATCTATAAGAGTAGCCACTAATAATGTGAAAAAATGGAAATATAAAGATAAGGTAGTAACCTCTGTACATCCACCTTTGCAGGAAATAAGTATTAAAATAAGAAATGATGAAGTTATAGCCTCACCCTTAAAAATTATAGAACCCATAAAAGATAAATCAAGTCATAAAATACAGCAACAAAATAATTATACCAACCAGACATTATATACAATAGTATAACAATTAACTAGAATAGAAAATAAAATTGATACAGATAAACCATCCACCTCTACTTTGTATAAAATAGGAAACCAAGACCCATATAGACCCATATTCAAGTATGAACCAATACCTATAGAAAAAATTAAAAATTTTAATCCAGGACATAAAGATAAAGACTCTAAAGAATTGCTAGAACAAATAAGAAAGCAATTAGGAAATTTAAATACAAAAGATAAAGAAAAACGAACAACTTCAAAACTAAATACTATTACAAAAATAGAACAACAATTTAAAGAAGATAAAGATGAACTTAAACTAAATAAAATTAGTCACAAATATCATAAAGGTCCTCATCGAAATTATTATCCCAAGCCAACCTTTCCTGAGATTGAAGAAAGAATTTTGCATTTAGGATCTTCCTATGATGGAACTTCTGTATATGAATGGAATCAAGATGGATATAGTGAACATGAAATATTGAATTTTACTTAAGAAATAACTATGGAAATTACTGCTTATAGAACTAAAGGAAACCCATCTATTCTGTGAACTCAAGTTGCAAGTCTAACTCTTTGGGGAAGGTTGCCAAGAAGCCCGTAATTCATCATTGAACCTTGCAGCTGTTAGAATAATAAGTTTTGATGATGACTAAACATACCTTAGGCATAAGGAGAGGCTATGATAAGATCAGAAATAACTTAGAGATAATCTGATAGAAAATTCTAAGATATTGCCTAATCGATCAGTGAAAGATTACAAGATAAAGAACTAAAAGCCTAATCGATTAGAGTTAGATCAAGTTCATATTAGAAGTTAAGAATATGGGCGCCTAATCGATCAAAGAGACCTGTAATCGATGAGAGTAATTAGCATAATCGATTAAAGACATATAATCGATTAAGGGATTCTAGCATAATTGATCAGAGAGCAATAATCGATTAAGAAGAATTAGCCTAATCGATTAGAGAGTTATAACCGATCAAGATGTAATAGATCAGAGGACTATAATCAATTAGAGGATACTGTGTGATCGATTAAAGAACCATATAATCTAAATTACAATCGATTAGATATGCCTAATCGGTCAAGGATCAGTGTAATCAATTAGGCGAATGATTTTCTAACTTGATATTCAGTCATGCAGGATGTAATCTATGTGTAATCAATATGTGATCGATCAGAGACCATTCCCTGTGATCGATTAGAGGCTGTAATCGAAGTGGCGATAGGAATTATTCAAAATCAATGGCTAAGTCTATTTTAAGCTTTCCAAGTACAGAATTGCACAGACCTTCTTAAGGAAGTTAACGTTAGCAAGCAATCTGATCCTTAGAGCCGTTGGAACTCACCTACGACTTCCAGCGATAAATGAAGAGAGATAAGTAAAAGCAAGACAAGTACAATGGACTTAATGCTTCTCAGAATACAATCAAAAGCACTTCATACCATATTATCCAACTCTCTGATCAAACATACAACGGTTATAACATTCACAACGGGCAAATCTCCAAGAGACTATAAAAGCTTCTGTGAAGAAGTTGGTAGATAGATTAATTGCTTACATTAATAATCTGAGATTATTACACTTACTGCATTCAATACTCTTTCAATAAAAAAGGTTCATTAAGTGTCTATTGTACTTCAGTGTGTAACATCATCAGTTCATAGAGTGAACAAGTTTCTTTTGTAATCATCTCTAAGTGAGGCATACTCTTAAGATATTGGGATCTTAAGAGTAGGGTGTAATCTTACAAGTTGTAAGGGGGAGTAATCAGTAAAGAGATAAGCTTTTTGCTATCACTTGTAAAGGCTGCCAAGAGCCTGGTTTAATCTTGAGGTATTAGTGGAACCCAACTGAAGGTTGGAGAACTGGACGTAGGCCAGGTTTGGGCTGAACCGGTATAAATTTCAAAAGCACAATTCACCCCCCTCTTGTGCATTCCTGCCAATTACAGCAGACAGTTTAATTACCTCAATAGGATTAGGATCAATATCATTAAACACTTTGTTACTCATATTCTTCCATATCAGCCCGAGTAGGAGACACATCAGTGCGCTGATGTTGGTTTCCACAATCCATTTTTCATTAAATCTACATTTCCTCTTAACTTTCCTCACTATTTTCCTTTTTTTGTTTGGTCTCCATAAGACACACAATTTGGGGTTTATTCTGAAGGCATTCCTACTTTAAATTTTGAACTGTCAAGGCAACCCCAATACCCTAGACAGTTCTAAGATAAAATCTTCATGGTGAACCGGTGAATTAGTTTCATCCAACCACCGGCGTTTTGGGTAATAGATGAGGATGCACCAGAAGCATTATCACCATTATAAACATACTCATGCACAGGAGGATTGCTTGCCAATTGTGCCAAGGAAGAAGAAGAAAAAGTGCGCTGATGTTGAGTACTAGAACGATGACGAAGCAATTTCGTTAATGAATGAATATTCCTCCTACCACTGTGGCAATTTTCTGATTGAGAGGAACTCATATCAGCTTCAATTAATTGAACCCCAGGGAAGAGTCTTCATTTAATATTCCTATAAATTGGCTCAAAATGATCCTAAAATGGTCGCTTCAGATCAATCCCACAAAGACCTAGAGTTATTGCTGGATAGGTTAATGGATTTCTATTCAACCTTCATGAGAGTCTGATGTTTCATTATGCGGGCTCTAAAATGTTTGGGCCTTCTTAAGAAGAGAACATTGTTTTACTTCTTTCATAAGCCCATGAAAGCCATCATGTGAATCACATATGGTGACATCCTTAAAGGCACCTTCAAAGCTAAGTCATCACCATGTGCAAAAGAAACCGTTGTAACCACCTTCTTACCCTTAGTTACAAAACTGCTAGTAAGAAAAAAGGTTGACGGAGCATCAGTTGTTGGAAGCTGTGTCCCCCACCATTTTGATTCTATCCAATCATTCTTCCACACAAACAGATAATCAATCAATGTCTTCACACTTTGAGTACCCAACTCAGGACCATATTTAGCACACACTTCCAATGAAGAAGTGGAGTCCATGATATGCTTGCAACCTCTAGCCTCATGACCCAAACATCCACAGCCATAGGAAAAAGTTTTGAGCCTCTCATATCTAACAGAAACCCAAACTGGATCTTTATTTTCATGTGGAACTCAAAAACCTGTTATGAGAGGCTTAAGCGAGATTGATATGGGATCTGACTCGAATGAAACTGCGAGGAAATGATGCATCAATTTCTAGTGATTCAATTAACAGAGTTCCCAAAACATTCCCAAGAGTGATTGCATTATCCATATCAAAGGCTTCTAGAGGAAGTCCATGGAATTGAACCCAAATGGTGACTTGGAGAAATCAACTTCATTCAACACCATATAGTCTTCCCAAACTTGTATATTGAAAAGATGGCCTTGAATAGACCAAGGCCTACCCTTCAGTGTCCTTGTATAATCTTCTTCCTTCGAAAAATGGCATAGCAAAATGATTTTTGTCCTATCCATATCATGGATTTCTATATCTTGTTCACCCACCTACCATCCCTTTTTAATCATCTGAAGTACAGTGGGTTTATTCAGGATCTTTTCTGATATGAGTTTCCCAATAATTGCATCATACTTCTTATTGATGGGCTTTCTTGACAAGTTCAGTTTAACATCTTTTGAATTCATCGGAGAATGACCCGACTTTACTTCCATACTTCGTTGCACCAGAGAAATTCAACAGGAAGGATACTAACAGAAATTCCTTGAGTACACACAAACACTAAGATTAAAAATAATGGAGATATTAACAAAAAACCAACATTATTCGAATAACAACGTGGAAGCAAGACTGCAAAGCCGTAAACAAACTCTCATAGGAGAGGTGGAGACTCTCATGAGGGAGAGAGGAGAGAATTCCCCCTCCCTTCTTTATACTTAGCCAAAACACCCAAAACTTCAATACCCCTCTCAAGCTCAGAGTCAACACTCCCAAGCAAAACAAGAACCACCCCACATTCCACAGCCCTTCTTCTATTATCAACAAATGAACATAACGTATAAAGAGACGTAGCATCCTCCTTCTTCTCTGTCCCTTTCCCATTCCTCATAAGCGAAACCAGAGCTTCAATCACACATGGGTATTCACCAATTACGATCTTATTAACCTCCACAACAGCTAAGCTTGTCACCATAGAATTCGATGACACACTAAGCAAAACATCCACAACACGATGTATCACACTGATATGCTTTATTGTTATGTTTCTATGTTTTCTATAGCAACTTATTCTTAAAGGGTAGTTTAGTTTCTATATACAGGGATACATTAGTCTTTTCATACTTCCAATTTGTTATAGGCGTGTGATGCATTTACATTTAGTTTGTACCAGAGGGTTATATTAGCCAGGGGGACCTACCTTGGCGGTTATGCGAATTGATGAATCTGATTTCCCTCTTATTTCCTCTTTTCTTCTGTCTTCTTCTGCTCTTCCCTCTTCTCTGAAACTTCTCTCTGCATTTCTACTCTCTCTGTCTTTATCATTGGTATCAAAGCAGTTCTGATCCATCAATTATGGCTGGATGTACACGCAATTAAATTATGCTACGTGACTTTGAAACTAGACTGCACGAAGAGATGGAACCTAGATTTCGTTTCATTGAAGCTCAGCTAGAACAGGTCTAGGAAGTACAGGAAAATATGATTACTGTGCAGTATCTACTTTACAGATTAGCATTGTAGATAGATACATTGCAAGAAGGTCGAGGACGTGGACGCGACGACGAGTATCACATGCCTACTCATTTTACTCAGTTAGACTTCCCGATCTTTTCTCTAGATGATGTTGAAGCATGGATTGCCAAATATGAGTATTACTTTATGCTTGATGGGATGCCGAAAGCTAGAAGGATGACGTTGATGAGTATTGCGTTGGACGGAGATGCTTACAAGTGGTTCCAGTATTTCAAACAAGGTAGAAATAGTGTGGTACCATGGCAAGCATTTGTGGAGGCACTCTGTGTTAGATTCGGACCACTCTATGATGATCCTATGGAGGAACTTATGTAGCTGAGACAAGATAGAACATTGATCGATTATCAACGAAATTTTGATAATATAATGTGTAAGCTTGAATTACCATAGAACAAACGCATGGGTTGCTTTATCGGAGGACTTAGGCCGGAATTAGCAGCTAGACTAAAGTTGTTAAGACCACAGAGCCTGTTAGAGGCTATCGAATTGGCAGGATTACAGGAATCCAATTTTTCATTGATGTGTCAGTTCACAGGTTCTTTTCACTCTTCCAAATATCCAGTTTTGACTAGGAAGCAGAATTCAAGTACGATAGAGACGTCATGGATGAAACAGAGCACGTACTCAGAGAGGCCATTATTAATTGAAGACAAGAAGACTTCAGTTCCATGGAGTTCGAAGGGATTATTAGGCAGAGGAAACTTTGCATTTAAGCAAAGATTTTTGCGACTAAGATGGAACAATGTAGAGCAAAAAACCTCTGTCATTATTGCCGAGAGAGGTACTCGTCAGGTCACAAATGTAGTAATAAAAAATCGACTCAGATTTTCCTCATAGAGGTTCTTGATCTAGAGGATGAAGCTGATGATGAGGTGGCTGGGGGAGAATTGCAGGCCATAGAGGTAGGAGTTGAACTAGTGCAGCCAGTGATTTCATTAAATGATTAGAGATATTGCTAATGACCAAACTATGAGGATTTTGGTTCGTGTAGGCAAGCAAACTTTTCATGCTCTCATAGACACAGGAAGTACTTATAATTTCATTAACTCTGTGTTAGCTTATGATATTGTTGCACCAATACAGTGTATTCCACCATTAATGGTATCTATTGTAGGAGGAAGCAAATTATGGAGCAAGGATAAGTGTAATAACTTTTCTTGGTGGTCCTGTGGTACCACGTTTGAGGTGGATGCATTCCTATTACCTTTGGGCCAGTGTGATATGGTCCTGGGTATGCAGTGGCTAGAATTGGGGATGATCAATTTAGATTGCAGGAATCTAAAGATGGATTTTTCATGGAAGGGTACTCCTGTCCGTTTGACGGCTTCACATGTCAGTAAAAACAAAATTATTTCTGAGATAAAAATGATGAAATTGCTGCACAAGAAGGATGAGGTAATGGGATTCCAAATCATACTAGTAGGCATTGAATCAAAGTGTTACTCTGTGAGGGCTGAGGACTGTCAAGAGATTCCAGAGGCTGTGGTTGTGTTAATTGAAGAATATGAAGCTCTTTAACAGATATGATGTCATTACCTCCACAACGAGGTCAACATGACCATAGGATTATCTTGAAAACAGGCACTGATCCTATTAAGATATGTCGTTATCGCTATCCAGCTTTCCAAAAAGATGTGATTGAGTCAATGGTGAAGGAAATGTTGGATCAGGGGATCATTCGACACAGTACATCTCCCTTTACCTCTCCAGTGGTATTAGTCAAGAAGAAGGATGGTAGTTGGCATATGTGCATCGACTACCATGCACTTAATAAGGCAACCGTACATGATAGTTTCCCTATTCTGCTAATTGAAGACTTACTTGATGAGTTGGCAGCTGCTAGAGTCTTCACGAACCTAGATCTTAAATCTGGATACCACCAGATAAGAATGAGGAAAGAGGATATCTACAAAACTGCATTTCAAACACATAGGGGGCACAATGAGTATTTAGTTATGCCTTTTGGCTTTACTAATACTCCTTTCACTTTTCAATCAATTATGAATCAAATTTTTGAAGGGTTGCTGAGGAAGTTTGTTCTTGTCTTCTTTGATGATATACTGGTTTATAGTCCTGATTTAGCTTCTCACATTGACCATTTGTGTACAGTATTTGAGATTCTTCAACACAACCACTTTGTAGTCAAGCGTTCCAAGTGTGCCTTTGCCGCTAGGAGTATTGATTACTTAGGTCATGTTATATTTGAAGGACGTGTGGCAGTAAATACATCAAAGTTAAAGGTTATGAAGCAATGGCCTTTACTTACTACAGTCAAGGAGGTGCGTGCTTTCCTTGGGTTAACCAGGTATTATAGACGGTTTATCCGTTCTTATGGAACTTGTAAAGAGATTGTAAGACACTCCAATGCCTAGGTTAGTACTTTATCATCAAAATTTAACTAAAATCAAATAAATTCAAGAGGGTTAAGAGATTGATACAACTTTTACAGCTCATTGGGATTTACCATTCCCAATTCCCTTATGATATACATGAATTGTTCAACTGCCAATGGTTTGGTGAAGTTATCTGCTAACTGCAAGTGAGTGGGAATAAATTTTACCTTGGCATCCTTCTTTTGCACATGGTCTCTGATGAAGTGATGTCTGACATCGATATGCTTAGTCCTTGAATGATGCACTGGATTCTTGGCCAAACTGATTATGCTAGTGTTGTCACAGAGGATTAGGACTTCTGGAAATTCCATTCCCAAATCCTTCAATTGATGCTTGAGCCATAGGACTTGAGCACAACAACTTGCAGCAGCAATATATTCAGCTTCTGTAGAGGATAAGGAAACACAATTTTGCTTCTTGCTGGCCCAAAAGATTAAAGATCCTCCAAGAAACTCACACTGCCCACTGGTACTTTTCCTATCAGTTTTATACCCAACATGGTCTAAATCTAAGTAGGCCATGAGGTACTCCTGAGTTCCCTTGGGATACCATAATCCCAGTTCCTGAGTCCTAACCAGATATCTCAAAATCCTCTTAACATATTTGTGATGTGATTCCTTTAGATTGGCTTGATATCTGGCACACATTCCCACAATAAATTGGATATCGGGTCTGCTGGCAGTCAAGTATAGGAGGAAACCAATCAGACCTCTGTATGTGGACTGATTGAAGTCTTTCCTATCTACATCAGCATCCAGTAAGGCTGTAGAGCTCATGGGTGTGTCTTCTTCTTTGGATAGATCCATCTCAAATGTCTTCAAGATCTCCTTAACATACTTAGTTTGAGAAATGAATATCCCATCTTTCTTCTGTTTAATTTAGAGCCCTAGGAAGAAGTTCAGTTCTCCCATCATGGACATTTCAAAGTCTCCCTGCATAGTCTTAGAAAATTCCTCACAGAGAGATTCATCAGTAGCACCAAAAATAATATCACCTACATAAATTTGTACAATAAGCATGCTATTCTTTTTGTGCAAAATAAATAGAGTAGTATCCACCTTTCCTCTTATAAAGCCTTTGTCTAACAAAAAATTACAAAGTCTTTCAATAATAGGATAGTTTGAAGGTTTAGGAACCAAGTCCCAAACTTGATTTCTTTCAAATTGATTGAGCTCTTCTTGCATAGCAACTATCTAGTCACAGTCTGTTAGTGCTTCTTCAATGCAAGAAGGTTCAATTTCAGAAATAAAGGCAAAGAAGTGCATTTCATTTTGAATCTAGTTCCTGGTCTTGACACCTCCACTAACATCACCAATTATTTGCTCAGGAGGATGAACTCTATGATGTCTCCGGGCTGAGGGACCGGCTAGTTCATCACGAGAATCATTCTCTTGGTCCTCTTAATCTGGTGATGATATTGGTTCTGCTGAGGATTTTGTCTTATTTGATAAATCGGATTTTTCTTCCTCAAGAGAATTTTGTTCAGAGTCAGTCATGGATTGACTCTTCAACAGTAGGAGTTCTTTTGTAGAAAACTCTATAGGACTTACTTCTGTTAGAATAACCAATGAAAATTCTAGGATCAGTTTTAGGGTCGAATTTACCTAAGTTTACCTTTCCATTGTTGTGGATGAAACATTTGAAACCAAAGACTTTGAGATGGCTTACATTGGGCTTTCTTCCTTTGTAAAGTTCATATGGAGTTTTATCCATTCCTTTTTGTATATAAGCTCTATTGGATATGTAGCATGCTGTACTCATTGCATCTAGCCAGAATACTTGAGATACTTTTCTTTCATTAAGCATTGTTATGGCCATTTCAGTGAGTACACGATTCTTCCTTTCCACCACTCCATTTTGTTGTGGTGTTCTGGGAGTTGAAAAGTTGTGATTTATGCCATTTTCTTCACAGAGCTCCAAGAAGTCTTGGTTCTCAAATTCCCCTTTATGATCTGTTCTAATTGAGCTGATCTTTTGCCCTTTTTCATTCTGCACTTTCTTAGCAAATAGATAAAAAGCATCAAAGGTTTCATGCTTAAAGGAAAGAAACATAATCCAAGTGAACCTTGAATAGTCATCCACAATTACAAGAGTGTATAGGCTTCCTCCTAGACTTTTCACTCTTGCTGGACCAACTAAATCCATATGGATCAGTTCCAGAGGTCTAGTGGTGGAGACCTCTGGAACTGATCCATATGGATTTAAAGGAGGACTTTTCACTCTTCCTTCTTAGGTTTAAAGGAGGACTTTGTTTGTTTCTCCTTTTGGCATGCTTCACACGATAACTCAGTTTTTACTTTCATGTTAGGTATGCCAATGACAAGATCCTTTTTGACTAGTTTATCTAATTGAGACATGTTCACATGAGCTAATCTTCTATGCCACAGCCAGCAGTTATGAAAATTACTTATAAAGCATTTTTCGGAGAATTGTTAGCTTAAATCAACAGTATACAAGTTACCATTCCTATTAGCTTTCAATCGGCACTTAAGATTAGATTTATCTATGGTTAATTCTTTCTTATCTACTATGAGGCATTCATTTGAATAAAACATTACCCAGTTACCTCTGTCAGTACTCTGACTGACACTTAGTAAATTGTGGCAGATACCTTCCATAAGATAAATATCTTTGACTGCCCCAATTTATCCTATTCCAACAATTTGTCCTGACTAGTTTTCTCCAAAGCTAACTTTGGCTCCATCTTTTATGATCAGATTGTCAAATTTCTCTGTCACTAGTCATGTGTCTTGAGCATCCACTATCTATGTACCAATTGTTGTTGTTGGATGCTTTAAGACAAACCTTCATAAACTAAACAGATTTAGGTACCCAAATTTCTTGGGTCCTTTGGGATTAGTTTGCTGCCTTAGGCCCAAATGGACTTTAGGCTGATGTGTCCCTTTGGGGACCCATTTGTATAATTCAGATCTACCATATTTCTTAGGATAGCAGGTAGATTCAGTATGTCCCTTTCTATTACAGAAATTACAAAATCTAAATGGGGATGAATATTTTGAAGCTTTTCTGAAAAACTTTAAGTAAGGTTTCTCTTTAGATGCTGACCTTCTTTCTTTCACGGACTTGGGTGTTGAGTCATAACCTATGCCAGTTTTTTCTCTGAAAACTTTTTGATTCATTAGCATAATCTCAAGAGCCTTAGTGCTCTTAGTAAATTTCTTCAAAATACCAGAGATCTTTTCATTTTCTTTTAAAAGTTTTTCGCAGCCCTTGCATTCAGAATTTTTATCCTATTGAGAAATAATTTTTGAAACTTGTACACGATCATATTCCTCAATTTTCTTTTCAAATTCCCTATTTTTCTTTCTTAAAACAATTATTTCTTTTACCAGTTTCACAAACTCTATGTGTAGTTTATTATGTGCATTTTGGAGTTCATGAAAAGATGAGTCAGAATGATATACCTCAGTGTCAGATTCCTCTTGAGCTACCAGGCAGAGTTTGGCTGCTTCCTCAGCATCACTAGCTTCTTCATCTGAGCTATCTCCCCATATTGAAGAGATATATGCTTTCTTCTTGCCCTGGAATCTCTCCTTCTTTTTCTCCTTCTCCTTAAATCTCTGAAGACTTGGACATTCTGACTTGAAATGTCCAGGCTTCTTACATTCATAGCATACAGGAGGATTTTTCTGGGGATCCCTTATATTGTTGTTGGAACCACCTCTCTGGAATCTTCTTCCATTTTTGAAGAACTTTCTAAATTTTCTGACCATAAAGGTCATCTCATCGTCATCTAGTTCTTCTTCTTCTTCCTCATCCTCATCTTCTCTTATTGGAGCTGAGAGGGCTAGATTCTTCTTCTTCTTGTATCCATACAGCTCTCTTTGGGTCTTAATTGTCCTTTCATACTAAGCCAAGTTTCCAAACAGAGCAATGATGGATCTCATAGATTCTCCTCTCATTTCTTGAATGGAAGTAGCTTTTATTTGCCATTCTGGTGTGAGGATCTTCAGGATTTTGGACACCTGCTCAGCTTCTGTGATTCTCTTCCCTAGTGCAGTGAGATTATTTATCAGATGTGTGAATCTGATCTCTAGTTCTCTAATAGGCTCTCCTTCTTCCATCTTGAAAAAATGAAATTCTGAGACTAGTTGCTCAGATCTCCTTACCTTGACTCCTGAAGTTCCTTCATGAGCAACTTCCAGAGCATCCCACATTTTTTTAGCAGTTTCTAGGACACAAACTCTGAAGTATTCTTTCTGATTGAGAGCACTCTGAATCACCAAGATAGCCTTACTGTTCAGCTTCATGTTGTCTTTGTCATCATTTGTGAACTCAGTAGGGAATTTAGGAACCCAAGCTCTATTTTCAGTCTTCATTGGTACAATATCTCCTTCTTCTATGATCTTCCAGAGGATGTACTCATTTGCCTTGATAAACGTTCTCATCTTCATCTTCCAGAATGTGTAATGTTCTCCATTGAAGCCTAGAGGTCTGTTGATTGAGCTTCCTTCTGGGAGAAGAATGTCATATCCTGCCATGATGGATCTTTGCTTCTCTGATCATTGGATCAATAAGTTCTAAGAAGACCAAGCTTTGATACCAAATGTAATTAGCAGGAATGCACAAGAGGGGGGTGAATTGTGCAATTTGAAATTTAAACTGAATGAGACAAGATTTATACTAGTTCAGCCCAAACTCTTGGCCTACGTCCAGTTCTCCAACTTTCAATTGGGTCCCACTAATTCCTCAAGATTCAAACAGGCTCTTGAATGCCTTTACAAGTGATCACTCAGTAAGAACTCCATCTTACAGATCACTCCCCTTTACAACTTGTAAGAATACAACCTTTCCTCTAGGATCCCACTATCCCAAGGAAATCACTCACAGATAAGCAATTCAGAAATACAACGCTTGCTCACACATTTGAGTTGATAAGATTATAGATTGAAGAACAATTAAGAGAACTTAGATTGAATTGATTGTAGAAGGAAATATGTAGTTGAATATCACTTAATGCTCTCTACTAACCAATTTCAACTTCAACGTTAGTACTAATCTTGTGTCTCTTGGTATATCTGATGTGAGACTAAGAGAGAGATGGAATTCTAGAGTTTGATGATGATTCTGAGTTTGATTTAATGCTCCAGAGTTGTTTTGATTTGCGTTCTCTCTTTCTTTCTCCTCTGATGTTCAGTGTACTGTGCTGGAATTTATGTAGCTATGTGTAACAGCTCTTTGTTTGTTTCTTTGTGTCCAACATAAACTACCTAAAATGGATGCAAGTGCAATGTCCAGATATAAAGTTAATTAATCATGAGAAAAGAAACAAATTTGAAAATTATCACAAGTCAATCGATTGCAGAATGCTCCAATCAATTGCTATCTCTGGCCTCCAATCGATTGCCTTCAGATTGCTACCTGTAACACTCGATTGATATGTTAGCTATCGGATAAAAACAAAGAGTGTCAATTGATTACAGTCTGATTACTCAGAGCAATTTTGTGCAACAATTGATTGCTCAGCCTTCCTATCGATTGATAGTTCCCAATCGATATGCAATCAATATCCCATCGATTGCAATGGTGATTCTCCACTCGATTGCAGGTATGTCCAATCAATTGCTTAATTTAGGTTTTGAGAAACACAAGTATTTTTTTAAGTTAAGTTCTCATGATCCTATAGTTTAAGTCATGTTTAGTTATTATCAAAATATAGAGTTTAACATATTAAAGCATTGCCCAGATCCAAACATTCCTCTTGTTCCAGTTCCTGACATGGTACCTGAAAGGGTGGGTCTTAGAGCCGGTAATACGGGTCGAAGCCCCTGGGCCAACCCGAAACCCGTAAAAAAAATATGGTTATGGGTTTGAAAAAATAGGGCCCATATTAAAATGGGTATTTTGGGCCCGAACCCGTCAAACCCGAGTCCGTGACGGGCTAACCCGTTAAACCCGTGGGCTAACCCGAACCCATTTTCCTTTTTTCTTTCTTTTTTTTATTTTAAAACAAAATCAAATTAAACCCTAATAGTCTAAAGTAATGCCATTCCCTTCCTGACTTCCTCACTTAGTCACTCACCTTCCTTTATCTCACTCTCATGTTGGAATAAATATCAGGTTGATCGTTTAACTATGGTAGAAAGAATTTAACTACACTTTATAAAAAACTCTACCATGGTTAAAAGAGAACAACATCACTTTATAAAACATTAACCATGATAGAAAAATGACAAGATATAATTTTTTAAAATACTATCATAGTTAAAATGGATTAACCTCGGTTGGAACATCCTGATTTTTAATTAGTATAATTTAAATAGCTTTAAGAAATAATTATTTATGATAAATAAGATTTATTGAATATTTACGATTTATTGAATATTTACTGGAGTAAATGCTATTTACCCAAAATCTGATTTGTTTAAGGGAAGGAGAATTAAATAATATATATATATATATATATTAAAATGTAGGAAAAAGAAAATAAAGGAAAAGGAATATACACACACATATTACGTGCTCCTCTGTTGTATATATGTATATATATTAAAAAAAATAGAGAGAGAGGCAGAAAAGAAGAATGTAAAGACTAAAAAAAAGAAAAATTAATAAAATACAGCGGCACTTTCTCTCTTTGCAGTCTAAAATTCTATCTTATAAGTTCAAATAGGTAATTAAGTCTACTTTTTTTCAGAAATTTTTTTCATGAAAGTTGTTATGTATAATTTTGTCTTTATAATTATGCCATTTTTGCACTGATTTGGATAAATTTTTGGGTTGGAATTTTGAGTATGTTTTGAGTTTTGATAATAGAAGATTATAGGGATATAGAGTTAAATTAGAAAATAATTTTCATCATTCAGATTTTTCATTTGATGACAGTAAGAATTTGAAATCATTTTTCTTATTAAAAGCTCTATGTTTTATGCTCTAGATGTTTTTTGAACCAATGAAACTTGGGATAAATAATTAATTTGAGATATGTAATGTACTATATATTAAAGTGCTGATATTGTGTAATGTGGAACAAACTGTAGATTTGTTGCTTAAGATTTTTGTTATAATAGAATTAATTTGATGATTAATTTATTAGGTAAATGAATTGTGTGGGTAATTGATGTGTAGGGATTTGTTGTATTTTGAAATATTTAAAGTTAAACAATATATTCTATGTTTTACTATCATTATTGTTATTTGTAATGTGTTAAAAGTTAAAACTTTGAATTTGAATTTATAATCTTATGTTGTATATTTGTATTATAATTATATTGTAAACCCCGGCCCTCGAGGGGCTCATTCGAAGAAAAGAAAAAAAGTGATAAAAAATGGTTTAAAAATGGGTTTTTTTGGGCCCGCCCGAAACCCGAACAATATGGTCCGGGCCGAAAAATCAGGCCCATATTCAAAACGGGTTTTGTTGGGCCCGGCCCGTTTTTTCACGGGTTTTTTTGGGCCCGGCTCGAACCCGACGGGCCCGCCCATATTACCAGCTCTAGTGGGTCTTAAGATGTTGTGTTGGACCGCAGGGTCGTTCCATGTCACAACAAGCCTATTACGCAAGTTTTGGTTCATTGGGCCGATGGTCTCCCAGAAGAAGCAACATGGGTGGATTGGGCTGAAATGGTTTGCTGTTATCCAGAGTTCATGGCAACTGCTAATCCTTGAGGACAAGGATGATGTTTAGCGGTTCAGCAACCAGACCCACCTTGTTATCATCATCAAGGCCTAGATTCAGAAGCAAAGAAAGGGCCTTTTCCTGAAGACCGTTATCACCAGAGTCAACGCAGTTAAGCACCGCAGACACAACCCCTGATTCAGTCAACCAACGGCGAAATACCGAGTCTTTCTGGGAAATCCAAATGAGTTGACTCAGCAATTCGATTTTGGGATCCCACGCCTCAAACCCTAGCCTCATCATCGTTCGTGTTTGTTCGGTAGTTAGGGTTTTTGCCCACCCTTGTTGCAAATTTTGGCTATTCTCATTCCTGATTGTTCCATTCTGTCACCAATAGAGGGTTTCTGACCTTTTCTTTTTTCCCAAATTTGTAATCCGTAGTAAAGTTGATGTTTCCTAATTTAATTATCTTTTCGTAAGTTTTCCTCTGGTGGCTTCGTTTCATCATCTTCCTGACTCTGTTTAGTCAGAATTCATAATAAAGTAAGCTTTTTTAAATCCTGGTCACTGAAATTGTAATGGGGGAAGAGACATCGGACGTGATGAACCTTGATTTGAATCTGGGTCCTGATCCAGAGCCAGATACCAATGAATCCAGAGCCAGCTGCCTTCAATCTGGGAAGCTCTGTTTGAAATTTGAGAACCAATTTCTACAGGATAATGTGGAGACATTCTATACTGAGAACTGTGGCTCTTCAGGTACTGTGATTGTGATATTATTACAATTGCATTGTTATTCTTGTTTGTTGAATATGCTAGACGCTTTTTCTTTGTTTTGATATGGGCTTTATGTCAAATTTCGAGTATGCATGCATTTGTTCACTCCTATGTTGCTTGTGTTCATTATTAGATCTGGGTTCGCAGTTTATTAGCCGTATAAGCATTAGTTCCCCCGAAGATAGTAATTTGGATTATGGTATAACTTTGATTTATTAAGAGGCGAATTTCACTTGCATAACTATGCACTCGTTTGAGTAAATTGGCTTATATTCATATTTTTGGGGCGTGAATTTAGCTATGGAAGAAATTAAATTTGTTTTTAAATATTTCACTACAATCATTTTGAACTGAAAAATTAAGATAAAACAAATTTTTATGCATGAAAAAGGCTCTGCTCCAACCCTTGGAGTATCAGCCCATGTGTTTAGTGCTGCTACTTGGTTCTGCATCAATTTTCTTAATTTTAATCAATTTTACTTGGTTCTGTATCAATTTCACAAATACTATTAGTGATTTTTAGTTTCTGACAGCCTTTTATGTGTTTAGTGATTTTTACTTGGTTCTGCACATACATACTTGGTTCAGATAAAGTTGACATTCAAATCCCAGGTGAGATGTTTTAAAGTTCACAATTGCTTAGCATAATAGAACATAGACTATTTGACATCTTTCATTGCCATTTATGAGCAGAGCAGTGGAGACTTTGGTGCTGCAATATCTGGGGCAAATAAATTGCAATGCCAACAAGTGCTTGAAGAGATAGATGTGAGTAAATTTTGGTGAAACTCTAACTTGATGAAATGTAGACTGCATCAAAATATTTTTTGACTAAATTTGTGCAACTGATTCTGTACATTTTTCCTGCTGGTTTTTTGCTATCAAATTGCTGTCAATTCGCTGTCATATTACTGCATTTTTGCTGCATTCTTGCAGCTGTCATGGTGGTGATATTGCTGCTTTGTTTGGCGTGCTGGTTGTTGCTGCTATTTTTGCTATTAGTTTGCTGCTGCATTGTGCCCAAAATTGTTGCAAAATCTCAGTCCATTTTGCTGCAATTCGCTACTGTCATGTGTTGTTTGTTGCAGTAGAATTTGAGCTTGTTTTACAGAATGTTGTGGTTGTCAGAGATTAGTTAACTTGGTCTACTGAAAGTAACTAATTTTTGCTTAATACAATCCATTTATAGATTTGATTTGATTCAAGATGTTCACATTTGCATCAAGGCTCCTTTCTTAATGTTTCTGTATCCTTGTGAAGAGGGTTTAGTTTCATTGGGAATATTCTTAGGATTGCAGTGGCTGCCATTTGACTGTGTAGATTTTTTCTATTGTCATTTGAACATCTTGAATCTGTATGCTACAAGGGACTTGTGCAACTACTGTGAATGGGCAAACTTGTTGCTTAATTGAACCATTTTGACACTCGTGCTGCAGGGTTACTCTAATAATCTTGCGGATTAATTGAACCCGTGTAGTGTGGTCTAAACTTCCACTTTTCTCTGATCCTTTGTTTGTTAAAATTGGTGAAGCTTTTATCAGGCAGCAAATCAAAGGTATGTATGACGTCCTACCTCTTTTCTTCCTTATTTTATGCTGCCTTAGTAATTAATAATGTTAGCCAGCATATATCTTAGATCTTGGAGCTGCTGTATATGAAGCAATGTCCAAAGCTGATAAGGATGTTGTTAATGCAGGTATGCATCAAATAACTGGGGATCTCACCTTTTTCTACTGTAAAAGCATATTAATTTACGAAGTTTGGTAGACTAGATAATTTAAATTTTAGTAGTTTCTACTATGGTACTCATTAATGGTTGCGTACATAATTTTTCACTCAAATAGCGCAGGAGGTTCTCTGTGCCTCTGTTCATCCTCAAAGTCTTTGGAAACTTGAATCAAAACTTGAATGATTCAAGTTTTCCCTTCAGCTATTGCTTACTTAGCCCTTATTCCCGCTAGGTATGATTTTGATCTAATGCCTCTTGATTTAATTTAGTGGTTTTGAATTTTGGCTTCTGATTTAACTGATGATAAGCTTGCTTTTAATTTTCAGCATTCTATTCCTTTATTTATATCACTTTGATAGCTGATATCATATAAATTCCTAATCTTTTGTTATAAAGCAATGGAAACTAAGATACTTGTGTGAAGCCTGGATTGTTAATTTGTTGTCTTTTTGCTTCTTACAACAATATAGTTCTTTTGGAAATTTTTGCATTGTTTGTAATTTGTGCCATGTTCACATGAATGTATTTGAGACATTGTCCTGATCATGAATTTGATTCTGTCTGTTTGTGCTTTCTGTTACGGTTGATTTGGTTGGCCATTTGTTTTGGGTTGAATCTGAATTGTTGGTGTGTTAGCTTGGTGCTGTGTGTACTGCTGCATTTTATGGACTGTTTTGCTGCTCTTGAATTTTATGTGTTAATTGTCTGGGATTTCAAGCTAATACAGTGAAGTTTAGTTGCTTGGAACTTTCTTTTTCACTCTTGTTGGACTTTACAAATCTGGTTGGTTTTGGTTCAGATTTTGCTATCATATGTGCTAATGTTCTTTTGTTGCATAATCTGATTTGTTGGTGCAACATTGCAGACATTTTGTTCTGTTTCTGATCTATAAATCCGCAGGAAGAGCCAAAGGAAACTGGGAGCATGAAATTTTTCTTTTTAGTTGATTTCTAAAATGTTTAGTAAACTTACATGTTTTAATTTACCTAATTGTCCATTTTTCTTTCTAATTTATTTAGTTGTTTATTTTTCTTTAAGTATATAGTAAGTACCTTGTGATATATAGTAATTAGTTAATTAGAATGCTTGCTTTAAATGTATTTGATCTCTAGAAAAATGGCTTTTGGTGTATATATGTATCAGAAATGTATGTAATTTTTGAACTGCAGACATGGGATAGTATTATAAATTAAAAGTATTTTTTTTAAAAAAAAAAAACTATTGCTGCGATAGGCCTACCTATTACGGCACCTAACAAGCGCCGTGATAGGCCTAAAGACCAATCGCCACGATTAAGCCCAAATAAGTGTCATTATAGGCCTTTTGTGTAGTAGTGCTATATTTTATACCAGAAAGATGACAATGAATTCTAATTATAAGGCCCATTAATCCATGTTATAGGAAAATATCCCTAACAAACAAATTTAAATAGATATTTATTGCTAATATTGATCTAATATCCAAAAATCACTGTATCATATACACTAACAAATAATCTATCAATTTGTTAGAACGAAGGAAGGAAGTAAGAAAGTACATGAATGAGATTTCTAAGAGCTTTTATTGGAGCATAACTTACAAATTTAATGAAAGTTTTTTTAATACAACAAGACGCATGTAAGAGATACTTATAACATCATAGGAAAAATCCCACAAAAACCCCATTTGAATGGAAAAAGATGAGCTACTCCATTAAATCTGAGAAATTCCAAATTAGACTCAGAAGGAATATGAGATTTTTATATGTTACCAAAATATAAAAATTCCCTCAACATAATAAGAAAGAAAAAGGCTTTAAGGATATAGGTTGTGAAATGTAAACATATTGTTAGTAATGTGTACGATAAAGTTGGAAACACCTACCTTAAACTTATGAACGCTATAGTACTAAGGGGATTTTCAACCTATGAATTGTCAAATCCAAATGTAAAAGGTTTTGACTTGCAAATTGTTAACATGAATTTGAATATTCTCAGGTTGAACTTGTGAACACTAATATAAGAGGATTTCCAAACATGTATCTTGTCAATTCCTAATGAAAGTTGGTGTTGTAGATTCTTAACATGAAGTTTAAAATCATTATAATGAGGTTGAAAGTTCCAATATTGAACTTGTGAAAATTAGTATAAAGGGATTTCCAAACTTATGCCTTGCAAATTCCTAATGGAAAAAGTTAGAATTGTGAATTGTTAACATAAAGTTGAAAATCGTTATGATTAGGTTGAAAATTATTATATTAAACTTGTGAATTCTAGTATAAGGGGATCTCCCAACTTATGCTTTGCCAATTATTACTGGAAATAGTTAGAGTTGTGAATTGTCAACATGATCTTGAAAATTGTTATGATCATGTTGAATATGCGCTTTAAGTTATTGGAGTTTTGTATTGTTAACATGAACTTAAAATATTATATATCTTGTTGTTAGTTCTCAATTCATGTCAACTTTTTTATAATCGAGAAATTTATATAGTTTTTAATAATTAGAAAGCTTATGTGAGATGAGCCTGTAAAATTCACCTTCTAATGCCCAATTAAGTAACCAAATTTTTTTTTCTTAAACCATCATTTTGATGCTGACTATAATAAGAAAAAAGGTTTTCACTTACTAAAATAACTATTATAGCTAGAAAAAGGTTTGACTTATAAACTTCTTTTCCAAATTCAAATTGATGTGACCTATATATCTAATAGGAAGGAATTTCCCAAAATAAATTAAGAAAAGCTATTATCATAGATAGGAAATGCTTTCCCAAATTACAAGTGGTTTATTCATATATAATAGAAAAATATTTTTTCTAAAACATTCGAAACCCTATTTTGGATATAAAAATGCTTCTAATACATTTAAAGACTAACCATGTTAGAAAAGATGAATGCTAACATGGTTATTAGAAATTTACTTCTTAAAGTAGTCTAACCGTCTTAAAGTAGTTTAACCAAACTATATTAGAAAAAGAATTTAATTACAAATTTAGTTAGAAAAGAAACTTTCTTAAAACATTTTTGAAAGATTTACCATGTTACAAAAAGGTATAACCTAACATGATAATTAAAATGAATATCATAAATACAAAAACAACCTTTCTCTTTTTGAAACTTTAGAACCCCAACAATTCAAGCATAGGCATGTCATTCCACTTTCCAAATTCTTTTACACACTACACAATCTTATCATTCATCAACTATTAACAACACATTTAGCTTCCCAAGATCCATGTAACCTACCAAGGGAGCATCCCACATGCATGTGATATCACTTTATACATTCATTTATACACATCACATTGGCCTCAAGCCATATGCCAGAAAGGATTGGACTCAGAACATGGTTACATCACAAAAAAGCCTTACCATCCAAAACCTCCATATATGTAGCCATCATCAAATGCTGGAAACACCATTAGATAATAATCATACCTAGAGGCCTCCAGCCTATAACTAGCAATCAACATTATAATCATAAACAATTATCCCAAAATATAACTTTCAATTTAAATATGTAGAAGCTAAAGAGATGCCTTGGGTTTGGCAATATACAAAATACATACATCAGTCATTGGAATAATTTTAATAAATATTTTACTTTAAATTAAAAATTTTAATAATATTGTTGTGATTGTAACGCCTGGAATTTTCATACTATACTATAACATTTTAATTGAATTATAACCACTTTTTAATGTCAGAAGCCCAAAAATACGAATAAATTTAAAACTTTTCTTTTAAAGTATTAGACCAACCCTCTATTGGTTGGAATGGGCTTTTCAGACAAATTGAAATAACTTAAATCTCTTTATAAAATAAAGTGGTTAATAAAACAATTAAAAGTACACTAACTCTCTTAAGGGAGTCTATTCATAATTCATAATACTTAGGAAATTTAAATCTCTAAATAATTTATACAATTCTAATTTCTATACTTTCTACTTTTAATTTAATAATTTAAATTTTACAACATATACAAATAACCCTATTAAAATATTTACCGCCTCTTGCTTTCCAAATTAAAATCCTAATTTCTTAGATTCCATATCTTTGCATACCAAACATAATTTATAAAGTCCCTTTATTTAATTCTAAAACTCCAATCAGTTCCATTCCACTTGACCTTCAAAAGAAAATATGAGCCATCACCTTCAAATAATATCCAAGAGCTCAACTCAATGATCAATCAACAAATTGTAAAACATTGTGTCTAAGCTAACCAGTCTCAAATCCTGTATACCTGCACACTAAGCTACCCACCTTCAAATATCTTCACCAACAAGTCCTCAAACACACTTTCAACCTTCAACTCACCCATTATAATTCATATGTTCCTCAAACCAAACTCATTAAATAATCTAAAACTTGATTTCCTAATTTGAAAACTACATGCATCATAATCCCAATCAGATTCAATCATAATTCATCCATTAAAATTCCTTGTCTCCACTAACCATATCATCATCAAAACAGCTCCAATCTTAACTAACAACAATTTGTCCCTAGCAAAGGTTTTAATCATGCTATCATCATTCACCCGTCCTTCCTTACAAGCCTCTACATCAACTTTAGATTCAATTAATAGTTATAGAACCTCCCAATAATTTTGTATAATTAAATACTAAGCCCACCTAAAACACCTCTTTTACAAGCTTCCAACTCTAAACTTTTCAACATAAATCCTCATAACATAGATCATGGAGAGAACGTAAATTTTGAAGCTATAAACCTCCAACCACCCTTCCAAAACTGAAATAATAAATATTTATACATCCCAATCAATTCAAAGCTTTAAAGAATACATTCTAAGACATAATCCTTTATACTTCTAAAATTTTGGTTTAGGTCTATGTTCTTCAATTCCTCTATATCCCTTGAGATTTAATTCCTCCAAATTCAGGATCTAAATCTCCTCTATGTCAATTCCAACTTAAATCTTTATCGTAATAATTTAACTCTCAAACAGAACTTTGAAGCCAGCCAACACATAACAATTAACAAGAACTAGAACCTAAAAACTTAAAACAAACATCAATAACAACTTATACTCCTTTGAACTCTTTACAAGTCCAAATCATTTTAAAGAAACTTAATCATAGATTTCATCTTCATACAATCATAGCTTATGTACAGAAATTAAGCAAAAGTAAAGTGCCAAAATTCTCAAAATTCTGCCCCTAAGTCCCACGGCCAGACCAAGAACAGCGAAGCAGAGGAAGTAATACTCAATCAACAGCCATCAATCACAATAACCCTTACCCTTTCATCATCAGCCAAAACAAAGAACTAAACCATTATCAGCAATCACCAGAAGTCAGTGGCTCAGAAACGAAATTCGAAGAAACAGGGGAAATAATAACAAGAAATCTGACAGAACTGAGAAGAAGAGGGAAAAATACCAAATTCATCCAGAACTAAAAATTTCAACATGCAAGACATATCTCATTGCCTCCTAACACTAAATTTATTGCTTCATAAATTTTGGCTTCCTTGAACCCGCCGGATTTGAATGAAACAGAGGAAGAAGAAGAAATTTTCTAAAAATTTCAAACTTCAGAAAATCAGCATATAAGGCACTCTATGCATTCAAACTCACTCCTAATCAGGTTTAATCAAGATTTGAACTAATTATTGCCAAAGAACAAACAATAGCAGCGTCGGATGAACAGTGCACAGGCAAAGGAATTCGGGGAAAAACTTATAAATCCTACTTCCTTACTCGAATTCGTTCACAAGGGTTATTAATCAGATCCTAAGCTTCGTTTTTTTATGAATTTGAAGGATTTACAACCCCTAAGACCCAATTAATCCCTTCCCTCAGACTCACTCGAAATCAAACCGGGGAAGAGAGGAAAACAAAAGGAAGAAGATCACCGAAGGTGTACCTCAGCTTCTGGAACGTTTCCCCTCAGTTTCCGCCGCTGACCGTCGCCGTTCTCGCCGTCGATAGCCGCTGATGCCGTCGAAGAATGCAGAGAGAAGTGAAGGAGAGAGGGCTCGGGAGGGAGAATGAGGTATGTGTGTGTATATGTGTGTGTTTGGCAGAGGAAGAGGGAGTATTTTAAATAAATTAAAATAAGGAGGTGGAAGAATTGAGAAGGCCACGTGTAGCTCATAGGGTAAAAGAGGATACTGATATTTTTTTTTTGCAGGTATTTTACTATCCTACCCTTTCCTTTTTAATTGGGGATATTTTCAACTAGGGGTAGATATTGTCTTTTTCATTTCCTATTTTCTATTTCCTTTTCAAATCATAATTTTATTTACAATTATCTTTTAGAAATATACCTAAATCTGTCCCCAAAATAATTTATCTAGATATGCTTAAATTTCTAAATTTACTTATAAGACTTTTTAAATATCAAGCAATACCTCAGAATTCTAAATATTCCCTTGTTTAAATTAATCTTCTAACTATTTTTCCTTAACTAGTAAAGAAATTAAACTTTAAAAATTATTAAAAATACAGCTAATCTCATAAATTTATTTATAAGACTGTTTAATTGTTATATGCTGTCCCAAGACTTTAAATAAGCCCTTATTATCTCTTTTCTCCAATTTAAGTTTTATCTCCTAATTATTTCTCTTTATTCCTTAAAGAAAATAAACCTTAAAATTATTAAAAATGCCTAAAACATCATAAATTTATTTTCAATGCTTTTTAATATTTAGTCAAATTTCAAAAATTCTAAAAATTTCCTTTTTCCTATTTTCTGAAATTTGGGATGTTATAGTGATCTTCCAATCCTCCTAATTGATTGCATTAAGAGTGTTTAGACAAAATTAATACTTACATTTTGATTTCGAATATCCTATGATATAATTGAATGAAATAATTTTTTAATTTGTTAATTAAATTTCAGTTTGTAAAGAGTGGAAGGGAAGGGAAGAGAGAGGAGAGAGAAAGTGGGGTGTGAGAGAAAGAAACAGCTGAGATATAGGGGGTTAATATGGTAATATAAAATATTTATTTTAATTTTTAGTCCTTCTAAATCATTATTTTTCAAAAGGTCCTTAGGATTAATTAACTTTTTCCTTGATCCCTCTCCATAATTTTCCCAAAAAAATTAAGAGAATAGTTACATATTCTAAGAGTACCCCATTATCTCTACTTTATCCAATGAAAACAACTCAGATTATTTTGATTTTACTTGGATGATGACTCATCCGAAATAATTCAAAATTTACGCACTTTGAAGAAAAATATTAGATGATAATTTTTTTCTTTTTATTTATTTAAAACATTCATAATCCAATTAGGATTAAAATAATCTTCATTGTTATGTTTCCATTAGATAGAATACAGATGACGTGGTACTCTTAGAGTATGTAAGTATTTCTCAAAAATTAATTACTTATAAGGACCTTTAAAAAATAATTACTTTTTCTCTCCCTCCCTTCCTCCCTCTGTGTTGAGTCCAGCATTGGCAGCTACTGAACCCACCATGTTGGGCACCCCAGGGGCCCATCTCTGGGTCACCCCGGTATTGACAAGCCCAACTCAGGTATTGTAGCTCGGTTGGGGGCCGCTCTCGCAGACCCGACCCAATGCTGCAGCATTTGTGGGAGGAGGCCGTGTCATTGGCGCACCCACGGGTTCGATCTCCCAACCAAGCACTTTATAGGCATTCTAGGTGCCTTGCTTATCACCACTTGAGCTGCGCCAATGACACGGCCTCCTCCCACAAATGCTGCAGCATTGGGTCGGGTTTGCTAGAGCGGCCCCCAACCGAGCTACAATACCTGAGTTGGGCTTGCCAATACCGGGGTGACCCAGAGATGGGCCCCTGGGGTGCCCAACATGGTGGGTTCAGTAGCTGCCAATGCTGGACTCAACAAAAAGGCGCTTTTTGAGGGGAGCACAGCAGTATACTATACTCCCCAAATGGGCCCTCGCTGCCACGGTACTGGGCCCCACATTACCAGAAGTCCAAGGCAGCTCTCGCATGCCCGATCCCATGCTGCAGTATTTGGGAGGAGGCCGTGTCATTGGCGCACCCCTGGGATTCGAAGTCGAGATGTAACATCCTAAAAATCTAATTGAGGATTAGTGGGTTAGGTAGGAATTGATTTATAAGAAATTATGGATTATGAGAATATTTGAAGGATTTTGAGGTATTTTTGAGGATTTTAAAGGCCTAGTTTTTCCCTTATTTGGAGGATAATAATTTTGGGGAAATTATTTTTAGACTCAAAAGAGGTTATTGTGGGAGTAAATAAATAAAATATATTATAGGGAAAATTTTGAAAGTGAAAAGAAAATTTTTAAGCCCAAAATAAATATCTTATTTGAAAATTTAGGGCCTAATAGTGCAATTTTCCTTTTCTCTCATTCAATAATTCATTTCTTTACTCTCCTGTACGCATGTGAATCAGCCTCAGCAATAATTCCTCACTCAAGTCAATTCTCTTTTTCTTCCTTTCACCCTTAAACTCTCTTTTTCCCTTTATTTTAATATATATTCCTATTCTATTAAATTTTTTTAATTTTTCCTCTATGAACAAACACACACACCCCACCCGTGAATGCCCCTGCTTCCTCGTGACTTTCCTCTCCTCTCTTCTCTCTCTCTTTTGTTTATATATATTACTCCCTCACCGTCACCCACATTCATTTCTCTCTCTTTCTTGCAAGCTCTCTCTCTCACGTCTCGCTCTCTCTTTCTCGCCTTCTTTCCACCGCCCAACCACCACCGTTGGCAGAAACCACCATCCAACGCTACCATTCTTCCTCTCTCACTTCCTACTTCCTTCCTCTACTTGATTTTGTTTCGATCCGTGCCTAAATAAGGAGATAAAAATAGCCCTTTGCCGGACCTATCGGAGCTCTCCGGCGCCGGAACAGTGGTTTTTCCGGTCAACTAAGTACATTTTTGGAATCCCGTAAGTCTCCTCTACATCCCTATGTCTTTAGTTTTTCGTTTTGCTATACTTGAAAAATTAGGCCTTGTCTAAATTGGTATTTCTGGGAGTTCTAAGCTTAATAAATTGAACATTGGACTTTGATTATGAGTTTCTCTGAGTAGATTTTTCATTGTTGGAGGTTTTCTTAATTATTGAGAATTTTTGGATTTTTGGATATATTAAAAACAGGGCTTTTGATGATCTGAGGTGTCTATAGTTAAATTAATAATTTTTGGATGTTTATTAAGGTTTGGGAAAATAAATTATGAATTAAAGAATGGATTTTTGAGGTTGAGAAATAATTTAGGGATGTAAGGTTTAATTTTAGGCTTGAATTTTTATAAATAGTTATTGGAAAGATAAATAATTTTGGATATATGTATAAATGGAATAGAGATAAATTCTAGATATAGAAGGGAGAATAAATGTTAAATAGAAATTTAAAATAAGTAAGGGCAAAGAAAGGGTAGTAAGTAATTTATTTTCCAACATGTAAAATTGTTGGATAAATAATTAATTGTGGTTGTATGTATGGTTGTGTAGTGCTTGAATTGCACTAAGTTAGCACGGGGAGCTGCACTATTGTGAGATTGGTGCCAGCTATCAGGTAACCGCTTTCTGCTTGTTTATGTGTGTGTGTAGTGTTAGTAAGAAATTTGAAATATTATTATTTGAAAATTATGATGTTATATGGAGATGAGATTTTGAATCACCATTGAGATATGATTATCAATTGATGATTGATGGGATATGAAAATGAGATCTTAGAATATTAATACTTTTATAATAAATGTCCTGTGGAGTATTATTTTGAAATGGCATAAATTTGTGATGTGAAATATTTGAAACGGAAATATATGTGGTTTTGGAAATTATTTAATATATGTATATTATGAAAATACTGGAAGGCCTGGTGCCTGATTGTGGTGTTGCATATCTATGTGTTGAATGTGAGAAATTATTTGGGTATGTGACACCGGTGAATTGGAAATTGTGCCATCACGTGATGAGGTACCCTGTTGCGCCACAGGGACTAATTGATATATTATGAGAAATAAAGGAGAGAAAGACGAAAGAGGGGATATCGCCCCTCACGGATTCAGAAAGGACTGGGATCCTTCTAATCCGTGGTGCGGTTCAGGGAGGGTAGAAAGTCCCTCGTGAACTGTACCGTGGTGATCAGGGGCGGGTGGAAGGTCCCGACTGGTCCCACGTGTTTTCCCAATGTTTCTAGTAAGATTCGTTTGGGTTGATTGTAATTATCAATGATATATATACTATTCTTGAGGATGAATTGTGATGGGTTATTCCACAATTATAAACGATGAAAAGAGATTTTGGGAATAAGACATGCATTATATGTGAATACCGGAGCATGTTTCTGAATTGATATATATATATATATGTATTCCACTGGACACCTTGCTAGAACACACCACACATAGATGAGTAGTCAGTGGTTGCGTTTTGGGGCTATCCCCCGTTGATCTCACTTTTGCAGGTCCTAGGAGCGGTACGGTATAGACGGTCAAGGGAAGGATCCGGGAACTTCTCACTGATATCGTGAGATGTTCTGGACCAGAAGGAAAGAAGGTATTGCCACATTTAGGATCATATTTTGTATAATGCTTCCGCTGAACCTTGCTATTATTCTGGGGGAAAATTATTGAATAATACCTATTATGGTATGGTATTTTGTGGATGATGTGTGGAGATTAATCATGGATAATGAAATTTTCTGTGATTGTACTGGGGAGAAAATTATATTGTGATGACGGAGATTGGAGTTGAGGTTTGAATTAAAAACATAATATCTAAATATTATGGAAATTCTTTTTCTAACTATGTTAGTTATTTTACTGAGCAAATTCCTTTTCCTAACATAGTTAGCACTATAAGCGATTTAAAGTTTAATTGTGAGTGGTTAATTTTGGGATTTGGAGGTAAATGTTACACGAGACCTCGGGCTATCATCCCCCTTAAGGGGATGGCCTTCACCACTTGAGCGCTCAAGTGATGAAGGCCATCCCCTTAAGGGGGATGATAGCCGGAGGTCTCGACTTCGAATCCCAGGGGTGCGCCAATGACACGGCCTCCTCCCCAAATGCTGCAGCATGGGATCGGGCATGCGAGAGCTGCCTTGGACTTCTGGTAATGTGGGGCCCAGTACCGTGGCAGCGGGGGCCCATTTGGGGAGTATAGTATACTGCTATGCTCCCCTCAAAAAGCGCCTTTTTGTTGAGTCCAGCATTGGCAGCTACTGAACCCACCATGTTGGGCACCCTAGGGGCCCATCTCTGGGTCACCCCGGTATTGGCAAGCCCAACTCAGGTATTGTAGCTCGGTTGGGGGCCGCTCTAGCAAACCCGACCCAATGCTGCAGCATTTGTGGGAGGAGGCCGTGTCATTGGCGCAGCTCAAGTGGTGATAAGCAAGGCACCTAGAATGCCTATAAAGTGCTTGGTTGGGAGATCGAACCCGTGGGTGCGCCAATGACACGGCCTCCTCCCACAAATGCTGCAGCATTGGGTCGGGTCTGTGAGAGCGGCCCCCAACCGAGCTACAATACCTGAGTTGGGCTTGCCAATACCGGGGTGACCCAGAGATGGGCCCCTGGGGTGCCCAACATGGTGGGTTCAGTAGCTGCCAATGCTGGACTCAACACTCTGGTAAACCCTATATTCCCATACTTCCTTCTTCTTAATGTTTGCAGAAATCTTCCCTTTCCCTCTCAAAGCCAGGAAATAACTAAATAAAAAACATTTAAAGGTTTAACGCTGCATTCATACCATTTTCTACTTGAAACTCTTGATTGTGATTCATATAGGTAATTCTCCTACTATTTTTTTTCTTGTACTATTTTCTGAATAATAGGGCATATGATCGAACAAATCTACATGAAACATGAAAAACAAAATTTCATTTTATAAACAAATATTTAAAAGAAAAAACGAGCGTACATCGGTACATGCATTAGACATCATGATATTTTCAAGGAGTGATTAATATTTTTTCTTGTTCCCTCTCCCTAATTTTTCCTTTTTATAATGAATTAGATATCATGATATTTTCAAAATTAGAAGGAAAAATAATAAATTTGTTGAATTACCATTTTTTTAAAATATTCAAATTTTGTTTTTCTACCAATTTCAAACCACAAATCTGTATATTTTGAATTATTCTTTTCCTGTTGCTTAAACCCTCATTTTTGGATATTTTTTCAAACTTTACCATTAACTAATTAATAGCTTCTCCTAGCAATCTCCTTATCTTATGTTGGATTTTTTCTATATTGAATTAGACATTAAAAAAATTTTAAGCTAAAATTTTTTCTCATGCGATGTACGAGAAGTATATTAATATCTTAATTATTACTAATATTTTATAATAACTACAATTAATAACATCTCATAATGTCTAGTTGTATTAACATATAATTAAGGATGATCAAAAATAACAATTCACATGATAACCATCTATCAATAAAACATACTTATTATTTTCCAATAACCATTTATTTAATAAAACCCAAACTCATGTGCAATTCGATCTTTAACCGATAAAATAGGTCAAATGGTTGGGAATTGAGATGTTTAATTTAATCAGTTATGTGTATCAAATTCATAATACATTTTAAAAAACAATAATTATTTCTTGTTCTTATTAAAAAGATATTAGGTTTTTATCATGTTATTTTAATATAATTTACTATTATGAGATATTATTAATTTGAATATTAATAGGTCAACAAAAAATATTTCAAATTTTCAAAATACAATTAATCATTATAAAATGTTATTAATTAGAATATTTATATATTTCTCACAATGAGACAATTCTAGTTAACTATAAAATACAAGATCAACAAAAACATATCACCATCAATAATAGATCATATTAAAAATGAAGCTCCGGTAACGGCAAATGAAGATTAAATAAAAATTAAGTACTTCAATAAATATTCAGAAAATGAAACAACTTTTTCCTCCCCTATAACGAAGCTACTAAAATATTAATAGGAATTAACAAATTCCCTCTTTTCTAGTAAACATAAGCTCTCTTTGAAATTGCGAAAGAAAAGAGCGAGAGAGTTTTGCATGTCTCCCACCACATGCTTGGTTGAAGTTATTGGATTGTACCTAAAAAGTTTCCCGCCACTATTTAATATGACATCACCATTATGATTTATACCCAATAAGTGTGGAGTTATCTCGTTTGTTGTGATCGAGAAAATATTTGTCCATGACTCAGGGTTTCCATACTCTTTCATAATCCACAAGGATAGAAAATGAGGCGGTCTTCCATAATCCACAAGCAACTCATTCAATTGGATGATAGCAAGCAAATCTCCTTTCGTGTAGATATTAAAGCGACCAACATTTGTGTCGAGACCCTTTGGAAAGGGTATCTGCCCTATCTCTTCAGATGTCATATCAAAAGTAATTATAAATTTTTTCCCATGCGATGACGACGTGAGCCTACCAATCCAATGAATCACGCCATTCAAGCATACTGACCCAGAATAAGTGTCCCATGAAGGAGGGACACTGCAACTGAGACGTTTCCAAGACCACGAGACATACGAAAAAACCCAGATTGAATCAATCTGATTAGTTATATGATCATAACCAAAGTACGGGACCTTAAAGTCATTGCTTCTATGATCAAAACCAAAACCGGTCCTTATCTTACCAACCATGTTACCAGCCATGGGAAGGGGAAGCCAAGCATACTTTCGAATAATTGGATTCCAAAGCATGAATCTTAAAGGTGGTTTGGTGGAAAGACACACTAAACCATTGCTCATCCCTATCATTAGCCTGGCTTCAAAACGGTCATCAAAATTCACTATTTTGCGAATAAAATCGAGTTGATCATTATACAAATGCAGTGAATATGTGACCTGATGAGATACTTTAATGGTGATTACCCCATCATCACCTACTTCTCTTTCGTTGTTGCTGCTAATTCTAGCCATCAGGATTTGGTTTCTGGAATCAAAACACTGTTTTGAGCTGAGGGATATGAATTGAGAACTAATAATGAAGTTATTCCAATCCCTACAAACGAAGGCACATCGAAATAGACTTTCAACATCTAGTTTGAGCAGAATATCTTCAAATATTTGGGGAGGGATAGAAGAGAAGTCGCCATTTGAGACTCTGCGTTTTGCGTTATGCATGGTATCTGATAGGAAGAAGGCACTGACGACGAAGAGAAGAAGTAAAGAAAATTATATAGGGCTTTCTTATATTTAGTTTCTGATCAAATCTAAATATAATCTATCCTTTTATCATTATCCATATTTTCAAATCAAATTTAAATTAGATTATTTTAAAAGTCAGTTAAAATTCTAGGGAGATTCAATTAGATGGGGCAGGTATCTTAAAGATTATATAATATATTCAACAAACCTATTTTTTTTTATAATATATTCATAAAAAAACCTATATTTTTTACCAATTTAGTTTTAATTTTGAATTTTCAATCTTTCTATCTATTTTTTTTTTTGTAATTGAACGTGGTTGTAGTTTATATATATAACTATTCATTTACTACATATATATACTACAAAAGAAGACTTTTATGCATGGTATCTGATAGGAAGAAGGCACTGATCGCGAAAGGAAGAAGTAAAGAAAAATATAAAGCCTTCTGCCTGATATGGCGCCGAACAGGCCTCACAATTAAAGAAAATGTAGGTTGTGAGAAATTCCAGATCAGAGGGCTTTCTTTTGGCTTTTGCAGACCTTTTATTTTATGTTTTAGTATCTTATTTTTTCTTATTATAATGAAATAATATATTATTATTTGAAAAAAAAACAAAAGAAATTTCAGATCCGAAAGAGAAGAGGTTGAGATAAAAAGGGGGAGAGAGAAAATAACATAAGGGTGTATATATAAGGGGGGGGGGGGGAGAATAACATAAGGGTGTGTATGTAAAATGAACGAATTCATAAATGTAACATCCTATTTTTACTGCTAAATTGAGAGAGAATAACATAAGGGTATATATGTAAAATCAACGAATTCATAAATATAACATCCTATTTTTACTGCTAAATTGAGAGAGAATAACATAAGGGTATATATGTAAAATCAACGAATTCATAATATAATGTAACATCCTATTTTTACTGCTAAATTGAGTGAGAATAACATAAGGGTATATATGTAAAATCAACGAATTCATAAATGTAACATCCTATTTTTACTGCTAAATTGAGAGAGAATAACATAAGGGTATATATATAAATATATATGTAAAATCAACAAATTCATAAATGTAACATCCTATTTTTACTGCTAAATTCAAGGAAATAAAATCATGAAAAAGAATTATTTTATAATAGTATTAATAAATTTGAATAAAATAGTCAAATATAGTCTAATAAATCGTGGGTAGAGTTAGATTTATATAAACATAACCAAATTGATTGAGGATAATTAGATTTATATAAATATAAAGATATATTTATAGATAATTCTACTTATAAAAAGTTTAATATATATAGATAAAGATAGATAGATAAAAAAATTGTTAATAAAGAAAACAATTTATATAAATAAAGAAAACAATTTATATATATACACATGTATAACAAACCTCCGTGATTTGTTCATGCCGTTCAAATTCAAAATTAGATAAAGAAAATAAAAAAAGAAACACAAATATATTTGTGTATGTAAAATCTATCTGCACGTTCAAGGGTATTAAATACCCACGTGATTCCTTATTTCATTCAATAAAGATTAAAATAATAATAGTATACTCCTTTTGCTCCTAATTATGAGGTCAAGTTGATTTTTTTTAGAAAAAATAAGGATGTAAAATAAATTATTTTAAATTGTTTATATTTATCTTTTTTTCCTCAACCAATTTATTTTACTTATAAGTTAACCTATAATCTAATTACATATAACATATTTTACAATTTAGTGGTATAATTTACTTCCTTAATCTCCACAAAAAAAGTCATTATGATTTTATAATTAGGACTGGAGGGAATATAATATGATTTCTATGATCTATTTAAAGAAATAAATAAACAAATGTGTTAAAGATATGTGTTCGGTCCGCAAGTGCACGGGTCACATCAAGTAATAGAGTAATAAGAAAAGTATCGTTCCCTCAGGGATTTGGTTACAAATGCGGTCAAGCAGAAAGCTTAGCGTATTAGATCAAGTTGAGCTAAACAAGGTTTTGCTTCGAAGAGTTAACATATAAAATTAAATCACTAAAATGTTACTTCTTTTTGAGATTTTTATATTAAGATTCTTAAACAAGAGAAATGATTTAGAAATACTTGGTAAATTGGATGAGAAAACCTAGGGTTACCTTTCCCCATTTAACTTCAAGACCCAATAAATTCCTTCCCTTTTCCTTACCAAATGAATTTCATGCATGAGTTCAAGGTTCTCTTTCATTTGAAAAAGCTCTCTCAAGTCAAAATCAAATTTTTACTAGCATTAATTGCACAATCTCTTGCAACAATTAATGCTAGCAATAAATGTTCCACCAACCTTATATGAACAATGTTAGGTGAATAATTATATCTCTATATTATCAACAAACCATCCATTTAAAAGCATAAATTTCAAGTCTAACATGATTTCCCCCAAGTTCTAAAACAAAGTATACTCTCTCAAGTCATACTTCATTTAACACTTCAAGTGGTGATCAAGCACTTGTATCATTTAAAGCAAGATGAAAATCCATACATAAACATTCATTAAATACATCAAAGGAAGGAAATACAAGAGTCAATCCATCAAATGGTTCAAAGTAACCCCAGAATATGGGTTTAGTTACACATGATGAACTGAGAAATAAAAACAGAAATGAAAAGCAGAGACATAGCAAAAATTAGAGAAAAAGGGAAGAAGAAAAGAAACCAAGATCACAACTTGAATCTCTCCAAGATTTTCCAAGCTTCCTAGCTCTTCCCCACTCTCTCCTTAAGCTCCAAAATGCTCCTAAACGTGCCCTCAATGCTCTGTCCGTTTTTCAGATCGCATTTAATGTCACTTATTACATTCAGACAGCGTAATTACTCAAAACGCGCATTTTTTTGGTGAGTTCACCGTGGCTTCGCCGCGGCGAAGTCACGGCGAGCTAAGGGCTTTTTGCTTCCAGAGGATGAGTACACTCGCCGTGGGTTCGCCGTGGCGAAACCCACGGCGAGGTTACTTCGCTACTGACTTCCTTGCCTTTTTGTTATCTCCCGCTCTTTGTTCCATCTCTCCTTGCATCTCTTTAGCTTCTTCTCTTTATCACCTCCTCCTATACAAAATTGGAAGAGGGTTATGAGCTTTTAGCATTTAGTAACATTCACACATAACTTTTCAAACAAAGAATCATTAAGCTTCAAGTTTTCATGCACAAAGACTTTCTTCTTTATTAAAGATTTTCTTTGAATTTCTATGTCTATTTCAAAACATCACTTTCAAAAATATACACAAATGAGGAGAAATTGTGATGAAATATGTGAAATTTTAGGAACTTAACACTCCCCCAAACTTGAGTTCTTGCTTGTCCTCAAGCAACTTTTGAAAATCTATGTCCCTTGCTTATGAGCTCACCCTACCTTGGTTGAAATGCTTGTTCTCATATGTTACTATTTCCTTTTTGACTGATAGAAGATAAAGTGTGTATGCCAAGATGAATGCTTCATAACACTAAAGATAAGCTTTCTAAAAATTCCTTGAGCTTGTGTGTGTGTGATGGAGTTGAAAGAAAATTTTCCGAATCTTATTCAAGTCAATTGCAATACCCCAACTCATGTATAAACTCTCATTTTTCGAATTTTTTTTCACCCTTTTCTTTTTCCCTGCCCACTCACAACTTACATCACATAATTTTTGAATCAAAAGGACTTTTCAGCTTGTAACTTGGCCAGGATATAAGGTACTTAAAATGAAAGGGAATAAGGATATATACAAAAACCTTGAGATAATGGACTTGATGTACTTTTCATACACCCATTCTTTTCTCTATTCATTTGAGCAACTTTGTTGGTCCTTACCAAGCTTTATTGTGCATAAATGTCCCCTTTTTTTTAAACCCATTATCTCAAAGCAGGATGATTCTTATGGTTTTTCAGGCTTAAGGGTTAGGATTTTAATTGGGTTTGCAAAAGATAAAATCTTGGTTTTTTTTTCTTTTAGGCTCAAATATTAGGATCAAATGGTATATATATCATCAAGGTCAGCTTGAAAGGCCCAATCGCATTTAAGAATTGCCTTTATCATTTGTCAAAAATCATATAAAGCTTGCTATGCATGTTAAGGTCTTCCAAAGAGGATTTTTAAAATTGTCAAATGAGAATACACACATAAACCGGTTTACCACAACTGCCCTTCCTAAAACCCATCAAATTAACTCTCACTCCTTTCGTGCTTAATTTTACTCATAGGAATTTAAGAAAAGGCTTGCTCTAATATCACAATTCATATCATACAATGCATACATATCCAATTTTCTACCTATCATCCAGTCAAGCAACTTATTCCAATCATTGAACTTTCACACCATTTTCAAGCATGCTCATACTCACAAATCAAACAAAATTGCAACAACTTTAGTTTGGCAAAAATTCACATACTTACATCAATGAATATCCCTATTATTTACAGCCAAAAGTTTTCAAAATGGTAGACCCTCACCCCCAAACTTAAAATTGACAATGTCCTCACTTGTCAACAGGGAAAAACAAGGGTCTTCCTCCATTAAAAACAATTTCATGGAAGGATCAAAAATACCTGTAAGCAGTGTAATATATACCAGGCAGAAGCAAATGAAACAATGTGAAAGTTAGCTGAATCATGTGCAAAAGGAGCTAACTAGAATGACAGTTCACACTATGCATAAATGCGCAATAAGAACCTTATCAACCGTTAAATCCACTACCACAATCTGTACTGGTCCAAACAACAGGTAATCAAAAGATAGAGTTTGGTGACAGTTTACCATCAAAAGCATGTAACAGGGAAAAGTTTAAATGACTACAATCAACTTGAAAATGAATGATTTAACCTTTTCCTTACGCCTTGGGGTTAAAATCACAATAATTACCAAGGATTGTGTAAAGTGGCACAATCCCGGATCGTTTCACTTGAGGAGTCCTTCTAAACAACCTAAGCTAACTAAATGCAATTGAAAACAATAAAAAGGTACGGGGGGTTTTGGTTTGAAGATTCATTTACTAAAGCTATTAATAAAAGCAGTTACTTGTTTTTGGTGTTTTAGATTGATAAGTGAAAAGAGTTTGGATTAGGGGTGATTTTATAAAATGGGCTTTGGTAGTGTTTCGGTGACTCAAACGCTTCTTTCAAAATGATAAGTGGGAGTTTAATTTACCAAGTCTAATTGAAAAATCCCCAAGCAACCACTAGGGGTCCACTAGCCCTAATTAATGACTAATCTAGCAATCACTTTCATAGCCATTACTTAGGGTTAGTGTGAAGATCCACTTGGTTTGTGAAATGCCTTGGACCAAATGCAATTTAACTCTCATGAAGTGCAATCACATCATCATGCATGGAAGAAATTGACTATAACCACTAGCAACCACTAAAATGGCTAAAACCAAGAATACAACCACAAGTAGATAGGAAATTGTATCTCAATCACATTCAATTCAAAGCATACACAATATAGTTCACAAACATAGATAGCAACCACATATCCCAAGTCTTAAATCCAAATACAAGACCAATACAAAAGAGTATAAGCCAAATACAAAGGAAATAAGAAATTGTAAACTAGAAACTCCCCTGTGTTGGTCCATGAGGCTAGAGCCACCTTCACACCACCAAAGCACCAAGAACTTAGCCTCTCATGTCTTCAAGCTCGTGCCCAAGAGGACCCATGATGATAGCTTCCATGAATAAAGAAGATAGAAGGAAATGTGGAGTGGAAATGGAAGGTGAAAGGTGAAAGAACAAGAAAATCAGCAATAATGGAGGTGGAAATGAGTGGGGATGAGAGGATTTGAGTGAGGAATGAAGAAGAACAAGAGGAACCCTAGGAGAGGGCTGGTTTTCGGACAGAGAGGGCTTAGATCCCTATTTTCGAGTGTTGGAACTCTTTATAACCCTCCAAAGAAACCTAAAATCGCGCTCGACTTCTGCAAATTTTGGGACTTCGCCGTGGCGAAAGCCACGGCGAGCAACAAGAGCTTCTGTCTGAATTTGGGTCCGCTCGCCGTGAGCTCGCCGCGGCGAAACCCACGGCGAGCTCACGTTGCTTCTGCCTCCCTGGTCTTTCTCGCCGCCAGTTCGCCGCGGCTGACGCCGCGGCGAGGGAACATTGATTTTGTTTCTCTCTTCACTTCCTTCTTCTGCTCCGTCCCGAATTCTTCGCTGCAATTTGGCTCCTTAATTTGGGCATGCTTCTTCTATGATCTACAAGTAAAATCAAGCCAGAGGTAGCATCAAATGTTCTTGAAAATAGGTTAACAATAATTTATGCTAATTATGCCCAAATTGCCCTTGACTAGAATAAATTCCAACAAAGTGTGCAAAAGTCAGAAATTACCCTAATTAGGTGCAATTACCCCAAGAACATGCAATAATCTACTGATTTTATCAATGAAAAGTGTATAAAAGTATGGTGCAATCATTTCCCCCACACTTAGACCTTTGTACTCCTGGACAAAGGGTACAATGCAAAGAAGAATGATTTTAACCAATCAATAATCTCAAGCTAGCATGAGTCATGATCAAGGATATGCAAAGGGAGAATTGGCAAAGCAATTTGATAAAGCATTGGTGAAGAGGACTCTCAAGATAATAGTGTTTCCCTCTACTCACCTCATGTGGGATCTTTTCACACTTAACTTGCTCGAACAACAATTTGCCATAAGCTTGTAACTACCCTAACATCTCCACACATGCATACAGTCACGTATGAATCAAAAGGACTTGCAAGGTTGAAATGATGGGAAAAAGCAAGATGGATTTTATGTTATGGAAAAGGAAAGGTTGCAATGCAATTCAAAGTCATAATTTAAGAACATAGCACATGAGAGCATAATTTCAATAATGATGATGCCACACCAAGAAATGCCTTATTCTTCAAACTTTCTTTTTCTTCTTCACTTTCTTTATATTTTTTTTTTCTATTATTTTTTTTTATGCACGCTTTTTTTTTTCTTTTCTTTCTAACATAAGCATGGCATTAACAACAAACAAAAGTGGCTCAAACTCAATGCTTCATCTCAAAATTCATATTAATGCATTACAACCAAGGAATAGCTCAAAATGGGTGAACAATGGAAAGTGAAATGTTGTGGGTTTGTGTTTGGAAAGATGGGGTGTTGAAATGAATGCCTAAATCACCTTCATGCATGAATTGCAATTATAGCTTTGACAAAGAATAGAGACAAGTTCTAGAAATTGAATGATCAAGCAAGTATACATTCTTGAAAGGAAAATAGGCCCAAAAATCTCACAAGGTTAACCTCAATTGCCAATTAAAATCCAATTGCCAGGCCAATTAACACAATGCATATGCTTGAAAATAACTCATCACCAGCTCTTTGAATATTGAAAGGATAAAATGCATAATTCTTAGAATTCTTCCCATTGCCCCTGAAGCTCATTGATCAAAGGGTAAGGTCCAGTCTTGCTCCATGGTTTTCCAAAATTTTGCCACACTAGGTTTTCACAAACAAGTTTTAAAAATGGGTAGAAAAATGCAATTGGGTCCTCCATTGCAATGAATGCGACCCTCCATTGCAACAAAAGACTAAGGAGCACAATCTACCTGGATTTTGAAAAATTTGACACAGAATTTTAAAAATTACCTCTAATGTGGCATAAACATGATAAAACCAATAGATCAAGCAACAAGACTACCTAGTCCCCTCCCCCACACTTGAAATTGGCATTGTCCTCAATGGCATAAGGTAGATTATTGAATGAAAAAAATCCTAATTTTCTACTTTCTACTAGGATGCTCCCTCCCCCACACTTGTTCAATGCAATGACAGTAAAATATCAACCAGCCAGCCCAGAATGCATGAAAGTAAACAAGATAAGGAGAAGAAACAACCTGGCCTCAAGGAGGCTTGGCAACCGGCTCATGGTAGAGCTTGAGGAGATGCCCATTCGAAACGAATTCCTTCCCGGTTCCCTCTTCAATGAGCTCTACCATCCCATACTTGTGGACCTTCGTTACTTTGTACGGCCCGAACCAATTGGATGTGAGCTTCCCATGACCATGGCGGAAGCGGGCTTGGTACATAAGGACTTGGTCACCAACTTTGAAGCTGCGGTTGAAGATCTTGCCATCATGGATCAACTTGGTCCTTTCTTTGTAGAGCCTTGAGCTCTCATATGCCTGAAGGCGCAGTTCATCAAGCTCTTGCAATTGAAGGCATCTTTCATTCCCGGCGGCATCCAACTCCATATTGCATAGTTTCACGGCCCAATAGGACTTGTGCTCCAATTCAACCGGCAAATGACAGGCTTTACCAAAAACTAACCGGTATGGAGACATGCCTAAGGGTGTCTTGAATGCGGTCCGATATGCCCACAATGCATCCTCCAGTCGATCACTCCAATCTTTTCTTGATGGCTTAACAATTTTCTCAAGAATGTGCTTTATATCCCTGTTAGACACCTCTGCATGGCCATTTGTTTGGGGATGGTATGGGCTAGACACTCTGTGGGACACCCCATACTTAGCAAGCAAGTTATCAAGAAGCTTGTTGCAAAAGTGGGTTCCTCGATCACTTATAAGACCCCTTGGTACTCCAAATCTACTAAAGATGTTAGACTTGAGAAACTTAGAGACCGTAGGTGCATCATCCTTTCGGGTTGGGATAGCCTCTACCCACCTAGAGACATAATCTACAGCAAGTAGGATATAGGTGAAACCAGAAGAAGGTGGGAAAGGTCCCATAAAGTCTATCCCCCAAATATCAAAAATCTCACAAACTAGGATGGGTCGTTGGGGCATCTCATGTCTTTTTGTCACACTCCCCCCAAATTGTTGGCACTTACCACACGATTTACAAAAGGCATAGGCATCTTTGAAAAGTGTAGGCCAATAAAAACCAGCGTCTAAAACCCTCCTAGCAGTTTTCCTAGAGCTATAGTGTCCAGCACAAACCATCGAGTGGCAAGCAGAGAGGATGTCTAGGGACTCGGATTCCGGTATGCATCTCCGGATTACTTGATCATTGCACAGTCTCCATAGGTGTGGTTCATCCCAAACATAGTATTGGGCTTCTCTTTTTAATTTCTGCACCTGAAAAGGAGACATGTCATCCGGGGTGAGGGCACAAACAAGATAATTGACTAAACAAGCATACCAAGGCACCTCAATATCAATTGCATACAAAGAAGAATCCGGAAAATTATCACAGGTTAAGTCAGAAAGATCTACTCCCCTGGTGTTGTCTGGGAGTCTACTCAAGTGGTCGGCTACCAAATTGGCATTGCCGGCGCGATCCTTGATCTGCAAATTGAACTCTTGTAGCAAAAGTGTCCACCGAAGGAGTCTCGGCTTTGAGTGTGGCTTTGTGAATAAAAACTTTATAGCTGCATGGTCAGTATAAATGACAACCACAGAATGAAGCAGGTATTGTCTAAATTTGTCTAATGCAAAGACTATGGCAAAGAGTTCCTTCTCAGTAGTGGTATAATTCCTTTGAGCACAGTCCAAAGTCTTAGATGCATAGGCTATGACATGTGGTGCCTTGTTGCTCCTTTGACCTAGCATGGCGCCAACTGCGTAGTTGGAAGCGTCACATGCCAATTCAAAGGGCAATGACCAATCGGGAGCAAGAAGAATAGGAGGCTCCAAAAGAGTTTTCTTCAATGTTTCAAAAGCCGCTTTACACTCATCATTAAAAACAAATTCAACATCTTTTTGCAGCAAATGAGAAAGAGGCAATGCAATTTGTGAAAAACCCTTGATGAAACGCCGGTAAAAGCCTACATGTCCCAGGAAAGAGCGAAGCTCTTTGATACAGGTGGGATAAGGCAAAGACGAAATCACCTCGGTTTTGGCTTTATCAACCTCAATGCCTCGGCTAGAGACTAGGTGGCCAAGAACTATGCCATGTGTGACCATAAAATGACATTTTTCATAATTCAGCACCAGATTCTTCTCGACACACCTAGCTAGTACTCGCTCCAAACTATGCAAGCAAAAATCAAATGAATCACCAAAAACAGTAAAGTCATCCATGAAAACTTCCAGGCAATCATCAAGCATATCAGAGAAGATGCTCATCATGCAACGTTGGAAAGTTCCCGGCGCATTGCATAAGCCAAAGGGCATGCGCCTGTAGGCAAAAGTACCGAATGGGCAAGTGAAAGTGGTCTTTTCCTGGTCCTCGGGTGCTATAGGAATTTGAAAATACCCCGAATAACCATCTAGAAAACAGTAATGGCTTTTTCCCGCAAGCCTTTCTAACATTTGATCAATAAATGGAAGCGGGAAGTGGTCCTTTCGGGTGGCATCATTCAACTTCCTATAGTCAATACACACACGCCAACTATTTTGCACCCTTGTTGGAATAAGTTCATTGTTTTCATTTTTCAAAACAGTGATTCCGGACTTCTTAGGCACCACTTGGACCGGGGAAACCCACTCACTATCCGAGATCGGATATATGATGCCGGCACTTAGGAGTTTTGTGACCTCCTTTTTGACCACATCCAAAATGAGGGGGTTAAGCCGCCTTTGAGGTTGCCTAAGAGGCCTAGAATCCTCTTTAAGTAAAAGCCGATGGGTGCAAATAGCGGGGTTCATGCCCGGAATATCAGCCAATGTCCAACCCAAAGCCTTGCTATACTTTTTCAAAACATCAAGCAATTTTACCTCCTCAATTGCACTCAAGGTATTAGAAATAATAACCGGCAATTTGTCATTGGGGGCAAGAAAAGCATATTTTAAATTGCTTGGCAAAGGCTTTAATTCCAAAATGGGTGGTTCCAAAACAGAGGGAATAAGTGTAGGAAGAGTTAAAGTGTAAGAAGAACTCCCCTTTGTAGACCCAATTGGAAAAGGTGGAATGGGCTCAAAAGACCTCATCTCTTGTTCATTGGTCTTCCCAAGAGTCGAATCAACACTTGGTTGATCTGCCGCAGCGACTTGCCTTGGGGAAATGTCATCCACAACACCTACATCACAACTTGTAACAAGATCATTCAAATATCTAAGTGTGTGGGAAGAAATCCTAGGTCTAAAGTCAGAATCAATGGAAGAGGGTTTAGAAGGTGGCCCTTTTACCACATGGTGATCCGGTCCAAAGAAGGTCAAGTGTGAAGTAGCTTTTGTTGGGGTGAGGGCTATACCCTTTGAGCTCAAATCGGCCAACTCTTGGCTTCCAACATCAAATTCACATTCTTCAACCAACTTATGACCTGAAACATTAAGAAAACTACCATCTTCCAAAGAAATATCATCACTCATCAGGGAAAGGTTAGTGGAGCTCATATCCAAATTAGCAATATCATTATCAATCAGAGAAAAATCCAAAGGGACAGAAAGTAGACAATCAACTACATGCGAGTCAAGGTCACACACGTCATCACCTGAGGAAGAAAAAGAATGAACAGAAGGCAGGGTAGAAAAGTAAGAGTCATAAGCTTCAAGATCAGATGTGTAATCATATGAATGCAAGCTTAGCTCATGCTCCTCAATAGCATCTTCGACAGCAATATCAATGACATTCAAATCTAGAAGAGAATAATCCTCATGGGGGTGTCGCATTGCTTCATACATGTTAAAGCTAATCTTATGTTCTCCCACCTCCATTGTGATCAAACCATTTTTCATATCAATCACCGATCCGGCGGTCCGCATGAAAGGCCTACCAAGAATGATAGTCGATTCACATGGCTCGCTAGCGGTGTCAAGAACATAGAAATCGGCAGGAAAAACTAAGTCTTTAACCTTAACAAGTATATCCTCAAGAATACCTTGTGGATATCGGAGTGTGCGATCGGCCAATTGCAAAATGACACTTGTCTTTTTCAAACCAGTGATGCCTAAAGAAGTGAAAATCGCACTAGGCATCACGTTAATGGCCGCTCCTAAATCCAACAATGCATTTGTTACCGTCAAGTTTCCTATGGTGCAAGGGATCATGAATGATCCAGGGTCTTTGCACTTGACCGGCAACTGAGGCTTGAACAAAGCCGACACACTAGGATTCAATTGAATTCTTTCATTTGGCCTAAACTTCCTTTTATTGGTGCACAATTCCTTCAAGAATTTACAGTAACTAGGCATAGATTTCACAAGTTGAAAGAAAGGCACATTCACATGCAATTTGCTAAAAAGCTCAAGCATTTCATTTTCAACGACCTCATCATGTTTCTTTTTGCTTTTAAAATAAGCTTGAGGAAAAGGGAGTTGAGAGATAGTTACCTCCTTGGCCGGAGGTTTGGCCAAGGTATCTTGTGTGCTACACTCTCCCGTCTCATTGATACTTGATTGCTTGTCGTGCTTCATCTCCTCTTGAGGTTGTACGGTAGGATCCTCCACCACTTTCTCTTTTCTAGTCAATGCCCTTCTTTCTTGAAGTTCCTTTTCCTTAGCACTCTCAGATTGCGCAAACTTCATTGGGCTCAATGGTGGGCTCCAAGTAGGGCTTTCCACTTCAATCTCTTCATCCACTGGCTCATCATCATCCTCCCCTTCACTACTTGAAAAGTGAACCTTCTTCTTGGTTGGCATGGGATTTAGTGATTTGCCACTTCTCAAAGTAACAGCATTCAAAGACTTTGGGTTGATGACCGTATTGGATGGAGTTGGACCACTTGCCTTGGCTTGAAGCTCATTGAAAGAGTTTGAAAGCTTCATGACATAGTCCTCTAAGTTAGCACTCTTGGTCTCCCATTGGCTCATGCGGTTGTCTACCTTCTCAAACCTTGACTCCATACATTGCTTTGTTTCATTCGCCCTAGAGTCAATGAGACCTTCCACATGGCGGAATCCCATAGTGATGGACTTGTTCAACTCTTCAAAGTCATTAGTGGGTCGGTCCTTTCTTACAGGAGTTAGTGCTTGGGAGGACTCCCCTTGGAATTGCCTTGGTGGATTGCCATCTTGGCGCCAACTAAATTTTGGATTTTGTCTCCACCCTTCATTGTATGTATTGGAATAGGGGTCCCATCTCGGATTGTTGCCTTGCCTTGGTTGGAACATTGCATTACATTCTTCCGGCTTAGAAGGGCAATCGCTTGAGAGATGCATAGGTGATGCACAATAATCACAAGACGGACCCACCAACTCATTACCAACTGGACCCGGTGGGGAAGATGGACCTGAGATCTTGTCCAATCTAGAGTGGATTGCTTTGAATTCGGCCTCAAACCTATCCAATTGAGGAATGTGAAGAGAAGTGGAATCAACCCTTTGAACACTACGAGTTGATCTTCTGGAACCATGTTTCTCTTTCGCCAAAGCGAGCTTACGAACTAGAGGCCATGCCTCTTCGGGTGTATAATCAATGAATGAGCCCCCAGCGGCTGCATCCAGCTTGTCTTGGTCTCTTTCCCTCAACCCATCATAGAAGGTATGGGCTAATTGTTCATCAGGAATTTGGTGATGAGGGCATTTCTTTAAAAGGTCCTGGAATCTCGACCAATAATCAAAAAGAGATTCATCGGGCTCTTGAGTGATGGAATTTATCTCTTTCCTTCGTGCAGATGTTCTAGTGGCTGGGTAGAACTTTTCTAGAAAGGCTTGCTTCAAGTTGCCCCAGGAGGCGAGGGCATCTGGATTGAAAGTAGGTAGACTCATGTACCATTGCTTAGCCTTGCCTTCTAGAGTGAGGTGGAACACTCTCCACATGACATCCTCCACTTGTGCTCTGACTGGTTTCATGGTGTTGCAATGTATGAAGATCTCATCCAAGTGATCATGTGGCTCATCTTCCTGCAAACCATAAAACTTAGGTAAGGATTGTATCAATAAGCCTTTAATTTCATAATCAGTGTTCATAGTGGGGAATGCAGTCATGAATGGGTTATGGTTAAGGTTGGTTGTGGTGGCTTCCCTGATGGTTCTTCTTCTGGGTTGCTCACCATCATTAACCACTTGTCCTCCCCCATTACCACCTAGATTTGGCTCTACTTGAACTTCAGGAATATGGTGATCCCCCTCCATGTCTCTAGTATCACTCTCAGTTTCTGGGGAACTCTCAATGCTTGGCTCACACGAGGGTGGGTGTTCAACTATCAAGGATGTAACCGAAGTTCCCCCTCTCTTTGTCTTTCTCAACCTAGTAAGGTGTCTCTCAATTTCTGGGTGTTCAAGGTAAAGTTCTTTGTTTCTAGGGTTCCCTCGAGTCATACACAAGGCACAGACAACAAGTGTAGACTGAAGGCTCAACAAAGATGCACTTGCACAAATTCAAGGAAAAATGGATGAATGATGATGCAAGTGAGTATGGTGTGAAAGAGTGTACGATATGTGTGAAGTGTGTTGAAAAGTATGAGTATGAAATGTGTATGAGAGGTATATGAGTGTGGCAGTATGGCAAGTCAGGTATTCACAAGTAGGTGCAAGAAAGTCCAGCAATACACCTAAGCAGATATCACAATTCAAGCAAGAGCAAAAGGCAAGCAATATTTTTGGTATTTCCTTGTCAGACTTTATACAATGCAGCAGAAGCAATTGTAAACTAACTTAAGAATGCATATGACCTAAATCTAATCCTAATGACTCCTACCCCTAGTCAATAGCTTCAATTGACACTTAGCTAACCTAGAGAGTCAAAAATGACTCCCCGGCAACGGCGCCATTGATTTAACCTTTTCCTTACGCCTTGGGGTTAAAATCACAATAATTACCAAGGATTGTGTAAAGTGGCACAATCCCGGATCGTTTCACTTGAGGAGTCCTTCTAAACAACCTAAGCTAACTAAATGCAATTGAAAACAATAAAAAGGTACGGGGGGTTTTGGTTTGAAGATTCATTTACTAAAGCTATTAATAAAAGCAGTTACTTGTTTTTGGTGTTTTAGATTGATAAGTGAAAAGAGTTTGGATTAGGGGTGATTTTATAAAATGGGCTTTGGTAGTGTTTCGGTGACTCAAACGCTTCTTTCAAAATGATAAGTGGGAGTTTAATTTACCAAGTCTAATTGAAAAATCCCCAAGCAACCACTAGGGGTCCACTAGCCCTAATTAATGACTAATCTAGCAATCACTTTCATAGCCATTACTTAGGGTTAGTGTGAAGATCCACTTGGTTTGTGAAATGCCTTGGACCAAATGCAATTTAACTCTCATGAAGTGCAATCACATCATCATGCATGGAAGAAATTGACTATAACCACTAGCAACCACTAAAATGGCTAAAACCAAGAATACAACCACAAGTAGATAGGAAATTGTATCTCAATCACATTCAATTCAAAGCATACACAATATAGTTCACAAACATAGATAGCAACCACATATCCCAAGTCTTAAATCCAAATACAAGACCAATACAAAAGAGTATAAGCCAAATACAAAGGAAATAAGAAATTGTAAACTAGAAACTCCCCTGTGTTGGTCCATGAGGCTAGAGCCACCTTCACACCACCAAAGCACCAAGAACTTAGCCTCTCATGTCTTCAAGCTCGTGCCCAAGAGGACCCATGATGATAGCTTCCATGAATAAAGAAGATAGAAGGAAATGTGGAGTGGAAATGGAAGGTGAAAGGTGAAAGAACAAGAAAATCAGCAATAATGGAGGTGGAAATGAGTGGGGATGAGAGGATTTGAGTGAGGAATGAAGAAGAACAAGAGGAACCCTAGGAGAGGGCTGGTTTTCGGACAGAGAGGGCTTAGATCCCTATTTTCGAGTGTTGGAACTCTTTATAACCCTCCAAAGAAACCTAAAATCGCGCTCGACTTCTGCAAATTTTGGGACTTCGCCGTCGGCTCGCCGCGGAGAAAGCCACGGCGAGCAACAAGAGCTTCTGTCTGAATTTGGGTCCGCTCGCCGTGAGCTCGCCGCGGCGAAACCCACGGCGAGCTCACGTTGCTTCTGCCTCCCTGGTCTTTCTCGCCGCCAGTTCGCCGCGGCTGACGCCGCGGCGAGGGAACATTGATTTTGTTTCTCTCTTCACTTCCTTCTTCTGCTCCGTCCCGAATTCTTCGCTGCAATTTGGCTCCTTAATTTGGGCATGCTTCTTCTATGATCTACAAGTAAAATCAAGCCAGAGGTAGCATCAAATGTTCTTGAAAATAGGTTAACAATAATTTATGCTAATTATGCCCAAATTGCCCTTGACTAGAATAAATTCCAACAAAGTGTGCAAAAGTCAGAAATTACCCTAATTAGGTGCAATTACCCCAAGAACATGCAATAATCTACTGATTTTATCAATGAAAAGTGTATAAAAGTATGGTGCAATCAATGAAATACAAACAAAACAAAACCAGAAACAACATAAAAACAACTAAAACAAAGCGGTCAATCATCAGCCTCATCCCAGGAATCGCCCTCCTGCCAGCTCTCTTCTGAACCATCTTCATCCCTATCAGAGTCCTCTTCTACATCGGCATCTGCAACCATTGGTGCTTTACCACGCTCGCTTCTCTCCCTAACTTCCTCCGATCCCTTCCAGCGATTTTCCAATTCTTCATCATCAGATGGCTCTATTTCCAGCTTGAGAGACATCTTTTTAACCATTTTGCGCAAGAGGCGATTCTCAGCCCGCTGGTGCCTCCATTCAAGCATCATCTGATTGCCCCATTGGTCAATCAGCCTCCTCATCTCACCACGTGTGGCTGGGGCGCTGTCAGAGTCTGCATCCGTCATTGGCACATCTTGGTCTGGGGCTGGAACAGCAGGTACCTCAACCCCTTTGAGTGTCTCAGTCAAAATCGGGGACCGGATAAAAGTGGGCGTCATCATCAGGGTCATCCACACCCCGAGCAGCAAACAGATCAGAAAGGAAGTGTGGGAACGCCAGGACTGCTCCTTCTCTAGGGGTGGTAGCACTGTGAAGGATGCTATTATATATGATGACCTCGATCTGAACAGACAACCCCTTGATAAAGCAATAGACAAGCAGGGCTAATTCTTTGGTCAGATCACTTAAATGTGCTGTAGGGATCACGTTGAAGCAGATAAAATGGAGCCATGCTTTAGCATCGGGAGTCAAGTATTTTCTTTTCAAATACATCTGGTTCCCAGTCCTTTGGAACCATCCTTGCTCCCCCGAAATGATAGTGTCTTAGCCATGTCACCAAAAGGGTACTTCTTTGTTTCCTCTTTGATACGCTTGTAGTGACAGTAAGGGAGAGTGGGAAGGCTGTAAAAATCCTTGATGACGGATGGGGTGATAAAATGAGATAGCACGTGACAATGACTTGGATCCAGAATGTTCTCAATCAACCCCGTTTCAGCTCGCTTATAATAGTGCCGGACCAGTGTCTCATTGCCCCGTTGTCTCGGGCCCAAAAGCTTGTCAAACTTATAGTGCTCGGTTGCCTGCTTGTAAAAAGGTACTAGATCCGTCGCAGGGAAATAGCGCTCTTGAAGGAGTGGCCTGATCTTCTTCTTATCCATTGGGGCCTTGCGCTTTTTCTTGGATGGAGGGCGAGGAGCTTGTGGTTGGCTGGAGGATGATTCTTGAAATCTTGTACCCCTTCCATCTAACATCTTGCGGCGAGGCATGGTCTATTGGAGCAACCCGACAAGCCAAAAGCAGACAAAACAGAGTGAATGAGCATAAAAAAAAATTGAGACATAATGACTACCCTAACACAAGAAAAAGGCTGCTAAACTAAGTCCAACAAAATAGCCTGACCCCCAAACTTCAACTATTTTAACCCTTCAACACGTCAGTCAAAAAATTCCAAGCCTAATCCTAAGCCTCACTGCCTTATCAACTGGCCCATAAAAGCCCAATAACGCCAAAAACAGAACCCTTCCACGAGAAACCAAAAATTATTCCTATACATGAGGCCAGTGTAAATTGACTACATATAGGCCCATATTGTCAGACAAAATTCTTGCAGGCCCCATAACACCAGACTAAGTTCAGAGGGTCCCCACCACCTAAAAATAGCATATTCAATTTGTACTGCCCTCCAAAATTTAAACATCAAACCAGAATGAGAAAACTATATCACCCATGCAAAAGTCATATGCAAAAAATCATCATCTTCCTTGTTCAGCCCTATCAAACCCAATCACCCCATATCTCCCTAGTTCTTCAATACTCTTAAGATATACACGATTCTAACAAAAAAACAAGCACAAGAGTGGAGGAATCATACCACAAAGAGGGAGATAGGAAGATGAAATCAAAATCTGATTTGGAGAAGAGAATGAGGGCCGAAAATCTCCAATGGGGTCCTTGGGAACGTTGTGAATGCTTGAGAACGTGGTAGAAGAGAAGAACAAGGGCAAATAATGAGTGCGGATGCAATGGGTATCGTGGATTTGTGAAGAAAGAGGAAGAAGACGAAGAACAATAGGGAGGGCGAGAGAGACGGCGAATAACAAGAGTGAAAATGGTAGAGAAGAAGGAATAGGGTTTGTGAAATGTGGGGGAGGTTAAGTGTTAAAAGTAAAATGAAACGGTGAGAATGTAATTTGAAAGGGTGTAATGAATTTGGACTGAAAATGGACTAGATTCAAAAGGGTAAAGGAAAAAAAATCAAGAAAGTAACTGCCCAGTTTTCGTGGGAGGCAGATTGGATGTGTGCTCGCCGTGTACTTCGCCGCGGCGAAGTGCACGGCGAGAAAGGGTTAACATGCAGAGGCTAAGGGAGTTCGTCGTGGTGTTCGCCGCGGCCAAAATTGCCCAAGAGGACAGAGGCATGAGTAGCTCGCCGTGGTGTTTCGCCGCGGCGAAACACACGGCGAGCTTGATTCTTCTCTGCCAACATCTAATTTTCGTGCTCCAACTTCCCAGGATTTTTCAAATTTTAACACTCAATTCATTTAAAGCACAAAATCCATCAAAAGCACCAAAATTTTCAGATCCAGGATCACTTCATATCCAGATTTGCACCCCATTCCCAAAAGTTAATTTCACTACCAAAAACTTTTTTAACAGTTCAATTCACCCTTTTCACAAAACAATCCATTCCATATCAGCAACACACACCAATGTAATTCAATATTGTCAAATTAATCACCCAGGAAACAAAATTTTTCACCTCACACACCAAAAATTCATCAAGTGGATATTCAGTGAATTTTATCGGATAAACTCATGCAAAATGGTGTTATAAGAATACTCCCCTTCGTAGTTCACTTCTTGCTTTCAAAATTCCAACCGTCACTGTCTTTCCACTTCCTTCTTCCATCCACACTTTGTAAGAAACAACCTTCCTCCTACAAAAAGGAAGATCAAGGATAAATCTACTAACCTTAATAAAAATAAATGACTTGAAAACTAAAGTAAAGAGAAAAAGTTTAGAGCTTGGGTTGCCTCCCAAGAAGCGCTTGGTTTAGAGTCCTCAGCCAGACTTTCTCTCTTCTTCAAGAAGGATCAGAAAGAGGTAATTTGACCGATGCACGATCCACTTCACCACTCCAGTAATGCTTCAGTCTTTGACCGTTGGCTTTAAACTTCTCCCCATCATTGCTTTCAAGCTCCACCACACCACGGTCAAGTGCTTGGACCACAGTGAACGGTCCTGACCATCGGGATTTGAGTTTTCCCGGAAATAATTTCAGCTTAGAATTAAACAAGAGCACTCGTTGTCATGGCACAAAAGTCTTAGAGATAATCTTCTTGTCATGCCACCTCTTTGTCTTCTCCTTGTATAACCTTGAACTCTCATAAGCATTGAATCGAAATTCCTCAAGTTCATTAAGTTGAAGGAGCCTCTTTTCACCCACAGCCTTTGCATCAAAGTTGAGCTTTTTTATAGCCCAATAAGCATTATGTTCCAATTCCACCGGTAGATGGCATGCCTTCCCAAACACCAGCCGATAAGGAGACATACCAATGGGAGTCTTGTATGCCGTTCGATAGGCCCACAATGCATCATCAAGTTTAAGGGACCAATCCTTTCTAGTGGTGCTTACGGTTTTCTCAAGGATTTTCTTGATTTCCCGATTGGAGATTTCAGTTTGGCCATTAGTCTGAGGATGGTATGGCAAAGCGACCTTGTGCCTCACACCATATTTCTTCAAAAGAGCTTGAAATTGATTGTTGCAAAAATGAGTACCTCCATCACTCACAATGGCCCTAGGGGCCCCAAAACGGGTAAAAATATGTTTCTTCAAGAACTTCACCACCACCTTTGCATCATTAGTGGGTAAAGCAATTGCTTCAACCCATTTTGAAACATAATCAACGGCAACCAAGATGTATTGATTATTGAAAGACTTGGGAAAAGGTCCCATAAAATCAATGCCCCACACGTCAAATAATTCCACTTCCAACATGTTGTTCAGAGGCATTTCATTTCTTCTAGAGATGTTTCCCAATCTTTGACATCGATCACAATTCACCGCAAACTCATAAGAGTCTTTGAACAGGGAAGGCCAATAGAAACCACACTGTAGAACCTTAGCAGCAGTTTTGTTGCCTCCAAAGTGTCCTCCATATTCGGAAGAATGACAACATCTCAGAATATCTTGTTGCTCAAATTTTGGTATACAGCGTCTAAACATTTGATCGGCACATTGATAGAACAAGAAAGGCTCCTCCCACTGATAGAACTTAACATCATGCAAAAACTTTCTGCGTTGTTGAGGTTTCAAATCATGAGGTATGATTCCACAAACAAGAAAGTTGACAATATCAGCATACCAAGGAGTCATGGTATGACTGACACTAAAGAGTTGCTCATCAGGAAATGTCTCATCAATCTCTTTGTCACTCTCTAGTAGATCATCAGTACTCAATCTAGATAAATGGTCATCTACTTGATTTTCCGTGCCTTTTCTATCCATGATCTCCAAGTCAAACTCTTGCAACAAAAGCACCCATCGAATCAACCGTGCTTTGGAGTCCTTTTTGCTAAAAAGATATTTTAAGGCTGAATGATCTGTGTACACTGTCACTTTGGCTCCCACAAGATACGCCCGAAATTTACCAAAGGCATACACTACTGCAAGTAACTCCTTCTCAGTAGTTGTGTAGTTTTCTTGTGCATCATCAAGTGTTCTACTAGCATAGTATATTGGGTGGAACAATTTGTCTTTCTTTTGCCCAAGAACAGCACCCACAGCATAATCGCTAGCATCACACATCACAATGAAGGGCAAAGACCAGTCAGGTCCCATCACAATTGGTGCAGAAACCAGCTTTCTCTTTAATTCTTCAAATGCTTTCATACATGCATCATCAAACTTGAATTCAACATCTTTCTCAAGCAATGCACATAATGGTTTTGCTATCTTTGAAAAGTCCTTGATGAAGCGACGATAAAAGCCGGCATGGCCAAGAAAACTCCTCACACCCTTGACATTAATGGGTGGGGGAAGTTGCTCAATCACAGAGATTTTTGCTTTATCCACTTCTAAGCCCTTTTTGGACACTCGATGGCCAAGAACTATGTCTTCTTTCACCATGAAGTGACACTTCTCCCAATTCAAGACCAAGTTAGTCTCTTCACATCTTTGCAACACATTGGCTAAGTTGTTCAAACACTCATCATAGGAATCCACAAAAACTGTGAAGTCATCCATAAAGACCTCCATAGAATGCTCGATCATATCAGAGAAGATAGCCATCATGTATCTCTGAAAAGTTGCCGGTGCATTGCATAAGCCAAACGGCATGCGCTTGAATGCAAAAGTCCCATATGGACATGTAAAAGTGGTCTTCTCCTGATCTTCCGGCGCTATAGCAATTTGATTATATCCAGAGTATCCATCCAAAAAGCAAAAGAATTCCTTCCCAGCCAGTTTATCAAGCATTTGATCGATGAAGGGAAGAGGGAAATGATCCTTCCGGGTGGCGGCATTCAACTTGCGATAATCCATACAAACTCTCCAGCCCGTGATAGTGCGAGTAGGAATCAACTCATTGTGAGTGTTAGCCACTACAGTCATGCCGCCCTTTTTGGGGACGCATTGGACTGGGCTCACCCAAGAGCTATCAGAGATAGGATACACAATGCCCGCATCAAGCCATTTCAAAATTTCTTTCTTCACAACTTCCTTCATAATTGGGTTCAATCTTCTTTGATGCTCAATGGAAGATTTATGATTCTCCTCAAGAAAAATCTTGTGCATACAAGTTGAAGGGCTAATACCCTTGATATCTGCAATAGTCCATCCAATGGCTTTCTTATGAGCTTTCAAAACTTCAACTAATTGGTCCTCTTGTTGCAGCGATAATTCTGAAGCAATGATCACTGGTAAAGTGTTGTTAGCCCCCAAATAGACATACTTCAAGTGGGAGGGTAACGGCTTCAACTCAAGAGAGGGTGGCTCTTCCAGAGATGATTTCAGGGTTGGTCTATCAAGGGAAGTCAAGTCTAGAGATTCAAAGTGCACTCGACTCCTAGGATAGGGCCTTGATGCTTCCATAATAGCCAAACACTCCTGCATGTCCACACCCTCATTTTCTAGCCCAAGTAATACTGCTTCAACAGGATCATGACATCTTGTCCCATTAAATCCCTCTTGCACCACTTGCTCTAGAACATCAACAAAGAAGCATTGGTCTGACTGAGTAGAAGACTTCATCAATTTATGCATGTTGAAAGTGACTTTCTCATCTGCAACTCTTAAGGTAAGTTCACCTTTTTCTACATCAATCAAAGTTCTAGCAGTTGCTAAGAATGGTCTTCCTAATAGAATAGGCATTTCTCTGTCTGCCTCAAAGTCAAGCACAATGAAATCTGCAGGAAAAATGAATTTATCCACTTTTACCAACACATCTTCAATAATACCCCGTGGATAAGACAGGCTTCTGTTTGCAAGCTGTAATGTGACAGTGGTTGGTCTCGCTTCACCCAACTCTAACTTGTTGAAAATAGAAAGAGGCATTAAGTTCACACTAGCCCCAAGATCACATAAGGCTTTTCCCAAGAATTTGTCTCCAATGTGGCATGGAATAGAGAAACTCCCCGGATCTTTCATCTTTGGGGGGAATTGCTTAATAACATCAGTAAAACTCTTGGTCACGGCCACTGTTTCAAATTTGTTGAATCTTCTCTTCTTTGAGAGCACATCTTTCATGAACTTGGCATATTTTGGCATTTGCTCCAAAGCTTCAGCAAATGGAATGTTGATCTGCAATTGCTTGAACATATCCAGAAACTTCTTGAATTGACCATCCTCTTGTTGCTTCTTAAGCCTTTGAGGAAATGGAGGAGGAGGCACATATTTTGGCTTTGCCTCTTGCAGCTTCGTCTTGTCATCACCCTCCTTGTTGTCTTTGACTTCATCTTGCTTTTCAACAACATTATTTCTTGGGCGATCTTTTTCTTCCACTATGATCTCCTCATCAACTTTGTCATCCTCATCAAGAACAACATCTTCAACAACTTCATTACTCTGGGATTGAGGTAGAGGCATGTTAGCTACTTGCTTCCCACTTCTCAATGTGATAGCTTTGCACTCCTCCTTACCATCCTTTCGAGGATTAGGAATGGTATCACTCGGGAGATTACCTCTTGACATAGCATTCATTTGTGAGGCCAATTGCCCCATTTGCACCTCAAGATTTTTAATGGCCGTGTCATGAAGAGAAAGAGCTGTTCTGGTCTCAACCCTCTGAGCCTCTTGTCCAGCTAAAATTTGAGCCATCATCTTTTCCATTTTTGATTCCTCCTCCTTGACAGGGGCTTGTCTAGGTTGTTGTTGAAAACCCGGAGGATGAGAAGGTTTGGTACCTGAAGAGGATGGTTGATTAACATTTTGCCCTTGATTCCATGAGAAGTTAGGATGGTTTCTCCACCCAGGATTGTAGGTCTGCGAATATGGGTTATTCTGTGGATTTTGAAATCTGCCCATATAGTTTACTGACTCAGAAGCCATATACAGTGGACACTGATCTGGAAAATGTACATCATTACACTGGTCACACACAATTGGGGTGGATTGTACAGAATGTACCCCATGAGATTTACCCCTCTGCATCTGAGTTTCTATCACATCAAACCGTTTATTGATTGCAGAAATAAGGGTTGCAAGTTGTGAGGACGAGGGAGCATCTTCTTTAGGTGCTGTCATTGATGGCAAAGTCTTTCTCTCTGTCCCTTGAGAGTTATTAGCAGATAATTGGTCTAAGAGTCGGAACACCTCATTAACAGGGATATTTCTGTACCCTCCATTTGTCATGGAATCAACCATCGTCTTAGACTGAGTATTCAGACGAGTACAAAAAATTTGTAGTATCACCCATTTACCAACCCCATGATTAGGGCATTGCCGTATCAACATCTTGTACTTGTCCCAAGCAGCATAGAGGTGTTCATCCGGGTATTGTTTAAAGCTCAAAAATGCCTCTCTAGCTTCAACAGACTTGTCATCAAAGAAAAATCGGGCTCTGAATTTTGCTTCTAGATCGGCCCAAGAAGTAATTGATCCCTCTGGTAGATTATCAAACCATTCCCTTGCTTTGTCTTGCAACGAAAAAGGGAACAGTCTAAGTCTGAGAACATCTTCGGGAACCCCATTCTGCTTGAAAGACCCACATACTTCCATAAAGTATATCAAATGTTTGTTGGCGTCTTCATTGTACAGCCCATGAAATAGCCCATTCAACTGCAGCATAGTAATCATCACCGGTTTAATCTCAAAGGTGTGTGCTTGCATCTCCGGCATCCGAATGCAAGATTGAGCACCTCGCATATTCTGACTAGCAAAGTCATTGACCGTAGCCCGGTCATATTCATCGTCAGCCATTCTTTCAGATTCAGTTTCTTCTTCCTCGTTAGAGAGATGGGCTCCTTCAAGTACCACTTCCAAGCTACCAAATTCCAAGCTTTGCATAAACCACAATGGTACCTACAAGAAGCACAATCAAACGAGTATCACACTAAACAAAAGCAACTATAAACAAGAAAAGAAATTAAAAGAAAAGTATATAATTACAGGCTCAAGCGAAATTAATAACTAAGCCCAAGGTTGACCAAAGGATTTGTTGCCAAATCCCCGGCAACGGCGCCAAAAACTTGTTCGGTCCGCAAGTGCACGTGTCGCATCAAGTAATAGAGTAATAAGAAAAGTATCGTTCCCTCAGGGATTTGGTTACAAATGCGGTCAAGCAGAAGGCTTAGCGTATTAGATCAAGTTGAGCTAAACAAGGTTTTGCTTCGAAGAGTTAACATATAAAATTAAATCACTAAAAGGTTACTTCTTTTTGAGATTTTTATATTAAGATTCTTAAACAAGAGAAATGATTTAGAAATACTTGGTAAATTGGATGAGAAAACCTAGGGTTACCTTTCCCCATTTAACTTCAAGACCCAATAAATTCCTTCCCTTTTCCTTACCCAATGAATTTCATGCATGAGTTCAAGGTTCTCTTTCATTTGAAAAAGCTCTCTCAAGTCAAAATCAAATTTTTACTAGCATTAATTGCACAATCTCTTGCAACAATTAATGCTAGCCATAAATGTTCCACCAACCTTATATGAACAATGTTAGGTGAATAATTATATCTCTATATTATCAACAAACCATCCATTTAAAAGCATAAATTTCAAGTCTAACATGATTTCCCCCAAGTTCTAAAACAAAGTATACTCTCTCAAGTCATACTTCATTTAACACTTCAAGTGGTGATCAAGCACTTGTATCATTTAAAGCAAGATGAAAATCCATACATAAACATTCATTAAATACATCAAAGGAAGGAAATACAAGAGTCAATCCATCAAATGGTTCAAAGTAACCCTAGAATATGGGTTTAGTTACACATGATGAACTGAGAAATAAAAACAGAAATAAAAAGCAGAGACATAGCAGAAATTAGAGAAAAAGGGAAGAAGAAAAGAAACCCATATCACAACTTGAATCTCTTCAAGATTTTCCAAGCTTCCTAGCTCTTCCCCACTCTCTCCTTAAGCTCCAAAATGCTCCTAAACGTGCCCTCAATGCTCTGTCCGTTTTTCAGATCGCATTTAATGTCACTTATTACATTCAGACAGCGTAATTACTCAAAACGCGCATTTTTTGGTGAGTTCACCGTGGCTTCGCCGCGGCGAAGTCACGGCGAGCTAAGGGCTTTTTGCTTCCAGAGGATGAGTACACTCGTCGTGGGTTCGCCGCGGCGAAACCCACGGCGAGGTTACTTCGCTACTGACTTCCTTGCCTTTTTGTTATCTCCCGCTCTTTGTTCCATCTCTCCTTGCATCTCTTTGGCTTCTTCTCTTTATCACCTCCTCCTATACAAAATTGGAAGAGGGTTGATGAGCTTTTAGCATTTAGTAACATTCACACATAACTTTTCAAACAAAGAATCATTAAGCTTCAAGTTTTCATGCACAAAGACTTTCTTCTTCATTAAAGATTTTCTTTGAATTTCTATGTCTATTTCAAAACATCACTTTCAAAAATATACACAAATGAGGAGAAATTGTGATGAAATATGTGAAATTTTAGGAACTTAACAATATGACACACACATGTCTTTTTTAATTTAAAAGGAGAAGACTTGGTCTTCGTTAGGGATGGGAATAAGCCAAACTTTTAGCAGGGACCTACGATCTAACCAGCAATAAGCCTAGTCTGACCATATTTAGACTTATTTTAAGGCATATTTAGGTAAAGAGGCCAAGCCTTTTTTTTCACAAGGCATAGCCTACAAGCGTGGCCTATTTAATTGTTTTGTGATTACTATCATGATATATAATAAAAAAATAAATTATATAAATTAGTAATAATATTAACAACTTATCTTTAGCTCTAAGCTCCGCATCTCATCATTCATACACAAAGTTCAACCCTTTTACTCATTAGTCATTCAAAGAATGGATGGAAATTATAAGGGGGTGAAAATTACAAGCTGGCAGATGTTGATTTGATGGGATAGATTCAAAGAAGTATAAGGGGGTGAAAATTATGATCATAAAAAGATATATGGTGGAGGGCCACGAGTTGTGCACCTGTTGGCCCTTGCCTAATATTCCATGTGGAATGGATGATATGACACCCTAGTTAGTTGATTAGTGGGGAAACACATGGTTCAATCTTGTGCTATGTGGATTTTGGCCGCTTCATATCACATAATTGAAGAGCTTGTTAATATAAGCTATCATTTACATGGGATAGTAAGTAGCCCAAGGGTTCAATGAGAGGTATAAGGTTGAGTCGTATAAAGGAGGTTAATAATACTCTTAAAGATTGATTAAATGCTTATTTCTATTATGATTGGGTGATATTATTTTAATTTTACAAATTAGTCAAACTCATTTTTTATCATGGTTATCGTTTTGAAAATAGGCTAAAAGCTTTTCTAATATGGTAGACTTTTATTAGAACATTTTCTCTTTTGTATCATAGTAGAGTTATTAAATTATTAATTTGGTTAAATGTCTTATAACTTATAGTAATAAGGAAATGATTTTACAATAAATCCCAAATAAGATCCCTTGGCCTAATTAAATGGGTCAATAAAGGAAAAAGGAATGAAGTCATGAGAGGGTGACGTGTGTCCGCATATGTCGTCCTCTTCTTCTTCTATACGTTTACATAAAATCACTTTTACATAAATCACTGGCTTGAATGATAATCATGTTCCTCTAATATTAGCGCCCTTTTCTTTTTTCTTCCTTTCTTTCCAATCTCGAAATTCTCTTCATTTTACGCCATTTTAAGGAACGCAGGAAGTAATTTTTTGTCGTAAAACTAATTTATTTAATATATAAATTAACATATAATCTAATTAAATGTAACATGTGTTAAAACTTAGTGGTTTATTTTTTTTGCTTAATCTCCACAAAAAAATTAATATGATCTTATAATTAGGACCAGAATGAGCAACTAATAAGCCCATCCATTTTTTATTAATAAAAGAAATTCAAAATTAGAGTTAATTAAAAAATAATTAATTGTTTAAAGGGTTAATATAACTTTTGCTCATTAAACTTTCATTCAATTTTGGTTTTGGTCATAAAACTTCAAAATCGGTGATTTTTGCAACACCCCAAATTTTAGAAAAGAGAAAATAAGAAAATATTTGGAATATTGGGGTATTATTTGAGATTTAAAAAGCTTTATAAATAAATTTAGAAATTAAAGCATATCTAGAGAAATTATTTTTAAAATAAAGTTAGATTAATTTGTTAAGAGAATGGTAAATAAAATTACCATTGAAGGGAAAAATGGGAAAGAGAAAAATAAAAATGACAATATTTACCCCTAATTAAAAATATCTTCCATTACAAAGGAAGGGGTAAACTGATAAATCACCTAATTAAAATTTCAGCTCTTCAACGATGAGTGAGAAAGTTAGTGAGAGAAAGTGTGTGGGTGCCAACGATTCGAGCAACAATGGGAGTGAAACCAGATCTGACCAACAGAGGGGGACAACTTAGGAAGAAGACGACCTACTGGGAAGACACATTAAGAAAATGCCGAATGATAGCAACATGCAACAGGAGGATGCTCCTCCCACTGTGACAGATGATCTATTGTTGTCTAATAGTGTAGAAGCTGGGTTTGAGAAAGGGAGTAGAGCCTCACAAAGGGGCCCTGATACAGTTATGGGGGGCACGAATGAAACAAAAGCAACACAAGGCCCAGGTATGGCAGAGGGGAGTGGGACTGCACAAGACCAAAAACAGCCCAACGCCTCCATAAGAAGACAAATTTCTTACAAGTCAAAGCTAATGGGAGAGGAAGAAAAAGCTTTTGACAAGGATTTTGATGAACTGATCAAGGAATGGTTACAAGAAGAAAGGGAGCTGGCACCTTTACTAACGGAAGAACAGAAAAGGCTCATGGAATCAATCCCCAAAGTTAGCATCTCTTATGAGCGTTTAAGGGAACTGTGCAGACCATGGAAGGGTGCCCTTGTGCTTACACTTTTGGGAAAACAAACTAACTTGAACATGATGAAGGATCGCATCTCCTGGCTCCTCAAATCGGAAAATTTTGAGCTTATTGATCTCCCCAATAATTACTACGTTTTTCGATTAGGGGATAAATCCTTGAGCACCAAATTAATTTTTGACGGTCCCTAGGTAATCCAAGGACATTACCTAGTCTTCCAAAGATGGAGCCCAAATTTCAACCCATATAGCAACAAAACAAGGAGAGTTGCAGTATGGGTTAGGATTCCCACACTGCCTATTCACATGTATACTGAAGATTTTATGCTGGAGTTTGGGAATTTAATAGGCAGAGCACTAAAGGTTGATCTAAATACTTTAGCCCAGAAAGACAAAAAAATGAACAAAGTAGCCAGGGTAAAGTTTGCTAGAGTTAGTGTGGAGATTGACCTTAATAAACAGCTCCAATCAAGATTCCTTTTGCGATCCACAGTCTATCCAGTTGAATATGAAGGGCTCAACGTCATATGCTTTAAATGTGGATTATATGGCCACCACCAGGACCAATGTTTAAAAGATAAGCAACCTAAAATACCATCGCCACAAGCCATGGACACTAAAGGTAGCTCGCCAGCCACCTAAACGGAAGCCACCCAGAGAAATCCATTAGTGGGTGTACCAGGCATGAACATAGAGGACCCGTACGGAGATTGGATGAAAGTTAAATCTTTCCCCAAAAGCGATGCCCAACGAAGGAGCTTGAAAAGAACCATCAAGTAAGACCCCAAACTTCCACTCGGTCAACACCAAAAAGCAATGAAAAAGCCACTGGGTCCCGTTTTGATGTCCTTGGAGAGGAAGAGACAAAAAATGAATTTAATGCTACTACAGAGAATAACAAAAAAAAGGCTACTGGGCAACAATGGAGGAAAAAAGAGATGCCTGTTTATAGCCTTAACAAGGAAGATGATCAGAAGAAAGAGAAGGAATAAGAAGCTTACTCGTTTTTCGAGTTTGGTCAGTCAAGTGGCGTGAAGATGGCTGGGAAAAAAAGAAAAGGAAATGAATGAGAGAGTAGATGATGACAAGACAAGTGGTACAGGTCTGGAGAAAAGCAAGTGTGAGGCGTCGATTTCCAAGGCACCAAGGAAAAAAGAATATTAAAAGCAAGAAAGGGTCCCTTAATGTGGACCATGATCTCACAAGCCAGGAAGGAAATATAAGCCCAATTAAAAGTGTTCCTTTGGGAAGGAAGAGGGCCTCCATCACGAGACCCAAAGTTGTCTCCCCATTAATTAAAATGAAACAAATGGGGAGAGCCCACAGCCTTGTCATTGGGTCTCTATCTTCAAATGGGCCATTACAATTTAATGAGGAAAAAAACGCAGCCCAGGGGGATGGTCTCCCTATTCATCCACCACACATGGAGGGAAATAATGCTCAAACTCAGGGAGAGATGCCCAGAAATCAACATGAAAAATTGTAAGAGGAATTAATTGCCTTCCCCATTGTTCGCCCTGCACCGCAAGTGCATGGGTCGCGCCAAGTAATAAAGTGATGAGTGAAGTATTGTTCCCACGAGGATTTGGTCCAAAACCCGGTCAAACAATGATTATCACACTCTTGCCCAATTTGAGTGACACAAATGTTGAGGTTGAAAATTAACTAAGAAAATAAACCTATGCTAAATGAAAATAAAACTATGAACAAGTGATTCTCCAACTTCAAGGATAAAATGGGTCCTAAGATTATCTATCCCCCTTGTACTTCTTAAAACTCAATTAACCTCCCCTCAAAGAAGCTCTCAACGAAACCATGTGCTAATCTAGGGTTCATAGAGTACTTGTAAACGCTCTCTCAAGTCAAGAACAAGTGTTTAGTCTTATTAATTGCACACTCTCTTGCTACAAGTTAATAAAACCCAATTATCATGCTCCAACCCTAATGTGATTATGCAAGGTTAGTAAGTATATCTCTATCTTACCAACAAAACCATCCATCCATGCAAACTTCAGGTTCTTGCACTATTTTACCCAAGTTCTACACTCAACCTAGCTCTCTCAAGTCATAAATCAAGTGAACCCAACATCTAAATGGTGATCAAGCACTTAGAAGCATTAGGAATGGAGTAAAATAAGCACATAGATATCATTAATCACAAATTAAGAGGAGGAATCAAGAATCAATACATACAAGGGTTCAAAATAATCTTAGAATCAAAGTATTTAGCTACTCATGTTCTACAACTCCAAGGGAGCATATATATACAACATTACAAAACAGAACAAGAGAAGAGAATGAAGATGGAAGAGATAAACCAAGAGAGGAAGCCCAAATCTCTTTGAAGCTCCAAGCCCAAGCTCAATCCCCACCAAGCTCCAAGCCCTAGCAGAGCAAAACACTCCCAAAATGTCCCAAAAGTCGAAGAATGAGGGCTCAACTCGAAACCCTCCCTTTTATTTAGTTCAGTCCGTCTGTTCTGTCCAAAAACGCGCAAAATCACGCAGTTCGCCGTGGGTTTCACTGCGGCTAGCCCACGGCAAACTACCAAAAATTACAGAAAGGAGAGAAGCTTGCCATGGCTTTCGCCGCGACGAGCTCACGGCGAGCCAGCCAAAAACAGGGCAGAAACCAATGCCTCTCGCCGTGGGTTTCGCCGGGGCGAGGCCACGGCGAAGTCCTGTCTTCTCTGGTTTCTTGTATTTGTTTTCTTTATTCCTTAGGCTGCTCTGGCTTCCTCTTATTTTTGTTCACTTGGGAGCTTGGTGGAGGGCTAAAATCTCTTGTTTATTGCGTCAAAATGTTTCTACAAAAATTACATAAAACAACATAAGAAACTAACTATAAAACTAATCAAAATCTACATAAATATACAATGATATGCAACCAAAAATCAAATGAACATTTCCTATCTTGAGTATCCAAAATTTATCAATGATTGAATAAAACTCAAGGAAAATGTGCTAACATTACATGAATTCCAAGATGTTATCACCTACAAAACCACTTGACCTCTCAGTAGGCCGAGAAGACAAGCAGGAACCAAATGATAATAAGGAAAATAGTGATTTATGGTTTGATCCCCAAGGAGATGTTAAAGAAGATGCTTATGGAAGTTTGGAGGGTATGGAGCTATCTGACTCTGGGCAGTAGATGTCGTTGCACAGGTTCCATTTTTTCTTTAATTTTTTATGTCTATTAATATTATGGCATGGAATTGTAGAGGGGCAGCCTCTAAGAATTTTCCTGGTAGACTTAGAAATGTGCTAAGAGGGAATAATGTCCACCTTGTGATTCTAACAGAAACAAGAACTAGTGGTGGAAAGGCTGATTTAATAGTAAGGAAGTTAGGATTTAACAAATGGATCAGAGTTGAGGCAATGGGCTATGCAGGTGGCATATGGTTATTATGGAACTATAAGGAAGTCAACATTAAATATCTCTCTTCTTCCAGGAAGGCTCTCCATGTTCAGGGGAGTACAATAAGAAATTCTTTCTGCTTCAGGTTGTCCTGTATTTATGCTGAACCAAATCCTATCCTAAGAAGGGATATTTGGGAAGAATTAATAAATATGAGTCGATCATGTAAGGAGCCATGGGTAGTTATTGGTGACTTTAATGCCTACCTCTCTACTGAGGACAAGAAGGGAGGCTCGCATCTAAACCTTTAATCAATGAGGCAATTTGAAAACTGTATCCGCAAGTCAAGCTTGATGGAGTTGGAAGTGGTGGGGGACCGATTCACTTGGGAAAGAGACCTCCTAAAAGAAAGAATAGATTGGGCCTTCACTAACAATGAATGGTCTAATGCTTTTCCCCTATCTAAAGTGCATCATCTTAACAAATTTGGGTCAAATCACCGCCCCCTATTACTGCGTAGTGAACCTATACAGCGACCTGGGCCAAGTAAGATTCCTTTCAAGTGCCATGTAGCTTGGTTTATTGAAGAGAGCTTTGTGGACATAGTTAAAAAATGCTGGGATCTAAATTGCTGGAATGATAAGGTTCACCTATTCGCTAGAGAGGCTGAAGAGTGGAGTAAAAGAAAGCTGGGAAATCTCTCATCCAGGAAAAAGGCAGTGTTGCAAAGATTAGAAGGAGTAGACCGCTCCAGGAATCGCCGGGATAGCCAACACCTAGTCCAAACTGAGAAGGAGTTGTGGCAACAGTACAACAAAATCCTAACCCAAGAGGAGCTAGTTTGGTATCAAAAGTCCAGATGTCAATGGTTAAAATAGGGAGATAAGAATAGCAAGTTCTTTCATACTTCTACTACCATAAGAAGAAGAAGAAACAGAATTGAAGGCCTCAATAATGATGATGGGGAGTGGATCTTTAACAAATCGGGTCTACAAACTTTAACTTGGCAGTACTACAAAGACCTCTTCAGCAGAAACACTCCCCAAAGTCTCCATCTCGTAACTAGAACAAGATTCCCTCCTTTAGATCCGGATGCCACTTGAGTTTGTGTGATAGGATAATGGACGAAGAGATAAAAAATGCTACTTTTGACATTGGGGGTTTCAAAGCCCCTAGCCCCGATGGTATTCAAGCTATCTTTTACCAAGAATATTGGAGTATAGTCGGGCCTTCGATCTATGAGATGGTCAAGCACTTCTTCCGAAGTCCTACTTGGGTGAAGGAGATCAATAATACGAATCTGGTTCTGATTCTAAAACAAGACATGCCTGAACATATCAAGGACTTTCGACCCATCTCCCTTTGTAATGTGAGCTACAAGATTATTACCAAGATCATAAGCAACCACCTCCGGGAAGTCATGGGTCAGGTTGTGGGGAAGCATCAATGTAGCTTTATTGCGGGAAGGCAAAGTAGTGATAATATCATTATTGCTCAAGAGGTGATTCACTCTATGAGATGTAAGAAAAGGACTAATGGTTGGATGATGATCAAAGTGGACCTCGAGAAAGCATATGACTGACTTGAGTGGGATTTCATTCGCCAAGTCTTAACAGAGTTGGGCCTTGAAGGGTGGCTGGTAGAAGCGATAATGGCTTGTATTGAGACTTCATCTTTCCAAGTTCTTTGGAATGGGGAACCATCCCTAACCTTCCATCCTAGCAGGGGCATAAGGCAGGGGGACCCAATATCTCCCTACATTTTCACCCTATGTATGGAGAAATTGAGTCATATTATTCACGATGCCATTGATGAGAATGCATGGAGCCCCATTCAACTATGCCAAGACGGTCCCCTATTATCTCACCTGTTTTTTGCTGACGATCTTGTCCTATTTGGAGAAGCAACTGAGTACCAAGCGGAGGTGATGATGGGGTGTTTGCAAACTTTCTGTGATGCATCCGGGCAGAAGATGAACAGAACAACGACTCGGGTTTATTTCTTCAAGAATGTGCACATCTCTAGAGCCTTAGCTCTTAGCCAGTGTAACACCTGGATTTTTACTACTATATTATAGCCTTTTAATTGAATTATAACCACTTTCTAATGTCAGAAGCCCAAAGATACGTAAAAATTTAAACTTTTCTTTTAAAACGTTAGACCAACCCTCTGTTGGTTGGAATGGGCTTTTCAGACAAATTGAAATAACTTAAAACTCTTTATAAAATAAAGTGGTTAATAAAACAATTAAAAGCACGCTAACCCTCACAGGGTAACTATTCTTAATGCATAATACTTGAGAAAATTTAAATCTCTTAATAAATTTATACAATTCTAATTTTTATACTTTCTACTGATAATTTAATTTTACATCATATACAATAATCTTACTTTTCAAATTATAAAACTTAATTTCTTCATCTAGTCTTCTTCTAGCATTCCTGCCTCATCTTAATCATCTCACTATCTCCCAGCTAGATTCTTTCAAACCTGCGTTACTGAAAAATGTTTGGGGATGGGGGTGAGATTGGAAATCCCAATAGCAGTTTCTTTCATTAACTTATATGATCATGCTAGCATTAACATGTATTAATTTCATAAACCTGAACAAATAAAACAATTATACATACTTCCTGCGCTCAATCTCTACCAGCCACTATTAACAATATATTCGTTAATTAGTGGAGGCCTCACCTGCAGGATTTCTCGTTATAACATTTAAAGTTATAACTAACTGATATGGCAAAGGGGGAGCGACCCACCTAAGCCTGGAGTACTCCATAAACTCTATGCAGGAATTAACAAGGTTTCTAACCTTCATGCATAATGTAAATTTGCAACAGATATTACAAAATAATACATGCAATTTAATTGTTACTGAAATAAACTGCTACCTGAACTCCAAGCTTAATCCTTTACTGTCTCTTTCCTTTCCAGACCTCCTCAGCTTATGTCACTATCTATACCTATTTACATATAATATATAAATAATGAATTAATATCAATATCCCTGGATAACTATCCGGCGTCTCTCACAGATCCTAATTTAATTAATACTACCCCATTCTTGGTATTAGTGTAGATTATACTTTACTAAAACTATCTTTACCCTTTAAAATTTAATGGTCTTTTATAAATAGTTTTAATTAATCATCCTGATTCTCAATGTTTAACTAATTATTATCTTATGGATCTTTTCTATTCTAGGGTCAACATAAACATAGTTTAGATGCTAGGAAGTCACCTACCTTAAGTAAACATTGAATAACAAACACACCATATTCAAACATCCCCCCATAAATTGTTATAAATCATATCACAACTTTCAATAATATTAATCATAAAGCTAGTTTGCTTTATTACAACAAAACAGAAAATCCAAGACCCGACAGAAGAAAGAACTAGAGAAAATCACACACAACCTCAAAAATCAACTTTAATCCCCTTATTCTTACTCCATAATTTAGGCTTCTATTATTCCTTTCTTGTATATTTCAAAATCCAATCTTTGTATACTTACTACACACTTTCACATCTTTCATAAATGTTTAAAATCACAGCTAATACTAAAATTCCTTTCTCATGAAAATCATAATCTATAATTCATAAAATCCTATCCTACTTGACTATTTAAACTTTATTGAGTTTGCTATCACAGGACTTGTCAAATATACATTAGAAACCATAAAACTTTGATTGTATTTTCACAACTCAAAGCATAACTGCATATACTATCCAGCAATCATCTTAACTCTTTAAACCCTTCCTTAAACAAGCTTCAATAATTCATCTTTACAACTACGGTCAGCTATGCTTAACACATAATTATCAACTAATAATCATTTAAATATTACTTTCACATCCCAATCAAGGTTTATAAAATAATATTACATCTCCAACCAGAACCTAAAGTACACACCATCCCATATTCACATCACCATTCCTTCATCATAGCATTAAAATAAATTATAACCTCTAATCCAAACCTCCTTTACAGCGAAATACTACTCAGAACAGAACACAGAATTTCCATAAGCAGAACCATAATCTTAATCAAATTCTGTCACTGACCAAGCACAGAATCATACAGGGCATAGGAGGAAATTAATAATCCCAACACTCACAAATTGCAGCTCAACCGTAGGTGAACATAGCTATTAATTCTAATGAATTCTTAAACACCACTTTAAGCTTTTACATTGCAGGAATTTCATCTAGGGATGAACTCTGAGACCAGCAGAAGCTCAACAATGAAAATACCACATCCAGGCTACAAGACCAACAAAATCTCTCATATTCCCTATCATTGTATTCGGCCAAACCAGAACAAACAGAGTACAGAGGAAACACAAAGCAACTTCATATACAATTAACTATCACCCATACATTATCACCACCAATTCCATCATATTACAATAAATTTCTCCTCCCTTACTTCACCTACAACCCAATAGCCAACAATAAGAAAAACCATAGAAAAATCCCACAATTTCATATACTCCCCCAAACCTTAACCCTTCACCATTATCACTAATTTAATCCTTCCTAATCCCAAAATCAGAAACGGAGATCCCAGAGAAATAGCACCACCTTTCGGCCAGAACAGAGCAAGATACGGGAGGGAGCATAATTTAATCCAATTAAGCAACAAGTCAGTTTAACCCATTAGACATCAGAATCAGTGACCAGAAAGGAAAGAATATTTGAATGACATGAGGAAGAACAAGAATGTCGGCTGAACAGGGCAGAGGCAGAGGAACAATTATTCAAAAATTCCTAAACTTCAGAAATTAAACATACAAGCTCCAATATGCACTCTAATCGACTCCTAACACCATCAGAACACCAATTAATTTCGTTTTGGGTGAGAAAATGAAGAAGAATATCGGGTGAACAGTGAATCGAGGGGAAATTTTGGGAAAACTTGACCCAAACTATTTCGTTTCTAAAACTGATTCTTGGGGTTTGTTAATCGAACCATATGCTTCAATTTTATGAATTTAGAAGCTTCAAAAGCCCTTAATTTCGAATCAACCACCCCCCAAAAGCTCGCATGAATCGGACCAAAAGAGTGAGGAAAACGAAGGAAAAAGGCTCACCGAGTATTAACCCAAGCTTCCCGCCGTGCTCCGCCGCTTATCACCGTCGTGCTCCGCCGTCCTCGCCGTCTAAAGCCGCGGGAGCTCGCAGAGAACAGAGGGAGATGAGAACGAGAAAGAGGGACGGGTTTGGTTCAGAGAGAGAAGAAGAAAGCAGAGTTAAATCGGTGAGAGGGAGTGTATTTAATATTTAGGAACACGTGTTTGGCTTAAATTAAAAGAGAAGTAAGATATTTTGTTTTTATGAGTATTTTACTATCTTGCCCTTTCTTCTATAATTGAAGATATTTTTAACTAGAGGTAAATAATGTCTTTTCTATTTTCTATTTTCCTTTTAAATCATAATTTTATTTGTCATTATCATTTAGAAATAGACCTAAAACTGCCCCCACAATAATTTTTCCAGATATGCTTTAACTTGCAAATTTATTTATAAGACTTTTTAAATAACAAACAATACCCCAAGGTCCTAAATATTCCTTTATTTAAATTTTTCTCTTAACTATTTTTCCTTAATTAATAGAGAAAATAAACCTTAGAAATTATTAAAAATACATTTGACCTCAAGAATTTATTCATAAGGCTTTTTAATTTCTAAATGCCTTTCTAGGACCTTAATTAAATTATTATTATTTCTTTCCTCTAAATTAAATTTTATCTTCTAATTATTTCTCTTTATTTCTTAAAGAAAATAAGCCTTAAAATCATTAAAAATTCCTAAATATCATAAATTTATTTTTAATGCTTTTTAATATTTTAATAATATTCTCAAAATATTAAATAATTCCTTATTTCTTATTTTTAAAAATTTGGGGTGTTACAGCCAGCTTATGAGGATTAGGCTAACGAGCGACTTGGGTAAATGCCTAGGGATCTCCCTCCTTCATAAGAAGGCCTCCTATGTTACTTTTCCCCCTTGGTAGAAAAAACTAAAAAACGCCTGTCGGGATAGAAAGGAAATTGCTTGAACATGGCAGGCCGGACTACACTGATAAAGGCTGTCCTATCAGCCTTACCCTCGTATCATATGCAGACTATGTTGCTCCCGAAAGCCATTTTGAAGGATCTAGAGAAGAGAAGCCGGAGTTTTTTGTGGGGCTACTAGGAAGAAGGGAGGAAACTACACCTCCTCTCATGGGACTTGATTACGAAGGACAAAAATGATGGAGGTTTAGGATTCAAAGACTTACATAAACAGAATGAAGCCTTCATTTTGAAGTTATGTTGGTACCTCTTAACCAACCCTGAAGCTCTATGGGTCCGGGTCCTAAGAACCAAATACAAATGTGATCCCTGGCTCACTCAAACTGCCCAGAAAAGGAAGAGCTCATCACTAACTTGGCGTAGTATTTGTGCTATGTGGGAAAAATTCAACCGGGGTCTTGGTGTCAAGATAGGTAGTGGTGAGAGAGCTTCCTTCTGGTATGATAATTGGTCAAAATTAAATGTTCCCCTCATCCATCTTATACCTAGATATGAGAGCTTTGCAGACAGAACAGAGAGGGTAATTGATTATGTTATCCCGTATGGAGAATGGGATGTTCCTAAATTGGGAAGATGGTTCCACCCTCAAGTAGTTTCTCAAATCACAAGTGCCCACTCACCCCGTGAGGAGAGAGGAGAGTATTTACATATATGGAAGCCATCCTCGGATGGTCATTTTTTTGTTAACTCTGCCTATCGTTTCCTTTTTGCAGGTATACATCGTGGTGGTGAACCAATTTGGAGAGCGATCTGGAAATGGACTGTGCCTGAAAAAATCAAGACTTTCATGTGGATCTTTGCTCATGGAAGAACCCATACCGAATGTCTACATTTTCAGAGAGGACTCACAGATTCTAACAGTTGTCCGCATGGATGTAATCAAGTAGAAGACTCTATGCACCTCCTAAGGGATTGCACGAAGGTGAAGGAGAGATGGAAAGTAGTTGTGGAACCTAGACTTTGGGAACACTTCTTTTCTCTATTTGGACAGGAATGGCTACTATGGAACCTGAAGCATGAGGCAGGCAAACACAACAAGAAGGAAGTTAGCTGGGCTACTCTCTTTGGATACACATGCTGGGACATCTGGGTGACTAGATGCGAGAACCTGTTTGAGGGGGAGCAGGAAGCAGTTAACTTGAGGACTAAAGATAGCTACCTAAGAGCAGTATGGGACCAGGACCTGATATCTCGATGCCGATTCTACGTCCATAGCACTCAATTCCCGGCGGAGTCTTACGACACTGACCCTGAGTATGTGAGGCTTGACACTGATGGGTTGGTCCTCAGGACGGGAAGCAGCGCCTGTGGGGGGATCATCAAGAACTTCATCAGGAGGTGGATTGGAGGATTTAATTGCAAACTATCCAATGTACCTCCCACCGTAGCGGAACTTATTGCAGTTATCCATGGTCTAAACATTTGTTGGAATAAAAACTACAGGAAAGTGGAGGTCTCCACAGACTCAATTGAGATGGTTGACTTACTTATGAGAGGATGTGCGCCAAACCACCCTTATAGAGATGTCATTGAAGACGAAAGACTCCTGCTAGCTAGAGATTGGCTCACAGTTTTGAGACATGTGCCAAGAGAAGACAACTCCCAAGCAGACAATATGGCTAAAATGGCCCATGATATGGGAATGAATTTTAATTTCTTTGAGGATCATCCTGATTTTCTGGTTACTAATGTTTTAGTTCAAACTTTTGTAGTTTAGTGTCTTGATGTAAGCTCTTGTGAGCAGTTATCCAGGTTATATTCAAAAAAAATTTCAGCTCTTCCTTATCCTTTTTATATATACCCCGCTACGTGTTCCTTTTCCTATACTCCCTCTCTCCACCCCACTCTCCCTCTATTCCTCACTCCCTCTCGTTCTCTCTGCCTATCTGTGTCTTCAACGAGCTGCGACAGCAGATGACGGCGTGAACAGCGGCGAGGAGTGATGGAAATGCACATGAAGTATGGGTCGGCCTGGGTAAGCCTTTCTCTTTCATTTTCCCTTCCTTCTTGGTCCGATTTCAGTGAGTTTTAGGGAGGGATTAATTTGGTTCTAGAGGTTTTTAAGGTTTCTGAATTCATAGAAATGAAGTTTAAGCTTTAATTTAGTCGATTTGGGAAGTGATTTTGAGTGAGGATTCAAGTTTAATCCGATTGTTCTAAGAAATCCATTCTTGGTACTGTTCACTTGACTCTATTCTTGCCATTTCTGAGTGGAAATCAACTAAAATATTAATTTAACATGGTTAGAGGTGATATAGAATTGATAATTGGAGTTGTATGTTTGGTTTTGAGATTACGTTCTAATTTTGGTTTTGTTCCTTTGGCCGATTCTGTTGAGGTCCAAATTTCTGTTCCTTCCTCTGTCATTTGGTTTTCTGACTATGTTGAAAGGAAGATGGAACTGATGTTTGATGTTGTTTGGTTGATTCCTATTTGTATGTGAAATTTTTTTATCTTCCTTTCTTGTTTTCCCTGTTTGTTCGGCATCTTACAGTTAATGGAAGGGGAAGTTTTACTGATATTAGGCTTGAATTGGAGCTTCGTTATGTGAATTGAGGTTTAACTTATAGGTTTAGGACTTCTAATTGGGTTTGATTTAATTAGACTTAGTGTTTGGAGATCAAATATATTAAAGTTTAGAAATCTAATTATTATGAGTTTCTTTTTGAGTTGGTTATTCTATGGCAGTGATTTACTGATTCAGATGCAAGGATTATCAAGAGGAATGCATGATGATAATTGTTAAAAGAATAGTTGCAGCCTAAAAGTTAATTAAGTTGTTGATGGGGGTTAAACTTGGATTATTATGCTTACTGTTGTAAGGCCCTACAGTGATACTCAAATGATAATTTATTGTAGGATATGGTTTGAAGTTGAAAACTCACAGATTGTAAGGAAGTGAGGTCTCCTTTTTTAGAGAAAGATATGGGATATGGGAGTATTATGTTACTGTGACGTTAATTGATGACTTAAATAATTCTAGCTTTTAAATGTGGTTTATGTCTGGATGCTTAAAATAGTAAACAAGTTTGTGAGGGTGTTGAACTTATGTGCTGATATGTATGGTATTTTAGAATATCCAATCTTGCTTCAAAGCTGTAAATGAAAGGTCTGATAATGTCATTGCTATGGGAACTTTCCAAAATTTCAAAGAGGCAGCTGGATGGATAATTAAGGAGAAAAAGGAAAGGGAACAGTTAAGAATAAGATATAGGTATGTACAGACATGTATATGCATATGGTTTGCTGTAGTAAGAAGAAAATTTGGGAATTTGTCATAGGTGTGATTCAATTGTGTGAATGTTGGATTAAACTATAAACTGTAATAATGCGGTTGGAATTTTCTGGGCTGCAACAAAGGATATGATTTGGATTGTTTAAATTTAAGAACCGGTTATAAAGTGTTGTTTGTAATATTTGATTAGTACTTAGTATCTTCATAGTCTACTGCAAGTATTGTATGTGTAAAGTGTATATAGGAACAAAATTTACTGGTTGTTTTGGAAACTTGCTGTGGAATAGCAAAATAAATGGAAATTTATTTTGATGTTATGAGAAGGAGTAAATGGAAGCTAAACTTTATAAGGAATTGTTTTGTGAAGTCTAATATTATTATTTGGTCATGAATCATTAGATCATTGATGAAATAAGATAGGGGTTATTTTAGAATGGTTGTAAAATGTGACTCTTGATATGGCAATTTGGTTAATTTATGAGTTACCGAAAGTGTGAAGGAAAAATGCTAAAGTTTGGTACTAGTGATGTGGAGTTATAAAAGTATTTCAAAATGGTTTTCTTGTGGAATTGTATTTACAATTATTAAATGTTTTTGAGGTATGTATTAGTCAAACATTGAGAATAAGAAAGACTAATTAGTGTATATTTATTAGAAGTGACCTTCCGTTTTTCTTTTAGGTTCAAGAGAAGGGGAGTTGATTTCTTGAAATTGTGATTTAATTTAGGGTGACTGTTTTAAGGAATTTTAGAGGTAGGATAAGGTGATTAAATGTTGTTTAATATGATGACTGAAAGTTAGGAGATTTAATCTGCTTGATTAGGCTTGTTGTCATGGAGTTTGATAATGGTTATTGCTGAAATCTATGTGTTCAGATTTCTGATTTTAGTTGTTTTGGATATTTTAGGCGTATGTATGATTTCAAAAGTTTAGATGAAATAAAAGTAAGAAATTTATTGAAAAGGAAAACAAAGATTTGAGCTTGTAGAGATTGATGGTCTAGAATATTGATTTAACGTGGTTGACTTGTGATCATCAAACTGGAAAATGTGAAGTAGATATTGAAGTATCTTAGGAAGAGATTAAGGAATATCTAATTGAGAATGAAAAGATTAGGATAAAGGTTCTTGAGAATTTTGTATTGAATCAGAAATAAGAATTTAATTATATATGTTTGTTTGTGTCTGTGTGTGTGATGCTTGTTTATATATATGTATAAATATAACTGTGTGAATAGTTGATTAAATGATTGTAAATATGGTAATTAAGCTAAATAGGAGGAAGTTTAATTAAGTGTTAGTTAACAAAAGAAGGGTAGAAATATATATAGTACAATAGGAACGTAGGATATGTGGAACAATTTAGTAAAAGTATATATAGAAGACGAAATCTATTGGAAACTGAGTTTCTACATGATATTGTTGCGGCTGTAACTTTCCAGAATTTAAAAGAGGACGCTGTGTGAACAATCAAAAGTTATGAAATAGTGATCTAACAAAATTGAAGCTTAGGAAGTTACTAGATGTTTCTGTTTTTATTATTATTTTTATTATGATGGAAAGTGAAGATGTTATAATAAATGACTCATGATTTATAAGTGTTGATCTCGATATTAGTTGTAGGTTAAAACGGGTTCTTACAAGTAGTTTTGGGAATTTATTAGTCGAACATTGAAAATAAAAAAGAATAGATTATTTATAACTGACCTTTCAATTTTAAAGGGGGTTAGGATAACTGTACTAATTTATAATCTTTCACTCATACAAAGAATGGGGTAGTATTAATTATATTAGGACACATGAGAGACGCCAGATCATTATAAATAAGTATTTGTATTAATGCATTATTTATATATTACGTATAATTATAGGAAAAGATAATGAGAAGGGTACTTTAAGGCATTGAGAAAGGAAGGAGCCAACTAAGGTTGAAGTTTGGAGTACAGCTAGCAGTTTATCTCATTACACTAAATTGCATGTATAATTTTATAATACCTGTTGCACGTAAATGTTATGTCTTTTATTCCTTTTATGTTTGGAGTACTCCAGGGCTTAGGTGGTTCGCTATCCCTTTGTAGATCAGTTACGTTATGACTTTAAATGTTATAACGAGAAATCCTGCAGGTAAAGCCTCCACTAGTTAACAATATCATTATCAGTGGTTGGTATGTGCAGATCACACACAGATTAGTAGGATAAATGCTATCATTATCTGCAAAGGTTTATAAAATGTATATATGACAATGCATGCACGAAATTTACAGTGAATGACGTAAACTGCGTTGAACTGCTGTTTTACAGAGAAACTAGGACATAATGAGATGGTTGTGTTAAGGCAGGAGTGTTGGAAGAAGATTAGACGGAAGAAATAAGATAATATTATGAAAAGCAGGAGTATCTGTTGCACTATAGTAGTTGAATGTTTTAGTATTGTTATTCGTTTATGATATGACATTAAATTATTAGTAAAGAGTATAGAAAGTAGAAATGTATAAATGTATAAAGAAATATAAATTTTCCCAGCACTATAAATAAGGAATAGATACCCTGAGAGGATTAATATACTTTTAATTGTTTTATGAACAACTGTGTTTTAGAAAAAAGTTTTAAATTATTCCAATTTATCAGAAAAGCCCATTCCAATAAAAATGAAATGGATTGATATTCAAAAAGAAAAAGTTTAAAATTTTTCGTATTTTTGAGCTTCTGACACTGAGAAGTGGTTGTAATTCAATTAAAATGTTATAGTATAGTAGGAAAAATTTAGGTGTTACAATTTTGGTCCTCGAATTTTCAGTTAATTTTGGTATTGGTCCCTGAACTTTAGATTGGTAACTTTAGTCCCTAAACTTTGCGCCATTTATAACCATCCGTCGCTAATTTTTCAAGTTTTTTTTAAAATATAGGGATCAAGACCAAAATTGACTAAAATTTTAGAGATCAAAACCAAAATTGGTTAAAAATTCAAGGACCAAAACCATTTATTTTAAAGTTCAGGGACCAAGACCGAAATTTACCAAAAGTTTAAGGACCAAAACCACCTTTTTTAAAGTTCAGATACCATAAGTTATATTAACCCTAGTTTAAATCTTACGAATATAAAAAAATCACAATTAAAAACCTAGAAAGACATACTCTTTTCCTGCGTTCTTTGATATAAGATCTAGTTGATTTTGTTGGAAAGGTTAAGGGAGATAAATAAGCCACTTAATCCTATATTTTTTTGTAGGGTGAAGGGTAAAAAATGACCCTGTACTTGTGTCTAAGGTGCATTTGGCATCTTGTTCTTTTTTTGGCTCAAAATTGTCTATCAACTTTCAAATTCGGGTCAATAATGACTCCTTCGTCAAATTTGCCCAACGGATCTTTCAAATTCGGGCCAATAATGACTCTTCTGTCAAACTGGCCTAACAAAAATTAGATTTCTGTGAAATTCTAGTGTGGGACTTACCCATAAAAAAGTAATAGAAATTGGGCCAGTTTGACGGTGTAGTCATTATTGGCTCGAATTTGACACGTCCATTGGGTTAGTTTGACAGAAAAGTCATTATTAACCCAAATTTGAAAGTTGATGGATAATTTTGAGCCAAATAAAAGTATAAGGTGCCAGATGAACCTTAGACATAAGTACAGGGTCATTTTTGACCCTTTACCCTTTTTTGTATTATTAGATTATTAAAAAAAGATAATTTAGAAAAAAAAATTCAAGTAAATCTGCTTATTATAAGTAACTTATTCAACTTTTTAGTTTTTTTTAAAAATCAATCAATTCTTATATTTAGGAACGAAGGGAGTATCAAAATTAGCAACTACTAGCATCCTAATAATAATATAAGAAGATTGTTAGGAGAAGCGATTAATTAGTTAATTGCAAAGTTTGAAAAAATATCTAAAAATGAGAGTTCAAGCAACAGGAAAATAATAATTCAAAATATACAGATTGGTGGTATGAAATTAGTAGAAAAATGAAATTTGAATAATTAAAACAAGTGCAAAACAACAAGTTTATTATTTTTCCTTCGGATGTTGAAAATATACTGATGTCTAATTCATTATTAAAAGGGAAAATTAGGGAAAGGGAACATGGAAAAATATTAATCACTCCTTAGGACCTTTACAAAATAATTATTTAGAAGGGCCAAAAAATAAAATAAATATTTTAAATTATCAATTTAGCCCTCATTATATCTCTCCCTTCCTCTCTCTCCCATTCTCTATAAACTTAAATTTAATTAATGAATTAATAAATTATTTCATTTCATGTCATTATATTCGTTACAGTGATATCCATAATCAAAATGTAAGTATTTATTTTACTTAAAAAAAATTTAACACAATCAATTCGGAGAATCACAACAATATTATTAAAATTTAAAAAATTGATTAAAATTATTTATTTATTGCAATACACTCATGTGCATGTACGTATGTTTTTTTTTTCATCATAAATTATAAGACTTCTATCTATTTCATCTATAATATTTATCACTTTCATTTAAATTAGTTTACTCAAATCAGATAAAAAAAATTAGTTTACTTGTCTTCATATCGTACTTGCTATAATTGAGATATTTAAGTAATTTTTTATTCTATTCAAGTTAGTTAAAAGCACTTATGAGGATAAAAAACTTGCCGAATAACATTGGTTTCTATTTATAAGAATTTTCCATATTCTTGTGATGAATGAAACTTTTAACGGAGGCTTTTCCCAACTTTCCCAAAGCTTTCTTTTGAAGCACAGTTTTGAGATCTTATGGAAAGTCTTTTTTAAATAAATCGAAGCATAAACCATAAATAAAGTATTTACAACAATAAATAATTGTACTTAGTTCCTAAATAAGAGATCTCTGAAATTAAATCTATTGGGACTTGAGTGCAATTATCCATTACAACAACTTATAAAGAAATTTCAGACTAACAAAATAATAGTATCATCTTTAAAAACAATCTATGAGAGACCTTACACCAACGCTACCAATTGTGGAAGAACTACTCTCTCTCTCTCTCCCCCCCCCCCCCCCCCCCTCCCTCCCTCTCTCTGTGAATAAATTGACAATTATCATTAAAAAAGATTATAACATTCATACAATCAATAAAAAAGAACTAAATTACATAAGAAGAAGCAGGAATATTCCCAGATGGGAAATTGAAAGACAGATGACCATTCCAATTCTTCTTCAGTACGACCAAAGTAAAAATCCTTGAAATGATGTAGTAATCTTTAGACACCATTAGAAATGACGTCCTTGAGATCCATTTTTGTCTGTATGAAGGCTAATTTTTATTTTTTGTCAAGAATGAAATCATGTGATCATTAAAATGCAAGCCACTTGAGATAATCCAAATGAGAATTGCTCTTAAACACCTCTGCAAGAAAGGAGAAGAAATAGTAGCCGAATTCCTCCATTTGAACCATTGAAGTTCATGGTACTCGAGAAATATTCTAGCTTCACACCATAAACCAAGAGAATTTTCGGTTTTATTCAGAATAACCATCCATTGATTATGAAACATTGTTCCACCTCTGGAATGTGGAAAAAATTGATCATTGTTGAATATTGATGGTATCTGATACTTTGCATTAATGGTTGTGAAACCGTCAAATTGAAAATATATGCATGCTTGAGTTGCTGAAGCGATTTGGAGGGAGATGTTACTGATCCTTCATGGACCTTCTAATTTCGAATCATCCATAAATGTTTTAACAAAAGTATTATTTTTTGAATGATGTCAACCATACCATCAACTTGGAGTGAGTGAATTATCTGAAAGAACCATATTTTGAAAGAATGGAAATCATTCCATTCGACCCTTAAGGTAAGATAACCCCACCAGATAGCATGAGCAGTCGGGCATTTGAAGAAAATATGATCCATAGTTTCTTAATCTTCACATCCAAAAGGGTAAAGAATATTAACCTGCATATGATGACGGATAGGAGTATCTCTAGTAGGTAAATCTTGATGTAGAAAACTCCAGATGAACAAAATATTCTTTGGTGGCAAATTTATCGACCACAAGAATTTCCATAAAGGATTGAGTTGATTTGATGTGCTTGGTTCTGGAACAATAGGAGTAACCTGCATTTGCTGAATAACCTCCCGAAGGATCACCACTCCAAATTATTTCATCCAGCAAGTTAGTGAAGGAAATAGGCATAGATAAAATATTAGATGCATGATGTGGAACATATAACTCTTTGATCATATTTGAATTCCATTTTAATGGATTCCAAGCCTAATTGGTATGCAAAATTAGATTTTGAACTAGTGAGGGATGCTCAATAGTTAACGATCTTGGCTGCATGGGCCACCACAATTAATAGTTAAGAGCTATAAATGATCCATTTCCAACTTTTCATTGGAAATGATTAATGATTATATTTGAACTATAAAATATTCCTTTCCAAATCTAGGATGAATTGTAAGGCTTTTTGTTGATGCCCTCCTTTTGCAGGTCAATATATTTCACTTTCAAGGTTGATCCAAACAAAGAATCAGACTAAGCAGTAATAATTCGCTAGATTTGCTTTGCAAGCAAAGAAGTGTTACCATGCTCAGTTTTCCTTAGACCCAAACCACCTTCAGAAATGGCTTTGAACAAATGATATTTGTTTTAAAGATGAATTCTTTTCTTATCTTCAGCATCTCCCCAAAAAAATTCAACACATCTGCCATCTATTTTCTTACAAATTCGCTGAGGAAGTCAGATGCATGAGAATGGGTATATATTAGATGTCAAAAGAACTGTTTAATCAAAGTTAATTTGGAAGCTTGAGAAAGTAATTTGGACTTCCATGATGCGGTTCTCCTATTAATACAAGATACCACATGATCATATACCTTAGTCTTCTTTCACCTTGGGTCAAACCAAGTTCCTAAATAGTACCCCGATTTTGAGAAAAACCCATTTCCATTATTCTGAAAGAGTTTTCCTTTCATCATGTGAACTATTAGGGCAAAAAATGAGAGTAGATTTACTCTTGTTTACTTTTTGGCCTGACCAGGAGCAATATAAATTGATAATGTCTTTTGAAGCTTGGAATTGCTGTTGCTTAGCCTCCATGGAAAGAAAAGGAATCATCTGCATAAAGCAGGTGTGATATAGGCCGAGCATCCTTACATATCTTCACTCCTTTCGATTGCCCATTTTGTTCAGCTTGATGTATTAAACATGAAAGAACATTTGAGGTGATAATGGATCACCTTGTCTAACCCCTCCATTTGGTTCTGAGGAAAAAATGATCCGACCATTAAGTTGAAAATTATATTATATTTCACTATTGAAAGGCATTCATAAACAAGGTAATTAGCTTTTCAGGGAAATTCATCTTGTGCTTGATCACAATAATAGATTCCCATTACAAATGATAAAAATCCTTGGAGAAATCAATTTTTATTGTTGCAAAGCTCTTCCTGTTTCTCCTTGAAGTGTTGATGCTACCAAAATTTGAATCAAGCTCCGCAAGTATACGAGCCGTAGAAATACTAAATTGGAAAATCAAGGTCGATCCCACAGAGACTCAAAATAATTGATTATTAGGTATTAAATCTCTTATTTTTGTTTAAGTTGAGTGAAATAGGATTGAGTTCAAACGAGTGAAGAAAAATTAACTACGATCTAAAAAAAACAAGAACTTTCACACATATAAATTCAAGATGTAAATGAACAACCTAGAGTCACTAATCCCTTGCTTGCTTCTTAGATTTTATTCCCACTAAATTAATTATACCTTAACTTAATCAGCTAATCTAGAGTCCTAGTGTCTATAAATGCCTATCGGTCCACTTATATCCTTACCTAAATTAATTGTGGAATGTCTCACACGTATTAACTAGATACAATTTATATCGGTAACACTCTAATTTGACTATACGGAGCTTTTAGGTATATGTCTATCCTAGACGCCAATTAGATTAAAATCTTAATTAGATTAATAATCTAATTCCACATTATTTAATCTCACGGTCTATTTAAAATTCCCTCCATCAGTTCAATCCTAAATTCCCTAAACATGTTCAATGGTGGCTAATCACTAAACAATAATAATTAAAAACAAGATTAAATAAACTGAATTAAAATTAAGCATAACTAGTCAGTGGAAAAAATCTCTAAGTCACAAACAAGTTCATAGTACCCTAGGTTGTAAAAGAAAACTAGCTACACAAGGGTTCCAAATCAATCTCAACAAAAATCAAAACTGAGTATGGAATCATAGTGACAAGGAAGAAGAAAATAAAACAGTGTCGCTAACTTCCTCAGTCCAGTCCGCTGCTTGCTTTTCTTCTTGCGTGTGCCTTCAATCAGCTTGGGTGCAGTGAGGATGATGAATAATACAAAACAATGCCGCCTCCTACTAGTTCAGCGTGTGAGTGGATGTATTTATTTCAATTGGCTCTTCCTTTCTTGTATTCAAAAGTTGCCTATTTTCTTGCTCCAAGCTTCCTCTTTTTTTTTTCCATAAAAACTTCCAAAACGGTGTGCTTCCTTTCTTTTTATTTGTTGCCCCCCAAATCTGATTGCAAGATATGATTAGCATCCCAAATTGATTATCGTGAGTGGCTGCAAGAAACAAAAGAAGAAGAAACCTAAATTAAATATAACAACAACAACAATTAAACCTTTTTTTTTCTTTTCATGTATTCTTTTTTTTTTTAACTTTCCTATTTTAATTTAAAGATATAAAAACGAAATCCCCAACTAATGTCTCAAATTGACATCTTTTCAAATAACAACAAATTTTCTTTTTTTTTTTTTAATTGATGACTCCCCAAAGTGTGCACCTGATTCATTGCATCAGCAGCTAGCATGATATTATCATAGATCAATCTTCCCTTTTAAAAAATCACTTTGATGAGGATGAATTAATTTATCCAATGGATTTTTAATTCTGTTGCAAAGCACCTTTGAGAAGATCATGTATGACACATTGCTCAAGCCAATTGTTCTGAAATCCTTAATGTTTTGTGCATGATTGTTTTTGTAATTAAGATCACATTGGTTTTATTGATAGATTTCAGAATATGTCAAGATTCCCAGATTGAAATAACCATATCAAAAACATCAGATTGTACACGATTCTAATTTTTCTAGTAAAAAATAGAATGAAATCCATCTGGACCTAGCGCACTATTCTTTGGGAGGGGAAAAAGCTGCATTTTTAACTTCTGCAAAAGCGATTGGAGTTAACATTAGAGCTGAGACTTGAGCATCCAAAGCTGGGATTGTTAGATTTTCCACCTTAGAAAGAAGTTACTCCTAACCTTTGGAGGAATGACTTTAAAAAATATCAGAAAAATATTGAAATGCCATTAGAGAAATCTCTTCAGATTGTGAAGTCCACTGGCCGGAGGAATGTTTTAATTTGGTGATTAAATTCGTATTCCTCCTTCGATTGACAAAAGAGTGGAAAAATTTCGTATTCCTCTCTTTTTCCAAGTGCCAACTAATTTTGGAGCTTTGACTCCAATAACTCATCTCACATTCATTATAAAATTCTAGTTTGTGCTTGAAAGATGACAAATTTGTCTGAGATTATACAGAAATTTCCTGAGTCAACTCAATATTCTCTGAAACAATTTTGAGGGCTGATTCAAGTTGTCTGATTTTTTTGCGATATGTTCACCACTTTAGCTTTACTCCGATTGATTAGAGTAGACAAGGTAGATTGCAATTTTTTTGCAACCGAAAACTTTAAGATCTTATAAAGTTATTTTTCCAACAAGATTCAACTATTTCCATGCAATCGGGGAATAAATACCAAAATGTTTCAAACTTAAACTACTTCTGATATTTCCTTTGAATCTCAATATGCAGCACAATGGGACTATGGTTAGATGCGGCAATCATTAAAGTATCCAAAATGAGTATATGAAAATTTATCCAACCATAATTGATCACAAAAAGCCATATCTAACTTTTCCAGAATTAAGTTCTTGCCTTTTCTATTATTTGTCCAGGTAAACCTTGGGCCTTTATGAGGGATTTCCATTAAATGAAAACCATCAATATAATGGATAAACTTTATCATTGCACTCGAACATCCTTTGGCATTACTTTTTTCTCTCGGATGATAGATTTGATTAAAATCTCCCATAATGATCCATGGTAAGTCAACAGAAGTAGTAGTGGATTCCATCCAATCCTATAGAACATAGTGATCAGAAGCATTTGGCAGATCATACACAAAAGTCAAGTAGCAGGAAGGGTATATTTCTGTGGACAAGTTTGAGAGAAAAATAATATATTTCTCATATTAAAATGTGAAGGTACAAATGCCTACTTATAGGCTAGAGAAGGAGACAATACAATAATGTTTAATAAATGCTAATCAAGGCTAATAATTCCTAATAATGACTATACAATCAAATAGAATTATTTACAATTAATATATGATATTCCCACACCCCCCCTCAAGTTGGATCATAGATGTTGATCATGTCCAACTTACTTATACAACTCTCAAAGGCAGGCTTGAGTAGCGCTTTTGTCAACACATCCGTAGCTTGGAGGTTTGTTGGTAGATAGGTGAGACATATGATCCCTTCTTCAACCTTTTCCCTAATGAAATGTCGATCTATCTCCACGTGTTTAGATCTTTCATGCTGAATAGGATTCAAGGCCATGCTTATAGCAGCCTTGTTGTCACAATAGAGTTTTAATGGCAACTCCACCCTGACATATATCTCATTTAGGACTCGTTTCAGCCATAACTCCTCCATTATACCTTGAGCCAATGCCCTTAATTCAGCTTCAGCACTGCTCTTAGACACAACTCTTTGTTTCTGACTCTTCCAAGTAACTAGATTACCCCATACAAAGGAGCAATAACCAGAGGTCGATCTCCGGTCAGGGTGTGTTCCTCCCCAATCCGCATCTGTGTATACTTCAATCGTTCTTCTCTCCTATTTCCAGAAGAATAACCCTCTCCCAGGAGTGCCTTTCAGATACCTCAGAATTCTGTAGGCTGCATCCATATACTTTTTCTTTGGCTCACTCATATATTGACTAGCCATACTTACCGCAAAAGCTATATCAGGCCTTGTATGGGAAAGGTAAATTAACTTCCCAACAAGTCTCTGATATCTTTCTTTGTCAACCACTTCTTCTTCCTCATCAACTACTTCCACTTCTTCTTCCTCCTCAATCTCATTTTCAGGACTGTTCTCTTCTCTCTCCCCCTCCTTTGTAGGCTTCTTTTTTCTCTTTTTAGGAGGTATGATGGGAGTTGGTTCAGGACTACACCCCAACATGCCTGTCTCTCTAAGGAGATCAAGTATATACTTCCTTTAAGATACATAAATGCCTCTTTTTGATCTTGCAACCTCCATTCCAAGGAAGTATTTCAAATCCCCTAGATCCTTGACTTCAAATTCTCTCCCCAGTGCGATCTTTATCCTTGACATCTCATCAATATGGTCTCCCATGAGGATGATATCATCAACATACACAATGAGGATACATCTTTTTCCTCCTTCTGTTTTGACAAACATTGTATGATCAGATAGTCCTTGTTTGTAGCCTTCAGACTTTAAAACCTTTGAGAACCTGTCAAACCATGCTCTAGAAGATTGTTTCAAGCCATAAAGTGATTTCTTCAACTTGCATACTTTGTCACTTCTTCCCCTTTCAAATCCAGGAGGCAGAGTCATATAGACTTTTTCTTTTAAGAGGTAGAGTCATATAGACTTTTTCTTTAAGCTCTCCATTTAGAAAAGCATTCTTGATGTGCAGCTGATGAAGTGGCCAATCTAGGTTGGCTGCCACAGACAATAGGACCCGGATGGTGTTTAGTTTAGCCACTGGTGCAAATGTTTCTTCATAGTCTAGACCATATGTCTGAGTGAATCCTCTTGCTACAAGTCGAGCTTTTAACTTGTCAAGAGAACCATCAGACATATATTTAGGGGTGAATACCCATTTGCAGCTGACAAGCTTCTTACCTATTGGTTTTTCAACAACATCTCACGTTCCATTCTTCTCTAAAGCGTTCATCTCCTCCATAACTACAGATCTCCATTCTGGTATCTATAATGCCTCATGGATGTTATTGGGAATGCATACTTTATCCAGACTGGTGACAAAGGCCCGGTAACTGGAGGAAAGAGCCTTATAAGACATATACTTTTGGATTGGATGCAGAGTACACGATCGAGGTTGTTTCCTGTGAGCAATAGGCAAATCAAGGTCATTATGTTCATTAACCTGTTCAGGAATATGAGATACCTCTGGATCAATCCTTTCAGAAGCCACCACCGGTTCTGCCTCCTCTGGTTCTCCAGGAGCTATCACTGGTTCTGGTTGCTTGGATGCTTCAGATGTAAGGTTCCCTCCTTCCTTAACCTTATGCCTTCGTAAGTACACCAACATATCTTTATCTGGTTTTTTTTCTACATCTCCCCTTGCATTTAACTTTTCTTTTGTGATTGGCACAAGAGACGATTGGTTTAGGGGTGAATATGGTTCTGTTTGTGGTGGCTCTGGCTGTGGTGGAAGAGGTAGTTTTGTTTGGGGTGACTCTAGTTGAGGTGGTGGTGCTGGTGTGGTCCATAGTTCAAGTAGAACATATTCTTGATTAGGTAAAGACACCAAAGTCTGAGATTCACTCATTCTCTCCCCCTGAATTGAAGGCTTTGGATAGAAAGGAGTTGCTTCATGGAAGGTAACATCAAAACTGACAAAGAGGTATTTGGAGACAGGATCAAAACATTTGTGCCCCTTTTGAGTATTAGAGTGCCCGAGGAATATACACTTCACTGCACGGGGATCAAGCTTGTTATTTGGATAGGTATGAACAAAAACAGAACACCCAAACACACGAAAGGGAAGGTTATTTTCAAGGTGAGTAATAGGGAAGACACTTTGTAACCTTTTAACAGGAGTTTCAAATGATATAACTCTATTTGGCATTCGGTTGATAAGGTGGACAGCAGTTAAAATGGCATCTACCCAATAGAACTTTGATACATTACAAGTAAGCATAAGGTCCCTAGTGACTTCCAAAATGTGCCTATTTTTCGTTTCGGCAATCCAATTTTGTTTAGGGGTGTGGACACACGAGCTTCTATGGATAATACCATGTTTTTGGAGGAATTCACTCAAGGTTAGGTTAAAATACTCAGTACCATTATCAGAGTGTAAAACTTTGATGCTTGTATTGTATTGATTTTTAATCATGGTGAAGAATTGTATGAAAGCAGATGGTGCCTCAGACTTGTCTTTTAAGAGGTAAACCCAACAAACACGGGTATGGTCATCTATGAATGTAATGAAGCCTCTTGATTTGGTACGGTTTGGGTTTCGTGAAGGTCCCCATAAATCACTGTGAATGGTAGTGAAAGGCTTGGTGGGTATATATGGAGCTCTAGGATATGATGATCGGTGGTGTTTGGCTAATTCACAGACTTCACACTTCATATTCAGGTTAGGGCTGGAACAAAGATTTGGAAACATACGGGATAGATATTGGAAATTGGGATGACCCATTCTCTTATGCCATAACATAGTATCTTCATTTTTAGAGATAGATGTAGAAGTACATACCCTTGTAATGGGTTGGTGACTTACGCCGGCATCGTCAAGAAAGTAGAGTCCCTCACATTCTTTAGCACAACCAATTATCATCCCCGATGATAGATCCTAAAACACACAGTGAGTATACAGAAAATTAGCGAAACAATTAGATTGCTTCGTCAATTGACTAACAGACAATAAGTTGCACGTTAATTTTGGCACATGAAAGACAGATTCCAGAGTGATACGCTCTGAAATCCGAATACTTCCTTTCCCAGCAATAGAAGCAAGTGAACCATCTGCAATTTTTACTTTTATGTTGCCCGCACACGGAGTGTAAGTGGTGAACAATTGGTGACTATCAGTCATGTGGTCAGAAGCTCCAGAATCCACAATCCACACATCTCGTGAGGTCTTTAGGTCCTGAAGAAAGTTACCACGTTTTGCTAGGAATATTGAGGATACAGTCTCCACAGCAACATGAGTTTCAGTTGATGAGTGAGTTACCTTCCTTGCTACCAACCTTAGGACATATGTGGTAACATTGAGTAGAAGGCCTGAGAGTATCATCTTCATCGTTTCTGAAACACCAACTGGGAAAAAACCTCCAACATACACGGAGATCAGGCAACACAACATCTGATCAGTAACATTATACCTCAAAATATGTGCACCCAGACATAGCACACTAGAGATCATCGTGAATAGGAGCGTTTTGAGAATCCATATGGACAACGATGAACAATACCGTCGCAGGGCAGAAAGAACGACCGCGAAAAGCACATCCATATAGACTGTATGGACGACGATGAACAGTGCGTCGTACGGACAGATGAAAAGTACCCCGTACGGACTGTACGTATGAGATGAACAGTGCCGGCAGATGAACAGTGACGCCGGACTGAAACCCTAAAAACTTTCAGGCTCTGGTACCATGTGGATAAGTTTGAGAGAAAAATAATATATTTCTCATATTAAAATGTGAAGGAATATTTTTCGTCGATAATTTCGTTTCCGTCGGTAATTCTGATTTTTTTTGTAGTGTAATTAGTTTAATAATATCATGGTTAGAAAAGAATTGTTTTGCTTTTGAAGATACCATCCATGATAGAAAATGGGTGACCTAACATGCTTAAAGAATTACACTTATATACTTGAGTTTGATTCCTAGAGGAGACGCTTATATCGTGAGAGGAAGCCACGAATCCCAAAGTTAGAGTAATTAGTTGTTCGAATACCTGGTTACAGGATTAGGCGCTGATTTCCAGTTAATATATAAAAAAGAATTAAACTTATATAAAACATCCGAATTTTAAAAATAAATTAATGTTACACAATCAACCTTATTAGAAGGGGCATTTCCTCTAATATAGTTATTTAAAAGCTTTCATAATAAAATTAGAGTCATCACATGTTAGAAAAGGCTGATTATCTTGCAAAACTTGGCTTAGGAGCTCTCAGTGGTTTACACATTGTGGATCAGGTGCCGACTGAACTCGCCACAATTCTTCGAATGGATAGCACGGAGTCTCATGGTCCAATAGACTCATAGTAGGTGTTCTCATTTGGTATCAAAAAAAAGAAAAGGCTTAAGCTAAAGTGGTAATTTGAAACAGACATATACTTAAATGTGGTAATTTAAAATAGACATATACTACCATGCCTTTAATGAAAAATACCATATTTCCTTCATAATAAACCAAAAGTCTCATTCATCACATGGAAAGTCTTTCATCGGAAAGTCAAGGATACCAAATGTCAAAATCAAGATATAATCCAAAGTCAAAGTAATCCAGGTCACATGTGTAATATTTATTTTCTAAATCCCTTTAATTAACCACTAATCATCACATTATCACTTTTAGTTAAACTAACTATGATATGAAAAGAAGTTTACTTACTCAAAACTATTATCATAGTTAAAAATCTTTAGCCTAAATGTTCCTTTGGATCCAAAATAGAGTTTCCTAACTATGATAAAACATAATTTACCAAGCAAGTCAAGAGGTACTACCTGTAACATTTACTTTCTAAATATATTTTATTAACCACTAACCAACCTCAAAACACTTTACTAATGACTAACTATGTTAGTAAAAAGAATTTACATGATAATATGCTAATATAATTAGAAAGGAATTCAAGATAATGGTTCCCTTTAAAATCAAATATAACAGCCTAACTATGATAGAAAAAGAACTTTCAAATATCATGATATCTATCATAGTCTAAAAGAGTTTATTTTATAAAAAAGTAATCCATGTTTGAAAAGAATTTCAGTAAATCAAAAGAGGATAACATGGCTATCAACCAATTCATATAAACTATAACCAATCCATATTGGAAAAAAAATTTCTAAATCAAGGCTAACATGGATATTAAAAATTGCCAAAGTTAAAGTCAATTTATCCATGTTTGATAAAATTCACCTAATATGGATATTAAAAATATACTTAATATATATATATATATATATATATTTATAAAGCCTTTCAAAATATTACCATCAAATACCATGATAGAAAAAGAAAACACACCTATCATAGTAATTAAAATCAACAAACATTATTAAACATTTTGCTGTGAACTAAAAATCTTGCTCAATTGAAAATAAGTTCAATAATCTAATAAGCAACATGACCGCACTGACATCAACCATAATTAAATAAATAATTTCTATTCAGTGTAAAAGGCCATGGCCAATAAAACATAAAAGTCCCAAACATAAATTAAACCATAAAAGTTGCGACAGTATTCCGAGCAATAAGAGTGACATAAACCATAACCAAAAGGTCTCAAGTATATTTACCGAAACTAGACCGGTCCTAAAAGGAAATAATAATAAACTGCACCATTATCCTTAAACTAAAGTAACCTAAATAAGAGGATAAGTGTAAAGGAAATGAAACTAAGATTATGCAGAAGTTAAAAATGCAAATGTCTAAAAACATGTGGTAATAGAACACTCAGTCCAAAAGTCCAGGATGACTCATTGACTATAGTGAGTAGTTGTCGGACCCTCTCTCGAGGATCCTATACCAGTGCTAGTACTTACGAGTAGTGAGAAAAGGGGGGTAGTCTACAATAACACAAGGGGGTAGTCTACAGTAACACGCTATCTATTAGCCTACATGTGAATGTGTGCTAGTAAAGTGTTAATGTGAGACAATGCCGTAATATATATACGCATCGTTTGAACCATGATCATGTATTCACATACAATGCAATAACTCCATAAATATTTGAAATCGTCAACTCATACAAAATGATACAATGTTTCCCAAATCAGTTCAGAATATGTTTTCAAAATCACAATAAATCATTCAAAATATATTTTAAAAATCCCAATCAACCACATAATTCCAAGTGACTACTTTGCGTATCGTTGGGGCTCGTCCCTATAACATCCCAAATTTTAAGTAACTAATTAAATGCTAATTGGAAGAGAATTCCAGGAATTCTTAAGTAAAATTGGGAATGATATCAAGATTTGTAAGTTAGGAATCTAAATTTTGAAATTGGCTAGAGTATTAGGTTGATTTGGCTATTGAATATAAGATGGGAGTAGGCCCAAGTTGGTGGACACAACGAAGAATGCCACGGTGAAAGCCAGATTCTGCATCATAAAAGGAGCTGAATCAATTTATATTTTTTAGCGTCTATGATATGTTGCAAGGAGAGGCTAAAAGAGGAGACATTTGGCTCTACTAGGGCAAGCATACCAGGGTTTTTAAGCTTGATTTAGAGATCCTTACTCATAGGTAATCAATTCTCCTCCCTTTCTTCTTCCTTTTCCTTCTCTTTTCTTCATCGTTCATAATGGAAATTTTGGGTTTTATTGGGGGTCCAAATATCTGAGTATGGGTGTTGTTTTGATTCACCCCTAAGCTTCTTTTGAACCCTCTTGAGCTTTATTATTGACCTATTGTGGTTGGGAAGCATGAAAACCTTTGAGCAAGTTTGAAATTGTTTTTGCTTAGGGTTCTTGAAGAACCCGAAAATCTACATATACTCTTCTTATTCCTCGTTTCCAATGAGCCTATTTCTACCTAACAATGGGTTAAAATGTATGGGCGCTTGTGATTTGGCCCAGGAAGGTTTTTGGCAAGTTAAAGTTTGAAATTTTTGAAGGTGCCCTATGATTTCAAAAATTTTGTTGTAGAAAGGGGAGTTTCATGTTCCAACAAGCTTCTTGATGATGTTCAATGAATATTAAATGTTGAAATTATTTGGGTCTTACTCTAATTGGATTTTGGGTCATCAAAGTTTCAAAATCTTGAGGTCTTGGAGTGTTTTCTTGAAGGGAATCATTGCTAAATGGTTTTAATAGTTTTCAAGAGAGTTCATTGGAGCTAAATAAATGTTTCTAATGCTTCAAACTCTTGAGTGGTGACCTAACTCAAAGTTTAGTGTTGCAAAGTTTGGAAAGGATGCCATTGTGAAAGGAGCTTTGGTAATTTTAATTGTATTTGGGTAGTCTACTAGTGGTAGTGGATTGAATTGGTGATAGTGAATGATATTGAAGGAGTTGTTCCAATTACATATATAAATTGTACTATTACCCTAGAGGTGGATTTTTATTAAAATAGTTGTTTGGGGATTAATTGAGAAGGAAAATGATTGTTAAGGATGAGTATTTTGTTGCTAATGATGTGAGCCTTGAATTGAGGATTAATGGTTTAATTAGAACAAAAATGTGGATATGGGATATGGGGATCAATTATGGCTTTTAGGATTTGGTGGTTAGCAATTGGTCTTAGAAAACGACGGATGTGAGTCTTGGGCTTGGTTTATTCCCAAATAACCCTGTTGTTTATGATCCAAATTATTGATGTGGCATTATTGCCTTGTTGATTATTATAGAGGTTTGATGTCTGGATTGTTGAGCACGAGATTAACTCATTGTGGTAATGCTTCTGGTAACGCTTAATTATGTCAAAAAGGTAACCACTTGTCTTAATTATGTATGTGTAATTGGTGAAATTTGAAATGGTGAAATTTTGAAATGGGCATGTATGCCTTACATTGGATAAGGCATGCGATGCTCACTTCTGGAACATTGGGTATGTGGGATTTGTATTGCAATTAAGCCATCATTTTGTCATGTAATTGATAAAAATTGTAGATATTATATGTTGATTTGTTTCTTGTGGGAAATGAACATGCATTGAAAAGCCTTTGAACATGTTATGGTAGTTCAACCAATATTATGGCACGCCTTTGATAAAACTCTTTTGATTTAATTACAATTTTTGAGGAACATATAATTGTGCATACTATTGCATCTAATTGATTGGTTCTGGCGCTTTGAGCGTGGCTTAGCCTCTTCACGTGATATGGTTCCCCAATGGCCATCGGGTGAACCTTTTGGATTTATCTGACATTTGGAATCGATTCTTGGTTTGTTCTATTGGCAATTGATGATATGTCTCTTCAAAGACGTTTAGATTCTGTATTATGGTGATCTATCTCTTTAGAGGTGCTTGGATCCCGTATATTTATAATCTATCTCTTTAGAGGCGTGTGGATCATATTGTACCATGATCTATCTCTTTGGAGATGTTTAGATCACATACTTGTAAAGAACTCATGTTCAAATTAATAATGCTTCGACATATTTGATGTTATCTGATTTTATCAATTTCATTGTATCATATCATTGTTCCATGGATAACTGTTTATTGCTATTGACCCACATAACTATACTTTTGCACATGCATACACATGTAAGATAATATGAGAAGCATAAGTGTTGCTGGGACTTTGTCTCATTAGTTGCTGTTCATTTTCAGGTTTTGAGTCTGGTGTTAGACTAGAGGGTAAGTAGCCAGAGGTGACTCGATGTTAGTAGGATTGTATTGTATGTTAACTTGTGTCAAATGCATGTAACCCCAAGGCTTTGGGAGGCATCCCTTGGTATGTTGTATGGACCATGGGATTGCTCTTGGTGCTTGTTGGTACGGCACATTGTGGATGATAATTGTGGTTAATTGTGAAGTATGTGATGTTTATTTTGCTATTATGATGTATAAACTATGCTTTGTAAAGAAGGGTAGTTCTTAGTTTTATGATTGTTTTAACTGCCATGTTATGTGCACCTTCTTCTAACATGGTATGTTTGCTTTTCTTAAAGATATTCTTTTCTAACCATGTTAAAGTCTTTTCTAACATAGTTAGGCTAAATGATTCACACAAGAAATTTTTAATAACCATGTTAGTAGTTTTCCTTTTCTAACATGGTTAATCTTTTCAAACTATTGTAATATTTTATTATCCATGATAGGCAATTCAAATGATTTAGCAATTTCTTTTTCTATCATGGTTAAATGATTTAAAGTATCATCTTATTTCTAATAACTATGATAAATCATTTTCTATCATAGTTAGGTTTTGTAAACGATTAATCCTTTCTTTAGCTACAATAGATTCTTTGGATGTATACATTTTCCTTTCCATCATAGTTAAAGCTGAATTATTGACAAAACTCTTAAATAACTATGATAATCTCTTTCCTATCATAGTTAGCTTTTCAAAGGTAGTTGAATACTTTTCTAACTATGATAGTCATATTGGTTTGAGTGTTTTCGTTATATATCATAGTTAGTTATTTCAATTGGTTCCCATCAAATTAATCAAAACTGTGATCAGCTTTTGATGTAATGGTGATTTAAATGGATATTAGTAGAGGATTTTACAACTTAGTATCAGTTTTTGGGTGTTTAAGACCTAGAAGATGCATTTGTGCATGTTTGATATTTATTATTGTATAGCATGTGTATTAATCATAGTGTTGGCAGTATACATTGTTATGTGTTCCTTCACTATTGGATTATTGATTGTGGTCTTTGATTGGCTGTATGGATATCATCATTCCCTAGGTAGGTAGGGGAGGTGATATATACTAGGAGATAAAGTGCAGTGGATAATTCGTCACCTCTCCTTTCCTTATTAGCGTAACATATCTTGTTGTTTACTGTGATAACTGGGGTTGCATCTTTGGTGGGAAGGAATAAAGGGACCATTTGGTACTCATTTGGAAGATATATTTGTCAAAAGGTGGATCGTTAGTCTCTTTTAAGACATGTTAATCAAAATCGGTAAGTTAAGATATGAAATTTGAGGTTGTCTTATTGATGTGAATAAGGAGCAATACATGTTTGTCGTGTAATGGATATGCATAGTAGTGTGTGGCCCTCTGCCTACTTATAGGATAGTGGAGAATTGATTATGAGGTCTATGAACTAAAATAAAGTAAGTTGGAGGATATATAAGTTATATCTCTAGGGTGTAATTGGAAAAGAAAGAGTATGAATTGTGATTGAATAAGGGTCAATTCTTGATGACTTGGGGCCAAACGCCTTAAGCTTGATAATTTGATGATTCAGGTAATCGCTTAGGTATACCAGTATTTAGGTACACTAGCCAAATAGCGATGAGGTCGGTAAATTATGCTAGTATAATTCATTGATTTAACATGTGAAGGATGAATAGCTTCAGGCTTCTGAATTGGATTGAAGATATTAAATGATTGAAAAAAAAACTTAATTTTGGAGTGGTATGGATATTGTGTTAGAATGAATGGTTGAACTAGAAGTTCAGTGTGATAATTGTTGTTAAAATTGCTAAGGTTTCTTAGGGAGCTGAATAGTGGTTTCTTTCTTTTTCGGTTAAGGATGAATTACTTTATTATTATAAAATGTAAGACATGGTTTGATAATCTTGGGTCGATCTTTGGATGGAAATTCTGGGTGAATTAAAGGTGTATAGTGTAACACCTAAAAATTTACCACTACATTACAGCGTTTTAATTGAATTATAACCACTTTTCAGTGTCAAAAGCCCAAAACCCAAAAATATGGAAAATTTAAAACCCTTTCTTTTAAAACATTAAACCAACCTTCTGTCAGTTGGAATAGGATTTTTAGACAAATTGGAACAATTTAAAATTCTTTATAAAATAAAGTGGTTAATAAAACAATTAAAAGTATACTAACCCTCTTAGGATATCTATTCCTAATTCATAATACTTAGGAAATTTAAATCCCTTTATAAATTTATACAATTCTATTTTCTATGCTTTCTACTATTAATTTAATAATTTAAATTTACATCATATACAGATAACCTTACTTTTTAAAGTATAATCTTAATTTCTTCATCTCATCTTCTACAAGCAATAATGCCTTAATTCAACCATCTCACTATCTCCCAGCTTCTGTGAAACAGCAATTTAACGCAGTTTATGTCATTAACTATAAATTTCATGCATGTATTGCCATGTATACATTTTATAAACCTTTGCAAATCAATGATAGTATTTATCCTATTAATCTGGGTGACATAAGCACCTACCAACAACTGATAACGATATCTTCGTTAACTAGTGGAGGTTCTACCTACAGGACTTCTTGTTATAACATTTAAAGCTATAACTAACTAGTTTGGCAAAGGGGTAGCGAACCACCTAAGCCTGGAGTACTCCAACTGAGGAATAAAAGACATACCACTTAAATGCAACAGATAGTACAAAATTATACATGCAATTTGAGTGTAATTAGATAAATTGCTAATTGGATATCAGCACTTAGTCCTAAGCCTGCTTCTTTCTTTTCCACTGACCTCCTCAACTTATGTCACTATCAATACCTATTTACATGTAATATATAAATAATAAATTAATACCTATATTACTATATAATTATCCAGCGTCTCTCACGGATTCTAAATACTTGATGCTACCCCAACTCTATATATGTGAAGCATTATAACTTATTATAATTAGCTTGACCATTTAAGATCAAAAAGGTCGCTTTTAATTATTCTATTTCAATTAATCTTTCTTATTCTCAATGTTTGACCAATAGCTTGTATAAGAACCATTATCGAAAGACTTTAACCATTTATTATTTAATACATAAATTCCAAAATTATTAGACCTTCTCTAATAATTATATGTATTTAATCACGTAAGTTTTGATGTTTGAAACCACAGCAATACATGACAGCAATGAAAGGAAGTGAAAGAGTCCAACATTTTCAGTGTACAATTACTAACATTTAAACAAAAATCAAATAAACAATCCCATATATTAACTCTATTTAACTCTTAGATAATCTTTAATCCAGAAAATTGTTACATATAACAAAGTCAGGAATTCAATTTCAAATAACACTCAAAGAATGCATAATAAATTCCACCTCTAGCCCTATCATTTCTTTCTATCCCCACCAAAACATCACTCAACCAGAATCATGAATAATTAACTCACTATTAAAATCTTTTCCAACCAAAACCCAAAACAACACACCAATACCATTAACTCTTCTTCATTCCCGAATCTCTACTAAAACAATCAACAATTTCCTAATCCTAAAACAAAGTGTAAAACCAATCATACTTCCCTCAATAGCATTTAGGAAACCTCCAAAAACTTAATGCCTAAAAATCAATTCTACATTAATACTTGCTTTGTCATTCTTTAATAATGTAAACCTTACAATAATAACTACAACCGGATTTGATCTTTACACGTCATCTATAATTAGATTCATTTCCTTAAACCTTAAAGAAAACCAGAATCAGTCTCCAAAAATAGTATTATAAATAAATTTCTATGTTTCATAATTTTCTTCCTACAACTGGACTACTAAACAGCCTTTCTTCCTAATTACCTCAACTATCAAAATAGTTACTTTTAGTATTACCTCCTCATTTAACTATGAACCACTTAATTATTATACATATTCGAAGCATCCTTAATGCCATTACTACACATATCAAGCATAATCTAATTAATCTCTATTAAGCTTCGAATTCTAGTTCTTATGGCAAAATTGAAACATTCATTTTACAACATGATCAATAATATTTAGCCACCACACAAACTTCATTGTAGAACCTTCCATTCTTTTTGTAGAGAAAATTCCAACCTTAAAAAATTCTCCTAACTTCTCCAACTTCCTCCAATCGAATTTTCAACAACCATTATAAATCTCCCCACTCTTACCTGTAAAAACAAGTTCTAGTTTCCAAATCAATAATTAAATTAACCTAATGAAATATGTAAGCATGCTTTTAATATTTAAAAGTGTAGTTCATCATTATGAATCTCTCCATAAACTTAAGAACTTCAAAACATTAACCTTAACACTCATTTCCTTATTTCACTTACTCTCAAGCCAATTATCTAGTCACTATCTCTACTGAATTTCTGAAATTTCCAGGTTTACATTTAGAAATCATCAACCTTAAAACTTCAAATTACTCAATAGTAAATTTCAAATCCAAAGCTTGGATAAATAAGTCAATCTATACGAAAATTATCACGTCTAAGAAAAGCCACAGATTTTACAAGAACTACTAAACAACTAAATCTTCTTTCCCCCTTCATTTTCCATAATCGCACAACATAAATAACTAATACCTTGCTCCTTTAGAACTCTTTGATCGTCCAATCCTCAAATAGCAACAAAACAAATTGCATCTTTAATCATTAAAATTGAACAATTAATCACTCAATATTCCAAACATCAAATACTTATCTCTAATTCAATCTTTGCTCTATATGACCAAATATCCTCAATTCCATTAACATACAAATAATCTAACTATCAAAATGCCTTTGAACAGCCCCTTGTGAAATTTAATTATTCAGATATTTTAGCAATCCCCATCAACTATAGAACAAACAAATATCGAACTCAAGACAAGCAAGAAGATAAGAAATTCAAACTCTACTATCACCCTAAATAGCTATAATCGAACTTGCACAGACTGAACTAGACTTCAATTCCTCTAATATTAATCAACAAGTTTCTTCCATATTCTAATGTAAAAGTTCATATTCAATTAACATCCACTAAACCTAACTCAATATCTCAAATTCCTACTAAATTAAACATCCAAAATCAACCTCAATAAATCTTCTTTTCATCATATTAAGAATCAAAATCACAGAACCATATAAACACAGAATCTGTAAGAACAAGAATTCAGCTAGAACAACAAGAACAAAGAAAGATTGAACATTTAACAACAAAATCACAAGAACCCATTCCTTAATGAACCAAACCAAGAACATAAATTATATTTTCCCATTTCAGATCCATCAGAGCAGAGCATTCAACGAAGAACAAGAGAAAAGAACAAGAAATTCGACGGAACAGGGCAGAGAAGAACAGAGGAACAAAATTTCAGAAACATACAAATCCATTTATCAACCTAATCTTACTCTTATGCATGTTTAATTAATGTTTCCATTCAATTTTTGCCCAGAAATCAGTGGAAATGGCGTCGGATGAAAAGAGAAGAATGAAAAACAAAAATTGAATGAAGGAAGAGGAAGAATAAAATCCCAGAAAGTTTAGACTTCAGAAAATCAAACATGCTTAATCTTACTCCTAGTCACGTTTTATTAAACTTTCAATTAACTTTTGCTCAGAAATCACCAAGAACAAACTCGGATGAATAGTAACCCGAGCCCATATACGAAGAAATCCGGAAAAATTCTCTAATGCATGCTTCGATTCTTCAGGGAAATTAAAAATATAACCTCAAGCTTTGATTTAATTAGGTTACAACTCATAAAAACCAAAACCCCAAAACGTATCCTCACTAAAAATCGGCCTTAATCAGAGAAGATGGAAATAGAAACGGGAAGAGAGAACTCACCTGATCAAGAATCAGGTGTTACATATCTCATATGGCCTTGCCGGCACCGGAATCAAACTCATCATCGCCGTCGAAGCTCATTGAGGATGAAGAAAGGCAGAGAGAACAAGAGAGAATGAGGAACACAGGGGAGTCGGGTTTGAGGGAGGCAGGGAATAGAGGGGACATGTGTGTATATATGTTTAATAGGAGGGATTGATATTTTTAATAGGTGTTTTCCCATCTTGCCCTTCCTATTATAATTGAAGATATTTTCAATTAGGGGCGGATATTGTCATTTTCATTTCCCTTTTTCTATTCTTCTATTAAATGGTAATTTTATTTACCATTCCAACTTACAAATAAACATGAATTTGTCCCAAAAATAATTTATCTAGATATGCTTTAATTTCCAAATTTATTTATAAGACTTTTTAAATATCAAACAATACCCCAAAGTTCTAAATACTCCCTTATTTAAATCCATCTTCCAACTATTTTTTCTCAATTAATAAATAAATTAAGTCTTAAAAATTATTAAAAATACACCTGGCCTCATAAATTTATTTATAAGACTTTTTAATTTCTAAATGCCACTCCAAGACCTTAAATAAATCCTTATTTTCTATTTTCTAAAATTTGGGGTGTTACATATAGTCCTTCTAAGGGCATATGAGCATTGTGTTAAGTTAGATTGTAGAAATAGAAGTTTTGAGAGGTATGTTTTGAAATGGAAGTTTCAAGAATGTAAAGATTGAGTGAGTGTCGCCTAATTGGCACCCTAGGATATAAATCCTAGTATTTAAAATGATGGAAAAGACTCTAAATGCTTGAGGCTAAATGCAATAGTTATGAGGATTGAATGAGTATGGGAATTGTGTTGTCTATATGATAAACTAAGGAATGTTGGAGTTAATTGGTTGGAAGAGTACCTGTAGTATGAGTTTCTATATGATGGTGTGAGAAATTATTGATGGTGGTGACTTAAGGTTTCGACCGACATTGGGAATGTTTGAGTCATTAAAATGATTGGAAATGTATTGTGCAAATGGCTATAAATTGGAATAGAATGATTAAGCTCTGTACGAGTCCCCTGTTTTGATAGTTGTTAGCATTGAATGGGTTCATTGAAGGGTCATTTTAACTGATGTTTAGAGCAAATTCTTGGTGGTTCTATATTAACCTCATGAAATTCATGCCATTTTGGCACATTCTCATATAATTCTTACACTTTTTGGGTGGATTTATACATATTCTGATGCACACATGATAGGAAAATGTGCCAAGTTGATATTTGGGTTAAAGCCATTAAATTCTTGATTTAAATGTAAATATTTTACCTCTTTCTATCAACTTTGGCTTTTGTAGATTTCATTTAATGTTAGGTGGGTGTAGCCAATCAATTAAGCCATATTTGAGTTGCATTTAAAGCTAAAATCAAGGAGCAAGAAATGAAAAAGAGGATTTAAAGCAACCAAGAAAGCTGGAAAAAAAAGCTGCAGAAAGTTATTGGCCGCAGCCAAAAGACAGGCAAAATTCCTGGCCGCAGCCAGATCCAGAAAAATTTCAGGTAGAGAGTTATTGGCCGCGGCCAACCAATGGAGGCAAAATTCTTGGCTACGGCCAAAATGCTGACAGACTGCATAGTGGATAGTTTCAACTCAAAAATAGGGTTACACCCCAAAAACGCACAGAAACACATTCTTTTGACTTGGGCTTTCTTTGGGGGCTACTTGGGAGCATTTCTAAGCTAGGGTTTGGAGATTTTCAAGGAGATTCAAGTGGAGATTGAAGATTTGAAAAGATTCAACCTCATTTCCCTTAGTTTCTCTTATTCTTCTCTCTTTCTTCTCTGAAATTTCTTTCATGGCTGCTCTTATTTTCCAAATTTGTATATTCTTCTCCATGAGTAGCTAAACTTCCATTCTAGGATTATTTTGAACCTTTTTATGGATTAATACTTAATTGTTCCCCTCTTTTGGTATGAAATGATATATATGTGTGTGGATTTTATCCTTCTCTTCATGCTTCTAAGTGTTTGGCTATCATTTAGTATGATTTGTTCATGTGGGTTTGACTTGAGAGAGCTAATCCATGTGTAGAACTTGGTTAAAATCATGCTTGGCTTGAAATTTACATGATAAATGGAAAGTTTGTTGGTAAAATAGAGATATATTTACTAACCTTGCATTGTCATATTAGGGTTGGGTTTCAAAGGGGATTTTCATTATTTGTAGTAAGAGATTGTGTATTTTAGTGAAAAGATAAACTTGATTTTTACTTGAGAGAGCTTAGTCAAGTGCATATGAACCCTAGACAAACACAAATATTCATGGGAAATACCATTTGAGAGGGAGTTCTTCATGTCTTATGAAATGCAAAAGGGATAAATAATCCTAGACCCCATTTAATACTTAAAGTCAAAGAATCCATTGTTGTTATCACTTTCTAGATTTTAGAAATAGATTTTCACCATTTCTTTACATAACCCAAAAATATTTTCTTAGTTCAACTTGATTGAAATCACTTAGTCTTTTTCTTGGTCAAAGATTTTAATCAAAATCTCCTTGGGAACGATATTTTATACTACTTGCGATTCATGCACTTGTAGTTAACGCTTGATGGCGAACATTCTATCAGAGAATGTGACGGTGTTTAGGAGTTGGTTCTTGATGATTCCTACAGGACACAATGTGTGGTGACTGTAGTGAAGCCGGCTCTTGGGGGCTTCTACTAGACACTTAGTATGGCTTACCTCTGTAGAGGTCATCTTTATGCTTTTGAAAAAAATTTGGAACATTAGGATTAAGTAAGGAGTATGCGTTATTGGTAATATAGTTGATTCTTGGGTTAGTGAAAGAAGTTTTGATTTACAGTGGTCTATGGAATCACTGGAAATGGTTAGCAAGTTATGCATAGTTTTATCCTTGATATAGCTCCTAGGATTATAGAAACTTGGAAATATGTTAATGAATGTCTTGAGAATTCATAAGTAATTAGTTGTTGATGTCCCTTTTGAAGCGAACATAATTTGCATAAGTCTTGAGATGAATGAATAGGGGGAGAATATGTTTGCGTTGTGAATCATGGGATGTAAAATCATTATTCAAGGGTATTTGAAAACTGGTTTATGATTGAAGGGTCAAAGGGTTCTAAGACCAAATTATTATATGAGAGTATTTGAGTTTGGAGGAATGACCTCTATGTTATGATCGAACCTTAAACTTGGTTTGATTATGAATAGTGTAGATGTGAAATTAATGATTGATTGACATGTACCCCCTAGTGGCCATAAATTCAAACGGTCAAGTCTGTAGTGGAAATTGGCAGAACTCTTTTGATGAGAGTGAAATGGGAAGCATAAAGATGCCCGAGGTAAATATATGTGTATATGTGAATGCAGTTGTGATGTAGGGATGATTATTAAGTTTAAAGAAATAGTTATTGGGAGTGATTAATAATGATTTTCTAGTGAGCCTTATCGATAAGGTGTCGATCGTTAATGATGGCATGGGTGTGGGTCCCGGATTTCAAGTAAAATGAATTGTCATATGTCGAATTGCTTTGGTCATAAATGTTGATTGGCCTATTCATGGGTTGCTTAGATTAAATAATGGTGCTATTATTCATGTTATTTCAAGTTATGAAAGATTTTTGAGTTCTATAGGGGATCTATTGAAATAGAACATGTAGCTAATGATGGCTTTTCATGGTGATTTCTCTTTAGCTTAGGGGGACCATTTCTCCCATGTCTTTGGACAGTTATCACATAAATATGTTATAAATGAATTAGTGTGATTTTGCTTGTATGAAAAAGGAATTGGGTGTCAAATCCTTGATTAGCATAAGGTAAAGCTAAATGCTATTATAGGTAGATAGGGATTTCTCTCGGAAGGTCGATTGAGTACCTGAATGAGATATTTTGAGAATTAAAATGACAGATATTTGAATTGCCAATAATGGTAAGGGTTTTGGCTAGGAATAACCTATCAAGCAAGGCGCTCATGTTCTTGTACGAGTTGGATGACCAAGTGGCTTAAAATGCTAATTTCAATGGTCTTAAAAGTAAATTTTCAGTATCATTATGATGAATTCCATAATAGAGATTTGAGTGTTTTTCTAGCCTAATGATGGCCTGGCTAATGTGTTATTATTTGAATTGATATTGGAGTGTATTTGGAGGTTCCATAGGGGCATAGTCTATGGTTATCAAAACTAATGAGTTTAATATTTGAGATGCTGGAGAACATCGTTATAGTGAATTTGTTTGAGCTACCAGATTAATTGGGATCATTCCAATGTTGGGCAAGTGAGACCCCTTGTTTGGTTGTGATAGGTGCTGATAAATAGTAAAATGTGGTTATGTGTGGTACGGTCATGGTCTATTAGAACTTCGAGCCTAACTGTTATCGGTCATGATGGATGGGCATGTGAATAGCAACTAACTGTTGAGGGCCCCATATAACAATATGTATGTGGTTTATGGTTCACCTATTTAGGGCATGAAAAAATTATTAATAATTTGAGGATGTGCATTGTGGTAATTGGATCTTTATTGTGTCATTAAGCGAATGGGTCTTGTTCTACCACTGCGTTATTTGCACAACTGCTTCTTTGTGTGACGAGATGTGGTTGTTGTCTTCATGATTGTGGTCTTTAGTACCGTAGGATGTGATGGGTCAGAGGGGTGATTATTGATTTGTGTGAGATCTATAAGGTTTCTAGCCACTCTGACTAAGTGGTGACTGAAAGTAACAAGAAATACACAAGAGGAGGTGAATTGGATATTTTAAAATTTTGCTAAACTCAAGTGCAAGGAATAAAGAATAAGGATTTATATTGGTTTGGTCAAACTCAGACCTAAATCTAATTCTCCAACTCTTGTTGGGTTCCACTAGAAAATTAGGATTAATCTAGGTGCCTGAATACCTTTACAACCATTAAGATTTTCTCAGTAAGGTCTCACTAACTCCCAAATTTCTCCCCCTTACATTTTGCAAGATTACAATCCTTTCCTTGGGATCCCAATATCCTAAAGAAATCACTCTTTGAAAAGATTACAAGTATAGCGCTAACTCACACAATTGAGCAGATAAATTTATCATTGAAGAATAATGAGAGAGTGTAGATAGATGACTCGAATGCTTTTGGAACTTTAGTTGAAGTGCACTTAATGTCTTTACCTTCCAAGTTCAGGTTGAGATTGCTCCATTCACTTTGTCTGTTAAATTTGCAATTCATTTGCTGGTTAATAGCTCTTAATCTAGTAACAGCTAGTAAGTACTCTGAGTATTCTGCATGGCTTCTGTATCCAACAAAACTTCCCTAAAATACACTAGGAAAAATCCTCCAGAAATGTAGAGTTAGTTAATCACAGGAAGGGTAAGCAAATTCAAACTTTTAAGTTCAACTATTAATGGATCTCTTTATCATCGATGGTTCTCTTGGCTTTTCAATTGATTGATAATTAAGTATTATGTTTTCTTGAAGAGTTCTACCTGCAACACCAAATGGAACCATTAGTACTCGATTGTATTCAAAGTTTAATACTTGATGGATGCTTTACCAGTCGATGGTTGACAAACAATGAATGGCTAAATCATTGCTTGATGATATTCAGAATTTATGAAATATTTCTAAGTTAAAATGCTCAATGATTGATCAGTTTGTCCTCGATTGTTCTCAACACTCGATGGCAAGGAATGATGCTCAAGTGTTCTCTTCCTAATTTGCTTCAAGTTCCTATCTTAATCATTGATAAGATGTCATTACAATCAATTGAAATGTTTAACATTCGATTGTTTTCTCTGAAATTTTCAACACCAAATACGTGCTCAAAAGCCTATTAATGGTTAGGACCCCAGAATAATCGATTGTTGTACAAGTCATTGATGGTTCTTAACTTAGTCATCAAAACTTGATTCAAAACATTTTTTAAGTTAAGAGACCTATAATTTTCTTAGTCTAAGTCATATTTGGTTATCATAAAAAATTTAAGGTTCAACAGTGAGTTATGGTTAGAAGATGTAAGTAGAGCCCTTCACTTATCCTAGTTAGGAGGTCCTTGTTGAATGTGGGTTGTTGTTGTGCTCTTGGCTCCATTTAATTATGTAGTGCAAGCATATTGAATTTCTTTATGTTGTTGAGTCCTTTGGGTTTTTGTACCAATGTTTGGAACTGGTTCTTGGTGATTTTATAGAGTATTTGTTGTGATCTGTCTCTTTGGAAGCATTTGGATCACCTCCTCTATGACATGTCTCTCTGGAGTCATTTGCATTATGGCTTTGAAAATACATGGTTTTAATATACGTTATTAGTATTGATGTGTGTGAATTTTTTGGGTAGGAAAAGGAAAAAGAAGGTGAAGAGTAACCACAACAGAGGAGAAATAAGTTAAATTTTTGTTGATGAGGTGCTCACATAGATGCCAAATAAGTAAAACTCACTGCCTTGTACCATGAATTAGGACTTCGAAGATTTATAAAAATTAATAAACTATAAGGACTGACTTGTGACGGATCATTACAATATTTATATTGTAAACTCGATAAAATTATAAGGATTAGTAACTAATTTTCTCAACTTAATAAAAGATTAGCTATCCTTATAGTAAACATAATGAGTCACCAAAGAGGAATATTAGATATTCATATATTACAATAGACGCAAATGTCCTCAATATTTGGAGTTTTGAATTGTTAAGATGAACTTGGAAGTCATTATAATATGGTTGAAAATTTCTATATTGAACTTGTGAGTACTAATTCCCAACATATCGCTTGTAAATTCTTAATGGAAAAAGTTGGAGTTGTGAATTGTTAAAATGAACTAGAAAATCGATATGATCATGTTGAAAATTTCAATGTTTAACTTGTAAGCACTAGTATAAGAGGACTTTCCAACACATTCCTTTCCTATATCTAATGGAAAACATTAGAGTTGTAAGTTGTTAACATGAATTTGAAAATCGTTATTATTAAGTTGAAAATCCCTATATTGAGCTTATGAATATTTATGGTTCATTAGATAGATATGGGAGTATTTGTGCTTTTTTGAAAGATAGAAATATCAAATTCCTTCATTAAGTATGATATTTATGAAAATAAAGAAGATATTAGAGACATAGAGATGAGGAAGATGAAGAAAGACAATAAAGAAATTAGAGTGAAAGAGGGAGAATTCTTACTGCTTTCAAGCTTACAAGCATTTGCTATATGCCTACTATTTATAGGCCACAAGTCCTTAAATTCCATTATAAGAGTTACAACAAAAGAATAAATCACATAATTGTGAAATGCATAACATTTGGATGTTATGTGTATTGATCAATAGAAACTCCCAATAGGTCATTCATTTTTAGGTTATATAGCTTTAAGAGGAGAAATCCAAAATTATAATATTTTTAGCACTTCCCATTGGATGTCCATAAATAAATATTGTGTCTCATTAAAACTTTATTAGGAAAAACCCATTGGGACAAAAACCTAGTGAAGGAAAAAAGTACCAATATTTATCAAAGTTGCCTCATAAAAAATCAAACAAGGAAAAACTAGTGGGACAAAACCTTGGTTATGAAAAAACGAGTACAATATGATTTTTCTCCCTCTGTATACATGATACCTTTTACTTTTCCACATATAGACAATGTCATTTTTACTTCCCCTGGTGAGAAAATAACCTTTGTCCATTTGTCTCAATTAAGTATATTAATTTTCCAAGCATATTCCGTCCAATGCTATTTGAGCGTATCTTCATTTTGGGCAATCTATACATCATCAAATATTCTTCTAAAATGGATTCATCTAACATGTCCCCATGATATATCTCGCATTTGTATACCTTTAAGCTTAATTCTTCCACCAAATTTTAACATGTAATATAAAAAAAAATTAGCAAATATTTATATGACCCTCTATTCATGATTTTTGAATCATTGAGGAATTTAATAACTTGATCTACTAGTCAAGTAAAATGCAAACTTATATATTTTCTAAGTGAGAATATATTTGGAATGATTTTATTATACATGCTTCTTGAATTTTGGATCCTTCAAAGATTCTCATAGAAATTTCATTATCTAGTGGGATATTTACAATTATTGACTCATATTTTCTTTTCATATGATGCCAGAGTAAAAATATTTTCATGATAATTGCATCCACCACAAAACAAGATGCCTTATCATGATCTTCATTACCTTTATGAAAAGTTATATTTCACATAAATATTTATATCTCACAATAACTTTATATTTTTATATTTTGGACTTCAGGCTCATGATTTTCGATATTGTCAAGCATAATCATATTTTCGTTGTGATTTCCCTTTTGTTTTCCTTTTGGTCAATCATCTTTATATTAACTTCTCATGACATTGTTGAACCTCGGAGTTTTGATGATAACCAAACATGACTTAGACTAAGAAAATTATAGGTCTCTTATCTTAGAAAAGATTTTGAACCAATTTTTGAAAACTTAGTTAACCATAGATGACTTGTACAACAATTGATGATTCTAAAGTCCCAACCATCGATAGGCTTCCGAGCACATATTGAGAGTTGAAACTTTCAAATAAAAAAATTGAGTGTTGAACATTTCAATCGATTGTTATGACCTTTCATCGGTGATTAAGGATGGAACTTGAAGCAAACTAGTAAGAAAATATTCGAGCACCATTTCTAGCCATCGAGTGTTGAGAAACAATCGATGGTCAAATGTCCAATTGATGATCACCATAACTTTGAAAAATCTCATAGATTATGAGTATCATCGAGCATCAAATCAGTCGTCGATTGTTTACCAACCATTGCTTGGTGAAATATTCATCGAGCATTGATCTATTGCAAGCATAATTATTTGGAGGATTGGACATTTCATTGATCAAACAGAATGCTCAATTATCCATCGATAGGGAAGTCCATAAAGCATCGTTGATTAAGAGGACCATCGATAGTTGAAAAGTTTTAATTTGCTTACATTTCATATGATTAACCTGTTTTACATTTTTGGAGTATTTTCCTGGTGTATTTTAGGAAAGTTTCGTTGGACACAGAAGCCAACAGAACACAGAGTACTTATTAGCCATTACTAGACAAAGCCTCAGATTAAAAGTTTTTGACCAAGAAATGAACTAAAGATCCTTTAAACAAAGTGAATGGAGTAATCTCAACAATTGATCAACCTTAAATCACTCCAATATCTCTCACAATGGCTAGCTCAACAAGCTTCAACGAGCAAAACTACATCAGACACTACATAAGCATTTGAAGCTGGAACTTGGAAAGTAGAGACATTAAGTGCATCCCAACTAGAATTTCATAAAGCATTCAAGTCTATTGTCATCCTTCTCTCATTGTTCTTCATTGTAAAACATAGCTAAACTGTGTGAGCTAGCTTCCTTATTGTAATATTTTCTAAGTATGATTTCCTTAGAATATTGGGATCCTATGGAAAAGGTTGTAATCTTACAAAGTGTAAAGGAAGAGATTTAGTGAGGAACTGGGACCTTACAGAGAAAATCTCTCTGGTTGTACGTAAAGGTATTTAGGAACCTGGTTTAATCCTGATTTTCTAGTGGATTTCAACAAGAGTTGGAGAACTGGATGTAGGTCTGAGTTTAACCGAACCAGTACAAATCCTGATTCCTTATTCCTTGTACTTGAGTTTAGCAAAATTTTAAAATACCCAATTCACCTCCCTCTTGTGTATTTTCTGCCACTTTCAGACATATCTTTGTATATGATTCCCATTCAATCACGTGATATCATTATCAAAATTGTTGTTGACAACTTTATTCTTTCCATTTCATTTTTCTTGTTGTAATATAACTTATTGAGATCTCTTTGTTAGTTTCAGGTACCTATACCTCATTTGAGGTTTTTCAATTAGTTAAGTGTTGGCACTCTTCTGGAGCATCTGCCTCCTTAATATAACCATCTTAATCATAGGCTCCTATTTATCCGAAGTATTTAAATTTGGAACCACTTGATTTCTAATGCTTAAGGCATGTCACATTTATTGGAGCATTTTATCTAGAATATGAGATTTATTATTCTCAATTAGGTGGGTAATTATATCTAGGAGATATTTTGGAATATTTTATGAATGTAAAGTCTGATGAACTCCTGGTTCATACCATTATATTTGAGGATCAATATTTGATAATAATAATGATGATGATGATGCATTCAATGTGTTTTCTTTTCCAGCTACTCATTTCTCTCCCTCATGTTTGGATAACTTTGTTCTCAAAAGTATTGATTTAGCTATTCATGGAGGCTTTGATGAATGGTTTTGGATCATATATTCTAGAAATTATGCACTCAACATAATGATTTATTCAAAAGATTTTGCAAACTCTAGGTTGCAACCTAATAATAATCACATATGTAACCATTTCACAGATGTATCTATCCAATTTATTGAATATATATTTATATGGTTTACATGTATTTTAATGGGCCTATAATGATTTTCATATATTTCCAGACATGTAGAGATTCATTCCAAATTACGACTAGTGATTTTTTCACTATAAATTTTCCTTTAGAGCAAGCAGCATATAATAATTCTTGAATAATGTTGGTTGTTCAAGAAGAATCTTCTCGTTCTTCAATAATTGTCAAATAAAATAATTTGATTATTTATATATGATTTGGATGATCAAACAAGTCATCCTAACAATAAATTTATTTGCATCAGTTAGCTTTCTGGTTTACTGTATCATGTTTTTTAACCAACATTAAACTTTTTAATTTCCACACTTAAAATCATGACATGACATCCATCTTTGAGAGATCAATTAGACTTTATGAGGATGAATGAGCAGAATTTCATTCAACATTCATCATTAACTCCCCCCTCAAGTGTGAATCATACCAATAACCTTCCTCGATTCATGTGTTTCAAAGACAATTATAGTAGGCCAATAACTTACATTTCATTTGGAAGCTTAGATACTTCCTCACTAACGTAAAAATATGGATTTCAATCCAATTATATTATCTTTTTCATACCCTTCAATGAACAGACATACATTTCCTTTTTTTTAATGCATAAAAACCGAAATGCTAATATTAATATTTGAGTCATGATTTTCATCATCAATTATTCTTTCATCCATAAAATAAATATGTATTAGTTTTACAACAACTATATCAATTTTGTTATATATAAGTTCTTCAAGAACTAACACAGTATATTTGTATATAAATTTATTACTAATTTATAATAATAACTTCAGTTTGTTTCTTTTTTTCATATTTAAAGTATGAACTATTAGGAATTTTCCACCATACAAAGAAATATAAAAAAATTTTATATGTATCAAAAAATAAAGAAATTCCATATCACAAATAAATATAAATAAATTCCATAATAAACATATATAAAAAATGCATATTTCAATGATTTCTAATATTTAAGAGATAAAGTGCTAAATTATCGGTGAAATCGTGATCAATTGTCTGAGGAAACTGGAAAGTGAAAGATGCAATGTGTATAAGTAAATGCATCCAAATTACCTATTAGTATATACTAATGCTTCCTTAACCTCATTCAAATTTTTTTATGCTGGAAACCATAAAGTTTTTTGACAGCCACAAGTAAAACTCATAAAATGAAGAATGCATAAATGTTACTTGAACTATATATATATGTACAATTTAAATATTACAAAAGTGATTTTGTATAATACATTAAAATCAAAATCAACATCAACTATTCATAATTATTTTTTTTATAAAATTTTATAAATTCACATTTCTCAATTTAAATATGAGATAAATGTATAACTTTTCCCCACAAATGTCATATAAAATTAAATTTAATTCTAATATAATATCATATCATAATTAATGTATGAAACTTACATTAGTAATATTCACAACCATATATTTAAATTAATAAAATAAATTTCCATATTATATTAAATTTCAAAATGACAAATAATTCCTTTTTCTAGTCAACAATTTCATAAATGATATTGCATTATATTTTTTCAAAGATAGGCAAACAATAGCAAGATAACATTAACTCATATTGATCATCAATATTTCTTAAAACAAATTCTACACCGTTTAAAAATTCCTAATTAAAATTAAGACAAGTGACCGCAGCACTGGGGGTTTGTAATTAAATTTGGGGGCCGTTGGAAGTTGGAACTAAATAGTAGTGAAGTTCGTTATTCCTCATTTTACTCCTCTACTTTTCTCAGTTCGCATATTCACTTCCTCATCATCTTCGTCATCTGCTTCTCTCCAAGATTTTCTCTCTGGGTCAAATCTTTTCAAAGATTTCCAAGAATCATCATTTCCTTCACTCTCCTCTGTATTCCCTTCTCGGGCATCAACATATGGCGAGCGAAGATAACAAAGGAATTCTACCACATCTACCCCTCGACATTATCAATGAAATACTTCTCAAGCTTCCTGTCAAATCCATCATCAAATGTCAAAATGTGTGTAAAGAATGGAAGAATCTCCTCAGATCCCCTTCCTTCATCGCCGACTATTTCAAAGTACGCAATAACTCTTTTCTCCTCCTTTGGAGACCGATGTTAATGATTGTACCCCCACGTTTGGTTGATCATAATTTTCAAACCGATGAGGTTTTCCATTATCCATGGGCTGATGAAAATATAAGAGTTAGGAATATAATTGTTTCCTGCAAAGGCATTATCTGTCTCCAACTCGATTATACCGGACTTTTGTATCTCTGGAACCCTGTTATCAGGGAGGTCAGGCAAGTTCCTGATATTCTTGGTGAGCACTGGCCAAATTCTGTAGTAGGATTTGGGTTCAGTAGTGTGGTTAATGATTACAAGATAGTGGTCTTTTATTCTGCGAATGGTATCAAGACTTACAGACAATGTGTTCAAGTGTATTCGTTAAACACAGGTGCATGGACTGAACTACAGGTACCGGTATTCGGGATTGGAGAACGTATATTCCTTTTCTTATCTAAATCTGCCAGTAATGATGGGACTATTTTTTGGTTTTCATTAGATGTGTTAATTTCGTTTGACATTGCAAGCGAAGTGTTTACCGCAAGAAAACTTCAAACTGAACCTGGATATCGTATTAATACTTATAGTGTGTACAAGGATCTACTTGCAGTCCAACTCGGGAGAATGGACATCCTGTGGTCCGTGTATGGCAGATAGAGGAGGTTATTAGTGAAGCTGGGAGGAGTTTGCTTTTTACACTGATATATAGGATTCCACAAGCCCAATATGTTAATTCGGATTTCTTGTGTATTTATTTGGAGAGATGAAATAGTGTTCTTTCACAACGATGCCATCGATGAAGATTACTGGGGTTTGCCGAAGAGTCAATTTAGACTGCAAAATGTCACTAATGAGAAACCTAGATGGTTTGACTGTCCGGAACTCCTTTATCATTGTGAAGCTTCCCATTTTGAGAAGAGTTTGGTGTCTGTTGGGGAACACCCAGCAGGCTAAATAGTCTGCCACTGAAATATGACCATTTCCAAGTTCCAGGTTTCTTGAACCCTTTTTGATCTGTATAGTCTGTAATAAAGATTCATAGGACTAGCTATTTCAAGCTTTCAGCCTTCTATATTTCTTCATATGTTGAATTTTTGTGGATGGTATATAGTTTAGTTTCTTCTATATGAATATGTTAGGTTTTGTTGGCCACTTGATATGCTTAGAGGAAAAGAAAGATTAAGATGACAGGTCTAAACTTTTCAGTTTATCATTTTGTTTTGTAATGGAGCGATAGAATTAATACAAAGCGCAAGAGATTGAACATGAGTTTTCACTTTGTGTTTATCATGAATGAATATATGGTTTAGTTGCTGTTACATAGATTTCTTGAGTTCTGTTGGCCATTTCATATATAGAGGAAAACTGGGAAGGAAGGTTAACAAGACAGATTAAAAATTTTTTGCGCTGCCATTTTTTATCTAGATGAAATGATAGTCACTTTGAATATGGTGATGCAGCTATTAGAGAGGTCAGATATGTATCTAAAATTTGTAGTAATTTTCTTTGTCTTATGTTATAGATAATCCCAATAAAGTTGCAAATAACATCACCATATGCTTACTGTGTGCATGTTCTGTTTTCACCTTATGAGTGGAAACTCTGATTATTCTTTCATTGAAGTACGGGTGATGGAGCAAAAGTACTGATGAATCTGGGACAAGTTGCAACTGAAGTAAGGTGGGACCAATTTAATTAACTTATATACAACCAGTATTTGGAGAAATGGAATAGTATGTGAAAATTTAGACTAAATGGTGCAAATGAGAGTGAATAGTCAAGAAGAGCAAATACATCTTGCTGATGAAACCCAAAATCTGATGTTCTGGTAAGGCATTCTAAAACCCTTGCCTGCACTTAGCGTGTTTAGGTACTGATTGATATCAATAGTAGGATTTAAATTTCAGTTCAGTATATACATGAATTGAGGAACCGAACAACAAATAAGGTTAAAAAATTAAACTAAAGCTGCATTAGACTCAAAATGAAGGGCTGTTCTGCTCCCCAATTAATATATAATATGTTCAGAAGTGTGCCAAATATTTTTATATGAATATTAGCTTCAGAGGTGATGGTCCAGTTCTTCATTACTTTGGCAAGTTCTTGTTTGGAAATTAGTTAATTTAGGACTTATTATAGAACTAAGCTTATCATGAATTAAAATACATCTTGTGTATACATGACATATATGCCTAAGGCCACAATAATTACTTTGTTGAAAGTCATCAAACCGCATTGGAATAACTATGCAATAATATAGCCTTAACTTTGTTATAGAAGTTAGTTGTTGAAAAGGGTGTATGCACATAGCATATCATGAGTGTGAGTCTAAAACATGGTAGGACAAAGTTCTCATTCATAAGTTATGCTATAATTTATGTCAGAAGATAAATGATTCCAAACAGCAACCTCCAAGAGTTAAACTAATATAATAGTGCTCAGGCTACGACAAAACTCTTCTCATATGCTTATCTCATAAACAAAATCCAGTGAGCCTCCCCTCTGATAAGTCATAAAGATAAGGAACTGGATAATTATAGTTTGAGATATGTGCAAATGAATACCAACATAAATCCATATGGGAAAACAAATCCAGCAAAGTTGCAGAACCTTAACACAATAAATATCAAATAGGATGGAGGATAGACAAGGTAGCTTACAGATCCTATCTCACCAGGCCGAAAATCACAATGTACAGTTATTGGATCCTCATCAATTAATCCTCCTCCCAGTTCTTCCTTCACCTGAAGTATCACATCAACCACCAATACTAGAATAGTCCGTTTGAAATTGTGGGTGCTGATATTAATTTACAATCTCCCTCAGCATCAAATAGTCATTTCCACTTTATTGGATGATTTAATCAACGAGTCATGAGTTAAAGGTCTACACTGAACATATGAACCAATTTTGATGAATGGTTATGTGTATCATATCCTACTTGATCTGCAAGGTTGGTAAGGTTGGTTACTTGTAAAAGAGCTAAAAAGATATGGGCAATTTTTCTAATCTCTTGATGAAAATTTTAGGAGCACATTTGAAAACCTAGGAAATTACATGTTATTATTAGAAATGTACCTTTTGCTGGTGAGAATTTTGACTTGCTATTTTGAAGAAACAACTAGAAATTAACGTAGATATAGCTATAGAACTGTTAAAGTTAAAGCTTGAGTTGGGGGTATAGAAAGTCACTTTTTGGGTCTGTAGATCTTCATCTTGGTTAAGAGGAATGGGGATACACTTTAAAAATTTATATCATATCATTTTGTGGATACACTTTAAAAATTTATATCATATCAAAAAGATGGAAAAAATGACCACAATTCATGAATATATATTATATAAATCCGTTGAAAATTATTTTACTATATATTGGATTTTGGCCGTTGATACAACTTCTCTTATTTCAAGGCACTATGCAAAATCCCCTAGCCCGGCCTTCTCAGTAAGACCTTTAATAAAAAAAATGGTTTTATACTAATTGTAGTATTAATTAATGGTGATATCTTTTCATTTTTATATATAATTCAGTGAATGACTTCACAAAGTGATTGATGATGGGGCCACATTAAAAGTCCAACAAATTAAAGTTTAACTCATTGGAATTTGAGATAAATGTAAAATAAGGATAGGAAATAAAATTTGCTGAAGATAATTATTATCCTTTAAATTGTTCCCTAATGTAGTTCATGGCCTCTTCATTTTTTAAGATAAATTTTTATGGGTAATAATGACAGCATGATCATTATTAAAAAACCTAAAGATATTAACTCTACCCTTTCAAAATTCCTTGAATAGGAGAGTTTCATCTTTAGAAAACCAAATTTATTCAAAAATTCCTTTCACATTCCATTGAATAATTAATTGATAATTAAATGTATGAGAAGCCCAAAGATATCAGCTACAACATTTCACATTCCTTTAAATATGAGTGTATATCTTTGAAAAATTGAGCCAAGCCGTATGCATAGAATTTAAACAAAATTATTTAGTTTATTTAACAACCCCATACACATTTCAATAATAATCAATTTTATAAAAAGTTCATATATTCAATTTAACTATTTGGAATTTAACTAATTGGAATTGAAGATAAATGTTAAACAATGATGAGAAACAAATTTGGTAAAGATAATTATATAGTCCTTTTTTGGGATTATATAGTCCTTTGAATTATTCTACAATGTACTTTGGGGACTCTTCATTTTTGAAGATAAATATATATGGACAATAATGACAATATATTTGATATTGAGAAGTTTAAAGGTATTGTCTTTACACTTTCACATTCTTTTGAATACGAGAGTGTCATCTTTAGAAAACCGATTTTATTTAACAATTCCTTTCACATTACATTGAATTATTAATTAATAATTAAAGATGAGATGCCAAAGATGTTAGTCACAACCTTTCACATTCCTTTGAATATGAGAATGTAATTTTCAAAAAAATCAAACTAAACCTTTTCATATTTTTTATAGCATTTAAACTAAGTTTATTTAACTTATATCACAACCCATTACACATTCCAATAACAACCCATCTCATAAAAAGTTTATACAAAAATTAGAAGTTCATTATTATTGATGCGAAAAATTCCAATATTTTTACCATGTCTTTTTTATTCAAGAATTTATTTTACATCACATTGAATTGATTAATTAATAATTCAAGGTATGAGAAGCCCAAATATATTAGTCACGTCAAATGTATTAGTCCCCTATATTTATACCGAGTCCCTTCACATTCCACATAAAAATAATTTAAAAGGCCATGTTTTGTGTTCATATAAAATAAGGTGAATATAAGTAAGCACTTCAAACTTTTGTAAGAGGAGATCATATTGTTTGAAGTCATCCAAACCAATCATCGCTAAGTAGTGTTGGAAGCCTCGCTTTCAAGGGTTTTCCACAAAACATCTTTATCTAACTTCTTCACAACACATTGCTAGCTCTTGAATTTTTGAAGTAAGTAGGTAAACGTTGGAGTAAATTTCTAAACAAAATTAAATTAAATTAGGATTGTTGAGATAAAAGGGCTTTATTTTAAAATTGCTAAGAAAAGATAACAATAATTCTAGATTGATAATCAATCAAAATGATATTAAAAGAAAAACACTTAAAATCATTTACATAAATCATGAGCCCACTCTGTGTGTGTGTGTGTGTGTGTGTGTGTGTGTGTGTGAGAGAGAGAGAGAGAGAGAGAGAGAGAGAGAGAGAGCTAAAACAATTATTCATCTATATATGTGATAAAAATGGAAGAGAAATACAAAAGTAAAAACTTTAATAAAAAAGCGGAGAAAGAAAAGAGAAAAAATGAAAAGGGATGACGCTCATATATATATTCATCTTTATATCTGAAAAAGGAAAGAAAACACAAAATCAATAAAGAAAATAGAAACAGAAATGATTAATTAAAATACAAATAAAAAGAAGAACGGCATATGTACACATCAGTTTTCCTAATATCAAAAATAAAAAGGGAAGAAAAGAGTAAAGTAAACATTTTAAAATAACATTAGAGGAAGAAAACAAAATCACTCATCTCTGTTTCAAGGCATCAATCTTGATGTAATTATGTCTATGATAGAAAGTAAATAGATACTAAGAAGTGATAGCTTGAAGACAGAAAAAGAGCTTACATGAAGAAGATAAATTATCCCAAGATAAATTATCCCGGTTGATTGATGGTGTTAGTGTCAGATTTAGATAATTGGAACAAAATTAACGACTTATTGATGGTGTTACTAAGGGATATATAGAATTATATTGATGAGAAAAGTTATCAGCATTTCACTCAAGTTTGTACCTGCCAATTAATTGTTTTTCTCTCTGAAATATCCTCTTCCGTATGGATACGGTTATTATAATTGTTTATTCTTCATTACACGATATGTCGTTATGTAATGTTCACAATTCAAGCTCAGCTTCGTTGATTAATGGCCACATATATAGCTGTGAATGTGAATGAGTTGTTCCTCAACATTCCTAAGCCGTTATTAGATATATATATATATATATATATATATATATATACACACACATATATGAGTGATTTGTTCATGAAATACGTTGAAGGGGTAGATTTTTATTGTAAAGAATATAGGAGCTAGCTAGTTATTGTTATTATATGAGCGCCATTTAGGATGTTGGTTTTAGTATTAAATTTAAAATCTATATCTATTTTATCTCTAATATTTACTATCTTCTCTTCTTAATATAAGATTTTTTGACAAATTGTATGAGATTAAAATAACTAAATAAATTAGCTTTAAGTATTTATATTTATCGTTATTCCCCAAACTAATTTTTTAAAATTAAAGATTGATATATTATTTGATGATACACATAACTATTTCAGAAAAATTATATATCTTCTGCTATAATTAAGTAAATTTATTTAGCTATTGAAAGATTCAAATGACTCAAATATTAAGGATCGAATATAGTATTATTTTTTTCCAAAGTGCAAAGTTGATGTATACTCAATATTTTATAATGATGTTTTACAGATATCATGTCAAATTTGTTTTAAATAAGTAATTTACATAGTTTTTTTTAATAATTTAAAAGCTCTTTGTGTTGTGGCTCGATAACTCATCAAGCCGTGATATGAACCCTTTTTTTAATACACGCCAGGCTTAATGAACATTTACACAAGACATCTATTTCATGAAGATGAGTTATTCAAAGCTTAGTCATATTATATAATGCTAATATTTTGTCTTTCACTGTGATAAGAACAGAATATGTGAGAAAATAATAAGCATAATTCTTTATTAATTAGTGAATTCAGAGTGTAACCCCACAAAATAATAAAAATGAAGATAAATCTTTAATGAAGAACGGCCAAATATCTTTAACTATTCGGCCTAATATATATAGGGAGAATCTCCCAACAAAATAAATATATCTTACCAAATATTATACATTCCATATTGATTTCTACAAATATTAAGGCTCAATATTTATGTTTTATACCAAAAAGTTGACAATGAATTCTAATATTAAGGCCCACTAATTAGGGGTGTTCATGTGGCCTAGCCGCCCGGGGTGCCCGCCCCTACCCGAATAAAAAATGTCTGGCCCAGCCTGAAAAAAATAGGCCAAACAAAAAATGGGTGTGTTTAGGCCAAGCATGTTTGCGGGCGGGCTGGGCATCGGGCATGGTATGTTGCCTTGCCCATTTAGCCCTACCCACAAAATAAATAATATTATATATTTTTAATACATAATTAATATTATATATTTATATTACATGTTAATGTGTTATTATAATTATAATATTTTGATATATATATAGCATATTATATTAATATTTATAATCTTATTTTTATGGGTCAGCAAATAACAATAGCCCCCATTCTTCATTCTTGATTCAATCATTCTAGGGAGTGATCACATGGACATTATGCTCGCCCTAGCCTTACCCAGCCCGAAATGGTATGGACTTCTAATTAGCAGGACGGGCATGTTTTGGGCAGGGCATTGGGCATGGGTCCTGCCCTGCCCAACCCTGCTCATGCACACCCCTACCACTAATCCATGTTATATGAAATTATCCCTAACAAACAAATTTAAATAGATATTTATTGTTAATATTGATCTATTATCCAAAATTCACTCGATCATATATTAACAGATGCTCATCAATTTGTTAGAACGAAGGAAGAAAAAAAGTACATGAATGAGATTTCTAAAAGTTTTTATTGGAGCGTAATTTACAAATTTTATGAGAGTATTGTTTGAATAAAACAAGGCACATGTAAGAGATACTTACAACATCTTAGGAAAAATCCCACAAAAACCCCTTTGAATGGAAAAAGATAAGCTATTCCATTAAATTTGAAAATCTTCAAATTAGACTAAGGAAGGAATATGAGATTTTCATATGTTACCAAAAGATAAAAAGTCCCTCAACATACTAAGAAAGACGAAGCAATAAGGAGGTGGGTTGTGAAATGTAAGCATGTAGTTAGTAACGTGTATGATAAAGTTGGAAACACCTATCTTAAATTTGTGAACACGACAGCATTAAGGGGATTTTCAACCTATTAATTGTCAATTCCAAATGTAAAAAGTTCTTAATTACCAATTGTTAACATGATTTGAAAACATTTACAATTTGGAAATTCCTAGGTTGAATTTGTGAATACTAGTATAAGAGGATTTCCCAACACATGTTTTGTCAATTGCTAATAAAAAAAAATTGGTGTTGCGAAATTTTAACATGAAATTGAAAATCATTATAATGAGTTGTAAATTCATATATTGAACTTGTGAACACTAGTATAAGAGGATTTCAAAACTTATGCCTTGGCAATTCTTAATTGAAAAAGTTAGAATTGTGAATTGTTAACATGAATTGAAGTTAAAAATCGTCATGGTTAGGTTGAAAATTATTATTTTGAACTTGTGCATTCTAGCATAAGGGTATTTCCCAACTTATGCTTTTCCAATTCTTAATGAAAAAAGTTGAAGTTGTGAATTGCTAACATAAACTTGAAAATAGTTTTGATCTTGATACGTTGAACTTGTGAACACAAGTATAAGGAGATTTCCAAACATATGTCTTATCAATTTTTAATGAAAATAATTGGAGTTGTGTATTATTAACATGAACTTAAAATATCATTATGATCAAGTTTCAAATCCATTTGTTGTACTTGGAAATACTTATGATGTATTTGACAATTATAAAGGCATATGTGCCTTTTTTGTAAAATATAGTAATCTCATATTCTTCTTTGAGTCTTATTTGTGATTTATCAAATTTAAGGGACTTGCTTACTTTTTCCATTTTTAAATGGATTTTGTGGGATTTCCCAACAACTTATAAATGAAATCTTTGCTTTTCAACAAATAGTACATTAATGGACTGCATCATCTACATATTTGAAAATAATCTATGAGAATATTTCTTTATATTTTATTCTATTACAATGAATATACATTTCATATTCGAATAATATAATAATAGTAGCTATCGTCATGAAAAAACAATTAAACTATTTTTCTTATATTTAAGAAATGATTAATTGAAGGGTTGATGTGGAAATATGCCCTGAAAGTTTTTGCTAAGCAGTTACATTTCCTTGGAAGATTTTTGGGACCATTGTTGCCTTAAAGGCAGTAAAATGAAGCAATTATGTACTTTAGCATAAAACATCAATGGCCAACGTCAATTTTTTTAAAATTTAATGTTAAGTTTTTAACTGTAATGGGAAATATCACTGTGATTTGAAACTTTTTCGGCAATTTTGAACCCCAAAAAAACCTTCAAAGTAAAATAGCTCATAAATGAAAACTTCTAGAGCAAATGTGCACCTTAACCCTTAATTTAATAGAAAATTAATATATCTAAGTATATAGTTAATTATGAATAAAAATATACTCCCTCTAATACTAAATATATGACTTATTTACTTAATGTGATTAAATTAAAAATATCACTGAATATTGTTTATATGTTGTGGTTTTTTTTTTCTGAAGCACCCTAACAATCATATTTACCCTTGTACTATCTCTCTTTATCGTTGAGCGGGTGAAATAGGATTAATGTTGAAAAACATTGATAAATATTAGAAATATGTCTTATCTTTAAGTCAAAGATCAACTCCAAAATAGTTCTTATAATAAGGAGTGGAGGGAATACTCCACATAGAAATATTCCTAAAGTTTTGAACTTAATTAATCTTAATGTATCAAAATTATAAAAATTAAATTTAAAATAAGTTATATATATTTTAAAATTTTGAATTTAAATCTTTTCAAGGGACAATTAACCTACAAGTCCTTATTGTTTCAAGGTATAAATTATTTTTGAATTTTTTTACTTCCTTCCGTCTGGCTCCCAGGTTAACTCCGAGCTGACCCCCTAACTCAATTGTTCAGAGGCCAGTCCAGGTTTGATAACCTTGGTTAAAATTGCACCTTGAAAAAAAAAACTAATCATTTAAAATTAATAAAATGGTGCCCACAGACCAAAAAGTAATGGTTGTCCAACTCTATGAATGTCGTTGCTTCTTGTCGTGACCTTTTTTAGTTGCTAAATATGCACCATTTTAAGAGTTTATGTGTATTTAAACTCCATCTAAACCTTTTTTTTCTGCCAAACACTCTGGATGTAACACTTTATTGCTAAAATTGTACTTTAATTCTTTTAATTAGATCCATTAATTAAATTATATATTCTATAAGTTCTAGTAATATCCTCCTATAAATATAAAATATTTTATTACAAATAATATTTTTAATATTATTGTATAAATAATAATATTTGTTTTTCAAATTTTTATTTACTTTTATAGTTACAAAGTAGGAATCATAATACTATACTATAATATAATTATAATTAACTATTCTAATTATATTTAGCCATTTATATACCAATTAATGATCGATTGAAATTTATTAGTATTATTCATATTTTTTAGTGTAATTTATTTAATTAATTTGAGAAATGAAAAATTATAAGGACTCAATTAGAAATCATGTGAAACTATAAGGACCTCATAAAGTACATATAAGAACCTGATAAAAATAAAAATAAAAACTATAAAGACCCAATTAAAAGTTTATTGAAGCTATATAAGGACTTGTAGACTAATTATCCCTATTTTCAATAAATAACAAATATTTATCCTTAGGTTAACATTCTTTTTGTAAATCCATTTATTCAACACTAATTCGAATGTAAACAAGATTTAGTTAGATCTAACTATGTTAGGAAAGGAAATTACTAATAATATGAGTTAACATAGTTAGAAAATGTTTTGCTCATAAAATTTCCTTAGAATCAAATCGATATGACTAACTATGATAGAAAGAAAAATCTCTAAAACATTAAAAGCTCCTATCATAGTTAGGAAATAATCTTCCTTAATTAAACAAGTGGAAATCCATATTAGAAAAATGTTATACTAGAACAACTCCTAACATGGATATTAAAAGTTCAACCGTTTAAATAAACATATCTATGTTAGAAAAGAAACATTCTATATTAAGAAACTAACATGGATATAAAAATTCAATTTATCAAACCAATTTATCCATATCAGAAAGGATCCACCTAACATGAATATTAAAAATGTATAAAACATATTCATAGATACCTTTAAAAGTTTTCTTTATAAGTATAATCCATGTCCAACTAAGCCAATCACCAAAACATTCATCCCTTTTCCAACTACTTAAACATGTCCTGCCTTCAAATATCATAACATAGCCAAATGTAACCAACAACATCAATGGCAAAATAATGTAGTTCTCACTAAAAGTGTCACAACCAATTAAAATATAATCCACCAATACCAGTAGGTCACAGGCCTGATTGCCGGAAAATGACCGGTCCCTACCAATTACAAAATCAACAATTCAATCAAAAATAAGACAAATATAATATGTATAACAGTTATCAAAGCATTAAATATGAAGTTTAAACCAGCGGAAGCAATGCAAGCCTACGTATATATGTGTGTAAATGTACGATTCCACACATGCCAAAGAAAGCCCAATACGTCTCAGTGAGTAGAAGCCATCTCCCTTCCCCGAGACTTTACTGCCAGACTAGCACCTACAAGGATTAAGCAAGAGGGGTTAGACAATGTCTACGATAACCACTACCTACCAGCCTACATGTGAGTGTGTGTGCTAGTAAGGTGTCAATGTCAGAAACTATATAATATATATGTTCAAAACATGTATGAGCAGTGCACATGCCAAGGATCTGCAATATGTCAAAACCATTTTCAAAATCTCATATATATATATGTTATATTTCATAGCTTACGCAAAACCATTAAAAACCATGTTTAACAACCATCCGAAACATTCGTGTTATGAATCGTTATGGTTATCCACTACCACTAGTTAGACCACAGTGAAACTCAACCTGTACCTAGAACCACGAAGAAGTGGAACTTGATGAAAATCTCAACCCATACCCAGAATCACGAGGGTAGTAATCGATAGGGTTCTAACCCAAACCTAGTACACCAAAAGGGGTAGTGCTCAATGGGGTTCCAGCCCATACCTAGTACATTGAAGGGGTAGTACTCAATCGGGTTCCAACCCATACCCAGTACATCAATAAATATAATTAGTCCCTGTGGGCCAATAAGGTATCTCATCACGTGATGGTAACAATAACCAGTGCATTGATGCTAAACTACCACAACACTATATGTATCACAAGCCACAATTGTAAATTAACCAAAACCAAGCTCTTGGCCTTTCTAGTATTCCAAAAACTCATGCAGTACAATTCCTAAAAAAGTGTATATATATTCATTTTCCAAATTTTTCCAAATTATGATGCAATACCTAGATATATGCCAAGTTCACCATAAGAATGCCACATGAAATTTTTATACTAAAACAATCAGTTGGAACCACATATAGAACCAACAACCCCCCCACACACATATAGAACCAGAAGAAGCGATTACCTCTTGTAACTACACACAATTAACTGAAATGGTGAAACAACTCATGCTTAATTCGACATAAATTACATTAGGAGTAAGAAAATGTGCTTATTTAGCTGGAAAAACTCTGTCTCTAGTGGCGGTGAGCTCAAGAACATCTGGTGAACTAGTTTTTCGATCTCCTTCTATGCTCACGGATCAGACTAGAAATAGGTAGATAAAGGATGTGGGAGAAGATGAGTGGTGGTGATAGATGGTGGTTTCCGACGAGTTTTCACCGGAAAACTCCCCCTTAAAACTCAGACAATGATGCTGCAAAATGGGGGAGGGAGAAGAGTGAGGAAGAGAAGAAGACGACGGAGGGGATGACTAGTGATGAAGGCCTGACACGGCATAGCGGCAGCGGAGGAGACACCTCCTCCCTCCCCCTCTCTCTCTCTCTCACGTCGATCCACTCACGGGGGGAAGACCTTCAACAGGAAATGAAATTTGGGGGGGGGGGGAGAGAAGAGAGAAATAAAAAAAGAAAGGGGAAGGGAAAAAAATGGGCAAAGGGAAATTAAATATAAAGAGGGGGAAAATTAGACTACTAAGCCCTAACAATTCTTAACTAAGATATTTCTTTCAGCTAAAAATTTTATTTTCACTTTTAAAATTTAATTATAATATTCTTTAATTATTTTCTCCCACAATAACCTCTTTTGAGCCTAAAAATAATTTTTTCAAATTATAATCTTTTAAAAAAGGGAAAAACTACACCTTTAAAATCCTCAAAAATAAGTCAAATTTGAAATTTTTTAAATATTCCCATAATTCATCATTTTACCTTAATCAATCCCTAATAACACCTACTAATTCTCAATTAATTTCTAAGATGTTATACTTAATAATAGGAAAAATTAATTATTTAATCCTAATGGTTTCAATGAGTTTACAACTTAATTCCGCTCCTTATAATTTCCTAATTTTTATAAAACTTCTAACTCACCCCTAACGTATCCTATCCTATGCGACAGTGAGTGCTGTTAATTTAGCATCCATGTGAGCACCTCTGAACAAAAAGTCAACCAAGATGGCGTTGCATAACAAGCACTAACAATGACCCAAAACCATGATCCTATCAAGAAAAGTGTTATTATTTCGGAAATCTTCAGTGTTACATCCACAAATACCAAATAAAAAAGTGGAATAAAAAATTGTCAGCCGCAAATGGATTTTAAAACCCAGACAGACACAAGAATTACAACCATACATACAAGAAAAGTATGTGAATTTTCTAGGTGGGAAGAAGAAAAAAAATTGAAGAGTAACCATGCGAGAGGAGAGAGAAGTTAACTTCGTGTTGATGACGTGCTCACATATATGCCAAATAAGTAGTACTTACTGCCCGGTAGCATGAGTTAGGAATAACTCAAACGATTTAAAAAAATTAATAAACATTAAGTTGCGACGAGTCAAATTATAAGGATTAATTGTAAACTCGTTAAAACTATAAGAATTAAATAATTAATTGTCCCAACTTAATAAAAGTTAAGCTATCCTTAAATGTAGTAAATGTAAAAGGCAAGAGGTAAATCTAAGGGAAAATCTTACAAAAATACCTTGAAAATGGAAATGGACAAATTAGTCCTTGAAATTTGATAAATCTCAAGTGAACCCCAAGGAGGAATACGAGATGTTCATATATTAGCAGAAGACATAAATGACCTCAATAGTTAAAGTTGTGAATTGTTAATATGAACTTGAAAATTATCATGATCAGGTTAAAAATTCTTGTATTGAACTTGTGAGCACAAATTCCTAACATATGTCTTGCAAATTCTTAATAAAAAAGTTGGACTTATGAATTATTGACATGAACTAGAAAATCGGTAGGTATGATAATGTTAAAAATTTCTATGTTTAACTTGTAAATAGTAGTATAAGAGAATTTTCCAACACATTCCTTTCCAATTTCTAACAGAAAACGTTAGAGTTATAAGTTATTAACATAAACTTGAAAATCGTTATTTTGAAGTTGAAAAATTCCTATAATGAGCTTATGAATACTTATGATCTATTAGAAAATTATAGGAGTATTTGCGTTTTTTCGAAAGATATAGAAATATTGAATTCCTCCATAAAGTCTGATTTAAAATTTCACAAAATTAAGTGACTGAATTAGCATTTTCCATTTTGAAAATGATTTTTGTAGGTCTAACTCTTCGTCAACAATTTGAATAAAGGGAAAATTCCAAATAAATACTCCTCGAATATCAAAAGGACAAAAATGTACCTCCAATATACAAAATGACATAAAAGGGATCGTTCCCAATTTGGGATAAACAATTTTAAGGTAAAAAGACCAAAATACCCTTGTCTCCATTAACCACTCAGGTATGACCATTAACCACTCTTGTATAACGATTAACTACTCTATTATAGCCATTAACCACTTCACTGATTCATTAGTTAGGCTTGTTTTTGTGAAAGTTGTTAACTACTATAGTATAGCAATTAACCACTTCAGTATAGCGATTAACCACTCCAGTATAAACATTAACTACTTCACTGATTCATTGGTTGGGCTCAAATACTCTTATATTTGTGAAAGTCATTAACCACTCTAATATAACAATTAACCACTTCAGTATAGCGATTAACTACTCTAGTATAGCCATTAACCACTTCACTTTGAAAGTGAATGGAGACAGGGGTATTTTGGTCTTTTTGCCTTGAAATTGTTTATCTCAAATTGGGAACGATCCCTTTTATGTCATTTTGTATATTGGAGGTACCTTTTTGTCCTTTTGATATTTAAGGGGTATTTATTTGGAATTTTCCCGTTGAATAAACCATAAGAGGAAAATTTAAAAAAAAAAATTCAAATGAGGAATAGTAAGGTTAAAATATTAAAGTCTCGAAATTCCTTAGGACTTGTGACCGCACTTGGGTTTTGTAATAAAATTTGGGGTCCGTTGGAAATAAATAGTGTATTTTGTTAAATTTTTCTTTCCAAGATTTTCTCAATCATCTTCCTATTCTACTTTTCTCCAAGATTTTCTTTCTTGGTCAAATCCTTTCAAAGATATCCAAGAATCATTCAAACCCTTCACTCTCCTCTGAATTCCCTTCTCGGGCATGATCATGGCGAGCGGAGATGACGAACTCTATCTACCACTCGAGCTTATCAACACAATTCTTGTAAACCTTCCTGTCAAATCCATCGTTCGCTTTAAAAGTGTGTGTAAAGAATGGAAAACTCTCCTCAAAACCCCATCTTTCAGCAAAGAATACTTCAGAAATAACTCTTTTCTTCTCCTCCATGAATACAATGAAGAAAATATGCTTTCCACCTTACGTTTGCTTGATCACAATATGGAAACCGTTGAATTCTTGAGCATTCCCCGGATCGAATCTTTCACACAACGTAAATGGAGAATCATTGATTCCTGCAAAGGCATTCTTTGTGTCGAAGGAAGTGATAACATGTCTGCTACTACTAAGCTTTGGCTGTGGAACCCAGTGATTCGACAGGTCAGAGAAATACCCAATACAATGGATGGCTCTTGGTGTGTTTACAACGTAGGATTTGGTTTCAGCAGTGTCATTAATGATTACAAGATTGTGAGATTTTATAAGCTGTTGGTTATACGGATTGATGAGAATCACGTCTGGTATCGTGTGCGCGCGCAAGTATATTCATTGAGCACAGGTTCTTGGAAGCAACTACGACTTGGGGATTTATTGAAACTGGAAGATATAGTGGATTCTTTATCTAAACCTGTGAGTAATGATGGGAATATTTTTTGGTTGGCAAAAAATATGTTAATTTGGTTTGACATTGTAAGTGAAGAGTTTGCAGTAGCACCAATTCCAATTGAAGATGGGATTTATCCCATTGGGCTTAGTGTGTATGAGAAGACACTTGCAATCCACAACAGGTTAGTAGAGGAGAATGGAACTCATGTTGTCACTGTGTGGGTGATGGGGGAGGTTGCTACTCTGATATGCAGGCTTGACCAAGTGTCAGGTGATTATGGAGATTCGACTATCTTGTGTGTTTGGAGGAATGAAATAGTCTTCCTTGAAAATAAACACGTGACTGCCCCTAAATGCAGTCTTTATCTGTTCAATCTTGATAATGATGAAGAGAGAAGGTTTAACTGTTCAAACGACTGTGACTATTGTGATGCTTTCAGTTTTGAGAAGAGCATGGTGTCTGTTTTGGACACCTAGCAGGTTGAAAAGTCTGCCTCTGAAATATGATCATTTCAACGGTACAAGTTTCTTTTTATCACAGTAATTTTGGTGGGAATTAATCCCAGAACCTTTGAACATTTTGGCTGTGTCTGTTATCCTTGAGGCCCCTTTTGATCTGTATATACTCTGTAATAGAGAGATTCAGCACTATAGCTATTTCAAACTCTTAGTCTTCAATATTCATCATATGCTCAATTTTCATGGATGAGAAATCTTTTAGTTGCTGCTACATGAACACGACAGGTTCAAAGTTTAAACTTCCTGCTTTCCCTTTTTGTTCTGTTATGGAGCAATATAATTAATATACAGCACAAGGGATTGAACTATATGAGTTTTTGCTTTGTGTTTCTCATGGATAAATATATGGTGTAGTTGCTGTTATATAACGTTTTCGGGTTTTGTTGGCCATTTCGTATATAGAGGGAAACTGGGAAGGAAGGTTGACATGACATATTAAAACTTCTTGCTCTGCCATTTGTTATCTAGATGGAATGATAGTCACATTGAATATGATGATGCAACTACTAGAGAGGTCAGATGTGTACCTAAAATCTGTAGCAATTTTATACTGATGCCGATAACGTTGTGAATTACATCATCATAAGCTTACTTTGTATATGCTTTATTTTCATTTTGTGATTGGAAACTTTATTTATTCTTTCATTGAATTATGGTGGTGGAGCAACAATAGTGATAAATCTGGGACGAGTTGCTGTTGAAGTAAGAAATATATTATGGGACTAATTTAAGTAAGTTTATCCAACAAATATTTGGAGTAATGGAATAGTATGTGATGGTTAATAATCAAAGAATAGCAAATACTTCTTGCTAATAAAACCCAGAAACTAATGTTCTGGCATGGCATTCTAAAACCTATGCATGTGTATAGACATGTTTAGGTACGGTTTTATATAAACAGTTGGATTTAAATTTCAATTTATACACATGAATTGAGGGCCTGAACAGCAAATAAGGTGACAAAATTAAACTAATCCTGCATGAGACTCAAAATGAAGGGTTGTCATGCTCCCCAGTCAATTCATAATATGTTCTTCTATGTGCTCTGTAAAACCCTCAATTTATTTCTTTCCATAAATAATAATGATATTCTCATTACCATTATTAATAATTTATATTAGAATTTCAAGATAATTTACAGAAGAAACAAAGTAAATAAAATATTTTATTGATATTGATTTTCATAACTTGACACAAAAGATGCATCATATCATATGAACAGACTTCCACTAACTTTATTCCGTAAAAAAAGACTTCCACCAACTTAGGATATTCCTTCTATACTGCTCTTAGTTAATCTCTATAAAAAAACATAATCCTGATAAGAAGTTTTAGGTAAAGTGGTAAACAGTCTAGCCAATCCCAACTTGGTTGTCTTTATTTGTCATCCGAGACATTACGACATCATATGAGTGATACTAATGAAATAAGCTTTAACTAGTAATGATCATTTGCTACTTGAGCAGAAAACATTTTTAATTCCTGCAATAAGAATATTTGAGAAAATCCGTGTATATATATCATGGGAATAGAGTACAATGGCGTCATAATCCATATAGCCAACACCACTTAGAGATATAAGGCTTCATTGTTGTTGTATTTATTATGAGAGAAATTTCATAGGTACAAAATTATGAGAATATGCACAGATACAATAACTTTTATGAGCACCCATGTCATTTAGACAAACTAGGGCGTTCCTTAAAGTGGATCACAATTAATAGAAATTCACACAGAATTTCTTGGGTTGTTACATAAATTCGTACAAAGCAAGAATATATGGCTTTTCTCACATTTTTCAATCAAATCATAAAAAAATTTAATAATAAAAGTACAATATTATTACTCAAAACCATTTTAGAAATAGTAGAATTGAAATAGGGTAGTATAAGTTTAGAAATACTATAATTTAGGTACATCAGGTCACTAAATAAAAGAACTGTTACTTCAATTTTCTAAGTGGTAGATCATCCTTTCCTCCTTTCCTCCTCTTCTTATCTTTCTCACTTTTCTTTCTCATTGGGAAACCAAGGGGGTATATATATTGTTTATTTGTAATGGATTATGTTCAATTAGATAATCCTAGTTAGCATCTACTTGCCATATTTAATGCTTTGTTATCTTTTTACTACTTGTTTCCTAAGTCACCTAAAACTTATCTCTTTACTACTTGTTTTCCAAACAAGCCTTCAAATATTAATTGCTCTCTTATCCTTGACACTAAATGAGATCTCACCTTCTTTAAATCCTTACCTATTTTCTTCTTGATCCCCAATCACCCAAATTTTAATTATTTCTATTTCTCTTCAAAGTTACTAGCTAGTAATGCCATTTATTACCTTTATAAGACATCATTTATTTACTATCTTCATATGTCAAAGTATACAAGTATATGTGTGTATATAAATATATTATTTTATAAATTAATAATTAGAAAATATCAAATGAAATTTACAATAAAGTTCTTAAAACTTATTAATCCAATGTATATATATTTAAGAATGTTACATGCTAAATAGTACTTACATGAATATTAGCTTCAAAATAGGTGAAAGTTCAGTTCTTCATAATTCCAGCAAGTTCTTGTTTGGAAATTAGATAATTTAGGGCCACTCATTCTGATGGATGAACTAAGCTTATCATGAATTAAAATATATCTATTACTTTATTGACAGACACTAAGCCACATTGGAGAAACTAATGCAATAGTAGCCTTAACTTTGTTTTGGTAGTTTGTTGATGAAAACGGTGTATGCACATAGCATATCGTGAGTCTTAAACCAGGTAGGACAAAGTCCTCATTCATAAAGTATGCCATAATTTATGCCAGAAGATGAATAATTCCAAACAGCAATCTCCAAGGTAGCCAAATCTAGAAACACTACATAAAAACCCGGTAGGACCAAGTTCTCATTAATAAATGGCTACAAATTTTTTATGAGAGTAATTGTTCATGAAATACATTGAAGCGCTACATTTACATTGTAATGGATGCAAGAGTTAGTTGTGGAGTCGTTATTACAAGAGCCATTTAGGATGTTGATTTTGGTTCTAAGTCAAACTAATTTCCTTTAACTTCAAAATTGATTGATAAATTATATGATGATCACTAGTATATGATAAATTAAAGAGGCGCTACATAATGCTTTCTGTTTATTCATGAAAGTATATGTTTTTTTTAGTGCCTTCTATAACCAATTTCTGCCCCCCTTCTCCATCTACTTCGATCTTTTCCCTTTACCCCATCATCTTTTGTTCCCCAAGTTCGTGCCTTTTTGGGTTGTTTTGTGAAGATGATCGGTGGTGGTATTACGGTTCCGATTCCGAGCGGTGGGAGGAAGATGGTCCAGAACATTAAGGAGATCGCAGGGCATCATAGTGAAGATGAGATTTATGCAATGCTTCAAGAATGTTCTATGGATCCCGATGAGACAGCCCAGAAGCTCCTCCTTCAGGTTATGATTTGTGGTCTGAATTTTCATCTGTTAATATGCCTTTAGAATTCTGATGGGTGTTTTAGAAGGTAATTGATGATTATCTTCCGTGGACTTAACAAAAACACAGAATCAGCTGGCCTTTTTGCTCTTCACATGTAAGATGAAGATTAGTTGATAAAAATATTTGCAGCAATGGTTTCGAAGCAATTACTCAGGTTTTGAATTATCAATGCTTCCAGTCTGTTTTATTGTTCAGCTTCTTTTTGGAAGCTTCACGATGTATTTCCTGCATGTCTTTGCTGAGAGGGATTTTCTTGGTATGGTTCCCTACAAGCTGCTTGCTTGATCAAGCATTGTCAAGTGAGGTTAGTTCTTCTCTTTGCTGAACAATTTTTCCACTGTTATTCTGATAGGAGTGTACTGGTGGTGCCTGAAGCCGCGATTTTAGATTAATTAGATACTGACATATGATTTTGGTTAACTATTGGTAATCTAGTATGGATCATTTGTGTGATGGTTTCCGGTTCTCTTCCACAGACATAGAGAAAACAGTAGATGTCATATGTACTGTAATGTATCGTTTATAAGACAAACCAAATTTTCTAGAGTCCCTCTTGTTCTTGCTATTTCTAATGTTGTAATGTTTTTAACTTAATTGGTGATTGGATATCACATTTTTGCACTAATCCTGTCTTATTACAACGGGTATCACATTTTGCATTAATCCTGTCTTATCATCGCTAGATGGATATCTTGCCTAGTTTGATCTTGATCAAACAATTATTAAACCCATTTCTCTTCTTTTTCTTTTCATGTGTCCAAGCGTGAGCTTTCAAATATACTTTTGATGCTCATGTTTTGCATTTTCAGATGAGGGTCCCTGCAGTTATTATCCTTCTATGATCTGCTGAGACTACAAACCTTTCAGTTATATAATTATTTTGTAACACTTAGTCTTTTTTTTTTTTTTTTTTTTTCAGGCTGAGCTGAATTTTCTTGGTGATCTTGTCCACACTAATCTGGTTAAATTGATTGGTTTCTGTATTGAAGATGACCAAAGATTATTGGATTATGGATTTATGCCCAGAGGAAGTTTAGAGAACCATCTCTTTAGAAGACAACTACTAAATCATTCACTTTCTGTTGCATGTTTACATGCTACTTGTTTATCTCTGGCTAATACCATGTGATTGCTGCAAAATTTGGGTGTTCTTGACACAAAAGTCTAGTAAAATAAAATTTCTCAGTTTAGCTATAATCAAATTGAAATTTGTTTGAACGGCAGATTGCTTGTTATTGATTCTACTTTTTTCCTGGAATGTTATATCTTTGGTGATGAATTAATAGATGCTGCATTGACGAATTTAATTGAGTAAATATGTAGTGGCTTCTAGTTTAAGATGACTAATTCTCTAGGGACTTGAAGTGGTAAATTTGTTCCAGGGCAATGGGGCATTCAAGTTAAATTAGGGAAGGGATGCTATCATGCTAAAAGAATTTGAGTATTGTTTCCATAATTTAGCTCAATTCATATTTGATATCTTGATGGGAAATATTGTTTCGAACCACTCAGAACTAGTTGTTGCAACGACTTGTTTGACTTAATAGTTACAACACAGTTGTATATAATTTTTTGTATGTTCATCATTTATCCGTCTGTAACAGAGAAATACGAAGTCAGAATTCTTGTTTGTACTTTAGGTCTTGTGAGTTGAATTAAATAAGCTCCCTACTTCAGCATCCGTTCAAAGATATCGCTTTTTTGATTTGCAGGCGAGAAGTGGAAAACTCCCTGAAGAAGGTGCCAGAGTTGTTGGGTCAATATCTGGATGGATAGCTACGTTTCTCTTTATGTGGATGCCAATTTCGCAAATGGTAATTTTAATATGAATATCAATTTTTTCCTTAAAAGGGGAATTGATATTTACCTTCAAAATCTAACTATATGACTTTATGTTTCTTTTTTAGTGGACAAATTTTCTGAATCCTGAGAACATCAAGGGCTTATCAGCCTATTCAATCTTGCTTGCTATGATTGGAAATTGAGTTCTGATCCCACATGTGTTCACTCCCTGAAGAAGGTGCCAGAGTTGTTGGGTCAATAGCTTTTGTTCCAGGGGTTATATTGCATTTTCCCCTAATATCAAAGGTTAGATGAAAACTAAGGGTATATTCTAACTGCAGTTTGAATATTATCAGGAAAGTATACTTCTTTGCAGCAACAGTTGCTCTGGTCCTTGCACTTCACAAATCGTTGCATACATTTATGATTCCCTATTTTTGCAATTGTTTCTTCAATAAAGTATTCTGATGATTTCTTTTTGGGGGAATGACTTGCATTCTTAAATTCCCTGCTGCCAGGTTTTTCCTTTTTTAAGTATCACACTTAATTATTTTCATTTATTAGAGCCAATTCCACTTCAATTATTTTTTAATTTAATATATGTGCTCAATGAATTGCACCCAATACTAATGGTCTGCTCACGTATAACTTGATTTTAGGAAAAGTGAGGATTAAAGACCATACAGATAACGTATTCTCAACTCTTTCTAAAGTAATTTATATTTCTTAAAGTAACAATCTGATTTTTTTCAAATATTATCAATGATCTTGGTCAGAGAGTTAGTTTTTGGACAGAATGACTTTTAATGAAATTATCCTAGCCTCTGTAATTTTTAAGTATAATTCCCATGTTCTCAGACTTCATGAATTAGATTGATCAGGAGCTTTTTGTTATTCTTTTCTTTCAGATCAGGTGCAAATGCTTGGTCCCTCGTATTCTTCATCGTCTGCCTTCATGGTGTTTGATAGAAACACTGCGAAAGCAAGTGATGCTTGACTGATTAATTAGAATGCTTGCTCCAAATGTATTTGATATCTAGATACATTACTTTTTGGTGTATATATGTATTGGAAATGTATGTACTTTTTGAACTATTGCAGATATGGAATAGTTAAAAATTAAGAATATATTTTTTTAAAAAAAAAAACCTATTGCGGAGCTTTGTTTTTTTTTGCCGCGGTGTTTTTTTTTTTTAATTAAGCACCACTATAGGTAAGTATAACGCGATGTTTTATGTAATAAGCACCGTGATAGGCCTACGATTTTGCCAGAACCTACTGCGGTGCTGGCTATCGTGGTGTTTTCATAGCACCACGATTATACCCAAATAAGCACCATGATAGACCTTTTTCATAGAAGTGGATGTACATATCGTGGCGTTTTGGAAGTGCCACGATTATACCCAAATAAGCACCGTGATAGGCCTTTTTTATAGTAATGGATGTACATAAACATTTCAGATAGGTTATATTGTATAAGTTATGATTAAGTAAATTTATTTAGTTTTCTTAATATTTTAAAAAGGTTAATTGAGTCTTATATTAAGGATCAAAAGTATTATTATTTTTTCAAATTAATTTAATTAACTTAAAATTAAAATTTTGATATGTAATTTAATCTTTTATAAGGATACTTAGAGAAATCATGTGATTTTTTTTTTATAATTGAGTAATTTGTACATATTTTTAATAATTAAAAAGCTTATGTGAGCTAGTCTCGTTGGTTCACTATACTCCTAAGCTTAATGAACATTTTCTTTTCATAGGCTAGGCTTAATCAACTTTACACAAGGCTCTCATGTCCATGAGCATAGGTTATTCAAAGCTTGCTAATTCATTATTATATAATGCTAATTTTTTGTCTTCCTTTGTTACAAGGAAGAAAGTACATGACTGGGATTTTAAAAAGTTGTCATACGCACAATTTACAAATTTTATGAGTATTTATTTAACAACTATGAAATATTTGTTTCTACAAAAACAAATAGGGTTATAGGGGTAAAATACCCCTGAAAGTTTTCAGGCTTAGACACTAAATACCAAGAAGTTTTTGAAGGGTGAAGGGTACCCCAAAAGTTTAAAAAGAAAGGAAATTTGACCTCTTTGTTTTTGCTTTTCCAAAAAAAAGTTTGATTTTTATTATTTCAAAACCAAGAACTTGTAACTGTCATATACAAATCATAGACAAAAATACAATTGACACAACAAAAACAAACTACAAAATGAAAACTAAACTATGACAAAACATCCGAAATGCAAGCTCTTCAGACAATTTGTGAAACATTTAGCAATTTCACTGATGTAGGACAAGGAGATTAAGAGTAGAGAAGAAGAATAGAAGAAAAGAAGAAAGAAAAGAGAGAGATAGAATATAAGGAGAGAACAGAAAAGAGAGAACGAAAAACTCAATATTTTATTCAATAGACTAGAAACGTACAAAGTAGATAGTTGAGCTCTGCTCAACTAAACCCTAAAGAAAAATCTAGAAGCTAATAATAATTAAAATATTGAAATAATAAAATAATAAAACAAAGAAAATTGCAGACCTAAAAATGCTAACAACTTTTTAAATTAAAAGAAAACAATAAAATTCAAATTTCAAATCTAAATCCTAACAACTTTTTCAAATTAAAACAATTACATTAATAATATTAAAATCAAATATGGTAGTCTTTAAATTTAGAGGGAATCTTCTGTATCATTTTGTGATTCCCATCATTTCCCCCTGCTGAAAAGAACTCTCCTCTGGAGAGGAAGGGGTCTTGCAGAAGTCAAGCAAAGCGGGGTCAATCCGGTGCAATTCATCTTCAGTAATCCACATAGCATCTGTGTCAGAAGAGCCTTCCCATCGAACAAGATAACGACGAATAGGACCCTCTGAGGTGAGAATTGTTTGTTCATCCATGACAACATCGATCACTTCTTTAGTTGGCGGGACGCATGGTAACGATGGAACCGGAGTACTGTACCTCGAACCTGCAGAGTCATCACTAGAAAATGCGGGAGGCTCAAAAGTGCCTCGGTAAGATATGAGATCCTCAACATTAAAGACTGGACTAATAGACATTTCATGAGGCAATTCTAGCAAATAAGCATTGGGACCAAGTTTCTTTAGGATACGGAATGGGCCTGAGGCACGAGCATGTAATTTCTTAAAGGAACTTTTTGGATAGCGCTCAGGGTGAATACGGGCCATTACATAATCTCCTTCCCTAAAATCTTGAGCTTGCCGATGAGCATCTGCTTTTAATTTATATTGATTATTGCTAAGTTCGATTTTACGCTTAATCTCAGCATGTAATTCATGTAAGCGATGGGCTAAGGATTCGGCAGATTCTGAAGTACGGGTTGTCAAAGGAAGGGGTACCAAGTCAATAGGCTGATTGGGATTGAACCCCTGAACAATTTCAAATGGGCTTTTACTTGTGGATCTGTTGACAGAACTATTGTAAGCGAACTCAACAGTAGGTAAGATGAGATCCCGATTTCCTAGTATTTTTCTCACGTTTTAAAAAATATAATTAATTTATAGGAAACTAGCATCTAATTATATAGTTAGTTATGAATAAATAAGAAATATATTCGCACAGAAAAGTTTTTAATTCCTTGAATTTAATTAATCTTAATTTTACTGAATAATATAAAATGAAGTTAAAAATAATTTTATAAATATTATTTAAAGTTTAAGTTTTAAGTATTATTAATAAAGGCTAAATTACACATTTAGTTTAAGCTTGGTTTCATTTTAATTTGTTAACTTAAAATAAAAAACATATTTTTAGTCATTTAACCCTGATATTGTTAGCCTTAAATGATAATACTTTGTGACCATCATTTTTTATATGATTAAATTACATAAAACCTCCTGAAACTTTGGTCATTTACACATAGGCTCTCTAATCTTTGAAACTTTAAATTCAAGACTTAAACATTTTATATTTTGAATCTCAACTCCCTTACAATTAAAATTACTGTTAAGTTGGCTGTTTTTTCCCTATCAAGACTTTAAATTTTTTTTATCATATACCGTTATTTAAACATAATTCTTTTCATTCGAGATACAATTTAAAATATGTTATAATTTTTTATCTAAAAATATATGATCAAATAATTATTTTATTTCTTAAGATATTTTATTTATAAAGTACATGGTCAAAAAAATACTTTAAATCTTTTTGAAACTATTTTCTATATTTTTGAGGGTTTAAGAAAACTTAAAAGTATGCATCATATGCCAATGGTTATCGGCAAAAAAAAAAAAAAACAAAGATGTCAGTGGTTATTTTTCTTAAAAAAAATGACTTGTTATATAAAAATATGCTAAAATTGTAAATTACAAAAAATATTAACTTTTTTCTTTTTAGATTTATCCAACTAGTTTAGTGGAAAAAACCCATAAGCCGTTAATCCAAATACTTTGTAATAAAAATCATTAACTTAATGAAATTTTTAAAACTAAAGAAGTTGAGAGTCAAAATATGAAATATTAAAGTTGTTAATTTAAACATTCAAGGGTCAGACATGTTATGTTATGTGTAATTGACTCAAAGTTTTTTTTTTCAATTTAACCATTTTATATTTAAACTTAATATGTCAAGCCATTTTAAAAGTTTTTTCATATTTTTTACCGTGAAAATTTTTCATATTTAAAATCTCAATATTAACAATATTTTGATAACGACATTAGCTTAGAAGGATTAAAAAGACAGAGACCAAAAAAAAAAGTGTGAAGCTAAAAGGCTAAATTTATACTTTTTTTTTGTGGGAAAATTCCAATAAAATCCCTTTGAATATGTTAAAGGACAAATCCATCCCTCAATATTTGAAAATTCCAAATCAGGCCCTAGGGATCAATTTGGGATTTTGAAATATTACTAAAAGACCTTTTTGCCCTTAATGAATCATCTTCTCTCCATTTTTTTTCTTTTGACCTGAAATGAAATCTTCTTCCCTCCATCATTCTAGCCGGCAACTTCATCACCCTCACCCCCAACCAAAACCTAACGTGGTCACCATGAACAGCCACCATGCCGCCGTCGCAGCCTCCGGCGAAGGCTCTCTACTGTCTGTCGGCCTCCATATCTGCCAAAGCATGCCTCGTTTTCCCTTCATCTTCTTTTTCCTACGTTTCTGCTGATTTGATCTCACAGACCCAAAGGAAAGAGACTGCCTTAAGATGAAGAACTTGTTAGGTATGAAGTTCAGTCCCCTACAAGTCGATTTGTTCCATAAGTTATTAGAAGCTTGTTTATATTTTTACTTTATATATTGAAGATTTGTTCCCCGGTCTTTCATTACTTGTGAAATTATTGGGAACGGATTGATGAATGGAGTTATATAGTTTCAGGATTTAGGAACCAACAAACAAGTTATGAAAAAAATATTTTCCTGTCAACTTATGCTGAATATCTGCTTTTCCAGAGGCAAGTGAGAATTGTTGTTCTACTCAGCTTATTGATGATGATGGCACATTCAATGTTGCTAGAGTTGAACATTTTATGAAGGAGGTGAATTTGGGTGAATTTGGACTTTCTTATGCTGTAGTTTCTATAATGGGGCCACAAAGTAGTGGTATGCTTTCATGCCTTTGAAATTCCATTGCTTCTTCTGTTCATTAGCTTAATCCTTATTATGCTTACTTTATCCACTCTTTGCTCCTAAGGATCTGTAAATTATGATTATAAATTACTTTGATTTTACAATTCATGAATGCTGTGAGTTTATGTAAATTATTGTTTTCTTTGGTTTGGATTGGTAAGAGCACCCTATTAAATCATTTGTTCAGAACAAACTTCAGGGAGTTGGATGCTTTCAAGGGAAGGCATGTTCTTGCAACTGCACACATCGCATTAACTTCTATCGTCTCTCTAGTTATTAAGCCTATGACTTATGCTTGTTCTCAGGTCTCAAACCACTAAAGGAATTTGTATGGTTAGATGTGCTGGCTTGGAGCCTTGTACAATAATGATGGATTTGGAGGTAACAGATGGACGAGAATGTGGAGAGGTGTGTATTTTTTCAGCATAGTTTAACTTCAATAACCATGGCTGTAATGTGGAGTTTATTGCCAATCTCCAACCCCATTTCAATTTTATATACTGCAAATGCATGTAGGACAATGTGTCTTTAAATTCTGTTCCTTAGCCAATAATAGAAGAAACTTGAGAAATGGATTGTCTCTGCCCTTTGATTTGTGATCTGTATTTGTTGACATTGTCTATCTCTCAGGATGATAGTGTCTTCGAAAAGCAGAGTGCTCTATTTGCTCTTGCTGTTTCAGATATAATGCTGATAAACATGTGAGTCTTTTCCCCTCTATTTGTATATCTTTGATAGTGATTGATTTAATGAACTTTGTCAGTTCAAAATTTGCCGATACTTGAAATTTTTGTTCCAATGGTTGTGTAGCTTAACTATTTTCCTTACAAACTTTGTAAAGGTGGTGTCATGACATTGGACGTGAGCAAGCTGCACATAAACCTCTATTGGAAATTGTCTTTCAGGTATTTATTGTCAACCTATTGACTGACGACATGCCTTGTATTTTAAAAGTTGTTACAAGATTCTTTATTATTTGCTTTCAGGTCATGATGAAATTGTTTAGTCCGCGCAAAACAACATTGTTGTTTGTCATTTGTGATAAAACAAGGGTGTGTAGGCAAACTTGTTTTATTATTATCGTAGTATAGCTTTTCATAAATGTTGAAGTATCTATATATATATATATTTATTCAAGAAGAGGGGATCTTTAATATAACTTTTACTTACTAGTTTAACTTTCCATTTTTCAGACACCCCTTTCAAATTTAGAGCCTGTTTTACAGGAGGATATTAGAAGGTAAGGCAGTGCTTTGATCTTCATGCAATGTTGTTGATTGATATTAATTTTGTTTATTATTATTCACTTTTTTCCCATTGCAGATATGGGACTCTGTTCCAAAGCCACGGTCCCACAAGGAAACCCCGCTAAGTGAATTTTTCAATGTAACCCTGTCATCCCTCTTTACGTTTAATTGACAGATTTTAAGAAATTTTTGGGGGCATTTTAGAGTATAATTTAAACAGTGCAAAAGATGCAAATCTATAGTAGATGAATGGTTTTTTACTTTCTGGGCTCCCATTTAGTCTTGCACACTATATTTTTTATGATGAATAATGATTACTCCTTTGGGGCCTTACAGATGATAAATTCCATAGCTTTGCATATATTTATTAAAAAACAAATAAGTTTAACCATTTTTCTCATCAGCATTAACAACTTCATCGTAGAAATTAACAACGTTCAAATGGCGATTAACAACTTAGACCTAAGCAAATTTTGCAATGTCTGAATAGTGATTAACAACTTTGGCCTTTGTTGCTTGCAATGTCAATAAGGTTTTGCCCCACTCATTAACAACTTCTTCGTCAGTATTAACAACTTTATCGTAGGAATTAACAACGTCTGAATAGCGTTAATGAGATTAACACTCCCAAGTATTAACAACTTCATCTTAGGAATTAACAACTTCATCATAGATATTAACAATATTTGCATAGCGATTAACAACTTTCATGTTTCCTGTTGCGAATGTCCAAGTGAAATTAAACTTCATTCTTAATAACACACCAAATTTATGGCAAATCACAATCACACCCAAAAGTAGTAACATTAAACTACATTTTTCCATTGACATAGTGTTTTTTTACATATTCAATGACAAATAAACATTAAGATCGCACTTAATCTTGTCACTAAACAAAAAAAAAGGTCATTTACAATTTACTATATAGTATTTTGAACATAGTCAGCATAGTGCCTAAACCACATTGAGAAAAGCAAATATGAAAGTTGTTAATCGCTACGTCAATCTTGTTAATTCTTATGATGAAGTTGTTAATGCTTACAAAGAAGTTGTTAACACTTGGACCTAACAACTCATTCATGGTGCCAGCAACAAAGTCATAAGTTGTTAATCGCAAATCAAACCTTGTTAATTCCTATGATGAAGTTGTTAATGCTTATGAAAAAGTTGTTAACGCTTGGACCTAACATCTCATTCAGTGCTAGCAACAAAGTCATAAGTTGTTAACCGCAAATCATACATTGTTAATTCATATGATAAAGTTGTTAATGCTTACCAAAAAATTGTTAAAAGTTGTTTGTTTTTGGATAAATATATTCAAAGAGATCTGTGAATATACCACCAAAATTCGCCAAATGAAACATACAAAAAAGAGAACTTTGTCACATACTCCATTCAATACAAATTGTCCAACTAAACAAAAGAGAACTTCGTTCGACATTTCATCAACTATACAAAAAGTGGAACGCTTACATCTTGTCAAATTGTTTCAAAACATGTTAATTTCACAATAACTACAAATACAAGTCCTAAAATAACATTCAATGCAGTCAATCTACAATCATTGGCTTAATTTGTTTCTTACAAATACAAGTGAAACCTTGGAAATCTTTGTTTCCTAGCCGAAAGATGGCTTAACTTTTTAAACTTGAAAAAGCTATCACTAGAAATTGAGCCGGAGAATCCGAGAGTCGTTGGTGTTCTTCCATGGCTGGTCAAATCTACATGGTGACAATAGCAACCAAGTGAAGCCATTGTCACTAACATATAAGATTGAGGTCCCTGCACAACAAGAAACAACTAATTAGAAATATTAAATTAATTCTAAACTCGGCAAAAGAAAAATGTTGTTTTCATAATTAATTTGCCTCTCATGAGTCATGACATGTGGGAATTTAAAAATATTATAAATTTGACGCGTACCCTTGTCATATATTTGTTCTTAGCGTTTAGAAATTCAAGTTTATGCCCTATATATAATTGTCCAATCTCCTCTCTCTGGTATGTGCAGTCCAAATCTACTTCACCCAATTGTATACTTCTGCTAACTAGTCAAGGCCTATTTGCCTAATTGAAGAAATGAAGAAGATAAAAGGAAAACAAATTATAATTTGAGAAATATTTTCAGTTAGACAAAAATGTATGTGAAAAATGTATGTACAGTTGTTCTGTGAAAATGAGACTTTACAGGTTGCACCCAAAATGATGCACTTCAACTATACTGACTGCCTAATTTTTAAATTATTTTGCCTATGCATCTTCTGTTTTTTGCCTAAAACCCTATATCTTAATTTTTGTTAAAAAAATCCAGCTCCTAACATCATGCCACCAACATAAAAGCTTGTGTAATTTTATTTTTTCATGCAGTGCTATTACTCTCTGTCTCAAGTTCAGATCCATGTGAACTCTAGTAGACAGATCAAATAAAAGTTAACAAGCGATCGAGTAATTGAGTCTAATATAACATGATATTAACTATGTTAATTGGTTCAAATTCCCACAGTGCCATAGCCAAAAATTCAATGAATGGAATGCACACACCAAAAGTGGAATTTAGAATTCTATCACTCTAATAGTGTATGCAGTAGTATAGCAGAATTCCTGAATTTTGAATCTCCTCTCAAGCACTTTATCAAACACCCTATGTGCACTCTGTTTTACAAACTTAAAGAATAATATCTCTTTTTTTTTTTAAAAAAAAAAACAAATCACAATCCCACATTTCAATTATTAGAACTAAAAATCAGGTCTTAAATAATTGCCAAAACTTTATACTTGTCAAACCAATCACCACTTGGAGCAACAAAGGAGATGAGGGAAAAAACATACCTACAAAGGAGGAGGCAGTCGATTGATGAAGAAGGAAGAAATCAAGGTTATATGATGTTGGGTAGAGGAAGGAGAATAACAATTGATGAAGATGAAGAAGTGTAGGGTTTGATGGGGTCTGTGCATAGGGATTGGGGGTCTATGCAAAGAGGAATAGGAAATGGAGCCACAAATGGGAAATCGGGTGGGGGAGTACTTGCCATTGTGGAGTGTGCAACCGCAGTTACAGTGGTAAGGCCGCCGCTTGATGCCGTTGTTGAAGCTGAAGATGCAACCTTCGAATAGGATCTATGGGGGTGGGGTTGTGGGAAGGGCAGTGAGAAGGGATAGGTATGTGTGTGAGGGGTATATTTGTCTTTGAAAAACATATGTAAATCCCAAATTGATCCCATGGGTGTGAAATGGGATTTTGAAATGTATAGGGAGTGATTTGTCCTTTGTTAAATTCAAGGGTATTTATGGGTCATTTTCCCTTTTTTTTTCATAAGGGCTAAATTTATACTTTAACATTTAATAAACTAACAAATATTTACCCTCAAACTCAATAGAGGATTAGCTACTCTTTCTCGTCCTAAGAATAAGTACTTATTCAGGTATTGTTTCCGTTTTAAGGGTAAGATTTAAACCTAATTAATTTTTTACTAACAATTGGAACACACCCGCCAAATAATATTTTTTTCACAAAAAAAAAAAAACATGAAACGAGGAGTAGTAAAGATCAGTTAAAAAAAGTAGTAAAGTTAAAATATCAAATTCTAAAAATTCTTCATTATTTAGGACATGTGATCGAATTAAGGATTTGTCAGATAAACAGAGTAATTGATTAAAAAAAAAAATAATAAATAAACAGTGTAGTCTGTCTCGCTCACTTCCTCATCATCTTGGTTTTCTGCTCTTCTCCAAGATTTTCTTTCTGTGTCAAATTCTTTCAAAGATATCCAAGAATCATACGATTCCTTCACTCTCCTCTGAATTCCCTTCTCGGGCATCAACATATGGCGAGCGAAGATAGCAAGCGAATTCTACCATTTCTACCACTGGACATTATCCACACGATTCTTATAAAGGTACCTGCCAAATCCATCGCTCGATTTAAGAGTGTGTGTAAAGAATGGAGGAATCTCCTAAAAACCCATTACTTTATATCTGAATACATCAACCCTTCTGTTCGTAATAACTCTTTTCTCCTCCTCTGGAATGAGGAAAATAAGGATTGGCCCTTACGTTTGGTTGATCACAATATGGAAACTGTTGAGGTTTTTCGTTATCCATGGACTGATGAAAATATAAGAGTTAGGAATATCATTGATACTTGCAATGGCCTAATTTGTCTCCAACTCGATTATACAGGACTTTTGTGTCTATGGAACCCAGTTATTGAAGAGATTAGAATACTACCTGACATACTTGGTAGACATTGGGGTAGTTCAGTTGTAGGATTTGGGTTCAGTAGTGTGGTTAAAGATTACAAGATAGTGGTATTTTATATTCAATCTGGTATACAGAATAGAAGAGAATGTGTACAAGTGTATTCGTTGAACACAAGTTCATGGAAAGAACTAGAAGTACCGGTTTTTGGGATTGTAGAAGGTTGGTTCGATTTTTTATCTGAAGCTGTCAGTAACGATGGAACTATATTTTGGTTTTCGAAAAATGTGTTGATTTCGTTTGACATTGCAAGTGAAGTGTTCACAGCAATGCAACTTCCAATTGGACATGGATATTATGCCTATGGGCTTAGTGTGTGCAAGAATTTACTTGCAGTACACTACAGATTTACTGTGGAGAATGGACATCCTTTCGTCCATGTGGAGGAGGTTGCCAGTGAAGGTGGGAATATTTTGCGTCCGAGGCATAGAATTCCTCAAGCCCCAGATGATGGTTCAGATGTCTTGTGTTTCTGGAGGAATGAAATTGTATTCCTTCATGATGACATTATTGAGAAAGATGGGGGTCAGCCGAAATGCATGTTTAGACTTTTCAATCTCACCAATCGTAAAGAGAGATGGTTCGACTGTCCAAACGCCCGTTATCGTTGTGAAGCTTTCAATTTTGAGAAGAGCGTGGTGTCTCTTCGTAACACCCAGAAGGTTGAACAGACTGCCTCTGAAATTTGATCATTTCCACCTTCCAGGTTTCTACATGAATTTGTTAGGTTTTGTTGGCCACTTGATGTGCTTAGAGGGAAAGAATGATTAATATGACAGGTTCAAACTTCCTGCTTTCTCGTTTTGTTTTGTAATGGTGCAATATAATTGATACACAGCACAAGTGATTGAACTATTATGAGTTTTTGCTTTGTGTTTCTCATGGATGAATATATGATTTGGTTCTGTTATATAACTTTTTTGGGTTTTGTTGGCCATTTAATATATAGAGGGAAACTGGGAAGGAAATGTTGACATGACAGACTAAACCTTCTTGCTCAGTCATTTGTTATGTAAATGGAATGTAATTCACTTTTAATATGATGCAGCTATTAGAGAGGTCAGATATGTACCTAAAGATATGTAGTAATTTTTTTGGCTTATGTTTTACACTGATGCCAATAAAGTTATAAATCACAAATCACATCACCATAGGCTTACTGTGTGTATGTTCTGTTTTCACTTTGTGAGTGGAAACTCTGATTATTCTTTCACTGAATTATTGGTGATGGAGCAATAGTACTGATGAATCTGGGACTAGTTGCAGCTGAAGTAAGAAGTATATTGTGGGGCCAATTTAAGTAAGTTTTATCATACTAGTATTTGGAGAGTTGGATTATATGTAAAGGTTTAGACTAAATGATGCAAGTGAGAGGGAATAGTCAAGCAGAGCAAATAGTTCCTGCTCATGAAACTCAGAAACTGATGTTCTGGTAAGGCATTCTAAAAGTCTTGTCTGCATGTATTCATGTTTAGGTACTGATTGATATTAACAGTAGGATTTAAATTTCAATTCAGTATTAAGGAAATGAACAACAAATAAGGGGAAAAAATTAAACTAGAGCTGCATTAGACTCAAAATGAAGGGATGTTCTGCTCCCCAATCAATTCATAAAATGTTCAGCTGTGTGCTAGATTTTACTTGTATGAATATTATCTTCAGAATAGGTGAAGGTTCAGTTCTTCATAACTTTGGGAAATAGTTATTTTAGGACAACTCATTCTGAAGAATGAACTAAGCTTATCATGAATTGAAATACATCTTGTGTAGACATGACATATATATGCCTAAGACCAGAATAATTACTTTGTTGAAAGACATTAAGCCACATTGGAATAACTATGCAATAGTAGCCTTAATTTTGTTATAGAAGTTTTTTATTGAAAAGGGTGTATGCACGTAGCATATCATGAGTGAGTCTTAGACCTGGTAGGACAAAGTTCTCATTCATAAATTATGCTATAATTTATGTCAGAAGATGAATGATTCCAAACAGCAACCTCCAAGAGTGAAACTAATATGATTGTGCTCAGGCTGAGACAAAACTCCTCTCATATTCTCATCTCGTAAACAAAATCCAATGAGCCTCCCCTCTTATAAATCCTTAAGATAAAGAACTGGATAATTACAGTTTGAGATCTGTGCAAATGAATACCAACATATACCCATGTGGGAAAACAAATCTAGCAAAGTTGCAGAATCTTAACACAACGAATATCATAGAATGGAAGATATACAAGTTAGTCAACAAATCCCTTCCAACCAGGCCGAAATCACAATCAAAAGTTAGTGGATGTTCTCGAATCAATCCTCCTCCTAATTCTTCCTTCATCAGAAATATCACATCAACTACCAATACTAAAACAGTCCGTTTGAAAATTGAGTTCTGATATTATTGACAAACTCTCAGCAGTAAACTGTCACTTTCACTTTATTGGATGATTTAATCAACGAACATGTGAACCAATTTTGATGAATCGTTCTGTGTATCATATCCTACTAGTCGGTAAGGTTGGTTGCTTATAAAAGGGATAGAAAGATACAGGCAATATTTGTTACCCTCATGATGAACATGTTAGGATCACATTTGGAAAAGAACTAGAAAGTAAGTAGTTATAGAACTCCTATAGCTAAAGTCTATGAATTGGGGTATAGAAATTCACTTTTTGGGTCTATAAATCTTCATTTTGGTTCAGAGAAGGGGGATAAGAATTTGGAATAGGTCTTGACCCTTTGAAGTTTGGGGTCTGTGTTGTCATTTTGTTGTTTATGGGTGATTTGTTTCTCCTTCGTCTGTATCATCTTTCAATTGTCGTTCATGTGTCTGAGTGTAAGAAAATGATGTGTTTGTCCTTGTCTTGTAATCTGATTTAGTTGTACAATAAAATTATCAACTCTTTGTTATTTATTTCTAGTCTCTTTCTTGTTTTTAGAATTGTTGAGGGGAGTGTCTTCACAGAACTTAATAAATGCTTACCCTTACCTGTGTACCTGATTTTATACTCCAAAATACAAAACAAGTAAAAATACAATATTCAGTTTAAGAAGGAGAAGAATCATCAACATTTCACCCAAGTTTATGCCTGCCAATTTATTCTTCTTCTCTCTGAAATGTTCTCTGCCATATGGATACGGAGCATTATTATTACTCTAAATTATATAAGATGATGTTATGTAATGTACCCAAATTGAAACTCAGCTTCATTAATGTCTACAAATTTTTTATGAGAGTGATTGTTCATGAAATACATTGAAAGGCCAGATTTTGATTGTAATGAATATAAGAGCTAGTTATTTTAATATTAGAGCCATATAGGATATTTGTTTTGGTTCCATATTTGAAATCTCAATCTATTTTATCTCGAATATTTGCTATATTCAGTTACTATTATAAGATTTTGTTGACTAATTTTAAGATGTTAATGAAAATAAATAAATTGCTTCAAACGATTTATATTTATCAGTTTTCCTCTAAACTAATTTCTTTTACTTAAAAATTGATATGTTATATGATGCTACACAAAAATATTTCATAGCGTAAGTTATAATTAAGTTTATTGAGCTTTTTTTAATATTTAATTGAGTCTTATATTAAGGGCTGACGATCGCATTATTTTTCTCCAAATTAATATAGTTAATTTAAAAATTTGATATGCAATTTAATATATTATAAAAATATTTTTTAGAAATCTTATGTGAGCTGGGCATCGATGGTTCACCTTACTACTAAACTTAATGAACATTTTCTTTTGACAGGCCAGGCTTAATCGACATTTACATAAGACTTTCATGTCCATGGGGATAGATTATTTACAAGGAAGAAGGTACGTGAATGGGATCTTAAAAAATTGTCATTGAAACTCAATTTACAAATTTTGTGGGTATTTTTGTTAATAAAACAAAGCACATGAAAGGTGCTTATAACAACTTATATACAAAAATATTTACATTAACAAAAACAAATATGGTTAAAGGGTTAAAATACCCTGAAAGTTTTCAGTTTTAGACATTTCCATCATAAGCTTTTTGAGTGGCTAAATGGGCTGGAAAATTTAAAAAAAAGGGGGCAATTTGACCCTATGTTAACCAACTCTAACGGTCAACATTATTGACCAAAAAATGGTGAGTTGGTTCTACCATGTGTCATCCACCTCATTTCACCTCACTTTTGCCAACATAATATTTTTGAAATTAAAAAAAAAAAAATTCCATCCTCTTCTAGCACCCCACCCCCACCGGACCCCGACCCGACCCGACCCATATCTTAATAATTAACAACAACAATAAAACCTTATCCCACTGAGTGAGGTGGTTTGGACTTGTACATAGAATGATTTTTCCCCATTCTCAATAATTAACAATGGGGAAAAATCATTCTATGTTCCTTCTCATTCCTCTCCAGGCACCTCCTGCATCTTCTCTCCTTTCTGTAGAGGCGAGCTTTTGTGCGTGATACTCTGCCGGAAGATTTCATCCCAAAAATCTATCGCAAATTCGTAGAATAATTCGAATTAGAACTCTAAAATCTGAATCAGGCATTCATAAGAAATGGTCAAAGCTATTTGACCAAAAAACAGAGATGATCAAAGCTTGATTTTGCGTACAAGTGAACCCAAATTCAGCAATTATCTCCACATAATTACAAATCAACATTTCTTTCACTTGCTCTTTGGTGCTCACCAATGGCATTAAAATCCATAAATTCCCTATAGAGACAGAGATTTTACTCAGGAATAAGTAGTTGAAGAAGAATTTGAAGCTACAAAATCTTTCTTCGAATCACATGTTTATTTCCAAACGATCGTTTCAAAACAAAGTAATTATCCTAATTATGGTAGAAATGTTTTTCACTAATTGAGACTGCATGGAATACATTATAATAGGCAGACCAACCATTCTCATTAAGAGCACTAGAGCAGGGATGTACATTGAACCAACAGGCATGACTCGGCCAAGGTATTTTTCCCCATGCTTTTACTGGATATCATGTAGAGAGTTTGTTTTATAAAATTGGGTCTGCATGGACTGAGATTCAAGCCAAAAACAATTGGCCAGAGTGCTTAATTAAGCCGAGCACCAAATCAATACTTGGTTCATATACTCCCCTAATTAAAGTCATGTTCGGAACATAAATTATGAGTTCCTCGACAAGTATAGCCCAAAAAAAAAAAATATTTACCTTTTTTATATAAAGACGTAATATTTGTCTTACCTTTTTATGTAAAGACGTAATATTTGTACCTTCAAAGGGCAAGCAGCCAGCCATTAAGACAAAAAGTCAAAAACAATAACATCACATGACCAAAGATCTGCCTTTGCGCCATCATAGCCTTTTTCGTGGATCAACTAGAAAAAAGGAAGCAGAAATTACAAAAAAAAATAATAATAATAAAGAAATAAATAAATAAACAAGAAAAGCTCAGGAGAAAAAGATTAACTTGCAGCAACAGCCAAAATACCTCTGTGGCAACATAATTTGGGGTACCACATGTTGTGTGAACTGTGAAGCAGCACGTCTTCCTGAGTCAGATCAAAGGATAATCAATTAAAAATTTGAAAATCATTGTATTTGATATCAAAAGAAAATAATACATGTACTAACTCGAAGCTGTTGAGGCAGTGCACTCAATCCAAAATGTGAAACTTAAGAAATCTATGAGCATCCATCCAGCAACAAATTTTCAGGCTGTAACAGACAAAATACAGTTAAAATGTTAATTTTCTTTTTCCTTCTCACTCTCCCTGACAATTTCAAAGTTTGATCAATACATTCCATTTAAGACCTTCAACCACCTAAAAAAAAAAAAAAAAGTTCCAAGCAAAACAATAAAAGTAATGAAAGATAGCGAAGTGACTCGCCTTAAGGTCCCTATGGCAAACACCTCTACTGTGACAGTAATCCACGGCACAAAATTCTAGTACAATATATATATATATCTCTGTCTTGCTGGCCATCACCTACAATATAGATGCTGCAGAAGTTGTTTATTATGCATAATACAAAGGGTAAAAAATTAAGGTAAAGAAAGGGTAAAGTATAAATTAAGGGAGAGTATAATTGAATGATCAATCTCCCATAAAAAAATTTGAGTAAAGTTGAGATCAATGAAATAAATCATGCAAAATTGAAATACATGGAGGCAATCATCTACTTCCTCCTAACCTCATACATGCGTATGACATTTGAGTGCCTAATCTATTTCATTGATGAAATCTCTCGCTTTATCTGCATAACATAAACACAAAACATAAATGAGACCAGGAAGCTAAAGCTTAGAGGAATATAGTACTAGTTATTTGGCAGAAGATTGCCACAATAGCACAATTTATGTATACCACAGCACCTAAGCAGGGCTTCCCTGGCAATGTTAGCTGATCTATTGCAATACTGCGCAATACAGAATATGAAACTGACAGCACTAGCTTTTTTTTTGGCCTTGCAATAACAAAACTAATACGTGTTAGTTTCTAGAATTTTAGGTATAATTACTCAACCCAAAGGGGGGCTACATCTAGAACAGCAAAGTCTACTTTTCCTTGGCTCAACCAATTTTGTAGGGAAGTTCAATCAACAAAGAAATGATATGAATGAATCCATTAAATTAGAAATATATCCATTGAGACCAACCAGTCAGCAGCTCCAAAAAGATTACCGAGTAAATCTTACTCAACTGATTACTTTCCATAAAATTGAAGAAAATTACAAAATTCCTATTCATAGAAGATTTTCTCCAATCATTTTTCAGCTTTAGCCGAGGTTAAAGGGAACACATCAAATCACACTTTCCCGTTTTCCTTAATCTATAGTTACATAGGTGTGACAGATTACATCCTTTCTCAATCAGCATAACGAGGAATATTGTCAATTGGTAAAGCAGAGCAGAAACCGCTCCCAAAGAAAGTTCAGAAATTAGAACAACAGAAATCAACTCAACAAATAAGGGTGTGTTTGGATTGTCGTTGGAGAAGTGACTTCTTTTAGAATGACTTTTTCAGAAATGACTTTTGGATAAAAGTCATTTGTGTGAAGTGATTTATGTTTGGATTTGTGATGATAGAAGTGACTTTTTTTCAATCTGATTTTTAGAAACATGTTTGGATGATTATATTGAAAAGCACGTTTAGATGAAACATTACTAAAAAAGGCATCATTATCATTAAATAATACATATCTAATATGCATATATTCTTATTAAAGGCTTAGTTTTTCCCTTATTTTCAGGAAAATAATTTTAAAAAATAATATTTTTAGCTTAAAGGAGTATATTGTGGGAAAAAATAGTTAGAAATTGTTATGGTAAATTTTTGGAGATAAAAAGAAAATTTTAAATTAAAAGAAATTATCTTATTTGAGAATTTTAGGGGTCTAACAGTCTAATTTTCCTACATACTTTATCAAATAATACATAACAAAAGGCGTGGGACCCACTAGAAGTTAGAAGTCAGAAGCCAAAAGTCACTTTTTTTTGCTTCTGACTTTTTACGTTGCAGAAGTCATTTTGAACCAAAAGTCATTTTCAAAATAAGTGAGGCCAAACATAATTTTTTTTCTCAGAATGACTTCTCATTTTGGGATCCACTTCTTGCCTCCAGAAGTAAGATCCAAACATGCCCTAAACCATTAAATTTGACGGGAGATCAAATCAACAATTCAAGAAGAATTAAAAGACGGGAGAGAGAAATTACTCGATTTACCAAATCCATGAGTCTTGTGTTACACGTGTTTTAAATTTGTTTTTGCTTGTTCATAGTTATTTTGTGTCTTTTTTTGGACGGTAGTTATTTTGTGTCTTTTTCCCCTTTCCTTTGATCAAGGCCAATATTGTGAATCATTTAAATAAAATAGGAAAATGTTATGATAAATTTGGAAATCCATATTTTAAATTTGTGAATACTAACATCAATTAAAATATCTTTTATTAAAATATGGAAATTATATATTCCTCCTTTGAGACTTAATTGAAATTTTCTTAATTTAAAGGTTTGATTTTTCCTTTTGTCAATTTCAGAGGTATTTTTCTAGAATTTTCCCATATAATATATTTAACAGAGATTATTAAAATAGATAGCTTATAGAAATCTATGCATACTTAATTTACTACTAGCTAAATCATTTTTTTTTCATATTGACATGTTAATAACCCATTGAAATTCTTCCTTTATTAGAAATGATACATTTTCGTCATTTTTTTCTAGAAAATTACATTGAAAAAATTGAGAGAATTACTATAAGATCCCATAAAAGATATTTATTACTTGAAAGTCCAATAACAACACAAGAATATGCAATAACAATTCCTATGGCATAAATTGACAATAGGTGTATAAACGTCGTTTATCATTGTTTTTTTTGGTAATTATGTTCCCTTTTTTTAAGTAATTACGTTCTTTACTTGGGAGCTTATAGTAATTTCACCATTTTTTTAAAAAAATGTCATTATTTAGAACTTCAAATAATTTTTTGTTAACATATTTTTATAACTACTAATTCTAAATGAATTTATAATCACTATTTAAAATGTGACAATAATTGGAATCTTTAAAGTTAATTGTAATTTTTAAATTTTGATGTTCAGCTTAGAGAATAAAGAGTCTATTTATAAAATTTATATTTTAGTATTTGTTTTACATACCAACAACTTATATTATAAAATAAAATGGCATACCATTATCAGAAGGAAAAAAGAAGAAGAAGATAAAATGGCATATATTCATGCCCTACTCTATAGCCCAACACTACATATCATATACAATACATTTTAGTGGGCTTTAGCAGCCAGATCCTAGAGTTCAAATTGATGGGCCCTAAAGTCTAGCACAACTAAACTATAATGATTAATGAAACATAACAGTTTCTTACAAAGAGAACTAAGCAACCAAATGCGAACGTGAAATCTTGGGCTAACTAGCATATTGCAGAAGGCCATAGGCCCATAGCCTTCCATTAGAAGCCTCTCTAATGCTCATGCCAGTTGGGTTCCTTGAATTTTCATTCAATTTTAATGTTGATCCCTGAACTTTTCAAATTGGTGGTTTTGATCTTTGAACTTTCGATCAATCTTGGTCTTGGTCCCTGAATTTTATATTTGTGGTTTTGTTCCCCGAATTTTATGTTCCTTGATCTTTTTTAAGTTTTTTTTTAAAGTTCAATGACTAATGACTAAAATTGACTGAAAGTTCAGGGATTAAGACTAAAATTGGCTGAAAGTTTAAGGACCAAAACCATCGATATTAAAGTTCAGGGATCAAAATCAAAATTGACCAAAAATTTAAGGACCAAAACCACCGATTTGAAAGTTCAGGGACCAAAACAAAAAACTGTATTTACCCCTTAATTCTTTGAAGATTATAAGCTTGGTACAAATACTAGATAGGTTGTTCGCTCCTCGAAAGCTGTATAAACATGTTGTCAAAAAAAAAAAAAAACAAAAGAAAAGAAAGTTACACTATATAAATATGCTTTCATGATTGAGCTGGTAGGCCGAGTCCAAAAAAATTCGTTTTGAATATGGGCTTGATTTTTTAGCCCGGACCATATTGTTCGGGTTTTGGGCTGAGCCTAAAAAGCCTGTTTTAAGCACTTCTTTTTTTTTTTTTTTACCAATTTTTGCCTTTTTTTCGAATGAGCCCCGGTTTTACAATATACTCCCTCCAGCCCTAATTATAAAATCACTTTGACTTTTTTTTTTGGAGAAACTAAGGATGCAAAATTAATCATTTAAATTGTCTATATTTATTTTTTCCTCAAAACTAATTTATTCTACTTATAAACTAACCTATAATCTAATTACACGTGACATATGTTATAATTTAGTGGTCTACTTTGCTTCCTTATTCTACATAAAAAGTCAAAGTGATCTTATATTTAGAACTGGATGGAGTAATTAGCAAAGTGAGGACTGTCTTCGGCGTTCACCTTGTCTTCGGCGTTCACCCAAGTGAGAACTCTAAACCAAATAAAATAACACTAATAAAAGAAATGAGATTAAAACAAATAAAATAACATTAATAAAGAGAAAAGAAAGTATTATTTTTAATTATTATATTTTTACTTTTTTAACTACCTCTATTATATTTATTATATTTTTTTTAAAAAAAAGGAAAATGGGTTTATGTTGGCCCACGGGTTCGACAGGTTAGCTCGTCACGGGCTCGGGTTTGACAGGTTCGGACCCAAAATACCCATTTTAATATGGGCCCTATTTTTTCGAGCCCATAACCATATTCTTTTTACGGGTCTCGGGTTGGCCCGCAGGTTTCGGCCCCGTATTACCGGCTCTACTTCATGAGACCCGAAATAGAAGGTGTCTCTGACAACTTCAAGAAGGTGATTAAAGAAGAAACACATGCCATGCTTCATCCTGAAAATATGGCATGATCGTCCATAGCCAATTCCAAAAAGTTGTCACATATATATACACAGCAAACAAACCAAGCTAACATTAATATAAACATAGTTAGATAATGAGAATAGGCAGAATATGAAGGTGGTGTAGAGAAGGAAATAAAAAAAGTCGGTGAAGAGGATGAATATTGGAATAGCAGAACGATGGTGGAGAGATGGAAGATCAACAGAAAGAATCTCAAATTTGAATGAAGAAGATGATGCGGTATTTGACGACGGGCAAGGGAAGAATAAATCAACCAGAGTTAATATATATCAGTGTTTGATAAAACATTACAAATTTTAAGATCTATCCTATAATAATTACTATCCATTCTTAAATATACAACGGAGGTGGATTTTTTCTTAAATATAAGACATCTTTATATTTTTCTCACATTTTAACTAAATTATCCCTAGTAATACTCCTTAATGATAATCTGGCAAAAGAGAGAGGGTTTGAATGAAGCAATGTGATTAGGATGTTTTGATAATATCATGTGATTTCAACTAACTTAACTAATATCCTTAATCAAATCAAATTAGTTAAATAAATTTTATATTTAGGAACAGAGAGAGTAATACATTTAGTGAGGAACAGGCTGATTTGAGACCATTAAACAATTTAATAAATTAGTTAATTATAAAATATGTTTTATAACCTCTCTAAATATTTAAGTATATTTCTATATTACATAGTAAATATCAGTATAATAAGCTAAAGTATTGAACTCCAATCTCCCACTTACTGGAGAGATATTATATGAGCAGGCTAAAACTTTTGATTGAGTGCACTATTTCTAAAGATTTTTAATCTTTAATTTCTACAAATAAAAAAACATAAATGAAAAAGTCTTGCATGAATATGGAGCCACGCAGTTTACGGTCTTTCATATTAAAATACACTAAATTATATCATTCATTTGACATTTAATAGACTACTTCAATCATTTTCTCTTCATAAATATGCTCCCAAATTTCTCATAAAGTTTTTTTTTTTTTTTTGCCAACGTTTCTCCTAATAATTCTCTCTCACATTTTGGTGTATTTTAATTTTTTTTTTTACCTGATGGTGTATTTTAATTGAAAATACCAGAAACTGGATAACGCGGCACTTCGTATTCATCCAATCCAATAGATTAACATTTCAGGTCTTGCTTGATAGTTTTTGAATCATATGAGTCATTGCTTTGTGTTTATCATGGATGATTGTATAGTTTGGTTTCTGTATATAACTTTTTTTTCTGGGTATTTTTTGGTCACTTAATACATAGAGTGAAAGTGGGAAGAAAAGGTAAACATGACAGATTAAAGCTTCTTTTCTTGTCACTTGTTATCTAAACTGAACAATAGCTTTGTTGCTGCTATTATTAGAGAGGTACCTAAAATTTGTAGTAATTTGATTTGCCTTATGGTTTTAACTAATGCCAACAAACTTGTAAATCACAAAACCATAGGCTTACGGTGGATATGAGCACATACATGCTATGTCCTGTAAAGTGATTGGAAACTATGACTGTTCTTTCATTGAATTACTGGTGAATCAGGGAAGTGTTGCTGGTGAAGTAAGAAATACATTATGGGACCAATCTCATTAAGTTTTAGCGGATGGGTATTTGGCAGAATGGAATAGTATGTGGAGATTAGTAATTGGTGAAAGTGAAAGTGAAATGGATCATCGTATGAAAACCTTTGGTGTGTCTATTCTATTATGCAGAGAGAGCCTTTTTCCGGTTGGCGGAGTTTGTGTTGGATAAACTTTCTATAGAATGAATAAGAGAATATAGAAAGAGACAAGTAGAGAGAGAAAGTTACAGGAGGAGACTCAGTATTCAATTCTATATTATTGATAGTAGAAATGAAGCTAATTCTGGACTAGTAGAGCTCTAAGCAACATAACTCTTTTAGTCTTCAAGTAAAAGAAATTATGCTTTGGAACTACTTATCATAAGCATGTTAACTTTAGTCTAGACGACACTCCTCTCATATACTTTTCTCTCGCATATTTTTCTTGTATGTCGTAGATCACTATTGAGAAGTTGCTTTTCCATGATCAAATTGCTATTCTAAACAATCTCATTATAGAAAAAGGAAGCTCTACTAAATAGGATAAAAATCTCATAATGTAAACCTAATCCAAATATTTTTTTTACTTCTAATTAAAATCCTAATATAGATAACCATAAAACCATATAATTATTGATAAATGCTTTTGATCTATAGAAGTTGGCATATTCCAATTATTACTCATCAACATCATACATACTTCATCACTCTTTTTGATAAACAATTATCCCATGTTCTATCGGGACATTTTCAATTTTTTTTAAAATTTCGAAATTTTCAATTTTATTCTATTATATTTAAAAATAACGAAATGAGATTTTTTAATGAATATGTTTAAGGGTAAAATATGACGAAATTTTATGTTAAAATTTATTTATGAGTATTAAGTATTAATTCTATATAAAAAAGTATGAAATATCAACATAAATTTGATTAAAATCTGTGCATGGAGGTATAAATTTTGATGGAAAAACTTTCACCTCAGTGAAAAGTTTTTATGAAAATCCCTCATTGAAAATCATGAGTGAGAATGACCCAAGCTTGAGCAATATATGTTACTTTGAACGTATAAAATTTGTAGAGTAACATTGATTTTTATGTATAAGAAGTTTTTGGGTTTTGTTTCTTTCATAATCATTTTTCTATTATCTAATTAGAATATTGTATCTACCATTGAAATAAAAAATCTAAATGGTTTTTCTATAATACTTTATTAAACTATTGTTAAAATCATCTATACATTAATTTGTCCACTGTATACAATCTAAATCAAAACTTAACATGTTGAAATTATTTTTTTTATGTTAAAAGCATTATAATAACATTTTATAAAATATTACATTTCGACCATTCTTTTTTTAATCTAAAGTTTAAAGACTCATTATGAGAAGAAAATGAGAAAAACAATTATGTTGTGTTTGTATTGGCTTCTGAGAAGTAACTTTTTTTTAATATGACTTTTTTAGAAGTAACATTGGATAAAAGTCAGATTGTGTGAAGTGATTCATGTTTGGATTTGTGATGATAGAGGCGATTTTTTTTTTCAATTTGACTTTTAAAAAACATATTTCGATGATTATTTTGAAAAGCAAGTTTAGATGAAACATTACAAAAAAAGACATTATTGTTATTAAATAATACATATATAATATTCATATATTGTTATAGTTTAGAAAGAAAAAGTTTTCACTTTTTGTTATTTGGGGCTTTTTGAGGATTTTAAAGGTTTAGTTTCTCCCTTATTTTAAAGAAAATAATTTGAAAAAAAATTATATTTTTAGCTCAAAGGAGGTTATTGTAGGAGAAAATAGTTAGAGATTATTATGATAAATTTTTGTAGATAAAAAGGAAATTTTAGATTAAAAAAAAATATCTTATTTGATAATTTTAGGGGTTTGATAGTCTAATTTTCCTATCCACTTTATTAAATAATACAAAACAAAAGGCATGAAACCCATCATTTCAGAAGCCAGAAGCCAGAAACCATAAACCAAAAGCTAGAAGCTTCAACTTTCAGTTTTTTTCTAGAAACCCATTTGAAACCATAAGCTTTTCCTTAAATAAACCAAACCAAACATCATTAAAAACAAAAAGATGGGTTCTGCTACGCAACCGAGCTTCTGGGCTTGAAAAACACATTCCAAACCTGCTGACATGTGAGAGGATCCCCTCCAAAGTTTTCTTACCTTTACTAATAACATTTTCTGGGGGGTTTTTCCCAATTTTCCTATAACTTTCTATTTGTTTTTTCAAAGTTTATAAGAAAGTATTTCTTTTAAAAGAACGAGGCATAAAGCATAAATAAAGTATTTATACACTTATAAAGAAAATATTCCTTAACACAAAAAAATTATTGAACAGGTAAAAAATAATGCAAAGTATTATCTTTGAAAACAATTTGAGACATTATTTTTATACTTTGTTTTACTTTCCCTAACTTGTTCATGTTTTTTTTTTTTAACTTTTTTTTATCATAGTTAGCCAGTGATACACCATTCTTTAATTAGCATAATTCCTTTAAGTAATATATTTTTTTAAGAAAAATATTTAACTCGCATTTAATGTAATAACATTTTAAGGGCTTGAACTTAATTTTAAGGAATATAGGACACGTATTTAACTATTTTAATATAGTCAATATAAATTTTATAATTAAATAAATACGATTACCAGTTTAGCACGATATTAATAGCTGTCAAGTTTCAAAAAATGTTTTCTTATTTTTAAAAATTAAACTTAATTTAATAGAAACTTTAACATATAAATATAATTAATGTACAAATATAGAAAATTGTCAAAATATATTCCACATAAAAATAGTTTTAAAGTTGAAAAAGTTGCTTTTGGAGTACGTTCAGATGGACACTTCAAGCATCACATAAGATCTTTTAAGAGTATGTTTGGAATAGCATGACATGTCAAACTTTTTTTTAATCTGAATTTTATAAAAATAAGATTAGATATTTCTTGTTTGGAATGGCTTTTGGGTGCCAGAAGCCATTCCTTATTTTATTTTATTTTTTTACGTTTGGTATGCTTGTAGGAGAGAAGGACTTATGAGTTAGAAGCCAGGTGGGGCAGCCAGAAGCCAGAAGCTGGAGGCTTCTGATGGGTCTCACGCCTTTTGTTATATATTATTTAATAAAGTAGGTAGGAAAATTAGACTATTAGACCCCTAAAATTCTCAAATAATATATTTTCTTTTAATATAAAATTTCCTTTTTATCTCCAAAAATTTACCATAATATTCTCTAACTATTTTCTCCACAATATCCTCCTTTGAGCTAAAAATATTATTTTTTTAAAATTATTTTTCTTAAAATAAGGAAGAACTAAGCACTTAATAAGAATATATGCATATTATATATATGTGTTATTTAATAACAATAATGTCCTTTTTAGTAATTTTCCATTTATATTTGCTTTTCAAAATTATCATCCAAACATGTTTCTAAAAGTCATATTGAAAAAAGTCACTTCTATCATCACAAATCCAAATATAAATCACTTCACACAATCTGACTTTTATTTAATCTTACTTCTGAAAAAGTCCTTTTGAAAAAAAGCGAATTCAAACACACTCATATAAGTCAGATTGTGTAATAGAATTCATGTTCGGATTGACGGTGACAAAAATAAGTTTCCTTAAACTAAAACTTTTTTGGATTGGTGGTGATAGAAATAGCTTGTGTGTATATATATAGAATGTGTTACATTTTTGAAAAATTATTAAATGAAAATTGTTAAAAATATTTCAATATAAGAAAATTCAAAAATGCTCCTCCTCTTATTTATAAATTTCTTTCATCATGTTTTAAATTATATAAGAAAATCATTTAGCTTCATTAACTATGCATTAAAATTTCACAACTTTCTAATTTTATCTTTATTTGGTATACTTTCTAGAGAAAAAGATAAATAAAGATTATCCAATTATTGAAATGACAATTTGATACACTGAATTTCAGAAAGGACGAATCAGTACAATTGACTGAAGTATCCAATGCAAAATTAAAAGGAAAAGTCCCCAAAACCCTCAAAGATCTTTCTCTTCGTTACCAGAATGGTATAAGGGAATACCAAATTCTTATAAGGGAATATCAAATTCTTCGTTACCAGTGTAAGTGAATACCAAATTCTTCCTCTTCGTTACCAGAATAGTATAAGGGAATAACACTATAGTTGGAGCATGTTGGTAATCCTTTAATCGAAGTTGGTATTTCCTTATAAGAATTTGGTATTCCCTTATACCATTCTAGTAACGAAGAAGAAAATCTTTGGGAGCTTTTTGGACTTTTCCTTTTAATTTTACATTAGACATATCAGTCAATTGTACTGATCCGTCCTTTCTGAAATTTTGTGTATCGAATTAACCTTTTAATAATTGAAGAGTATTTATTTGTCTTTATCCCGTGAAAATAAGTACATACATTAATAAATGAATGGTAACTCTGTACTCTATCAGCTCCTCAATATAAGATTAAGTTAACTTTTTTTTGAAGAGATTAAATAAGCTAAATAAACTAATTTAATTATAACATATGTTACAAGTTATTACATCACACATCAATTTTTTTGGGTGCATAGATCATAGATCAATTTATAAGTCATACAAATTAGTTTGTATAAAAATGATCAATATAAATATTTCCAGAGTGATTTTTTTTTAATCTCTTCAAGAAAATCAACTTCATCTTATGCTAAGAACTAAAGGAGCATATTCATATGAAAATTCTGAATCATGCGCCTTATAAATAATATACTAAAAACATTTCTTAAAAAAATCTTGCAAGCCAGATTAAATTAAGAACCAAAGGAGCACATTCATATGAAAAATCTGAATCATATGCCTTATAAATAATACCAAAAACATTTTTTTTTTAAAAAATCTTGTAAGCTAGATTGCCATAAGCTATAAGCATTTGGAAAATAGCTTAAGCTTTAAACCAACTTTATCCACAAAATCTTAGTTGTCTTAAAGTTATGCCAAATATAGCTGAAAGGAAAAAATAATTTCAAAGCACAATCGACAGGCTAAATCATATGATTCAGTGGCTCAATCGTCAAACCAAACACACTGTAATACGAGATTGATAACATAGTCACTAGTCACTTCCTCCTATAGGTTTTTTACGAGTTGATTTAAATGGGTCAGTTCTTTTTCAAAGTCAAGCGACTTGTGATAGAATGGTGCAAGACGACCATATAGCGGTAATTTTTATTTTTATATCGTCAGAACTATCATGAACACAATTAACAAATTAAACCAAATCATTGGTGAGAAGATTTTTATTTCAATGCAAGGCTCAACTCTATTGCCATAGAACAAAACAGGCTTGTCAAGGGCCAGACCTAGCCTAGCCGAGCATTTTTCAACCCTGGCTATTTGGTATGAAGAGAGGGGAGGGAAAGTGGGTGCAGGAGTAAAGACATGTGTTTATGTGAATGAAGAAAATGGGCTATGTACCATCTACTGTTCAAAATTAAGATTTACATAAGTCCATTTGGTACTAACATAAATCACAGCAATATTCTGTATACCCAGGAAATGTAAACCCAAATTTAAAAATCAGAAATCTATAACGCACAAGAAAAGCAAAAACTGGAATTTTGGGAAGCAACTCCTTTATAAAAGGTTTGGGTGCCCAAGAATCATCGGCTTAATCATATAGCATCCTTACAATTCAATACTCAAACATACTTTACTTCTCAAAGACATTTATCTTTTAAATAAATTCTTACAACATCAAATCCAAACCAATATATCATTTCATCTATTTACTGATCCCATTGCAAAAACTATAATAAAGATTCATAAAAAATTTCATTGCTTCATATATAATTACACCTTTCCATTAATCAACCATTTTATATTCCACAAACATCACTATCACTTGTATAAAATTGAAGGTTCAAAACAGCTAGCCTGAACCAGCTTTTTGGATTTATTTGGATTTGATTCACATCTAACAGAACTTCAAATCATGCACAGTTAACCTTAACAAAGTTCCAGCAACATTCTAAACCCTTAATAGATGCTTACATTCTTTTTTTCTTTACTATGAAATCCAAAACAGAGCCAAACTCCTCAAATTCACAATTCACGCACAAACCCAATCAAAACATAATAATTCCAAGTATTGATTGTATTTTGCTCTAAGATCTGATAATTTCATTACAATTGCAAAAAAAAAATTGAGTTTCACAAGAAATCGTGCACGACAATTTAAAGGACATTCACGATAAATTATCGTGCACAGTAAAATTGCTCCTGCAATAAAGTTCACCTCAAACAACTGATTTATTTTTGCAATTGTATTAGATCTCACGCAAACTTGATATTAGTTTTGAGCATTGTCTATCTATCTAAATTAGTATTGTGTACAACTTTCCCTTTAAAGTAAATAATTAAAAATATATACAAGAGAAAACAATAAATTGGCCTAAATTTAGTTTAAATTTGAATACTCGTCGGCTAGTAAGATTTACAACAAGCTACCCATAACATTATCAGAACAAAAAATGAGAACCATGGCTCCTCCTCCTCCTCCTTTTTTCGTGGGTTAGGTTTGTTCTAAATGTTTGAATCAAATTTGAGTTGAATTTACATACTTCCAATAATCAAGTTATAATATCCATTACCCAGATTAATGATGAAATAAAGGAAGCCATAGCCACAAGTCTGATCTTGTCCAAGAGATGGACCCCACTAGCTCTGTCAATAGGTTTTGAAGCTTAATGAGGTTACGGTGACTGCTAGGTCCCTTGTTGAGTTACCTTCTCTCAAAGTGTTACATTTGGTGAGATTTGAATTTTCAGGTCTTTAATCTGCCACTAACTTCCTTATTGGTTTCCCTTCTCTTGAACATTGTGTTATAGATAATTAGATATTATAGAATATTCTATAGAACTATATGTTAGAATCTTAAGTTTTGATGAAGACTGACCCATAGAAAACATAAGTGATAGTTACCTCTAAATTAAACGAGTAAAATCTAATAGGTAACAGATCTCCATTGCAAGGATAAAGAATACCATCAAATGTTAACTTAACAGAACAATAAGGATGAATATCTCTATCGCTAAGTAACTCTCAATAGCTAATAGACAGAAAGGAATAGCATGTGAAGACTTAGAAATAACAAGGTTAATATCTATTGCTAAGTCATTCTCTATCGCTAAAAGAGTATCCCATCGCTAGAAGTTCATAAAAGAAAAATGAGGAAATAGCTAAAGAGATAGATGAACCAAGTCTGTGGATAAAAGAAATCAGTTAGCGATAACAGGTTAAGCTATCGATAACAAAAAGGGCTTCAAATAATATTCATTCATATAGCTAATGTCCAAGAGCAAATGAGCTAACATGATTGCTAGTGCTAACATGTTTGTCCATCGATAATAGGATATCTTGAGATACCTCCGAATACTTAGATGATTGTATCCTTAAAGCTAATAAGCAATCAAGTATCTAGCGATAATGAATTAAGCAATCGATAGAAGAATATATGCTGATATAATGCTTTCTGATCTAAAAAGAATATGCTATCAATAATACACCATCTTATCGATACAAAAAGCTCTGAAATGCCTTATATTGTTTTTTATCTCATTTGAGCAAAAAGACTAAGTTTGCGATAGCATTCCTATATCTTAGAAAGATTATTTGTTCAGATAACAGCTTAAGTGCAGAACTCACACTATGAGATTAGCGATAGCAGATCAAGCTAGCGCTAATGAAAAAGCTGCCAGAAAGTACATTTTGTACGGATGCTCAGAATGCCGAGTCTGTCTCTCTCCTAACTCACCCTACGCAAGAAGTAGTTGAAGCTAGAGCAGAGAGTTAAGCCCGATGAAGAAGCTGCATTAAATGCCAACAGCTATAAGCACCCAACAACTAAATTCAAACGGCTTCTTGAAGATTGAATGTTAGGGCAAAATCTGAGAAGAGATATAAATACAGAACTTAAGCATTTATTGAGTAGAGACGAAAAAACGAGAATATTCATAAGCTCATTCATTGCTCTGTATTTATTGTTTTAGAGATTTTATCTATACTTAAGTGTGTATCAAAATCAGTTCATTAAGTGAACGTATTTATTGAAATCCTCTACTGTTTGAGGTTATTATGAAAGCTTGGTGCTTTAGAACAGGGATATTGCCTTACAGGTGGTAAGGGGGAGTGTTTAGAGAGATTCTAAAACTCTGTAAAGGTTGACAGGTGAACCTGTGCTCGTAAAACCTGTGGTTAGTGGAACCCAACAGAGTGTTGGAGAACTGGACGTAGGCAGTGTTGGCCGAACCAGTATAAAGTTTGTGTTGTATTTAAGTTATTCTTAGATTTTTTAAATAGCACAATTCACCCCCCCTCTTGTGCGATTGCCACTTTCACTATATAATTAATAATATAAAAATATTATTTAAGAATTTCTAATACATTATATATTACACATTATAATATTTTAATTTAATATATTCATCTTATTACTTATAAATTTGGAACACTTTCTTTTCCAAGTGGATACTATGCTTATACATATATTAGTACAATGCAAGATAGGGAAGTGGAAGAGGGAAGATGTTTTGTACAGGGGAAGCGTCAACATTTTTGGCGTAACAAGGGAGTTGTAAAAAAAGGAAAAAAATCCACATGAATATGAAAACATACGTTTCATGCTTGTTTGGGTAATAGCATGTTCCATACTAATAAGTTTAGATGCATAAGTATGAACTAATGGATATATAAGGTGGCATTGTACTAATATAAGCATAGTATCCACTTGGAAAACAAAATGTTCCAAATAAATAAGTAATAAAATGAATAATTGAATATATTAAATTAAAATATTATATTATAATGTGTAATATACAATGTGTTAGAAATTCTTAACCAAATTATCGTGCACAATAATAATGTCATGCACGACTGTATGATAAGGAGCATCCTAAGGTAAATTGGCCTAAATTTAGTTTGAATTTGAATACTTGTCAATGTGTAAGATTCACAATAAGCTACCCCAAACATTATCACAACCAAAAATGAGAACTGTGGCTTCTCCTCCTCCTCCTCCTCCTCCTTTTTTTTTCCGAGGGTTGGGTTTGTTCTAAGTGTTTGAATCAAATTTGAGTCGAGTTTACTGACTTCCAATAATCAAGTTACGATATCCATTACCCAGATTAATGATGAAATAAAGGAAGCCATAGCCACAAGTCTGACCAGTCTATGAGATAGACCCCACTAGCTCTACGTTCTCTCGAAGTGTTACATTTGGTGAGATTTGAATTTTGAGCTCTTCAATCTGCCACTAACTTCTTTACTAGTTGTCCTTCCTCATCTTTCAATGTTACAGCTCATACAGGGCGGTTGCAGGTGACAGCCCGCCTTTTCCCAAAGCACCACCAAGCCACTACCAGCATTTGGGGAGTCATCCCATATCTCTATATTTAGAAGTTGAAATAAATGCCCAAGATGTAGCAGATTCTCTATCTTTAGAAGTTGATATGAATGCCCAAGTGTAGCAGATGCTCAATCTCCATTGGTTAGAAATGAAGCTGAAGCAGAATCTGAAACTGCCAATGTAGAAACTGGTAATGAAGAACACTATAAGGAAAATGCTAATATTCCAACTATGACTTATTCTGCAATATGAACAAAAGACCACTGATGTTCCATTTTAGTTTTCTTGTCAAGATCAGTCAGCACTGAAAGATAATGCAGCAGTGGAAATTAAATCAGTTGTACATATGTGTGATGAAGAGGGAGATAATAAGCAGAAGGAAAACTAGATCAATGATGACATAGGTAGTAAAAGCATGCCGCAGCTCAAAAAGATGCTGAAGACTTATCATTAGATAATAAAACTTATGACAAGAGTAATAATTAACTCCTCCCATAGTTATGGTTATTGTAGTCATCGAGCAGATTCCTCATGTTCTTTCTCAGACTCAAATAGGTTTTGCATCTCCATCTTTCATGTACACTTAGTGATCCTTCCGCTTGTTCAATCTCCAGCTCACATGCAGTTGTATTTTTTGCCTTTGGATAGAGTTTATAGTCAAATGGCATCAATAAACTTCTATTTTAATGTTGATAGGGAATGATTTTGTTATAAACAATACTTAAGAACATGTAAATGACCTTTTGATCTTCGGCCGATTTGAAAACATTCTCATCAGCTTTCTGTTGCTCCAGAACAGCCATTTTGAAGCTGTTTTTTTATTGCATTTTGAAAAGGAAATAAGGAACAGAATAGTTAAATAAAAGCTACAAGCTTCATAAAAAAATTGATAATACAAGCTTTAAAAGAGACAATAAAATTATATAATGTCAAACTTCATTTCAATAGCTCCCTGAGAAACATGTTGAGGAGGTGCTGCACCAATAAAAATGACATACATTCTCAAGCTCTTGGGCCAACTTTTCTCTTTCACTTTCATTGTGGGCCTCACGCTTTTTCGATTATTGACTCTGCAAGTCAAGCTTCTGCTGTTGAGATTCTATATGGAGTGCAGTTTCACTACATCTAACTTCCATCTCCTTCAAATGCTTGTTATTCATCTCAATAGTGTTAGTTAAATATGACACAAGCATGTCCTGCTTTCGCGCTTCTACTTCCATGAGTTCAGTTATGGTTTTGACATTCCCCCTTTTTTGCAAATTTTTCCCAATAATATTGTTCAATTTGTAGTCAGCTACACGAGCAACCCATGCATAAAGACCAGACTTCTCAGTTTCAGCATACCAATCCTTTTTCCCATGATGATTTTATTCGTAATGTTTCTCAAATGCTAATGCATTATAAAAGCCTGGCCAGCTTTTATCGAATTCAACAAGGGCAGTTCTAGAGTGACCCTGAAAATTCCACAAGGGTGTGACTCTTAAAGGGTTAAAACCCTTGTCTTTATACTCATCCCTTAGCTTGGACCCACTTCCCCCTACACAACGTCCATCTTCTAATCATGTGGAAACTTAACTACAATTCCATTATTAGTGAATCTTATCTTTATTAAATGATTTAAAGCTGCATAATGTAAAAGGTACCATCTTACGTGTTTTTTTTTTCAAAATTGAATTTGCATAGAGTAATACAACAAGCTTGCTTTTTTCTCCAACGTCTAGTTTCTCTTCATTATTGTTATATTACCTTTTCTTTTTTCTCCTATTCCTACTTCTATGATCTATCTGTCGTTCATTAGAAGCCATATCCCACTGTGTTAATGTATTGACTGAACATACCCTTAGAGCTAAAGAAATCCTACAATTGTTTTGAATCATAGCTTAACAGAACTTTTGTAAAGAACAGCATTGCATGTTGCACCTAATGTAAATTTTTGATATCAATATACTCCCCTTTCATGGAAAAAATCATTTCTTTACTAATCACATTATTTTTCTTAAAGTTGTAGATCTACAAATTTTTTTAGTTCTCCATAAAGATATAAATGTTTAGCATTGTGCATAAAAATTGTTTTTAGTTCTCCAAAAAGATATATGTGTTTAGCATTGTGCATAAAAGTTGGTTTACCCTAAGCACTTTGTTTTTACTCGAACATTTTCACTTCACTCTAATGGAACACTCTGTATCCCATGAATGATTTTTCATCAGATGGTTGATGGATGACGAAGTCATTGATGGATGTAATTTTCATGGCTCAACCATCGATAGGCTATGGAGCGTATATCGAGCGTTGATTTATATTCGATTTTTTCAAAAGAGTATTCTTGAAACAATTTTTAATAAGAATGCTCAAGCACAAATATGAACATTGAGCATTGACGGATGATTATTGCAATAAACATTACAAAAACCATGTACAACCTCCAACATCTATTTGACATTTTCTTAACTTGTGACCATAATTTTTTACCCCAGGCTCTTTGTTTTTACTCGATCATTTTCACTTAGCTTCAATGGAACACTCTGTATCCCATGGATGATTTTTCATTAGATGCTTGCTGGATGAGGAAGTTATCGATGGATGTAATTTTTATGGTCTCAACCATCGATTGGCTATGGAGCTTATATCGAGCATTGATTTTTATTCAATTTTTTTAAAAGAGTATTGTTGGAATTTTAAATCATGATTAAAATTCTAAATCATGTATATATCATAAAATAATAATTATGAAGATATAAAGATCTAAAATTCAAACCGTCATTTGGAGGCTCCACCAGTCTTTAATTATTTCTTCTGTGTGAGAGGACTACTTAGAGTCCTTTTGCTTAACAGCACAACTAATCACCAATGATAGAATTAGGAGAGGGAGTTTTTCACTTTGAGTGAGAGCTCTCTGGATTTTCTAGTTTGTTGAATGAATGGGACCTGGTCTTCTATTTATAGTAGTTGGCCAGGGCTGATTTTATGGATTCCTTAATCCATGCCACATTAGTTCAACCAATCAGGTAATTTCTCATAATTACCTGATTTGTTAATTATTCCTAAATCTGTGCCACACAGATTTAACCAATCAGATAATTATTTGATTTAGTTAATTAGAAAATAAACCTATATTTTTTCCTAAATCTGTGCCACACAGATTTAACTAATCAGATAATTATTTGATTTAGTTAATTAGAAAATAAACCCATATTTTCTCCTAAATCTGTGCCACCAGATTTAACCAATCAGATAATTTAGTTGATTTAATTAATTAGGAAATAAACCCATATTTTCCTAATCAATTATTATAGCCCAATAAGGGCGGATCTAATTATCCAACATCTCCCACTCGTACTTATTGGGCTAACCATTGTGCATCCTCTTTGATTCTTATCCTCAATCATACTTGGTGTTAGTCGTGTCCGCTTGGGCATGATGTCTTCTGGTCGAGCATTTGTGTGTTAGAAATCTCTTCTATGAGACCAACACACAAGAGCGCTCTTTACCTATAAAAAATAATTTATTTTATTGCCTTGAATGCCCCAGGTATTTCCATACACCTTTCCAATGGCAATTCTGATCCCTCTCGAGTTAATGTAACTCAAATTGCCTCTTATTGCATATGAGGTCCGCACTCACCAGTTGTTCTTTAACATCTCAGTGAGGGAAATGTCTCGAACATTCATTGTAGTTGTGTAGTTCTGGAGAAACCTTCCTCTTGACTAAACATCATTTGTGTTAATCACGATCGCTTTCCCAACCTTGATTCATTAGATCGTATCAATCATGATCATCGAATTCATATTAGAGTAGCTATCACCATGACTAACTCTTGTGATGTTCGCCTAAGTCTTAAGGGCATAATGAGAAGATTATGTATCTCTCTGGGACTCACACTATAATGGAACAGGGATCTTCCATCTATATCCCATATTGCGGATCTCAAAATGCACATGCAGTATGAATTGCATGCCACGGTATCAGTGCATGTCGTTTTTCTCTAATACAACACCGTGCAGATTTCAACTTCAGACACACTTAATATCTGCATTGGAACACATTAATACCCTTGACGTCTTATTAACTGTTCCATGTCTGGCCACAGGTTTTATGGTTCAAGTTGTATTCTGAGCCATATCTACCCTTTTGGTAGACTTTTGCTTAGCTCAATAACCTTTTACTCCGTCACATGGTGGTTATTGGCTACGCTTTGCCTCACATCTCATAGCGAGAATGTTGCTTGTGTGAGTAAGCTTATCCTCAAACATGTACGACATTATATCTTTTGCATACCCGAACCCAAATGTTTAAAATAATGAACAAAGGAAAAATGTATTATTTTATTGAAAGAGAAAAGAGTTCAATACAAGAATCATGCTCTACGCATGCCCAAAGCCTTTACATGCTTGATAAATGGATCTCTATCTATAGGCTTTGTGAGTGGATTTGCTATCATCTCATGGGTGGACAAGTATTGAACAACTACTTGCTTCTTAGCAATCATATCTCTAACAAAGTGGTACTTAATGTCTATGTGCTTAGTTCCATTGTGGTACTTAGGATCTTTAGCATATCCAATCGTAGCTTGATTATCACAGTTAATCAAGTTAGGATTCCCATCCTTGTAGTTTATTATTAAACATTCCAGGAATCTCTTAAACCACACAGCTTCTTGAACAGCAGCAGAACATGCTATGTATTCTGCTTCCATTAAGGATAAAGACACACATGTCTGCTTTTTGCTACTCCACGAGATTGCACCATTGTTCAGCAGGAATGCGTATCCTGATGTTGAGTGGCGCTCATCAAGATCTCCAGCCTAGTCAGCGTTGAAGTATCCTTGTAAGAGCGACCCATTACCTTGGAAGCATAGCTCGTAGTCCATGGTTCCCTTCAGGTACCTCATGATCCTCTTCACAGCTTCCCAATGTTTAACTCCTGGGTTTGATTGGAAGCGGCTGACAAGCCCAACTCTAAAGCAAATGTCTGACCTCGTACATAACATAGCATACATCAGGCTGCCAACTGCACTTGAATAAGGTACTCTTTTCATGCGCTCTATGTCGCATTGCTTTGTAGGTTTCATGTCCTCATTCAAGTCATGTCCTTTGACCACTGGAGTGTCCATGGGCTTGCAGTCCCTCATGTTGAAGCATTCCAAGATTTTAGCTATATATGTCTTTTGTGACAATGACAGCAATTTCTTGGAACGATTTCTTCTTATCTTGACACCCAAGATATATTCTGCTTCACCCATGTCCTTCATTTCAAAGTTTAAGGACAAACAATCCTTAATCATTTTGACAACTCCTATATTTGATCCAGCCAAGAGTATATCATCAACGTAAAGAGACAATATAATAAAATTGCCTCCATAACGTTTGATGTATACGCAATGGTCTTGTTCGATCATTTCGAATCCAAATGAGGTAACTGCTTTGTGGAACCTCAAGTACCATTGCCTAGACGATTGTTGGAGTCCATAAATAGATCTCAGGAGTTTGCAAACCTTTTGTTCACTTCATTTCTTTATGAAACCCTCAGGCTGTTTCATATAGATTTCCTTGTCTAGTTCTGTTTTGAGAAAGGTGGTCTTTACATTCATTTGATGCAATTCCAAGTCTAGACTTGCCACCAATGCTAGAATCAATCTAATAGAGTTAAAATGAACTACCGGCGAGAAAGTATCCTCGTAATCAATACCTTCTCATTGTGTATATCCTTTGGCCACTAACCGTGCCTTAGGTTTGTCAATTGATCCATCTGCCTTTCTTTGATATTTGAGAACCCACTTGTTCCCAATTGCCTTACGGCCTGGTGGTAGATCAACTAACTCCCAAACTTGGGTTGACCTCATGGATTCCATTTCCTCTTCTAAGGCCATTTGCCATTTTTCCTTTGCAGGTCCCGATAGTGCATCCTGTACACTTACGGGATCCGAATCATCTTCTTCTGGATTGATGATGAGAACTGATCCTTCCACTGAGAATCGTCTCCTTGGGGTTTTATCCCTTTGACTTCTCTGAAGTGGGGTATCCATAAGACTCTCTTCTTGTGGTTGCGTAAAATCTCCTTGAGGTTCAGAGGAGTTTTCAGTCCTCCCACTTAGGTTGGTTACTTGTGGGATATATGTTGACTCATTATTTTTGATTTCCTCATAAAGAGGTTCTAAACGGTCAACACTCCCCTGCCAGGGAAATCATTCTCCATGAATACTGCGTCCCTTGATATTATTTCAATCACTGTTCTATCATCATTTTCTCCAATGAAGACATACCCCTTTAAGGCTTCATAGTATCTCACAAATATACATTTCTTGCCTCTTGGTCCCAACTTTCCATATTTATGGGAAGAATCATGGACATAAGCTGCTGACCCCCATGGTCTTAAAAGGTTTAAGTCTGGTTTGCGCCCTGTCCATGATTCACAGGGTGTAGTAGAGACTGATTTTGAGGGTACGTGGTTGAGTACATATGTGGCAGTTAGTAGAGCATCTCCCCAATACGAGATTGGAAGCTTAGCTTGTGCCATCATTGACCTAACCATGTCGAGAAGGGATCTGTTCCTTTTCTCGGCTACTCCATTTTGCTGAGGAGTATTGGGGACTGATAGTTGCCTAACAATCCCTTTTTCCTCACAGAGTGCCTTGAACTGATCCGAGAGGTATTCACATCCCCTGTCAGTTCTCAAGGCCTTTACCTTGCAGCTTAACTTATTTTCCACTAAGTTAAGGTAGTTTCTGAAGCATTCCAGAGCATCAGATTTGTGGGAAATCAGATAAACATGCCCATATCAAGAATAGTCATCGATAAAGGTAATAAAGTACACAGCCCCATGCCTTGCCCGTACACTAATCGGTTCGCAAATATCAGAGTGAATGAGTTGAAGAGGAGTTTTAGCTCTAGTTGCTTTACTGAAGGGTTTCCTTGTGCTCTTGCCTGCTAGGCAGTGCTCACATAGAGACATCTCTCTTTTCGATACATTTCCTAGCAAACCTTCCTTTGCTAGTTTAGTCATTCGCTCTTGACTAATATGACCTAATCTAGCATGCCAGATGTCATAATGAATCTCGGAGCTAATTGCATAACAAGAACTAGAATAATCATTGAAATTTTCAAGAACAAAGAAATCGTCTTTAATATAACCGAGCCAAATACACTGGCTTTATTTGAAATGCTTACAATGAAGTCACAAAAACTAAAATTGAAATTTAATTTAACTAAAGAAATGACAGAAACGAGATTTCGCCGGATTTCAGGAGCGTAGAGCACATCATGCAATGTCAAGGTTTATCCTCCCTGCAAACTCAGCTTGCAGGTACCGATGCCATTGACTTCTACCCTCGTATTATTCCCAACATAAAGCCATCTCTTCTAGCTGGCAGCCGACGAAACTCGGTGAAATTCCCACGTTCCTTGCTCACGTGGTCGGTTGCTCCTGAGTCTTCTTTTGATCAGGGCAATCTTTGGCATAGTGTCCCTTTTTCTGATAGGCATAACACTTGATCTTAGCTAGATCACGCTTCTTGCTTGCCCTTTTGGTTTTCTTGAAAGGTTTCTTCCCCTTTTGTTTGGGTCCACCTTTCTTTCGTTGGGACTTCTTTCCCTTGCCTGATTGCCCCTTTGGAGCAAACCTGTCCTTTTCTTCAGTTAAAAATGCATGGCTAGCTGGTTTAGCAGCTTTCATGCGATCGTCCTCCAGCTGGATATGACGAGCTACGTCAGCAAAGGTCTTAATGCTTGCATTATGAGTGATGGTGTGCTTCATGGTATCCCAACTCGTTGGGAGTGACCTGATGGCAGCTTGGATTTTCTGCTCTTCAGAAATAGTCCCTCTGGCTTTAGACATCTCCCTAATCAGGTTGTGCATCGCCCTTAAGTGATGCCTGATGAAAGTGTTTGGAGCCAGCTTGAAGTTGTTGAATTTCACAGTCAAACTCCTTAGCCTTGCGGCTAAAGTTCCGTCAAATTCATCCATCATTGCTGCCCACATGGCGAAGGCTATAACATGCCCCTCAAATTGGCACATGATGTCATCAGTCATTGCACCCAACATCGTAATGCGTGCAAGCGTATTTTTCCTTTTCCAGACAGCAAATGCATCATGGTCCCTCCTGGACGCAACAGCATCTGATTCTTGGAGGACTTTGGTTAGGACATCAGTTATCTCCTGTTCTTCCAGGACATATGTGATCTTACGGTGCCATATGCCGTAATTATCTCCATCTAACTTGCATCCCCCACATAGGTCAGTGACGATGGATTTGATTCCCTTTGGAGACATTGATCTACCACATAGACAATACTACATTTTTAGCGATTTTGTATGCAAACTCAAGATTAAACGTATTTAAAATTGCGAGCGAAATTATATGATCGTTATGTTTACCATATTTGTGTTCAGGAGTCAACTAAGTTGAATCCCATCGCACTCATAATGGTTTACTTACAACCTTTTAATTTTGATCTTATTTAAATACAACACTTTAAATATTCTCCCACTCAAAAAGAGAATTAAATTTGCTCCCACTCAATTAAAGCAAATAATAATTTATTGATGAATAATAAAAAATTTATTACAATAAAGAATAAAGAATTTTAAATTAATTCTTCCTAAAAGAATTAAAATAAATTGCAATCTATCCTAAGAGAAAGAACTAATCTTACTCAAAATAACGACTACCTTCATGGAGTACATAGCCGGTTATAAGCATCTTTAGGTCCTCATTGACCTTGCAGAGGCCATTTTTAAGGGAATCCATCCAATAGGAGCGTGAGAATGTAACCCCTTTCTCAAAAAGGGCTTTTTGGTACTCATGTATCACTAATATGTAGAATTGAGTATCCTGCATGCTAATGATAGATTTACCGTATCCGTGTAGGGTTATATATACGCTACAAAAATGGTAAGGGTGATTCTCAACATCTTTCCTTGCTCTCCTTCTGGCTATGGTTTCGCCACTATCGACCTCTTCCATGGATTGAGGAGGTGCTTGTTCCTCCTCTGCCTCGACCCTTTTTGGTCTTTTTATGGGTCTTTGATAAAAGAAAGGTACTTCTTCCTTATTAACACTCAGTTTATAAGTATTCGAAGCTGGCGAGTAAGATAACATTGGATGTGTCAAATCAGTGGATGATGAAATTAAAATTGGATTTTGACTATCGTTTGAATTTTCCATTTTTAAAACCTACAAAATCATATTTTATGGCAAAAATAAAATATAGTCAAAAACATTGTACATATGGTCAATTAATCGTACAAAAATGAAAATTAAATACAACTTGTCACAAAAACAAGAGCAATTATAAATCCACACATAGATTATGATTTTAGAATTTTTAAGATTGTCTATTTCCCAAAGATTCATTTAAATGCATTCTCATACGCATTTGAATTCCTCAAAAATTTGGAATTATGTATTTAATTTTGACCAACCCAAAAAAAATTGTGTCCCAATTTCATCCACATACATAAAAAAAATTTAAAAAAATTCGTTTTCTTTAATTTAAGAAAAAATAATAAAATAATAATATAATATTATTATAATATATATTATTATATTATATATATTTTAAAAAAAATAATTGTGAACCCGGCCCGCTAGCTTGGTCTGGATCCGGATCACCTATGATCCGGATCTAGGTGGGGCGTGTTCCAGTGGAACACACCTTACCATGGGGTGCAGCACACCGTTTCACTTAAATGAAACGGTGCGTCCAGCACCCTGGGGCTGGGAAGGCCCAAAACTATGTCATTTTGGGCTCCCAGCCCCTCCCCTAACCTCCAGCCGGGTTGACCCGGATCCGGCTGGAGGTGTGGCGGGTCTGCGAGCACTAGCCACCTTTCGGGATCCATATCTCTGCCATCCGACCTCCGATTTACGCGTTCTCAATGGCTACAGAATCGTCTCAGCGAGTAGATTTATTTTCTCAAAAATCAAACACAGTTATTTGAAAAAAAAACAATTTTCTCAAATATTTCAAAGGTGCCATTGTATAAAGCTTCTGAACGTCAAAAATAAAATTCGTTGTTTATGCACACACTAAACAAAAGAAGCTTAATTATGCAGCAGAAAAATAAGCCTAGAATCTTATACTATGGATCTGATGCCAATGTTGGAATTTTAAATCATGATTAAAATTCTAAATCATGTATATATCATAAAATAATAATTATGAATATATAAAGATCTAAAATTCGAACCGTCATTTGGAGGCTCCACCAATCTTTAATTCTTTCTTCTGTGTGGGAGGACTACTTAGAGTCCTTTTGCTTAGCAGCACAACTAACCACTAAGGACAGAATTAGGAGAGGGAGTTTTTCACTTTGAGTGAGAGCTCTCTGGATTTTCTAGTTTGTTGAATGAATGGGACCTGGCCTTCTATTTATAGTAGTTGGCCAGGGCTGATTTTATGGATTCCTTAATCCATGCCACATTAATTCAACCAATCAGGTAATTTCTCATAATTACCTGATTTGTTAATTATTCCTAAATCTATGCCACACAGATTTAACCAATCAGATAATTATTTTATTTAGTTAATTAGAAAATAAACCCATATTTTCTCCTAAATCTGTGCCACACAGATTTAACCAATCAGATAATTATTTGATTTAGTTAATTAGAAAATAAACCCATATTTTCTTCTAAATCTGTGCCACATAGATTTAACCAATCAGATAATTATTTGATTTAGTTAATTAGAAAATAAACCCATATTTTCTCCTAAATCTGTGCCACACAGATTTAACCAATCAGATAATTTATTTGATTTAATTAATTAGGAAATAAACCCATATTTTTCTAATCAATTATTATGGCCCAATAAGGGCGGATCTAATTATCCAACAAGTATTCTTGAAACAATTTTTAAGATGAATGCTCGAGCACCAATATGAACATCGAGCATTGACGTATGATTATGCAAACTACATGACAAAAACCTTCTACAACCTCCAACATCTATTTGACATTTTCTTAACGACTAAACACTCTATATCCCATGGATGATTTTTAGTTAGATGCTCGATGGATGACTAAGTCATCGATGGATGTAATTTTCATGGTCTCAACCATCGATAGGCTATGGAGCATATATTGAGCGCTGATTTATATTCAATTTTTTTAAAAGATTATTCTTGAAACAATTTTAAGGCGAACGCTCGAGCACAAATATGAACATGGAGCATTGATGGATGATTATTGCAATAAACATGACAAAAACCATGTACAACCTCCAACATCTATTTGACATTTTCTTAAATGTCAAATAATATCGGCTCGTTATAAACTTGACTTCTATCGTTCTCATCATGACCTGGAGAAGAGAGAGGTAAGTTCCATTCTTTCATACCACTGATTGTTTTTTTATTTAAATGTGCCATCACTAGAGAAGAGAGGTAAGTTATTGTTCTTTCATTCCCATTGATTTTGATAATCTAAACATAGATTGTGATAATCTATACCACAATCGTCATGCATTCACAAAAAGTATCCCTTTATTAATACCATTATAAAAATAAACCATTAACTAATCTCACCCTCGGAATCCAAAAATTTTCCAAAATGCAATAGACTTTCCATACTATTTGTGGACAAAGGCAAAGCCTGCAAGAGCTGAATTGTGATCATGAGTAAAATGGCAAGTTACTGAGATTTATTAGATAAGATTGATTTTTGATAATTAATAAAATATTACTGCATGAAGTGGTTAATAGGTTGGTTAATATTGTTGGTTACCCACTCTAGTTTTGATAATTAATAAAGTATGCTCGATGCCTTGGATTAAATTTTTTACAGCATCAAGATCTTCAACAGTCTATACATACAAAATACTCTCCTTCAGTTAGAAAATAGACAATGAAGAAAGGCAAGCAAAGCATTAACATTAAATTAATATATGAGCAAAACTGTGGCCTCCACCATAACTACAACTTTTCCCCAATGATTCTGATTACATTATTCCATGAAAAGGTAACAAAAACTCCCTACCATAGGCACTCCCCCAAAAAGTGTACAAACCAACAGAAAAAAACCAACCCGTGCAAGCTACTAAAAATGCTCCTAGAAGAACCACCGTAACAGACCTACCAACAAACAGTTCAATCACTCCCAGCAAGTGAAAGTAGCTTCCTTCTAGCATTGAGGAGTTCATTGAAAGTAAGATTCCAGAACATGCAAGTAGTAGCAGAATAGTTGACCAAACAAACTTCACTTACAACATTTAAATGTCAGTCAAACATTAGAGGAAATAACTGAACCTCAACTCATCGTAAAAAAGAAAAATAGTAATCACCAACTACTCACCCTCTTCCTCCAAAAGCATGGCATACTGGACAATGGCCACAAGCTTGGACATCTTCCCAACACCTTTATACTCAGATCACCCTAGTGCAACACTCAAGCCTTTAAGACGAATGTAGATCCTATCATGGCTTTAACAAAAAACACAAAAATTTAATTTAGTTGATTTTGTAACGTAGATAATCAAAAAAATATGTTAATGTAAGTAGCCAGTTTGAAAATAACCAATACATACTTAATATCCTCCAGAAAAAATTCAAGGTAGGGAGTCCAGCCACCACGCTCAAAGCACCAATCAAAATCAACAGGGGAAGTCAAAATGCCACATACATCTGGAAAAAAGTACATTAGCTGATTGTGGTTACAACAATATCAGAAAATGCTAATGAACATAAATCATCACACAATTCATCCCACCTGTCACACGAACGCTTGTAGACTTGCTCTTTCTAATTTTAGAGATTTCATTCAAGTTGAAAGAATGTGTAGGCACGTCCTGAAAAAACTCCTACACAACGGTGTCAGGGAGAAGGTTTATATGGTAGAATTGATGAACTCCTTCACCAAAATGCTCCACTTCGAAGTTTTTGAGGTAAGTGTTCAAAGACAGATGTTTATGTATATGTTTATGTTTATGTTTATGTTTACATCGTGAAAATTTTGAATGCACTATTTTCTTTATGAGGGTTATGGGAATAAATGTTATGGCTATTCAATGATTGGAGTAGTTGTGTTTTGTTACTTCTTGTCTCATTTTCATTCTACGTTGTATAGCATCCCTATCTAAATGGCCCTTTGCATTGTTTGTAATGCTCAAATTGTAATCCTCTGACCATCTATTGAAATATATATCAGCCTTTTCTTGTAATGGAATGTGGAAATCACTGTAGCAAAAAAAGAAAGGGGAAATCATTGTTGTAGGTTTTAGTCTTACATTCGAATATGAATATTTGCGTTCGAATGTTACTATTAGCGATTAGATGGTTAGAAAACAATGTCCACATTTACTCCCCACTCTGCTAAAAAAACACGGTTGGGCATATTTTTTGTAATCCTCGCCGTCGATGTCCCCCTTTGCTCTTCTTTTTTCTTTCATTTTAACCTTCTATCTCACACCTTCAATCATCTCTTTAGATTTTCAAGGTAAGACTTCCCGCGGCCTCGTTTGTTTTGCATTTTAGATTTTGTTGTTCTTCAATACTTTTAAGGCTAGGACATTTGCTCTTCTTGTACATTGAGGTTGAGGTTTTCTGTCATATAGTCACCACTAATCAATTTCTGAAACTGTTTATATTTTTGTGACACATCCTTTTTGTAGCTTCCTACAACCCTTATGCCACGAAAATGCAGGGTAGTCATCGGAAGTCAATGCATCAAACAGGAATTTGGATGGAGTGGTGTCATGAAGTCAAACTGTTGCTGTATTATTATCTTTATTATTCATGTTGGCTGTGCATGTGTCTAACAGGAATTGTTTTTTGCAGAAGGCCCAAGATTTGACAAACAAGCTTAATAAGACTGAGGGAACAGGTGATGAAATGGAAAGTCTTCGAAAGGATATAAACGATAGAGACTTAGAGATTGAACACATAAGGTACAAAAAGAAAGAAGCCAAAATGGTTCTTAACCTTTTGAAGCATAAAGTTGATACTGCCCAAGTATTACGGGTGAGAGATCACAGGTTGAGCAACAAAATTTAGAATAGGAGGTTAAGAAACTCTCGAAACAAATCGCTCAGATTTTCAAAATGCAAATATCTAAAGAGTTTGAGAAGGGGAGGAATAAGGACGTTGATTTAGAAAGTCTCGTAAAGATGTGTGAGACGGAGCTTCGGGAAGTTTAAGGGAGAAACCGAAACACAGATGAGACCGACGAATCAGATAAGTTCCGGCGATATTGTACAATGGGAATATGAGAGGAGGGAGTTGAACACTGTGCACGGTCACCTGCATGTTTCCATGTACTTTATTTTTGTTAGGATCCATCCATGTTTCCCTGTAGTTTCTATATTGTTTTTGATTGGATGTTTTAATTATTCTGTGACCAGCTGCAATGTCTTAGGATATGCCCTTTTTATTGCTTCAACTTTATTATCTTGGATCCTATAAAATTTGATTAATTCAACTTGATTCGGTGGAAAAATAATTTTTCATACTACTCGTCATCTTGTGAGCCAACAAATATTAATCAGTTGAAAAGTATGAAATCATTTTTAAATGTATGATAACAATTTATTAATGAACTTCTACCATTTAGATCTCCCCTTATCTGAAAAGAATGATGGCAAGAGGTTATGCTAGGGCTATTGAAAAGCAAGTGGTATTTGATGAAGAAGAAGTTCCTGAACAGAAAGAAGCTCAGTAGAAAGAAACAGTCAAGGTTTAGTAAGAGCCATTCTTAGGACACTGCATATGATTTATCTATTGCATTTGTCCTTATTTTGCTAATATGTATCAACTTGCAATTTTTTTTGTCAATTTTCATTTCAGCACTTTTGTTGTTTATGCTTCTGTATTAGTTTAACACATTTTTGAGATGTAAATGTTATTGAAATTAAGTTTATTAGTTATATCTTGTTAAGATTTCATTATCTGTTCTGTCATCATCAATTTTCTTGAACCTCAGTTTTAATGATAATTAGGATAAGAAAATCATAGGTATGTGAAATAGGTTTTTAAAGGATGACATTTTACTCCAAGGATTGTCATCATCAATTTTCTTGAACCTCAAGTTTTTAATGATGATAATTATATGGTTTTTTATTTTGTGGAAACATGGTCATTGGATTTTGTATTTTGCTAGAAGGATTGTAAATGTTGTTTGACTTTTTACTCCAAGCAGTTTGTTTTTACTCTGAGAGCCATTTATATCCCATTGATGATTGTTCATGAGATGGCTCGATGGGTGATAGCATCATCGATGGTCTACCTATAATTTTTTGAGATCAATGCTCTGACTTGCAATACTCAATGGAACATGTAGACTCTCACATCCATTACTGATGAAAAGTTCAATGCTCCATTACGATTCAATAATCGATTTAACTCATTTAGATATCCTAATTAGTCCTTTTAATGACCCTCTTCCTCCTATCCTTATATCTCCCTTCCTCTAATCTAGGATCCACCATTGCTCCTAAAATCAGCCCACACTACAAAACACTCAATTTTTAATTACATTCCAGAAAACAAGCACCAAATATCAAAAGATAGGATGCATTTATCAGCAAAATATATGCTTTGTCAAACATTAAAAGAACTAAAAATGTTGGATATTTGATTAAAACTTACCCATTTCACCAAATTCAATGTTCCCAATCTTTTTTTTTTTGCAGAAAATTAAAATTAAAGGAGACCGAAAATGAAAAGGGGAACATTTAAATAAAAAAAATTAGTGGGTATGAAAGAATGAGGAACTTAGCTCTCTTCTCCAAGTTATGATGAGAACGATGGAAATCAAGTTTATTATTTGGATCTAAGTGTCAAGCCAACTAATTTATATAATATTCTGGGCATATCCAATCTCTTTATCCAAGAATGATACACCTCATGTTAGTTTTTTGAGAATATAGACAACCATGGAAAAGTTTAAATTTGGAGAAGACCAAAACTAAAGTGCATACAAGACCACAAATTAAAAGATGGCAATCATATAGATTCATGATTAAGAATTACCCCTTTTACCAAGGCCTATGTTTGAGCTTGATAGGCATCATTTTTCCTCTAATATGAAGCCTACCAATTTCAACATTTTTATCCCACAAATTTCTAATATATAAGTCTCTAGCCAACTCATCTTTGTCCACTCAGTCTCTTTCATTTTGTTATGGATATCCTCCATCACTTGCCTTAAGAGCAATTCCTTTAAGACTAGATTAGACAACCATCATTAATATATATACTATAGCAACAGTCCAAAACATAATAGTGGTAGACGGTGATAAGGATTAGTAAAGTATTAATTCATTTGGAAAGGAAGATGAGCAAATGTATCACTTGAAATTCGAATGTAAGCATCCATGTTCGAATGTATTCAAGTATACTGGAGTATGAAACAAAACATTCCAATATAAGCGTCAAATTCGAGTGGAATGCCCATGTGTGTTATAATCAGTAATTGAGTTGGCTAGCTAGAACCAATTATCAAAACTAAAGGGAACAAAGCAACGCCGTGTACCAAAATAATTACCAACTAGCTCAAAATTATTTTCAAAAAGAACATAAATTGTCTTGTTTAATATTCCAATACACATAGTACACAAATGTGACAAATGTCAAAAAAACAATGACAAAAAACTTGGGCTCAGGCCAGACCGGGACTCCCCCATCCTTTTGGTCGAGGCGGCCATTCCTTCCTCCATTTTCATTATCTTGGCCATCTCAATGATATGCTTCCACTAGCAAACATTCCCTTCAATCTCTTCAACAATGCCCGACAACCTGTTAATCTTGGCCACCAAATCCTCTTGGAATCGGGCAAACTCTTCATAAACAGCCTTAGTAGTCTTATCAGACTCTGTCATCATCATTAATATGATTGACTCCACTGCCTGCAAAGAGCAATTCCATTTAGAAACATAGATAATACAGCAACAGTCTCGCTTGAAAGTGGTTTGACAGTAGTGCCTCAAAGGAACCATTGGTCCTAGTCGCTTCGTGCTGCCCTTCCGTCTCGTGTAGTCTTTGTTTCTTACTCATCACAATGCTACGGCCCTCACCTGATTGAAAGGCTGGGCTTTTAAGTGGACAAATTGGCAGAAGGAGAGGAACATAAGTCTTAAGGATTGAGGAAGCTACAAAAAAGTATACCACAACGAAACTCAGGCAAGAGTAAAGGAGAGCATACCTTTACTCATGATCTTCTTGAAAAGTCTATCCTCAAAAGGTGTGGCCAAGAGTTTAAGGATACGACTGGTAGACTTAGGTCTTAGAGTGGGCAGTCATCATGAGACATATTGACTGCGTTGCAGCCACGCAAAAAAAAGTTGAACATCACCAAGCCTTATCCCGTTTATGAATTGAGTTTTCATCATAGTTAAAGTCTGAAATCTAGTGAGATGAAATTAATTGATGAGAGAACCATAGTTATGGAAACACGCAATACATTATTCAAAATTTCATTAGTCTTTTTTTAATGTATATTTTGCAATAGTTGAAAGTATGATGCTGTAGCTAATTTATTTTTAATGCTAGTATCATCTAAACCCGTGTAATGTTTAGAATATTTATAATATCATTTTTTCTTTGAATAAAAAAATGATATAGTAAATTTTTCATTATGCAGCTTTAAATTAAGTGCCTAATTTTTCTACCTTCTCCTAGCTGCATCAAATGCTTACCATTTGTGTCTTCTTTGGCCCAAACATCTCTTTCCTAAATGAACCAAACAAAAACTTCAGAAATACAAAGTTAATATAGGAAATCATAGAAATGGCAACTCATCAATGGCTCCTTTGTTACTTTTGTCGATTGTCAATTCTTAATTACTTGAGGAACTCAAAGCTCTGACTACAATATTAGTTAGTCATCAATTGAATATAACAGGTCCATGCTTGATGGATATTTTCTTGATTGATCGATGACAAATATGATGTCAATGATAAGTCATAATGGTGCTCAAATATACTTCTAAATACACTCGAACATGCACGTTTATATTCGATTTTCAGGTGATGCTTTTGTTCAGCTTCCTTTCCAATATGAATTAATGCTTAACTAACCATGGAAGCTTACATACTATTTTCCAGCTTACATCTCAATTGCAATAAATTCAAATCTTCCTGAATTTTTTTTTGCTACACTTGATTGCTTTCCCCCCCTATTTTTTATATTTGGTTCTACCTACCCAAATGAAACTTGTTCAAGTGGACTGTAGTGATTTCCAGTGATTTACCTCATTTCATTCCTACCCTTCATTCTACCTAGCCAAATTCATTGAATATGGTCAAATAAAAATAATTAACATGACACAATGATTGCAATTGTGTTTTTCCATTGTGTTCAACGTTTCCATTTTTTCTCTCCCTCTTCCCTTTCAACTCCAACAACCATTGATGATTCATTGGTTGTTTGCATCGACTGTCGTATTTGACAATCTAGCATTCTTCATAACCCAAGGAACTATGCTCTGACTTGCAATACTCAATGGGACAGTTCAAAATCGATTTCAACAATCATCGATTGTTAACAAAATGCTCAATGGTCACCATGGTGCTCGAGCATTCCTCTTCAGAATTGTTTCAAGTATAGGCTTTAAAAAAACTAATATAAATTGACACTCGATATACTCTCTATAGCCTACGATGGTTGAGACCATGAAATGCCGATGGTTCATGAAGTCATCGATTAATCTGAACTTAATTTTTAAAAACTTGTTTCAAAATATTTTTCCACGTTATTCATGCATCATGATTCAAATTAAGAAATTACTATAGGGACGAAGGAAGAATATAAGTTTAACGGTAACATAAATTAGGTTGAAAAAATTATAAATATAATTTTTAAAAAAATGTATTTGTCTTCTCTATTCTATCCAAATTAATCAACTTAGATCTTATATTAAGTGTTGACAAAAAAAGATCTTATATTAAGAATTGGAAGGAGTATTAAAAAATTAGTTGGACCTTAATTTTACATTATGATTCAGATTTTTTTAATTCAGAGAACCTTGTCTTCTCTAGCATTGCCCACGCATCTGAAATGAGGGAGCAAAGAGACATTGGACAATGGAGCTACTTGCATACCTAAGTGCAAGAAAAAAGAAGTGGTGCGATAAAGTAAGGGCCAAGGTGACATTTGTGTTAATACTGGCTGTCACCTAAGAGGGGGTGAATTGGGTGACAGAATAAAATTTGAAAAATTCTTTTCTTGTCAAAATCATAGTTGAAGTGATAAGTAGTGCTCTTAAAGATCTTCTTCACTAGTTAAGGATAGCACATTGAAACATGAAAAGCATAATAAAATATGTAAATTTGTTATGCTGGAAATATGATGAGAGTTAAGGGAAGAGAGAATGTAAACAAAGATTTATCTTGGTTTGGTCTATCCCTTTGGCCTACATACAGTCCCCGAGCTCCAACTGAGATTTTAAATCCACTACCTTCTTGTTTAAATTGGGCACAAGAGAAGCCTTTACAATCCCACAAGTTTAGCTGGGCACTTGTGAAGCCTTTACTCCCTCAAGTTTAATCTAGGCACTTGAGAACCACTCCCCCTTACAGCTTGTAAGATTGCACCCTCTCTTAAGATCCCACTATCTTAAGAGAAATCTCACTTTAAGTCTAATCACGTGTAATGGCACTCAAGAGCCAGTTTGAATCTTGAGGGATTAGTAAAACCCAACTGAAGGTTGGAGAACTGGACATAAGCCAAAATTTTAGGCTGAACCAGTATAAGCTTTGTGTCTCAAGTGATTGAATTTTTAGTTAGCACAATTCACCCCCCTCTTGTGCATTCCTGCCAATTACATAATGTGTTAGAAATTCTTAACCAAATTACTGTGCACAATAATAATGTCACGCACGACTGTATGATAAGGAGCACCCCAAGGTAAATTGGCCTAAATTTAGTTTGAATTTGAATACTCGTCAGTGCGTAAGATTCACAACAAGCTACCCCAAACGTTATCAAAACAAAAAATAAGAACAGTGGCTTCCTCCTCCTCCTCCTCCTCCTCTCCTTCTTTTTTCGAGGGTTGGGTTTGTTCTAAGTGTTTTAATCAAATTTGAGTTGAGTTTACAGACTTCCAACAATCAAGTTACGATATCCATTACCCAAATTAATGATGAAATAAAGGAAGCCATAGCCACAAGTATGATCTATCCAAGAGATAGATCCCATTAGCTCTACGTTCTCTCAAAGTGTTACATTTGGTGAGATTTGAATTTTCAGGTCTTCAATCTACTGCTAACTTCCTTATTGGTTGTTGTAACATCCTGAAAAATTAATTCAAGGTTTAATGATTTTATTTAGGATTTTAATAATTATTTTTAGAAATTATGGCTATCTTATTTAAATTGAGGCTTGTTAGGAACTTCTAGGTTTAGTATTTTTCCTTAATTTAAGAAACATAATTAATTATTTAATTGAATTAAAGGATATCATTTAAACTTTTGAAATTTAAATTGATATTCAGGATTTAATTTGGATTTGAGGTTTAATTTGGATAAGAGAATTTAAATTGAATATGAGGATTTTAAGGAGGTTAGTTGGAGAGATTTAAGTGAAAGGGAAATTTCTATTTGAATTAAGATTTATTAATAAGGATTTATTTCACAGAATAAGAAGGATGAAGATAATTAGGAGCTTGTGTTAATAATTTAAATGAAATATGAAAATAGATAAGTTAGAAGACATTCTTGCCCTTATGAAATAATGTATATATATATTTAGATAAAGACCAAAGCATAAGTAATTATTTAAATTTTAGGAAAATTACTAAATTAATTATAATTGAGTGTTTTAGTATCTTAAATAAATATGTGTATATATGGATCTACATATATATATATATATATTAAATATATAGTAGAACTAGGTGGGATACTAAATTAATTGTAACTAAGTGTTTTAATATTTTAAATAAATATATGTGTATGTTTGTGTATATATAAAATAAGTATATGTATATATATAGGGGCATCTTTTATGAAAAGAAAATAAAAAAAACAATAATATATATATATACATATACACGCACATAATGCGTGTATATATACACACCCACCAATTGGTGGGTGCCACATGGGTTCACCATGTGAACCCGGGGGAGGCGTGAATATACACCCTCCCCACGTCATTTTTTTATATAATATATATATATATTTGTAATCTCCTAGTGGTGGCTGTGTGTATATATATACTGCACACCCTTCTCTTCTCGAGAGAGCGCCACAACTTCATTGCTTTGCGTACAGTGCCGACGTGAGTGAGAGTAAAAGAAATAGGGAGAGACTTAGGCTAGAGTCTCAGGGTGTGGAAGAGTGAGAGCTTATATTTGTTTCTTATTAAGACTGATTCGAATGAAATAGCACGAGGGGGGAACTACACTGTTGTAAAATCAGTGCAATCTGCAGGTAACTGCTTCTGCTTGTTTGTGTGTGTGTGTGGGTTAGTGAGTATTTGAAACTTATAATTTTGTAATTGGCTATAGTCTCGATGAACATGAATTTTGAAAGCTTATTTTATAGCATAACCTGTTTAGTGGAGTATATATTTTGAACTAGCATGAAGATGTGTATTGTCATGTTTGAAACGATATTATACATTAAAGGTTCTTGCATGATTAGATTTTAAAGAATTACTGGATTGGCCTTGAGCCTTATATTTGTTGGTGCTGCATACAATTGTGATATGATTGTGGTGATTGTGTATGTAATACCGGTTAATTAAATAAAATGCCATCGCGCGATGAGGTTCCTTGTTGGCCCACAAGGACTAATAGAAAATAAAGACGATAATGGGGAGAACGCCCCCGGTCTCAGGCGAGGGTTGTGAGTCCCTACTGGACCGTAATATGATACCGGTGATTTTTGTGACACGCTGTGATTTATGATTTTGGTATTATTTTATGTGAATGACATTTGAGAAACTATTGCATACTGATTGATGATTGAGAAGGTTTGGAAAGGGATATTGTATATTATTATACATTTATTTGGTATTTGTCATATGATTTAATCCTATATATATTAATACTCCACTGAACACCTTGCTAGCACACACCGCACGTAGGCGAGTAGTTAGTGGTTACCTGGGTCTACCCCACTTTTATCTCACTTTCGCAGGTCCGAGTCACGGAGTAGACGGTCAAGGGAAGGATCCGGGAGCTTCTCACTGATATAGTGAGTTCCTCTGGGCCGTTAGGACAAGGGTTATTGCCACACTTAGGCTCATGCATTTTTATGCTTCCGCTTTGATTTAGCATTATTGTCTCTTAGATTTGATTTGCAATTTCCTTATATATCATTCTATAGGTGCACTTATCTGTATTAGTCCTACTGCATTGTAATTAGGTTGTTTTAAATATCCATGTTAGGCAAATCCTTATCTAACATGGATTAACTATTTTATAAGTATTTACGATTTTAAATATCCATGTTAGCTTCATAATTTTAGAAAGTTATTTTTCTAACATGGATATATTTGATTTATAAGTGTTGTTTTATTATCCATGTTAGCTTATTCTAATTAGTTAAATTATTTTCAAACATGAGTTACTTGTATAACGTTAAATTCTTTTCTAACTATGATAGGCTCATTTTATTATTTTGGAAGTTCATTTTCTATCATAGTTAGACCGTGAAAATTGTTTTATTAAAAATATTTATGAAAATTCTTTTCTAACTATGATAGGCGCATTTTATTATTTTGGAAATTCCTTTTCTATCATAGTTAGACCGTGGAAATTGTTTTATTAAAAATATTTATGAAAATTCTTTTCTAACTATGTTAGTCATTTAAAATAAGAAAAATCCTTTTTTCTAACATAGTTAGCTGCTAAAATGGTTTTGAGGTCGGTTAATGGCGACTTAAAATGTTTTTAAGGAAGCAATTGTTACATTTGGTATCAGTTTCATGGTCTCAGACCTGGAGGTGCTTTGCACGTGTTTCTTGATATATTTGGTCATGCATTGCACTTGTATTAGTGTATTGTGGCAATACATTCCTGATCCTTTCCCTAATTTAGGCTTTGTTTTTGTTTGTTAATTCTTATAGGTGTAACTTCCATCCGTAGGTGGGTGGGAGAGTATACCTCATACTATTTAGTTCTTATTGATTATATATTCATTGCCATATTGTCATATGGAGTATCTTTCGTCCTGTGGTGGGGATGGAGGATAGTAAGGTCAATGAGGTTCTATTTGAAAGATGGAACAGTATGATTGATGAACAGTAATTGCTCTATATAATGATTAGAATTGGTGGGCCAATGTTTTGAGGATATGAAAGGTAAATTAAATGATCAATTTCTCTGTCTTGTATAAATGCCAGATGGTATAAGAAATAAAAGGTAGGTAAGTTGGGTGAATTGAGTTCAGTTTAGAATTAGAAAGTATGTCCAAGTTAAGTGCATAAATGTTCATGATTGCCTATTTAAGATTAGGAGAGTGGGTACATTGAAAAGAATTGAGAACTTTCTGGAAACTAATTAGTTTTGGTCTAACAAGATAAAGAATAATGACTGTTAAATTCTTACAGTTTTGATGGGAAAGTTGAATGGAGTTATATGGTTTGAGTATGGCTATTTGGAATATGCTTATACCTCTAAGTATGAGGATTTGGTTAAGTTTTGAATATTTAAAGCTAAAGTTTGTTAGGGTTTTGATTACTTGAGGACTTTCAATAATTTGACAACTACATTAGTTTCAATGGTGCTTAAAATGGGTTCTCTTTAGTTTGACTTGTTGAGGTTGACTTAGAAGGGTGTTTAGAGAGATTCAAAGTTATGAATAGGATTTGGAATGGATTCTGAGAACTGAAAGGAATTTGAGGTTTCTTGGTTTCTTTAGACACATCATTGCTAAAAGAAAAATTGTATTGGCTAAGATCATTAGAAAGTGAGATGGAAGAAATTAGGGAATTAGGGCATGACCGTTTAGATTTAATTTGACTAAAATTTTATTGAATTGGGATTCGATTGTGATTTTAAGGATTTGAAAATATTATAGTAGTCATGAAGCAATGGTTGTTAAGTTGATAACCTTACCCAAGTGTGAAGTAGGGAATCTTGTGTTTTGGGTTAAACTTGATTAAGGACGATTGATTGATATTATATGGTGATTTTAAATTATTTGAATATAATATGTTGACAATGAGGTGATGATTGTTGGACATGGATGGTTTGATAGGCTCGCAAGCGGGGAATAATATGGTTAAGTTGGATAATTATAAAGAGTTAGTTAAATTGATTTAGTGTTCATCATGAAACTTTGGAAGTGATAAAAGTCTCTTTTTTTATATATATACATATACAAGTAGCAGATTTTAAAATTTTAAATGAATCATTTTGTCTCAACAGATGTTTAGGAGCAATTTTGCACTACTGAATATGTTTTAAGTGTTGGTGTACTTAAAAAAAAAATAATCAATTCCTTTATTTGTTAATTGATTTTGCCCCTTTGAAAAAAAAATAGATATTTTATTGTCCTTATTAATTTTTTTTGACCTTATTATTTTAAATTTAATTTGAAAGTATTGTTCTCATTCCATGGATTACTACAAAAATAGAAACAATTATTTCTATTGTTTAGTATTTTATATTTTAAATATTTTATTTTGAATTATGAGTTTGTAACATATTTTGCTTGAAATTGCGATCATATTCTATTTTTTATTATTTAAGCAGTCATCATTCTTCCTACTATATATTTAAGCTTATTGTCTCTTTACTCTAGTAGTAGATGCTCTAACTGAGCCTATAGAAGAAGAGGTTCCTAAGTGCATGCTTTTTGCTGATGATATAGTCCTTCTGGCCGAATCAAGAGAGGAGATTAATGATAAATTAGAAATATGGAGAAACACGCTGGAGTCGAAGGGTTTCCGTTTAAGTAGGAGTAAGACAGAATATATGCATTGCAATTTTGCAAATAGACAACTTAGAGGTGATTTGGAGGTTAAACTGGGAGAGCAAACAATCCCTCAAGTAACGAAGTTTAGGTATTTGGGATCAATTATAAGACAAGATGGTGAGATTGATGACGATGTCAATCATAGAATTCAAGCTGGGTGGTGTAAATGGAGGAAAGCTACTGGAGTTCTCTGCGATAGAAAAGTACCCCATAAGGTAAAAGGGAAGTTTTATCGCACTGCTATAAGACCGGCAGTATTATATGGTAGTGAATGCTAGGCTTTGAAGGGTCAACAAGAACATAAGATGGGGGTAGCTGAAATGAGGATGTTGAGATGGATGTGTGGTCACACAAGAAAGGATAAGATCCGGAATGATCATATACGCGAACGAGTTGGAGTGGCACCTATCAGTGAGAAAATGGTAGAAAATCGTTTGAGGTGGTTTGGACATGTACAAAGGAGGCCATTAGATGCGCCAGTAAGGAGGGTAGAGCAAACAGTCTGGAGTCCGATTAAGAGAGGAAGAGGGAGACCGAGGCTTACACTTAATGAAGTTGTAGAGCGCGATCTTTTAATAAATAATATATCTAAAGATTTGGTTACCGATAGAGCACAATGGCGTCGTGCGATCCATGTAGCCGACCCCACTTAGTGGGATATGGCTTTGTTGTTGTTGTTGTTGTTGTTGTTGTCTCTTTACTCTAAAATTGTTTTGAAAATAGAATTTTTTTTATGGAAATTAGATTTTTCTTTTTCCAATATTTTTTATGTAGATCCACCTTTTTTTTATTATTTTATTTGAAAGTAAATAGTTTGATTAGTCATTAAATATTTTTAAAACTTTCATTGAAAATTCTTATTTGATTGATGATGATTATTAGTTTGTTTAAAAATATACATTTTTGTTGACAAAAAAAAATCCAGTTTTAAAACTAAATATTTTTTTTAGTTACTGGTTCTCTCTTGAACGTTATTATCATATGTTTGGAAGATATTAAAGTTACAATTTTTTTTATCTTTTATTTTAATAATATTTTCAGCATTAAATTTACAAATATTTTGATTATATTCTACTTTTTTTAAAAAAAAAATGCAATAATCCTTCTTATCTTTTTAAAATTCAATATCTTTTTACTTTAAACTTGTTTTGAATATGGAATTTTTCTCCATATCAGAAAATTTATATCACTGAAGTTTTTTTTTTTTAAAAAAAAACATTTTAATGTGTTGGATGTATTTTCATGAATAAATTAACATTACCATCATTCCTTTATTTGTTGCCTCTTTTTACCTTTTAAAAATATATATATATATATATATATTTTTAAATTTGATTTGAAAGTGAATCTTTTATAATTAAGTATTTATTATTGAAACTTTTTCCAGCTTTATAAGATTCATTATTTTATTATTTTAAATTTAAATTTTGTTGTTTTGAAAATCTATTATTTGATTGCTAACTAATATTTTAATGAATTCAATTTTCATCATCTTATTTTTACTATTCAATATTGATCACTTTTTTTTTCATTTGATCATCAATTTTAAAGCCACTCGTATTATTTTTCTAGCTACTAGTTACTTCTTGAACCTTAATTTTTTTTTTCTATTGATTTTATCATTTGAGTTTGATTTGAAAAATTCTTAATGATAGTTAAGGAGTTAGAACAGGGGTATATGACTGGAAAAAAAAATTGATAGATAATTGAGACTAGGTGTTAAATGTAATATTGGTTAATATTTTTGGATGTACAATATTCGTTGTAAGTATCAGAATCAAAGATACAAGGTGTGATAAGGATGATTGAGGTGCTATTGGTTTTAGGAGTGAATCATGAAAGTTTTAGTGTGCTATTTAGATATGCGAGGTATTCACAGGTTATAGATTTGGGGTTTTTAAAGATGAATGGTTGATTTCTAAGTCAAATGTATCATACTCTAAGGAAATCAATCCAAGGATTTTGAGGCTGTTAGTAATATATATATATATATGTCTAGGGGATATCTGGTTCTATAGGTGGTAAAGTGAAACTTTTCTCTATTGAAATCAAGGAAATAAGAGATCAATGATGCAACAAAATATGATGTTTTGAGGATTCTAATGACACAATTTTGGGTTATCAATCATAGTAAGGGGATGCTTACGTTTTAATAGAGGTTAAGTAACCTAAAGAGGAAGTTGTGGTAGCAAAATTGGAAAATAATTTAATAAGTTTAAGTGATTTTTCATAGTGATGGTATGTTTCTATCTTAATTTATGGGTGATATGATCGGGTAACTATAGGGAATGATCCATTTGATGAAAAATAAAGATCATTGGTGGCTTGAAAATTTAAAATAGCCTAAGCAAAGAAATGCTAGGGAATATTATTTTAGTTAGATTTTGGATTCTCTTGATCGATAAGAGTTCTAGCGGGAAATACCAAATAGGCGAAAATTATTTTAGAGCACTGTATGTTGTAAAATTCGTTAGGGATGCGGTGTGATTCAGTGAATTTTGGGGGCAAAATTCCTTAAAGGTGGGGAGAGTTGTAACATCCTGAAAAATTAATTCAAGGTTTAATGATTTTATTTAGGATTTTAATAATTATTTTTAGAAATTATGGCTATCTTATTTAAATTGAGGCTTGTTAGGAACTTCTAGGTTTAGTATTTTTCCTTAATTTAAGAAACATAATTAATTATTTAATTGAATTAAAGGATATCATTTAAACTTTTGAAATTTAAATTGATATTCAGGATTTAATTTGGATTTGAGGTTTAATTTGGATAAGAGAATTTAAATTGAATATGAGGATTTTAAGGAGGTTAGTTGGAGAGATTTAAGTGAAAGGGAAATTTCTATTTGAATTAAGATTTATTAATAAGGATTTATTTCACAGAATAAGAAGGATGAAGATAATTAGGAGTTTGTGTTAATAATTTAAATGAAATATGAAAATAGATAAGTTAGAAGACATTCTTGCCCTTATGAAATAATGTATATATATATTTAGATAAAGACCAAAGCATAAGTAATTATTTAAATTTTAGGAAAATTACTAAATTAATTATAATTGAGTGTTTTAGTATCTTAAATAAATATGTGTATATATGGATCTACATATATATATATATATTAAATATATAGTAGAACTAGGTGGGATACTAAATTAATTGTAACTAAGTGTTTTAATATTTTAAATAAATATATGTGTATGTTTGTGTATATATAAAATAAGTATATGTATATATATAGGGGCATCTTTTATGAAAAGAAAATAAAAAAAAACAATAATATAAATATATATATATACATATACACGCACATAATGCGTGTATATATACACACCCACCAATTGGTGGGTGCCACATGGGTTCACCATGTGAACCCGAGGGAGGCGTGAATATACACCCTCCCCACGTCATTTTTTTATATAATATATATATATATATATATTTGTAATCTCCTAGTGGTGGCTGTGTGTATATATATACTGCACACCCTTCTCTTCTCGAGAGAGCGCCGCAACTTCATTGCTTTGCGTACAGTGCCGACGTGAGTGAGAGTAAAAGAAATAGGGAGAGACTTAGGCTAGAGTCTCAGGGCGTGGAAGAGTGAGAGCTTATATTTGTTTCTTATTAAGACTGATTCGAATGAAATAGCACGAGGGGGGAACTACACTGTTGTAAAATCAGTGCAATCTGCAGGTAACTGCTTCTGCTTGTTTGTGTGTGTGTTGTTAGAATAATAGGTTTTGATGATAACCAAACATATCTTAGGCATAAGGTAAGTGAGTGATAAGTGTTTGGAATGATATGTCTTAGGTATGCATAGATAGCCCATTTGATCAGAGATAGATTCCAAGTCAAGTCATTTTGTCTAATCGATTAGAGTTCAGTCTAAGTTGTCGCCTAATCGATTAGAGACCCCTGTAATCGATGAGAGATCTTAGCCTTTCGATTAGGAGAAATTGATGTAATCGATTAGGCTCGCCTGATCGATTAGAGGACCATTGCCTAATCGATCAGAGTCTTATAATCGATCAGAGAAGTTGGTATGTGTAATCGATCAGAGCCATGTAATCGATTAGAAGAGTTGTGAGTGATCTGAATGTAATCGATCAGAGGTAAGTAATCGATTAGAGGAAGTTTAAGTGTAATCGATTAGTCTTGCTTAATCGATCAGGCGTCCCTGTAATCGATTAGGCACATGAATTTCTAATCTATTGTTGAGTGATGCAGGTTCTAATCTATACATAATCGATATGTAATCGATCAGCCACCAAGTCCTGTAATCGATCAGAGGCTGTAATCTGAGTGGCGATGGGAATTATTCAAAATCAATGGCTAAAGCTATTTTAGGCTTTCCAAGTACAGAGTGCTCAGACCTACTTAAGGAAGTTTACGTTGGACACAAAATCTGAGCAATATAGCCGTTGGAACTCACCTACTTCCTCCAGCGATAGATAAAGAAAGATGAACAAAAAGCAAAGGAAGTACAATGGAGTAAATGCAACACAGGCTACATTCTCAACACTCCTCATCCGATTAAGATCTCTCTCTCTCTCTGAACAACTCTCAACGGTCATATTTATTACACAAGCTTCAGAGTGAAGAGTATAAAAGCATTGAGAAGCAGTTGGTTGAACACAATTGATTACTTCATTAAAGATCTTGTATCTACTGCATTCAATTCTCTCAACAATCACTGCTCTCAAATTCTTAAGTGTGTAACACAATCCGTTCAATTGAGTGAACAATTTCTCTACACTTGAATTTATTATCCGAGTAAGGATTACTCTTAAGATAGTGGGATCTTAAGAGTAGGGTGTAATCTTACAAAGTGTAAGGGGGAGTGATTAGTAAGGAGGTGAGCTCTTGCTGTCACTTGTAAAGGCTGTCAAGAGCCCGTTTAAATCTTGAAAAGCTAGTGGAACCCAACTGCCAAGTTGGAGAACTGGACGTAGGCCAAAAGTTGGGCTGAACCAGTATAAACTGTATTGTTCATTAAAGTTTTTTTTTTTTTTTAAAACACAATTCACCCCCCCCTCTTGTGCATTTCCTGCCTGTTTCATTTGGTATCAGAGCCAGGTCTTCTCAGATTCATCTGATCCCACGATCAGGAGAAGCAAAGATCTATCATGGCAGGATATGAGAATGTTCTCCCTGAAGGCAGTTCAATCAACAAACCTCCTGGATTCAATGGTGAGCATTATACCTTCTGGAAGATGAAGATGAAGGTTTTCATCAAATCATCAGGTTATGATCTCTGGAGGATAGTTGAAGAAGGAGACATCGTTCCTATGAAAACAGAAAATGGAGTTCAAGTGCCTAAACTCCCTCAGGAATTAACGAGTGATGACAAGGATGATCTGGAACTCAATAGCAAGGCAGTCTTGATTCTTCAAAATGCCCTAAGTCAAAAAGAATATTTCAGGGTTTGTCATCTAGAGACAGCAAAAGAAATGTGGGATGCCCTAGCAGTTGCTCATGAAGGGACCAGTGGAGTAAAAACTAGAAGAGTGGAACAACTTATCACTCACTTTCATTTGTTCAAAATGGAAGAAGGGGAACCAATAAGGGACCTGGAAATTAGATTCACTCATCTGATCAACAATCTCACAGCTCTTGGAAGGAGGATCTCTGAGGCAGAACAAGTCTCCAAAATCTTAAAGATTCTAACTCCTGAATGGCAGATGAAGGCTACTGCAATCCAAGAAATGAGAGGAGAATCTATGAGCTCTATCACTTCTCTGTTTGGAAGCCTGGCTGAATATGAAACAACCATCAAGGTTCAAAGAGAGCTCTATGGAGATAAAAAGAAAAAGAATCTGGCACTAACTGTCTCTGCAAAGGATGATGAGGATGAGGAAGAAGATGAAGAACTGGACGATGATGAAATGGCCTTTATGGTCAGAAAGTTTAGGAAATTCTTCAGAAATAAAGGAAGATTCCAGAGAGGTGGCTCAAGCAACTTCAGAAAAGATTCACTGAAAAATGTCCCTGTATGCTATGAATGTAAGAAGCCTGGACACTTCAAAGCAGAATGTCCAAGCCTCCAAAGATTCAAGGAGAAGGAGAAAAAGAAAGAAAAATTTCAAGGCAAAAAGAAAGCCTATGTTTCGTCTATATGGGGGGACAGCTCTGATGAGGAAGCCAGTGAAGCAGAGGAAGCTGCCAACCTGTGTCTAGTAGCACGAGAAGAATCTTCCAATAATGAGGTATATCCTGATGATCTATCTTTCCAAGAACTTCAAGATGCATATGATGACATACATATTGAATTTGAAAAATTGGCAAAGGAAGTTTCTGCTTTAAGAAAGAAAAACAAAGTTCTTGAAAAGAAAGCTGATAATTTTGATTGTGAAAAATGTAAACTGAATTCTGAAAAGTTTTCTCAAGAAACTTCTGATTGCAAAAACTGTGAAAACCTTGTGAAAGAAAATGAGAAGATTTCTGGAATTTTAAAGAAATTTACTAAGAGCACAGAAATTCTTGATGTCATGTTAATGAATCAAAAAGCATATAGAGACAAAACTGGTATTGGTTATGATTCATTCTCTAAGAACATGAAAGGAAATAAGTCTGTGTCTAAAGAGAAATCGTACTGGAAATTTTTCAGAAAAGCTTCAGATTATTCATCACCTTTCTCGTTTTGCAATTACTGTAATAGAAAGGGTCATTCTGAATCAACCTGTTATCCCAAGAAACATGGTATGTCTGGACACTATAAATGGGTCCCCAAAGGGACACATCAGCCTAAAGTCTATACAGACCAAAGGCAGCAAGCTAATCCCAAAGGACCCAAGAAAATTTGGGTACCTAAATCTGCTTAGTCTGTGCAGGTTTGTCTCAAAGCATCCAACAAAAATAGCAAGTGGTATATAGATAGTGGATGCTCGAGGCACATGACAGGAGATAAAGAGAAACTAGACAATCTAATCCTGAAGGATGGGGCCAAGGTTAGCTTTGGTGGAAATCAGTCTGGCAAAATTACTGGAAAAGGAGATATTGGTCCAGTTAAAGATATCTATCTTGTGGAAGGTCTCTGCCACAACTTGCTGAGTGTCAGTCAAAGTACTGACAAAGGTAATTGGGTGATTTTTGATTCAAATGAATGCTTCATTGTGGATAAGAAAGAATTGGCTATAGACAAATCAAATATGAAATATAGATTGAAAGCCAACAGGAATGGAAATTTGTATGAAGTAGATTTGAATCATCAACTCTCTGAAAAGTGTTTTATTAGCAATTCTGATAACTGTTGGCTATGGCATAAAAGATTGGCTCATGTTAACATGTCTCATCTAGAAAAGCTAATTAAAAGGGATTTGGTTATTGGGATTCCAAATATGAAAGTTAAATCTGATTTAGTGTGTGAAGCATGCCAAAAGGGGAAACAAACAAAGTCTTCTTTTAAACCTAAGAAGGAAGTCACCACAACTAGACCTTTGGAACTAATCCATATGGACCTAGTTGGACCAGCAAGAGTGAAGAGTCTAGGAGGAAGCCTGTACACCCTTGTGATTGTGGATGACTATTCTAGGTTCACTTGGACTATGTTTCTTTCCTCCAAAAATGAAACCTTTGATGCCTTTTATGTGTTTGCTAAGAAAGTGCAGAATGAAAAAGACAAGAAAATCAGCTCAATCAGGACTGATCATGGAGGAGAGTTCGAGAACCAAGATTTTCTAGAGCTTTGCAAAGAAAATGGAATCAATCATAATTTCTCAGCTCCTAGAACTCCTCAACAGAATGGAGTAGTTGAAAGAAAGAATAGGGTACTCACTGAGATGGCCAGAACAATGCTGAATGGAAAAGAAGTATCTCAGGTATTCTGGGCAGATGCAATGAATACTGCATGTTATATATCAAACAGAGCCTACATTCCGAAGGGAATGGATAAAACTCCATACGAGCTTTACAAAGGAAGAAAGCCAAATGTAAGCCATCTTAAGGTATTTGGTTCAAAATGTTTCATCCACAATAATGGGAAGGTAAATTTAGGTAAATTCGATCCCAAGTCTGACTCTGGAATTTTCATTGGTTATTCTAGTAGAAGTAAGGCTTATAGAGTTTTCAACAAAAGAACTTCTACTGTTGAAGAGTCAGTTCATGTAGTCTTTGATGAAACTGATTCTGAACAGAATATTTCTTTAGAAGATGAATCAGCCTTTCAAAAGAAAGTTAAAAATTCTACTCAGTCATTAACTCCACCAGATGAGTCTCATGAAGAGAGACAAGAAGATGATCCACATGATGCACCAGCTGGACCATCAGCATGGAAACATCACAGGGATCATCCACCTGAGCAAATCATTGGTGAGGTTAATGAAGGAGTTAGAACCAGGCATCAAACTCAAAATGCAATACATTTCTCTGCATTTATTTCTGAAATTGAACCTACTTGCATTGAAGAAGCTTTAGAAGATTGTGATTGGATAACTGCAATGCAAGAAGAACTCAATCAATTTGAAAGAAGTCAAGTTTGGGATTTAGTTCCAAGGCCCTCAAATTATCCTATTATTGGAACTAAATGGGTTTTCAAAAACAAACTTGATGAATATGGGACTGTTGTCAGAAATAAAGCAAGACTTGTGGCTAAAGGATATAACCAAGAAGAAGGTATTGATTATGAGGAGACTTTTGCTCCAGTTGCAAGATTGGAAGCAATAAGACTGTTATTAGCCTTTGCATCCCTCAAAAATTTTAAACTTTATCAAATGGATGTAAAAAGTGCCTTTCTTAATGGTTATATCATGGAAGAAGTATATGTTGAACAACCTCCTGGTTTTGAAATTGCCACTAAACCAGATCATGTTTATAAACTTAAAAAGGCCTTATATGGACTTAAACAGGCACCAAGAGCCTGGTATGAAAGGTTGAGCAATTTTCTGTTAGAAAAAGGTTTTTCAAGAGGAAAAGTTGATACCACTCTATTTATTTTACACAAAAAGAAAAGCATGCTTGTTGTACAAATTTATGTAGATGACATTATTTTTGGTGCTACTGATGGATCTCTCTGTGAGGAATTTTCAAAGATTATGCAGGGAGAATTCGAGATGTCAATGATGGGGGAACTCAACTTCTTTCTAGGTCTTCAGATTAAACAAAGAAAGGATGGAATTTTCATTTCTCAATCAAAGTATGTGAAGGAAATCTTGAAGAAATTTGGAATGGATTTATCAAAGGAAGAAGATACTCCTATGAGCTCCTCAGTGGTGATGGATGCTGATGTAGAAGGGAAGGACTTCAATAAATCAACATATAGAGGTCTAATTGGCTCCCTCTTATATCTAACTGCTAGCAGACCAGATATTCAATTCAGTGTAGGAGTATGTGCCAGATATCAAGCTAATCCTAAAGAAATGCATCACACATGTGTTAAGAGAATCTTGAGGTATCTGGTGGGAACTCAGGAGCTGGGGCTGTGGTATCCAAAAGGAACTCAGGAATATTTAATGGCTTACTCAGACTCAGATCATGCTGGGTACAAAACTGATAGAAAGAGTACCAGTGGTCAATGTGCATATCTTGGGGGATCCTTAGTCTCTTGGGCAAGCAAGAAACAAACATGTGTTTCTCTATCCTCTACTGAAGCTGAGTATATTGCTGTTGCAACCTGTTGTACTCAAGTTCTATGGCTCAAGCATCAATTGAGGGATCTAGGTATGGAGTTTCCAGAAGTTCCAATCCTCTGTGACAATACAAGCACTATTAGTCTAGCCAAAAATCCTGTACATCACACAAGAACAAAGCACATTGATGTAAGGCATCATTTCATCAGAGATCATGTGCAAAAGAAGGATGTCAGAGTGGAATTTATCTCAACACACTTGCAGCTGGCTGACATTTTCACCAAACCTCTAGCAACTGAGCCATTTATGTTTATCAGAAGAGAATTGGGAATGGTAAATCCCAATGAATTGTAAGTTATTTTAGTTATCAAAATTATTTCAATCTAAGGATGTTTTGATGATATTATACTAACTTAGGCATCGGAGTGTCAGATCAAAATTTATGCAGGACTTAGAGGCTCAGAATAGAAAATCCATCGCCTAATCGATCAGGTAAGCCTGATCGATCACAGGACACTCCCTGTAATCGATTAAGCATCGATTAGGCTGAAATGAAGCATCGATTAGGGAAAGGCGCATAATCGATCAGAACTGTCTGATCGATCACAAGGAAGGAGTAATCGATTGGGCATCGATTACTCAGCGTGGACCTATCGATCACAACAACCCCTAATCGATTGGGCGCATCTCATCAATCAGAGACAACACTCTGTAATCGATTACGCGACATCTGTAATCGATTAGGCGTCAACGGTAACATTTGTAACGTACATTTTATCTGACAGTTACTTACTTTTCTAAGCACACCCACTCTTATAAACTTGACATATGTAACTGTAGCATCATTTCGCACTCTATTGCATTTTGTTTCTTCTTCATCTCCTCATCCTTCATCAAATCTTAACGTTCGAATCATCAAATCTCTCTGTAACCATCGTAACTGTACCCACTACTCGAATCATCATCAGCCATAACTCTCCCTCACCAGTTACAACCCTTCGAATCACCAATCATAATCCTTGAGCCCTCTACATAAACTCTTCCCATGGCACCCAAAATGCGTATTCCAAAGAACATCAAAGCCCAAGTCGTTTCTGATACAGTACCATTACCTGAAGGAGATCCTGCATTGACCTATAGACCTTCATCACCCCCTTCAAATCCACCACCCTCCACCTCTCAACCAACCTCTCAAATGGCCAAAACTCGTGGTACTTCATCCAAGTCTCCAGCCAAAAGCCCTTCCACAGTCAGAGTCAGAGAACTCATTTCTGGTGACACAATGGTTCCCATTGACTCCTCCTATGCCCAAGGTCCTATTGAAGATGCCTCAGAGGATATTCAGAAAAGGTCCATACAGCAAAGATGTGGGTTTGTGGATATTGAGTATCTTGACAAAAATGGCTATCCTGTCAAAGAATGGCTGCAACCTTATGCGACATGGCTGGGCATTAAAAATCATTATAATGAGCGAGTCATAAAGGCCTTCTACTCAAACTTGAAGATTTCTGTTACGGAAGCAGAAGGCAAAACCTCAGATATCAAGATTTCTTCTCAAGTCAGGGGTAAGAAGTTTTCTTTCACTTGGAAGGATTTGAACAAGTGGCTTCACATGGATGGGATTAATATGGCAGAGTACAACACATGGCAAACAAGGGAAAAGTTTTCTGATGAGCAACTCAGGCAGATTTATCAACCTACAAGTCCTATTGAGGGAAATCTCAAGCCTGTCCAATTACCTCCTGCCTACAGAGTTCTGCATTATGCTTACTCCAGGTGTATGGTCAACAAGGCTGGCAACTTCACACTTATCCTGGATATAAACAATCCTCTCTTGCCCATGCTGATCAACAAAATTCCAGAAGACAAAGTCTGTTAAGACTCCTCTGCCTTTTGCATCTCTTATTTCATTTATTCTGTGCAACAATCAAATTTTTTTGGTTGGAAGAAGAGCACAACAAGCAGCCTCCCAAGTGTGATCTGACCACTCTCAAGAAGATGGGGTTGCAACCTTTTGGGCAGAGTTCCATCCCCTCTAAGCCTCTACCAGATATTGAAATTGAAGAGGAACCCCCTACAGAAGAAGGACTTGAACCAGGGGAAATCCCTGGCCATCATCCTAATCAAGAGCCTCTGATTCAGGAAGAAGCAGCACCTGCTTCTCCTGCCAACTTTATTGATCAAGTGGTGGAAAGGGTCTCTGCCAGAATAGTAGAAGAAATGGCCCTCGAGCATCAAGCCATGGAGGACAGATTATTGCACAGATTGGTGGCAGCTCTCAATGATTCAGTTGTCAAGTCTGTGAAGGAAAGCACCATGACCATCTTCAATGGGTATGATGCTGTGGTAAATATGCACAAGTTTTTACACAACAGACTTGCTGGACTGGAAGAGATTCTCAGGGAAAAGTATCAAGCCAATATTCCTGGCCCTCCTCTGTCACCCTTTGATGGTTATGCACCACATCAGGTATCACCCATTCATCACTCACCTTCACAATCTCATCCCTCTTCTCCACATCTCCACACTCAACCCTCTCCAAAAACCACTCCTCCTCCTTCCAAACCTTCCTCACCCTCACAGAAACCCTCCTCCAGTTCCTCAGATCATCCAGACTTCCCACCTTCTCCTATCCACATATTGACCCCTGCCTCTCATCCCACACCCTCTCAACCACACTCTCTTTCCCCTAAACCAGAAATAGCCAAAACTTATACCAGAAAAGGCAAAGCTCCTTCACTAGAAACCCCCCCTCCTTTTGATGATGCCAAAAAGGGGGAGAAGATATTCAGTGTGCCAACCCCTGGGGAAAGCAGCCAGGTTCAAGAAAAGGCTGTGGAAGCTGCCTCCATCCTCTCAGCTATAGCTTCTGAGATCCCTCAGATGTCTCAAGTTCCTGAGGATGTACCCATGAGTCAGACACTCGAGGAAATTCATGAGCTTGCAGAAGCCATTAAGCTAAGCATGGCAGAAGAAGAGGTTGTGGTAGAAGAAGCCACAGAGTCTGAAACTGAGGCCACTGTCAATATCCCTCCAGAAAATGCTGAAAATGTGATAGAAGAAAATCTGGGAATGGCCATGGTTTTGTATGAAGGGGAACCTAAACCCATTGACATTGATTTGGTGCCTCATTATCTTCATAAGGCAGATGTACTGCACCAGCAAGTGGAGGAACTAGAACAGACCTTGGCTGCAAGTCAGAAAGAAAGAGAAGACAGAGATACAGCTAGGGATTTGAGTCAGAAAATTCAAGAGAAAGAATCCCCTCAGCCTCTATTTCCAAAATGGGGAGTCAGAAAGACCTACACATATGGGGATCCAGTCAAGCCTGCTCAGAAGGACCCCATTCAGACTACTTCAGAATTTTTGAAGTCTGACAAGGAAGAAGAAGGCCCAGAGGCTCAGTCAAAACCTAAAAAGCAAAGGATCAAAATGACTGCCTCTAAGCCTGCACCTAGGGTTGCTCCTGCAACAAGAAAGAGCACCAGAGCAACCAAAGGAATTGTTATTGAAGAACCTAAGGTTGTCTCCAAGCCTGCAGCTAAGAGAAAGGCAGCACCAAAAGGGAAGGGAAAGGCAGCAAAGTCTCCTCAAAAGAAACAAAAGAGACCATCCCAATTGGATGTGCTTCTGTCCTTAGTGCCTCCTCCTCCTCCCAAGAAGAAGAAGGCTCCTGCTAAGAAGAAGAAGGAAGAAGTCGTTTTGGAATCTGAGTCTTCCTATGACTCTGGTCGAATTAGCAGTGAATCAGGGGACTATGATCTTGACACATCAAACTGGAAGGATGACACTGACTCTGACTAATCCATACTCCCTGCAACACCAAAAACCCTTTCACATGCATCATTCATATTTTGCTCATTTTATATTTTTTATATATTTAGTTCCATGCGTAAAGACAATGCCAGTATCCTTGTGATATCTGAATTATTGTTTCATATATATATATCAGTTGTCTGCTTGTTGATCTCTATATGTATTCTGTTATTGCAATTATTTCTAATGTTTTGTCATCATCAAAAAGGGGGAGAATGTTAGAATAATAGGTTTTGATGATAACCAAACATATCTTAGGCATAAGGTAAGTGAGTGATAAGTGTTTGGAATGATATGTCTTAGGTATGCATAGATAGCCCATTTGATCAGAGATAGATTCCAAGTCAAGTCATTTTGTCTAATCGATTAGAGTTCAGTCTAAGTTGTCGCCTAATCGATTAGAGACCCCTGTAATCGATGAGAGATCTTAGCCTTTCGATTAGGAGAAATTGATGTAATCGATTAGGCTCGCCTGATCGATTAGAGGACCATTGCCTAATCGATCAGAGTCTTATAATCGATCAGAGAAGTTGGTATGTGTAATCGATCAGAGCCATGTAATCGATTAGAAGAGTTGTGAGTGATCTGAATGTAATCGATCAGAGGTAAGTAATCGATTAGAGGAAGTTTAAGTGTAATCGATTAGTCTTGCTTAATCGATCAGGCGTCCCTGTAATCGATTAGGCACATGAATTTCTAATCTATTGTTGAGTGATGCAGGTTCTAATCTATACATAATCGATATGTAATCGATCAGCCACCAAGTCCTGTAATCGATCAGAGGCTGTAATCTGAGTGGCGATGGGAATTATTCAAAATCAATGGCTAAAGCTATTTTAGGCTTTCCAAGTACAGAGTGCTCAGACCTACTTAAGGAAGTTTACGTTGGACACAAAATCTGAGCAATATAGCCGTTGGAACTCACCTACTTCCTCCAGCGATAGATAAAGAAAGATGAACAAAAAGCAAAGGAAGTACAATGGAGTAAATGCAACACAGGCTACATTCTCAACACTCCTCATCCGATTAAGATCTCTCTCTCTCTCTGAACAACTCTCAACGGTCATATTTATTACACAAGCTTCAGAGTGAAGAGTATAAAAGCATTGAGAAGCAGTTGGTTGAACACAATTGATTACTTCATTAAAGATCTTGTATCTACTGCATTCAATTCTCTCAACAATCACTGCTCTCAAATTCTTAAGTGTGTAACACAATCCGTTCAATTGAGTGAACAATTTCTCTACACTTGAATTTATTATCCGAGTAAGGATTACTCTTAAGATAGTGGGATCTTAAGAGTAGGGTGTAATCTTACAAAGTGTAAGGGGGAGTGATTAGTAAGGAGGTGAGCTCTTGCTGTCACTTGTAAAGGCTGTCAAGAGCCCGTTTAAATCTTGAAAAGCTAGTGGAACCCAACTGCCAAGTTGGAGAACTGGACGTAGGCCAAAAGTTGGGCTGAACCAGTATAAACTGTATTGTTCATTAAAGTTTTTTTTTTTTTTTTAAAACACAATTCACCCCCCCTCTTGTGCATTTCCTGCCTGTTTCATGTGTGTGGGTTAGTGAGTATTTGAAACTTATAATTTTGTAATTGGCTATAGTCTCGATGAACATGAATTTTGAAAGCTTATTTTATAGCATAACCTGTTTAGTGGAGTATATATTTTGAACTAGCATGAAGATGTGTATTGTCATGTTTGAAACGATATTATACATTAAAGGTTCTTGCATGATTAGATTTTAAAGAATTACTGGATTGGCCTTGAGCCTTATATTTGTTGGTGCTGCATACAATTGTGATATGATTGTGGTGATTGTGTATGTAATACCGGTTAATTAAATAAAATGCCATCGCGCGATGAGGTTCCTTGTTGGCCCACAAGGACTAATAGAAAATAAAGACGATAATGGGGAGAACGCCCCCGGTCTCAGGCGAGGGTTGTGAGTCCCTACTGGACCGTAATATGATACCGGTGATTTTTGTGACACGCTGTGATTTATGATTTTGGTATTATTTTATGTGAATGACATTTGAGAAACTATTGCATACTGATTGATGATTGAGAAGGTTTGGAAAGGGATATTGGATATTATTATACATTTATTTGGTATTTGTCATATGATTTAATCCTATATATATTAATACTCCACTGAACACCTTGCTAGCACACACCGCACGTAGGCGAGTAGTTAGTGGTTACCTGGGTCTACCCCACTTTTATCTCACTTTCGCAGGTCCGAGTCACGGAGTAGACGGTCAAGGGAAGGATCCGGGAGCTTCTCACTGATATAGTGAGTTCCTCTGGGCCGTTAGGACAAGGGTTATTGCCACACTTAGGCTCATGCATTTTTATGCTTCCGCTTTGATTTAGCATTATTGTCTCTTAGATTTGATTTGCAATTTCCTTATATATCATTCTATAGGTGCACTTATCTGTATTAGTCCTACTGCATTGTAATTAGGTTGTTTTAAATATCCATGTTAGGCAAATCCTTATCTAACATGGATTAACTATTTTATAAGTATTTACGATTTTAAATATCCATGTTAGCTTCATAATTTTAGAAAGTTCTTTTTCTAATATGGATATATTTGATTTATAAGTGTTGTTTTATTATCCATGTTAGCTTATTCTAATTAGTTAAATTATTTTCAAACATGAGTTACTTGTATAACGTTAAATTCTTTTCTAACTATGATAGGCTCATTTTATTATTTTGGAAGTTCCTTTTCTATCATAGTTAGACCGTGAAAATTGTTTTATTAAAAATATTTATGAAAATTCTTTTCTAACTATGATAGGCGCATTTTATTATTTTGGAAATTCCTTTTCTATCATAGTTAGACCGTGGAAATTGTTTTATTAAAAATATTTATGAAAATTCTTTTCTAACTATGTTAGTCATTTAAAATAAGAAAAATCCTTTTTTCTAACATAGTTAGCTGCTAAAATGGTTTTGAGGTCGGTTAATGGCGACTTAAAATGTTTTTAAGGAAGCAATTGTTACAGTTGTCCTTCCTCATCTTCCAATGTTGCAGCTCATACATGGCAGTTGCAGGTGACGACCCGCCTTTTCCCAGAGCACCAACAAGCACCTGCTAGCATTCGGGAAGTCATCCCATATCCATATCTTTAGAAGTAATAATGAATGCCCAAGATGTAGTAGATTCTCTATCTTTGGAAGTTGATATGAATGCATAGCAGATGCTCAATCTCCATTGCTTAGAAATGAAGCTGAAGTAGAATATGAAACTGCCAATGTACAAATTGGCAATGAAGAAGACTGTACGGAAAATGCTAATGTTCCAACTGTTACTTATGCTGTAATCACTTCTGAACAAAAGACCACTGATGTTCCACTCCAGTTTTCTTGTCAAGATCAGTCAGTACTGAAAGATAATGTAGCAGTGGAAGTTAAATCAGTTGTACAGATGTGTGATGAAGAGGGAGATAATAAGAATAAGGAAAACTAGATCTCTAACGTCCCAATTTTTATTAGATTGGAAATTACATTTTATAGGCATTAGTTTAAAGCATGAGGAAGTTTAAGTATTTGTTGATAATTTTCCCTAAGAATTCTCATAAAACATTAATAAGAATTTATAATAATTAAGTAGAATTTTGCATGTTAATGAGATGATATTATTTGCTTAGAAACCCATCTAGTTTAGGGTTGGGCTTAGAAAATGGACTAGAGAAAGACCTTAGCCCATAAGAAATAGTAATTCCCCCTTATGGAGCTTAGGGTGGTGCCATATGTCATGGAGAAAGAAGGAATTATGTGCAAATAATAAATAGAAAAGGAATTGTAATATGTGTAAGCATAAAATTATATTAGAAAGAAAAGATTATTTGATGACCAATAGAAATGCATGCAAAGGAAAAGAAGAAGGGTTTATCATGACAAGATGACCAATAGGAAGACATGCAAGGAAGAAAATCAAAATAGGAAATAATAAGAGAGCCAATGGAAATGCATGCAAGAGGTAAAAGAAAAAGAAGTAAGAAAATAAGTGACCAATGAGAAGACATGCAAGCTTGGAAGGCTTCTTGTGAGTGATGTCACCATGTCTCATGCAAAATAAGAAGAGAGGTCTCTCTTCCTTCCCCAATTGGTCAAAGGTGGCGCATGGGAGGGGTAGGAGAAGAGAAAAATAGTTAAAATAATGATCCTCCATTGGACTAAAAGGAAATTATTGATTTAATAAAAATGTGATAATAGGCTTTAGGGTCAAAATGGACTAAAGGTGCCTCTTACTAGGGATAAAATAATCTTATTAAGAAGATAGAAAATAAAATAAAAAGTAAGAAAAGAAAAGAAAAATGCATGAGTGGTGCAATAAAGGAGGTTAGCCTAAGGTAGGATAAGAGTGCAAGAGAAATCTAAATTCTATTGGGCATTGTGTGAGGTGGCTTGGGGTGATCCTTGCCCTCATTTTCCCTATAAATAGGACCTCTTCCATCCCATTCTCCACACCAAAATTTGTAGCCCCAAAGAAAGTGAGAGAAAAAGGAGTGTTCTTGAGTGTTTTTGAGTGTTCTTGAGGAGTCTTGAAGGTTGGGACTCCAAGAGAAGTTGTAAAGCTCTAAGGTAGTACTTACTCTCTTACATTTCTAGCATTGTTTCAATATTGTGATGTGATATTTGGCTGCCTTGATGAATCATGTTTGAAGTGATTATGTGTTTCTTATAATGCTATGGCCATATATTATTATTCAAGAACATAAATGCTCACATGTATAAGTTATTGGTATTGCCATATCTTGTCCAATGTTAAACTTGCATGGTTGTTTGTTGAGTATTGTGCTGCTGAGATTTTCCCCAAAATCTCACCCCCAAATCTAAACCATTTTAGGAGCAAGTTCATCAAAGGAGAAAGAGAAGAAGCTAACTTAGTCAAGATGAAGGATTCAATGCTCTTTGTTTTTGTTGTGCATCTTTGAGCTTATGATAAATCTGTAAAATTGTTGGGATGCCTTTACTTATGTTGTTATTATGTTATATTTTGGATTCATGTATGTAAATGGTTATTCTTGGCCATTAAGAACAAGTTTTAATTCATGCAATTGAAATGCTGTTTTTCTGGGTTCCATTATGTGCAATGTCTATTGATGAAATTATTTGAGTTAGCAAATGAATGCCTTTATCTTTGAACTTTTTATGAAATATACTAGACATATAGGGCTTTCTGGAAACCCAAAAACGAAGTAAATCGGAGTTATGCAGCTTACATTAAAAATCACGCAAGAAGGTCAAAATTTATGGGCGTGAGAATGAAGGCACGTTGGGAAAATAAAAACTCTGTATCACCTCGGTTGATGCATGATCTGTTTGGTATTTTTCCCAGATAGAAGACTCTTCAAGATTTAATTTAAGACTTGAACCAAGTCAAAACCATTTTTCTACAATTTGTTATGATTTTTCAAAGTTGCTGGATAAGTTTCCGCATTTTCAGCATTTTTTCATAAATAAAGAAAAGTTTTAAAAGCTTGTGGTTTTGATGTTCTAAGTCTCATGATCTTGAATATGATTCCCAATGATTATTAAGCTTGGGAATGAGTCCTAGAAGTAGATGTTACAAGATGAATGATGATCTAGATAGTAAAAGCATGCGGCAGCTCAGGAAGATGCTGAAGACTTATCATTAGATAATAAAGACAAGATTAATAATTAACTCCTCCCATAGTTATGGTTATTGTAGTCATTGAGCAGATTTCTCATCTTCTTTCTCAGACTCAAATAGGTTCTGCATCTTCATCTTTCATGCGCTCTATTACACTTAGTGATCCTTCCGGTTGTTCAATCTCCAACTCGCATGCAGTTGTTCTTTTTGCCTCTGGATAGAATTTATAGTCAAATGGCATCAATAAACTTCTATTTTAATGCTGACAGGGAATGATCCTGTTATAAACAATACTTAAGAACATGTAAATGACCTTTTGATGTTCGGCCAATTTGAAAACATTCTCATCAGCTTTCTGTTGCTCCAGTACAGCCAATTTGAAGCTGTTTTTTTTATTGCATTTTGAAAAGGAAATAAGGAACAGAATAGTTAAATAGAAGCTACAAGCTTCATAAAAAAATTGATAATACAAGATTTAAAAGAGAGAATAAAATTATAAAATGTCAAACTTCATTTCGATAGCTCCTTGAGAAACATATTGAGGAGGTGTTACATCCATAAAAATGACATACCTTTTCGAGCTCTTGGGCCAACTTTTCTCTTTCACTTTCATTGTAGGCCTCACGCTTTTCTGATTCTTGACTCCGCAAGTCAAGCTCTTGCTGGTGAGATTCTACATGGAGTGCAGTTTCACTACATCTAACTTCCATCTCCTTCAAATGCTTGTTATTCATCTCAATAATGTTAGTTAAATATGACACAAGCATGTCCTGCTTTCGTGCTTCTTCCATGAGTTCAGATATGGTTTTGACATTCCCCCATTTTCGCAAATTTTTTCCAATAATATTGTTCAATTTGTAGTCAGCTACACGAGCAACCCATGCATAAAGACTAGACTTCTCAGTTTCAGCATACTAATTCTTTTTCCCATGATGATTTGATTAGTAATATTTCTTAAATGCTAATGCATTATAAAAGCCTGGCCAGCTTTTATCGAATTCAACAAGGGTAGTTCTAGAGTGACCCCGAAAATTCCACAAGGGTTTGACTCTTAAAGGGTTAAAACCCTTGTCTTTATACTCATCCCTTAGCTTGGACCTACTTTCCCCTACACAAAGTCCATCTTCTGATTGACATGACAGAAACCATGTACAACCTCCAACATCTATTTGACATGTTCTTAACATGTGATCTTAATTTTTTACCCCAGGCACTTTGTTTTTACTCTAACATTTTCACTTAGCTCCAATGGAATACTCTGTATCCCATATATGATTTTTCATTAGATGCTTGATGGATGAGGAAGTCATCGATGGATGTAATTTTCATGGTCTCAACCATCGATTGGCAATGGAGCGTATATCGGGCGTTGATTTATATTATATTCGATTTTTTTTAAAAGAGTATTCTTGAAACAATTTTTAAGATGAATGCTCGAGCACCAATATGAACATCGAGCATTGGCGTATGATTATTGCAAACAACATGACAAAAACCATCTACAACATCCAACATCTATTTGACATTTTCTTAGCAACTGAACACTTTATATCGCATGAATGATTTTTAGTTAGATGCTCGATGGATGACTAAGTCATCGATGGATGTAATTTTCATACTCTCATAGGCTATGGAGCGTATATCGAGTGTTTATTTATATTCAATTTGTTTCAAAAGAGTATTCTTGAAAAACAATTTTAAGATGAATGCTCGAGCACAAATTTGAACATCAAGCATTGACGGATGATTATTGCAATAAACATGACAAAAACCATGTACAACCTGCAACATCTATTTGACATTTTCTTAAATGTCAAATAATATCAGCTCATTATAAACTTGACTTCTATCGTTCTCATCATAACCTAGAGAAGAGAGAGGTAAGTTCTATTCATTAATACCACTGATATTTTTATTTAAATGCCCCATTGCTGGAGAAGAGAGGTAATTTCCTATTCTTTCATTCTCACTGATTTTGATAATCTAAACATAGGTTGTGATAATCTATACCACAATCGTCATGCATTCACAAAAAGCATCAATTTATTAATACCATTATAAACATTTAGCCATTAACCAATCTCACCCTCAGAATCCAAAAATTTTCCAAAATGCAATAGACTTTACGTACTTGTTGTGGATAAAGGCAAAGCCTATAAGAGCCGAATTGTGATCATGAGTAAAACGGCAACTTATTCAGATTTATTAGATAAGATTGATTTTTTATAATTAATAAAATATTACTGCTTGAAGTGGTTAATAGATTGGTTAATATTGTTGGTTACCCACTCTAGTTTTGATAATTAATAAAGTATGCTCCATGCCTTGGATTAAATTTTTAACAGCATCAAGATCTTTAGCAGCCTATAAATACAAAATACTCTCCTTCAGTTAGAAAATAGACAATGAAGAAAGACAAGCAAAGCATTAACATTAAATTAACATATGAGCAAAAGTGCGGCCTCCACCATAACTACAATTTTTCTCCAATGATTTGGATTACATTGTTCCATGAAAAGGTAACAAAAACTCCCCACCACAGGCACTCCCCCCAAAAAGTGTACAAACCAACAGAAAAAAAAAAACCAACCCGTGCAAGCTACTAAAAATACTCCTAGAAGAACTACAACAACAGACCCACAAACAAACAGTTCAATCACTTCTAGCAAGTGAAAGCAACTTCCTTCTAGCACTGAGGACTTCATTGAAAGTAGGATTCCAGAACATGCAAGTAGCAGAATAGTTGACTAAACAAACTTCACTTACAACATTTAAATGTCAGTCAAACATTAGAGGAAATAACTGAACCTCAACTCATCGTAAAAAAGAAAAATAGTAATCACCAACTACTCACCCTCTTCCTCCAAAAGCATGGCATACTGGACAATGGCCACAAGCTTGGACATCTTCCCAACACCTTTATACTCAGATCACCCTAGTGCAGCACTCAAGCCTTTAAGACGAATGTAGATCCTATCATGGCTATAACAAAAAACACAAAAATTTAATTTAGTTGATTTTGTAACGTAGATAATCAAAAAAATATGTTAATGTAAGCAGCCAATTTGAAAATAACCAATACATACTTAATATCCTCCAGAAAAAATTCAAGGTAGGGAGTCCAGCCACCACGCTCAAAGCACCAATCAAAATCAACAGGGGAAGTCAAAATGCCACATACATTTGGAAAAAATACATTAGCCGATTGTGGTTACAACAATATCAGAAAATGCTAATGAACATAAATCATCACACAATTCATCCCACCTGTCACACGAAAGCTTGCAGACTTGCTCTTTCTAATATCAAAGATTTCATTCAAGTTGAATGAATGTGTAGGCACCTCCTGAAAAAACTCCTGCACAACGGTATCAGGGAGAAGGTTTATGTGGTAGAACTTATGAACTCCTTCACCACCATGCTCTACTTCAAATTTTTTGAGGTAAAGTACATGTTCCCTCTTCAGTAAGTTGGCGAAGCGCATCACAACTTCATCATCGCCAAGCTTCATAAACATTCTTGTGTTCTACATACATAAAATATCAACCATTAAAAGATCTGCAAAAGAAATTAATAGTCATATATGTAGTAACTACTAATATTTAAGTGGATATCATAATGGATACCTTCTCATAAAAAACAATGAGATCAAGCAACTCTACCTGCTACAGGAATTCGATGCTGCTTTCGTTCAAGTTAGAATATGTCCTGAGAAAAGATGCATCGACCTTCACAAGGACCCTCCAAGCATTGGAGGCAGGAGAGATCTCATTAAGCTTATTGTATGCCACTAGAAGATAAAAAGAACAAAAGTAGGTTCAGAAAGTGAGAGTCATTAGGAATGAAGGAATGTAGAGGCATTTGACAGTATTTATTAAGAATAAAGAACAATGTATGAAAAAAGAATGGGTGTGACCTAAAAGAGCGCGAGTTCCTAAACACGTATCAGATGCATATGGTGAAATCGAGTACAAAGAAACTTTCTGGTGAGGAGAGGAAACGAACATACGGGAATTAATGATGGAAGAGGGGGTAAACAATGAACAGTCGAGTCAAGTGAGTGGATGAGACAACATTTAAATTTAAATAAATAAAAAAATAAAATATTTGACTTATGCACAGTCATGTATCTTGGAATTACAGAGCCACCCATAAGCCGACATTCAGGAGCTGAATTGTGATGAACGGTAAAACAGCTAAGAAGTTATTGAGATTTATTAGATAAAATTGATTTTTTATAATTAATACAATATTACTCTCATAATTGAAAATATTTTGAGAAAAGTTTTGAAATGCTCGATGACTTGCTAACCCATCGAGCGAAGGCCTCCACCATGTATATATGCTCCATGACTTGGTAACCCATCAAGCATGAAATATCATAGAGCATATGTATTTTTTTATTTTGAAGAAACATAATCGATTGAAACCCAATGTTAAAGGATGACCAAAAGTAGAAAAATGCTCGAGCACTGAACTTGGCACTAAGCATCTAACATTGCTTGATAATTACTTGTTCCATCGATGATATGCTCTTTACATTGATCATCGATTATCAAAACAATTCTCGATGAATTGAGTCTAATAGACTTTCGACTATTGAATTGTTCATCCAGCACTGTGTCGTGTTCCATTGAGTATTGCAAGTCAGAGCATTGAACTTTTTAATGGAGAATGTGGATCACCAAGTGCAACAATCGATGGAATCTCTATAAATTTTTATTAAATAATTGATTGTATGTCAAAATTCATCAACTTGCATTTAGATTTTTTTTATAATTTTACGTTTTGATCAAATTAAGAAGATGTGGTTGTAAAACATGGTCACTAATAGTTTGCCCTAATATGAATGGCCTTATGCATTTGTAATGCTCCCATCTTGTGAGGCTTTTGTTGTAATGTACTGTGAATAGCATTGTTTTGAAAGGGGGGAAAAACAAAATCATTGTTGTAGATTTTAGTCTTATATTCGAATATGAACACTCACGTTTGAATGTCATGGACCACATTTACTCCCTCAACTAACAGTTAGGCATAGTCGATCCTATCCATCGATTGTGTCCCCCTTATTTTCTCGCTCTTTCTTTTTTTTCTTTTTGCCATCCTTTTCCTCCTTTTGTTTAATATTTAATGATTTTAAAAAGTGGAAGATTAAGGACAGTGAATTAGAAATTCTCTTATAAAAAGTACGAGACACAGCTTCAACCGAGGAAGTCTATCAGATATAATTTCTGGCCAAAAATTTCATACCATATTGGGAATGTCAGGGGAGGGAATAAATGGAATGAAAGGTGTTTAACTCTGTGGGACGGTGGCCTGCATGTTTCCATGGAGTCCATCCATGTTCCCTGTAGTTTTAATTCTGTTTTTGTTTGAATGTTTTAATTATTTTGTGACCAGCCCCAAGGGCATAGGACAACATGTCATTAAGTTCACAAATCAACATTATATCTACTCATCCATGTTAATCTGACAAAATATCATAAATTAATTAATTAATTTTTATTGCGCATCTAATTCCGTGGAGTATTTTTCGCAGTTGCTAAGCTCTACTAGCAAAATCCTTCAAAGTATTAGATGCATTAAAATTTAATTAATTTAGGATATTAGATAAAAAAAATATTTGAGGAGGCTAGATGCAATGAAGTTAGCTTCTTCTCCAATATTTATTTATTATTCTTTCATTTTCATAAAAAGATAATATATTTTAAGAAATAATATATCGTATTTTGAAATAAAAAAGATATATTTTAAAATAAAAAATACCTTTTTTGAAATAAAAAATAAAATTAAGCACTGGATAAAATATTTTTTTCACTATGTAATGGTTTAATTTTAAATTTGATTTAAAAATATATTTTAAGTTATAATTGTTTAATTTTAAATTTTATTTTGCTGACAATTGTGAAAGCGGTTAAGTAAATAACTTAAGTATTAACCCATCTATTAAAGACATTAACCACAGCACACATTCATAACTTGGCCTCAATTGAATTTTGCTGACAATGTTGAAAGTCGTTAAACACTCCTGTAAAACAACATCCACCACTTTAATAATAGTAAGCAATCTAGTAACAATATTTACAAATCTAGTAAAGGCATTAACCACTTCACACATTCATAACTTATTGTTTAAAGGTGGGTGAACCAAAATGTGGCAACAAAAACCGATACTAAAGCAGGTTCCTTTTTCACTTCGACATTTAACAAAACCTGATGTTTACATTCAATTGTTATATTTATATTCAAATGTCTTATTGCTTGTTGACAATAGTAGTTTTTTGTTCGAATATGGTCATTACGTTGGATTGTTACTATAAGTGAGTAGAAAAGGATTATAAGATTACGGGTTTTGTTTTTTTCCAACGCAAAGTAATTTATGACATTTACTCCTTATATCTTCTTCTCACCTCTTCTATTTCCTAAGCAATTCAACGTTTCCCTTTTTTCTTTTTCTAAGGCACGAAAGTGATTGAGCAAGATTAATCGTAAAGTTTTTAAAAACTAGAGGTTTTAAAAAACAAAGTTAACAATCAATGACTTGATGACCATTGGGCATTTCAGGGTCTCAACCATTAGGCAATTGAACATATATATATATATATTATTAAACAGAATATATTTGATTTATTTTTCAAAGCCTATACTCTAATTGCTTGAAGAAATTTTGAACAAGAAGGCTCGACACCATTATGACCATCGAGCATTAGTGAACAAGGATTACTTTTTCAATCGTTAATACTCGATCAGACAGTTAGAAACCGATTGAATATAACATATCAATGCTCTATGGGTATTTCAATAATCATCGATTGTTCACTGCTGCTTGATGTTCATAATGGTGCTCGAGCATTCCTCTCCAAAATTGTTTCAAGTATAGGCTTTTAAAAAAATCGATTATAAATCAACACTCATACTTCATCATCCATTGAGCATCTAATGAAAACTCATCGATGGGATACATAGTGTTCTATTAGAGCTAAGTGAAAATGTTTGAGCAAAAACAAAGTGCTTGGGGTAAAAAGTCAAACCAACCATCACAATCCTTCGAGCAAAATACAGAAACCAATGACCATGTTTCACCAAATGCAAAAACCATATACACCCCACACCCCATACTTTGTGCCATGTCAACCTGTTACCTCAAAATAAAGATGGCAAAAAGTATGGAGACCAAACCAACCTCCAACATCCATTTGAATAGGAATAACTTAATACTATAGTAATATACAATCAAGTATTTAATAAAAATTTATAAATTTACATTGTTATTGAGAGAATAGGAGGAAGAGACATGGTCATATTGCTTTAAAAGCAATGAACAAATTCATGAGGCCTTTTTTTCTTTTGAACGGTATGGAATTCAACCAAGCGTTCTTGTGACCAAGCAATTATGGTGTAAGCTGACTTAAACTCGTGAATTGTCAGCCCTTCCACTTTCAATAGATGAAGGTACAGGCCAACAGCAATTGCATCACATTTCCCAAACTCTCGCTCATACTCACACACCAATTTTTCCAATTCACACAATTTTTCCCCTTCTTAAGATTATGAAGGATGTCTATTAGGGCATGCAGAGCATTCTCTTTTATGCGTTCCATCGCTTGAACTTTCAAGGCCTCAAGTTTGACATTGAATTGCTGGTCCTTCTCTAATTCCTTACCAATTTTTTCCCTCTCTTGCTTAATTTTCTTATCAAGTTTGTCCTTTAAATCTGACAACATAATAATCTCTAAGTCTCTGGCATCCACAAGCTCGCAGAGACAAGCTAACTCATCCTATGTCCCCTCAGTTTTTTTTAAGCTTGTTTGTCAAATCCTGGGTCATTTGCAAAGAGCAATTCCTGTTAGACACATGCACATCCAAAATGAATATGAATATAGATAGTAATAATACAGCAACAGTCTAACTTCATGGTAGTTCGACACCACTTCCTCCAGATTTCTCCTCATTTTCTTGGCAGAAGGATTTGTCCTCATATATGAGCTTGAGCTGAGAGATCAAGAACTACATTCACTGGCTGAAAAATGTGAGCTACTAACCTCTAAGATTGAAGAGATTCTTACTGATGGGTGTGAGGCACTTCTTCTGATCAAGTTGCCCATATATACAGTTCATTTCCACAAAAATATTTGGGTAGAAACCCTATATCATGGATTATTTACAAATTAACCAATAAATCATGATTTTACAGAGTCATATAAGACATAACCTCCATTCTCTCTTATGGCTTCTATTGAGACTTCTCAACCAATGAAACCTTTTGTAGAGATCACATCTGAACCGTTGTCTTAAGGCGATAAATCATTGGAGAAATATCTTCTCCCCATCGATTTGGTTTAATTTGCTAAGTGTTCAAAGACATGTTTATGTTGATGTTTATGTTTAAGTTTATGTTTATGTTTACATCCTGAAAATTTCAAATGCACTATTTTCTTTATGAGGGTTATAGGAATAAATGCTATGGTCGTTCAATGATTGGAGCAGTTGTGTTTTGTTAGTTCTGGTCTCATTTTCATTCTATGTTGTATAGCATCCCTGTTTGAACGGCCTTATGCATTGTTTGTAATGCTCAAGTTGTAATTCTCTGATCATTTGTTGAAATATATATCAGGCTTTTCTTGTAATGGAATGTGGAAATCACTATAGCCAAAAAAAGAAAGGGGAAATCATTGTTGTAGGTTTTAGTCTTACATTAGAATATGAACATTCACGTTCAAATGTTACTGTTAGCGAGTAGATGGTTAGAAAACAGTGCCCACATTTACTCCCCACTCTGATCAAAAAACACGATTCAGCATATTTTTTTAATCCTGGCCATCGATGTCCCCCTTTGCTCTTCTTTTTTCTTTCGTTTTGACCTTCTATCTCACATTTCTGATCGTCTCTTCAAATTGTCAAGGTAAGACTTCCCGCTTCGTTTTTATATTAAAAAAAGGACTCTTGGTTTTCAAATATATATATATAAGACCTATTTAACTAATTTTATTATAAATGATGTCAAGTTTGGTTGAGATATACTACTTTTTTCTCTAGTAGTAGAAAGAAAAATGCAACATGTATTAGATGTATATTTGAAAGGGTATTAATATAATGCACATTAAATGACTAAAATCAACATTAATTGTTCATATAAATTAGCTAAAAATATCTTATTTTTTTATATAAAAGAGAGTACTATTTTTTCATTGTATACTATGGTCCCATAGTGGGATAAGGCTTTGTTATTTTTTATACTATGGTCCCATTAAGCTTCAATAATACACTATGAATACATTAGAAGTAATTTTAATTTAAATATAAATCATTTTTTCATTGTACCTTTATAATCTCCAAAATAATTTTCTTGATTTATAAACAAATATATAATCTAATTATAATGTCAACTCATATTATACATTATTATAAAAATTGTATCAGACCATACTAACTAATCTCCTCCTAAAGAATGTCAACTCAACTTGAATATTATATTCAAAACAAGAAGTAATACACTTACCTTTAATTATGAAAATGTGTAAAACAAGAGATGGACCCTACTAGCTCTGTGATTATAATTCAACAAACACAGTATTAATAGATGATTCTGTGTACAAAACATATCTTAATCCTATAAGTAAACCAAATTATTTTTCATTATGAGTTGTATTATTCTATTTTGGTCTAATCACTATTTTTCAACTCTTTGATGCCCATTGTGCTTTCCTTGCCTCATAACTATATAGGAATACACTTCCATGATACCCAAGTCATTTGAATGCCAATACAACTATCTAGGTACGGACAATTGTTCTGAATTTGAGTTGGTATATTACTAACATGAAAACCAATTACTTTTAGCTACCGACAAAGACTTTGCAAGATAGTTGGAGGAGTTGGCTGTGGCGAAAAATGTCCAAGAGCATATTAAAAATAAACCTTTTGGTGAGATGGACAATCAAACCCTGGCACAAGAAAATATTATCAAGATGTTGCCAAAGAAATTGTTCTCCGAAATTTATTGTAGAAATGAAAGGATAGTTATCTTCCAAAGTCATATTGTGAATTACATTTCAAGTTGGTAAAATAATCAAGTTAAACAAGTATAACAAGTTTAGATAGGCAATGCTAAAATTCGCCCATGCTCAATTCAACTTCACATTATTCATGAATTGGAAGGGCTTATAGTCCACTTCAACAACGTTCAATTGGCTGATTAGAACCAATTATCAAAAATAAAGGGAAAAAGCAATCCAGTACGCTAAAAAATTCATATAGGCATTGCTCAAAACTGATATCAAGCTTTCTTGAGTTCTCACTAAAAATGAACATATTAAAAATAAACCTTTTGGTTAGCTAGATAATCATGACCCTAGCACAAGAAAATATTATCTAGATGTTGCCAAAGAAATTGTTCTCCAAAATTTACTGTACAAATGGTAGGCAATGCTCTTGGACATTTTTTGCATAATTTTTTACCAACTTGAAATGTATACCCCAAAGTAGTGTTGTTTCACTAAAGTTTGCCTTCAACATTTGCGTATTATATCTCAGCGAAACTTGATATCATTTATAATAAAATTAGGTAAATAGGTCTTATATTTAGAAATGGAGAGAGTATCAAGTTATGGTGATGGATATGGAAAATTTATATTTGTGATTGTGTTAAACTTAAGTTAACTGGAATATAATCATCTATTAACCAACTACTTTCTATGTATGCCACATCACTGCCAAGGAACTAATGATTAGTGAAATCATTGATATCCCCATCCCAGGTGAGACTAGGCCTTCAGCTCCTTTAGAACCTCCAACTAGGCCAACTTCTCTGATTTCTCTTGGTCATTCTCAACGTACTTCTGGTGCAACTTCTAAAGGCTTTATCAATCCATCACCTCCTTTATTATGACATGTTTTCGTTCAGCTTTAAATTGGATCACATTGACAGTACTTCCTCTGGCAATTCTTATGGTGTGGAATGTCAAGGAAAACTTTGTGTGCCTTTCTGTTCTTAACTCATTGAGATCCAATGACTTGAAAGAAAACAATTCTAAAACAAGAAAAGAATTTGAGATCTCCAGATTAATGAAGAGAAAATTACCTAACATCAAGAATAGTTTTGATCGCATTTCCAACAAGGAAAAAGAAGCCACTAAAATCACCATAAACTTGAACAGTTTTGAAAAGAAGATATCAGACTGCACAAAGAAATGTTGTTGCAAAGGTCTAATTAGCGTATTCACTCAAGCTAATTTGTACATGATTAGTTGGTACAACAAAGACTTTGAGTCACTCAATTCTTGCTTTGGAACTAGAAAATCTAGCATGTCAGATAGGTGATAAAGAGGATAACTTGATGGTGTATTCTAAGCCGAGTGAGCATTTGAAGAAAGAAGAAATTTGTTCTAACTAGAAGCAAGTTGGATGAGATTCCAAGATTTAAATTGGATAGGAAATGGTTTTGGATCAATGTTACCCAATTCACCCATATCTGCAATCTTTGATGTGTTTTGGTTCCACTGTGATGGCAATTCCTTCTTCTCCTGTTGAATTACACCTTTTTGCATAGAAACTTCAACTTCCATGTCATAGGTCTGATATCTTCTTTCAAAACTGTTCAAGTTTATGGTTTCCTTGCTAGAAATGTGATTTGCTAAACTTTCTTGATGTCAGCAAATACATTAAGCTGAATTCTCCAGTTCTTTTCTTGTTTTAGAATTATGCTCTTTCAAGTCACTCATGAAGGAGTTAGATATGCGAAAGACCATTCTTTGTATACAGCCTTGTCACTATTTCCAATAGAATTCCAATGTGACACAGAGAGTACAATACTAACTACAATTTCAGACCAACTTTTTCAAGTCATGCTTGTAGTTTCCTAGTTGATTCCAAACATGCTGTTACTAATTAAAACAATGAAATATTTGAATATGATCCAAATTATGTTTTAAACCAAGCATAAATAGTTAAATACTATGTCTAGAAGTCCACACACCACAATTAAATAAACTGTTACATATAGTCTACAGAGCACAATTAAAAAAAACCTACATGAAAACTATATTTATGTACCATCTACTGTTCAAACTTAATATTTGCATAAGTTCATTGGGTACTAACCTAAATCACAGCAATATTCTGTATACCCAAGAAATGTAAACCCCAATTTAAAAATCAGAAATCTATAATGCACAAGAAAAGCAAAAACAAGAATTTTGGAAAGCAACACCTTTATATAAGTGTTGGGTGTCCAAGAATTATCAATTTAATCATATAGCATCCTTACAATTCAGTACTCAAACATACTTTACTTCCCAAACATATTTTTCTTTTACATAAATTCTTACAACATCAAATCCAAACCAATATATCATTTCATCTATTTACTCCCATTGCAAAAACTGTAATAAAGATTCAGAAAAAATTTCATTGCTTCATATGTAATTACACCCTTTCATTAATCAACCATTTTATATTCCACAAACATCACTATCACTTGCATAAAATATAAGGTTCAAAACAGTTCGCCCAAACCATCTTTTTGGATTTATTTGGATTTGATTCACATCTAACAGAACTTCAAATCATGTACAATCAGACTTAACAAAGTTCCAGCAACATTCTCAAGCTTTAATAGATGCTTACATTCTTTTCTTCTTTACTATGAAACCCACAAACTCCTCAAATTCACAATTCACGCACAAACCCAATCAAAACATAATAATTCCAACTATCTTAGCTTTACTACTAACATGTTTAATTAACACAATTAGGATATTAAAACATCATCCAAATTTATACCGGTATAACTTATATCAGTTTATGCAAAATTCCATCATCTTTTGATCCTCCAAACATAATCCTCATATTAACAATATGCATTAAAAAATGAAAATTTAGATTATATATAAATAAACGTAAAATCCCTGATAACTTGAACTTGAGGTTTAATTATCATATTGTCAGAATTGTCCACAAATCCATCATACACTTTTGAAAGCTCCATGAACCTTTTCCACCTCCCAGTCATGCTCCTTCCAAAACCAATGTAGTGGATCTGGAAATCTCAAAAGGGTCAAATTGTAGACGAGTTGCATCCCTAACCGAGCGGACCGTCGCCATACCTAGTAGATGGTAATGTTCAGGATATTGACAAACTAAAACTGCTGATGACATAAATATTTAAAAATATATATTAAATCAACCATATATACCATTCTCTGTGTGTGTACCATATACAATACATTCATATTCAAGGACAAGAAAAACCTGTCACTGTTGCTTTAGAAAATCAATTTTTTGTTCAACCCATTGGCCCTTTAGAATGCATGTAACTTGAGGCGAGGCCATGAAAAATTGAGGCAAATTCCATAAGATTGTACTGAGAATATTTAATTTACACAAATGATGCTGGAGACAGGGGAAAGAAGATGTTGAAATGGAAATAAGGTGCAGAAATGAGAAAACTTCATCGCAAACAACAAAATAGAAGATGAAGCAACAAATAAATAGCAAAAGAAAGTAAACCGGAGCTAAGCTGAAAACCATGTCGTGTCAAACCCTAATGTCCATTTTCTTTCTTCTTCCTTGCTAAAAGATCTTTTTTTACCATCCCCCTCATTGTCATTCTCATTCTCATTTTAAAAATCAGAGAAATTGTAAAAAGGCAAACCGGTCGAACATGATTCTGTTTGGTAAGGTTAGTTATAACTGAAGCGAGTAAATGAAAGCCGTTCGGCCAAACTTTCCCCTCAAAACTCGAAAACCCCGTCTTCACAGCTTTGCAAGTTCTCCTTTTCCATTGGCAGTTGCAAGTCTGTTCGAAGAAAGAAAGGAATTTTGAAAATAAGGATACGTCGTTGCTGTGATTTGGAAAGTTTCTTTGCAACTGTGAGTGCGTTTACAACAAAGGTTTGGAGGCATGAATACAAGAAGATAAGGATGCAAGAAGGGAAATGTGAAGAAAGAGAAAATGAAGTAGGGGGAGAGAAAGAGAGGAAGGAGTAAGTCAGTAAATCAGGAAGGAAAAGAAGGGAGGCTGGTGAAGAAAGATGTGATGTACAAACCTCGAAACTCAAAAGACTAAGAGAGAGGACTTGACATAAAGCTAAGAACTCTTGGTTTGTTTTGATGCCTATAACTGACTTACAAGTTTCATTTTCGGTTACTGCACTAGGTAGTGGACTTAATAAGACATAAAGCTAAGATTGCAAAAATCTGAAAATCAAAATAAAAATAACAATTTTTAAAAACTTCATAGTTCATTTCTCAAATAAACTAGTATGTTACTAGCCTAATGGCCTAACTATTTTGAGGGGTCACGGGTGGTCCCATTAACAAAATATCAATTTTTAAGGGGTCGTGGGCGGTCCCATTACCAAAATATATATTCAATTACGCCTATAACAAAGTATTTTTGAGCATGGTACAAGAGACTCGAATATAAATATCAAAATCAAATGTTTTACCCCATGCTCAAGTATGCTTCAAAACATTCGAACATGAAACTTACATTCGAATTTTAAGGGATACATTTGTTCCATTATGAATTAATTCTTCACTAATCAACGTCTACCACTATTATGTTCTGTGGTTTATGGCTACGGGTTTAGGACTTTTATGGTCTATCATGACATTATATTATAAATACTCAACTCAAATTAAACCTTAATATATTATAATATATTAAATATAATATTTAATATGTGTTGGTAATAATGTTCGACCGTTTAGCCTTTTCTGGTTTCTTTGATTTTTAAAATGAGAATAAGAATGAGAGAGATGGTAAAAAAGTACCACAATTAATTATAGTTCGACAGTTGAGGTGTATAATATAAACTGATGAGAGAAACGGCTAAGAAGTATTAGATAAGATTGATTTAATATTCTGAGAAAGGTTTGGAAATGCTCGATGACTTGCCAACCCATTGAGCAAAGGACTCAACCATCGATATATTTTATATACTTGATGACTTGGCAACCCATCGAGCATTATATAACATAGAGCATATATCCATCATATTTTTTCATGGAAAATAATCGACTGTTGGTCATTTTATCTTATGAATGTCTTTTTCAAAACCAATACTCGATCAAAAGAGTATGCTTGAATTATTCTGGAAGTAGAATACTCGATCACTAAATTTTCCATCGAGCTTTTTATGGCCATCCATTTATTACTCCCTCCATCACAAAATATAAAGTGTGTCCCAAATATAAGCTTCACTTTTTATGGATCTAAGGTGGAAAATAGAATGTAAGCTTCCATGGTTAGTGAAGTATTAATTCATATTGGAAAGGAAGTTGGACAAAAGCATCACCTGAAATTTCAAATTCAGTATTAACAATTGAGGGTGTTGTTGTGTAGGCTAGGAGTGGAAAGTGATTAAATTTCTTATTGTTTGCGCCGTATTTTAAGAACCATAATCGTTCACAATTCCTGTTAGACACAGCCAACATGAATCTATATAATATTTCAGTCTAATATGAACTATGTTCAGAGTTAACTCTCTTTATCCCAATGGGATCTTCCCCCTTTACCCCGGTAAATTTATGCAGGAAATAATTGTTTTTTCTATATATTTTTCCAATAAATGCATCCTATCTTTTGATATCTGGTGCTTGTTTTTTGTCTATATTTGGACTTAAGTTGGATATATAATGCAGTGAACTTGTTGTAATGCAATGTGAAAATCATTGTTGAAAATTTTAGTCTTATGTTCGCATATGAACATGTACATTTGAATGTTAATGTAAGCGAGTAGAAAAGGATGTGCCAATAAGAGGCGATACTCGGGTTTCATTAACCATATTCAAATGTGAAATAATCAGGGGAATTTATCGAATGCAACCCAAATTCGAATTTAGAATTGAAAATTGAGTGTTTTGTTGTGTGGCCGAGCAATGGTGGATCCTAGATTGGAGGAAGGGAGAGATTAGGATAGGAGGAAGAGAAACATTAAAAGGACTAATTAGGATATCTAAATGAGTTAAATCAATTATTGAATTGTAATGAAGATTGGACTTTTCATCGAGTAATGGAGGTCTGAGTCTGTATGTTCCATCGAGTATTTCAGGTCAGAGAATTGAACTCTGAAAATTACAAGTAGAGCATTGATGATTCTACAAAATACAACCATGGGACATTCACAATCCTTCAAGCAAAATACAAAAACCAATGACCATGTATCCACAAAATACATAAACCATATAATTATCATCATTAAAAACCTGAGGTTCAAGAAAATTGATGATGACAATCCTTGAAGTAAAAAGTCATCTTGGGTCAGGAATGCAAGTAGCAACCTCCCTGGGGCACTTTAGCCCTTGATGATGGCCCTAATTTTTATTTTCAAAATAGACAAGAATGTCATGTTAATTATTTTTATTTGACCAAGACAATTTATAATGTTTTTAAAAATAATTTTGAGCTATTTGGTAATTATTTTGGTACACGGCATCGCTTTGGTCCCTTTAGTTTTGATAATTGGTTCTAGCTGGCCAACTCAATTAATGATTATAACACATAAGGGCATTGCATTTGAATTTGATGATTATATTAGAATGTTTTGTTTCATGATCCAATATATTTGGGATGAGGTATGCAATGATTTTGAGTTAGCACGAGCTAGTTATCAGAGAACAGAAGAAAGAATCAAAGCGTTAGATTTCTAAATGAACCAGTTGGGGACAGATTGTAACGAGACTGTGAGACAAGAAAGATGTAAAGCACATTTTAAACCTAAGCTTGAATATTGAACCTTATTTTAACTTAGAGAATGCTATTGGTTTCAAGAAGAACAATCAATAGGTGAATTTGCCATCGATTGTTAATCAAACATCAATGATTATTATAGCCATCGATGATCCTTCGAAAATGTAATATTCTCAAAAGTATGACTCATTATCGATTGACAAAATAAACCATCGATTAATCAAGTTACATCGATAGTTGAGATATCATTGTTATGTTTAATCCATAAGTAACTCTTGTAGGAAAATCTTTAGAGCACTTCAAACCAAGAATGCTTGATTGTCAACTACATCCATCGATGTCATTAAGTACACCTGAGAGAACTATCGATGATGATTTTGAACAAATCAATGTGGAGGGGGAAGTAGCACACATGAGGATAGTGAAGAAGAGGATGAAGAACAGTGAGGGGATAAGAACGCTCAATCAAATGATGAAGGAAACAGAGAGGGTGAAGCTTTGAGAATGGAAAAGAGCTTGTCGTTGTTGAGGAAGGATGTGAAGCTTCGAAATTTTTTTTTAATCAACACGAAGCTTTTGAATTAAAGGAATTGAAAATGTTAGATATATTCTTCATGATTAAAAATTACCCCTTTCAAAATTAAAGGAGACCGAAAATGAAAAAGTGGAAAAATTGAATAAAAATTACCTCTCTTCTCCAGGTTATGATGAGAAGGATGAGAGTCAAGTTTATGATGAGCCGATACACCTCATATCATTTGAATGCCAATATCCTAATCCCTCTTTACACCTCATGTTAGTTTTTTGTGGATACAGATAACCATGGAAAAGTTTAAATCTAGAGAAGACCAAAACAAAAGTGCATACAAGACAACAAACTAAAAGAACTAAATATATCATATAGATCCATGATTAAGAATCACGCCTATGTTTGAGCTTGATAGAATAGAATCTGATCAAAAGATGCACCTAAAATTTGAATGTAAATGTGCATGTTCAAATGTATTTAGAAATATGTTTGAGCATACAAAATACATTCAAATAAAACGACAAACTTGAATGCAATGCCTTGTACCTGGTTATAACCATTGAGTTGGCTAGCTTGAACCAATTATCAAAACTAAAGGGATAAAAGCAATTTCGTGTACCAAAATAATTAAAAGCAATTCCACAAGACAACAATGTAAATAAGTCGGCTGAAACGTAGATTAAAATAGCTAGCCAACTGAAAATTGTTCAAGTAAACTATCTTTCTGTTTGCTGAGGGAGTAAATGTGTGGAGTAATTTTCACATTCCATTACAACAAAAGCTCACATTCCTTTTCATATCAGGGCAACCTGTTTTTTTTTTGGGACTTAACAACCTGTTAATGACCATGTTTCACAACCTCTAACATCTATTTGACATTTTCTTAATTCGTGATCAAAATGTTAAATTATAAAAAAAATAATTATCTGCAAGTTGGTGAATTTTGGCTTACAATCAATTATTTAATTAAAATATATAAAGATTTCATCCATTGTTGCACTTAGTGATCGAGCATTCTTAGGAAGATAGTAAAGATTCATGAACAATCTAGAATGAAGAAGAACATGATGTGGCCTTAGTTAGGGCATGCCTAAGGAAGCTAATGGAGAAGAATTCTCAAAAAGTTCTGCTTCCACACAAGAAGTCAAATTCAATGCCACCACCTTTAAAGGTACCACAAGAGACTAGGAAAATGTATAATTAACCCATAAGTAGGATAAAACTAGATAAATTTGATCATGAATTCAAAATTACATTGTCTCATTCTCTAATCCCATATAAGAGTCTGCTTAAACTCTCATTGCCATATAGTGAATCTGTCGTTCGAGTTTTCTACTACAGTTTTAAGCTGGTGGATTATGTGGTCACAACTGTTGTCAGAGGTCAAAAATTTGCAGTACATCGGGGAATATCACCAAGTGGTTAGGCTTGAAAAAGAAAAGATTGACTACATACTCTTTGAATATGATATTTACATTACCTTAATGAACAAAAAAGAGTTTCCCAATGGTGCAATCCTAAAACCTGTGTTGATGACTAACCAAAATAGAGTGCTTTGGTACATTTATTCCCAGAATTTGGTTAACAAGTAGGGACACTACATTACATTCTCTCCTAATGACCTACAAAACCTCACCCGATTGATTAAAGGCGGGAAGGTTGATTTACGATAAATGCTTAATGCAGCTTCTCGCAAAGAGAAGAATGCATACCCTTCTTGTGTCATTGATTATAAAAGCAAGAATGTGAAAGTGGAATTCATTCAACATGTTCACCATGCTAACACTTCATGTACATAATTGGGAACGATAAATCCATTGAGTTGTAAATAAGTATCAAGTCTATAACTCCTTTTTATGTCAATTATTTACTTGTTTATTTTGTATGATAAGATAGCATCGAAGTGGCCTGCATGAAGTTCAAAAAATTACAGGTCAACCATGACTCTCTAAACCATCAGCCAAACGCATGACATAATAATCGATGGGACAAATATTTGTGCAAAATTTTTCGGCCAAACCCTTACATCCCTCCGCGATTCTCTCGTTTTTCAAATTTCCCAAAAATCATTGTTCGTATTCTTTCATATTCTTCTCTATAAATTTGAAAATGTCGAAAATGTCTGGTAGTTAGAAAGGAAAAGAGAAGAGTGATGATCCTCAGAGTAAGCAAAGGTTCTCCTAAAGTGGAAAAAGATAATGTGCCCTTGACTGCTGATGATCCTACCATTTCTTTAAGAATAGCATCCAATCGATTTGAGCAACAAGTTATATCTGATCGGGCCAAATTATCATCTCATCATCAACACAAGTCTTCTTCAAAGGCCGAATCATCATCTCATCATCGACCCAAGTCTTCTTCCAAAAAGGTATCTTTTGTAGATGCATCCCATTCTAATTCTGAGGATACTGATTCTCTTGATTCTCTTTTTGACAACCTTCCACTGTCTACTAATGATCTCAAAAAGAAAGAAGCAAGAGAGAAGGCCATCGATAGGAAGAACGAGGCCCAATCGATGCCTTCTCCTTCTCTCACGCTTAAGAGAAGAAAAATTGATGATATCCTTGCTGGTAATGAAACATATGAGCCTCCACAAGGGTTTGTAACAAAATTAATCTCTGCAATCCTTCCAAAGTTTAATGCTAGAGATTTTGCAACGACTGCCTAATTTAATCTAGAGTCATTGAAGAATGAAGGATTTGATCTAGATCTATGGCTTAAACCATACAAGTCATGGATTAGAATCCGTCTCCCATATAGCCCCAAAGTGGTGAAGAGTTTCTACTCCAATCTGGAATTCAATTGCACCCACAAGGACTCAAAGCTTGTGGATATTGAGATAACATCTACTGTGAGAGGCAAGAAATTTTCATTCAATTGGAGGACATTGAACAATTGGCTCAGGATCAGTGAATCCTATGTTAATGAATGGCTTACCATTAAACAATATTAAGAGGAAGAGTTTATCAGAATTTATGCTTCCTCCAAGCCTGTGAAAAATCTTAATTTTGAGCCTGCCCTCATGCCCATGGTTCACAGAGTTCTTCACTATGTTTATTTAAGGGTCATGGTGAGCAAAGGAGGAAACTTGTCCCATCTGCAGAAAATTGACAACCCAATCCTCCCTGCCCTCATCAACAAGCACAAACTCAATCCAGGGCAAATCTTCACTATGAAATTCAAAGAATTTGTTCATTCTAAGAGAAAGAGGAATCCTTTGCCTTTTCCCCAGTTGGTGTCCTTCATCCCACTCAAAAGTCATATTTGGTACTTGGAGGATGATGAAGCAGAACCCATTGTGAAGATCACCGAATTTAACACCACTCAGCTCAAAACGATGAGACTTCCAGTTGACCAAGAAACTGAGCCAACAAAGTAGAACAGGGGCAAGTCCATTATAGGTGAGGCTTCCAAGGCATCACAACAAGATGAAGGCCGATCCTTAGCACCATCCACATCCACTGGTCCATCTATGTTTGCATCTGCTATGAAGGCTATGCTGAATGAGGTTGTTCTCCAACAATTTGAAGAAAGGCTCTTCAATAGATGGAAGAAAGAGCAAGAATTAGCAGGAGAAAGGCTTATAGAGAAAATCCCAATGAAAAATAAGACACTGCATGATGGCATAGTCAAAGGAGTCTTCCAATCGTTCAGTAACTCTCTCTTACCCGTGATTGAGAAGTCTGTTATGATAACCTTTACTGGTTTTGATTGTCTAATGGAGCTGATGAAAATGTTGGAGCAAAGACAAGCCAAACTAGAATCCTTTTTCAAAGACCACATTGTGTTACAGAATGCAGAAATCTTTTTATATAGCAGAGTCAGTTGGCTTGTACCTCTAAGAAATGATGGAGAACCTTCTGGAACAGCAAATATAAAGGTTGACCCTGCTAACACTCACCAATTCACCATTCCCCTCACCATGCCCAAACACAAACCTCACCCATTTACCTTGAAACATATCCCTCTCCTACTGACCTTGAAACACAAGCCAGGTTACCTACTCATCAAGCCTCTCCACATGACCTCTATCCTCAATCTTCCCTAATTCAGTCCCCACCAAATCCCCCATTCCTGAATCTCAAACACAAACCTCACCCACCAAATCCTCTATCCCTGACACCCTAGTCACACCATTGACTACAAAATCACCAATATTTAATCAACCTCTCTTTCACACCTTTGATATGAAGAAATACAAAACCACTAATCCCAATCCTTCCATGTCTCCTAATCTGGTTTCATCCATACAATCCTCTCAAACTTCATCCTCCTAGACATCTACTGCTGCTGCTGGCACCTCTTCCTTAGCTAGAACTCTTTTTGATGATGACAAAATAGGGGAGAAAGACGAGTAGTTAAATGAGAAAGTAGCTGAGCAAGTTGCATCCAAACAAAGGTCTGAGCAAGTTGCCCAAGAAGAGCTGGATCATGTTCAAGCATAAATTCATAAGCAAGCTGAAGAAATTCAAGAAGCAGAGAAAGAGACTTCTGTTAAGGCTGCTGAAGAATCAATGGATAAAAATTTAGAAGAGCCTACTGCTAAGGCTGTTAATAAGACTACTGCTATACTTAAGGAATCTGCTGCTAATCAAGAAGAAAAGGCTGAGAATATTGATAAGCCTCAAGAAAAAGAAGAAGTTGAGGAAGTCAAAGATGATAATAAGAAATCTGAGGAGGAAACCACTGATCAATATCTTGAGAGGTCATATGAGAAAGAAGGAAAAGGAAGAGAAGAAAAAGTGGTTGCTGAAAAGGTTGAGTCTGAGAATGAAGATGAGGAATTTGCATATGAGGGTTCTGACAAAAAGACTACCACTCAGTTCCTCGTTTCCCCTTGGCCAAGAAGAATGATGATAAGAAGTATCGGCTAGGGCTATAGCAAAGTAAGTGGTATCTAATGAAGAAGAAGTTCCTGAAAAGAAAGAAGCTGAGCAGAAAGAAACAGTCAAGGGTTAGCAAGATCATGCCGACCCAATCATCACCTGAACCTCAAAGTTCTAGCCAACCTTCATCAGAAGATTGAAGCCTAGAGCTATTCTTAGGACCCTGCATATGATTTATCTGCTGTATTTGTCCTTATTTTGCTCATATCTATCAACCTATAATTTTTCTGTCAATTTTCATTTCAGCACTTTTGTTGCTTATGTTTCTAACTTTGTGAGATGTAAATGTTATTGAAATTAAGTTTATTAGTCATATCTTGTTAGGATTTAATTCTTTGATCTATCATCATTAATTTTCTTGAACCCTTAGAGTTTTGATGATAGTTAAGATAAGAAAATTATAGGTCTCTTAAACAAGTTTTTATTTTGTGGCTGGTTTTATGAAAAAGTTTGATTTTTCCATGGATAAAATGTATTTTCCACCTGTTTTAGCATTTCCTGACTTTAGTAAAACTTTTGAGATTGAATGTGTTGCATTTGGAGTTAGGATAGGATATGTTTTCAGGAAGGAAAATTTGTTTTCAAATCTGGACAACTGTGACTTGCTTGGATGAAACTGCTTTTCAAGGTTTTGCGTATTTGCTTGGTCAATGTAATTTAAGCAAAAGACATGCAATGTGGCTTACATATATTGAGATAAAGAGAATATGATTTATGAAGTATTTTCAAGAAGGTGTGAACCTCCTCTTTCATCTCTGGATACTAGATTCAATTGATTATTTTTCTCTCAAAACTCAATGATTATTGTAGTCATCGATGATTCCTGATTATTTTATATAATAAAAATGATAGCTCTTATCATTTTAACTCAATAAATTTTATTGTAGTTCCCTCATCGTGTTTCAGACATATTCTAAGTTTCAATTTAGTATTAACAATTGAATGTGTTGTTGTGTGGGCTAGGAGTGGGAAGCGATCGAATTTCTTATTGTCTACTACGTCGTATTTTAATAATCATTCGCACCTTCCATTTCTCAACCAAAACCTAAATAAAAAAAGATCATGAAAATGGCACCAGACCAGAAGATCATGAAGGAGCCCAGAGAGCTACAAGCACGACAGCATTTGTCTAAACAAAATACCAAATCCAAGTATGGGACCAAGCAAATGAATGCCGACATGGATGACTATGATGAAGTGGCCAAAATGATTCGAAAAGAAAGGAGTATAAGGAAGTGGACTATGATGGTAAGGACTCAACTATCCATAGTGGAAGAAGAAGAGGGTGAAGGAAAAGATAGCACACATGAGGATAGTGACGAAGAGGATGATGAAGGAAACAGAGAGGGTGAAGCTTCTGATGAACAACCTGAGAATGGAAAAGAACCTGTTATTGAGGAAGGTAGTGAAGCTTCTGATGAACAATCTGAGAATGAAGAAGAACATTTTAAGGCCCTAGTTAAGGCACGCCTGAGGAAGCTAATAGAGAAGAAGTCTCAAAAAATTATGCTTCCACAAAATAAGTCAGATTTCAATGCCACCAACCTTGGAAGGTACCACACGAGACTAAGTAAACGTATAATCAACCCCGTGAGTAGGATAAAGCTAGATAAATTTGATAATGAATTCAAATTTACATGCTCTCATTGGCTAACCCCATATAAGAGTCTACTTGAACTCTCATTGCCATATAATGAATCTATTGTTAGAGTTTTCTACTCCAATTTTAAGCTAGTGCATGGTGTGGCCAAAATTGTTGTTAGAGGTCAAAAAATTTGCATTAGTCTAGGGAATATCACCAAGTAGTTAGGCTTGAAAAAGAAGAAAAGATTGACTACATACTTTGAATTTGATATTTACATGACCTTAATGAACACAACTGAGTTTCCTAATGGTGCAGTCCTAAGACCTGTGTTGATGCCTGACCAAAACAGAGTGCTTTGGTACATTTATTCCCAGAATTTTGTTAACAAGGGGGGACATTACACATCATTCTCTCCTAATGACCTACAGAACCTCACCCGCTTGATTAACGGCAAGCCAATTCCAGTGGTAATGTTGATTTATGATGACATGATGTATGCAGCTTCTCCCAAAAAGAAGAATACCCCCCTTTCTTTCCCTTCTGTTGTTTCATTGATCCTAAATGCACACAAGGTTTGTTACTTAGAAGATGGGGAGCCTCCACTCTGAACTAAAGAATTTGATGAGAAGGCTTTAAATCGCATGCAAATCCCAAAGGGAGGAAGACAAGTTTCTTGACAGCCTCCATACACAAATGCTCAACCTCCACCCCTTAGTGACCATGATACCTCTGTTGGTCAATCAAACTTGAATGAACAAGCACATCCCACCTCTTTCTCAGCAACTGAAATGACAAACAAGTTAGAAGAAATGATGTAAGGGATGTTTGATGAATTAAGGAGGTGTTTGTTTAGTTGTTTAAACAACTTTGCTTCTGAGCTTGGTGACAAGTTTCAGATGATATCTACAAGACTTGGCCTCATTGAAAATGATATAAGCAAGGTGTGATTTGATTTTGGGGATCTTATTAGGTGTGTCAACAAAAACTCCACTCAATTCAAGGGCATTCTTGACCTGTTTGCCAAATCCCCTGCTGACTTTGGAGACCACAAGAATTTCAGTAATAAAGACTATGTTTATGACAAGGCTGCACCTAACACTGAAACCGAAAAAGTTGCAACCTAACACTACATCAACCACCCCTCTAAATGAACATGTTCGCCATTCCACCACTTCCCCATCACTTAACATGACCCTCAGCAACCTTCCACCACTTCCTCCATCCTTCAAAGTCAAGCTTACCAACCTCCCAAAAAGACTGTCACAGAAAGAAATGAAATGTTTGCATAACATTTTGAGGAACAAGTTCTAAAACATGCTTAGTTAAAGGATTTGAAATTCTTGGAAGAAGCAACACCTGAACAATGTGATGAGAAAAAGCTGAGCGGCATTGTTGATGGCTACATTAATGAGCTTAGTGAAAATTAAGTCAACTATTGTTTGATATATTTAAAAGGAGTAAGTTATCTAATTTTCTATTTAAGTGAACAGCCATAACATTTATTCCCATAACCCTCATAAAGAAAATAGTGCATTCGAAATTTTCAAGATGTAAACATAAACATAAACTTAAATATAAACATAAACATATGTCTTTGAACACTTAGCAAATTAAACCAAATCAATGGTGAGAAGATATTTCTTTCAGTGATTTATCACCATAAGACAACAATTCATATGTGATCTCTACAAAGGGTTTCATTAGTTGAGAAGTCACGACAGAAGCCATTAAAGAGAATGGAAGTTATGTCTAATAGGACCCTCTGCAAAATCATGATTTATTGGTTAATTTGTAAATAATCCATGGTATAGGGTTTCTACCGAAATATTTTTGTGGAAATGAACTGTATATATGGGTAACTTGATTAGAATCAAGAAGTGCCTCACACCCATCAGCAAGAATCTCTTCAATCTCAGAGTTTAGTAGTTCACATTCTTTAGCCAGCGAATGTAGTTCTTGATCTCTCAGCTCAAGCTCATATATGAGGACAAATCCTTCTACCAAGAAAATGAGGAGAAATCTGGAGGAAGTGGTGTCAAACTACCATGAAGCTAGACTGTTGTTGTATTATTACTATCTATATTCATATTGGCTGTGCATGTGTCTAACAGGAATTGCTCTTTGCAGACGACCCAGGATTTGACAAACAAGCTTAAAAAGACTGAGGGGACAGAGGATGAGTTGGCTTGTCTCCGCGAGCTTGTGGAGGCCAAAGACTTAGAGATTATTAGGTTGTCGGATTTAAAGGACAAACTTGATAAGCAAATTAAGCAGGAGAGGGAAAAACTTGGTAAGGAATTGGAGAATGACCAGCAGCTCAATGTCAAACTTGAAGCCTTGAAAGTTTAAGCGATGGAACGCATAAAAAAGAATGCTCTGCACGCCCTAATAGACATCCTTCATAATCTTAAGAAGGGGAAAAATTGTGTGAATTGGAAAAATTGGTGCATGAGTATGAGCGAGGTTTGGGAAATGTGAGGCAATTGCTGTTGGCCTGTACCTTCATCTATTGAAAGTGGAAGGGCTGACAATTCACGAGTTTAAGTCAGCTTACACCATAATTGTTAGGTCACAAGAATGCTTGGCTGAATTCCATATGGTTCAAAAGGAAAAAAAAGGCCTCATGAATTTGTTCATTGCTGTCAAAGCAACATGACCATGTCTCTTCCTCCTATTCTCTCAACAACAATGTAAATTTATAATTTTTTATTAAATACTTGATTGTATGTTACTATAGTGTTAAGTTATTCCTATTCAAATAGATGTTGGAGGTTGGTTTGGTCCCCATACTTTTTGCCATCTTTATTTTGAGGTCACAGGTTAACATGGCACAAAGTATGGGGTGTATATGGCTTTTGTATTTGGTGCAACATGGTCATTGGTTTTTGTATTTTGCTCAAAGGATTGTGATGGTTGGTTTGCCTTTTTACCCCAAGCACTTTGTTTTTACTCGAACATTTTCACTTAGCTCCAATAGAACACTCTGTATCCCATCGATGATTTTTCATTAAATGCTCAATGGATGATGAAGTATCGTGTGTTAATTTATAATCAATTTTTTAAAAGCCTATACTTGAAACAATTTTAAAGAGGAATGCTTGAGCACTATTATGACCATCGAGCATTAATTAACAATCGATGATTATTGAAACACCCATTGAGCGTTGATTTGTTATATTCAATCAATTTCTAACTGTCACATTAAGTATTGCAGGTTAAAGCATAGTTGCTTGAGTTATGAAGAATACTCGATTTTCAAGTACAACAGTCGATGCAAGATGGTTTTCGGAGTTGAAAGGGAAGAGGGAGAGATAAAATGGAAAAGTTGTTGAGAATGACTAAGAGAAGTCGACCCAGTTGGAGATTCTGAAAAATAATTTGGTGTACTAACAAGATTAAGATATGTTATATACACAGAATCATCAAATTATCAAAATTGATGACCAAAAGAATACATGAAGCATACTTGAGGAAGAATGCTCGGGCACTAAAGTTCCCATCGACCATTGAATATTGATCGATAATTACATATCGAAGTATTGATCATCGATAATCAAAACAATCCTCGATCAATTGAGTTTAATCGGTTATTTATTTTTTCATCGAGCACTGCATATATTCAATCAAATGTTCCATCGAGTATTGCAAATCCCTTGAGAAATTATGCATACATTAGCTCCCTTGTCCAGTATTCACCTCTTTTGTCGCTTCCCTCCCTGGTTTCATATGCGTGGGCAATGCTAGAGGAGACAAGGTTCTCTCCATGATTACTTCTAATCTAGGATCCACCTTTGCAGTTCATCATCCATGGCTTTAACTAAACATAAACAAAATAAACAATGTTACATCAGCATTAGTCACTGATTAAAGGGCATTCAAATTTTCTTCATTTTAGCGTTACTTTCTTCCATACAATAAACCAAATGAATTCAAAGGCAGGATCCTGTCATCTCATGGAGGTCAAAATGATGCCTCTATCAAGCTCAAACATAGGCATAATTCTTAATCATGGATCTATATGCTATTTTCAGTTCTTTTTGTTTGTGGTCTTGTATGCACTTTTGTTTTAGTCTTCTCTAGATTTAAACTTTTCCAGGGTTTTCTGTATCCACAAAAAAACTAACATGAGGTGTATCACTTTTGGATAAAGAAAGATTGTGATATGCGCAGAATATAATATAAATTATTGGCATTCAAATAACATGAGGTGTATCGACTCATCATAAAATTGACTCTCATCCTTCTCATCAAAACTAGGAGAAGAGAGGTAATTTTTATTCAATTTTGCCACTCTTTCATACCCACTAATTTTTTTATTCAATTTTTTCACTTTTTCATTACCGGTCTCCTTTAATTTTGATAAGGGTAATTTTTAATCATGAAGAATTAATCTAACATTTCAACCGGAAACCTGGTGGACTGGTTCCCAATCCAAGTTGGGTCATTGAAGGACCCGAACAGCGGGTCAAATCGTTGGGAGATGGTTGAACAGGAAAAAAAAGGGTGACCCGGTCAAAAACCGAGGAGGTTGAACCGATTCCTTTCTATTTTTATTTTTATAAAATGTGGTTTCTTTACTTTATTATTATTTGACCGCAAGAATACTGGTCACACGTAGTATAAAAATATCGTTCCCACGAGGACTATGGTTTAATCTAATGTAGGTTGATTAATTTAATTCTGTTTCTACTTAAGTTGAATAAAGATATTGATTTAAACAAAAACGATAAGAAATAAACATAAAATTTTTGAAAAACTGCTTTTAAGATGATGAGAATGAAATCTTGCATTTCTTATCCTCTCTATATGGCATGATTTCTACCAAATTACCCTTTCTAATGGCTATCTAATGCATCTAGTCTTCGTCTGAAATTCGAATGTGATCAGAAATGCTCTCTCGAGTCAAAAATCTGATCTTTACCTTTCAAAACCCTCACACTCTCATGCTATTGGATTTATGAAAAATCCTATTCAAGACTCTCACACTCTCATGCTACTGAATCAACAAAAACACGTTTAAGCATGAATTTCATTCTAACGATATTAGGTTGACAGATGAATCTCTTCTCTATCAACAACGAGTTTTCTCTCTAATATGCTCTTACCTAAGTTCTACAACAAGACACCCTCTCTCAAGCGATGAATCATTGAACAAGTAAAGTGTTGATCAGGCACTTTTTGAAATATAAGCAAGGTAAAAACAAAACTGAATTGCATTAAATAACCAACAGAAAGGAAATTAACAAAATCAATCCATATAGAGGTTTAAAGAAACCCTAGTCTAACGTTTAGCTATGCGTAATTGAAAGGAATTCAAATCTATGAATTCAATTCATGATTACAACTAGTAAATCAGACAAATGAATAAGAAGAATAAAGAATAACCCTACAGAAGCCTCCCGGATATCAAACAATCCACGTTTCCTTCCCAATACTGCTTTAAGCGTTGTCCGTTAGCATGAAATGTTTCACCTTTCCTGCTTTCAAGTTCAACATTCCCCAACTCTGATGCTTGCACCACAGTAAACGGTCCACACCATCTTGATTTAAGCTTGCTTGGGAATAGCTTCAGTTTAGATTTGTAAAGAAGTACTTGTTGTCCTGGCTCAAAATGTTCAGGCACAATATTTCTGTCAGGTGGGATCTTCTGCTTCTCTTCATAGAAGCTAGCATGCTCATGTTTAATAAGTTGATATTCCTCATTCTCATTGAGTTGCAGAATTCTGTTCTCAAGCATTGGCGATGCCTCACTAGACAGCTTCAAATAAGAACTCAATGCCTTAGAGGCATCAAGTGGCTCAAAAGGTTTAAACTTGGTATGAGGGAATGCTCCAATACTGAGTGTCTCTTCACGTTTGCCCTGCTTGGCATGTTTAAGTTCCTTTTATCCAGTTAAGAGTGCTTCTGAAGGATTTTTTATAATTGGCTCATAATATTCTTCTTGAATCACATCGCCTAACATATTAGTAAAGTAACACTGACTGTGTTCATCCTCATGAAATTTTAGTGCTTGAGACATGTTGAAGACAACTTGCTCATCATTCACTCGCAAAGTAATTTCACCATTTTCTACATCAATGAGCGTCTTGTTGTAGCTAGGAAGGGTCATCCCAATATGATTGGAATTTTCCAATCTACTTCACAATCTATGACAATGAAATCTACAGGGAATATAAACCTGTCAACCTTTACCAACACATCTTCTATAATACCACGCGGTTTAGCTATGCTGCGGTCTGCAAATTACAAGGTAACCGTGGTAGGTCGTGGCTCACCAAGCCCCAATTGATTGAATACAGCTAGTGGCATGAGATTAACGCTAGCTCCTAAGTCACATAGAGCTTTTCCAGTGAAGTTGGTTCCGATATTGCATGGAAAATAGAAACTTCCTGGATCCTTAAGTTTGGTTGGTAATTTTCTCTGGATCACTGCACTACACCCTTCTGTCAAAGCTATTGTTTCAAATTCACTGAATCTTCTCTTCTTGGATAGCACATCTTTGAGGAACTTGGCCTATGTAGGCATATTTTCTGGTGCATGTTCGTCACCGGCCGCAAGTGCACGGGTCGCGCCAAGTAATAAAGTGATAACTAAAGTATCGTTCCCACGAGGATTTGGTCCAAAACCCGGTCAAACAATGATTGTTACACTCTCGCTCAATTTGAGTGACACAAATGTTGAGATTTAAAATTAACTAAGAAAGTAACTTATGCTAAATGAAAATAAAATTATAAACAAGTGATTCTCCAACTTCAAGGATAAAATGGTTCCTAAGATTATCTATCCCCCTTGTACTTCTTAAAACTCAATTAACCTCCCCTCAAAGAAGCTCTCAACGAAACCACGTGTTAATCTAGGGTTCATAGAGTACTTGTAAATGCTCTCTCAAGTCAAGAACAAGTGTTTAGTCTTATTAATTGCACAATCTCTTGCTACAATTTAATAAAACCCAATTATCAAGCTCCAACCCTAATGTGACTATGCAAGGTTCGCAAGTATATCTCTATCTTACCAACAAAACCATCCATCCATGCAAACTTCAGGTTCTTGCACTATTTTACCCAAGTTCTACACTCAATCTAGCCCTCTCAAGCATCAATCAAGTGAACCCAACATCTAAATGGTGATCAAGCACTTAGAAGCATTAGGAGAAGAGTAAAATAAGCACATAGATATCATTAATCACAACATAAGAGGAGGAATCAAGAATCAATACATGCAAGGGTTCAAAATAATCCTAGAATCAAAGTATTTAGCTACTCATGTTCTACAACTCCATTGGAGCATATATATACAATATTACAAAACAGAACAAGAAAAGAGAATGAAGATGGAGAAGATAAACCAAGAGAGGAAGCCTAAATCTCTTCAAAGCTCCAAGCCCAAGCTCAATCCCCTCCAAACTCCATGCCCTGGTAGAGCAAAACACCCCCAAGAATGCCCAAGAGTCGAAGAATGAAGACTGGACTCGAAACCCTAGCTTTTATTTTAAATCAGTCTGCCGTTTACTGTCAAAACGCAGCAAAACACGAAGTTCGCCGTGGGTCTTGCCGCAGCGAGCCCACGGCTAACCACCAAAAATTACAGAAATGAGTGGAGCTCGCCGCAGCGAGCTCACGGCGAGCTACCAAAACAGGGTAGAGACCAATGCCTCTCACCGTGGGTTTCGCCGTGGCGAGGCCACGACGAAGTCCTGTCCTCTCTGGTTTCTTGTCTTTGTTTTCTTTATTCCTTGGGCTGCTCTGGCTTCTTCTTATTTTTGTTCAATTGGGAGCTTGGTGGAGGGCTAAAATCTCTTGTTATTGCATCAAAATATTCCTACAAGAATTACATAAAACAACATAAGAAACTAACTATAAAAACAATCAAAATCTACATAAATAAACAATGATGTGCAACCAAAAATCCAATGAACATTTTCCTATCTTGAGTATCCAAAATTTATCAATGATTTAATAAAACTCAAGGAAAATATACTCAAATGACATGAATTTCTAGGAGTTATCAGTGCCTCAGCAAAGGGAATATTGACATGGAGTTGTTTGAACATGTCAACAAACTTTTTAAACTGAGCATCTTCTTCCTTCTTCTTAAACCTTTGAGGGTAAGGAAGTAGAGGCAGAAAAGGGGTAAAAAGCTTTTGCTTCTTATCTTCCCCGTTAGGCTTGGGATTTGTAGAACCTTTAATCACATCACCAAGGTTGCCAATAACTTGTTCCCTCTTTTTAGAGGCTTCTTTTGTTGCAATGTTTGTATCAACCTCTTCTACATCATCACTAGATGGATCTTGCACTGGTTAAGATTTCATGTTTGAAGAAACCGCACGTTCATAATTCTTTCCACTCCTTAACATGATAGCATTACACTCTTCTTTGGCATTACACTTCGGATTAAGGATAGTGTCACTAGGTAGTCCATTCTGTGTTAAGATATTCAGTTGGGAAGCAACCTGCCCCATTTGCACTTCAAGGTTCTTGATGGCAGTGTCATGTAGAGTAATATTGGCATTGGTTGCATTAGTTGCTTCCAAGAGCTGAGAAAACATCTTTTCAATCCGAGTTCCTCTTGAGGCTTAGGTGGTTGAGCTATAAATCACGGTGGTGCTTGAGATCTATATGAAGAGGAAGCTGTAGGTGGATTGAGACTGGTACTATTTCTCCATGATAGATTTGGATGATCTCTCCACCCTTTATTATAAGTGTTGGAATAGGGATTTCTTTGAGGATTCTGATTGGAATTATTCATGTAATTCAGGGTCTCAACTGCATAGGGGCAATCCACTACATTATGAACTTCACCACAAGTCTCACATGATAGGGTGGAGCCTTAAAGCATATGAACACCTCTTGGGAGATGATTTTCAAATTTCATCTCTAATTTGTCAAATCTCCGAGTAATAGCTTCTAACTGAGAACTGATGTCTTTAGAGCCATTTGATGAGGATCCAAATGTAGAAGAATCTATATGTGACTTATAGGAAACTCTGTCTCTATGCGAGGTTTGACATTATTAGAGGAAACATCCTCATATGGCTGCTGTAATTCAGAACTCTTTATTTTTCTAATGTTCTCTTGCGCTGCTGTATTCAACATAACCTGTGTAGGTTCATTCAACCCATGATAGAACACGTCCAGGAGGATCTCTAACCATGGCTTGGGCAATTCCGACACATGTCTTTAAACCTCTCCTAGGCTTCATAGAATGTTTCATCTGGCTCTTGCTGAAAGTTAAGTAGTTCACCCCTTTGAGTTGCTCTTTTTCCCGTAGGGAGAAATCTAGCCTTAAATTTAGAAGCCAGTTCATCCTAACTCATGATGGAATGTTCAGAGAGTGAATTGAGCTAGGCCTTTGCCTTAGTCCCTAGTGACATGGGAAAAAGGCGTAGTCGTAGAGCGTCGTTGGAAACTTCGACTTGCTTGAAGTTTTCACAGACTTCCACAAACTTAGTCAAATGTTCAGTAGGGTCTTCCAATTGGGTTACGTTGAACGTTCCCATCATCTGGATCATCTGGATCATGACAGGATTAACTTCAAATGTCCTCACAGTGATGTTCGGGTACGAAATACCGGATGAGTATGTAAAGCCTTCTCGCTCCAAGAATTCATCCATAGAGAGATCATCCTCATCCTGAATTACAGCCATAGTGAAAGGTCGACTTTCAGCTTCAGGTGGAACAACTGGTTCTTGCAGAATAAGGACTTCTTCAATATCAAAAAGAACCACCTCCAATTCGCCTAGCATACAACTGACTGAGTCACCTATAAAGACAAATCAAACTAACAAGTACCAACCTTATCAAGATAGATGATCAAAGAACTAAAGAAAGAAAAGAAATCAACTATAAATAAAGACACAATTAAATCAATTAACGAATAATAGACTAAAGCCGTAGTCCCCAGCAACTGTGACAAAAACATGTTCGCCCGCAAGAGTACGTGTAACGTCCCAATTTTTACTAGCCTGGAAATTACATTTTATAGGCATGATAAAGTTTAACTATTTGTTGATAATATCCCCTAAGAATTCTCATAAAACATTAAGAAGAATTCATAATAATTAAGTAGAATTTTTGCATGATAATATGATATTATTTGCTTAGAAACCCATCTAGTTTAGGGTTGGGCTTAGGAAATGGACTAGAGGAAGACCTTAGCCCCTGAGAAGTGGTAATTCCCCTTGAAAGAGCTTAGGGTGGCGCCACATGTCATGAAGAAAGGAGAAATTATGATGCAAATAATGAATAGAAAAGCAATTGCAATATGTGTAAGCATAAAATTATATTAGAAAGAAAAGGATTATTAATGACCAATAGAAATACATGCAAGGGAAAAGAGTAAGGGGTCATCATAACAAGATAGCCAATAGAAAGACATGCAAGGAAGAAAATCAAAATAGTGAATAAAATAAAATGAGAAAGCCAATAGAATTGCATGCAAGAGGAAAAAGAAAAAGAAATAAGGGAATAAGTAACCAATGAAAAGACATGCAAGAGAAGATGCATGTGAGTGATGTCATAAGAGAAGTCTCTCTTCCTTCCCCAAGTGGCCAAAGGTGGCGCATGGAGGAATAGAAGAAGAGGAAAAGAGCTTAAAATAATAACCCTCCAATGAGCTAAAAGGGAATTTGCTAAATTGATAAAATGAGATAATAGGCTTTAGGGTTCAAATAGGTTAAGGGAGCCTCTTGCTAAGGATAAAATAATCATTTTTAAGAAGATAGGAAATAATATAAAAGACAAGAAAAGAAAAGAAAAATGCATGAGTGGTGCAATAGTTGAGGCTAGTCTAAAATAGGATAAGTGTGCAAGAGCAATCTCAAAACTATTGGGCAATGTGTGAGGTGGCTTGGGGTGATCCTTGCCCTCATTTCCCCTATAAAAAGGACCTCTCCCATCTCATTCTTCACACCAAAATTCGTAGCCCCAAAGAAAGTGAGAGAAAAAGGAGTGTTCTTGAGTGTTCTTGAGTGTTCTTGAGGAGCCTTGAAGGTTGGGACTCCAAAAGAAGTTGTAAAGCTCTAAGGTAGTACTTACTCTCTTATATTTCCAGCATTGTTTCAATATTGTGACGTGGTATTTGGCTGCCTTGATGAATCATGTTTGAAGTGATTATGTGTTTCTTATAATGCTATGGCCATATGTTATTATTTAAGAACATAAATGCTCACATGTATAAGTTATTGGTATTGCCATATCTTGTCCAATGTTAAACTTGCATGGTTGTATATTGAGTATTGTGCTGCTGAGATTTTCCCTAAAATCTCTCCCCCAAATCTAAACCATTTTAGGAGCAAGTTCATCCAAGGAGAAAGAGAAGAAGATAGCTTAGTCAAGATGAAAATTATGCTCTTTGTTTTTGTTGTGCATCCTTGAACTCATGATAAATATGTAATATTGTTGGGATGCCCTGGATTATGTTGTTATTATGTTTCTCTTTTGAATTTATGTATGCATATGGTCATTCTTGACCATTAAGAACAAGTTTTAATTCATGCAAATGAAATGCTGTTTTCTGGGTTCCATTCTGTGCAATGTTTGTTGATGATATTATTCGAGATAGCAAATGAATGCCTTTAGATTTGTAATTTTTATGTAAAATACTAGACATATAGGGCTTTCTGGAAACCCAAAAACAAAGTAAATCGAAGTTATGTAGCTTAAACTAAAAATCACGCAAGAAGGCCAATTTTTCTGGGCGTGAAAACGAAGGCAGGTTGGGAAAATCAAATATCTGTATCACCTGGGTTGATGCATGTTATGTTTGATATTTTTCCCAGAAATAGGACTCTTCAAACTTTAATTTGAGACTACAATTAGTTATGATTTTTCACAGTTGCTGGAAAAGTTCCGCATTTTCAGCATTTTTCCATAAATAAAGAAAAGTTTTAAAAGTTTGTGGTTTTGATGTTCTAAGTCCCATATGAGCTTGAATATGATTTCCAATGATTATTAGGCTTGGGAATAAGTCCTAGAAGTAGGTGTTACACTTTTTGGTATCAGAGCAATGGTTCTAGAAAACTTAGGAATCGAACATATCCCTTAGAACCTTTAATAAGTGACTTAGTCATATTATCCTCTAGAGTTCATAGCAAGCTTTGCGGTTATATTTTCAGGATTATCAAATATGTCATCCGAAAGTGATATTGGCTCAACCCAAGTATATGAATCGGAAAATGACTCGATAGAAAGTGTTGGCTACCTAGAGCAATTCCGACCATCCATAAAAAGAGCAAGAAGAGTATCGGCGCATAGGACATGGCCGGAAGGAGTTGGAAGTCATAACCAAGCTAGAGCTAGGCAAGGTTTAGGTAGTTGGATAATTGAGGATGAGTAGACAATGCAACCTCAAGAGATTCACCAAGAGGAACCAAGGGAGAGCATTAGAAGAAATGATGAAGAAGTAGATGATGAATGGGCGTATGTAAGGTCTTTAATTGAACAAGGATGCATGATTCCTAGAGCAACTCAAAGACGCATGATGAATGGGCGTATGTAAGATCTTAGGATTACCACCGCCTTTGGCCACATTCTTGGTTCGGAAAGCACTGGAATCTAGCTATTACAATGTTCAGTTGCAGGATGGTTTTAGGAGTTTTATTGCTATTTTGAGGTCCTCTTATTTTGTTGTCTCAATTGCTTTCTTTGGTGAAGGATTTGGTATTTTGCCTGACTATGTTTGCCTTTGCTTACTGGTTGGTTATGAGAGTGAAATCAATGGGTATGAATTGGAAAACCAAACCATCAAGGGTGATGTTTCGGCTGGTATATGTGAGAACTTGAGCCATGAAGACATGATGCAAAGTCTGAAGTTTATAGAAGTCTGTCTTTGTGCTTATACTATTGTAATTATTCTCAGTTTCTTTGATTTCATTCTCTAGCAGAGGTTTTCATATTCCTATATTTTACTTTACAAACAATTGTTGTGTGGTTTATTTCAGTCAATGATAAGATTGCTTTCTTGGCCAAAAAAAAATATTAATGTAACTAAATTACAAAGAAATTAAAGTTAAAATAATTTAAATATATTACTTAGAGTGAAGGGGCAAAAATACCCATGTTAATTTATTAAAAGTGCATCCAATACCATATTAAGAAGATACTTTCATTAAACAAAAGTTGTCTCTCGACTTCTTTCTTCCTCACCATTGGCACTCTCATTGTAATATTATCCTTCTAATTCCCATAATTAACAAATCATTTCTTAAACCATGATTAGAGTCCTAACTATGATAGAAAAAGGGTTTCACTTCATTAAATAACTATCATAGTTAGAAAAGTAATGAACTCAAAGGATCCTTTTGAAAATCAATATCGATATGTCTAACTATGATAGGAAATGAATTTATCATTAGAAGCTATAATAGTTAGAAAAAGTTTCATCTAATATACAAGTTACTTATTAATGATAGAAAAAGAAATTTTTAGTATATAAAAAACCCCTATTATTGATATTAAAACTCTTTTAGACATTTCGAAATATAAACCATGTTATACAAGTGAAAATGCTAACATAGTTATCAAAGCTTGACTTGGCAACAAAATCATAATTATGTCAGAAAAAGATGCCACTAAACATAGTTATTAAAAGTTTACATTATAACTACCAACATAGTTGGTCTAGCGGAGTAAGGCCCCGTTAGATCCCTATAGGTCTCGAATTCAAGTCCTAGAGGAGACGCTTGTGTTGGAAGGGGAAGCCACGAACCCCAAAATTAGAATAATCAGTTTCTCAGATATATTAATAATCATCACCTTTGCTCTTTTTTATTAATTTAATTTTAAAAGTTTTCTTACTTTTATCACTTGAATGCTTAAAAGGCCTTTACTCGCATCAATGTTATTTTATCATGTGCAAAATCTTCAGTAGCTGAAGATAGAAGATGAGATTACGTTGTGTAATAAAAAAATTCAGACTATATTAACTGGTATGTTTTTCTATAACTGTGTGCCATGCTTGCTCATTTTTTTGTACTGTTCATCAAATCATTATGGCTTCCCCCAGTTTTACCTTTTTAATGTTGCTAGAATTATCTTTACCTTTCATTCTTAACTCTTTCTTTCTAAGGTGAAAATATTTCATTTCTTGTTTATCAAGTGCAACATAAAACAAGCTCTCTTGCAATTTGACATTGGTTTATGAATTTAATTGTTTTCAATGACCTCATATATGATTTTGTGGCATCAACAAGGCATCTACATACTATCTATAATTTTGAATAAATGTTTTCCTATGGAGCTCTGTGAAGGGTGGTGCTCAAAAATTGAACCAAAATCTGGGATGAAAGGAACAATTTATTGAAGAATAATTCACTCCTTTATAGTTGAAGTCTGTTAAGCTTATACTTTTGTCTCTGTTAGATATTATACTCTTTTGGAGGATATCATAATCTTGTGAAACTACATTAATTTCATCAATCTTTGTCAATCTAAAAGTGATTCAAGTATCTTTTATTTCTAGTGTGCATCTCATTTGACTTAGCAGTTCAGATGTAAGATTGTATAGGACCAGCTATTGGCTGTATTATCAATCTTGTGATCTTGTTGATGTTCTATTGTTATAAGGAAAAGCCTGAGTCATTAATGATTTAGATGAATTTATACATATCCTTTTAAAATTTGTCTTGTTTTTGTGATAGATAATGTCCATTTCTTGTGTTTGAGTTTTCTTGACAAAGTAAAAAAACAATTCTTGATTTCTTCGTGTATCAGCATGATATGCCCTTCTTTTTGCACTAGTATTCTTTAATGATTACTGCACACTTGTCTAATCTATGCCTATTCATTTGTACAATTGATGATTCTTGATTGCAGGTGTTTCTTTGTTTGTAAAAAACTAGGACTCAATAAGCCTAGCTGAAGTTGTGAAGCAACTTCTCAATGCATATATAAGTCTAACTATAGTTGCACTACAAAGCATGAATAAATCGAGTGTTCTTGAACAACTAACCACTACAAAGAGAATTAAAGGAGCCTAATTGTAGATCTACTACACCAGATGTTACACTAAGACTTATAGTTGCAGTTACTATGAAACTAACATGTTTTGAGTCAATTTGATAAGCTGTAAGTGTTTCACTTTTTGTATGTGCATGGAATGCTTAAAAAAGATATGTTTTGGTATTTGGTACGGAATGGTGAACAAAGTTCCCTTTTGGTATGTTGTATGAAAGGTTGAACAAAATTCCCTTTATGTACAGTGTATGGAATGTGTTTAGAATTCATCATTTGGTTTATTTTGTGGTCTACTTACAGGTCTCTTTGAATATATTATTCAAAAGAAAACGATATATATTTAACAAATTTGACACAGACGTTAACAATTTTAGCATAAAGATTTCCAATGCCCGCATATGGATTAACAACTTACAACTTTGTTATTGCCAATATGAAAGAGATGGAAACCAATGTTGTAAGTATTAACAATTCATTCATAGACATTAACAACTTTGGCATAAATATTTACAACTTTACTATTTGATTTCAAAGTTCAGTCTAGTAATTTTGAACCTATTAATTATCCTAACATTTTGCACTGTGAATTAGATCAGGCCTTTGACATGAAAATCCCCTACTAGTATATCAATTGAGTTTACCTGTTATCTTAAACCAAATTCTTCATTGACAACTAGTTTTTTTACTTATTCAATGACAAGTAAACATTAGAATCATCATACTACTTAATCGTATAGTAAAGTTGTAAATACTTATGCTAAAGATGTTAATGTCCATGAACAAAATGTTAACACTTGCAACATTGGTTTCCATCTCATGTTCACATCGGTAACAACAAAGTTGTAAGTTGTTAATCACTATAAAAACCTTGCAAATGCCTATGCTAAAATTTTCAATGTTATTAACAAGTTGTTATTACTTATAGCATTGGTTTCCATTTCATATTTGTTAGAATAATGAGTTTTGATGATAACTAAACATAACTTAGGCATAAAGAAAGGTTGGACATAGATCAGGAATAACTTAGAAACAATCTGATAGAAAATGCTAAGTACTGCATAATCGATCAGGATCAGATTATCAGTTAAGAAACTAAGGCATTAATCGATCAAGGATATATTAGAGACAAATCAAAGTTAAATTAGAAGTTTGAATCATAGGCGCCCAATCAATCAGACACCCCTATGATCGATCAGAGAGGTAAAAATGAACTAAGTAATCTCAGTGTGATCGATTGGAGGAATTAGAAGAACTTAGTGTAATCGAACTGTTGCATTTGATCGATCAGGGCTCCCCTATGATCGATCAGAAAGACCAAAGTGTAACTCAAGCCTAATCTAAGCCTAATCGATCAGAGAAGGATAATCGATTAGAGAGTAATGAGTAATCGATTAGGAAGTACTTGTAATATAAATGTAATCTAATTGTGATCGATTGTATAAGCCTAATCTATCAGAGATACCTGTGATCGATCAGGTGAAGTATTTTCTAATATCATGTTCAAGTTATGCAGGTTATGATCGATATGTGATCGATCAGGTAACAGAGCAGTGATCGATCAGAGACCAATGATCGAGGTAGCGATGCAATTCAAACATGAAGCTTTTTATGTACAAAATGTGTCATACCTGTTTTAGGAAGTTTTCAATACACTCACAGACATAGAAATAGAGCCGTTTGACACAGCAACCACTTTTTGCGATTAATGAAGAGAGAGGATTTGAGGCAAACCAAGTACAGAGGAGTTAATGCTTCCCAGAACTCATCCATCTTAATGCTCCATCTATAATCATCTCTCATCTAAGATCAAGCAATGGATATAACTTCATCAAAGGGCAGAATTTCATAAACTAGTATAAAAGCCTTGATGAAGAAGTTGGTGAAGGCATTGATTACATACATTGATTATTCTTGCTAAGTTACACTTACTGCATTCAATACTTACCAACTCTTAGAGAGATCATTCATTGTCTTTGTACTTCTGCGTATCACAATCAGTTCATTGAGTGAACAAGCATTCTGTAATCGCATTTCTAGTGAGGGTTACTCTTAAGATAGAGGGATCTTAAGAGTAGGTTGTAATCTTACAAAGTGTAACGGGGAGTGATCTGTAAGAGAGAGATCTTACTGTGAGGTCACTTGTAAAGGCTTTCAAGAGCCTGCATTAATCTTGAGGTTTAGTGGAACCCAATTGAGGTTGGAGAATTGGACGTAGGTCAAAATTTGGGCTGAACCAGTATAAGATCTCTGTCTTAGTGTATTAAATTTTAATTTAGCACATTTCACCCCCTCTTATGCATTCCTACCACTTTCAATATTCACATTAGCAACAATAAAGTTGTAAGTTGTTAATTGCTATGTAAACCTTGTAAATGCCTATGCTAAAGTTGTTAATGTCTATGAACAAGTTGTTAACGCTTGCAGCATTGGTTTCCATGTTATTCACATTAGCAACAACAAAGTTGTAAGTTGTTAATCACTATGCAGACCTTGTAAATCCCTATGCTAAAGTTGTTATTGTCTACGAACAAGTTGTTAATGCTTGCAGCAATTGATGTCCATCTCAATCACATTTGTAACAAGAAAGTTGTAAGTTGTTAATCGCTATGCGGACCTTATAAATCCCTATGCTAAAGCCGTTATTGTCTATGTCAAATTTGTTAAAAGTATATCGTTTGCTTTTGAATAATTATATTCAAAGAAACCTGTGAGTAGACCACATAATAAGCCAAATGGCGAATCTAAACACCCTTACAGTATACATTAAGGGAACTTCATTCAAGTTTTTATACAACATACCAAAATAGAACTTTGTTCAACATTCCATACAATATACCAAAACATATATTTGTTAAACATTCCATGCAACATATAAAAAGCAAAACACTTACAACTTGTCAAATTAGCTCAAAACATGTTAGTTTCACAGTAACTACAACTATAAGTTATAGAGTAACATCCAGTGTAGTGGATCTACAATCAGTCCCATTTAATTCACTTCGTAGTTGTTGGTTGTTTAAGAAGACCCAATGCTTTATCCTTTGCATTATTTTGATGATGAGTAATTAGCTATCACATTATATCATACCTGAAATTTGCTACATCCTCCATATACAAGAGAGACTGAAGTAAATGTAATGTCAGATCTCATAAAACAACTACAAGAGACTTTCTAATCATATCTATTAAGTGAAAGTGCATAAATGATGTGAACATAATTTCATAGATCACTGAGGCAATGAGGAAATTCAATTTTGATTACAACAAGACTTGAATCATAGTCAAAAAACATATAAAGTTGATGCTATCAATTCTCTGTATCATACATATTTTATAATAATGAAAAAATTTTGTTCAACAAGCAACTTTGATTTCAAACTCCTTGTGAGAATGTTTACCATCAACTTTATTTTTCTTCAAAATCACTAGTCATAGTTATATCACTTTCATGGACAATTATGACAATCCTTTTACCTTGATGAGAGAAATAAACTCTTTGCATTATTATTATCTCCTCTTTAGCAATACTCCTGATATGGGTAATACAAATGCTTGTGAAATAGACACCCATAAGCCAGAAATTATATCACACTAAAGTAGGAAGTTGAAAATGATGTAGTTTGGGTAAATTTAATGTAAGACTATTAACAGACATAATAAAAAATAAAGAATAAAATTGAGAATAGCAAAATAATGACAACCACGCACACAACATCTTTCATATGCAATCCTGCTTAACTAATAACTCATTTAAGCTAAATAGAAATAGTTAACTCTTTTGAAGTAAGTCATTGGTTTCTATAACTTTGATATAATTCATTGGTTTCTACTTTCTCTAATCTCTAGTTTCATCCCTAAAACTAGGTATTATGCCAAGCTAATGCATGACTTTGATTTGAAGTTGTAACTAATCTACATAGAAAGATGCAGGTTATAAGGGGGAAGAGTTCAAATGAGTGCATCATTCATTGAGCCTATCTTCTCATGTTTGCATTTTAGCATTCCCATTTTTATAAAATGGAAATTAATTATTTGCCCCACCTAGTGGGATAAAGATTTGTTGTTTTTGTTGGAAATTAATCATTTACTTTGTAACATTTTAACTTTCTGCAAGGAATATTATTTTGCACAGCAAGTTGTAGTTGAACCTCTTTTATGTTATTGTAGTTGTTGTGCTAGCTAGTATGGCTTGGTTTTTCGAATCTAATGATTGTTGGAATATGCACTAGATGTGGCCAAAGATCTTGACTACAGATTTGGTCTTATTTTACAGCTTTCACAGACTACATTGCAGAGATAAATTAATCTTCTCTACTACATTAAAAAGGGGACATTAAGTTCAAATTTGGTACTGGGGCCAATAGTTCAATTATTTTGAAGAGTTTTTTCCCCAGATGATATGTATTGTAACACCTAATTTCAAAAACCTTAAAACTTCAACATTTTTCACGAATCATTCAGCAGTGCCATGTAATTGAAAAGTGTGCCACAATATAAACAAAGGAATGAACTCATAAATGAAAAAAAAATCTAAATGAGTAATTACCAATTATGATCATGTGGGCAATGAGAAAAAAATCTAAATGAGTAATTACCAATTATGATCATGTAGGCAATGAGAATTCCAATATTGTTAAGAAGAATAGATATATAAGAAGCCCATCTTTCAACACCTCCAAAGGCATAATGTATTACTTCCCCATTGGTCTCAACCTTTCCTACTTGACTAAACCTGATCAAAATCTCCAAGGAAGTCTCTGCAAGCAAAGCAAGAAAGGTAATCTCAATAATTCCCAAATCCAAACCAAGAACTTTCATGGCAGGAGGTAAAGCCATAATTCCAGCTCAAAAATCCTAGTAAAAAACTCTATAACTTTTGTTCAAAAATGCAACATTCATTTTCTTAAAGCTTCAAATCTTGTTGGCAACAAATTTTTTAGCCAATGAAAATACAGAAAGATTCAATACATATCTTTCAGCGAAGAACATAAACACTAAATTCTAACTTCAGCCATAATTGATAGAATATGAATTAGAAAACATGGAGATAGCTTACCTAAGTTTAGAAATGGGTTTGTATTCTGCAGAGTAGGTCAGCAACCTCTAAGCTCTCCCCTTGCTTCGATGAACCTGAACAAACAAGGAAGAAGAAAGATATCGCAGTGTTGGTGATGAGTGTCGACCAGTCCGGCCTTATCTCCGATGCCGGTGAGGACAATGATCTCGCATGATGAAAGGGATGAGAAACCAAGATGTAAGAGTTCATATAAGATGCAATCTTCCACTCAACTTTGACCCATTTCCCTTTCCCTTACCTGCCTCTTAGGGGAAAATCGTCTTTTACATACAATTTCAAATAAGGGAGAGCAACGAGCAGGTACGGGCCACCCGTGGGTCCAGCCGTTACCTACCAGCATAATATACATGGGTATGAGTGAGCTTGTACCTGTGCGTAAATGGGTGCAGGCTAAATGGGCAAGTAGCCCATTTACTCGTTTAGCCCATATATTTTAAAAAAAACCATTAGACCTAATTGTGTGCACACAAACATCCCATATTAATTTTTAAAAATAAAGCCAAAAGTCTCTTTAATCATCTCAGATTGTCAATCTTGATTTGCATTCAACATACAAAAACAATAATAAACTCCTTCAGTCCTTCTAAACACCCACACACAAGAAAAAAAGTCCAAATAAACTACAATTATCAATTTCTCATTATAAAACTCCACTCTCCAAACTCCAACTAGCAATCCTAAGTTCCTGACCTGCAATAATAAATGCATAAAAAATTAGAGTTTAAAAAATAAAATGTTTGTTGGCTTATTGCATTTGGAGCTTTGTAATCAATCAAATCCAAATTTGAATATTTCAGTAGCTAACTAATGAAATAAAGGACTCATCATGACAAATAAAGGAAGGTGCCACCTTCACTCAAATAGATACAAATCTAGAAAAATCTAAATAGAGAGATTCAAACAAATTTCTGTTCTCAAACAAATTTCAACAAACAGATTTCAGCTCTGCCTCACATAAAAAATTACCTCAAACATATTTCAGCAAAGCAAAGCAACAAAGCGTTTAGATCATAAAAAAGGGTTAAGGGTCATACTTACCCTGGAAGTGTGCAAGATGTATCATATCTGCCCTGGAAATATTTTTGAGTTCACATTTGCCCTGGAAGTATGAAAATGATTCAACTTCACCCTTTATCATTAAAATATTAACGGTCAACATCCACTATTTAATAGTTAACATGAGTTTTTTAACGGTTAAGGGTGAAATTGATCCATTTTCATACTTTCAGGGCAAATTTGGACCCAAAAATACTTCCGGGACAGATATGATACACCTTACACACTTTCAGGGCAAATATGACCTTTAACCCTAAAAAAATACCTCAAACAAATTAAGTTTCACTCTTGCCTATTGCATTTAAGGTAGATGCCAAGGCGGTTGCTTTTGATGCTGCTGCATCTTGCTCTACAAAAAAATTAGAAAAATAATATGAATGAAATAAAATGATACAAGTTATATAGAATGGATAATGAAATAATAAGTGAAAATTCTAGAAACAATAGATGCAGTCTCATCAAAATTATCAACATCAAGGTTATTGATTTGAGGATGTTTTGTGGATAGCCAATTTTGGGCACATATAAGTGCTTTGGCCATCTTTAAAGAAAGAGAGCTCCTAAATGCATCTAGTATTCGACCCCCAGTACTAAAAGCCGATTCTGATGAATAATTTTGATGAGACTGCATCTATTTAGGATCACGAAAACCAATTAATTCAGCTTGTAGGTATTCATCCAAGTCTGAAATTTTCTCAAGTTACATTGTTGATCAACCTTGAGTAAAAAAATCTGCATTGTAGGATCTAATGATGTCAAGGGCACTACATGTGCTACCTCTTGTACATTATCCCCAGGAATTCCACCAACCTCTTGGTCCATTGTGCTTTGAGACATAAAAGACTCATCAGGATGTGCACATGTTTAATATTGATCATATAAACGATGCAAGACACACATTGCCTTCTTCAACATTGCTTCATACATCGTAGGATCAGAAAAAATTATTCAAATGCAACTTTGACATAGGTCAATTTATATCTGGAGTCTAGAATTGTAGCCACAATCAATAAGGGATTCATATTCTCAGCTTTACCCCAATATTTATCAAACTTTGTAAGCACTCTAGTTGCCATGTCATTTAAAAGAGAGTGGGAATTGCTTGCACTTTCCCTGAGGTTTGTCCCAATAGCAACTATGTGTCAGAAACAAGGGTTTGTCATCACATAATTTGATCCAGAAAACTTCAAAGTCATTGTATAAAACAATTGCAAGAAGGCAAGGAACTCCTGCCACATATGCACTAGAAGGAAAAATCATAGATTCATAAGCATGATCATCATCAAATTCATCATGATCAAGCATGGTGTAATCATCTCAACTTGAATCTATTCTAACTCTCTAAAATAATCCTTATAATCTTCATCTTCTTCTCCCATCCTAGTGAAAACTTTGGTGAACTTTATAGCACTTTTAAGCATAAGGTATGTTGAATTCCACCTAATAACATCATAGAAACCATAACAACAATTAAAATTCATCATATTAAATGAAAGCTCATTCAAAATAAAGTACAAGAGTTATTGAAGGTACTCATGGGGAAATCTAAGCAAAGTAGGCTTTTTGACTCAACTCTTTCCTTTTCAGTAAGCATAATGAATTTATGTTTCCTTGAGGGGGGAAGATTTCACAGATTTGACTGCACAACGAATGAGCTCGATGAACTTGTTAATATCCTCAAGACCTTCAAAAACAATAAGATTTAATATATGAGTTGCTCATCTCATTTGCATAAACTCTCCGTCACATACTAGATTTAGTTTACATCTCTTCAAAATTGAAAGTGTTGAATCATTGGCAAAAGCATTGTCAACTATGATTGTAAACACATTGTTAATACCCCACTAGAATCAATGATCCTCAAGTGTCTTAGCAATTGTTTTTCCTCTATGATTTTCAATCTCACAAAAATTTAGAATGCATTTTTGCAAAACCTAGTCATCATCAATCTAGTGAGTAGTCAGACACATGTAGTTTGAGTTATGTAATGATGTCCAACAATTAGTGGTGAGAGATACATGGACTTTGGAACGCTTGAAATATGTCCTCAAGATATCTGCTTCTTCTAGATAAATGTTGTAGCAATCCCTAGTAGCTATCCAACGTGATGGAATTTGAAATTTAGGTTGAAACTCTTGCAATAGGTTTGTAAAACCCTCCTTTTCCATGGTTCAGAAAGGCATCTCATCTTTAATAAGATATTTAGCAACAACCTTTCTACCTCTCTCTTGACTAAACAAATGATGGGTCAACATTTTATTGAAAGAAGATGCCAACAAACTTTGTCCCTCGATATCCCTGATTGGATTGCCTTTGCAATCTTCGTAATGTCACCATAATCATGCAGTCCCATCATTGAAGGATGGCTAGAATAATTTTTAGGACAATAATTGCACTGTACCCTGAGTTTGCCGCCTATTTCTCTTACTGCCATTTTTGTAAAATGTGTCCAAACATCAGATGAGTCCCTCCTTTTTTTCTAGGCCATGTTCCATCTTCTTTTTGCTCATCATTGTTTTCATCCTCAACATTTGTTGTAGTTTCAATTCTAGTTTCCTCTTCCACTTTCTCTTGCACATTTTCTTTAGGAGCTTTCACCATTTTCCTTATAAAAGCAGTGGAAAAAAAAAAGAAAGAAAACAAAGGACAATACATGAAACAAAACCAGTAAGCTACCATTCTCAAACCATTTAAATCAAGACAAAAGACAATACATGAAAATTACACCCGAATCTAATCCAACTGTAGATCAAAATTTTGAAAAGAATTACATATTGAAAACTTGAAAAGGCATTAATGAATTCAGAGATAGAATATCTAACCAACCCTAAATAGACTAGCCTCCAAAAATAGGGAAAAATTGTGCCACAAAAAAAGCCACAGGTAAACTCATACAAAAAAATGTACACCCAGAAATTTATAGTTTCCCCTCACATTCCGTCGATATGAAATCTAGAGAAGCCACATGTTTAACACAATATAGGGCAAACCAAATTGCAATAAAATCCAGGAAAAACATACTTAAAAACCGAACTTCCCTGAGTCAAAATACAACACCATCCAAATCACAAATGCTAGAAACACATCCAGGAAGAAATCGTAAGTGGGGTGTAGATCTTACCTCTTTGAAGCTTAAATCATGAGTGGGTTGAGAATAGATTGTCGATCTGCTTGGAGACAACGAGTCGACGACGGACGACGAAGCTGAGCGGATTCGATAGTTCGATTAAGATGTGAGATTGAAAGGGTGAGAGAGTTGAGAAGGGCTTCGAGCCTTCTACAGTTCGGCTAAGGGATGGAGGGAGTGTGAGAGTTAAGACTAAGAGAGTGAGAGAGTTAAGAAGGGTTGGGGGAAGGGAAGGGCACAGGTGAGTGAGTGGTGACAGGGTGAGTGAGTGAGGTATAGGTTTAGAAGAGGAAAGTTTTATATATATAATACATATATGGGTACGGCTGGGTAACGAGCCACCTGTGGCCATACTCATTCTCGTACCCATATTAGGGCCTACGGGTAGCGAGCCCTTTGCTCACCCCTAATTGCAAATCCTAGATTCCTCCCCAGTAGAAGACATGGGGTTTTCAAATGTTAAGGGTCTAATTTGTCCTTTATATAATTCAAAAGTATTTTCTTGTCTTTTTCCCAATAAAATAACTAATTTTTAAAATATAAAAATGATTATTTCAAATATTTAAATTTATGTATATTTTGTCAACATTTACACATATGATCACTCTTTAGATTTGATGAGTCATCGTTTACCATTAATTGAAACTAATGGTGTTAATCCAAAAGAACTAAAAATGTACTTTTCAAATATAAATAACATAAAGGACTAAAATGAAACATGATGCAAATTTAAAGGACCAAAAGTATACTTTAGCCAAAAAAACAATGATCCAACAAATTTTTCGAAAATAACGTTTTTTGTTTTTAAGTTGTACTAATTATCCCAAATTGTTTTTTGTTTAATGAAGTGACGTAGTTTTAACTAAGTGGGGGTAAGTAGGGGAAAATTAAGTGAAAAGATTCTGGACCGCTATTTATAGGCCTTCAAACATTGAAAATCTCCACAAAGAGTAACAAATATATAAAGAAGGAAATTAAACAGCATAATTATACAAATGGGGGATTATATAGAACATGTACTAGATATTTCTTCTATGTGAGAGTTATAGAGTATAATGTCATTAACTAAGAGATGGAATCATAAGACCACTAGGCTATGAACATGTACACTTCATATTATTTATAAATATATGAATTTTTTCTAGTAATATCTTTTTTTTACCAAACTAGTAATATCATTAATCAAAAATCAAACAATTTCTTGTTAATATATTTTTTAAATGAATTTATAATCACTTTTTTTATTCATTCATTATATTTCACTATTACTAACAACTAACTAATTCGGTTTGCAGGAGTATAAACTTACATAATGAAGGAACATCAATAACTTAAAATAATTATCGCAGCTGCATACTCAGAATTTGAATACGCAAACACTAAGTAATTTAGAACGACTCCTAGCTAACCATTGTAAGCGTTTGGTGATCTGAACAGAGAACATTGATTAATTTGGTACATGTTTTTTCTTCTTATTAAATCTTTTAATTTTGCTTTTTCAAACAAAGTCTTTTATTTATTTATTTTTTTTCCTCTTTTACAACCATGAACCCTTATAACTTTGCTCCAGATTTTCCACAGCCTTGCTATACAACCAATGGTGCTAACAAAGTAAAATTAAAGAACTTAACAAGGAAAGAAAAAGATATGGATATTAAAAATAAAAATTGAAAGAAAAAAAAGCTATATAAACATGAATATACTATAATTTTTAGAGTAAAATACACTGACCTCCCTTCTGTTTTAGGTTAATTACACAAATCTCCCCTCTATTTTGAAAACATACAATCTAGTCCAATATTTAACACCGTTAAAGAATATTCTAAAAAGATTCTATAAGTATTATTTATTTCAAAATTCTATTTCAATAAATATTCTTTACTAATTTACCCTTATTGTACTAAATATCTTATTTATCTTTTAATTATTGATTTAATAATTTCTAAGGATCTATTTATAATCTGTTACTTAATTTAAACTGAAATTAAATATATTTTGCGTAATAAATATTAACAAGTTGATAAAAATAGTGATTTTTTATGAAAATTGATTTATCAAAATTTACCTATGATTTATAAATTATAAAACATACATTTATATATATTATATTAAACATAATATTATTTTCAAATTTTAATATTTTAAATTAAAATTTATATATAATTTCAAAACATTTTCAACGTGTATTTAGAAAATTACAAATTACATAAAAAAATCATTTTTAAAAATAAGCGATTTAAAACATATAAATTTTTTAAAAAAAATTTAATTATAAAATTAATTAACATTGTCACACAATCAAAATTTAAAAATTTAATAATATAAACATGAAATTATAAAGTGAAATTAATTTTAAATGTTGGTACAAATGTGCTTAAAATATTATTAATTATTATTTTATGTAAATCAAGGGTATTTTAGTCAAAACTATGGGTCAACATTGTGATTTAATGGTCAACTAACGGTTAGGTGGATAGAAGTTGAATTTTAAAATTAGAAGGGAGGTTTATATAACATATATTTTAATTTGAAGGGAGGTTCATATAGGTTTCCAAAATAGAAGGGATGTCTCTGTAATTTTGATTAAATAGAAGGGTGGTCAATGTATTTTACTCTAATTTTTAATTAACGTTTTGATGTTTTTACTATAACTTCAATCAATATTATTTCTTCTAAGTTTTTATCTCTAATTTTCTCAAATAAAAAGGAAAATCTTGTAAATTAGAGGCAGATGATTCCACCAAAAAAAAATGAATTTTCATAGTACATTGATGATTCCATCTAAAAAATGAATTTTCAATCAGTAGTATGTCTCCAGCATAAGTCCAACAACGTTATAATCTCATTATAATCTCATCTCTGTGTATATATGAACGAATGAATAGCAAAGAAACAGATTTCAATCAGTAGTAGCTTTCCAGTTTCAAGAATCAAAGAATTCCAATCGCAATCTTTTTCTTCTCTTCCCATATGGAATCCCTAATTCCCATCTCCAGAAAGAAGATGGAGAGGCAAAGAGGCATATCAGATCTGCAATCGGAGATTGTCACCCACATTCTCAAAAGGCTTCCTGTCAAATCCATCGTTCAACTTCGATGTGTTTGTAAAGAATGGAAAGATCTCTTCAAAACCCAATACTTCATCTCTCAACACTTCCAATTCCACTCTCAATGCAACAACAATCATTTTCTCCTCCTCCATGAATTCAATGACAAACAGAGGCAAAGGCGTTCTTCCTTAAGTTTGATTAATCAAGACATGAAAACCGTTGATGTTCTGAGCATTCCCTCCATGGTTTCCTTCAAGCCAAGTTGGAGAATCATTGATTCTTGCAATGGCTTGCTTTGTGTAGAACCTAGTAATGTTGATCTACGTAGGTCTCCTAGGTCGCTTTGTCTGTGGAATCCAGTGATCAGAGAGGTAAGAGAATTACCCAAAACTCTGGCTGATCATAAACGAATTTCCGCGTCTGGTGTAGGATTTGGTTTCAGTAGTGTTCTAAATGACTACAAGATTGTGAGACTTTATAGTCTAGAATTGCTCCAAAACATGGGAGATTATGTCCATGATCGCTTATGGCGTGTGCTTTATCATGCAGAAGTGTTTTCTTTAAGCACAGGTTCTTGGAAGCAACTACAAGTTGGGCCTTTATTGTATTCAGGAGTTTTAGTTCATACTGTCAATTGTGATGGAACTACTTTCTGGTTGGTTTTATTTTCAAATGTGGTAATTTCGTTCGACCTTGTAAAGGAAGTGGTTACACTAGCAGAATTACCAACTGCAAATGGTGTTTATCCAGGTGGGGTTGGGGTGTACAAGAACAAACTTGTGGGTCTTTATAGGAATAGAGAGGAGGAGTCTGGACGTCGTTTCTTCTGTGCTTGGGTGATGAAGGAGGTTGATAGTGAATCTGGAAAGAGTTTGATTTGTACTCAGAAATATAGGATTGAAGAAGTGTCATATGCTCCATGGACCAAATTTATTTGGGGGAATGATATAGTCTGCCTTGACTGTCAATATTTGGAGGAGGGTGAAAAAAGGTGTGTTCTTTATGTGTTGAATCTGTATACTAATGAAGAGAAGAAGTTCCACTGTTCATCTGACTGTGACCGGTGTCATGTTTTCAATTATGAGAAGAGCTTGGTGTCTGTTTGGAACACCCCGCAGGTTGAATAGTCTGGGTATGAAGCATGATCATTTCAACGTCACAGGTTTCTTTTTGTCACTAAAATTTTGGCGGAAATTAATCCACAAAACCTTATAACATTTTGCCTATGTCTATAATCCTTGAAGCCCCTTTGTACTGTGTAGCCTGTAGTGGAGAAATTCAGTGCTAGCTATTTCAAACTTTATTATAGCCTTCTATATCTCATCAAATGTTCAATTTCAATTTTGAGAAGAGCCTGGTTTTCTGTTCGGAACAACCAGCAGGTTGAAATATGATTGATTCTATGTTCTTGGATTTTTTTTTTTTTTGTCACACTAATTCTGGTGGAAATCATCCCACCGTTGTGTACATAAACTTTGAAGCCGCCTTTGATATGTGATCTGGAATGGAGATATTCAGTACCAATTTTCAATATTACATCATATGATCAATCTTCATGGATAATATTCAGGTTAGCTACTGTTATATAAAATTGGTTAGGCTTTGTTGGCCTCTGAACGGAAAGAAAGATTAACATGACAGGTTAAAGCTTCTTGTTTTCTAGTTTTTTAATCTAATGGAGCAATAGAATTAATACACAGCCCAATAGAGTAAATATATATGAGTCATTGCTTTGTGTTTCTCATGGAGGAATGTATGGTTTAGTTTCTGTTATATAACTTTTTTTTTTTTTTTTGCTGGTCACTAAATATGTAGAGGGAAAGTGGGAAGGAAAGGTGAACATGACAGATTAAAGCTTCTTGCCTTGTCATTTGTTATCTAAATTGAACAGTAGCTTTAATGCTGCTGCTATTAGAGAGGTCATATTTATACACCTAAAATTTGTAGTAATTTGATTTGACTTATGGTTTTAACTGATGCAAACAAACTCGTAAATCACATAACCATAGGCTTACTGTGGAGATGAGTACATACATGCTATGTTCTGCTGTCACTTTGTGATTGGAAACTATGACTATTCTGTCGTTGAATTACTGCTGAATCTGGGAAGAGTTGCAGGTGAAGTAATGATACAATATGGGACTAATTTCAATTAAGTTTTATCGGATGGGTATTTGGAAGAATGGAATAGTATGTGAAGATTTAAAGTGATTGGTGCAAGTGAAGAGTGAACTGGAGCATTGTATGAAAACCTTCGGTGTGTATCTGCTCAATTATGCAGAGAAAGTATTTTTCTATTGGCATAGTTTGTATTGGATAAACTTTTTATAGAATGGGGAAATGGAAATGGAAATAGAAATAGACGGTTAGATAGAGAAAATCAGAGGAGGAGACTCAATATTCAATCCTATATTTTTGAAAGGTGTAGAAATGAAACTAACTTGACCTAGCAGACCTCTAAGCAACCTAGTAACTTTTTTTCGCATAACATAGAGAAGCCTTGTATATCGTAAGCATGTTTGGACCTACTTATCTTAAGCATGTTCCTTTAAGTCTAGACACAGTTTCTATCAAATACTTTCCTTGTACATCATAGATCACGATTGAGAAGTTGCTTTTGAAGGATCCAATCGCTGTTTTAGTGAAGCTCATTATAGAAATAGGAAGCTCTACTAAATACAAAAGAATCTCATGATGTAAACCTGACCCAAATCAATTTTTAATTTTAACTAAAATCCTAATATAGATAATCATAAAATTATAAAGTTAATGATAAAATGCTTTGCATCTATAGCAATTGGCAGATTCCAATTATTACCATCAAATTTCAATACTCTTTTTGATATACATTATCCCATGTTCTATCACGACATTTTCAATTTTACTGTACTATATTATAAAAGAAGAAAATGAGAATATTTTTATGAAAATGCTTAAGGGTAAAATATAACGAAATTTTGTCCGTGATTATTAAGTTTTGATTTTATATAAAAAAGTATGAAGTCCTAGCAAATTTATAAAGTCAATTGTAGTCAATGACTACATATGAGTTTGATTAAAATCTGTGCGTCCAAGTATGAATTTTGATGGAAAACCTCAATGAAAAGTTTGTCAAAATCCCTCGTTGAAAATTATATGGGTGAGAATTAGGGGTGGGCATGGCATGGTGAGACCCCTTCCTGATGCCTGTCCGAAAAATGAATGAGCTGTATTTTGTAGTCTGTTGTTCAATCCTACCCGATAGGAGTCCTAACTATTATAGGCTGGATGGACACTTTTATACCCTAACTTAGGATTTTTTTTTTTTTTACTCATATTATTTTAGAGAATATATATCATAATTAATAGATAGAGATTTTGGGATACATTAAATCAAATATATAAATATTTCATGTATATTTTAAATAAATAATATATATTGAGTAATATGTATTTTATATAAAATGATATAAAATGAATAATATATAATTTAAATAAATGTCATATAACTTTTTAGACTATGCCATATGTGTAGGATAACACCTCATGCCCAATGGGCCTTGCAGAATAATTAGCCTTGCTTGACTTGTCCAAAATTTTTAAGTCACTGTTTTTGGGTTAGGCTAAGCATTTTTTGACTGGGGTTGGATGAGTATACTAGGCGGGTGAATATCATACTCACCCAGAATTACCTATGCTTGAGCAATGTTACTTTGAGATTTGCAAAATTTGTGGAGTAACATTGAATTTTGTATATAAGAAGGTTTCATATCCTTACCATAAAATTTGTGGGGGAATTTTCCCAAAACTTTCTCTCCCTTTTTTTAATTTTATGAACAAGTGTTTTTTTTTAACAAAATAAGGCATAAAGCATAAATAAAATATTAATAGCAACTTATAAAAAAATCTTTTCTTAAAAAAATCATTGAACTAATAAAATAATGCAGATTATCATTTTTTAAAACGAGTCCACATGATTTTCGCTCTGTTTTGTTTTTTCAATTTTTTATTGATTTTTTATTCGAGTCAAGTTGTAGATTTTTTTAGTGGCCCTTGGTATCCTATATTAGTAATTTTTACTGAATTCAACATTTTGAAGTGTTTTTCAATCCATGCGTACTACCCTGAAAATATTTTAGGATTTTGGAAATGCTAAAAATTAAAAAATTTGAGATATTGGTTGGCACTGAAAAAAAATATTTAGGATGTTGGATGCACTAAAATTAATTAATTCATAATACCAGGTGCAACTAGAAGATTACTTCAGAATGATAGGATGTTAGACGCAATAAAAATACTTCATGATAATTTATGCTGTTGAAAAATACTTCATGATACTTTATATGAATTAACCTAAATAAACAAAGATTATAACTTAATTAAATTATTGAGAAATATGGGACAAAGATTAAACTATTTTAATATAGTCAATATAAATTTAATAATTTAATAAATATGATTAGCAGTTTAGCACGACGATAATAGCTGTCAATTTTCAAAAACTATATTCTTATATTTAAAAATTATACTTAATTTAATATATAAATATATAATTAATTTATAAATAAGGATGTTTTTCAAAATATATTCCACATATAACTAGTTTTAATGTCGAAAAAGTTGCTTTTGGATGGAAACTTCAAGCATCACATTAGATCTTTTCAGGGTGTGTGTGTGTGTGTTTTTTTTTTTTTTTTTTTTTGGGATTGAAAGGCAAAATGATATTAGTAGCGAAAAAATTACAGAGGTTTTATTGCAGGTAGATAAGGAAAAGTAAAGACAAAAGCATTAAAATATGCAATTGGTAATGATCTAATAGTAATTAAACTGAAAGCCCTGAGTAGCGTGTTAATGTCTTTTGCAATGGTGTGATGCACTATTGGACCCCAGCTCACATAGTCAATCAGTTGTTTATGGACATTCCAGACCGTAAGGTGTTCTTGAGGATATCCCGAACAGTGAATCCAGTTTAGAGCCAACCTGAAACAAGCAATGGTGTGTTTGAAATAGCAATGGCTACCAGTTCCAAAAACAAATTAGCAATAGCATAAGTGACTTTTTTTTTAATCTTACTTTTTTTTCAATCTCAAAATTAAGATAGAATATAAGTTAGATTATATAATAGAGTTTATGTTCAAAAACTGACGGTGATAAAAATGACTTTTCTCAAATTAAAACTTGTTTGGATTAGCAGGATATAAGTAGTTTTTATATGTATTGTGGTAATTTTAAGAGACATTTTAAATTAAAATTATTAAAAGACTACTTCATTATAAGAAAAACTCAAAACATTCCTATGCTCTTATTTAATAAGTTACTTTCATCATGTTTTAAATCGTCTAAGAAAAGCGTTCAATTACATTAACTTTACCTTAAAATGGGATAGTGTCTAGATCCAAGAAGTGAGCTCAACCAAATCGCAATTAGATCTTATAGTTACAACAAACCTTATGAAAGGTTACCATTCCACATTGTTTAGCATTTCTTTGGGAATACAAGGAGATAGAATAAGGAAATAACCTTCAAGGAGAGCCAATAGTTCAAGAAACAATGGGATCAACAAAGAGGAATGGTCACCGTGGTGCCTGTAGAGGAGTGGCACTAAAAGAGCATCATGTTAGATACTCCCTCTGACCCAAAATATATGATCTATTTAATTAATTTGATTAAGGATGTTAGTTAGTATGTGATAAACCTTGTCGTAAGGCTACCAAAAGATTACTAGATGAACTCCTTCTCATACTAGTCTACCTAGGTCATTTCCTCATTTCTTAGCAAGATGTGTCATGAAATTGCAAAGCTCAAACACATTAATCCAAGATTTCTAATGCAAAGAACTACCTAATCCTAACCTGATTTTTTTTTTATATTTCCTTTGAAAGAGAGATTGAGTTAAAATAGATAATGGAGAAGTAAAATTAGAAAAAGATTTTAATGGTGATTGAATTCCCTTTGAGCTTCAGCTATACCTTCATCGCCTATGAGTAAATTGAAGTTTATCCTTGAATTCATTACCTCTTATTCAATTGAGTTGCTTACTAAGCCTTTCAATTGAACAAAGATATTGAATATCAAAGGAAAAGCATTCATTTGCGCAACTCTGAACAAGAGACAAATTAACTAAACTTGCCATAGAATGTCTCATTCAACTCGAGAAAACTAATCAACTAGATTAAAGATCCAAAAGTTGAATTACAAGAAATGAATTCAAAGGTTTAACTCGGCAGAATCAATCATTGCACAAATTCATTGTCACTTAACACAAACAATCAAATTGAACAAGAACTATTTGCTCACACTCTATATATCTAAATCAAGATGCAACTAAAGTGGGAAACTAGCCACTCATTGCTGTGAAATAAGCTCCAATGCAATCAGATTCATTCAAACTCATGGCTGAAGTGAAATCGGTGAAGAACGAAAGTGGGAAACTCTAGGAGAAAAATGGTGAAGACAACGAAATCAGATGAGAGAAAGAAGAAGATGGAAGATTGAATGATATTATCCGAATGAATCTTCTTCTCCTAATTACTCTCTTTATATCTTTTCTTTGATGAACCTGGACCGAATCTTCAACTCCCTTCTTCTTCCCTTCAATTCACCTCAACTGACTCCTTTGCCACGCTGGAACCCTCTGAAGCCTTTTATATGGGACCTCTAATTAATTTTCCCAAAATTTTAATTAGCTCTATAGAAAGGATTTAATATCAAGGTGCTCCTAAAAAAATTTGAAATATCATTACACCATCTATGTTGGAAAATGAAATAAAATCAGGTAAATACTACCTTTGGTTATTATTAAACTTTCACTCAATTTTGGTTTTAATCCTGAATTTAAAATAAGTGGTTTTGGTCCTTGATCTTTTATTGAATTTTGGTTTTGATCCCTAAACTTTTAATTTATGGCTTTAGTTTTTAAACTTTGTATCATTTATAACTATTGGTCCATAATTTTCCAATTTTTATTTAAAGTTAAGGGACTAATGGTTATAAAAGACACAAAGTCCAGACTCAAAACCAAAACTGAATAAAAGTTCAAAGATCAATACCATCAATATTAAAGTTCAAGGATCAAAACCAAAATTGGGTGAAAGTTCAATGACTCTAACCACCTATTTTAAATTTCAGGGACAAAACCAAAATTGAATGAAATTTTAAGGAACAAAAGTTGTATTAACCCAACAAAATCTTGATGGTTACACTCAAATTGTCCCGTATCATTTGTAATATAAATTTGAAAATTTTCAACGCAAATAAAGGTATTTTCAAGATTAATAAATGGATCTAAAACAATAGTAGTTACAAGAATATATGTAATTTGTAGGATAAATATGAAAATTTTTAAGACGAATATTCTTATTTTCAACACATATAAAGTTATTTTCAAGACACTTATTTCCAACGCACGTAGGTATTTAAAGGTACATGTCTTGGATATACCTTTATATGTGTTCGAAATGAGCATACTTGTCTCGATAATTCTCATATTTATCTTACAAATGATACATTTTCTTGTAAATGTTTTTCTCTTTAACATTGTTTTCAATTCATTTTATAGTCTTGGAAATAGCTTTATATTAGAAATTCATATATTTATCATGAAAATTCTCACATTTATTTTGGATATGATACTTTTCTTATTTCAAAAAGAGACAAGGGTAAAAAGCAATGTAATGAAACCTGGACCGCCCCGGCCGGTCCAGCTCGGAACAGGCTGGATCGGAAGTAAGATCGGTCCAAGTTGGTGTGTGACCGGGGGTGGAGCTGACTCGCCTCTAGCTCGAACGACTCGCCAAAACCCGGTTATAACTCGGGCAACCCGTCGAGCTAGCGAGTCGGTCGAGTTGCTTTTCCCTCACAGCGACGAGAATGATCTCCTGCGTTAAACCACGGTGGTCGACAGCCAAAAACGAGCCACCAGTGGTTGTTGGAGTTGTTTCTCGTCGGTGGTCGTTAGAAGGCTAAGGGAGAAAGAAAGGGGAGGAAGAAGATGATGAAGAGAGTAAGGTGGTGAATGGCCCGTTATGGTTGCTACCGCCTGCAAGAAAGAACTCCAACAAAGAAGATATGTTGATGCTGGGTGAACACGATAAAAGAAGAAGAAGAAGAAAGATTGAAGAAGCTAATGAGTTGTGCTTGCTAAATGCGTTTTGAAAAAGTGTGTCTAAACTCTAAAGTCTCTCCTAGCCTACTTCGTGATTCGTGCGTCCCCTTCTCCGTGATGCGTGTCTCCTTTGGTGGTGTGTTAGCTGAGTCATGAATGTTGGAGGAAAACAGTGATGTCACGTGGGAAAAAATTCTAACTGATATTTAAAAAAAAAGTTTAATAGAGTATTTTGTTATAATAAATATTTAGTATTAGGCACCAATCCCTAACTGATTTTGGTATTATTGAATAGTACTATTATATAATGTCAATTTGTCCAATAAATTGTAAGAAATATTGGATACTTAAAAATGATTTTTTTGTTGTTGATTTAAATTGGTGAAATGAAATTTATTATTGGGAGTTTCAAAGGTGTAATGGTGAATATTTTTTTAAATATTTTATTCCCACCGGTCTGGCTTCCGAGTTAATTACGGTTTAATCCACTGGCCTTTGACCCACGATCTCGACCGGTTCAGTGTCTGGTCCGGGTTTAATTACTTTGGTAAAAAGACCTATGTAATATTTCTACTATTAGTAATGTCAGCCTTTGATTTAAAAAAGGTGAAGGGTAAAAAATGATCATGTACTTATGTCTAATGTGTATCTGTTACCTTGTACTTTTTTTAGCTCAAAATTGTATATCAACTTTCGAATTCAGGCAAATAATGACTTTCCCATTAAACTGCCCTAATAGACGTTTCAAATTCGGGCCATTGATGACTCCTCCATCATACCTACCTGACGGATGTTTCAGATTCATGTCAATAATAACTCATTCGTCAAACTGGCCCAACAAAAATTAGATTCATGTAAAATTCCAGTGTAGAACCTACCCATAAAAAGTATCGTCCATTAGGCCAGTTTGACGGATGAGTCATTATTAACCGAATTTGAAACGTCCATTGGGCCAGTTTGACGGAACAGTCATTATTGACCCGAATTTGAAAGTTGATGGACAATTTTAAACCAAAAACAGTATAAGGTACAGATACACCTTAAACATAAACATAAGTATAATGTTATTTTTTACCATTTACCCAAAAAAAAATGATTCCATCTAAAAAATGAATCTTCAAAGTGCATTTAGCAACGTTATAATCTCATCCGTGTGTGTATGAATGAATGAATACTGAATAGCAAAGAAACAGATTTCAATCAGTGGCTTTCGAGTTTCAAGAATCAAAGAATCCCAATCTCAATCTTTTTCTTCCCTTCCCATATGGAATCCCTAATTCCCTCATGCAGCAAGAAGATGGCGAGGCAAAGAGGCATATCTGATCTACAATCGGAGATTATCACCCACATTCTCAAAAGGCTTCCTGTCAAATCAATCGTTCAACTTCGATGTGTTTGTAAAGAATGGAAAGATCTCTTTAAAACCCAATACTTCATCTCCCAACACTTCCAATTCCACTCTGAATGCAACAACAATCGTTTTCTTCTCCTCCATGAATGCAATAACAAACAGAGGCGTTCTTCTTTAAGTTTGATCAATCAAGACATGGAAACCATTGATTTTCTGAGCATTCCCTCCAAGGTTTTCTTCAAGCCTAGTTGGAGAATCATTGATTCTTGCAATGGCTTGCTTTGTGTCCAACCTGCTATTCATGATCCACGTAGACCTCTTAGGTCGCATTATCTGTGGAATCCAGTGATCAGAGAGGTAAGAGAATTACCCAAATCAGTGAATGATCATAAGCGCATTTTGGCCTGTGGCGTAGGATTTGGGTTCAGTAGTGTTCTAAATGACTACAAGATTGTGAAACTTTATAGTGAGCCCAAATACCCGGAAGTTTATAGCATACCCAAAAGGTATGTGCTTTATCAGGTAGAAGTGTTTTCATTAAGCACAGGTTCTTGGAAGCAATTACAAGTTGGGGATTTATTGTATTCAGGAGATTTAGTTAATACTTTCAATGTTGATGGAACTATTTTTTGGTGGACTCTTTTTTCAAATGCTGTAATTTCGTTCGACCTAGTGAAGGAAGTGGTTACACTAATACAATTACCAACTGAAAATAGTGTTTGTCCATTTGGGTTTGCAGTGTGCAATAACAAACTTGTGGGTCTCTATGGGAATATGGATGTGGAGTCTAGTGGTCTTTTAATCTTTGCATGGGTGATGGAGGAGGTTGATAGTGAATCTGGAAAGAGTTTTATTTGTACTCAGAAATATAGGGTTGAATTGTCACATGCTTCCTGGGCCTTGTTCATTTGGGGGAATGAAATAGTCTGCCTTGACCATATATTTTTGAATCCTGTGGAGGGTGAACCAAAGTGTGTTTTTTATCTGTTGAATCTCTTTACTAATGAGGAGAGGAAGTTCCACCGAATATCTGACTGTGACTGGTGTCATGTTTGGAATTATGAGAAGAGCTTGGTATCTGTTTGGAACCACCCGCAGGTTGAATAGTCTGGCTATGAAATATGATCATTTTAGGTTTCTTTTTGTCACATAAATTTTGGTGGAAATTAATCCACAAAATATTATAACATTCTGGTTATGTCTATAATCCTTGAAGCCCCTTTGATCTGTGTAGTCTATGGAGAAATTCAGTGCTAGCTGTTTCAAACTCTATTTTAGCCTTCTGTATTCCATCATTTGTTCAACTTCCTGTGATGGGTGTCATGCTTTCTGTTATGAGAAGAGCCTGGTTTCTGTTTGGAACACCCAGCAAGTTGAAATACGATCGATTCTATGTTCTTGTTTTTTCGTTTTTTGGTCACACTAATGTTGGTGGAAATTAGTCGGTAGTTGTGTACATAAACTTTGAAGCCCTCTTTGATATGTGATCTGAAATGGAGATATTCAGTACTAATTTTCAAATTAACATCATATGATCAATCTTCATGGATAATATTCAGTTCACCTACTGTTAAATAAAATTTGTTAGGCTTTGTTGGCCTCTTAACGGAAAGAAAAATTAACATGACAGGTTAAAGCTTCTTGCTTTCTAGTTTTTAAATCTAATGTAGCAATAGATTTAATACACAGCACAATAGAGTGAACTATATATGAGGCATTGCTTTGTGTTTCTCATGGTTGAATGTATAGTTTAGTTTCTGTTATATAGCCTTTTTTTTTTTTTTTTTGGGTTTTGTTGGTCACTTAATATGTAGAGGGAGTGGCAAGGAAAGTTGAACGTGACAGATTAAAGCTTCTTGCCTTGTCACTTGTTATCTAAATTGAACAATAGCTTTGATGCTGCTTTTAGAGAGTTCATATATATGTGCATGTGTGAATTTGTAGTAGTTTGATTTGTATAATGGTTTTAACTGATGCCAATAAACTTATTAATCACATAACCATAGGCTTACTGTGGATATGAGCACATACATGCTATGTTCTATTTTAATTTTGCGATTGGAAACTATGACCATTCTTTCATTGAATTACTGGTGAATCTGGGAAGAGTTGCAGGTGAAGTAAGAAATATATTATGGGACCTGTTTCATTTAAGTTTTATCGGATGGGTGTTTGGAAGAATGGAATATTATGTGAAGATTTAGAGTAATTGGTGCAAGTGAAAGTGAAGAGTGAAATGGAGCGTGATATGAAAACCTTAGGTGTCCATCTGTTCACTTATGCAGAGAGAGCCTTGTTTCTGTTGGCATAATTTATATTAGATAACCTTTTTATATAGTGGGAAAGAGATAATTGAAAGAGATAATTTAAGAGAGAAACTCAGAGGAAGAGACAGAATATTTAAATTTATATTATTGAAAGGTGTAGAAATAAAACTAATTCTGGACCTAACAGAGCTCTAAGCAATCTAACTCTAAGCCAATCTTGAAGTAAAAGAAATTGTGCTTGATTGGACTTGTTTATCATAGCTCACAAGTAAGTCGAGACAACTCTTTTCACAAACTTTTTTAATATAGTGGGTTACAATTGAGAAGCTGTTTTTTTTTTAAGGATTCGCATTATTCCAAACAAACTCTACAACAATATGAAATCAATATCAATCAATCATCAATATCATCATCAATAATCATCAATATCAATAATCAATAAATAAATAAAAAATACGGTTCCGACGAGCCACTTCCGACTATGGCTTATCTTTTGCTCCTCTCACAAAACACTGTTCACTAGTGGGTCTTCGTTACAATCTGTGCGTCAGGGTATACATTTTGATGTAAAAAATTAATTGACGGTCACACCCAATTGCCCCCTATCATTTGCAATATAAATATGAAAATTTTTAGGACCAATATATAAATTTTCAATGCAAATAAGGGTATTTTTAAGATAATAAATGGATCTAAAACAATAGTAGTTACAAGAATATGTGTCATTTGCAAGATAAATATAAGAATTTTCAAGATGAGTAGTCTTATTTCCAACACATATGAAGTTTTTTACAAGAACACTTTTTTCCAACATGTATTCAAAGGTTCACGTGTCTTGGATGTACATTTATGTGTGTTTGAAATGAGCATATTTATCTAAAAAATTCTCATATTTATCTCTTACAAATGATACATTTTCTTATAAATGATTCTTTTCTCTTGAACATTGTTTTCAATTCATTTTATAGTCTTGAAAATATCTTCATTTGTGTTAGAAATTCACAAATTTATCTTGAAAATTTTCACATTTATTTTGGATATGACACTTTTTTTTCTTTTAAAAAGAGATAAGGGCAAAAAGTCTTTTGAGTTTCAAGATTTTATTTCATTTTTTCTTAGGGTACAATGATGTTTCCAAATTTTTGAGAAGTTCTGTGACATTAAATTATTTCAATGGGCTTAACTGAAATTTTTATCTTTAAAAAAATGACCAAATTATCTATGTGACTTGCTGCCTCTACTCTTCTCTCCTCCTACCCAACGTGACTCTACCTTCGGGATTCACAAATAAAAGTTAAACAAATCTCTCTAATTTTATTGCATTCACTACTAAATTAATTAGAATAAAAAAACACAAATGTCTTGATAAAGTTTGAAAAGTACTATCATTGTATCTACGTAAATATAAATTCAATAATACATATAAAATACTTTACGGAAAAATTATTTTATGGTAATAATATTTTTAATTTTTTTAAACTATTCTATTAAACTTATAAACGGACATATAATTTAATAACATGTATTTCTTCCCCTCCTGTATATAGCACCTATTTAGAGAGTTGATCATGGTCCTAAATATAAGACATATTTCTAATTTTTATCCACATCTTCCAAGATTACCCTTGTTAATGTTTACAACAATAATTAAGTAAGAGATGGAAGAAAAGAATATGGGAAGATAATTGGGCTTTTTTTAATAAAAGACACACCATACTAACTAACTTAACTAACATTTTTAATATAATCAAATTAAGTAAACATGTCATATATTTAGAGTTAAAGGGAGTAATATTACTTTACAATTAAGTATTTAATGAGCTTTCTTACTTTCTATTTAATATGTAAATAAAGGGTAAATGTCCAATTTTACCCCGGAAGTAACAAATGGAGCTTATTTACCCTGGAAGTAGTAAAAACGGTGCATATTACCCCCCAGAGGACACTGAATGCTCCCTTTATTATTGGGTAAAAGTCCAATTTCGCGCCGTTTTTATTACTTCCGGTGTAAATAAGCTCCATTTGTTACTTCCGGGGCAAATTAGCTCCTACTGGGTTACTTCCGGGGCAAAATTGGGCATTTACCCTGTAAATAAACTTGACCTTACATAAAGACATATGTATTAGAAATAAGATTAAATTATAGAAAACCCCCTGAACTTTGGGTCAATTGCAGATGACCTCCCTAACATTTGAAAATTTAAATTGAGCACCCCTGACATTTCATGTTTTGACTCTCAACCCCCTACCGTTAAAATTTCCGTTAAATTTAACGGCTTTTATCTTATCCAATTTTTTTAATATTTTGTATTGTGTAATATGTCATTTAAAAATTAACCATTTTCATTTAATATATAATTGTAAGTATATTATAATTTTTTATTTAAAAAATACATGATCAAACAAATATTTTATATGCATTTTAAGTATTTTTATTTTCAAAGCATTTTATTTATAAAGTGTATAGTCAGGAAAACACTTTAAATCCTTTTTTAAATATTTTTATATTTTTCAGTATTAAAAAATACTTAGAATTATAAGTCAGTTATTAAGGGGTTTTTATAAAATGTTATGGTATATAATTAAAAATGATAAAAATTGTTAATGACAAAAAACCGTTAACTTTAACAGCAATTTTAAAGGTAGGGGGTTGAGAGTCAAAACATGAAACGTTATAGGTGCTCAATTTGAACTTTCAAATGTTAGGGAGATTATCTGTATCTGACCCAAGGGGCTTTTTTTTATAATTTAGCCTATAAATAATATGATACTATAATTGTATTTTTTTTAAAGGAAAAATTAAATAAAGGTCCCATTGGAAGAAAATAAATTAAGATGAGATCCCATAAGTTATTATCACCAGACTAAAAATTGTAATTGACATGTCAGAAGAAGTTGTTATTTACAACTCCATTGAACCTCACATTTGTTATGTTTCTTTTATAGACTTCTAATTAAATTTCCCGTTTTTAAACTCTAAATTTAATACCATTGGAGTATATGTTTCATTCATGTACTACTTTATCCATTTCCTTACCAGATAATCACAATCCCATTGCCACGTGGACGTTACGTATCTCTCGCTCTTCAAAAATTCCTTCTCTTCTTTTCTTTCTCATTCATGATTATCAATTTATCGTTTATCCTCACCACCACATCCATAGGTAGACGTTAAAAAAATAAGAAAAAAATCAACTTTCATTGATACCCACGAGTTTCATTCGCTCCACACATATATTTAGCCAACTCTTTTCTGCAAAGCTTTCGCTTTCTGCTGAAATTTCAAGTCTTTCGCTGCTTGTGCGTGTTCACTTTTCATCCTCACTTTTGGGGTATGATTTTTTTTGCCCATTGTTCCTGCAAGGTAGGGACTGTCAAATCAAGAGTTCGAAATTTATCTCAAATATCCTTAAAATTTCAAGCTGGGTTTTAATAATTGAAGCAACTTATTGCAAATGAGCTTCTTCCAGTGATTTGTTCTATAGCTTGGTGAGCATTTTAGCTATGACGGAGTCATTAGCTTACTGCCTAAGCTTCAAGGTATTATCTTCAATATTGTTCTTCGCTTTGTTTCTGGTATGTCTTGAATTAGTTTGTTCTTAATGTGGATGTGTTCTTCTTGTGATTTTGTTTTCATATGGTGCTGTGAAATTTTTCTCCATGTTTCTGTTTTCCCCCCCTTAGATAGAAACGTCAACGGGATTTCAATTTCAAAATTGTTGCTTTATCTAATGTGTATTCAAATTTAATTTAAATGAACTATGTTTGGGTTTCTCGAGAAACAGCAATTGACATTTGTAAGCTGTTAAACATGAACTTGTGGTTTATTGCGGATATTTGTTAGTTTGGTTTTAAATGTTGTGGTTACTATGTAGAAATGTAATTCTTGAGTTTTTGTTATTACATGGAGTTGCAATTCCAATCCTTTTCTTATAAGGAAGTAGGAAACAATGGAAACTTGAGATTTTAAACTTGGAAATTGCTGCTCAGATTAATGTATATTCAAGTAAAATTTGTATAATTCAGGTATTTTACAATGTAAATTGCCAAATATGAAATTGTTGCTTAATGTGCATACTTGAATGGTTGTTGGAGATTCTAACATCTCCTTGGTTTCCATGCAGGGCTATGATGGTGCCAAACAAAAGAGTCCAAATTGGGTTTACAGTCATGCTATTTCACCGATTTCTAGAAATTCTGTTTTCATGATATATTCGGATAACAAACCAAGAGCACCACTATTCTCCCACCAAGTTAATTACAGGATAAGTCAGAGAATCTCTGTAACGGAAAATTGTTTTGAGAATACAGCTTCCTTTGCTTCCTCATTCTCTGGTTGGAAAGGGTTCTATTTCTCGAAGCATCGGCCAGTGCATTGGGAGGGATTGCGGACCAGTGTAGCGTATGATGTTGCCGGTGCTATTGAAGTCATAAATGATTTAGGATTGGATACTCTTACATTCTTGGCCGTGACTGTCTTGATTGTACCCACATTCAAATTAATGAAAGCGAGTCCTGTAAGAATTCTTGGTCTTTTATTTATTTTTCCTTAATCAATGCAACTCTTGAAAATTTTCATATTCTTAATTGTTCCAATTGTTGTCACATAATCTTCAGTATTCATGTACATGAATTCCCAAATTGATCTTACCATCTATATATTTATTTATTTTTGGCTGTCAACTTTACCTGTTTAAACTGTGAGGAGGATGGCATAGAATAGAATTGAAAGATGCATGACTTTATTTTTTATGATTAGCAGCATAATTTGGGGGTTGTCATTGTATGGTTTACAGCAAATTCTAGCATGTTAATCTACATGGCCTACTGGAGATTTTATGCGTTTTTTTTTTATTATTTAGCCTCTCATGTTCTTGTGCATGACTTCATTTATTTCATTATTTTGTTTGTCATTACTACATGAACTTAAGAACATAAGAAATTACAATAATATACCTTCGTGTTGAAATTACTGTTATAATATCATTAGTTTATGCTTTTGCCAAAATTGAGAATTCCTTCTGTAAAAAGAGTTGTTTAACGTATATATAGAAACATATATCTAAATTAGTACAAGTTTCATCAACCTCAGAATTCAAATATGAAATAGGTTGAAGTGATAATTTGTTGAGAGTTTGTGTGTGCACTCGCATAAAAATGGAATTTTTGGTTAGTACATATAATCAATTTTATTTATTTACCATATCACTTTCCCAACTGAAGAAATTGATGATTTCTGTTTTCAGATTCTTGGCTTCTTCTTTGCTGGAGTTGTACTCAATCAGTTTGGCTTAATTAGAAACCTAATAGATGTTAAAGTGTTGTCTGAATGGGGCATTCTTTTCTTGGTAAGATAAATCTCAGCTATCCAAGGTATCATTGTTCTTGTTTATTTTAATTAATTTTTATCATAAACTTAAGCACTGAAGTCATGATACATACAACATGTAAAGCATGCTACGGTACATGGAACTGATATTAAAAATACAAAGTGAAGTCAATATCCAGTTATTTTTATTTGCTGTTCTATCTCTTATGGGTGTTGGAAGATGGACTAAATATACAGACCATGGCCAACTTTTACAAATTTCCCTTTACTGGGTGCCTTATCGCTTTATCCTGATTCTGATGAACATTATATTATTATGCTAAAGTGTTGCATATTTCTTTTCAGCTGTTTGAGATGGGTTTAGAGCTTTCACTTGCACGTCTGAAAGCTCTTGCCAAATATGCCTTTGGAATGGGATTGGCTCAGGTATGAATGAAATTTAGCTATTTCATTGATGTCGTTCATTGTTTAGTGATTGAATTCTTATACATTTTCTCTTTATCATTGATGAAATGTTTGGCATCAATTTATTATATTTAATTTCATGCATACTTTATGATTGTCTTAGAAACTGAGGAAAACATTAGTTCATTTAACAACCCTTATATGTTTTCCATTTTTATCCTTATTTTGTTTTGGGTTGAAACTCATCTGAAGGTTGCATTGTCAACTCTAGCATTCACTGCTTTTGAACTTCCACCAAATGGAGCTATTGGTACAAAAATTTTGGAGTTCCTTTTCCACTCAAGGCCTGATCTGGTAAGATTTATTTCCGTTTTGTGTCTCTGTTTTGGAATAAAATATCCTTGTCAACTAAAATACCAAATAATACAGCGCTATTCGAGTCATTTCCATGCTAAAGTATAGTTAATGGAATGTTTTAAATTCATTTTCATATACCCCACTAAATGCATGGCTGGTGAAATGACTTAAATGCCCATACACACATACATAATTGATGTAACTGATTTGATGGTTACGAGCTAGCATATAGTGTGACAATGTGCTATCATGACACAACTCAAGCAACCCTTAGGAGACATTCTTTCGATGACTTACATTATATTTTGTCAGTACATTCTGGAGCACATGAATTTTAACTGTGGAACTAGATATCTTAGACATGTTGGTGATCTGTGCAAGGCTCAAGGGTCAACTTATAGGTTTTGATGTCATGCTATTAAGAGTTATAGTCTTATAGAAACTATTATTGGTCCCTCACTAGGGGCTTGAGCTATAAGTCAAGTGGTTCTTTGACATTGTACTTGATTCAAGCTGACAATATGTTTGTGTGGGTGTTATTTTTCCATCTTGATTAGCTTATTGACTTTTTTATGTCATACATTGCTTTCTTTTATCTTTTTAAAATATTCTTCATCCATTATTTTCTGAATTATTTTAGCTAAGTTTTGACAGTGGAGCATGAGGCGACAGGTTGTGTTCTTTTATGAAATTGCATGTGTTTAATTTTTCGAGTTAAGGGATTTCTGTTAACTTGAATGATTATGCTGCAATAAATCTAGTTTTGATGTTGGAATTCAAATTAAAACATGCAAGAAAAGGTTTTGTATTCAAACAGCCCTAGAATAGAAGAGGATACATGACTTTGTTCTGTTGGTTGAATTTTTCACTTGTAGGTGAACATCAGGAGCGTTGATGAAGCTGTAGTGATTGGTGCTGCTCTTTCTCTCTCATCTTCTGCATTTGTTCTACAGGTATTTGTTATTATGAACTTCTATACAAGCTGATTCTAACATCTTGTTATTATGAACTTCTATAGTAACTGTATATGCATTGGCTTTTTGAAATATTCATTCTGGAAGTATCTTGTTTTCTTACCTATAACTTTCTTTCATCAATACTCAGCTTTTGAAAAGAAGAAAACCCTCCTGATGGTGGACAAAACAAAAACAGGGGCTCTGCATATAGAAACAAAAAATATAAACAAAACTATTGAATGATTTTTAATTAAGGTAAAAATAGAGAGGGCTACTTTGCTAAAGTAATGTTAACAAGATAATCCTTTATTTTATATGATGTAATAGACATATTTACCTTTCAACATAACATCTAATTTCAGTATAAAAGTCTTAATAGGAATACTATTAATTCTTGTCCTTTGTTTGCCTTATAACACAACACAATAGACATATTTACCTTCTCCATGAAGCCTGTTTTGTTTCGTGCTATTGCTTGCTCTGCTGGACAGTGTTTATTGAAAGGTATAATTATGGTGAAAATAACAAGTCTGCTATGTTCGGATGATTCTAGTTGGATGATCAACTTAAAAACCATTATGATCAAAACTCGGCTAACTTGCTTACCAAATGTATATAAATCTAGCTTCTTGCAGAGAGAGGTGAACTCCCTACAAGATTTGGTTCGGCAACTCTTGGAATTCTTCTTTTGCAGGTTATTTCTCACATTTTTGCTTGACTTCATTGTCTTTGTAAATTTAATGTGTAGCAGACAGAAACCCTTTAATATGTTATGGTTTACCTGTTGATTATTTGCTGATATACCATTCTAAATAGACTTGAGAAGTAAGATGTTAGAGAAGACAAAAAGTTAATTTTGTACCCATTTCTGTCTGTTATCTGCAGGACATAGCTGTTGTCCCACTCTTGGTCATTCTTCCAATCCTTGAAACCCAGGTGCGATGTTAACTATAAATGATATTTAAACTGTTGCCCCTGTAACAACCAACTTTTTTCTCATGTTCTGTTTTTTCTTGACTGAATTTATCGGTGACTTGAATTATTTTGGTAGGCAGTTAACAACTATGACCTAATGTCAACTTCAGTGTTACATATTCAATTGGTTTTTCTTCTTATAGATGCATCAATTATTCATTGATGGTTTACCCTGTTCTTTCTGATTTGTGTATACAGAATTTGGCTCAGGAAAGTATTTGGCCAATGCTTGCTCAAGAAAGCTTAAAGGCTTTGGGTGGATTGGGTCTATTGTCCCTTGGTGGGAAGTATATTCTTAGGAGAGTTTTTGAGGTCTGTATCATATTCACCTAATGAAGGCATTTAGTTCCCAAAGATGAAAGAGATAACATTGAAACTCATTTTCATTTATCCTCGGAAGTAAAAAATGTTGGTTAAACTCAGGTTGTTGCAGATTCAAGGAGCTCAGAGGCTTTTGTTGCTCTATGCTTGCTTACCATTGCTGGGACTTCACTTGTGACACAGAAATTGGGATTTAGTGATACGGTCTTACTCTTCCTTTTTCCCGTACTAGAATTTTAATTTCCAGGATGAATAAGTTATAGCTGAGAATCATTCATGACAACTGTATGGAACTATCATAATGCAGCTTGGAGCATTTTTGGCTGGGGCAATCTTAGCAGAGACAAACTTTAGGACACAGATTGAAGCTGATATAAGACCATTCAGAGGCTTACTTATTGGGTTATTTTTTCTAACTACAGGGACCTCCATTGATTTGCAGGTAATGCTACTATGGCTTGTGGTATACCTAAACATCACTAATTCCTTTTCATTCCTCTTTTGCAGCTTTATTATTAGTTTGGTTTTCACGTGTCTGCCTGAGTTTGAACTTCAACTATCTAATTCACACAAGATAACTATTCAACAGAAACTTTAATGTATACTGAACAACACAAACATTTCACAAGTGACATTGGTATTGATGATCACAATAGAGCTTCAGATCTAAACTATGGTGCCCAAAACTTACACAAACACTCTACAGATCACAGCATTGAATCTTGACACAGATCACATCACGAAAAGGGCAACATAGCTCTTAATAACAGCACAGGATGTACAAGTATGGATATAGAATACCGTGGAAACTTAATTTCCATATTTAAGAAAAAATCGGTGTACCACACTCACACATAGACCTCATTGGTTGAAATCAATTAAAAAATAGCTCAGCAGTACAATGGATGCACTGAGCATAGCAAAAGACAAGAAGAAGCAACAGAAACTGGCTTTATGAGCGGCCGGATCTTTCTCCATGTCCTTTAATCAAAAAGTTCACCTCCCCCTTCCCATGGCAGGTGCCCTTAAATTATATTTTAATCAGTCCTGATTCTTGGTTCATAAAACCCTAATTTGTTGATCCATTAGGTTAAGTCCCATATTCACTGTCTCCCTTAAATAAAGTTACATAAATTTTAGTCTCAGTCCCCTTCCCCACAGTACATTTGAGTACCTTGCAATACAAGATTATTGTTAATTAGCATACTTGAGGCATGATTATAGACTTTTTTTATGTTATTTATCCAATACCTGAAAAATGTTTGAATGACGTGTAGGTGAATTATCTGTTTTCATGCGATTGGGTGCATGAATGAATATCCTCTGGCGAATAATGATTGGCACGATTCTTGACTTGCATTTGGAATGAATTTATGAAATGTGCCCACCCTCTGTATATTTTGTGTTTCAGGTGCTTTTCAGAGAGTGGCCAAATGTACTTTCACTCTTGGCTGGCTTGATTGCCATCAAGACATTGATTATCACAGCAATAGGTCCTCGTGTGGGGCTTACATTGCAAGAAAGTGTAAGAATAGGATTGCTGCTATCCCAAGGGGGCGAGTTTGGATTTGTTGTTCTCTCTTTAGCAAATAGGTGAGTAATGATTCAACTGAATGCCCTCTAAAGCTATTGAATTAAGATTATTAAATCTTATGTTAATTTAGAAATATTTCTGACTTCTTGGATGCAGCCTTGGGGTACTTCCGCTTGAGCTCAACAAGCTTCTCATAATTGTTGTTGTATTGTCAATGGCATTAACCCCTTTTCTTAATGAGGCTGGAAGAAGAGCTGCTGAATTTATTGATGATAAGTTTGATACTGAGAATGTACGTTGTTCTACCATAATACATAGTTTTGAAAGTTATGACCACATGTAACTGTTGATGTATAAAATGGATAATAGTAGGCGCGTTAGGCTACTGTAGTAGTTAAAATATAATGTTTTACATGAGCAATGTAATTTGTAGATGCAAAAATGGCTAACTTAAACAAATTTGAAGATAATATGGTACAAAATGAAGAACTATAATCTCATCAATGTGAATCAATATATAAAGGTAAAATGAGTCTTAAGGCTTCCTGTTAGCATTGCAATGCCGTGTTTTCATCATATACCACTGTTTCTAGAAGATGTAGGCAGTCAGTCTGCTTGATGCCATTTTTAACTGCAAGTTAACATTGGCTAAGTATAAAATCATCTGCAGAAAGCTTCTGAGGAGATTAATTTCAACGCTAGTGAACCTGTCGTAATCCTTGGATTTGGGCAAACGGGTCAGGTAGATCATTGAATACTTATAGATATTTCATTTATATGAGCTGCATTCTAAATTTTCTCCTTTTGATTCCGATATGTAGGTCCTCGCCAATTTCCTATCCAATCCATTGGCTTCAGGAGGAGACAGCGACACAGTAGGATGGCCTTACGTGGCTTTTGATCTTGACCCAACAGTGGTAAAGGTCAGTATATTCAAGTTCTATGTATGCCTATTATATATTTAGTGTATGGAAAGGTCTATCACTACTCCTTCAAAGAAGTTTAATTTCTTTCTTTCTGTTTTCTTTTCTTTTCTCTTTTGAATAGAATGCTCCTAGAATTTTCCTGCAATGATATTGATTTTTTCATGTCTTTTAATCTTTAGCACCTTCCCCTAGATATGGGATATGAAGACAAGCTCTTTTATCAGTTCCATTCATTATATATAAATTTGCACCTGCTGTATTAGTTTTTCTTCTTCCACCTTCCTATGCCTCCCCCCATTTGGGTTGACAGGATTAAAAGTGGCATTTGACCCTTCATGTTGTACATTTGTAATCTTCCTTTTATTTAACATCATTTATGCATTTTATCATTAATATGCTTTGCAGGCGTCTAGGAAACTTGGTTTCCCCACTCTATACGGGGATGGATCACGTCCAGCTGTTCTTCAATCCGCTGGCATCTCCTCACCAAAGGCTATCATGGTTATGTACACCGGAAAGAAGAGGGCAATTGAAGCTGTTGAGAGACTCCGCTATACTTTCCCATCGGTAATAATCTCTTCCCCTTCCTCTTCTTTTTTCCTATTTTAGTTTGCTTATGTTCTCCTTGATACGTGAGGAGAAGTAATTATGGGTTTTCAGGACAGCATTCTGTCATAAAAAGCATTGATAAATGCAATTTCTGTAATAGTTATTATAGATCACAATATCTACCTTAGGTAACTTGAATTGAATGTCTCCTTACCTTTATCTGATTTATTTTCTATACCTTTTTTTTTCTTTTTCTTTTTTGAAATTCTGCTCTAAATTCTGTCAAAACATTTCACTTGGATTTTTCAAGTTTTCCATTCAAAGGAGTTGCTTTCCTTGTTTGCCAGATCCCAATCTATGCCAGGGCTCAAGATCTCAAGCATCTTTTAGATCTGAAGAAAGCAGGTGCAACTGATGCCATTTTGGAAAATGCAGAGGTATTGTGACCTTTGTCCGTTGCTACTGATTGACGGGGCTTTGTACAACCCTTCATTAATCTTTCTTGTGTATTACTGATTATATAAATATGCACACACATTTATATTTATATATATATATGCAGACAAGCTTACAGCTAGGTTCTAAGCTTTTGAAAGGCCTAGGAATGATGTCTGATGATGTAGCATTTCTGCGCCAGCTCATTCGAGATTCCATGGAGCTACAAGCTCAAGAAGCACTTATCCACTCTGAATATCGCGAATTAGATGTGCTAAAACCACTGCAGGTACTCTAATTTTTTTTTTAAGGATCACTTAGAAGCTTAATCTGTCAATAGAGGTTCATGAGCATTACTCTCTTGAGTCCTAAATATAGGAGTTCGATAACTAATTTTTAGGAATTAAAGAAATTTTAGTTATTTGTAGCAAACGTGTGTTGATTTTTCTTAAAATAGCCCTTTAATCATTACCCATTAATAAAAAAAACCCCCTCCGCGGGGGCCGCGATTTGATCAAAGTTATCCTCAAGCCACTTTGGACTTGAGATTGATCCCTTACAAGGCTTAGGATGCAAAGGGTTTTCGCCTCTTCCAACAAGTGTGATGTTCGGGATTCGAACATGTGTTCTTCTTATAGCTTGTTGGTAGGAACCCCCTTTAATACATGCAATAAAAAAGGATAGCTTGGTAAAAATTCACAAGTTTAATAGGTAAAGTGGATTGAGTTATTACATTTACAATGAAAGAAAATCCCCCCAACTAGCTTCTCCATTTAGGACCTGAGGGAGTGTAATTTCTAATCAAAGTGTTGATTTGGTTTGGTAAAATATGACATGAAAATGTTTGAGTGTAAAGGAACATCTAACCAATAGATCATGTTTCTCATTGAATGTTATTTTTTGTACAATTTGTTATTGCATTACAATGTTTATTGGGCTAAAAAACTGGACGCAAGACTCACCATTTGTCTTCACTCTTCGAGCGTGATGAATTTTTCAATTTATGGCTTTCAATAAATTTTATTTACCCCCAGTAAACTACTGATGAATTTCCATAAACACTTATGTTCCCTTTTGAGAACTAGATTTTTAGATAACCATGAACTACCTTGTATCTTGCATCATCCTCACATAATTCTAATTTTGTCTTACGATGTTCTTGGCCCTATTGACATGATAATACAAAAAGAAACTGACATGTTTCCATTGTAAGGTGAGAGTATCCGATGTAATTGAGGCTCGCCAACCGACATCAACAACTTCCCAGTCTTCCCAATCTTCTCCAGAATATGAATTTTCAGAATTGAACCAGACTGATCATGCTTCCATGTCTAGACGCCAGATGGAAATAGACTCCGAAGAACGGGATTATGAACTCAGTCAATCAGTGAGCTTAGAAGGAAATGGTGTTTTGTTTAGCAAGCAAGGTACTAAAGAAAGCATGATGAATAGTTCACAAGATGTAGGAGAGAAGACTCTGGTGGATCCATCAACATCTTGCCATACAACCGTTGAGGAGCCCTAATGCTTCTAGGGATTCATCCTAGTAATTTTACTTTCTCTAACCCAGTAGCTTAGTGTTGAATTCTTTTTACAAACTCTGACCATATATGTATAGAAGGGTGAATGAAGGGTGAACCAAACAGTATGAAATCCTCTAAAAAGGGGTGGAATAAGACCGAAAAGAGTTATCAATGAATTTATTGAACATAACCTTTTAGTTAATAATGTATTCAAATATTTAGTTGTTGATAGCGGACAATGGCACAGTGTAATCCATGACTTTACCCAGTGCGATAGTGTGTTTTGTTGTTGACCACATATGTATAGCAAAATTGAGATTTCTAGAGACCTTGTAGGACAGGATCTTTAGAGTTCTTTAAAAACCACATTTTGTATAGGTGTACAACATAATGGAATCAATTTCTTTTGATTACATTGCTTTGTATAACCTAAAATGTCTTAATATCAAGCAATCTTTTAGCTATTGGTTTTACTGTTGAGAGTTGATTCAGAAACTGCTGACTCTAACCATTTGTTCATAACATTGTGATATGGCAAGTTGGTAGGCAAATTTGTGCCTTGTAATAAGTTGTTTGGTTGTGGAGGATCCTCAAATAATTTACGACGAAGTTAGAGGAGAATGGATCAAGAGCATATGGAAGTGACGTAGAAAGTGATATAACATATGAATGTAAATATATGGTGTGTAAATTAATACTAATAATAAAATAAAAGATTCATTAAGTTCGCTTGTTTTATGAAGTATATATCCAAAGAGAAGTGCACATAATTCAAATGAAGTTAGAGAAGTGCACACAATTCACTTTCGATCACATAGTTCAGTCCTCGGTCGGATTCTTGATCCACTTATTCTTACCGACATGCCCGTAATAATTTTTTCAAAAAGCAATTATTCCCCATGTCAATATTATATAATATTCTGCCACACTCCAATTATTATGTTTCATCAGTTTTTTCTTAGGATGGAAGCTTTTTGAACTTTTGAGAGCTTTTTAAAACCATGATGCTTCAAATAAGTAAAGGCTTAAAATACAACAAAACTCTCTTAAATTTTAAAATTGGGGTCAATTATATATCATCTCCTTAATCTTTTATAATTAAGATTAAAATCTTAATCTTTTATAATTTTACTTTCAACTCCCTGAGAAACTTGCTGATTAAGTTAACAGTTATTTCTAAGTAAACATTTTTTGTTTATTATTAAATGTCACGCCATCAAAAAAAATAACACTTAATATTTAACATGTAATTTTAAACATAAAAATAGAATACTTTGATACAGAATAGAAAGAAGAATGAAAGATAGGGAGGGAGGGAGGGATGTAGAACGAGTTTATGAAATTCTAGATAACTAGAGTTAGAAGGGAAAAGAGAAGGAACAGACTAGAAACAAAATCTAGTTTTAGAGAAGAGACGGACAATTTGCTACATCATAATTTCATTTACCATGTCATAACCAAGACACCATATAACACATACTCCCTCCGTCCTATATATAAACAAAAAATTTGAATGGTTTTGTCCTTTTTTATAAGAGTCTGGCCAAATTTATCAAAGCATTTAATGAGTTTTTTCCCACTTTACTCATCATTATTCTCTCTATTCACATTCTCTTTCATACTCATTTATAATACTATTATCACATTTCTCTCTCTTATATACTCAATCATAAATAAGGGTAAAATTGAGAAAACAAAATTATTTGAGACATATTTATCTCTCTTAACCACTTCCTTAATATGTGTGATTTTACCTATTTGGCTCTTATAATAATGGATGGAGGGAGAACTTATATAGTTTGTAAAACCACAATTAAAAATAACTTACACCAAACAACTGCTAATTAAAATATAAGATAAAACAACCAACTCCTAATCTGCAACATATTCCTAACTTGTCACTAACCTGTGGGATTCTAACATACCTAAATACTTAAACTTATAAATACTTAAAAGGTATTTAAATATTTATTTATTACATCCTTTTAACTATAAATCTCTTAAAATTACATATTGAATTTTAAATTTTATTTTTCAAATAACATGGTACTTAATATTTAACATGCGATTTTAATCCTTAATTATTGTTTTGATCGTTATTTCTTGACACCATGAGTAACTCTGCAATCAAAGGCTTACCGAGTAAATAATTATGCGAATAAATGTTTTAATATAATATATTTATATTTATTATGAAGAATGTTTTTATGTTTTAAATAGCAAAAAGTATAATGAAATAAAAAAACTTTATTTTTGTTACAAATTCTTCTATGGCTTTACATCAACAACTTTTTTTCCATAAAAAGTCAAGTTTATTTATATAGATAAAACGAGTTTACCTTTGGGCTAGAGTTGGGAATACAAGCCAGCCCATGGCCCGTCACTGGTCTAAGGGGCTCACACCTTAAATGGTTGCAGATACCCCAACTCTAACTCTCTAGGGTGGGTTGGCAAGTTGGCCCATCACCTTTTCTAAAATTATTTTTAAATTTTTTTTTGTATGTTTAAAAAATGCAAAAAAATAAATAAATAAAGTTCTAAATCAACAAAAAATAGATCATCATTGCATCAACTAAAATATAGTACCCCAAATACCATAAAACTATGGACTCCAAAATTATATATTTTTTGTATAAATATCTTTCTAGTTTTATTGTACTAACAATATTATTAACAAAGTTTATATTCTATTATACAAACACCACAATTTGTTGTATCAACCACAAATTATATTAGAGAAGTGTCCAAAAAATAACTTGATGTAGTAAAAAGGTTTTTTAAGAAAATATATATTTATGGCGGACAAACCTGCAGGCTATATAGTGCTGGATTGTGTAGCCCTCAGTCTTACGGATTGGAAAAATCTCAACCCTAACTCTGCTCTCTAACCCTTGAATTGGCGAGTTGAACTTATATTACCCGCGCTACTTGCAACTTGCAGCCCCTTATGCATCAAGAGAAGGAAGCCTATATGGGACAACATAGTGACAAGAAATGTTTTTGAACTGAAACACACTGACAAGAAATAAATGCAAGAAACATGCAAGAATAGAAATAAAAACAACATAGTTTATCAAACAAAAAAGAAATAAAAGCAACATAGGATATATTGGGACCATAAACACATTGAAAAGCGAAGCCCATATGCCCAAATATATCTTTGATCGCTGAAATTACACGGTTTTTAACATTGTCTTGAAGAGGTTTATGGAGGCCAGAATAGAACTTCACGACGTGAACACGGTTGTCGGTGAAGCAAGAAGAGGCCATACTTTGTTCTCCAAGACAAAAAACAAAAAACATACTCCCTCCAGTCCTAAATATAAGATCACTTTGACTTTTTTTTGTGTAAGTTAAGGAAGCAAATAGATCATTAAATTATAATAGATGTCACATATAATTTGATTATAAGTTAGTTTATAAGTAGAATAAATTACTTTTAAGAAAAAAAGATAACTATAAACAATTTAATGTAATTAATTTTGTATCCTTAATTTCTCCAAAAAAATCAAAGTGATCTTATATTTAGGATCGGAGGGAATAATATCAAACCCTTCAGTAAAGATAGAGGTCAATGATACAGTTTGTTTTAAGAATGAAACAGAAATAAGAAAGGAAACTTGACTTGTATTACTAGTAATAGTAGGTACTGTTTTTCAAAAGACCAAGTTACTCCAAAGCAACTTGGATGACTCAAGCTCATATCTCCACTTCACGAGCTTTTGTGGCACAAAACTCAGAAAAACCCAGAGCAAACGAAAGAGTAGTAGATACCTATCCATTGGCAGAACGTTCAAACTCAGAAAAAGATCAACGAAGGTTGATAGAGGCATCTGCATTTCCATTGATGGGAGGTTCAAAACGAGGAGCTTTAGGATTCAAGAGAACTAACACGAACTCGAAAAAGCACTCTCTCCCCAAATTTTTTTCACATTAACAATTCATTCCTAGTTCACTTATTTGGGAATGAATATTTTCCATTGTCACTATCAATGCTACTATCACTGTTTGAAGTATGTTGGTATTACACCGGAGTTTTTGGAAGAAAATTGAGGGCATGTTGGCTTCATTTTGTAGAAACACTTGTTTGAGAACCTATTTTCAATTAATTGTTTTAAAAAAAATTCAAAAGTTATTTTTAAAAGCTAAAAAACAATTGTTAAGCTTTTTGTAGTTTTTGTATTTTGTTTAGGAAAAATGAGAATGTTTATTCTTCTCCAATTGAAGGCTTGAATCCGATGCATACCAATCATCTACACTACGTCCTACAAACGATTGCCAAGTCACTCACAACATCGCCGATGTAAAAGGCAGCGGCCATGACTTTATGAATGGCGAAAACCGCCATAACATCACCAACAACGATTGTGACGTCACTGAAATGATAACGATAACATCAATGAGAGCAGTTACAGAGAGCAGTTACAACATTATCAAAGAAAGTTGCAACAGATATTGTTGACATTACCAACGATCGTCATCACGTCGCCACTGACAGTAAAAGTTTTATCTAAGTTGATACGATAAGATTAAGAACAACTATTTCAAACAAATTTTTATATTTTTATTGTCAAATATAATTTTTCAAAATGAACTTTTCAAACAGATCTTTTTGTTATTTGTTTTTTGTTTTTACTTGTTTTTAAAACAATTTTTGTAAAAATGTTTTTAGAAAAAACGAAAAATAGAATCAAACATGCCCCAAATTTCTATACAATGGAAGCAACGACATGTTTGAGGGCTTTGCAAGGATATGCTTCTGATAGGATCTTGCAAGGAGTGAGTCTAGCTACATCTCATCATTTAAATGCTCAGGAGGCCAACTCCATCAACTTGAACGGTTATCATATTATTTCATCGTATTTGGGCAATTTGATTAAGGAAAGAAACGCACAAGAATATGAGGTTGATGCAAGGAGATGTTTATTATAGTGTTGGCATGAATGAATTAGGGATGACTTGATGATGTGAAACCCTTGAAGAATTTGTAATTTTTTTTTTTTTTACTTTTTCAGTTTAAGCGGTTTAAAATATGTAGGTAGTACTATATTAAAGTATTTAATTGTACAGTGATTCGTTCATTCCGTCAGTGTTTAATTGCGAAGTTATATATATGTAAAGTCGTCATTTTTCATTAATTATGTGTGTTAATTAAGATTTTTAATTTTTTTGAACTGGTGTGTTAATTAAGATCAAGAGACTAAAAGTGTGATATTTAAATTTAAGGGAACAAAATAAAACTTAATGTAAACTTAAAGAAGTAAAAATATCCTTAATACTTTATTTTATTAAAAAAGAAAATAAAGTACTTTTCAACAATTTGATATTATTTTCTCTGTACATGTTATATACCTTGATGCTATTTTTCAATTATTTCAAACATTTTAATCTTATTTATTATTTAGTGCCTTAGAATATGTACTATAAATAATATTAGGGTGTAGAAATGACAAGTAGTTACATACTTTAAGAGTGTCAAATCATTTAAACTTGTCCAATGAAAACACAACTCATATCATTCTAATCTCTCAATTGATTGATAAATTATATGAAAAAAACTCAAATTTTGTTTTTATTTTACGAAAAATAAACGTATTAATTTGTAAAAAAAAAAAACCAAATGATTAGCTTATCTTTTTTCTTTAAGCAAAATAAATTAGAATTGTTTCACATAAATCATCTGTTACTAAGGATTAAAATGATATGTGTTGTGATGTTTTCAATGAAAAGTCCAAGTGACATAAAACTCCTAGAGTATGCAAGTATTTTTTTTGTTAGAAACACACAAAAAATAACACCAAGATAGCAAATGTACCATAATTAAAATTAGGGTGTCTAAATATAACTTAAAAATATCAGTAGTTGCTTGAATTTTACTTTAAGAGTACACCCCTGAATTTTACTTTAAGATACTAAAAATATATTCATACAATCCTTAATATAAGAAATATTTATCTAATTTGGTAAATTAAAAAAATAAATTATTTAATTATAACATATGTAACATAATTTCTCTATAATATTTATGTGTACAATTAAATCATATATCAAATTATAAATTAGATAAATTTATTTTAAAAATGTAAAATACAATATATTAAAAAAACTCTTAGAATTAGGACCAAATATCACTTAAAATTGAAAAGCATAAAGGAGGAATATTTTGAGAATTGAGAAATGAAAATAACGAGAGGTCCCATGTAATTACTTTTGAATCGAATGAACCAATTTGTCCCTCTCTAATGGGCCGTTCATCCTCTAACTGGACGGTCCTACCACTGCCCAGTGGCCTATGCTCCCAGGTTGTTATAAATCCACGGCCACAACACAAAATGACAATTGGAAGGAGGATGGCTTTGATCATTAAAAATAAACAGTTAAATTCCAAAAAAAAAAAAATCAATATGAAATTGTAAAAGGACAAATCAGAATAAGAGAAATTTTAAATTAGTCCTAATAAGGGAATCTGAAATTTTCATATCTTATTCAAAGACACAAATACACCTTATAATTTGTGCTTGTATTCACAAATTCAAAATATAAATTTTCAACTTTAAGTAAACAATTCACATATCAATTCCTTATTTTTCTTATGACAAGGTCAATGTTGTGAATTGTTAAACTAAATTAGGAAATTGTTATGATAAAGTTGTTAATTCCTACTTTTAACTCGTAAATACTAGTGATATTGAAAAATACCTTGATACTAGTATTCATAAGTTCAAAATAGAGAATTTCAACTTTATTATAATGATTTCCTAATTTAGTTTAACAATTCATAATTCAACCTGAGAAAGCCAACTAAAATAAGTGTATACATATCTTTTCGTCAAATTTGAAAATATCATACTTCTCCCTTTAGTTTGATTTGAGATTTTCATAATTTGAATGACTAAAATATCTTTTTTCAATTTAAGAGGGTTTTTACTGTCATTTTACCTTAAAAACATCTCTCATCAATCTTTAAGATTGTGATGATAATCGTATTCATTTCTAGTCAAATTATTATAAGTATGAAACTCAATTTTAATCCCATAGTTTTAAATCAATTGTAACTCAGTGTCTATACTCTACTCTGACTTGGTGCAACTCATTTTTTATAATTTTGACTCATTTGTAATTTAATTCTTGAATTATCAATTACTATAAATCAGTCATTGTAATTTTAACCATTTCATACTTTGTTGAAGAATAAATATTAGAGACTCAATTATAAAATGGTTAAAAATATAAGTACTTGTTAAATCAATCAATTTATATAGATATATACACACATAGACACACACATACTCCGATTCTTATACATAATTTTGCAGCGGCCATGGCACGAGGAATGTGACGGGAATACCTTTTCCCCCAAAATAAGGAGTGGCGGTGACTTTTAGAAGACAAAGCTCCTCAATCCTCATAGGCTCTTACAGAGAATAAGATTGGGGCCTTTTGCCTTTTTCTTTTCTTTTATTTCCTTTAATGGGACCGGCTTATGGTGACTTGAGTAATCGAGTTGAGTGGTTTTTTCTTTTTTGTTAAGAGTTCAAATTATATCTGTGATTTTATCAAAAGTTTGTTTACTATCAAGTACATTATTTTTAGACTAAAATAACTCTGAACTTTAAAATTAGTGTCAAAAGTCACATTTTCCATCTAAAACCCAAACATTGACTGTGAGTGCTTACATGTTTGACTAATAATAATGAGGTGGATGCTGATGTGGATTAGGTTATTAGTGTATATATATGAAGGAATGTAATCATTGTAATGTAAAGTCAGAGGAATAAAATTAAGAAATTGAAAGGGAAACCCACATATTTTCCTTCTACTGCTAATTCTTGAAATAAATTTGAGGGCTAGTTAATGAAGAACGGCAGAAAGAATGAGAACTCCAGGGACAACCCACGGCCAAACAGAATCAAAGGCGTCATAGTTCTATTCTACTTCATCGTCCTCGACCTCAGATTCAAATAAGTTCAAGTACTCTCAAATGTCTCAAACAACAAACAGAAAATAAAGAAGAGGGGGGGGGGGGGGGGATCAACTAATTAAAGGCAAACAACTTCATTGCTCTTTTCCCAACAATCAAACATCTCAAGTCTAAGCCATAAAATATAAAATAGTAAAAAGCTTAAAGAGAGAAAGCTATAGAGCCCACTTTAACGTGATTTTTAAAGCACAATACAGAACAATGCCGTAAAAGCAGGAAAGCATGCTTAAAAGTCCTCCCATTAGCACTAAGAAATTTCTTATCGAAACACAAACCAGATCAAACTAATCCCACAAACAATTAACTAGCTGGTCTAAGGGGGTGATGATGTGGAATTGTCTTGATGGGTCTCCATGAAAACATTTTTCAAACCTCACCCCACATCAACACATCAACCGGTCAACCCCATTAAATAACAAATTAAATTACATATGGAGTTCAGCTGGCACTTATTTTAGCTAAAGTAAGGCTGTTATCCTATTTTAATGGAAATTGTGACTTTTAACCCTAATTAAAATGTTTAGAGTTACTTTTGGTAAAAAAAAAAAAGTATTTGGTGTTGGACAAACTTTTGATATAATCACATGTGTATTTTTTACTTTTAACCCTTTATTTTATAAAAACCAGGACAAACATCTAGGCTCAAAAAAATATTTATAGAGTTACTTATATATTACCCACCAACAAAGTTCTTACATTAATAAATTCAAACTCACAACATTATGATTAAGAACCAACCCTTTTACTAATTGTATCAATATTTGTTGGTAATGCTTTGCTTTATATATATATATATACTCATCTGGTCTTATTTATAAGTCACTTCTAGCATATTTCACACAGACCAAGGAAAGCCTTAAAACTCATTAACTTTCCACTAAAATCTAACAAATTTACAACTTTACCCATATTAAATATCCACTATACCACATGAAAATAAAGTCAACACATAATAAATGAAGGGTAAACTTGTACATTCACACTAAATATTTAATGAGGTGACTTATATATATGACCAAATAAAACCTTCTCTCTCTGCCCTATAAATAGGACCAGAGGAGTATATGTAGCAATATATATCATTTTGTTGAAGATTTTCTTGAATGAGATATTTTCAAACACCAATATAATTTCACGTATATTGTAGACAATTTCACATCCAAAATTCTAGTATTGTTCATCAATAAGCATATTCAGTGAGATTAGATCTAGTGAAAAGAAGTAATTCAACAAAATATAATGAACTAAGATTTGAACTCTCACTGAAAACATGTTTACATTTAGAGATGACAAGGTAAAGGTCCAATTTTGCTCCGGAAGTAACCCAATAGGAGTGGATTTACCTCGGAAGTAACAAATGGAGCTTATTTACCCCGAAAATAACAAAAGCGGAGCGAAATTGGACTTTTGCCCAATAATAAAGGGAACATTAAGTATCCTCTGGACTAATACGCGTCGTTTTTACTACTTTCGGGGTAAATAAGCTTCATTGATTACTTCTGAAGTAAATCAACTCCTACTAAATTACTCCGGGTGGACCTTTACCTATAGATGACAATAACTTAATAGCTCGCAGACCACCTATCGAAGTGAATTAACATGAGCATGTTAATGTATTGACGTGGCAATCTCACAGACCACCTACAGTTGTTAGGATATTTTTGTAGTCTTCCCTAATATGCTGTCATCAATCAACTTTGAGAATGAAAGCAAAAGCAGAAACTACTAGGTTAAAAAAGCAATAAAAGCTGGCCCACCTTGGCATGGAAAGTCTTCCCCTTAATTGTAACTTTGAGTTGCTTACATTACAATTTCACTTGATTTAAATTTCTTTAGGTTGCTATTTTTTTTATCAGGTTTTTATAATTTTTTATGACCGATAAGAAAATTATAGGGACTTCATTAAAAAAATCACGTGAAATCATAGGGATATAATTATAAAAAAAAAGATTATGTGATTAATTTACAAGTCTATAGTAATTTGATTTGATTTCTAATTATGTGTTTGAGAACTTATACCAGTATTTTCATTTTCATTCGTGCTTCTTGCTCAAACTGTATTCAAATGAGTAGAAACAAATACTTTCATTCAATGTAACTAGATTTAAGGTGATCATTCAATATATTAGTCATTAATTAGCGTGTCGTTTACCTTACATTTAGAATTTAAAATATATATACTCTTTTTTAACTATATTATCCATATTCTACCAAAGCTGCATTATGACATAACTCACATGATATCATCAGGGCCCGCTTGGTAGGAAAATTTAAAAGGACATGCATTTCGAAAAATAAAATCAATCTTGATGATGAAACTTGGAGAAGAGAATAAGTAAGCATATAGATAGATCTAAACTATGCAATGTTATACTATCAAAAAAATAAAAATACAAATGCAATGTTATGAATATGGGAGTGGCCTCAAATATAAACGAGGCCTTGGTTCACACTTTAGTGTTCGTTGATCAATCTAGGTTTGATAACCATTTAAAAAACAAATTTTCATTAGAAATATTATCATTACTAAATGCTACAAGATAAACATTGTAATTTAAAGAATAATTTTTCTTAGAAATGTCAAATTACATTAATAACAAAAAGTTAAAGTAGATTATAAAGGAAATATCAATAAAGAAGGCAAATGTGTATTTAGAATAACGATTGGAAAAGTGACTTATTTTCAATCTGATTTATACATAAGTAAGATTAGATATATAAGTCAGATTGTGTAATGAGATTTATATTTGAATTGACAGTAATCGAAATGACTTTTTACAAACTAAAACTTGTTTGGATTAGTGGTTGTAAAAGCAGCTTTTATAAATGTTGTAACAATTTTAAGTAAAATATTAAAATTAAAATCATTGAAACAATATTTTATTATTAAAAAATTCAAAATGTTTTTTTTTGTCTTATTTATAAATTACTTTATCATATTAATACAATACAAGAAAACGATTCTTCGAACATGATTATTTTTTAGAGATATGTAACATATATATACTATAATTGAATAATTTATTTAACTTTTTAATCTTTACAAATTAGTCAACTAACTCTTATATTAATGACAAAAAGTAATATTTTTTTCTCTCTTTTTCATAGCCAAAAAAGCATAAGTTATAAGTCAAGCCATAAGATGTTTTATTTCTTTGTTTGTGCTTATTAATGACTTATAAAATATAAACACAATTAGAAATAAGTTATACCGAAAAAAAAAAATGTAAAACCCATGAGTCAATCCAAATATACTCAAAAAGAAAATAAGTTAGCAACCACTGAACTAAGTAAATAAAAGGAGAAAAAATCATAATATCCTCCAAAACAATATTTTGTATTCTTCACATTTGACTAGCCACTCAAACAAATTGTTTAATTGGTCCCCTTTGTCTTTGAACTCACCGAAAGTGTTGGAGTGGTTTGAATTGCTTGCATTTGCTGATTTGGCTCTCTTTCAATTTTCTCTTTTTATTTTATTTTTTTATGATTTGAAAAAAAAAAAAGGGATTTGTAATGGCAATAACGAGGCCCACATGAAATGAACAAAAAGGATGAGAGTGCCATCGGCGGATACGTACGTGTGGCAGATGAACGGTCACTGGTCAAAACGTGTGGCGATGAACCAAGAAAGACATATTGAGAAATTGAAAGGTTTGAATTGAGAGAAGCTAAAATCCTTCAACGCCTGAAGAACTGTGAATTTTGAATACTCACAAGTGTCAGAGATCGCCGGCGAATTTATGAACTCAAGATCGAAGAAAAAAGATGAATTTTATTTGTTAGATTCTTCTTTGGGTTGTTTTTCATTTCTGTGATTCCCACTTCCATTTTTCGCTTCTTCTTCTTCTTCATTTGGCCCTGATTTTACGGCGTAAATCTCGGCTTACGAGGTAGGGTCCACTATATATGTACATCTTCCCCGTTATTTTCTCGATTCTATTCTTGGATGCGACTTTTCCATCTTGAAATTATTTTTGTTGAATTCTAAAATTTCGATTTTTTTTTTTTCATTGTTTCTCCGCCTGGATTTGCAGAGGTTGCTAATTTCTGCTGAGTTTCAATCATCTTATTCGTCTCTGCCAAATCTGGGTACGTTCTTCTCTGATTTCTTTTTTTTTTTTTTTTTTTGGTCCCTCTTTCTTAGACTTTCTTTTTTCCCCTTTCACAGAACCTGGTTACTTCATCCGTTTTGTCTTGATTCTTCTTGTGTAATAAGTGGCTTTATTCTTCGTCGTAGCTTTAGATTTGGGCTTTGGTAATTTTTCTATTTAGGAAGATATTATGTGCCTTATCTTGGGGAGCGGTTATAATTTGGAATAGTTTGGTCGCTAGTTATAGTTCTAATGTGGAATAACTTATTAGCTTGTTGTAATTCTAATATGGTATGACTTAATAGCTAAAACAGTTAGAAAATTATCTTGTTTATGCTTTCATTTTTCACTGATTTTCGTTTATCACTTGGGTTTTAGGCAATTGTTTGGCAGGCTGAATTGCCTTTTTGAATGGAGGATGCTGAAGGGAAGCCATCTCTCCCAGAATCGTCATCAAAAAGTGATGAACAGATAAATCTGACTGACAATCGTTCTTGTGCTGAAACTCCAATCAGCTCACTCAATGATGGAAAGGGGGAGTCTGGGACTCATTTTCCGGTGACCGAAGCTTCTAATTTAGCAACTCCACAAGATGCAAATGAAGGTCAGTCTGTAGGAAAAGATGGAATTCTTCCTGTGGATGATTCAACATCAACCTTAAATAGTAATGGAAAAGAGGAATCTAGGACTCATATGCCACATGCTTCTGATGGTCAAAGTGTAGGACAAGATGAAGTTTTTCCTAAAATTGATTCAACTACGATCTCAATAAGTAATGGGGATAAGGAATCCCAGACTCAATTGCCAGCGAGTGAATTGGCCAAACTAGCAACACCATCAGATGATTCTGATAGTCATACTGTAGGTAAAGACGAACCTGCTTCCACCTCCATCAATAATGAAAGAGAGGAAGCTGTTACTGATTTGCCGGTTACTAAACTCTCAGATTTGGCAGCTCCACAAAATGCGTCTGAAGATGGTCAAACTATCAGACAAGATGAAATTCTTCCTGTAGACGGTTCAGCTTCAAAATCAAATGGTATGGCTAGCATAATTGAAATAAGCAACAATGGGACTATGGATGGAATCCAGGCTGTGGAGGTATGTCTGTTCCTCTGATGTTGACACTGATGTTGATAATTAGATTATCTACTCAGCTTCTGCTCATGCTTTGCAGCCCAATGCAAAAAGAGGCCTTATTGATACGGCAGCCCCATTTGAATCTGTCAAGGAAGCTGTTTCCAAGTTTGGAGGAATTGTGGATTGGAAGGCTCATAGAATCCAGACTGTGGAGGCATGTTTGTTCCTCTGTTTTACAATTGCTTACATGTTTTCTATGTTCAATTATCTTTATAAGTTTTCTGTAATTGCGTGTTTTGCCTTAAAATTCATTCACCAATGCTATTTCAGATTGATCAGGTAAATAGTCTTTTGGCCATTTTACTTACCTTTTCTAAGAATATCTTAGTATCTATTGCAAGCTAGCTAAAATTTAAATGCCTAACTATGAGAGGAAAATGATTTTTATTTGTTCAATACCATTTTGATTATTAGCCTCAGTTGTGATAGTTAAATGGCTGTTGGGGTTAAGTGTCACCTAGATTCCTCATTTCAAGGTGAATTAATTACTTATGCTCCTACTGGTTTTGAATTGCATGCTGGTAAATGCTTCAGATTCAATTACTGCCAATAGCAGTACTTGCTAATTATATGTAATATGTGCTGTGCAATATGCATTATGATTGTCTTGTTTATCAAGTAAATTTCAACAACATCGCATCAACTATGAATTGTAGCATGTATACCTTTTTTCCCCCTTTTCTGGTCACGATTTATCCATGTTTACCAAGTTGTTGCATCTGATGTCTTGCACTGATTTAATTTACATAGCCAACTGGAAAAATTTTGAATTCCTGACTTGCTGCCCCTTATATTTAAGATAATTGACTCTTTACTGGAAACAGCATCTTTGCTTGCCAGAGCCCCCCTATTAACTTATTTTAGTTCTGAATATTCAGAGACGCAAGCTTGTAGAACAAGAACTTGAAAAGGCTTATGAGGAGATCCCTGAGCTCAGAAAACAGTCAGAGGCTGCTGAAGGGGGAAAAACTCAAGTGCTGATGGAGTTAGACAGCGCTAAGAGACTAATAGAGGAATTAAAACTCAGCCTAGAAAAAGCACAAACAGAAGAGCATCAGGCACGACAAGATTCAGAACTTGCAAAACTTAGAGTGGAAGAGATGGAGCAGGGTATTGCAGATGAATCTAGCATTGCAGCCAAGGCACAACTTGAGGTTGCTAAAGGTAGGCATGCAGCTGCTGTTTCAGACCTAGAATCCATCAAAGAGGAGCTGGATGTGCTGCATAAGGAATATGCCACTTTAGTGGCTGAAAAGGACGTGGCTGTTAAGAAGGCTGAAGAGGCTGTTGCTGAATATAAGGAAGTAGAGAAGACAGTGGAGGATTTGACTATTGAGCTGATTGCTGCAAAGGAGTCATTGGAGTCTGCTCATGCAGCACACTTGGAAGCAGAGGAACAAAGAATAGGAACGGTCATGGCCAGAGATCAAGATTCTCTCAATTGGGAGAAAGAACTCAAACAGGCAGAAGAGGAACTCCAGAGAGTAAACCAGCAAATTTTGTCTGTTAAGGATCTGAAATCTAAACTGGACACTGCCTCTGCTTTGCTTCTTGATTTGAAAGCTGAATTAGCTACATATATGGAAACAAAACTAAAGCAGGAAGGCAGTGAAGAAGTAATATCAAAAGGTGACCTAGAGGAACCAGAGAAGAAGAATCACAATGAGATACAAGTAGCAGTAGTATTGGCGAAAAAAGATCTCGAGGACGTAAAGTTAAATATAGAGAAAGCAACTGCTGAGGTTAATTGCTTGAAAGTGGCTGCCGCATCTTTAAGAGTGGAACTTGAACAGGAGAAATCAGATCTTGCTAATATTGGGCAAAGAGAGGGGATGGCCTCTGTTGCAGTGGCATCTCTCAAAGCTGAACTGGACAAGACTAGATCAGAAATTGCTTTGACCCAGATGAAAGAGAAAGAAGCCAGGGAGAGAATGATTGAGCTGCCTAAAAAGCTACAGGCGGCTGCTGAAGAAGCTAATCAGGCCAACTTGCTTGCCCAAGCAGCTCGTGAAGAGCTTCGGAAAGTGAAGGAGGAGGCAGAACAGGCCAAAGCTGGAGCAACTACCATGGAAAGTAGATTACTTGCAGCTCAAAAGGAGATAGAGGCTGCAAGGGCTTCAGAAAAGTTGGCAAAAGCAGCAATTAAAGCATTGGAAGAGAGTGAATCAGCTAGAACCAACAATGAATCAGATTCAATTGCTGGCGTGACACTTACTTTAGAAGAGTACTATGAGCTTAGCAGACGGGCCCATGAGGCAGAAGAGCAAGCTGATATGAGGATTGCGGATGCTAATTCTCAAATTGCAATAGCTAGGGAGTCTGAATTGAAAACCTTGGAAAGATTGGATGAAGCTAATAAGGAGATGCTTGCCGGAAGGGAATCTTTGAAGGTAGCAATGGGTAAGGCTGAGAAAGCAAAGGAAGGGAAATTAGGTGCAGAACAAGAATTAAGAAAGTGGAGGGCTGAACATGAGCAACGAAGAAAGGCTGGTGAATCTGACCAGGGAGTTGTAAACCAGCATAAAAGTCCAAGAGCTAGTATGGAAGGTAATAAGGAAGCAACTAACTTGCACCGAGCTCCCAGTTCGGATAATCCTGGACATTACATGACAAGCCCAAATGATTATGCGCATGTAAACAACACTGAAAAAGGATCATTACCAGATGCAGGAGTTGGAAAGAAGAAAAAGAAATCACTTTTCCCACGTGTTTTAATGCTCTTTGCCAGGAGGAGATCACCTACAACCAAGTCTGGGTAACCCCTAATTGAAAATGTGCGTGGTCACCCCGCAGTTATATTGCCTATCATCTATCTCGAGATCTTGAAGTGTCCTGGAACTGCTGAGACTTCTCAAATCATGCTATGCTGATCCTGTATATTTTTGGTGATTATTATTGTATGTGTGGTTTATTGGTTTATTTATACTCCGTGTCAGTGAAAGAATCTTATACGAGTGGTTGCTTGGTTGGTTCTTTATAAGGACATAAAATAAGTTCGCCATTCTTGGTGGAAAGAGAGAATAAGATGAGTCTGATTTGTGTATAGGCACTTCTGATATTCACAAGTATGTTTTTGTAAAGCTTTGTGAGATTCTGATGGAATGAAAGAGGTTTTCTTTTGCAGTAGCTAATCTAGAAATTGGAGCTTCATATATTTACGAATCCGGTTTCTTTAATTGGCATGGTGTGTGCATATTAGAAAACGTCAAAACTGATGATAAAGTAAGTGAAAGTGATGTGAATTCTGAGATTATCTTCGATTGCAAGAACCTTACAAGTTTGTATTCTATTGTCTGTATCACACTATTATCATACTTTGATGAATGTATTGAAGACCTTAGTTATTTGTATACAATTCACCATTCTTCTGTATACTTTTTTCTTTTGGAATTAAAGGCAAATTATCATTAATCAAGTAAAAAGTTCACATATCATTAGATGCATAAGAAACTAAAATGCGAAGAAGATTAAGAAAAAGCTAAGCCAACAATAATTCTTCAATATACTGAATGAATGTAGACTGGTTGATGACAAAATAACTTCTTTCATAATCTAATCCATTCCATTGAAAGTATACATATGCAAATTTTGGAAAGTATACCATTCTGTTTCCATTTGTGTGCGTTTTTTTTTTTTTAATAGCTTTAGGTAGGTAGAGGGGAACATAGGCCATCAACCTTACGGCCACTATGGTAGACACTAGACACAATCGATGCTCTTTACATTAGGTAAAGAAAATCAAAATTGAGAAAGAAATTATTAGATAAAGATGGAAAAGAAGTTTTAAGTTAATAAAAATATCCCCTGGCTTTAAACCTTCAAGTGCAGCTACCAGTTCAAAGAAGGATTCCTCTTTGATGAAGCACATCAAAAGAGAGGTGTATAAAATCAACATGAAGTTAGAGAGATGTGAATAGATAAGTTGGATCTTGCATTCTTGCTCTTGGGAGACTCATTTGTAGATGTGGGGTTACAAGTGTTCATCTTCAATTCAACAAGTCGTCCCTGTAGTTGTTTATACTGGGATGGGACGGTCTCATTTTTTAAAATTATCGATCCCATCCTAAGGCATTATGTATCTTTTTTTTTTTAATTTTATTAATTAAGCTTAACAGCCCATGTTATTTAGTCATTCATTAGGAAACAAACCATACCTTTTACACGAATAAGTATAATGTATTAAAAAATATAGAGATGGGCCTAAGAAAGAAAGAAAGAAAGCAAGCAATAGTAAGAGGTGAGTGTAATAAAAGTATAAAACCATCAACTTCTTTAAAATATCTATATATATATATATTGATACATTTCTTTATATCTTTAGTTTTATTATTTTCGCTCAAATATGAATAAAAATATGCAAAATCATTGTTTTTTCTCTCAATTTTTTTTTAATAAATTTAATTTTATTACTACATAATAACTACCCATTACAGAACTAATAAATTAGTATTTTTAATCAATTCAAATGGTTAAACTTAAATTCATAAAATAAAGTATTTATTTTTTTCAAAATATAAAATAAAGTATATGATGTATTGAAGACACAACAAAAAATGAAAACATAATATGAATTTCAATGCAATTTTAAATTTCCCACTATCAAATTTATTTAATAAATAAATAAGAAAGGATCAGTAAAGGTAAAAAATCAAATTTCTAAATTTTAATAAGTACTATTTAATTGGTAAAAAAAGTACTATTTAAAATTGCAACGAAAAAAATATATAAAAGAAGATATCTCTGGGAAAGAGACTAAGCCTTTGTGAATTATTTGAAATTCACAAAAAATTGAAATATATAAACTAGCATCTTTGTGAAAAAAAATCATTTTGTGAGAGAGAAAGAGGAGAGAGAAGTAAGAATAATTTATAAATGTATAGAGATAGGGAAATTTTGAATAAGGGTAGTGTTGGATAGTTTTATCAATCTAAGATATAAATGATCTAACTAACAATTTTCAGTATGTAACAATTAGTTAAAGTGAAGGAACACAATGGTATGTGAATATGTAGATTATTCACAAACAACAAGAAATGCCTCGTTAATTCTGTAGTTCCTACATTTTATGCATTTAATACCACATCAAACAGCACAATGAATCTTGAAGTCTACCATCCTATTGCCAAAGACAAGTCTGCCATCAAGTTGTCCAATATTGCCATAGCTATATATGAATTATCAAATATGCAGAATTTAAGCAGCACACATTAACCAAAAGAATAAAAACTAAAAATGAAGAAGAAATACTCGCTCTGGTCCATAATATAAGAGTTAACAAGGGATTTTTTTTTTCCATGACATGTAAAAGTGAAGATAATAAATGTTTGATTTACATTATTGCCCTTGTATATTAAAAGTAAAGAGGAGAGAGAGTGTGAGTTTTTTATAAATGATATAAGAGTAAAATTGGAAAACCACATAAATTTTATTCACAATAAATGACTTCATTATATTTCATTTGTTTGTGTAAAATGGTTTACTACTTCTTATAATGTGGAACGGAATGAGTACTTTGAAAGTAAAAATTACCTCAAATACTATATCACTTGAACAAACATTGGATTACACTTTATTTGATTCCAAGATGGACCTTCATGTTCCATGGCTTCTTTTCCTATATGTGGAAGATCTTATTTATAGCATGCACAACATGTTCAATAAGAAACCATACACTGACTTCTTTGGTGATGAAAGCTATAAGTTGCATTCTGAATCAAACCTATGATGATCAACAACTACCAATAACATGAATTATCCTACAAAATTTTTGTTTTGCACAACATGGATCAACTTCTTTAATTTTGATGACATGTAATAGTTCATAGTCCTTTTAGTCACATAAATCCGTTTCTCATCTGTATGAAATATGTTGTCCATTTAGATCTCCTAACTCCGAACCACTTTCAATCATAGACAAGCAAAACCGTAGTCAATAAATCTTATTTTTTTTCCTTTAAAAATTGCTCAATGTCATTAGAGAAACTCTCGATAACATCCTTCTTTTTAAGTCTAATTAGTAAGATTCTGTTTATATTCAAGATAGATGACAAATCTCACAAGGTGACTTAGCAAAAGGAACTTGAAAACACCCATCTAATGTCAAGTACAACCATCTTGCAAACATTGTTTTTATGACACAATGTACACTTAGCTTATTCAAATACACAATAATATTTCTTTCCTGTTTTGTTTCTACCATGGTATCAGAGTCCTATATAAATGTTTTATTTCAATTCATGATTCTATCTCATATCTGTGCACCTCCACATATCTCCTTCACGACCATACTTCACATTGAGATCGCCTCAACAAGTTGCCCAAGCTTGGGTATATTTGGTATCAATTAGATTACTCAGAAGCTATATTCAAGTAAGAGAAGGATGTATAGGCTTTCATTCGATACCGAGATCAACTTTGTTTTGTTCAATTCTTAATGACTTTTACGGATCTACATATACATTGATACAACTTTTATTGTAGCCCCTTTAATTAGTTTTATACCTTTATTACAGTGCAATGAGAGATATGAGATGACCATTACTCAAATACTTAGCTCATGTTTGCACTTGCATACACTACTAAACATAAAATTAATTAATATTTAATGTATGCTCTAGGAATGACATCGTAATGTACAATATTTTCATATTGGTTATAATTTCCAATGTAATTTTAAGTTCCAACTCACTGATGTTTCACCCTATGTAAACCTTAACTTAATCATAAAAGTAATTATAGGGTAAAGGTACAAAACTACCAATGGTTAATTGTCAAATGTGCAGCTAGCACCATATTAAAATATCTGGTGCAAAACAACCTATCATAAATTTAATGAGGTGTAATTTTATTTCTGCCATTAAATAGAGTTAACCTCTGTTAACTTGAGATGTGGGCCCCACGCCATTTGTTTCAAATTGATGATGTTGCAGATGTTGACCGTCAATGTGGTAGTTATACATTGAAAGGGGGATTGAATTCGACACCTACCACTCTGAAGTGCCATAAAAGAATAAATTGAAGAACAACACACGAAGAAGACGAAGCAGAAGGGAGAAGGCGGTGAAGAAGCATATCAAAGAACATGAAGAATGTGAAGGAACTCGTGTCGTCGTCTTCGTCGAGCATAGCAAGAGGAATGAGGAACCCAAATCAATGGTGGAAGAGTAGCCACAACGATAAATACGACGGGCCAAAGAGATTCTACTTCTGCCAGCTGCCTATTCCACGGTGAACTTCTTAGACAGATTGCAGCCCAGGTTAAAGGTTTTATGGATGCCCAAAGTACAACCAAGTAAGTTTTTTAATGTGTGGAGCATGATTGCCTCATCCCATGTTGATTGAATACCATTGATGGCGATTTTTTAACTTTGATATGAAGGAGGTTGCAAATACTTTGCTTGGCATGATAATGAATTTGGTCACAGGGTGAACATGGTAATAAGGCAGCTTTTTGATGACATTGAAAGGTTGCATTGTGAAAATTCCCTACTTCGAAGAGTTGATGATGGTGGTCGAAGAGGTGATGATGGTCAAAGATTCATTGAAAAGGTTGATGTAATCCATGGGAAATTGAGGAAGCTTAAAAGGAGACATGAGATAGTTGCAAGTGAATCAAGAAGGGGTGAGATGAAATTCAAGATTACAATGGGAACATTGATGATGACATGGTTGTTTCAATTTGAGATTCTGATGGAATGAAAGAGATTTTCTTTTGCAGTAGCTAATCTAGAAATTGGAGCTTCATATATTTACGATTCCGGTTTCTTTGATTGGCATGGTGTGTGCATATTAGAAAACATGAAAGCTGATGATAAAGTAAGTGAAAGTGATGTGAATTATGAGATTATCTTCGATTGCAAGAACCTTACAAGTTTGTATTCTATTGTCTGTATCACACTTTTATCATACTTTGATGAATGTATTGAAGACCTTAGTTATTTGTATACAATTCACCATTCTTCTGTATACTTTTTTTTTGGAATTAAAGGCAAATAATCATTAATCAAGTAAAAAGTTCACATATCATTAAATGCATAAGAAACTAAAATGCGAAGAGGAATAAAAAAAAGCTAAGCCAACAATAATTCTTCAATATACTGAATGTAGACTGGTTGATGACAAAATAATTTCTTTCATAATTTAATCCATTCCTGTGAAAGTATACATATGCAAATTGTGGAAAGTATACCATTCTGTTTCCATTTGTGTGCGTTTTTTTAGTAGCTTTAGGTAGGTAGAGGGGAACATAGGCCATCAACTTTACGGCCACTATGGTAGACACAATCGATGCTCTTTAGTCTTTACATTAGGTGAAGAAAATCAAAATTGAGAAAGAGATTATTAGATAAAGATGGAGAAGAAGTTTTAAGTTGATGAAAAATCCCCTGGCTTTAAAGCTTCAAGTGCAGCTACCAGTTCAAAGAACGATTTCTCTTTGATGAAGCACATCAAAAGAGAGGTGTATAAAATCAACATGAAGTTAGAGAGATGCGAATAGATAAGTTGGATCTTGCTCTTGGGAGACTCATTTTTAGACCTTACGAGTGTTTATCATCTTCAATTCAACATGTCGTCCCTATCGTGGTTTATACTGGGATGGGACGGTCTCATTTTTTAAAATTATCGATCCCATCCTAAGGCATTGTGTATCTTTTTTTTTTTAATTTTATTAATTAAGCTAAAAAACCCATGTATTTTTTCATAATAAATTGTTCTTATTATTTAGTCACTCATTATGAAACAAACCATACCTTTTACATGAATATGTATAATGTATTAAAAAATATAGAGATGGGCCTAAGAAAGAAAGAAAGCAAGCAAGCAAGCAATAGTAAGAGGTGAGTGTAATAAAAGTATAAAACCGTCAACTTCTTTAAAAATATATATATATATATTGATACATTTCTTTATATCTTTAGTTTTATTATTTTCGCTCAAATATGAATAAAAATACGCAAAATCATTGTTTTTTCTGTCAAATTTGTTTAATAAACTTAATTTTATTACTACATAATAACTACCCATTACAGAACTAATAAATTAATATTTTTAATCAATTCAAATAGTTAAACTCAAATTCATAAAATAAAGTATTTATTTTTTTTCAAAATATAAAATAAAGTATATGATGTATTGAAGACACACAAAAAAATGATAACATAATATGAATCTCAATACAATTTTAAATTTCCCACTATCAAATTTATTTAATAAATAAAGAAGAAAGGATCAGTAAAGGGAAAAAATCAAATTGCTAAATTTTAATAAGTACTATTTAAAATTGCAACCAAAAAAATATTTAAAAGAAGATATCTCTGGGAAAGAAACTAAGCCTTTGTGAATTATTTGAAATTCACAAAAAATTGAAATATATAAACAAGCATCTTTGTGGGAAAAAAATCATTTTGTGAGAGAGAAAGAGGAGAGAGAAATGAGAATAATTTATAAATGTAGAGAGAGAGAGAGAAATTTTGAATAAGGGTAGTGTTGGATAATTTTATTAATCTAAGACATAAATGATCTAACTAACAATTCTCGGTATATTACAATTAGTTATAGTGAAGGAACACAATGGTATGTGAATATGTAGATTATTCACAAACAACAAGAAATGCCTCATTAATTCAGTAGTTTCTACATTTTGTGCATTTAATACCACATCAAACAGCACAATAAAACTTGAAGTCTACCATCCTATTGCCAAAGACAAGTCTGCCATCAAGTTGTCCAATATTGCCACAGCTATATATGAATTATCAAATATGCAGAATTTATGGATTGATGAACTTCAATACAAAATGCCAATTACATGTGTTTGATTGCACATTGGATTGATGATGATTGGACTCTACAAAAGCGAATTTTGAATTTCTGTGTCATTGAAAACCATCAAGGGGATACAATTGGAGATCAAATTCAAACATGTTTAATGAATTGGGGTATTGATAAAGTCTTTACAATCACCGTTGACAATGCTTCTGCCAATAATTCTGCAGTTGCATACTTGAAAAAACAGTTGAGGAGTTGGGATGGTCTAGTGCTTGACGGCGAGTTTATGCATATGCGTTGTGCTGCTCACATCCTAAATTTAATTGTTTCTGAGGGGCTGAAAGAAATGAATAGGTCTATTGAGCTCATCCGGCATGCCGTTAAGTTTGTTAAATCATCTCCAGGGAGGCTGAGGAAGTTCAAGGGGCTTGCAGTAAAAGAGAGGGTTGAATCAAAGAGTCTTTTATGCTTTGATTATCCCACTAGGTAATGTAAAAAGATGTTACAATAAATTTGTACTTGAGCATGATATAATATTAGGAAACTTGTTATTTGCTTTCTTTCTAGTTCCTACTAATAATATTTTGTTTTTGTCATTAGGTGGAATTCAACATATCTTATGTTGGAGAGTGCTGTAAAGTTTACCAAAGTCTTTAACAGAATGGAGGAAGAAGATGTTGATTACAAGAACTACTTTAAAAGGAAAGTTAGACTTGATTCAAGCCAATACTCACTTTATGACATTGATGATGATGATGTTGATGATGAGGCCATTGATAATGGAGCTCAACCCCCTAGTGCATATGATTGGAGTGTTGCAAAGGAATTTCTTGTATTCTTGAAGTTGTTCTACTCAATGACCTTAAAGTTCTCTGGCTCTAACTATGTGACAACAAATACATGCTTTCAACACATAGTTGCAATTCAAACAAGTCTTCAGAGTAGTGCAAGTAGCTCATACACTCTATTGCATGACATGGCCATAAGGATGCAGTCAAAATACGATAAGTATTGGGGGGATATGGAGAGGATGAATCCACTTCTGGTCATAGCTGTGATATTAGACCCGAGGTACAAAGTTACTTATGTTGAAATTGCCTTTGAAAAGCTTTTTTCTGATGTCTCAAAGCGTGATGCCACACTAAAGAAGGTTGTCAATGTCTTACGTCGCCTATATGATGAGTATGAAATAAAAAATAGATATGATGCATCTGAATCTCAACCACCAATAGATAAAGTAGATATTGATGGAAATAGTGTAGCTGCTTCTGATGATGGTTATGACATGGTCTCCTTGTCTGCTATGGATCCTACATTCATGAGGTTTTTAGCCACTGCAAGCACGGTGTGTAAGAAGGCAGAACAACTCTCTGAGGTTGATGAATACCTTCAAGAAGTTTTAGTTGGTTTTAATGATCCAAAATTTGACCTTCTAGCATGGTGGAAGGTGAATGCTTCAAAATATAAAGTTCTACATCTCATTGCTCGTGACTTGTTGGCTGCACCTGTTTCTACCGTGTCTTCAGAGTCTGCTTTTAGTACTGGTGGAAGAATATTAGATGCATTTAGAAGTTCATTATCTTCTAAGATGGCTGAGGCAATCATATGTTCTCAAAATTGGCTACGTACGGGTGAGCCCATATTGAATGATCTTGATGTTGATAATGTTGATGAGAGCACAATCGTTGTCGGTAATTTCTATATCACTTTCAATTTATATTGTTCTATGTTATATTATTACATATTACATGTTCATAAGTTATCTTTGTTTGTAGAGCAAGAGTTGGCAATTCCAAACATTCCAAGTGAAGTTGAAGGAGATGGTGAGGAGGAGGATGATGATGGTGACGAAGACAATGATGATGGTGACGGTGGTGACATGGAAACAGATGGATGATTGAATGCTTTATAATGTTTTTGAATTTTGGATGTTAGAAGTTGGAACTTCTTGTTAGAATTTTGGATGTTAGAAGTTAGACTTGGAACTTATGTGTGTTGTTTTGGATGAAGATGGTGAATTATGTGTAGTTTATTGTTTACATGACAAAATATCTTTTTTCTCAAGGAAAAGTTAAATGGGCCGCCCAATGCCCGTTTAGCCCCCCCGCGTACCAGAAGCCTGTTTAAGACCCGCCCATTTATGGCCCGTCACGGGTACCGGCATGCCCATACCCGTTTAACATAAACGGGTACGGGTACGGGCATGGGCCGCCCCACGGGCCGCCCGTACCCGCCTGTTGCTCAGCCCTATAAGTAGCACACATTAACCAAAAGAATAAAAACTAAAATGACGAAGAAATACTTGCTCTGGTCCATAATATAAGAGTTAACATGGGAATTTTTTTTGCTGCATTATAAGAGGTAACATGTAAAAGTCAAGATAATAAATGTTTGATTTATATTTTTGCTCTTGTATATGAAAAGTAAAGAGGAGAGAGAGTGTGAGTTTTTTATAAATGATTTAAGAGTAAAATTGGAAAACAACATAAATTTTATTCACAATAAATGACTTCACTATGTTTCCTTTGTTTGTGTAAAATAGTTGACTACTTCTTATAATGTGGAATGGAATGAGTACTTTGAAAGTAAAAATTACCTCAAATACTATATCACTTGAACTAACTTTGGATTACACTTTATTTTATTCCAAGATGGACCTTCATGTTCCATGGCTTCTTTTCCTATATGTGGAAGATCTTATTTATAGCATGCACAACATGTTCAATAAGAAACCGTACACTGACTTCTTTGGTGACAAAAACTATAAGTTGCATTCTGAATCAAACCTATGATGATCAACAACTACCAATAACATGAATTATGCTACAAAATTTTTGTTCTACACAAGATGCGATGGATTAACTTCTTTTGATGACATGTAATAGTTCATAGTCCTTTTAGTCATATAAATCCATTTCTCATCTGTATGCAATATGTTGTCCATTTAGATCTCCTAACTCCGAACCACTTTCAATCATAGACAAGCAAAACCGTAGTCAAGAAATCATATTTTTTTTCCTTTAAAAATTGCTCAATGTCATTAGAGAAACTCTCGATAACATCCTTCTTTTTACGTCTAATTAGTGAGATTCTATTTATATTCAAGATAGATGACAAATCTCACAAGGTGACTTAGCAAAAGGAACTTGAAAACATCCATCTAATGTCAAGTACAACCATCTTGCAAACACACTTTTTTTTGTTTTTATAACACAATGTATACTTAGCTTATTCAAATACACAATAATATTTCTCTCCCGTTTTGTTTCTACCATGGTATCAGAGTCCTATATAAATGCTTTATTTCAAGTTTGTCATCATGATTCTATCTCATATCTGTGCACCTCCACATATCTCCTTCACAACCATGCTCCACATTGAGATTGCCTCCCCGAGTTGCCCAAGCTTGGGTATATTTAGGACCAATTAGATTACTCAGAAGCTATATTCAAGTAAGAGAAAGATGCATAGGCTTTCATTTGATACCGAGATCAACTTTGTTTTATTCAATTCTTAATGACTTTTATGGATCTACATATACATTGATACAAAACTACCTATCATAAATTTAATGAGGTGTAATTTTATTTTTGCCATTAAAAAGAGTTAACCTCTGTTAATTTGAGATGTGGGCCCCACGCTATTTGTTTCAAATTGATGATGTTGCAGATGTTGATCGTCAATGTGGCAGTGATACATTGAAAGGGGGATTGAATTCGACACCTACCACTCTGAAATGCCATTAAAGAATAAATCAAAGAACAACACACGAAGAAGATGAAGCAGAAGGGAGAAGGTGGTGAAGAAGAAGATCAAAGAACATGACGAATGTGAAGGAACTCCCGTCGTCGTCTTCTTCGAGCATAACAAGAGGAATAAGGAACCCAGATCAACGATGGAAGAGTAGCAGCGACAATAAATATGACAAGCCAAAGAGATTTTGCTTCTGTCAGCTGCCTATTCTACGGTGGACTTCTTGGATAGATTGCAACCCAGGTCGAAGGTTTTATGGATGCCCAAAGTACAACCAAGTAAGTTTTTTAATGTGTGGATCTTGATTGCCTTATCACATGTTGATTGAACACCATTGATGGCGATTTTTTAACTTTGACATGAAGGAGGTTGCAAATACTTTTCTTGGTACGATAGTGAATTTGGTCACAGGGCGAACATGGTAATAAGGCAGCTTTTTGATGACATTGAAAGGTTGCATTTTGAAAATTCCCTACTTCTAAGAGGTGATGATGGTGGTCGAAGAGGTGATGATGGTCAAAGATTCTTTGAAAAGGTTGATGTAATCCATGGGGAATTGAGGAAGCTTAAAAGGAGACATGAGATAGTTGCAAATGAATCAAGAAGGGGTGAGGTGAAGTTCAAGATTGCATTAGGAACATTGATGATGACATGGTTGTTTCAATTTGTATCGTATCTAAGTTAAATGTTAGCCATGCTTTTGATCATGATGAGTAATCAGGTTTTTCTGTATTGTTTCTATTTGTATTGTAAGTTAAATATGATTTTTCATGACTTTACCAGTTAATTTATGTTCAAGTTTTTTTTATTTACATCTGTACTTTATGAAGAACTCTTATTTGATATAAACTCACAAGAGAAGAAAAAGAAATATGATTCATTGCCAAAATATTGGTCTGAACAAAAGAGAATCATGTCAATTTGATTTGCTTTTGTAAACTGCAGCAAGGGTTTATTATGTTATATATGTTTTATGTACATATGCTTGCTTCAGGTATATTGAATCATACATAAATAAGTGAATCTGTACTATTTGTTATATGTTTGTGTGAGAGAGAAGGATTACAAATAAAGTTTCCCACATGTGTTTTATTTTTCTGTTATCAAGTGAGATTAAAGGAGACTGTGGAGGCAGCAGCTAAATTTGATCCTCATGTTATATTAACAGCTTATTCATTGATATAGCAGTCATATAACTAGCATGATTTATAACCAAGAGAGGCAATATGGCTCACATTGTATAAAGTCCTAGTGAGCTGAGTTACAAAATAACCAAAAGGGCCAAGAGCCAAACTAAATGTCAGGTGATTTGCAAGATAACCAAAAGGGCCATCTAGCTAACAAAATATAACTCTCAGTATCACTGCCTATATGCTAGGCTTCTTTGCACTAGCTCTCGTCGTAGAAACCATGCTGTCTCTTTGTGCAAGGAGTTGACGAGTAGTGACACTTGGGCTTCCTTTCCACTGTAGACATGGTAGCTAAATAGAAAGCTTAGAAGGATTTAAGAGTGGTGTTCCTTGAGGCTTGAATCAAATTCTCTTAGAACCTTCAGCAACATTGGAACATTGACTCCGCTTCATTCTCATATTTAATATAAGGAACTTCTTCTGGGTGTACCATGTTGTTGCATGCCAGGCACAATTCCCTCTTCAATGACGATTTCAACGAGTAGTGACCCAAGAGGCTTTGACAAAATTGCTTAGCTTTTCGTCTTTAGAGCAGAGGGTGTTTGTTGTGGGGGATTACTTATATTCTAAGACTCTTGTGTAGCAGCATTGGGTAGCTGACTTGCTGTGGACTGAGATACTTATAGAGTGTTTGAAGATGAGGGATTACTTGTACCCCGTCTTGTCTTCCTTGGAGGTTGACGAGTGCTTGAAGAAGGTTCCTCATACAAATAAAAGGCTAGTATATACTAAAATTCTATTGTAGCTACTAACTAATAATGAAATATTCATTGGCAGCCAAGCAACTAAAAACAAACAAAATTAAGAAAGTAGTTTATACCTTTTTTTCCTTGGAGGCTGATGAATACTTGAAGAATGTGCATGTTACAAAAGTGTAAGGAATATCCAAATCAGTAAAACAATAGGCAAATCAATGATAATAGAAAATTGAGAAAAAATAACTTATATCTTTTTACACGTGGATCAATAATGTCCTTCTTGATGACAGAAGCTACATCTTTGTATTTTACCATGAGTAGGTAATTTGTCTGGTACTGATCGTGGTTCTTGACCAGTGTGAGCTGTGTACAGTAACACCTTTTCTTTGCCTCCTATCGGACTCTTCAGTCCATATTCTCTTGAGTTTCCACCTTCTAGGTAGGGTACATGTGGGTGGGGGTTGCATGAGGAGGAAGTTGGATGTGTCTTAGAATTGTTTGCCTCTCACCGGCTGGAGTTTTGTCATATAGCTCGTTAGGTATAACTCTTTATGATAGTACTTAGATATAAGGGTTGTGGGTTCAATCTTGGCATCTAGCATGGCATATATTGCATGATGGTATGGGATTCCAGTCAAGTCCTATGCCCTGCAAGTACACATCTTCTTCTTCAAATTTACAATATGCCTATCTCTTCCCTTTCGGACCTCATAATCCTCATCACCATTAAATTGCACTATGCATTTTCCAGCTAAGTACCCATTGGCCTTAAAAAATTCCATACATTTGGTACTATAATTTGTTCTCTGTCTTCTCACTTTGTTTTCACTGTCATCCCACTTTCTCATCATCTTCGTCCTAATGCCATCAAACATTCTAATAACCGAAAAAATACATATACTCGTCAATCCAAGAATTTAAACACTCGCTAATATTATTATCTATGGTCCTTGACTTACACCTAGGAGTGAAGTAAACTTTTACCCATGCTTGTGTAGAATAATTCATAGCTGACCGAGCTACTGGTCGACTTAGCTTAGCAAGAGCTTCCAAGTTCTCTCTAAAATCTTCTTCAAATGAACTCTAAGCACTGGAAAAAATTTATTTTTTAGCTTTGTCCCTCTCCAACTTTTGCTCCAATTAACATATATATGTCATGCACAAAGTCTATGCTCGGCATCTGGTAGGAATCAATAATAGCATTAGTAAACACTGATATTATCATAAAAATAACAGTGGTTACAAATAAAACAACACAATACAGTATATAGACTCACACACACATTTGAATAAGCTTATATGATTTTATATAATTGCATTCAACCAAACAATTGAACCCGTACCTTCTGCATATCTGACATCATGGTAACAGTTGTATCTATACCCAAATCTAGAGAGTTCCACAACAGTTCTATGAACTAACCCCAGTGAAGGCCATTTTCCTTTTCTACTAAACCAAAGGCTATCAGATACAAAGAATCATTTGCATCCACCCCTACAGCAATGAGCAAACTTCCCTTTGCTTTACCCTTAAAGAAAGTCCCATCTACACCAATCAGTGGTCTGCATACTGCTCTCCATCTAACTTACATAATAGATAACACATATGCTTAAACTATCAACAATTAAGAATAAACATTATGTTTACTGAAAACCATAATACTACAAAACATACCTTGGATGCATTGAAGCACACATACATCCTTCTAAAAACCTGCCTACCTAACTTAAGGGCCTCACCACTTAGCTCCAAAATCACATCTGAGCCTTGGTTTGAGATCTTCAATTCATTACAATATGGCTCTAGATTTGCAAACTCATCCTTGAATCTCCATTCCATTTCTTGCATTATTTTCCTTTTAGCTCTCTTACACTTGTGACTACTTACATTCACCATCTGCTCACGCTCAACTTCCATTTTCAGCTCTCTGATCTTATATTGCGGCCTTTCTTGAATTTTACCCTTATACTCTTCCCCCAACCGTTTTGCTGATGCTCTTTGGTTCTTATACACCATTGTACAATTATGCTCTAAAAATAATGTCTTCACTACGAAGCCTACTTCTTTACTTGAAGCATATAAAATAAAGTGGTATCTTTCTTGACAAACCGCTTATCGCAACCTTTTATCACTCATGGCAATTTTTATGTTTACCTCATTTGTGATCGTATACCCATCCAAAGCCATTTTTAGCTCCACTTTGTCAGCAAAACCCATGCCCAATGTAAAGAAGGGAGCACTTCCAGAGCCCAAATCACCACCTCCTCTAATTTCTCTCAGAATTTCAATATAACGATCTAAGCCAAAATCTTCATCATCATCTCCATTTTGATTATTGTCTCCCACTTCAAACTCTGTTTCAACACTTTCATTAGTGTCGGAACTATCACTATCACTATTAGTCGAGTAGCTCTTATCCTCACTCGTAGAGTCATAATCATCAATATCATCAAACCCTCCAATCGATTCTAACTCCTCTATTACATCTTCTTGCACAACACACTCATTCCTCTTACTTTCACCTTCCCTTATCTCAGATCGAATTTTATCTCCATAATCAAAGCAATTAATAACCTCAGCTATAGACGATTTTCCCTCTCAGTTAGGCCTTTGTTTCTTCCCAGTTCCTTCTTTTAAGAGCAAAATGTTCATTTACCTGCTTTAGTGCAATCTCCAATGATGACTCACTTCCCTCTAGCTCATCGTTTTGAACTTCTTTGACCTCGACATTGTTGATAACTTCTGGGAATTTATGTAATGTTGGCACATTTTCCTTGAGTTTTATTCAATCATTGATAAATTTTGGATACTCAAGATAGGAAAATGTTCATTTGATTTTTGGTTGCACATCATTGTTTATTTATGTAGATTTTGATTACTTTTATAGTTAGTTTCTTATGTTGTTTTATATAATTCTTGTAGGAATATTTTAATGCAATAAACAAGAGATTATGGCCCCTCCACTAAGCTCCCAACTGGACAAAAATAAAGAGAAAACTAGAGCAAAGGACCTGAGAATAAGGGACTTCGCCATGGCCTCGCCACGGCGAAGCCGCGGCGAGCAACATTCATCTCTGCCCTTGTTTTGGTGTCCTCGCCGTGAGCTCGACGCGGCGAGCTACAGTTGTTTCTAGAACTTTTGGGACTTCGCCATGGGCTCGCCACGGCGAGGTCATGGCGAACTTCGTGCGAAACTGCGCGTTTTGACAGCTAAAGGCGGACTGAACTAAAATAAAAGCTAGGGTTTCAAGTTCATCCGTCATTCTTCGACTTTGGGGACATTTTGGGAGTGTTTTACTCTGCTAGGGCTTGGAGCTTGGTGGGGATTGAGCTAGGGCTTGGAGCTTTGAAGAGATTTGGGCTTCCCTCTTGGTTTATCTTCTCCATCTTCATTCTCTTCTCTTGTTCTCTGTTTCTGTTTGTGTATATATATATGCTCCCATGGAGTTGTTGAACATGTGTAGCTAAATACTTTTATTCTAAGGTTATGTTGAACCCTTGTATGGATTAACTCTTGATTCCTCCTCTTATCTTGTGAGTAATGAGATATATGTATTTGTTTTACTCTTTTCCTAATGCTTCTAAGTGATTGATCACCATTTAGATGTTGGGTTCACTTAATTGATGCTTGAGAGGGCTAGGTTGAGTGTAAAACTTGGGTAAAATAGTGCAAGGACCTGAAGTTTGCATGATGAATGGATGGTTTAGTTGGAAAGGTGGAGATATACTTGCTAACCTTGCATAGTCACATTAGGGTTGGAGCTTGATAATTGGGTCTTATTAATTGTAGCAAGAGATTGTGCGATTAATGAGATCAAACACTTGTTCTTGACTTGAGAGAGATTTTACGAGTACTATGTGAACCCTAGATTAGCACATGGTTTCATTGAGAGCATCTTTAAGAGGAGGTTAATTGAGTTTTAGGAAGTACAAGGGGGATTCACAATCTTAGAACCCATTTTATACTTGAAGTTGGAGAATCACTTGTGTATAATTTTATTTTTATTTAGCATATGTTTATTTTCATTGTTAATATCCAATCTCAGCATTTGTATCACTCAAATTGGGCGAGAGTGTGACAATCAACTGTTTGACTGGGTTTTGGAACCAAATCCTCGTGGGAACGATACTTTACTTATAACTTTATTACTTGACGCGACCCGTGCACTTGCGGCTTTAGCGAACAAGAAATTGAAAATTGTCATTCTTATCCTCCCCCTTTGAAGCCATTTACTCTGCAACAAAGATAAGATAAACATATCACTGAGGGTTTCGAAGGAATTTCACTATACAATGCAGAAAAGAACAAAGTTTTGGTCTCATTTGATGCTTACCGTGCTTTCCGTCTTGTCCCTTCTTGCCCTAGCAGAGAATATTTTCATATGCGCTTCTAATCCCACTATTCGACCCTATCTCTCTCTCACTTTCTTCATCGCAAACCCTAACTCTTAGACGCTTTGATCGAATTTCTCTGGCACTCTCTCCATTTCTTGCTCTCTGTTGATTTAGGCTTGCTCTCTCGTGACTCTTTTATTCTAGAGTCTTCAATTCCTTTTTTTACCAACCTCATTTTTTATTCTTATTCCCATCTTCTTCAAAATCCACGTGTGTATTTCATATTCGCCACCTCATTTAGCCACGTCACATTTCTCAGTCAACATTTACATTCAAACGGTCAAAATTAACGAAATAGACATAAAAATAAAAGTGCACCCCTTTAAATTTATTATAGGTAGTTTTGCACCCGAGGTTTTAATATGGTGCCAGTTGCACATTTGACAATTTACTATTGCTAGTTTTGTACATTTACTCTTTTTTATTCAACCCAAAGTTGTAATAATGAGTCCAGTTACCACTATTAATTAATTCCTTTTTTTTTATACAAACAATTCCTTTTTTTTTTTTTTTATACAAACACACTACTAATTCTTAACACAATATACTCTTTATATTGTATAATATATGTGTCAATAATATACATGCATCTAATAGTTCTCTCAAAAGCAATTATTCCTCAACTCATACCAATATAATATATTATTCTGATAGTGTAATTTAAATATTATTCACTTTTTTCTCTTGGGATGGAAGCTTTTTAGACTTTTGAGAGCGTTTGTCGAGGATGCTTCAAGTAAAATAAAAAGCAAACCATTTGCCATGCTATTATAATGATAATCATAAATATAGATAAAAAGTTTGCGTAAATTATACACACAACTTTGTTTTAGATCCCATTTGACTCCAAAAGTAGTTTTCATAACGATGAAACTGAAAATAAATTTTGATTTATTAAAAACTATGGATTTTAGTTAATTGGTTATAGAAAAAGAGGGAAAACAACATATATAGAAGTCTTAAGTAAAGAATTTAATTACTTATAGCTTCTTTTTATATATTAACCTATGGTATTTATAGATGGAAAAATGCTTTATGTTATTTTTCCAGCTAGATCTATTAGTGATTAACCTTTTATTGTAGGACTTCTTTATAATTTCCCCCAAAATAAATGAATATTTTATTTCATTTTAAATTTGGATCAATCAACATAAACAGTAAAAGGACAGAGTACTGAATAGATTTTCCTTTGCTACGCAGCTTGACCCTGCATGCCCTGATTGGTAAATAACAGATAATAATTACAAAGTAATGAGTAGATACATATAGTTGAAATGATTTTATATTATTGACATTAATGTCACGTGAATGAATAGTAAATAACAGATAATTTTGAATTTATATAACTTAGTCTTTTAATCAGTAAAAGTTTTTATCATTATCATTTATTTGTAGGAAAATTTGTAACACAGTTTCAGACATTTCTTAAACTTACTCATTCATAGCTTAGAGTATCCAACTCTTGTGTATTCTTTGAATGGACAATTTATTCCATGAAATATCTGTATCAAAATTTCGCTGAATAAATAGTCACGATAAAAAATATAGAATAAACATGCATGGTTCAAAAATTTTACTTTATATGTATTTTTACGTCACACACTCACCTAATTAATTCATTTCTTTGAATGTACCTTCAAGGTTCAACAATCAACCTAAAGCGAGACTGGAAGTTTTCATCTAATTTAATGTTTTAGATCTTCTCAACAATGGAAAAAATGGTATAAAAAAAGAATCATCAAATGTTGTTTATGATTCTCCATTAAAAGATGAAAGTCAAAAGAACATACAGGGACGGACAACTCACACTGACATAAAAAACTCTTTTTTTTTTTTTCTCCTGGCCAAGAAGCCATGACCCATTCTAGAAAAAGAGTGATTTCAGTGTTCTGTTGGGAAGAAAACTATTTGAGGAAAAAGCAAGATAAAGCAAAAGTGGTGACACAAAAATAAGCCAAAAAAAATCTTTCTTTTGAACATCAAAGGCAACGACAAGAAAAAGTTTAGAAAGCATAAGCTAATTGGAGAGAGTCAGTACATTGGAAGAAGAGATAGTCTTCTCTCTCCTTTCTCTCTTTCTCTCTCTTCCTTCTGTATCAATCATTGAAGTCATTTCTCTTTCCAATTGCTTCAGAGTTAAGGCTGTAATGGCATCCATTGGGGAAGAAGAAGGAGAAAAGCCAAAGCTATCCCCTGAGTTGAAGTCTCCCTTTGAAGCAGAGATGGTAATAGCTTCAACCGTTAATTCCACACCTTCATGGTTTACTCCCAAGAGGTAATTTTGCACTTTCCCTATATCTCTTCATGGGTATGTGAACTAGATTCTGGGTTTTTTTTTAATTGTTAATTGAATATTTGTTATTTACTTGTGGGCAACAAATTTTGATTTTGGTGAAGTGTATTGCGTATATTTGTTTTGCTTTTGCTTGAAATTTAATTGTTTTATGTTAGTGGTTTTTGTGTGTGTGTGTGTCGTTTTTGATGTACAGTCTCCTTACCTCTGTTTTAGTGAGTTAGAGTTTATATCTTTTGGGATTGGTACAGAAGGAAGTGTGAAATGATTTTTTATTTTGCTTGAAGATACCGATATGTAGATGTAGTGTTTTATTTTTCTCAGAGTTTTGCATCTGTCTAATTGGGATAAGAAATTAATCACAAAACCAATTGTTCACTTCGGTTCTTTTGAGGTTTCCCTTGATTGGTGCTCATAAGAAAATAAAAGGATTTTTTTTTTGGGTAATTAGTCATTATTTTAAATGAATTATGTTAAGTTTCTCAGTAAAGGTATTGCTTAGTTGCATTCGTCATATGGGCTAAACTCTGCTGCCAACTGTTGTTAGTAATAGCATGGTGGCCATTTCAATAGAACATTTGAAGAAGCAACTTCATTTCATTCCTTCTTACATGAAACTTAGTAACACATCTACCATCTTGTTTTTCTTTCAAATTATGTTGGAAATTATTTAAATATTTTTTTTTTTGTATTGCTTTCAACTATAAAGGTTAAGTGTTTCAAAAGTTATGATCGAATTTGAAATCATTTTCATCTTGTTTTGCAGGTTACTTTCTATATTTTGTGTGATAAACTTGTTGAACTATTTGGACCGAGGAGCGATAGCTAGCAATGGTGTTAATGGACGTCAGGCAACTTGCACAAATGGTACCTGTAAGCCCAGTATCGGAATACAGTAAGATATGTTTAGAATCTTAGACAGTGAAAATTTCTCATACCTTTCACCAAATTCTATTTGTTTGTTGGTGTTTCTCTTGGTGAGTGGGGACTGGCTCGGTGTTATATTACTTTTTCTTGTGATGTCATGCATGCTACCTTTTTTTATATTCTTGTGAGCGCTTTTCAATATAACTTTTGATGTGGAACTAAATGCTTTCGTTAGTTTTTTTTTTTTTTTTGATAAAGATTCGTTAGTTTCCTTTGATACATTTTTCAGAACAAGAGCATTATTTAGAAGAAAAGAGAAAAGAGAAATGGATCAATGAGGGGTTGGAGGGACAGAAATTCTGACAACGTTGTGAGGGAATTGTTATTATTTTTTTAAACTTTGATCAGGGGTATCCCCAAGTCAAATAAGACTTGAGCCTATTCCTTTTTGAGACTTAAGAGCGCAAAATGTTTTCATCTCTCACAACAAATGTGCTTTCATAGACTCAAACTTGTGTTCTCCTCCTTATAAGGTGGGTCTGCTTACCACCTCAACCAACAGATTGTAGGTTAATTCTTATTAAAATGATTATAAAATGGAAATTAACTTATTCCTGATTTGTGGAGCCTCCAAATACTTGAGCCTTACCCGGAATATATTAACCAAATCTAGTACTGATAGGAACAGAAAAGCTAATGCTAATCAGGCTAGTGTACCAGGTTTCTCCCATTGTTAGTCTTGCTTGTCAAAATGCATTGGAAAGCATAGACCCCCAATATGTACAATACTATAATTTAGTTATTTTATCTGTGAGATAACTTTCCCTGTTGCAAGTATGAGCTCTTGATTTCAACGATTTATGAAGTTTTCCATGAATTTGGAACTCTAATTTATAGTACCAGGTTTATGAGTTTTACAGTTTTTATATAGTATAGTTTCTTCTTCTATGTAGGGGGGATTTCAAACTAAGCAATTTTGAGGATGGAGTTTTATCATCTGCTTTTATGGTTGGACTTCTTGTGGCGTCTCCAATATTTGCATCTCTAACAAAGAGGTAATAGACGCATCTATTAATGTGGGTGACCTATTCTATGGTATATGAGAGACTGGTTCAAGATTCTTTTGTTGTATCAATTTTATGTCAGGGAAATAAGGGAAAGATATATAGTAAGAAAGACAGTCTTTTGAAATTATTTGTTTCCACATCAACATAGACAAAACACGTCATCGAAATTTACATGATATTCATACCCAAATGATAATTGTAATTGTAAGGTTGTACTGTGTAAAATATCTCAAGAAATGCCACATACTGAAAATCAATTTTGTTATAGCTACTTTTTGAGGGAGCCTAGCATTTTCCCCTCGATCAATGTAATAGAGATTCTTTGGCGTTACACCAGTCAAAGTTAATCATCAACTTTGGACAGGGAACTTAATTCCTAGGTCCTACCCAGCCATCCATCTCTGTACTCTGTCAGTTTCGGATTCAGTCATTTGATGCTGGCAATTTTTCTGTTCTATAGCTTCTCCATTTGATGTTAACTCATTTGATTCATATATATGTTGCAATCTGGGTTTAAATGGTTTTAATTAGTTTTATTCAATCTTCTTGTATTTATAGACTTATGCATCTACTGTTAATTGTCTTTATACAATTGGGTGCTTTTAGCTTTATTTTTTCAAGTATTGAACCTCTTAATGCTTTAGAAGATAATTTTAATGAACAAAGCTTCTAAAAGGTTACCACTGTTTTAGACCAACACTAATCGTGGGATCTTTGACAGGTTTAGTTGAAGTAATCCTTAGTGTTCCATAACTCAACATCTATGAATCTTTGTATGTTAAAAAGTTTGTAGCATAAATAATAAAAAAAACATTTGCTAATGAAGGCTAGATGACCATGAATTTGACGTTTAGTCTGTTAAATTGAACGTCCTGTATGTAGAGTATTAAACATCACCAAATGGAGAAATTGTTTGTATTTTTATCCGTTAAGCAGGTGAAGCACATACCCATGATGTGATCTTAAATTGGAATTATTAACATATATGCGTATTAAATCTTACACATTTTGTGTATTTTGTAGTATAAATCCATTTAGGCTCATTGGAGCTGGATTGTCTGTCTGGACTCTTGCAACCTTTTGCTGTGGTTTCTCATTTAATTTCTGGTCCATTGCAGTCTGTCGCATGTAAGTTATGTATATCCCATACATGTCATATGCTTACCAAATTCATGAGAAATAAGAGAGTAGATATAAAGATTCGTTTCTTTGTTCCTTTTGCTTTTGCTATTCTCCATAGGCTGGTTGGTGTTGGTGAGGCTTCATTTATTAGTCTTGCAGCACCTTTCATTGATGATGTTGCCCCAGTTTCTCAGGTTTGTTCTGTCCGTTGGAAGCATCTCCTTATTTTTGGATTTTTATAGTCTCTATTGTTTGTTATGCTGATTATGAATTCCCCTATACTTAACCAGAGAACAGCGTGGCTTGCAATATTTTACATGTGTATACCATCAGGATTTGCATTTGGCTATGTTTATGGTGGCTTTGTAAGTTTTCCTCTGGTTTTCATATCTTTATTACACGTACTGACCCATCCTGTATATTTACTCCACATATGTATGTATTGATGTATGCATGCATGCATGCGTGCATTTATTTTTTTCCCTCAAAATTTAACTCTGATTTGATGTGGAGCAGGTTGGAAGTCATTTTGGTTGGCGTTATGCATTCTGGGTGGAGTCTGCATTGATGCTTCCATTTGTTATCTTTGGTTATTCTGTGAAGCCTTTACATTTGAAAGGTGCACATCTGTCCATCATTAATTCCTTATGATCATTTGATTATTGCTTTTTTTTTTTTTTTTAAAGTAATCATTATGCGCATCCAGGTTTTGCTCCAGCTGAACCGAAAATGACACTGGCTACTGAGACAGTTACATCAGAGGCTCAAGGTGCTTTTTGCCAAGTTTTAGGGCTTATGACTTTTGCATTCTGTAACTTGCTTGTCTGTTTAAGTACCGCAGTCCGCAGTATGTTATTTAATCATAATAAATCGTTCAAAAGAGGGTTAGTTAGTTAGTTTGTTAGCCATTAGAGGTTATAAGTGTTACTTTGTTTTACATTCATCTAAGTCTATAAATAGATGTAAACTCATTTATAATTCACAGATCATATAGTGATATGGCTTAGTGCATTCCCCTGAATCTCTCTCTCGTTCCCTCTATTTCTATCTGTCTCTCTTCCCTTTCTCTGCATTCTGTCTCTCTGTCTCTCTGTTCTCTCTCTTATTCCCTCTTTCCATCCTTCTCTCTCCGTCAGTGTTACAATAATACAAAACAGTCCTATCTTATAATTGAGAAGATCATCCCCATCACCAGCCATAGACATTTATTCAACAAATTCAGAGCAAGTGCATAGACACAAGTTTTTCTTGTAAGCATTGCTTGATAATTTGAAAATATTGGCCAAAGTAGATTGCCAGCTCATCATCTGGACAAGATGCTCTCGTTTTCTTTTCTTTTTTTTAACTGCAGTCTCTTTTGAGTAATGGCATTGGTATTAGTTACCTCTTCTGATGATGTTTATCTTTAGATTTTAAGGATGCCTAATCCTCTTTGTCGCAGACTTGGAACTTAACCTAATATTTAACCATATCAATTTTAGCTGTGGTCAGTCCTCTCAACCTCTGATAAGTCATCCTAAGCCTTAAGCATAGGCATGATGATAGAACAAAGGAAAGCTAAAGGAGAGAAAAATATGACTTGTATCAGCAGTTGAAGGCTTGAACACTTGGATTAATTGATTACAAATGTGGACCTTTTATAGGGCATCTCCAAGTTTCAGAACATTCCCACCTCCTGAATGAATGTTGGAGATCAATTATCTAGCAGTCTTCAATTATTCTCTTAGAGTTGTACAAAGAATACTCAAGGAAAATTGTAGTTAATATACAAGAGATGTCTAGCATATTCATGAGTACTTTGGCACCTTTAAGATGATTCCATATCCATCGTTTCCTATTTATCTTAGAATTGTGACTGAGTTATCACATCCTGCTCTACATTTATCTCCAACCTCAATATAGTCTTTAGTTTTTGTTTTTAAATCTATATTTGCACAAAAATCTTAAACTTTCATTAGACTGTTCTGTTTCTGAGAAGTTTTTGTCTCTCAAGTTTCACTTCTCTCTTGGAATTTTGTTATTTGAAGACTAATTTTCTTCTTATCTTTTTTTCCATTTTCCCTTTTTTCTAAACACAAGTGGGAAATGGAAGAAGTTTTGCTACACAATAAAACGTTAGTGAAATGAGTTTATTTAAAGTGCTAATTGCGTTTCCACTTCCAAGTTTAATATTGACAGTCCTTATATCTTCAGGACTAAATTGATTGCTCTAATTCTTACCTAATAAACAAAAAGTGCCAAATTTCTCTATCAGTTCGTTTCAGATGCACCACATCTCATTATCAATTTGGCTCTAACAAAATTCACTTTCTTGGTGTTTATGGAAGCTTCAAGTAACCCATTGACCTTGAGGGCACTGTTCCGAAATAGTAGCTCACATGAAGCTTCCAAGTAAGGACACTTAAATTTATACTGTGTTTTCATTTAACTTCATAGTTAAGGGAAATACCTTTACAGAAGATTTACTTCTATCGATGATGCATTTTGGAATTATGGCTTGATATCTTTTTAATTTACACAAAGTTCTTCTCAAATAACTTATTTCCTTATCATTAGCATATTGCATCTGTCAACGTCTTTGTTTGTCTATCATCTTATAGTGGCTGATGTGAACATTGTTATTTTGGTATTTCTGTTTTATTGTAGGTCCAAAGCTTCATCCAGAAAATCTAATCAATTGTTGATTTTCTTGGAAGATATGAAAGTCCTTTTCGTGAACAAAGTTTATGTCATCAATGTTTTAGGTACTTTTCCTTTTCCTGTATGCTGTAAATGCTTTCAGAATGCTCTCTCTGTTTGGTTGGCACAGTCAAACTAGAACTTCTTCCCCATGGATTCAATTTATATATCAGTCTTCCGTATGAATTTTATCTTCAGCAGTCACTTTTTTACATTGTCAATTCATTTAATTTCTTTCACTGTCATTTCCTCTTTGTAGGTTACATATCCTACAACTTTGTCATAGGTGCTTACTCATATTGGGGGCCCAAAGCTGGTTATAGCATATACAATATGGTTAGATTTTTTGGTATCTTCTAATGATTAATTGTGTATATGATCATACAGTAACAATTTTGTTCCTTCGTTCTTTTATGCCTTTTTATTTGCACAATGTGAGATATATTCCCTGTAGATTAAGATAATTCCAAGTAAAGCATAGGATCATTACTGTATATTAAAATCAAGTTCTTATGGCAGACTAATGCGGATATGATATTTGGAGGAATCACAATTGTATGTGGAATATTGGGCACTTTAGCAGGTGGCTTTCTTCTGGATTTCTTGACTACCACCTTGTCAAATGCATTTAAGGTTGGTATTTCTTTGGTGAATAAGGGTTGATTTTCTTTCTTTCTTTCCTTCTTTCTTTTTTCCATTACATGGCTGCAGTTATGAAATTAGTTTCTGATGTAGTTGCAAGTTCTTCATGCAATTATGGAAACTGAGATTCATTGAATCTTCTGTAAGTGATTACAATAAGGGGGTGCTTGGGAAACACCATTGATTTTTTTTTTTTAAATCTCTTTTATGCTCTGCAAGAGAAAACTTCTCTTCTATAATTACCTCATACAGCACAAAATCACTTATAAGCTAATTGAAACACCTACCAAGTGTTTCACAATGTTAACATTCTGGATTGGTCTTCAAGGAAATCATGCATATTAGCACCAAATTATTAACTCAAAATTTCCCCCTCTTATGCATGCTTCTATTGATAACTAACATGAACGGTCATAGCTAAGTTAAGCCAAGTATATTGCTTATATTTCGTTGCTCTGTTCTCAATATAGCTTTAAAATCTCTTGCAGCTTCTTGCGGTGACTACATTTTTGGGTGCAACATTTTGCTTTGGCGCATTCTTATTTAAAAGCATGTACGGCTTCCTTGCTCTTTTTGCTGTTGGTGAAATTCTTGTCTTTGCCACTCAGGTAATATTCTTCTCTTTGTCAGGAATAGCTTTTGTTTGATTGTTCTATTTTCATTTTTCTAAAAAAATGTCTGCTTGTTTTATTGAATCTTGCCAAATAATTTATGTGCTTGTTGTCAAGAAATAATTGAAATTCAGTTTCTTTGTTTCACATTTAACAAGAATTTGACCATGAAGTTCCCAATTTAAGATGCTATTTGGTTATATGGAAATCTAATTTGTTATGATTTGTTTCAGGGTCCTGTAAATTATGTATGTCTACATTCTGTTAAACCAAGTTTAAGGCCCCTATCAATGGCTATTTCGACTGTTGCTATCCATATCTTTGGAGACGTGCCTTCCTCACCCATTGTTGGAGTTGTCCAGGTCAATTTTTATTTATTTATTTACTTACTCATTTACTTCGTCCGATCCTAAATATAGGACCTATTTATGACATTTGTTTAGATTAAGGATGTTAATTAAGTTAGTATGACATGTTTTATGTAAAGTATCATAATCATCTTCCTTAATTCCCTCACTTCCTCTCCTTCTTGATTATTGTTGAATAAAAATGAATACTAGTGATTTGGGGTAAAAACTAATAAAAAATAGAAATAGGTCTTAAATTAAGGAACTTAGGGAGTATTTATTTATCAACTATATTCATGAAGATTTGAGCCTTAAATTAAATCCTTTATCTTCATTTTTATTCCCTAGGTGACCCCTAAGCAAACTTCTTGTCTGTGGAGTTTATTTGTTTCACTGGGTCTCTTTTATAGTTTCCTATGTAAACTTATTTTGTTGGAAATCTGTTGGGAAATTGGTCTATTACATGTATTGTTGTTAGTAAGATGCAGAGTGAAAGCAATCTTCTAGCAGCTAAATTTTTAGATAAAATGATGGTACAATGACGAGTCATTCCGCTAGGTAAATCAGTTATATAGATTGCACGATGCCGTTGTGATTTATCAACAACCAAATATTTAAATAGATTTTTAACCAAAAGAACTTATTCAATGACTTTATTGAATGATCTCTTCGGTCTTCCTCTACCATTTTTCAGAAGTTTACATTATCTGATCTACCTTTCTCACCAACGCCTCCAACAAGCCTTCTTAGTGCATGTTCAAACCATTTTAAATGATTTTCTACCATTTTCATTTCAATAAGAATTTGGACCTTCCAAATGCTGTTTGAACAGTTAAAGTCACATGTTTCTTGGTCGAGGGACCAGTAGCTGGTTGCTTAGAAAGGGGATGGTAAGGCACCTTCCCGCCTTCTTGGTCTTGGGTTTGATCCTTGGCAGCCATTCCTGGGCAAACTCCGGGCAAAAAAGAAAAAAATAGTTACTTGTTTCTTAGCTGTTAGCAGTGAAGGCCGGAGACTTCTTTTTGTCCAAAAAGAAGGATGATACTCCCAAGTCTTATAAGTTCCTTCACATGGTCCTTAATATATTCCATTTGTTTGAAAGATAGATTTGGTCCTCAATATATTCCATTTGTTTGAAACATTGATTTTTCCGTAAATATCCTTCAATTTGATATTTCGAACCAACTAAGTAAACAATATCCTCTAATCAATGAACTTTGTGTGGGTAATTTTGAAATTTGGAGTTAATATTCATTAACCTATGCTAAGTTGTTAACAAGTTCTTATAATAAGGACCCGAGGAAGTAACAAATATAAAGGTTGCTAAGTTTGAGGTCAAGTGTTTGATATGTGCTTGTCTTACAGGATCACATCAACAACTGGAGAACAACTGCTCTGCTTCTAACTGCCATATTTTTTCCAGCAGCCGGAATCTGGTTCATCGGTAAGTCACATGCTGACTTTCCTTCAACACTTAAAAGATGAATTGTTGAACATGATGTAACTTTAATACAATGTTTGGTTGTATTATTTCAATGACAAGTACCTATTACTGCATCAAACATGAAAAATCTTGTATACCAAAAGATTATCTCTTACTTTAATATACTTACACTAGTACTTTTACAAGTTTCTAGAAAAATTCATGAGATCATAATTCATGTTATCTCCTGGCAGGAGTATTTGTACGTAGTGAAGATAAATATAACGAGGACAGTGAGAATGCAGTATTTTCCGCAGAACCCTCAAACACACCATTGCTCTGAGAGAAGCCGAAGCCTTAGTGGCAGTAGCAGTAGAAGCATCATTGAAAGATAAATCCCTAGAATGTTGTTATTAGAGAAGAAATGTTCAGAGGCGGCATTTTGTCAATGAGAGAGGGATCAATGCGTTGTAAATAGTATTTAGATTTGGTAATAATGTGAGTAATAGTTAGATAATTATATTTGGTTGATGTTTTGGAGAGTTGGTTTACTTGAACCACAGTGTAAGTAATATTTATATAATTATATTTATAGCTGAAACTGATGTAATGTTATTTTGTTAATATAGCTTTCCTTAAATTTCTTTGTTGCAAGTATCCTCCAACTCTTGGATTGTGACTTAGTTCCTCTACTTTGTCTCATTATGATTCAGTCATTAGGATTGTTTTGAGAATGGTTCTATAAAGTTATTTTCCAAAATAAGTTTTGAGACAAAGCTGTTTGGATGATTGTGTTAAATAACCATATTTGAGAGGTCTGAGTGGAAAGTGAAGCTCCAATGACTTAGTGTTAAGAAGTTAAGATACGAGTGCAAGCAACCAAACAGCTATCAAAGATAGTCCTTGCTTTTCAAGAACAAGAGAGAACAAAAAATAGTTTTACAGGTGTTTTGGAGAGTTGTAAAATTAGAACTCTTTTTTATGTGTTGTTAAGTTTTGTTCTATAAAATTGATGACATTGTCATTTCAGACATTACACATCGAAAATCATTCTTTCAAGTTAATCTCACCATTTTAAATGTCTTTCAAATAATACTCCCTTGGAAAATCATTCTCTCAAGGTAATCTCACCATTTTAAATGTCTTTCAAATAATACTCCCTTCGAAAATCATTCTTTCAAGTTAATCTCATCACTTTAAATGTCTTTCAAATAATACTCCCTCCACTTATAAATACAGAATTTTTTTACCTAATTTGATATTTTTCTTAAATAAAAATATATGAATAAATATTCGCTAAATTTCTATCTCAAATTAAAACACTCCAAATCACTTTGACTTACTTCTTTTGTAAAAGTTAAGGAAACACATTATACCACTAAATTATAACTTTTGTCGCATATAATTAAATTATATATTAGTTTATAAACAGAATAAATTAATTTTGAAGAAATTATAATTATAAACAATTCTTACTAATTAACCTTACATCCTTAATTTCTCAAAAACAATTCAAAATAAACTTATAATAAACAAACCTATAATTAAGTCGGGAGGGAGTGCATGAAAAACTCTGATACAAAGAATTATGAGAGGCTTCAGTTAAGAAGCTCCTCTACAAAAATAAGCGTATGCCGCTTTAGGCAACGAGCACACGGTATTCTTTAGTAAAAGGCGAAAGAATAGTTCGCTCTGTGCTCGTTGCACGGCTCCGTGATGTTAACAAAAAACGAGAAGTGCTCTTATATCGTCCTCCTTGGGCTGTCTCTTCTTTGTAATCTCTCGATGTGGGACTTTTTAATATCCACACACTGATAATGGATAGGGCCACACAATCTATGGACTTTGGGCTATCACAATTCACGCATGCCACCGCTTTTGTTGTTATTTTTGTTTGTGTTGTGTACATCCTCTTATCTAATTATAAGATATAACATTGATTACTTATTAGTTCATGATATACGAGTTAACAGAAAAAAAAACAAGATAATGAATGCTTATTTTTCAATTTTATCCTCAAACATTAAAAGCAAAGAGAGGAGATAGAGAAATTAAAGTGTTACTATTTAATATATTATATAAGGATAAAATTAGAAAATTCTATCAATTTTACCCATATTAAGTTATTGAAGTAGCACTCATAGGTTTTGTGATTTGGATAGATATCTCTTATAATAAATACATGAGGGATTATTTATTATTTATTTATTTCTGTTAAAGGTAATGTTATGAAAGTAATACTTCTTTTTTTCACAAGTGATATGTCTACTATCATATTGCTTTGTTTCTTGTTTTTTTATTTTTTCTTTTAACATATGATAATCTGATTAGTTCATATCGTTTCTCTTGAAAATAAATGTGATTGAAAATCGGTGGCCTTATATCAAACCAAAGAAAAAGCATTAGTCTAGTGGGCTAACATTAACTAGACTTTCAGTTCAAAAAAAAAAAACATTAACTAGACATCAATTCATCAAAAAAAAAAAAAAAACATTAACTAGACATCTTATGGCATCGCATACTGGTCTATGCAAAAAAATACTCCTCTGATCCTATTTATAGGGCAGAGAGAGAATGTTTTATTTGGTCCTCTATATAAGTCATCTCATTAAATATTTAATGTGAATGTACAAGTTTACCCTTCATTTATTATGTGTTGACTTTATTTTCATGTGGTATAGTGGATATTTAATATGGGTAAAGTTGTAAATTTGTTGGATTTTAGTGGAAAGTTAATGAGTTTTAAGGCTTTCCTTGGTCTGTGTGAAATATGCTGGAAGTGACTTATAAATAGGACCAGATGAATATATAAAAAACATGGCCAACAGCTGGCCATTATACAGAAATTTTTATTGATAGAATTATGTTAGCTAGAATTCTGTTCTATCACATTAACTTAGTGTATGTAAATACAATGTTTAATTAATTTGATTGATGATTTTTCAAATTCTAGATTTAAAATTCACTAATTGTAGTTTAATTCAAAATCCTATTTTTCTCTCAAAGGCTTGACATCACTAAAAAAGGCACATGTATTATTTATTTCGAATAAGGTTTTTTTTATTTTTTATTTTACCTTTTAAGTGAAAGAATAAAGTGTTTTTTTTATATATATACAAAATATTTAAGTAAACTGGTTATTAGGGGCTTATCAAGGCCATGACACGACTCAAGACTCAGAGCTTATATAAAGATATTAATAAATTGTTTATCAACAAGTTTCCTCACATTGACAAAATCACAAAATGATAGGAGTGTGATCTTGTACCTTATGAGTTACAAGCCAACTCCTTGCAATTGAATGAACTTCGGCTGGCATTCTAAATAAGGCGCCGATTACTCTTTACACATCAAAACTAAATAGTGGGCTTGTGCATGCTTTGCGAGAAATCTTATAAAGCAAGTCAATATGCACAATTCATTTTTAAGTCAAATATTTGAGAAACTCTAAAACCACCTTGGAATACTTGATGAAATTTTATAAAATTTTGATGTATAACTAAACTCATTTTTACGACAAATAAGCAAGTAATCTAATCATATGCACTTTAATCAACCATCAACTTCATAAAAATTTGCATTAAAATGTGTTCTGTAGACAGACATAGCTATATGTTGAATTCTTCAAATGAAACAATTTTATTCTGCATAAACAAGCAAATATTGGATGCCAAGTTATTACAGTCAATTTGTTGCTGACAGAATTGTTAGATAAGGACCTGTTAAAAGTATATATGTTTGATTTCAAAGGTAGGAAGACAGTAAGGAACAACTGAAAGTGAAGGGTTAAGGTGAAAATCTATCAATAATGTATTTTTCACATACATCTTAGGGTGCAATAGTACACTTGAACTTTTCCATGTGGAGCAAAAATGCCACACCCGTTACGTGTAGCTAACATCCATTACTGTGACATCTAAGCACCAAGTGGGCTCCACCACATTTGAATAATAAACGTCAAATCTATATAACGAACATATATAACAATGTTGCTCCATTTAAGAACGTGTATGCATACAGTTCTTCTGATGTGGGAAAATTTTATGGGTATATTTGCATATTAAACTAAAAGTATGAGCATCTACATGTGTGTCCACAAACTGAAGTTGTGAGATGGATATAAAGTTGTGAGACTAAATAATGTCCACAAACCGAAATATCCAACACAAATTCTTTGAATTGCTCAGATCCACACAAAGCGCACATGCCAATTATTATTATTATTTTTTTTACAAATATAACCTTATAAGTTTTGACTCGTGCAGACAATTTTCTTGATGCTTTGAACTTACGTTAGTAATATATCCGCCAGTTTGCTGAAGATGGATAATTACAAATTGTACAGTGCATGATACCCAAAGGTGGATGAGATTATAGAGGGAGCACTAAAAGTGGGGACAAAAAAGCACTTGATATAAAATAGATAGATTTATTCAGAAAGCCCAGCAACGAGGAATAAGAGTTCATGAAATCATAACACGGGACAGAGTTCCAAAGAATGAAGGCAGCACCGGCGCCAGCAGGGACCACTCTATCAAATACGTTCAATGCATCAAATCTTACACAAGTGAGAGCTCACCTGCAGGAATGGATCTCTTGACAAGTTTGTTCCAGGATTCATTCGTCTCTGCGATGACCTTTAGAGCATAAGCCTGTTTTTATCACATTCAAAGTCCATGATGCTTATCAGACAAGATGAGGATAATAATCATAATAGAAATTACACAATGTCCAAAGATGGTAGTCACGGTGCACTAGTACTACACATGCCTCTCTAAATTATTTTTCTTCGATTTATTACAGACAGAAACCATCTCTTGATCCCTCAAAAATGATGTCATTCTCGTTTTGATGATACTATCAAGTAAAGCTATGTACATTGATGAAAAATTAAGGTTTAAGGTTGCATGGTTGTCAAGCAAGTTCAGCAGCCCCCTCATGTTTGAGTTTTACAAGTGGCTACAACAACAACATCAAGCCTTATCTCATTAGGTGGGGTCAGCTACATAGATTATAAGGCGCTATTGTGCTCTATCAACAACCAAATCTTGAGATAGATTATTAACCAAAAGACGTCATTCAATAACAAAAGCGAGACTTTGCTATCAGGTAAAAGGTGGAAATAGGAGCTTTTACACTTAATATTATGAGGAGTGCAAAAAGGTCCGAAAAAGGAAAGACCTATTTAGCGATCCTATACTCGACAAGCCTGAAGTAAATTTCCAAGGTCTGTATATGGATGATCATAAGAAATGGAATCCCGAAAACTCTTACTAACGCTACTCATTGAATTCTTAAGCCAAACAAAGCCAAGTTTCAAAGGAAACCGACATTATCGCTAGTCCACTAGAGCATGTTCTTGGATACCATACTGATATATTTGGACAAAGAAAAGGTTTTCTTTTTTGTTTATCTTTCCTAATTTATTCTCTGCTAGTGAGATGAGCTTTAAAAAAGTATTAAACTTGCCATTGTTCCCCTAAAAAACCATGCAAATTGTGTCATTCATATATTTCATATTTTTGAACATATGACTTACAGAGTTTCATTACGTATTAGAGGAGACAAAATAAACCATAACTAGAGCCTTCAATTATGCTATTTGTAAGCAACAAGAACCATCAAATTATATGAAATGGTTAGCTGCTAATCTTTAACTACATTTGAAAGACAGAAAGATAATATTCACGGATAGCTGAATACTTGTGTTATAAGATGACAACAAAAATACCTTATTTGCAGGCTTGTTGCCTAGGCCGAATTTATTAGCAGGTTTTCCATCAGGTATTTTGTAGTCTCTGAACCAATCCCTAATTGCAGTAAGGGTGCCCTGAAGACAATTCCCAGATTAGTCACAAAAAAAAAATTACTAAATAAGGCACCAATCAAGCCTTATGAGGAGTAAAATCCCATTTTTTTTGGTAGCATCAAAATTTGAGTGCAATAACAATAAATTAGTTGACTGGCACAACAGTATATGTCACAACATTTTAATTAAGAGACTGTAAATATAAAAAGGGTGCAAATATGCTGCTCATTTATAAAATAAATGCATGCGCGCAGAGTTATAGTTATATTTGCAATTCAGCTTGTCTTCCTCATCAAGGACCATAACATTACCTACTAAATAAAGCTGACTTATATGCCCCACAAAAGCAAAACTAAGTTTGCGCATTATTAAGGTTGTCTTCTTCCAATGAAGAATACAAAAGAGCTCAACCGACATTTCACTATGAACTATTTCTTTCATCTTAAAAAACTGCTAAATTAAAGTTGTTATTGTTTAGATCTAATTAAAAATGGGTTCTAGTCTTTCACAGTGTCACCTTTATTGGTTTTCCTCCCAATCAATGTCAGATTCGTCCTAGTTGTGCTCAGAAATTTGAAATGGAAGTTAACTGTATAAAATCTGTGTTTCCTTTGGTTGAGGATGGACTTGGAACTGCATTTCCAATCATCAATAGTGAAGGCTTGCCAACGCAAGCAGGGGTGGTGGCACATGAAGCACAGTAACAAAACTCAAGTATTAATTGATCAGACAGCATAAATAAAATAGTGAACTGTTTGAAAAAATAATCAAAGATCTCCAGAGAAATTCTTTTGTGAACCCGGTGTATCACGTCATTTGTGGTTTGCCCAATCATAAGCAAACACCTTGAACATATTTTAATCTAATGTGACACTTAAAAGTCTTAATTTTTCTGGTAAACAAAAAAAAAAAAAGAAATAGAGCTTTTGATTTTTTCAAGGGCACATCATATTTTTAAATTTATTTTTCCCTTATTTAATCGTTACATCAGATTAAAATATGTTCGAGATGTTTGCTTATGATTAGTCAGACCACAAATGACGCGGTACACTAGATTCACACATGAATGCCTCAAATCTCCATAAAGATTTTTTTCCCCAATCTGTCTAGAGGATTTGTTCTTGTTCAAGACTTTCTGTACATATTTTGGCACATCTTCAGAATCTATATATATATATGTGTGTGTGATGAATGAAGAGAGTATTATACCCTCATCAGATAACAGAAAGAGAAAAGGACATGAAACAATGCTTCATACGTTAAAACAACAAAACCAACAGGGTCGGGAAGTCATCTAGTTAAGTAAGAGCACTTACTGGAAAATGCTTTTCAACATCACCAACATCATTCACAAGTGAAGCCATTGGATCATCCAATGAAATTGCAACTATTTTCCAATCAAGTTCTCCTTCATCAATCATAGCTAAAGCAGCCAAGGGTTTCACCTTGAGAACCTCACCTATTTTCCTCCGGGTTTCACCAATCTCAACCACATCAACTACATATTAAGAAGAATTTTAGACACATTTTGCTGTAGTCCTCTTACGACATTAATGAAGAAAAAAATGAAGTTTGAAGTCATATGTAATACCAGGATCATTATCTCCAAATGCACCTTCAACTTCAGAATTTGCAAGGGATGGGTCTTCCCATGTTTGTGGAAGCAAGCCATAATTCCAATTTATGTTATAGCTGGATCATTCAAAACATGTTCTAGAACAGATTAGGCTGACACTGAACTTTTCAAGCAACTTAAGAAATATAAATCTTATAAGAAAAATAATAATCCTAAGGCCTGATGGATGATAACTCAAAGACACTACAAAAGTAAGCATAATAAATTTAAAAATATGGCATCTTAAGGCGAAGCAAATGTATCAAAGATGAGCAATGAGTAGCAAATTTTCCAAACAGAATCATGTCCATAAATAAGGGGTGAAAATAAGACACACAGAACAGGACATTGACATTGCCACAGATCCCTCAAAATGTCTAATGATAAATCCTCAGTTGGATTATAAAATGATAACATTGACAATTGAAAGGTGCATAGTTGCATAGTTAATCTCTAACCGCATGGACTAATTGACACTATTCTCTTCAAAGAAAGAGTTAAGAAGAATTTTTTGATGAATACTTTTTTTTAAATGTATTTAGAAGAAATAAACAAACTCCGCCTATGCTTATAGCCAATCCTAAGCCCAGGTAAAGGAGGAGGGTTGTGTTAGGCCGCGACAGCCAACGTAAAATCCTGTTGAATCTTATGAACATGTATCAATGAACCCTACCTCGTCCGATAAGCATCTGTTGTTGTATTTAGAAGAAATAAACACTGTTATTGTCCATAGAATGTTCTTTATTTCTTTTCTTTCTTTAATTCAGCACTATTAATGCTTGCAAAAGTATCAACAAGGAATTTTATAATCAGCAATGCATAATGAACAAATTTAACCCATAAAGATCATAATGATTCTTGAAGGTCAATAAAATCTGTACAAAGCAGTTTAAAAGTGCCAAGTCAAAGACATGCTATATTACAACAGAGAACAAGTTATGAGCAATGGAGCTGGTTCTTACGGATAATATCTGAGCTTTCCCTTTTTTATGTCCTGCTTAATGGGAGTGAATGGCTCGTCAGTAGCAACCTCCATCTTTGCACTAGATTCTTTGGGTATTTCACAAATAAAGTTAAAGACATCAGAACCTAGCTGCAATGGAACATCATGCCACGGAGAAACCTGTATAGTACATCATGAATTTCATTAGGTACAAGAAAAACTGTTTAAGTGACAAGAGCTCTCAATTTTCACAAGAAGCAAAATACTATAATAGGAAACTCGTACATACAACAGAAATCTGAGTTCTGTACTCTATTCTATAGAAAGCTTTTGATCTTTTTATGCAAAGAAACACTATCAATCCAGAAGTTACTCACAGAAAAACACAAAAGAAAGATTGTCCTCTAATTCAACCACTTCAGCAGAAACTAATAGAACTAAACGCCAGGTGGGAAAAATCTAGAATTTGGAAAATTATAGAAGAAAAACAACTTATGTTAGTCCACAAATTAACAGAGTTATCACCAGCATTTTAAAAACCGGGTTCCTCAAGCAACATCTCGCGGTTGAAAAGGAACAAACAAATTAATAAACAAATAAAAAAAATCAATGCTTTCTAATTCCAAATACATGATGATGCCAATTTATCAAACATAAAAGCTACATCCACCACCCTGACCATTTCACGGCACAAAATTGCAATTTTAATACACAAAACAGATAATATATAACAAAACAAAACAAAAAAATCGAAGTATAACATTCCATTTCACAGAGTCTAAGCCATGAAACCAGAAAATAACGAAAGAATCAAAAGGAGCGAAATGAAACGAACCTTCTTCCCAGATTTATCAACGAAGAAAACTCTATAATCTAAGGTTTCAGGCTGGCCCTCCTCCTTGACCTGAACATGGGGATTGTAAATAGCCCGGCAAGTGAAAGATCTCTTGGAAGATGGAGAACGAAGCTTGAGATTCTTAAGGCAAAGGCTATCAACGAAAGGCTTTTGGCTATGCAAAAATGGGGATTTAGTGAGGAAAGTGCAAGTAGTGTTACTGGCTATGGTAATCGCTCGAGTGGCCGCCATGGTTGCTCGATGAAGCTCTCTGCTTCAGTGACTCTCTCTGACTTTAGCCTGTGAGGCTGTGACACCCTTACTCAGATGTTTTTGCTGATAGGCTCCTTTTGTTTTTTAACTATTTCTTTTTTAACTTATATTTATTATTTTTTTTAATTTATTTTGATTTTTCCCCCAGCTAGGCCTTTTCCTAGCTAAGATCAATTGGAGCGAGCATTAGTTCATTAATTCTCATTCCATATATAAGAATTACTTTGACTTTTTTTTTTTATAGATTAAAAAAGTGAAACAGAGACTTAAATTATAACGTATTTTGTATATTATTATATTATATGTTATTCATCTAATCTTATTTATAAAGCATTTTCAACATGTTTCACACAGATAACCGGAAACCTTAAACATTATTAATTCTACTTTGGAATTTGACAACTTTATAACTTTAGCTATCGACTTCGCCACATCAGGACAAAGTCAACAATAATACATGGAGGGTAAAGTTGTATATTCACACACAAAATTAAATGACATGCTCTATAAATAGGATCGAACAAAATATTCTCTTTCTGCCCTATAAATAGGATTATAGGAGTAGTTTGTAAGTCAAATAAACTAGTTTAAAAAAAATCAAATAAATCAATTTATTTAGCATTGTAAGATTTTCCAAAAAAGTTAACTAAATCCTATATTTAGAAATGGAAACAATGTTATTATAAAGGTTGATTTATTTATTCTTTTTGGTGGTCACATCGGTGTTTTTTTAAAAAAAAAAAAATTGGTCTGTACATATATAAGGGGTAAAGTTAAAAAAAACTCCTATTAAACTAAAAAATGACAAATCAGATCTTTAAATTAAAACAATCTTTAGTAAATCTTGAGGAAAGAATATGTGATTTTCTTATCTTATAGGCACAAATGAAAATAATAATTTATGTTAATATTCACATGCTTAAAATAGACATTTTCAACTTTATCATAACGATTTTATATTTTAGGTTAACGGTTTACAGCTCACACCTTTTGTAATAGCCCTTAAATATTAATAAAATAATAATTTTATTCATCATTAATATTTTAATTATGGTTAAATTCTACAAAACCCCCCTTAACATTTAGATAGTTGTACTTGACGTTTCAAATTTAAATATTCAAATTCAAATATAACTCCCCGAACTTTTATTTTTCCGTTATCTTTCGATGGAAATTACCACGTTGAATTACATAAGACACCATATCATATCTTATATGGCATCCTATATTAACGGTTTGCATAAGACATCCTAAAATAAGAATTTATGTTGGGCGGGTGTTTTCAAAAGAAGAAAAATGGGCATATACCCAAACATGGTTTAAAAGAAAAGGACTTAAATCAAACATTAAGTCATAAGTCCCAAAAAAACTATAATGACATTTACAAAACTCAGACATTCAATCAACGTAAAACTTCTAAGTTGGAATTTAGATTCTAAAACCAGTAGAACAAAGACTGAAGGCACATAATTAAAACCTAAATAACAAAAAGCTGCAAACAGAAATTGTTGAAACTTCAAGAGAACTAAGACCCCTAATCTGTTGAACCTTCACACAACTTAAGCAAACGATTAAGATTTGCTAGAAACCCTGGATTTGGCTTCTGACATGCAATCCATATGTGAAACCCCTCTAGATTCATTAAGAACCAAACTAAAAAAACATGAATCAATTTGAAGACATAGGATCTTCATACCCTATAAACAGATCCCAAACTAAGATCTCCTCTCGATCTTTAGAACAGGAAGGCAAGAAGTAACATTCCTTGGCTCATACATCAACATGCAGAGATGATTCTCTTATCATATTCTCGTTTTTTATGAGTTTCTTGACATAAGATCTTTACTCATCCTTATCCCCTCTCTCAATCCTACCTCTCTTCAAGGAGGACCTTTCAGATGAAAAATCAATAGCCACGTCAATTTTTCTTGAAGTGCTAAAAACATACCTGGCTTCTGTTTGAAATCTTCTCTAAACGACCTTCTTTGATTTCTTCTCCATCTTCTCTGATATGTCTTTGTTTGTCCATACTACTGGTCTTGGTTCTTTTTTCCCAGCAAAAACGAGATTTTTGGAACACCATGACGGCTTGATGAATATTCTGGAACAGTTAGCCATAGTGATTTTGGTTCATCTCTCTACTTCTTCATTCCCAACATATCTCGTTCCCTATCCTCCTCTCTTTCTCTTTTCTTGGATATTGAAGAATGGGACTCTACATTTGGTGGATAACTCTAGCAATCTATGCTTGATTTGAACCTAGTTATGTATGGCCGCGATTTTTGTTTTGGAAAATCTAACAAAGAAGCCATCAAGTTCTCAAACTCTAGCCACCATCCGAGAGGAATCCACTTCAACTGCAACTTTTTTTAAAAAAAAAGGTTCATCTGGGCGATTTTATAGAAAGAAGAAGACCTTAGAGATAAAATCTTGAAATTGATGATTAAATGATTTTGTGAGCTTGAAAAACCGAACATGCAAAGGATTAAGATGAATCGGAAAAAGTCCCAATTTGGTCGAAGCAACCACCAGTCGACAAAAAGCCACACAGTGAGCTGATGATTACCTGATATGTACTTTGAGTACCACATGCAATTACCTGGAGTTAAGATGGTAGAGGATTAAATGATGAGCTTTCTTCAGGAACAAAGGAAATTGGGTGAGAGGTTTACTCCGCCTTCTCTCAAGAATTTTCTCCCTCTAGAGGAACTCTCATGCTTTTTTATGATTCACATAAACGTTGTGCAAGTGGAATGATGATAGTTTTGTTCTGGAAATTAGGGAAATTAAGGAGTCGATATGAGTCGAAGCTGATAAATAGAAGCAAATTACATCTGATAATACAACGGGTAAGTGAATAGCGTCCTATTATATTTTATATCAATGACATTTTTTACTACCGGTCATATTTTTTTTTGTTATTATATACTAAATGTGTGTGTGTGTGTAAGAATGATTTCTAAAAGAAAAAGTTGTCAGAATTATTTCAATTTCTTATTGATATTGAAATGAGTAAAGATTTATGATTTTTATCCATTTAATGTTTATTATGCTTCTTGTATTGGTTCATAGTGGACTATGTGTTCACGCTTGTGTTATGGCTTTAAGCTGCGCTTGGTTATTACCCTTGTAGGTTGTGTGTCCAAGCTTGTTATCTATTATGACGAAGCCCTATAAAACAAGATTTTAGAATTATTGTTCTTAAATTGATTTTGTTTAAATTGTTTCTATCATGTGCTTGGTTTCATGCTTTAAATGATTTAGACAGTTTTTATTAGTTCTACGACATTGCGGTTTTAAAAGATAAATTTCATCATCATGCCGATGTTATATCTATGGTTTAAATTTTTTTTGGCTATTTTGTTTAGTTAAGTCTTGTTAGTACACCACTAATCTCTAGCTCTTTTATTTCTTTAATGTTGAATTGGGACGTTATTCACTAGTAATATATTTGGCCTTAGATAGATTGATCTTGTACCTCCTATTGATTGTTTAAAAGCCTCCTTGTTGAGTTGAAGTTGAAGCATGGTGTTAATCTCTGTTTTGGTGTAATTATTAAACTTTTGCATTGTATTTTAAGAAAATCTCTGATCTAGGAGCTCCACATATACTATAGATAGGATCCTCGCCTGATCAATGATTTGTGTATATTTGTTGATTTTGAGCAAATTTCTTTTTTTGTAAAAAAATATTTTATGATGCTAATAGATTCTGTTGAGATTTCTACTGGAAGCTTGTTATCTTTACTAAGGTGAATATGTTCTAGACTTGTATATTTGGTATCATATATGATTTTACAAAATATAGTTGATGGGCTACGACATGTGGGTTTTTCTAATACTTTGGGTTAGTCACTCTTCAATTTTTGGGGCTGACACCTTTCTTTTTCCATTAGCAAATGACAAGGTCAATGTTGAGAATCCATGATACTAGTATTCACAAGTTCAAAATAGAGATTTTCAACTTTATCATATATATTGTCGGATTGTGTTTGGATCAATGGAGAGGAGATGAGGGGAGATTAATTGACTTTGTTTGGTTGGAAGGGATAGAAGGAGAGGATATTGTTAGGCAGGATAAATACATAAGAGAGGGGGGGTTAATTGGGTATTTTAATGAACTCTTTTTGAAACTCTAAGATTTCAAAAACAACTTTAAAAAACAAAGTTTGAAAAATAGAGAATTAAAATAACGAAACAGAGTATGAGTTAGAAGTCTATCACCAGGTCTATACTAGTGATATCCAAATGCTCTTGACTTACATACAATTCTTTAGCCTCGGCTAGTTTCCACTAATCCCCAAGATTAAAATGGGCTCTTGGTGCCTCAATTTAAGTGAATGAATCTCAACACTCAATCATTCTCAACCACCTTCCCTTACAACTTATAAGATAACAACCCCTCAGAATTCCCTCTATTTTGAGTCGCTCTAATCACAGGAGTATAAGAATTGATAAGCTCTCACTCATAGAGTAATTGCTAAACACTTAAGATCAGAAATTTCGAAAACAGAGTATGAAGATTTGAAGCCTTAAGTGTAATACTCTTCATATAAATCCTCATTTAATTCACCAAAATCCTTTCTCAAACCATAATTATGATGGTAATTATAATAGGAAAAAGAGTTTCACTTAATAAAACAACTATCATAGCTAAGGAATGAACTTGCAAACTTCTTTTCAAATTCAAATTTAGTTAACCTAACTATGATAGTAAAGAATTGGCCAAATAAAATGTCGATAGCTATCATATTAAGAAAACGTTTCTTCTAAACACCAATTCATCTATCCATGATAGAAAAAGACTTTTATAAGTATATTTGAAACTTCTATCATGGATATAAAAATGTTCCTAATACTTTTGAAAGATTAACCATGTTAGAAAAAGGAAAACCATTAACATGGTTACAAAAATTTAACTTCACGATTTTATCTCATAACTATGTCAGAAAAGATACCACTTAACATAGTTATTAAAAATTCTCTTCATACAATTACTTAGCCTAGTTATGTTAGAAAAAAGAGTTTACCTATTAACATAGTTAGAAAAGAGTCTTGCATAAACATTTTAAAGATTTACTATGTTAGAAAGAGGCTAACCTAACATGGTAAATAAAACAAAAACTCCTACACCCAATTATGCCTTTCATTTCCAAATCTATGCACAAACATACATTCATCCATAATCATATCATTCCAATATTTCACAAAAAAACTCAATGGCATCCACAATACTACCAAAGAGTCACCTGAAACCCAGAGTCACATGCATGTGATTAAATACACCAACTACAAGATATCAAACAATACAAAAAGAGCCTCAAGCCCTGCCAGAAAGTACAATGGTCCCAACATAGTATATAGCATAAAAAGGCCTCTATAGGTAATTTAGCAGTAATCAATAAATGAGTTTGAACTTAAAATATGTAGAAGTGAAAAATATGAGGCTATTTGGCAATATACAAAACAACAACCTCAAACCAATACTAAGCTCACTTAAATTTACCGATCATCAGCTGGCCCCCTTCTAGCCAATCCAAAATTGAGAACTAACACCTGAAATATATTAAGTAACGGATGAGACGAATGCCTCAATAAGCTGGCCCCCTACCTACCATACATGTGTGTTTGTACTAGGAAGGTGTCAAGTAGGACCTAAACCCATATGGTACATTCACAATATGCATCACAAATCTTAAGTATTCACCACATCAACACTTTACTTTTTTGAAACAATATACATGTATACCACATCACTCTTTCATGAACTAAAGCGTAAAGCTCTCCTTCATAAGAAGGTAAATTTAATTATCTACAATATCAATGCCTTTCTTTTCAAAATAGTGTACATGTATATATCATATAAATATCTCATGAACTTAAGTATAAAGCTTTTTTCATAAAGAGGGTATTAACCACACAAGTCAAAATGAGCACTCAAGTCATAATGACATATCTCCTACACTTAGGGGATGAACAAGTACCTAAAAAGGCCTATCCTTTCAAAGAGCATAAGTCGTTATGGCTTATCGATGAGGGACGAGTTTACTGAGCCACCCGAGGGCCATCAGGGGCCTTATCACATGATAGGAGTCGACTAACATATGGTGCACTAGTCAACACAACAATTAAACATATGCAATCCATAATCACAACATTAATCAACAATGGCATAGAGTTGTCTCATAGTTTCAACAACTATGGTATGCTTAACGTCGCACCACAATAGCTTTTCAAATGTCAATTAAAATGGTCTATAATTATTTCATAGTTCCAAAACTATGGAATGCTCGTATTTTCAAATGAATATGACCTTTCGAAATATGTTCAACCACAACAAATGACATTTCGTTCATAAAGTCCCACAAGATAATTTTCATATCAACATGCTTAATTTCTCAAGCCATTTATACTTATGTACACTTTATATTCAAAACAAGTTCTACAATCACTTACTAATTCAACACATACACATATGACAAGCGAAAAGTAGTTACCTCTTTGATGTCAAAGGAAATTACGACAAGTGAGATTTTCTCTTGTGCTCACATCCAACAACGATACCTCTACACAATCACAACATGCAACACATGATTAATTGCTTGATCAAGTGGCAACAACACAATTAGGGACTTTATCCCCTTTAAAGTCCTATTTGGGTATTTTAGGCAATTCAATAAAATTTCAAAGTTCCATTATCTCGAACAACTCCCTTTTTCAATCAATGTCAACTCTAAACATTTATTCAAGTAACAACTAATTCAAATCCCCATACTTAGTCAAAATTTTCCACCAATTGGAAAAATTCCAATTTTAAAGCCTAAGAACAAATTACAATAAACTAACCATCAATTCAATAGCCCTATAACCCCATCCAATCATCCACATCATCACTAATGCCTCAATTTATCACACTTAGCCAAAATTGGCCTATATGCCCAATGAAAATGTCACAATTCTAAATAACCCAATTCTCAACCATCTAACCAAAATAAAATCATCTATTATTTTCATATAGCCCATTAAATAAATTGCACTAAAATAGCATAAAATTTAAAATTCCACTCAAACCCTAACTTTTCAAAACTTTGCATAGCGAAAAATTAAGTTAGGCCAAAACTCAATGAACCAAACCATTTAGGCCATGTTTGGTATGTGGGAATGAATTTTGATGGATTGGTAATGGGACTGGCATTGGTAATGGGATTGGTACAGGAAGTGGGAATGAGGGTGTAAAATTATGTTTGGTGTGAGGTAATATTTGAAGGGATTAAGTTTGTTAATTTTTTATTATAAATAATTAATATTTAAAAAGACAATCGTACCCCTCCACTAACTTCAAACTTAACCCTCATTATTATTAGATGCTATGCCACTGGACGATTCTCTAAATTAGAAGCCACCCCCATTCCCAAAATGCTTCAGACTTTCTTTTCCTTCATCTTCATCCCTCACTTCTCCTTCCTCCTAACACTACCCCTATGAATATGCTTTTTTCTTTTTCATTTCTAACAAAATACAAAAGAATGAAGATGATAAGGAAGCAAAGTATACACAAATCCAAAGGTTTTAGATAAACACTTCATCAAGTCATAATTGAAATCGCATACATCGAAGCTGGTGAATAAAGCAAATAAAGCAATTGAAAAATCAAACAAATTAAAAGTAGTACTATCTAAAGACAAAATCATAGCAGAGGAAAAGAAAAGCAAACAATGAGAGGCAACAGATACAAATTAACTAGGGCGTGCGTGGTGAGAATGATGACAATGAATGGTGGCAGCTCAGGGAAAAGGTGAACAAGAGCGATGAAAAGATTATCTAACCTAATTAGGACAAAATGAAGAGGGGTAATATAGTCTGAAATTATTATAACTAAGGATATTTTTTTCCTAAAAAATTTCATTCCTAGTATTAGAAAACATTACCAAGGGGGAAGGTGGGTTTATCTAATCCCACATTTATGGTAATTTTCAATTCCAAGGTTTCATTAATATCACGTATCAAACACTATAAATGGTTCATTCCCTATCCCTTTCCCATTCTGACCTCCTGTTCGCACAGCAAGTGTACGGGTCGCGCCAAGTAATAAAGTGATAAGTAGAGTATCGTTCCCACGAGGTTTTGGTTCCAAAACCCGGTCAAACAATGATTGTCACACTCTTGCCCAGTTTGAGTGATTCAAATATTGAGATTGAAGATTAACTATGAAAATAAATATATGCTAAATGAAAACAAAATTATAAACAAGTAATTCTTCAACTTCAAGTATAAAATGGGCCCTAAGATTATGTATCCCCCCTTGTACTTCATAAAACTCAATTAACCTCCTCTCAAAGATGTTCTCAATAAAACCATGTGCTAATCTAGGATTCACAGAGTACTTGTAAAAGCTCTCTCAAGTCAAGAACAAGTGTTTGATCTTATTAATTGCACAATCTCTTGTTATAATTAATAAAACCCAATTTTCAAGCTTCAATCCTAATGTGACTATGCAAGGTTAGCAAGTATATCTCTATCTTACCAACAAAACCATCCATTCATCATGCAAACTTCAAGTTCTTACACTATTTTACCTAAGTTCTACACTCAATTTAGCCCTCTCAAGCATCAATCAAGTGAACCCAACATCTAAATGGTGATCAATCACTTAGAAGCATTAGGAGAAGAGTAAAATAAACACATACATTTCATTAATGACAAAATAAGAGGAGGAATCAAGAGTTAATCCATACAAGGGTTCAAAATAATCTTAGAATCAAAGTATTTAGCCACTCATGCCCAACAACTCCATGAGAGCATATATATATATATACATCATCACAAAATAGAACAAGAGTAGAGAATGAAGATGGAGAAGATAAACCAAGAGGAGAAGCCCAAATCTCTTCAAAGCTCCAAGCCCAAGCTCAATCCTCACCAAGCTCCAAGCCCTAGCAGAGCAAAACACTCCCACAATGCCCTAGAAGTCGAAGAATGTCGAATGAGATCGAAACCCTAGCTTTTATTTCATTTCAGTCTGCCTTTTCTGTCAAAACGCGCAGCAGAATCTGCCGTTCGCCGTGAGTTCGCCGTGGCGAGCCCACGACGAACTATAAAAAATTACATAAATAAGTGTTGCTTGCCGCGGCGAGCTTACGGCGAACTAGCAAAAATAGGGGCAGAGACGGCGAGACCACGGCGAAGTCACGTCTTTTCTAGTCCTTTGCTCTGGTTTCCTCTTTGCTTTGTCCACTTGTCAGCTTGATGAAGGGGCTATAATTACTTCGTTATTGCATCAAAATATTCCTACAAGATTTACATAAAATAACATAAGAAACTAACTAGAAATATGATCAAAATCTACATAAATAAACAATGATGTGTAACCAAAAATCAAATGAGCATTTTCCTATCTTGAGTATCCAAAATTTATCAATGATTGAATAAAATATCAAGCAAAATGTGCTGAAATTACATGAATTCCTGGAAGTTATCACCTCCCAATGCTTCGTACGAAACATGACCTTAGAATCATCTTCTAACATCATTAGGCCTATTTGAAACATCAAACCTTAACAAATTTCTTGAATTTTCGAAAATCCCCAAAAACCTTAGGTTTTCAAAACTTTGAAAGGTCAAAATTTATACCAAGCGAAAACACAACAAACTAAAGCATTCAAGATAATCCTTTAGCATATTTAAGCTCAAGGTAATGACCAAAACTCAAAAACTCTCTTGCATTTTCGAAATTCCCCATAAACCCTAGAATTTCAAAGCTTTGTATAGCTAAAATTTGTTCCAACTCAAAATTTAACAAACCAATCCAATAGGATAGTTAGAATAGGTTCATAAATGGCTTAGAAGTAGGAAGAAGCTAGAAATTTGGTTAGAAATCAAAGTCCTATTGAAACCCCAAAAATCAACCATGAGGTTCTTCAAGAAAACAATAAAGAGGAAGAGGTATGAGTAGGAGAAAGTTTACCTATGAGGAAGTATCTTGAAAATGGCCTTAGAGCCTCCAAGAATTATCCCTAGTAGAGCCCCATTCGTCTCCCTCGAGCTCCCTCTCTTTCTCTCCAAAAAACTATCTAAAACTTGCTCAAATCTAACTTATAACATGTGTTTGCCGTGATAAATATATTTGTTCGCTGCGGTGAACAAAATAGAGGCTTTCAAGCCCCTTTGGCCTATTCCCTGTTGTGAACAATTTTGTTTGTCGTGGCTAACGGGGAACTGGCCATCATCCGATTTCAAAAATTCATAACTAATTTCACAAACCTTCAAAAATATAAATTAGGACTCTATGGAAACCTTAAGATGTCTACTTTCCAATAAAAAAAGAAATGAATCAAAAATATTATCATTTGCCCCTTAAAAATGACAAAGTTATAAGGCTACCCAAAACTCTTGTTTAAAATGAGGGTTTCAAGTTCAAAATCGCATAACGAGCTCTATGAGTCTCCAAAATTCATAAACTAAAACGATTTGGAAAACTTTGAATGTTAGCTTTCTAATGCAAAAAGGATCATTCAAAAATAATATCAGTTGCTACTTCAAAACTCTTTATTTCTCAACATTGTTATAGAAAATCCCAAAATATAACTTTCAATCATAAGCTTTGTTGTATATAATCCTCCAATTTCCTTGTATAGCTAATTTTCCTTTATTCCTGTACCAATCAAAACATTCCATTCCTCATTATTGCCATTCCCAATTGACAGTGAAACTCAGAACCTTAATTACTTACTCATAGAATCGCTCATTTCTTAACTTAAAATCTAGGGAATTAAGCAAAGGGAAAATTCCAAAAAAAGACCCTCCAAAGCAAAAGGACACTTTGATACATCGAATTTCATAAAGGACATATCAATACAATTGACTGAAGTGTCCAATACAAAATTAAAAGAAAAAGTCCAAAATGCCCTCAAAGATCTTCCTCTTCGTTACCAAAATGGTATAAGGGAATACCAACTTTGGCTTAAAGATTACAAACATGGTCTAACTATATTGGTATTCTCTTATACCATTCTGGTAATGAAGGGAAAGAATTTGGTATTCCCTTATACCATTTTGGTAATGAAGAATTTGGTATTTCCTTAAAAGAATTTGTTATTCCCTTATACTATTTTGGTAATGAAGAGGAAGATCTTTGAGGGCATTTTGGATTTTTCCTTTTGATTTTACATTAGACATTTCAGTCAATTGTACTGATCCGTCCTTTCTTAAATTCGATGTATTAAAGTGTCATTTTGCTATTTTGAGAGTCTTTATTTGAAATTATCCCTTAAGCAAATGCTTGCAATAGGAAATTACTCTCTGGTTTCCTGCTTCAATCTTTCTTCATCATTGTATATATATAAGCCTATGAAAATGTAAACAAACTTTGCAAAATGGCCGCTATAAATTTTGTCGTTTGATGCTCTATTCTTATCAAATTCTTCAAAATATCTTGATATGTTCGTTAAGACTCCATAATTTGAATAAGACGCAACTCTCGAGTGTTACTTAATACTCATGTGTTCTTCAGAAATTCTTTAGAACACTTTCAAAGAGACTCGATATTTCAGCAAGTGTTTTGATAACACTCAATACTTCACAGAGTGCTCAGCGGGTGTTTTCATAAAATACTTGGGTGTCTTTGTGCAACACGAGTTTTTTGAGTCAAAAGCTCATAAACACTTTTTAATGACCCTTAAACCATATCTTATACGAGGTTGGCTTCCCTCCCCTACTCTTCCCCTCCTCTTCTCTATTCCCATTTTTAGATTGAAATTTCGATGGTCCATATTTAAAGATTTTTACAAATCATATTTTAATTAATTTTTGCTGATGCTTTAAACTATAGTGATTAAAATGTTGATACTTGAATTTATTTATTTATTAAATGATTTAGCATTTTATTAGTAATTTTACAAAACATTAAATTTGAACCATTCAAAATACAATCTAAGGGTTAGAATAGAGAAGAGGAGGAAAGGCAACACTATCTTATACATTTTCTTAAGATTCAATAGAGAGCTCCTTATTTGGTTCAAGAGGGGAAGAGAGGGAAGCTAATTATGAGTTGACAAATTTACCCTTATAATTTTTTTTTGGATAACTAACTCTTAAAATTTTATTTATATTTCTTTTTTATCTTTTATAATATTTAGATCGGAATTATTACTTTCCAAATAATTGAATCTCAAAAACTTATTACCTAACAAACATATAAGATAAATATGATGTTATTAATTAAATGTATGGCATGTTTAATCTGTACATGACAAAATTAGAAAATTGGGCTAGAGGGCAAAAAAAGACAGCACTCAGTCTTGTTATATATGACACTAACATTAAAATAATGTAATTATTAGAACATATTATAAAAAAATAGGGAAAATTTCAAATAAATACCCCTCAAATATTGAAAGAACAAAAAGGTACATTCAATATACAAAAAGATATAAAATGGATCGTTTCCAATTAGAGATAAACAATTTTAAGGCAAAAAGACCAAAATACCCCAGTCTCTGTTCACTTTCAAAGTGAAGTGGTTAATGACTATACTAGAGTAGTTAATCACTTAACTGAAGTTGTTAATCGCTATACTAGAGTGGTTAACGACTTTTACAAATATAAGAGTATTTGAGCCCAACTAATGAATCAGTGAAGTAGTTAATCGCTATACTGGAGTGGTTAATCGTTATACTGAAGTGATTAATCGCTATACTAGAGTAGTTAACAACTTTCACAAAAACAAGCATAACTAATGAATCAACGAAGTGGTTAATAGCTATACTAGAGTGGTTAATCGCTATACGGGAGTGGTTAATGGCCATACCTAAGTGGTTAATGAAGACAGGGACATTTTGGTCTGTTTGGTCTTTTTACCTTAAAATTGTTTATCCCAAATTGGGAACGATCCCTTTTATGTCCTTTTGTATATTGGATGTACCTTTTTGTCCTTTTGATATTCGAGGGGTATTTATTTGGAATTTTCCCTAAAAAATATAATTTTATGAAGAGAATGAAAACGTTTAAAAAAAGAAAAAGAAAAGCTTAAAGTTGCGTCTTGTCTTGTGTCTTGGGTAAAAAATGAAAATATAATTATTTTATGGTGAATAAAAACGTTGTATCCCACGAGTTTGGAAAGAAGCACTACAGAAAAAAAAAAGTAAAAAAAAAAAAGAAAAGCTTTAAACTTATGAGGACAGCGCTGGAATATGGAAAGGTTGTCATGGGTAACTTTGCTTAAGTTTGAGAAAAATTCCTCACCGCGCCGAAAAAGGGTTAAAGTATAAATTTATACTAAAAAATTTTCGTTTATGAGCTATTATGTGATTTTTTTTTTCTTCTTTAAAATAGCCCAGAAGTTTTAAAATGTAGCAGTATTATTGTGCCCTATATAGTAACATTGATGGTTAACAAGTTGACATTGACCTTAATATCTTAATGGTAAATAGTATAATTGCTCCATTTTAATATTTCAAGAATAACATTGCTCCCGAAAAAATTCTTGAGCAATATTACTCTTTAGTAAAAACTTCGAGGGTATATTTGTACCTTTAACCCTTCAAAAAATCCCAAATTTTTTTCCCCGGGGGCGCGGGGGGGGGGGGGGGGGGGGGAGAAGAGAAAAGTTTCTTAACCGTCCAAAAAATTTCCTCACAACTCACTTCCCTCTTTTTTTTCCCATCAAAGTTAATGTTGTGAACTGTAAACATAAAATAGAAAGTTGTTATTTTTCTAATAGCAAAAATTGTTATGATAAAGTTAAAAATTCATATTTTAAACTTGGGAATACTGACATCAATTATTAGAGTATTTGTATCATTTGTTAGATATGGGAACCCTAGATTCCTCCTTTAAGGCTGACTTGGGAATTCCCTATATCAAGAGTCTTATTTATCACTTTTCAATTTTAGAGTCTTATTTATCACTTTTCAGTTAAAAAATAAAAGAGTCTTATTTATCACTTTTCAGTTTTAGAGGTATTTTTCTAGATTTTACCTGCATAATAATTATTATTGTCAACGTTTTTCTCAATATTAATTTTACCCAAAATATAAATCAATTTCAATCATCTCATCAAAATATAAAATTAATTTTCTCATTAAAAATAATCTTAGTATTAAAGAAAATTTCATATTTGTCCCTAATAAATTCTATTTATTTAAAAGAAAATTATTTTTGAAAGAAAACATTAAATACTTCAAAATTAGCTTCACTTATGTTTTAGTTATCATCAAATATTGAGATTCAACTTAGAGCTCCTTATTTGGTTCAAGAGGGGAGGATTGATCTACAGAAAGTTCAAAACTCCGGAATCTTTGAGGATTGTACAGGTGTCTAAAACTACCATCTTTTGATCAAATCATCAAAAGAGGATGAAATTTGATGCTAGGATAAGAGTCTGTAAGATAATTTGAAAGTTCCTAGATCACTAAACAGCTTTATGTTTTTCCTTCTTTTGTGTAAAAAATTATTTCACTCTTCAAGGTCGGACTCTTGCAATTATCTGGTAAGCATACTCCCCAGTCCCCACTTAGGATTTTCAGGAATTCATTCTAGAACCTTTTATTCATTCAAGATTTATAACTGCATTGTGTTGGTTTTCAAATTTAATAATAAAGTACTTCAGCCCTCCCCCACGTGGGGGACGAATGGGGATGAAACAAAATTAAAAAATTCCAAATGCATCATGTGACACAAAGGTGTCTAACTACTTTAAAAAGTAGGGAAAACGAAAACTCACCAAGCTGTCAAGTGTCAATTTCAGTTCCCACGATCCAGTTTGTTAGCAGAGAGGCGTGAACAAATAATTTCGTTGTCTATTCCATATTTAACGAAACTTAGACACTGTAACTTGCCGCCCATACTTCCATTATGACACGAGATAAACCCTTCAACGAGAACCACGCATTAGACACTTCCATGACGTGTTCTGCAGCAATTCCTTCTCCTTCAATACTATTTATAGAAAGCATAGAGCTTGATGCGAAGTTACATTTGAAATGGGAGAGCTTAATTGTAAGTATCACTTGAATGAGATTCTTCTTCTCCTTACTGTCCTCCTGTCCTATATTTCATCTCATTCTGCATCATGTGGCTCCTTAGTCAAGTTTCTTCCTGGATTCCAGGGACCACTACCTTTTGTTCTAGAGACAGGGTGGGTTGAAGTTTGATTAAACTGATATCTCAGAGATTAAGATGGTTATATAAACAGTTAAGTCACTTTGAGGCTGATTAGTGTTTGTTGTTGGATGTTGATCAGGTATATAGGAGTTGATGAAACAGAGGATGTGCAGATTTTTTATTACTTCATCAAGTCAGAGAACAATCCTAGAGATGATCCTCTCATACTCTGGCTAACAGGTGGTCCTGGTTGCTCTGCACTTTCGGGTCTAGCTTTTGAAATCGGTTAGTGTTGAAACTACAAAAAACTTTTCTCTCTGCAACTAGCTTGGTCATATGGCAATTGATATTTAGTCACTTTTTTTTTTGCAGGTCCACTTGGATTTCAAAACCAGGAATACAATGGGAGCGTGCCTGATCTAGTATTGAGACCCGATTCTTGGACAAAGGTGGCATTTTGCTATAGTCATTTCAAATGCATCATTATTTAGTTTGATTGATCATGTGATTTTTCTGCAGATTTAGTGCTTACTTAATCAACGTTTTTTTGAAAGTGGTACACAGGTAAGTAGCATCATATTTGTAGATTTGCCTGCTGGTACGGGCTTCTCTTACGCCAAAACACTCCAGCAAAGTGACTGGAATACAGTACATCATGCCCATCAGTTTCTTAGGAAGGTAATTTTATTTCCCCTTAAGTAGTACTTCCTCCATTCTAAGATCCAGTTGATTTTTTTTAAAGAAATTAAAGAAGCTAAATGAGACATTTAATCATAACGTATTTTATATATTATTATATTATATGTTAGTTTATACGTTAAATAAACTTGTTAAGAGAAAAAATTCAGGTAAATCAATTTATAGGTAACTAATTTGGCTTTCTTAGGATTCTCCAAAAAGTCTACTGGATTTTATATTTAAGAACGGAGGTAGGAGATAAAAGTGACAAGCATGCTTGGAAGTAAAGTGGCTGGTACTTTGATAATATGGTGTTTAATATGTTGCAGTGGCTAATTGATCATCCGGAGTTTCAATCCCATGAAGTGTATATCAGTGGCGACTCCTACTCCGGCATTACTGTACCAGTACTTACGAATGAGATATCGAATGGTACAAAAACTCATGAGTTATGTCTCTTATTATTGGCTCCACGTAATAGGAGGGAAGGGATGAATTTAAATATTACATTGTTGGGATTGATTGGAGGGTAGGTAACAGGTTTTAATTTTTCTACTTATACTTCATGCCACTCTCTCCATTCATCCCTTAGTTCATTATCTCTCTACCCCAGTCGGCTTGATTCCAACCAGTGAAAAAAAGCCTCTCAAAGCACATTTAGCCATCACAAACATTAAAAATTTTGATCTGGTCCGTTTGGTTCAGTGGAATTGAACCCAGGGAAGTGGAAACAGAGGTGAAATGATGAGATTGGGTTGTTTGATGTGTGAGAATCCACTTCTTTATGTCAGTCACTTCCATAAAACATGATGGAAGTGAGTTCCTAAGGCCGACCCATGGAATTCATCTCAGTTCGATGGAAGTGAAACATTTTGGACAAAATTATCCATAGTTATAAAAATTTTGGACAACTTTGCCCATCCAAAATTCAAAGAAAACCCTACCTTTGCAATCAAACATTCATTAGTTGCAACCTTCATTGTCTCCAAGATTCCTCGCACCAGATTGTATTGCCAGACATCCTGATTCTTGTTGCTGACCTTCCTCTCAACAACACCCAATGCTCTGTCGTGCCGTCACCTTCCGTTCAAACCCCACCTCTTCTTCTTCCGCGGTTGCCCATGATTCTTGGCAACCCCGATTTGCTCCTCCGAGTCATTTTTGTAATCTTTGGTGAAATTTCCAGCTGTATTAGCAACCTCCTACTTTCTGGATATCTATTTTTCGATTTTTGTTTTCACTTTCGTTAGCACTGGGACGATCTGTTTTCATTTTCATTATTTTCATTTCGGTTCCCAGAGTTTTATTATTACTGGTTCTATTTTCACGGTCTGTTGTATTTGTCTTCTGGAAAAGCATGTCATGAACGGAGTGATGGAGAAGAAGTATTGGCATGGATCTACTCGGAAGGTCAAGGAAGAAGGAGTGAAGAAGGGGAAGGAAAATGTTTTAATGATTTTTCCTTTTGTTTTTAAATAAGGGCAAAACATTATTTTTATTCCAATTTCATCCATTTTATTTATGTTTTAAAAATAAAATATACATGGCTTCCCTACTCACATCTAGCACGCCAAATGGATTTTAAAGCTCACTTTCAACCCAATTTTCACTTTCACTTTTAACTCAATTTCCACTTCCACTTCTATTAAAAACTCTTACACTATACCGAACGGGGCAAGGGATGAATGGAGGGAGTGGCATGAAGTACTGATGGGGAAGAGATATGAATCGACAAAGGTAGAGTGTGGTAGATAAGAGAGAAGAGAATAAAAATCAAATATTTCTATAACAACAATTAAAATAAATGGAGAAGAGAAGAGAAACATGTAGAATGACACATATTATAAAAATAGATGAGCTATCACGATTTTATTAGTTGGTGCATAAATGTGGTGGTGCACCCAAGAATATCTCTGTTCCTATAAACTTTTTTCTTTCCTTTTCGGGAAGTTTGTAGAAACTTTATTTTTTTTAATAAAAGACAATTGTCATTAAAAAGTTAAAATATTCACAAATAACTAAATTAAAATACAAAAATGAAAAGCTGAAAGGAAACTATTATGTAGTAACTTTATTACAACATGCATAATATGACACCCTCTTACAACCCAAATGCAGGGGGAAAACCCTCCCACACTTTATGTAGTAATATGTTTTAAAAAAAGGAAAAAAGAAGAAAATTGTCCAGATTAAAATTATGGCAGTCTTGCTATCTGATGGTTCAATCACTCACAATAAGCTCTCTTCTTTGCAGGAAATGAAGCTGGTGTCCAGCCCCGGATAAATCTTCAGGCTTGTGCTTACCCATTCTACTTTTTCTTTATTTATACTTGTGTTTATATGTGCACGAGAAATTCAGATTTTTCCAAGTATCTTAAAATTCCAACCATTGAAAAAAGCCTCTCAAAGCATATTTAGCCATCACAAACATTAAAATTTTAATTGTGCCATTTCACTGATATAATGTTAATAGCATGAGAATGCGGCTAGGGGCCTCTCCAATGTATAGTCTCTCCACTTATTATCTCTACCATTCGATTTGATTTCAATTATCGATATTTATTAAAATTGGAAAATGTTATTATAAATTTATTGTTAATTATTAATCTATGGGTACTTTTTTTAAAATTTTTTAAATACCACGTGGCATCCCGCTAGCTCCCACCCTCTGCCATCTTCCTCCTTGTGGCTACCACGTGTGGCCTCTCACATATCACCACATGTCATCTACACAAATTATCTGAAATTATGACAAAGTACAGACTCAAACCCTTGACCTCCTGCGAGAGTGCTGATGTCTTAATTAGTCGAGTTATGAAGACCCTATGATATTATTTGGAAACTATTATATTTATAATATTTAAACTCCCATAATTACAATTATATTTCAATTTTATAATAATAATAAATATTTTTTTTGTGAATTGCATTTTTCTTTGATTAAATTTAGGGTATCCACAGTGATAGTAATGACTAATTCTTTCGTCGAGTGTCTTCCAATTAAAGGTATACGGCTGGCCATGAAATGTTTTCCATACCTAAAGATGGGATTTGAACCCCCTCCACTTGGTTAATATATCAAGTGAGGAACCATTAGACCACACTTGCGTGGTTTGTTGTGAATTATTTTATTTTATGAATTTTTTTAATTTTTTTATTATATATTATTAAAATATAATTATCTTTACTTTTTGTACTAATATATAATAATAAATAACATTATTTAATAAAAAATTTAAAATTAAATTTCTAATAAATTTATAAATATGTTTATTAATTTTTATTAATATTTATAACATATTATTTATTAAAATAATTATTAAATAAATTAAAATAATATATTATTTATAATAAATTAGCCACAAAAATTCCTTGTGTAAAATTAGTCACAGAATTTCCATGACTAATCTGTAGGTTATTAGCCACAGAATTTCATTAGAAATACATGGCTAATTAGCCGTAAAAATATTTTTGTCAGAAATTACTGACAGAAAATTATTTCGTCGGTGATTGATTGTTTTTTGTAGTGTGTACGTATATCTAATAAGGAGAGTGAGATAGTAGAAATAAATGTGGTGTTAGAGTAAAGTGAATCGGGTGTCATTGGAAATCACTTGAATTTTCTAACAAATTTAATGTTTTTAACTACTTTTATTGGTATATCTTTTAATGACTTTGCCTATGTAATAAATGTATTTTTAATCATTTTACATATTTATTAATTTATTTCATACCAGTACACTCTCCGTCACCACTCTTCTTATTATTACTCCCTCTTTTACTTATTTATAAATAAGGGTACTCTTAAAAATGAGTACTATTCTATTCCTTATTATAAGTCTACTTTAACTAATTCTCACATACCAAGAATAGTTAGATTATTAACTATGTCTTTTATTGATAAATTTTTTTAAGATTAGCTTTATTCAAAATTTCTTAGATTATTCACTATGTCATTTGTTGTTAAAAATTTTTAAGATTACTTTTGTTCAAAATTTCCCTCTCTCTACATTTTTAAATTATTCTCACATCTCTCTCATCTTTCTCTCTTCCCAACAAAAAATAAATAAGGCTAAAATTGGAAAACAACCATTAATAGCCTCTAAATGGACTTATATTTTGGAACAAAATTTTTTAGTAGTTGGACTTATAATAAGGAACATAGTAATATATTTCCAACACATTTATTACTTTTAAGTAATTTTAATTATTTTTAAAAATACTTATTTAAAAGGAATTTATATTTAGTGAGAGAGGGAGCCTTAGATAATGTCATTATATATGAAATGCTCTTTTCTTCAGGGATACCTACTGGGCAATCCGTTGACAATTCCATCCAACCAAGACAATTATAAAGTTCCATTTGCTCATGGAATGGGATTAATTTCTGATGAACTATATGAGGTACTTTTTGGAAATCATAATAACAGAATAATCACTGTTAAAAGCTGAAGTTTATTTAAATTTCGAAAAAAAATATGTGAATGAATCTAAATAATTCATTTACTGAATCAACAGTCATTTAAAACAAATTGCAAAGGGGAGTACACAAACATAGATCCCAAAAATTTAGACTGTATCAGAGATATGCAGTCGTTCCAAAAGGTACACACATTTTGTTGTCTTTTATATATTGATCTAGTTTTTTTATTGGATCATAATGTTTCCGAGCTATCCTAATTCCCTAAATAATCCATTGTGGCGTTTCTTCAGTGTACTTCCGGAATTAATCCACCACATATATTGGAACCCAAATGTGAGTTGGCAATGCCAAAACCAGTAGAAATATCTTGGAGAAGATCTTTCACTCACAACAATTCCAGAGTAGTTCTGGAATCTCATCTCTCAGTACCATCCTTAAGCTGCCGCGTAATTTTCCTCGACACGATATAATGCCCTATTGGCTGTTGTATTATAAGCAAATCCACTTTGAATTAATAATCATCTCAACTATTAATTTATTTATTTTTTTGGTTTGTCATCATGTAATAGAGTTATGGTTATTTCCTGTCTGCTCAATGGGCCAACAATCCCGATGTTCGCAAGGCGCTTGGTATCCGAGAGGTATATATATAGTTTAATTTCTATATGTTAAGAATAATGCATCTTATTCAGACATCAATATAAACAGATACAATGATAATATAATATGAAAGTGGGTGTGGGTGCAGGGAAGCGTAGGGAAATGGCAGCGTTGTATGCATGGAATGAATTACAAGTATGATATCTCGGGATCATTGGAATATCATATGAATCTGAGCAGAAAAGGGTATCGTTCATTGATATACAGTGGCGATCATGACATGGTAGTTCCTTTCTTGGACACTCAAGCTTGGATTAGAACTTTGAATTACTCTATCCTCGATGATTGGAGGCCCTGGTTTACCAATGGACAAGTTTCAGGGTACGTATATATGTATATGTATGTATGTATCACAGTTGATACAATAACTCTAATACATACTCTCGTCCATAAAGTTATAGCAAACTTGACATTCTTTTTCTTTGTGGGTAGATACACGAGGTCTTTCTTCAATCAAATGACATTTGCAACTGTGAAGGCAAGTATTATTGTTTTTTCAAAAAAAAAAAAATAACTTCTTTAACTTCCTAAATTTGAAGTTGTAATATATAAAGGACAAAACTTATTGTAAGAAAGTTATAAAGAACAACACTTATTGTAAGGAAGTTGTATGCATAGATTAATGTTCAAGTGGTAAAGAGATATTTTACTTGTAAAGTTTTAAATATTGTACGGAAATTATCTATATATGACATAAAATTTACTAGTGATTTAAATATTTACTCTTCTTTTAGAAGAGAATATATATATATATATATATATATATATAATTCGGTCAAGTAGTACTCTTGGAAATCAAAATATTTATAATATGCTGTTGATGAAATGAAATAACAGGGTGGAGGACATACAGCACCTGAATATAGGCCTCAAGAATGTTTAGCCATGCTCAGTCGATGGATGTCTAACATACCTCTGTAGAAGTATATAGTTGAGTCCAGAGGGCAAACATCTGGAGAATTTCATGTCACAAATATAAGGAAATTAAATTGAGAGCAGTAAACAATATGTCCCGATCTTAATATGGTATCATCGATCACTTGCCACTCTACTTCTTATCTATGGAGGGTATAAACCATTAACCTCATAGAATATATTTCACTCGTGATAATAATATGAGATCAAACTATAATTTTAACAAATAAAATGATTTTCCGATCATGGCATAGCCTGGGGCCTGGCCATGCATGCATGAATCATGGTGACGGCTCGTCTATCCCGGGATAGTTGTCTCTGTTCTGTCTTCGGATTTTATAATTTCTGTTTTTTAAAACCTTTTAATGGTCTTATGGGTCATGTTCTATTAAGGCCCATTTGCAGGTGTGGACATGTTTATTTCCGGTTTTCAGAACCAATTTTTCTATGAAAAACAAATTTTTTTTCTTCTAAAAACTTGTTTTTTTATTATTGTTCTGAAAAACCAATTTTTCAGGACGTATTTTTAAAATTTTATTACTTTGTAATTCTATAAAATTAGAGAAAAATAAAAAAATTGTATATTTTCATAGAGAGCAGTTATGTAAATATAAAAAGTCATTCTTTCACCTTGCACTTCACCATTTTAAATGCTTTTCAAAATATTGATTCAAACATGTTTTCTTAAATTTTCATTTCAGCGTTTTTCTAACAAATTATTCTACATGATCATTTTAACAACATAAAAATAAAGAATTTAATTAAACTATCCATTAGTATTCTCTCATCAGGCTAAGTCCTCATATTTTAATGTTAAGACTTTGAAATCTAACCCATAGAAGTAATTTATTTTTAAAAAAAATCGTCATTCCTTTATTTTCTTTTTGGGCAATTGACGGTGGGTATTGCGACCATTGACTTGGTTACTTGTTCACTGTATCTAATACCTGGAACTCGTTATTGACATTTGACAATGTGCTACATTGAGTTAAATTTGGAAAGATAAGTTATGATAAAATCCTGATTTAATATTAACTTTTATATGAGGTCTTTAGTTGTTATTTTCTCTACTTTTTGTTGCCAAATGGATTTTGAGCTTAAGATGTTAAGCCTAATAAGCAGGTACATGAGGAACTTTAGTTTAGCATTTGAAGATCCGGCGGTTTTATTTTCAGCTAGTCTTTCAAGAAATTCCTTTTCACTTTGTGGATAAAACGTGGTCCCTAATAGTTACTCCTTTCGGTCTATATTATAAGAGTTAGTCAAATATTTTACACAAATAAAAGAAAAAAATAGCAAAGTCATTTATTATGGGTAAAATTAATGTGATTGTTCAATTTTACTATTATATTGTCTATTAAACTCACATTTTCTTCCCTCTTTATATTTAACATGTAACGGCCAAAATGAAAATCAAACATTTATTATCTTGGAGGAATTCTTGCGTGAACCCGGTTTACCACGTCATTTGTGGTCTGACCAATCACAGGAAAACACATAAAGTTTGACGTGTAATTTTTAATCTGACTTGGCACTCTAAAAAAATTAACTAGCACATAAAAAAAATTTAAATCTCATTTTTTCAATTTTTTATATTTTTAAAGTTGAAAAAAAAATTTATCAGTTAGTTGATTTTTTTAGGGTGCCATGTCAGAATAAAAATTACACATAAGATCTAATGTGTTTAATTATGATTAATCAAACCACAAATGACGAGGTGCACCGGATTCACGCAAGAATTTTTCATTATCTAATTTTTATATGTTATCTCTTGTAATATAGTCCAACAACATTCTTATATTACCTTTTATAATGTAGACCGCAGAGGGTAAAAAGTTTAGACTTTAGAAGTACACCCTATTCACAAGATAAATTTCAATTAAAGACGGTTTTTCAAAGGCAGCTGGCTTCTTGACTTCAACAAAGCATAATTTTTTTTTTAATATCCATATGTAACAACCGGTTCCAGGAATATAAATACGCTGATTTAAACTTTAAAGTTAATATTTTCTAAAATTGTATAAAAATAAAAAGTGAATGAATCAAAGCAATTAGAATTCCCTTCCTTATGGTTCCTTCACTGTCTCCGACTTTTAGCAGATGATAATGACCTGGTTATGATTAAGGGATATTTGCTAGGAAACCACATGATGTTATAGATAACAACCATAAAATACCATTTGCTCAAGCCATGCGATTTAATCTTATCAAATTAGATAAATTTATCTTATATTTAAGAACGGAGAGAGTAACTCACCAAGCTATCAATTTCAGTTCCCGCGGTCAAGTTTGTTGGCAGCAATTAATTCCGTTGCCTGTTCCATAACTTACAAAGCTTAGACACATTAACTTGCCGCCCATACTTTCATTATGACACGAGATAACCCTTCAACGAGAACCACAATTTAGACACTTCCATGACGTGTTCTGCAGCAATTCCTTCTCCTTCAATACTATTTATGGAAAGCATAGAGCTTGATGCGAAGTATCCACACACATTTAGTATGGAAATTACCATAGAAAAATTTAATGGGGAAAATAATTACAGGTCCCCCATGCTCATTAAGTTGTTATCGGCAGGCCAAATAGTTATTATCATTGTTATTAAACTCGCGAGTTGACTATCCGATTTTACCATTTTTATGGTTGTACATATCTGATATGTTTCATGAGTCATTTAAATTTGTGGAAGGTGTAAACTCGGTTAAACTCATGACTTTACACACTGAGTTTACTTTTTTACGTTTCTACGTTAGAGATAATCTTGTTAACTTGCTCTAAATCTTATGTTAATTATTTTTATTTGACCACATTCAATGAATTTATATGTATACATATATTTGCCATCCCAATGAATTTATATATAAATTTTATAGAAATATCTTTATTGAGTTTGATAAAGTATGAATGTTGATATATTCAATATAACTATTCATATTTAAAACAAATTTAAGTCAAAATTTTGTTATTTTTTATTTCTTAATTAATTATATAATGTAAACACGCTCATCACGAGTATGTTTAAACTCACGAGTTTGACAACCTTGATTGTTATCGTCTGGTCAAAAGTTGTTACTGACCTATAATTAAATTTTCAGTTACTAACAACTTTTGACCGGGTGATAACAACTTTTATCCAAACGATAACAACTTGGGCTGACAATCACAACCTTTTAACTCTTATTCATTAAAGACTTTTGAGCTGCCGATAACCATTTAATGAGCAGGCGATAACACCTTTGTGTGATATGAGATTAATTACATGATTTTGTGGGACCTCATTTTAATTAAATTCCTTATAAGTGACTTATAATTAATTTTCCCAAATTCAATTGAAGTTTTAATTACGACATCACTCCAAAAAAAATAGTAAATTAATGACAAAATTTTTTTGTAGCATATTGTCAACAGAAATTCTTTCAAAAACATTATCAACAGAATATTGACATACTAGTGATAGAATTTACCATCATTCCATCGATAAATACAATTAGCGAGGAAATCTACCCATTAATTTTTTTTGAGCAAAATTTTGTAGTAGTTTATTATTATATTACGAATATTTGCATAATATAATAAATTATAAAAATAAAAATAATCTTATATGAAAAATATCAAAAAAATAAAATTAAAAATTACAATATAAATATAATAAAATAAATATTTCTAAAACATAATTGTTCATTATTTTTATTAAAATTACCTTAAATGTTAATTAAAGTTGTGTAAGAAGAAAATTTTAATGACGGTGGAGGAGAGAAAGATGGGATGGTGGGGAGGGTGGAAAGGGGGACGTAACAGTGAATGGTTCTTTTGTTTTTAGTCGTAAGGTGGATCGAAAATCTCAGAGCCAAAGAAGATGACTGAGACTGATAGATATATAGAAGGCTGATTCAATGGTCCTATAAAGAATGTTGGCTTGTTTCCACCCTAATGACATAAATATTCTAAATGTACTAATGAATATATATTGTATCTTTATTACACATGAGATCGGGAACAATAAACATTTATTGATACTATGAAATTTTATTATGATAAGAATAATATAAGCCTAAAAGATTTCAATACCTAAAAAAAATTCTGGTAAAAAAAGACTAAAAAAAATTATTCCGTTGGCATTTGAAATCTGCACAATGGACACATACAACTTGTTTCAAACCATTGTACTATACAATTGTAGTGAAAGATGTGTTCACATGGTGGCTTAGCCAAAAGACCATTGACATGATGAAACTCTTCCAAACAAATGGTGCACTTTTCTGCTTTTACTTTGTCATCAAACTCTTCATATATTTTAAGAGATGCTATGGCTTCTTTGGATGCTGGAACCATACGCACTTGTTGCATAGATTGCTCTACAGCTAAATCAACTTCTCTTACCTCTTCTTCGTGTTCATATGCAAGAGGAACGAAAAGTTCAATATCCAGGAGGAAAGGACGACGCATATTAGGAGTAGCATCTCTGAGAATTATTTGAGCTTGGGACATTATCTGAGAGGTCAATCTTTGAAAACCTCTTTCACAAAGAACGTAGAAGGGGGTTGTACGAAGAAATCCTGGAACATCTTTGAGTAACTCTTCACAGGAGATAATAATAGGAGGATCAAATATTTGAAATCTGTCTATTTCTTGATGTTGTCCTGTAGTAGGTGAAATCTGAACCCCAATCATAGTAAATGTAATTTCAAAATTGTTTTCAGTCAAATTTTCTGATACTGAAAGGTTGGGAGGAGATGCCATAACTCCAACGTCAACTTTGAACAGCAGAAATTTGTGGTGATTAGGCACACACACACACATATATATATATATATATATTTTCTGTGAAGAGATTTATTTAGAAGAATATATAACTGATAATTAAAAAGATTCGATCAAGATCGAGATAAGATATACACATCATAATCATATTATGCTCTCATCTTAAAGTTTTAAATAAAATATTATACGTTAAACATAAAAATCTTTCAAAAATTTTCGATCGATTAAAAATTAATAAATTAATTCTGTTAATTATTTGAATGTCCATTGAATCGAATTGGATTACTTTTATAAATTTTTAGCCAGATCCGGATTGACCCAATATTTTAGAAAATTATTATATAATCAATTAAGTAAATTATAAAAAAAAATGAACAACTTTGTTACAATATTTTTTTAGTTCTCTGTGTCCAATTAAGAGAAAACATTTCTCATTTTATTCTGGACCATTAATATTAATTTTAATGGTACATATTTAAATTAATTTATTTTAACTGGCAATCAGCGCCTTTTTTGGATCCTATTACGAGATATCCGAGCAACCAACTACTCAAGCCTAAAGTATACTTTTGTTTCTTTATATTTGCATCAAGTTTTATTTTAACCTTTTAAGTTTGAAACGTGCACTTTTAATCCTTTTTTTGCTAACACCGTTAGTTTCATTCAAAGGAAAACAGTGACTGGTCAAATGAAAAATGTGATTCTATAATTAAATGTGGACAAAAAATGACTAATTTTTAATATAAAAAATGATTATACTAAAAAATTTTCTTTTATACATTTTTTCCAATATTTAATCATAGATTCACTATTTTAAATTTGTTAAGTCAGCATTTTTTGTCAAATGAAACTAATGATATTAGCAAAAAATGATTTTTCAAACTTAAAGAACTAAAATGAAACTTGATGTAAAGACAAAGAACCAAATGTATACTTTTGAAACATAAAATATTCCAAAAATATAAAGCAAAATTTCCCATAAAATATTACAAAAATTTTAAGCAAAATATTTACACAATTTTTAAAACGCAAAGGTCTGTTATTTATAGGGGTGTTCACTTTCGTCCCGTTCCAACCGCACCGTACTGTTTTGATTAGGTCATTTTAGGACGGGTTTTTTCTGTACCGAAAATATATGGGACGAGACAAAAGTAGGATGGGACAAAATTATCAACGGGATAGGACAGGACACGGGACGAGCATTGTTTCGTACAGTCTTTTTGTCCAGTCCCGAATATTTATTTTTTTAAAAAAATATAATTATTATATTTTTTGTGTAGATTCTTCTCACCTAAAAATAAAAAATATTAATTATTTTTCAATTAGCATTTATTTAATAAATCCAAACTCATATGTAATTTAATACTTAACCAATAAAACAGGTCAAATGGTTAAGGTGCATAAAATTTATAATAAATTTTAAAAAATAATTACTCGATGTTTGTATTTGAAATATAATCTTATTTAAATATGGATTTGAACTATTATATTTTTATCATCTTATTTTAGTATAATTTGTTATTATGAGATAGTATTAGTTCGAGCATTAATAGGTCAACAAACAATATTTCAAATTTTTAAAATACAATTAATCATTATAAACTATTATTAATTAGAATATCAACATACTTCTTGTGTGTCACTGTATTGCACACAGGGAGAAAATTCTAGTTATTTGTATAATAAGATATTCTCATATTAAATTTAATTTTATCTTTAATACAAAATAATAAAAATATTTAAAACACTAAAATATCTAATATATCTTAACAAAATTTTATCAAAATATCCAATTTTTTATTAAAGATGCAGCTAATTTATTTTAATATAGATATTATTTATATGAAAAGATATTATATCTTAAATACAGAATACAAAATAAATATCTAATTAAGTAACCCATTAAGCAAGTTAATGTTTTTATTAAAAAATAAGTGGGATATCCCGATTCTGTCTCGATCCCGATGGGACCGGATAAGACTGGTAATGGGACGGGACATGTGACAACTTTGCTCTCACTAGGCCTTTTATGGGATAGACAGGGAACAAACATGTTCCGTCCCCGTTCCAACCCATGAACACCCCTAGTTATCCATAAAATATTCCAAAAATATTTTTTATACGCAACTATTGAAACATAATATATCTTATTACAAATATTTTTGTCGCATATTAGAAACAGAAATTGTTTCAATAACATTGCCAACAGAAGATTGACTTAGTAACAGAATTTACCATGATTCCATCGATAAATAAGATTAGTGACCAAATCTAGAGAAAATTTTAGGTGAACCAGGTTCGCCACATCATTTGTGGTCTCCCCCAATCATAAGCAAACACGTAGGATATGACGTGGATATTATAATCCATATAGGCACCCTAAAATAATTAGATGTTAGATAAATTTATTTTTTTCAACTTGTAAAGTTAAGAAAACACAAAATAAATTTTTTTATTTTGACAAATAATTTTTTAGGGTGCCTACATATATTATAATATCCACGTCATATCCTACGTGTTTGCTTGTGATTGGGAGAGACCACAAATGACATGGCGAACCGGGTTCACCTAAGAATTTCTCCCAAATCTACACATAAAATTCTTTTAGCAAAGTTTTTTCATAATTTATGATTATATTAGGAAAATTTATAAAAGTTGTCAATGATAACTAAGTTTTTAAAGAGCTACAATGATAACTCAAGGAGCTACTATTAACAACTATTGAGTTGCCAGTTACTAGCCGTTTAATATAACCCAGGTCCCTTGGGACTTCAATGTAACTTGATGATTGTTTGGGACCTAGTTGTGATTAATTCCCTTATGAGGGATCTGGTTGTGATTTTTCCAAAAAAATTACATAATACAATAAATTATTAAAATAAAAATAATCTTATATATATCAATATAATAAAAATAAAAATTATAATATAAATGTAATAATAAGAAAGGAAAAATCACAACCAAATCCCTCATAAGGGAATTAATCACAACCAGGTCCCAAACAATCATCAAATTACATTGAACATGGTAGGCCCTTATTATTTTTATCAAAATTACCTTAAATGTTAATTTTCAAATAATATCTTATGTAATAATATCAAGTACATATATGAATTATTTCAAAATATTTGAATAAAGTTATGTAATAAAAAATTTTTAATGATATATTAAATTATATTTTTTTAGCCGTTGATATATTAAATTATATATTACATAAAATATTTTAAAATATTTATTTGTATTTGTATAATATAAATATTTTATTTGCTTTTGGAATAGAAATATTAAGTGTGTATTTAATTTTGCAAATAAGTAGTATAAGACTTTCATAGTTAAAATTAGTGGTGTTCATGAGGTCCAACGACCCAAACACCCACCCTTACCCTTTAAAAAAATTCCCAGTATAACCCAAAAAACGATGTCCGAAACAAAATAGGCTCATTTGAGCTGGGCATATTAGTGATAATGGCTAGTCATCGAGTATGCTGTCTTGCCCATTTGGCTCCGTCTAAAAAATAAGTAAGATATTATATATATTTATATATAAATGTTTCTACATGTAAGATTTTATATTATATATTAGGACAAAAGAAAATTTTATATTATATATTTTCACAAAAGAATCTCACATTAATCTAGAGAGCTTCCCGTGTGGTGTTTAATGTAATTTCATATGTATTTATTTTGGTGTTCAAATCTTATTTCAAAACATAACAAAATCACACAAAATTTTCAAAAAATTCAATTATAACTCAAAAATGAACGATTGGTATAACTCCTTAAGAAAATTAAAGGAAATAAGTTACGCATCCTGCGCTTGATCTCAATGTATATAAAGAGAAGAAATATACAAGCATGAAAAAAAAACTTCAATTACTGAAAATGAACTATTCTATTGGCATTTGAAATCGGCACAATGGACACATATGACTTGTTTTAAACCATTCTACTATACAATTATAGTGAAATATGTGTTCACATGGTGCAGTTGCCAAAAGACCATCCTCATTGTCAAACTTTTCCATACAAATGGTGCAATCCTCTGCTTTTAATTTGTCATCAGGCACTTTAAATTTCTTTAGCGATGTAATAGCCTCTCTTGATGCTGGAACCATGTTCAATTCCTGTAAAGATTCTTCCATGTCTAAATTAATATCATCATCAACTTCTATCATCTCTTCATCAACGTAAACGTGAGGTGAACCAGGAAATATACAACTGAAATCTTCATGCTTAAAGGTATTACACGATGCCGATGAGGGTGACGATGAAGATGGGTTTCAGAAGTAGCATCTTCAAACGTTCTTTGAGCTTTAGACGCAAATGAAGACGCCAACGATAGAAAACTTCTTTCAGGAATTAGAGTGAAGAAGGAACTTGTTGTACGAAGAAATTCTGGAACATCTTGGAGTAACTCTTCACAAGAGATAATAAAAGGAGGGTCATATAACTGAACGTGGTCTTGTTCTTCACCTTGTCCTGTAGTAGGTGAAGTCTCAGATAAAAATCTAAACCGTATTTCAATTTCAAAACCATCTTCAGTCAAATTCTCTGATACAGAAAGGTTGGGAGATGCCATAACTTTCAAGTTTCAACATTGAACAACGTATAACCGTAATATGCTGTGATCAGGCTTACATAAATTTTCTCTGAAGCATTTATCCATACGAATATATAGATTAATTAAACTGATCGTTAAAATATTAGATAAAGATACAGTATCCATAATAATAATTATGTTTTACAACCACCTCAAATTAAAGTTTTAAATAACATATAATACTTTGAATATAAAAATCTTTCAAAAATTATCATAGTAGTAAAAGAAATCAATGAATTCTATTGATAATGCTAATGTCAATTGAATTGAATTAGATTATTTTTATAAACTATCTGTCAAATCTAGATTAACGTAATATTTAAAAAAATATAGTATCAATTAAGTAAATTAAGATTATTAAAAAGGAACTTTGTTACATCTTAGTTCGTTTTTTGATCTGATCTGATATTTATCTATGTTCTTGAATGATCTTTTTTATGAGTTATATATTGCTAATGCACAAAAGCATTATAAATTACAGATAGTTAAATTTTTTAATAAATTAAGGTGTTTGGTCTATAGTAGTAAAATAAAAATATTATTCATAATAGGGGTTATTTTCTTAAATTTTCTTTGAAGTTTAAAAGTTGGATGAGTTATAATTATTCTTAATTTAATTTTATTATTAATAAAGAATTTATATAATTTATTTGGATGAAGCACTTCTTTTATTTTTATGATACAAAAGATTTTCTGAAATTAAAACTTTCTATTTTAGAGTTAAAATGTTTATCCCACATTTTTTAAATAAAATAACGTAGTTTTATCTAAACAAGACATGAGCACCGTGCATTGCCTAGGTTGTTTTATTTTGTATTTGTATTTTTTATTTTGTGTGTTTTTTATCTTTGTATTTATTGAAATCTTTTATTCAAATCAGAGCTTTATTTTTTTCCTATTATTTTTTCTACATATTTTTAATTTTCCTTTTTAATCATATTTTTCATTTTAAAACATTTTGAGAAAGTTAATTACAGGTCTCCTGTAAGGTACTCAATTAAGACGAGGTTCCACGAAATCACAAAATTAATCTCAGCTTTTTGTCAGAAAGTTGTTATCGCAAGGCTAACCCGTTGTTATCGTTTGATCAAAAGTTGTTACTAATCCATATTTAAATTATCAATCTCTAACAACTTTTGATCGACCAGGCAATAACAACTTTTTTGCATGACAATAACAACTTTTGGCCAGACAATGACAACTTGGGGCTTGACAATAACAACTTTTTAACTCTTATTCAGTAACAACTTTTTAGTTACTGATAACATCTCAATGAGTATACGATAACAACTTCATGAGACCTGAGATTAATTACGTGATTTTGTAGGACCTCATCTTAATTAAGTTCCTTACACAGGACTTGTAATTAATTTTTCCAAACATTTTTGTGGAATTAGGTGAGAAAGCCATCAAAACTAGTATTATATATACACACACATATGCGCGCGAGCTTTTTACTCTTTTCATGCCTTTTTCAGCTAGTATTTAAATTTTTTTTTCAGAGCAAGCAATAATTGTACATGTGTAAGCAGTAGATTGGGTAGATATATGCCAACACTCACCATTAGCTTCCCTTGACTATTTTTGCACTAAACAAATAAAAGCTGTGTCATTCAATGAATGCATGTATATCTCTATCCTTATGAATTAATAAGACTTTTTATTCTTTTTCTTTTATGCACACTACTCATTTTTAAGGTTTAGTTCAATCTTTTCTTATTAATGAAGTTTGAGCATTACTATCATAATTGTAACGTCTGTAACATCCCAAAATTTACAAAATGGATATAAGGAATTAATTATGTTTTAGGGATATTATTAAAATATTAAAATAAATAAATTTATGACATTAGGTATTTTTAATAATTTTAAGGCTTATTTTCTTTAAGAAACAAAGAGAAATAATTAGGAGATAAAACTTAATTTGGAGAAAAGAGATAATAAGGGTTTATTTAAAGTTTTAGGATGACAAGTATAAATTAAAAAGCCTTATAAATAAATTTATGAGGCCAGATATATTTTTAATATTTTTTCTAAGTTTATTTTCTTTATTAGCCCAAGAGAAATAGTTAGAAAATAAATTTAAATAAGGGAATATTTAGAATCTTGGGGTATTGGTTATTAATTAAAAAGTCTTATAAATAAATTTAGAAGTTAAAGTATATCTAGAAAAATTATGTTGGGAACAGATTTAGGTATATTTCTAAATGATAATGATAAATAAAATTATGATTTAAGAGAAGAATAGAAAATAGGAAATTAAAAAGACAATATCTGCCCCTAGTTGGAAAATATCCTCAATTAAAAAGGGAAGGGCAGGATAGTAAAATACCCATAAAACAAAATATCACTCTTATCTTTAAATATGAGCCTGACACGTGTTTTTCTCAATTCTTCCACTACCTTCCCATTTTAATTTAACTGAACCACTCCCTTCTTCCACGTATACATACACACTTGAGGAAAAAAAATAATATATACTTCCTCTTTCTCTGCCTCTCTCTCACCCGAAGAACACACACACATATACATTTCATCACACTCTCTCATCCTCTCCTCCGTCCCTTCGTCTGGCAGCGGCGTCCTCGGCTTCGACGGCGGCGATCGGCGGCCACGTTCAGCGGAAGACAAACAAGAAAGTTAGAGCAACATTAGGTAAGCCATTTCCCTTCATTTTCCTCTTCATTCTGGGCGATTCGAGCGAATATGGGGGGGATTGATCAGAATTTTTAGATGGTTTTTGAGGTTTCTGAAATTATAGAAATGCTTCTTGGACCTTGGTCTTGGTTGATTAAGTGTCGATTTTGGAAAGGAAGTTAGTTTTGGTCCGATTTCTTCGATGGATTTGCCCTCTGCTACTGTTCACCCGTCGTTTTTCTTCGATTCTTCACTCAACGAAATTAGCTATTGCTAAATGATGTTAAAGGTTGATTCGAGGTGTTGTGTGAGGCTGCATGTCCGATTTCAAACTTCTCTCTTGCTTCTTTGTCTATTCAGTTCTGCTCTGTTCCGTTGAATCCTTGTTCTTCCTCTCTGTTCCTTCGAATTTTGTTTCTCTGTGCTGCCGATTTCTAGTGCATTAAAGAGTATATTCTTGTGATTGTTGCTGATGGAACTGATGCTTAACTGAAGATGTGAAGTTGTGCAATTTTTCTTTCTCTTTGCTGATTATTTTGCTTGTAAGGTTCAGTGGTAAGGAAGGAAAATTGGTGATGTTTATCAATTTAGGGATTTATGTTGGTCAATTATGGGATGTTAGTTGTTCAATTATTTTCTTTCTCTTGCTTGCTCTGCCTACGGGTTCGTAATAGGGAAAGGGGAAAATTTACGATCTGGATTGGATGGAATTTCTGATAAACTGGTTGTAAGAAGAATGGGAAATTAGAATAAGGGAGGTTGATTTTCTTACCTCCGTGTTGTCCCAAGTTTCTGCATATTGGAAAGGAGAAGGAAGTGATGGTGATAAGATTTAGTTAGAACTACATTTGATATGTTAAAAGTTATTATCTCGTATATTGAAGTTCTGAGTGTACTGTTTTGGTTGCTGCCATGTCTGATTTCTCTGCCTTTGAGGATGATGTAAATAGATGAATATTTCCTTGCTCTGTTTATGTTCATAATTAGCTAATGTTTCAATTGTGATTTTGTTATGTTAAAAATTGCAAAGAACTAAAAGGAGTGATCAGGATATTTCAGGATAAAGAAATTAAGACTTGGGGAAAAACTTATGCTCTAATTAGAATCAATTCTTGGGTATCGTTGGACTGATTATAGTTAAACAAAGTATAAGGGTATGATTTGGTTTTATTGAGTTGTAAACCGATTTCTGTGGTTATATTAAATGGTTTACTGCTATAACAAATTAGGTGTTTGAAGGTTTGATGGTCCTTATGAAATGATAAGGAATTAAGTTTATAGAACTAAAGAAAGCTGATTTTATAAGGTTGTACATGAAATCCTATGCTTTGTTTATGTCTTTGAATGGATGAGGTGTGATCTGGGATTCCTGTTGGGAGTTTTGGTCGAGGTGTATGAAGGTCTAAAAGAAGTACTGATTTTGGAGGTGTTATTGGAAACTGATTGTTGGAAACATCGATTCAGATTTTAGCTTGACTGAAGTTCTTAAATGTTACATGAATATTTTATAAGGTCTAGGGATAAATTGGATGTTCCTTGGTTAAAGGAAATAGTTTTCTGACTGGAAGATAGTAGTGTTAATAGCAGTATTATGACATGGGGTTACTCCTTTCTTTGACTGGTATGATGTTAGAGAAGTGGGACTTGGGAGAATAATTTAAAAGATGAGGAAAATGAAATCGAGAGAGGGGATTAGCAAAAATGGTTAGAGACTTTGATCATTCGGAATATAAGTTTCTGGTTTAAGAAAAAGAGGGAAACAATTTATGGTGACTTATTTATGGGAATTATTTGGAAGATTTAGGGGTAATGAAGGATAATATGAGACTAAATTAGTGTGAGGTATATGAGGTAATTTTGGGAAATTAAATTATAAGTGATCGTTAGGAAATTAGAGGAGAAATCTGATTTAATTTATTATTGAAAGTTTTTATATTATCAGTTAATCTGGAACTTTATCATTTAAAGGGTAAATTAAGAAAAGAAAGGCAATTATTAGACAATGAGAGAAGGGTGATTGAATTGTTGTTGTGAAGAAGTTAGAAATTCGTAAATAACAATGGTTGGAAATTTATAATTGTTTAATTAAATTATTAGTTAATGATATTATTCTGAAAATGAAATTCCTATCTCATTCTGTTTGGATTGTTATATTTGGATACCTAAAGGGTGATTAGATTTAAGTATAAAGTAAATAGTTGTATGGTTTATTAAGAATTTAGAAAGTAAGTTGGAATAAAAGGATAATTGATTGATAAGAAATGCAAATTTAATTTAAAATAGTAATGACATTCTTATGTTTGTATTGTATATACAAATTGATGGTTGTGCAATATTAGTTAATGATGGTATGGTTAACCATTTATCTAGGAATTTAAATTTAATTTAATAGTATTAGAAATAGAAAGGGGTAGCATGATAGGAATGTGAGAGACGTTTAATTATGATATTTAAGATTAGATATTAATGTACTATTTTATATCATAAATATTTATAGGACAAGATAGTGGGATTGAATCCCCGAGTACGAAGAGATAAAGGAGTTTAGTGAAGGTTAAGCTCAATAATCAGGTAGCAATTTATTTCATTACATTAAAATAATTGCATGTATTATTTTGTAATATCTGTTTCAAATTTACATTATACATGAAGGTGATAAGCCTTGTTAATTCCTGCATAGTTATTTATGGAGTACTCCAGGCTTAGGTGGGTCGCTCCCCCTTTGCCAGATCAGTTAGTTATAACTTTAAATGTTATAACGAGAAATCCTGCAGGTGAGGCCTCCACTAGTTAACGAATATATTGTTAATAGTGGCTGGTAGAGCATTGAGCGCAGGAAGTATGTGTAATTGTGATATTTGTTCGGGTTTATGAAATAAATACATGTCAATGCTAGCATGATAATATAAGTTAATGAAAGAAACTGCTATTGGGATTTCCAATCTCACCCCCATCCCCAAACATTTTTCAGTTTAGCAGGTTGAAAGAATCTAGCTGGGAGATAGTGAGATGATTAAGATGAGGCAAGAATGCTAGAAGAAGACTAGATGAAGAAATTAAGTTTTATAATTTGAAAAGTAAGATTATTTGTATATGTTGTAAATTAAATTATTAAATTAATAGTAGAAAGTATAGAAAATAGAATTGTATAAATTTATTAAGAGATTTAAATTTCTTAAGTATTATGAATATGAATAGACTCCCTTAAGAGGGTCAGTGTATTTTTAATTGTTTTATTAACCACTTTATGTTATAAAGAGTTTTAAGTTATTTCAATTTGTCTGAAAAGCCCATTCCAACCAACAGAGGGTTGGTCTAATGTTTTAAAAGAGAAGATTTAAATTTTTCCGTATTTTTGGGCTTCTGACATTGAAAAGTGGTTATAATTCAATTAAAAATTGTTATAATATAGTAGAAAATTCAAGGCGTTACAACGTCTGGAATTTTACTACTATACTATAACATTTTAATTGAATTATAACCACTTCTTAATGTCAGAAGCCCAAAAATACGGAAAATTTAAAACTTTTTCTTTGAAAAACATTCGACCAACCTTCTGTTAGTTGGAATGGGCTTTCCGGACAAATTGGAATAGTTCAACACTTTTTATAAAATAAAGTGGTTAATAAAACAATTAAAAATACACTAACCCTTTTAGGGTAACTAGTCTTAATTCATAATACTTGGGAAATTTAAATCTCTTAATAAATTTATACAATTCTATTTTCTATACTTTCTACTGATAATTTAATTTTACATCATATACAGTAATCTTACTTTTCAAATTATAAAACTTAATTTCTTCTTCTAATCTTCTTCTAGCATTTCTGCCTCATCTTAATCATCTCACTATCTCCCAGCTAGATTCTTCCCAACCTGCGTTACTGAAAATGTTTGGGGATGGGGGTGCGATTGGTAATCCCAATAGCAGTTTCTTTCATATGAGTTCATGCATAATAAATCATAAATCTTCACAATATGAATAATCTTTATCCTTGTAACCTTTACCAACCACTACTAACGATATATTCATTAAATAGTGGCGGTACCTCTACCTGCAACAGGATTTCATAACTTCTGGCAAAGGGGGAGCGACCCACCTAAGCCTTGGAGTACTCCCCTCATAACCTCTAAGGAACAAAATTACCATTGCTACAGATATTATGAAATTTATGCATGCAATGTACTGTAATTAAATATTATATGAAATAAACTGCTACCTGTACTGCAACTTCCAACCTTAACTGGTCCTTTTCCATTTTGCTGCCACATTACGTCTATATCACTATCAGGACCTATACTTACATATAATAAAGAATAAATTAATATCTATGCTTTCATGTAGTTACTAATTAAGCGTCTCTCACGTTCCTATGGTATTATATATTTCTACCCTTCCCTTTTTAATATATTTCTTAACTAATCTTAACACTTCATTATTTGACTTTTCAAAACAGTGAACTATAATTCTTTAAAGTTTCTATTCTTCATTCAATAACTGGAAACATTAAATTACAAATTCTTATTTTAACTTTACATTTATACTTTATCAAAACATAACCAAACATTCTCACATGGGGTTCATTGCCTCTTAGGGGTGATTTTATAATATAGAATTCTTGTTACCCCTTTTAGGATTTTAAACAGTAAACATCACTTTAAATTCAAAAGCTTAGAATTAAGTATTAATAAATATGATTCAACACCTCCATATTCTTTAAAAATCATTTACATACATAACACACCTATATATATATATCCTTATTTCTTATTTATGCAAAATTTCAAGAATAAATCAATCAATCAACCATGTAAATCATTTCCAAGTCTAGTCAATTCAATTCATTAAAAGACATTCCATATAAAGATATAATATTACATTCTTTTAAACCAGGGACTATTTATAATTCTTCTAACTTAATCATTTGGCCAACCTATCAAGAAGACTCATACAACCATCAGAATTAACTCGTTATTAAAATTTCTTCCAATTCACCCACCATAACTTTATTACCATCATTGTACATAAGAAAGGAAAACAATTCCATTACATATTCAAGTTCCTAAAACCCCTCTATTAGCAGTCATCATTGACATTAATAAAACTCTAATTAAGCAAAATCAATTTCTCAACTCTCAATAATTCAAGTTCTTAATATTCACACAGTTTCACAATACAAATCATCATTCTAAAGTCTTCTTCATCCTCAAGGACAATTAGAACACTATCTTAATCCCATCCTTAATCACCATTTAAATTCCTATAATTTCATATCCTTTCATGAAAAGATTTAACATGTAAAACCATGTTTAATCCCTCTTCACCACTTGAAAACCCAACATATACTCCCAACTAGTCAACTACCACTTAACATTACTCCTTTTACCTCCAACTTGAATTCGATTAACTAACCATTTACCAAATCTTCTAAAATCTCAAATGGCCTCAGAAATGAATTACTATAACCTCACACATCTAAAGTGTCATAAACTCTTAACTCCAAGTATCCATGCCTAAATCAATTTCTCCTACAACCTCAAATCTTCAATACACTCAATTACTAACTAAATCATTCAATAACAAGTAATAGCAAACTAATCCTCATAATTAGTCTAACCCACATTACCATAATACCACAAGGATTTTCCACCATTACCAGCACCATCATCCCCCTTTAACCCTAGAAACTCAACAACATCATTCTACCAATAATCTTAATTAAATACTAAACCCACATAAAACACCTCTTCTACAAGCTTCCAACTCTAAATTTTTCACCATTAAAATAACAATCAGATAGATCCATAAAAATTTAGGTCACTATTAAAGTTTCTTCCAACCATAACCCATACCACACAACACCATTACTTTTCTTCATTGCAGAATCTTAGCCAACAATCGATAATTTCCTAATCCCTAAAACCAATATAAAACCAATCCTATTTCTTATCTTCAATATGAAAACATTTCCATACTTCACCACACTTATTGTCAATTTCATTTACTATGCAATTACTCCTAAACTATCATCTATTCTCAATTCTATCCATAACAGAAACAGCTAACTCTATAACCACAAAACAGAAATGAACAAAGATCAAACCATCAGACAGAGAAAATGAAAATCACAAAGGAATAAGGAAATTCCATAAACCACGAAAATAGCAGGACATAGAGAAGAGGAACATTACTTCAGAATCGTTCCAAAAATCCCCTTTTCTCCCTGTACCAGGCCGAGCAGAGCAGACCAAGAAGAAGAAAAGTTATACAACCTCACATTCCTCAGGCAACAAGAAAATCGGCAGAATAGTGAAAGGGAGAGAAACTGGAATTGCAAGATCATCAACCAAAACACCAGAAATTTCAACATACAAAAAGAATCTCTTATCTCCTTCCCAATCTCAAATTCATGGACTCATAAATTTCAGTCCCTTGGACCGACGGTTATGAACGAAACAGGGGAAGAATAGAAAGAACGAAAATCCTCAACACCACTCACCATCCAGAACTTCAACCTTACCCAATTAAATACCAACTCATTCTTCTTTCATCTTGCTCAGAACACAATCACAGAGGAACATAATTTCGCAAGACAGAAATCGGCAAACCAGGGAAATAAGAACAAAAATACCAAATTCACCCAAAATTAGCAATCTCCACAAACAACACACTCTAAGAACTTAAAATCACTCCTAATTATATCTAATTCAAGCTTTTGTTCATTAAACCCCCAAATTCACAGAAAGTGTCGCCGGGTGAACAGTGAATCAAGGGAGAAATTGAAAGAAACTTGAACCAACCTACTTCACTTCTCAAAATCGTTCTTGGGGTTTGATAATCGAACCATAATCTTCAATTTTATGAATTTAAAAGCTTCAGAATCTTAGATTTCAAATTGCCCTAACCCCCCCCCAAATTCGCTGAAATCGAAAGAGAAGAGAGAAGGACGGAGGAATAGAAGATCACCCTTAGTCGCTCGAGCCCTGGACGTGATTTAGAGCTTCTCGCCGCCGTTCTTTGCTGCTCATACCGCCGTTCGCCGTCGCAGATTGAAGAAACCAGAGAGAAGAAGAGGAACAGAGGGACGAGAGTGAGGAGAGAAATCGAGGGTGTATGTGTGCGTATATGTGTGTTTCTGATGGCAGAGGGAGTATATAATTTTAATTTCTTAATTTCTTTCTCTTTTTTTATTTATTATTATGTGTGTGTATACGTGGAAAGAGGGAAATAAAAGAAATAATAAGGAATGAAAACATGACACATGTGTGGTGCATGTTTAAAGGGATCTGATATTTATTTTTAACAGGTATTTTACTATCCTGTCCTTCCCTGTTTAATTGAGGATATTTTCAACTAGGGGCGGATATTGTCTTTTTAATTTCCCAATTTATATTTTCTCTCAAATGGTAATTCCTTTTACCATTTTTATTTACAAATAAATCTGAAATTTGTCCCAAAATAATTTCTCTAGGTATACTTTAATTTCCAAATTTATTTATAAGACTTTTTAAATGTCAAATAATACCTCAGGGTTCTAAATATTTCTTTATTTAAATCAATCTTTTAACTATTCGTCCTCAACTAATAAATAAAATAAGTCTTAAAAATTATTAAAAATTCACCTGGCCTCATAAATTTATTTATAAGGTTTTTTAATTTCTAAGTACCTTTCTAAGATCCCAACTACATCCTTATTATCTTTTTTTCTCCAAGTTAAGTTTCAACTCCTAATTATTTCTCTTTATTTCTTAGAGAAAATAAGCCTTAAAATTATTAAAAATACCTAAATATTATAAATTTATTTTTCAATACTTTTTAATGTTTGAGTAATATTCTAAAATTTCAAATAATTCCTTATTTTCTATTTCTAAAATTTGGGATGTTATAATAATGGTATGACTCTGAGTGTATAGTAATCTGTAGAGATAACAACTGAGAATATACTAAACTAAAAGGTCCCATTCATGTCTTGGTTATTTATAGATACTACGATTTCAGTTCATTTCACTTTTTCACGGCACGGACATTACTAAACTTCATTATGATGTGATATGTGAAATTCTAAAATTTGTCGTTTATTTTGAGATAGTGATGATCGTTTCGTTGACATTGAAGTTTCCTCAAGCATTCCTTTTATTACTGCCTTGGATCATTATTTTTTAGCTGATGAAATCATTGATCTAAACAAATATATGAAAAATGGAGTATTACCAAACACTAGATTGTTTTTAGTCACAACACTCAAGTGTGTCTAGAACACTCAGGTATTCTGAACACTTTGAGAAATATTCAGAAACACTTGAAACTTTCAAAGCAATTTTTAGAAACATAACATTTGGGTGTTAACAAGACACTCAAAAATTTTTTCGAGGCACTCTCAAAGATATTGATACTCTAGCGGGTGTTTTGTAAAAGTACTTTTCGACAAAATTTGAGCGTTTTTCAACATTCGATATTTTGAGAACACCTTTAGAGGTATCAATATTTCTACGAAATAATTGAAAAATGATATCTTAGAGATATTCAGGTGTTTTTGTGACACTTGAGTGTTTTCGTTGAAATCTCTCGTACTGAATACTCGGGTGTTCTTCATAAATTATTTAGAATACTTTCAGAGAGACTCAATATTTCAGCAAGTGTTTTAATAACACTCGATACTTTATAGAGTGATCATCAGTGTTTTTATAAAATACTCCAGTGTCTTTGTAAAACGCAAGATTCAAAAAACTTAGAAACACTTTTAAGTACCCTTAAACCATATTTATACATTTTCTAACTTCAAGTATGTTTTAGTTATCATCAAAATATTGGAATTCTAAAGAGAGTTCCTTATTTGGTTCAAGAGGGGAGGAGAGGGAAGTTAATTATGAGTTGACAAATATACCCCCTATAATTGTTTTTGGATAATTTAAGCTTATAATTTTATTTTTATTTCTTTTTTTATCTTTTATAATATTTAGATCGAAATTATTATTTTCTAAATATTTGAATCTCAAAAACTTATTACCTAACATATATATAAGAAAAATATGATATTATTAATTAAATGTATGGCTTATTAATTTTTAACATTCTTTTTAAATGTTTAATCTATTCATGTAAAATTAGAAAATTGGTTAGAGAGAGAGAGAGAGAGAGAGAGAGAGAGAGAGAAAGACAGCACTCATTCTTGTTATATATGACACTAACGTTAAAGTAATAAAATTATTAGAACATATATATTAAAATATAATTTTATGAAGATAATGAAAATATTTAAAAATAGAAAAACAACCTTAAAGTTGTGTCTTGTCTTGTGTCTTGGGTGAAAAATGAATATGAAAATATAATTATTTTATGGTGAAAAAAACGTTGCATTTCACGAGTATGGACAGAAGCACTAAAGAAAAAAATGAAATAGTGAAAAAAAAAGCAAAAAACAAAAGCTTTAAACTTAAGATGATGGCCCTGGAATATGTTAAAGTTGTTATGGGTAACTTTGCAAAGTTTGAGAAAACTTTCTCCTTTAAAAAAGGGTTAAAGTATAAATTTATTTTTGAAGTTTTCGTTTATGAGCTATTTTGTCCAGAAAGTTTTCTTAAGTTTAAAATTGCCCCATAAGTTTCAAAATAGAGCAATATTGGGCCTTATACCGTAACGTTTGTAACATCCCATGTTTTAGGTAATTAACTAATTACAAACGAAATGAATTTTTGACGATTTAGATTATTTTAGTGGCTAAATTTAGGATCTTAGTAAATAAAGTATAGTCTTGAATGATAGCTAATTGATGTAAAATTGAGGCTAAAAAGGACTAGATACCTTAAAGCTCATGGTTGGAATTTATGATTGGGATTTCCTTGATCATTAATGAGAAATAAGGGGTTTTGAGGTAGCAAATGGTATTATTTTTTAATAATTCTTTTTACATTAGAAAGCTAACATTCTAAGCTTTCTAAATAGTCCAAGTTATAAATTTTGGAGACTTGTAGAGTCAGTTATGCGATTTTGAATTTGACACCTTCATTCCAGACTAAAGTGTTGGGCAATATTAGGACTTGTCATTTTTGATAGGCAAATGATATTATTTTTTATTCATTTCTTTTTCATTGGAAAGTAGACACCATAAGCTTTCCATATAGTCATGGATAATGATTTTTGAAGGTTTATAGCATTAGTTATAAATTTTTGAAGTTGGCCAATGTTGTTGTCACTGGCACTTCGCCATGGGAACCAGACGAGAGCCATAGTGAAGCCCAAAATTGGGAGTTCTCTGTGGGAGGCCACAACGAGGCCCATGACAAAGGCCCCAAAAATACAATTAAAAGAGGCCGAATTAGATTAGAATTTTGAGGGTTTTGAGATGTGGTGTGCGGTGAGGCCAAAGAAGGAGGATTCCTGCTCTGCTAAGCAAGCAAATTGAGGTCCTTAAGCTTGTTTTAAAGTCTCCTAACCCTAGGTAATGATCCTCTTACTTTCCTCTTCATTTTCCTTCTCTTTTCCTTGTGGTTCATGGTGATAATTTGGGGTTTGATTGGGGATCTGAAAATCTGACTTATGGGTCTATTTTGGTTGTTTCTTAAATTCCTTTTAAACCTTTCTAACCTATGTTCATGATATATGGTGGTCAAGAAGCATGAAAACCTTGATTTAAGCAATTTCGAGTTGTTTTTTGCTTATGGTTCTGAAGGGACCCAAAATTTGGCTCACATTTCTCTTGCTCTTTGCTTTCAATAAACCTATTTCAACCTAATGATATGGTAAAATTTTATGGGTGCTCAAATTTCTACTTGGAATTATTTTTGGCAAGTTGAAGTTTGAAATTCTTGTACGTATTCCCATGTTTTCAAAAATCTTGTTGAAGAAAGGGGCGTTTAATGTTTCAATAAGCTTCTTGATAATGTTTATTGAATACTAAATGTTGAAATTGATTGGGTCTCGCCCCAATGAAAGTTTAGTTCATCAAAGTTGCAAAATCTTGAAGTTTGAGGTGTTTTCTTGAAAGGAATCGCTATTAAATGGTTTTGATGGTTTTCAAAGAGTTATGGCCGTTGGATAGGAAGTTTCTAAGGTTCTTAAACCTTGAATTTCCAATTGATCCAAGTTCTTGATTTTGTATTGTTTTGGGGATTGATCTTAAAAAAGGAGACTTTAAATGATAATGTTGGTTGGGATAGCTTGGAAAGGATATTAGGATGTTTTGGATTGGCTGATGGTATTGGGGTGTCTCATTAATGGTAATGTTGGGTTATGGCACAATTAGTGCAAGTGACCTAGTGATACTCCTTGTCGTGAGGCTCTCAAATAATTCTAGAATTAAGGCACTATAGTATAGTAGTTCAACCTAGGTCGATCTCTTGAGGAGCTGAGAAACTCTAAAGTTCGATTAATTGAGTGCTCTTAACAAGAAGAACATATTTCTTGCAAAAATTGTCTAGGATTTTCATTATGGCTGAGTAAACTATTTGTGAATTTCCAGAGTAAATGAATTAAGTAGGCAGTGAGATATGAAGAAGAGAAATCACAATTGAATTATCTTCCCTAAGAGTTTTGCCTAGCCTTCATTGTCTTTCTATTATTCAGAGTAAACCGAAGAGAAGAAACTGATTTCTATTTAGAGATTAATCGGACTTATATGCATTTAGAACTCCTAGATGAATATCGAACAATACTCATTGTTAATCAATCAACTCACTCACAAAGTTCGACTCAAACAAGCCAAATATCGTTACTGAATTTACTTTGTATCAAAGAGCATTAGACACCTAAAAGCACATCAATCCATAGTCCTGACTAAACAACCACAAAGAAATACAAAATCAGAAGAAGATTAAAATCCACAAGTTCTAAAAACAGAGACAATGTGAAGAGCTCACCGAACTTCTCTCGAGTGTGTGTGCGTGTAGCGTGCCCTTGGGTCCGCTCTTCAAGAAAATAAGAACCAAGGGGATAGTGGAAGCTAACCCCCGGGTGTCGTTCACTTGAGGAGCCTAAACGCAAAAGATTACCTAACAGCTAATATGCAAACTAACAAAAGCGGGTAAAAAGTATTGTATTTTGGTTTTGACTTAGAAAAGTTGCAAAAGGTATGATATGTTCAAAAGTAAAATAAAATAAGATAAAAATGAGATTTGGAGGGGGATGATGATGGAATCATTCTTGATGAATGGAAACCTTGGGATTCATTGCTTCTAAAGGTTTTTAGGGAGTTTTGTTGATTTTCGAAAGACCCCTAAAGGAACCCCTCTAGGCTAGGCTTAGGTTAACTTAATTAATGCCGGAACCCCACACATTATTTAATTTAACCTAAGTTGATTAAGTTCAAAATCAATATGAATTTGCTAATCGTAAGGGGCTCCTAATCCAACAACCGGGACCCCGAATTGCCACTTAATTAATCCTAGAGTTTAGTCGATTATTGGAACCCCAAATAATAAATCAAGACTCTAGGATTGAAGTCCAATGCCACTCATGCAATTTGACAAATTCAAGAACTAACCAATCATGTAAGACTTTAAATCCACAATTTGGGCCACCCCACAATTGCACTTGATTTCTCAATTAACCCTAACTCATTGATGGCCACCCAAACAAAGATTAAGGTTGAAAAGAGTGATTACCCAATGTCTAAACACAATTAATCAATTCGTATACCATCTCCCTCAAGCAAACAACATGACACTCTTAATCCACTAACCAAGCCACCTTGCATTAGCACATGATTTTCACAAAGAGAATAATAAAACTATGAACCCATAAATTTCATTAAACTCAAAGTTAATAAATAGCAATGTCAAGTATTTAAACAAGAAGGAAATAACATAAACATAGTTTCTAACCCCATTACAATATACAAAGTTCAAGCACACAACCAAGTGTCACAAATATACTCCTAGAACCCTAGAAAAGCATAAATACAACAAGAGGAAGAAGGATTAGAACTAAAACTCCCATATTCAAGCTTCAAGCTCATCCCTTGGCTCCCATCACCAAGAATGGTGGAGCCTAGCTGCTGTCCTCCAAGAAAAAAACACCAACAAGGAGTGGAGGTTGAGGAATCATGGAGGATTTGAAGGAAGAAGGTGGAAGATGGAAGATGGAGATGAGAGGAAAATGAGAGGCTAGGGTTTGGGACTCCAAAATCTGCCCTAATGGGGTGTGTATTTCGTGTTTTAAGTCCCCTAAGTCGGGTCAAGTAAGTGGGTATTGGGTTGGATCCGGTTTGGGCCCAAAATTCGCGAACTGAAATTTCTGCAGAACGCACTTCGCCGTCATCTCGCCGCGGCGAAGCCACGGCGAGGTGATGTTGCTTCTGGAGCTCTGGGGTCCTTCTCGCCGTGGCGAAGCCACGGCGAGCTCATGTCTTCTCTGCCAAAATTGGGACGTTCTCGCCGTCTGTCTCGCCGCGGCGAGGTGTCTTCAGTTCTGCCTCTTTGTTTGGCCTTTTTCTTCATCCCGGGTCCGATCTTTTGGTCCTGAACAACCCTACAAGTGGAAACAAGACTAAACAAGAATCAAATAGCCCTATAAATTAATCAATGTAATTAATCTACAATTATGGCTAATTAATCCTAATTTTATACTCATTTCACTTGAGAGTTTAAGATATTCAATTAAGCGTTATTGGACCAAACTTGCATCTTAATCATCTTAATTGCCTCAAATTAGGCATGTAAAAGCATTACAAATCGGAGATTTGTCACAATGTTTAATCCTAATCTAATACATTAATCGAATTTACTCCCTTGAAGATTGATTACTCAGGCGCTGGCTCATCTCTCAGAGAAGAAGAAAAATCTAGCTACTCATGGATCTGGAATAAACTTCAACAAGTTGTGTGATTAGCTTCTTCATTGTAGCAACAAAGTGGAAGAAATAGAAAAGTTCTGGAGTGAGAGAGAGAAGAACTAAAAATGGGAATAGAAAATAGGAGTGATAGATTGTCACTACTCTTAGCCTCCTCACACAATAAATCACTCTCCTCTCCCAAAAGTTCCCGCGAGAATGAAGCCAAATTCAATGTATCATCTTTCCCTTCAATTCCACGTTTCAAGCATTTGTGGCCCAAAAAAAATCCAGCTGGCTCCCAAACTCTTTTCTCATCTTAATGTTCCTCACGTGACTTCTATATAATTCTTGCATTGTCTCCAATTTGCCCCTGCATTCATCACAATTATACAGCATCACATGTTCCTCAATTAATCACAAATGATATGATTTTATACCATAAAGTATTCTAAACAATAATTAAATCCCATACAAAATTTTGCAATTAAATGTAGTTATCACCTAGAAGTATGATTAAGGATAAATTATCAGTCGATGTTTATACGAGTGGGATGATGGTGTGGTCAGTTCCATTGGTCATTGTTGGGAATTCTATGGTCCAATTAGAGTGAAGGCTCGATCATATATAGCTTTGTGGATTGAGTCTTTGATGTTGGGTTATTTGAATAACTTTGCCATACATGTTAGGTTTATTGATTTAGTGTACTTGTATTGTAGGTTATTGTAGAATCTGATATCTGGATCATTGAGCACCATAATCAGGGTAACGCTTTTGGTAACACTTTCTTGTGTCAAAGAGGTAACCACTTCCCTGCCTTCAATTTTAGTGTGATGAGTTGATAACTCTACTGCTAGTTGTGGTGTTGGACTTAGGCTAACAAGCCGTGTGTGTGAAATCAGTAAGATTTATTCTATTACCTTATTATATGAGAAAAAGTATATGCTTGAAATCTATTTGTTTGATAATTGCATATATGATGAGAATTTTCATATAAGCATGTTGTTAGATCTGTAAATGTACTGCTGATTCTGAAAAAGAACATGTTATATTGGATTACCAACCTGTGAAAGCAAGATAATTATATCTATATATATGTGGTTATTTAATTGATGTCTGGTTGGTATTGGTGCGTTGTATGAGATTGGTTTCATCCCCATCACGTGATGAGGTGCCCGATGGCCATTGAGTTACCTTTCAGGTTTATGTCTCGTAGGGACTTACCGATAGTGAAGTCTAGTTTTGTTAGGTTCTGTCAAGCCATGAAGTCTGGTTTCAGTAGCTCATGGTTGGATTTACCGACAGTGAAGTCTGGTTTGATTGGCTTCTATCAGCCGTGGAGTTTGGTTTCAGTAGCTCACGATTGGATGAGTTGTTTCACTTACGTGATGATGGTGAAGTCCAGTTTCGGTGGCTCCCGTTGGGCATGAGATTTGTGTTACCTTCTTCGAAGGACATTAAATGTGATGTATTAGTTTATAAATCCATGTACAAACTTGGCTGCATTATTCTTATTATTCATAAATGGTTTCATTCCCACATGTAATATGAGTTACGAATCTATGCAAAATTTGGCTGAATCATTAAGTGTAAATGGTTACACCTCATATGTGATATGAACGATGGTATTTATGTGTAAATGATTATAGTTGATTGCTTTTGGATTATATTATTGTATACCATTATTTGTAGATAGTACAGGAAGAATAAGTGTTACTGGGACTTTTATCTCACTTGGTTACTCTTTAGTTTCATGTGCAAGAATCGAGGGTAGACGTGAAGGGAAGGAGCTGGCAGATACTCATTAGTTTAGTGAGCATCTGTTAGGTATCGCTATAAGTATATTGCAACTTAGAGTAGGCATGCTTTATCTTTTGCTTCCGCATGAATTCTTTTGTGACTTTGGATAATTGTAGTCATTGTGCTATTTGCTGAGACTGGTTAATTTCAACAATTATGGTCGGAGGCCTCTAGGATTATTTATATACATATGTGCATGTATGTTGGTAGCCCCGATGGGGCGAGCGCTTGTTATGATGGGGTGTTGTGAATGGATTTTTGTCAGCGTGTTTTGACCTTATTTTCATTGGTCATGAATATTTTGGAAGTTGATGCATGATTTATATTGATCTTGCATAGGTTTGGTTTGAATGTTTTTGAAAGTTAACTTTCAGAATAAATTGGTTCTTGTTATGGTTTCATAAGATCTTGTAGATTATGAATGTTTTGAGAAATTGTGATTTTTAAATTTACCAATGTTGAGATGGTTGAACCTATGGGCTACAAAATTTCAAAGAAAGGCAAATTTGGGTTTTATAACTTGACTTTTAATTACCATATTGATGATCTTTTTCTAACATGGTAAACTTGGATTTTAAGTGACATCTCATATAACTATGTCAGTAGGTTATTTCATTCTAACATAGTTATCGTGCTTGGTTTTGAAAGACTTAGTTAGATCTTTCATAACTATTTTAGTAGGATAGTCCCTTCTAACATAGTTGTCTAGTTATTTTTGAATAATTTGAATGATTCTTTCGTAACTATATTAGTGAGGAGAATCCTTTCCTAATCATTTCCTAACATAGTTACCTAATTGGTTTCAAAAATGGTTTTAGTTTAATATTTGTAACTATGTTGGTAAGGAAAACCCTCTTCTCAAATAGTTTTGGTTGTAAAGCTTGGTTTCAAATTGGATTATTATTAAGGATTTTACAATGTTGATGGTTAAAAATTGACATTGACTGTTAATATTTTAACAATAAAAGATATAATTGCTCCATTTTAATATTTGCAAGAAAACATTGCTCCCAAAATTTTTTTGGAGAAATGTTACTCCTTAACGAAGACATCGAGGACATATTTGCACCTTAAACCCTTCAAAAAAATCCCAAATTGGAGGGTAAGAGAAAATTTTCTCACCCTTCCAAAAATATTTCTCACAACTCATTTCCCTCTTTTTCTTAGGTCAAGGTTAATGTTGTGAATTATTAATGTAAAATAGAAAATTGTTATTTTTTAATAGCAAATATTGTTATGATAAAGTTAAAAATTCCTATTTTTAACTTGTCTATACTAGCATCAATTACTAGGGCATCGTGTCATTTGTTAAAATATAGAAACCTTAGATTTTTCCTTTGAGATTGACTTGAGAATTCCCAAATTTAAGAGTTTTATTTCTCACTTTTCAATTCTAGAGGTATTTTTCTGGATCCTTCTTGTATAATATTTATTATTGTCCAAGTTTTCTCTTTATTCTTTTATTCAAAATATAAATCGTTTTCAATCATCTTATCAAAGTATGAAATTGGTTTTGTCATTAAAAATAATCTTAATATTAAAGAAAATTTCATTTTCCCTCATTAATTATATGTATTTAAAAGAAAATTATTTATGAAAGAAAACATTAAATACTACAAAAATTTATGTAAAGTAACATACAATGTTGTATTGAAAAAACATCAAAAATTGAAGAAGTGTTATAAAAATAAAAGAAAAGAAGAGAGATGGAGAGAAGAAGAGAAAATATAACAAGAAGAAAGAAAATATGAGATGATGAAACTATCAATTTCACTTGTGATTCAATGGTACAAATGTCTTATACATGACCTCTATTTATAGGCCCTAAGTCATTGAAGACCATGCATGTGGTTACAAGAGAATAATTGTGAAGTTATGGCATTTACCATTACAAACTCCCTACAAGCCATTCATTGGAAGGTTACCAAGTTAAGGGAATTTAGAGAGAAGAAAATCTTAGGAGGAAATGTAAGAGGATGAGGTTATGGACATTCATTAAATTATAATTTTATAACAATCCCCATTGAATGTCTATATGATTGTACCTCATTAAAACCTTACTAGGAAAAACCCATTGACAAAAACCTTATGAAGGATAAAGAGTATACATGTACAGTATTTATTGAAGCTACCTCGTTAAAAACCTTACATGGAAAACTCAATGGGACAAAGCCTAGGTTATGGAGAAAGGAATGCAGCATGACAATTTCTCCCCGTGATGACAGCATCACTTTATCTCTTTGAGTCTGCGCATTCCAATACTATACATTAATTTCCCAAATGTTCTTGTAGGAAGTGTTTTGGTAAACATATCTTCAAGGTTGTCACATGATACACTAATTTCTCAAATGTTCTTGTTGGAAGTGTCTTGGTAAACATACCTGCAAGGTTGTCACATGAGCGAATTTGTTGAACATCTATATAACCACTCTTTACAAGATCATGAGCGAGAAAGAATTTTGGAGAAACATGTTTTGTTCTATCTCCTTTGATATATCCTTCCTTTAGCTAGCTATGCAAGCTGTATTATCTTCATATATTACTGTCGGAACCTTTTGTGCAAAAATCAAAGCACACATTGATTCAATATGTTGACTCATTGACCTTAACTACACACACTCACGACTTGCCTCATGAGCTGCAATTATTTCTGCATGATTTGATGATGTAGCTGACAAAGTTTGTCGAGTGCCATGAAATAGTTGTACCTCCACAAGTAAACAAATATCTTGTTTGTGATATACCGTTATGTGGATATGATAAAATCCCTACATCTGCATAACCAACTCATTGTGGTCCAGATTCATTAGAATAAAATAATCCCATATCGCTTGTCCCTTGATGATATCGAACTATATGTTAATTCTATTCCAATGCCTTCTTGTTGGACAAAAACTAAATCTTACAGATAAATTTACAGTAAATGCAATATCAGGACGTGTTGAATTATCAAGATACATTAGTGTTAGAATCTTAAGTTTTGATGAAGACTGACCCTATAGATAGCATAAGTAAATAGAATGCAAGTTACCTTTGAATTTAATGAGTAAAATCTGTTAGGTAACAAATCTCTATCGCTAGAGCTAGAACCTATCGATAATAAGAACAATAGCAAATAAAGACTTAGAAATAACAAAGTTAATATCTATCGCTAAGTCATTCACTATCGCTAAAGAAATATCCTATCGTTAGAAGTTCATTGAGAACATTGATAAATGAAAGAAAGAACAACTAGCAGAAATATAAACCAAGTCCTTGAGCTAATAAAATCAGCTAGCTATAATAGATTGAGCTATCGATAACAGAATACCTCAGACAATAAACATTCTGATAGCTAGTGCCTGAGCAAATGAGTTAACTAACGATAACATAGTTGCTAGCGCTAACAGTTTTATCTATCGATAGTAGGATACCTGGAATTACTTTTGAATATCCATATAACAGTATCCTTAAGCAAATGAGCAATCAACTAGCGATAATGGAATTAGCTATCGATAGAGAATGCTTTGAAAATACTTTAGCTGATATATTGTCTCTATCTCTATGAGCTAATGAAATACCCTATCGATAATATCCACTGCATGAGTATTTGTTTCAGCTAACATCTTAAGTGCAGGACTCACACTGTCAAGATAGCGATAGCCAAGAGAGCTAGCGCTAATGAAAAAGCTGACATGAAAGTACAGTGGCAGGTAGCAGCAGGATAACGTTACTCACAGTCTCTGTCTATCTTATCTTATCCTCTGCAAAATCAGTTGAAAGAAAAGGTGCTAACGGCTAGTTCTCCAAGTCTCCAACGGATAGAAAAGGATTCCACCATATATAAAGACTTGAAGACATCTGAATAAGTAAGCGAGCGCACACACGACGCATCTACATGAAAAAGTGATACGAGATGAAAAGAGGCTCTGCCCAGAGTAATAGATATATCTCAGTGAGCCCAGAAATGATGAATCAATTGAGTTAGAATTATAGTTTCATCATATATTCATTTGTACTTAAGTGTTTATCACAATCAGTTCATTAAGTGAACATATTTATTGAAATCCTCTACTGTTTGAGGTTGTTATGTAAAGCTTGGTGCTTTAGAACAGGGATATTACCTTACAGGTAGTAAGGGGGAGTGTTTAGAGGGATTCTAAAACTCTGTAAAGGTTGGCAGGTGAACCTGTGTTTGTAAAACCTGTGGTAGGCTTCTCTTGTGCCCAGTTTAAACAAGAGGGTAGTGGAAATCTCAGGTGGAGCCTAAGGATTGGATGTAGGTCTGGGTTGACCGAACCAGGATAAACTCTGTGTGCATTATTTCTTCCCTTAACTCTCTTAGTTTCCAGCATACCAAAGTTATTTACTCTTCAGTGCATTTCATGTTTTGAAATACTATCTGTGATAAACCTAAAAAGATTTCAAAGATTAACATCGCTTGTGTTTTGTGTAAAGAATTTAAAGGTTTTTATTCTATCACCCAATTCACCCCCCCTCTTGGGTGACAGCCAGCACTAACAATTAGTGCACATATAGCATTAAGATATGGTACTTCTTGACCAAGAAGTCTTTCCTTTTCCCATTAAGGACGAAAAGGATCATTTTCCTTATCAAATGATCTTACGACCATTGGAGTAATCAATGCATATAAAATCACTTTAATATTTTCTCAATATAAGTTGATTGATGAAAAATGATTCCATTTGTGACGTGCTCAATTTGTAATCCAACACAAATCTTTGTTCTCTCAAGATCCTTCATTTCAAATTCTCTCTTTTTAAACAATCAATTGCTTTTAGAAGATCTTCAGGAGTTCTAATTATATTTAAATCATTCACATACACAGCAATTATGATAAACTCTGATGCATTCCTTTTTATAAAAACACATGGGAAAATTAGATCATTTTTATAACCTTTTTTCAACAAATATTAACTAAGAGGTTATACTACATTCTTCTAGATTGTTTCAATCCATATAAGGATTTATACAAGCGAATTGCATAATTTTCACGAGAATTTTTATATGCTTCTGGCAAGTTAAATCCTGTAGGGATTTTCATGTAAATTTTAGTATCTAAAGAGCTGTATAAATAAGCTATGACAACATCGATTAGACGCATATCAAGTTTATTGCTTACTTCCAAACTATTTAAATATCTTAAAGTGATCGCATCCTCCACAGTAGAATATGTCTCTTCATAATCAATGCCAAGCTTTTGTGAAAATCCGTGTGCTACAAATTGTGCTTTGTATCTAACAATTTCATTTTTCTCATTTTGTTTTCACACAAATACCCATCTATATCAAACTTGCTGTATACCATTTGGTATTTGGATGACAGGTCCAAAAACTTCTCGTTTTGAGAGTGAATTTAACTCTATTTGAATTGTGTCTTTCCATTTTGGAAAATCACTTCTATGTCTACATTCTTCAATAGGCCTAGGTTCAAGATCCTCACTCTGATTAATTATTTCAACAGCAATATTGTATGAAAATACGTCGTCGACAACTATATTTTCTTGGTTTCATTTTTTCTGTTGTAACATAATTTATTGAGATCTCTTCATAATTTTTAGGTACTTGAACCTCTTCTGGAGTCTTTTGATTAATTATGTATTGGGTTTCACCTATAAGACCAGCCTCTTCAACTTGACCATCTTGATTATTTGCTCCCTTTTTCTTTCTAAGATTCTTATATTTGGAACCAATTAGTCTGCCATGCTTTAGGCGAGGCTTAGTTTCATTTGTAACTTTTGGTTGTCCTTCAAGGACATCAATTCTAATTGGAGCATTTTCAGCTGGAATGTGAAATTTGGTAATTCTCTTAAGGTCAGTAAATGCATCTGGCAGTTGATTAGCAAGATTTTGCAAAAGAATTATTTTCTGAACTTCAAGTTCACATTTTTGTGTACGAGAATCTAGATGAGATATTGATAATGTTGAAGATGACAAGAAATACACAATATGGGCGGTGAATTGGGTATTTCAACTTTTTCAAAAGTAAATCAAGAACAAATAACACATGAGTTAATCTGGATAGTTTACTGCAGCAGAGTCTGATAAAATATTCCCTCCATCCCTTATTATAAGAGCTTAAAAGAAAAAAAACTCACATAGTAAGAAAGTGGTTGAGAGAGATAAATATGTATGAAATAAATTTATTTTCCCAAGTTTGCCCTTATTTATGAGGTGTATAAGAGAGAGGAATATAGAATAATAATGACAGGAATTAGCATGAAATATTTAGAAATAATGAGGGGTAAAATGGGAAAAAAGTCATTAAATATTATGTCAACCATATGCAAACTCTTATAATAAGGGACAAAATCATTCAAATTTTGGGCTTTTATAATAAGGGACAGAGGGAGTAATAAAAATAATGGTATTCAAAATTATTCAATCTCCACTATTCATTAGTCAATCAAATGGTGGTGATAGAATGAGGAGGGATGAGGGGAAAAAAGATAAGAAGAAAATCCTATATATATATATATATATAAACGTGCTTGTAGAGAATTTGATTTGATTATATCTTCACAATTGACAGAGATTAACTTTCTTTTACTTTAAAAACAAAAAATAACTTTCTTTTATTTTAAATTATTAAGATAATTTTAAATTTCACTATTTTTTACGCAACTTTAGAACATAATAGATTCAAACAATGAATTTGCCACCTGCGAACAATTTCGTTTCAAACAATTTGATAAATAGTGAAATAATAATTATGGAATAAGTATCATTCTCATTCATTGAAAGTGATGTGAAGGCACACGCATATTAATCTAGAGAGCTTCCCGCGTGGTCTCTAATGTAATTTCATATGTATTTATTTTGGTGTTCAAATCTTAATTTAAAAAATAACAAAATCTCACAAAATTTTCAAAAACTTCAATTATGACTAAAAAGTGAAGGATTGCTATAACTCCTTAAGAAAATTAAAGGAAACATGTTTACGCATCCTGCGCTTGATCTCAATGTATATAAAGAGAAGAATTATACAAACAAACAAAAAAAACTTCACTTACTCAAAATAAATTATTCTATTGGCATTTGGAATCGGCACAATGGACACATATGACTTGTTTTAAACCATTCTACTATACAATTATTGTGAAATATATGTTCACATGGTGTAATTGCCAAAAGACCATCCTCATTATCAAACTTTTCCAAACAAATGGTGCAATCCTCTGCTTTTACTTTGTCATCAGACACTTTAATTTTTTTCAGCAACGTCATAGCCTCTCTTGATGCTGGAACTATGTTCAATTGCTGTAATTGCTGTACAGATTGTTCTATGGCTTGTTCTATGGCTAAGTTAATATCATCATCAACTTCTATTATCTCTTCGACGTGAAAGTAATGACCAGGAAGTATAATTCGAATCTTAAAGCTTAAAGGTATTAAATGATGCTGATCAGGGTGACGATGAAGATGGGTTTCAGAAGTAGCATCTTCAAACGTTCTTTGAGCTTTAGACGCAAATGAAGACGACAACGATTGAAAATTTATTTCGGGGATTAAAGTGAAGAAGAAAGTTGTTTCTCGAAGAAATCTAGGAACATCTTGGAGTAACTCTTCACAAGAGATAATAAAAGGGGGTTCAAATAACTGAATGTGGCCTACTTCTTCACGTTGTCTAGTAGTAGGTGAAGTCATATAAAAAATTAACCGAAATTCGATTTCAAAACTATCTTCAGTCAAATTTTCTGACACCGAAAGATTGGAAGATGCCATAACTTTCTTTACTCTCAAGTTTCAACGTTGAACAACGTATAACAGTAATATGCTGTGATCAGGCTTATATAAATTTTCTCTAAGAAGATTTATCCATACGAATATATAGATTAATTAAACTGATAATTAAAAAATCAGATAAAGATAAAGATACAGTATCCATAATAATTATATTATACAACCACCTCAAATTAAAGTTTTCAATAACGTGTAATACTTTGAACATAAAAATATTTCAGAAATTATCAAATCAAACATAGAAATCAAATTATTCTCTTGATAATTCTAATGTCAATTGAATTGAATTAGATTTTTTTAATAAACTATTTGTCAAATCTAGATTAACCTAATATTAAAACAAATATAGTATCAATTAAGTAAATTAACATTATTCAAATAGAACTTTGTGACATCTTAGATTGTATTTTGATCTGATATTTTTCTATGTTCTTGAATAAACTTTTTTATGAATTATATATTGTAAATTACAGATAGTAAATTAATCCGAATTTTCTTAAGATTTTTCTTTTTAAGTTTGAAAGTTTTTATTTGGCTTATTTTTTAAGTTTAAAAGTTTAATGAGTTATAATTTATTCTTAATTTAATGCTATTACTAATAAACATTTATATCCTTTATTTGGATAAAGCACTCCTTTTATTTTTCCTTCTCTTACACTGAAAAAAGTTCTGCAAGTTCCTAATCCTAATTGAGGAATACTCACGTGCACGATCAAATTTATGGTTCATAAACATTTAAAAAATCCTACACCTTGCATTTGGTTCTATCCTTATCAATGAAAAAATATTCTGCCATGGAGATTAACATTCAATTGAATCATAAAACTCAAATAAACTACATCCGTTCTAATTTATGATATTTTTTGAAAAGTTGAGGCACGGGTCAGAGCGTCTACCATGCAGCTTGGACTCTCATCAAATTCTTCTTAGACTGTGCTATTAGGATCAATTCATGAGGATGATTCAAATCCCACACACCAGATAACGACCTTGAAGTTGGAGAGGAGTGTTATCTCCATCTCGATACCCCTCACCTGTGCCCGGTCGCAAAAGCTCGCCAATTCCCCAAGGCCTCATTCATACATAATATGTCTATTCGGAAGGACCAAGTGAAGGTGTCTGTTACAAATGTCCCAAAGAATGAGAGAGGGACAGTTGTACCCTTTCCCAATAAGAAAGTCACCAAAATAGATGAGGCGATCGGGCCATTCATCTTATGGCTTAGACGACTTGTACACAAGACTTCACAAAAGGTGCAGGTTGATATGGTATGTACACTTAAGTTTTGAGATTGCTTGTTTTATACTCCCTCCGTCCCACAATATAAGGTCTTTTTAACCGAATTGCGGGTTCCCAAAAAATTAGTTAGAGTTAGTTCAAAACAATAAATGTGTAGGAAATGTACTATTTTGCCCTTATTTATGAATGAGTAAGAGATGGGGTAATTATGAAAAGAAGATGAAAGAGAATGTGTGGGAAAATTAATGCATAGGTAAAGTGGGAAAAAAAGCATTTATTACTCAAACAAAGTCAAATAGGACCTTATATTGTGGGACAAGACCATTCAAAAAAATGGACCTTATATTATGGGACGGAGGGAGTATATTACAGTTTGTTAGAATATAACATTGATTTTTTAATCGCCCGCAGATCTTTTCAGATAAATATCCTTCTCTCTAACTCCTGCGGGAGATGCAGCCGGCTTTGGACTATATATCCCTTAGGATGCCTCCAAGAGTAGTCAGTCCTCATCGTACATACAAATTTGGACTTGATAGTGATAACGATATCATGGAGTTTTTGAAGCTGGAGGAAATTGACCTCGGCTGGCTCGAATTAGCAACTATGTACTTCTATCCATTTATAATTTCAGTTATTCTATGATAGGTACTTCCACAAGCTGTGCAACCAATTAGGCAGGGGACAATACAGATTCTTCAGTCCATTGGCCTTGTTGAGGAGAGATGATTTCAACACCCCTGTGGAGAAAGAGAGTTATGATGACGACATGCAGGCTTATGTCATACATCAAATGTCTGTGAATCCCTCGAGTAAGTTTGATTATTATATTTTGCCAACTTTTCAATCATTTTGTCTATTTGTAAATGTTATGCTTTTGGTGAGGACATAATATTTTTAATGTCTTTCAATAAACACTGGGCATTAGCTGTCGTTTTCCCTAGAAAACATCGTCTTGTTTGGTTTGACTCATTGAGGCGTAATATAACCTCCTACCATAAAACTCTCTTATCAAGATAAGTAGTGTTAACATCTTTATTTAATATTGGGCCTAAATACATTATTTTCATGTATATATGCTAATTTTGGTTATATTCCAGGGGCATTTAGCAATGGCATTTTGTGGAAGGTACTGAGGAAGTGTATAAAGCCGTCGTGACACAAAGACCTAAAGTAAGTACTTTTGATTTAAATTCTTTCAATGTTAGTCAATTGAGATATTATTTACTTTGTTATTAATACTATTTCTTGTGATTTACAAAGGGCCCTAAGCAACCGATGAATAAGGAGTGTGGGTATTATGTCATGAAATATATGTATGACATTATTGAGAGTGAAGTACCAGATACTTCACACATGTATAAATTAAATTCTTATCTAACTTCTTATATGATTGATACAATCAATACATAAATATAAGATGTTTTATCTAACTTTGCATTGATCATAGCATCCATTATTGTTGCAGTTTTATGATGGATACGACTCATTTACAGATGAAGACCTAGATTCAATTCGTGAACGTATTGCTGATGAATTTTTCCTTTCATTTGTGGTTGATTAGAAAGTGATAATTGTTACAAAGTACTTAGTTGTGTAAACATAGAATTTTTGTTTGTGTGTATATATATCTGTATAGTTTGATTAATTATTTGTTTGTGATCTTTCTGTGACAAAGCAATTGCAATGTATACAGGTGGGGAAACCAAAGAAATTAAAACAGAGTTTTAAAATAAAAAACAAAACCACGTCACAAATTATATAATTTGTGACGTTGTTTGGAGAAACCACGTCACACACCACGTGCAGGAAACAATGTCACACATTATAAATTTGTGACATTATTTCTTGAATCACGTCACAAATTATATAATTTGTGACATGGTTTCTCTGCAATATTTTACCAAAATTTATCTTCTGTTTAAATATCCATGTCGCAGACAAATAAATTGAGACGTTAAAAGAGATAAACAACATCTCCTTTTTCATAATTTGTGACGTGGAAACTCTGATTTTCCACATCTGCTTTTTTGTGACGTTAAAAGTCCAAGTTTTTACGTCACTTGAATTAAAGTCCCAAAAAAAGTGACGTGAAAACCCTAAAATAACGGACGTGAAAACCTGTTTCTGCAGTAGTGTCTGATTCAGGAGGTGAAATTATGGCTCGCTAGACCCTGGGAAAATGTGCTCACCCATGTTCCAAGATCAGCCAACATAGTTGTAGATTTTCTAGCAAAGGGAGCTATAGGCACAATGTTCGGGTATGATCATATTGAGCACCCACTAAACGATCTGATTACTTTGATTCAGGAAGATTGTAATAGTCTCATTGTAACTCGTTGATCTTCCAGTTGACTTTACTTAGTGTATAAAACAAATGTTCCTAAAAAGGGTTTTGATCCAATTTTGTGTCGGAAGTTATCATGAGGTGCAATGTTATTTTAAAAGGTTTTTTAGCAGTAATATCACCTTAAAAGTTTCCAAAAAAGAGCATTTTTATCTCGGGCGGTGTTACATTGACCATTGTCGATGTTGAGATTGAACATTAATTAATCATATATATGCTGAGTTGATCACTTTAACAATGGACAAGAAGAAATCACAGCGAAAACAGAGATCAAATTCGTTAGAGTAAGAAAATGATTCAATTACTATATCCACATAACAAATTAAGAGATATTGTCGAGAACAATGCTGCAGCAAACCTTAAACCACGCACCATACATTAATGACGCCAAAATAGGCAGCCGCCTCTTTGATTTTCTCTTTACTTCATAAAATACTTTTCACTTCTATGGTTTTCCCCAATCATTTAAATATAATGCATTTTTAAGGTTTTTTATCTGATAATAATCTAACTTGAAAAAAAAAATGAAGTGATCACAGATAAGCATAACTAACGATCAAAGTTTAAGTTGAACAATATTTGGGGCGAATTTTCTACAATTTGGAAATTCTTAGGAAAATAATATTGCTTAATCAGAGCAAATTTTACCTTAACCCAAAACAAAAATGATATGGATGATATATTGACATGTCAACAACAATATGTTTTAGTTAACTAACGGTCAACCTTAATGTACATATATAATTGCGAGTAAGGAAGGGTAGAATCAAATCTCACATACTAGAATCAAGCTTTAGCTCGAGGTTGAAGATGAAGAACATGAATCAGAGATACATCTACAGAAAGGCACTTCATGAGTAGCCTGAGAATTGAGCTACGAAGCTTTATTGAACAACAGCCTAAAAAGAAAAATTCAGAAAAGAAGAGGGAGCTGAGAAAGGAGAATAAGAAGAGATTTTTCCATGTTTTGAGATGGCTTTCCTAGAGAATGTTAAACCCCTTAAAATGGGTTGTGAGTCAACTCAAGTATGAACACAAAGAAGACTCAGAGAGGGAAAAAGAAAGGACCCAATTGAATGTTGGGAGAGGATCCTCTCCTCTTCCCATTCTCTCCTCTACCCCAAATTTTTTTATTTTTAAAGTCAAATTTTTTTCTTTGTTTTTATCATTAGATTCTATGTAAAATTAGTGACATTTTAATATCTTATGGATAAAAAATAGTTTAGTTTTCAATTTTATATGATTTTTTAAAAGATTTAATACTTAAAAATCTGTATTTTTATTAAGTTAAAGTATTAAATCTTTAAAAAATCATATAAAATTGAAAACTGAACCATTTTTTGTTCATAAGATATCAAAATGTCATTAATTTTACGTAGAATCTAATGATAAAAACAAAGAAAAAAATTTGACCCCAAAAATAAAAAAATTTAGGGTAGAGAAGGGAAGATGAGAGAATGAGAAGAAGAGGGGATCCTCTCCCATGAATGTTAGTTGACCTAGATGACGGAAAGAGAAAATTCCGCTAATTTATGCTTTTATGAGGGCTTCCGGGAAATAATAAAAAAAAAATTAACAATTAGAGAATCTTAAATGCCCTAACCATCAATCCTTCATGCTCTGCTTCCCCTTCCTTCAATTCTTAACGACAGAGGAGGATTTGAAATTCGAAACTGAGGTAGCCGATGCCACATATATAGGCATGCCACGTATCTATATTTTGGTCAATAACTTTGACCGTTAGACTTGTTAGTGGTGGGTGGCTCAATTTCTTGTTTTTTAAACTTCCAAGGTGTATTTAACACCTCAAAAAAAATTTGTGCCCAGTGCCCATACGGAAAACTTTCGGAGCATTTTGACCATTTAACCCATAAGCAAATACAGTATCAATTAAGTAAATTGACATTATTTAAAAAACTTTGTTACATCTTTGCTCCTTTTTTGATCTGATATTTATCTTTGTTCTTAAATTAACTTTTTTATGAGTTATATATTGCTAATGCACAAAAAAATTGTAAATTAAAGATAATAAATTTTTTAAAAAAAATTAAGGAGGTGTTTGGTCATTAACTTGTCATGATATATTAATTAAATAACAAAATAATTCATAGTAGGGGTTACGTTCTTCAGATTTCTTTTTCAAGTTTAAAAGTTGGATGAGTTATAATTTATTCTTAATTTAATGTTATTACTAATGAAGAATTATTCTTCAGATCTCCTTTCGTTTTTCCTTCTCTTACACAGAAAGAACATAAGAAATATTCTTAAGCATGTAAATGATTAAATTTATATAATTGACTACTTCCCTAATCCTTATTGAGGAATACTCACGTACATGTTCAAATTTATGGTTCACTATAAATCATACGTAAACATTTAAGAATTCTGCACCTTTAGTAATCTTTGTTGCATTTTGTTCTACCCTTATCAATAAAAAAAATATTTCACCCAAGAGATTTACTTTCAATTGAATCACAAAACCCAAATTTGATACTGCATTATACTAAATATAAAATAACTTCATAAAAATGTAACAATAAAAGATCACTTTGCTACATTCATCTTTAACACTTCCTTCTGTCCTAATTATATGACATATTTAGAGAAATGAACTTGACCCTAAATATAATAACTCTTTCTAATTTTTCTCAATTTTTTCACAAATGAACCCTAATGATTCTCCTCAATAATAATCAAATAAGAGAGGAAATAGTGAGAATAAAGGGAGATGATTATGATGCTTTAGTGTAATTAACTTAACTAATAACCTTAATCTTATCAAATTAGGTAATTAATTGTTATATTTAGTACTGGAGAAAGTGAACCCCATCAATTCTAACTATATAATACATTAAAAAAAATCATATCTTTCAATGGATCGAGTTTGTATGTCATAATCCCAAACATTGTTTAGTGCCTCGTACCAAATATTTTAAAATATACTATATACTATGTCAATGTCAATGTCAATGTCAAGTTCCTATCCTAAAATAAGGCTACATATGTTTAAATTGTGTAAGAAATAAAATAACTATTTTCATTAAAATCAAAATATTTTCTCTAACAAAAGTGCATGTGTTGGTTGGCAGGATAACCAAGCAACAAGATGCAAGATTGGTTGAAGAAACGCATCCCACAACATGCTAGCATTTTGCAACTCAACTCGCCATTTTTGGATGGTTTTGTGTTTGGTTTGACTTATTTTCCTAAGATAAGTCCTTATTTTTCCCCAAAAGAGCTTAAATGGGGAAACTATTATTTTTATATGTTTGTTTTTACTTATAAAAATAAGTACTTATAGCTTATAAGTAGGAATAAGTAGAAAGAGAAAATTTCAACTTATGACTTATAAGTCAGTTATGGCAAAAAAAAAAAATCACTTATGAGTCATTTTTTTTTACAACTAATCTAAATATAAATCTCATTACACAATTTGACTTATAGAAAATAAGTCAATTATAAGTCTTTTTTTCACAGCTAATCTAAATATAAATCTCATTACACAAATACAATAAGTCTACACGCTCATGAGTTCATCCCATATTATCATTTTTACCCGCCAACATAAAGATAAACTTTAAACACCCTCCTTATTACTTCATTCACCCCAATATCACACACACACACACACACACACACACATATAATAAATAAACCTATTATATTACATAATATATGTTGTATACAATATATTTTAATATATATAAATATAATTACATACACATAATATTAATTAATATCGATTAATTAGTCTAATTAAAGTTGATAAATAGATTTTATATTTAAGACTGTTGAGAGTAATTAATAAAGCATAAATGCTCTATATGGGATATGTGTCATTAGATTTAAATTATGGAAAAAGTTTATCCTGCGATAATATCATATGGTTACAGTTATCTAACTAAATATCTTCACAATGGACATGAACTGATCTTATATTAAATTATATATTTTTCATTTTTTAACACAGCTTTCAAACCACATATATCCAAAATATATTTGAAATGAGAAACACTATCTTATTCTAGAAATATTATATCATCTCAACTTTATCCAATAAAAACATAACAATTTTTTCAATCCTAGTTGGCTCCTAAAAATTTTAATTTTATTTTGATTTCAAAAAACAAATAAACATATTAATTTTTTTTAAAAAAAGATGGGCTAATTTTTGTAAAAAAATTTAAGTTGTAGAATATGAGGATTTTTTATTAAATAATCATTTAAAAAATATTAATGTGGGTCCACTAATTTTAGAAGAGTTAATGGATAGTTTTGCATCCAAATAATGTATAGGGTATTAGACTAGCGAAAAGTACATTGGTCCTTATTGTTAACGAGTCAGCATGTTCGATCAAATTAATGGTTAACAATATACAAACAACAAATTAAATTGAGTAGTTTTACACATTAATATTATTATGATTATATATCCGATTGATTGAATTTAGAATTTAGGAGTCGTTTATTTATTAAACTTAAAATAAACGTTTTTTAACGAAAAAACTGGAATGAATTATTTGATTGATTTAGAAACACTTAAGAGATTTTATCAAAAAGGCCTTTAGAGATATGTATCTATTTTGATTCAAGGTAATTCAAACATAGAATATGCTGAGTTTGATGGTGATAAAACTAACAATATATAATTCTTAAAAAAAAGCTTTTAAAATTGCTATTTGTAAAACATGATGAGAATAATGCAAACAAAATCTTAATAACTCAAAGAATTACGTGGGCATTTGAAGCCGACACAATGGACACAAAGAACCTACTTTCAACCATTCCACAATACAACTACCATGAAAGATGTGCTCACAAGGCATTGCTAAAAGATCATCACCATGGTCAAAATCTTCTAAACAAATCGTACATCTTTCTGCTTTTATGTCTTCATCGAAGTCTTCAAGTTTTTTTAGCGATGCTATAGCTTCTTCCGACGCCGGAATAATGGACAACTCTTGCATCGATTGCTCTATAACTGAATAAATATCGTTGTCACCATCAACTTCTCCCGTTTCTTGATTTTCTCCGTGAGGATCGTTAATTTCATAAATATTCAAGTTTAAAGGTATCAAGCGATGATGATTATTAGTTTGGCGAGTAGCAGCATTTTCGAGAGCTCTTTGAGCTTGAGATGTGATATATGATACAAATGGTAATGAATCATCTTCAACCTCATCATAGCCTAAAAAGGTTGCGCGAATAAATCTTGGAACATCTCGGAGTAATTCTTCACAAGAAATTATCAAAGGAGGTTCAAGTGTATCAGCACTTATTTCTCGATAACCTCCCCTATCACGTAAAACATCGAACCTAGTAATAGTACATCTAATCTTAAACTTATCTTCAGCCAAATTTTCTAATCCTGAAGGATGAGGAGATGCCATAACTGAACTATGAATTCACCTCTTTACTTTGTTGTGAATGATCAAGGATATATGAGTTATTTCTATATTTATAAGATTTTATTAGGTGATAATCATGAAATTAGATAATGATAGAGATAACGATAAAAAAAAAATAACATCTGAATTCATCCGAAGTACTTAATCAGATTTAGATTTAAATTTAAATTTGGGTTTGCACAAATCCTGAATCAGATTTAGATGCCTTGTTAATGATTTAGAAATTCGCTGACTTTATTTTTTTAAAAAAAAATTAATGATTTTACTTGATGATTTTTCGATATTATGATATCTTAAAGTATATATCCACATTCATTAAATAAAATCATGATATCAAAAAATAATTAAATAAAACCATTAAATTTAAATAAAACAATCAAATATATTTCAATATAAGGATATATAGGTAAAATAAACTAATTTGCATATCCCAAATATAAAAAAAATCAAATATATTTCAATATAAGGACATATAGGTAAAATCAACTTTCTATCAAAAACTAAAGGTAAAATCAACTAATTTGCATATCCCAAATAAGACCTCTTGACCTAATTAGCTAGGGATTTGCTTACTGTGCTGTCATAATTTAGATTTGGGTATGTTAGAAGAATTTCAATGGGATTTTTCCATAATGATAATATATGTATAATAATTATTAAATTTAAAATTCTTCCATCTCAAACTTTTAAAGAAAATATAATACTTTATAATTAAAAATCTTTTAAAAATGATCTTGATGAAAAATAAAATAAAAGTATTCTCTCGATAATTTTATTGTCAACTGAATTTTGATTGTTTTAATAAAAGTTTGAGGATTGACGCCGCATATTTAAACAAAATCATTATTGTATTGATTCAACGAATTAACAATTAAACATTATTTAGAAAAAGTAGTTTTCCGACTTATCAAAAAAACATTATTTAAAAAAAGTGTTGGCAAAAAACATGTTTAAAATTAATGACTTTATTGCAATATTTTCAAATTCTTGATTGGGTAAGGCTGCATCTAAGTATAATCTAAGTATCTTCTAATTGGAGGCAATCCTACTTAATCTAGAGATGTGATACGAGATGTAAATAAAGATGAAGATAAGATATGTGAAACAGATATATAATATTTTCATCTCAAACATTTAAAGAAAATGTAACAATACTTTGAACAGAAAAATATTTTTTAAAAAAATTTATCATGATTTAAAAAAGAAATGAATATTTCTCTTGATATTTTTATAATGTCAATTGAATTTTTATCATTTTTAAAAAATCTTAGGAAAATCTTAATTGACGCCTTATTAAATAATTTAATTTCCCCTTCTATTCTTGATATTTTTATAATGCCAATTGAATTTTGATCACATAATTAATTTCCCCTTCTATTTTTCATAGAAATTAGTGCTTTGAATTTATTTTTCCTTCACCAGTGCTTGTGTCGATTCAAAGCGTTATGTTTTAAAATTACCCACGATCAACTAATACATTCTCTTCGAAAACTAGAATCTTCACATTTTCATTGTAAAGCAATTATAAACTGTTCCGTGTAATCTACATTTCCATATATGATTGAGAAGAATTTTGCCTGAAATATTCTTTCTTCATGAATATAAATGCGTTGGGGAAATTTATGAAATATGATTTTTCTGTATCTTTTTGTTGGAAAAAAATTACATGCTAAGTTTTACCGTAGAGGCTTATTACGAGCCCGTTTGATTCATAGAAAATATTCTGACGGAATGGAAACATAAAAATGATCAACATGTTTGATACGTATAGGAATGGAAATGATAGGAATGGAATGGAAAATTTTATATTTGGTAGGTAAAAAATAGTAGTAAAATAATTCATAAATATATGCAAATGATCATATTGCCCTTAATAAGTATTTCTTAATTAAACTCACTAATATAAAATCTAAATTATTCTAAAATTCAATAATCATAAAAATAAAAATGAATTAACTAATTATAATTTCAATAAATGTTAAATGTTAATAAAAAATTTATAATATATATAAAGAAATAAAAATATTTCTTGTAACAATAAGAATTACATAGATTTCAATTCAAAAAAATGCCGATATCAAATGATTAAAACATAACTTCATAATATTTAAAAATAACATTAAGATAACCTTAATCTAGATATTGAAGATACTTGCAATTATATCTAACAAATTAATTTATCATTAAGTGAAATAAATAATTAAATTAAACCATAATTGTGAGAATTTTGTGGGTTGCAAGTAAACAAGTGTATCCAAAGATTTCTCACTCATATTTCGTGGAAGCTTCAATTACTTCAATTTATCAAAAAAAAAATATCTCCTATATTTTCTATTTTTCATAGATAAATTCTATTGTTCAAATTTTTAAACTCACATCTCAAGTCTCATCCACTTCACATATTTTAAATAATTACAATAAATAAATATAAATATTAAATATAAATATAAAAAAATACAAATTTGTATACACATAACATTTTATATTAACACATTGAAATTCAAATTTGGTTTCGAAAATCCTTTATAACTTCAAAATTGATTTTGAAACTCAGTTTCACGGCAAATGAGTGTCAAGTCCGAATTACTAAAGCCGAATGCCTTATCATCTCAATCCTACCAAATAAATGAGGAGCAACATGTTTTAACCATTTCTTCATTATAAAGTCTCATAAAATATCTTAGAATGAGGAACAAATAGAAAGGTGAGGCCTAATGTAAAATTCATACAATAGAAGAAAGTTCTAAAATAAAGCCACTAATTTAAAACAAAGTTAAGGGGTCTCCTGATTCGATAGCCGTGCCACCGATGAGTGCCAAAACACTTTACAAGAATATGTCCTAATATTGTTGGTGATAGTGCCTAAACTGTCATATATTTTTCTAATTGATGATTTCTAGTACTATTCATATCTTTTCACATCAACACCTATAAATAACAAAAAAATATAGTTTGAGTTGTGTCTGATGACGCTATCATTAGGAGATATAATCCAACCCCTAGTAAATTTGGAAGTGGGACTTTCTAGCATTAAACAAACACTTCCTACATGAAGTAGGGTCATAGAACAATATAAAGATGACCTGTAACTCTGAAGAAGAAAGATGATAATAGGTTTGGGATAGAGCTCAGTGTCACCTAACCGTGGTCTCTCTGACCACTTCTTTTTGCTAACCTCATTGTACATTGCCTTTAGAAACATGTGACCGTTGATGAATCATAATGATAATTAAATATGGCTCAATAGCAATTAAAATGGCAGTTATAAAACCAGAATCAATGATAACTTAATGTATTATGACTTTTAAATGTCATTAAAACCCATTAGTTAAAACATGTTAAAGCTCTAATATGGCCAGTTCAAACACTCTTCTAACCATCCTTTTTACTACTAAAGCTTACATTTTATTTAAATTAAATGGAAGGGAAGTTATGAACCCCAGTTGGTTTTTTGGATACATGATAATAGAATTAAATAAAAGCGCCACCGAATTGATAGAATCAAATATATATACCTATGCAAGATCACCTTAATCTACTCATTTTTAAAGAAATAATATACTCATTTTAATAAAGTACATTGACATGTTTATAAAATTAAGTTCTAAAGGAATTGATATCTTGTTTTCCTAAATTGCACATAAGTTGTAAAGCCCCGTGGTCTGGAGTTTGAGTTCTTGATAGGATATTTGTTTTGATCGAGAGGGGAAGCCTTAAACCCCATAACTGGAGTAGCTGATTGCTCGGATACCTAATAATATGATCTACGAAAGGTGTCAATTACCGATTAATAATATATGAAAAAAGTATATCAAAATTAGGCATAGACACACAAACACAAATGTATGTTTAATCCTTTTTAACTTCAAAAAAGAAAACTTCATTTAGGTCTCTTAATTTTATAAAATGCTATTTAAGCTCTTTAACTCTACACTTTTTTGGTATTAGGGATTTGGAAGGGAATGCTGACAAAATTTTAAAGAGTTGGATTTAAAATAATAAGAGAAGTGAAGAGTTTTTTTATTAATTTTTTTAATATTTTATCTTCAAATTCTCATTATCAAATTTTATAACCTGCATTCTCCAATTTTTTTATTATTTAAGCAGTAAAATTTTTTCTCCCCTCCTCTTCAAATGCACCATTCCAAATACCCAATAAGTCCCAAACATTGACGAAAAAAATGTTGATATAGAAATTGTAGACGCTAATGACACATTCTCATATACCTACATATACTGATATACCTACATATTTAATGTAATTTTCAAAATAAAAATGATTATTATAAATTCGTTATTTGAGGTAAACATTATCATGGTTAAAGAACCTAAAGTTTCTTTTAAAAATTAAAAGATCGAACTGAAATATTGTAAGAAATTAGAGGACAGAATGCGTACTTTTACTTTAAAATTAGAGATAAAATATAGTGACTGCCCATTTATTTTACCTAAATTATTGAAGATTTTCCTCTATTTTAAAAACACATATAAAATTGGAAAAATTAATTAGAGGTCCCATAGAAGAAACATAATTAAGATGAGGTCCCATTAGTAGTAATCATTAGGCCAAAAATTGTTATTGTTATGTTAGAAATTGTTATTTACAACTCCGTGGGACCTCTAATTAATTTTCCCTATAAAATTCTTTTACAATTAAAATATATTTTACATAAACATTCCAAGCATATTTGAAACTTTATTTTCATCCACCCATTATCAGTTTACCAGTAAATTTTATTTTTAAACCTATGTTTTGACCAAGATAGCCCTATTTAACATCATATTTATTTAAACATTTTTACAATTTTTTAACAAATTTTAGACAACCAAAGCATAATTCTTTTTTAGATAACCAAAAGATAATTCTTTCTAAGCCAAATAAAGTAAAATTTGAGTAAAATACAGTGCCTAACCTATGTTGTTCATAATTTATATGTATTTTAAAAGGGAAAATATCATTTAACCCCCTCTATAACAAATTAACCTCAGATTCCCCCAAAAAATTATGAAACTTCACTTTGCTCCCAAGGGGCAAAGTGAAATAAATGTTTTAGCTAAAAGTTCAAAATGTCCTTATTCCTATATACATGTGGGGAATTTCCTATACGTTTGTACTTCTTTCCAACATTAATGTCAGTATTTCGAAGTCTCAAAAATCATGAAATCCAATATTAAAGTATACAACGTTTCACAATTGGATTTTCAAGACATATGGGGAGTTTCCAAGATATTTGTGCTTATCTCTAACATCAATGTGACTAATTTCAAGTTAAAAAAGTCATGGAATCCAACACTAAAGCATCTAACATTTCACAACTAGATTTTAAAGACTCATGGGAAATTTTTAAGACATTTGTGCTTCTTTCCAACATCAATATAAGCATTTTCAAGTCTAAAAAATCATGGATTCTAACAATAAAACATCCAACATTTCACAACTAGATTTTCAATATACATATAAGGAATTTTAAAGACTTTGTGTTTTTTTTCAATAAGAATATTTTGGTCTTTTAGCTGAAATATTTAACTTTACTTTGCCCCCATGTTTCAGAATTTTTTTGGGGGAGTGTTGAAGAGCACCGTGAGTAAGTGTACAATGTAGCGCGCCCTTGGGTGTCGTTTGCTTGAGGAACCTTACACAAAAGTAACATAGTAGCTAATATGCAAACTAAAAAAAGCGTGTAAAAAGTATTGTATTTTGTTTTTGGTATAAAATAGGTGCAAAAGATGTTATATGTTCAAAAGTAAAATAAAAATAAGATAAAAGTGAGATTTGAAGGGGAATGGAAATGGAATCATTCTTGATGAATGGAAACCTTGGGATTCATTGCTTCAAAAGATTTTTAAGAAGTTTCATGTTGATTTTCGAAAGACCCCTAGAGGAACCCCTCTAAGCTAGGCTTAGGCTAACTTAATTAATACCGGAACCTCACACATTACTTAATTTAACTAAGTTGATTAAGCTCAAAATCAAAGTGAATTTGCTAATTGTAAGGGGCTCCTAATCCAACAACCGGAACCCTGAATTGCCACTTAATTAATCCTAGAGTTTAATCAATTATTGGAACCCCACATAATAAATCAAGACTGTAAGATTGAAGTCCAATGCCACTCATGCAATTTGACAAATTCAAGAACTAATTAATCATACAAGACTTTAAATCCACAACTTGAGCTACCCCACAATTGCACTTAATTTTTCAATTAACCATAATTCATTGATGGCCACCCAAACAAAAACTAAGATTAAAAAGAGTGATTTCCCAATGTCTATACACAATTAATTAATTTCTATGCTATTTCATTCATGCAAAATTACTTAACACCTTTAATCCACTAACCAAGCCACCTTGAATTAGCACAAGATTTTCACAAAGAGAATAACAAAATCATGAACCCATAAATTTCATTAAACTCAAAGTTAAAGTAGCATAATGTCAAGAATTCAATAAGAAAGAAACAACATAAACTAGTTTCTAACCTATATACAACATATAGAACTTAATAACACAACCAAATGCCATAAATATACTCCTAGAACCCTATAAAAGCATATATACAAAAAGAGGAAGAAATGTTAGAACTAAAACTCCCATAATTTTGCTCCAAGCTCATCCCTTAGCTCCCACCACCAAGAATGGTAAAGCCTAGCAACTGATCTTCATGGGGAAGTCAGCAAGAAGGAAGGAAGAAATGATAGTCATGGTTTAGAGGAAGGGGAAATGGAAGATGAGAGACTAAGAGAAAGATGAGAGTTAGGGTTTGTGGTGGCTCCAAATCTGAGCAAATGAGGTCCCAATTTCGTGCCTTAAGTGATTGGAGTCGGGTTGGATGAGTGGGTACCGGGTATGGATTTGGACTAACCCAAAAACCAGCTGAAATTATGCAAATAACGACTGGGCCGTAGCCCAGAAATTTGAGCTGCAATTCAATTTTTCTCTGTAAGGCGAGTGAGCCGCAACCCAGAAATTTGAGCTGCGACTCAATTTTCTTCTGTAAAGACAGTGAGCCGTGGCCCAGAAATTTGAGCTGCGGCTCAGTTTTCTTTTGAAAAATTGAGTTTTCTTTTCCCATTACAAATGAAGTGTTCCACCCATGGTTCTTCAATGGTCCTACAAGTAAAAACACAATAGAAAAAGGATCAAATGCCCTAGAAATTAATTATTTCTAATTAATTACCAATTATGGTAAATTAATCCTATTTTTATCATAATTTCACCCAAGGGCCTAAGATCTTAATTAAGCACAATTGGACCAAAATTGCATCTCTATTATATTTAAAACCTCAATTTTAGCATATCAAACCATACAAATTCAAGGATTTGTCAAGTGTGAGGTTAATTTGTTAGAGGGGGTTAATTGACATTTTCCCATTCTAAAAACTTATATGTTATAAAAAAATATATTTAAGGGACATATTTCTTATCTTTTTATCAAATTTAATATCTTCTAGTAATGAAAACTTATTGTAGATTTTTTTAAAATTTAAATACATGAAATATATATCTATAAAACTCAATGATGAACTAGAAGTTTGATATAATGAGGACAAATTAGTCAACAATTTTTTTTTTATTAATTTTAATATCATATGGTTGACAATGTATTTAGATATCCTACTATTTAAGAACTTTTATACTGAAGAGTGTGTGTGTATACAGCTTAGATCAGTAGGACAAATTAGTATTTTAACATATTAAGTATTTTCAAATTTCAAACATAATATTTTCAAGTGTATTAAAAAATGGATTAAAATGCAGGTTTTAAAAACAGATGGGAGATCTGTGTAATTTTGACAAACTTAAAGAACGGTTATTGTATTTTATTCTTTAAATTATTTACCTATATTAATACGTCTAATTTATCGTGCATTTTTTAAAGAAGGGCAAAAGTGAAGGCAAAAATACCTTAAAATCATAATTACCTAATTGTTTCTCTTGGTAGGTGCACACAATGTACACTCAAACATTAAAGCAAGAGTTCTAGGTGCTTGGCAAATAGCTTGATAGCAAGCATGAGTATATTAGGACAATGAAATGAGGCCCTTCCACACTCAACAAATGGTTGAGGATAAATAAGCTTCAAAAATCAGTGAAAGTATTGTGTTTATTACAAATAGATATGAAAAATATAATTCAAACATTAGATTTGCATATGTTTAAACTGTACTCTCATACTGAACAGAAGCAGAAGAATTACAACACAAATGGGGCAACCATTGGATGACCTTCATTGAAAATATAAGACAGTAGAAGTAAAGGCAAATTACAAAGCAGCAAGAACATTATTAGCTCTGCTGGATTCCACTTGGCCATGATTGATTCTTCACTGGCTTTAGAATAGCTTCAACCTCTGCTAAAGTTGCTTCATCAATCCCTGAAGCTGCAAGTTCTGTAGCAGCACCAACATTCTCCTCCACCTAGTTTGTCAGAATAGCCAAAGCAGGTTAGGCTTGTTACATTGTCAACTGTCAGCGGTGCTCAAAACTTGTTCTCACAAATCAATGAAATGTAAAATTTATAGTAACTTGAACTATTCACTAATTATGACCAACGTAACTTATTCCTTAGGTTATGTGCAAAAAATGAGGAGCCTGCCTAATTTGTTAAAAGTTAAAAGATATTGCCCACAAAAGCCAAGAAGTGGTGTTTCTATTGTCTGACAAGTGGCAAAGTCGATAATTGTCTGGCAAGTGGCAAAGTCGATAAGATGGATTTAGTTAGAAAGTGTAACGCTAAAGAGAGTAATTATGTAAGTAGGCCTATTGCTGATTTACTTATCAGCACAAACTTCCACTAATATGTAGGATTTCACATCTTATGGTCTTTGAAAAAAAAAAAAAAAATCTTATCGTCGGGTGCCATAGGTAATATTAAATTTGCTCCTAAACTTCTAGATTCTTGATGATCATTCGTGAATGCTAGAGCAGAATATGGACAAAGTCTATTGACAGAGAAAAAACAGAGATGAAGTGGATTTACATTATACGATTACTCTCAATAAAAAAAAAACATTATATGATCACTAACTCATAAGAATGAGAAAGGGTAATGCAACAATAGAAGTCATAGTTACATTTTCGGTTAAAGTAACACAATCAAATTGCTGATTAGAGTCTGGCAAACTTCTTAGTGAGCATCATAATCATATATAGGCTGCTGTATCAACTCATGGTAGTAAAACCAAAAAAACATCGTACCAATCAACAGAATCCTTAACGCCAATGAGATGCTAATTATGTGGTATGTAATTTGTTAAACATGAAAATGACAAAAGTCAATATTTTCACATTTTTCTGCGGTGGAAAGTGTCCAATGTCCTTCAAGAGAAAAATGTAAAGGGACAATCTATTCTCAGATGAATATGACACAGGATAGCTTCACACCAAAGTGAAACCCATTATCCACAGATCAAGCATGTAATAGAGTTCAGAAAATAAACATATGCTTATAAAAGATTTAAACATGAATACAGGAAGATGATGTAACAGAACCTGCTGAACAGATTTCATGCCAACTAGCACTGATGTGATTTCTTTATTTAACAAGCTATACTGCATTGCTAACTTTGCAATACTCTTCCCCTTTTCTTTGCAGTAGGTGGCTGCAGCTTGACATGCAGACTGCAAATATCCATTACATTAAAACAATTTAATTAAGATTAAATATTATGCTATATTGATACTAAAAAAAGTAATATTAAATATTAGTAAAAACTCCAATTTTTGAGAAATAATAATCCTTAATAAGGTGCAAGAGCCTTTATAACCAAATTATAAAATTCCATTCTTAATGTCCCCATCTTCAATTTAGGCCCTAGGAGAATCTGTGTTTTGTTAAACCTTCAGGTCCAGAGGGCTTCACTCGACAGGGTACATTGAATTAAATACATCATTAAAACCAATCCTGAGCCTCTCCCTGTAACTCCAAACTTTTGGGATGGAACGGGACTCCACAAAATTGTAGCAGACCACCAAAAGAGACATCAAGGAAGTTAGGAAGCATTGGCGATAACAAAAAAACAGGAAGAACATTTCTGAATCTTGCAAAATTATGTTGAAGGTCTTCTCTATTCTTTCAATAGGTTATTTAGCAAATTAAACCCCAATAAAAAAAAAGGAGGTTGACAACTTTGAGTAGCACCTGTTATTTTTTGCTTATTCTGTACTTTTTTTCCTGGTTCTTAGTGCCCATCACTGTCATACACAAACACTTATAAACATAAATTACAAATTGTGATTGATACAATTTTTTATCTAGTCTCTCTCATTTGCAAATTCCAACTCCACATATATTCACCTTTAGAGAAAATTTGTGTGATCATGATTTCTATTCCAAGAGTCTTAACACATGAGAAAATTGTAAATGAGAGACAGTGTTGTTTATTTTGGAAAATTTTAAGTTTAATAAAAGAATCAGTTTTGTTTATTTATGAGAAACTAAGTTTAAGTTTAATAAAAGAATCAGTTTCGTTTATTTATGAGAAACTAGGCACACCTTGAGTTCAGGTGAAGCTGGATGCCATTCTGGAGGACCGCCCTCAGTGAGAAGCCCCATTGCCAGAGGAGAAGCATTGACAATACCAACACCTTTGCTCTTTAAATATGGTATTATGTCCTCCAGGGTTGAATCATTTAAACAGTAATGGCAATATGATAATATTACATCCACTGATCCAAGTGGTACACGATCAAGCACATAAGTATAAATGTGCAAAGGAAGCCCGGTTATTCCAATGTAACGAGCCTTCCCAGCTTCCTTTATTTTCTGAAGGGTGGGAATTGTTTCCTTAACAATCTGTGTACAAAAAAAAAGCCAAAATATGTCAGAAATCAAGATTAAGATCAAGATCCCAAAAGAATTAAGTCCCACATGATAAGCTTAAAGATTTGTACAAATTTCAAGAAGAAATCACCTGGTCCAAAGAACCAAATTCAATATCATGACAGTATAGTATGTCAACATAATCCAGCTGCAACCTTTCCAAGCTCTCTTCAATACTTCTAGTTACTCTGTCTGCACTGAAATCAAAGCCCTCTTCCTTGTATCGTCCGCACTTTGTTGCCACAACATACTCATTTCTTGGAACCCCCAGAGCTTTTAGTGCATTGCCTAGGACTTTCTCTGACAATGTCCCTCCATAATAACTTAAGATCAGAAAATGAAAAACAAAACCAGTTAAAATCAACTCCTTAAAAACGATGACAATAATTATCCCCTCAACCTGATTTACTACTGCAAACGGATTATCTTCCAAATCCAGAAACGGCCACACAGATATCTCATCAAATTTTTCTCAGCTAGAACATAAGATAAAGCTCATTAAACTGGACTAGTTAAATGCAAGTAGTAACTACTAAACTGTCTTAGAAGATACAGATTCAAGGTAAGGATAAACTAAGAACTTGAAATCATCCACCACCCCCTAGTCGAATTCACAATTATATAGTACAAATTGCTTAGTTAGCCATGCCCTAATCATCCAGTTGGTCAGATAGAATTTAATTCTCCAAGAGATTATAGATTTTACATCTCACTGGAAAGTAGATTTCTTGGGTGATGAGATGACTGTGACCAAACTATCAGGATTTTTCAATTATACCACCACATAGAAACAACAGCCACCCCCAACTCTAAAAATGAGGTAAAAAAAACCCATTTCGAACTTTCAAATGACAAATAAACCCAAAAAAAAAAAAAAAAATCCCTCTCAACTCCAAAACGTTTTACCCCAAAACTTTCAATTAATCTGATTATAACAGGATAGAGTCAAGTTCAAATTCTAAGCAGATAATAAAAGGCAAGACAGGTTAGTAAACTCTTTTAAAATCATTGTTTCCTGAATTTCTTCCTTTGAATTATCTTTTTCTCCAATTCACGCATCTCACAACAACAACCTGCAAATAATAAAAAAAAAGCTCAAAAACAGAAAATCAAAATTACATACGGAGAAGTGTCGAAGAAGTTAATTCCCAAACGAAAGGCTTCACGAACAGCAGCATTGGCCTCTTCGCTGGTGACCCCACCAAAGACATTTCCAAGAGGTGAAGCACCGAAACCCACGGAGCTGAGCTTGAGACCCGTGTTTCCGAGCACCCTATACTCCATTTTGGGGATCGCAGAATTCATTGCTTCTATGGTTTAAGAACAGAGTATTTGGGAATAGAAGGGAAATCTACATAACGTAATTGATTGGGTGGCAGGAACGGTTTTGAAGATGGAACAAGAAAGGAAGGTGTTGTGCGATGGACGTTGGTGGGCCCACCGGGTCAGTAAGTACACACGAATGTAAGTTTACTCATATGAGAAAGTATACTATTTTATTTTTAACTTTTTATAAGATAAAAGGGAACTAAAGCAGACGTACTGGTATGTATGGCATGTGGGCTTATAACTTCAAGTTTACAGTATATGTGCATGTTTGGTGTTTGGGAGGGCTTTTTTTAGGGTGAGAAGGACTTTTCGGTCAGAGAAGTTAATTAAAAAAAAAAATCATGTTTAGTTTATAAGCATATGAAAAGATCTTTTCTTTCATAAGTCCGGTGGGGAAGCAAAAAACCAGAAGTTAAAAATTTTGACTTTTGGCTTCTGGCGTTTGTCTTCTGATGGGCCCCACATCTTTTATTGTTTGTTATTTAATAAAGTGGGTAGGAAAATTAGACTATTAGATCCCTAAAATTTTTAAATAAGATATTTTCTTGTAATATAAAATTTCCTTTTTATCTCCAAAAATTTACCATAATAATCTCTAATTATTTTCTCCCACAATATCCTCCTTTAAGCTAAAAATATAATTTTTTTTAAAATTATTTTCCTTAAAATAAGGGGAAAACTAAGCCTTTAAAATCCTTCAAAAACCCAAATTTCACTTTTTCTTTCTAAACTATAAGAATATATGCATATTATATATGTATTATTTAATAACAATAATGCCCTTTTTAGTAATTTTTTATCTAAACTTACTTTTCAAAATAATCATCCAAACATGTTCTAAAAGTCAGATTGAAAAAAAAGTCACTTCTAACATTACTAATCCAAATATAAATCACTTCTACAATCTAACTTTTTTCCAAAAGACCTTCTGAAAAAAGTCATTCTAAAAAAAAGCCAATCCAAACACACCCTATATCCATTTAATAAAAAAAGAAAAGATAAAAGGGAATAAGAAAAATGACAAACAAATACTCCCTCCGTTCCTAAATATAAGACCCAGTTGACTTTTTTTGGAGAAGTTAAGGAAGCTAAATGAATCACTTAATCATAATGTATTTTGTATTTTATTAGATCATATGTTAGCTTATAAATCAAATAAACTATTTTAGAGAAAAAATTTAGAAAAATCAATTTGTAAGTAACTTATTTAGTTTTTTTAGGATTCTCCAAAAAAGTCAATTGGCTCTTATATTTAGGAACGGAGGAGGTAGTACCATTTAAGAGTGTTAAATCCGTGGAGAAGATGCAGGATGGATCTGTGGTTTGGTCATCAATCTCACTAACATTCAGCTAGCTAGCTATTGTAGAAATCATTGCAACCTGTTTGGTTTGATGGAATTGAGAGGTGTGGAAATGAATTCCATGAGATAGCGTGAGGTATATAATTCAAAGGCTTTAAAATTGGCTTTCATGTAGAATCCACCTTATATCAATTCCATCAAATGGTTTCCATCAAAATTACAGAGTTTTCTAATTCCATCCACTGCCCCATCCCCTTTCAACCTCCTCAGTAACCATCTTCTTCTTCCCACCTACATCTGACGATCGTTTTCCCCACCCATCGTTAGGCATCGGTGACCTTCCTCTCCACCCACCGACGATATTCTAGCTTTGTCGGAAGTTAGACATCGAATGGTTTCTTTAGAGTCCAAATTTGGTAATTTTTGGATCCCTGGATAAGAACTTACGTGCAGTTAAATGCCAAGAAGTGGATTTTCTTGTTTTGGCGTTTTATGGGGTCAAATGACCTTGGATTTGCACAGTTTCAGCTTAATCGGAAGCTAGACATTGAAGGCTATTCATAGGGTCCAATTTGGTAATTTTTGGATGCCTAGGAAGGGATTTCCAAGCGGTTAAACGCACAAGTAATTTTTAGTGTTTAAGGTTTTGTGTATAGGGTTTGAAGTTTAAGGTTCAAGGCTTAGCCTTCAGGATTTATGGTTTAGGGTTTTAATAGTGATGTACATTAAAATCAGTGATGGAAACAATTTTAGATCATGGGTCCGGTAAAATGGATTAGCTAAACTAAGAGACTATTAAAGTGAAAAGATTTGTAATTAGTAGTTTTCTTATATATTTATGTTATTATTTACATTTCGTCCTCTTGTAGTCCAAGTGGTGTTTTAGTTACCTTTAATTATTATTTTTTTAGGTTATAAGCAAGGATAATCCTCCTCGGAATCTTTGACCAAAAAAAAAAAAAAAAAATCCTCCTCGGAAGACCAATGTCTATAAACTAGATGTTCCCCATTGCTGCTTGGTGGATATCTTTGGTTGTGGCCCCCTTTTCAATTTTTTCTGGATTACCATATTGGTCAAGTATCTCATATATGTTTGTTACCTAATCTATCAAAGCTTCGGTATACTGTGGAATTTTTCTGTAGGGTATTCAGGTTTGATATATCTTCATTGGCATGCTCTGGTCCTGGGACTGGTTGCTTCTATTAGTATATCTAGTTCTCAACTTTTGCTAGATGATGTCAGCTTATTATTGAATTCTGCCATTTTAAAATTTGTTGCCATCAGAATTTTTTTAAGCCATCACTTTCATGTCCTAGGTGAAGAATGGGGAAGCCATTGTTGTGGAAAAAATCTTTTCAATCAATGAGAAGAGTGTCATGTCTGGATTTCATTTTGATGTACCCATGACTGTTTAAAATTATTCTAAGAACACAATCATTGTGAAGACTTGGTATAAAATGCCTAAGTTCTACATTGAATTGGGTGGGATGCATGAGGTATTCGGGTGGTGTAGTTGAGATACTGAGTACCGGGAATGCTAGAACCACATCACTTAATTATGCTTGTGGACCTTCAAAATCTCACACTATTGAAGTCTCCATCACACAATTCAATTCATAATATTAAATAATATTATGTAGAAGGTTGTTCAATAGATACAATCTGTTCTCTTGTTTCAAATTAAATGGGATTCTCTATTTTTTTTCGAAAAAATTTGAATTCATGCGATTTCGGGTGCAGTATATCATTTCTCTAATGCCAAAAGTAACATGATAATTACCAAAGCCTTTTATAATGTTCATCGTTTATATATGTAAACAAATGATAAAGATTTTTCTCATTAAAAAAAAAACAAGACAGAGTCTTACGCTTTTTCAAGTTAATTGTTACTTTTATCATTTCTAACAATTCAATATCATGAATAGTAAACCAATGGCCGCGAGATATTAAGTATTTGTGTCTCAAGGAGTTTACATTTCAACTTTCAAACAACATTGAAATTTAGCATTCCAAACATCTTCAAATAAACGGGACGATATCCTACCAAGGAAGGTGTAGCAATCTCATTTTCACATCCTACAAAACTTGTTAGCATCATGGATTTTCAACATCTTAAGAAAATACACTTAACCGTATCATGGATTATTCAATGAGGCCAAACAAGAATCTCCCCTCTTCAACCTTGATATTGCATGTTCGTCAAGGAATGAGGAGTGTATTTAAGTAAGCATCCAAAAAGACAGCATATTATCATTTTGACATCTTCGCAGTGAGTTCTCTCACCAGTTTAGCAGCCACCATGGCAGTCATTCCATCAACAGTGTCACGTTGAGGGTTGAACTCAACCACGTCTGCCGCAATGACGTCACCTTTAAGACCGTGCAGAATGTTGAGAACGTCACGGAATGAGAGACCTCCTGGCTCTATGTGAGACACTCCAGGAGCAAAGGCAGGATCAAGGCAATCAACATCTATTGAAATATATACTCCTTTAACACCTTCTCCTAATTTCTACAAAGCACAAAAATGGAAATTAATATCTAAGTTATATAGAAATCATGGAATTATGAACTTTGAAATAAGAGGCTTCAAAGACTGACTAATGGAGTTGATCAAGTAACCAAATAAGGCTTCAAAGCCTGACTAATGGAGTTGAATAAGTAACCAAATAAATGTGTGCATACTATGAAGGAGAATGACATTGTTAATAGAGACAGCAACAGGGAATACCAAGTTTTCTAATAGGTCATGATCCCTAGAAAATGTACGCATTTCATACTGCTCTACCCCAAATCTTTTGCCCTGTTCACGCCCTTCAGTTGTTATTGATCTTATACCAACCTGCAATAGAAAACTAAATTCATACATTACACGACAAGTAAAGGTTATGGTTGGGAAAGATTGAAGCATTTGCTATCATCGATGAAGAGAAAACATATACAAAACATAAAAGGAACCTATAGCAGTGATTCTTGTCTTCTTTAGCTTGTTTAATCAAATATTTACAAGCACGATGATCGTCTTCTTTTCTTGTGAATATGATTATTGTCTTCTTTTAACAGCCTGATCAGAATAATTCTTGATCCTGTTTATATCGTATACTCTACTGTAGAGTACAACTAATTCTACTGTGCCTAACAGTATCAGAGTGCTCCAGAATCTTATATTAGCAACACAATACGAATGTTGAATGCTTAATGACATGCGAGCGAAACAGTGTTATCATGGAGGACACCCATGTGGTTTTGTTCAAAATGCCTTATCCCTAGCACATAAAAGCTACAAATATTGGAATTTTAAAATTGCCTGCAAGAGTCGCCGCACATAGCCACCCTCCATGATTCGAGCAAATGAGGATGCATGTGAATATTTGTTTCCTTCAAAGCAATGATAAATATCAGGGTGTGCATCCAAATGAAGAAGATCAATGGGTCCACCTAGCTTCTCAGAGACAGCTCTGACAACTGGAAATGATATGGAGTGATCACCTCCTAAAACTAATGGACGTAATGGATCCTGGCAGCATGTAGACATAATGAGATTTGAGATACATCTAACTCAAATAGGGAGGTAACAGAAAGAGGAATGATAATTCATGCAATAGTATACATGTTTGCTCTAATTACCAAATTATTTATCAAATAGAAATTCAAATTGAATTAGCTTTGGTAGAAACCACTCTAGTGGATGAAAAAAATTACTGTCCAACACTTAGCCTCATCATGTAACAGATGGATCCAAGAAAAGCTCAAGTTAAAGCCATAACAAAGAAGGCACTGTTCGTGTAAACTAAAATATGTTCACTTGATCGTTTAAAAGATTATTCAGAATCCAAGACCACCATATGCTTCTTTAGAGATGGGCCTAAACAGAGGCAGTTTTCCACGATCAATCTATGAAGCAACATGCATTATTAATAACCCTGAACAACAACAACTAAGTCTTGTCCAACAAGGTGGAATCGGCTACATGGCTCGCACAACGCTATTGAGCTCTATCAAAAACCAAACCTTTGGATAAATTAAATCATTATTATTGTCAACAACTCAATCTAATAGTGCTGATTTAAGGTAATTCTAGACCAATGCAATTGAATGATCAACATGTAGAATTAGCAGCTGAAGTTCAAATCCCAAGAAGCGCACTTGTTGGGAAAAGCAAAAACCCTTTGCCCTTTAAGCCTCAAAAGGGATTAGTCCAAATTAACTTGGGATACGCTTGATTCTTCCCCTAAAAAACATAGCAGCAGAACATGTACTGGCAAATGTCCTCAATAGACAATATCTAGCATTTGATCTATAATGAATTATCCAACACTACAAAATATTAAAAAATGAAAGAAAAGAAAGAAAATGGAAGTGTAAACAACCATACTTTTGAGATATATTCTATTAAGCCATCTAGTAGATATAACTCCGGAAGGAACCAATACTAGAAAGAAAGCGCACTTGAGTTGAATTTTCCCACACAAAAAAAAGATATAAAATAAATGTAAATAACAATGCAATGACAGCTGTGCAAGTAAAAATATTTAATTGGGTCAAAACAAACATATGCATGTTATGGACAATACATTAAAAAAAGAAAAATAGAAATTCCAAGTGCATTATATATTTCCAGGGAGGCAATTGCAGCATGACAGCTTACCTCTTCCATCACTAGCTTAACAGAATCACTAATGACATTCATCAATCTGTCATCATCTACTCCACAATCTCGTATTTCTTGGACAGGGACATCACCAACATCAGTTAGTACCCTTGGATCATGTAATTCCTTTCCTGCAAAGTCATCTCATGCGACTAAGTTTGCATCAGCATTAAGAAATTACTTTAGGGAAAACTGTTCATTATTAGTCAAAATGAAACCCATATGCTTACCTTCTTCAGTTGTTGAGTTAGTACTACCACACCAAATGGCCTCTCTAATGCGAGGAGGTGCAAATGCAGGACCCTGAAGAAATGATGAATTATGTCCCAGAGGAACCCCCAACAGGCATGGACATGCTTCAGCGCCTCCTAAAGCACGTACAAGCTCTGCCTGAGAAAAAACTAATTTAAAAATTATCCTTCTATCGTCCAATTACTGAAACAAAAACACTCATAAAACATGAAAGTTAAATGGAACACAAGGCGTAGAATTAACATGGATCCTAAAGGGAATAAAGATATTTTCAAATAAGATGATGACATGCCACATTATTAGATAGAGAGATGATTACGTGCCTTTAGCTTTGCTCTTTCACGAATAAGCGTTAGTGAAGCATCTATCACACGATTTTGGCCTTTCTCTAGCAAAGCAGTAGGGATGTTTGCCGCATTTAGTTTCTGCAGGTAATGGATACCTCTCTTCACTATGGTAGACATCTGTGTCAAGGAAAAAAAAAACAAAACAAAACAAAACAATGACGTTGCGGAAGAGACCTGGCAAAATAGTAGCCCAAGCCCACCAAGGCAGGCTGGCGGGCTAGCCTATTAATACTTTTTCCAAAAAAAAAAATTTATGATTCATACTGCACAGCAAAATTCCATTAATCAGGAAGAACCAATCAATCAATCCAGCCATAAGAAAATTCCATCCAACAGACCAGGCAAATTAACGAAGAGAACAGAAATTGTGTAAATCAGAAAGGAAAGTGATTCATGGCTCAAAGTTGATCAAATCCCTCTCATTTTGCCTAACCTCACACCAAAATTGACTGAATCCATACAGAAGAGATTTTGCCCCAATTCCATTGAAGGATTTGTGAAGCAAATTATATGAATACTTGATTTCTTATAGGAACATACATGCAGGCTGCAGCTGTGAGCTTCCACCTTCCAGTGAATTTGACTTACGAGAGTGAGAGGGTGAATGAGAGAGACAAGATGGCTTGGGGTCAAGAAACGAGATTGATAGAGTCAATTGTCAAGAGTGAGAGAGTGAGCTAAGTAAGATATACGAGAAGAGAGGGTGAGAGTGAGTAACAAGAGTGAGACAGTGAGTCAGGAAATATGTGCAATGGGCATTGGCCGATTAGGGTCTGATCTAAGGATGGCTGGACACGAGTTACAAAGTCAAGAGTAGCCGAATAGTACGAATAGTAGACGAGCTGCGAGTCCTAGTGTAACAGAGTGGAAGTACAGGAGGAGGACTTCTGGAGAGGAGAGGATATACTCCGAGAAAGCCCGAAGGGGATTTAGCCATTTATTTGGGGTGCAAATGAAGGGCAAATGCCCTTAACTAATATCAAACTAATCAAGGGCATATTCCCTAAACTTATATCAAACTAAAAGGGAAGAGGCTTAACCCTTTGCTGAAAAATTAGCAACTTTATTTCTCTCTCTTGAGACGGAGCATTTTTAGTTCCCAATATCAAACCCCAAACACCCTCTAGAGCCCCTAGACATAACTTTGGTGGTCCTCTCAACTCTTCCACTTCTTCTCTATATTGGCATTGCATATACATTGGTCCATTTGACATCTTTGAGTTTTAAGGATTAAGGATGCTCCGATCACAGTTTCTATCACTTTCTGGGGTAGCAATGCTGTTGTTAGCATTGCATGTGAAAACTGCAAGGAAGTTCAATGACACCTGGAAAGGTTTCTCCTTTCAGTCATATCGTCACATCCTCACTGTCTTGAAACTGGCTCTTCCCTCTACTGTTATGGTCTGGTATGTTTCTCTACCCACCTTCAGATTGAGACTTGATAGTATGTGATAAGAAACTTCATATAGATCTTCACTTGGCTTGGCTTAGGTGAAGATTACAAGTTTAAAATTATTCCCCCCAATTTTTCCAAGTATATATGCTACTCCCTCCGTTACTAATATATGATCTATTTGAGGAGGTGAATTTGTTCCTAAATATAAGACCTTATTCTATTTTTTCTCACATTTTCATTTATTAGCACTATTAATACTTCTCAATAATAAACACGTAAGAGAGAGAGGGTAGGAGCAAAAGAACGAAGCTAGGGTGTTTTAGTAACATCATGTCATTTTAACTAACTTAACTAACATTCTTAATCTAATCAAATTAGGTAAACATGTCTTATATTTAGGAATAAAGGGAGTACTATATATTATACACCTTTTGATCCTTTTTATAAAACTTGATAAACAAATTGCATATATATATTTATATATATATTTCATGAATCTAAGTGAGATGGGTCTTGGGCCGGTAGGGCTCAAAAAGTGGAGCACAAATGCTGAGAAACTGATATGTAAATGTAATAAAGATATAATTCAGTTAGGTTAGTGGAAAATAGCCATCAGAATACAGCTAATAAAGTTAGTTATGGAATATGCCATTAGAAGGTGAGTTATGAGCCTATAAATAGGATGCTACTCTATCGTAAATTCAGATATAATTGTTTTGACATAATGTGAGGCCTTAGAGCTTTTCCTCCCTCTCTTTGTTTCTCCCTTATCTCTCCATTCCTCTGTTCTTCTCTTCTCTAAACCCTCTGTACTTCTTCTTTCTCCCCTCTCCCCTCCTTTCCTCTCTTTCACTCCTATTTTCACATACAGAATTACAATTCTGTATCAGAAGCATATCCATGTGTACATTCTAAAAGGAAGATGGGCTTATTAATATCTGAAGGATTGGGAGGTTATCAAAATTGTGAAACTGCATACGAAATGCATCAAAACATACAAAATGTCACATCAACATTGTAACTATGTTTAAAGAACTAAACCCATTTAAGATTACAAAAGTATATAAAACACATTGCAGTCAGAAAACAGCAAACCATCAAAAGTGTTCTTATACAGTTCCCAAGGTTGTATACATGTCTTCTAAAATAGAGTATTATCATATACATGATGAACTAATATGTCAGCACAGTCTATTATCATACATAGTCACAATGCTGCATGAAAATCCAGAAATTTCATATTCAAGATAGACCCATGCTCCTGATGGTATACATGTATCATACCAACTGCACAACAGTGATGATGATAATAGTCAAAACATGAGCAATGTCCAGCACCAAGCATTAACAAATAAATATTGAAGCCTCAACCAACTTCCGCATTCAACCATACGTGTCGGTCAGGAAAAATAGGAACGACATGTATAAAATCAGAAATCATAAATTAAATGCAAACATTCAACAAATCATATTAAACTCAGCATGCCCCATTCAGGTTCATTTCATCATGAACACAGAAATTATAGATTAAAACAAAATTCCACATTGGATTTGATTTCGTATAAACAATATCAAGAAGCTTTCAAATACCCCAAAATTAAAAAGTTAAAATGCCAAAGCAAATGTTAAATTTTGTTTTAGGAAGACAATGATCTAATCAGATTAGGCTAAAGTAAAGTCAAACATATATCATTTAACAATATAAGGAGGAAGACAGGCAAGGTTCCACATACATTGCACCAAAACAGCATTTGCGGAACTAAGGAATAGCTAGCCTCCAAATACCAGAGCACTTTAAACATGTTGAACAAAAGCAGCCTCCCACAAGTACTAGATAATTAATCAGAATTACTTGCAAAAAGTCAGCTCACACAAATTTCTACTGACAATCTCTGGGAATATTTAAGCATTTATTGCAATTATTTTCTAGATTTTTAGCCTTGATTGTCATTTATTTCCTTATTTCCATATTTCCTTCTTTGTATGTATATATGGGAGCATAAGACTCTTAACATATGAATCAAATAACTTTTCTCTTTGTAAGATATCTAACAATAAAAAAACAGAGAGAAACACAATGACCTTCCATGGAATCTTTGAATACAAAGGTCCATCTACAATCAAATTATGCAAAAATCTTCAGTAGCTAGTATATCCACATTTTAAAATCTTTACCCACACTATTGCTATGTTTTCCAAAACAGGCCAAAGAACAAACATTCATGAATTGCCATTTTATTACCACGCTTAGACATAACTTTGGTACGACTAAATATTTTAGAATACTTGCTCCCTACAATTTTATGTCAGAACACTGGCCCTTCTTTAATTATTCTAACAATTCGCATTTAGAGATGCATTCATCATCATCCCTTTATCTTAACATTTTGGAGAAATTTAACCATACCATTCAGTATTCTATGATTACTCTAACATCTTTAAAAATTTCTGAACAGCAAGCTTATAAATTGAGAAACTTTTCAGCTGTAAGAATGTTATTTCAGCCATCAAAATAACACCATTAAACATCAAGAATAATTTGAATATTATCTTTACAACAGTCCTGAAATATCCAACCCCATTCAAAATACTTGAACCTTCACATATTTTCACTATAACCATGAGCTTCAGAAGGGAACGATTTAATTTTTCCATTCCTGGTTTTCCCTTGAACCGAAGCCATACATAGCTAAAACTGAGAAACGAAAAAAAAAAAAGCAACAAATCCCAAACTCCAAAATTGCAACTCAGGCCAAATCATACCCAGAAATCATATCAAATGTACTCTCAAACACTACTACAAACCTTTAATCACTAATTCAATGGAGGAGTTAGAAATCCATACTAAAATTTCATGCAAGCTGAAATTTCCTTAAGGAAGCTCATATTCTATACCTAAGCTTTGATTTCATTGGTTTGGAATTTCCAAAGGAACCCAACCCATTCGGACCTTCACTCAAGAGCGGCGCTAATGGAAGAAATTGAAGGTAAAAGATGGTAAGGATGCTTACTTGAACTCGAATCCGATCTTACAAGCACGTTTGGACCCTTCGACGGCGAACAGAGAGCTTCCAAGCTCAGCAACTGAGAACACTGGCGAGGAGGAAGAAGACAATGACAATGTCGGGAAAAAGTGAAGAATGAAAGGGAACTTACAGGGTGAGTGTAAAAACAATTTTACCCTTCACCTTCTAACAGAATCAGAGACTCTTTTTCTCTAAGGTCATAACAGTCTTTTCGCACTAAAGCATTTCCACCTTTTAGTCCCTGTCCAAAAACTTTTATTACATTTCTATTCCTAAATATATAGGACCTATTTAACTTTTTTGGATGATCCTAATAAAACTTTAAAAGTTACTTATAATATCTCAATTTTTTCCTAAACTAGTTTATTTAACACTTAAGCTAACATATAAATTAACACTCCCACTGTCCCATAATATAAGGTGTTTTTTTTTAATTACCTTGTCCCAAAATATAAGGTCCTATTTAACTTAATTTGAGTAATGAATGTGATTTTCCCTATTTTACTCATGCATTAATTTCTCCCACACATTCTCTTTCATCTTCTTTTCATAATAACCTTTTACGCATTCACAAATAAGGGAACTTTGGGAAAAATGTTTGTATATTTCCTACACAGTTATTGTTTTTAACTAACATTAACTTCATTTTTAAGAAACCGCAATTCGGTTAAAATAACCTTATATTTTGGAACAGAGAGAGTAATGCATAGAATACGTTCTGATTAAGCTTTAATTTCTCAAAAAAAAATCAATTAGATCATATCTTTAGGAACGGAGGATGTATGTTCAGTTTAGTCTCTTTTTTAGAAAATAATTTCTAAAATCGAATATTTGTATTCAAATGAATATCTTCTTCCACGGCAAATTTCTCTAGACTCTATTATAGTTTCCCTAAAATTTCTGGATTAAAAAAGTGTATTATCAAGAGTCAAGTTTTGAGCATACCCTTTTGCTGATAGTAATTTCAGATCAAGTCTAAACGAGTCTTAATCGTCGTTGACTTGCGAGTTGGCTATTCGATTTTATTATTTTTCTGTTTTTATTTAACCAAAACATATCATAAGTCAATTAAATTCGTACCAATTGTAAATTTGATTAAACTCATGAGTTTACACATCATATTTACCGTTTTTACATTTCTACTTTACGAAATAATCTTCTCAACTTGCTCTAAATCTCATAGTAATTATTTTTATTTTAGCATATTGAATGAATTTATATACAAATTTTATAAAAATTTCTTTATTAAGTTTCATAAAGCATGAATGTTGATATATTTAATATCAACTATTCATATTTAAAATATATTTAAGTCAAATTATTGTTAGTTTTTGTATTTCTAACTAAATTATATACTTTAAACGTACATTTATTAATAAAAGAAAACTCTTACAAGTTTATGATTCTAGCTTATAATCCGATTTTACATTCTTATCACAAGTTTACTTAAACTCACGAGGTTTTACAACATTGGTTTTGATAATTGGCTACAAAAGTTTAGATTGTGTCTGTATCAGTCACAATTATGGACTAGTCAATGATGATTCGTTTTATAGTTAATAATTGAGTTCCTCACCCCTGTTAATGGACCATTGTAATTACAACCATTCTTTGACTTGCAATGCATGGAATTGTTGTGATCATATTCTAAGAGACATGGAAAACAATAAAATTTATGTATTCCTTCCATCCCAAAATATGAGGTTATTTTAATCGAATTGCGGTTTTCTAAAAAATATGTTAAAGTTAGTTCAAAAACAATAAATGTGTAGGCGTAGACAAAAATACCTTATTGCAGTGCAACAATAGCAGCGCTTATAAAACACAAGTGATGGAATAGGTTTTGGGTGACCTATTCCGGCGCTTCATAAATATAAGTGTTGGTATAGGTAAAACCTATACTGGCACTTTTACATAAAAAGCGCTGGGATATGGTATGAGATATTTTTTTTTAATATTTTAAACCTAACACAACACTCACATACTGCTCAATATTGTTTTATTAAATTTTTTTTATGGAAAGCAGGATTTTGGGCTCAATTTAATTTTTCTTTTAACCTTTCTTTCCAGTTTTGAATTATTTAACCTTATCTTTTTTTTAATAATTTCTAAATTCCTCCCAATTTTTTTTAATTTTTATGACCCTATCCCAGCGCTTGTTATGTAAAAAGCACTGGGATAGGTCATTTGCTTTATATTTAATTAATTCTCTGAATATTTAACCTTATCATTTTTATTTAATTTTTTATAAATTCCTCCCATATTTGTTTTTATATAGGTTATTGCCTTTAAACTTAATTCTCTGAACCTTATTATTTAACCTTATCTTTTTTTTTTAATGATTTCTAAATTCCTCCCAGTTTTTTTTTAATTTTTATGACCCTATCATAGCGCTTGTTACTTAAAAAGCACTGGAATATGTCATTTGCTTTATATTTAATTAATTCTCTGAATATTTAACCTTATCTTTTTATTTAATTTTTTATAAATTCCTCCCAGGTTTGTTTTTATATAGGTTATTTCCTTTAAACATAATTCTCTGAACCTTATCTTTTTTTAATAATTTCTAAATTCCTCCCAATTTTTTTTAATTTTTATGACCCTAGCCCAGCACTTTTTATGTAAAAAGGGATAGGTCATTTGCTTTATATTTAATTAATTATCTAAATATTTAAGCTTATCTTTTTTTATTTAATTTTTTATAAATTCCTCCCATGATTGTTTTTATATAGTTTATTTCCTTTAAATTTAATTCTCTGAATCTTATTATTTAACCTTATCTTTTTTTTTATAATTTCTAAATTCCTCCCAATTTTTTTAAATTTTTAGGATCCTATCCCAGCGCTTTTTACGTAAAAAGCGCTGGGATAGGTCATTTGCTTAATTCTCTGAATATTTAACCTTATCTTTTTTATTTAATTTTTTATAAATTCCTCCCAGGTTTGTTTTTATTTAGGTTATTTCCTTTAAACGTAATTCTATGAACCTTATTATTTAACCTTTTCTTTTTTTTAATAATTTCTAAATTCCTCCCAGTTTTTTTTTAATTTTTATGACCCTATCCCAGCGCTTTTTACGTAAAAAGCACTGGGATAGGTCATTTGCTTTATATTTAATTAATTCTCTGAATATTTAACCTTATATTTTTTATTTAATTTTTTATAAATTCCTCCCAGGTTTGTTTTTATATAGGTTATTTCCTTTAAACTTAATTCTCTGAACATTATTATTTAACCTTATCTTTTTTTATATAATTTCTAAATTCCTCCCAGTTTTTTTTTTAATTTTTATGACCATATCCCAGCGCTTTTTTAAAAATTTCATTCATGATCCGCTGGAATTCGGAAGGTGCATTCTTCAAACCAAAAGGCATAACATTCCACTCATACTGTCCAAACGGAACAGTGAAAGTAGTCTTATACCTATCTTTTTTGGAGATTTGGATTTGCCAAAATCCCGATTTCATGTCAAATTTTGAAAAGATTTTTGCAGAATACAATCGTTTTAAGATATCAGATTTATTAGGAATTGGGTATCTAATCCATCTTAAGGCATCATTCAAAAGTTTATAATTTATGACAAGCCTTGGGGCTCCTCTTTCTATTTCAACGTTTTTATTAACATAGAAAGCAGCACAAGACCATGGGCTTCGAGATTTGCTAATTAATTTTTTATCTAAGAGTTCTTGAATTTCTTTTTTACAAGTTTCAAGAAGCTCAGAAGTCATCTGGATAGGCCGTGATTTTGTTGGGATTTGGGTTTCCAAGAAATTTGTTTTGTAAGGTAAATCAACAACATGTTTTTTACGATTCCAGAAAGCATTAGGCAAATTTGAGCAAATGGTTTGGTGGATTCTATCTAGGCAATCTTGAATTCGTTGTTTAACTTGTGGCTGACTCAACTGTGATTCAATTTGTTTAAAAGAGATATCTTCTCTTAAAAAGTTTATTTGTTTTTGTTTTGAAGAAAGAAGATTTAATTCTTTAATTTTAGGTTTTTGTGTAAAAGGGAATGTAATTGTTTTTCCTAAGTGTTCAAAAGAAATTCCATCCTGACTAGTTAGATACGGGAATATGGAACCGGCAAAGGGTTGTCCTAAAATAATTTGATTTCCCATGTTTTTAACTAATATGAATGGTTGTTGAACGCGAAAGCCCTCATTTTCAATAACAACATTCGTAATTTTATACTTGACATCTAGGGGTGTTTGGGCTACACCACTAAATCTCTCAATTGTTTTTTCATAATATCTTGTAGGGACGATACCTTCATTAAAACAATTAGAAGCAGCTCCTGTATCAAACAAAACAGGTTGCTCTAGAATGAACTCATCGTTAATAATAATCTTAGCAAAGATATGAAATTTTGGAATTAATACTTTAGAGATTAAGTTAATAAATGTTTCGTCATGCTTCTCATCAGTATCATGTTCTGAAAGAGCTTGTTGGTTATTTGTTTTATGGGATTGAAGCTGAATATCTTGAATTTGGGATATTGCAGCTGCATGTGTTTCTTGTTGAAGTTTAATGTAAGAGACCTCAGCCTTTAGATTATGAATCTCATGCTGGAGGTCTTGTACGGTTGCAGGTTTAACAGAATGTTTGAACCGGTTTATTGTTTCGGTCAGATCATATTTATTTGAGATTAGGGATGGTTTATTTTTTAAAGAACTAGGGTTTTCATTGAGGAGTTCTTTTAATTTAAACAAGTATTCGCCTTTTTCATTATCAGGAAGTTTGGTGATGATATCGAGGAGTAAATCTTGTTCCTTAGTAATAACATTAATAGAAGAGGATGATTCTTCAATATCATCGTTTTGGATATTATTTAGATCTTCTGAAGAGCTTTGGGTATCGGCTGCTTCAGATTCAGAAGTATCTAGTAAAAGATTATTAATTTGATCAAGAACTGGTTGGTCAATATTTCTAATCTTTTTAAGTTTTCGAGTTAAACGGCAGTATTTTGAAATGTGCCCTTGTTTTCCACATTTAAAACATGTAATTTTTGTTTGAGAAGGATTATCTCTGGGTTTAAATCTAGATTATTTGTGGGGCAACCTAGGGGTTGTTTTTTGTTTATACTTGTTGTAATTTGTTTTGTCTTTTCTGAACTGCCTAGGTTTAGATGGCTTAGATTTTTTACAAGCAGGAAAGCCAAACTGTTCACAGAATGTGCCGAGCTCTCTACTCCTTATAGCCTTCTCTTTGGCAAGTTGTTTTTGAATTTTATCATCCTGACAAATTTTAAGAGCAGTCTTTTGGACATAAGAAATTAATTGTCCATAGCTTAAGTATTCATAAGGGATATTGTCATCATGCTGATTTCTAAGTTTTTCTCTAACTTTATCACCTAAAGATTTAGGTAATCCAGCTAGAAATTTTTCTTTCCAAAACGGTTGATTGGCATCATCTCTTGTAAGTACTCTTTGCAAAAAGTTATCTCTATACCAACGAAAATCGGATAGAGTCCTGCACTTAAGATTTGAGAGGAGTTCTGCCGATCTATCTTTCCAGATGGATGGGTCTCCAATAAAATGTTTAATAATCATAAAAATCAAAGTGTTTACAGAATCAGGAATAGGACCGCCATCAGATGTGATGGGTGTTCCATCTGCTTCAGTTTTTACAGAGGTGAATATGGCAAGTTTGTCCTCAGGGGAGAGATAATTATCCCACCATCCTTTTAATTGCCCAGAAAATCCAGCTACTAATAGGTTGGTAATGGATTCATCTGAGGCATTGTTTTGAGTTTGGTATGCCGTACTCACCATTGTCATTTGTTGAAGAATTTGTAAAATATTAGTTTCACTTTGACCATCTATGTTCCATTCATAAATATGATCAGCACTAAATGATTTAAAATTCTGATCTAATCTTTCTTCTAATAATATATCAGGAGGTGAAGCTCGTGAATAATAAAGTTTAGAAGGTTTTTTCCAATTTTGATTATTGATCTGAAGTAGGTTTTAGTCTGAAAATTTAGACTCTGTTTCAGAATCCTTTTCAATATTCATTACATTCTTTGAGGATGAGGATGTTTGAGTCTGAGGTGTATCAGGGACAACAGTAGGCTGTAATTGGCTGATTTTATACTCAACTTGTTTTAATAAATCAGCTCTATTGTTTAAGAATTCTGACTTAACTCTTGAGTTGAGTTGGAATGGTTTAAAGAGTGGGGCTTCTAATTTAGGAACTGGTGATTTGTGAGTGTCAAGTAGAGGAGTTGTTTTTTGGATCATGTAATCCCCTAGAGTTTGTAAGTATTGATTAGTATAGTTATTTTGTTCTAAGATATTCTTAATGTCTACGGGGTCAATTGGGGTTTTTAAATTTTTATATTTGAAGGGTGCAGCAAGTGGGGGGTTATTTTGGTCATCTTTTAGTTGAGGAATTTGCACTGTTTTAGGAGGAGGTAATTTTGATGAAATTGTTGATCTATCTGGGGATTTCCACTCCCTTTTGGTCATGTTTATTTTGTTTATAAAGGGGTATTTAATGTTTTGGGTTTGGGCGTAAGCACCAAACCAGTTAAAAAATGGAATATTGTCTTGTATGTTTTCAAGAAATCTGTAAAATTTATTTTGAATATTTTGTCTATCAGGTCCTTTAAAGTTTTGGAAAAACCATGTTCTCTGAAGTGTGTTTTCCGCAGAATAAAATTCTTTTCTAAGAGTTTGTTTGTCAATAGAGAACTGTTTTTCTAAAACATTAATGTGATGGAAATTTTCTCCTTCATTTAGAGACGAAGTTTCATAAGGTTCCCATACGTTCATAGATGAATAAGTTGGAGATTGTGGTGGTAGTGAATCTTCAGCTTTTTCATAACTAGTTTGAGGAATGTTTGACAAATTATCGACACCTTGAATCAGGACATTTGTTTGAGAAGGAATGTTTCTGGGAATGGTTGATGGTGGTGGTGGCATATAAATGACAGACGGAGGTTTAGAAAATGAACAAGAATGCCTTGCAGGTTTTATATTAGATCTGCAATCTTCATATAAGGAAGCAGACCTAACACTGGAAGAGCAAGATCTTCTTGGTCTTTCAAAGGATAATTTAACAGCCCCATCAGTAGTTTGGATGACCTTGCTTACTTGATTTATTGGACAAGGAGCAGGTTTTGAGGCCTTTTCTAAAGTCCAATCATTAGGTAATTCAACATCATTCCACATAATAGTTTTGGGGATTGTTCAATTAACATGAGTTTGATCCGTCAAGAAAATAATAGTTTGGCCATTATCTGGTGGTATTTGAGCTAAAGAGTTGGATGAGTTTAGGACCTTATAATGTACCCTATATGTTAAGGTAGCAGGTATAGATCCTAGTTTCATGTTTAAACCGTGGAGTTTAAGTTTTAGTTTTAACACTTCATGGACTTGTTCATCTTTTAATTCTACCATCCTATCTGGATAGCAATTAAAATAGACTGACCCATTGTGGAGACCAAATTCTGCTGCGGCCAGCAGAGAATCTGAAAAGTCATTATGCCTATTATCTAATAGACAGACTAAGGCTGAGACGTTTAAACCTTTTCTAATTAGAGGTTTAATTGCCACTTGTACACTTCCTACGTGTAAAAAGTTCCATTTTTTCTTATGTTTTTCAATGGATTTTTGAGAAAGAAGGTAAAAATCATGTTTATCAGGGTGGACCGAAACTGATTCCTCAACAGTTCTAACAACATGGTCAGAAGCGGAGAACCAGCTTTTATCTTGGTGTTTATAAAGTGTATTTAAAGCTATTGGGGGTAACACCCAATCATCAATATGTTGGTTGATGTTTTCGAAAGAAATTTCTTCTTTAAAAATGTGTTTAGAAGTTTTTGAGGAAGTTTCTTCGTTATTTGAGTTATCTATGGGAATAGAAGAGGAACTACTGCAACCATGACGAGAAGAAAAAGAGCGAAAGAAGAAAGACATGATGGAAATAGGAAAGTACAAGAATGCAGTATAGAAGGAAGAGAATACATGAGGCCAGTTCATCATTGTCTACATCGATGATGTATTAATCTATTCTCGTTCAATCGATCAACATTTTAAACATATAAATTGTTTTATAAAGGTTGCCGAAACTAATGGTTTAGTTGTTTCCAAACCAAAAATTTGCATTTTTCAAACCAAAATCAGATTTCTTGGACATTGGATCTACCAAGGGTCTATCACACCTATAGATAGAGCAATTCAATTTGCAGATAAATTTCCTAATCAAATCCTTGAAAAAACTCAACTCCAAAGATTTCTAGGATGTTTAAATTATGTTGCTGATTTTATCCCTCACTTAAGCAACTTTCTTAAACCACTCCATCAACGTCTTAAACAAAACCCTCCTCCATGGACTGATGTCCACTCTAATATTGTTAAACAAATCAAACTCTAGGTTAAGCAACTTCCTTGTCTTAGCCTCCCAGATCCTTCTTCTTTCAAAATTGTTGAAACAGATGCCTCTACATAGGTTATGGTGGCATCCTTAAACAGAGGGTTGACAATCAAGAAAAAATTGTCTCCTTCACTTCTAAACATTGGAATAGTACCCAACAAAACTATTCCACTATTAAAAAAGAAATTTTGGCAATTGTTTTATGCATTTCCAAGTTTCAATCCGATCTTCTAAACCAAAAATTTCTTGTCCACATTGATTGTAAGTCAGCAAAAGATGTTTTACAAAAGGATGTTAAAAATCTTGCATCAAAACAAGTTTTTGATCGCTGGCAAGCAATTTTAAGTATCTTTGATTTTGATATTGAATTTATTAAAGGAACTTCTAATTCTCTCCCAAATTTTCTTACCCGTGAGTTTTTACAGGGTAGATAAAAGCAATCAACCACCTGCCAGATATGCCCAAAAAGAAAAAAGCCCCAGATGACAAGGCTAAAGAGCCATCAGACGATAAACAATTAAGCATCTTCTAAGATGCTCAAAGCCAAGATTATTCCAACCAAGAACTGGAAGAAATTCTTAAACAAATCCTGCAACAACAAAGATCCCAAACTCAAGGATCTCCGCAGTTGCAGCAACAATCTAAACAGGAGTCATCTACTCCATCTGGGTCATCAACCCAAAACCTTAAACAGGAGTCATCCACTCCTTCAGAGTCATCAACCCAAAAAACTCAAAAACAAACCTCTCCTAAACAAACCATTGAATCATATGCTCTGGCCTACACCCAAAAACAGATTCCACAAACCACATGGGGCCAGATAGTCACTAAAGATAAACAACCTCTCATACCCAAAGAGATCATAACTAAACAACAATATGATCTGTCCAACCCCCAGCCTAACCAGATAACAATTGCATCCTCTTCAACAGCAATTGTTCCACATAAACCTATGCTATCCAACACAAAAGATAGCACCCCCTTCATCAAAAAATCAAAAAAACAAAAGAAACATTATTCAGATAGAACCTGAATGGTTCCATCCAAACCCAAACCAAGTAGCAGCCAATATCTTTCCCTCTGGAATGCATTTTAAACCTTCAGCTATTCCAAAAACCAGAGAATACTATGAACTGATTCTTGTTCATTCAGGATCTGTCGAAATAAAACATACCTCAGACAGGAAGAATGACAAAGAATTGGCCTTCACAAAACTCCAGGTTTTAAACATTCTTACTCCATCCCAATGGGGGCAAGATTTAAACAGACCAAAAAACTTTGGAATCAATTATTTTCTTGATGGATATAACTATTGGGATTATGTTGACGCTTGGTCCAATGTTTTTTGGTACCAAAACACAGGATTTTCTCATACTTGGTTTATCTATTTTAAAAAGGACAACAAGTATAGATTGCCTCATTGGTTTTTCTACTGGTGGGAATTTTTCGGTCCTTTAACTGAAATATTTCCACCTCAGGTTGCTACAGCCTTTGAATTATTTAAACAAAAATTCAATTGTGATGATCCCTTTCCTTTGGATCTTCATTATTGTTCTAAACTATCTGTTTCATGGATTTTCTCTTGGAAATATGAATACATGAGGATCAATGAAACAACAAATTTGATGCCTGTCCTACAGAGAGTTCCTTACTCAAGATGGTGGACAAAATTTGATATTACAAGAATTGACACTGATGCAGTCGAAAAATGGTTTCAAGAAAATCCCCAGTTTCTTTGCATGACAGAACAAAGCCAATTCCTTCACCAAAAATCAAGGATTGCTTCTATTCTATCATCAACGGCAGATAAAACAAGCCTTGTAAACCAATTAACAGTGCTGCTCCAAACACTCCAGAAACAGGAAGCCCAGCTTTCTCCTAATCAAATCACTTCTCCATCTACTTCAAAAGCCCATGAAGAAGAGGAATATGAGATAGATTTAGGCGAGGACTAAGATTCCTGTAAACTTGTACTTTTGACATGCGCCAGAGTACTTTTGACATATGCTAGAGTACTACTCTTATAAACTCGTACTTTAGACATGTGCCAGAATACTGTAGTGTCTGCCAAATACTGTATACTTAAACTCACCGGAACTGTTTAAACAGTAACAGTTTCCAAGTTGTAAACATTATTCACAGGTCTATATAAGGGATGCCCAACAACTGATGGAGGCAGAACTTATTTGAGATCCGAATAGCCATTGTAGAGAGAGAGACCTAGAGAGAGAAGCTCTGAGTGTGTTCTGAGAGTTTCTTCCCTTTTCTTTCTTTTTGCTTCCTTCCCTTTCTTTCTGCTTCCTTTATTCCATTTCCTTGTAAGTTTGATGTTCTTCTTTTGAATAAAAGTTTATATTTTTCAGTTATTCTATTACTTCTTGCATCATATCCTTACCTCTTCTGGGAATCAAGGAGGCTGTTACAATGAACTAATTTGGCAGGTTCTACCGCCTTAGTTCATACGCCCTTTAATTCTTACAGAACACCCCCTTCTACATCTGCATTGTTATTTATGTTTTAAGAAGTGTTACTTCTGCTCTACTTCCATTCTATTTTTCTACTCGTGATCCTCCGCGCTCTCCCGGGACTCGCTCCCCCTACTTGGTATCAGAGCCAGAAGGTGAAGTAGAGATGTGTTGATTAGATTGGTTTTACTTCTATGCTACTAGATCTCTGCTTAACGTATTAGATACGTAAAAAAAAGAGTTTTTGCTCGATAGCATCGTTTAATATAGTACTTTGTTATTATACATGAGCCCATCCGTGAGATGTTTTAGGCCATAAGTCCAAAAGTAAGGCGGGCGGTTACCTCACGCAGTAGTGTATAATAGCCAAGGCACTATCTTTTGGCTAGGGCAAAACCGATTTTATTTATTGTCTTTCCGTATCGTATTTAATCCCTTAAGCAAGTATCTAATTCATAGAAGGAAAAACCATTTTAATCATCATACCACTACTGATCCGGAAGGTGAAGATACTAAGGAATGGGAGTATGTATCTTTGACTTTTTACTCCGTGCTTTCCTTTATCCTCCTGCTTACTGCTAGTTATTCTCTTCCTTCTATACTGCATTCTTGTACTTTCCTATTTCCATCATGTCTTTCTTCTTTCGCTCTTTTTCTTCTCGTCATGGTTGCAGTAGTTCCTCTTCTATTCCCATAGATAACTCAAATAACGAAGAAACTTCCTCAAAAACTTCTAAACACATTTTTAAAGAAGAAATTTCTTTCGAAAACATCAACCAACATATTAATGATTGGGTGTTACCCCCAATAGCTTTAAATACACTTTATAAACACCAAGATAAAAGCTGGTTCTCCGCTTCTGACCATGTTGTTAGAACTGTTGAGGAATCAGTTTCGGTCCACCCTGATAAACATGATTTTTACCTTCTTTCTCAAAAATCCATTGAAAAACATAAGAAAAAATGGAACTTTTTACACGTAGGAAGTGTACAAGTGGCAATTAAACCTCTAATTAGAAAAGGTTTAAACGTCTCAGCCTTAATCTGTCTATTAGATAATAGGCATAATGAGCCCAGCGCTTGTTAAGTAAAAAAGCGCTGGGATAGGTCATTTGCTTTATATTTAATTCTCTGAATATTTAACCTTATCTTTTTTATTTAATTTTTTATAAATTCCTCCCTTTTTTCTAATTTTTATGACCCTATCCCAGCGCTTTTTACTTAAAAAGCACTGGGATAGGTGCGTGGGAAATGCTTTAATTTCTCTCCACAGATCTAAAATTTTCCTTTTTCCCTCTCATTTCCCCACATTTCCCTCTCATCTTTGCCTATTCCATTGAAAACCCGAACTCTTCTTCCTCCCTCCCTACATACCTAGCGTCGCACTTCCACTCTTCTTCATCACCTAAAACTGCGCTTTTGAGATTATAAGCGCCGCTTTAAGTTATCTATAGCGGTGCTTATAACACAAAATAAGCGCTGCAATAGGTATATGACCTATTGCAGCACTGGCTATAGCAACGCTTAAAAGCGCTGCTATAGGGTCAAAAAAAGCATTGTTATAGGATATTTCTATAGTAGTGAGGAAATATACAATTTTTCCAAAAGTACCCTTATTTATGAATGAGAAAGAATGTAATTATGAAAAGAAGATAAAAGAGAATGTGTGGGAGAAATTAATGCATAGGTAAAATGGGAAAAAACGCATTTATTACTCAAACAAAGTCAAATAGAACCTTATACTTAGAGACAATATCAATAAAAAAAATGACCTTATATTATGCAAAGGAGAAATATCTTTCAAAATCAATCCCCATGACTTCGATCATGATCATTACAATTCATGTCTAATAGAATTTAGGTCTTTTTTTTCAAATAGTAAACCAATGGTATTTACGTTGGACCTTTAAACAATATTCTTACAAAGGTACATGTCATAACTAGAGAAAATAAAATTTTTGTGATCAATAGTTTTTGGATGCCGTTTGATATTATTGATATATGCGTATCTATTTGTTTGTGCAGCTTTCTAGGAACGGGGCCCATTTGGAGTGGGAAAGCTGGTTGCTGCAAGCTTAATATCATATCAGTTTATGTTAAATATTGCAGCTCCGATCCGTAATATCATTATTGTTGTGGTTTTCTTTTGTATATGGTTTTCCTTTATTTTTCTTGTGATGCCTTATATTTACTATGCAGATTGTTATGGTTTAAAACATTTTCATGAACCTTGCAGGTTGTTTTGCCTATTGCTGTAATATATGGATTAACAGTTTTTCTTTAGATGGACCTCGGCCTGAACATCAGAGAGAATGTGGTGTTATTCAGCTAATTAGTAACAATAGCAAGTTTTTTTCTTGTTTAAAATTGATCATAACAATAGCAGCCACATGCGGGAGCATGGAGCCATTTTCCCACGAGTCCTTCGACCTAATTTTCTCCGTTTGATGTCATCACCCCATTTCTGATGAATCCTAATGGTGATTGTGCTCGAATTTGATCTTTTTGGGTTTCCAGCAAGTTTTTGGTTGGTGCTTCTGTTCGTGAAGCACTTTTTTGGTGATATATTTGATTGGGTCTTCGTTGTTTGACATTCTTAATGTGTTTCAAACGTGTTCCAGAGAAGATTGTTTGGATCTAGTGTTTTTCCAAATTATGTCAAGTTTATGGTATTTTCCAATGGAATTTTCATATTCTGGCGACTTTCTCAATTTCCACCAGGATTTCTTAGTTATCCAAGAAGGTTATCTTAGCTAAGTGTAGGTCCACTACAAAAAAACACAAAATTACCGAACAATGCTTGTGAGTTATTCAATAGCATGAGCTTGAGTTGTTCTAACGCACCATTTTTATACTCGAACATTGATGCAACTTTTTGAAAACTAGAGTTTGAATATCCAAGCGTTCGCTGGTTTGATATTATGCTCAAGCATTGACGTAAAACTATGTATGTTTGATAGCACTGCCAAAATGCTATAACATTCTATGGTCTGAAATACTCGAGCATTAGATGAAAATTTTACAATCTTGCCTCCAAATTTGATATCCCAAATTCTTACACTTATATATACTTGTTATTAGAATGTTTTCTAAGTGCCATTTGAATCTTAAGCCCCACATCGGATGGGAGTGTGTGTGTGTTAACGTATAATGTATAACATTCGGGTTTGTTTGGGTACCAACCGCGTTAGTTGGTTTCCCTTCAGCCTTTGATCCGAAATTGATCAAAAAAAAAAAAAAAACAAAGCCTATTGCGGTGAGTAGCCCAGGAAGAACCGAGTGTGGGTGCACAGTGATGCATGCTTGGGGGTCCCTTGTGGAAGCTCTTAAACCCCAAATCGGATGGGAGTGGGTGTGTGTTAACCTATAAAATAGGACATTCGATCTATTTAGGTACCAACCGCGTTAGTTGGTTTTCCCTTTAACTTTTGGTCCAAAATTGATAAAAAAAAAATGCCATTTGAACATATGCAAGACCCATTCTAAGAACCAAAAATTGAATCAATTTCTACAAAGACATTTCATCAGACGACAACACCAAGCTCCAAATTATTAATCAACAAAAGATTTAAATAAGGGAGTATATTCTTCAAAATTTCATTCATGACGGATTTGATTTCAAGAATTTTGAAGAATCTGGGAAAATAGAGCAATCCAACAGATATCTTTACAACAACCAATTTTTAATATTTGAATACAAATTGAATAGCCTATATATATATATATCCTGGAGTGAACAGAAGGCAGGTTATGAACATTGAGCCAAAAATTGTGAAAAACATTTGAAAAAGCCTTCGTATTTCTGGCATATTTTTTATCGTGTTATTAAACTTCAGCGTTTCATATATCTATTCGGTGAGTGAGTGAGCTAATTGAAAGTGGATCTCTGGCTTCTCTCTAAGTTATCTTATTATTTGAGTGACTCAAGATTGTGGAATCTTGAGGGGGTTGTTTACTTATAAGTTGTACGTACAGTTCTGATTTCTCTTACTCTGTTTTACTTTTTCGATTTTTACTTTGCTTAGAAAATTTTATACAATGCCCAATTCATATCTCCTTTTTGTGTATTGTTCTGTTAAAATATACTACACAAGTAATTACTTCTTCTCATTATAACCTCTCTATAATTTTGTAATCTTCTTTCTTCTTCTTTCTTTAAAAAATAATTTATTAAGGGAAACATTCACAAAAACAACTCATTAATTTTTCACATACCATTCTTCTCGTTCTACTTTATTATGCGTATACTATGTTTTTGTTCACATTCACAAAATTAATGAATTCGAAATCCAATTTTATGTACTGTTGAGATTCGAAAGTTGACAAACAAGCCGCATAGCAATATATGGACGTGGGAAATTTAGTGTCACAAGAACATTAATTTACATTTACACTGTTGGAATGATTTGATACGAATATTAATTATTCGTTGCATAGAATCACAAGTTATGATTGACCTTTGACCAATATATATTAGCTTGGGATCTCGTTTATTGGTACTTAAAATTTAATCAAATTGATCATACCGATAGTTGGCAAAAAATGATAATACAGATAAGTTTTCAAGTCATATATTGAGCAAGATTTACACAAATCGAGTCAAGTTCAAATGTTCGCCCACATGAATAATAGTATTGTTTGATCCACCTAGTGGCATTTTCTTTTTCATGCATAAGACTCAACCTTAAAATCTCATCTAAAGGGTAATTATATGTTTGGATATAGATAAAAGTATAGAGGAAAGAGAAATTTTTTGGTATGATTGGTTAGGAAGGAAGGGAAGAGAAGAAATTTTTTTCTCCAGTTGGATTTAAAAAAGTAGAAAAGTTTAAACAGAATTTTTAAATAAATATTACTTTTACATATTCTAATCTATTTTTTGAAATTTTATAACATTTTTTTCTCTAATTTTTTAAAGGCCAATTCATAAAATGTCCCCTCCCCTCCCCTGACCTCCCCTCCAAATCTCTTAAAAGCAAACCGTAGAGAAAATCCAGGGAAAAACATTATTGCCTCTGTGGCAAGAAAACGTAAGAAAAGAAAAGAAAGTAGAGGAGGAGAAACGGCAAGGGCCATTATATGTTTTATTCCCAAATTTTTCCCTTCAAAGGTGAAGAGATTTTAATGAAAAAACACTCGCTTTCTCACTATTGTAATGAGTCTTGTTTCAGTTGGCAAAGATGTCTTTCTCTCTCTTTTTTTTTTTTTTTTTAATGAAACCGACAATACAATACTAAATTAAAGATGGAAAGTAAACAAAGATGAGTTCTGGAACATTAAACTAGTAAATACGAAACGAAGTAGAAGTCACAAAATATATATTCAGACAATCAGCCAACTTGCTTAAGTCTTCCGAAAGAGATGAGTGTTGAGGCAAAGATGTGATTTATATCATAAAGACTGCATGCTTGAATATTGTTGACATAAGAATTTTGTGGTTGGTATATAATCTGTAAATACTTCTGTAAATTATTATCAATAGGTATTGTAAAATGTGATTTGACCGCTTAAATATGAGGCTTTGAATTGGTGTCCAAGTAATATGAAAAACAAATGTAAAATCTACTCTTACTTTAGTATATTAATACTTAAATATGACTTAGTCAAATATCTATATAAAAAAGCACGGGTTGATAAATGTTATTTAAGTTTTAAGGCAAATATATATTTAGTCTAGTCATCCTTGTATCCAACTTATCTAAATTTTTAAATTTCAAATTAAAAAAAGATTACTTTCCTAATTACTAGTTTGCTACAAATATAGAAGAAAGAGGAATGGTTTCATATTTTTCCGTATGAGTATTATTATCAAGAAAAGAAGATAAACATCTTATCTTTACAACAACTGTTCGTCACCGGCCGCAAGTGCACGGGTCGCGCCAAGTAATAAAGTGATAAGTAAAGTATCGTTCCCACGAGGATTTGGTCCAAAACCCGGTCAAGCAATGATTGTCACACTCTCGCCTAATTTGATATTGAAAATTAAATAAGAAAATAAACATATGTTAAATGAAAATAAAATTATACACAAGTGATTCTCCAACTTCAAGGATAAAATGGGTCGTAAGATTATGTATCCCCCTTGTACTTCTTGAAACTCAATTAACCTCCCCTCAAAGAAGCTCTCAACGAAACCACGTGCTAATATAGGGTTCATAGGGTTCATAGAGTACTTGTAAACGCTCTCTCAAGTCAAGAACAAGTGTTTAGTCTTATTAATTGCACAATCTCTTGCTACAAGTTAATAAAACCCAATTATCACGCTCCAACCCTAATGTGACTATGCAAGGCTAGCAAGTATATCTCTATCTTACCAACAAAACCATCCATCCATGCAAACTTCAGGTTCTTGCACTATTTTACCCAAGTTCTACACTCAATCTAGCCCTCTCAAGCATCAATCAAGTGAACCCAACATCTAAATGGTGATCAAGCACTTAGAAGCATTAGGAACAGAGTAAAATAAGCACATAGATATCATTAATCACAACATAAGAGGATGAATCAAGAATCAATCCATACAAGGGTTCAAAATAATCCTAGAATACAAGTATTTTAGCTACTCATGTTCTACAACTCCATGGGAGCATATATATACAACATTACAAAACAAAACAAGAGAAGAGAATGAAGATGGAAGAAATAAACCAAGAGAGGAAGCCCAAATCTCTTCGAAGCTCCAAGCCCAAGCTAAATCCCCACCAAGCTCCAAGCCCTAGCAGAGCAAAACACCCCCAAGAATGCCCAGAAGTCGAAGAATATCGGCCAAGAACGAAACCCTAGCTTTTATTTCATTTCAGTCAGCCTTTTCTATCAAAACGCACAGCAGAATACGCAGTTCGCCGTGGGTTTCGTCGAGGCGAAATCACGGAGAACTAGCAAAAATAGGGGCAGAGACAAATGAAGTTCGCCGTGGGTTCGCCGCGGCGAAGTCACGGCGAACTTGGACCTATATGTAATTTTGGAATTTCGGGGACCTATCTGTAATTTGGGAAATTCGAGGTCATTTTCTGTAATTTTTACAATTCGTCCATAAACTTGTATTTTCCCTTTTTTCTTGAAATTTCAGCTTCTATCCCCAAATTCTCCCCTTTTTAAGTGTTCTTCTTAATCCGGGATCCCTTGGTTATTGTATCAAAATATTCCTACAATATTTACATAAAACAACATAAGAAACTAACTATAAAAACAATCAAAATCTATCATAAATAAACAATGATGTGCAACCAAAATCAAATGAACATTTTCCTATCTTGAGTGTCCAAAAATTATAAATGATTGAATAAAACCTCAAGGAAAATGTGCTGAAAATACATGAATTCCAAGAGTTATCAACAACCCCCAAACTTAGACTTTTACTCGTCCTCGAGTAAAACAAGATATGAGATCTTCAGATTGATAAATTATCCACTTACTATGCATGCAAGTAGCTTTCCTCATTAGTTGCTCAAGAAGATATATTCAGTAGGAAATCAATGGAATATAGAGGGATGTAAAATTCACAAACTAAGAACAAACTTCCCAACAATTTCCAAGTGTGTGTGTGTGTGGAGTCAGAGACCAATTCTTCAGCAAATGTCACAAATAAAATTGCAACATTTCAATATATATTAAGTCCTCTCAACATTCAAACTTCATATGCCTACTCTCTTCCTCTCTCTCCACCAAAAGAATTTTTCTTACATAAATTCAAAATCAATGGGACTTGATAGGCTTGTAATGTGGCCAAGGGTTAAGCTCATAGAAAGAAAGGTATAAAGAGAATTCAAATATCTTGAGATAGATGATAATATGTAGCCCACTTTCTTTTCTACACAAAATTCCCTTCCAAAATTCAAAACACTCCCCCAAACTTATCTCAAATTGATGTATGTGCACTCCAAGTCTTATTGAAACTAAACTCTTTTCTTCTTTTTTCGTTTTCTTATCCCATATTTTTTTTATATAAACTTGAAATGACTTTGGAGTACAAGCTATTGAACATCATGCACCACTTATATTCCCCACACCAATTTTTGTACCATCTTGCACATTTTGCAACCATCAAATACCTTCTACCAATGATTCGTCAATTATCTCAAGATTTGGGTAGTTCATGGTTTTTCAAGTTGCTAAGGTTAAGGTCTATTGTGAGTTCCAAAAAAAAATTCATATGGTTTTTTCATTATAAGGCTCAAAGAGGGTGCAAAAGGAATTATGTCATGGGTTGGCTTGAAAGGCACAAACTCATTGAAAAGAATGCCCATATCATTTTCCAAACTCATGTAAAATCATTATATAGCCTCAAGAGATTCCAAGATAGGTTCTAGAGTTATCAGCTAAGAAGGAATATATACACTCAAATGCTACAACATCTCCAAACAAAAGCATCCAAATTATTCCCAACTCTGTGCCAGATTTGTTTCAGAATTGTCAGAAAGCCAGTCTCAATAATGCAAATCAAGCATTCAAAAATATCAACCACAATTTCCTCTTAAACATATAATCTAAGCAACCATTCTATCATTGGATCTCACAGTTAGTTCAATGGATAACAAATCAATCTAAATCATGCTTATTGTAAAATGACAAGTAATCGTCCAAGTTTCCAAAATTGAAATTCATGTCAATGTAAACCAACAGTCTATCATCAAATCATTCAGTTCTAAGCAAATTGGAAATGCAAGAAACTTCCCTGTAAATGCTCTTTTCTCTCTAAACTTGCTTTCCTTTGCCTCATGTTCAAGTTGATGACAAACCTTGAAAATGCTCAAAAGAGGTCACACCTACTAGAGAAAAACAACAATGAAAAATATTAAATTTGTAAAGCTTGGGTTGCCTCCCAAGAAGCGCTAAGTTTATAGTCTTCAGCCAGACTTCCAATGTCAACTGCTAATCATACGTATCAAAAACAAAAATCACCTTGTCTTCATTTCTCTTCAAAAGACAAGGTTTCAGCAGAATTGGGAATTCATTCATACGATAATCACATGTTCCCTCAATCAAGAGTGACTTCAAGAAACATGATTCAATGTGGCACATGGGAGGCTTCAATTCAATTGTTGCAAATTTTCCTCAATAGCCCCCAAATATTTTGAAAACCCAATAAAATCTACGTGACTCCCATCAGTAGGAATCAAGCTATCAGTAGGAGGATTTTGAACATAAATTGCAGGGATTTCCACTCTATTCTCTAGCTCCCAATGACAAAAATTAGGCTCCCCACTCGAAACCTCAATTGGAAACTCAATGTTGTTCTCTCCCTCTTCAATTTCTAGCTCACAATCATCCACAAAAGTATTACAAGCCATTGACCGCACATCATTTCTTCCCATAGTCAATTGCCCACTTGAAACTGCATCTTCCCCATAAGAGTCATTTGAAATATCAATGAAAACACCTGTTTGAGTTAAAGACTCAATGGTAGAAGCCAGTTCATTTTCCCTAGATGCTAAATTTTCAAGAGCTAATGCATGTTCATTAAATTTCTCTTTTGTCCAAGCTCTCATTTCATTTTGATTATCAAGTATACTTTGAAGCATCTCCTCTACTGTGGGCTTTTTCTCATGAATGGGAGTGATTTCTTCTACATGACTAGGTGATGTTTGATAATATGATGCATATGAAGGGAAAGAAACATTTGGATCCCAAGGCAATACATGTTCATGATTCCAACTAGGATTAAAAGAATTATCATGCCAATCAGTTTGAACCCTAGCAAAATCATCCCCTACATAATCCAAGGTTGAGACATGGGGGCATTGATCAATATAATGATTATCTCCACAAAAATTGCAACAAATGTACTCATATTGAGTTTCAAAAGCATTAGGGTCATAGCAAGAAGGTAGATAATCATTATCCTGTTCAAATCCACTACTTGCCCCATTAGTCCACCAGGGATAATCCATAAACAAAATTTAAAAGAAAATAATTAACAAACTAAAAAGATAAACAAAGAAAACAAATATACACATGGACACAAGAAAAGAAGCTACAAGAGAAAAACAAACACACGAACAAATATATACAAACTCAAGCTTAAGCTACTAGTGCTCTAACCAAGGTTGACCAAGGACGGTTTTGGGAAACAAATCCCCGGCAACGGCGCCAAAAACTTGTTCGTCACCGGCCGCAAGTGCACGGGTCGCGCCAAGTAATAAAGTGATAAGTAAAGTATCGTTCCCACGAGGATTTGGTCCAAAACCCGGTCAAGCAATGCTTGTCACACTCTCGCCTAATTTGATATTGAAAATTAAATAAGAAAATAAACATATGTTAAATGAAAATAAAATTATACACAAGTGATTCTCCAACTTCAAGGATAAAATGGGTCGTAAGATTATGTATCCCCCTTGTACTTCTTGAAACTCAATTAACCTCCCCTCAAAGAAGCTCTCAACGAAACCACGTGCTAATATAGGGTTCATAGGGTTCATAGAGTACTTGTAAACGCTCTCTCAAGTCAAGAACAAGTGTTTAGTCTTATTAATTGCACAATCTCTTGCTACAAGTTAATAAAACCCAATTATCACGCTCCAACCCTAATGTGACTATGCAAGGCTAGCAAGTATATCTCTATCTTACCAACAAAACCATCCATCCATGCAAACTTCAGGTTCTTGCACTATTTTACCCAAGTTCTACACTCAATCTAGCCCTCTCAAGCATCAATCAAGTGAACCCAACATCTAAATGGTGATCAAGCACTTAGAAGCATTAGGAACAGAATAAAATAAGCACATAGATATCATTAATCACAACATAAGAGGATGAATCAAGAATCAATCCAAACAAGGGTTCAAAATAATCCTAGAATACAAGTATTTTAGCTACTCATGTTCTACAACTCCATGGGAGCATATATATACAACATTACAAAACAAAACAAGAGAAGAGAATGAAGATGGAAGAAATAAACCAAGAGAGGAAGCCCAAATCTCTTCGAAGCTCCAAGCCCAAGCTAAATCCCCACCAAGCTCCAAGCCCTAGCAGAGCAAAACACCCCCAAGAATGCCCAGAAGTCGAAGAATATCGGCCAAGAACGAAACTCTAGCTTTTATTTCATTTCAGTCCGCCTTTTCTGTCAAAACGCGCAGCAGAATACGCAGTTCGCCGTGGGTTTCGTCGCGGCGAAATCACGGCAAACTAGCAAAAATAGGGGCAGAGACAAATGAAGTTCGCCGTGGGTTCGCCGCGGTGAAGTCACGGCGAACTTGGACCTATATGTAATTTTGGAATTTCGGGGACCTATCTGTAATTTGGGAAATTCGAGGTCATTTTCTGTAATTTTTACAATTCGTCCAGAAACTTGTATTTTCCCTTTTTTTCTTGAAATTTCAGCTTCTAGACCCAAATTCTCCCCTTTTTAAGTGTTCTTCTTAATCCGGGATCCCTTAGTTATTGTATCAAAATATTCCTACAATATTTACATAAAACAACATAAGAAACTAACTATAAAAACAATCAAAATCTACCATAAATAAACAATGATGTGCAACCAAAATCAAATGAACATTTTCCTATCTTGAGTGTCCAAAAATTATAAATGATTGAATAAAACCTCAAGGAAAATGTGTTGAAAATACATGAATTCCAAGAGTTATCAACAACCCCCAAATATTATGTATCATCTCCCATTTTTATGATTTTTCTACTATTTTTATCATTATCTAGACAGACCATAATTGGAAAAAAAAGAAGCACCAGATCACTTGAATCAATTACTGCTCGTAACTTGGATATAAGAGAGTGTGTGTGTTAAGAAAATTAATAGTACCAGATTATTGCCTCCCACATTGAAATTTCACAAGAATCTAATTTTTATTGGGCCAGTTTAACGGAGGAGTCATTATTGACCTTAATTTAAAATATCCGTTGGACCAGTTTGACGAAGAAGTCATTATTGACCCGAATTTGAAAGTTGATGGACAATTTTGAGCTAAAAAAAAGTATAAGGTGCCAGATGTACTTTGGACATAAGTATAGAGTCATTTTTTACTATTCACCCTATTGCAAATGATGATTTTCAACGTGAGATTGTATGTTTGTTAATTAGTGACATTAAACATATAATTATAAATTTGAGGAATTTCTTAAGTAGAATTATTGAGATGAAGCACTTAAAATAATGGCACCATAAAATTATGACTATTTTAAGAAATATGTTGATCATATGCGCTCATACACGTAATCTTACCTTATTTGTTATTTTTTATCTGACACTGAATCGTTTGAAAAACTGTAGAAATTAGTTATATTTTATTTTATTTTCCTTTACTCATTGCGTAACACCCAATGGGATGTCACGTCACGGCTCACAAAACATTTTTTTCCAAACACAAATTAATACTCCCTCCCGTGGTAAATATGTTCTAAAAAATTTATTTGAAGGGATTTAAAATAATTAAATTAATTATTTATTTGTGAAATGTGTTGTTTTCAACAAATTTTTTTTTTAAAAAAAGAAATATGTGTCAGCTAAATGTCTTATTTAATCAAGTCATTTGCATTGCAAACCTTCTTATGTGTAATGAGTAGGGTTAGTTTAGAAAAAGAAAATTAGTTAAATTATTTTAGTTATTTGTAAAATCATTTAATCATTTCAGGGTATGTGATTATGTTTTGATTTTCTTGAAATATCCCTTTCAATCATTTTTGTTGTAAACCACTTAATTCATGCAAGACTTTCTTGATAATATGCTTACTCAGTGAAAATAATTTAAAAAATTACAAAATTTGAGAGATAAAGTGAATGGAGGTATAATTAGGGGTTACAAAATTAAAATAAGCATCTATATACACACAATAGCTTTTAGTTATTTACTCTTGCCCCTATTATAATAACTTGATTTAGACTAATTCGCATGGTGTTCGCACTGCAAGTGCACATACAGGTCGCGTCAAGTAATAAAGTGATAATTAAAGTATCGTTCCCACAAAGATTTGGTTCCAAAACTCGGTCAAGTAGCGATTATAACACTTTTGCTCAATTTGAGTGAGATAAATATCATGAGTGGAAGGAAGCTAATTTTAAAATAAAATAAAATAAAAGCAAATGATTCATGGACTTCAAGGATGCAATTAAGACCTATGATTATTTATCCCCCTTGTATTTCAAAAGCACTCAATTAATTCCCAACTATATTTGCTTCCTAATGAATATATCTCTATCTCATTAACACCTATTAAGACCTATGATTATTTATCCCCCTTGTTTAGTTCAATGAATTCTTTGATCTCTCAAATGAATAATTGAACCCCCAATTCTCATTGCAAATCCCATATGGCTATGTGAGGTTAATGAGTATATCTCTATCTCATTAACAAAACCATCCATTCAACATCAAATTTCAAGTTCCCACATGATTAAACCCAAGTTCTACACTCAATCTAGCCCTCTCAAACATCAATCAAGTGAACCCAACAATCTCATTGGTGGCCAATCAACAAGAAGCATTAAGTATAGAGTAAAATCAACATAATCATACTATAAATCACAATGCAAATAGAAAGGGAAATGAGTACTTAATCCATACAAGAGTTCAAAATAACTCTAGAGCAAAGTGTTTAGGTACACATGTTCAAGAAACCCAAAGAAAAATACATAAGAATCAGCACAAAGATTGAACAAGAAAAAGGAAAGGAGAATGGAGAAGAAGAACCAAGATATGAAGCCAAAATCTCTTCCAATCTTCAAATCCTAAATCAATCTCCACCAAAATCCTTACCCTAGCACACCACAAAGCTCCAAAGAAGGCTCCCAAAGTCCAGAATGTCGAAGATATCAGCCCCCATTCGTTTTGCCCCTTTTAAACCCTGATTTTCGTGTGAAATTTAAGCTGTGCGTTTTGCTGATGCGATTGAGCCGCGGCCCAGAAATTTGAGCCACGGCTCAATTTTCTTCTATCTTGAAATGAGCCGTGGCCTAGTTTTTGAGCTGCGACTCAGTTTTTTTCTATCATTTTGCTGCAGAATGAGTTGCGGCTCAAAACAGAGTGGGTTGTTGCTCATTTCTCTTCTGAAAAATTGAGTTCTTCTATTTCAAATGGGGTGTTCTATCTATGATTTGGCATCATTTTCATCATCTTTGATTCTCCAAATGGCTTGGCTCTAATTCTCTTACTAAAATACACTCCTTAATTACAAAATAATAAATTTGATAAGCTCATTATAAACAAGGAGGAAAGCCCAAAAATATGCACAATTGAGCAATAATATGCAACCAAAATATTATGCATATTTTCCTATCATTGAGTGTCCAAAAGATGTACAAATACATCAAAAATGTATAAAAGCCAAGGGAAAATTTGCCAAAAGACATGAATTTCAAGAGGTTAACACATGGACCAATAAACAATGCTCCCTCTAGCCTTTAATTAATGTAAAATTTGTTTAGTGAGTTGATTTTGGTTATAATTGTATGCCATATTTTTAATTTTTGTCAATTCTTTTAAATTACCCATTTTGATGTTGTCTCAACAATACTCAATTAAATAAGAAATAGCCGGTGTAATTAAGGAAGATGATTACAGTATTATAGCCGGTGTAATTAATGAGTTAACAACTCCCTCTCATACATTTAGGATTAAGAGGGAGTCTTTAACTCATTAAATCTATCATAAGATTTAAATGATTTTTAATTAGATTAAACTTTACCGTCTTATTGATCATAGTCTATCTAACTTTTTTTTTTTGCACTTATCAAATATGTGGCATATAGGTAAAATATATTTAATCCTCGTTATAAATATTGAATGCCTACAAATAATAGGATCAAGAAAACCTTCTAAAAGCTACCATACCAATATAATATAGACAAGTGGAAGGAGTATAGAAGTTATAAATAACATAACTGATCTAAAATTCTATGGAACAGATAGAAAAGCATATCGAACAATATATGAGTTTATAAGCATTGGAGTATATAACCAAATCCCATTATTTAAAAGTAGTGGAGGAAGCCAATGGTCTTGTAATTTAACAGTGGCAGATCACTGGTTTGATCGCGTAATCTTTTCATTAGCTAATCAAAGCCACTAATTAATCATTTTTTGAAAGAAAAAAAATCAATGAGAGGTTGGTGGAGAACTCCAAAAAGTCTTCAAAACGACAAAAGGTGGGGCATTAGAAATTTGTCATGATCTCGATCAAATAACGACTTTGTCATCTTCATTTTTAGTTCATGGCTTTCAAAATACATATTAAAGTACGCATATTTGCTTCTCTAAGCCCATTCACATCACCCCCAAAGAATCATCACTGTTCAAAGTTGAAATTCAATTCAAGTATATATACTATGATATACATATATTTATGTATATAAAGTCTTCTCATCGCAACGAGGTTAAATTATAAGCTGCAGCTTCTAAGGTACACATTGAGGACATACGTACGACAACTTTATGAGCTTCGATTCCTTCTAATGAGTAAGCACATTGTATTATTTCCTCCTTCCTGAGAATTATAGGTCTTCGGTGATATATAAATACATACATATATATATATATAATATGGGGATCGGCAAATGATTGTTTTGTGCTAATTATTGTTTGAAAACCATTAAAGCGAGCTATAATCAGTGTTCTTGTTGATTCTTGACTTGATCTCTTGCAGGAAGTTATCATAATTATCTTGACCTCTTTTAATAGCTCAAAGGAGTTCAAATATGGAGATTTCACACACCACCAAAGGATTACCTGATCATCAACTGTTAAGATTTTTAGCTCTTCTACTTTCACGACGAGATCAACTCGTATCCATTAATGGACGGTTTGAAACTTAACTTGGTGTTCTGTTGAAAAACAAGACAAAATTCCGGAGAGATAAACAGTATGACCTATTCCTAATGCCCAGATCCACATATAAAAATATAAGAGTTAAATCACATCTAGAACCCTAAACTATTTTTTCAAAAGCACTCAAATATTCTAAACTAATTTTTTGTACATTCAGTATGGTATAGTACTTCCCAATTAGCATTTAGTATCCTAAAATAATTTTTGATTCATCTAAACTCTTGAGGTATTTTTTTCATTATCACTGCACTTAGTATCTTAAGTTTTTGAGTGTTGATGTCAAGAAAAATACGGAAAAAATTGCATCAAAAATTACTGTATGATTTATATCCAGATGCTACCAAAAAATTACTTTAAAATGCCTGATGCATAAAAAATTTAGTTTAAAATACTGAGTATTACTGAAAAAAAAAAAACTTCCATGTTTTACTTTAATGCCATTTTTCTTTCTTCTTTTTCCAATTTGCAGGAAATAACAATGGAGGATCCTGCTAGTTATCTTAATGAGTGGCATTATCACTTGAACGCTTATGAGGATCCAACCTTACTACCCATAGCTTCTGCTTTTGGAGAGACATTATTATTACAGCAACACTCATTCTGTAATAATATGATGAATCCAAACTCCTTTGATCCCAAAATCACCAGTTATTGCATGCAAACTTCTTCAGCTTCCATCAATGAAGAAAGACCCACAAAGCTTATCAAAACCAACAAGACTACTTCATGTCGGAGTCCCAATAATAACAATAACAATAATATGCTTGCCTCCTGTCCAGACCAGATTCAATTTGCTTCGTGTCCAAACTTTCTTTCCTTTGTGAACCAAAACTACATAAATCATGAGATGGGATTAATGGGGAAGGTCACCAATAACGAGGATGAGACAGCATTATCATCTCGAAAAGTCAATGGAACCAATAATAATGTTGATGATGATCATGTTTTGATGATGTCTCAAGAATCCTTGGGGGATCCAAACTATTATGGGTTAAAGACGCCAAGCCAATTAGAACAGCAGGCTAGGGAGATTAATGGGGCCATTATGAGTCCTAATAATAATAACAGAGTTTCTAATCAACCAGTTCATGATCACATCATTGCTGAAAGGAAACGAAGAGAAAAGCTTAGCCAAAGTTTCATTGCTCTCTCTGCCCTTGTTCCTGGTCTTAAGAAGGTATTGTAACTCATGCTTAACTCCATGAACTTTTAGTTTTTATAACCTTAAATATATGTATGGCCTGATCTGCACCAAAAAATTTTAACGGATCTATAAAACAAAATAATAAATAAAAAAAGATATATGTTCTGGATTTTATACAGAGAAAGACAATTCTCATATGAATAAATGGTTGATATATATTGGACATAACAAGATTGAATATGGGATCCAAACTAGAAGGGATATGTTTTACTTGTTTGCTCATAAATATTTGTCTTGTTAACTTCTTAATTTGCTTAGGTAGGCCATGTACGCCAACCTTGCGGTTCATAGATCCCACCATATGGGAAAAATACTAAATTTATTAGCTCCAAAATAGAAAACTTTAATTAATGTGACAAAATTGCTTTGAATCTTCTATGTCAAACTCTTTTTTGTATAAGTAAGATTTGTCTATAAAATCTTTGTTTGACAAACTCCAACAAAAATGTAAATGTCATATTTTATTTGGATTTATCTACCCGTGTCCAGTGCTACTTGTAATTGACTAGTCCTGCTTGGGGAATATAAGAAAAAACATATTTTTATCAGATAATATTTATTTTTTAAAATTATTTCCATTTTATATCAGTAAGCAATTGAATTAAATTTGAACCTTATCAGCATGATAAGAAAATGGAGATGATAATAATAATTGCAAAGGAATTGAAATAACATGCATGCGCATCTATTTATATCTTCTCAATAACTTTTTAAATAAAATGATGTTTTCCATAGTGTCCATAGCACCGGTACCATATCAATTGTCCCCAAGCTGCCCCTTAATTTTGGAGCTCTTCCCAAAAAAATTTTCATGGTTGTTTGAAGAGCACCTAACCGTTGGGGTTATGTCAGAGCAGTGCCGCCTCGAGTCCGCTCTCCAAGAAATTAAACCCGAGGGGATAGTGGAAGCTAACCCTGGGTGTCGATCTCAAGGAGCCTAATGTAATATGATTCCTAATAGCTAATATGTAAACTTGAAAAGGTAAGTAAAAAGCATTTTTGTTTGGTTTTAGTGTGAAGTTTGGTATGTGCAAAAAGTAAAGTAAAAGATGGGAATTTAAAGTGAGATTTGGATGAAAATGGGATAAAGATCATTCTTGATGAATGAGAGCTTCGGGAATCATTGCTTCTAAAGATTTTTAGGGAGTTTAATTGATTTCTAAAGAGCCCTAGAAGAACCCCTCTAGGCTAGGCTTAGGTTAACTTAATTAATGCCGGAACCCCACACATTACTTAATCTAACCCAAGTTGATTAAGTTCCAAATCAAGAAATAATTGATTATGCAAGACTTTTAAATCCACAATTTGGGCCACCCTATAATTGCTCTAAATTTCTCTCTAAATCCTAATCTATTGATGGCTACCCATACAATAAATTAGGACCCAAAGAGTGTTTGCCCAATGTCTCAACACAACCAATTAATTCTTATGCCATCTCCCTCAAGCAAATAACTTAACACTCTTAATCCACTAACCAAGCCACCTTGCATTAGCACATAATTTTCACAAAGAGAATAACAAAACTATGAACCCATAAATTTCATTAAACTCAAAGTTAACAAGTAGCAATGTCAAGCATTATACAAGAAGGAAATAACATAAACATAGTTTCTAACCCTAATGACATAAATGCACTCAACCAAGTGCCATAAATGCACATCAACCAAATGCAATTAATACATTCCACCAAATGCCATAAATGCAACCCTAGAACCCTAGAAAAGCATAAATACAACAAATGGAGGAAGGATTAGAACTAGAAAAACTCCCCTATTAAAGCTTCAAGCTCATCCCTTGGCTCCCACCACCAAGAATGGTGGAGCCTAGCTGCTACTCTCCATGGAAGAACCAACAAGAAGGAAGGAAGGTGTGGAGCCCATGGGTGGAAGGAAGAAAGGTGAAGAAGATGAAGATGAAGATGGAGAAGAGAGAGCTAGGGCTTGGGGGGTGTGTGAGTGAACCAAATCTGCCCTAATGGGGTATGTATTTCGTGTTTTATGTCCCCCAAGTCGGGTCAAGTGAGTGGGTTTCAAGTTAGATCCAAATCAGGCCCAAAATTCGTTGTTGAAAATTCTGCAGAAACGTTCGTTCGCCTTCCACTTCGCCGCGGCGAGATGACAATGTCTCTGGTTCTTCTGGCCTTTTCGCTGTGGGTTCGCCACGGCGAGCTCACTCCTCCTCTGGAATTTGGGGCCTGTTCGCCGTCTGACTCGCCGCGGCGAGGAGCCTTCAATTCTGCCTCTTTGTTTGGCCTTTTTCTTCGTCCCGGGTCCGATATTTTGGTCCTGAGTGTAACACCTTATCTTTTACTACTATATTACTGTATTTTAATTGAATTATAACCACTTTTTAATACCGAAAGCCCTAAAATATGAAAAATTTTAAAACTTTTCCTTTGGAAACAATGCTCCAACCTTATTATAGTTGGAACGGGCTTTTCGGACTAATTTAAAATACTAAAATCTGTTTATAAAGTCAAGTGGTTATTGATAACTCCTAGAAATTCATGATATTTGAGTATATTTTACTTGAGTTTTTGTCTATTATTTATACATTTTGGATACTCAAGAGGGAAAATGCTCATTTGATTTTCGGTTTCACATTATTGTATATTTATATAGATTTTGATTGTTTTTGTAGTTGGTTTCTTATGTTATTGTATATAATTTTTGTAGGAATAAATTGAAGCAATAAGCAAGAGATGTTAGCCCTCCTCCAAGCCCTCAATTGAACAAAAATAAGAAGAAGCCAAAGCAGCCAAAGAAATAAGAAAGCAGAGCAAAGCACCAGAGAAGCAGGGACTTCGCCGTGGAGTTCGCCGCGGTGAATCTGCCTCTGCCCCTTTTTGTAAGGCTCGCCGTCAGCTCGCCGCGGCGAAAGCCACGGCGAGCAACACTTGATTCTGTAATATTTTTGGGACTTCGCCGTGGGCTCGCCGCGGCGAGACCCACGGCGAACTTCGCGTTTCTGCGCGTTTTGGACAGATCAGGGGCGCGTTTTAACTGATATAAAAGCTAGGGTTTCGTTCAGAACCCTCATTCTTCGACTTCTGGGCATATTTTGGGAGTGTTTGGCTCTGCTAGGGCTTGGAGATTGGTGGGATTTGGCTTGGGCTTGGAGCTTCAGAGAGATTTGGGCTTCCTCCTTCGGTTTATCTCTTCCTTCTCCATTCTCTTCTCTTGTTCTTTGTTTCTGAATGTATATATTTATGCTCCCTTGGAGTTGTTGAACATGAGTAGCTAAATACTTTGATTCTAGGATTATTTTGAACCCTTGTATGTATTGATTCTTGATTCCTCCTCTTGATTTGTGATTAATGATATCTATGTGCTTATTTTACCCCGTTCTTAATGCTTCTAAGTGCTTGATCAACATTTAGATGTTGTGTTCGCTTGATTTATGACTCGAGAGAGCTAGGTTGAGTGTAGAACTTGGGTAAAGTAGTGCAAGAACCGGAAGTTTGCGTGACGAACGGATCGTTTTGTTGGTAAGATAGAGATATACTTGCTAGCCTTGCATAGTCACATTAGGGTTGGAGTGTGATAATTGGGTCCTATCAAATTGTGGCAAGAGATTGTGCAATAGAATAGGACTAAACACTTGTTCTTGACTTGAGAGAGCATTACAAGTACTCTTTGAACCCTAGATTAGCATGTGGTGTTGTTGAGAGCTTCTTGAGGGGAGGTTAATTGAGTTTTGAGAAGTATAAGGGAGATAGATAATCCTAGGGTCCATATTATCCTTGAGGTTGGAGAATCACCTGTTTATATTTTATTTTCATTTATTTTCTTAGTTAATTTTCAATCTCATCATTTGTATCACTCAAATTGGGCGAGAGTGTGATAATCATTGTTTGACCGGGTTTTGGACAAATCCTCGTGGGAACGATACTCTACTCATCATTTTATTACTTGGCGCGACCCGTGCACTTGCGGCGCGTGGCGAACAAGTTTTTGGCGCCGTTGCCGGGGATTTGTTTCCCAAAATCGTCTTTGGTCAACCTTGGTTAGAGCACTAGTAGCTTAAGCTTGAGTTTGTATATATTTGTTCGTGTGTTTCTTTTTCTCTTGTAGCTTAGTTTCTTGTGTCCATGTGTATATTTGTTTTCTTTGTTTGTCTTTTTGTTTTATAGTTATTTTCTTTTAATTTTTGTTATGGATTATCCTTGGTGGACTACTGGGGCAAGTGATGAATTTGAACAGGATAATGATTATCTACCTTCTTGCTATGAGCCTAATGCTTTTGAAACTCAATATGAGTACATTTGTTGCAATTTTTGTGGAGATAATCATTATATTGATCAATGCCCCCATGTCTCATCATTGGATTATGTAGGGGATGATTTCAATAGGGTTCAAACTGATTGGCATGATAATTCTTTTTACCCTAGTTGGAATCATGAGCATTCATTGTCTTGGGATCCAAATGTTTCTTTTCCTTCTTATGCATCATGTTATCAATCCTCACCCAATCATTTAGATGAAATCACTCCCATTCATGAGAAAAAGCCCACAATAGAGGAGATGCTTCAACGTATTTTGGATAATCAAAATGAAATAAGAGCTTGGACAAGAGAAAAATTGAATGAACATGAATTAGCTCTTGAAAGTTTAGCATCTAGGGCAATTGAACTGGCTTCTTCCATTGAATCTTTAAAGCAAAACTTTCATAGGGAAGAGGTCATTTCACGTGAGCAATTAACTGTGGGAAGTGATGATGTGCGATCAATGGCTTGTAATACTTTTGTGAGTGATTGTGAGCTAGAAATGGAAGAGGGAGAGAGAAACCTTGAGTTTCCTGCAATCTGTGTTCAAAAACCCCCTACTGATAGCTTGGCTCCTACTGATGGGAGTCAGGTAAATTTTATTGGGTTTTCAAACATGTGCCATATTGAATCATGTACCTTGAAATCACTCTTGATTGAGGGGTCATGTAATTCTTGTATAAATGAATTCCCAATTCTTCTGACACCTTGTCTTTTGAAAAGAAATGAAGACAAGGTGATTTTTGTTTTTGATACGTATGATTAGCATTAGGAAAGTCTGGCTGAAGACTATAAACTTAGCGCTTCTTGGGAGGCAACCCAAGCTTTTAAAAGTTTAATAGTTTTCTTTGTGTTTTTCTTTAGTAGGTGTGACCTCTTTTGAGCATTTTCAAGGTTTGTCATCAAATTGATCATGAGGCAAAGGAAAGCAAGATTGGAGCACAAAGAGCATTTACAGGGAAGTATCTTGCATTTCCAATTTTGATTAGAATTGAATGATTTGATGATGGACTGTTGGTTTACATTGACATGAATTTCAATTTTGGAAACTTGGATGTTTACTTGTCATTTTGCAATAAGCATGATTTGGATTGATTTAGTATCCACTGAACTAAATGTGGGATCCAATGATAGATGGTTGCTTAGATCATATGTTTGAGAGGAAATTTTGGTTAATATTTTTGAATGCTTGATTTGCATTATTGAGACTGGCTTTCTGACAATTCTGAACCAAATCTTGCACAGAGTTGGAAATGGTTTGGATGCTTTTGTTTGGAGATGTTGTAGTATTTGAGTGTATATTTTCTTTCTCAACTGATAGACTCTAGAACCTATCTTGGAATCTCTTGAGGCTTTTTAATGATTTTTACATGAGTTTGGAAAATGATATGGGCATTCTTTCAAATGCGTTTGAGCCTTTCAAGCCAACCCTTAACATAATTCCATTTGCACCCTCTTTGAGCCTTATAATGAAAAACCATATGAATTTTCTTTTTGGAAACCACAATAGACCTTAACCGTTGTAACCCGAAAAACCATGAACTACCCGAATTTTGAGATAATTGATCAATCATTGGTAGAAGGTATTGGATGGTTGCTACAAAAAAATTGGTGTGGGAGTGTAAGTGGTGCATGATGTTCAAATCTTATACTCCAAAGTCATTGCAAGTTTAAAAAAAAAAAAAGATGAAAAGAGAAGAAAAAGAAAAAGAATTTAGTTTCAATAAGACTTGGAGTGCACTTACATCATTTTGAGATAAGTTTGGGGGAATGGTTTGAATTTTGGAAGGGAATTTTGTATAGAAAAGAAAGATGAGTTACATATTGTCATTTATCTCAAGATATTTGAATTCTCTTGTACCTTTCTTTCTATAACCTTAACCCTTGGCCTCATTACAAGCTTATAAAGTCCCATTGATTTTGAATTTGTGTAAGAAACATTCTTTTGGTGGAGAGAGAGGAAGAGAGTAGGCATATGAAGTTTTGAATGTTGAGAGAGCTAGATATATATTGAAATGTTGCAATTTTCTTTTTGACATTTGCTGAAGAATTGTTCTCTAACTGTGCACACACTCACTCAATAATTGTTGGGAAGTCTGTTCTTAATGTGTGAGTTTTGCATTCTTCCATATTCCATTGCTTTCCCATTGAATATATCTTCTTGAGCAACCCATGAGGAAAGCTCTCTGCATGCATAGTAAGAGGATACTTCATCAATCTAAAATCTCATAGTTGGTTTTACTCGAGGACGAGTAAAAGTCTAAGTTTGGGGGTGTGATAACTCCTAGAAATTCATGATATTTGAGTATATTTTACTTGAGTTTTTGTCTATTATTTATACATTTTGGATACTCAAGAGGGAAAATGCTCATTTGATTTTCGGTTTCACATTATTGTATATTTATATAGATTTTGATTGTTTTTGTAGTTGGTTTCTTATGTTATTGTATATAATTTTTGTAGGAATAAATTGAAGCAATAAGCAAGAGATGTTAGCCCTCCTCCAAGCCCTCAATTGAACAAAAATAAGAAGAAGCCAAAGCAGCCAAAGAAATAAGAAAGCAGAGCAAAGCACCAGAGAAGCAGGGACTTCGCCGTGGAGTTCGCCGCGGTGAATCTGCCTCTGCCCCTTTTTGTAAGGCTCGCCGTCAGCTCGCCGCGGCGAAAGCCACGGCGAGCAACACTTGATTCTGTAATATTTTTGGGACTTCGCCGTGGGCTCGCCGCGGCGAGACCCACGGCGAACTTCGCGTTTCTGCGCGTTTTGGACAGATCAGGGGCGCGTTTTAACTGATATAAAAGCTAGGGTTTCGTTCAGAACCCTCATTCTTCGACTTCTGGGCATATTTTGGGAGTGTTTGGCTCTGCTAGGGCTTGGAGATTGGTGGGATTTGGCTTGGGCTTGGAGCTTCAGAGAGATTTGGGCTTCCTCCTTCGGTTTATCTCTTCCTTCTCCATTCTCTTCTCTTGTTCTTTGTTTCTGAATGTATATATTTATGCTCCCTTGGAGTTGTTGAACATGAGTAGCTAAATACTTTGATTCTAGGATTATTTTGAACCCTTGTATGTATTGATTCTTGATTCCTCCTCTTGATTTGTGATTAATGATATCTATGTGCTTATTTTACCCCGTTCTTAATGCTTCTAAGTGCTTGATCAACATTTAGATGTTGTGTTCGCTTGATTTATGACTCGAGAGAGCTAGGTTGAGTGTAGAACTTGGGTAAAGTAGTGCAAGAACCGGAAGTTTGCGTGACGAACGGATCGTTTTGTTGGTAAGATAGAGATATACTTGCTAGCCTTGCATAGTCACATTAGGGTTGGAGTGTGATAATTGGGTCCTATCAAATTGTGGCAAGAGATTGTGCAATAGAATAGGACTAAACACTTGTTCTTGACTTGAGAGAGCATTACAAGTACTCTTTGAACCCTAGATTAGCATGTGGTGTTGTTGAGAGCTTCTTGAGGGGAGGTTAATTGAGTTTTGAGAAGTATAAGGGAGATAGATAATCCTAGGGTCCATATTATCCTTGAGGTTGGAGAATCACCTGTTTATATTTTATTTTCATTTATTTTCTTAGTTAATTTTCAATCTCATCATTTGTATCACTCAAATTGGGCGAGAGTGTGATAATCATTGTTTGACCGGGTTTTGGACAAATCCTCGTGGGAACGATACTCTACTCATCATTTTATTACTTGGCGCGACCCGTGCACTTGCGGCGCGTGGCGAACAGTTATAAACCAATTAAAATAATCCAGATTATCTTAATATCAGTCTACTACTTAATAACGACTAGCGTGGCTTAAAAATAAATTAGAGGAACAATCTCGATCGATGATCCTCTTTAACCTTTCCTATCATCTTATTGCTTCTCCGTTATATACTTATACTTATCTGCTTGCTTTCTTTTAGCTGTACAGTACATATACAATCTAATTCTCAAAATAACTTATCAAGATACACTATAAAGCAGGCATTCCTGCTTTCTTCTACTTTACCTTACTCCCCAAAAAGTCTAACTCCTGCCAGCTTATCTGAAAAGCAATGGTTCAACGCAGTTTATCTCATTAACCTTTATTCTCTTGAATATATATACTGACATGTATGCATTTCATAAATCAGTGCAAATAATGACAGTTTATTCCTATTAATCTGTGTGCGATCCGCACCTACCAACCACTAGTAACGATATATTCGTTAAAGAGTGGAGGCTTTACCTGCAGGATTTCTCGTTATAGCATTTAAAACTATAACTAACTGGTTGGGAAAAGATGTGGCCAAACCCCTAAACCCTAGAGTACTCCAACTAAGGAATAATAACTTATCAACTAAATGCAATAGATAATACAAAATGATACATGTACTTTAATTGTTACTGAAATAAATTGCTACCTGATTCTTGATTTACTCTTCGATATATTCCTCCTCTTCTTTGTACTCTGGGAATTCAGTCCCACTATCTTGTCCTATGAATATTGATAATATAAAATATTACATTAATATCTAAACTTAAGTATAATAATTAAACGTCTCTCACAGACCTATTATACTACCCCCTTCTTAGTCCTATTACTATTAAATTCAAATTCCTAATTGGATAATTGTTTATAACATCATCAATACACATTGCACAAACACAGATTAATATACACAAATACAATTAGTATACACCATACAAACATAAGCACAAAAGTGTCTTTACTATTTTAAATTAACTAACCTTTACTGTCAATCAATTAATAATCCAATAAACTTACCAATCAAAGATTAGAATTCCAACACTTTAGACTTTGTCCTACTCCTTAAAAATCCCTAAGCAATGAATTAATTTCCAACTAAACTTGAAACTTCACCAATCATAAACATTTTAAAAAAAAATGTTAACTTGGAACTTCAATCAACAAATCACCAGTCATCTTTCTTCTACCCAATTAATCCTACCTAAATTTCTAATCCAAATTTAACACTACTTTAATCCAATAAATATCATTCCAAGCTACAACTTCAGCATTTCACCTCAAAATACCCTTCAAATCAAAGTCCAATAGGCCCAAGAATAACCAATTCACTCCACAGTTCCTTATTCTTCATTTCTATTGAATTAATATTATCATTCCTCCTTTACTTGCCAATAGCCTAGCAGCCAGAGCAGTCAAGAATTAAAATTTCAACACCTAGACCTTCCAACCAACATCCTTGACAACTTCCTATTTCCTCATTTCATTAATTATCAAACTACCTTTCCTTGCTCCTAAAACCAGCAGTCAATGACATTAACCCCCAATCAAATATTAGAGCTCTAATACCTTAAACTCATAATCAAACCTCGTAGACAATCATTTCTTGCTCAATATTAAAACCATTTTAACCTTCCACTATTAGTTCATTTTCCTCACCAATCTAAGACCAGAGTACAGCCATATACATTTAACAGAGAAAAATCGACACAAAACACCCTTCTAAATGCACCAGAATTTAATAATGCAAAAGGAAACAGAATTTGGATCAACAGGGAATAAAAACTCCCAATACAATCAGTCATTTGGTTCAACCCTAGCAACAGTCAGAATTCTAGAACCTAAACCACAACCATCATCAATAATCATTTCCTATTTTATTTAAACATCACAACATTACCTTTTCTTCCCTAAACCAAACAAACCATCCACAATAATTTTTACCGCCTGGCCGACAGAACAAGGAAGCCATAAGGAAAACAAAATCCCTACTTAATCAATTAAACTTCACAGATATGAGACCTCAAGAATTGTAACCTCAAAATCCTATCTTTTTTTCCCTTCTCGGCCAGGCAGAGGAAAACAAGGAAAATTGAGCAAAATCCCAACTTCATCAAATCACACACCCAGACATCTATTCTAGCTTCCCATTCATGTGTATATCATTTCAGAAATTCTTCCCCTTCTTGGCCGACGGAAATCACAGAAACAGGGGAGGCAATTAATTGCTTCAAAATTCCCTATCCTTCAATAATCGACATATAATCCGTTCCATAGCCTTAGAATCGCTAGAAATCATGGGTAATTAAGCTTTAAAACAACAAATTCCCAGAAATCCCAAATTTGGCCGTCGCATGAACAGTACCCGCCAGAAATTTTTGAAGAAATTTGAACCTATTTCACTTCAATCCTCAAAATCAATACTCAATCCACCAAGAGAAAAGTTCAAGGAACATTTCTATAATTTCAGAAACTTCAAAAACGTCACAAAAATTCGAATCACTTCCCCCCCCATTTCGCGCGATTTCGACAGAAAAAGAGAGAAGAATGAAGGGAAATGGCTTACCTAAAGTTACTATAGCCTTCTTGTTCGTCTTCCGCTGTACGTGGCCGTCGATCACCGCAGTCGAAGCCGAGGACGCAGCTGCCAGACGAAGAAACGGAGGAGAGAATGAGAGAGAGTGATGAAGTGTGCGGTGTGTGTGTTTATGTCGGGGAGAGAGAGACAGAGAGAGGGAGTATTTCAAATAAATTAAAATAAGAAGGAAGTGGAAGAATTGAGAAGGAACACGTGTGAGGCTTACATTTAAAGAGAGGAGTGATATTTTGTTTTATGGGTATTTTACTATCCTGCCCTTCCCTTTTTAATTGAGGATATTTTCAACTAGGGGCAGATATTGTCTTTTTAATTTCTCAATTTATCTTTTCTCTTAAATGGTAATTTCATTTACCATTCTCATTTACAATAAATCTGAAATTGGTCCCAAAATAATTTTTTTCTAGATATACTTTAATTTCCAGATTTATTTATAAGACTATTTAAGTATCAAATAATACTCCAAGATTCCAAATATTTCCTTATTTCTTATTTTCTAAAATTTGGGGTGTTACACTGAGCGACCCTGCAAGTGAAAATAAGATAAAACCAAGATCAAATAGCCCTATAAATTAATTAGTACAATTAATCTACAATTATGGCTAATTACTCCTAATTTTACACTCATTTCCCTTGAGAGTTTAGGATATTCAATTTGACATTATCAGACCAAAACTTGCATCTTAATCATGTTAATTGCCTCAATTTAAGCATATAAAAGCATTACAAATCAGAGATTTGTCATTCTTTTTATCATTATATTCCACATTAAATAGGTGATATCTTGATATCTTATGAGCTACAAATGGTGTAATTTAAATTGTTTATTTTTCAAATAATTGAACTCCAAAATTGTGTAGTTTCTTTTAAATTTAGATATATAATGATTGTAAAAACATAAAAAATTAAAGACTACTTTTTTCACCGATATGATACTAAAATGTCACTTATTTTGTGTATAACCTAATGATAAAAAAATTGGGAAAGACCCCAAAATTGGTAGGCAGCTGGGCAACGGGTGTAACTGAGGTTGGCAACTGACACCACTAGTGGTTCCTTCTCAGCCCTAATCGAAACCCTAAAAGGGTTTCTTAATTCTTAGTTTAAAATCTTTTCTTCTTGTTTAATTATATTTACTGTAAAACTAGCTGGTCATTAAACATAATTGAAATTATATGATAACAGATGGACAAAGCTTCTGTGCTTGGAGATGCTATAAAGTACATGAAACAACTGCAAGAGAAAGTGAGGATTCTTCAGGAGGAACAAACAAAGGCTAAAACAGTGGAGTCTGTAGTGATTGTGAGGAAATCTCAGTTTATTGCTTCGGACTCTAATTCTTCAGATAATTTTGGTGGTGGAGGAGGATCATCATCATCATCTTTCAATGATGACACAGTGCTGCCAGAAATTGAAGCAAGGTTCTGTGAAAGAAGCGTGCTCATAAGAATTTATTGTGAGAAAACCAAAGGAGTTCTGGAAAAAGCTATTGGTATGATTGAGGATCTCCATTTAACAGTCACCAATACCAGTTCCTTCACTTTTGGGAGTGCTTCTCTTGATATCACAATAATTGCTCAGGTAATTATTATATATTTTAATCAGATTTTTCATAAATTGATTGAAATAACATGAATATAAAGAAAATAAGTACATTTGCTCCGTTATAATAAATCCATTCGATTAGATTAAGAAGGCCAAATAAATTACTTAATTATAAAATATATTACATGATCTCTCTAAAATATTTATGTGTTTCATTGGCTAGCTACATTATATATAAGTTTATAGGTACAGGTTAGTTTGAAGAATAATGATAAATATAAATAGTTTAAAGAAATTTATTTAATTTACTTCATTAAGTGACCCAATGAAGAGCTCAGAAATTGATTAAGGGTTTAGGTTCGGAGCAGTGCCGCCTCGAGTCCGCTCTCCAAGAAATTAAAACCCGAGGGGTTAGTGGAAGCTAATCCGGGGTGTCGATCTCAAGGAGCCTAGTGTAATATGGTTCCTAATAACTAAAATGTAAACTTGAAAAGGCGGGTAAAAAGCATTTTTGTTTGGTTTTAGTGTGAAGTTTGGTATGTGCAAAAGGTAAAGTAAAAGATGGAGATTAAAAGTGAGATTTGGATGAAAATAGGATAAAGGTCATTCTTGATGAATGAAAGCTTTGGGAATCATTGCTTCAAAAGGTTTTCGAGGAGTTTGTTTGATTTCTAAAGAACCCTAGAGGAACCCCTCTAGGCTAGGCTTGGGTTAACTCAATTAATGCCGGAACCCCGCACATTACTTAATTTAACCCAAGTTGATTAAGTTCAAAATCAAGAAATAATTGATTACGTAAGACTTTTAAATCCACAATTTGGGCCACCCCATAATTGCTCTAAATGTCTCTTTAAACCCTAATCCATTGATGACCACCCATACAATAAATTAGGATCTAAAGAGTGTTTGCCTAATGTCTCAACACAACCAATTAATTCTTATGCCATCTCCCTCAAGCAAACAACTTAACATTCTTAATCCACTAACCAAGCCACCTTGCATTAGCACATAATTTTCACCAAGAGAATAACAAAACTATGAACCCATAAATTTCATTAAACTCAAAGCTAATAAGTAGCAATGTCAAGCATTATACAAGAAGGAAACAACATAAACATAAACATAGTTTCTAACCCTAATGACATAAATGCATCCAACTAAGTACCATAAATGCACCTCAACCAAATGCAATAGCAATTAATACAACCCACCAAAATGTCATAAATGCAACCCTAGAAACCTAGAAAAGCATAAATACAACAAATGGGGAAAGGATTAGAACTAGGAAAACTCCCCTATTGAAGCTTCAAGCTCATCCCTTGTCTCTCACCACCAAGAATGGTGGAGCCTAGCTGCTACTCTCCATGGAGGAACCAACAAGAAGGAAGGAAGGAAAGGAAGCCATGGAAGGATGGAAGAAGAATGAAGAAGATGAAGATGGAGAAGAGAGAAGAGAGAGCTAGGGCTTGGGGTGTGAAAAATAAAACCAAATCTGCCTAAAATGTATGTATCTTTCGTGTTTTTAAGTCCCTAAGTCGGGTCAAGTGAGTGGGTATTCAAGTTGGACCCAAATCAGGCCCAAAACGCGACTGAAATTCTGCAGAATTCGTGCAGTTCGCCGTCCACTTCGCTGCGGCGAGGTGATGTTGCTTCTGGACCTCTGGGGGCCTTCTCGCCGTGGGCTCACCCCGGCGAAGCCACGGTGAGCTCATGTCTTTTATGCCAAAATCAAGCTTTCTCGCCGCGGCGAGGTGCCTTCAATCATGCCTCTTTGTTTGGCATTTTTCTTCGTCCCGGATCCGATCTTTTGGTCCTGAGCGACCCTGCAAGTGAAAATAAGATAAAACCAAGATCAAATAGCCCTATAAATTAATTATTACAATTAATCTACAATTATGGCTAATTACTCCTAATTTTACACTCATTTTCCTTGAGAGTTTGGGATATTCAATTTGACATTATCAGACCAAAACTTGCATCTTAATCATGTTAATTACCTCAATTTAAGCATATAAAAGCATTACAAATCAGAGATTTGTCACCCAAATTAGTCAATAATATATTATATTAAAGACCGCTCGAAATACACTCCAAGTGTGTGTGTGTGTGAGTGAGTGAAAACAACTAGACATGTTTCCAAATACCTTGCATGAAGAATGAGTTATTGTTCGCCCTGCGCCGCAAGTGCACGGGTCGCGCCAAGTAATAAAATAGTGAGTAGAGTATCGTTCCCACGAGGATTTGTCCAAAACCCGGTCAAGCAATGATTGTCACACTCTCGCCTAATTTGAGTGGCACAAATGTAGAGTTTGAAAATGAAATAAGAAAATAAAATGAAGATAAAATTATAAACAGGTGATTCTCCAACCTCAAGGCTAAAGGGTCCTAAGATTATCTCTCCCCCTTGTACTTCTCAAAACTCAATTAACCTCCCCTCAAAGAAGCTTTCAACAACACCATGCGCTAATCTAGGGTTCATTGGGTACTCGTAAGAGCGCTCTCGCTTCAAGAACAAGTGTTTAATCTTATTTAAATTGCACAATCTCTTGTTACAAGCTAATAAGACCCAATTTTAATGCCCCAACCCTAATGTGACTATGCAAGGCTAGCAAGTATATCTCTATCTTACCAGCAAAACCATCCATTCGTCATGCAAACTTCCAGTTCTTGCACTACTCTACCCAAGTTCTACACTCAACCTAGCTCTCTCGAGTCATAAATCAAGTGAACCCAACATCTAAATGGTGATCAAGCACTTAGAAGCATTAAGAACAGGGTAAAATAAGCACATAGATATCATTAATCACAAATTAAGAGGAGGAATCAAGAATCAATACATACAAGGGTTCAAAATAATCCTAGAATACAAGTATTTAGCTACTCATGTTCTACAACTCCTTAGGAGCATACATATATACATTCAGAAACAAAGAACAAGAGAAGAGAATGAAGATGGAAGAGATAAACCGAAGGAGGAAGCCCAAATCTCTCTGAAACTCCAAGCCCAAGCTCAATTCCCACCAATCTCCAAGCCCTAGCAGAGCCAAACACGCCCAAAATATGCCCAGAAGTCGAAGAATGAGGGCTCACAACGAAGCCCTAGCTTTTATATCAGTTAAAACGCGCCTGTTCTGTCCAAAACGCGCAGAAACGCGAAGTTCGCCGTGGGTCTCGCCGCGGCGAGCCCATGGCGAAGTCCCAAAAACACAGAAACAATTGTCGCTCGCCGCGGCGAGCTGACGGCGAGCTCTCCCAAAATGGCCAGAGTGAAATGCACTTCGCTTCTCTGCTTTGCCTTTCTTTTCTTTATTCTTTGAGCTGCTTTGGCTTCTTCTTATTTTTGTTCACTTGGGAGCTTTGTGGAGGGCTAGAATCTCTTGTTTATTGCTTCAAATTATTCCTACAAAAATTATATACAACAACATAAGAAACTAACTATAAAAACAATCAAAATCTACATAATTAACAATAATGTGAAACCGAAAATCAAATGAGCATTTTCCCTCTTGAGTATCCAAAATGTATAAATAATAGACAAAAACTCAAGTAAAATATACTCAAATATCATGAATTTCTAGGAGTTATCAGTTATACTATGTGACACATTTGGAAGGGCTAAAGTGTATATATGTTTCTCATTAAATTTTATATCAAGTTTTAACCTGATTACTTAAGTTTGTAAAGTGGATTGTTTATCCCCAACATCTTAACATCATTAGTTTGGGTTGGGAAAAAACATCATTAGTTTTAAATGTTGGAAAATGCCAACTTGACAAGTTTAAATGATGACTATGCAGTTAAATGTTAATAAAGTATGCTTATAATCATTTTTATATTATAAAATTAAAATACATGATCTTATCAGTATATTTTTTTAATTTAAAAATATAAAATGACTTTATTAAAGGATTAAAATTAAAATATACTTATCTATATGTAATTTTTTAATTTTAAAAACAATAAAAAATGTTTATAAGAATGCTATGTCAGTATTTAAATGTAGAGTCACTATTTAAATTTAATGAGTCATTATTTTCCATTAAATGAGAGTAATTTTGTTATCATATTAGGGTTAAATGAAATCAAGTGTTCCCCCTCAGTCCCTATTTGTAAGGTTGCATTGTTTTACCAAACTTGTCATTTTTGTAGAGATTCATTTGAGGCCGCCTAACTAATAAATACACTTTTATCTATTTTACCTTCAATCAATTTCCTTGACACTTTATCTTTCATCAATTTTCTTATGCTTTCTTTTTCAGTCATTTATAAATAAGGGGAGTTTCAAAAAGAAAAAGTATATTTCCTTTAAATTTATTGATTTTAACTAATTTCAACTCTTTTTGCAATTCCGTAGAAAATATATATATATATATAGGAATGAGGGAGTATATTTTAGCCTATTATGAATAAGTTGTATTATATAGAAATTACATTGTTTACGGCTTGTCAACCATGCAGTTTAATAAAAAATTATATTTTCTGAATACCAAATAATATTAAATGGGTGTTTTGTGAAATTCCTGATATCAAACATTATATATAGGTTTTCAATTAACCAGTGCAATACAACTGTATAGAACTGGTTTCCCTACTCATCAAAATGATGAGTAGAGAGAATTAGGAGAATCTAGACCATCTAGATCTCATATGGACGATCTAGATTTGATTCTAGATATTTAATAGAATCAAATCTAAATCGTCCATATAAGATCTAGATGGCCTAGATTCTCCTAACTCTCCGTACTCATCCTTTTGATGAGTAGAGAAACCGGTTTCCAACTATATAGCTTTTATTATATATATATATATATATATATGTATATATATAAAGACAAAACAACTCATGATAATCTCACATAATGGTTAACTGACATTCATGGTTCAAAACTTTATGTTTCGTCCGTGAGCTTAACTCATGATCTCGTATAATCACAAGTTGGAAATAGTGGCTTGATTCCAAAATGAGCTTCTTCGAGCAAATATATACAAGGGAGTGCTGAGATTTAGCTACAAGTAGTAATTATTTATCTTTCCATATTGTATTCTCTCAATAATGAATCAATGACATTTTTTTATTATATTGTACAGATGGATTCAGAATTTTGCATGACACTGGATGATCTTGTGGGAAACCTTCGCTCAGCCTTTAAATCTTTCATGTGAACAAATACGTTCCAAAATATTCAGTTCACGTATATGAATAATATCAAGCAGCCTAAGGCTTCCGAACTTGAAAAGAAATAGACTTCACAATAAAATGTTTATATATATATATGGGTTAATGCATTTGTTAGCCTTCGTAGTTTGATCAGATTTTAGTTTCGTTGTAGTTTCAAATTGTATGTGTTTGTTACTATGTTTTCATAACGATTTAGTTTGAGTTTAATGACTGATCTCTATGCTTTTTTAAAAGTCTTGATTTTTGTCCATACAATTAAACTCAAATATTAAATCCTTATGAAACTATAGTTTATATTGAAATCAACTGTTTGAAACTATATATAGAAACCGAAACCAAAATTTAATCAAACTATGGAGACCAACAAATTAATAATAATAAACTTATATATATAGACATACAATAACTCAATTTGTTAAGTGCATGTTGTTATAAGTAGTGTATTGTTCTGTGTTTAAGGAAGATGATTAGAGTATTATAGCTGGCGTAATTAATGAGTTAACGACTCCCTCTCATACATTTAGGATTAAGAGGGAGTCGTTAACTCATTAAATCTATCATAAGATTTAAATAATTTTTAATTAGATTGAACTTTACCGTCTTATTGATCATAGTCTATCTAACTACACTTATCAAATATGTGGCATATAGCTAAAATATATTTAATCCTCGTTATAAATATTGAATGCCTACAAATAATAGGATCAAGAAAACCTTCTAAAAGCTACCATACCAATATAATATAGACAAGTGGAAGGAGTAGAAGTTATAAATAACATAACTGATCTAAAAATCTATCGAACAGATAGGAAAGCATATCGAACAATATATGAGTTTATAAGCATTGGAGTATATAACCAAATCCCATTATTTAAAAGTAGTGGAGGAAGCCAATGGTCTTGTAATCTAACAGTGGTAGATCACTGGTTTGATCGCGTAATCTTTTCATTAGCAAATCAAAGCCAATAATTAATCATTTTTTGAAAGAAAAAAAAATCAATGAGAGAGGTTGGTGGAGAACTCCAAAAAGTCTTCAAAACGACAAAAGGTGGGGCATTAGAGATTTGTCTTGATCTCGATCAAATAACGACTTTGTCATCTTCATATTTAGTTCATGGCTTTCAAAATACATATTAAAGTACGCATCTTTGCTTCTCTAAGCCCATTCACATCACCCCCACAGAATCCTCACTGTTCAAAGTTGAAATTCAATTCAAGTATATATACTATGATATTCATATATTTATGTATATAAAGTCCTCTCAGAGCAACGAGGTTAAATTAAGCTGCAGCTTCTAAGGTACATATTGAGTACATACGTTCTACAACTTTATGAGCTTTGATTCCTTTAAGCAGATTGTTTTTCTTCCTCCTTCCTGAGAATTATAGGTCTTAGATGATATATATATATATATATATATATAACATGGGGATCGGCGAATGATTGTTTTATGCTAATGCTTGTTTGAAAACCACAATAAAGCGAGCTATAATCAGTGTTCTTGGTGATTCTTGACTTTGATCTCTTGCAGGAAGTTATCATTATCTTGACCTCTTTTAATAGCTCAAAGGAGTTCAAATATGGAGATTTCACACACCACCAAAGGATTACCTGATGATCAACTGGTAAGATTATTAGCTCTTCTACTTTTACAACGAGATCAACTCGTATCCATTAATGGACGGTTTGAAACTTAACTTGGTGTTCTGTTGAAAAACAAGGCAAAATTCCGGAGAGATAAACAGTATGACCTATTCCTAATGCCCAGATCCAGATATACAAATATTAGGAATAATTAATTAGAGGTCCCATAAAAAAAACATAATTAAAATAAGGTCCCGTAAAGTTGTAAATAACAACTTTTGAGCTGACAATAACAACTTTTGACGTAGTGATTACAACTCATGGGACCTCATATTAATTATATTTCTTACATGAGACTTCTAATTAATTGTCCCAAAATATTAGGGTTAAATCACATCAAGAACCCTAAAGTATATTTTCAAAAGCACTCAAATATTCTAAACTAATTTTTTGTACATTCAGTATGGTATAGTACTTTCCTATTAGCATTAAGTATCCTAAAATAATTTTTGATTCATCTAAACTCTTGAGGTATTTTTTTCATTTTCACTGCACTTAGTATCTTAAGTTTTTGAGTGTTGATGTCAAGAAAAATACGGAAAAAATTGCATCAAAAATTACTGTATGATTTATATCCAGATGCTACCAAAAAATTACTTTAAAATACCTGATGCATAAAAAATTTAGTTTAAAATACTGAGTATTACTGAAAAAAAAAAAAAAAAACTTCCATGTTTTACTTTAATGCCATTTTTCTTTCTTCTTTTTCCAATTTGCAGGCAATAACATTGGAGGATCCTGCTAGTTATCTTAATGAGTGGCATTATCACTTGAACGCTTATGAGGATCCAACCTTACTACCCATAGCTTCTGCTTTTGGAGAGACATTATTATTACAGCAACACTCATTCTGTAATAATATGATGAATCCAAACTCCTTTGATCCCAAAATTACCAGTTATTGCATGCAAACTTCTTCAGCTTCCATCAATGAAGAAAGACCCACAAAGCTTATCAAAACCAACAAGACTACATCATGTCGGAGTCCCAATAATAACAATAACAATAATATGCTTGCCTACTGTCCAGACCAGCTTCAATTTGCTTCGTGTCCAAACTTTCTTTCCTTTGTGAACCAAAACTACATAAATCATGAGATGGGATTAATGGGGAAGGCCACCAATAATGAGGATGAGACAACATTATCATCTCGAAAAGTCAATGGAACCAATAATAATGTTGATGATGATCATGTTTTGATGATGTCTCAAGAATCCTTGGGGGATCCAAACTATTATGGGTTAAAGACGCCAAGCCAATTAGAACAGCAGGCAAGGGAGATTAATGGAGCTATTATGAGTCCTAATAATAATAACAGAGTTTCTAATCAACCAGTTCATGATCACATCATTGCTGAAAGGAAACGAAGAGAAAAGCTTAGCCAAAGTTTCATTGCTCTCTCTGCCCTTGTTCCTGGTCTTAAGAAGGTATTGTAACTCATGCTTAATTCCATGAACTTTTAGTTTTTATAACCTTATATATATGTATGGTCTGATCTGCACCAAAAATTTTTAACGGATCTATAAAACAAAATAATAAATAAAAAAAGATATATGTTCTGGATTTTATACAGAGAAAGACAATTCTCATATGAATAAATGGTTGATATATATTGGACATAACAAGATTGAATATGGGATCCAAACTTGAAGGGATATGTTTTACTTGTTTGCTCATAAATATTTGTTTTGTTAACTTCTTAATTTGCTTAGGTAGGCAATGTACGCCAACCTTGCGGTTCATAGATCCCACCATATGGGAAAAATACTAAATTTATTAGCTCCAAAATAGAAAACTTTAATTAATGTAACAAAATTGCTTTGAATCTTGTATGTCAAACTCTTTTGTATAAGTAAGATTCATCTATAAAATCTTTGTTTGACAAACTCCAACAAAAATGTAAATGTCATATTTTATTTGAATTTATCTACCTGTGTCCAGTGCTACTTGTAATTGACTAGTCCTGCTTGGGGAATATAAGAAAAAACATAATTTTGTCAGATAATATTTATTTTTTAAAATTATTTCCATTTTATATCAGTAAGCAATTGAATTAAATTTGAACCTTATCAGTATGATAAGAAAATGGAGATAATAATAATAATTGCAAAGGGACTGAAATAACATGCATCTATTTATATCTTCTCAATAACTTTTTAAATAAAATGATGTGTTCCATAGCGTCCATAGCACCGGTACCATGTCAATTGTCCCCAAGCTGCCCCTTAATTTTGGAGCTCTTCCCTAATTTTTTTTCATGGTTCTTTTTATCATCATATTCCACTTAAATAGGTGATATTTTGATATCTTATGAGCGACAAATGGTGTAATTTAAATTGTTTATTTTTCAAATAATAGAACTCCAAAACTGTGTAGCTTCTTTTAAATTTAGATATTTAAATGTTTGTAAAAACATAAAAAATTAAGGACAACTTTTTTCACCAATAAGATACTAAAATGTCACTTATTTTATGTATTACCTAATGATAAAAAAATTGGGAAAGACCCCAAAATTGGTAGGCAGCTGGGCAACTGGGGTGTAACTGAGGTTGGCAACTGACACCACTAGTGGTTCCTTCTCAGCCCTAATAGAAACCCTAAAAGGGTTTCTTAATTCTTAGTTTAAAATCTTTTCTTCTTGTTTAATTATATTTACTGTAAAACTAGCTGGTCATTAAACATAATTGAAATTATATGATAACAGATGGACAAAGCTTCTGTGCTTGGAGATGCTATAAAGTACATGAAACAACTGCAAGAGAAAGTGAGGATTCTTCAGGAGGAACAAACAAAGGCTAAAACAGTGGAGTCTGTAGTGATTGTGAGGAAATCTCAGTTTATTGCTTCGGACTCTAATTCTTCAGATAATTTTGGTGGTGGAGGAGGATCATCATCATCATCTTTCAATGATGACACAGTGCTGCCAGAAATTGAAGCAAGGTTCTGTGAAAGAAGCGTGCTCATAAGAATTTATTGTGAGAAAACCAAAGGAGTTCTGGAAAAAGCTATTGGTATGATTGAGGATCTCCATTTAACAGTCACCAATACCAGTTCCTTCACTTTTGGGAGTGCTTCTCTTGATATCACAATTATTGCTCAGGTAATTATTATATATTTTTATCAGATTTTTCATAAATTGATTGAAATAACATGAATATAAAGAAAATAAGTGTATCAAGTACAATCTCAACCTTTTTCTTGTTCTCTCTTTTTGGATGCATGAATATATAGAAGTAGAAAATCTAATTCAAAATTATTACTACATTTGCTCCGTTATATAAAATCCATTTGATTAGATTAAGGGGGCCAGATAAATTACTTAATTATAAAATATATTACTTGATCTCTCTAAAATATCTATGTGTTTCATTGGCTAGCTACATTATATATAAGTTTATAGGTACATGTTAGTTTGATGAATAATGATAAATATAGATAGTTTAAAGAAATTTATTTACTTCATTAAGTGACCCAAATTAGTCAATAGTATATTTATTAAAGACTACTCGAAATACACTCCTAGTGTGTATGTGTGAGTGACTTAAGTTTGTAAAGTTGATTGTTTATTCCCAGCATCTTAACATCATTAGTTTGGGTTGGGAAAAATCATCATTAGCTTTAAATGTTGGAAAATGCCAACTTGACAAGTTTAAATGATGACTCTGCAGTTAAATGTTAATAAATTATGCTTATAATAATTTTTATATTATAAAATTAAAATACATCATCTTATCAGTATATTTTTTTAATTTAAAAATATAAAATAACTTTATTAAAGGATTAAAATTAAAATAAACCTATCTATATGTAATTTTTTAAATTTAAAAACAATAAAAAATGTTTATAAGAATGCTATATGTCAGTATTTAAATGCAGAGTTATTATTTAAATTTAATGAGTCAATATTTTTCATTAAATGAGAATAATTTTGTTATCATATTAAGGTTAAATGAAATCAAGTGTGCCCCCTCAGTCCCTATTTGTAAGGTGGCATTGTTTTACCAAACTTGTCATTTTTTTAGAGATTCATTTGAGGCCGCCTAACTAATAAATAGACTTTTATCTATTTTACCTTCAATCAATTTCCTTGACACTTTATCTTTCATTAATTTTCTTATGCTTTCTTTTTTAGTCATTTATAAATAAGGGGAGTTTAAAAAAAGTATATTTCCTTTATATTTATTGATTTTAACTAATTTTTAATTTTTTTTTTTTTTTTGCAATTCCATAGAAAAGATATATATAGGAATGGAGGCAGTATATTTTAGCCTATTATGAATAAGTTGTATTAAATGGGTGTTTTGTGAAATTTCTTGATATCAAACATTATATATAGGTTTTCAATTAACCAGTGCGATACAACTATATAGAACTGGTTTCTCTACTCATTAAAATGATGAGTAAAGAGAGTTAGGAGAATCTAGACCATCCAGATCTCATATGGACAATCTAGATTTGATTATAGATATTTAATATAATCAAATCTAGACCGTCCATATGAGATCTAGACGGCCTAGATTCTCCTAATTCTCCATATGATGAGTCGGGAAACCGGTTCCCAACTATATAGCTTTTATTATATATATATAGATATATAAAGACAAAACAACTCATGATAATCTCACATAATGGTTAACTGACATTCATGGTTCAAAACTTTATGTTTCGTCCGTGAGCTTAACTCGTGATGTCATATAATCACAAGTTGGAAAGTGAGCTTAACTCGTGATCTCATATAATCACGTATAATCACAAGTTGGAAATAGTGGCTTGATTCCAAAATGAGCTTCTTCGAGCAAATATATACAAGGGGGGTGATGAGATTTAGCTACAAGTAGTAATTATTTATCTTTCCATATTGTATTCTCTCAATAATGAATCAATGACATTTTTTTTATTATATTGTACAGATGGATTCAGAATTTTGCATGACACTGGATGATCTTGTGGGAAACCTTCGCTCAGCCTTTAAATCTTTCATGTGAACAAATAAGTTCCAAAATATTCAGTTCACGTATATTAATAATATCAAGCAGCCTAAGGCTTCCGAACTTGAAAAGAAATAGACTTCACAATAAAATGTTTATATATTTATATGCATTTGTTAGCCTTCATAGTTTGATCAGATTTTAGTTTTTTTGTAGTTTCAAATTGTATGTGTTTGTTACTATCTTTTCATAACAATTTAGTTTGAGTTTAATGACTGATCTCTATGCTTTTTTAAAAGTCTTGATTTTTGTCCATACAATTAAACTCAAATATTAAATCCTTATGAAACTATAGTTTATATTAAAATCAACTGTTTGAAACTATATATAGAAACTGAAACCAAAATTTGATCAAACTATGAAGACTAACAAATAATATTAAACTTATATATATAGACATACAATAACTCAATTAGTTAAGTGCGTGTTGTTATAAGTGTACTGTTCTGTCTTTATACAATGCCTGTAATGTCGGCCACCTTCTTAGACTATCCCCACCAAACAATATGTTTATATATATATGGATCAAGTTGGTCTGGATTAGGGTTTTTACAAGCAAAAGACTATATGTAGTACTGTTTCTAACATGGTCCCCTAAGTGCTTGTTTTTTTTATATATCTATTTGGCAGATATGTGGTTGAGGAGTTGAAACCACCTGATGCTTTATTTCTGTCCCTTTCTCTGAAAAGCTTGATCTGTAGAAAATGGTGTTTTTAGGGTGTCTTGACAAAAGGTGCTTTCGGTTAATATGGTAGCTTCTTTATTTACCAAAAGTTAAGTATGATAATGTAAAAGTTTGTTTCACACTCCCAGTTTGATGGAATTATAAATAATGGTTTTACTTGATTATTATGATTGTGTATCAGATAGCACGATTTTTCTCCTTTCCTTTTGATCTTTTCTCTATTTTTTCCTGCGCTATCACTCTTTAGTCTATTTCTCTTAAAAATCTAGCTATTAGCTATCACACTCACACTCATCGTAATATTATAATTTTTTTTTAAAAAGATGTGATACTTATTTATAAAAGTTGTATTCGTACATTATGAATATTATCTCATATTGATATTTATTTACTAGCGTACTTGAAATGAAAGGGCAAGGAACAACCTGATAAATTAATAATCACAAGGCTAATAGTAATGTTTACTATCATTTGTGTGAAACTATATATAATACTATAACCCAATTAATGCACACGTTCACTGTCATGCAATCAAATTTTTAGGATCTCTATTTTTTCTTGCTCTGGATCTCTGTCTTCTTGTAAACATATCCAGCTAGACATGACAAGACTAAAACCTCTCTTGATGGAATCTAAACTGGAGGGTTTTGTTCCATTTGTTTGCTCTAAATAATTTGTTTTATCATGGGTTAATATCCATTTTTACCCCTGAAGTAACCGTAAAAAAGGGCTGAGTATCAAAGTAAGAAGAGGATTATTTTTGCCATAAATGTGTCTAAATCGTAATAAATTCCCAACATTGAAAACATTAAGTTTGACCATTAAATCGCATTTTTTTATTCAGCGATGCTGACGTGGCTCTATCACCATTTACATGTAATCTTTTAACGGTTCATTTTTAACCCAAAAGAAACCATTAAAGAGAGTTTTTACCCCAGAAATATCCAAATCGTAGCAAATATATGTCTAGACCGTTATTCAAAGTTACATTTAACCGTCAAATAACATGTGGCATTTTACATTGCACCCAATAATCCATCCATCATATACAACAAAAATGAATCATGATTGAAGAGAATCAAATTACGGAATTATGTAAATTGACATTTTTGTTGTTTAAAAAATAATATATATTAAATAAAGAGTTAAGGTCTATGTTTATCGTTTCTGGTAGTGAGAGAGGAAAAAGCAATTATGATGATAACAAAGCTAGTATGTGTGGATTTTGGGGGGGGGGGGGGGAGTGGGTGATGCATTTCTTTATTCTATTCCTTTTCTTTTAATTATTCTATATGTAATTGAAATGATTTATGATGATGAGATGTGTGATGAGATGGATTATTGGATGCAATATGTAGTGTCAGATGTTATGGTTAAACTTAACTTTAAATAATGGTCCAAAAAAATTTGTTAGGATTTGGATACTTTCTAGGGGAAAACGCTCCTTCATGCATCGTTACATCCGGGGCAAAAACACTACTTTAGAGATGATATGTACGTAAATGGTGACAGAGCCACGTCAACATCGTTGGGTTAAAAAGGAGGATTTAACGGTCTAACTAAATGTTTTCAATATTGGGGGTAAATTTGCTACGATTTGACTTGGACACTTCTGGGGCAAAAGTGCTCTTCTTGTTACTTTCAGAAACTCAGCACTTTTTTGCAGTTATTTTCGGGACAAAAATGGACTTTAACCCTTTTATCATTATTAGCTTCTGAATTTGTTTAGGAGGCACTGTATGCATTGCCTGCTTCTGGAATATACTATTATTTTACATAAAGTTAGCTCTAAATAGATAACTTTGATGTTACCAAATTCTTCCAAATCTTGTATAGCAAACTCTTGTGTGTAAATGTGTTTATAAAATAGAAGGCATATATAAGCTCCATCAAAATGCCTATGGTACGAGACAAAATTGAAGGACTAAAAGATTAATATTTTCTATGATATAACAACAACCATCAAGTTTTATCACACTAGGTGGGAATATTTCCTATGATAAATTAGACAAAATTTTCTCTTCTTTCTTATTTTGCTCAACAATCTTAATTTTGGTGTCCCAACGAGATTGGTTTCCACTTTACACCAATAGCTAGTTAAAGGGGGAAAAGTTATGCATGAGATGAGTTTTCACATTTTTTTAACGATAATGAATTTCTAGAGTAAAATGTGTGATTTGAATAGTATCTCATATTGTGTATTTATTTACAGATGTGTTGCTTACAGATAAATCTGTTCGTTCTACATCATGAATAATATCTCAAATTGTATATTTATTTACAAGTACATACAAAATAAAAAATAAACTATCTAAATATTTTGATATCGATGGAGAACAATGATGCCGTGTAATCTATAAGGTCCAAATCCGAAGACTTCTCGTCATTTTAGTTGTCCATGTAAAATGAAAGGACAATGAATGATGTAATAATTTAATGATCACAAGTGCAACAGTAATGCTTAATGAAGATAGAACAGCTCATGATGTAATAATTTTATGGGAAAATTTCATTTTACCCCCATAATAAGGAATTAATCTCAAATTCCCCCCAAAACATTCTGAAATTTCACTGCACCCCTAAGGGACTAAAGTGAAATTAAATGTTTCAGTTAAAAGACCAAAATGTCCTTATTGAAAGAAGTACAAACGTTTTGAAAATTTCTCATATGTATCTTAGAAATTCTCCATATGTGTCTTGGAAATATAGTTGTGAAATTTTGGATGTTTTAGTGTTGTATTCCATGATTTTTGAGACTTAAAAATACTCACATTGATGTTGAAAATAAGCACAAATGTTTTGAAAAGTTCCCTCATATGCGTCTTGGAAATTTCCCATAAATGCCTTGGAAATTCTTCATATGTGTCTTGGAAATCCAAAACAAAATTCAATAAGGACATTTTGGTCTTTTAGCTGAAACATTTAATTTCACTTTAGTCCCTTGGGGGTGCAGTGAAATTTCAGAATGTTTAGGGGGGAATTTGAGATTAATTCCTTATTATGGGGGTAAACTGAAACTTTCCCTAATTTATTCTTTGAAGTTTTACTAAATTTTGGTTGTAATCTTCGAATTTTAAAATCGGTGGTTTTGGTCTTGATCCCTGAACTTCAGAATTTTGGTTTTTGTTCCTGAACTCTATGCCATTTATAATCATTGGTCCCTGATTTTTCAAGTTTTTTTAAAGTACAGGGACCAAGACCAAAATTAACCGAAAGTTCAAAAACCAACACCACTGACTTTAAAGTACTCAGGGACCAAGACCAAAATTGACCAAAAATTCAATGAACAAAACCACTTATTTTAAAGTTCAGTGACAAAAACCAACATTAAATGAAAGTTTAAGGATCAAAAGTTGTATTAACTCTATAATATAGCACATTCAATGTTCACGCTCACTATCACTCATCGATGTACATAATAGATTTTTTTTTGAAGTGTTTGCTGGAAAAAAATATTGATCCTTCATCCTCCATGCATTACAGTTTTGTTTGTATTTACAATTTAGTTTAATAAATTATAGGATAATATGCACTAATGCCTTTTATCATATAGTTTGCCAAATTTTCACTTTGCAAAAACTAAATGTCCTCTTTTGGAGGCATTTTTTACCTGTATACTTTTTAAAGTGAGGAATCAAAGCATATGTGAATTCAGAAGACCAACAAATACTTTAACCAAGTATTTTTTTCTCCTAATAATAAAATTTTATAGATATGATATAAAATATCGAAAATCTCTTACATTTAATTATTGAGATAAACGTACTCTTTCTACATAATTTATTCATTATTTATATCTTACAAGAAATAAATTCTAACTTAAACTCTTAATATTTGGGTGTAAATATAAAATACAGTGAAAGAAAGAAGAGTGGGAAAAGTGGGGCTAGTATTTTTTTACTTCTCTCCGAAAACTAAAATGCAAATAGGTTTGGGGTGAATGAGCTATGAAATGGGGGTGTTCTTATGTAAGTTTTACAAAAATAAAAAGAAAGTAGAAAACAGGCAGAAGGGGTACGATGTATGGAGGATTGAAGGTCATCTATGCTGTGAACAACTTTTTTATCATTTCAAAATTCATCTTTATGTGATGAATTTTGAATGTAATACATGGGAAAATATTTTTCGTGTTATAGCATCTTGGTAATTATTTTTTCATTTTAAAGTATAAAGGTAAAAATTAATCTTTTGGAATAAGACAAAATTACTGTCTAAAGAGATCTCTTAAAATCACCATCAGTCGGTCAGTCACTATTTTTAGCCGGTATTATTGGCCAAATTCTAATATAATAAGGTCCAATTTAGTTCGACTCCCAATATATTGCACACCAGCTAACTCACTAGTTGGACTACTTGGGTCTACTCAACAAACAGTTTCTATACTCATCATTTGATGAGAAATTGATGAGAAATTGATTTGAGACATTATTTGGGGATTGCTTTTAAAATATCTTATTTTGAATTAGAATAGGAAAGTTAAGTCAAAAAAGGAATAATTGAGAATTAAAAAAAAAAACAAAGTTCCAGCTTCATCATCATCATTATTATTCTAGCATATTTTTTTATAATTTTTCTTTGTCTTTTTGCAGCCACATATGACGCAGCAATTTTTGAGGAGAAAAAAAAAAAAAGGAAGCGGCGCTCTATTGACGGGGAACGATTCAAGCAATATTGAGAGACACACGCTGAGCAAGAGGAAGGTGTGCCGCCACTTGGGGGAAAGGAGATCATCATCGCCACTGGACGCACGGGGAGATCTATTACAGGAGCTTCTTGTTGCTGGATCTGAGGCTTTTGAGTGTTTTGTGGGTTTTTACTTCTATCTTTCTTTATGATTTTGGACAATGAATTTAATTTTGTGGAGATGATTTTGTTCAAAACCATGTGTGGCTAACTTTCTTTTACAACCTAGGGTAACTATGAATTTGTTTGTGACTTAGATATTTTTCCCACTTATTAATTATGTTTAATTTTAATTCAGTTTATTTAATCTTGTTATTATTGATTATTGTTTAGTGACTGATCACCATTGAACATGTTTAGGGAATTTAGGATTGAACTTGATGAAGGGAATTTTAAATAGACCGTGAGATTAAATAATGTGGAATTAGATTTATAATCTAAGGTAGATTTAAATCTAATTTGCGTGTAGGATAGACATATACCTAGAAGCTCCGCATAATCACATTAGAGTGTTATCAATATAATTTGTTCCTAGTTAATTTCATATAATTAACTTAGGTAAGGATATAAGTGGACCGACAGGCATTTATACACTTAGACTCTAGATTAGCTGGTTAAGTTAAAGTATAATTGATTAAGTGGGAATAAAATCTAAGAAGCAATCAAAGGATTAGTGACTCTAGGTTGTTCGTTTAACGCTTGAATTTAATCCGTGTTAAAGTTCGTTTTTTTTATTATTAAATCTTAGTTAGTTCTTTTTTACCCGTTTGAATCCAATTCTGTTTCGCTTAACTTAAACAAAAATAGGAAATTTAATGCCTAATAATTAATTGTTTTGAGTCTCTGTGGGATCGACCTTAATTTACCATTAACTATTTCTACGGCCCGTACACTTGCGGAGCTTTATTTAAATTTTGGTAGCATCAAGTTTTTGGCGCCGTTGCCGGGGGCTCAAGGCAATTGGTAATTAGTATTAAAAATCCTTTAGTAGTTTTAGCTTGAGTTTTTTTTTCTCTAAAAAAAATTAAAAATATATTATTTTCTAGTTGTTTATTGGGTAAGTTTGATACTCTTTGGAGCTGGTTTTGTTTTTCAGGTACCATTGATATATGCCCGGAAAATCCAAATCTACAAAGACACCTAAAAAGACAAGGAGTATCCAAGAGCTTTTCGAAGCTACTTCACCTCAAATCCATAAGCAAGTTGTTATTGAACCTGAACACAAAGTAATGGCTGAGGATGAAAACGATCGATTGGGTGTCAATGACTTCTTGGGAAGACAATCTAGAGGATATCAATCAGGAATCAGAGTGCCTGAATTTCAAGCAAATAGCTTTGAGATTAAGCAGACGATGCTTAAGATGCTTGAGTTGAATGGTCAGTATGCTGGGAATAATACTAAGGATCCTAATAGGCATTTGATCCAATTTCTTGATGTTTGTAATTCTTTCAAGCAGAACGGTGTTCCGAATGATGTGATTCGCCTTCGACTTTTCCCTTATTCTCTTCAAGGGAAAGCAAAAGAATGGTTGAACAATTTAGAAGAAGACAGTGTGACTTCTTGGGATCAATTAGAAGAGAAATTTAGAGCTAGATTCTTCCCACACAACAAGATGGTCGATGCAAGAGCTGCTCTCACTAATTTTTGCCAACAGTTTGGCGAACACTTGTATGAAGCTTGGGAGAGGTTCAAGTTGCTTGTTAGGCAAAGTCCTGGTCATAATCTTGAGAAGTGGGTTTTGCTACAAATCTTCAGTACAAGGTTAACTTCTGAGTCTAAATCTGAACTAAATGCTGTTACTAATGGGGGAATTACAAAGCAGCCGGTGAATTGTGTTTGGAGTTGTTTGGATGATCTTTCTGCTGACTTTATCCAAAACAACAATGAAAGGAGACAAGTGAAGTCAATTGATAAAGTTGTTAATGATACATCTTCACAGTTAGTGGCTATGCTTGATGCTCTCAACAAGAGGTTTGATAATTTAGAAGCAAAGGTCTATCGAGCCAATGGTGGTCACTTGGGAGTTAAAGCTGTACATACTTCTTGTGAGTATTGTGGGGATTGTCACACTAACGGGCAATGCCTCATCTCTCAACAAATAGAGCCCGTGAATTATGCAGGAAACTTCTATGGTAGTAACCAAAATAATTCTTACCCTACTACTTACAATCCTGGGTGGCGTAATAATCCGAATTTTTCTTGGAAACAAGGTGCAGCTCTTAATCAAGCATCAACTTCTGGAGCAAAGCAAGTTTCACCTCCTGGATTCTATCAGTTGGAAAAGGGAGTTGTTCCTACTCAAGAGCCAAAGCCCGATTTAGAAGCAATGATGTCTCAACTGTTGAGTATTCAAATGAAGAACGTTCAAGATCAAGCTGCCACAGATGCAACTATCAAGAATCTCCAGGTGCAAATGGGACAACTTGCCACTGTCGTGAATGCATTACAACAAAGGGATTTGCCAAGTAATACAGTGCCTACTCCTAGTAGAGATGGAAAAGCAGAATGTAAGGCCATTACTCTTAAAAGTGGTGAAGAGTTACCAGAGAGTCAACAATATGCAAAGAAGCTGTCAGATTCTAGTGGCAAAGAAAATAATGCACAAAAGGCTAAAGAAGTAGATGCAGAGAAAGCAAATAATGAATCCAAAAAGGAGAGTGCAAAGAAAAAGGCAACTGATGAAAGCAGTAAATGGATGCCACCTCTACCTTTTCCTCAAAGATTCCAAAAGAAAGCAATTGATGAGCAATACAAGAAATTCCTGGAGATATTCAAGCAACTACACATTAACATTCCTTTTATAGAAGCTTTGGAACAGATGCCTAAATATGCCAAGTTTTTGAAAGATATGCTGAGTAAGAAGAAGCATTTTACTGAGTTTGCAACTGTAGCATTAACAAGGGAGATCACCAGTGTCATTAAGCCTAATGTCCCTTTCAAATGTAAGGATCCTGGATCTTTCACTATTCCCTGTTTAATTGGTGATAAATTTGAAGGCCGTGCTTTATGTGATTTGGGTTCTGCTGTGAACATTATGCCTTTGTCTATTTTTAAGAAGCTTCAATTAGGAGAGGTTGATCCTACTACTATTACACTCCAATTAGCTGATAGAAGTCTCTCTTATCCTTATGGAATAATTAAAGATGTTTTGGTGAAAGTTGGATCTTTTATCTATCCTGTTGATTTTATTGTCCTTGACATTGAAGAAGATAAAGAGATCCCATTGATTGTTGGGAGGCCGTTTCTGGCTACTGCGAGAGCTCTGGTGGATGTTGAAAAAGGAGAGGTAATTCTTCGACTTGGTGATGAGCATATTACATTTAGTATGGACAAAGTGAAGAAGCCTCCAAATGAAGCGAAACAATGTGCAAAGGTTGCTGTGAAGCAAAAGCTCACTCGAGCTAAATTTGACTATGTTCTTGAAGAACCTCCTAAAGCCATTATAGTTGAGAAGAATAGCGAGAAGAGGGACTGTTATGTGCAGACTGGGCAAGTTCTGAACACTTCTTCCTTGCTTTCTAAGGGACATTGGCATTGTTTGTCTAAGCCTCCATAATTTCCTGACATAGTCTGGCTGAAGACTTTAAACTTAGCGCTTCTTGGGAGGCAGCCCAAGGTTTTTAGATTTGACTTTTGTTTTGTTTTGGTTTGGTTTGATTTTGTAGGATTTCTATAGCCTTAGATGATGTTTCAACTTGGCAGTAAAGGATGATGAGCAAGAGAGTGCAAATCAAGGAAGGAAGGGGAGTATTCTTCTACTTTTCTTTAATTTTCTTTATCAAATTATTGTTGTTAGGAATGAGTACTGGTTCTGGCTGGTATTTGACTGTGATTGATAGTAGACTTGACTATTGTGATACTGGCTTGTATTGTATGGTTGATATGAAACTTAAGAAATTTTTGTCATCTCTACACTCGTTTATGGATGCTCTCTTATTTTCTAATACTTTTCATGTTACATATTTACATTGTGGACGACGTGACATTTAAGTGTGGGGGTGTGAGAGTACCATTGCTGTGAACGATGTGTCCTCAAGCTTTCTTTTTGAAATTTTTGTGAAAATCCTGGAATTCTTGATTTTACTGGTGAATGCTTGCATTTTTGGATTGATTTGGACTTGAAATAATTGAATTTGATTGGAATTTGATTTCATCTTCTTAGAATGTTAGTAAATAGGCAAAATATTTGGTTTAGGTAAATGACTTTAGGATGTCAAAAGACCAGTGAGGATTTGAGCCTTAATATTTATTCTTTCAGAGGGAGTACATTTATTGCAATTTTATCTCTAGAACTTGTCTTGATTCTCTTTTGAGACTTGAAATCCTTTGCATGCACAAAAGTGATTTAGGCATTCGTTCATAGCCAATTTAGCCAAACAGCCATCCCTTTCACATCATTCCATTGTTCACCCCTCTTTGAGCCTTAATTTTATTAAAAAAGAAAAGAAAAGTTGCATATATATTAGCCCTTTGTTTGAATTGATGCAATTTTTATCTCCATATCAGTTATTACTTTAGTAAGTGCTAAGTGGTACTCATATAAATAAGAGTGAAGGGGTTAGAAAATAAAAAGCACTTTGTGAATGAGAAAAAAAAAGAAAAAGAAAAAAAAGATAAAAAAAAAGGAAAAAGAAAAGAAAAGAAAAAAAAAGAAAGAAAAGAAAGAAAAAATGAGAAACGAAGGTTTGAAAAAAAAAAGACAAGAAAAGAAGGTTAGAAAAAGGGAAAAAAATAGAGTTTGGAGTTCAAGAGAATAAGATCCATGTTCAGAATAAGTGTGCTTTCATATGTGATTCCTTCATTCTCTTCGTCATAATTCAAATTCCTTAGCACTCATTAAATTATCCCTCCATACATCACTTTCATTTCATTATCCTACCTTGCTCATTATAACCCTTAAAAGTCCTTTTGATTTGTGTGTGCAATGAGATTATATAGTGGAGATTGAGATGATAAACAAGCTTATGGTAGATAAGTGCAATAGGTGGAATAGAGTGAAACACAGGCCCTGAATTATCTTGAGAGTAGAGAGCAAACACTTGACCAGTGAGGGACATGCTTTTGCTATTTATCTTTGTCTTATTATTTGCATTTGTGGAAGGTGAAAGGGATTTCTAAGAAGATTTAATTTTTGAAAGTTTGAATTGTTTCCAATTTTGCGATGTTTACTTTAAAATCTTGATTCCAAAATCTTATTGGTTGTTTAAAAATTTGAAATCTTGAGGACAAGATTTGATGCAAGTGTGGGGGTGTGATGGCTCCCCATATTTAGTAGGTTTTTGGAAATATTTTATTGTGATTGGGGAGTCACCAATAAATTGGAATTAATAGGCTAATTTGGTTGCAATTCGGGGTCCAGGTTGTAGGATTAATAGTCCCTTGCGATTAGTAGATTTAATTGGGTCAAGTGCTTAATCAACTTAGGTTAAGTTAAGTAACGTGCGGGGTTCCAGCGTTAGTTAAATTAATCTAAGCCTAGCCAAGAGGGGTTCCTCTAGGGTTCTTTAGGAAATTGACCATTTTTCAACTCCCAAAAATTTTAAGAAGCAATGATTCCCGAAGGTTCCATTTACCAAGAATAATTATTCCTTTTAATCCAAATCTCCCGCTTAAATCCAATCTCAATTCTTTCTTGAACATACAACACTTTTCATACAAACTTCTCTTTTACATCTCAAAAAATCAAATACAAAATGTTTTCCTGTCCAATTAGTTTCGCATTTAGCTATTAGGTAGTCATTTACACTAAGGCTCCTTGAGATCGACACCCGGGGATAGCTTCCACTACCCCTTGGGTCTTAAATTCTTGGAGAGCATATCCGAGGCGGTACTACACTGATTTCTTTCCATTTCGGTGCTCTTCAAGTGGCGCCGTTGCCGGGGAGCCAAGAATTGGTTCCCTAGTAGCCGGTTGTCAAACTTGCTTTGGCCGGGTCTAGCTTCTAGTTGCATTTTAGCTTAGTTGCATCTTAGTTTAGTTTTTATTCTTGCATATCATATTTTGAAAATCCCTAAAAATTAGTATAGATACTTGCTCTTGCACTTTCTTTGCTCTTTGACTCACTTGTGTGCTTGGTTGCTTTTGTGGTAGTTTTGTTGCACTAATTGTGAATGCTTGTTTTTGCTTGATTTTGAGTGCATGATTCTATCCCCCAAGTTACATTTTTGTTGCTTGAAGCTTACTTGTGCATAGCATACTTGCTCTGACTGATTTGCACTTGTTTGAATTGGTATATCACCTTTTTCACTCGACTTGTGTTGGTTTTTGAAACTTCTGAAAATTCTGCAATTTTTTCCCTGTTCAGTGGCAGAATCTCTGCTTCCTCGCCGCCACCTCGCCACGGCGAGCTGACCCTGTGACAGCTCTGTTTTTGCTAATTTTTGCTGCACATACACCTCATACATACACCATACTCATACATACATACTTCATACACACACATACACTTCCATACATCGCATACCTTCATTCTTGCTCGAGTTTTGTACATTCTAAGTCTTGGTTGCTGCTGAAAGTCCACTTGCTGTCTGTGCCTTGTGTGACTCAACCTTGACTTGCTCTTGATTTCTTCTACTTGTTTGTATCTCATTGTGTATGCCTAGAGGGAGAGGTAGAAGGAGAAGAGGATCAAACCTTCCATCCTTAAACCTTGGGATTGAGCCACACCTTAGCCAACTTAGGAGAGCCAATCAAGGTGGTCCCTCTAGCCCTATATTGGAGGAGTGTTCTTCTAGGGAGTCTAGCATTTCCTCTCGGACACCGAAAACTCTATCCACATAGAAATACCTCTAGACATCCCACCCATGGCCCACAGACCACCACCCAATATTCCCAATGCTGACCCACCACCCAATGGTCAAAATGGAAACATTGGTGAGGGTGAGGTAGTAGGAAACAATGAAATCCCTAGGAGGAGGAGTATTAGGGAAGTTACCTCGAGTGGTGTTGCATATGATCCATTTCAAACTGCTTATCCTGCTTTACATGCTGATATTGAGATTAAAGGGCCTCTAATCGCAGCTTTACCTCATTTTACAGGTTTGGAAGGGGAGGACGCATATGGCCATCTATATGGGGTCCACCTCGCATGTTCAAGTATGAAGCCGGTTGGGGCGAATATTGACGATATGCAGTTGAAAGCCTTCACTTGTCATTGGATGGAAAAGCCAAAGAGTGGTTTAGACTCCTACTGAAATATGATGAGAATGCCCTCACTTCTTGGGCCAATTTGAGGAGGGCATTTCTGGAGCATTACTTCCCGGATGTTAAGACTAAGGATTTGAAGAAGGACATTTATTCCATCAGACAAGATCCATCTGAGAGCTTTTATGAGTATTAGTGCCGTTTTCAAGAGTTATTAGCCAAGTGTCCTCACCACCAGATCATAGATGAGCAGTTGATTCAATACTTCCACAAGGGGCTCTTACCTAATGAGAGAGGCATCATGGATGCTAGTGCCGGTGGTTCTTTGGAAGACCTACCCGCCGAAGAGGCTTGGGCTATGATTAAGCTAAGAGCCAAAAACACCCAACAATAAAACAGAAGAGGTTCCAAAGGGGTGTTTGAGGTGAGCTCCAACCCACAACAAACAAGGAGGATGGATTCTTTAGAGGCTAAGGTGGATACTTTGAGTCCCCAACTTACTGCTCAACTTGCCTTCATTACTTCAGAGTTGAGGAACCTTAGCATGCAACAGTGTGCTCCCACTTCCTCTACCTCCAAGGCCTTAGTTGCACCAAGTTGTGAGCATTGTGGTTCGGTGATGCATATTAGTAGCCTTTGCCCAAGTGAGCTGGTAAAAGCCAATGCTATGTACCAAGGGAGGTCCAACTTTACTCCCAACCAAAAATGGGATCCCCATAGCAACACCTATAATGAAGGGTGGAGGTCACACCCAAATTTCCGGTGGAGAGACAACAACAATGCCATGACCAATTATAAGGGCCAGTCTTCTTCCTCTCCAAGGGCCTTAGTTCCCCAAGATTCACCAAGAGGGGATGATTCATGTGATCGAATTCTCAAGAGTATGCAAAGGATGCATGAGGAAATGAATGCTCGCAACGATGCGAGGTTTGCATCTCTTGAGTCTAAAATGGAACAATGGGAGACTAGATCTACCAACCTTCAATCCTTTGTCACCCAATTGTCGGATGGTTTGAGTGACAAGCAAGCAAGGTCAAGTGGAGCTTCTCCCTCCAACACCGTTATTAACCCAAAGTCCCTTAATGCCATCACCTTGAGAAGTGGCAAGAAAGTCAAGTTCCAAGGCCTTGAGGGTGATGAGTCCGATGTTGATGAGGAGATTGTTTGTGATAGACCACCTTTGGGTATGGGGGAGTGTTCCAACTCCAAGACCATTGAGGAGAGCTCCTTGCTTATGCCGACCCCTCCGGTCCAAAGTGAAAGCAATGAAGAGAGAAAGCTTTTAGCTACCCCACCTTCTACAAGGAGAAAGAGAGGTGTTCGCTTTGAAACACAAGAGTCACCCAACCAAGAGCAACAAGAAAAAGGTAAAGAGGTAAAAGTTTCTGACCTTCCTTTTCCTCATTCATATTTGGCTAGTAAAAGGGTTGCGGATGATAAATGTGATAAAAAGATGTTTGATATGTTTAGCAAAGTAGAAGTGAACTTACCTCTCCTTGATTTAATAAAGAAAATGCCCAAGTCGGCAAAGTTTTTAAAAGATCTATGCACCAATAAAAGAAAATACAAGCATAGTGAAAGAATCCAACTGGGGTCAATTGTTAGTGCTTTATTTAAACCACAATTACCTTTGAAATGTAAAGACCCGGGTTCTTACACTATACCTTGTATTATAGGCACGACTAATATTTCAAACGCTTTACTTAACCTTGGTGCTGCAATAAACGTCATGCCTACTTCTATCTTTGAGTCTTTGGGTACCCAATCCATTCGGGACACAAGTGTGGTTCTCCAACTTGCGGACCGAACGATTAGGTACCCTAAAGGCATATTGGAAGATATCTTGGTGCAAGTTAAAGGTCTTGTGTTCCCAGCTAATTTTTATGTGTTGGATATGTCTAATGAAAACCCTAGTGATAGTACCTTGATTCTTGGCCGTCCTTTTCTTAAAACGGCTGAAACCATTATTGACATGAAGCAAGGTGCCATTACTATGGGAACTGGGGACTAAGAGGTCAACTTTTTATTTTCTGGGACTATGCGCAATGCCAATGATGATTGCACTTACCTAGGCATTAGTGCAATTTCGTGTGTGGATGATGACATCGATGAGCTGTGTGATGCTATGTTTGTTGATTCATTTGAGCATGTTGAACCATCATCTGTTATTTCCCCCTCCCATACTTCTTCATTTTGTGATTGCATTGATGATGTGCCGTGTCTTGATTGTATTGAGATTAAGAGCTGGCTTTCCACTTCGCATGATTTTGATGCTTCTACTTGCTCTTATGATGATATATCTGCTCACCCCACATCCAGTGGTCTTGGGAAAGTTTCCGTTGCTTGTGATGTAGGTTCTGCTGACCACCAAGTCGCTGTTATACAAGCTACACCGGTAGCTTCACTTACGGTGGATACTTGCTCACCCTTGGGAAGTAGAGAAGTTACAGCATATGTATATGCACCCATATCTCCTTCTCCACCTTGTGATGACACCATTTTTCCACTAGGAGCACTTGAGTTGCAAGAGTTGGTACCTTCTGTGGTAAAACCCCCAATTGTGGATCTCAAACCCTTACCTCCTAACTTGAAATATGTGTTTCTTGCTGATTGTGATAAACTGCCTATTATTATTTCAAGTTCTTTGTCTGATGTTGAGGAGGGTAGACTAGTTTCTCTTCTTAAGTCTTATAGGGGTGCGATTGGGTGGTCTCTTGCTGACATTCCAGGGATAAATCCCTCAGTTTGTACTCATAGGATCCTCTTGGAAGAGGGTTCTAAGCCTATTCGGCAGCCACAGAGGAGGCTGAATCCTCTTATTCTTGATGTGGTGAGGAAAGAGGTAGCTAAGCTCTTGAGTGCTGGGATTATTTATCTCATTTTTTAGAGTGAGTGGGTGTCACCGGTACAAGTAGTACCAAAGAAGAGTGGAATCACTGTTGTCCGGAGTGACAATGATGAACTTATCCCCACTAGAGTCTAGAATTCTTGGAGAGTGTGCATAGATTATAGGAAGCTTAATTCCTCAACTGGGAAGGACCACTTTCCTTTGCCCTTTATTGATCAGATGCTTGAGAGAATTTCTGGGAAGTTGATAACTCCTAGAAATTCATGATTATTTGAGTATATTTTCCTTGAGTTTTACTCATTCATACATTTTGGATACTCAATATAGGAAAATGCTCATTTGATTTTCGGTTGCACATTATTGTATATTTATGTAGATTTTGATTGCTTTTCTAGTTAGTTTCTTATGTTGTTGTATATAATTTTTGTAGGAATAATTTGAAGCAATAAACAAGAGATTTCAGCCCTTCACCAAGCTCCCAATTGAACAAAAATAAGACGAAGCCAAAGATCAGCCAAAGAAATAAAGAAAGCAGAGCAAAGCACCAGAATAAAGGTGACTTCGCCATGGCCTCGCCGCGGCGAAGTCACGGCGAACTCCCTCTGCCTCTGTATGTTTGCCATTTCTCGCTGTGGACTTCGGCGCGGCGAAGTCACGGCGAGCGCAATGCATTTCTGGATTTTTGGACTTCGCCGCGACGAAGTGACGGCGAACTGCGTATCAGATGCGCGTTTTGGACAGAACAGGGGGCGTTTTAACTGATATAAAATCTAGGGCTTCGTTGTGAGCCCTCATTCTTCAACTTCTGGGCATATTTTGGGAGTGTTTTGCTCTGCTAGGGCTTGGAGCTTGGTGGGGATTGAGCTTGGGCTTGGAGCTTCGAAGAGATTTGGGCTTCCTCTGTCGGTTTATCTCTTCCATCTTCATTCTCTTCTCTTGTTCTGTTTTGTAATGTTGTGTATATATGCTCCATTGGAGTTGTAGAACATGAGTAGCTAAATACTTTGATTCTAGGATTATTTTGAACCTTGTATGTATTGATTCTTGATTCCTCCTCTTAATTTGTGATTAATGATATCTATGTGCTTATTTTACCCCGTTCTTAATGCTTCTAAGTGCTTGATCACCATTTAGATTGTTGGGTTCACTTGATTTATGACTCGAGAGAGCTAGGTTGAGTGTAGAACTTGGGTAAAGTAGTGCAAGAACCTGAAGTTTGCATGGATGGATGGTTTTGTTGGTAAGATAGAGATATACTTGCTAGCCTTGCATAGTCACATTAGGGTTGGGGCATTAAAATTGGGTTTTATTAACTTGTATCAAGAGATTGTGCAACTTAAATAAAACTAAACACTTGTTCTTGACGCGAGAGCGCTTTTACGAGTACCCAATGAACCCTATATTAGCACATGGTGTCGTTGAGAGCTTCTTTGAGGGGAGGTTAGTTGAGTTTTGAGAAGTACAAGGGGGATAGATAATCTTAGGACCCATTTTAGCCTTGAGGTTGGAGAATCACCTGTTTATAATTTTACTTTCTTTTATTTTCTTATTTCGTTTTAATCTCTACATTTGTGTCACTCAAATTAGGCGAGAGTGTGACAATCATTGTTTGACCGGGTTTTGGACAAATCCTCGTGGCAACGATACTCTACTCATCATTTTATTACTTGGCGCGACCCGTGCACTTGCGGCGCAGGGCGAACAGAAGTCTCACTACTGTTTCCTTGATGGTTTCTCCGGGTACTTCCAAGTACCAATTGCACCGGAGGACCAAGAAAAAACCACCTTCACATGCCCTTTTAGTACCTTTGCTTATCGTAAGATGCCATTTGGTTTGTGTAATGCTCCCGGTACTTTTCAAAGATGCATGATGTCTATTTTTAGTGATTTGTTGGAGCATAACATGGAGGTGTTTATGGATGATTTCACTGTTTATGGTTCTAGCTTTGATGAATGCCTCTCTAGTTTAGAACTTGTTTTGAAAAGATGTTTGGAAAAGAACTTGGTTTTAAACTGTGAGAAGTGTCATTTCATGGTAGATAGTGGCATTGTTTTGGGTTACTTGATCTCCCAAAAGGGGATTGAGGTTGACAAAGCTAAAACTGAAGTTATTGCATCATTGCCCTATCCCACCAATTTGAAAGAAGTTAGATCATTTCTCGGGCATGGTGGGGTTCTATAGGCGTTTTATTGCTAATTTTTCAAAGATTGCCTTGCCCCTCTCATCTTTGCTTAAAAAGGACACTGATTTTGTTTTTGATGATAAATGCAAGCATGCTTTTGATATATTGAAGTCTTCCTTGATTTCTCCTCCCATTATTAGTGCACCTAATTGGAATCTGCCCTTTGAGCTTTCATGTGATGCATCTAATTTTGCGGTAGGAGTCATGCTTGGTCAGAAAGTAGACAAGGTCCCTAGGGTCATTGCATATACATCTAGGACACTTGATTTCACACAAGTTAATTACACCACTACTGAAAAAGAGTTGTTTGCTGTGATTTTTGCACTTGACAAGTTTAGACAATATTTGATAAACTCTTCTGTGGTAGTATACACTGACCATGCAGCTGTGCGGTACCTGTTTCAAAACCCACAGTCTAAGGCAAGACTGTTGAGATGGGCTCTTCTGATGCAAGAATTTGATGTGAGGATCAAGGATCAGGCCGGAGCTGAAAATCATGTGGCCGATCATTTGACCCACTTGCCTCCTGACACAAGGGGAGTTGATTCTTCTGATCTTTGCATTGATTCTTTTCCTGATTCTGCTTTACTTGCCTTGGCCACTGTTGAGCCTTGGTATTCTCACATTGTGAATTTCCTTGTCGCTGATGTAGTCCCCTCCTCTTTGTCTCATTTTCAAGTCAAAAAGTTGAGGAGGGAGGCTAGATACTACACTTGGGATCCACCCATCCTATGGCGCGTTTGTAGTGATCAGATCATCCGGTGATGTGTCCCTAACCATGAGATTCATTCTATTTTGACACATTCTCATAATTTATCTTGTGAGGGGCATTTTAGTGATTGAAAGACAGCTAGGAGGGTGTTAGAATGTGGGTTCTATTGGCCTACACTATTCAAAGATGCACATATGTACTGTAAGGCGTGTGATAAGTGCCAACAGTATGGGAGTTGGGGTAAGAGACATGAGATGCTCATGAACCAAATCCATTTTTGTGAGATCTTTGATGTCTGGGGCATTGATTTCATGGGCCCATTTCCCCCATCTTGCGGTTTCACTTACATTCTCCTTGCGGTAGATTATGTGTCTCGATGGATAGGCCATCCCCACTAGAAAAGATGATGCCAATACTGTTTCCAAGTTCTTACGTTCTTCTATCTTTTGTAAGTACAGCATTCCTAGAGCTATCATCAGCGATCAAGGCACACATTTTTGCAACCGGATCATCCAGTCCCTTCTTGCCAAGTATGGAGTCACTCACAAAGTTGCTACACCCTATCACCCCCAAACCAATGGACTAGCTGAAGTTTTAAATCGGGAGGTGAAGCACATTCTTGAGAAGATAGTGAAGCCGTCACGCAAAGATTGGAGTGATCGATTGGAAGAAGCTCTTTGGGCATATAGGACGGCCTATAAGACGCCTATTGGGACATTACCCTTTAGAGTTGTCTATGGGAAGTCTTGTCACCTACCTATGGAGTTGGAGCACAAGTCTTACTGGGCTATTAAAGCTTGCAATGCCGATTTGGAGTCTTCCTTGACCAATCGGATGATGCAACTCCAAGAGCTTGAGGAATTGCGGTTGCACGCCTATGAAAATGGACTAATCTACAAGGATCGGTTGAAGATGATGCATGATAAGCACATCATGAAGAAGGAATTTAAGGAAGGGGACAAGGTGATGATGTTTAAGGCGAGACTCAAAATCGTACCCGGCAAGTTCAAGTCTAGGTGGGAGGGTCCATATCAAGTTGTCCAAGCCTACCCCTATGGTGCATTTGAGCTCCTAGATGGAGCCACCGGATCGAAATTTAAAGTTAATGGCCATTTGCTCAAGCACTACCATGAGCCATCTCAACCACCTTGATCATGAGGTTGTTCCTTTCCTCCTTACTTGCTCGTTTTGCTTGATAATTGATATGTATGTTTTTGAGCTAAGTGTGTGATAACTTCTGGGAATTCATGTAATGTTAGCACATTTTCCTTGAGTTTTATTCAATCATTGATGAATTTTAGATACTCAAGATAGGAAAATGTTCATTTGATTTTTGGTTGCACATCATTGTATATTTATGTAGATTTTGATTATTTTTGTAGTTAATTTCTTATGTTGTTTTATGTAATTTTTGTAGGAATAATTTGATGCAATAAACAAGAGATTTTAGCCCTCCACCAAGCTCCCAATTGAACAAAAATAAGAAGAAGTCAGAGCAGCCCAAGGAATAAAGAAAGCAAAGACAAGAAAACAGAGCAATGTACCAGAATAAAGGAGACTTCGCCGTGGCCTCGCCGCGGCGAAGTCACAGCGAACAGCATGAATCTCTGCCCTATTTTTGGTTGGCTCGCCGTGAGCTCGCCGCGGCGAAGCCACGGCGAGCTACAGCTATTACTGGAATTTTTGGTAGTTCGTCGTCACCTCGCCGCGAGCGAACGCTGATACTGCGCGTTTTAACAGAAAGACGGGCTGAAGTGAAATAAAAGCTAGGGCTTCAAGCTTATTCGTCATTCTTCGACTTTTGGGGCTTTTTGGGAGTGTTTTGCTCTGCTAAGGCTTGGAGCTTGGTAGGGATTGAGCTTAGGGCTTGGAGCTTCGAAGAGATTTGGGCTTCTCTCTTGGTTTATCTCTTCCATCTTCATTCTCTTCTCTTGTTCTGTTTGTAATGTTGTATATATATGCTCCCATGGAGTTGTAGAACATGAGTAGCTAAACACTTTGATTCTAGGATTATTTTGAACCCTTGTATGTATTGATTCTTGATTCCTCCTCTTATGTTGTGATTAATGATATCTATGTGCTTATTTTACTCTGTTCTTAATGCTTCTAAGTGATTGATCACCATTTAAATGTTGGGTTCACTTGATTTATGACTTGAGAGAGTTAAGTTGAGTGTAGAACTTGGGTAAAATAGTGCAAGAACCTGAAGTTTGCATGGATGGATGGTTTTGTTAGTAAGATAGAGATATACTTGCTAGCCTTGCATAGTCACATTAGGGTTAGAGCATGAGAATTGGGTCTTATTAACTTGTAGCAAGAGATTGTGCACTTAATAAGACTAAACACTTGTTCTTGACTTGAGAGAGCGTTTACAAGTACTCTACGAACCCTAGACTAGCACGTGATTTTGTTGAGAGCTTCTTTGAGGGGAGGTTAATTGAGTTTTAAGAAGTACAAGGGGGATAGATAATCTTAGGACCCATTTTATCCTTGAAGTTGGAGAATCACTTGTTTATAGTTTTATTTTCATTTTATTTTCTTATTTAATTTTCAATCTCAACATTTGTGTCACTCAAATTGGGCGAGAGTGTAATAATCATTGTTTGACCAGGTTTTGGACAAATCCTCGTGGGAACGATACTTTTCTCATCACTTTATTACTTGGCGCGACCCGTGCACTTGCGGCGCAGGGCGAACAGTGTGGGGGAGGGAATTTACCTAGTAGGAAAAGTAGTTGTAGTTGTTTTTAAATTCCTAGGATTAGTAATAAAAGCTTCTTACTCACACTTGATTTCAACATGCTTTGAAAATTTCATGGGTATATCATTTTGACTCATCCTTGCCCTCTTCCTATTTTTCTTTTAGTGATTGATGACGTGTTGTACTTCAATCTTGAATTGGACTTCACAACTTTCCACTTCACCCAAGAGTTGAGTTAAATTGGTATGTCCATATTTTTGCTACAATGAGGACAATGTAGAAATTAAGTGTGGGGAGGGATGTGTTTTGTATTGGGTGAAGTGGGTTAACAAATCATTGCATCTTGATCATGTTTCTAGCTTCAAAAAGTTGAAAAAATTTGAAAATTTTTAACTTTTCCTCACTTCTACTTTTGTTGATCCTTGGACCGGACATGATATTTTTGGACTTGTTTTGGCAATTATGGGAATTGTTTCATGCTTCTGGATGTATGTTGATGCTTTTGACTTATCTTCTTGATTGGCAACTTTGTTGATTGAAATTGATGCTTTATGGTTGAATCTTGGTTGTAGTTGATCTATGTTTACGAGTTTTGGAGAATCAGCCATGTTGTGAGATTCATTTAGGCCTATTGTTCATTCTTGTGTGATAATCCACTTATTGCCATTCTCTAGAACTTGTTTGCATTCTTGGTCAAAATTTGTTGCATTTAGTGTAATGAAGCATGATAAAGGCATTCATTTCATACCATATCATCCCAAACACAAACCACAAACCACAAACACTCTTTCCATTTGCCACCCCATTTGAGCCATTCACTTGATGTTTTGCATTTGACATGCCAATTTATGAAAAGTTGCATCATTGCTTGTGTTATTTGAAAAATGCCACTGCTTGGTTGTATATAAGCATGCCATGTATAAAAAAAAGACATATATACAAAAAGAAGAAAAATAGTGAAAAAGAAAAAAGAAAATGTGAAAAATTACAAAAAGTGCAAAATAAGGCATGTGTGGTTACTAGCAAGTTGCAACTAATGTTTTGAGATTAGTTAGGCATTCAATCATGCACAACATCATGTTTCATTCATTTCATCATATCATGTGGCTTACTCCATCATTACAACCCTAAAAGCCCTTTTGATGTATTACACTTCTTGTGTTTAAGTAGAGATCTTAGAATTCCTACAAGCCTATGGTAGAGTGTGCTTCTAAGTGGATCTTGAGAGTAGAAAATGAACCCAATATAGCGAGAAGAGCAAAACACTTATCCTTGAGTGACTTTCTCCTTTACTCATCCTCATTGCATTCACTACACTCATGGTTAGCTCTTTAGCATCATTTCATTCCTCATTGCTTGTTGGTAAGGGGGGTTGTCGATTTGCATTAGCTCATATTCAATTAGCATGTTGAAGTTCTCATTTATGCCTTGCTTACCGTTGTGCTTAAGTTTTGAAATTTGTCTTTGTCCAAGAGTACAAAGGTTTAAGTGTAGGGGAGTTGACAAATCTCTGATTTGTAATGCTTTTATATGCTTAATTTGAGGCAATTAACATGATTAAGATGCAAGTTTGGTCCAATAATGTCTAATTGAATATCCCAAACTCTCAAGGGAAATGAGTGTAAAATTAGGAGTAGTTAGCCATAATTGTAGATTAATTGTATTAATTAATTTATAGGGCTATTTGATCTTGGTTTTATCTTATTCTCACTTGCAGGGTCGCTCAAGACCAAAAGATCGGACCCGGGACGAAGAAGAAGGTCAAACAAAAGAGGGAGAACTGAAGGCTCAAAAACCCCTCATATTGGCAGAGAAGACTGGAGCTCGAGAGAGGAAGCCGCGGCGAGCGGACGGCGAGACTCTGTTCTGCACAATTTTCAGTTCGCGTTTTGGGCCTCTTCTGTTTCGGATCCAACTTAATACCCACTCTTAGACCCGACATGGGGGACCTATAAATACGAAATTCTAAACCCTAGAAGACAGATTTGGTCCACAAAACACACACCCAAAACCCTAACTCTCTCATTCTCTCATCTCATCTTCATCTTCCACCTTCTTCTCTACCCAACATCCATGGCTTCCACCATTTCCTCCACCTCGGTTGATGCTTCTCCTATGAAAGGCAGCAACTAAGCTCATTTGTTCTTGGTGATGGAGCTCAAGGGAGGAGTTTGAAGCTTCAAAGGGGAGTGTTGTTCTCCACTCTCTCTTCCTCTTGTATATTTCAAATTATCTAGGGTTTTAGGATTTGTCTTATGCATTTGGTTGTAAGCTTATTCTATATCTTGTATGAGAGTGGTAGAAATAACCTATCTTGTTTATTTTCTTTGTATGGATGCTTGACATTAAACTTATTGACTTGAGCATATTTTATTTGTATGGGTTCATCATTTAATATATGTTTTCTTGTTAAAATCTTGTGCTAAATGAGGGTTCCTGTTTAGTGGATCATGGTGTCAAGTATTTATGTTTAGAAATTGGCAAGTAAATCTACTAATTGCTTGAGTGACATTGGACTTCAACCTATTGGGTTCAAGTTATTGGATGGGGTTCCACCAATAAATTGGAATTAATAGGCTAATTTGGTTGCAATTTGGGGTCCTGGTTGTGGGATTAATAGTCCCTTGCGATTAGTAGATTTAATTGGGTCAAGTGCTTAATCAACTTAGGTTAAGTTAAGTAACGTGCGGGGTTCCAGCGTTAGTTAAATTAATCTAAGCCTAGCCAAGAGGGGTTCCTCTAGGGTTCTTTAGGAAATTGACCATTTTTCAACTCCCAAAAATTTTAAGAAGCAATGATTCCCGAAGGTTCCATTTACCAAGAATAATTATCCCTTTTAATCCAAATCTCCCGCTTAAATCCAATCTCAATTCTTTCTTGAACATACAACACTTTTCATACAAACTTCTCTTTTACATCTCAAAAAATCAAACACAAAATGTTTTCCCATCCAATTAGTTTCGCATTTAGCTATTAGGTAGTCATTTACACTAAGGCTCCTTGAGACCGATACCCGGGGATAGCTTCCACTACCCCTTGGGTCTTAAATTCTTGGAGAGTAGATCCGAAGCGGCACTACACCGATTTCTTTCCATTTCGGTGCTCTTCAATTATCATGCACGCACACTACCAGATCGACCTGGTATTAGGGTTGTAATATGGAAATATGGTAAAAGTGTGACTAGTGAAACAAGTCTAAGTGTGTGCGTCAAGTGCAGACCCTAATGTTAACTTTCAATCTCTTCAGGTCTTTATGTATATAGTAAAGTGATGAAGGTAGTGTTATTTATTAAAGTGTCGTTCCTCAATACATTTCTTGTATGAAAATCAAATTATGATTACTCAAACTTTGGTCAACATATAATTTACATGTTACATCGGATATTGAAAGGGTATTTTGTGTTGCTTTGTTGGGTTTAGAGGTTTGGTTGATTATTTATTTATGATTAATTAATTAGATGTCAAAGTTTTTTTGTTTGGCCAGAGGTTGGATGTCAAAAAAAAAATTAACATGAGTTCTGTAAAATGTTATAATAAAATTAGCATGAGAGTTCTGCAAAGTAGCTAAAAAAGGAAATATAGGATAAGAATTCGATTCAATAAGCTGGGAAAAGAGGGGATTATGCGCTAAACGTAATGAGACACTTAAAAAGATCTTAATCTTGGAGATGTTTAGATATTCAAATAATATTCATAATAGCAGCTAAATTTATATTAAATTTCAAAACTAATATTGAGAAAATAATACTAATCCTGGTTGTACACTAGGATTTTAAATTTTAAATATAGGATAATGAAATTAAACACATAGATTTGTCATTTATATATATGGTTTAGAAAATTAAATATGGTCTTGTAGATTACTTTTGGGAGATATGTGCGAGGGGTTGAAATAAATAAACATGCATGGATTATTTCATGAGAAACGGAGAAAGAAGATCTATTAATTAACTATTCTTTATATGTGTGCATATATGATTACTCCATTAGATAGCTCAATAATGGTTACTTGATCATACTATTATTTTTATATTATCATGAGAGGGGAAATGCATCTTTTTTCTTTGTTTGATTACATAGACATAGAAGCCTTAGCTTGGTGTTCCATCCCAATCAATTTGCCATGAAGTGTGTCTTCTAATTCTTGCCAAAGATTATTATGTAATAAAATTCTTCATAAAATTCAACATTTTGACCTCTGTTTATGGCCCTATTTATTACACCATCTAGTCGACGTGGGAGTTTTTGCTTCTTACCTTTAATGTGGCGCAAAACGATTTTATTCCAACTACACCATTATTCCACAGCAAGATGTGTGACATTCGCTTGTTCAAATCGTTACTCCATTCATCTTTTACAAAATCATCAAAATTCTCTTGAAGGATCCACGAAGCATTAGGTGCGTTATGTTATCATCCAGAAAGTAAATAGAGTAAATCGAGCCCACACAAATTCTAAGCCAAGTTTGTAGCCTCAAAACATCTAATTGAAATCACGATCTGCAATTATTTTTTTCTTTGCATTACAGTGTCTTTCCCTGTCGAACAAATAAAGTGACATTAAAGTCACTCCCAATTACATAAGGGCCATGAATAGCGTTGTTTACATTTAACAATTCTTGTTACAAGAATCTACATAATTCGGACTAGCATACATTATTGGCATAAACAAACATAAGCGATTACTTTTCTCAATACAAAGATTGAAAATTGCTAAAGCATTTCAAGAACTTCAACTTTCTTTATGCCCATATTCCACGTACACCAAATTCCTCCACTATACCCTTCAGCCATAACATAGGTGAAATCTTGAAACCCAGCTTAGTGAGTTTTCTTCTGTGTTTATCTTGCTGGCTCGAGCTTCCAAGAGTGCAATAAAGTCCAATTTATAGTCTGATCTGTAGGAATTCTTTCACCAGGTGAGGAAATGTTTTTAAGCCTGTGTTTAGGCAATTCCATATTTCCATATCATGAAATCCTTACCGTCAAAGACGATATCCTTACCGTCCACTTCCTCATCCTCTTAATTCTCAGACATGTGGTCATCTTATTCATAAAATTTAATGACTCTTCCCCAATCACTAACAACTTATGACTTCCCTTAACCCTATCCTGCACATGGGTAGGCGAAAATTGCTTCTCAATACCTCATTTCTCTCCTCCTCAGGTCCAGCTTTTAGCTTTATCTCTTGTCTCATCCTCCATGGGCTGCACAAGCCTAATCAAACAGATCTGCCTGTAGTACTGTAAAGGCGTTGTGAAAGGAATATAACACCTCCACATTTTTATTCTTGTCACTCTTCGTGGGCCTTGCACTGGTTTAACTATACTCCGGTTTTCCTTGCCCTTAGGAATAATGGGCCGGGCTTGCATCTTTCTTTCCATGTACTATCTCAAATATTACCCCCCAAATATATAAGGTCTTTTTAACTGAATTGTGGGTTCCTAAAAAATTAGTTAAAGTTAGTTAAACACAATAAATGTGTAGGAAATATACCATTTTTTTCCAATAGTGCCATTATTTAAGGATGAGTAAGAGAGAGAATAATTATGAAAAGAAGATGAAATAGAATGTGTGGGAAAATTAATGCATGGGTAAAATGGGTAAAAGCACATTTATTACTTAAAAAAAGTTAAATAGGACCTTATATTTTGGGACAAGGTTATTAAAAAAAATAGACCTTATATTATGTGATGGAAGGAGTACTTAATACCAACAAATGTTGGGCGCATTGTTAAAGCGGCTAAGACTCCCAAGAGAAAAAGTGAGTTTGATCCTTGGAAACACCCTTGTAGGTAGAGGTTGGTACCCATCTTAGCGTAAAGTGATATAGGATGCGCTCCACATTTCCCCGACTCCAAACTAGTCGGTTGCTCGAGTTGCCTGGCCCAGTTGAGAAGGTCAGGGACCTAGAAAAAGCGCTAGATAGCAGAGGGTGATGACTCCCCATATTTAATAGCTTTTTAGAAATATTTTGTTGTATTTGGGGAGTTATCGACTAAAAAATTAAGAGATTTTGTTGGGATTTGATAAGATATTAATTTAACACATTATTTGGGGGATATATTTTAAAATATCTTATTTTGAATTAAAATAGGAAAGTTATCAAAAATAAAAAAATAAGTTTATGTTATTTTATTATTATTATTATTATTTTATTTTGATTTGATTTAACTTAGTTTCCTCTTTTGTTTTTGGCAGCAACCACGCACAAAATTGAATGAATCAATCATCATCATGGTGGAAAGGAGACCACGCACAAAAATAGGAAATAGTAAGCAAATTGGAAAAAAGGGGATGCCTAATAAAAAAAAACTCACATACGCAAAGAAAGAGGGAGGCAACACTTAGAGAAAGAGAGCACCAAGTCTTTGATCTTCTTCACTATTGACGGCGGCCGGAGTAAGGACGAAAGGAATTTCGGTGTGCTTCAATGAATTTATTTAAAGGCTTGTGTAGCTAAACTTTTGTTTTGGATTATTGTAGTTTAATTATGGATTAGTAGATGATAATTTCAAACTTTATTTGTTTTAATATTATATTTGCTTATTCAATTGTGTGCTTTATTGTCCTGAAACAAGAGGCATCTGATTGGGATTAAATTTGGTGTTCTAAAGGAGCCTAAACATAGGAAATTTAGACTAGACCTTCAATTGAATCATGTATGATTAAGTTTTTGAACTTAATTTGTTTGTAGGATAGACATATACCTACCGACCCTTCATAGTCACATTAGGCCTGCATTTAATTTAGTCTAATTAAATAATCACCTAAGACATTAGGGATTCATTAAATTTAGAACTCCTTTTAGTGATCGACGGATACTCTTAGGTAATTAAGAGTCCTAGACTAGTAAATATAATATTGATTGCAATTAAATGGAGAAATTAAACATTAAAAAGTAATCAAAGCTATGATAGTCCAAGTCATCACGTTTGTTCATAAATCATAGTTTAGATTTGCTTTTTTTTTATTTAGGATTTAATTTTCATTTGATAATTGCTTCCTTTGTGTCTTGCTCAAATTAAGTGAAAGTGTAAAATTAATGCTCAATCTAGTTGTTAATACCAAGTCCTCGAGGGAACGATACTTTACTCACTCTTTATTACTTGATACGACCCGTGCACTTGCGGAGTTTTAGGCTATAAAATTTGTGCCTATCAGAGAGAAATGGCAGGGGGCAAATGCCCTAACTGGCTTGGTTTATCAAAAAAGTACTTAATACTAGTAGATGTACTTGACTAATTTAAAATATTAAAAAAAGTTAAATAAATTATATTAAATTGTTTATAGTTATCATCTTTCTTCAAATTACTTTGTTTGGCTTATAAACTGATATATTCCATATGGTCTAAATGACCTATTTGAAGAGTATATTTTAGTCATAAATACATATACATGACAAAATTCTAATTTTTATTAATACTTTCCAAAATTACTTATACTTCCTGGATAATAATCACAGTAAGAGAGGAAACAAATGAATTGAGGAAGAATGTCAATATTTTATGAAAATTATATCATATTAACTAACTTAACTTATATATTTAATTTAATCAAATTGGATAAATAGAGGATCAAAGGGAGTATAATTTAATGATACCTGAAGAGACATCATGTAAGTGTAACATATGCTCTAAATTAAATAGAGTATTTATTTGAAAGTTTAGTTTGAATTTTTGAAAGGGAAAAAGACAAATAAATACCCTCCAATTTGTAAAATCCCATTAACAACTTCATGATAGGTATTAACAACTTCATGATAGGTTGTTGTGTTGTTAATACCTATCATGAAGTTGTTAATGGGATTTTACAAATTGGAGGGTATTTATTTGTCTTTTTCCCTTTTTGAAACCTAATACATTATAAAACAATAATGTATTCCCATCAACAAGGTTTCGTGGTGTAGTTGGTTATCACGTCAGTCTAACACACTGAAGGTCTCCGGTTCGAGTCCGGGCGAAGCCATTTTCCCCACCAATTTTAGGGCCTGTTTGGGTTTACACCCAAACCTAGGTTTTGTTACCAAACCTAGGTTTTAAAACCTAGGTTTGGAATGGTAGCCAAACACTTTTTTCTGATAAACCTAGGTTTGGACTCAAAACCTAGGTTTTAAAACCTAGGTTTTGAGTCAAAACCTAGGTTTTAAAAAAGGTAACCCAAACACTTGAAAAAATATGAAAAGCTATTTTGGATTGGAAACCTAGGTTTTGGCCACCCAAACCTAGGTTTTGAATAAGCTACAATTTTCTCCTTCTGCACAAATTACAAGGTAAAAAAAAAGCCATCATTACACATGTCATATTGAAATACCTTAAATGCCCTTATTCTCTCTCTTTCCCAACACATTAAACTTATGTCCTTTTTAGTAATTTACACAGAAAAAGCTATTCTCACAACAACTATCCAAACACTCTCATTTTTACAAAAGCTACTTTTTCTAAACATCAGCTTTTTTCCCAGAAGCTATTCTCTAAAAGCTAATCCAAACATACAACTACTTTTTTCAGCTTTTACGCGAATTACGAGACAAAAAACACCATCATTACACATATCATATTGAAATACCTAAAATGCCCTTATTCTCTCTCTTTCCCAACACATTAAATTTATATCCTTTTTAGTAATTTACACATAAAAAAAGCTATTCTCACAACAACCATCCAAACACTCTCATTTATCAAAAGCTATTTTTTCAGCTTTTTTTCAGCTTTTTCAAAATCAGCTTTTTTTTCAGAAGCTATTCTCCAGAACCTAGGTTTTGGTTATCCAAACAGGCCCTTAATCTTTTTTCCCCGCTGCTACCAAAACGACATCGTGTTGACTGAGACCAGCTTTTCCCTTACGCGCCGTAATCAAAGCCGCGTAATTCTCAAGTAAAATGGCCCCACCCCCACATAACAAACCGAATAAATTCACTGTTCGTAGTTTCGTGCTTCCAACAAGTTCCAACCAATCACATTCGTTTCCATACAACTTCCTCGATTATCATTGGCTTGCCAACTCCATGTCATCACCCCTCGAATCTCCACCACACACCTAGCCCCGACCAGAATCTTCTTTGGTCCCAAGACAAATCTATGAATTTTCCAAAATTAGCCCTTCTTCTCTTTTCAGTTTTTGCAGTTTTCTTAGCTGATATGTTTAGAAATTTAGGGAAATTTTCAATTTACCCCTTAACAAATTAATGTCAGATTCCCCCTATAACGCTATAACACTCTGAAACTTCACTGAGCTCCTAAGGGGGCAAAGTGAAATTAATTTTGTCAATCAAAAAGACCATTTTACCCCTGAAAATACTCACATTCATATTGAAAATATAAACAAAAGTCTTGAAAATTCTTCATACATATCTTGAAAATGCATAAGTGAAATATATTATGTATGAATGTTAGATTCGACAATTGTGGACACATGTAAATACTCACATTCATGTTGAAAATATACACAAAAATATTGAAAATTCTTCATATATGTCTTGAAAATCCATATGTGAAATGTAGCATGCATCAGTTTAGATTGGATAATTTTGGAGACATAAAAATACTCACATTCATTTTGGAAATACGCACATTAATACATGTTACCTTTTGCTTATGCATTTCCAAGATATATTTGAAGAATTTTTAAGATTTTTGTGCGTATTTCTAACATGAATGTGAGCATTTTCAAAGGGTATAATAGTCTTTTTGACTGACAAAACTCAATAAAATTTCAGAATGTTAAGAAGGGAATCAGACATTAATGTGCTAATTTAAAGGGTTAATATCATTTCTTTTTCATTCTATTTTACTTTTAATCCATAAACTTTAAAATCATTTAGTTTTAGTCTTTTAATTTTGACTCGATTTCGATTTTTGTTTTATTCTTTCAACTTTAAAAATATTGGATTTTGACTTTAAACTGTGTGCCATTTATAATTTTTTATCTATAAACTTTAATATCAATGGATTTAATCCTTTAAATTTTAAGTATTAATAGTTATTAGCGTCACAAAATTTAGGGACTAGTCGTTACAAGCTGTATAAAATTGAAGCACAAAAACCATTCATTTTAAAGTTCATGTATCAAAATCATAATAGAGTGGAAGTTGGAGGCTCAAAACATCTTCTTTTTTTTTTTTTAGCATGAAACATCTAATTTTAAAGTTTATGGATCAAAGTTAAAAAAAAAAATTAGGGACGAAAACCAAATTCTAATGAAAATTTAATGACTAAAAATGGTAATAACCCTAAATTATAAATAAAATTATTCAAATATATGAATATTCATATAGATTTAGCTCCTCCATCCAATAATTTAAAAAAAAAAAAAAAAAGCAGCTATAAAATCCCCTCATCTTCAGACCTTAGACCATTCGAGAGATTTTTAACTGGGTTTTGGGTGGCTTCTTCGCGGTGCTTCAATCTTCTTCCCATTCTGTGTTAATTCTTCTTCTGTGATTTTCAGTACACGACATGGGATCGCTTGGCTTTCGTATCATCGCATTCGCTTTGATTCTCCTCTTCTCTTATACCTCCTCCTCGGCTTTGCCTTCCACCTCCGATGTCGTCAACCCGCCATACCCCAAGGCGATTTCTGTATGTTCGCTTCTTCTTCTTCTTCTTCTTGCCTCATCGTATTTCGTTTCTCACAAACTGATAGAGACTTATGAAAGAAAGTTCTTTGTTTATGATCTTTCTTTTTGGACCTTTTGAGTTTTCGAATTTTTCTGTTAAGATGATGGTTTTCTGGAACGGTGCTATGAAACTGGGGAGAATAATGAAAAAATGAGATTGTTCTTGTGATTTTTTTTTCTGGGTATTTTAACTAATTCCCGTTAATCAGTTTGTAAATCGAGGTAATTCTGATGATGGTATGGTATTTTTGTATTTGCAGGATTTAAAGGAAGCGATTGTGAAAGGGTTAGGGTTTCCATCGGAAGATTTGAAGATAAGTGGTTTTGATCCGAGGGATGCACAAGTGGGTCATTCTGTGGCGTATGAATTCGACGTTGAGATTGATAAGAAGGTTATTCCATTCAAGCTCTTAGAGGATGTGAACCGGTGGGATTATGTTGATCTTCCGATTTTTCGGATGGAGGAACCGGCTAAACCCGGTGAAGAAAAGGGTTTGGTTGAGAAGAGGATTTCGGATAGAGAGTTACCAGTTTTGGCTCCCTTCCAGTTGGCTGGACCAATGGAACTTTGGCTTCATGAGGCCAAGGATATGAGGATTTCTCTCCCAGTAAGTATTTTTGTTCCATTAAAATATTACTCCCTCCCTCTCCCTCTACTGTTCTAATTATAAGATTAATTTGATTTTTTTAAAAAAAAATTTAAGTATACAAAATTAATCACTTTAAATTGTCTATAGTTATCTTTTTTTCTTCAAAACTAATTTATTCTACTTATAAACTAACCTATAATCTAATTACATGTCACATTTGTTATAATTTAGTTGTTTAATTTGTTTCCTTAACTTCCACAAAAAAAAAAGTCAAAAAAAAAGTCAAAATGGTCTTATATTTAGGACCGGAGGGAGTATTCTATTTGCGCTATTTGGGATTAGATAGAGAGTTAAGAGTATAACTTATGTGAAATCGGCATTGATATATCAATGTATTGATTGATAAGTCCTTTCATATGAACTAGCTATAATTTGCACATTATGATGTGACTGGATTGAATACATATTCTGTGAAGCAATACATTCTTGCCTGATGCATTGCATTTAGCAATTATGTGTTACTCCTTCCAGTCCTAAATATAAAACCTATTTACTTAATTTGATTAGATTAATGATGTTAGTTAAGTTAGTTAAAATCATATGACAGTGTAACCTAACCATCTACCTTTATCTTCACCTTTCTTCTCTTACTTGTTTATTATTGAAAAGTATTAAGAGGGATAATTTGGGGAAAATTTGGGAACAATTAGAAAGAGGTTTTATATTTAGGACCTAACTCATCTCCCCAAATAGGTCCTATATTTAGGACCGGAGGGAGTATCATGTTTCTGTATTTGTCTTGTGCCAATGTCTTGTGTTTTATATCTGTATTATAATCCATACTTTTCATCTCAAATGTTATCAAATTAGTGGATCTTGACAAGAATTCAGATGACATAGTGGATACCGGTGATAGCTTACACTTTAGTGCTATTCACGTTCTTTATTGATGTTATCTGTCTCACTCAAATATTAAGGATTTAATTTGTTCCAAACCCTGTAAGATTTTGTATACAAGTATATTGGTGTGTCAATACTTGGTACCCTGTGTTCTAGGCGGTACCTTTGGAGCTTCAACACTAAAGAGTAAAATCAATTCATGTCAAAGTTTGCAATTATTTCAAATTCAACTTGAATATTTAAGTTTTTTGTTCTTGTGCATTTTGTGTTGTGGCTAGTATCAAGGTCAATTACTATGATGGCCAACAATATGGTAGTGCGGTTTTTATGAGTAGGACATCCTAGGGATGTGATTCCTGTCAATGTGTATGGAATGAGATGGTTAATTTCCTTAATTTTTAACTTGAACTTGAAATGGTTTTGCAGCATGATGTTGATGCTGGTGTGCTCAAGAAAGTCATAATAGCAGATGGTGCTGTTGTCACTGTCAAAGGTGCAAGATCAGTTAGCCTTCGCAAACCACTTGATCTCCCCCTCCCCTTAAACACATCACAGAATGGATTTGCCGTTGGTCTTATGGCCTTGGCAGAGCAGCTCCGCCACGCTTCCCTCACCCGCTCCCAGGGCGATCCTCTTCTCTCACTCCGCATTGTTGGTGCGACATCAATTTCGTCCCCGTCCTCCTCACCAACCTCTTCACACAACCGGCTCAAGCTCAAGCGCCTTGCACCAGGTCTGGTGGAACTGTCTTCCCGATCAAACACAAAAGCCATTGAAACACTATCACCTGTTGATATCCAAAATGATGCTCCAACACTGTTAACTCCAACTCAGTTTACAGCGATGTGGCCTATTGCTTCTGTCAATGGATCCAATCCTAACTTGTTGGGTTTTGAGGCTCTCTTATCTTCTGTGTTGGGACCTAAGGCGAACAAGAAAGGCTCCTTCAAGTTGTTGAAGGCAGATGTTTCTGCACAGACATTCGTGAAGATAGGGTTTCAGGCGGAGAAGAAGCTGAAGGAAGGAGATGGCGATTTGTTTAAGGATTTCCCGGAATGGAGGACTAAGCCAGAGACAGTGAGGATGCATTTTGAGGTACTCGCAAAGGTTGATGGTGATAAAGTGATACCAGAGAGAGTGACTCCTGTTAACCCTGTGATTATTGAAGACACTGTATCTACAAATATGCTGACCGGAAATGTTAGCATGTCTAAAGTACCAATAGTTTACACACCTTCCAACCCATTCACCTTGTGAGATGAAGGGGTTTGATATGATGGAGTTAACAGATGGGAATGTGAAATATAGGAGATTTTTAGATTTTGACTTGATTATGTTCTTTTTCATTTTTTTAAGATACCTAATCATCATGAAACCTGTAAATATGCATCTTGATGAGATATGATGCGATGTTATAATAGATTGACAACAAAAGTTCTATTATGCGTGTCTGTAGGTGTTCCTCCATTCATTCTTAAATATAAAACTTATTTACCTAATTTAATTAGATTAAATATGTTAGTTAATTTAGGTAAAGTCATATGGTAATACTAAAATACTCTAATTACTTACTTTTATTCCCTCCCTATTGTATCAATAAGGATAATATGGGGAAATGTAGAGAAAAATTAGAAAGATATCTTATATTTAGGAACAAAATCACATCTTCAAATAGGTTCTATATTTAGGAAATGAGGGAGTATTATATTATATCCACTACCAAACTCTTTGGATATATTTTTTGCTATAAAGCCACTGACAATAACCTTTTCAGAATATGTAAGTGTAGCACTTTAACGACTGTCTTTGAGGTTATGAATGTTTTTTCCTTCATATGGTGTTTACGATGGCAGAAGCGCAAAATCGCACAATGTGAAGTGGCCATACCAAAAACGAAATTGGATCTTTAGGAATAGTGAAGTGATACACAAAGATGATAGTGAGTATATCTATTTTTTTCCTTTACAATGATATTAAGCATCCGTTTGTTTCAACAAAAATTAGCCCCCTAAAAACGGAAAATCAACATTTTGTGTTGTGTTCACTCATTTGGATGTCAGATTCCCCGTGATGTCCTTTTCAATGGGAGGTTAATTTCCGTTAAATATGTGAAAGTAGCTTCCCACATATTTTGGTGGGAATCCATTTTCCGTCGTGCGCGGGAGACATTAGGAGACCATTTTATCCTCACCCATGTTCTTTCCTCTTCTTCTTCAACCGCATCTCTGTCTCTCTGCCTCCTTCTCACTTTCTCTCCACTCAACCACCATTCAATACAGGGAAGAAGAAAATGTGTACTCATCATTGATGCTATCTGATTTTATTGTAGCCTAATATTTATTGCAGACTAAAACTATTATTTATCCTACATTAATTTTTTTTAACCGGGCTACATTACAAATATGATAAGAGGACATACTTTTGCAAATCTTATTTTATTTCAATATATGATGCTGATTGCTGCATTTTAATTGCACTCTTCTTTATTTCACCATGTCAAACTTGCCATGTTCAAATTTTTTAGGAATTCGAAATTATGATGCAACTAAGTTCAAATTTGGATAATCAAATTTGAAATTCATACACCCATTCACGATGAAAACAAAGGTTAAAATCGATTTTGACACACTAAAATGGATTCCAAAACGTAAGTCATGGACCAGAACATGAACTTGAAGCTTAATATTTGAAAATCATATCAATACCATAGGGCCTAGAAAACATATAATATTAATACATCAAAATCTAAATTAAATCTTAATCTTAATTTAAAAACATAATAAAGTTCCAAGAAAATATATTGAACATATTGTTAGAACAATCTAAATATCTTAATCAATTGAGATAACCTTGATACCCTATTTTTATTGAAACGGTTAAAGGTCATATTTTCCTTAGAAGTTTGTAAGGTGTATTATACCTGCCGTAGAAGTAATTTTTGGTCCAATTTTGCCCCGAAAGTGTGCAAGGTGTATCATATTCGCTCTTTAACGTTAAAATATTAACGGTCAACGTCAACTATTTAATAGTTAACGTGAGTTTTTTAACAGTAAAGGGTGAATATGATACACCTTGCACACTTCCGGGGCAAAATTGGACCAAAAATACTTCCGGAGTAGATAAAATACTTCCGAAGCAGATATGATACAGCTTACACACTTCCGGGGGCAAATATGACCTTTAACCCTTATTGAAATAACGCAATTCAAAAGATAGGGTAGATTTGACTTCATATCCTAACAAAACATAATCTTTATATTATTATATATTTTATCATTTATCTACAATTTTTATATTTTCAATCATTTAATATCTTTTGTCATTTTTTAGAAAAATTTATTGTAATTTTTAATTCTCATTAAAAGTTTATATTTGTTATTATATTTTAAATTATTATATTGTACTAATTTCTGAAATTTTGAACTTAAATATGAATTTTAACGATAAATAATCATTAAGGATAATATGGTTATTTGTCTATGTTTTTTGAACTTTCTCTGTAGCCATTTTTAACCAACCAAACTTGACTTTCCATCAAACCATTTATCATTATTACTCGTACTAGACAGGTCAACCTTCATTTCCATTCCTTTTTATCAAAATACTTTGGACCAAACGAACCATAAAGGATTTCTTCAACAGACATCCAGTTATCCATGAAAAGTACCACAAACTTTAATTTACATATTGTATACATGGTCGGAGAACTATTTTGAGACCTTACATCTACAATCGTGCACTTTTTTTGGGATATAAATTGTATAAATAAATAAAATAGTTCATTGTATGGAAGTATTCAAAGTTGAGAATTGAGATCACCTACAGAACATACAATATGGTTTTCCAGTATACTCAAATTTCATACGATTGGTAATACCGAGAATACATTAAATGGCTCGAGAAAAATCTAATATGAACAAGAAGATTATTATTATTGCACAAGGTCGATGTCATTGAGACAAAAACCAGCTAACTCTTGACCTCTCTCATTTAACCTCTGATGAAGTCAACCCCTTTCTGGATGCTTCCTGCTAACTCTTTCTTTGCTTTCTCTAAGCCCACCCTACGCGGGGAAAAAAAAAAAAGTCAGCCTTCTACGTTGCTTGGTGGTTCCAACAAATAAATTAACATAAAAACAGACACTCTTTAGTCATACCTTTCATACTCATTCAGGGGACCTAGTTGATAAACTTCCTCTGCTCCACCACGGCCAAGACGTACCTTTGTTGCGAAAAAGGGGAGTTCTGTAACCTGTTAAAGACGTAATCCATTATCAAATCAAGTCCAAAAGTAATGTAGGAAGTGTACAAGGCAAAGAAGACTGGTATATCATACCTCAGAAGCAACAAAAGAACACTCCACCACGCCGGCTTCTCCTTTCAAGCCACGGAGACATGCATCAGCAAACTTGGCAGCTGCATATGCCTACATGATCAAAATTGAATTCCCTAGTTTGTTAGTTTGTCCACTGGGAGTAGATAGAATTCATTGTACCAGGTAAAAGTTCCTAAAATTGCAAATATTTGAAGAAAAGGTGTTGACCATTGATAGAGTTGCAGAACCAGCCCCAGCCTTTGCCTGTAACATGAATGGTTGCCATTAGATTATGAACTCATGATGAACAAATCACAACTAGAACTGTGGGGATAATATAGTGTCATTGAACCATGGTGAATATCTTCTGCTATGAAAAAGAAAAACTAGGTATTAACTTAGCTCATGCAGTCAAATAAAAAACAAGCTTGAATGATTAATATTTTAGTCAGAATGGTCACTAAAGCAATGGTTTTAGTTTATCATCGTCAAGCATCTATTATGAGACGGGCAAAATTGGTGCAATTGGGGTCTGTCTTGATCTCATCATAGAAGCACTATTATCTGACAGTAAAGCTATCATATTCTTTTATTTATTTAAATATTTTATTGACATTTCACAATAGCAATATGGCATCAAGCAAATGCCAGAACCTTTAAATTAGAAAGTATAGGAGTTCAAATGATCATCTTGATGAATCCTTTGGAGGTGTATGGGAGTAGTAAGAAGGAAAGGGAAAATAGGACCTACGATTATCAATATAGCAAGAAAACTACAAAATAAGATTAACGATTAAATTTCAGTACACCTAAATCACAACTTGACATAATTGACTTGTATAGCCTCACCTCAACAACTTCTGTTCCACCATTTTGGATGCGGTTGGTAAGGTAATCAACTTCCTCACGACTGAAGCTACTGGGAGGCTTAACCTACAAAAAACCAAAGTTAAAATGGTCAATTGGCTAGTTGTACCATATAATTATTTGAACCAGAGGGGCTTTCAAAGAAAAACCTGTGACAACAGAGGCAATATAGTGACTCCTGCGTGACCTCCCACAACAGGAACATCAACCTCTCTAGGATCAAGACCTAGTACCTCTGCCTGCAAGAAAAACAAGAAAGGATTTACTGTAAGAAGAACAGATGATGAATTAAAGATCTTATTTTTTCAGACAGACAATCTTAACTTTTGCTTACCACAAAAGTATTTGCCCTCACAACATCAAGGGTCGTAACACCAAGTAACCGCTTTGGATCATATGTGCCAGCTTTCTTAAAAACTTCTGCAGCAATTGCGACAGTGGAGTTCACTGGATTACTGATCAAGTTGACAATAGCGTTGGGACAGCACTTTGCAATTCCTTCACAAAGAGTCCTCACAATTCCAGCATTTATTTTAAATAAATCATCCCTTGTCATTCCAGGCTTCCTAGGGACACCAGCTGGTATAACCACCAAATCCATGCCAGTTAGCGCACTCTCAAGCTGTGGTTGGCCCAAGAAGCCACGCACCTAGAAGACCAAAAATGAGTTACAAATAACTATATTTAGCACCTTAAAACAAAGAACATGGGATAAATACAGACTTCTTCAAATGTTGACCCTAACATAGGAAAGTGACACGCACATCACATACCCACTTGGGGTTTAATCCCACAAACTCTGAAGGGAGTGTGGGTGCCACTCGAGCCAAAGGCTTTTGGCTAAATACAGACTTTTAAACGCTTCCTATCAAGCATTCACTAAAAACATAACAAACATTTTCACCCGACCCATTGGTAAATTGGCAATCCATCAAAAGAAATCTTCCACGACATAATTTGACCGATAGATGTGGCAGCAAACACACAAAAGAATTATCCGACGTTTTCTCACAACACTAACTCAATTTTAAGATTACTTGCAGGCTATTCACTCGCAATAAGATTACTCAATTTTCAGATTCAAAATCAGTTATTAACCAACAACAAAAAAGAAATCAGGATGTAGGACACAGCACAACAAAATAAGTATCATGTGGGTGCAATTTAGGATCAAAAGCTAAATCAATTTTTTTAAAGTACCAGGGCTTAATATATCAATAACTCAATATATAATATGATACCAAGTAGCAGCTGAGTAAGAAATTTACCACAGCTCCAGTGTCCATGTGACTAACATCAGCTGTAACACCAGGGGCGTTTACAACATCATAAAGATGAAGAACTGAAACTAATGGATTCATCTTCATAAGCAAAGCAAGGGGTTGCCCAATTCCCCCAGCAGCACCTAAAATAGCAACTTTGAATCCAGGTGACCCACCTTTCGCCCGACAATCATCTCTCCTCAGATGAACATCACCTCCTTCCTACCAAAATTCAATAGCAAAGAGCACATCAAATCCACATAATATTACTAACAGAAGCAATTTTCAACAATCATGAAATTTCGAGTTTGATTAACAATTTATAACCACCCAATCATGTCAATTTTAGATTTCCCAAACAGTTATAGGCTTAACTGTTGCTAAATTGAGAATTAAAGCTTCGAATTTTGTTTCGAACATATAATCAATCAGCTTCGCTAAATTCTACCATCTGAATTGTCCGATTTTGAATTTCAGTCCAAATTGACTAAAATCGAAAATGAATCCTTGTTTTGAAGAACAAAGTACTACAAAAGGAAGCAAGAATTTAATCAAATAACAGGGAGGAACCTGAAAATTAGGAGGCAGAAGCTGATTTGTGATTGCTGCAATGCGACGATTGGCCTGTGAAGTAGCCTCCATTTCTTGGTTACAGGGAAAACACAGACAGGGATGAAGTTGAAGAGTGATGGTGGTGAAGATTTATATATGTGTGTATATATATACACTCCTATCATTAATATCTTCAAAATATAAGATTATTTTGACTTTTTTTTTTTATGAAAATTAATGAAGTAAATTAAACCACTAAATTAAAACACATGTCACATGTAATTAAATTATAGGTTAGTTTATAAGTAGAATAAATTAGCTTTGAAGAAAAAAGATAATTATAAACAATTTAAAGTGATTAATTTTACATCCTTAATTTTTTCAAAAAAAAAGTTAAAATGATATTATAATTAGGAAGGAGTATATGATAAATGTTGGATTAAATAAAAAATAATTAATAAATAAAAAAAATAATGTGATAAAACAAAACAAGAACAATCATGTCTGTTTCTTTTCTGTCGATAAGCTAGGTCGTGTGCTTGCCCGTGCATGAAATTTCTGTGGAACAGGATATTCTCATCCATTATCCTATCTCATGCCTCAAATGAAAGGCCCTCACTAATTTATCAGATGACTTCACATAACCCTAAATTTTTGGACTGATCACGACCACCATGTCTGGTAGTGCCAGTGTCTTGGTGTGTTTTTTTTTTGGGGGGGGGGGGGGTGGAATCATACTTAGTTATATCCAATGTTCTATAGTAATATAAGACTTAAATAATATTTTAAAAACAAGATAGGAGTACATGACTATATGTACTTGGAGAGTTCAAAATAGATATAAAAAACTTGACCTAAGTTTTTTTTAAAAAAGTAAAAGAAATTCTTGTTGGTGGTCCTTTTAAATGGCGAATGTGAATGGATGTGTATTTTTCTTGTTTGGGTGAGAAATCAGAAGGTGGATCAAAATGTTAAAAAAGTTAAGGAACCACCCTTGTTCATGTCACAGTATAAGGCTGACTAAGGGGGAAAGGTGATTTTGTTAAATTAATTTATCAAAGTAATTAGAGAATTAATAACAAAAAAACTAATTAGAGAATTTGGACCAAATATGGTTGAGTCTGGTTAGACATGAGTCAAGCATGATTAAAACTCAGAATTAAACTTGAAACTGGAATAACTGTTGAGAAATTATAATAGTTTTCACTTAGGAAGAAAAAGCCTATGAAAAAAAAATATACATATTAAGGCCATGGAGGAGGAATTTTTTATGTTCCCTTGTTTTGATTGGGAGTGGAGGGATGGTAATATTCCCTCTAATCATAAATATAAGACATATTTTCCTAATTTAATTAGATTAAATATAGTGTTTAAATTAGTTAAAATCACATTATATTATCAAAACATCCTAATTACCTATCTTTATTCCTACCACCCTCTCTTGTTTATTTTTTAATTGAAGATTTTCAACAGGGATAATTTAGGAAAAAGTTGAGAGAAAAAATAAAGAGGTCTTATATTTAGGAATAAATAAGTACACATCCCTAAATAGGTCTTATATTTAGGAATTAATTTACCTTCTGCCCTTACATATTAATAGATATTTTTAAATTAAGTGATTTATCCAAATTTGTCCTCAACCCAACAGGTATTTTTATTTAATATGGTAAGAAAAATATAAGAAGTGTTACTATTTATGAATGAAATCATTAATAACATAACATGCTTTAAAATTCAAATTCCTTGTGCAAAAAGAAAGGATTAGGATATATTCTCTAAAATAATGGCGTATTGTAGGTAAAAAAAAAAGTAATCAAGTAGTTATTATCAGAATTGTTATGAATTTCCTATTATTATGGATGTCCATAACTCCCATTTTTCTATTATCAATATATTGTCATTAATGCCGGTTGATTGTATTGTAATATAGAGCTTTACCTATAAATATAAGGCTTGTATTATGTATTCTACACTCTTAAACTTTGAATTAGAATGACTTTCCATTCTCTCTTTCTCTCCCTTTATCTATTCATCTTTCCCTTCAAATCATAACACATTATCAGCAATATCTTTCCTTTCAATTCATAACACATTATCAGCAAGAGCCTCTAACTAAGGTAATCTATTTTTTTATGTTATACTCTTATGGAGAACATGAAATTCTCATTTCTATTTCTCTTCATCTTTCTTTATATTTTCTTATGTTAACTGAAGTTTTATTTTATGGAACCTGAAGTTCCACTTTATATTTTAATGTAATCATCATTGACCTAAAGTTATCATTGATGGAACCTGACGTTTCACTGTGTATTTTAATGTATTTATCATTGACTTAAAGTCATCTCTTATGAAACCTGAAGTTCCATTTTATATTTTAATATATTATTTTCTAGCTTAAAGTCGCCTTTGATGGAACTTGAAATTCCACTTGATATAGATTTAATTTTATGGCCAGAAGCCATATAAATTTAATTTTTCTATTTTAATACTAAATGGCTGGAAGCCATAAAAATTTAATTTTGTAGCCAGAAACTACATAAGTTCAATTTTTCTATTTTGATATTATATGGCAAGAAGTCATATAAATTTAATTTTATGGCCAGAAGCCATAAAACTTCAATTTTTTTTATATTAAATGGCTAGAAGCCATGTATATAGAAGCTTTCAAATAAAATTGAAGTTTTCTCTTTATACTAATGGGCTAAAAGCCATATAGATTGGGTTTATTCTTATGGGAGTCCTTTAAACTAATATTTGCTAAAATTTGTGGTGCAAGAAGAAGGGAAATAAAATCTCTAAATTTATATGCTTATGAGCAATTTGAAAACCACATTTATATCAAATATGAAATATAGCCATGAGGGCTAATGATTCCAGCCAAATTGCTTGTCGTGCAAGTAATAGTACAATATATTCTGAAAATATTATTGTAATGGTCCTGAAGACTAATGTTTAGAGAGATTTATATCATAATAAATAATAGAAATTCTCCAAACTTACAGTGTTCATTTGTGCTATGATCATGTATAATCAATTCCTGAAGAAATAAACAAATACAATCATGTTTTGTTATGTATATTAAAATTACCATTATTGGTTAATGCTCCAGAAGAGCTAGAGGCGCAAAATTCCAATTAGCACTAAATAAATATATTTATGCAAATAAGACCACATAATTTTTATCTTACCAATTAGTTAACCATTATTATGGCAATTATGTACTCTTGCATTAGTAATGTTCGAGTGTAAAGTTGACATGTTATGTGATATTTTCTTTGACAATCCCTTGAATGATCCTTATTTCGCTTTGGCTTTTGAATATCTCATATGTTGTAATGTGATTTTTGTGTAGTTTGATTTAACTACATATAAATTTTGATCATTCAAATTTCTATTGAGTCTATAAATTACATAGTGAATATATATATATATAACATTCCTAAAGAAATATATGACAATCTATGAAAAACTATATGTATTATAAAACAACGATATAGTCGTAGTTGTTGAGGAGCTAATAATTTTATTTTGCGAGTTGAAAGTGTGTTTACATGGCTCACTTATGGGGGGAGATTGCTAGAATATAAGTATGAGTTATATTGGATGGAGTTTTACTCTTATACTTTCCATAAAACTCGTATAATCTCCCAATGAAGGTCAAGTAATAATATAACACGATAGCTAGAAGTTATATGAGGATAATAATATTACAACAAACCAGAATTTTATGAATGTATTGTTGGCATGAACAATTAGATCATCCTGGATCATAGTGATGTAAAATATAACGTTGAATGCATAGTAACACTCATTGAAGAACTAGAAGATTCTTCATAAATAACAAGTGTTTTTATGTATTTATTGTTCTCAAAAGAAGTAAATACAAGAACATCACTAGCTATGGCAAGAATTGGATGTGTACATTTGTACGGTGTCAAATATATATATATATATGAGCCCAGGTAGACATCATATGGACTAAACTAGTACTTTATAAATAATAGCTGCATCTATAAAATGGTCACATTAGTGTCCATGATCAACTTGCAACTTGAAGTTTGCAAATCTGTTCAAATAGGTACATTTGTCCCAACTATGCAACCATAAGATTTCCACGGAATCACCAGTGATTATTGATCAAGTTTTCAATGATTATATGCTATGTAAAAGCATATTTAACAAATATATCTAGCAAGATTATTATTGAAGCCTTCCTTAGCAGCTAGATCAAAAATTATGAGAACAAATTTCCAATTTTGGAGTAGATAAACAATGATGAGAACAAATTTCCAATTTTGGAGTTGGAAAGAATGATTTTCACATACTAATGCATATAAATGCATCATGCCAACAAAATATTATGAATTCTCTCCCATTGGCTCTTGGTCGGTAGTCAAACAGTTTCCATCTTATAATGTGAAATATCTATTTATATTGTTCCACCACAATAATGCACATAGATAAATATTCATTGAAAGTTGGGATAAATATTGGATAAGAATCTTCTTCCTCTTGTATATTTCTAAATGAAACGAAATGATGTTTCTAAGGGAAATAAATGGATTTAGGAGACTTATAATGTATAATCAGTTGACTGTCATTTGACGAAGTTTTTCAATATGAGAGGGAAACAATGAATAACTAGAAGAGATATCACATTATATGCATCGAACGTAGATTCTCAAATATAGCGATACGAACCAGAAGTTCATCAAATGTTGTATACATAAAATATTACAAAATATTTGCTAGACGCAAGTAGTGACCAACATAAGAATTCTTATATCTCATATTCCAGTTTAAGAATGCTCCAATCTGTACAAATAAAAAAAGGTACCTTCTTGAAGCATGAGAAAGTGATTGGTTCCAAAAGAAAAGAAAATGGAGCAAATAATAAAGATGATCATACTAAGCAGGCGAGAATTGAGACATAACCATTTGTAATACCCCAGAAGAGGTGCAAGTACTTGGAAGAAATAAAGAGATCTCAATAAGTTATATCATAAGAAAAAGGAACCACAAAAAGATAAAGCCGTCGACAATTATTATGATGATAATATCAATGATTTAATGAGGATCTCCTATACAAATATATCATGAAATATAGACATAAAGAAGGCTAGCAAGTAGAAAAGAGAAAGACATGACATGAAGTATCATAATAAAAATTCGTGTATTTATAGCTATAACTTAAGCACCTGAAGTGCAATGCTAGTATTATATAAATAAGAACTCTTGTGTGAAAAAAGGGGAGAAATATATTCTCAATAATTTTTGTAAAAGTTAAATCTTTATAGATATTCTCTTTAGGGGTGTCCAAACCCGGGACCGGGATTACTCATTCCCGGATCTCGGTCCCGGAAGGAGGCCGGGATTGAGAATGAATCCCAGTCCCGGTCCCGGTCCCGGGATTTCCCTGTCCCACCGGGACCGGGATTTCCCGTTTCTTTTTTTTTAAAATAAAATTGGGTCTATTTTTCATATATCTTTGTTTACATATATTACTTATATTTATATATATATCATCTCCAATTTACATTAATAACTGGACTTTAAGCTTTAATTTAACCTGAGTTAGTATATTTTTAACGTGTTCACAATGTAGTTATATGATTGTTGTTTTGAATTTGACAAAATAGATGTATCTGGTGGTGACAAAATTCCTCGTAAACGTGGTCCTGGAATAACACAAGCAGACCTCCTTGTATGTGCTACATGCATATATATATATATATATTTGATTGTGGCACTCCTAGAAAAAGCATCAATAATAAATGTTGTTGTTTAACTTGACTAATTTCTTTAAGAAAATTGATTTTGGAGCCTATTGGACTTGGTTTAGGTGGGATTGTGGGAAGAAATTAATAGGCCAGAGAGAGTTGGGCCAATTTTATACACAATTTTTTTAAGAAGTAAAGCTCGCAAGCCTTTACATGTTTGGGCCTCAATGTTTTTTTTAAAATATAAGTCCAGGACCGGGATCTCGGGGCCTTGCCCGGATCCCGGTCCCTGTCCCGGGATTTTTTTCCCGGCCTTCCCGAGACGGGAAATTCCCGGTCCCGACTTACCGGGACCTGGAAGGGATCACCGGGACCGGGAGGGTATGGGCACCCCTAATTCTCTTATGGTGGACTAAATTTCATATCTTATTATTTTAGAAGTCTAGCAATATATGAAAATTTTAGTATGCATCTAGAGAATATGATCATGACCAATGAGTCATTGTATTTTGATTTATAAGTAAATCCTAGAAGGATTTCAAATACTAGAAGTATTATCCAGAAACATATTTATAAAGTTATTGAATGATCATATACATGTATGGATTTATATACAAGTATATATTCGAAAGTTCCTGAAAGATTGTCTAGAAGTCTATGATTTAAATAATTGAAACTTCCCCGAGGGATTAAAGTTTCCAAAAGCAAACAATTTAATCTATATCTATATAGTTCAAAGAAACCTGTACAAATATGGTATTACTGAATCGATAGATATTGGTTTAAAGAAGGATATATTGTATTTAATTTTTCAATATATGTTCTTATGAAAACATACCAATGTTATTAAGACATTTGATGAGTTCAAATATTTTTGACACTCCTGAAGAGCTTGCAAAATGTATGATTACATATAAACTCTTGCAGATCTTGGAAAAGCTAAAAGTTACTTCAAGAAAGAATTTGGATAGAGATCCTTTTACACCTCATGAAATTGATGAGAGAAATGTTTGGTCTGGAAGTGCCATGTCTTTAGAACTCAAGAAATATACTTGGTCCAAAAGTATCATATCTTTGTGTAAGTGGAATAATTATACGTGATCTTACTAGCCATGTACAAAGTGATATACATTTGCTACTCAACTTGATACATTGATTCACCAACATGAAGAAATTGGAATGAACTACATCAATAGAAGATGGTGAAATTAATGTCCAACAGATCCGATCAAGTGAAAATTTAGGAGATATGTTCACTAAGTCACTAACTACTACAACATTTGAGAAGCTTATTTGTGGCATTGCACTTCGCAGACTCAGAGATATCAACTAAAGTGTCAAGAGGGTGAGATGATACAAGCTGTACTCTTTTTCCTTTGTCTATGGTTTTTCCCTTATAGGTTTTCCTAGCAAGGTTTTTAATGAGGCAGTATTATGAAGTGTATCACTAAGCATTGTACTTTTTTTTTTCTACTAAGTTTTTTTCCCACTAGGTTTTACTTAGTTGGAGTTTTTTAATGAGGCACATGTTTAGTCATAGAAATCAAATGGGAGTATTATGAAGTGTATCACTAAGCCTTGTACTCTTTTTCTTCTACTAAGTTTTTTTCCTACTGGGTTTTACTTAGTTGGAGTTTTTTAACGAGACACATGTTTAGTCATGAAAATCAAAGGGAACTGTTATGAATTTCCTATAATTATGGATGTCCATAACTCCCATTTCGTATTATCAATATATTGTCATTAATGCCAATTTATTATATTGTAACCTTAGAGCCTTGCCTATAAATATGATGCTTGTATTGTGTATTCTACACTCTTAAACGTTAAATGAGAATGACTTTCTATTATCTCTTTCTTTCTTTTTTTGATACAAATAGAGACCTCATTACATCCTTATTGGACCTAATCCAATGCAATCCACTTGAATCTGCTCCTCCAAGTCTGGAGGTAATTTGGTGAAGGCATGAAATCCTAGCAACGCTCCCAGGACAAGCTTGGCAATAATATCCGCTGCCTTATTATTATTTCTGCTCACATGGTTCATCTGCACTCTCCAGTCATTTCTCAGCAACAATTGGGTTTGCTGTAACAAATCAAAATCTCGATGAACTTCATCAGGTTCCTTCAAAAATAAATCAATAGCTTCTCTAGAATCAGATTCCAAAATAATTCTCCTATAGCCAGCGTCCCACACTACTTTTAAACCAATGAGAATAGCCCATATTTCAGCACGAAGAACATCACAGTCCTGGAGTCTCTGCATAAAACCTTGTAAGAATTTCCCTGTAGCATCACGGATCAAACCACCACATGCAGCAGCTTTGTGAACTGGAGAATATGCCCCATCAACATTCAGTTTTAACCAGTCCGAGTCCAGAGGCACCCATCCAGTTGAGGGAAGATTTTTACTTACCCCTTGAACATTTGAACCTCCAAATCTGTCATTAGAAACAGTGAAAGAGTCCGCCATGGCCATTATGCTCGCCTTCATAGTATCAATATGAATATTCTTTTGTTCAAAAATAAAAAGATTTCTCCTCTTCCAAATCCACCAGCATGCTATAACAAAAACTGATGGCCAGTTTCCCTCCTTGACATCTATATTTTCCCACAACCAGTCTTGGAAATTCAAAGATGTAAACCTCCTCCATTTAGACTGATGAACTAGTTGTTTCCAGAGTGATTTTGCTGTATGACACTCTCTCAAGACATGATTGACATCTTCTACTTCCTTGCCACACACCATGCAATTCATGTCTGAGGTCATTCCTCTCTTAAATCTTCCCGCATTCGTGAGTAAGGAACCACGAGCTGCCAACCAAGCAAAAGTACGACATCTTTGGGGAGCCTTCACCTTCCATAACTTCTCCCAACTATGGTAACACGAATTTCTTTCTCCAGAGAGGACTTCATATGCTGACTTAAAAGAAAATAGGCCATTAGCCTCCCATTTCCAACGAACTAGATTGGTCCCTGGTTTAACTTGCATTCCTTCACACACCTTCTCCCAAGTTTTCTTAATACCCGACCATATATTGGACCCATGTCTCTCTTCATCAATCTTTGGAATGAGGTCTGCCCCACATTGATATTTATCCCTTACTACTCTAACCCAAAATGCATCTTTATTTGTGACTAGCTGCCAGCCAAGCTTCATAAGCAAGGATTGGTTATGATATTTGGCGTGCCTAAGACCTAACCCGCCTCTTTTTTTGGTTTTACACACATCATCCCAAGACACTAATGAAGTCTTCCTATTTTCCTCTGTTCCACCCCAAAGAAACCGACGATTCAACTTGTCTAACTCATCGCAAACATTACTTGGTATATGCGTCGTTTGCATGGTATATCCTGGGATTGCTGAGGATACCGACGCCACCAAAGTAGTTCTTCCAGCAAGAGATAAACAGTGAGGCCTCCAAGAAGCTAACTTATCCTTCACTTTATCAAGCACACTTTGCAATGACTCTTTGTTAACCTTTTTTTTTATGAAGATTAACTCCCAAATATTTCCCTAGATTTGATGTAGGTGTGAATCCCAAAACTGAGCTAATTTCTCCACACCTTGTATGATTCACATTCGATGAAAATAACACACGAGTTTTCGCATTATTTACCTTCAAACCCGATGCCATACAAAACTCATCCAAGCAATTTCGAATCAATTCAGCCTGTTGTACACCCGCTTCTACAAATAACAGAATATATCCCATTTGTTTTTTATTATCTCTTTCTATTCCTTTACCTATTAATCTTTCCCTTCAATTCATGACAATAATAAAATATTACAAATAATTATCAACCAGTCATGAATATTCAATAATATTATACACAAACATATGGAATCATTATTATCATACAAACTGTAATATAATACTGCATGGAAAAGCAAAATTATTTGGGGGAAATTAATTTGGAGTTTTATGGAAGACACATAATTAAGGAGAGGTCCCATAAAATGGCCAAATTAAAGTTAGGTCCCTAAGGACCTGATTTGTATTAAGTTCCAAAACCAAATTACCCTTTTGCCCCTTTTGTTTGAATGACAACTTTTGACCACTTCGTAACAACGTTTTGGCCTTGCGTAACAACTTTTGAGCCTCACGCACAAGGTATGAAAATTTTGGATAATAATAACTTTTGGCCTCTCCGTAACAATGTTTTGACCCTGCGTAATAAGTTACTGAGCATTACTCATAAGTTTTGTAATTTGTTAATATGTTGTATTTTACCACAGCTATAACAAAATGTAATTGTCTGAATGACAACTTTTTGCCTCTCAGTAACAATGTTTCGGCCTTGCGTAACAACTTTTGAGCTTCACGTATAAGGTATAAAAATTTTGGGCAGTAACAACTTTTAACCTCTCTGTAACGTGTAAAAATTTTGCAAGGTGTAAGAATTTTGCATAACCACTCACATATATGCAAGGCCAGAACGTTGTTACAGAAAGGTCAAAAGTTGTCATTCAGATAAAGAGGCAAAAGGGTAATTTGGTTTTGGAACTTTATACAAATGAGGTCTCTAGGGACCTAACTTTAATTTATCTATTTTATGGGATTTCTCATTAATTATTTGTCTTCCATAGGACTTCAAATTAATTTTCCCAATTAACTGTGAACTATAATAAATATAGGGAAAATTAGTTTGAGGCCCGTGCGGGCAAGACAAATAATAAAGGTAAGGTATTAGGAAAATCACCAACCTAGAGTGAGATCCCTTAGGATTTTGATTAATTATATTAGTAGAAATGGCAAATTACATTCTTACCCTTGTCATCTTCAACCTCATATCTTCCGTCTCTTTGTCAGCGTCTGAAACAAGTAGGGGTGAGCAAAAACCGGACCGAACCGAAAAACTGAACCGAACCGAATGCATTTCGGTTTTTCGGTTTCGTTTTTTCGGTTTTCGGTTTTCGGTTTCGGTTTCATTTTTTTTCCATTTTCGGTTATCGGTTTTTTCGGTTTCGGTTTTTTCGGTTTCGGTTTGAAACCGAAAAACCGAAAAAAAAATAATTTTATTTAAAAAAATATACAATTTTTATTTAAAAATAGGATAACAATTAATAAGTATAAAAAAATCCAAACAAATAAAATATGATTTCTAAGAAAAAAAAAACTTTTTAAACATGTGAATGTTTTAAACTTTTCTTTATTTTGGACATGTTGAATTAATAGTTTAGTTACTTTGGACAAGATATATAATGTATAATTTTAAGAATTTCTTTGTTTTTGGACATGTTGAATTAATAGTTTAGTTGTTTGGGCAAGATGTAGAATTTGTATAACTATTTAGATACATTAAATCTATTTTTTTTCATTTTTTTTTAATTTTCGTATGGGCCAAATCTGAAAAAAAAAAAAACCCCAAAAACCGAAATAACCGAAAAACCGAACCGTTAACAATTCGGTTTTTCGGTTTCGGTTATTTCGGTTTCGGTTTCGGTTTTGTTTTTATCCCAATTTCGGTTTTCGGTTTTTTCGGTTTTTGAACCGAAAAACCGAAAACCGAACCGATACTCACCCCTAGAAACAAGAAACAAAATCATCCGATCTTCATCTTCTTTCACGCTCATATCCTTCACTGACAACCATCATTAATCCTCTACGTATCTATCATCCCCCCTCTATTCGACCACAATAATCTTCCTTCACCATTCAAAAACTCCACTATAAACATCAAAACCCAGAAATATCATATCATCGATGTATAATCGAAAAATATCTCTCACATATTATTCTGGGAAAAAACAAAAGAAGCTTTGAATCCATCATCATCATCATCATCATCATCATCATCATCATCATCATCATCATCATCATCATCATCATCATCGTCCATAATAGGAAAAAAAAAAAATCAATTTGGGAAAAACAAACATATCCCCTTCATCACAGCCATCAGTATGGGTGAGATGTTTTGATCATCTTGATCAAATTTCCAGGGTTAAAATTGAGGCCTTCAATCGTTTTGTCTCTCCTGGAACTCTTTCTCTTAATCCATCCTTTTTTAAATCTTGGTTCTGAATTTATTTTACTTAATTGAGGGGGGAGGTGTGCTAATTCCATATTGGTACTCGTACATTTTCTACTTATGTTTTCTTGCTTAGTTATCATGTTCTGCGGCATGTATCCTTCTCCAACTCTCCCAATGATCAATGGATCATGTGTTAATTTCCTGTTCATCCGCAGCTTCGGCCAACTTCAATCCATCTATGGATAAGCTATCGATTGGGTTGAATCTTTATTACAAAGGAATGATTGGCCTATGAATCTAATTTATTGGTGTCTGTGTTTTGGGCCAAATTTTATTTTGTCTATTTCCTTTTTGGTTGTTTTCTTTATGTTCTATGTCAGGGCCTCTAATTTTGCTCCTAGCAATCGTTTTACTTAAAATGGAGTAGTTTCTATATCCAGAAAAAAAAGAGTTGCAGTTAATTATCAACGCCACATCTTCTTAGGCCCGAAAAGTCCAAATTATGGGAAGGGCCCTTTTGTATTTTTATTTTTTTTATATATTTGGCAATTAGTACCTTTTCTAGGTCCTATTACCAAATATCTGAGCAACTAACTATTCAAATTTTGGGGTTCGTAACTTCCTCTCCCAGTGTATTTTAATAGGGTGTCTTTTCATTGTTGATGCTTTCATGCACTTTGAGCTTGGGCCTAATGGGCTTCGTTATTTTGGGCCATTTGTGAACCATTATGAGTGAAACTGATTGGATTTAATTGGGTCTTGGGCCCACAATATAAATTCAACTTATTTCCTATGGAAATAAGTATGAGCTAGTCATGTTTAACGTCTCACTGTGCATTAATTATGAGGAAACTTCAAACTTGTGATCAGCTAAAAAATAACAAAATTTCTTATTGGACTAAAAAAAGATAATTTTGAAAGAAGACAATAGATGAGGGCTCCTAAACATGTGTAATGAAAAAGGGAAAATTTCATTAAACCTCCATAAAGGGGGAATTTATTTTAGTCAACCCCCAAAAGAATATGAAAACTCACTGCACTCTTAAGAAGCCAAAGTGATATTAAATGTTTTACTTAAAAGATCAAAATGTCCTTATTGAAAGAAGTTCAACCATCTTGGAAATTTCCCATATGTCTTGAAAATTCCCTATATATGTCTTAGAAATTCTCCATATGTGTCTTGGAAATATAGTTGTAAAATTTAGGACGCTTTAGTGTTGGATTCCATGATTTTTGAGATTTGAAAATACTCACATTAATATTGGAAATAAACACAAACATCTTGAAAATTCTCCATATATGTCTTGAAAATCTAGTTGTGAAAAGTTGGATGCTTTAGTATTGGATTACATGATTTTTGAGACTTTGAAAGAATCACATTGATGTTGGAAAAACTACAAACATATTGAAAATTCTCTATATATATACTGATTCTGGTTGCAATATTCAATAAGGACATTTTGATCTTTTAACTAAAACATTTAATACCACTTTGGCCCATTGAGAGTGCAGTGAATTTTCATATTGTTTTGGCAGATGACTGAAATAAAGTCCCTCCTATAGGGAAGACCATAAAAGTTGAAGGTCTTACAATGGCCAAAATCCTTCATATTGTCCTACGTGTAAGACCTTCTTGAATATTTTGTTGTTGCTTTTCATATAAGAACCCATTTATATTTTTTTTCTATGAATAATGTTTTAACCAAAATAGCCTTAATAAATGATCAATAATGATTCAAAATTAAATTTGATGCAAAGTCAATGTCAAGATTTCTAATTAAATTCTTGGGGTAATTATGGGGAAATGATACAAATAATGAGAGAGAGAGAGAGGTGAGAAAAGAGTGAGAGACACTTTTGCTTGTCCGATCAACATCCACGTAAACATATTATAACGACCGTCACATAATCATACTTAACAATAGTGGCTCCAAGTCTAAGGGCCTGTTTGGATTAATTAATGGAGAATAATTTCTGAAAAAAAAAGCTGAAAATTGCTTTTAAATAATAGATTCTGGAAAATAGCTTCTGAGATTATGGAAAAAATAGTTTTTGGCAAAATCTAGGTTTTCTGCCCCAAAACCTAGATTTACAGATTAAAAAGCTATTCTGGAAAAGCTGTGAATGTTTGTCTGACTTAACCAAAACCTAGGTTTTGGCAGTTAAAAGCTATTCTGGAAAAGTTGAGAGTATTTGTCTGTTATGATTCTGAAACCTAGGTTTTTCTCAAAAAAGTACTTTTTTTGGGTTTGCTAAATAGGCATTAAGTCCTTTTGAAAATATAAGGACCAACATTTCTAATGGAATAAATTTGATGGACCAAAAATGAAAGTTTTAAACTTTACAGACCAAAACTATAATGAGTACAAACTATAAAAACAAATAGTAATACTAAACTTTAATTAAAAAATGGCCTCTCCAACGAATAAATATTTGGGAATCAATATATGACATATGAGTGTGAATATACCATAATTTACAAGGGTGCTCTTTTGAATTTGATTATTGTATGCCTCTCGCATAAACTATAATACTTTATGCTAATCCTTTTTTTCTTTTGGTTGTTGCTTTGACTGGATACGTTTTATTAAAAGGAAGATGTAATCTTTCTTACTAACCCATTATCAGATTTAATGTTCTTTATTTTGGATACCATGATCTAATAATCAATCCATGATTTGGTTTGTTCATCCTTTTGATAATTTGCGTCCATGAGATTAATTAGGATTATTCTGTGTTTTATCGTTATTTTCTCAATATTTGCAATTGTCCTAGCAACATCCTTTTGTTGTTTTTTTAACATTAGTATGAGTATTATGGGACTAAAAGAGTTTGGAAATCAATGAATTACAATATACTTGAATACTAACTCGTATTCTTATTAATATAAGATTTAATTTGTAATACAATGTTCAAGAGTCTTCCAATTTAAAGTTTGCATAGTAATTGTTCTTTTTTACCTTTTAAAGATGTAATTCATAGTTTTAAATAGGGAGAATCACTAAATCAGTATGAGTTTTCAAAGAAGGAATGTAATCACAAAAAACTCCTAACATGAAGTGCATGTTTTAGTGTAGAAAATGGCAAGTCCATGCTACTAACTTTTTATTCAGACTCTTCACCATTACATTTCTTTCTTAGAACATCTTAATGATTCACTCTTTTAAATATCAGTAAATTTGAAAAACAAATTTTCATTTTCAAACCAATTTAAGGACTTAACCACATTTTCTTGGTTTTGATTAGATGGTTGAAGATGCCTTATGATAAAAACTAAAACAATGTATCATTTCAATTTTTGTAATACTTTTAATTTTTTTAAATATATGTGACCATGAGTTCATGGACTAAATTTATGATTGATAACAACCACAAGTTGACTTAACTTGGAAGATGTCTTAATCAATACCCCTATCTATATACTCCCTCCAGTCTCTAGCATAATAATTACTTAACTAATTTATGTAAATTAGAAAAAGATTTGGTTATTAATTTGAATGAATATGGCATGATTTCCCTAAAATGTTCATGTGTAATATTAAATTATATATCAGTTTATAAGTTAAATGTCTTTGTTTAGGGGAAAATGATAAATTTGTGTGTATTGAAATATTATATTTTAAATCAAATCTCAGTTCCAATTAACTCTTATATTAAGGAAGGGAAATAATATAATGAATAACAAGTAAATCATGAGTATTCAAAGAGTTAAATGAAGCGATGAATGGTTGTTTTTCGTGGAATATATTCAAAGAAGGTAGGCAGATTAGAACATGATTTGTCATCACCACTGGACAAAAATTGACGTGTAACAGAGTATATACTAACTCCACATGCACACCAAATCAGATATGAATCCAATTAATTAACATCATGTCCTTTTTTTTTTCTTTTGGATCAATTTCAGACCAAAGGCCGAAGGGAAAAGCAACTAATATGGTTGGTATCCAAACATCATATCCTTCATGTAATACTTTTCACAATTTTCTATTTGGTTAGGCCCACTTTGTCTTGTGACACTAATTAATGGGGAGAAATATGCTTATAATATAAGTCCAGCCATGATCTAATTAATTAGTCAGTCTTTTAGATTTGAATTTCAGGTCTCATTTTGGTTACAAATACCACTTTCAAAATTTACTTCATGTACTACCTCTGGTTTTCATCATAATATATGAGCTAGATACTAACTTAAAAATATTGAAAAAATCAATTCAACTGGTTATTTGTTAAAAAAAAAAGAGTATTGGTTTATGTGAAACACCTTTTTTAAGGTTACTATTAAAACTATCCCTTTATAAAACATCCTTAATTTGTGCAATTAACAGAGAAAATTTGGTGAAAAATATCAGTTTGTAATACAAATTGAAATGACGTCTTATGTGTATTGAGCAACAAAACAAACTCTTTTACTGATACTTGTATTTATGACTTTAGATAAAGTTAAATTTGAGAAAGGGAATCAAATGAAAAATATTTAATTTATATTAACTGAATTTCTTCTTCTTTTTTTGTCAAGTTATTAGACATGCAAGAAAAACGGGAGGAAACTTCTATAACCACTATCTTTTATTGAACAACTATAATATTCATTTATCTCCACTAAGGACAACTGGCCATCAGCTATTTAGAACCAATATCAACATCTACATTTAAAATCAGAAGGTTCAAAGTTTTGATGACTCTTATATTAATTCAAAGAAAAGCTCCTCTGATTCTACTCTCATTATTGCTCCTGTTTTCAAAAAAGCTTGAATTAATTTTGGTCTCTCACATTCTGTCAAGGCATGGGAAGCTGCCTCTCCAAAGCTTCCCTATTCAAAGGTCCAAGCAACTAATTTGAAAATTTAATTTGGCTTGATTTTTTTTTTTTGAAACTAATTAAGGTGACTGTAAATGTTGCTTGCAAACCTCTAGTAAATCTGTGTTATTCTCATTTTGTTGGAACTGCTGCAATTAGAAAAGGTGGTGGCACTCTTATTGCTTGGACTTCTGATCTCAATATTCAAGTTCTTGATTAAAAAAGGACCAAGATATACATGCATTAAAAAAGGACCAAGATATACATCCACATGATTTTAGTCAGATTTTGAATCAAGCGGACAAATCTGTCAATGGAGGTGCCTCTAGTTTAGCTCAAGATTTCTTTGCTTGTATAAGTCATTGTCATCTAATAAACTTGATTAAAAAAGGACCAAGATATACATGCACTAATAATTGAAAAGGGGAAAAAATCTAATAATGGAAAGATTGGACATGGCTTTCTCAAACTTGGAATGGATGCACAATGTCCCTCTTTCTCATGTGGACACACTAGTAGTTGCTATATTAGATCATAGTTCTATTCTTGTTGATACTATTGTAGACACTCCCAAGAAGCGATCACTCAAATTTGAACCTCTGTGGTATGAACACTACTACAAAAAACACTCTTCACATCTCTTTTTTTGGACTTTTCACGTCTCTTTTTTGGTGGGACGTGGATAGAGGAGATGTCGAAAGTCAGAACTTTTCACGTCTAATTTTAAACTCATTTTTAAAAGAGAAACGTGGAAAGTCTCACTTTCCAAAAATGAGACTCACTTTCCACGTTTCTTATTCAAATAAGAGATGTGGAAAGTGAGTCTCATTTTTTTTTAAAAAGATATTTTTTAATTAGGATGATTAACCCCAATATTTTATCGGAATAATAGAAATACAATGAAAAAAATGAACTAATTTTATTATTTATATCCAAACTAATATTACAAAAATGTTATAATACAACTTTCACCCTAAAATATGGGATAGAAATACACCTTCATAATGAGATATAGAATACTTGAACCCAAAGAACTAAGAAATATATCACATTCAGTTAACTAATGGATCAAGCACAGATTTGAACTTGAGTGGATATGTAACACCTGGACTTTTACTACTATATTATAACCTTTTAATTGAATTATAACCACTTTCCAATGTCAGAAGCCCAAAAATACGTAAAAATTTAAACTTTTCTTTTAAAACATTAGACCAACCCTCTGTTGGTTGGAATGGGCTTTTCAGACAAATTGAAATAACTTAAAACTCTTTATAAAATAAAGTGGTTACTAAAACAATTAAAAGTACGCTAACCCTCTCGGGGTAACTATTCTTAATGCATAATACTTAAGAAAATTTAAATCTCTTAATAAATTTATACAATTCTAATGTTTATACTTTCTACTGATAATTTAATTTTACATCATATACAATAATCTTACTTTTCAAATTATAAAACTTAATTTCTTCATCTAGTCTTCTTCTAGCATTCCTGCCTCATCTTAATCATCTCACTATCTCCCAGCTAGATTCTTTCAAACCTGCGTTACTGAAAAATGTTTGGGGATGGGGGTGAGATTGGTAATCCCAATAGCAGTTTCTTTCATTAACTTATTTTATCATGCTAGCATTGACATGTATTAATTTCATAAACCTGAACAAATAAAACAATTATACATACTTCCTGCGCTCAATGCTCTACCAACCACTATTAACAATATATTCGTTAATTAGTGGAGGCCTCACCTGCAGGATTTCTCGTTATAACATTTAAAGTTATAACTAACTGATCTGGCAAAGGGGGAGCGACCCACCTAAGCCTGGAATATTCCATAAACTCTATGCAGGAATTAACAAGGTTTCTAACCTTCATGCATAATGTAAACTTGCAACAGATATTACAAAATTATACATGCAATTCTTTTTAATGATAATGAAATAAACTGCTACCTGATTATTGAGCTTAACCTTCACTAAACTCCTTTATCTCTTCGTACTCTGGGGATTTAATCCCACTATCTTGTCCTATAAATATTTATGATATAAAATAATACATTAATATCTAATCTTAAATATCATAATTAAACGTCTCTCACGTTCCTATCATACTACCCCTTTCTATTTCTAATACTATTAAATTAAATTTAAATTCCTAGCTAAATGGTTAATTACACCATCATTAGCCAATATTGCACAACCATTAATTTGTATATACAATACAAACATAAGAATGTCATTACTATTTTAGATTAAACTTGCATTTCTTATCAATCAGTTATTCTTTTATTCCAATTTACTTTCTAAATTCTTAGTAAACCATACAACTATTTACTTTATACTTAAATCTAATCACCCTTTAGGTATCCAAATCTAACAATCCAAACAAAATGAGCTAGGAATTTCATTTTCAGAATAATATCATTAACTAATAATTCAATTAAACAATTATAAATTTCCAACCATTTTTATTTACGAATTTCTAAATTCTTCACAACAACAATTAATCTACTAGTCATACATTCCAAGAATTAATTACACATATCCAACAAAAGAGCCATAAGTTTTTAATTATATTCACAATAAATATTTACACATTTGAAATCTCTAATCCTTAGTTAATTATTCATAAATCTCTAATTAACTTCTCTTTAAACTTTAAGCTCCCCTCATTTAACTTAGTTAACAATATTAATTTTTTATTTATCCAAACTATACCTCCTCAAGATTTCAACATAATCTAGCAAAGTAACACAACTTTTATTTAATTAAAACCAAAACTTCTACATAAAAGAATTTCGATTATACATGCTAAATTCTATTTCGGTTCTTTAATTACTAACAAGAACACATTTAAAATTCTAACATCTTTAGTTACTTGTTTCATCCCTTTAACTCTTAGCTTTAAATCCTATAAACATATTAAAATATTAAACATACTAATCTTTAAACACCAACCAATAATTTCAATTCAATTTACATTTCAAATCAAATTCAACAAATCCAAGAACAATCATTCCAACTTCTTACTTCTCTTAACTTAATTCTTATTAAACTAACATCACCATTATTTTAGGATCAATCAAAGACAACAATAATCCAATAGATTTAGGGAACATTGAAATTGTTCCAACACAAAGTATCTATTTAATTTAGTCAACCAACCATTAGAATTTCAGAACAGATTTACACCCAATCAATTACATGGCCAGAGCATATCAAAGCAGAAATCAAGCCTACAAGGAACATTTATTTTACATCAATTATTCAAGTTATCTTTCCTATAGCAATTAAAATAGATTTATCCTTCGAACTAATACAAAGCAGCAATTCAGTTTAAGCAGAACAGAATTACATTAAATTAACATTTGAACAACTTCCAGCAACAATCAACCCCAAACAATGGTTATCCCTTCATCAACATCAGCAACAAAGCCACAATATCCTACTTTGATTCATCAGGACCAGCAGCACTAGGAAAGCAGAAATTCAAAGGAACAAGGGAAAACAAGACAAGAAATCTAATGACAGTGCACGGTAAGAAAAATCATCACAATTGCACATTAAATTTCTCTTCTTTCCTCCATCACAGCTGCCGGTCAGAGCATCAAAAAAAATAAGAATTGCACATATACCATCCTAACATTAATCCATCACACATAAATCAATTTCAATCCATCTCCCAGAGCAAAACAAAGCCTCAACAGCCCTGTTATTCTTCCTGACCGAACAGAACAAAAGACAAGAGAAAGAACAAGAATTCGTACACAACCAGATTTACCAATTCCCTTATCTTTTCCATATGCTTAGGATGTTAATATACCAAGGGAAAGAACAAAAATCAAGCAACCAGAGGGCCATTTGGATTCGGCCAGAACAGAGGAAAAAGAGAACAACAATTCAACCATTCCAAATGTCATCAACTACACATTCAAAATGCTTATCAGAGCTTATAATTTCGGGTATGTTATGTCCAAGATTTTCCTTTGCTCTTGAACCCGTTAGGTACGAATGGAACAGGGAAGAAGAAATTCTTCAAAATTCCCTAAGCTTCAATAATACATATACAAGGCACTAAGCATACTTAAAATCACTCCTACACAAGATTAATCGAGCTTTTATTCATCAACATCCAAGAAATTCCGAAATTCCTCGTCGGATGAACAGTAGCAGAGGGCAAATTCATCGAAGAAATCGGACCAAACTAACTTCCTTTCCAAAATCGACACTTAATTAACCAAGAACAAGATCCAAGGAACATTCCCATGATTCCAGAAGCTTCAAAAATGTCATAGAAATTCGAATCCCTTCCCCCCCATTCGCTCATAATCCGCTCAAGAAAGAAAGGAAACAAGAAGGAATAGCTTACCTGAAGCTACCCGAGCTTCCTTGGACGCCTTCCGCCATGAATCGCCGCCGATCTGGACCGAAGACACCGCCGGGTTCGCGAGGCAGAGAGAAGAGAGTGAGAGTCGGTGGGAGAGTGATGAAAGGAAAGTGTGTGTGTGTGTATGTATTTCTGACGGAGAGAGGGAGTATATACTTTAAAATTTTTTTTTAAAATGGATATATACGTGGCGAGAGAGGGAGGCAGGAAGGAAGAAGAAAGTTTAATCAGTTGGACATGTGTGTGGTTCTAATTAAAAGGAATCTGATATTTATTTTTTATCAGGTACTTTACTATCCTGCCCTTCCCTGATTAATTGATGATATTTTCAACTAGGGGCAGATATTGTCTTTTTCATTTTCTATTTTCTATTTTTCTCTTAAATCATAATTTTATTTATCATTATCATCTAAAATTAGACCTAAATCTGTCCCTCAATTAATTTCTCTAGATATACTTTAATTCCTAAATTTATTTATAAGACTTTTTAATTAATAATCAATAGCTCAAGATTCTAAATATTCCCTTACTTCAATTTATCTCCCAACTATTTTTCCTTAACTAGTAAAGAAAATAAACCTTAAAAATTATTAAAAATACACCTGGCCTCATAAATTTATTTATAAGGCTGTTTAATTTTTAATTGACATCCCAAAACTTTTAAATAAATCCTTATTATCTCTTTTCCCCAAATTAGGTTTTGTCTTCTAATTATTTCTCTTTATTCCATAAAGAAAATAAGCCTTAAAAATTATTAAAAATGCCTAAAACATCATAAATTTATTTTCAATGCTTTTTTTTAATATTTAGTCAAATTTCAGAAATTCTAAAAATTTCCTTTTTCCTATTTTCTGAAATTTGGGATGTTACAGGATAACCTTTAGTTTCTTTTCAGCAGCAATCTCGTGTTTCAATAACAGCTTTCTCACTCTCTCAATTGGATCACGCTCCTACAATAAAAAAGAACCAAGAGAATAATATTAAAAACAAACTCAAAAAATAATCTGGTATAGATTCTTTTATAGTCTAGTTTGGCACACACCAAAGCATACAAGGAAGTGATAACTTCAGATTTTGATGCGCTGAATTTTACTTTAATATATATTATAAACTATGTTCTCAAATTTGAAGATGTGAACTTCAACTAGAAAAACAAGAAAAAAGAAACATGACCAAGTTAAAGTACAATTTTACAGTGATCATGACAACCTCTGTTTGAAAAATACTGGAGATATGAACACGCAAAAGATGTCATAGAAGAATCCACAACAGAGGAGGATGGTGGCAACCTATGGTATCAAATGCAAAAACTGAGTTTAAAGAATTTTAATAACACGTAAATCATAAACAATGAAGCAATATAATCAATTAAAGCAAAAAAAAAACCATTAAGCTACCTTGATATTAGGTAATTGTGCCATCTGCAAGATGGTTATCATCAAACATATGCCCTTTAAAGATTAAAAGCATATTTCACAACTGAACAACACAAAATAAAAGGTCAATTATAGATTCTCATAAGTAAATCATATCCACAAACATCAAGATAATAAGCCAGTTTCAGCAACAATGCTGTGTAAAATTAAAGCAGCGAATATTAACTACAATTTATTATCATCTAAGACTAATACAGCTCCCTTCAGCCTTTAGGAGTTTGTCTTGTAACTGATCTCAGAATTGAAGGCAATACATAAAAAGGGATGGAGATAGCTGCCACAATGAATGCGCACATGATCATTGTAACACCCCAAATTTTAGAAAATAGAAAATAAAGAATTATTTAAGGTTTTGAGATATAACTACAATATTAAAAAGCATTGAAAATGAATTTATGATATTTTAGGCATTTTTAATAAATTTTAAGGCATATTTTCTTTAAGAAATAAAGAGAAATAATTAGAAGATAAAAACTTAAATTGGAGAAAAGAGATAATAAGGTCTTATTTAAAGTCTTGGCATGGCATATAACAATTAAAAAGCCTTATAAATAAATTTATGAGGCCAGATGTATTTTTAATAATTTTTAAAATTTATTTTCTTTATTAGTTAAGGAAAAACAGTTAGAAGATAAAGTTAAATAAGAAAATATTTAGAATCTTGGGATATTATTTGATACTTAAAAAGCCTTATAAATAAATTTAGAAATTAACGTATATCTAGAGAAATTATGTTGGGGACAAATTCAGATTCATTTATAAATGTGAATGGTAAATAAAATTACTATTTAGGAGAAAAATAGAAAATAAGAAATGAAAATGACAATATCTGCCCCTAGTTAAAAATATCTTCAGTTATAAAAAGAAGGACAAGATAGTAAAATACCTAGTAAAAATATCACACTCCTCTTTTAATATATGTATTCCACGTGTCCTTCTTCTCAAATGTTCCTCTTCTCTTCTTATTCCTCTCTGTCTCTCTTCACACACACACACACCCGAGTCTCCCCTCTTGTTCTCTCTGCTTTTCCGTCTCCTTCCCACGAAACCAGTGAGCTTCACCGGCAGCGGAGGCGATTTGCGACGGTGAGGAGGTTCGTCGGTGTGGGTGAGACTCGATTCATCTGTAGGTGAGTCTCCTCTGTTCAGTTCTACCTTCTATTCGTCCGATTCGAGTGGTTTTGGGTGAGATACGATTTGGGAATGTGGTAGATTTTGAGATTCTAAATTGGTTCAAAGTAAGATTAGAATTCGATTGAAAGCTCTTCTATAAGATTTCGGGGGATTGGGTGAGTGATCAACCAGATTTCAAATTTTTAAGTTGAAGGTTACTGTTCACTCCGAAATTCTTCAATTTTCAACCCAAACAAAAGCTAGTTATTGATTAAATACTGATAAGAATTAAATAGAGTAGAGTTTCAGAGTTGCATGTTCGATTTCTTGCCATTTCTTGTGATTCCAAACATGAATCTTATCTGTTCTGTTCCGCGAATTCTTCTTCCTTGTTCGTTTGAGCTTCTGTTCCTGCGTGTATTTCTGGGAATTCATGGGATTCTGAACATAATTAAATGATGATGAAGGAAGGTTCTAATGGATAGATGGATTAGTATGTTTCTGTAATTTCTGTTCTTTCATGTTTTGTAATTCCGCTTTGATTTTTCATCTGAAACAAAGCTAAGTAGTATTTAAATGATATAAGCGTTGATTAAATGTGTTGTTTGAGGTTGCATGTCTAATTTCGAATTTTCCTCATACCCCTCTGTTTATTCGATTTCCCTGCCCTGTTTTGGTCCGGAAATGTGATGCTCTTTCTCTGTGATTTCCACTTCTGAATTTGAATAAGGAAGGATGAAATTAATGTTAATGGTGATGGGTTGAGGTTGATTGAATATGTGAATTTGTGGAATTTTATTATTTCCCTGTTTTGCTGGCCGACAACCTTAACAATAAGAGAGGAAGGATTTGTGACATTAGGCTCTAATTAAAGTTTCATTTTGTGTGATGGAGTACTATGAGGATGATTGAAATTTCAGGCTTCCCTCTTTGTGGGAGTGATTCGGGTGTGTAAAAAGAGAAGGGAGGAGGAAAGGAAAAAAAAAAGAAATGAAATGGTGATTCTAAATGTAATTGAAGTGTGATTCTGGGTTTGATTTTCTATTGCTTTATATTCTGTTTGTCATTTGAGTTCTGCAGAAATTTGGTTAGTTGGACTTTGAGCTTAAAGGTGCATTGAAAATAATTTGGAACCTACAATGATTGATAGTCATAGTAGGATCAAATTCTTAAGGATTAAGGTGACGTAGAGTGTAATGATTCTATGGGTGGCTCATGACTTGTTCCATTTGTGTTTAAATTATAATTTATATAGGATTAAGGCTATTCTTAACTGAAATATTTGATGTATCAATTTATTTGGAAGATGACTCTTCACTTTGAATTTGAAGGTTAATTCTAATTTCTGTTTGAATATTGTGAATAAGTTGGAGATTGGGAATTAGCTTTGGAAGTTGGTTTTGAAATTCTTGGATGTTGAGGTACATAATGATTATTGGGGAAGCTAAGAAGAGTTAAGATTTGATTTCTTAGTTATTGATGATTGAATTCTGAAGTTCATTTGGAGTAATAGTTAGTACCGATAATAAGGGGAATTAAGAAGGTTGTGCTAATGAGGTTGATTTTCCCGTAGTAAGAGAAAGAAGGTTAAATATGTGATTGCAAGTTATCATTTTTAGTTGTATTTTGGAAGTTCAAAGAATTATAAAGAAGTAAATAAGAGTGTTAAGGCCATGGCAGGATTGAGGGTTATAGAGAGGAAGGTTTTAAAGGATAAAATCATGTGTAAAGAAAAATGATAGTAGAAAGTGTATGTGGCGGAAGTAAGAGTGCATGTTCATGTTGGGATGTGATTATTTCTTTGGGTTAATTAAGTGGGAAATGATCAAAATAAATGGTTTATGGATTTTGATTATACGAAGTATTAAATTCAGGTTTAAGGAAAAAGGGAGTTGATTTCTGATTTATAATTTACTTTATGGGAGTGTTTTAAGAACTTATGGACAGTAGGAGAAAGTGATCAAATATTGTTTAGCTGGATGTTGAAAGTCGAGAGATTGGTTTTGCTTGGTTAAGTTTAAAAACATTGCTGAATTCTTAATATTGTGGCTGAAATGGACAACATTGAATTAGTATGTGATATAAGAATATGGAGGTTTTTGGTTAGGAAAGAGGAAGTAAAGGATTCTAGTGAGAAGCTAGAAAGGTAAATATTGAAGGGAAATAATGTAAAGATTAATATTGGTATAAGGTAACTTTGGAGAAGTTTTTAATTGGTTGGATATTAATCGCTTTAGTTTTATTGAGTGCAGTTAATCAAGGATTGAAATTAATGAAGGGAATTTAAGGATTAAATTGAAGGTAAACGCAAAGGAGGATTGAATTAGAACTTCGTTTTGGCGTAATTGGAGTTCTATGATAATACTAGAAATTTTATGGTTCCTATTTGTACATGTATTCGATTGAATAGAGGAATGGAGGAAGAGGAATTGATGTTAAGAGAATTTGATTTTACTTGCCTCTTTGTTGACTAATGCTGTAGTGATGAAAAAGAAGTAATGATAATAGAATAAGATTAGTGTTATGGAAGTATCTGCTTTATTTATGTTTTAATGAGAAATTCGATGTATTCTTTGTTGCCTTGTTTCTGTTGGTAAATCATATTGGTTTTAGAAAATGGATTCTATGAATTGGAGGTTGAAAGTCACTAGAAAAGATTATATTGAGGTATGGGAACTCATTGGAAGTATATATAGGGAATATTTGTTTAATTTACGTAGAAATGAGTATTAGCACAAGTTTTAATTTTGCCTAAAGTAAGGTATAATTTGGTATTTAGCTATGGTTAGTTTTAAAGGAAAGAGAATGTGTGTTTAAAGAACGGTAGGTTGATTGATATAAGAAAATGTTTAGTTTGGCTAGTTGATGATCGAATTTAAGCCAGTCTTTTGATTAAATTTATATGGATCTCCTTGATAGATGTAGAAGATGAAAAATATTTAATTTAAGAATTAAACAGTAAAAGGGATTATGAGAATTAGAATTATTAATTGAAATAAAGTATTTACAATTGACCCTTTTAATTTTACAAGAAGTTAATATAATTATAGTAAACTGCAATCTTACACTAATACAAAGAACGGGGTAGCATCAAGTATTTAGGATTCGTGAGGGACGCTGAATAATTACAAAAAAGTATAGACATTAATTTATTATTTATATATTATATGTCAATAGGTCTCAATAGAAACATAAATTGAAAGGATCACTGGAAAGGAAAGGAGCAGATAAGGACTAAGCTTGGAGTTCAGGTAGCAGTTTATCTCATTATACTAAATTGCATGTATACTTTTGTAATATCTGTTTCAAATTTACATTATACATGAAGGTGAATAACCTTGTTAATTCCTGCATAGAAGTTTATGGAGTATTCCAGGCTTAGGTGGGTCGCTCCCCCTTTGCTAGATCAGTTATGTTATAGCTTTAAATGTTATAACGAGAAATCCTACAGGTAAGGCCCCCACTAGTTACCAAACATATTGTTAATAGTGGCTGGTAGACTATACAGCGCAGGAAGTATGTGTAATTGTGATATTTGTTCAGGTTTAAAAAATATATACATGGCAATGCATGCATGAAATTTACAGTTAATGACATAAACTGCGTTGAACTGCTGTTTTTCAGAGAAGCTGGAAGATAGTAAGATGGTTGAGATAAGGCAGGAGTGCTGGAGGAAGATTAGATAAAAGAATTAATATCATAAGTTGAAAAGTAAGGTTATATGTTTATGATGTAAATTTAAGTTACTAAATTAGTAGTAGAAAGCATAGAAAATGAAGTTGTATAAATTTATAAAGTGATTTAAATTTCCCAAGTATTATGAGTTAAGAATGGATACTCTAAGAGGGCTAGTATACTTTTAAGTGATTTATTAACCACTTTATTTTATAAAGAGTTTTGAGTTATTCCAATTTGTCTGAAAAGCCCCATTCCAACCAACAGAAGGTTGGACTAAGATTTCAAAAGTAAAAGTTTTAAATTTTTCCGTATTTTTGGGTTTCTGACATTAAAAAGTGGTTATAATTCAATTAAAGTGTTATAGTATAGTAGTAAGATTCCAGGTGTTACAATCATGCTCATAAGATCAGGAATACAAGGGAAAAGGAAGAACAACAATAAAATAATGAACGAAGAATATGTTTCCCCAAAGGGAAATTAGCAATGAAATAAACAGACAATATGAGTATATATATACACATTAGTATTCACATACAAAATGAAAATAAAATCAACAAAACAGAACTCAAACTAGGGCTGTCTCTTTATATAGTAAAGCAGACATGAAATTCCTTGCAGTAAAATTCACCATCAAAATATGATACCTAAAGGGATTGTTGATCCCATAGTGATTTAAGAAACTCACAACAGAGGAAAAAAGAGAAGAAGTGATCATAATTCACATGCTGTATTTTCCTTCCTCAAACCATCAATAACTAAAATGAAATTAGTGAGTTTCCATGATAAGGAGAAAATTAATTTAAATTTCAACAAACCTTCACAAGGTCACCAAGTTCCTTACTGGATTCAAGTTTGTCCTCTGCTAACCAATTTTCCAAAAGATTTTTTTGTTCAGATTTACCACAAGCCTTGACAGCTCCAAGGATTCAAAAGCATTGAGCTTTCCCTTAGTTAAAAGAGTTCCAAAGTACTACAACAATGGTGGTGTTTGCCCAGCTTGCATGGGTACACTCTGCAACAAATTACTAGCTAAGCAATCAAGGACTTGATGGAACAGCAAATTAAGGCCCCTATCACAATATGAAGGATGTTCTTATCTAAATGCGGAGGTTACTGCTTGGTCACCAAATGCAATGCAAAAATTTACCTGAAATTTAGCAATAGTTTCAGGAGTGCAAAGTATTCCTTGTGGAGATTCTATAGCAAGCTCTGTAGCTTCCTTATACTTGGTTTGAGCAAACAATTCTTGAAACCGCTGAACAACCTGAGAAAAGACAAAAGCTTTGTCATCATCTAGCAAGGAGATATCATGATAACAAATGAAAAAAAATAATTCCTATGGATTAAATGGATTGAGAAAGAAATGCCAGCCAAGGTAAATTGCAAGAGATATAATATGATGTGGATTTTCAGCTACTTTAAACTTTAAAATAAAAGCAGCATAAAAATTAGGGTTTGAAACCAATATCATACTACTCTACATACACTTTAATCAGAGTATTCTAAAAAATAACATTAAGCGTGCAATTTGCATAGTGTAAATTATGATAAAGATGCATCTGAAGTCAAAAATATAGATAAGGACTGGTCAGGTTTCTATAAACTGTGGTGCAGTCTCCAAATCATAGACTAATAGAAGTATAAGATTTGTGATGACATATATCAATCCATATTTATTTGAAACCTGAGCAGAAAAAATGAATCAAATGCTTAGCACAATGCATATAAGCAATTCAGAGTATCAATTGAGGGTTCCAACCTGCATCAACTAATAACTTCCAAGAATTTATGTAATTTTAACACATTTTCCTTGAGTTTTATTCACTCATAGATATATTTATACATACTTTGGATACTCAAGATAGGAAAATGTTTATTTGATTTTTGGTTGCACATCATTGTTCATTTGTTCATATTTTGATCATATTTCTAGTTAGTTTCTTATGTTGTCTTATGCAATTCTTGTAGGAATATTTTGATGAAATGATCAAGTAATTCTAGGCACTTTATGAAGCTCTAAAGACATTTTAGGGGAGGGACACTCAGAAAAATCATTCTAAGAAATTTAAGAAACAGAACCAAGCAGCGCATAGGCGCTAGAATCAGCACCTAGGCCATGACCAAATGATGAAACAGAGTATTCAGGCAGAGAGCAGAAGAGCCTAGGCACTAGAATTAGCGCCCAGACGCTCATCGCAGAAATCAAAGGCAGAGAGGAAGAGCACCCAGGCGCTCCAACAAGGGCCTAGGAGCTCTATCTTGAAAGCAAAATGCTGTGCCATGAAAAGTGAAGAAATTTTAGGGTTTCTCCAATATAAACCCTCCTACTTCACATTGGCCGACATTCTGGACTTCTTGGGAGCATTTGGGGGCTTTTTGCTGTGCTAAGGCTTGCTTCATGGTGAAGATTGAGCTAGAATTTGGAGCTTTGAAGAGATTTGGGCTTCTCCTCTTGGTTTATCTTCTCCATCTTGACTTCCCTTCTCATGTTCTTTGATTTTATTGGTTTGTTTACATTATTCTCATGGGTTTTCTGAACATGAGTGGCTAAATACTTTGATTCTATGGTTATTTTGAACCCTTAAATGGATTAACTCTTGATTCCTCCTCCCATTTTGTGATTAATGACATATATGGTTATTTTACTTTTTACCTAATGCTTCTAAGTGCTTGATCATTATTTAGATGTTGTGTTCACTTGATTGATGCTTGAGAGGGCTAGGTTGAGTGTAGAACTTGGGTAAAATTGTGTAAGAACTTGAAGTTTGCATGATGAATGGATGGTTTTGTTGGTAAGATAGAGATATACTTGCCAACCTTACATGGTCACATTAGGATTAGAACTTAAATGGGATTTTATTAATTGTAACAAGAGATTGAGCAATTAGTGGAATTAGAAACTTGTTCTTGACTTGAGAGAGCTTTTACAAGTACCTTTTGAATCCTAGACTAGCGCATGTGTTCATTAATAACATCTATGAGAGGAGGTATTAGATGTTATGAAATGCAAGGGGGAAAATAATCTTAGGACCCATTTCATCCTTGAAGTCAAAATCACTTGTTTATATATTCTTTTTTTATTTTAAAAATAGTTACCCTTCACTCTTGATATTTTAATCACTCAAATTAGGCGAAAGCGTAATAATCGATACTTGACTGGGTTTTGGAACCAAATCCTCGTGGGAACGATATTTTACTTATCACTTTATTACTTGGTGCGACCCGTGCACTTGCGGTGCGAACATCGACACGGGAAAGTCATCAGCAAAGTCTGGAGGGAAGAATAGATCTGCTTGTTTCTTAGTAAATGATGGTTTGCTTGATTGCAATTGCCAAAAATCCCAAAAGTGTATTAGTGAAAGCACAAGTTCTTCAGATAAGACTCCATAAGAAATACATTTTCATGGGACATATCCAATATGATCAAGATTTTATCACGCAGAAGAATGAAAATGCCAAATATGCATCTTAATAATTTATGCATTTTTGATAAATGAAAAATCACAAAATATGAAAGCATTCTCTTCCATCTGAAAAAATTAAAACAATCCCACAAAAGTCACAGTCAAACAAGTTATTTGCCAAGATTTACAGCCTTTGCATAATATCTATCTGCAAATAACGAAGTTGAAGACTTGTTGATGGTGAATAAGACAAAATGGGTGTCACCATTGAACTGTGTTAGTTGCTAAGCCCTCACCTTCTCTAGCCTCTATCTTGGAGAAGGATCTGGTTTAAGCTCTTGAAGACACCACTGGAGGATGGGAGAGAGCATGGGTGGGCTGAAGATTAATTTAATATGGTTTGTCATTTTTTGTTTTGCTTTACATGTAGTTGTAAGTCTTGTCTTCATTGTTTTTTTGTTTAATGGAGTGATTTGGAAATCTTGCAAACGTCCGTTTCTCTCCATTTGAATTTTTGGTTTTATGAAATCTGTAAGCAACGAGTCGGCTATTCATAATTAATAATATAAGGTCTGAATCATGGATCTCTATCTACTGATATCAACCTTCAAATGGGCATACCTTCTTTCTGGACTTCAACAGGGAATATGAATCACTTTTAGTAGACTACCAACACACAAATTCTGTGAGGAGGATTGTTGCAGAGGATCTTAAAACAATTAATGAAGAAAGTCCAATGCTTACTGAAAAACTTAAGTTTCTTGCTATGAAAGAGGTAAGGTAACCTTCTAAACCAAAGGTTTCACTCTATTTCCTTTAGTGGGAGTTGATACTAGATATGCATCATTTGCATTAATGCCCTTCTTTAACACTATAATTAACACCAGAGACTTGCATAAAATTAATTTATCTTCCAATTTTTCAGCTTAGTCCTTAAAAGGATATTCACGTTTGCATTGAGAGACTTCTTGCCAAGTCTTGTCGTCTTGTAAACACATGTACGTAGTTCTTAAAAGCATATTCACATTTGGTGAAGTATATAACATCATTTCATATTACAACCTAGCATCATTTTTTGTTGAATGTATGAAGCTAATTTGTAGTATATAATACATAGCTGATTAGAATGCTTGCTTTAAATAAAATATATTTGATCTCTAGATATATGGCTTTTTGGTGTATATATTGTATGTAATTTTAGAACTGATGTAGACATGGGATATTATTAAAAACCGAAAATATTTTTTTGAAAATTAGATGGCCTATAGTGGTGCTTTTAATTCATAAGCGCTGCTATATGCTATCTTTAATTTTTTTTATTAAAATTAAATTGCCTATCCCGGCGCTTTTCTTGCATAAGCGCCGCTTTAGGATTTGCTTTTTTTTTTTTTAAATTACATGGCCTCTAGCGATGCTTTTTTATAATAGGAGTCACTATAGGCCATTTAATTTTAAAAAAATAAAGGCCTAAAGCAGTGCTTTTGATGTATAAGCACTGCTTTAGGTTAGCATATAGCGGTGCTTATATATATAAAAGCGTCGCTATAGGTCACTTGTAGCGGCGCTTACCTATTGCGGAGCTGGCTATAGCGGCCAAAAAAAGCACCGCTATAGGCAATTTCTGTAGTAGTGGAATCACAAAAAAAAAAAAAAAAGATTTCTTAGTTTTAATCTTCGGCAATCCATCCTCCAAATTTCTCAACTAAACATAACCAATTGATTTAATCTACAGTTATTTGCCCACCCGAATTAAAATGTTTATATCTTTTTTGAAAGAGTCATAATCTTACTTTTCTTATAACAATTTATAATAATATATGTAGTGTGTTTTATCAATTAAAATACATGAGTTATCTTTATATAAAAAAAGAATACATGTATTATTTCTTAAAAAACTATGTAAGTCTTGTTTGATGTGGATTTTTTTTTGGTCAACTGTTGTTTGATGTGGATCTTAAAGTGTATAAATCTATTTATGATGCATATTGAATTGTTGCTAGCATCACTCTCTTTCCCGCCCCCTGATATTTGAAGGAGCCATCCCAATTCACATTGACAATCTTCCACAAATAAAGAAATAATGAAAAGAAAGGGAGATATCAATGGTTTTCATATTGTTTTCCCTTCAAAGTTAATAAAAGAAACTCATAATCTTACTTTATAAATGAAACGAATAAAGGAATTTGTCGGAACTAATTAATCTGCCTAATCTAATAAGATAACAATAATAAATTTAAACTAATCTCAATTATCTTAACCCATACGTTTTGGGATATCAAACCAAACACAATAATAAATTGAATGACCCATAAAACATATTGTAATGGTCCTCATGGAATAGCCCAATAATAAATATATATTTGTGTTTTTTAAGAATGTAAATATATCTCATGTATATGTAAACAAGTGTTATTGACGTCTCTTTCCCACCCTCTTAATATTTGAAGAAGACATCCCACATGAGATTGACGATCTTCCACTGATGACTCCTAGAAAGTCATGATTATTTGAGTATATTTACTTGAGTTTTTGTCTATTATTGATACATTTTGGATACTTAAGAGGGAAAATGTTCATTTGATTTTCGGTTGCACCTTATTATATATTTATATAGATTTTGATTGTTTTTGTAGTTAGTTTCTTATGTTGTTGTATATAATTTTTGTAGGAATAATTTGGAGCAATAAGCAAGAGATGTTAGCCCTCCTCCAAGCTCCCAATTGTACAAAAATAAGAAGAAGCCAAAGATCAGCCAAGAAATAAAGAAAACAGAGCAAAGCACCAGAGAAGCAGGGACTTCGCCGCGGCGAAGTGCATCTGCCTCTGCCCCTATTTTGGAGAGCTCACCGTCTGCTCGCCGCGGCGAAAGCCACGGCGAGCGACACTTGATTCTGTAACTTTTTGGAACTTCGCCGTGGGCTCGCCGCGGCGAGACCCACGGCGAACTTCGCGTTTCTGCGTGTTTTGGACAGATCAGGGGCGCGTTTTAACTGATATAAAAGCTAGGGCTTCGTTGTGAGTCCTCATTCTTCGACTTCTGGGCATATTTTGGGCGTGTTTGGCTCTGCTAGGGCTTGGAGATTGGTGGGATTTGGCTTGGGCTCGGAGCTTCAAAGAGATTTGGGCTTCTCTTCTCGGTTTATCTCTTCCATCTTCATTCTCTTCTCTTGTTCTGATTTGTATTGTTGTATATATATGCTCTCTTGGAGTTGTAGAACATGAGTAGCTAAATACTTTGATTCTAGGATTATTTTGAACCCTTGTATGTATTGATTCTTGATTCCTCCTCTTGATTTGTGATTAATGATATCTATGTGCTTATTTTACCCCGTTCTTAATGCTTCTAAGTGCTTGATCACCATTTAGATGTCACTACCACAGAAAACACCTATAGCGGCGCTTTTTTGACCCCTATAGCGGCGCTTTTGAAGTGCCGCTATAGCTAGCGTCGCAATAGGTCAGGTGACCTATAGCGGCGCTTATAAAGTGCCGCTATAGGTGACCATATAGCGGCGCTTAATTACCCAAAAGCGCCGCTATAGGTCATGTTTTAATTAAATTTTATTAAAACTGAAAAGGCCTATACCGGCGCTTTTCGTAAAAAGCGCCGCTATAGGTTATATTTTTTTAAAAATATACAATTTATATTTTAATTCACACCCACCTGCATCATTGCAAAAATTCCAGCAATTCTATACAATTTCAGGCAGTCCATATACACCAGTAATTCTATACAATTTGTTTTTAGGGGCCATAAATATTTGCTAATTATACTCCAACTATCAAATACAACAATTATACAAGTAAAGGAGTAAGTGTATCTCAAGAAGTAAATGAATAAGGTAACATATACTACCAGTTTCCCCTGCCACGTATCAATAAGTCAATGTCATTTTCTTCTCAATGTAATTTGTTCTTGCCTCCATTGTAATTTAAACTTATGTGAGGCAGAGAAGAAGCAACGAATTCTAAGATAAATAAAAAAATTTCGGAAGAAAATAATTAAAAGTAGCAAAGCAGGTGAAGAAACTCACATGTATCGGTGGAGGAGGGAGAACCAGCGACGGAGGAGGGAGCAACGGCGGCGGAGGAGTGAGAACCCGTGGCTGAGGAGAGAGCAACGGCGGCGGACGACTGAGCAACGGCGCGAAGCGTCGCTAATAAGAGAACGGCGAGTCGGATCTTGGGGTTACAAGGAGGGAGTTAACGGCAGCGACTTAAGGAGCGACGGTGGCGGAGGAGGCTACAACAGCGCGGTGGACTCGGGAAAGAATAAAAGAGTAAGGAGGAGGGAGAAAGAACAAAAAAGAAGACAGACACGGGAGGGAGAATGGGGGTTATATTAAAGACTATAACCCCTATACCGGCGCTTTCTTTAAAAAGCGCCGGTATAGGGGGGTTCCAAATTTTTGGAGGGAAATTTCCCTCCAATTTTTGGCCCCCTATACCGGCGCTTTTTTCAAAAAGCGCCGGTATAGCTATTAGTATTTACATTTTAATTTTAAATTATTATTTTAATTATTATAAAAAAAACGAAGCAGATTATTTAAAATTAAATAAAGCCTATACCGGCGCTTTTTTAAAAAGCGCCGGTATAGGTATTATTGCTTCTTTTTAATATTAATTTATTTTTTTGATTATTATAATGATTTAATTTGAAAAAAATACGAATATTTTATTCATTTCTTTCTTTTTAATATTTAATATTTAGTCTTAAATTCTTATAACAATTATTAATTATTATTTCCTATTTAAAATTCAAAAAATGTAATTTTTTATTAGAAAATAATATTAATTAGTATATCAGCCTATACCGGCGCTTTCTTTAAAAAGCGCCGGTATAGGGGGTCCGAAATTTTTGGAGGGAAATTTCCCTCCAAATTTCTGGGCCTATACCGGCGCTTCTCCGATAAAGCGCCGGTATATGTATAATAAAATAAATATTTTTTATTTATTTTATTATGTAATATTTATTATTAAATTATTATTATTTTAATAATTATTAAAAATTGAAACGGAATTAAGCCTATACCGGCGCTTAGTCAAAAAGCGCCGGTATATGTATTTAAAAAATAAAAAAAAACCAAAATGACTCACAACCCTATACCGGCGCTTTTTATATAAGCGCCGGTATAGGGTTTTTTGATTAAAAAATAAAAAGTAAATGGTGAACCATAACCTTATACCGGCGCTTTTTGTAAAAAGCGCCGGTATAGGCTTCACTCTATTCCGGCGCTTTTCTTATGAAGCGCCGGTATAGGCCCTATACGTATCAATACCGGCGCTTTTTACTCTAAGCGCCGGTATTGTTGCGTCGCGATAGCACACTTTTGTAGTAGTGTGTTGTGTTCGCTTGATTTATGACTCGAGAGAGCTAGGTTGAGTGTAGAACTTGGGTAAAGTAGTGCAAGAACCGGAAGTTTGCGTGACAAACGGATGGTTTTGTTGGTAAGATAGAGATATACTTGCTAGCCTTGCATAGTCACATTAGGGTTGGAGTGTGATAATTGGGTTCTATCAAATTGTGACAAGAGATTGTGCAAAGAATAGGACTAAACACGTGTTCTTGACTCGAGAGAGCATTACAAGTACTCTTTGAACCCTAGATTAGCACGTGGTGTCGTTGAGAGCTTCTTGAGAGGAGGTTAATTGAGTTTTGAGAAGTATAAGGGGGAGAGATAATCTTAGGACCCATTTTAGCCTTGAGGTTGGAGAATCGCCTGTTTATAATTTTATCTTCATTTTATTTTCTTATTTCATTTTCAAACTCTACATTTGTGTCACTCAAATTAGGCGAGAGTGTGCTAATCATTGTTTGACCGGGTTTTGGACAAATCCTCGTGGGAACGATACTCTACTCACTATTTTATTACTTGGCGCGACCCGTGCACTTGCGGCGCGTGGCGAACATCCACAACTAAAGTTGTATCTTGGAGCGAATCAGCTTACTGGTTATATACCATCTTCATCATTTAACAATTCAGAGAGCTGCACGAGATTGAACTCGGAATAAATAATTTATCTGGTAGCCTCCCAACAAATGTTTGTTTTGGTCTTCCAAAATTTGAAATATTTTATATGCATGGAAATGATTTATCTAGAGAATTACCCTCCATTTGGCATCAATGCAAAGAATCAGCACAATTATCATTAAGTGATAACAAATTCGATGGAGGAAACATACCAAGTGACATTGGAAATTTGACCAAACTACAGTGGCTATATCTTGCTAACAGCAACTTGCAAGGTAAGAGTTTTAATTATATGATTTTCTTAACCTCAATTCTTGTATTTCAAAAGAATAAGTTCTTAGTGAATAATGATTTTGCTACATTATTTTAACAAACACAGAAAGTGATGCTTTCTTTCATTCCCAAAGGGAATATAAAAAAAGTGGTGTACTTTTAATAATCTATGATTGATATAGCATAGTAATAATTATGTTTTTATGGTTGAAAACATCTCCATATATGTGTGGATGGGTGGTTTTTTTGTCTTTTTCTAATTAGTTTCAATAGAAAATATTTGGAAATAAGATTTTGTTTCCCATTATTCAGTTGCAATTTGTATCTGATTTTCACACACAAATAACGGTAGGGCTGTGAATTGTGTAAAAATCTTGAAAAATTGAAATCAAATATCAAATATTAAATAAAGAAAGTCCCATGGAAATTAACCTGATAAAATATCAATAATGATAATGAAAGTTGAGATTTCAGTGGGCTCTTGCTTTTACTTTTCATATTTCATATGAATGCTTTGCAATGACAAACTATATTGTTTTTCTTTTTGTCAACATAGACAGTAGCATCCCAAAAATTTTAAAAGAGATAGAAAAAAATGATTGCTATTTTGAGTTTTTTTTTAAGAATTGGAAAGATTCATAAATCAATTATTTAGTGAAAAGCTTTTTTTTTTTATACAAATAAGAAAGCCAAACTCAACGGCCTAGCCCACATTCCTCACTATTCCTATCCTTATCAAGGATAATCTCCTTATCAAGGATAATCTGCAAATCAAAAGGGGCACGACCAATGGGATAAAACATTGGATGTGTAGAGAGCCCATATTTAGCAAAATAATCAACCGCTTCATTAGCTCTCACGGTTCACCTACTTAGTGCATGATTGGGATAGCTTTTTTGGGCCCAAAAGGATTCCTGAGCCGGAGAAGTCATTTTTAGGATAAAAATTATGTTTGGGTTGATTTCAAGTGGAGAAGTACTTCTGCTCCAGAAATCCGGTGGGAAGCCAAAAGCCAGAAGTTAAAAATTTTGACTTCTGGCTTCTGATGGCCCCCACACTTTTTATTGTTTTTTATTTAATAAAGTGGGTAGGAAAATTAGACTATTAGACCTCTAAAATTTTTAAATAACATATTTTTTTGTAATATACAATTTCCTTTTTATCTCCAAAAATTTACCATAATATAATCTCTAATTATTTTCTCCCACAATATCTTCCTTTGAGCTAAAAATATAATTTTTTAAAAATTATTTTCCTTAAAATAAGGGAGAAACTAAGCCTTTAAAATCCTTCAAAAACCCAAATTTCACTTTTTCTTTCTAAACTATAAGAATATATGCATATTATATATGTATTATTTAATAACAATAATGCCTTTTTAGTAAGTTTTCATCTAAACTTACTTTTCAAAATAATCATCCAAACATGTTTTAAAAGTCAGATTGAAAAAAAAATCACTTCTAACATTACTAATCCAAACATAAATTACTTCTTACAATTTGACTTTTTTTCAAAAGTCCTTCTAAAAAAGTCCTCCTGAAAAAGTCCTTCTGAAAAAAAGCCAATCCAAACACACCTTAATGATCACCAATCCCTACCCAGCACCATATGTATTTGGTGCAAGATCTCAAAATAATCATGCCTTTCATTCAAGGGATTTATTATCAGCTGCGGATGAACAATCCATTTCCAATACAAGTCATCGATAACCGAGTTCCCAAGCAAACTTCAACCCTTGAAGACAACCCCAAATTTCTGCAGATAAAACATCGGAAATACTTATGCAAACAGAGAAGCCCATCATATACTCTCTTAGATGGTTCCGAAATACTCCACCACAAGCTCCAAATCTAGATCTCTCCGAAAGTGCACCATCAACATTAAGCTTAACCCGTCATTCTTCTGGAGGTAGCCAAACATCATAGACTACTCCATGTTTTGCTGCTCCTTGAATCTTAGTACCAGAAAGATGCTTCCAAGTATCCTGCATACCAGAAATTATACTCTTTACATTTAATATTATTACATCATTCTGAACTCTTTTATTTTCAAATAAAAAAATTCCTTCGCTTCCATAGCCACCACAAAATTATTGCAAATGTATCACCCCAACTTGAATCCTCCTTATGCCTCATATCCACATTCCTTCATAACCAATCTGCAAAAGATATAGAGCAAAAATTATTGCATTTTGAAATTGGACCTAGCGTCCTCCATAATTGCTTTGTACTCTCACAATCACGAAACACATGACTTAAGTCTCTAGGGCTTGCTTACATACCACACATACATCATCATCACAGAGATGTCAACTTTTCCTTGCTGAATTTGTAAGAAGGCTTCCACAAGCCGCAAGACATACCAAAGATATGCCACATTGCTGTATTCGAAGCTTCCATATCTTTTCCCATTTCTCCCATTTCCATCTAACATTTGTCCCATCATGATTAACCTCAATTCCTTTTTAAACATTCCCCCATACAGATTTCATGCCCTTCCACAAAATCGAGCCTTGGCGATTAGCAGCAATATGTGGCATTAAATCAGAGCCACATTGATACTTATCACGGCCACCTTAGCCCACAAGCTATCCTTATTCTTAACCATTTGCCATCTTACTTTCACGAGTAAAGAATGTTTTGAAACTTTTCATGCTTCAACCCCAACCCCCCTCTCTTTTTTTGCTGAACCACAACCTGCCACCAACGACACCTTCCTCCTCTCCTCTGAACCACCCCACAAAAGTCTTCCATTACTATTGTCTAGAACTTCATGGTCATGAGACGTAAGGAGGGCTGTTTGCATCAAATGATTTGGAATGGCGTTATATACTGGAGAAATTAAAGTTGACCTTCCTGCCAAAGAAAATGAATGAGCCTTCCATCTAGACAGCCTTGTTTTCACTTTTTTATTCACACTATTAAAAGTGTTTTTAGTAACTCGTTGGTGAATTAGGGGAACCCCAAGATACCTAGATCCACTAAACTATCAAACTTCAAAAACAAGCTAATTTCAATGCATCTAATATGATTAATATTTTTGGAGAACAATATTCTAGTTTTAACCACATTCATCCGAAGCACCGATGCATCACTATATAATTTCAGAGAATCCTTACTTATTTCTGCTTGGGATAAGGACGCCTCTATAAATAATAAACTATCATCCGCAAAAAGGAGGTGAGAAATTAGAGGCTGTAGGGAAATACCTAATCCACCCTTGGTGGGTTAGGGCCCAAGCCCAATGAGAATTAGGGCTAATATGTAATGCCCAATGAGAATTGGGGCTAACATGTAATTATGGAAAGACTTGGGATAAAATGAGTAATTTTTCCCTTAATAATTTGAATTGAAAAGATATGACTTTTCATATCTTATATACGGGAGAAGTTGTCTTTCCAGAGAGTAGCAAAATGAGAACAAAAAGGAAACTCCCGATGAAAACTTCAAGGGTCTCTTCTCTTCTCTTCCTCCATTGTGCATCTGTCGTATAACGTAATCGGGGTCCAAATCGGTGCTCCGATTTCGTGTGGGTACTGAGCGAGTCAACCGGATTCCAGGTACGCCCGAAATCCTACAGTGGCATCAGAGCATTAGGTTTCCATGGCTGTGTGGATTATTCTGTTATTTATCTTTCTTCTCTGATCAAACATAATTATTTGATTTCCGCTGCAAAAATTTTAGATTTATGATTTAGGTTCAATCTGAAATCTGTTTGATGATGATTTGCTTTATCAATTCAGCAAATCTTGATATATTAGTTTGTTTTTATAGTTATTTAACCAACCGAAGACCATATGATGCATCTGTGATTTTTTCTAACCCATATGCATCTGTGCTTTTCTTTTCGGTTCTGGATTAAATATGCATCTGTGTGTGTATATATTTGTTCGAAGGATATATATATATATATATATTATATGTTCGTGGTGTGTGTACGTATATATATATATTTTTTTGAAAAATAGGTTTCTCTGGTTCTATATTGTTTTTTCGTTGTTCTGAATGCATATACATGTGATTATGGGTTTGATAAACTCAGAGAAAACATATAGGAAAAACCAGAAACCATAGAAGATAAGGAAACCACAATTTAAGAGAGAGATTATATAGCATGGGGCATAATTTTCGAAACTGGATTGTTCGAAAATGAAGGATTCAGTCTTCGAAAATTATCCCATTGCGTAGAGCACGAAAAAACGATGAAAATGGACTACTAGAACGCGAAAAACGGACACCGGACGGCAAAGTTATGGGGTTGGGAAAATCGGGTCCGCCGGACCCGACCCGTCCTCCCAGCCGGGTCTGAGTTGACCCGGCTGGAGGATGAAGATGACGCATGACGTCATGATGACGTCATAAAAATGCCAACACAAATGGATCTGGGCCTAATGTACTGCTGCCCAAAACCTAAGATGACGTCATGCTGACGTCATGGTTTTTTTTTTTTTGTTTTTTTTTTAAAAAAAGAAAGTCAAATGGGCCTACGTGTTGGGCCTAACTATATAAAAAAAAAAAAGTCTGCTCAACGTTTTGGGCTACCAAATCCATTTATTAAAAAAAAAAAAAAATCACTCCTTCTAAGGGCTTGTTATGGACCATTTTAGCTCCGATTGAGACACGGTTTGTTTCTAAAAATCCCTAAATTCAAGACCTACATTTAGACATATTTCTTGTCTATTATTGAGATATTCTTGGATTTACATAGAGGCTTTTGGTGCTATTTTTGTGATTTTTATTAGTTTAAAAATCTTAAAATATTTGCAATAATTCATAAAAAAAAAAATTTATTTAAGGCAAATATGAACCTAGAGAGTTCTAAGAGCACCAAACCAAAAGAATTTCACTCTTTTGGATGACATTTAAGTAGAGAAAATTAATCTTAAGTATGATTTACATAGTAGTAAATTAGAAAATGAACAATTTATTGGTTATTGCCTCTAAGTGTTGATCCAAACCTAAATTACTTGGAGAAATGTGAACCTCTAAGTGATGTATGAAGTAGGGATTTGTGTATTAGAGTATGAGACTCTAGAATAAAAAACCTAGAAGGAGAATATCCTTAACAGGATTAAGAAAGAGATAGTTCAAAGTAAAGTTCATTCGAACTTGAAATGAAATAAGAGGTGTAATAGGAAGAAAATATTGATGATGCACTAGAGGAGGAACCTGAATAACCAAAATCCTAAAGTTTAGGATTTGGATCTGGATAAACCTCAGGGAGGTTAAAAATGAAGATTAGATATTAAAGAAATAATATCATATCAATGCAAGAGGAAATTTCAAATGGAGAAATTTCCACATCTTAACTCCGGATCATAGTGAAATTCAGGAATAAAATACTTCTCAAGTATGACTTGAAAGCCTACCTTAGGAGAAAATAGAATCCTAAGCCTAGTCCAACTACCATTGATTGAATCAATAAAAGACTTAAGAGCAAAGACTAAATGTTTCTGTGAAGAAACATATATATAAATTGCATAAAACATTTGGAATATTTCTTTGAGAAAATAGAGAACCTCTTAGAAATTACCAAAACGATATGACACAACTTCTATCATGTCACTTAGGAGTATGAGATCCTAAAACCTTGCTGAATAACGGTTACTGAGAACCTATCAAATTTGGTTTTGGGAAGTAGAGAGACTTCACCTTCCATTTTTGATGTTATATTCAGCCAAAATTAACTTCACAAAAATCATAAGAAAATAGTATAAATCAAGAAAACTCTTAAGTCACTCAAACAAGAAGTTAATAAGACATTATGAAAATAATATAAAGAGAGACATGAAGAAGTAAATGTCAAATACACTTTGTGAGTGGGAGCAAAATGTCAAATGCTCCATCTGAGTGAGAGCTCTTGGAAAATGTGTATTCTAAGAGTGTTATATGCTCTATCTAAGTAGGAGCTCTTAGAAACTAAGTCTTCTTGGAGTTTCATATGCTTTATCTAAGTGGGAGCCAATGTCAAATACTCTATCTGAGTGGGAGCTAATGACATTGCTCTGTCTAAGTGGGAGCTTTCAGAAAAGAAGTTTTCTGAGAGATAAAACTGAGCATATTGTAGAAGTGCTTGTATAAAATTTTTGATAGATGATAATATTGTTACTGGAATCTGTGTGATGGGAGGTTTAAACGTATTCTCCTGATCATAGACCCAATAGTATTATTATTTTTCTAGTCAAGAATAATACAAGTGCATGACATTGTATACTTCAATGTGCTACAAATAAGTTCTTGGATCAAATCAGATTGTGAATAGCCAGATTAGTGGGATGATTTGAAGTAATTAAGCCAAGAAAGGCTGCCAAGAACAACAACACAACTATAAACTTAATGGGGACAAATGTGATATCTGATATTGAAAGGTCTCATATGATTTAATAAAAGATGTTGTCATGTCATTGACCAAGAGTCATGATGAAGTTAAAGTTGAGAAGTCATCTCGACTAAGCTTATGAGAGGACATAAGACCTACATGGCTCGAAAAGGGAATAGTGTGTCACAAATTACCCTATAGAGTGCAAGCATGATAGAAATCCAACAACAAAGAGCCATGTGAATTGTGTAAAAGGAAATTTTTTCGCAAAACTTCCATTACACAAGATGAAAAAGGTTGTCAATTAAGTTTGACACATATAACTTAAGGTTTAACGCCTTTTATGAGACAACATCTACATTAGATAACCAACAATACAAAGAGATTGAAGGAATTTGATTGTATATTGCCCAATGAACAATTAGTTCAAGTTGTTCATAAGGGCGCTCCTTTCTTGTTAGGAGCACATGAAAGTCAGGTTAAACCAAAGTGAAAACTTTGTTACTTTTTCAATGATGTATCAAAGTACTTGGAGCTTGAATATGGATGTCAGGAAGTATGCAAACCCTTTGGGCTAGCATACAGCAGAGGTAGCACGTTCTCTACACTCTAAACCCAAATGAGACAAGGGTAAGAGGTTCTACAAAAGGGAATGTGAGGACTACCCTGACATCACAGGAGTAATAAACTCTTTAAGGAGGAATGACCTAAGTAAGGTCAAATGCTATTCCTACTAAAGGATAAACCATTTTGAGATGGATTTTCTTTTCTGTCAATAGTGAGCAGGAAAAGACTCAAGCTCCATAGACTAAAAGAATAAGGATCAAAGATCCTTTATTAAAAGTTGTCATTTATCAAATTAAAGCATAAGGCTTTAAAGTGGTAATGACGTGAGAATTGAGGTGAAAGTCATTAGAGCCTACAAGTTTATTGTTTCATGCACCAGACTCATGGGTTCTAAATGAACCATCTTGACTTTCATGACAAAATTAGTTGTTTGTGATACAATCTTCCTTGACATTTCTTTGTTTTTCCGTTATTGTTGGTAATCTTTATGTGCGTGACTGCTTTACCACCCTAATTCATGGTGGACTAGGACACATAATTTGAATCGGCATTTTCAAGAATGCTATGTTCATTACCCGATAGGGAAGTGTCTAGTAGGTAAAGCAATAAGAAAAGTTTTTTCCAGTAAGGGAATTGAGATTGAGAAAATATTGCATTTCTTCCATCCGACTATATATGGTTCAATGAATGTGATGGCATGACACAGAGCTTAGATTAATTATCATAGTTGATGATTACTCACGTAATTATCATTACTTTATTTCACATAAGTTTGAAGCTCAAGCGCTTTAGACAATAAGTGAATAAAGTTGAAAATAAAGTGCATACGGAATTTAAGAATTCTACGCACTAATAGAGATTGTTCCTGACCAGTTTCAATGAGTTTCATGAAAAAAAGGGATATTTATTTAGTTAAATGACCCTTCGTACTCTGTCACCAGATGGAGTTGTTAGGAGGTGTAATGAAATGTTACTAAACATGGTCCTGTATAAAGTGATTCAAGATAACCCACCAAAAGTGAGTGGGAGAGTGTTGTTTAGTCCACCTTTGGTGGATTAGTACACATATTTGATTGATCAAGTATGGTTTTCTCTTTAAGGGAGATACAAACTTTATACTTAACCATGTGTTCTCCTAAGTGGTCTTTTCCAAACCACATGAATTATGGTCAAAGAACAAATCAAGTCTTTTTGAGTTCCCCGTAGGCCATAAAGGTCAATTACACGATCTCATAGTCGTTGTAAGTGGGAGCTTATTATGGCGACATTTTCATAAGTGAATATGAAGATGAATTTGTATCTGAAAAGAATTGAAAGGAACCATATATATTATGGGTGAGTTTTTTCCAAATAATGGTGAAGCTTATCACATTGTGTTTCTCTGTATCTCTTTATGAGACACAGTGACAAGGCAATACGGAACAAGCTCTAAAGTCCTCAATTGCCCATGTAAGTGGGAGCTTGTGAAAGGTCATTAGAGAGACCTAAAAGTGTTCTGTATAAGAGGCCTTACCTACTTCTCAGAAGGAATGGAAGAAAGCAATATTAAAGGACCTAGATTCTTTGAGAAAGAATCAAGTCTGAGAGTTAGTTGATCCACCACAATGGCGAGAGATCATTTGTAAGCAAATGAATTCTCAAAATTAAAAACAAGTTGGTTAGATCAATTAACAACACAAGACTCTTTCGGTTGCAGAGGGTATATATAGGCATATATTATGAGAATACCTTCTCATATATTATGTGCTTAAAATCATACTCATTTTTGGAAATAGCTAACTGTTTGGTTTTAGATTTACATCAAGTGGATGTGAAACTTGCATTTTGAGTTGTGATTTGGATGAAGAAATCTATATTCTTTGGCTATTAGATTTCACTACAATATATGTTTGAGGTTTACAAAGTGATGACCTCATATTACATATTTTTGCATTAGTCAATTCATGGACTGAAGTAATCATCCAAACAATGGTATTTAAAGTTTCAGATGAGTGGTAACCTAATATATCTTCTTGTGGTTGAAGAAACCATAACTAAGCAGTTTGTCATATTATCCTTTAAGTGGATGATATACTATTGACCAAAATAGTTTGATTTTGATAGTGCCTATTAAGGAAAGGTACTAAGAACATGGGTACATCATTGTGTATTTTTGGAGTTAAGATCCAAAGATATAGTTCAAGTAGAATCCATTCTCTGTCACAAGAATTATATTATGGAAATTCTTGAGCGATCCAAGGTAAACGATTGTGATCCCATAGATACCCTAGTGACTTCTAGAGTGAGTTTGGTTCTTGATTATATATATCCCTAAACTAAATCAACTTTAAACTCAAAATGGAAAAGGGTTTCCATGTAAACGTTGTTGGTAGTTTGATGTACACAGTAGTGTATAAAATATCAGATATCCATTGTGGTAGGACTTTGTAAGTAAGTACAAGTCCAACCATTGGGAGAGGCATATGATGGCTCCACAAAAATGCTCATAGATACTTTAAAGGGCACGATAGTTATGCGCATTTAAAAGTACTTACTGTGGTAGTACATATGGCTATATGGTCGATGATGTCTAGAGGTACATCTTTGATTTGAAATGAGAATTCAAACCTAGTGTTAATGCATTGTGAAAACACTACGACCGTTGCCAAATAGAAGACCCTAAGTATCATAGCATGAGTAAAACGCAAAGATAAATATGTGAGATATGTTGTAGCACATAAGGTTGTTATTGAACAACAAGTTCCTATGCAAAGTCCCCTGATTGAGCCTGTGGCCAAGGATATACATGAGAGACATGATAAGTCCTTCGGCAAGCATAGGATATGAAGTAATTGATACTTCATTAAGGCTTTACATGTGTATGTGATAGTATACAATGTCTAGTATGTCGTACAGGTAGATGAGGTCGGCTCTCTCACACGAGCGACCGCCTTTGACACTCAGGAGTAGTGTGCAAAGATGAGACAATGTGTTCACCAGCAAAGCAGTGAAAGTACTGATATGGTAGGGAAGAAACACAAACTATATGTCGCCTCGACTCAAAAGTGCAGCAAGTCGAGATGAGATCCGTGATTACACACATATGGATCGAATTATGGATACCCACGTCCGTAATACCTGTAGCCAGACAACAAAATTCTTCAAAATTGACGTCATACAATATGAGAAGGGTTGAAGAATTTTGGGTTTAGATACAGTGTGTTTCTATACTGAAGTCTGTACGGTGTTAATGATACAATCAAATCGACGTACGCTCTTATAGAAAAAGAGTAACACCGTAGCATGCGATTCATACCGCGTGTGCTAAAGTTACCGCAAACTGGAAGCAGTGAATGGATCCCTGTTTCATTGCTGTGTGAGTCCAAGAAAGGTTCCATACTTTCTTGATGTCCTTTGACTTTGACAATGTCATGGAAATATGTTTTAGTGTCTGCTACCTTAGCGTATATCCTATGGTCATGATAAATGCGATCTAAAGGTGTTACGTTAGGAAAGCGGTTGATTCATATTGAAGTGATATTTGGGCGAAAGGAAGATTACTTGCAATACACACACTTATGCTAGTGTCTGAGACCGGTCCATTATGATATTAGTGTGCTAATTTCATAAGTGTGGACACTGCATATGAGAAAGGCAATCTGAGCTTTATCTTGGCTCTAAAGGGATTAGATTGGCCATGAGAGAAGTGTATTTGTGTAAATCTAGGATATCTGAGGCACTATATCAAAATGATCGAGCTGCACTGCAAGGTTGTTTTGTGCTGGTCTCTGTAAAAGGGATTTCTAGTACAAGACACCTAAAAGGAGACGTCGTGCCCATGCGGTTACGACAGAGCACTTAGTATGAATAAAGGATAGAAAAGAAAGAGACTTGACCCTTAACATTTAACCCACCAAGTGTGAGTGGGAGATGTAGGGAAATACCTAATCCACCCTTGGTGGGTTAGGGCCCAAGCCCAATGAGAATTAGGGCTAATATGTAATGCCCAATGAGAATTGGGGCTAACATGTAATTATGGAAAGACTTGGGATAAAATGAGTAATTTTTCCCTTAATAATTTGAATTGAAAAGATATGACTTTTCATATCTTATATACGGGAGAAGTTGTCTTTCCAGAGAGTAGCAAAATGAGAACAAAAAGGAAACTCCCGATGAAAACTTCAAGGGTCTCTTCTCTTCTCTTCCTCCATTGTGCATCTGTCGTATAACGTAATCGGGGTCCAAATCGGTGCTCCGATTTCGTGTGGGTACTGAGCGAGTCAACCGGATTCCAGGTACGCCCGAAATCCTACAGAGGCCCATTCTTAGTAAGCCAAATGGGTTTCCATTCATGTCGATCCATCCTTTCCAGACTAAGGTGAGACTAAGGTGAGCTTGCTCGTGAAAAGCTTATTTTAAAGGAAAGTTAAGAATGAAATTATTAAAAGAGGTGCATGTAAGGCCAAAGATGATTGAGATATTATTATGTAATCATGAAGAAAATTTTGAGAGTTTTAATTCCCCAAAAAGCTCCCTAAATTTTTTTAAAACTATTATCCAGAATTAAGGATATATTTTCTTCATATGATTCAAGAAAAATAGTTAGAGATTAATTTTTAGCATGGAAAGTTTAGGGAAACTACATTATGCATTATATAAGCTAACTAAGAAAGAAATATTTTATAATGAGATAAGAATTAAGTTTTAGAAATGTGTACCAATTTTGGAAATAGATTAAACTGAAAAGAAAGATAAAAAAAACTAAAGGAATAATGGTCTTTTAGCTTTCTACACATCAACATGTTCCTCAAGCCTTTAAAGTTTAATCGTCTATCCTTCCCAAAGCTTGAAACATTTTATGTGAACGGAAATGATTTTTCTAGCGAAATACCCTCCATTTGGCATCAATGCATAGAATTGGTAGAGTTACAATTGGGTGATGACAAATTCAGCAGAGGAAACATACCAAGTGACATTGGAAATTTGACCAAACTTTAGAGGCTTTCTCTTCAGAATAACAACTTGCAAAGTAAGATTTTTAATTATATGATTATCTTAAACCTCCATTCTAGTATGTCATAAGAATAAGATATTAGTGAATAATGATTTTGCTTAGATTACTTTAGAAGACATGGAAACGTAATGCTTTCTTTAATTTCAATCCAAAGTGAATATAAAAAATGGTATACTTTTCATAATTTATGATGGAAATGGCATAGTAATTATGTTTTTATGGTTGAAAACATCTCCATGTGTGAGGATGGGTGATTTCTTTCTTGCTTTTATTTAACTACTTTCAATAGAAAAAGGGGAGTTTGATGGAATTTAATCTGATAAAATATTAGTAATGATGTTTAAAGTTGAGATTTCAATCGGTTCCTTTTCGCTTCTAACCTTTTTACTTTTTATGTTTCCCAAGGCTTTCTTCACAATGACAAGTTTTTTTTTTTGGGCTTTTCTTTTTATATTTGTTAATAGATACGGTAAAATCCAAAAAATTTTAAAAGACATGGAAAAAAATTAACTAATGTATTGAGATTTTATTTAAAAATTTGGAAAGATTCATAAATTAGGTATTTAATCAAAAGCTTACTTTCAAACCAAAATTCTAGGAACGTTAAAAAGGAGATAATTATAAGAATTGCATAAAAGGCCAGAGATGTTTGAAATAATTATGTACTTATTTTGAAAGATCAAGAAAATTTTGAGAGGTTTAATTGTCCTAAAAGCTCTTAAAAATTTTGAAAACGAAGGATCTATTTTCTTCAAATGATTCAAGAAAAGAGGTAGGTAGGGATTAATTTTTAGCTTGGACAGTTAAGGAAAATTACTTTATGTCCTAAATAAGCTTATTTAGAAAGAAATATTTTATAATAGAATGAGAATTAAGTTTTAGAAATTATAATTAATTTTGGAAATAGACTAAACTGAAAGAAGGGGAAAAAAAAAACTAAAGTGCCCAGTGGTATCTTGGCTTTCTACACATCAACATGTGCCTCAAGCTTTCTAAGTTTAAACCTCGTCCTTCTTTCCTTCTTCACCTCTCTCAAACACACACACACGGAATGTGATCGGAGGCTCATCTCTCACATGTGTAACCTTAGGATCTGACTTCGGTAATCCTTCTTAGCCGTTTTCAATTGGAGCGATTTGGGTTATTTTGAGTTGAGAGGTCCAATTAAGTGGGGCTTTTGAGGGAAATTACCTATTCAAACAAATAACAAGTAAAGATTAAACCTTTTTATGAATAAATCAGTGTTGCACATGTTTCTTTGCCTCTTGACTTGTGAATTTTGTTTTGAAAGTTACTATTCATGGTTGAAGATTCCCAGATTCCGACCCTAATCAATAGAAATTAGTGATTAAAAATGTTTATGAGTACAATAGAGTTTATTTTTGTGATTACATGGGTGAATATTAAAATTCTGTTTAGGATTTCAAATCTGAGTTTTCTATTCTAGCAAGGTTTTGTTTAATTTCCGCAGGGTGTTTTAAATGAGATTTTAAATGTCAGACTAATAATCGATGTTATGTGAATTACTTATGATGAATCTAGAAATTATTCATACTTTTCTCCGGCGACTTCTATTATTGCATTACATCTTCGAATTGCATCTAAATGAAGTATACATTATTAGATGTGAGATAAAGCTTGTTAAGATATATGAAGCTCGTGATCTGTGATGTGATGGGAGCAATTTCTTGAGACTGAATTTATATAAAGTTTCTGTTTGATGCACCCTTCTGATAAATTAGTGCCTTAGCTATATATATATAAACCATGGTTATACACATTCAAATGTTGATTGAATTGATTCTTGATGAACTGAATTGTTGAAGCCTGAGACTGACTATAAGTTGTTGTTTTGAGGTTTCTAAATGTTAAACAAGTGTCTCAATGTTTTAAAGCATGACCAAGGATCCCAACATGATGATTAAAGATGTTTCTTGATAATGGACTTTCAATAATTGATTGAGTGTAAAAGGAATGTTTTTAAAAGGTTAAGCTATACTCAAGTTGTTTTAAGTTAAAAATCTGATTGTAATTACTGTTTGAGGTCCCCAAGTTTAACCAATGATTCAAGGTTTTAAAGAATGATAGATGCTTGTTGATTCACATGGATAACAACTTTAGAATGATGAATTTAGTGATGACGATAGTTGATAACTGTTCTGTAATTTAAAAAGAGAAGCTGTCCTGACTTTTGAGAGAGGATTAGGGTTTCAAATGGGATCATTGTTCGGTTGCTTAGATGCTCTATAAAGGTGTATAATTGTTGTTGATATCTTATGACGAAAACCCTATAGGGCATGTTTGTTACGGAGCAATGGATTTGAAGGAGTGGAAGTGGGAGTGGGAATGGGATTGGGGTTGGGAGTGGGATTGGGAAAGAGACTTTAAAATCATGTTTGGTACATGATAATATTGAGAGGGAATGTATGCATTAAATTTATTTTATAACCATATACAAATCATAAAAGTACTATAATATCCTCTTAAAAAATACCTGATGGAATTAAAACTGCCACCTCATCCTAGTTGATGTAAACACAAAAAAACCCCTCTATGAAAAAAAATGCATCCTATGCTTCAGTAGCTCAACCACGCTCTAGGAAATAAGGATAATAAGAAATGCTTGTGGAAAAACGACATATGTCAGTGGATAAGAATGACAGATGAGGGAGGAATAGTTTACCAGTGAAGAAGAAACGTGCGACAGCTCCTGATGGGAAAGGTGAGCAAGAGTGATGAGAGGCAATGAGAAGATTATCCTAACCTAATTAGGTCAAAATAAGAGGGGTTATGTTGTCTGAAATTATTATAACTAAGGATATTTTTGTCCTGAAAAATTTCATTCCCAGTATTGAAATTGCAATACCAGGGGGAGGTGGGTTTGCCCATTCCCACATATGTGGTAATATTCAATCCCAAGGTATTACCAATACCACCTACCAAATAATAAAAAATACTCATTCCCTAACCCATTCCCAATCCCTCACCCCCATTCCTACGTACCAAACATAGCCTATGGGTTCCAATTGTTATGACTAAAATTGACGAGGAACTTACTATTTGGTACTCTAAAGAACTAGATGAGTGATTAGATTGTTTAAGTATGTTAGAGATTTCATTATAATGATTTCACAATAAGACTAAAGTATGCTTTTAGTCCTTTATATTTATACCAAGTTTTATGTTAATCATTTATGTTTGAAAAGTAAACTTTTAGTCATTTATGTTTACACCCAGTTTCATTTTAGTCCGTTATGTTTGAAAAGTACAGTTTTAGTCATTTTTTGCTAATACGGTTAGTTCTATTTAACGGAAAATGCTGACTCACCAAATCTAAAAGGTGATTCTATAACTAAATGTAGATAAAAATGACTAATTTTTAAAATATAAGAATGATTATACTAAAAAATTTAAATTTAGGCATTTTTTTACCCACAATTAATTATAAAATTGCCTTTTAGATTTCCATTTTCCGTTAAATAAAACTAACGGTGTTAGACAAAAAGGACTAAAAGTGTACTTTTCAAACATAAAGGACTAAAATGAAAAATATAAAGGACCAAAAGTATACTTTTCAAACATAAAAGACTAAAATGAAACTTGACGCAAATATAAAGGACCCAAAGTATACTTTAGCCTTACAATAAAGATTAAGCTTAGAGATTATAATGGTTGTGACAAGTTTTAAAGGATAAGACATGGATTAGAATAATAATGAGATTTTAGATTAGATTGTGAATTCGAGTTCTGAAAATGTTGCAAGACATATTTAGAGTCATTTGATTAGGTTAAGAACCACTAGCCCTGTTTTTGGTTAAGATAATATTTTTTAAGAAAATGTCATTCCATTAAAAAGATCAGATTTTAGGAGTTTAGGAAGAAAAATGTTTTAAAATGTTCACATTTTGGGCTCTTTGAAACCACCAGAGTTAATCTTAATTGATTAAATAATTCAACAAGAAGCTCCTAGAGATTGGTATTACATAGACAACTCAATTGAATTTGTCAACGAATCTGATCACATGAACCCTAAGGTAAAAAAGACATGCCTTACATGAAGAATACTCTTTATATAATCATAAAGGTAGAGGCTTTTTAAGTAAATCAAGATGATGACTCAAATACATACTCTGGAGACTGAAAAGATTTCGGACTAATAATCTTTGCAGTATTAAAAAACTTTAATATAATCTTTGCAGTATTATCTAAAACTAATTAAAAAACATTTTGAACGTCAATCAAATGGTTATTTACCAAAAGAAGAATTTCATACATATTGTTTATTCAAATATAATGGGTCGTATGTATAGCTTGTGATTGAAATCCTAAAATAACAAAGAGCGTTAAGGTCATGAATGATGGGGAAAAAAGTCAAGATCACGGATACTTGAATAGATGAAACAGCATACTATTTTTAAAGACATGAAAAGCAATGCTTTCTTCAATTCTTATAATATATTCTTTCTTTCATATATAAATTTCACACACACATCAACAAGTAAAATAAAAAAAAGTTTTGGTACTGACTCCAACAAAATTTAAATAAATTATTCATCATTTGTCACATCATCTTCAAGCGTCAATTTTTTGGGTTTTAACTCATTTGTTGATAGACCCTGTTTGTATGCAGCAATGGATTTTGATGGATTGGGAATGTGATTAGATTGGGAATGTGATTGAGACTGAGATTGGGATTAAGCTTTAAATGCACATTTGGTATGAAGTAAATATACAGGGAATGTTTGTGTTAATTTTATTAAATTAATCAGAAATTAGTAAAAGGCTACACTATCCCTCATATCATTAAAAAGAAAAAAATAATATAATCAATGGGGGTTGTTGATGCTCCATCTCAACAAGACTAGATCTTCCCTCTTGTTCCTTATTTTCTCAGTTCTTATATCATTCTTTTTTTTTTACCAGAAAAGTCCTTATATCATTCTTTATCATAGCAAGATGACAAGTGTTCGCCCTACGCCGCAAGTGCACGGGTCGCGCCAAGTAATAAAGTAGTAAGTAAAGTATCGTTCCCACGAGGATTTGTCCAAAACCCGGTCAAACAATGATTATTACACTCTCGCTCAATTTGAGTGACACAAATGTTGAGATTGAAAATTAAATAAGAAAATAAAATGAAAATAAAACTATAAACAAGTGATTCTCCAACTTCAAGGATAAAATGGGTCCTAAGATTATCTATCCCCCTTGTACTTCTTAAAACTCAATTAACCTCCCCTCAAAGAAGCTCTCAACGACACCATATGCTAATCTAGGGTTCATAGAGTACTCGTAATGCTCTCTCGAGTCAAGAACAAGTGTTTAGTCTTATTAATTGCACAATCTCTTGCTATAATTTAATAAAACCCAATTTTAATTCTCTAACCCTAATGTGACTATGCAAGGCTAGCAAGTATATCTCTATTTTACCAACAAAACCATCCATTTGTCATGCAAACTTCCGGTTCTTGCACTATTTTACCCAAGTTCTACACTCAACCTAGCTCTCTCGAGTCATAAATCAAGTGAACCCAACATCTAAATGGTGATCAAGCACTTAGAAGCATTAGAAATGGAGTAAAATAAGCACATAGATATCATTAATCACAAATTAAGAGGAGGAATCAAGAATCAATCCATACAAGGGTTCAAAATAATCCTAGAATCAAAGTATTTAGCTACTCATGTTCTACAACTCCAAGGGAGCATATATATACAACATTACAAAACAGAACAAGAGAAGAGAATGAAGAAGGAAGAGATAAACCAAGAGAGGAAGCCCAAATTTCTTCGAAGCTCCAAACCCAAGCTAAATCCCCACCAAGCTCCAAGCCCTAGCAGAGCAAAACACTCCCAAAATGTCCCAAAGGTCGAAGAATGAGGGCTCTGAACGAAACCCTAGCTTTTATTTCCTTCAAAACGCGTCTGTTCTGTCAAAATGCAGCAGAACGCAAGAAGTTCGCCGTCACTTCGCCGCGACGAAAGCCACGGCGAAGTCCCAAAAATTCCAGAAATGTGTTGCGCTTGCCGCGGCGAGATCACGGCGAACTCATCCAAAAAGAGGCAGAGGCAAATGTACTTCGCCGTGGGTTTCGCCGCGGCGAGGCCACGGCGAAGTCCTGTCTTCTCTGTTTTCTTGCCTTTCTTCTTTTATTCCTTGGGCTGCTCTGGTTTCATCTTATTTTTGTTCATTGCGGGAGCTTGGTGGAGTGCTAAAATCTCTTGTTTATTGCATCAAATTATTCCTACAAAAATTACATAAAACAAAATGAGAAACTAACTATAAAAACAATCAAAATCTACATAAATATACAATAATATGCGACCGAAAATCAAATGAGCATTTTTCCCTTTTGAGTATTCAAAATGTATAAATAATAGACAAAAACTCAAGACAAATATACTCAAATAATCATGAATTTCTAGGAGTTATCAACAAGCACACACTAGAACTTCTATGAGACAATCCCAAATTATATATTTGAATCTAAAAGCAGAAGTTATTGAATAAAAAAGCTAAATTTTGAAATCTAAAATCGAAAAAACTAGGAAGATAGAGAAAGACCAAATGGCCGCCGATTACAAGTTCAGAGACATGGGAGGTAGCTTGATTACAGTATAATTGTAACGGCTATAATCAGAGGGCCACCGGAGATGTCGACGTCACGGCTGCATGAGGCGATGTTTGTTCTGTTTTGTTGGAGGCGAAGGTGTCAGATTAACGCGGCGTTGCCGATCACCGTATTGGAAGGTCCTTACATGGGTTGAACCATGTCCCTCACATCGTCTAATAGGAGGCTTTGGAAAACGCATAACTAATGAGGAGGTATCATTAAGCAAATTTTTAGAGGGTGGTTTGGTTAGAAAATTTTCATTCCCAGCATTAAAATTGCAATACTGGAGGAGGTAGTTTGCACATATGTGGGATTGTCCAATCCCTAGTTATTCTCAATACCACCTACCAAACCACACAAACTATTCATTCCTTGTCCCAATCCCTATCCTTCCCTCACCCTTATTCCTTTGTACCAAACATAGAGTACCGATTAGTGTTGAATATTGGGTGATTTGACAAATTAGAGAGATTTTAGGAACACTCGTTTCATCATACCATGCGTGTTTTATTATTTTAATCTCTTGAATGAAAAGAAAAAAATTTAATACATAGCCAATTGCTTTAATCTATAGTTATTTGCCTGCCAACCCACCCCCAATTAGTTCTAACTTTTTTAAAATAATTATAATAATACTTTTTATAACAATTTATAATCATAATTCTTGTTGTGATTTATCATTTACAACATATGTGCTTTATTAAAAAAAAAGATATACAAGTCTCGTAAATGTGTTTTTGAAAATATTAATTTTTTTGCCATGAAAATATTTAAATTTATGATGTAAATAGAATTGTTGCTAACATTAGTTTCTTTCTCCCCCTAATATTTGAATGTGGCATCCCAGATGAGATTGGTGATCTTCCACAACTGAAAGCAGTATATCTTGGAGAAAATCAACTTGCTGGTTCTCTACCATCCTTTTTTAATAATTTAGTGCTACAACACATTTCAGTTGGAATTAATCATTTATCTAGGAGTCTTCTAACAAATGTGTGTTTTGGGCTTCCAAAACTTGAAATATTTTACGTGGATGGAAATGATTTATCCGGCAAAATACCCTCCATTTGCCATCAATGCAAAGAATTAGTAAAGTTACAATTGGGTGATAACAAATTCAATGGAGGAAACTTATCAAATGACATTGGAAATTTGACCAAACTCCAGTTCCTATATCTTGCCAACAACAACTTGCTATGTAAGAGTTTAAATTATATGATTGTCTTAAACTCTATTTTAGTATTTCATAAGAATAAGATATTAGTGAGTAATGATTTTGTTAGATTATTTTAAATGGCATGCAACCTGATTCTTTCATTCAATCCCAAAGTGAATATGAAACAAAATGGTATACCTTTCATAATTTATGATGGATATGGCATATTAATTATGTTCATATGGTTGAAAACATCTCCATGTGTGTGGATTAGTAGTTTCTTTCTTTCTTCATTTACTATATTCAATAGAAAATATTTCGAAATGAGATTTTGTTTCCCATCAATCTATTTTTCTTTGAATGATTCGAGGAACATAATTAAAGATTAATTTTTAGTTTGGAAAGTTTAGGAAATTTATGTCCTTAACAAGCTAATTAAGAAGGAATTTTTTTTTATGAGTACAGTAAAATCTAAAACTCTTGTATTAAAAGGCACCCTCTCCTGCATCACCAGATCCTCTATTATTATTGGGCACGCTGTGAAATTTAGAACACCATATCCCAAGCTGAGAGCATATATCTTTCTTAATTAGAAATATTTCTAATTAAGAAAGAAATATTTTATAATGAGATCAGAGTTAAATTTTAGAAATTAGGTCTTTGGGCTTTCTACTTATCAAAAGTGCCTCAAGCCTATTAACCCTCCTTCCTTCTTTCCTTCTTAGCAACCTTTTAGAGAGAGAGAGAGAGAGACCATCGGTGCCGGGGATGGTGATTGTAGGTTCGTCTATCACACGCAATCTTAGGATCCGACTTATGTAAGCCCTCTCAGCAGTTATAGTTTTTAGCGATTTGGGTCGTTTCGAGTTGAGGGGTCCGATTAGTTGGTGGTTTTAAGGGGATTTCACCGATTAAAACAAATAACAAGTAAAGATTTAAAATTTTATGAATAAATCGGTGTTACACGTGATTCTTTGTCTCTTATTTGTGATTTTTGTGTTGAATGTTATTATTCAAGGAGAAGATTCTCTGATTTTTGTTTGAGTACAATAGAGTTAATTTTTGCGGTTGCATGGGTGAATATTAAAATTGTGTAGAATTCTAGAGCAGAGTTTTTCATTCTAGCAAGGTTTTGTTAGATTTCCATAGGGTATTTTAAATGAGTACTTAATGTTCAAACCAATAATCGATGGTATGAAGCTCGTGAGTGTGCTTTGCTATGATGTGATGGGGGGAATGTTTGAGACTGAATTTGTTAGTGTTGGCTGTCACCCAAGAGGAGGGGTGAATTGGGTGATAGGATAAAAGCTTAAACTCTTTTAAATCTTCTCTTTTCTAAAACCACAATGAAGGCAATCTTTTCAAAACTGTTAAATGCACTAAGAAATGTATAATGTTGATATGCTGGAAACTAAGAGAGTTAAGGGAAGAGATAATGCAAACAGAATTTATCCTGGTTCGGTCTACCCTGACCTACATCCAGTCCTCAGGCTCCACCTGAGATTTCCACTACCCTCTTGTTTAAACCGGGTACAAGCACTACTACAGAATAGGGCTATTGCGGCGCAGCAATACCGGCGCTTACTTAAATAAGCGCCGCTATAGGGTTTAAAAAACCTATACCGGCGCTTACTTAAATAAGCGCCGCTATAGGTCAAACCTATCCCGGCGCTTATAAAACTAAGCGCCGCTATAGACTTTACATATTAATTTTTTTTTACTAGAAAACCTATCCCGGCGCTTGTGTCTATAAGCGCCGGGATAGGTTATTAATATAAAAAATTAATATTAAATATTAATATAATTATTTAAATATTAAATTAAATATTCCTATTCATTTTTAATCAAAATTATTTTTTTAGAATTTAAAAAAATAATAATGAATATAAAAATTTAATATTAAATATTAAATAATTAATTAAAAATTAAATATCAATTTGTATTTTATAAAAATATTACGTGCACCTATAGCGGCGCTTCTTTAGGAAAGCGCCGCTATAGGCATAAAAAAAAGAGGGAAAGTTTCCCCCCATTTTTTTTTCGAATTTTCACCTATAGCGGCGCTTTCTATAAAAAGCGCCGCTATAGGTGCACTTAATATTTTTAAAAAATACAAATTGATATTTAATAGTTAATTAATTATTTAATATTTAATATTAAATTTTTATATTCTTTATTATTTTTTTTTAAATTCTAAAAAAATAATTTTTATTAAAAATGAATAGGAATATTTTAGTTAAATATTAAATAATTAATTAACAATTAAATATCAATTTGTATTTTTTAAAAATACTATATGCACCTATAGCGGCGCTTTGTAAAGAAAGCGCCGCTATAGGCATCAAAAAATGGAGGGAAAGTTTCCCCCATTTTTTTTTTTCGAATTTTCACCTATAGCGGCGCTTTCTTTAAAAAGCGCCGCTATAGGTGCACCTAATATTTTTAAAAAATACAAATTGATATTTAATATTAAATTTTTATATTCTTTATTATTTTTTTTAATTCTAAAAAAATAATTTTTATTAAAAATGAATAGGAATATTTTAGTTAAATATTAAATAATTAAATATCAATTTGTATTTTTTAAAAATTTATGTGCACCTATAGCGGCGCTTTTTAAAAAAAGCGCCGCTATAGGCATCAAAAAATGGAGGGAAAGTTTCCCCCATTTTTTTTTTTTTGAATTTTCACCTATAGCGGCGCTTTCTTTAAAAAGCGCCGCTATAGGTGCACCTAATATTTTTAAAAAATACAAATTGATATTTAATTGTTAATTAATTATTTAATATTTAATATTAAATTTTTATATTCTTTATTATTTTTTTTTAAATTCTAAAAAAATAATTTTTATTAAAAATGAATAGGAATATTTTAGTTAAATATTAAATAATTAATTAACAATTAAATATCAATTTGTATTTTTTAAAAATACTATATGCACCTATAGCGGCGCTTTGTAAAGAAAGCGCCGCTATAGGTTATAAATTCAAAATATAAAAAAGGAGGGAAACTTTCCCTTCAGTTTTTGGTGCCTATAGCGGCGCTTTCTTTAAAAAGCGCCGCTATAGGTGCACGTAACTTTTTCTTATTTATTCTCTCTTAACACATTCCACTCCCATTTTTTTCTTCTCTCTTCTTTCTTGCTCTTCCTGTCCCACTCTATCTTCTCTCTTCACAAGGGATTTGATCAACAACTTGTAAGTTTCTCCTCCTTTCCTCAAATATTCTCTCTTCTCTCTTAGCTTCTCACCATTTACCTCCCTTTTTTGTTGGCATATCGCATTCTCTTTCTCTCACTGCCATTTCTGGAGAAATCATTTACAATTACAGTTTATGGAGCTCCAAGTTTCCAGGTGATTTCACGAATCTCAAATGGTAGAAGCTTTTTTTTTCTTCGGTACCTAGATTTTGTTGTTTCTACTCATTGTATAGGAATGGAAAAAGGGAAAAATAATTTGGATTTCTTGTTTCTACTTATTGTATTAAGTTACAACACTAAGCACATAAAATGGAAAAAGGGGAAAATAATTTTGATTTCTTGTTTATACTCGTTGTATTAAGTTACAACAATAAGCACATGAAAAACCATTCTGAATTAGGAGTATTATGCTTTTTGTTGAGTTCCAGTGCTGAAATTTTCGCACTGATGTAGGTGAATGTGAAAAAACAATATTGATTTATTTTTTTTAAAAAATAAAACCTATAGCGGCGCTTTTTAAGAAAAGCGCCGCTATAGAGAGGCCTATACCGGCGCTTTAAGACATAAAAGCGCCGGTATAGATGGTCCTATACCGGCGCTTTTTGTAAAAAGCGCCGGTATAGGCCTTTTCAGTTTTAATAAAAAATTAATTAAAACATACCTATAGCGGCGCTTTTGCGTAATAAAGCGCCGCTATATGGTCACCTATAGCGGCGCTTTGTAAGCGCCGCTATAGGTCACCTGACCTATTGCGGCGCTAGCTATAGCGGCACTTCAAAAGCGCCGCTATAGAGGTCAAAAAAGCGCCGCTATAGGTGTATTCTGTGGTAGTGAAGAGAAGCCTTTACAACCCACAAGTTTAGCCGGGCACTTGTGAAGCCTTTACCACAGGTTTTATAATACGGGATCACCTGCCAACCTTAACAGAGGTTCAGACTCTCTCTAAACACTCCCCCTTACAACCTGTAAGGTTACAACCTTGTTCTTAAAGCACCAAGCTTTAGAAAAACCTCAAACAATAGAGGATTTTAGATAATAGGTTCACTTAATGAATGGATTGTGATAATCACTTAAGTACAAAGGAATATATGATGAGATTACAATCCTAGAGCTTTACATATAAAACAATGAGTGCTCAAGCTCCCTTTTTCTAATTTACTTGACTCAACATTCTTTCCTCATTTCTGGGCTCACTAGGTTTTGCTCTCAATCAGTGTAATCTACCATTCTGCATAAAAGCCCTGTTCATCATCGTTGTTCTATAGAAGCAAGTCTTGATCTATTTATATCTTCACAGCTTGCTTTTTCTTTCAGCTTCATGTGGCCGTTTGAATATAGACGTTGGAGGTCCATAGCCGTTGGCAACTAATTCAAACTTCTGTCCTAGATTCAACTGTTCATTCATAGAGTGAGCTAGACTTCGCGTTCTGAACGTTTTCAACAACTGTACTTTCATGGCAGCTTTTTTAGTAGCGCTAGCATGCTTTGCTATCGCTAACTGCATATATAATTCCTGCACTTGAGTTGTTAGCTAAACAAGAAATCATGTAATGCACAGCAGATGTTATTTTAAGCTTAGTCCATTAGCTTAATGAGATAAAGACAATATATTAGCTAAGGAATTTTAAATCATTCTATATCGATAGACATAGACATTATCCCTAGCTTATCCTTTTAGTTCAACGTTCAGCATACTAGTTATATCATTTCAAAAAGAATTCTTTTATCAATAGCTAATCCCATTATCGCTAGTTACTTGATTGCTCATTAGCTTAAGGATACTGAGTTATATGAATATTCAAAGTAATTTCAGGTATCCTGTTATCGATAGCTAAACGTGTTAGCGTTAGCAACTATGTTATCGCTAGTTAACTCATTTGCTCTCAGGCACTGGCTATCTGAATATCTATTATCTGAAGTATTCTGTTATCGATAGCTTAACCTGTTATCGCTAGCTGATTTCGTTAGCTCAAGGACTTGGTTTATTTTTCTGCTAGTTGTTCTTCCTTTCATTTATCCATGTTCTCAATGAACTTCTAGCGATAAGATATTTTTTAGCGATAGTGAATGACTTAGCGATAGATATTAACTTTGTTATTTCTAAGTCTTCATTTGCTATGGCTCTTTGTCTATTAGCGATAGGCTCTAGCTCTAGCGATAGTGATCTGTTACCTATCAGATTTTACTTGTTTAATTCAAAGGTAACTTGTATTCTATTTACTTATGTTATTTATGGGGCCAGTCTTCATCAAAACTTAAGATTCTAACAGAATTTATACAAAGATTTTGTTTAATGCACCCTTCTTATATATATATATGTTTAGAGACAAACACATGATGATGTAGAAGTTAAATTGGGAGACCATGCCATACTACAGGTGGATAAGTTTAAATATTTGGGATCGATTATACAAAAAGATTGTGAAATTGATGCTGACGTTAATAATAGAATTCAAGCGGGTGGTTTAAATGGAGAAAAGCTACTGGGGTTATATGTGACCGTAAGTACAAGATAAGGTAAAAGAGAAGTTTTATCAGACAACCATTAGCCCTGCAATGTTATATGGTAGTGAATGCGGTTAGTAGAGATGAGAATGCTGAGATGGATGTGTGATCATACGATAAAATATAAGATCCGCAATGATCATATTCGAGGTAGAATAGGGGTAGCATCAATCGTAGAGAAAATGGTAGAAAGTCGCTTGAGGTGGTTTGGGCACGTCCAAAGAAGACAATTAGATGCATCGGTTAGGAGAGTTGATCAAATACTGTGGAGTTCTTCCAAAAGAGGAAGATGGAGACCGGAAAGGACTCTTAATGAAGTTATCCAATGAGATCTTTTGGTCAATAATTTATCACGAGACATGGCTATTGATAGAACACAATGGCATCATGTGATCCATGTAGCTGACCCCACCTAGTGGGATAAGGCTTTGCTGCTGCTGTTGCTGTTGTTATTATATATTTGTTTATAGAATTTTAAGGGTTTTATTGGGATACTAATAAGATCCTATATGCTATGAAATAGATAAATATTTTAAAATTGTAAAATTTTCTTTTGAACATTTTTTTATTTTAATTTAGATTTACTTTTTAAAAAAATCTTTTTGGGTCGTTACACTTTCTTTCAATCCCAAAGTGGATATAAAAGAGAAAATCACAATTAGGTCCACCATATGAAAATAATCACAAGTGGGTCCCAAACAATCATCAAATTACATAGAAGTCCTAAGGGACCTAAGTTATATTGAATGGCTTTTTATACCAACTCCTTGAGTTGTCAATGCAACTCTTTGAAAACTTAATTATCATTGACAACTTAAGGAGCTGGTATTGACAACTATTGAGTTGTCAATGACAAGCCATTTAATATCACTCAGATCCCTTAGGACTTCCATGTAATTTGATGATTGTTTGGGACCTAGTTGTGATTACTTCCTTTATGAGGGACTTGGTTGTGATTTCCCCTATAAAAAAATGGCATACTTCTCATAATTTACATGGATGTGGCATAGTAATTATGTTTTTAATTGTTGAAAAACATTTCCATGTGTGTGGATGGGTGGTTTCTTTCTTTTTTAACTACTTTCAATAGAAAACATTTGGAAATAGGATTTTGTTTTGCATCAATAAGATGGAATTTGTATGTAATTTTCACAAATAAAAAAATGATAGGACAATGAGTTGCTCAAAAATCATAAAAATTGAAACAAAATACTATCAAATATTAAAAAAAGGGGGGAGTCTAATGGAAATTAATTCGATAATGATGGAAATTAACCTGATATAAATACCAACAATGATGATTAAAGTTGAGCTTTCAATGGGTTCTTTTTTACTTTTCATGTTTCCCGCCGGCCAAGGTTTTCTTTACAATAACAAGTTTTTTAGCTTTTTTTTAATCTTTGTTAATATATACAGTACGTCCAAAATTTTTAAAAAAGATGGAAAAAAGATAACTGATGTTAAGAGATAATTATAAGAAATTCATAAAAGGCCAAAGATAATTGAAAAATAATTATGTACTTATTTTAAAAGATCAAGAAAATTTTGAGACATTTATTGTAACAGCTACTTTTTATAATACTATACTAACGCTTCTTTAATTAATTTAGATCCACTTGTAATTTCATAAGAAAAACATGTGAATAATGAAAACTTTAATTTTCTTGTCAAATGCTTGAGTAAACATAATACTTCAAAGTAATGAGCTTTTTTGACAAATTAAATCCATTTCAAATTCTTATTAAACATAAATGGTTTATAAATCAATTAAATAGCCATGTTCGATGATAATTTATCTAATTCTATCACTAAAACTATAATAGTATTTCTATTATGACGAACGTGCATCCCATACTCAAATATATATATATATATACATATATATATATTGTCCTAATAACTAAACCTTGGGGTTATCTCGGTTGATAATCCCTTTACTTGCATATGATGTTATACTCCTCCTTAAGGAAATATATATATATATATATATATATATATGTACAAACTCATATAATAACCATACAAGCTCCATGCTTGCTTTTCATATCATGTACTTATTGCCTTTCATATCTTGTACTTATACATATACACGTAAAGGTTTCAAAATATATACACACACATCAGTACAGAATAAAACAGGAATCCTCCCCTTCATTTTACTACCTTAAACCAAAAGCACCACTGTCACCCTGCTCCTCTGTAAAACATATATAAAAAAATGTGAGATTTAAAGAATCTTAGTAGCAGTTTATTTCATTTATTTTCATACATAACAATTCATAAACCTATACAAATATTACAATTAAACATACTTACTTCACTATGTGCATTCTTGGTACATTCTATACAATTACTAGCAGGAACTAAAAATATAAGTAAATTGTGTGGACTATGAGACACTTAGCCTCTTCCCACCACATTATTCTATATATATTATCTATCTTGTTAGGGGTAGCTAACCACCTAACCTTGGAGTACTCCGTTAACTTGGAAATAAAACTTCCAAGCAGGAATTAATAAAGTTTATCACTTATGCATAATGGTTTTTGTAGCATACAGCCATACACTACTATAGAATAACCTATAGCTGCGCTTTTTTTGACTCTATAGCGGAGCTTAAAAGCGCCGCTATAGCCTGTGCTACGATAACCTATAGCGGTGCTTATTAAGCATTATAAGCGCCGCTATCAATTAACCTCAAGCAGCTCTTATATCCCAAAAGCGTAGCTTTAGGTCATCCTATAGCGGCGCTTCACATGTCTAAGAGCCGCTATAGGCTTTACTTTTTTTTAAGAAAATGCCTATAGCGGCACTTTTTTATTCTTAAGCGCGGCTATGGACATCCTATAGCGGCTCTTATTACGTAATAAGCACCGGTATAGGGCATATTTGTTTAAGAAAATGCCTATAGCGGCACTTTTTTATTCCTAAACGCAGCTATAGACACATTATAGCGGCGCTTATTGTGTAATAAGCACCGCTATAGGGAATATTTTTTTAAAAAAATATTTCATTTGTTTTTGTTTCACACCCTCCTGCATCAATGCAAAAAACCAGCAGCTCTATACCATTCCAGCCAATCCATAAATATATACACCAGATAAGTCATGCTAATGTACAATTAAACCAACCATTCTAAGTTGAAAACAAAAGCATGCTAATGAATGGATCATCTAATTTGGGAGAAAAGAGGGTATACATAAGTGCACCATTCTTCAATTAGTGCATTAATTTTTTCCCTTGACAACATGAAGCAATGAGCGTCTGGGTAATACTACACAAACACATTTAAATGACAAGTAAATTTACTTGAAGTCTAACAAGTGCAAACACAATTAGAGTTGGAAAAATATAAAACTTACTGTTAGTGGGATGCCAAGTCGATAATGTGTGACGATATCCCGCATGTACTGCATCAAATAGTACCCACAGTCGTTGTTATTGGGTAGGTAGGGGCACTGTACCAAAAAACACCAAATATATCATATAAGAAACATTTATATTATGGTTTAACTAGATATATTGTTTTAAAAATTGAATAACTTTATAAAAAAACATATATCAAAAGGGGTCAGATTTAAAGAATCTCAGCAGCAATTTATTACATTCATTATTATATATTTAATAATTCATAAACCTGTGCAAACATTATAATAACAATAATCCTTGTAAACTATATGCCCTTAACAACTTCTAGCCATTAAAACTACTGAGGTTGTAACACCTACTTCTAGGACTCATTCCCAAGCCTAATAATCTTTGGGAATCATATTCAAGCTCATATGGGACTTAGAACATCAAAACCACAACTTTTAAAACTTTTCTTTATTTCTGGAAAAATGCTTAAAATGCGGAACTTTTCCAGCAACTTTGAAACATCATAACTAATTGTAGAAAAATGGTTTTGACTTGGTTCAAGTCTCAAATTAAAGCTTGAAGAGTCCTCTTTCTGGGAAAAATATCAAACATAATATGCATCAACCCAGGTGATACAGATATTTGATTTTCCCAACCTGCCTTTGTTTTCACGCCCAGAAATATTGGCCTTTTTGCGTGATTTTTAGCTTGAGCTACATAACTCCGATTTACTTCGTTTTTGGGTTTCCAGAAAGCCCTACATGTCTATTATTTTACATAAAACTTCCAAAGCTAAAGGAATTCATCTTCTATCTCGAATAATATCAACATTAGACATTGCACAGAATGGAACCCAGAAAACAGCATTTCATTTGCATGAATTAAAACTTGTTCTTAATGGCCAAGAATGACCATATACATACATAAATCCAAAAGGATAACATAATAACAGCATAATTAAAAGCATCCCAACAATATTACAGATTTATCATGAATTCAAAGATGCATAACAAAAACAAGAACATTGAATTCTTCATCTTGACTAGGCTAGCTTCTTCTCTTTCTCCTTTGATGAACTTGCTCCTAAAATGGTTTAGATTTGGGGGGTGAGATTTTGGGGAAAATCTCAGCAGCACAATACTCAACAAACAACCATGCAAGTTTAACATTGGACAAGATATGGCAATACCAATAACTTATACATGTGAGCATTTATGTTCTTAAATAATAACATATGGCCATAGCATTATAAGAAACACATAATCACTTCAAACATGATTCATCAAGGCAGCCAAATACCACATCACAATATTGAAACAATGCTGGAAATGTAAGAGAGTAAGCACTACCTTAAAGCTTTACAACTTCTCTTGGAGTCCCAACCTTCAAGGCTTCTCAAGAACACTCAAGAACACTCAAAAATACTCAAGAACACTCAAGAACACTCCTCTTTCTCTCACTTTCTTTGGGGCTACGAATTTTGGTGTGTAGAATGGAATGGAAGAGGTCTTATTTATAGGGGAAATGAGGGCAAGGATCAAGCCACTTCACCTAATGCTCCACCTAATTTCTTTACCTAATGCTCATGCCTTCCTTTCTTTACCTAATGCTCATACCTTCCTTTGTATACCTTCCTTTCTTTACCTAATGCTCTTACCTTCCTTTCTTTACCTAATGCTCATACCTTCCTTTCTTTACCTAATGCTCTTACCTTCCTTTCTTTACCTAATGTTCATACCTTCCTTTCTTTACCTAATGTTCTTACCTTCCTTTCTTTACCTAATGTTCATACCTTCCTTTCTTTACCTAATGGTCCACTTGTGGCTATTTGAAAAAGGAAGAGAGATTTCTTTCTCCTATCATGCATGAGTCATGATGACATTATTCACAAGAATTTCCACTTATGATTTTCTTATTTCTTTCTAATATAATTTTATGCTTACACATATACAATTCCTTTATTATTTGCAACATAATTCCTCCCTTCTTCTTGGGCTAAGGTCTTTATCTAGTCCATTTTCTAAGCCCAACATAAGCTCCACAAGGGAAAGTTACTACTTCTCATGGGCTAAGGTGTAACACTCCTTCTAAGCAAATAATACCATGAAAAATTCTACTAAATTATTATAAATTCTTCTCAATGATTTATGAGAATTTATAGGGAAGATTATCAACAAATATTTAAACTTCATCATGCTTTAAACTAATGCCTATGAAATGTAATTTCCAAGCTAATAAAAATTGGGACGTTACAGAGGTCACTTTCAGCCACTAAAAATAGTGGGGTCTCTTCTGGCCACTAATGATAGTGGGGTATATGTAACTCCTAAATTTTTCTACTATATTATATCATTTTAATTGAATTATAACCACTATTTTAGTGCCAGAAGCCCAAAAATAAAATAAAAATTAAAATTTTTTTCTTTTCAAACATTATTCTAACTTCATTTTTGTTGGAATGAACTTTTCTGACAAATTGAAATAAGATAAAACAACTTATAACTTCAGTGGTTCATAAAACAATTAGAATAACTAATGTCATCTTATAATTTTTAATTCTATTGGATAGAGCTTAGGGAAAACCTATTTTATGTAATATACCTATACATCAGTTATCTTAATATTTAACTAATACCTAATTATACCTATCTTGTCTTAGTATGCATTTCTACTTTTTCATACTACCTTATCCTCCAAAACCTTACTCCTTCCCCAGCTTCTCTGAAACAGGAATTTAACGTAGTTCATTTCATTCATTACCATGCATAACAATTCATAAATATGTATGAAATTCATGATTATGTATATCTGTTACTAGTAAACATTAACCTTGCATGCTTGTGTGCTCAAGGCACTGCCAACAATTAATTTAAATTTATTTTCTTATAATTGTGTCGCTTGTGAGGCTCAACCTCCTGAATATAACTTTTCAGTTATATCTAATCTGTATTAGGGGTAGCTAGCCCTCTGGTCTTGAGTGCTCTGATACACTGAATATTTCTGACAAGGTTAGAGCGGCCTTTCAACCCTGAAGTTTACTGTAGATTTATAAAAGATGTTCTGCAATTATTCATACATGTTAAATGATATTGAATGAAGCTGTTACTTGTCACCATGACTTAGTAATGAACCATCTCCTTTTCTCTCTACTATCTTAATGAACTCAAATCACAAGTCAAAGCCTATGTACATATATAGGTTTGGGTTAGAGTCTGAATTACAAACTAATCGATGCGTCACTCTCAAATTTTAACTTAATTAATACTACCCAAGTCTTTTCATTTAAGCCAATTATAATTTACCCATACTTATTCAGGATCTTGACCACCCAAGATCACTTTGATAATCTACCTACATTAAACTTTCTTATTTTCAATGTTTGACCAGTATTTTCTATAAAAAATTATTCTTTAAAAGCTTTAGTCATTCACACACAAAAACACACCTATATATACTTACTTCCTATTTATTACAAAATCTCAGTAATAAATCAATCAAATTCTTATAACCATAATTCAATACCAAGTCTAATTAAGACCAGGGTTTAGCTTTTGATTAATCATCCATACACATTTCAAATATAAGCAACATTTAATACCATGAAATCATGAAATCATCCTCTAAACATACACACATATACCCATGTCTAAGCCATCACCTTATCACTTACAAAAACCATTATACATCATACATGCTCCTCCTACCTATTCACTTAAAGTCCTTTCATTTCTTTGGAATCATGCTTACGCTCCTCCTTCTACTTTCCAACATCAAGTGATTGCTATTAACTCAAATCTAATAATTCCCACTATCCTTTTTCACCTTTAATAAGTCCAGAAATTATTACTCATTAAATTCATCTTATTTAATAAATAACTTATCTTTAAATTGGTTAATAATCATAACTAAATCATGCACCTTTTCAACATTTGAACCTCCATTGTCCTTTTAACATCTTAACATACTTCTTCTGAACTGCAAATAAGGTACTTATACTTCAAGATAATCTTTTCTAATAAATTTCAACCTCAAATTAAAAAAAAACATATTCTAAAACCAAAATAATACACAAGTAGAAATAGGACAACAGAGAATTAATTAGATTCCTCATTCAAATAGAACTGGAGTACACACTTTTTTAACACCATTCTTATCCTATTTCTAACTTCATTAAATCACCAAATTACAACGATTCAATGTAGAAGAATTGCCTCCACAAAAGAAAGGAATCAGGAATTATAGAAATTCACCTAAATTTCACTTCTTTGCAAACTTAATAGAAGGATCAACCTCAATAATTACTTCGCATTTATCAATCCGAAAATCATTAATCAACTTGACCCACTTTAATTCTTTATATTCTAAATCCTCATTTATTAACAATTAATTTGAATCAATGATTTCCTTCCTAAAACCTCAACTTCAAATGTCTCTACTAAATCCTCAATAACAACCTCTGTCCTCTAATTTCCTAACAATCTCTTATAATTTATTTTATCCCATTTTTCCAATTAAAATAATAAATAGCTAAGCTTTAAAATCACCAACCATAATAAAATCTCCAATACTAAATCTTTCTAACTTTTCATATTAACTTAAGCTCCGTCAACAATCTTACCCTATCATCCAAAGGTCTTTAAACAACTTTCATAAATTAGGTTGCAACATTATAATTCCCCTTCCCTTAGTTCTAGGATCCATACTTCATACCACTCTGTTCCTTATTATAAGTCCACCCTAACTACTTCTCACATACCAAGGAGTGGAAGTTATAGCATTAAATATATCCTATTTTTCCAACTTTTCCCTCATTTAATAATAGGTGTTAAAATAATATTTTATGCATTATAACCCTTCTCTCTCATCTTCCCTATTTCCAATATAGGGGTAAAATAGTCATAGTAGCATTAATTGATTCCAAAGTGGACTTATATTTTGGAACAAAAAAATTGTAATAGTTGGACTTATAATAAGGAACAGAGTGGTATATTCAAAACCTCTTCATCAATTACAACCCTTGTTCCCATTTGTATCCTACAATCAAACATCAATTAACCCCTACAAATAATATGGAACCAATTCTCCAAAATTACCTCATGCTAATTCAATCTCATACTATCTTCTGCTACCCATAAATCTTCAAAACAATTCCCATAAAATAAGTCACCATTTCATAAATTGTTTCCCCTTTTCCTAAACCTGTAATTTATACTCCAAATGATACGAATCCCTAACCATCTTCTTTAATCTCCATACTTCATGTGGAATCCATTGCATTAGTCAATTTACAGGACTAACTATTACAAAACTCATCAATCGAACAAGTCCTTACTAGAATATTTCATCACCTCTTACCTCATTATAATATCAGATTAATCACCCATTCAAGTCCTATTTCATTAGATATTAATTTCAAGTTTAGATTGATTTGAAACATCCCAAACTAGAATTATCATGCTCAGTTTCAGAATTTCATTTGCTCGGTGAACAACTCAACATTCACCATCATACTTAAATTCTATTTCTATTCTTATAACCTCTCCCTACTGCCTCTACACAAAACCATCAAATATAGAACTACACCATCACTCCTTTCCCTTCTCTATAACACCGAACAGCAAAGCCAAGAGGAAAGAAAAATCAACAAAAACATCAGATAAACTCCACAGCAAAAATTCAACATGCAAGGTAATTATTCCCAGTTAACTTCCAACACCACTAATTTCCTTCATACCCGCAGCGTCGATTCAACAAAGCAAGAAGAAAATAAAATCAGCTCAGGACTTCACGTTCAATCATTGATAGATCATACACAATCAAAAACCAATTCCATCATCCCTTTAGCCCCAGAGAACCGAATCAATAGAGAAAAGAAACAAAAATATCCAAAAATCCCCAAAATCCACACACCAAACAATTTAAATTTATCATTCACCCTCTTCTTCATCACTGATCGAACAGAGCAGGGAAAAAGGAAGAAAAAGGACAACAATTCTTCATCCAATTAAAAATCAACCATACACAATCAACCTTAATTCCATCCTCCCTTTAACATAATCAGGAAAGAAAATTACAGAGGAAGGAGCAGAGATTTGAACCCAACGGAATCGGCTAGAGGACAAGAATCAAATCAGTACAAGGTTTCAAAATTTAACATACAACCCCAATTATCAACTGTACTTTACTTCTATCCAAGTTTAGTTAGACTTTGATTTAGCTTCAAACCCGAAATCACCCATATAAGCGACAGTGAATAGTGACTCTTCCCAAAGGCTTCAAAACAAATCAAGCAAACACCAAATCATCACCCAAAATAATTCCCAAAACATTAAAATCAAAGCCTAAACTTCATTTCTATAATTTTAGAAACCTTAAAACCCCTAGAATCGAACTCATCCTTCCCCCAAACTCACTCAAATTGGGCTGAAAGAGGAAGGGAAAATGATGAAAAGAAGTTTACCTAAGGTTATGTTCGTCACCGGCCGCAAGTGCACGGGTCGCGCCAAGTAATAAAGTGATAAGTAAAGTATCGTTCCCACGAGGATTTGGTTCCAAAACCCGGTCAAACAATGATTGTCACACTCTTGCCCAATTTGAGTGATTCAAATATAGAGATTGAAAATTAACTAAGAAAATAAACATATATTAAATGAAAATAAAATTATAAACAAGTGATTCTCCAACTTCAAGTATAAAATGGGTCCTAAGATTATGTATCCCCCTTGTACTTCATAAAACTCAATTAACCTCCTCTCAAAGACATTCTCAATGAAACCATGTGCTGATCTAGGATTCACAAAGGACTTGTAAAAGCTCTCTCAAGTCAAGAACAAGTGTTTAATCTTATTAATTGAACAATCTCTTGCTACAATTTAATTAAATCCAATTTTAAAGCTCCAATCCTATTGTGACTATGCAAGGCTAGCAAGTATATCTCTATCTTACCAACAAAACCATCCATTTGTCATGCAAACTTCAGGTTCTTGCACTATTTTACCCAAGTTCTACACTCAATCTAGCCCTCTCAAGCATCAATCAAGTGAACCTAACATCTAATCGGTGATCAGTCACTTAGAAGCATTAGGCATAGAGTAAAATAAACACATAGATATCATTAATCACAAATTAAGAGGAGGAATCAAGAGTTAATCTATACAAGGGTTCAACATAACCTTAGAATAAAAGTATTTAGCTACTCATGTTCAACAACTCTATGAGAGCATACATATATACAATCAGAAACAGAGAACAAGAGAAGAGAATGAAGATGGAGAAATTAGCCAAGAGAGGAAGCCCAAATCTCTTCAAAACTCCAAGTCCTAACTCAATTCCCACCAAGCTCCAAGCCCTAGCAGAGCAAAACACTCCCAAAATGTCCCCAAAGTCAAAGAATATCGAATGAGATCGAAACCCTAGCTTTTATATCACTTAAATCTGTCAAAAACGCGCAACAGCGCAGTCTGCTCGCCGTGAGCTTGCCGCGGCGAAGCCACGGCGAGCTGCAAGTTTTGCTGCCAATTTTGGGGTTTTGGCTCGCTGTGGGCTCGCCGCGGCTAGGTCACGGCGATCCGGGACCTGTCTGTAATTTTGAAATTTCGGAGACCTGTCTGTAATTTGGGAATTTCAAGGTCCTTTTCTGTAATTTTTACAATTCGTCCAGAAACTTGTATTTTCCCTTTTTTCTTGAAATTTCAGCTTCTAGCCCCAGTTTTTCCCCTTTTCAAGTGTTCTTCTTAATCCGGGATCCCTTAGTTATTGTATTAAAATATTCCTACAATATTTACATAAAACAACATAAGAAATTCACTAGAAATGTGATCAAAATCTATACTAATAAACACTTATGTGCAACCAAAAATCAAATGAGCGTTTTTCTATCTTGAGTATCCAAAAATCATAAATGATTGAATAAAACCTAAAGGGAAATGTGCTGAAAATACATGAATTCCAAGAGTTATCAGGTTACCCTAAGCTTCCCTTATGCATCTGTCGTTTCTTGCCGCTGATCCTCGTCATCCTCACCATCAGCCACCATTAGAGAACGCGGAGGAAAAACAGAGAGAGATTGAGAGTGGAGGGAGAGAGCTTTCAAGGAGAGAGAAGATGAAAACGAAGAATAAAGAGAGAGAAAGAAATATAAAAGCACTACCACAGAAAACACCTATACCGGCGCTTTTTTGACCCCTATAGCGGCGCTTTTGAAGTGCCGCTATAGCTAGCGCCGCAATAGGTCACGAGACCTATACCGGCGCTTACAAAGCGCCGGTATAGGCCTCTCTATAGCGGCGCTTTATTACCCAAAAGCGCCGGTATAGGTATCTTTTAATTAGTTTTTTATTGAAACTGAAAAGGCCTATACCGGCGCTTTTTAAAAAAGCGCCGGTATAGGCTGATTTATACCGGCGCTTTTTGTAAAAAGCGCCGGTATAGGTTATATTTTTTTAAAATATACAATTTGTTTTTTAATTCACACCCACCTGCATCATTGCCAAAATTCCAGCAATTCTATACAATTCCAGGCAGTCCAAATACACCAGTAACTCAAACAGAGAAGAATATGTACAATAAGACCAAAAGTTATATTGTTCAGTTAGGAAAATAAACGTGCATACTACTAGTCAAAGCTGTCCAATTTGAGAGAACAGAGGGTGTACATAACTACACCATTCTTCAATTAGCGCTTCCATCTTCTCCCTTGACAACATGAAGCAACGTGTGTCTGGGTAATACTGCGTATAGAAATTTAAATGACAATTAAATTTACTTGAAATTTAACAAGTACAAACACTTAGATTAGGAAAAATATAAAACTTACTGTCAATGGGATGTTATCTCGATCACGTGATACGATATCCCTCATATAATACATGACATAGTATCCACAGTCGTTGTCATTGGGTTGATGTGGGCACTGTAACAAAAAATACAGAATAGCATATAAGAGCAGTTACGTTCTGGTTTAAGTAATGTACGATTGTTTGAAAAATTGAATAACTTGTAAAACCTGAACTTTGAGCCACGGATAAGCATCTTTCTGGTCAAGGGCTTTGGAATAATTGTACCCATTAGCTGCCCGATAACTAGTCAATGCTCTGGAAACAAAACATATTAAATTAATTTTAGTTGCTTGGGTCGGTCATATAAAATGACAGATAATACAACACATTCAAATAATGTTGACATTCACTTACCCATTGAAGAGACGCATCAAATCCGGGCGATTATCTGCTTCAGCAGATTCCACAGGATCCAAATAGTAAATAAGTGGATCCGGCTGTACTGTCGGATTGATGACAAGCAAAACCCAATGTAGCCTAAGACGTTTTATAACGTTATGTCAGTATATATATCAATGATGATTGGAGCTAAGAATACGATGAAAGCTATCATGCCTATACACTTACCTTGTATTAATTGGAGCTAAGAATAAAGTTCTGCCTGTTGCCTTTAAAGTGAAACGCCTCTTAATCTCTTTGAACTGATCATCACGTTTCACACCCTCAATTTGCGCTATTAAATAAGGGTTTATGAATTCGAATGAGACGTTGTCCTCGGAGACTATGACTTCTTCATGCAGGTGCCTTCAAAGAAACCATACAAACATCCAATTAGTGTAGAACTTATGACATTGAATGAAACCACAATGGAAGCACATATATACCTTATCCATAAATTGACGACCGTAGCACTGACCCATCTTTCGTCAAGCACCTCCATGACCTGATCCCTAGAAAGAAGCTCATTGAAATTTGACTCGCCAAATATAAGCCTGTTGAATGGGATTATGACAGTAGCATCGCGAGGTACGGTAGCTGCAAATGCTCGCAATCGAGCACGATTTGGCGTTTCAACACTTATATCTTGGATAACAGGAGCAGGCACGTGAACTTTCTTCTTGCCCTTTGCTTTTGTTGCCTATAAACCATATAAATAGAAAGTTTCAAAAATTCTTCCAATAAGAAGAGTGTTAGTTTAAATTAATTAGAAACTAACCACCTGTGACACTGGACCAACTCGTGAACTCTTTTTCTTCAATTGAGCAGCTGGGCCACCGGTACCTTTTACACTAGCCACTTGTGCTTTCTTTCCCAGAGACTCTGTACCCTGTAAAAACTTATAAATTGTAAAAGAGCGTTATTCCAAAACAAAGAATGCTAGTCTGAACGTTATTAGTAAATACCACCTGTGGTATTGGCTCAATCAAACTGATGGGCCAAGCAACATATGCACCAGCTACATCTCCGACCTTAGTCATCGCATCAGGAGTAGGGAATGGTAACGGTGCATCCCCGTTCAGGGAGAATTCAATCATAACCCTCAATGTATTTTCAGGCAACGGAGAATTGTGCAGGATCCTGTTTGAAGTGTTGAAGACCGTACCGATTGCAACTACTTCACTGAAAGATTGATCCTTGTACAGGTTGCACCTTGATTCGCCCTACAAAAGAGTTAACGTAAGCTCCCAATCGATAATATAACAGTGTCACTACAAGTTTATAAGTACAAAAGACAGGAATTACCTGAGGAATTTGAGCCCTAGGCATCGTACAGCTATCCCTGATGCTTGGACTCTGACACCAAGGAACGTTACCTTGTTGCATGAAGTTCGACATTTGTGATCCAACATTGTTACGCTGGAAAAATTCGTACATCATATCTTGCCGTCTTTGCATTTCCTCATTCCTTCTTTGCATCTCAAGCACAGTCTCCCTCAGAGTATTGACTTCATCTTTCAACACAGAAACTTCGCTTTGTGTTACCCGCTGTTGGCGGCCAAAGTAAGCTGAAGGCGTGACCCCTATACCAATGCCCCGAACACGGCCTGAATACTCAGGACGTTCAAGTGCTCTACTGAGGATATCGCCTTGGCCAAATATGTTGACCTCCTCAGGCGATTCTTGTGATAACATTTCCTATAACAAGAAGGAAGGATTATTAGTTATTAAGTTATGAAATTCACTAATAAAAAAATTACAAAGTCCAAGAGAATGACTTACACAGCGTTCACGGATTCTTCTAACCTCTTCGTGAACGATGGTTCCATCGCTTTTGGAGTGTCCTTTGATCCAGACCCTAAACCGTGGAGGGTGACCTTTTAAGCCCTCTTCCTGAATCTGTCATGGTAAAACAGGTGAACTTATAAATTAATTACATAAACATTAATTCACACTTTTAGAAGCAAAAGGGCGTTGCTAACATACCATCTCGTACTCCAATTCTGGAAATGTTTTCCGGCCGCCTAAATAGGGATACGGACAGCTTTTAGCCGCCTGGCTATTTTTTTCGCTTCTTTCCCGAAACTCCTCTGATAAGCGTGATTGCACAAATTCATCCCAATCTGCTTGGGTTATGACCCCTTCATATGTAGATGGGGGTGTTGGAACTACCTCCCCGTTTTCATCTCTCAGATATAATGTCAACAAATCTGAACGGAAGTTTCTGTGTATTTTTGACGCTTTCTTCATGACATAGTCCTTGTGAGTCTCATCGATATGAAACACAGTCTGTAGCAATAGAAATCATATTAAATTTGTTAGTTACAATGTTATCTATCATGACAAAATTAAACTTAATTGTAAAAAAAATAGCTTACCTGAACCTCTGACCAAATCTCATTACGTATTTTCTTGTTTACTTTTCTCCAATCTGCAACTGTAATAGGAACTTTATTACGAACAGTGCATCCAACGAAACCGGTAAGGGCCTTCGCACTCTTTCCAACTAGTTGGCCATTGTCGTTCCATACAAGGGCTGCCTTTTTTCCCTTAGCTCTAAGTTTGAGGAGATCACGCATAATGGTCTTGCCACGACGAACTTGGTCCTCAACATGTGCTCTACCCTCATCAATAACTTGCTGGGCACTCTGTGGTGCTTCCTCCTCCTCAGGTACGTTTGGATCCATTGTCTTGTAAAATAATTAAACAATATACGATTTTAGTGCATGCATATGCATATAATGAAATAATTCGTAGTAAAAAAAATAAGAAAATACATACAAACTTAAATCATTATGATGGCATTCGACTCCTTTTTCTCATTGTTATATTATCCAAAATTGTTGGCTTCCTCTTTTTTGTGGGATTTAGGGTTGTGTTGACCCAAATGCCTTCTTCATGGTCACCCCTTACATAAACAGGCTCATCTTCGTCATCATATCCGTCTGCATCAAAGTCTTCTGCCAGTAATGTATCAAAGGAAGGATCATCTTCAGTCATATTCATATCTTCATCATTGCTTCCATCATCAACTTGTTCGGCATAATTTTTGTTCGACTGAATGACAACTGACCAATTCTTCTTAGAAGGATCTGCAATGTAAAAAACTTGTGCCGCTTGAGACGGTAGAATGTAAGGATCATCCTTATATCCAACTTTAGAAAGGTCAACCGATATAAACCCAAATTCATCTAACTGTCGTCCACTATTGTTGTTAACCCACTGACAGCGGAACACAGGAACTCTGAACATGGTGTAATCTAACTCCCAGATGCAATCAATCACACCAAAGTATGACATCTGTGCATAGACGGGATTTGTATCCCTTGCACTGGATATATGCCATGCCTCGGCAACAACTGTGACTCCACTATTCTGCATTGTGCTTTTCTCATCCTGACCTTTTGTATAGAATGTGTAACCATTGATTGCATAGGCAGTGTAAGCAAATGCGTGCAAACCCGGTCCTTTCGATAGCCAGAACAATCTTTCACCAACCGATCCGGCATTAAGGTCATGCTGCTGACAAATACGCTTTGTGAACCATCTAATGAAATGTTTGTTGTGCTCCTTCGTAATCAAATTCTCATTTCTATCACCGTGAATTTCCCGAAGAAGTTTTTTGTGTTCTTCAACAAATGGCTCAACCTCAGGAGTATTATGAAGAATATACAAGTGCGCCAGCTCCCTTTCAACATTCGAAATGCGTATTAAGTTGAACCCACTCATTCCTTTCCCCGTTAATCTCCCGTCGTGACGAGACTTGGGTAAACCAATAGGTTCAATATTTGATAGGTAATCTGCACACAAATCACTCGCTTCTTCGACGATGTATCGTTCAGCAATACACCCCTCTGGTCGATATCTATTTTTAACATACCCCTTTAAAACTTTCATGAACCGTTCAATTGGGTACATCCATCTCAAATAGACTGGGCCGCACAGTTGAACCTCTTTGACCAAGTGTACTGTAAGATGAACCATGATGTCAAAGAATGAAGGGGGGAAATACATTTCAAGTTCGCACAGGATACAAACGATCTGTCTCTGCAAATCCTGCAACTTTGTTGTATCAACCACTTTACTACAAATGAGCTTGAAGAACATACAAAGTCTGGTGATCGTGCTACGCAATTTCTTAGGTAAAATGTTGCGTATGCCGACCGGTAAGAAATGTTGCATCAGGACGTGACAGTCATGAGATTTCAGGTTCTTCAATTTCAACTCTTTCATGGACACAAGGTTCTTTACATTTGAGGAGTAGCCTTCTGGAACTTTGATTCCATTCAGAAACTCACAAAATGATCTTTTCTCTTTCTTCGAAAGGGTGTAAGCTGCCGGAGGTAAATAAGTGCGGTATCCTCTCTCGACAGGTGCTAACTCTTGTCTTATTCCCAACTTGACCATATCTAACCTCGAATTGACACCATCCTTACTTTTCCCATGCATATTCAGCAACGTGCCAATTAGGTTATCACAGATGTTTTTTTCAATATGCATCACATCAAGAAAATGCCTAACATATAAGGACTTCCAATACGGGAGTTCAAAGAATATGGATCTCTTCTTCCAACCACTTGTCAACACATTTTTTGCGAAAGGCTTACCAAAATCATTCTCCAACGCCTTCACCTTTTCAAAAACGTTATCCCCGCTCAATGTCCTTGGTGGCCTACCTTCTTCTGAGTTCCCGTTAAACGCCTTTTTCCACCTACGCCAACGATGTTGTAACGGCAAGAACCTCCGATGTCCCATGTACACATTTTTCTTACAATGATCCAGTCGCATCGAATGGGTATCATCTTCACATACAGGGCACGCACCATATCCTTTGATGCTATATCCGGACAAATTACCGTATGCTGGGAAATCATTTATCGTGCCAAACAACATGGCTCTCAAATTAAAACTTTCTTCCTTACAGCCATCAAAAACTGTCTCACCCGAATTCCACATATACTTCAGGTCTTCAATCAATGGATCCAAGTAGACGTCTATATCGTTGCCGGGTTGTCTAGGCCCGGAAATAAGCATAGAAAGCATCATAAATTTGCGTTTCATGATTAAATTTGGGGGGAGGTTGTATATCATCAAAATCACGGGCCATGTGCTATGAGTACTACTCTGAACTCCATGCGGATTGATTCCATCGGTTGCCAATGCAAGCCGTAGGTTTCTTGGTTCTTCACCGAACTCAGGGTACTCATAATTAATTTTTTTCCATTGGGGGCCATCTGCGGGGTGCCTAAGTTTGGTGTCTTTAATCCTTTCATCGGCATGCCAAGTCAAAAGTTTTGCAACATCCGCATTATTGAACATGCGCCTGAATCTCGGAATGATCGGAAAGTACCACAAGACTTTAGAAGGACTCTTACCTTTCTTTCCATACCGAGATGTGTTGCATTTCGGACACTCCTCCAACAATGCATACTGATTTCGGAATAAAATACAGTCATTGGGACATGCATGTATTTTCTCATATTTCATACCGGTCGAGCGGAGAATTTGCTTTGCCTCGTATGTTTTTGACGGGAGTACATTCCCTTCTGGAAGTATATCTCGCAGAGCGGAAAGCAGTGCGGTGAAACTTGCATCACTCCAACCGTATCGCGCTTTCAGGTTATACAATTTAAGCACCACACTCAATCTTGTGTATTTGCTGCATCCCACATACAACGGCGTCTCTGCATCACTCTTCAGAGTCTGAAATACTTCAGGATCCTCCTCAGCCACCACGTTCAACATTTCTTCAAGGTCATCGCTCTCATCACACATGTCTGTGTCAACTACATTTGAAGCGCTACTAACATCAGGTACCCAGTCTCCGCCAGAATACTCATACGTCTCACCATGCTTTGTCCAAGGTGTATAAGACGGATCGATTCCATGACAAATTAAATGACCCAACAGGTCAAGAGGGCGAAGACGCTTTCCATATAAGCAAGACATACAAGGGCACACAATTCTGTTAGCATTCTCTGCATGCTCAGCAGCAAATTCAATGAACTCTTTTGCTCCATCTATATATTCCCTTGAACGTCGATCACAAGACATCCATTTCCGATCCAACATTATAACCTACTAAAGGAAAACATCGGTAAGATGTATATGACCTACTCATTAGGTAGCCACCTTACGATGTTACCTTATTTTCTAAACAAAAAATCGGCAGCATAACAGCTAAAAAATGAACATTCCCAGGCTCAAGGCCCTCTCTTTTTTACATAGAAATGGATTGCCAACTATATAAACAACATCAACTCAATATATCTCCACAGCCCACCCCAACAGAATTCACAGAGCATATATAAAGTATTAATAGTTCCACAAAACAAAATTTTCATACAAGTAAAATAAAATACCATACAGTTTTGTCTAATAACCCAACATAAAATGTTTGTACCTGAACAACTTCTTTTACTTCTTAAGGTCCCTACAACATAAATAAATTCATTAATTGAATAAATGAACCACTTATATACAAATGGTCAATATATTTTTACCAACATGTAATCAAGACTAAGTTATAATATATTGTCGCAAGTAGAATCTCTTCAGTGATTTTTTTAAAGATCATAATTCTTGGTATGGTTATCTATCAAAATTTAAAAATTTTGAGTTTTTTAAGTAGCATTTTCCTCCAAACTATTGTAAAAAATCGTACTTCAGTTTTTTCCTATCTACTTGATTACATGTAGATAATAAAGGAGACTTTCCCCCTACTAGAATCTATAAAATGAACAATGTGACATCAATAAAATTTTGATGTCATGCCACGGTAAATAGGATTATGCTTGTAAAAAAAAAGTTAATCTCTTATGGTTAGCCAACATTATCTTCTCCTCAGGATATATATATATATTTAAGGGATAATTCTCAATCTATCAACTATCCGTACAAATTTTTTTTTTGGACTAAATATTCGTACAATTACAAATCCTCTATTTCTATCGACACTATGGTCATATTAATAGCACAGTTGATCCCCAGACATTGAGCAATTTACACATATAATTCAGACCTTAACTTCTTATACCCAACTGAATATGAGACCACAAAATCATCCCTTATAAGCTCGAAAATCCACTTTAATTTTACTCAATTTTGCTTTTTAATCACTAATTAAATTAGCGCAGGTCGAAGTCCAAATAAGCAGCCACTGAACAGGAAACCCCAACTAAGCACATAGAAACATAAACTTAATACTCACATTCAGAGCATAGTCAACATTGCAGCTTCAACATTAAACTATATCATACTCTCAAACAAGCTTATACACCATGTTACTCCGATTTAAGCCCAAAATCAAAGTTCAAAAGGGATCAGTGACCCTCTAACAACAGAAATCCGAAAATCAGAGTATAAGCACTAGCTAATCACTGATTTCAAGCTTAAATCATTGATTAATCTACCCTTACATGTTTTAATCCGTGAAACACCCCATGAAGATCAAATCCATTCAAACACATTTCTCAGGAACGGCAATAATGGGACAGAACCAGAGTGGGAATGAAAAGAGGAGGTTCAATGGAGTTGGAAACACTACCTGCACGAATGGTGGCCGTCCTCCATCGCCGGCGAGGAAGCCAAAATTTCCGGTGAGACCTTCCCTCTCTCTCACGATCTCTCTCTCTCTCTCGGAGGAAGAAGAAACTTATGAGGATTGGCGAGGCGGTCGAGGTCGGGCACGGTGGGAAGAGATGAAGGGGACGAGGGAGGATGGGGCGGCGGCTTTGAATGGGCGTGGCTGTGGGCGCGACTTAACGGTGGAGAGGGAGTTTGAGCGTGGTGGAGAGGGTGGAGAGGGAGTTTGAGCGTGGTGGAGAATTTCCCTGGGCGAAAAAATAAAAAATAAAAAAGGAAGGGGGAGTAAGTACGCCGGCCCTGGACGAAAAAATGGAGGGAGAATTCCCTCCATTTTTTCGCCTATACCGGCGCTTATTACAAAAAGCGCCGGTATAGGCCACACCTATACCGGCGCTTATACCTAAAGCGCCGGTATAGGTGTTTTAAAAATAAAAAAAATTAAAATGAATCACAACCCTATACCGGCGCTTTGACAGTAAGCGCCGGTATAGGGTATATAAATAAAAAAATATAAAAAAAAAAGACGATTTAAAGCCTATACCGGCGCTTGAACATAAAGCGCCGGTATAGGTGTTCTAAAAATAAATAAAAAATAATATGACTCACAACCCTATACCGGCGCTTTGACAGTAAGCGCTGGTATATGGTATTTAAATAAAAAAAATATAAAAAAAAAGGATTATTGAAAGCCTATACCGGCGCTTTTCCTAAAAAGCGCCGGTATAGGCTTCCTCTGTTCCGGCGCTTTTCTTGGAAAGCGCCGGTATAGGGTCCTTGATTATCAATACCGGCGCTTTTTACTATAAGCGCCGGTATTGTTGCGTCGCGATAGAATTATTTTGTAGTAGTGAAGGAAAAGAGATATTTTTAAATGGTAATTTACCATTTTACCCCTTCTTCTTTAATTGTAGATATTTTCAACTAGGGGAAGATATTATCATTCTCATTTCCACTTTCCCATTATACCCTTTTTTAAAAATTTTATTTACAATTTCCTTTCAATTAAATCTGAATTACCCCCAAAATAATTTCTCTAGATATATTTTAATTCCCAAATTTATTTATAAGACTTTTTAAATATAAAATAGTACCCCAATATTCTAAATATTTCCTTATTAATTCTTTTTGAAGTTTTGGGGTGTTACAGTATATTCCTACCACTAATAATAGTGGGGTAACTCTACTTGTAGGGTTTCTGGTTATAACTATTGGGTTATAACAAATATGTCTGGTAAAGAGATAGTGAACCACCTAGCCATGGAGTACTCCATAAATAAACTGAAGAATTAAAATTAAAAGTTTATCGTAAACTTGTAACAATTAGATTTAATAATCCAATGAAATCAATTAAATGTCAATTCAAATATGATTTTCTTTTCTTTTTTGTTTTTGCCAACAGATACGAACTATTGTATTAATCAGAAAAAAGTCAAACAATTATTACAACCCATACTAACTAATAAACATGGTTCAAATCTACTTACTTATATATATATAGATATCCCAAAAAACCTGTGCCACCCGACTGGGCATTATCCTGGATCAAAAACTACCCTTCCTGCATCGATCATTAGCAAATCCATCAGTTGCCGCGGTGGTCTCATTGTCCAGTCTCCTGGGCATGAACCTCGAAATGAAGCTTTGGCAACCCAGTCAGCTACCAAATTTGCTTCTCTCGGAACCCAATTGAAGCTTAGGTTCCTTCCACTATTCCTTTTTACAAGGATATTTTCCAGCAAAATCTCAGTTCTCCAGCAAGGGGATTTAAATCCCTCATTCAGAATTTGATAAGAGTTAAGTTGTCTGATTCAAACAAAACATCCTCCAAAAGATTAGTCACGTGCGAACAAATATTGTCATGACAGCTAAATGGACAGAACTTCTCAGCAAAACAGTCCAAATTCACATGCAACCACGAAGTAGTCACCTACTCAATCTTGATCTTGAACCCAAAGTTCTAGTTATTTAAGATTTATCTCTTAGAATCTAAAACATAACAGCAAAAGACAAATCATTCAATCACCCCCAATAAAGGGTTGGAGTTACATACCTAAACAACAAATATTTAACTTATTAAGCTTTGATTTCTCACATCCACACAAAGTTGCAATACAATTTAACTCCATAAATTAGCTTCTACCACTTCCTAATCATTTAATCGACCTATTAGTCTTAATTTAAAATTTTTAGCAGACCCCACACAGCGTTTGGAAACTCTCAAACAGCCATTCAAATTTCAACTTCTAGCTTTAACAATTTAGTTCATCAAGATAGCCAAATGTAAATCAAGAACCTTAACCCATTTGCCACTATTATTCATCTATGTTATACCATATTCTGATTCTCTCTCACTATATATATATATATATATTTATATATAAACCAGTCAACAACAAATCATTTTAATCATCAAAATGAAACTAATCTCAAATCAGATCCATATAGCCGCACAAACACAAATCATTTTCTTGTCTCAAAATTAGTTTACACCTTTCTTGAAATACTTTCGTACATTCAAGGCTTCAAATCAAATAAATACAAGGACTGAAACAAAGCGCATAGGGGTTTAATTCGAAATCCCTTCACAGAACAAAAATCAAACATGCAAAGCCATAAATCAAATCTACCAAACTCTACTATACTTCTAAATAAATCCAAACACTGATTCACGTCGCTTAAAATCGAACTCTGGCAGATTATTCATCGGTGAACAGTACCTGAAATCAGAACTATCAAAACTCTCAAATCGGGAATGGGAGATAGAGGGTATTAGATAAGGAATGAGAGGGTCAAAACACGTTCTTCCCCTTCCTTTAAGGACATAATATATTTCTCCATTGAGGGCAAAGTTGTCCTTTTATTTTGAAAATAAATTCCTAAAATTATTTCTTATATCAAACTAGATATTTTCTTCCACATAAACTTCTTTAAGTGTCAAAATAATTTCTCTGAAATTATTAAATTAAAATTAAACTTTTAACTTTTTTTCTTCAATTTATGAAGAAAATAAGTTTTAAAATCCTCATACTATACAAATTTATTTATGAGACTTTTTAATTCCCAACTAACATCTCAAGACTTTCAATTACTCTTTATTTATTCATTTTTAAATTTTGAGGTGTTACAAATCCCACATAAAAACTTTAATTTTAAAATAAATGTTCTATAACCATCGCATTTCAACGTCGTATGACTTCCCGATTTCTTTTACTTGTACAACAAAATGGCATATTCTTATATGAATTGTATAAAAGTCATGATTTACATAAATTTTTTATTTCCACATTTTGTACTCAAATGGCATAGATAAAATTGATAAATTTAAGGGACAATTGTACATAGGTCCCAAGTAAGAGAATTAATTTCAGAAAGGTCCCAAAGAGTTGTTAATGACAACTATTAACAACTGCAATAGCCTTTATAAACAAGTGAAGGAGTTGTCAATGGACCTGTCTGAAATTAACTCTCTTACTTGAGACCTATTTACAATTCTCCCTAAATTTAATGTGTCAATTACTTAATGTTTTAAAAGCCGGACCGTATGTTAAGCCGGAAATGTCAGTGGGTTATGGTTCAAACGGTCTGTTCGGTTGGGCCGTTCGGTCGAGCCGGTGACTTAATAATTAAATAAAACCATATATTAAAATAATATGTACATTCATATAAAAAATACTAGTAATATATACACACACATATATAAACATACAAGTTAATTGAAAATGAACTAATTTTTATTTTTTTCAATTGGAATGTAAATAACTAGTTTGTGACGATAGGGAACTTTTTTTTTTTAAATTCTTATTTATTATTTTAAAAAAAGATTGGTTCAAATAAAAGAATCACGTGATGACTAGCAAGCCTAGGAACTGACACACATACTGACTCTACACGCTTCTGTACTCTTTTATCCAATGGATTCCGATTTTCACTGTTACTACATTTTAATGTTATATCCTGGGGTAATTAGCAATTACATGCTTCACATTTCACAGTACTTCCTTCTGGGCTCCGCTACCGCTCTCATCTACTTCTTTGTTTTACAGTCCGGCGACTACCTTTCATTAAAAAATCAAAACACAACTCCAACTGTTTTATGTGGATCTAAGGTTTGACGATTACCATCTTCCTAATATTATAATCGTTGGGTTGTTTCTGTTTATAGTTAATTGTTTTTTATTTTTTTCTGACCAATCTCTACCACTCCTCCTCCTCCTCCTTCTCACTGATCGTTTTTGGGTTTTTAGGCTGTCTATTTTTCAGATATCCGGAACGGGTTCCGGCCTAAAAGCGGTTTCCGGTCTAAAAACGGCCGGATAACGGTTTAAAACGGCCAAACTCCCAAAACGGCTTTCTCCCATAAACCAAGCTGTCTTTGAGTCCGGCCGACGGTCCATCCGGCCGGACCGTCCGGCTCGGCTCGGGTCTCTCAACACTGGTCAAACTTAACCCAAAATAAAGGTAAAAAAAAAAAAATTAACCCAACATCATCCGAAAGGACTGTCTTCTTTTAATATATTCAACATTTTAACATCCACAGGTATTAAGTTTTAGGAATTAGTAATATAGGTGTAATTTTTTTTGGGTGATATATAGTTTATGTTATAGCATGTGCAATATACATCTTATTTTGTAAACATCATCACTTGTTTTGTTTTCTTTTTATTAACAACTATTTTTCGTTTTTTTTTTCATGTTTCCAGGTTTTATACCCAAGGATATAGGCAATCTCGTTAAACTTGAAATCTTAGTTTTGGGATCAAACAATTTGAGTGGATCTATTCCTTTCAATATATTCAACATTGACAACGTTGAACCTTAACTTTAATTCCCTCTTTGGCCACATCCCATCATATTTAGGAATTGGCCTTCCTAACTTGAAAACATTATGGCTGGATAGAAATGAACTAACTAGACAAATTCCAAGCAGCATATCAAATGCTCCTAAGCTCATCAGGTTCAATTTGCATTTGAATAAATTTAGCGAAGCTATACCCAATGAAATTGGAAATTTAACAAACTTGATCGACATGGCTTTGGATGAGAATGATTTAACTAGGCTGATTTCGGAGACATTTAGCAAATTACACAGCCTTCAATGTTTAAGTTTCAGCAACAACAGATTGCAAGGATCCATTATAAATTCACTTTGCCAACTCAAAAGTTTAAGTGAGTTGCATCTTGCCAACAACAAATTTTCTGGAGTGCTTCCAAAATGTCTCGGGAATACTTCTTTGCGAATAATGAACTTTAGCTCTAACAAATTGATTTCTCATATATCTTCTTCTCTTTGGAGTCTTAAAGATATTTTGTTTCTCGATATATCCTACAATGCACTGAGTGGAGAAATTTCACCAGAGGTATCAAACTTGAGGGCAATTACATTATTGAACTTGTCCAGAAATCAAATTTCAAGAAGCATCCCTACAACCATGGGTGGCCTACAAACTTTGGTGACCCTATCTTTGGCTTACAACAAATTACAAGGGTTTATTTCTAAATCACTTAGTGGCATGATAAGCATGGAGTCCATGGATTTTTCGCATGATTATTTATCTGGTGTGATTCCAAAGTCCTTAGAGTCATTACTCTATCTCAAATACATTAATATTTCCTACAATTTATTGCATGGAGAAATTCCAAATGGAGGCCCTTTTCAAAATTTTACTGTTGAGTCTTTTATGATGAATGAAGATCTTTGTAGCAAACCCCAACTACAAGTCCAATCATAAAGGAAAGGAAACAAGCACATATCAAAAGAAGTTATGCTGATTATGGAATGCTCATTGCCTATCATGGTTGTCATTTTGGTTGTTTTAACCATTATCCTTTTAAAGCATAAGAGAGATTCAGGTAATTATTCAATTAAGAGGGATTCAACAAATTTGGATGCATCAATAAGGATATCCCATTATTAGCTTCTACAAGGAACAAATGGATTTGATGAGAGCAATCTTCTTGGCTTTGGAAGTTCTGGATCAGTATACAAAGCAATTTTTTCAAATGAAAAGATAGTTGCTGTCAAAGTATTTAACTTTGACATGGAAAAAGCATTGAGAAATTTTGATACTGAATGTGTAGCCATGTGCAATTTACGCCATTACAATCTTATTAAGATCATTAGTAGTTGCTCAAATGATTGTTTCAAATCTCTAAGAATGGAATTCATGGCAAATGGGAGTCCTGAATGCTTGTACTCAAAAAATTATTATTTAGATGTCTTGCAAAGGTTGAACATAATGATTGACATGGCAGCTACTTTGAAGTATCTTCATCATGGTTCTTCTACACTAGTTACTCACTATGGTGTGAAACCAAGCAATGTTTTCTTGGATGAAGTTGTGACAACTCATCTTAGTGTTTTTGGTATTGCTAAATTGATTGATCAAAGACAATTGGAAATTTACACCAAAACTTTGGCTACAATTGGCTATATGGCACTAGGTCATTAATGGCTCAATAACAATATTTTGGATTTATTTCTATATTCTATTTATTTGTTATGCTTTATAAAATATAATTTTATAACATTCAATTTCTAGCAAATATTTAACATCTTCATGAGTAAATACTTGAATTGATGATGCATAAGAAAAGCTTAACCACAAACCTTAATTATGTTATTGATATCATGACTTCGATACTAATCATCTACTATGACATAGAATTCGAATTGGAAGGAGTTATTTCTGCCAAAGGATATATGTATAGTAATGGGATTTTGCTAATGGAAATCCACACCATATTCCATCATAAAAATTATAGATGTCAATTTGCTGAACAGAGAAAATCAAAATGCTGATAATATATTGCCTTATATATCATCACTTTTTGAGTTAGCAATAAATTGTTGCATTGACTTACCAGAGGCATGACTTACTATGTCTGATATTGTAGTATCATTGAAAAAAATCAAGGCTTCATTTATGGAAAGTGTGGGACACACCACCAGTTGAATAATTGTAAAATAATATTTTAGCTACAATTTGTCCAACCTTTTGTTTTGTATTTTTTTTATAACAAGTAGTCTTGTAAATTTGAGTGATTAGGTATATGTTGTAATATTATATAAGGTATTTGAAATTGGGTAAAGGGTAAAAAATGAGTATATTTCTACACATTTATTGTTCCTAACTAATTTAACTTAATTTTTAGAAAGTTGTAATTCGGTTAAACTGACCTTATATATAGGGACTTTCTACCCCTAACATAGAATAGCCTAAAATTTGAATTTGATTTGGTAAGGGTAAAAAATGACGCTGTACTTATATTTAAGGTGTATTTGGTACCTTGTACATTTTTTGGCTCAAAATTGTCCATCAACTTTCAAATTCGCGCCAATAATGACTCCTTCGTTAACGGACGTGTCAGTTGATGGACACTTTTGAGCCAAAAAAAGTACAAGGTGCCAGATGTATCTTGGACATAAATATATGGTCATTATCAACCCTTTATTCTTTGAAATTTGAAGTTTTACAAGTCAATTGTATTGGATTTCGAATTATTCATGTTTAATTTTTCTTCTTCACATTTTGGTTTGAAATGATAAGAAATCCACTCTTTTTTCTATGTCATTACTATTGGTTTTGGTTCCTATAATTTTGAAATTGTACTTTTTTTGTCGGTATAGTTTCATATGGATTTGGTTCATATACATATGCTTTTAAATTTTTTATTTAAATCTTGGATTAAGTTGCCAATTTGTCCCAAGTGTTTTTCTGATTCAAAATTGTTTTGGAATTTTCAAAACATAGCTATATAGTTGGATCCCATTATAAAATTAACGTTGAAAATTGACATTGAATGTTAATATTTTAATGGTAAATGACAAAGTTGTTGTCTTTTAATACTTCGAAGGGGACATTGCTCCAAAAAAAATCTTTTGAGGGCAATATTGTTCTTAAACGAAAACTTTTAGAACATATTTGCAGCTTAACTCTTTAATCTTTATACTTAATGATATTACCTAAAAATCAATACAAAAAGGAAGTGAATTAGAGACAACGTAACATAACATAATTTGTCGTAAAATAGATTTTCCATTACTAACTTTCGTTTTTTGTTAGTGAGTTAACAATACTTTTTTTGGACAAAGTGAGTCAACATTATTAACTCAAACTAAAACCTTATAAATTTAAAGGGATAAAATCAAGATTTAAGGTTATAGGTACTAAACCTATAATTCGATCAAATTATGAACAACCAATCATTATATTACCTAATGTAATAGCTTCTAAACACAGGCCAAACTTCTCAATAAAAGGATAGAAAAATGAAGATATTTGAATAAAGCAATTTTTCGTATACTATCTATTTATCTTATAAAAGTCTTGCAATATACTGTTCATAGAGCCAAGCCTTCATCAGCTCCTCTCACATTTTTACTGTTCATAGAGCCGATGAACAGTAACGGCTCATTTGTTGGGCTCTGTGCAGAGGTGTGTTGCTTGGGCTGCAATGAAACAAATTTCTTTATTTATTTACTTTTTTTCTATTCCTTTATTTATTTATTTTTCCATTTTAGATCCAATTCCTTTAACCATTCCCCCTCAACCCGTCGTGCCTCCTTTCTACTTCCTCACCATCGACTTTTGTCTTGGTCATCACCATCGCTCTCTCCCCTCCCAAAACCCAGACCCGTCATCTTCTTCTTCTTCTTCTTCGACTCCGATCTAGGAGGCCGGTGAGAGAGAGGGAGGACGAGGCAAAGGGCGGAGGAGCTTCGCCATTCTTCCTCCGTCGATTCAGGCAGAGAGAGAGGAAGGGATTCCCAGGGTGGTGCCGTAGCGCCGTCATCGGTGAAGGGGGAATTTACACGCAAGACTAGGTTCAGTTTCGGGTATGTCTCCTACATCCTCTCCCATCTGTGATTCTGCTCGGTTCAGGCGATTTCTAGGTTCTTATTCTTTTTTTTTTTTGGTTTTTTGTTCGACCTGTTGGACTTGCATCTTCAATTCGATATCTGTTCTTTTGTTCGTTGAGTTTGTGTGTGTTGTAATGAGTTTTCTTTCTTCCTTGCTGCCAGTGTAGTTTTGGTTAAGCAATTTCTTCACTTTTGATTATGATTTATGTTGGTGAGTGTTGGAGTAGGAAAGAAAATTCAAAGTGATAGGTAGTTTTGGGTAAGCATTGATTGGTAAGATCACACCCCCAAAACAAGAAGGCACCGTGAGAATCAAAGCCAAAACACCCAAAATTAATCTAACTAAGAAGTGGGCTTGAGTTGAGTTGGATATCAATTTTTAGCGTCTGAATACAACACACTCGGAACAACAAAAGATTAGCAGGTATAGAGAGAAGAAAGAGGCAACCAATGATTTAAAATGGTAGAAAAAGTAGGACCCCCAAAATTCAATGAAAGCCTATCCACGGATTCATGAGTACTCGCAGTGGCAGCAAAGATCGTGTGAGACAGGGGAATGGGTGGAAAACAGAGGAAAGAAAGGGGCTGATATCAGAATGATGAGGGGTTGTGTGGGGGGTTTTAAAGAAAGGAGGCTACTTTTAGGTGAGTTTCAATCAAAGGTGACTTTCATAGATCCATAAAATTTTTACCTCTTCTTTTTTTTTAATGGAAAAGGAATGTATTACTCAAAATATGTCTAGAGTTACAGAGTCATCACTATGCTGTAGGGTCTATGGTTCTAATTAGCCCTGCAGCCTTAGTGGCTTGGGATGCAAATTACAAACATAATCAAGTAATTGCAAGGTAGGCTTGGGGTCCATGGGTTGATGGAGTTAGGTGGGAGTTAGGGGTTGTGTGGGGGGTTTTAAAGAAAGGAGGCTACTTTTAGGTGAGTTTCAATCAAAGGTGACTTTCATAGATCCATAAAATTTTTACCTCTTCTTTTTTTTTAATGGAAAAGGAATGTATTACTCAAAATATGTCTAGAGTTACAGAGTCGTCACTATGCTGTAGGGTCTATGGTTCTAATTAGCCCTGCAGCCTTAGTGGCTTGGGATGCAAATTACAAACATAATCAAGTAATTGCAAGGTAGGCATTGACTTCATTTTTATCTCTTCTTTTTTCAACCTAACTCCCACCTAACTCCATCAACCCATGGACCCCACCAAGGCCATCAATGTTGTTTGTGAGATTAATTGTGACCTCTTGAAATCGAAGTAAAAAATAACATATTGCAGAACATTCATTGCTTTGTTGGCTTGATAAAAGTGAAACCATTTATATATATAATGCAACCAACATAGTAAATGTGCGTGAATGAATCATTGTGCTTTTGAAGCAAAGTCATCTGGGACAGGGAATACCCACTTGGATTTCGTGTCATGCAGTAGCACAGTGTATGATGCTATGTTGAAGGACTGGATGAGAAATCTGGAAGTGGGTATTCCTTCTCTTCTTGATGATGGAAGTATAGTGTATGATGGTAAGCCCATTGAGTTCATTTTTACCTATAGTCCTTAAAGCTTCTACATCCAGATTGTATCATCAGTTAACTTCCCTAATGTGTTTCTGCATGAACAGGGAATTCAAGGTGGGTTCATGCCATGGAATGGGCAGGTAAAAAACAATTCGGGTCATCACCTAAAATTCCATTCAGAGTTGATGGAACTGAGGCAGGAGTGCTCAAAGGCCACGGTTCTCTCACTTTCCTTAAGGTTTGTTGAGATTTCTATGATAAAAATTACAAAATAGGATCATTTTTCAAACTATCAAAATTCTGACAGAAACCCCTTAGAAATGCACTAATGATTAATTTTCCACATTTTAAAAACCTTGGTACTGTGAAACAGGTACATGAGACAGGGCATATGGTCCCAATGGATCAACCAAAAGCTGCAACTTGGGAATTGCTAGCAATGTTGCATTTCCACGATCCTATTAAGATCATTATTCCTTCAAACAAGTTTGCACCCAATTCTACAGCTGGAGCAACAGAATTGATTGATAGATGCTATGGTGCATTCTATAGTTTATTCGTATATGATTTCCTTGACCTTCTGGAATGAAACCTGTCTTAATAATTGTGATATGAATATGATTGATTAAAAGGGGTGTGAACAGTAAATTGGAAGTGGTTTAATAATGGTTAAGCCGTTTATGGTTATTTCTACAATGACAAGGCAAAATGAATTCAGCAGTGCTGAGTTCCTTATTTCTGTCTTTGCATTTTGTTATTACATGAAGAAATCACTCTTTGAAATGTTTGAGGTGGAATAGAAGAATGTCCTTTATGTTAATGAAGATAGAATTCCTTGAAGCATGATGTTAAATGTTAGAAAAAACAAAGGCATCTTATTTAGATAGGGTTTCTTTTGATGCTTCTGCAAGATATTTTGCTCTATGTTCTATGAAAATATTATCAGTCAGTTACTGTTGCTATGACTTCTTTATCTCTCTGGCTGTGCTTTCTTAAGTTTAAGTATAAGAATCTAGCCATCTGATTTTAATACTATTGATATTGATATGCTTACTTGACCGTGCTTCCATCTTCTACATCAGTTGCATCTTAAGTTACTAATAATACACTAATTCAAGTTATTGTTGTTTATCTTATCACCATCATTGGTCATTAATAAGCTCAAGTTCACCTTTCAAGATACTGCTTACATGTTGAAGTCATAGCAATTACGTTACTGTTGTTACTTCAAAGTAAATGATAAAGCATAAGAGATCCTTAATTCTTTCATCTTAGATAGTCTTTTTTTTTTTGCATTACTTGGACTTTTTCTTTCATCTTCAATTTCATCTAAAAGATTTGAGATAATTCAATCTGATCTATGGGAAATTTTAAGGGACGTTAGGCATAACAAAAATACAATGAGGGTGATTTTGTTTTTGTCTTCCTTTTAATTTGATTAATCAATAGATTTCCTTTTTCATGGTTTCGTAGTTGGGGTGTGTATTTATTTTCCTCCTTTTTTATTGTTATAACCATTAGGTGGAGCAGTTCTCATTAAGAAGGGTGAGTATCATTATTTATTTGTTGTGGATGGCCCGATTATAGCTAATTATGTAGTACTCTTACATGATTGTTTGGCTTTATGTGTTATTCTTTCTCATGTACCACTAGACTTGCATATGTCTTAAGCATATAATGTTATTTTTGTTTTGAATCTTTGTGAGATCTCACTTTTAATGGCAAAATTATTGGAATTCTAACTACGCATATTTCAATATTAAACCCATCCCAATGATAGTTGACATGTAAACCCTCTGTCGTTGAAGTATTTTTGCAAACCAATCAACGTATCATACTGATATTCTGTAGTATGGATTAATATATTTTGATCATGTAAAGTGTTCAATTTTTTGTTGAGCTATGTGGATATCTTTTATTTGAATATTAAATTTATTGTTTTCAATTTATTACGCTGACATTCAAGCATACATGACATTTTTGTAGATATCAAGAGCTACAAGCCTATGATATTCTACTAAATGTGTGGGCGGTCCCGTACTCAAAATATGGGTGTATGACATCCCATGTTTTGAGTTATGATATGTGTTTTATGTTTGATATAAATCATGGGATCCTTTTAGTAGTGAGGTACATTTCTGTTACTAAGAGACGTGAAGTAATAATCACCAAAACCAAATCAAGTTCAAATTGCGGGTGCAGTGCAATTTAAATGAAAGAAGTCACTTAGGCCATCATGAGTATGTGATATTAATTTTAGTCCATTTTTTCCTCTTTGTTGTGGTTGAGTTTGATTGGCAAAAATATTAGGTATTTATTGTTTCGTTCTCAATGGAGAAGGTTCTATATATTTTAATAATCATTTTATTTCCTTTGTGGTTGTTTCTCTGGTGTATTTATTGTAATTGAAGGATAGGTACATTGATTGCTCACATTACAAATTTAAACAGCTGAAATTCGACGAATGTTCATACATGTAATCCAATTCATACGTTGTTATGTAGAGTTACCATGATCAATTTGTTCACTTTGCTTAATCCCAGTGTAAGTCGTGATGTGTAATCTGAGGGGTTAATTTATGAAATCCCATATTTCTTAATCCCTATGTCTGTAGTATATAATTTTTGTTATTCTTCTGTAGCATCTAATACTTTTTAGGCCTCTGCAATAGGGTGGTTACCATTTTCTCAAGTTCATGTCATGTTTTGTGGATAACTGTCTCCTTTGTTTTCATGCATAGGTAACTCAATTTTTTATCCTAACCCATTATAAAACCAAGAATCCTCCTCAATAATTCAAGGTTTCTTTCTTCCTTTGGTTGATTCCTCTGTTTGGTCATTCATCATATATATATATGTATGTTTGTAATCTCATTTTCCTTATTCCAGCAGGTTGATCACATGAAAGATGAGATATTGAGAGTTGAAGACTGCAATATGTATATGAACAGTAAAGGAAGCTTTCTTTCATGTCTATAACCATATTCAGTCTATCTGGCTTCTTGGTTGATTTTTTTATCAGCTGAAATGTGAAAGCCATTGGTTTAAATGCTCCTTATGACCAAAGCTCAGATAGTTTTTACTTAAATGAAGGAACTTTAGAGTTGTATGTTTGTATGTAAGGGAATCTTCATGTGGCTCTAAAATTTACCATTAAAAACACATCGAGTCCAGCCATATTTTGCATGGAAACTATAAAATCTATAGCATAGCCCTGGTCTACAAAGTTAAAATAGACAACCATGAATAGAAAAGAAAGATTATGTAAGGTAAATTTTTCAGTGAAAATTGGAAGACACACACACTCACACACACACACATTTATGTATAATTAACCGAATCTATCTATCCATTACAAACATGGGTAAATGATTTTTTTTCCTTCCTTTCCTTTTCGGAGAGACCATACTGCCTATTTGGGGAAGTCAAAATCAAGAAATGAGGGTCAGGGTGGTCCTGTAAGTGGTTGAATGGGGCAAACATGTGATTCTGGGAAGGGTTTTGTTGGTATTAGGCCTTATGGAAGACGTGGCTGAAAAATATTGCTTTGAATTGTGAGTGTCATCATATCACCTCACTTCTCTTATTGCATCTCTGGGAATTCAAGTGACAGAGAATAGGAGAAAGGAGTATTGTTGTAGTGAGTTAAAATAAGAAAAAGATGATAAAATAAAAGGTGAAGGTACTGTACTATTTCCCCTACTTTTTGTGTCAGATTTTTAGAAGGTTTTACTTAAAGATATCATCTTCATGTTTAGGGCAATTTTTTTGCTTCCCTTTTTACTTTTTTTTTCAGCTATATCATGTGATGCTTCATGCAGAAGAAAACGTACAGGAGAAATGAGCACTTATGATTGTACATACTACTATCTTTCAGTTCACAAAAACAAATAAATAAATAAATAAATAAATAAATGCATATTATCTCGGTGCTATAAAATATCCCCTTTATACATGGCCACCATGTTTGTGCCATTGTGAGTCACATGCAAGATGGGCCTCCAGAGCAAATAATAGGTGTAAAATCCGTATGATACACCTATGGAATTGCTTTATTAGCTTTTTACATTACAGTTCTGTGGTGCCAAGATGTAGTTGGAAGTGTACGTTTATATGTGCAAATGTTTTGTCAACTTTGTCAACTTAGTTAATATGATGAAGACAAAAAGATAATCTTTGTAAAGACCATGTTACAAATAGTATTTTTATGTAAAGTTATATATTTCAAAGGGAACTTGACTTTCTACTCATTAAAAAGATGAGTAAGGTGGGTTACACATATCTAGATTATAACCATTTCTTTATGATTGGTAGCAAATTATATATAGATGGATTAGTTTTGGTGAACTAATGTTGTATAACCCTTGGTCTGAATTCAATTATTGCTTAAGTATTGCTTAGGTAATTTTTAATTTTATTGGCTGAGTAACGTGAGACTATAGTCAAATTAATTTAATATGGGATGAAGGAATTGGATTTAGCTGATGTTAACCATGCAAACATAAGACTTAAATCAAATCAACTTCATAATTATGTTTTGTCCTATAATGATTTCCCAAACATGTAGGTCCTAGAGGAAGTAATTGCACTCATACTTAATTGTGCCCTTATATTTTTTTTATCTTTACCTAAATGACATGGTTTTCAAAGTCAATGTATTCATAAAGTCAGAAATAACATAAGTTTGGTTAACTTTATTAAAATTAACAAATAAAAAAGATTTATGTTGCAAATTAGGCAAATCAAAATAAGGCTTCAACTGTTTTAACCATTTACAATCCATGTGTTATAAGCATGTTGTGTAACGAATGTTACTTTATGTATGTAAGCATAAGCTCCCCGTGCAACGAACGGGGAAGCACATGCTCGTTTTTAAATAACAACAATAATATTTTTGTTTCTTACAATTCATGTTTGAAAAAGAAATATAAGAAAATTATCCAATATTAGTTTCAAAGAAATAGCGAGTTGATTAGACTCTCCCTTTCTATATGATTATTAAGAGATATATGATAATATTAAGGATTGAACTGTAAATTTTTCCCTAAAGTTTTTGCCCAAGCTATTTTGCCCAAAACAAAATTTGGGTCAAAATTGCCACAAAAGTGTCATATCCACAAAATCACAATCAAATCCTATTTCAATAATATTTAGTCAAATTAAGCTAAACGGTCATGCCCCCAATTCCCTAACTTCATCTATCTCACTTCCCAATGATTTTAACCAATATAAACTTTTCAATAGTACCAATATATCTAAAGAAATTATAAAAACTTCAAATTCATTTTGATTCTCTAAATTCATACAAAATCCTAATATTCACAACTTTGAACCTCTCTAACTCCCCTCTAAGTTACCATCAATAAATCATACTAAATAAAATCCCTTCCTAAGCACCACTAAAACTAATGCAGTCATCAAATCACAGAAAGTCCTCAAGATTTCAAAACGCCAACAAAACCTTAGCTTTAAATATTCAAACCTTAACCAACCCTCATATCTAGAGGTATAGACATATTCAAAACCGCCATACTCAAACCATATTGTTCCATTCAACTTCCCATCAAAGCTAGAAAAGATTTAACCACCTTAATTCCTTATCTTGTAAGACTAAAACTAATTATTTTCCAGAAAATCCTCAATTCTTTTCAACATACTCACTATACTAATATTAATTAGAAAATCCCGAACATTTGTGCACTTAACTTGGACACATTTTTCAATTCTAAATAGAACTCAATTAACCCAACTTACTTACCATTTATTTCCTATACACCTAGCATTTATATAAGATAGAGAAATTGGTCATTCAATTATACATTAATCCCCATCCTTTCTCAACATCAAGCCTTAACTAAAACTGTATCAAAAGAGCTATTATCCTAGGCCTATAATAAACCTCACAATAGCAATTTGTCTTCTTGTTCAATAATCTCGACCATCCATTAATGATATGTTTTTAACCTTCAAACATAAATTAAAATTAGATTTACAACAATCTTAGATAACCTAACAATCAAGTTCCTACACCTTCACATGTTTAAATGGTTACACCATATAGTCTGGGTATGTATTCTAGTTATACCTCAATCTTCCATAATCTCCTAGTCATTCAACATCATCTAAGCCCTAAATCCTTTAAAACAAATGCCTTGATTACCTACTTCATCGTAACATTTATCTCAGTCAAAGCTGAACCATAATTTAACATCTAAAGACATTTATTTCACCTTTAATACTAAGCTCAAAATAATTTTTTCTTACCCCAAGCAGTTCTAACTCTTCGAAACCTTTATAAATATAGGTAACATTAACTCATCTTGTATTACTCATTCATTCCTTACTAACCTCAAGACAGATTTTAAAATCAATTTCCTAATATTAATGACTCAAAATTCAAAAACAACTGACCATCAAAACATTCTACTCATTAGCACTTGAAAATCTTATTCCTAATTTTAGCTTTACAACCATCAGAAAAGTCATTCAGTTTACCTTTTATATCTTTAAAACATTGGCCTCTGAACCTAATCATTAAATAAATCAAGTACAGTTCATCAACTCACATTGTTCCAACTTTTAAAGAGGTCCTTATCGACCTTACTATCCTCCCCACTATGAGACGAAAGATATACAATATAACAATATAACAAAGAATATATAATCAATAAGACCTAAATGGTACAAGACATACTCTCCCACCCACATATGGATGGAAGTTACATCTATAAGAATTAACATACAAAATCAAAAGCTAAATAAGGAAAATGATTGGGAATGTATTGCCACAATACCACTAATGCAAGTGCAATGCATGACCAAAAACACCAAGAATTGCTTACAAGGCACATTCCAGGTGTTAAACCATGAAATTAACACCAACTGTAACAATTATATTCTAAATATACTTTTAAATCACAATTTCACGTCATCAATCGGTACACTAGCTAACTATGTTAGAAAAAAGAAATTTACTTGATAATAGGGCTGTTTTAAGTACCGGGGCACCCCTTTCCAAGCCCCAGTACTGGAAGAAGGCCGGCACGCCATCCCGGTCCCGGTACCGGTACTAAGGGTGTCTTAGTGTAACACCCCAAATTTTAGAAAATAGGAAATAAGGAATTAAATAAGATTTAGGAAATATTATTAAAATATTAAAAAGCATTAAAAATGAAATTATGATGTTTTAGGTATTTTCAATAATTTTAAGGTTTATTTTCTTTAAGAAATAAAGAGAAATAATTTGGAGATAGAACTTAATTTAGAGAAAAGAAAATAATAAAGGTTTATTTAAAATCTCGGAATGTCATATAGAAATTAAATAATCTTATAAATAAATTTATGAGGTCAGGTATATTTTTGATAATTTTTAAAGTTTAATCTCTTTATTAGATAAGGAAAAATAGTTGGAAGATGAATTTAAATAAGGGAGTATTTAGAACCCTGAGGTAATGTTTAGTATTTAAAAAGTCTTAGAAATAAATTTGGACACCAAAATATATCTGGATAATTTAATTAAGGATTAGATTTGGATTAAAATTTATTGGGAGTGGTAATTAAATAGTTGATGGAAGGGTAGAATGGGAAAAGGGTAAATGGTATATGGTAATATTGAGGTGAATCAAGGGCAAAATGGTAAAGTTTTGTCATCCTTATCCCCTTCAAATATATACATGTGATGAAATAGAAATTATATACTCCCTCTCTCCGTCTCTGCCAACACACACATTAAAAAAAAAACACTCTCACCCTCACTTTCTCTCTTCTCTCGGGCTCCCTCTGTTCTTCTTCGTTCTTCTGGCCCGGCAGCGAGGATCGACGGCGATGGCGGTGATGATCGACGGCGAGTGGCTTAGAAGTGTAGGGAACATTGGTTCAGTCCTAGGTGAGTTCTATTTCCTTCATTTTCTCGTCTTCCCGTCCGATTCAAGCGAGTTTGAGCAGGGGTAGTGATTGAGATTTTGGGGCTTTTGAAATCTCTGAAGGTAAGGGAATGAAATTTAGACCTTGATTTTGATTATTTGAGTGTCGATTTTAAGGAAGAAAGAGTGTTTTGATCGATTTCCTTCAAGAACCTTAAATCGGGTACTGTTCATCCGATGCTCTTCTCTTTGATTTCTGGGTGTAGGTTGCTTGAAGTTCTAATTAATCATGTTTAGGAGTAATTTTAAGCATATTCAGTGTCCTGGATGTGTGATTTTTGGGAGTTTGGAATTTTTGGGAATTTTCATTCTTCCCTTTCTGTTAGCCGAATTCTTGGCTTGGATGGCTGAAAGTTTGACAGTTAATGGAGTAATTTTAGGATAGGACTAATGTATGAAAATTGCCTATTGATTTCTGAGGTGTTGGAAATTTTGTTCCTTGTTTCCCTGTCTTCTGTGCTCGGCCCGGGAGTATAAATCTATATTGGTATTTTGTTTTGCTTTGAAATAGGAATTGAGGTTGGTTGCTGATGATTGATGAATATCAAATTATTAAAGACCCAATTCTTTGTTCCCTTGATGCTCTGGCCGATGGGTGTTGCTTAAGGAAGGGAAAATTTGGATATGCTTGTTTACCTTTGTCGATGTTGTGTGGATTGTGGTTGGAAGAAATTTTAATGGTGAGTGGATTTTTATGTATCTGTGTGAAGGTTGTTTTGGGTGGTGACAAAAGGATATGAAATTTTGAAGATTTGGAATGATTAATTTAAAGGGATTGAGGTGCAAATGGAATAGGAAGTTGTTGTAAAATTTCCTGCCTCTGATTGCTTGTGTGCTGCTGTTAGTAGGGGAGAATAAGGAAGGAATTTAGTCAGTATTGAGCCTAGAGTTTGAATTTTGTTCTATGCAATGTTAAGTTGAAATGGGAATTGTTTTAAGGTGAGGGAATGCTTGATTTGTTATGGAAGTAGTAATTTGAATTGGAAGGTAATCTTAAGGTGTACAGGAAAGTAAGTTGGGGAACTTCTGAGGTGTTTGGAAACTGGTTCTATGTTATTGGAGCTGCAAAGTGCTGAACTAAATTAGTGATTGAAATGATTTGTGCTATTTTAGCCTTAGTTGGGTTATTAGAGGAAAATGTTGAGGTTCATTGGATTTATATGAATTGGTGTTTGATTGAGGTAAGAAAGAAATCAAGGATTTGTAGGTGATGAAGAGGAATTTAGGTTCCTTTATTTCAAATTGAGGATGATTAATATTATATTAAGGACAAAGTAGAAAAGTTCAAGGAATCCAATGATTGAGGTTTTATTAAACTAAACAAGTTTATGAAGTGAGGTTTGATTTGTTAATGCGAATATATAATTATTGGGAATTTCCCATTATGCAGAGTGTTGAGTGTTGTGATAAAGGTATATGATTAGAGGTTTGTGATTGTGAGGAATCTAATAATGGGGATTTGAATAAGTTGGACAAAACGGATTGTGGGCAATTGTTATTAAGAGGTGATGAAAGTAGAATCAGGGATAGGAGCAGAATTTATTACGGTTTTGTAAGTTGGATTTTTCATAAAAGCATATGACAATCTGGAATTTGAGTATGGAAATTCTATTCTAAGTTTTATTGAGGATTGGATGGTGGAGGGATGTAATGAAAATTGAATCCTTAAATTGTTGGTTGTGCTTAAGTTTGGTAATGTTGGAAGATAGAAGTATGTTTCATAACATGTGAAAATTGATTAGCTTGATAAGGTTGATAAGCATTTGGGATATCAAGTATAATGGTTGTTTTAGAAATTCTTAGTGGTAAGATAACTTGGTATTTAACCAATAGGAATAGAGTAATTAGGGAAGGTATATATATTATTTTGAGAATATGTTCTACCTTGTGTTCTTGCTTTAGTAATTTGAGTATTACAAAGTGACTACAGAATTAATTAAAGTTGTATAATCATATTTTGATGATTATATGATATCACTATTATGATGTTAGGGGTTTAGGAATTTTATTATTATCAGAGTTGATTTTTGGGGAAGTTAGTAGTCAAACATTAAGAATAAGAAATATTAAATGTGATAGATTATTTATAAATGCCTTCTTAATTTAAGAAAGATTAATAGGAATAAATTAATTATAATTAACTTTTCAATTTTAAGGAGGTTAAGATAATTATGGTAAATTGTAATATTTCACTAATACTAAGAATGGGGTAGTATTAATTACATTAGGATTCGTGAGAGACGCCAGATGATTATCCAAGAATATAGATATTAATTTATTATTTATATATTATATGTAAATAGGTCCTGATAATGGCATAAGTCGAGGAGGTCAGTGGAAAAGAGACAGTAAAGGATTAAGCTTGGATTCCAGGTAGCAGTTTATTTCAGTAACCATTAAATTGCATGTATTATTTTGTAATAACTGTTGCATTTAGTTGGTAAGTTATTATTCCTCAGATGGAGTACTCCAGGCTTAGGTGATTAGCTACACCTTTGCGAGATTAGTTACGTTTTAGCCTTATGTGCTTTAACGAGAAACCCTGCAGGTAAAGCCTCCACTATAACGAATATATTGTTATTAGTGGTTGGCAGGTGCTTTTAGCACACAGATTAATAGGAGTAAGACTATCATCATTTGCACAGCTTTATGAAATATATACATGACAATTGCTAGCATGATAATATATGTTAATGAAAGAAACTGCTATTGGGATTTCCAATCTCACCCCCTTCCCCAAACATTTCCAGTTTAGCAGGTTAAAAGAAGCTAGCGGGGGAGAGGAGTAGACGAAGAAATTAGGAGTAGAAATTGAAAAGTCAGAGGTAGTAAATATTTTTAATAAGATTATTTGTATATGTTGTAAAAGTAAAATTATTAAATTATTAATAGAGAGCCCAGGAAATAAAATTACTATAAATGTATTAAGGGAATTAAATTTCCTAAGAATTTCTAATTATGAATAGATAATTTAAAAGAGAAATGTATGTATTATCTTAATGTCGCAGCGTATTCTGGTAGAAGGGTTATCAACCGAGGTAACCCCAGCGTTTTAATATCGGAAAGGTAGAAACCCATAAATAGATACAGAGAACCCATGAATGGGTTTTCACTCCCCACACACTATCATCAAGGGGAGAAAATTATAAGGGAACTTAAGTAGTTTAATTGTGTTATGCACCACTTGGTTTTATAAAAAGTTTTAAATTCTGAGTTGTTCGAAAAGCCCATTCCAACTGACAGAATGTTGGATAAATATTTTAAAAAGAAAAAGATTTAAATTTTCCGTATTTTTGGGCTTCGAATATTCATAAAAGTGGTTATAATTCAATTAAATTACTATAATATAGTAGTAAAAGTCCAGGTGTTACACTTAGTCCCATTGGGACGGGACCGGGACATGGACTGGGACTGGGACATCCCCATGTTCTTTGACACAATCTCACTAACCAAGAAATAAACAAAGAACCTATATATTTTATACTTTAGTAATATAATATAATATAATATAATTAATCATATATACTTAAATGATTGAATCAATCAATCAATTAATGTGGGATTGGTTAAAGGGAAAAAAGAGGTGCACCTCCTAAAATGATTAAACCCTACAACATTTAATGATTGAATCAATCAATCAATTAAACGATTCTACGAAGAAATATAAAAAATCATCTTTGGGTAAGGGATAGAGTAATTGAAAAGAAAAATAAAGGAAGAAATGCATAGTTGGATTATGGGGAAAAAATTAAATAAATAATTATACTTACTGTACCGGGATCGAGAATCCGAGAGACGTGACAGTATCCTGGTACCGTCCCGGTTTCAATTTAGTCCTGGTGCCATTGATCCGGTACCCAATCCCGTTGGTCCCAGGAAATTTTTGTCCTAACAAGTCTGGGATAGGATCGGGACATCCGGGACAAGATTTTTTGGAACAGCCCTACTTGATAAGATAGCTAACATAGCTAGAAAAAAGGTTTTCACAATTTCTATAAAATACAAATTTAAATGACTAATCATGATATAGGAAAAAGAGGTTTCCAAATACAATTATAATCTATTATGGTTAGAAAAAGGTTTATCATGATCATAGAAAATATTTATGTTAGAAAAAGGAGTTTCCTAGCATTACACGGTAATTAAAATACACCATATACATCTAAATAAACCTCCCTATAAAGTTAGTAACATACTTAAAATATTCTCAAAGCAACCTTACTGTCTTAAAATGCTCAAACCATAAATATTATCAAATTAACCAACAATAAAACCTTCTGAAATTGGATCGGTCCCTAAAAAGTATTAATCAATGAAATAGTACTATCTAATATCTCAAAGAAATTATAGCCTTAAATTAAAAATGGTCAAACTGAAATAAAACAGACGAAAGCACTAAGGAATGCATGAGCCCTAGGTGGCAATACAATTCTGTCTTGATGGCCCAGAATTACCCACTGAATTAGTGAGAAGTTCCCGGGTCCTTCCCTTGACTGCTCACACCACTTCTAGGACTTGTAAAAGTGAGATAAATAGGGATAACCCCAACATAACCACTATTATACTTATCTACATATGGTGTGTGCTAGCAATATGTCTAGTGGAATAATAGGTACAGATAATGAACTTAGAATAATCTAATAGGAATTCTAAGTCATTGCTTAATCGATCAGAAAGAGATAATCAACTAAGAAACCAAAGTTATGATCGATCAGGATAAGGTTAGGATGAATATAAGTTATAAATATAGCCGCCTAATCGATCAGGATACCCCTGTGATCGATTAGAGAAGTTTGAACTAAATTGGAAAATAGACTTAGCAAACTCAGTATGATCGAATGAGAAGGTATCATCAATCAGGACACCTTTGTGATCGATCATGAAGTCCTAATTATGATTCAAAGTCTGATCTTAGCCTATTCAATCATAGTTGCCTGATCAATCAAAGAAAATGTGAATGATGTCTTGTGATTGATCATGAAAAGGTAGAATTAACTGAAATAGCTTGAGCATAATCCATTAATGAAGCATGATCGATCAGGGTACCCCTGTGATTGATCAGGCTTGCTGAATTCTAATCTCGTTGTTAAGTGATGCAGGTTTTGATCTAAGCTTGATCTATGTATGATCGATCAAAAAACAGAAGCAGTAATCAAATAGAACCTTATGATCGATTTGGCGATAAATTTGCTTCAAAGTACAATGTTTGGTAACTAATACAGAGTATGTCAAACCTCTTTTAGGAAGGTAACGTTACTCACACAGATTCAAGATTTGAGCCATTTGAAGCTGGATTTGCTTTTTGCAATTAATGAAGAGAGAAGAACTGAAGCTAAACAAGTACAAGGGAGTTAATGCAACACAAGAACATCTACATCTCAACACTCCATCAGATTAATCATCTCTCACCAAAAGATCAAGCAATGGCTATAAACGGTCATCAACGGGCAAAATCCAAAGACATGTATAAAAGCCATTGATGAAGAAGTTGGTGAACACATTGATCGAATACATTGAATACACTCTCAAGTAATCAATACTACCTGCACCTACCTTCTGTTATACTCAATTATTATATATGTACTTCAGTGTGTATCAAAAATCAGTTCATTGAGTGAACAAGTTTTTGTAATCTCATTCTAAGTTAGGTTTACTAGTGGGATTTTAAGAGTGATGAAGAGCTCAACTCTTTCGAGTGTGTGTGCGTGTAGCGCGCCCTTGGGTCCGCCCTTCAAGAAAATAAGAACCAAGGGGATAGTGGAAGCTAACCCCCAGGTGTCGTTCGCTTGAGGAGCCTAATGCAAAAGATGACCTAGTAGCTAAGATGCAAACTAACAAAAGCGGGTAAAAATATTGTATTTTGTTTTTGGTAATAAATAAGTGCAAAAGATGTTATATGTTCAAAAGTAAAACAAAAATAAGATAAAAGTGAGATTTGGAGGGGAAAGGAAATGGAATGGAAATGGAATCATTCTTGGCGAATGGAAACTTTTGGGATTCACCGCTTCTAAAGGTTTTCAAGGAGTTTAGTTGATTTTCCAAAGACCCCTAGAGGGACCCCTCTAGGCTAGGCTTAGATTAACTTAATTAATGCCGGAACCCCGCACATTACTTAATTTAACCTAAGTTGATTAAGCTCAAAATCAATGTGAATTTGCTAATTGTAAGAGGCTCCTAATCCAACAACCGGAACCCCGAGTTGCCACTTAATTAATCCTAGGGTTTAATTAATTACTGGAACCCCACATAATAAATCAAGACTCTAGGATTGAAGTCCAATGCCACTCATGCAATTTGACAAATTCAAGAACTAACCAATCATGCAAGACTTTAAATCCACAACTTGGGTCACCCCACAATTGCACTTAATTTCTCAATTAACCCTAACTCATTGATGGCCACCCAAACAAAGATTAAGGTTGAAAAGAGTAATTACCCAATGTCTAAACACAATTAATTAATTCCTATGCAATTCCATTCATGCAAAACCACTTAACATTTTTTATCCACTAACCAAGCCACCTTGAGTTAGCACAAGATATTCACAAAGAGAATAACAAAATCATGAACCCATAAATTTCATCAAACTCAAAGTTAATATAGCACAATGTCAAGTATTCAACAAGAAAGAAACAACATAAAATAGTTTCTAACCCTTATACAACATGTAGAAATGAAGAACACAACCAAATGTCATAAATATACTCCTAGAACCCTAGAAAAGCATAAATACAACAAGAGGAAGAAAGATTAGAACTAGAACTCCCCTATTCAAGCTTCAAGCTCATCCCTTGGCTCCCACCACCAAGAATGGTGGAGCCTAGCTGCTATTCTCCATGGGAAGAACAGCAACCAAGGTAGAAGGAAGTGGCTGCCATGAATTTGGAGGAAGGAAAATGGAAGATGGAGGGGATGGAGATGAGAGGGAATGAGAGAAAATGGGAGGCTAGGGTTTTTGGGACTCCAAATCTGCCCTAATGGGGTCTAAGTTTTGAGTTTTATGTCCCCCAAGTCGGGTCAAGTGAGTGAGTATTGGGTTGGATCCGGATTGGGCCCAATTTTTTGCAGCTGAAATTCTACAGAATCGTAGGCTCGTCGTGGCCTACTCTCTGGAATTTTAGGGCTTCCTCGCTATCTTCTCGCCGTGGCGAGGACCATTCCTTTCTGCCTCTTCAGGGTGCTTTCTCGCCGTATGCTCGCCGCGGCGAGGACCTTCATTTTTCCCTCTTTTGTTTGGCCTTCTTCTTCGCCCTGGGTCTGATCTTTTGGTTCTGAGTGACCCTGCAACTGGAAACAAGACTAAATAAGGATCAAATAGCCCTATAAACCAATTCATACAAATTAATCTACAATTATGGCCAATTAACCCTAATCTAACACTAATTTCACCTAAGAGTCTAAGTTCTACATTAAGCATTATCAGACCAATATCGCATCTCAATAATGTTAATTGCCTCAAATTAGGCATATAAAAGCATTACAAATTAGAGATTTGTCAAGTGGGTTGTAAACTTACAAACTGTAAGGGGGAGTGATCTGTAAGAGAGAGTTCTTACTAAGAGATCACCTGTAAAGGCAATCAAGAGCCTGATTAAATCTTGAAGTTAGTGGAACCCAACTGAAGGTTGGAGAACTGGACGTAGGCCAAGAGTTGGGGTGAACCAATATAAGTTTTGTGTCTTATTTCCTAAATTTTTTGAATTAGCACAATCCACCCCTTCTTGTGCATTCCTCTACTTTTAATTACCCCAACTGGTCGTACACAAGCTGCTAGGATATTAAGTGGAGCCAGTCGGAGCCTCTCTACCCTCCTTAGACCACAATATGGGATAGTAGGAGCCTCGCTACCCTTCCTGAACCTGTACAGGGAACTTTCCTCTATAGTAAACAGATTAGTCCCTATGACATAATAGGGTACCTCAGCACATTATGGCATAATTTGAAATAACTGGTGTCACATACACAAACAATTCATCACAATCAACATGTAGGTATGCAACACCACAATCAGGCACTTGGCGCTTTCAACATTTCCAAAATATGCACAAGCATTGATTTTGAAAGCCATATGTATATCTCATTTCCAAATATGCTACAGCACAAACCTATGACAGTTCAAAATAATATTCCACATGACAATGTATAAAGAAAATAAGAATCTCAATATTTGTTTTTATATCTCATTTATTTCACAAAACATAATAGCTTTCAAATCACTCACTAATAGACATGCACATATATAAAAGCATATAGTAGTTATTTGGTAGCTTGCACCAATCTCACAACAACGCAGCTCCCCCGTGCTATTTTAGCACGACTCAAACTCTACATAGCATAATACATACAATTACTTAGAGCTGGAAATTCGGGCGGGCCGGGCTTAAATGAACTAGCCCATCACGGGCCAAGCCTGTTTAGGTCCGTGAGAGAAAAACACCCAATTTTTCAAAGCCTGGCCCTTGAGGTGTCCGGCCTCGGGCCGACCAGTGGGCTTCGCTTTTTCCAAAAAAAATTTCCCACTTTTGAGCCTGTATTGCTAACTAAAACAATAGACCTATAATAAAAAAACATAAATATGATCTAAATTATTTTTAAATACCAAGCATTAGTTCATTACCAACTCAACAACTAATAAATTAAAATATCAAGTCTACAACTAGAAGTCATACCACAATTAAATATAATATTGACAAATCCTTAAATTTGTAAGGTTTTGATATGCTAAAAATGAGGTTTTAAACATAATAGAGATGCAATTTTAGTCCAATTGTGCTTAATTAAGATCTTAGTCCCTTAAGTGAAATTTGGATAAAAATAGGATTAATTTGCCATAATTGGTAATTAATTAGAAATAATTAATTTCTAGGGCATTTGATCCTTTTTCTATTATGTTTTTACTTGTAGGACCATTGAACAACCATGGGTGGAACATTTCATTTGCAATGGGAAAAGAAAACCCAATTTTCCAAAAGAAAATTTAGCCGCAGCTCAAATTTCTGGGCCGCAGCTCAATTCTTCACAGAAGCAAACTGAGCCATAGCTCAAATTTTTCAGCCACAGCTCACTGTCTTTACAGAAGAAAATCGAGCCGCAGCTCAAATTTCTGGGCCGCAACTCACTGCCTTACAGAGAAAAACTGAGTCGCGGCTCAAATTTCTGGGCTGCGGCTCAATTGCGATCTGCCTAATTTCAGCTGGTTTTTGGGCCAATCCAAGTCCATACCGGGTATCCACTCATCCAACCCGACTCCAACCACTTAAAGCACAAAATTGGGACCTCATTTGCTCAGATTTGGACACCCACAAACCCTAGCCACCATATTTCCTCTCATTTCCTCTCTTCTACTCTCCCATTCCTTCATTTTTCTTCCACCAAATCACATGGCCTTCACTTCCTTTCTCTTGTTTGTTGTTTCTATGATGAAGAGCATCGACTAAGCTCCTCCGAGCATATTCAGGGGAGTTTTAGTTCTAATCCTTCTTCCTCTTGTTGTATTTATGCTTTTCTAGGGTTCTAGGGATATATTTATGGCATTTGGTTGTGTTCTTCATTTCTATATGATGTATGAAGGTTAGAAACTATTTTATGTTGTTTCTTTCTTGTTGAATGCTTGACATTATGCTACTTTAACTTTGAGTTTAATGAAATTTATGGGTTCATGATTTTGTTATTCTCTTTGTGAAAATCTTGTGCTAATTCAAGGTGGCTTGGTTTGTGGATTAAAGGTGTTAAGTAGTTTTGCATGAATGAAATAGCATAGAAATTAATTAATTGTGTTTAGACATTGGGAAATCACTCTTTTTAATATTAGTTCTTGTTTGGGTGGCCATCAATGAATTCTGCTTAATTGAGAAATTAAGTGCAATTGTGGGGTAGACCAAGTTGTGGATTTAAAGGCTTGCATGATTAATTATTTCTTGATTTTGAGCTTAAGCAACTTAGGTTAAATTAACTAATGTGCGGGGTTCCGGCATTAATTAAGTTAATCTAAGCCTAGCCTAAAGGGGTTCCTCTAGGGGTCTTTTGAAAATCAAATAGAGGCTCCTCAATAATCTTTGGAAGCATTGAATCCCAAAGCTCTCACTTATCAAGAATGACTTTTTATCCTATTTCAATCCAAATCCCACTTTTATCCAATATTTAATTTGTTTTGAGCACACCACACTTTTACACCATTTTTTATATTTTAAAATCAACCCAAAAATGCTTTTTATCCGTTCAATTATTTGCATCTAGTTACTATGAACCATTTGCATTTAGGCTGCTCAAGAGAACGACACCTGAGAGTCCATTATTTCTTGAAGGGTGGGCCCGAGGCGGCATTGCACCAATCTTACCCAATTTCGAAGCTCTTCAAATATTCCATAAGGTCAACATAAAGTCTACTGTCTACACATCACAATTAAATAAATTACTATATAAAGTTCACATACGATAATTAAAAAAGCTACTACATAAAGTCGTAAACTAGAAAAGTGAAAGCCATAAACTACATTAAACATTAAGCTATAGCGTCATTTTCATTTTCTTTACCATTATTAGTAATCATAAACATCAAGGACATTTGATTTTGTTTCATTATGAGTAGGCTCTCCTTATTATATAGCAAATATCTCAAAAAATTTCCTATTATTTACTTAATTAATATTATTAATTAACAATATAGGTAAATAAAAAAAGGGGGAAATAGGCGGGCTACGGGCCAACCTATTTAAGCTCGCGGCCCAATGGGCTGGACTGTTTAAGCCCGCCTCCCTTTTTTGCATCTAAAATCAAAGCTCGGCCCTCCTCGGGCTAGGGCTTAAATGGGCTGGCCCGACGGGCTCGGCTCGAATTCTTGGCTCTACAATTACTATCTACCATAGGAAAACACAAGTTGCAAATTAAATTCCTAACTATTTATTCTGAAATTCATGCCTATGCCCTTTACAATTTAACTCCACCGAATTCAAGCCTATAAGATAACACCAACTTACTCAAATCAACACATACACCATTTCTAACCAATTTGACCTTACCGGTACTACTATTATACCTCGAATAAGTCCCTAGATTCCATCGATACACCTCAATTGTCCATTCACATAGACTTCCCAAATTAAAATCAAGCACATGCTCTCTTTAAATATAGAAAACACCCATACATATCAAATCTATTACAATTAGCTCTATTAGCACCTTTAATCTATCTAAATAACACAAATAGTAAAATATAATCCATTATCGAAGCTGTATTTTTTGAAATCCTTCATGAATTCTAAATTTTTAAATTAAGAAAATTGTTTTAAATTCTCACCACCCAATAAACAAATATAAACCCATAAAATCAACCTACAAATTTACCTCAACAAATTAAATCTATCATCACTTATTATTAAAACTCAACTCCCACTTCAAACCTAAGTCAAAAATTTTACTCTAATCACCGTAATATTACTATCATTGGAAAGCTAAAATTACTTGTAAAAACTTTTATGGCCGAATTTAAGTCAAAAAAAGTAATTTTGGTTGTCTAAATTATCTGCAAAACTCATTTAAATCACCTAAATCTGCTCCATGGCTGTTGTACACACGAAAAACAGGAAGAAAATACGCTACACACTAGCTCCAAATGAAAGAGGGATTGGGGTTATAGTTAATAAACCAAGTCCCTCAAAAGGGATTTAATCGCAATCAGGTCCCGAACAATCATCAAATTACATTGAAGTCCCAAGGGACCTGGGTGATATTAAATGGCTTGTCATTGACAATTCAATAGTTGTCAATACCAGCTCTTTGAGTTGTCAATGTCACAACTAGTATTGACAACTATTGAGTGGTGCATTGACAACTCAAAGAGATGGTATTGACAACTATTGAGTTATCAATGATAAGCCATTTAATATCACCCAGGTTCCTTAGGACTTCAATGTAATTTGATGATTGTTTGAGACTAGGTTGTGATTTTCCCTATTTAACATACCCCATGTCACATCACATGCTATGCTAAAAGGAGCCATGTGCCCCTTCGATATATTGTTATATTATGTATGTGTATATATATATTCTTTTTCTTCTATTTACTTTTTTTCACTTATTTCTTCTATTTTTTTCAATTAATTTCAAAACATAAATCTCTTACTTATTCTCAATCTATCTATTCTCTTGAAATTAATCCTCATAAATAAATTCTTAAGTCAAATGTAGAAATTTTCTTTAAGTCTTAACAAATTCTATAAAACCTTCAATATAAAACCTTCAATTTCAAATTAAATCCTTAAATCCGAATTAGATCCTCAAATTCGAATTAATGCTTAATTATCTTTCTTAAAAAAAGGAAGATACTAACCCCTAGGAATCTTAACAACAGTCAAATTGCCATAATTTTTTGAATCCATTATTAAAATCCTAAATAAAAATTGATAAACTTTAAATTAATTTTTTAGGTGTTACGCAAATAAGGCTTTCAGTTGCTACTTTAGTTATAGTTGGGTTTATTTGGAGCCATTTCACCATGATTTCAAATTCAGGTGGGATTAATATTTCCTCCTTTTTTAACCTTCAATTATTTCTGTTTTTGTCATATCATCAAATAATTAGTTTTTGTGTTTAAATAATTTGTTATGCATATCAAATAAGAATACGGGCTTTTTTTCCTTGCTTTGGGGTTTAGTTAGTATATAAATAAATTTACTTTAAGTGATATGTTAGTTATGAAAGAAAAAGTTTTTAAATTAATTTTGCGCTGCAATATTCTTTGAACATATATTGCATGTTTTTTAAAATGTAATTTGTTATGAATATAATATCTATATGGATATTTATAGGGACAATTGCACATAAGTCCCAAACAACATAATTAATTTCAAACAGGTCTCAAAGAGTTGTTAACGTATAACTGCAACAGCTTTGGTTAACAAGTGCAGGAGTTGTCAATGGACCTGTCTGAAGTTAATTCTCTTGCTTGGGACCTATTTGCAATTATCCCATATTTATAGCCCAGGTCAAAAAAAATATAGACATTTATATCTCTCCATTATTTTAGAGTGTTACCTGATCATCTCATATTATTATGGAGCTGATTAATAAGAATTCTTCTTCTATACTTCAACACAGCAAGACATATATCCCCGTGCGTTGCACGAGTTGTTGATTTTATGCATAACTTGTATATTTACCTATGATTTGAAGTCATTGATTACATGATTATAACAAAATATACATAATTACCTAAAGAAAATGTCATATTAAAAATTGTATTATTCTAGAAATGGATAATATAGCTTTTTAAAGGGTGTATTGTAATTCTAATTTTTTAAAATATACTGTTTTAAGTTTTTCATAATACTTGTTTAATATCAGTGATATTGATGATGGCTCATGATCTCATATTTAGGGGGAAAAATCACTGCTGGACAGCTAAAATTACAATTGTTTAGGGGGGAAGTTGAAGCAAATCATTATGCCTTTATTATATCATTTATTCTTCATTATCATATAACAGAATTATAGGAACTAATTAGGCTTTTTTTTAGCTTGATCACATGACTTTCAATGAATTAATTACATTTTTAAATATTATTTAAATAGCTTAATTGTAAAGTTGTAACCGAATTAAGGACAAGTATAAGCCTTTTCATGGATATTGTGGAAAAGTCAGCGAACATTACAGCTTCTTTACAATATATGTAAGAGACGACACCCAACTATTATTTAGGATAAAGGGTGATTAGCACCCAAATAAATTTTTAAAGTGTAATTAGTACCCTAAAGTATTTTTAGGGTGCAATAAACCAAACATCCTAAAGTATTAAACTTGGGTCAATTGACACCCCTGCCTAACTGAACATAAAAGCCCTTTACCATTCATTATAAATTTTTTATTAATTTATATTGATTATATATATATATATATATATATATATACTTCGAAACACTTTTTTAATTGAAGTAAAGTGCATTTTCATGTGAAGTGCGTGTAGTTTGCGTTGGTTAATTAAAATAATAATATAACATGATTGTGGAGCGGATTTGTAATTCAAAGAAACAAGGAACCTATTTTTTTCATTTAGCTATTTATTATAATTGGTTTTGTTTTCCTGGCAAACAAAATTAATGATATTATTTAAACTTTTTCACTTATTTATTAATACTGGTGATGGTCATACTGATGATTGCTCATGATCTAATATTAATTATTAATGAATATAATAAAAATCAGTTGTGGAATAGGATACCTAAAATTAAGGTCTAATTGTGAAAAGAAAATTAATTTCGTGATAAAACTAATTAGATTGTGATGGGGATATGTAATCCAACAATTAAGGAATTTGTTTTTAATTTTTCGTCGTTTACCTATATAGGATCGTATAAATAACCTTTTAATTAATCTCATTAAAATAATAGTATTAGGTTTAATTCTTCATAAAATATCCCCTACTAAGTCACTTATATGTTACCTAGATAATTATAATTTTGAGCACTATAATTTAAATTTATAACTATATTTCATAACTAATAAATACCAAAGAGAACCAAAAATCTGAATATAAATATTGATTTTAAATGTATTCAAATGTGTTATCCTTACGACTTTAAAATGATTTTCGTTAATGGGGAATCTTATTCAAGTATATTTGATTCTCATTTCATGCTATCTCCCAATATAGTATGATAAATATTTTCTTATTAATTAAGTTTCTAAAGTTTGGCTTAGAGTTTAGATATCATTCAATTATATTAACAGTTGGGCGGCATTATGCAACTCCCATAACGGAATCTGCTTCTTAATTTTTTCAATCATATATGTATTATTTCTTTTGGATTGGATATTTACATATTTATTATTATTATTGGAGACATTGTTTGGCTTTTTTTTTTTCATTTATCTATTTATTGTTGTTATATTGATGATTGCTCATGATTAATATGATTAAGGACAATAACATCATTGATTATCTCATGATCGGTAAAATTTAAAATGTGGTTACATTATTTTTGAACTGAATAACATATGATAACATGGATAAAGGAGTTTGAATAACGATTATACATGATAAAATATGAAATTTTATTGCTCGCAAATCTATTGGACAAAATCCAATCCATCCTACTGGTTAGATCCTTATGCTTCCTCTTTATGAGGCTTCTTGGTTGGGGATGGGTCGGCCCCTTGATTCTTTTTCTTGGTCTGGTTTCGTCCTTTCTAGTCTTTCTAAGCCAATTGACTTACTTACAGTAATGACTGACCTACCAAAGCAGTCTTGACCGCCAAACTAACCGAGAAGCCACCAACAACTCGTGATTGAATAGCTGTTCAATTGAGATCTCCTTATTTTCAGAATGGGCGTGGGCTCAACTAATGATCATCGCGCAATCACACTGCCTCATGCAGTGTTCCCAAAATCTTAGTCCAGTTCAGTCTTACCACATATGGCTTGGTGTAAAACAAAAGTTCCTAGCCCTTTCGCTTCGCTCACACAACTGCCTCCTAAAGATGTCAAAGACACAACAAAAGAACTTTCAATTACAACTAAAAATACAGCTTTTAATTGAACAATTTTCATAGCTTTCATCATTCCTTCTCTGAAAGAGCTTCTCCCTACACTATATTAAGATTGGATTTTTTACAAGACTAAAATATAAAATAATATTTAAAAATCTATAGCACATATTTAATTTGTCTTAAAAGGGGCATAATATTACCTAAATTAAATTTTGTCTTACATTGCTTGTGGAGTAGTATTTGAAACTGTCTTGTATATGATCCTCAGAAGAAAATTGAATTAGAATCAGATTTAATGGGAACGTAATTAGAGGATGTGATGGGCCTTTTTGGAAAGAAATAACAAAAAATTAACGGCATTGGATTTAATGGCATGGGAATTGAAAAGAAATAATGGAAATAACCATCAATGTACAATTAAATACCAAAAATATAAACCAGATTTAATGGTATAAAAATTGGAAACAAATAACATTACATACAATAAATATAGACCATATTTAATTTAATGGAATTGGAATTGGAAAGAAACAACAAAAAATTAACGACATCATCAATACAAAAAACTAACGGCAAAAATTAATGGCGTAGAAGAATGCACTGTATTTGCTAACGGATAATGGTTTCCTCTAATGCCGTCACTACGGGATTTAGAGTGTATATTGATTGATATTGATTGATTGATGATGATGATGATTGATATTGATGATTGATTGATTGATGTAGGTGCATTTTATTAAAAAAAACACCAGGTATTTGTGTTTTCTTCTTTCATAAAAAAAGCTAAAAAACAAAAATAATGAACCGACAGTTCAAAATTAACCACGTCCATGACCTAAAATCAACCAATCATGTAGTTACACATTAACACAATCTGAATAGTTCTAGAACTCTCTTTTTTTTTTATTTTGGCTTAATCCCTAATCCACAACTGATAATTTGATGAGGAGCTGTCTATAAATCTCAATTCTAAGGGTTTAAGCGATACATATCTCAGCAAATAGCGTATTCTGTGGTACCTCTTACAATATCCTCCATCGTTCTCATCTTCCACCGCCTTAAACCAAAACCCCAATCATGCCTCGCTGTAGCTCAGGTGGTAAGTTATTGATTTCTCGCCTTAATAGGGGTTGATTTTTCTTGAATCTATTAATTGTCATATGTTGATGCGTATGCTTTTTTCATTTATGGTGATGTGTGTGGTGCTTATTGAGTAAGCCGATAATTATTTAAGCAAGGTTTATACTTCAATGCTAAGCAGGTTATTATCCTAACTTTGTGGTTTATATGGTTTGTATGTTTCAACTCTACGAAATGTGATATATCGAATTGCTATGTCTTCATATGACATTTGAAATATTTGAAATGTATGCTAGGGCCCCTTTCATCTAAGCAATCGCTGGGCTATTGTATTACATTCATTTTTGGTTCCATAAATTCTGAAATTCCTAAACTAACTTATCAACAATCTGTGTATCTTGCACTGAGGAGTCATGGTTGTCTAGTTGTGTGATCCATTAATGTGGTTATCTTTGCAGGAAGGTTTTCTCGACCAGCATCTCGTAACCCCCATCGTAAGCGAGGTAAAGAAGAATATTCTGTTTTTATTTTTCCATTATGGTCCGCCAAGTTAAACTTTTCACTATGTTCCTAATGTACCTTCTTAAAAGTTTTTAAAATTTTTAGGTGTTTATTTATCACACAGATAAGTTGTTCTTAATTCCAAATATTGATAGTTTAATGTACCTTTCAAATAGTTTTGTTGTGGCGTTTTTTAGAAATAGTTTAACCTTTGTCTAACCTTGTCTGTGTCTTAATACTGTTCACCATACTTCTCCTCCAGCTCCCGCTCAAAGTGGCAGTGGTGAAGGCATTGGTTCATCCTTTGTTATGGGTGAGTGAACATTATTATTTCATTTTAACGTATGGGGTTGGACCTGTGAAAATGAATTTTTTAGTGCTTAATGGATTGAAAAATTGTTGTAGGCTTGGGTTTTGGGATTGGAAAATTAGTAGGAGATATGGTTATGGATGCGGTGAACGGTTGTCGCACTATTCAGCATAAAACAGTTGTCACTGAGGGTGCTGCAGCCGCTCCTGCACCAACTGCAAATAGTTTTGGTAGTGGTGCCTGTGGTGATCACACAAAGGCCTTTCAAGAGGTATGCATTTCTGACTTGTTCTAGCCATCTTTATGTTTTACGATTTGTAAATCTTACACATCTGAATAATTCTTGATAAGATGAAATTCTCTCTAATTCACTAACGTTACTTGCTTTGATATGAACAATGGTATGAAAATATCTGAAGTTGCAGAATAATAACTATTTGATTTTAATTCCACAAGATATGAAAGATCTGTGTGTAAGGCCCTTAATTTGTACCTATTACTACGGGGTTGTCAAATATATTTTAAATGTACGGTATATGGGTGTTCTTTCCATGATGTGCATTAATTCAGTGTGATTGCATCAGTATGGCATCATCAAGTATATGATATACTACTCAAGACTCAACTGATGCTTTAATAACTGGAACAATGTGATTATTTCATAGTATTTTTCAGCCGAAGATCTTCGAAATTTTTATTCATAGTTTCTTTTAGAAAATTACTGGTAGTTATTCACTAATGTAAGAGTTTCTAGTGATTGGATCATTGTGGCATCATGTATATACGGGTCAGAGTTATTCATTAATGATATGCTGAATAATGGGATCTGTGTGATTATCTCATTGATTTCAAAATGCTGTTTTAAGCCAAATTTATTTGATGTTTTGAATCGAAGGTTTCTTCTCGAAAATCACCGATGGGTAGTCATTAATGTTTCTATTCCTGCTGTTTGCTTGAAAATTTCATGGTATTATTTTTTGACAATAGAGATATCCAATTGTTTTCTTGCAGTGCCTGAACAATTACGAGAATGACATTAGCAAGTGCCAATTATACATGGATATGCTAGCGGAGTGCAGGAAGAAATTTGGCACCTCATTGAGTGCTTAAGCTATTCTTCCTTTGCTCTAGCCTCTTCTGCGATAGAATCATCTTCGCCATGAGTCTGCATTAACTGTCTCTGTTATAGACTGTCTCTGATGGCTAAGACTATTCCATGTGCCGAACCAGATGATAAGACTTTTTTGCATGAACTATCTGTATTCTTTTATTGCCGTTATGATTATTGGATTTCCGTAATTGGTCTATTTGGTCTGCTTTGTATGTGGATCTCTTTATGGTTGTCACACCGAACTGGAATACAAGTTTCTCTGTTTGAACATTGACGATGATATATATCGCATGAAACTAGGACATTGAAACAACTGTTGTCTTCCTATGTCATGTTGCCTATGGAGCTGTTCACAGTTCAAATGGATTGTTCCGTTCGAATATTGTTTGAGGTGTTGATAGGAGGAAGAGGGAATGAGCGAGAAAATAGACTCGTAAAACTAGATTTCTTATTCAATTGTTCACAATGGATACAAGTTACAACTACAGGATTTTATGATATTTCTCTGTCTAACTTTATAACTAAAAAGTTCTTACAACCAAATGATTGTACTAATGCCACGTGTCATTTTTTTTTTGGCCCCATTTTTGGCCAACCTAGTAAACACAATTTTGCGAACAGTGGGTTTTAGCGTATACCATCCATCATAACAAGACGGAGTTAACTTGAACAGGTCTTGGGGAGTGTGCCAGGATGAGCAAGCTAGCTTGTGTTCCCTCATTCTGTATGGTAGCCTTAATTTAACTGAATTACCATTCGCAGCCTTCATGTTCCCAAAAAAAAAAAAAAGATCTTGCTGTTTAGCCAGTAATATTGAAAATAGTGAAGCATTTCAATGCCAGTTAATCACCAGGATTTTCGATGAAGTTTGTTCCTCAAATTAGCGCCAATGCTATATAGTTCCCGATAGATTATAATGGGAAGATTTCAGTTAATTACCTTCAAAATTTGATAATCTCAAATAAGGAATTCCTACTAAAATATGATGTTGATGTAGTAAGAAAACTGACTTGTTACACTAGCCTGAGCGAGGAGAGCAAGAAATGCTTCCAACCACCATCCTTACCAAAGGCTCCAGTATTGCCCTGCGAACACACTGCATTTCCTAGCCTAGGCCGCTGATATTTTTTAAGAGGCAACAGTAATCGAAGTGTTTACTGACTTCACAATCTCTCCTCCTAAGCTTGAATTTTGAGTTTAAAGCAAGTCATACTTCATAATACGTCTTTAACCCATTTCACTTAAGTTCAGCTTCCTAAAACATAATTCTTCATGTTAAGCACTCATAGTCAGTATGTATCTTCCACCTTGTTTTACTGATTGTACACAACAAGAACATTTTAGTAGATCATTATTTGGTCCCTTGTACTCTTGTTTCTTGAGTACTGCTTCACTATATGCAATGAATCTTTTTAATGCCCTATGTTTTGAAATCATCGTGTTGTTTTCAACTTAGGTGTGATATATATATATATATATATTTAAGCACTCTTTATGATGATAAGGTAGCTATTTTCCACCTGCCTCATTTCCAGCAATTATGTTCTTTGAATGTGTAGTGTGCTAATAACAGTGATGAACTGGCTCATGGTCTTTTGTCCTTGTTTCCATTCAATTGTGATTGTCTGTTTTTTTTTTTTAGTGCAAGAGAGCTAAAGGCCAAAAAAAATTAAATAGCTAAGCTATGCAAGCAATCATTGTTGCAAAGTGCCATTAGATGAGGTGGGCACGAGCTCAGTAATGCACTCTCAATAATCCCATCCTTTTCAAGAGCATCCACGAACATATTCTTTTATCGAGGGATGTGCTTAAGTATCATTTCCAAGTCATATTGCAGAAGAGATTGGACTAGGATAAACATGAGGCTAGAATAGTTTGAAGGATCCTTCATTATCAACGTGTCAATTAAGACCTTTGAATCTGATTATAAAATAACCTTCCAAAAGCCAAATTCCTATGCTAGATTCTTTCAAACCTTTAAGAATGGCATGTGTTTGCACCGCAAGTGCACGGGTCACACCAAATAATAAAGTGATAAATAAAGTATCGTTCCCACGAAGATTTGACTCCAAAACCCGGTCAAACAATGATTGTCACTCTTTTGTCCAATTTGAGTTATCCAAATATTGAGATTGAAGAGTAACTATGAAATAAACCTATGATAAATTAAAACAATTATAAACAAGTGATTCTTCAACTTCAAGGATAAAATAGGTCCGAAAATTATGTATCCCCCTTGTACTTCTTAAAGCTCAATTAACCTCCTCCTATGTGCTAATCTAGGATTCACAACGTACTTGTAAAAACTCACTCAAGTCAAGAACAAGTGTTTGATCTCATTAATTGCTCAATCTCTTGTTACAATTAATAAAACCCAAATTTCAAGCTCCAATCCTAATGTGACTATGCAAGGTTAGCAAGTATATCTCTATTTTACCAACAAAATCATCCATTCATCATGCAAACTTCAAGTTCTTATGTAACATCCTAAATTTTTTAGGGCTTAAAGTTAATTGTAATGTATTCATAAAGAACATATCATGGTTTTCGAAAAAAAAATAAGAAATTAAATGTTATAGACAACCACATTAAATAAGAATAACGGATAGACTAACTAATATTAGAACCGAAAAACAATAAGTGTTATTATTTGGATTGGGCATATATGTAATAGAGTTAGTTAGGTATTAATTAATTAATAAATAATATCATGGTTATTAAATAATTAATTAAAGAAAAAAAGAAGTTTGAGACTAATTCATAAAATTAACAGGTGCAACGTATAGTGAATCAAATTTTAGTATATTGCAGACTTTTAAGTCATTTTTACCAAAAATTTATTACAAAGGATATAAATCTAAAAAAAAAAAAAATGGCCCAATAATAAAAGCCCAATGAAAACCCTAGAGCCTCTCCTTTATATAAGTTTTCATTTTCTCCTCACTCCCCCTCTACAGTACAGTGCCGTATGTATGCGTTGAAAGAAAAAAAAAGTACAGTGCAGTGTTGTGGATCAATGTATCTTTCCCATAATCCCATTTGCTTCAATTTCTTTTTCATTCACCCATTATTCCAATTTCTACTGTAGATTTTCTCATCATGATTTTCACATTTGCCCACTTTGTTATTTTTGTTACTGCTTGGCCTTGTCTCTTATCTTGTTCAACACTCTTTTCGTCTTTTTCCTCCTATTCTCCACCTCAAATTTGTAAAGTTTACTCATGCGTGTGTAGTTCCAAACTCCACATGCACTCCTTTATATAAACAAATATTTATTTATTCCTTTTTCATAGTTCTTTCTCTGTGTGTGAGTGGCAGTGTACTTTGAGGTTGAGAAAAAAAAATATTATATACATATACACTAACGCACTTGTGTATATATGTGTACGCTGAAACCATAGCTGCTTTGGATATGAGTTATACCTTCAATGTTTTTTTTTCACATGACAAATTCCATTGCTACCAACAAAAATCATCAGATGTGTACTTGCACTTTCAGCTTCAAATCTTTACAAAGGAGGGGAAAAAAACGAAAATTTCCATCTAACCAGTGTATATACATAAATCATTTTTCACACGTTAGTTATTAGAATTTAGAGTAGGTTTAAAGTAAGCTTAAAGAAAATAACTAGTTTGAATTTTGAGCCATATTAATAGTTATTTATGAGTATGATCCTTGTAGAATCTTATAAAGCTTTGGAGTAACTTTGATAATTATCTTAAGCTAAGGAGTAACAGGTAACTCTGGAAATTTCTTTCGTATGCTTGTAGATTGTGTGTGGTTTTATTTTAGTTAATTATCACACAATAATAAGCTTATTTCTTTTCAAGCATGCTTGCTTTTTGTCCGTTTTGTATAAAAAAAATAAGTTTATTTCTTTTCAAGCATGCTTGAGTATGTTTTGATTATATTTGGATTGAGAATTATTTATGGTATGATTATGATTGCATTTGCATCCATGATGGGTTAAGTTTAGTGGAGGAGTTGTATGATATTTATTTTACCACGTGGTAAGCCATCACTCGGTGCACAGTGGATGGCACCTGTCAGGGCCCCTCCTTCTATGTTTTCCTTTGGCCAGGATTGCATTGGAGTTGTGGGACATGTGACACCTCCTTAGAGTGATTCTCTAAGGAGGGGAGCCATAGTCCAGACTTGAGCTCTGTATCTTTGGCCGAGTACATCTCAAGTACTGGTGAGCTTGAGACAATTCAGTTGTATGAATTAGTTCTCTATTGGACAATGTGTGTTAGCCTATGGCTCCAGTCAGCGGAATAAGGATGGACGGTGATATAAGGAGTTGCATATTGCACATTATATTTATTTATGAGTATGACTCGTTGAGAGTTTAAATTATTGTCTTCCCTATGTTTGAGAGTATTTAATATGTATTTGAAAACCATGAGTTGTACGAAGAACTACATGTGTATAATTGGTTAAATTAGAATTATACGTGATTTGCTTGTGTATGTTAGGATTTTTCAGTAGTTACTGAGATGTCGATCTCATCCTATTATTAACATTTTCCAGGTGAATGATCTAATAGGAAGCAAGGGAAGACACTTGAGGAGTGGGACTCCTTAGAGGCTCTGTAGTGCTCATTGAGCACATTTTTGCCACTTTATATTAAATTGTCATGACACTAGGATTATTTTTAAATTACGACGTCTTTTAGATAGTAAATGATTTAATAACCTGTTGTGGTTGTTTTCTTTTTCTATAAAAACCTCTTTAATTATGTTTGTCTTTTTCTACTCTGATCCGCTTTCTAAAGTGTTATTTGGAATAGTAATGTATTTAAAGTCTTGAAGAATATAGTCTTTTTTTTAAATAACTATGGTAGACCTTCCACACGTTGTTTTATTCTTTTCTACGATAGTTAGTTCTTGAGAATTTAAGTTTAATCATTTTATATTATGGTAGAGTTTTCTACTGATTCCATTCTTTTTCTACCATAGTAGGGTCAATTGATTTGATTAGCAGTTATAATTAGTCTTTGAACTTTCTACAATGGTAAAATTTATTATTTGGGTATTAAATTTTTATTACTATGGTAGGGTATACATTAATTTAAAGTTGGTTTTGGAAGGGTGTTACATCTTACACTATTTTACCCAAGGTCTACACTCAATCTAGCCCTCTCAAGCATCAATCAAGTGAACCCAACATCTAAATGGTGATCAATCACTTAGAAGCATTATGAGAAGAGTAAAATAAACACATACATCTCATTAATCACAAAATAAGATGAGGAACCAAGAGTTAATCCATACAAGGGTTCATAATAATCTTAGAATCAAAGTATTTAGCCACTCATGCATGTTCAACAACTCCATAAGAGCATACATATACATCATCAGAAACATAGAACAAGAGTAGAGAATGAAGATGGAGAAGATAAACCAAGAGGAGAAGCCCAAATCTCTTCAAAACTTCAAGCCCTAGCTAAATCCCCATAAGCTCCAAGCCCTAGCAGAGCAAAATACTCCCAAAATGCCCTAGAAGTTGAAGAATGTCTAATAAGCTCAATACCCTAGCTTTTATTTCCATTCAGTCCGCCCTTTTTACCAAAACGCGCAGCAGAATATGCCGTTCGCCATGGAGAGCCCACTGCGAACCATCAAAATTTCCAGAAATGTGTGCTGCTCACCGTGGCTTCGCCACGGCAAGCCACCAAAAACAGGGGCAGAGACAAATGCTAATTGCCACGGTGAGGCCACGGAGAAGTCACGTCTTTTCTGGTCCTTTTGTTCCTTTGGTTGCTTTGGTTTCCTCTTAACTTTGTTCACTTGTCAGCTTGGTGAAGGGGCTATAATCACTTGGTTATTGCATCAAAATATTCCTACAAGAGTTACATAAAACAACATAAGAAACTAACTAGAAATATAATCAAAATCTACACAAATAAACAATGATGTGCAACCAAAAATCAAATGAGCATTTTCCTATCTTGAGTATCCAAAATTTATCAATGATTGAATAAAACATCAAGGAAAATGTGCTAAAATTACATGAATTTCTGGAAGTTGTCACTCATCACGAGATGGCTTTTTATTTAATTAACCAGTGTCACATGTACAATCACAGCAAATTAAACAAATCACAACAGTATGTAACACCCACAAATATAAGGCACAAGGTGCATCCAATAATTCTTCAAAATATGATCATGCAATAAATCTTTAATGTACAGTATTGTGCCAAACATGCCAACACACATCTTTATGCCAATTCAAAATAACATACTCCACCAAACAAGTTATATTATAATAAACGTTCAAATATGGCTAAGTCTGGTTAGACAATAGTCAAGCATGATAAAAACTCAGAATTAAACATGGAACTAGAATAATTTTTGAGAAATTAGAATAGTTTTCCACTTAGCAAGAAAAGCCCTATGAAAAATTATACATATTGAGGTCAGGGAGAATGAATTTTTTATGTTCCCTTATTTTAGTTAAGAGTGGAGGGGTGGTAATAATAATTAATTTATATTCTACCCTTACATATTAATAAATATATATTTATATTTAAATTAAGTAGCACTACTATAGAAAACACTTTTCATGTCTCTTTTTTTTAGACTTTTCACGTCTCTTTTTGGTGGGACATGGATAGAGAAGAAGTGGAAAGTCGGAACTTTCTACAAGCTACTTTCCACGTCTCACATTTAAAAATAAGACGTGGAAAGTGAACAGTTTCCACGTCTAACATTAAAAAATGAGAAGTGAAAAGTGGTCACATAACTTTCCACGTTTCCTTTTTGAATGTGAGATGTGAAAAATACTTTCCACGTCTCTTATTCAAATAAGAGACATGGAATGTTTTTTATAATATATTTTTAATTAGGCTGATTAACCCCAATCCAAAATAAAATCCCAAAATAATATTGGAATAATAGAAATATAACACTTAAAATGAAAAAAAATAAACTAATTTTATTATTTATATCCAAACTAATATTACAAAAATGTTATAATACAACTTTCTGTCTGCAGGAGTTATAACCACAAAAATACTATTAGCTTTTGAAGTGACAAATACCTTGTAGTATCTGAAGAGGCAACACAATCAGCTTTCTATACATTCTAAAAGTTAAATATCAAATGATAAAATAATTTTTACAATCTGGTTAATAAAACTTACAAAGTATTCTTTATGGTACTAAGCATATAGCCCCCTTTCCAACAGCAAAACCCTCTTTTTTACAAACTCGACCTGTCTTCTCTGCATATCTCTAAAATGATACAATAATGAAGACTCTTGATATATAGCTGTGCTGGGTTCCTAGCATCACCAGAACCAGGCACACCATCAGCTACCGTATCATTCACGGGAAGATCAACTCCTGATAGATGACCTCCTGAATCTTTAGATCCTTGTCGTCCACAATTGCTTGACACCTCCAATATCCATGCCTGTAAAAAGTTTTTCTTAATGAACATATTACTAGACAGACTCACAAACACAAAAACATAAACAAAAACCAAAATATAACATTGAAATCACCTGCCTCAGATAATGGAAAATGCAACTGTAATCAACATACTGATGAGAGCCCAAACAGAAAGAGACAGGAAAACTCAAGAGTTATGCAGCAGAAAGAAATTATCTAGCATCATGCTGCCTAAATAAGCATCAAGAAATTCAATTGATTTTATAGAGGAAAAATATAAAAATATAAAATAGAAATGAAACACTCATCCTTATAAAATGTCCAACAACTAAACCTGCAACTCAAAATATTATATAGAAACAAAGAATAATCATTTAAAAAAAAAGTTATTGAATCACGTCAAACTTTCCTCATCACTTTAACATCATTAGCATCATCATCACCATCATCATCGCCACCATCTTCTTCAACTCCAAGTACAGCATCAATAATACTAGTTCCTTCTTCCTCACCTTCATAAACATTAATGCTCTTGTACCACTTTGCACAGAACAAGTAAATAACAAAATCAATAGAAGATAGAATTGCAACGAGGAAGAAGAACCTATCCATGTGTCCTTCATTCAAGTTATTAGGAATCCACCCATGATTATCACCTCTTGCTGTAATTGTCATAACTATATTCACCAGAAACTGCTCACAAAATTCGCAAGAGCCATTGAAGCCATATAAAGTGAACTCCCAAAACTCTTTATTTCATCTGGGGCTTGCCCATTGAAGAAATCCAATTGACCAACATTCAAGTTATTAGGAATCCACCCAGGATTATCACCTCTTGCTGCAATTTTGATACATGCGACATAACTAAATTAATACAAAGTTTACAAACATGAAACATGTAATAGCCCAATTAAATTTAACAGAACTAGGATTTTCAAACTCAGAGAGATGTGTGCTCCGCTTCACATATAAATCAAAAGGCCATAAATATAAGGAAACTTCCAACATATTAGTCATTGCATAACTGCACTTTCTGTACTTTTTTGGGTTTTAGACCATAATCTTGCAATCAGTTGAATTACTTTTTCCATAAAATTAGTCAGTAAAACGGAAAAATAATCATTGCATTAATTTACTACCAAATCTCAAAACACTTACTTGAATTCATCTGTATGCTGAATCTTCCTGCTTCCTTTTATAGCAGATCCTGGTCCTTCAATCTCATAAGTTCTCCACACTTTGTTGAATTAATACCACACTTCCTAGAAGCAGCCATAAAAACCGGAGCAATTCTCACCACAAGGTTACCACTTGCCTTCACATACCTATACCATGGACTTCCACACAAATATGATAAAAGAGCTACAACAGCAGATGCCAGTGATACCCCGAAACCAAGAGTCCAGTGTCCTGAATCCTCAAAGTACACTAATATAGTATTGGAGAACAAGGACCCGGCATTGACATAAAAGTAAAAGAAGAAAATTAACAGCAAAGAAACTGCTTCACCCAATTAAGAAAAGAAGAGTAGAAAAGAAAAAAACTCTAATGGAAAGAACCACTCTTATGAGCATGAAATCACTTATGGTTAAGCATAACAGTATGATAAGCAGATATGCATAAAGAAAGTTACTTTGAAGAACTTACTTTCTCTCTTATCTGAGATGCTGAGAACATCCATCAATCTCCTTTACCTAAATCTTAGAAAAAATCATTTGTACACCAACTTAACAAGAGCTTCATAAATTCAATTCCAGTTACAAAGCCAAAGCATCCATTAGCATCCCTAATCTCATTATAAGCATCCCATAGATAATACTCCCACAAGAACAATAAGAATAATATAAATCCTACTTATAACAACATGCCTTAATTTCACCCAACCACTTTAATTTGTTTCAAACTTACACTTTAGAAAATCTGAAACTTCCCACGTCACCAATAGCATCAAAACAGAGTACAAGGGGGGTTTGATTCAAAAGCACTGCTTAGATCCTCAAATTAAGCATGTATTCATATAAAACAATTTTTAATCCACCACAACTTGATTCAAATCACTAATTTTATTGAAGCACAGATATGAATTCAAGAATTATCTTCACAAACAGTAATTATACACAGAAAACCCAAATCAGGTACATCGATTCATCCATATACCCGAACAAGCACCCAAATTCTTTTTTAAAAAAATTAGTTACAATTTCTTAAACTTTTTTAGTACATTCAAAGCTTCCATTCATGGAAATATTGCAACTCTATCCATTAACGACAAGCTAGGACTAAGACAAAGTGCATAAGGGTTTAATTCAAAATCCCATTACAGATTGAAAATTAACCTTACAGTGACAGAAAACATCCCTACCATACAACTAATAACTTTTAAACAATTATTAGCTTGAAATCAGAGGAAAGTTTGTCAGTGAATAGAGGCCACAAAAGTGAGTTCAAGGAATCCGACTAAAATAATTTATTTTAACAAAATTCCTTCAAGAAACCTTTAAATCGGAACTTTATCTTTCCTTTCATCAGTTTAAGATTCTCATAATCCCCCAAGCCTTAAATCAAACCTTTCTGAAATCCACTCGAACCAGAGAAACAAAGGGTATGAGTGAGAAGAAAAAGTTCACTTGACCTTGAATCAGGTGTTACATGGAACTTCTGGGCTACCCGTCGTTGGAAAACTCGTTCTCCTTTTACCTGCTCAGTGTGCTGCTGAGGGAGAAGGAACTTCTGGGCAACAAAAAGAAGAACAGTTAGAAATTTCAATCGATTCCAATGCACAACGAGAAATTGCATAGGAAACGGTTTACACGAACAGCGGAACATGCAAATGATTTACAGTAAACATTTTGAATTTGAGAGATGTTAGGAGGTTCAAGGAAGAGGCTAGAGTTTGATTTTCCTTCACAAAAGATGCATTCGAAGGGAGAAACCAGACGAGATCGCTACTTGTGTCCATGTAGAGAGTTACAGGTTGGGGAGGACTGGTGAGGAGGTTGAAGGAGAGAGTGAAATAGGTGCCAGCTGAGAGAGATGGAGGATCTAAGAGAGAACGAGAGAAGAGAGAAATGAGGAAGAGGAAATAAAGAAGGAGACATGAATACGGTTAAGGTTTTAAGAGATTTCTACATCTCACTTTTAAAAGTGAGACGTGAAAGCTCCTTACCATCAACTCTTCCATACCTCACATATATGAGACGTGAAAGCTCTTAATTTTTTTTAAAAAAATCCCAGTAGCTCTTTCACATCGGAAAGTAGCTTTTCCACGTCTCACATTAAATGGGAAATGTGGAAAGATAAATGTGAGACGTGGAAAAGCTACTTTTCACGTCTCACATTATGCGAGACGTAGAAACTTATTTCCCTGCCTACTCCAGCTAATTTTCGTGTTTGTGCGCTCTTTTTTTAGAGAATCAACGTCTAATATTTAGAAAAGAGACGTTGAAGATTTTCAATATATTTACAATTTTACCACAGCCTTTTTCTACATCTCATATTTAAAAAAGAGACGTGAAATGGGGACGTAAATAATGTTTTTTGTTGTAGTGTAGTATATACCTGATTCAAAATAAGTAATTTATCCAAATTTATAATCAATCCAATAGGTACTTTTATTTAATACTTCTCCCTATAAGATAAGTTAACAAAAATAAAATAATTTCACCAAAATACCTTTACCACATTCCTTTATTCCTAATCCTTCTCTCTTATTTTTTTTTATCAAGGAGTATTGATAGGGATAATTTAGAAAAAAATGTGAGAAAAAATGGAAAGACGTCTTATATTTAGGAATAAGGGCACATCCTCAAATAAGTGTTACTCCCTCTGGTCCTAAATATAAGACATATTTGAGGAGTTGGTCTTAGTCCTAAATATATGATCCAATTCTAATTTTTGTTAACTTCTTCCCAAATTATCCCTATTGATAATCTTTCAATAATAATTAAAAAAGAGATGAGGGGAGGATAAGGGTAGATGATTGGGGTGTTTTAAAAAAAAACACACACACACACACACTATACTAACTAACATATCTAACATTCCTAATTCAATCAAATTAGTTAAATAGGTCCTACCTTTTCTTAATAAGGAAAAACAATATGAAAAAAGCAAGTCAGCTGCTAGAACTACTGGTCCTAGAACTACAAGTCGGTAGATAAGAATATTTGGCCATCTGTAATGGAAATTACATTAGTAGGAATATAAGCTGAAACATCTCCCAATTAGATATCAACTATTGGTAAAGCAGTCAGAACCTTACCTTCTTATTAGAATTCGTGGGTAGAAAAAAGAAATCACTGATAATAAAACCATTATAATGAGTGGTTGTTTGAAGAACCACACTACTGTAGAAACAAGTTTTCACATCCATTATTTTGGGGTTTTCATGCTTTTTTTGGGACGTTAATTTAAGTTACGTGGAAAACTGGACTTTTAACGTCACAAAAAAATGGACGTTGAAAGTCAGAGTTTCCAAGTCACAAATTATGAAAAAGGAGATGTTGTTTATATCTTTTAACGTCTCAATTTTTCTGTCTGTGACGTGGATATATAAACAGAAGATGAATTTTGGTAAAATATTCCAGAGAAACCACGTCACAAATTATATAATTTGTGACGTTGTTTCTCAGTAACCACATCACACATTATATAATTTGAGACGTGATTTTTAAAAAAAAACATCCTTTATTTTCTTTTGCTTTCCCATCTGTATACATTGCAAATGTTACAGAAACTCTACAATTATCGATCAATAGATATATATATATATACATTATACACAAAATTCCAGCAATGTACAGAGCATAACAGTAAAATGCTCACAAATAAAATCACCAACACAGGCCAGACCAAAGAAAATAAGGAAAATGAAACAGGTCTAAGAGTTAGTAATGCAACACTGCACAGAATTAGAATCAAAGTTGTAGGCAATAAAACATCAGCACATAATTGTCTATTTAGATTTTTAATTAACCAACAATGAAAGGAAAAATTGAGCAATACGTTCACGAAGTGAATCAACGTCTTCGACTGTAAATGAGTCGGTTGTGTCATAAAGCTGCAACAATAATGGATACTATGATCAATGCAAAGTTAGATAAAACATCATATATTTATGTATTAATTGTATTAATCATATAATAAGCTATAGATAAGAATTTATACTTGTGTGAAAGATCCAGTACGTTCACTCTCAATAATGTCACACATATACTTCATGACATAATACACACACTCCTTATTCGTTGGTTGCTTGGGGCACTTTATATCACAAGAAATAGTATGAATTAATAACAAAGTAAATAATATCTCAATTAACTAACATTAAAGGAATTTAGATCAAAAGTACTTACTTTAGGTCTTTGTGTCACGATGGCCTCATTCACTCCATCAATATCTTCCACAAAATGCCATTGTCGTATGCCCCTGAAATGGAACCAAAATTAGCACATATACATGAAAATAATTTATTTATCCCAAAGTAAAAAGATATTAAAACTACTTACTTTGATAAGAGAGTTTTATAATAGGAGGTTATATTACGCCTTAAGGAGTCAAACCAAACCAGAAGATGTTGTTTGAGGCAAACGACAGCTAATGCCCAGTGTTTGCTAAAAGATATTAAAAATATTATGTCCACATGAAAACATAAAATTTGTAAATGTGCATAATGATGAGAACATGGCAAAAGGTAATACTCACACTTACTCTTCAAGAGTAGGCACAAAATAGATAGATCCTCGATTCGCTGCCATTTGATGGATGACATAAGCCCGCATCTCGTCCTCATACCTCAGCTCGTCCGCCGGGGTTTTGAAATCATCTCTCCTCGCCAAGGCTAATGGACTAAAGAATCTATATAGTCCCCTGCCTAATTGGTCGCACAGTTGGTGGAAGTACTTATCGTAGAATAATTGACATCATAAAAGGATAGAAGTACAAATATTGCAGAGACATAAAAAGTAACAGTCATTTACATAGTCGCTAATTCGAGCAAGCTGAGGTCAATTTCATCCATCGTAAAAAACTCCATGATATCTTTGTCACCATCAAGTCCAAATTCGTATGTACGATCAGGACTGACTACTCCTGGAGGCATCCTAAGGGATGTATAGTGCAAAGTTGGCTGCATCTCCCGCAGGAGTTGGAGAGAAGGATATTTATCTGAAAAGACCTGTGGGCGATGAAAAATTTCAATGTTATATATTCTTACAAATTGTAATATATGAAACAAGCAATCTCAAAAATAAAGTGTACATACCACATCAACCAGTGCCTTTTGTGAACTCTTGTGTACAAGTCGTCTAAGCAACAAGATGAATGTCCCGATCGCCTCGTCTAGTTTGGTGACTTCGTTATCGGGAAAGGGTACAACTGTCCCCCTCTCATTATTTAGGACATTTGTAACAGACACCATTACTTGGTCCTCCCGAATAAGCATATTATGTATGAAGGAGGCGTTCAGGAACTGGCGAGCTTTTGCGACCAGGCGTAGGCGAGGGATATCGAGATGGAGATAACACTCCTCTCGAACTTCAAGGTCATTATCTAGTGTGGGATTTGATTTGTCCTCATGAATTGATCCTAATGGCACAGTCTAATTGCAGCTGTCTTTGCCACTTCGACCGCCAGTAATGGGGAACTCCTACAGGAGATGAGAATATACATAGTGAGTCTAATTGATAAACCTAGAATTTGGTAATTAACATATATAGTAGATGCTCAAACCTATTGTCTTTGTTGAAAAGAATTTGATGAGTCCAAGCTGCATGGTAGACACTTTAACCTGTGCCTCAACTTGCGCTCGGATCTGCTCCGCCATACAACCCGAAAGAGCTTCTTGGACCTTCGCCGCCACCTGCTCATTGAACTGTGCCGCCATATGCTGCTGGGATAAAGCAACCCGCTCCTCCAACTGGGACTCCATCTCTGCCTGAGGCTTAACCACAATCTCCTCAGTGGATTCTCTACGGGTGGATCGGGGTTTGCGGCCGAAATACTTGGCTACCCCTACAGTACTGGGCTCCCTGATAACTCGACTGTGTGATCGGGCTTCCCAATTGACATGGCCAGGATGTCCATCCTCCCATAAGTTGTGAAGGATCCTTGGGTGGCCTGCTGCTCGAGTTCGTCCTGCAATGACCAAAAAAATCACAAGTTACAATGTGCTATAAAACCACAAGTTAAATGAATAAACAATCAAGTGAAATACTTACAATCCTCTCTGTAACTTCTTCAACCTCTGGATTGACAAATGTTCCTTGTTTATTCCTCCTTTCCTCAGCCCATTTCGTATGATGTGAGAAGGACGGCGGAGGCTCTACAACAACGGTAGGATCAGACCGTGCCGCTTCCTCCATTTCTGCAATATGTTTCTAGGTCAACTTTTTCTCGAGCCACTTGTAACCCCCTGAGACATTGTGTACTTATAGATATTCTTTGCTTGTCACCCCTTTTGTTTTTCACTCTCCTCCTTTGAAAATAAGACTACATTAGTTAACTAATATAATGTGTTAAAAGTTCAGTTTTGAAGCAAAGTTAAAGAGCCATTTATGACCTATACACACCTGGAACTTTTTGTTTAGCCGTTTCTTAACAAACTTCTTCCAAGTCTCCAGGTCTATGGCTGATTGTTAGAATTGTTGGCCATGTACCTATTAACAAATCAAAGATGTGATGAGTCAATACAATGCCATAACTTTCACAAAACCAAAGCAAAAACAATAACAAGAATTAATACATGATGTTTTAAAAAGGTTCTCACTTTATGTGTTATCCCATATCCCCTCACAATGATCATTTTTAGAGGCAAATTGGTCGCCATCATTTATCAATTCTAATTCACTTGGTTCAGATGGAATTGCACGTAAAGGTGGTATCTCATATAGATCTAAAGTGGGAGCACGGTCCTTTTGCTTTTTACTTTGCAAGACTATGGACAATTGCTTATTTACAGGATCCGTTACATGGAACACTTGTTTCGTGTGACTTTCTAAAATAAAGGACAATTGCTTATAGGTGAAATTAGCATGAAATTAGGATTAATTTGCCATAATTTGTGGTTAATTAGAAATAATTAATTTCTAGGGCATTTTATCCTTTTTATATGGTGTTTTTACTTGTAGGATCATTGAAGAACTATGGGATAACAAATAAAAGAAGAAAAGGGTAGAAGAAAACAGAGGAAAATCGCCCAGGTGTTCAAAATAGCGCCCAGGCGTTCAAAATAGCGCCCAGGCGCTCAGAAGTCAGAGGCTGCGAGCGCCCAGGCGCTTAGAATAGCGCCTAGGCGATGGGGCAGATAGAGGCTACTAGCGCCCAGGCGCTCCTATCATATCATATTCACGAATTTTGCTGTTTTTTGGGCCAACCTGGACCCATAACCAAGACCCACTCATTTTACCTGACTTGGGGAGGATATTAAGTCGAAACTTCACTCTATTTGACAGATTTGGAGCCACCACAAACCCTAGATCTCATCTTTCTCTCATTTCCATCTTCCATCTTCCACCTTCCTCCACCCAAATCTCCATGTCTCCTCAACCTCCACCCTTGGTGCTGGCTTTCTCATGGAGGACAGTAGCTAGGCTCCCTCATTCTTGATGGTGGGAGCCAATGGATGAGCTTGAAGCTTCAAAGGGGAGTTCTTGTTCTCCCACTCTCTCTTCCTTATGTTTAAGCATGTTTCTAGGATTCTAGGGCTTGTTTCTTCATTTCGTTGTAATTTTATTCCATATCTTTGTATGAGAGTGGTGGAAACAACTTGTCTTGTTTATTTTCTTTGTATGGATGCTTGACATTACACCTATTGACTTGAGCATATCTTATTTGTATGGGTTCATCATTTAATATATGTTTTCTTGTTAAAATCTTGTGTTAAATGAGGGTTCTTGTTTAGTGAATCATGGTGTCAAGTGTTTGTGTTTAGAAATTAGCAAGTAAATCTACTAATTGCTTGAGTAACATTGGACTTTAACCTATTGGGTTCAATTTATTGGTTGGGGTTCCACCAATGACTTGGGACTAATAGGTTAATCTTGTTGCAATGCGGGGTTCCGGTTGTAAGATCAAGAGTTCCTTGCGATTAGTATGTTTAATTGGTTTTGGATTTGTCAAATTGCATGAGTGGCATTGGACTTCAATCCTAGAGTCTTGATTTATTATGTGGGATTCCAATAATGAATTGAAACTCTAGGATTAATTAAGTGGCAATTCAGGATTCCGGTTGTTGGATTAGGAGCCCCTTACAATTAACAAATTCACCTTGATTTTGAGCTTAATCAACTTAAGTTAAATTAAGTAATGTGCGGGATTCCAGCATTAATTAAGTTAATTTAAGCCTAGCCTAGAGGGATTCCTCTAGGGTTCTTTTGAAAATCAACAAATAACTCCCTAAATATCTTTTGAAGCGATGAATCCTAAGGTTTCTATTTATCAAGAATGATTCCATTTTCATCACCCTCCAAATCTCATTTTTTATCTTATTTTTATTTTACTTTTGAACATATCACACCTTTTGCATATATCCTATAAAAAAAGAACCAAATAAAATATTTTAACCCGCTTTTGTTAGTTTGCATCTTAGCTACTAGGAAATTAAATTGCATTAAGGCTCCTTGAGATCGACACCCGGGGATAGCTTCCACTACCCCTTGGGTTTAATTTCTTGAAGAGCGGACCCTAGGGCGCTACACGCACACACACTCAAAAGTGGTGCTCTTCAAATACATGCAATTTTGAGTGTAATGAGATAAACTGGTACCTGGCTTCTTTAGACCTTAGTCCTGTACTAGCTCCTTTCCGTTATATTATTTCGATGAACTCCAATCAATATTCAGAACCTATGTACATATATAAGCTTATTAAAATCCTATTTATAAATTATTCTATGCGTCTCTCTCGAATCCTAGATACCTGATGCTACCCCATTCTTTGTCTTAGTGAAAGATTGCAGTTTATTATAATTATATTAACCTCTTTTAAAATTAAAAGGGTCAATTATAAATAATTTATTTCAATTAATAATTCTAATTCTCCTTATCATCTTTTCCGAAATTAAATATGAAAATCACAATGACTTCACCATAATTAATCTATTAACCATTACCATCTTTTATCATATATTAATTCCTTATTTTTGTATAGTATGGCTTTAATCTTATCAAAATCATAGCTTACAATTGATTCACTATTGTCACTAAAAATGTTGTTTAAGAGAACAGAGATTTCAACTTATTATATTCAATCTAACCAACAAACCATAGATAAATTTAGTTTCTATTTCTATCATTACTTCCTATCATATATATAAAACATACAGAGCAATAGGATTTGGAAACAAGCACAGAAATAAATCCAGACCTTGAGAAATTTATAACCTCTATCTACACTATAATATCCTTTAGATATACTAAACTTCATTTAGAATCTAAACTGAAATTAATCAAGTAAAAATTAGTCCTTATAAATAATATAGAATCTCTTCTCCCAGAAGTCCTTAAAATAATTATTCTAGATTAAATCCCAATCTCCAGAATTAACTTCTTTCCTTGAATCTTCTACTTTATCCTTAATTTCATCAGAACAACTAAACAAAGAACCAACACCCCTATGAATCCATAATTCCTCAGAAATTATAACACTTCAATATACAAGTTATAATTCCAACTTACTTCTCATAATATTAAAACCAGATATAGAACATGAATTTCAAATCCATAAACCTCAATCACTTATTACATCCAGATTTCTTAAACTTTTAAGTCATCAATTATTCCATTCTACCTCTTAACTTTATTCCTTTTGACCTCTTTCATTACCATTCACCTTGCCCACTAATAAATAATCTCCAAAAAGTCCTTAATATCAGATTAATCTACCTTAATAAATTTAAATCCAAATAGTTAAAATTCAAATCTCTAATCCTTTAAACCTTTATGCTACAGCACCTAATTGCCCTCAAAATTATTGTAACCAACTTACCAATTAGGTCCTTAAAATTAACATTCAATACAAAGATTTACCCACTCCAAGATCAATTTCCACAATTAAATCAATCAAACTTCATATAAACATTTTCTTATCCTGAATATATTTATTAACTATTAAGGAGCATCAAACAACCAAAGTCCAATTCGGGGCAACATAAACAATAACGTACCCACTTCTAAAACTCCATTAAAATATGAAACTATCATCTTTACTTTGACTTTAAAATGTACTCTATGGCAAGTTTAATGAGAAATAATCCAACTATTTCATTCCATCATAAAACATTTATTTAAGTCATTCTTAACTTCAAATCTCAATATGTATCATATAAATAGCCATCTAAAAACACACTCATACCCACTTATCTTATCCTTAACATCTTCAACAATCTCACATTTATTTCCACTTAACCTCCACAACAATCATCTTCCTATCTCCTCATTTTATAATCAAATTAATCACTATTTTTCTCTCCCAAACTTCAAAATCTCATATTCAATAAGTGCAAACATACACCATCTAAAGACAATCATCCTCAAGTTCACAAAATCCTTAAGACCAAACAAAATCCTTATATCCACTATGTTCAAAATCATCATCCTTCTTTATCAATTAAAAATCCTTAAACTCATACCATCTCCTACTACCTATAAATCTTCAAAACAAATTCCTATTAAGTAACTCACATTCTCATAAATCATTTGACACAACTAAAATGCCAGCTTACTCCCATCCATAATCACCATTTACTTCTCTTCCTTTTCATCACTTCTTCCTCATCATAGCATTAAAAATACATTACACCTTATAACCCAAATCCTCCTTTAGCAATCTCAACATCAAGTTTTGATCAACTTACAAATTTAAAGATCCAATCTGAAAACTCTATTCCTAATTCAATTCACTATTCATCCTTACTCGACTAAACACCCATCCTACTAGATTAACATTCACAATTCTCCTTTCCCCATTATTAAATCCATCGGCCAGCACAAGGAGAAAAAGAAGAATTGAACAATATCAAATTCACATATCATCAACCACATACAATCATCCTCATAATCTTGTACTAGAAATCAGTGGCATAAAGGGAACAAAAATTCGAATAAACAGGGAAAAGAACAAGAACTCGACGGACAAAACAAAAACAAGAAGGAAATAAAATTATTACAATTACACTTGCAACTAGCTTCAACCAAAAATCATCAAATATCATCAATTTCTTTTTCCCCTTTGCCGACGGAATCACCGAACAGGGGAGGAAGAATAATTTTCAAAACCTCTCAATGCTACGAAATATTCAACATACAGAAGCCATACCCTATTCCTATCGTAATCTTAAAGTCATCAAGTCACCAATTTCAAACACCCAAGCAAAAACTCGATCAAACAGAGAAGGAGAGAAATCAAAATTGGTAAAAATACTAAAAACCTCAAAAATCAAACGTGCCTTAGCACCTGATGACCCTAAGCTACTCCTAATCATGATTAATTTAAGCTTTCGTTCGAATTTCATCTAGAAATCAACAAGAACAAGCTCGGGTGAACAGTACACGGAGGAAGAAATTCGAAAGAAACTTGAACCAAGCTACTTCATTCCTCAAATTCATCCTTGGGGTTTGTTAATCGGACCATGAGCTTCAATTTCACTGATTTGTAGCTTCTAAAACTTCCAAAAATTTGAGTTGATCCCTCCCCAAATCCTCTCAAATCGGCCAAGAAATGAAGGGAAAACGAGGAAAGGAACTTACCCAGTGTTAGCATGAGCTTCTTGGGCGTTTTCCCACCTTGTTCCGTCGCGTCGCCGTCGATTCTCGCCGTTGCAAGCTTCGAAGGACGGAGGGATCGAGAGAGAGGAAGAAAAGAAAATGAGGAAAACAAGGAACAGAGGGAAATCGGATCTGAGGGTGAGAGAAAATGGAACACGTGGGTATCCATATATTAAGGAGGAGGAGTTGATATTTTTAAAGAGATGTTTTACCATTTTGCCCCTTCTTTTTACTGAAGATATTTTCCAACTAAGGGCAGATATTGTCATTTTTATTTCCCTTTTTCTATTTTCCTCTTAAATGATAATTTTATTTACCATTCTCACTCACAAATAAACCTGAATTTGTCCCAAAAATAATTCTCTAGATATACTTTAATTTCCAAATTTATTTATAAGACTTTTTTAAATAACAAGCAATACCCCAAGGTTCTAAATATTCCCTTATTTAAATTTATCTCATAACTATTTTTCCTTAACTAATAAAGAAAATAAACCTTAAAAATAATTAAAAATACACTTGGCCTCATAAATTTATTTATAAGGCTGTTTAATTTCTATATGCCATCCCAAGACTTCAAATAAATCCTTATTATCTCTCTTCTCCAAATTAAGTTTTATCTCCTAATTATTTCTCTTTATTTCTTAAAGAAAATAAGCCTTAAAATTACTAAAAATGCCTAAATATCATAAATTTATTTTTCAAGGCTTTTTAATATTTTAGTAATATTCCAAAACCTTAAATAATTCATTATTTCTTATTTTCTAAAATTTGGGGTGTTACATAGGAGGAAGAAAAAGAAGAAGAAAGACAATGGTGGGCTAGATGGCGAGGGGTTGGTCGAGGACGACAATGGTGAGCTAGATGGGGTTGGCTGACAATGGGTTCAACGGAGGGATTGGGGAGGATGGGGCCCGGGTTTTGGGGGCAGAGATGGAGAGAGGTATAGTGGGAAGTGAAAAATAGAAGGAAATAAGGGTGGGATTTACGTTGTGACGTCGTATGAAACGACGTCCCTAGTTTTCTAAATTAGGGACGTCGTTTCCCCTTCTGTTTTCTACTTAATTACGATTATGCCATTGCGTTTTTTCTATGTTAGTTTTTTATTTAACGGATGTTAATTAGTGACATGGAAAGGGTTTTTTATAGCCCAAATTATCTGACATCTTATTGGCAATAAACCAACTAAATTGGTTTTTGAAGAATGTCCTTGAGTAAATCTAATAAAAATAAAAGTAACCACAAACACTAACACAAAAGATGAAGATTGGGTAGAAAAAATTTTCATTATCGACCACACAGCGAACAACATAGTCTTGATTTCAAAATATGTTTACGATTGGCCATTGCCAACAATCCATAATAGTATTACGGAAGATTGGACCAACAACAATATACAAGACTATAGTCACCGAATTCTGACACTTACAATCACGTATTGAAGCTACCAAATAAGGTTTGTTGTCATCAAAACCCCAAATTAATTTATTTCTGCAGAGACAATCAACACCATCATAAGAAACAAAAAAAAAAGCATGAAAATAAAAGTAGGCCAACATAAAATATTGACGTCTCTCCATCCTTGGCGAGAACCAAAGATGAAGATTCCGTGCAAAAGAAGAGGATAACAAATAAGAGCTCCTACCACTCCAAAAGTAAAAGAGGAGGGGAGAGCAAAATATCCGGCCCTATTTGATTGTGAATCTTATTCTATTCTATTCTTTTTTCTTTTTCTTTTTTTTTTTTTTTGGCCAACGTCTTATTCTATTATATAAAGCTTTCAAACTAACATTTTCTCTAATATTAATGTTTTCCTGCTTAGCTGTCATGTTCTCTTGCAGCATACTTCCTTCTCGTACTTTGCCAATGGTTAATGGATCATGTGGTCATCGTCGAAAGGGCATCAATATATCTCTCATTTCTTTACCGTAAAAAGTGTTTACATAGTAAGGTTTGGCCGTTAGTTTGAGTTTTGTTGTGGGGTTACCTAATGTTTCTACATGACTGTCATGACCTTGATTATTAGTATTATGTTTCTTTACTTTTTGGTTGTTTTCTTTATGTTCTACGGGAAATCTCTTGTTTTGCTATATAAATGAGCCTTAACTTATGATCATTTTAAATTTTCTCCATATCCAGAAAAGAAACAAGAGTTGCAGTTAATTCTCAAAGCAAGTGCGCAACTTCTTTGGGCCTATAAGTACAAATTAAGGGAAGGGCCCTTTTGTATTATAGTGGGGCGTCTTTTCATTATTGATGTTTTCATGCTCTTTCGTCTTGGGCCTAATGGGCTTCATTATTTTTGGGCCGTTAGTTAATCATTATGCCTGAAACTTATTGGATTTAATTGGGTCTTGTGCCCACAATAGAAGTTCAACTTATTTCCTGTGGAAATAAGTATGGGCAAGTTATATTAAACGTCTGACTGTGTATTATGAGCATAGTTGTGGTTAGCTAAAAAAATTACAAAATTTCTTACGGGACTAAAGAAGATAATTTTGAAGGAAGACAATTGGACAATTGACGAGGGCTACTAAACATGAGTACTGAAAAAAAAAATGATCATAAAAGTTGAAGATCTTTCTAATGGTCAGTATCCTTCATTTAGTCCTACGTAAAAGACTTTTTTTTAATACTTTGTTGTGGCCTTCTATATAAGAACCCATTTATATTTTGTTTTCTGTGATGAATGTTTTTACCAAAATAGCCTTAATAAATAATCAACTAATGATTCAAAACTAAATTTGATGAAAAGTCAATGGTCAAGATTTCTAATTAAAGTTCTGGTAAAAAAAAGTTTGTAATTAAATTCTTGGGATAATTGTGGGGAAATGAAACAAATAATTATGAGAGAGAGAAGTAAGAAGGGATTGGACTGAAACAACAGTTTTATGCCAGCTCTCTTCTCTCCTCCTCCTCCCTAACTTTTAGGTGGTGGGAGTTCTACTCTCATTGTTGCGCAAGTTTTTTCACATTGTCTCCCTCCCTGATTTCGGCCAGGGAAGGAGACGTCCGTATTTCGCATATGTCTGCTTTTATTTTCATTTTTTTTTGTTTCCTATGGTGCTGCTGCTTCTCTCTATAGAAGTAAATTGTTTGAGGGTCATTGAAAATTTCTTTCACCAAATCTTCATCTTTTGTATTGGTGTTTGTAGGTTCTTTTATTTTTGTGAGATTTGCTAATGGAGATTATTCAAAAACCAATTTAATTGGCTTATTGTTGATAAGAGATGTGTATCCTTTGAGATGGTTCTTCAACAAGGATTACTCACAATGGCTTTGTTATTAGTGACAACATTTTTCTACCCATGAATTATAATAAAGAAAGTAGGGTTCTTGGCAGCAACGACTCCCTCCAACTTATGTTAGTGTTATGTTATTTTTAGGGTTTTTATCCATTATTATTTGAGCTTTCTTTTTGTAGACCTTTCATATTGTGTTTTGTATATCATTCTTCCTTAGTTTAATGAAATAATTATGTTATTTGACAAAAAAAACCAACAGTTTAAACTTCATAGAGCAAAATCAAAATGAGTACAAACTATAAAAATCAATAATAAAATGAACCTTTAATTATGAAACAGTTGCTCCAACGTATAAATAGTTGGCATTTTATACATGACACATGAGTTTGAATATATCCGCATGCTCTTTAGGAATGTGATTACTTTACGCCTCTGGCATAAACTATAATACTTTATGTTAACCCTTCTTTTCTTTTGGTTGTTGCTTTGACTGGATATGTTTTATTAAAAGGAAGAAGATGTAATCTTTTTTACTAACCCATTATCAAATTTATTGTTCTTTATTTTGGAGTTTATGGTCTAGTAATCAATTTAAGATTTGGTTTGTTCATCATTTTAATAATTTGCGTCCATTAGATTAATTAGGTTTATTCTGTTTTTCTATCATTATTCTCTCAACATTTGCAATTGTCCTAGTAATCAACAAGATATGATATCTTTTTTTTTATATCTATCAATCGGCAATCAGCGTCTTTTCTGTATTATATTATCAGGTATCTTAGCAACCGGCAATCATTACGTCCTTTTTTTTTTCACATTTGTGTGAGTATTATGGGACCTAAAAGAGTTTGAAAATCAATGAATTAATTACTATATATTTATATATAATTTCCTATTCTTATTATAAGATTTAGTTTATAAAGATCCTTAAAAAAAGGATTTAGTTTATAATGCATTTTCAAAAAGCGTTCCTATTTAAAGTTTGATGCATGTAATTATTCTTTTGACTTTTAAAGTGTAACTAGATTTTTTTCTCCCGTGTAATGCACGGAAATTAAAAATAAAAAATGAAATAAACTAAAGAACAAAATTTTTTTGAAAACAATAAAAGTTGAATACATATGGATATAAATAATGTAAATCATTGATTGCAATTTTTTTGATAAAAGGGAAAATATGAATTATTTTTAAAAGGCTTATTGCAAAATTATGAGTTATCAAAATCATATTTATATGTTCATTAGATATTCGAAGACAACAAAAATTGATTTCAATGATCTAAATCATTGATTGCACTCATTTGAAGCAAATAGAAAATATAAATTAATTTTATATGGCTTGATTGCAAAACTGTGTGAGTTATAACAATGTAGATTTAGATGTTCATTTAATTTTAATCATATATAAATAAGATGGGCAACTATTTGAGCAAGTTTGACTATCGAAAATAAACTAATAATATTGAAAATACAATAATGATTTAAATCATAAATAAATATAATTCAATAACTGATTGAGCATGGTTTAAATTGTAATAAGAAAAAAGTGATTTTTTTTTTTGCTTGAATGGGTGCAATATATTTGGAATTTTCAATATGATATACTTTCCTATAAATTGGATTATTTGCTTAGGTAATATTGCATATTGTAAATCAAATACATATTTATTAATTGTTGCCTAAAATATAGAGATATATTTGAACACAATAATTAATTCCTATACTTCAAAACTAGAATATTTGAGATTAAAAAATATATATATATGATTTGAATTTTTTATAAACAATAATAAATTGATAAGTATGTACGTAATTAAATATTCAAATAAGTACTTTTTTTTAGAGTTATGGCAAATTATAAATGAAATATATATATATATATATATATATTTGGATTGTTGCCTAAACTAATGATCTATTTGAACACAATTATAAATTTATAAATTTCAAGAGCCAAATATTGTAGATTAAAAAAAATTATGTGGTTTTTTTTCAAAACAATAGTAGTAAATTAAGATATATGTACATGAGAATTGATTTTTATCGGTGTAGTTTTCTAGCAACCAATTTATTTTTGACAATGCAAATGAAATTTCGAATGGAAAAATTTCCAAATAGAAAAATAATTAATATCCTGTTTTCTAATCTACTGACTTATTTAAACACATTAATTATTTTATAAACTTCGGAAGCAAAATTAATAGTGTTGATTGTAAATCATATATATATATATATATATGTTTTAATTGTTGCCTAAAATAGTGACTTATTTGAAGACAATAATTAATTTGTACATTTGAAAAGTCAAATATTGCATATTAAAAACAAATACATATGGATTGATTTTTCTATAAACAATATTACACTAAGAGGTATGTACGTGATAAAAAAGAGAATTAATATAGAATACCTTCTTAAATGTAGATATATATGTATTTAATCATTGCTCAATATTAAATAACTTTCATACATTTATGTATTTAATCATTACTTTGCTCAATTTTAAATAGCTTTCAAAATTCAAAAAATACCTTCCCAAAAGTAGAGATATATTATGAGTAATGATTAATTATTGGCAATGAAATTTGAAATTAAGAATAAAACTTTCCATTATAACTTTGATTATGTCAACATGTGGACTAATAATTGAGTTAAGTGAAGATTATGTCATTGGACTTGTAGACCAATAGGATTGTTGCTAGGAGCTTTCAAGAAATATATAGATTCGTAGTTTTAAATAAGGACAACAACTATGAGGGTTTAAAGAAAGAATTTAATTACGATAAACTCCCAATCTGAAGTGCGTATTTTAGTGTAGAGAATTACAAATCCATACGACTTACTTATTATAAAGATTCTTCGTGATTACATTTCTTTATTAAGACATCCTTTTTTAAATATAGGTAAATTTGGAAAACTTATTTCCTTTTTCAAACCAATTTAATGACTCAACCACATTTTCTGAGTGTTATTAGATGGTTGGAGATGCCTTATGATAAAAACTAGAATAATGCATTGTTTCAATTTTTGTAATACTTTTAAATTTTTTTAAATGCATGTGTGGCCATGTTTTCATGGATTAAGTTTATGATTGACAACAACTACAAGTTGACTTTAATTTCCTCTGGTCTTTAACATAATATATAGTTACTTAAAATGGTTATTTGCAACATTAAATTATATATCAATTTATATTTTAGATAAATTAGTTTGGAAAAAAATGATAAATTATTATTATTATTATATATATAGGGGATAAAATGAATTGAGATATTATATTTTAAACCAATTCTTACTTTCAATTGACTCTTACTTTATGGACAATACTTATTATAATGAGTAACATTTAAAGCATAAGTATTCAAAGAGAGTGAAATGAAGTGATAAATGGTTGTTTTTCATGGAATATATTCAAAGAAGGTAGGCAGATTAGAACATGATTTTGTCATCACCATCGGACAAAAATTGACGTGTAACACAATATACTAACTCCACATGCATACCAAATTAGATATTAAATTAATTAATTAATATCGACTGGTTCATGTAGTACTTTTCAAACTTTTCTATTTGGTTGTCCACTTTGTCTTGTGACACTAATTAATGAAGAGAAATATGCTATAAGTCCAGCCATCTAATTAGCCAGTCTCTTATATTTGAATTTTAGGTCTCATTTGGTTACAAAGACCGCTTTTAAAAATTTCTTCATGTAGTACCTCTGGTTTTCATTATAATACATGATCTAGGCAACTAATTAACAAATATTGAAAAACATCATTTATATGTGCAATTAACAGAGAAAATTTGGGAGAAATTATCAATTTGTAATACAAATTGAATTGAAGTCTTATGTATATTCAAGAACAAAACGATCGAACTCTTATATGCTTGACTGAAGAGTATATGATTGAATGTTTCATTTCATAAAGTTGAAAGTGAGAAAGAAAATCGACTGAAAAATAGTTAATTTATATTATCTGAATTTCCTTTTTTTTTGTCGTCACGTTAATAGACGTGCAAGAAAAACGGGAGGAAAATTCTACTACCATTATATTTTATTGAATAATTAAAATACTCATTTCTCTATATATTGACATTAATTAGCTATAACCAAGACATTGTTAAAATAATATATTTATAAAACTGTGTGTGTGTTTTCACTTCATTTCAGTTTAAAAAAAGAAAAAAAAAAACTGTGTTTAAAGGCTGAAAAAAAAAACTACAACGTCGAAGCCAAAAAAAGGTTAAATCAATCATAATAGATATTTTATATAATGTTAAGAATAATTAATAGTATTTTTCCAAAAATGCCCATGTGGCATTTATTAGTATTAAGGTAGGTTATGATGGGAGTCTTGTTCATTTATTCCAAGCTATATATGAAAATTGTACCAAGTCTTTGAGGATATAAATTAATGTTTTTTTTTTCCATAAGAAATGATTAAAATAACACACGTTATAATATATTTATAATAAATTACCTAACACTACCATCAAATACTTGGATTGACTAGTTGGGGTCGTTTCCACTCAATTATAAGTTTAATACTACAGTATTGTATATGCAACCATAATAATTACTAGTAAGCAAGGTTGTTTATTTGTTGGCCAAAAATAAAAAAGTAAGGTTGTTTATCATGCATGTTTATTTATTGTGAGCCTACATTATCAAAATGACTTATATTTAGATAATTTATATTATTGAGGAGAGGGTAAGTTTTATTTATTAACCACTAAGGAATAGTAGCAAATCAAGTCACATTATCCACAAGTGATTTATGTTTGACTGGTGTGATAAACAAATTAAATACGAAAAATTAAATATAGGTCCCTTGTAAGGGACTTATTTAATATGAGGTCCTACGAAATCACGTAAGTAATTTGAGGTCCCACCAAGTTGTTATTGCAGGTCAAAAAATTGTTATCGTCAGGTCACAAGTTGTTACAGACCAAGAGAAATTTTTAGGCCATAAGTTATTATGGCAGGCCAAAAAGTTATTAATGAAGATAATTTTTAGGCCATAAGTTATTATGGCAGGTCAAAAAGTTATTAATGAAGGTCAAAAAGTTGTTATTACAGGCCAAAAAGTTGTTAGTGAAGTATTAGTCACTAACAACTTTTGAGCGCACGATAACAAATTTTTGGCCTGCCACAACAACTTTCTAATAGGGACCTCAGATTAATTACGTAATTTCATGGGACCTCATCTTGATTAAGTCCCTTACAAGGGACCTATATTTAATTTTCCCAATTAAATAAAGGATCAACCTTTTTACTTTCTACTTAATCATTGTGTGTAGAAGACAATTACATTTTCTCTTACTCATATACTCTTCCTTTGTTGCAATTTTCTTCACAGTTGTTGTAGTTGGATCCTTTATTCTCATTTCCTTTAAGCCAATGGGTAAAAACATTCAAAATATAGAGACATAAGCCTAATTATATTCTCTCTAGTCAATTATATCGGTGGGAGATTTATTACTTTTCATATTTATGTGGTTAGAGATATAGAGATATTTGTCAATGAACTTACCAAGTTAGATACACGTACTTTTCACTTAATTATTTTATTTTTATATGATTTATAAACCACCTCCTTATTATTCATTTTATACAAGCATCTAATATCCTCAATTATTAATATTTTAGTTTTAACCTTTTTAAATAAAATAATCGAATTAAATATTAGAATGGTACAAAGTCTTCCCACATTTAAAATTAAATTTGGATTATGACATGGTATATGTATACCACTTTGTATTAATTGTAGGCAAACCCTGCCTAGCAGGCTTATTACATAACTAGAGTTGCTTAGAACTTTACTTTTTTGCTTTAACTTTTATAACACTGATTTTTCAATTGAAAAATAATGACAGTAGATTATAGTAGGTACTCCATATATGATAGAGTTATGATATTTGCTCTTTTGAATAAAATTACATTTTTTATATTTATATTTATCATATTTAAAAGATATTCCATCTGTTCCTAAATATTAGACTTAGTTGACTTTTTTAAAAAATCCTAAAAAAAACTAAATAAGATACCTATAAATTGAATTGAATAAGTTTTTCTATAAACAACTTTATTTAACTTATAAGCTAACATATAATCTAATAATAAATAAAATATATTATGATTAAATGGCTCATTTTGTTTCATTAATCTTTCAATAAAATCAACTCGGTCTTTTATTTAGGAACAGAGAAAATAACAAATTTAATTCTAACATTTGCAAACCAAATTTTGAATGTATCATATTTGAATCATATTAATTAGTAAATTACAAACCAAAATTTGCATTTGATCTCTTTTTCCTTTTCCGGAAATTCCATACCTCTATTTTGCCAGATCTAAGGCTGTTCAAAAAGATCTTGTCCCGGTTATCCCGGTCCTGTCTCGGACCTGTCGAGACCGGAATTTTCCGGGACCAATGGGATCCGATACCGAGATCAACGATATCAGGACCAAATTGAAACCGAGATGATACCGAGATATGGTCACATATCCGGGATTCCCGGTCCCGTCCCGGTACCATAAGTATAGTTACTTATTTAATTTGTTTCCTAATTCAACATGCATTTATTCCTTTATTTTTTTCAATTAATTAATCAAGTCCCAACCCAAATATTATTTTTTCTCTTTCTTTACAAGATCATTTAATTATATTGATGATTGATTGATTTAATCATTTAAGATGTAATGTTTAACCTTTTAAGAGGCACACCTCTTTTTTCTTTTCCATCGTTCCACAATCCTTAACGAAAAAGAAGGATCGAAGAAGTAGGGAATGGCTGAATTGTTGGCTATTGCTTTGAATTTCTTTTTTTCTGAACAATGATGTTGCTTTGAATTTGAATGTTTAAATTTTCATTATAGACTTATGGTTGTTGTCTTGTTTCGCTATAATATTTTGGAGACTTTATAAGTATTTAAAAACGATTTGTTGGACTGAATGATTATTGAATGATTAATCTTTTTTTATACATAAATATATATATGTGATATTAAAAAATTAATTATATTATATTATTAGTAACTAAAGTATAAACATGCATAGGTGCTTCGTTTTTTTTTTGTTTCTTGATAAAGCATATTGTGTCAAAGAGAATCAGGACGTCCAGGTCTTGGTCCATGTCCCGGCCCCGTCCCGATGGGTCCAGGACCCCTTCAGTACCGGTACCGAGACCGGGATACAAATGACGTCCCGGCCTTTTTATAGTACCAAGACTTGGACAAAGGGTGTCCCGGTTTCGTCCCGGTACTTGAACAACCCTAGCCAGATCCATACCTCATTTCTGAAGTATAGAAGTATGAGAAACAGACTCGGATTCCCTCAGCCAAATAAACTTACTTTTATATATTAATAATAACTGTCAGACCTAGGAAGTCACTTGTAAATGAGATAAGAGCATGTGTGTGTTTTTTTTTTTGGAAATTTACTATTATATAGTGTAGACATACGGAAGAGCATATAAAATAATATTTGCGTTAACTTTTCCTTTAAGAAGTGACCGAAGTCCAAAGCCGCTCCTTTTATTATTAATATTATATTTTTTATTTATTAATAGGTATCTTACACCACTAAAAATCGACTAGTTCGTATTAAAAGTATGTAAACACACAATAAAAAAGTTCATTATCTCTAAATAATTATCCGGATTGTATATCTAAGACTCAAAATTAAACGAGATAACTGGTGAAGCTAAAACATTTTATAACCTATTAATTCAAACTTTGTTTGTTATTATTATTATTATTATTATTATCACACATCACTATTATGTATGATCACTATCATTATTAAATGATGGTCTAACTTGACGGTAAAGTTATATGCGACTTAACTTAACTTAATCAATGTTAAAAAGCTAATTTAATTTTATATTTAGAATTGGATGGAGTGTAATTTAGCATTCACTTTAGATTTTGAACTTCCATTAACATTTATTAAAATAATATACTGCTATATATGTCTGTAAAACGTTTACACTAATAATAATTTACAAATAAGGAAACTTTTTATCAATGTTGTTGAAACCGGACCGGACCGGACGGTCCGACCGGTTAAACCATCGACCGGAGACTGGGACGGCTTGGGTCATGTTGAAAAACCGTCTTCCATGTTAAACCGTTTTAAGCCGGTGTGAGCCGGCATTTAAGCCGGGAACCGCTGTTAATCCTGGAGCTGGAGCGGCTTCAGAGTAACCGGCCGGGCCAAGTTCTTTAGTAAAAATGGCCGCTGGAGTCGAAGTAACAAGACAGAGTCGAAGGAAGAAGAAAGAAGGGAGAGGAAAAACGTGTACCGAGAGAGAGAATATGGTACTATAACCCATATATTTTTATTTTTTACTGTGTGAGCTTCTACTTTTTCAGAACTTGGAAAACGTGCATATACTACTAACACGTGAAGTTGCAGAAAATATGGTACTATAAAACTTTGTTTTATCAAATTATTTTTTTGTTGAACTGAGTTATCAAATTATAAAACTGTGTCTTTTAGCTTTGTTTTGTTACTCTTATTTAAATATGATCTTTATAAAGTATAAACAGGGCTCTGGTCAGGAAAAAAAACAAAAACAGGTCAAATATGTGGATATATTTGACATTCTAAATTTTTAACAATCTCATTTTTCATTTTACACATGTCATAATACAATAATAATTTAAAACTATTACATGTTTTATTTAATTTTAAATTAAAGTAAACTGATTTGAATATTATTCATATTTTATTTTTAAAATATTAAATTGAATAAATTTCATTGTGTTGGAACTTAGTATCTGGACATATAATAGGGTTTATTTATTATATTTATTTTCAAATTATAACATTCTTTTTATTTTTTACATCTTTAATGTATGTATAAAATATTTTTTATTTAATAATTATATCACCGGTCCGACCCCGGCCAAACCGATTCGACCGGACGAACCATGACCCGTTGATCTTTCCGGCTCGACATCCGGCCCGGGTTTTAAAACATTGCTTTCTATATTTTTATTGAAATATCCTTTATCTGAAATCAGGTGATAAAATAAAAATATTGGGTAATAAATTAATGGTCCCAAGAAAGAGACTTAATTAAGCCTAAGCCCATGAAATCTTCAAATTAAACTGAGGTTCTAGGGACTTGGGTTTAATTATTTGTTAAAGCACAATTACCATTTTGCCCATGTGTCTCCCCATCTTCTTCCCCCAAAACCCAGTGACCCACTTGCTTCATGAATCGCAATCTGTTCATCGATCTTGCCACTTGCGAGGAAGACCAACCAGGTCTACGGTCATGGCCGAGAAGGAGAAGATGGAGAAAAATTTATGCCATTGCCGGAAGAAGTTTGGAGTGGGACACACGGGTGGGGATAAATTTTCCTCACAAAATCCAAAATCAGTTGAAAAATTAAACCTCACTGCAAAACCCACTCACCCAATCAGTTGAAAAATCAAACCATTTCCCACCTTATATTAGAGAACGTGAAGGCGAAGGAGGGGGAGTTGGCGAAGTTCACGGCGGAGTGGGAGGAGTTAAGGACAAGGCCGTCCCCAAAGAAGGTGCTTGAGAAGAAGAAGAAGGATTTGTTGGAGGATGATGTGAATAAATTTCATAAGATGATTGAGGAATTCATTGCGAGAATCAAGGAGGTGGACAGGGTTTTGTCTGATGATAAAGAGAAGCAGCTGGAGGCCAAGGTGCAAGAGAACAAGAATTTTTGTGAGGAAAGTGATGACATAAAGAAGAGGGTTGAGTTGCAGACGTTTAAAGCGAGAGATATGGAGAGGATGAGGAAGGAATTGCAGGCTGTGGAGAGGGACATTGCAGAGGCAGAGGAATAGCAATATGTTCATCCATCTCTGTGGGTGGGTCACTGGGTTTTGGGAGAAGAAGATGCGGAGTGAGACAAATGGGCAAAATGGTAACTGTACTTTAACAAATAATTACACTCAAGTTCCTAGGGATCTCAATTTAATTTGTGGATTTCATGGGATCTGAGCTTAATTAAGTCCCTTCCTTGGAACCAATAATTATTTTTCCTATAAATAAATAATTTTTAAGTTTAAAGAGAAACATTATTTTGAATAAAATCATCAATAAATGTTTTTTATTTGAATTAACACAAAGTTAGTCAATATAGTTTGCTCTTACTTAGATTTTCATTTATATAACTTCAAACCAAAAATTTTAGTAAAATGAGTTTTATTAAAATTTAGGGATCCATATTTTGTACAAAAATATTTGAGTGACCAAAATCAAAATGAGGATAAACTATAGTAACCAAACATTTTATTAATTCCTTTTATTTTTAGAACGGGTTTTAAATATTGTGAGAATGAACAAAAAAATGCATAATTTATTATAAAATGTATTATATTTAATAAAATTTAGATCAAATGAATTTCCTAACTTATTTAATTTGAGACATACCTCTAAACTAAAAAAAGAAAAAAAAAGCATCATTACAAAAAAAGTTGTGTTTACTGGAGGTTCAATTAGCAGCGTATCCAAATAATTGAACCAGGATAAACAAGAAGATAGTGGATTGGAGATCCCAAGTGGAGTCTGGGGACTGGATGTAGGTCAAAGGAATAGACCGAACCAGGAAAAATCTCTGTTTGCATCTCCTATTCCCTTAACTCTCATATTTTTCAGCATAACTGATTTATACATTAGATTAGCAGCAGTTCTAGAACTGCTACTAATTTTCAAAAATTCAAATTTCAAATTCTCGGGCCATTACCAGCAGTTCTAGAACCGCTACTAAAATACAGCCAAATGTGAAATTTACCATTCCCCAGTTACTGGCTGTTTTTGTTTTCCACCACTAAATTAGTAGCGTCATTGACTGTAGTAGCAGAGGTTCTAATAACCACTAGTAAATGTTACCCACGGGTGATTTAGTGGCTGATTAAAAAACTGCTATTAATGACTTAGTGATGGTTTTAACCGCCACTAATTACCCCTTTTAACCACCGATAAACAGCACTTTTCTTGTAGTGCATTTAGAGGCAATAACAATTGACCCACAAAATCACATAAAATGCGGATAATACGACCCTACGAGTTTTGAACAGGTATTTGTTAATTGGATTTTTCTTTTCACTACGATGAATGCACACAATGATTGGTAAAGTATAGTGAATGGAGCTGTTAGTCACAATGAGACGAATCGATACTTAAACCATCATCTAAAGCTGTGTATATATTTAGTACACACAGTAATTTAGACAATACTTTGAAAAAGATTGCCTTTAAGAAGAGCATACATGTGCATAGGAAAACAATAAGATTAATTTCATATTTAGATACTCAATTTTACCCTCATTTTAGTTTTATTTTACCCCCTCAACTTTAATACCACATAACTTTTTTATTTCTCTATACACGACTGGGGGAGTATATGTTACTACATTGTAAGAGAGCTTAGGAACGCTGCTACGTGGCCTCACTCCCTGAAAGTGAGATTCCTGAATGTGGGTTTCCGATTTACTCATCTGATCCTATTTATAGGGTAGAAAGAATATGTTTTATTTGGTCCTATATATAAGTCACCTCATTAAATATTTAGTATGCATGTACAAGTTTACTCTTCATTTATTTTGTGTTGACTTTATTTTAATGTGGTATAGTGTATATTAAATATGGGTAAAGTTGTAAATTTGTTAGATTTTAGTGGAAAGTTAATGAGTTTTAAGGCTTTCCTTGGTCTGTATGAAATGTGCTGAAAGTGCCTTATAAATAGAATCAGAGGAGTATTTATTTCTTAAAATTCAATTCTGCATGTCGTTTTCGTTCTGTAGTCAATTTGTTCGGCCAACCAAAATGACTTATAAATGTAGTCATGCATGCATTACCATTTTTAAAGGAAAACGACATGCGCTTTTGTTATGAATTTTTCCGTCACTTCCACTTTACATAGTCAATCATCAATCAATCAATCAAATATATATATATATATATATATAAAGCGACCAGCTAATATGTGGTGGGTGCAGTGGCTGGTGTCAGTTTTTTTTTTTTTCAATAGATATCATAATTTTTTTTTTTTAATTCATACAAATGTAGAGTTCCCGTGATTTTTATTTTCTATTTGAAATTAGCATAAATTAATCCTCAAAATAAATAAATAAATTAGGAACAATTTTGTACAATGATCAATTTCAAAAGCCATCTATTCCTCAGGATCAATTTCAAGTATTTTAACATTCAAACTAATTTTTTAGGAATGTTTGTTTAAGCATTTAACTATTTTAGGTCCTTATAAGTAAATATTTAAGAAATTCGGTCTCTGTGAACAGTTTTCCCTATTACATATCATCCTACCAAGTTATATATATATATATATGTTTTCAATGTTTATCGAAGTTGAATTGATATATTGAATCTATGAAAACCATAGTAACATATGTTTACATAATGCACTTCCCGCTTCAAATATATGTTAGATAATTAATTATTTGTTAAAAAAAATTCAGTTAGTTATTTAAAAATAATTAATTAATCATTATAATCAAGGATAAAAAATTATTTAATATAAACAATTAAAAGATATACTCTAAAAAATTAATATGTATTTAAAACTATAGCAATCCTATCAATTAGCGCATAAAATTTAGTAGTCGAGTGAATACCTTGGAAAATGTACAAATTTAATTTAAATAATTATTAAAATTAAAAAAAATTAAAGAATGTACTAATGAACTTTAAGACTCATTTGGCATATCATGTAGAGTAGTGTAGGACTATAGGGTGTAAAAGGACTTTAACAATTGTTGGCCAAAAAGAAAAAAGGACTTTAACAATGTATCAGATATTGACACCTTGAAACATTTATATAAAGTTCGAACAAGAAAAAACTTAATATAAATAATTAAACTTTTAGATAAAATGTAACTTAGTTGATAATTTTCTGAAATCTGATAAAAACCTTTTTTGAAAGTCAATAATGATTTTCTTAAATTTAGTAACAACTTTAAACCTTGATACAAGTTAATAATATTTAATACTATTTGTAACAAAATATACTTAAAATATAGGTTCTTTCATATACTCTCTATATACAACAACAACAAAGCTTTATCATTTTAAGTGAGATCGGTTACATGGAATATATGACGTTATTGTGTTCTATTAAAATTAAAAACCATATTTTGAGATAAATTATTGATCAAAAAATCTTGTTGGATAACTTCGCTTAGAGTTCTCTTTGGTCTCCCTCTCCCTCTCCCTCTCCCTCTTTTGGGAGGACTCCACACTATTTGATCAACTCTCCTTACCGGTGCATCTGATTATCTTCTTTGAACGTGTCCAAACCACCTTAGGAGATTTTCTACCATTTTCTCCACAACTGATGTTACTCCGACACTTTATTGGATATGATCATTACGAATCCTATCGTTTTTTGTATGACCACACATCCATCTCAACATTCTCATCTCTACTCCCTATATAAGAACAAAAAATTTAAATAATTTTGTCCCTTTTTATAAGAGTCGGGCTAAATTTATTAAAACATTCAATGACATTTTTCCCATTTATCCATCATTGTTCTCTCTATTAATATTCTCTTTCATACTCATTTATAACACTATCTCTCTCTTATATACTCAATCATAAATAAAGGAAAAATTGAAAAATAAAATAAAATTATTTTAAACATATTTATCTCTATCAACTACTCCATTAATCTATATGATTTTACCTCCTTGGCCCTTGTTACAAGGGATGGAGGGAGTAATAAACATATTTTCTTGGACTTCTAAGAGAAAAATGGGTGGTACTTTGTAGAAGGATTCTTTGCTCATCATTAAAAATGTAATAAAAATGTCCCAACTTTGCTCATATTAATTGTAATAAAAATGAAAAATAAGCAAATTTTATTCTTGACAACCACATAATATGGACAGAAAATTTTTTGTTACCTCTTATAATATGCTTATATAGCTATATTTAGAAGTTACTTTCAACATATTTTATATAGATAGAGAAAACCTTCAATTTCATTGATTCTGCCTTAAAAGCTTTCCTACTCTATCGCTATTTGATACTCCTATCAACTACACACTATTGAAGAATAAGATATACCATTCTGTTCTTTATTATATAGGTCTAACTATTATAAATTTTTTGTTCCTAAATATAAGTCTAGTTTGGGATCAATTAATGCTATTGTGACTAATTTACCCTTGTGTTGGAAATAGGGAAGATGAGAGAAAAGTGTTATAATGAATAAAATATTATTTTAATACCTAATCTTAAATAAGGGTAAAATTAAAAAAATAAGATATATTTAATGCTATAACTTCCACTCTTTGATATTTGAGAAATAGTTATGGTACATTCATGTGAAAAAAAAAATCAAAGATTTGAGTTACTGAAACCGAACCTTCCATCTCTACCCTGTAAAAAGAACACCAGGGTAACTGGATGGAGTAATACAGATTGTGGGGCACCTTTAATCGCATTTAATAAGATTGTCAGAGTTGAATTGGAACCTAGAGTTGAATTGGAACTTGGAAGAGGACACAATTTTCTGTAGAAATATAGAAATTCCCCTAAGAATTCAATGCAAATGCCAATAAATCAATAAATAAAATCTGACACACAATCTTGCTCTTCCCAAAGCAACGACCATACTCAGTGTCCCTTCAGAAGCCAACAACCGCCCTTTGTCCCTCAAATACTTACGTACTCTTCCTTCCTTCTTCTCCTCCACAACCACGTGCTTCATTCATCCATTCTTCTTCGTCTTCCAATCTCTCCATTTCCCAAATCCCAAATCTCTCTCTCTCTCTTGTTCACACTCTCTTTCTCTCTCACTCTTCACTCTTTTTTCTTTGACTCAACACAGAGGAAATTCAAGTATTTAACATGTTCTCCGGAGATTTTTTCCGGCGATGTCAAACACCCTTCGTTTTGTTTTCTCTGTTTTTTCTCTGTCTGGCTGGCTTGTCCATGTCAGATGAGTTTGACATGCTCATGAAGTTCATGTCCTCTGTTCATACATCAAATGCTGATGATGTTTTCAGTTCCTGGACAAAAGCCAATTCTCCCTGCAAGTTCACCGGGATTTTCTGCAATTCTGATGGTTTTGTTTCAGAAATCGATCTCGCCGGGAAGAATCTCAGAGGTACTGTTCGGTTTGATTCACTTTGCGCGCTTTTGTCATTAGAGAAATTGGCCCTGGGGTCGAATTCATTACATGGAAGTATTAGTGATGACCTGAGGAAGTGTAGTAATTTGACGTATTTGGATTTGGGAGGGAATTTGTTTTCTGGGGAAATGCCTGAGTTCTCTAATTTGATCAAGCTTACTTACTTGAACTTGAATGCTAGTGGAATTTCTGGGGTATTTCCATGGAAATCATTGGGAAATTTAACCAGTCTTGAATTTTTAAGCCTTGGTGATAATACATTTGAAAAAAGTCCTTTTCCTGTGGAGGTTTTAAAGCTTGAGAGATTGTATTGGCTTTACCTCACAAATTGCAGCATTACTGGGGAAATTCCTTTGGGTATTGGGAATCTAACTCAGCTTGAGGATCTTGAGCTTTCTGATAACCTTTTGACAGGTGAGATCCCTAGTGATATTGGGAAGCTTAAGAAGCTGAGACAACTTGAGATATATGATAACTTCTTGATTGGGAAAATCCCAATAGGATTTGGTAATCTTACCAATCTTGTCTACTTGGATGTTTCTAATAATCAGCTTCAAGGTGATATTTCTGAGCTTCGCTTCTTGAAAACCTTGGCTTCCCTTCAGCTTTTTCAGAATCAATTCTCTGGAGGAATCCCAAATGAGTTTGGAGATTTCAGAAGCCTCATTGAATTTTCTGTTTATGCTAATAATTTCACTGGTCATCTCCCTCAAAAGCTTGGCTCCTTGATTGGCTTACAATATGTTGATGTTTCTGATAACTCTCTATCTGGTCCTATACCACCTGACATGTGCAGGAACAACAATATGACTGAGCTAGCTATGTTGAACAATAGCTTCACTGGAGGTATACCTGAAACATATGTGAATTGTTCGGCTATGGTTCGTTTTCTCGTTAACAGAAACTCGCTTTCTGGTCGTGTTCCTTTGGGGTTATGGGGCCTGCAAAATATGGAGATAATTGATCTTTCGATGAACCAGTTTGAAGGTCCAGTGGCTTCTGATATTGCTGAAGCTAAATCTCTTGCACAACTATTTCTATCTGACAACAACTTCTCAGGTGAGCTACCCGCAGGAATCTCAGAAGCTTCTTCATTGGTATCAATTAAGCTGAGTTCAAATCAATTCTCTGGTAAACTTCCAGATACTATAGGAAACTTGAAGAAATTGGGTAGTCTTAAAATGGATGGAAACAACTTTTCTGGCTCTATACCAGAGTCTTTAAGTTCTTGTGTTTCTCTTAGTGATATAAACATTGCTGGTAACTCACTTTCTGGAGAAATCCCTGTGAGCCTTGGCTCTCTCCCTACTCTCAATTCATTAAATTTGTCGTCCAATAGACTTTCTGGTGAAATTCCATCGAGCTTGTCATCTCTTAAACTAAGCCTTCTTGATTTATCAAACAACAATTTATTTGGTCCAGTACCAGATTCACTCTCTATTCCAGCATTCATAGATGGGTTAAAGGGAAATCCTGACTTATGCAGTGAGACTTTAGAAAATTTTAGGCCATGTTCATTGGGCAGCACTGTCTCTAGTCGAGTTAGGACCATTATTCTCTGTTTACTTGCTGGTGTAATGGTTCTGCTAGTTTCATTGGCGTGTATTTTCTTCCTGAAACTAAAGCAGAACAGGTTTGAGGAGAAGGCTTTGAAGACTAATTCCTGGGATCTGAAGCAGTACCATGTGATAAACTTCAATGAAAATGAAATCATTGAAGGGATCAAAGCTGAGAATGTGATTGGCAAAGGAGGATCTGGAAATGTTTACAAGGTTGTTCTCAAATCTGGCAAAGAATTGGCAGTCAAACACATATGGACTTCAAATCCAGGCGCACAAGGAAGTGGCCGGAGCAGTTCAGCGATGCTGAAAAGAAGTTGCCAGTCCCCGGAGTATGATGCAGAGGTGGCAACACTAAGCTCCATAAGGCATGTGAATGTAGTTAAGCTCTACTGCAGCATCACGAGTGAAGATAGTAGCCTTCTTGTTTATGAGTTCTTGCCAAATGGGAGCTTGTGGGATAAGCTGCACAATTGCCAGAAAAGTCCAATGGGTTGGGAGGTTAGGTACGAAATTGCATTGGGAGCAGCTAGAGGATTGGAGTATCTGCATCATGGGTGTGATAGGCCAGTTATACATAGAGATGTGAAATCAAGTAACATCTTGATTGATAAAGAATGGAAGCCAAGGATTGCTGACTTTGGGCTTGCAAAGATTGTGCAAAGAGGAGCAGGCAATTGGACAAATGTTATTGCTGGAACACTTGGTTACATGGCTCCTGGTAAGCTTTTCATTTACTTGTAGACCCAAAAAAAAAAAAAGCCAAAAACAAAAAAGAAAAGAAAGAAAGAAAGAAAGAAAGAAAGAAAGAAAGGAAAAGTTAAAGTAGATAGCATTCACTAGGAACTTACAGTTAACTTTTTTAATGCAGAAAATCTAAATCCAGTAAGAGAACAAGGGTCTTTTGATAAATAGCTGAGATCAAAATACAAAAAGCTTTGGACATTGTTTTGACTAGTTTTCACTCCAAGGCTGATAACATTGATACCATAAAAATCCCCTCACAAAAGGTTTTATTCTATGGTGCCTCGGATCAACAGATCTGGCATATTTACTGGGTAACATTTTCCTTCACTTTTGAAATAATATATATCTAGCTAGAAGAACAAGTTATATGAGGTTGAAATAATTGGGGTCATATTAAGTGGAAAATGCATTTTATCTTGAAACTTTATTTTCTAGTTGTTGTGCATGAAAACTGATCGTCTTTGATTTTATAAATGACAGAGTATGCCTATACATGCAAGGTGACTGAGAAGAGTGATGTGTATAGCTTTGGAGTAGTACTAATGGAGTTAGTGACGGGGAAGAAGCCGAATGAATCGGAATTCGGGGAGAGCAAGGACATAGTCAACTGGGTATGTGGTAACAAGAGGACCACTAAAGAAGACATGGTTGAACTTGTGGATTCCACGATTCCAAAGCATTCCATTGATGATGCCATGAAGGTTCTGAAAATTGCAACACTCTGTACTGTCAAAGTTCCATACTCAAGACCTTCCATGAGAATGGTGGTTCAAATGCTTGAAGAGGCAGTACCTTGTACTCTGACTGATGTTGTTGTGGCTAAAGATGGGTAAGCTAGTTAGTTCCACAATAAAGGTATTGATTAGTTGGAGAAGAAAGTCAAAGTGTAAAATATTTTGAGTACCTAGAGGTAAGACTGAAATAGAGGGTTTTAGCTTATAGATTGTACTATTTGGGCAATAAATTTTCCCTCATAATTCAGTCTTTTCTGACTTTTTCTCTGCATAATTAGAATGTGAATGTCCGGGTGTGAATGCCATGGTGAAAGGGTCTATAACTTTTTGAAAGGTTTCTTTGCGTCATTGAAATTCGATCTTGGTGGGTGATAGGCTGGTGACATTTACCTAAGTTTCTATGCTCTGTTTTAAAACAATGAAAGATTTCAAATAAAAACACAATGAAAGATTTGACAGAAAAATAAAAGGATGTGGCTTGTTAAAGTAATGTGCATTTTATTACAGGTCACTTTCAACATTTTTGAGCAAATTAAGAAACCCTTCAAACACATTAACTATGTGAAGTAATTTATTGATTTTTCAAATTTTCTCTATTAATCAAAGGACAAAATTCAGGTCAAGTTGCTTATATTAGTTCAATTAAGTTTTCCAATCACATTTATTATAGAGTAAATTACTCTAACCATCCCTATAGTTTACTTAAATTACATAAAATCTATATTTATATATATATATATTCTAAACACGTATATAAGCCTCTCTTAAAATTAAAATATGTGTTGAATGAACCTCCCTTATATATTTGAAATTCTATTTCCATCCATATATCTGCTAGTTGACCATTAAATTTGACTATCAAACTTTTATTTTGACTAAAATACCCAGATTTATTTATATTTAATCAATACTATCTTATACAATAAACAGTAATTATTATACTAATACTTTTAAAGATTATAATATAATATAACAAATAATTTTAATGTGCATATGTATAAACTTTAATCACATTTTTATTTTTAGTTTTTAGTTATGTAACTTCATTTTAGTTTTCATATAAAATAAAATACACGAGTTGCATAAAATAATATTTAAAAAAATTAAGAAACTCAATGAATTAAGATTTTAATATAATAAGGATAGAATGCTAATTATAACTAAAGATGTCAAATTCGTGAATTAAAATAAACACGTGACAAAATGTAAAATGGATCGTGATTTTGAATCATTATCTCGTAAGTGTTTATTTCAACAAATAAATATGTATTTAAAGTATATAATTAAAAAATAAATATAGAAAATGACAATAAGTTGACTCAAATATATTTTAAATATGTATATTTGTCATTAAATATATCAACATTCATAATTTATCAAATTTGATAAAGAAATTTATATGAGATTTATTTATAAACTTATTGAATATGGTCGAATCGAAAAAACTAACATGAACTTTATAACGAGTTAACAAAATTATTTCGTAAGGCAGAAATGTAAAAGTGATAGACTCATTATATAAACTTGCGAGTTCAGCCAAGTTTATAACTAGGACGAGTTTGAGAATCTTGTCACACAATTTTGTTATGTATAAACGTAGAAGTGGTAAAATTTGAAAGTCAACTCGGAAGTTTGGCAACAATGATTATAATTTATATTCATTTTACTTTGATTTTTTTAATATATTATCGTTCGAATCACGTTTTTCAAATATTAGCAATGTTTTATTTAAAAGATGTTTATATTTAAGAGTGGTTATATTTACAATTGTATTATAAGTGCAAATTAGTAACTTAAATATTTTAACATATGTTAATGAATAAAACTAAATTTTTATGATAGTTTATTAACGGAGTTAAAGATTGTATTAAAGTGTAGGTTTTGAAATTAGAGAGGAGGTATATGTAATTTTGGCAAATGCGAAGGGAGTTCACTGGAATTCACACTTTGTTATATTGATATTGTTGTTATAATGTATAAGGGCACTTGTACATTCATTTTTGTATTTGACTTAATGAATATAAGTAACTTAACCTAAGTCTTATATATCCTTAAATATATATATACTTTAAAAATTTCAAAAAGCATACCATAATTTAATGGGGTTAAAGGGGAAACTAATTATCTCCCTTCAACCCTCTGAGCGACTTGTGGTAAAAGGAAAGAAAATCCATGGATTGATCCTATCGTCTCCAATAAAAATTACTAACTTGCCTTTTTAGCGAAAAATTCATTCTCCATTTGGTGATTTTATTTGTCAAATACGATTAAATGGTCCAAATGTGTTTGAAATTGGGGCTAAAATCCATTTTTGATCTGTAAGCTAAACCCTAAAACGATTACTTCCATTAAGGAATGTTTTGCTTACAGATTACTTCCATTTTTGATCCGTTATTTATTAGTGAAATTACTATGTTTTGATTAAAAATGGTTCTTAAAAATTCATTCACTCTGTTTTGAACACTTCCAAGATAAAAAAATGGTTCTTAAAAATTTTCTGGATAACTAATGCCATTTTGTGATTACTTTTGGGGCAATTGTAGACATTAATCCCTGGAATTATAATTCATGAGTAATTTTTAGGTGAATCTGGTTCATCACGTCATTTGTGATCTCACTAATATAATCATAGAAAAACATGTAATATTTGATGTAGAGATTTTATTTGACTGGGAACTTTGAAACAATTAACTAGTTGATAATTTTATATTTTTTTCAACATGTAAAATTAAGAAAACATAGAAAAGATGGATAAATTTTTTTTATCTGTCAGATGATTTTAGGACCTTGGGTCAAATAAAAATCTCCATATCAAACATTACGTGATTACTTGTTAATGGTGAGATTACAAATGACATGGCAAATCGGGTTCACTTAGGAATTTCTCATACCTCAATTGATTCTAATTGAGTTTACAGTTTGAATTTATTAATATTAAGCATTTAAAACATTTAAATAGTCGACTATATAGATATATAACAACACAAAAATAATGATAATTGAAAAAAAAAAGAAGAAGAAAGAAGACATGCCAATTCAATCATATAGAATTATATGAGGGAGTAACTTGGGCTTAATCTTGAATTACACAGGGCTCTTTTGGAAGTGAATATGCATGGGCTAAAAATATGTATTGATTTAAATAATTTGAACCTTGATTTGGGGCCCAATGAATTTTTTTTTTTTAAGAATTCATGGATTGTTTGAGAAGGCATAAATTCTGAATGAACTCATGCTTATTTTAAAAGGGTGTGATTATTCCAGTTTATAAATTTCTTCGATCGAAGTCAAAAGAAGTACATTGAAATATATATATATATATATAAAGAGAAATTGAATATTCCAAGAGCTAATTATCTTTTTAAAAATAGTGATTCATCTCAAGGGAAAAAAAGCCAGACCAGCCGGTTCAACCGTGAACCGGCCAAAGGTCCAGTCCGGTTGAGCATTAAAACTGGGAGTGCAGCTGACCCGGTGAAGGACTGGGTCAACCTGGGGGTTGAACCGGGTTGGCCTTTTGAAAAAAAAAGAAATTTTTTTATTTATTATAATTAACCTAATTACTAACTTTCACTTAACTCAATTTTAGAAATTAGGAAACTATAATACTTTAAATACTATTTTACTTGCATATACTTAATATTTAATTGTTGTTGCTCTTAATATTTGTATTTTAGTCTGTGGATTGTAGAATAATATTTATTTTCACATGTCATCAACTAATATTTTCTCTTTTTCCCTCCATAGAAACATTAAAATACTCATATTTAATGAATAATTCATACCTATTTACATTTACATTTTGATATTAGTGATTATTAATGTTAATATCAATAAAATTTTATTATTTTAATATAACCGGTTTAACCCCAGTCCGACCATTGACCCTTGAACCAGTGCCTCACCGGTTTGATGCCCGACCCGGTTTTTTAAACCTTCATTCATCTATTGTAATTTAATCACAGTTTCATGACATAGATATTTACCAACAAGGAAATTAATTATACTTGAATTATTTATATGCTCTCATAAGTCCAATGAAAGACCATCAAGTGAACCAGATATTGGAATATATTAGTTACCTCAACAATATCTTAGACGGTTGAAATCTTTCAATGATGTTTCCTATTAATATGTGGTATTATGGTAAAATAATAATATAATATCACAAACTATATTGGGGAGAATGTGTAGCAATTAGTATGCTTGGTGAAATTCGTGTACATTAGAAAGGGAACGATGAGCTTTAAAATAATTATAATGATCTCATAAAGAAAATAATTATAATGAAAATTCTTGCAAATTTCAAGATATTCCTCCAACCCTATTTACATGTAGAGAGAGTATGTTTTATTTAGTCTCATTATAAATCAATTCATCAAATTTTTCACATGAATGTTGAATTTTACCCTTTCATTTATTATATGTTAATTTTGTTCTCATGTGACAAAGTGAATAATAAATATGGAGAAAGTTGAAAAATTGTTAAATTCGAAGCCAGAGTTAATAAGCTTTAAGATTTTTTGTTTTATTTTGGGAAACATGTTGGAAATAATTCTTAAATACTCTCATTGATCCTTATTACAAGGCATCAACAAATTTATTTAGCAAATTGAAATTCAAGTGTTGTCTTTAAAGTCTTGAACACCCCACCATTTACGAAGCTTCTAGGAATGAGGCTCATGGCATCTTGAAGAGAATCTTGGCCTTTAAGAGTTCCATGATGAATGTCCCCTAGTATGCTATCAATAAAATACTTGTTAGTTTCCAATGAATAATAAATATTTTTTCATGTATGCCCATATTTAATAAGAGTAGTGAGAGAGAGTAATAATAGATACTCCATCCATCCATTTCTATTTAAAAGGTAGAATTAGTCGATATATGTTATTTGAAAAGTTATTAGTTAAAATTAATTAAGTGCAATAAATATGTAAAAAATGAGTTTTTCTTTCCAAAAATGCCCTCTTTTATGAGAAAGAGAGAGAATATGTAGTACAGAGAAAATCTATAGTAGAGCAAATAATAAATACAATAGTGGTGGTATAAGTAATTTATGAAATTGAATGAGGTTAAAATGATAAGTTATTAGAAAACTTTTCAAACATGCATAAACTAATCATATCTTATAAAAGGGAACATGATATATCTACTAATCTTATCTTATAAAAGGGAGTATTGATTAGTATAGTTAGTAAGAGTAATATTAGATATTACTTGAATTTTAGCAGAAATTTAATGCTTGTAATTGTTTTTAGGATGTTACACTCTTGACCCAAAAATTTGTTATTAAAATTATACTTTTAGCCTTCTTTTATTTTTACAGGGATATTGGTATTGATATGAATTATTTTGATAATATATGATTTCTTATTATGATAACTTATGATTTTATTATATTGTATATATGATTATAATTTAATAATAAAAAAGTACAAAATCTTTTATTGACGGAATTATCAACAAAATATTTTGTCGGCAATTGGCAAATTCTGTAGGTTAATACATTTTCTGACAGAATTAAGTGCCTATTTGGGTAAAGAAAAAAGCACTTTTGGGTACCCAAACCAAAGTTTCAACAAAATGGTTGCCAAACAAGCCAAATTTTTGGAAAAGCACTTTTTTGGTTGAAATCATATTTTTGGTGTTTCAAACCTAAGTTTTAGAAAGCTATTTTTTGCTTCTTTTGTCTTGCTTTTTCTTGGGTTGGTGGGGTCATTATTGTACCTCATAAATGCTATTCCAAATTACCCTTTTATTTTCTTCACTCTTCTCCTTCCTTCAAATTAGCCATCATATAGAAATATATATATATATATATATATATATTTTTAAAAAAATATGCCTACAAAGACCTTGCTTGAAATTGTAAATTTAAAAAAAAAAAGTGGTGGTTTTTTTAAAATATTTTAAAATCCATCACTTTTATTTTTTTTAGGTGGGTCTGAGGATCTCAACTATTTGCTAATACATAAATTTGAGCTATTTGATTATATTATAAAATTGATGAATTTTATTTTTTTAATTTTTTGGACATGTTTTGTTAATTTTTTTTATTAATTAAGAAATTTGATGTTCACCACCTTTAAGAATTAAGATAGAATTCTATCTTTTGTATGTAAATGCCATATTAATTAATATCCTTTTTGGTAATTTATACACTTAAAAAAGTGATTTTGGTAACAACAATTCAAACACCATCATTAAAAGTCATTTCTTTCGGAAAAGTTATTCTGCTCAAAAACTATTCTAAAAAATTTATTTCCCAGTTTTTTTCTCAAAAGCTATCATTACAAAACTAATCCAAACGGCAAGAGTAGAGGTTTGAAATCTAATTACTAGAGGTGGGGAGGAGTCACATCCTTTTGCAGACCTCATTCAGGAAGCAAGATTGCTGTTATATAGGGATTGACATACAACGATTCAATATGTTTCGAATGAACAATCATCCATAATTGGTAGAGTAGCTGGTCTAGCCCATAATATCTCTGGAAATTTTTGTTTACTTAATCATCCCCACCTGACTAAGATTGGTCAGTTGGGGAATGATGAGGTGTTGTTTTTAGTTTCTCACTTTTTTTGTGTACCACTTGTATAGTTAGCAATTTTGTAACTCCCAATTTTTAAGTTAATAGAATACAGTTTCTTCACTTAAAAAAAAACTATTCCAAACATACCCTTAGCAATGGAAGTTTTCAAACGTGTTATCCGATGAAAAATTTTGTAACTAATTTCATCGGTAAATACATTTTTGTTAGAAGGGAGGGAAAATGGAAGAAGGATGGATGCATAAAAGAAGGGCGGAGATTGGATTTGAAGGAAAATGAGAATGAGGTGAGGAGGAAAACGAGGAGGTGATGAGAGTTTGTTAGGGAAGGGAGGCGCTCCGACCAAGATAAAAAATGTTAGGAAAAATATTATATTCAATGGTTGCTTATAAAAGTCTGTCAACTTGTCAAGTAGTCCTTATTATACGTGACGATTTTCTTAATAAAAAAAGACCATCAAGTAAATTTTTTAAAAAAATAAAAAATAAAACCTTATTTGACAATTATTATATTTAACTTATCTGACATTTCTTATACAGTTGTAATGGTTCGCTCTAATTTCGTCTAATCATACACTTTATTGTTTTTTTAGTTAACCGTTAAGTATTATACATTATATATTTACGATTATACAATAACAATTAAATAGATAACAATGAATATAGTTGAATAAATAGTTGTTCAAAGAAGCTAAACCAAGATTAGAAGGGAATACGTGTAATTAAACAAATATAGTTCAATAAACATCTATTAACAGGAACAATAGAAGAATATTACTTTTGAGAAATCATTTACTCATATAAATTTTGGAAAAAAACTTTTTTTATCCTTTAAAAAATATGCTCTTCTACAGTGAAACAAACATTAATTTCTCATATCGTTTTGGTTTCAAACACAAATTAATTTACAAAGACAACAAATAAATGACTTCTCAAATACGATCCGTAACAAATAAAGAACCTAAAAGTTTTTTATAGTCTTCGTTATAGAGGCATTTTCAACAATTGATTAATGATTTCCTGTTAAATCATCAACTTCAAATTTTTGTTATTATCAAAAGCATTAACATCTACAGCTATCCAATATGGATACATTCTATTAAAAAGAGGAAAAAAACATCAGATCTCAATGGTGATACTGAGTCTTTCAAAAATATTAATGAAATTACAAAATTATATATAAAACTAAGTATAGAAGGTGGTGACAAGCTAAAATAGTAGTATATATGAAAATAGAAAATCTCTCGCAATTAAAAATAACGACTATATAAAATTACAATACCTTTTATCATGCATATGATTAACTCGCGGCGTATAACTAATTTTCTTTTATATATTAGTTATACCAAATTCATTTTATTCACGTTTCTATATATATATATATGAGTATATAATATGAACTTAAACAAGGCGTTTATGATTAACTATTATAGCTATAGGTTTGAATTTGATATTTTTTTTAGAAATTCCCTAATGGATTAAAGAAAGGACTGGAATTTCTCGTGGTACGTGAGTGTTTGTGCTCTTCACACACACACACACACATATTCAGCGTATCTCTTACAGGTTTTTTTGGACTGCACAAGTTGTCAAAATATGTCAAAATTTGGAGACGATAAGTTAACATTTTTGGCTAGTTTGAACACTGCATATAATAAAAATCAAGAGGCTACTATATCTCGTGCACACCTTGCATTTTAAAATATGGAAATTTAATGTTTTGATGATGTTTTTAGTTTTGATTTGATTTGATTTTAGTTGAGTTTTTAAACTTTCACTCAATATGACATAATCTTTATATTTTTGACTCAGGTAAAAGTTGGTCCTTAAAATTAAATTTTCCATAACTCAATCATTATAGTTTTAACCATTTAAAACTATAGTCTCTAAGTTTTATAAAATTTAGGGTTTATACAATTATTTTTAAACTTTCATCCAATTTTCGTTTTGGTTTTGAACTTTAAAATAAGTGGTTTTAATTTTTGAACTTTCAGTCAATTTCGATTTTGAACTTGAACTTTAGATTATTGGTTTTGGTCCCTCAATTTGTTCCATTTATAATCATTTGTCCATGATTTTTCAAGTTTTTTAAATATTAGGGATCAATACCAAAATTGATTGAAAGTTTAAAGACAAAAACCATCAATTTTAAATTTTAGAGACTAAGACCAAAATTGACCAAAAGTTTAATGACCAAAACCATTAATTTTTAAGTTTAGGAACCTAGACCAAAATTGACCGAAAGTTTAATGACCAAAACTATCGATTTTAGAGTTCAGAGACTTAGACCAAAATTAACCGGAGGTTCAATGACCTAAACCACCGATTTTAAAATTCAGGGATCAAAACCAAAATTAATTGAAAGTGCAAAGACCCAAAGTTGTAGTAACCCTAAAATATATAATGTTTTTCAAATAAAGGGAGTAATATTTTAAATGGATAAAATATAGAATTGAGTGTGTTAAATCAAAATTTAGGGATTGAGTTATATTTATAACTGAGTCAATATTATGAAGACTATAAAGAATGAGTTACAAGTTTAAACTATTGATTTTTTCCTTTTAAATAAATGGGCTATGCTGGTACACTTAAAAAAAAATAAAATCATATTTTTAAAACGAAATATAAAAAAAATAAAATCATATGTTTAAAACGAAATATAAAAATGTGCAGTGCCGTAAATGGATGAGTTTGTCGTATATTTAATAAACTAAGTTAACTAACAATGTTTTCACGTAATTCAAAAATTTCTTCATTTTTTAAAGGAATTGTAACTAGTTCTCACAGAGAGAATTAACCAAAATTTAATAATTTGAAATCATCAAACTACATTAAAGTCTTTATGAACTTGATATTAAATTGGATTATAATAGTAGTTATCAATTCAACTCATTGAGTTATCAGTAATAATTAGATGCCTAGAAATTGTCAATAATAACTCAATGAGTTTCATTAATAATTTACAATATAATTACAAATCAATTTAATATCACCAAGTTCCCTAAGAATTAACTTCAAAACAATTTAATGATTTCAAATGACCTAATTGTGGTTGATTTTCTTTCATAGAACATAATTGTAATTTTCCCTAGATTAAAGTGGAAAGTATATGGTAAACACATGTGGCAGTATATACACACACACAGAGTAAGTAAAAAAAAAAAAAAAACTAATCTACTGTAATCAATGAATTATTATCTTTTACTTATTTGTTTTCATGTGCTTTATAATATAATGAAACATAATAAATTTTGTCAAAGAGATGGGGATATATACATATACATATATAATATTTAGCAGCCGCTAAACAATCAATATATGAAGGAAGAGGGGGAATATTTTGAAGTGTGTGTGGACGGACATGAAGAACAAACAAACACAAACATATATAATTGGTTAAGTTGTCCTAATTAGAGGACTTAAGGATTGATTAAATTGACTATTGTTCTAAAAATTATAATATTTAAATTTATACTATCATTTTTATTTTTCTATTTTCAGGTAGTCTACAGTTGTAGATCTACTATCACAATCAAACTTTATCAGTTTAATTTTTTAAAATTTTTATGTAATATTATAATATTACATTATAGGATATTATTAAATATCAAGCATTTAATTGTTAATCTAAAAATGGAAACGTGATAAGAAGAAGAAAAGAAAAAAAGTAATGAGAGGCTCCAACTCCGAAGTTTAAGCTTTGGTTAAGCTGGCATGGATAGTCACTTAAATGTTGGTTAATCTAAAAAGCTGAGGTATATGTTGGTAGATTACTTGATTACAACAATAATGTACAAGGACATTTTAAATCTTTTGCACTATGCTTAAAAAGAGTGTCCTAAATTAGAGTGTATGAAATCTCATAGATTCTCTAAACTTATTCCGTCTTATCATCGATAGCTACGTATCCATTGATATAATCTTATATTTGAGACGCATAACAAGTTTTTGCTAGAGATGAGCCAATTTGTAATTTTCTTGTTCAATGAATATTTAATGACCAATTTCATCAATGTCCGTAGCAATATTTCTTTCATAGAAAACCTATTTTAATATAAAACAATATACTTATTATGTAATAGTACTACTATCCTGTTTTTATTACAAGAACCATTGCATATTATATTTCATAATATAATATACTTGTTTCACCTAGTATCATCAACTATATATAAATTAATTCTTAACTAATTAACCAAAATTTTGTTTCTACAACTTTTATCGAACTTAATTTTAATACTTGTGTCTTATAAAGTTGTTATCAAGTGCTTATAATAAAAATCCTATTGATTACTATTTCACTCTGTCATAAAAGGTGATCAAATTTCAATGAAGTTAATTACCACATCACTGTAACAAAAGAATGAAAATATCACTAATATATATTACCTCTGGTTTTTCTAATACATACCTCTGGCTTTTTTTATAAGTAACAATTTCTCAAATCATCACATAACGTTTTTTAAATAAATAAATTAAAAATAATAAATGTATTCCGGATGTAATTTTTTTAAAGTATATCTTGTTTATAAAGTTTGTGAGCGAGAAAGAATGAGTGAGAAACAAATATGATGAGGGAGATCACATGTAATTTATTAGGGGTAAAAAAGAAAAAAATATATTAAAATTTAGATAAAACTAAAGTATATTATTGCTTATATATATACATACAGTACCAAACCCCTGAATAAGACCAAATATAGGGAGCATTTCATAATCCTAACATATTATGGAAGAATTAACGAGGCGACAATCCAAAAGTTACCCCCAGCATCAACAAAAACAATGAGGGGTCGGCTACATGGATTGTACGAAGTTATTGTGCTATATCAGTAACAAAATCTTTAGATATATTGTAAACCAAAAGATCTTGCTTTACAATTTCACTGAGTGTTCATCACAGTCTCCCACTTCCTATTTTAATAGGACTCCAAACTGCTTAGACTCCTATCCTCACGCGCATTCAATGGTCTTCTTTAGGCATGTCTCAAACTACCTCAAACGATTTTCTACAATTTTCTCACTAATAGATGCCACTCTAGCTAACTATACACGTATATGATTATTCAAAATCTTATCATTTCTTATATGACTACACATTTATCTTAACATCCTCATCTCAGCTATACCCTCATTTTATGTTCATGCTGTCCCTTCAAAACCCAACGTTTATTACTATATAGTACTGCTGCTCTTATAGCAGTGCGATAAAACTACCTTTTTACCTTATGGGGTACTTTCAGTAACAAATAACTCTAGTAGCTTTCCTCAATTTATACCACTCAGCTTGGGTTCTACATCGCCGTCAATGTCACCATCTTGTTGTATAATTGATCCCAAATATTTAAATTTTATTACTTAAGGGATGTTCTGATCTCCCACTTTAACCTTAAAATCACCTCTATTTGTAAAATTAGAATAGATATATTATGTCTTACTCCAAAAGTTATCCCCAACCATTTTTTTGGTTAGACCCCCAAATATTTATGAACTAATTAATATAAGGCTGATCATTGAGTCTTTGTTTGGCACAGTTTTCAAAATCTAGTTTTGGACCTAGAATCTAGGTTTAAGAAAGAACACCTAATTAGATGATAAAATTGAAAAAAAAAACACCTTTTCCTCGGAACCATGGTTTTTAAGCTTAAAATCTTGGTTTGAGATAAATCAAATTCTCACCACTTTTTCAGCCTTATTGTTGAAGTTGAGTCATCATTTCATTATAACTCTTGTAAATTACCATAAATTACCAACAGAAACACCGTTCCTATATATGAGTGTATATGTATATATACTCCCTCCGTCCCTATATATAAGAGCAAAAAATTTGAATGGTTTTGTCCCTTTTTATAAGAGCCTAATCAAATTTGTCAAAGCATTTAATGAGTTTTTTCCTACTTTAACCATCATTATTCTATCTATTCACATTCTCTTTCATACTCATTTATAACACTATTATCACATTTCTCTCTCTTATATACTCAATCATAAATAAGGGCAAACTTGGGAAAACAAAATAATTTCAGACATATTTATCTTTCTCAACCACTTTCTTAACCTGTGTGATTTCTTCTCTTTGGTTCTTATAATAAGGGACGGATGGAGTATTATTTATAAATTTTAAAAAATAGATCATGTATATTACTCATTTAGAAAGGGCCTCCCATTTATTTTCTTTTCTGTAAACATATATAAATGTAACAATTTTGATATTTAATTAATTATATAAATAACATATCATATAATTACTTATAATTTGTTCTTAATTATTATATAATTTGATGTTTAAATCTTCGAAATAGAATTTTATCCTTCAAATGCAAATACCATATTAGCTAATGCCATTTTGATAATTTGAACAAGAAAAAAGTAATTCTTTCCCTTTTTTTCACAAAAGCTATTCTGCCAAAACTTTATTCTCAAAAATCATTTTTATCACTTTGTTCTCCTAAACTATTTTCCATAAATTAATCCAAACAATCTCTGAATTCGAGGAATTTGCTAACCCACTCCAAATTCAACGGACCCTCATCAAAAAAATCAGATAATAACCATTTCTCGTAAAAATCGCACTTAGTTAAATATTCTTCACTTTCTTCTTCATTTGGAATATTCTCTTGTATTGCTGGCTCTGATACCTCTGCAGGAATGTTGGTCTCTTCCACCATCATCACGACCCCTTCGTCTTTGTGGTATTCTCGAACTGTTGAAAACCCTATTTGCTTCTTCTCCTTATTCATCTGTTTCATTTTCTTGCTCAAATGAGAATTCCAATAGTTCTTTATCTCATTATCTGTTCGTCCTGGTATCCTTCCAGCAATCAAAGACCACCTACAAAAATATTCATACATGCACAAAAAACTTCAATCCATATATAAACACACACACACACACACACACACATACATATTTTTTATAAACACTGTGTTTATATACACTTATTAAAGTATAATCTTTGAAGTTATATGGTTCTAATTATTTAACCTGTTTCCGAGGAGTTTGTGGAGTCGAAGTATCAAATCCTCTTCTTGCTCTGATATATTTCCCCTCTTGATATTAGGTCTCAGATAGTTGAACCATCTTAGCCTGCAACTCTTACCACTCCTATTCAGACCTGTACGTATATTTTTCATCAAGAGAATCACCACCCATCGAGGATTTGAAACAGTATTATAAGATAATTGAAACTAATTTGAAGTAAATTTTGTTGTAAATAGGGTTAAAATTAAATAAATATCGATATGCTTTTTCACTTGGGACAGTGTTAATTCGGAAGTTATTATTAAGTTCAATGTCACCTCGAAAGTTTCAAACCATATAAATGTTGTCTCAACAATTTGAAAAACTAACGTTGACCATTGAAAAATTGACATTAATCCTATATTTATATGAACTGTAATTAAGTCATTGTTAACATGGTTGAAAATGTAGAGAAATAACATGGATGAAAGAAAAAAATCATATATATTAACTATGAAATAGCTAAAGCTCATACAACAATAATTAACCATAAACCCCTGCATTTAGGGTTAACACAACCTTTACTTAAGAGTGGCGAACAAACCCTGAACTATGGGGTGACAGGCAACGATCTCTCTTCACACCGAACTAAATATAGTACACTAAAGAGGGCCTAATAAATATCTTAACTAACTAATAAGGATCTTAATATCTTTTACAGTAGTAATTATACATACGTGTATATGTACCTGCTCTAGCTGCAATGGAGTTCCACCTTGTTGCACCATGAACTGCGATGGCTTCAGCTAGTTTGGCATCTTCTTGTTGTATCCAAGCTCCCTTTCTGTGCTGCAACTTTGAAGTGTTGGCTTCAATTGGCCTTTTAACTTTGCTCTTTATAGAATAATCAGTGCTTGAAGAAGCCATTGTAAGTAACTTTCACTTGACACCTTTTTAGCAAGAAATATATAACAGTGAAAGAGACAGACAGAGATATCGCTTTTGTTGTACGTATGACCACATTTGGGAGAAAAAAAGGTTGCTTAGCTTTTCGTTGAAGAGGATGGTCCTCACCGGCCAATTACTATATAGAGGCATTATTATTGCATGTGGTTGAAATAAACTGAGACCATGTTCACGGGATTGATGACTTATCGATGGAGACGCCGAGTAAAACAAGATTACTTTCTACTCTCTGTTTTGGGCTTTATTTATTAGATGTCACCCACCCATCTATATTATATATTTAAATGTGGTTTATATTTTGCAAATTCTCTTGAGTTAAAATATATTATTCATGATTCAAGATGGAATCTTTTGAAACAATCTATATATGTAGGAACGGGAGAATGTCGAGCAATCGTAGCTGGCCATATGCATGAAGCATGCAGGCGCGCACATATATATAGAGATAAAAGTATATTTTAGATTCTCTGATTCTATATGAAGTTTTATAGTTTAGTCGATCGATTGTCATTTTAAAAAAGTAAACTTAATATATCATCATTTGAAAATGTTTTGTGAACATTTAAATGTCAGTATTTTTTTAGGTCATCAATGTTAAAAGACATATATAAAAGACAACGGCCCATTATTAATTGGACATGAAGCATAATTTGGTAGGTAAGCCTTGCATGTGTAACACACGAGCTTTATTAAATTAATCTCGATTACTTAAGCCACTCCTACTCCTGGTCCTGGATGCTATTGTCTTCCTTATTTTTGGACCAAAATCAAAAATATGTGAGAGTTGAAGACGAAGAGTTTGAAGGAGGAAGAAAAGGTAGAATCAAAGGACAAAAATCACATTTATTCAAGTTTGGATTTGAGTTGCGGTAGCTAGGTCTCCTAAACACTTCTCCACCATTGTTTTCTTCATTCAGGGTGTCCTTTGGAAGAAGAAGATGATTTGAAATATGACTTTAGAGGGAGAACTATGATAAAGCTTGGCTAGACATAAACAGAAGCTAGTAGATAGTGATACAGTGCATTGTATATTGGTTGTTATTATTACTTGTTTGGTTCGAAATTTCTAATGTTGAAGATGACAATATGACTGTCAAGATGTCTAAGAATTTGTTAAATTCATCTTAAATGAAAAATTTTGATATACGAGATATCTAAAGGCTCCTATGAAATGATTGAATAGAAATAGAGTTGAATTTCATTATTGCTTTCCAATTTCCCTATTTTGGCCTGAGCAATTGCCCTATGTTAGGGTTATTTTATATTTAGGGTTGTTATCTATTGTTATTTTGGTTTTCTTTTTGCAGACATTTTATTTTGTGTTTAGTATATCACTTTTCCTTAGTTTAATGAAATAATATATGTTATTTGACAAAACAAAATATAAGGCATCCAATAAACTTAAAATGGATATTTGTGTAGGATGGTGCCCTACTAGTTCAAGTTTAGTGAGTATTCAATTCCATAGCTAAGTGAAGCTGGGCGAAACCTAGCTGTATTAATAGAATAAGAGGGCTTGATTGTCTTGCTCTAGAGTTCACAGGGATAGGTCTTAGTGAATAATGAGTTAGGGGCCATGTCATTGGGTTACAGGTGTGTCGAACTCCCTTCTTGATATTTAGTTATAAAAGAAAGTTTTTCTTACTTCGTATGAAATATGATAAAATTGACTTATAAATATGATCAAAGAAGTAGTAAACAAATATTGTTGAGTAAATGAATAACGGGGCTTTGAGTAGACAAACCTAACTAACATAAAAGCTCTTAATTTTCAACTAAATGAATGACGAGCTAGAGTTACTTATAACTTCATTTTATAAGAGACAAGGTAACCAAGTAAGTAATTCCCGCAAAAGTATAAAAATTCTGGCTCATCCAAAACTCAGGTTTCCAACCCAAAAGTATCTTTTACATTTTGAGTGTTCATCTTACCTTTTCTCAATCATAAGTTTTGGAACGTAGGTTAGAAGAGCTAAGACAAACGAGCACTAAGCCTCTCTAGATTATCCATATATGTGACCTAGACTGTTCATATTTGAATTTTTTTAGAAGTCTATATTTTTTATTTAAAAAATATTTTAATTGGTATGGATCTAAAATAAAGATAATTTATTTACTACATATTATTGTTTTTGAAAATGATTTTTTAAATAAAAAAAGCATCACTCTAAAGAAATCAAATATATATAGATTAGATCAGATCTTGAATATCTAAAGAGACACAGCTCTTCCCGTTCATAAAGTTGTTTAGAAAGCACGGTGCATACTAGTAATAAAAATTTTAACTTAAGGCAAAACACTTTAAAATCAAGAATACTAGTAATTGTTTAATGCACTAGATCAGTGTTAACCTCACGAAATTCATGCCATTTTAACATATTTTCCTATAATTACATTTTTTGGGTAGATTTATACATATTTTGATGTACTCATAATAGGAAAATGTGCCAAGTTTCGGTTAAAGCCATTGAATTCTTGGTTTGAATATGAATATTTTACCCTCTTTTTATCAACTTTGACTTTTGTAGATTTTATTGTTTGTTGGGTTATTAAAGCCGTTCAATTAAGCCACATTTGAGTAGCATTTGAAGCTAAAGTCAAGGGGTAGGAAGTGAAAAAAAAAGATTTAGCATAAACAAGAAACCTGGAAAAAAAAAGAACAACAAGGAATTGGCGGCAGCAAAAATTGCAGGTAAAATAACTGGCCGTAGCCAAACCTAGAAATTTTTAGGTAGAGAGTTTTTGGTTGCAGCAAAAAATGCAGACAAAATATTTGGGCGCACCCAAAATGCTGGCATAAAGCCAAAACTAGTGTTCAAAGACCCGGACCGGTTGAACCGTGAACCGCCTACAAACCCGGTCCAGGTGAGTCTTTAGCCCAGAAGAGCAGGTGAACCAGTTCAACCCGCCCAAAACCGGGTAACCCGGCCAGAACCGGGGTTGAACCGGTTCTCTCCTTTTCTTTTCTTTTCCTTTTTTTTTCAAAATTTGATTTTTTTTATTTTGTTATAATTCACCTAATTACCAACTTTTACTTCACTTAATTTTAGAAACAAGGAAATTATAATATTTTAAATGCTATTATACTTGCATATGTTTAGTATTTAATTGTTATTGCTCTTAGTATTTGTATTTTAGTCTGTGGATTGTAGAATAATATTTATTTTCATGTGTACTCAACTAATATTTTATATTTTTCCCTATATAGAAACATCAAAATATTCATGTTTGATGAATCATGCATCCTTATCTATGTTTACATTTTGATATTAGTAATTATTAATGTTAATATCAATAAAATTTTATTATTTTAATATAACTGGTCCGACCCCGATCCGACCATTAACCCTTAAACCAGTGCCTTATCCGGTTCGATGTCCTATCCGGTTTTTTGACCCTTGGCCAAAACTGGACACATCAACTAGAAAATAGGGTTTTAAAACACCTCCAACTCGCACAGAAACATATCTTTTTGACTTGGGCTTTCTTCGGGGCTCCATGGGAGCATTTCTGATAACTCCCACATTTAGTAGATTTTTAGAAATATTTTATTGTAATTGAGGAGTCATCAATTCAAAAATTTACAAGATTTTATTATAATTTGAAAATATATTATCTTGAGACATTAAATGAGGATTTCCTTTTACAATATCATATTTCTAATGAAAATAGGAAACTTAAATCAAGATAAAAATAAAAGAAAAAGAATATTGAAAAAAAAAAGAGAATGAAGTTTCTGTTACTACTATTGTTAATATCATCGTCTTATATTTGATTGGATTTGATTTTTTTTTTTGGCAGCCAGATACATGTGCACGATGGAATTAGAAATCAAAGAGACCTAAATTATAATCAATCATCATCACGCGATGGAGAGCATACTAGGCAACTTTTTATATACTAATTTATTCATCAGGAGAAGAAGAGAGGAAAGCCGCCACTGGGAGATCATCATTATCAATAAAAAAAAAAAAAAAAACTTACACACGCTGAAGGAAAGAAGGAAAAAAAGAGAAGCAAGGGAGCGGCGCACTGTTCAATCAATTCATCAACACAAGCTGAACATGAAGGGGAGAGAACAAGACGCCACTGTTTTCTTCATTATTTTTTTTATGATTTTTGGACATTGAATCTAATTTTGTTGAGATGATTTTGATGGAACCTATGTACGGCTAATTTCCTTTTACAATCAAGAGCATTGTGAATTCATTTGTTGTTTAGAGATTTTTCCCACTTATTAATTATGCCTTATTTTAATTCAGTTTATTTAATATTGTTTTTACTTATTATTGTTTAGTGATTAGCAACTATTGAACATGTTTTGAAAATTTAGAATTGAACTCAAAATAGGGAATTTTAAATAAACCATAAGACGAAACAATATGGAATTAGATTTTAATCTAATTTGAGTTTAGGGTGGATATATACTTAGAAGCTCTGCATAGTCAAATTAGAATGTTATCAATATAATCTGTATCTTATTAATTTGTGTAAGACATTACATGATTAATTTAGGTAAGGATATAGGTGGACCGACATGCATTTTATAGATACTAAAACTCTAGATTAGCTTATTAAGCTAAGGCATAATTAATTTTGTGGAAATAAATTACAGATAAAGATGCTTCACTAGGTTCACAAGTTGTTTAATTAATAAAATTGTTTTTAATGAACAAGAATCTCTTTCGTTTTAAAATACAGTGACGATATTATTATATATTAAAGTTATCTACTGTCAAGCTCAAGCATACGCGGATGGGAATGTACATTACGTTTGAAGCAGTAGTATATGAAGGAAGGAGCAGGGGAATATCTTGTATTATGTGAATGTGCATGAAGAACAAACATAATTGGTTATATTTCCTTACAGGACTCTATTATAGGTTACTCGCTTTATTTTTAAATGACTGTTATTTAAGAAATTATATACATAAAATATTTTTTACCAATTTATTTTTTAGTGAAAATAATTTAAGGAAGCATCAATATAGTACTCCTTTTTTTTATTCAAAGGTGATTAACATAAAGTAAAATGGATAATAAAAACCAGGTACTGAATAGTTAAATAATTACAACTAGAAAGCTGAGAAGAAAAAGCAGTAGTAGAGGCAAGTTGAGAAAGAGTTCTATCCATGAAGAAAAACACCCTAGAATTCAATAAGATCGTCCTAATATCTTGTTGAATGATGTCACCATCAAAGTGAATCGCTTTCTGAAGAGAAAAAATGAGCCCACTGTTGGAGAAAATAGAAATTGATGGAAACTCCGTTTCAATATCAGTAGTAGCAAGGATCAGTTAATTGTGGAAATAAACTTGGGATAAGCAGAATGACACCTTATTTTTGAATTTGACAAGCTTGATAATCCAATCTGAGGAGCGAGAGCTTGTCATTGGAGTAGAATGAACAATCCTTTGAAGTTTTGGATGCAACAAGCTATAATCAACAATAGAATTAAAAGAGTGAGCCTGCAATATTTGCTTAATCAAGCTAGAAGGACAGAAAGTACCACAATGATGAATATATCGATTTCAGAGCATCGAAGCATTATTTAAAAGTAGGATAATTTGTTCCTAAATATTAGATTGATTACCATCCATTAAAAGCAAAACCATAGGCACAAACCATGCACAAAAAGATCTAAAATCCTCCCAATCTAGAAGAATGGCAAGCAAACCAAACCAGATAGCTCGAACAAAAGGGTATTGGAAAAATAAATGTTCCACAATTTCTTAAATTGGCCACCAAGAAAATTGAAGATTTCAATATGAAGATGATGATTGTTTAGTATGTCTCCTGATGGAATACATTTGGATAACAATTTCCAAAATGAACAAAGTATTCTTAAGTGGTAAAGCAATAGACCAAAGAAACTTCCATAAAAGATCACCAGTTGTGTGTGATGGATTGAGATGATGCATTAGAAATACCCTCCGTGACTGAGTAGGCACCAGATGGAATACATTTCCAAATCAAACAGTCAGCCAAGTTCATAAATGAAATAGGTGAAGACATAATGTTAGTTGCAACGAGAGGAGAATAGAGATGATCTATTAATTGAGAATTCCACTTATATGGAGTCCATGGATAAGAGGCATGCAGGATGAGATCGTTGACTTTACCAATATTTGATAAATTTTGTGATCCAGATTGTATAGGCCACCACAATGGGTTGTTGAGATGAATATTAAGATAATCTAAATGCATAAAACAATTCCTAAAACCCTAAAAAAATTGAAATACACATAAGTAAGAGAGAATAGAAAACAACACTCCCCTTTGAACCGTCAAGCTCATCCCTTGAGATCCATCATCTAGAATAAAGAGCCTTAGTTGCCACTCTTCATAGGAAGATCACCAACAAGGAGGAAGGAAGTGGAAGCCATGGAGATTTGGAGTGGAAGATGGAGTGAGAGAGTTGAGTGAGAATGGAGCAGGGAATAGATTTAGGGTTCCAAATCTATCAAAGTTAACCTAGAATCTCGTGCTAATAGCACTACAAAAAAACAATGATTTTCCGACGGAATTTAGCGACAGAATTCCGTCAGAAAATCGACTTTTCCGGCGGAATTCCGTCGGAAAAATTTTTCCGACGGAATTTTTTCCGTCGGAAATTCCACCGTCGCAAATCGATTTACCGACGGAAAAAAAATTCCGTCCGTAATTAGCGACGGAATTTCCATCGGTAATTTTACCGACGGAAATTCCGTCGCTAATTTAATAATATTATTTTATAAATAAATTATTTTTTAATTTATAAATAATATATTAAAATATTATTACTGACGAAAATTTGCGACGGAATTTCCGTCGGTAATTTTTTTAAATATTTAAAAAATTTAATTCGCCACGTGTCGCTCTCTCGTGCCGCCACGTGTCTCTGCCCCACACCCCGCCACGTGTCGCTCTCTCGTGCTGCCACGTGTCGTTCCCACAAATTGCCTTCAATTTTGTCGTTGGAGAGATTCGAACCCGCAACCTGTTGGGGCGTGTCTGATGGCTTAACCAGTTGAGCTACGAACACCTTGTGAAATTATTTGCAAACTATTATATTTACAATATTTAAACTCCCATTATTATAATTATATTTAATCTTAATATATTATGAAATATTTTAGAATTATTAATATATAATTTACATATTAATAATTCTATTATTTTTTATAAATAATTTTTATATTCATATACAATCCATTATATTTAGTATTTTCATTTTATATTATTAAATTTTAATTATTTTTCATTTTATTTTATGACATTTTTAAATAATTATTTTATTACATATATTATTAAATTATAATTATTTTTCGTTTTTATTACTAATATTTAATTATTTATTAAAAAATAAAATATTATTTAATAAAAAATTAAAAATTAAATTTGGTAATAAATATATATCTATATACATGTATATATATTAATTTTTATTAAATATATTTTATTTATTTATAAAATATTTTTAAAAATAAATTAATATAATTTTTTTATTTTTTATTTATAAATTAAAATAACAATTTATTTATAAAATAATAAATAATTAAAGTTACCGACGAAAAATTTTCTGTCGGTAATAATATTTTATTATATTATTTATAAATTAAAATAATAATTTATAAATAAAATAAAATAATTAATTAAATTACCGACGGAAATTCCGCAGGAAATTTCCGTCGGTAATAATATTTTATTATTTAATTTAAATTAAAATAATAATTTATAAACAAGATAATATAATTAATTAAATTACTGACGGAAATTCCGTCGGTAAAATTACTGACGGAAATTCCGTCGGTAAATTTTCCGACGGAATTTCCGTCACAAATCCGTCGGAAATTACCGACGGAATTTTTTCCGTCGGTAAATTTCGTTGGAAATTCATTGTTTTTTTGTAGTGTAGTGTCTAAGTCGGGTTGGAAGAGTAGGTGTTGGATACGGGCCAGGGTAAAGCCCAAAAATGCGTTTGAAATTTCCTAGAATCACGTATTCGCCATGGCGAATCTACAGCAAAGAGCACTTTTTGCCATGAGGGCAAAGGCATAGAGAATGGTTTGCTTTGGCGGCGAGGTGACAACAAAGGGGATACAGAGTTTCTGTGCGTACGGTACGGCAAAGATGCCCTTCATTTTCTTCTTTTGGTGAAGATGCCCTTTATTTTCTTCTTTTTCTTTGTTCATCTTTGCCATGGCAAAGATAATAAATGAACTGCTCCGAATACGCTTCCAAACACCTTGAATCCTCCTCATTTGGTACTTGGGTAACCCTATAAGTAAAAACATAATAAAAAAAGGATAAAAAAGCCCTAGAAGTTAATTAATACTATTTAATATTTAATTATGGTAAATTAATCATATTTTCATGTTAATTTCATCTAAGGGTCTAAAATATAAATAAAGCATTTATGGGATCAATATTGCATCTTAACCATGTTAATGACCTCATTTTAACATATCAAAACATTACAAATCCAAGGATTTACACTGGGTGAACCTTGATAAAAATTAGACCAACAATCTTCAATGAGTCTAAGACGATTTGGGAATTTTTACCCAAGAAGCTCAAACTTGAAAGAATGTTTTTTGGGCAAATCCATTTCAGTATTCACAAAAATAGAACTATGATTTGAAGCCGTAATTGCTAATATGCCAACATTAGAAAAGGGAAAAACTTGCAACCATTTGAGATTAAAGAATGCCATGTCCAATAATCTCTCCATAATTAAATCTTGGACTTTCCTATTATTAGTCCAACAAAGTTTAGGTCCTTTTTGGACAAGATTAGATAGATGACGATTGTCCAAACACTGATGAAATCAAGCCATGTTACTTGAGTTACCAGAGGTTGATGATTCATTTTATTGCTGATAAATTTTGTTGAAATCTCCCACAATTAGCCACTGTTCACCAATAGTAGGAGAGAGCATTTCAAGCAATTCCCATAATAGATGACGATCAACAATAGAAGGAGGACTATAAATAAAAGAGATGTAATAGAAAGGGAAACTTACATTACTAGATACTTTACAATGACAAACAGTAAGGTTCAGTCTAAAATTTCAACATTCAGATCAGAATTCCAAGCAATCAAAGTACCCCCCACTCTTAATTGCATGAGTACCAACAAAAGATATGAGAAACCTAAATCCATTGCAGTTCCAACAAAAAAGCTTCATGACAGCTGGGGAAGATTTGGACTGGCCGCTTCCCTAGCCTTGATAGAATTGGATGAGCTTGGATCAGTGATTTCAAATTTAGCTTTCTTTGCTGGAGGTACCAGAATCATCACATATTTAGGAGAATGCTTCCGAGAACTTGGAGAAGAGTCAAAGGATTGGTTCTTGAGAGCCTTGATTGCTGTTGCTAAAATAGGTTCTTCAATGGTTGAGGGTAGATTATCCTTTGTAGATATGATGATCACTATTAACAGATATGAATTTATTGTTTTCTGAGCATATTTATAATACAATTATCCATGTGTTAAATGAAATTGATATATTTATTTATATAAATGGTATGATAAATTGTGCTACTCAGTTTGATGTAATGAGTAGATAAATTTACAAATTTTCTCCCTCTTTTGTAGGATAAAGAAGGAGGAACAAACGGAGCAGAAATCAGAGTAAAAGAAATTAAAGCATACTGGACAGGAAGCCTCAGCCACCAGAACAGGATGTTAATGCGACTCAGGATGCCTCAGCCACCAAAACAGGGTGCTGAGGCGACTTAGGACAACCTAGGACGCCTTGGCCACCAGAATAGGGTGCCGAGGCGACTAGAGAAAAATCAAATGATAGATTTTGGGAATCAGATTCTAAAATTAGGGTTTTTATGGGAAAGGAGACGACCAAATGAGGGGAGACGGCATTTTGGACGAAAATTAGAGAAAAAAGACTTTTGTAGAGAGAAAGATCAAATTGGAGCTTTAGAGGAGTCTTACGGTGCTAATCCGGGAGGCTTCTGTAGGGTTCTTTTCTAGTCTTCTTATCATTTGTCTTGTTTAGTAGTTATAATCATGAATCGATTTCAAAGATTTGGTTTCCTTTCAATTATGCATAGCTAAACATTAGACTAGGGTTTCATTGAACCTCTATACGGACTGATTTTGTTAGTTTCCTTTTTATTGGTTATTTAATGTAATTCAGTTTTGTTTTTACCTTGCTTATATTTCAAAAAGTTCCTGATCAACACTTTACTTGTTCAATGATTCATCGCTTGAGAGAGGGTGTTTTATTGTAGAACTTAGGTAAGAACATATTAGAGAGGAAATTCTTTGTTGACAGAAAAGATATTCAACTGTCAACCTAATATCGTTAGAGTGAAATTGACGCTTAAATGTGTTTTTGTTGATTCAATAGCATGAGAGTGTGAGAGTCTTTGAACACGATTTTTCATAAATCCAATAGCATGAGAGTGTGAGGATTTTGAAATATAAGGATCATATTTTTGACTTGAGAGAGTGTTTCTAATCACATTCAAATTTCAGACGAAGACCAAATACATTAGATAGTTATTAGAAAGGGTAATTTGGTAGAAATCATGACATATAGAGGGAATAAGGTATTCTAGGATCATTCTCATAGTCTTAAAAACAGTTTTTCAATGTTTGTTTAATTGATTTCTTATCGTTTTTGTTCTGAGCAATATTTTCATTCAACTTAAGTAGAAACAGAATTTAAATTAGTTAACCTGCATTAGATTAAACCATAGTCCTCGTGGGAACAATAAACTTTTTATTACGTGCGACCCATACTCTTACGGACGAACAATCACACACTTAGTTTCTGGCTCAGTAGTGTTAAGAGAAAAGGCCAAAGGACCTTGAGTTGAGGTAGAGTAAGAGAAAGGTTGATTATTCATTAATATATTACTCCTATCTATCCTTAATATAAGATTTGCTTTGATAAAGAAATTGACCAACAAACTAAATTTTATATTAAGGACTAGCTAGAGGTGGTATATACTTTTGGAGAATTACATAAATGTCCCATGGAAGGTAATTAATCACAACTATGTCTTAAAAATTCATTAAATTACATTAAAGTCCTCAGCTAGGGACTTGGGTGATATTGAATCGTATGTGTTGGGGGTTGTCAATGCAGCTCAATGAGTTGTTATTGACAACTCTTTTAAAACCTAGTTATTATTGACAGCTCAATAAGCTACATTGACAACACATGACACGTTTGATTTAATATAACACAAGTCATTATAGACTTCAATATAATTTAATGATTTTTTGGGACCTAGTTATGATTACTTATCACCTTGGGATCTAGTTGTAATTCTCCCTATATTTAATTTTTTATATTAGTTTATTTTAGTAAAGTATAATTATAGCTTACTATAATCCAAACTATTGAATAACTTTCTTAATATGTTTGTATGTGTAACAATTACAAATCTCGATTTGCTGTTTTTTCCCAATGTGCACCAAAGATTTGCAGATGGTAGGGTGACAAGCGCTATCAACAAGCACAAGAAGCTACATGTATTCTTAGGGATTGAATTTGGGGATTTGGATCCTCTGATCTCCTAATATCATTCTACAATTGGATTGGCAAATGAAAGGTTCAGATTAATTATTTTGAAAAGCCATTATTTTTTTCCCTATTTTTAAGGTAGTTTGCGTTGTAAGATATCCCCATCAAATTTCAACATTTTAATTTAAATTTTTTCGTAATACCATAATATAATTTTATAAGATATTAAATTTTAACAATTTAATTTTTAAACCAAAAATGGAGACTTGTGATCAGGAGAAGATGAACAAAGTGATGAGGGGAGGATCCAGAAGTGATTTGAGACTATTGGATAAGCTCGGCAAACAATCACTTGCGCGCCACCTGAGTGTAGTGCCTTGAACAGTGTCTTGAATGGAAGTGTATCATACCTAATTGGTTCTTTAAACTTAATCCAACTTATTTCTATATCTTAGAGTACAACGTACAATAATATGTTTATGAAAGATGATATCAACTCTACATATTATATGTGTATGGGTATTGAGAGTTTATTATGTATTTGAAACGCATTACAAGTGTTTATTAGAGAGTAACGAATATGCTGTATTCTTGTTCAATGAAGAAATCCATCAATGATGTCCATAGCAATATACTTATAGTTGTTTGATTTTCTCAAATTTAAATATTCTTTTAGTCATTTGCATTAGTAACTAGTAACTACTCTCTTAATGAAAATTTTTTAATATGTGTACTAGAAATAAGGTTAATTTAGAAAAATAATCATAAATTTAAGGTAAAGTGGATTAACAACGTAACTTACTTATCTGATCCTATTTATAAGGTGCTTCTAACATATTTCACACAAATAAAGTAAAACATTAAACCTCTTTAATTATACATTGAAATTTAACAACTTTCCAACTTTATCCTTATTTAATATCCACTACACCACACGAGAATAAAATCAAAACATAATAAATGAAGGGTAAACTTATACATTCATACACAAAATTTAATGGCATGGCTTATAAATATAGGACCAAATAAAACATTTTTTCTGCTCTATACATAGGACCAAAGGGCACATTATTACCAAATTTAACCCCTAAGTAACTTGTATATTAGGCAGCGGATATAGTATTATTTTAGTTCTGCTCCCTCTGGTCCTAAATATAAAACCTATTTAGGTAGATGAGTTTAATTTTAAATATAAAACATATTTCTAATTTTTTTCAATTTTCCCCAAATCATCCGTATTAATGCTCCTCAATAATGAATAAGCAAGAAAAGGAAGGTGAGGATAAAGGTAGAAGGTTAGGGTGTACTGGTAATATCATATGATTTTAACTAACTTATTAACGTCTTTAATATAATCAAATTAGGTAAATATATCTTATTCTTACTACCTGAGGGACTACTATTTTTCACAAAAAGGTGATCATACACTTGGTGAAGTTAGGACCTCACTAACTCATTATTACAAAAAGAAGGAACAAAGCACATTAATACATTTTTCATAATACGTAATTCAGGCTAATTTGATTCGAGGAATTTGCTAGCCCACTTTAAATTCAATGGACCTTCATCGATAATATCAGATAGTAACCCTTTCTCATTAAGACAGAACTTAGTTGAATATTCTTCACTTTCTTCTTCTTCATTTGGAATGTTCTCTTCTACTCTTGGGTTTGATTCCTCTGCAGAAATCTTGATCTCTTCCACCACCACCGCCACTCCTTTCGTCTTTGTGATGATCTTCTCTTATTGTTGAAAACCCTATTTGTTTCTTCTTCTCCCTCTGCTTCACTTTCTTACTCAAATGAGAATTTCAATAGTTCTTTATCTCATTATCTGTTCGTCCTGGTAACCTTTCAGCAATCAAAGACCACCTACAAAATATTCGTAGTACATGTATTAAAAACTTATATATATATATATGCATTCTGTTTTTATAAATACATACAATATTTGACATTATATGCTTCTAATAAACCTGTTTCCGAGGATTTTGTGAAGCCGAAGTATCAATTCTTCTTCTTCGTCTGATATGTTTCCCCTCTTGATATTAGGCCTGATAGTTCAACCATCTTAGCCTACCACTCTTACCATTCCTATTTAGACCTGTAGATAAATAGTTTTAATGATCAAGAGAACTGCTACGTACTCATAAAAAATTGAAATATCCTTTAAAGTTACTATTCTTCCGCACAAGGTATTATTCTTAAGGTTAATCACGCTCATTGGGAAGAAATAAGCATATTTCAACTGTGTTGGCATGTTGTTACACGTGCGCACGAATGCCCTCTCTTCTTGACTCTTTTACTGACCTAAGTTCACACATCTTAGCATATAGACTAAGCACAAATCTTAGCATATACACTGAGGCTTCCTAAGACTTGAGTAAAGTGTGACTTCTTTTGACAAGTATTAAAACTTCAATACAAACAATGTATGTGTGTATATATATTTGATAACCCTTTTGGTCATAAGATGTCTGATGCATTTTCTAAATCATATTATTGGATATATGAGAATTCGATTAATTAGAAACGAGACTTCGTGACTAGGGTGTCTCTCCCCAGAAGGTCCTTTTGGATAAGATGGTATTCAAACTTCAGTTCTACCACTTTGCAGTCTAACTGCTAGTCCACCCTTAAACTAAGAACTCTTTGGTACATGTACTATATCTATGTGTGTTAAACTAAAACTCTTAAGTAAATTTGGTTATATATATATGAAGTGTAAAAAGTAATGATACCTGCTCTAGCTGCGATGGAGTCCCACCTTTTTGCGCCATGAACTGCGATGGCTTCAGCTAATTTAACATCTTCTTGTGGTATCCAAGCTCCCTTTCTATGAGGCAACTTTGTAGTGTAGGCTTCATCAAGTGGCTTTTTCACTATGCTCCTAATAGAATAATAATCAATAATGCATGAAGAAGCCATTCTAAGTAACTTTCAGTGTGTGTGGATCCAAGAATCATAATCAATTTGGGAAAAAAATTATGTTTGTGTGCACTTATTTTGAGAATGACTTTTGGTCTAAAATAACTTCTGTAACGTGAAAAGTCAGAAGTAAAAAAAAAGTTACTTTTGACTTTTGATTTCTGACTTCTGGTGGGTCCCACGCCTTTTGTTATGTACTCCCTCCGGTCCTAATTATAAGACCACTTTGACTTTTTTGACTTTTTTTTCTAGTCCACAAAAAAAGTAGTTTTAGTTCGAAAAAAAATCTATTTTCCTCAAAACTAATTTATTCTGCTTATAAACTAACCTATAATCTAATTTAATGTGACATATGTTATAATTTAATGGTCTAATTTACTTCCTTAACTTCCACAAAAAAAAGTCAAAGTGGTCTTATATTTAGGACCGGAGGGAGTATTATTTAATAAAGTGGATAGGAAAATTAGATTGTTAGACCCCTAAAATTCTCAAATAAGATAATTTTTTTTAATCTAAAATTTTCTTTTTATCTCCAAAAATTTATCATAACAAGTTCTAACTACTTTCTCCCACAATATACTCCTTTAAGCGAAAAATATTATTTTTTAAAATTTTTTTCCTGAAAATAAGGGAGAAACTAAGCCTTTAATAAGAATATATACATATTATATATGTATTATTTAATGAAAATAATGCCCTTTTCAGTAATTTTTCATCTAAATGTGTTTTTCAATATAGTCATCCAAACATATTTCTAAAAGTTAGATTGAAAAAAAGTCACTTCTATAATCACAAATCCAAATATAAATCATTTCACACAAATGACTTTTATTCAAAAATCACTTCTAAAAAAGTCATTCTGAAAAAAAGTCGTCCAAACACACCCTCAATTGACAACTTTTTAGCAAGAAATATATGACAGTGAAAGAGACAGACAGATAGAGAGATTTTGTTGTACGTATAAGCACTTTGTGAAAAAAAGTTGTTTAGCTTCTCTTTGAAGAAGCTCCTCAACAAGTGCTAACTTTATAGAGGCATTAATGCATGTAGTTTAAAACGAGACCATGTTCACGGGATTGATGACTCATTGATAGAGATGCAGAGTAAAACAACACTGTGCTTTCTATTTGTTTATGGGGTTTTTTTTTTTTAATTAGATCTCGCCCATTTAAATACTATCTGTACTCTTGCTTATTTTGAAAAGTTTAATTGCAAATTCTCATGAGTTATAAAATATTTTATTCATGATTCGAAAAGGAATCTTTTGAGACAATCAATGAAGGAATGGGGAAATATCTCCTCTACAAGTCAAAGTGAATTAGCCAGGGCCAGATACATATACATAGACAGCATTCCTTTTTTTTTTTACCGTACAAGAGGCAAGCCCAAGCTTTAATTAAGACATCAATAAAGTCATCTAATTAATGGGAGTTATAACCCTCCCTCCATTATTCTCTTTCTGCCCAAAAACTCTTAGCACAGTAGACAGCATTCTATCTTAGTAGTCTCACTTTATTCGAAATTTCAGTTTCATCCCTTAATTATATAAAATATTTTTCATGCATATAACCTGAATATTAGAGTTGTTCTTCCAACCATCCCATTCTAATCCCGGTCATTTCGGGACTGAACAAAAAAGAGGGTTAGGACCGGACATGAGACAGGATGGGGTCCTATCCCAATATTATATATATATATATTATTTATTAATTTATTTGTTTAATTTATTAATTATACTGGATTAATTTTTTCTATTTTATCATTTTTATAACTTCTTTACTCTTTGTTTTGCTTGAAACAATTAATTAATCACTTATCTTTCTTCATGCACCATATTTTCATTTAAAGATGCCGTCTTATTCAACTTTTTGTAGAGAAATCTTCATATACTTTATTTTATAAAATATATCAATACACTACTTGTTTAAATTCTCGTAGACAAAACATTCTCCTAAAAATGAAATATCATACGCTCTCATCCCATCAATATTTTGTTGTGAGTTTGGTGCAGTTACTTGCTATTAATTTACTATTTTTCTGTCAACAATAGCAAAAAATTGATCAAAAAAGTTTAAAAAAAAGTTTAGGAATGTGTCGTCCAGTCCCAGTTCCATCCCTTGTAACGAGATGGGACACAGGACAGAAATCATATCCCAAAACCCTTTCTTCAGGATGGGATGGGGTCGTCCCGTTCTTGTTCCGTCTAGTGAACACTTATATTGAGTATTACTAGTCTCAAATAATAATTTTTAATAACAACCACTCTTACTGAAAATAGGGTTGTTCATGTAGTGTGATGAGACTAAGACAACCATATCACAAGTCCTACTACCAAAAAAAGGTTGAGACACCATTTGGGTTATAGTCTTAGTACTGGTACCAATCAAGACAAGGATTGAGAGACCAAAATCGAAAAATCCCAATTTTTTGGACACAATCCAATCACCCATGAAAAAATGAAGCACCTGTATATATAAGTATGTCTTGGTTACTAATAATAGAATAATTAAGTTTCTTAATATCACATTTACTTATGTGTAAATAAAAAATTAATCATTTAACAATCATTTGATCCAACAAATCCTTGTTAATTACTTGTAAAGTCCTCAAAATATTAATAATTAAATAAGGCAGCATAGTTATCAGACCCGAACTGACCCGGCCGGGGTTAGCCCAAAACCCGCTAACCTAGCCACGGAGCCGGTCCGAGTAGGGCACTAACCCAGAATGACCCAAGGTAACCCAGTGCAACTCGGGCTCAACTCGACTGACCTAGAGGGTTGCTGGGGTTGTCTCGATTTGTGTTTTAAAATCCATTTTAAATTTTTTAATGGGTATGAATTGTAGAAAGCAATATTATTCAGAGTTAATGATGATTTTGGCATTAATAATTATTAGTTTAGTGACTAAATGACGGTAAACATGAATATTTTGTTATCATTTATCTATTTTTATATTTTCATATGAAGAATATTTTATTATCACTTATTATGGTGTCACTGAATGGTTGATTGTTAGTTTAATATCAATATGTCCAAGAAAATGTAAAGAATTTTGAATAAATATATTGTTATTTTGTTAGTTATTCAAAGCATTAAATTAATATTCAAGGTAGAAATTATTTTTTTTTAATTTTTTATTCCCTTTCGGTCTGGCCCCAAGTTGACTCCGAGCTGACTCACAGACCCTTTAACCCACTACCACTTGGCTGGATCAAAAGCCGGTCCGGGTTTGATAACCTTATAAGGCAGCAACCACAATACAAATGTATTAAAAAAAGGTAAAGGAAAGAATGAATATTTTGATTGGGAAAAAATTAATTAAAAATAAATATCACAAACAAATATTTATGCTGAGAAATTTTTTTTAACAAATTAATTGCATTTATGATACCTACAAAACTGGGACATGAAATCTTGGAAATGTGACCGTATCTTTGTACTATTTTAATTGTAATTTAGCCTTGGTCTTGTTGATCCACATACCAAATGCCGTTAGTCCAATTTCATAGTTCAGTTATTTTGATGTATGGTTCATGGTTGAGAATCATTATTTATAAAGATGTTAATTATTCAATGGGAAAACAATGAACATTTTTAGCCTACATTCAGTTCAAAAAAAAAAAACTACTAATGTTCTACCATATTTAATAGTATTAATGTAACTGTAAAGTATTGATTTATTATTTTATTTTAAAATTGGGGGTTCTTCTATCAATATTCCCCACGCTTTCACGCTCATACATATATAAATAACAAAATATAGAACAGAGCAAGAGAACGCAGCAGGTGTACAAGCAAAAAGTCCATCTATATTTATACAATTCTACATCTATAATCTATAATCTATAATCTATATCTATAATCTATAATCTATAAACACATTGTGAAAATTCATATTGTATATATATGTCATTTAGGTATACACACACATGTGTGTGTATTAATTTATTACTTTGTTTGCTTCAGAGTTGAGTTGACGTCCAAATGTCCATCTAATAGTAAATAGTGGTCACTAGCTCTTCATAGACTTCTGCTATTTGATCTGTGTTGCACTCTTTTCAATATAAATCTTCAAAAATGTTCATTAAATGAAACAATAGATCATGTTATATATATGTGTGTACTAATCTCTCTCACTCTCTCTCTCTCTCTCAATAGATCATGTTATATATATATGTGTGTACTGTGTACTAATCTCTCTCTCTCTCTCTCTCTCTCTCTCTCTCTCTCTCTCTCTCTCTCTGCCAACGTATATATATAACTAATCTAAATATAATATACTAATGCATGTCACATATATACTTACATTTACATCAACTGATTCAGGTATGTGCCTTCCTTTTCTTTGATGGTGCACATTCCTAACTTGAAGATGGTTATGCAGTATATATATGAACCCAAAGAAGGATTAATCTAAAATATTTATAGCATAAAAAGTAGTTTGTTGGATTAGCTTTCTTCCAACTAAATTGTTAAATTGGGGAATAACTGAACCCATAAATTATATCAATACAACAACGTTTTTTGAGCCGAATCGGACTAGATGGTCTGGCCATTAACCGGAGTGAAGGGTGGGCTGGTTCTTGGAATTAAGCCATCTGAGAGGTTAGCTTGGATTAAACTGCTTAGAGCCGCCGAGCCGGAGTTGAGCCGTCACCCCGGCCCAGGTATATGAAAACCGGACGGCTCAAACACAGAAGATCATCAGAGAATAGAGAAGAAAGAAGAAAAAAGAGAGAAAAGAGGAAAGAAGAACACACAAACCCTTCATCCCTTCTCAAGTAAACTGCCATGGAAGAGAGTTTTAACCTAAGCATCACCTCAAGATATGATTTTTAAGGTAGAAGAAGCCAAGGTGTTAAAATTGTCGACGACATACACTCAGATCTGGGAGGAGAGTAAAAGTCTGAAATGAAGAGAATGAGAGGCCGTGTGAAAAAACAAAGAGATGTCTCCGACATTGAGAAGCGTGTGATATACGAAGAGCATATTTGGGAATATAATATAATTAGTACTCATTAATTAATAATTATGATTATTATTTTGAAATCTTTTTAAACCAAAACGTTTTTTTACCTAAAATCTAAAATGTTTTAAAATATGAGACTCTAGATTCTATTAGTGACTCCGACTTAGAATATGTTATGATGTTATTTATTTAGATTTAATACATAAAAATATCTCCTTTTGATTTAATGCTAGTTTTGGTAGATGAAAATTAAATTAATTGTGGGATTAAATTATTTCAAGTAATATAGAGCGAATCATTTAAAAAAAATATTTATTTTTAAATATAGTGATTATTTTCAAATATATGAATTATAATAATTTTTTTAAAAGAATTAATTACTAATTTTTTAATTATATATATCTTATGCTTATTATGAATTAATATATTGTACTTACTTTACGGGTCATTTTTTTAGGGGAGCATTATATTATTTCTAATTTAATATTTACATCGACGGTTCAACCGAACGATTCAATCGATCCAACCGTTTGGACCATAACCCGCTGACTTTTCCTACTCAATGTCCAACCCCGCTTTTAAAACACTACATTACAGTCATTCTTTAATGCCATACTTTCCCACAAGTTATATGAAGAATGATGATCCAATTGTAACACCTAAATTTTTACTAATATACTATAATATTTTAATTGATTTATAACCACTTTTGCAAATGTCAGAAGTCCAAAAGTACGAAAAATTTAAAACTTTTTCTTTTCAAATATTATTCCAACTTTACTTTTGTTGGTAATAGGCTTTTCCAACAACTTAGAACAATTTAAATCCTTTTATAAATTAGAGTGGTTTGTAAAACAATTAAATTACTTGAATTCTCTTAGGGTTTTACCCCCTTATATATATATGATATCTGCTTATAGGTTCCTACCATTCCTACACCTGAAACACTGGGGTTACCTCAACTGATAACCCTCTTATCTGAATATATAGCTGAACTAATCATTAGTAATATATATACAATTATATATTAACCATTAAACAAGCTTCCAGTTTGTTTTACTTACTTAAACTTAAAACATACACAGATAATTAGGTTTCAAAATAACTATCTATTGTAGTACAAAACATAGCAGGCATTCCTGCTCCTTCATATTACATTACTTCTTCCCCAGCTAGCTTCTCCCATTCTGTGATACTGAAAATGTTTGGGGAGGGGGGTGAGATTGGAAATCTCAATAGCAGTTTCTTTCATACACTGTTATTCTCATGCATGCATTGTCATGTATACAATATATAAACATGTACAAATAATGATAATTTTCATCCTACTAATCTACCAACCACTGATAACAATATATTCATTAACTAGTGGAGGTTTTACCTGTAGGATTTCTCGTTATAACATTTAAAGTTACAACTAAACTGATCTAGTAAAGGGAGAGCGACCACCTAAGCCTTGAATTACTCCAAACATGAAAGGAATAAAAACTTACCAATTACGTGCAACAGATATTACAAAATTATACATGAAATTTTTAATGTACTGAAATAAACTACTACCTGACTCCTGGAATTACTTGCAAGCCGGTTCCTTTCTTGCATGATGACCCAGAGATCCAACTCCACTATCTTTCCCTATAATTAGGTGTAACATATATAATATATTAATATCTATACTTATTCTTAATAATTCGACGTCTCTCACGTTCCTATAGTGCTACCTATATTTCTATCCTTCCCATTGCTACTATGTGTTTCAATACTAGCCTCTAATTAGGTAAAGTAAGTTGTTATATATATTAAATAATTCAAACAGGATTAAGCAGGAAATTCATTTTCAGAATAGCATCATCAATTAACAATTCAATCATGCAATCACAAGCTTGCAACCATTGTTGTCTACTTGTTTTCTCTTTATGCCTGAAGTCAATGTCTTTGACTTCATAACAACGAGCAGTTGACCCACAATCAAACAGTAAATTCGATAACACATTTTCAATTCATCAAATCTCAATTTCCCAATAAATAAATTTATAATCAATTTCTAAATTCTCAAATGATCAAATAGTTATGACATATAATCTGAAACTAGTTTCTTTAGCAAGGGAAATGAGAAACAAATCGGAGATTACAAGAAAAATATTCAATGTACATCAAGACTTGGTGACTCTTAAAATTTCAATGTATATTAGAGTCAAAACCAGTAAGATTGCGATGCAAAGAAGAGGAAATTTACATATTCATGCTCTTGACCAAATCTCAAAATAGAATGTTCACAATGGAGTCATAAATAATAGATTAAACACTAAAAATTACAGCAACAAACTGAACAAATTTGATATAAAACTAGCAAACAGAATCTAAGCAAATTCTGTGGCAGAACACGGTGAGACAAGGCACGAGAAATGAATCACAATTCATCAGAAACACAAGAAACAAAAAAACAAACCACACTCTCAACAACACAAAATCAGTAGCTATTGACAATAAAAATTGCAGCAAAGACCATAGAGAAAATCAATTTAATCTTTTCCATTCAAAAACCAAAATGAACAGAAGCTCACTTTAACCAACTCTAATAAACTACTAAAATTGAAATCACTATTAGAAACACAAGAGGAAAATACTTACTAAAAAAAACAACACCATTAACACATTATTCCTCATTACCAACCGAAACAGGGCAGAGAACAGAGGAGAATCAAAATCAAACCAGAACAAAAATCAACATGAAACACCTTACATTTCTTCTCCTCTACTCTTTAATTCATTAAACCATCAATTACCAATATTGCAACAAGAAATCGCAAGAACAAAGAAGAACAAGAAGACGATCAGAATCAAACTACTCAGAGAATCAATTCATTATCTCTGTCGAACATATATCACAACAGAGCAGAAAATTTCACAAGGCAGAGACAAGTATTCACACCCCCTTTTGAACCCGTCATATTCGAATGAAACAGGGGAAGAAATTATTCAAAAATTCCCAAACTTCCAAAATGATACATACAAGATGCTATATGTACTTAAATTTACTCCTAAACAAGACTAATTAAACATTTAAGCAATGGTTGCCCAGAAATCGACGAAAATGGCATCGAATGAACAGTGACAGGAAGAATAAATTTGGGGAAACTTGATCAAACACCAAGTTACCTGTAACACCTAATTTTATACTACTATATTATAGTATTTTAATTGAATTATAACCACTTTTTAGTACAGAAATCCCCAAAATATGAAAATTTTTAAAACTTTTCCTTTGCAAATGTTATTCCAATTTTATTTTAGTTGAAATGGGCTTTTCGGGCTAGTTGAAATACTTTAAAACTATTTGTAATCTAAATGGTTATAAAACAACTAAATAATCAAAATCATTTTAATATTGGGCTAACATTTAATCTTGCCTAGCGTGATTTAAAGATAAAATAGAGGGATCAACTTGATCAAAGATTCCCTTTTCTATACATACCATTTTACTGCTTCCCAACTATATATACTCATATATCCCTATTTATCCATATATTTAGTACACGTCTACTTGCTTACTTTCTAACATTATAATATATACAGTCTATACTCAAAATATCTATCAAAGTACACTATAAAGCAGGCATTCCTGCTTCTTCCTAATTTACCTTACTCCCCAAAAAGCTTAACTGCTGCCAGATTCTCTGAAAAGCAATAGTTTAACGCAGTTTATCTCATTAACTTTTATTTTCATGCATGTATTGACATGTATATATTTCATAAATCTACACAAATGATGATAGTCTTATTCCTATTAATCTGTGTGCGATCTGCACTTACCAACCACTAATAACAATATCTTCGTTAACTAGTGGAGGTTCTACCTGCAGGACTTCTAGTTATAACATTTAAAGCTATAACTAACTGTTCTGGCAAAGGGGCGGCCAAGCACCTAAGCCATGGAGTACTCCAACATGAGGAATAAAAACTTACTAACTAAAGGCAACCGATATTACAAAATAATACATGCAATTTAATTGTTACTGAAATAAACTGATACCTAAGTCCTGAGATTACTCTTCACTGTATTCCATCCCTTCACCATACTCTGGGGATTCGACCCTACTATCCCGTCCTATAAATGTTTATAATATGAAATAATATGTCAATATCTAAGTTTAGGCATAATAATTAAACGTCTTTCACGTTCCTATAGTACTACCCATTCTATTTCTAATACAAGTAAACCTTAAATCTTTGACTTAATGGCTATTCACACCATCATCCATAACATTGCACAAAAACAATTAATATACACACAGTATAATCATAAGAATTTTTTTGTTATTTTAAATTAACTTCAGTTATCCTGTTAATTCAATTTGCTTTCCATGTTTTTTAATAACTCTTGCAATCACTTGCTTAATATTTAAGGATCCAATTCACCATTTAGGTGTCCAAATACAACACTTCAAACATATTAAAGTAGGAACTTCATTGTTAGAAAAATATCATCAATTAATAATTACATGAACTTACATTCATTACAACTTATAAATTTTTAAATTCAACCTAGTTATAGTTGACTTTCAAGTTACCTACTAAATGCAATAGCACATATTGTTTCATCCAATTTGAAGCTTTGTCCTAATCTTTAAAAATCCCTGAGCCATGAATTAAGTTTCCAAATTAAACTTGTAACTTCTTCAATTTTAACACTAATTCCATCTAACATTAATTCAACCTAACACATGTCAATACCAAGCCAACAATTCAGAAATGTAATTCAAATTACATTTAAATCAAAATCCCACAACATCAAAGAACAACTAATCCAATTTCCTACATTTCTTCACTTAGTTTTCTATTGAACTAACATTAACATTTATTATTTTCCCTATTGCTGAAGCCAATGATCAGCCACCAAGCAAGAGTTAGAATTTCAAAACCTAGAACTTACAATCAACATCAACAATCATCTACTATTTATTGTTTAATTAACATCATAGCATTTTTCTTCATTCCTTTAAACAAATCTGTCAACCAGAGCATCCAGAAAACAAAGAATTAAACATCTAATAATCTCATATCAATTACCCATAAATAAACAACCTCAATCCATCTCCTAGAGCAAGACAAAATACCAATAGCCCTCTTTATCCTCCTTGGCCGAATTGAAGCAGAGAAGCAAGAGGAGGAACAAGAATTCTATAATTAATCCAATTACCTCTATTTTACCATCCATTTCTTATGGTTAAGATGTTAATACATCCAGGGAAATAACAAAAAAATCAAGCAACCCAGAGGGAACTTGAATTCGGCCAAAATAGAGGAAACAAAAATTCCCAAACCTCAATCAATTAGAATTTCACAGAGATGAAACATCAAGAATTGTAGCCTCAAAATCCTATCCTTCCCCTTCCTTCATTTTCGGTCAGATAGAGAAGAGGCAAAGAAGGAAGAACAAAATTTCAACTTCATCAAATCACACATCCAATCCATTCCATAACCTTAAACTTACTTATAATCGCGAGTACTTAAGTTTCAAAACAAGAAACACCCAAAAATCTCAAAATTCCCATAGGATGAACAGTACCCGAAGGGATTTCTTGGAGCAATTCGAACCTATTTCAACCTTCCTTCCAAAATTGACACTCAATCTACCAAGAACAAGGTTCGAGCACCGTTTCCCTAAGCTCAGAAGCTTCAGAAACCTCACAAAATTGAGATCACTCCCCTCCCATTTTGCTCAGAAATGCACCAGAAAAAGAGGGAAAACAAGAAGGAAAAGCTTACCTAAGAGTGACTCGAGCCTTCTTGAACGTCTTCCGCTCCGTCTCGCCTTCGATCGCCGTCGCTGGAGGTTGAAACCACTGTTACGATTAGAAGAAACAAAGAGAAGAGAGTGAGAGGGAGTGTCGGCTGAGGGAGAAGCAGAGGAAAAGTGGAAATGAAGAAGAAACACGTGGTTTATATATATTAAAAGGTGTGAGTGATATTTTTAATGGGTATTTTACCATCTTGCCCTTCCTTTTATAATTGAAGATATTTTCAACTAGGGGCAGATATTGTCTTTTTCATTTCCCTTTTTCTATTTTTCCCTTAAACGGTAATTTTATTTACCATTATATCATTTACCAATGAACCTGAATTTGTCTCAAAATAATTTCTCTAGATATGATTTAATTTTCAAATTTATTTATAAGACTTTTTAAATATCAAACAATACCCCAATATTCCAAATATTTCCTTATTTCTTATTTTTTAAAATTTGAGGTGTTACATTACCTCTTAAATCCTTTCCCAAAAGTGCTTGATCAAAGTATAAGCTTCAATTTCACTGATTTATAGCCTTTAAAACTTCCAAAACTCAAATTGATCCCTCCCCAAGTCCTCTCAAATCGCACAGAAATAGGGAACAATAGGAAGAAGAAAGTTACCTAAGCCCACATCGAAGCTTATATGCGTTGCTTGAGCCTTCTTCCGCCGTGAAACGCCGTCCTCGTCGCTGGTGATCGCTGGAACCAGAGAGAGCCCCGAGAGTGAGAGTGAGAAAACGAGAGAGAGTGAGGAATGTGATGGTGATCGGGAATGAGAGAGGGAGAAGTAATGAAGAAGGAAGGAATACATGAGGAAATAGGGATTAAGAGATAAGGATGGTATAGCTATTTTAAATAGGCGATTTACCATTTTGCCCTTTCTTCTATAACTGAAGATATTTCCAATTAGGAGTATATATTGTCATTTTATTTCCTCTTTCCCATTATGCCCTTCCTTGATAACTTTTTATTACCATTTCCTTTTCAATTTAATCTGAATTTACTCCGAATATAATTTCTTTAGATACGCTTTAATTTTTAAATTTATTTATGAGGCTTTTTAAAATTTAAACAATACCCCAAGACTCTAAATATTCCCTTATTAACTCTTTTTGAAATTCTGAGGTGTTACACCAATCATTGGTGTTGAATTCAATTTATCCAAATCATTAGGCTTAGAGATAGCCTTTGAGTTCTCATCTTTAGACATGTTGACATGGAGGGCAATGAATGGGACCATTCCTAATGTTAATTTTATAACTAGTGAAAACTTGCCTACGAGACAAAGTCAATTGTGCTTTGTCCATAGTACATTGATGAGAATGGTTATTCCCCTCACGAGAGATAATTCTCCATCATTATAATGGAGACTAAAGAGTTAAGATGTCTTTGAGTAACTGGTGAAACTTAAAAAGAGGTTGAGGAACCACTGTTAACTATAGCATTTTTCACTTGATTTACCCACCACCACCACCAATTAAAGAAAAGTATCGTTGAGAAAAAAGGTAACATTTTTTCTTTTCAATATTTTGTGGATTGCACCAAGGTTCGGCTTTGAGCCCATATCTATTCAACCTAGTTTTGAACATCCTAACAGGAAATATCTTAGAAGAAATTCCTAAATGCATGCTTTTTGCAGATGATATAGTCCTTTTAGCTGAATCAAAAGAAGAAATTAACATGAAACTAGAGGTATGGAGAAGAACCTTAGAGTTAAAAGGTTTTCGACTGAGCAGGGGTAAGACGGAATATATGCACTGTAGTTTTGATAAGAAACAAACACAAGGGGATATAGAAGTTAGATTGGGAGATCAGGTTATCCCACAGGTGGACAAATTTAAATATTTGGGATCGATTATACAAAAGGATTGTGAAATTGAAGGTGATGTTAATAATAGAATTCAAGCATGGTGGTTTAAAGGGAGAAAAGCTACTGAGGTTATCTGTAATCGTAAAGTACAAGATAAAGTAAAAGGGAAGTTTTATCGAACAGCCATTAGACCAGCCATGTCATATAGTAGTGAATGTTGGGCTTTAAAAAGACAACACGAACATAAGATGTGGGTAGCAGAGATGAGAATGTTGAGATGGATGTGTGGCCATACAATAAAAGATGGGATCTGCAATGATCGAATCCGTGTAAGAGTTCGGGTAGGATCGATTCAGGAGAAATTGGTAGAAAATCGTTTGGGGTGGTTCGGACATGTTCAAAGAAGTCAATTAGATGCGCCGGTTAGGAGAGTTGATCAAGTAGTGTGGAGTCCTTCCAAAAGAGGGAGAGGGACACCGAAGAGAACACTTAGTGAAGTTATCCAACAAGACCTTTTAATTCATAATTTATCGCGAGATATCATTTTTGATAGTATACAGTGGCGTTGTCTGATCCATGTAGCCGACCCTGCTTAGTGGGATAAGGCTTTGTTGTTGTTGTATTTATCTTAATATTCCCCCCGGTTCAAATTATAAAGGATAATGTGGCAAATTTTTTTATCCAAAATATAAGAGGTAATATGTGAGTCAAAGTAATAAATGCACCGCCTTGTATATTAGTAAATGCAAGGAGGGGAGAGAAAGTGTGTATAATAAATGAGTAAAGGTAAAAATAAAAAACTTTATTAAATATATCCAAAATAAAAAAAAAATTCAACAAATTTTACTGATATGTATAAAAAAATTGAGTAGTGCAGTAAAAAAAAGGAGGGAAACATGGCGAATGGCGATATGAGTAACTATTTGCCATTAACGGGCCTCGAATGGCAAATTGACAAATGGTTCGAATGTTGTTGACTATCGTTAGTGATACCTATTATGGGATGTGATATGTGATATACTCTCTCTCCCGTGAATCCCAACAATGAAGTTGGGTTTTACTCCAAACGCCATTTCAAATTCATCCTTCTCTCCACCTCCCGTACTTTCCATTCTTCCTCTTTCACATCTCTTCTCTGCTCAATCCTCATCTAACATAATCACTCCCTTAGGTTCAGGTGTGTGCATCTATACTTAAATCTCAATCCTCTCCTTCTCCTTCTTTATTTTTTTTTTGTTTCAACAAAAAATTGTTTGTAAGCCTGTTTGATGGGTCACTGTTAAGTTTCTGTATAATTGTAGTTTTGGGGTAACTAGATTCTAGTTTTCTTTCGTTGTTATTTTCAAACCCGACACCGATTGTTAATTCCTAATGGTGATCGCCGTTCATATACTTTCTTCACATGATTTTTTTTTTTTTTTGGGGTTTCATTCTATTTATGCAATTGTTTTGGGTTGGGATTTGATGAAAGTTGCGTTCTTTTTATTATATTATTGTGTAGGGAGAAAGAAATCAATTTTGCGTGCGCAGAATATTCACCATAAAAGTGAACCGATACCCAGTTATTCGATGGCTTCAGAGCGGGAATCTCCGGAATTAAACAGAAATCTTTACCCACAAATAGAGCCGTATAGTATAGGGTTTTTGAAGGTTTCGGATCTTCACACAATTTACTGGGAGCAATCAGGAAATCCCAATGGGCATGTGAGTGGTTACTGTTCTATTGGCTGCTCAAATATGCAAAATTTGTTTGTTATTTGGAGTTTAACTTTTGCAACTGTATTTTGAGCCTGTATGATTATTTGATTGAAATCTTGTACACACGTTTAGTGCTTGCTGATGGTATGTTGAGTGGATAATTGGGAATTTATGGATTTTTTTATTCATTCTTTAATCCTGGTAGCTAGTTAGAGTTTGGGAAATTGCTGAATTCTGGTGTGCTTATTATAAGTTACCATGTCTGATTCTACTTGTGATTGAAATTCTCGTAAAAATCTTATCTTTGAGGTTGAAATTAAACAAAGGGTTGTTGGCTGTTAGAGCCTATTTAAACACACACGTGAGTGAATGGATCTAGCATTTTATTTTTATTTTAGTTTAATGTTAATCTTTTACTTTTATTTTCCATTTATAGTTGGACTGACTGTTTCTTCTGATTCAATTCATTGCCATTGTTTCAATATTCCAATCATTTGACTTACCAAAAGAAAAGAGTTATGAAAATTTTTGGTTAATCACAACGAAGCATTGTTCTTGCAGCCTGTTATCTTTCTTCATGGAGGCCCTGGAGGTGGTACTGCACCAAGTAATCGGAGATTTTTTGACCCTGAATTTTATAGAATTATTCTATTTGATCAGGTGTGTTTCAGATTGTATGTGATAATCATATAGGATGCTTTTGCTTGATGATAAATACTTTCTTGGTCAGCGAGGTGCAGGAAAAAGTACACCCCATGCTTGCTTAGAACAGAACACCACATGGGATCTCATTGATGACATTGAAAAGTTAAGGGAACACTTGGAGATTCCAGAATGGCAGGTAATAGTTCAATTCTGGTTTTAGAATATACTTGTGATCCTTATATGATAGGTCAAGATATTCTATTCCATAAATTATGCAGGTATTTGGTGGGTCGTGGGGAAGCACACTTGCCCTTGCATACAGCCAGTCACACCCAGAAAAGGTCTGTAACTTTGTTTCTATTTTGGTTTATCTCTCAAATGATGTCTAATTTTCAAAATTATTTTCCTTCTGAAAATTATATAATCTATTACTCAGAGGTGGATGGTTTGTTTCCCTGCAGTTGTTGCTCACTTCTTATGATATCTATGTATATTTCTAATTTTGTTACAAGGTTACTGGCATAATCCTCAGGGGAATTTTTCTTTTGCGAAAGAAAGAGATTGATTGGTTTTATGAGGGTGGTGCGGCAGCAATATTCCCTGACGGTATGTGCCACATTCTGTTCATTTTTTTATTTGCCTGGTGAATTCCTTGTGCTTTGAAATCATGTCATACACTGTAAAATTTCTTTTTAAGGTTTCTTGTTCTGCTATATGCAAGCTTGCTGGAGCATCATGTTATGTCAGCTTCTTTGCATGCTAGGGCTAAAAATGTTCAGCTAAGACACGCAAAGGAACATGAGCTGATATTTTTGATAATATCATTATACCACTGTTCTTATTCAAGATCTCTTGTTAATTTGGCATTTTTTTTTATTTGCTTAAATCTCATGTATGGTTGAATGTGATATCTGGATTTATTGCTTATTAAATCCTAAGGAATTAAAGTTGCTGATAACTTGTGCATGGATTCCAGCTTGGGAACCCTTTAGAGATTTAATTCCAGAAAATGAGAGAGGATGTTTCACTGAAGCCTACATGAAGAGATTAAATTCGGATGATAAGGAAACGCAAGTGAGTGTCTGTCTGATTTCCCCTGCATGGCCTCTTTCTTCCCCTGCATTCTCTCTTGTGGGTATTTGAAGGTCTAAGCTATATTTCATCTTTTGGCTTCAATTCTAAACTGTCAAGTGTATGAAGAGTTTAAAAGAGATGTGCACTATTTAGAATTCTATTCGAAGTCATCCTAAACTTGTGTTTATTTAGTTTCATATGTACTTAATATGTGGATCTTTATTGTGTCAATTTAATGTTCCTGAGGTCCAACCTTGTACTTTGCATTAGAAAAAGTCATGTCATATATTCACTATTGACCACTGTCTTATTTGTATTGGGAAAAGTAGTATTTGGCATGAACATATTGAACATTATACCCCTACTCCATGTTTTGCAGGATCTTAAATGCACATTGGTGATAAATAGAGATCAATATTGTTTTATAACTGATATACAATGATATTGATCTTTCATGTAATTATGTGTTTTTAATACCAATCATATCTATTAATATTGAGCATTGCTATGTTGTTCAAGGACTAATCTAATTTCTTTCTTTCTTTTCCTTGTTATTTGGGTCCTGCTGAAAGATTTTGTTTTTGGCCATTATCTTGTCACAAGAGATTGATGCCCTGTGAAAGAGGCAGAAATATGTCAGGCTTTCTGTTGTTTGATGAATGCACAGAAGATTGTATTTTCACAATTATGTTACTAAACCTTTAATATATTAAGACAGATATTACACACAATAGTAAGATTATAAGAGCTAAAACTCATCACAGTCATAGAAAAAACACTTCACTGATACAGAGGAGAATAATATTACAAATAAGTGACAATAAACCAAAGCTACAAGCACATACACAACTCTCACTTACATAGACTCTCACATAAACACAACAGAGAACAGGTTGCCAATCTTTCTAGAGGATTACCTCTAAGGGCTAAGCCACAATTCAAATTCCCCCCCCCCCCCCTCTCTCTGTGCACTGAACCAAGTGCTTATTTAAAGACCGCAAAAGTAACTCTCACACATCCCTTCTCATAGACTTTTGACTATAGCAGTCCTATAGCCACTCTGTTTCTGTATCTCTTTATGTAAAATAGCAAGTCAAACTTCTTACCAACAAAATGTGGCTTTCCTTAATCATGTATCTTTATAGGTTCTAACATCTTATACTCTTCAATTATCTGCTCACAGTATGCAGCTGCTAGAGCATGGACTAAATGGGAAATGATGACTGCGCATCTTATTCCAAATGAAGACAATGTCAAAAGAGGCGATGATGATTACTTTTCACTGGTAGGTTTAACAAATGAGGATTGATGACTTTTACTGGGTTGCCATTTTTTTTAAATTGCTTAATTAAGAATGCCTGGTGTAAATTTCAGAATCAGCTTGTTTTTCTTTATTTTGGATTTCATCTTTATTATATCCTTCTACTTTCGATCTTAATCTGTTTCTTGTGTCCATCGTTACAGCATTTGAGGTGAGATTTCAACACATTTCTTATACTGCATGTTCTAAAATTTGAAGTGCAAAGACTCGTCTACACTTTGGTGGTGCCTACGGAAGATGTCATCTAATTTTTGTGGTTATGAATTCCATTATTTGTTTACAGAATATTTTGTCTCCATAAACAGGATTTTGAAATTTTTCAAGGTTAATGCCATGCAGTTGTGGCAACTGTAGAATGTTCTGTCCTGATAATCTAATGGAATACATTATTTCTTTACTGTATAAAGTTAATTTCCTTAGTGCCATTTCAGTAGTGGAAACTGCTAAAGTGTAGAAGTTAAATTGTTTTGCTACCTTGCTTGGTGCTTTCATATATTGATGCTATTTTTGGGTCAAAATGTATTGAAGCTTAAGTATTAAGAGGCTGTCATTTTGTTTGTATTCTCATTTCTTAAATTTCTCATGCATATTCTTATATCTACCATGAAAAAACTAATTTATTGTGATACTTTTTCTTCTACATTAATTCCCTTCTTTATTTAGGATTGAACATGATTGTGTTCTTGTGTTTCATAATTGGGAGTTTAAATTGTGTTGATGACATTATTGTATCTCGTTGCAGGCATTTGCAAGGATTGAAAACCATTATTTTGTAAACAAGGGATTCTTTCCATCAGATTCATTTCTGTTGGATAATGTTGATAAAATAAGGCATATTAACACAGTAATTGTACAGGTATATGTAAATTCGTAATCGTAATTGCACCTTTGAATTTCTGAATTTAAGCATGCATATATTTAGTTTCTGAAATGATCTTCAAAATGTATTCATCTCCGAATGTTTGTGTATAAAGGAACATGTCGGCTTTGAAAAGTTAGAAATTTGTGCATCAATGCCCCTTGAAAAATTCAAATTGTATAAAGAATAAATGCTATTTTACTTTTGATTTTGACTACCAATAATATAAAAAAAATGTCAAAATGGTAGGGAATTGCACTGGTTATGGCTCATGAACTGTACAGCTCATATAAGGCTTTGTGCAGATACACTGGACCCACTCTGAGTGATTTTTTTGGTCCTTTACTAATTAATTTTACACTCGTGAGATTATGAAAATGCCATTGGTTTAGTGGAAATGCTGAAAACATCTTTTTTGGATTTTTCTTTTAATTTCCAATCTATTTTAGAAAATGGTGAGAAAATATGACCCCATCAATTCTACCATTCATATTCTCTGTACCCTTTTTCAATGAAAATGTTGGCAGAGGAAATTTGGCCTTGCTTGTTTTGTTAGATGGAAAATATTATTTTGCTTATTTTTCTATCTTTGTAATCATGTTCTTGCAATTATTATTTAAGAAGTTTCTGTCTGTATTTCTTAAAAAACTTTTTTACATTAGTACCCTATAGTGTAATCCATATAGTCAACCTCACCTAGTAGAATAATTCTTGTTGTTTCTATTGTTGTTTTTTACACAAGGGATATGAGAGTCTTATTTTATTTTCTTTAGTAATTTTATTTTCCATCTATTTCTTTCCATTTTGTGAATCAAATGTCGACGAACTTGTCATTCATTACTTTGCAGGGAAGATATGATGTTTGCTGCCCAATGATGTCAGCCTGGGATCTTCATAAAGCTTGGCCGGAGGCAGATTTTAGGGTAAGAGTGCTGTTAATCTATGATTGGTTTTTTGAAGTTCTAACATTCTGCAGTCAATGATGTGATTATGTATTATTTAATAATATGCCAACATGTAACGTTTTTGTTACAAAACTTTATCAGAAACAAATTAGCATGTTTGATATGCAGAATCTTTTTATAGGCTAGAAATGAAAGAAGAATGACATGATTAAAATTGACTGTCTTACATTAAAAAGGTATAAAAAAGGATAGATACTGTTGAGTAGTAATAGTAATAAATATATGATGGGCATCATGTAAAAGATAAAGGAAAACCAAAAGGTCATGTGTTCCATGCATCACCATTCTCATTGCTTTTTCCAACTAGCCAACCAAATGTAGCCTAGGAATTTTACCCATAGTCTTGTCCATCACTAAATTACCCATCAAAGATTCTGTCGTAGTATCAAGAATTTGCATTTGTGGCATTTATTTTTCTTTTGTAAGAGAGAATTTTGTTATTTAACAAAATGTTTCTCTTGAAGTTTGATTACTGAATCATAGTATGATTAAATAGGTGGTTGCAGATGCTGGTCATTCAGCTAATGAACCAGGCATATCTGCTGAACTTGTGGCTGCAAATGAGAAACTGAAATACCTCATGAGCAATAAGGCCTGAAATGACTCAAAAGACACATACTTGGTCACATAAATGGTTATTGTTAAGAGTCACAGGATGGTGCAGCCTAAATATGTGTGGAAATGCTGGTTCATTGTACTTCAATTTCAGTATAGTGCCGTCAGTTTCAATAAATAAATAATAAAGATCCATCTGGTCCATGTTTATAAAAAAACGTGTGGAGGGTTGTTCTCAGTGTCTGATGAAACTTAGTTGTGTTGAATAGATTTGGTTTTGTAATGGAAATGCTTTGTCCTTCAATATGATTATGATTATATAGTTTTTTGTTGTGTATCCACCGATGTTGTATTAATTAAAAGTAAGTTATGTTATTTCATGATTTTTTTTGTTATGATAATTTGTTACCAATTATAATAATTTATAGAATAATCTGAAGATACCTTCGGGTTTGCCTAGAGGGTTGCTCAGTTGCAGTTGGTTATTTCTTTCGTTTATAGTGGACTTTTCCAGCTTGTCTTAGAAAATTTCAGTGAAGCTGTCGTCAGGAAATCCATGTTATAATATATTCCCTCCGTCCCACAATATAAGGTCCTTTTAACTGAATTACGGGTTCCTAAAAAATTAGTTAGAGTTAGTTAAAAATAATAAATATGTAGGAAATATACCATATTATCCTTATTTATGAATGAGTAAGAGAGGGGGTAATTATGAAAAGAAGATGAAAGAAAATGTGTGGGAAAATTAATGCATGGGTAAAATGGGAAGAAAAACATTTATTACTTAAAAAAAGTCAAACAGGACCTTATATTGTGGGACAAGATCATTCAAAAGAATGGATCTTATATTATGGGACGGAGGGAGTAGTTCATATAGGTGCCCATTTATTATCTTCTGTGATGTCTCTATTTAAGAGAATGATAGGTGAACACGAGGTTTGATTACAGTGCCAAAAACAAAAAAAAAAAACGAGGTTTGATGCCCAACGCACTAAATCACACTGGTTCTAATGCAAATGTAACGCCTGGATTTTTATTACTATATTATAGCATTTTAATTGAATTATAACAACTTTTTAATGTCAGAAGCCTAAAAATACGTAAAAATTAAAAATTTTTTTTTTCTTTAAAACATTTAACCAACTTCCTTTCAGTTGGAATGGACTTTTCAGATAAATTGGAAACACTTAAAACTTTTTGTAAAAGAAAGTGGTTAATAAAACAATTAAAAGTACACTAACCATCTTTCAGTATCTATTAATAATTCATAACACTTAGGAAATTTAAATTCCTTAATAAATTTATGCAAATTTTATTTTCTATGCTTCCTATTATTAATTTAATAATTTAATCCTTACAACATATACAAATAATATCGCTAAATTATTTAACCACCTTTTTTCTTTCTCAACTATAATCTTAATTTCTTCTTCTACTCTTCCTTCCCAGCTAGCTTCCCACATCCTGCGTACTGAAAATGTTTGGGTAAAGAGTGAGATTGGAAATCCCAATAGCAGTTTCTTTCATTAACATATATGATCATACTAGCATTGTCATGTATATATTTCATAAATACTGTCCAAATGATGATAGTCTTACTCCTATTAATCTGTGTGCGATCCGCACCTACCAACCACTGATAACAATACTTTCGTTAACTAGTGGAGGCTCTACCTGCAGGACTTCTCGTTATAACAATCCCGTTATAACTAAACTGGTTTGGCAAAGGGGTAGCGAACCACCTAAGCCTGGAGTACTCCAACTGAGAAATAACAACTTACCAACTAAATGCAACAGTTATTACAAAATAATACATGCAATTTAATTGTTACTGAAATAAACTGCTACCTGGAATACCAGAACTTTAACCATAAGCTTGCTCCTTTCTTTTCCACTGATCTTCTCAACTTATGCCACTATCAAAACCTATTTACATATAAATAATAAATTAATACCTATATTTATATATGATTATTCAGCGTCTCTCACGAATCCTAACTTACTTATTTCTACCCAAGTCTTTTCATTTACACAAATTATAATTTATCCAACTTAATTAGGATCTTGACTATTCTAGATTACTTTGATAATTGATCTATATTAAATTTTCATAATTTCAATGTTTGACCTATGATTTTTATAAAAATTATTCTTTTAAGACTTTAGCTATTTATGCACACAATACGTACCTATTTATATACACTTCCTATTTATCACAAAATTTCAATAATAAATCAATCAGTAGTGTAAATCAAGTCCAATTAATTTAATTTATTAAAGAATATCACAAATCAAATCATCAATCACAAATCAACTTTCCGAAAGTCCTTGACGATTACCCTAAATTAAATCATAACTCTGAGTCAACTCTCTTGCCTTAATCCTAAAATTCGTACTCCAGAAGCTCTAATCCTCAAACTGACTACATCCATCCTTTTTACAAATCACCGATTAAATCACATATCAACGGAACAATAACACATCAGATTAATCAAGCCACTTTAATCCATAATCCTTTCCTAATCAAGCAATTGATCTCCTAGCCTTTAATATTGAATCAAACCACCTGTAATGATCCCAACTTACCACTTAACATCCCTTCCAAGCATGAAATAAACTTTTCCAACTAGTTAAACCTTATATTTTCACCATTCTTCCTTAATTACTTATATTTGCTTCATTAATCTAAATATCATATAATTCCAAGTAATTTCCCTACATTCTCATGTAAATCATTCAGAGAACCAAAAACTTAATCAATTCCTAATATCACTTAATTTAAAACTGGAACACCCATGAACAATCAGTCTCCAACTCAAACAGATTTACAAAAACCGAACATAATCCTCAAGTACTTCAAAACAACACACTGAACTTCCACTACTCAAAACCATCCTATACCCTTAAAGTACTCCCAAATAAATAGAATAATGATTTCACAACAAATTGAAACTCTATACTCTTACCATATCCAACATGAACACTAGATTTCAAAGACTTTAAACACTAAAGAAATCCATTTAAGCTCCATTATAATTCGATCTTATAAGACAAACTTAATTTCATCAGGTTTACCAAATTCTCTCAAATTAATCAGAATTAAAAGAGTCATTAAATTTCCCATCAAAAGATCTTCCTAAAACAAACAACTTAAGTCATGCTCCATATGACTTCAAATAATCATTCTCAAATTCCTTATTCACTTGACTCTCCTTTATGCTTTCGGTGAACAAATCTAAACTTTCACCAAACTCCAATACAAATTCTAAATCCTTATAATCTTATCATTGAAGCACTAACTATTCCAAAACCCTTTTACTCATGTAACACCCATGCTTAAGCCACAACACAATCCATAACATAAAGTCTCAACAACCTTCAACATCATGTAAGCATTTAACTCCTTTATACCCCAAATTCCATATGCTTCCTTCAACAATTCTTCACTAATTATTTCAAGATTATCCATTTCTTATATGACAAAATCATAGACTAACAAAAGACCATAAAGAACAGAAATTTTCAAGTTCATAACCATAGTAAAACAACAATAGATTCCCAACGCAAATTCTGCACCCCATTACAGAAAATCCAGCTTCTACCCTTAAACATTCATACTACAACCAAATTATCATTAAAATCATAGATTCAAATCCATCAATTCTTCCTCATTACCTACACATCGGACCAAACAGAACAGGCACCAAAGTTCAGAACCTTAAAGCCCAACATGCAACAACCATTTATGAGTTCCATTATAACCTTAAATTAATCACCAATTTATCAACCTATCAAGTCAAGAGATCGGCCAAGCAGACAGACCAAGAAGAAAACTTACAACAAGTCTAATTCACATTCAACATCAAAATTTCCCTCTTTCTCCTAGCACATACCAGCTCCAGAACAGAACAGGAGCAAGAAAAATTGCACCACTTCACACACTCAGCTAAACATCAATTCCATCAGCAACAAATCACAAGAACATACTCTTTAGTGCACCAGAAGTCAGCAGCACAGAGGAACAAAATTTGAAGGTACAGGGAAAAATAAGAACAAGAAATCTGACAGAACTGAGAAGAAGAGGGAAAAATGCCAAATTCATCCAGAACCAGAAATTTCAACATGCAAGACATATCTCATTACCTCCTACCACTAAATTCATTGCTTCATAAATTTTGGCTTCGTTGGACCCGCCGGATTCGAATGAAACAGAGGAAGAAGAAGAAATTTTCTAAAAATTTCAAACTTCAGAAAATCAGCATATAAGGCACTCTATGCATTCAAACTCACTCCTAATCATGTTTAATCAAGCTTTGAACTAATTATCGCCGAAGAACAAACAATAGCAGCGTCGGATGAACAGTGCACAGACAAAGGAATTTGGGGAAAACTTATAAATCCTACTTCCTTACTCGAATTCGTTCACAAGGGTTATTAATCAAATCCTAAGCTTCGTTTTTTATGAATTTGAAGGATTTACAACCCCTAAGACCCAATTAATCCCTTCCCTCAGACTCACTCGAAATCGGACCAGGGAAGAGAGGAAAACAAAAGGAAGAAACTCACCGAAAGTGTATCTCAGCTTCTGGAACGTTTCCCCTCAGTTTCCGCCTCTGACCGTCGCCGTTCTCGCCGTCGAAGACGCAGAGGAAAGTGAAGGAGAGAGGGCCTCGAGAGGGAGAGGTGTGTATGCGTGTGTGTGTGTGTGTGGCGCAGCGGAGAGGGAGTATATACAAGAGCAAGGGACACGTGTGAGGCATTTATTTAGAGGGAATGAGAGGATATTTTTAAATAGATGTTTTACTATTTTGCCCCTTCTTTTTATTGAAGATATTTTCCAACTAGGGGCAGATATTGTCTTTTGCATTTTCCTTTTTCTATTTTCTATTAAATGGTAAGTTTATTTACCATTTCCATTTGCAAATAAATCTAGATTTGTTCCCAACATAATTTTTCTAGATATACTTTAATTTCCAAATTTATTTATAAGACTTTTTAAATACTAAACAATACCTCAGGGTTCTAAATATTCCCTTATTTAAATTCATCTTCTAACTACTTTTCCTCAATTAATAGAGAAAATAAACTTTATAAGTTACTAAAAATACACCTGGCCTCATAAATTTATTTATAAGGCTGTTTAATTTCTATATGCCATTCCTAGACTTTAAATATATCCTTATTATCTCTTTTCTCCAAATTAAGGTTTATCTCCTAATTATTTCTCTTTATTTCTTAGAGAAAATAAACCTTAAAATTTATTAAAAATGCCTAAATATCATAAATTCATTTTTAATGCTTTTTAATATTTTTAATAATATTCCAAAACCTTAAATAATTCCTTATTTTCTATGTTCTAAAATTTGAGGTGTTACAAACAAATGAGGTTCACACAGAAAAAGGGAGTGGCTTCCCTCCTCTTCCCCATCCATCCTCTTCCTCAAAATTATATAGTGTTGAGGTCAAATTTTTTTTTTGTTTGATTTTATCATTAGATTTTACATAAAATTAGTGACATTTTGATATCCTATGAACAAAAAATTGTTTAGTTTTCAATTTTATATGATTTTTTAAAGATTTGATGCTTTAATTTGAAAAAAATACAGAATTTTAAATATCAAATCTTTGAAAAATCATATAAAATAAAAAACTAAATTATTTTTTGTTCATAAGATATCTAAATGTTACTAATTTTATGTAGAATCTAATGATGAAATCAAACAAAAAAAAAATTGACCCCAATACTGTATAATTTTGGGGTAGAGGAGGGAAGATGATGGGAAAGGAAGATGAGGGAAGTCAACTCCACCAAAAAAGACGTTGATACATGGGAGGGGGATATGAGAGAGAGAAATGAAGAAAGGAAAAGAGATCACGAGGCTTCAAAATATTCACTTATCTGAAAATAAACAAGTCCCCTTGTACGTGGAAGCTATTGGGTTTTATTTTAATACAAGATGCTTTTTAAACTAGAAGTAAAACCACTTGCATTAGTAAATTCATTTATTTCGTGGGCCTTTCAAGTTAGGTTTGCTCAAAACATATCACTCGTTATTCTTATCAAGGTGCTTGTCTGTTTTTCTCAGTTAGTCGCCTCAATTTCAACTTAGAATGTTGGAAATTTTCTTATGTTCTTGTTTCAAGTACTCGCTATTTGGCTAATTTAATTTGATTAAGGATATTAATTAAATTAGTTAAAATGACATGATATTACTAAAGCAACCTCCACCTCTTACTTGTATTGAGGAGTATCAATAGAAATAAGGGTTAAAGATCATATTTACCCTGGAAGTATACACGGTAGATCATATCTGCCCCGGAAGTTTTTTTGGGTCCAATTTTGCCCCGGATGTGTGCAAAATGGATCATATTCACCCTTTACCCTTTTTTTTTTCCAATTTTGCCCTGGAAGTGTGTAAAGTATATCATATTCGCCCTTTACCGTTAAAAATTTTTTAACGGTTAACGGTAAAGGACGAATATGATATACTTTACACATTTTCGGGGCAAAATTGGACCAAAAAAATCTTCCGGGGCAGATGTAATCCACCATGCATACTTCTGGAGCAAATATGATCTTTAAACCCATAGAAATAATTTGGGGAAAAATTAAAAAAAAATTAGAAAAAAATCTTATATTAAAGACTAAATTTACCTCCCTAAATAGGTCTTATATTTAGGACGGGAGGTGCCGGAGGAGTAATAAACATAAATAAACAATTGCAAATGAATACACTATGTTACAGCAAACATGGCTCTGAATCATCAAATGCCTACGCCTCTGTATAAGATGGCCCCCTGAGCAATCTTTAGGAAGCCACCATAACGAATTCAATGATACTATTGAACATTAGACACACTAGACCAATGAACAGCCGAAGAAAGATGGGAAAAAAATAAAAAGGAAAAAAATAATTAGACACTCAAGTCAATTTCTTTGTGCAGCTTTTCGGCACATGGAGACTCTGAAAGTTTGGTTCTTTTGGAACAGTAATAGTCCTTTTTAGTCTTGAACGAGAACTGGTATTGGCACTATAAGCTTTTCTTCTAGATGAATCTCCATTATTACAAGTCTTTGCTTCTTCATTGGGCTGTAAATTGGATGACTTTTCATCGATTACACTGAACTGCTGTTTATCAGGTGTTACAAGCCCGTTCTCTTTCTTCCTTGATAAAGCACTGCAATACAACCAAGTGATATTTATTTACTTTCTAGACTAAATTGTTCTGATAAATAATGAAGGTGCAAGAGTAGTCAAAAGAAATCTTGGGTCTAAGTTGTTATGATAAATACTCCTGATCTTTTCAAACATTTTTCCTCCCATTTTACCCCTAGTGCTCAGAATATGACTGATCTTTAGAAACAATTTCTCTCTCTCTCTGTTTTTTTTTTTTGAAAGGTTAAGGATAAAAGAAATGTTTCTTAAGATGCGTGAATCAGATAGAATTATCCCATATGGAGTGAACAAAATGACTATAATAACTTGCCTTCTTGGCCATACAACTAGTGTAGGCTGCGTCATTTGGGATTTTCTTTTAAACTTGTCATCCAATTTTTGAGCTGCTTTATCTTCTCGTTTTGGCCATTCAACCATATCAATAGGTTTCTGAAGTTTAGGACCAGCACTTCTTTGAGGAGTGGCATATAATCTGTTCACTTTCGTATTGGAGTTTCCATGGACAGAACATTGAATGCTTACCTACATTGACATTTAAAATGTTTCAGCCATATTTATTTTCTAAAATTTCACAAAGCAATAATATTCAAATGATATCCATATTGTCTATTGTCTTCAGCACACAAACTTACAGATTTATTTTCTTCTGTTGCATGGTCTCTTCTGTCTTCGCAGCTGTTATTATCAGAGTCTTGTTCATTCTTCTAAAGGAAACAAGGAATAGATAAACTTAGGTCTTCAAGTACGAGTAAAATTTGGAGTATGCAATTTAAAAAGCTGCATCTTTTGTCTAAAATAAGGATACAACACGTGCTAGACATGTTCACATATCCTTTTGAAATATTTGCACTTCAAACCATATCAGTTTTTTTTACCCAAAAAAAAAAAAAACCATATCAGTTTTTAAATATAACATATAAACACTAATCAATATTGATATCTAATTGTATTTAGTTTAATCAACTTATCGGATAACCTTTTCTTAGCTAATGATCTAAAAACAACTTCTTCCAAATACTTTCATCCTTTTCAAATCTTATACCCTAACCAGTTTGTACTTTGTGGGGACACTCGGCAGATTCCGAGATCACAATATTGAAATCTTCATTCATAAGTATGCTCTCCACACTACACATCATAACATATTAATATTTAAATGCAACTTACCTGGCTATGGTAGTGTTGTTTCCTCATTGTCTTGCCTCCTTTAGCAATGGTTTCTTTCAAGGGAGTCTCAAGAGGCTTCTTCTCCAAGTTTGCTTCTTTGAGAATTCTTCTTTCCTGAAAAAACCCAAAAAACGTGAACTAAAGAGTTAATTGTTCTGATTTCCCTTAAGATTCCACATTTAAGAAGTTAATAGGAAGAGAACTTCCTTACTTACATCTGTTCTCAGCTTAAAAGGCTTGGGATTTGTTGGCCTTAATTTTTTGTATTTCACAACTTGAGACGCAATTGTTGCATTGGATGTAGGTTTCTGGTTCGAAGTCATAATCAAATGTTCAGTCAAATGTATATGGTGAATCCAAGAATAACGTAAGCATAAAATTTGAATTTAAAATATATAGTCTAAAAGGGTTGGGAATCCAGGAATAAAGTAAGCATAAAATTTGAATATTAAATATATCGTTTAAAGAGTGGATCTAATTCAAATATTGGGTACTGGTATTACTCTGTCATATTCTGAAGTAGAACTTTACTTACCTTTTGTGTTTTCCTCGTCTCCTCATTCTTAGGCTTTCCAAGGTTTTCATGATTGGTAACCATCGTTCTGTGGAAAACAATAATTTAATTATGTCAAGAAGCAAGAGACAACTAATTTTAATGAAAATTAAATCTATACCTGTTCTCATCAGGGGCTGAAACATTTTCCTTATCATCATTTCTATTAAGTTCGCCCTGATTTTCTTTATCATCATCATCAGATGCCAAAGAATTCTCTTTATTGTCGTCTCTCTTTGTAGCTTCTGGGATATTTTCCCTTTTTTCCTTATCTTCTTCGCAACTCTTCTTCTTTTCTGCTTCTTCTGACCAAGATTCATTACATATTTCAAGAGATCCATCCCTTGGTTTCTCATCAATCTCCATATCACTAGAATCACCATTATCATCGGTGGATCCTCCTCCTCCATGAATTTGAAAAGGACCCTTTAATTTCTTTACCTCCTTCAAACATCTGTTAGGATACAGTGAATCAAACACACGGCTCTTGACCTCGCGCCCCTTGATCTTCCTTCTAGAAGCTCCTTCGTTCTTCTTCTTCACACTATCAATCTCAAGCTTCTTCATTGCTGAACATAACGATTTCATGGGTGTCTTTTTCAGTTCTACAGAGGTCTTGATCTTCACAACTTTTTTCGGTGAGTGAAATACAAGAGTCTTAGCTATAACTCTGTTCTTGGGAACAGCCACATTCAAAGATTTTTGGCTTTGAACAGTTCTGAACTGATCAAAATTCGAACTTTTCTTCTGATTCCTGGGAGTAGTAAAAGCCTTTGTCGTAGTAGATGATTGCTTTACCTTTGCATTTTTTGGGGTTGGATGAACCTTAGAAGTAGGCCTTATTCTTGCTTTATCATCAACAATCTTTTTTGAAAATGATGAAATCAAAGCCAATCTTGAAACCCTTGACTTGGAAGATTTTGCTGGAGCAGTAAGTGGGCATTTCAGGTTTGCACTAGAAACCAAAAAAAAAAAAAAAAATTATGAAAAGTTTTACTTAAAATGGTGAATAAGTTAGGGGAACAATTAGTAGTTCAGTTTTGTTACCCTGCTTCTCTTTGATTCAATGCTTTTCTTAGGCGAACATTGGGACTTCTGGCTGCCATGACCTGTTAAAAGCCAAAAGTGACCATTGTGTCCGTACTGGGAAATTTATCAAATATCAGTGAATTAAAGTTCAAGAAGAGCGAAACCAAAACCAACCCGGAGGACAAAATTTTTGTAGATTGCTTCAGAGTCCAACTCTTCTTCATGGTTTCGGTCACATCCTGATGAGATTTATGCATGTTTGCACAGTCAATTAGAGCAAATAAGATGTGTTTAACGTGAATTAGTAACACAATCATCACATGCAGCTGAACAAAAGACATGAAATGATACGTGTCTGACATAACAATGTCACACACAGTACGCACTCTTATTCGAGAAAGACAGAAACTCCAACACAAATTTTTTTAATGGGAAAATAGCACAAAAAGACTCTAGAAATATATAAAGAATAGGTGGATGTAGTGAATTTGAAAAATGATAATTAGATGCCATGAACCTATCGATGTTTTTGTTAATTTGTTTGAAATGATCAAAATGGCCCTGAAAAAATTTCACCATTAAAATTGTTTAAGGGCATTTTGATAATTTCAATTAAATTTACAAAAACATAGATAGGTTCATGGCATCTAACTGTCCTTTTTAAATACACTTCAAACAAATGTTCTTCACACAAGAGTTTTTTTGTGGCATTTCCCAATTTTAATTCAAAATTATCAACTTTTCCTTAACACAAATCTAAAACTTCTGCTTCAACCTAGTTTCCAGATCGAGTTCATTTGTTTTCTAAACTATGCTCGAAGTATTTCAGATCTATCAAGAGACCCAATTTCCAGTAAAAAAAAAAAACGGTGAGAAAAGAGTGAAATGTGAAATAGCAATAAACTGATTCGACTCAGCTAAGAAATCAAATTACCAACGCGCAAGCAGAACCAGTAGCGATCTTCATGAGAACGACGAATCTCTGGTGTAGTGAAATCCACGAACTTGGGCGCTTCGATCTTTTCGTAGAACTCATCGTCAATTTCCTCTTCTTCAATAACTGGCAATGAAATAGCTTCTGCCACCATATCCGAAACAGAAGAATTTACAGGGTAGAGAGAGAAAGAGAGAAGAGAGAGAGAGAGCAAAGGAGCGTGGTTATGTGAAGAGTTGAAGGAAGTTGAAGGATGAGAGGAGAGACAATTTTAAATTGGTTGGTTGTGTAAGTAGCCGTTGGAGGATTCGGACAGGCTGGTAAGAGAAACGGCATTGTAGGGGTGTTTTTGTCATTTCATTGTTGCATGATTTTTGGGCCGACGCACCTAATATTTTACTACAAAGCAGGCCTTTTTGTTTTTTGTTTTTTCTTTTTTGAATGGAAACAATGGTGAGGTCCTTATACGGCCATATGAAAGTTGGACAGATCAAACTATTTTAATATATTGCATGAGATAAATAATAATACTCCATGTATGACATATATATCAAATTTAATTATATTAAGGTTATTAGTTAAGTTATTTTATAAGACCAATGCACGCAATATTCTCCCGTCCGGAGAACAGTGGTGAAGATGTCCTTACGATCCTATAAAGGTTGGAACATTTTAATTCTAATAATTTGTAGTATATTGCATGAGTTAAGTAAGAATTAAAAATGTTTATATTCTTTTTTTTTTACAGAAAATATTGGAAATAAATCCATATTTGATAAATTAATTAAGGAATGCGACCTTAAATGCTTTAAATATGATTGATTGTTATGTATGAGTGTAAATTTGTCAAATGAGGTTTATCCCCAATTTTTCCTATTTTTAAGTTTAGAGTAACCTGCTTTAATCACCTTTTTTTACCTTCATTGAATAAACATCCAATCTATTTTTTTGTATTTATGTACCAGTATTTGATGCTAATAAAAGCCAACTAGTTTGTCATAGAAATGAAGGCCCCATGGAGAATCATTCTATTTTAAAAACATACAATTTAGTATATCATCATTAAGCAATATTATAAAAGATTTTAAAAGTATATTTTTAACTAAATATTGTATTAGAATAAATCTTATTTATTAATTTATCCCTCATCGTTTCAAATATTTAATTTACCTTTTATATTTATTTGATTTTTAAATTCAAAACATTTAAGTACTTTTTACTTAAAAATCAATAATTTGATCAAAAAATGAGTAATTTTGTTTCACCGAATGTATGCTTAATGAAATAATGTTTGTGAGATTGTTTTGAGCTCATGATTAAGTTTAAAATAAATAAATAAATCATATAAAAATTAATATTTATGATTAGAAAATTAATTATTAGAATTATTGTTTTAATATTCGTGTTAAGGATATACGAATATATGTTAAAATTGTATGAAAAACCAGACGATACTGGTCGAGTTGGCCCGCAAACTAGCAACCCATTCATTATTGGTCCGGTTGACACTAAACCCCGCCACCAACTTGACCTAGCAAGGTTACTTATTAGGTTTAAGTAACCCATTGATATTTGAACTATTTTGTTAACTAGTTCAGTGCTCAGTCTAGTTTTTTTTTTTTGGTCAAACTCAGTCTAGTTTTTTTATTTAGCGTTTTAGTTAAAAAAATGTCAACACAATGATTTGATGGTACGTGGAAATTTTAAAACTAGATTATTAAATAATGTTGGGAAAATTAATTTGGGGTCCCATGGAAGTCACATAATTAAGGAGAGGTTCCACAAAATGGCCAAATTAAAGTAAGATCCCTAGGGAGCTTATTTGTATTAAGTCTCAAACCCAATTTACCCTTTTGCCCTCCTTATATTTAACAAAGTAGAGGAGCAAGATAGAAGAAGCACTTCAGCGCAATTCTTGTTCTAGGAAGACTCACAAAGACCACTAGGAAGGCACATACATGATCCACGATCCACAATCCACAATCCACCGTCCATCTTACGAAGACCCAACTTGAATTTATGTCCTAAACTAGTGGTATGTTCAAAAATTCAGTTTCTCATGTCTAGCGGGAATGTGATTTAGGATAATGTTTTAAAATAGAAATCGAAACTTTCCATATAAACCTGATTTGGGATGAATGTTTGAGCATAAAAAACATATTTATATGCAAAGCTTAATGATTTTTTTGCTGTTTTTATGATGTAAGTTGGTTTCTCATACGTTGTTGATGAGGGTTTGGGTTGGTGTTATATTTGTGGGTGTATATACTCTGTTTTTTGGTTCAAAAATAGGGGAAATCCGAAAAGGTTGAAAGTTTTTCTGTTACCACCTCTATTTAAAAATGTATCGCAGGTTATTCAGTTGTGAATGATAACTTTCTGAAAAACAATAAAAATTTTTAATGAATTCTATTAGGGATGTGTTTTTGTGCTCTGTTATTTTGTTTTGATACATGAATGAACAAGAAGGTTGAAGCTTGGGTTATCACCAATGTTTTGGTATTTAATAAGGTGTTTTCATTAAAATGATAGAAAATTGTTACATATACTCATTTAGTTGTTATAGCTGATAATTTACTTGTGAATAACAATGTTTCTGTGCAGAATGAATAAGACTATGGCAGGCATATCAGGGAAGCATATAATATGATTTTGCATACAGATGAACGATTTTTAAATGGTGAAGAAGGTGACATGCAATACACGAGGGACAATACCATACTATTAAAAACTATAAAGTAAGGCACTATATATGAAGAATTGAGAACAATTGTCGCTTCAATTGTTTGCCACTTTTTGTAAATGCATATGTCATTGCTTTGTAAATGGCATACATACAACCCTTAAGCTTTGTGGAGAGGGTGTGAAACTCATGTATAATCAATCATTTTTTGTTAGGCAAGTTGCCCATGAATTGTAACTGGTGCTGAATGCCATGTAGGTTATCCATGAATTGTAAGTGGTGCTAAATGACAACTATGAACTAATTATGTTAGAATTGAGTCAGTTACAAATTACATTATAAAACTTGTTCTAATTACCCATATAGTTGTTACAATTGCCCTAAAAGTTGTCACTCCTAGGCCAAAAGTTGCTATGACATTAGGGTCATTTTCTTGTATGTGTACGCTAAAATACCACATATAAACAATCTACAACACCTGTGTATGATGATAGCAAGGCTTTATAAAACTTTTGTGTGATGTTTTAAGGATGGTGTCAAAACAGTTTATAACACTTGTGAATGTTGGCCAGCCAGTTGTTATCCATTGCTCAAAACTTTGTAACTTAGTGGCCTAAAGTTGTTATAATGATTGTCCCATTTTCTTTTATCTTTGTTTCCAATTACCTCATGTTAACATTTTGTAACACTTGTGAATACTGGTCAATCAGTTGTCACACAAGGCCAAAAGCCTGTTACCACTAGGTCATAAGTTGTTACTAACCAACAATTTATAACACTTGTAAATTATGCTCATAGAGTTGTTACACTTAGCTCAAAACCTTGTAACTGTCTGGCCTAAAGTTGTTATAATGATTGTGTTATTTTCTTTTACCTTTGTTCCCAATTACCTTATTTAAATATTTTGTAACACTTATGAATACTGATCAATAAGTTGTCACACAAGGCCAAAAAATTGTTACCATTAGGTCATAAGTTGTTACTGGCCAACAATTTATAACACTTGTGAATTATGCTCATAGATTTGTTACACTTAGCTCAAAACCTTGTAACTGTCTAGCCTAAAGTTGTTATGATGATTGTGTCATTTTCTTTTACCTTTGTTCCCAATCACGTCATTTTAATATTTGGTAACACTTGTGGATACTGGTCAATCAGTGTCACACAAGGGCAAAAACTTGTTACAATTAGGTCATAAAGTTGTTACTGGCCAACAATTTATAACACTTGTGAATTATGCACATAGAGTTATTATACTTAGCTCAAAACCTTGTAACTGTCTGGCCTAAAGTTGTTATAACAATTGTGTCATTTTCTTTTACCTTTGTTCCCAATTACCCCATTTTAACATTTTGTAACACTTTTGAATACCGGTCAATCAGTTGTCACACAAGGCCAAAAACTTGTTATCGCTAGGTCATAAGTAGTTATTAGCCAACAATTTATAGTACTTGTGACTTTTGTTCATAGAGTTGTTACACTTAGCTCAAAACCTTATAACTGTCTGGCCTAAAGTTGTATGAAATATATAGAATAAATAGTAATGATAAAGTTTCATTGACCCAAACAATAATGTCAATTAACATAAATCTAATAGCTAAACATATAACATCTTTGAAACTAAACAAATCTTTTTCTATTTTTTCATTGGGACCTTGCCATCTAGCCTAGAAAGAACTTCATTGCTATGTAGGTTGTCCTTGTGTGTAATGAGCCACTATAGGCATGTTGTCCAAGGTGGAAGGAAGGTCTATGCAGCAATTTCTTGATGCTTTGTTAGTTAAGACTTGTTGGAAAGCTTGTGGATGATCAAATCAACTTAGAGGGGCTACCGTGGGTGTCGGCGACATGGCAATCCCTATCTGTTTCTCAGTTTCTAATTATATATCTCAATCATGGACGTCTAGTGTAACTAAAAGAAACAAATATACTAAATCCATGAAAACATATGCTAAAACAACTCAATCCTGTTGTAGAAGCTGAACTACTGCATCAAATCTGAACTTTTGTCCAGGCTCAAAAGTAGTTTCAAGATCTTCAAAGCTTTGCTCAAATATCAGATCTATGCCAACTTTCAAATGCTCTTGTAATATTTCATGGACAAGTAGTCCAACCAAAAAATTATTGACTATACACAAATTTCACACCCTCTCCAAAAAAGCTTGAGAGTTGCTTGAGTGTCAATTATAAAACAATGACATATACATTTACAAAAAGTGGCAGATATATAAAAAATTATTGACAACACATATATTCAACATATTAGCTAGGATTTGGATTCTTGCATGTCTTGTCGGTGTGTCCGACCTCATTGCATCGTCCACATGTATGCAACAAACATATTATATGCTTCCTTGATGTGCTCGTCATCTTCTTATTCACCCTGCACAGGAACATTGTTATTCACATGTAAATGATCAGCTATAACAACCAATTGAGCATCTGTAACAACTTTCTATCATTTTAATGAAAAGACCTTATTAAATACTAAAACATCGGTGGTAACCCAACAAAACTTCAACCTTTTCGTTTCACCCCTGTCTTAAAACAAAATAATAGAGCAAAGAAACCCACCCCCAATAAAATTCATTTTAAATTTTGAACTATCTTCCAGAAATTGTCATTTACAACTGAATGACCTGCGATAACAACCTTTGAGCATCGGACAACAATATATTTTTAAATAGAGGTGGTAACCAAAAAAACTTCAACCTTTTCTGATTTCCCTTGTTTTTGGACAAAAAAATAGAGTCTATACACCCCCAAATATAGCACCAACCTAAACCCTGATGAACAACAAATGAGAAAATAACTTACATCATAAGAACAACAAAAATCACTAATCTTTGTATATAAATATGTCTTTTATGCTTAAACATTCATCCCAAATTAGATTTCTATGTAAAGTTGTACATTTTGGTTTAAAACATTCATCCTAAATTACATTCCTACCGGTCATGGGAAACTGAATTTATGGACATACCACTAGTTTAGGACATAAATTCAAGTTGGGACTTCACATGATGGATTGTGGATGATGGGTGACGTTTGTGCCTTCCTGTGGTCTTTGTGAGTGTTTACAGAGCAAGAATGGTGCTAAAGTGCTTCTTCTATCTTGCTCCATTATTTGTTAAATATAAGAGGGCGAAAGGGTGAATTAGGTTTGAGATTTAATACAAATAAAGTTCCTAGGGACCTAATTTTAATTTGACAATTTTGTAGGACCTCTCCGTAATTATGTGTCCTCCATGGACCCAAATTAATTTTCTCAAGAATGTTTATCTAACATATATTTTAATTTTTAAAAAAGTTAATACATTTCAAAAATAAAATAACTGCACAAGTAAAACTAGACTATTGTGCCAACATGAAATTAATACTTTTTTCTTGACGATTTTGAGACTGGTAGTGGTATAAGTTTAGCAAAGAAAATTTTCTAAAACAACAATCAAAATTCTAAGGTTAAATAACTTTCTTTTTTTGAAGGAAATGCAAATAACATACACAACACCACACCACTATGAACTTCTTCAATAAATAGTCTATTATTGCTAAACTATATATATATATATATTTATATATGCCATTCTTAGAAGACTTTGACAGATCTCTCGATCCATTTCGTCAAAAAATATTCTAAAACAACAATAAATTTTTTTTAAAAGGAAATGCAAACAACATACATACACCACACCACATCACATCACATCACTGTCAACTTCAATCTATAGTCTATTATTATTACTCTTAGAAGACTTTGAAAGATGTCGATCCAATTCATCAAACTGTCCAAGTTTGAGATGACAACTTCCAATATACATTTGATCTTTTAAAGTTGGAATAAATTTAATTTTGATCCATTAAGTTAGAAACACGTGCATACACTTTTCAGTTACTTTTTGTGAAGACCTTTGACATGATTTAACGAAAAATGCATGCTCAAAAAATTTAAACGGTGATTATTTGTTAAATATGGATAATATATACTAAAATTTTAGTATAATCATTTTTATACTTTAAAATTCATTCATTTTCATAGCATTTTATTATATAATCACCTTTTAGTTTTGTTGAGACCTCATTTTTTGTTAAAAGAAACAAATGAAATTTGTCAAAAAATGTTGAAATGTGCATTTTTCAAATTTAAGTGATCAAAATTAAGTTTGATACAAATATAAATGACCAAACATGTATTTTATTTTTTAAAAAAATTAATTTAGCTGACTTATGTATGTTATATAATATAATAACATTTAATATATGTTATAATTAAGTAATATATTTTATTTTTTAATCTCTCTAAATTATTCAACTTAATCTTATATTAAATATGGGAATATTAAAAAATGACAGCATTCTTAGAAAACTTTTTCTCAAGATGAATGATATTTCATCAATATACTCTTCATGCGAGCAAAAAAATGTGTAATAAGTGCAAAAAAAAGGAACATGAGAACGCAAGGCATTCGACATCAGTATAAAAAATCCCAAACCAGAAATTCTGATGCCGCCACTCTTTATTAGTATTTTCAGTTAAGTTGATTATATATCCCTTTTTTTTCAAAAAAAACAAAAAAAAGTGAGGGTGTCTTGTGTGTGTGTGTGATTGCATATGCTGGGATAGTTTCATTTTTATGCCTACCGTTTACGAATATAGGACAAACAGACCATAATGAAATTGGATTCAAATCTTAATTATGTGTGTGTAATGTAATGCTTACGTTTCCTTTTCTTTCTTTCTTTCTTTTTTTTTTTTGGTTTAGAGGTACAAGTGATGGAAATCCGTGGGAGAGGTTGGGATTTATGAATTTTAAGCCAAACCGTCCCATCCATGCGAAGGGGTTAAGAGTAAATTGTTCAATCACTCGCTACGACAAAAAAGAGTATTTACGTCCCTATTTCACGTCTATTTTCTAAATGTGAGATGTAGAAAAAAAGCAGTGGTAAAATTGTAAATATGTGAAAAGTTTTAACGTCTCTTTTTTAATTGAGATGTGGATTCTCGAAAAAAAGCAATAAATACGAAATAAGGAGGCAAGAAGAACTTTACACGTCTCATAAATTTTGTGAGACGTGGAAAGTGAATATGTGAAAAGTTTCAACGTCTCTTTTTTAATTATGAGACGTGAATTCTCGAAAAAAAAGCGGTAAATACGAAATAAGGAGGCGGGAAGAACTTTCCATGTCTCATAAAATTTGTGAGACGTGGAAAGTGGAAAGTCACTTTCCACGTCTAACAAATTATGAGATGTTGAAAGTACCCTTTCTATGTGTGACAAATTTTATGAGACGTGCATTTAAAAGAAAAACCTTCCACGTCTAATAAAATTTATGAGACGTGGAAAGTGACTTTGTACATCTCATAAATTTTATTAGACGTAAAATCTCTGCGGGAATATATTTTTTTTTATGAAACATCAAGGTATCCTCCACCCGACAGGTGGAGACTAATCCTCCTCTGAATTGTAGGCACTTCAAAGGGTGGGACAGCTGGCCCGGGAAATTTAATGCTTCTCCATACCCAACACCAAGGATCGAACCCTCGATAATTGGTTAAGGGTGAATGAGTCCCTTCCACTCAACCACACACCCCGGGTTTGCGGGAATATATTTTTCACGTCTCACTTTTAGGTTTTTCATATTTAAAAGTGAGACGTGAAAAACCTTCCCAACATTAGAAAAAAAAAAAATTCAGAACGCAGCCATGTCGCACTTCTTCGTTCCTCTTCCTCATTCTCGATCTCGTCTTGTTGGCCAGAACATAGAGATCGAAACAGAACAGGAACATCGAGATCGACCAAGGAAGTTGAGGTTACAAGGAAGTTGCCAGTTTTCCAGATTTACAAGTGTTCGAGCAGCTCTCAAAGTTTAAATGGGGGAAGGAGAGCCTTAATCCTAGGAAATGGTTGAATCTCCTTGTTTCAGAGCCCTACTATTTGTTCCATTTCTTCACTTTCTTCTCCTATTTCATAATCCGTAGCTCCACAATCAATGCCCTAGCTTCTCACCTCAACTGAATTCGAACCACCAAACAAATTTCCACCATTCGAAGCCGTTTGATTGTTCATCGAATGAAGAGACAGGCCAAGATCTTGACCGTAATTTGTTGTTGAAGAAAGGGAAGAAAGCTATGGCGTCAGAATCAATCATTGGAGTAAGAAACCCTAAAGGAGGCTGAGAATTGTGAGGGTTATTTTCGAAATTTCTAGGCTCTTCTTCTTCCTCTGGTTGTTGAGGTTACCATGGAGGAAGCTCTGTCAGGTCTTCATTAACATTCTTCATTTCTATTCCTTTTGTTATGCCTTCTCATCCATAGAAGATACTGGAAACAAAAAAATTACGGTTTAGTAGCTTGTGATGATTCCTACTTTCTAATTCTGTGTTTGGAATTAATTATTCTGTTACTTCTCTTGTGAACATAGAAACAATGGAAGAAATTATGAGTTAATTACTACTCGGTGCTTCATCTACTGCTTCATTCAATGTTACTTGGATCAATCTGTGTGTTTGATATTTTTGGAGACTGAAGTTGAATATGCTTATCAATTTGGGGACTAAATTGCTAGTTTACTCAGAAGTTTTTTTTTCTATTAATGAATATTGAGATTACTTCATTCTTTTGGTTGAAGAATCAATACTACCACAATTACCCTGGCTGTAAGGTTGATCAAGCCAAGCAAATTTACCAAGGCGTTCCCTTTAGGCATCTTTTTAGCATTTGGATTGTTACTCTCTGCACAGGTTAGTGTTTTTTTTTGGTTTTCTAGAAAAAAAATGTACTTTCTTTTGTGGAGAAGATGCATGATAAGGCTTTTAAAACATGCAAAATTTAATTTTCTTCGTTGATTGTTTATAATTCACGCCTCTAGATTATGTAGTTATTTGTTCCTGTGTTCTTCTTCTTCTTCTTCTTAAACTTTATCTGATTTGTTCTTTCTTGGCTCTGTGCAACGCTGCCTATATCATGCCTCTTCCCTTTTCTTTATTTCACGGTGAGTTCATTTTCGCACTGCCCTTTAGTTCTTTAAAGTGGTAAACATGAGGTGCCTTCTCCTTTTAAATTTGTACACCAATTCTTTAAAGTGGCTGCTTGCTTCAAGATGGGATTGGATATTAGTATAAATGGTTTGGTTAATTATTTAAATAAATCCTCTTCAATCTCTTGTATTTTTAAGAATGCTGCTACCATTACTCTACTTTTGATTGCTTATTACTAGGGTATCTGGGATTTTCTTTCCTAGCTTGCCTTGTGATTTAGAAAACAAAAAATGACTAATATTCTTTGTGGATAAATCGAACTACCCCATATTTTCATTCCGACTTTTTCTTCAATTTCCTTTGAAACTATAAGGAAAGGTTTGTGTGCCAGCTGACAAACAACATTGTGGTTTTTCATTCCTATTTCAATTACCTATTCTTCTAATGTCAACCTAAAGTTGTTTCTTGAAATGCTGTGAATGACTTGCAAAGGGGAGGGATCGAGAATACACCTGAATAATTTCAAATGATAGCTTTTGACATAATAACAAAATTGTAGATTTTGACTTAAATAACAAATATATGTAGATTAAAAGTGTAGATTGCTAGTACCTTTGTGAATGTAGAATAGCTTCTCTCCTGAGTACAGGGTTGCCATAGTCCAACTGACCGCTTCAGCAATGGAAAAAAATGCCTTTACCTTCTGATTTCTCATTTATTATGAGATAACCCAAGGAATAAATCCCCTGTTTAATATTAGTTTTTATTGTTGAGCTTGTAAGAGCATATAACTGCTGCAGAATAGGAGATGAACTATTGATTCAAATTTACTTGCAGGTAAGATATTTTGGTGTGGCAAAAACAGAGGTAGATATCAGTTCCTATGCTGGTTATGTTGGTGAGATTTCTCATACTAAATTTGCTGTGATCTCATAATATCTCATCCTGAAATGTTATCTGTCTACTTATATCCCCTTGTCTGGTTTGGTTTTAGAGATTAACTGAACAAGATTAACTGATCTCAATTCAAAATGACTTGCTAATATGATTTAACATGCACATGATTCCTCCTTGTCGGCTGAAAATAAACATATAGTTGAAGGTGATCTTATCTGCTTAATTCGTAGGATACCTTTTTGTGTGTATACCATGTAGTTTCTAAGATTGGATGTGCTTTTGTTACTACAACTCTTGTACTTTAAAAGCATTATTCTTTGTAGAACAGGATCATTTATGATTGATGCTAGGGAGGGGCTTTCTCTGTGGATCCACTAGGTGTTTCTCTTCGAACAAGTATTGCTTCCTGATGGGTGAAGAATGGACTTGGATTTCCATGAGATTTCTGTGAGAAGAGTGACATGAATTTGTGGAAGATTCCATTTGTTTCATGTTAGGTTTGTGTTTGAAGTTGGTCATAATAATCTTTTGGTGTACATACAATACACTTTCTTTATAATTGTTATGGGTCTGTTTTATTTATTTATTTTGTTAACCATCTCATATTTTATGATCAAAGTTGTATTCTAACATTTTTGTAATATTAGTTTGGCTATAAATAATAAAATTAGTTTATTTCTTTTTTCATTTTAAGTGTTTTATTTCTATTGTTTCGATAAAATATTGGGGTTTTTTTGGATTGGGGTTAGTCATTCTCATTAAACAAGTAGAATACCTTAAGATTATAGTTGAAGGTGATCTTATCTGCTTAATTCGTAGGATACCTTTTTGTGTGTATACCATGTAGTTTCTAAGATTGGATGTGCTTTTGTTACTACAACTCTTGTACTTTAAAAGCATTATTCTTTGTAGAACAGGATCATTTATGATTGATGCTAGGGAGGGGCTTTCTCTGTGGATCCACTAGGTGTTTCTCTTCGAACAAGCACCACAATGTTCACAAGTAGGCTTCACATTTCAGAATGCATGAAAACCCTTTACATGGATTTTATCAATCTTTATATCTAGTTTGTCTAAATGCATGGCCACTACATCAAACTAAATTAATCATACATTTAGAACCATTAGATGTAAAATCGCAAATTTAATTATTGGGATTTTAGTAAATTATTATAGTATCTATCAATTAACTAAAGATTAAAATTAATCAAAGTCATTGTTTGAAGTATGGAGATATAGAATTGATGAAAGAAGGTAGAATGATTATAAATTTAAGTGAAAAATCTTGACTTAGATGGGGACTAGTTATACTTTTACAAGATATCAAATTTTTGTATGAAATGAAGTAAATATATATACACATATATAATATCAGTACACAAAAAAAGAGAGAAAGAAAGTAAAACAAAAGACGAAGAAAAAAGGGAGCAAGCAAGGGGCGAGTAAGACATTAAAGTGGTGGGGGCCACGAATTAAAGGGGTAGCACCAAACTAAAATAACCCCCCCTCCAAAAAAAAAAACAATTAAACCTTTACCCTCATTTTTTCAAATTAGCACCTCCCCTTTTCCTCTTCTCATTTGCAAGCCTGGTGGAGAGGAAGAGAGAGAGAAAGGAGAGAGAAGCTTTGCTAGGGTTTGCTTGGGGGTGGTTCAAGAAGCAATTTGAAGCCCTAATCTCCTAGGTAACTCATCTCCTCCTATTTTTCTTCCTTCCTCTTCATTTTCTTCAAGCTTTCTCTTGTGAAATTTTGGGTGTCTCCTTGAGTTCAGAAAATCTAACTTGGATGTGTGTTTTTCTTGGTTTCTTAACCATTTTTGAACTCTCCTAATTTACTATAATGATTCGCCTTGTTGGAAAGATACTTGGTTGGTGTTTTGGGTGTGTTAAAGTTTGGTTTACTAGGGTTTGTTAGGGGATCCCAGAAATTCAAAGTAATATTGGGTTTTTGTGGTTTCATTTAGATTATTTCTACTCTTGAATGATTTTAAATACTTTAGGTTGTTCAATTTTGGTTTGCAACATAATTTTGCACTTTAAAGTTTTGAAAACCTAGAGCAATGGGGGTGATTCTAGAAAATTGAAGTTTTTGTTAGAGTTTAAAGTTTTCAATGGGCTCAATGATGATGATAAATGATTTCCAATGCATTGGTTTCTTGGGTATTGACTCAAACAAATTTTTGACTTAATAAAGTTTGGAAAAGTTGGAGTTTTAAAGGGATTTTGAACTCTAAGTGGATTTTGTGCAATTTATCAATTCAAGTAGTCTTTATGATGTTGATGGATGGAAATGAGGTGATTCAATTGATAAAATGAGGGTTATTATGAATTTTGACATTTTGAACCTAGAGATAAGATTGGGCTGAGTTATGTAATTGAAGATAGAAAGATAATATTAATAATTAAGAATGGTTTTGGATGATGTTCACTTGAGGGTGAATTGGCTCCAATAGTAATTGTACTTGAATATGGATTTTTGGTTAATTTGGGGAAAAGCTTGCCAAGTAAAGGAATTGGATATTGGGTATTGTAGTAAATTGAGGTTGTAGGTGGCTTGGGATGGTTTCAATGTTTGGATTGGTGGTGGTGTTAACTAATGTTATTTTCTAAAATCCCAAGTGGGATTTCTAAAGAAAAAGGGGATTACTCTTGAACCTTGTTTTACCATTCGATCAAATGATTGATACTTGTATGGTTGCTTTGTGGTAATTGTAGATAATTGTGGTTGGTCGATTTGAGCACTGGAAAAAATCTCACTAGTGGTAAGAATATATTTGGCTTCACGAGGTAACAACTTTCCTTGTCTTATGTGTGTGTTGTGTTGGTAAAAGCTTTGAACTGTGTATGTTTTAAAAAGTTGGTAAATATACCATATGATAATGAAAGTTGCGAAATGCTTACTTTATATCACTTGTCCTATAGGATTCATATAAATAAAATGTACTTGTTGTGGTTGAGCATATTTGAAATCTATATTGTGTTGAAATTGAGCATACCATGATATTTTGGAAAAATGTTGTGGCTAGATGTCAATTCTTTAAAGAATATGATTTGGTTGCATATTGGTTGTATGTTGATTGATTGTGTATGTTTTGGTGCATTAGTGATTTGGTTCTACTCTATCATGTGATGCTTTTGGTTAGTGACAAATCCTTGGATTTGTATGGTTTTGATATGCTAAAAATGAGGTTTTAAACATAATGGAGATGCAATTTTGGTCCAATTGTGCTTAATTAAAATCTTAGGCCTTTAGGTGAAATTAGGATAAAAATAGGATTAATTTGTCATAATTGGTAATTAATTAAAAATAATTCATTTCTAGGGCATTTGATCCTTTTTCTATTATATTTTTACTTGTAGGACCATTGAAGAACCATGAGTGGAACATTTCATTTGCAATGGGAAAAGAAAACTCAATTTTTCAAATGAGAATTGAGCCGCAGCTCAGAAATCTGGGCCGTAGCTCAATTCATCACAGAAACAAACTGAGCCGCAGCTCAAATTTCTGGGCCGCAACTCACTGCCTTACAAAGAAAAACTGAGCCGTGGCTCAAATTTCTGGGCCGCAGCTCAGTCGCGATTCTGCATAATTTTTCTGGTTTTTGGGCTCAATCCAAGTCCATACCCGGTACCCACTTCTTGACCGGACTTGAGGAACATATTAGGTCGAAAATGCACTCATTTGGACAGATTGGAAGCCACCAAAACCCTAGTTCCTCATATTCTCTCAACTCTCTCATCTTCATCTTCATCTTCCATCTCTTCCACCTCAAATCTCCATGGCATCCACTCTCATCTCTCTTGTTGGTGGTTTCTACATGGAAGGCAACAACTAAGAGGCATTAATCCTTGGTGATGGAGGTGTTTAGCTTGAGCTTGGAGCTTCATTAGGGGAGTTCTTGTTCTCCCACTCTCTCTTCCTTTTGTATTTACACATTTCTAGGATTCTAGGATTTTGTTTATGCAATTGGTTGTATTCTTCATATTTATCTTGTGTTAGAGAGTGGTAGAAACATTTGTAGCTTGTTTTCATTTGTGTATGCTTGACAATTGCTCTTCATTGACTTGAACTTTGTTTAGATGTATGGATTCATCATTTTAAATGAATGTTTTAGTTAATATTTTGTGCTATTTGAGGATTCTCATGTAGTGGATTATTTTGTCAAGTCACTACTACAAAACAAGATTTTCACGTCACAAATTTTGGGCTTTTCACGTCACTTTTCAGGGGGACATAAATTCAAGTGACGTGGAAACTGGACTTTTAACGTCACACCAAAAAGTGACGTGAAAAGTCATATTTTTCACGTCACAAATTACAAAAATTGTGACGTTGTTTGTCCAAAATTAGATTATATTGATACGGATATAACAGAGAAACCACGTCACACATTTGTAAAATGTGACGTGGTTGGTTTTTTTTTAAAAAAAACAATGCTTTAATTAACTTCTTTTGGTTTCCCAATCTGTATTCATTGCAAATGTCACAGAAATAGATATAATGCAGATCAACAGTATACATTATTCACACAACATGTATACATAGCTATATTATAACTAAATCAAACTAAACATATATATATATACACACACAAAAATTCCATGTTTACACAACTAAATATTTTGTGCAATGATCACTTTTTAATTAACCACAAATGAAAGAAAAAAGTTAGCAATACGTTCACGAAGTGAATCAAGGTCTTTGTCTTCAAATGAGTTGTTTCCATCATAAAACTACAACAATAATGGATACTATGATTAATGCAAAGTTAGATAAATAAATCATATATTTATGTACTGATTGTATCAAGCTATAGATAAGAATTTAATTTATACTTGTGCAAAGGATCCGGTACGATCACTCTTAATAATGTCACACATATACTTCATGACGTAATACCCACACTCCTTATTCGTCGGTTGCTGGGGGCACTTTATAAATCACAAGAAATAGTATAAATTAATAACAAAGTAAATAATATCTCAATTGACTAACATTGAAGGAATTTAAATCAAAAGTACTTACTTTAGGTCTTTGTGTCACGATGGCATTATCCATTTCATCGGTTTCTGCTGCAAAATGCCATTGTTGAATGCCCCTAAAATGGAACTAAAATTAGCACATATACATGAAAATAATTTATGTAGCCCAAAGTAAAAAGTCATTAAAAGTACTTACTTAGATAAGAGGGTTTTATAATAGGAGGTTATATTATATCTCAAGGGGTCAAACCAAACCAGACGATGTTGTATGGGGCAAACGATAGCTAATGACCAGTGTTTACTGAAAGACATTAAAAATATTATGTCCACACAGAAACATAACATTTGTAAATGTGCAAATAATGAAAAGTTGGCAAAAGGTAATAATCACAATTACTCTTGAAGAATAGGCGCAAAATAGACAGATCCCGATTCGCTGACATTTGATGTATGACATAAGCTCGCATCTCGTCCTCATACTCCAGCTTGTCCTCATCGGTGTTAAAATCATGTCTCCTCGCCAATGCCATTGGACTGAGGAATCTGTATTGTCCCCTGCCTAATTGGTTGCACAGCTGGTGGAAGTACCTATCGTAGAATAATTGAAATTATAAAAGGATAGACGTAAAAATATTGCACAGACATAATAAGTAACAGTCATTTACAAAGTCGCTAATTTGAGCCAGGCAAGGTCAATTTCTTCCATCGTAAAAAACTCCATGATATCTCTGTCACCATCAAGTAGAAATTCATATGTACGATAAGGACTGACTACCCCTGGAGGCATCCTAACGGTTGTGGAGGGCAAAGTTGGCTGCATCTCCTGCAGGAGTTGGAGAGAAGGATATTCATCTGAAAAGAACTACGGGCAATGAAAAAACCAATGTTATATATTCTTACAAATTGTAATATATGAAACAAGGAGTCTAAAAAATTAAGTGTACATACCACATACAACTACGATCCATTCTATTAACCCTATGCCATTTCCAACAAATTAGTCAACTTTATCTCACTACATTGTGAAGAAATGGGCATGCTATGCATTTAACTTCACTTCATACAATATTTTAAAAAAATTTGGCAGAGTTTCCCCTTGTAAATGTGACATCCAAAAATTACATTTACAATCCAATTTCAGTCCAATAAATACAAAATCATACCATTACTAATTCAATGATAGCAAACACACAAAATCCATTGTAAATAACAGAGCAGCAGCAACATTATGAGCATTAAAGACAAATATCCCAACAGACCTATCAGCAAACGCAAAATCCATTTAACTAAGACTAGACCTTACGAAACAAGAGGTGAAATTGTACCAAATTCAATCGAAGTATGTAAGAGGAGGAATATGAATCAGAGGAGTGGCGGTGCCTGCGACGTCAAAAGATTTTGCATAAAGAGCCCCAATTGTGGAGGTAGCACTAGCAATCTTTAAGAAGTTATCTCCTACATAATATCAACTTCAATCAGTGAAAAAAGCCCATATGGTTTTACATGAATAGAAGCCCGAGCAAGAAAAAAAGGAAATGATACAAATTATTGAATCCTTGCACCTTTACATACTCCATTCATTTAAACCTTGAACACTCAAAGTTCTAAATGAAGCCAAATCAACATTCATTTGAATAAACAGAAACTCCAAACATAAATAATCATGCCCACTCAAAGCCAAAGGAATCCATGTTTGGAAAATATATAGCATGCCCACTTCAATAATTAAAAGGCTTCAATATTAATACATATTATAAACATCAACAATCCCTAATCGATTTAAAAGTCTGAATCAATGATTCAACACTTATACTTTATACATGAGAACCTTGGAACTGATTTTTAACTTAGTAATTAGTACATGTACTATTTAACAAATGCCCATGTTTCAACTAACCCTCCTGTTGCAAAGAATGACAAGATTGTTAACCCAAATACTTTCTAACTTCAATTTCATTATAATCTGATCATATCAACCCATTTCATTATATCTTTGGAATCAATATAATCCCAGAAAATCATCACTTTAAATGCTAACTTTTTAAAACAAAACAGAGCAAGGAGAAGAGGTTCGTAAACCTTAGTTCTTTTGTCACCAAGCACATTTTAAAGACCGTTAATTAAACTTTCTTGGAATATAATTTAACAAATTGGGACACTTCTTCCAAACTCAAGTGTTCTTAAACAATGGTATTCTTTTAAAATATTACACAACTTCCTTATTGTCACATTAAAGAACTCTATCAAACAACTTACAATTTCCTGATATAAATATATCTAAACAGAACAGAATAATGAAAAGGAAATGATGAACTTTGATTCTTGTGATACCTAGAACCCTTTATGAACCCTAAACTTATGCACCCTTAACTCTTTCCTACCTTATTTATGAGTCTACTACATGTTTTCTTTAAGAATTGTGAACCAATTTAACATTTAAGAACTCCAAAATACAAATATACGTAGATTTGTTTTGATAATGCAATTACTTAGTTCATACCCATTTAGAGTCTTCAATTATAAACCAAACTTTGAAATTGTAAACAATCAGTTTCACACACATTACCCATATTCAAATAAATCTTATTAAATTCAAATTCCATCAACATTTTAGCACTTCAAATCCTACCTTGTCATCTTTGAATAGTAATTTAGCATACGGAGTTTTCAAAACAGAAAATTTTACTAATTTATAATTTAAAATGTTAAATTAAACAATAACCATTCACTTCTTCAAAATTCCATATCTTACTCTCTAAAATATCACATGGTGAGTTTAGAATCAGTTTCTAATCTCATGATTTGAATTCGATAGATTTCCAACACCTCTAAAATCAATCATTAATCGAACATGGAATCCAATAGCAAACCAATATTAAAAATCATCAAAATATTCTAACTCATGTAAGCCCTCAACTTCAGAAAACTAACACACATGCAGGACTGAAACAAAACTCCAGAAGCAGAGCATGGAAGATCTCAATTCAATTCATAATGCCAATCAGAGATTAAACAAAACATTAATCATATTTTCATCATAAATCAATAATAATCCCTGCCTGAAATAGAGGGAACAGAGAAAAAGGGAACAAGAATTCTGGCTGACAGATAAGGAAGAAGAAGTAGACCAATATTCAACCACAACAATCACAGAGAAACAAGAATTCAATGAGAACAGAAATCGGAGAAACAGAGAGGAAGAAAAAGAACAAAATTCTCAAAATCACAATTACTCTTCTTTCTCCTCACCGAACTGAACAGAGAACAAGGGTGGCAGAATTTTTGAATCCTCTCTAAACAAAGAAATCGGTCAAATAGAGGCAGGGGAAGAAGAAAAATTCCAAACCTTCAGAAATCAAACATGCATTGTCACATATCAATTCTATTATACTTCTAACCATGTTTAATCAAGCTTTAATTAAATTTAGACCCAAGAACAGCCCAAGAATTGCGTTGGTGAACAGTGAATGGATTTGGGGATTTTGAAAAACTCACCCAAACATCAAACCCAAAACCTTTAGATTGAAGTATTATTCCACTTTCATCGGTTTTTTAAGCCTTAAAACCACTGACCCGAATTGATTCACTCTCTAATCTCACACTAAACAAAAGAGAAGAGGGTAGGGATGAGAAGAAAAAGGTCACCTTAGCTCAAATCTAGCTTTGTATGCTCCGTGGGAGCTCTGTGCCACCGTTGAAGTTTGCAGGAAGGAAGAGAGAAATTGATGGAAATGAGAGATGAATGAGAGCAAAGGGAAGAGAGGCTTATAGTTGAGCTGAGGCTTATTCCGTGGCGGAGCGAGCTGAGGGTGGGGGGAGGGGGGAGCTAGGGGCGGAGCTGAGGGTGGGGTTTTGGTTTTGGGGGAGCTGAGGGCGGGGGCGGGAGAGGGAAGAAGAAAATATGAACGCGGCTTTTTTTAAGGGGGAGGGGGTTTCAACGTCACACAATAAGTTTTAAGGGGGGAGGGAGTTTCAACGTCACACAATAAGTTTGTGTGACGTTGAAACTCAAAACGACGTCACACATTCTGTGACGTTGAAAATTAGCAGATTATATAATTTATTTAGAATAATTTTTTTTCTTTTTTATGGAGTTTCAACGTCACACATAAATAATGTGTGACGTTGAAACTCAGATTATATAATTTATTTAGGAATAATTTTTTTATGGAGTTTCAACGTCACACATACTTAATGTGTGACGTTGAAAATTAGTAGATTATATAATTTATTACGAATAATTTTTTTTCTTTTTTATGGAGTTTCAACGTCACACATAAATTATGTGTGACGTTGAAACTCAGATTATATAATTTATTTATGGAGCGTCACATATTAATTAATATGTGATGTTGTTTCCCCTCTGTTTCTAACTTATTTACAAAAATGCCACCGCATTTTTTTAACGTCACTTTTTTAATTATCAGACATAAATTGGTGACATGGAAAGGGTATTTTTGTAGTAGTGAGTGTTTGCATTTGCGAATTGGCTCTTGAATTTTTCAAATTGCATGAGCGGCATTGGGCTTTAATCCTAGAGTCTTGATTTATTATTTGGGATTCCAATAATGAATTAAAACCCTAGGATTAATTAAGTGGCAATTCGGGATTCCGGTTATTGGATTAGGAGCCCATTGTAAGTAGAAAATTCACCTTGGTTATTGAGCTTAATTAACTTGGAGTTGGAGGGATAGTACGCGAGATTCCGGTGCTAATCCACCCAACCCAAGCCTAGCCTAGAGGGATTCCTCTAGGGATCTTTTGATTAGCCAAAGAATTTCCCAAAAACAACTTGAAGCATTGATTGTTTAAGCCTATAATCATCAAGGATTATCTATTCCCATTTATCCAATCTCCCATTTTATTCCAATCTTTTATTTGCATTTTGAACATATCATACTTTTATACCAACTTCATACATAAAATCAACCAAAAATGCTTTTACCCGTTTAATTGTTTGCATCTAGCTATTAGAAACCATTTACATTTTTAGGCTCCTCAAGAGAACGACACTCGGGGGTAGCTCCCACTATCCCCTTGGTCCCTAATTTTCTTGAAGAGAGGGCCCGAGGCAGCATTGCTCCGACACAACCCCATTCGGTGAGCTCTTCAAGTGGCGCCGTTGCCGGGGAGCCAAGTAATTGGTTCCCTAGTAGCAGGTTGTCAAACTTGCTTTGGCCGGGTCTAGCTTTTAGGTTGCATTTAGTTTAGTTGCATTTTAGGTTTAGTTTTTATTTTTGCATACCATATTTTGAAAACCCCTAAAAATTAGTATAGATACTTGTTCTTTGTATTTTCTTAGCACACTGACATACTTGTGTGGTTGGTTGCTTTAGTAGTAGTTTTATTGCACTTAATTGTGAATGCTTGCTTTTGCCTTATTCTTGAGTGCGTGATACTATCCCCCAGGTCACATTTTTGGTATTTGAAACATATTGTTCATTCCATACCAATTTGAACACTTAATACACAAGCATACACTTCCATACACCATATACCATTGATTTTTGCTTGAGTTGTGTACATTCTATGTCTTGGTTGCTGCTGATAGTCTACTTGTTGTCTGTGCCTTGTGTGACTCAACCTTGACTTGCTCTTAATTTCTTCTATTTGTTTGTGCTGCATTGTGTATGACTAAAGGGAGAAGGAGAAGAGGATCAAACCTTCCATCCATTAAACTTGGGATTGAGCGAAACCTTAGTCAACTTAGGAGAGCCAATCAAGGTGGTCCCTCTAGTCCAATTTTAGAGGAGTGTTCTTCTGGGGAGTCTAGCATTTCCTCTCACTCAGACACTGAGAACTCTATCCACATAGAAATACCTCTAGACATCCCCACCATGGCCCACAGACCACCACCCAATGTTCCTAATGCGAACCCACCACCTCCACCACCCAATGGTCAAAATGGAAACAATGGTGAGGGTGAGGGAGTAGGAAACAATGAAATCCCTAGAAGGCGTAGTATTAGGGAAGTTACTTCGAGTGGTGTCACATACAACCCATTCCAAACTGCATATCATGTTCTAAATGCTGATTTTAAGATAAAAGGACCACTAATCGCAGCTTTACCTCATTTTGCAGGCTTGAAAGGGGAGGACCCATATGGCCATCTATATGGGGTCTACCTCACTTGCACGAGCATGAAACCAGGAAGAACAAACCTGGACGATGTACAGCTTAAAGTTTTTTACTTGTCATTGGATGGGAAAGCCAAAGAGTGGTTCCGACTTTTGCCAAGACATGATGAGAATGCCCTCACTTCTTACGCCAATTTGAGGAGGGCATTTCTGGAGCATCACTTCCCAGATGTTAAGACCAAGGATTTGAAAAAGGACATCTATTCCATTAGACAAGATCCATCTGAGAGCTTTTATGAGTAGTGCCGTTTTCAATAGTTATTGGCCAAGTGTCCCCACCACCAGATAATAGATGAGCAGTTGATACAATACTTCCACAAGGGGCTCTTGCCTAATGAGAGAGGCATAATGGATGCTAGTACCGGCGGTTCATTGGAAGACTTACCCGTCGAGGAGGCTTGGGCTATGATCAAGCTAAGAGCAAGAAACACCCAACAATACAATAGAAAAGGTTCCAAGGGGGTGTTTGAGTTGAGTTCCAACCCACAACAATCAAGGCGAATGGATTCCTTAAAGGCCAAGGTAGACACTTTGAGTTCCCAACTTACCTCTCAGCTTGCCTTTATCACATCCGAGTTGAGGAACCTTAGTATGCAACAATGTGCTCCTTCTTCCTCTACCTCCAAGGCCTTAGTAATTGCATCTAGTTGTGAACATTGTGGGTCGGTGATGCAAATTAGTAGCCTTTGTCCTAATGAGCATGCGGATGTTAGTGCTATGTACCAGGGGAGGTCCAGATCTAATCCCAACAAAAAATGGGATCCCCATAGCAACACCTACAATGAAGGGTGGAGGTCACACCCTAACTTCCGGTGGAGAGACAACAACAACAATACCATGACCAATTACAAGGGCCAATCGTCCTTAGTTCCCCAAGATTCATCAAGAGGGGATGATTCATGTGATCAGATTCTCAAGAGCATACAAAGGATTCATGAGGATATGAATGCTCATAACGATGCGAGGTTTGCATCTCTTGAGTCTAAGATGGAACAATGAGAGACAAGAGCCACTAATCTTCAATTCTTTGTGACCCAATTACCCAATTGTCAGATGATTTGAGTGACAAGCAAGCAAGGACAAGTGGAGCTTCTCCCTCCAGCACTGTTATCAACCCAAAGTCCCTTAATGCCATTACCTTGAGGAGTGGAAAGAAAGTCAAATTCCAAGATCTTGAGGGTGATGAGTCCGATGTTGATGAGGAGATTGTATGTGATAGACCACCTTTTGGTAATGGGGAGTGTTCTAACTCCAAGACCAATGAGGAGTGCTCCTTACCTATGCCGACCCCTCCGGTCCAAACTGAAAGCATTGAAGAGAGAAAGCTCCTAGCTACCCTACCTTCTACAAGGAGAAAGAGAGGAGTTCGCTTTGAAACACATGATTCACCCAACCAAGAGCCACAAGAAAAAGGTAAAGAGGTAAAAGTTTATGATCTTCCTTTTCCTCATTCATACTTGGTTAGCAAAAAGGTTGTGGATGATAAATGTGATAAAGAAATGTTTGACATGTTTAGCAAAGTAGAAGTGAATTTACCTCTCCTTGATTTGATAAAGAAAATGCCCAAGTCGACAAAGTTTTTGAAAGATTTATGCACCAATAAGAGGAAATACAAGCATAGTGAAAGAATCAAACTAGGGTCTAATGTAAGTGCTTTGTTTAAACCACAATTACCTTTGAAATGTAAAGACTCGGGTTCTTACACTATTCCTTGTATTATAGGCAAGACCACTATTTCAAACGCTTTACTTGATCTTGGTGCTGCTATAAATGTCATGCCTACCTCTATCTTTGAGTCTTTGGGTACCCAATCCATCCAGGACACAAGTGTGGTTCTCCAACTTTCGGACCGAACAATTAGGTATGCTAAAGGCATCTTGGAAGATATCTTGGTGCAAGTTAAGGGTCTTGTGTTCCCAGCTGATTTTTATGTGTTGGATATGACTAGTGACAACCCTAGTGATAGTACATTAATTCTTTGCCGCCCCTTTCTTAGAACGGCCGAAACCATTATTGACATGAAGCAAGATACCATCACTATGGGAACTATGGGACCAAGAGGTTAAATTTCTGTTTTCTGAGACCATGTGCAATTTCTTGTGTAGATGATGATATTGATGAGTTGTGCAATGCTATGTTTGTTGATTCATTTGAGCATGTTGAACCATCACTTGTTATTTCCTCCTCCCATACTTCTTTGTTTTGTAGATGACGTGTCATGCCTTGCTTGCATTAAGATTGAGAGCTTGCTTTCCACTTCACATGATTTTGATGCTTCTACTTGCTCTTATGATGATATATCTGCTCACCCCACACCTAGTGGTCTTGGGAAAGTCTCTATTGCTTGTGATGCAAGTTCTGCTAACCCCACAGACACTGTTATGCAAGCTACACCGGTAGCTTTGGTAGCTTTGTTTATGGTGGATACTTGCTCACCCTTGGGAAGTGGAGAAGTTACTGCATATGTAGATGCACCCATATCTCCTTCCCCACATTGTGATGACATCTTTTTGCCACTTGCTGCACTTGAGTTACAAGAGTTGGTACCTTCTGTGGTAAAACCCCCAATTGTTGATCTCAAACCCTTACCTCCTAACTGAAATATGTGTTTCTTGCTCATTCTGATAAACTGCCTATTATTATTTCAAGTTCTTTGTCTGATGTTGAGGAGGGTAGACTAGTTTCTCTTCTTAAGTCTTATAGGGGTGCGATTGGGTGGTCTCTTGCTGACATTCTAGGGATTAATTCCTTGGTTTGTACTCATAGAATCCTCTTGGAGGAGGGTTCTAAGCCTTTTCGGCAACCACAGAGGAGATTGAATCCTCTCATTCTTGATGTGGTGAGGAAAGAGGTTGCTAAGCTCTTGAGTGCTGGAATCATTTATCCCATTTCTGATAGCAAGTGGGTGTCACCGGTACAAGTAATAGCAAAGAAGAGTGGAATTACCGTTGTCCGGAGTGACAATGATGAGCTTATTCCCACTAGAGTCCAGAATTCTTGGGGAGTGTGTATAGATTATAGGAAGCTTCCTCTAATCTTGGAGAGTGTGTATTGATTATAGGAATGACCACTTTCCTTTGCCCTTTATTGATCAAATGCTTGAGAGAATTTCTGGCAAGTCTCATTACTGTTTCCTTGGTGGTTTCTCCGGGTACTTCCAAGTACCAATTGCACTGGAGGACCAAGAAAAAACCACCTTCACATGCCCTTTCGGTACCTTTGCGTATCGTAGGATGCCATTTGGATTGTGTAATGCTCTCGGTACTTTTCAAAGATGCATGATGTCTATTTTTAGTGATTTTTTGGAGCATAACATGGAGGGTTTATGGATGATTTCACTGTGTATGGTTCTAGCTTTGATGAATGCCTCTCGCCTCTCTAGTTTAGAACTTGTTTTGAAAAGATGTTTAGGAAAGAACTTGGTTTTGAACTATGGGAAGTGCCATTTTATGGTAGATAGTGGTATTGTTTTGGGTCACTTGATCTCCCAAAAAGGGATTAAAGTTGACAATGCTAAAATTGAAGTTATTTCATCTTTGCCTTATCCTACCAATTTGAAAGAAGTTAGATCATTTCTTGGGCATGCGGGGTTCTATAGGCGTTTTATTGCAAATTTTTCAAAGATTGCCTTACCCCTTTCTTCTTTGCTTAAAAAGGATTCTGATTTTGTGTTTGATGATAAATGCAAGCATGCCTTTGACACATTGAAATCTTCCTTGATTTCTCCTCCCATTATTAGTGCACCTAATTGGCAATTGCCCTTTGAACTTTCATGTGATGCATCTAATTTTGTGAAAGTTCAAAGGGCAAATGGCCAATTAGGTGCACTAATAATGGGAGGAGAAATCAAGGAAGATTTCAAAGTGTCAAATGCATGCTTGCATTTATCATCAAACACAAAATCAGAATCCTTTTTAAGCAAAGAAGAAAGGGGTAAGGCAATCTTTGAAAAATTTGCAATAAAACGCCTATAGAACCCCGCATGCCCAAGAAATGATCTAACTTCTTTCAAATTGGTAGGATAAGGCAAAGATGAAATAACTTCAATTTTAGCTTTGTCAACTTCAATCCCTTTTTGGGAGATCAAGTGACCCAAAACAATACCACTATCTACCATAAAATGGCACTTCCCATAGTTCAAAACCAAGTTCTTTCCTAAACATCTTTTCAAAACAAGTTCTAAACTAGAGAGGCGAGAGGCATTCATCAAAGCTAGAACCATACACAGTGAAATCATCCATAAACCCTCCATGTTATGCTCCAAAAAATCACTAAAAATAGACATCATGCATCTTTGAAAAGTACCGAGAGCATTACACAATCCAAATGGCATCCTACGATACGCAAAGGTACCGAAAGGGCATGTGAAGGTGGTTTTTTCTTGGTCCTCCAGTGCAATTGGTACTTGGAAGTACCCGGAGAAACCACCAAGGAAACAGTAATGAGACTTGCCAGAAATTCTCTCAAGCATTTGATCAACAAGGGGCAAAGGAAAGTGGTCCTTCCTAGTAGAGGAATTAAGCTTCCTATAATCTATACACTCTCTCCAAGAATTTTGGACTGACAACGGTAATTCCACTCTTCTTTGGTACTACTTGTACCGGTGACACCCACTCGCTATCAGAAATGGGATAAATGATTCCAGCACTCAAGAGCTTAGCAACCTCTTTCCTCACCACATCAAGAATGAGAGGATTCAATCTCCTCTGTGGTTGCCGAATAGGCTTAAAACCCTCCTCCAAGAGGATTCTATGAGTACAAACTGAGGGATTAATCCCTGGAATGTCAGCAAGAGACCACCCAATCGCACCCCTATACGACTTAAGAAGAGAAACTAGTCTACCCTCCTCAACATCAGACAAAGAACTTGAAATAATAATAGGCAGTTTATCAGAATGAGCAAGAAACACATATTTCAAGTTAGGAGGTAAGGGTTTGAGATCAACAATTGGGGGTTTTACCACAGAAGGTACCAACTCTTGTGATAACTCCTAGAAATTCATGTCATTTGAGTATATTTTCCTTGAGTTTTATTAAATCATTGATAAATTTTGGATACTCAAGATAGGAAAATGTTCATTTAATTTTCGGTTACACATCTTTGTACATTTATGTAGATTTTGATTATTTTTGTAGTTAGTTTCTTATGTTGTTTTATATAATTTTTGTAGGAATAAATTCATGCAATAAACAAGAGATTTTAGCCCTCCACCAAGCTCCCAATTGAATAAAAATAAGAAGAAGCCAGAGCAGCTCAAGGAATAAAGAAAAAAAGGCAAGAAAATAGAGAAGAAAGGACTTCGCAACGGCGATGGCCGCGGTGAAGTGCATTTGCCTCTGCCCATTTTGGATAGCTCGCCGTCAGCTCGCCGCGGCGAGCATCTTTCATTCCTTGCATTTTTGGGAGTTCGCCGTGGGCTCATCGAGGCGAAACCCACGGCGAACTTCGTGTTCTGCTGCGTTTTGACAAGTTCAGACGCGTTTTGAAGGAAATAAAAGCTAGGGCTTCGAGCTTATTCGGCATTCTTCAACTTTTGGGCATTCTTGGGGGTGTTTTGCTCTGCTAGGGCTTGGAGCTTGGTGGGAATTTAGCTTGGGCTTGGAGCTTCAAAGAGATTTGGGCTTCCTCTCTTGGTTTATCTCTTCCATCTTCATTCTCTTCTCTTGTTTTGTTTTGTAATGTTGTATATACATGCTCCCTTGGAGTTGTAGAACATGAGTAGCTAAATACTTTGATTCTAGGATTATTTTGAACCCTTGTATGTATTGATTCTTGATTTCTCCTCTTAATTTGTGATTAATGATATCTATGTGCTTATTTTACTCCGTTCTTAATGCTTCTAAGTGCTTGATCACCATTTAGATGTTGGGTTCGCTTGATTTATGACTCGAGAGAGCTAGGTTGAGTGTAGAACTTGGGTAGAATAGTGCAAGAACCGGAAGTTTGCATGACGAATGGATGGTTTTGTTGGTAAGATAGAGATATACTTGCTAACCTTGCATAGTCACATTAGGGTTGGAGCTTGATAATTGGGTTTTATTAAATTATGGCAAGAGATTGTGCAATTAATAAGACTAAACACTTGTTCTTGACTCGAGAGAGCATTACAAGTACTCAATGAACCCTAGATTAGCACGTGGTTTTGTTGAGAGCTTCTTTAAGGGGAGGTTAATTGAGTTTTAAGAAGTACAAGGGGGATAGATAATCTTAGGACCCATTTTATCCTTGAAGTTGGAGAATCACTTGTTTCTAGTTTTATTTTCATTTAGCATAGGTTTATTTTCTTTGTTAATTTTCAATCTCAACACTTGAATCACTCAAATTAGGCGAGAGTGTAACAATTATTGTTTGACCGGGTTTTGGACAAATCCTCGTGGGAACGATACTGTACTTATCGCTTTATTACTTGGCGCGACCCGTGCACTTGCGGCGCAGGGCGAACATCTTGTAACTCAAGTCCAGCAAGTGGTAAAACGGTGTCATCACAATGTGGGGAAGGAGATATGGGTGCATCTACATATGCAGTAACTTCTCCACTTCCCAAGGGTGAGCAAGTATCTACCATAGACAAAGCTACCAGTGTTGCTTACATAACAGTGTCTATGGGGTAAGCAAAACCTGCATCACAAGCAATAGAGACTTTCCCAAGACCACTAGGTGTGGGGTGAGCAGATATATCATCATAAGAGCAAGTAGAAGCATCAAAATCATGTGAAGTGGAAAGCAAGCTCTCAATCTCAATGCAAGCAAGGCATGACACGTCATCAAAGCAATCACAAAACAAAGAAGTATGGGAGGGGGACATAACAAGTGATGGTTCAACATGCTCAAATGAATCAACAAAAATAGCATTGCACAACTCATCAATATCATCATCCACACAAAAAATGCACTAATGCCTAGGTAAGTACAATAATCACTAGCATTGCGCATGGTCTCAGAAAACAGAAATTTAACCTCTTGGTCCCCAGTTCCCATAGTGATGGTATCTTACTTCATGTCAATAACGGTTTTGGCCGTTCTAATAAAGGGGCGGCCAATAATTAATGTACTATCACTAGGGTTGTCACTAGTCATATCCAACACATAAAAATCAGCTGGGAACACAAGACCCTTAACTTGCACCAAGATATCTTCCAAGATGCTTTTAGGATACCTAATTGTTCAGTCCGCAAGTTGGAGAACCACACTTGTGTCCTGGATGGATTGGGTACCCAAAGACTCAAAGATAGAGGTAGGCATGACATTTATAGCAGCACCAAGATCAAGTAAAGCGTTTGAAATAGTGGTCTTGTCTATAATACATGGAATAGTGTAAGAACCCGGGTCTTTACATTTCAAAGGTAATTGTGGTTTAAACAAAGCACTTACATTAGACCCTAGTTGGATTCTTTCACTATGCTTGTATTTCCTCTTATTGGTGCATAAATCTTTCAAAAACTTTGCCGACTTGGGCATTTTCTTTATCAAATCAAGGAGAGGTAAATTCACTTCCTCTTTGCTAAACATGTCAAACATTTCTTTATCACATTTATCATCCACAACCTTTTTGCTAGCCAAGTATGAATGAGGAAAACGAAGATCAGAAACTTTTACCTCTTTACCTTTTTCTTGTGGCTCTTAGTTGGGTGAATCATGTGTTTCAAAGCGAACTCCTCTCTTTCTCCTTGTAGAAGGTGGGGTAGCTAGGAGCTTTCTCTCTTCAATGCTTTCACTTTGGACCGGAGGGGTTGGCATAGGCAAGGAACACTCCTCATTGGTCTTGGAGTTAGAACACTCCCCATTACCAAAAGGTGGTCTATCACATACAATCTCCTCATCACCATCGGACTCATCACCCTCAAGATCTTGGAATTTGACTTTCTTTACACTCCTCAAGGTAATGGCATTAAGGGACTTCGGGTTGATAACATTGTTGGAGGGAGAAGCTCCACTTGTCCTTGCTTGCTTGTCACTCAAACCATCCGACAATTGGGTTATAAAGGATTGAAGATTAGTGGCTCTTGTCTCCCATTATTCCATCTTAGACTCAAGAGATGCAAACCTCGCATCGTTACGAGCATTCATATCTCATGCATCCTTTGTATGTTCTTGAGAATCCGATCACATGAATCATCCCCTCTTGATGAATCTTGGGGAACTAAGGACCTTGGGGAAGAAGATTGGCCTTTGTAATTGGTCATGGTATTGTTGTTGTTGTCTCTCCACCGGAAGTTAGGGTGTGACCTCCACCCTTCATTGTAGGTGTTGCTATGGGATCCCATTTTTTGTTGAGATTAGATCTGGACCTCCCCTGGTACATAGCACTAACATCCGCATGCTCATTAGGACAAAGGCTACTAATTTGCATCACCAACCCACAATGTTCACAACTAGATGCAACGAGGTAGAGGAAGAAGGAGCACATTGTTGTATACTAAGGTTCTTCAACTCTGATGTGATAAAGGCAAGCTGAGAGGTAAGTTGGGAACTCAAAGTGTCTACCTTGGCCTCTAAGAAATCCATCCGCCTTGATTGTTGTGGGTCAGAACTCCACTCAAACACCCCCTTGGAACCTTTTCTATTGTATTGTTGGGTGTTTCTTGCTCTTAGCTTGATCATAGCCCAAGCCTCCTCGACGGGTAAGTCTTCCAATGAACCGCCGGTACTAGCATCCATTATGCCTCTCTCATTAGGCAAGAGCCCCTTGTGGAAGTATTGTATTAACTGCTCATCTATTATCTGGTGGTGGGGATACTTGGCAAATAACTCTTGAAAACGGCACCAATACTCCTAAAAGCTCTCGGATTGATCTTGTCTAATGGAATAGATGTCCTTCTTCAAATCCTCGGTCTTAACATCTGGGAATTAATGCTTCAGAAATGCCCTCCTCAAATTGGCCTAAGAAGTGAGGGCATTCTCATAATGTCTTGGCAAAAGTCGGAACCACTCTTTGGCTTTCCCATCCAATGACAAGTGAAAAAATTTAAGCTGTACATCGTCCAGTTTCGCTCCCGCTGGTTTCATGCTCGTGCAAGCGAGGTAGACCCCATATAGATGGCCATATGGGTCCTCTCCTTCTAAGCCTGCAAAATGAGGTAAAGCTGTGAATTAATGCTTCAGAAATGCCCTCCTCAAATTGGCCTAAGAAGTGAGGGCATTCTCATAATGTCTTGGCAAAAGTCGGAACCACTCTTTGGCTTTCCCATCCAATGACAAGTGAAAAAATTTAAGCTGTACATCGTCCAGTTTCGCTCCCGCTGGTTTCATGCTCGTGCAAGCAAGGTAGACCCCAAATAGATGGCCATATGGGTCCTCTCCTTCTAAGCTTGCAAAATGAGGTAAAGCTGTGAATAGTGGTCCTTTTATCTCAAAATCAGCATTTAGAGCATGATATGCAATTTGGAATGGGTCGTATGTGACACCACTCGAAGTAACTTCCCTAATACTACGCCTCCTAGGGATTTCATTGTTTCCTACTCCATTGTTTCCATTTTGACCATTGGGTGGTGGAGGTGGTGGGTTCGCATTAGGAACATTGGGTGGTGGTCTGTGGGCCATGGGTGAGATGTCTAGAGGTATTTCTATGTGGATAGAGTTCTCAGTGTTTAAGTGAGAGGAAATGCTAGACTCCCCAGAAGAACACTCCTCTAAAATTGGACTAGAGGGACCACCTTGATTGGCTCTCCTAAGTTGACTAAGGTTTCGCTCAATCCAAAGTTTAATGGATGGAAGGTTTGATCCTCTTCTCCTTCTCCCTCTAGTCATACACAATGCAGCACAAACAAATAGAAGAAATTAAGAGCAAGTCAAGGTTGAGTCACACAAGGCACAAACAACAAGTGGACTATCAGCAGCAACCAAGACTTAGAATGTACACACCTCAAGCAAAAATCAATGGTATGTGGTGTATGGAAGTGTATGCTTGTGTATTAAGTGTTCAAATTGGTAAGGAATGAACAAGTATGTTTCAAATACCAAAAATGTGACTTGGGGGATAGTATCATGCGCTCAAGAATAAGGCAAAAGCAAGCATTATTAAGTGCAATAAAACTACAACTAAAGGAACCAAGCACACAAGTATGTCAGTGTGAAAAGAAAATGCAAAGAACAAGTATCTATACTAATTTTTAGGGGTTTTCAAAATATGGTATGCAAAAATAAAAACTAAACCTAAAATACAACTAAACTAAATGCAAACTAAAAGCTAGACCCGACCAAAGCAAGTTTGACAACTGGCTACTAGGTAACCAATTACTTGGCTCCCCGGTAACGACTCCACTTGAAGAGCTCACTGAATGGGGTTGTCTCGGAGCAATGCCGCCTCAGGCCCTCTCTTCAAGAAACTTAGGGACCAAAGGGATAGTGGGAGCTACCCCGAGTGTCGTTCTCTTGAGGAGCCTAAAAATGCAAATGGTTTCTAATAGCTAGATGCAAACAATTAAACTGGTAAAAGCATTTTTGGGATTTTAAGTATGAAGTTGGTTTAAAAGTATGATATGTTCAAAATGCAAATAAAAGATTCGAATAAAATGGGAGATTGGATAAATGGGAATAGATAATCTTTGATGATTAGAGGCTTAAACAATCACTGCTTCAAGTTGTTTTTGGGAAATTCTTTGGCTAATCAAAAGATCCCTAGAGGAATCCCTCTTGGTTAGGCTTGGGTTGGGTGGATTAGTACCAGAATCTCGCTTACTAATCCCTCCAACTCCAAGTTGATTAAGCGTAATAACCAAGGTGAATTCGCTAATTACAAGGGGCTCCTAATCCAACAACTAGAATCCCGAATTGCCACTTAATTAATCCTAAGGTTTTAGAGCGGAGCTCCTTGATGCTAGTAGGATAAGGCAATGATGCAACCACCTCGGTCTTAGCTTTATCTACCTCAATGCCTCAGGTAGAAACTAAGTGTCCTAAGACTATGCCATGAATGACCATGTAATGACATTTTTCATAATTAAGAACCAAATTCTTTTCAACACACCTAGCTAGCACTCTTTCAAGACTTTGCAAACAAACATCAAAAGAGTCACCGAAAATGGTGAAATCATCCATAAAGACTTCCAAGCAATCATCAAGCATATAAGAAAATATGCTCATCATGAAACGTTGGAAGGTGCTCGGCGCATTACATAGCCCAAAGGGCATGCACCTATGGCATTATAGGAATTTGAAAATACCCTAAATAATCATATAAAAACAATAATGGCTTCTTCCCGCCAACCGTTGCTACATTTTATCAATGAATGGGAGGGGGAAGTGGTCCTTTTGAATGGCATCATTCAACTTTCTATAGTTAATACAAACACGCCAACTATATTGCACTCTTGTAATGGCAGTGTTCATACCCGGAACATCGGCCAATGTCTAACCTAAAGCCTTGCTATATCTTTTTAAAACATCAAGCAATTTAACTTTCAATTTAACTTTCTCAATTGCACTCAAGGTATTAGAAATAATAACTGGTAATTTGTCATTGGAAGCAAGTAAAGCATATTTAAGATTGCTTGGCAAAGGCTTTAATTACAAAGTGGGAGGTTCCAAGATAGAGGGAACAAGAGTAGAAAGAGTTAAAGTGAAAGAAGCAACTTGCCTTTGTAGACCCAATTGGAAGAGGGGGGACTAGGCTCAATAAACTCCACCACTTGTGCATTGGCCTTCCCAAGAGCTGAATCAATACTTGGTTGATCTATCGCAGCAACTTGCCTTAAGGAAAAGTCATCCACAACACCTATATCACATATGTTGTGACGTGCATAACCTTAATCCTTTGTTGATTGATTGTTTGCTTTCCTCTACCATGGATTTTACTTTTTTGCTAACTGATTTAACCTTTTTCCTTACGCCTTGGGGTTAAAATCACAATAATTACCAAGGATTGTGTAAAGTGGCACAATCCCGGATCGTTTCACTCAAGGAGTCCTTCTAAACTACCTAAGCTAACTAAATGTAATTGAAACAATAAAAGGTATGGGGGTTTGATTTTGAAAATTCATATAATAAAACTATTGACAATTGCTATTACTTGTTTTTGTAATTTTCTTTTGATTAAAAGGGAGAAAAGGGTTTGGATTACGGGAATTTATAAAATGGGCTTTGGTAGTGTTTCGGTGGCTCTCACGCTTCATTAAAATTGATATTGGGAGTTAAAAGATGCACCAAGCATAATTGAAAAATCCCCAAGCAACCACTAGGGGTCCACTAGCCCTAGTTAATGACTAATCAAGCAACCACTTTCTTAGCCATTACTTAGGGTTAGTGTTAAGCTCCACTTGGTGTGTGTTGGAACATGAGTTTTGAAAACCGATTCCTCTCAAGAATGTGCAACCACAACATTCAATTGGATAAATTAAGCTATACAATCTAGCAACCACTAAAAATCATATAGCATCACAAACCCAATAGGAAATTCAAACATAGACATCATTCAATTAACATAACTCATTATCCAACACAAATATTCCAATTCAAAGACAATGAAAGAGGAAAAACATGTCTCCAATCCAAATATACAAGAGAAATGCAACCACAAAACTCAATACATAAGGAAAAGAGCATGAGGAAACAAATAACTCCCCTATTTCACCCATTGAAGCTCAAGCCACCTTCACACCACCAAAGAGCCCAAGTTCTAGCCTCTCATGTCTTCAATTTCGTGCAAAAGAAAACCCACAGCCACAGCCTCCATGAATGGGGAAGAATGGAGAAGAAGTGAGGTGGAAATGGAAGGTGGAAGGATGAAGAACAAGAAAAACAGCAAGATTTGAGGTGGAAGTGAGTGGGAATGTAGGGATTTGAGTGAGGATGGAAGAGAATGATGGAAACCCTAGCAGAGGAATGTGTTTTCGAGCTTGGGGGAGGCTTGGCTTATGTTTTTCGGGCATGGGTACCCTTAAAAACCCGCCTGGAACCCTAAAAATCGTGACAGCAAAATTGCTGTCACGAAGAGTTCGCTGCAGCGAGCAAATCTTCTCGCTGCAGCGAGCTAGACAGAAAGTTAGCCCAAGCTTCTGTCTTCTTGGCTGCAGCGAGAAGATCTTCTGGCTGCAGCCAGATGCTCGAAAAAGCTATGATCAATTTCTTGCTTTGGCCAGCTTTCTTCTTCGTAACTTGCTCTTCCGTGCGGCCTACTTCTTTTATGACCTGCACTCAAAATTACACTCAAGGTAGCATCAAAATGTTCTTGGGAATATGTAAATCAATAAATTATGCTAATTATGACCAAATTGCCCTTGATTAGTATAAACTCCAACAAAGTGTATGAAAGTCAGAATTTATCCTAATTAGGCACAATTACTCCTAGAACATGCAATAATCCAATGATTTTATCAATGAAAAATGTATAAAAATATGGTGCAATCATTTCCCCCACACTTAAACCTTTGTACTCCTGGACAAAGGGTACAATGCAAAGAAGAATGGTTTTAACCAATCAATAATCTCAAGCTAGCATGAATCATGATCAAGAATATGCAAAGGGAGAGTTGGCAAAGCAATCGGATGAAGCAATGGCAAAGAGGACTCTCAAGATAATAGTGTTTCACTCTCCTTACCTTATGTGGGGTTTTTCACACTCAACTTGCTCAAACAACAATTTGCCATAAGCTTGTAACTACTCTTACATCTCCACCCATGCATACAATCAAGCATGAATCAAAAGGACTTGTAGGGTTGAAATGATGGAAAAGGCAAGATGGATTGCATGTTATGGAAAGGAAAGGTTGAAAAGCAATTTAATGTTTCTATTAGGGCACATAGCATATGATAACATGATTTCAACAATAATGATGCCACATCAAGAAATGAGTTATTCTTCAAACCTTCTTTTTCTTCTTTTTTTTTTCATTTTTTTTCTTTATTTTTATGCATACTTTTCTATTTTCTTTTTCTTTTCAACACATACATGGCATTAACAACAAACAAAAGTGGCTCAAACTCAATGCTTCTTCACAAAATTCACATTAATGCATTACAACCAAGGAATGGCTCAAAGTGGGTGAACAATGGAAAATATCATGTTGTAGGCTTGTGTTTGGGAAAATGGGGTGATGAAATGAATGCCTAAATCATCTTCATGCATGAATGCAATTTAGCTTTGACAAAGAGTAGAGACAAGTTCTAGAAATTGAATGATCAAACAAGTATACACTCTTGAAATGAAAGTAGGCCCAAAAATCTCACAACAAGGTTAACCTCAATTGCTAATTGAACATCCAATTGCAAGGCCAATTAACACAATGCATATGCTTGAAAATAATTCATCACTAGCTCTTGAAAATTGAAAGGCTAAACTGCATAATTCTTTGAATTCTTCCCTTTGCTCATGAAGCTCATTGGTCAAAGGGTAAAGTCCAATTTTGCTCCATGGTTTTTACAAAAATTGTTGCCACACTAGGTTTTCACAAAACAAGTTTTAAAAATGGATAGAAAATGCAACTAGGTCCTTCATTGCAATGAATGCGACCCTCCATCACAATGAAAGACTAAGGAGCAAAATTTACCTTGGTTTTTGAAAAAATTTTGACAAAAATTTCCTCTAATGTGGCATAACATCATAATATGATAAAATCAATAGATCAAGCAGTAAGACTACCTAGTCCCCTCCCCCACACTTGAAATTTACATTGTCCTCAATGTTGAAAATTACCAAACTACCAATTGACTTATCCCTGGTGAAGAGGAAAGTTGCGAAGTCCAATCGTAAGATTGGGGCACAACACGTCCCTACACATAAGGAGAGAGAGAGAAGAAGAGACAAGTGCAATCAATAGTAGGCATGTTTGAAAAACGCAAATCATAGGACAAATGCATATTACAAGTGAAGATGACAGAAATTTTCAATGGCATAGGGTAACTTATTGAATGAAAAAGTCCTAATTCCTACTTTCTACTAGGATGCTCCCTCCCCCACACTTGTTCAATGCAATGACAGTAAAATATCAACCAGCCAGTCCAGAATGCATGAAAGTAAACAAGATAAGGAGAAGAAGCAACCTGGCCTCAAGGAGGCTTTGACGAAGAGTCACGATAGACTTTGAGGAGGTGGCCATTGGATTTGAGCGTGTTTGCGGTCTCATGCTCCGGGAGTCTAGTCGTGCCAAGTGGGGTAGCTTGGTGTAGTCCAAGCCGAAGGAGGGCTCCAGGTGATGTATCCTTGAAGATTCGCAAATGCTTAAAGGCCATGAGCATATGCCCTTTCAGCTTAATGGGACTTGTCGAAGAACTCGAATCAAGCTTCATTGAATTTCTGAGTGTTGAATCAACCTCTGGTCGATCTAAAACAGCAACTACCTCAGGATGAGCATCCTTCACATACTCATGAGATGTCTTTGGCACCGAATCAACACTAAGTTGATTGATAACAGCGAATGCCGCAGCTTTTCCTCCACTCCTCATGCTTTCATGGCATGACATGATGAGATCTTTCAAGTGGCTTAAAGCATGGGAGGAGATCTTTGGTCTGGAAGATGCAATACAGGTTGAGTGGGAAGGTGGTGGCCATTTAATCACATCAGACGGTGGTACTAAAAGTGAAGTGCTGAAAGTAGAGTTGGTTGGTGTGAGGGCTATCTCTTTCAAGCTCTTGTTGGGCTTTTTCAACTGAAACTCAGGCTCATGCACACACTTGGTACCTGTATTGTGAGAAAAAGAACCTTCTTCCGAAGAAGTGGTATTACTCAACAAGGGCATGTTAGTGGAAACCATGCCAAACAGTGGATTATGCATCAAAGGCCAAGCACTAGTTGCAGAAAATAAGTAACCAACTAAGAATAAGATGAGGCTATACATGTTGGGAGCAAGGGGAAGTGAATTAGAGCCATGAGCTTTGAAATCAAGTACAAATTCATTTGAGTGTAAAACTTGCTCAGGTTCTTTCCTAACACTATCCTCAGCAATATCAATCAGATTAACACCAAGCAATGAGTAGTCCTCATGAGGGTGTCTCATGGCTTCATACATGTTGAAGCTAATCTTGTGTTCCCCCACTTCCATTGTGATTAAACCATTTTTCATATCGATCATTGTACTAGCAGTCCTCATGAAAGGCCTACCCAGAATGATAGTCGATTCATTGGAACCACTAGACATGTCGAGCACATAGAAATCAGCGGGAAAAACCAAGTTTTTAACTCTAACAAGTACGTCCTCAAGGATACCTTGTGGATAACGGGTTGTGCGGTCGGCCAATTGTAAAATGACACTTGTTCTTTTCAAATTGGTGATGCCCAAAGAAGAGAAAACCGCACTAGGCATCACATTAATGGCCGCCCCGAGATCCAACAAAGCATCGGTTACCGTTAAATTGCCGATCGTGCAAGGAATCATAAATGATCCCGGATCCTTGCATTTCACCGGTAACTGAGGCTTAAAGAGAGCCGAAACACTAGGATTCAATTGAACCCTTTCATTTGGTTTAAATCTGCGCTTGTTAGTGCATAACTCTTTCAAAAACCTACAATAAGATGGCATAGACTTTACAAGTTGGAAAAATGGAATGTTCACATGCAATTTACTAAACAAGTCTAGCATCTCTTTTTCAGTTTGATCATTAAATTTCTTTCTACTTTGAAGAAAAGCCTGTGGGAAAGGGAGTTGAGAGATAATTACCTCCTTGGCCGGAGAATTGGCCAAGGTACTTTGTGTGCTACACTCTCCCGTTTCATTGATGCTTAGTTGCTTGGTATGTTTCTTCTTCTTCTTCTTCAGTTGTGGTGTGCTAAGTTCTTCCACCATGGTTGCCTTTTGTGTTAGTCCTCTTCTTTCATAAAGTTCTTTCTCCTTTAAACTTTCTGAAGGCACCAAATTCATGGGGCTCAATGGTGGGCTTTCAACTTCAATCTCTTCATCCACTAGCTCATCATCTTCATTATCAACAATGTGGCTTAAAGGTTGGCCCTCAACTTGGATCTCTTCAAGCACTGGCTCATCAACCTTGTCATCCATGAAGTGGACTCTCTTCTTAAGTGGGATGGGGTTGAGTGATTTCCCACTTCTTAAGCTTATAGCATTTACGCACTTGGGGTTGATGACCGTGTTGGATGGAATTGGGCCACTTGTCTTGGCTTGAAGCTCATTGAAAGAGTTAGAGAGCTTCATAACATAGTCCTCCAAATTAGCACTCTTAGTCTCCCACTGGCTCATACGGTTGTCCACCTTCTCAAATCTTGACTCCATACATTGCTTCGTTTCACTTGCCTTAGAGTCAATGAGACCTTCCACATGGCGGAATCCCATAGTGATAAACTTGTTCAACTCTTCAAAGTCATTAGTGGGTCTCTCTCTTCTCATGGGAGCTAGTGCTTGGGAAGACTCCCCTTGGAATTGTCTTGGAGGGTTGCCATCTTGGCGCCAACTAAACTTAGGATTTTGTCTCCACCCCTCATTGTAAGTATTAGAATAGGGGTCCCATCTTGGATTGTTCCCTTGCCTTGGTTGGAACATTGCACTACATTCTTCCGGCTTTGAGGGGCAATTGCTTGAGAGGTGCATAGGAGATGCACAATGATCACAAGAGGGAGCCACCAACTCATTTCCTTTTGGACTTTGTGGGGAAGGTGGACCAGAGATCTTGTCCAATCTAGAATGGATTGCTTTGAATTCGGCCTCAAACCTCTCCAATTGAGGAATGTGAAGAGAGGTAGATTCAACCCTTTGAAGATTTCGGATTGACCTTCTTGAACCATGTTTCTCCTTGGCCGATGCAAGCTTTCGAACTAAAGGCCATGCTTCTTCCGGTGTATAGTCAATGAACGATCCACCGGCAGCCGCATCCAACTTGTCTTGGTCTCTTTCTATCAACCCATCATAAAAAGTGTGGGCTAACTGCTCATCCGGAATCTGATGATGTGGACACCTCTTCAAAAGGTCTTGGAACCTTGTCCAATAATCAAAGAGAGACTCATCCGGCTCTTGCATGATGGAGTTGATTTCTTTTCTCCTTGCTGATGTTCTTGTGGCAGGGTAAAACTTTGCCAGAAAAGCTTGTTTCAAGTTTCCCCAAGAGGCTAGGGCATCTGGATTGAGAGTGGGTAAGCTCATATACCATTGCTTTGCCTTGCCTTCCAGAGTGAGGTGGAACACTCTCCACATAACATCCTCCACTTCTGCTCTCACTGGTTTCATGGTGTTGCAATGTATGAAAATTTCATCCAAGTGGTCATGTGGTTCATCTTCCTGCAAACCATAAAATTTAGGTAAGGATTGTATCAATAAACCTTTAATCTCATAGTCAGCATTAATGGTGGGAAATGCATTCATGAATGGGTTGTGGTCAATGTTCGTTGTGGTGGCATCCCTAATGGTCCTTCTTCTAGGTTGCTCACCATCATTAAACACTTGTCCTCCCCCATTACCACCTAGATTTGGCTCTACTTGGACTTCAGGAATATGGTGATCCCCTTCCATTTCTCTAGTATCACTATTGGTTTCTGGATCACTATCAATGCTTGACTCACAAGAAGATGGGTGTTCAACTACCAAGGATGTAACTGAGGTTCCCTCTTTCTGTGTCTTTCTCAATCTAGTAAGGTGTCTCTCAATTTCTGGGTATTCAGGGTAAAGCTCTTGGTTTCTAGTGTTCCCTCGAGTCATACACAAGGCACAGACAACAAGTGTAGACTAAGGTTCAGACAAAATTGCACTTGCAAAAATTCAAGGAAAAATGGATGAATGATGATGCAAGTGAGTGTGGTATGAAGTGTATATGAAATGTGTATGATATCTATGAAGTGTGTGGTATGTACGCAAGTATGGAGGTATGGTAAGTCAAGTATTCACAAGGCAATCAAGAACAAAGAGTCAGCAAATTTTTTTTTGTGTTTTTAAGGAAAATTGGATGCAGAACAAAACAAGCAAATGTAAACTAACCTAAGGATGCAAATGACCAAAACCTAATCCTAATTACTCCTACCCCTAGTCAATAGTTTCAATTGACACTTAGCTAACCTAGGGAGTCAAAAATGACTCCCCGGCAACGGCGCCATTGATTTAACCTTTTTCCTTACGCCTTGGGGTTAAAATCACAATAATTACCAAGGATTGTGTAAAGTGGCACAATCCCGGATCGTTTCACTCAAGGAGTCCTTCTAAACTACCTAAGCTAACTAAATGTAATTGAAACAATAAAAGGTATGGGGGTTTGATTTTGAAAATTCATATAATAAAACTATTGACAATTGCTATTACTTGTTTTTGTAATTTTCTTTTGATTAAAAGGGAGAAAAGGGTTTGGATTACGGGAATTTATAAAATGGGCTTTGGTAGTGTTTCGGTGGCTCTCACGCTTCATTAAAATTGATATTGGGAGTTAAAAGATGCACCAAGCATAATTGAAAAATCCCCAAGCAACCACTAGGGGTCCACTAGCCCTAGTTAATGACTAATCAAGCAACCACTTTCTTAGCCATTACTTAGGGTTAGTGTTAAGCTCCACTTGGTGTGTGTTGGAACATGAGTTTTGAAAACCGATTCCTCTCAAGAATGTGCAACCACAACATTCAATTGGATAAATTAAGCTATACAATCTAGCAACCACTAAAAATCATATAGCATCACAAACCCAATAGGAAATTCAAACATAGACATCATTCAATTAACATAACTCATTATCCAACACAAATATTCCAATTCAAAGACAATGAAAGAGGAAAAACATGTCTCCAATCCAAATATACAAGAGAAATGCAACCACAAAACTCAATACATAAGGAAAAGAGCATGAGGAAACAAATAACTCCCCTATTTCACCCATTGAAGCTCAAGCCACCTTCACACCACCAAAGAGCCCAAGTTCTAGCCTCTCATGTCTTCAATTTCGTGCAAAAGAAAACCCACAGCCACAGCCTCCATGAATGGGGAAGAATGGAGAAGAAGTGAGGTGGAAATGGAAGGTGGAAGGATGAAGAACAAGAAAAACAGCAAGATTTGAGGTGGAAGTGAGTGGGAATGTAGGGATTTGAGTGAGGATGGAAGAGAATGATGGAAACCCTAGCAGAGGAATGTGTTTTCGAGCTTGGGGGAGGCTTGGCTTATGTTTTTCGGGCATGGGTACCCTTAAAAACCCGCCTGGAACCCTAAAAATCGTGACAGCAAAATTGCTGTCACGAAGAGTTCGCTGCAGCGAGCAAATCTTCTCGCTGCAGCGAGCTAGACAGAAAGTTAGCCCAAGCTTCTGTCTTCTTGGCTGCAGCGAGAAGATCTTCTGGCTGCAGCCAGATGCTCGAAAAAGCTATGATCAATTTCTTGCTTTGGCCAGCTTTCTTCTTCGTAACTTGCTCTTCCGTGCGGCCTACTTCTTTTATGACCTGCACTCAAAATTACACTCAAGGTAGCATCAAAATGTTCTTGGGAATATGTAAATCAATAAATTATGCTAATTATGACCAAATTGCCCTTGATTAGTATAAACTCCAACAAAGTGTATGAAAGTCAGAATTTATCCTAATTAGGCACAATTACTCCTAGAACATGCAATAATCCAATGATTTTATCAATGAAAAATGTATAAAAATATGGTGCAATCACTAACCGATAGTGTAGACGTTGCATCGTCTACTCTATCCATTTTGAGTGATGATACCCTTAGAGAGGGCATTTTTTTTTAATGTTACAAGTCATAAGTTGGTTGAGGAATGTGAATTTGAGGTTGGGAGCCAATAGTTGGACACTTTAAGCTCAAAGGGTATAGTCCTCACCCCAACTAAAGCCACTTCACAATTGACCTTCTTTAGACCGGATCGCCATGTGGTAAAAGGGCCTCTTTCTAATCCCTCTCCTCTTCATTCTAATCCTAGACCAAGGATTTCTAACCACACACTTAGATACTTGAATGATCTTGTTACAAGTTGTGATGTTGGTGTTATGGATGACTTTTCCCTAAGGCAAGTCATTGTGATAGATCAACCAAGTTATTGTCTATCGTTGGCCTCTATGGTAGAATCAGTCAGGTGCCTAATAGATCAACCAAGTGTTGATTCAACTCTTGGGAAGACCAATGCACAAGTGGTGGAGTCCATTGAGCCTAGTCCACCTCTTCCAATGGGATCTACAAAAGGGAGAACTTCTTTCACTGTAACTCTTCCCACTCTTGTTCCCTCTATCTTGGAACCACCCACTTTGGAATGAAAGCCTTTGTCAAGCAATCTAAAATATGCCTTTCTTGCTTCCAATAACAAATTGTCACTTATTATTTCTAATACCTTGAGTACAATTGAGGAAGTTAAATTGCTTGATGTTTTAAAAAGATATAGCAAGGCTTTAAGTTGGATATTGGCCGATATTTTGGGTATGAACCCCGTCATTTACACTCATCCGATTTTACTTAAAGAGGATTCTAGGCCTCTTAGGCAACCACAAAGGCAGCTTAACCCCCTCATTTTGGATGTGGTCAAAAAAGAGGTCACAAAACTCCTAAGTGCCTGCATCATATATCCGATCTTGGATAAGTGCCTGCATCACAAAACCCTGTCCAAGTAGGGCCTAAGAAGATCAGAATCACTTTTTTGAAAATTGAAAATAATGAACTAATTCCAACAAGAGTGCAAAATAGTTGTCGTGTCTATATTGACTAGAGAAAGTTTAATGATGCCACCCAAAAAGACCACTTCCCACTTTCATTCATTAATTAAAATTTTCTAGATAGTTATTCGGGGCATTTTCAAATTCCTAAAGCACCTAAGGATCAAGAAAAGACTACATTCACTTGTCCATTTGGTACTTTCGCCTACCTATAGGCGCATGCCTTTGGGCTATGCAAAATGCTGGGCACCTTCCAACGTTGCATGATGAGCATATTTTCTTATGCATATTTTCTTATATGCTTGATGATTGCTTGGAAGTCTTTATGGATGATTTCACCGTTTTCGGTGACTCTTTTGATGTTTGTTTGCATAGTCTTGAAAGAGTGCTAGCTAGGTATGTTGAAAAGAATTTGGTTCTTAATTATGAAAAATGTCATTACATGGTCATTCATGGCATAGTCTTAGGACACCTAGTTTCTACCTGAGGCATTGAGGTAGATAAAGCTAAGACCGAGGTGGTTGCATCATTGCCTTATCCTACTAGCATCAAGGAGCTCCGCTCTTTTTTGGGACATGTAGGCTTCTAATGACGCTTCATTTAGGGTTTTTCCTAAACTGCATTGCCTCTCACTTGTTGCAAAAGGATGTCAGATTTGTTTTTGATGATGAGTGCAAATTGGCTTTTGATACTTTAAAGAAAACTCTTTTGTAGCCTCCCATTTTTCTCGCTCCGAATTGGTCATTACCTTTTGAACTAGCATTAATGCTTCCAATTACGCGGTTGGCACCATGCTAGGTCAAAGAAGAAAGAAAGCACCACATGTTATAGCATATGCATCAAAGACTTTGGATTATACACCAAGGACACTACCACTGAAGAGGAACTTTTTGCCATAGACTTTGCATTAGATAAATTTAGACAATATTTGCTACATTCTGTGGTTGTCATTTTTACTGACCATGCAGCTATCAAGTTTCTATTCAATAAGCCATACTCTAAGTTAAGACTCCTTCGGTGGGCACTTTTACTACAAGAATTTGACTTGCACATCAAGGATGGCGTAGGCAATGCCAACTTAGTAGCCGACCACTTGAGCAAATTGCCTGAGAACACTAGAGGAGTAGATCTTTCTAACCTAGTTTGTGATAATTTCCAAGATTACTCTTTGTGTGTGATCGATGTTGAGGTGCCTTGGTATGCTTCATTAGTTAATTATCTTCTTTGTTCCCTCACCCAGGAAGACATGTCTCTTTTTCAGGTGCAAAAAACTAAAGAAAGAGGCCCAACACTATGTCTAGGATGAAACACACCTATGGAGACTTTACAATGATCAAGTCATCTCGAGATGGATACTGAAATCTGATTCCCTAGACATTCTTTCTGCTTGCCACTCAATGTTATGTGTTGGCCACTATAGCTCTGGAAAACTACTAGGTCTTAAATGCCGGTTTCTATTGGTCAACACTTTTCAAAGATGCCTACTCATTTTTCAAATCCTGTGATAACTGCCAAAAATTTGGGGGAGTATGACAAAGAGACATGAGATGCCACAAAGATCTATTCTAATTTGTGAGATTTTTGATATCTGGGGGATAGACTTTATGGGGGGCGTTTCCCACCTTCTTCCAGTTTCATTTATATCCTACTTACAATACAATAGATTATGTCTCTAGGTGGGTAGAAGTTATCCCAACCCGTAAGGATGATGCATCAAGTGTCTCAAAGTTTCAAAAGTCCAAAATCATTAGTATATTTGGAGTACTACAGGGTCTTATAAGTGACACAGGCACCCATTTTTGTAACAAACTTCTTGATATCTTGCTTGTTAAGATGTGGTGTCTCATAGAGTGTCTAGCTTATACTATCCACAAACCAATTACAAAGCAGAGGTGTTAAATAGGGATATAAAACATATTCTTGAGAGAATTGTGAAGCCATTAAGGAAGGATTAGAGTGATAGACTTGACGATGCATTATGGGCATATCAGACTGCATTCAAGACACCCTTAGGCATGTCTCCATGCCAGTTGGTTTTTGATAAAGCTTGTCATTTACCGGTTGAGTTGGAGCACAAGTCCTATTAGGCTGTGAAGCAATGCAATATGGAGTTGGATGCTGCAAGCAATGAAAGATGCCTTCAAATGCAAGAACTTGGTGAATTGCACCTCTAAGCCTATGAGAGCTCAAGGCTCTACAAGGAAAAGACTAAGTTGCTTCATGATGGTAAGATCTTCAACCGAAGCTTCAAAGTAGGAGACCAAATTCTTATGTAACAAAGGTTAATAGGTTTGGGATGGTGCAACTCATTGAAGAGGAGACCGTTAAAGAATTTGTGTCAAATGGGCATCTCCTCAAACTCTCCATGGACCGGTTGTAAAGCCTCCTTAAGGCCATATTGTTTCTTCTCCTTATCTTGTTTATTTTCATGCACTCTGGACTTGCTGGATGAAATTTTATTGTCATTGCTTTAAAGTATGAATTTAAAGTATGCGATATGGAGTTGGATGCTATAAGCAATGAAAGATGCCTTGAAATGCAAGAACTTGATGAATTGCACCTCTAAGCCTATGAGAGCTCAAGGCTCTACAAGGAAAAGACTAAGTTGCTCCATGATGGCAAGATCTGTAACCGAAGCTTCAAAGTAGGAGACCAAGTTCTTATTTAACAAAGGTCAATAGGTTTGAGATGGTGGAACTCATTGAAGAGGAGACCAATAAAGAATTTGTGTCAAATGGGCATCTCCTCAAGCTCTACCATGGACCGGTTGTAAAGCCTCCTTAAGGCTAGCTTGCTTCTTCTCCTTACCTTGTTTATTTTCATGCACTATGGACTTGCTAGATGATATTTTATTGTCATTGCTTTAAAGTATGAATTTAAAGTATGCAATATGGAGTTGGATGCTGTAAGCAATGAAAGATACCTTCAAATGCAAGAACTTGATGAATTGCACCTCCAAGCCTATAAGAGCTCAAGGCTCTACAAGGAAAAGACTAAGTTGCTCGAGGTCTTGAACATAAGTATGCTAAATTTATGAAGGATGTGTTGACAAAGAAGAGAAGCTTTAATGAATTTAAAACTGTTGCTGTGACTAAGTTTCACCAATGTGATCAAGGAAATTCCTCCTTCAATTTTAGCGACTGAAGTATAAGAGTTTTAGGGCATGCATTTCAGATTTTCTCTAAGAAACAAAAACAAATAAAGGGATAAATTTTATTAACAAAACTGTTACTTAAAATGGTCAATAAGTCGAGGGAATACTTAGTAGTTCTGTTTTGTTACCTTGCTTCTTTTTGGTTCATTGCTTTTCTGAGGCGAAGCATTGGGACTTCTAGCTGTCATAACTTGTAATCCCAAAAGTGACCATTATGTTCATACTGGAAATAATATCAAATATCAGTAGAGTGAAGCTCAATAAGAGTGAAACCATAACCAACCCGAAGGACAAAATTCTAGTGGATTGCTTCGGAGCCCAACTCTTCATAATTTCTGTTACATCCTGAAATGATGATATGACTCTAGCACAGTTGGATTTTAGAAAAACTTGTATACCAGACTATAATTTTCACACGGTATCGCGCTCTTATTTAAGAAGGAGAGAAAATCCAACCCTATAAGATATTTTGATTCAAAATTATCAACGTTCCTTAACTCAAATCTAAAACCTATATGCTTCTAAGACGTAGTTTCCAGATCGAGTCTCATTTATATGCTAAGCTATCCTCGAAGTCTTTCAGACTGATCAAGATATCTAATTTGCAGTTAAAACTGCAAGGAAAAGAGTAAAATCTGAATTTGCAATAAATCTAAATTTCACACAGTATCTCACTCTACATGATTTCGGCCACAGCCTAGTCAGAAGTTCAGAAGATTCCAATTTTTGTATGCATATTTGCGCACAGTCAATTACCACAAATTAGAAGGGTTTAATGTGAAATAGTAGTAGTAATAAATTCGAGAGCTGAAATGCAAGATTACCAATAAAATCATCACATGCAGCTGAAAAATAAAACACTGGAAATGATTATCGAATTATGACACAAACATACACTAACAGAATCAGATTTCAGAGAAATTTATACATCAGACTATAATTTTCATACATCGTCACTCTCTTGTTCAAGAAAGAGAGAAACTCCAATACCATATAGATCCTTCATTCAAAATTATCAAATTCAGACTTTATATTTTTGGAAATTTTAGAGTTTTTTCAGAAAGATCAAGAGATCTAAATTTGCAGTTAAAATTGTAAGAAAAGAGTAAACCCTAAATCTCGATTAAACTTATTGGACGCAGCTAGGAAATCAAATTACCAACGCGAAAGCAGAACCAATAGCCGAATCTTCATGGGAACGCAGAATCTCTGATGCGGTGAAGTCCATTATACTTGAATGCTTCGATCTTCTCATAGAACTCATCGTCGATTTCCTCTTCTTCAATAACAAGAAGAATTTAAAGAGTAGAGAGAGAGAGAGAGAGAGAGAGTAGAAGAAGTTGAATGATGTGGCGAGAGACAATTTTAAATATTGGGTGGCTGTGTAAGGAAGTAGCCGTTGGAGAATTCAGACAGTAAGGTAAGAGAAACGGCACAATAGGGGTGTTTTTGTAACTTCACTGGCCTTTCGGGCTAATGGACCCAATGAAAGACTCCTTTCGGGCTTCCGGCCCAATTGAAGTAGGAGAGATTATATCAAAAGAAGAAAAAGAGAGAGAGAGAGATGCTGGGCAGATCCACCCATTGAAGTATTTTACATGGGATAAGTAGTAATTTAAAGAAATTATATGATTTTTTTTATTTAGATAAAATAACTTAATAAGTAATGACCCTTTTGTTTTTTGTTTTAAAAACGCATCTTCTCTATCTTTAAAATGATTTATCCAAACTATTGACACCTTGAAACAATATTCTAAAAACTTATAAAAAAACATGTTTAAGTGAGCACTAAAATCAGACTAGGCCTACTGGCAAAAAAAAAAAAATCAGACTAGGCCTACCGCCTAGGCCCAATAAATGTGGGATTTCCTTCATTGGAGACACACGCAATAGGGGTGTTCATGAATTTTTTTGTCATATACAAAAATTCATATGCTTCAATATGATTATACACATTCATTCATACAGTTTAATATTCCTAGTAAAAGCGAGGAACATGGAAAATACTTTTGACTGAAAATAAAGCATTACAATAAATTGACTTCATGAAAGACAAAGGCATATGTCATTCAGATGATAAATACATATTTTTAATTTTTAAGCATGCTTGAATTTTTGTTTTTTTTTTTTTGTTTTTTTTGCTATTGTTGACAGAAAAATAATAATTTAATAACAAACAACTATATCAAGCTGACAGGAAAATATTGATGGGATGAGAGTGTATGATATTTCATGTTTAGGTGAATGTTTTGTCTAAGAGAATTTAACAAGTAGTTTATTGATAGATTTTATAGAATAAAGTATATGAAAAGTTCTCTAAAAAAAAGATGAATAAGAGAGCAATTTCAAATGAAAATATGGTGAAGAAAAAAAAATAACTAATAGATCAAATGTATCAAACAAACAAACAATAAAGAAGTAGAAGAAATACGATGAAATAGAAAAAATTAAACCAATATAATTAATCAATTTAATAAATTAATTAATCAATTAATATATATGTTTATATATAATATATCGGGACAGAACAGGAACAAGTCACCCCCATTCCGTGTCCCTTCCTGTCCCGTTCCCACCCCCTTTTTGTCCTATCCGAAAATTTCCAGGACAAAAAATCCTACAGACACTATTGAAGCATTTAACATTCATCTTGAATCCTAACTCTCACGAATCATCTTTGCTTTTTGTTCTACTGCAGTTTACTGTAATTCATTATTTTTTTTAATCATCAAAACCTTGTAAACCATTAATGCTATTGACCCACTTTATCCAATAAACAAATCTCTATATTTTATCTCTACTTTTCAAAAATTCAGATCAACAATTTTAATTAAAAATTATAAGATAATAAATAATTTTAGGAATTTACCCCATATCATCGTTGTAAACCTTTACTTTACAGTTTATTAAGTATTTACTAGTTATTTATTTCATATTTCTATTAAATGTAGCCAAAATTTACGTAATTTTTACTTAATAGCCACTAATTTGGTCTAAAAATTTGAGCTATTTTAAAACAAATGTATCTTTAAATAAGTACAATTTAAAACTTTGAATTATTTAATTGACATTTTAATATAGTATTTTCAAAATTATATCATTTGATAATCTTAAAATTTCATTTAAATTATAATGTTTAATAATTTTGTTTCAAACAACATTTATATTTGAAATAGTACATCATAGGTAAGTTCAAATGGATAAAAGATATTAAAAACTGAAAATTTTCAAAATGTCAAAAATTATCGTATTACAAAATTAATTAACACTATACTATGATGGAAAATTAATCAATTTGATAATATCAAAAATTGAAATTATATATTAAATTTATTTTTTGAAAAATATATGTGATTAAATGATTATTAATTAAATTTTATGCTAAAGAATGGTATTTTAGTCAAAGTAAAATGTGAAAATTGTGATTTAAAAGTCGGGATGAATGGAAGTGAAATTTCAAAACTAACTTTTAAAGAATTACACAACATATATTTTCATTTCAAAAAGTATATAGTGGTTTATAAAGGTTACATGTATATATAATTTAGATTGAATAAATGACATGTTAGTGTCTTTTACTCTTTAATATAATATTTCAATTGTGATATTTCACTTGTTGTTAATGAATTATATGAATTTTTTGATATTATTTGTTTTAGATGACACATTAATATGATTTCCCCAATTTTATAAGTAGTTTCACTACATATAAATAACAAATAATACTTGTATAAAAAATAATACAGTAATATTCTTGAACCCAGTATCTTGTTTCACTCTTTTGGTTCTTCACACATTTTATAGGAAAAATGTAAGATATATTTACCCTCTCTTGCTTTTCTTTTCTTTTTTTAAAAAAAAAAAGAAATATCACAATTGACTGGTGAAAAGGCACAATTAATATGTATGTGTTATAAAATATTATCTAGTGGATATCCATAACCTCCTTCTCTTAGGATTCTCTTCCTATAACCTCCTAATGAATAGCTTGTAGGAGTTTTTTCTTATCATTATTGCCATTATATCCATCTTTATACCTTTGTAACCATAGTTATAGGCTTAAATGTGTTGAGGCCTATAAATAGAGGTCAAACACAAAGCATTTATACTAAAAATTACAAGTGAATGAGAAATGCTCATTTCCTCCCTCTTCTATTTTCTTTGTCTCATTATCCCATTTTCTCTCCATCTTTCTTCTTTTCTCTTATTTTTATAACACGTTATCAGCACGAATTTGCTCTAAAATATTAAGGTATAGTCTTTATATATTTTAGTGGATGCCTCATCAGTTTCGACAATGATTCTTGGTAAACATAAGAAAAGGTTTACTGTATTGTGTGGTATTATTTTAAGAAGTATTTTCTATTTGACTCTCATTGTTACTATTTCTTTTGTTATGTTGCATTGGTTCATTTTGCTATTTTATTTATGCATCGTTCAATTGGTATGTATACCAATATATAGACATATATATATTATTGATATATTCTGTAGCTTTCTGTTTATATTGTGTATTGTGGTACGTTATTTACCTTCATGAGTGTTGAGACACTAATGCTTTTTATTTATTTATTTAGCTACAATTTTAGTGACATTTATTTATTCATGCTTACGTTGTGACATACACACACATATATGATATATATATATATACATATTTTGCATCATATCATTACCTCTTTTGGAGAATTAGAGAGGCTGTCACAATGAACTAGATTGAAAGGTTTTACCGCCTTTAGTTCATATGGAACACCCCGTCTGCATATTTAATTTGATGCCTTTTAAAATATATATATATATATATCATATTATAATACATATTATATATATAATACACATGCACACACACATATGCATGTTACATACATGCATGTGAACTAATACATATTATATATATTTATGTTATTTTATTCTTTTTATTTTGTCGATTTCATTTTATTATCTTATACTATGCCTTATTTTTTTTAATTCATGTTGCACTTTATATTATTCAATTTAATAGCCATGATACTCCCAAATTTCTGATTAGATCGCATGAAGCCTCATCACTTTTGACAATGATTATTTGTATAAGACCATCTTGTGATTTAAAAAAAATGGCATGAAAAGGGGGAGTGACATTTTGATGATCTAAATATCAAAAGTACCAAGCCCTGAAGGCTAATGTCAAAAGACTTAAGCATTAAATGACATAAAATCAAGGTAATTAAACCCGGACCGGCAACTAAACCGGTCGAGGTAGTGAGTCAAGGGTTAGTGGGTTAGACCGTAATTGACCCGTGAGCCAGACCGGTAAGGAATAAAAAATTGAAAAATATTTATATTTTTATTATACATTACTTATAACATGTAACATATGATAAAATTCAATAGTTTATTTTGTTTTTTTAATTTAAAAAAAAAGTCAACTTTATCTTATATTTAAGAAAAAAATAGGGATTATATACCCAATTTTTTAATCTTCTATTTGAATTTTCTCTTATTTTCTCACTTCCCTCATTCTTCCTTCCCTCCCACCACATGACAACATTATTGTTTCCTTCTTTTAAGTTTCAACAATCAACATCATCAAAGGACACACATCACCAGATGGTTAAAAAAAGGACAAACATCACGAGGAGATTTTTTTCCCCCACACGAATCACGAAACACAATCATTTCATCTGCCTGTTCTTGCTTCTTGCATTTCATCCTCTATTATCTTGCTTCTTTCTTCTCTCTTCTTTCATGGGCGCAGGTTTCTTCTCTCTGTTCTTTCATCAACCCTCTTCCTTCGTCCTTTTTCAGTAAATAAAGGAGCAACCATGAGGTTCACCACCTTGGTCTCTTAATCATCTTCTTCCTCTCTTTCTTCCTCCCTCATCCTCCAACGAAAACCAGTGGCGGCGAGAACCAACTCCAGCAACCACCTGTAAAAGAAGACGATGGAGGGAATCTGACCGGCGACCAGTTCCACAAAATGGACAAAAAGCAACCCGTCTAGTTCGTCTAACTCGGCGAGTCAACCGGGTTGTACCCGGGTTTGGCCGAGTTAATCGAGCCAACTCCGGTTCAGTTTCCCTCCGAGTTGGCACCCCACCCAGCCCACTCCAGTGCCCGGTTGGGCGGGTTCCGGGCAGGACCGGCCTGTCCGGTCCGAGTCTGATAACATTGCATAAAATAGCTTTATAGCTTTGAAATATTCTTGATGTGTTCTTGAAGACAAACAATTAAGAAAGGTGGTTAGTTGCTATTGAAAGCAAGGGACAAATTGTAAGAGTGATAATCAACATTATCACATTGTGTTGGTGACATTGATAGTTAAAAGCTAATAATATGCACGTCTTGGCTATTGAACCATAATCATGGAATTCATATTTCTATGTTTGTTAATATATGAAAATATGACCAGAAGTCATATAGATAAAAAGAAAATATTACAAAATGACTATAAGTCATATTATTTTATATGATAGTTTTTTTTTCGATGACCGAAAGTCACGTCACATTTTTAATAGTTCTTTTGTAAAAAGAACATTGTGAGTTCCACTAAATTGTATAAGAAAAAGAAATTGTGGTATCTGATGATTGAATTGTTATAAATATTAAAGCCTAGAAGGCTTATTGTCATGTATTCAATTAAATGAAAAAAAATGAGTTGTATAGCCTTTTAATATATATATATATATTAAGAATATGTTATCCTGTAGGCAAATAACTTATAGAGAATCACTTCACCAAATGTAATAGTCCTGAATACTAATTAGTATATTTTGCTACGATTACATATGGTCAATGCCCAAATTGATAATTTGAGGCAACAATGTTTGGTGATATTAAAGTAATGATATTTAGATAATGAACCAATATTATAATGATATGGCCAGAAGCCATAAATAAATATGTATTCAAAGTTTCATGGTCCTGAAGACTGATCTATAGAAATATTTATAAAGTGCTACAGAATGTGGGGAAAGTGATAGCGTCTAACACTGGTCAAATGACCTTATAGATGCCTCATTTCATATCGAAAGTTTGGGCATGAAGGCCATGACCAAGGTAAAAGAGCTTGAGGAGGGATCCTGATAAAAGGACTTATGCAGAATACTTTTCATGCAGTTTTGGCCGGGATTATTGTATCATGTTTGAGTATAAGTCTTCTTCTCAGGTATGCGTAAGTCAAAACCTAGAAATTATGTGTGAAATTATGTGCCAAACAGTTGGAATCAATTTTTAAAATTAAACCTTCTTTAAAAATATGAAAGGTGGGACATGAGGTTGGAAATTCTGAAAGTCATATAATTATTATTGAAACGCTTGATAATGTTATGTTGTTTATATACATGTTGAAATTGTTGAACCTCTTGATCATAAACCTATAAATGTTCTATCTTGAATTTAAGTAATTTTTTTTTATTAAGCACCAATGGTCTGTGATTGAGCATGTCTAAAAACGAAAATTAGTAAGGAAGTATAATGAATTTATTAAGGACAATTAAAGCAAAATAATTTTCATGAGGATTAAATTTCAATGAGAAAAGGTATGTGTCTTAAAATCCATGGGCTACAATTTATTAGTTATTTTGTGAATTGCTTTGAAATTACCTCTATTTATATTGGGTGTTGATGTTTCATAGAGAGAACATAATTGCTATGTGGTTACTGTGGCATGAACATTTAAAAAAAATGTTATTATGTTATAATTAGGGAAATATAGCATTGATTATGTAAGAGCCGTTGGTCTCATGAATTTTATGTGTTTGGAAAATAATTATATTACATTTTAAAAAAACGGTGAAGTGTTCATTATAATTATTAAATGTGAAAAAAATTGATGATGAAGTTATCTCTTCTAAATATGATTGTTGTGTGATACTTTGCAATGAATATTAGATAAAATTATATATTTTGCAATGAATGGCTATTAACGCATTAGCGGGCTTGTTGCTGCTATATTAAACTTCAATGGCTGAAGTTTAATAGCGTGATTACATCTGGGACTATTCTCATGATCGCTAATCATGTATCGTATTTTTTTTAATGTGGGATACGTGGCAATGAAAATATTTTGAGATATTTAAAAGCATGGGGGTGCCTTTCATATAGGGTACCGTATGCTTCAGTTTGAAATTGCAAAACTATTGCTTTTGCTAACACTTTGTTTGAAGTGATTTTACAGTTCAATTTGGGTACGTATGCGCAAATTATTGAAAACTTGTTGCATTTATTGATTAGAAAAACCCTGAGATAGAGTTTACATATACAAACTCTCATGAGTAGAGTCAAATAATCAAAGGTATACCATAAATATTTGTATCATGTATGTGTGTTAAGGTACACAGATGTCATCTTATGATCTCTAAGAAATTAAAAAAGTTTAATGTTGGTTAAGAAATATGATACAGTAAACCAGAAGTTTACTGATCCAAATAAATTTATTGTTGGCATGACTTGTTTGATCATCCAAGTCATATATATGAAATATCAAATTATTGACATCTATTGAAGAACCAGAATATTCTTTCTGAATAGTTAACATAATTCAAGAATTATGTTGTTGCTGCTTGTTCTCAAAGAAAATTTACAACAGAAAAATCATTAGTTGTGATTTGGAATGGATCTATATTTCTGGGAAAATATCAAACTCATGGGCTTATTCAAAAAGCATGTAAACTATACAAGTATTTAATAAATTTGATAGATGCATCTATATGTGCAATTATTATAAGTTTGCAACCTGAAGTTTGCATGATCATTATGTTGAGTGCACAATTTCCAGATTATATGATCCATAAATCATTCATTAAAGCCTCCATGAATAACTAGAGAACAAGTTTTCTATTCCAATGTTGACATATTTATTATTACATATTGCAGCACATATTTACATCAAGCCAACAAGATTCTCCCGGTAAAATTGGCTTTTGGTCAGGAGCTAGATAATTTCCAATTTAAAATTTTTTGAATGTGCAATGCATATGGCTATCAATCCACCACGTGTATAGATGGATATTTAGATAAAGTTGATATAAATATTGGGTAAGAAATTCCTTCTTCTTGTTTCTAAATGAAACAAAATAATGTCTCAAAAGGAAACAAATGGATTTAGGAGACTTATACTATAAGAAGTAGACATGAAAATGATTGACCAGAAAGGAAAACAAAAGGGAAAGATACAATGAAAATGCTATTATGCTTTCAATACATGAATATTATGGGCCTGCAGTCCAAATACCTGAAATACTACAATGAAAATTCTATTATGCTTTTAATACATGAATATTATGGACCTGCAGTCCAAATACCTGAAATATAAAATTATAAATATTTATGTGAAACATATATTTTCACAAAGGCAATGAAGATTATGATAAGGCGTATTATTTTTGCGGTGGATGCAATTATTTTGCATATAAGTCTGGCAGTATATGAAAAGAAAGTATACGTCAATAATTAAATATTGTGAAATTTAAATAAAAATCCTTGAAGGATCTTAAATGCCAGAAGCATATATAAGAAAATCATTCAAAATATATAAATTTTTCATTTTACTTGACCAGTAGATCAAGTTATTAAATTCCTCAATGATTTTAATTATCATGAATAGAGGTCCCATATAAATATTTATAAATTTTGTTAATATTACATGTTAAAATTTTTGTGGAAGAATTAAGTTTACAGGTACACAACTTGATATGTGGATGTAAAATATATCATAGAGATATGTTAGAGGAATAGTTTTTAGCATAACATATGGATGATAATTCAATTCGACCAAATGAAGATATGCTTAAAAGGCTTTGGACGGAATATGCTTGAAAAATCAGTATACTCAATTGAGATAAAAGACAAAAGTGATGTAGTTACCAGGGGGCAAAATGATTCTTTTCTAGAGGAGAAAATGTCATGTTATACTCTTTTTTTCCTTAGCCAAGGTTTTGTCCCACTGGGTTTTCCTGGTAAAGTTTTTAATGAGGCAGCTTTGATAAGTATTTTGTACCATTTTTCCTTCACTGGATTTTTGTCCCATTGGGTTTTTCCTAGTAAGGTTTTAATGAGGCACAATATTTGTTTATGGACATCCAAGGGGGAGTGTTATAAAATATTATCTAGTGGATGTCCATAACCTCCCTCTCTTAGGATTCTCTTCCTATAACCTCCTAATGAATAGCTTGTAGGAGTTTCTTCTTATCATTATTGCCATTGTATCCATCTTTATACCTTTGTAACCATAGTTATAGGCTTGAATGTGTTGAGGCCTATAAATAGAGGCCAAACACAAAGCATTTATACCAAAAATTACAAGTGAATGAGAAATGCTCATTTCCTCCCTCTTCTATTTTCTTTGTCTCATTATCCCATTTTCTCTCCATCTTTCTTCTTTTCTCGTATTTTTATAACAGTATGGAATTTGTTGGATATTACTCCCTCTGGTCCTATTTATAAGAGCCCATCCGCCAAAACAGGCTTCTTAAGGAAACATGTGAAAGTAATTACAAGTGTCCGAAATATACACATTTCTCCAATAGTACCCTTATTTATGATAAGTCTATCAAGAGAGAGAAATATATGAGTATTAATAAATATGAAAGAGAATTAGGGGTACAATAGGAAAAAATGTATTAAATGATGAGCGAATGCAATGTGAGCTCTTATATTTTGGACCCAATCATTCAAATTTCAAGCTCTTATTATTAAGGACTAGAGGGAGTATTTATTTTAGGTGGGATCTCAACATGATTTTCCCTATAAAATTTACTCCCTCCATTCATAAGTATAAAACATATTTGGAGAGGTGAGTTTGTTATTAAATATAGGACTTTTTTTTTTACATTTTTCTAAATTATCCTACTAATCCTTCTCAATTTAAAACAAGTAAGAGAGGGTAAATATATCTTATATTTAGAAACAGAGGGAGTATATTTTATTGGTGATTGACTGAGAACTCGAACATTATTGATGACATAAAAAAAGAAATTGAACATTTTTTTTTAAAAAAACACTTGAAGATTAATATGACGTTATATATTGATTGTCTTTTGATTGCTTATGTGTAGGGGTGAGCAAAATCAAACCGAAACTGAAAACCGAACTGAACTGAATTAAATTCAGTTTTTTCGGTTTGGTTTTCGGTGTATATTCGGTTTTTTAAATTCAGTATTTCGGTGTTCAGTTTTCAGTTCGGTGCCTCAAAAAATATTTCGGTTAAAACCGAAATATTAAAAAAAATTCCATATTTTTCTTTTTATAAAGCTAAGTTTTAAAATTCAAAACTTAAAACTATACTTTTTGTTTTTCTTATTTTAATTCAAAAAGTGATATGTCATATGTTATTCATCAATATTTTGTTTTAAAAATTTTTATTATGCTTTTCTATAGGATGAAGTAATGGTGAATATATTTATTTTGTTTGTATTTTGCATTTTTCTTAGAAATCTTATAATATGTTTCTAGTTTATATATTGTATAATGTTATTTGAGATCTTATTGAGGTTGTTAGGTTTATGATTTGTATTGAGTTTTACTTATTAAAAATTCAAAAAGTCTAATTTAATTATAAAGGAAAAAAATTTCGGTTATTTGTATAAAAACCGAAACTGAATTGAAATATTTCGGTTATTTCGGTTCGGTTACCGTGCTCTATTTAGTTTTGGTTCAGTTATAAAAATAACCACAATTCGGTTTTCAGTTTTTTTCGGTTATTACCGAATACCGAACCGATTTCCCGAATGCTCTGCCCTACTTATGTGTATGGTATGAATTTGTGTTTTGAATTTGAGGATACATATACACAGAGTGGTGACATTCAATTAAGAAGAGTTGTAAATTTATTAAAATTTATTAAGAAGAGTGGTGACATTCAAATTTTTCTAATATCTCTCATCTTTTTTTTTGCTATCCAATATTTCAATATTTATCATTAATAAATAAGAATAATTTAAAAAATAATAAGAAAATTCCTAAAAAAACTTTCAAAATATATAAATGACAGTTGGATGCAACAAATTTCAAAAAGGGTCATAACAAGCCACTGACCTATCTGTCCTTTGCAAATTTAAAGGAAATGTTTAAAATGCCATTGGATTAAATTTTTATTATTTTTAAATAAACAGGCTCATTAACACTGGCAGCAGAGCTTCGACTACAGTGGTCCCTACCGACAACTGGGGCCTCGGCAGGGCCCACCTACGAGGTAACAAGTGGGGGTAATTTAATTATTATTTTTGGGGAGGGATTGTTCAAAAAATAATGGACAAAATCGAGGGGGTAGGATTTGAACCCAATTCCTCACTATAAAGGCCACAATGCCTTTTTATTATATATGTTGCATAATATGTACACACACATATTATATTTTAGAGGAATTCTTGGGTGTACTAGGTGCACCACTTACTCTGTGCACTGAGCAATGGAATCATGACACTTCATTTATTTTTGTCTTATGTGTCATCCTACATGTCACAATCCCTCTCTCCATTATTTTAATATTTTGTTTTTTTATTTTGAAAAAAGGTACATCTCTCCTCTCTCCTCTGTACAATATTCCAAATTCCCAAAAAACTTTTCCTCTCCCTCTCTCAATTATCGCCAGCAATTCCTCCGATCTCTCCCTCCTCTCCACCACCAACCACCGCCGCCTCCACCTCTCCGTCGTCCTGTCCTCTCCTTCGCCTCCATGTTCTCATCACTAGCCATGTAACACCCCAAATTTTAGAAAAGAGAAAATAAGGAATTATTTAAGATTTAGGAAATATTATTAAAATATTAAAAAGCATTAAAAATAAATTTATGATGTTTTAGGTATTTTTAATAATTTTAAGGCTTATTTTATTTAAGAAACAAAGAAGAATTAATTAGAAGATAAAATGTAATTTTGAGGAAAAATGGATAACAAGGATATAGTTGAGATTTTAGAAATGTAATTAGAAATTAAAAAGCCTTATAAATAAATTTATGAGGCCAGGTAAATTTTTAATATTTTTTTTAAAGTTTATTTTCTTTATTAGCTCAAGAAAAATAGTTAGAAGATAAATTTAAATAAGGGAATATTTGGAATCTTGGGGTATTACTTGATATTTAAATAGTCTTACAAATAAATCTGGAAATTAAAGTATACCTAGAGAAATTATTTTGGGACAAATTTCAGATTTATTTGTAAATAAAAATGGTAAATGAAATTACCATTTAAGAGAAAATATAAATTGGAAAATTAAAAAGACAATATCTGCCCCTAGTTGAAAATATCCTCAATTAAACAGGGAAGGGCAGGATAGTAAAATACCTGTTAAAAATAAATATCAGATCTCTTTAAACATGCACCACACATGTGTCATGTTTTTATTCCCTCTTATTTCTTTTATTTCCCTCTCTCCACGTGTATACATACACACTTGAAAAGGGAAAAAATTAAATTAAAATTATATACTCCCTCTGCCCGAAATACACACACATATACACACACCTAAATCACTCTCCCTCTCTCTCCCGAAAACACACTCACCCTCTCCTCTGTTCTTCGACTCCAGCGACGGCATCGGCGGTGATCGACGGCCCACGCGGTAGGAAACGTTCAAGCAAGCTCAGGCATCCTTAGGTAAGCATATTCCTCTTATTTCCTTCTCTTTTCTCTCGCGATTCTGAGCATTTTGGGGGTAGAGGGATTCAAAATTTGGGAGGTTTTGGAGCTTCAAAATACATGAAACTGAAGCTTAAGACTCGAATAAGTATAATCTTGAAGTGGATTGAGGATAGGAAGCTTGATTTGGCCGTTTTTCTAAAAGAAAGGCCGGCGGGTACTGTTCATCGAAGTAAAAATTTGGGATTTTTATGTGTTTCGTGCTTCAAAGCTCGATTACTCATGATTATGAGTAAGATTAAGCTTAAAGAACGAATTATATGTGGGTTATTGGAGGATAATGAATTTTTGGAAACAACTCTCTTCTTCCCCTGTTTCGTTGAGTCTGTTCGGCCAAGAAGGAGAAAAATTTCTGGACTAAGATACACATTAATTGGAAGCTAGAATGGATGTCTGGGTGTGTGATTTGATGAAGTTGGGATTTTGTTCAATTTTCCCTGTTTTCCCTGTCTAGCCGAGAATAGAAAAATGAAAGAAAAGAATTTTGAGAAACCAAAATTCTTGAGATATATTTATTGAATTTTCTCTCTGCTTTGTGTGTGATTAGCTTGAGTTATAGTTGCTTAATTCTGTCCTTCAATTTTCTGTTCTGTTTCGGCCAAAGAGAAAGAAATGGCCATTGATGTTTGTTTTGTTTTGGGAGATGGATTGGAATTTTGTTTATGTATGGTTGATTAATGTTAGATTGTTAAATATGAAATTCTTGTCTTCTTGCTCCTCTGGCCGTGGCTTTATGTAGGGAAAGAAGGAAGAATGTGTTGGTAATTAGTTAAGCAATAGTTAGTGAGATGTTGTAAGCCTTTAGATTGCAAATCATGATTGTTGTTTGAGTTGAATCAAATGGCTATTGGTTTATTGGTAATGAAGAAGAATAGCATGATGATTAATGGGATAAGAAAATAGGAGGTTGTTATGGATGTTGGATTAAAGGTTGAAGGGCTGAAATTCTAGTTCTTGGTTGATATTAATGGCTGCTGTTTATTGATGAGGAAAGAAGAACTAGGGATATTGGTTCAATAGGGATTAGGTTTAAGGAAGGATTGAGGATGGTTGTTGATGGTTCATGATAAGTAAATGAAGTAATGGTTTCTGTTTTGTTGATCATTGGCCACTGATTTGAGAGACAATAAAAGAGAATGGTGATATAGATTTAAAAGTAATTAAGTTAAAAAGGTAGGAAAATGAGGTGGTTGTTCTTGAATTTATTGGACTTCTTGAATTATTATTTTAAAGGTTGTGAATTAAGATTATACTTGCAATTAGGATAAGATTAATGGGGTAGAAGGAAATTTATTAGTGATTCATTAATTTAAACTCCAAATCAATGTATGGAGATAGGTTAAGAAGTTTAGTTTGAAGGTTGATTCATTTCTTAAGAATTTCCAAGGATTAGGAAAGCTTCAAGTTGAATGTAAAGACTAACAAGTGGTAGTGAATATGAGTTCATTGAATTATTAATTGATCAATAAGGAAGATTAATTAATTTGAAATAATAGAGGTACTTTTGTGCTTATGTTTGTGTGGTGTGTATATTAATATGTTTTGTGCAACATTTATGAATAATAATGTGGTTAGCCATTAAGTTAAGAATTTAGATTTTTACTATATTAGAAATAAGACGGGTAGTACCCTAGGAACGTGAGAGATGTTTAATTACTATGCATAAGTATAGATATTAACGTATTATTTTATATTATAAATGTTTATAGGACTGAATAGTGGGGTTGAATTCCCAGAATACGGTGAAAAGCAGAAGTACAGTAAAGAGTAAGCTAAGGATACAGGTAGCAGTTTATTTCATATAATATTTAATTACAGCACATTGCATGCATAAATTTCATAATATCTGTAGCAATGGTAATTTTATTCCTTAGAGGTTATGAGGGGAGTACTCCAAGGCTTAGGTGGGTCGCTCCCCCTTTGCCAGAGGTTATGAAATCCTGTTGCAGGTAGAGGTACCTCCACTATTTAATGAATATATCGTTAGTAGTGGTTGGTAGAGGTTATAAGGATAAAGATTATTCATATTGTGAAGATTTATGATTTATTATGCATGAACTCATATGAAAGAAACTGCTATTGGGATTACCAATCTCACCCCCATCCCCAAACATTTTTCAGTAACGCAGGTTTGGAAGAATCTAGCTGGGAGATAGTGAGATGATTAAGATGAGGAAGAAGTGCTAGAAGAAGTTTAGATGAAGAAATTAAACTTTATAATTTGAAATGTAAGATTATTTGTATATGATGTCAAATTAAATTATTAAATTAGCAGTAGAAAGTATAGAAATTAGAATTGTATAAATTTATCAAGTATTATGAATTAAGAATAATTACCCTGAGAGGGTTAGCGTACTTTTAATTGTTTTAATAACCACTTTATCTTATAAAGAGTTTTTAAATTATTCAATTTGTCCGAAAAGCCCATTCCAATTGCATTAGAGTTGGAACATTGGAACATTGCTTGGAAAGAAAAAGTTTTAAATTTTCCGTAATTTTGGGCTCCTGACATTGGAAAGTGGTTATAATTCAATTAAAATATTATAGTATAATAGGAAAATTTCAGACGTTACACGCCACCTCCTCTTCTCTCTTTGTCACACGTCAGCGAGACCTCGACGCCATTGTCCTCCTTTTTTTTTCTGCGAAACCCACCAATAGAACCCTACAGTGTTGGAGGAATATTATTGGGAATGGCATGTCAGCTCATCCACAAGTGCTTATACTCCTGTTGGGGTGAGTTATTAGACGACTTAGGCTCCTTACATAGATATGGTAAGTCAGATCTGAAGACTCGTGAGGGTGAGCTGTGGCGGCTGGATGAAGGGGGCGTCGTTGGAGAAGTTGGTGGGGCTGCTAGCTGTGGAGGTGAAGGAGGATAGAGGGGAGTGTGTGATATGTAAAGAGGAAGAGAAGAATGAAACATACAAAGGAAGTTGAGGCGATAATGGAGAAAGAGGAGAGGAAAAGTTTTTTGGGAAGCTGAATATTGTGCAGAGGGGAGAGAGGAGAGATGTGCCTTTTTAAAAAAAAATATTAAAATAAAATAATGGAGAGAGGGACTGTGACATGTGGGATGACACATAAGACAAAAATAAATGAAGTGGCATGATTCCATTGCTCAGTGCACAGATTAAGTGGTGCACCCAGTGCACCTAAGAATTCCTCTTATATTTCATTCTTTCTTAATATTTTCCCATAGTTTGTTTATTACCTGAATTTTATAATGGATTACCAAATTCGGATAACAGATTACCAGTTTTGGATAACGAATTTTCAACATGTCTCTATCCATTTAACAACATAACAACTTTACCAACTTCGTTTTATTTGTTACCAGAATTGGATAATGGTTTACTAACGTCGAATAACGGATTACCAACTTTGGATAATGGTTTTCCAACATTTATCTATCCATTTACCAACTTTCTAATTTTACCAACTTCTTTTTGTTTGTTACTAGAATTGGATAACGTTATACCAACTTCATATATTTTACCAAAATTGTTATTTGTGTTGCCAACATCATATAATGTTATCAACTTTGTATAATGTTATTCCAACTTCATATAATGTTTTACCAACATGTGTTTTTTTATTTACCAACTCCCTAACTTTTCCAACCTCTTCTTTTGTATTACCAAAGTTGGTAATGTAAAATTCCCTTACTAATCCCAGTTGAAAATACAATTAGCACCCACTTATCTATGAGAATCCAATTAACTTTCCAAATTGACCATTGAAACCAATGAGATGCTAACTACGACATAGAAAGAGAATTACTAAAGTAAAATGGTCTATTGTAGTTAGAAAAAAGTTTAAACTCACTTTTAAAAAAACCTAACTATGATAGCAAGAGTCTATCATAGTTATTAAAGATTCATTCATCTTAAGAAAGGCTAACTACGATATGAAAGGAAAACATTATACCGAATCTATCGTAGTTATAAAAGAATTTCGTCATTTTAAAAGTCATAACTATGATAGAAAATGATCTATCATAGTTATTTACGGACAACGTATAATTTATAACTAAGTTACCCATGATAAAAATGCGGAAGCAAACATGAACACATGCCTAGTCTATAGTGTGCAGCAATATACATGATACCCAAAATAAACAGACGACAACCTCAAGTCAACGAGGATTGGCCGGCTCATTCCCTTCATGCCTATCCTTAGAGCTAGAACCTGCAACTGAAAAGTAATCGGTGAGACAAAGTCTCAATAACAATTATTCTTCCTATATCGTCTACAATTGATGTCATACGGTAATAAAATCCAAAAAGGCAATCAGCAATAATCATTCACACATAGATGACCACCTTTCATATCACATATAGGGTGAAACCATTTACACAAAATAATTCAACCAAAATTTGCATAGATTTATAAATAATATTACATGAGGGGTGAAACCATTTGTGCATAATAATAACACGACCAAAGTTTTCACATGGATTTATAAACCAATACACCACATTTAATGTCCTCTGAGGAGGGTAACACAAATCCCCGTACCCGACAGAAGCCAACGAAACCAGACTTCATTGTCGGTAAGTCCCTACTGGACATAGACCCAAAAGGTAACCCGATGGCCATTGGGCACCTCATCACGTGATGAGGGCAAAACCAATCTCATACCAGGTGCCAATACCAACCAGACAGTAGTTACATAACCACACGTATACAATTATCATGCTTCCACATGTTGGTGTTACAATGTAAAATATTATTTTCAAAATTTGCAGAACATCCACAGATATGCTCACATGACAATTCTCATCACACATACAATTACCAAATAACCAGATTTCCAACATATATTGTTTCTCATATAATAAGGTAATAGAATAAACCTTCCTGGTTACCCATGCGACACGGCCTATCAACCCAAGCCCAATATTACAGCCAGCGGTAGAGTTATCAATTCATCATACAAAAATTGAAGTCAATGAAGTGGTTATCTCTTTGAGCCATTAAGTGTTACAACAAAGGCTAATCCAGTGCTCTATGGACCCATTTACAATCGACAACAATCAAACATGTAACCAAACCGAGTTAATTACTCGATCATACAAAACAATGCTATTTAAAATAACCCCAACCCAAACTCACATCTCAAGCTTTCTAAGACCAATTACCAACCATAAGGCACAATATCACACTTGACCCAAATATGCCATATTCACACTTATACTCCAATTGAACCATTTCTCCTAAAATCAATTTCAATAAAATCCATAACACCCAATTAAATCCTCAATGGCCATCAACCTTCTTATTTAGTCCTCAAACACTTACTATAACCAACATTCGCCTTTAGGACAATTGTATCTATCCTACCAGAACTCAAGATATCACAATCCAATCAACTAAATATTATCCACCATCACAATTCAATTAACTTACTACAACTAATGGGCCACCCAAAACAAAATTATAGTTTAAAGCCTCTCTTATAAGATCAAATTTTCAAAACTTTGTAAGACCAAAATTTGAAATTGAGCCACATTCAAGAATTTAAGGTATTAGAATCATTCATTTAATTTCAATAAACTCTCTCTTAAATCACCAAAATCATTTATCAATACTCATCTTCTAAATACACCCGAAAATCTCAATGTTTTTGAAACTTTGTTGCGCCAAAAATTGAATTAAGCTAAGACCCAAGGAAATAAAGGTTTAGAAATCATTTAACATCATCAATGAGCTTCTGGAAAACATAAAATGCCCATTGCAACCATGGATTTTCGAAATCAATTCCAAGCCCTAGATTTTCCAAACTTTAAAATGTGAAATCTTTGTTCCAAGCCAAAATTTAAAGACCCATAGCATTAGAAACCAAAATAAGTAGAAATAGGCTTAGTGAGACAACCAAACCTCTCAACAATTTAAAATTTTCAGACCCCCTTCATGACTCTCAAGAACACCAACTTTAAACAACCCAAAAGCTTAACCAAGCATCTTTTCAACAAAAGGAACCATAATAGAAGCTTAAGGAGGTTTAAAACCAAGTTAGGAATCAAGAAAAATCCCCAAATCAAGTCAGATTTTGTAGCCCTAAGGAAACCCCAAAAATTTCACAAGAAAGCTTGAAGAAAAGAGAGAAAGGAAGATAACACATTTACCCCAAACCTTCTTCCTTCACCTTGCCCCTCTCTCTCCCTCTCTCTCTCTCTTCCTTGCCTAGTATGATTTTTTCCTACAAGTACTCCCTCAATAATAATTAAGGAATATGATTAAGTATTTTAGAAAAAAAATAACATATTAACTAATTCTACCAACATAACAATATAAATAAATTAGATAAACATGTCCTATATTTTTTTAAAAAAATTAATACTTATACCCTCGAATTGGTGATTACCAGATTTCATATAATAAATACAAAGGTTCTATGGCTAACAATAGAAAAAAAAACGCACATGGCATATAATTAAATAGAAAAAGAAAAACAGTTGAGCATTAAGGTGATGTATAAAAATATCAACTTCTTTGATGAGTTACGTGTGGTGGATTGGGAAGCTTCATTTAATCCACAACTACCCATTGAATTGGCATCACTTAATCCTCAAATTGGTCTTCACAAATTAATCACTCTAACAAACAACAGGTACCCACCTCTTAGCCTCATCATTTATTTTTTCACCAGACCTCATCACTTAATTTAACATACCAAAACTATAATACACACACATAGATGTAACATTTAGCGTGGAGGTAATTGATGTTAGTGTTACAATTTTGCTATTGTTAATAAATTGTAAGGAGAATATTATTTAAATACTCATTCATAAATGAGGGTAAAATTGAAAACAAAAAACATATTAAATTAAGTCATATTAAATGAGTTAACTAACTTTCTTTGGTTAGTGGGAGTTAGATAATTAGGACGTATAAAAATTGAAAAGGACGAGAGTATTATCCTATTATTGAACTACTCCATAAGTCACATAAATTTATTTTGCCAAAAAAAGTCACTTGATCAACTAGAGCAAAAAAATGACTGTTAATTTACTCATTAAATTTGCATTAGATTAAACCTTTTTTTTTTCTAACTTTACTCATACTAAATAAGGTTTTGAACGAGAGAAAAAAATGAATCACATTCAATAACTTTGATTAGAAAAGAAAAATTAAAAAATTCACATTATTTACTCTTCAAGTAACTTATATTTATATATATAGTTATATTGTATACTAAAAAATTCTTTTAGAAATGACTTTATTGTGTATTAGATGTAGTATATTTTAAAGAAAAATAGTTATTATGTCAAGTTCCTTAATTTTTTTTTTCTTTTTGCCGACAAGTTCCTTATATCAATTATATTAAGTTCTCCAATCATATGTGATCATGTATAGTGTTTTTGAAATATTATTATTTAACTATAAGCCCCATAAAAAAAGGATACATGGTTTTATGTGATTGAAGAACTTAATGTAATAATATCATTCTATTTTACAACTTATGATGGAAAAAAAGTGATTTCATAAAGATAAGTAATTAGTGTGTTATATTTTTTTTTAAATAAAATATTTGTCACTTAATGCTATAAAAATATTAACCACAAAATAACCTTAGGTTACAAATGATTTTTTTCAACTTCTGGATAATTACTTATTACCTCTTTTACGTACTTCTTTTTCATGAGAATTCATTCATATTTCAAGGTCCTTTGCATTTGGTTAGCTGGTTGCTTCTATGATCTCTACAAATTCATAAGTATTGGCACCTTCAGGCCCAAAAAAGGAAAGATCACGTCACCATACAGTGTACTATATATATTTGAATTGTTTCATTAAGAAACATTAAGAAACCTCAGTTAATTGTTACTATGAGGCATTTTATAGGAAAAAAAAATTTGATCGTCATTACTATATATAATTTCCACTGTTTGAAGTTTGACATGATTTTTAACCCTGCGTCATTATACAATTAATTATTTAAATAGTATATAGACAAGGAATCTTATAAAAAAATGGATAATGACGGTTTTTTTGCTCTAAAGGAATATATAATAACAAAACTTGTTGGTCAATTATTAATTGGGAATCTAATTTATAATTTTTACGAAAAATAAGGAGGCTATAAAAGGTGCAAGTTTTTTTTTATAAGCTTAATAAAACTTTTCATCCTTAAACATTCACTCGATTTTGGTTTTTGTCCTTGAACTTTTGGTCAATTTTGGTCTTGATCCCTGAACTTTAGATTGGTGTTTTTGGTCCCTCAACTTTGTGCCATTTATAACTATTGGTCCTTCATTTTTTAAGTTTTTTAAAAGTTCAGGAACCAAAACCAAAGTTGACTGAAAGTTTAGGAATCAAGATCAAAATCGGCCAAAAGTTGAAGGACTAAAACCATCGATGTTAAAGTTCATGGACTTTTTCAAAAGATTAACAAAGGAAAATTACTTCTGGTTCTCAATTCTAGTCTTACTCATGAGGAAAGAACAAAATTTGCTAGACTTTTTCAAATTGGCTTTTCACTACTATAGATTTGTTCTATTGCGACGCAACAATAGCGGAGCTTACAAAACGCAAATGCTAGGATAGATCTATACCGTCACTTTAGAAGCAAAGGCGTCGGCATAGGCATAAGCCTATCTTGGCACTAATTAATTATAAGCGCCGGGATATGCTCCATGCTATTTTTATTAATATTTAAAGGCTACCATATGTTTGTTCAAAAACCAAAAAAAAGGCTTCCATGTATTTTTAATTTTATTTTATGTATTTATTAAGTATTAATTTGTTTCCAGGGGTGCCTATCCCCTTTTTTAAATAATTTTCCCTTTTTTTTAAATGCTTGTATTTTTTTTAATTTGTTTAACTTATTTATTAAATATTTTTTATTTACTAGAGGCCTATCCCAGTGCTTATGATAAGTAAAGCGCCTAGATAGGTTATTTAATTATTATTAAATGCTTTTCCCTTATTTTTAAATGCTTTTATTTTTTTAAAATTTATTTAACTTATTTATGATATATTTTTTATTTACCATGGGGCCTAACCCGGCGCTTATTATGTGTAAAGCGCCGGGATAGGTTATTTAATATTATTAAATGTTTTGGCCCTTTTTTCAATGCTTGCATATTTTTTAATATTTTTAACTGTCCTTAATGAACATATCCCGACGCTTGTGATGTCATAAGCGTCGGGATAGGTTATTTAATATTATTAAATGTTTTGGCCCTTTTTTCAATGCTTGCATATTTTTTAATATTTTTAACTGTCCTTAATGAACATATCCCGGCGCTTGTGATGTCATAAGCGTCGGGATAGGGTATTTAATATTATTAAATGTTTTGCCCTTTTTTAAATGCTTTTATATTTTTTTATATTTTTAATTCGTAGCTTATTATTTTAACTCTCAGTTTAATAAATGTGATTTTTTTTAATTTTTGTGACCCTATCTCGTCACTTTTTTTGTTATAAGTCCCTTTTTTATTGACTTCCAATTTTTTTAATTTTTCTCATACTTAATAAATATCAATTTTTTAAATCTTGGAGTCTATCCTGACGCTTATTTTGTTTTAAGCTCCGGGATAGGCCTCAGTATTTTTTACAATTTATTTTCCCTTTTTTATTGACTTCCAATTTTTTTGATTGTTTTTTCAGATTTAATAAATATCATTTTTTTACATCTTGGAGACTATCACGGCGCTTATTATGTTTTAAGCACCGGGATAGGCCTTAGGATGTTTCAAATTTTATTTTCCCTTTTTTATTGATTTCCAATTTTATTAAATTGTTTTTTAGATTTAATAAATATCAATTTTTTAATTCCTCAAGCCTATCCCGGCGCTTATTTTGTTTTAAGCGCCGGGATAGGCCTCAGGATTTTTTAAAATTTATTTTCCCTTTTTTATTGACTTCCAATTTTTTTAATTATTTTTCAAATTTAATAAAATTGATTTTTTAATTTTGTAGACCCTTTTCCAGTGCTTATTTACTAGAAAGCGCCGGGATAGATTATTTTTAGATTTATTTAAATTTTTTAATTAATCATATTTTTTAATTTATTACATTTTTATGTTTAAATGCCTATCGCGGCGCTTATAGGTGGTGAGCGCCGGGATAGGCACGCGTCAAACCCCCTAAAATATTCATTTTTCCCTCAATTTGCCCTAGCTTTCCCTCAGGTCTCTCGTTTTCCCTCAGCTTCAGGTCCGACGCCCCAAAAACTTCAGAGCCATTTGAACCCAAATCCCCTCATTCTCAAGCACCACCCATTTGAACACCATATGAACTCAAATCCTCCTCCACTGCCACGTTAATAAGGTTCTCATTCTGTCCTCATTTCAAGCACCACCCATCTGAACTCAAATCTTCCTTCAGAGCTTCAGGGAAACGTCAGAGCTCCACGGTGTCAGTGACGGTGACGGTGACGGTGATGGAGGTGTGGGAGTAGGCATGCAAGACTTAATTTAAAGTCGGGTGAGCCTCCTCTTTCCATTTCTACTCCTTGTTTCTTCGATTAGGGCCATTTTGAATGAGGGTTTGATTTGGGGTTTAAGGTATTTTGAAAGTTTAAACCAATTCAAACAAATATTACGTCTAGATAAAAAATTTTCTTAAAGGAATCAAGCTTGCTTGTGAGTTAATGGCTCTGATTTGGAAAGTTTCTGTGAGGCGTTACTCTTCATAGAAGAAAAACGTGATTTGGAAGATGAATTTTGTTGCTCTGTTTTGGGGATTTTTATTTAGTTTGGATTATGTCTGATTTCCGAGACTAAGACCTCAAATGCTATAAAAAATGTACTGAAGTTTAATAAGAACAGATTTGTAGGAGTTTTAATTTTAAATTTCTAGTTTTCTGAGAATTTTAACTAATGTTCTACTCCGAGAATTTGAAAGTTTATGCTAGGTTGTGTTCTGATTGGGTTAAATAGAAGTAGTTAGTTAAAATAATGGGAAAACTAAATTTAACGAGTAAGATGCTAACAAATATATTCATATATATAAATACAAGTTTCACATTATTAATCAATTGATAAAAAATGGTTTAAGCTTAAAAAGAATTCTGTGTAATGTTATTCTCTGATCTTTTAATTAGGTGCCACCCGCTGAACATGGAGACCTTCTTTTAAGTCACCCTTCCATTGCAAATGCAGCTGTCGTACCGTAAGTATCATTTGGTTATTACTTAATTAATCAATAATTAGATTTTGTGTTTTTTTGCTTGTTGTAAATAATAATGTTAATATATAGTCCTCACTCCTCTTTATAAGCTACTATTAACTAGTTTACATAAGTTAAAAAGTTACTTAAAGTTAGTTACTATTCTTGTAAAATAATTAAATTTCCTCAAAAAAAATCATTAGTATAGTGGAGTTTAGTGAATAAGTTAGGAAGTTTCATGGTTAATTGTGGATACTATGTATGTGGTTAGTTAGTTAGGAAGTTTTATGGTTAATTGTGGGAGGTTCCTATAATAATGACATGAAATGTAATATTTATTAATATCATTTAAACATATGTATAGGCTAAAGGATGAGGTTTCTGGTGAACTTCCTGTTGCTTTTGTGGTAAGGTCAAATGGCTTTGATCTTACTGAAGAGGCTGTAAAGGAATACATAGCTAAACGAGTACGTTCCCTTCTTTATCATATATGTCACTTAACTATTTGATCTTCATAATAAATTAATATTAGTAATTTATATTATTCATATAGAATTCGTACAATTTTCGAGTTTTCAAGTTTGAAGCTTGGCATATCGAGTCACAAACAAAATATAGGGAAAATTTGATGTAGTTTTCCCATTAAATAGAAGCTATGCTCTCAATTTTCCTTTCTCCATTATTTGATATTATCCATGAAAGGTAGTAATTGTGTATTTGTGCCCATTAATGCTATATGTATATATGCTTTGTCAATTCTGTTGTTGAATACTGGAAAATTACTAAGTTGATGATTGGTATTTTGTGGGCTATCAATTTCTATGTTAAAATGAGAGGGCCTTGAGCCTGGGAATGATCATTTTGTAGCCGTTATGCTGCTGAATTTTTGTTAAAAAAATAAGGTAACATCGTAAGGTGGGTACCTAATGAGTAAGTCATATAGATCGATCTTACCGCCACTTTCCTTTAGTAGGTTACAATGTTGGATCGAAAATGGATGTCTTGTGATCGACGTTCAAGGGAATATATAGATGGAGCAAAAGAGTTCATTGAATTTGTTGCTGAGCATGTAGAGAATGCTAACAGAATTGTATGCCCTTGTATGTCGTGTTTGTATGGAAAGCGTCTCCATCCTCTTGACGTGTTGGGTCATTTAATTTGTCATGGAATCGATTCGTCTTATACACTATGGACAAAGCACGGTGAGATCTATGAAGATGAATGCGGAGACCGGGTACCTGATGTTAGTAGCTCTTCAAATGTGCTCGACACAGAAATGTGTGATGAGAGCAATGATCTTGAAGAAATGTTGAACGTGGTGGGTGAGGAGAATCCTGAAATGTTTGAGACACTGAAGAGCGATGCAGAGACGCCTTTGTATGTGGGATGCAGCAAATACACAAGATTGAGTGCGGTGCTTAAATTGTATAACCTAAAGGCACGATACGGTTGGAGTGATGCAAGTTTCACCACGCTGCTGTCCGTTCTGCGAGATATACTCCCAGAAGCGAATGTACTCCCCTAAAAAACATACGAGGCAAAGCAAATTCTCCGGTCGACAGGTATGAAATATGAGAAAATACATGCATGTCCTAACGACTATATTTTATTCTAAAACCAGTATGTGTCATTGGAGAAGTGTCCTAAATGCAGCACATCTCGGTATGGAAAGAAAGGTAAGAGTCCTTCTAAAGTGTTATGGTACTTTGTGATCATTCCAAGATTCAAGAGCATGTACAGTAATACGGATGTTGCAAGACTTTTGACATGGCACGCTGATGAAAAGATTATAGACATCAAGCTTAGGCACCCGCAGATGCCCCCCAATGGAAAAAAATTGATTACGAGTACCCTAAGTTCGGTGAAGAACCAAGAAACCTACGGCTTGCATTAGCAACCGATGGAATCAATCCGCATGGAGTTCAGAGTAGCACTCATAGCACATGGCCGGTGATTCTGATGATATACAACCTCCCCCCAAATTTGATCATGAAACGCAACTTTATGATGCTTTCCATGCTTATTTCTAGGCCTAGACAGCCCAGCAACGATATAGACGTGTACTTGGATCCTTTGATTGAAGACCTGAAGCATATGTGGGATTTGGGGTGAGACGGTTTTTGATGGCTGTAAGGAAGAAAGTTTTAAATTGAGAGCCATGTTGTTTGGCACAATAAATGATTTCCCAGCATATGGTAATTTGTCCCGATACAGCGTTAAAGGATATGGTGCGTGCCCTATATGTGAAGATGATACACATTCGATGCGACTGGATCATTGCAAGAAAAATGTTTATATGGGACATCTGAGGTTCTTACCATTAAAACATTCTTGGCGGAGGTAGAAGAAGGCATTTAACGGGAGCTCAAAAGAAGGTAGGCCACCAAGGATATTGACTGGGGATAACATTTTTGAAAAGGTGAACACGTTGGAGAATGATTTTGGCAAGCCTTTTGCTAAAAATGTGTTGACAAGTTGCTGGAAGAAGAGGTCCATATTCTTCGAACTCCCGTATTGGAAGTCCTTATATGTCAGGAACTTTCTTGATGTGATGCATATTGAAAAAAACATCTGAGATAACCTAATTGGCATGTTACTAAATATTCAAGGAAAAAGTAAGGTTGGTGTCAATTTAAGGTTAGATATGCTCAAGTTGGGAATAAGACAAGAGTTGGCACCTGTCGAGAGAGGATACCGCACTTATTTACCTCCAGCAGCTTACACCCTTTAGAAGAAAGAAAAAAGATCATTTTGTGAGTTCCTGAATGGGATCAAAGTTCCAGAAGGCTACTCCTCAAATGTAAAGAACCTTGTATCCATGAAAGAGTTGAAGTTGAAGAACCTGAAATATCATGATTGTCACGTCCTGATGCAAAATTTCTTACCGGTCAACATACGCAGCATTTTACCCAAGAAACTGCGGAACACGATCACTAGACTGTGTATTTTCTTCAGGCTCATTTGTATTAAAGTGGTTGATACAATAAGGTTGCAGGATTTGCAGAGGCAGATCATTCGTATCTTGTGTGAACTTGAAATGTATTTCCCCCATCATTCTTTGACATCATGGTTCATCTTAATGTACACTTGGTCAAAGAGGTTCAACTGTGCGACCCAGTCTATTTGAGATTGATGTACCTAATTAAGCGGTTCATGAATGTTTTAAGGGGTATGTTAAAAATAGATATCGACCAGAGGGGTGTATTGCTGAAAGATACATCGTTGAAGAAGCGAGTGATTTGTGTGCCGATTACTTATCAATTGATGAACATGTTGGTTTGCCAAAGTCTCATCACGATGGGCAATTAACAGGGAAAGGAATAAGTGGGTTCAACTTAATATGCATTTTGAATGCTGAAAGAGAGCTGGCTCACTTGTATATTCTTCACAACACTCCTGAGGTTGAACCATTCGTTAAAGAACACAAAAAACTCCTGCAGGAAATACACGGTGATAGAAATGAGAGTTTGATTACTAGGGTGCACAACAAACATTTCATTAGATGGTTTAATGCGCATTTGTCAGCAGGTTGAGCTTTATGCTGGATCAGTTTCTGAAAGATTGTTCTGGCTGTCGAAAGGACCAAGTTTGCACGCATTTTCTTACACCGCCTATGCAATCAACGGTTACATATTCTATATAAAATGCCAGGATGAAAAAAGCACAATGCAGAATAGTGGAGTCACACTTGTTGCCGAGGCATGGCATATATCCGGTGTGAGAGATATGAATCCCATATATGTGTAGATGGCATACTTTGGTGTGATTGATTGCATTTGGGAGTTAGATTACACCATGTTCAGAGTTCCTGTGTTCCAATGTCAGTGGGTTAACAACCATAGTGGACGGTGGTTAGATGAATTTGGGTTTGTATCGGTCGATCTTTCTAAAGTTGCATATAAGGATGATCTTTACATTTTACCATCTCAAGCATCACAAGTGTTTTACATTACCGATCCTTCTAAGAAGAATTGGTCAATTGTAATGCAGTCTAACAAAAATTATGCCGAACAAGTTGATGATGAAAGTAGTGATGATGATATGAATATGATAGAAGAGGATCCCTCATTTGAGAAGCTACTATCAGAAGACTTTAATGCGGACGAATATGATGATGAAGATGAATCTGTTTATGTAAGGCGTGATCATGAAGAAGGCATTTGGGTCAACACAACCATAAATCCAGTATAAAGGAGGAAGCAAACAATTTTAGATAATATAACACAGAGGAACAAGAGACGAAAGTCCTGATGTTGATTTGAGTTTGTATGTATTTCTGTTTTACATTATGAATTACTTCATTTAATTTGCATACACGTAGCTTCATTATATGCACTAAAATCATGTCTTGTTTAATTATTTTACAGGATAATGGATCCCCCCAAACGAGGAGGATGAAGAACAACCGAATGCACAGGTAGATATCGATGTGGGTAGAGCAGTTGCCGAGGCGGATGTTCACCGTGGCATAACCCTTATGTGTAAACTCCTCAGACTCAGAGCTCTGGGAAAAAAGACTAAACTTAAATGGAACGCAAATGACCAAGCAATCAGAGAGACTGCGAAATCCCTCTCAGCTTTTATTGGGTGCACTGTTCAGAAGAAAGTGCCTATTACTGTTACAGATTGGAGAACTGAGAGGGATAGCCATGACATGGTTTGGTCAGAGATTCAGGTAAGGTGCTTTTTTACAATTAAGTTTAGTTTTGTCATGATAACATTGTAACTAACAAATCTAATTTGGTTTTTGTTGTTACAGACCATGTTTGATATTGATGATTCTCACAGGGAGTATGTCCTGAAGAAAGCTTCCAAAATGCATTGGAATTTCTGTTCAACTTTGACCAAGTACTATTTGAGAGATGAAAATGGGGAGATCGTTCCAACACCCCTAGAGGCATACGCAGGGTCAATTACTCAAGAACATTGGGATGCATTTATGCAATCACGTCTGACAGAGGAGTTTGAGGAAATAAGTCAAAGAAATAGAGAAGCGGCTAAAAGCTGTGAGTATCCGTATACGGGCGGACGAAAGACATTTCCTGAATAGGAGGAAGATATGGTATGTCAGTAACGCTTTTAAATACAAAATTATGAATAAATGTTTACGTTATTAATTTATGCATTTACCTGGTTTACCTTGACAGATTTAAGAATAGGGCCTAGAAGGGAGGCCACCACGGCATGACCTCTGGGTCAGGGGATACTCCATAAAGAACGGTACCATCGTTCACGAAGAGGTCAGAAGAGTCCGTGAACGTTGTGTAAGTCATTCTCTTGGACTTTGTAATATTTTTTTAACTAGTTACTTTGCTAAGTTAATAACTAATAATCATTTCTTCTTGTTATAGGATATGTTGTCACAAGAATTCCTTGACGAGGTCAACAAATTTGGCCCTGGTGATTTCCTGAGTAGAGCGCTCGATCGCCCTGAGTATTCGGGCCATGTTCGGGGCACATGTATAGGGGTCACGCTCTCATCTTACTTTGGCTACCAAAAGAGGGCATCAAAAGGTGAAGTAAGAGCGTTAAAAGAAGAAGTTCAAACTCTGAGGGAGGAGATGCAACGACAGGATGAGGAAATGCAACGACAGGACGAGGAACTGCAACGACAGAACAAGGAATTGCATTAGTGGTACGAGCAGATGTTCAAATTTTACCAGCAATATAATGTTACATCATAAATGTCAAACTTTAAGCAACAAGGTAACGTTCCTTCCGTCAAAATTCTGAGCATCAGGGATAGCTCTACGATGCCTAGGGCCCAAATTTTTTAGGTAATTCATACATTTTCTGCTTACAAACTTGCAGCGACATTGTTATACTATCGATTGTGAGCTAATGTTGTCAACTCTTTCGTAGGGTGAGTCAGACTGCAGGCTGTATAAGGATCACTCTTTCAGTGAAGTAGTTGCCTTCAGCAAGGTCTACAACACTTCCAACATGACCCTGAACAACTCGCCGTTGCCTGATAATGCACTGAGGGTCATGATTGAATACTCCTACAACAATGGGGCACCATTACCGTTCCCTCTAATGAGATGACTAGGGTCGGAGATGCTGTCGGTGCATTCATTGCTTGGCCCATTGGTTTGATTGAGCCAACACTATAGGTGGTTATTTACTAATAACATTTACACTAGCATTCATTGTGTTGGAAGAACGCTATTTTATTTACATGTTTTTTTAGGGTACACAATCTACCGGAAAGAAAGCACAAGTGGCTAATGTCAAAGGTACCGGTGGTTCAACCGCTCAATTGATGAAGAAAAAGATTTCAAGTACTGATCCATTGTCATAGATGATTATTTACTAATCAATTTAAACTAGCATTCTTTTTTATTGGAATAAAATTTCAGACTTACTATATATTTACATGGTTTGTAGGCAACAAAAGCCAAGGGCAAGAAGAAAGTACAAGCGCTTGCTCCTTTTATTGAACGTACAAGCATCAAGACGCCAAATCATACTTGATTGTGAGCATTTGCAGCCACCATATCTCCCGAATCTATTGCCATAATTCCATTCAACAGGCATATATTTGGCGTGTCAAATATGAGTGAGCTTGTTTCTAGGGATCAGCTCATGGAGGTGCTTGATGAAGGATGGCTTAGTGCTACGGTTATCAATTTATGGATCAGATATATATGCGTTTCCATTGGGGTTTCGTTTAATGTCATAAGTTTTACACTAATTGGGAGTTGATATGGTTTCTATGACGGCACCTGCATGAAGATGTCATAATCGCAGTGGAGCATGTCTCGTTCGAATTCATAAGGCCCTATGCTATGGCACATATTGCGGGCGCGAGATATGATGAGCAGTCTGCAGCGCTTAAAAGGCGCTTTTCTTTAAAGGCAACAGGCAGGACTTTATTCTTAGCTCCAATTAATACAGGGTAAGCCGATACGCATTATAGGTTTCATCGTATTCAAAGCTCCAAGCATCATATATATATATACTGACATAACATTCTAAAAAATTTTAGGGCACATTGGCTTTTACTTGTCATCTATCCGCAAGCACAACCAGAACCCTTGATTTACTATTTGGATCCTGTGCTTGGTGCTGAACCAGACAATCGTCCAGCTTTGATGCGCATCGTCAATAGGTACGTGAATGTCAACATTCTTTGAATGCGTTGTATTATTTGTCATTTCATGGCCTAGCTAATAAAATTAATTTAATTTGTTTCGTTTCCAGCACATTGACCAGTTTTCGGTCCTCCATTAACTTTAGTTATTCCAAAGCCCTTGACCAGAAAGATGCTTATCGGTGGAGCATAGTCAGGGTTTTACAAGTTATTCAATTTTTTAAACAATCTAGTTAAACATAACGTAAATGTTTCTCATATGATATTTGGTGTTTTTTGTTACAGTGCTTCTTCCAATCCAATAACAACGACTGTGGATACTATGTGATGCGGTTTATGAGGGATGTCATTACACATGATCGATGTAGTATTCCATTGATAGTAAGTTTTATATTTTTGCCAACTCAATTGTATTTGAACTTGTTATTAGATTTCAAGTAAATTTGATTGTCATTCAAATATCTTTGTTTGTGCATTATTACCCAGACACACGTTGCCCGATGTTGTCGAGGGAACAAATGAATGCACTAATTGAAGAATGATGCACTTCTGTACTACCTCTTTTCTCTCGATATGTACATATGTAGATAGTAGTATATAGCTAGTAGCGTGCTTTTTGTTTCCCAATTAGAATGCTTGGTTTAATTGTACATTGCTCTCTGGATGAGTTATTGGTGTATATGGATTGCCTGGAACTGTATAGAATTGCTGGTATTTAGCACTGATGCAAGTGGGGTATATATAAAATTAAATCAAATATTTAAAAAAAATCAATAACGGCGCTTATTTCCTTATAAGCGCCACTATAGATATTTTTTTAAAAAAAAATAAATTACCTAAAGCAGAGCTTATAAATAAATAAGTGTCGCTTTATGTTACCTATTGCAGTGCATAGCAAGCGCCGTGTTAGGCTTAATAGCCTATCTCAGCACTGGCTTTTGCGACGCTTATAAGCGCCGCTATAGGGCCAAAATAAGTGCTGTTATAGGCAATTTCTATAGTAGTGTTTCAGCAAAACTAGGTAAGTACCTAGGTTCCTGGATAGATCCAGGGAAAAGGAAAAAAGAAATTTACGATCAAGTAGTCAATGCTATAAATAGGGGAACTACTTCTTGGAAGTCTAGACTACTTTCTCAGGTATCAAGATTAACATTGATTAAATCAGTATTGTTTGTTGCAAATATTTATCTTCTATCTTGTGTTAAGCTCCCAGACTATATATGTAATAGAATTGATAGTAGATAGTAGATGTGTGAATTTCTTTTGGGGAAGCACAAATGATACAAAAAAGATTCACCTTTTGAGAAATGATCATCTTTTTAAACCCTCTTCTTCTGAGGGTTTAGGTTTGAGGACTACAGAATCAGTCAATAAATCTTTGCTTGCCAAGCAGATGTGGAGAATTATTTCTGCCCCTTCAGAGTTTATAATCGGAGCTACCTTAAAAGCCAAATATATTGACATGTAAAAGAAGGATTCTTTCAAGATTCCTTACAATTCTTCTTGGATTTGAAAAGGTATTTTAAGTAGTTAGGAACTTATTTCATAGAAGTTGCAATGGAGGGTAGGTAATGGCTGTTCTATTCCAATCAACTACCCCCTATGGCGGCCAATGCAATCAAGATCAATTCCCCATGACTCATGTCAGATGGTTAGTGATCTAATCATGCATTCTAACTTCTCATGGAATCTAACTCAATGGAACTCTTCACTAATCAGGTCATTATATTCTACTGAAATTGCAAATCATATTTTGGTTTTACCAATTTCTCTCACAGGTAGTCATGATGTCATTGTGTGGAAGGAATCATCTAATGGCTGTTATACAATTAAGCAAGGTTTTAATCTTCTAGCAAGAAATGATAATACTTCAAATCCCTTCTAGAAAATCATTTGCTCTATAAATTTGCCTCCCAAGAATCTGTTATTCATATGGAAATTGATTCATCCAGCAATCCCATCTGGGGATGTTCTACAACATCATCGTTTCAGGTTGCAGATTTTTGTCCATTTGAATGTGACACTATTGAATCTCTTGAGCATCTTTTCTTTTTATGCATGCTTTATTGGGCTGCATGGTTTGGTAGTCTTTTTATCAAACCTGAATGGAATAACTTTCATTACTTTAAAGATTGGCTCATATCCTGCTCTATCACACTTTAAAATTATGGTCTAGTGGACACTTTAGAAAGAATTATCATTCTGATAAACCATTTATGGATGCTCAAAAATACTAATGTGAATAGGGGATCTCATATATACTTGTTTGGCTACTCTTGTGAAACAAGTTCATCATGCCATATCCTTTAATCATGTCCTTTTGATTTAACACCTTTCCAAAACACCTTGGGGTGTAAATGGAAAATCTAATCTAACCAAGGATTGCACAAGTGGTGCTCTCCCAGATCGTCTCTCAAGGAGTTGTAACTACCTAGACTAACTAAATGCAATAAAACAATAAATATGGTTTTTTGTTTTTTTAATTGAAATTAACAACTAATGCAATTAAATTTATGTATAAAACTAATATGATAAACATAGGTCTCTTGATAGAATCCAGCAACCTTCCTAGCTTCTAAAATGATGGGGGAGTTATTTAAGCCAAGTTATAATGTTTAAAACCTAGAACAATCGCTCTAGTCCAATGATCCTAATTAACTAATTAATTCCGCAATCGTGTTCACAACAATTAAATAGGAAATCATTAATCTCAACTCGGTAGTGAATGTTCTTAACAAATATATGATGAGTCTCTTATTGAAAGTTTAATTTGACCTTTCAATTATGGATCTAATGGCTAAACACATATATAAATCATACATGCATTCAACACAAGATAGAAATCCAAAGGAGATAATCTATTCTACTACATAATTCATATAATGCAAAGAAATAAACACAAGGTTTATACATATAAAAGAAATCTCTTAATTACATTCATAACCTAGAAAAGGTATAAATTTTCCAAAACCCTTGTTTCAATCACTCATATAGAAACTAAAACATGATGAATTAGAATACATATAAGGTAATTGAACAAGAAAACAAAAACGTCCCTAATTAAAGACATTGAAGCTCCGGTGTCACCTTCTATAAAGATCCCCATACAGATCTAGCCACTCATTATCCCGATCATCATAGGTGCATGTTGAAATTGAGATGCCATGGAATTATTGGGTTGGATTTTCAATAATAATAACAACAATTTACTGATTCTAATGAGAATTAAGGAAACGATTACTGATTCTAATGTGGGCAGTCAGGTTATTTCATGAATAAAATCTAATTCCGTAGTTGTTCATTAGGACTTCATAAAAGTTAAGTAGTTATTTTGATTGTGTTGGATGGAATTCCAATATTTCGTTGGTTCTTATATGCATTGTTGTCAAATTCACGAGTTGACTCTCCGATTTTATCGTTTTTATTATTATACCTACCTAAAATGTGTTACGAGTTACTTAAAATTCTTACTAGGTGTAAAATCGGTTAAACTCACGAGTTTACACACAAAGTTTACCATTTTTACGGTTCTACTTTACGAAATAATCTTGTTAAATTACTCTAAATTTCATGTTAATTATTTTTACTTGACCATATTCAATTAATATATATACACATTTTATAAAAATTTCTTTATTGAGTTTGATAAAGTATGAATGTTTATATATTTAATATAATTATTCACATTTAAAATATATTTAAGTCAAATTATTGTTATTTTTTGTATTTTTTATTTAATTATATATTTTAAACATGTATTTACTAATAAAAATAAACTTTTACGAGTTAACAATTTGAGTTTATGATCCGATTTTACATTTTCATTACGAATTTACTTAAAATCACGAGTTTTATAACTTTGCTTACATACTATATTTTTCATTAAGATATGTGAAAGTAATTGAAGTGCTCCTTGTTATCTTAACATGTGGCTATACAAAGGAAAATACAGGGCGTATTCATTGTTGCAGAACTAACACGTCAAATTAAAAACCTCACGTTCAACCTACGAACACGAACACAGTATGTACAGTGATGAGTACTTTACAAGGATTAGAGGAGAGAAGAAGAAAGCGATTGATTCGCCAATGAATTTTAACTCCTTTATGGAATGATGCCCCCTCTTTTGTTCAGAATATTTATCACTTTAATTATTCCCATAAAAGGGACAATTGATACAGTTAATATGTCATAAATTAATATATCAACCTTTACTTTTATTAAGAAAGTGTGTGAATACAATAAATGAGAAAATTCAAAATGAGCGTTAATTACATAGACAAAACTAGAAAAGTGTGCATTAATTATCCTACAAGTGATTATTATATTTTATAATTTAGACCATGTCATCCATTATTGTCAAATTCGCGGGTTAACTCTCCTATTTTACCGTTTTTACGGTTCTACCCACCTAAAACGTGTCACGAGTCACTCATGGGTTGACTCTCCGATTTTACCGTTCTACCAACCTAAAACGTGTCATGAGTCATTTAAATTTTTACTAGGTGTAAACTCGGTTAAATTCACGAGTATACTCATCGAGTTTACTGTTTTTACGTTTCAATTTTACGAAATAATCTTATTAAATTACTCTAAATCTCATGTTAATTGTTTTTATTTGACCATATTCAATGAATTTATATATAAATTTTATAAAAACTTCTTTATTAAGTTTGATAAAGTAAGAATGTTGATATATTTAATATAACTATTCATATTTAAAATAAATTTTAAGTCACATTATTGCTATTTTATAAATATCTTATTTAATTATATACGTCAAACAAGTATTTATTAATACAAGTATACGGGTTTACGATTCAAGTTTTACATTCTTATCACGAGTTTATTTAAACTCACGAGTTTGACAATCTTGATATCATCTCTCTAAAAGTTATTTTGTAGTGAGTTAATAACCCTCTACCTGATACAGGAGCTCTAACAATTTTGGGATGGAAAGTGGCTGCGCTCACTCATGCCAGATGTGTAAAAAAAAAAAAAAAAACCACTCCACTAGTCATACCGATTAAAAATATTATTATGAACTTCATATATTTTCATAATCCTAGATGTTTGGATATTTCAAAGTAAGTTCCGTTGAGTATTGAAATTCTTAAGAAAATTACCATATGTCTAAACAATGTATACATTGATATAATTTAAAAAAATAATATAATTTATGTTGAATAATATTTATTCAATAAGAAGCAATTCATTTTAAACAAATGATATATATTTTTATGGGCAAGACAACATCCCTCATCCCCAACCAGATAATTGCCCCGACCTAACCCTACTAAAAAATTTTTAGAGTAAGTTGGATAATTTTTGACTGGGCTCGGGTGGGCATATAAGCATCATGCTCACGGCCTACTTATACAGTTTTTTTTTTTTTTTTAAAAAAAAGCCTACTTATACAGTTATAGAGTGTGTGGACTGTAAAGTCTTGTACTCGTGTCTCCAGCTCTATTCGATCTCATATATAAAGGAAACGATTTTCTTCCCTGACAGGTTTGCGAGCGTATATTCTTCTCTTTATTATTATTATTGTTCACAACCATTTTCACACAACTATACGTCCCTTTTTTCTTTTTCTCATTTTTCTTAAAATATTGTTACCAATCGTTTTTGGAGAGATCGGGCGGTATGGATTATCAGTGTCTTCTAGGAGTATTTCTTGCATCTGGTTTAGTGCTTGCGTTTCTTGTTGCCTCAAAATTTGCAGAAAAGAGCAAGCTTATCAAGAGTTCATCATCCTCCTCCTCCTCCACCTCATCATCATCATCTTATATACATGTGCAAATGAAGGGGTTTGCAGAATCAAAAGATGTGGAGGTTGAAGGAGGTACAGATATAATCATTGTTGGTGCTGGAGTTGCTGGTTCAGCTCTTGCTTACACACTTGGGAAGGTTAGGATTGCTGAAGGTTTATCTCTCTCATTTGATTTTCTGGGTTTTTAAGAGAACTTCAATTTGCATAAATTGGTTTGTGTTACAGATTTCTGAAATTAAAATGTTGTGGTTGTTGAGCTAGGTTGAATACAATTAATTGTTTAGAGTTGATGTTTGCTGCTATATGTACGCACGTATTTTCAATCTTTCAGAGAGAAAAAGGCTCGTTTATGTTAGTTTCCTTCTGGTTTTCTCACCAACCGATCCCAAAAGAAAAAAGAAAAGAAAAAAACGACAGAAATATGTGAAACCCATTATATTTCTTGTCTTTCTTATGTGTTTGTCACGATTAGTTCCATGTGGAGCAGTAGGAAAGTGACAAAATCTTCTGCATTAAAGATGTTTGTTGGCATTATATATTCTTCCAGGGGAGGATTATTTCCTTTTCCTCCCTCTCTTTTTCCCTTTTGACACCATTGGATTGGGATTCAATGGTCCAGATTTAATATTTTTATAAAAATAAATATAATTATAATAATACTTAAAAATCTCATAAATAAATTTGATCTGTCAAAATTTTGGTGTAAACTATTCATAACTGTAGACTACTATTATAAATTTATATTTTATTTTTCATTTTTTTATTACAGTTGTGAGCTGTTTAAAATTTTGACAGATCAAATTTATTTATGAGATTTTTAAGTCTTATTATAATTATATTTATTTTTATAAAAATATTAAATCTGGACCATTAGATCAAAGATCCAAAGGAGGGAAAAGGAGAGGGAGGAAAATGAGAGAATCCTGACCCATATTCTTCTAGTATAAACTAAAATTGATTGCTTCAGAGGATGTAGCTTTCTTCGTCATTCTCCAAATCCTGAAAATAGTTAGTTCATGGATCAATGATAAAAAAACATTCTCCATGGGGATTTAGGTAGGCAACGATTTTTTTTACATCATCTACTCCTTTTTTTTAAAAAAAATTACAAGACACTTTTAATATTTTTTTAATTCTCATAACTGATATAGTGCCTCATTTCAAAATATAACACAAATTTGGGGAGTTGATTTTATTTCTAAATATATATCTATTTCTAATTTTTATCAATGTTTTCCTAAATTGCTCCATTGATATTTCCTCAATAATATTAAAGAAGATGGTTGCTATGTTTTTTTTGGATAAAAGACAATTATCATTAAAAAAATTAAAATGTTCACAAATAAGAAACAACTAAATGAAGGTACGAAAAGGAAAAGTTAAAAGAAAACTATTATGAAAGAACAATGACAATATGCTCCTTCCAATTACAAACATTTTAATTTCTTTAAACGCTTTTAACATCATTTGAATGTTATAGCAATGATCTCATTCGTAGCCCCTTGAAGAAGATTGAACACCGAGCATGACGAGTAAATAGATAATTAAAGATATAAGAGAAATGTCTAAGTTGCTAGAATAAAACTATTGAAGACTTCCCCTCAAACATCTCACTTGAAAACATGATGTCTACTCTTATCCTTCTTCCATATCAAACTAGCTGAACTATGTTTGCTATGTTAATGATGGTTGCTATGTTTTTGAAACAACATATCAAACTAACATATTCAATTTAATTAAAGACATAATTGCATTGATTGAGACTTGCTTGATACACCCTTTATTCTTAAATATAAGACCTGTTTACATATTTAAAGATGTTAGTTAAGTTAGTTAAAATCACATGATATTACTAATGCACTATAATAATTAATCATCTACTTTTATCTCACCCCCTTTTATTGCTTGTTTATGTTTGATGAGCATTAATATGAATAATTTGTGGAAAAGTTAGGAACAATTAGAAAGATGTCTTATATTTAGGTTCAAAATTATTTCCATAAATAGGTCCTATATTTAGGACCAAAGGGAGTATTAATTATCTCGTTTGGGATCTTAATATAATTCTTCCATAATTAAATTAGTACTTGGCTTCTCATTTATCCTTCTCGTTGGTCCCATCTTTTACCTTAAAGTTACATTGTTTTAAGATAAAGGTTTTTGTATTTGTTTTCATCGTTATATTTTATATAAAATTATTGACATTTTATGAACTAAAAATAGTTCATTATTCGATTTTATATAATTATTTCACATATTTAATACTCTAACATGGAAACATTACAAAGTTTTAAGCATTAAATATTTGAAAAAAATCATATAAATTGAAAATGAACTATTTTTGTCCATAAAGTATCAAAATATCACTAATTTTATGTACAATATAATGATAAAAACGAATATCAAAATTTTTATTTCAAAACAATATAGTCAGGGTAATAATCCAGTGCGGACCAATCTAAATGAGAGAAGTCAAGTCCAATTAAATTAAGTAAATACTCCCTCTGGTCCTAAATATAAGACCACTTTGACTTTTTTTTTGTGGAAGTTAAGGAAGCAAATTAACCACTAAATTATAACATATGTCACATGAAATTAGATTATATGTTAGTTTATAAGTAGAATAAATAGTTTTTAGGAAGAAAGAATTTTTGTGTGACTGAAACTACTTTTTTTTACTAAAAAAAGTCAAAAAAGTCAAAATGGTCTTATAATTAGGACCGGAGGGAGTATGTAGTCAATGAGAGAGTACAACTTATTTTTTTTTACCTCACTTCTTAAATATATATGGCATATTCGGTGAGGTGGATTTGATCATAAGTATAAAACCTCTTTCTATTTTTTTTAACATATTCCCCGTGTTATGACTATCGATACTCATCACTAATAAACAAATAAGAGATGAAGGGTATGAATAAAAATAGGTGGTTAGGGTATTTTGGTAATATAATGTGATTTTAACTAATTAAACTAATATTTTTAATATAATAAAATCAAATAAATATGTCTTAACAAAGAGCTGCTCGCTCCGGTCCTAAATATTGGATCTATTTAACTAATTTGATTAAATTAATGATATTAGTTATGTCAATTAGTATGTTGTGTGTTTGTTTTAAAACATCATAATCATCTTCTTTTATCCCCTATCTATCTCTTATTTTATTATTGTTGGAGGGGCACAAATAGAGATAATTTAAAAAAAAATTGACAAAAAGTAGAATTTAATCTTATATTTATGATCAAAACAAATTATGCAAATAGGTCATATATTATGACCGGAGAAGTAATGACCATTTGTTTTGTGATTAAATGGTACCCCTCATATTCTAATTATTAGAATAAATTATTTTTTTTGGATGTTAAAGAAACAAATTAAACCACTAAATTATAAAACATATTATATATAATTATAAGTTAGCTTAACTGGTAAAAAAAAAAAATTACAGGTTAGCTTAAAATAAACAAATTTTGAAAAAAAAAAAAGAAAGATAAATTCTTTTGTGTGAGGCGCCTGTCCGTACCTCGGTTTTGACTCCAGCCCCACTGGGTGGAGTAAGAATACGGCCACAGTGTGTGTGTGTGTGTGTGTGTGTGTGGATTCTTGTTCGGCGATGGAATGTGAGAACGGCGTGCTTTTGTGGCTGCTGAAGTTCGGAAGTCTACTAGGGTTCTGATTGCTCTTTGACTTTCCGGCTTCAGGGTTGACATCTGAGGTGAAATTTGGTGCGATCTGGTCATATGGGTGGATTGAAGATTTTCTAGGTAATAGATTGGGGACATGATGTCCTCATTGAGAATATTTTGATAATGATCAGGAACCATTCTTGCGTATGGATTCTTTGGGAAGTATTTTTGGTAGCCCATTTGGTTGCCAAAGCTTCATCGTATGGGTCTTGCCTTTTGGATAGGGTGACCTCCGTTACAGCTTCAGGTTTTATTGGAGACTGATGCATGTGAAGCTTCTATTTGGTTTGGGTTGAAGTTTTTTAGCTTTTGGATATGCACTAGTTTTGTTCTTGTTCTGTTCTGTTTGTTTGTTTGTTGTTGTTGTTGTTGTTTTTTGTTTTTTTTGTTTTTTTGTTTTTTAACTTTTGTTTAGCCTTAACTTGTTTGTTCATGCTTTCACTTTGAATCATTTTATCCTGTTTTCGTACTCATACTTTTCGTATAATAAAATTTATAGCAAGCCACCTCTAGCTTGTGAAGAGTGATTTTAGCATAGAAAACTATAATAGATTTGTGATTGGTGATTATATGTATATATATTGGTGATTATTTTCTCCCTTTTTCTTTCTTTCTTTTTTTGTATCAAACTCCCTTGCTTTCTACTGTGTAATATTTTAGGAGTGGTGAGATTATATTCTATTTCCAGTTTCTTTCTCTGTAAAAAACTTCAAGAAAGACCTCTGACTTGCTAATAGTTTGTTTTTGTTGGGGGGGGGGGGGGGTTATAAATAAGGACTATATAATGAAATGTATAATAAATAGAACCTTGTACTTCTGAAAGTACTTTCTATGGCCTTGATCCTCTTATTGGAGAGAAAAAAGTTCTCATGAATAAAACTGTTGGAATTTACTGTGTTGCCGATAGTAACCGGTTTGTATTGAGCTGATCTGTGAATAGCCCAGAAAACCATGATTAACCATGCTAACTTAATGACATTTCTTGGTCTCTCATTTGGATATGAAATTAATGGCCGACAAAAAAACCAATAAAGATGGTTGAAGGATGATATGTTTTGCAGGATGGAAGGCGAGTTCATGTGATTGAAAGGGACTTGAGAGAACCTGACAGAATTGTGGGTGAATTGCTACAGCCTGGGGGCTATTTGAAGTTAGTTCAGTTGGGTCTTCAGGGTAAGATAACAGCAAAAACTAATATCATGGCTATTGTTTTTGTACAGTTACCTGATATTCGACAGTATCAGCTCAGAATTAAATATTAATGAGCTCAACTAGATATAACTCACAACTGCATAGTATTGTATGCAATACCATATTAAATACTGATGGCATTAAAATTTTATCTCATGGCTCAGTTTATCGGCTGGTCTTATATAGTTAGCATCTTGTTAGTGCTATTAGGCTTTATGTTATAAATAGAAATGTCAGAGGGCTGGACCCTAGCTAAATGGTGAATGCCATTTTCTGTGGTGAATAACATGAAAATGAAATATGTGACAAAACAAGGTTGGAATCCTCACTTGGGAAGGTGTCCTGTCCACAACAGTGCCTCTAACAAGATTGACTCAAATAAGAGGATACTTGCACCTAGAAAAAGAAAAGTTCAAAATGAAACACAGTTGAATCCATTTTTATGAACGAAGGAAGCATTTGAATTTTTTTCTTAATAATTTATACAAAATTTGAAATGATGTGAGGCTATGTGTTTGCAGATTGTGTTGATGAGATTGATGCTCAAAAAGTGTTTGGGTACGCTCTGTATAAAGATGGTAAAAGCACCAAACTTTCATATCCTTTGGAGGAGTTTGAGTCTGATGTGGCTGGCAGAAGCTTTCATAATGGTCGCTTCATCCAGAGAATTCGACAGAAAGTGGCGTCTCTTCCAAAGTATGTGTATTCTTACTTCATCTGTTTGATTTTGAAACTTTTCTGATTTTAATTACTAGCACCTGAAGTTTAAAATGCTGCAGTTAAATTAATGGAGAGACAATAAAAATCCCTCCCAAATTTGTAAATCTCAATTTGGATTTCACCATGGCCATATCACCATGCAGTAGTCTCTGAGTACTATAGTCTGGAATTTAATTTTGTAGCAAAATTACTTAAATGCTCTTACTTCGAAAAGAATATGAATTGACAACAATTTTAAAATTAACAACTGTAATTTAATAATTAATTACAACAATTAAGATTGCGATAACTATTTTTGGTAAAATCCCTTTTTATAACTTCTGAAATTTCAGCTTCAACAATTCTAGTCAAGAAAAAAAAAAGCCTTCAACAACACCATCCTAGTTAACATATTAGAATCTTTACTCTTATCTAACTATCCAAAATAACCATTTAGTACTCAAAACCATCAAACAGCTAGTTCAAATCATTTTAAGCATTTATCAAATCTACTTAAGTAAAATGAGCAGGTCAAAACAGGGGTGAAGGAAAATTTTGATAAACTTTGGTCACTGAAACATCAATCCTCACCAAGGAACTACTAAGCCATTTTAATATGGAGTATATGAGTTTATCACTTCAAAACAATCACCTCTGATATCTCTTTTCTAGAAGCTTAAAGCAGTAAAATCTCCTCAGCACCGAGGTTCAAAACTTCTGACTTTTATAATTAACATCTTACCTATCCTTCTAGCACCTTGAACATAACTTTTGACACTCCAAATCAGTTGCTAATCATGTAGAGGCAGCAATAATAACTTTAGTTAAATTTCTAGTTTCCACAGCTTAATTCTTCACTATCCAGCCACGCCATTCTTAATATTTAGCCTCCGTCTTACCTCTCAATTTAAACTATGTCGCCGCATAATATAATCCGGAAATCTTCCAGCTTTGGCATACCATCTTAGCCACCAAAGCAGCATATTACTGATCAATTAGGCATCCTTAAACGTAGTTTAATACTTTGAGTCAATTGTTTAACATTTATAAATCTCATAACTGCAATTTATAATCAGTTTTGAAACTCCAACCATTTGGTCCAATAAGTATTCACCCTCATACGTACACACAACCATGCACACACTTGTCTTTCACATTTAGTACTTGCATTATCAGCTTTTAACCTTCAAAGCGTTCAAATGGTAGCATGATATGATATGAAAAACTAATTCCAGCTTTCAAAAATAATCATCCTCAAGTAAAACTTAACGTGCATCCGCTTAATAGTCATCTAAGCAGTCATGCATTGCTCATTTCAAACACTTTTCGGCAGTTATGTTTCTTTATCCTTTTCATAAGGGAATCCGATGTCTTTACCCTCTGAACAGCAAATTTTCAACTCATCAATTACAACCCTGAAGCAAATAACGCATTAACACATGCAATCTCAAATACCATCTGTTTGAGCTTCATTCTACTTCCAACTTGATTGCAAATTCTTCCTTAAAACCACCAACTTTCAGCCTCTCTTATCAATATCAAACAACCCCAATCGAAGAAGCTAAAGTTGGAAACAGAGTTAGAAGCCTCACCTCGGTCCAAATTTAAGTATGCATATAATTCTCAAGGTCTTCTTCCGTTTCTCTCTAATTCTTCTCTTTTTCATGTCTCTCTCTACTCTCATCACTCCTTTTTATTTCTCTGCTCGTGAATGAGAAGGATGGATGAGGGTTGATGGGTTATAATGGTCTAATGACTATTTTGCCCATAAGCTAATTGGTATTTACAATTTTGTCCTTTAATATACCAAAATCATCAAATAATTTGTAAAATTCGTTGTAATTTATAAGGACTTTCTTCCTTAATTAGCTTCCATAGGCATTAAATAATTTTCCTAAATTTTTCAATCTAAACGTTAACCTGTAACTAATTTTCTTAAGGAGATTTGGATATGTACTTTAGCCTTGGAAAAGGAAAGAGTGTGTTGCATATGTTAAAGTTATACAGGATATGTATGAGGGGGTATTGACTAAGGTTAAAACGTCAGGAGGTGAAACAAAAGAATTTCCTATAAGAATTGGCCTCTATCAGGGATCATCTTTGAGCCCATATTTGTTTAACTTAGTGATAGATGTTTTAACTAAGCTTATCAAAGAAGAGGTCCCTAAATGCATGCTTTTTGCTGATGATATAGTCCTCTTGGCTGAATCAAAAGAGGAGATTAACACTAAATTAGATATATGGAGGAACAATCTGAAGTCAAAGGGTTCCTGTCTATGTAGGAGTAAAACAAAATATATGCATTGCAATTTTTGCTGATGATATAGTCCTCTTGGCTGAATCAAAAGAGGAGATTAACACTAAATTAGATATATGGAGGAACAATCTGAAGTCAAAGGGTTCCTGTCTATGTAGGAGTAAAACAAAATATATGCATTGTAATTTTGTAAACATACAAGTTATAGGTGATTTGGAGGTTAAACTGGGAAATCAAACCATCCATAAAGTTACAAAGTGTAAATACTTGAGATCAATTATACGATAAGATGGTGAGATTGATGACGATGTAAACCATAGAATTCAAGTTGGGTGGTATAAGTGGAGGAAAGCTATTGGAGTTCTTTGCGACCGGAAAATACCCCATAAGGTAAAATGGAAGTTTTATCGCACTGCTATAAGACCAGCAGTAGTATATAGTAGTGAATGTTGGGCTTTGAAGGGACAATATGGATCATTTGAGGTGGTTTGGACATGTCCAAAGAAGGCCATTAAATGAGCTAGTGAGGAGGGTAGATCAAACAGTCTGGAATCCGATTAAAAGAGGAAGAGGGAGGCCGAGGCGAATACTCAGTAAAGTTGTAGAGTGAGATCTTTTAATGAATAATCTATCTAAAAATTTGGTTACTAATAGGGTACAATGGCGTTATGCAATCCATGTAGCCAACCCCACCTTGTGGAATAGGGCTTTGTTGTTGATTTTGGAGATATGGACCCCTAATTCCATAAAATAACTTTGAAATTATTTAAACCAATTTTTGGGGAATCATAGCTCTTTATAATTGTTCACCGAAAATATTATTACAGTGTTTCCTTTATCTTTTTGGGCCCTTAAATAATTTTAATAATTATTTTAACTTCATTTCCTTAAAATCTTGCCTCAAATAATCATTTTTTGGCTAAGTTAATTTTTTCTACTATTTTCAGTTTGAATAATTTGACTAGGCCTTAAAAGACCTTAAAACCTCTTCTGATTCAGAATTTTCCCTGTGATTATCTTCTTAGATCTCTCTTTACTTATTATACTAGTACTTAAAACTGAATGTTACATGGGTCATTTCACAAGAAAACTTAATCTAGAATAGTCTTTAAGGAATTCATGGTAATTAAATCATTTTGAGGCATTGTTTTGGTATTCCCATATTTCAACAGTACTTATAGTATTTATTTCCTAGTTTATATTAATTCATTAATCACTATGTTAGGTCTGGGGAGCATCTAGACTGGGTGAGACGGTCCCATAAGCCTAGGTCTAGAAGATTATGCACATTGGAAAACCCACAATCTTAACTTGAAAAGTTTAATGCTGAGTGTTTTATAGTCCCTTCTTCTACTTCTTTTTGTTGAACTTATCCTTACTTGACATGGGACTTCTCTGTTTTCTCTAATTTTTGTTCCAACAAATAACTGCAGCGTAAAACTAGAACAAGGAACAGTGACATCTCTAGTTGAAGAAAAAGGAACCATCAAAGGTGTACACTACAAAACAAAGATTGGACAGGAGCTCATTGCTAAAGCTCCTCTCACCATTGTTTGTGATGGCTGTTTCTCCAACTTGAGGCGTTCTCTGTGCAACCCTAAGGTATACATCTTTGCTAATTATTTCGTGATCAACTGGCATTTTTTATTCCAATGGAAGGTAAAGCTCTTTTAGCATTTACAACTATTGAATCCTTGATTCCGTTACTAACATGCAGGTTGAAGTGCCTTCTCATTTTGTGGGTTTAGTGCTGGAGAAGTGTGAGCTCCCATATGCAAACCATGGGCATGTGATATTGGGTGATCCTTCTCCCATCTTATTCTATCCTATCAGTAGCACTGAGATTCGGTGTTTGGTTGATGTTCCTGGCCAATCATTGCCTTCTCTTGCCTCCGGTGAAATGGCTCATTACTTGAAAACTGTAGTAGCTCCTCAGGTATGTGTGTGTGTATATATATGATTAACCCTACTCTTTGAATTGCCTTCTCTTTTTTTTTCTTTTTTATTTTATACTCCCTCTGCCTCATATTATAAGGTCTTTTTAACCGAATCACGGGTTCCCAAAAAACTGTTAAAGTTAGTTAAAAAGCAATAAATATATGGGAGACACAACTTTGTTTCCAGAAATGCCCTTATTTATGGAAGAATAAGAAAGAGGGTAATAATAAAAAGGAGGGTAATAATAAAAAGGAGGAAAGAGAATATATGGGGAATAAATGAAGTGAGAGAAAAAGGTTATGAGAGAGAATAAAATATAAAAGGAGGGAGAAAAGACATCACTGTAAATTTATTTCTTTGCTTTGATAAGATTGTCATCTCTCTCTCCTCTCATAAAAATAAAGTTGAATCAATTTTTTATATAATACATTTATTAAGGGTAGTGTTGGAAAAAATGCATTTATTATCCACATCAACTCAAATAGGACCTTATATTATGGGACAAGGTTATTCAAAAAATTGGACCTTATAATATGGGACGGAGAGAGTACTATGTAATTTCTACAAGTCAAATTCTGGGACAACATAAGTATAAAGCTTTCGCATCAACAATTTCCTTTTATTCGCAAAACTTAAACTTGAAATCCTGCTTAATGGAAATGGGTGTTGAATTAATCGTGCATTGAGCGACCCGATTTTCTGTAAACTAGTTTATTTTCCTTCTAATGTCTCAAGCATCCCCAAACACTAATCATTGAATTGCTTTCTCTTTTTAATTCACCTCCCATTCTAAATGTAAGAGCTAGTTAGGTTACTTTCGTCCTAAATTTAAAATCTCAATGCATTTGGTCTCTTAGCCCTTCAAAAAAACAAAAAAAAAAAAAAAGAAGAAAAAAAGAAAAAACAAAATAAAAAACACACACAAACTATCGATATTGATTACACATACCAAGGTTACACATTTTTTACAAATAGCTAACTTAACTAAATTCTTTAATTTTTGTAAATTATTTATCCTCCAGCTTATATTTAGGATGTAAAGGGAGTACCAACTAATTAATACCACTTCTAGTTCTTAATATACTATTTACTTAACTAATTTGGGTGGATTAAAGAAATCAATTAATTGATTACTTGTTTAAAATGTCTTGGTTTCTCTAAAATACCCTCTCAAATTATTTGCATTGAAACTATATGCAAACTCCCTTACCATGTGCATTCATTAGTGTTAATTTAGTAAGGAGATGATAAATATCGAGGATAAAGTGGATTGAGGTCTTGTATTGAAGATTAAATTAAACCTCCTTACTACCTCATTGGAGGTAGTATTAGAAATTAGGACATAGACTAGTCATGATTGATTTAAGACAATATGAGTTTGATATTATCCCAACGTCAATATCTTGTCTTCATTGACTTGGAATCTTGTTTAATAGATGTGTTCAGGAACGATTTAACTGCCTGTTCTTGGTCTCAGTCATAAACTTTGTTTTACAAATGACTTATCTCAGTTTCTTCATGTTTGTAAATTAGCTATCTATCTCATACGTTAATGACTCAAGGGAATAGCAACTAATATTTGAAATTACCTGATCTGACTAATCCGGATTGAGTTGAGACAATGTGTATAATCCCAATGGCAATAACTTGCATTCATAAGACTTTAAATCTTGCTTAATCGAGTTTTACACTGAACAATTGAACTGCCTGTTGTTGGTTTTACCTTGCAATTTTTCTATAAACATTGAATTTCTTTTGAGTTCAGGTTCCTGCAGAGTTGTATAATAAATTTATAGAAACGATAGAGAAAGGGAACATAAGAAGCATGCCAAACAAGAGCATGCCTGCGTCACCTTATTCAACACCTGGTGCTCTTTTAATGGGAGACGCTTTCAACATGCGTCATCCTCTCACTGGCGGAGGCATGACTGTGGCTCTCTCTGACATTGTCGTTCTAAGGGAACTTCTCAGACCTCTTTCTGATCTCCACGATGCTTCTGCTCTCTGCAAATACCTCCAATGTTTTTACACCCTCCGCAAGGTCATTACTTTTGAAGCTTTCATCTCATATATGCTTTAGGGTTTTAACGTAATGACTGGAACAATAAAGGAAAATACGTATGTATGTCAAATCACACTAACGCTCTGAAGCCTACAATCGCAAGACTAGTTACCCATCATTGTGCACTAAGCACACACATATATATAGGATTAAAAGAATAGAGTTTTTAAAACAATCCTCATTCACCAAAAAAGGCTATGTATAAACGTATATATTATTTTGAAGTTAGAATCTAGTCCCTCTAGTGTTTAATGCAGAAACTTGATAACTAATTTGTAATAATTAAGAAAATTAGTTGTCATTTATTTGGAACAAAATTGTGAATTAATTTCCCTAAATTTTGCTCTATAAGAATTTGTATTTGAAATATCCTTTGATGCAAACCCCTTTTGATATGTGTAATCAACATAGATAGTTGGGGGGAAATTATAAATTTGAAAGATAAAGTGCATTGAGGTCTTACTTATGGGACAGGAGGAAGGAACATGGTACTAGAGTCAACCTTATAACATTTCATATGCTAGTAATATGCTTGAGTTCATTCCTGAGAGATCAATGTAGCTTGCTTTCTTGCTTCCTGCAATGCATATACAAACATACATACACACATATACCTATATAATATTGATAGATGTATGATTGTGTTGTATTGATTTGCAGCCAGTGGCATCAACAATAAACACACTAGCAGGAGCATTGTACAAAGTGTTCAGTGCATCGCCAGACCCGGCAAGGAAAGAAATGAGACAAGCATGTTTTGATTACTTGAGCTTAGGAGGTATTTTCTCTGAGGGACCAGTGGCCTTATTGTCTGGTCTAAACCCTAGACCTTTGAGCTTGGTCCTTCACTTCTTCGCCGTTGCTATCTTTGGTGTTGGTCGCTTGCTCTTCCCTTTCCCTTACCCAAAACGCATTTGGATTGGTGCTCGATTGATTTCCGTGAGTATATATCTTCATCTTCTCTCTTTTCATTATATATACACATGTATAACCTATATATACACATGTATAACCTTTTAGGGAAAATCACACTAAGGTCCGACTTAAGCAAAATAATATCTGAAAAGTCTCATAATTGGTCAATAATGCCATTTCACTTGTCGATGGTGGCACTTTTGTTATTGACAAGTTATGAGACTTGTCAGATACTCCTTCTGATCTTAAATATAAATATAAGACCTATTTGAATAGGTGAGTATTGTCCTAAGATCTATTTCTAGTTTTCTCAACTTTTTTCTAAATCATCTCCATTGATGCTCTTCAATAATAAACAAAAAAGAAAGGAAGGGTGGGAATAAAGGTAGATAGTTATGATGTTTTGGTAATATCATGTTATTTTAACCAACTTAACTAACAACCTTAATCTAATCAAAACAGGTAATTAAGTCTAATATTTAAGACCGGAAAGAGTATTATTCTTCTGTTTGACCTTGGTGTGATCTTTCATAAACTTAATTTAGCTATCTGCAATTAAATTCTTTGTTATATGTATGTCAGGCTGCATCAGGTATCATATTCCCAATAATCAAGGCGGAAGGAGTAAGACAAACTTTCTTCCCTGCAATTTTGCCTGCCTATTATAGAACACCTCCTCTTCAAGCAAAAGATGTGTGACGTCACACATACGTAAACTTATGGTCCTATTTGTTATGGACATGATGAGATAAGACTCATCTTTTGTCATTGAAATAGAAAAGTGGTGGTGAAAATTTTCCCATATTTTGGAGATAAACCTGTCAACTTTTGAAATGGAAGAGTTATTGTTTTTTATATTAGCATTCTTGTAATAAAGATAAGATTATTTGTATCTGAACACAACTCAAAAAGTTTGATGGACTTATCATCTACAAAGGAATAAAGAATGTTTACCGGGTTATTTGGCTATGTAATTTGATTAGGCGAAAACATCCAAGATCTGTTATTTATAGTGTGTATGTAAAGTGCAATTTGTACCGTGTTTATAAACTGTTCAAATTGAAATTTGAACCATCTGTATCTATACACTTTGATCCAAAATATTGCGTATTCTAGAAGAAATTATTGATTATTCAATTATTCCTTCCATGATTTAGTTGTTTTTTTTAAAAAAAAATTAAGGATGCTAAGTAGGCTACATAATCTTAATATATTATGTATTGTTATATTACATATTACCTTGAAAGTCAAATAAATTAGTTTGGAGAAAAAATTTAGGCAAAATAATTTATAAGTAACTTATTTACCTGAGGATTTTTCAAAAAAGTTAATTAAGTCTTATGTTATGGTACGGTGAGAGTATTAGTGATCAATTTTCATTTTTGCCCCTATTTATTTGTGACATACATTGCATGTGACATGTTTAAATTGAGACAAAGTTAGTATAATTTTTTCAATTTAAGTTCTATTACATCTTATGTCTACAAAAACTAAATGGGTTGGAGTAAGGGCTAAGGACAATAATGCATATAGTGGATTCTAGGAATGATGTTGGTATAGTTGTGGACAAATAATGGACGAAGAATGTGGTCGAAATTCATAAAATTGGAGATAGAATCATATCCTTGAAAATGATAGTTGGTAAAGAGACAATCAATATTAATAGTGCTTATTAGAGCCAGTAATGCAGGTTGGAGCCCGTGGGCCAACCCGAAACCCGTATAAAAAATATGGTTATGGGCTCGGAAAAATAGGGCCCATATTAAAATGGGTCTTTTGGACCCAAACCCGTTGAGCCTGAGCCCGTGACGGGCTAACCCATTAAACCCATGGGCAAAACCAAACCCATTTTCCTTTTTTTTCAAAGAAAAAAAGTAATATAATAAATATAACATAGGTGGTTAAAAAAGTAAAATTATAATACTTTCTTTTCTTTTTATTAGTGTTATTTTATTTGTTTTAATCTCATTTCTTTTATTAGTGTTATTTTATTTGGTTTAGGGCCCTCACTTGGGTGAACGTTGAAGACAGTCCTCACTTTGCTAATTACTCCATCCGGTCCTAAATATAAGATCACTTTAACTTTTTTTGTAGAAGTTAAGGAAGCAAATTATACCACTAAATTATAACATATGTCACATGTAATTATATTATATGTTAGTTTATATGTAGAATAAATTATTTTTGAGGAAAAAAGATAAATATAGATAATTTAAAGTAATTAATTTTGCATCCTTAGTTTCTTCAAAAAAAGGCAAAGTGATCTTATAATTAGGACCGGAGGGAGTATATTGTAAAATCAGGGCTTATTCGAAAAAAGGGAAAAATTTGATAAAAAATGAGTTTAAAACGGGCTGTTTTGGGCCAAACCCGAAACCCGAACAATATGGTATGGGTTGAAAAATCAAGCCCATATTCAAAACAGGTTTTTTTGGGCCCGTCCCTAACTCGTCTGGCCCGCCCGTATTACCAGCTCTAGTGCTTATGCTCCTCAGGTCAGGGCAGAAACTCATAAAGGAACAATTTTGGGAGGATATGGAGGGATTGATTCAAAGAATACCTCTTCTGGAATATGTATTTATTGGTGGTGATTTTGATGGACACGTCGGTAAATTAGATGCAAGACAATATGCAGGGGCCCATAGTGGTTTTGGTTTTGGTGAGCTTAATAAGAAAGACAATTTATTATTGACTTCTGTATAGCTTATGACCGCAAAATTGTCAGTACTTGATTTAAAAAATGGGAGGAGCATCTGATTACATGTAAGAGCGGTACTAATAGATCACAAATTGGCTTCTTTTTGGTAAGAAATTCGGACATAAGAGTTTGTACAAACTGCAAAGTGATCCCAGGTGATAGTGTGACAACTCATCATAGAGTTCTAAATGTATGTATGAAGTTTACAAAAAAGAAGCGTCAAGAAATGTTAAAGCCACGAGTTAGGTGGTAGCATTTAAAAGGGGAGAAAAGGGAGATCTTCAAGAAGAGGCTTGTAAAGGAAAGAGTTTGGGAGGTACAAGGGAGTGCTAATATCATGTAGAAAGAACTGGCTACGACGGTTCAAAAGGCTGCTAAAGAAATTTTGGGTGATCCAAAGGGTGCTCTCAGGCGAGATAAAGAGATTTGGTGGTGGCATGAGAATGTCCAAGAGAAAATATAATTAAACTCAAGAGAGAGTGTTTCAAGGTTGTACATCTGTGTAATAATGATGAAAATTGGTAGAAGTATCGCTTAGCGAAAAAAGCATTGAGTGAAGCTCATTCTAAAGCATTTGAAGAGTTTTATAAGGAGTTAGGGACGAAGTCTGGGGAATAAAAAAATTTTCCGATTGCCAAGAATAAGGAGAGAAAATTGACAATTTAGATCAAGTGATGTGCTTAAAGGATGAAAAAGGTAAGGTCTTGGTAACTGATGATGGTATTAAGGATAGATGGAAGATATACTTTTATAAGCTATTCAATGAGAGAGATGGAGCTTTCAATTATGAGTTAGATGATATGGCAATTAGTGAAAGGGAACTCAATTTTACATTCTATCGTAGGATTAGAGTTAGAGAGATTAAGGAAGCTCTTATGAAAATGACACATGGCAAAGCTATTAGACCCAACGGCATCCTTATTGAAGTTTTGAAATGCTAGGCCGAAGCCGAAGAGGGTGTGTTATGGCTTACTAAGCTATTTAATGAGATTCTACAGCCTAAGAAAATGCCTGATGATTGGAGGAAAAGTACTTTAGTCCCTATTTAAAAGAATAAGGAAGACATTCAAAATTGCACAAACTACAAAGGAATTAAGCTTATGAGTTATACAATGAAATTGTGGGAAAAAGTGATCGAACACAGGTTAAGATGCGAGACTTGTATATTGGAGAATTAGTATGGTTTCATGCCAAGTAGGTCAACTACAGAATCAATTTATCTACTAAGGGATTTAGTTGAAATATATTGAAGCAAAGCAAAGGATCTGCATATGGTCTTTATCAATATGAAAAAAAGTTTATGATTGTGTGCCAAGAGAAATACTTTAGAAAAGAAAGGAATGCGTGTTGGGTATATCAAAGTCATTCAAGATATGTATGAGGGGTTAATGACTAGCGTTGGAACACCTGGAAAAGAAATGAATGACTTCCCAATAAAAATTGGATTGCATCAAGATTCGATTTTAAGCCCATATTTATTGAATCTAGTTTTGGACATCCTAACTGGAAATATCCAAGAAGAAATTCCTAAATACATGCTTTTTGCGGATGATATAGTCCTTTTAGGTGAATCAAGAGAAGAAATTAAATGTAAACTAGAGTTATGGATAAGGATCCTAGAGTTAAAATGTTTTCAATTGAATAGAGGCAAGACAAAATATATGCACTGTAGTATTGATAAGTGACAAATACACGGGGATATAGAAGTTAAATTGGGAGACCAGGTTATCCCACAGTTGAACAAGTTTAAATATTTGGGATCAATTATACAAAATGATTGTGAAATCGATGGTTATGTTAATAATATAATTCAAGACATGTGGTTTAAATGGAAAAAAAGCTACTGGGATGTGATTGTAAAGTACAAGATAAGGTGAAAGGAAAGTTTTATTAAACAGCCATTAGACCAGCAATGTTATATCATAGTGAGTGTTGGGCTCTAAAGTGACAACACATACATAAGATAGGGGTAGCAGAGATGAGAATGTTGAGATGGATGTGTGGTCATCAATAAAAGATAGGATCCGCAATGATCATATTCGAGTAAGAGTCGGGGTAGCATTGATTGTGGAGAAAATTGTAGAAAATCGTTTGAGGTGGTTTGGACACGTTCAAAGAAGACAATTACATGCGTCGGTAAGGAGAGTTAATCAAATAGTGTGGAGTCCCTTCCAAAAGAGGGAGAGGGAGACTGAAGAGAATCTTTAATGAAGTTATCAAACGAGATCTTTTGATCAATAGTTCGTCATGAAATATGGTTTTTTATATAGTACATGACGGCGTATGATCCATGTAGCCGACCTCACTTAATGGGGTAAGGCTTTGTTATTGTTGTAAAGATAGATTTATTTAAATCACTGACCTAATTTAAGATTTCAAAACATGGGTAAAATATTAAAATGACTTTAATACCCTCGATCACCTCCTCTTTTCCCATCATTTTCTCCTTTAATTTTCTGTCATTTTTTTGACGAAATTTTGTCATTTGATACTAGTCAAAACATAAAGATTTCTCCTATTAAGGATTTTTCATTTTAAATTATTGTAAATTGTTCTATATAAACATAATAAACGAGAAATAACTATTACATTACAGTGCTTAGGAAGTTTTAGTATCTTGTATAGAATACTCATTATTATAGTTAATACTTACTAATAAATTTATATTAATATTTCATATATATTGAAAAATATAAAGTTTTCGAGGTGATTGACAAGAAGATACAAGTTACAATGCAACGAAATTTTTTTAAGAGAGATAATACATAAGAGGACATAATAGTCATTTTACTCACATTTTGAAATCCCAAGATACACATTATTGTCTTCAAATAAAAAATTTCAGCATAATGCCGTCATATTTGTGCGGCATCCTATTTCAATGTAATCACTACTACAAAAAGCCCTTTTTATGTCACCAATTAACGTCACTTATTTAAAAATGTGACATTGAAAACAAAAAAGAAAGAAACAACATCACACTTAAAATTAAGTGTGATGTTGAAACTTTTCAATGTCACACTTAAATTAAGTGTGACATTGAAAAGCACTTTCCATGTCACACCAAATTTTGGTGTGACATGGAAAAGGTTTCAACGTCACACCAAAATTTGGTGTGACGTTGAAACCACTTTCAACGTCACACCAAAATGTGGTGTGACGTTGAAAGTTGTTTTCCACGTCACACCAAAATTTTGGTGTGACGTGGAAAACCCGTCCCTCTTTTTTTTTTCTTTTGCCGCCCCCCCTCCCACATTGAAACCACTTTCAACGTCACACCAAAATGTGGTGTGACGTTGAAAGTTGTTTTCCACGTCACACCAAAATTTTGGTGTGACGTGGAAAACCCGTCCCTCTTTTTTTTTCATTTCCCGCCCCCCCTCCCACATTGAAACCACTTTCAACGTCACACCAAAATGTGGTGTGACGTTGAAAGTTGTTTTCCACGTCACACCAAAATTTTGGTGTGACGTGGAAAACCCGTCCCCTCCTTTTTTTTTTATTTCCCGCTCCCCCACTTTAATTTTTTCATTTCGCGCCCCCCAAAATAAAAACCATCAACTCCAGCTGTCTCCCACCCCCACCCCCCCCAAAACAAAAACATCAACTCCAACTCTCCCTCATCCACACCCCCGTGTCCTCAGCTTCCCTACCCCCCCAACGCCCACAGCTCCCCCCTCCAACACCCCTAGCTCCCCCTGGTGCCCACAGCTCCCCCACCCCCTAACCCACAGCTCCCCCTTCCCTCCCCCCACAACTCCCCCCAGACGCCCCCCATCCCCCTCACCCTCCACCTGCAGGTTCATTTATTCTTTTCTTTTTTCTTTTTTTTTTCTGGTAATTAAATATGCAATTTCTATAGGGTTCTTTTTTTTTACTTGTTCAAGGTTTTTTTTCAGCTCTGTTTTCCTCCTATCGGGTTCAACAATTTCAATCGTGCCTCCGTTCGCAGCTTCACTTCATCCAGGTTCCTTCTTTTCCTTTTTTTCCTGATAATTAAATCTGCTGCCTTTTTTTCTCAATTGTAAATTGCAAAAAATGCCATAGAATATTTAATGGTTTTGTAAGTCTTGTAAATTGGTCTGCCATAGAATGTTTAATGTTCAATTGTAAATTGGTTTGCAAATGCTGTTACGTTGTAATTGCTGCAAATATTGCATACTTGCCAAAATGTTTTATAAGTCTTGTAAATTGGTTTGAATAGGTTTTTGTTCTCAAATTGCTGAATATCAACGGGGAATAGAAAAATTAAAAACGTTTTTTTTTTAAAAAAAAAAGATACCACGTCACAAATAATATCTTGTGTGACGTGGTTTCCTGGAAACCACGTCACACATAATTTATGTGTGACATGATTTCCAGGAAACCACGTCACACAAGATATCTTGTGTGACATGGTTTCCTGGAAACCACGTCACACATAAATATTATGTGTGACGTGGTTTCTCCGAGCAACTTACAACGTCACACATAATATTATGTGTGACGTTGTTTCTCTAACTTTCTATGTCACTTGTTTATGTGACGTTAAAAGTCCATTTTTCATGTCACTTGATTCAATGTCCCCTGAAAAAGTGACGTGAAAACCCCTAAAATTTGTGACGTTAAAAGTACTTTTTGTAGTAGTGAATCCGGCATACTCCCAAAGCACAACCACATCCATGCTCCAACTATTATAACACGCCAACTCATCCTATTTCAATGTAATCTGGCATACACTGATCTCATGCAATAATTACATATATTCATAATCTCATAAAGCCAAATTCCAAAGTCATATGACAAAACTAGCACTAGTAAAATGAAGAAATAAATATATAGAATTTAATTAGAAGCTAATAAATTAACGTAGAAAATTCACATAGTCGATGTTCTCATCCAGCATCGACGCCTCGTCTGTCTGTCAATCCATAAACACAAGGAAGATTTGAAAATTGTAACCACTCACACTTAGATTCGTATTTGTAACCTTATGTTTTGAGTTCCTCACATTCTTATGTAGGAAAAAGGTTTAATTACCCCGTTCAGTCATAGAACTATGTATTTCAAATTCATCAACTTCTCTTCGATCAGTATGAACACGATGATGCCATAACTCCTCCTGCCATTTGGAAAAAAGGAAAAAAACTCTACTGCCCCTCTTATATTTTTAGCTGTAACTCCTTCATCCCTATCTATATATTTATTTATTTATTTATAATCTCATGTTAACTAAATTGTGGTGTTCGAAAATATAATTAAAATCAGTTAAAAGTAATAAATATGCAGAAAATATATTTTTGTTTCTAAATATGTCTTTATTTATTTGAGAGAGAGAGAGAGAGAGAGAGAAATGATGATAGGAGAAAATAAAGGGCTTGGCTTATCTCCTTTATCTATCTGGAATGCCCCAGTCCTTTATCTTGAACTGCATTGTTTTGAGATCAAATGGTTTTATTTGTTTTCATTATTAGACTCTACACAAAATTAGATGTCTTATGTGCTGAAAAAGCTCGGTATTCAATTTTATATGATTTTTTAAAAATTTAATATTTACAATTTTGTATTTTTTTTCAACATAGAACATAAATTTTTTTAAAACATAATTTTTTTTTAAAATCATATTAAAAACCGAATCATTTTTTGACAATAAAATATTAAAATGTCATTAATTTCATGTAAAATATAACGATGAAAATAAAAGCAAAACGTTTGACCCAAAAACAAAGTAATTTCATTGTAAAGGACGGGAGCGGACCAGAAGGGTAAATGAGAGAAGCCAAGTCCGAAAATAAAGGGAATGAAAGAGAATATAAGTTTAACTCCACATTTTAATTATTGCAATGTATGAAATTAATTAGGGCAAAATGGATAAAATACATTTATTAGTTTGACAAAGTTAAATGTGAACTTATATAAAGAGACAATCATATTCAAAAAAAGTGGATTTACAGAGGGGGTATTTGTAAGTTATTAACCAGTTTCTCCTCTTGCATAAGATGACCGTGCCTATGTATTCAAACAGTAATATTTCTGTGCTTGACCTTAATATGAGAGCCAAAACTTATTGTAGATGGTAAGGAGATTAATTAAGTTAAGTATTTATAAAAAATATTTATTGATTTCCTTAAAATAACCTTATTTTTTTAATTATGTGCATTATAACTACCCCTTATTAGAAACTCATTGACTGACTATGTGCAATCAATAAAGATATATTCAGAAATAGTTATAAATTTCTTAAGGCAAAATGAATTGAATTGAAGTTTTATATTTAGAATCAAAGTAAATATTTTATTTAACTCGTACATTTAATTATGATCCCTCATAATAATAAAGTAAATTATGAATAATATAAAAGAATATCACCATGTATGTTATGTTATATATATATATATATTTTTTGAATGGGAAGAACCCCCACCTAATTGGCTCATTCTTTATATGTTATTTCACTTTACTTTGAAGAAAAAAAACCTATAAACATCTTACGTTTCAAAAATTTCTGCCCGCCCCTAGGGTGATAGGCTGAGGCGCTGGGCATGGGGTAGAACAAACAATATGGTCCAATGTATGGGCACCCATTGGTCCCATGAAGATGTACCACTCCAACCATATATTAATTTAACCAGGCTAATATTAAGATGAAATAAAAGTATAAAATCAATTGAGATAATCTTTTATGAAAAATTCAGAGTTGAAAATATCAGTGTTTAAAATTAAGCAAGCTATATTGGTAGAAAAAAAAACCTGTTATCACTATATAGTTGGTGTTAGTCTCTTAACTCTGTGTGTGTGTGTGTATTATTATTTGCTTGTTTTTCATATAGTTTATGTACCTTTAATCATACAACATTACATACATAGGTTTTATACTTTATACAATATTATATTTATAAATTCTAAAATTGATATGCATATCCCTGATAAACGTTATCATAAAAAGAGCCAACGTCTATAGAATCTTAAAAAGTAAGCATATAAGAAGCAAGACGTGTTTTATGGAGGATGTCCAGAAAAGACAAGAAAATAAAAGTAGCAAACAGCACGCGATGAGAGATAGATATTCATGTTCAACTAATTAATACAAAAAGGAGACAATAAAACTTTTGTTCCGTGAAATTTATCTCAATTACATATTTTGGTCCTTACATTTAATCATTACCAATTAATTAAGTCCCTTAAGTTTGATAACCATACACATATTATTAATTCTTACATATGGGTTTGAAGAGGATATATGGTGGGTTACAAAGAGTGTGAATGAAAGATTCTTGTGAGTAAGGTGACTACTATTTATCCTTTAATTAAAACATATATTTCTAGGACACATATATACGTGTTTATGATAATGAAACTTTAAAAAAATTAATTATATAAATTAAATGGTCCATATCTCACTGCATCAATTAGCACATAGTGATAAAAACTGGTTCATATATAAGAAGCGGAATCTATTATCACCTCACTTTTGGTAAAGTTGTATTTAAAGAGTACATATCTGGAACCAGTTTTTCTACTCATAAAAAAGATAAGTAGGGATAGTTATGCATATTTAGACTGTTTAGATTTCATTTGAACGGTTTAGATTTGATTTTATATCATGGATCTATTAAAATATTTTTAATAAAATCAAATATAGACTGTCCAGATGAGATCTAGACGGCCTAAATACACTTAACTATCCCAGTTTATCTTTTTGATAAGTAAGAAAACCCGATGAATACTAACCCAGCATTTGGCCTAATTTCGGTGAAATTGCATTTAAATTGTGTACACCTTACTACAATAATGAGCACCATAGTAATATCATAGTGATGAATATTGAAACTGGCCGGTTCGAAGATAAGAAGAGGAACCTACTAGTCTATGATGTTGTATGATTGTTTTTGTTGGCCTCGGATCACTTATCCAATGGAAGTAAATAACCAAGTCATAATTCTCTCACTGGAAATAAAAATAAACATGATATCATAGCTTGGAATACTTGTGAGAGATTATTATTAAGAACAAAGAGCAGATGAATTCCATTTGAAACAACTAATTGCATTATTCGGTGGCACGCTGAAACTTGTAGATCGATTAAAACAAGCTGGTAGAAGAATCCCCATATGACCTTGCTATTACTTGTTCTTTACTTCTCAGCAAACTATAGAATGGTCCTTCTTCAATGGAAACTAAACACACTGGTCCAAATAATATTCCATTTCTCATTATCACCCAGTTTCATCATTTCTTCAAGCATGCTTCACTTCATAAACTTCACATGCTCCCCAACTCTATAAATAGAATCCATTGAAGGTCCCATAACACACACTCAAGAAATTAACCAAATACAACAATCAGTTTCCATACCAAGATGAAGAGTGAATCACTTGCATTGTTTTTCCTTCTCTTTGTCTTGTGTTCCAAAGCTGAAGATGTTGTGCTTGACGTAGAGAAGAATCCTCTTCGTCCTGGGAAACCGTACCACATCCGCGATGCAACTAACTGTGAACGCTCGATTTCACTCGATCTAATTGGGAACCAAACGTGCCCTATCTCGGTGGTTTTGGCCATCGACGCGAAGCAGGTGAAATTCCGGACAATCAAACACCCAGAAGCAGTGAACATAACTGCAAGAGACCCATTGGAAATAGAGTTCTCTTGGGTATCTGAATGTGCAAATCCACCAAATTGGAGAGTCCAAACTCATGCTTGTGCTGTGTATCCTCTTGTGGTTGGTCCACCAGATAAACGTCACATTCCAGGTTCATTTCGTATTAAGAAAGCTAAAGGTGAGATTGATGCTTATAATCTTGTATTTAATGTCCATGAAGTTGACGAGCATGTTGTTTCAATCCAAAGCTTCAATGATAAAGAAGAGCTCTTGGTTTTGAAGCTTTGTTCTGAGGAAGGGCTCAAGGTCAAGTTCCACCCTATTGGAGCTTATTAGGAAGATTTTGTCTTCCTACTGCAAAATGAAAAGCAGTTATGAAATTTGATGCATTATTCCTTGGTGTATGAGATGATACCGCTGATACTGTTTAACGAGCTCTTAAATGTATTGCTCTAAATAAATCAGCAAACGATGATGGTGATCATGTTATATATATGAATATGTGTCGTTTACTTATTTGTTTACTTGTAATTTCTTATTTGCATTACTCCCTCACCTGCTTCCTTCTTTGGAATGCTTGAATTTTGATTGACTAGGAAACCAAATTTCCCCATGCATATGCATGCATAACAAAATGATTGATGCGACATTGAGAAATTGAAGGTCCACTCCTTGGGGTCCTCATCGTCTTGAACTCCACATAATAACACGCTAAAAACATACTTGACAACATTTAAGGCTCAAATGTGGTAAAAATAAGGGAAATATTCCAAAAAGGATTTTTATTTGATTTTCAAAGTTTTTTGTCAATTAAGGAAAAATTATCGAAAATTGTTTATTTAAAATACCAAGAGGCTTCAAATAAGGGAAAATTCCAGAAAAAGACTTTCGAATTACTAAAAGGACACTTTGATACAGTGAATTTCGGAAATGACCAATCAGTATAATTTCGTATAGTGATTGAATTGTCCTTTAACAAATTTAAAGGAAAAGTTGAAAATGCCCCTGGTTCAATTATTATTATTTTTAATAATGGGCCACCACCACTAGCAGTGGGGCCCATCCCGCCACGTGGCAGCCCCACAACATGCCACGTGGCGGGTGTCCCTTGTATAAAAGGGACACAAAATGTGAGGGGGTGGGAATCGAACCCACCCCCTCAGCTTGGTGGCTGCCACCAAGCCACCAAGTCTCATCATAATATATGTTGCAATATATAAATATATATATTCTATCTTTCATTCCTTTTTAATATTTTATCAGAAACGTTCAAGGGATTCCCAACTTAGCATTAGGGAATCCCAACTTTTGTTAAGGGATTTCTAACATGTACATTACCATTTACCAACTTCCAAAATACTTCACCAAATCTTCCTACTTGTTACCAGAATCTTTCAAGGGATTCCCAACTTCTGTTAAGGGATTCCCAACATGTATATTACCATTTACCAACTTCCAAAATACCATTTACCAACTTCTGTTAAGGGATTCTCAACATGTACATTACCATTTACCAACTTCCAAAATTGGTTTCATTCTTGAGAAATGAAAAAAAAAATTTTTGCAGCATATTTTAAGTTAGTTCATTCTTAATTAGGGCAATTTCCAAAAGTTTAAGAAAATAAAAATAGTTTGGAACGAAGTTTTGACTTGGAAAATTTTTTAAAACTATGAATTTTGGATATTATTGAATCAATATATTATGAATTGTGTGATTCATACGCCAATGCGTATAGTCAATTTTGGGTCAAAAAAATATGAATGTGGGAGACGAGACATTGATGTCTGATATTTAGAAGAAAAACAAATACTACTCTACTCTTTGTTATAATTGCATTTTAACTATTTCTACTCTTTGCTATAATTGCATTTTAACTAATTCTCATGCATTAAAAATGTCAGTTAAATATGCCTTAAATTGATTATTATGTTTTCATGTGTACCGTTATTAAAATTCACACTCACTCCCTATATTTACTAATCATTTTCACTTTCCTATCATTTTTCTCTATTTCCAATGAGAATGAAATAAGTGTAAAAGTAGAAAAAATCAATATTAACCTTTCAATGGATATATACTTGGCTCAAAATATTTCTTATATAAGTGGACTTGTAATAGGGATTTTAAAATGTTAGTACTTTTATAAAAGGAATAATTAAATTTTTATTCCTTTCAACTTTTAACTCAATCATAATTTAGTCACATAAGTATGATTCAGTATGAACTTAATCATTAAACTTTTAACTCACTAGTAACTTAGTCCCTCAACTTTCAAAAATTTATAATATTTTCTTTGACATGTACAACTTAGTTTTGGGTCATCTTGTGTGGCAAAAATAATTATTAAAACTGTTCCCAAGTCAGTTCCATGCTCACAAACGTTTCCAACTCATAGCTTTATATGATTTCTTTTATAAAATCTTAAAAGAAGGAAATACTGCAGAAGATGAACAAAAAAAATAGAAAGTTTGGATGAAGGAAAGGAGAGAAAGAAAGTTTGAAATGTTGTGGAGGTGGGTTGGAAGAAGTTTTCTTAATTCTTTTTCACTACAAAAAAACACCGGATTATCGACAGAATTTTCCGAGGTAATTCTTCCGTTAGTAATTAATTTACTGACGGAAATTTTTTTCCGTTGCTAATTTCCGTAGTTTTCCGTCGGTAAATTTTATTAAATTATATGCCATATGTCCTTCCTTGTGGTCGCCACATGTCTCTCTCACGTGCTGCCGCCATGTGTCACCTTCTCACGTCTCCAATTTATTTATAAAATAATATAATTAATAAAATTACCAACGGTGAAAAAATTCCGTCGGTAAAATTTCGGTTGGAAATTCTTTCAGAAATACCGACGAAAATTTATTCCGTCAGAAATTCTGTGGGTAATTTAATGTTTTTTTGTAGTGTTTCTCACACAAGATGACCCAAAAGTGAGTTGTATATGACAAAGATCATAATATAAAAATTTCAAAGTTGAAGGACTAACTCATAAGTGGAGTAAAGCTTAGAGACTGAATCGCACCGAGTCATAATTGAGAAACTAAGTTATAAGTGAGTTAGTTGAAAAACTAAAAAATTAACTTTTTTCCAAAAAGGACAAGCTTCCCTCACCGCCAGTTGTTCCCCATCAAGTGAATTGTATTAAGTTGAAACAACAAAAATGTTTAGTAAAAATGATAATCAGGTTTCTCATAAGGGAATTAATCACAATCAAGTCCCGTCAGTTATCAATCCAACTCCTTGAGTTGTCAACGGGGCTCTTTGAATTGTCACGAGACCTGATTGTGATTAATTCCCTTATGAGGAACCTGGTTGTGATCTTATCAAATTTTTATGCCGAATGAAAATTTTAAAAACGATTTTTTAAAAACTAGAAAATGATAAAGGAGATTGAATCTTTAACCTCAAAGATTAAATGAGGCCTATGATTACTACTCCCTTTACACTTTATAAAACTTGATTGGTTTTCTCTCAAATAGTATTTCAATTAATATATGTATTCATCTAAGGTTCAAAAACATTTGACAAAAATTTCTAGAGTCAAAATCAAGTTTCTCCTTTTGTTTAAATGTATAATCCGTTGCTACAACTAATGAAAATCAACTTCAAAGTAAAACCATATTTTGGCAATGCAATGTTGATAACAATTTCTCTTTGTTACCAAGTAAACCGTCCATTTATCAAATAAATCTCAAGTTAAGCATAATTTTAATTGTGTTCTACATCTGGATTAGATCTCAACAATCAAACCCAAATGAGCAAATCAATCAAAATGGTAGCCAAATACATAGAAGCATTAAAAAAAATGATAAAATTAACACATATATTATTAATTGACTTCTAAAAGAGAATGATAATGTAGTCTTAATTCTTACAAATGTTCAAATTAATCCTAGAACAAAATCACCATCGCTCACCAACTTTTAACCTTTAGAAATTTAGCATATTTCATACGCTTTTCACATGATTAATGCTCTTGTTTACTTGATGATGTAATTATTTGACAAAATAACATTTGAGATGAATGCACCCTTTGGAGCAATTAGAGTACTACAATTTACTATATATTTAATATTGTTGCTAGTAGATAAGAGGTGCATATAGCACACAAATTATAAGAATAATTACTGTCATTATTTGTTCCTATTTATGAATTGATATGTTTGGTAATGTATGAAGTAAACTGTTACTGAGATTCCTCGAATCTTACTCTTTTGGTACATGTTTTTATAGAAGAGCAGGGCAACATGGATTGCTTTTTGTGATAAGGTAGTTATATGAAGATCAAGGATACCTACAATATTTTGTACAAAGATGTAGATAGATATTTTTGGAGTACTTTACCTGTATATATTATAAATTTAAAATAGGTAATCCAAGCATGAAGCTTGTATAGTTATTATAAAAACTTGCGCGCGCACACACACACATCCTTGAAAAGGAGCAAAACAACATACATAGGTAAGGGGGTTAGTGACCAAGATAACCCCATATTTTGTGATTATTAAGTGTTTATCATATACTCTAATTAAGAGAGATCTTTTCATATTAGTCTTGCGACTATAGTGACTTAGAATAAAGGGCCTTTCGGATGAAAAAATTGAAAGGAATGGAAATGATTGGAAGGGAAGGGAATGGAATAATGGAAGATTTTTTTCTACAGAGATGTTTGGTGTGTATAGGAATGGAAAATGGGTTGATAGAAAAATTTGTGTTTTGTGTTTGGTAAAATTAAAATGGTGGGAAGATAGGTAGAAAAATATATTAAATGACAATTTTGCCCTTTGTATAAATTTGGATATTTTTAAAAGATAGGGTTATTTTTCTTTTGCTTCTTCGATGACTGAAAAAATGAATCTCAACGAGGAAAAATATGGCCACACCTACAAAGTTTTCCCCCATCCATATACATATTTATGTATGTGTATAACATACCATCATATGATTTATACAGCAAAAAAAAAAAAAAAAAAAAAAAAAGCCCAACATCATACCATTATAACTATGATGCTACCATCACATACATAAGGTCAAAGTTAAATGATTTTGCATATGTAATTAGATGTAGTTCAGGTGAAGTGATCCTTCAAATGAAACAATTTGTAACCATGACTTGACCATAACCTGAATATAGTCATACCAGATACAAATACCCATTACATAGCCACTAAACGTGATAATCAAAACAGAATGGGTATGAAGAAATTGAAAAACAAATTCAGATTTTGCAAATACTTAAACCCACCTTTGGTTTCCTATCAGTCGATCGAAGCTCTTTTTCTTTCTTCCTCGCTTTAGCTTCACAGTTTTCTTCCTCATTTTACATTTATAGTATGTACTTAGAAATTTTACACCGTGGCGTGGGTTTTATTGGGATTGGGGGGATGATTTATTACCATTTTCCCACCATTGATTGAATTTTGGTTCCCACCACAATCTGAGTACCGAAATTCTATTATATGACCAAATTATGGTTCCCGCTAGAAATTGAATTCCCACCAAAGTTGCCCGTCAAACGCCCACTGCCATGGGAAAATATGGATTTTTCCATTTCAAGGCCCAATTTTTCCTGATCCAAACAGCCCATAAGGGAATCTAAGGAAGTTTTGTCTTACATATTCTAAGGGGACCAGAGTGATAGAGTGTTAAGATTCTTTCACTTGTATTGTGGCAGTAAGAACCCATTTGAAGTCTTTTGGATTTAATTAGTAGAACCTAGATGAGGCTGGAGAGTTGGATGGAGGTTAGAAGATTTGGGTTGAACTAGTATAAATTACTAGTTATTGAAACCCGATGAAATACGTCCAGCTCTAACTCTTACTCTGTTTTTCACTTTGTTTTACAACTCTGCTTAACACTTTGTTTAATAATATTTTAAGCTGTCAAAAATTTCATCCAATACCCAATACACGTCTTATGGATTAGTCCTATTTAATAGTATTTTACTTTATATTAACCCTATTTTTGGAATATCTTCTTCTCACCGGCTTCTTTTTGAAATGTCTAGTAAGTACTTTAAGTGATCAACAATCTCACATTTGACTTCATTAATTTCATCACTTTATTGTACTTCATAACCTGCACAGTCAAAAATAAATCTTTTGCATTATTGAAAAAGGTTATGAGTTCAAAATTAACCTGCTATCAGCAGAACTAATTTTTTTATATGGTTCACCAATAATCATTTGAATAAAAAATCAGCAGAACTTGATGGAATCTGTAACACCTAAATTTTTATAGGATTTTAATTAAATTATAACAACTCTTTCAATGCCAAAAGCCCAAAACTACGAAAAATTTAAAACTTTTTCTTTCCAAACATCAATTCAACTTGATTTCTATTAGAATGGGCTTTTATAACAAATTAGAACAATTTTTAACTTTTTATAGGATAGAGTGGTTATTAAAACAATTAAAATAACTAGAACCTATCTAACGTACTCCTTTTTTATAGCGCTTGGGGAGTGAAAACCCCTTGTACTAAATATTTATAATCTCAAAAGGTTTAGTTAGAGAGAGAAAGTCAGAGAGAGAAGCTCTAGTGTGTGTGTGTGTGATTTTCCATGAACTCTATTGATCTGAAACCTTGTACACAACCTCCGGATCATCCAATGGAGGATCCAAGGGGAGTGAACAAGGACCTAGGATCCTTTCCAGGCTTTAGTGAGGTACATATGAGTGGGAAACTACAACCGAACAAGACAAAAAATAACTGTCCGTAAATCAAGAAAGACTGAGGGACACAAAGAAAATGCAGAAAAGGGATGGAAAGTTTATAGGTGAGATGTCCTTGAAACCAAGAGAGGAGGACTGGATGGAAGAGGGAAATGAGCAAATAACAACTCCCAAATCTCCATTGTCTTACAAGGAAGCTGTGAAACCAATGGGACACAGAAGAACAGAAGGCAGAAAGCTAGAGGAGGAACCGGAGAGCTGGAATGGAAGTCTGATGATGAAAGAGGATGAAGACCTCCTAAAGGGAGTAACAGTTGTTGATACAAAAAAAGGACCGAACATTGAATTCTTAGAGGAATAGAAGATACGGTTAGAGAGACATTGGAATAAATCGCTAATTATAAAGCTTCTAGGTGGAAACATTTGATTCATGCAAATGAAGACGAAGGTGCAACTACTATGGAGCAAGTCTGGGAATGTAGATCTCTCAGTCATTGGAAACAGATACTGGATTGTTTCATTTCAGAGTAAGGAGAACTATTTGTTTGCGCTTGAGGGAGGACCGTGGTTAGTTCATCAATACTACCTTACGGTTCAAACTTGGAAGAAAAATTTCAACCCATGGAATGAACAAACAAGGAGGGTAGCCTTTTGGGTGAGACTTCCAGGTTTGCCAGGTGATTACTATGACAAAAAGTTCTTCTATCATCTGGGCAACAAGATATGGAAAGCTATAAAAGTTGATAAGATGACCTTAACTAGAGCAAAATCAATGTACACGAGGATGTGTGTGGAGATCGATCTAAACAATCCGGAAAAGCAATATGGAGAATGGATGTTGGTTCAAGAACCATGAAGAGGCAGACGTCCCATCACTAAAGAGAACAAGAAGGAAGGAGAGCAGAGAAAGGTAAACAGTGAAGGTACAAAAATAAGGGAAAGTTCGAGATATGCAATCCTAGAGTCAGAAGGGAGAGAGTCTGAATAGAGAGAAAGAAGTGAGAAGGAAAAAGACTACCTCTGCAAAATATTTCCAATGTATCAGATATTCAGAGATATAAGGGGAAAGAAAGTAGAATTTCAAAGAGGAAAAGCGGATAGGGTACAAAAAAGGTGGCCTCGAAAGTGACGAAGGAGGCATCAATTATGAAGAGAGAGGATGAAAAATCAGAAGAAAAGCAAGACAAAGGAGATAAAGTAAAAGGGCTAGCAAGCGAAAGGAAATCAATTGGGCTGGAAGGACGAAAAGAAAAGCCCACAGAAGGAGAATTAAACTCATCCCAACCCTTGGGCATCAGGGAAGCTAATAATGAATATGGGCCACTGGAAATGCAAGGAGGAGAGCCTAATCTGGGTTATTGGTATCACAAGTGGAACAAACCCAAGACCTAAAAGAGAAAACTGAAGAGGAAATAATGGGAGCAGAGGAAAGAATCGGTGAAGAACATCTGGGCCCTTTTAAAGAAGAACAAAGAAATAGGGTAATAAAAGAGAACCAGACAGAGAAGGGAGAGCCAGAGGTAAACGGGGACAGTGGTAATCTGATCATGGTAGAGGAAAATATTGTTGAAAACTTCCTCGAAAACCTCCCTGATCCAATGGAAGGGCAATGTAACGAGGAATGTACAGAGCCGCCAGACCCTCACATAGAGAAATGGATAGGTTTGTCTGATGCCGAGAAACTACGAGAATATTGTGAGGAAGGAATCTTTGATGAAAGACTCGAGAGGATAAGGAGTATGGTGGTGGACCGAGCACTGAACAGGAAAACCCAACGATCCAGGTGTGAATCCATTTCTAATATTTCAGTTTTATGATATTAGTCTAGAATGCAAGAGCGGTAGCCGAAAAAGAATTTTGTAATGTCGTTAAAGATTTCAAAAGAAGATTAGCTCCTTCAATAGTAGTGCTAGTTGAAACAAGATGTAGTGGAAACACAACCCAAAAGCCATAAAAAGGATGGGATTTGAACATCATGTAATGGTGGAAGCCGTTGGTATGTTTGGTGGTATATGGATTATGTGGCAAGATGAGGAGATTAAGGTAAGCATCCTGGAAGCTCATAGGCAATTTCTTCTTTGTGAAGTTGAAGGAGTCACTAAAGATTAGTGGCTATTCACAGCAATTAATGCAAGTCCTAGAGATCATGAACGATATAATCTCTGGACGACTACTCAAAATATCTCAACAGGGGTGTGACTCACATGGCTTTTGGCTGGTGATTTCAACGACATAAAAGAGGCATTAGAACAAAGAGGGGGGTGCAAGGTAAATGAGACAAAATGCAATCGTTTCCTGGACAGGATCAATTCATGTAATCTAATTGATCTCGGAGCGGAAGGCTACCAATTTACGTGGAAAGGTCTAGTTGTCAGAATAGCATGCATATTGCATAAAAGATTGGATAAAGCACTATGTAACACGGCATGGAGGAATATGTTTGGTGAGGCATATGTGCAAGTGGGGCCAAGAACTCATTCGGATCACCACCCTCTTTTCATTAACCTGGAGGGTGAAAAAAGTAAAACAAAAAAGACTTGTAGAGGAATGTAAAGCTCTGGGAGTGGATGGGTACCCGACAATTTTTTTCTTGCAGAACTGGGATATAGTGGGCGAAGACGTGTGTGAAGTAGTGAACCAAATGTGGAGGAATGTAGAGAAAATTAGAGAAGTCAACCAAACTCTCATAAAGCTAATTCCCAAAGTTGACTCTCCAGAGAGAGTTAATCAATTAAGGCCAATATCCTTGGGTGTAATGTTATCCACAAATGCCTTTCGAAAATAATTGTGAAGAGAATGAAGAAGATTATGCCAGAAGTTGTGTCCCCATACCAGGTAAGCTTTGTCCCTGGGAGAAATATACATGATAATACATAATCACCAGTGAGTTGATACACTCCTTGAGGGAAAAAAGTGGTAAAAGAGGCTGTATGGCAATCAAAATAGACCTTGAGAAAGCCTATGATAGAATCAGTTGGGAGTTTTTGGCAAAAGTACTAAAGGAGATAAATTACCCGGTAGAAATAAGAAAAAGAATTACGGAGTGTGTATCATCTACATCAGAGAGAATTCTTTGGCATGGAGAAAAGCTTAATGAGTTCCAACCCTCTAGGGGGTTATGACAAGGAGACCCACTCTCCCCGTATCTATTTGTGCTTGGCATGTAAAAACTCACACACATGATCCTAGATAGAGTGAGAGAGAAACAGTGGAGAGGAATGAGAGCCGGGAGGAAAGGACCATCCATAACTCACAGATGTTTGCAGATGATCTTATTCTTTTTGCAGAGGCCGAAATTGATCAAAATGAGGCTATTATGTTATGTTTGCAGGAATTTCGAGAAATCTCAGTCACAAAGTAAGCGAGGAAAAAACACAGATTCTCTTTTCACCAAACGTGACAGGCTAGCAAAAGCGGGAAATTTGCAGAATCAATAAATTCAAGCAGGTAGAAGAATTGGGCACATATCTTGGAGCAGACATAACCTTCTCAGGACAAGAAGAGAGAAGTAGGGACGAGTGGTGAAAAAGATCCAACAGAGCCAAAGTGGGTGGATTGTTGAAAGTTTATCCTCAGCTGGAAGAATGACCTTGGTGAAATCAATAACAAGCACAATGGCCCTCTACCACATGCAACATGACAACATACCACAAGGAGTAATAAAAAGCATAGAAAAAGAGCAAAGAAAATTTATCTGGGGGAAAAGATGGAAAAAGAAAGTGGCATGCAGTGGGATGGAAAACGCTCTGCAAAAAGAAAGCTGAAGGAGGAATTGGAATAAAAAATTTAACAAGTATGAACGAGGCGTTTTTAATGAAATTGCTATGGAGAATGAGGAAGGAGCTAAGGGATTTGTGGGTTAAAGTACTGCTAGGAAAATATAAAAGAGAAAGCGAAGAGGAAAACCAATAGCTAAATAGGGAGATTCTCATCTTTGGAGACACTTGGTTAAAGTGTGGAATCAGTTCCAGAAAAATCTGTGCATGGATATAAGGGACGGGAGAATACTAATGTCTGGTATGACAATTGGCTAGGAGATGATACTACACTGATCACTTACATACAAAATGGGCAAAGTATTAACAAAGCGCTTAGAGTCTGTGAGCTAATTAATGAACAAAGGGTCTGGGATCTGCGACCTTTAGCACAAGCACTCCCATCTAAAACACTATAAGCTATCGAAGGAACTCCAAGGCCATCAAAGGAGAGAGGAATGGATCTTCCAATTTGGAAAGCAAATGGAAATAGGCAATTTTCAACCTCTAGCGCATATAAAGTGGCACAAGGTGAGGGGGAGGAGAGTACTAACCATAGATGGAAATCAATCTGGTAACTAGGTATAGCACAGAGAATTAAAGTATTCATGTGGCAAGCAAATCACATGGCCTGGCAACAAAATCAATCACAGCGAAATGGGGGGATAGAGATATGAAGTGCAATATTTGCCAAGTCTAGGAAGAAGATCAACTGCATGCACTACGAGACTATCCCCAAGCGAAAAGCACATGGCTAGAACTGGTACAAAGGAACAAACAGGCAAGGTTCTTCAACCTCAACTGGAACGATTAAATATCATTCAATCTACAACGTTCACAGGACATAGCAGAGGATGGTAATTGGCCAGAAATATTCTCAACTAGATGCTGGTTTAATTGGCATTGGAGAAATTAGAAACTCCATGATGTTAACTTTTGAGCCCCCACAAAGCAAGGGCCTATTATACTCCAATTTGTTGGAAATTACTCTCAAAAGGGGGAAGAAATAGGAAAGGACATGATGAATAAAGAAATCAGATGGATATCCTGGGAACTACCTGAAAAAGGTTGGTGTAAACTGAATGTAGATGGAAAGGTGTCCAACGATGGAGTAGCAGATTGTGGAGGGGTAGTAAAAGGAGACTGCGGGGAATGGCTTAGAGGATTTTCGATGAAACTCAATAGATGCACTAGCCATGTAGCTGAAAGTTGGGGTGTTCTTGAAGGATTGAAAATGTGTTGCAAGCTGGGTCTTCGAAAGATTGAGGTGGAATGTGATGCTGAAACGCTAGTAAAGGAGCTTAAGAACACTAAGTTAGTCACAAACTACTTGGGAATCACAGGCCAAATCAGGAAAATGTTGTTACAAGAATGGCATAGCAAAATTAAACATGTATATCGGGAGGGAAATAGATGTACAGACAAACTTGTAGCACTGTTTGACACAATTCCAGGGAACAGGTGTTTTTGGCAGGAATCGCCAGCTGTTGTATTAGATATCCTTAGGGAAGACCTATCCGGGCATAAACAACCCCATCTTGTAGTAGTGTAATCCTTGGGCTTAGCCTATTTTTCACCAAAAAAAATATCTTTATAATCTCTAAATTATGTATTAATTATCTACCTTCACCTTTCCTGCTATAATAACAAAATAGTGGGGTTATCTTAGTCAACAACCCCTGTATATACCGTTGTACTATTCCTTAGAGATATATATGCATACACACACAGTTGTATATATATATATATTAATTACACATGCTTCTAGCTTGTTTACTTACTTAAATTTTTATCATATACTTAAATTTTTATCATATACAGGTAAGCTATATCCAAAATAATTATCTACTAAAGTACAAAAATATGGCAAGCATTCCTACTTCTTCCCATACTACCTTATCCCAAAAATATAAAGTCCCAACTCCTTCTTGCTTCTCTAAAGCAGTTTACTTTATACATTACCATACATAATAATTCATAACCTGCACAAACAATGATAGCCTTTATCTTTGTAAACTGTGTTCCATGCACCTACCAACCATTAATAACAACCTTGTTGCTAAATAATGGAGGTCTGTCAATTACTAATAACATCATCCAATTTAAATAGTGAAGGCCTACCAACCACTAATAACAATATCTTTGTTAAGTAGTGGAGGCCTACCAACCACTAATAACAGCATTAACAATATGTTTGTTAAATAGTGGTAGCCTACTAACCACTAATAAATAGTTGAGGCTTTACCTGCAAGATTTCTCAACTATAACCATCGGGTTATAAAAGCTGAACTGGTAAAGGGGTAGCTAACCATCTAAGCCCTGGAGTACAACATCATTTATAGAGCTCATCAATAGAACTCATAAATAGAACTCTAAGGATTAAAGACTTACCATATTTATGTTACAGATATTATGAAATTTATGCATGTAATAGTACTCTTTATGAAAATATTTATGAAATGAACAGCTACCTGGTTACCCGAACTTAGTCCTGTACCGGCTCCTTTTCTCTTTGCTACCATGATGAACTTATACCACTATCAAAACCTATTTATACATCATATAAATAATCAAGTAATTTAATAATTATGCTTCTATATTTATACTTTGCGTCTCTCTTGGACCCTAATGTGCTTTATGCTACCACATTGTGAAAAATTATAATTATAATTTACTATAATTATCTTGACTAAGTTATTGAATCTGAAATATTCATCACATAAACTTAAGGGTAAAAAACTGCAGCTCAGGAACCATTGGCTTATGAGTCTTTAATTACACCTTAATCACATATAACCTTTACATACCCGGCCCATTCCCTTTATATTCCAATCATGGTTCCCAGAATTATCATGAACTTCTTAGATAGAAAGGTTACAATTAAACATCTACTAGAATTAGGTAATCAAATTCCCAAGCCGCTCTTTAATAATTAGGAGGAAAACGTGTATACATAATACATGTATGACCTCCAAATGATAACTTCAACCCTTTTTAACTTTCTGTCAATAGTAAAGGTATACATAAACTCTCATCCTACAATAAATTATAAAATTATACCACTTTCTTGCTTTCTTGTCATTGATTATCATTACATTAATAATCAAGAATCATTTGTGAAATGTCTTGACAGCAATTCAGAAAAAGTCTAGCTGTTATTCATTAATCCTCTTTGTTTGAATTCTATTTTAGCCCCTTCATGAATCTTCTTTAAAAGTTTTAAAAGCTTACACATATATACAATCTTCAAAGTTGCAAATCTTAGAAAGAATCATACGTACTCTTCATATGAACATCATTATTTAGCTTTCAAGGAAATATTTTAATTTATATTCCTAAACCCAATTAGAGCCTAAAGCTATGAACTATACCCTAAACATAGTTGCTAGGTGCTTTGAGTTAAAATAACAAACGTAAATCAAACATCAATTATCTTTAGAGCAACCCAACCTATTTCAGCTTTCCTCAATCAGATTTATCCTCCATTTATGGCTACGTAAACTCCAATCCTTGAACAAGTTACAAAAGGATCAGACTCCATTATTCAATAAAATTGGGAATTTCAATCAGTTAAAAATCCTATTTGACATTTGAAAACCAAGGGCAGTAAACTTTAACTCAAGTCTCCACTTTATACTCAGATCATAAACTAAGTTTATTACACAGATCAAATGTACACCTTAATGAAATAAAGGCTTAGATCCAATTACCCAATTATCAGCCCATTCACCATATTCATTTACTTACTCTAAAAAAAAAAAAAAACTGACATATTCATTTACTTATAATAGTCACAGTTCTTTGGCATTTTTATTTAACCCAAATATCCTCAAAGCAACAAGCTCAGAATAATTCTTCATATTCTAAATTATGTTTACGCTTCATAACACTATCCTTTCAAAATTTCGTCACTTGCTTAACAACTTTAAACTAAAAAAAATAAAATTCTGATTCACCTGTATCATATATCCTCAAGAGTTAAAGAAAACAAAACATTAAGATTTGTGTTTGAAATCCTCAGGTATCACTTCTAATCGGACATGAAAGCACAGAAAATGACACTAATATACTAACACATACTCTTAATCACTGATTCCTTTCGATTTGGATAAAAAATCAAAGCTTTCTTGATCGTGAACAAAAACATCTGAGCCAAGAAATTCGAAATCCCACCAGAAACATTGTGCAAGCCCAAATTTCTTTAGGAAACCTTGTTTTATAAGCTTTCTTTGATTTACTCGGCTTAAAACCCACTAAAAAAAACCCAGACCCATTTGGACCCTCTCCTCAAAAAGGTGCTAACCAAAGAAATAGAGGGTGGAAATGGATAGAAGAGACTCACCGGAGTCCGAATATGGTTTTGCTTGTGAGATTGGAGCTTCTCGTAGCCGACGATGGAGTTTACAAACTCCGGCCGACTTCCATTCCTCCCTCGCTCTCTCTGCTTTTCTGTCGCGGTTCTGATTTGGAGAAGAAGTTGAAAGGGAGTGAACTAGGGAAGGACGGAGGGTATAAGGGGGATGAGGTGTCAATTGACCCTTTTGCCCTTCAGAATTTCTTTTCAATTTGGTCCCTCTTCTTCAATTTTTATTTATTTGAGTTTATTCCCTATTCTAAAAATAAGTTCTTATGTCAAATTAATATAAATTTCTATAAGCCTCAAAGTAATTTCCCTAAAATTATCAAATTAATACTCAACTTCTAACCATTTTTCTTCAATTTATGAAGTAAATAAACCCTAAAATCCTAAAAAATACTTCAAACTTCATAAACTTATTTACAAGGCTTTTTAATTCCCAAATAATACCTCAAGACTTTAGATTACTCTTTATTTCTTCTTTTTTTAAAATTTTAGGCTGTTACAGAATCAGCCCTTGTTCTCAAATTAAATATCATAGTTTTCGTGTTTGCGATGATTCGGTTGAGAAAATTAAGCACTTTACCATATTAGGATTGATAAGCTAAGTAGTACTACATCAGTCATAAATATAAGAGCAAGTGGGGGTTGACTTTTGGTTTTGAATATAAGGTATTTTTTCCCATTTTATTTCTTATATTTATAATTTTTAAAACTAATTTTGTGTAACTTATAAACTAATAAATAATATAATAATGCACATAAATTTTGAAGAAATGTCATACAACACACGCTATACTAAAGTAACTTATTTTACTTACTTAATCTTCTCAAATTAGTCAATTGGGTATGACATTAACCAAGCAAAGGTAGTAATAGATAAATAGAGATAAGGAAACAGAATATCATACACAACTAAATTATCTTTCTTCAGCTCCCATGAGAAACTTAGAGAAACTTTCTGATGCGATAAAGTCAAATTATAGATCTTACAGATTTTAACTCAACCTCCCTTATGGAACCGGTTTCGATGCTCGTCAGAAAGATGATTAGGGGACGCTTCTCCACTATGGACCATTTAGATTTAATATTTTTGATTTTATGATTTTAAAATAATAAATATTTTAATGGGTACAAAATTTAAAACAAAACTAATAACTTAACTATCATTTAATAAAACAACATATTTTTAATTTAAAAATAATAAATTTAAAAATATTAAATCTGGACAGTTTAGATTGAATCTAAATAGTCCAGGGTAGATGAGCTTCCTCTACTAATCTTTCTCATGAACACCGAAGCTAGCTCCGCTCTGCTACAACTCACGTTATTACAAAAACGATATTCTTAATTTCACAAATACGTACGTCGTATCCTAAGCTTGAACCTTCTCCATGATTTTGGTAATAATCGAATTGGACCACATGCATGCAAGTGTGTGATTGATTGGTCCCCACGATGTCCATGAAATCGAACAGGTATCCGCTATTCCAAGAGGTTACCAATACGACAACCATAAACATGTTTATGAGACAATCGAATATTGTTCATTAGCCCACAAAAGACATATGCAATTTGCTGAAATGGTTATTGTTCATTAGCAAATTGCATATGTCTTTTGTGGGCTAATGAACAATATTCGATGGTCTTATAAATATGTTTATAGTTGTCGTATTGGTCACCTCTTGGAATAGCGGACACCTGTTCGATTTCATGGACATCGTGGGGATCAATCAATCACGACAAACTCTTCTAATTCCCACGTGCTAATCACTTCTAGTTTTTTTATATTAGTCGTACAAATATCCTTGTTCCCCTTTTTTTTGGGGGCCAAATTAAGATTTCAGAATTGGCACTACATATTACCGTTGATTAATTTCCAAGTCACTAAGTGGGTTTGTAAAGCATATAGATATGAAAAAGTTATATACCCCCTTTATGAAAAAAAATGTGATATACCCCTTGCTTGAAAAAGAGGAAGCAACATGCAGGTACTAGGAGTAAGCTTTAAAAAGACATGAACGCAACTCCCACACAAGAATAATTCAGCCCAAAAGAAAATTCTTTGATATTTAACATTAAAATTACTCTTCTAATTTTAGACTGATTCCTCATCCAACACTACAAAAAATTCGACTTTCAGTGGCGACAAAAGTCGCCGCCAAAAGCCTAAAAGTCGCCGCCTATCGACACTGAAGGGTATAAGCTATGACCTTCAGCGGCGACAAGTATTCACGGCGACACCAAGGAATTAGCGGGGACTTTTGTCGCCACTAAAACTCTTATTTTAAAAAAAAATTAATTAATATTGGTTTCTCATTAAATGTATATCCTATAAATAATAAATAAACCACTTAAAAAATAAATATTGGCAACAACAATACATTATACTAATAATAAAATCAATTATATTGTACTCCAAAAAATAGTTTTATACATAATATTCAAAGTGGAGATCAACATATATGGACACCAAGTCAGATGAAAAGACTAAGGGACACTAGAAAAAGGAGCAGATGTATCGGGATTTGCTTGCATGTTTTTAATCAAAGCAGTGAATTGAGCTTGCATTTTTTGCTCCATTCTTTTTTTCCATTGCGTACGCTCTTCTTCAAGCTTTGCTCGCTCTGCTTCCATCTTTACACGTTCCACAGCAAGGTTTGCCTCATACTTTTCCCGCTCTGTTCATGGTAAGTGATTCACTGAAAGAAGCTGCAAAAGTTCAATCAATGTCTATAATAGGCGTGCAGATCATACTCAAGAAATAGTAATGAGAAATATAGCTATAAGATGAAGAGAATCAAGATACCCATAATTATTGTTAAAAATTTCAGACTTGATCTCTAATAAATGCACATGATCTACCTTAACATCTCAAACTTAAATCCTCATAACATGAAACCATGAACATATATAGCATAGGTTTTTCACACAATAATCCTTTAAAAAAAACCAGCAAACTGGAGACTGATCATAACGATGAGAAGTCCTAAGCCTTCACACCTACTTTTTCATATTCAACGAACTTTCCCTATTAATGATAATTTTTCCATAACGATGAGATACATCCAACGATATTGAATTGGCCTACCAAGTTTTGCTTCTCTTGCTAAATGTATTGGCAAGTGAACCGTGACATTGAAAAATATTAAGCAATAACTTTGAAACCTTTTTTTTTTTTTGAAATGGGACCACATTCATGAGAAAAATTGTGAAAATGAGAAACTATACCTTAGCTTTGATGGCAGGTCTCTTTAGCAATAATATATTATCTTTAGGAGGAGGTGTCCTGAAGGCGTGAAGATCTTGTTGCAATGATTAAAGGGCCTGCAAATATTAGAAAATTTCAGTGCATGATACCAAAATGAAATCACAAATGATCCCTGACTTGCAAAATTGTGACATGTGCATGTTTTAAAGATTCAATCATTGCTCTAACCTCCAAAACAGCAAAAGAAAAACAAATCTCACTTGTTGATTTTCTACCAGTACCTATCAATGTTTTTAATTATTTACTCAAGAGAAAGACCATGAATGCAACTTTAAAGTTTCAGCAGGCTTTTCACTTAGCTCATGATCAAGCTGTTCAATCTTGGCTTGTATGATTTACTACCAATTCAGAATCAATTTCTTAGTGTGTGCACTTACATCAACAGATATAGTCTTCACACTTGCACTACTACAGAAATATCTTATAGCAGCGCTTTTTTTTATCTCTCTGTTTTTTCTTTTAAAAATTGTCTTGCTTCTTTGACTGGTCTTGTATTACTTCAAGTCTAAAAGCCTAGATCACAGTATACCTAAAGTTAAATGAAGGGATCACATAATTGGTAACTCAATGATACGATAAAATCTGATTCTCAAATCGGTATTCGGTACATAGAACTAGAGATGGTTTAATAATTTTTCATAAGCGTATAAGAATAAATTACTCCCAAGAAGTCCATAAAGAAAGCCAAAGACTTGTATAAGCCTTAAATTACTTGACGAAACTCTCAATTTTGAGTTAGTGTTGATGTGTGTTATGTTGTCAGCGACTGCAATATAACCGATTTTTTTTTTTTGTTTTTTGTTTGATTGCCTTTGAAAATAGCTACAGCCAGGGTATAGTGTGTTGCAACTCCTTTTGCCTCTGATTTATATTTGGTCGCAGTATGCTGCAACTCATTCCGTCGCTGGAATGATATGTTAAATTCATGGTTTGGACCCATTTTGTTCATCCTTGAATTTTATAATGTACTCCTCAATCATCCTTATGGAGAAGGATGAAGATAACTCTTGAGAATTCAATCATGTTTTCTTCATTGAGTATCAAACATCCATTCATTTTTTCTTTTCATTTTGGCCAAGAGTTCCTTATCTTCTCTCTTGTTGAGTCCAGTTGTGGGAAAATGACATTATATTTTCGGCTTTTCATCTAATTCTTCTATCTTTTTTAATTTTTCTTCTTTTAATAATTGACCTTATCCTCCAAAAATTATCAATTATCTTTATCATTCCTAAATAATATATATATATAAGGCTAATTTCTCATTTGAATTATTTTAGACAATTTTGAATGTTATAGATTTATTACACTTTATATTAACTCTTTTCTTGGAAATATTTTCCTTTAAGTAGCCCCTAGTTTGAATATATATCCAGTAATTACTTATGGAATTAATATAATAATCTCACATTTGACTTCATTAATTTCATCACTTCATTGTTCTTGATGATCTGCTGTTAACTTGCAGAAATTTAGCATATATTTGGCATATTTTCTGTGTTTGTTGACGTTTCTAATTGACAACGTCTAATTAATTAAACAATTAACATATAAAATATACAAAATTTATTTATATAAGGAAGTAGATAATTTTACAAAATTTCTCCCAGTTTTGTAGTAGAAAAAAGCGAGGAAGAAAAAGAACTAGATAATAGAGCAAAGCATTGGGAAGAGCAAAATAAATATCATCTGTGTTGGTCGCGAATTATCAACAATTTGTTATTGATTTTATTTAGGATAATAAGTTTGTTATCATTTTAGGATATTTAGGTTTATCCTTCTAATTTAGTATTATCTTTTAGATTTATTATTTTTATCTTTAACATTTGAATTAGAGGCACTACTACAAAAAGCCCATTTTATGTGACCAATTAACGTCACTTATTTAAAAATGTGACATTGAAAACGGAGGAGTAACTACAAAAAAGAAATAACGTCACACTTAAAGTTAAGTGTGATGTTGAAACGTTTCCACGTCACACCAAAATTTTGGTGTGACGTGGAAAACAACTTTCAACGTCACACACTACTACAAAAAGTATTTTTAACGTCACAAATTTTGGGGGTTTCCACGTCACTTTTTCAGGGGACATTGAAACAAGTGACATGGAAAATGGACTTTTAACGTCACATATTTATGTGACGTAGAAAGTCAGAGAAACCACGTCACACATAATATTAGGTGTGATGTTGTAAGTTTCTCGGAGGAAACCACGTCACACAGAATATTTGTGTGACGTTGTTTCTTTTTTTTTTTAAAAAAAACATTTTTAATTTTTCTATTCCCCATTGATATACATTGCAAATGTCTAAATGCAGGTCAGATAATACATACACAAAATTCAAGTTCCAAGCAATGTACAGAGCATAACAATAAAATGCTATCACTACTATACAATCACCAACATAGGCAGACCAAAGAAAATAAGTCGAATCGAATGAAAGGAAAGATCACCAGCAAATAATTTTGATTCAGATTGTTACATAATCAAAAATAAAAGGAAAAATTGAGCAATACGTTCACGAATCGCATCGATGTCTTCGACTGTAAATTCATCGATTCGGTCATAAAACTGCAACAATAATGGATACTATGATCAATACAAAGTTAGATAAAATTGTATGAATCATATAATAAGCTATAGATAAGAATTTATACCTGTGGGAAGGATCCGCTACGGTCACTCTCAATAATGTCACACATATACTTCATGACATAATACCCACACTCCTTATTCGTCGGTTGCTTGGGGCACTTTATAAATCAAAGGAAATAATATAAATTAATAACAAAGTAAATAATATCTCAATAATATCTCAATTGACTAACATTGAAGGAATTTAAATCAAAATACTTACTTTAGGTCTTTGCACCGTGATGGGATTATTCATTTCATCGGTATCTTCCATAAAATGCCATTGCTGAATGCCCCTGAAATGGAACCAAAATTAGCACCTATACATGAAAATAATTTATTTAACCCAAAGTAAAAAGTCATTAAAACTACTTACTTCGATAAAAGAGTTTTATAATAGGAGGTTATATTATGCCTCAAGGAGTCAAACCAAACCAAACGATGTTGTCTGGGGCAAATGACAGCTAATGACCAGTGCTTACTGAAAGACATTAAAACTATTAAGGCCACACGGAAACAACAAAACATTTGTAAATGTGCAAATGATAAAAATTTGGCAAAAAGTAATAATCACACTTACTCTTGAAGAATAGGCGCAAAATAGACAGATCCCCGATTCGCTGACATTTGATGTATGACATAAGCTCGCATCTCATCCTCATATCTCAGCTGGTCCGCCTTGTTGTTGAAATCATCTCTCCTCGCCAAGGCCAATGGACTAAGGAATCTGTATTGTTTTGTGCTTAATTGGATGCATAGGTCGTGGAAGTACCTATCGTAAAATAATTGAAATTATAAAAGGATAGAAGTACAAATATTGCAGAGACATAAATAGTAATAGTAATTTACATAGTTGCTAATTCGAGCCAGGCGAGGTCAATACAGTCCATTGTCAAAAACTCCACGATATCTCTGTCACCATCAAATCTGCATTAGAATAATAATAATTTATAAAAACAGAACTAATGAAAAATAATCACAGCAGACGCAAGATAATCAAATTAAAAAAAGAAAAGGATTTTTCTAACCACATACCAAATGAACCATTAATAGTTCAATCATGGCAATTCAGAACTAGAGCTTATAAAATTGAAACTACCAGAATATATACACTTCAAGGTTAAGATAAGAAACTCAAGGCAGAAAGAAGAAGAACGTACCAATTCCTATGAGCAAAGCAAAGAACCATTTCACCACCAACAAATAGCCCACATTACAGCTTCCCTCTAAGCTCCTATCAATATCAAATTACAGAAAAAATAAAGATCTAATTCTAAACTATAACAGAAACCGAAATAGCAATAGCAAGAAGAACGTACCAATTTTCAATGACTTCATAGTGTGGGGGGTTGTGTGCCCGTGGGTGGGTGGGTGTGTGTGGGGGGGGGTGTGGCCGTGGGTTTGGGGGGGGTTTGGCCGTGTGGGGGTGGGGGGTGGGATCCCCGTGTGTGTGGGTGTGTGTGGGGGGGGGGGGTGGGTGGGGTGGGGGGTGTGGCTGTGGGTTTTTGGGGGGGGGTGGGGGTGGTGAGCTTGTTGGGGGGGGTTTGGCCGTGCGTGCGCTTGTGTGTGTGTGTGGGGGGGGTTTGGCCGTGTGTGGTAGGGGGGTTTGGCCGTGTGTGGTGGGGGTGGTGGGGGTGTGTGTCTGTGTGTGGGGGGGTGGGGTTTGGCCGTGTGTGAGGGAGGGTGGGGGTGGGGGTGGTGGGGGTGTGTGTCTGTGTGTGGGGGGGGTGGGGTTTGGGGGTGGGTCTTGGGGTGAAGCCGTGTGTGTGTGTGTGTGGGGGGGGGTGGTGGGGGTGTGTGTTTGTGTGTGGGCCACCTCACCAGCTTGTGGGGGGGAGGGGGCGGGAAGGGGAAAATTGGGGGCGGGAAACCTGGTTTCCACGTCACACCACTTAGTGGTGTGACGTGGAAAACCCCCCCTTCTTTTTTTTTTCATTTTCCCTCCAACCATTTTTTCATTTTTTTCATTTTCTGAAAAACACTTTTAACGTCACACTAAAATTGTAAGTGACGTTAATTGGTGACATAAAATTGGTGACGTTAATTTTAAGTGTGATGTTGTTTATTTTTTGTTGATTTTCAATGTCACATTTTTAAATAAGTGACGTTAATTGGTGACATAAAATGGGATTTTTGTAGTAGTGACACCAAATTTTAGTGTGACGTTGAAAGTGTTGGAAATGAAAAAAATGGGGGGGGGGGGGGGCGGGAAATGAAAAAAAAGGCAGGGGCGTTTTCCACGTCACACCAGTGTGACGTGGAAAACTACTTACAACGTCACACCAAATTTTGGTGTGACGTTGTAAGTAGTTTTCCACGTCACACTGGTGTGACGTGGAAAACGCCCCTGCCTTTTTTTTTTTTCATTTCCCGTCAGGGGCGTTTTCCACGTCATACCAGTGTGACGTGGAAAACTACTTACAACGTCACACCAAATTTTGGTGTGACGTTGTAAGTAGTTTTCCACGTCACACCAAAATTTTGGTGTGACGTGGAAAACGCCCCTGCCTTTTTTTTTCATTTCCCGCCCCCCCCCCCATTTATTCATTTCGCGCCCCCCCAAACAAAAACCTTCAGCTTCCCCACCCTCCCACCCAGCTAGAGCCGGGAATTCGGGCCGGCCCGTTTAGGCCCTAGCCCGAGGAGGGTCGGGCTTTGATTTTAGACCAAAAAAAGGGGACCGGGCTTAAACGGGCCGGCCCGTCGGGTCGCGGGCTTAGACGGGCTAGCCCGCGGGCCGGCCCGTTTATGGCCCCTCCCTTTTTTTAAACATTTTTTTTATTTTTATTTGCTCAAAGAGTTAAAAGGGTATGCTATTTTTGTATATATGCATATAGACGATAATAATTTAAATACTTATTATGTTAGATTCAAGTCCCGTATGTCCCACTTTTATACTTTAATTCCTTATTACTAAGAATATTCTATGTAATTGTGGTGTGACTTCTAGTTCTAGACTTAGTACATAATTTATGAGTTGTTGAGTTGGTATATAGCAATGCACTAATGCTTGATAAGTTTGTATTTAAATATAATTTGGATCATATATATTTATATTTTTTATTATAGGTCCATTATTTTCGTTAGCAATACATATTCAAAATTAAGAAAAAAAATATTTTAAAAAGGCGAAGCCCGTGGGCTGGCCCGAGGCCCGACGACTCAAGGGCCGGGCTTCACAAATAGGGGGTTTTTTTGTTCGCGGGCCAGCCCGCCCGAATTCCCACCTCTAACCCCAGCGCCCCTCAGCTCGCCCCCCCAAGAGCGCCCACAGCTCCTCCCCACCCCCCACCCCAGCACCCCTCAGCTCGTCCCCCCCAAAGCGCGCCCACAGCTCCTCCCCACCCCCCACCCCAGCGCCCCTCAGCTCGCCCCCCAAAGCGCGCCTACAGCTCCCCCCCACTCCCCCACCCCAGCGCCCACAGCCCCCACCCCAGTGCCTACAGCTCCCCCCACCCCCCCAAGCGCCCACACCCCCCCAGCGCCCACAGCTCCCCCCAGCGCCCATAGCTGCAAGGTTCGTTTTTTTTTCTTTTTTTTTTTGGTAATTAAATATGCAATTTCTATCGGGTTCTTTTTTTTTTTACTTGTTCAAAGTTTTTTTTCAGCTCTGTTTTCCTCCTATCGGGTTCAGCAATTTCAATCGTGCCTCCGTTCGCAGCTTCACTTCATCCAGGTTCCTTCTTTTTCTTTTTTTTTCCTGATAATTAAATCTGCTGCCTTTTTTTTCTCAATTGTAAATTGCAAAAAATGCCATAGAATATTTAATGGTTTTGTAAGTCTTGTAAATTGGTCTGCCATATAATGTTTAATGTTCAATTGTAAATTGGTTTGCAAATGCTGTTACGTTGTAGTTGCTGCAAATATTGCATACTTGCCAAAATGTTTTAAATAAATCTTGTAAATTGGTTTACTATTGGTTTTTGTTCTCAAATTGCTGAAGATTTATTTTGTCTAATTGATCTTGTTGCTACTAAAATCGTCGTGAATTTCGTTGCATTGTTGCTTGTTTCTTTGTTGCATTTTACTTGCTGGTTTTGCTTCTATAAATCACTTCAAATTACTGGAGTGAAATTGGATTGTAAATGTAATTTTTGGATGTCACATTTACAAGAGGAGGCTTTGCCAAAATTTTTAAAAAATTTGCGTGAAATGAAGATATGCATAGCATGCCCATTTCTTCCCAATAATGTAGTGAGATAAACTTGACTAGTTTGTTGGAAATGGCATAGGTTTAATAGAATGGATCGTAGTTGGATGCATGCATTGAGAACCACTAAAAAGTATCAGATGGGTGTGGAAGAATTTATTGAATTTGCCAAAAGAAATGTGTCCAGTAACAATGGCATGTATCTTTGCTCTTGTGTGAAGTGTGCAGTGTGCAAATGCTTATCGTAAGAGCATTGATGATATAAGGGATCACCTTCTTTGTGATGGGATTAATCTCCGTTATAAGAAGTGGCTTTGGCATGGGGAATTGGGAAGTACCATACATGCGTGCCCGTCACAAAATGTAGAAGCAGCGGTGGATGATGTTTGTGATGATGGAATGGACGAGATGATTAATGACATTGGGGCGGAGTCATTTTCTGTGGTCCATGAGTTCGACAAGTTGAGGAGTGATGCAGAGACACTGTTGTTCCCGGGGTGTACTAAGTATACTCGGTTGACCGGCGTCCTGAAATTGTTGAAAATAAAGACAGAAAATGGGTGGGCAGATGCGGGTTTCTCACAGATGCTTGAAGCTTTGAGTGATATGTTCCTGGCAGGCAATGTGCTTCCGAAGCATATGTACGAGGCTAAAAAAGTTCTAAGCAAGATGGGCATGGAGTATAAGAAGATACACGCTTGCCCTAATGATTGCGTGTTATACAGGAAAGAGTATGAGGGCCTAAAAGAGTGTCCAAAATGTCATACTTCGAGGTACAAACCGAGGAAGGATGCCGTTGGTGATGATGATGGATCAAAGAAAGGGGTACCTTTGAAGGTAATGTGGTACCTTCCAATTGTTCCACGGTTTAAACGCTTGTTTGCAAATGAGGCAGAAGCAAAGAAACTGAGATGGCACTATGATGAGAGAATCTCCGATGGAAGATATCTCCGGCATCCTGCTGATTCTCCTCAATGGAAGAAGATAGATTCCATGTTTCCTGAATTTGGTGGTGAGCCGAGGAACCTTCGTCTCGGACTGTGTACGGATGGTTTCAACCCTTTCGGGAGTCTCAGTAGCACACATAGTGCTTGGCCAGTTTTGCTGGTCATTTACAACCTGCCGCCTTGGTTGTGCACGAAGCGCAAGTATGTGATGATGTCAATGATGATTTCAGGGCCGAAACAGCTTGGTAACGATATCGATGACTACCTGGCACCTTTGATTGAGGACTTGAAGATGTTGTGGGAGGAAGGCGTAGATGTGTTTGATGCTTACAGGCAGGAGACATTCAAGTTGCGAGCTATGTTGTTTACCACAATAAATGACTCCCTGCATATGGCAATCTTTCTGGTTACAGTGTGAAGGGTTTTATGGCATGCCCTATATGTGAGTCTGACACACACTGCCACTATCTCAAACACGGAAGAAAAACCATCTACCTCGGTAACAGGAGGTTTCTTGATCGGTTCCATCCTTACCGTAGACTAAAGAAGTGTTTTAATGGCTCATCTAAGTACCGATCTGCTCCGACCCCCTTAACCGGGGAGGAAGTTTACCGCCGTGTTGAGAATGTCAATATGGTATTCGGTAAGAAACAGAAGACGAAGACCGATTCTGAGAAGATTATTTGGAAGAAGAGGTCAATCTTCTTTGATCTACCTTATTGGCGATATCTCGATGTGAGGCACAGTATTGATGTGATGCATGTGGAGAAAAATGTTGGTGATATCTTGTTGGGACACTGTTGCACATACAGGGGAAGACAAAGGACGGACTCAATGCTCGATTAGACTTGGTTGAAATGGGCATAAGACCACGGTTGCATCCTGTAGTCAGTGAAAATGGCAAGAGGGCTTATATGGAACCTGCTGCTCATACACTTTCCAAAGAGGAGAAAAAAAGTCTGTGTGAGTGTTTGAGTGGGATCAAGGTTCCGCAGGGTTATTCCTCCAATGTTAACATACTTGTGTCTATGAATGATTTGAAGTTGGTGGGAATGAAGTCGCATGATTACCATGTATTGATGCAACAATTCTTACCAATTGCTATAAGAGGCATTTTGGAAGATGATGTTAGGATGACCATAACAAGACTGTATATGTTTTTCAATACGACCTGCAACAAAGTCATCGACACTGAAAAGCTCGACGAGTTGGAAAATGAGGGTTATGTTATATTGTGCCAACTAGAGATGTACTTTGCTCCAACCTTTTTTGATATTATGGTGCACTTGATTGTTCATTTGGTAAGGGAGATAAGGCTGTGTGGCCCTGTTTATCTAAGGTAGATGTACCCGTTCGAGCAATTCATGAAAGTCTTGAAAGGGTATTCCAAGAACCCACATCGACCTGAGGCATCAATTGTTGAAAGATACATAGTTGAGGAGGCAATGGATTTTTGCAAATCGTATCTAAAAGGGGTTGAGGAAAACCCCCGACATGAAGATGGGATCGGTAAGGGGGTAGTGGTGCCAAAGTGAAGACTATGCGCCGTGAAGAGGTGTTACAAGCACACCTATACATCTTGAATAATATGGAAGAAGTGCAGCCTTATTTGGATGAGCATAAGAGGATCCTGAAAGAAAAGAACCCGAAAAAGAGTGACATGCAGATTTCTAACGAGCATAACAGGACATTCATTGGGTGGTTCAAAGAGAAAGTTGAAAAGGAGACCGGTGGGCCGGATACAATAAGATGGTTAGCAGGAGGGCCTCGTTTTGAGGTTGTTACTTGGGGCTCTTTTGACATAAATGGCTATTCTTTCTACACTAAGGCTCAGGACAACAACATCACCATGCAAAACAGTAGTGTGATGGTGGTAGCCGAAGCAATGCACTTCTCCAGTTCGAAAGATAAAAACCCACGATTGGCTTCCATGGCATATTATGGGGTAATTGAAGAAATTTGGGAAGTTAGTTACACCAAGTTCAAAATTCCAATCTTTAAATGCAAGTGGGTTAACAATAGTGCAGTTGGAGTTGATCGCCACACTGGTATGATCTCAATTGATATTCACAAGGTTGGGTACAGAGATGAGCCTTTTATTTTAGCAAGTCACGCAAAACAGGTGTTCTATGTAACAGATCCCGCAAATAAGCAATTGTCCATAGTGTTGCAAAGTAAAAAGCAAAAGGACCGCGCTCCCACTTTAGATCTAGATGAGATACCACCTTTGTGCGCAGGACCACTTGAACCAAGTGAATTTGAATTGATAGATGATGATGATGACCAATTTGCCTCTAGAAATGATCATTGTGAGGGGATATGGGATAACACATAAAGTGAGAACCTTTTTGAATTATCATGTATTAAGTATTGTTATTGTTTTTATTTTGTTTTTGTGAAAGTTGTTGCCTTATACTGACTCATCGCATCTTTGATTTGTTAACAGGTACATCATGGAGGATGATTCTAACAATCAGGGACAAAACACTACTACATAAATACCCTATTGCAGCGCAACAATAGCATCGCTTATAAAATGCAAGTGATGGGATAGGTATAATATGACCTATACCAGTGCTTATAAATAAAAGTGATGGTATAGGTACAAGCATATAGCAGCGCTAAAGCGATGCTATAGACCCCCTGTGATTTAATTTTATTTTGAAAAATAAGTAAAACAATTTAATAAAATCATTGGAAAATTAAGAAATGGAAAATATATTAAAAAAATACTTATTTAGCCCCCAGGAATTTAAAAGTTAGATAAAAACAATTTGATACAATTTTAAAAATCTGAAACAATTAAAAAGAAAAAAAAAGAATTTAAATTGTTTTTATTAAATTGGGTTACATATAAAAATTAAATCCAGGGGGCCTATACCAGCGCTTAAGCGCTGCTATAGGCCCCTGGGGTTTAATTTTTGTATTAAAAAATATGTAAAACAATTTAAAAAAAATTTGGCAAATTGTTTTACATTTTCTTTAAATAAAAATTAAATCCCAGGGGCCTATACCAGCGCTTAAGCGCTGGTATAGACCCTTGGGGTTTATTTTTTATATTAAAAAATATGTAAAACAATTTAAAAAAAATTGGCAAATTGTTTTACATTTTTTTAAATAAAAATTGAATCCCAGGGGCCTATAAGCGCTGGTATAGGCCCCTGGGGTTTATTTTTTATATTGAAGCACATAGCTGATGATCTCTCTTGGCGCCACATTTCCCAAAATTCCCCAAATATTATTTGTTTTTCCCTCCTTATTCCCCTAAAGCTCAGAACCTAAAGCATAGGAAGCTCATTAGGATCTTATTCATCCTCTTCTTCCATCCCCACAACAGCAGATCTAGTGAAAAGGCAACGGACTCAACAAGCGGCGGAACTGGGCGGACTTCGCGGTGTAGGTATTCTGTTCAAAAGGAACAGAATACGGATTTCAGAATACGGAACTGGGCGAACTTCGCGGTGGAGTCTCTGACTCCCTTCTCCTTTTGCCAACCTCCACCCATTTTTCTCGCCGTCCACCATCGTTCTCCCTCCGTTCAAGTTTGGTCCACTATTATTTCCTTGATTCGAAACTGGGTTGAATTGGCAAAACACGGATCTCAGGTGATTTATTTTTTTCTAATGAAATTTCGATTTCCTTTATGTTTTTTTATTTCTTTCTCTGATTAGTGTTTTATTGATTTTGATCGATTTGTCCTTAAGCACGTTCATTTGACTTTTATGTTGTATCTCTGATGTTTCATTTAGTAGTTTTGTTATGTGGGTTGTCAATTTTTTTATAATCCGTGGTTCCTTTATGAGATGCAACGAAATTTGTGATACACAGAACTGGGCGAACAAGGTCAAGCAAGCTCAGGTTTGTGCTTCCGTGATATTTCTCTCTATATCCTGTTTTCCATTGCTTTGAGCTCTGACTTTCAGTTCCTAATCCAAAAAAGAAAAAGAAAGTTCTTTTGCAGTCATGTTCTAATTTTATAGTCTTTTTCAGTGGTTAATTAATTTTTATTCAGATTCTTAGATGAAAAAATTTATTAATTAGTGATGATACTCACTTTTAATCTTAATCGTTATTACTTTAAAACAGATTAATGCCTCATTTGGTAGCAGTAATTTGTTTTCGGGGGTTGGAACTAGCAATTTCTACCTTTCTTAACTTATTTTAAAATAATTACAATACACTATAAATTAAGAGATAATACTAAAATTTGATATAAATGTAACAAAACATATATGTTGAAAAGTTAATTTATGACCAAAGAAGAATCATGATTATATTGTGGTTAATAATGTTTGGAAGTCTATAGGCAGCCGATAGCTCTTATAAAAATTTGCTTTAGAGTATTCTTTAACACACTTGCTCCGGTAGAACTTTGTGAATTCTATTGTGGTGGCTGGGCTATGTAAATCTATTTTGTGGAGTATCAATTTCTATGTTAAAAGAGAGGGCTTTGAGCCTGGGAATGTTCATTTTGTAGCCGTTATACTGCCGAATTTTTGTTAAAAAATAAGGTAACATCATAAGGTGGCTACCTAATGAGTAAGTCATATAGATCGATCTTACCGCCACTTTCCTTTAGTAGGTTACCATGTTGGATCGGAAATGGATGTCTTGTGATCGGTGTTTAAGGGAATATATAGATGGAGCAAAAGAGTTCATTGAATTTGCTGCAGAGCATGCAGAGAATGCTAACAGAATTGTATGCCCCTGTTTGTCGTGTTTGTATGGGAAGCGTCTTCGTCCTCTTGACTTGTTAAGTCATTTAATTTGTCATGGAATCGATCAGTCTTATACACGATGGACAAAGCACGGTGAGACCTATGAAGATGAATGCGGAGACCGGGTACCTGATGTTAGTAGCGCTTCGAATGTGCTTGATAGAGACATGTGTGATGAGAGCGATGATCTTGAAGAAATGTTGAATGTGGTGGGTGAGGAGAATCCTGAAATGTTTGAGACACTGAAGAGCGATGCAGAGACGCCTTTGTATGTGGGATGCAGCAAATACACAAGATTGAGTGCGGTGCTTAAATTGTATAACCTGAAGGCACGATACGGTTGGAGTGATGCAAGTTTCACCGCGCTGCTGTCCGCCCTGCGAGATATACTCCCAGAAGCGAATGTACTCCCCTCGAAAACATACGAGGCGAAGCAAATTCTCCGGTCGACCGGTATGAAATATGAGAAAATACATGCATGCCCCAACGACTGTATTTTATTCCGGAACCAGTATTCGTCGTTGGAGAAGTGTCCTAAATGCAGCACATCTCGGTATGGAAAGAAAGGTAAGAGTCCTTTTAAAGTGTTATGGTACTTTCCGATCATTCCAAGATTTAGGCGCATGTACAGTAATGCGGATGTTGCAAGACTTTTGACATGGCACGCTGATGAGAGGATTAAAGACATCAAGCTTAGGCACCCCACAGACGCCCCCCAATGGAAAAAAATTGATTACGAGTACCCTAATTTCGGTGAAGAACCGAGAAACCTACGGCTTGCTTTGGCAACCGATGGAATCAATCCGCATGGAGTTCAGAGTAGTACTCACAGTACATGGCCGGTGATTCTGATGATATACAACCTCCCCCCAAATTTGATCATGAAACGCAAGTTTATGATGCTTTCCATGCTTATTTCCGGGCCTAGACAGCCCGGCAACGATATAGACGTGTACTTGGATCCTTTGATTGAAGACCTGAAGCATATGTGGGATTCGGGTGAGACGGTTTTTGATGGATGTAAGGAAGACAGTTTCAAATTGAGGGCCATGTTGTTTGGCACAATAAATGATTTCCCAGCGTATGGTAATTTGTCCGGATACAGCATCAAAGGATATGGTGCGTGCCCTATATGTGAAGATGATACCCATTCGATGCGGCTAGAGCATTGTAGGAAAAATGTTTACATGGGACATCGAAGGTTCCTGCCGTTAAAACATCATTGGCGGAGGTGGAAGAAGGCATTTAACGGGAGCTTCGAAGAAGGTAGGCCACCGAGGATATTGACCGGGGATGACTTTTTTGAAAAGGTGAACGCGTTGGAGAATGATTTTGGCAAGCCTTTTGCTAAAAATGTGTTGACAAGTGGCTGGAAGAAGAGGTCCATATTCTTCGAACTCCCGTATTGGAAGTCCTTATATGTTAGGCACTTTCTGGATGTGATGCACATTGAAAAGAACATATGTGATAACCTAATTGGCACGTTGCTAAATATGCAAGGAAAAACTAAGGATGGTGTCAATTCAAGGTTATATCTGCTCAAGTTGGGAATAAGACAAGAGTTGGCACCTGTCGAGAGAGGATACCGCACTTATTTACCTCCAGCAGCATACACCCTTTCGAAGAAAGAGAAAAGATCATTCTGTGAGTTCCTGAATGGGATCAAAGTTCCAGAAGGCTACTCCTCAAATGTAAAGAACCTTGTATCCGTGAAAGAGTTGAAGTTGAAGAACTTGAAATCTCATGATTGTCACGTCCTGATGCAAAATTTCTTACCGGTCGGCATACGCAACATTTTACCCAAGAAACTGCGTAGGACGATCACTAGACTGTGTATTTTCTTCAGGCTCATTTGTAGTAAAGTGGTTGATATAGGACGGTTGCAGGATTTGCAGAGGCAGATCATTCGTATCCTGTGCGAACTTGAAATGTATTTCCCCCCATCCTTCTTTGACATCATGGTTCACCTTACTGTACACTTGGTCAAAGAGGTTCAACTGTGCGGCCCAGTCTATTTGAGATGGATGTACCCGATTGAGCGGTTCATGAAAGTTTTAAAAGGGTATGTCAAAAACAGATATCGACCAGAGGGGTGTATTGCTGAACAATACATCGTTGAAGAAGCGAGTGATTTGTGTGTCGATTACTTATCAAGTGTTGCACATGTTGGTTTGCCGAAGTCTCGTCACGATGGGCGATTATTGGGGAAAGGAATAAGTGGGTTCAACTTAATACGCATTTCGAATGCTGAAAGGGAGCTTGCTCACTTGTATATTCTTCACAACACTCCTGAGGTTGAACCATTCGTTGAAGAACACAAAAAACTCCTGCGGGAAATACACGGTGATATAAATGAGAGTTTGATTACAAGGGAGCACAACAAAACATTCATTAGATGGTTTAATGCTCGCATTTGTCAGCAGTTTGATCTTAATGCTGGATCAGTTTTTGAAAGATTGTTTTGGTTGTCGAAAGGACCGGGTTTGCACGCATTTTCCTACACCGCCTATGCAATCAACGGTTACACATTCTATACAAAAGACCAGGATGAAAAAAGCACAATGCAGAATAGTGGAGTCACACTTGTTGCCGAGGCATTACATATATCCAGTGCGAGAGATACAAATCCTATATATGCGAAGATGGCATACTTTGGTGTGATTGATTGCATTTGGGAGTTAGATTACACCATGTTCAGAGTTCCTGTGTTCCGATGTCAGTGGGTTAACAACCATAGTGGACGGCGGTGAGATGAATTTGGGTTTATATCGGTCGACCTTTCTAAAGTTGCATATAAGGATGATCCTTACATTCTACCGTCCCAAGCATCACAAGTGTTTTACATTGCCGATCCTTCTAAGAAGAATTGGTCGGTTGTCATGCAGTCGAACAAAAATTATGCCGAACAAGTTGATGATGAAAGTAGTGATGATGATATGAATATGATAGAAGAGGATCCTTCATTTGATACGTTACTGGCAGAAGAGATTGATGCAGACGGATATGACGATGAAGATGAGTCTGTTTATGTAAGGAGTGATCATGAAGAAGGCATTTGGCTCAACACAACCCTAAATCCAACAAAAAAGAGGAAGCAAACAATTTTAGATAATATAACACAGAGGAAAAAGAGACGAAAGCCCTCATATTGATTTAAGTTTGTATGTATTTCTGTTTTACATTGTGAACTACTTCATTTAATTATTTTGCACTAAAATCATGTCTTGTTTCATTATTTTAATTTGCAGGAAAATGGATCCCCACCTGAACGACGAGGAAGAAGAACAACCGATTGTGGAGCCAGATATCGATGCGGGTAGAGATGCTGTCGAGGCGGATGCTACCCGTGGCATCACCCTTATGCGTAAACTACTCAGGCGCAGATCTCTGGGAAAAAAGACCAGACTTAAATGGAACGAAAATAACCAACCAATCGGAGAGACTGCGAAATACCTCTCTGGTTTTATTGCGTGCACTGTTCGGCAGAAAGTGCCTATTACTATCACAGATTAGAGAACCGCAGGGAGCTACAAGAACGCGGTTTGGTCAGAGATTCAGGTTAGGTGCCTAACAACAATTTAGTTTTATTATGACAACATTGTAACTAACAAATCTAATATGATTTCTATTGTTACAATCCATGTTTCATATTGATGATTCTCATAGGGAGTATGTCATGCTGAAAGCTTCCAGAATGCATCGCGGTTTTCGCACAAATTTGACCAAGTACTTCCTGAGAGATGCAGACGGGGAGATCGTTCCAACACCCCAGAGGCATTCGCAGGGTCAATTACCCAGGAACATTGGAATGAATTTGTGCAATCACGTTTGACACCGGAGTTTGAGGAAGTAAGTCAAAGAAATAGACAGGCGGCTAAAAGCTGCGAATATCCGTATATGGGCGGACAAAAGACCTTTCCTGAATTGGAGCAAGATATGGTATGTTAGTAACGCTTCTAAATACAAAATTATGAATAAATGTTTACGTGATTAATTATGTGTTCACCTGGCTTGCTTGACAGATTAAGGAACATGGCTTAGAAGGGAAGCCACCAAGGCATGGCCTCTGGTTTCGGGGACACTCTCAAAAGGACGGTACCATCATTCACGACGAGGTCAGAAGAGTCCGTGAACGATGTGTAAGTCATTCTCTTGGACTTTGTAATATCTTTTTAGCTGGTGACTTTGCTAAGTTAATATCTAACAACCATTTCTTCTTGTTATAGGATATGTTGTCACAAGAATACCCTGATGAGGTCAACAAATTTGGCCCCGATGATTTCCTGAGCAGAGCGCTCGATCGCCCTGAGTATTCAGGCCGTGTTCGGGGCACAGGTCTAGGGGTCACGCCCTCTTCTTACTTTGGCCACCAACATAGGGCATCAAAAGGCGAAGTAAGAGCGTTACAAGAAGAAGTTCAAACTCTGAGGGAGGAGATGCAACGATAGAACGAGGAACTGCATCGGAAGTACGAGCAGATGTTCGAATTTTACCAGCGATATAATGTTGCATCACAAACGTCGAACTTCGTGCAACAAGGTAATGTTCCTCCCGTCGAAAGTCCAAGCATAAGGGAGAACAGCTGTACGATGCCGCGGGCCCAAATTCCTCAGGTAGTTCATACATTCTCTGCTTACAAACTTGCAGCGACATTGTTATATTATGCGTTGTGAGCTAATGTTGTCAACTCTTTCGTAGGGCGAGTCAGACTGCAGGCTGTATATCGATTACTCTTTCAGTGAAGTAGTTGCTAGAGGGAAGGTCTACAACACTTCCAACACGACCCTGCACAACTCGCCGTTGCCTAAAAATGCACTGAGAGTAATGATTGAATCCTCCTACAACAACGCGACACCAATACCGTTCCCTACTGATGAGAAGACTAGGGTCCAAGATGCTTGTTAAGCTCCTAAATTTCACATATTTCATCACAATTTTTCCCTATTTGTATATATTTTTGTAAGTGATGTTTTGAAATAGACATAAAAATTCAAAGAAAATCCTTAATGAAGAAGAAAGTGTTTGTGCATGAAAATTAGAGCTTAATGATTCTTTGCTTAAAAATTTGTGTGTGAATGTTACTAAATGTTAAAAGCTCATCAACCCTCTTTCAATCTTGTATAGGAAGAGGTGATAAAGAGAGAGAGCCAAAGAAATGCAAGGAAAGCCAAAATGAAGAATGATGACAAGAAGGCAAAGAACCAGAATCAAAGTATGCTCGCCGTGGGTTCGCCGAGGGAAGAGGTGATAAAGAGAGAGAGCCAAAGAAATGCAAGGAAAGCCAAAATGAAGAATGAATGATGACAAGAAGGCAAAGAACCAGAATCAAAGTATGCTCGCCGTGGGTTCGCCGCGGCGAAACCCACGGCGAGTGTATTCATTCTTTGGAGGCTAAACTCATTCGTTCGCCGTAACTTCGCCGCGGCAAAGCCACGGCGAAAACACCTGAAACTGCGCGTTTTGATTAATTAACGCTGTCTGAATGCAATAAAGGGAATTGAATGCGAGCAGAAACGGACACAGAGCATTTAGGGCATATTTTGGATCATTTTGGAGCTTAAAGAGAGAGTGAGGAAGAGCTAGGAAGCTTGGAGAGATTCAAGTTGTGATCTTGGTTTCTTTTCTTCTTCCCTTTTTCTCTAATTTCTGCCATGTCTCTGCTTTTTATTTCTTGTTTCATTTCTTATTTACTCATGTGTAACTAAATCCCTATTCTAGGGTTACTTTGAACCATTTGATGGATTGACTCTTGTACTTCCTTCCTTTGATGTATTTAATGAATGTTTATGTATGGATTTTCCTCTTGCTTTAAATTTTACAAGTGCTTGATCACCACTTGAAGTGTTAAATGAAGTATGACTTGAGAGAGTATATTTTGTTTTAGAACTTGGGGGAAATCATGTTAGACTTGAAATTTATGATTTTAAATGGAGGGTTTGTTGATAATATAGAGATATAATTATTGACCTAACATTGTTCATATAAGGTTGGTGGAACATTTATGGCTAGCATTAATTGTTGCAAGAGATTGTGCAATTAATGCTAGTAAAAATTTGATTTTGACTTGAGAGAGCTTTTTCAAATGAAATTGAACCTTGAACTCATGCATGAAATTCATTGGGTAAGGAAAAGGGAAGGAATTTATTGGGTCTTGAAGTTAAATGGGGAAAGGTAACCCTAGGTTTTCTCATCCAATTTGTCAAGTATTTCTACGTCATTTCTCTTGTTCAAAAACCTTAAACTAAAAATCTCAAAAAGAAGTAACCTTTTAGTGATTTAATTTTACATGCTAACTCTTCAAAGCAAAATCTTGGTTAGCTCAACTTAATCTAATACATTAAGCCTTCTGCTTGATCGCATTTGTAACCAAATCCCTGTGGGAACGATACTTTTCTTATTACTCTATTACTTGATGCGACCCGTGCACTTGCTGACCTAACAAGTTTTTGGCGCCGTTGCCGGGGATTTGGCAACAAATCCTTTAGTCAACCTTAGGCTTGGTTATTGATTTCGCTTGAGCTTGTAATTAATTACTTTTCTTTTAATTTCTTTTCTTGTTTATAGTTACCTTTGTTTAGTTTGATACTTGTTTGGTTGTGCTCCTTGTAGGTATCACTTTGGCGCATGCAAACTGTATCTATCGCCGACTTAGAAGTAGTACTTGAAGGAGCCAATATATTTGACGAAGAAGCAGCCACTAAACCTGAAAGCATGGCTGATGACGAATATGACCGGGCTACGGTCAATGACTTTGCTAGTCGGAATATGCGAGGTGCTCAATCTTGCATTCGGATGCCGGAGATGTAAGCACATACCTTTGAGATTAAACCGGTGATGATTACTATGCTGCAGTTGAATGGGCTATTTCATGGGCTGTACAATGAAGACGCCAACAAACATTTGATATACTTTCTGGAAGTATGTGGGTCTTTCAAGCAGAATGGGGTTCCCGAAGATGTTCTCAGACTTAGACTGTTCCCTTTTTCATTGCAAGACAAAGCAAGAGAATGGTTTGACAATCTACCGGAGGGATCGATTACTTCTTGGGTCGATCTTGAGGCAAAATTCAGAGCTAGATTTTTCTCTGATGACAAGTCTGTTGAAGCTAGAGAGGCATTTCTGAGCTTTAAACAACACCCTGATGAGCACCTCTATGCTGCTTGGGACAGGTACAAGATGTTGATGCGGCAATGCCCTAATCTTGGGGTAGATAAATGGGTGATACTTCAAATCTTTTGTACTCGTCTGAATACTCAGTCTAAGACAATGGTGGACTCCATGACCAATGGAGGGTACAAAAATATCCCTGTTAATGAAGTGTTTCGACTCTTAGACCAATTAACTGCCAATAACTCTCAAGGGACTGATAGAAAGACTTTGCAATCACTCACAGCACCTAAAGAAGATGCTCCCTCTTCTTCACAACTGGCCACCATTATTTCTGCAATCAATAAACGATTTAATGTGATAGAAACTCAGATGCATAGGGGTAAGTCTCACGGAGTACATTCTGTACAATCCACCCCAATTGTGTGCGATCAGTGTAATGATGTCCATTTTCCAGATCAGTGTCCACTTTATATGGCTTCTGAGTCAGTCAACTATATGGGCAAATTTCAAAATCTGCAGAACAATCCATACTCGCATACCTACAATCCTGGGTGGAGAAACCATCCCAACTTCTCATGGAATCAAGGGCAAAATGTGAATCAACCGTCCTTTTCGGGTGCCAAACCCTCTTATCCTCCCGGTTTTCAACAACAACCTAGGCAAGCCCCTTTCAAGGAGGAAGAATCTAAAATGGAAAAGATGATGGCTCAGCTTTTAGCTGGACAAGAGGCTCAGAGGGTTGAGACCAGAACAACTCTTTCTCTTCATGACACGGCCATTAAAAATCTTGAGGTGCAAATGGGGCAACTGGCCTCACAAATGAATGCTATGTCAAGAGGTAATCTCCCGAGTGATACCATTCCTAATCCTCGAAAGGATGGTAAGGAGGAGTACAAAGCTATCACATTGAGAAGTGGAAAGCAAGTAGCTAACATGCCTCTACCTCATTCAAAGAGTGATGAAGTTATTGAAGCTGTTGTTCCTGATGAGGATGACAAAGTTGATGAGGAGATCATAGTTGAAGAAAAAGATAGCCCAAGCAAGAATGTTGTTGAGAAGCAAGATGAAGTCAAAGGCAACAAGGAAGACAATGACAAGAAGAAGCTACAAGAGGCAAAGCCAAAATATGTGCCTCCACCTCCCTTTCCTCAAAGACTTAAGAAGCAACAAGATGATGGTCAATTCAAGAAATTTCTGGATATGTTCAAGCAATTGCATATCAACATTCCTTTTGCTGAAGCTTTGGAGCAAATGCCTAAGTATGCTAAGTTCATGAAGGATGTGCTCTTGAAGAAGAGAAGATTCAACGAATTTGAAACAGTGGCTGTGACCAAGAGTTTTACCGATGTTATCAAGAAATTCCCTACAAAGATGAAAGATCCGGGAAGTTTTTCTATTCCATGCCACATTGGAGACAAATTCTTGGGCAAAGCCTTATGTGATCTTGGGGCTAGTGTGAACTTAATGCCTCTTTCTGTTTTCAACAAGTTAGAGTTGGGTGAAGCGAGACCAACCACTGTCACTTTACAGCTTGCAGACAGAAGCATGTCTTATCCACGGGGTATTATTGAAGATGTGTTGGTGAAAGTGGATAAATTCATTTTTCCTGCAGATTTCATTGTACTTGACTTTGAGGCAGACAGAGAAATGCCTATTCTATTAGGAAGACCATTCTTAGCAACTGCTAGAACTCTGATTGATGTAGAAAAAGGTGAGCTCACCTTAAGAGTTGCAGATGAGCAAGTCACTTTCAACATGCATAAGTTGATGAAGTCTCCTAATCAGTCAGACCAATGCTTCTTTGTTGATGTTCTGGAGCAAGTGGTGCAAGAAGGATTTAATGAGTCAAGATGTCATGATCCTGTTGAAGCAGTATTACTTGGGCTAGAAAATGAGGGTGTGGACATGCAGGAGTGTTTGGCTATTATGGATGCATCAAGGCCCTATCCTAGGAGTCGGGTGCACTTTGAATCTCTAGACTTGACTTCCCTTGATAGACCAACCCTAAAATCATCTCTGGAAGAACCACCCTCTCTAGAGTTGAAGCCTTTACCCTCACACTTGAAGTATGTCTATTTGGGGGCTAACAACACTTTACCAGTGATCATTGCTTCAGAATTATCACTGCAGCAAGAGGAACAACTAGTTGACGTTTTGAAAGCTCATAAGAAAGCCATCGGATGGACTATTGCAGATATCAAGGGTATTAGCCCCTCAACCTGTATGCACAAGATTTTTCTTGAGGAGAATCATAAATCTTTCATTGAACATCAAAGAAGATTGAATCCAATTATGAAGGAAGTTGTGAAGAAAGAAATCTTGAAATGGCTTGATGCGGGCATTGTGTATCCTATCTCTGACAGCTCTTGGGTGAGCCCAGTCCAATGCGTCCCCAAAAAGGGCGGCATGACTGTAGTGGCTAAAACTCACAATGAGTTGATACCCACTCGCACTATCACAGGCTGGAGAGTTTGTATGGATTATCGCAAGCTGAATGCCGCCACCCGGAAGGATCATTTTCCTCTTCCCTTCATCGATTAGATGCTTGATAAACTGGCTGGAAAGGAATTCTTTTGCTTCTTGGATGGATACTCTGGATATAATCAAATTGCAATAGCGCCGGAAGATCAGGAGAAGACAACTTTTACATGTCCATATGGGACTTTTGCATTCAAGCGCATGCCATTTGGCCTATGCAATGCACCGGCGACCTTTCAGAGATGCATGATGGCTATCTTCTCTGATATGATCGAGCATTCTATGGAGGTCTTTATGGATGACTTCACAGTTTTTGGGGATTCCTATGATGAGTGCTTGAACAACTTAGCCAATGTATTGAAAAGATGTGAAGAAACTAACTTGGTCTTGAATTGGGAAAAGTGTCACTTCATGGTGAAAGAAGGCATAGTTCTTGGCCATCGAAGTGTCCAAAAATGGCTTAGAAGTGGATAAAGCAAAAATCTCTGTGATTGAGCAACTTCCCCCACCCATTAATGTCAAGGGTGTGAGGAGTTTTTTTGGCCATGCCGGCTTTTATCGCTGCTTCATCAAGGAATTTTCAAAGATAGCTAAACCATTATGTGCATTGCTTGAGAAAGATGTTGAATTCAAGTTTGATGATGCATGTATGAAAGCATTTGAAGAATTAAAGAGAAAGATTGTTTCTGCACCAATTGTCATGGCTCCTGACTGGTCTTTGCCCTTTATTGTGATGTGTGACGCTAGCGATTATGCTGTGGGTGCTGTTCTTGGGCAAAAGAAAGACAAATTATTCCACCCAATATATTATGCTAGTAGAACACTTGATGATGCATAAGAAAACTACACAACTACTGAGAAGGAGTTGCTTGTGAAACAGGCAGGAAATGCACAAGAGGGGGGGTGAATTGTGCTTAAAAAAAAAACTTTAATGAACAATATAGTTTATACTGGTTCAGCCCAACTTTTGGCCTACGTCCAGTTCTCCAACTTGGCAGTTGGGTTCCACTAGCTTTTCAAGATTTAAACGGGCTCTTGACAGCCTTTACAAGTGACAGCAAGAGCTCACCTCCTTACTAATCACTCCCCCTTACACTTTGTAAGATTACACCCTACTCTTAAGATCCCACTATCTTAAGAGTAATCCTTACTCGGATAATAAATACAAGTGTAGAGAAATTGTTCACTCAATTGAACGGATTGTGTTACACACTTAAGAATTTGAGAACAGTGATTGTTGAGAGAATTGAATGCAGTAGATACAAGATCTTTAATGAAGTAATCAATTGTTTTCAACCAACTGCTTCTCAATGCTTTTATACTCTTCACTCTGAAGCTTGTGTAATAAATATGACCGTTGAGAGTTGTTCAGAGAGAGAGAGAGATCTTAATCGGATGAGGAGTGTTGAGAATGTAGCCTGTGTTGCATTTACTCCATTGTACTTCCTTTGCTTTTTGTTCATCTTTCTTTATCTATCGCTGGAGGAAGTAGGTGAGTTCCAACGGCTATATTGCTCAGATTTTGTGTCTAACGTAAACTTCCTTAAGTAGGTCTGAGCACTCTGTACTTGGAAAGCCTAAAATAGCTTTAGCCATTGATTTTGAATAATTCCCATCGCCACTCAGATTACAGCCTCTGATCGATTACAGGACTTGGTGGCTGATCGATTACATATCGATTATGTATAGATTAGGACCTGCATCACTCAACAATAGATTAGAAATTCATGTGCCTAATCGATTACAGGGACGCCTGATCGATTAAGCAAGACTAATCGATTACACTTAAACTTCCTCTAATCGATTACTTACCTCTGATCGATTACATTCAGATCACTCACAACTCTTCTAATCGATTACATGGCTCTGATCGATTACACATACCAACTTCTCTGATCGATTATAAGACTCTGATCGATTAGGCAATTTATCTATTATCGATTATAGGACTCTGATCGATTAGGCAATGGTCCTCTAATCGATCAGGCGAGCCTAATCGATTACATCAATTTCTCCTAATCGAAAGGCTAAGATCTCTCATCGATTACAGGGGTCTCTAATCGATTAGGCGACAACTTAGACTGAACTCTAATCGATTAGACAAAATGACTTGACTTGGAATCTATCTCTGATCAAATGGGCTATCTATGCATACCTAAGACATATCATTCCAAACACTTATCACTCACTTACCTTATGCCTAAGATATGTTTGGCTATCATCAAAACCTATTATTCTAACATTCTCCCCCTTTTTGATGATGACAAAACATTAGAAATAATTGCAATAACAGAATACATATAGAGATCAACAAGCAGGCAACTGATATATATATATGAAACAATAATTCAGATATTACAAGGATACTGGCATTGTCTTTACGCATGGAACTAAATATATAAAAAATATAAAATGAGCAAAATATGAATGATGCATGTGAAAGGGTTTTTGGTGTTGCAGGGAGTATGGATTAGTCAGAGTCAGTGTCATCCTTCCAGTTTGATGTGTCAAGATCATAGTCCCCTGATTCACTGCTAATTCGACCAGAGTCATAGGAAGACTCAGATTCCAAAACGACTTCTTCCTTCTTCTTCTTATCAGGAGCCTTCTTCTTCTTGGGAGGAGGAGGAGGCACTAAGGACAGAAGCACATCCAATTTGGATGGTCTCTTTTGTTTCTTTTGAGGAGACTTTGCTGCCTTTCCCTTCCCTTTTGGTGCTGCCTTTCTCTTAGCTGCAGGCTTGGAGACAACCTTAGGTTCTTCAATAACAATTCCTTTGGTTGCTCTGGTGCTCTTTCTTGTTGCAGGAGCAACCCTAGGTGCAGGCTTAGAGGCAGTCATTTTGATCCTTTGCTTTTTAGGTTTTGACTGAGCCTCTGGGCCTTCTTCTTCCTTGTCAGACTTCAAAAATTCTGAAGTAGTCTGAATGGGGTCCTTCTGAGCAGGCTTGACTGGATCCCCATATGTGTAGGTCTTTCTGACTCCCCATTTTGGAAATAGAGGCTGAGGGGATTCTTTCTCTTGAATTTTCTGACTCAAATCCCTAGCTGTATCTCTGTCTTCTCTTTCTTTCTGACTTGCAGCCAAGGTCTGTTCTAGTTCCTCCACTTGCTGGTGCAGTACATCTGCCTTATGAAGATAATGAGGCACCAAATCAATGTCAATGGGTTTAGGTTCCCCTTCATACAAAACCATGGCCATTCCCAGATTTTCTTCTATCACATTTTCAGCATTTTCTGGAGGGATATTGACAGTGGCCTCAGTTTCAGACTCTGTGGCTTCTTCTACCACAACCTCTTCTTCTGCCATGCTTAGCTTAATGGCTTCTGCAAGCTCATGAATTTCCTCGAGTGTCTGACTCATGGGTACATCCTCAGGAACTTGAGACATCTGAGGGATCTCAGAAGCTATAGCTGAGAGGATGGAGGCAGCTTCCACAGCCTTTTCTTGAACCTGGCTGCTTTCCCCAGGGGTTGGCACACTGAATATCTTCTCCCCCTTTTTGGCATCATCAAAAGGAGGGGGGGTTTCTAGTGAAGGAGCTTTGCCTTTTCTGGTATAAGTTTTGGCTATTTCTGGTTTAGGGGAAGGAGAGTGTGGTTGAGAGGGTGTGGGATGAGAGGCAGGGGTCAATATGTGGATAGGAGAAGGTGGGAAGTCTGGATGATCTGAGGAACTGGAGGAGGGTTTCTGTGAGGGTGAGGAAGGTTTGGAAGGAGGAGGAGTGGTTTTTGGAGAGGGTTGAGTGTGGAGATGTGGAGAAGAGGGATGAGATTGTGAAGGTGAGTGATGAATGGGTGATACCTGATGTGGTGCATAACCATCAAAGGGTGACAGAGGAGGGCCAGGAATATTGGCTTGATACTTTTCCCTGAGAATCTCTTCCAGTCCAGCAAGTCTGTTGTGTAAAAACTTGTGCATATTTACCACAGCATCATACCCATTGAAGATGGTCATGGTGCTTTCCTTCACAGACTTGACAACTGAATCATTGAGAGCTGCCACCAATCTATGCAATAATCTGTCCTCCATGGCTTGATGCTCGAGGGCCATTTCTTCTACTATTCTGGCAGAGACCCTTTCCACCACTTGATCAATAAAGTTGGCAGGAGAAGCAGGTGCTGCTTCTTCCTGAATCAGAGGCTCTTGATTAGGATGATGGCCAGGGATTTCCCCTGGTTCAAGTCCTTCTTCTGTAGGGGGTTCCTCTTCAATTTCAATATCTGGTAGAGGCTTAGAGGGGATGGAACTCTGCCCAAAAGGTTGCAACCCCATCTTCTTGAGAGTGGTCAGATCACACTTGGGAGGCTGCTTGTTGTGCTCTTCTTCCAACCAAAAAATTTGATTGTTGCACAGAATAAATGAAATAAGAGATGCAAAAGGCAGAGGAGTCTTAACAGACTTTGTCTTCTGGAACCTCAAGAATTCCTCACAGATGACTTGTCCAGGGTTGATGGGAATTTTGTGGATCAGCATGGGCAAGAGAGGATTGTCTATATCCAGGATAAGTGTGAAGTTGCCAGCCTTGTTGACCATACACCTGGAGTAAGCATAATGCAGAACTCTGTAGGCAGGAGGTAATTGGACAGGCTTGAGATTTCCCGCAATAGGACTTGTAGGTTGATAAATCTGCCTGAGTTGCTCATCAGAAAACTTTTCCCTTGTTTGCCATGTGTTGTACTCTGCCATATTAATCCCATCCATGTGAAGCCACTTGTTCAAATCCTTCCAAGTGAAAGAAAACTTCTTACCCCTGACTTGAGAAGAAATCTTGATATCTGAGGTTTTGCCTTCTGCTTCCGTAACAGAAATCTTCAAGTTTGAGTAGAAGGCCTTTATGACTCGCTCATTATAATGATTTTTAATGCCCAGCCATGTCGCATAAGGTTGCAGCCATTCTTTGACAGGATAGCCATTTTTGTCAAGATACTCAATATCCACAAACCCACATCTTTGCTGTATGGACCTTTTCTGAATATCCTCTGAGGCATCTTCAATAGGACCTTGGGCATAGGAGGAGTCGATGGGAACCATTGTGTCACCAGAAATGAGTTCTCTGACTCTGACTGTGGAAGGGCTTTTGGCTGGAGACTTGGATGAAGTACCACGAGTTTTGGCCATTTGAGAGGTTGGTTGAGAGGTGGAGGGTGGTGGATTTGAAGGGGGTGATGAAGGTCTATAGGTCAATGCAGGATCTCCTTCAGGTAATGGTACTGTATCAGAAACGACTTGGGCTCTGATGTTCTTTGGAATACGCATTTTGGGTGCCATGGGAAGAGTTTATGTAGAGGGCTCAAGGATTATGATTGGTGATTCGAAGGGTTGTAACTGGTGAGGGAGAGTTATGGCTGATGATGATTCGAGTAGTGGGTACAGTTACGATGGTTACAGAGAGATTTGATGATTCGAACGTTAAGATTTGATGAAGGATGAGGAGATGAAGAAGAAACAAAATGCAATAGAGTGCGAAATGATGCTACAGTTACATATGTCAAGTTTATAAGAGTGGGTGTGCTTAGAAAAGTAAGTAACTGTCAGATAAAGTGTACGTTACAAATGTTACCGTTGACGCCTAATCGATTACAGATGTCGCGTAATCGATTACAGAGTGTTGTCTCTGATTGATGAGATGCGCCCAATCGATTAGGGGTTGTTGTGATCGATAGGTCCACGCTGAGTAATCGATGCCCAATCGATTACTCCTTCCTTGTGATCGATCAGACAGTTCTGATCGATTATGCGCCTTTCCCTAATCGATGCTTCATTTCAGCCTAATCGATGCTTGATCGATTACAGGGAGTGTCCTGTGATCGATCAGGCTTACCTGATCGATTAGGCGATGGATTTTCTATTCTGAGCCTCTAAGTCCTGCATAAATTTTGATCTGACACTCCGATGCCTAAGTTAGTATAATATCATCAAAACATCCTTAGATTGAAATAATTTTGATAACTAAAATAACTTACAATTCATTGGGATTTACCATTCCCAATTCTCTTCTGATAAACATAAATGGCTCAGTTGCTAGAGGTTTGGTGAAAATGTCAGCCAGCTGCAAGTGTGTTGAGATAAATTCCACTCTGACATCCTTCTTTTGCACATGATCTCTGATGAAATGATGCCTTACATCAATGTGCTTTGTTCTTGTGTGATGTACAGGATTTTTGGCTAGACTAATAGTGCTTGTATTGTCACAGAGGATTGGAACTTCTGGAAACTCCATACCTAGATCCCTCAATTGATGCTTGAGCCATAGAACTTGAGTACAACAGGTTGCAACAGCAATATACTCAGCTTCAGTAGAGGATAGAGAAACACATGTTTGTTTCTTGCTTGCCCAAGAGACTAAGGATCCCCCAAGATATGCACATTGACCACTGGTACTCTTTCTATCAGTTTTGTACCCAGCATGATCTGAGTCTGAGTAAGCCATTAAATATTCCTGAGTTCCTTTTGGATACCACAGCCCCAGCTCCTGAGTTCCCACCAGATACCTCAAGATTCTCTTAACACATGTGTGATGCATTTCTTTAGGATTAGCTTGATATCTGGCACATACTCCTACACTGAATTGAATATCTGGTCTGCTAGCAGTTAGATATAAGAGGGAGCCAATTAGACCTCTATATGTTGATTTATTGAAGTCCTTCCCTTCTACATCAGCATCCATCACCACTGAGGAGCTCATAGGAGTATCTTCTTCCTTTGATAAATCCATTCCAAATTTCTTCAAGATTTCCTTCACATACTTTGATTGAGAAATGAAAATTCCATCCTTTCTTTGTTTAATCTGAAGACCTAGAAAGAAGTTGAGTTCCCCCATCATTGACATCTCGAATTCTCCCTGCATAATCTTTGAAAATTCCTCACAGAGAGATCCATCAGTAGCACCAAAAATAATGTCATCTACATAAATTTGTACAACAAGCATGCTTTTCTTTTTGTGTAAAATAAATAGAGTGGTATCAACTTTTCCTCTTGAAAAACCTTTTTCTAACAGAAAATTGCTCAACCTTTCATACCAGGCTCTTGGTGCCTGTTTAAGTCCATATAAGGCCTTTTTAAGTTTATAAACATGATCTGGTTTAGTGGCAATTTCAAAACCAGGAGGTTGTTCAACATATACTTCTTCCATGATATAACCATTAAGAAAGGCACTTTTTACATCCATTTGATAAAGTTTAAAATTTTTGAGGGATGCAAAGGCTAATAACAGTCTTATTGCTTCCAATCTTGCAACTGGAGCAAAAGTCTCCTCATAATCAATACCTTCTTCTTGGTTATATCCTTTAGCCACAAGTCTTGCTTTATTTCTGACAACAGTCCCATATTCATCAAGTTTGTTTTTGAAAACCCATTTAGTTCCAATAATAGGATAATTTGAGGGCCTTGGAACTAAATCCCAAACTTGACTTCTTTCAAATTGATTGAGTTCTTCTTGCATTGCAGTTATCCAATCACAATCTTCTAAAGCTTCTTCAATGCAAGTAGGTTCAATTTCAGAAATAAATGCAGAGAAATGTATTGCATTTTGAGTTTGATGCCTGGTTCTAACTCCTTCATTAACCTCACCAATGATTTGCTCAGGTGGATGATCCCTGTGATGTTTCCATGCTGATGGTCCAGCTGGTGCATCATGTGGATCATCTTCTTGTCTCTCTTCATGAGACTCATCTGGTGGAGTTAATGACTGAGTAGAATTTTTAACTTTCTTTTGAAAGGCTGATTCATCTTCTAAAGAAATATTCTGTTCAGAATCAGTTTCATCAAAGACTACATGAACTGACTCTTCAACAGTAGAAGTTCTTTTGTTGAAAACTCTATAAGCCTTACTTCTACTAGAATAACCAATGAAAATTCCAGAGTCAGACTTGGGATCGAATTTACCTAAATTTACCTTCCCATTATTGTGGATGAAACATTTTGAACCAAATACCTTAAGATGGCTTACATTTGGCTTTCTTCCTTTGTAAAGCTCGTATGGAGTTTTATCCATTCCCTTCCGAATGTAGGCTCTGTTTGATATATAACATGCAGTATTCATTGCATCTGCCCAGAATACCTGAGATACTTCTTTTCCATTCAGCATTGTTCTGGCCATCTCAGTGAGTACCCTATTCTTTCTTTCAACTACTCCATTCTGTTGAGGAGTTCTAGGAGCTGAGAAATTATGATTGATTCCATTTTCTTTGCAAAGCTCTAGAAAATCTTGGTTCTCGAACTCTCCTCCATGATCAGTCCTGATTGAGCTGATTTTCTTGTCTTTTTCATTCTGCACTTTCTTAGCAAACACATAAAAGGCATCAAAGGTTTCATTTTTGGAGGAAAGAAACATAGTCCAAGTGAACCTAGAATAGTCATCCACAATCACAAGGGTGTACAGGCTTCCTCCTAGACTCTTCACTCTTGCTGGTCCAACTAGGTCCATATGGATTAGTTCCAAAGGTCTAGTTGTGGTGACTTCCTTCTTAGGTTTAAAAGAAGACTTTGTTTGTTTCCCCTTTTGGCATGCTTCACACACTAAATCAGATTTAACTTTCATATTTGGAATCCCAATAACCAAATCCCTTTTAATTAGCTTTTCTAGATGAGACATGTTAACATGAGCCAATCTTTTATGCCATAGCCAACAGTTATCAGAATTGCTAATAAAACACTTTTCAGAGAGTTGATGATTCAAATCTACTTCATACAAATTTCCATTCCTGTTGGCTTTCAATCTATATTTCATATTTGATTTGTCTATAGCCAATTCTTTCTTATCCACAATGAAGCATTCATTTGAATCAAAAATCACCCAATTACCTTTGTCAGTACTTTGACTGACACTCAGCAAGTTGTGGCAGAGACCTTCCACAAGATAGATATCTTTAACTGGACCAATATCTCCTTTTCCAGTAATTTTGCCAGACTGATTTCCACCAAAGCTAACCTTGGCCCCATCCTTCAGGATTAGATTGTCTAGTTTCTCTTTATCTCCTGTCATGTGCCTCGAGCATCCACTATCTATATACCACTTGCTATTTTTGTTGGATGCTTTGAGACAAACCTGCACAGACTAAGCAGATTTAGGTACCCAAATTTTCTTGGGTCCTTTGGGATTAGCTTGCTGCCTTTGGTCTGTATAGACTTTAGGCTGATGTGTCCCTTTGGGGACCCATTTATAGTGTCCAGACATACCATGTTTCTTGGGATAACAGGTTGATTCAGAATGACCCTTTCTATTACAGTAATTGCAAAACGAGAAAGGTGATGAATAATCTGAAGCTTTTCTGAAAAATTTCCAGTACGATTTCTCTTTAGACACAGACTTATTTCCTTTCATGTTCTTAGAGAATGAATCATAACCAATACCAGTTTTGTCTCTATATGCTTTTTGATTCATTAACATGACATCAAGAATTTCTGTGCTCTTAGTAAATTTCTTTAAAATTCCAGAAATCTTCTCATTTTCTTTCACAAGGTTTTCACAGTTTTTGCAATCAGAAGTTTCTTGAGAAAACTTTTCAGAATTCAGTTTACATTTTTCACAATCAAAATTATCAGCTTTCTTTTCAAGAACTTTGTTTTTCTTTCTTAAAGCAGAAACTTCCTTTGCCAATTTTTCAAATTCAATATGTAAGTCATCATATGCATCTTGAAGTTCTTGGAAAGATAGATCATCAGGATATACCTCATTATTGGAAGATTCTTCTCGTGCTACTAGACACAGGTTGGCAGCTTCCTCTGCTTCACTGGCTTCCTCATCAGAGCTGTCCCCCCATATAGACGAAACATAGGCTTTCTTTTTGCCTTGAAATTTTTCTTTCTTTTTCTCCTTCTCCTTGAATCTTTGGAGGCTTGGACATTCTGCTTTGAAGTGTCCAGGCTTCTTACATTCATAGCATACAGGGACATTTTTCAGTGAATCTTTTCTGAAGTTGCTTGAGCCACCTCTCTGGAATCTTCCTTTATTTCTGAAGAATTTCCTAAACTTTCTGACCATAAAGGCCATTTCATCATCGTCCAGTTCTTCATCTTCTTCCTCATCCTCATCATCCTTTGCAGAGACAGTTAGTGCCAGATTCTTTTTCTTTTTATCTCCATAGAGCTCTCTTTGAACCTTGATGGTTGTTTCATATTCAGCCAGGCTTCCAAACAGAGAAGTGATAGAGCTCATAGATTCTCCTCTCATTTCTTGGATTGCAGTAGCCTTCATCTGCCATTCAGGAGTTAGAATCTTTAAGATTTTGGAGACTTGTTCTGCCTCAGAGATCCTCCTTCCAAGAGCTGTGAGATTGTTGATCAGATGAGTGAATCTAATTTCCAGGTCCCTTATTGGTTCCCCTTCTTCCATTTTGAACAAATGAAAGTCAGTGATAAGTTGTTCCACTCTTCTAGTTTTTACTCCACTGGTCCCTTCATGAGCAACTGCTAGGGCATCCCACATTTCTTTTGCTGTCTCTAGATGACAGACCCTGAAATATTCTTTTTGACTTAGGGCATTTTGAAGAATCAAGACTGCCTTGCTATTGAGTTCCAGATCATCCTTGTCATCACTCGTTAATTCCTGAGGGAGTTTAGGCACTTGAACTCCATTTTCTGTTTTCATAGGAACGATGTCTCCTTCTTCAACTATCCTCCAGAGATCATAACCTGATGATTTGATGAAAACCTTCATCTTCATCTTCCAGAAGGTATAATGCTCACCATTGAATCCAGGAGGTTTGTTGATTGAACTGCCTTCAGGGAGAACATTCTCATATCCTGCCATGATAGATCTTTGCTTCTCCTGATCGTGGGATCAGATGAATCTGAGAAGACCCAGCTCTGATACCAAATGAAACAGGCAGGAAATGCACAAGAGGGGGGGTGAATTGTGCTTAAAAAAAACTTTAATGAACAATATAGTTTATACTGGTTCAGCCCAACTTTTGGCCTACGTCCAGTTCTCCAACTTGGCAGTTGGGTTCCACTAGCTTTTCAAGATTTAAACGGGCTCTTGACAGCCTTTACAAGTGACAGCAAGAGCTCACCTCCTTACTAATCACTCCCCCTTACACTTTGTAAGATTACACCCTACTCTTAAGATCCCACTATCTTAAGAGTAATCCTTACTCGGATAATAAATACAAGTGTAGAGAAATTGTTCACTCAATTGAACGGATTGTGTTACACACTTAAGAATTTGAGAACAGTGATTGTTGAGAGAATTGAATGCAGTAGATACAAGATCTTTAATGAAGTAATCAATTGTTTTCAACCAACTGCTTCTCAATGCTTTTATACTCTTCACTCTGAAGCTTGTGTAATAAATATGACCGTTGAGAGTTGTTCAGAGAGAGAGAGAGATCTTAATCGGATGAGGAGTGTTGAGAATGTAGCCTGTGTTGCATTTACTCCATTGTACTTCCTTTGCTTTTTGTTCATCTTTCTTTATCTATCGCTGGAGGAAGTAGGTGAGTTCCAACGGCTATATTGCTCAGATTTTGTGTCTAACGTAAACTTCCTTAAGTAGGTCTGAGCACTCTGTACTTGGAAAGCCTAAAATAGCTTTAGCCATTGATTTTGAATAATTCCCATCGCCACTCAGATTACAGCCTCTGATCGATTACAGGACTTGGTGGCTGATCGATTACATATCGATTATGTATAGATTAGGACCTGCATCACTCAACAATAGATTAGAAATTCATGTGCCTAATCGATTACAGGGACGCCTGATCGATTAAGCAAGACTAATCGATTACACTTAAACTTCCTCTAATCGATTACTTACCTCTGATCGATTACATTCAGATCACTCACAACTCTTCTAATCGATTACATGGCTCTGATCGATTACACATACCAACTTCTCTGATCGATTATAAGACTCTGATCGATTAGGCAATTTATCTATTATCGATTATAGGACTCTGATCGATTAGGCAATGGTCCTCTAATCGATCAGGCGAGCCTAATCGATTACATCAATTTCTCCTAATTGAAAGGCTAAGATCTCTCATCGATTACAGGGGTCTCTAATCGATTAGGCGACAACTTAGACTGAACTCTAATCGATTAGACAAAATGACTTGACTTGGAATCTATCTCTGATCAAATGGGCTATCTATGCATACCTAAGACATATCATTCCAAACACTTATCACTCACTTACCTTATGCCTAAGATATGTTTGGCTATCATCAAAACCTATTATTCTAACAGCTTGCAGTAGTGTATGCCTTTGGGAATTTCGGGCATATCTTGTGGGAGCTAAAGTTACAGTGTATACTGATCATTCAGCCTTGAAATATCTCTTTAGCAAGAAGGATTCAAAAGCACGGTTGATTAGATGGGTGCTTTTATTGCAAGAGTTTGACTTGGAGATTATGGATAGAAAAGGCACGGAGAATCAAGTAGCTGACCATTTATCTAGATTGAGTACTGATGCTCAACTAGAGAGTGACAAAGATATTGATGAAACATTTCCTGATGAGCAACTCTTCAGTGTCAGTCATACTATGACTCCTTGGTATGCTGATATTGTCAACTTTCTGGTTTGTGGAATCATACCTCATGATTTGAAGCCTCACCAACGAAGAAAGTTTTTGCATGACGTTAAGTTCTATCAGTGGGAGGAGCCTTTCTTATTCCATCAATGTGCCGATCAAATGTTTAGACGTTGTATACCAGAATTTGAGCAACAAGAAATTCTAAGCTGTTGTCATTCTTCCGAATATGGAGGACACTTTGGAGGCAACAAAACTGCTGCTAAGGTTCTACAGTGTGGCTTTTATTGGCCCTCTCTGTTCAAAGACTCTTATGATTTCGCGGTGAATTGTGATCGGTGCCAAAGATTGGGAAACATCTCTAGAAGGAATGAAATGCCTCTGAACAACATGTTGGAAGTGGAATTATTTGATGTGTGGGGCATTGACTTTATGGGACCTTTTCCCAAGTCTTTCAATAATCAATACATCTTGGTTGCCGTTGATTATGTCTTGAAATAGGTTGAAGCAGTTGCTTTACCCACTAATGATGCAAAGGTGGTGGTGAAGTTTTTGAAGAAACACATTTTCACACGCTTTGGAGCTCCTAGGGCCATTGTGAGTGATGGAGGTACTCACTTTTGCAACAATCAATTCCAGGCTCTTTTGAAGAAATATGGTGTGAGACACAAGGTTGCTTTGCCATACCACCCTCAGACTAATGGCCAAGATGAAATCTCCAACCGGGAGATCAAGAAAATCCTTGAGAAAACCGTGGGCACCACAAGAAAAGATTGGTCCATTAAACTTGATGATGCATTGTGGGCTTATCGAACGGCATACAAGACTCCCATCGGTATGTCTCCATATCGGCTTGTGTTTGGGAAGGCATGCCATCTACCGGTGGAATTGGAGCATAGCGCTTATTGGGCTATCAAAAAGCTCAATTTTGATGCAAGGGCTGTGGGTGAAAAGAGGCTCCTTCAACTTAATGAACTTGAAGAATTCGGTTCAATGCTTATGAGAGTTCAAGGTTGTACAAGGAGAAGACAAAGAGGTGGCATGACAAGAAGATTATCTCCAAGACTTTTGTGCCAGGACAACGAGTTCTCTTGTTTAATTCTAAGCTGAAACTATTTCCGGGAAAACTCAAATCCCGATGGTCAGGACCGTTCACTGTGGTCCAAGCACTTGATCATGGTGTGGTGGAGCTTGAAGGCAATGATGGAGAGAAATTTAAAGCCAACGGTCAAAGGTTGAAGCATTACTAGAGTGGTGAAGTGGATCGTGCATCGGTCACTTTACCTCTTTCTGATCCTTCTTGAAGCAGAAAGGAAGTCTGGCTGAGGACTATAAACCAAGCGCTTCTTGGGAGGCAACCCAAGCTCTAAACTTTTTCTCTTTACTTTAGTTTTCAAGTTATTTCTGATTAGGTTAGTAGATTTATCCTTGTTCTTCCTTTTTGTAGGAGGAAAGGTGGTTCTTACAAAGTATGGATGGAAGAAAGAGGTAGAAGGGAATGGCAAGATGGAATTTTGAAGCAGGAAGTGAACTACAAAGGGAAGTACTCTCACAGCATCATTATGCAATATTTTATCCGATTCATTTCCCTGAATACCCACTTGATTAATTTTTGTTGTGTGCTTTGAGAAATTGTGTTTCATGGATGATTGATTTGACAATGTTGATTTGCATTGATGTGTAATGCTGCTATGGGATGATTATTGAGAATTTTGGTAGTGAATTTAATTTTTGGAATGGTGTGCAGAGCTGAACATGATAAATCAATGCATGTGTGCACATTTTTTGCGTTAAGCATGGTGATTATGGATTTGTGATTTTCTTGGTCATTTTGGTGAATTGTGTGCCTCGAATAAATTGGGTGTTCAATTGAAAATCCTGGGCGTTCTGGAGCCAAAGAGTGGATTTTGACAGAAAAGGATCCAGCTCGCCGTGGGTTCGCCGCGGCGAAAGTCACGGCGAGCTACATACCCCTCTGCCTGTTTAACAATTTTCGCCGCGGCGAAAGTCACGGCGAGCTCCTTCTATCTCTGCCTCTCAACTCATGGCGAAACCCACGGCGAGCCCACCACAACTCTGCCCCAACCACACGAACAGCCATACCTTTTCAATTTTTTTTATCCTACCCCTTTGAATCCAACTCCATTTTGAGTCCAAATACATCACACATTTTTGGCATTTCACTCTTGCCTCTTCATTTTACTTTTACCCTCTTCAACATTTCCTAAACCCCATTTCCTTGCTATTCATCTCATCTTCTTTCTCTCTCGCTCTCTCCATCGCTCGTTCGTGCTTCCCCCCCACGAAGGCCCTTTCTTTCCTCTTTTCCAACCTTTTCCTTCCCAAATTAGTGATACCCATTACATTCCTCTATACCCTCCGGCCACTGTAACCCTGTATCCTCATTTTCACGCTTCCACAACACTCACAAGGATCTAAGTGCCCATTTCTCACCACTAATCTCTTGCCCTAAATCAGTTGTGAAGTTCTTGATCTTCTCTTCCAATTGTGGTAAATATCTTCACTTCTCTTGCTATCATTTTGTAGAAGAACATAGGTTTTGTGATTTGTTCGTATTGATATGCTAGGAAATTGAAGCATTTGGGGATGCTAGGTTTGAACAGGGGGTTTTGTAATCTTAGGGGGTGTTGGGTATCAATATTGACGTAAATATGGCAGACATGTCTCTGATGAGTTGACTAAAATTGGGTGGGGGTTGTGCAAATTGAAAAATGCTATTTTTAGGCTTGAAAAGTGGGGCACTTGAGGTTTAGTTTAATTGTGGGGACACTCTGAACTTAGTCTGGTGTTATGTGGCCTGCAAGAATCATTTGGTGGAAATTTGGGCCCATTATACATGAAACATTTTGGTTCTCACTTGGAAACTCTGTTGTCAATAGCGTATATTCTGTGGTCCCCTCATGCCCCAGTGTTGGTGGTGCACGGGGCTTTCCTTTTGGAGTTATTGGGCTTTCATGGGCCATTTGATAAGGCAGTGAGGCTTAGGATTAGGCTTGGAATTTTTGGCAGACGTGTTAAAGGATTACATTAGTTGAAGTTTGGGGGTCAGGCTCTCTTTTTTGGACTTAGTTTGATAGCCTGTTTGTTGTGATTCAAACTTTGTTAGGATAGTGATTGTGTCTCCTTTCTATGCTCATTCAATCTGCTTTGTCTGTTTTTGGCTTGTCAGTTTGCTTCCATAGAACATGCCTCGCCGCAAGATGTTAGCTGGAAGGGGTAAAAGACCTCAAGAACCATCCTTCAGCCAACCACAAGATCCTCGCCCTCCGTCCAAGAAAAAGAGCAAAGCCCCGATGGATAAAAAGAAGATCAGGCCCCTCCTTCAGGAGTGCTATTTCCCTGAAACGAATCTAGTCCCTTTTTACAAGCAGGTAACCCAACATTATCAGTTTGCCAAGCTTTTGGGCCCGCGCCAGCGGGGTAATGAAACCCTGGTCAGGCACTATTATAAGCAAGCTGAGACGGGATTGATTGAGAACATAATGGACCCAAGTGCTGGGCATGTGTTATCTCGTCTTGTAACTCCATCCGTCATTAAGGATTTTTACAGCCTTCCCACTCCCCCTTACTGTCACTACAAGCGTATCAAAGAGGAAACAGGGAAGTACCCCTTTGGTGACATGGCTAAGACACTGGTTATTCAGGGAGAGCCAGGATGGTTCCAAAGGACAGGGAACCAGAAATACTTGAACGGAGAATCCTTAACTCCAGATGCTAAAGCATGGCTCCATTTTATTTGCTTCAACATGATCCCTACAGCGCATTTGAGTGATATGACCAAAGAATTAGCCCTACTCGTCTATTGCTTCATCAAGGGGTTGCCCGTTCAGATCGAGGTCATCATATATAATAGCATTCTTCACAGTGCTACCACCCCCAGAGAGGGAGCAGTCCTGGCATTCCCACACCTTATTTCTGATCTGTTTGCTGCTCGGGGTGTGGATGACCCTGATGATGACGCCCATTTTTATCCGGTACCCGATTTTGACTTTGAGGCACTCAAAGGGGTTGAGGTACCTGCCATCCCAGCCCCAGATCAGGATGTGCCAATGCCAGATGCAGACTCTGACAGCGCCCCAGCCACACGTGGTGAGATGAGGAGGCTGATTGACCAATGGGGTAATCAGATGATGCTTGAATGGAAGCACCAGCGGGCTGAGAATCGCCTCTTGCGAAAAATGGTTAAAAAGATGTCTCTCAAGCTGGAAATTGAGCCATCTGAGGATGAGGAATTGGAAAATCGCTGGAAGGGGTCGGAGGAAGTCAGGGAGAGAAGCGAGCGCGGTAAAGCCCCAATGGTTGCAGATGCCGATGTAGAGGAGGACTCTGACAGGGATGAGGATGGTTCAGAGGAGAGCTGGGAGGATGGCGATTCTTGGGATGAGGATGAGGACTGACCGCTATTCTCCTGTTTTCTTTTTATGGTTTAAATCTTTGTTTTTAGGGCTTGAATTTTAAGTTTGATTGTAATAATTTAAACTTCTTTCTGTTAAATACTTTTGATTGTGACCTGTTGAACATTGAGGATGTGTGAACCAGTGAATATTTTGGTAGTGGATTCCATGACTGATGATTTTCTTTTTGCATCATGTGAACTGTTATTCTAGTTAGCTCTTTTTGCGTCTGATTTAGCTAACTTTCACATAGTTGCCTTTGATTCCACTTGGTACATATTACATCTCGTACAGGTATTTTTGACCCTTTCATGCACCATTTGCATGAAAGAGGACCCTTATTTTTCCCTGTTGACAAGTGAGGACATTGTCAATTTTAAGTTTGGGGGTGAGGGTATATCATTTTGAAATCATTTTGAAAACTTTTGGCTGTAAATAATAGGGATACATAGTGATGGAAGTATGTGAATGCATTGCCAAACTAAAGTTGTTGCAATTTTGTTTGATTTGTGACTATGAGCCTGCTTGAAAATGGTGTGAAAGTTCAATGATTGAAATAAGTTGCTTGACTGGATGATAGGTAGAAAATTGGATATGTATGCATTGTATGATATGAATTGTGATATTAGAGTAGGCCTTTTCTTAAATTCCTGTGAGTAAAACTAAGCACGAAAGGAGTGAGAGTGAATCTGATGGGTCTTAGGAAGGAAAGTTGTGGTAAACCGGTTTATGTGTGTGTTCTCATTTGATAATTTTAAAAATCCTCTTTGGAAAACCTTAACATGCATAGCAAGCTTTATATGATTTTTGACAAGTGATAGAGGCAATTCTTAAATGCGATTGGGCCTTTCAAGCTGATTTTGATGATATCTATGCAATTTGATCCCAATTTTTGAGCCTAAAAGAAAAACCAAGATTTTGTCTTTTGCAAACCCAATTAGAAGCCTAACCCTTAAGCCTGAAAAACCATAAGAATTATCCTGCTTTGAGATAATGGGATAGGAGGAACACAAGAAATATCAACAAGTGTAAAAAAAAGAGAGGATATTGATATCCAATAAAGCTTGGTAGGGGCCAGCAAAGTTGCTCAAATGAATAGAGAAGAGAATGGGTATCTGAAAAGCACATCAAATCCATTATCTCAAGGTTTTTGTATATGCCCTTATTCCATTTCATTTTAAATACCTTATACCCTGACCAAGTTACAAGCTGAAAAGTCCTCTTGATTCAAAAATCATGTGATGCAAGTTGTGAGGAAAGAGGGAAAAAGAAAAGGGTGGATAAAATTCGAAAAATGAGAGCTTATACATGAGTTGGGGTATTGCAATTGACTTGAATAAGATTCAGAAAATTTTCTCTCAACTCCAACACACACACACGAGCTCAAGGAATTTTTAGAAAGCTTATCTTTAGTATTATGAAGCATTCATCTTGGCATACACACTATATCTTCTATCAATCGAAAAGGAAATAGTAACATATGAGAACAAGCATTTCAGCCAAAGTAAGGTGAGCTCATAGGCAAGGGACATAGATTTTCAAAAATTGCTTGAGGACAAGCAAGAACTCAAGTTTGGGGGAGTGTTAAGCTCCTAAATTTCACATATTTCATCACAATTTTTCCCCATTTGTATATATTTTTGTAAGTGATGTTTTGAAATAGACATAAAAATTCAAAGAAAATCCTTAATGAAGAAGAAAGTGTTTGTGCATGAAAATTAGAGCTTAATGATTCTTTGCTTAAAAATTTGTGTGTGAATGTTACTAAATGTTAAAAGCTCATCAACCCTCTTTCAATCTTGTATAGGAAGAGGTGATAAAGAGAGAGAGCCAAAGAAATGCAAGGAAAGCCAAAATGAAGAATGAATGATGACAAGAAGGCAAAGAACCAGAATCAAAGTATGCTCGCCGTGGGTTCGCCGCGGCGAAACCCACGGCGAGTGTATTCATTCTTTGGAGGCTAAACTCATTTGTTCGCCGTGACTTCGCCGCGGCAAAGCCACGGCGAAAATACCTGAAACTGCGCGTTTTGATTAATTAACGCTGTCTGAATGCAATAAAGGGAATTGAATGCGAGCAGAAACGGACACAGAGCATTTAGGGCACATTTTGGATCATTTTGGAGCTTAAAGAGAGAGTGGGGAAGAGCTAGGAAGCTTGGAGATTCTTGGAGAGATTCAAGTTGTGATCTTGGTTTCTTTTCTTCTTCCCTTTTTCTCTAATTTCTGCCATGTCTCTGCTTTTTATTTCTTGTTTCATTTCTTATTTACTCATGTGTAACTAAATCCCTATTCTAGGGTTACTTTGAACCATTTGATGGATTGACTCTTGTACTTCCTTCCTTTGATGTATTTAATGAATGTTTATGTATGGATTTTCCTCTTGCTTTAAATTTTACAAGTGCTTGATCACCACTTGAAGTGTTAAATGAAGTATGACTTGAGAGAGTATATTTTGTTTTAGAACTTGGGGGAAATCATGTTAGGCTTGAAATTTATGATTTTAAATGGAGGGTTTGTTGATAATATAGAGATATAATTATTGACCTAACATTGTTCATATAAGGTTGGTGGAACATTTATGGCTAGCATTAATTGTTGCAAGAGATTGTGCAATTAATGCTAGTAAAAATTTGATTTTGACTTGAGAGAGCTTTTTCAAATGAAATTGAACCTTGAACTCATGCATGAAATTCATTGGGTAAGGAAAAGGGAAGGAATTTATTGGGTCTTGAAGTTAAATGGGGAAAGGTAACCCTAGGTTTTCTTATCCAATTTGTCAAGTATTTCTACGTCATTTCTCTTGTTCAAAAACCTTAAACTAAAAATCTCAAAAAGAAGTAACCTTTTAGTGATTTAATTTTACATGCTAACTCTTCAAAGCAAAATCTTGTTTAGCTCAACTTAATCTAATACACTAAGCCTTCTGCTTGATCGCATTTGTAACCAAATCCCTGTGGGAACGATACTTTTCTTATTACTCTATTACTTGATGCGACCCGTGCACTTGCGGACCGAACAATGCTATCGGTGCTTTCGTTGCTTGGCCCGTTGGTTTGATTGAGCCAACACCACAGGTGGTTATTTACTAATAGCATTTACACTAGCATTCATTGTGTTGGAAGAATGCTCTTTTATTTACATGTTTTTTCAGGGTACACGTTCTACCGGAAAGAAAGCACAAAGGCCTAATGTCCAAGGTACCGGTGGTCAAGTGATGAAGAAAAAGAGTTCACATACTGATCCATCGTCACAGGTGATTATTTACTAATCAATTAAACTAGCATTCTTTTTTATTGGAATAAAATTTCAGACTTTCTATTTACATGGTTTGTAGGCAACAAAAGCCAAGGGCAAGAAGAAAGTACAAGCGCCTCCTGTTATTGAATGTACAAGCGCCGAGACACCAAATCGTGCTCGATTGTGAGCACTTGCAGCCACCCTATCTCCCGAATTTATTGTCCAGATTCCATTCAATAGGCATGTATTTGGTGTGTCAAATATGAGTGAGCATGTTTCTAGGGATCAGCTCATGGAGGTTCTTGATGAAGGATGGCTCAGTGCTACGGTTATTACTTTATGGATCAGGTATATTTGCGTTTCCATTGGGGTTTCGTTTAATGTCATAAGTTTTACACTAATTGGGAGTTTGTATGGTTTCTTTGAAGGCACCTGCACGAACATGTCATGATTTCCGGGGATTATGTCTCGTTCGAATTCATAAGCCCCTATGAGATAGCACATATTACGGGCGTGAGCTATGGCGAGCAGTCCGCGAAGCTTAAAAAGCGCTTTTCTTTAAAGGCAACAGGCATGACTTTATTCTTAGCTCCAATTAATACAAGGTAAGTCGATATGCATTATAGGTTTCATCGTATTCTTAGCTCCAAGCATCATTTATATATACTGACATAACGTTCTAAAAAATTTTAGGCAGCACTGGCTTTTTCTTGTCATCTATCCGCAAGCACAAGCGAATCTCATTATTTACTATTTGGATCTTGTGTATGGTGCTGAACCAAAAAGTCACCCAGCTTTGATGCGCCTCGTCAATAGGTACGTGAATGTCAGCATTCTTTGAATCCGTTGCATCATTTGTCATTTTATGACCCTAGCTAATAAAATTAATTTACTTTGTTTCGTTTCCAGCGCATTGACCAGTTTTCAGTCCTCCGTTAACTTGAGTTATTCCAAAGCCCTTGACCAGAAAGATGCTTATAAGTGGCTCACAGTCCAGGTTCTACAAGTTATTCAATTTTTTAAACAATCTACTCAAACATAAAGTAAATGTTTCTCATATGATATCTGGTATTTTTTGTTACAGTGCCCCTTCCAACCCAATAACAACGACTGTGGATACTATGTGATGCAATTTATGAGGGATGTCGTTACACATGATCGATGTAGCATTCCATTGACAGTAAGTTTTATATTTTGCCAACTCTAATTGTATTTGAACTTGTTATTAGATTTCAAGTAGATTTGATTGCCATTCAAATTTATCTCTCTATGCAGTATTACCCAGACGCACGTTGCCCCTCATTGTCGAGGGAAAAAATGAATGCGCTAATTGAGGAATGGTGCACTTATGTTCTACCTCTTTTTCAATAAGTACAAATGTAGATATATAATAGTATAGCTAGTAGCATGCTGTTTCCCAATTAGAATGGTTGGTTCATTTGTACATTGCTCTCTGGATGAGTTATTGGTGTATTTTCGTTGCCTGGAACTATATAGAATTGCTGGTATTTTAGCACTGATGCAGGTGGGGTATATAAAATAAAATGAAATATTTAAAAAAAAAATTCAATACCAGCGCTTACTTCATTAAGCGCTGCAATAGGTAAATTTTATGTCCCTATAGCAGCGCTTAAGCGCTGCAATAGGTCACTATTGCAGCACTGGCTATTGCAGCGCTTATAAGCGTTGCTATAGGGCCAAAATAAGTGATGTTATAGGCATTTTCTGTAGTAGTGAAACAATCCCCCTCGAAGAAAGAAAAGAGGTCTGACGAAGCTCACTGACATTGTTGTCCGTCATGGGACAAATGTGCAGCCTATCCATGTGGAATTTGACGAGGACATGAATCCTATCGGGGAAATTGGCGCAAATTTCGTGAGCTACGTCAGTTTTGTGGCAAGGAATCGAGTAAGCATATTGGTTGACGATTGGAGGGAAGTCCAAAAAGACATTAAGGATCAATGTTGGTCAGATATCTTGGTATGTTTTATCATTATCTATCTGTTTGTTCCTAATATGCATGTATTTGTTTGTTTAGTTACTCAACTGATGTGTATTTTATTCTTATTCTTTGCAGCAAAATTTCGATGTCCCAAACACCGAACAGTTCAGGGATTTTTGGTTGAACGAAGCGCGCAAGATGTGGAAGAATTTCAAGACTACCCTGACCAAAGATTACATCCGGGGGGACAAGAAGGATCAAGATCCCTGTCAGACTTACCCTTCTGTTGACCCGGAGACTTGGAAGACGTTTGTTAAGAAACGATTAGATAAAAAGTTTCAGGTTTGTATAGATCTTTTACTTTGCTTCAAAACTGAATTTTAACATATTATATTAGTTAACTAACTTAGTTTAATTTTCACAGGAGAAAAGCCAAAAACAAAAGGAGCATCAAGAAAAGAATATCTACAAGCATACAATGTCTCGGGGGGGTTACAAGTGGGTCGAGAAAAAGTTGACCGAGAAATATATTGCAGAAATGGTAGAAGCGGCACGGTCCGATCCTACCATTGTTGTAGAGCCTCCGCCGCCCTTCTCACGTCATACGAAATTGTCTGAGGGAAGGAAGAATAAAGAAGGAACATTTATCAATCCGGAGGTTGAAGCAGTTGCAAATAGGATTGTAAGTATTTTACTTGGTTGTTCATTCATTTAACTTGTGTTTATAGCAAATTACCACTTATGATTTTCCGGTCATTGTAGGGCGAACTTGAGCAGCAGGCTACCCAAGGGTCCTTCACACCTTCTGGGAGGATGGACATCCTGGCCACGGCAATTGGGAAGCCCGATCACCCCGGCCGAGTACTCGGGGAGCCCAGGACTGTAGGGTTTGCCAAGTATTCTGGCCGCAAATCCAAATACAACCGTAGAGAATACACTGAGGAGATTGTGGCTAAGGCTCGGGCGGAGATGGACGTCCAATTGGAGGAGCGGCTTGCTTTATCCCAACAGTAGATGGCAGCACAATTCGAAAGTCAGGTGGCGGCGCAGCTTCAGGAAGCTCTTTCGGGTTATATGGGGGAGCAGATCCGTGCGCAGATTGAGGCATAGGTTAGAGCGTCTACTATACAGCTTGGAATCTCATCAAATTCTTCTCAACAAAGACAGCAGGTTTGAGCATCTACTATATATTTTAATTACCGAATTCCGGGTTTGTCAATTAGAAAATTACACTCACTCTGTATAATATCATCTCCTGTAGGAGTCCCCCGCTACCGGAGGTCCAAGCGGTAAAGACAGCTGCAATCACACTGTGCTGTTAGGATCAATTCGTGAGGACCAATCAAATCCCACACCAGACAATGACCCTGAAGTTGGAGAGGAGTGTTATCTCCATCTTGATGTCCCTCGCCTGCGCGCGGTGGCAAAAGCTCTCCAGTTCCCGAACGCCTCCTTCATACATAATAAGTGTATTCCGGAGGACCAAGTGAAGGTGTCTGTTACAAATGTTCGAAAGAATGAGAGGGGTTCAGCTATACCTTTTCATGATAGCAAAGTAACCAGACTAGGCGATGCTATCGGGGCATTCATCTTGTGGCCAAGACGACTTGTACACAAGACTCAACAAAAGGCGCCGGTTGATGTGGTATGTACACTTAATTTTTGAGATTGCTTGTTTTAATATATTACAGCATGTAAGAATATATAACACTGATTTTTTTCATCACCTACAGCTCTTTCCAGATAAATATCCTTCTCTCCAACTCCTGCGGGAGATACAACCAACTTTGCAATCCACATCCATTAGGATGCCTCCAGGAGTAGTTATTCCATATCGTACATATGAATTTGCGATTGATAGTGATAGAGATATCGTGGAGTTTTTGACAATGAACTGTATTGACCTCGCCTGGCTCGAATTAGCGACTATGTAAATTATTATTACTATTTATGTCTCTGCAATATTTGTACTTCTATCCTTTTATAATTTCAATTATTTTATGATAGGTACTTCCACAAGCTATGCATCCAATTAGGCACAGAACAATATAGATTCCTCAGTCCATTGGCCTTGGCGAGGAGAGATGATTTCAACAACAAGGTGGACCAACTAAGATATGAGGATGAGATGCGGGCTTATGTCATACATCAAATGTCAGCGAATCGGGGATCTATCTATTTTGCGCCTATTCTTCAAGAGTAAGTGTGATTATTACCTTTTTCCAAATTTTCATCATTTGCACATTTACAAATGTTTTGTTTCCGTGTGGACTTAATATTTTTAATGTCTTTCAGTAAGCACTGGTCATTAGCTGTCATTTGCCCCAGACAACATCGTTTGGTTTGGTTTGACTCCTTGAGGCATAATATAACCTCCTATTATAAAACTCTTTTATCGAAGTAAGTAGTTTTAATGACTTTTTACTTTGGGTTAAATAAATTATTTTCATGTATATGTGCTAATTTTGGTTCCATTTCAGGGGCATTCAGCAATGGCATTTTGTGGAAGATACAGATGAAATGAATAATCCCATCATGGTACAAAGACCTAAAGTAAGTATTTTGATTTAAATTCCTTCAATGTTAGTCAATTGAGATATTATTTACTTTGTTATTAATTTATATTATTTCCTTTGATTTATAAAGTGCCCCAAGCAACCGACGAATAAGGAGTGTGGGTATTATGTCATGAAGTATATGTGTGACATTATTGAGAGTGACCGTAGCGGATCCTTCCCACAGGTATAAATTCTTATCTATAGCTTATAATATGATTCATACAATTAATACATATATATGATGTTTTATCTAACTTTGTATTGATCATAGTATCCATTATTGTTGCAGTTTTATGACCGAATCGACAAATTTACAGTTGAAGACATTGATGCGATTCGTGAACGTATTGCTCAATTTTTCCTTTTATTTTTGATTATGTAACAATCTGAATCAAAATTATGTGCTGGTGATCTTTCCTTTCATTCGATTCGACTTATTTTCTTTGGTCCGGCCTATGTTGGTGATTTAACCTTTCCTAATCGCCTTGGGGGTTAAATGCAAAATATTTGTAAAACCAAGGATTGCACTACAGTGGTGTGATCCCGGATCGTCTCTCAAGGAGCCTAATGACTAACCTAGGAAACTAAATGTCATGCAGATGAAGTATAAAAGGGGTTTTGTTGGGTTTTTAATATGAAGAATGCAAAATGAGCCTAACTACAATATTTTTTTGGTCTTTTCTTTAATGAGGTGGAATGGATGGATGGGTGAAGTGAAATAGATGGAATGGATCTCTTGAGTCTAGGTGAGGCGACAAACATAGGTCCAAATCATTTGGGGGTTTGATTCATCAAGTCTAGTTAGAGAAATCCCCAAGCAACCACTAGGGGTCCACTAGCCCTAATCGATGACTAATTTAGCAACCACTTTCATAGCCATTACTTAGGGTTAGTGTTAAAGTCCACTTGATGTGTGAAACACTTTGGGTCAAACACTTGTGGCTCTCATAAAAATGCAATCACAATGATTATGAATGGAAGCAATCAATTAAGTCCACTAGCAACCACTAAAATGAAATTAACTTCATACAACCACAATGTAGATAAGAATTCATAACTCAAGTGTTCAAAGCCCAAAATAAACACATATAGTTCATACACATATATATCCAAAATCTCAATCCAATACATAAATCCAAACATCTTCCAAGAGAGGTTCAAATAAACATAGAAGAAATCCTAAATACATATGTTAGAACAAAGAAAAACTTCCCCAAATGAAGAACCCATGCTTGAGACACCATCAACCCATCCTCAAGAGATGAAGAGCTCCTCAATCCAACATAGAAACTCCAAGAGGAACCCCAAGAAGAAGCCCCATCCGAAAATCCATGGAAGAAGAGGGTGGAAGAAGGTGGAAGATGAAGATGGAGGTGGAGATGAGTGGAGAATGGAGGAATGAAAGGAAACCCTAGGAGAGGGACTGATTTTCGAGCAGAGGGGGGCTGGACAATGAAGGAGGGTCTGAAATTTATCTTATATACTCCCCCAAAAATTCCTGAAACGCACAGCAAAACACCAGATTTCGGGGCCTCGCCGTGGAGGGCCCACGGCGAGGGGCAGAGGAGAAGCATCACAGGTGGCCTCGCCGTGGGCCTCGCCGTGGAAGGCTCACGGCGAGGGGCAGAAAAGGCTGCATAACAGGGGTCCTCGCCGTGGGCCTCGCCGTGGAAGGTCCACGGCGAGGGACAGAAAATGGCCCAGGATGAGGGGCCTCACCGTGGCCCTCGCTGTGGGGGAGCCACGGCGAGGGGCAGAAACCCAGAATCCTTCTTTGCGCTCCGTCGGCGTTCTTGTCCGCAACTTGGCTCTTCCATTGGGTATATCCCTTCATGATCTGCACATAAAATGGACCTAAGGTAGCATCAAATGTTCTTGAAAATAGGTTAACAATAATTTATGCTAATTATGCCCAAATTGTCCTTGACTAGAATAACTTCCAACAAAGATTGCAAAAGCCAGAAATCACCCTAATTAGGTGCAATTACCCTAAGAACATGAGATAATCTACTGATTTTATCAATGAAAAGTATATAAAAATATGGTGCAATCATTTCCCCCACACTTAGACCTTTGTACTCCTGGACAAAGGGTACAATGCAAAGAAGAATGGTTTTAACCAATCAATAATCTCAAGCTAGCATGAGTCATGATTAAGGATATGCAAAGGGAGAATTGGCAAAGCATTCGGATGAAGAAATGGCAAAGAGGACTCTCAAGATAATAGTGTTTCCCTCTACTCACCTCATGTGGGATCTTTTCACACTTAACTTGCTCAAACAACAATTTGCCATAAGCTTGTAACTACCCTAACATCTCCACACATGCATACAATCACGTACGAATCAAAAGGACTTGCAAGGTTGAAATGATGGAAAAGGCAAGGTGGATTGCATGTTATGGAAAAGGAAAGGTTGCAATGCAATTCAAAGTTACAATTTAAGAACACAGCACATGAGAGCATAATTTCAATAATAATGATGCCACATCAAGGAATGCCTTATTCTTCAAACCTTCTTTTTCTCTCTTTTTTTTTTCTTTTATATGAACTTTTCTATATTTTTTTTTCAACACATACATGGCATTAACAACAACAAAAGTGGCTCAAACTCAATGCTTCATCACAAGATTCACATTAATGCATTACAACCAAGGAATGGCTCAAAATGGGTGAAAATGGGAAATGACATATTGTGGGTTTTTGTTTGGGGAGAATGGGTGATGAAATGAATGCCTAAATCATCTTCATGCATGAATGTAATTCTAGCTTTGACAAAGAGCAGAGACAAGTTCTAGAAATTGAATGATCAAGCAAGTATACACTCTTGAAAGGAAGATAGGCCCAAAAATCTCACAACAAGGTTAACCTCAATTGCCAATTAAAATCCAATTGCAGGGCCAATTAACACAATGCATATGCTTGAAAATAACTCATCACTAGCTCTTTGAAGATTGAAAGGATAAAATGCATAATTCTTAGAATTCTTCCCATTGCTCAAGAAGCTCATTAATCAGAGGGTAAGGTCCAGTCTTGCTCCATGGTTTTCCAAAATTTTGCCACACTAGGTTTTCACAAACAAGTTTTAGAAATGGGTAGAAGAGTGCAACTAGGTCCTCCATTGCAATGAATGCGACCCTTTATCACAACGAAGAACTAAGGAGCACAATCTACCTTGGTTTTGAAAAATTTTGACAAAAAAATTTAAAATTTTTTTCTCTAATGTGACATAACATGATAAAATCAACGGATCAAGCAAGAAGACTACCTAGTCCCCTCCCCCACACTTAAATCTTGCAGTGTCCCCAATGCAAAATCAAAATGTAAGGTGCAGAAAGCAAGAGAACACAATGGGGATTTATTGACTCAACTAACACTAAGTCTACCTTTTACTAATGGTGCAGTCCCTCCCCCACACTTATCATTCATCATAATCTCAAAAGAGCATGCAACAAGTGAAGGCAATGAAAATACAAGAGAGGAGAGGGACAACCTTGCGTTTAAAACGCTTTAAACTCTTGTAGGAGAAGTTCTCATCTCGAATGAGAAACATGCATGGCTTCATGTGGGCCACTTCTCCTACCTGCTCCTTCCTTGGTGCGAATTGTGGTGTTTCCTGCAAAAAGGATTCAACAAACACAGCAGTATCCAATTCTAGGCAAGGAAACGATTTATCTAAATAAGTATTGCAACCAAGGAAGTCAATCAAACTCCCATCAGTAGGAGTAAAATACTCAAGTGTGTGTGGAGCGAAAACATTGCATTCACATACACAAGAGGTAGCTGAGAGAGAGAAAAAAGAAAATTGGACTGTGGGAGTGGCATAACAAACACTTTCATTTCTAGATATGTCAAGTGGAAGATCACAAGAAAGTATTTGCTGGAAGGATTCCTTGTTGTCAAAAATATCAAAATGCAAAGCTTGGGGAATCCTTCCCAAGTGCACTCTCAGCATCATGCAATTCAATGGGAACAATGTTACATTCTCAAGCACAATGTAACTTTCATTTGCAATTATCACATGCTTACAAATTGCAGCACTCCTAACACTAGTAGATGCATCATGTTCAGTAGTAAAAGTGGTCATTGTGTCAAAACTATGCTTTCGAAATTCAACAAGTAAGGGTTTCTTCACATCATAGCAATGCACACAAATTTCATATTCCACACATGAACAAGATTTAGCCTCATTGAATTCAACAACATCATCTTTACTAGCATTAAGGAGAGAAGCATGGTTATTACAAGAAGAATTCATGATAGTGCAAGCAACATTCTCAATTGAGCTACTACTACTTGAAGCACTAAGTAGAGCATATTCATCAATAAACCGATGAGGGAATTCACAAATGATTTCCTCATCCACCTCATCTTCACTCTCATGATTAGTAGCCTGTTCAATCAAGGGATCAACCAAAGAAGGAATAATCTCCTCAAGGATAGGAGTATTACCTAGTGGGAAGTGCAATTCCTCTTGAGGTTGTTGAGTAGCTTGCTTTATTTCTTCGACTTGTGTAAGGTCATCAACGGTTACCACTGGAGGTTGGGTGTTCTCCACAAGGGGTGTGGGATGTTGCGCTTCATTAAGTGCCCCCGGCTCCTCTTCATCATTAGTGTCATAAGGCCATAATGTTCCTTCTTCTCCTCCCGTTCTTTTCCAAAGCACATGCAGGTAGAATGCATTGAGGTACTCCCCTAGCTCTTCCAATTCATCTTCCAATTTCTTGGAGAGACCAATTGTGGTCTTCTTTCTATACAACTCCATGGAACGAGCCTTATGGACCTCATACATCCTCTTGAGTTCCTTTGTACGATCATCCATGTCAGGATAATCAAAGAAAGCATCAATCCCAGTTGGTTTAGGTGTGATGGGTTTGGGTGGAGGTGAGGGGTCACGTGGTGGTGGTTGGTATGTAGTTTGGTAGGAATGGGGAGATGGCTTGAATTGGAGGGGAGATTCATGATATGGCTTATATGGTGGAGATTGGTATGGTGAAGGGTATGGCTCATGGAATGGAGGGAAATATGGTGAGTAAGGTTCATCGAAGTGTGAATGTGGTGTGGATGAAGGTGGGTCCCTACAATGTGTGTCATAGGATTGGAAGAAAGAATTGAGATTGGCCATCATTTTATCTCTTTCCTTACGAAACTCTTCCATGCTTGAAGAAGGTGCCTCTTCCGTCCGAGTGGTATTTCCTGCAAAAGAATGAGAATCCCCAAAGTCCCAGAGAATCACAAGCAATTTAACCTATGCACAATTTAAAACAAGAATTAAAAAGAAGAAGAATAATGCAAAATGCAATGCATCTAAGCTAACCTAAATGGTGAAATAATGCAAATATGACCTAAAGGCTCCTACCCCTTCTAAATGTCTCAAGTGACACTTAGTTATCCTAGGGAGTCAAAAATGACTCCCCGGCAACGGCGCCATTGATTTAACCTTTCCTAATCGCCTTGGGGGTTAAATGCAAAATATTTGTAAAACCAAGGATTGCACTACAGTGGTGTGATCCCGGATCGTCTCTCAAGGAGCCTAATGACTAACCTAGGAAACTAAATGTCATGCAGATGAAGTATAAAAGGGGTTTTGTTGGGTTTTTAATATGAAGAATGCAAAATGAGCCTAACTACAATATTTTTTTGGTCTTTTCTTTAATGAGGTGGAATGGATGGATGGGTGAAGTGAAATAGATGGAATGGATCTCTTGAGTCTAGGTGAGGCGACAAACATAGGTCCAAATCATTTGGGGGTTTGATTCATCAAGTCTAGTTAGAGAAATCCCCAAGCAACCACTAGGGGTCCACTAGCCCTAATCGATGACTAATTTAGCAACCACTTTCATAGCCATTACTTAGGGTTAGTGTTAAAGTCCACTTGATGTGTGAAACACTTTGGGTCAAACACTTGTGGCTCTCATAAAAATGCAATCACAATGATTATGAATGGAAGCAATCAATTAAGTCCACTAGCAACCACTAAAATGAAATTAACTTCATACAACCACAATGTAGATAAGAATTCATAACTCAAGTGTTCAAAGCCCAAAATAAACACATATAGTTCATACACATATATATCCAAAATCTCAATCCAATACATAAATCCAAACATCTTCCAAGAGAGGTTCAAATAAACATAGAAGAAATCCTAAATACATATGTTAGAACAAAGAAAAACTTCCCCAAATGAAGAACCCATGCTTGAGACACCATCAACCCATCCTCAAGAGATGAAGAGCTCCTCAATCCAACATAGAAACTCCAAGAGGAACCCCAAGAAGAAGCCCCATCCGAAAATCCATGGAAGAAGAGGGAGGAAGAAGGTGGAAGATGAAGATGGAGGTGGAGATGAGTGGAGAATGGAGGAATGGAAGGAAACCCTAGGAGAGGGACTGATTTTCGAGCAGAGGGGGGCTAGACAATGAAGGAGGGTCTGAAATTTATCTTATATACTCCCCCAAAAATTCCTGAAACGCACAGCAAAACACCAGATTTCGGGGCCTCGCCGTGGAGGGCCCACGGCGAGGGGCAGAGGAGAAGCATCACAGGTGGCCTCGCTGTGGGCCTCGCCGTGGAAGGCTCACGGCGAGGGGCAGAAAAGGCTGCATAACAGGGGTCCTCGCCGTGGGCCTCGCCGTGGAAGGTCCACGGCGAGGGACAGAAAATGGCCCAGGATGAGGGGCCTCGCCGTGGCCCTCGCTGTGGGGGAGCCACGGCGAGGGGCAGAAACCCAGAATCCTTCTTTGCGCTCCGTCGGCGTTCTTGTCCGCAACTTGGCTCTTCCATTGGGTATATCCCTTCATGATCTGCATATAAAATGGACCTAAGGTAGCATCAAATGTTCTTGAAAATAGGTTAACAATAATTTATGCTAATTATGCCCAAATTGTCCTTGACTAGAATAACTTCCAACAAAGATTGCAAAAGCCAGAAATCACCCTAATTAGGTGCAATTACCCTAAGAACATGAGATAATCTACTGATTTTATCAATGAAAAGTATATAAAAATATGGTGCAATCAGTTGGTGATTGTATAGTAGTGATAGCATTTTACTGTTATGCTCTGTACATTGCTTGGAACTTGAATTTTGTGTATATTGTATTATTTGTTGCCTTGCATTTAGACATTTGTAATGTATGTATATCAACGGGGAATAGAAAAATTAAAAACGTTTTTTTTTAAAAAAAAAAGAAACAACGTCACACAATGTAAGATGTGTGACGTGGTTTCCTGGAAACCACGTCACACATAATATTATGTGTGACGTTGTATGTTGCTCGGAGAAACGTCACACATAAATATTATGTCTGACGTGGTTTCTCCGAGCAACTTACAACGTCACACATAATATTATGTGTGACGTTGTTTCTCTGACTTTCTATGTCACTTGTTTATGTGACGTTAAAAGTCCATTTTCCATGTCACTTGATTCAATGTCCCCTGAAAAAGTGACGTGGAAACCCCCAAAATTTGTGACGTTAAAAATACTTTTTGTAGTAGTGAGGATCTTCAGCTATCGATGACCAGAAAGTCTAGAGTGACTTTTTCTACACATTAACAACGAAATCTCATAAATAGAAGGAAGGGTAAGCTGAAGAAAAAGGAGAGATTGTATCTGAAACGAATAATTGGATGTAGAAGTTTGCATTAGGAATATATTTGTGTCTTTAATTCCTTATAGCCTAGGATTGGCTTTGAACCTCTACATGGATTAATTTGTTTGTTTCTTTTCTTTTAGCTATTTAATTCAATTCAGTTTTAATTTTACTTTTTATATGTTTTCAAAAAGTGTCTGATCACTACTTTATTTGTTCAATGATAGATTGCTTTTCAGAGAGAGAGAGAGAGAGTCATTGTAGAACCAAGGTGAAATCATATTAGAAAGAAAAACTCGTTGGCATAGAAGAGATTAATCTATCAACCTAATACCTTCGGAGTAAAATTGAAGCTTAAAAGCATTTTTTTATTCAATAGCTCGAGAGTGTGAGTCTTTGAAAATAATTTTTCAGAAATCCAAAAGCGCAAAAGTATGAGGATTTCGAAAAATAAAGATTAGATTTTTTACTCGAGAGAATGTTTCAAATTGCACTTGAATTTCAAACGGACACTGAATGCATTAGAAAATTATTTGAGAGGAAAATTTAGGTATATCATGATATGTGTAGAGGGAATAAGTAACCCTAGGTTTCATTCTATTGTTTTAGAGTAGTCTTTTGTAGTCCGTTTTACTTGTTTGTTATTGTGTTTATCAAGTCAATATTTCACTCAGATTAATTAGAAATACAAGTAAATTAATTAAATTGAACTTGATTCGACCATAGTTCTCTTGGAAACGATATTTTTATTACTTGAAGACTCTCAAGCTTGCAGTTAAGCTATACGACGAACACTAGTGTAATTCAAAAGGTAAGCTTTTGGATATTGACAAAGGTGATGAGTTCAAAATTAACTTATCCTGAACTTATTTTTTGTATAGTTTAGCAATAACCAATTGAATAAAAAAATCAGCAGAACTTAACTGAAACAGCCTTTGTTCTTAATTATTACACAATGACAGTTTTTGTGCATGTAATGATTCGGTTGAGAAAATAAACAACTTTACCAGAATTAGGGAGAGGTAAAAAGTAATAGATAAATAGAGATAGAGAAAAGGAAAGAGGAAATCAGACACAATAAAATTATCCCATGAGAAACTTTGAGAAAATAGTTTTTCATGATGTCGAACTATAAATCCTAGAGAAATTCACTCAAGCTCACCGACAAATTAAATCAGGTTGTTACATTAACGATATTCTTTCAGAACTAATTAACTAAGTTCTTCAATGATTTTCACAAATACATACGTTACATCCAAAGCTTGAATATTCCTTCTTTATATACTTTTGTGATATTTGAACGGTCCGGAACGCCGATTCTTTTTTTTGGTCATTTTCTCCTCCTCTCCCTTATTCTCAGCCATCTATCAAATCTGATTGCTGAAAAAATATAAAATATAGGCCCACAAATCTCTCCAACCATCTCTCACATCCTTATTCTTTAGCTTACATTATCTCTCAATTCTTTTCTCTTTTTTTCTTTATATATGTTCAAGGGGGACGAATCAATCACGACAAATTTTTGTCACCTAGAAATAGCGTATGATAATCCATTTCGGGAGGACCAATCAATCGCGACAAATTATTGTAATGCCCACGTGCTAATGACTTGTGTTTTTTAATCGCAACAAACAATTACCCTTGGTCCCATTTTTTATTTGTGCGTGGGACCAAAATAACATTTCAGAATTCGCACTACATTTTAGAGTTGATTAATTTCCAAGTCACAGCAAGCTAAAACTTAAAATTTATGTGGTGCATGATGCAAGTCTATTTTATATCAAAATATTTGTGCAAATTCTAAAATTATTTCTTATACAATTTTTCGTCCTCCGTTAAAAATCTTCATATTTCTTTGACTGATCTTGTATTCCTTTAAGTCTTAAAAACTAAGGGCACGATATACCGAAAGTTGAATGAACGGATCACATAAGAAACACAAAGATACAATCAAATTTGATTCTCAAATCGATACACTGATGTTGTCATGGCTTATTTAATAATTTTTTCGCATCATCAGAGGTATAAAAAAAAATTCTTTCTGTTTCTAATTAAAGACATTACTATGGGTTTCACTATTATTAACCCTTGAAGGATTAAGTTTCGCCGTCGTCCATGTTCATAAATGAGGTCACGAAATGAGTATATAAAAATATATGGGTGTGTTGTATAAAAATTATATATATGGGTGTGAAAAGGTGATGTACCCTTTTGCTTGAAAAAGATCAGGAGGGTACATGTGGACTGGGGTGTTAGCTTTTACTGTGTGTGTATGTGTTTCTACATATCTTATCATAAATTTTCATCTTACCAAACATAAATTATCCTTTCAAACTATTTTCCATTTCAATACATACCAAATATGTTATTGGTAGGAAATTTTTCATTATCTTCCTATCCATTCCTCTCCCTTTCTTTTTACCACAATCAATTGCTCCTACGTACCGAACAGGCCCATTAGTAATATGGTAAAGACATTTGTAATTTGCAGAAAACGTTAAAAAAGTAATATAATGATGATTGTTATATCCATATTTGTGGCTTCTTGTTCTGCATGGACGAGTTGCAGAAGTTAACATGTTCAAATGAACATCTTCCGAACCTAAAAAGGCTTCAAATTAGATTAAAAACCATGTGTTTCCTTGAAATAATGGTTTTTGAGAAATTGTTGTAGATAATCAACTGTGTTGAAGTTGGATTCTATAATTGTTGAGGTAAAAGTCTTAACTACGTCAGCCTTAAGTCTAACGTAGATAAACATACTATCAAAAGCAATGTAAACGCCCTCACTAGTTTCAGAAAGGATTTTAAATACCGATCAAATTAAAGAGGTCGTTTTTTCACCAGTTGCCCGTGGTGTAGATATTATGCTCCCTCAAATCCATATTATAAAGATGATTTTAACTAATTCACACAGATCAAGAAATGGTGGTGAAATAATTTAATGTGCTTGTGGAATTGACATAATCTCCTCCTCCCTTCCTCCTCCTCCTCCCCCCCCCCCTTATTTCATTTATTATATACTATCATCTATCCCTCTTTTCCCTTCCCCCCTTGGATTTTGTAACAAAGGATAAATGTGAAAAATAAGCTTTAATTATCCTCTCAAACCTTTTATATTATTATGGACCAAATTACCTTTCTAGAGATCCGATCCTCTTGTAAAATAGGATGGATGGAGTAATATGCATCCATTTCGAGTAAAGGCCAAACATCAGAGCAAAGGTCAGTTTTGGGCCAAATAAAATTGGTCTGGAATTTCTCCACTTAATTTTCCATCCACTTAGATAAAATTATAACGTTTTATTAAAAAAAATTACGATCTTATGAATTTTCTGAAATTAATACTTTCTGTTTTAGAAGTAGAGTGATTATATCACTGTTTTTTTTTTGTTGATAAAACGACATAGTTTTATCTAAATGGAGGTAAGTGAACAAGAAGTTAATGTAGAGGTTCCGAAGCGAAATAGAATAGTAGAAACTTAAATGAGATAACATTTGAGATTAGACTTTGGTTAAGAAATAAGCATAATTTTGAAAGGTTCTGTTAGTCTGCAGGAAGGATAATTTTGCAAAATGTATGTGCCCCATATATTAGTAAATTACGAAATCCATGAAAAATAGATGAAATTGTCTTAGACAATATTTGATGCTTAAATGTGGTAAAAATAAGGGAAGTATTTAAAAAAAGGAATTTTATTGAAAGTTAGTCATAAAAAATTTCATGAGCCATCAAATAATTGGATAAAATATTTTAATTTAAAGAATATGATTAGTGAATTTACCTTAAATAGTCACATCCTAAAAATTGAGGGGTGATAAGCATGGAATACGAGCATACTCACATTCCTTATGCTTTAAAAATTATACAATACATGTGACTTGACATTTATTAAACTTTCATGCCGTCACAACTAAGATACAATCATGAGCATGCATTTACATATATATATATATACACAACATATTTGGTAGACAATATGATACCAACTGTATTAGTTCAGCAAATTCTCCTTTGTAAGTCGAACCTCTTGAAAATTCTACAACAGCCTGCAAGTTTAAGATAGTATACGGAGCTCTACTCCGCAACATCATACAAATATAAATACATTCTAAAATAACAAAAAAGAAAAGAAAAAAACAGAACCTACCCATAAGCTACGTGGAGCAACCAAATACATATGTATAAATTCAAATCTTCAATTCAACCTATTCAAAATGGGTCAAAGTTTTTGAAACACCAATGAGGCTTTTGACTGCTTAGCTAGAGGTACAAGGCTGAGGCTACTATCTGAGTCCAAAAGAATTTTTCCATGGTGAATAACGTACCACACATAGAAATAAATAAATACTGAAAGAAATTATTTAATGATATTTAACTTTGAATAATTAAGCACTATAATAAACTTGAACATCTAATTTATATAATTATAAACATAACTGAAACACGTATAAAAAGCCCATACAACTAGTTATGAGATAAAACACTTTGGTAACAAAATCACCTAAAACACATTAAATCTCAATTATGTTCTAGTCATAGGATTTCAGCAGAACAAACAACAAGCATGGACACTACACAGTACACGAGAGAAACTAACTAAGCGCAGTTCAAAGCTACGAACACAAGCGTGGACACACAATCCAAGAGGGTAAGTAACCAAGCGAGTACAGCACGAGGCCATGAAACAAGCATGGGAATGATTCCATACCCACAAATATCAAGCGAACTCGAGGTTAACTATGGTGCATCAAGGGCTAACAGTATTACTGTTAGTAACCAGCGTTCTATATTCAATTCTCTCAAGAAAAATGCTTTCAAGCATATTTGGGGTAAATTCTACGTTAACAAACAAACTCTATAGACACTAAACTCATAAAGAAATGATCATGTTAAAAAAACCTCAGCATGAAAGTTTACGAAAATGTCTCAAGCATCTCTTTTGATTTCCATACATAAATGCTGCATACAATGAACATGGACAATAACAAATAAATCACTATTATTTGTCCATCATTGCTCAATCCCAATGTCAAGGAGAAGTTGAAATAATCCAAGTAGTTTTCGATAGTGAAATCATGCTTATGAAATATGATAGTCAAATTAAAATATGAGAAGTAGGAAAATGTCATTTATATAAATTAGAATGGGACATTATTCACTTACCCGTAATGTTCCCACACACACATATATATATAACACATAGTTGCATTTAACCCCTTGCGACATGTTTCTTGCTCTTTATTTCCCTAATATCTAAAACAGTACTATTGTTATTCTTTGTGTTTTTTTTTTCATCAACTTGTGTAAAACTAGAATAATTCGTTTGATAAAGATCTTCTACAGCATTCAATGACATCTACTCATAATAATCCTTGTTAACAAGCCTCACCCACTTCCTTGAACTACTTAACACAATCGCCAACAACCCAACGAAGACAAGCAAGATACAAAATCTCAATGGTTCAGGAAAACAAGGAGAATGCCTTTGCCCTTTAGCCTCAAGCTTCTGTAGATATAATACCTTCAAACTCAAATAATGAGACCATATTCATACTTAGCTTGCCGAGTAAGTCTCAACAAACAAAGTATTTTAATAACTTCCATATAATGATTTCCTACCACACACGTGTTCCATAAACATTCTTGGTACGTCCAGTAACATTTTCCCTTAGTCTTTATGAAGTTACAGGATTTCCAATCTCTGTCTCATCACAAAATATAAAAGATCAAACAATCACCCACACACATAACCATCAGTTTTTTTCCATTCCATTCACTAACTTAAACTAATAACACTTTCTTTCCCCTAACAATAATCCAACCCAATTTATATCACCACCTTCTTCAAAAGTACCACTAAACTTCATTTATGATTCTTGATCCATAATTATCAAGTTATGAAGAAAGAACTCCCCTCTAATTATATAACTCGAAAATAAATAAATTTACTAAATTTGATTATTTCATATAACTTTAATCGCCTTTGACTACTCACTTGGTTATGATTTTCTCTCAAACACTTTAACAAACACCTTGTAGGCACTTTTAAATAATCAAGCTAGAAAACAATATTTTGTTATCTCATATAGTTAACCAAACAAATTCAACATTATCAGAGAATCACAAAGTCTGGTGAGTTCAAGAGTTAATCACAAAATAAGAGGAGGAATCAAGAGTTAATCCATACAAGGGTTCAAAATAATCTTAGAATCAAAGTATTTATCCACTCATGTTCAACAATTCCATGAGAGCATATATATATACAATCAGAAACATAGAACAAGAGTAGAGAATGAAGATGGAGAAGATAAACCAAGAGGACTGACAAATCTGTGATTTGTAATGCTTTTATATGCTTAAATTGAGGCAATTAACATGATTAAGATGCAAGTTTGGTCTAATAATGTCTAATTGAATGTCTCAAACTCTCTAGTGAAATGAGTGTACAATTAGGATTAATTAGCCATAATTGTATATTAATTGCATTGATTAATTTATAGGGCTGTTTGATCTTGGTTTAGTCTTATTTCCACTTGCAGGGTCGCTCAGGACCAAAAGATCAGACCCGGGACGAAGAAGAAGGCTAAACAAAGGAGCAGAAGAAACGTGAGTTCGCCGTGGCCTCGCTACGGCGAATGGACTCCTAAAGAGGCAGGAATGAAGGCTCCTCGCCGCGGCGAGAAGACGACGAAAACCCCCTAATTTTGGCAGAGAAGAAGTGAGCTCGCAGTGGGCTTTCTGCAAATATCAGCTCGCGTTTTTGGTCCTGATTCGGATCCAACTTGACACCCATTCACTTGACCCGACTTGGGGACATAAAACTCGAAAGTTACAACCCTTTAGGGCAGATTTTGTTCACATACACACCCCCAAGCCCTAGCTTTCTCTCTTCTCCATTTTCATCTTCATCTTTCTCATCTTTCTTCCTTCATCCATGGCTTCCTCACCTTTCTCTCTTGTTGTTAGTCCTTCCATGGAGAGTAGCAGCTAGGCTCCACCATTCTTGGTGGTGGGAGCCAAGGGATGAGCTTGAAGCTTGAATAGGGGAGTTTTTCTAGTTCTAATCCTTCTTTCATTTGTTGTATTTATGCTTTTCTAGGGTTCAAGGAGTGTATTTATGGCATTTGGTTGTGTGCTTGAATTTTGTATATTGTAATAGGGTTAGAAACTATGTTGATGTTATTTCCTTCTTGTTCAAATGCTTGACATTGCTATTTATTAACTTTGAGTTTAATGAAATTTATGGCTCCATAGTTTTATTATCCTCTTTGTGAAAATTATGTGCTAATGCAAGGTGGCTTGGTTAGTGGATCAAGAGTGTTAAGTTATTTGCTTGAGGGAGATGGCATAAGAATTAATTGATTGTGTTGAGACATTGGGCAAACACTCTTTAGGCCTTAATTTATTGTATGGGTGGCCATCAATGGATTAGGGTTTAAAGAGAAATTTAGAGCAATTATGGGGTGGCCCATATTGTGGATTACAAGTCTTACATAATTAATTATTTCTTGATTTTGAACTTAATCAATTTGCATAATTAATTATTTCTTGATTTCTATTAGAATGGGCTTTTATAACAAATTAGAACAATTTTTAACTTTTTATAGGACAGAGTGGTTATTAAAACAATTAAAATAACTAGAACATATCTAACGTACTCCTTTTTTATAGCGCTTGGGGAGTGAAAACCCCTTGTACTAAATATTTATAATCTCAAAAGGTTTAGTTAGAGAGAGAAAGTCAGAGAGAGAAGCTCCAGTGTGTGTGTGTGATTTTCCATGAACTCTATTGATCTGAAACCTTGTACACAACCTCCGGATCATCCAATGGAGGATCCAAGGGTGAACAAGGACCTAGGATCCTTTCCAGGCTTTAGTGAGATACAGATGAGTGGGAAACTACAATCGAACAAGTCAAAAAATAACTGTCCGTAAATCAAGAAAGACTGAGGGACACAGAGAAAATGCAGAAAAGGGATGGAAAGTTTATAGATGAGATGTCCTTGAAACCAAGAGAGGAGGACTGGATGGAAGAGGGAAATGAGCAAATAACAACTCCTCCCAAATCTCCATTGTCTTACAAGGAAGCTAAGAAACCAATGGGACACAGAAGAACAGAAGGCAGCATGCTAGAGGAGGAACCGGAGAGCTGGGATGGAAGTCTGATGATGAAAGAGGATGAAGACCCCCTAAAAGGAGTAACAGTTGTTGATACAAAAAAAGGATCGAACATTGAATTCTTAGAGGAAGAGAAGATACGGTTAGAGAGACATTGGAATAAATCGCTAATTATAAAGCTTCTAAGTGGAAACATTTTATTCATGCAAATGAAGACGAAGGTGCAGCTACTATGGAGCAAGTCTGGGAATGTAGATCTCTCAGTCATTGGAAACAGATACTGGATCGTTTCATTTCAGAGTAAGGAGAACTATTTGTTTGCGCTCGAGGGAGGATCATGGTTAGTTCATCAACACTACCTTACGGTTCAAACTTGGAAGAAAAATTTCAACCCATGGAATGAACAAACAAGGAGGGTAGCCTTTTGGGTGAGACTTCCAGGTTTGCCAAGTGATTACTATGACAAAAAGTTCTTCTATCATCTGGGCAACAAGATATGGAAAGCTATAAAAGTTGATAAGATAACCTTAACTAGAGCAAAATCAATGTACACGAGGATGTGTGTCGAGATCGATCTAAACAATCCGGAAAAGCAATATGGAGAATGGATGTTGGTTCAAGAACCAAGAAGAGGCAGACGTCCCATCACTAAAGAGAACAAGAAGGAAGGAGAGCAGAGAAAGGTAAACAGTGAAGGTACAAAAATAGGGGAAAGTTCGAGATATGCAATCCTAGAGTCAGAAGGGAGAGAGTCTGAATAGAGAGAAAGAAGTGAGAAGGAAAAAGACTACCTCTGCAAAATATTTCCAATGTATCAGATATTCAGAGATATAAGGGGAAAGAAAGTAGAATTTCAAAGAGGAAAAGCGGAGAGGGTACAAAAAAAGGTGGCCTCAAAAGTGACGAAGGAGGCAGCAATTATGAAGAGAGAGGATGAAAAATCAGAAGAAAAGCAAGACAAAGGAGATAAAGTAAAAGGGCTAGCAAGCGAAAGGAAATCAATTGGGCCGGAAGGACGAAAAGAAAAGCCCACAGAAGGAGAATTAAACTCATCCCAACCCTTGGGCATCAGGGAAGCTAATAATGAATATGGGCCACTGGAAACGCAAGGAGGAGAGCCTAATCTGGGTTATTGGTATCACAAGTGGAATAAACCCAAGACCTAAAAGAGAAAACCGAAGAGGAAATAATGGGAGCAGAGGAAAGAATCGGTGAAGAACATCTGGGCCCTTTTAAAGAAGAATGAAGAAATATGGTAATAGAAGAGAACCAGACAGAGAAGGGAGAGCCAGAGGTAAACGGGGACAGTAGTAATCTGATCATGGTAGAGGAAAATATTGTTGAAAACTTCCTCGAAGACCTCCCTGATCCAATGGAAGGGCAATGTAATGAGGAATGTACAGAGCCGCCACACCCCCACATAGAGAAATGGATAGGTTTGTCTGATGCAGAGAAACTACTAGAATATTGTGAGGAAGGAATCTTTGATGAAAGACTCGAGAGGATAAGGAGTATGGTGGTGGACAGAGCCCTAAACAGGAAAACCCAACGATCCAGGTGTGAATCCATTTCTAATATTTCAGTTTTATGATATTAGTCTAGAATGCAAGAGGGGTAGCCGGAAAAGAATTCAATAATGTCGTTAAAGATTTCAAAAGAAGATTAGCTCCTTCAATAGTAGTGTTAGTTGAAACAAGATGTAGTGGAAACACAACCCAAAAGCCATAAAAAGGATGGGATTTAAACATCATGTAATGGTGGAAGCCGTTGGTATGTTTGGTGGTATATGGATTATGTGGCAAGATGAGGAGATTAAGGTAAGCATCCTGGAAGCTCATAGGCAATTTCTTCTTTGTGAAGTTGAAGGGGTCACTAAAGATTAGTGGCTCTTCACAGCAATTTATGCAAGTCCTAGAGATCATGAACGATATAATCTCTGGACTACTATTCAAAATATCTCAACAGGGGTGTGACTCCCATGGCTTTTGACTGGTGATTTCAACGACATAAAAGAGGCATTAGAACAAAGAGGGGGGTGCAAGGTAAATGAGACAAAATGCAATCGTTTCCTGGACAGGATCAATTCATGTAATCTAATTGATCTCGGAGTGGAAGGCTACCAATTTACGTGAAGAGGTCTAGTTGTCAGAATAGCATGCAGATTGTATAAAAGATTGGATAAAGCACTGTGTAACACGGCATGGAGGAATATGTTTGGTGAGGCATATGTGCAAGTGGGGCCAAGAACTCATTCAGATCACCACCCTCTTTTCATTAACCTGGAGGGTGAAAAAAGTAAAACAGAAAAGACGTGTGGAGGAATGTAGAGCTCTGGGAGTGGATGGGTACCCGACAATTTTTTTCCTGCAGAACTGGGATATAGTGGGCGAAGACGTGTCTGAAGTAGTGAACCAAATGTGGAGGAATGTAGAGAAAATTAGAGAAGTCAACCAAACTCTCATAAAGCTAATTCCCAAAGTTGACTCTCCAGATAGAGTTAATCAATTAAGGCCAATATCCTTGTGTAATGTTATCCACAAATGCCTTTCGAAAATAATTGTGAAGAGAATGAAGAAGATTATGCCAGAAGTTGTGTCCCCATACCAGGTAAGCTTTGTCCCTGGGAGAAATATACATGACAATACATAATCACCAGTGAGTTGATACACTCCTTGAGGAAAAAAAATGGTAAAAGAGGCTGTATGGCAATCAAAATAGACCTTGAGAAAGCCTATGATAGAATCAGTTGGGCGTTTTTGGCAAAAGTACTAAAGGAGATAAATTACCCGGTAGAAATAAGAAAAAGAATTACGGAGTGTGTAATCAATAACTAAATAGGGAGATTCTCATCTTTGGAGACACTTGGTTAAAGTGTGGAATCAGTTCCAGAAAAATCTGTGCATGGATATAAGGGACGGGAGAATACTAATGTCTGGTATGACAATTGGCTAGGAGATGATACTACACTGATCACTTACATACAAAATGATCAAAGTATTAACAAAGCGATTAGAGTCTGTGAGCTAATTAATGAACAAAGGGTCTGGGATCTGCGACCTTTAGCACAAGCACTCCCATCTGAAACACTACAAGCTATTGAAGGAACTCCAAGGCCATCAAAGGAGAGAGGAATGGATCTTCCAATTTGGAAAGCAAATGGAAATAGGCAATTTTCAACCTCTAGCGCATATAAAGTGGCACAAGGTGGGGGGAGGAGAGTACTAACCATAGATGGAAATCAATCCGGAAACTAGGCATAGCACAGAGAATTAAAGTATTCATGTGGCAAGCAAATCACATGGCCTGGCAACAAAATCAATCACAGCGAAACGGGGGGATAGAGATATGAAGTGCAATATTTGCCAAGCCTCGGAAGAAGATCAACTGCATGCACTCCGAGACTATCCCCAAGCGAAAAGCACATGGTTGGAACTGGTACAAAGGAACAAACAGGCAAGGTTCTTAAACCTCAACTGGAACGATTAAATATCATTCAATCTACAACGTTCACAGGACATAGCAGAGGATGGTAATTCGCCAGAAATATTCTCAACTAGATGCTAGTTTAATTGGCATTGGAGAAATTAGAAACTCCATGATGTTAACTTTTGAGCCCCCACAAAGCAAGGGCCTATTGTACTCCAATTTGTTGGAAATTACTCTCAAAAGGGGGAAGAAATAGGAAAGGACATGATGAATAAAGAAATCAGATGGATATCATGGGAACTACCTGAAAAAGGTTGGTGTAAACTGAATGTAGATGGAAAGGTGTCCAATGAGGGAGTAGCAGATTGTGGAGGGTAGTAAAAGGAGACTGCAGGGAATGGCTTAGAGGATTTTCGATGAAACTCAATAGATGCACTAGCCATGTAGCTGAAAGTTGGGGTGCTCTTGAAGGGTTGAAAATGTGTTACAAGCTGGGTCTTCGAAAGATTGAGGTGGAATGTGATGCTGAAACGCTAGTAAAGGAGCTTAAGAACACTAAGTTAGTCACAAACTACTTGGGAATCACAGGCCAAATCAAGAAAATGTTGTTACAAGAATGGCAGAGCAAAATTAAACATGTATATCGGGAGGGAAATAGATGTGCAGACAAACTTGCAGCACTGTCTGACACAATTCCAGGGTACAGGTGTTTTTGGCAGGAATCGCCAGCTGTTGTATTAGATATCCTTAGGGAAGACCTATCCGGGCATAAACAACCCCATCTTGTAGTAGTGTAATCCTTGGGCTTAGCCTATTTTTCACCAAAAAAAATATCTTTATAATCTCTAAATTATGTATTAATTATCTACCTTCACCTTTCCTGCTATAATAACAAAATAGTGGGGTTATCTTAGTCAACAACCCCTGTATATACCGTTGTACTATTCCTTAGAGATATATATGCATACACACACAGTTGTATATATATATTAATTACACATGCTTCTAGCTTGTTTACTTAAATTTTTATCATATACTTAAATTTTTATCATATACAGGTAACCTATATCCAAAATAATTATCTACTAAAGTACAAAAATATGGCAAGCATTCCTGCTTCTTCCCATACTACCTTATCCCAAAAATATAAAGTCCCAACTCCTTCTTGCTTCTCTAAAGCAGTTTACTTTATACATTACCATACATAATAATTCATAACCTGCACAAACAATGATAGCCTTTATCTTTGTAAACTGTGTGCTCCATGCACCTACCAACCATTAATAACAACCTTGTTGCTAAATAATGGAGGTCTGTCAATTACTAATAACATCATCCAATTTAAATAGTGAAGGCCTGCCAACCACTAATAACAATATCTTTGTTAAGTAGTGGAGGCCTACCAACCACTAATAACAACATTAACAATATGTTTGTTAAATAGTGGCAGCCTACTAACCACTAATAAATAGTTGAGGCTTTACCTGCAAGATTTCTCAACTATAACCATCGGGTTATAAAAGCTGAACTGGTAAAGGGGTAGCTAACCATCTAAGCCTTGGAGTACAACATCATTTATAGAGCTCATCAATAGAACTCATAAATAGAACTCTAAGGATTAAAGACTTACCATATTTATGTTACAGATATTATGAAATTTATGCATGTAATAGTACTCTTTATGAAAATATTTATGAAATGAACAGCTACCTGGTTACCCGAACTTAGTCCTGTACCGGCTCCTTTTCTCTCTGCTACCATGATGAACTTATACCACTATCAAAACCTATTTATACATCATATAAATAATCAAGTAATTTAATAATTATGCTTCTATATTTATACTTTGCGTCTCTCTTGGACCCTAATGTGCTTTATGCTACCACATTGTGAAAAATTATAATTATAATTTACTATAATTATCTTGACTAAGTTATTGAATCTGAAATATTTATCACATAAACTTTAGGGTAAAAAACTGCAGCTCAGGAATCATTGGCTTATGAGTCTTTAATTACACCTTAATCACATATAACCTTTACATACCCGGCCCATTCCCTTTATATTCCAATCATGGTTCCCAGAATTATCATGAACTTCTTAGATAGAAAGGTTACAATTAAACATCTACTAGAATTAGGTAATCAAATTCCCAAGCCTCTCTTTAATAATTAGGAGGAAAACGTGTACACATGTATGACCTCCAAATGATAACTTCAACCTTTTTTAACTTTCTGTCAATAGTAAAGGTATACATAAACTCTCATCCTACAATAAATTATAAAATTATACCACTTTCTTGCTTTCTTGTCATTGATTATCATTACATTAATAATCAAGAATCATTTGTGAAATGTCTTGACAGCAATTCAGAAAAAGTCTAGCTGTTATTCATTAATCCTCTTTGTTTGAATTCTATTTTAGCCCCTTCATGAATCTTCTTTAAAAGTTTTAAAAGCTTACACATATATACAATCTTCAAAGTTGCAAATCTTAGAAAGAATCATACTTACTCTTCATATGAACATCATTATTTAGCTTTCAAGGAAATATTTTAATTTATATTCCTAAACCCAATTAGAGCATAAAGCTATGAACTATACCCTAAACATAGTTGCTAGGTGCTTTGAGTTAAAATAACAAACGTAAATCAAACATCAATTATCAATTATCTTTAGAGCAACCCAACCTATTTCAGCTTTCCTCAATCAGATTTATCCTCCATTTATGGCTACGTAAACTCCAATCCTTGAACAAGTTACAAAAGGATCAGACTCCATTATTCAATAAAATTGGGAATTTCAATCAGTTAAAAATCCTATTTGACATTTGAAAACCAAGGGCAGTAAACTTTAACTCAAGTCTCCACTTTATACTCAGATCATAAACTAAGTTCATTACACAGATCAAATGTACACCTTTATGAAATAAAGGCTTAGATCCAATTACCCAATTATCAGCCCATTCACCATATTCATTTACTTACTTTAAAAAAAAAAAAAAACTGACATATTCATTTACTTATAGTCACCGTTCTTTGGCATTTTTATTTTTATTTAACCCAAATATCCTCAAAGCAACAAGCTCAGAATAATTCTTCATATTCTAAATTATGTTTACGCTTCATAACACTATCCTTTCAAAATTTCGTCACTTGCTTAACAACTTTAAACTAAAAAAAATAAAATTCTGATTCACCTGTATCATATATCCTCAAGAGTTAAAGAAAACAAAACATTAAGATTTGTGTTTGAAATCCTCAGGTATCACTTCTAATCGGACATGAAAGCACAGAAAATGACACTAATATACTAACACATACTCTTAATCACTGATTCCTTTCGATTTGGATAAAAAATCAAAGCTTTCTTGATCGTGAACAAAAACATCTGAGCCAAGAAATTCGAAATCCCACCAGAAACATTGTGCAAGCCCAAATTTCTTTAGGAAACCTTGTTTTATAAGCTTTCTTTGATTTACTCGGCTTAAAACCCACTAAAAAAAACCCAGACCCATTTGGACCCTCTCCTCAAAAAGGTGCTAACCAAAGAAATAGAGGGTGGAAATGGATAGAAGAGACTCACCGGAGTCCGAATATGGTTTTGCTTGTGAGATTGGAGCTTCTCGTAGCCGACGATGGAGTTTACAAACTCCGGCCGACTTCCATTCCTCCCTCGCTCTCTCTGCTTTTCTGTCGCGGTTCTGATTTGGAGAAGAAGTTGAAAGGGAGTGAACTAGGGAAGGACGGAGGGTATAAGGGGGATGAGGTGTCAATTGACCCTTTTGCCCTTCAGAATTTCTTTTCAATTTGGTCCCTCTTCTTCAATTTTTATTTATTTGAGTTTATTCCCTATTCTAAAAATAAGTTCTTATGTCAAATTAATATAAATTTCTATAAGCCTCAAAGTAATTTCCCTAAAATTATCAAATTAATACTCAACTTCTAACCATTTTTCTTCAATTTATGAAGAAAATAAACCCTAAAATCCTAAAAAATACTTCAAACTTCATAAACTTATTTACAAGGCTTTTTAATTCCCAAATAATACCTCAAGACTTTAGATTACTCTTTATTTCTTCTTTTTTTAAAATTTTAGGCTGTTACAGAATCAGCCCTTGTTCTCAAATTAAATATCATAGTTTTCGTGTTTGCGATGATTCGGTTGAGAAAATTAAGCACTTTACCATATTAGGATTGATAAGCTAAGTAGTACTACATCAGTCATAAATATAAGAGCAAGTGGGGGTTGACTTTTGGTTTTGAATATAAGGTATTTTTTCCCATTTTATTTCTTATATTTATAATTTTTAAAACTAATTTTGTGTAACTTATAAACTAATAAATAATATAATAATGCACATAAATTTTGAAGAAATGTCGTACAACACACGCTATACTAAAGTAACTTATTTTACTTACTTAATCTTCTCAAATTAGTCAATTGGGTATGACATTAACCAAGCAAAGGTAGTAATAGATAAATAGAGATAAGGAAACAGAATATCATACACAACTAAATTATCTTTCTTCAGCTCCCATGAGAAACTTAGAGAAACTTTCTGATGCGATAAAGTCAAATTATAGATCTTACAGATTTTAACTCAACCTCCTTTATGGAACCGGTTTCGATGCTGGTCAGAAAGATGATTAGGGGACGCTTCTCCACTATGGACCATTTAGATTTAATATTTTTGATTTTATGATTTTAAAATAATAAATATTTTAATGGGTACAAAATTTAAAACAAAACTAATAACTTAACTATCATTTAATAAAACAACATATTTTTAATTTAAAAATATTAAATCTGGACAGTTTAGATTGAATCTAAATAGTCCAGGGTAGAGGAGTTTCCTCTACTAATCTTTCTCATGAACACCGAAGCTAGCTCCGCTCTGCTACAACTCACGTTATTACAAAAACGATATTCGTAATTTCACAAATACGTACGTCGTATCCTAAGCTTGAACCTTCTCCATGATTTTGGTAATAATCGAATTGGACCACATGCATGCAAGTGTGTGATTGATTGGTCCCCACGATGTCCATGAAATCGAACAGGTATCCGCTATTCCAAGAGGTTACCAATACGACAACCATAAACATGTTTATGAGACAATCGAATATTGTTCATTAGCCCACAAAAGACATATGCAATTTGCTGAAATGGTTAAAGAACTAATGATTAATATTCGATGGTCTTATAAATATGTTTATGGTTGTCGTATTGGTCACCTCTTGGAATAGCGGACACCTGTTCGATTTCATGGACATCGTGGGGATCAATCAATCACGACAAACTCTTCTAATTCCCACGTGCTAATCACTTCTAGTTTTTTTATATTAGTCGTACAAATATCCTTGTTCCCCTTTTTTTTGGGGGCCAAATTAAGATTTCAGAATTGGCACTACATATTACCGTTGATTAATTTCCAAGTCACTAAGTGGGTTTGTAAAACATATAGATATATGAAAAAGTTATATACCCCCTTTATGAAAAAAAATGTGATATACCCCTTGCTTGAAAAAGAGGAAGCAACATGCAGGTACTAGGAGTAAGCTTTAAAAAGACATGAACGCAACTCCCACACAAGAATAATTCAGCCCAAAAGAAAATTCTTTGATATTTAACATTAAAATTACTCTTCTAATTTTAGACTGATTCCTCATCCAACACTACAAAAAATTCGACTTTCAGTGGCGACAAAAGTCGCCGCCAAAAGCCTAAAAGTCGCCGCCTATTGCCACTGAAGGGTATAAGCTATGACCTTCAGCGGCGACAAGTATTCACGGCGACACCAAGGAATTAGCGGGGACTTTTGTCGCCACTAAAACTCTTATTTTAAAAAAAAATTAATTAATATTGGTTTCTCATTAAATGTATATCCTATAAATAATAAATAAACCACTTAAAAAATAAATATTGGCAACAACAATACATTATACTAATAATAAAATCAATTATATTGTACTCCAAAAAATAGTTTTATACATAATATTCAATGTGGAGATCAACATATATGGACACCAAGTCAGATGAAAAGACTAAGGGACACTAGAAAAAGGAGCAGATGTATCGGGATTTGCTTGCATGTTTTTAATCAAAGCAGTGAATTGAGCTTGCATTTTTTGCTCCATTCTTTTTTTCCATTGCGTACGCTCTTCTTCAAGCTTTCACTACTGCATAAAGGGGTTTCTAAGTCTGTTATTTCGGGGTTTTAATGTCACTTTTTTATGTGACGTTAAAAGTAGTGACTTAGAAAAAATGGATATTTTATGTCACTTAAAATAACGGACGTGGAAAGTAAGATTTTCCACGTCACAACTTAAGAAAAAAGCGACGTAAATAAGTCCCTGATAGATGAGTTTGGCAATTGTCTCAGAGAAACCACGTCACTTATTATAGCTAATAAGTGACATGGAAAGTCCATGACAGACTTTCCATGTCCCTTATTATAGCTAATAAGGGACGTGGAAAGTCCAAATTTTTTTAATTGTCTCGGAGAAACCACGTCACTTATTATAGCTAATAAGTGACATGGAAAGTTCAGGATAGACTTTCCATGTCCCTTATTAGCTAATAAGGGACGGAAAGTCCATATTTTTTTAAAAAAAATATGGACTTTCCACGTCCCTTATTAGCTATAATAAGGGACATGGAAAGTCCATATTTAAAAAAAAATAGGGAAAATTTTTGTATTGGAATCACCCACAATCCAAAAAATACCCCTTACATGAACATTTGAAATAAAAAATAAGGACACATTTTTGGATTGGAATCACCCACAACATCTCATATATGTCCATTACAAATGGTATGGAAACCAACATAATTATCCAAAGTTTAATTTGATTGAGATAGGAACCATAATACTCATTAATAAATGGAGACCGACATTGTTGCAGAACAAAAATTTCATGCAAAGATTACATGATGCTGCACAGAAAGACTTAACATAAATATCCTCAATCTCATCCTCTCTGCATAAACAAGCTACAACCCCCATTTACTTTTTAAAAATGCAAATGATGCTGCACAGAAACACTTTACATGATGTGCCCAAAAATCAACAACTCATTAAAAGATGCAGAAAAGATAAAATACAAATGGAAGGCCAGGGAAGGTCAGTCAGGGTGTAGCTCACTAGGATCACATTGGTTGTAGAATTCCTCAACATCTGCAACATAATAAATAAATCAGAATACAATCAATTTCATAACCTCTATTATGATTTTTAAAAACCAAGTATAAGGAATAAATTTTTTTCAGCTACCATAGAATCAGTACAGACAAAAATAGGAACAACATTTATTATCTAACTCATCTGTGGCACCAATAAAAACACTCAACAGCAAAGGAATGATAAGATTTTACTGATTAATGGAACAGAATACATGTTTATGGGAATTCTTATACCGAATGCAATATATTCCTTGATGCTACAGTTGATTAAGCAGGACTCCAATCACAGTATCTTTCCAAAAAGGTTCTACTAGTCAAGCTAGAACAAGCTGAAACAGAAATAGCAATATATCCTAAATATTATGATGTTCATGTCATCGTGTGAGATACAACCCATTCATCATATTAGAGGATGCAGTAAATACCATTAGTCTTTGACAGGGATATATTTAAGCCAACAGATTCCTTTCAATGCAGAGAATTTCAAGTAGTTTACCTAATGAACAGATGTTGGCTCCCTATGAGCAAATTAACGAAGGAAAGTTAAACATAGGCTTCTAAAAGAGATGGCATCAAGCCAAAAACTCACAACAAGAACAAAACAAACATGTTACTGTACTTAGACAGAATCTAATACACTCTAAGTACACTCTAAGAACAAAACAAACATGTTATTGTACTTAGACAGAACAGAACAAATTTATGACTTGATGATTCTAGGTACACTCTAAGACTGAGAAACTGATAGAAACGTGAGAGCTTAACAGAATCTATCATGAAGATAGGTATTTTAATTGGGAAAACTTCTATTGTTTGTTCTCACTTTCTTCCTTAAAATTCTTCTTACCTCACCTGATGTACTTGCCCGTGATTAATGTCTCTCGATTGGAACTAGCATATTATGATCCAAAATATTACTACTGAGCAACATGAACCACTTAAATGCATATTCTTCACGAGCAACGGAAAGAGCAAGGTCACAGACTCTTCATACACGAACTGGATCATCACTACCTACTCTAATTCATCCCAGGCACAACATTAAAAGGAACAAAATAAAGCATAATTCCTCTTAAATTTTAGCTTATCACGAACTAAAAAAATCAGCCACGCAGGGCAAACAAACCTGAAATTTTGTTCAGGTACAGAAATGGGAAAATGGGAGTTCAACATTTCAGCCAAAATTCTCAACAATCCTAAACCATTCAGATACTCAATTTTAGAGAACACAATCAAAGCATAATGGAAGAAGAAGGAAAAGTAGGCTCACCGAAATCTCAAATCAAAGCTAGAACGAGTACTTTCTCCGCCGTGGCCGTTATTGCCGCCAGCGATGTCCGACTTTCTCTCGAACTCTCTCTGCCTCACTGCGAAGAACTGAGGAGTAAGTGATGTTCAAACTGGAAGCTAAGGGAGCTCGAATCGGACCTTGCTCTTCCAAGGGTGGCGGCGGACGAATGGCGGCGCACGATTCTCCGAAAGCCTCTCCCTCTTGTGCGCTTGCTTTTGAAGAAGAAGGAGAAGAAAACACGATGGTGATTGGGATGGGTCTCTCCTTTCCCGCCGACGACACCGGAGATCTACCCTCTCTTTTCTCTTGCTCTCGCCTGCTCATCAAGGAAGAGAAGGCTGCGATGGTGATGGTTAGGAATGAAGGGTCGTGGGTTGCAGGGAGTGGAGGAAGGAGAAGCTCACTAGCTAGGGTTTGAGTTTGGGTGGAAGTGATCAAAGGCGGAAGAGAAAGGGAAGAGTCTGATGAACAAAGAAAAATAAGGAGAAATATTAAATAAATATATAGAATCAACGTCACTTGTTTTATAAGGGGTGACATTGTTTCTCAGAATCAACGTCACTTGTATCAAATAAGTGACGTTATTTCTTTCCTCCTTCAAGTTTATTTACAGAATTGCCATCGAAATTTTTTTAACGTCACTTATTTTAAATATGTGACGCTGTTTCTCAGAAATAACGTCACTTATTTGAAATATGTGACGTTGTTTTTCTTCTGCCTTGAGTTTATTTACAAAATTGCCACCGTATTTTTTTTAATGTCAGTTTTTTATATAACAGACGTGAATTGGTGACATTGAATCCTTATTTTGTAGTAGTGTTTGCTCGCTCTGCTTCCATCTTTACACGTTCCACAACAAGGTTTGCCTCGTACTTTTCCCGCTCTGTTCATGGTAAGTGATTCACTGAAAGAAGCTGCAAAAGTTCAATCAATGTCTATAATAGGCGTGCAGATCATACTCAAGAAATAGTAATGAGAAATATAGCTATAAGATGAAGAGAATCAAGATACCCATAATTATTGTTAAAAATTTCAGACTTGATCTCTAATAAATGCACATGATCTACCTTAACATCTCAAACTTAAATCCTCATAACATGAAACCATGAACATATATAGCATAGGTTTTTCACACAATAATCCTTTAAAAAAAAACCAGCAAACTGGAGACTGATCATAACGATGAGAAGTCCTAAGCCTCCACACCTACTTTTTCATATTCAACGAACTTTCCCTATTAATGATAATTTTTCCATAACGATGAGATACATCCAACGATATTGAATTGGCCTACCAAGTTTTGCTTCTCTTGCTAAATGTATTGGCAAGTGAACCATGACATTGAAAAATATTAAGCAATAACTTTGAAACCTTTTTTTTTTTCTGAAATGGGACCACATTCATGAGAAAAATTGTGAAAATGAGAAACTATACCTTAGCTTTGATGGCAAGTCTCTTTAGCAATAATATATTATCTTTAGGAGGAGGTGTCCTGAAGGCGTGAAGATCTTGTTGCAATGATTAAAGGGCCTGCAAATATTAGAAAATTTCAGTGCATGATACCAAAATGAAATCCCAAATGATCCCTGACTTGCAAAATTGTGACATGTGCATGTTTTAAAGATTCAATCATTGCTCTAACCTCCAAAACAGCAAAAGAAAAACAAATCTCACTTGTTGATTTTCTACCAGTACCTATCAATGTTTTTAATTATTTACTCAAGAGAAAGACCATGAATGCAACTTTAAAGTTTCAGCAGGCTTTTCACTTAGCTCATGATCAAGCTGTTCAATCTTGGCTTGTATGATTTACTACCAATTCAGAATCAATTTCTTAGTGTGTGCACTTACATCAACAGATATAGTCTTCACACTTGCACTACTACAGAAATATCCTATAGCAGCGCTTTTTTTTATCTCTCTGTTTTTTCTTTTAAAAATTGTCTTGCTTCTTTGACTGGTCTTGTATTACTTCAAGTCTAAAAGCCTAGATCACAGTATACCTAAAGTTAAATGAAGGGATCACATAATTGGTAACTCAATGATACGATAAAATCTGATTCTCAAATCGGTATTCGGTACATAGAACTAGAGATGGTTTAATAATTTTTCATAAGCGTATAAGAATAAATTACTCCCAAGAAGTCCATAAAGAAAGCCAAAGACTTGTATAAGCCTTAAATTACTTGACGAAACTCTCAATTTTGAGTTAGTGTTGATGTGTGTTATGTTGTCAGCGACTGCAATATAACCGATTTTTTTTTTGTTTTTTGTTTGATTGCCTTTGAAAATAGCTACAGCCAGGGTATAGTGTGTTGCAACTCCTTTTGCCTCTGATTTATATTTGGTCGCAGTATGCTGCAACTCATTCCGTCGCTGGAATGATATGTTAAATTCATGGTTTGGACCCATTTTGTTCATCCTTGAATTTTATAATGTACTCCTCAATCATCCTTATGGAGAAGGATGAAGATAACTCTTGAGAGTTCAATCATGTTTTCTTCATTGAGTATCAAACATCCATTCATTTTTTCTTTTCATTTTGGCCAAGAGTTCCTTATCTTCTCTCTTGTTGAGTCCAGTTGTGGGAAAATGACATTATATTTTCGGCTTTTCATCTAATTCTTCTATCTTTTTTAATTTTTCTTCTTTTAATAATTGACCTTATCCTCCAAAAATTATCAATTATCTTTATCATTCCTAAATAATATATATATAAGGCTAATTTCTCATTTGAATTATTTTAGACAATTTTGAATGTTATAGATTTATTACACTTTATATTAACTCTTTTCTTGGAAATATTTTCCTTTAAGTAGCCCCTAGTTTGAATATATATCCAGTAATTACTTATGGAATTAATATAATAATCTCACATTTGACTTCATTAATTTCATCACTTCATTGTTCTTGATGATCTGCTGTTAACTTGCAGAAATTTAGTATATATTTGGCATATTTTCTGTGTTTGTCGACGTTTCTAATTGACAACGTCTAATTAATTAAACAATTAACATATAAAATATACAAAATTTATTTATATAAGGAAGTAGATAATTTTACAAAATTTCTCCCAGTTTTGTAGTAGAAAAAAGCGAGGAAGAAAAAGAACTGGATAATAGAGCAAAGCATTGGGAAGAGCAAAATAAATATCATCTGTGTTGGTCGCGAATTATCAACAATTTGTTATTGATTTTATTTAGGATAATAAGTTTGTTATCATTTTAGGATATTTAGGTTTATCCTTCTAATTTAGTATTATCTTTTAGATTTATTATTTTTATCTTTAACATTTGAATTAGAGGATCTTCAGCTATCGATGACCAGAAAGTCTAGAGTGACTTTTTCTACACATTAACTACGAAATCTCATAAATAGAAGGAAGGGTAAGCTGAAGAAAAAGGAGAGACTGTATCTGAAACGAATAATTGGATGTAGAAGTTTGCATTAGGAATATATTTGTGTCTTTAATTCCTTATAGTCTAGGATTGGCCTTGAACCTCTACATGGATTAATTTGTTTGTTTCTTTTCTTTTAGCTATTTAATTCAATTCAGTTTTAATTTTACCTTTTATATGTTTTCAAAAAGTGTCTGATCACTACTTTATTTGTTCAATGATACATTGCTTTTCAGAGAGAGAGAGTCATTGTAGAATCAAGGTGAAATCATATTAGAAAGAAAAACTCGTTGGCATAGAAGAGATTAATCTATCAACCTAATACCTTCGGAGTAAAATTGAAGCTTAAAAGCATTTTTTTTATTCAATAGCTCGAGAGTGTGAGTCTTTGAAAATAATTTTTCAGAAATCCAAAAGCGCAAAAGTATGAGGATTTCGAAAAATAAAGATTAGTTTTTTTACTCGAGAGAATGTTTCAAATTGCACTTGAATTTCAAACGGACACTGATTGCATTAGAAAATTATTTGAGAGGAAAATTTAGGTATATCATGATATGTGTAGAGGGAATAAGTAACCCTAGGTTTCATTCTATTGTTTTAGAGTAGTCTTTTGTAGTCTGTTTTACTTGTTTGTTATTGTGTTTATCAAGTCAATATTTCACTCAGATTAATTAGAAATACAAGTAAATTAATTAAATTGAACTTGATTCGATCATAGTTCTCATGGAAATTAAACGATATTTTTATTACTTGAAGACTCTCAAGCTTGCAGTTAAGCTATACGACGAACACTAGTGTAATTCAAAAGGTAAGCTTTTGGATATTGACAAAGGTGATGAGTTCAAAATTAACTTATCCTGAACTTATTTTTTGTATAGTTTAGCAATAACCATTTGAATAAAAAATATCAGCAGAACTTAACTGAAACAGCCTTTGTTCTTAATTATTACACAATGACAGTTTTTGTGCATGTAATGATTCGGTTGAGAAAATAAACAACTTTACCAGAATTAGGGAGAGGTAAAAAGTAATAGATAAATAGAGATAGAGAAAAGGAAAGAGGAAATCAAACACAATAAAATTATCCCATGAGAAACTTTGAGAAAATAGTTTTTCATGATGTCGAACTATAAATCCTAGAGAAATTCACTCAAGCTCACCGACAAATTAAATCAGGTTGTTACATTAACGATATTCTTTCAGAACTAATTAACTAAGTTCTTCAATGATTTTCACAAATACATACGTTACATCCAAAGCTTGAATATTCCTTCTTTATATACTTTTGTGATATTTGAACGGTTCGGAATGCCGATTCTTTTTTTTGGTCATTTTCTCCCCCTCTTCCTTATTCTCAGCCATCTATCAAATCTGATTGCTGAAAAAATATAAAATATAGGCCCACAAATCTCTCCAACCATCTCTCACATCCTTATTTTTTAGCTTACATTATCTCTCAATTCTTTTCTCTTTTTTTCTTTATATATGTAAAGGGGGACGAATCAATCACGACAAATTTTTGTCACCTAGAAATAGCGTATGATAATCCATTTCGGGAGGACCAATCAATCGCGACAAATTATTGTAATGCCCACGTGCTAATGACTTATGTTTTTTAATCGCAACAAACAATTACCCTTGGTCCCATTTTTTATTTGTGCGTGGGACCAAAATAACATTTCAGAATTCGCACTACATTTTAGAGTTGATTAATTTCCAAGTCACAGCAAGCTAAAACTTAAAATTTATGTGGTGCATGATGCAAGTCTATTTTATATCAAAATATTTGTGCAAATTCTAAAATTATTTCTTATACAATTTTTCGTCCTCTCCGTTAAAAATCTTCATATTTCTTTGACTGATCTTGTATTCCTTTAAGTCTTAAAAACTAAGGGCACGATATACCGAAAGTTGAATGAACGGATCACATAACTGGAAACACAAAGATACAATCAAATTTGATTCTCAAATCGATACACTGATGTTGTCATGGCTTATTTAATAATTTTTTCGCATCATCAGAGGTATAAAAAAATATTCTTTCCGCTTCTAATTAAAGACATTACTATGGGTTTCACTATTATTAACCCTTGAAGGATTAAGTTTCGCCGTCGTCCATGTTCATAAATGAGGTCACGAAATGAGTATATAAAAATATATGGGTGTGTTGTATAAAAATTATATATATGGGTGTGAAAAGGTGATGTACCCTTTTGCTTGAAAAAGATCAGGAGGGTACATGTGGACTGGGGTGTTAGCTTTTACTGTGTGTGTATGTGTTTCTACGGGGGTCCGGTTTCTAGACGGTCCAGAGTGGATGAGCGCCCTCTACCTATCTTTGCGACGAGCACTGAAACCAATTCCGTGTTTTCTACATATCTTATCATAAATTTTCATCTTACCAAACATAAATTATCCTTTCAAACTATTTTCCATTTCAATACATACCAAATATGTTATTGGTAGGAAATTTTTCATTATCTTCCTATCCATTCCTCTCCCTTTCTTTTTACCACAATCAATTGCTCCTACGTACCGAACAGGCCCATTAGTAATATGGTAAAGACATTTGTAATTTGCAGAAAACGTTAAAAAAGTAATATAATGATGATTGTTATATCCATATTTGTGGCTTCTTGTTCTGCATGGACGAGTTGCAGAAGTTAACATGTTCAAATGAACATCTTCCGAACCTAAAAAGGCTTCAAATTAGATTAAAAACCATGTGTTTCCTTGAAATAATGGTTTTTGAGAAATTGTTGTAGATAATCAACTGTTTTGAAGTTGGATTCTATAATTGTTGAGGTAAAAGTGTTCGCCACGCGCCGCAAGTGCACGGGTCGCGCCAAGTAATAAAATGATGAGTAGAGTATCGTTCCCACGAGGATTTGTCCAAAACCTGGTCAAACAATGATTATCACACTCTCGCCCAATTTGAGTGATACAAATGTAGAGTTTGAAAATGAAATAAGAAAATAAAATGAAGATAAAATTATAAACAGGTGATTCTCCAACCTCAAGGCTAAAATGGGTCCTAAGATTATCTCTCCCCCTTATACTTCTCAAAACTCAATTAACCTCCTCTCAAGAAGCTCTCAACGACACCACGTGCTAATCTAAAGTTCAAAGAGTACTTGTAATGCTCTCTCGAGTCAAGAACAAGTGTTTAGTCCTATTCTTTGCACAATCTCTTGCTACAATTTGATAGAACCCAATTATCACACTCCAATCCTAATGTGACTATGCAAGGCTAGCAAGTATATCTCTATCTTACCAACAAAACCATCCGTTCGTCATGCAAAATTCCGGTTCTTGCACTACTTTACCCAAGTTCTACACTTAACCTAGCTCTCTCGAGTCATAAATCAAGCGAACACAACATCTAAATGGTGATCAAGCACTTAGAAGCATTAAGAACGGGGTAAAATAAGCACATAGATATCATTAATCACAAATCAAGAGGAGGAATCAAGAATCAATACATACAAGGGTTCAAAATAATCTTAGAATACAAGTATTTAGCTACACATGTTCAACAACTCCAAGGGAGCATATATATACAACATTACAAATCAGAACAAGAGAAGAGAATGAAGAAGGAAGAGATAAACCAAGAGAGGGAGCCCAAATCTCTCTGAAGCTCCAAGCCCAAGCCAAATCCCCTCCAATCTCCAAGCCCTAGCAGAGCAAAACACCCCCAAGAATGCCCAAAAGTCGAAGAATGCCGAGCTAGATCGAAACCCTAGCTTTTATATCACTTAAATCTGTCAAAAAACGCGCAGCAGAGCACGCAGTTCGCCGTGGTTTCGCCGCGGCGAAGTTGTTGGGTACTGGCATTGGCAGCTACCAGCCCACCATGTTGGGCACCCCAGGGGTCCACTCTCGCTTCACCCCGGTATTGGCGGCCCAACTCAGGTATTGTAGCCCAGTTGGGGGCAGCTCTCGCTGACCCGACCCAATGCTGCAGCATTTGTGGGAGGAGGCAGTGTCATTGGCGCTCCCACGGGTTCGATCTCCCAACCAAGCACTTTATAGGCATTCAAGATGCCTCGCTTATCACCACTTGAGCTCAGCTCAAGTGGTGATAAGCGAGGCATCTTGAATGCCTATAAAGTGCTTGGTTGGGAGATCGAACCCGTGGGAGCGCCAATGACACGGCCTCCTCCCACAAATGCTGCAGCATTGGGTCGGGTCAGCGAGAGCTGCCCCCAACTGGGCTACAATACCTGAGTTGGGCCGCCAATACAGGGGTGAAGCGAGAGTGGACCCCTGGGGTGCCCAACATGGTGGGCTGGTAGCTGCCAATGCCAGTACCCAACAGAAGTCCACGGCGAGCTATGATCGTTTCTGCCTCTTTTTGGGGGTTTTGGCTCGCCGTAAGTTCGCCGCGGCGAGCTCACGGAGAACTGGGACCTGTCGGTAATTTTGGAAATTCGGGGACCTATCTGTAATTTGGGAAATTCAAGGTCCTTTTCTGTAATTTTTACAATTCATCCAGAAATTTGTATTTTCCCTTTTTTCTTGAAATTTCAGCTTCTAACCCCAATTTCTCCCCTTTTCAAGTGTTCTTCTTAATCCGGGATCCTTTGGTTATTGTATCAAAATATTCCTACAATATTTACATAAAACAACATAAGAAATTAACTACAAAAATAATCAAAATCTACATAAATATACAATTATGTGAAACTGAAAATCAAATGAGCATTTTCCCTCTTGAGTATCCAAAATGTATAAATAATAGACAAAAACTCAAGTAAAATATACTCAAATATCATGAATTTCTAGGAGTTATCAAAAAGTCTTAACTACGTCAGCCTTAAGTCTAATGTAGATAAACATACTATCAAAAGCAATGTAAACGCCCTCACTAGTTTCAGAAAGGATTTTAAATACCGATCAAATTAAAGAGGTCGTTTTTTCACCAGTTGCTCGTGGTGTAGATATTATGCTCCCTCAAATCCATATTATAAAGATGATTTTAACTAATTCACACAGATCAAGAAATGGTAGTGAAATAATTTAATGTGCTTGTGGAATTGACATAATCTCCTCCTCCTCCCCCCCTATTTCATTTATTATATACTATCATCTATCCCTCTTTTCCCTTCCCCCCTTGGATTTTGTAACAAAGGATAAATGTGAAAAATAAGCTTTAATTATCCTCTCAAACCTTTTATATTATTATGGACCAAATTATCTTTCTAGAGATCCGATCCTCTTGTAAAATGGGATGGATGGAGTAATATGCATCCATTTCGAGTAAAGGCCAAACATCAGAGTAAAGGTCAGTTTTGGGCCAAATAAAATTGGTCTGGAATTTCTCCACTTAATTTTCCATCCACTTAGATAAAATTATAGCGTTTTATTAAAAAAATTACGATCTTATGAATTTTCCGAAATTAATGCTTTCTGTTTTAGAAGTAGAGTGATTATATCACAGTTTTTTTGTTGTTGATAAAACGACATAGTTTTATCTAAATGGAGGTAAGTGAACAAGAAGTTAATGTAGAGGTTCCGAAGCGAAATAAAATAGTAGAAACTTAAATGAGATAACATTTGAGATTAGACTTTGGTTAAGAAATAAGCATAATTTTGAAAGGTTCTGTTAGTCTGCAGGAAGGATAATTTTGCAAAATGTATGTGCCCCATATATTAGTAAATTACGAAATCCATGAAAAATAGATGAAATTGTCTTAGACAATATTTGATGCTTAAATGTGGTAAAAATAAGGGAAGTATTTAAAAAAAGGAATTTTATTGAAAGTTAGTCATAAAAAATTTCATGAGCCATCAAATAATTGGATAAAATATTTTAATTTAAAGAATATGATTAGTGAATTTACCTTAAATAGTCACATCCTAAAAATTGAGGGGTGATAAGCATGGAATACGAGCATACTCACATTCCTTATGCTTTAAAAATTATACAATATATGTGACTTGACATTTATTAAACTTTCATGCCGTCACAACTAAGATACAATCATGAGCATGCATTTACATATATATATATATATCTATATCTATACACAACATATTTGGTAGACAATATGATACACTACCACAGAATACACCTATAGCGGCGCTTTTTTGACCCCTATAGCGGCGCTTTTGAAGTGCCGCTATAGCTAGCGCCGCAATTGGTCAGGTGACCTATAGCGGCGCTTTATTACCCAAAAGCGCCGCTATATGCATGTTTTAATTAATTTTTTATTGAAACTGAAAAGGCCTATACCGGCGCTTTTTACAAAAAGCGCCGGTATAGGACCATCTATACCGGCGCTTTTATGTCTTAAAGCGCCGGTATAGGGCTATTTATAGTGGCGCTTTTCTTAAAAAGCGCCGCTATAGGTTTTATTTTTTTAAAAAAATAAATCAATATTGTTTTTTCACATGCACCTACATCAGTGCAAAAATTTCAGCACTGGAACTCAACAAAAAGCAAAATACTCCTAATTCAGAATGGTTTTTCATGTGCTTATTGTTGTAACTTAATACAACGAGTATAAACAAGAAATCAAAATTATTTTCCCCTTTTTCCATTTTATGTGCTTAGTGTTGTAACTTAATACAATAAGTAGAAACAAGAAATCCAAATTATTTTTCCCTTTTTCCATTCCTATACAATGAGTAGAAACAAAAAAATCTAGGTACCGAAGAAAAAAAAGCTTCTACCATTTGAGATTCGTGAAATCACCTGGAAACTTGGAGCTCCATAATCTGCAATTGTAAATGATTTCTCCAGAAATGGCAGTGAGAGAAAGAAAGTGCGATATGCCAAAAAAAAAGAGAGGTAAATGGTGAGAAGCTAAGAGAGAAGAGAGAATATTTGAGGAAAGGAGGAGAAACTTACAAGTTGTTGATCAAATCCCTTGTGAAGAGAGAAGAGAGAGTGGGACGGGAAGAGCAAGAAAGAAGAGAGAAGAAAAAAAAATGGGAGTGGAATGTGTTAAGAGAGAATAAATATGAAAAAGTTACGTGCACCTATAGCGGCGCTTTTTAAAGAAAGCGCCGCTATAGGCATCAAAAACTGGAGGGAAAGTTTCCCTCCTTTTTTTATTTTGAATTTATAACCTATAACGGCGCTTTTTTTAAAAAGCGCCGCTATAGGTGAAAATTCGAAAAAAAGAAAAAAATGGGGGGAAACTTTCCCTCCATTTTTTGATGCTATAGCGGCGCTTTCTTTAAAAAGCGCCGCTATAGGTGCACATAATATTTTTAAAAAATACAAATTGATATTTAATTGTTAATTAATTATTTAATATTTAAATAAAATATTCCTATTCATTTTTAATAAAAATTATTTTTTTAGAATTTAAAAAAAAATAATAAAGAATATAAAAATTTAATATTAAATATTAAATAATTAATTAACAATTAAATATCAATTTGTATTTTTTAAAAATATTACGTGCACCTATAGCGGCGCTTTTTAAAGAAAGCGCCGCTATAGGCAAAAGAAAATGGAGGGAAAGTTTGGTCTAATAATGTCTAATTGAATGTCTCAAACTCTCTAGTGAAATGAGTGTAAAATTAGGATTAATTAGCCATAATTGTAGATTAATTGCATTGATTAATTTATAGGGCTATTTGATCTTGGTTTAGTCTTATTTCCACTTGCAGGGTCGCTCAGGACCAAAAGATCGGACCCGGGACGAAGAAGAAGGCTAAATAAAGGAGCAGAAGAAACGTGACTTCGCCGTTGCCTCGCCACGGCGAATGGACTCCTAAAGAGGCAGGAATGAAGGCTCCTCGGCGCGGCCTCGCCGCGGCGAGAAGACGGCGAAAACCCCCAAATTTTGGCAGAGAAGAAGTGAGCTCGCCGTGGCGAGCCCACGGCGAACTCTGCGAATTCTGCAGATATCAGCTCGCGTTTTTTGTCCTGATTCGGATCCAACTTGACACCCATTCACTTGACCCGACTTGGGGACATAAAACTCGAAAGTTATAACCCTTCAGGGCAGATTTTGTTCACATACACACCCCCAAGCCCTAGCTTTCTCTCTTCTCCATTTTCATCTTCATCTTTCTCATCTTTCTTCCTTCATCCATGGCTTCCTCACATTTCTCTCTTGTTGTTGGTCCTTCCATGGAGAGTAGCAGTTAGGCTCCACCATTCTTGGTCGTGGGAGCCAAGGGATGAGCTTGAAGCTTGAATAGGGGAGTTTTTCTAGTTCTAATCCTTCTTCCATTTGTTGTATTTATGCTTTTCTAGGGTTTAAGGAATGTATTTATGGCATTTGGTTGTGTGCTTGAATTTTGTATATTGTAATAGGGTTAGAAACTATGTTGATGTTATTTCCTTCTTGTTCAAATGCTTGACATTGCTATTTATTAACTTTGAGTTTAATGAAATTTATGGCTCCATAGTTTTATTATCCTCTTTGTGAAAATTATGTGCTAATGCAAGGTGGCTTGGTTAGTGGATCAAGAGTGTTAAGTTATTTGCTTGAGGGAGATGGCATACGAATTAATTGATTGTGTTGAGACATTGGACAAACACTCTTTAGGCCTTAATTTATTGTATGGGTGGCCATCTGTTGGGTACTGGCATTGGCAGCTACCAGCCCACCATGTTGGGCCACCCCAGGGATCCAATCTCTCTTCACCCCGGTATTGGCAGGCCTAACTCAGGTATTGTAGCTCGGTTGGGGGCCGCTCTCGCGGACCCGACCCAATGCTGCAGCATTTGTGGGAGGAGGCACTTGTCATCATGCTCACCCACGGGTTCGATCTCCCAACCAAGCACTTTATAGGCATTCTAGATGCCTCGCTTATCACCACTTGAGCTGCAGCTCAAGTGGTGATAAGCGAGGCACTTAAGGTGCCTATAAAGTGGGAGGTCTCGACTTCGATCCCTGGGTGCGCATGATGACAAGTGCCTCCTCCCAGAAATGCTGCAGCATTGGATCGTGGACTCGAGAGAGCCTTGGGCCTCCCTACAATACCTGAGTTGGGCTTGCCAATACCGGGGTGAAGAGATATCCGCTCCCCTGGGGTGCCCAACATGGTGGGCTGGTAGCTGCCACTATCAGTACCCAACACCATCAATGGATTATGGTTTAAAGAGAAATTTAGAGCAATCATGGGGTGGCCCAAATTGTGGATTAAAAGTCTTGCATAATTAATTATTTCTTGATTTTGAACTTAATCAATTTGGGTTAAATTAAGTAATGTGCGGGGTTCCGGCATTAATTAAGTTAACCTAAGCCTAGCCTAGAGGGGTTCCTCTAGGGTTCTTTAGAAAATCAACTAAACTCCCTAAAAACCTTTAGAAGAAATGATTCCCGAAGCTCTCATTCATCAAGAATGATCTTTATCCAATTTTCATCCAAATCTCACTTTTAAATCCAATCTTTTACTTTGACTTTTGAACATACCACACTATCATACCAAACTTAACATTAAGACCAAACAAAAAATGCTTTTACCCGCTTTTTCAAGTTTGCATATTAGCTATTAGGAATCAAATTACACTAGGCTCCTTGAGATCGACACTCGGGGTTAGCCTCCACTATCCCCTCGGGTTTTTATTTCTTGGAGAGCGGACTCGAGGCGTTACTACTCCGATATAAACCCCAATCGGTGAGCTCTTCAAGGAGAAGACCAAATCTCTTCAAGGCTCCAAGCCCTAACTCAATCCCCACCAAGCTCCAAGCCCTAGCAGAGCAAAACACTCCCAAAATGCCCTAGAAGTCGAAGAATGACTGTCGAACTCGAAACCCTATGTTTTATTTCCATTCAGCCCGTCCTTTTTACCAAAACGCGCAGCAAAATACGCAGTTCGCCGTGGCGAACCCACGGCAAGCTATCAAAAAATTACAGAAATAAGTGCTGCTCGCCGTGGCTTTCGCCGCGGCAAGCCACGGCGAGCCACCAAAAACAGGGCAGAAGCAAATGTTGTTAGCCGTGGCGAAGCCACGGCGAAGTCATGTCTTCTCTGGTCCTTTTTGTTCCTTGGGCTGCTCTGGTTTCCTCTTATTTTTGTTCACTTGGGAGTTTGGTGGATGGGCTATAATTACTTGTTTATTGCATCAAAATATTCCTAGAAGAATTACATAAAACAACATAAGAAACTAACTATAAATATTATCAAAATCTACATAAATAAACAATGATGTGCAACCAAAAATCAAATGAGCATTTTGCTATCTTGAGTATCCAAAATTTATCAATGATTGAATAAAACTCAAGGAAAATGTGCTAACATTACATGAATTCCCAGAAGTTATCAATACCGTTCTTGATCATAACTAAGCATAGCCTTAAAACTTACTGACCATAACTGAATGTTTAATAAGTTTCCAATGTTGTCTCTATCTAATACACATAATTAAAAAGTTAAAAGACATACACCAACATTTAAAGAGGGTAGAAGGGAGAACTAATCATAACGAATTAAAACATGCCTATTTGTCCCAAAAAAAATGACATGTTTATAATTAGGGCAAAAAACTTGCTTCTCTCAGCATTAATAATAGAACTATAGTGGTATATTCTTATTTAATTTGACCATCCTCATGAAATTAACCATTGAACATCCATTACTAGCAAATGGACAAAAATCCCCAATTTGATGGCAAAGTTCAGTGGTCCACTTCAATGAATTCCTCAAAAACAAAATTTTTCTAGTGACCCTCCAAAATTCATTTATTAATACCTTTCCAGTAATCCTCGTAATTTAGCAGATTGCAGTGGCCGATTCAATGGAAACCACAAGCAGTGGGCCTTCATCTTATCAACATTGTTCGCATGCATGAGATTAAGGGAACGTTCATTTTCGTAAACGTTTTAAACTGCATGTATATTCTTGCACTCCAACCTATTTGAAACTCTATAAATAGAAGCCACGCAAAGCTCTTATTTCCACAACACATACATTATCTATCTATACTTCACTCCCAAAATGAGGACTGCATTGCCTGCTTCTCTCATTTTCCTTCTCTTCGCCTTCTCCACACAACACCACCTAACCCTTGTTGAATCAGAGAGTGTGCTTGACATCAAAGGCAACGCTGTCGTGCCCGGTGAGCTCTATTATATTCTTCAGGCCTCGAACGTTACCCGGGGAATTGAAACCGGACAAGTCGGCAACGAGAGCTGCCCGATTACCGTGGTAGTCGGCGATAATGCTCAGAAGGTGATATTTCATCAAGAAAATGCTTCATCAAAAATCAACTTGGGAGTACCAACGACTATTCAATTTGAAGAGGTTCAACCTTGTGCTAATTCACCCTACTGGAATGTCACAGTTGTTGGTTCAAAACAGTACCCACTTCAAATTGGTCCGCCTAGAGATGCTCCAGGCTTGGATGGTGTGTTCCAAATCACCAAATATAAGGATCCAGTGGGTTCGTATTATATTTCCTTCCTATTGAAGGGAATAGACGAATATATGCTTACGGCCACAAAAATCGACGACCAAAAGCGAGATGTTTATCATCTTGTGTTCTGTCCTAGTGATACTGATAAACAGTTCAGCGTTTACTTCCAACGTTATGAGTCACCATTACCGCCACCATCACCGTCACCACCACCGCCACCGTCACCACCACCGCCACCGTCACCGTCACCACCACCGCCACCGTCACCGTCACCACCACCGCCACCGTCACCGCCACCGCCATCCACCTTTGAGCCTCTTATCCGAAAGGTTGTCCGTTACGCAGCGTAACCAATTAATGAAGCATAAATATATATGTTGCTGATACTGTTATAAGGAGCCCTAGCTACCTAATATTGCCCTTAAATAAATCAGTATGTGTGCTTGTGTTTGTTTGTATGTGTGTCTATAATGTTACTGGTGTTTATGTGCATGTACGTCATGAATAAATAATGTCGTCCTTTGTTTGTTATCTTGGCCAACTTGACTTCGCTTCTCTTTCTCCCGCCATGCACATATTGAAATTTAAATATTTCTGTAACTATAATTACGGGTTTATTTGTCCTGAGCATGGCGAACAAATCAAACTTAACCGGAAGGTAAGTTTCTGTGAAAGAACTAAACGCTAATTAAATAAAATGTTATACGATTTAATAGTGGCCTGGTAAAAAAAATTCAGGATATATACTACTTCATGTCTGATGTTATCAAAATTTAAATAAACTCTGCAAGTAAACTGCAGTAAAATAGTAATTTGGTGAATCAATATGTCACAAAAACAAAAAACAGTTGATTATTATGTACTAATAATCACTTTAGAAAGTTTAACCGTTGAAAATAAAGGTAAAATGGTCATAATTCATCAATTACTATCAATTGGTCATTGATCACTGTTCAAATTTAATTAAATTTGATAGATATTTTGATATGTTTGGGGAGTTACTATCACTAAATTTAAGGGATTTGTTTGTTGTTTTGATAAAATATTAATTTGGAGCATTATTTGGGGACCTCATTGTAAATATCATGATTTCAAGTTAAAATAGGAATAGTTTAATTTAGGGAAGAACTAATAACTAATTTTATTTCTGTAAGTGAATAGAAAAGAAAAGAGGAAGATCAAGTTTGTCTTTAATGTAGTTTGTTTTGCTTTCTTATTGTTATTTATTTTATTAAATTTTTGCTCTAGGGAAATGAATTGTAATGACCTTGTAAATAATGATAGTTATTTATTTATTTTTAATTGTTGTAATTATGTAACAAGGATAAATGGTAGCTTGGTGGCATTAGAGACAAGATCTCAAATCCTTGCTCTTAATGGAGAGATATTTTATTTTATTACTCTTAAAATTACCTAAGTGACCTTATGAAAAAAAAATAGATATTTTTGCTCCCTAACTTCCACCCACTTAAATGAAGGAAGAAAAAGGAAGCTTCAAGAAATCCTTCTCCATTTGCTTCTGGCCGATGATAAAATTTAGGGAGGAAATTCTTGGAAGATCAACTTGATGGGTTAATTCTCCATCCAATATCATCATCCTTCTCCTTCATTGTTGGTCCTCCTGTTCGCCGTCAAGCGTTAACCGCAAGCGCACGGATCGCAAGTAGTATAAAATATCATTCCCACGGGGATTTGGACTAAAATCTTGACCAAACAAAAGACTAAGTGATTTCAATCAAGTTGAACTAAGAAAATATTTTTGGGTTGTGTAAAGAAATGTTGAAAATCTATTTTTCTAAAACTAGAAAGTGATTAAAACAATGGTTCTTTTGACTTAAAGGATTAAATGGGGTCTAGGATTATTTATCCCCTTTGCATTTCATAAGACATGAAGAACTCCCTCTCAAATGGTATTTTCAATGAATATATGTGTTTGTCTAGGGTTCATATGCACTTGACTAAGCTCTCTCAAGTCAAAATCAAGTTTATCTTTCCATTAAAATGCACAATCTCTTGCTACAAATCATGAAAATCCCCTTTGAAAATAAACCCTAATGTGACAATGAAAGGTTAGCAAAGATATCTCTATTTTACCAACAAACTTTCCATTTATCATGTAAAATTCAAGTCAAGCATGATTTTAACCAAGTTCTACACATGGATAAGCTCTCTCAAGTCAAACCCACATGAACAAATCAAACTAAATGGTGGCTAAACACTTAGAAGCATGAAGAAAGGGATAAAATCAACACATATATATCATTTACTACCAAAAGAGAGGAAGAATAAATTCTTAATCCATACAAAGGTTCAAAATAATCCTAGAATAGAAGTTTAGCCACTCATGGAGTGAAAACAACAAATCTGGAACATATACACAGCCATGGCAGAAATTTCAGTGAAAAAAGAGAGAAGAACAAGAAAAACCAAGAGAAATGAGGTTGAATCTCTTCAAATCTTGGATCTCCACTTGAATCTCCTTGAAAATCTCCAAGCCCTAGCTCCCAAGAGGTCCCCAAAGAAAGCCCAAGTCAAAAGAATGTGTTTGAGTGTGTTTTTGGGGTGTTTTATAACCCTATTTTCGAGCTGAAAACTGTCCACTGTGCACTCTGTTAGCATTTTGGCCAAGACCAAGAGTTTTGCCTGCACTAGTTGGCCACGGCCAATAACTCCCTGCCTTGAATTTTTCAGGAATTGGCTGTGGCCAGGAATTTTTCCTGTGCTTTTGGCTGTGGCCAATAACTTTCTGCCTGCTACTTTTCAGCTTTCTTGGTTGCTTTGAATCTTCTTTTCTACTTCTTGCTCCTTGATTTTAGCTTCAAATGCAACTCAAATGTGGCTTAATTAATTGGCTTCACCCACCTAACAAGCAATCAAATCTACAAAAGCCAAAGTTGATAAAAAAGATGGTAACATATATACATTTAAATCAAGAATTCAATAACTTTAACCCAAATATCAACTTGGAACATTTTCCTATCATATCTACACCAAAATGCATCTAAATCCAACCAGAAAGTTGTATGAACTATAGGAAAATGTGCTAAAATGGCATGAATTTCATGAGTCAACACCTCCCTTATCTCGCTCGTTCCTCTTTCTCCTCACTAGCATGATTCAAATCATCTTCCAAGGTGTTTGTGAAAATGTCTAAAAGAGGAACCTAGTTGCATTAAGATTGTTCACATCAATGTAATATGAAGAATCTTCATAAAACGAAGGGAACCCTCGTTGATATATATATATATATATTTTTTTTCCGTTTTTGATGGGGAGGAAGAATTTATAATTTATTTTGAGTTGACTATAATATATAAACTTTGTATCATACCTTGAAAAATCATGTTTTAGAAGCTTCACATAAACTATATCCAGGATCTTTGTCTTCCTTATATATATATATACACGAGCTCCTTACTACTGCTATGGAATTTCAAGAGGTCATAGTTGTATAGAATCTTTTGAGAATTCCAAAAGTAGCTAATGACTTTGTTTATACAAAATTTACCTTATATTTTAATTTTGTATTGTAGGTTTATTAATATAGATGAAGAAATTTATATATAGGTAAGGTTGATAAGATGTAGGTTTACTCATATTCTGAGCCGATTACACTTCAATATCTGGGGTGTGACATGAATTAAATGGTGGAGTTTGAAGGAAACAAAAAGAAGCCACACAAAACGACACCATGGGAGCATTAGAAGATCTCAAAAGTGAAGGAGAAAAGAAAAACAAACACGTGAAGGAAGTAGTGGATGCAAGCTGGACTGTTTTTGGATTATCTTGATAGCTTATATTGAGAGTCTTAGAGAGCGGAGGAGATCAACCACAGCACTGTTTTACAAAAGGAATTGAAGACGGAAACCCCAAATTAAAAAGACGTGTGCGAGCATAGAGAAAAAGAAGAAAAAAGGAGGCGCGGCTACAAAGATTCATCTTCTTCGCCTTCTTTGTCTTCTCCAGCGGGGTGAACGAGAGTAAGGGGTTAAGCAAGGGAGATGCTTGGAGATTCCTTGGTAGTTTTCCTCTTTCCTCCTCCTTTCATTCTCATTTCTCTTTTATTTATCTTATGTAACTTCTGGATTTGGAAATGTTGAATCTTGAAATTGCCTCCAATATGTGTAGTTAAATTTATCTTCTAGGTCTATTTTGAAACTTGAATGATACCTAAACCCTATTCTCTTTTGCTAATTAATGATGTTATCTTGTAGGTTTAATTTGTGCTTAATGTTTTTTAAGTGGATGGCCAACATTTAGATTGTTTGCTTAATTAGTGACTTGAGAGAGCATTAATTAAGTAAAGAACTAGATTAAATTCAAGCTTGTCTTACAACCCTAATTTAGGATTGGAAGTATGTTAGTCTGATAGAGATATTCACTAACCAAGTTTTGTAAAATTGGAATGATTTATTTAAAAAGATTAATTGATAATAGAATGTAGTAAGAGATTATGCATACTAAATTCAATTAAGGTATGAATGGGCTTGAAAGAACTATTTGAATATAAGAGACTTCAAACAACAACATAATATGTATTAATTATCATTTGGGAACGAAAAATTGGATATCATGAAATACAAGTAGATAAATAGACCTAGGTTTGTCCAATTGTGTTGAATTTATTCCAAGTGTTTTCTTTTTGCAATTTCCCATTTTTAATCACTTAAATTTTACTAAATCACTTGCTTTTTACCCACTGTTAATTTGGATTACAATGAACTAGGTGAATTTACTTATCATATAGTTCTTACGGAACGACACTCTTTCTAATTATACTACTAAATTTGATCTATACACTTGCGGTAGCAATTTTAGCAAATAGCCTTATTCTTGGAAATATATGATGCTATATAACCTGACTTTGCATTGTAGGAGAATTGGTGAAATAACATCCAAGGATCTCAATTTCAGAATTATATGTCCAATGCACTAATTAATTGACATGCGCATGGAAGGGAGATATTTACCGAGCGATTTGCTGATTTAGAACTTTGGGCAAATCAGTTTTCTTCTTCTCTGAATTGGGGTGTTCTTTTTTTTTTTTTCTTTTGCCCCCCGGAGGGAGCGGCAGTAGTTTTATTCCCTCACATTAGCTCACCAACAAACCTTCACGAAATCACCATCATCAATCATCTTATTCATCATCGGTGTTGTCTCTCTTGATCATGGCTGCCACCTTCGTTCAAGAATCAGTTTCAGTGCTCGTCACAAAGATGAGTAGAGGGTGCTCCCCTTCGTCCATCATCGTTACTTGAGCAATTTGTGGATAATAAAGAGAAATAGATTGGTTAAATTAGTTATATATTATAACAAATTTTTGTTAATTTCTTAAAAATATCGCTCTTTTAATTATGTGCATTGTGTAAATGCCCATCGCCATAAACCCAGTTACTATGTGTATTCAATTAGATACTTTATTTGAAGATAAATATTATTTTTAGAGGTAAAGTAAATTGAAATTTAATATTTAAGATCAAAATGAATCAATTATCTAGCTTTTATATTTAGGATGAGATAGTAATAAAGTAAATTATGAAAAATAATAAGAATATTACAATTTAATAGATAAAGTTTTGTATTGTTTGGTGTGGCAATAGTTTTTTCTTTAATTTGTTTTGCTCACTCTTTATGTTGTATTTCTCTTTAATTATTTAAAATAAACCATATAAATTTTACGTTTCAAAACATTTTGCCCCACCCGGGCTTGGGTGGTATAAACAAGAGGGTGTGGCTTCCCTCCTCTACCACTTCCCATCCCTTTCCCTCCTCTACCTCAAAATTTTTTAATTTTGGGGTTAAATTTTTTTTGTTTGTTTTCATCATTAGATTCTACATAAAATTAGTGACATTTTGATATCTCATGGATAAAAAATGGTTCAGTTTTCAATTTTATATGATTTTTCAAAGATTTAATACTTTAACTTAAAAAAAATACAGATTTTTAAGTATTAAATCTTTGAAAAATCATATAAAATTGAAAACTGAACCATTGTTTATCCATGAGATATCAAAATATCACTAATTTTATGTAGAATCTAATGATGAAAACAAACAAAAAAAATTTAACCCCAAAATTAAAAAAATTTGGGGTAGAGGAGAGAAGAGGATGGGAAGTGGTAGAGGAGAGAAACCAAGTCCCAAGCAAGATGGTCCAATATTGTACGGGCACCGATTGGTCCCATGAAGATGTGCCATTCTACCCATATGTTTATTTAATAACCAGGCTAAGAAAAATTAAGTTGAAGAAAATATAAAATTAATTAAGATTGTCTTTTATGAAAAATTCAGATACTTGAAGTAAACTATTCAGATACTTGAAGTAAACTATGTTTACGTTTAAGCTAATTGTTTTGGCCAGGAATGAATCTACACACACATTATTGCTTATTATCCTAAAGTTTATGTAGGTATAATCATACAACATTATATACGAAAGTTTCTACTGTATACAACATTATAATTTATAAACTCTAAGTTACTTGTATATGCATATCCCAGATCAATTATAATATAAAGAGCCAATGTCTTCTTATAGAAACATTATAAATTATAAATAAGCATAAATCAAGATGTGTTTTATGGAGGACGAGCAGAAAAGACAAAAACAAAAAATAAAAATAAAAATAGCAAATAGCACACGCTATGAGAGATAGAGATTGAAGTTCAAGTAATTTATACAAAAAGGGGGCAGAGTAAATATTTTGTTTCAATAAATTTATCTTAATTATACATTCGGTCACTAAATTTTAATCAGTAGCCTTAACCTTCATATTATGTGTCATGTAGATATGTCACTTTAGCACAATTTGGTCAACTAACGATTGGTTATTTGGTTTATTAAATTGGGATGACATTGTTCCAATTTTAAACTTTTAGTGCGACATTGCTCCTAGGTGAAAGCTTTCAAAGTAAAAATGAGTCTTAACATTTAAATTAATCTCAATCGCATATTCAATCCCTCAAACTTATCATTATCAATAAAATCCCCCAGCATTCAAAACCATGTACTTATACTAGTAGTTCTATCTTATTGTTTGAGGAGGATGTTTTCAGGTCAAAAATATATATATATATATATAGGAGGATGTTGATGGATTTCAAGGAAAGTGAACGAAAAATTATTTTGAGTAAAGCGACTATTATTTATCGTTTAATTGAACACAATAGTAATTCTAGGCACACTTGGTATAATCGCGTATGATTATGAACTCGTAAAAAATCAGTTGAACCAGTTATATCTTGGTTGACATAGTGAGTGGTCTCATATATAAAGAGGATAGCACAAGTTAGAATTTTGGGGATAGCACAAGTTAGATTACTCTAAGGAACAAGAACAGATGAAATCCATTTGAAAAGACGAATTGCAATGCAACATTCGATCGGTGCTTAGCTCTAAAACCTACAGATCGATGAAAACAAGCGGGTAGAAGAATCCACATACGACAATGCCATTACTTGTTCTTTAATTCTCAGCAAATTATAAAATGGTCCTTCTTTAATGGAAACCAAACACACTGGTCCTAATTCCATTTCTCAGTATCTCCCGATTTCATCATTTCCTTCAAGGGAAGCAGTTTCAGTGTAACACCTATTTTTCATACTATCATACGAAGGCTATATTTAACTGTTTTACAACCACTTGGTAGTTATTAAGTGCCCAAAAATCTGAATAAATGAAAACTTTTATTTTCAAAAGCTTAAGTAAAAATAATACTTTGAATAAATGGGCTTTTCTGACAGAATATATATTTCCATGTATTATAAAATCTCAAGTGGTTATAAACCAATTAAATAACTAGGTTTGATCATCAATACTTAATCCCAACTAATAGTGCTTGGAAAGCCAAAAGAAATAATAATTCTAATATATCTACATATACGTAACACTATCTATCATATGTATAACTAATAATAACTTGGTTATCTCGGTCGATAGCCTATTACTTGTGCATGTGGTCAAACCTCCTTATGGAAGAATGATACAACAAGAATAATAATATAAACTAATCATTATGTCAAGCATAAGTAAATTAAATTACTATAACTAAAATATTTATACACTACATCGACAGGCATCACTGCCCTTCAAAACTACCTTATACCAAAATGCCCACATTCTTCCAGTTCCTCTGAAAAACAGCGGTTCAACAAGCAGTTCATTTCATTCATTACTATGCATAACAATTCATAAACATGTATAAACATTAACCTTGCATGTTAGTGTACTCAAGGCACCGCCACACAATTAATATAAATTTATTTTCTTGTAATTGTGTGGCTCGTGAGGCTCAACCTCCTGAATATAACTTTTCAGTTACATCTAATTTGTACTAAGGGTAGATAGCCATCTAATCTTGGAGTACTCTGATACACTGATTATTTCTGACAAGGTTATAGTGGTCTTTCGACCCTGAAGTTTACTGTAAATTAATAAAAGATGTTATGCAATTATTAATACATTATGGATAATATTGAATGAAATTGCTACCTGATTTCCCAAACTCAGCCATGCACCAGCTCCTTCCCTTTCCAGTAACTTGATGAACTTATAACATTTATCAATACCTATTTATACATCATATAAAAAGTAAATTATATATATATATATTTGTATTTCGCGTCTCTCTCCGGTCTTGAAGTACTTGATGCTGCCCCCATTTCTTGACATAAGTTCTAATAAGTTCTAAACTTTTGAACCTTATCACCTTCGTTAGTACCTTATAAAATCCCTCATACTATTTAACTTTACAATATTTAAGGTCTGGCTGATTTACTCTTCAAGAATTCCTTCTTGAGCTCTATTTACTTAACACATTAATTTCTTTATTAATTGAGCTCTTCTTTATAATCTTGAAACTAGACAATACCTGATATCCAAATCTATAATTTTCCAAATTCCAATATCAACTTAATCGTCTCACTAAGTCACAAACAATTGTATTCAACCAGAAAGAAATCAAATTACTTTAGATATGCTTCTTAAAACAACAACTCTAACAATTGTAAAACTGAAAATATTTAATTTCCAAACATCAAACATCAAACATCAACCATTATATAATTCTATTACCCTCTTGTTTGTTTTCTTTCTCTTTTAATATTATACTTCTTCTAAACTTCAAATAACATAGAAGTGTGCGCATTGTATCCCCATATAAAACTGCTGTCATGGACTCTGAAATTCATTTTGGTTTAATCACTTTTACTTCAACTATTCTTATTAAATTCTTTAGATTCTAGCATCCATTTGCTACTAGATTTCTCACAAACAGTTGCAAACCATCAAATACACTTACATATAAATATTTATGTACATATATCCAGCCAACTCATGAACATATATTCTCACTTATCAATTATCCAAATCAGTTTTTGACTCATTTCAACTGCCCAATATCACTTGCATCTTCCTATACAACAAACTCCAATTCCAATAATCAATTAAAACTGCTTCACTCTTCCTTTAAAGATAAATCAGCACTTTGAGCATTGAATCTCCACTTCTTTGAATCAGTTTAACTCAAAATCAGAATCACAACCTCACAAGTAGTTATGCCACTGATACACACATATATACACCCTATTCACTAAAATAGAACATGAGAGCATAAGGAAACAATCCAAACAGTATATTATCATTAATTCTTCTGGATCCCATAGCATCCTAACTTAAATCTGAACCTAAACAATCCTCCATCATCAGGTAATCCTTTACATTATTCATACAACCTCCTATCCTAAATCTGGAAATTTCTAGCTTCAATTACCAAATAAAGTCATCAAATACTGAAACGTCATTGCTATTCGAGTTTACTAGAAATATAAATGTCATATACACATTACAACCATCTCTTTGAACATCATATACGAAAGTAAAACCTCAAATATATCCATCACTAATATTGAAAACTTACTTTGTAAGAGTCCTTATCCTTGAAACAATATCTTCACATTACTCTTTAGCCTTTACTAACCTTAACCCAAAAATCCTTTCTCTTCTTGTTTTTTTTTTTTTTTATTCTACAATTTGTGCCCACAACGGACCATTATTACCTACACATGTAGCACCTTTACTACCTTCCTATGAAACATTTAAATACTCCTTAATATGTCAACACTCACGTGGTAGCAAAACAAATAACCGCTTAATCCTTTAAATCATCCATTAGATAGTAAACAATAACCAACTCTTATCTCTTTACCACCTTATACATCCAAAAGCTCATCATTTAGGAACCCCCAAACAATAAAAATGATCAGTTCTTTCTAAAGATAATTCAATAGCACAATCCTGTTCTAAACCATTTCATTTTCAGCTTTTATAGGCCATCACAACAACAACAGTAAAATTCCCAAATTCAAAATAAATCCTTAATTTACTCAATTCACACTCACCATTTCTCGCAGGAGCTCATAGAAAATAATCACTAATCCCAACTGCAGAAATCACAAGAGCCCCAAAATATCATACAATTTCATATCATCACCGTAAACTTTTAATATCGAAACTTAAACCTCAAAGACTCGATAAAACTCTCTAACCTTTGGGTTTCACATTAAGCTGGTATAAATCAAACATACAGAGCCATCTCTCAGCTATCACATACCTTCATCATTTATTTTCCCTAAAGTCCCTTGAACCCCAAAGGATCGGACCAACACAGAGAAGGAACAAAAATTCCGAAATCCCTCCTAATGCTCAGCAAAATTCAACATGCAATATTATATATTAGCTCTATCATAATCCTATCATTATCAAGTCACCAACTACAACCACCCAAATCAGAAAAATCGACCCTCACAAGAGAAGAAATCGGTAATTGCAGAAATTCCCCAGAACTCAACAAAACTCAACATGAAATCAAATCTATCAGTTCCATCTTGCCCCTAAATAAGTTTAATTAAGCTTTTCGTTCGTTTCCAACCTGAAATCACCACAAATAGCGTCGGTGAACAGTGACCCCTGACTATGAAATCCGAAATCAGACAAGAAAACTCCATGAATACCGAAATTTATTTAGGGAAACTCAAGAACTAAGGCCTAGCTTCGATTTAATTGGTATTACATTCCCAAAAGACCTCCACTCCAAATCGGACTCGCTCTCAAAAAGGTAACGATTCGACGAAATAAAGGGTGGAAACAAGAAGGGGGAACTCACCGGAGTTTAAAACCGAACTTGCATGTCCCAACGTTTCTCTGTTCTTTCTCTCTCTCGATGCAAAGCAAGAATGAAGAAGAAAATGGTTGATGATGATGTTCGAAAAATGAAAGGGGTTAAATGGACGAGTGATGCTGAAATTACTATTCGGGCCCCCTTCTCATAACTAAAGAAAATTTTCTATCAAGGACAATATTGTCTTTATATCTTCTTCCAAATTTCCTCCCTCCCATTTTGCTCTTTCTCAAAAATCTTAATTACAATTTCTATTAAATCTGATGTGCAAATAATTCCTAGGATAGGTTCCCAAGATATCTTTAATTCCCTAATTTATTTGTAAGGCTTTGTAATATTAAAATAACGCCCTGATACTCTAAATATTTTCTTATTATCTCATCAAAAAAATTTTGGTGTGTTACATTAGATACTCGTCAGAAAGATGAGTAGGGGTCGCTCTTCCACTCTCGACCCGTCTATATCCAATTTGGAAGATCCAAATTTAATAATTTTAAATTTATGATTTTCAAATACAATTCAAAATTGTTAAAATAAAATTAGAATCAAATCACAATCGTATCAAATGATTATGATAAGTCTTGATTATTATTTCCATTTTTTTTTATCAAATTTCTACATTATTCTAGTATTTATTCCTTGATTGTAATTTCCTATACCTTCCTCTCATAGACTTCCATAAATTGTAACATTTGCTAGTCATTTGAATAAATCAATAAAAGGATATGGTTTAATCTCAAGTTCTCTCATGGTATTAGAGCACCATTCACAATAATTAACAGTGACATATGGGGTCATACTAAAACCAAAATACAATCCAATGCAAGATGGTTCGTAACATTTATTGATGATCACACTAGAGTTACGTAGATTTACCTAATGAAAGAAAAACCAAAAATCTGTCAAATATTTCAAAACTTTTACACCAATGTAAAAAGTCAATTTCAAACCTCCATCAAAATCCTAAAGAATGATAATCCTAAGGAATACTTTAGTGCCTCATAAAAGACTTCCTTGCCAACAAGGATTCACCACCAAACCTCTTGTGTGTACACCCCTCAGCAAAATGAAGTGGCTAGAAGGGAAAGTAGGCATCTTCTAGAAGTGACCAGAGCTATAAGGATGGAAAGAAATGTTCATAATATTTTTTGGGGTGATGCTATCCTAACTGCTGCCTATCTTATAAATCGTATGCCATCTATAATAACCTAAAAATTTATTAAAAAAATATTAATTAAAATATTAATTGAACTATCAAGTGAGGATTTGAAAAACAATATAGTAGAAATTAAAGATAATGAGATTGGTTGTTTCATATTTATATTCATAGACGTAAGTCTAGGGTAAAAGATAAATTGGGAATTACCATAATCTTGATCTCGAGTGTATCCTCCTTCATATCTTTTTTGTTTTTTTTATTTGCAAAATAATAGGGATATGAGTAGCTCCAGTTAAAAAAAAATCCTTTTTTTATCTTAATGATTGGATTAAGGGGAAATATTTAAAATAAATTAGATAGATATAAAATATTTCCAGATTTATTTGTTATATATCCTAAATTTTAGATCTGTTTAATAGTAAAATACATGCTTTCAACATCTTATGCAATAATTTGGGTTAATAACAAATGTCAACAAGATATAAAATTGTAGAATTAAACCCAAGCTGAAATATATTTCTTTTAATTAACAAAATAAATTATTTCTGATTTTATTTTAGTAACTTTGTGCAAATGCATCAAAATTTCATGCTATATGGCCTATTGGTAAGTCCATGCAATGCGTAAATTAATAGAGTTATTTTATTTTCCTTATTGTAATGCTAAAAACAAAGAAAGAAGGGAAAGCAAATAAAAATAAATGTAGCAATCAGATTTTCCCCCAAACCCCATTATATCCTCTTCCTAATTGGATTCCTGGAACCTCCATGAGCGTTCTCTTCTTCTCCATTTGGTGTTGGCATTCTTTTTCTGCCGTCCTTCTCTTCTATCCGAATTTCCCGTGGCTGCTCTATATTTCGATTTGTACAGTGAGGATATTGGATCTTCTTATTTTTCCTCATCTTCCTATGTTTAATGCCATTATTATATGGGTGTGAGTACAACATCATCTTTACTACTTCGCTTAATCTCTTATGTGTTGGGTGCATGGTATGTACGTACGTATACTTCCTTTTGTTTATTCTACCTCCTTTGATTTTTGAATGACCTTTTTTTTTTACTTTGTGAAGAAGATGGTTTTCCTTCTTGATGGTTTGGTGTGGGAATTATATGTATTATTGTTTTCCAATTTATGATTGGTATTTGATTTGATCTGTATCAAACTTTGATGATTAAATATATCAAACTTTCATGATTAAGCAAAGTTGAATTGAAACTGAAACTATAAGTATAAATTTCAGGTCTGTAATGGAGACATTGTTTTAGGACTCGAGAAAAAAAATGAAATGCACATTAGGTGTTTGATAAAATGTCTGATAAGAGAATCTGAATATAAATTTTGGTATTCAATGGAATATTGAGACTTCGTGAAACTACTATGATCTTTGAAGTTGCTGATTAGTAATATGATAAGATGATTGTTTTATGACTTTGCTTTCATTGTAGTTGTAACACCCCAAATTTTAGAAAATATAAAATAAGAAATTATTTAAGTTTTAGGAATATTATTAAAATATTAAAAGCATTAAAATAAATAAATTTATGATGTTTAGGTATTTTAATAATTTTTAAGACTTACTTCCGTTAAGAAACAAAGAGACATAATTAGAAGATAAAATTTAATTTAGGAAAAAGGGATAACAAGGATATAGTTGAGGTCTTAGAAAGGTATTTGGAAATTAAAAAGCCTTATAAATAAATTTATGAGGCCAGGTGCATTGTTAATAATTTTTAAAGTTTATTTTATTTAGTAGTTAAGGAAAAATAGTTAGGAGATAAATTTAAATAAAGGAATATTTAGAATCTTGGGGTATTGTTTATTATTTAAAAAGTCTTATAAATAAATTTAGAAATTAAAGCATATCTAGAGAAATTATTTTAGGGACAGATTTAGGTTTATTTCTAAATGATAATTGGTAAATAAAATTATGATTTAAGAGAGAAATAGAAAAAGGGAAATTAAAAAGACAATATCTGCCCCTAGTTAAAAATATCTTCAATTATAAAGGGAAGGGTAAGATGGTAAAACACCCAACAAAAATATCACTCTCTGCTTTTCAAATATATAATCCCTTTTCCTTCATCATCACCGCCTCTCACTCTCTGCTCTCACTCCCTCTCACGTTCTCACTCTCTGCTCTCCCTCAGGTTCCTTGTCCAGCAACGATCTCCGGCCAGAGCGACGGCGATCGGCGGCAAAAGACGGAGCGAAACGTTCAAGAAGCTCAGGTTAATGTTGGGTAAGCTTTTCTTCTCCATTTCCTTCCTTCTTCCGTCCGATTTTGAGCTGTGAGGGAGAGGAAGTGATTCGAATTTGGGGTGCTTTGGAAGCTTTCAAATGCATGAAATCGAAGCTTAGGCTTCTATTAATCACTCCTGGGGTCGGATTTGAGTGATGAAGGGGTATTATTCAAGTTGCCCCAAATTTTCCTCCTCGGGACATTGTTCACCCGACAGGAAATTTGTAGATTTTCAGGTGTTTGATGAACCAAAACATGATTAAACATTAAGAGGATTAGGAATAATGCTATAATTGTGCCTTGCATGTGGATTAGTGAAGTGTAGGATTTTCTTGAAATTTCTTCTTCCTTCCCTGTTTCACTCGGATTCGGCAGGTTCAAGGGACAAGATTTTTGGATGATTTATGATGCTTGATGATTTATGGTTGATGCTAATTGAAGGTGTAATTGTGGTGATTTATTTTTCCTCCTTGTTTCTGCTCTGTGCCGTCAGATTTCTTGCTCTCTTCCCTTGTTCTGGGTGACGTGTTCGGCTCTGGTGGAATTTGTTTCTGGTGCTTGCTTAGTCTAAGCTAATATGTTGCTTTGTTCTGGTTGAATTTGTTCCCTTTGTTCCCCTGTTCTGTTTGGCCGTGAGGTTAGGGGAAAATTTGAATGTTTAATGGTGATGATTTCTCTTCTATCTCCTGCCGTTAGATTTCTTATCTTGTTTTTCCCCTGTTTCTTTGAATTTCTGTTTTCCCTGTGCTGCTGATTCTGATGAATCGAAGAAGGATGTTGTTGTGATTTTGTTGCTGATGTTGATGAAGGAAAAAGTTTAGTGATATGGTTGAGTTTTGTTCCCCATACTCCTCTGATTTTCTGTTTTGTTCTGGCTGTGGGAGTAAAGAGGGGGATTTTGAGAATTTGAGTACATTTGCTCAATTAATTTATGAATATAAGCTATGACTATATAAAGATGGAATTTTAATTAAGATTCTTGAAAATGATCTAGACTTGAAAAAGGATCAAAGGAATTGAAAATGTGGTGTTAAAAGGTGTAAATGTTGAAGGGTGATGATTTTGAGAATCCTGAAATTATATATGCAGATCTGAAGTAGGAAATTTATGTTTAATTGTGTAGGAGTATATGATAAATTGTAGGAGTTTATAATGGTTTAATTGAATCATTAGTTGATGATATTATTCTGAAAATGAAATTCCTGTCTTATCTTGTTTGGATTGTCATATTTGGATACCTAAAGGGTGATTAGACTTTTAAGTATAAAATAAGTTGTTGTATGGTCTACTGAGAAATTTAGAAAGTAAATTGAAATAAAAAGATAATTGATTGATAAGAAATGTAAGTTTAATTTAAAATAGTAATGACATTCTTATGTTTGTGTTGTATATATAAATTAATGGTTGTGCAATATTGATTGATGATGGTGTGATTAACCATTTATCTAAAAACTAAGATTTAATTATATTAAAGTTAGAAAGGGGGTAGAGTTATAGGAACGTGAGAGACGTTTGGTTATTATGTCCAAGTTTAGATATTAATATATTATTTTATACTATAAATATTTATAGGACAAATTAGTGGGATCGAATTCTCAGAATACGTAGAAGAGAAGAAATACAGTGAAGAGTAAGCTCAGGATACAGGTAGCAGTTTATTTCATTACAGCAAAAGAATTGCATGTATTATTTTGTAATATTTGTTTCAAGTTTACATTATGCATGAAGGTGATAAGCCTTGTTAATTCCTGCATAGTAATTTATGGAATATTCCAGGCTTAGGTGGTTCGCTACCCCTTTGCCAGATCAGTTAGTTATAACTTTAAATGTTATAACGAGAAGTCCTGCCGGTAGAACCTCCACTAGTTTACGAATATATTGTTAATAGTGGTTGGTAGAGCATGTAGCGCAGGAAGTATGTGTAATTGTTTTATTTGTTCAGGTTTATGAAATATATACATGACAATGCTAGCATGATAATCTATGTTAATGAAAGAAACTGCTATTGGGATTTCCAATCTCACCCCCTTCCCCAAACATTTTCAGTACGCAGGATGGGAGAAGCTAGTTGGGGAAGAAGATTAGACGAAAGAATTAGGTTTATAATTTGAAAAGTAAGAGGTAGTTAAATACTTTAGTAATGATATTTGTATGTGTTGTATAATAAAATTATTAAATTAATAGTAGAAAGCATAGAAAATAGAACTGCATAAATTTATTAAGGGATTTAACTTTCCTAAGTGTTATGAATTATGAGTAGACACTCTAGCAAGATAATGTATGAATAAGTAAGAACACCTGCTAAGCTATGTACCACCATAGTTGGTTAATTTAGAATTTAATTACCTGTGAATAAGAATATAAAGGATTAATACTTAATTATATGTAAATGTTGTGTTACCCTAATGACGCTGTGCATTCTGGTAGAAGGGTTATCAGCTGAGGTAACCCCTACGTTTTCAATATTGGAAGGGTAGAAACTCATAAGTAGATATGAAGAACCCATGAATGGGTTTTCGCTCCCCACACACTACCATCAAGGGGGAGTAACCATAAGTGAACTTAAATAGTTAATGGTTGGATGAATCACTATGTTATATAAAAAGTTTCAAATTCTAAGTGGTACGAAAAGCCCATTCCAACTGAAATAAGATTGGAGCACTATTTGAAAAAAAAAAAGATTTAAATTTATTCGTATTTTTGGGCTACTAATATTCATAAAAGTAGTTATAATTCAATTAAAACGGTATAGTATAGTAATAAAAGTCCAAGTGTTACAGTGGTGCTTATAAAATTGAGTAGATGAGGCATCTAGTTAAAAGTAAGATTGTTTTAATTATGAGTTGATTTTCAGTGATTGATATGTGGAGTTTGATTATATGTTTAAAAAGAAATTTTCACGAAAGTGAGAATGAAATCTCTCGGTGATATTGTTGAATAAGGTTGAATAAAAGAGTTGTTATTGTTATACATTGAAATTTTATTATTCCTGTTCATCATTATGTTATCATTTGGATTGCCTATGAGTTGGTTGATTGTGCTTGCTAAGTTGAATAATGTTGATAAAAGATTTAGACAACATAAGTTAACCTATAAAGTTTCATATATTGATTATAAGGTAGTGAGTGCATTTTTGTATGGAAGAATTTGATTTTTATAAAGCCAATAAAAGAGGTGGTCTTGAATCTGACATGAACATGGAATTGTTTGCATGTATTGTTTATATTGTTGGTATTGTTATATGAGGCAACTCATAAAACTTGAGATGATATCTGTAACACCTAAACTTTTATATTATAATATAGCATTTTAATTGAATTATAACCACTTTTTCGGTGCTAGAAACCCGAAAATACGAAAAATTTAAAACTTTTTCTTTTCAAATATTAAACCAATCTTCTTTCTGTTGGAATTGGCTTTTCTGACTAATTGAACAATGTAAAACTTTTTTTAAACCGAGTGGTTCATAAAACAATTAAAAGTACATTAATCCTCTTAGGGTATCTATTCTTTATTCATATTACTTAGGAATTTAAATTCCTTTATAAATTTATCACAACAAGAAAATAGGATCCTTGTCACGGTTAAAATAGGGCGCTTGTCACGGTTTTAACCGTGACAAACATGCTTTGTCACGGTTTTTAAAACCGTGACAAAAGCATCCGTGACAAGCCGATTTGTCACAGTTTTTTAAAACCGTGACAGATAACAAAAACCATGAAAAGCGGAGATATTTGTCACGATTCAAGTACCAAAACCATCACAAAATTCGGTCTAAATACCAACAAATCGATCGAATTTTATCACAGTTTACATATAAAACCATGACAAAGTTTGTCACGGTTTTAAACCGTGACTAACACTTTGTCACGGTTTTCTTATCAGAACCGTGACAAAGTGTAATTTTTAGTAAAAAAATCGAAACTTTTTTTTTATTTTGAATGAATTAATTTAATGAACATATTACTTTTTAAAAAATTTATATAATAATTGGTCTATTATTGTAGATTCATTATTTTTATGTCTATAATTTTAAGTTATCATAGATAACTATTATATAACTTTAGAAGAGTAATTATTATCTTGAGAAAATTTGGAAGACACCTACAATAAAACAATTTAAACAATAATTAGAAATTATTATAGATAATATTTGGATTAAATGTGTATAAAATAAAAAGAATAAATTATTTAAATAAATTACCAAGATAGAGAAGAAAGAGCAGCAGAAAACATCCCTGAGAGGAGAGAAGAGATGAGGAAAGAAGAGGAGAGTGTAAATGAATGAGTAGGAGGAGATTTATATACTGAAATTGGCCTGCAGTTTGTCACAGTTTTCAAAACCGTAACAAACGTATCTTGCCACGGTTCTTATAAGAAAACCATGACAAACGTATTTGTTTGCCACGGTTTTTTTACCGTAACAACATGTGTACGATAGTACATATTTTGTCACTGTTTTTAGATGAAAACCGTGACAAACGACAACATTTTGTCACGATTCTGAATAAAAACCGTGACAAACGACAACATTTTGTCACGGTTCTGAATAAAAACCGTGACAAATAATTTTAAAATTTACAAAAAAGAATAAAAGTTTTTATGTTTAAAAAAAATAAACTGTCACGGTTTTTTCAAGAAAACCTTGACAAAATATGTACTTTACGGTTTGAAGATAAAAATCGTGACAAACGACAACATTTTGTCACGATTCTGAGTAAAAACCGTGACAAATAATTTTAAAATTAAAAAAAATAAAAGTTTTTATGTTTTAAAAAAATAAAAAAATATATTAAACTTTGTAACGGTTTTAGAGTTCTATACGTGACAAAGTGTTTCCCTCTATATGGAAGCAAGCTTTGTGCCAGATTTTTCACGGTTGTCTTCCTGCAACCGTGACAAATTTGTCAAATTTTTTCCTTTCCCATTTTTGTCATGATTTTGTCACGGTTTTGGCATAAAACCGTGACAAATTGCATACATTTGTCACGGTTTTAATAACCATGACAAAATAACCGTGACAAACAGACCTTTTTTTGTAGTGAATAGCATTTCTATTATATATGCTTTCTGCTATTAATTTAATTATTAAATTTTATATCATATACAAATAACCCTACTAAAATATTTAACTACCATAGTCAAGCACTTCTATAGATATTCTTACTTCTCAAACCATCATCTTATTTTCTTCGTCTCATCTTCGTCTAGCCCTCCTGCCTTATCTTAACCATCTTACAATCTATCAGCTTCTTTGAAAACAGCAGTTCACCGCAGTTTATGTCATTAACTATAAATTTCATGCATGCATTGTCATGTATACATTTTATAAACCTTTACAAATAATGATAGCATTTATCCTATTAATTTGGGTGCGATCTGCACCTACCAACCACTGATAACGATATCCTCATTAACTAGTGGAGGTTCTACATGCAGGATTTCTCTTTATAACATTTAAAGTCATAATGTAACTGGTCTGGCAAATGGGTAGCGAACTGTAAAACTCCTTTCTACTAATCCATAATTAATCTCTAATAACTAATCACAATCAATCATAATCATAATTAACAATACTAACTATGATAGAAAAATATTTTTCATACAATTCAACCCTATCATAGTTAGAAAAGATCGTACTAATCATTCAGAGTGTTATCTGTATATAAAATCCTACTTATTACTTATAATTAAACCACCAACAATTAAAAATTAATCATATTACACCGCTAACTATGATAGGAAAAAGGGTTTTCTTACGATTACGACAATACCCCTATCATAGTTAGAAAAAGGTTTATCTAGGAGTTCAAATGATCATCCATGATAGAAAAAGCGAACACATATTCCAGCAAACATACTATCGTGGATATTTTTCCCTAACTATGTTAGAAAAGGATTCCCCTAACATAGTTAGTAAAAATTCACCTAATTAACTAATACCAATTGATTTAACCATGCTAGATAAGGAGCCTCCTGACATGGTTAATAAAAATCCACATTTAAAAACATTAACCCCACGACAATCAAACCTTTGCCATAACCATGTCAGATAAGATTCCTCTAACATGGTTATGGAACACAACCCGCACACTAAATTGCATCCGAGCAATTATTAATACAGTTATCCAGATTTTAATATCAATCCAATACATAAACATGCGGAAGCGAATGCAAGCCTATATGTGGCAATATACAATTTCCAAATGACTTTACCGGCCAACTCACCGGTTTCAGGTGAACCGGTGGCCCCATTCCCTTTTCCTTTGCCCTGGTCTGTACATGATCACCTGCAAAAATGTAAATAACCACGGGGTGAGACAAACATGTCTCAGTAACCACAACTCAACTCAATACAAGAGTGTGAGTGGGTTAGCAGAGCGCCTAAAGGGTACCACATAAAAATATTTAAACCACAAGTAATATATATACCACCATATCATCAGAAGTATATCCAGACAATCATGCAGAGCTTCGTAACTAAAAAAAATCTTTTACAAACTCAAGGTATATCATTTTATAAAAGCAGTTCAAAATATATTTTATACAATCATCCATAACGTTCGCCCTGTGAAACGTTAGGTTGTCCCCTACAATTAGGTGGACCAAAGTGGAACTCGACGGGGATCTCAACCCGTACCCAGAACCACGGAGAAGTAGAACTCGATGGGGGCTACCCATACCCAGCACCACAACGGGGTAATGCTCGATGGGGGCTACCCATACCCAGCACACCGAAAGGTAGTACTCGATGGGGCTACCCATACCCAGTACACCAATAATATAATTAGTCCCTGTGGGCCAACAGGGTACCTCATCACGTGATGGCAAAAGTGTCCAGCGCATCGATGCTAACTACCACAACATATGCATCACCACCAGAAATGCAATTTAACCAAAGCTAGGCACTTGGCCTTTTCCAATATTTCAAAAAAACCATATAATGCATCAGTTCCAAATCAATATATATATTGTTTTCAAAAATGATAATCACAACACATGCCACTTTTCAAAGTACGAATCCCACATGACATTTTTATATAAAATAACCAATGAAAATCATATCATACATATATCATCATAATCCAAGGTTGAAAGGGAGTTTGAAATCCCTTACCAACAACGCACCCACACATAGAACAAGTAGAAGCGGTTACTAAATATTATAATAAAACTGGGTATATCTTCATATGAAAGTAGGTGGGATTTTAAAGGGTACCCGATAGGCTCTTTCATATAAACATACCATTTAAAATCCAACGAGTATGCTAATAGACGTATATATATAAAGGGATTTTTAAGAAAATCCCGACTAACATCACACACAACCATATAGTGAGGTGAGAGTGGTTACCTGAACTGGTCAAAAACAATAAATATACCATAGCATGCGGTCTTCCAGTTCAGTTCAACCAACCGACGCCCATCGATATGACAGCTGGGCTCCGCTGATACACAATGACAAAGAATATATCAATTCCTGAAGCTCATCCGCAGAGCAACCAATCTCATCTAATAGAACATGATAATGTGTAGGTCTCATGGTTCCAATCATTCCAGCATGTGCACACAAGAGAAATCATAATTTTGGGGATGGCAAATTCTTGTTACCATTAACCAATTTTTCCCATCAATCTAAATCATTAATAATCAATCACCAACATCAATTTACCTAAAATAATTATCACATTATTCAAGGATCACCACCGAATCCGTACTTCCCTTGAGACACCCGATTTACAATTTAAATGGCCAAAGCTTTTAAAATCACCATTCCATCAAGCCACCTAGATATATAACATCATTCTACCTTATAAACCCCCAATAATCTAGAATCAACCTCAATCAACAAGGTTCAAAGAACTTTCTCCACAATACTAACCTATTCGAGCTTTAATCAATCAAAAATTCATATGCGTAAAGAAAATCTAACTCACCCAAACCTTTAATCATCATCATTTAGCCTCAATGGATTTATCTAAACCCCCAATTAATTTCACACAACCATATTCTCCTGAATTTAATCAAATCCCAACCAAATCAAACTTTAATCATCCAACAATTCCTATAGATTCCTTTCAAGCCAAACCAAGCCATAACAATCAATAGATAAGCTCATATGAACCATTCAAAATAACTAAACCATCAAGAACTCAAATTCCATCCAATCCCAATTCCTGCCTAAAGGAAACATTTTAATTACTAATCACCTTTAACTCATTGGAACCTCCAATTTATTTATAACCCACATAACTCCCAAGAAAAACTAATTTCCTTTCTCTCTAAATAACTTTCAAACATATACCAACCTCCCCACACAATTCCTTTAAATCATCCCTTTTTATAAACAACATAATATATTAAAATAATCTAATTCTCCCTTAAACATCCTACCATTCATATCCAACGCTATCTAACCCAATTAAACCAATTACCATCATCCTAACTTCAACAAACATATAAGGGCAATCAATTTACTCCAAATCGTCATTATTTCCCAAGAAACAATAGTCTTTCCTTCTTGCCTCAAAATCTCCTATAATTACTCAATTTCTTCCAAAATTCTTATACAACAAAAATTCTCCATCACTCTACTCAACATAGTCAAATATTCACATTTAATTTATCTAACTCATCTTCCATATTTAAAATTCCCGAAAGCAACCCTCTACTTTCCTAAAACACCTAAAAATCCCAATTTTCAACAAAATTCTAAATCAACTCCATAATCCCAACCAACATTATCGTTTAACTCCAATAACCTTCTAGAATCCATAAATCAAGTTTAAAAACCCAAATTCAAAGGATTTCTTGTCGTAAACTTAGCTTAATTCAACTTTAAGCAAGCAAAATCTCACATAGGATCAAATTAGACCAAATCAACCACATTACAATAACCAAGTAGTCTAAATAAACATTTAGCACAAGGCAATTGCCCCAATCAAGCCAGAAATTCGAAAATCAACAAACCCTAGAAGTTTCTATTTGGGAAAAATCAAGAACAAGAGGGAAATTGCAAGAATAGAGATTACCCAAGCTGAAGAATCTTTCCTCCCCCTCTAAGCCGCCGGAATCCACCGCAGCTCCGCCCAAAATCGCCGGCCGGACAACACACTCATCTCCTCTCTTTCTCACCGCGAAACACACACACACACGAGCGTAGGAAGGGGAAGATGAAGACAGAGGGAGCCCTCGGCTCCCCTCACCAGTGTCGCCGTCGTCGGCGACGGCGTCGCCCCCTGGGCCGGCTAACACCGACGAAGAGGGAAGGAGCAGCGAAGTGAAAGAAGAGGAAGGGTTTGAGATCGCGGGAGCTGAGGGAGAAGGTTACAGGACGGAGGGATAAGGGAGTATATATAAAATGAATTACAAAATAATTTAAATGGGAGGGAGGAAATTACTAATAGGCTCTCAATTAATTAACATAAGATACTTTTCTCTAAGATAAAACCCCCATCTTTTATTCTAAAAATTTTCTTCAAGTACCCACTAATATTTTCTCCCACTAAGTTCTCTTTTGGGTCCAAAAATAATTCCTCTAACTCTAATGTTCCCAAATTAAGGGACAAACTAGGCCTTTAAAAATTCCCAAAATACTCCATTTTCCGCAATTATATTTATAGAACTCCCAAAACTCCTTAATTAATCCACAAATTAATTAATAATTTACCACAAATCCTTAATCAATTTTTGTTTTTAGGATGTTACACGAACCACCTAAGCCCTAGAGTACTCCAAACATGAAAGGAATAAAAGACATATCATTTACGTGCAACATGTATTACAAAATTATACATAGAATTGAGGGTAATGAGATAAACTGCTACCTGACTTCTTTAGACCTTACTCCTGTACCAGCTCCTTTCCTCTCTATCATCTTGATGATCTCAAAGAAAAAGTTAAAACCTATATCCATGATAAGGTTTGATTAGGACATATACTAAGTGATTGGCTTACGCGTCTCTCACGTCCTAACTATTTGATACTACCCCCTTCTCTTCATCTGGAAAAATTATAATTTATCCATATTTATTTACTCATATTAAATTTTTTTATTCTCAATGTTTAACTAGCAGTTTCTATTTTATTTCACTTTCTTCTTTAACGATATCATTAGATCAAAACAAACATGATACACACGTACTCACCAAGATAAATTCAACTTCCCATTTCAACATAACATTTTGCTACTTTAATCTTACTTTACATCCATCTCTCATATAAAATAAAAGAACTCTATCACCTTAGATTCTAGTAATTCTATAAGTGAAATGCATTGCACATACACCTGTAAACTTATATCTCAATCTTCTAATCATGTGTACATTTATTTTATCACTTGAAACCTCAGTCAATAACTTAAAACTAGATTGCAACATCCAAACCTTCTCCATAAATACCTAAACACATCTCCAAATATCAATATTTATTTTTTAAAACCTTTATACAACTCAGACAAACTCCAACAAAATCAAGAATCACTTAGATAACTCTATACGATATCATTGAAATTGTATATCAGATTCTTTCTTAATTAGTCCTATATACCGTCAGGAATCTATTTTCTGATTCTCATTTAACCTCAAATAAATCCAAGAACTCAACTAAATGACCAAGCAAGAATAAGGGAACCATCAAATAACATATATCTGATCAAAACCCTTAAAACAAAATCTCACATTTCACAACTCCCTTTCTCGTATTTAGGTAAATGTATCTGCTCTTATTCTATCTTTACTTCAATTCTTTAACAACTCCACTAAATGCTAACTCACATAAACCATCATTCTAACTTCTTCAATCATTACCTAATTATTTAACAGTCTTGAGACATAAAACAGAATACAAACTACACCCTAAACTCCAAATTCACTCTTACCATATGAAAGTAATACAATTGTGTAACTTGGAAGGAATGCACAAGAGGGGGCTAAGTTGTGCTTTTTCAATTTAAAACTGAATGACTCAAGATTTATACTGGTTCAGCCCAATCTTGGCCTATGTCCAGTTTCCAACCTTCAGTTGGGTTCCACTAACTTTTCAAGATTAACTCAGGCTCTTGAATGCCTTTATAAGTGACAGTAAGAGACCACTCTTTTCACTGATCACTCCCCCTTACAACTTGTAAGATTGTACCCCCACTCTTAAGATCCCACTATCTTAAGAGTGATCCTCACTTGGTAGTAAATACAGAAGACTTGTTCACTCTATTGAACAGATTATGTTACACACTGAAGAATATCGAAGGAATAAGCTTTCTAAAGATTGGCGAGTATTGAATGCAGTAGTTACAGATAATTAATATTGGCAATCAATGAATACCACCAACTTTCTTCTGAGAGGCTTTTATATTCTCTCCTGGAAATCTGCCCATTGAAAGGTTTTAGCAGTTGTATGACCAGAACTTGATTAATCTGATATGGAGTGTTAGGATTGTGTTCTGGGAAGCATTAACTCCATTGTACTTGTTTTTCTTCAGTTCATCTCTCTTCATTTATCCCTAGAAGTGGTTGGTGAGTCTAACGGCTCTATTGAGACAGATTGCATGCTAACGTAAACTTCCTTAAGTAGGCCTGTGCATATCTCTACTTTGAAAGCTTAAAATAGACTTAACCATTGGTTTTGAATAAATCCTATCGCCACTTCGATTATAACCTCTGATCGATCACAGGGAATGGTTTCTGATCGATTACGCATAGATTATAGCCTGCATCACTGAATATTCAAGTTTTAAAAACTCGCTTAATCGATTACAGGGAAACCCTGATCGATTAGGCATGTCTAATCGATTGCAAACAGATTATACTCAGATTACATGTTCTCTTTGATCGATCACTCAATATGCTCTAATCGATTATTGTTCTCTGATTGATTATGCATGGATTATGTTTTGATCTATTAATGCTCTCTAATCGATTAAACTAATTCCTCTTAATCGATTACTGCTCTCTGATCGATTAGACTAATTCCTCTTAATCGATTACACAGAATCCTTGATCGATTACAGGGGCCTTTGATCGATTAGGCGGCTACAAACTTAACTGTTAATCTGAACCTGATCTGACTCTAATTGATTAGGCTTTAAGTTCTTATCTTGTAATCTATCCCTGATCGATTAAGCAACACTTAGGATTTCTTATCAGATTATCTCTAAGTCATTTCTAATCTTTACCCAACCTATCTTTATGCCTAAGTTATGTTTAGTTATCATCAAAACTTATTATTCTAACAAATTGATCTCTGTTAATCATCACTAACACTTGCAAGTATCAAAACATCATCTTAATAACTAATTCCAACTCCAATGACCTTGTTCAAAACAAATCCCTTTAATCATCAAGAACCATTCCTTAAAGATCTTAAACAATTCTTTAGCAATTGAAATCCTTAAACAAAAAGCAAATTAGATTTATAATTATCCGCTTCCCAACTAAAACTCCTAACTCTAAACCAGGTATTTTACTTCTCAATAAACTACTGTACAAACAGGGAAAACACAACCACTCACACAATTAAATACCAAATTCCACAATAAGACATATTCAACATCATAATACTTCCATATCTTTCTCCTACAATTCTGACAGATTTCAAATTATTAGAAGTTAGTCTCCTACTACAGCGACCTCATAAGAGATTCATTGGAAAAAGGTAGGTTAAATCCTGAAAATCACCTCTTTACATTAATCAATCGACATGCAACTGAAAGCATAAGCCTCTAATTCCACAAATCACAATCCAAAGCTAATAAAATCATGCAATATTACTAATCTTCATTTCTCAAATCGAACTAACTAGTCCCAACATAGAGAATCATCTATCTTAGATTCGGTTTCCATAAGAAATAGCTTGATTTGTATTCTTAATTGTCAATGAAACCCATAATCATGCTTATAAGTTCAAAAATCAAATCAAAATCTCACACTTAACAAATTTTCAAACTACACATAATCCATCCACTTAGCTTCTTTAATGACTTTAAACATCAATTAATCCTTCACAGAGTTTTAGAAAAATTAGTAAGTTTAATTTGGTTTCTTGAACATCACCCGAAACACATTTACAAACCTATTAAACTATGCATTCTCAATTGAGTTACTCTCATATCACTTATGAATTTTGAAATAACAACTCTAGAAAATTCCAGCAATGATCATGTACTTCTTTAAGGCCTTAAACAACCCGTTCAGCACCTTAGAACCTCAAAACAATATCTAAAGTCAGAATTCCAAACTTCATAATTTCCTTTCTAAAGTTAAAATTATTTAATTTAAATCATTCTCAAACATTTAAATCCATTTAGAACCTATAATTCCAAACTAATCCTCAACACCAACAACACCATTCATTCTTATATTTCCAGCTCCAAAATTCACATAACTAAACTCCAACAAAGTTTGATTACTAATTCACAAATCAAATACTTCTCATCTTCCAAATCCACCAAGGGAATCCATATAAATTTAATCAAAACAGTGACTTAATATCTATTATCACTCAATCAAACCAATCATTACTTCGAATCAATTATCCATCTTACTTAATGTTCACATCTTCCTTCCTTCAAGATTAAGCAAAAATATCAGCTAATTTTCTCCTTACAAATAAAAAATCAAACATCACAAATTCACTCCCCTGTCACTAAAATTCGTTGAATAGAACAGCCAAGAAGAAGTAAAAATTACTTAGCTCAACACTCAGAAGATGACAAGCAACCAAACATCATCAAACATCACAATTTTTCCTCTTCCCTTGTCAATAATCATCCAGTGTAGCATAATAGAGGAAAAATTTTACAACAACCTGAATTCAAGTTAAACATAAATCTCTACACAATTAAACATCAATTTTCATCCTCCTATTCATGCTCAGAAATGAAAATTACAGAGGAGCAAAGATTCAAAAAGCAAAGAAATCGGCTGGCAGAGAGGGAAGAAGAAGCAGAACAAAATTCTCAAAACCACCCAACTAAGAAATTAGAAATTCCAACATACCAAATATCATATTATTTCCTTCCTACTCTTAAATTCATCAATTCATCACCATCAGTCCTCTACACCGATGGCTCCAAGCAGAATAGGGGAAGAAGAACAAAATCTCAAACTTCAGAAATCAAACATACAAGACACTCTATGGACTTAAACCTCCTCCAATCCATGATTAATTAAGCTTTAAAGCAATAAACACCCATAAATCACATAAATAGCTTTGGGTGAACAGTGACTGAAGAAAAGAATTTGGGAAAACTCATGAATACCACCCCATCACTCAAACTCACTGCCCAAATCATCAAAATCAGAGTCTAAACATCATTTCCCTGAATTTAGGAACTTCAAAACCCCCATTGAAATTTGAATCACTATCCCCCATCTCACTCGAAGTTGGCCTAAAAGGAGGAAGAAAACGAAGGAAGAACTTTACCTAAGGTCGAACCGCCCCTCCCTTGTGTTTCAGCCACCTCTCGCCGCAGATTTGCCGTCGATTTTGGCCGGAGCCGCCGAAGAAACAGAGGAAGGTGCGTGAGAGAGAGTTCGGGTTTGAGGGAGTGGCAGAGAGTGGAAGGAAAAAGGAAGGAACACGTGTGAGTATATATGTTGAAAATGAGAGATTGATATTGTTAATGGGTGTTTTACCATCTCGTCCTTCCTTTTATAATTGGAGATATTTTCAACTAGGGGCAGATATTGTCATTCTCATTTCCCTTTTCCTATTTTGCCCTTCATTGCAAATTTTAATTACTATTTCCTTTTCCAATTTAATCTAATTTTGCTTCAAAAATAATTTCTCTAAATATGCTTTAATTCCCAAATTTATTTATAAGGCTTTTTAAATGCTAAACAATACCCCAAGGTTCTAAATATTCCCTTATTTAAATTCATCTTCTAGCTTTTTCCTTAATTAATCAAGAAAATAAGCCTTAAAAATTATTCAAAATACATCCTGCCTCATGAATTTATTTATAAGGCTTTTTAATTTATAAATACTACCTCAAGACCTTAAATAAATCCTTATTATCTCTTTTTAAAAATTTGGGGTGTTACAATATCTGGATATAATATTAGTTAAGAAAAATGATGTTGTGGAGAATTTTGTTAATTGAGACATCGTGTATAGTTCATGTAGAGTCATCACTAGAATAACTATAATTTTGTTTTGGACATTAGGGGACTAAGGAGTGAATATAGGTGGGAAGCTTCTAAATAAAAGTAAATTATATATTTTGGTATTGGAAGCACAATAGGTGAGTGAATAACGTCTCATTCTAATTTATATAGATTGCATATTTACTGTTAGTCTAATTATTACGTATTCTTATATTTTAATTTTATTATCGCACCTCATGATAACAATTTCTTCAATCAAAATTTATTAAAATGATCTTAGTTTCACATCGATGTTGAAGTGAGTAAATGATGAAATTTGTGTTTAGCAATATGCTGAATTATGCTTATATAAAATGATAACTATGATATTGACTCGATGCATGATTGAAAATAGTTTTGAGATATTATTTATATATCTATATGCTGGGATCCTTTATTAACAACTACTCCTTGCAATATTTCATTATGAGATCTTTACATTTAGAAATAGTAAGCTGATCCCACACATGCTTGAAATGTTTATGAAAGGACTGAATATAGAACAGTGATTGCTAACAACAGTACTGTTAATCATTGGTGCACCATACTTAACCTTAAGCACGCTTTACATCTGTGGGCACAGTACTTACGCTTGATAACCGTGAGATTCGTTCTCTCGCTTGTTACTCGTGGGTATATAATGCACTCAACTGCCTCCAACACTTACTGGTAAATTATAGATTTCTCTCTGCCTTGATCAATCCACATCCCAAGATACTTTCCAAGCCTTGAAGAAAATGAATTCCAATATAACTAGAGAGATTCCTCTTCAGAGTATAAGGCACATTTGGACTAAAATGTGTGTTTTGATTTATTAATTTCATGGCCATACCAAGAACAAAAAGTATCCAAAGCAGATTTTACAGCCATCAAGTTGTCTTGAGAGCATTCAAAAAAAGAAAATAGAGTCATCAGCATAGAAAAGGTTAGAGATGGCAGCATCTTCTATACAAACATTTATCCCCTTCAATTGATTTGTTAACTCTAAATGAGAAACGATGCATGATAATATATTTGCAGAGAGAATATAAAGGTCGGGAGACAAAGGGTCTCCCTGCCTAATTCCTCTCAAGGGTCTTATGGCTTGAGTAAGCTAACCATTGATTTGAATTTTATATTGCACAGTGGATATGCACTGAAAGAATAGGTTGATCCATTTTAATGGAAAATTCATGGGCCTCATAATAGTAATAATGAAGTTCCATGATAATCTATCAAAAGATTTTGAGAAAAAATAAACCTTCAAAGCTACTATTTTCATTCTACCTTGTCTTGCATTGTGAATTTGGTGTGCAAGAAGAATGTTAACTATAATTAATCTCTCCTTAAAAAAAGCACTTTGGTATGGGGAAGTGATCTGAGGGATTTTTGAGGCAATTGCATAAAACTTTGGAAATGAGTTTACATACAACATTGCACAATTTGATTAGCCTTAATTCTTTGAATGTTTGAGGAGCATATGACTTAGGAATGAGAATGATTTAGTCTTGTTAAAATAACTTAGGAGATGTTCATACTGCCAACAGGACAAGACTATATACAATAAGTCATGTTTGATTAGTTCCCAGTGCCTTTGGTAGAAATCTACATAGTATCCAACTAGGCTTACTGCAATATCTTTTAGCAGTTTGAAAACAGCATATTTAACTTCTTGCAAAGTAATTGGGGACATAAAATCATACTTTCCTGCCTTTGATAAAGTAGGAACATTAATATAAGACAATTGAGCAATATTATTGTCACATCCTCAAAATTGAGATGTGACTGGCTCGGAATATGAGAACCCACATCTGTTTAGCCTTAAATATATATAATTATTGAATAATATATATATATATATTACAATACAGAATGTAAACTCATCAAATATATTTTGCATAATAAAAATATCTATAAACCTCCTATAGAATATTCTCTAAAAGTGGGACATTGTGAAAATCGTAGAACATACCTGACACATATAAGTGGAGCTCTGCTCCATACTGGAAATTACACAGCACAAATTACGACGAGCTCCTAGGACTTGATTACCTAAAAACAATACATAGGTTATGTTGAAATTTACATTTGAATAGAGGTTGATGAACACAATGCACCAACTTCAGTCCTGCAAGAGCCCTTGCACATAAAGCAGAAGATAAGGAGGCAGCCAAATTATCTGAGGCCAAAAACATTTTTCGGTGAATAATGTGCCATTTGCAAAATTCAATGATACACCAAAGAAAAAAATGTGAACATATATAACTTTGAATAATAACAACATAAACGTAAAAATCGATTTCTATAGTACACAATAATAAGCATAAATAACACTATAATATCATTATTCAGATAGTCCAGTGCATAATATAACAACCATTTAAAACATAATCAATTGAAAACCATAATTCTTGAATGTTACCTTTCCATAGGACTTGATAGAACGGTTAGCAAGCGTGGACACATAGTCCATAAGGGTAAGTAACCAAGCAAGCGTAGCACGAGGCCACAAAACAAGTGTAGGTACAAGACCCACGATCAACAAGTGTGAGAATGAATCCCACAAATATCAAGCATGAGTACCGTGCCCACTAATATCAAGTGAGCTCAAGTTTACCATGGCGTGCCAAGGACTAACAATACTGCTGTTAGTAACCAACGTTCTGTATTTTGTCCTCTAAAACAAAATAGTTTCAAGTATGCTTAGGGTCAAACTACCTTTAACAAATAAAAATATTCTCTTAATTATAAACTTTACATATCAAGTGACCCCAGCCTGAAATTTACAAGAACATCTCATTTTCTTCCAATCACAAAAATGTAGATGTTTTATAAAAGGAAAATGGAAAATAACAAATAAAAATAAGTCATTATCATTTGCCCATTTTTGGATTAATATTAATGTAAATAAGAGATTGTAATAATCTAAGTAACTATCTAGGGTAAAATCATACCGAAGAAATAGAACTAAATTAAATTTTAAATATAACTAATAATAAAAATGTCATCTATATAAAGTAGGATGTGATGTTATTCACTCACCTAAAGCGTTTAGACTTATATCACAATCTCTAATTGATCAGCTTCCAAATTATTCACCTCTCCCTTCCCTCATGTCCACAACAAATCCATCCTTTCTGTAATGAAAACTTTACACATAATTTTCATAATCTTGCTTTCAATAGCAAAAGAAATTTCTTCAACATTAAATTATCAACCAAGGTTTGACAACCATGACAACTACACATGTCTATAAATATTCAAGCAACCTTCACCCAAGCATGATAAACTCTTAATTCATCCAAGATTTTTTCTCTTCTTTACAAATGCCTATAATAACTCCTAACAACAATACATGATAAAGAATCCATAAGCCTCTTAAGTTAGATTTTCTTGTGAAATTGTAACTTATAATCATAATAGAACAACTTTCAAGTCCCTTTTATTCTTCTGATTAAGCTTTAGCCATATAGCAACTTTAACAATATTCCAATCAATTTCTTCTCTAAGACATTTTAACAAACACATTGAGTGCCATCAAATATCAGTGAATGCCACCAAAATCCTTACTTCACAAATTTCTTGCCAACCAACTTTCAAGCAACAATATATACATATTTAATATTCTTACTAAACTCAAATCCTACTAACAATCAGTTTAATTCCATAAAAAAAAATCCAAAACTACTTGTCTTCTTCCTAATTTATGAACCAAAACCATTAAAGACTTACCCAAGCTTCATCCATGCTATCACATACAGCAAGGACAAGGAGAAGAGTCAAAATGAACTACTCCTTCACACCCCCAGTCCACTCAAATATTAGAGGAAAAATCACAATACCCAATCACGAGGCAGCAAGGAGCGACACAAGGATGAGTGGTTGTGTTTTAGGTAACAAGAACACGGCATCGTCTCCAGCAACGACATCATGAACGACTGAGAAATAGAGATAAAAAAAAACAAGGATGAGTGGTTGTGTTTTAGGTCTTGAAGCTTGTCTTCCCCTTCTAATGGATAAGTCCTTCCATATAAAAGAAATCTGGTCCTTTATTTGTTATTATTTTTTCTTTAAAAGGGGACTTGAGTAATTTAACTTTGCTAGAAAAAATCTCTTTTCATCACGGTGTAGTCCGAACCCAGTAGACCTCAATAAAGCTAATATATACCATCCAAAACCATCAAGCTAGAAGGGAATTTTTTTTTCTAATTTCCAACAAATTATTAATACTTTTTTTTGCACTAATATTAATCAAAATAAAGATGTTCTTTTTGGGGATATTACAATTATGTTCCTCATAGGAACGATCTTCTTGTTGATATACTGAGCTAAAGTGATCAAAAGGCATATGAGCTAATTCTTGAGTGTCATCTGACTAAGATCCATCTTCTTAAGAAATTGAATGATATTTCTTGAGGATCTTCTAACGGCCATTGCATGAAAAAAGTTTCTGTTTCTTTCTCCCTCTTTTTTTCCATTTCATCTTTGCACATTGAGCCCAATAACTAGATTCTCAATCATATAAAAATTCTAAAGCGTGTTTTGTAGCATTGAACTCAAAAAGGACAGCAGAGCCTATCCCAGATTCTAATGAGATTTTTTTTGGGAATGTCAGCTAGATGATGCTTAGCTAGACTCTTTTTTTGTGAAAGATTATCAATGTTCAACCAATTCCAACTGATAAGATATGATAGAGTTCTTTGAAGCTTGCAATAGAGAGAAAGCTTAGCGAACCACTTACCTTTTGTGCCCAAGATAGTTTTGTATAGACACAACACATTTTAGGAGATGTGGTAAAGTGGGAAAAAACTCATTAAATGTTTTGACAAATTTAGACAGGTTCTTATAAAAAGGGACAAAACCATTCAAATTTTTTGCTCTTATATATAGGGACGGAGGGAGTAAGTTGGTATGCATAACAACAATGGCTGGGCCAGCTTTAGACAAGACATATCACACATAGCAAGCCTATACCCAAGAGTTAAAAAGGAGTTTATATCCTAAGCAATATAGGCACTAAATAAATCAATCAGTGCAATAGTATATCAATCTAGAGATACTACTGATACAGCACAAACAATTTTAATTGCATTTGGATTTGAATAAACAGCACAGATAATTCTTTCATTTCCCCTTAAAACACTGTAATATCATATAACCATTGTATTTTAAAACAATTTATTTATAAACTCAGCGAGCAAAAGATCTCTTGCAATCAGTATGTTACCACAATATGAACAAAAGAACCATGCAGAACAGAGATTTGGAAGAGAGGTCAAGACTTTGCTTATTAAGTAAAACAAAGCGTGCGCACACCAATAAGCACCTGAAACACCGGTGGAGTCTGATGACTTTGATTCCCGCTGAACATAGACACAGCCAAGGCACTGACTGTCACAAAACATGCAATTATATTCAGTTTGAGACACGTGTCAGTAACAAATTTGAGGTCATTACAGCAAGATGAGCAGTATGCATTCAACAAAAATTACACGGGACTGTACAACAAACCTTTGCAACGAAACTTGGGAATGAGGAAGACATGTGATACAAAATATCCAAGTATGATATGTGATTAGATATTAGTACTCCAGGTCTTCTCATCTCTTCAGATTGGTTCTTTCTTTTCTTCTTACGTTAAAAGAGGAGAATTAGTAGAACTCAGGCAAAATACCGAGAAACGAAAAAAGGTGGAGCTAAACTTTAATAATTGTAGCAGCTCGATCACAATATATTTTCACTTGAATGAGGGAGGAATAAAAGGAAGGTGCTAATTCTAGGTAGGTACATCAGCAGCCCAAAGTATATCATATATAATCCGGAGTCACAGTTTCAGTGAAAACACATATTCTCGTTATTGCATTGTAATGAGATGGAAGATTAAAATATAGGCATACATGAATGAACCTTACAACCTTGATAATTATTGAGGTACATAATAAATCTGATCCAAAAATCTTAGAAAACCCCCATTTCCAAATAACTTCGTTGCTCACATAATATAATTCTATTACTAACAACCAACTTCCACCATAAATTTTTAGAAAACCCCCCATTTCCAAATAACAAAAAAGCTCAATTCCATGATCAAACAAGCACACTTTGACTAGACAAAATAGCACCTTCACCTATCATGCTTTTAGCATTCAACTGACATGTTCCTTATTAAAGAAAACCGAAGAACATGACTTTGAGTTAGTCTGGATCTTATTCCCAAAGAAACTTAAATTTAAACATTGGAATTAGCAACCCAAAAAATCTGCACAGAACAGACACAACACAGTTGCTACTAAAAGTTCGGTAAATAGTAAACGTAAATCAATCAGAATGTCAGATTTGACACCAGTAGAATACAAGAAAACTGAGAAGCGAACAACCAGAAAACCCAATCGGTGGAAATATAAATTTGAGAGATTTTTTTTTTTCTAGTAGAGAGTCATATTAGATCCATTACACAAAATCCCTAACCCAGAATTGCAAATATCCTTACAAAAGACAGTAGATATAGAAATGAGAATATTAAGTATATATCCCAAAAGAAACACTCAGATCTCTAAGGAAGATGGTCTGCAACGGAGAAGACGATGACCATTTGCTCATTAAGAGCCATAGATATGGAATAACAAGCCCAACAGTAAAAAGGAGACAAGGTAAATGGATGCGAGTGAAAGCATGAACAGGAGAATTAATTTAAGAGGAGAAATAACCTGGAATGAGTCGGGCCGCAAACAATAGATCTGGAACAAAGAATAGGTTTGAAGCTTCCTGGCTTGAACCAGAGCGACAACTACAAATGACTAAAAGGTAAGAAGGAAGGACGTTGTAAGTGGGATTGGAGGGCGTTAGGTGTGAGGAGGACGAAGAAGAATAGCGATGGTGGTGAGGATGGTTTGATGGCAAGCTTCCCCAGCACTGGCAGGGCACTTGACCTCCCTCGGACTCTTAACCACTTCTTCCTTAAGCGCCGAAAAGAAACCCTGCTTTCTCTCCATCTCAAACGGTATAGAAATACGAGAAGAGACGATGTTGTGGGAGATTGAGAGGGAGAGAGTGAAGAGATGATGGAGGATGAAGACGGAGGGGGCAAGAGCCAGAGAATGGAGACGATGTTAGGGCTTGAGATTGAGGGAACATGCTCAATGTTTTTGTGCTGGATGTCTACCAACACTTTCCACGTCTCATAGATCGTGTTATGAGACATGGATTATATACTTTCTTATGAGTGGATTATATACTTTCTACGTCTCAAATTTTTATGAGACGTGGAAAGTTCATAAATCACGTCTTTTCCTGCATTCTCTTTTGTTTTTTCGAGTTTAACGCTTTTCTTTTATTAAAATTCATGTCTCATAATTAAAAAAGATACGTTAAAATTTTTCACATATTTACAATTTTACTATCGCTTTTTTTCTATGTCTAATATTTGAAAAAGAGACATGAAATGGGAACGTAGATTATATTTTTTATAGTAGTGATTATTGCCATTGTATATATCATCCATTTTTTCTCCTCTCTCTTTTCTCCCCTCTATCTAAACACAATGAGAGAAAATATTCTCCCTCTGTTTTTCTTTCCCCTTCCATTTTCTCCTCCCCAACTTTTTTCTCTATCCAGACATAGTGTAAAAGCCAAAGATACTTCTTATTACAACCCAAAGCCTCAACTACATAATAGTAACATGTTCTTAATACAGCTCCAATTCCAATAGTAAGGAACACCAGTCTAGTACATAATAAAAGCACAACTATAAGTCAAAGAACATAACTCTTGCTTAGAAGTTTGTCACAATCAAAGGTCAAGCCAAAATGTTTCTTTAGTTCCCTTTATGTAGTCAAATGACTTAACCTTTTAATGTAGTAAAGATTATAGCTTCCAACAAAGATTCAAGTGATAGATTAAAAGTTTATCATTAATGATTTCTCATTGTCTCGAGTTTTCGACTGGAACAGCTATTCATAATGCACAAGATCAACTCAACTTAAAGGTTAAATGTGAGAGACGTAATTCGAGTAAATGACACAAATTAATGACAACATGTAATCACAAACCTCACGATTTCATTTCATCATATATCACCTAGAGAATTAATGACTAACAGCTTGAGTCATGTACTCATGAGAGGATTAATTGACTTAGATTACGATAAACACTTAAACTTTGTCTAATCATGTTGAATACTTACTCTCTTTCCAGCTTTGGAATCATAAAAAACATGTATTATGACAAATTAAACTGTGAAAGTTTCGTCTAACTTCATCTATATACCATTCTGATCTTATTTATAATATACTTTAAACATGATTGATCAGAACTATAGAAAACCTTAAAACGTACTCAACATGTCTAAAAATTTAATAAGTTTCCAATTTTGTCTCTCTTGAATACAAATATTTAAAATGTTAAATAACAGAGTGGAAAACTAACAATGATAAAGAATTAATGACATGCCTATTTGACAAAAAAAAAGTGGATGACATGTCGTATGAATAGGGCAAAAAGCTTGCTTTTCATAGCATTAATATTAGAACTAGAGTGGTACATTGTTATTTAATTTTATAATCCCCATGAAATTAACCATTGAACATCTAGTACTAGCAAATGGACAAAGAAAAATCTCCAATTTGATGGCAAAATTCAGTGGTCCACTTTAATGGATTGCTCAAAAACAAATTTTTATGTATTTTCCTACGGACCCACTGTAACACCTAAATTTTTACAACTATATTATAGCATTTTAATTGATTTATAACCACTTTTTAATTCCAAAAGCCCAAAAATGCGAAAAATTTAAAACTTTTTCTTTCCAAAGTATTAAATCAAATTCCCTTTCTTTCAAATGAAATTTTCTGATAAATTAGATTATCTTTAAACTTTCAATAAAAATAGAGTGGTTATTAAAACAATTAAAATAACTCTAATTATAACGTTTGGGGAGCCAGACCCCTTACATTATATTCACATATTCTTTAGATTATGTTCTATTTATCTATTTTCACTTCTCTTACTATAATAATATGTTGGCGGGTTATCTCGATTGATAACCCTCTTACATGGGTATGTAATTCTATTATTTATTAAGGGTATATCTACATATGCAAATATATATATTAATTACTAGACAAGCTTCCAACTTGTCTTAATTATTTAATCATACAACATACACAGGTAAATAGGTTCCTAAAGTAACTACCTACAGGGTACAAGACAAAGCAGGCATTCCTGCCCCTTCACATTACCTTACTTCTTTCCCAGCTAGCTACTCCCATTCTGCTATACTGAAAACATTTTGAAAAATAGTGAGATTGGAAATCTCAATAGCAGCTTATTTCATATCTTGTGTGCACTTATATATATATACTTATACATCAACTTTATAAATCTATGCATATAATGAAAGCATATATCCATTTTAAACCAATACTTGCAGATTTTGCAATCATAGCCCTCACAGCTACTCAATAACCCTCACGGTTATAGGAATTTAACTGTAGCCCTCACAGCTACTCAATAACCCTCACGGTTATAGGAATTTAACTGGCAAAGGGGGAGCGACCCACCTAGGCCTTGGAGTACTCCACAAATATCATAATATCACCACCAGAATAATGCTCATTTAAATGCCACAGATATTACAAAATTATATATAGAAATTTATATATGAATTAAACTACTACCTGGATACCGGAGCTATTTTCCTGAACCAGATTCTTTACTTTCCACTGTCTTGGTGAACTCATACCAATATCAAAGCCTATCTACACATCATATTATAAGAGTAAGTTAATATATGTGCTTTTTATATTTATACTATGCGTCTCTCTCGAAACCCAACTTACTCAATGCTACCCCAAAACTTGTCTTCTAGGCAAATTATAACTTGCCCACATTTATTTAGAACTTTGACTATTCAAGACTACTTTAATAATTTACTTACATTAAACTTTCTTATTCTCAATGTTTGACCAATAAATTCCTCCAAGAACTTCTCTAAATGTCATATATACCTCTATTAACACTTAGAAGCTCTTCACCCTATCAAACGGATTTCTTTTGAAATCTTTAAACATTTCAACCAAACTTTAATAACCGGAAAATACTTAGCTAAATTTTCAAGTCAACATCAGTTTAGAATCTCAAAGTAATAACCCACAATTAGTCTCTAAAAGCAATCAGCAAAACAAATTTGATCAATTTATTTCAATTGACAATGATATTACTTTACAATCCATAGCCATACATTATTTCATATGTCTGAATAAATTAGTCATTATAGTAACTTTTATCTTTCAATCAACTAACTTCCATTCATTTTTCAAAACAACATATTTATTAAAACAGGGCATTAGAATTCCCACAATCACTATCATAACGGTGAAAATCCATAGGAAAATTATACACAAGATGATCAATAGATATCTCTTCCAAACTTTTTATCCATGTTGTGCTAAACCATTTTAATTCCAAACTGTTTCATGCAATAACATCTCACATTTATTTCAATCCAATAATTTCTAAATCTTAAATTTAGACCTCTATCATCCTTTTCTTTTAAATTTTGAACCTCTATGCAAGAATAGATTCAAACAACTTATTTAGCACTTTTAAAACTAAAACAGAATAAATCATGAGAAACACAACATGAGGAGGAAATCTAAGCATAGAGCCAAAGAGGCAAACCTCCATCGATTTTAATAATCAAAACTGCAACTTAAAGTTATTTTATATCTATTTTAAACAGTAAGCATTGCTTTACTTTCCAATTTATATTAAGGAACATTAACCACCAACATACTCAAATCAGTTTTCTTTAAAAAAAATCAGAATGCAAAGCTTCAAGCATCCAAACAAGCTTATTGTTACACTTTCAGTTTCATTACTCGATATACCATCAACTTAGGGAGCTATCTATTTCAAGAACATTGATTTAAATTTCTTTAGGCATTTCTTAAGCTTATACAATCTAACCACCTAACCATTCCTTAATTTCTTTAGAAGTACAGAGTGCCTCTGAACAGCAACATATAGGAAAAATATCATCTCCCTCACTTAAAGGTTTTGAGAACAGGGGTATGGTTTTGAAATCATTATCCATCACCCACAATTAACATTTTCAGCAAGTAACCATTATACCCACCATTCATCCTAACATTTCAACACTTTTATACCATTTTCCCAAGAGAATCGAACAAAACTCCCCTGCACACAAAGCTCCAAATTTCGAATTGCATAAATTATCCCAAAAATAAAACATGCAAAGACCAAAGTTAAACTTTAGTCTATTCCTTAAAACAATTAAACACTGATGCATCTAGCTTTGGTCTGGAATCGGAAAACCTTACTAATGAACGGCAACAAAGCCTAGAAAATTTGGGATTTATGCCTAGAACTTCATGCATGCTCAATTTCTTTAGGGAAAAATCAAAATCTAAACTAAAGCTTCGATTTAATCAGCTCAATCACCCAAAACCCCAACTTCGATTCGGAATCCTCACTCAAGATGGCTCAGATCGAAGAAATTAATGATATAAATGAGAAGATGAAGCTCACCGGAGTTCACACCCAAGCTTCCATGCGCCGTCGCCACCTTGCTCCGCCGTGAATCGCCGTCAAAACCGCCGGAGTTCGCTGGGAAGAAGAGAGAACCGGAGAGCAGAGGGAGTGAGGGAAATTGAAGGAGAGAGAGAGAAGGGACCGAATGGAGAAGGAAGGAGAAAGAGTCTGATTTTATAAAGTGGTAAGGAGAAAATTTTGTTTCGGCCCTTTTAACTTCTGTTCTTTTCAATTTAATCCCTATTCTTAATCTTTCTATTATTTTCAGTTTGGTCCTTATCTGAAAAATTAATTTCCTAAAATTAATTTCTCATATTAGATTAGATATTTTCTTACCCATAAATTTATTTGGGCCTCAAAATAGTTTTTCCTCAAATTTCCAAATTAAAATTTATCATCTAATTATTTTTCCTCAATTAATAAAGAAAATAAATCTTAAAATTATTAGAATACATCTTACCTAATAAATTTATTTATAAGACTTTTTAATTTCTAAATGACACCCCAAGACCTTAAATAAATCCTTTTTTTCTATTTTCTAAAATTTGGGGTGTTACACCCACCAAAACTAATTTATTCCTAACTTTCTAATATCCCTTGTAATTTAGCGAATTGCAGTGGCCGGATTCAATGGAAAACATGATGCTACCAAAATTTTAATTAATGTCTGCAAGTATATGGGCCACAAAAATAGTAATTTGGTGAATCAAGGTCAATCTGACAGAGACTCAAAATATTTAATAATTAGGTATTAAATCTCCTATTTTTATTTCAGTCCAAAAATCTCCTACTTTTATTAAGTTGAGCGAAATAGGAATGAATTCAAATGAGTGAAGAAAAATTAACTAAGATCTAATAAAAATTATAAACTTTGAAACGGATTAAATTCAAGTGTTAACGAACAACCTAGAGTAAATATTCCTTTGTTTGTGAAGAGCACCGAAATGTTGGTTAATTGGTGTACTGCCTCTTCGAATCCGCTCTCCAATAAATTTAGACCCAAAGGGTCGTGGAAGCTATCCCTGGGTGTCAGTCTTAAGGAGCATAGATGCAATTAATTCGTAGTAACTAATGCAAGCTAGTTAAATGCGTAAAAAGCATTGTATTTGGGTTTTTGATGTGAAATTGGTGTGAAGAGTATGATATGTTAAAAAGCAAATAAAAGATTGTATTAAAATGGGGGATTTGGATAAATGGGAGTAGGTAATCCCTGATGATTAGAGACTTAAGCAATCATTGCTTTAAATTTTTTTTGGGAAATTCTTTGGCTAATCAAAAAGTCGCTAGAGGAATCTCTCTAGGTTAGGCTTGGGTTGGGTAGATTAGTACCGGAATTCCGCTTACTAATTTCCCCAACTCCATGTTGATTAAGCCCAATAACCAAGGTGAATTTGCTAATTGCCAGGGGCTCCTAATTGATAACTCTTGGAATTCATGTATTTTCAGCACACTTTCCTTGAAGTTTTATTCAATCATTTATAATTTTTGGATACTCAAGATAGGAAAATGCTCATTTGATTTTTGGTTGCACATCATTGTTTATTAGTGTAGATTTTGATCACATTTATAGTGAGTTTCTTATGTTGTTTTATGTAAATATTGTAGGAATATTTTGATACAATAACCAAGGGATTCCGGATTAAGAAGAACACTTAAAAAGGGAAGAAATTGGGGCTAAAAGCTGAAATTTCAAGAAAAAAAGGGGAAATACAAGTTTCTGGACGAATTGTAAAAATTACAGAAAAGGACCTCGAATTTCCTAAATTACATATAGGTCCCCGAAATTCCAAAATTACAGATAGGTCCCAGTTCGCTGCGAACCCACGGCGAACTCCCTGTTTTGCTACACATTTTAAAGGCTATAAAAGCTAGGGTGTCGTTCTTGGCCGTCATTCTTCGACTTCTGGGCATTCTTGGGGGTGTTTTGCTCTGCTAGGGCTTGGAGCTTGGTGGGGATTGAGCTAGGGTTTGGAGCTTTGAAGAGATTTGGGCTTCTCTCTTGGTTTATCTTCTCCATCTTCATTCTCTTCTCTTGTTCTCTATTTCTGATTGTATATATGTATGCTCCCATGGAGTTGTTGAACATGTATAGCTAAATACTTTGATTCTAAGATTATTTTGAACCCTTGTATGGATTAACTCTTGATTCCTCATCTTATTTTGTGATTAATGATATCTATGTGTTTATTTTACTCTATTCCTAATGCTTCTAAGTGACTGATCACCATTTAGATGTTGGGTTCACTTGATTTATGCTTGAGAGGGCTAGATTAAGTGTAGAACTTGGGTAAAGTAGTGCAAGAACCAGAAGTTTGCATGACGAATGGATGGTTTTGTTGGTAAGATAGAGATATACTTGCTAGCCTTGGATAGTCACATTAGGGTTGGAGCTTGATAATTGGGTTTTATTAAATTGTAGCAAGAGATTGTGCAATTAATAAGACTAAACACTTGTTCTTGACTTGAGAGAGCTTTTACGAGTACTCTATGAACCCTAGATTAGCACGTGGTTTCGTTGAGAGCTTCTTTGAGAGGGGGTTAAATTGAGTTTTAAGAAGTACAAGGGGAATAGATAATCTTAGGACCCATTTTATCCTTGAAGTTGGAGAATCACTTGTTTATAATTTTATTTTCATTTAGCATACGTTATTTTCTTAGTTAATTTTCAATCTCAACATTTGTGTCACTCAAATTGGGCGAGAGTGTGACAATCATTGTTTGACCGGATTTTGGACCAAATCCTCGTGGGAACGATACTTTAATTATCACTTAATTACTTGGCGCGACCCGTGCACTTGCGGCCGGTGACGAACACTAATCCAACAACCAAAATCCTGAATTGCCTCTTAATTAATCATAAGGTTTTAATTCATTATTAGAATCCCACATAATAAATCAAGACTCTAGGATTGAAGCCTAATGCCACTCATGCAATTTGACAAATTAAAGAGCCAATTCACAAATGCAAACGCTTGACAAAATAATCCACTACATGAGAATCCTCAATTAGCACAAAATATTAACTAAAAAATCATTTAAAATGATGAATCCATGCATATAAAAAAAGTTCAAGTCAATGAAGACCATTTGTCAAGCATACACAAATGAAAACAAGCTACTAACATTTCTACCACTCTCTAACACAAGGTAAATATGAAAAATACAACTAATTGCATAAACAAAATCTTAGAACCCTAGAAATATGTGAATACAAGATGAAAAGAGAGAGTGGGAGAACAAGAACTCCCCTAATGAAGCTCCAAGCTCATGCTAAACACCTCCATCACCAAGGATTAATGCCTCTCAGTTGCTGCCTTCCATGTAGAAATCACCAATAAGAGAGATGAGAGTGGATGCCATGGAGATTTGGGTGGATTAGAGTGGAAGATGAGAGATGGGAATGAGAAGGTTGAGAGAGAATGGAGTGTATGGTGGTTCTAGGGTTCCAAATTTGAGCCAAATGATCCCAAAATTGGCCTAAATGTGTTCTAAGTTGGGTAGAATGAATGGGTAATGAGTGGGTATCAAGTATGCACTTGGATTAGGCCTAAAAACCAGAATTTTTCTACAGAATTGTGACTAAGCTACAGCCCAAAAAATTTGAGCCACGACTGAGTTTGCTTTTGTGACAAAATAAGCTATGGCCGAAAAATTCTAGTTGCGGCTCAATTGTCTTTTGGAAAATTGAGTTTTTCCATTGCAAATGAAGTATTCCACTCATGGTTCTTCAATGGTCCTATAAGTAAAAACACAATAAAAAAGGATCAAATGGCCTAGAAATTAATTATTTCTAATTTGTTGAATCTCAGAGTTTTGATGATAACCAAACATGACTTAGGCTATGAGAATCATAGATATCTTAACTTAGAAAATGTTTTGAAACAAGTTTTAAAAACTAAGTTAAGAACAATCATAGCCATAAACAATCGATTGAACTTTTATATGTACAATCGATGGCATATCGATAGCTTATCGATTGATGAAGCTTTAATCGAGTGTTCCTTGGTTTAACTGATTGACATCATCTACATTTCGATTGTTTCGCTAAATATTCAAAGTGAACCAGACTGGGGACAATCGATTGTGTATATGGCAATCAATTGAACATCAACAATCGATACACAATCGATTGTTACTTGACATAAAAAAAGTTGACATCACTGATAGCTTAATGATCAATTGATTAATGTCTGTCAATCGACAGACAAAAATTAGTCATTGATGGCTATACTTTGAGATTGTTTAATAACTAACATTTTCATCGAGTGTTTCAGGAGGAAAATAGGAATAATCGAAGTATTATCGATTGACAAACAAAGGCAACAATCGATTACCTGTCAGACTATTGATTATCAATCTGAAAGTTCAAAATATTATTACTCTTCTCATGTTAATTAACTTTACATTTCTTGAGTTTTTGTATGGCCTACTTCAGAAAAGTTCCATTGGACACAGAAGCTAAGGAAACTCAGAAAGCAGAGGGATTCAGAGGCCATTACTTTGGATAATGCCTTAATCCAAGTAGAGAGAAATAAGCATAAAAAGTAAACAATTCCGGAGCATTAACTACAATGGCCAAATTCACTCTAATACTCCATATTATCTTACTCTCTCTCAATGGGCAACACAATAGCTTCAACGGGGCAAATTTCTCTAACACACTATAAAATCATTTGCATCTCAAACTTGGAAGGTAGAGAATTAAGTACAATTCAACTACTTACTCAAACATCATTCAAATCTACTTCCAAGTTCTCTCAACTTTTCTTCAAACTTTAATTTATCAACTCAAGTGTGTGAGCAAGCTTTCAACCTGTAATCTTTTCTACTGTTTGATTTCCTTGGGATAGTGGGATCCTAGAGGAAAGGGTGTAATCTTACAAAGTGTAAGGGGGAGAGAATTTGGTAAGATATGGAGATCTTACTGAGAAAATTCTTTTAGTTTGTAAAGGTGTTCAGGAACCTGTTCTAATCCTGAGGCAAACACTAGTGGAACCTAACTGAGATTAGAGAACTGGATTTAGGTCATTGTTAGGACCGAACTAGTATAAGTCTTGTGCATCTTTGATTTAATAATTCTTTAATTCTTTTAAATACACAATTCACCCCTCTTGTGTATTTCCTACCACTTTCATTTGGTATCAAAGCTAGGCTACTCGGACAAGTGATCCAACGATCAAAGATGAAAGATTCATGGCAGGAATGAACGAGTGCATGTTACTTGAAGGAAGCTCTATCACAAAGCCTCTTGTCTCATTGGAGAGCACTAAGCCTTCTGGAAGATGAAAATGAAGATTGTCATTAAGTCAAATGGATATAGGTTGTGGCAAGTGATAGAAAATAGGGACTACTCCCATGAATACTGAGAATACTGTGCTGCGGAAGAAGCAAGCAGAGGAATTTACCAACGATGACATAGAACATCTTGAGCTGAACAGCAAAGCAATTCTAATGATCCAAAGTGCGCTAAGTCAAAAAGAGTATTTCAGGATCTCAAATCTTGAAACTGCTAAAGAGATGTGGGATGCTCTTGAAGTATCCCATGAAGGAATAGAAGGTGTGAAGAGTAGAAGAATCAATCTTCTGACAACTGAATATCATCTATTTAGGATGAAGGAAGGAGAAACCATTAGAGAGTTGGAAATCAGATTCACTCACCTCATCAATCACCTTGCTGCTTTGAAAAACATACTTACCTAGGAAGAGCAAGTCATAAAGATTTTAAGTATTCTCACTAATGAATGGCAAGCCAAGGTTACTGCTACTAAGGAAACCCATGGAGAATCCATGAGTTCATTAACTTCACTATCTGGAAGTCTGGCTGATTATGAGAGCAAGATGAAGTATAGACAGAAGCTAATTGGAGGAGAAAAGAAGAAGAAGACTTTGGCTCTTGCTGCTTCCAAGGAAGACGAAGATGATAAGGATGAAGGAGATCTGGACGATGAAGAAATGGGCCTAATGGTGAGAAGATTTAAATGTTTCTACAAAGGTAGATGAAGAAGATTCCAGAAAAGAGGTCTTAGCTTTACAAAGAAGGACTAACAGAAGAATGCCACCCCTGTGTGTTATGAATGCAAGAAACCTAGACATTTCAAGCCTAAATGTCCTAGTCTTCAAAAGCAGAAAGAGAAAGAGAAGAAGAAAAAAAATATGCTGGTAAGAAAAAGGCTTATGTGTCATCCATCTGGGGAGACAGCTTTGATGAGGAAAAAAGTGACTCAGAGGAAACAATTAACCTATGTCTGGTGGCACAAGAAGAATCAGACTCTGAGTAACTATTTCTAAACCATCCTTTCATGAACTCCAAGATGCTTACAATGCTTTACATATAAAGTTTGTGAAAATTGCTAAAGAAGTAGTTTTCTTGAGAAAAAGAAACCTGGAAAATGAGAAAAAGGTAGAAATATCTAATTGCAAAAATTGTGAAAATCTCACTTGTGAGAATGAAAAAGCTTTCAAAAACCTTAGAAAATTTTACTAAAGTTAGTGAAGCCTTGTAAGTAATGTTAACAAATCAAAGAGCTTTAAGAGATAGAACTAGACTTGGTTATGATGCTACGCTTGAATATTTGAAGGCAAAGAAAAAGCCCTTTAAAGAAAAACCTTATTTGAAGTTCTTTAGAAAAACTACTGAATATGTTGATCCTTTTAGTTTTTGCAATTTTTGCAATAGAAAAGGACATTCTGTTTCAACATCCTATCCCAGAAAGTATGGTGTGACTAGAACTTATAAATGGATTTCTAAAGGATCACAACCACATAAGGTCAAAAAGGGCCAAGGTGTTTCACCTAACGTCAAAGGACCCAAATATATTTGGGTACCTAAATCTCTGTAAGCTATCATGCAAGTTTGTCTCAAGGCATCCAGGAGCAACAAATGGTATACAGACAGTAGATGCTCGAGACAAAGAAAATTTCAAACATCTTGAGATCAAAGATAGAGCCAAAGTGAGCTTTGGAGGAAACCAGTCAAGAAAGATAGCTGGAATTGGTGAAGTAGACCAGAGTAATGGAAGAACTATAAAAAATGTCTATTTTGTATAAGGTCTATGTCATAACCTCCTGAGTGTAAATCAAACTGCTGACAGAGGTAACTGGATTATTTTTTACTCTAATGAATGCATGATAATAGACAAGATTTATATATTGGCTTTGTTGCTCTAAAATGAAAATTAAGGGCTAGCAAAGATGGAAACTATTACACAATTGATCTCAATCAGCCAATACAAGAAAAATGCTTCATTAGTAATACTGAGAATTGTTGGCTATGGCATAGGAGACTAGCTCATGTAAATATGTCTCAATTAAGTAAGCTTGTTAAGAATGATCTTGTAATTGGAATACCTAAGCTTAAAGTTAAATCAATTTTAATCTTTGAAGCATGCTAAAGGGGGGAACAAACAAAATCCTCTTTCAAACCTAAGAAGATAGTTTCCACAATAAGACAATTGGAACTAGTGCATATGGATTTGGTAGGTCCAACCAGGGTCAAAAGTTTAGGAGGAAATCTATATACCCTCATGATTATGGATAACTATTCTAGGTTTACCTAGACCTTGTTTCTTTCTTCTAAGCATGATGCTTTTGATGCTTTTCTATTATTTGCTAAGAAAGTGCAAAAAGAAAGAAACTGTGCAATTGCATTAATAAGGACTAATCATGGTGGAGAATTCGAAAACACTGATTTTGCTGACTTCTATGAATCAAATAGAATTCATCACAACTTCTCAGCACCCAGAATACTTCAAAAAATGGTGTTGTAGAAAGAAAGAATAAAGTTCTGATTGAAATGGCCAGAACCATGTAAATGAAAAGGGTATGTCCGAAGGTTTCTAGGCAAATGCTATGAGCATTTCCTGCTACATATCCAATAGAGTCTACATTTGATTAGGCATGGATAATACTCCCTATAAGCTTTACATAGGGAGAAAACCAGATGTAGCTCATTTGAGGGTATTTGGCTCTAAATGCTACATTCACAACAATGAAAAGGTAAACCTAGAAATTTGATCCCAAAGCTGATGTTGGAATTTTTATTGGTTATTCAAATAAAAGTAAAGCATATAGAGTCTTCAACAAGAGAACTCATGTTGTTGAAGAATCTATTCATGTAGTTTTCGATGAAATTAACTCTCTAAGAAGTCAGATTAAGCGGATGAAATTCCTTCAAAACCAAAGGTTGTCGAAAATCATTTTCAAAAGAAATCAGTCACACAACTAATATGTTCACTTTATGAATCTGATCATGAAGGTTCAATGGATGATCCTATTGATGAACCAGCTGAACCACAAGCTTGGAGACATCATAAGTATCATCCACTAGAGCAAATCATAGGTGAAATTGGTGGTGGTGTAATGACCAGAGCGCAACCTAGAGAAGAAATGCAATTTTATGCTTTTATCTTAGAAATTAAGCCTTCTTGTGTTGAAGTAGCTCAGATTGACAGTGAATGGGTAATAGCAATGCAAGAAGAACTCAATCAATTTGAAAGAAACCAAGTTTGGGACTTGGTTCCTAGACCTTTGGAAATAGGAACTAAGTGGGTTTTCAAAAACAAACTTGATGAATCTAGGATGATTGTGAAAAACAAGGCATGACTTGTGGCCGAAGGATATAACCAGAAAGAAAGCATAGATTATGAGGAAACTTTTGCCCCAATTGCAAGATTAGAAGCAATAAGATTACTCTTAGCATTTGCATCCCTGATTGCACCATATTTTTATATACTTTTCATTGATAAAATCAGTAGATTATCTCATGTTCTTAGGGTAATTGCACCTAATTAGGGTGATTTCTGGCTTTTGCAATCTTTGTTGGAAGTTATTCTAGTCAAGGACAATTTGGGCATAATTAGCATAAATTATTGTTAACCTATTTTCAAGAACATTTGATGCTACCTTAAGTCCATTTTATGTGCAGATCATGAAGGAATATACCCAATGGAAGAGCCAAGTTGCGGACAAGAACGCCGACGGAGCGCAGGGAAGCATAAAAAAAAGGATTCTGGGTTTCTGCCCCTCGCCGTGGCTCTCCCACGGCGAGGCCCCCATTTCCTGGGCCATTTTCTGTCCCTCGCCGTGGACCTTCCACGGCGAGGCCCACGGCGAGGACCCCTGTTATGCAGCCTTTTCTGCCCCTCGCCGTGAGCCTTCCACGGCGAGGCCCACGGCGAGGCCACTTCTCATGCTTCTCCTCTGCCCCTCGCCGTGGGCCCTCCACGGCGAGGCCCACGGCGAGGCCCCGAAATCTGGTGTTCTGCTGTGCGTTTCAGGAATTTTTGGGGGAGTATATAAGATAAATTTCAGACCCTCCTTCATTGTCCAAGCCTCCTCTGCTCGAAAATCAGTCCCTCTCCTAGGGTTTCCTTCCATTCCTCCATTCTCCACTCATCTCCACCTCCATCTTCTTCATCTTCCACCTTCTTCCACCCTCTTCTTCCATGGATTTTCGGATGGGGCTTCTTCTTGGGGTTCCTCTTGGAGTTTCTATGTTGGATTGAGGAGCTCTTCATCTCTTGAGGATGGGTTGATGGTGTCTGAAGCATGGGTTCTTCATTTGGGGAAGTTTTTCTTTGTTCTAACATATGTATTTAGGATTTCTTCTATGTTTATTTGAACCTCTCTTGGAAGATGTTTGGATTTATGTATTGGATTGAGATTTTGGATATGTATGTGTATGAACTATATGTGTTTATTTTGGGCTTTGAACACTTGAGTTATGAATTCTTATCTACATTGTGGTTGTATGAAGTTAATTTCATTTTAGTGGTTGCTAGTGGACTTAATTGATTGCTTCCATTCATAATCATTGTGATAGCATTTTTATGAGAGCCACAAGTGTTTTGACCCAAAGTATTTCGCACATCAAGTGGACTTTAACACTAACCCTAAGTAATGGCTATGAAAGTGGTTGCTAAATTAGTCATTGATTAGGGCTAGTGGACCCCTAGTGGTTGCTTGGGGATTTCTCTAATTAGACTTGATGAATCAAACCCCTAAATGATTTGAACCTATGTTTGTCACCTCACCTAGACTCAAGAGATCCATTCCATCAATTTCACTTCATCCATCCAACCATTCCACCTCATTAAAGAAAAGACCAAAAAAATATTGTAGTTAGGCTCATTTCGCATATTTCATATTAAAACCCAACAAAACCCCCTTTTATACTTCATTTGCATGACATTTAGTTTCCTAGGTTAGTCATTAGGCTCCTTGAGAGACGATCCGGGATCACACCACTGTAGTGCAATCCTTGGTTTTATAAATATTTTGCATTTAACCCCCAAGGCGATTAGGAAAAGGTTAAATCAATGGCGCCGTTGCCGGTGAGTCATTTTTGACTCCCTAGGATAACTAAGTGTCACTTGAGACATTTAGAAGGGGTAGGAGCCTTTAGGTCATATTTGCATTATTTCACCATTTAGGTTAGTTTAGATGCATTGCATTTTGCATTATTCTTCTTCTTTTTAATTCTTGTTTTAAATTGTGCATAGGTTAAATTGCTTGTGATTCTCTGGGACTTTGGGGATTCTCATTCTTTTGCAGGTAATACCACTCGGACGGAAGAGGCACCTTCTTCAAGCATGGAAGAGTTTCATAAGGAAAGAGATAAAATGATGGCCAATCTCAATTCTTTCTTCCAATCCTATGACACACATTGTAGGGACCCACCTTCATCCACACCATATTCACACTTCGATGAACCTTACCATATTTCCCTCCATGCCATGAGCCATACCCTTCACCATACCAATCTCCACCATATAAGCCATATCATGAATCTCCCCTCCAATTCAAGCCATCTCCCCATTCCTACCAAACTACATACCAACCACCACCACGTGATCCCTCACCTCCACCCAAACCCATCACACCTAAACCAACTGGGATTGATGCTTTCTTTGATTATCCTGACATGGATGATCGTACAAAGGAACTCAAGAGGATGTATGAGGTCCATAAGGCTCGTTCCATGGAGTTGTATAGAAAGAAGACCACAATTGGTCTCTCCAAGAAATTGGAAGATGAATTGGAAGAGCTGGGGGAGTACCTCAATGCATTCTACCTGCATGTGCTTTGGAAAAGAACGGGAGGAGAAGAAGGAACATTATGGCCTTATGACACTAATGATGAAGAGGAGCCGGGGGCACTTAATGAAGAGCAACATCCCACATCTCTTGTGGAGAACACCCAACCTCCAGTGGTGACCTTTAATGACCTTCCACAAGTTGAAGAAATGAAGCAAGCTACTTTACATCCTCAAGAGGAAATGCACTCCACACTAGGTAATACTCCTATCCTTGAGGAGATTATTCCTTCTTTTGTTGATCCCTTGATTGAACATGCTACTAATCATGAGAGTGAAGATGAGGTGGATGAGGAAATCATTTGTGAATTCCCTCATCGGTTTATTGATGAATATGCTCTACTTAGTGCTTCAAGTAGTAGTAGCTCAATTGAGAATGTTGCTTGCACTATCATAAATTCTTCTTGTAATAACCATGCTTCTCTCCTTGATGCTAGTAAAGATGATGTTGTTGAATTCAATGAGGCTAAATCTTGTTCATGTGTGGAATATGAAATTTGTGTGCATTGCTATGATGTGAAGAAACCCTTACTTGTTGAATTTCGAAAGCATAGTTTTGACACAATGACCACTTTTACTACTGAACATGATGCATCTACTAGTGTTAGGAGTGCTGAAATTTGTAAGCATGTGATAATTGAGAATGAGAGTTACATTGTGCTTGAGAATGTAACATTGTTCCCATTGAATTGCATGATGTTGAGAGTGCACTTGGGAAGGATTCCCCAAACTTTGCATTCTGATATTTTTGACAACAAGGAATCCTTCCAACAAATACTTTCTTGTGATCTTCCACCTGACATATCTAAAAATGAAAGTGTTTGTTATGCCACTCCCACAGTCCAATTTTCTTTTCCCCCTCTCTCAACTACCTCTTGTGTATGTGACTGCAATGTTTTTGCTACACACACACTTGAGTGTTTTCAAAATAAATTTTCTTGTTTTACTCCTACTGATGGGAGTTTGATTGACTTCCTTGGTTGCCATACTTATCTAGATAAATCGTTTCCTTGCCTAGAATTGGATACTGCTGTGTTTGTTGAATCCTTTTTGCAGGAAACGCAACAATTCGCACCAAGGAAGGAGCAGGTAGGAGAAGTGGCCCACATGAAGCCACGCATGTTTCTCATTCGAGATGAGAACTTCTCCTATAAGAGTTTGAAGCGTTTTAAACGCAAGGTTGTCCCTCTCCTCTCTTGTATTTTCATTACCTTCACTTGTTGCATGCTCTTTTGAGACTATGATGAATGATAAGTGTGGGGGAGGGACTGCACCATTAGTAAAAGGTAGACTTAGTGTTAGTTGAGTCAATAAATCCCCATTGTGTTCTCTTGCTTTCTGCACCTTACATTTTGATTTTGCATTGGGGACAATGCAAGATTTAAGTGTGGGGGAAGGGCCGCGTTGCTAGGTAGTCTTTTTGCTTGATCTATTGCTTTTATCATGTTTATGCCACATTAGAGGTAATTTTTGAAATTCTGTGTCAAAGGTAATTTTTGAAATTCTGTGTCAAATTTTTCAAAATCCAGGTAGATTGTGCTCCTTAGTCTTTTGTTGCAATGGAGGGTCGCATTCAGTGCAATGGAGGACCTAGTTGCATTTTTCTACCCATTTTTAAAACTTGTTTGTGAAAACCTAGTGTGGCAAAATTTTGGAAAACCTTGGAGCAAGACTGGACCTTACCCTTTGATTAATGAGCTTCATGAGCAATGGGAAGAATTCTAAGAATTATGCATTTTATCCTTTCAATCTTCAAAGAGCTAGTGATGAGTTATTTTCAAGCATATGCATTGTGTTAATTGGCCCTGCAATTGGATTTTAATTGGCAATTGAGGTTAACCTTGTTGTGAGATTTTTGGGCCTATCTTCCTTTCAAGAGTGTATACTTGCTTGATCATTCAATTTCTAGAACTTGTCTCTACTCTTTGTCAAAGCTAGAATTACATTCATGCATGAAGATGATTTAGGCATTCATTTCATCACCCATTCTCCCCAAACACAGACCCTCAATATGTCATTTTCCATTTTCACCCATTTTGAGCCATTCCTTGGTTGTAATGCATTAATGTGAATCTTGTGATGAAGCACTAAGTTTGAGCCACTTTTGTTGTTGTTAATGCCATGTATGTGTTGAAAAGAAAAATAGAAAAGTTCATATAAAAGAAAAAAAAAGAGAGAAAAAGAAGGTTTGAAGAATAAGGCATTCCTTGATGTGGCATCATTATTATTGAAATTATGCTCTCATGTGCTGTGTTCTTAAATTGTAACTTTGAATTGCATTGCAACCTTTCCTTTTCCATAACATGCAATCCACCTTGCCTTTTCCATCATTTCAACCTTGCAAGTCCTTTTGATTCGTACGTGATTGTATGCATGTGTGGAGATGTTAGGGTAGTTACAAGCTTATGGCAAATTGTTGTTTGAGCAAGTTAAGTGTGAAAAGATCCCACATGAGGTGAGTAGAGGGAAACACTATTATCTTGAGAGTCCTCTTTGCCATTTCTTCATCCGAATGCTTTGCCAATTCTCCCTTTGCATATCCTTGATCATGACTCATGCTAGCCTAAGATTATTGATCGGTTAAAACCATTCTTCTTTGCATTGTACCCTTTGTCCAGGAGTACAAAGGTCTAAGTGTGGGGGAAATGATTGCACCATATTTTTATATACTTTTCATTGATAAAATCAGTAGATTATCTCATGTTCTTAGGGTAATTGCACCTAATTAGGGTGATTTCTGGCTTTTGCAATCTTTGTTGGAAGTTATTCTAGTCAAGGACAATTTGGGCATAATTAGCATAAATTATTGTTAACCTATTTTCAAGAACATTTGATGCTACCTTAAGTCCATTTTATGTGCAGATCATGAAGGAATATACCCAATGGAAGAGCCAAGTTGCGGACAAGAACGCCGACGGAGCGCAGGGAAGCATAAAAAAAAGGATTCTGGGTTTCTGCCCCTCGCCGTGGCTCTCCCACGACGAGGCCCCCATTTCCTGGGCCATTTTCTGTCCCTCGCCGTGGACCTTCCACGGCGAGGCCCACGGCGAGGACCCCTGTTATGCAGCCTTTTCTGCCCCTCGCCGTGAGCCTTCCACGGCGAGGCACACGGCGAGGCCACTTCTCATGCTTCTCCTCTGCCCCTCGCCGTGGGCCCTCCACGGCGAGGCCCACGGCGAGGCCCCGAAATCTGGTGTTCTGCTGTGCGTTTCAGGAATTTTTGGGGGAGTATATAAGATAAATTTCAGACCCTCCTTCATTGTCCAAGCCTCCTCTGCTCGAAAATCAGTCCCTCTCCTAGGGTTTCCTTCCATTCCTCCATTCTCCACTCATCTCCACCTCCATCTTCTTCATCTTCCACCTTCTTCCACCCTCTTCTTCCATGGATTTTCGGATGGGGCTTCTTCTTGGGGTTCCTCTTGGAGTTTCTATGTTGGATTGAGGAGCTCTTCATCTCTTGAGGATGGGTTGATGGTGTCTGAAGCATGGGTTCTTCATTTGGGGAAGTTTTTCTTTGTTCTAACATATGTATTTAGGATTTCTTCTATGTTTATTTGAACCTCTCTTGGAAGATGTTTGGATTTATGTATTGGATTGAGATTTTGGATATGTATGTGTATGAACTATATGTGTTTATTTTGGGCTTTGAACACTTGAGTTATGAATTCTTATCTACATTGTGGTTGTATGAAGTTAATTTCATTTTAGTGGTTGCTAGTGGACTTAATTGATTGCTTCCATTCATAATCATTGTGATAGCATTTTTATGAGAGCCACAAGTGTTTTGACCCAAAGTATTTCGCACATCAAGTGGACTTTAACACTAACCCTAAGTAATGGCTATGAAAGTGGTTGCTAAATTAGTCATTGATTAGGGCTAGTGGACCCCTAGTGGTTGCTTGGGGATTTCTCTAATTAGACTTGATGAATCAAATCCCTAAATGATTTGAACCTATGTTTGTCACCTCACCTAGACTCAAGAGATCCATTCCATCAATTTCACTTCATCCATCCAACCATTCCACCTCATTAAAGAAAAGACCAAAAAAAATATTGTAGTTAGGCTCATTTCGCATATTTCATATTAAAACCCAACAAAACCCCCTTTTATACTTCATTTGCATGACATTTAGTTTCCTAGGTTAGTCATTAGGCTCCTTGAGAGACGATCCGGGATCACACCACTGTAGTGCAATCCTTGGTTTTATAAATATTTTGCATTTAACCCCCAAGGGGATTAGGAAAAGGTTAAATCAATCCCCTAAAAAACTTTAAACTTTATCAAATGGATGTAAAAAGTGCCTTTCTTAATGGTATATCATGGAAGAAGTTTATGTTGAACAACCCTCTGGTTTTGAAGATTCTACTAAACCAGATTACATTTTCAAACTCAAAAAGGCCTTGTATGGTATCAAACAAGCCCCAAGAGCTTGGTATGAAAGACTTAGAAATTTTCTCTTGGGAAAATGCTTTACTAGAGGAAAGGTAGATACCACCTTATTTATACTACACAAAATTAAGAACATGCTTGTAGTTCAAATTTATGTAGACGACATTATTTTTGGTTTTACTTATGAAACTCTTTATGAGGAATTCTCTAAGATTATATAGGGGGAATTTGAGATGTTCATGATGGGAGAGCTGAACTTCTTCCTAGGTCTCCAAATCAAGCAAAAGAAATATGGAATATTTGTTTCTTAAACCAAGTATGAAAGGAGACTTTGAAGAAATTTGGAATGGATCTTTCAAAAGAAGAAGAAACTCCAATGAGTTTCTCTACTTTGTTGGATGCTGATGAGAAGGGAAAGGATTTTAACCAATTCATATACAGAGGAATTATTGGATCCCTTCTATATCTGACTGCAAGTAGACCTGACATCCAGTTCAGTGTAGGGATGTGTGCCAGATATCAAGCAAAACCAAAAGAATATCCTCGATCACAAGATGTAAAAATACCTCATTGCATACTCAGATTTAGACCATGCTAGGTACAAAACTGACAGAAAAAGTACCAGTGGTCAATGTGAATTTCTTGGAGGCTCCTTGGTGTCATAGTTCAACAAGAAGCAAAACACTGTGTTACTATCATTCATAGAAGCTGAATATATTGCTACTGTAAGTTGTTGTGCTCAAGTCATTTGGCTCAAGCATCAATTAAGAGATCTGGGAATGGAGTTTCCTAAAGTCCCAATCCTCTGTGATAAAGCAACACAATTAGATTGGCCAAGAATCTAGTACACCATGCAAGGACAAAGCACATTGATGTCAGACATAACTTCATCAGAGATCATGTTCAAAGGAAAGATGTCAAAGTAGAGTTCATTCTAACTAACTTATAGCTAGCAGCTATTTTCACCAAGCCTCTTGCAGCAGAACAATTCATGTACATCAGAAGAGAATTGGGAATGGTCAATCCTAATAAATTGTAAAATAGTATCATCCCCTTTAACTTTTTTATTTGTATTTAATTATAACCTATTTTGATGATAAGATACTGACTTAGATATTGGAGTGGCCTGCAATCTTTTGCAGGTCATGTTGTAGGAAAATCCTAGATCAATCAATAGCCTATTAGTCCATCTATTGTACATGGTAAACAACAACTAATGGGATATCAATTAGAGATCGATTGTCGCTTCAATTAAAATATTTATTCATTTTCCCTAGTACATCGAGTAAAAAGTCAATTTATCCATCGATTACTCAGAATTAATCGAAAGTTTAAAGCCAGCAGAGAGAGAAGTTCCAACGAAGGGAAATTCATCCATTGATTGAAGTCGATCCATCGATTGCTGAGAAAAACCATCAATTTCAAGTGAAGGAACAATCGATACATAATTGATTGTTTAGTGAGGAATTCATTTGAGCACAACAACTTCTATCGATTGAAGAGTCAGCAATCGCTAGAAAACCCTAGGTAACCATTGATTGCAAGGAAGTCCATCGATTGAACTTCCTAACGGTAACTTTTTAATGGTAATATTTCTCTCTCCAAAATCATATATAACTGCAGTTTTTGACCGTTATTGTGCATAGCATTCATGTATCTCATCTCTAAGTACTCTTTCAAACCAAATCTTATGACCATCCGAATCTTTCGTTCTTGCATTCAAATTTCTTGAAGAAAGACTCAGAGAGATGCTCCACAAAAGCAAACCAAATTCATTCCAAAAGTAGTGGAAGACACTGTACCTCTACCTCCAGGAGACCCAGCAATTACATATACTCATTCCTCTTCCCGAGTTGATCAACAAGGCATGGCAGAGAAAGCAAAGTCATCTTCTCAAGCAAAATCAACTTTGTAGAAGAGAGTATAATTTGTAGAGCCCTCTCAGCGTTCTAAGGATATTAAAGAAGTATATATAGAGGCTACCCCTACTCCATCTGAAGAAGAAACAGCTAGGGCTTTCCGGGCAAAATATGCAGAAGATTTGAAGAATATGAAGGAAGTCCAATCTAAGCCCACTCTTCTTTCACCAAAAGCCAAAGGAAAAACCAAAAGAAAGTCAAAAGCCTCTGCTACAGACGAGTCATATGTGCCACCCCAAGACTTTGTGATAGATGCTCTACTCACCATCAATGATCTCTTTAAAAGCAAAGGCATCAACAAAAGGACCTGCTGCTTTGATCTGGATCATTTGAAGAGTTTGGGGTTAAATATGTTTCCATGGTTAGGGCTCTATGAATCATGGCTCAACATCAACCTTCCCTATAGTGATGATGTGGTCAGAAGCTTCTATTCAAATTTAGAGATCACCAGTACTCATTCAGGCACATCAGAAATTCTTGACATAGAAGTCATCTCCACCATGAGAGGAAGGCAATTCTCATTCAATTGGAAAACTATGAATGAGTGGTTGGGAATCACTGAGGCACCTTTCAACCATTTGCAGAAGAAGGCACCATATTCAGAGGCTGAAGTGTTGAGATTTTATCAACCCTCTGAGGAAGTCTAGGACTCACATGCCACAAGCCTGCCCTAATGCCTTTCACCAATAGGCTTATTCACTAAGCCTATTCCAAATGCATGGCAAACAAGGCAGGAAATCTATCACAACTACAACTACTTGATAACCCCATTATGCCAGCCCTCATCAAGAAGCATCCACTGAATCCAGGGCAGATTATCACAGAAGAATTGAAGAATTTTAAGGACTCTCCCAAAACCAGAACTCCACTGCCAGTTCCTCAATTGGTATCATTTATCCTATTGAATAATGATATATGGTATCTAGAGTACAATGATGTTCATGAAGTCCCTCTCCTCACCAACGCCCACATCAAGAAAATGAAAATGAAGGTACCTGGCAATGTTAGCTCCTCAGTTCCTCCATCCAAGAAAAGTAAAGGCAAATTTGTTGTAGGAGAGTACTCCAAGACTACTGGGCAAGATAAAGCCCAATCTTTAGCACCTAACACCACTGGGCCATCAATGTTCAATTCTGCCCTAAAGACCATCTTCGCAGAAGAAATGTTTGAGGAAATAGTAGAAAAAGTTACAGATAAACTGCAAAAGAATGTCTTTCCTGGACTCATGGAGGAGATCAACTTAGGCAATCAAGCTACGAAAGACAAGTTGCTAAAGAGGTTGGTTGCAGCACTCAATGACTCCTTGGTACCAACCATCAAGGACCACAGCATCCATGTCTACAATTGATATGATGTTGTTGTGGGAATAATCAAGCACTTGGAACTGAGGTTGCACAATGTAGAGAATATGATGGGATTTATGCATCCCTCTGAAAGAGAAGCTGCAATTGAGAGGCTCAAAGCATCAGAAACGGGAGAACCATCTAACAGAGCAGGAGAGCAATCCTCTCTAATTGATCTAGAAAGAACCTCTCATATCCACCACTCCCAACTCAATCTGGATACCTCACCTGTTACTTAGACATAAACCTCTCCATCTCCACTAAAAACCACTCTCACTGAGTCTCCCACAGAAACACAAGCCCAATCCAGAGAACCCACAACTCATATCTCTCCTAAGACCTCACCTAAAAAATCCCCACACCAATCACCTATTCTAGATTCCACCATCCACTTCTCTCGTCAAACATCCCCATCACCTACACCTCAAGCCACCTAAAGCACCCCAGTAGCACTAACTACTACTCCCGTATACACTAAACACCCTTCTCACACCTATGCTAGAAAGAAATACAAGGCCTGAGTCACTTCTCCTAACCTTCCCTCACCTGTACCTTCTGCCCATACTTCCTCATCCCAAACCTCAACTCCCTTAGGTCCCTCTCCTCTGTAACAGGCAGGAATGCACAAGAGGGGGGTGAATTGTGCCTTTTAAAACTTTCTCTGAGAAACAATAGAGTTTATACTGGTTCAGCCCAAGACTTGGCCTACGTCCAGTTCTCCAACCTGCAGTTGGGTTCCACTAATTTCTCAAGATTAAATCAGGCTCTTGACAGCCTTTATAAGTGACAGCAAGAACTTCCCTCTTTACTGGTCACTCCCCCTTACACTTTGTAAGTTTACACCGTACTCTTAAGATCCCACTATCTTAAGAGTAAATCTCACTTTGATAATGAAGACAGAATAAGTGTTCACTCAAATTGAACAGATTGTGTTACACACTTAAGAATATGAAAACAGTAAGTGTTGAGAGTATTGAATGCAGTAGATACAGATAATCAATGTGGCAATCAATTCCTACAACTAACTTCCCCACTGAAGCATTTATAGTCTCTTCTAGAATTGTATCCGTTGACAATATGACCGTTTGAAAATGCTCAGAGAGTTGAGTGATCTGGTGGAGTATTGGAGATGTATTATGCTATGCATTTACTCCATTGTACTTGACTTTGCTTTAGCTTATCTCTCTTCTTCTATCGCTGAGAGGGTAGGCGAGTTCCAACGGCTTTTTTGATCAGATTGAGTCCCAACGTAAACTTCCTTAAGTAGGTCTGAACAACTATGTACTTGGAAGGCTAAAAATAGGCTTATCATTGATTTTGAATATTTCTCATCGCCACTCAGATTACAGCCTTTAATCGATCACAGGACTTGGTGACTGATCGATTACGTATCGATTAAACATAGATTATGTCCTGAATCACTGAGCTATAGATTAGAAATTCATGCGCCTAATCGATTACAGGGGAAGTTTGATCGATTAGGCAGGTTTGATCGATTACACATAGATTGCATATAGATTACATATTTCTCTAATCGATTACAAACAGATTACATTCAGATTACTTAATCTTCTCTAATCGATTACATGGCTCTAATCGATTAGGCATTTTTCTCTTAATCGATTACTGGACTTTGATCGATTAGTCTATGATCTCTTAATCGATTAGACGACTCTAATCGATTAGGCTAATTTCTCTCATCGATTACAGGGGCCTCTAATCGATTGGGCGCTATCTGATTCATCTCTAATCGATTTTTGACTTGTAATCTATCCCTGATCGATTGGTCAAGACTTAGGATTTTCTATCAGATTATTCCTAAGATTTTTCTGATCTTATCATAGCCCCTCCATATGCCTAAGTTATGTTTAGTTATCATCAAAACTTTATTATTCTAACATCCTCTTATCCACAAAACCCTTTCTAAGGATGACAAAAAGGGGGAGATGGATAATGTCATTCAAACAGAAGAAGGTGTAGCTCAAGAGATGGAGCAACCTGTAGAAGAAATTGCTTAAAGATTAAAGCAACTAGTGACTGCTGTAGAAGGTGTTCTAACAGAAGAACTTTCTCTGAAGGATCAAGAAGTAAATCAATCTGAAAAGGTTGAAAAATCTGTGGAAGCTTCAGATCAACCAGTTGAGCTAGGTAATATCCTAGCAAAAATTCATCAAGAAGCCAAAGATATACAGAAAGATGAAGACATGGCTGAAGTTGCTGAGGGATCTGCCATTCCTAAGGCTGTTGAAAAATCTATTGGTGAGGAAACAGTCAAATCTGATGAGACTGCTGATACAAAACCTTTTGATGAACCTCAAGCCAGACCTAGAGAAAAGCCTTTGGAAAGTCAAATTGAGGAAGAAAAATCTAAGGAACAATCAACTGATCAATTTTTGGAAAGCTCAGATGAAAAGAAAAAGAAGAAGACCAAGCCTGTGAAAAAGGATGAGAAGGGCAAGAAGAAGGCCAAGACAGCGAGAAAGGCACAAGCCAAGAAGAAGCCTGTCCCTAAGTCAAAGAAGGAGCCAAAGAAAAAGGAGGTGATTGAATATGAGAACTCTAGAAAGAAACCACAACTCCGTTCATGATCTCTCTTAGGCCAATGAAAATGACAATGAGAAGCATGGTCAAAACTAGAGCTAAAGCAATAGCAGAAAAAAAAAGCAGTGAAAGAGGAAGTTGAGAGAGAAATTCCTCAACTAGTAAAGTGAAAGTCAGCCCCCAGGCTTCCAAAACAACCAGTTCAGAAGAAGAGAAGGACTGCTCAGGTTGTACAAGAATCTGATTCTGGATTTAAGAGAACAATTTCTAATAGGGCCTCACCATTTAGTGAACCTTCTAAAGAATCCTCACCAGAACTTCAAAGCTCCAGCCAATCATCCTCCAGAGATTAAATCTTAGAGCCAACCTAGGATCATGTATCCATTATCGTCTATTTAATTATCTTAACTTGCTCTAACCTGATATTTTCTTTTGTACTCGCTTTGTATTTCTATCTATTAACTGCAAAACTTTCATGATCTGTGTCTATCTGCTTCATGTATTATGCTTAACTTATATTATAATACATATGTCATTCTGAAATGTCTAACATTGAGTTTCTTCATGTTAAAAATTTATATGCCACAAATTTACTTGATTTCCTTTAACTATTTTTGAATCATAGCTAAGTATGTTTTTTTCATCATCAAAAAGGGGGAAAATGTTGAATCTAAGAGTTTTGATGATAACCAAACATGACTTAGGCTACGAAAATCATAGATATCTTAACTTAGAAAATGTTTTGAAACAAGTTTTAAAAACTAAGTTAGGAACAATCGATAGCCATAAACAATCGATTGAACTTCTGTATGTACGATGGATGGCATATCGATTGCTTGGTTGAAGCTTCAATCGAGTGTTGCTTGGTTGAACCAATTGAGATCATCTATATTTCGATTGTTTCGCTAAACATTCAAAGTGAACCAGACTGGGGACGATCGATTGTGTATATGGCCATCGATTGAACATCAAGAATCGATACACAATCGATTGTTACTTGACTTAGAAGAAAAAGTTGACATCATCGATAGCTTAATGATCAATCGATTAATGTCTATCAATCGATTGAAAAAAATTAGTCATCGATTGCTATACTTTGAGATTGTTCGATAACTGACTTTTTCATCACTTGTTTTAGGAGGAAAATATGAACAATCGAAGTACCACCGATTGACAAGATAAGGCAACAATCGATTGCTTGTCAGGCTATTGATTGTCAATCTAAAAGTTCAAAATTTTATTACTCTTCTCACATTAAACAACTTTACATTTCTCGAGTTTTTGTATGACTTACTTCAAGAAAGTTCCGTTAGACACAGAAGCCAAGCAAACTCAGAAAGCAGAGGTACTCAAAGGCCATTACTTTGGATAATGCCTTAATCCAAGTAGAAAGAAATAAGCATAACAGGTAAACAACTCTGTAGCATTAATTAGAACGACTAAATTCACTCCAACATTCCAGATTATCTCACTCTCTCAATGGGCAACACAATAGCTTTAACGGGCAAATTTTTCTAACACACTATAAAAGCATTTAAAGCTCAAACTTGGAAGGTAGATAATTAAGTGCGATCCAACTACTTGCTCAAACAGCATTCAAGTCTACTTCTGAGTTCTCTCAACTTTTCTTCAAGCTGTAATCTATCAGCTCAAGTGTGTGAGCAAGCTTTCAACCTGTAATCTTTTCTACTGTTTGATTTCCTTGGGATAGTGGGATCCTAGAGGAAATGGTGTAATTTTATAAAGTGTAAGGGGGAGAATTGGGTGAGATATAGAGATCTCACTAAGAAAATTCTCTAAGTTTGTTAAGGTGTTCAGGAACCTGTTCTAATCTTGAGGTAAACACTAGTGGAACCTAACTGAGGTTGGAGAACTAAATGTATGTTAGAGTTAGGACCGAACCAATATAAGTCTTGTGCATCTTTGATTTGATAACTCTTCAATTCTTTTAAATACACAATTCACCCCCTCTCTGTGTATTTCCTGCCACTTTCATAATTAACTATCAATTATGTCAAACTAATCCTTTTTTATGCTAATTTAACTTAAAGGCCTAAGTTCTTAATTAAGCACAATTAGACCAAAATTACATATGCATTATGTTAAAAACCTCATTTTTATCATATCAAAACCATGCAAATCCAAGGATTTGTCAGTTTACTTCTTAGATTTTATTTGCACTAAATTTATTATGCTTTAACTTAATCAGCTAACTTAGAGCTTTAGCATTTATAAATGTCTATCGGTCTATTTATATCCTTACCTAGATTAATTATGCAATATCTCACAAAAATTAACTAGATACAATTTATATTGGTAACACTTAATTTGACTATGCGAAACTTCTAGGAATATGTCTATCCTAGATGCAATTTTTTTTAAATCTAATTCCATATTATTTAATCTCATGGTCTAGTTAAAATTCCCTTTATCAAGTTCAATTTTAAATCCCCAAAACATGTTCAATGGTGGCCAATCACTAAACAATAATAACTAAAAACAAGATTAAATAAACTGAATTAAAATTAAGTATAACTAATAGGTGGGAAAAGTATCAAAGTCAAACAAGTTCCTAGTGACCTAGGTTGTAAAAAGAAATTAGCCACATGGGTCCTATCAAAATCATCTCAACAAATAAGAGTTATGTAACACCCCAAATTTTAGAAAATAGGAAATAAGGATTTATTTAAGGTATTGGGAAGTCATTTAGGAATTAAAAAGCCTTATAAATAAATTTATGAGGTCATATGTATTTTTAATAATTTCTAAGACTTAATTTCTTTATTTATTGAGGAAAAATAGTTAGAAGAATTAATTTAAATAAGGGAATATTTAGAACCGTGAGGTATTGTTTGTTATTTAAAAAGTCTTACAAATGAATTTGGAAATTAAAACATATCTAGAGGGATTATTTTGGGACTTAATTCAGAATAAATTGGAAAGGAAATAGTAATTAAACTTTGCAAAGAAGGGCATAATGAAAAAGAGAAAATGAAAATGACCATATATGTCCCTGATTAGAAAATATCTTAAGCAATAATTTGAAGGATAAAATGGTAAAATACCCGATTAAAATTAATATATACTCCCCTCTACCTCCTCCTCCACGCAGAATCATTTTCCCTTCTCTCTCTCTTAATTCTTCATTTCTTCTCTCACTCTCTCTGTCTCTCTCTCTTGTTCTCTCATCTCTCTCGGCGATGGCATGGTTTCCGGCGGCTGGATTCCGGCGATCGGAGGCTCCAATGACACATGCAAGGGCGGATTCGAGTTCTAGTGAGCCTTCTCTCTCCATTTCTACCTTTTTTTTTCTTTGATTGGTAACGTTTTGAGAGAGGGCCGATTTGGGTTTGAGGTATTCTAAACTGATTGAGAGGGAAGTTGAGCTTCGATTTAAGAGTGTCGTAAAGAAGTTTTGGGACTCATGAAAGAGTTTGGCCGGAATCTTAATTTCTGTTTGTGTGTACTGTTCACTGTCTGTAAAACTCTAATTTCTGACCCTATGGGGTTTAAATTAGTATTGGAAGATATCTAGAAGCAAGTTTGAGATTATTTCCGTCATTAGATGGTTCGATTTCAAGCAATTATTGAGGATTTTGAACTTTTCTCTCTTACTCTGTTCTTATTTCGATTTGGGGACTGTTTGTGGCTGGAATATTCGGATTATGGACTATTTTTAAGAGAGAATGATGATTTATAATACTTAGGAAGCAAATAGAGATGATTTCTGGGTTTGACTTGATTTAAGTAGCATTTTACAAAGTTGGATTGTATGCCCTGTATGTGAATGATTTGTTGGTGTAAATGAGGCTGTTTAGGAGATTTTGGTTGTGAATTGCGATTTATTCTAAATACACTGTTATGGTAATCCAAATTTTGGATTAAAATGTAATGTTCTAAAAGTTGGAGAAAAGATGCAGGTTAGTTTAGTGGAGTTTGGTGTAACTTTTGTTGGATGAGTTTAGATTTTCTTCTCTCAAATGTTTGAATTAGAGACTTTAATTTCTGCTACTCTGATTCTAGGCTTTTAAGAATGAGTTAAAAACGAAAAAGTTGAATAATTGACTATGAACCTAATGTTATTTGGTTATGTGGAAATGTTATATGGGAAGGTTGTTTGGATTGGTAGTTCATTTTATGTTTCATTAATTAAAGTAATTAGATTATGCCTTGTATTAAAGAATGGTTCTTGTGGATTAAATTGTCAAGAACTTGAAGAGTAAGGTTCCAAGTGTTAAATAAAGATTGATGGTTATATAGTGTAAGCTGAATTGGTTGGCTATAATCTGAATGTGAAACCCAAGTTAACAAGGGTATTGAAGTGGAAATAAGTGAAAGTTTCTGTGGGTTTTAAATCTAAAGTTTGGATTGATGATTATTGGTAAGAAAGAAGTCTGGTAAAATTGTGGAACTTAGGATGGTTATTAGTTATTTTTGAAGCTGGATCCATGGAGTTAAATAATAAATGAAGTGGAATTTGTTATTTAAATATTTAAGGCTTATGAGAGAATGGTGTTGCTGTTGTTCTTAAGCCGAAAAGGGATTTAAATGCATACTGATTTGATTTTATTTAGAACTTTGGGTGTTCAAAGTTTAAATAAATGGAGTATGTAAAATGGTACAAGGTTCAATAATATTAGTTGTCTATATGAGCTGAAAGTTAGGATTTTCCTAATGCCAAGTAAACATCTTACCTAATTAAATGGTTTTGGTGTACTTAAAGGATGGCCTAAACTGTTTTAAACCAATGTCAGACTAAATAAATGAGTATTGTATGAAAGTATCTTAAGGGTCAGAGTATTTTGTATACTATGGGATTGAGTTGTGGGAATTTAAGAGTATTTGATGTTTTGAAGAAAATTTCTGTGATGGTTGTTTTAACAGATAGGAAAGATTAAATCTGATGTTTGTAAACAACCTTAAGATTCTCAAATGCAAAAGAAGTATTTGGAAAATAGATTGATTATGCTAATAGTATTTGGTTGTACAACAGTGGGACCTTATTGGAGTTAAGATATGGTCTTAAGGACATTAAATTAAATTGAGTTGAAATAAGAGCTTATTAGGTATTTAGAATAGACATCAAGGGTATGTAAGAGATTCTTAGTTAAATTATGATTCTTTGGATCATGTTAATATAGTTTTTCTTCTTTCTTTATTTGATGGGATTATTCCTGTGGTTACATGTATCTATTAGCTCTGTTTGGTGATGATCAAATATGTTCTATTTTGCGGTATGTAATTCTATCATGAAACTGTGTTAATTTCCTTCCCCGTTTCCTATTCAGTTCAGTGATAAGGAAGAAGAGTAACTGTGATTTTGAATGTAGTAGATGTATTGTTGAGTTTTTGGATTTCTTAAATCATTAAAAAGAAGTTGTTTAAATTATTAATCAAACATTGAGAATAAGAAATAGTAATTGGAGTAAAGTAATTAAAAGTGATCTTTTAATCTAAAATAGTCAAGATAGTTATAGTAAATTATAATGAGTCATAAATATAAAGAATGGGGTAGTATCAAATGCACTAGGACTCGAGAGAGACGCATAGTATAAATATATAAGTTCATATATTAACTTACTCTTATTATAATATGATGTGTAGATAGGCTTTGATATTGGTATGAGTTCATCAAGACAGTGGAAAGTAAAGGATCTGGTTCAGGAAATAGCTCGGGTATCCAGGTAGTAGTTTAATTCATAATATAAAGTTTTATATATATAATTTTGTAAAATCTGTTGCAATAAATGAGCATTATTCCTGTTATGATATTGATGATATTTATGGAGTACTCCAAGGCCTAGGTGGGTCGCTCCCCCTTTGCCAGTTAAATTCCTATAACCGTGAGGGTTATTGAGTAGCTGTGAGGGCTACAGTTAAATTCCTATAACCGTGAGGGTTATTGAGTAGCTGTGAGGGCTACAGTTAAATTCCTATAACCGTGAGGGTTATTGAGTAGCTATGAGGGCTACAATTAAATTCCTATAACCGTGAGGGTTATTGAGTAGCCGTGAGGGCTATAATTGGAAAATCCTGCAGCTATTGGTTTAAAAGGGATATATGCTTTCATTATATGCACATGTTTATGAAATTGATGTATATGTATATATATAAGTGCACACATGATATGAAATAAACTGCTATTGAGATTTCCAATCTCACTGTTTTTCAAAACGTTTTCAGTATAGCAGAATGGGAGTAGCTAGCTGGGAAAGAAGTAAGGTAATGTGAAGGGGCAGGAATGCCTGCTTTGTCCTGTACCCTGTAGGTAGTTACTTTAGGAACCTATTTACCTGTGTATGTTGTATGATTAAATAATTAAGACAAGTTGGAAGCTTGTCTAGTAATTAATATATATATATTCGCATATGTAGATATACCCATGTAAGAGGGTTATCAATCGAGATAACCGGGCAATATATTAGTATAGTAAGAGAGGTGTAAATAGATAAGTAGAACATAATCTAAAGAATATGTAAATATAGTGTAAGGGATTTGAATCCCCAAGCATTATAATTCGAGTTATTTTAATTGTTTTAATAACCACTCTATGTTATCGAAAGTTTAAAGATATTCCAATTTGTCTGAAAATTCCATTTGAAAGAAAGGAAATTTGATTTATACTTTGGAAAGAAAAAAAAAAGTTTTAAATTTTTCGTATTTTTGGGCTTCTGGAATTAAGAAGTGGTTATAAATCAATTAAAATGCCATAATATAGTAGTAAAAATTTAGGTGTTACATTTTTGGTATCAGAGCAAAGATTCTGGCATTGGTTAGCTAGAATACTTTGCTTGTTAGTCATTTGTTCATAGATACCCTTATAACACCTATAGAGATTATTTTATAGAGAATAATGATATATGTTAAAGTTGAGAGATTATGGGACAAAAAGAAAGGATTTGCTAATTTCAAAGGATTTGGAAGATATAAGAAGTGAGATATGGATATTGGAAGTGAATTATGTTGACATTTTATTGAAAGTTGGATCAAAATTGTGACATGATTCTGAATGCTGATAGCTCTAGGCTTGAATTTGGCAGTGGTTATACCAATCTCAGGAGATGCTTTTGTATAAGAAGCCAGATCAAAAGAAGATTTTCATTGAATTCTAACGATAATTAGGGTGATTTTGAATATTGGAAAAAGTTTTACCCTAGAAAATAAAGGTATATCTTAAAGTTGAAAGATTATTGAGCAAAAAGAAAGGTTGGAGAGTACTTATAAGTTCTCTAAATGGGAGGTATAAGAGGTTTTATTGGAGTTTATTATAAAACTTTGGGAGATATTTCTAGTTTGGAGGAAGATTGAAGCAACAATTTCTCCTCCTAACAAAATAAAAATGTGAAACCAAGGAAAGATTTGTGAATTTTGAGGATTTGTAATGTAGAAATTTGAGTTAAACTCAATTACTTGGTGGCAAAGATGATAATATCAATAGCCTATGAATGAGGTTTTCTAGAATAGACATATGAGAAACTTATGATTGATATAAAAAAAAAATATTTTAGAAGTTCGGTAAGTTCGATAAATTGAGGATGAAATAGATGCTTAATTGTTCCTAGAAATATATCAAAGTAGCAGCAGAAGCATAGTAGGTCATGAACCTTTGATGGATTATATGATCATTAAAGAATTAAATTGAAATTTCTAGTACTATTATTCAAGTTAAGGTTAGATATTGAACAATTTGAGATATATTATGATAAGAATATGTTCTAAGTTCATAATTTTGGAAGTATGGAGTTTGAATTATGGAAAAAAAAAATCTTGTGAAAGATTACAGAGTATTATGATTTAACATTGATCAAGTGTGATGTAAGAGAATGTTTATAGAACAGTTATTAGGCAAAAGCCTAAAGCAGAAATGGAATTTGGTCAGAAATATCCTTAACTGCATTGGTATTTGGTTTTCCTTCTATTGAAAAAGAAGCCCTGGCCAGGCAAAAAGGGAAAACTTTATATCAATGTAGCAAGATAGATTGACCAAGAGCAATAGAAGTAGATCTAAGAAAAGAAAGAAAAGGGGGTCGCAGTAGATCCAAAAGAAAGACATATTTACATGGATGAGTGTGGGGGGCTTCGTGCCATCATCCATACCTAGAGTGGACAATATCGAAGATGAGCAATATATGATAATTTTTAGAATGGATTATGAAGAATTAATGAAATGAAGATTGGGAAGAAATAATGTGCTATTTTACATGTTTAATTTCTGTTGATTCTGGCAAATTTGAGGCTGGCATTTTGTGTTCTGTTTTGATTCTATGTTGCTCTGTTTTGTTCACAGGTTTTTGTCATTTTTTTTTTGAACTTTGAACTTTGAATTATTTCTCTTCCCATATTCTATTCGTAGTCATGTTTAGGAACCATAGGAAGTTTATTATGGTGATTGAATAAGATTTTTGAGAAAAATCCCTGTATTTCAATTAAAGCTTGGACTGACTCGTAGCTAGTATAATCTCTCTGACTGAGAAGGATTGAAGTTCGTTTTGTCTCTGTGGGATTTTCGAGGAATATAAATTAAAATTTTAAATGCTTAATTTACTCACAAAACCCGATATGAACAAGTGTAAGCAATTAGAAGAATTAAATATGTGAATTTTGATGATTGAGAAACTAAATATAAGCTTGGTTTGCTCTCTTGAGTTTCTTGAAAAGGGTTTATAAGTATGTTTGATAGTGTTTAGGTTGTAATTGAGGTGTGGAAATTTGTTTCTCTGTTCCAGTTTATGATCTTGTAATTGCTATGATTGGGCTTTGTAATCAGGACCGAATTTCTGAAACTCTTGTTGAGTTAATATATAAAGGAAGTTTAGCTTATGTGAGTAAGCTGAACAAAGCGGAAGTAGTTAGAAACTGGTAAAATGGTATTGAATTATGAGGGTAACCGATATTAAAAGTATAAATGGAGAAAATATTTATGATGTAATGGAAATTTGTAGATTTGCTTTGTCAGTGTTGTTTAATTAACATGCATTCTGTGTGTTATTGATAGAATGGGCAAAATGAGATGTTTCATAGGGAATGTGAAGTTGTGGTAATTTTGTTCTGCTTAAGTCGAATTGCTGATCTGTGTTGGTGAATTTGACTTTGTTTGATTGTTGGATGGTGTTTGAATGGTTCCAATTCTGGAAATAATATCAGATTTAAACCTTATGCTTGTCAATGTTATTCTAAACTTTGTTGTGGGATTGAAAGTTTCTTTTAAATTCCCTTTCCAGAGTTGTTGATATTTGTGATTGGTGTGTTTAATTTCTGATTTGCTTGAAATTTATAAAGGATAATGAAGATAGGATAATAATGGGTTTATGGAATTGTATGTTTATTTCTGTTGAATGTGAAATACTGCTGAAGAATGTTAAGAGACAAACCTTTGGTTGTGACTGAAATTCATTTAGCTGATCTCGGCCATTCAAAATATATTAGTTGTTCAAATTCAGATATGTCTAGTAACAATTAAGTCTGCTATAAGGGTATTAGAGATGGCATTTGTTTCAAATCGTAGGCATGCTTATGATTGAATATATTAAATAAAATATAAATAGTAAGAGTTTTAATAAGGAATTCTGCATGTTTAGATTATACTGTGAATGTGAAATTAATTTTGGTACCTTAGCATGTAAGGAAATGGTCATTTGTTCTAAGCTAAAAGAGTTAAATATACTATGATAGTTTGATTGGTCATGAATTGTGTTGGCCAATCCAAAGTTTGTCAATTTGAATTTGTTTAATCTATAAAAAACAAAGAGAAAAAAAAGGAAAAGAAATGAACTTATATGAATGCTATTTTAATATATGTGTTTGCGTATTTTAATTTTATGTTGTATGAAGTTCATTATTAATATATTGGCTTATTATATTTAATGCGGATGTTAGGAGAACAATTAACTATGGTGATTTTCTAAATTTCATCTTTGGTTGTGACTGAAGTTCATCATGTGAAAGAACTGTAAATTTGAGTAATCGATTATAGGTACTGTTTATTATATAGGATTTGATTATTAAAGAGTATATCAGTTATCTTATGAAATGGATGGTGATAAATTTGAACTGTTTTTTGTGTAAGCTCCTTAAATATTAGTAGGTAATTCAAGGTATGGTATATGAAAGGATTAAAATTATATGAGTATTGTGAAGCTTGAATGGTGAAAGAAGACTAAAGTAATAGAACTAATGAATTAACAAGATTTGATTGTTATATTATTGTTATTATAAATGAGGTATGACTATGTTTAAGAATAAAAAAAAATCATAATTTGTTACTGCTTGAGATGTCCTAAAATACAAGAGGTTAATAATTATGTTCAAAGTATGTCAAAGGTGGTATGTTAATTGGTAATGATTGAAAGTTTTAAGTTGATTTAAAGTAGTAAGGATATTTATGCTTATGTTTTTATATTTGTGTACTGTTTGGATGATTGTGTGAATAGCATGTAAAATCTACGCTAGTGTTGTTGTTATTTTCTCTTTCAGTAAGATATTGTAAGGTCAGGGAATAACTAACCATAGAATTTTCTAAATTTTGAGGACGAAATTTATTTAACGGGGGGAGAATTGTAACACCCCAAATTTTAGAAAATAGGAAATAAGGATTTATTTAAGGTATTGGGAAGTCATTTAGGAATTAAAAAGCCTTATAAATAAATTTATGAGGTCATATGTATTTTTAATAATTTCTAAGACTTAATTTCTTTATTTATTGAGGAAAAATAGTTAGAAGAATTAATTTAAATAAGGGAATATTTAGAACCGTGAGGTATTGTTTGTTATTTAAAAAGTCTTACAAATGAATTTGGAAATTAAAACATATCTAGAGGGATTATTTTGGGACTTAATTCAGAATAAATTGGAAAGGAAATAGTAATTAAACTTTGCAAAGAAGGGCATAATGAAAAAGAGAAAATGAAAATGACCATATATGTCCCTGATTAGAAAATATCTTAAGCAATAATTTGAAGGATAAAATGGTAAAATACCCGATTAAAATTAATATATACTCCCCTCTACCTCCTCCTCCACGCAGAATCATTTTCCCTTCTCTCTCTCTTAATTCTTCATTTCTTCTCTCACTCTCTCTGTCTCTCTCTCTTGTTCTCTCATCTCTCTCGGCGATGGCATGGTTTCCGGCGGCTGGATTCCGGCGATCGGAGGCTCCAATGACACATGCAAGGGCGGATTCGAGTTCTAGTGAGCCTTCTCTCTCCATTTCTACCTTTTTTTTTCTTTGATTGGTAACGTTTTGAGAGAGGGCCGATTTGGGTTTGAGGTATTCTAAACTGATTGAGAGGGAAGTTGAGCTTCGATTTAAGAGTGTCGTAAAGAAGTTTTGGGACTCATGAAAGAGTTTGGCCGGAATCTTAATTTCTGTTTGTGTGTACTGTTCACTGTCTGTAAAACTCTAATTTCTGACCCTATGGGGTTTAAATTAGTATTGGAAGATATCTAGAAGCAAGTTTGAGATTATTTCCGTCATTAGATGGTTCGATTTCAAGCAATTATTGAGGATTTTGAACTTTTCTCTCTTACTCTGTTCTTATTTCGATTTGGGGACTGTTTGTGGCTGGAATATTCGGATTATGGACTATTTTTAAGAGAGAATGATGATTTATAATACTTAGGAAGCAAATAGAGATGATTTCTGGGTTTGACTTGATTTAAGTAGCATTTTACAAAGTTGGATTGTATGCCCTGTATGTGAATGATTTGTTGGTGTAAATGAGGCTGTTTAGGAGATTTTGGTTGTGAATTGCGATTTATTCTAAATACACTGTTATGGTAATCCAAATTTTGGATTAAAATGTAATGTTCTAAAAGTTGGAGAAAAGATGCAGGTTAGTTTAGTGGAGTTTGGTGTAACTTTTGTTGGATGAGTTTAGATTTTCTTCTCTCAAATGTTTGAATTAGAGACTTTAATTTCTGCTACTCTGATTCTAGGCTTTTAAGAATGAGTTAAAAACGAAAAAGTTGAATAATTGACTATGAACCTAATGTTATTTGGTTATGTGGAAATGTTATATGGGAAGGTTGTTTGGATTGGTAGTTCATTTTATGTTTCATTAATTAAAGTAATTAGATTATGCCTTGTATTAAAGAATGGTTCTTGTGGATTAAATTGTCAAGAACTTGAAGAGTAAGGTTCCAAGTGTTAAATAAAGATTGATGGTTATATAGTGTAAGCTGAATTGGTTGGCTATAATCTGAATGTGAAACCCAAGTTAACAAGGGTATTGAAGTGGAAATAAGTGAAAGTTTCTGTGGGTTTTAAATCTAAAGTTTGGATTGATGATTATTGGTAAGAAAGAAGTCTGGTAAAATTGTGGAACTTAGGATGGTTATTAGTTATTTTTGAAGCTGGATCCATGGAGTTAAATAATAAATGAAGTGGAATTTGTTATTTAAATATTTAAGGCTTATGAGAGAATGGTGTTGCTGTTGTTCTTAAGCCGAAAAGGGATTTAAATGCATACTGATTTGATTTTATTTAGAACTTTGGGTGTTCAAAGTTTAAATAAATGGAGTATGTAAAATGGTACAAGGTTCAATAATATTAGTTGTCTATATGAGCTGAAAGTTAGGATTTTCCTAATGCCAAGTAAACATCTTACCTAATTAAATGGTTTTGGTGTACTTAAAGGATGGCCTAAACTGTTTTAAACCAATGTCAGACTAAATAAATGAGTATTGTATGAAAGTATCTTAAGGGTCAGAGTATTTTGTATACTATGGGATTGAGTTGTGGGAATTTAAGAGTATTTGATGTTTTGAAGAAAATTTCTGTGATGGTTGTTTTAACAGATAGGAAAGATTAAATCTGATGTTTGTAAACAACCTTAAGATTCTCAAATGCAAAAGAAGTATTTGGAAAATAGATTGATTATGCTAATAGTATTTGGTTGTACAACAGTGGGACCTTATTGGAGTTAAGATATGGTCTTAAGGACATTAAATTAAATTGAGTTGAAATAAGAGCTTATTAGGTATTTAGAATAGACATCAAGGGTATGTAAGAGATTCTTAGTTAAATTATGATTCTTTGGATCATGTTAATATAGTTTTTCTTCTTTCTTTATTTGATGGGATTATTCCTGTGGTTACATGTATCTATTAGCTCTGTTTGGTGATGATCAAATATGTTCTATTTTGCGGTATGTAATTCTATCATGAAACTGTGTTAATTTCCTTCCCCGTTTCCTATTCAGTTCAGTGATAAGGAAGAAGAGTAACTGTGATTTTGAATGTAGTAGATGTATTGTTGAGTTTTTGGATTTCTTAAATCATTAAAAAGAAGTTGTTTAAATTATTAATCAAACATTGAGAATAAGAAATAGTAATTGGAGTAAAGTAATTAAAAGTGATCTTTTAATCTAAAATAGTCAAGATAGTTATAGTAAATTATAATGAGTCATAAATATAAAGAATGGGGTAGTATCAAATGCACTAGGACTCGAGAGAGACGCATAGTATAAATATATAAGTTCATATATTAACTTACTCTTATTATAATATGATGTGTAGATAGGCTTTGATATTGGTATGAGTTCATCAAGACAGTGGAAAGTAAAGGATCTGGTTCAGGAAATAGCTCGGGTATCCAGGTAGTAGTTTAATTCATAATATAAAGTTTTATATATATAATTTTGTAAAATCTGTTGCAATAAATGAGCATTATTCCTGTTATGATATTGATGATATTTATGGAGTACTCCAAGGCCTAGGTGGGTCGCTCCCCCTTTGCCAGTTAAATTCCTATAACCGTGAGGGTTATTGAGTAGCTGTGAGGGCTACAGTTAAATTCCTATAACCGTGAGGGTTATTGAGTAGCTGTGAGGGCTACAGTTAAATTCCTATAACCGTGAGGGTTATTGAGTAGCTGTGAGGGCTACAATTAAATTCCTATAACCGTGAGGGTTATTGAGTAGCCGTGAGGGCTATAATTGGAAAATCCTGCAGCTATTGGTTTAAAAGGGATATATGCTTTCATTATATGCACATGTTTATGAAATTGATGTATATGTATATATATAAGTGCACACATGATATGAAATAAACTGCTATTGAGATTTCCAATCTCACTGTTTTTCAAAACGTTTTCAGTATAGCAGAATGGGAGTAGCTAGCTGGGAAAGAAGTAAGGTAATGTGAAGGGGCAGGAATGCCTGCTTTGTCCTGTACCCTGTAGGTAGTTACTTTAGGAACCTATTTACCTGTGTATGTTGTATGATTAAATAATTAAGACAAGTTGGAAGCTTGTCTAGTAATTAATATATATATATATATTCGCATATGTAGATATACCCATGTAAGAGGGTTATCAATCGAGATAACCGGGCAATATATTAGTATAGTAAGAGAGGTGTAAATAGATAAGTAGAACATAATCTAAAGAATATGTAAATATAGTGTAAGGGATTTGAATCCCCAAGCATTATAATTCGAGTTATTTTAATTGTTTTAATAACCACTCTATGTTATCGAAAGTTTAAAGATATTCCAATTTGTCTGAAAATTCCATTTGAAAGAAAGGAAATTTGATTTATACTTTGGAAAGAAAAAAAAAAGTTTTAAATTTTTCGTATTTTTGGGCTTCTGGAATTAAGAAGTGGTTATAAATCAATTAAAATGCCATAATATAGTAGTAAAAATTTAGGTGTTACATTTTTGGTATCAGAGCAAAGATTCTGGCATTGGTTAGCTAGAATACTTTGCTTGTTAGTCATTTGTTCATAGATACCCTTATAACACCTATAGAGATTATTTTATAGAGAATAATGATATATGTTAAAGTTGAGAGATTATGGGACAAAAAGAAAGGATTTGCTAATTTCAAAGGATTTGGAAGATATAAGAAGTGAGATATGGATATTGGAAGTGAATTATGTTGACATTTTATTGAAAGTTGGATCAAAATTGTGACATGATTCTGAATGCTGATAGCTCTAGGCTTGAATTTGGCAGTGGTTATACCAATCTCAGGAGATGCTTTTGTATAAGAAGCCAGATCAAAAGAAGATTTTCATTGAATTCTAACGATAATTAGGGTGATTTTGAATATTGGAAAAAGTTTTACCCTAGAAAATAAAGGTATATCTTAAAGTTGAAAGATTATTGAGCAAAAAGAAAGGTTGGAGAGTACTTATAAGTTCTCTAAATGGGAGGTATAAGAGGTTTTATTGGAGTTTATTATAAAACTTTGGGAGATATTTCTAGTTTGGAGGAAGATTGAAGCAACAATTTCTCCTCCTAACAAAATAAAAATGTGAAACCAAGGAAGGATTTGTGAATTTTGAGGATTTGTAATGTAGAAATTTGAGTTAAACTCAATTACTTGGTGGCAAAGATGATAATATCAATAGCCTATGAATGAGGTTTTCTAGAATAGACATATGAGAAACTTATGATTGATATAAAAAAAAAATATTTTAGAAGTTCGGTAAGTTCGATAAATTGAGGATGAAATAGATGCTTAATTGTTCCTAGAAATATATCAAAGTAGCAGCAGAAGCATAGTAGGTCATGATCCTTTGATGGATTATATGATCATTAAAGAATTAAATTGAAATTTCTAGTACTATTATTCAAGTTAAGGTTAGATATTGAACAATTTGAGATATATTATGATAAGAATATGTTCTAAGTTCATAATTTTGGAAGTATGGAGTTTGAATTATGGAAAAAAAAAATCTTGTGAAAGATTACAGAGTATTATGATTTAACATTGATCAAGTGTGATGTAAGAGAATGTTTATAGAACAGTTATTAGGCAAAAGCCTAAAGCAGAAATGGAATTTGGTCAGAAATATCCTTAACTGCATTGGTATTTGGTTTTCCTTCTATTGAAAAAGAAGCCCTGGCCAGGCAAAAAGGGAAAACTTTATATCAATGTAGCAAGATAGATTGACCAAGAGCAATAGAAGTAGATCTAAGAAAAGAAAGAAAAGGGGGTCGCAGTAGATCCAAAAGAAAGACATATTTACATGGATGAGTGTGGGGGGCTTCGTGCCATCATCCATACCTAGAGTGGACAATATCGAAGATGAGCAATATATGATAATTTTTAGAATGGATTATGAAGAATTAATGAAATGAAGATTGGGAAGAAATAATGTGCTATTTTACATGTTTAATTTCTGTTGATTCTGGCAAATTTGAGGCTGGCATTTTGTGTTCTGTTTTGATTCTATGTTGCTCTGTTTTGTTCACAGGTTTTTGTCATTTTTTTTTTGAACTTTGAACTTTGAATTATTTCTCTTCCCATATTCTATTCGTAGTCATGTTTAGGAACCATAGGAAGTTTATTATGGTGATTGAATAAGATTTTTGAGAAAAATCCCTGTATTTCAATTAAAGCTTGGACTGACTCGTAGCTAGTATAATCTCTCTGACTGAGAAGGATTGAAGTTCGTTTTGTCTCTGTGGGATTTTCGAGGAATATAAATTAAAATTTTAAATGCTTAATTTACTCACAAAACCCGATATGAACAAGTGTAAGCAATTAGAAGAATTAAATATGTGAATTTTGATGATTGAGAAACTAAATATAAGCTTGGTTTGCTCTCTTGAGTTTCTTGAAAAGGGTTTATAAGTATGTTTGATAGTGTTTAGGTTGTAATTGAGGTGTGGAAATTTGTTTCTCTGTTCCAGTTTATGATCTTGTAATTGCTATGATTGGGCTTTGTAATCAGGACCGAATTTCTGAAACTCTTGTTGAGTTAATATATAAAGGAAGTTTAGCTTATGTGAGTAAGCTGAACAAAGCGGAAGTAGTTAGAAACTGGTAAAATGGTATTGAATTATGAGGGTAACCGATATTAAAAGTATAAATGGAGAAAATATTTATGATGTAATGGAAATTTGTAGATTTGCTTTGTCAGTGTTGTTTAATTAACATGCATTCTGTGTGTTATTGATAGAATGGGCAAAATGAGATGTTTCATAGGGAATGTGAAGTTGTGGTAATTTTGTTCTGCTTAAGTCGAATTGCTGATCTGTGTTGGTGAATTTGACTTTGTTTGATTGTTGGATGGTGTTTGAATGGTTCCAATTCTGGAAATAATATCAGATTTAAACCTTATGCTTGTCAATGTTATTCTAAACTTTGTTGTGGGATTGAAAGTTTCTTTTAAATTCCCTTTCCAGAGTTGTTGATATTTGTGATTGGTGTGTTTAATTTCTGATTTGCTTGAAATTTATAAAGGATAATGAAGATAGGATAATAATGGGTTTATGGAATTGTATGTTTATTTCTGTTGAATGTGAAATACTGCTGAAGAATGTTAAGAGACAAACCTTTGGTTGTGACTGAAATTCATTTAGCTGATCTCGGCCATTCAAAATATATTAGTTGTTCAAATTCAGATATGTCTAGTAACAATTAAGTCTGCTATAAGGGTATTAGAGATGGCATTTGTTTCAAATCGTAGGCATGCTTATGATTGAATATATTAAATAAAATATAAATAGTAAGAGTTTTAATAAGGAATTCTGCATGTTTAGATTATACTGTGAATGTGAAATTAATTTTGGTACCTTAGCATGTAAGGAAATGGTCATTTGTTCTAAGCTAAAAGAGTTAAATATACTATGATAGTTTGATTGGTCATGAATTGTGTTGGCCAATCCAAAGTTTGTCAATTTGAATTTGTTTAATCTATAAAAAACAAAGAGAAAAAAAAGGAAAAGAAATGAACTTATATGAATGCTATTTTAATATATGTGTTTGCGTATTTTAATTTTATGTTGTATGAAGTTCATTATTAATATATTGGCTTATTATATTTAATGCGGATGTTAGGAGAACAATTAACTATGGTGATTTTCTAAATTTCATCTTTGGTTGTGACTGAAGTTCATCATGTGAAAGAACTGTAAATTTGAGTAATCGATTATAGGTACTGTTTATTATATAGGATTTGATTATTAAAGAGTATATCAGTTATCTTATGAAATGGATGGTGATAAATTTGAACTGTTTTTTGTGTAAGCTCCTTAAATATTAGTAGGTAATTCAAGGTATGGTATATGAAAGGATTAAAATTATATGAGTATTGTGAAGCTTGAATGGTGAAAGAAGACTAAAGTAATAGAACTAATGAATTAACAAGATTTGATTGTTATATTATTGTTATTATAAATGAGGTATGACTATGTTTAAGAATAAAAAAAAATCATAATTTGTTACTGCTTGAGATGTCCTAAAATACAAGAGGTTAATAATTATGTTCAAAGTATGTCAAAGGTGGTATGTTAATTGGTAATGATTGAAAGTTTTAAGTTGATTTAAAGTAGTAAGGATATTTATGCTTATGTTTTTATATTTGTGTACTGTTTGGATGATTGTGTGAATAGCATGTAAAATCTACGCTAGTGTTGTTGTTATTTTCTCTTTCAGTAAGATATTGTAAGGTCAGGGAATAACTAACCATAGAATTTTCTAAATTTCGAGGACGAAATTTATTTAACGGGGGGAGAATTGTAACACCCCAAATTTTAGAAAATAGGAAATAAGGATTTATTTAAGGTATTGGGAAGTCATTTAGGAATTAAAAAGCCTTATAAATAAATTTATGAGGTCATATGTATTTTTAATAATTTCTAAGACTTAATTTCTTTATTTATTGAGGAAAAATAGTTAGAAGAATTAATTTAAATAAGGGAATATTTAGAACCGTGAGGTATTGTTTGTTATTTAAAAAGTCTTACAAATGAATTTGGAAATTAAAACATATCTAGAGGGATTATTTTGGGACTTAATTCAGAATAAATTGGAAAGGAAATAGTAATTAAACTTTGCAAAGAAGGGCATAATGAAAAAGAGAAAATGAAAATGACCATATATGTCCCTGATTAGAAAATATCTTAAGCAATAATTTGAAGGATAAAATGGTAAAATACCCGATTAAAATTAATATATACTCCCCTCTACCTCCTCCTCCACGCAGAATCATTTTCCCTTCTCTCTCTCTTAATTCTTCATTTCTTCTCTCACTCTCTCTGTCTCTCTCTCTTGTTCTCTCATCTCTCTCGGCGATGGCATGGTTTCCGGCGGCTGGATTCCGGCGATCGGAGGCTCCAATGACACATGCAAGGGCGGATTCGAGTTCTAGTGAGCCTTCTCTCTCCATTTCTACCTTTTTTTTTCTTTGATTGGTAACGTTTTGAGAGAGGGCCGATTTGGGTTTGAGGTATTCTAAACTGATTGAGAGGGAAGTTGAGCTTCGATTTAAGAGTGTCGTAAAGAAGTTTTGGGACTCATGAAAGAGTTTGGCCGGAATCTTAATTTCTGTTTGTGTGTACTGTTCACTGTCTGTAAAACTCTAATTTCTGACCCTATGGGGTTTAAATTAGTATTGGAAGATATCTAGAAGCAAGTTTGAGATTATTTCCGTCATTAGATGGTTCGATTTCAAGCAATTATTGAGGATTTTGAACTTTTCTCTCTTACTCTGTTCTTATTTCGATTTGGGGACTGTTTGTGGCTGGAATATTCGGATTATGGACTATTTTTAAGAGAGAATGATGATTTATAATACTTAGGAAGCAAATAGAGATGATTTCTGGGTTTGACTTGATTTAAGTAGCATTTTACAAAGTTGGATTGTATGCCCTGTATGTGAATGATTTGTTGGTGTAAATGAGGCTGTTTAGGAGATTTTGGTTGTGAATTGCGATTTATTCTAAATACACTGTTATGGTAATCCAAATTTTGGATTAAAATGTAATGTTCTAAAAGTTGGAGAAAAGATGCAGGTTAGTTTAGTGGAGTTTGGTGTAACTTTTGTTGGATGAGTTTAGATTTTCTTCTCTCAAATGTTTGAATTAGAGACTTTAATTTCTGCTACTCTGATTCTAGGCTTTTAAGAATGAGTTAAAAACGAAAAAGTTGAATAATTGACTATGAACCTAATGTTATTTGGTTATGTGGAAATGTTATATGGGAAGGTTGTTTGGATTGGTAGTTCATTTTATGTTTCATTAATTAAAGTAATTAGATTATGCCTTGTATTAAAGAATGGTTCTTGTGGATTAAATTGTCAAGAACTTGAAGAGTAAGGTTCCAAGTGTTAAATAAAGATTGATGGTTATATAGTGTAAGCTGAATTGGTTGGCTATAATCTGAATGTGAAACCCAAGTTAACAAGGGTATTGAAGTGGAAATAAGTGAAAGTTTCTGTGGGTTTTAAATCTAAAGTTTGGATTGATGATTATTGGTAAGAAAGAAGTCTGGTAAAATTGTGGAACTTAGGATGGTTATTAGTTATTTTTGAAGCTGGATCCATGGAGTTAAATAATAAATGAAGTGGAATTTGTTATTTAAATATTTAAGGCTTATGAGAGAATGGTGTTGCTGTTGTTCTTAAGCCGAAAAGGGATTTAAATGCATACTGATTTGATTTTATTTAGAACTTTGGGTGTTCAAAGTTTAAATAAATGGAGTATGTAAAATGGTACAAGGTTCAATAATATTAGTTGTCTATATGAGCTGAAAGTTAGGATTTTCCTAATGCCAAGTAAACATCTTACCTAATTAAATGGTTTTGGTGTACTTAAAGGATGGCCTAAACTGTTTTAAACCAATGTCAGACTAAATAAATGAGTATTGTATGAAAGTATCTTAAGGGTCAGAGTATTTTGTATACTATGGGATTGAGTTGTGGGAATTTAAGAGTATTTGATGTTTTGAAGAAAATTTCTGTGATGGTTGTTTTAACAGATAGGAAAGATTAAATCTGATGTTTGTAAACAACCTTAAGATTCTCAAATGCAAAAGAAGTATTTGGAAAATAGATTGATTATGCTAATAGTATTTGGTTGTACAACAGTGGGACCTTATTGGAGTTAAGATATGGTCTTAAGGACATTAAATTAAATTGAGTTGAAATAAGAGCTTATTAGGTATTTAGAATAGACATCAAGGGTATGTAAGAGATTCTTAGTTAAATTATGATTCTTTGGATCATGTTAATATAGTTTTTCTTCTTTCTTTATTTGATGGGATTATTCCTGTGGTTACATGTATCTATTAGCTCTGTTTGGTGATGATCAAATATGTTCTATTTTGCGGTATGTAATTCTATCATGAAACTGTGTTAATTTCCTTCCCCGTTTCCTATTCAGTTCAGTGATAAGGAAGAAGAGTAACTGTGATTTTGAATGTAGTAGATGTATTGTTGAGTTTTTGGATTTCTTAAATCATTAAAAAGAAGTTGTTTAAATTATTAATCAAACATTGAGAATAAGAAATAGTAATTGGAGTAAAGTAATTAAAAGTGATCTTTTAATCTAAAATAGTCAAGATAGTTATAGTAAATTATAATGAGTCATAAATATAAAGAATGGGGTAGTATCAAATGCACTAGGACTCGAGAGAGACGCATAGTATAAATATATAAGTTCATATATTAACTTACTCTTATTATAATATGATGTGTAGATAGGCTTTGATATTGGTATGAGTTCATCAAGACAGTGGAAAGTAAAGGATCTGGTTCAGGAAATAGCTCGGGTATCCAGGTAGTAGTTTAATTCATAATATAAAGTTTTATATATATAATTTTGTAAAATCTGTTGCAATAAATGAGCATTATTCCTGTTATGATATTGATGATATTTATGGAGTACTCCAAGGCCTAGGTGGGTCGCTCCCCCTTTGCCAGTTAAATTCCTATAACCGTGAGGGTTATTGAGTAGCTGTGAGGGCTACAGTTAAATTCCTATAACCGTGAGGGTTATTGAGTAGCTGTGAGGGCTACAGTTAAATTCCTATAACCGTGAGGGTTATTGAGTAGCTGTGAGGGCTACAATTAAATTCCTATAACCGTGAGGGTTATTGAGTAGCCGTGAGGGCTATAATTGGAAAATCCTGCAGCTATTGGTTTAAAAGGGATATATGCTTTCATTATATGCACATGTTTATGAAATTGATGTATATGTATATATATAAGTGCACACATGATATGAAATAAACTGCTATTGAGATTTCCAATCTCACTGTTTTTCAAAACGTTTTCAGTATAGCAGAATGGGAGTAGCTAGCTGGGAAAGAAGTAAGGTAATGTGAAGGGGCAGGAATGCCTGCTTTGTCCTGTACCCTGTAGGTAGTTACTTTAGGAACCTATTTACCTGTGTATGTTGTATGATTAAATAATTAAGACAAGTTGGAAGCTTGTCTAGTAATTAATATATATATATATATTCGCATATGTAGATATACCCATGTAAGAGGGTTATCAATCGAGATAACCGGGCAATATATTAGTATAGTAAGAGAGGTGTAAATAGATAAGTAGAACATAATCTAAAGAATATGTAAATATAGTGTAAGGGATTTGAATCCCCAAGCATTATAATTCGAGTTATTTTAATTGTTTTAATAACCACTCTATGTTATCGAAAGTTTAAAGATATTCCAATTTGTCTGAAAATTCCATTTGAAAGAAAGGAAATTTGATTTATACTTTGGAAAGAAAAAAAAAAGTTTTGAATTTTTCGTATTTTTGGGCTTCTGGAATTAAGAAGTGGTTATAAATCAATTAAAATGCCATAATATAGTAGTAAAAATTTAGGTGTTACAAGTTAAGAATCCCAAATCATAAGAAAAATAAGAAAAAAGTCTCACAATTAATTCTCCTCCATAGTGGGCTTCCTTGCCCAATGAAGACGATGAAGAAACAGTGAGCTAATTTTCTCCCTGTGCGTTCAGCGTGTTGATGATTCACCTCCCGCTACAGTGTGCCGCTTCCTTTTTCTTTTCTCTTCTTTGTGCCGTGATCTCTCTCTCTCTCTGTGACTTTTTTTTTGGTGAATGGAGTTGGTTGAAACAATTAGGTCCTTTCACGTTTTATTTCCCATGATTTATTTTTTTAACTTTCCTAATTTAATATTTCAAAAGAAATCTCAAATAAAGTCTCAAATTTATATCTTGTCAAATCCCAACAAAATCTCTTAATATTTTAATTGACGACTCCCCAAATACATCAGACTATTTCTAAAAATCTACTAAATATGGGGAGTCATCAATTTTCCTCTTAAATAATTTTCTAACGCTCTCTCGAGTACAAAAATTTAATCTTTATTTTTCAAAACCCTCACACTTTTGCATTGTTGGATTTTTACAAAATCATTTTCAAAGACTCACTCTCATGCTATTGAATCAGAAAAATGCTTTTAAGCTTCAATTTCGCTCTGAAGATATTAGGTTGATAAATTAATCTCTTCTCTATCAACATGAGTTTTTTTTTCTAATATGATTTTGGTTCTACAATCTCTCTCTCAAGTAATGTATCATTGAATAAATAAAGTGGTGATTAGACACTTTTTGAAAACATATAAAAAGTAAGAAATCAATCCATCAAATCATGATTGATTGATTCCCTCATTCACTTCTTTCTTTCCTAGTGTTGCTCTTGATTGCTTGAGTAGCTGCCAAAATAAAACAAAATAAAAAATCAAATCATCAAATGATAAATAATAATACTATTTTTTTACTTTTCAAATATTTCTTTTTTCTTAATTTATATTTAAATTTCTTATTTCAATTAAAGATATGATATTTTAAAATAAAATCCCAAAATAATGTTTTAAATTGATATCTTATCAAATCCCAACAAAATCTCTTAATTTTTGAATTTATGACTCCCAAAATACAATAAAATATTTTTAAAATCTATTAAAAATGGGCAGTCATCAAACCACAAGCAGTGGTCCTTCATCTTATCAACATGGTTCTCATGCATGAAATTAAAGGAACGCTCATTTTTCTAAACGTGATAAACTGCATGTATATTCTTGCACTCCAACCTATTTGAAACTCTATAAATAGAAGCCACGCAAAGCTCTTATTTCCACAACACATACATTATCTATCTATACTTCACTCCCAAAATGAGGACTGCATTGCCTGCTTCTCTCATTTTCATTCTCTTCGCCTTCTTCACACAACACCACCTAACCCTTGTTGAATCAGAGAGTGTGCTTGACATCGAAGGCAAATCTGTCGTGCCCGGTGAGCTATATTTAATTCTTGACGCCTCGAACGTTACCCGGGGAATTGAAACCGGAGAAGTCGGCAACGAGAGCTGCCCGGTTACCGTTGTAGTTGGCGATAATCCTCAAAAGGTGATATTTCATCAAGAAAAAGCTTCATCAACCATCAACTTGGGAGTACCAACGACTATTCAATTTGAAGAGGTTCAACCTTGTGCTAATTCACCCTACTGGAATGTCACAGCTGTTGGTTTAAAACAGTACCCAGTTCAAATTGGTCCGCCTAAAGATGCTCCAGGCTTGGATGGTGTGTTCCAAATCACCAAAAATAAGGATCCAGTGGGTTCGTATTATATTTCCTTCCTACTGAAGGGAAAAGACGAATATATGCTTACGGCCACAAAAATCGACGACCAAGATCGAGATGTTTATCATCTAGTGTTCTGTCCTAGTGATACTGATAAACAGTTCAGCGTTTACTTCCAAAGTTATGAGTCACCAGTACCGCCACCACCACCGCCACCGTCACCACCACCGCCATCCAACTTTGAGCCTCTTATCCGAAAGGTTGTCCGTTACGCAGCGTAACCAATTAGTGAAGAATATGTATATGTTGCTGATACTGTTATAAGGAGACCTAGCTATCTTATATTGCTCTAAAATAAATCAGCATGTGTACTTGTGTTTGTTTGTGTGTGTCTCTGATTGCACCATATTTTTATATACTGTTCATTGATAAAATCGGTAGATTATTTCATGTTCTTAGGGTAATTGCACCTAATTAGGGTGATTTCTGGCTTTTGCAATCTTTGTTGGAAGTTATTCTAGTCAAGGACAATTTGGGCATAATTAGCATAAATTATTGTTAACCTATTTTCAAGAACATTTGATGCTACCTTAGGTCCATTTTATGTGCAGATCATGAAGGAATATACCCAATGGAAGAGCTAAGTTGCGGACAAGAACGCCGACGGAGCGCAAGGAAGCATAAGAAAGGATTCTAAATTTCTGCCCCTCGCCGTGGCTCCTCCACAGCGAGGGCCACGGCGAGGCCCACGGCGAGGACCCCTGTTATGCAGCCTTTTCTGCCCCTCGCCGTGAGCCTTCCACGGCGAGGCCCACGGCGAGGCCACTTCTCATGCTTCTCCTCTGCCCCTCGCCGTGGGCCCTCCACGGCGAGGCCCCGAAATCTGGTGTTCTGCTGTGCGTTTCAGGAATTTTTGGGGGAGTATATAAGATAAATTTCAGACCCTCCTTCATGGTCCGGCCCTCCTCTGCTCGAAAATCAGCCCCTCTCCTAGGGTTTCCTTCCATTCCTCCATTCTCCACTCATCTCCACCTCCATCTTCATCTTCCACCTTCTTCCACCCTCTTCTTCCATGGATTTTCGGATGGGGCTTCTTCTTGGGGTTCCTCTTGGAGTTTCTATGTTGGATTGAGGAGCTCTTCATCTCTTGAGGATGGGTTGATGGTGTCTCAAGCATGGGTTCTTCATTTGGGGAAGTTTTTCTTTGTTCTAACATATGTATTTGGGATTTCTTCTATGTTTATTTGAACCTCTCTTGGAAGATGTTTGGATTTATGTATTGGATTGAGATTTTGGATATATATGTGTATGAACTATATGTGTTTATTTTGGGCTTTGAACACTTGAGTTATGAATTCTTATCTACATTGTGGTTGTATGAAGTTAATTTCATTTTAGTGGTTGCTAGTGGACTTAATTGATTGCTTCCATTCATAATCATTGTGATTGCATTTTTATGAGAGCCACAAGTGTTTGACCCAAAGTGTTTCACACATCAAGTGGACTTTAACACTAACCCTAAGTAATGGCTATGAAAGTGGTTGCTAAATTAGTCATTGATTAGGGCTAGTGGACCCCTAGTGGTTGCTTGGGGATTTCTCTAACTAGACTTGATGAATCAAACCCCCAAATGATTTGAACCTATGTTTGTCACCTCACCTAGACTCAAGAGATCCATTCCATCAATTTCACTCCATCCATCCATCCATTCCACCTCATTAAAGAAAAGACCAAAAAAATATTGTAGTTAGGCTCATTTTGCATATTTCCTATTAAAACCCAACAAAACCCCTTTTATACTTCATTTGCATGACATTTAGTTTCCTAGGTTAGTCATTAGGCTCCTTGAGAGACGATCCGGGATCACACCACTGTAGTGCAATCCTTGGTTTTACAAATATTTTGCATTTAACCCCCAAGGCGATTAGGAAAGGTTAAATCAATGGCGCCGTTGCCGGGGAGTCATTTTTGACTCCCTAGGTTAGCTAAGTGTCACTTGAGACATTTAGAAGGGGTAGGAGCCTTTAGGTCATATTTGCATTATTTCACCATTTAGGTTAGCTTAGATGCATTGCATTTTGCATTATTCTTCTTCTTTTTAATTCTTGTTTTAAATTGTGCATAGATTAAATTGCTTGTGATTCTCTGGGACTTTGGGGATTCTCATTCCTTTGCAGGAAATACCACTCGGACGGAAGAGGCACCTTCTTCAAGCATGGAAGAGTTTCGTAAAGAAAGAGATAAAATGATGGCCAATCTCAATTCTTTCTTCCAATCCTATGACACACATTGTAGGGACCCACCTTCATCCACACCACATTCATACTTCGATGAACCTTACTCACCATATTTCCCTCCATGCCATGAGCCATACCCTTCACCATACCAATCTCCACCATATAAGCCATATCATGAATCTCCCCTCCAATTCGAGCCATTTCCCCATTCCTACCAAACTACATACCAACCACCACCACGTGACCCCTCACCTCCACCCAAACCCATCACACCTAAACCAACTGGGATTGATGCTTTCTTTGATTATCCTGACATGGATGATCGTACAAAGGAACTCAAGAGGATGTATGAGGTCCATAAGGCTCGTTCCATGGAGTTGTATAGAAAGAAGACCACAATTGGTCTCTCCAAGAAATTGGAAGATGAATTGGAAGAGCTAGGGGAGTACCTCAATAAATTCTACCTACATGTGCTTTGGAAAAGAACGGGAGGAGAAGAAGGAACCTTATGGCCTTATGCCAATAATGCTGAAGAGGAGCCGGGGACACTTAATGAAGCGCAACATACCACATCTCTTGTGGAGAATACCCCACCTCTAGTGGTAACCGTTAATGACCTCACACAAGTTGAAGAAATGAATCAAGCTACTCCACAACCTCAAGAGGAAATGCACTTCCCACTAGGTAATACTCCTATCCTTGAGGAGATTATTCCTTCTTTGGTTGATCCCTTGATTGAACAGGCTACTAATCATGAGTGAAGATGAGGTGGATGAGGAAATCATTTGTGAATTCCCTCATCGGTTTATTGATGAATATGCTCTACTTAGTGCTTCAAGTAGTAGTAGCTCAATTGAGAATGTTGCTTGCACTGTCATGAATTCTTCTTGTAATAACCATGCTTCTCTCCTTGATGCTAGTAAAGATGATGTTGTTGAATTCAATGAGGCAAAATCTTGTTCATGTGTGGAATATGAAATTTGTGTGCATTGCTATGATGTGAAGAAACCCTTACTTGTTGAATTTCGAAAGCATAGTTTTGACACAATGACCACTTTTACTACTGAACATGATGCATCTACTAGTGTTAGGAGTGCTGAAATTTGTAAGCATGTGATAATTGCAAATGAAAGTTACATTGTGCTTGAGAATGTAACATTGTTCCCATTGAATTGCATGATGTTGAGAGTGCACTTGGGAAGGATTCCCCAAACTTTGCATTCTGATATTTTTGACAACAAGGAATCCTTCCAACAAATACTTTCTTGTGATCTTCCACCTGACATATCCAAAAATGAAAGTGTTTGTTATGCCACTCCCACAGTCCAATTTTCTTTTCCCCCTCTCTCAACTACCTCTTGTGTATGTGACTGCAATGTTTTTGCTACACACACACTTGAGTGTTTTCAAAATAAATTTTCTTGTTTTACTCCTACTGATGGGAGTTTGATTGACTTCCTTGGTTGCCATACTTATCTAGATAAATCGTTTCCTTGCCTAGAATTGGATACTGCTGTGTTTGTTGAATCCTTTTTGCAGGAAACGCAACAATTCGCACCAAGGAAGGAGCAGGTAGGAGAAGTGGCCCACATGAAGCCACGCATGTTTCTCATTCGAGATGAGAACTTCTCCTATAAGAGTTTGAAGCGTTTTAAACGCAAGGTTGTCCCTCTCCTCTCTTGTATTTTCATTACCTTCACTTGTTGCATGCTCTTTTGAGACTATGATGAATGATAAGTGTGGGGGAGGGACTGCACCATTAGTAAAAGGTAGACTTAGTGTTAGTTGAGTCAATAAATCCCCATTGTGTTCTCTTGCTTACTGCACCTTACATTTTGATTTTGCATTGGGGACAATGCAAGATTTAAGTGTGGGGGAGGGGACTAGGTAGTCTTCTTGCTTGATCCGTTGATTTTATCATGGTATGTCACATTAGAGAAAATTTTAAATTTTTTGTCAAAATTTTTCAAAACCAAGGTAGATTGTGCTCCTTAGTTTTTCATTGTGATAAAGGGTCGCATTCATTGCAATGGAGGACCTAGTTGCATTTTTCTACCCATTTTTAAAACTTGTTTGTGAAAACCTAGTGTGGCAAAATTTTGGAAAACCATGGAGCAAGACTGGACCTTACCCTTTGATTAATGAGCTTCATGAGCAATGGGAAGAATTCTAAGAATTATGCATTTTATCCTTTCAATCTTCAAAGAGCTAGTGATGAGTTATTTTCAAGCATATGCATTGTGTTAATTGGCCCTGCAATTGGATTTTAATTGGCAATTGAGGTTAACCTTGTTGTGAGATTTTTGGGCCTATCTTCCTTTCAAGAGTGTATACTTGCTTGATCATTCAATTTCTAGAACTTGTCTCTACTCTTTGTCAAAGCTAGAATTACATTCATGCATGAAGATGATTTAGGCATTCATTTCATCACCCATTCGCCCCAAACACAAACCCACAATATGTCATTTTCCATTTTCACCCATTTTGAGCCATTCCTTGGTTGTAATGCATTAATGTGAATCTTGTGATGAAGCACTAAGTTTAAGCCACTTTTGTTGTTGTCAATGCCATGTATGTGTTGAAAAGAAAAAAATATAGAAAAGTGTATACAAAAGAAAAAAAAAAGAAAGAAAGTTTGAAGAATAAGGCATTTCTTGGTGTGGCATCATCATTATTGAAATTATGCTCTCATGTGCTATGTTCTTAAATTGTGACTTTGAATTGCATTGCAACCTTTCCTTTTCCATAACATGCAATCCATCTTGCCTTTTCCATCATTTCAACCTTGCAAGTCCTTTTGATTCGTACGTGATTGTATGCATGTGTGGAGATGTTAGGGTAGTTACAAGCTTATGGCAAATTGTTGTTTGAGCAAGTTAAGTGTGAAAAGATCCCACATGAGGTGAGTAGAGGGAAACACTATTATCTTGAGAGTCCTCTTCACCAGTGCTTTATCAAATTGCTTTTCCAATTCTCCCTTTGCATATCCTTGGTCATGACTCATGCTAGCCTAAGATTATTGATCGGTTAAAACCATTCTTCTTTGCATTGTACCCTTTGTCCAGGAGTACAAAGGTCTAAGTGTGGGGGAAATGATTGCACCATATTTTTATATACTGTTCATTGATAAAATCGGTAGATTATTTCATGTTCTTAGGGTAATTGCACCTAATTAGGGTGATTTCTGGCTTTTGCAATCTTTGTTGGAAGTTATTCTAGTCAAGGACAATTTGGGCATAATTAGCATAAATTATTGTTAACCTATTTTCAAGAACATTTGATGCTACCTTAGGTCCATTTTATGTGCAGATCATGAAGGAATATACCCAATGGAAGAGCTAAGTTGCGGACAAGAACGCCGACGGAGCGCAAGGAAGCATAAGAAAGGATTCTAAATTTCTGCCCCTCGCCGTGGCTCCTCCACAGCGAGGGCCACGGCGAGGCCCCCCTTTCCTGGGCCATTTTCTGTCCCTCGCCGTGGACCTTCCACGGCGAGGCCCACGGCGAGGACCCCTGTTATGCAGCCTTTTCTGCCCCTCGCCGTGAGCCTTCCACGGCGAGGCCCACGGCGAGGCCACTTCTCATGCTTCTCCTCTGCCCCTCGCCGTGGGCCCTCCACGGCGAGGCCCCGAAATCTGGTGTTCTGCTGTGCGTTTCAGGAATTTTTGGGGGAGTATATAAGATAAATTTCAGACCCTCCTTCATGGTCCGGCCCTCCTCTGCTCGAAAATCAGCCCCTCTCCTAGGGTTTCCTTCCATTCCTCCATTCTCCACTCATCTCCACCTCCATCTTCATCTTCCACCTTCTTCCACCCTCTTCTTCCATGGATTTTCGGATGGGGCTTCTTCTTGGGGTTCCTCTTGGAGTTTCTATGTTGGATTGAGGAGCTCTTCATCTCTTGAGGATGGGTTGATGGTGTCTCAAGCATGGGTTCTTCATTTGGGGAAGTTTTTCTTTGTTCTAACATATGTATTTGGGATTTCTTCTATGTTTATTTGAACCTCTCTTGGAAGATGTTTGGATTTATGTATTGGATTGAGATTTTGGATATATATGTGTATGAACTATATGTGTTTATTTTGGGCTTTGAACACTTGAGTTATGAATTCTTATCTACATTGTGGTTGTATGAAGTTAATTTCATTTTAGTGGTTGCTAGTGGACTTAATTGATTGCTTCCATTCATAATCATTGTGATTGCATTTTTATGAGAGCCACAAGTGTTTGACCCAAAGTGTTTCACACATCAAGTGGACTTTAACACTAACCCTAAGTAATGGCTATGAAAGTGGTTGCTAAATTAGTCATTGATTAGGGCTAGTGGACCCCTAGTGGTTGCTTGGGGATTTCTCTAACTAGACTTGATGAATCAAACCCCCAAATGATTTGAACCTATGTTTGTCACCTCACCTAGACTCAAGAGATCCATTCCATCAATTTCACTCCATCCATCCATCCATTCCACCTCATTAAAGAAAAGACCAAAAAAATATTGTAGTTAGGCTCATTTTGCATATTTCCTATTAAAACCCAACAAAACCCCTTTTATACTTCATTTGCATGACATTTAGTTTCCTAGGTTAGTCATTAGGCTCCTTGAGAGACGATCCGGGATCACACCACTGTAGTGCAATCCTTGGTTTTACAAATATTTTGCATTTAACCCCCAAGGCGATTAGGAAAGGTTAAATCAATGGCGCCGTTGCCGGGGAGTCATTTTTGACTCCCTAGGTTAGCTAAGTGTCACTTGAGACATTTAGAAGGGGTAGGAGCCTTTAGGTCATATTTGCATTATTTCACCATTTAGGTTAGCTTAGATGCATTGCATTTTGCATTATTCTTCTTCTTTTTAATTCTTGTTTTAAATTGTGCATAGATTAAATTGCTTGTGATTCTCTGGGACTTTGGGGATTCTCATTCCTTTGCAGGAAATACCACTCGGACGGAAGAGGCACCTTCTTCAAGCATGGAAGAGTTTCGTAAAGAAAGAGATAAAATGATGGCCAATCTCAATTCTTTCTTCCAATCCTATGACACACATTGTAGGGACCCACCTTCATCCACACCACATTCATACTTCGATGAACCTTACTCACCATATTTCCCTCCATGCCATGAGCCATACCCTTCACCATACCAATCTCCACCATATAAGCCATATCATGAATCTCCCCTCCAATTCGAGCCATTTCCCCATTCCTACCAAACTACATACCAACCACCACCACGTGACCCCTCACCTCCACCCAAACCCATCACACCTAAACCAACTGGGATTGATGCTTTCTTTGATTATCCTGACATGGATGATCGTACAAAGGAACTCAAGAGGATGTATGAGGTCCATAAGGCTCGTTCCATGGAGTTGTATAGAAAGAAGACCACAATTGGTCTCTCCAAGAAATTGGAAGATGAATTGGAAGAGCTAGGGGAGTACCTCAATAAATTCTACCTACATGTGCTTTGGAAAAGAACGGGAGGAGAAGAAGGAACCTTATGGCCTTATGCCAATAATGCTGAAGAGGAGCCGGGGACACTTAATGAAGCGCAACATACCACATCTCTTGTGGAGAATACCCCACCTCTAGTGGTAACCGTTAATGACCTCACACAAGTTGAAGAAATGAATCAAGCTACTCCACAACCTCAAGAGGAAATGCACTTCCCACTAGGTAATACTCCTATCCTTGAGGAGATTATTCCTTCTTTGGTTGATCCCTTGATTGAACAGGCTACTAATCATGAGTGAAGATGAGGTGGATGAGGAAATCATTTGTGAATTCCCTCATCGGTTTATTGATGAATATGCTCTACTTAGTGCTTCAAGTAGTAGTAGCTCAATTGAGAATGTTGCTTGCACTGTCATGAATTCTTCTTGTAATAACCATGCTTCTCTCCTTGATGCTAGTAAAGATGATGTTGTTGAATTCAATGAGGCAAAATCTTGTTCATGTGTGGAATATGAAATTTGTGTGCATTGCTATGATGTGAAGAAACCCTTACTTGTTGAATTTCGAAAGCATAGTTTTGACACAATGACCACTTTTACTACTGAACATGATGCATCTACTAGTGTTAGGAGTGCTGAAATTTGTAAGCATGTGATAATTGCAAATGAAAGTTACATTGTGCTTGAGAATGTAACATTGTTCCCATTGAATTGCATGATGTTGAGAGTGCACTTGGGAAGGATTCCCCAAACTTTGCATTCTGATATTTTTGACAACAAGGAATCCTTCCAACAAATACTTTCTTGTGATCTTCCACCTGACATATCCAAAAATGAAAGTGTTTGTTATGCCACTCCCACAGTCCAATTTTCTTTTCCCCCTCTCTCAACTACCTCTTGTGTATGTGACTGCAATGTTTTTGCTACACACACACTTGAGTGTTTTCAAAATAAATTTTCTTGTTTTACTCCTACTGATGGGAGTTTGATTGACTTCCTTGGTTGCCATACTTATCTAGATAAATCGTTTCCTTGCCTAGAATTGGATACTGCTGTGTTTGTTGAATCCTTTTTGCAGGAAACGCAACAATTCGCACCAAGGAAGGAGCAGGTAGGAGAAGTGGCCCACATGAAGCCACGCATGTTTCTCATTCGAGATGAGAACTTCTCCTATAAGAGTTTGAAGCGTTTTAAACGCAAGGTTGTCCCTCTCCTCTCTTGTATTTTCATTACCTTCACTTGTTGCATGCTCTTTTGAGACTATGATGAATGATAAGTGTGGGGGAGGGACTGCACCATTAGTAAAAGGTAGACTTAGTGTTAGTTGAGTCAATAAATCCCCATTGTGTTCTCTTGCTTACTGCACCTTACATTTTGATTTTGCATTGGGGACAATGCAAGATTTAAGTGTGGGGGAGGGGACTAGGTAGTCTTCTTGCTTGATCCGTTGATTTTATCATGGTATGTCACATTAGAGAAAATTTTAAATTTTTTGTCAAAATTTTTCAAAACCAAGGTAGATTGTGCTCCTTAGTTTTTCATTGTGATAAAGGGTCGCATTCATTGCAATGGAGGACCTAGTTGCATTTTTCTACCCATTTTTAAAACTTGTTTGTGAAAACCTAGTGTGGCAAAATTTTGGAAAACCATGGAGCAAGACTGGACCTTACCCTTTGATTAATGAGCTTCATGAGCAATGGGAAGAATTCTAAGAATTATGCATTTTATCCTTTCAATCTTCAAAGAGCTAGTGATGAGTTATTTTCAAGCATATGCATTGTGTTAATTGGCCCTGCAATTGGATTTTAATTGGCAATTGAGGTTAACCTTGTTGTGAGATTTTTGGGCCTATCTTCCTTTCAAGAGTGTATACTTGCTTGATCATTCAATTTCTAGAACTTGTCTCTACTCTTTGTCAAAGCTAGAATTACATTCATGCATGAAGATGATTTAGGCATTCATTTCATCACCCATTCGCCCCAAACACAAACCCACAATATGTCATTTTCCATTTTCACCCATTTTGAGCCATTCCTTGGTTGTAATGCATTAATGTGAATCTTGTGATGAAGCACTAAGTTTAAGCCACTTTTGTTGTTGTCAATGCCATGTATGTGTTGAAAAGAAAAAAATATAGAAAAGTGTATACAAAAGAAAAAAAAAAGAAAGAAAGTTTGAAGAATAAGGCATTTCTTGGTGTGGCATCATCATTATTGAAATTATGCTCTCATGTGCTATGTTCTTAAATTGTGACTTTGAATTGCATTGCAACCTTTCCTTTTCCATAACATGCAATCCATCTTGCCTTTTCCATCATTTCAACCTTGCAAGTCCTTTTGATTCGTACGTGATTGTATGCATGTGTGGAGATGTTAGGGTAGTTACAAGCTTATGGCAAATTGTTGTTTGAGCAAGTTAAGTGTGAAAAGATCCCACATGAGGTGAGTAGAGGGAAACACTATTATCTTGAGAGTCCTCTTCACCAGTGCTTTATCAAATTGCTTTTCCAATTCTCCCTTTGCATATCCTTGGTCATGACTCATGCTAGCCTAAGATTATTGATCGGTTAAAACCATTCTTCTTTGCATTGTACCCTTTGTCCAGGAGTACAAAGGTCTAAGTGTGGGGGAAATGATTGCACCATATTTTTATATACTGTTCATTGATAAAATCGGTAGATTATTTCATGTTCTTAGGGTAATTGCACCTAATTAGGGTGATTTCTGGCTTTTGCAATCTTTGTTGGAAGTTATTCTAGTCAAGGACAATTTGGGCATAATTAGCATAAATTATTGTTAACCTATTTTCAAGAACATTTGATGCTACCTTAGGTCCATTTTATGTGCAGATCATGAAGGAATATACCCAATGGAAGAGCTAAGTTGCGGACAAGAACGCCGACGGAGCGCAAGGAAGCATAAGAAAGGATTCTAAATTTCTGCCCCTCGCCGTGGCTCCTCCACAGCGAGGGCCACGGCGAGGCCCCCCTTTCCTGGGCCATTTTCTGTCCCTCGCCGTGGACCTTCCACGGCGAGGCCCACGGCGAGGACCCCTGTTATGCAGCCTTTTCTGCCCCTCGCCGTGAGCCTTCCACGGCGAGGCCCACGGCGAGGCCACTTCTCATGCTTCTCCTCTGCCCCTCGCCGTGGGCCCTCCACGGCGAGGCCCCGAAATCTGGTGTTCTGCTGTGCGTTTCAGGAATTTTTGGGGGAGTATATAAGATAAATTTCAGACCCTCCTTCATGGTCCGGCCCTCCTCTGCTCGAAAATCAGCCCCTCTCCTAGGGTTTCCTTCCATTCCTCCATTCTCCACTCATCTCCACCTCCATCTTCATCTTCCACCTTCTTCCACCCTCTTCTTCCATGGATTTTCGGATGGGGCTTCTTCTTGGGGTTCCTCTTGGAGTTTCTATGTTGGATTGAGGAGCTCTTCATCTCTTGAGGATGGGTTGATGGTGTCTCAAGCATGGGTTCTTCATTTGGGGAAGTTTTTCTTTGTTCTAACATATGTATTTGGGATTTCTTCTATGTTTATTTGAACCTCTCTTGGAAGATGTTTGGATTTATGTATTGGATTGAGATTTTGGATATATATGTGTATGAACTATATGTGTTTATTTTGGGCTTTGAACACTTGAGTTATGAATTCTTATCTACATTGTGGTTGTATGAAGTTAATTTCATTTTAGTGGTTGCTAGTGGACTTAATTGATTGCTTCCATTCATAATCATTGTGATTGCATTTTTATGAGAGCCACAAGTGTTTGACCCAAAGTGTTTCACACATCAAGTGGACTTTAACACTAACCCTAAGTAATGGCTATGAAAGTGGTTGCTAAATTAGTCATTGATTAGGGCTAGTGGACCCCTAGTGGTTGCTTGGGGATTTCTCTAACTAGACTTGATGAATCAAACCCCCAAATGATTTGAACCTATGTTTGTCACCTCACCTAGACTCAAGAGATCCATTCCATCAATTTCACTCCATCCATCCATCCATTCCACCTCATTAAAGAAAAGACCAAAAAAATATTGTAGTTAGGCTCATTTTGCATATTTCCTATTAAAACCCAACAAAACCCCTTTTATACTTCATTTGCATGACATTTAGTTTTCTAGGTTAGTCATTAGGCTCCTTGAGAGACGATCCGGGATCACACCACTGTAGTGCAATCCTTGGTTTTACAAATATTTTGCATTTAACCCCCAAGGCGATTAGGAAAGGTTAAATCAGTCTCTCTAATGTTACTGGTGTTTATATGCATGTATATCATGAATAAATAATGTCGTCCTTTGTTTGTTATCTTGGCCAACTTGACTTCGCGTCTCTTTCTCCCGCCATGCACATTGGAATTTAAATATTTCTATGACTATGATTACGGGTTTATTTATCCTGAGCATGGCGAACAAATCAAACTGAACCGGAAGGCAAGTTTCTGTGAAAAAAACTAAACGCTAATTAGATAAAATGTTATACAAATCAATAGTGGCCTGGAAAAGAAATCCGGGATATATACTACTTCCCGTACTTTTACAATACACAATTAACTAATTTGCAGATATAAGAGAAGTTAAATAAATTATTTAATCATAGCATATGTTATATACATTATTTCTCTAAAATACATATATACACACACATATATGATTAAGGTAGAATTTCATTTACGGACCCCTGTAGCTAATTAATTTCAAGTTGTCCCCCAAATCTTTTTGAAATTTCACTAGGTTTTGGGGGCTTAAGTTAAATAAAATAGTTGATGAAAAAGACCAAATGAACCCTGTAATAAAGTTGTAATAGATAGAAACTTCAGCCACGAACAAGAACTAAACCACCGCAATGCGTTGGCATCTTCGATAAAGGAGCGAAATGGAGCCTTAGCTTGTTTTGAGCAAGAGCAAGTGAATATTTAGGTTTGTTCTATTCCGCAGCTGTGATTTCATTTGATTTGTGTTGTTTCGGTATTTCACTCTCTCTCTCTCTCTCTCTCTCTCACACACACACACACTAATTTAATCCACATTGAAATTGGACCAAGCAACCCAGGAACCCACTCGTATCTCATTAAACCTGTGATTTTATTTCATGTGGTTACAAGGTTGAACAACTAAACTTTTGTCTTCATTTTGAATGTTGTTGTTAATATGGGCTCAACTAAGTTTCGAAAATATTAATGGTGATTTTTGATATGGGTGTTTCGATATATAAGCTTGGTGTCCTCGTCTCTTGCAAAGAGTGTAAATAGGATTGTGGCTGAGCTGAACTATGAACTTCCATGTCATTACGTGTCGTGCTGTTAATGTTAAGTGTTTTAACAGTTTGCAATGAGGGTGCTGACGTGAGGGTGTTCATTATAGACCAATTATTGAGTGCTGTTTATATGACCATTCCCTTTGTTCATTAAGTGCCGGACTGTTATTCATATGACCATTTCATTAGTTTATGATTTTCTAGACAGTTGTTTGATTGCACTTGTTCAAGATGTGGGGAAAAGTAGTTCATATGATAATTACACTTGTTGATGATGTGCTAGACACTTAGAAATAGGAATTGATAATGTAAATTGATAAGTAAATGATGACTCCCCATATTTAACAAATTTTTAGAAATATTTTATTGTATTTGAGGAGTCATCTGTAACACCTTGAATTTTATTAGCATAAGTTAAACAACATTTGGAAAGAATTATTTATGATAAATAGGATTTTATTAAATATTTATTAGAGTAATAAATAGTATTTACCCAAAATATGATTTATTTAGGAGAAAGAAAATCATAAATGGTATATTAAAAACAAATGAAAAAAATGGAATCTGAAAACAATAATAATAAAAAGAAAAAAAATTAAATTAAAATCAATAAGTGTAAAGAAATTGGAAAAAAGAAAACATGGGATTTTAGCTGTGATTTACCCCCTTTAAGCAAAGCTAATAAAATGCCACAAAATTTTGGGTTAGGGTTTTGAATATGTTTTGAGTTTTGACAATAGACGACCATAGGAATATAGAGCTAAGTTTGAAGATAATTTTCATTGGCGCAGATTTTTGATTTGATGAATGTATGAATTTATCAATGTTCTTGTTAAAAAGTCTATGTTTTGTGCTCTATATAAGTTTTAAACCAATGATATATAGTTAAGGTATTATTAAAGTTTTAATCGGTTTATAATGTTAAATGAAATGAAGAATTGTTATTTAACAATTTTTATTGTTAAAACCTAAACTTTAAGTTAGAGATTTTGTTCAATGGAATGTAATTGAGGGTGATTTGAAATCCAAATGAGTTGGTTAGGTGGAGGAAATATTCAAATTGAGGTTAGAATAAATATTTGAGTTATTATAGAGATATTGGAATTTTTGAGGAATTATGTCAAACTTTGTTATTTATATAATTAAGTTCATTGTTCAATTTTTATATTAAACTTATATCTCCATTATTGTCTAGCTTGATTTGTAACTAGATTGTGGTTTTGGTGCATTAATTCCTCAAAGTTTGTAAGAATAAGCTTGGAGTTGAGGTAATTGGGGTTAAATTACATTATATCCATGCTTTGGAATGTAAGGTTTTCTTAACCTTATTTTCTCTATTGTATTATGTTATGAAATGTGATTTCAACAAAAATATAGCTATGTTGGTATGTTTTTGTAAACTTGCTCTAGTAAAGTAGTGTGTGTGAATAAATTGAATCTTTGGAACTATATTTCTGTGCCTTGAATAATTGTGATGGTGTGATTATGTATGAATTGAAGATTTGATCAATTATTGATTTGTGAAGTATTATGATGTGGTTGTTCTATTATGTGAAGTGACATTTTGATGGAATTAATTATTGTTGCATATGTGGGAGGATTTTGGGAAAAAGATAAGGGAGGATTTTATTCTTGAAGCCTGCGTAGCACCCCTACACTACCGTTATAATTATTGTTGCATATGTGGTTGTATTATGTTGTGACATGTTGATACTGTTATAAGCCCTCGTACCATATTCCAATGATGGACGGTGTAGGTACAAATGAGGCAGACTCCTCTCTTACCATAGTTCGGTTCACGTCAAGAGTCATAAGGTGGAGTAAGCTGGATGGGTGGGCATTTGCATATTTGTTTCCATACAATGTATATGTGGATACTATGTATGTTTGTGTGTGTTTACTTGATTGTAATGATTATAAAATTTATTGTTGCTTTACTAGCTTACATTCCGTTCTTATATATCTTGTAATTTGACTTTGTTTACTAGGATTTTATGTCTCACCCCGTTGAATTTAACATTTTTCAGGAGAGCCCTCTAATTTGAAACAACACAAAGGGAAGTAAACTGAGGCATAGACACTTGTGGCCTTTTATGCATGCCTCCTTTTTGTATGGTGTTGTGTGTTGTATATTGCCATCTAGGGCCCTCAAATTTATACTCTATTTGATAACTCTGCTGCATTCAAACTTGTCTATTAGAAAATTAATTATGTCATGGATATTTGGATTATGTACTATAGTTGTTATGTCTCTAAATGGGGTTCAATTAACATGTGATAGACTTGTGGGTTGTGTTCTGTAACCCAAATTCTATTGTGCCATGGGTCTGGTTACTGCAGTGGGTTTGTGGGCAGGTTTTGTGCCTTGGACCCTGATATTATTTGCTATTGGACTTGTGGGCATTCTTTTGTGCCTTACGTCATATTTTGGAAGTTGTGCTTATTCAAAGAAAATTTGTGAGAGGTGTTTGAATCGATTTGTATTTCTTCTCATAACCATAATAGTGTTTATATATTGGTTTTCTTCTTTTCTATTACGGTTATTTTTATTATTGGTTTAATCCTTTTTAACTGTGATAGTATTCAAAATGTATATTGTCTCTTTTCTATCATGGTTAAGGTTTATAAAGTGTAGTTCTTCTCTTTTAACCATTTAGAGTTTTTTTTAAAGTGTAGTTAAACTATTTTCTACGATGGTTAATCTTTTAATCTCAAGTTTGTTCCTTTTTCTAATATGGTAGTAATTCAAATAACCTTATCTCTTTTCTACTGTTCGCCCTGCGCCGCAAGTGCACGGGTCGCGCCAAGTAATAAAGTAGTGAGTAAAGTATCGTTCCCACTAGGATTTGTCCAAAACCCGATCAAACAATGATTGTCACACTCTCGCCCACTTTGAGTGACACAAATGTTGAGATAGAAAATTAACAACGAAAATAAACCTATGATAAATGAAAATAAAACTATAAACAAGTGATTCTCCAACTTCAAGGATAAAATGGGTCCTAAGATTATCTATCCCCCTATGTACTTCTTAAAACTCGATTAACCTCCCCTCAAAGAAGCTCTCAACGAAACCACGTGCTAATCTAGGGTTCAAAGAGTACTCGTAAACGCTCTCTCAAGTCAAGAACAAGTGTTTAGTCTTATTAATTGCACAATCTCTTGCTACAAGTTAATAAAACCCAATTATCATGCTCCAACCCTAATGTGACTATGCAAGGCTAGCAAGTATATCTCTATCTTACCAACAAAACCATCCATTCGTCATGCAAACTTCCGGTTCTTGCACTACTTTACCCAAGTTCTACACTCAACCTAGCTCTCTCGAGTCATAAATCAAATGAACCCAACATCTAAATGGTGATCAAGCACTTGAAGCATTAGGAACGGGGTAAAATAAGCACATAGATATCATTAATCACAAATTAAGAGGAGGAATCAAGAATCAATACATACAAGGGTTCAACATAATCATAGAATCAAAGTATTTAGCTACTCATGTTCTACAACTCCATGGGAGCATATATATACAACATTACAAAACAGAACAAGAGAAGAGACTGAAGATGGAAGAGATAAACCAAGAGAGGAATCCCAAATCTCTTCGAAGCTCCAAGCCCAAGCTCAATCCCCACCAAGCTCCAAGCCCTAGCAGAGCAAAACACTCCCAAAATGTCCCAAAAGTGGAAGAATGAGGGCTCATAACGAAGCCCTAGCTTTTATATCAGTTAAAACGCGCCCCTGTTCTGTCCAAAACGCGCAGAAATACGCAGTTTGCCATGGGTTTCGCCGCGGTGAGCCCACGGCGAAGTCCAAAATTCCAGAACTGAGGGGGGTTGGCCGCGGTGAGATGACGGCGAGCTATCCAAAATGGGCAGAGGAAGATGCACTTCGCCGCGGCGAGGCCACGGCGAAGGCTCGTTTATTCTGTATTTTGCCTTTCTTTTCTTTATTCTTTGAGCTGCTTTGGCTTTTTCTTATTTTTGTTCACTTGGGAGCTTGGTGGATGGGCTGAAATCTCTTGTTTATTGCATCAAATTATTCCTACAAAATTTATATACAACAACATAAGAAACTAACTATAAAAACAATCAAAATCTACATAAATATACAATAATGTGCAACCGAAAATCAAATGAGCATTTTCCTATATTGAGTATCCAAAATGAATCAATGATTGAGTAAAACTCAAGGAAAATATACTCAAATAATCATGAATTTCTAGGAGTTATCACACCCCCAAACTTAGACTTTTACTCGTCCTCGAGTAAAACAAAATATGAGATGTTAGATTGATTAAGTATCCTCTTACTATGCATGCAGAGAGTTTTCCTCATTAGTTGCTCAAGAAGATATATTCAACGGGAAAGCAATGGAATATAGAAGAATGCAAAACTCACACATTAAGAACAAACTTCCCAACAATTATTAAGTATGTGTGTGCAAAGTCAGAGAACAATTCTTCAGCAAATGTCAAAAACAAAATTGCAACATTTCAATATATATTAAGCTCTCTCAACATTCAAAACTTCATATGCCTAATCTCTTCCTCTCTCTCCACCAAAACAATTTTTCTTACATAAATTTAAAATCAATGGGACTTTATAGGCTTGTAATGAGGCCAAGGGTTAAGTTCATAGAAAGAAAGGTATAAAGAGCATTCAAATATCTTGAGATAAATGACAATATGTAGCTAATCTTTCTTTTCTATCCAAAATTCCCTTCCAAAATTCAAACCACTCCCCCAAACTTATCTCATTTTGATATATTTGCACTCCAAGTCTTATTGAAACTAAACTTTTTTTTTCTTTTTCTTTTCTTTTCTTACTTGAAATGACTTTGGAGTACAACTCATTGAATATCATGTAGTATTTACATTACCCATACCCACTTACAAATACATTCAGCTCATAACCACTATACCAAGTCTTACCACCAATAGTAATCATCAAATTATCAATCATCTCAAGATCAGGGTAATTCATGGTTTTTTGAGTTACAACGATTAAGGTCTAGTGTGGGCTCCAAAAAGAAAATTCATATGGTTTTTCATTTAAGGCTCAAAATGGGGGTTCAAATGGAAATGATTCAGAGGTAGGCTTGAAAGGCTCAAACTCATTGAAAAGAATGCCCATATCATTTTCCAAACTCATGTAAAAATCATTACAAAGCCTCAAGAGATTCCAAGTTAGGTTCTAGAGTCTATCAGTTGATCGAGAAAGAAAATATACACTAAAATACTATAACATCTCCAAACACAAGCATCCAAATCATTTCCAACTCTGTGCAAGATTTGGTTCAGAATTGTCAGAAAGCCAGTCTCAATAATGCAGATCAAGCATTCAAAAATATTAACCACAGTTTCCTCTCAAACATATAATCTAAGCAACCATCTATCATTGGATCCCACATTTAGTTCAGTGGATACTAAATCAATCTAAATCATGCTTATTGTAAAATGACAAGTAATAGTCCAAGTTTCCAAAATTGAAATTCATGTCCATCTAAATCAACAGTCTATCATCAATTCAGTTCTAATCAAAATTGGAAATGCAAGATACTTCCCTATAAATGCTCTTCGTGCTCCAATCTTGCTTTCCTTTGCCTCATGCTAATTTTGATGATAAACCTTGAAAATTCTCAAAAGAGGTCACACCTACTAAAGAAAAACAACAAAGAAAACTATTAAACTTTTAAAGCTTGGGTTGCCTCCCAAGAAGCGCTAAGTTTATAGTCTTCAGCCAGACTTATCAATTATTAATCATACGTATCAAAAACAAAAATCACCTTGTCTTCATTTCTCTTCAAAAGACAAGGTTTTAAAAAGATTGGGAATTCATTCATATAAGCTCTACATGTTCCTTTAATAAAAAATGACTTCAAGAAACATGATTCAATGTTGTACATGGGTGGCTCCAATTTAATAGTTTCAAAATTATCCCTATTAGCCCCCAAATACTTTGAAAACCCAATAAAATCTACTTGACTCCCATCAGTAGGAGCCAAGCTATCAGTAAGAGGATTTTGAACACAAATTGCAGGGATTTCCTCTCTTTGCTCTTGTTCCCAATGACAAAAATCAGGCTTCCCACTCGAAACCTCAATTGGAAACTCACTGTTGTTCTCTCCCTCTTCAATTTCTAGCTCACAATCACCCACAAAAGTATTACAAGTCATTGACAGCACATTATAACTTCCCATAGGCAATTGCCCATTCGAAACTGCATCTTCCCTATAAGAGTCATTCGAAATATCACTGAAAACACCTGTTTGCTTTAAAGACTCAAGGGTATAAGCCAGTTCATTTGCCCTAGATGCTAAATTTTCAAGAGCTAATTCATGTTCATTAAATTTTTCTTTTGTCCAGGCTCTTATTTCATTTTGATTATCCAAAATGCGTTGAAGCATCTTCTCAACTGTGGGCTTTCTCTCATGAATGGGAGTGATCTCTTCTACATGATTAGGTGATGTTTGATAATATGATGCATATGAAGGGAAAGAAACATTTGGATCCCAAGGCAACACATGTTCATGATTCCAACTAGGATTAAAAGAATTATCATGCCAATCAATTTGAACCCTAGCAAAATCATCCCCTACATAATCCAAGGTTGAGACATGGGGGCATTGATCAATATAATGATTATCTCCACAAAAATTGCAACAAATGTACTCATATTGAGTTTCAAAAGCATTAGGGTCATAGCAAGAAGGTAGATAATCATTATCCTGTTCAAATCCATTACTTGCCCCATTAGTCCACCAAGGATAATCCATAACAAAATTTAAAATAAAATAACTAACAAACTAAAAAGACAAACAAAGAGAACAAATATATACATATGAACACAAGAAAAGAAGTAAAAAGAGAATAACAAACACACGAACAAATATATACAAACTCAAGCTTAAGCTACTAGTGCTCTAATCAAGGTTGACCAAAGACAGTTTTGGGAAACAAATCCCCGGCAACGGCGCCAAAAACTTGTTCGCCCTGCGCCGCAAGTGCACGGGTCGCGCCAAGAAATAAAGTAGTGAGTAAAGTATCGTTCCCACGAGGATTTGTCCAAAACCCGGTCAAACAATGATTGTCACACTCTCGCCCAATTTGAGTGACACAAATGTTGAGATAGAAAATTAACAACGAAAATAAACCTATGCTAAATGAAAATAAAACTATAAACAAGTGATTCTCCAACTTCAAGGATAAAATGGGTCCTAAGATTATCTTTCCCTCTTTGTACTTCTTAAAACTCGATTAACCTCCCCTCAAAGAAGCTCTCAACGAAACCACGTGCTAATCTAGGGTTCAAAGAGTACTCGTAAACGCTCTCTCAAGTCAAGACCAAGTGTTTAGTCTTATTAATTGCTCAATCTCTTGCTACAAGTTAATAAAACCCAATTATCATGCTCCAACCCTAATGTGACTATGCAAGGCTAGCAAGTATATCTCTATCTTACCAACAAAACCATCCATTCGTCATGCAAACTTCCGGTTCTTGCACTACTTTACCCAAGTTCTACACTCAAGCTAGCTCTCTCGAGTCATAAATCAAGTGAACCCAACATCTAAATGGTGATCAAGCACTTGAAGCATTAGGAACGGGGTAAAATAAGCACATAGATATCATTAATCACAAATTAAGAGGAGGAATCAAGAATCAATACATACAAGGGTTCAAAATAATCATAGAATCAAAGTATTTAGCTACTCATGTTCTACAACTCCATGGGAGCATATATATACAACATTACAAAACAGAACAAGAGAAGAGACTGAAGATGGAAGAGATAAACCAAGAGAGGAAGCCCAAATCTCTTCGAAGCTCCAAGCCCAAGCTCAATCCCCACCAAGCTCCAAGCCCTAGTAGAGCAAAACACTCCCAAAATGTCCCAAAAGTCGAAGAATGAGGGCTCATAACGAAGCCCTAGCTTTTATATCAATTAAAACGCGCCCCTGTTCTGTCCAAAACGCGCAGAAATACGCAGTTTGCCGTGGGTTTCGCCGCGGCGAGCCCACGGCGAAGTCCAAAATTCCAGAAATGAGGGGGGCTCGTCGTGGCTTTCGCCGCGACGAGATGACGGCGAGCTATCAAAAATGGGCAGAGGAAGATGCACTTCGCCGTGACTTCGCCGCGGCGAGGCCACCGCGAAGGCTCGTTTATTCTGTGCTTTGCCTTTCTTTTCTTTATTCTTTGAGCTGCTTTGGCTTCTTCTTATTTTTGTTCACTTGGGAGCTTGGTGGATGGGCTGAAATCTCTTGTTTATTGCATCAAATTATTCCTACAAAATTTATATACAACAACATAAGAAACTAACTATAAAAACAACCAAAATCTACATAAATATACAATAATGTGCAACCGAAAATCAAATGAGCATTTTCCTATATTGAGTATCCAAAATGAATAAATGATTGAGTAAAACTCAAGGAAAATATACTCAAATAATCATGAATTTCTAGGAGTTATCATCTACCATAGTAGCGGTTTGTGAAATTAATTTGTTAAGGGGGTTTTTTTTAAAGAAAGGACATTTCATCATCAATTAAAAAATTAAGAGATTTTGTTGGAATTTGATAAGATATCAATTTTTTGGGATTTTATTTTAAAAGATTATATCTTTAATTAAAATAGAAAAGTTAAATCTAGATAATGATATAAGTGGACTGACAGGCATTTATCATGATGAAAGGAGTGACATGAAATAATTGAAAAAGGAAAGAAGGGGGACCTACTTGAATGAAGGACAAGTTGATTCACGCAAGCAAGAGTGGGAGGCGGCCATTAATCATGAATCATCACGCTTAAAAAAATAAGAGAATTGGGAATCACCCAAGCAAGAGTGGGAGGCGGTCATTAATCATGAATCACCACGCATAAAAAAATAAGGGAATTAGGAACACGCATAAAATAAGGGAATTGGGAAGCCACTGTTGAATCATCCAGAATCACACACTATTTACCTACACACATCACGCACCGAGCTGCACGGGAGAAGAGGGCGCACTGATTCATTCACACACGGGGAGAGAATTAGCGCATTGTTCCTTCTCCCTCTTCATTGAGGAAGCAAGCCGCCACTGTGAAGATGACTTCTTATTTTTTTTATGATTTGGGATTATGAACTCTAACTGTTGGGATGATTTTGATGGAACCTATATGTGGCTAGTTTTCTTTTACAATCTAGAGCACTATGAACATGTTTGTGACATAGAGATTTTTACCACTTATTAGTTATGCTAAATTTTAATTAGTTTATTTAATCTTGCTTTTAATTAGCCATCATTAAACATGTTTTGGTAATTTAGAATTGAACTCGATGGAGCGAATTTTAAATAGACCATGAGATTAACTAATGTGGAATTAGATTTTAATCTAATTTGCGTCTAGACATATACTTAGAAGCTTCGCATAGTTAAATTAAAGTGTTACCAATATAAAATGTACCTAGTTAATTTGTGTAAGTGATAACTCTTGGAATTCATGTAAATTCAACACATTTTCCTTGAGTTTTATGTAATAATTGATATATTTTGGATACTCAAGATAGGAAAATGTTCATTTGATTTTGGTTGCACATTGTTGTTCATTTGTGTAGATTTTAATCATATTTCTAGTTAGTTGCTTATGTTGTTTTATGTAAATATTGTAGGAATATTTTGATACAATAACCAAGGGATCCCGGATTAAGAAGAACACTTAAAAAAGGGGAGAAATTGGGGTTAGAAGCTGAAATTTCAAGAAAAAAAGGGAAAATATGAGTTTCTGGACGAATTGTAAAAATTACAGAAAAGGACCTCGAAATTCCCAAATTACAGATAGGTCCCCGAATTTCCAAAATTACCGACAGGTCTCAGTTCGTTGTGAGCTCGCCGCGGCGAACTCACAGCGAGCCAAAACCCCCAAAAAGAGGCAGAAACAATCATAGTTCGCCGGACTGCTCTGCTGCGCGTTTTTTGACAGATTTAAGTGATATAAAAGCTAGGGTTTCGAGGGAGCTCGACATTCTTCGACTCTTGGGCATTCTTGGGGGTGTTTTGCTCTGCTAGGGCATGGAGTTTGGAGGGGATTGAGCTTGGGCTTGGAGCTTTAAAGAGATTTGGGCTTCTCCTCTTGGTTTTTCTTCTCCATTTTCCTTTCCCTCTCTCTTGTTCATGAATGTGCTGATATATGTATATATTCTTTTGGATTCTCTGAACATGTGGAGCTAAGGCCTTGATTCTAAGATTGTGTTGAACCCTTATATGGATTAATTCTTGATTCCTCCTCTTATTTTGTGATTAATGAGATGTATGTGTTTATTTCACTCTTCTCGTAATGCTTCTAAGTGCTTGATCACCATTTAGATGTTGTGTTCACTTGATTTATGACTTGAGAGAGCTAGGTTGAGTGTAGAACTTGGGTAAAATAGTGTAAGAACTTGAAGTTTGCATGATGAATGGATGGTTTTGTTGGTAAGATAGAGATATACTTGCTAACCTTACATAATCACATTAGGATTGGAGCTTGAAAATTGGGTTTTGTTAATTGTAGCAAGAGATTGTGCAATTAATGAGATTAAACACTTGCTCTTGACTTGAGAGAGCTTTTACAAGTACTTTGTGAATCCTAGATTAGCACATGCTTTCATTAAGAGCTTCTTTGAGAGGAGGTTAATTGAGTTTTAGGAGGTACAAGGGGGATACATAATCTTAGAACCCATTTTAATCCTTGAAGTTGAAGGATCACTTGTTTATAGTTTTATTTTCATTTAGCATAGGTTTATTTTCATTGTTAATATCCAATTTCAACAATTGTGTCACTCAAATTGGGCGAGAGTGTGATAATAATTGTTTGACTGGGTTTTGGACCAAATCCTCGTGGGAACGATACTTCACTCATCACGTTATTACTTGGCGCAACCCGTGCACTTGCGGCGGTGACGAACAGTAAGACATTACATAGTTAATCTAGGTAATGATATAAGTGGACCAACAGGCATTTATAGACGCTAATACTCTAAATTAGCTGATTAAGTTAAGGAATCATTAATTTAGTGGGAGTAAATCTAAGAAACAAATAAGGGAATAATGAGTCTAGGTTGTTTGTTAACTTTTGAATTTAATACGTGTGAAAGTATGTGCTTTTTAGATCTTATTTAATTTTTATTTGCTTGTTTAAAATCAATTCAGTCTTGCTCAACTTAAGAAAAAAGGGAGATTTAATGATGTGGACCCAATAGCTCTTGTAACTAACGTCCCCTAATATCATATCATTTAATGCCTGATAATCAATTACTTTGAGTCTCTGTGATATCGACTTTGATTCTTTACATTACTATTTAATTTCTGTGGTCTGTACAATTGTAGAGCTTAATTAAAATTTTGATAGCATAAAGTATTTGGTGCCAATGCCAGGGACTCAAGGCAATTGGTAATTAGTTTTAGAAATCCTTAAGTAGTTTAAGCCTGAGCTTGTTGATTTTTTTTTATTTTTTTTTCTTTTGTATGATTTGTTTATGCTTTCTTTCTCTTGTCTTGATAGATTGTCAAATCTCGGTTCTTATTTAGAGATGCATGTGGATAAAACGAAACAAGTGAATAAAGATGCTGGCTGGTTGGACTGAAAATGTTGATATCTCTCAATATGATTGGTATTTTCGTTCTTATTGTAGAGATGGTCATTTATCTAAGAATTGTCCATTTAGGCCAATCACTAATTGCATAGGAGATAATTTCACTAGGCAACAAACTTGTTTTGACAATTCTTTTAATCCTGGTTGGAATTTGGAGCAACATGAGACTTGGAATCCACATTTAGAATATTATTCAAATGAAATGACACCACATTTTCCCTCTTATCAATATGTTGAGAGAACTTCCAAAGATCAAAGAAATAGTCTCATTTAGAAAGATTATTTGAGGAATTAGTGGAATTGTTAGAGAAGTATAGGATTGAGCAAAAAGAACTTTTTACTAAAATTGAATCAAGGGTCCAAATTACAGGAGTTTATGCAAGTCAAATTGTTTCATCTATTAAGGCTATGATGCAAAATAATTCCTTACGCATGATGACCACTTCTAGAGTTGATGATGATCATTATGAGGAAGTTGAAGATGTGGAATTGTATCAGACTATAGATGAGATAGAGTGTGAGAATGAACTTGAAATTGATTTAGGAGAGAATAATGTGTGTCTAGTAGAGGTTCTAGCCGGGGAGCCTAATGTTTGTAATTTTGATGCTCATATTGATATGAATGTTTCTAAAGATATTATATATGATTCCCCTATTGATGTATTGACTCTTACTGATGAGAGAGTTAAGAGTGATTTTGTTGGATGCTAATTATTCTTGAAATGTCATACATCTAATTGTTTGGATGAGCATGTTATACTTCCTTAGCTTTGAATTAGTGATTGCTTGTTCTTTGTGATTATCTATGCTTGAGGAAGCACAAGTAATTCACTTGAACGATCCTTTATTTTGTTTGAAAAGGAATGAAGAAAAGGTGATTTTGGTGTTTGATACTTATGACTAGAAATTTGCTTGAAAAGTCTGGCTAAAGACTCTATACTTAGTGCTTCTTAGGAGGCAACCCAAGGTTTTTGGATTTGATGTTTTGCTTTACATTTTGTAGGATTTTTGTAGCCTTAGATGATGTTTCAACTTGGTAGCAATGGATTATGAGCTGAGAGTGCAAATCAAGAAGAGGAAATGGAGTATTCTTCTGCTTTTCTTTGATTTTCTTTATCTGAATATTTTTTGTTGGGAATGAGTGTTGATGTTGGTTAATATTTGTATGTGATTGATAGTTAGAATTATTTTTTTGTGACACTTTCTTGTATTGACTGATTGATGTTGAATGTAAGAACATTTTTTTGTCATCTCTACACTTGGTTATGATGCACTCTTAATTTCCATACTTAATGTTACATGTTCACATTGAGAATAATGTGATATTTAAGTGTGGGGGTGAGGGTGTCATTGATTGAACATGATTTGTCCTCGAGATTTCTTTTTAGAAAAATTTTGATGACAAGATCTCGGATTTTGATTTTACGTGTGAACATTGGCAATTTTGGATTTATTTGGACTTAAAATAATGGACTTTGATTGGAATTCAATTTCATCTTATTAGAGTGTTAGTAAATAGCAAGAAATTCAGTTTGGGTTGATTACTTTAGGATGTCATAAGATCGGTGAGGAATTTAAGCCTTGATGTTTATTCTTTCAAGAGGGAGTACATCTATTGTAATTTCCTCTTTAGACCTTGTCTTGAATCTCTTTTGAGACTTAGAATCATTTGCATGCACAAAAATAATTTAGGCATTCATTTTATTAACTAGTTTAGCGAAATTGCCATCCCTTTAACATCATTATATTCCATAGTTTCACCCCTTTGAGCCTCAATTTTTTAAAAGAAAAATTGCATATATTTTATGCTTTTCATTGATCTGATGCAATTTTTCCTTTCTTATCCATTACTACTTTAGTTAGTGCCAAGTGATACTACTATAAAGTGTTAGAATCTTAAGTTTTGATGAAGTCTGATCTATGAAAAATATCGGTAATAAGAAATGATAACTTAGCAGATCAATAAGAATGAAATTCTCTATCGCTAAGAAAGAATCCATCGTTAGAAGTTCATTGATAACTCAGCTAGCAGAAAGATAACCCAAGTCCTTGATCTAATGAAACCAGCTAGCGATAACAGGTTAAGCTATCGATAACAAAAGTGCTTCAGATAATAAATCATTCAAATAGCCAGTGCCTGAGGGCAAGAGTCAAATGAGCTAAAGTAGTTGCTAGCGATAATAGATTGAGCTATCGATAATAGCATACCTGGAAATATCTGAATACTTGGATGATTGTATTCTGAAGGATAATAGCGATAATGAATTTGCTATCGATAGAGATAATCTATGCTGATGAAATGCTTTCTAATCCAAGAGAATATGCTATCGATAAAAAGCTCTGAAATTCCTTATATTGTCTTCATCTCATTGGGCTAATGAATTAAGCTTGCGATAGTAACCTCTGTGCAATATATGACTATTTGGTTAGCTAACAGTTTAAGTGCAGATCACACTCTATGAGATTAGCGATAACAGATCAAGCTAGCGCTAATAGAAAGCTGCCAGAAAGTACTATTTGTACGGATGCTCAGAGCGCTGAGTCTGTCTCTCTCTTAGCTCACCCTATCCAAAAAGTAGTTGAAGCTAGAGCAGAGAGTTAAGCCCGATAAAGAAGCTGCATTAAATGCCAACGGCTATGAGCTCCCAACGACTAAATTCAAACGGCTTCTTGAATGTTGAATCTAAGGGCAAAATCTGAAGAAGAAGATATAAATACAGAACTCAAGCATTTATTGAGTAGAGAAAAACAACGAGAGATGAACATGGCTCTATACAGAGACCCAATTCACCCCCCCTCTTGGGTGACAGCCAGTACTCTCAATTGGTATCAGAGCCGGTCACTTGTTTAAAGGATCCAACGATCTCAAGTGAAAAGATCATGGCTGATTTTGGGTATAATTCTTTTACAGAAGGTTTTGATCATACCATTCCACCTCTGCTTGAAAATATTGATTTTTCATTTTGGAAAGCAAGGATGAAGAGTTTTATAAAATCATTTGATTATCATATGTGGAATATCTTTACAAATGTTTTTGATTTTAAACCTAGGAAGGATTGGATTGAAAGAGACAAGAAAATGTTTTCTCTAAACATTAGAGTAATGCAAATTCTGCATAAAGGCTTAACTGAAATCGATTTTCAGAAAATCCGACTTTGCTCTAGTGCTAAAGAAATTTGGGATTCTCTTGAATCTATATATACCTCTGACCATCTTGTTGAAGTTGAAAGTGTTGACAGCTCATCTGAATTTCATAGTTGCATATCTATGGTTGATGAGCAATTGGAAGCTGAGATTGAAGAAGGAGAGGTCACAGGACCCTTCCAAGATTTAGTCAACACAGAAGATCTAGAGGAAGATGACTACCAAGATGCATCTATGGTATACAGTTCCAATCCCTGTGTTTTTGAGAAAAACAATTTTGATTTGCATAAAACTGATTTACAACCTATCACAGATCATATTTCAAGGACTGAAAATATTTTAAATCATACTGAAAAATGTTTTGGGAAGAATGATCTTTTGAGTGAAAACAGTTTGAATTTGCACTCCTCTGACCATCACAATAATTCATAAAATCTCATGCTGCACATCATTCTATTATTTGCTATTATTGTGGAAAATATGGTCACATTTCTTACACATGTAATATTAGAAGAAATACAAATGTGAGAAATAAATTTGTCTGGGTTCCAAAAGGATATGTAAGGTCCAAAACTAACAATGAAGGACCCAAGTACAAATGGATACCAAAATGTCCATCAAGCACTTTATGTGTGCAGGTTGATTCTGGAAGAAAAGGTCATTCTAATTCAAGAGCAACAGAGAAGAGAGTCTCTCATACTTCAAGAAAGAGATTCACAGAATCTACGCATAAAAGGAGAACTCAGAGAAAAGGCATTTTTACAACATCAATCTCAAATCATAAGAAGCAGTGGTCTGTAGCAAGAAAGGAAAGATTTATACCAAGATTGAGTTATCTCAATGTACCATTCAGTTATCTTGAGAAGAACCAGAGAAAGAGTTTCTTATACTTCAAGAAGAAGATCCTCAAATTCTATTCCTTGTGAGAGATCTCTGAAACCATATACTATGTCAGAACCATTTGAGTTAGCAGAGGCAACTTTCCAAGTACCCAAGTTCTGCATGGTCAAGCTCAGACTGATTAATCGATAGTAAAATCCACTATCGCTAGTTTTCACGACTAAGATTGAATTGATTGCCATCAAGAGTTCTATCGATAGTAATTCCTATCATCAATAAGCAATCTTCTGCCTAGTCAAGTGCATTCATGGTGATATCATTCTTACTCTATCTTGAATAAATATAACATTGTTTGAACTATGAATGATTGCTCCTTTATGTAACACCTACTTCTAGGACTCATTCCCAAGCCTAATAATCTTTGGTAATCATATTCAAGCTCATATGGGACTTAGAACATCAAAACCACAACTTTTAAAACTTTTCTTTATTTCTGGAAAAATGCTGAAAATGCGGAACTTTTCCAGCAACTTTGAAACATCATAACTAATTGTAGAAAAATGGTTTTGACTTGGTTCAAGTCTCAAATTAAAGCTTGAAGAGTCCTCTTTCTGGGAAAAATATCAAACATAATATGCATCAACCTAGGTGATACAGATATTTGATTTTCCCAACCTGCCTTCGTTTTCACGCCCAGAAATATTGGCCTTCTTGCGTGATTTTTAGCTTAAGCTACATAACTCCAATTTACTTCGTTTTTTGGTTTCCAAAAGGCCCTACATGTCTATTATTTTACATAAAAATTCCAAAGCTAAAGGAATTCATCTTCTATCTCGAATAATATCAACATTAGACATTGCACAGAATGGAACCCAGAAAACAGCATTTCATTTGCATGAATTAAAACTTGTTCTTAATGGCCAAGAATGACCATATACATACATAAATCCAAAAGGATAACATAATAACAGCATAATTAAAAGCATCCCAACAATATTACAGATTTATCATGAGTTCAAAGATGCATAACAAAAACAAGAACATTGAATTCTTCATCTTGACTAGGCTAGCTTCTTCTCTTTCTCCTTTGATGAACTTGCTCCTAAAATGGTTTAGATTTGGGGGGGTGAGATTTTGGGGAAAATCTCAGCAGCACAATACTCAACAAACAACCATGCAAGTTTAACATTGGACAAGATATGGCAATACCAATAACTTATACATGTGAGCATTTATGTTCTTAAATAATAACATATGGCCATAGCATTATAAGAAATACATAATCACTTCAAACATGATTCATCAAGGCAGCCAAATACCACATCACAATATTGAAACAATGCTGGAAATGTAAGAGAGTAAGTACTACCTTAAAGCTTTACAACTTCACTTGGAGTCCTAACCTTCAAGGCTTCTCAAGAACACTCAAGAACACTAAAAAATACTCAAGAACACTCCTCTTTCTCTCACTTTCTTTGGGGCTACGAATTTTGGTGTGTAGAATGGAATGGAAGAGGTCTTATTTATAGGGGAAATGAGGGCAAGGATCAAGCCACTTCACCTAATGCTCCACCTAATTTCTTTACCTAATGCTCATGCCTTCCTTTCTTTACCTAATGCTCATGCCTTCCTTTCTTTACCTAATGCTCATACCTTCCTTTCTATACCTTCCTTTCTTTACCTAATGCTCATACCTTCCTTTCTTTACCTAATGCTCTTACCTTCCTTTCTTTACCTAATGTTCATACCTTCCTTTCTTTACCTAATGCTCTTACCTTCCTTTCTTTACCTAATGCTCTTACCTTCCTTTCTTTACCTAATGTTCATACCATCCTTTCTTTACCTAATGGTCCACTTGTGGCTAATTGGGAAAGGAAGAGAGACTTCTTTCTCCTATCATGCATGAGTCATGATGACATTACTCACAAGAATTTCCACTTATGATTTTCTTATTTCTTTCTAATATAATTTTATGCTTACACATATACAATTCCTTTTTTATTTATTATTTGCAACATAATTCCTCCCTTTTTCATGGGCTAAGGTCTTTATCTAGTCCATTTTCTAAGCCCAACATAAGCTCCACAAGGGAAAGTTACTACTTCTCATGGGCTAAGGTGTAACACTCCTTCTAAGCAAATAATACCATGCAACATTCTACTAAATTATTATAAATTTTCTCAATGTTTTATGAGAATTTATAGGGAAGATTATCAACAAATATTTAAACTTCATCATGCTTTAAACTAATGCCTATGAAATATAATTTCCAAGCTAATAAAAATTGGGACGTTACATTTCTACCCTCCTAAAAAAAAATTTCGTCCTCGAAATTTAACACATAGCTTAACTAAATATCTCGGGATATTTTTCTTTCATAGCATCTTCCATTTCCCACGTAGCTTCTTCAGCGGATGACCCTTTCCAGACAACCTTGACTAGCGGAATGCTCTTATTCCTCAGCTGCTTGACCTTGGAATCTATGATTCGCTCAAGTCTTACTTCAAAAGACAAGTTGTCTCGGAGAGCAATGTCCTCATATTCTATGACATGTGCTGGATCCGGCTGATACTTCTTTACTTGGGAGACATGAAAGACGTCATGAATCTTACTTAAATTAGGGGGTAAGGCTATTTTATAAGCTACAGGACCAACCTTCGAAAGAATTTGGAATGGTCCTATATACTTAGGACTTAGCTTCCTTGACTTAAGAACACTACCTATACCGGTCGTGGGAGATACTTTTAAAAAAACATGATCCCCGACTTCAAACTCTAATGGCCTTCTTCTCTTGTCTGCATAACTCTTCTGCCTGCTTTGTGCTGCTTGAAGCTTTTGCTTGATCATCTCGATCTGATGAGAAGTTCTGTCTACCAATTCAGGACCTAACATACTTCTTTCTTTCAACTATGTCCAACAAAGTGGAGATCTACACTTTCTACCGTAGAGTGCCTCATATGGAGCCATCTGAATGCTCGCATGGTAGCTATTATTGTAAGCAAATTCTATCAGAGGTAAGTGTGAATCCCAGCTGCCCTTAAGCTCCAACACGCACGATCGCAACATATCTTCTAGCGTCTGAATGGTTCGCTCCGTTTGACCGTCTGTCTGCGGGTGATATGCCGTGCTAAACCTTAACCTTGTACCCATCGCCTTCTGTAATGATGTCCAAAATCCAGATGTAAATCTTGGATCTCTGTCTGATATGATACTAGTCGGCACCCCATGCAATCTAACGACCTCCTTTACATACAACTCTGCTAGCTTATCTAAGGTATGGGTTGCTTTAATCGGCAAAAAGTGAGCTGACTTGGTTAGTCGATCCACTATTACCCATATAGCATTACTTCCTGAAGACACTACAGGTAATCCCATAACAAAGTCCATAGATATGCTTTCCCATTTCCATTCTGGGATATCCAAAGATTGCAAAGTTCCTGCCGGCTTCTGATGCTCTATCTTTACCTTCTGGCACGTCAAACACTGAGCAACGTACTGAGTTACTTCCCTCTTCATGCCAGGCCACCAAAACATTCCTTTGAGCTCCTGGTACATCTTCGTGATGCCTGGATGAATGGTATACTTGCTCTTGTGCGCTTCATCAAGAATCTTCTTCCGAAGTTCAGGCTTTGGAGGAATATAAATCCTCTTCCGAAACCTTACTATACCATCATCTGAGATCTCGAATCCTGGTGCGTCTTTATTCTTCAATTTACTCTTCATTGTCTCTGCATAAGGGTCTTGAAGTTGCGCTTCCTTGATTTGATCTCCTAAATCCCATCCTATGCGCGTTTCCACTATTCTCATACTCTTAACTTGCACGCTATAGGTTAGGTTAAAATCTTTAAACTTCTCTAGCAACTCTTGCTCTTTGATCATCAAGCTGGAAGCTTGAATAACCTTCCTACTAAGGGCATCAGCTACTACGTTTGCTTTCCCTGGATGATACTTCAACGTATACTCATAATCCTTGAGAAGCTCCATCCATCTTCTTTGCCTCATGTTCAACTCCTTTTGATCGGATAGATACTTGAGACTCTTGTGGTCACAGAATATCTCTACGGGAACTCCGTATAGATAATGCCTCCATATTTTGAGAGCGTACACTACTGCTGCTAACTCCAAGTCATGCGTAGGGTAGTTCTCCTCATGAGTCTTCAGCTGTCGAGAGGCATACGCTACAACCTTTCCTTGCTGCATCAATACACAGCTCAATCCGTGCTTGCTAGCATCACTATAGATCACATAGGACTGAGATGGATCTGGGATAGTGAGTACTGGTGTTGAGGTTAGCCTTCTCTTCAGCTCCTGGAAGCTCTGCTCACACTTCTCGTCCCACAAGAATGGTTGGTTCTTTCTTGTAAGCTTCGTCATTGGCAAGGCAATTCGAGAAAAGTCTTGAATAAACCTTCTGTAGTAACCCGCTAAACCAAGGAAACTTCTGATCTCTGTCACTGTCTTCGGTCTCTCCCATTCTAGGACTGCTTCTACCTTACTAGGATCTACTGCGACTCCATCTTGAGAGATCACATGTCCTAAGAATCTGATCTCTGTGAGCCAAAACTCACATTTACTAAGTTTAGCGAACAACTTCTTCTCTCTCAGAATGCTTAAGACAATTCTCAAGTGCCTTTCGTGCTCCTCGGCTGATTTGGAGTAGACTAGGATATCGTCAATGAAGACTACAACAAACTGATCCAAATGCTGCCTGATCAAACCCCTGTCCAGCAGCTCTTCGATTTGCGCTTTCAGCTCAGCCATCTCGCTTGGAGCCATCCGATAAGGTGCCTTTGATATTGGCCTTGCTCCTGGCACGATATCGATTGTGAACTCTAATTCCCGTTGAGGCGGAATTCCGCTTATCTCCTTAGGGAAAATGTCAGTAAATTCCCTTATCACAGGGACATCTTTAATCTTCTCTTCTTCATCTACTTGTACTGAGAAAAATACTATGAATCCTTGGCATCGTCCTTCTAAACATCCCTCTGTCCTTGAGGTAGTTATGAAATTTAACTTAATCTTGCTATGATTCTCTATCTTACGAGGGGGAGTGATGATTGTCTTATTCTTACAATCAAGGAGTATACTATTCGTAGCCATCCAGTTCAATCCAATGACTACATCTATGTCAGGGAATGGCAGGCATATTAAGTCTAGTGTGCTACTGCAGTGTTTGTACTGGACTATGCATCCTAGGCAAACACAGGAGGTCCTAACCTTTGCTTCTGTTGGCGTGGTAACATTTAAGTCATAAGGCAGTCTACAAATTTCTAGACCTAGTCTCCAAGCACAATCATATGATATGAACGAATGACTAGCACCCGAATCAAACAATGCATTTACAAGGAATTGATTGATCTTGATCATACCTTGTATCATCTCTGGCGACTGGAGAGCTTCATTATGGGTTAATGCATAAACCCTTCCTTGAAGTTGAGGTCTAGAGCTGCCTTCCTCCTGATTGCACTCTCTTGCATAATGTCCAGGCTTACCACACTTGTAGCAGACATTCTTCCCAGCTAAACATGGTCTGTCACCATGGTTCTTGCCACACTGACTGCATCCCGAAACTATTGGACCCTTGTGTCCATTAGTTCCTCCTTGACGGCCTGACTTCTTAAACTTGTTACTCCAAGGCTTCTTTCCTTTCTTCCAATTGGAAGTTCCCTCATCAGCTTGCTTGCCCATCTTCGAGTGCTCCTGACTTGCTCCTCGATGATTCAAGCTATACTCAGTAATACTACAAACCTCAACTATTTTATTTAAAGGTTCGTATAGGGGCTATTCTTCCTCTTATGACTGAAGTCAATCCCCTCCGAGCTTCCTTTCTTATAGATCTTCAGTCAAAAGCATGTACTGAGTTGCAGCTTTATCAATGTCAATTCCTCGGTTGTTGAGAGCGCTTCCTTACTTCAAACATTAGTCATTGATATGGGATATTCATCTTCTAACTATGGGCTTGAGCCTTTTACTCTTTCAGAGCCTAAAACTCCACTTAATGGGTTAAGCCAATGCCCATAACCTCCTACCCTTATCATGACATCTTTGGTTGATTTAGAAATCATACGTCCTTGCACAACCAAAGACTGCACGTATGCCCATTTACCTTCTAATCATCTCATGCCAACTTCCTCATCATTGCTCTATATTTGTTTCTCTTGAAGAAACTCCTAGGGGTGACTCCTCTTTTCTTTTTGCACAACCTCTAACAGAATTGAAGAACTCGAGCACTGCCTTTACTCTTCATTTCTAGACTTTTCCTTCACCTTAACCATTACTTTTAACTCTACCTTGAGGATCTATCTCTTTATACTCAGTATATGTATGATACATCTGGGGTACCTTTCTTTCTCTAGCATAGCATACCTAAATGCTTTTGTAGCTCCATTTACTTTCTTTTGTTCACCAAAGTTCAACCTCATTGTCAACTAGACTATCTAAAGAAAAGTCATTGGGTACTCTTTCTATACTAATTAGCCAACTTAGATAAGTTTAAACTCGTCCTTTGTCAGAGTCTTACCAAAAGAGTTATCATACTCTTATTCTTATGGTTTAATCACTTTACTTTGCTAGGTCAACTATGACTATGAGGTATACTGTGATCTCCCTTAAAAATCTATCTTTCATGTCTACAATGATTTTAATATCTTCTATGATCTCTCCAAGCCAAATTAGGATCTTTAGGAGACATAGAATTAAGTTAAAGGGTAACTCACCTCTTCTCAATTGGCAACCTTACTACTCATTTTCCAAGACTAGTCATAAATGTCAACATTGCCCTTCTAAAGGTATCATATATTTCTTTGGTGACTTTGGAATCTATTCCTTCCACATTTATCTTAGCTTTTGTATTTCCTCAAGCCCTCTCATCTATTCTTTCTGTGGCCTTCTAATTATGTATGCCACTTCTTCATGTTTGTGGCTACAAGGCTTAGCTTCATATCTATGCCATACTTACCCTATCTTAATTCTTCCAAATTTGACCACTTTCACTAACTTTAGACGGTTTAGGGAGAGAACTTAAAATCTTTGCCTATCCTCTCTTAACGCCATCTTAACTCTATAAAGGCTTAGGTCACCACACTATCGTTGTGACAAAGCACAATTTCATACCCTTGCTTACTTAACTTTAGCTATTTTATAGGGAAGTCTCTTTAGCTTGAAGGTGGTGCCTACCTATCATTCTCCAATGAGGGGACTTTCCAAAAATTCTTTAACTTACAAGCTAGCATCTCAACTCCCATCGGCATTGGCTCTTTCTTCCTCTCCTTTCCTAATGGGGTTTCCAACTTAGGTGCATGACCAAAAAGTTTTGACTTAGTGGCGTGCCTTAATCACTATAGGCTCCTTCCTAAGCTTTTCTGGTAACTCATCAAGCATTCCCTTTAATAATCTCTTCTTCCTCCTCTTCAAGCTCATACTCTATGGGGTCCTTTTCTTCTTCTTCTGGAAGCATATAACCAAGTTCAGCATTCATCCTTGTCCATTCTTCGGCAGTTGGGAGTGCTTCCCTCCTTTCATTGAGAGCTACTATGGGCGATCATCCTCCTAGAGATAGGTTCGGGCCTCTTTCTTCTTGAGAGCTTGCTTTTCCGCTTAATGGGTCAAGCCTCTGCCCATAACCTGCCCTTATCATGGCTTCTTGAGTTACTCTAGGAATCATGCGTCTTTGTTCAATTAAAGACCTTGCATACGCCCAATCGTCATCTTCATCATTTCTTCTAATGCTCTCCCTTGAGTGAAGCTCTTGAGGCTACATCGTTTCCTCATCCTCAATTATCCAACCACCTAAACCTTGCCTACCTCTAGCTTGGTTATGACTTCCAATTCCTTTAGGCCATGTCCTATGCGCCGATACTCTTCTAAACCTTTTTATGGATGGTCGGAATTGCTCTAGGTAGCCAACACTTTCTACCAAGTCATTTTCCGATTCATATCCTTGGGTTGAGCCAATATTACTTTCGGATGACATATTTGATAATCCTGAAAGTATAACCCCAAAGCTTGCTATGAACTCTAGAGGATAATATGACTAAGTCACTTATTAAGGGTTCTAAGAGATATGTTCGATTTCTAAGTTTTCCAGAACCATTGCTCTGATACCAAAAAGTGTAACACCTACTTCTAGGACTCATTCCCAAGCCTAATAATCTTTGGTAATCATATTCAAGCTCATATGGGACTTAGAACATCAAAACCACAACTTTTAAAACTTTTCTTTATTTCTGGAAAAATGCTGAAAATGCGGAACTTTTCCAGCAACTTTGAAACATCATAACTAATTGTAGAAAAATGGTTTTGACTTGGTTCAAGTCTCAAATTAAATCTTGAAGAGTCCTCTTTCTGGGAAAAATATCAAACATAATATGCATCAACCTAGGTGATACAGATATTTGATTTTCCCAACCTGCCTTCGTTTTCACGCCCAGAAATATTGGCCTTCTTGCGTGATTTTTAGCTTAAGCTACATAACTCCAATTTACTTCGTTTTTGGGTTTCCAAAAATCCCTACATGTCTATTATTTTACATAAAAATTCCAAAGCTAAAGGAATTCATCTTCTATCTCGAATAATATCAACATTAGACATTGCACAGAATGGAACCCAGAAAACAGCATTTCATTTGCATGAATTAAAACTTGTTCTTAATGGCCAAGAATGACCATATACATACATAAATCCAAAAGGATAACATAATAACAGCATAATTAAAAGCATCCCAACAATATTACAGATTTATCATGAGTTCAAAGATGCATAACAAAAACAAGAACATTGAATTCTTCATCTTGACTAGGCTAGCTTCTTCTCTTTCTCCTTTGATGAACTTGCTCCTAAAATGGTTTAGATTTGGGGGGGTGAGATTTTGGGGAAAATCTCAGCAGCACAATACTCAACAAACAACCATGCAAGTTTAACATTGGACAAGATATGGCAATACCAATAACTTATACATGTGAGCATTTATGTTCTTAAATAATAACATATGGCCATAGCATTATAAGAAATACATAATCACTTCAAACATGATTCATCAAGGCAGCCAAATACCACATCACAATATTGAAACAATGCTGGAAATGTAAGAGAGTAAGTACTACCTTAAAGCTTTACAACTTCACTTGGAGTCCTAACCTTCAAGGCTTCTCAAGAACACTCAAGAACACTCAAAAATACTCAATAACACTCCTCTTTCTCTCACTTTCTTTGGGGCTACGAATTTTGGTGTGTAGAATGGAATGGAAGAGGTCTTATTTATAGGGGAAATGAGGGCAAGGATCAAGCCACTTCACCTAATGCTCCACCTAATTTCTTTACCTAATGCTCATGCCTTCCTTTCTTTACCTAATGCTCATGCCTTCTTTTCTTTACCTAATGCTCATACCTTCCTTTCTATACCTTCCTTTCTTTACCTAATGCTCATACCTTCCTTTCTTTACCTAATGCTCTTACCTTCATTTCTTTACCTAATGTTCATACCTTCCTTTCTTTACCTAATGCTCTTACCTTCCTTTCTTTACCTAATGCTCTTACCTTCCTTTCTTTACCTAATGTTCATACCATCCTTTCTTTACCTAATGGTCCACTTGTGGCTAATTGGGAAAGGAAGAGAGACTTCTTTCTCCTATCATGCATGAGTCATGATGACATTACTCACAAGAATTTCCACTTATGATTTTCTTATTTCTTTCTAATATAATTTTATGCTTACACATATACAATTCCTTTTTTATTTATTATTTGCAACATAATTCCTCCCTTTTTCATGGGCTAAGGTCTTTATCTAGTCCATTTTCTAAGCCCAACATAAGCTCCACAAGGGAAAGTTACTACTTCTCATGGGCTAAGGTGTAACACTCCTTCTAAGCAAATAATACCATGCAACATTCTACTAAATTATTATAAATTTTCTCAATGTTTTATGAGAATTTATAGGGAAGATTATCAACAAATATTTAAACTTCATCATGCTTTAAACTAATGCCTATGAAATATAATTTCCAAGCTAATAAAAATTGGGACGTTACACTTTACATTAGCAATCAATCTCTGAACTATCTGACAGGTTACTATATGATTATTTGAAATTGTGGATAGTATTATTTTATGTGGACTTTCTTAAATGCAATTCAATTTGTTCAAATGTTAAATCTTAAGTTTTTGCATTCTGACCCATCGATAGTGAGTTTCACTATCGCTAGTTTATGCAGAATAGAGCTAAGTTTGAGCTAAGATTGCCATCGCTAGCCTGAAAAATCATCGATAGCAAAGTCGGCTATCGATAGGTAAAACGTGGAAGGAGAAAGTGATGACAAAGTCACTTACTCAGCGTGGGATCATGCCTGCTAGCGATAGCTGCTTTTCTTAGCGATAGCAAGTCACTTAAAGGACTCAGAATTCGAAACGATAGTTGGTGTACTTCACACAAGGTAAAACCCTAAACCCTAAAACTTATAAAGGTGAATCATTTTGTATTGGCATTCATTCATTAAACCCTAAACTCTATCTGAGCACTCTGAGTGTTCTCGAAAATATTTATGCATCTCTAAGAACCCTAATCCAGCAATGGCCAGAACAAAATTCCCAAATGTGAATGATCTTGAGACTACCTCTAGCGCTAAATCTTCTACCCAATCCACTAGCAAAAGGCCCAGAACCCAGAAAAGTGTATCCTTCTCAAAAGAGGTGATTGAATCAGGCCAGAAGAGTCAAAAACGAACTCCTTCAGGTCTATCTTTCGTATCAGATCCTTTAGAAACTCCCAGCGTTTTCTTTGCAGAAAAAGGAACCTTAGACAGGGCAGCAGTCTGGGTAGATTTGAAGTATTTAAAGGTGCAGGGTCTTGACTTAGATGATTGGCTACTGCCATACCAGAACTGGGTGAGTGTGAAGAATGATTACAATGAAGACGTTCTAAGATCCTTCTACTCAAACCTGAAAGTTATCCCAGTTTACAAGAAAGGACTTCTAAGAGACGTATCTTTTGAAGCCACTATCAGAGGAAGAAGTTTTAGTTTTGGATGGTCTGCTATCAACAAAATGTTGGGAATTTATGGGGTAGATTACAACAAGTGGTTCATGACTGAGCAATATTCAGATGAAGAACTTGCTGAAATATATGAGACTTCATCCAAGAAGCCTGCAGACATGCCTGTGCTCAATCGAATCCTTCACTATGTGTACACCAGGCTTATGACTCACAAATCTGGGAACTTCAGCAGTTTTGCCAAGATTGACAATCCCTGGTTGGCCAAACTCATCCAGAAGATACCCTTAAATCCGGGACAAATAGTGTGTATGGAATTGCTGCGATTCATGTCTGAAAAATCTGCCAAGGCTCCTCTTCCATACCCTCAATTGATCTCCTTGCTTCTGGAGCATTCCAAAATCAGATCTATCGAGTATGGAGAAAATAAGAAATGCAAGCAAGTCACAATCTCCACTCTGAAGAGGATGGGGATCTCAATTGGCCCAGTCAAAGGAACTTCAGGTTCTAAGTCTCAAGCCTTTCATGTCTCTGCCTCGTCTACTCAGCCTGACTGCCAAGAAGAAGAAGCTCAATCCAGAAGAGCTCCACCTCTTCCATCTGTTGTAAATCAAGCATTAAGTTTTTCAAAGGAAGCTGTGGAGGAAATAGTCTTCAGGCTATCTGTTGAGTTTGCTTTTGCCCTAGATACACAAAAAGAGGAATTACTAAAGCATATCCAGGAGCTTCAGAGTCAAGTAAGCAATCTAGAAGATAGTCTCTACATTGCCCCTGTTAATGATCATCAAAGTATATCATCATCACCTCCTCTCTCGCCCATTCAACACTCTCACATACACTCTTCTACTCCTTCTCACTCACCTCATCATACATCAGATCATTCATCTACTCCATCTTCCCCTCCCAGTCCACCTCATTCCCCTCTTCATTGTCACTCACCCTCCCATTCCTCCCATTCCTCCCCACAACAATCATCTTCTCTTCATCTCTCTTATTACCCCTCCCCTTCCACCTTCACACATCCTAGCGATAGCACTTACTCCCGAGCTCAAACTCTTACACCCTCAACCCCAAACACTTCTAGCTCTTCCCTTCATCTCTGTAATTATCCATCTCCTTCCTCTTTCAAACATACTAGCGATAGCTCCCCCTCTCAAGCCAACACACTTGCACCTTCACCCTCTCATTCCAATCTCCCAGCACCTCCAGAGAATCCTATCGCTAACCTTGGCCCACAAACACAAGCATCACCATCAACCACTATCGCTAGCCCCTCCCCTAGCGATAGCACCTATATCTTGCCCCCAATTCGGCCAACCCCTAACGCTACCCCAAAACCTCTCTCTTCTTCCATCCTTTCTGTTGGGTACTGGCATTGGCAGCTACCAGCCCACCCTGTTGGGCCACCCCAGGGATCCAATCTCTCTTCACCCCGGTATTGGCAGGCCCAACTCAGGTATTGTAGCTCGGTTGGGGGCCGCTCTCGCGGACCCGACCCAATGCTGCAGCATTTGTGGGAGGAGGCCGTGTCATTGGCGCACCCACAGGTTCGATCTCCCAACCAAGCACTTTATAGGCATTCTAGATGCCTCGCTTATCAACACTTTCCCAAATATCTACCCAACTCTCTTCTCTTACCCTTGCCTATGATGATGACAAAAAGGGGGAGAAACATGTAGAGCAAAATGTAGAGCATCTTCTGAAAGATCCATTGCTAGCTGAAGAAGCTGAGGAAATTATCAGAAATATTGCTCGCTGTTACATGGCATCAGAAGATCATAGAACTCCTCTTCCTCAAGAAAAAGCTCAAGCTCCTCCAGAAAAGAAAGAAAGTCAAGTTTCATCTGAGAGTCTGAAAGGGAAGAGAACTAAGAGAAAAGCAAGGAAAGAGATGTCCTTTAAAGTCACTCCCAAGACTCCAGAAGTTTCTTCAACCAGAGCCCCGAGAATCAAAATGACAGCCCCAAAGCCAAAAGCCAAAGCATCAGAAAAGCTGTCTCTACCTCCAGATTTGTCAAAAGAAGACAAGAAAGTAATAGCTGAAATCTTGAGGCCAGATAAGAAAGAATCAGCTAAGGCCAAGAGGGAAGCTGATAAGGCAGACAAGAAAGCCATAGTTGAGATTCTAAAGCAAGATAAGATAGAAGCAGCTAAGGCCAAGAAGGAAGCTGCCGAGGCAGATAAGAGAGCCATATCAGCTCTCTTAAGAAAGGACAAGAAAGAAGCCAAAGAGATGGCTGAATGGAAGGTTTCCTGTGAAGCCAGAAGAATTGAGCATGCTGCATTGAAAAAGAAACTCGAAGAACAGAAAAAGGCTATAAAAGTACCAGAAAAGGAAATAGCCACTTCTCGTCCTCGCAGAATGACAAGAGAGGAAAGGAAAAGAGCAGAAAAAGAGGCTGCTGACAAGAAGGGCCTTGAAGAGGCTGAAAGGAGGTACAAAGAAGCCCTTGAGAAGAAAGCTATATTTGAAGCAAGGAGAAGGGCAAGAATAGAGAGAAAAGCACAGGTAGCTGCTCAAAGGGCAGAAGAGAGGAGAAAAGAAGAAATTTTTCAAGGAAAGCAGGCGTGGGAATATCAGAGAAGATTTCACAAATAAAAGGGTGGCTATTCAGGCATTACTATCAGGGAACATGTCCAGAAAATTGAAGAAGAAAGAGCTAAGGGTGGCCCCAAGGATATTGACCAAGACAAATTCTTCTACCCAGACTCTGAGCTATCTGATGATCCTGATAAGGAATACACTGCCTCAGCCTCTGGAAAGGATTTTGAAAATAGCTACACCTTAACCTTTAGAAATTCCTCTGAATACAAATCATACGTAGCTTCCTCTGATGACCCACCTCTTTTAGATTGCATGTTAAGTATTCCTCCTATTCCATTCATGCATGATTTTGATGAATCTAAAAAGGAACGATCTGAGGGTATTATTATTCAGACTGATCCTAACTGTTTACCTGATGTATTGCAATAATAGTACTTGTTGATTAATTAGAATGTATTTTATCTTACCTGTGTTGCTTATGTTTTGTCATCATCAAAAAGGGGGAGAATGTTAGAATCTTAAGTTTTGATGAAGACTGATCTATGAAAAATATCGGTAATAAGAAATGATAACTTAGCAGATCAATAAGAATGAAATTCTCTATCGCTAAGAAAGAATCCATCGCTAGAAGTTCATTGATAACTCAGCTAGCAGAAAGATAACCCAAGTCCTTGATCTAATGAAACCAGCTAGCGATAACAGGTTAAGCTATCGATAACAAAAGTGCTTCAGATAATAAATCATTCAGATAGCCAGTGCCTGAGGGCAAGAGTCAAATGAGCTAAAGTAGTTGCTAGCGATAATAGATTGAGCTATCGATAATAGCATACCTGGAAATATTTGAATACTTGGATGATTGTATTCTGAAGGATAATAGCGATAATGAATTTGCTATCGATAGAGATAATCTATGCTGATGAAATGCTTTCTAATCCAAGAGAATATGCTATCGATAAAAAGCTCTGAAATTCCTTATATTGTCTTCATCTCATTGAGCTAATGAATTAAGCTTGCGATAGTAACCTCTGTGCAATATATGACTATTTGGTTAGCTAACAGTTTAATTGCAGATCACACTCTATGAGATTAGCGATAACAGATCAAGCTAGCACTAATAGAAAGCTGCCAGAAAGTACTATTTGTACGGATGCTCAGAGCGCTGAGTCTGTCTCTCTCTTAGCTCACCCTATCCAAAAAGTAGTTGAAGCTAGAGCAGAGAGTTAAGCCCGATAAAGAAGCTGCATTAAATGCCAACGGCTATGAGCTCCCAACGACTAAATTCAAACGGCTTCTTGAATGTTGAATCTAAGGGCAAAATCTGAAGAAGAAGATATAAATATAGAACTCAAGCATTTATTGAGTAGAGAAAAACAACAAGAGATGAACATGGCTCTATACAGAATTGCAAATTTCTCAGACTGAGAGCATTAGAAAAGAAGAGCTAGAATTATTCTTTGTTCAGATTATTAAGCTCTATCTTGTATTTCATTATACATAACCTTGTTCTTAAGTGTTTATCACAATCCGTTCATTGAGTGAACTTTATTATTAAAATCCTCTTCTGTTTGAGGTAGTTCCTTAGCTTGGTGCTTTGTGAACTGGGTGGTAACCTTACGGGTAGTAAGGGGGAGTGTCTAGAAGATTCTAAAACTCTGTAAAGGTTGGCAGGTGAACCTGTGCTCGTAAAACCTGTGGTAGGCTTCTCTTGTGCCAGGATTAAACAAGAGGGTAGTGAAAATCTCAGGTTGAGCCTGAGGACTGGATGTAGGTTTGGGTTGACCGAACCAGGATAAATTTTGTGTGCATTATCTCTTCCCTTAACTTTTACAGTTTTTCATTATATCTACATTATACATATATTCGTGCATTTACCATATTTTGAATTACTCTGTTATAATCTGAGAAAAGTTTTAAGAAGGTTTCCTTCTCCGTGATTAAAAGAAAAGAAAAGAATTCAAAAAGGTTTAAATTTTATCCTATCACCCAATTCACCCCCCCTCTTGGGTGACAGCCAGTACTCTCATAAAGAAGAGTGAAGGGATCAAGAAAAAAAGCACTAATGCGTGAGAAAAGAAAAGAAAGAGAGAAGAAAGAAGAATGTAAAAGTATGAGAAACAAATGTTTGAAAGAAAAAACAAAGACAAGAAAAGAAAGTTAGAAAAAAAAGAATTAAATTATGGTGTTTCAAAGAATAATATTTAGATTCAAAATAAATGTGCTTCCATATGTGATTCCTTCAGTCTCTTCATCATAATTAAAACTGTTTAACTCTCATTAAAATATTCCTCCATACATCACTTTCATTTCATCATCCTACCTTATTCATTACAACCCTTGAAAGTCCTTTTGATTTGTGTGTGTAATGAGATAATATAGTGGAGATTGAGATGATAGACAACCTTATGGTAGGTGGGTGACAATAGGTGGAATTGAGTGAAACACAAGCCCGTAATTATCTTGAGAGTAGAGAGCAAATGCTTTATTACTTGCATTTGCGGAAGGTGAAAAAGATTTCTAAGAAAATTGGATTCTTTTAAAGTTTGAATTGTTACCAATTTTGTGATGTTCACTTTAAAATCTTGATTCCATGGTCTTATTAGTTGTGTTACAATTTGAAGTATTAAGAATAATATTTGATTCAAGTGTAGCGGTGTGATGACTCCCACATATTTAGCAGATTTTTAGAAATATTTTATTGTATTTGGGGAGTCAACAATTCAAAAATTAAGAGATTTTGTTGGGATTTGATAAGATATCAATTGGACACATTATTTGGGGATTTTATTTTAAAATATCATATATCTTTAATTGAAATAGGAAAGTTAAATCTACATTTAAAGAATAATAAAAATATTTGAAAAAAAGGACAAGTTTCAATTTATTTTATTTTATTTTATTTGATATAGCTTTAGTTTATTGTTTTGTTTTGGGCAACTACAACACATGGCACTAAATTGAATCAATCATCATTATCATGATGAAAGGAGTCACGTGAAAGCATTGAAAAAGGGCGACCTACATGATGAAGGACAAGCTGATACACGCAAGCAAGAGTGGGAGGCGGCCATTAATCATCAATCATCGCGTATAAAAAAATAAGGGAATTGAGAACACGCATAAAATAAGGGAATTGGGAAGCCTCGGTTGAATCATCCAGAATCACACACTATTTAGTTACCTACACACATCACGCACGGAGCTGCACGGGAGGAGAGGGCGCACTGATTCATTCACACGCAGGGAGAGAATAAGCGCATTGTTCCTCCTTCCTCTTCATCGAGGAAGCAAACCGCCACTGTGAAGAATTAATTGTGTGATTTTCTTCTTATTTTTGTTATGATTTGGGGTTCTGAACTCTTATTTGTTGGAATGATTTTGAAGGAACCAATGTGTGGCTAGTTTTCTTTTACAACATAGAGCACTATAAACTTGTTTGTAACTAAGAGATTTTTACCACTCATTAGTTATGCTGAATTTTAATTAGTTTATTTAATCATGCTTTTAATTATTATCGTTTAGTGATTGACCATCATTAAATATGTTTTGGGAATTTAGAATCGACCGAGGGAATTTTAAATAGACTATGAGATTAAATAATTGGAATTAGATTTTAATCCAATTTCCGTCTAGGATATATAGACACATACCTAGAAGTTCTGCATAGTCAAATTAGAGTATAAACTGTACCTAGTTAATTTGTGTAAGACATTACATAATTAATCTAGGCAATGATATAAGTGGACTGAGAGTCATTGATAGATACTAAGACTCTAGATTAGCTGATTTATTCAAGGTATAATTAATTTAGTGGGAGTAAAATCTAAGAAGCAAACAAGGGAATAATGACTCTAGGTTGTTAGTTAACTCTTAAATTTTAATCCGTGTGAAGGTATGAGTTTTTTGGATCCGCTCTTGAAGAATTTGAGATTTAAGGGGAGGTGGAAGCTATCCCCGATCATCGTTCTCAAGGAACCTAAATGCAAATAATTTCCCGGTAACTAATTAAAACTTGTAAAGAAGGGTAAAACATTGTATTTGGTTTTTCAATGGGAAATTGGTTTGAATAAGGGAAATTGTGTTCGCAAAATAATAGGGAATTCGGCTAAAACCAGATTTGGATTGATGGGAATGATTATTCTTGGTGGAACAAGATTTAGGCAGCCATTGCTTCAAAACATTTTTTGGGAAATACTTTGCCTATCTTCAAAAGATCCCTAGAGGAATCTAGAGATCATCGAAATTGGAGTACAGTTATCAGTGTAGTGCCATCTTGGGCCCACCCTTCAAGAAAATTAGGGACCAAGGGGATAGTGGAAGCTACTCTCGGATGTCGTCCTCTTAAGGAGTCTAATGCAAATTGTAAATTAGTAACTAAATGCAAACTTGAAAAAAACAGGTAAAAGCATTGTATTTGGTTTTTAGTATGAGATTTGTGTAAAGAGTGTAATATGTTCAAAAAGAAATTACAATTGGATCAAAGGGAGATTTAAATTCAAATGGCAATGGATATTCTTGGCAAATGGAACAATTTGGGAATCATTGCTTAAAGAAAAATTAATTAGGAGACAAAATAGGCCAATTTTCCCTTGCATTTTGACCTTTGTACTCCCTGACAAAGACAAGTTCAAAAGCTTAAGCATAATAATAAGTAAGGCCTAAATGAGAACTTCAACATGATAAGTGAATATGAGCCAATGCAAATTGACAATCCCCTAATGAACAAGAAATGAGGAATGCAATGATGCTAAAGAGCTAACCATGAGTGTAATTAATGTAATGTGGATAAATAAAAAAGAAGGTCATTCAAGGATAAATGTTTCACCCTTTTCACCATATTGGGGTCATTTTTCTACTCTCAAGGTCCACTTTGAAACACACTCTACCATAGGCTTGTGAGAATTCTAAGATCTCTACTTCAACACAAGAAGTGTAATGCATCAAAAGGGCTTCTGAGGTTGTAATGATGGAATAAACCATATGGTATGATGAAAGGAGTGAAACATGATGTTATGCATGCTTGAACACCTAATTCAATCCAAAGTACCAATTGCAACTTGCTAGAAACCACATATGCCTTATTTTGCACTTTTTTGTGACTTTTCACATTTTTCTCATTTTCTATTTCTTTTTCTCAATTTTTCTTCTTTTTTGTACTTTTTATTTTCTCTACACGTTTCATGCTTATATACAACAAAATGGAAAAGAGTGTTTGTGGTTTGTGTTTGAAATGTAAGGTAATAAAATGAATGCCTTTGTCAATATTCATTACACTAAATGCAACAAGATGACCAAGAATGCCAAGAAGTTTTAGAGAATGGCAATCAAGTGGATATCACACAAGAATAAGATATAGGCCCAAATAAAAACTCACAATATGGCCAATTCTCCAAAACTCAAAAACAAAGATAAACTACAATCAATGTTAACCATAAAGCATCAATTCTAATCAACAAAGTGCCAATAAGAAGATCAATCAATAGCATCAACAACACATCCAAAAGCATGGATTAATTCCCATAATTGCCAAAACAATTCTGAAAGTATCATGTCAAGTCCAAGGAGGAACAAAAGTGAGGCAAAGTTAAAAATTTTTCAAAATTTTCCAACTTTTTGAAGCTAGAAATATAATCAAGATGCAATAGACTTTGACCCACTTCTCCCTCTACAAAGAACATCTCTCCTCCACACTTAATTCCTACATTGTCCTCTATGTAGGAAAAACATGGATATACCAATTCAACTCACTCTTAAGGTGAAGTGAAAAGTTGTGAAGTCCAATTCAAGATTGGAGCTTAACACGTCATCAACACCAAAAGGAAAATAGGGAGAGGGCAAGAGTAAGTTAAAATGATATACTGAGATAATTTTCAAAGCATGCTAAAATTAAGTGTCATCTTAGTGTGTGAGCAAGAAGCATTTATTTCTAATCCTAGAAATTGAAAAACAACTACAACTATTTTTTCCTACTAGGTAAGTTCCCTCCCCCACACTTAGCTCAAAAACATGTGTCAATCATAAAGCAAGTGAAGCAAGTGGAGAGGAAAGAAACAACCTCATGATTAAGGTGGTTGAGAGTGCTCATGGTAGTGCTTGAGGAAATGGTCATTGACTTTGAATTTTGACTCGGTAGCGATATCAAGAAGCTCAAATGCACCATAGGGGAAGGCTTGCACAACATAATATGGACCCTCCCACCTAGACTTGAACTTGCCCCCTTTTTTGAGGTCATAATATGCTTATCATGAAGCATCTTCAACCGGTCATTCTAGATTAGCCTATTTATCTTTCTTCCTTCTTACATTTCTAATTCATTTCTTCTTCAATCTTCTTCATTCTTGGAGGCTATCACCATGGGTACTCTTGGGTACTGTTCGTCATCGGCCGCAAGTGCACGGGTCGCGCCAAGTAATAAAGTGATAAGTAAAGTATCGTTCCCATGAGGATTTGGTCCAAAACCCGGTCAAACAATGATTGTTACACTCTCGCCCAATTTGAGTGACACAAATGTTGAGATTGGATATTAAAAATGAAAATAAACCTATGCTAAATGAAAATAAAACTATAAACAAGTGATTCTCCAACTTCAAGGATAAAATGGGTCCTAAGATTATCTATCCCCCTTGTACTTCTTAAAACTCAATTTAACCCCCTCTCAAAGAAGCTCTCAACGAAACCACGTGCTAATCTAGGGTTCATAGAGTACTCATAAAAGCTCTCTCAAGTCAAGAACAAGTGTTTAGTCTTATTAATTGTACAATCTCTTGCTACAATTTAATAAAATCCAATTATTAAGCTCCAACCCTAATGTGACTATGCAAGGCTAGCAAGTATATCTCTATCTTACCAACAAAACCATCCATTCGTCATGCAAACTTCTGGTTCTTGCACTACTTTACCCAAGTTCTACACTTAATCTAGCCCTCTCAAGCATCAATCAAGTGAACCCAACATCTAAATGGTGATCAGTCACTTAGAAGCATTAGGAATAGAGGGAAATAAACACATAGATATCATTAATCACAAATTAAGAGGAGGAATTAAGAATCAATCCATATAAGGGTTTAAAATAATCTTAGAATCAAAGTATTTAGCTATACATGTTCAACAACTCCATGGGAGCATACATATATACAATCAGAAATAGAGAACAAGAGAAGAGAATGAAGATGGAGAAGATAAACCAAGAGAGAAGCCCAAATCTCTTCAAAGCTCCAAGCCCTAGCTCAATCCCCACCAAGCTCCAAGCCCTAGCAGAGCAAAACACCCCCAAGAATGCCCAGAAGTCGAAGAATGTGTTTGAGAGTGAGTTTTAGGTGTTTTTAAACCCTATTTTCGAGCAGGATTTTGTCACTGTGCAATTTGTCAACATTTTGGCCACGGCCAAGAATTTTGCCTGCACTGGTTGGCCGCAGCCAATAACTCTCTGCTTGGAATTTTTTAGGATTTGGCTGTGGCCAGGAATTTTGCCTGTGCTTTTGGCTGTGGCCAATAACTTTCTGCCTGCTACATTTTTCAGCTTTCTTGGTTGCTTTGAATCTTCTTTTCCACTTCTTGCTCCTTGATTTTAGCTTCAAATACAACTCAAATGTGGCTTAATTGATTGGCTCCACCCACCTAACAAGCAATGAAATCTTCACAAGCCAAAATTGATAAAAAGAGGGTAAAATATTCACATTTACATCACGAATTCAATGACTTCAACCTAACTATCAACATGGCATATTTTCCTATCATATGCACATCAAAATATGTATAAATTCATGAAAAAAGTCTAAGAACTATAGGAAAATGTGCTAAAATGACATGAATTTCATGAGGTTAACAGGCACGAATTTGAAGATATGAGAGGCTAGATTCTGGGTGCTTTGGTGGTGTGAAGGTGGTTCTAGCTTTAATGGGCAAAATAAGGGAGTTATTTGTTTCCTCATGCTCTTTTCCTTATGTATTGAGTTGTGTGGTTGCATTTCTCTTTGCATATTTGGATTTGAGACATGATTTTCCTTTCTAGTTGTCTATGAATTGGAATACTTGTATTGGATATTGAGTTATGTAAATTGAATGATGTTTATGTTTAAATTTCCTATTGGGTCTATGATGCTATATAATTTTTAGTGGTTGCCAGATTATGTAGCTTAATTAATCTAATTGAATGTTGTGGTTGCACATTCTTGAGAGTTTTCAAATCCTGATTTCCAACACACACCAAGTGGAGCTTAACACTAACTCTAAGTAATGGATATGAAAGTGGTTCCTAGATTATTCATTAATTAGGGGGTGAAGGATCAAAAATACACATGTGATTTTGTCTAAAGTTCATCCAGCACCAAAAGTTTTTTCTTGGATAAAAAATACACATGAACTTTCAAATTGGATCAAAAATACACATTTACAGTTATATTCCAAAAGAAAGCGCTTGGTGCTAGACGAACCTTTTTACAAAATCACATGTGTATTTTTTACCCTAATTTAACTATAAATGTGTATTTTTGATCCAATTTGAAAGTTCATGTGTATTTTTCGTCTAAAAAAAACATTTGGTGCTTGATGAACTTTTGACAAATTCACATGTGTATTTTTTATCCTTAACCCTTAATTAGGGCTAGTAGAACCCTAGTGGTTGCTTGGGGATTTTTTCAATTATACTTGATGAATCCTTAATTCCTAATTTCAATTTTAATGAAGCGTAAGAGCCATCGTAACATTACCAAAGCCCATTTTACAAAATTACCTTTAATCCAAACACTGTTCACCCTTAAATCCAAAATCACCAAAAACAAGTAGTATTTGTATTTTTGCTAGTTTGATTAAATGATTTTCCAAAACCAAAACCCCAGGTTTTTTACTGTTTTAATTGCATTTAGCTAGTTTAGGTAGAATAAAAGACTCCTCAAGTGAAACAACCCGAGGTTGCAACCTATATTGCAATCTTTGGATTAAAATTTGATCATAAACCCCAAGGCGTATTTGGCAAAGGTTAAATGAGCGATTGAGAGAGAAGTGAGAACTATGGTTTGGGGCTCTCAAGAAATGCTATTGGTCTTTAATTTTCAACTTAATATGGTCCTGAGTCAGGTTGAATGAGTGGAAATCAGGTTTCGACCGGGTTGGCCTGAAAGGTTAGCTGTAGAATCTGGTTTTGGGCCCTCGCCATGGGGATCGCAGTGGCATGCTCACGGCGAGGTACAGAGAGCGCAAATTTTTCCTACCCTCGCTGTGGCTTCCTTTGCTTCCGGTTTTTGTTCTATCTACAACTTGGCTCTTGAATTGGGTGTGTTTCATCTATGATGTGCACCTAAAAAATAGACTTAAGGTAGCATCACAATGTTCTTGAAGATTAGTTAAATAATAAATCATGCTAATTATGCTCAAATTGCCCTTGATTAGTGTAAACTCCAACAAAGTGTGCAAAAGTCATAATTCATCCTAATTAGGTACAATTACCCCAAGAACGTGCAATAATCCAATGATTTTAACTGTGAAAGGTGTATAAAAATATGGTGCAATCATTTCCCCTACACTTAGACCTTTGAACTCAAGGACAAAAGGCACAATGCACAAAAGAATGGTTTTAACTAATCAATAATCTCAAACTATCATGAATCATGATCAAGAATATGCAAAGGGAGACTTAACAAAGCAATTGGATGAAGCAATGGCAAAGAGAACACTCAAGATACTATTGTTTCACTCTCCTCACCTCATGTCGGAATTGTTTTTTCACTCTTAACTTGCTCAAATAAAAATTTTCCATAAGCTTGTAACTACTCTAACGTCTCCACCCATGCATAAAAATCATGTATGAATCAAAAGGACTTGAAAAAAGGCATGATGGATTGCATGTTATGGAAAGGTAAGGTCAAAATGCAATTCAATGTCACTATTGTAGCATATAGCATATGAAAGCATAATTTCACCAATAATGATACGAAATCGAGAATTGCCTTATTCTTCAAACTTTTTCTCTCTCTTTTTTCTTTCCTTTTTCTTTTCATGTACACCTTCTATTTTCCTTTCTTTCTAACATATACATGGCATTAATAATGAACAAAAGTGGCTCAAACTCAATGCATCATCACAAAATTCACATAAATGCATTACAATCAAGGAATGGCTCAAATTGGGTGAACAATGGAAAATGACATATTGTGGGTTTGTGTTTGGGAATATGGGGTGATGAAACGAATTCCTAAATCATCTTCATGCATGAATGCAATCCTAGCTTTGATAAAGAGTAGATACAAGTTATAGAAATTGAATGATCAAGCAAATATACACTCTTGAAATGAATAGGTCCAAAAATCTCATTACAAGGTTAACCTCAATTGCCAATGAAACATCCAATTACAAGGCCAATTAACACAATGCATATGCTTGAAAATAACTCATCACTAGCTCTTTGAAAATTGAAAGGCTAAAATGCATAATTCTTTGAATTCTTCCCACTGCTCATGAAGCTCATTGATCAAAGGATAAAGTCCATTTTTGCTCCATAGTTTTCAAAAATCGTTCCCACATTAGATTTTCAAAAAGCAAGTTTTAAAAATAGGTAGAGAATGTGAATAGATCTTCTATTGCATCGAATGCGACCCTTCGTCACAATACAAGACTAAGAAGCAAAATCTACCTTAGTATTCGAAAACAAAAAGTTGACAAAAAGTTTCCTCTAATGTGACATAACTGTTCGTCACCGGCCACAAGTGCATGGGTCGCGCCAAGTAATAAAGTGATATGTAAAGTATCGTTCCCATGAGGATTTGGTCCAAAACCCGGTCAAACAATGATTGTCACACTCTCGCCCAATTTGAGTGACACAAATGTTGAGATTGGATATTAACAATGAAAATAAACCTATGCTAAATGAAAATAAAATTATAAACAAGTGATTCTCCAACTTCAAGGATAAAATGGGTCCTAAGATTATCTATCCCCCTTGTACTTCTTAAAACTCAATTAACCTCCCCTCAAAGAAGCTCTCAACGAAACCACGTGCTAATCTAGGGTTCATAGAGTACTTGTACACACTCTCTCAAGTCAAGAACAAGTGTTTAGTCTTATTAATTGCACAATCTCTTGCTACAATTTAATAAAACCCAATTATCAAGCTCCAACCCTAATGTGACTATGCAAGGTTAGCAAGTATATCTCTATCTTACCAACAAAACCATCCATCCATGCAAACTTCAGGTTCTTGCACTATTTTACCCAAGTTCTACACTCAATCTAGCCCTCTCAAGCATCAATAAAGTAAACCCAACATCTAAATGGTGATCAAGCACTTAGAAGCATTAGGAGAAGAGTAAAATAAGCACAAAGATATCATTAATCACAACATAAGAGGAGGAATCAAGAATCAATACATACAAGGGTTCAAAATAATCCTAGAATCAAAGTATTTAGCTACTCATATTCTACAACTCCATGGAAGCATATATATACAACATTACAAAATAGAACAAGAGAAGAGAATGAAGATGGAGAAGATAAACCAAGAGAGGAAGCCCAAATCTCTTCGAAGCTCCAAGCTCAAGCTAAATCCCCACCAAGCTCCAAGCCCTAGCAGAGCAAAACACTCCCAAAATGTCCCAAAAGTCGAAGAATGACGGCCATGAACGAAACCATAGCTTTTATATCACTTAAAACGCCCATGTTCTATCAAAAAACGCGCAGCAACGAAGTCTGCTCGCCGTTGTCTCACCGCGTCGAGCTCACAGCGAGCTGGGACCTGTCTGTAATTTTGGAAATTCAGGGACTTGTCTGTAATTTGGGAATTTCGAGGTCCTTTTCTGTAATTTTTACAATTCATCTAAAAACTTCTATTTTTCCCTTTTTTTTCTTGAAATTTCAGCCTCTAGCCCCAAATTCTCCCCTTTTTAAGTGTTCTTCTTAATCCGGGATCCCTTGGTTATTGTATCAAAATATTCCTATAATATTTACATAAAACAACATAAGCAACTAACTAGAAATATGGTTAAAATCTACACAAATAACAATAATGTGCAACCAAAATAAAATGAAAATTTTCCTATCTTGAGTATCCAAAAATTATAAATGATTGAATAAAACTTCAAGGAAAATGTGCTGAAAATACATGAATTCCAAGAGTTATCAATAACATGATAAAATCAATAGATCAAGCAGCAAAACTACCAATAGTCCCCTCCCCCACGCTTGAAATTTACATTGTCCTCAATGTTCAAAATCACCAAACTACCAATTGACTTATCCCTTGTGAAGAGAAAAGTTGCGAAGTCCAATCTTAGGTTTGGGGCACAACACGTTACTACACATAAAGAGAGAAGAAAAGAGACAAGTACAACTAATAGTAGGTATGTTTGAAAAATGCAAATCATATGACAAATGCATATCACAAGTGAAAATGACAAAAAGTTTCAATGGCATATGGTCACTACTACAAAAAAAACCTTTCAATGTCACCAATTAATGTCCGTTAATTGTAAAACTGACATTAAAAAAACACGGTGGCAATTTCGTAATTAAAAGGGAGGCGCTGGGAAAAACAACGTCCCTGATTTACAAAAATAGGGATGTTGTAAGTTACCACCTCACTTATTTAAAATTAGTGACGTGGTTTCTTTTAAACAACATCAGTTATTTTAAATAAGTGACGTCGTTTGTCTTTCATTCCCTCCAACCCATCCATCTTGCCCGCAATAGCGATAAACATTTTCCTTCATCCTTTTCCCATACCATTCACTTCTTCATCATCCTTCTCTTAAACCCATATTCAGAAACCTCTCGTTCTTCTCCTCCTAGTAACCATGACATATACACTCATCGACCTCAGGCTCGGCAAAGTCGCTTCAAAGAACAACAACAAATATGTGAAATCCCCCGCTATAGAGGAGGAAATGCTCGATCTCTCTCAAGCCTTCAGTGATTTCTCCGCTTGTAGTAGCAATGTCTTTGGTGATCTTCAAAGGCTGGCATGTTCCTCGCTAGAGATAGAAGGAGAGAAAGAACCAAAGCCGGAGCCTTGCCTAGGGTTTCTGCAGAGGGAGATCTTCATCCAACAGTTAAGATCTACATCGATGGGCTACAATCACATTCAATCGTTGTGAAACGATCCTATGTTCCTCACCTCTGTTAACCCTCCAATTTGTTTTTACATGTTTCATCAGTTCATTAAATTTTTTGTTTGGTCATGAACTCCATTTTTTATTAACCATGCTTCATTCTTCCTTCAGGATGAAAACAGACCATTTATTAATTGTGTTTATCAGTAGGGGAGATAGAGTGGGGGTCAGAGAGGATGTGAGGAGGGATATCTTTGATTTGAAGGTTTAATGGGATCTTTGCAAATATTACTTAGTTGATGAAGGATATCCGATAGTTTTCTATTATGTTTCATACTTGATATTCCATTTTTAACTGATTAGTTCGATAAGTTTCCACTGATACGATGTAGTATTCACACATATATGTCTTGGTGATTTCTAAATCTTTATATATATCCTAAGCCTCATCTGATATGTCGATACTTATTTTTTAGAACTTGTAGAAGTTAGAGTCTTGGAAGAAGATAACATTGAAAGAGCTACATTAGTTAAATTCAACCCTGTAAATTCCTACACCTTTTCAATTTTGTGATATTTATAATTCTAGAAGAATCAACTTGGGTAATATTTACATAGTATTGCATAACACATATTGAAATTCTCTGATGCCATATCAATGGGAGGTCATGAACTTCAACAATAGAATTCTAGCTTTGTCTATTTTCTTCTTTTTTTGGTGAATAGCTTTGTCTATTTCTGCGCTAAGTCAAAAACTGGAAAATTTTTATTTAGAAGAATAAAGAAGAATGAGCTAGCCATGCTTATGATATTTCTATGATTGATATTTGCTGTTATTTTTCATCTGCTATTACTTATTAAATCAATAACAAGAAGAATGAACTAGACACTATAACAATATTTCTATGCTTGCTATCCACTTTGTGATTTTTCCTCTATTACCAAAGCCTTGATGGCTTAGTGGTATTAGACGCAGCTTCTTCAAAGGGGTGAGATTGTGTGTTGGAGACCTTGGGTGTGAGTTCTCTTCCCTGTGGGGAAGGTAGGGTGTGTGTATAATTCAATTTTTTACAAAAAAGAGAAAGAAAAGAAGCTTATGAAATTAGTAACTTATGCATTAATGCAGTTTTTATTCTTGTACTCACATTTATGAAAGAGATTTCTACCATGGCTTCAATAGGGAGACCTTTTTATCCATTGAAATTATTTTCTTGCAGCATATTATTTGTAATGAATGAATGTACCTACAGATTTTGGAGCATAAGCATGAGAGTAATGTTTTGGATACTGAGGACTAAGAGTATTTCCTCTATTTAATATTTGTTTCCAAAAATTTCATGTTGAATGTTGGATACCCTAAAAAAAGACAATGCTGCAAAGTTTATCAATAAAATTTGTTGCTTCAAAGCTTTTCTAAAAGTCTTGTTTCACCATTATTCGTCTCAAAGAGCATGAAATTCGTCAAATTACCAACATTGTAACTCACAAGTTGTATAACTACACTAAAACTTGCCTACATGTGTCTTCTTTGATATATCAGGATTTATGCTACTTACTCTTCAAAATTTTTCCTTTATATTTCTTTTTTTCACTTATTATCTTGACTTTCATCGATTTTGCAGAATAGATGTGGATTTCAAGGAAAAGGTGATATCTAGGTTGAGGACATTCTCAATCTTGGTGTTTCGTGAGTCTCTCTTCCCATGAACTACAATTTTATATACCTATAAAGAAAGAGAGAAACTGTCATCCTGGATTTCTGTTATGAATAAATAATTTGATGCCCTGATCTTATGAGGTCCACATTTTATGCCTTAGTAGATTCCAAAATTTCTTTCAAGAGGAAAAAAGAAAAATAAAACATCACTAATGTTTTGTTTGGATTAGGAGGATATTTAGATTTGGATTTGGGCCAAGTCCAATATCTGGATAGATATAAATTCATAGATTTAAAATTTTTTGCTTAATGATATCATGTGAGATTAGTATCTTGAGTTTTATGCTTTATTGCTCAAGTTGATTAAATCACGTGCATTGAGCCAGCAAGTAAATGTTTTGCTGCATATTTGTGTAACTGATACTGTGCATTTTTGCTATTGGTTTTTTGCTGTCGAATTGCTTTTAGTTCGTTGTCGTATTGCTGCATTCTGGCTGCTGTCTTGGTGGTGATATTGCTGCTTCATTTGGCATTGTTTTGTGCTAGTTTTGCTGCTGCATTATGCCCAAAATTGTTGTAGAATCTCAGTCCATTTTGCTGCAATTCGCTGTTGTCGTGTGTTGTTTGTTGCAGTAGAATTTGAGCTTGTTTTACAAAATCTTGTGGTTGTCAAAGATTAGTTAACTTGATCTGCTGTAAGTTACTAATTTTTGCTTAATACAACCCGTTTATAGATTTGATTTGATTAAAGATGTTCAAATCTGCATCAAGGCTCTTTTCTTAATGTTTATGTATCCTTGTGAAGAGTGTTTAGTTTCATTGGGAATATTCTAAGCATTGGAGTTGCAGTGGCTGCCATTTGACTGTATAGATTTTTTCTATTGTCATTTGAGCATGTTGAATCTGTATGCTACAAGGGACTTGTGCAACTACTATGAATGGGAAAACTTGTTGCTTAATTGAACATTTTAACACTCTTGCTGTAGGGTTACCCCAGCAAACTTGCGGATTAATTGAACATGTGTAGCGTGGTCTAAACTTTCACTGTTTGCTGATGCTCTGTTTGTTAAAATTGGTGATGTTGCCTTAGTAATTGATAATGTTACCCATCATATATTTCAAATCTTGGAGCTGCTATATATGAAGCAATGTCCAAAGCTAATCAGTATGCTGTGTGGTTAATGCAGGTATGCATCAAATAACTGGGGATCTCACCTTTTTCTATTATATAAGCATATTAATTTATGAAGTTAGGTAGACTACAGGCAGGGGCGGATGTGAGCAAGAATGGTCAATTCGGTGTTGGGTTTTACTCTGCTTATCTTGTGGCCGAGAAGGTGACCGAGAAGCTGGTGGCTCCTTCACTGTTATAAGACATGTCAATGGGGAACCTTTAGGTAGAGGAACTAAGATAAATCTCTTCTCCAAAGACGATCTAGTACTTTTTTTTCTTCTTAATAAATGGATTTTGTCTATTTGCTAAGTCCTGATTATGATGATTCTATTGCTTACTAAGAGCATTGTTTTTGTTTTGTGGGGGGATGTGCGCAGTTGGAGTACCTGGGAAGGAGAACAAAGGATCTGGTGAAGAAGCACTCTGAATTCATTAGCTACCCCATCTATCTGTGGACAGAGAAGACAACTGAGAAAAAGGTGAGTGATGACGAAGAAGAAGAGACAAAGAAGGAAGATAAAGGTGATGTGCAGGATGTTGATGAGGATAAAGAAAAGAAGACTAAAAATTTGGAGTTACTTGCCCTCAATTAAATACATTCATGCAGTCATACAGGGAAAAAAGCTTCTAGTGGCAACTCAACTTTCCTCCAATGAAGAATTTAGAGTAGTGCTTTTAATGATAATTTTGATGATCCTACTCAGTTATCTCACAAATATTTGATCTGGAATTTTCACAAAATATAGCAGAACCTAATCCTTTAAAAAGTTCAAAATAATTACCAAACATAAAGTTTTGTGTACAAGTTTTGATTTTGTAATAGTTGTAATGGACATATATGAAATGTTGAGTTTGTATTGCTCCCTCATTGTTGTAATGGACATGTATGTCTTATGTTTTAGTTTCATAGTTGTGATTAATAACTATGTTATTTTATTTCAAATGTTTATTTAGGGGCATTTATTTTTTGATTGTGGGTGATTCCAATCCAAAATTTGGCCCCTATTTTTTAATTCAAATGTTCATGTAGGGGGAATTTTTTGGATTGTGGGTAATTCATTGCCCCTATTTTATAATTCAAATGTTCATGTAGGAGGCATTTTTTGGATTGTGAATGATTCCAATACAAAAAATGTCCCTATTTTTTTAAAATTTTTTTTTACTTTCCACGTCCCTTATTAGGCTAATAAGTGACGTGGAAAGTCCAGGCCGGAATTTCCATGTCACTTATTTTCTATTAACTGACGTGAAAAGCCTCCAGGCCAGACTTTTCACGTCACATATTAGATAATAAGTGACGTGAAAAGTCCAACGACAGACTTTAAGAAAGGGCCTTTGTGAGACTATTGATGTCTCTCTTTTGTATAATTTGTGACGTAGAAACTCTGACTTTCCACGTCACATATTTTGGGGATGTTAAAAGTCCTCTTTTCCATGTCACATGTATTAATGTCCCATGAAAAATTGACGTGAAAACCCCAAAATAAGTGACGTGGAAACCCTTTTCTGTAGTAGTGGGTGTTTTATTGAATTTAAAAGTCCTAATTCCTACTTTCCACTAGGATGCTCCCTCGCCCACACTTGTTTAATGTAATGGCAATGAGAAATCATCCAGCCAGTCGAGAATGCATGAAAATAAACAAGATAAGCAGAAGAAGCAACCGGCCTCAAGGAGGCTTTATAACTGGTCCATGGTAGAGCTTGGGAAGATGCCCATTTGACACAAAATTCTTTACTGGTCTCCTTTCCAATGAGTTCCACTATCCTAAACTTGTTGACCTTTGTTACTTTGTACAGCCCAAAACAATTCGATGTATAAGCTTCCCATGACCATGGCAAAAGCGAGCTTGGTACATAAAAACTTATTCTCCTACTTTGAAGCTTCGATTGAAGATCTTGCCAACATGGAGCAACTTAGTCTTTTCCTTATATAGCCTTGAGCTCTCATATGCTTGGAGGCACAATTCATCAAGCTCTTACATTTGAAGGCATCTTTCATTGCCGTCGGGGTCAACTCCATATTGCAATTTTTCAGGCTCAATAGGACTTGTGCTCCAACTCAACTAGAAAATGACAAGCTTTATCAAAAACCAACCGGTACGGAAACATGCTTAAGGGTTTCTTGAATGCTGTTCGATATGTCCATAATGCATCTTCAAGTCTATCACTCTAATCCTTCCTTGATAGCTTCACAATTTTCTCAAGAATATGTTTTATATCCCTATTTAACACCTCATCTTGGCCATTGGTTTGTGCATGGATGGGCTAGACACTCTGTGTGACACCCCATACGTAGTAAGCAAGTTATCAAGAAACTTTTTGCAACAATGGGTGCCTCTGTCACTTATAAGACCCTACCGTACTCTAAATCTACTCAAGATGTTGGACTTTAGAAACTTGGAGATAGTTGGTGCATCATCCTTCTGGGTTGGGATAGCTTCTACCCACCTAGAGACATAATCTACAGCAATTAGGATATAAATGAAACCAAAAGAAGGTGGGAAGGGGCCTAAAAGTCTATCCCCCAAATATAAAAAATCTCACAAACTATAGTGGGTCTTGGGAGCATCTTATATCTCTGTCACACTCCCCCAAATTTTTGGCACTTATCACATGATTTGCAAAATGAGTAGGTATCTTTGAAAAGTGTTGGCCAATAGAAACTGGCATCTAAGACCCTCTGAGCAGTTTTCCTAGAGCTATAGTGGCCAACATATACCATTGAGTGGCAAGCAGAAAGGATGTCTAGGGACTTAGATTGTGGTACGCATCTTCGGATTACCCGATCATTGCATAGTCTCTATAGGTGTGGTTCATCCCAAATATAGTGTTGGGCCTCTTTCTTTAGTTTTTCCACTTGAAAAGGAGGCATGTCTTCCAGGGCGAGGGCACACAAGATAATTAATTAATGAAGCATACCAAGAAACCTCAACATCAATCACACACAAAGAGTAATCCAAAAAATTATCACAAACTAAGTTAGAAAGATCTACTCCCCTAGTGTTTTCTGGGAGTCTACTCAAGTGGTTGGCTACCAAGTTGGCATTGCTGGCATGATCCTTGATGTGCAAATCAAATTCTTGTAGCAAAAGTGTCCACCGAAGGAGTGTCGACTTAGAGTGTGGCTTAGTGAATAGAAACTTGATAGCTGCATGGTTTTAAGGTGTCAAGCTCATCTCATCACCCCATAATGAAGAAGATGCATGGAGTAGAGAAGGGAGAAATATAATAGCATGGTGGAACTTCCTTAAAACCCAACTAATTGAGCATAGTAACATTGTCGAAGAAGAAATAAGAGAGAAAGGGCTACAAAGTGAGTGAGTCTCGACAAAGTGTCCATCGAAGGAGTCTCGGATCATGACAACCACAGAATATAGCAAATATTGTCTAAATTTATCCAATGCAAAGACTGGCAAAAAGTTCCTTTTCAGTGGTAGTGTATTTCCTTTGTGCACAATCTAAAGAATTAGATGCATATGCTATAACATGTGGTGCTTTGTTGCTCCTTTGACCTAGCATGGTGCCAACTGCATAGTTGGAAGCATCACATGCTAGGGGAGAAGTGAAATTTCTAGATCTCACTCACTTTGCAGCCCTTTCTCTCTTATTTCTTCTTCAACACCTTTAATCTACTCAATTAGTTGGGTTTTAAGGAAGTTCCACCGTGCTATTCTATTTCTCCCTTCTCTACCCCATGCATCTTCTTCATTTGCGGGTGATGATTTGAGCTTGCCTCTCATATTTTTTTATTGAATGTTCTTTTCCTCCGTTTAGTCCATCACAATTTCTAACCTTTCCTTCCTTCATTGTCTTTTGTGTATGTGATATTGAAGAGCACAGAAATGGGAAGAAATCGGTGTAGTGCGGCCTCGGGTCGGCACTCCAAGAATTTGAACCCAAGGGCTAGTGGAAGCTATCCCCAGGTGTCGGTCTCAAGGAGCCTTAGTGTAAATGACTACCTAATAGCTAGAAAGTAATTGGATGGGAAAACATTTTGTATTTGATTTTAAGATGTAAAATTTTGTATAAAATGTGTCGTATGTTCAAAGAAAAATTGAAATTGGATTAAGGGAGATTTGGATTAAAAGGGGATAAAAATCATTCTTGATGAATGGAAGCTTTGGGAATCATTGCTTCAAAAGGTTTTTAGGGAGTATCAGTTGATTTTCTAAAGAACCCTAGAGGAACCCCTCTAGACTAGGCTTAGGTTAACTTAATTAATGCCGGAACCTCGTACATTACTTAATTTAACCTAAGTTGATGAAGTTCAAAATCAAGAAATAATTAATTATGAAGAACTCTTAATCCACAATTTGGGCCACCCCACAATTGCTCTAAATTTCTCTCTAAACCCTAATCCATTGATGGCCACCCATACAATAAATAAGGCCTAAAGAGTGTTTGCCCAACGTCTCAACACAATCAATTAATTCTTATGCTATCTCCCTCAAGTAAATAACTTTACATTCTTAATCCACTAACCAAGCCACCTTGCATTAGCACATAATTTTCACAAAGAGAATAACAAAACTATGAACCCATAAATTTCATTAAACTCAAAGTTAATACAAAGCAATGTCAAGCATTTGAACAAGAAAGAAATAACATAGTCATAGTTTCTAATCCTATTACAACTATAGAAATCAAGCACAGAACCAAATGTCATAGATACACACCTAGAACCCTAGAAAAGTATAAATACAACAAATGGAAGAAGGATTAGAACTATTAAAACTCCCCTAATAAGCTCCAATGCTCATCCCTTGGCTCCCACCACCAAGAATGGTGGAGCCTAGCTACTACTCTCCATGGAAGAACTAGTAACAAGGAAGGAAAGCTTGGAAGCCATGGATGGAAGGAAGGAAATGAGAAAGATGAAGATGAAGATGAGAGAATAAGAGAGCTAGGGTTTCGGAGGGTGTGTGGTGAACGAAATATGGGTTTTTAGGGTTTAGTTTTGCCTTTTATATGCCCAGAAGTTGGGTCAAGTGAGTGGGTATTTGGAAAACCAAGTATGAAATCCAAAATTCGCGAATCTAATAGCTGCAATATGTTCCGCTCGCCGTGAGAAATGGTTGCTTCTGGTTTTCTTTGGCTTGCTCACTGTGGCGAGGCCATGGTGAGATGACTTCTTTTCTACCTCTTTGGGAGCCACTTCGCCATGGCAAGGCCACAGTGAGCTCCAGTTTCTTCTGCTCTTTAGTTTGGCCTTCTTCTTCGTCCAGAGTCCGATCTTTGGTCCTTGCACGACCCTACAAGTGGAATAGGATGGAAAAAATATCAAATAGCCCTATAAACCAATTCATACAAATTAGTCTACAATTATGGCCAATTAACCCTAATCTAACACTAATTTCACCTGAGAGCTAAAGTTCTACATTAAGCATTATTGGACCAATATTGCATCTCAATCATGTTAATTGCCTCAAATTAGGCATATAAAAACATACAAATCCAAGGATTTTTCAGATATGTTTGATGTAACACCTAAAAATTTTCTACTATATTATAGCATTTTAATTGAATTATAACCACTTTTCAGTGTTAGAAGCCCAAAAATACGGAAAATTTAAAACTTTTTTCTTTCAAAACATTAAACTAACTATCTGTCAGTTGGAATGGGCTCTTCTGACAAATTGAAATAACTTAAAACTCTTTATAAAATAAACTGGTTAATAAAACAATTAAAAGTATACTAACCCTCTTAGGGTATCTATTCTTAATTTATAATACTTAGGAAATTTATATCCCTTTATAAATTTATACAATTATATTTTCTATGCTTTCTATTATTAATTTGATAATTTAAATTTACATCATATACAGATAACCTTACTTTTCAGATTATAATTTTAATTCCTTCATCTAATCTTTATCCAGCACTCCTGCCTTATCTCAACCATCTTACTATCTTCCAGCTTCTCTGAAATAGCAATTAAACGCAGTTTATGTCATTATCTGTAACTTTTATGCATGCATTTACATGTATACATTTTATAAACATTTGCAAACAATGATAGCATTTATCCTATTACTCTGGGTGACGTAAGCACCTACCAACCATTGATAATGATATCTTCGTTAACTAGTGAAGATTCTACCTGCAGGACTTTTTGTTATAACATTTAAAGCTATAACTAACTGGTTTGGCAAAGGGGTAGCAAACAACCTAAGCTTGGAGTACTCCAACTGAGGAATAAAAGACATACCACTTAAATGCAACAGGTATTACAAAATTATACATGCAATTTAAGTATAATGAGATAAACTGCTACCTGGATACCAAAGCTTAGTCCTTATCTGTTCTTTTCCTTTCCACTGACCTCCTCAATCTTATGTTACTATCAAGACCTATTGACATATAATATATAAATAGTAAATTAATATCTATATTTCTATATAATTATTTAGTGTCTCTCACGATCCTAATATAATTAATACTACCCCTCTCTTTGCATTAGTGAAAGATTACAGTTTACTATAATTATCTTAACCCCTTTTTAAAATTAAAAGATCAATTATAAATAATTTATTTCAATTAATAATTCTAATTCTCATTATCATCTTTTTCGAGATTAAATATAAAAATCCTAATGATTTAATCATAATTAATCTATTAAACATTATCATCTTCTACCATATATTATTGCCTTATTAAAGTATAACTTTAATTTTATCATAATCGCAGCTTACAATTGATTTACTGTTGTCACTGAAAATATTGTTTAAGAGAACAGAAATAGAACAGGGGTTTCGACTTAATATTTTACTACTTTTATCTTACTTTACATCCATCACTCATATACAACAATATAAAACAAAAGAACTCTATCACTTAGATTCTAGTAATCCTATAATACCAATTGAATAAAAATGTGATATACAACTTTAAACAAGTGCAAATCAGTCAGAGCAAGTATGTTATGCACAAGTAAGCGTCAAGCAACAAAAAGTGTGACTTGGGGGATAGATTCATGCACTCAATATCCAGCAAAGGAAATCATTCACAATTAGTGCAATAAAACTACCACTAAAGCAATCAAGCACAAGAGTAAGTCAATGAGCCAAGAAAATGCAAAGAGTAAGCATCTATACCAATTATCAGTGGTATTTCAAAATATGATATGCAAAGATGAGAGATAAACTAAGATATAACTAAGCTAAAATGCAACTAGAAGCGAGACCCGGCCAAAGCAAGTTTGACAACCGGCTACTAGGGAACCAATTACTTAGCTCCCCGGCAACGGCGCCACTTGAAGAGCACCTAACCGTTGGGGTTATGTCAGTGCAGTGCCGCCTCTAGGCTAGGCTTAGGTTAACTTAATTAATGCCGGAACCCTAGAGGAACCCCTCTAGGCTAGGCTTAGGTTAACTTAATTAATGCCGGAACCCTAGAGGAACCCCTCTAGGCTAGGCTTAGGTTAACTTAATGCCGGAACCCCACACATTACTTAATTTAACCCAAGTTGATTAAGTTCAAAATCAAGAAATAATTAATTATGCAAGACTTTTAAATCCACAATTTGGGCCACCCCATAATTGCTCTAAATTTCTCTCTAAACCCTAATCCATTGATGGCCACCCAAACAATAAATTAAGGCCTAAAGAGTGTTTGCCCAATGTCTCAACACAATCAATTAATTCTTATGCCACCTCCCTCAAGCAAATAACTTAACACTCTTAATCCACTAACCAAGCCACCTTGCATTAGCATATAATTTTCGCGAAGAGAATAATAAAACTATGAACCCATAAATTTCATTAAACTCAAAGTTAATAAATAGCAATGTCAAGCATTTGTACAAGAAGGAAATAACAATAACGTAGTTTCTAACCCTAATAACATCAATGCACCCAACCAAGTGCCATAAATACACTTAACCAAATGACATAAATGCATTCAATCAAATGCCATAAATGCACTCCTAGAACCCTAGAAAAGCATAAATACAACGAATGGAAGAAGGATTAGAACTAGAAAAACTCCCCTATTCAAGCTTCAAGCTCATCCCTTGGCTCCCACCACCAAGAATGGTGGAGCCTAGCTGCTACTCTCCATGGAAGAACCAACAACAAGGAAGGAAGGTAATGGAGCCATGGATGGAGAAAAAGAGAAGAAGAAGATGAAGATGAAGATGGAGAAGAGAGAGCTAGGGCTTGGAGGATGTAAAAAGTGAGCCAAATTTACTCTAATGGGGTCTAAGTTTCGAGTTTTATGTCCCCCAAGTCGGGTCAAGTGAGTGGGGTTCAAGTTGGATTCGAATCAGGCCCAAAAATGCGACTGAAATTCTGCAGAATTCGCGCAGTTCACCTTGGGCTCGCCACGGCGAAACCCACAGCGAGCTCATGTAGTCTCTGGAATTTTTAGGGTCTTCTCGCCGTGGCGAGCTCCAGTCTTCTCTACCCATTTGGGGGCTTTCTCGCCTCGATCTCGCTGTGGCGAGACCACGATGAGATTCAGTTGATTCTGCCCCTTTAAAAAGCCTTTCTTCTTCGCCCGGAATCCGATCTTTGGTCCTTGCATGACCCTGTAAGTAAAAATAAGACAAAACCAAGATCAAATAGCCCTATAAATTAATCAATGCAATTAATCTACAATTATGGCTAATTAATCCTAATTTTACACTCACTTCACTTGAGAGTTTGAGACATTCAATTAGACATATTTGGACCAAACTTGCATCTTAATCATGTTAATTTCCTCAAATTAGGCATATAAAAAACATACAAATTAGAGATTTGTCAACTCCCCCACACTTAAACCTTTGTACTTCCAAACGAAGACAAATTTCAAAGCTTAAGCACAATGGTAAGCAAGGCATAAATGAGAACTTCAACATGCTAGATGAATATGAGCTAACGCAAATTGACAACTCTTCAACCAACAAGCAATGAGGAATGAAATGATGCTTAAGGGCTAACCATGAGTGTAGTGAATGCAATGAGGATGAGTAAAGGAGAAGGTCACTCAAGGATAAGTGTTTCGCTCTTCACACCATTTTGGGTTCATTGTCTACTCTCAAGATCCACTTAGAAGCACACTCTACCATAGGCTTGTAGGAACGCTAAGATCGCCACTTAAACACAAGAAGTGCAATGCATCAAAAGGACTTTTTGGGTTGTAATGATGAAATAGGCTACATGGTATGATGAAATGAAAGGAAGATGATGTTATGCATGCTTGAATGCCTAATTCAACTCAAAGCACCGATTGCAACTTGCTAGTGACCACACATGCCTTATTTTGCACTTTTTGTAATTTTTTTTTTCAATTTTTCACTTTTTCTTTTTCTTTTTCACTCTTTTTTCTTCAAATGGGGTGACAAATGGAAAGAGTGCTTTTGGTTTGTGTTTGGGATGTGAGGGAATGAAATGAATGCCTTTATCATGCTTCATTACACTAAATGCAACAAGCTTTGATCAAGAATGCAAACAAGTTCTAGAGAATGGCAACAAGTGGATTATCACACAAGAATAAACAATTAGGCTCAAATAATTCTCACAATATGGCTAATTCTCCTAACTCATAAACAAAGATCAACTACAACCAAGATTGAACCATAAAGCATCAATTCCAATCAACAAAGTTGCCAGTCAAGAAGATTAATCAAAAGCATCAACACACATCCAGAAGCATGGAGTAATTCCCATAACTGCCAAAAACATTTCCAAGAAAATCATGTCAAGTCCAAAGAGGAACAAGAGTGGAAGTGAGGAAAAGTTCAAAAAAATTTCAAAATTTTCCAAGTTTTTGAAGCTAGAAACATAACCAAGATGCAAGAATTTTTAACCTACTTTTCCCAATACAAAACACATCCCTCCCCCACACTTAATTTCTACATTGTCCTCAATGTAGCAAAACATGGAAATAACAATTCAACTCAACTCTTGGGTGAAGTGGAAAGTTGTGAAGTCCAATTCAAGATTGAAGCACAACACGTCATCAATCACCAAAAGAAAAATAGGGAGAGGCAAGAGTGAGTCAAAATGTTATACCAATGAAATTTTCAAAACATGTTGAAATCAAGTGTGGTGAGCAAGAAGCTTTTAGTACTAATCCTAAGAATTTAAAAGCAACTATAACTACTTTTACTACTGGGTAAATTCCCTCCCTCACACTTAGCTCAAAAAACATAATATATCAATTATCAAGCAAAAGGAGCAAGTAAGGAGGAAAGGAACAACCTCATGATCAGGGTGGTTGAGATGGCTCATGGTAGTGCTTGAGCAAATGGCCATTGACTTTGAATTTAGATCCGGTGGTGCCATCTAGGAGCTCAAATGCACCATAGGGGTAGGCTTGGACAACATGATATGGACCCTCCCACCTAGACTTGAATTTTCCAGGTAGGATCTTGAGTCTTGCCTTAAACATCATCACATTGTCCCCTTCCTTAAAGTCCTTCTTCATGATATGCTTATCATGCATCATCTTCAACTGATCCTTGTAGATTAGTCCATTCTCACAGGCGTGCAACCGCAATTCCTCAAGCTCTTGGAGTTGCATCATCCGATTGGTTAAGGAAGACTCCAAATTGGCATTGCAAGCTTTGATAGCCCAATGTGATTTATGCTCTAACTCCATAGGTAAGTGGCAAGACTTCCCATAGACAACTCTAAAGGGTGATGTCCCAATAGGCGTCTTGTAGGCCGTCCTATATGCCCAAAGAGCTTCTTCCAATCGATCACTCCAATCCTTACGAGATGGCTTTACTATCTTTTCAAGAATATGCTTCACCTCCCTGTTCGAAACTTCAGCTAGCCCATTGGTCTGGGGATGGTAGGGTGTAGCAACTTTGTGAGTGATGCCATACTTGGCAAGAAGGGACTGGATGACCCGGTTGCAGAAATGGGTGCCCTGATCGCTGATGATAGCTCTAGGAATGTTGTACCTGCAAAAGATATGAGAACGTAAGAATCTAGAAACAGTAGCGGCATCATCTTTCCTTGTTGGGATTGCCTCAACCCATCAAGACACATAATCTACTGCAAGTAAAATATAAGTAAAACCACAGGAAGGGGGGAAGGGTCCCATAAAATCAATGCCCCACACATCAAAAATCTCACAGAAGTGCATGGGCCTCATAGGCATCTCGTGCCTCTTACCCCAACTCCCAAACTGTTGGCATTTCTCACAAGACTTACAATAAGTAAATGCGTCTCTAAACAAAGTAGGCCAGAAAAATCCACACTCTATCACTCTCCTAGCAGTCTTTTTAGCACAAAAATGACCACCACAGGATAAAAAATGAGCATGAGTAAGGATAGAGTGGATCTCATCGTTTGGAACACAACGGCGGATGATCTGGTCACTACAAATGCGCCATAGAGTGGGTGGATCCCATATGTAGTACTTGGCCTCCCCCTTCAATTTGTTGACCTGAAAATGAGACAAGGAAGAGGGAACCACATCAGCAGTAAGATAGTTCACAATATGAGAATACCAAGGCTCAACAGTGGCCAAGGCAAACAAAGCAGAGTCAGGAAAAGAATCAATGCAAAGATCAGATGAATCAACTCCCCTTGTGTCGGGAGGCAAGCGGCTTAAATGATCGGCCACATGATTTTCAGCTTCACCCCGATCCTTGATCCTCACATTAAATTCTTGCATCAGAAGAGCCCATCTCAACAGTCTAGCCTTAGACAGGGGCTTTTGAAACAAATATCGCACAACTGCATGGTCAGTGTATACTACCACAGAAGAGTTTATCAAATATTGTCTAAACTTGTCAAGTGCAAAAATCACAGCAAACAACTCTTTTTCAGTAGTGGTGTAATTAACTTGTGCAGAATCAAGTGTCCTAGATGCATATGCAATGACCCTAGGGACCTTGTCAACTCTCTGACCAAGCATGGCTCCTACGGCAGAATTAGATGCATCACATGAAAGCTCAAAAGGCAAATACCAATTAGGTGCACTAATAATGGGAGGGGAAATCAAGGAAGACTTCAAAGTATCAAAAGCATGCTTGCATTTGTCACCAAAAACAAATTCAGTGTCCTTTTTAAGCAAAGAAGAAAGGGGCAAAGGTAATCTTTGAAAAATTAGCAATAAAACGCCTATAGAAACCCGCATGCCCAAGAAATGATCTAACTTCGTTCAAATTGGTGGGATAGGGCAATGATGCAATAACTTCAAATTTAGCTTTGTCAACCTCAATCCCCTTTTGGGAGATCAAGTGACCTAAAACAATGCCACTATCTACCATGAAATGACACTTCTCATAGTTCAAAACCAAGTTCTTTTCCAAACATCTTTTCAAAACAAGTTCTAAACTAGAGAGGAATTCATCAAAGCTAGAACCATAAACAGTGAAATCATCCATAAACACCTCCATGTTATGCTCCAACAAATCACTAAAAATAGACATCATGCATCTTTGAAAAGTACCGGGAGTATTACATAGTCCAAATGGCATCCTCCGATAAGCAAAGGTACCGAAAGGACATGTGAAGGTGATTTTTTCTTGGTCCTCTGGTGCAATTGCTACTTGGAAGTACCCGGAGAAACCATCAGGCATCAAGGAAGCAGTAGTGAGACTTGCCAGAAATTCTCTCAAGCATTTGATCAATAAAAGGCAGAGGAAAGTGGTCTTTTCTAGTCGAGGAATTAAGCTTCCTATAATCTATACACACTCTCCAAGAATTCTGGACTCTGGTGGGAATAAGCTCATCGTTGTCACTCCGAACAACAGTAATTCCACTCTTCTTTGGTACAACTTGTACCGGTGATACCCACTCACTATCAGAAATGGGATAGATAATCCCAGCACTCAAGAGCTTAGCTATTTCTTTCCTCACAACATCAAGTATGAGAGGATTTAGTCTCCTCTGTGGTTGCCGAATAGACTTAAAACCATCCTCCAAGAGGATTCTATGTGTGCAAACCGAGGGATTAATCCCTGGAATGTCAGCAAGAGACCATCCAATTGCACCCCTATAAGACCTAAGAAGAGAAACAAGTCTACCCTCCTCAACATCAGATAAAGCACTTGAAATAATCATAGGCAATTTATCACAATCAGCAAGAAACACATATTTCAAGTTAAGAGGTAAGGGTTTGAGATCCACAATCGGGGGTTTTACCACAGATGGTACCAACTCCTGAAGCTCAAGTGCAGCAAGTGGCAAAATTGTGTCATCACAAAGTGGGGAAGGAGATATGGGTGCATCTACAAATGTAGTAACTTCTCCACTTCCCAAGGGTGAGCAAGTATCCACCATAGATAAAGCTACCGGTGTAGCTTGCATAACAGTGTCTATGGGGTCAGCCGAACCTGCATCAGAATCAGAAGAAACCTTCCCAAGACCATTGGGTGTGGGGTGAGCAGATAAAGTATCAACTAAGCATGTAAACTCATCCAAATCATGTGAGGTGGAAAGATAATCATCAATCTCAATGCAATCAACACATTTCACATCACCAACACATGTACAGCATAAAGATGTATGGGAGGGGGAAATAATGGGGGATGGCTCAACATGCTCAATCGAATCAAACCATTTAGAATCACAAAGCTCATCAATCTCATCATCCACACAAGAAATTGCACTAATGCCTAGGTAAGTACAATCATCACTAACATTACGCATGGTCTCAGAAAACAAAAATTTGACCTCTTGGTCACCAGTTCCCATAGTGATTGTACCTTGTTTCATATCAATCATGGCTTCGGCCGTTCTAAGAAAGGTCGGCCAATAATCAAAGTACTATCACTAGGGTTGTCACTAGTCATGTTTAGGACATAGAAATCGGCCGGAAAAACAAGGCCTTTTACTTGCACCAAAATATCTTCCAAAATTCCTTTAGGATACCTAATCATCCGGTCTGCAAGTTGGAGAACCACACTTGTGTCCCGAATGGATTGGGTACCTAAAGACTCAAAAATAGAGGAAGGCGAGACATTTATCGCAGCACCGAGATCTAATAAAGCATTTGAAATGGTGGTCTTGCCTATAATACAAGGGATAGTATAAGAACCCAGGTCTTTGCATTTTAAAGGTAATTGTGGCTTAAACAAAGCACTAACATTAGACCCCAGTTGGATTCTTTCACTATGCTTGTATTCCCTCTTATTGGTGCACAAATCTTTCAAAAACTTTGCTGACTTGGGCATTTTCTTTATCAAAATCAAGGAGAGGTAAATTCACTTCAACTTTGCTAAACATGTCAAACATTTCTTTATCACATTTACAATCCGCAACCATTTTGCTAGCCAAATATGAATGAGGAAAAGGAAGGCCTGAAACTTTTACCTCTTTACCTTTTTCTAGTGGCTCTTGGTTGGGTGGCTCTTGTGTTTCAAAGCGAACTCCTCTCTTTCTTCTTGTAGAATGTGGGGTAGCTAGGAGCTTTCTCTCTTCATTGCTCTCACTTTGGACCGGAGCGGTCAGCATAGGTAAGGAACTCTCCTCAATGATATTGGAGTTGGAACACTCCCCCATACCCAAAGGTGGTCTATCACAGACAATCTCTTCATCAACATCGGACTCATCACCCTCAAGGCCTTGGAACTTGACCTTCTTGCCACTTCTCAAGGTGATGACATTAAGGGACTTTGGGTTTATCACAGTGTTGGAGGGAGAAGCTCCACTTGTCCTTGCTTACTTGTCACTCAAACCATTCGACAATTGGGTCACAAAGGATTGAAGGTTTGTAGCTCTAGTCGCCCATTGCTCCATTTTAGACTCAAGAGATGCAAACCTCGCATCATTGCGAGCATTCACATCCTCATGCATCCTTTGTATGCTCTTGAGAATTCTATCACATGAATCATCTCCTCTTGGTGGATCTTAGGGAACTAAGGACCTTGGAGAAGAAGAAGATTGGCCCTTGTAATTGGTCATAGTATTGTTGTTGTTGTCTCTCCACCGGAAGTTAGGGTGTGACCTCTACCCTTCATTGTAGGTGTTACTATGGGGATCCCATTTTTGGTTGGGATTAGAGCTGGACCTCCCCTGGTACATAGCATTGGCTTCTACCGGCTCACATGAGCAAAGGCTACTGATATGCATCACTGAACCACAATGCTCACAACTTGGTGCAACTAAGGCCTTGGAGGTAGAGGAAGTGGGAGCTCACTGTTGCATGCTAAGGTTCCTCAATTTTGAAGTAATGAAGGCAAGTTGAGAAGTAAGTTGGGAACTTAAAGTATCCACCTTGGCCTCTAAGAAATCCATCCTCCTTGTTTGTTGTGGCTTGGAACTCACCTCAAACACCCCTTTGGAACCTCTTCTGTTGTATTGTTGGGTGTTTTTGGCTCTTAGCTTAATCATAGCCCAAGCCTCCTCGGCAGGTAGGTCTTTCAAAGAACCGCCAGCACTAGCATCCATGATGCCTCTCTCATTAGGCAAGAGCCCCTTGTGGAAGTATTGAATCAACTGTTCATCTATTATCTAGTGGTGGGGACACTTGGCCAATAGCTCTTGAAAACGACACCAATACTCATAAAAGCTTTCATATGGGTCTTGCCGAATGGAATAGATATCCTTCTTCAAATCCTCAGTCTTAACATCCGGGAAGTAATGCTCCAGAAATGACCTCTTCAAATTGGCCCAAGAAGTGAGGGAATTCTCATCATGTCTCTGTAGAAGTCTAAACCACTTTTTGACTTTTCCATCCAATGACAAGTGAAAGACTTTCAACTGTACATCGTCAATATTCGCCCCAACCGGCTTCATACTTGAACATGCGAGGTGGACCCCATATAGATGGCCATATGCGTCCTCCTCTTCCAAACCGGCAAAATGAGGTAAAGATGCGATTAGAGGCCCTTTAATCTCAATATCAGCATGTAAAGCAGGATAAGTAGTTTGAAATGGATCATATGCAACACCACTCGAGGTAACTTCCCTAATACTCCTCCTCCTAGGGATTTCATTGTTTCCTACTCCCTTATCCTCACCATTGTTTCCATCTGGACCATTGTGGACATTGGGTTGTGGTATGTGGGTGATTGCACCATATTTTTATACACTTTTCATTGATAAAATCATTAGATTATTGTATGTTCTTTGGGTAATTGCACCTAATTAGGGTAATTTCTAACTTTTGCACACTTTATTGGAATTTGTTCTAGTCAAGGGCAATTTGGGCATCATTAGTATGATTTATTGTTTAACCCATTTTCAAGAACATTTTGATGCTACCTTAGGTCCATTTTATTTGTAGGTCATAGAAGAAACATGCCCAAATTAAGGAGCCAAGTTGCAGCGAAGAATTCTGGATGAAGCGGAAGAAGAAAGTGAAGAGAGAAACAGAATCAACGTCGAAGCCGCGGCAAACTGACTGCGAGAAAGATAGGAAGAGGCAGAACCAATGTGAGTTTTCCGTGGGTTTCGCCGCGGCGAACTCCCAGCAAGTTCCAGAATAGTGCGAAGTCCCCAGCATCTGCAAAAATCTGACGCGTTTTTTGGGTTTCTAAGGCAGTATAAATAGATCTAAACACCCCTACCTTCAGGATCGAAGCCTCCTATGCACGAAATACACCTCCTTTACTAGGGTTTCACTCATTCCCTTCATTCCTCACTCAAATCTTCATCTTCCCACTCAATCTCATCTCCATTGTTGCTGATTTTCTTGTTCTTCATCTCCCTACCTTCCATTTCCACCATACATTTTCTTCTACCTTCTTCATCCATGGAGGATGTGGTCATGGGTCCTCTTGGGATCGAATTTGAAGACATGAGAGGATAGGATCTTGGTGTTTTGGTGGTGTGAAGGTGGCTCGAGCTTCAATGGGCAAAATAGGGGAGTTATTTGTTTTATCATGCTCTTTTCCTTATGTATTGAGTCTTGTGGTTGCATTTCTCTTTGTATATTTGGATTTGAGACATGACTTCCTTTTGTAGTTGTCTATGAATTGGAACATTTGTGTTGGATATTGAGTTATGTTAATTGAATGATATGTATGTTTAAATTTCCTATTGGATTTATGAATGCTATATGATTTTTAGTGGTTGCTAGATTGTGTAGCTTAATTTGTCCAATTGAATGCTGTGGTTGCACATTCTTGAGAGGAATCGGTTTTCAAAACTCATGTTCCAACACACACCAAGTGGAGCTTAACACTAACCCTAAGTGATAGCTATGAAAGTGGTTGCTTGATTAGTTATTAATTAGGGCTAGTGGACCCCTAGTGGTTGCTTGGGGATTTTTCAATTAGACTTGGTGAATCTTTAACTCCCAATATCAATTTAATGAAGCGTGAGAGCCACCGTAGCACTACCAAAGCCCATTTTATCAATTTCCCTTAATCCAAACTCTTTTCACTCATTAATCTAAAATATTAAAAACAAGTAACTACTTTTGTCAATAGTTTTATTAAATGAATTTTCAAACCAAAACCCCCATATCTTTTATTGTTTTGATTGCATTTAGCTAGTTTAGGTAGGTTAAAAGACTCCTTAAGAGAAACGACCCGAGGTTGCAACCTATATTGCAATCCTTGGATTAATTTTGATTTTAACCCCCAAGGCGCATCTAGGCAAAAGGTTTAAATCAGTGGGCCATGGGTGGGATGTCTAGAGGTATTTCTATATGTATAGAGTTTTCAGTGTCTGAATGAGAGGAACTGCTAGACCCCCTAGAAGAACACTCCTCTAATATAGGGCTAGAGGGACCACCTTGATTGGCTCTCCTAAGTTGGCTAAGGTGTGGCTCAACCCCAAGGTTTAAGGATGGAAGGTTTGATCCTCTTCTCCTTCTACCTCTCCCTCTAGGCATGCACAATGAGATACAAACAAGTAGAAGAAATCAAGAGCAAGTCAAGGTTGAGTCACACAAGGCACAGACAACAAGTGGACTTTCAGCAGCAACCAAGACTTAGAATGTACAAAAGTCAAGTGACATTGAATGGTATGTGCTGTATGGAAGTGTATGTTTGTGCATGTAGTGAGTATGTACGAATATGGTGTGAGTATGAGGTGTATATACAACAAGAATAATCAGAGAATAGCGAAAGTCAGCGAAAACAGAGGCTGACACAGGTGGACCTCGCCGTCTCTTCGCCGCGGCAAGGTGACGGCGAGGAATCAAAAGTTTTCCTCACCGTGGTAGCGAGTGCACGGTGAGGAGTGGCTGATTCTGCCACTGAACAGAAGGCAAACTGCAGAATTTTTAGAAGTTTCAAAAGCTAACACCAATTGAATGAAAATGTGATATACCACTTTAAACAAGTGCAAATCGTCAGAGCAAGTATGTTATGCACAAGTAAGCGTCAAGCAACAAAAAGTATGACTTAGGGGATAGATTCATGCACTCAATATCCTGCAAAGGAAATCATTCACAATTAGTGCAATAAAACTACCACTAAAGCAACCAAGCACAAGAGTAAGTCAATGAGCCAAGAAAATGCAAAGAGTAAGCATCTATACCAATTATCAGTGGTATTTCAAAATATGATATGCAAAGATGAGAGATAAACTAAGATACAACTAAGCTAAAATGCAACTAGAAGCGAGACCCGGCCAAAGCAAGTTTGACAACCGGCTACTAGGTAACCAATTACTTAGCTCCCCAGCAACAGCGCCACTTGAAGAGCCCCTAACCGTTGGGGTTATGTCAGTGCAGTGCCGCCTCGAGTCCGCTCTCCAAGAAATTAAAACCCGAGGGGATAGTGAAAGCTAACCCTGGGTGTCAATCTCAAGGAGCCTAGTGTAATATGGTTCCTAATAGCTAATATGTAAACTTGAAAAGGCGGGTAAAAAGCATATTAAATCAACCATTTATGCGCGCACACACACCTACATACATCCTTATATTTTCTCTTTATCACAAGATCTCAAGAATAAATCAATTCATTCAAGAACATTACCAATTCTTAATCACAAACAATACACTTCATACAATCTAGTACTCTCAATTAACCTTTAGAGTATTTATATCCTACACTATTATGAACTTAGTACTAAATGGAAATCACATTACAAGACATGTTTAATTTATAGAACCTAGTAGCTTTTGGACCTCTCCTTATCCAACAAACTTATTATCTAATTCTGAAACTTAACTTCCAAATTTGCTAAGATCAATAACCACACTAATCCACCTCCTTTTCCAATTGTTTTTGTTCATACATCCATGTATGTATTTTAAAAGCTTTTTCTTCTTAATTAAAGAAATCTAGACAGCATTAAATACCAACCAGAAAATTCAGCGATGCCGTTCAATTAGCACTTTCATTTCCCAAAGCTGAGTCACAGTACTAATATAAAACATCTAATTAAAATCAACCATCACTTTATCTTTCTCACAGGGCTTCTTTCCCCTTCTTTCAAAATATAAATATTATCATCCTTTAATCTCAATGATCTTGAGTCTTGACAGCAAGTTCTATTTACTTTTCTTCCCAAATGTCAATTCAATAACTCAGAATTATTATTGAGTTTCCGAACAACAAGCTTAGACTCCTAAAACTCTATTGAACATACTTTAAACCATCCTTAATTAAACTTCCTTACACTCTAATTCCCCCCAAACAAAACAGCAATTTTTAACTAAATTTGATCTTTTCCAGCATCAAGTTCTAACAAGAATTATACAATTCTTTAGGATGTGAACATGACATTCAACAAGAATCTTCCTTCTAAATTCTTGATCCTTTACTTTACACTGAAAGACACTTGTCTAACTATTTGAGAACCTTAATTGGTAAATAAATCAAAACTTCAAAACTCACTCTTTTGGTTCTAAAATTATTTCCTAGATATAGAAAACAATGATTATATCTTCTAACACACTTGCTGGTTATTTAGAAGCTTTGAACGTTAACTTTCAATCAGCTTCCTTATCTTTCAAAAACCCAACCAGCATCGCATATATAAAAATACTGATTCCCATTTAACATTTGCAAGATTAAATCAATTCATGATGAAAACACATCCATTTGAACTATAAAACATCAATCAACAACCTTATCAAATAATCACCAACTTGTAACCATGATATTGCCCCCACAATCCACAACCCAACAGTCACTACTACATAATAGGGCTATTGCGGCGCAGCAATAGCGGCGCTTATACATATAAGCGCCGCTATAGGTTTTATAAGACCTATACCGGCGCTTACTTAAATAAGCTCCGCTATAGGATTAATCTATCCCGGCACTTATAAAACTAAGCACCGCTATAGACTTTACATATTAAAATTTTTTTATTTTTTTTACTAGAAAACCTATCCCGGCGCTTGTGTCTGTAAGCGCCGGGATAGGTTATTAATATAAAATTTTAATATTAAATATTAATATAATTATTTAAATATTAAATAATATATTCCTATTCATTTTTAATAAAAATTATTTTTTTAGAATTTTAAAAAATAAAATAATAATTAATATAAAAATTTAATATTAAAAATTAAATATTAATTTGTATGTTTTTAAATTATTACGTGCACCTATAGCGGCGCTTTTTAAAGAAAGCGCCGCTATAGGCAAAAGAAATTAGAGGGAAAGTTTCCCCCCATTTTTTTATTTTGAATTTATAACCTATAGCGGCGCTTTTTTAAAAAGCGCCGCTATAAGTGAAAATTTAATATTAAATATTAATTAATTAATTAACAATTAAATATTAATTTATATTTTTTAAAAATATTACGTGCACCTATAGCGGCATTTTTTAAAGAAAGCGCCGCTATAGGCATCAAAAAATGGAGGGAAAGTTTCCCCCCCCCTTTTTTATTTTGAATTTATAACCTATAGCGCTATAGGTTATAAATTCAAGGGACAATTACACATAGGTCCCAAGTAAGAGAATTAATTTCAGAAAGGTCCCAAGGAGTTGTTAATGACAACTATTAACAACTGCAATAGCCATGGTTAACAAGTGAAGAAGTTGTTAATGGACCTGTCAGAAATTAATTCTCTTGCTTGGGACCTATGTGCAATTCTCCCTAAATTCAAAATAAAAAAGGGGGGAAACTTTCCCTCCATTTTTTTATGCCTATAGCGGCGCTTTCTTTAAAAAGCGCCGCTATAGGTGCACGTAACTCTTTCTTATTTATTCTCTCTTAACACATTCCACTCCCATTTTTTCTTCTCTCTTCTTTCTTTCACTTCCCGTCCCACTCTCTCTTCACTCTTCACAAGGGATTTGATCAACAACTTGTAAGTTTCTCCTCCTTTCCTAAAATATTCTCTCTTCTCTCTTAGCTTCTCACCATTTACCTCTCTTTTTTTGGCATATCGCACTCTCTTTCTCTCACTACCATTTCTGGAGAAATCATTTACAGTTGCAGATTATGGAGTTCCAAGTTTACAGGTGATTTCACGAATCTCAAATCGTAGAAGCTTTTTTTTCTTCGGTACCTAGATTTTTTTGTTTCTACTCATTGTATAGGAATGGGAAAAGGGAAAAATAATTTGGATTTCTTGTATCTACTCATTGTATTAAGTTACAACACTAAGCACATAAAATGGAAAAAGGGGAAAATAATTTGGATTTCTTGTTTATACTCGTTGTATTAAGTTACAACACTGAGCACATGAAAAACCATTCTGAATTAGGAGTATTTTGCTTTTTGTTGAGTTCCAGTGCTGAAATTTTCGCACTGATGTATGTGCGTGTGAAAAAACAATATTAATTTATTTTTTAAAAAAAATAAAACCTATAGCGGCGCTTTTTAAAAAAAGCGCCGCTATAGGCCCTCCAGAATTAAAATAGAAATTTAAATTAAAGGCCTAAAGCGGCGCTTTTTACTAAAAAACGCCGCTATAAGGGTGACCTATTGCGGCGCTTGTTATAAAATGTGCCGCAATAGGTCACCTATAGCGGCGCATTTAAAGCGCCGGGATAGGCCATTTGACCTATCGCAGTGCTGGCTATAGCGGCTCTTCATAAGCGCCGCTATAGGGCCTAAAAAAGCGCCGCTATAGGCTATTTCTGTGGTATTGAGTTCAATTTACCTTAAACACACTCTTATTCAAAGTCACACCTAGAAAATCCTTATAGCAAATTCAAACTTCCCAGAATTTGCAAAACCTTATCATTCACAATGTAATTCAATTCAATCACCATTGACTCTTTCTGTCAACCACTGAATCCCCACATAAAGAGAGGAGAAACCCAAACATTTTCAGCACCAATATGGTCCTCAATTACACACATTCACCTCCTAATTAAAATATTGAATCAACAATATTTCCCTTTGTGCACTAAGATCAGCCGAACCACAACCAAGAAAAGAGACAACACAAACCATCTACACCATCAATAATCAATCATGCACCATCATATCAATTTCCTCACATCATAAATAATTTCCTCTTCACTTTCACTGAAACCTGCCGGCCAAAACAGCAAGAAAAGAGAAGAAAAGAAATCCGAATCACAGGGGAAGCAGAAAATCAGCAAGCCATGGAACACTCAAAAATTCAACACATAACCCAATTCTTAACTCAATAATACCATTATTCATGTTTAATTGATGTTTCCATGGATTTTTACCCGAAATCATCAAAGAGACGTCGGGTGAATAGTACCCGAGTTAGAATTCTTGGAATCATCCGATCAAACTCGAATCCTACCTCAAAATCACTTTCCAAATTGACTAAATTGAAGTTTAAACTTCATTTTTATGAATTCAGGGACCTTAGAAACCTCGAATTCCAAACCGATCCCCCCTTCAACTCCCTCGAATCAGGCAAGAATGAAAGAAAACGGAGGAAGAGGGCTTACCCAAAGCTAACCCCAAGCTCTTGAGCTGCTCGCCGTCACTAGCCACCCGCCGTTACCGTCATTAGTCGTCGTTCACCGGTGATGCTCGAAGGAAAGCAGAGAGAGTAGGAATGAGAGAGGGGAATTGGGGAAATGAGAGAGACGGTGATGGTGAGGAAGGGAACATGTGGGAACATTTAAATTGAAGAGAAGGAGTTGATATTTTTAATAGGTTGAGTTACCATTTTGCCCCTCCTACAATAACTGAAGATATTTTTAACTAGGGGCAGATATTGTCTTTTTCATTTCCATTTTTCCAATTTTCTCTTAAATGGTAATTTTATTTACCATTATCATTTAGAAATAGACCTGAATTTGTCCCAAAATAATTTCTCTAGATATGCTTCTAGATATGCTTAAATTTCCAAATTTATTTATAAGACTTTTTAACTACTAAACAATACCCCAAGGTTCTAAATATGCCCTTATTTAAATTTATCTTCTAACTATTTTTCCTCAATTAATAAAGAAAATAAACCTTAGAAATTATTAAAAATACATTTAACCTCAAGAATTTATTCAGAAGGCTTTTTAATTTTTAAATGACACCCCAAAACCTCAACTAAATCCTTATTATCTCTTTTATCCAAATTAAGTTTTATCTTCTAATTATTTCTCTTTGTTTCTTAAAGATTTAAGCCTTAAATTTATTAAAAATGCCTAAACATCATAAATTTATTTATTTTAATGCTTTTTAATGTTTTAATAATATTCCAAAGCCTTAAGTAACTCCTTATTTTCTATTTTCTAAAATTTGGGGTGTTACATTTGAATTCTTCCTTTTCCATTAAGGGTTATGTTTTCCAGGATTAGTAAGTTTAGTGTTCGTTTGAGAAGAAGAATGATGTTAATTGCCTCAAATTAGGCATATAAAAACATACAAATTGGGTGTTTGTTGTTTGAGCTAATCTTGAGTACCCACAAGGTGTTTGATAAAATGTTTAAAAGAAGGATTCCCATTTGGATTTGTGTGTTAAAGCATTTTTGACAGTAAATAATTTGGATTCTTGCTTGGGTTTACTATAAGTTAAATCTTATCCTATGAAAAAAAATGAATGAATGTCCTATGATAAGATGAAGTTAGGAAGGTGGGTGTTATTTTCATTGGGGTTTGGAGTTACTGTTTTGAATTGGTGTTAGATATGAACTGATTTGTGATTATCATATGTGATGATTTTTGGTGGTTGTGGTAGTAAAATAACACTTTGAAGCTTGCTAGGTTGGTTGCACATAAAGTGTTTGATAAAAGCTCCAAAGAAAAAAAAAAGGACTTAAAAGTACATAGAGGCTTTTATGAATATGTTATAAAGTGAATTAAATTATAATTCAAACATTAAGCTTGCTTGTTTCATGGAATACTATGAAAGGCTTATTCATGTTATAATTGAAGAAATAATATTGTTGTCTTACAATATTAGGGTAGTAAGGGGTGAATTAGTCAGAAGCTAATAAATAGGAGGAACTGCTTATTTGGGAACACATCAGGTATGTGAATAGCTTCCCAATCAGTTTGCAAAAATTTTCTGTTATTAGATTATGAATGTCTATATTTAAATACCTCACATGTTTTTATCACGGTTACTTTTACTTTTGAGGGGTTATTTTCATGAAAGCAAGTGGTTGGTGTTTCATGAAAATAGAGCTTGAAGTTTATTGGTTGTAGTTAGAAGGTTGATTATGTATGAAAACTGAGATGTTGTTCCTTTGGAATAGTATACATGATGATTAGCATCATATAAATCGCTTGAGATTGTTTTTAGAAATTTTCATGTTGGGGTCTGATGTCATAAATATTCTTCAGAGATTTAATTATTAAATGATCATTTGTTGAAAATAAATTGACCCCATGCATGCTTGAAATGGTTTTTGAGATGACTGAATACAGAATGTTGGTTACTAACAGCATAACTGTTAGTCCTTGGCATGCCATAGTAAACTCGAGCTCGCTTGACATTCGTGGGCACCTCATGATTGATAACGTGGAATGCACTCTCATGCTTGTTAATCGTTGGTTTTGTACATGCACTTGTTTCGTGACCTTGTGCTACGCTTGCTTGGTTACTTACCCTCGTGGACTCTGTGTTCAAGCTTGTGTTCTTGGCTTCAAGCTGCCGCTTGGTTATTTACCCTCATGGACTGTGTGTCCATGCTTGTTATTTCGTCCTAAAGAAGTCCTACAGAAATATGAAATTTGATACTTGACGTTCTAAACCAATTTTCTTAAACACATTATTATGTCACCAGTTTGATTTGATTACATTAATTATATTCTATATTATTTCATTTATTTTTATGAAGTTATAATTTAGTTGAAATTTATTATCATACTTTACCAATCAAAGTTAAATATGTTTAAGTCATTTGCATTACTGTTTTAATTATTTCTATATATGGGACACTATTCACTGGAAAATTATTTTGGTCTCAGATGGTGTAGCTAATCTTATACTCTGGCTAATAATTGAGTGCTTTAGTGTTGAATTGGAGTTGAAGTCTTGTCCTGGAAGATCCCTTTTCAAAGTAAAGTACAAACTTTTGTATTATCATCATTCTTATTTTTGTAAAACTCCTTTTAGGTGCTCCACATAAACTATTGTTATGATCCTTAACTTTCTTATACATGTTGTACTCCTCTTGTAGAAGAAACTGTTGTTGTGCGTATATATATATATATATGTGTGTGTGTGTTGCTGTGAAACTTTCAGTAGGTGAAACCTGTGTGTTATAAATACTTCTTTGTTCCTCTTGTAGAGGAGAGAAGAGTATACTAAAACTTCTATATAGATAACAAAAATACTTGTTTTTATATAATGTATCTAAATGTTATATTTCTTTTTTATTTAAAGTATGTTTATTGATATAAATGAAGAAATGTACACATTGGAAGGGCTTAAGAGATGTGAGTTTTCTCATATTTCAAGCCTGTCACACTTCAACTTTCGCGGGATGTGACAGGAATAGGCTTAAAAATTGCACTAAAAATGGAATAAGAGAATTTACGAAGATTATGATTATAATAAGGAGGTTTTATTTTAATTTTTCAAAGAAAAAAGGGGGAAATTAAAAAAATGCAGAAAAAATGATAAATGAGCCGTAGAAGTAAAATCAACAAATTAATCAATCTTTAATTGGGCCATGATGCCGGATTAAAGATTTGTTGAAAGTGCGGGCCTAAATCTAATTTTAAGCATTTCAAACAGATTTAAATGGGATTTTTTCCTTAATTTAATCACTTCATTGTTCTTGATGACTTGTTGACAAATCATTAGATTTGCATTGTTTAGAGATGCTAAAACGAGACAACTAACATAATTGAGATGCAAGATTGGTCTATAATGCTTAAATAATATACATAGACTCTTAGGTAAAACTAGCATAAAAAGGGGATTAATTTGCCATAATTGGAAATTGATTAGTGGTAATTAATTTCTAGGGTCTTTTTATTCTTGTTTATTACATATTTTACTTGCAAAGTCACCCAAGACCCAAGGAGGAGGATCTAGGAAAGTATAAAAAAAATAGAGAGGAGGATCTAGAGTGTTCGGAAGCTAATTAGAGCTGCGGGTTCAAGCGTCTTTGCTGTGATCTCGCCATAGCGAAGGAAGAAAAGAAGAAGCAAGAAGGCATTTTCAGCTAGCCCATGAAGACTGTACGCACAAAAATTGCACAATCCCTTCGCCGCCTGTTCGTATCAATAGTGAAGACCCCACCATAGCCTCGCCCCTATAGCGAAAATGGACAGCGAAGACCTCGTCGTGGCCTCACCCCCCACAGCAAAGATGGATTATCAGGTGAAATATTGAGTCACATATGTTATTTAATGGTTAAAATGAATTTTGAATAATGGTCCAAACAAATTTGCTAGGACTTGGATACTTCCAAGGTAAAAACGCTCCATGATATTTACTTTTAGGGCAAAAATGGACTTTTAAATGATGACATGCATTTATATGGTGACAGAGCTACGTTAGCATTGGTTGGTCAAAATTGAGGATTTAACAATCAAAGTTAACATTTTCAACGTTGGGGATAAATTTGCTATGATTTGGATACTTCTGAGGCAAAACTGATCCTTTTGTTACTTCTGGATACTTAACGCTCTTTGAGGTTACTTCAGGGATAAAAGTATTCGTTAACCCTTCTTATTTATCATCCAATGTACAGTTTTTGTGTACGGGATGATTAGGTTGAGAAAATAAACAACTTTACCATAACTAGGGAGAGGTAAAAACTAATAGATAAATGTAGATAGAGGTAAGGAAAGAAAAAATACAATGAAATTATCCTAGTCAGATCCCATGATAAACTTTGAGAAATAACTATAAATCTTGTAGAATTTTATTCAAGCCCACCAACAAATTAAATCAGGTTGTTATATTTACGATATTCTTTCAGCACTAAACTAAGTTCTCTTGATGATTTTCACGAATACATATATATCCAAAGCTTGGGTAATCTTCCTTCTTTATATACTTTTGTGATATTTGGACGTTGTGAAGAGTCTTATCATTGATTTTTCTAATAAAATTGAGTGTTAATTTTTCCTTTTGTGTCACTAATTAAGTACTTACCTCCTTTTCATACTTGATCACAACACGTAAATCTATTCTTTGCAGTCATCGACAAATCCATATCCATTAAATTTCAAGGTTTTTTTCCTTGGGATCTCCATCCTTCGAATTGGACCACATGCATATATAATATTCGCTAAAGACATCGATATGCAATTTGCCGAAACGGTTAAAGAACTAATGAACAGTTTCGATTGTCTTAGAAATATGTTTATGGTTATCGTATTAGTCACCTCGAAATAGCGTATAATATTCCATTTCCGGGGATCAATCAATCACGACAAACTCTTGTAATGCCCACGTGCTAATGACTTATGTTTTTTAATCGCAACAAACAGTTATCCTTAGTCCCATTTTTTTTATTTGTGGGACCAAAATAACATTTCAGAATTGGTACCACATTTTAGAGTTGATTAATTTCCAAGTCACGGCGAGCTAAAACTTCAAATTCATGTGGTGCATGATGCTAATCTATTATATATTTGTGCAAATTCTAAAATTATTCCTTACACATTTTCTCGTCCTAAAAATCTTCATATTTCTTTGACTGATCTTGTATTTCTTTAAGTCTTAAAACCTTAGGTTATAATATACGGAAAGTTGAATTAACGGATAACATAATTTAAAACATGAAGATACAATCAAATTTGATTCTCAAAACTGTTACACGGATGTTGTTATGGCTTGATGTAATTTTTCATCTTTAGAGGTATAAGAATAAATTCTTTCCGTTTCTAATTAAAGACATTACTATATATTTCACTGTTTGTGGCTTCTTATTCTACATGGATGAGTTTCAGCGCTTGACATGTTGAAATGAACAACATTGCAACCTAAACATGGTTCAAATTAGATTCAAAACCATTTGTTTCATTGAAATTATGGTTTTTGAGATATTGTTGTAATCAATTGTCTAAGTTGGTTTCTATGATTATTCAGGTAAAATGTCTTAACTATGTTAGTCTTAATTCTAACCTAGATAAGCATACTCACAAAAGAAACATAAAAGTCCTCACTAGTTTAGGAAGGATCCTTAATACCAATTAAATTAAAGAGGTTCACCGTGGGTTAGCTATAGCAAACACATAATGAAGTCCCACAACAGAACCTCTAAAAACGCGATTTTTGCTGGCTTTTTACCCAGATCTTATCCAAATCACTACAACCCTAGATATAAAATATTTGAACCCTAGTCATTTTTAATCTATTATGTAGGCACTACAACCCTAAATCCTCTCTTCTTCTCATTTCTTCCATTTTCCTTCCATTTTCCACTAAATTCCTCCATCCTTTCAACATGGCTACACATGTATTGGAGCTTGGAGTTGCTGGGCTCTCTTCCATGAGTAGCTAGACACTCATAGCTCTTGGAGATTATTGGAGAAGGCTTGGACTAATTGTATTCATAGGGAAGTATTGTTTCTTTTCTCTTCTCTTTGTATTTATAAATTCATAGGTCTAGGTTCTTCATTTATGCACTTGAGATTTGGATTGTATGTTTTGATTTGAGTTTGTTGTGATTTTGGTTTGTAACTAGGATTTCAACTCATCAATATATATGGTTACATATATTTTCTTTATCATTCAAATGATTTCTCTCTATTTATGCATTGTTATGGTAGATAGTTTGGATGAGATGGACTGTAAATTAACATAATGCATTATTAACCATTAATCACATTCTAAGGTATTTAACAATGCATAATTGAATGGGTTCATGAAATTAGGTGTTAGACTTGCCGGTTATTGATGTTTAGTATTATAGGAAATTTAGAGAAAACGTAAGGTGCTAAAGTGCTTAATAATGTCTAATTATATGAGATTTCATTGATTAGGCATTGGATCCATTAGTTAATGGGATTTAGTACTTTAGTGACTTAGTGCCTTTGACTTCCCAAATATTTTAATTGAGATAGGATAGTGAAGAGCACCTAACTGTTGGGGTTATGTCGGAGCAGTGCCGCCTCGAGTCCGCTCTCCAAGAAATTAAACCCGAGGGGATAGTGGAAGCTAACCCTGGGTGTCGATCTCAAGGAGCCTAGTGTAATATGATTCCTTATAGCTAATATGTAAACTTGAAAAGGTGGGTAAAAAGCATTTTTGTTTGGTTTTAGTATGAAGTTTGGTATGTGCAAAAGGTCAAGTAAAAGGTTGGAATTAAAAGTGAGATTTGAATGAGAATGGGATAAAGATCATTCTTGATGAATGAGAGATTCAGGAATCATTGCTTCAAAATATTTTCAAGGAGTTTGTTTGATTTCTAAAGAACCCTAGAGGAACCCCTCTAGGCTAGGCTTGGGTTAACTCAATTAATGCCAGAACCCCGCGCATTACTTAATTTAACCCAAGTTGATTAAGTTCAAAATCAAGAAATAATTGATTATGCAAGACTTTTAAATCCACAATTTGGGCCATCCCATAATTGCTCTAAATTTCTCTCTAAACCCTATTCCATTGATGGCCACCCATACAATAAATTAGGACCTAAAGAGTGTTTGCCCAATGTCTTCAACACAACCAATTAATTCTTATGCCATCTCCTTCAAGCAAATAGCTTAACACTCTTGATCCGCTAACCAAGCCACCTTGTATTAGCACATAATTTTCACCAAGAGATTAACAAAACTATGAACCCATAAATTTCATTAAACTCAAAGCTAATAAGTAGCAATGTCAAGCATTATACAAGAAGGAAACAACATAAACATAAATATAGTTTCTAACCCTAATGACATAAATGCATCCAACTAAGTGCCATAAATGCACCTCAACCAAATGCAATAATTAATACAACCCACCAAAATGTCATAAATGCAACCCTAGAAACCTAGAAAAGCATAAATACAACCAATGGGGAAAGGATTAGAACTAGGAAAACTCCCCTATTGAAGCTTCAAGCTCATCCCTTGGCTCTCACCACCAAGAATGGTGGAGCCTAGCTTCTACTCTCCATGGAGGAACCAACAAGGAAGGAAGGTGATGGAGCCATGGATGGAAGGAAGAAGAATGAAGAAGATGAAGATGAAGATGGAGAAGAGAGAGGTAGGGCTTTGGGGGTATGAAATGGGGACCAAATCTGACCTAAAGGGGTCTAACTTTCGTGTCTTAAGTCCCCCAAGTCGGGTCAAGTGAGTGGGTATTGGATTGGGTCCGAATCAGGCCCGAGAAACGCGACTAAAAATTCTGCAGAAACGTCCGTTCGCCGTCCACTTCGCCGCGGCTTTGCTGCGGCGAGGTGACAATGTCTCTGTTTTTTCTGGCCTTTTCGCCGTGGGTTCGCCGCGGCGAAAGCCACGGTGAACTCACTTCTCCTCTGCCTCTTGTGGGTATTTTCGCCGTCTGTCTCGCCGTGACCGCCTTCAATTCTGCCTCCTTATTTGGCATTTTTCTTCATCCCGGGTCCGATCTTTTGGTCCTGAGCGACCCTGCAAGTGAAAATAAGATAAAACCAAGATCAAATAGCCCTATAAATTAATTAGTATAATTATGGCTAATTACTCATAATTTTACACTTATTTTCCTTGAGATTTTCGGATATTCAATTTGACATTATCAGACCAAAACTTGCATCGTAATCATGTTAATTGCCTCAATTTAAGCATATAAAAACATTACAAATCAGAGATTTGTCAGATAGCCATTTAAAATCAATTTTCAAGAGCATATTCATCATTTTATCAAAAACAACTTTCATTCCACTCTTTAAACCAAAAGCCCCAAAAATATCTATTTCAATTGTATTAACCTTTGAAAACCAATTACAATATGTTTTTACCCATTTCATCTTGTATTTAGCCATTTAGTTCACTAGGTAGTTTAATTAAATGTTGACTCCTTGAAAACAATTCGGATTGTACCACTATTGCTACATTACTGCATTCCGATTTGTAAATATCCCAAGAGTGACACAACAAAGGTCGAATCAATGGAAAATCACAATGTCACACATGGTGGTCGTCACAACATTGATGACAATGAAAAACACAATGTCATCGACTACAGTTGTGACTTCATCGAGCACAACGAAATCTGCAACAACAATGACGACAATGGAAACCACTGATAACTCCTAGAAATTCATGTCATTTGAGTATATTTTCCTTGAGTTTTATCAAATCATTGATAAATTTTGGATACTCAAGATAGGAAAATGTTCATTGGATTTTTGGTTGCACATCATTGTTTAATTATGTAGATTTTGATTGTTGTTATAGTTAGTTTCTTATGCTGTTTTATGTAATTCTTGTAGGAACATTTTGATGCAATAAACAAGAGATTTTAGCCCTCCACCAAGCTCCCAAGTGAACAAAAATAAGAAGAAACCAGAGCAAAGTACCAGAATAAAGAGGTCACGGCGAAGTCACAGCGAGAACCATTCATCTCTATCCCTGTTTTGGTGGCCTCGCCGTGAGGCGAGCAGGAATAAGTTCTGGAATTTTTGGTAGCTCGCCGTGGCCTCGACGCGGCGAGGTGACGGGCGAGCGGACGCTGATGCTGCGCGTTTTTGGCGAACTGAACTGAAATAAAAGCTAGGTTTTTGAGCTCATTCGGTATTCTTAGACTTTTGGGACATTTTGGGAGTGTTTTGCTCTGCTAGGGCTTGGAGCTTAGTGGGGATTTAGCTTGGGCTTGGAGCTTCGAAGAGATTTGGGCTTCCTCTCTTGGTTTATCTTCTCTATCTTCATTCTCTTCTCTTTTTCTGTTTTGTAATGTTGTATATATATGCTCCCATGGAGTTGTAGAACATGAGTAGCTAAATACTTTGATTCTAGGATTATTTTGAACCCTTGTATGTAATGATTCTTGATTCCTCCTCTTATGTTGTGATTAATGATATCTATGTGCTTATTTTACTCTTCTCCTAATGCTTCTAAGTGATTGATCACCATTTAGATATTGGGTTCACTTGATTGATTCTTGAGAGGGCTAGATTGAGTGTAGAACTTGGGTAAAATAGTGCAAGAACCTGAAGTTTGCATGGATGGATGGTTTTGTTGGTAAGATAGAGATATACTTGCTAACCTTGCATAGTCACATTAGGGTTGGAGCTTGATAATTGGGTTTTATTAAATTGTAGCAAGAGATTGTGCAATTAATAAGACTAAACACTTGTTCTTGACTTGAGAGAGCGTGTACAAGTACTCTATGAACCCTAGATTAGCACGTGGTTTCGTTGAGAGCTTCTTTGAGGGGAGGTTAATTGAGTTTTAAGAAGTACAACGGGGATAGATAATCTTAGGACCCATTTTATCCTTGAAGTTGGAGAATCACTTGTTTATAATTTTATTTTCATTTAGCATACGTTATTTTCTTAGTTAATTTCAATCTCAACATTTGTGTCACTCAAATTGGGCGAGAGTGTGACAATCATTGTTTGACCGGGGTTTTGGACCAAATCCTCGTGGGAACGATACTTTACTTATCACTTTATTACTTGGCGCGACCCGTGCACTTGCGTCCAGATTAGAACAACCACAATGTCACTGTTGGTGATTGCGATGCCATACTGACAACGACAAAAACCATAATGTTACCGGCGGCGATTGCAACGTCACTATGGTTACGACAACTGCAACTTATTTGATGACAACCATGATGTCACCGACGACGACAAAATCCACAATATCACTGACAACAGTCGCGACTTCACCAACATTGACGAAAACCACAACATCACTGACTGCGGTTGCGATGTCATCGAATGTGACAAAAACCACAGCTTTAACAACTTTGGTTATGACATCACTGATGGCAACAAAAAACTACAATATCATCAACGATGGCTATGACAGAAACCGCAATATCACCAACAATGGCTGTGACGGAAACCACAACATCATCATCGGCGGCCGAGACAGAATTTGCAACATTATCGATGATAGCCTTTTAAAGGCTACCCATAAATAAATAAATCTAATTGTGGTTAAATCTAATCCACTTAAACCACATGAAAATAAATCATATGTTACTGTCATTGTGACATGTTTACATTTTTTTTTTCTTATTTTGGTGTTTGAGGTAATATATGTTGCTTATATTTTGATTGTAAAATAAAATATAAAAAAATAATTTTTATATGACCATAATCTTCAATTTTATTGTGTTAATTTTTATTTAAACTTATTCTTATGGTACTACTTGAAAGAAATTGGTCAAAAATTATATAGGAGTATTATTGTCATTGTATATATCATTCATTTTCTCTCCTCTCTCTTCTCCCCTCTAACCAAACACAAGGAGAGAAAATATTCTCCATCTATTTTTCTTCCCCCTTCCATTTTTTCCTTCCTCAAATTTTTTCTTCATCCATACATAGTGTAAAAGCAAAAGATACTTCACATTACAACCCAAAGCCTCAACTACATAATAGTCACATGTTCTTAATACAACTCCAATTCCAATAGTCAGGAGCACCAGTTCTGGTACATAATAACAACACTCCTAGAAGTCAGAGAACATAACTCTTTCTTAGAAGTTTGCCACAGCCAAAGGTCAAGCCAAAATGTTTCTTTAGTTCCTTTCATGTAGTCAAATGACTAAACCTTTTAATGCAGTCAAGATTATAGCTTACAAGAAAGATTCAAATGATAGATTAAAAGTTTATCATCAATGATTTCTCATTGTATCGGGTGTTAGACTCGGACGGCTAATCATAATGCACGAGATCAACTCAACTTGAAGGGTTCAATGTGAGAGACGTAATTCGAGTATATGACACATATTACTGACAACATTTAATCAGAGACCTCACGATTTTATTTCATCATATATCACTTAGAGAATTAATGACTAGGATTGACAGCTTGAGTAATGTACTCATGAGAGGATTAATTGACTTAGATTACGATAAACACTTGAAGTTTGTCTAATCATGTTAAACACTTACTCTCTTACCAGCTTTGGAATCATAAAATCATGTATTCTGACAAGTTTAACTGTGAAAGTTTCGTCAAACTTCATCTATATATATCATTTTTATCTTATTTATAAGATATACTTTAAACATGATTGATCAAAATTATAGAAAACCTTAAAACTTACTGAACATGTCTAAAAATTTAATAAGTTTCCAACTTTGTCTCTCTTGAATACAAATATTTCTAAAAAAGTTAAATGACAAAGTGGAAAACTAATAGTGATAAAGAATTAATGACATGCCTATTTGACCAAAAAACAAAAGTGGATGACATGCCCCTTATAATTAGGGCAAAAAACTTGCTTTTCTTAGCAATAATATTAAAACTAGAGAGGTATATCCTTATTTAATTTTACCATCCCCATGAAATTAACCATTGAACATCCAGTACTAGCAAATGGACAAAGGAAAATCCCCAATTTGACAGTAAAATTCAGTGGTCGACTTCAATGGAAACCATAAGAGTTTGAAACTAGAGCAAGAGGACAAAAGACAATGAATCAGCCGTGATCAATGCAAAGGCCTTACCGCATTATTATATTCAATTCAGGTACAAATGATGAAATCTGAACCATACACGTGTCTGTACAATTTACATAAGAATAACTACAGCTAAGCGTATCGTAACGGCATCACATGTGTGTATCTGGACGTACAATATCCTACATTTACTATAACTCCAGCTAGCATATCGTAAAGGCATCACATGGGTGATATCTGCACAGTACAATATCCTACATTTACTGTTTTACCCTCTAGCAACAAACAGTGGTCCTTCATCGTATCAACAAGGTTCTCATGCATGAAATTAAAGGAACAATCATTTTTGTTAACGTGCTAAACTGCATGTATATACTTGCACACCAACCTATTTGAAACTCTATAAATAGAAGCCATGCAAAGCTCTTATATTTCCACATCACATTATCTATCTAAACTTCACTCCCAAAATGATGACTGCATTGCCTGCTTCTCTCATTTTCATTCTCTTCGCCTTCTCCACACAATACCACCTAACCCTTGTTGAATCAGGGGATGTGCTTGACCTCAACGGTAACCCTGTCGCGGCCGGTGAGCTATATCATATTGTTGACGCCTCGAACCATGGCCGTGGACTCGAAATAGCAGAACTCTTCTTCGAGACCTGCCCAAATACCGTGATAGTTGGCACTAATCCTCGGAGTGTGATATTTTATCAAGTGGCCAACACTGCACAAACCATCCTCTTGGACGAAGCAACGAGTATTCAATTTGATGAGGTTGATTCTTGTGCTAAATCACCCTACTGGAATGTAACAGTTCCTGGTGATAAAAAGTACCCAATTTTGATTGGTCCACCTGGAGATGCTCCAAGCTTGGATGGTGTGTTCCATATCACCAAATCTGACGATCCAGAGGGTTCGTATTATATTTCCTTCCTATTGCAGGGAAAAGACGAATATATCCTTACGGCCACAAAAACCGACGATCAAGATCGAGAAGTTTATGACCTAGCGTTGTGTCGTGAACCGACTGATAGACAACTAAGCGTTGCCTTCAAACATATCGGGAAACCAGGGGATGTGCTTGACCTCGACGGCAACCCTGTCGTGGCCGGTGATCTATATCGTATTGTTGACGCCTCGAACCATGGCCGCGGACTCGAAACCGCAGAACTCTTCTTCGAGAACTGCACGAATACCGTGATAGTTGGCTCTGATGCTCGTAAGGTGATATTTTATCAAGTGGACAACCCTGCAAAAACCATCATCTTGGACGAACCAACTAGTATTCGATTTGGTGAGTTTGATCGTTGTGCTAAATCACCCTACTGGAATGTCACAGTTCCTGGTGATACAAAGTACCCAATCTTGATTGGTCCACCTGGAGATGCTCCAGGCTTGGATGGTGTGTTCCATATCACCAAATCTGTCGATCTGGAGGGTTCGTATTATATTTCCTTCCTATTGAAGGGAAAAGATGAATATCTCCTTAGGGCCGCAAAAGCCGACGACCAAGGTCGAGAAGTTTATAACCTAGCGTTCTGTCCTGAATCGACTGATAGACTACTCAGCGTTGCCTTCATACATGAGCCACAAGAAGTCCGCTCCCAACTGCCATCCACCTTTGAGCCTTTTATCCGAAAGGTTGTCCGTTACGCAGCGTAACCAATTAATGAAGCATAAGTATATATCTTGCTGATACTGTATTAAGGAGCCTAGCTACCTAATATTGCTCTTAAATAAATCAGCAAGTGTGCTTGTGTTTGTGTTGTGTGTCTGTAATGTTACTGGTGGTTATGTGCATGTACGTCATGAATAAATAATGTCGTCCTTTGTTTGTTATCTTGGCCAACTTGACTTCGCTTCTCTTTCTCCCGCCATGCACATATTGGAATTTAAATATTTCTGTAACTATTATTACGGGTTTATTTGTCCTGAGCATGGCGAACAAATTAAACTTAACCGGAAGGTAAGTTTCTGTGAAAAAACTAAACTCTAATTAAACAAAACGTTATACAATTTAATAGTGGACTGGAAAAAAAATTTGGCCAAAATTTCACCAAAATTTAAATAAGTTCCACAAGTAAAGTAAATAGGCCATAAAAATAGACAATTTGGTGAATCAAAGTCAATCCCACAGAGACTCAAAATAATTTAAGATATAATAAAACTACGAACTGTTGCACGGAATAAATTCAAGTAATAAAGGAACAACTTAGAGTCACTTTTCCCTTACTTGCTTATTAGATTGTATTTCTACTAAATTAATTATACCTTAACTTAATCATCTAATTTAGAGTATTAGTGTCTATAAATGCTTGTCTGTTCTTTTATATCCTTACTTAGATTAATTATGTAACATTTACATAAATTAACTAGACATAGTTTATACGGGATATGATTATGCAGAACCTCTAGGTCTATGTCTATCCTAGATACAAATTAGATAAAATTTAATTCCATATTATTTAATCTCATGGTCTATTTAAAATTCTCTTCATCAAGTTTAATTCTAAACTCTCAAAACATGCTCAATGATCAACAAAAATAAAAGCAAGATTAAATAAACTGAATTAAAATCTAATATAACAATGGGAAAAATCTCTAAATCACAAATAAATAAGTTCAAAATACCCGGGTTGTAAAAGAAAATTAGCTACATGTGTTCCATCAAAATCATCTCAGCAATGACGAAAACTGACATAGGCAAATAGAAAGTAAGACCCACAATTACTTCTCCAGTTGCCTCGATTCGATGCTGAAGAGATTCCGTAAAGAAGAGAACGAAATAGTTCGAACGAAATAGTTCGAAACAGCTCCCTCCTCTTTGTGGAACACGATCAGTGGCTCTCTTCCTCCCGATGAAGATGAAGATTGTGCAGTGGCCGTCCCTTTTTTTTCCTCTTCCAAAACTGATTTTTCCGATGCTCCCAGTGAAGAATAAGAGTGAATAGTGCGTCGTTCTCCTGCTTCCTAAATTGATTCACGATGATGAAAAACAAACGTGGCGGCTTGTTCTCTCCCCTCTTGCTGATTGATGATGATCCACTTCAGGTCTTTTTAATTGCTTCCTCCAAAAACGCACAGCTTCATCCATTCTTTTATTTTTATTTTTTTAATTAAAATCTGCCAAAAGAAGGACGATGAAAGTTAAACTGCAACAAATAAAATGCAATAAGAAAAACATTACTAATAGTACAATTCAATCATATCTTTTCTTTTTCAAATATTAAGTACCCTATTTTAATTAAATATAAGATATTTCAATAGAAATCCCCAAATAATGCTCAAATCATATCTTTTCAAATAACAACAAAATCTCGTAAATTTTTAATTGATGACTCCTAAATTTTCATCTAGATATGTCACTTCAGCACAATTCAATCAACTAACGATTGATTGTTTGGTTTATTAAACTGGGGTGACATTGTTCCAATTTTAAACTTTTAGTGGAACGTTACTCTTAAGTGAAAACATTACTACAAAAATAGTTTATCGCGGCACCACAATTAAGCTCCAGGATAGACCTAACTTATAAGCGTCGGGAAAGGTGTTTAGTTTTTATTTTTTATTTATTTTTTTGAATATCTATAACATATCCCGGTGCTTATAAATATAAGCACCAAGATAGGTTTTAATTTTTTTTCTATGTTTTTATTTGCCTATCACGGCGCTTAAATTTCTAAGCGTCAGAATAGGTTTTAAGTTTTTTATTTTTTTTTTAATTATGGAAAACCTATCCCGGTGCTTATAAGTATATATAAGCACCAGGATAGGTTAATTTTCTTTTTTTAAAATTTTTGTTTGCCTATCCCGGCGCTTATACTTTTATACACGGGGATAGGGTTCAATTTTTTTTAAATATGGCAAACCTATCCCGCCGTGGATATTCAGAGTAAAAATGAATCGTAACCCTTAGATTTATCTCAATTGCATATTCAATCCCTCAAACTTATCATTATCAATCAAATCCCTTAACATACTTATCATTATCAATCAAATCCCTTAACATTCAAAACCATGTGCTTATACTAGTAGTTCTATAGCTTATTGTTTGAGGAGGATGTATGATGGATGATTGCACCTGATTATTTTATGTTTCTAATCACTAATTTTGGGAAATTAACACTTGTCCTAGGCTATAATACATGGCTATTTAGGCACTTTTACATTTAGAGTTCCAATGCATTGAGTTAATTGCATTTTTGTGCTAAATTGAGCATTTTAAGGTTTAGACTCATGCATTTCTAATTTATGGACTTGAGATATTACAATTTGTGCTTAAATTTGTCATTGTAGGAAGTCATGATGAAGATGTGCCCAAATTCTAGAAATTACAGTTTAGTGCTCGAATTTTAGAAAATACAACTAAGTCCGATGGCACTGCATATCTCAACTAGACAAGGACAAGTTTGGTAATTTGGGAGCTTAAAGGAGGGCAAAGATGAGATAAAAATTGCTGGATTTATTTTCATATTTTTATAATTAGAGATTGCAAAAGTAAGGGCTTGTTTGGAAGTTCAATTGGGTATCTAACAAAAACCCTTGGATTTTAGGCTTAATTTCCTCAACCAAACAGCCCCTAAGCTCCCTTCTATACCTAAATTCTGCCCAGACCCTGAGAGGGAACAAGCAGCCACCATTGACAAGGCCACAAGCTCAAAATCATCACCACCACCTCTCGTCGTTCACCACCGTCGGCCTCCACCATCTCCACCTCCATTTTCTCCATCTAGGCCGATGCTTTCCACCACCAATCCACACCCACACAACACACACACCATCTTTAATCATCATCATCTCACAAGCTCTCTTTTACCACCCATCATCCACAACCATTGGCCGTTGCTCCCACCACCGTCATTCACCTTCATCATCATCCTCTCCATTCACCTCCCTTCAGCCACAACTTGAACCAGCAAGTACATTCATCCTTCCCATCTCCATTTCCAACTCACACCATTGATGCCAAAGCACCTTCAACCTCTCGGCTCCACATTCTTCTTCTTTTACATTCGTCCAACTTCACACCTCCAGTTCCATCTTCACGCATAGCACCCACACACCATTACTATCCCACACACTCTTACAGCGCCTTCACCATTCTTTTCTCTCCTCCAAACACCATCATTATCGCCCTCTCTCCATTTCACCCATACAATCGATTTCTTTCCCTTTTCCATGGTCCACATATTCATGGAGTTTGTTGGAGTTGTTGGTGATAAGATGAGTGGCTGATTCAAGGGTTCCTTGGTGGCAACAATGCAATTGGAGCTTCAATGCTTTATTAGGGGAGTTCTCTTGCTTCTTTTGTTTCTAGATTATGTTATTGATGTAGATTCCTAATTGTTTCTGCTTGATATGTAATCTTGGAACATGAGATACTATGATTTCTATTCTTAGAGGTAGATTTCCTTTGGGTTATGTATGTAATCTAGCGATTGCTTTTATATGCATAAACCTTAGTGTTAATCACTTGGCATAATGCAATTTGATGTGGTAGCATTGATTATCTACTTTGGATCGCTAGATAATATTAATGCATTTGCTTCTTGCATTTAGCATTAGACACTAGGTCCATTCTTAAAGGGTCAAATTATACCTTTAAGAGGAGACTCATTGTGTGTTGTCAAGAGTTTTCACTACCAAGCGATTTTCTAACAATTGCCAAGTTGACTAATTGTGCTTTAGTAACTAGGTCAATTAGACTTAGGCGATTGCCTTTGGTTTTTAAAATTCGGTCTTGGCTTTTGAACTCCCAATTCATTTGAGAAGCTATGAAGATTGTAAAGTTTTCACCAAGAACCCATTCCATTAAAGAGTTTTTCAAACCACTTTTACTTGCTTTCCTAAATCCAAAAAGCCAAAAACAAGTCTATTTACATTTCTATAATTGAAAAAAATACCAAAAAGACTTTTCATTGACTAAACCCCCAGTTTAATTGCTTTTCATTGCATTTAGGTTAGTCTAGGCATCAAAATAAGTTGACTCCTTTGAGAGATGGCCTGAGGTTGAGCCACATTGCTCAAGCCTTGGTTTCACATATTTTCTTGCATTTGACCCCGAGGCCCATCATTCCGACAAAGGTCAAATCAATGGGTTTCAAGGAGAGTGAATGAAAAATTCTTGTGAGTAAAGTGACTATTATTTATCGTTTTATTGAATCCATATAATTTTAGGCACACTTGGTATAATAGTGTATGATTATGAAATTGTAAAGAGGATAGCACAAGTTAGAATTTTGGGGAACGCACATGTTGGGAGGGTTTTAACCTTAATCTCTTATTCGTATAAAAGTGATTGGTATCATCCCAAAATGACTTGAGGAAAATCTAAGTCTACCCATACAAAAAAAGAATTAAATGATAAAGATTAAACTTCATGTGAAGGGATTCAAGAAATAATCCAAGTTATGTGTATTTTTGTTGGCGTTAGATTACTTCTCCAATGGAAGTAGATAATCAAGTTATACTACTGAATATAAATAAACATGCATGGTATCTTGGAATACTTGTCATAGATTACTCTGAGGAACAAGAACGGATGAAATCCATTTGAAGCGACGAATTGCAACATTTGATCAGTGCATGGCTCTAAAACTTATTATAGATCGATGAAAACAAGCTGGTAGAAGAATATACATACGACAATGCTATTACTTGTTCTTTACTCCTCAACAATCTATAAAATGGTCCTTCTTTAATGGAAACCAAACACACTGGTCCTAATTTCATTTCTCATTATCTCCCGATTTCATCATTTACATAAAGTATGCTTCACTTTAGACACTTCACTCTCTCCCTAGCTCTATAAATGCAATTCAGAATTGAAGCTCCATATCACATACTCAAGAAATTAAACACAATCAGTTACATACCAAGACGAACACTACATTTTATTTCTTGCATTGTTTTTCTTTCCTTTTATCATGTGTTCCAAAGCTGAAGACGTTGTGCTTGATGTAGAAAAGAAACCTCTTAGTCTCGGGAGACCCTACCACATCCACGATGCAAGCAACTGCGAAAGCGCGATTTCACTCAACCTTATTGGGAACCAAACGTGCTTCGGTGGTGATGGCCATTGACATGAAGCAGGTGAAATAAAGGATGATCAAACACCCAGAAGCCGTGAACATCACCGCGAGAGACCAAGTAGAGATTGAGTTCTCTTGGGTATCTCAATGTGCAAATCCACCTAATTGGATAGTCCAAACTCATGCTTGTGCTGTGTATCCTCTTGTGGTTGGTCCACCAGATAAACATCACATTCTTGATTCATTTCGTAGTAAGAAAGTTAAAGGTGAGATTGATGCATTTATATATATATATATATATATAATCTTGTATTTAATGTCCATGAGGTTGACGAGCATGTTGTTTCAATCCAAAGCTTCAATGATAAAGAAGGGCTCTTGGTTTTGCAGCTTTGTTCTGAGGAAGGGCTCAAGGTCAAATTCCACCCTATTGGAGCTTATTTGGGAGATTTTTGGTCACCCTAATACACAAAGAGAAACAGTTATGAAATTTGATGTAGTATTATTTCTTGTTGTGTGAGATGATACTGCTGATACTTTTTATTGAGCTCTTAAATGTATTGCTCTAAATAAATCAGCAAAAGGCGATGACGATCATGTTATATGAATGTGTTGTTTAAGTATTTGTTTGCTTATAACTTATTATTTGCATTACTCCCTCACCTGCTTCCTTATTTGGAATGCTTGAATTTTTTATTCACTAGGAAAATAACTTTCCCAATGCATGCATGACAACATGATAGACGCGACATTGAGAAATTGAAGGTCCACACCTTATGGTCCTCATCAACTAGAGCAACATATAGTATATGCGGTAGACATACTGTACAATATTTGAGGCCCAAATGATAAAAGTAAGGGAGATATTCCAAAAAGGAATTTTGTCTGATTTTCAATTTTTTTTCAATTCTAAAGATTAAAATAGCCTCTTATTCTTCTCGTTATCATCCCCGTCATTGTCGCCATCAACTCCGCCGCCACCCCCAGAAAAAACATGGTGGTCTCCGCCAGTGATAACAGTAACAAAGGAAGTAGAAGTGCAGAGAACAAAAGGCAAGTTCCTATGGTGGGGGGAGAGGAAGTAAAAGTGAGCTGTACATGGTAAGGATCATAATATAAAAATTTAAAAGTTGAAGGGCTAACTCATCATAAGCGAAATAAAAGTTTTAAAACTGAGCCGCATTGAATCTGTAAAATCCTCCTTACCAATCACTTTTAAATCAAGCACAAATCCATTTACATCACCGGAAACCAATTTAGAAGAAGCCAACAATGATTGAAAAGAAAACTGCTCAAAGCAAAAAGTTAATCATAGTTATAAAAGAGTTCAACCACAATTTCCAACTATGATAGCAAGAAACTATCATAATTATTGAAATAATCTTAACCAAATAATCAAGTCATAACTATGATAGAAAAGAAATTAATAATCACAAGAGTCTATTGTAGTTAAAGAAATTAAAGATTAACTAATTTCAAAACCTAACTATGATAGAAAACAAACAATCATAGTTTTTAAGAATTAAGATAACATTTTAGAAATGACTTATCCATGATAGGAAAGGACAATTATAAATCATTTAAAATACTTATCATGGATAATAAAATAATGCTATAACTTGGAATTGTTATCCATGTTAGAAAAGGACCACTGATAACATGGTTATTAAAAGTTTAGTGCGAGTTAGCCTATGAAAAAATAATCATGCCCTTCATAACAAATTCCACAAAACACAAATTAGCACTATCATAGGAAACATTTTCCTGTCACACACATTGCAAGTTAACCACAACTATAGTCCACAATGTGCCTTTCAAATAAAATACCAAAAGCATTCCAAGGCCAATGACCTGGCAAAGATTGCCTCCCAAACAGTTGGGGTCACATGTATGTGAAACAAATTTTAAACACACGATAACAATCCTAATATCCATAATTACTTAGATGAAACAAATTAAACATACATAATAATCCTATTATCCACAACCAACTAATTTCTGGAAAGGACCGGACCCAAACAGAATACCATCACAAAAGAGTCATAGCTCGATCAAATTGCAGCCAAAGCAAAGCATACTAAACAAGATCCCACATTGTCTAAGGATCAATAGTGTGCAACATAAACATAGTTCTAAAAATAAAATTCAACCACAAGGCCTACGGCCACTGTTTTTCAAAAAGGACCAGTCTCAACAAATAATACCATATAGTAATCTATAACAGAATATGAAAATGCGGGAGCAACAAAATGAGAACGCCTAGTTTATAATGTTTGGCAATATGCACATCACAAATATAACCAAAGAGACCTCATTGTTAGCGAGAGTCCTCCAGCTCATTGCCCTCCTGAAGAGCACGAAACTTCTCGACTCTATCTCGAGTGTGTGAGTGCGTGTAGCGCGCCCTTGGATCCGCCCTTCAAGAAAATAAGAACCAAGGGGATAGTGGAAGTTAACCCCCGGGTGTCGTTCGCTTGAGGAGCCTAACGCAAAAAGTGTCCTAGTAGCTAGATGCAAACTTGAGAAAGCGGGTAAAAAGTATTGTATTTGGTTTTTTTGATTTAGAAAAGATGCAAAAGGTATGATATGTTCTAAAGTAAAATAAAGATAAGATAAAAGTGAGATTTGGAGGGGAATGAAAATGGAATCATTCTTGATGAATGAAAACCTCGGGATTCATTGCTTCTAAAGATTTTTAGGGAGTTTAGTTGATTTTCTAAAGAACCCTAGAGGAACCCCTCTAGGCTAGGCTTAGGTTAACTTAATTAATGACGGAACCCCGCACATTACTTAATTTAACCTAAGTTGATTAAGTTCAAAATCAATATGAATTTGCTAATCGTAAGGGGCTCCTAATCCAACAACCGGGACCCCGAATCGCCACTTAATTAATCCTAGAGTTTAATCGATTACTGGAACCCCAAATAATAAATCAAGACTCTAGGATTGAAGTCCAATGCCACTCATGCAATTTGACAAATTCAAGAACTAACTAATCATGCAAGACTTTAAATCCACAATTTGGGCCGCCCCACAATTGCACTTGATTTCTCAATTAACCCTAACTCATTGATGGCCACCCAAACAAAGATTAAGGTTGAAAAGAGTGATTACCCAATGTCTAAACACAATTAATCAATTCCTATGCCATTCCATTCATGCAAAACCACTTAACATTTTTGATCCACTAACCAAGCCACCTTGCATTAGCACATAATTTTCACTAAGAGAATAACAAAATCATGAACCCATAAATTTCATCAAACTCAAAGTTAATATAGCACAATGTCAAGTATTCAACAAGAAAGATACAACATAAAATAGTTTCCAACCCTTATACAACATATAGAAATGAAGAACACAACCAAATGTTATAAATATACTCCTAGAACCCTAGAAAAGCATAAATACAACAAGAGGAAGAAGGATTAGAACTAGAAAAGCTCCCCTATTCAAGCTTCAAGCTCATCCCTTGGCTCCCACCACCAAGAATGGTGGAGCTTAGCTGCTACTCCATGGGAAGAACAGCAACCAAGGTGGAGGGTAAGGAACCATGGAGGATTTGAAGGAAGAAGGTGGAAGATGGAAGATGGAGATGAGAGGAAATGAGAGAGTTAGGGTTTGGGAGTGAGTGGTGGCTCCAAATCTGCCCTAATGGGGTGTATGATTCGTGTTTTAAGTCCCCCAAGTCGGGTCAAGTGAGTGGGGTTCAAGTTGGATCCGAATCAGGCCCAAAAACGCGACTGATATCTGCAGAATTCGCGCAGTTCGCCGTGGGCTCGCCACGGCGAGCTCACTTCAACTCTGCCTTCTGGAGGCCCTTTTCGCCGTCGGCTCGCCGCGGCGAAAGCCACGGCGAGCCACATTCTTCTCTGCTTGGATATGGGCTTCCTCGCCGTCTGACTCGCCGCGGCGAAGTCACTTTGTTTCTGCTCTTTTGTTTTGCCTTCTTCTTCATCCCGGGTCCGATCTTTTGGTCCTGAACGACCCTACAAGTGAAGACAAGAGTAAACAAGGATCAAATAGCCCTATAAACCAATTCATACAAATTAATCTACAATTATGGCTAATTAACCCTAATCTAACACTAACTTCACCTAAGAGTCTAAGTTCTACATTAAGCATGATTGGACCAATATCGCATCTCAATCATGTTAATTGCCTCAAATTAGGCATGTAAAAACCATACAAATCAGAGATTTGTCACCTCCCATCTACTACCCAAACTAGAACCTATAAAATGAATAGCGGGGTGAGACAGGGTGTGTGTGTGTGCACACGTGCAAGTGTACAGTGTGTGTGTGCACACGTGCAAGTGTACAGTTATGTGTGTGTGCACACGTGCAAGTGTACAGTTATGTGGGGCCTACAACAATAACAGGTTTCCCAAACAATAATGATATAATACAATGTAAGTGTGGTAAAACTAGATAACATCAAATATGCCAAAGCAATATGAGTTTGAAAACCAATTATTTTAAAAAATGTGATCCAAATGCCTCTGAAGAGACAGATCATAGTAACACATGATCCAAATGCCTATAATAAGATAGATACACCAAGTATTCGAGAACAACCAAGAATTGGTTCCAAACGTCGGTATAACCCAAAAGTTTCATCCGGTGGCCGTCAGGAAACAACATCACATTAAGGGGCTAGCCCAGTGCTCAAAGGATGCCAAAACCAACCAGCCAATCAAATGCAACAATATGGACATAAAGATGCTTCTTAAAAAGTTGATGATTTAAATCACAGTGACTTCATTAATAGCATGTCACAATAATGGCTCAATTGCAATAACAAGTTTGAAGGCTTTTCAATGCATGTTCATTTTTCACAAAAACCAAATTAACATATCATTTCCACATAACCAATGTACCAAAAGTAAGCTTACTAACACCTTATAAAATTCAAGGCATCTGTGCCAATTTTCAACATACCACCATTTAAAATCTTACCAACCACACACATACACCCATAAGACAAGGACGTGATTACCTTTTATACACAATCTGGCATTAATAAAGTGTTACCTCAGTGCTCCATGAGGCAAAGCTCAAAACTCTACAACAATCAACAATGCAAACATACCACATCAATAAATTGTTTATACACAACAAGGTTATTCAAAATAACCCAAGCCCAAGGTTTAACCTCTTGAAATTCATGCAACTTTAGCCCATTTTCATATAGTTCATACACTTTTTGGGTGGATTTATACATATTTTGATGTACACATGATAGGAAAATGTGCCAAATTTATATTTGGGTTAAATTCATTGAATTCTTGATTTAAATGTGAATAGTTTACCCTATTTTTATCAACTTTGGCTTGTATAGATTTCATTGCTTGTTAGGTTGTTAAAGCCAATCAATCAAGCCACATTTGAGTTGCATTTGAAGTTAAAGTAAAGGGGTGTGAAATGGAAAAGAAGAATTAGCACAATCAAGAAAGGTGAAAAAAGAAGTCCGCGGAAAGTTATTGGCCGCAGCCAAAAGTACAGGCAAAATAAATTGTTGTAGCCAAATCCAGAAAATTCCAGGCAGAGAGTTATTGGTCGCGGCCAACCAGTGCAGGAAAATTTTTTGGCCGCAGCCACAACTGCTAACAGACTGTACAGTGAACAGCTCAGCTCAAAAATTAGGTTTTAAAATACCCCTATTTCGTATAAAAACACATTCTTTCGACTTGGGACTTCTTTGGGGCCTACTTAGGAGCATTTCTAAGCTAGGGCTTGAGGATTTTCATGGAGATTCAAGTGGAGATTGAAGATTTGAAGAGATTGAACCTCATTTCCCTCTGTTTTTCTTGTCACTACTACAAAAATCCCTTTTCTAGTCACCAATTAATGTCATTTAATTATAAAACTGACATGAAAAAAAACACAGTGGCATTTTTGTAATTAAGTTGGAGGGGAGGAAGAAACGACGTCACCTTTTATTTTTTGTGTGACGTTGAAAGTTTCAACATCACACATAAAATAAAGTGTGACGTCGTTTCTGACTCACACTTAAAGTCGACGTCACAGTTTATTTTATGTGTGACGTTGAAACTTTCAACGTCACACATAAAATAAAAGGTGACGTCGTTTCGCGCCCCCAGCTCCCCCAAGCCCCGCCCTTAGCTCCCCCTCCTTCGACCCTCAGCTCGACCTCCCCCCACCCTCAGCTCCCCCCTCCGTTAGATCCCCCCTCCCCCCACCCTCAGCTCGCAACGCCCTCAGCTTCCCCCACTGTCAGATCCCTCCTCCCAGCCTCCACCCTCAACTTGCTCCGCCCCCAGCTCCCCCTCCCCTACCCTCAGCTCGCTCTGCCCCCAGCTCCCCCTCCCCTGACCCTCACCTCGCTACACTGGTGGTTGGAACAAGCTTGTATTTCTGTGAGTTATTTTTTCGTTTCTTTGTCATCATCTCATCCGGCTTAATTTTTTTCCACCACATTATCTGTTTCTGAAATCAGTTGTTTTTTTACCAATATGCAATTGAAAATAAAATAATGAACTTTATGAATGTGTTTGTATGATGTGTCCTTTGCTGTGATATTGGTTTTAAACTTTCAGTTATGTTCCATTGAAGAGTTGAAAGATGCACAATTGAATCACATTTGGTCTCTCATAGTTTCTTTTTCAGCTCTCCTATCGGGTTCAGCAACTTCAATCGTGCGATTCGTCATTGTTTTTCTGCCTGTGGTATGCTCTGATCTTCTTTGTTTTTTTTATTAATTGTAAATTGTAAATGCTGCCATAGAATGTTTAATCGAAGGACTGAATTGGATTTGAATGGTTAAATGTGGAAAAGGGGAAAAAAAAAGGGGGTATTACTGCTGTTACCTTGAAGTTGCTGCAACTCTTGCATACTTGCCAAACTGTCTGGCAAGTCTTCTAAATTGGTTTGCTATTGGTTTTTGTGCTCAAATTGCTGCATAATTTTTTGTCAAATTGATCTTTTTGCTGCTGAAATTGTTGTGAATTTTGCTCCATTATTGCTTGTTTCTTTGGTGCAATTTTATGTGCTGCTAAATGATGATTTGCTACTGCATTTTGCTTGTTCTACTTGCTGGTTTTGCTGCTATAAATCACTTCAAATTTCTGCTGTATTGAGCTGAATTTTCACTTAAAATTTGTTGCATAATTCATCTTTTTGGTGATGATATGTGGCTACCACTTTGCTGATTTTTTTGCGCTGAAATTTCATCTAATTTACTGCACTTTTTGCAGCCAACTTTGGGCTTGTATTACTGCATATTTCTCCATATGGTTGCCTCAACTTGCTATTGAGGATTTTGCTATTGCTTATTGATTTGTGTTATGAATTTGTTTTGGAAATTTTGCACTGATTTAGTTTTGTTAGGGCTGTAAGAAGCTTGAATTTCTAGGTTATGAACATTAAATGAACTAGAGTAGTGATTGAGAAGGCATTAGAGCTACTTGTTGTGGTTACATTGGTTTGAGTTGTGGTTTTCTATGTAGGTTTCCACTCATCCCTTACCACCTTCAGTGAGTATTAATTTATTGATTGTAGAGAAATGTTTAATTTTCTTCAAAATAAGGTGAAATTATAGGTTTTATAATCACTGAATGGTGTTGAATTAGTAATGGTATGATTTTGTATTTACTGGACTGAAATTGGATTGTAAATGTAATTTTTGGATCTTACATTACAAGAGGAAGTTCTGCCGAGTTTTTTAAAAAATTTGCATGAAGTGAAGTTAAGTGCATAGCATGCCCATTTCTTCACAATGTAGTGAGATAAAATTGACTAGTTTGTTGGAAATGGCATAGGTTTAATAGAATGGATCGTAGTTGGATGCATGTGTTGAGAACCACTAAAGAGTATCAAATGGGTGTGGAAGAATTTATTGAATTCGCCAAAAGAAACTTGCCTAGTAAGAATGGCATGTATCTTTGCCCTTGTGTGAAGTGTGCAAATGCTTATCATAAGAGCGTTGATGGTATAAGGGATCACCTTCTTTCTTATGGAATCAATCTCGGTTATAAGAAGTGGCTTTGGCATGGGGAATTGGGAAGTACTGTACATATGAGCCCAACACAAAATGTAGAAGAGCGGCGGATGATGGGTGTGATGATGGAATGGACAACATGATCAATGACAATGGGGCGGAATCATTTTCTGTGGTACATGAATTTGACAAGTTGCGGAGTGATGTAGAGACACAGTTGTTCCCGGGGTGTACTAAGTATACTCAGTTGACCGGCGTCCTGAAATTGTTGAAAATAAAAACAGAAAATGGGTGGGCGGACGCGGGTTTCTCACAGATGCTTGAAGCTTTGAGTGATATGTTCCCGGTGGGTAATGTGCTTCCGAAGCGTATGTATGAGGCTAAAAAATTTCTAAGCAAGATGGGCATGGAGTATAAGAAGATACACGCTTCCCCTAAATATTGCGTGTTATACAGGAAAGAGTATGAATGCCTAAAAGAGTGTCCAAAATGTAATACTCCGAGGTACAAGCCGAGGAAGGATGCCGTTGGTGATAATGATGGATCAAAGAAAGGGGTACCTAATAAGTTCCTAAATTTCATTACAAAATCATCATGTTTTACTCCGCGCCTGTGAATAATTTGGTGAATAAAAGGGCAAAAAGGAAACAAAAACTTAATGAGAAAGCGGAGCAAAGAAAGAGCTGTAATTTGTATGAAATTTGGAGCTTAATGAATGTTGATAATATAGTAAATTGAAAAACTCATCAACCCTCTTTCTTTCTTGTGTAGGAAGAGGTGCTCAAGTGAAAAAGCCAGAGGAAACACACACACATCAATCGGATTGAAGACCAGCTGAGAGAAAGGCTAAGGGACCAGAAGCAACGTGACTTCGCCGTGACTTTCGCCACGGCGAAAGTCACAGCAAGCGTGGTTCATCTCTGCCTCTTAATTACAGAGTTCGTCGTGGACTTCACCACGGAGAAACCCACGGCGAACTGGCCAAATACTGGGCGTTTTGAATAAATGAGCTGTTTGAAAGGGGATAAAAGAAATTAATTCGGAGGATTTCGGGTAGAATGCATTTTAGGGCACATTTTGGGACTCTTCCTTCTTCTCTATTTTTCTGTCATGTGTTCTTTCTTAATCATTATTTTCGTTTTTTATTTTACCATGTGTAACTAAATCCCTTTTCTAGGGTTACCTTGAACCATTTGATAGATTGAATATTGTAGTTCCTTTCTTTAATGCATTGAATGAATTTATGTGTATGAATTTTCATCTTGCTATTATTTATACAAGTGCTTGATCACCACTTGATTTGTTAAATGGAGTATGACTCGAGATAGAGTATTTTGTTTTAGAACTTGGATGAAATCATGTTAGACTTGATGTTTATAGTGTTAAATGGATGGTTAGTTGGTAATATAGAGATATAATTACTAACCTAACATTGTTCACATAAGGTTGGTGGAGTATTTATGACTTGCATTAATTGTGGCAAGAGGTTGTGCAATTAATGAAAGTATAAATTTGATTTCGACTTGAGAAAGCTTCTTCAAATGACTTTGAACCTTGGACTCACACATTGATTCATTATGATGCAAAAAGGAAAGGAATTTACTAGTTCATGAAGTCAAATGGGGATAAGTAACCCTAGGTTGTTTTTATTTGTCTTAACAAGTGTTTTCTAAATCACCTTTTTTACTTTATAATCTTGGTAACTAAACATCTTAACTAGAAATAGAATTTTAGTTGTTAAACTTTTAAATATTAAATCTTCAATCTAAACTTTGCTCTAGCTCAACTTAATTGAATTCACTAAGCCTTCTGTTTGATCGCATTTGTAACCCAATCCCTATGGGAATGATACTTTATTACTTGGCACGACCCGTGCACTTGCGAAGTGAACAAGTTTTTGTGCCATGATTTAAATGCTTGTTTGCAAATGAGGCAGGAGCAAAGAAACTGAGATGGCATTGTGATGAGAAAATCTCCGATGGAAGATAACTCCAGCACCCTACTAATTATCCTCAATGGAAGAAGATAGATTCCATGTTTCCTGAATTTGGTGGTGAGCCGAGGAACCTTCGTCTCGGACTGTGTACGAATGGTTTCAACCCTTTCGGGAGTCTTTGTAGCACACATAGTGCTTGGCCAGTTTTGCTAGTCATTTACAACCTGCAGCCATGGTTGTGCACGAAAGGCAAATATGTGATGATGTCAATGATGATTTCGGGGCCGAAACAGCCTGGTAACGATATCGATATCTACCTGGCACCTTTGATTGAGGACTTGAAGATGTTGTGGGAGGAAGGCGTAGATGTGTTTGATGCGTACAGGTGATGAGCTCCTAAACTTCACAAAGTTCATCACATTTTTCCCCACTTTTGTATATACTTTTGAAAGTGAAGTTTTAAATGGACATAAAAATTCAGAGGAAACCTTAACAAAGAAGAAAGTTTACATGTGTGAAATTTTGAGCTTAATTGAATATGTATATATGTTATTAAACTATAAAACTCATCAACCCTCTTTCCTTCTTGTATAGGAAGAGGTGATAAAGTCAGAAAGCCAAAGGAAACGCAAGTAGCTTTGGAAATGAAGAATGGCTGGGAAGAAAATCAAGGAACCAGAAGTTAAGACATCTTGCCGTGACCTCGCCACGGCGAGAGCAATTCAACTCTACCTCAAACAAGAAATTCTCGCCGCGGTGAGACCACGGTGAGTGGATGTATCTTTTGGCTGTCACACTTTCTCGCCGTGACTTAGCCGCAGCGAGGTCACGACGAGAATGCCCAAAACTACGTGTTTCACTTAAAGTTAGCTGTCTGAAAGGAAATAAAGGCATTGATTTCGGGGGAAAACAGAGAGAACGCATTTAGGGCATATTTTGGGACATTTTGGAGCAAGAAGAGAGAGGGGGAAGAGCTTGGAAGCTTGGAGGATCTTGGAGAGATTCAAGTTCATTGTTCTTGGGTTCCTTTCTTCTTCCTTCTTCTCAAATTTTCTGTCATGTGTTCATCCTTAATTTCTATTTTCGTTTTTACTTTTATCATGTGTAACTAAATCCCTGTTCTAGGGTTACTTTGAACCATTTGATGGATTGAATATTGTAGTTCCTTTCTTTACTGCATTAAATGAATCTTTATGTGTGGATTTTCATTTTGCTAATATTTATACAAGTGTTTGATCACCACTTGATTTGTTAAATGGAATATGACTCGAGAGAGAGTATTTTGTTTTAGAACTTGGGTGAAATCATGTTAGACTTGAAGTTTATAGTGTTAAATGGATGGTTAGTTGGTAATATAGAGATATAATTACTGACCTAACTTTGTTCATATAAGGTTGGTGGAGTAATTATGACTTGCATTAATTGTGGCAAGAGATTATGCAATTAATGCAAGTATAAATTTGATTTTGACTTGAGAAAGCTTCTTCAAATGAAATAGAACCTTGAACTCACACATTGATTCATTATGATGCCTAAAGGAAGGAATTTACTAGTTCATAAAGTCAAATGGGGATAAGTAACCCTAGGTCGTTTTATTTGCCTTAACAAGTGTTTCCAAATCACCTCTTTCCTTTAATATCTTTGTGATTAAAACTCCAAACTATAAATAGACTTTTAATTGCTAGTTTTTGAAAATGTTAAATCTTTACTCCAAACTTTGCTTTAGCTCATCTTAATTGAATTCACTAAGCCTTCTGTTTGATCGCATTTGTAACCCAATCCCTGTGGGAACGATACTTTCTCATTACTTTATTACTTGGCGCGACCCGTGCACTTGCGAAGCGAACAAGTTTTTGGCGCCGTTGCCGGGGATTTGGTAACAAATCCCTTGGTCAACCTTAGGCTTGGTTATTGATTTCGCTTGAGCTTGTAATTATTTACTTTTCTTTTAATTTCTTTTCTTGTTTATATTTACTTTTGTTTAGTTTGATACTTGCTTGGGTGTGCTCCTTGTAGGTACCACTTTGGCGCATGCAAACTGTGTCGATCGCTGATTTGGAAGTAGTACTTGACGGAGTTAATTTATTTGATGAAGAAGGGGACAATGAACCTGAAATCATGGCTAATGATGAATATAACCGGGCTATGGTTAATGACTTTGCTAGTCTGAACATGCGAGGCACTCAATCTTGCATTAGGATGCCTGACATGCAAGCTCACAATTTTGAGATCAAACCTATGATGATTAATATACTGCAGTTGCATGGGTTGTTTCATGGGCTATATAATGAAGATGCCAACAAGCATTTGCTGTACTTTCTGGAAGTATGTGGGTCTTTCAAGCAGAATGGGGTTCTTGATGATGTTCTCTGCCTTCGACTGTTTCCTTTTTCTCTGCAAGACACAGCAAGGGAATGGTTTGACAATCTACCAGAGGGATCTATTACTTCTTGGGCCGATCTTGAAGCAAAATTTAGAGCAAGATTTTTCTTTGATGACAAGTCTGTTGAAGCTAGAGATGCATTTCTGAGCTTTAAGCAACACCCTGATGAGCACCTTTATGCTGCTTGGGAGAGGTACAAGATGTTGATGAGGCAATGCCCTAATCATGGGGTGGATAAATGGGTGATAGTTCAAATTTGTTGCACTCGTCTGAATGCTCAATCTAAGGCGATAATTGATTCTATGACCAATGGAGGGTACAGAAATGTCCCTGTCAATGAAGTGTTTCGACTACTAGACCAACTATCTGCCAATAACTCTCAAGGGACTAATAGGAAGACTTCGCAATCAATAACAGCACCCAAAGAAGATGCTCCCTCTTCTTCACAACTTGCAACAATTATTTTTGCAATCAATAAGCAGTTTGATGTAATTGAATCTCAGAAGCATAGAGGTAAATCTCACGGGGTTCATTTTGTACAATCTACCCCTATTGTGTGTGATCAGTGTAATGATGTTCATCTCCCGGATCATTGTCCACTTTATATGGTTTCTGAGTCAGTCAACTACATGGGCAAGTTTCAAAACCCGCAGAACAATCCGTACTCGCAGACTTACAATCCTGGGTGGAGAAACCATCCCAACTTTTCATGGAACCAAGGTCAATCATTAAATCAACCTTCCTCTTCGGGTGCAAAACCATCACATCCGCCTGGTTTTCAAGCCCAACCTAGGCAAATTCCTATCAAGGAGGAAGAATCCAAAATGGAAAAGATGTTGGCTCAGATCTTAGCTGGACAAGAGGCTCAGAAGGCTGAAACTAAATCCACTTTTTCACTTCATGAAGCTGCAATTAAAAGCCTCGAAGTGCAAATGGGGCAATTGGCTTCACAAGTGAACGCCATGACAAGAGGTGTTCTTCCAAGTGACACCATTCCTAACCCAAAAAGGGATGGCAAAGAGGAATGCAAAGCGGTGACCCTGAGAAGTGGAAAGCAATTACCTAATGTGCCCCAGCCCGTTGACAAGAGTAGTGGTGATTCTGAGGAAGTTTCTCATGATGAGGAAGAAAAAGTTGATGAGGAGATTATCATGGAGGATAGCACTAGCCCAAAGAAGAAACTGGTTGAGAAGGTTGTTGATGGTGGTGTGAAAGAAAAGATGAAGGAGCTGAAGCCCAAGTCAAATGAGCCTCTGGCCTATATGGCCCCACTTCCGTTCCCTCAACGTTTCAAAAAGAAAGAAGAAGATGGTCAGTTTAAGAAGTTTCTTGGGATGTTCAAACAGTTGCATGTCAATATCCCGTTCGCTGAGGCACTTGAACAAATGCCAAAATATGCAAAGTTTTTGAAAGATGTGTTGGCCAACAAAATGAGGTTTAATGAATTTGAAACAGTTGCTCTGACTGAAGATTGCAATGCCATCTTGCAAAGGAAACTCCCACCAAAATTGAAGGATCGGGGAAGGTTCTACATTCCATGCAATATAGGGAAGAACTTTCAAGGAAAAGCCCTTTGTGATTTGGGGGCAAGTGTTAATTTGATGCCTTCCGCTGTATTCAATCAACTGGGTCTAGGAGATGCAAGACCCACAACTATAACCTTGCTCCTGACTGATAGAAGTATTTCTCGTCCTAGAGGAGTGATTGAAGATGTCTTAGTGAAAGTAGACAAGTTTATCTTTCCAGCAGATTTCATAGTACTTGATTGTGAGGTGGATTGGAATATTCTGATTATTCTTGGAAGACCTTTCTTGGCTACTGCTAGAACCGTAATTGATGTGAAAAAGGGTGAAATTACTCTATAAGTTAATGATGAGTGATAACTCCTAGAAATTCATGTTATTTGAGTATATTTGTCTTGAGTTTTTGTCTATTATTTATACATTTTGGATACTCAAGAGGGAAAAATGCTCATTTGATTTTTGGTTGCACATTATTGTATATTTATGTAGATTTTGATTATTTTTGTAGTTAATTTCTTATGTTGTTTTATGTAATTTTTGAAGGAATAATTTGATGCAATAAGCAAGAGATTTTAGCTCTCCACCAAGCTCCCAATTGAACAAAAATAAGAAGCAAGAAAGGAATAAAGAAAGCAGAGTAAAAGACCAGAGAAGCAAAGACTTCGCAGTGGCGAAAGTCACGGCGAACGGAATAAGCTTCTGCCCATTTTGGATAGCTCCCCGCGGCGAAAGCCACGGCGAGCATCTCTCAATTCTGTCATTTTTGGACTTCGCCGTGGGTTCGCCGCGGCGAAACCCACGGCAAACTGCGTATCAGACGCGCGTTTTGGACAGAACAGGGGCGCGTTTTAACTGATATAAAAGCTAGGGCTTCGATGTGAGCCCTCATTCTTCGACTTCTGGGCATATTTTGGGAGTGTTTTGCTCTGCTAGGGCTTGGAGCTTGGTGGGCATTTGGCTTGGGCTTGGAGCTTCAGAGAGATTTGGGCTTCCTCCTTTGGTTTATCTCTCCCATCTTCATTCTCTTCTCTTGTTCTATTTGTAATGTTGTATATTTATGCTCCCTTGGAGTTGTAGAACATGTGTAGCTAAATACTTTTATCCTAAGGTTGTTTTGAACCCTTGTATGTATTGATTCTTGATTCCTCCTCTTAATTTGTGATTAATGATATCTATGTGTTTATTTTACCCCGTTCTTAATGCTTCCAAGTGCTTGATCACCATTTAGATGTTGGGTTCGCTTGATTTATGACTCGAGAGAGCTAGGTTGAGTGTAGAACTTGGGTAGAGTAGTGCAAGAACCGGAAGTTTGCATGACGAATGGATGGTTTTGTTGGCAAGATAGAGATATACTTGCTAGCCTTGCATAGTCACATTAGGGTTGGGGCATTAACATTGGGTCTTATTAGCTTGTAGCAAGAGATTGTGCAACTTAAATAAGACTAAACACTTGTTCTTGACGCGAGAGCGCTTTTACGAGTACCCAATGAACCCTAGATTAGCACGTGGTGTCGTTGAGAGCTTCTTTGAGGGGAGGTTAATTGAGTTTTGAGAAGTGCAAGGGGGATAGATAATCTTAGGACCCATTTTAGCCTTGAGGTTGGAGAATCACCTGTTTATAATTTTACTTTCTTTTATTTTCTTATTTCATTTTAAATCTCAACATTTGTGTCACTCAAATTGGGCGAGAGTGTGACAATCATTGCTTGACCGGGTTTTGGACAAATCCTCGTGGGAACGATACTCTACTCACTATTTTATTACTTGGCGCGAACCGTGCACTTGCGGCGCGTGGCGAACAATGAGCAAGTGAGCTTCAACATGAATAAAGCCTTGAAATTTTTAGATGACTCCGCACAATGCTCTTTTGTGGATGTGGTTGGTTCTATGTATCAAGAAAATTTCTATGCATTGTTGATGAAAGATCCCTTGGAAGCTTTGTTAGTAGGAGAGAAAGATGTTGGAGAGATTAATGAGGAAGCGTTAAGGGAGCTATGTGTGGTGGAGACTTATGGCCATGTAAGATACAAGCCTTTTGAACCCTTAAATGTGTCTAATGCATTGAGTTCTCCTTTGAAACCATCAATTGAAGAACCTCCTACTTTGGAGTTGAAACCACTACCCCCTCACCTCAAGTATGCTTATCTTGGAGATTCTAACGCTTTGTCAGTAATCATCTCCTCTAACCTATCACAAGTCCAAGAGGAGAAGCTAGTGAGAGTTCTTAGAGATCACAAGAAAGCCATTGGATGGTCTATCACCGATATTAAGGGAATAAGCCCTTCAATTTGCATGCACAAGATTCTCTTGAAGGATAATCACAAGACCTCTATTGAGCATCAAAGGCGGTTGAATCCAATCATGAAAGAAGTGGTGAAGAAGGAAATCTTGAAGTGGCTCTCGGTTGGTATTATTTACCATATCTCTGATAGCTCTTAGGTGAGCCCAGTCCAATGCGTCCCCAAAAAGGGCGGCATGACTGTAGTGGCTAACACCCACAATGAATTGATTCCGACTCGTACTGTGATGGGTTGGAGAGTATGCATGGATTATCGTAAGTTAAATGCCTGCACCAGAAAAGATCATTTTCCATTACCATTCATTGATCAGATGTTAGATAATTTGGCCGTGCAAGAATTCGTTTGTTTCCTTGATGGGTACTCTGGGTATAATCAGATTGCAATTGCTCCAGAAGATCAGGAGAAGACAACATTCACGTGCCCCTATGGTACCTTTGCTTTCAAAAGGATGCCGTTTGGATTATGCAATGCTCCTGCTACCTTTCAGTGATGTATGATGTCCATTTTCTCTGACATGATTGAGAAGACGATTGAGGTGTTCATGGATGATTTCTCAGTTTTTGGACAATCTTTTGATAGTTGCTTGGACAACTTAGCTGCGGTTTTACAAAGATTTGAGGAAACTAATCTTATCCTAAATTGGGTGAAGTGTCAATTTATGGTGCAAGAAGGCATTGTATTGGGTCATCGTGTTTCCAAGCAAGGATTGGAAGTAGACAAAGCCAAAATTTCTATTATTGAGCAGTTGCCTTGACAAATCTCTGATTTGTAATGTTTTTATATGCTTAAATTGAGGCAATTAACATGATTAAGATGCAAGTTTTGGTCTGATAATGTCAAATTGAATATCCCAAAATCTCAAGGAAAATAAGTGTAAAATTAGGAGTAATTAGCCATAATTGTAGATTAATTGTATTAATTAATTTATAGGGCTATTTGATCTTGGTTTTATCTTATTTTCACTTGCAGGGTCGCTCAGGACCAAAAGATCAGACCCGGGATGAAGAAAAAGGCCAAACAAGGAGGCAGAACCGAAGGCTCCGAAGCCGCGGCGAGACAGACGGCGAAAATACCCACAAGAGGCAGAGGAGAAGTGAGTTCGCCGCAGCGAACCCACGGCGAAAAGGCTAGAAGAACCAGAGACATTGTCACATTGCCGTGGCTTCACCGCGGCGAAGTGGACGGCTAACGGACGTTTCTGTAGAATTTTCAGTCGCGTGTTTTGGCCCTGAATTGGATCCAACTTGATACCCACTCACTTGACCCAACTTAGGGGACATAAAACACGAAATACACACCCCATTAGGACAGATTTGGTTCACATTTCACACCCCCAAGCCCTAGCTCTCTCTTCTCCATCTCCATCTTCATCTTCTTCATCTTTCTTCCTTCCACCCATGGCTTCCATACCTTCCTACCTTCTTGTTGGTTCTTCCATGGAGAGTAGCAGCTAGGCTCCACCATTCTTGGTGGTGGGAGCCAAGCGATGAGCTTGAAGCTTGAATAGGGGAGTTTTTCTAGTTCTAATCCTCCCTCTATTTGTTGTATTTATGCTTTTCTAGGGTTCTAGGGTTGCATTTATGGCATTTGGTGGAATGTATTAATTGCATTTGGTTGAAGTGCATTTATGGCACTTGGTTGAGTGCATTTATGTCATTAGGGTTAGAAACTATGTTTATGTTATTTCCTTCTTGTATAATGCTTGACATTGCTATTTATTAACTTTGAGTTTAATGAAATTTATGGGTTCATAGTTTTGTTATTCTCTTTGTGAAAATTATGTGCTAATGCAAGGTGGCTTGGTTAGTGGATTAAGAGTGTTAAGTTATTTGCTTGAGGGAGATGGCATAAGAATTAATTGGTTGTGTTGAGACATTGGGCAAACACTCTTTAAGTCCTAATTTATTGTATGGGTGGCCATCAATGGATTAGGGTTTAGAGAGAAATTTAGAGCAATTATGGGGTGGCCCAAATTGTGGATTTAAAAGTCTTGCATAATCAATTATTTCTTGATTTGGAACTTAATCAACTTGGGTTAAATTAAGTAATGTGCGGGGTTCCGGCATTAATTAAGTTAACCTAAGCCTAGCCTAGAGGGGTTCCTCTAGGGCTCTTTAGAAATCAATTAAACTCCCTACAAATCTTTAGAAGTAATGATTCCCGAATCTCTCATCATCAAGAATGATCTTTATTCCATTTTCATCCAAATCTCACTTTTAATTCTCACCTTTTACTTTACCTTTTGCACATACCAAACTTCACACTTAAACCAAACAAAAATGCTTTTCACCCGCCTTTTCAAGTTTACATATTAGCTATTAGGAATCATATTACACTAGGCTCCTTGAGATCGACACCCAGGGTTAGCCTCCGCTATCCCCTCGGGTTTAATTTCTTGGAGAGCGGACTCGAGGCGCCACTGCTCCGACATAACCCCAACAGTTAGGTGCTCTTCATGCCTCCTCCAACAAATGTTAAAGGCATTAGAAGTTTTTTGGGTCATGCGGGGTTCTACCGCCGGTTTATCAAAGATTTCTCTAAGATTGCTAAGCCTTTATGCAATTTGCTTGAGAAAGATGTTGAGTTTAAGTTTGATGAGGATTGTTTGAAAGCATTTGAAGAATTGAAGAAGCAGCTTATATCTGCCCCTATTTTGGTAGCACCTGATTGGAGTTTGCCATTCATCATTATGGCGGATGCTAGTGATTATGCTGTAGGTGCTGCTCTTGCCCAGAAAAAGGATAAACTTTTCCATCCCATTTATTATGCCAGAAAAACACTTGATGATGCTCAATTGAACTACACCACAACTGAGAAAGAATTGCTAGCAGTGGTGTTTGCTTGTGAGAAATTTCGAGCATACATTGTGGGTACTAAAGTGACCATTCATACGGATTACTCTGCTCTCAAGTACCTTTTCAGTAAGAAAGACTCCAAAGCACGCTTGATTCGTTGGGTGCTTTTGTTGCAAGAATTTCACTTGGAGATCGTTGATAGGAAGGGGACTGAAAATCAAGTAGCTGATCACTTGTCACGATTAAGTGTTGAAGCTCAGCAAGGCTCTATTCAGGAGATCAACACATCTTTCCCCGATGAACAATTATTCTCCATTGTTTCTATTACCCCCTGGTATGCAGATTTTGTCAACTACTTGGTGTGTGGTGTGTTGCCACCTGAATTGAAATATCACCAACAAAAGAAATTTCTGCATGATGCTAAGTTCTACTTGTGCGAAGAGCCCTATTTGTTCCAAAGATGTGCAGATCAAATGATTCGGAGGTGTGTCCCCGAAAATGAACAACAAGAAATTCTTAAGGCTTGTCATTCGTCTGATTATGGTGGACATTTTGGAGGTGAGAAGACTGCTCCAAAAGTCTTCCAAAGTGGATTTTATTGGCCAACACTCTTTAAGGATGCATATGCTTTTGTGCTTCAGTGTGACCGGTGCCAAAGAGTTGGAAACATATCAAGAAGAAATGAAATGCCTTTGACGAATATGTTAGAGGTTGAACTCTTTGATGTTTGGGGGAATGATTTCATGGGGCCCTTTCCCAAATCCTTCAACCATGAGTACATTTTGGTAGCAGTTGATTTTGTATCAAAGTAGGTTAAGGCCATTGCTTGTGAAAAGAGTGATGCCAAAACAGTGCTTAAGTTCTTGAAGAAGCACATTTTCATTCGGTTTGGGACTCCAAAGGCGATCATTAGTGATGAGGGATCCCATTTTTGCAATCATCAATTCCAAGCCTCATGAAGAAATATGGAGTGAAACACAAAGTCGCTTTGGCCTACCATTCTCAAACCAATGGACAAGCTGAGATCTCAAATCGTGAAATCAAGAATATCCTGGAGAAGGTGGTTGGTGCCACAAGGAAGGACTGGTCTATAAAGCTTGATGATGCATTATGGGCTTATAGAACTGCCTACAAAACTCCCATTGGAATGTCTCCATATCGACTTGTGAAGAGCATCGAAATTGGGGTAGATCGGTGTAGTGCCGCCTCGGATCCGCTCTTCAAGAACTTTAGACCCAAGGGGTAGTGGAAGCTATCCCCGGGTGTCGGTCTCAAGAAGCCTATGTGCAATTAATTCCTAGTAACTAATGCAAACTAATTAAGACGGGTAAAAGAATTGTATTTGGGTTTTTTATAAAGAAATTAGTGTAAAAAGTGTGTATGTTAAGGAAAACAATTAAAGATAGATTGGATAAAAGTGGGAGATTTGGATTAAATGAGATGGATATTCTTGGTGATAGGAGACTTAAACAATCATTGCTTCAATTAATTTTTTGGGGAATTCTTTGGCTAATTAAAAGATCCCTAGAGGAATCCCTCTAGGCTAGGCTTGGGTTGAGTGGATTAGTACCGGAATCCCGCTTACTAATCCCTCCAACTCCAAGTTGATTAAGCCCAATAACCAAGTTGAATTTGCTAATTGCAAGGGGCTCCTAATCCAACAATAGGAATCCCTAATTGCCACTTAATTAATCCTAGGGTTTAAATTCATTATTGGAATCCCACATAATGAACCAAAACTTTAGGATTAAAGCCCAATGCCACTCATGCAATTAACAAGTTCAAGAGCCACTTTCCAAATGCAATTACATGATACCATGATCCACCAAGTGAGCATCCTCAAATAGCACAAAATCTTAACTTAAACATTCATTAAAAATGATGAATCCATACATTTGAACAATATCCAAGTCAATGAAGAACAATACCAAGCATACACAAATGGAAATATAGCTAAGAATGTTTCTACCACTCTCTAACAAAGGATAATCATGAACACCACATCCAATTGCATAAACAAAATCCTAGAATCCTAGAAATATGCAAATACAAGAGTAAGAGAGAGTAGGAGAACAAGAACTCCCCTAGTGAAGCTCCAAGCTTATGTTGCCATCTCCACCACCAAGAATAGGGATCCTTAGTTGCTGCCTCTCATGGAGAAATCACCAACAAAAGGAATGGAAGTGGAAGCCATGGGTGATTTTGGTGGAAGATGGAAGAAATGGTGGTAGGGTTGAGAGAAAATGGGGTGGGAGATGAAATTGTTATGGAAAAGATGAAGGGAGTAAGGCTTTAGGTTGAACTATATGCTTAGGAACCGGGTATAGGTCATTCTAGGTCGAGTCTATCCATTTGGAACCCTAAAAACCCGAAATATCAGCAAAAATCGCGTGTTTGCCGCGGCGGACACATTTGTACGTCGCAGCGGACAAGACAGAGAGGGGGGAAATGCTCATTGATTAGTCCGCCGCGGCGAACAAGGCAGTGAGATATATCCCCTGTTTTGTCCACCTCCGGTTTTCCGTTGCTTGAATACTCTTCTGATTCCGGCTCATTCTTCATGCAAAGTTCTTCCTTTCACCTTGAAGCTTTCTCCTTTGGTCCTTGGGCGACCCTACAACAAAATTGTAATAAACAAGGATCAAAAAGTCTTAGAGATCAATTAATACAAACTAATCTCCAATTATGGCTAATTAACCTCATTTTCATGCTAATTCCACTTAAAGGCCTATGATGTTCAATAAGCTTATATGGACCAAAATTGCATCTTAAATATGTTAAAAGCCTCATTTTTAGCATAACAAAACAATATAAATCTAAGGATTTGTCAACTCCCCCACACTTAAACCTTTGTACTCCTGGACAAAGACAAATTTCAAAGTTTTAAGCACAATGGATAAGCAAGGCATAAATGAGAACTTCTACATGCTAGATGAATATGAGTCAATGCAAATTGACAACCCTCCAACTAACAAGCAATGTGGAATAAAATGATGCTAAAGAGCTAACTATGGATGTAGTGAATGCAATGTGGATGAGCAAAGGAGAAGGTCACTCAAGGATAAGTGTTTTGCTATTCTCACCATATTGGGTTCATTTTCTACTCTCAAAATCCACTTAGAAGCACACTCTACCATAGGCTTGTAGGAATTCTAAGATCTCTACTTAAACACAGGAAGTGTAATGCATCAAAAGGGCTTTTAGGGTTCTAATGATGAAGTAAGCTACATGACATGATGAAATGAATGAAACATGATGTTGTGCGTAATTGAATGCCTCATTAATCTCAAAACACTAGTTGCAACTTGCTGGTAACCACACATGCCTTATTTTGTACTTTTGCAACTTTTCAGTTTTTCACATTTTCTTTTTCTTTTTCATTGTTTTTCTTCTCTTTGTATTTTTGTTTTTCTCTATACATGGCATGCTTATATACAACCAAGTAGTGGCATTTTTTGAACAACACAAGCAATGATGCAACTTTTCACAAATTGGCATATTAATGCAAAACATCAAGTGAATGGCTCAAATGGGGTGGCAAATGGAAAGAGTGTTTATGGTTTGTGTTTGGAATGTTATGGTATGAAATGAATGCCTTTATCATGCTTCATTACACTAAATGCAACAAGTTTTGATCAAGAATGCAAACAAGTTCTAGAGAATGGCAACCAAGTGGATATCACACAAGAATAAGCATATAGGCTCAAATAAACTCACAACATGGCTAATTCTCCAAAACTCATAAACAAAGATCAACTTCAACCAAGATTAACCAAAAAACATCAATTCCAATCAACAAAGTGCCAATCAAGAAGATCAATCAATAGCATCAACAACACATCCAAAGCATGGAGTAATTCCCATAATTGCCAAAGCATGTTCAAAAACATCATGTCAAGTCCAAAGAGGAACAAAAGTGGAAGTGAGGTAAAGTTCAAAATTTTTCAACTTTTTGAAGCTAGAAACATAACCAAGATGCAATAATTGTTTTACCCACTTCTCCCAATACAAAACACGTCCCTCCCCTACACTTAATTTCTACATTGTCCTCAATGTAGCAAAATATGGAAATACTAATTCAAAGCATGTTGAAATCAAGTGTGGTCTTGGTGTGTGAGCAAGAGCATTTATTAATCCTAGGAATTGAAAGAAAAACAACTACTATTTTTACTACTGACTTGTGTCTCTCCCCCACACTTATCTCCTTCATACAACAATTAAGCTAAAATATGCATGAAGATTAGGAAGAAAATAAGTGAAGAAAGAGACAACCTCTTTTATGGCCTCTTGAGGCACTTGAAGGAGAAGTTCTCATCTAAGATGAGAAACATGCATTTCTTCAATGTGGCTCCTTCTCCTTTATCATGTTTACTTGGTAGTGGGGGTTCCTGAAAAAGAAACACTAGACACGCAGCAGTATCTAATCCAAAAGTGAATACATGGAGAGATCTAAAACACAACATATGCATTCTTGAAGCAAGATTCTCCAAGTAAACATCACAACCAAGTAAGTCAATGGGGTTCCTATAAGTAGGAACAAAGCATGCAGCCCCATTGGGATCAAGAGATGAATAATTTGCATATTGATTATCAAATGTAACATGTGCATTATTGTTATCAATGAAACTAGATGAAGATGCAACATCATGTGAAGTGGAAAGCCAATCATCAATTTCTATGCAAGTGGCACATGGCCCATCACATTCACATGTGCAAATGAAAGAAGTATGTGGGGAGGAGGGGGAAACGAAATCTTCATCATGTTCAATAGATTCAAAGAAGCTCAAGTCATGCTTATCAACACTTGAAGAAGAGAATGCTTGTTCACACTTCTCCACATTTCTAACATCCAAGCTTAATGAATTATTTTCCACAATATCATCTCTAGTACTAGTAGATGCATCATGCACTTCACTAAAGTTCTTTTTATGCAATGTAACAAATTTGTCATATTTAAAATCAATGCAATCCATGCACATGTTGTCATCACCACAAGAACAAGGTAAAGGCTCATTCAAAACAAGATCATCATCACAACTAGCACTTAGAGAATTATCATTATCACCACACTCATGAGTAGTACAAGCAACATCATCAACTACACAACTACCATCTGAGACTTCATAATGAGCGTTTTCAATATCAAATATTTGAGGGGATTCAACAACAATTTCTTCATCCACCTCATCATCACTCACATCAACAATCATAGTAGTATGAGAAGAGTTAACCTCTTCAAGAAGAGGAGGAATGTTACCAAAGTGTAAAGGTGACTCCTCCGGTGGTTGAAGAGATGCTTGCTCCTTGTTTGAATCTTGTGTGGGAGTAGGAATTAGGGATTGAAGATTATCCACTTGAGATGTAGCATTTGGCTCTTGTTCTTCAATCTCCTCATCATTGTTGAAGTCATAAGGTCATGGTGCTCCTTCTTCTCCATTAGTCTTCTTCCAGAGAGCATGTTGCACAAACGCCCTGATAAACTCTTGTATTGCTTCAAGCCGCTCTTCCATCTCCTTAGGAAGTTGATTAACCTCCTTTAACATGAACAACTCATATTGTTGAACTTTTAGCTCATCATACATCCTTCTTAAAGAGAGGGTTTGGTCATCCATGTTTGGAAAGGTGAGGAAGGCATCAAGTCCATGGGTTGAGGGTATGGAGGGTGGGGGTGGAGGTTTATGGTAAGGGAGAAGTGAAGGGTTGTATGGATTTCTATGTGGTGTAGGGTGGTGTGTAGGGTGCATTTGTGGACAAGATGGTTCCAAGTGTATTTGGAAGTGGTTGGGCCTTTGAGATCCAAAGATATTGTTATGGCTTTGCAAATTCGCTCTCATGGAATCCAACTCTTGTAGAATGAAATCGACTTGGGAGTGTGTTAGAGTAGAAGGTGCCTCATTTCTCCAAGTATGTGGAAGGCTTGGTGTTTCATCATTCCTTGAAAAAGAATGTATAGGAGGATCAGTGTAGAACAAAAGCTCATAGTTAATGTTAAACTGAGACATGAAAATTGCAATCAAGCAAATCCCAATATGCAAAATGCAATGCTATACAAATATGCCTAAACCTAAAATAAAAGAAAAAGATGCAAAGATCATGGTATGTACAAACAAAAAGAAAACCTAAAATGCAACTAAACTAAATGCAACCAAAGAAAATAGACCCGGCCAAAACAAGTTTGACAACCGGCTACTAGGGAACCAATTACTTGGCTCCCCGGCAACGGCGCCACTTGAAGCGCACCAAAATTGGGGTAGATCGGTGTAGTACCGCCTCGGATCCGCTCTTCAAGAATTTTAGACCCAAGGGGTAGTGGAAGCTATCCCCGGGTGTCGGTCTCAAGGAGCCTATGTGCAATTAATTCCTAGTAACTAATGCAAACTAATTAAGACGGGTAAAAGCATTGTATTTGGGTTTTTGATAAAGAAATTAGTGTAAAAAGTATGTATGTTAAGGAAAACAATTAAAGATAGATTGGATAAAAGTGGGAGATTTGGATTAAATGAGATGGATATTCTTGGTGATAGGAGACTTAAACAATCATTGCTTCAATTAATTTTTTGGGGAATTCTTTGGCTAATTAAAAGATCCCTAGAGGAATCCCTCTAGGCTAGGCTTAGGTTGAGTGGATTAGTACCGGAATCCCGCTTACTAATCTCTCCAACTCCAAGTTGATTAAGCCCAATAACCAAGTTGAATTTGCTAATTGCAAGGGGCTCCTAATCCAACAATAGGAATCCCTAATTGCCACTTAATTAATCCTAGGGTTTAAATTCATTATTGGAATCCCACATAATGAACCAAAACTTTAGGATTAAAGCCCAATGCCACTCATGCAATTAACAAGTTCAAGAGCCACTTTCCAAATGCAATTACATGATACCATGATCCACCAAGTGAGCATCCTCAAATAGCACAAAATCTTAACTTAAACATTCATTAAAAATGATGAATCCATACATTTGAACAATATCCAAGTCAATGAAGAACAATACCAAGCATACACAAATGGAAATATAGCTAAGAATGTTTCTACCACTCTCTAACAAAGGATAATCATGAACACCACATCCAATTACATAAACAAAATCCTAGAATCCTAGAAATATGCAAATACAAGAGGAAGAGAGAGTAGGAGAACAAGAACTCCCCTAGTGAAGCTCCAAGCTTATGTTGCCATCTCCACCACCAAGAATAGGGATCCTTAGTTGCTGCCTCTCATGGAGAAATCACCAACAAAAGGAATGGAAGTGGACGCCATGGGTGATTTTGGTGGAAGATGGAAGAAATGGTGGTAGGGTTGAGAGAAAATGGGGTGGGAGATGAAATTGTTATGGAAAAGATGAAGGGAGTAAGGCTTTAGGTCGAAATATATTCTTAGGAACCGGGTATAGGTCATTCTAGGTTGGGTCTACCCATTTGGAACCCTAAAAACCCGAAATATCAGCAAAAATCGCACATCAAAAAATCGCGTGTTCGCCGCGGCAGACACATTTGTACGTTGCGGCGGACAAGACAGAAAGGGGGAAATGCTCACTGATTAGTCCGCCGCGGCAGACACATTTGTCCGCCGCAGCGAACAAGGCAGTGAGATATATCCCCTGTTTTGTCCACCTCCGGTTTTCCGTTGCTTGAATACTCTTCCGATTCCGGCTCATTCTTCATGCAAACTGCTTCCTTTCACCTTGAACCTTTCTCCTTTGGTCCTTGGGCGACCCTACAACAAAATTGTAATAAACAAGGATCAAAAAGTATTAGAGATCAATTAATACAAACTAATCTCCAATTATGGCTAATTAACCTCATTTTCATGCTAATTCCACTTAAAGGCCTATGATGTTCAATAAGCTTATATGGACCAAAATTGCATCTTAAATATGTTAAAAGCCTCATTTTTAGCATAACAAAACAATACAAATCTAAGGATTTGTCAACTTGTTTATGGGAAGGCATGTCATTTGCTATTAGAGCTTGAACATGGCGCATACTGGGCTATTAAAAAGCTCAACTTTGATTTTGAAGCAGTGGGTGCAAAGAGACTTCTTCAACTCAATGAATTGGAGGAATTCCGTCTTAGTGCATACGAGAATGCCAAGCTTTACAAAGAGAAGACCAAGAGATACTAGGATAAGAAGATCCTCCGAAAGACTTTTGAGCCGGGTCAAAGAGTACTGTTGTACAACTCAAAACTCAAACTCTTTCCTGGAAAGCTTATTGTTCATTTGGTAGGGGAGATAAGGGTCTGTGGCCCTGTTTATCTAAGGTGGATGTACCCTTTCGAGAAATTCATGAAAGTCTTGAAAAGGTATTCCAAGAACCCACATTGACCTGAGGCATCAATTGTTGAAAGATACTTAGTTGAGGAGGCAATGGATTTTTGCAAATCGTATCTAAAAAGGGTTGAGGAAAACCCACGACATGAAGATGGGATCGGTAAGGGGGTACGGGGCGTTAAAGTAAAGACTATGTGCCATGAAGAGGTGTTACAAGCACACCTTTACATCTTGAATAATATGGAAGAAGTGTAGCCTTATTTGGACGAGCATAAGAGGATCCTGAAAGAAAAGAACCCAAAAAAGAGTGACACACAGATTTCTAACGAGCATAACAAGACATTCATTTGGTGGTTTAAGGAGACTATTGAAAAGGAGACCAGAGGGCCTCGTTTTGAGGTTGTTACGTGGGGCTCTTTTGACATAAATGGTTATTCTTTCTACACTAAGGCTTAAGACAATAACAGCACCATGCAAAACAGAGATTGAATTGATCTATTGATTGTAAGTGATTATGATTCTTGGTGTCCATCACATGAAGGAATTTTAAGTGCCCATGAGGTGTTTGATTTAATGCCTAAGTGAAGAATTTGATTGGAATGTTGAAAAAAGAAACAAATTAAGACTTCTATTATGAGAAGAGGAATATTCTTAGATTGGTTGAAGTTGCTGCTTCTTTAGGTAGATATTAGAAGAAAAATGGGTCGAGGATGTTGGGCTATGTGTGTGTGTGTGTTTTTTTTTTGTCGTGGTGGTTATACTTGGCTAAATTGAGTTTTGAAGCATGCAAAAAGAAGAAATAGAAAAGGGTAGTAGAGAGTGTTCCACCAAGATTGGATTAGTGGGTTTAATAGTTAAGTGAGGTGTCATTTTCATTTTCATTTGTAATTTTATAGTAGAAAGAGATTGAAGTTAAAGTTTACTTCTATTTCAAAGTTATTGCAGTTTGAAGATTAAAATGATGTATTCTATTTAGCTAAATGGCTCATGAAGCTTGAGTTTATGTTGATGACTTGTATATACTTAGAAAACTTTATGTAGATTTAAAATTGGAGTATTAATATTTTGTTTATGGGGCACTAGGAAATTGAAGAGTGAACATGATTCAGAATTTGATGAACAACAGTTAGTTAGATATATCATTTAAAGCAAAGAGTAACAGGTGAGTGAATAGCGTCCCATTTGAATTTATAGAATTGATTACTACTCATGCATGGAATTGCTTGAAATTTAAGAGTTACCATTTTTGAATTCTCATACTATGGTGATTCTATATTTTGCAATGTTTTGTGAATTACTATGAATTAGGAAAGGGTTTTGTTTGGTTGAAAGTGTTTCAATTCCGTGCATGCTTGAAAATGGTTTTCTATAGAGGACGGAATACAGAACACTAATTACTAAAAACAATACTGTTAGTCATTGGCATTATGGTTAGCCTCGAGCTCGCTTAAAAATTGTGGGCACAGTACTCATGCTGATAATCATGGGATTCGTTCCCATGCTTGTTATTCATGGGTTTTGTACCTACACTTGTTTCGTGACTTCAAGCTGCATTTAATTACATACCCTTATGGATTGTGTGTTCACGCTTGGTTTCGTGGCCTTTCCGTGCTTGGTTAGTTACTGTAACACCTAAATTTTTACTACTATACTAGAGCATTTTAATTGATTTATAAACACTTTGTAAATGCCAGAAGCTCGAAAGTACAAAAAATTTAAAACTTTTTCTTTCTAAACATTATTCCAACTTTACTTTTGTTGGAATGGGTTTTTCAGACAAATTAGAACAATTTAAAACCTTTTATAAATCAGAGTGGTTCATAAAACAATTAAATTACTTGAATCCTCTTATTAATAGTGCTTGGGGGAGCCAATAATAATAATTCTAATATATATATTTATATGTAACATTATCTATCATATGTATAACTAATAATAACTTGGCTATCTTAGTTAATAGCCTATCACTAGTGCTTGATGTTGGATCTCCTTCTGGAGGAAGGATACAACAAGAATAATAATTATTTATATAAAAATTATTCAGTCAAGCACAGGTAAAATAAAAATTCTATAGATACAATACTAATACATTGAAGCTAGCAGCTGGCATTCCTGCTTCTCAAACTACTACCTTATGCACACCGTCTTATCAACTTCCATCCCAACAATCTCACCTTCTTCTAGCTTCTCTGAAACAGCAATTTAACTCATTAACTATCATTCTCATGCATGCATTGTCATGTATACATTTTATAAACTTGTATAAATAATGATAATTTTTATCCTACTAATTTGTGTGTCATAAGCTTCTACCAACCATTGATAACAACATATCCGTTAACTAGTGGAGGCTTTACATGCAGGATTTCTCGTTATAACATTTAAAGTTACAACTAAACTGATCTAGCAAAAGGGTAGCTAACCACCTAAGCCTTGGAGTACTCCAACATGAAAGGAATAAAAACTTATCAATTAAAATGCAACAGCTATTATAAAATTATACATGTGATTTAATTGTTACTAAAATAAACTACTACCTGACTTAATCCATACTCCTGTACAAGCTCCTTTCCTTCCCAATGCTTCGATGAACCAACCCCAGTATATTTTCCTATAAGCAAATATAATATATCATATATTAAAAACTATACTTATTTGTAGTCATTCAATGTCTCTCAAGTTCCTAATGATCTACTTATTATTTCTACCCTTCCCGTATCCAACATATATTTTAGTTATAGTCCCTAACTAATTCATCATTCACACAATCATAAATCAAACATTACACACCTACAACTAAACACACAGGTATATAATTATTCTCAAAACATATACTCTTTTATCTTTAGCTTTTTTAAGGTCATTTTAACTTCCCAAGAATCATAACAGTTTCCTTAAAGTTTCATGTCTATACATTCAAACCCGTTGTCTCCATCATCTTACTTAGGTACACTTATTTTATAACATTTCTCAATCTTCCTTCAGTATGGCAGCAAGGATTCTTCATGTCTCAGTATTAAGTAACTTTAGCCACACAATACTATGACTTCTACTTTAAATATCCCAAATCAGAGTTAATCCTTTGATGATACTTGTTTAACACCTTGAAATCTTCAAACAGCTGTACAAATCAGATTCCTTAAGCAAAAACTCACAATCTATAAACTTCAACATAACAAAATAGATTCTTTAAACTTCCAATACAAATTCACAATTCACAATTTCAAATAAACCAAGATCACAACTTAAATATCAACCAATTAAAACAAAACAAAACAAAGATTTACTCACACTATCATCACTTTCACCTAAGTACCATTTAAATACCTTCCAAACCTTACTAACTAAACATTTATATTTACTTTATTTCATTCTTTTGAAGAATCCAAAAGAGCACCCATAAACCAATTTATATAGCCTCCCTTAACTAACTTATCTTTATCGATTTCCCTTTCCTTGATCCTAGGATCAAGACTTCATATATTCAACTCTCAAGCCCTCTTCATCAATTAAAATCCTTGATCTCATTTTCATCCTATAATCAAACATCAATTATTCCCTACAACTAATATGGAATCAGCTCTTACTTCCACCAAATTTATTTCCATCATTCATTAATCACCATCAAAGTCCCACATCTCTAAAAAAATCAGACCAAGGAAAAGAGTAATCTCATGCCAAAATATTATCATTAACACTACTATCTTCAAGTTAGAAAGCTATTCGATCCAATAAAACATCACAACATAAAACATCAAGTATTAGCTTCCCAAAATCACATTCCCAAAATCAATGAACTCCTATGACTCTTATGGAAACCATTGTAATCCAAAGAAATCATTCTCCTATCTCATCATTTTTATACCAAACAAATCAATATTTTCTTTTCCCAAATAGTCCTTTGATAGATCATGTATTAACTACATTATAACTCCAACCAGCCAAGATTGATAAAATACTAACAGCCAATACTTAAGTGCTCTTTTTTAGACCTTAATAACAACCATTGCTTAACTCAAAGATACATTCATTTATCTAACAACTCATTGGTACGTTAGAACCTTTGATCATGCTCTAAAACCTTGAGACTTATAACAAACTCAATTCAGTTTTCTATATCGTAATATGCCATCACGTCTTCTAACCTCAGAGATATCAATCCCATTTACAAAACAGCGACAAGAATAGAGCCTACTCAAAGTTGAAATTCAAATCTAACAATTTCCTCTAATAACTCAACTAAGACTAAATAGCATAAATCATTTCAATCACTAATTTAGTTCAGCACTTTTCATATCCAATATCATAGAACCAGCTCCCAAAATGAATTGAAGTATGAACAAAAAGAAAACAAAGCAGAAATTTTAGCATAACATTTCAAGAATCAAACCTCCAAGTACATAAATAAAACATTACATAAACAAAGCAGATACACTCCCCCCTTTCCCCTGTGACCCGCCGTACTCAACAAGCCAACAGGGAGAAAATTTACGGCAACATCACATTCAATTAACATCAACCATAAATTATCAAATATCAACTTCATTCCAACTCTTCCCTTGCCACTGAAACCCGTCGGCCCAACACAAACAGAACAGAAAATTTACCACAAATTTACATACTTATCAAGCTCCAATCCTGCACCATTGAACATCAATTCATCACCATCGGCTATATAAACCGACGGTGCCAAGCAGAAACAGGGGAAGAAGAAGAATTTTCCAAAATTTTCTAACTTCCAAAAATCAAACATCTAAGACACTAAATGTACTTAGATTTACTCCTAAGCAAAACTAATTAAGCATTCAAGCTATGGTTGCCCAGAAATCAACAAGATCCATCTCGGATAAACAGTTAGCGGAGGAAGAAATTTGGAGAAACTTGATCAAACACCAAGTTACCTCTTAAATACTTTCCCATGAGTGATTAATCAAAGTATAAGCTTCGATTTCACTAATTTATAACCTCTAAAGCTTCAAAAACTCTAATTGATCCCTCCCCAAATCCTCTCAAATCACGCAGAAATAGGGAGCAATTAGAAGAAGAACGTTACTGATGACTCCTAGAAAGTCATGATTATTTGAGTATATTTACTTGAGTTTTTGTCTATTATTGATACATTTTGGATACTCAAGAAGGAAAATGCTCATTTGATTTTCGGTTGCACCTTATTGTATATTTATATAGATTTTGATTGTTTTTGTAGTTAGTTTCTTATGTTGTTGTATATAATTTTTGTAGGAATAAATTGAAGCAATAAGCAAGAGATGTTAGCCCTCCTCCAAGCTCCCAATTGAACAAAAATAAGAAGAAGCCAAAGCAGCCAAAGAAATAAGAAAGCAGAGCAAAGCACCAGATAAGCAGGGACTTCGCCGTGGAGTTCGCCGCGGCGAAGTGAATCTGCCTCTGCCCCTTTTTGTGAGAGCTCGCCGTCAGCTCGCCGCGGCGAGACCCACGGCGAACTGCGTGATCTGCGCGTTTTTGGAACAGAACAGGCGCGTTTTAAACTGATATAAAAGCTAGGGCTTCGTTGTGAGCCCTCATTCTTCGACTTCTGGGCATATTTTGGGCGTGTTTGGCTCTGCTAGGGCTTGGAGATTGGTGGGATTTGGCTTGGGCTCGGAGCTTCGAAGAGATTTGGGCTTCCTCTCTTGGTTTATCTCTTCCTTCTTCATTCTCTTCTCTTGTTCTTTGTTTCTGAATGTATATATTTATGCTCCCTTGGAGTTGTTGAACATGAGTAGCTAAATACTTTGATTCTAGGATTATTTTGAACCCTTGTATGTATTGATTCTTGATTCCTCCTCTTGATTTGTGATTAATGATATCTATGTGCTTATTTTACCCCGTTCTTAATGCTTCTAAGTGCTTGATCACCATTTAGATGTTGTGTTCGCTTGATTTATGACTCGAGAGAGCTAGGTTGAGTGTAGAACTTGGGTAAAGTAGTGCAAGAACCAGAAGTTTGCATGACGAATGGATGGTTTTGTTGGTAAGATAGAGATATACTTGCTAGCCTTGCATAGTCACATTAGGGTTGGAGTGTGATAATTGGGTTCTATCAAATTGTGGCAAGAGATTGTGCAAAGAATAGGACTAAACACTTGTTCTTGACTCGAGAGAGCATTACAAGTACTCTTTGAACCCTAGATTAGCACGTGGTTTCGTTGAGAGCTTCTTGAGGGGAGGTTAATTGAGTTTTGAGAAGTACAAAGGGGGATAGATAATCCTAGGACCCTTTTTATCCTTGAAGTTGGGGAATCACTTGTTTATATTTTATTTTCTTATTTCATTTTCAATCTCTACATTTGTATCACTCAAATTGGGCGAGAGTGTGATAATCATTGTTTGACCGGGTTTTGGACAAATCCTCGTGGGAACGATACTCTACTCACTATTTTATTACTTGGCGCGACCCGTGCACTTGCGGCGCGTGGCGAACAGTTACCTAAGCACAAATCAAAGCTTATATGCGTCGCTCGAGCCTTCTTCCGCCGTAAAACACCGTCCTTGTCGCCGGTGATCGCGGAACTTGAGAGAGAGGAAGAGAGAAAATGGTAAAGGTGAGGAACAGAGAGGAAATCGGGCTGAAGAGAGAGAAGGGTGAAGGGAAATATAAGGGACACATTGAGAATGGCAAAAACGCACAAGAGGGGGTGAATTGTGCTTTAAATAAAACTTAAAACACTAAACAATCTTTTATACTGGTTCAGCCAACACAATGCCTACGTCCAGTTCTCCAACTCCTCGTTGGGTTCCACTATACCACAGGTTTTACAAAAAACGGGTTCACCTACCAACCTTTACAACAGAGCTTTCGACTTCCCTCTAAACGCTCCCCCTTACAACTTGTAAGGACACAACCCTGTCCTAAAGCCCCAAGCTTTAGAACAACCTCAAACAGTAGAGGATTTCAATTAATGAGTTCACTCAATGAACAGATTTTGATAAACACTTAAGTACAAATAATCTCACTAAGAGTAATAAATACTTTGAGCTTTTGTGAGCAGAGAGTAGATGGGAATATTGAATGTTGGTCCGTCTCTGTGTGTGTGTGAGTGAGTTCCTATTCATAAATGCTCAAGTCTTGATATTTATAACTCTTCACAGCTTGCCTTTTCGTTCAGCTTCAAGAGGCCATTTGAAATTAGTCGTTGGGAGCTCTTAGCCGTTGGCAATTAATGCTGTTCTTCATCTTCATCAACTTTCTACTCTTGCTTCAATTAATTCTTGCAAAGGATGAGCTAAGAGAGATAGAGACTGTGAGTAACGATACCTGCAACCATTATACTTGCATAGCAGCTTTTTCAGTAGCGCTAGCACCGTTGGCTATAGCTAGCTTAATAGTGTAAGTCCTGCACTTAGCTGTTAGCTAAACAAGTATTCATATGAAGCACAGTAGGTGTTATCGCTAGTGTATTTTATTAGCTCAATGTTCAAAGACAATGTATTAGCTTATCTGATTATCTAAGTTATTTCAACAAGTATTTTTCTATTGATAGCTAATCATGTTATCGCTAGCAACTATGTTATCGCTAGTTATCTTATTAGCTCATTTGCTCAAAGACACTATATTAGCTATCTGAATGTCTAAGTTATTTCAAGTATTCAGTTATTGATAGCTAATCATGTTATCGCTAGTTATCTTATTAGCTCATTTGCTCAAAGACACTGTATTAGTTATCTGAATGTCTAAGTTATTTCAATTATTCTGTTATCGATAGTTAATCATGTTATCGCTAGCTAACTTAGTTCATTACTGCTAGCTGTTCTAACATTCTCCCCCTTTGTGTTATCCATGTTATCTATGGGGCCTTAGCGATAGTGATATACTTGTACAGAGCTTAGCGATAGTGATCTATTATTCTTTGCTTGCTTAGGCTAGCTCAACTCATTATATTAGCGATAGTGAAGGTCTTAGCGATAGAGATATTGACTTTTCTTCATATTATTGCTAAGTCTTCATTAGCTATTGTTATCCTAACCCTTTCATTTGTTAGCGATAGGTTGTAGCTTAGCGATAGTGTATCTGTTATCTATAAGATTTTACTTGTTTAATGTTAAAGTAACCTACACTCTTTTACTTAGTCATTTAACATGATTCTTATCTCAATTTATTTCAGACTAAGTTATATGCTAATTGTTCATTTTACTTATGTTATCTATGGGTCCAGTCCTTATCAAAACTTAAGATTCTAACACACATGGGAAATAATAAGGATAAGGATAGGAAGATTTTTTAATGGGTAATTTACTCTTTTGCCCCTGATTTAACCTCAATATGACAATCTACCACTCACTTCTTTCTATTTTAGCCCTCTTTGAAAATTTTATTTACCATTTTCCTTTCAATTTAATATGAATTTATTCCATCAATAATTTCTTTAGATATGCTTTAATTTTCAAATTTATTTATAAGGCTTTTTAAAATTTAAACAATACCTCAAGATCCTACATATTACCTTATTAATTCTTTTTGAAAATTAACTTTTATCCTCTATTTATTTCTTTGTTTCTTTAAGAAAATAAGCCTTAAAAATTATTAAAAATACCTAAAACATCATAAATTTATTTTTAATGCTTTTTAATATTTTAATAACATTCCCAAACCCTTAAATAGCTCCTTATATTTATTTTTTTTTAATTTTGTGGTGTTACAATTACCCTCATGGACTGTGTGTCCATGCTTGTTTCTGTTCTGTTCAAGTCTTACAAAAAGGTGATATCGGAGTTTTGATGTTTCAAATTGATTCTACGAAATAAACAATTTTATCACCACATTGTTTTACACTATTAATGATCTTATATATCATTGCATTTATGTTTATAATTGTATTATTTAGAAGTTGCTGATAGATAGTATCATGTCATGCCATTCAAGGTTAATTCTACTTAAATAGTTCCTTAGTCTTTCATTAAAATTCATTAATGGGACGTTATTCACTGGAAATATGTTTTTACCATAGATGTTGAAGTTGATCATGTTCCCCTTGCTGATAATTGAAGGCCAATATGGCTAGATCGAAGTTGGAGCGTCATTTGTACAATTACTAGTTAAATGCAAAACCTTAAACTTTTTGTATATGTTGGTAAAATTGTTTAGGTGCTTCATGTTGTCTATAGGCAGGATTTCTACCTTCTTTTGTTGGTCTAAGTTGTATGCATCTATATATATTTTTGTGTGGCGAAGCTTCGTTTATGATACAAACTTGTAGATTGTGGCTTGAAGTTGGAAAGTCTTACTTGTTTAAGAGGCTCTACCACTCTACCAATGTCTTTACTAGTTACTTGATATTTGATTTGATTGCAAGAAATATGTTATATATGAACTAGAAATATTGTATTCATTACTCAATAATATTGTAACTATTAAGTGAGTCAATTGGGTTTAAGGCTTTAGGAATGTGAGTCCTCTCACATTCTTTGCTAATCAACCCTGAATTTTCAGGGCATGACAATTCCTTATTGTTTTTATCTTGTTTCCCTGTACTGTTTTGATATTGTAACTAATGTGTTTCCTAGGTTCTACTGAAAAAATGGATATAAAGGGACCCACACAAGTACTAAAGGAACTATTTACCCACGTCACTACCCATTTCAGCTAGCTGAACCAGAGGGAAGAGAGAAACCGTGAGTGAGAAAATTGTATGGAACAATTGAAGAATTCATGAGTTGAGAAAACTTCATCAATTATTTTTCCCTCATTAACTACAACTGAGTAATCCTCCAAATAATTTTTCCTAAATTGTTGGCAGAAATATGTACATTATTACTATGAGCGCAACAATAACAGGGTAACCATAATAAAGTTATGAATAATTTTAAATAACAGTTAAAGAGTAAAGCTAAGCTAGTGTCGTTTTAATTTTTCTTTTAACAATTTTGCAAGGTATAAAGAAATCCAACTGAGAGGATTGAGAGAAGGGGAAAAATAAAGAGCCAACAAACCTAGTTCCAACTGAGGAGGAAGAATATGAACTGCCGAGGCTTAAAGTCTTATACTTCTAATTTTATATATTACCCTTTCAACCTATTTAAAAGTATATGTATGTCTCAAAAAGTCTCTATGGCTATAAAACTTCTCTTGCTTTTAGAATAGAATTTGTGATTAACTATTCTTAGTGATATTATTATATTTTATTTAAGCACAATTGAAATAAACTTGCAAGATGCATCAATTATTATGCTTCAACAAATCACACAAATTAGATATGAGTACGTGAGCTAGGATTGTGTCTTCATGATTGAAAGGAACACATCAGCACTAATGAATTAAAAAGTTGAACTTTGTGTATGAATGATAAGATGTGAATCTTCAAACTAAGTTGATAATGTGATAAATAATTTATATAATTTATTTATTTTATATTATATATTATAGTATAAATAAAAAAATCTAAATAGGCTAAGCCTATAAGCTTGTAAACTAAATTTTAGGGATAATGTCTGACCTGTTTTTCTAAAAATGTGTGATATGAATATTAGTCTTACTTATCTAAACAAGTGTGATATAAATATTATTCTTACTTACTATATACGATATGTTAGACTCATAGTAGGCTAGGTCAGACCCTCTAATACAGGTATGGCCTATTCACATCCCTAGCAGGAAATGACAAGGATATTAATATCAGAAATTGAAAAGATGAGGGATTGAGTTTTAGACAAGTTGCACATTCAACAACTAAGCCAAAATTGAGGGATTGAGTTATGAGTAAGTTAAAAGATAAATTACTAAAAAATTAGGGATTGTTTGTTTCTATTTTTAAAAACAATTTTTTTAAAAAAAACAAAAGCACAAAAAAAATGGTTGGAAACTTGTTTCCAATTAATTATTCTTAAAAACAAAAAAAAAGTTGTTTTTCAAAAACAAGAAAACAAAAAAACCTTTGATATGTTTTTTAGTTTTTGTTTTTTTAAATATGAAAATATTTATTTTCGAAATATAGCTTGAGTCCGTCACCCAAGCTCCATCCAAAAAGTAGTGACATCACCAATAATGACGAAAACTGTAAAGTCACTGATTGTGGTCGCGATGTCACTGACGACAACGGAAAATATAATGTCACCGATGGCGGTCACTACGTCATCTATGATGGAAACGCAACCTCACCGTCGGTGTTGCGACGACGACAGAAACAACAATATCACCGATGACAGAAAATGCAACGTCACTGACGACGATCGCGACAGCATTTACAACAACGGAAACTGCAAGGTTTGCCAATGACGGAAACAACGACGTCAATAACGATAGAGATAGCGATGTCACCAACGACACAAAACAAAACGTCATCGATGGCTTTCACAACATCACCAATGACAACGGAAACCACAACATCACTAGAGGTGATCATGACACACCGATGGCTACGGTAACCGCAGCGAAACTAACAACAGTCTAGACGTCACCCCGAGGACGGAAACCGCAACGTCACTGACTACGACGGAAATAGTAATGTCCTCGAAGGTGGTTGCAACGTCACCAACGTCGACAGGAACCGCAAATTCACCGACAACAACGGAAACTGCATTGCCACTTATGGCAGTTGCAATGTCATTGACGGCTAAGGAAACCACAGTGGCACTGACGATTACGGAAACTGCAAGGGCACTGATGACGACGAAAATCACAATATCACCATAAAGACACAGACAGTGGTCGTGACGTCACCGACAACGATAGAAACAGCAACATCAACGACAAAGAAAAACGTAGCGTCATTAACGGCAATTGCGACTTCACCGATGGGGACGGACACCGCAACGTCACCGACCACGATGAAAACTACAACATCATTTATGATTGTTATTACTATAAGATTACGAGCAACTATATTAAACAAATTTTTAGTTTATTTTGTTTTCAATACTAGTTTTGAAAACAATTACCCAAACGAATTTTGTTTTTGTTTTTGTTTTTATTTCCAAAACATGTTTTAAAAACCTATTAGCCAAACATGTTTTTTTTGTTTTCTTGTTTCTAAAACTTTTTTTAAAAAGCAGCTTTTGAAAACAATTTTTAAAAACAAAGAACAAAAAATTTTAACCCCTTAATTTTCTATCCAATATAGGTGTCAACGTGTCACCTGTCTACCTTATTATTGTTGTGGACATTATAATAATAAAGATCACCGCCAACAATTCAGACAAAATTATCTGGAGAATTACAAGTTCTTGTTTTTTTTTTTTTTTTGTAAAATGATCAAATATATTAAATAGTAAAGAAAGCTACATTAACATAGTTACATAGGAACTAACAACACACATGATACTTAAATAATTACAAGTTCTTGTTAGCGAAGAAAAATAATTGATACAGTTTTCTCAAATGATTATTGGATTATGTCTATTATTGTTAGGTCGCAATTAGGCCCAATTATCTTTTGGGCTTTTAATTCATTTTTCAAACTTCTTTATTTCTTTAATAAATTGACCTTGACCAAACCTCCAATTATTTGAGACCTAATAATAATAAACATAATTCAATAATTATTTGAGAGAACATTATCAATTATTTTTCTTCCCTAACTGGTACTGAGTAATTCTCCAAATAAGTTTGCCTAAAATGTTGGCAGTGATCTTTATTATTACTATGGGCACAACAATAATAGAATAGACAATTGGTTCAATTGATACCTATATGTGATCTACATATGTTCATATTAAATTAAAAAAAAATATTTAGGTCAAGTTCTATATATTCATGTCATAAAGTTTTTCAATCTCGTATAGTTATGTATCTTAGTTTTTAAATATTGACATCTAACTATAAATCGAGATGAAATAAATAGAACATGGCATTGGGTGATTGAGAATTTGATCTTATTGTAAAAAACTTAATGTAAGCATTGTTGTTAAATTATTTCCTTCAATCGTTATGTTTTCAAAATTGCCATTTTTCTATAATTGAATTGATCAAACTAGGGGTACCTCATGCATTGCACGTGGCTAACAATTTCCAACCAAACAAATGTCACAACATCTTATATGTTGATCACCACCATTAATAGCAACAACAATAAAGATATCCATCCACACAGCCTGTGATCTATAAATTTAAGAAAATACTACTATCTATTTTGGAAACATATTTTTTGTTGTAATCATTAAGATGTCATTACCATCATAAATTAGTACCTTCATACCCTCTAATTTGGGAACAATAGCTACATAATAGCATTACTATCAAATTGGCAACAGTTCATGAAAAGGAGCGGCACACTCAAGAACCAACTAATTTCTAGGACCACTTGCACATTTGGATAGACATGTCTCTGTTTCTATTACTTTGAGAACACTCGTACATGACTTTAATTTGTATAACAAGACTAGTTGGCAATTATTTTGATTATTAGTGCTTATTGAGTTAGGAATTAGAGGAGTTCATATCTCTTGATCATTATTGATGAACCTATTATAACTTCCATATTAATTAGAAGCAATGATAGCAATTCTATTGATTTAGGGAAGCTCTTCAGAAATTGAACTCATTTATAAATAAGCAACTTATTCACGTCCATTCCATTTAGCTCTTTTTACTAACTCATTTGCATAAAGATTCCAAGGTACTCCCTCCGTCCCTAATTATAAACTTCATATTTGTGAATGAACTTGTCCAAAAATATAGGTTTCATTTTAGAGTTGTCTAAGCATTTTCCTTCATATTTTACCCATTTTGTTTATCTTTTCCCCGTACATTTTCTTTCATCATTATTATCTCATATTTGTCTTTCTCTTTTATATTTAATAAGAAGGGCAAAGTTGAAAAGTAAATTAGATTCTTTACATAATTATTGCTTTTAACTAATTTAAATAGTTTCTTGATAAACACAAATTAATTATTTGAAGTATATAATTAAGGACAAGGGAGTAATTAATTGCAAACTTGTTCCTTGTGAGACGATATCCAGGATCATATTTATTACATTAATTGGATTTAGATAAATTTTGAAGAGTGATATCCGAGGTTAAAACTATTTCAAAAAAATATACAATTACTTGATGGGTTAAATTTCCAAACAATTAAACAAACGAGCTCTTCAACTAGAAATTCTTACATTAACCCGGAACAACTTAGAGCGCCACTTTATTTATGGTTCACTCATTACAATATAACAAATCACACCCTTTAATCTAGCGGGAGAGGAATACCTCCTTTTCCCTTGTATCATTTTTCCTCCTTTTCTTTCTTTATAACCACTAGATCTTCTTTTAATGGTTCAGATTTGGATTTATACAAAATATATTTTAATTGATTTTCAATAATAATATTATAAACACCAAATCTGAACCATTGAAAGAAAATATAATGGTTATTAAGCGGAAAATGAGGGAAATTGAGGAAAAAGAAAAGGAGGCGTTCCTCTCCTGGCATGGAGATTTACATGGCATTTAAAGTATTAGTCACACATTTTCTCTTTATTGAATTACTCTCTTCTCCATGTCCAATTAAATTTTTCTTCTATTTTTATGTGATTTGGTGTATTTTAATTAGGCAGACTATAAATAACGTGATGCTCCATATTTATACAAAAATTTCTCCAATGAAAGAACTGTTTTCCCCCAAATTTGTCCTTGAGGTTTAAAAATCCTTCTACAAATGCACTTGCAAAAATTCTCAGTTTAATTAAATTTTATAGAATAATTAATGTAACAAATAAATATAGTTTTTGGGGAGTAACCTCTAATATTTAAATGGAGTATTCCGTGTGTGTATATATAATATGTCATATCTTCTAATCTTTTTTCTCTTTTGCCACCATGCGATATTTTCTAATGACACGTAGCCATGTATCCCATTCTCTACAATGGGCTTATTATTTAGGGGTGAAGGTTCAATTTTGACAACAAAATTTTATGAGAAGAGGATATGGCATCATTAAATTTATAAAGGTACCAAAATAGCAATAAACTTAATAAAACAGGGAAATTTCAACAATGACGTTAATTTTAGCTGAACGTCCGTTAATTTGAAAACTATTAGGCCCCAAATTCCTCAAATAAGATGTCTATTGAGGGTTAAAAATTTTATTTTCACTTTAAAAAATTTACCTATATTATTCTCTTATCATTTTTCCCACAATATCCTTTTGTGAGCCTAAGAGTAATTTTCCCCCAAATTATTGTCCTTAAAATAAAGGAGAAATTAAATTTTTAATGTCCTCAAAATATACATCCAATTCCTCAATTATCCGTATATAGTTCATCATTTTCTATTAATTAATTCCTAATTACACCCTATAATCCTCAATAAATTTCTAGGGTGTTACATTTCTAATTAATCTGACGCGTTCCTCTTGTAACACCCCTAAAAATTTATTGAGCATTAGAGGGTGCAATTAGGAATTAATTAATAAAAAATGATGAATTATGGGGATAATTGAGGAATTGGACGTATATTTTGAGGATTTTAAAGGCTTAGTTTCTCCCTTATTTTAAGGACAATAATCTGGAAATTACTTTTAGGCTCAAAAGAGGTTATTGTGAGAAAAAAATGATTAGAGAATAATATAGGTAAATTTTTTAAAGTAAAAAGAAAATTTTTAACCCAAAAGAAATATCTTATTTGAAGAATTTAGGGCCTAATATTTTTTAAATTAACGGATGTTGAGGTAATATTAACGTCATTGTTGTAATTGCCCCGTTTTATCTAGTTTATTACTATTTTTGCACATTGATAATTCATTAATTAAAGTGATTAAAGTGTGCATTTTTGAGCTTAAACTAGTGGGTTAAATTTGTGAAAATTGCATTATAGTATGATTAATTAGGATGTGCACTTAATTAAGGGAATTTGGTTTTAAATGCTCTTCTAGTGTCTTAATAAGGAAATTTCATATTTGCTCTTCATTTGTTTCTTTCTTATCTCTTTTTAACGGGAGCAATTTCAAAATTCATGCAAATGGAATCAAAAGCTTCAGTTTTGAAGCTGAACACAGAGGATGAAGCTGAGAAAACACGAGAAGTTAGGGCTGAAGCACTTTGAACGAGAGAGAAGCGAGTTCGTTGAAGTCGAATCGATGCTCTTGGAACTAAGGTGATTGGCCGGCGAAGAACGAGACAAGAGTTAGTTACAGAGATGCCAGTGTGGCCACATAATTCGGCTGGAGAAATTGAAGGGAAGAAGAGAGGCCGAGAATCTATATATATACACTGATTGAGAGAGATGAGGGCATTCCTTTACTTCCATTCACTTTCACTTCTTCCCTCCCATTTTCATCACCATCATCCGCCATTTCTCTGTCTTCATCGTTCTCACCATCTCACGACATTTCATCATCATGATTTCTGGGCTGCATTTCGCCATCCTTTATCGCTGAGATTTGGCTATGTTCGATTCAATTTCGTATTGCTTTATTGCTGCAATTTCAACGATGGAAGGCTGATCGTTGTGATTTCCTTTGAGTTTGAATCTAAGCCAGAGCCAAACGAGTCAACCAGGGAGTTCTTCATCATGTCTTCTCTGATTTAAATTTTTATCTAGATACTAGTTGTGTCTTGATGCAAGTAGAGTGTGAGCGAGATGTTTCCGTTTCATACTAACTTGTATATTTTGTGAAGCATAATTTTGAGCAATTGAGTTGTTCTTCAACCGAGTTGTTCCTGGACTAATTCTTTGTAATTTGATCTCTGATTTTCATCTAGTTGTTTGGATCTCATTGATAGAATAAATGATATAGAAGCATTTCTATTTGAAGTGTTGTTTGTTCAGGTTGTTGAATTGCAATTCTAAGCTCACTTATCTGTGATTGGTTCATTTTCTGGTTTAATTGATTATCTTAGTTAGGAACTCAATTAAGTTAGAGATTGAGATTTGCATGATTTCTGTGATAATCACCTCCTTAGTTAGGAATGTGATTAGAGTAGAGATTGTGACTAGAATCAAGATAAACTCCAATTTTACCAAGGCAATGAGGGTAAGGCTAAAGCTCAAAGGAAAATCATCATCACTGTCATATTTTCTTCATATCTCATCACTCTACATTTTCGGTTTTCATTCACAATCACTCATTTTATTTCACACAAAAAATATAAAAATTAGGATTAGATTTAGATAGTTCTCACACTGAAATTTGATTCTAATTTGTCCAACTTTGCAATTTAATCATACATTTTGCCAAGATAACGAGGAAAATGACCTAGGTTAGCTCCACTACACTATAGGAGTTATTCTAGAATCTTTGAGGCCTATACGACGAGGTTTAATCACACATTTACAAACTTAATGGTATTATATGATCTTCTCAAAAGACTTTATTGTCAAAATTGCACCTTCACCCATTATGTAGTGATGACCTTTCAAAAATAAGACACATGCTTGATATAATAAATAAAATGAATTTGACCTAAGTATTTTTCAGTGTAACTTAGTAATACTCTCTCGGGTCTTTAATATATGACATATTTGCTGAATTAATATTAGTAATAAATATAAGATTTATTTTTAATTTTTGTCAATTTCTCCGTAAATTATCCTTATTCTCTATTGAAGCTCCATCAACAATAATCAAATAATATATGATGAGTAAATTAATGAAAATGATTAGGACATTTTAAAAAAATCACAATAATTAACTAAACTAAATCATTAATTTACTCAAATTAGGTGACTAGAATGAGCATTTACATCACACAATTACATACACAAATGAAAGGAGTTTTGTTGGGGAAAAAAAGAAAGAAAGAAAGAAAGGAGTTTTATATTTAATTCCGTGCAGGATAGCAAGAGTACCACCACATTGCTATAATGTACGTCGGTGCGCCACGGCTTTACCAACACACTACCCCGCCTCCACTATTTCTGGTTAGTGTCTTTGAGAATGAGCTCCCTCCTTATAAAAAAGGGAATCTTCCAAATCTAATCGGTGCTCTGCATCAAACAAGAAATATCCCACTTGCAAGATAAAGAAAATTCTTTTCCACATATTTATATATATACACACACATATATAAATCAAATGCCTTCGAGTTTATAATTTCCATTGTTGTTTATACTACAGTTTCTGCTTAGAGTAAGAGCACGACAGATCTGGATCGCGACGATAGAGATCTACTTTGTTTGATTTCATTTCAGGTGGTCCTTTTCGTCTTACAAGAATGAGTAATCTTCCATTGTTGTTCGCTGATTTTCAAGCTTTCTCTCTTTCTGCTTCTTTCATCTCAAGTTTGTTTGTTTGTTTGTTTGTTTTTTTTAATCTTCTAGGTCTGTTTACTTTGTGTAATGCTATCTTTGAAGTTTGAATATAGTTTTTGTTGATCTGTTTTCTTACTTTGTTGTTGTGGGTTGAAGCTAGTTTTTGGTTTGTTTTGGCGGCGATTTTTCGATTTTATCTACATTTGATTGTTTATTAGTATCTCGAAGATGTAGTAGATAAGATAAGCTTAATTTGTTGGGAACTTGTTTGTTATTACTTACTAGTGATGTGGTTGTCAATTTGTCATATTATAAACTGACTAACCAAGCTATAGAAAGACATATGTAAAGAATTATGATTTATGGGGTCTGACTAAATTATCTGGAGATAGTTATATTTGCTGTATGTCATTGGCATGGTGTTACTGAGATTTGATTGATGGTATTCTTTCCTGCTTAGCACTAAAATGTTAAAAGATAAGCCTTTAAGGTTCGATTGAGAGATATGGAAGACCGATTTTTTTATTTTTTTTTCTTACTCTACTTTAACTTTAGCAGTAGTGACATGAGATTGCATTCCATACTTGAAATGATTTGTGTTCTCTGTTTATAAATAAAATACTAGCTTGTACTCATAAATGGCTGAACAGGCAATACATGATGCAAAGTAGAAAACATGAGATGCTGTTAGAAATAGAGAAACACGAAGGAATTAAGGTTTATAGCTTTTAATGGCTTATGGAATAATGCAGTTTAAGTCAAATTGTACTCCATTAGCATGGACTTCAAACTGTTATAATATCACTGGTGTATTAAACACAATCTTATCAAATGTTAACAGATGTCATTAGTTTCCTTTTGATTGTAGTTTTGGACTTCAACAACTGTAGGTATTGAATGTTCCCTGTCTTCTAAACACTTGATTCTTTTGAAATTTATATTCAAAACCATTATGTGGTCCACTTTTCACTTTATAAATACTAGTTAGACCACCTAAATGGCTTTACAGGTGGTACATGATGCAAAGGGACAAAAAACATGAGATATTATTAGAAATAGCGAGACTTAAAAGATACGGTTAATAGCTTTGACTGGCCTAAAAAAGCTGTAGTTCGAGTCAGATTGTACTTCAGTAGCATTGTAATCAGTTCTTATATGTAACATCACTAGTGTGTTGAACGTGATCTTGTCAAATGTTTCCTGATGTCATTAGTTTCCTTTAGAATATATATTTAGACTTTGACATTTGTAGGTATTTAATGTCCTTGTCTTCTAAACACTTGATTCTTTTGACACTGATTTTGAAAACCATTCCAACTCATGTCATCCCAGTAATGTACATTATTTGAACATAAGGCTGTACATTGATATAAGATTGTCAGTTTAAGTGCTCTGGCATGTATATCATCTGTGAATTAACTTTGATACTTGAAGAGTCATTTGATAGCATACTATGTTGTTCGGTGTGCAAACATTGTCATTCATATTGCTATGTCAGTTTACCTATTGAACATAAAGTGTTCCAAGATTTAAAGATAAATAGTATGCTTATATGGTTTTCGAGACAGTTTACCAGGTTAGGAAACAAAGGAATTATGCATTCCAGAATTGAGAGAAATGAGTGTAAAATCCTTGACAATATAAAAAGGAAATAACTCATTTATCTGGAATTACCATACTCAAGCTAATTTCTAACACGTGTGATAGGTTTTAGAGGCTCATTGCTAAGATCATGTCAAGGAGGCCAGTAAGTCTTTCACGGCGCTTAGCTGATGGCGGGAGTATACCATTTGTGGGCTCAATTCAGTCTAAATCTCAAAGCTCCCCTTTACTGTCCATTGGGCTCGTTGTTGTGGTGCTTCCCTATACACTTCTGTCATTTTTATACCTGTGAAATAAAATGTTTGCATCCTTTAGTTTAATGTTCAAAGCTTTTATGCAAATGTTTCTTACAACATTGATGCATCCAATATCTCCTATAATGGCCCTTTCCCTGCCCCTTCCCTATGGTTGTTTCAACTTTTTGTTCCATTGCATTCACCACAAATTCAATAGGTTGTGTACTTGACTGAATTTGACCTTTGTAAATTTCAGGGTGCAATCCTCATTATTGGTTACATTTATAGCAATTCAGGTTTGTAAATGATCTGTTGGCTTAACTCACCATATATTAAGAACATACCCTTCTAAATGCAAAAGAGAAGGATCTTGAATCTGTCTCCAACAATCAAACCTTACGCTTCAAAATATGAATTGACACAATATACTCAGTTCCTGGATGTCTTTTGAGCTTCATCTTTGACAATATATTTACTAGATAAAAGAAAAAGAAAATATGATGAAAACCTGAAAATTATTAATTATTAATTTATTGTAAACTCCGTTGCATTGCTGATTTTGTTAAACATTATTTGCTCACTTGGCAGGTGGAGCAAGTGTTGGTATCAAGGGTGTAAGTAGACTTGAAGGTATTACTTATACAATTTTTGTTGTGTTACTGACATTCAATCTTGCATAACAATTTAATATAGGTCAACTGTCAAACAATTGATTGTTATTGTAGCAGTAGTTTTCTCTAAATTTATCTAGTATTATGGTAATATTGATGCATTTGTAATTGTGAATTTGCTGTTCATCCAGTCATGGACGTAATTAGCTTTTACAAAATGTGATATCACCTGATGTCTTGTCTCATGGTTCTAATATTTGGAGTGAGCATAAAACCTATTTTGCTGAGTATTGTGTTTGATTTATTGTTCATCTCAGTGATTGTATTATATGGAACCCGGCAATTGTGTTTCTCAATGTGTGTGATAGACTTTTAATAATGCTGTCTTGTTATTATCAGTAGGAGCTATTTCATCTTACTCCGTGCAATAAACATTAATAGTGCTGGATCTTATTACTGTTATTGGGCACTCATTTGTCAGCTTTTAATGTAAAATTATTTATTGCCGCACTTGGAGATTCAGTTCAATAATCTATGGTGTGTATATGCAGGTGGCGCTTCATGCTCATTAGAAGTTCTACAAGCATTGCCGGTATTGAAGAAAGCATATGGAGACAGCTCACGTAAGGTTTTGCATGTTGGGCCTGACACTTGTTCCGTGGTATCTGGTTTATTGAAAGAAGAGGAAACTGAGGCCTGGGGAATAGAGCCATATGAGTTGGATGATGTTAGTGCAAGCTGCAAGACTCTTGTACGCGAGGGCATTGTGCGTGCAGCTGACATAAAGTTTCCTTTACCATATCGTGCAAAATCATTTTCTCTCGTCATTGTCTCAGATGCTCTGGATTACTTATCGCCAAAATATCTGAATAGAACTCTACCAGAGTTGGCAAGGGTAGCTGCTGATGGTGTTGTCATCTTTTCTGGTACATCCTCATGAATTTCCATTATTCAAGATTATTCCAGATTAAACATTTTTCTAATTGGAATGTTAGAGGATCTAGTTTGGAATTGGGTTCATATGACCTATATTTATTTGACCAATGAGTGTTTCATCCACCTAAATGACTTGGCACCACAATAAGTTATGCATTTTGTCATACCATGGTGCAGTGTTTTAGTACATTATGGTTATTGTTCTATCCTGAATTAATCTTCCGTATTGAGACAATCCATTTTTTAAGTTGATAAAAATCATGGTTTGTCTATAAATTTCCTTATATTTCATCTTGTAAAGAAAAAAAAAACTTCATTTGATATCCATCCTCTTTGTATGTGTTTAACAGTTAATGTTGGGTTCGATGGCAAATGATGTTCAGATGTACGTCTGCTTTTCTTTGCCTGATTTTCAATCTTTATGCACAGGTTATCCAGGCCAGCAAAGAGCTAAAGATGGAGAAGTGGCAAAATTTGGCCGTCCTGTGAGTGTCACTTCTTTATTAAATGTCAATTTATGTTTTTCAAAGTAGGCACTTAACGTCAATGGCCTTGTAGCCTAGTGGTATGAAATCTTGCCGTTAAGTGGTAGGTGGTGAGCTTGATTTCACTTGTAACCTCAGGCGGCATTATTGCCTGCCACTTTAAATCTTAAAAAGAGGAGTGGGCAACTAGGCATTTAATGTGGCTATTGCATCTATGGTGTTAGTAGTTAAAAACTAGGCTGAGTAGGCTCTGGAAAATGATACTAGAGTTGATTGTGAATAGAGGGATTGCATTATTCCAGGGACAATATAATTATGATTTTAGCATACCAGAATCCCACTACATCTATTGCGGATCAAACTTGTTTTGGAAGAATAGAATCTCCTTGGCATTTCTTTCTTGTTGACAGATATTTTATTACCTTTGTTAATGTATTAGGAGCACAATTTGATGTTAAAAAGTGACTATTTTAGTTAAAATTGTAAAATAACTAGTTAGTACTAAACATTTGACAGATATTGACAATGTTGAACTAGGCCACAGACTGGAACCACCATTAACAATTGGAAGCCTCTGAAGGCAATATGTAGCGTTTTTGAAGTCCATTTTTTATACCACTAAATATTCCCTCATTTTGTGTCTTAGTAAAACTCCATGCCCATAAATCTTTCTTTTACTTATTAATCATTTTCTATGTCAATCTGTATTAACTTAGAGCAGCTGCCTGGATAATAAATTCTGTGGATTTGATCATTTGAAGAATAATTTGTTAATGGGATGTTCCAAATGTTTAGGCCAAATTACGAAGCTCGTCTTGGTGGATAAGGTTTTTTGTTCAGAATAGTTTAGAAGAGAATGAAGCTGCAGGAAAGAAGTTTGAGCAAGCTGCTGCTAAGAGATCATACAAGCCATCTTGCCAAGTATTTCATCTCAAAGCATACCCATGAAATTTTTAGTGCTATATTTTTCACTAAATTAAGGGCCCAAAGGGTACGTTCAATAGATTATATGGAAATTATAGTTTTTACATTCCAAATTTGGCTTATAGAGACAATATATGTATTTCATTGTGATGATGGTTTCAAGTCTATTGGTTAATTGGTTACCATTGTATCACTATTGATTTGGATTAGTGTTTAGACAAATTAATTATGAAACACTGATGATTTATATGTATCGATATATGTTTTGATGTTATGTTTACAAGCAAGACTTGTAACCCCGTGCAATGTGCGGGTGATGTAATTTGAAAATCATGTGTAAAAATAATAACGTATGTAGCGAAATTATTGAATTGGAAACAAATAAGTACAATCTATAAATAATCTTCACCTCTAATGCACAGACTATTTGAAACGTGTAGTCATTTTTTGAGTCGAGCACATAGCGTTGCGTTGACGCGAAGATTAATTCAAATTTCAACTCCCCATGCTGCTTGATTTCTTCATAAGGCAAATGACAGATCACCATGCTATGCAGTATATAGTCAATGGCCACACTTGTTGCAGAACAGATTAACATAAAAGAAACAAACAATGAGCACCGAAAGAAAATGATGACGACATGCAGCAACTACTAATATCAAGTTCCTACTCAGATGCCTTCATTCATATCAGCTTAGTATAGCAACGGATTGCCACATCATCAAATAAGTAAAACTCCACAAATTAGCTGTTCTAGAATAGTTTTGTAGTTAATGTTAGTAAGTGAGATGCACCAATTGGTTGGTTCCATGCGAGAGTTACCCTTTCTCTCATCTACCCCCTTTCTATATGAAAGTACATAGTTTTGGGGTCAAATTTTTTGTTTGATTTTATCATTAGATTCTACATAAAATTAGTGATATTTTGATATCTTATAGACAAAAAGTGGTTTAGTTTTTCAATTTTATATGATTTTTTAAAGATTAAATCCTTTAACTTGAAAAAAATACAGAATTTTAAGCATGTTAAAGCATTTAATCTTTAAAAAATCATATAAAATTGAAAACTGAATCACTTTTCATCCATAAGATATCAAATTGGCACTAATTTTATGTAGAATCTAACGATAAAATCAAATACAAAAAATTTATCCTGGAAATTATAAAAAAAATTGTCCTAAAAATTATATAATTTTAGGGTAGAGAATGGAAAAGGATAAGAAGAGTAGAGGTGAAAAGCCAAGTTCCATGCAAATACTGACTCACGGGCCTTTTCCACGTGAAGAGTATATCCAGACAATGTACCATTTTGTAGGTACCTACAAGACACCTAATATTTTTTATGCTGAAAATAAAAATTGTGCTTAACCTAAGTTTAGTAGGTGGGATGAATTGCTTATACGGGAATCGCAATAGCACTACGCATGTCTAAATAATTATTGAACGATAATATTGTTGGCGGCAGCACGTACAGAACCATAGCAATCTGAGTTGCGTCCTCTGAGACAGTCCTATAGAGTTATTCCGCAACCACTTGCTAGATTGGATGCTGCACTCCCCAGGATTAAACAGATCCTTCTTGCAAAGCAAGGGAACTAAACAGCGAAAGAAAACAATAACCCAGGCAGGAAGCAAAAACAAAGGAGGAGGAAAGCAATAGCTCGAAAACTCCAGAGCTGGGTGGTCTTGAACCTCTGCACAATGGCCCTTTATATAGCCACAAACTTCAGAGGGCACGATTTAATCACAGCGTTTATGACCATTAAAGTTTCGGTTACCAGACATTAATACAATTAATCAAAATTAATGCGTCTGTTTATGAACGTTGGGAGCGAAAATCACGGATCTAAACGTTAAGCAATCATGGCGCACATTAAAATCCATTTATAACCATGTAACCGAAACTTTAAGGCATTCAAAATTGAAACCCAAAAATGTAAGGTCTTCGGGTAAGGTATTTAATTAAAATATTTATTTATAATTTTTTACAAAACGGTTTAATAAAAAGTGCCCAGCAATGTTTTAAAAGTCGGACCGGATAATAAACCGAAAAAACTAACGGGTCATGGTCCAAACGGTTGGATCGGTTGGGTCGTTTGGTTAGACCGGTGACGTAATAATTAAATCAAAATTAATATTATATATATAATATAAACATAGCCACTTTAATTTAATAAAAAGTTCACAAGGTCATAATATCCGACCCTAAAAAAGCCTCATATTAATTTTTTTAATTGAAAAATCCTGATTAATAAGTTAACAACTAACCTTACTCAAGCATATTACAAAAAAAATAGTAAGTGTATAAATATTTTTGGATGTTAATTTTTTGAAATGTTTATTAGATGCGGTCTTATATTTTTAATTTCTCAAAATAATTTTAAATAGAAAAATGAATATTGTCAACAATCAATTGTTTTTTAAAAAAAAGGAACCGTAGGAATGATTTCTTGTGCCAGTAGTCTAGTGCCTACTGATGAGAAATAAACAGTAGAAGGAAATGGGATTTGATGGGGGTGAGAAAATCGATACCCTTCAGGCAGAATGGCTATTATCTATTTTGTCTGATTTATTTTTTGTCTCTCTCCTTTTATCTCAAGTCATAGCCATTTTTTCTCTTTCTACTTCTTCTCAACCTATTCCTTTTTTCAGACATCATTGGAACATTCATCCTCTCCTCCTTTACCAGGTATTCGTGAAGCTTGGTCACTTATGTATCTGTGGATTTGGAAATTTCTACGACTATGATTTTTTAATCTTTCCTTCATTTTGTTCAAAACTTCATATCATTTGAGGACGTTCTTTAAATCTGCACTTGCTTTATTTTCCATTTCCCTTGTTGATCTCATCTTCCTTCTCCTTTTCTCTGTTGGAGCTTGAGCCGTCCGGTTATAAGAAAGCCGCTCCGGTTCACGGGTCCACCGCGGTTCCCGGCTCAGAAGGCGGCTTGCAACGGTCCAAAACGGCCTAATGCTTAGAACGGCTTTCTATACTGAACCAGCCCGGCAGACCCTCCGGCCGACTGTCCGGCCGGTCAGACCGTCCGGTCCGGCTCGGGTCTTCAAACATTGGTACCCAGTTCATATTTATCACGTGCGCCCACCCGGGGGGCGGGGTGGAATCGCCGGATTTCCACTACATTTGCCTCTCAGTGGCCCATCCTTGTGCGCGCGAGGCCCACTCCTCCTTAGACCCATTTACTTGTGCTTGGACACAAGGGATATTATATGCCCTTACATCATCTCTATTCCAAGTAATGTGGGACTTCTCCCAATTTGACACACCCAATAAAAACTCTTAAAATTCCAACAAATATTACAGTAATTCAAGCAAAATATTATTCATGGAGTATTTTACTAACCTTAATGAAAATGATACATCAACATGCTAGTATGCAATATATAGTTAATGGCCACACTTGATGCGGAACAATTTAACATAAAAGAAGCAACCAAAGATCACTGAAAGAAAATGATGACGACATACAGTAATTACTAATATCAAGTTCCCACACAGTCGTACGTACTCAGATGCTTTCATTCATATCATTATTAAGCGCACCTTGATGAATCTTAATCCAAATTTCAAGTTCCTGTTACCACTATCTTTTTATTCGTAAGTCAACTTTAACTAATGCTCACATATTGAGGAGTGGAAGTCATATGATTAAATGTGTCCCTTTTTATAAATCTTTCGAATCTTACATTCATTTAAGAATGTATATTAAAATAATATTAATTGTTTCTTTCTCTCTTTTTTTACATTTAATAGAAGTAAAATAGTTACAATCGCATTAATTCCAAATTGGACTTATAATAAGAGACAAAAATTTTGGAGAAATTGGAGTTATAAATAGGAATAGAATGCAAGTATCTTCATTATAGGACTTATGTAGCTACTAGCTGCTATTTATTCAATCGGACAACAGCCACATTAATAGAATATAAGGAAAGACAATTACTCATGTGAATATTTGAGCCCAAAGGAGCATTTGAACTCAACTCCAAAGTTTTTTAAGGCCCAATACAATTATATTTTTTTTAATGGAAAGGGAATATATATATATATATATATATATTAATCAAAATGTACAGCGGTGCATGGTTACACTTAAAGGGGTTAATTTCTAGAGTTGCCCCCACAAAAAATCCAGGGCATCATGACTTCTAACAATGTGGTCTACAAAGAGGAGTCCAATGGAACTGTAATATATCAAATTGGGACACAAATGCATAAAGTAATGGACTATGGGAGTTCCTAAACGTGATTTAATTATATTCAAGCCCATATAGATGTCTTAAAAGCCCATACAAGTTCTAATATGAAGACCCGTTTGGAAGTTCTAATATCATTCAAGAAGCATCAAGAAAGCTCCATTATGCATTTAATTTGATTGATTTTTCATTTTCAGGAAGTTTCTTGTTTTATTTCCATTAAATAAAAACTTTGGATCAATTAGGTTTGTTCTAGAAGGCTACTTTAGTTTCCTATTCTAAAATTGTTTTATTTTAGTTTCCTATTTACTTAGGTATATTTCTTTTACTTCAAGTTTAAGTAATGTCCTAATTCTCTCAGGATTGATTGGTGTCAATCAGGTCAATTAATTATCATTAATGACATTTATATGTCTTAGGTTTTTCTCTGGAATGAACTTGTTGCCTATTTATATGCTTCATTTTGAACTTGAATTTTACAGTTAATATAAAGATGAATACAAGATTAATAATAATAATCCTTTAACAAGTTTTTATTTGTTGGTTATATATTCTTGAAAGAATACCAGCATAAGAGAATGATCGACTTTTGTGTTATTATAGTGTTTTCTGGAACGCGTGTTCATGGAATTCCTTGTCACCAGATCCTTATCTTTTATTTTATTAATTTTATGTATTTGCTTCCACTTTTGTTAACCGATTTGTAATTTTAGGGTTTTTTAGGACAGGTTCATATTGGGTCAATATCACACATATGTAGGAAGGCTTAGAATTCTTTAGCTGCTATTTATTCAATCGGACAATAGTCACATATAATGTAGAAAAGCTTAATACCACTCTGTTCCTTATTATAAGTCAATTCTAATTACTTTTCACATACTAAAGAGTGGAAGTTATACCATTAAATATATCCTATTTTTTCAACTTTCCCCTTATTTAAGAATAGGTGTTAAAATAATATTTTATACATTATAACCCTTCTCTTTCATCTTCCTTATTTCCAACATAGGGGTAAATTTGTCACAATAACATTAATTGATCCCAAACTGAACTTATATTTAGGAACAAAAATTTTGTGATAGTTGACTTATAATAAGCAACAAAGTGGTATATAGCAACACACCAGTACCATAAGAAAATGATTATGACATTAAAAAAATATTAATATCAACTTCCCACATGCAGACCTACTAAAAAATGTTAGGGTTAAGGGTCAAAAATACACATGTGATTTTGTCAAAAGTTTATCTAGCACTAAATGTTATTTTTTGAACAAAAAATACACATGACATTTCAAATTGGATCAAAAATACACATCTACAATTAAATCAGGGTCAAAAATATACACATGATTTTGAAAAAAGGTTCATTCAGCACCAAACGCTTTCTTTCGGACTGTAAATGTGACTTTTGATCCAATTTGAAAACTTATGTGTATTTTTGGTTAAAAAAAAAACATTTAGTGCTGGATGAACTTTTGACAAAATCATATGTGTATTTTTTACCATTAATCCAAAATGTTAATTGAAAAGGGTGGTTATATGTTTGAGTGGAGCACAAAAACGTTGAGAAGGCGCATCCCAACGTGCAGATTCAATGTCATCCTTCCACCTTATAAACTCATCCGTAATTAACTGACTATTCCTCCATGATGCCATCGCCGCGATCATTTTCCGATACCGAACCCTCCAAATCCTATCAGCAGCATCGTGAAACAAGCCCGGTCATTCTCCAATGTCCAAAGAACTTCTTATACAGCACATTGTTCTGAAATATTGAACCTGATTAGGATATGATAAGGAGTGAGTGTGTTTTCTCTTTTGCAAACAAAGACGAAATCATCACAAAAAATAATCCATTGGCAAACATCAAACAGCAATAACAAAATATTTGAATGAAGTTGAAGTAAACAGGAAACTCATTGCTTCACATTATTTCAAAGCATATATAAAGCCAACAGCTAAAGCATAACATGAATCCCAGACAGAAACTGGTCTAAACACTCCTTGTAATGCTGGAGAAATTTCTTATCCTCCAAGTATAACAGCCTGCTAGGGCTTCCAGCAAGAAGAAAGTAGCAAATCTCCTTAAGAGCATTAGAATCGGTCTTCATGTTGTTCTTCAAGAAAATCACAGTTCATTAAATATCCAGTGAAGAACTAATCATAAAATTAAACATACAATTGTGCAAAGGTTGCTGAACCAGCCTCGTTTTGCACAGAACGGTGGTGATTCTCTTCCAACCATTTAAGCACTTTGTTGTGTAATTGTACTAAACTGATAAGTAGGGGTATAAATAAGTAATGTACACGTGTACAGGGCAATTGTTATGACTAGAGAGTTAGTACCTATGCCTATGTCCTTACGATTAGTCAGGCGGTTAGGGGCTTAAGACCTATAAATCCATAGCCTAAGCATGTGGTCAGATTTTGACTAGGATGAGATTTACTCTCACTTGTGTCTCCTTTCAATCTCTCTCTCTCTTCCTCTCTGCTATCTTCTTCTTTCCCTCTATTCTTCTCTTCTCCTATTTTCCTCTTAATTCTTTCTACCTACTCTTCATTCCTTACAAACACCTATCACAATAGCTCCAACCCTTTGGCATGTAAAAATAGACTTTTCTGGCTCCACTGCAGTGAATGGTTTAAAAGGAAGGGAAATGAGGTACCATAGAAGATCGTATATAGGAATCAGCTTCAACCATGCGCATGTTCAGTTTCAAAGTAGTTAGACAAATAAACAGCGAAGCAATTACTCACACCCACTACCTATTTCATTTAGAATGCAGATTTACAAGTCCAAGACTTGTCTTAAAATTCATCAGAATACAATAACCACCACAATATCTGCGTTACTAGGATATCAGTATCTGCTGTCCACATAATCAAGAATGACCGAGTTAAAATAATTGGTTAAACTACACTTATGAAGGAATATCTATATGACATTAAATGAGATTACAACACCTGAAAGTAATTTAAATCCTAAATCCTCACTGGATATAAAATATGACAGAAAATGGCACCTCAGTTCGTTTTCTAAGGGTGTTAGGTATGAGAGATTTGGAGGGGAGGTGGGGTTATAATATTTCTAGAAATAGAAATATAAGATCTAAGATAAAAGTGTAAAAAATATTAATTAAAATCTTTTAATCAGAAAAATTTCCTTCAACCCATTTTCCCTCCCCTCCCTCGTATCAAATAGACCATATACCATAAATGTTTAGTTGGAACAATTTGCTTTCCTCCCACTGGTCACTCTCTTCACAATCAAACTTGAATATCATGAATATTAGGCACGTCAGGATAGATTCAACCAAGAGTAATAACTTAACTATAGCCAGCCAAGCAAATGAGACTCATAAAACATTGATGTTACATGGGGAAAAAATAGTTTTGACAGTGACATACAGCAAGCAGCTTCTGCAACAAACAAATCATCCCATCAACCACACAATGCCACAAAATATAATCCCTTCCAGTATCAGACACTGACAACGATTTAGAAGCTAATTTCGTTTTTCTTGTCACTAGTAGATGGAACTAAAAATAACCCTCCAAATAATCGCCGTGATCATTTTCCATGTCGAACCCTCCAAATCCTATCGCGCAAAAGTGAGTACGAATGGGGTGATAAAGGAAACAAAGTGGACAAACATAATGGATTGAAAAGTAAAGTGGTGTTTAAGCCCAAGGAAGAATAAGTTAAAAAAGTCCAAAATATGTTAGGTTGGAGATGGCCCAAGTAAAGGCTCTAATGAGGCAATTAAAGTTTACAAGCCCATAACTCTAGGCCAGACTTCAAAAAATAAAAATTGACTCAGAGTACAAAGACTTCACATCGTTGTGCAGGGGATCGAGTTTGGAGCAATTGGGTTAGAAAATTGACAAGGCCCAGGGAGAGAAGAATGATGTATGTAGACCTAAAGGTGCTAATTTTAAAAAGAGGATAAATCCTTAAGTGAACATGCAGTATCATTTATATTCTGACCAATTACAAGTAAATATATTAGATATGACGTAGAATTTTTAATATGACTTGACATCCTAAAGAATTTATTAGCTTATTAAAGAAATGAAATATCACGCTTTTTAATATTTTTTTATTTTGCAGGTTGAAAAAAAGTGAAACTATATGCTAACTTTTTTTGGGTGCCAAGTCGGATTAATAATTCAAGGGCAAACCTAATGTGTTTACTTTTGATTGATCAGACCACAAATGACGTAGTGTGTCGTGTTCATCTAAAATTTTCTTGTGAAAAAAAAAGTCCTCTCCAAATGTTGAGTATGAGAGGCAGGTAAATATTCATCACAATTCAAATCCAGGTTGCCTAGCTATCAAGATCCCAAACCACCGGATCCTTTAGTTTCTAATGTTGTTGATTATGCAGGAGATTTTATGGATGAACATGAGTCCGTAGTGGCTAAGACGCAAGAGTAAGCTTGTGAAGACGAGGGACTATACGCCAATAATTTATTGGTCTCATAATAGGGGAGTGATGAGTGGATTCCACATAGGATTAAAATGAGATGACTTGGCTCAATATAATTGGACAGAGCGGATGAGATATTACTCTTAAAGTTAAAGTACACAAGAATTTATCGGAAGGAGGAGTCATTCAAGGGGGCCCTACTTGACTTTGGGTTAAACTAAGTAAATATTATAACTTTTATAGATCTGGTCTATAAAATTTATTACTTTCTCAACTTATTTGGGGAGACAAGTTTGGTTTTAAATATAAGATCTCTTTTTAATTATTTTCAACTTTTTTTCAAATTATCTCTACTAATGCTCCTCAGTAATAAATAAACAAGAGAGGGAGGATGGAGATAAAGGTAAATGTTTAGAGTCAATTAGTAATATCATGTAATTTTAACTAATTTAACTAACGTCCTTAATCGAATCAAATTAGGTAAATGGTCTTATTTAGGACTAGAGGAAATATGATATTATAGATCTATAAATGGGCACCTTATGATCCATTCTCATGTATTTATTTAGTTTTCAATCTTATTTGATTAAAATATCTCAAATATCTCATGAAGTTTAGATTAAATGATGTGATGCCATGATAAAAAGGTCAAAAATAATGGTTCCAGTGGAAAATAATTTTATTCCCTTGAAACAGGGTTAATCACTCAAATCTTTATATCAGATTAAATCATACAAGAATAGTAACTTCAAACAAGCTAAACAATATCCTTAAAGTTGATCGGATAATATCAAATATAATTATAAAAAAAGGTGGTTTAATGCATAAGGATTCTATTAGGTGTTGTTTACATGATTTAATGTTGTAACATTCAAGTCACATGACAACAACCTTATCATTGTTCAAAGGCTTATCCTCATCAAATATAATTAAATGATGGCAATAGTATATCTTTGGCTCTTTAATTTTTGTACAAGGTTTTAGTTTGACCCCTTGATTTTGTAAAGTATGCTTAGTTCTTTTATTTGAGCACAGTTACTCTCAAATGATAACTTTTTTGTGGCAAATCATTGTTTTTTTAAATTAAAAAGCTTTTGAAAATATTTTGTCAACAATTAAAAATTTTAATGTTAGCTAATACTTAATAGCAGTAAGATTGGAGAACTGAAAACGCACTAGATAAAATTAAAGGACTAAAATGAAATGTAGAATAGAGTTAAATGATTATAAACATAATCGTCAAACTTGCGAGACTCTCCGGGTTTTACGGTTTTACATTTTTAGCTTACAAAATTAGGTTAATTCGCTCTAAATTAAAAATCATGATAGCAGCTAATTTGGTTCAACTTGCGAGTTTACATGCCAAGATTTTGTTTTTGGTTATGTTTCCAATTTAAAAATTGTGTTAACTCACTCTCAAACTCATGCTAACTTATCAGATCTGATCATGTTCAATAAATATATATGAACTTCGTTGAAATTTCTTAAGTATAATAAATTACAAATATTATTGATAAACTTACTTTTAATTATATAAATTTAAAATATATTTATATCAAATTTCAATAAAAAGATATTTAAAACACAATTTGCCTTTATTGATTACAACAAACTCTTACAAATTTATGATTCAAAGAGTTACCTATTGGTCACAAATTTGTGAGATTCAAAACTAGTTTTCGAGTTTACCTATCCGTCACAAATTTGCGAAATTGAAAACCTAGTGACAACTACATTTTTGCCTTGTATAATTGTAGGAGGAGATTTAGTACTGTAATGAATGTGATTCACAATATGCGCCGTTCCTTTCAGGTTTTTCTGTTTCCGTTGTTTGTGGTCAGTCTTTGCGGCACAAAATCTTCCGTTAATATCGTTAATCTTTTCTATAATTTCTACTTTTTGGACTCATCACTATACGACAAAAACTTCTTTGTGTTTGTTCACTCGTTTGAGAGAAATATTATATGTTCCTCACTGAATTCTGTGTTCTTTCCATGTGCATTGGTCCTTGTATCCTTTTTAATTTTCTATCTATATCCGGCATTACAATTATCATGGCTGTTCTGAGTTCAAACATGAGACTATGGAGCAACCCATTTAATCACCTTTCTGGGTTGGAATATTTTACATAAATAGTTCGATAATGTATTTTTTGTTTTTGGCCAACAATTTCTCTTACGTTAAATGCATGTATTCAATTTATGATTATTTTATTTTTAATTTTTAGGATCACATATGTGAACTTTTTTTATACTATTTAAATATTCTACTTTTAATCATTTTTAATGATTAATGGGCCATTAACATTTAACAGTATAATGCAACTTAAAACATGATTTACTTTAAAAACGCTTCATAATAGTTAAAGAATTAATATAATCATTTTGGGTTAATATTGTTGTTCCTTACCATTTGTTCGAATTTATTTTTTTAATAATATTTATATATTTTTATTTAGTTGGCTTTTGTTTTTATAATTTCATAAAGATTTAGTCTGAATTTAAATATAAGGACTAAAACCAACACCCATTAAAAGTATATAAATTATTCATTAAACTCATTCGGAATCCTTACAAACCTACGTGAAACAAAACCATCGATTTGAAATTGTAAAAACTAAAGTAAAAATTCGATCAAACTACTAACAATAATATTATCCCAATCATTTTGTGATGTTTGAAGACGTATAAGCATACTCCTGACTACTGAGTGGAATAAATAAATAAATTCAAATCAAGAAACTTTTACGTCTCATCTTCATATGAATCTTCAATTTCGTAAGCTTAATTTGAGGGGAGAAACAAAAGAAATCAACTTTGAAGACATCTTGCGACATTTGGATTCACATGCGTTATTTTATATCAAGAAATCATCTTAATGAAGCAAAATTATTAGGCTCGTGAAATTTGGAACCCAAAAGTCATGAGGATGCATGTGAAGTATTGGGTCCATACAGCAGATTATATATGCTAAATTAAATTGGAAAAAGACAGAAAAAAATCTCAAATTATAATTAAAAAATGACCATAACCAGGGGCATGTGGTGGAACGGTACGTGGCTCCTCCTCCCTTAACCAGATTGAAGGTTCGATCCTAGCTGGGTATGGAAAAATGTTAAATCCCCTGACCAGCCATCCCACCCTTTAAGGTGCTTGCTGGCGATTCCGATTAGTCTGGGGCCGTTGATGTGCCTGAAAGATGGCCTGCCCTAGGATCACCGAAGGAGAAATCCAAAAAAAATAAACTTTTTATCTTTTCTAATAAAGGGACCCACCATCACCAGCAATCACCGCTCGCTGGCGGTTGGAAACACCACCACCGACCACCATTGGTCTCCACCGGTTAGCAGCAGGGCCCACCTACCACGTGGAAGATGGGGTATTAGGGGAGGGGTTGCGCCAAAAATAATTGGCAAAGTGGAGGGACCACCTCTTACCTTTGAGGCACCACCAAGCCACTAAGCCTTTTTATTATATATATTATAGAAATATTATATATATAATCTTTCATTTTTTTAAATATTTTCCCAATTTCGTATAATGGATTACCAGAATTGAATAATGGTTTGCCAACTTCGAATAACTGATTATCAACTTTGGATACTGGTTTACAAACACTTATTTATCAATTTATCAACTTCTTAACTTTACCAACTTTTTTTGTTTGTTCCCAAATTGTATAACGGATTACCAATATATATGCATCTATCCAATTACCATCATCATTAGCAACTTCTTTTAGTTTGTTCGCAGATTTGTATAACGGATTACTAAATTAGAATAATGAATTACCAACTTTAATTTGAATTAATAACGGATTACCAACATACTTTTATCCAATTGCCAACCACGACAAAAAAGGCGGGATTCACTGGCGATTTGTATAACGGATTACTAAATTACTCATGATGATTCTAAAATTGTGCAAAAATACTGAGGCCATTAAGGATAAACTAATGTCGACGTTTAACAAACGTTCACACATGTGTTGCACTGAATTTCACTCCCAACAATTCCATCGCCACTACGGTCAGGGTCTTCTGTATGACAAAATGGGTGCCATATCCACTGTCATTTGCTTTGGTCCCCTTATCATATATGGTTTTGCCTCAAAGTCAACGAGTGTTACTGAAGGGATTGTTGTCATAAATTAGCCTTGTACGAAAATAAGATGAACAAGAGGAGCTTCAGGATGAATTTGTCCTTATAGGGCAAGCTAATGGACAAAATCTTCCTCATCACCCCTATTCAGACACACAAACGCACGCGCACACATATATTCCCACTCCACTTGACATTATAAACAGGAGGTCATCAAGACATATGCTAGTCATCAGGCCATATCGTCGGTGTCTTAATTTGATTTTTTAAGACCCACTAGCTAACCTCAACTAAGATAGGTAAAGTCGAAACATATTGTTAAGAGTTAGGAGCTCAATGCTAAAATAAAAATAATTCTATCCAATTAGTCGTACTATCTTTTGAATAGTGGGATCCAGACAAGAAAGTTAAGTTGGGTAACGGTAAATATTAAAATAAGTAGTTTAATTGTTGATTATGCTTCCACTTCTGTTTGCCCATACTGAATCATATTCACGCTTTGTTTGTGCTCTACATGTATTCAATAACTTCTTTGTTTCAAGTATCATGACCATCAATTAAATATATAATATATTAACTTCGTTCTTAATTTATTTTTTGTCACCATATACTTGACGTTAAATTACTATTAACTTTTGTTTGGATTATATTTCATCCACACATCAAAGATATACTAATTCAACCCTCGCTATAGCTGAGTGAATTTAAAATTTCAATCTTGAGTGATAGTCCTTTAGTTACTCTTAACAACTTGATATCGATAATAACTACTTTACCGGTTCACCCCATATTCACAATTTTTTAATATTTAATTGAATTTTGTTTATTTCTTATATATAGAACCTATCTATTATTTTCTCAGTAGAGATTAGATTATAGGGTAAACTAACAATAGTATCTAAATTCCTTAATATAACACCCCGTTGATTAATTTGGGGATTGGGGAAGTTAAATAAATTGTTTTAAAGTTTCTCCAAACTGATGCCATAATTTATAATCTAATGATACATATAAATATTTATAGTGATGATGTAACAAATGATATAAAAATAAGTAATTTATTTATCCTTTTTTTAGTCTCTTTCAATTAGTTAACTGGGTTTTATATTAAATACTAGAGATAGTAAAATATTACATACTACACTAAAATCATTGATTTTCAAACATGAACTGCTTTTAGCTAATAAAGAGGCTTTGACAGTTTAAGAAGTCTTAAGTTTGAGATGTGAACGGGGATATGGGGAGATTTATTGTAATGCCTCAAAAGATAGGAAAATTACTTAATTTATATATGACGTAAAATCCGGAACGTTTTATATATATTAAGCCATCATGTGTTTATATAAGAGTAATTGATCCAAAGGCACTTTGTCGCAACTCTCAACAGACTATTCTATTTTAATAATATGAAATCTCAACAGATTAGTTAATCCTCCTTCTATAAATACCTCAAGCACTAGACCCTTCATTCCCATCCCTCTTATTAAACATTAAGAAAAGGCCAAAATCACAAAATGAGTTCCTCAAATCTCAATATCTTAACCATTTTCTTCATCCTCTCAACCTTGTCTTGCATTTGCATGGCCCAAAACACTCCTCAAGACTTCCTTCAAGTTCACAACGAAGCTCGATCCCATGTCGGTGTGGGTCCTCTCTACTGGAACCACACCCTTGCCTCCTACGCCCAAAACTACGCCAACAGGAGGAGCCATGACTGCAACCTCGAGCACTCAGGTGGACCGTTCGGCGAGAACATCGCCGAGGGCTATGGCGACATGAAGGGCTCTGATGCCGTCAAGTTCTGGCTCACGGAGAAGCCCAACTATGACCATTACTCCAACACTTGTGTCAACGATGAGTGCCTTCACTATACTCAGATCGTTTGGCGAGATTCTCATCATCTTGGTTGTGCTAGGGCTAAGTGTACCAATGGTTGGATGTTTGTGATTTGTAGTTATGATCCACCAGGCAACGTTGAAGGCGAAAGACCATATTAAATCCTATATAAATTTGCTAAGAAGTTGAAAGAACATGTTCATTGTACTGTGAACAACTTCTATATTTATAGCATATCACATACCTCACTCTCAGCTTTATTATTGGAGATTTAAAATTAATTCATGCCATTAGGTGTGATTCAATGATGAGGTGTACTGATAATGGTAATTTATAGTTAGTAAAAAATATATTCTTATAGTTCGTTTTATGTCTCTCTACTCCTTTCAAAAATTTTTTTATGTATAAACTAATAATCAGAGCCTTTTCTAGATCATATTATTAAGTATCCGAGTAACCAATTACTTACTTTAACAATTTATAAACAATATATGGAATTAGATGATCAATTGAAATTCACAATTGTTAGTGATGTTCTAAGATAACTCATATTCCCTTATCTTATAACAGAAGATGCTTAACTAATTTCTAAATGTTAACAAATTATATTAGTTATTTGTAAAAATAACATGTTAATTTTCTAAAAATGTTTTTTCAATCATTATTATGTTGTAATTATCCCTTACTGGAAATTCCTTTAATGTACATGTGCAATTAAGAAAGAAAATTTAAGAAATAAAATTATAAATTAATGTAACAATTATATATGTTCTTATATTTTACCATAAGTTACCCAATGGTCCCCTTCTGTACTCATCAGAAGTCCAAAGTTCGAACAATGAGAAAGTGGTTCTCATCACTGAAATGAAATATGGACAATCTAAAACTTAGTATAGATGGTTCAGATTTAAAATTTGGAAGTGATAACTTTTTCAATGATATATTTAGTTTTTTTAAAAATGATAGTTATAAAATTAACTTTATTTTTTATTCTGTATCAATTAGAATAAAAATTATTACAAATACTAAAATAAATTACATTGAATCTAGACCATTAAAATAAATGTAAATGATGAAGATTGAGAAGAGAAATCCTTGAGCAAGACGCTTCGATGCCAATGACGCCAAAGCCTTGATCATACTTTTTTTTTTTAAATTTTCTTTCCACCTTTAAACCTCAATCATCATGCAATGTGGTCAATCTTTGCGGCGGCTTAAAATCATCCGTTAATACCGTAAGTTAACTTTCCGGCCAAATGTCACAGCTTCAACCTTTATATATATATATATATATTAACTGGTAATCAACGCCTTTTCGAATCCTCTACGACTCGAACTCGAGACTTCAAGGGATCTAATAGGGTCTTACATACTAGATTGAAGGAGATGTTAGACGTTAACAGTTAATTTAGCTTGGGATATGGTTGATACATTTTTATGATATTAAAATAAAATTATACCATTAAATATTTTCAGGTTTTGAACGCACCTCAAAAAATGGTTTGAGATGCTGAATGCATATTAGTCCAAAAAGATAATTTAATGAGATAAAGAGGAGAAAGGATGTGGTTTCATTATCAATTTAATGAGGAAAAATATAAATTTCTTATCTATTTAAATATATATAATAATTTAACTATCATTCTTTTGTTGATGAGACATATACCATAGTGATAACACAGAAGTACTTAAAAATAATAAAAGTTCATGTGTTGATGGTAAAGTTATATTGTGTTTTTGTGTATGCAGCAATCCATTGGCTCCAGACCCTTAAATGGGGCTCAGATCCGCGGAGGATTAGTCCTTGGTCTGTCGGGCTAGAGGATACCTTGGGCAACCAAACAAAAAAAGTTATATTGTGTTTGTTGTTATTTGAGCTAAATTAGAAAGGGTGATGGGTAATTTCCCACGTATTCGTTTTTCCCCCCTTCTTTGGGCGTTTGGGTGAAGAGAGCCCCTTTAGTTCACTCTTTAAAATTAATTTTTAATCCAAGCAAGTACAATCCCAAGTATCGTTCTCTTGATAAGCCTATTAAAATCTTGTTCCTAATAGAAAGAGTTGTTATGCAATGTACAAACTAATCCAGAGTCAATTTTAAAAACAAATAATGAAAATCAGATGAAATCATCCCCCGTGGCCAAAAACTTAGGAAATCTTTACTTCCAAAATATTTTCAAGAAATTCTTTTTAAATACATGATTGCATAAAAACCCTTAGAGGAACCACTGAAGATCACCTAACCGTTGGGGTTATGTCGGAGCAGTGCCGCCTCGAGTCCGCTCTTCAAGAAATTTAAAACCCAAGGGGTAGTGGAAGCTAACCCCGGGTGTCGATCTCAAGGAGCCTAGTGTAATTTGATTCCTAATAGCTGAAGAGATCGGCAATTGGGGTTTGTATCAGAGCAGTGCCGCCTCGAGTTCACTCTCCCAGAAATTAAAACCCGAGGGGATAGTGGAAGCTAACCCTGGGTGTCGATCTCAAGGAGCTTAGTGTAATATGGTCATAATAGCTAATATGTAAACTTGAAAAGGAGGGTAAAAACCATTTTTGTTTTGTTTTAGTAAGAAGTGTAGTATGTGCGAAAGGTAAGGTAAAAGGTTGGAATTAAAAAGTGAGATTTGGATGAAAATGGGATAAAGATCATTCTTGATGAATGAAAGCTTCAGGAATCATTACTTCCAAATATTTTTAGGGAGTTTAATTGATTTCTAAAGAACCCTAGAGGAACCCCTCTAGGCTAGGCTTAGGTTAACTTAATTAATGCCGGAACCCCGCACACTACTTAATTTAACCCAAGTTGATTAAGTTCAAAGACGAGAAATAATTAATTATGCAAGACTTTTAAATCCACAATTTGAGCCACCCCATAATTGCTCTAAATTTCTCTCTAAACCCTAGTCCATTGATGGCCACCCATACAACAAATTAAGGCCCAAAGAGTGTTTGCCCAATGTCTCAACACAATCAATTAATTCTTATGCCATCTCCCTCATGCAAATAACTTAACACTCTTAATCCACTAACCAAGCCACCTTGCATTAGCACATAATTTTCACCAAGAGAATAATAAAACTATGAACCCATAAATTTCATTGAACTCAAAGTTAATAAATAGCAATGTCAAGCATTTGTACAAGAAGGAAATAACAATAACATAGTTTCTAACCCCAATAACATAAATGCACCCAAACAAGTGCCATAAATACACTTAACCAAATGACATAAATGCATTCAACCAAATGCCATAAATGCACTCCTAGAACCCTAGAAAAGCATAAATACAACAAATGGAAGAAGGATTAGAACTAGAAAAACTCCCCTATTCAAGCTTCAAGCTCATCCCTTGGCTCTCATCACCACCAAGAATGATGGAGCCTAGCTGCTACTCTCCATGGAAGAACCAACAAGAAGGAACGAAGGTGTGGAAGCCATGGATGGAAGGAAGGAGATGAAGATGAAGATGGAGAAGAGAGAGCTAGGGCTTAGATGGTGTAAATGTGGACTAAATCTGCCCTAATGGGGTGTAAATTTTGAGTTTTATGTCCCCCAAGTTGGGTCAAGTGAGTGGGGTTCAAGTTGGATCTGAATCAGGCCCAAAAACGCAACTGAAATTCTGCAGAATTCGCGCAGTTTGCTGTGGGCTCGCCGGGGCGAAACGCACAGCGAGCTCATGTAGTCTTTGGAATTTTCAGGGTCGGCTCGCCGTGGAGAGGCCGCGGTGAGCTCCAGTCTTCTCTACCAATTTTGGGGCTTTCTCGCCACGATCTCGCTATGGCGAGGCCACGACGAGATTCAGTTGATTCTGCCCCTTTGAGAAGCCTTTCTTCTTCGCCCGGAATCCGATCTTTGGTCCTTGCACGACCCTGTAAGTACAAATAAGACAAAACCAAGATCAAATAGATCTATAAATTAATCAATGCAATTACTCTACAATTATGGCTAATTAATCCTAATTTTTATACTCATTTCACTTGAGAGTTTAAGACATTCAATTTTGCATTATTGAACCAAACTTGCATCTTAATCATGTTAATTGCCTCAAATTAAGCATATAAAAGCACTACAAATAAGAGATTTGTCAACTCTCCCACACTTAAACATGCTAGATGAATATGAGCTAATGCAAATTGACAACTCTTCAACCAACAAGCAATGAGGAATTAAATGATGCTAAAGGGCTAACCATGAGTGTAGTGAATGCAATGAGGATGAGCAAAGGAGAAGGTCACTCAAGGATAAGTGTTTTACTCTTCTCACCATATTGGGTTCATTTTCTACTCTCAAAATCCACCTTGAAACATATTCTACCATAAGCTTGTAAGAATTCTAAGATCTTCACTTAAAAGCAAGAAGTGTAGTACATCAAAAGGTCTTTTGGGATTGTAATGATGGAATAGGTACATGGTATGATGAAATGAAAGGAATTTGATGTTATGCATGTTTGAATGCCCAATTCAATCCAAAACACTAATTGCATTTGCCAACAACTACACATGCCTTATTTTGTACTTTTACAACTTTTCAATTTTTTTCACATTTTCTTTTTGTACTTTTGTTTTTCTCTATACATGGCATGCTTATATACGAACAAAAGCAATAATGAAACTTTACACATATTGGCAATTTGTGCAAAACATCAAGCGAATGTCTCAAATGGGGTGACAACTGGAAAGAGTGTTTGTGGTTTGTGTTTGGGATGCAAGGGTATGAAATGAATGCCTTTATCATGCTTCATTACACTAGATGCAACGAGTTTTGATCAAGAATGCAAACAAGTTTTGGAGAATGGCAACAAGTGGATATCACACAAGAATGAACATATAGGCCCAAATAAACCTCACAACATGGCTAATTCTCCTAAACTCAAACAAAGATCAACTACAACCAAGATTCAACCATAAAGCATCAATTCCAATCAACAAAGTTGCCAATCAAAAAATAAGTCAAAAGCATCAACACACATCCAGAAGCATGAAACAATTCCCATATTGCCAAAATAATTCCAAAAGCATCATGTCATGTCCAAAGAGGAACAAAAGTGGAAGTGAGAGAAAGTTAAAAATTTTCAAAATTTTCCAACTTTTTGAAGCCAGAAATATAACCAAGATGCAATGATTTTCAACCTACTTCACCCACTATAAAGCACATCCCTCCCCCACACTTAATTCCTACATTGTCCTCAATGTAGCAAAAACATGGAAATACCAATTCAACTCAACTCTTGGGTGAAGTGGAAAGTTGTGAAGTCCAATTCAAGATTAAAGCACAACACGTCATCAATCACCAAAAGAAAAATAGGAAGAGGCAAGAGTGAGTCAAAATGTTATACCAATGAAATTTTCAAAGCATAATGAAATCAAGTGTGGTGAGCAAGAAGCTTTTAGTACTAATCCTAAGAATTGAAAAACAACTACAACTACAACTACAACTACCTTTTCCTACTGGTAAGTTCCCTCCCCCACACTTAGCTCAAAAGCATGTGTTAATCATAAAGCAAAAAGAGCAAGTAAAGAAGAGAGGAACAACCTCATGATCAATGTGGTTGAGATGGCTCATGGTAGTGCTTGAGCAAATGGCCATTGACTTTGAATTTTGATCCGGTAGCGCCATCTAGAAGCTCAAATGCACCATAGGGGTAGGCTTGAACAACTTGATATGGACCCTCCCACCTAGACTTGAACTTTCCTAGTAGGATCTTGAGTCTCGCCTTAAACATCATCACCTTGTCCCCTTCCTTAAAGTCCTTCTTCATGATGTGTTTATCATGCATCATCTTCAACCAATCCTTGTAGATTAGCCCATTCTCATAGGCTTGCAACCGCAATTCCTCAAGCTCTTGTAGTTGCATCATCCGATTGGTCAAGGAAGACTCCAAATCGGCATTGCAAGCTTTGACAGCCCAGTAAGACTTATGCTCCAACTCCATGGGTAGGTGGCAAGACTTCCCATAGACAACTCTAAAGAGGGATGTCCCAATGGGTGTCTTGTAGGCAGTCCTATATGTCCAAAGAGCTTCTTCCAAGCTAGCCCATTGGTCTGGGGATGGTAGGGTGTAGCAACTTTGTGAGTGATGCCATACTTAGCAAGGAGGGACTGGATGATTCGGTTGCAAAAGTGTGTGCCTTGATCGCTGATGATAGCTCTAGGAATGCCGTACCTACAAAAGATATGAGAGCATAAGAACTTGGAAACAGTAGCGGCATCATCTTTCCTAGTTGGGATTGCCTCAACCCATCTAGACACATAATCTACTACAAGCAAAATGTAAGTAAATCCACAGGAAGGGGGGAAGGGTCCCATAAAATCAATGCCCCACACATAAAAAATCTCACAAAAGTGCATGGGCCTCAGGCATCTCGTGCCTCTTACCCCAACTCCCAAACTGTTGACATTTCTCACAAGACTTACAATAAATAAATGCGTCTCTAAACAAAGTAGGTCCGAAAAATCCACACTCTAACACTCTCCTAGCAGTTTTTTTATCACTAAAATGACCACCACAAGATAAAAAATGAGCATGAGTAAGGATAGAGTGGATCTCATCGTTTGGAACATAACGGTGGATGATCTGGTCACTACAAATGTGCCATAGAGTGGGTGGATCCCAGATGTAGTACTTGGCCTCCCTCTTCAATTTGTTGACCTGAAAATGAGACAAGGAAGAGATAACCACATCAACAGTTAGATAGTTCACAATATGTGCTTATCAAGGCTCAACAGTGGCCAAGGTGAACAAAGCAGAATCAGGGAAAGAATCAATGCAAAGATCAGAAGAATCAACTCCCCTTATGTCGGGAGGTAAGCGGCTCAAATGATCGGCCCCATGATTTTCAGCTCCGGCCCGATCCTTGATCCTCACATCAAATTCTTGCATAAGAAGAGCCCATTTCAGCAGTCTAGCCTTAGACTGGGGCTTTTGAAACAAATATCGCACAGCTACATGGTCAGTGTATACTACCACAGAAGAGTTAATCAAATATTGTCTAAACTTGTCAAGCGCAAAAATCACAGCAAACAACTCTTTTTTAGTAGTGGTGTAATTAACTTGTGCAGAATCAAGTGTCCTAGATGCATATGCAATGACCCTAGGGACCTTGTGAACTCTCGGACCAATTACTTGGCTCCCCGGCAACGACGCCACTTGAAGAAATTTAAAACCCAAGGGCTAGTGGAAGCTAACCCCGAGTGTTGATCTCAAGGAGCCTAGTGTAATTTGATTCCTAATAGCTAATATGCAAACTTGAAAAAGCGGGTAAAAAGCATTTTTGTTTGATTTTAATACGAAGTTTGGTATGATAGTGTGGTATGTTCAAATGTCAAAGTAAAAGATTGGATTTAAAAAGTGAGATTTGGATGAAAATGGGATAAAGATCATTCTTGATGAATGAAAGCTTCGGGAATCATTGCTTCTAAAGGTTTTTAGGGAGCTTAATTGATTTTCAAAAGAACCCTAGAGGAAACCCTCTAGGCTAGGCTTAGGTCAACTTAATTAATGCCAGAACCCCGTACATTACTTAATTTAACCCAAGTTGATTAAGTTCAAAATCAAGAAATAATTAATTATGCAAGACTTTTTAATCCACAATTTGGGCCACCCCATAATTGCTCTAAATTTCTCTCTAAGCCCTAATCCATTGATGGCCACTAGGGCTGAGCAAAATACCCGAAACCCGATGGGCTAGTCCACTACCCGTAATTTTTACCCATTTAAAGCCCGCCCAATTAAAGCCCATGATGGGCAGGTGCAAACCCAGCCCATTTAAAAATTAAATGGGCGGGAGATGGGCACACCTTCCGGCTGCCCATGCCCGCCCATTTATATATATTTTTTCAATTTGTTTTAATTTTATCCATGAATATTGAGAGTGAGTCAGTAGCATTCCTGTAAATTTCAATAAATAAATATGTAAAATTGTAAGCGTGATATTAATCATTTTGAACTTGTAGTTGTAATATTTTAGTTTGAAGTTTAAACACTAAAAAGATGTAATTATGATATTTGTCTAAATTTAAGTTCTTTTGTGCAACAAACTATGATGTAAACATGGATGTGGAGTTGTAGATCTTGCTGTCACTTTTAATATGTGAATGTGATGCTTGAATTATTAACTTTGATAAGAAATTTAAAAATTTGTAATAATAAAAAAATAGGTCAAGAGATTAATGGGTTTTCCCATAACCCATTTAACCCGCCCATTTAACCCGAACCCATTTAGTTCGGGCTTGAATGGGTTGAGGCTCGGGTATGGGCTAACCCATACCCATCTAATATTAAATGGGCGGGCGATGGGTTAGGCTTCGGGTTACCCAGCCCGCCCATTGCTCACCCATAATGGCCACCCATACAATAAATTAAGGCCTAAAGAGTGTTTGCCCAATGTCTCAACACAACAATTAATTCTTATGCCACCTCCCTCAAGCAAATAACTCAACACTCTTAATCCACTAACCAATCCACCTTGCATTAGCACATAATTTTCACCAAGAGAATAATAAAACTATGAACCCATAAATTTCATTAAACTCAAAGTTAATAAATAGTAATGTCAAGCATTTGTACAAGAAGGAAATAACATAAACATAGTTTCTAACCCCAATGACATAAATGCACTCAACTAAGTGCCATAAATACACTTAACCAAATGACATAAATGCATTTAACCAAATGCCATAAATGCACTCCTAGAACCGTAGAAAAGCATAAATACAACAAATGGAAGAAGGATTAGAACTAGAAAAACTCCCCTATTCAAGCTTCAAGCTTATCCCTTGGCTCTCACCACCAAGAATGGTGGAGCCTAGCTGCTACTCTCCATGGAGGAACCAACAACAAGAGAGGAAGGTGTGGAAGCCATGGATGGAAGGAAGGAGAAGGAAAGAAGATGAAGATGAAGAAGAGAGAGCTAGGGCTTGGAGGGTGTGAATGTAACATCCTGGAAAATTAATTTAGGGTTTAGTGATTTTTATTTAGGATTTTAATAATGAATCTTGAAATTATGGCTATGTTAATGGAAATTGAGGTTTGTTGAGGATTTCTATGGGTTACTATGTTCCTTGTTTTAAGAAAGATAATTAAATAGTTAATTTGAATTGAAGGATGCAATTTGAATTTGAGATCTAATTTATATTGGGGATTTGATTTGAATTTAAGGATCTAAATTGAAGTTGAGATTTTAATTTGAATTTGGGGATTTTATGGAGATTAGTTGGAGAGATTTATGGTGAAAAGAGAAATTTCTAGGTGATTTAAGATTTATTGATGAGGATTAATTTCACATAATAAGTAGGATGAAAATAATTAGGATATTATGTTGATAATTACATCCAAAAATAGAAGATGATATCGTGACCCTTATAAAAAAAATATATTTATACTAAGTTAATGTTAAGATTTGTTTTTTTTTAAATGTATATATATACATATCTATATATTTCTTTAACGAGAAAAAAAGGAAGAATATAAGAAAAGATATATGAAAATATTATAAACAAAAGATAAAAAAGAAGAAGAAAAGAAAATAATATATAATAATATATTAATGATAATATTAAAATAATGCGTGGGGCCCATTATATATATACCCCTCAAATCCCTAATCCTCTTGTCATTGTCACTGTGCGCCGAAACTGGAGTGGGGAAGAATTCGTTCGCACAGCGTGGTCGGAATGGCATTTAGGTAACGTTTACAAATAATTTAGTTAATCAAAATCACTTTTTCTGACTTAGCTTCCTTCATAAGAGTTTTTACTTATAATTTTAGCTTTCCAATGACTGTGATATTAGGATGATTAGAGCAACATATTGGGACTTAGGTTTAAAGTAGAAGTTGAGTTTTGATAATAATTGACCATAGATTTGTTGAGGTAAATTAGTAGATTGATTTTATGGGTTTAAATTTGTTTATTGGACGGTTTGAGAATTTAAAATAATTTTCTTGATTGAAAAACTTAGGGTTTATGAAGGATTTCAAAAATTTCTGCTTGGGTAATGTATTATAGTTTATCGTTTGGGTTATCAAGGTTCATTAAAGACATTAAAATGTTTAGTTGTGATAGAGTTGATCCTTATGGTGATTTTTGTTGATCTGAATAGCTTTAAGCTTGATTTTAATCGAAGAAATCTATGAATTTGGGTATTTGAGGTGAAATTATGGAATTTAAGAGATCATTTGGACTCAACGATAGTGCGGGTAATGTTAAATGGGCTAGGTTTGATGTATGAATTGATTTGGGAAAATTGGGTTATCTTATAGGCTTGAGTCTAGTGGAATTAAATTGTAAAGGCTATAGGCAGGAGTTGGGAATAGGTAATAGAGAATTTAAATTGTGAATTGTGTTTTGTATTAGTAGATAGTAATTACTTGTGTGTTGATATGTAGAGTTTGAGTCGTGTTAAAATAGCATGGGGCTGCGCTGTTATGAGATCGGTATAGGCTACCAGTTAACTACTTCTGCTTGTTTGCGTGTGTGTGGGTTAGTAAGTTTTTGGAACTTGAGTTTTGTGAATTTTCTATGGAATGGACGAACATGAATTTGAAGATTTATTTTATAATATAAACGTTTGATGGAGTATGTATTTTTAAATGGCATGAAGGTGTGAACTTGTATGTTTTGAAAATTTATAGTACTTATTAAATATATCTGCATTATTGAATTTGAGAATTTATGGAATGGACTTTATGCCATATGTTGGATGTGTACATTTATGAAGTGTTGTGCTGGTTGTGTGAACACCGAATAAATAAATTGAAAAATGTCATCGCGCGATGAGGTTCCCTGTTGGCCCACAAGGACTAAACAAAATAGAAAGACGAAAATGGGGAGAACGCCCCCGGTCTCAAGCGAGGGTTGTGAGTCCCTACTGGACCATATGATATCGGTGTTTGTGTGAAAGATTGTGATTGATGATTTTGGAATTATTGATGTGAGTGATATTTGAGAAACCTTTGCATACTGAATTGATGAAATTTTGGGATGAGATGTTGGATATTATTATGTATATATTTGGTACTTGCCATTCACTTCAGTTTAATGTATATCTAGTAATGCTCCACTGAACACCTTGCTAGCACACACCGCACGTAGGCGAGTAGTTAGTGGTTACCTGGGTCTACCCCCATTTTATCTATTTTTCCAGGTCATAGCAATATAAAGGAAAACCAAGGGAAGGATCCGGAAACGCCTCACTAAACTTGTGAGCCTCTGGACTGGTGGGTTAGAGATTATTGCCACATTTAGGGACATGTTGCATTTGACTTTGCTTCCGCTCACTTTTAAGTTTTGTTGTTATTTTGATTTTTAAGGATTTTAAATTTACAAGTGTTGGTTTGAACGACTAATGGTATTTCTTTCTGGACTGGTCTTAGTCCGGTGGACTTAATTGTTTTATGTTCATCATTTACCAAATTTATTCCTAGATCTGCGTAAGGGTATTTATGAATTATTGTGATTTTATGGATTGTCAATCATGGAGGTTTTATTTTAGTTATTATCTTAGAGCTTTTAATATCCAAGGTTACGAGTTGATTTATTCAAACGATTGGTCGAAATTTAATTATCCATGTTAGCTTTTTACTCCGCTTAGAAGAATTCTTTTTCTAACATGGATAGGTCTTGCTATATTATCATAAATTCTTTTCTAACCATGATAGCCCTTTAATAATAGAAATCCTTTTTTCTATCATGGTTAGGGTAATTATATTATGTTGAATTCTTTTCTAACCATGATAGCCTTTTAGTAATAGAAATCTTTTTCTATCATGGTTAGGATATTTAATTGATATTTTATTGAAACGACAAAAAGCATTTTTCTAACTATGTTAGTGTGTTGTCTAAGTAAACTCCTTTTTCTAACATAGTTAGTCAACAGATAATTTAGTTAGGGTCAATGTTAATTTAAAATATCTTTAAAAGTATAATTAGGTAGTAAATGTTATAGTGAATGTGAACCAAATCTGCCCTAAAGGGTTGTAAATTTCGAGTCTTATGTCCCCCAAGTCGGGTCAGGTGAGTGGGTGTCAAGTTAGATCCGAATCAGGCCCAAAAACAAGAGCTGATCTGCAGAATTCGCGCAGTTTGCCGTGGGCTTCGCCACGGCGAAGTCACGGCGAACTCATGTAGTCTCTGGTACTTCTGGCTTTTTCATCGTGGGTTCGCCATGGCGAAAGCTACAGCGAATTCACTTCTCTTCTGCCTCTTGTGGGTGCTTTCGGCGTGAGCTCGAACTCCAGCTTCTTCTGCTCCTTTGTTTGACCTTCTTCTTCATCCCGGGTCTGATCTTTTGGTCCTGAGCGACCCTGCAAGTGGAAACAAGACCAAACAAGGATCAAATAGCCCTATAAATTAATCAATACAATTACTCTACAATTATGACTAATTAATCATGATTTTATACTAATTTCACTTGAGAGTTTGAGACATCCAATTAAGCACTATTGGACCAAACTTTGCATCTCAATCATGTTAATTACCTCAAATTAAGCATATAAAAACATTACAAATCAAAGATTTGTCAACCACTTTATGCTATGTTTTAGTTAAAATAAATAATGTCAGAATCCCACACAATTAGTTACCCTAGTCCAGGTTGATGAGGCGCAAGGACTTAAATGATTTTGTTGAGCATAAAGAGTTCTTAATCCCACAAATGGAATCCCAAGTTTCTTGATTAACTATACAGTTCTAACTCATTGATGGAATCTTACTCAAGGCGTTACAAATAAAAGGTTGATATCCACTACTACTCATATATACGACAATACGTAATCAAAATTTACTCTTAAATCACAATTATTTGTGACAAATCCTTAGATTTGTATTGTTTTCATATGCTAATTTGAGTTAATTAAAATAATTGAGATATAATATTGGTCCATAAGTGCTTAAATAATAGTCTAGACCCTTAAGTAAAATTATCATGAAAATAGGATTAAATTCCCACAACTGAAGATCAATTAGCATTAGTTGATTTTTAGGGCTTTTTGATTCTTGTTTGTTGCATGTTTTACTTGTAGGGTTCCCCAAGGACAAAAAGTGGAGGAGTCCAAATGAGAAGAATCAAGAAAATTGGGGCAAGAAGCTGAAAATTCAAGAAAAAAGGTCAAAATACAAGTTTTTGGATAAATTGTGAAAATTACATAAAAGGACCTAAAACTTTCTGAAAATTTCAGAAAAGGCCCTCAATGAATACCACAGTGGTTCATCGTGTAAGCTCACAATAAGGTCCACAGCAAACGCGTGAATTCTACAGAAATCAACTTCGGATTTCGGACCAAACCGGGTTATACCTGGTACCCACTTTTCTAACCCGACTTAGAACACCTTAAGCACGATTTGGGGACTCATTTGGCTCAGATTTGGAACCCTAGTTCATCCCATTACTCCATTCTCTCTCAATCCTCTCATTCCATCTCTCATCTTTCACTGATCAAATCTCCATGGCACCCACTTTCATCTCCTTTATTGGCGCCTTCTACATGGAAGACAACAACTAAGAATCATTAATCCTTGGTGATGATCAACATGAGCTTTGAGCTTCATTAAGGGAGTTCTTGTTCTCCCATTCTCTCTTTCTTATGTTTAAACATGTCTCGAGGATTCTAGTTCTTGTTTCTTCATTTGGTTGTAATTTCTATGAATTATCTTTTGTTAGAGTTTTAGAAACATTTGTAGCTTTATTTTCATTTGTATATGCCTAACAATTATTCTTCATTGATTTTATTTTTGTTTAGATGTATGGATTTATCATTTCAAATGAATGTTTTAGTAATATTATGTGCTATTTAAGGATTCTCATGTAGTGGATCATGTTGTCAATTGCATTCGAGAATGGGCTCTTGAATTTGTCAAATTGCATGAGAGGCATCGGGTTTCAATCCTAGAGCCTGGTTCATTTTGTGGGATTCCAATAATGAATTAAAACCATATGATTAATTAAGTAGTAATTAGGGATTCCGGTTGTTGGATTAGGAGCCCCTTGCAATTGACCAATTCAATACGATTATTGAGCTTAATTAACTTGGAGTTGGAAGGACTAGTAAGCGAGATTTCGATACGAATCCACCCAATCGAAGTCTAGCCTAGAGTAATTCCTCTAGTGATCTTTTGAAATAACCAAGAATTTTCCAAAAACACTTTGAAGCAATGATTGTTTAAACCTATAATCATTAAGGATACTTATCCATTCCCATTTTGATCCAAATCTCCTGCTTTTGTCCAATTTAATTTGCTTTGAACATATCACACTTTTTCACACCAATTTTACATCAAAAATCCAAATACTATGCTTTTACCTATTTTAATTAGTTTGCATTAGTTACTAGGAATTAATTACGTATAGTCTCCTTGAGACCAACACTCTAGAATAGCTTCCACTACCCCTTGGGTTTAAATTTCTTGGAGAGCGGATCTAAGGTGGCACTACACCAATCAACTCGTAATTCAATGCTCTTCAAGACGTCAATTTACTAGTCAAGGATACTCGATGAGCAAGAGTTAAAACTAAAAACTCTTTTCAACTAAACATCCGAATCCATAGAATTAAAAGAAAACTTAGTCTAACATTGAGTTAAAATCAAATACAAGCAACCTACAGAAATAATGCTTAAAATCACATAAATCTCCTCTTCCTACCCTAATGAAGCTTCTAGGATCCTAAAAGAGTAACATTGAATAATTAGTAAAACAACTGTGATAGAACAAGTACTTCCCTATTGACGTCATGAAGCTTATTCCATCATTTTGGTCGCCAAGGACAAATAGGTTTAGTTGCTGCTCTTCATGAGAAGATCAACAACTGGAGATAGAGAGGGTTAGTAGGAGAGAAATTGAGAGATTGATGTTTGTTGTCGCCAAAAACTGATTTATTTTCACCCTAGGTTGTGGTATTTATTGGCTTAGGAAGAGACCCACTAGACTAGGATATCTGGAAGAAAAATCTATCCAAAATATCTTTAGCATATTTCAGGGGTTCGTCATGAGCTCATTTTCTAATCTTCTAGATATCATGCGAATAAATGTAACATCCCAGATCTCGCTCTCGAAATTGTCCCCTTTGGGGCCTCCTCACCCCTTAGTTTTAAAACGGGTCAAGAGGGGGAGGTATCCAGACTCTTATAAGGCGTCTTTCGTTCCCCTCCCCAGCCGATGTGAGACTTTTACAATAAAAATATAACAAAACAAGAATCAAATGTCTTAGCAAATTAACATTTCCCAATTTATCACCAATTATGACACTTTTACCCTTATTTTATGTTATTTCTATTTGAGGACTTGTGGCATTATTTAAGCATATAAAACTCCTACAAATCTAGAGGTTTGTCATTGAGATTACAATTACTTGTTGTTCAATTTTCCACAACCTAAGCATACAATTGATTAATTCTTCTGCCATTGCTTAACATAAGACCTAATTGAATTTTTCTTTTGAAGACATTAAGGAAGCTAATCAAGCCACTTAATCATAGTGTATTTTGTGTATTATTAGATTATATATTATCTTATAAGTCAAATCAACTAGTTATTGAAAAATTTAGGCAAATCCATTAATATGTAACTTGTAGAATTTTTTTAAAAGCTAATTAGGTCTTTTATTCATAAGCAAAAGGAGTAATACTAGCTAGGGCCTTATTTCTTTAACATAAAATTTCTGTTTCCCCCTCTTTATTTGGGTTATGAAAACAATATAAGAATGGAATCAATGATAAATAAATTATTAGATGATTATAGTATCCCTAGTCTACATGAGAATATCTTAAACTATTCATTATTAATTTTCAATCGTTACTTTATATATTTATTGAATAAAAAAGAAGTTCATTTTTTTATTTCTTTGATATTTTATTTAAAATAGATAATTTTAATTTGAAAAGAAAAACATTTCTTTAGTGTATGTTAGGGAAGTCGTAGTGAAGAGCACCGTATTCGAGTGTGTACGGTGTAGGGCGCCCTTGGGTTCACCTTTCAAGAAAATAAGAACCAAGGGAATAGTGGAAGCTAACCCTCGGGTGTCGTTCACTTGAGGAGCCTAAATACAAATGGTTCATAGTAACTAGATGCAAACAATTGAATAGGTGAAATCATTTTTGGTTGATTTTTTAGTATAAAATTGGTTAAGGTGTGATATGTTCAAAATCGAAATGAGATTGGACAAAGGGAGATTTGGATCAATGGGAGTGAGTAACCCTTGGTGATTAAAGGCTTAAACAATCATTGCTTCAATTTGTTTTTAGGGAGTTCTTTGGTTAATTGAAATGACCCCTAGAGGAATCCCCCTAGGCTAGGCTTGGGTTGGGTGGATTAATACCGAGATTCCGCTTACTAATCCCTCCAACACCAAGTTGATTAAGCTTAAAAACCAAAGTGAATTTGCTAATTGAAAGGGACTTCTAGTCCAACAACCAGGATCCTGAATTGTCACTTAATTAATCCTAGGGTTTTAATTAATTATTGGAATCCCACATAATAAATTAAACACTAGGATTGAAGTCCAATGCCACTCATGCAATTTGACAAATTCAATAGCCAATTCACAAATGCAAATGCTTGACAAAATGGTCTACTAAATGAGAAACCTCAAATAGCACAAAATATTAACTAAAACATTTATTCAAAATGATGAATCCATACATTCAAACAAAGTTCAAGCTAATAAAGAGCTATTGTCAAACATAAACAAATGAAAACAAGCTACTAATAATTCTACCACTCTCTAACAAAAGATAAATCATAGAAATTACAACCAAATGAAGAAACAAGCCCTAGAATCTTAGAAACATACTTAAACATAAGGAAGAGAGAGTGGGAGAACAAGAACTCCCTTAATGAAGCTCCAAGATCATGTCATTTGCCTCCATCACCATGGATTACAGAGCTTAGTTGGTGCTCTTCATGAAAGGAACAACAACCAAGAGTGGGAAAGTGAAGGCCATGGAGATTTGGAAGGGAAAAATGGGTGGAAGATGAAGATAGAGATGAGAGAGTTGAGAGAGAATGAGGAACTAGGCTTTATGGTGGCTTCCAATCTGACCTAAGTGGCTGCAATTTCGTGTCTAATACCCCCTGAAGCCGGGTCAAGTAGTGGGTGATTAGTTGGATCTGGTTTAGCCAAAAAATAAAGTGTCCTGTAGAATTGGGACCTCGCCGTGGCCCTCGTTGTGGGGGTGCCACGGCCAAGGCCAGAAATGATGCAAATTTTCGGACCCTTGCTATGGGATCCCACGGCGAGGAGGGACCTTTCTGCAAATTTTCAGAAAGTTTTGGGGCTTTTATGTAATTTTCGCAATTTGTTCAAAAACTTGTATTTTTTTCCTTGGATTTTCAGCTTCTTACCCCAAATTCTCCCCTATTCAAGGTTCCTACAATATAAAATAACCTCAAGAAATATGAATAGCTCCAAATAATCAATTAAATCGAGAGTAATCACAAATACATTTCAAAAATGCCCTTTTTACCACTAAATGCATGAATTGCTGATGGTCAGGTCACTGTTGATCTCATCGGAACAAGGGAAATGCTAGCTGATCCTTTGACTAAAGGGATGAGACCAAAAGAGTTCGCTATACATGTACCTCATATGGGGATTGTAAGTCTTTTGGATAATTGAGGTGTGCAATGAGTATTTTGGGATTTTGTTTATTATCTCTATGGTTGTTGTGTACACTTTTGGTGATGATGAGATTAATGAACATTTAAGTTTTTATTTTGGAACCGAATAAACATTTAAGTTTTGAAAGTTTATTCATGGAGCAATACCCATTAGGTAAGGAATACTGTTGGTAATACATGGAAGGTAATACTTTATGATAAAGGACTTATCGCCATGATTCTTGCAGTATGACCTTAATTGATTTGACTAAAGGGAACAGTTGACATACAGAGTACGGGCCAAGTGGGAGAATGTTAGATTATTATTATTAGATATTAGAATATATTATTAATATTATTAATATTAGTATAATATCACAATAGATATATTTAGGATAATAATAATATCTTTAGGTGGCCCGTAGTCAACATTAGGCCCAATAGTCAAGGTTAGGGTTTCATATCTAGGTTATCTATATAAAGGGGGTTTTCTGATGGGGAAAACATACCAACACCTATCATCTTTGATACGGCAGATAACCACAACAAGAGAGCGTTTCTTCTCTCTGAATTCCGGGTTCCCTAACTGGTTAAGGCTATCACAAACAGATACCATCACTGTGCCGGACTCCAGTTAGAAGAACCTTTGGGTTATTTCTGACAGTTTCTGTTTTGCAGTTACAAGTAGATTCTTCTCTGATCAAACAATAGCAATGGCGAGAGGTATATCGACTTCCGCTGTATTTATTATTCTGATTGAAGATAGCATATTTGATTGTTATATGTCATATTTAAGGCTATCATAATCTCACATGTGGTATCAGAGCCATTCTTTTTCTCTACCTTGTTTTTTGTTGTTGATCATATGAAATTAATTTTTGTATCATAATTTCATTTATGGATCTGCTTATGCATGAGAATTATTGTCTTAATTTTTCTCATCTGTTTTTGTTCACAATTTTTGTTGTGTGTTCTCTCATATTACTTTTATATATATTTTTGTTTAATATCATATATAAAGAATTTGGGAAGAACATTTATTTACAGATTCTGCTTATATTTTTCTCGTTTGGTTTTGATTTGGATATGATATTGTTATTAACCAAATTTTGGAAACTAATGTTTTCTTCTGAAGAGAAAAATATGTTGGTGATTAGCAAATATTTTAGATCTAAAATTTTTTAAAATCATGAAGAACAAGAATCGAATTTTCGCTTGCATATCTGATTGGATTTCGAATTTTTTTTCACACTGAAATCATGATGGAATCAAGGAGATAAGATCTCCATTAGGTTGTGTCTAGAACCCATGATTTTTCCGGCATAGGTGAGGCCGGAATCGAGCTCGAGATCGCCGGAAACGATGGCTGGAATCTCGAGCTTGAACGGCGGCTGGAGGGGTTGCAGAACCGGGTCAGGCGAGCACCGGGTCGGGTAGGGCTTTTTGAATCCGGGTGGGGGAGAAGGTAGTCAAAACGCACCGTTTTGACTAAGTCAAAACGGCGTCGTTTTGACTAATAAAGGGTGCTTCTTCCTTTGCGCTGAAACGACGCCGTTTTGGGCTTAAGTGAAACAGTGCGTTTCACTGATGCATGGCGCGCTGGGCCGAGTGTATTGGGCCTATATTTTGGGCCTCTTATAAAAAAAAAAAAAAAAAACCCGTTTTTAATTTTGTTAGGGCCGATACGTTTCTGGGCTTAAAAAAAAAAAAAATTAAATGGATTTCTGGGCCGCTTTTTCTTTTATTTTTTGGCCATTTTTAATTTATGTTGGGCTGATCCATTTGGGCTGCTAAAATTCCATTTTTGGTCCTATTTTTATTTCTGGAATTATATTTTGGGCTTTGCTAATATTTTAAATTGTTAAGCATTTATGTTTAAAATTCCAGAAATTATATATGGCTAAATATATTGACCTTTATAATTGTTTTAATTATATAGTCATATTTTTAGCATGTGTAGTTGTTTTAGCATCATTTTAATTGTTTAAATTTAGGAAAATTAATCTTGGCTATTTCACATGTTGGAATTATTAAGTGAAATATGCTATAGATCAATTATTAAACAATATTTTTGTGGATGCTATAATTAGTGGGAGTTTTATTAAATTAAATAAAGGTCAAATTAATTTAATAATTCCCAATAAAGTATGTGCATATAATTGATTTTAATGATTGCACATTATGATATTTTGTGATATGCTTTTGTCTTAAAGGAGTAGCCACAGCATCCTTTTCTTAAGTTGCATACATCACATATGGTTAGAAAATATCAATTGTAATTAAATATGCAATTATAATTAATCTTTGCCCACAGGTAGATAATTATAAGAGTATATTTAATTAGGGTGGGATAAAATGACCTTATTATTTCCTAAGTTGCCCACAGGTATTAGGAGATATAAATGTGTTTTAGTTCCACCATTTTGAGATAAATACATGCTATGCTAATTTCTTTGCCCACAGGTAGATTTTAGTGATACGTATTTATATTTGTATGCTTTCTATTGGTTTTCTAAAGCATGCATGGCACAGTGAATTGTGATTACCTCAAATTATATATCTAATTTCTGTTTTGATTCTCTGAATAACGCAGCTAATATTTCATCTCAGTTACCCACTAACATGTTTCCCACTAGCATATTGGCTCAAGCTGGTAGGAATGTGTTTTTGGATAACAACAACTTCTCTGAATGGAAGGATGATGTCCTTTTGCAATTGGGGTGCATGGAGATGGACTTTGTCCTTGAGACTCCAAGGCCCCCTATGCCTGCTGATTCAGCAGATGAGGAAACTAAGGAGTATCATAGCTATTGGGAAAAGATTAATCGTCGTGCTATGCTACTCATAAGGACAAGGATCCAAAAATGCCTTCAGGAAGCAATTCCGAAGTGCGAGACCGCCAAGGAATACTTGGAAGCTATTGAGAAACAATATAGGCCAACTGATAAGCAGATGGGTGGTTCCATCATGTTAGAGTTGTGCTCTATGGAGCTCCAAGGTCTTGGCGGGGTGCGGGAACATATCATGAAGATGAGAGATTTATCCTCTCGTCTGAAATCCTTCGATATGGAGCCAACTGAGCAGTTCTTGGTGCAATTAATTCTGAAATCCCTTCCAAAACAATATGAAACTTTCAAAATCTCCTACAACACACATAAGGATATATGGACAATTGATGAGCTCATGTCCATGTGTGTGCAAGAGGAGACTAGACAGTTATTAAAGGGAAAGGGTGCACCTAAGGAAGCTCATATGGTGGAAAGCTCCAATAAGGGTAGCGGCAAGAAGCAGGAAAAAGGGAATGATAAAAGGAAAAAGAATAAGATTCCTCCTGCTAAGGCCGACATGAAGAAGGATGTCAGGTGTTTCTTCTGCAAGAAGAAAGGGCATATGAAGAAAGATTGCCATAAAAGAAAGGCTTGGTTCGAGCATAAAGGTATGCCAATGTCCTTTGTTATTTTTGAAGCACATAATGTTAGTATCCAAAAGGATACATGGTGGATTGATACCGGTGCTCAAATACATATTTCTACTACCATGCAGGGCTTTCTAACAACCAGGCCTCCTTGTCCTAATGAGGCTAAAGTCTTATCAGGAAGTGGGAAAGGAGATCCGGTGAAAGCAATTGGAACTTTTCGAATTGTTTTTTCAAATAATTTTGTTTTGGACTTACCAGAGACTTTTTATGTACCCTCTTACAAGAGGAATTTGATTTCATTATCTAAACTTATTCCATTTAATTATGGTATTTTGTTAGAAAAGGATTTGAAATATTTAAGTTTGAACTCTACTCCAATTGCTGAGGTTGTTATGATTGATGGTTTATTTAAAATTGTCTCTGGATATTCAAATGTTTTTTCTGCTATGCATGGTGTTAAGAGAAATATGATGAATGAGAACTCTATTAGCTTGTGGCATAAGAGATTAGGACATATCTCTACTGATAGGATCAAGAGGTTAACTAAAGAAGGAATCATTCCATCTTTAGACCATTCGGATCTTGGTACCTGTGTGGACTGCATAAGGGGAAAGCAGACCAGTAAGTCACATAAGGGAGCTAAAAGAAGTTATGAATTGCTCGAAATTATACACACTGACATATGTTGCCCAGACCTAACCGCGCACGGTCAAAAGTACTTTATTACCTTTATTGATGATTTTTCGCGATACACGTATATCTACCTGCTTTATAATAAAAGTGAGGCACTAGATGCCTTTAAGGTATATAAGGCTGAAGTAGAAAAACAGATTGGGAAACCAATCAAGATCGTGAGATCTGATAGAGGTGGTGAGTATTTTGGTAGATACACTAGTGAAGGACAAGCGCCAGGTCCTTTTGCGGATTTTCTTCGAGAGCAAGGTATAGTTGCACAATATACCATGCCTGGCTCACCTCAAATGAACGGTGTAGCTGAAAGAAGAAATAGGACCTTACTTGACATGGTTAGGAGCATGATGAGTAGCTCCAAACTGCCAATTTCCTTGTGGAAGGAAGCACTCAAGACAGCCGTACACATTTTGAATAGGGTTCCAACAAAGGCAGTGTCTAAGACACCCTTTGAAATCTGGAAAGGTTGGAAACCCAGTTTAAATCACTTTAAGGTGTGGGGCTGTCCTGCTGAAGTAAGAGTGTATAACCCACAAGAAAAGAAATTGGATCCTAAGACCATTAGAGCTTACTTTGTAGGCTATGCGGATAGGTCTAAGGGTTACAAGATTTATTGTCCTCCACCTTCAGTGCGTTTTGTAGAATCTAGGAATGCCACGTTTCTTGAGAATGATGTGATTAGTGGGAGTGATCAGATTGTAGACGATCACATAGAGGGATCCCCTAGCACAATTGAGGAAGGGACATCGGCTGTTGGCGACATTTCTACCACTAGATATGTCACGCCAATTGAAACTGTCCCACTACCTATAGTTGATCATGCGGGACGTGTGGAACATATACCTGAAGGTCCACCTGTCACAAATACAGACTTACCACCAGTTGTGACAGAGAATGTTCCACATGAGCAACCTGACCCAGCCCAAGAGGTTGAGTTAAGGAGATCAACAAGGGCAAGAAAACCGGCAATTCCAGATGACTACGTAGTGTATAATACTGAAAATGACTGTGATATTGGCATTGATAATGATCCATTAACGTTTACTCAGGCTATGAAAAGTGAGAACTCCAAATTGTGGTATAATGCTATGAATGAAGAAATGAACTCCATGGCAAACAACCATGTATGGGAACTTGTAGAGTTGCCTAGTGGGTCCAAGGCCATTGGCTGTAAATGGGTTTACAAAACCAAAAGGGACTCGCAGGATAATATTGAGCGCTACAAGGCAAGGTTGGTTGCTAAGGGCTTCACTCAGGTGGAGGGAGTTGATTACAAGGAGGCATTCTCTCCTGTTTCAACTAAGGATTCTTTCCGTATTATCATGGCATTGGTTGCACATTTTGGCTTGGAGTTACACCAAATGGATGTTAAGACTGCTTTCCTCAATGGTGTTCTTGAGGAAGAAGTCTACATGAAGCAGCCTGAGGGTTTTGTTGCAAAGGATAAGGAACATTTGGTATGCAAATTAGGAAAATCAATATATGGCTTAAAGCAAGCTTCCAGGCAATGGTATTTAAGGTTCCATGAGGTAATCTCTTCATTTGGTTTCGTTGAGAATATCGTGGATCAGTGTATATACCATAAGAATAGTGGGAGCAAATCCATATTTTTTATTTTGTATGTCGATGACATATTGCTTGCAACCAATGACTTAGGACTGTTACGTGAGGTGAAACAGTTTTTGTTTAAGAACTTTGATATGAAGGACATGGGTGAGGCATCTTATGTCATTGGCATTAAGATCCATAGGGATAGAGCAAAGGGTCTTTTGAGCCTTTCTCAAGAAACCTATATCAACAAAGTTCTTGAGCGTTTCAAGATGAGAAACTGTTCATCTAACGTTGCTCCCATTGAAAAGGGGAATTTCTTCAGTCTAAGTCAGTGTCCTGACACAGAATTAAAGAAAAAGGAGATGGAAAAAATTCCCTATGCCTCTGCTGTAGGAAGCTTGATGTATGCACAGGTCTGCACAAGACCTGACATAGCTTTTGCAGTAGGCATGCTGGGGAGATACCAATGCAATCCTGGTAAAATGCATTGGGAAGCTGCAAAGAAGGTGTTTAGGTATCTCCAAGGCACCAAGCACCTTATGTTGACTTACAAAAGGACAGAGAATCTTGAAGTGACGGGTTACTCAGATTCTGATCTGGGAGGATGTGTAGACACCAACAAGTCTACGACAGGTTACATCTTCCTATTAGCTGAGGGAGCTATTTCTTGGAAGAGTGCCAAACAGACACTCACAGCTCCTTCTACTTGTGATGCTGAGTATATCGCGTGTTTTGAGGCAAGTTCACAGGCTATCTGGATAAGGCACTTCATTGCTGGACTGAAGATTGTAGAATCAATCTCCAGGCCAATCAAGATGTATTGCGATAATAAGGCAGCAGTGGCCATAGCAAATAAAAGAAGGAGTGGAAGCAAAAAATTTATTGAGCTGAAATTCCTTAGCTTGAAAGAGCGAATTGCTGATGGTCAGGTCACTGTTGATCTCATCGGAACAAGGGAAATGCTAGCTGATCCTTTGACTAAAGGGATGAGACCAAAAGAGTTCGCTATACATGTACCTCATATGGGGATTGTAAGTCTTTTGGATAATTGAGGTGTGCAATGAGTATTTTGGGATTTTGTTTATTATCTCTATGGTTGTTGTGTACACTTTTGGTGATGATGAGATTAATGAACATTTAAGTTTTTATTTTGGAACCGAATAAACATTTAAGTTTTGAAAGTTTATTCATGGAGCAATACCCATTAGGTAAGGAATACTGTTGGTAATACATGGAAGGTAATACTTTATGATAAAGGACTTATCGCCATGATTCTTGCAGTATGACCTTAATTGATTTGACTAAAGGGAACAGTTGACATACAGAGTACGGGCCAAGTGGGAGAATGTTAGATTATTATTATTAGATATTAGAATATATTATTAATATTATTAATATTAGTATAATATCACAATAGATATATTTAGGATAATAATAATATCTTTAGGTGGCCCGTAGTCAACATTAGGCCCAATAGTCAAGGTTAGGGTTTCATATCTAGGTTATCTATATAAAGGGGGTTTTCTGATGGGGAAAACATACCAACACCTATCATCTTTGATACGGCAGATAACCACAACAAGAGAGCGTTTCTTCTCTCTGAATTCCGGGTTCCCTAACTGGTTAAGGCTATCACAAACAGATACCATCACTGTGCCGGACTCCAGTTAGAAGAACCTTTGGGTTATTTCTGACAGTTTCTGTTTTGCAGTTACAAGTAGATTCTTCTCTGATCAAACAATAGCAATGGCGAGAGGTATATCGACTTCCGCTGTATTTATTATTCTGATTGAAGATAGCATATTTGATTGTTATATGTCATATTTAAGGCTATCATAATCTCACATGTAATTACTCTAGAACCTAATTTCTTGGGAAAATTCCAAATAAATACCCCTCGAATATCAAAAGGACAAAAAGGTACCTCAAATATACAAAAGGACATAAAATGGATCGTTCCCAATTTGGAATAAACAATTTTAAGGCAAAAGACCAAAATGCCCCTGTCTCCATTCACTTTCAAAGTGAAGTGGTCAATGGCTATATTAGAGTGGTTAATCGCTATATTGAAGTGGTTAATTGCTATACTAAAGTGGTTAACGACTTTCACAAATATAAGAGTATTTGAGCCCAATTAATGAATCAGTGAAGTAGTTAATGGCTATACTGGAGTAGTTAATCGTTATACTGAAGTGGTTAATTGCTATATTAGAGTAGTTAACAACTTTCACAAAAGTAAGTCTAACTAATGAATCATCGAAGTGGTTAATGGCTATACTAGAGTGATTAAACGCTATACGGGAGTAATTAATGGCCATACCTGAGTGGTTAATGGAGACAGGGGCATTTTGGTCTTTTTGCCTTAAAATTGTTTATTCCAAACTGGGAACGATCCCTTTTATGTCCTTTTGTATATTGGAGGTACCTTTTTGACCTTTTGATATTTGAGGAGTATTTATTTGGAATTTTCCCTAATTTCTTCACAAGATATTCATTAATGCCCAAATAACATGATAAAATACTTCCAAAATGATATGAAATATGTGCAAATCTTGGGTTTGTCACGTAGGAAGATCCACTTAATTTGTATGATATGGAGAGATTTAAGTTAAAATAGTAAAAAAAATTCATAAAATAGTTAAATATTTTTACATTCTGCTTGTGTGTTTGTGGGGGACGGGTAGGAAGATCTACTTAATCTATATGATCTGTAGGTGTGTTCTCAATCCATTCAATTAATTCAACTATGGTGAAATGTCAAAGGTTAATTTTATACTACTCTGTTGTTCCTTATTATAAATCCAACAACTACAAATTTTTTGTTCCTAAATATAAGTTTAGTTTGGGATCAATTAATACTATTGTGACTATTTTACTCTATTTTGGAAATAGGAAAGATGGGAGAGAAGGTTTATAATACATAAAATATTATTTTAACACCTATTCTTAAATAAAGATAAAGTTGAAATTTTTTTTATTTTAAGTGCATAATTAATGCTATAACTTTCACTTCTTGTTATGTGAGAAATAGTTAGAGTGGACTTATAATAAAGAACAAATTAAAGTGTTAGGTAATTCATAAGTTGTGAAGTGTGTTTATCATATTCAATAATTAATAATTAATTATTATTAAAGGAGGGCTTTTTAAAATAGTAAAATATAATAATATTCTGAATTATTCAAAATCAATTAGAATGATTCATAGTTATATATAATATATATACAGTTATATTATACGCGTGTGTGTGTCTACGCTTGGAAAATCTCTGATGAGATGAACAGAATCCTTACCAAATTTGTTAACGTTGGTTGTTTTCCTTTGTACAGAATCACAATTATATTATTTTGGAACAATTCCTTAATCACCTGATCAATGAGAAATTGAGAATCCTTGGACAAAAGGGCGATCGATAAAACAATAATTAATTCTTTTTTTTTTTAGAACCGATACATTGCATTAATCCAGTTTAAGTTACGAATCATCTTTGTTAGCTAAGAGAACGTAAGCAAATTTATCAGTGGAATGATCCGTGAACTTGTCCGTGAACCTGAAAGAAAAAATTAAGTTAATTAAATAAACTCTTATTAAGCAACTTGCACGCCTTATCTTCTGATAAAAAACCATCATTTTCGAACGAAAGCAAAATGAACGGCAGAAAAATATTAGAAATCAACTTTAACCAACCCATGATATTAAGCTTTATGAAGGCCAAATTATACACACACACAAACATAAAGTCTGAGAGTGTACACTTATTATTGATACGGAGTATTTGGGGAGTACCCCCACAAACTTGAAAGCTTAAGAGTTTTAAAGAGTAAGAGAATTATTTGTGCATAATATAATGTTGATTGAAGTTTTGGTAATTTGGTCTCTCTGAAAATGTGTGTGTGGCAAAGCTTCGCTTGCAAAATCTGTGGCCACTTGTGAAATCTGATTCTTAATTCATAAGGACATGTGAAGGTCTGGCTCATTCAGTTTATTTTGTCAATATAAGATTATATGATACGTATTACAAATATATTCACATGTACTTAATTAAATGTATGGTAATATTTGAAAACGACATTTGAAACCTCTTAGCGACCAATTATTCCCTGAATTTTTTCCCCCTGAATCGATCAATATAATTCTAAGCAAATACCATTAATTTTTTAAAATTATTAACTAGCTTCCAGAAATCGATCACATTTAGTTTCGATCAATATAAATCGAATTAAATTATCAAATGTAATGCCAAAAGTCACCTTGCAAAAAGTCAATAACATCAAATTCTTATTTTTCACATAAGCTTTCATTCATTATATTGTATTTAGAGATAATGTAAAAATGGAATTAAAAAAAATTAAGATACGTTTATTTAAAGGTTAATGTGTAATTTTAAGAGAAAAGATTTTCACCATTAGAATATGGAACAATTAAGTTTTAAAGAATGTAATAGTATACACGATCCTTTAAAAATGTGTAGTTTTAGCCATTATGTTAAACTGGTCCACGGAATGAGAATAAGTGGGTCCCTCATCAAAGTGTTTTAAACGGAAACCAAGGAATAAAAAATCGGACCGGATAGTGAACTGGTCGAGGTGGAGGGTCAAGGGTCAGTGGGTCAGATCGAGGGTCAACCCGTAAGTTAGACCGGGGCTAATAAAAATATATATTCCATACTGCAAGCATTTTGAATGGGTCTATGTAACTGATACCATAATTGTGGATCATTTTTGTATGTGTGTTAGTGCTGAATAGTTGTAATAAGTTATATGTACAGTATCTTTATAAATAAATCAAAACAATATGATGCAAATATTAAGCTATCATAATTAAAATTTCTAGATCCCATCATAATTACAATATGATGAGTCTATGATTGTGAGACACTATAAATGAAGTTCAGAACAGCAAAATGGGAAGCAAAATGACATCAGTTTATAAGAAAAATATTTTTTTATAAGTGACCCGGGTTAAGCCGGGTTTTGCCGGGTTAGTCCGGTTCGCTACGGGTTGGACGGTTCACGGTCTGCACTACTTCTCTTACTAACTCGGACCGGTCGCCGGGCCGGGTCGCCGGTTCACGGGTCAACCCGGCCGGTCCGGTCCGTTTTCAATACACTGACGGAAACAACAATTTCTTCCTAGTTTAATGTTTATTAAACTATTTTTTTCAAGGTTAAAGTATGCTTGTACTCTTTTATATTTATACCAAGTTTCATTTTAATCCTTTATATTTGAAAAGTAAACTTTTAGTCTTTTATGTTTACACCCGGTGTTATTTTAGTCTTTTATGTTTGAAAAGTGCACTTTTAGTCCTTTTTTGTTAACACCATTAGTTTCATTTAACGGAAAATACTGACTCACCAAATCTAAAAGGTGATTCTATAATTAAATGTAGATAAAAATGACTAATTTTTAAAATATAAGAATGATTATACTAAAGAATTTAAATTTAAGCATTTTTTGTCTACAATTAATTATAAAATTGCCTTTTAGATTTGCATTTTCAGATAAATAAAATTAACGGTGTTAGACAAAAAGGATTAAAAGTATACTTTTCAAACATAAAGAACTAAAATGAAACTTGACGCAAATATAAAGGACCAAAAGTATACTTTTCAAATATAAAAGATTAAAATAAAACTTGAGGCAAACATAAAGGACAAAAATGATACTTTAACCTGTTTTTCAAAGTTGTTGGAAGTACCTATATTAATGAATAAAATGGCATTTATTTCGAAGCATAGGTTGGTTAAGAATTAAGATTATTGTTCATCCCTTTTGCAAGCTGAATTTTGTTTTTATCTCCAATCATTAATTTATGCTCGATCTCACTAACAGACGCACCTCTTCACAGTTCGTTGACATATTTTTATTATCGTTTTTCAGCTGAATTTGGTTTTTTGTGGCCATAGAATCTTGTGATTTATAAACAGCACAAGAGGCTTTCTCTAACTGACAGAAGCTGTCCACTCAAAAGACTTCTCAATATTTATAATAATAAAATTCTTCTTCTCAATCCTCTTCCTATATAAATAACCCATACCCTTCATTCCCATCCCTACCATAACATAAAATCCAAAAACAAAAAAAATCATGAGGTCCTCAAATCTCAGTATCTTAGCCATTTTCTTCATCTTCTCAACCTCATCTTTCATTTGCCTTGCTCAAAACACTCCTGAAGACTTCCTTCAAGTACACAATGAAGCTCGTGACCAAGTTGGTGTGGGTCCTCTCTATTGGAACGAGACCCTTGAGGGGTATGCTCAAAACTATGCTAACAAGAGAAGTTATGACTGCAACTTGGAGCACTCTGGCGGGCCATTCGGCGAGAACATCGCCGAGGGCTATGGCGACATGAAGGGCTCAGACGCCGTCAACTTCTGGCTCACCGAGAGGCCTAACTATGACTATTACTCTAACTCTTGCGTTAATGATGAGTGCCTTCATTATACTCAAATCATTTGGCGAGATTCTCATCATCTTGGGTGTGCTAGGGCTAAGTGTACTAATGGATGGATGTTCGTTATTTGCAGCTATGATCCACCAGGCAACATTGATGGCCAAAGACCATATTGATTCGGATATTCAACACTGAAATGCTATTTACATATTTAATTATATATAATTATATATACACACATACATACAATACATATTGCCCTGAGTTATGTTATATTTGTCTAGTAGTCATGCTATTAAAGGTTTGATTATATTCAACGATGATAAATGTATTGATAACTGGTAATTTAATTTGTGAAGAAAACAATTGAGTTTAAATTTTATCATTGTGAAATTTGTTGCATAGTAAAGAGATTGGGAGAGGTTTCCCTAAAAGATATGATCGGGGCAATGGTCCTACCTTACAAATAAGTGCTTGTCTTTGTCGTATTGATGTGTGATAAAGTAAACTCCCTCGGGTCCTTTACGCATACTTTGGATGGAAAGAAATTTAAGATTTTAATTAACATTATTTTCCATTTTTTATGTATATATTTTCCATTAACTTCCCCTATTGATCATTCCCAACAACATATTAGCTAGCAATCAGATTCAAATATTGATTACAAGGCTTTTTAACATAGTGCTGCATTTAGGATGATTAGTTCCCATTTGTTAAAATCAACTAATTTATTTAACTTTCTTGATTGACCTAAATTAACTAAGTAGCTCGCTCTTATGTTCAGAATAAAAAAGACTGCATTCCAAGATTTCCTTATATATATATATATACACACACACATACATAGATATTTATATCTGTGTCTGTGTGTGTATTGATATGAGTCTGAATATTCGACTTGCATTAGCAATGTCTTACCATTAACTCTTGCATCCGAAGGAGTGTGTGTGTGTGTGATGAGAGCTAAGGCCAGAATTTCACCTACATATGTTATTTTCTCGTGTTGTATGTTATCTACAACCTACGACGTGTTATCAATGCGATGGAATCTTTAAGTTAAACTGTTTTTTTTTAATCAAATTTAAGTTAAACTATTTGATCCTTAGTTTGCTATACTACTCTTAATTGTAATTAAGAAATGTGAGCATATTAATGTACCAAATAAAAATGAACTTTATATGAAGCAATTTTTTGTCAATACTGTATACTGTTTCCCCTTTTAAGAATGAATACGCTTGATTTTTTCATAGTTATATTAAATTACAACAGAATTGAAGCCATTTTTTCGTAGTAAAATATAGATACAGACACAACATGCCAAACAGTAACAACATAATATTAAAATATATTAAATAAAATATGTTGATGAAACCAAACAGGTTCACGGGTCACCACTAGTGCCAAGTGAGTGATAATCAAACAAATAAGTGCATGTGATTTCTTGCCGGATTCTTATTAAATACAGACACTACATGTCACAATTTGGTTGTTTCTGTCCATGTCATTACATTGTATTTGTTTACTAAATATCGAAAATTAAAATTGAAATATATTATATTTTAACAAATTTAAATCAAGCCAAGTAAAATTTTAACTTGGTAAACTTTTCTAATGAAAATTTAATAATATTACATATTTAAAACTCCAATATAAAATTATTGGTTAGGCTAACACCACCTCCTACGAATATATATAACGATTATTTAATATGTTTATACGTGTTTTGTGTGTGGGGCAAATAGAATAATGGGAAAGTAATGACTTTATATTTTCAAAAGAGGACAAGTAGATTGATATCATATATCAGGGATCTCTGTACATGTTCGTTTTATGTTTGATTGATCCTTAGTAATGGCCTCCATCGTCCACTACATTATTATTAATGACGGTGATAAATCAACAGTTTTTAATATTCGTCATTAATTATTAATATATTTGATAAGATACAATTAGTGATGGGCACACATTATATTACTAAACGTTAAATTACACAAAACTTTCCTAAATTTTGGACTGCACACAAATATTTCCATAGCCTTTATGTGTGTATATAACCTCCAACTATTAATCATATACTCTCGTAAATTCTATTCGAATGTGTAAATTACCCATCAAACTTCAATTAATACTACATCAGTAGATAACTTCATAAACTTTTTTTTTTCGATTACAATAACTTCATAAAATTTAAGAAGTGTAAATAAGTGATGTATAAATGTAAGAGTTTAGGGGTTTATTGTGAAACTTTAAAAGTTAATATCTATACATAATTTCAAGAAAAAAGAATTGTGTATAATTTATTCAATCCTAACATATACTCTCAATCATGTTATTGATTTGAGGGGAAAACAATAATTTTAATTGAAATCACAGGATTGCAGCAATTAAAATTTTTAGTGATATTTAGTAATCGATTTAACAATCATGAAACGTGTAGAGAATGGAACTTTTTTCATGTTCGTTTTATCACTAAATTTTTTCAAAACTAAATTAATTTTCTTATTAGGTTTTGATGGCAGTTTTTATTTTTGTATTATTAACATCGTTTCTTTTTTATCTGTTGACGAAAGATTAAAAGAGCGTTTTTAAACCTGAAAGTGTTTCAAATATTATAGTACAATAATTTAATTTTTTCTTATTATTTTTATTTTTGTATTACATATAGGGGTGGAAATAGACTAGCTTATGTAGTCTTCAACTAAATAAGTCTGAACCTGATTAAAAACGTAAAACTTAAACCTGAGCCTGAACATGTATGACAAATTTTTGGATTTGTGTGCTTAAATTGAGGTAATTAAACATAAGTGTGATGCAATATTAGTAGATAAGTGTTTAAATAATAATATAGATCCTTAAGTTAAAGTAGAATAAAAATAGGATTAAATTGCCATAATTGAAGATCAATTAGCATTAGTTGACTTTTAGGGTTTGATTCTTGTTTGTTGCATATTTTACTTGTAGGGCTATCTGAGGACCAAATATGAAGGATTCAATATGAGAAGAAGCAAGAAAAGTGGGGTTAGAAACTGAAATTTTAAGAAAAAATTCAAAATACAAGCTTCTGGATAAATTGTAAAAATTACAGAAAAGTACACTGAAATTTCGAAATTACAGAAAAGGACCCTGAAATTTGAAAATTGCAGAAAGGTCCCTCGTTGTGACACACCACAACAAGGCCCACAGCGAGGATCCGAAAATTTTCTTCACTTCTGGCCTTGGCCGTGGCACCCCACAGCGAGGGCCACGGTGAGGCCCTGAAATTTGCAGAAATCGGCATATGATTTGGGCCAAACCGGGTCCAAACCAAAACACCTACTCTTGACCCGATTTGAGGACATATAAGGCACGAAATTGAAACCCTAAAGACAGAGAGGGAGCCATCAAACACTCTCTAACCCTAGCTCTCTCACTCTCTCATCTAATCATTCATCTTCTTCATTTTCTCCACCCCAAATCCATGGCCACCATTCCTTCCACCTTGGTTGATGCTTTTCCTATGAAGAGCAACAACTAATCTCATTTATTCTTGGTGATAGAGCTCAAGGGAGGAGCTTGAAGCTTCAAAGGGGAGTGTTGTTCTCCACTCTCTCTTCCTCTTGTGTATTACAATTTTTCTAGGGTTCTAGGAGTTTTATGCATTTGGTTGTAATTTCATCTTATATCTTGTATGAGAGTGGTAGAAACAATTTATCTTGTCTATTTTCTTTGTATGGATGCTTGACATTGAACTTATTGACTTGAGTATATTTTGTTTGTATGGGTTCATCATCTAATATATGTTTTTCCTGTTAAAATCTTGTGCTAAATGAGGGTTCTTGTTTAGTGGATTATGGTGTCAAGTATTTATGTTTAGCAATTGGCAAGTAAATCTACTAATTGCTTGAGTGACATTGGACTTCAACCTATTGGGTTCAAGTTATTGGATGGGGTTCCACCAATGAGTTGGATTTAATAGGTAAATTTGGTTGCAATTTGGGGTTCCGATTGTAGGATTAATAGTCCCTTGCGATTAATTAGTAGATTTAATTGGTTCAAGTGCTTAATCAACTTAGGTTAAGTTAATTAATGTGTGGGGTTCTGGCATTAGTTAAATTAATCTAAGCCTAGCCTAGAGGGGTTCCTTTAGGGCTCTTTAGAAATTGACTACTTTTTACTCCCAATTAATTTTTGAAGCAATGATTCCCAAAAAGTTCCATTTACCAAGAATATCCATTTCCATTTGAATCCAAATCTCCCATTTAAATTCAATCTTTTACTTTGACTATTGAACATACCAAACTTTATACTTAAAAATCAAACAAAATGCTTTTTATCTGCTTTTTCAAGTTTGCATATTAGCTATTAGGAATCAAATTACATTAGGTCCTTGAGATCGACACCCGGGGGTTAGCTTCCACTATCCCCTTAGTTCTTATTTTCTTGAACACCCAAGAGCGCTACACGCACACACACTCGAAAGTGGTGCTCTTCAATGTATGTAAGCTTATTTTTATGTTTGAGCCTGAGCCTTCAAAAGGCTATTAGGCCTGAAGTTAAAATGTAGACTCTTAAATAGGCTTAAACATTTATACTTATAATTTCATATATTACCATTTAAAAGTATTAAAACGTATACGTATGTCTCAAAAAGATTTTATGGTTATAAAACTATTAGTTGGTAATGTTATAATTAATTTATATAATTTATTTTATATTATATATCATATAAGAAATTGCAAAACAATTTAATAAGCCAGGCCTACAGGCTTGTAGGCTAGGCCTTACAAAAAAAGGCCTGGCCTGTTTACCTGAATAGGCCTAACAATATTCTTAATTACGAGTCTGACCTATTTACTAAAAATGATAGGTTAGGCTTATTGTACGCTTAGCCGTAAGCCCCTGATAAGGGTCTGACTTATTCCCATCCCTATTTACATAACAGCTTTTCATAATTAAACCTTTTTTATCCCTTTCTCTGGAGCAAGAAATTCATAGAACATAGCAGTGAGTCACTCCCAAGTTCCTAGTTCCAAACTTTTGGATATGGCGCTATTGTGTTCAGAAAATATAAGCATTTTAATAAATTTGGTTTGTATCAATAATATGATATAGTTATGTAGAGAAGAATTATGAATTTCAATATTACATTGAAATATTTTCAGAAAAATATTAAATATTAAATATAATAAAAAATAATTTAAATTAGATATGTATTCCATTGACATTAATATTTTAATTTTGAAATTTTGTTGATCACTTTAAAATTTTAAAATGTATTTATTTTTTTATATGAAATGTTTCCTTTAATATTTGTGACTGCGATCTTTCATCTAAAACTCCTCAAATCTTGTCGTTTTCAATGAAGGAATCTCGCTCAACGGAGCATGTGCCGCTTCAGTATAAATGTCCACTTCTAGCACATGGCTGGGGTTTGAATTTGGATCATAATAAATCCTTTTTTACTTTCGCCTGTTTTTCTTCATTATTAAAAAAAAAATTGTTTTTATACCAAAATTCATACATAAGCATATTAGTCAATGTACCTCCCTTTGTCCCTTATTATAAGAGTCAAGGAGGTAGAATCACATGATTAAAGAAGTGGTTGAGAGAGATAAATGTGTCTGAAATAATTTTGCTTTATCAAGTTTACCCTTATTTATGATTGAGTATATAAGAGAGAGAAATGTGATAATAGTGTTATAAATGAGTATGAAAGATAATGTGAATAGAGATAATATTGATGGATAAAGTGAGAAATAACTCATTAAATGCTTTGACAAATTTAGCCAGACTCTTATAAAAAGGGACCAAAATCATTTAAATTTTTTGTTCTTATATATAGGGACGGAGGGAGTAATTAAATTTGTAATAAACTTATGTATATAATAATTGTAAGGCTTAATATTTAGACTCCATGTAATACATAAAACAACATGTTTAACCTTAATGAAAAATGATTGATATAAGTAACTAACAAAAAAGTAAACAATTATTTTTTTTATTTTTGTCAATTTAAATACACAAACATGTCAAGATTAGATTCGAGCATGAGACCTCATTCTCACGCATGACGAATAGTGCTGCTATTAGGAGTTGGAGCAACTTGCCTTTGACTTCAAAGTTTTGTCACTGTAACTCAATTCCTGTATTTTTATAATAATAGATAGACAACCCTTGATCCCCAGAACTAGAGCTAGGAAAACAGGCTAACCCGGGGGTTGCGGGCTGGCCCGTCTGATTTGTCACCTTTCAAATGCCTTGTGGTGCAAATACAAAATATTTCTAACCAAGGATTGCATTAGTGGTGCTTTCCTGGATCGTCTCTCAAGGAGCCTAATGAACTAACCTAAGTTAACTAAATGCATGAAAAGCTATAAAAATTCAGAGGTTTGTGATTTTGATTAGGAAAACTAAGCTACTTTTTTTGTGATTTTTTATGAGAAAAGCAAATAAAATGATGTTTGAAACTTATGGGATGAACATAGGTCTCTTGATAAATTGGACAACCTTCTTAGCTTCTAAAAGGATATGGGAGTTCTAATCTGAGTTCTAATGATAAAACATAAGGCAATAGCTCTTAGTCCAGTTACCTAATTAACTAATTAACATGGCGCATCGCTCATTCAATTAATTAATCAAACAACCGTTAATTCCCAACTCGGTAGTGAAGAATCATGATAAACATGCAAAGAGACTCTCGTTAGAAGTAAATCAAACCATCTAACGTTGGACCTAGTGTGTCTAAATACACATACAATCAACATATTCTAGAAATCCAAAGGAGGTATAAATGAAGCATATCTTTAACATAATATCATGAAAACAACACTAGGTTCATACACATAAAAGAACATAGCTTGATTACATGCATGACCAATAGAAATTCAAAGATGACTTGTTCCAAAAACATATACATATACCAAAACACAAGGAATTGAAATACATAAATGAGATTGGATAAGAAGAGAAAACTAATAACTCCCCATTAAAGACGTTGAAGCTCTGGTTGCCTTCCTCCATCAAAATCCCCACAAAAGTGCCTAGCCACTCATGCTCTCGATGAATATGGATTGGATTTTGGATTGGAAGCCATGAGAGTGTAGTGGAAGATGATTGTCGTGCAAGGAGAAGAGGAGAGGAGGAGGAGCAATGAAATTTTTAGAGAGGATTGAGAGGAGACACAAATTTTTGTTGATTGCCTATATATAGCACAAGAGGCAACCCAAAACCTTCCAAATTGGCCTAGGTGTCATATTCTTACTAGGATTAACAAATAAGAAAGGTTTGGGGAAAGAATTAAGAGAAAATGGGTGAACAAATATGCAAATTCGGATTCCCCTCTCTATGACACAAGAAACCACTTAAAAACCATCTAAAATGGCCTTCGGTTGCCTAATTTGTCCGCCCATAACATATAGGAAAGATTTAGGGAAGACTCGAGCACTTTCTCTCAAAACATCTAGCCAAAATAGGAAGTTGTGATTAGGATAATCAATTAGGAAAATTATTAACCTCAATCAAACCTAGGGTTTCCTATTCTTGTAGGAATAACAAAAAGGAAATATTTTAGGCAAACCCAATAACCAATCCAATAGGAAATTTCCTATTTCGCAAAAGTTTCCTTTTTTGTAGAAGTTTCCTATTTTTCTTTGTTCTTGCTTTGACCTTTATTCTTTGCACCTACAATGGAACATGTGAAGTATTTCAAGTCCAGAAAAAATAAATGCATGAGTTAAATGCCTAATATGCTCAAATTATAATGAAAATATAATTAACTCTCTAATCTTGGATCCTAAGTATAAAAGTGCCAAAATCCCCATTTATTAGCCTAGAACAAATGCTAAATTCTGATAATTAGTGGATAAAAATGTGTAATAATTAAGTGCAATCCCCGTCATAGGTTACATGGTGCGGGCCGCAAGGTTGCAAAAACCTCGACCCTAACCCCAATCCACCAACACCGCCAACTTTTTTTTAAATATCAAAAGAGACTAAATAAAGTTCTTAATCAACAAAAATACATCAACATTGCATCAACTAAAGTTGAATACCCCAAATACCACATAAAAACATTAATTCCAATTATCTATTGATGGCCAAATTAAACGACAATATGTTAAATGTCAACAAAATGAGTTTAATTAGAAAAAATTTAGTCAATGAGTTTCTAGAGAAGCTCAAACCCACTATCAAAGTTTTAATAACCGGACAGGACGGTCGGACCGGTCCGGCCGGTGACCGAGGCTTGCAGCAGCTCGTCTTGCATGGTCTGGCCGTTTGATATGTTTGGCCGTTTTGGGCCGGCTATTAGGCCGGAAGCCGGATTATAACTGGAAACCGGAGCGAGCTAGCAAAAACCGAACGGCCCAATTTAAGAAAGAAAAACTTGTATTTAATTTGCTGGGCTGGGGAAAAAAACTCTGGAAAAAAACACAAAAAGCTTCAGATTTGTTATTCTCCTCATTCCTCAAATAACCTAGTATTAGCGGCGCATATACAGGTCCTCTCTTGCTCTCAAATCTGAACAAAACCATAAGTGCTTCCATTCTACTGGCTACGATATTGTTCTCAGTTCTCCAGATTCCAGAAGGTAAGGATTGAATATTTCAAATCTCAATGCTCTCTCTTATATACTTCCTTTTTCTCTTGGTGGGGGTTACACCGTTACAGTAAAAGAGTGGTTGAAGTTGAACAAGGGACCACCCATATGTTTGCTTTATTTTTTAAACTTTATCCGACCGATCCGACCGTGCGAACCGTGACCCAGTAGCCTCTCCGGCTCGCTGTCCGGTCCGGATTTTAAAACATTGCCCACTATAGCTTGATTTCATAAGCCCTAAATGACTCACAATTACTCTTTATTAGGTATGCTAATCAATAAATAAGTAAACAAAAGTTATTCAAAGTTGAAGTTTTTAATCAGGAGCTATTAGGGAAGTTATAGGATTTAAGTGCAAATTTATCCCAAAAGTTTTCATTCAATATCTATTTTATCCTGAAAGTTTTTTATGGATTAAAACATGCCATAGAAATTTTAAAACATAGCAATATTGAGCTATCTAACATTGACTGTTAAAAAATTCACATAGGCTGTTAATATTTTAATGGTAAAAGGTAGAATTGCTTTTTCTAAATATTTGAAGGGCAACATTGCTTAAAAAAACTTTCTGGACATATATGCACCTTAATCATGAGTTAAATATGATCAACAAGATAGGATTATTCAATAATTCTAATTAGTTTCTCAGCTCTTATGGTAAAAGACAAAAGTAATTAATCTCTCTGTTCTGGATTTGCCTTAGAAGTATAAAACTTTTTTATGGCTTACTGAAGAGCACCTAACCGTTGGGGTTATGTCAGAGCAGTGCCGCCTCGAGTCCACTCTCCAAGAAATTAAACCTGAGGGGATAGTGGAAGCTAACCCTGGGTGTTGATCTCAAGGAGCCTAGTGTAATATGATTCCTAATAACTAATATGTAAACTTGAAAAGGCGGGTAGAAAGCATTTTTGTTTGGTTTTAGTATGAAGTTTGGTATGTGCAAAAGGTAAAGTAAAAGGTGAGAATTAAAAGTGAGATTTGGATGAGAATGGGATAAAGATCATTCTTGATGAATGAGAGATTCGGGAATCATTGCTTCTAAAGAGTTTTAGGGAGTTTAATTGATTTCTAAAGAGCCCTAGAGGAACCCCTCTAGGCTAGGCTTAGGTTAACTTAATTAATGCTGGAACCCCGCACATTACTTAATTTAACCCAAGTTGATTAAGTTCCAAATCAAGAAATGATTGATTATGCAAGACTTTAAATCCACAATTTGGGCCACCCATAATTGCTCTAAATTTCTCTCTAAACCCCAATCCATTGATGGCCACCCATACAATAAATTAGGACCTAAAGAGTATTTGCCCAATGTCTCAACACAACCAATTAGTTCTTATGCCATCTCCCTCAAGAAAATAACTTAACACTCTTAATCCACTAACCAAGCCACCTTGCATTAGCACATGATTTTCACCAAGAGAATAATAAAACTATGAACCCATAAATTTCATTAAACTCAAAGCTAATAAGTAGCAATGTCAAGCATTATACAAGAAGGAAATAACATAAACATAGTTTCTAACCCTAATGACATAAATGCACTCAACCAAGTGCCATAAATGCACTTCAACCAAATGCAATTAATACATTCACCCAAATGTCATAAATGCACCCCTAGAACCCTAGAAAAGCATAAATACAACAAATGGAGGAAGGATTAGAACTAGAAAAACTCCCCTATTCAAGCTTCAAGTTCATCCCTTGGCTCCCACCACCAAGAATGGTAGAGCCTAGCTGCTACTCTCCTGGAGGAACCAACAAGAAGGTAGGAAGGTGTGGAAGCGATGGATGGAAGGAAGGAGAAGGTGAAGAAGATGAAGATGAAGATGGAGAAGAGAGAGCTAGGGCTTGGGGGTGTGAAATTTGAGCCAAATCTGCCCTAATGGGGTGTGTATTTCGTGTTTTATGTCTCTCAAGTCGGGTCAAAGAGTGGGTATTAAGTTGGATCCAAAACAAAAGCCAAAAACGCGACTGAAAATTCTGCAGAACACGTCTGTTTGCTGTCACGCCGCGGCTAGCTGCTATTGCTTCTGGACTTTTGGGACTTCTCGCCGTGGGCTCACCGCGGCGAAACCACGACGAGCTTACCCCTTCTCTGGAATTTGGGGGCCCGTTCGCTGTCTGACTCGCCGCAGCCAAGTCACTCTATTTCTGCTTCTTTGTTTGGCCTTCTCCTTCATTTTAGGTTTGATCTTTTGGTCCTAAGCGACCCTACAAGTGAAAATAAGATAAAACCAAGATCAAATTGCCCTATAAATTAATTAGTACAATTAATCTACAATTATGGCTAATTACTCCTAATTTTACACTCATTTTCCTTGAGAGTTTGGGATATTCAATTTGACATTATCAGACCAAAACTTGCATCTTAATCATGTTAATTGCCTCAATTTAAGCATATAAAAGCATTACAAATCAGAGATTTGTCACTTACACTTCATGATATGTTACTTACCAATGAAGTGAGGTTGGGAAGAGGACTTAGTGAGATGGCTTCTTGCATTTGGTGTAATCATGATACTGAAGATGCGTTTCATGTTTCACGGGATTGTGCTAAGCTTAAATCAGTACAGCTTTCAATTGTTAAGCCTAGTCTTTAGTTGATATTTTTCAATTGTAATCCTTGGCAATGTGTTCGCACCGCAAGTGCACGGGTCGCGCCAAGTAATAAAGTGATAAGTAGAGTATTGTTCCCATGAGGATTTGGTTCCAAAACCCGATCAAACAATGATTGTCACACTCTCGCCCAATTTGAGTGATTCAAATATTGAGATTAAAAATTAACTATGAAAATAAAAATGTGCTAAAGGAAAACAAAATTATAAACAAGTGATTCTTCAACTTCAAGTATAAAATGGGTCCTAAGATTATGTATCCCCCTTGTACTTCATAAAACTCAATTAACCTCCTCTCAAAGATATTCTTAATGAAACCATGTGCTAATCTAGGATTCACAGAGTACTTGTAAAAGCTCTCTCAAGTAAAAAACAAGTGTTTGATCTCATTAATTACAAAATCTCTTGTTATAATTAATAAAACCCAATTTTCAAGCTCCAATCCTAATGTGACTATGCAAGGTTTGTAAGTATATCTCTATCTTACCAACAAAACCATCCATTCATCATGTAAACTTTAAGTTCTTACACTATTTTACCCAAGTTCTACACTCAATCTAGCCCTCTCAAGCATAAATCAAGTTAACCCAACATCTAAATAGTGATCAATCACTTAAAAGCATTAGGAGAAGAGTAAAATAAACACATAACACATACATCTCATTAATCACAAAATAAGAGGAGGAATCAAGAGTCAATCCATACAAGGGTTCAAAATAATCTTAGAATCAAAGTATTTAGCCACTCATGTTCAACAACTCCATGAGAGCATACATATATACAAGCAGAAACATAGAATAAGAGAAGAGAATGAAGATGGAGAAAATAAACCAAGAGGAGAAGCCTAATTCTCTTTAAAGCTCCAAGCCTAATCTCAATCCCCACCAAGCTCCAAGCCCTAGCAGAGCAAAACACTCCCAAAATGCCCTAGAAGTCGAAGAATGTCGAATAAGATCGAAACCCTAGCTTTTATCACAATGGTGCTATATGAATTTAAATGAAAAGGTGTGACATTATGAAGGACTGTTCACACCACAAGTGCACGGGTCGTGCCATGTAATAAAGTGATAAGAAAGTATCATTCCCACAAGGATTTGGTTATAAATATGATCAAACAGAAGGCTTAGTGAGTTCAATTAAGTTGAGCTAGAGCAAATTTTGGTTGGAGAATTAACTAATAGAAAAATGCCTTTAAAAATAGAAGTTGATCTTTGACTTGAAGGACAAATTGGAGCCTAGGATTATTTATCCCCCTTGTATTTCATAACCTTTAAATAACCTCCTCTAACAAATGCTTTCAATAAATATACATGTATTAGCCTAGGGTTCAAAATATACTTTGTAAAAGCTTTCTCAAGTCAAGAACAAGTGTCTCATTTCATTAATTGCCCAATCTCTTGTTACAATTAACAAAACCCAATTTCCAAACTCCAACCCTAATGTGGCTATGCAAGGGTAATAAGTATATCTCTATCTTACCAACAAAACCATCCATTCATTAAGCAAATTTCAAGTTCTTGCACAATTTCACCCAAGTTCTACATTTAACCTAGCTCTCTCAAGCTTCAATCAAATGAACAAAACATCTAAATGGTGATCAAGCATGTAGAAGCATTAAGCAAAGAGTAAAATAAATACATATATACCATTAATCACAAAAGGAGAGGAGTATTAAAGAGTTAATCCATACAAGGGTTCAAAATAATCCTAGATAACAAGTTTAGCTACTCATAGTTAATGAAAAACTACAAATCCAAGGAGAATATGCAGCCATAACAGAAAACAAGAGAGGGAAGGAAGATGAAGAAGAAAAACCAAAGAAATTAAGCTTTAAATCTCTTCCAAAGCTCAATCCTTGCTTCCTTCTCTTCAAGAACCAAGCCCTAGCACCCCAAAATGCTCCAAAGTTGTCCAGAAAGTCGAATATATCAGCCTCCCATTGTTTTCCCCAATTTAAATCCTCATTTCCGTGCCCAAATAATGCTGTGCGTTTTGCTGTCGCAACTGAGCCGCAACCGAGAAATTTGAGATGTTGCTCAGTTTTCCTCTGTCCATAAATGAGCTACGGCCTGATTTTTGAGCTGCGGCTTGGTTTTCTACTGTCCTAAGGTGAGGTGCGGCTCAATTTGCCTCTGGAAAATTTTGGGTTCTTTGTTGAAAATGAAGTATTCCATCCATCTTTTGCCATCATTTTCCTCATCTTTGATTTCCCAAATGCCTTGGCTCTAATTCTCTTTCCAAAACACACCTTGCACCATAATAACTTTAACAAGCTCATATTAAACAAAGAGGAGTTCCTAAAATATGCGCAATTGAGCACAAATTGCAACCAAAAATATCATGCCCACTATTCTATCTTTGAGCATCCAAAACATGTATAAATGCTCCAAGAATATATAAAATCCAATGGAAAATGTGCCAAAAGACATGAATTCCAAGAGGTTAACAAGGACCGTGGAAAGAAAATTTTGTTATTATATGTTGGCTTGTTTGGAAAGCATGCCATGAAAAACTATTCAGCAACATCAATTCGAGGGCTCAGGATCTCCTTCTAAAGGCTAAAGCAATCTTGAATAGCTTTGGTATATTTTTACATGGAACAAGCTAAATTACAAGGTATAAAAAGCGCTAATGGAAATCATACTAGAATGGATACGGAATGATATGTGACTGATGACTCCCCATTTATCATTGATTTAGGGCATATTTGGAATATATTTGGGGAGTCATCAATGCAAATTAAGGTTATTTTAAGAGTTTTTGAGCAAAAATTGTGTAAAGATGTCATATGAGTTTAATTGAGGAAAATATTATAATTTATTAGAATATTTAATTGGTAAGTTTGACTCACATTTATGCATGCTTTTGATAGGTGAATATGGATATTATAAGCAAGGAAAGAGTGAAGATTGAAGGGAAAGAGTTGAGAAAATTGGAGCTCACTTTTGGAAAACAGTGGAAAAATGCCTCTAGTGCCATAGCACTACACCAGTATGCCATGACACGCTGCAAAAACTTTAAAACGCACAACATCATTTTCAGCCTATAAAAACACGTAGGGTATGAAATGAAACATCTTCTTAGCCCCCTTTAATTCTCACCCAAGAAACCCTAGAAACAAATAGACCCATCCTTGAGAGCAAGAATGAAGCTTGGGTTTACGATTTCAAATTTTGAGAAGGAAGAATCTAAGAGATTCTAGCCCTTTGGCAATGGATTTTATGGTCCCCCCCATTTTGCTACTTTTCTAATTAGGACATGGGATTTCTTTATATTTAATGCTTTAGTCCTTAATGAGTAGCCAAGAACTTTGTTCTAGGATTGATTTGAACCTTGTATGAATTAAGACTTATATTTTCCTCTTCTTTTAGTAGTTGATGACTATTTGTATTGGTTTATTATATTTTTAATGCTTCCATTTGGCTGGCCACCTTTTAGAGTGATGCATTCATTTAAATTATGCCCGAGACAGATATTTTAGGTGTAGAACTTGAGTATATTATACTAGACTTGAAGTTTAAATTAATTAATGGATGGTTTGGTAGTAGTATAGAGATATATCTACTAACTTAGTATTGTTAGAATAAAGAGCTAACCTCATTAATATATAGCAAGAGATTGTGTGATTTAATGAGAGTATAAATTTGATTTTGACTCGTAAGACGATTCAAATGATCTAGAACTTTAGGCAAACACAAATTGTTGTTTAAAGACTATCTAAAGAGAAAATAATTAAATTTCATAAAATACAAAGGTAATAATTAATCATAGGCTCTAGTTCATCGATAAATTAAAATTAAACTTTCCTATGCATTTTTTTAATTTTACCTTAAAATAGTTTTTGAACTTCTTTTCTATTAAAATTTGACTAGTTCAACTTAAATAGTTTTCGAACTTCTTTTCTATTAAAATTTTTCCCTTTCATACCATAAAAAGGTTATTTCCTTATCATATTGTATAGTGTGAGATTGTGTAATCCACCACAAGAAGGAGAGGGAAACTTGGGACTCTCACCTCAAGTCTCTAAAGTTAGGGTAGTATATTCATCACCTCATCTGAGGGATGATTGATCTAAACCCAAATGGGTTAGATCATGGATAGATCATAGAAGATTGTTCAATGTTGTTTCATTATCAATAATATTCATCATTCTTGTTCTTCTATCTAACATGGTTTTTAAAAACCACAATGTAGAATCAATGCATAAATTTACAAATTGGTTCAAACATACAGGAACGTTTGACGCTGCATAATTCTAAATCTTTTTGAATATAAAAAAGGAACGAACTAGTATTTGTCCATAGTGATGAGCCTGTTGAATGCCAATATCGGTTATCTAGTTAAAAATTTATTCCCTACACAAATTTTCCATAAAAAATATCAAATATTATATTTAATAAAAAATAATTTAAATTAAATTAAATATAATAAAATATTAATCCATTGATATTAATTATTTTAATTTGAAAATTCTGTTGAGCAATATAAGAATTAAAGTGTATTGAAATATATTTTTTTTGGATCTGTAATTTTTCCTTTTCAATATTAGTGATTGTGATTTTCATCCCAACCTTCTCAAGACCTCCCTTTTCGTTTAGAATGAAGGAATCTTGTTCATGTGACGCCCCAATACAAATGTCCACTTCTAGGACATGGATGTGGTTCGAATTTGGATCATATAATAAGTCGTGTATTTTTCTTCATTGTTGATAAATATATTATTGTTGGTTTTAAACAAAAATTTCCACATAAGTATATTCATTTAATATACAAATATATAATTAGATATCTATGATATACTTTTCTCTGTATATAAACTGTGTACATGTAACAAATAAAACATGTTCACACTTCTTTTGGCCAAACATGTCTGGTCTTAATAACAAACGATTAAGAATAATAAGTAACTAATAAAAAAGTAAACAACTTGATTATGTTTTTAAAAAAGTTAATCATTTTAAGTACAGAGAAAATTAAGCGGGAGTAAACCAAGTTTTGAATTTCCGTTGTATATTTGTTCACATATAGTACTCAATAATGTCTCGAATTGGCCTCCAAATAAAAGATGCATGTACTTATGTTATCAAAAAAAAAAAAAAAAAGATGCATGTACTTATAAAAAGATACACAAACATGCTAATGTCAATTTAAGGTCGAGACCTCATTCTCAAGCGTGGCAGATAGAGCTACTATTGGGATAGCTTGCCTTTGACTTCAAGATTTTGATTTTTTAAAAGTTTAAAAATTGTGAATAATTCGGGTTCAACTAAATTTCTATTTTATGATGACATTGATTATATTGATCAACCACGAACAATGTATATAGCTTTCTGAATATAACTTTCATCACAGTTTTTTCAATGGGAAAATTTCATTTTAGCCCCATAATAAGAAATTAATCTCAGATTCCCCGCATTCTGAAATTTCACAGCACCCCCAAGGGACTAAAGTGAAATTAAATGTTTTAGCTAAAAGATAAAAATGTCCTTATTGAAAAAGTACGAACGTTTTGGAAATTTCTCATATGTGTCTTGGAAATTTTTCATATGTGTCTTGGAAATATAGTTGTGAAATTTTGGATCTTTTTGTATTGGATTCCATGATTTTTGAGAATTGAAAATACTCACATTGATATTGAAAATAAGCACAAATATTTTAAAAAGTTCCCTCATATGCGTATTAAAAATTTCCCATAAATGTCTTGTAAATTCTTCATATGTGTCTTGGAAATCCAGTACAAGATTCAATAAGGACATTTTGGTCTTTTAGCTAAAACATTTCATTTCAATTTGGTCCCTTGGGGGTGCAGTGAAATTTCAGAATGTTTTGGGGGGAATCTGAGATTAATTCCTTATTATGGGGGTAAACTGAAATTTTCCCTTTTTTAATACCTGTATTTTTTAGTATTCCGATATTGTCATTTTCTTTTTGTTTTTTGTCTTTGTCATCGCTCAAGTACGTAATGTTTGTATAACTTCCATTCACGTGTTTCCATGTCTCTCACTTTCTTAATTACTTGCGCTTTCAATACGTAATGAGAAATGACTAAATCAAAACGGATCATATTTGGCATATATATATACACACACTTTAATGGAGCCCTTGCTTTGGAAGAGTAATTAAATAGGAAATTACTCATAATCTGCACAACAAAATTAAATATAGATAGGTTCTTAAATTTTCACATTTACAAGTTAAATTTGTATATAAGCCAAATTTAACAATTCGTTATTACTAGTCAAACTTTCATATTTACATGTCAAATTACATTATTTACAAGTGAAATTATAAAAAAAATAGAATTCATTGGGAACTGTCAGTAATTAATTTTATGTAGGACTATCAGTAATCTTTCCCAATGATATTGTTATGGAAATGTTATTTTCAACTTAAATTTGATCAATTTTGGAGATTTAAAAATGACCTATATTACTTGTCATGTGACTTGTTTACTAATAATCTGAAAAAGTTGAAAAAGCCAATACTTTGTCACACAAAAATACATCAGATTTATTACTATCCTCAACATCATGATACTAAACACATAATAATAATACAAAAGACAAACACAATCATTAGTTTTTATTCATTTATGTGTGTGTGTGTAATATCAATCCAGAGATTAAATCACGAGATCATAATAACTTTCCTTTAATTGGTCAGTAAGGTTTTTGTCCAATCAAATGAACAAAACATCCAAATGGTGATCAAACATCGAGAAGCATTAAGCAAGGAGTAAAATAAACACATATATATCATTAATCACAAAAGGAGAGGAGTAATAAAGAGTTAATCCATACAAGGGTTCAAAATAATCCTAGATAACTAGTTTAGCTACTCATTGTCAGCCAAAAACTACAAATCCACAGAGAGATTACAGCCATAGCAGAAAATAAGAGAGGGAAAGGAGATTAAGAAGAGAAACCAAGGAAATGGAGCTCCAAATCTCTTCCAAAGCTCAATCCTTTGCTACCCACTCCTCAAGAGCCAAGCCCTAGCACCCCAAAGCTCCAAAATATGCCCAGCAAGTCGAGAATGCCGCCCCCTTTGAGTCTCCCCGAATATAACTGATAAGTCCTGGGAATTCATGTAGTGTTAGCACATTTTCCTTGAGTTTTATTAAATCATTGATAAATTTTGGATACTCAAGATAGGAAAATGCTCATTTGATTTTCGGTTGCATATCATCGTTTATTAGTGTAGATTTTGATCATATTTCTAGTTAGTTTCTTATGTTGTTTTATATAATTCTTGTAGGAATATTTTGATGCAATAAACAAGAGATTATATCCCCTCCACCAAGCTCCCAAGTGAACAAAAATAAGAGGAAGCCAGAGTAGCCAAGGAATAAAGAAAACAAAGACAAGAAACCAGAGAAGACAGGAGGCCACGGCGAGAGGCATTGCCCTGTTTTGGTTGGCTCACCGCGGCGAGCTTCACTCCTTTATGTAATTTTTGGTAGTTCGCCGTGGGCTCGCCGCCGTGAAAACCACGGCGAACTTTGTGTCTGCTATGCGTTTTGGTAAAAAGGACGAGCTGAATGGAAATAAAAGCTACGGTTTCGAGTCCAAACGACATTCTTCGACTTTTGGGGCATTTTGGGAGTGTTTTGCTCTGCTAGGGCTTGGAGCTTGGTGGGGATTGAGCTAGGGCTTTGAATAGCACCTAACCGTTGGGGTTATGTTAGAGCAGTGCCGCCTCGAGTCCGCTCTCCAAGAAATTAAACCCGAGGGGATAGTGGAAGCTAACCCTGGGTGTCGATCTCAAGGAGCCTAGTGTAATATGATTCCTAATAGCTAATATGTAAACTTGAAAAGGCGGGTAAAAAGCATTTTTGTTTGGTTTTAGTATGAAGTTTGGTATGTGCAAAAGGTAAAGTAAAAGGTGGGAATTAAAAGTGAGATTTGGATGAGAATGGGATAAAGATCATTCTTGATGAATGAGAGATTCGGGAATCATTGCTTCTAAAGATTTTTACGGAGTTTAATTGATTTCTAAAGAGCCCTAAAGGAACCCCTCTAGGCTCGGCTTATGATATGTTCAAAAATAAAACAAAAATAAGATAAAAGTGAGATTTGGAGGGGAAGGGAAATGAAATCATTCTTGATGAACGAAAGCTTCGGGAATCATTGCTTCTAGAGGGTTTTAGGGTGTTTTTGTTGATTTTCAAAAGACCCCTAGAGGAACCCCTCTAGGATAGGCTTAGGTTAACTTAATTAATGCCGGAACCCCGCACATTACTTAATTTAACCTAAGTTGATTAAGTTTAAAATCAATATGAATTTGCTAATCGTAAGGGGCTCCTAATCCAACAACCGGGACCCCGAATTGCCACTTAATTAATCATAGAGTTTAATCGATTACTGGAACCCCAAATAATAAATCAAGACTCTAGGATTGAAGTCCAATGCCACTCATGCAATTTGACAAATTTAAGAACTAACTAACCATGCAAGACTTTAAATCCACAATTTGGGCCACCCCACAATTGCACTTGATTTCTCAATTAAACCTAACTCATTGATGGCCACCCAAACAAAGATTAAGGTTGAAAAGAGTAATTACCCAGTGTCTAAACACAATTAATTAATTCCTATGCCATTCCATTCATGCAAAACCACTTAACATTTTTAATCCACTAACCAAGCCACCTTGCATTAGCACATAATTTTCACCAAGAGAATAACAAAATCATGAACCCATAAATTTCATCAGTCATCAAAGTTAATGTAGCCCAATGTCAAGTATTCAACAAGAAAGAAACAACACAAAATAGTGTCCAACCCTTATACAACATATAGAAATGAAGAACACAACCAAATGTCATAAATATACTCCTAGAACCCTAGAAAAGCATAAATACAACAAGAGGAAGAAGGATTAGAACTAGAAAAACTCCCCTATTCATGATTCAAGCTCATCCCTTGGCTCCCACCACCAAGAATGGTGGAGCCTAGCTGCTACTCCATGGGAAGAACTGTTCGCCCTGCGCCGCAAGTGCACGGGTCGCACCAAGTAATAAAGTGATAAGTAAAGTATCGTTCCCACGAGGATTTGTCCAAAACCCGGTCAAACAATGATTTTCAAACTCTCACCCAATTTGAGTGACACAAATGGTGAGATTAAAAATTAAATAAGAAAATAAAATGAAAATAAAACTATAAACAAGTGATTCTCCAACTTCAAGGATAAAATGGGTCCTAAGATTATCTATCCCCTTGTACTTCTTAAAACTCAATTAACCTCCCCTCAAAGAAGCTCTCAACGAAACCACGTGCTAATCTAGGGTTCATAGAGTACTTGTAAACGCTCTCTCAAGTCAAGAACAAGTGTTTAGTCTTATTAATTGCACAATCTCTTGCTACAAGTTAATAAAACCCAATTATCACGCTCCAACCCTAATGTGACTATGCAAGGCTAGCAAGTATATCTCTATCTTACCAACAAAATCATCCATTCGTCATGCAAACTTCCGGTTCTTGCACTATTTTACACAAGTTCTACACTCAACCTAGCTCTCTCGAGTCATAAATCAAGTGAACCCAACATCTAAATGGTGATCAAGCACTTAGAAACATTAGGAACGGAGTAAAATAAGCACATAGATATCATTAATCACAACATAAGAGGAGGAATCAAGAATCAATACATACAAGGGTTCAAAATAATCCTAGAATACAAGTATTTTAGCTACTCATGTTCTACAACTCCATAGGAGCATATATATATACAACATTACAAAACAGAACAAGAGAAGAGAATGAAGATGGAAGAGATAAACCAAGAGAGGAAGCCCAAATCTCTTCGAAGCTCCAAGCCCAATCCCCACCAAGCTCCAAGCCCTAGCAGAGTAAAACACTCCCAAAATGCCCCAAAATTCGAAGAATCCCGAATAAGCTAGAAGCCCTAGCTTTTATTTCCTTCCAACTCATCTGTTCTGTCAAAACGCGCAGTGAAACACGCAGTTCGCCGTGGGTTTCGCCACGGTGAGCTCCAAAAATTCCAGAACTGAGAGATTCTCATCGCGGCGAGATGACGACGAGCTATCCAACATGGGCAGAGGCAAATGGACTTCGCCGCGGCGAGGCCACGGCGAAGTTCCACTTATTCTGGTCCTTTGCTCTGGTCTCTTGTCTTTGTTTTCTTTATTCCTTGGGCTGCTCTGACTTCTTCTTATTTTTGTTTAATTGGGAGCTTGGTGGAGGGCTAAAATCTCTTGTTTATTGCATCAAATTATTCCTACAAAAATTACATAAAACAACATAAGAAATTAACTACAAAAATAATCAAAATCTACATAAATATACAATTATGTGTAACCAAAAATCAAATGAACATTTTCCTATCTTGAGTATCCAAAATTTATCAATGATTGAATAAAACTCAAGGAAAATGTGCTAACATCACATGAATTCCCGGGAGTTATCAAGAACAGCAACCAAGGTGGGAAGGAGAGAGGCCATGGATTTGCGTGGAAGGAAGTGAGAAAGATGAAGATGGAGATGAGAGGAATTGAGAGAAAATGGGAGGCTAGGGTTTTTGGGACTACAAATCTGCCCTAATGGGGTGTGTTTTTCGTGTTTTATGCCCCCCAAGTTGGGTTAAGTGAGTGGGTATTGGGTTGGATCCGGATTGGGCCCAATTTTTCGCAGCTGAAATTCTGCAGAATCGCAGGCTCGCCGCGGCGAAGCCACTGCGAGCTGCATTGCTCTCTGAAATTTTGGGGACCTGCTCGCCGTCATCTCGCCGTGGCGAGGACCATTCTTTTTTGCCTCTTCAGGGTGTTTCTCACCGTCTGCTCGCTACGGCGAGGAGCCTTGATTTCTGCCCTTTAGTTTGGCCTTTTTCTTCATCTCGGGTCCAATCTTTTGGTCCTGAGTGACCCTGCAAGTGGAAACAAGACTAAACAAGGATCAAATAGCCTTATAAACCAATTCATACAAATTAATCTACAATTATGGCTAATTAACCCTAATCTAACACTAATTTCACCTAAGAGTCTAAGTTCTACATTAGGCATTATCGGAACAGTATCGCATCTCAATCATGTTAATTGCTCAAATTAGGCATAAAAAAACATTACAAATCAGAGATTTGTCAATCCCAGATGTAGTACTTGGCCTCCCTCTTCGATTAGTTAACCTGGAAATAAGACAAAGAATAGGGAACTACATCAGCAGTAAGATAGTTCACAATATGTGAGTACCAAGGCTCAACAGTGGCCAAGGCAAATAAAGCAGAGTCAGGAAAAGAATCAATGCAAAGATCAGAAGAATCAACTCCCCTTGTATCTGGAGGCAAGCGGCTCAAATGATCAGCCACATGATTTTCAGCTCCGGCCCGATCCTTGATCTTAACATCAAATTCTTGCATTAGGAGAGCCCATCTCAGTAGTCTAGCCTTAGACTGGGGCTTTTGAAACAAATACCGCACAGCTGCATGGTCAGTGTATACTACCACAGAAGAGTTTATCAAATATTGTCTAAACTTGTCAAGTGCAAAAATCACAGCAAACAACTCTTTTTCAGTAGTGGTGTAATTAACATGTGCGGAATCAAGTGTCCTAGATGCATATGCAATGACCCTAGGGACCTTGTCAACTCTTTGACCAAGCATGGCTCCTACCGCAAAATTAGATGCATCACATGAAAGTTCAAAGGGCAATTGCCAATTAGGTGCACTAATAATGGGAGTAGAAATCAAGGAAGACTTCAATGTGTCAAAGGCATGCTTGCATTTATCATCAAACACAAAATCAGAGTCCTTTTTAAGCAAAGACGAAAGGGGTAAGGCAATTTTGGAAAAATTAGCAATGAAACGCCTATAAAACCACGTATTCCCAAGAAATGATCTAACTTCTTTCAAATTGGTAGGATAAGGCAAAGATGCAATAACTTCAATTTTAGCCTTGTCAACCTCAATCCCCTTTTGGGAGACCAGGTGACCCAAAACAATGCCACTATCTACCATGAAATGACACTTCTCATAGTTTAAAACCAAGTTCTTTTCCAAACATCTTTTCAAAACAAGTTCTAAACTATAGAGGCATTCATCAAAGCTAGAACCATAAACAGTGAAATCATCCATAAACACCTCCATGTTATGCTCCAACAAATCACTAAAAATAGACATCATGCATATTTGAAAAGTACCAGGAGCATTACAAAGTCCAAATGGCACCCTATGATAAGCAAATGTACCAAAAGGACATGTGAAGGTGGTTTTTTCTTGGTCCTCCGGTGCAATTGGTACTTGGAAGTACCCGTAGAAACCATCAAGAAAGCAGTAGTGAGACTTGCCAGAAATTCTCTCAAGCATTTGATCAATAAAACGCAGAGGAAAGTGGTCCTTTCTAGTCGAGGAATTAAGCTTCCTATAATCTATACACACTCTCCAAGAATTCTGGACTCTGGTGGGAATAAGCTCATCGTTGTCACTCCGAACAACGGTAATTCCACTCTTCTTCGGTACTACTTGTACCGGTGATACCCACTCGCTATCAGAAATGGGATAAATGATCCCAGCACTCAAGAGCTTAGCTATTTCTTTCCTCACAACATCAAGAATGAGAGGATTTAGTCTCCTCTGTGGTTGCCGAATAGGCTTAGAACCCTCCTCCAAGAGGATTCTATGTGTACAGACCGAGGGATTGATCCCTGGAATGTCAGCAAGAGACCACCCAATAGCACCCCTATAAGACCTAAGAAGAGAAACAAGTCTACCCTCCTCAACATCAGACAAAGCACTTGAAATAATCACAGGCAATTTATCATAGTAAGCAAGAAACACATATTTCAAGTTAAGAGGTAAGGGCTTGAGATCCACAATTGGGGGTTTTACCACAGACGGTACCAAATCCTGAAGCTCAAGTGCAACAAGTGGCAAAATTGTGTCATCACAAAGTGGGGAAAGAGATATGGGTGCATCCTCAAATGCTGTAACTTCTCCACTTCCCAAGGGTGAGCGAGTATCCACCATAGACAAAGCTACCGGAGTAGCTCGGACATCAGTGTCTATGTGGTTAGTAGGGCCTGCATCACAATCAAAAGAAACTTTCCCAAGACCACTAGATGTGGGGGTGAGCAGATATATCATCACAAGAGCAAATAGAAGCATCAAAATCATGCGAAGTGGAAAGCCAGCTCTTAATCTCAATACAAGCAAGACACGGCACATCATCAACGCAATCACAAAATGAAGAAGCATGGGATAGGGAAATAACAGATGATGGTTCAACATGCTCAAATGAATCAACAAACATATCATCACACAGCTCATCAATGTCATCAACCACACACGAAATTGCACTAATGCCTTGGTAAGTACAATCATCACTAGGATTGCGCATGGTCTCAGAAAACAGAAATTTGACCTCTTGGTCACCAGTCCCCATAGTGATTGTACCCTTTTTCATGTCAATAATGGTTTCGGCTATCTTAAGGAAAGGTCGGCCCAGAATCAAAGTACTATCACTAGGGTTATCACTAGTCATGTCTAGGACGTAGAAATCGGCCGAAAAAACAAGGCCTTTTACTTGCACCAAAATATCTTCCAAAATGCCTTTAGGATACCTAATTGTTCGTTCTGCAAGTTGGAGAACCACGCTTGTGTCCCGAATGGATTGGGTATTCAATGACTCAAAAATAGAGGAAGGCATGACATTTATCGCAGCACCAAGATCTAGTAAAGCGTTTGAAATGGTGGTCTTGCCTATAATACAAGGGATAGTGTAAGAACCCGGTCTTTGCATTTCAAAGGTAATTGTGGTTTAAACAAAGCACTTACATTAGGCCCCAGTTGGATTCTTTCACTATGCTTGTATTTCCTCTTGTTGGTGCACAAATCTTTTAAAAACTTTGCTGACTTGGGCATTTTCTTTATCAAATCAAGGAGAGGTAAGTTCACTTCAACTTTGCTAAACATATCAAACATCTCTTTATCACATTTATCATCCGTAACCCGTTTGCTAGTCAAATATGAATGAGGAAAAGGAAGGTCAGAAACTTTTACCTCTTTACCTTTTTGTTGTGGCTCTTGGTTGGGTGAATCTTGTGTTTCAAAGCGAACTCCTCTCTTTCTTCTTGTGGAAGGTGGGGTAGCTAGGAGCTTTCTCTCTTCATTGCTTTCACTTTGGACCGAAGAGGTCGACATAGGCAAGGAGCTCTCCTCAATGGTCTTGGAGTTAGAACACTCTCCCATACCCAAAGGTGGTCTGTCACAAACAATTTCTTCATCAACATCGGACTCATCACCCTCAAGGCCTTGGAATTTAACTTTCTTGCCACTTCTCAAGGTGATGGCATTAAGGGACTTTGGGTTTATCACAATGTTGGAGGGAGAAGCTCCACTTGTCCTTGCTTGCTTGTCACTCAAACCATCCGACAATTGGGTCACAAAGGATTGAAGATTATTGGCTCTAGTCTCCCATTGTTCCATCTTAGACTCAAGAGATGCAAATCTCGCATCGTTACGAGCATTCATATCCTCATGCATCCTTTGTATTCTCTTGAGAATTCTATCACATGAATCATCTCCTCTTGGTGGATCTTGGGGAACTAAGGACCTTGGGGAAGAAGAAGATTTGCCCTTATAATTGGTCATGGAATTGTTGTTGTTGTCTCTCCACCGGAAGTTAGGGTGTGACCTCCACCCTTCATTGTACGTATTGCTATGGGGATCCCATTTTTGGTTGGGATTAGAGCTGGACCTTCCCTGGTACATAGCATTGACATCCGCTGGCTCATTAGGACAAAAGGCTACTGATATGCATCACTGAACCACAATGCTCACAACTTGGTGCAACTAAGGCCTTGGAGGTAGAGGAAGTGGGAGCACACTGTTGCATGCTAAGGTTCCTCAACTCTGAAGTAATGAAGGCAAGCTAAGAAGTAAGTTGGGAACTTAAAGTATCCACCTTGGCCTCTAAAGAATCCATTCTCCTTGTTTGTTGTGGGTTGGAGCTCAACTCAAACACCCCTTTGGAACCTCTTCGATTATATTGTTGGGTGTTTTTGGATCTAAGCTTAATCATAGCCCAAGCCTCCGCGGCGGGTAGGTCTTCCAAAGAACCACTGGCACTAGCATCCATGATGCCTCTCTCATTAGGCAAGAGCCCCTTGTGGAAGTATTGAATCAACTGTTCATCTATAATCTGGTGGTGGGGACACTTGGCTAACAACTCTTGAAAACAGCACCAATACTCATAAAAGCTCTCAGAAGGATCTTGTTTGATGGAATAGATGTCCTTCTTCAAATCCTCAGTTTTAACATCTGGGAAGTAATGCTCCAAAAATGCCCTCCTCAAATTAGCCCAAGAAGTTAGGGCATTTTTATCATGTCTAGGCAAAAGTTGGAACCACTCCTTGGCTTTTCCATCCAATGACAAGTGAAAGACTTTCAACTGCACATCATCAATATTTGCCCTAACCGGCTTCATACTTGAACATGCAAGGTGAACCCCATATAGATGGCCATATGCGTCCTCCCCTTCCAAACTTGCAAAATGAGGTAAAGCTGCGATTAGAGGCCCTTTAATCTCAATATCAGCAAGTAAAGCAAGATAAGCAGTTTGAAATGGATCATATGCAACACCACTCGAGGTAACTTCCCTAATACTCCTCCTCCTAGGGATTTCATTGTTTCCTACTCCCTCACCCTCACCATTGTTTCCATTTGGACCATAGTGTTAGTGCTGGCTGTCACCCAAGAGGGGGTGAATTGGGTGATAGGATAAAAACTTAAACTCTTTACAAATCTTCTCTTTTCTAAAAAACACAATGAAGGCAATCTTCAAAATCCTTTTCAGTTTATCACTGAGAGTATTTCAAAACTGTTAAGTGCACTAAGAGATATCTAATGTAGATATGCTGGAAACTAAGAGAGTTAAGGGAAGAGATAATGCAAATAGTATTTATCCTGGTTCGGTCTACCCTGACCTACATCCAGTCCTCAAGCTCTACCTGAGATTTCCACTACCCTCTTGTTTAAACCGGGCACAAGAGAAGCCTTTACAACCCACAAGTTTAGCCGGGCACTTGTGAAGCCTTTACCACAGGTTTTACAACACGGGATCACCTGCCAACCTTTTAACGAGCTTTAGACTCCCTCTAAATGCTCCCCCTTACAACCAATAAGGTTACAACCCTGTTCTTAAAGCACCAAGCTTTAGAACAACCTCGAACAATAGAGGATTTCAGATAATAGGATCACTTAATGAACGTATTGTGATAATCACTTAAGTACAGAGGAATATATGATGAAATTACAATTCTAGAGCTTAACAGATTGAACAATGAGTGCTCTAGCTCTCTTTTTCTAATTTACTTGGCTCAACATTCTTTCCTCATTTCTGGGCTCACTAGGTTTTGCTCTCAATCAGTGTAACCTACAATTCTGCATAAAGCCCTGTTCCATCGTTGCGCTTATAGAAGCAAATCTTGATCTATTTATATCTTCACAGCTTGCCTTTTCTTTTAGCTTCATGTGGCCGTTTGAATATAGTCGTTGGAGGTCCATAGCCGTTGGTAATAAATGCTATTCTTCATCTAATTCAAACTTCTGTTCTAGTTTCAACTGTTCATGCATAGAGTGAGCTAGGAGAGAGATAGACTTAGCGTTCTGAACATCTGTAATAACTGTACTTGCATAGCAGCTTTTTCAGTAGCACTAGCATGCTTTGCTATCGCTAACTGCATAGTATAATTCCTGCACTTGAGCTGTTAGCTAAACAAGTAATCATGTAATGCACAATAGATGTTATCGCAAGCTTAGTCCATTAGCTCAATGTATCAGCTTATCAGTTTGTCTAAGTTATCACAATGGGCATTCTCCTATCAATAGCTAGATGCGTTATCGCTAGTGACCTTTGTTATCGCAAGTTTGTCTAGCTATCTGAGTATTTAAGATATTTTAATAAGTATACACATATCGATAGCTAGACTCGTTATCGATAGCATCATTTGTTATCGCTAGTTGATTCCATTAGTTCAAAGTCTTAGTTCATTTTTCTGCTAGTTGTTTTTCCTTTCATTTATCCATGTTATCAATGAACTTCTAGCGATAGGATATTTCTTAGCGATAGATACAGACTTTACCGATAGATATTAACTTCTCATTTCTAAGTCTTCATTTGCTATTCCTTTCTATCTATTAGCGATAGGGATATACTTAGCGATAGAGATATTTATTTTAGTGTTCTGCTAAGTTTCCATCTGCTATAGTTGAGCCTTTCATTAGCGATAGATATTGACTTTGTTATTTCTAAATCTTCATTTGCTATTGCTTTTTATCTATTTACGATAGGCTCTAGCTCTAGCAATAGTAATCTCCTACCTATCATATTTTACTTGTTTAAATTCAAAGGTAACTTACACTCTATTTACTTATGTTATCTATGGGGCCAGTCCTCATCAAAACTTAAGATTCTAACACATAGTGGGCATTGGGTGGTGGTATGTGGGCCATGGGTGGGATGTCTAGAGGTATTTCTATATGTATAGAGTTTTCAGTATCCGAATAGGATGAGATGCTAGACTCCCCAAAAGAACACTCTTCTAAGATAGGGCTAGTGGGACCTCCTTGATCGGCTCTCCTAAGTTGGTTAAGGTTTTGCTCAATCCCAAGGTTCAATGAGATATAAACAAGTAGAAGAAATCAAAAGCAAGTCAAAGTTGAGTCACACAAGGCACAAACAACAAGTGGACTATCAGCAGCAACTAAGACTTAGAATGTACAAAAGTCAAGTGAGAGTCAATGGTATGTGATGTTTGGAATTGTATGTTTGTGTATGTAGTGAGTGAGAGCGCTGGCTGACACCCAAGAGGGGGGGTGAATTGGGTGATAGGATAAGAAAAAACTTAAAGTTCTCTTTCATAAAACACTGCGAAGGTAATCTTTAAAATCTCTTTCTGTTTATCACAGAGTATTTCAAAACTGCTAAATGCACAAGAGATATATAAAGTAGTTCTTTAAAAATCCTTTTGGATTGATCACTGTGAATATTTCAAACCATGAAGTGCTTTAAAGAAAACGCAAGTAAAATATGCTGGGAGCTAGGAGAGTTAAGGGAAGAGATAATGCACACAGAATTTATCCTGGTTCGGTCAACCCTGACCTACATCCAGTCCTCAGGCTCCACCTGAGATTTTCCACTATCTTGTTTAAACCGGGCACAAGAGAAGCCTACCACAGGTTTTACGAACACAGGTTCACCTGTCAACCTTTTCCACTGGTTTTACGAACACGAGATTACCAGCCAACCTTTACAGAGTTTTAGAAACCTTCTAAACACTCCCCCTTACAACCTGTAAGGTTACTACCCTGTTCTTAAAGCACCAAGCTTTAGAACAACCTCAAACAATAGAGGATTTTATCCAAGTAATGAGTTCACTAAATGAACAGATTGTGATAATCACTGAAGTACAAAAGATGCATGATGAAATACAAATCAGAGCTTAATAATCTGAACAATGTGTGCTCATACTCTTCTTTTCTAATGCGCTCAAACCATCATTTATGGGCTCACTGATATATAACTAATATTCTGTGCAGAGCCTCTGTTTTCATTGTTGTTAGCGTATATTCATCGTGTGTGCGTCTATTTTTGTTTATCGCTATTTCTCTTTGATGTCTTCAAGTTTTTATATATGTTTTGATGAATTTCTATCCGTTAGAGACTTGGAGAACTAGCCGTTTTGAGTGTTTCTTTCTTCTCGTGCTTTGGCTAAGAGAGATGGAGACTCTGAATAACGGTAACCTGCTGCTACCTACTCCTGTACTTGCTGTCAGCTTTTTCACTAGCGCTAGCTCCCTTTGCTATCGCTAGCTTGACAGTGTAAAATCTGCACTTTAGAAACAATGTATTAGCTCAACACATATTGTGCTATCGATAGCTAACAAAGCTATCGCTAGCTTCATAGTGTAATTCCAGTACTTAGCTTAAACAGATAATCATATAATGCACAGCAGATGTTATCGCAAGCTTAGTCCATTAGCTCAATGATAAAGACTCTATAGATAGCAAATCATGCTATCGCTAGCAAATCGTGCTATGGATAGCAAATCGTGCTATGGATAGCAAATCTTGCTATCGCTAGCAAATCTTGCAATGGATAGCAAATCTTGCTATGGCTAGCAAATCTTGCTATGGATAGCAAATCTTGCTATCGCTAGCAAATCTTGCTATAGATAGCAAATGATGCTATGGATAGCAAGTCATGCTATGGATAGCAAATATTGCTATCGCTAGCAAGTCATGCTATGGATAGCATATTCTTTTAGTTCAATGATCAGCGATAGAGAATTTGTTACTTATTAGATTTTACTTATTCATTGCTGAGGTAACCTACACTCTTTTACTTAGCCATTATGATTATAATTCTTATCTCAGTTTATTCCAGACTAAGTTACATGCTGTTATGTATGCAATCTGAGCTTATGGACATGTTATGTGATCATATATGCAATGCTTCAATCACAGTAATCATATAGCAAACATAATCTAATAGATAGTAGGAGATAAACACTTTATACACACTTTTTGCTTCTTACATTTAACTCTATATTTGACATCATCAAAACTAAGCATATCCAACATTCTCCCCCTTTTTGATGATGACAAATCTATCATGAAAAATATGTATGATAATGGGAACATTGATGTAATACATTTATCATGCTTTTCTTTCCCCCGATTTATGATATTTTTCATGCCTATCTTCTCCCTCTATTTGACATCAGCAAAAAGTTTGTAACAAAGTTTCTCGCTCCCCAATGTAACAAAAATGTAAGGGATGTCAAAACAAGGCATACAGATTTGACAATGCAATTTATCAAAGAAGCATTAAATGAAAATTGAGAAAAGAGTTTAGGAAGTGCTCATTTATATTTGGCAAAAGAATTGATTGATCCATGAAGCTTAGTGCCTTCCTCTCTTGATCTGCTGTATCTAATAAGCCGGTATTGATACCAATTGTTATTGGGAAAGTGTAAGCCGATCAGTGGTTCATTGTGCTTCTGCATCAATCCTCAAAGTTAATGATGTGTCCGTGTGGAATATTGAGGGATGCTCTTTCCCAGACTAATTTCTCCTGTCATCAATATTTATCTTTCTTGCAAGGAGAGGGGTTAATATAATCAAGGATTATCAAAAATTGATACCAAATGTAAAGAAACCTTAATGTAAGATAATATCATATTGAGATCATGAAAGGAATCTATACGAGGAATCATCTTTATCATCAAAGGAGATGAGCTTTAAGATATACACATGTTAAATTTGAAGCTCCCTCTTAATCTATGCATTCAATTATTCCAGTCAAACAGGATATAGCAGATTAAGATCAAGCGGCAAATCTGACAGCAAGATATCAACACACGTCTTTTTATGACATGATCAGATTTAAGCATTCATAGCCATATTCAAATCAGATTTTAAGCATGTAAATCAGATCTAGTTAGATTTAAGCACATAGCAAGCAAGGATGCTTAAGTGAAGGCTACTATCAGAATAAAACTTTGAATCACCAGTTTCAAAATTATGAATGAAGCAGAAAGCCAGAATTAGCTACTGATGAACCAAAGAAATTTGTGTTCAAGATTTGTCAACAAAATCAAAATAAAATTCAGTCACAGATTTCTGGAGGTTGCAATCAAATTTGAAATGAATTAACTTGTAGAAACAAGATTGCAATGTCAGTATAAACAAAAATCAAGAAATCTGAGTTGAGGTATTTGAAATATTGAAATTGATTTGTCCATTTTTCCAGGTACAAATATGTCAAGTTGAGTCGAATATAAGCAAAATACTGATGGCAAAATCTGACACCAAATGGGCATCTATTTTGAACAGACTCTGATATGCAATTTTAAAATCAAGCTTGCCAAGTGGTGACAACTAAATCCAGACACCAAAATAAATTTTCAAAATCTCAGTGCATATGAGATTAATTTATAAATTTTGAAGACAAATCATTTGCAGAGAGCATAGTGATAACACAGAGCAGAAAACAAATATCAAAACAGCTCAGAGATATAGTGGATAAAAACAAACCAAAAACCATGTTCTATCGATAGGCTATGAAGCTGGATCTTCTGGACTATCGATAGTATGACTGCAATCGATAGCTGCCTCTCGTTCAATTGATGGACCATGAAGCTATCGATGGCTGAGCACCATGAAGACTACTTGCTATCGCTAATAAGAGCTGTAACCTGTGTCAGGCAACTTGGTACCCATCCTTGGGTCCTCATAATATTAGTTGCAAAAGCTCCTCAACCTTATGCAAATAAATCCAATTAATAGCAAGTGGCGAAATCTTCCCAAAATGATATTTATCAATTATAAAGGGTAAGGGATAGAAATGCTCATTTAAGATTTGCTCAATCAATGATAGCCTTTAATCCTTTTTCATAACCTGTAGAATCATACTCAAAATACAAGCTTGTTTTGAAATCATTAGTATGATTCATTTTTTTTTTAGCAAAAGTATAGAAAACTCAGGATAAGGTTTGAAATAATTTGCTTATGCTTTTATGTATAAATTCAAATAAAAATATTTTCCATAAAGCATAAAAGACATTTGATAAATAACTTTCTCAGCATTGGTTTAAGATATCATGAAGCATAAATGAGATGCATATTTAAAATGTAAAATCATTTTTCAAACATTTTAACATCCAATGCTCATGTAGGAATCTGTGCTTTGTTTCCTATCGCTAGGAGAGGAGTTAGCGATAGTGGTTGGCAATATTGAGATGGAAGTCAACAATGAAGAAGATATGCCAAAATGCTTCACCTTTTAAGGATTAGAGAACATATCCAAAGTCTTATGAATAATAGCATTACAAAGAAGGCTTTGTGCTATAGACATGATAGACACAATGACTTTGATATGACTTAGAGATTTTCTTTGACCTTTAGAGCTGTGTTCAGAGTGATATGAATATTCAATATTAGGATAAACACAAGACTCTAGATACTCTGAAATGATAATGATTGATAATACATTTGAGTAATAGGATGAGGGATGGATTTTTGAATAATGAAGTACACACTCATTTGTCCAAATAACTGGTCAAGAATTTAAGCATTTGTCATGGAATAGATTAGCACAGATTAGGCACTACACAACATATAGAAGTTAGAAGAAAACTTTAATGCATCAGTTTGAAACATCACCTTCCAAATTTTCAAAGATAGTTCAAATGCAATTGAGGTGAACATATTTTTCAAAATGCAATTTTATAAACATGCTGAGTTGAAATCTAAACAAATTTGAATTGTGCATTTTATAAATTTCACAAAAGATAAACTATGCATAATTTCAACTTTTTCAGTCATATAGCAATCTGACAGATATTTTCTGACAGTAAAAGATTGATTGCTAATGAGATGGGAGACAAGTATTCATTATCCAAACAAAATTATATTCATTCAAGATAAGATAAGAATGATATCACAATAACTGCACTTGTCTAGGCAGAAGCTTGCTATCGGTAATGAGAGTAGCTATCGCTAGCAGGCATGATCCCACAGTCTCGGACAGGCTCATCACTTCTCTTTCAAACTATCGATAACGGACCTTGCTATCGATAGTGCTTTTGATGGCAATCAGCTCAATCTTGGCTCTTGTCCAGCAAATGCTAGCGATAGTGAACTTCACTTATTGATTGGTCAGTCTGAGCTTGCCCATGCAGTAGCTTGATTTAGGCAGAATAATGTTGATATTTTCTTTTACAGGTTCAACACCAAAATCCAAGCATGAAGTTCAGCTCATCAAGACTTGAGTAAATTTCCATATAGATCATAGTCTTGAAGCTTTCTCTCCTTGTTACCTACAGAACTATAATTCTTTTCTTTTCTTCAGTATCCAAATTCATATGGATCTGCTCATGGTTAGTTCGTAGGTATTCACATCATAATTCACATGCTAAAAAAATGTAATCAATTTGAGATAGCTGAGCATAGTGAATTAATCATGACTGCATGCCCAAAGATATATATAAATATATTCTTTTTCAAATCAATATGCATGTATATATAAAGCTATCCTATAAACATTGTAAGCATTTTGCAATTGTCTTTAAATCCAGAATTCAATGTTCATCCCTAAGGTTGCAAAGTGTAAAATCTCAATAAATGTTACTGATAATAGTGTAAGAGATTTTACCCTTGTTTACCTCTACCTTAGGTACTTGGAGGATTTCTTTGGCTCACCCAAAAGGGTCTAATAAGCTTGTGCTTGGGTAGCCACGTTCTCTCATGAGAGACAGAATTCAAAAATCTTCTTCTTGATGTATGAGGAATTCTATTTCTCTTGTTCTCCTCAAGGTAATTGAATGGTACTTTGTGGTAGCTCATTCTTGAGGTAGAACTTGTTCTTCTTGTTGCTGTCAACTGCTTCTTATGATTTGTACCAACAGTTGCAGCAATGGCTTTTCCATGTGTTCTCCTTCTGTATGTAGATTCTGTGAATCTTTTCCTTGAAGTATGAGAAACTCTTGGATTCTTCTTTGTCGCCTTTGTACCATGATGTCCATTTCTTTTAGAGCTAATCTGCACAGATAAAGTACTAGATAGACATTTTGGTACCCATTTATATTTGGGTCCTTCATTGTTAGCCTTGGACCTTACATGTACTTTTGGAACCCAAATAAATTTATTTCTAACATTTAAATTTCTTCTAATATAACATGTGTGACAAATATGACCAGATTTTCCACAATAATGGCATATAATAGAATGATGTGCAACATGAGGTTTTATACAATTATTGTGATGGTCAGAGGAGTGCAAATTCAAATTGTTTTCATGCAAAAGACCTTTCTTCCCAAAACATTTTTCAGCATGATTTAAAACATTTTCAGTCCTTGAAATATGATTTGTGATAGGTTGTAAATCAGTTTTATGCAAATCAAAATTGTTTTTCTCAAAAGCACAGGGATTGGAACTGTATACCATAGATGCATCTTGAGCTCCAGAGGATGATTTTGCAGATTCGTTCATGTAGAGCTCTTGACAGTCATCTTCCTCTTGTCCTTCTGTGTTGACTAAATCTTGGAAGGGCTCTGTAATCTCTCCTTCTTCAGTCTCAGCTTCCAATTGCTCATCAACCATAGATATGCAACTTTGAAATTCAGATGAGCTATCAACACTTTTAACTTCAACAAGATGGTCAGAGGTATATATAGACTCCAGAGAATCCCAAATTTCTTTAGCACTAGAGCAAAGTCTGATTTTCTGAAAATCATTTTTAGTTAAGCCTTTATGCAGAATTTGCATTGCTCTAATGTTTAGAGAAAACATTTTCTCTTCTTTCTCAGTCCAATCCATTCTTGGTTTGAAATCAAAATCATTTATAAGAACATTCCACATATGGTAATCAAATGATTTTATAAAGCATTTCATCCTAGCTTTCCAAAACATAAAATCAATATTTTCAAGAAGAGGTGGAATGGTATGATCAAAACCTTCAGTAAACATATTATACCCAAAATCAGCCATGATCTTTTCACTTGAGATCGTTGGATCCTTTAAACAAGTGACCGGCTCTGATACCAAATGAGAGTGCTGGCTATCACCCAAGAGGGGGGGTGAATTGGGTGATGGGATAAAATCTTATATTCTTTTGAAATTCTTTTCTTTTCTGAACCCCAATGAAGGTTATCGTTAAAAACTTGTTAAATGCACAATCGATATACTGGAAATATAAGAGAGGGAAGAGATAATGCACACAAGATTTTTCCTGGTTCGGTCAACCCAGACCTACATCCAGTCCTCAGGCTCCACCTGAGATTTTCCACTATCTTGTTTAAACCGGGCACAAGAGAAGCCTACCACAGGTTTTACGAACACAGGTTCACCTGTCAACCTTATCCACTGGTTTTACGAACACGGGATCACCAGCCAACCTTTACAGACTTTTAGAAACCTTCTAAACACTCCCCCTTACTACCCGTAAGGTTATAACCCTGTTCTTAAAGCACCAAGCTTTAGAACAGCCTCAAACAATAGAGGATTTTATCAAAGTAATAAGTTCACTAAATGAACAGATTGTGATAATCACTGAAGTACAAAAGATGTATGATGAAATACAAATCAGAGCTTAATAATCTGAACAATGTGTGCTCATACTCTTCTTTTCTAATGCGCTCAAACCATCATTTCTGGGCTCACTGATATATAACTAATATTCTGTGCAGAGCCTCTGTTTTCATTGTTGTTAGCGTATATTCATCGTGTGTGCGTCTATTTTTGTTTATCGCTATTTCTCTTTGATGTCTTCAAGTTTTTATATATGTTTTGATGAATTTCTATCCGTTGGAGACTTGGAGAACTAGCCGTTTGAGTATTTCTTTCTTCTCGTGCTTTGGCTAAGAGAGATGGAGACACTGAGTAACGGTAAACTGTTGCTACCTACTCCTGTACTTGTTGTCAGCTTTTTCACTAGCGCTAGCTCCCTTTGCTATCGCTAGCTCGACAGTGTAAAATCTGCACTTTAGAAACAATGTATTAGCTCAACACATATTGTGCTATCGATAGCTAACAAAGCTATCGCTAGCTTCATAGTGTAATTCCAGTACTTAGCTTAAACAGATAATCATATAATGCACAGCAGATGTTATCGCAAGCTTAGTCCATTAGCTCAATGATAAAGACTCTATAAATAGCAAATCATGCTATCGCTAGCAAATCGTGCTATGGATAGCAAATCTTGCTATGGCTAGCAAATCTCGCTATGGATAGCAAATCGTGCTATGGATAGCAAATCTTGCTATCGCTAGCAAATCTTGCTATGGATAGCAAATCTTGCTATCGCTAGCAAATGATGCTATGGATAGCAAGTCATGCTATGGATAGCATATTCTTTTAGTTCAATGATCAGCGATAGAGAATTTGTTACCTATTAGATTTTACTTATTCATTGCTGAGGTAACCTACACTCTTACTTAGCCATTATGATTATAATTCTTATCTCAGTTTATTCCAGACTAAGTTACATGCTGTTATGTATGCAATCTGAGCGTATGGACATGTTATGTGATCATATATGCAATGCTTCAATCACAGTAAACATATAGCAAACATAATCTAATAGATAGTAGGAGATAAACACTTTATACACACTTTTTGCTTCTTACATTTAACTCTATATTTGACATCATCAAAACTAAGCATATCCAACACTAGTTAGATTTAAGCACATAGCAAGCAAGGATGCATAAGTGAAGGCTACTATCAGAATAAAACTTTGAATCACCAGTTTCAAAAGTATGAATGAAGCAGAAAGCCAGAATTAGCTACTGATGAACCAAAGAAATTTGTGTTCAGGATTTGTCAACAAAATCAAAATAAAATTCAGTCACAGATTTCTGGAGGTTGCAATCAAATTTGAAATGAATTAACTTGTAGAAACAAGATTGCAATGTCAGTATAAACAAAAATCAAGAAATCTGAGTTGAGGTATTTGAAATATTGAAATTGATTTGTCCATTTTTCCAGGTACAAATATGTCAAGTTGAGTCGAATATAAGCAAAATACTGATGGCAAAATCTGACACCAAATGGGCATCTATTTTGAACAGACTCTGATATGCAATTTTAAAATCAAGCTTGCCAAGTGGTGACAACTAAATTCAGACACCAAAATAAATTTTCAAAATCTCAGTGCATATGAGATTAATTTATAAATTTTGAAGACAAATCATTTGTAGAGAGCATAGTGATAACACAGAGCAGAAAACAAATATCAAAACAGCTCAGAGATATAGTGGATAAAAACAAACCAAAAACCATGTTCTATCGATAGGCTATGAAGCTGGATCTTCTGGACTATCGATAGTATGACTGCAATCAATAGCTGCTTCTCGTTCAATTGATGGACCATGAAGCTATCGATGGCTGAGCACCATGAAGACTACTTGCTATCGCTAATAAGAGCTGCAACCTGTGTCAGGCAACTTGGTACCCATCCTTGGGTCCTCATAATATTAGTTGCAAAAGCTCCTGAATCTTATGCAAATAAATCCAATTAATAGCAAGTGGCAAAAATCTTCCCAAAATGATATTTATCAATTATAAAGGGTGAGGGATAGAAATGCTCATTTAAGATTTGCTCAATCAATGATAGCCTTTAATCCTTTTTCATAACCTGTAGAATCATACTCAAAATACAAGCTTGTTTTGAAATCATTAGTATGATTCATTTTTCCAGCAAAAGTATAGAAAACTCAGGATAAGGTTTGAAATAATTTGCTTATGCTTTTATGTATAAATTCAAATAAAAATATTTTCCATAAAGCATAAAAGACATTTGATAAATAACTTTCTCAGCATTGGTTTAAGATATCATGAAGCATAAATGAGATGCAGATTTAAAATGTAAAATCATTTTTCAAACGTTTTAACATCCAATGCTCATGTAGGAATCTGTGCTTTGGTTCCTATCGCTAGGAGAGGAGTTAGCGATAGTGGATGGCAATATTGAGATGGAAGTCAACAAAGAAGAAAATATGCCAAAATGCTTCACCATTTAAGGATTAGAGAACATATCCAAAGTCTTATGAATAATAGCATGACAAAGAAGGCTTTGAGTCATAGACATGATAGACACAATGACTTTGATATGACTCAGAGATTTTCTTGACTTTTAGAGCTGTGTTCAGAGTGATATGAATATTCAATATTAGGATAAACACAAGACTCTAGATACTCTGAAATGATAATGATTGATAATACATTTGAGTGATAGGATGAGGGATGGATTTTTGAATAATGAAGTATATGCTCATCAGTCCAAATAACTAGTCAAGAGTTTAAGCATTTGTCATGGAAAAGGTTAGCACAGATTAGGCACTACACAGCATATAGAAGTTAGAAGAAAACTTTAATGCATCAGTTTGAAACATTTCCTTCCAAATTTTCAAAGATAGTTCAAATGCAATTGAGGTGAACATATTTTTCAAAATGCAATTTTATAAACATGCTGAGTTGAAATCTAAACAAATTTGAATTGTGCATTTCATAAATTCCACAAAAGATAAACTATGCACAATTTCAACTTTTTCAGTCATATAGCAATCTGACAGATATTTCATGACAGTAAAAGATTGATTGCTAATGAGATGCGAGACAAGTATTCATTATCCAAACAAAATTATATTCATTCAAGATAAGATAAGAATGATATCACCATAACTGCACTTGTCTAGGAAGAAGCTTGCTATCGGTAATGAGAGTAGCTATCGCTAGCAGGCATGATCCTACAGTCTCGGAAAGGCTCATCACTTCTCTTTCCAACTATCGATAACGGACCTTGCTATCGATAGTGCTTTTGATGGCAATCAGCTCAATCTTGGCTCTTGTCCAGCAAATGCTAGCGATAGTGAACTTCACTTATTGATTGGTCAGTCTGAGCTTGCCCATGCAGTAGCTTGATTTAGGCAGAATAATGTTGATATTTTCTTTTACAGGTTCAACACCAAAATCCAAGCATGAAGTTCAGCTCATCAAGACTTGAGTAAATTTCCATATAGATCATAGTCTTGAAGCTTTCTCTCCTTGTTACCTACAGAACTATAATTCTTTTCTTTTCTTCAGTATCCAAATTCATATGGATCTGCTCATGGTTAGTTCGTAGGTATTCACATCATAATTCACATGCTAAAAAAAATGTAATCAATTTGAGATAGCTGAGCATTGTGAATCAATCATGACTACATGCACAAAGATATATATAAATATATTCTTTTTCAAATCAATATGCATGTATATATAAAGCTATCCTATGAACATTGTAAGCATTTTGCAATTGTCTTTAAATCCAGAATTCAATGTTCATCCCTAAGGTTGCAAAGTGTAAAATCTCAATAAAAGTTACTGATAATAGTGTAGGAGATTTTACCCTTGTTTACCTCTACCTTAGGTACTTGGAGGATTGCTTCTGCTAACCCAAACAGTTCTGATATGTTTAGCACTGAGTTACAGAAATCTCTCATGAGAAACAGAATTCAAGAATCTTCTTCCTGATGTCAGAGGAATTCTATTTCTCTTGTTCTTCTCAAGATAATTGAATGGTACTTTGTGGTAGCTCATTCTTGAGGTAGAACTTGCTCTTCTTGTTGCTGTCCACTGCTTCTTATGATTTGAACCGGATGTTGCAGTAGTGGCTTTTCCATGAGTTCTCCTTCTGTGTTTAGGTTCTGTGAATCTTTTTCTTGAAACATGAGAAACTCTAGGATTCTTTTCTGTTGTCTTTGTACCATGATGTCCCTTTCTTCTAGAATTAATCTGCACATATAAAGTACTAGATGGACATTTTGGTACCCATTTATATTTGGGTCCTTCATTGTTAGTCTTGGACCTTACATGTCCTTTTGGAACCCAAATAAATTTATTTCTCACATTTAAATTTCTTCTAATATTACATGTGTGAGAAATATGACCAGATTTACCATAATAATAGCAAATAATAGGATGATGTGCAACATGAGATTTTATGCAATTATTGTGATGGTCTGAGGAGTGTAAATTCAAATTGTTTTTATTCAAAAGATATTTCTTCCCAAAACATTTTCCAGCATGATTTAAAACATTTTCAGTCCTTGAAATATGATCTGTGATAGGTTGTAAATCAGTTTTATGCAGATCAAAATTGTTTTTCTCAAAAACACAGGGATTGGAACTGTATACCATAAATGCATCTTGAGCTCCGGAGGATGATTTTGCAGATTCGTTCTGGTAGAGCTCTTGGGATTTATCTTCCTCTTGACCTTCTGTGTTGACTGAATCATGGAAGTGTTCTGTGATCTCTCCTTCTTCAATCTCAACTTCCAATTGCTCATTAACCATAGATGTGCAACTTTGAAATTCAGATGAGCTGTCAACACTTTCAGTTTCAACAAGATGGTTAGAGGCATACATAGACTCAAGAGAATCCCAAATTTCTTTAGCATTAGAGCAAAATCTGATTTTCTGATAATCATTTTCAGTTAAGCCTTTATGCAAAATTTTCATTGCTCTAATGTTCAAGGAAAACATTTTCTTGTCTTTTTCATTCCAATCCTTTCTTGGTTTGAAATCAAAATCATTTGTAAAAACATTCCACATATGATAATCAAATGATTTTATAAAACTCTTCATCCTAGCTTTCCAAAATCGAAAATCAATATTTTCAAGAAGAGGTGGAATGGTGAAATCAAAACCTTCAGAAAACATGTTATACCCAAAATCAACCATGATCTTATTCACTTGAGATCGTTGGATCCTTTAAACAAGTGACCTGCTCTGATACCAAATGAGAGCGCTGGCTGACACCCAAGAGGGAGGGTGAATTGGGTGATAGGATAAAAAAAAACTTAAAGTTCTCGTTCATAAAACACTGTGAAGGTAATCTTTAAAATCTCTTTCTTTTTATCACAGAGTATTTCAAAACTGCTAAATGCACAAGAGATATATAAAGTAGTTCTTTAAAAATCCTTTTGGATTGATCACTGTGAATATTTCAAACCATGAAGTGCTTTAAAGAAAACGCAAGTAAAATATGCTGGGAGCTAGGAGAGTTAAGGGAAGAGATAATGCACACAGAATTTATCCTGGTTCGGTCAACCCTGACCTACATCCAGTCCTCAGGCTCCACCTGAGATTTTCCACTATCTTGTTTAAACCGGGCACAAGAGAAGCCTACCACAGGTTTTACGAACACAGGTTCACCTGTCAACCTTTTCCACTGGTTTTACGAACACGGGATTACCAGCCAACCTTTACAGAGTTATAGAAACCTTCTAAACACTCCCCCTTACAACCTGTAAGGTTACTACCCTGTTCTTATAGCACCAAGCTTTAGAACAACCTCAAACAATAGAGGATTTTATCCAAGTAATGAGTTCACTAAATGAACAGATTGTGAGAATCACTGAAGTACAAAAGATGTATGATGAAATACAAATCAGAGCTTAATAATCTGAACAATGTGTGCTCATGCTCTTCTTTTCTAATGCGCTCAAACCATCATTTCTGGGCTCACTGATATATAACTAATATTCTGTGTAGAGCCTCTGTTTTCATTGCTGTTATCGTATATTCATCGTGTGTGCGTCTATTTTGTTGATCGTTATCTCTCTTTGATGTCTTCAAGTCTTTATATATGTTTTGATGAATTTCTATCCGTTGGAGACTTGGAGAACTAGCCGTTTTGAGTATTTCTTTCTTCTCGTGCTTTAGCTAAGAGAGATGGAGACTCTGAGTAACGGTAACCTGCTGCTACCTACTCCTGTACTTGCTGTCAGATTTTTCACTAGCTCTAGCTCCCTTTGCTATCGCTAGCTTGACAGTGTAAAATCTGCACGTTAGAAACAATGTATTAGCTCAGCACGTATTGTGCTATCGATAGCTAACAAAGCTATCGCTAGCTTCATAGTGTAATTACAGTACTTAGCTTAAACAGATAATCATATAATGCACAGCAGATGTTATCGCAAGCTTAGTCCATTAGCTCAATGATAAAGACTATAGATAGCAAATCATGCTATCGCTAGCAAATCGTGCTATGGATAGCAAATCTTGCTATGGCTAGCAAATGATGCTATGGATAGCAAATTTTGCTATCGCTAGCAAATCTTGTTATGGATAGCAAATGATGCTATGGATAGCATGTCATGCTATGGATAGCAAATCTTGCTATCGCTAGCAAATCTTGCTATAGATAGCAAATGATGCTATGGATAGCAAGTCATGCTATGGATAGCAAATCATGCTATAGCTAGCATATTCTTTTAGTTCAATGATCAGCGATGGAGAATTTGTTACCTATTAGATTTTACTTATTCATTGCTGAGGTAACCTACACTCTTTTACTTAGCCATTATGATTATGATTCTGATCTCAGTTTATTTCAGACTAAGTTACATGCTGTTATGTATGCAATCTGAGCTTATGGGCATGTTATGTGATCATATATGCAATGCTTCAATCACAGTAAACATATAGCAAACATAATCTAATAGATAGTAGGAGATAAACACTTTATACACACTTTTTGCTTCCTACATTTAACTATATATTTGACATCATCAAAACTAAGCATATCCAATAGTGAGTATGTACGAATATGGTGTGAGTATGAGGTGTATATGCAGCAAGAATGATAAGAGAATAGCAAAAATTAGCGAGAACAAAGGCTGACACAGGTGGAGCTCGCCGTCTCTTCTCCGTGGCGAGGTGACGGCGAGGAATCAAAAGTTTTTCGCAGTGAGGGCGAGTGCACGCCGAGGAGTGGCTGATTCTGCCACAGAACAGAAGGTAGCTGCAGAATTTTTAGAAGCTAAAACAAGTTGAGTGAAAGCGTGATATACCACTTCAAACAAGTGCAAATCAGTCAGAGCAAGTATGCTATGCACAAGTAAGATTCAAGCAACAAGAATGTGACTTGGGGGATAGATTCATGCACTTAATATCCAGCAAAGGAGAGCATTCACAATTAGTGCAATAAAGAAAATGCAAAGAGTAAGCATCTATACCAATTTTCAAGGGTATTTCAAAATATGATATGCAAAGATGAAAGATAAACTAAGATGCAACTAAGCTAAAATGCAACTAGAAGCTAGACCCGGCCAAAGCAAGTTTGACAACCGGCTACTAGGGAACCAATTACTTGGCTCCCCGGCAACGGTGCCACTTGAAGAGCACCTAACCGCTGGCGTTATGTCAGAGCAATGCCGCCTCAAGTCCGCTCTCCAAGAAATTAAACCCGAGGGGATAGTGGAAACTAACCCTGGGTGTCGATCTCAATGAGCCTAGTGTAATATGATTCCTAATAGCTAATATGTAAACTTGAAAAGGTGGGTAAAAAGCATTTTTGTTTGGTTTTAGTATGAAGTTTGGTATGTGCAAAAGGTAAAGTAAAAGGTGGGAATTAAAAGTGAGATTTGGATGAGAATGGGATAAAGATCATTCTTGATGAATGAGAGATTCGGGAATCATTGCTTCTAAAGATTTTTAGGGAGTTTAATTGATTTCTAAAGAGCCCTAAAGGAACCCCTCTAGGCAAGGCTTAGGTTAACTTAATTAATGCCGGAACCCCGCACATTACTTAATTTAACCCAAGTTGATTAAGTTCCAAATCAAGAAATGATTGATTATGCAAGACTTTAAATCCACAATTTGGGCCACCCCATAATTGCTCTAAATTTCTCTCTAAACCCTAATCCATTGATGGCCACCCATACAATAAATTAGGACCTAAAGAGTATTTACCCAATGTCTCAACACAACCAATTAATTCTTATGCCATCTCCCTCAAGCAAATAACTTAACACTCTTAATCCACTAACCAAGCCACCTTGCATTAGCACATAATTTTCACAAAGAGAAAAACAAAACTATGAACCCATAAATTTCATTAAACTCAAAGTTATTAAGTAGCAATGTCAAGCATTATACAAGAAGGAAATAACATAAACATAGTTTCAAACCCTAATGACATAAATGCACTCAACCAAGTGCCATAAGTGCACATCAACCAAATGCAATTAATACATTCCACAAATGCCATAAATGCACCCCTAGAACCCTAAAAAAGCATAAATACAACAAATGGAGGAAGGATTAGAACTAGAAAAACTCCCCTATTCAAGCTTCAAGCTCATCCCTTAGCTCCCACCACCAAGAATGGTGGAGCCTAGCTGCTACTCTCCATGGAAGAACCAACAAGAAGAGAGGAAGGTGTGGAAGCCATAGGTGGAAGGAAGAAAGATTGAGAAGATGAAGATGAAGATGGAGAAGAGAGAGCTAGGGCTTGGAGGGTGTAAAATGTGGACCAAATCTGCCCTAATGGGGTGTATACTTCGAGTTTTTAAGTCCCCAAGTCGGCTCAAGTGAGTAGGTATTCAATTTGGATCCAAATAAGGCCCAAAAACGCGACCAGATCTGCAGAATTCGTGCAGTTCGCCGTGAGTTCGCCGTGGCTTTCGCCACGTTGAGCTTTGTTTGTTTCTAGAAATTGTGGCCTGTACTACATTCTTCTCTGCCTCTTTGGAGCTGTTTTCGCCGTGAGCTCGCCGTGGTGAGGTGATAACTTCTAGGAATTCATGTAATGTTAGCACATTTTCCTTGAGTTTTATTCAATCATTGATGAATTTTGTATACTCAAGATAGGAAAATGTTCATTTGATTTTTGGTTGCACATCATTGTATATTTATGTAGATTTTGATTAGTTTTATAGTTAGTTTCTTATGTTGTTTTATGTAATTTTTGTAGGAACATTTTGATGCAATAAACAAGATATTTTAGCCCTCCACCAAGCTCCCAAGTGAACAAAAATATCAAGAAGCCAGAGCAGCCCAAGGAATAAAGAAAGCAAAGACAAGAAACCAGAGAAGACAGGACTTCGCCGTGGCCTCGCCACGGCGAGAGGCATTTGTCTCTGCCCTGTTTTAGTAGCTCGCCGTGAGCATTTCTGTAACTTTTGGTGATTCGCCGGGGGCTCGCCGCGGCGAGACCCACGGTGAACTTCGTGTTTTGCTGCGTTTTGACAGTAAACGGCGGGCTGAATTAAAATAAAAGCTAGGGTTTCGAGTCTAGGCGACATTCTTCGACTTTTGGGACATTTTGGGAGTGTTTTGCTCTGCAAGGGCTTAGAGCTTGGTAGGGATTGAGTTTGGGCTTGGAGCTTAGAAGAGATTTGGGCTTCCTCTCTTGGTTTATCTCTTCCATCTTCATTCCCTTCTCTTGTTTTGTTTTGTAATGTTGTATATATATGCTCCCATGGAGTTGTAGAACATGAGTAGCTAAATACTTTGATTCTAGGATTATTTTGAACCCTTGTATGTATTGATTCTTGATTCCTCCTCTTATGTTGTGATTAATGATATCTATGTGCTTATTTTACTCTCTTCCTAATGCTTCTAAGTGCTTGATCACCATTTAGGTGTTGGGTTCACTTGATTTATGACTCAAGAGAGCTAGGTGGAGTGTAGAACTTGGGTAAAATAGTGCAAGAACCTGATGTTTGCATGGATGGATGGTTTTGTTCGTAAGATAAAGATATACTTGCTAGCCTTGCATAGTCACATTAGGGTTGGAGCATGAGAATTGGGTCTTATTAACTTGTAGCAAGAGATTGTGCACTTAATAAGACTAAACACTTGTTCTTGACTCGAGAGAGCATTTACAAGTACTCTATGAACCCTAGATTAGCACATGGTTTCATTGAGAGCTTCTTTGAGGGGAGGTGAATTGAGTTTTAAGAAGTACAAGGGGGATAGATAATCTTAAGACCCATTTTATCCTTGAAGTTGGAGAATAACTTGTTTATAGTTTTATTTTCATTTAGCATAGGTTATTTTTTTAGTTAATTTTTAATCTCAACATTTGTGTGACTCAAATTGGGCGAGAGTGTGACAATCACTGTTTGACCGGGTTTTGGACAAATCCTCGTGGGAACGATACTTCACTCATCACTTTATTACTTGGCGCCACCCGGGCACTTGCAGCGCAGGGTGACCAAGTTTTTGGCGCCGTTAGCAGGGATTTGTTTCCCAAAACCGTCCTTGGTCAACCTTGGTTGGAGCACTAGTAGCTTAAGCTTGAGTTTGTATATATTTGTTCATGTGTTTGTTATTCTCTTTTTACTTCTTTTCTTGTGTTCATATGTATATATTTTTTCTCTTTGTTTGTCTTTTTAGTTTGTTGGTTATTTTCTTTTAAATTTTGTTATGGATTATCCTTGGTGGACTAATGGGGCAAGTAGTGGATTTGAACAGGATAATGATTATCTACATTCTTGCTATGACCCTAATGCTTTTGAAACTCAATATGAGTACATTTGTTGCAATTTTTGTGGAGATAATCATTATATTGAGCAATGCCCCCATGTCTCAACCTTGGATTATGTAGGGGATGATTTTGCTAGGGTTCAAACTGATTGGCATGATAATTCTTTTAACCCTAGTTGGAATCATGAACATGTATTACATTGGGATCCAAATGCTTATTTCCCTTCATATGCATAATATTATCAAACATCACCTAATCATGTAGAAGAGATCACTCCCATTCATGAGTAAAAGCCCACAGTAGAGGAGATGCTTCAGCGTATTTTGGATAATCAAAATGAAATGAGAGCTTGGACAAAAGAGAAATTTAATGAACATGCATTAGCTCTTGAAAGTTTAGCATCTAGGGCAAATGAACTGGCTTCTACCATTGAGTCTTTAAAGCAAACAGGTGTTTTCATTGATATTTCAAATGACTCTTATGTGGAAGAGGCCATTTCAAGTGGGCAATTGCCTATGTGGAGTGATAATGCGCTGTCAATGGCTAGTGATACTTTTGTGGGTGATTGTAAGCTAGAAATGGAAGAGGGAGAGAACAACATTGAGTTGGAGCCTAATCTAGAGATCCCTGCAATTTGTGTTCAAAATCCTCTTACTGATAGCTTGACTCCCACTGAGGGGAGTCAAGTAGATTTCATTGGGTTTTCAAAATATTTGGGGGTTAATGAGGATAAAGTTGAAACAATTGAATTGATACCTCCCATGTGCCATAATGCATCATGTTCCTTAAAATCACTCTTGATTAAGGGAACATGTAATTCTTGTATAAATGAATTCCCAATTCTGCTGATACCTTGTCTTTTGAAGAGAAATGAAGACAAGGTGATTTTTGTTTTTGATACGTATGATTAGCAATTGTAAAGTCTAGCTGAAGACTATAAACTTAGTGCTTCTTGGGAGGCAACCCAAGCTTTTAAAATTTAATAGTTTTTATTGTTGTTTTTCTTTAATAGGTGTGACCTCTTTTGAGCATTTTCAAAGTTTGTCATCAAATTGAACATGAGCCAAAGGAAAGCAAGTTTGGAGTACAAAGAGCATTTACAGGGAAGTATCTTGCATTTCCAATTATCTGAGAACTGACTGAATTAATGATAAACTGTTGGTTAACATTGACATGAATTTCAGTTTTGGAAACTTGGATGATTACTGGTCATTTTATAATAAGCATGATTTAGATTGATTTAGTATCCACTGAACTAAATGTAGGATCCAATGATAGAATGGTTGCTTAGACTATATGTTTAAGAGGAAGTTGTGGTTAATATTTTTGGAATGCTAGATTTGCACTATTGAGACTGGCTTTCTGACCATTTTAAAATTTTGGTACACTAGAGTTGGGAATGATTTGGCAGCTTCTGTTTGGAGATCTTGTGGCATTTTAGCATGTATTTTCTTTCTTAACTGATAGACTCTAGAACCTATCTTGGAATCTCTTGAGGCTTTGTAATGATTTTGCATGATTTTGGAAAATGATATGGGCATTCTTTCAAATGCGTTTGAGCCTTTCAAGCCTACCTTTGAATCATTTCCATTTGAACCCCCATTTGAGCCTTAAATGAAAAACCTTGAGTTTCTTTTTGAAGCCCTCAATAGACCCTAACCATTATAGCCTGAAAAACCATGAATTACCTTAATCTTGAGATGATTGTTAATTTGATGATTATGATTGGTGGTGAGGATTGGTTTGGTGATGTGGAGATGAATATGATTGTAAAAGTGGGTATGAGGAATATTACATGATAGTCAATGAATTGTACTCCAAAGTCATTTCAAGTTATAAAAAAACTATGGAAGAAAAGAAAAAGAAAAAGAGTTTAGTTTCAATAAGACTTGGAGTGCAAAGACATCAAAATGAGATAAGTTTAGGGGAGTGGTCAGATTTTTGGAAGGGAATTTTGTGTAGAAAAGAAAGATGAGCTACATATTATCATTTATCTCAAGATATTTGAATTATCTTTATACCTTTCTTTCTATGAGCTTAACCCTTGGCCACATTACAAGCCTATCAAGTCCCATTGATTTTGAATTTATGTAAGAAAAATTCTTTTGGTGGAGAGAGAGGAAGAGAGTAGGCATATGAAGTTTTGCATGTTGAGAGAGCTAAATATATATTGAAATGTTGCAATGTTCTTCTTGACATTTGCCGAAGAATTGTTTTCAAGCCTTGCACACACACACTTAATAATTGTTGGGAAGTTTGCTCTTAGTTTGTGAATTTTGCATCCCTCTATATTCCATTGATTTCCTACTGAATATATCTTCTTGAGCAACTAATGAGGAAAAACTCCCTGCATGCATAGTAAGTGGATAATTTATCAATCTGACAATCTCATATTTTGTTTTACTCGAGGACTAGTAAAAGTCTAAGTTTGGGGGTGTGATAACTTCTAGGAATTCATGTAATGTTAGCACATTTTCCTTGAGTTTAATTCAATCATTGATGAATTTTGGATACTCAAGATAGGAAAATGTTCATTTGATTTTTGGTTTCACATCATTGTATATTTATGTAGATTTTGATTAGTTTTATAGTTAGTTTCTTATGTTGTTTTATGTAATTTTTGTAGGAACATTTTGACGCAATAAACAAGAGATTTTAGCCCTCCTCCAAGCTCCCAAGTGAACAAAAATAAGAAGAAGCCAGAGCAGCCCAAGGAATAAAGAAAGCAAAGACAAGAAACCAGAGAAGACAGGACTTCGCCGTGGCGAGAGGCATTCGTCTCTGCCCTGTTTTGGTAGCTCGCCGTGAGCTCACCGCGGCGAAAGCCACGGCGAGCTCCACTCATTTCTGTAAGTTTTGGTGGTTCACCGTGGGCTCGCCGCGGCGAGACCCACAGCGAACTTCGTGTTTTGCTATGTTTTGACAGTAAACGGCGAGCTGAATTAAAATAAAAGCTAGGGTTTCGAGTCCAGGCGACATTCTTTGACTTTTGGGACATTTTGGGAGTGTTTTGCTCTGCTAGGGCTTGGAGCTTGGTGGGAATTGAGCTTGGGCTTGGTGCTTAGAAGAGATTTGGGCTTCCTCTCTTGGTTTATCTCTTCCATCTTCATTCTCTTCTCTTGTTCTGTTTTGTAATGTTGTATATATATGCTCCCATGGAGTTGTAGAACATGAGTAGCTAAATACTTTGATTCTAGGATTATTTTGAACCCTTGTATGTATTGATTCTTGATTCCTCCTTTTATGTTGTGATTAATGATATCTATGTGCTTATTTTACTCTGTTCCTAATGCTTCTAAGTGCTTGATCACCATTTAGATGTTGGGTTCACTTGATTTATGACTCGAGAGAGCTAGGTGGAGCGTAGAACTTGGGTAAAATAGTGCAAGAACCTGATGTTTGCATGGATGAATGGTTTTGTTCGTAAGATAGAGATATACTTGCTAGCCTTGCATAGTCATATTAGGGTTGGAGCATGAGAATTGGGTCTTATTAACTTGTAGCAAGATATTGTGCACTTAATAAGACTAAACACTTGTTCTTGACTCGAGAGAGCATTTACAAGTACTCTATGAACCCTAGATTAGCACATGATTTCGTTGAGAGCTTCTTTGAGGGGAGGTCAATTGAGTTTTAAGAAGTACAAGAGGGATAGATAATCTTAGGACCCATTTTATCCTTGAAGTTGGAGAATCACTTGTTTATAGTTTTATTTTCAGTTAGCATAGGTTATTTTTTTTAGTTAATTTTCAATCTCAACATTTGTGTGACTCAAATTGGGCGAGAGTGTGACAATCATTGTTTGACCAGGTTTTAGACAAATCCTCGTGGGAACGATACTTCACTCAACACTTTATTACTTGGCGCGACCCGTGCACTTGTGGCGCAGGGCGAACACGAGGCCACGCTGAATTCCAGTTTCTTCTGCTCCTTAGTTTGACCTTTTTCTTCATCCCGGGTCCGATCTTTTGGTCTTGAGCGACCCTGCAAGCGGAAACAAGACCAAACAAGGATCAAATAACCTTATAAATTAATCAATACAATTAATCTACAATTATGACTAATTAATCCTGATTTTATACTAATTTCACTTGAGAGTTTGAGACATCCAATTAAGCACTATTGGACCCAACTTTTCATCTCAATCATGTTAACTGCCTCAAATTAAGCTTATAAAAACATCACAAATCAGAGATTTGTCGGGCTTGGAGCTTTGAAGAGATTTGGGCTTCTCATCTTGGTTTATCTTCTCCATCTTCATTCTCTTCTCTTGTTCTCTGTTTCTGTTTGTATATATATATGCTCCCATGGAGTTGTTGAAAATGTGTAGCTAAATACTTTTATTCTAAGGTTATGTTGAACCCTTGTATAGATTAACTCTTGATTCCTCCTCTTAATTTGTGATTAATGATATCTATGTGTTTATTTTACTCTATTCCTAATGCTTCTAAGTGACTGATCACCATTTAGATGTTGGGTTCACTTGATTGATGGTTGAGAGGGCTAGATTGAGTGTAGAACTTGGGTAAAGTAGTGCAAGAACCTGAAGTTTGCATGACGAATGGATGGTTTTGTTGGTAAGATAGAGATATACTTGCTAGCCTTGCATAGTCACATTAGGGTTGGAACTTGATAATTGGGTTTTATTAAATTGTAGCAAGAGATTGTGCAATTAATAAGATTACACACTTGTTCTTGACTTGAGAGAGCGTTTACAAGTACTTTGTGAACCGTAGATTAGCACATGGTTTCTTTGAGAGCATCTTTGAGAGGAGGTTAATTGAGTTTTTTGAAGTACAAGGGGGATACATAATTTTAGTACCCATTTTATCCTTGATGTTGGAGAATCACTTGTTTATAATTTTGTTTTCATTTAACATATGTTTATTTTCTTATTTAATTTTCAACCTCAACATTTGTGTCACTCAAATTGGGCGAGAGTGTGACAATCATTGCTTGACCGGGTTTTGGACCAAATCCTCGTGGGAACGATACTTTACTTATCACTTTATTACTTGGCGTGACCCCGTGCACTTGCGGCCGGTGACGAACAATAACATTCAAAAACCCTTTCTTTTCGTCATCAGCAAAACTCAGCATTTTGCTGTTCTGATAGGAGCGCCTAGGAGCTAAACGGAGTTCCTGGGCGCTGGAGTCTTCTGTCTATGAAGCGCCTGGGCACTAGATGTAGCGCTTAGGCACTGCTGCTCTCTGTCCAATTCTTCAAATGATCAACGCCTAGGCGCTGATCAGAGCACCTAGGTGCTAGAGGCTGTAGTTTTGCTTCTTCATTTTGTCCTTCTATGTATCTTATCTTCACTTCATGTCTCCTAGCCCTTCAAAAATGGTTATAACAACTAGATATATATATTCAAAATATAGACATTTGAGCAATAATATGCAATCAAGAATCAAATGCACATTTTCTTCCATTCAACTCCCAAAATATGCACAAATATACACATTGGTGCAAAGAATTGGAATAAAACATGCCAAAATGTCATAAAATCCAAGAGGTTAACAGGTACCTATGATTTTATAGAGTTGATGTGATTTTAAATAAATTTTATGGACAATAACCAAAAACTCTGAGTATAGGAATAAGTTACTAGACTTAGACAAATTTTTATGAAATTATAGGGACCAAAATCAACGGTTCGAAATTATATAGATCAAAACTAAAATTCAATCAAATTAACAGGATCAACAACTATATAAACCTTATATTCATTAGATAATCAGTAGATAAGTTGTCATTGATTCATAACTTGTGAATAATTCGGATTGAACTAAATTTTATTTTATGATGACATTGATTATATTGTCATTAACAATTCGTTATTACTAGTCAAACTTTCATATTTACATGTCAAATTACATTATTTACAAGTGAAATTACAAAAAAATAGAATTCATTGGGAACTGTCAGTAATTAATTTTATGTAGGACTATCAGTAATCTTTCTTAATGATATTGTTATGCAAATGTTCTATTCAACTTAATAAAATTTGATCAATTTTGGATATTTAAAAATGACATATATTACTTGTCAATCTAGAGATTAAATCACGAGATCATAATAACTTTCCTTTCATTGGTCAGTAAGGTTTTCGTCCAACGATGTTACCAGCAGGATCATAGTTGCAGCCAATAAAAGTTCCCCCATTGTCACACTTCACTTTAGCACAACCTAGGTGAACCGAAGTATTCCATACCACCTGAGTATAGTGCCCACACTGTTGCTCGGCAGCGCATGAGTGGGTATTGTAGTCATAGTTCGCCTTCTCGTTCAACCACAACTTCATGGCATCGGTCCCATTTAGGTCGCCGGTGCTACCGACAAGGTTCTCTCCATAGTTACCATTGGAGTGGACGAGCTGGCAGTCAGCCTTGTGCTGGTTTGCATAGTTTTGTGCATAAGCGGCAACAGTATTATCCCAAGCTATGTTTGGAACACCCACTTGTGATCTTGCTGCGTTATGGGCATCCACATAGTCTTGTGGTGAATCTTGAGCAAAAGCTATGAAAGCAAAGAGGAAGAAGAAGGAGAGGAAGAAAAATAAAAGCCTGGATGGTAACTCCATTATTGTTTGGTATTCTATCAAAGTGTTTGATGAATAAATTGGAGACATTGAGGAGGAATTGATAGGGAAGGGAGCCTAATTAGTAGAGAAAAACATGTAAAAAAGTTAAGGACTAGTAATTAGGATTGGATATATAAGAAGGGGAGGAAATTTAAATTCCAAAACAAGTACTATAACAATGCATAGGGAAATAAGAAACTAAATTGATCTTTATTCTGTTTTGTCTTTAATATAAGGATTTTCTTAAGTGTGTGTCATATTTAACAGGACGTTCGTCTAACTGTCTATAATATACTCGTTTAGAAAATATGTTTATTAGTTAAAATATTTGTTCGCCATAACTTATAAGGGTTGTGTAAGCAAGGTGGTGGAAGATTATTTGTTGCAAGTTTTAAAATATTATTCATAATGCGTGAAGGACCAAGAAAATGGAACATACTTGCTATTTGTTTATGGGGAAAATCACAATGAGGTCCCTCATAAGGCATTTAATCACAATCAGGTCCCAAACAATCATCAAATTACATTGAAGTCACAAGGGACCTAGGTGTAATTAAATTGAGTTGTCAATACCAGCCCAATGAGTTGTTACTATGCCCAAAATAGTTGTCAATGGGTTGTCAATACCAGCCGTGTGAGTTGTCAATGCACACAAAAGGAGTTGTCAATCGCAGCTCAATGAGTTGTCAATTTCATAGTTGTCAATACTAGCTGTTTTATGTGCACTGACAACTCACACGGCTGGTATTGACGACTCCCATTTAATTACACCGAGGTCCCTTGGGACTTCAATGTAATTTGATAATTGTTTAGGACCTGATTGTGATTAAATGCCTTATGAGGGACCTCATTGTGATTTTCCCTTGTTTATTTTATGGGGTTGTCGCGTGTTCCATGTGATTTTCTTCAATATATATATATAAATATATATTATATGAAAGAAAGCAATAATAGATTTTGGGTTGATAAAATAATCTCAGAAGGCAGGAAGGATGATGATTAGTAGGTATCCTCAAATTAAAGCATTTGGTTGGAAAATAAGTTAACATTTACTTCGCATAAATTTAAGATATATGAAAAAATTCATAAATAATTATCTGTACTTCTATATATAGGGAATTAGTCACTCAGATTTTATTCCCAATTATTTTACAGGAATAAGAGAAAGGTTCAATGTCTCAGAATTTTCTTGTTCCATACTTGAAGCCATTAGATTTCACTTCTACAGAAAATGCCTATAGCATCACTTATTTTGGCCCTATAGCAGCGCTTATAAGCGCTGCAATAGCCAGTGATGCTATAGGCTATTAGGTCTATAGTAGCGCTTGTTAAACGCTGCAATAGTGACCTATTGCAGCGCTTAAGCACTGCTATAGGGACATAAAATTTACCTATTGCAACACTTAAGCGCTGCTATAGGTCACCTAAAATTTACCTATAGCAGCGCTTAATGAAGTAAGCGCTAGTATTGAATTTTTATTAAAAATATTTCATTTTATTTTATATACCCCACCTGCATCAGTGCTAAAATACCAGCAATTCTATACCGTTCCAGGCAACGAAAATACACCAATAACTCATCCAGAGAGCAATGTACAAATGAACCAACCATTCTAATTGGGAAACAGCACGCTACTAGCTATACTATTATATATCTACATTTGTACTTATTGAAAAAGAGGTAGAACATAAGTGCACCATTCCTCAATTAGCGCATTCATTTTTTCCCTCGACAATGAATGGCAATGAAATCTACTTGAAATCTAATAACAAGTTCAAATACAATTAGAGTTGGCAAAAAATAAAACTTACTGTCAATGGAATGCTACATCGATCATGTGTAACGACATCCCTCATAAATTGCATCACATAGTATCCACAGTCGTTGTTTTTGGGTTGGAAGGGGCACTGTAACAAAAAAAACCAGATATCATATGAGAAACATTTACTTTATGTTTGAGTAGATTGTTTAAAAAATTGAATAACTTGTAGAACCAGGACTGTGAGCCACTTATAAGCATCTTTCTGGTCAAGGGCTTTGGAATAACTCAAGTTAACGGAGGACCGAAAACTGGTCAATGCGCTGGAAACGAAACAAAGTAAATTAATTTTATTAGCTAGGGTCATAAAAAGACAAATGATGCAACGGATTCAAAGAATGCTGACATTCATGTACCTATTGATGAGGCGCATCAAAGCTGGGCGACTTTTCGGTTCAGCACCATACACAGGATCCAAATAGTAAATAATGGGATTCGCTTGTGCTTGCGGATAGATGACAAGCAAAAGCCAGTGCTGCCTAAAATTTTTTAGAACGTTATGTCAGTATATATAAATGATGCTTGGAGCTAAGAATACGATGAAACCTATAATGCATATCGACTTACCCTGTATTAATTGGAGCTAAGAATAAAGTCATGCCTGTTGCCTTTAAAGAAAAGCGCTTTTTAAGCTTCGCGGACTGCACGTCATAGCTCACGCCCGTAATATGTGCTATCTCATAGGGGCTTATGAATTCGAACGAGACATAATCCCCGGCAATCATGACATGTTCGTGTAGGTGCCTTCAAAGAAACCATACAAACTCCCAATTAGTGTAAAACTTATGACATTAAACGAAACCCCAATGGAAACGCAAATATACCTGATCCATAAGGTAATAACCATAGCACTGAGCCATCCTTCATCAAGCACCTCCATGAGCTGATCCCTAGAAACATGCTCACTCATATTTGACACACCAAATACATGGCTATTGAATGGAATCTGGACAATAAATTCGGGAGATAGGGTGGCTGCAAGTGCTCGCAATCGAGCACGATTTGGCATCTCGGCGCTTGTACGTTCAATAACAGGAGGCACTTGTACTTTCTTCTTGCCCTTGGCTTTTGTTGCCTACAAACCATGTAAATAGAAAGTCTGAAATTTTATTCCAATAAAAAAGAATGCTAGTTTAATTGATTAGTAAATAATCACCTGTGACGATGGATCAGTATGTGAACTTTTTTTCTTCATCACTTGACCACCGGTACCTTGGACATTAGGCCTTTGTGCTTTCTTTCCGGTATAACGTGTACCCTGAAAAAACATGTAAATAAAAGAGCATTCTTCCAACACAATGAATGCTAGTGTAAATGCTGTTGGATATGCTTAGTTTTGATGATGTCAAATATATAGTTAAATGTAGGAAGCAAAAAGTGTGTATAAAGTGTTTATCTCCTACTATCTATTAGATTATGTTTGCTATATGTTTACTGTGATTGAAGCATTGCATATATGATCACATAACATGTCCATAGGCTCAGATTGCATACATAACAGCATGTAACTTAGTCTGGAATGAATTGAGATAAGAATCATGATGACTAAGTAGAAGTTCTATCGCTAACATGTCTATTATTGCTAATAGGAAGAAATTGAGCTAGCTAGGCAAAGAACAGATTCTCTATCGCTAAGCTAAGAGCCTATCGCTATCAAATGAAAAGCTTAGGATAATAGCTAATGAGGACTTAGCAGTAATCCATTGAAAAAGCAATACCTCTATCGCTAAGGCCTTCACTATAGCTAATGAAATGAGTAGAGCCAACCTAAGCAAGCCAAGAATAGATCACTATCGCTAAGGCCCCTCAGATAACATGAATAAATACTCGGGGAAGAATGTTAGATCAGTTAACATAGTAACTAGCGATAATGGGATTAGCTATCGATAGAAAAATGCTTATTGAGATGACATCTAGTACGCTAATCATTGAACTAAAAGAATATGCTAGCTATAGCATGATTTGCTATCCATAGCAAGATTTGCTATCCATAGCAAGATTTGCTATCCATAGCATGATTTGCTATCTATAGCATGATTTGCTATCTATAAAGTCTTTATCATTGAGCTAATGGACTAAGCTTGCGATAACATCTACTGTGCATTATATGATTATCTGTTTAAGCTAAGTACTGGAATTACACTATGAAGCTAGCGATAGCTTTGTTAGCTATCGATAGCACAATATGTGCTGAGTTAATACATTGTTTCTAAAGTGCAGATTTTACACTGTCAAGCTAGCGATAGCAAAGGGAGCTAGCGCTAGTGAAAAAGCTGACAGCAAGTACAGGAGTAGGTAGCAGCAGGTTACCGTTACTCAGAGTCTCCATCTCTCTTAGCCAAAGCACATGAAGAAAGAAATACTCAAACGACTAGTTCTCCAAGTCTCTAACGGATAGAAATTCATCAAAACATATATAAAGACTTGAAGACATCAAAGAGAAACAAAGATCAACAAAAATAGATGCACACACGATGAATATACGCTAACAGCAATGAAAACAGAGGCTCTGCACAGAATATTAGTTATATATCAGTGAGCCCAGAAATGATGGTTTGAGCGCATTATAAAAGAAGAGCATGAGCACACATTGTTCAGATTATTAAGCTCTGATTTGTATTTCATCATACATCCTTTGTACTTCAGTGATTATCACAATATGTTCATTTAGTGAACTTATTACTTGGATAAAATCCTCTATTGTTTGAGGCTGTTCTAAAGCTTGGTGCTTTAAGAACAGGGTAGTAACCTTACAGGTTGTAAGGGGGAGTGTTTAGAAGGTTTCTAAAACTCTGTAAAGGTTGGCTGGTAATCCCGTGTTCGTAAAACCAGTGGAAAAGGTTGACAGGTGAACCTGTGTTCGTAAAACCTGTGGTAGGCTTCTCTTGTGCCCGGTTTAAACAAGATAGTGGAAAATCTCAGGTGGAGCCTGAGGACTGGATGTAGGTCAGGGTTGACTGAACCAGGATAAATTATGTGTGCATTATCTCTTCCCTTAACTCTCTTAGTTTTCAGCATATCTACTTTATATATCTCTTGTGCATTTAACAGTTTTGAAATACTCTGTGATAAACAGAAAGAGATTTTAAAGATTACCTTCACAGTGTTTTATAAAAGAGAATTTTAAGTTTTTTATCCTATCACCCAATTCACCCCCCTCTTGGGTGATAGCCAGCACTTTCATTTGGTATCAGAGCGGGTCACTTGTTTAAAGGATCCAACGATCTCAAGTGATAAAGATCATGGCTGATTTTGGGTATAACATGTTTTCTGAAGGTTTTGATTTCACCATTCCGCCTATTCTTGAAAATATTGATTGTCGATTTTTGAAAGCTAGGATGAAGAGTTTTATAAAATCATTTGATTATCATATGTGGAATGTTTTTACAAATGATTTTGATTGCAAACCAAGAAAGGATTGGACTGAAAAAGATAAGAAAATGTTTTCCTTGAACATTAGAGCAATGAAAATTTTGCATAAAGGCTTAACTGAAAATGATTATCAGAAAATCAGATTTTGCTCTGATGCTAAAGAAATTTGGGATTCTCTTGAGTCTATGTATGCCTCTAACCATCTTGTTGAAATTGTTAGTGTTGACAGCTCATCTGAATTTCAAAGTTTGCATATCTATGGTTGATGAGCAATTGGAAGCTGAAATTGAAGAAGGAGAGATTATAGAACCCTTCCAAGATTCAGTCAACACAGAAGGACAAGTGAAAGATGACTGCCAAGAGCTCTACCTGAACGAGTCTGATCAGTCATTCTCTGGAGCTCAAGATGCAGCTATGGTATACAGTTCCAATTCCTATGTTTTTGAGAAAAACAATTTTTGTACGAATAAAGATGATTTACTGCATATCACTGATTCTCAATCTATCATTGATCATATTTTAAAGAGGGAAAATGTTTCAAATCATGCTGGAAAATATTTTGGGAAGAAAGATCATTTACATGAAAACAACTTGAGTTTGTACTCCCCTAACCACCACAATAGTTGCATAAAATCTTATTTTGCACAAAATTCTATTATATGCCATTATTGTGGAAAATCTGGTCATATTTCTCACACATGTAATATTAGAAGAAATTTAAATGTGAGAAATAAATTCATTTGAGTTCCAAAAGGACATGTAAGGTCCAAGACTAACAATGAAGGACCCAAATATAAATGGGTACCAAAATATCCATCTAGTACTTTATGTGTGCAGATTAATTCTGGAAGAAATGGATATTCTGGTGCAGAAACAACAAGGAAGAATCCAAGATTTTCTCATGCTTCAAGAAAGAGATTCATAGAATCCACATATAGAAGGAGAACTCTAGGAGAATCCACTGCTGCAACATCCGGTTTAAATCATACAAAGCAGTGGATAGCAACAAGAAGAACATGTTCTACCTTAAGAATGTGCTACTACAAAGTACCATTCAAATACCTTGAGAAGAACAAGAGAAACAGAATTCCTCAGACATCAAGAAGAAGATTCTTGAATTCTGCTTCACCAGATAAATCTCTGCAACTCGGTGCTAAGTATATCATAACCATTTGGGTTAGCAAAAGCAATCCTCCAAGTACCTAAGGTAGAGGTATGCAATGGTAAAATCTCCTACTCTATTATCAGTAATATTTATTGAGATTTTACACTTTGAAACCTTAGGGATGAACATTGAGTTATGTTTTTAAAGACAATTGCAAAATGCTTACAATGTTCATAGGATAGCCTTATACACATGCATATTGAAAAAGTATATTTATATATATCCTTATGCATGTAGTCATGATTAATTCACTATGCTCAACTATCATGAATTAATTACATCTTTTGAAGCATGTGAATTATGCTGTTAATACCTACGAACTAACCATGGGCAGATCCATATGAATTTGGATACTGAAGAAGAGAAAAGAATTGTAGTTTTGTAGGTAACAAGGAGAGAAAGCTTCAAGACTATGATCTACATGAAAATTTACTCAAGTCTTGATGAGCTGAACTTCATGCTTGGATTTTGGTGTTGAACCTGTAAAAGAAAATATCAACATTATTCTGCCAAAATCAAGCTACTGCATGGGCAAGCTCAGACTGACCAATCGATAGTGAAGTTCACTATCACTAGCATATGCAGGACAGAGCTAAGATTGAGCTGATTGCCATCAAAAGCTCTATCGATAGCAAAGTTAGCTATCGATAGCTGGAAGAAGTGAAAGTCTGTCACTTGACGTGGGATTATGCCTGCTAGCGATAGCAACTCTCATTACCAATAGCAAGCTTTCGCCTAGACAAGTGCAGTTATGGTGATATCATTCTTATCCTATTTGGAATGAATAAAATTTTGTTTGGATAATGAATGCTTGTCTCTTATTTCATTAGCAACCAATCTTACACTGTCATAAAATATTTACCAGATTGCTATATGACTGAGAAATTGTGATTGTGCGTAGGTTATCTATTGTGAAATTTGTTTTTGAAATATGCAATCTAAATTTTGTTTAGATTTCAACTCACCATGGTTCATAAAATTGCATTCACACATTTTGAAAAATATGTTCACCTCAATTGCATTTAAACTATCTTTGAAAATTGAAAGGTGATATCTGTTATGAACCAAAAGTTGGAAATGTTTCAAACTAATGCATTAAAGTTTTCTTTTAACTTCCATATGCTGCTCATCTATTGGATTTTCTAAAAATGAAATCTGCAGCTTTATTGTTTTTCAATTGTGGCATGTCTAAACCTGAAATTTCTAAACACATGAAGAATCATTGCTAATGACATGTTTTGTTCAAAAATCTTCCTTAACATGAATTGCTGGGAAATCTAAATTTTTGATTATGTCTAGCTATCAAAGCCATGCATTAATAGAATTAAGAATATCAAGTTGCTTAAAACTTCGTGGCTAGCATAGCTTTGACATTATGTTGCACTATGCATTTTCCCTCTGTACTCTCATGACCAAGAGTTTGAACAAGAATCTGTCATCATTGATTTCGTCATAATAATACTTGATGATTTGTTCTCTCTTGATTATTAAATCCTCACATTTGCTAAATCATTATGGCATTTAGATATTGGAACTTCATCACTATCACATATACATTTGATATCATACATTAGTGATAGATGCATTAATTAAGGGGGAGCCTCAAGAATTAACATGTGTATATCTTAAAAGCTCATTTACTTTGACAAATGCAAGTCTACCTAGCATACTCATCTGAATACACTGTGAAATAATTGACCAGTCTTGATGATGATATGCTTCACTTATATATCCCTTTCTTGATCTGAATATGGAAATATATATAGAAAGGATTATTATTGATATTTGATCGTATTAACCACTCTCCTTGCAAGAAAAATAAACACCTTTGACAGGAGAAATCAGTATGAGCCAAAGCGTCCCTCAATACTCAACAAGGACATAATTATCAGATTTGAGGAATGCTGCAGATGCACAATGAATCATCACTTATGAGCTGAATCTTCCAAATAACAAGTGGTATTGATGATGGACTATCCAATACAGCAGAGCAAGAGAGGAAGGCACTGGAATTTATGGAATGAATCAATCATCCTTGCCGAATATAAATGAGCATTTCTAAACTATCTCTCTCTCAATGCTTCATTTTAATCTTTCTTTGATGAATTTATCTGTAAATATGTATGTTTTGCTTGTATATCTGTAAATTTTTCACATCTTAAACAATCTATGCAAACCTTCAGAAAACATGGAGTCACACCTTTCCCATCTCCTTCAATTTATGAACTTCATTGTTTTTCAATCTTGGTAGAAAATCCCTTCACAAACTTTTTGCTGATGTTAAATAGGGGGAGAAGATAGGCATGAAAAATATCATAAATCGGGGGAAAGAAAAGCATGATAAATGTATTACATCAATGTTCCCATTATCATACATATTTTTCATGATAGATTTGTCATCATCAAAAAGGGGGAGAATGTTGGATATGCTTAGTTTTGATGATGTCAAATATAGAGTTAAATGTAGGAAGCAAAAAGTGTGTATAAAGTGTTTATCTCCTACTATCTATTAGATTATGTTTGCTATATGTTTACTGTGATTGAAGCATTGCATATATGATCACAAAACATGTCCATAGGCTCATATTGCATACATAACAGAATGTAACTTAGTCTGGAATGAATTGAGATAAGAATCACGATGACTAAGTAGAAGTTCTATCGCTAACATGTCTATCATCGCTAATAGGAAGAAATTGAGCTAGCTAGGCAAAGAACAGATTCTCTATCGCTAAGCTAAGAGCCTATCGCTATCAAATGAAAAGCTTAGGATAATAGCTAATGAGGACTTAGCAGTAATCTATTGAAAGAGCAATACCTCTATCGCTAAGGCCTTCACTATAGCTAATGAAATGAGTAGAGCCAACCTAAGCAAGCCAAGAATAGATCACTATCGCTAAGGCCCCTCAGATAACATGAATAAATACTCGGGGAAGAATGTTAGATCAGTTAACATAGTAACTAGCGATAATGGGATTAGCTATCGATAGAAAAATGCTTATTGAGATGACAGCTAGTACGCTAATCATTGAACTAAAAGAATATGCTAGCTATAGCATGATTTGCTATCCATAGCAAGATTTGCTAGCGATAGCAAGATTTGCTAGCCATAGCAAGATTTGTTATCCATAGCATGATTTGCTATCTATAGAGTCTTTATCATTGAGCTAATGGACTAAGCTTGCGATAACATCTGCTGTGCATTATATGATTATCTGTTTAAGCTAAGTACTGGAATTACACTATGAAGCTAGCGATAGCTTTGTTAGCTATCGATAGCACAATATGTGATGAGCTAATACATTGTTTCTAAAGTGCAGATTTTACACTGTCAAGCTAGCGATAGCAAAGGGAGCTAGCGCTAGTGAAAAAGCTGACAGCAAGTACAGGAGTAGGTAGCAGCAGGTTACCGTTACTCAGAGTCTCCATCTCTCTTAGCCAAAGCACGTGAAGAAAGAAATACTCAAACGGCTAGTTCTCCAAGTCTCCAACGTATAGAAATTCATCAAAACATATATAAAGACTTTAAGACATCAAAGAGAAACAACGATCAACAAAAATATATGCACACACGATGAATATACGCTAACAACAATGAAAACAGAGGCTCTGCACAGAATATTAGTTATATATCAGTGAGCCCAGAAATGATGGTTTGAGCGCATTAGAAAAGAAGAGCATGAGCACACATTGTTCAGATTATTAAGCTCTGATTTGTATTTCATCATACATCCTTTGTACTTCAGTGATTATCACAATATGTTCATTTAGTGAACTTATTACTTGGATAAAATCCTCTATTGTTTGAGGTTGTTCTAAAGCTTGGTGCTTTAAGAACAGGGTAGTAACCTTACAGGTTGTAAGGGGGAGTGTTTAGAAGGTTTCTAAAACTCTGTAAAGGTTGGCTGGTAATCCTGTGTTCGTAAAACCAGTGGAAAAGGTTGACAGGTGAACCTGTGTTCGTAAAACCTGTGGTAGGCTTCTTGTGCCCGGTTTAAACAAGATAGTGGAAAATCTCAGGTGGAGCCTGAGGACTGGATGTAGGTCAGGGTTGACTGAACCAGGATAAATTCTGTGTGCATTATCTCTTCCCTTAACTCTCTTAGTTTCCAGCATATCTACTTTATATATCTCTTGTGCATTTAACAGTTTTGAAATACTCTGTGATAAACAGAAAGAGATTTTAAAAATTACCTTCACAGTGTTTTATAAAAGAGAATTTTAAGTTTTTTATCCTATCACCCAATTCACCCCCCTCTTGGGTGATAGCCAGCACTTTCAAATGCTATTAGTAAATAACCACCTGTGGTGTTGGCTCAATCAAACCAACGGGCCAAGCAACGAAAGCACCGATAGTATCTTGGACCCTAGTCATCTCATCAGTAGGGAACGGTATTGGTGCCACGTTGTTGTAGGAGGATTTAATCATTACTCTCAGTGCATTTTTAGGCAACGGCGAGTTGTGCTGGGTCGTGTTGGAAGTGTTGTAGACCTTCCCTCTGGCAACTACTTCACTGAAAGAGTAATCGATATACAGCCTACAGTCTGACTCGCCCTACGAAAGAGTTGACAACATTAGCTCACAACGCATAATATAACAATGTCGCTGCAAGTTTGTAAGCAGAGAATGTATGAACTACTTGAGGAATTTGGGCCCGCGGCATCGTACAGCTGCTCTCCCTTATGCTTGGACTTTCGACAGGAGGAACGTTACCTTGTTGCACGAAGTTTGACGTTTGTGATGCAACATTATATCGCTGGTAAAATTCGAACATCTGCTCGTACTTCCGATGCAGTTCCTCATTCTATCGTTGCATCTCCTCGTCCCATCATTGCATCTCCTCCCTCAGAGTTTGAACTTCTTCTTGTAACGCTCTTACTTCGCCTTTTGATGCCCTATGTTGGCGGCCAAAGTAAGAGAGGGCGTGACCCCTAGACCTGTGCCCCGAACACGGCCCGAATACTCAGGGCGATCGAGCGCTCTGCTCAGGAAATCATCAGGGCCAAATTTGTTGACCTCGTCAGGGTATTCTTGTGACAACATATCCTATAACAAGAAGAAATGGTTGTTAGATATTAACTTAGCAAAGTCACCATTTAAAAAGATATTACAGAGTCCAAGAGAATGACTTACACATCGTTCACGGACTCTTCTGACCTCATCGTGAATGATGGTACCATCCTTTTGAGAGTGTCCCCGAAACCAGAGGCCATGCCGTGGTGGCTTCCCTTCTAGGCCTTGTTCCTTAATCTGTCAAGCAAGCCAGGTGAACACATAATTAATCACGTAAACATTTATTCATAATTTTGTATTTAGAAGCGTTACTAACATACCATATCTTGCTTCAATTCAGGAAAGGTCTTTCGTCCGCCCATATACGGATATTCGCAGCTTTTAGACGCCTGTCTATTTCTTTGACTTACTTCCTCAAACTCCGGTGTCAAACGTGATTGCACAAATTCATTCCAATGTTCCTGGGTAATTGACCCTGCGAATGCCTCTGGGGGTGTTGGAACGATCTCCCCATCTGCATCTCTTAGGAAGTACTTGGTCAAATTTGTGCGAAAATCGCGATGCATTCTGGAAGCTTTTAGCATGACATACTCCCTATGAGAATCATCAATATGAAACATGGACTGTAACAATAGAAATCATATTAGATTTGTTAGTTACAATGTTGTCATAATAAAACTAAATTGTAAAAAGGCACCTAACCTGAATCTCTGACCAAACCGCGTTCTTGCAGCTCCCTGCGGTTCTCCAATCTGTGATAGTAATAGGCACTTTCTGCCGAACAGTGCACCCAATAAAATCAGAGAGGTCTTTTTGCAGTCTCCCCGATTGGTTGGTTATTTTCGTTCCATTTAAGTCTGGTCTTTTTTCCCAGAGATCTGCGGCTGAGTAGTTTACGCATAAGGGTGATGCCACGGGTAGCATCCGCCTCGACAGCCTCTCTACCCGCATCGATATCTGGCTCCACAATCGGTTGTTCTTCTTCCTAGTTGTTCAGGGGGGATCCATTTTCCTGCAAATTAAAATAATGAAACAAGACATGATTTTAGTGCAAAATAATTAAATGAAGTAGTTCACAATGTAAAACAGAAATACATACAAACTTAAATCAATATGAGGGCTTTTGTCTCTTTTTCCTCTGTGTTATATTATCTAAAATTGTTTGCTTCCTCTTTTTTGTTGGATTTAGGGTTGTGTTGAGCCAAATGCCTTCTTCATAATCACTCCTTACATAAACAGGCTCATCTTCATCGTCATATCCGTCTGCATCAATCTCTTCTTCCAATAATGTATCAAATGAAGGATCCTCTTCTATCATATTCATATCATCATCACTACTTTCATCATCAACTTGTTCGGCATAATTTTTGTTCGACTGCATGACAACTGACCAATTCTTCTTAGAAGGATCGGCAATGTAAAACACTTGTGATGCTTGGGACGGTAGAATGTAAGGATCATCCTTATATGCAACTTTCGAAAGGTCGACCGATGTAAACCCAAATTCATCTAACCGCAGTCCACTATGGTTGTTAACCCACTGACATCGGAACACAGGAACCCTGAACATGGTGTAATCTAACTCCCAAATGCAATCAATCACACCAAAGTATGCCATCTTCGCATATATAGGATTTGTATCTCTCGCACTGGATATATGTAATGCATCGGCAACAAGTGTGACTCCACTATTCTGCATTGTGCTTTTTTCATCCTGGTCTTTTGTATAGAATGTGTAACCGTTGATTGCATAGGCGGTGTAGGAAAATGCGTGCAAACCCGGTCCTTTTGACATCCAAAACAATCTTTCAGAAACTGATCCAGCATTAAGATCAAACTGCCACTACTACAAAAAGTACTTTTAACGTCACAAATTTTGGGGGTTTCCACGTCACTTTTTCAGGGGACATTGAATCAAGTGACATGGAAAATGGACTTTTAACGTCACATAAACAAGTGACGTAGAAAGTCAGAGAAACAACGTCACACATAATATTATGTGTGACTAAGTTGCTCGGAGAAACCACGTCACACATAATATTTATGTGTGACGTGGTTTCCATATTATGTGTGACTAAGTTGCTCGGAGAAACCACGTCACACATAATATTTTGTGTGACGTGGTTTCCAGGAAACCACATCACACAAAATATTATGTGTGACGTGGTTTCTTTTTTTTTAAAAAAAAACTTTTTTAATTTTTCTATTCCCCGTTGATATTCAGCAATTTGAGAACAAAAACCAATAGCAAACCAATTTACAAGACTTATAAAACATTTTGGCAAGTATGCAATATTTGCAGCAACTACAACGTAACAGCATTTGCAAACCAATTTACAATTGAACATTAAACATTCTATGGCAGACCAATTTACAAGACTTACAAAACCATTAAATATTCTATGGAATTTTTTGCAATTTACAATTCAGAAAAAAAAGGCAACAAATTTAATTATCAGGAAAAAAAAGGAAAAGAAGGAACCTAGATGAAGTGAAACTGCGAACGGAGGCACGATAGAAATTGCTGAACCCGATAAGAGGAAAACAGAGCTGAAAAAAAACTTTGAACAAGTAAAAAAAAACAACCCGATATTACCAGAAAAAAAAAAGAAAAAAGAAAAAAAAACGCACCTTACAGCTGTGGGCGCTGGGGAGGGTGGGGGGAGCTGTGGGAGTTGGGGGTGGGGGGTGTGGGCGCTTGGGGGGGTGGGGAGGAGCTGAGGGCGCTGGGGGTGGGGGGAGCTGAGGGCGCTGGGGTGGGGGAGCTGAGGGTTTTTGTTTTGGGGGGGGAGCACGAAATGAATAAATGGGGGGTTGAGAAATGAATAAAAAAGGCAGGGGAGTTTTCCACGTCACACCAAAATTTTGGTGTGACGTGGAAAACTACTTTCAACGTCACACCAAATTTTGGTGTGACGTTGAAAGTGTTGTAAATGAAATAAATTTTTTTGGGGGGGGGGGGGCGGGAAATGAAAAAAAAAAGGCAGGGGAGTTTTCCACGTCACACCAAAATTTTGGTGTGACGTGGAAAACTACTTACAACGTCACACCAAAATTTGGTGTGACGTTGAAAGTATTGGGGGAAGTTTTCCACGTCACACCAAAATTTTGGTGTGACATGAAAAACCACTTTCAACGTCACACCAAATTTTGGTGTGACGTTGAAAGTATTGGGAGGGGCGGGAAATGAAAAAAAAAAGGAGTTGAAGTTTTCCACTTCACACCAAAATTTTGGTGTGACATGAAAAACCACTTTCAACGTCACACCAAATTTTGGTGTGACGTTGAAAGTATTGGGGGGGCGAGAAATGAAAAAAAAAGGAGGGGAAGTTTTCCACGTCACACCAAAATTTTAGTGTGACGTGGAAAACCACTTTCAACGTCACACCAAAATTTTGGTGTGACGTGAAAAGTTTCAACATCACACTTAATTTTAAGTGTGACGTTGTTTCTTTCCTGTGTGTTTTCAATGTCACATTTTTAAATAAGTGACGTTAATTGGTGACATAAAAAGGGCTTTTTGTAGTAGTGTGCTGACAAATGCGAGCATTGAACCATCTAATGAATGTTTTGTTGTGCTCCCTTGTAATCAAACTCTCATTTCTATCACCGTGTATTTCCTGCATGAGTTTTTTGTGTTCTTCAACGAATGGTTCAACCTCAGGAGTGTTGTGAAGAATATACAAGTGAGCAACCTCCCTTTCAGCATTCGAAATGCGTATTAAGTTGAACCCACTTATTCCTTTCCCAAATAATCGCCCATCATGACGAGACTTCGGCAAACCAACATGTGCAACACTTGATAAGTAATCGGCACACAAATCACTCGCTTCTTCAACGATGTATCGTTCAGCAATACACCCCTCTGGTCGATATCTGTTTTTGACATACCCCTTTAAAACTTTCATGAACCGCTCAATCGGGTACATCTATCTCAAATAGACTGGGCCGCACAGTTGAACCTCTTTGACCAAGTGTACAGTAAGGTGAACCATGATGTCAAGAAGGATGGGGGGAAATACATTTCAAGTTCGCACAGGATATGAATGATCTGCCTCTGCAAATCCTGCAACCGTCCTATATCAACCACTTTACTACAAATGAGCCTGAAGAAAATACACAGTCTAGTGATCATCCTACGCAGTTTCTTAGGGAAAATGTTGCGTATGCCGACCGGTAAGAAATTTTGCATCAGGACGTGACAATCATGAGATTTCAAGTTCTTCAACTTCAACTCTTTCACGGATACAAGGTTCTTTACATTTGAGGAGTAGCCTTCTGGAACTTTGATCCTATTCAAGAACTCACAGAATGATCTTTTCTCTTTCTTTGAAAGGGTGTAAGCTACTGGAGGTAAATAAGTGTGGTATCCTCTCTCGACAGGTGCCAACTCTTGTCTTATTCCCAACTTGAGCATATCTAACCTTGAATTGACACCATCCTTAGTCTTTCCTTGCATATTTAGCAACGTGCCAATTAGGTTATCACATATGTTCTTTTCAATGTGCATCACATCCAGAAAGTGCCTAACATATAAGGACTTCCAATACGGGAGTTTGAAGAATATGGACCTCTTCTTCCAGCCACTTGTCAACACATTTTTAGCAAAAGGCTTGCCAAAATCATTCTCCAACGCGTTCACCTTTTCAAAAACGTCATCCCTGGTCAATATCCTCGGTGACCTACCTTCTTCTAAGCTCCCGTTAAATGCCTTCTTCCACCTCCGCCAATGAACCTCCGATGTCCCATGTAAACATTTTTCCTACAATGCTCCAGCCGCATCGAATGGGTATCATCTTCACATATAGGGCACACACCATATCCTTTGATGCTGTATCCGGACAAATTACCATACGCTGGGAAATCATTTATCGTGCCAAACAACATGGCCCTCAATTTGAAACTTTCTTCCTTACATCCGTCAAAAACCGTCTCACCCGAATCCCACATATGCTTCAAGTCTTCAATCAAAGGATCCAAGTACACGTCTATATCGTTGCCAGGCTGTCTAGGCCCGGAAATAAGCATGGAAAGCATCATAAACTTGCGTTTCATGATCAAATTTGGGGGGAGGTTGTATATCATCAGAATCACCGGCCATGTACTGTGAGTACTACTCTGAACTCCATGCGGATTGATTCCATCGGTTGCCAAAGCAAGCCGTAGGTTTCTCGGTTCTTCACCGAAATCAGGGTACTCGTAATCAATTTTTTTCCATTGGGGGGCGTCTGCGGGGTGCCTAAGCTTGATATCTTTAATCCTCTCATCAGCGTGCCATGTCAAAAGTCTTGCAACATCCGCATTATTGTACATGCGCCTAAATCTTGGAATGATCGGAAAGTACCATAACACTTTAAAAGGACTCTTACCTTTCTTTCCATATCGAGATGTGCTGCATTTAGGACACTTCTCTAACGATGAATACTGGTTCCGGAATAAAATACAGTCGTTGGGGCATGCATGTATTTTCTCATATTTCATACCGGTCGACCGGAGAATTTGCTTCGCCTCGTATGTTTTCGAGGGGAGTACATTCGCTTCTGGGAGTATATCTCGCAGAGTGGACAGCAGCGCGGTGAAACTTGCATCACTCCAATCGTATCGTGCCTTCAGGTTATACAATTTAAGCACCGCACTCAATCTTGTGTATTTGCTGCATCCCACATACAAAGGCGTCTCTGCATCGCTCTTCAATGTCTCAAACATTTTAGGATTCTCCTCACCCACCACATTCAACATTTCTTCAAGATCATCGCTCTCATCACACATGTCTCTACCAAGCACATTCGAAGTGCTACTAACATCAGGTACCCGGTCTCCGCATTCATCTTCATAGGTCTCACCGTGCTTTGTCCATCGTGTATAAGACTGATCGATTCCATGACAAATTAAATGACTTAACAAGTCAAGAGGACGAAGACGCTTCCCATACAAACACGACATACAGGGGCATACAATTCTGTTAGCATTCTCTGCATGCTCTACAGCAAATTCAATGAACTCTTTTGCTCCATCTATATATTCCCTTGAACGCCGATCACAAGACATCCATTTCCGATCCAACATGGTAACCTACTAAAGGAAAGTGGCGGTAAGATCGATCTATATGACTTACTCATTAGGAAGCCACCTTATGATGTTACCTTATTTTTTAACAAAAATTCGGCAACATAACGGCTACAAAATGAACGTTCCCAGGCTCAAAGCCCTCTCTTTTTAACATAGAAATTGATACTCCACAAAATACATATCATCAACTCAATAGATTTACATAGCCCAGCCACCACAATAGAATTCACAGATCATATATATAGCATTAATTGGAACACAATTGTTTAACATAATTAGAGAAAATCCTACAAGCAGTATACTCAAATAATTAGAGAAAATCCTACAATAAGCATTAATTGACATAAAAAAAATCCTACAAGCAATATAGTCAAATAATTAGACAAACACAAGTGTTTAACATATTCAAGTGAACTCATTATGCACAAAAATCAAATGGACTTGTTCATAACATTAATGTTAAATTTAAAAAGGCATCAAAATCCCTATGCAGGAACAAAAATGACAGCATTTGTTTACTTAGACTATAGAAATGTAAGGTTGACAACACTTATTTAAACAAATTTCATGTTACAGGATTTTTCTCTCCCATCCATTGGCTTTTTTTTCTCCAATGCACCTTGTCTAACTTACAAAAGCAATTCTCATCATAAGATAACATTTTTTTTCTAAATAAATTAATCAGTGAGGTTAACGCATTCTTTGTTAAATAAATTGAGTTTGTTGTATCAGAACTTAGTTGCATTTTGTGTTCCCTGCTGCTTGTAATATCAATATTCAGACTTAGGGGTTGCTCCATATGCATCAACAAGCCAAACCTAATTAAATCATAACAATAGAAATACTATCTAGACACTAAATTCTGAAAGAAAAATCGAAGTGCAAAATTTCTGGAAGCAATTTAATCTGTAAGAAAGATGATAGCTTTTGGGATCCGAATTTTTCAAAACCATTTTCAATCACAAGGTGTTACTGGCCTTGTTTGAATATAGAAGAAAGATGATAGCAAGGGTGAATCTGTAACGCAAAGTCATGGCAGACAGAGTTGAGTTTCAAATTGATGGAAAATGGGGGAATATGGTGGTTGGTGCATGGAGCTGTGTGTTTCTTATGGAAGAAAGTAACTTTGAGACTTGGGTTCAGATGTTAAAGCAAGAGAAATTGAAAACAATAAATTGACAGAATTAACCGCTGAGGTTCTGATAGTGAAATGACTCACCTTAATCGAACAGATCTGGTAGAACACTCGTCGGGTCCGCCCAGTTCCGCCTCGGTTCCGCCGCGAAGTTGCTGTTGTGGAAGAACAAGAGGACGAATAAGGGAATAAGGAGGGAAATACTTGTGTTTAGGTTCTGGGCTTTAGGGGAATAAGGAGGGAAAACAAATAATATTTGGGGAATTTTGGGAAATGTGGCGCCAAAAGAGATCATCAGCTATGGGCTTCAATATAAAAAATAAACCCCAGGGGCCTATACCAGCGCTTAAGCGCTGGTATAGGCCCCTGGGATTTAATTTTTATTTAAAAAAATGTAAAACAATTTGCCAATTTTTTTTAAATTGTCTTACATATTTTTTAATATAAAAAATAAACCCTAGGGGCCTATACCAGAGCGCTGGTATAGGCCCCTGGGATTTAATTTTTATTTAAAAAAAATGTAAAACAATTTGCCAATTTTTTTTTAAATTGTCTTACATATTTTTTAATATAAAAAATAAACCCCAGGGGCCTATATGGTATAGGCCCCTGGGATTTATTTTTTATTTAAAAAAAAAATGTAACACAATTTGCCAATTTTTTTTAAATTGTTTTACATATTTTTTAAATCCCAGGGGGTCTATAGCATCTCTTAAGAGCTGCTATATGCTTGTACCTATACCAGCACTTTTATTTACAAGCGCTGGTATAGGTCATATTATACCTATCCCATCACTTGCATTTTATAAGCGCTGCTATTGTTGCGATGCAATAGGGTATTTCTGTAGTAGTGTTTAATTAGCTATTTGTATGTTTACTATTAGTCGAGAGAAATATATAAAATGAACGAATGCTTTTATACTATTACTGAAAAGAGGAAATTTGGGAGATTTGTGATTGGTTTTAAGAAATTTTTAGTTCCGACTTGTATTGGTGATATATATCTTCTCACAATTTTTTATTACTTGTTAAAGGAAAAAAATTAATAATTTTAGTCATTTTTCAAAACTAAATAAATATGACCTTTTCTCTACAATAGTACAAAGGCAAATCACTTCCATGTAACAATAAAATGTAACAGAATTTCTTTCTCACGGTCCACACTCGGTATATTTAATTCGAAATTTTGAATATTAGTTCTTTCAGTTTATTTACGACCACGTAATTCCACATAATTCCTATTTGACTAGTGAGCAATTTAGAGTATAAAATAACTAATCAAGCACAGTTACATTTTTCAAACAATTAGGCCATAACAAATTCAAACTATTGAATCGCATCTCCAAAGTTTGGCCCATTATCATTCGTTCAGTCTCATACTCTCATTCAGTTTCCATTAAAATTTAAAATTAATGCCAATTTTTAGTTGGACCAGAAACGGAGATATGATAAATAATTGGAGGCAAAGCAAAAGGTTCGTAACAAAAAAGTCATATAAATAAATGAAACAGGCAAAAGAAACAAAACAAAAAAGACATTTAAAGAAGATGATCCTCTCTGAGAACGTCTTCAATTGATGTTTAATGAATCATGAAAGATGATAGAAGTTAGAAGGATGATAAAACCAAAACTACCTTTTGATCACACTAAACATGCAAAAACATCACAAAGGATATATTTTCAAGGGCAAGAGGCCAATATATTTGAAGGATTTGGGGGCGTAGTTGGAAATTTGATGAAGTATTAGTCCACCCATGATGAAATCACTGCGTAGACTTAATTAATCTTACACAGCTAATCACATCGAAGAGGAAGAACTTAGATAAGACAGCAGTTTCTCAAAGACATAGAAAAAGTAAGTGAGTGCAATGAAATGCTGAAATTTAGCTCTTCCCCACCCAAAAAAAATTTCTCTCTCCCCCTCCCCATCTGCCTCTCGTCACTACTACAAAAAACACTTTTCACGTCTATAATTCACGTCCATTATTTTAAAATGGACCTTAAAAAAAGGCGGTGGCATATTTGTAATTAAATTCTAAAAAAACAACGTCCATTATTGTATAAATGGACTTTGTTTTTCATAAATGAAAGATAATTTATGTCCATTTCAGTATAATGGACGTAAAAAAATGGCGGTGTCATATATTATAAATTTATGTTCACAATATTTACATCCATTTTTGTATAATGGACTTGAAAAATTTGCCCAAAATTCCTTTTGGCGCCGAGCTCTTAAACAAAAATTGGTTTAGGCGCTCTGAACAAACACACCCGTGCTTGCCCTAATATTTCTCTGAACAAACTCTCCCAATCGAAGAATCCTCCTTCGCCCGTGCTTGATCTGAATAAATTCTCCCAATCGAAGAATTTCTTCCTTCACACTTTGCATTCGAGCTTCGCACTCTGCTTTTTCACTCTCGATTTTGAGCGGCGAAACCGTCATCGGCTCACTCTCAAGTCAGTTTATTTCAGTGGTGCACTCTACTTCAATTTCACTCTCGATTTTCTCAGTTGGATTTCAGGTTCCGTCTCTCTACCCTCATTTTCTTCTATTTTCTGCTCGTTCTTTTTTTCCTTAGTTCTGTCTGCTCTTTATTCTCTGCTCATTGCTGGTCAATTTGGAGTTACTCTCATCTTAATTAACTTGTTCCTCAGCTTATTGCTATGTTTTCCTTTGTTTTTTCCCCTTCGTCTTTGTCATTTAAGCTGACACAGAATTTTTTTTTGGCCAGTTTTTATCCATGATAAACTGACTCAGTGACTCAGTTTTTATTTGTTGTCTTCTTCAATTGTCCTCCGCTACAGTTATTTGTCTTTTTGCAATTGCTTAGTTTCCTTTATAAATCTTCTTTATTTATTATTTGGAAATCTTCTTTATTATTTGTATTTACAAATCCATATGTTACTCCTCTGACGAAGAACCCTTCACTATGAATTACTGACCATATGTATTGTGATTTGCCAAAACTTAGAAGGCCTAGCATGTCTTAAAGAGACTGAAATTGACTGTGGGGAAATTTTATCTTTAGTTGTTTTTATCTTTAAATGGTGTATGGTAGTTATTGATAGAATTGAGGAACCGATGGTGGTTTTATTTGTCATTCTAATGTAATTGCTTTCAAGCGGTCAAGCCTGTCACTTTGTGTATTTACATGCATGATAAAAGAAAATGAAGCACTATTATGCTTCATTAGCCTTGTCTAAAAGTTATTTTGCCACCACCAGAATATGTGCCCCCACCTGTAGAGTCACGCAATAATCTAATGTTCATGTGAATCATCTTTCTATTTATCTCTGGAACACATGAGAAGCTCAGAATAATACTGCAGCAGATTTATAATAATTATTCACAATAAAATAACATTTTAACCATTATTTTTCAAAGTAAAGTATATCTATGTACAAAAGGTTTTTGTAATCACGAAAAAACAGTAGCACTTTGACATTTCCAAGAACTAAAACTTTCAGCCCATGGTATTTAGTAACATGTACATATTTGATTATAATAATACTCTCTCTGCTTTTTTTAATAGACACAACCATGATAATTGGGAGTAGTAGTATTGCTTGCTAATGATCCTTTCCCTGGATTCCTAAAGCTTGCAGTGAATTAGACTCATTCTCATTAAAACAATTAAAACCAAAATCATGAATACCACCTGACAGTCCAAAAACCAAGTATAGTTATCCTCCCAAGAAGGCACGGTCATGTCATGATTAGTAGTAGTGTTCTGCACTTTGGCTTCACTGTCCCATAATGCATCCACAAAATTATGATCCTACTATTTTTTTCTCAGTCCTTTAGTAATGCATCATTGAGATTCACTAAATCCTAACTTTAATTTGTTGGTTCACTAAATTACTTAAGTTGTCTATTTAGCCAACTTAGGTAATTCTCACATTGTTCTTTTTCACCAATCAATTGTTCTATTGTAAATGAAGGGGATCATATTTCTCATCCATGAAAATGTGCAATGCAGGTTCATCTACAGTATTTCTTAGTGAGGAGTAGCCTCCAGTTGCAAAATTTCATCAAAGACAATCAGTCGATCAATTTAGGTAGGCAATTCAAAATATGTTTAATTTTGGTCTTTGGAAATTCAAATGGCACATACTAGAAAGCCTTGTTATTGGCACCAATTCTTGATAAGTATGCTTGTTAACTATATACATTTTTGCTTTAATTATTTTGTTTTCTATCTTTGGTAATATTAACTCTGTGTTTCAAGAAACATTGGAGTCTATGTGTTGTATGTCCCGACGAAAGCATTGTTTATTGGTTTGATCCCTTGCACTGGAAGCCAACCCCTCCATATAAAACGATCTTGAACAAGTGTGTTTATGGTTAATTCTTATCAATATTTTCGTCTGAAATAAATTGTTTGCATATATTCTGATTTTCATTTCATTCCAGGGCCATAAGAACTTGGCATTACATATGTAGTACAGGCCGTGGAAGTAACACCATCAAGTGGGTTTTTCCTAAAGTAAGTCATTTTGATTGAATTAATTTGATATATCAAATGACATTGCTTGTTTATTGATATATTTTTGTATAATTTACAGTGTCCTAAGCAACCTAGAAACAAAGAATGTGGATATTATGTTATACGGTACATGTATAACATAATTATGAGTGGACTTCATGGAGACTTGACTAATGTTGGTATCAATTTTATAATTGCATTACCTACTTACAATTTGCTTTACTTATTAGTTTTAATAAACTAATTGATGTTTTATCTCATGTTTTTGGTCCATATTTTTGATACGGATGTCTCTTTTGGTCAAGATGTCATTGACGAAATTCGGGATAAATTAGCTACTTGGTTAATTTAACATGCTTTGGAGTAAAAACTTGATAGGATTTTCTTGCTTTATAATGTATTTTGTTTGTGTTTTGATCTATTTTACTTTTAGTTATATGTAGACATTGGTTTTGGCGAAATATGTCCATGTTTCTCTCTCAATGAAACGTATCAATGTTTCTGTTTGTTTGGTGCAACAGCAGGTTCAACTTTAAAATGTGTGTACATATAGATAGATAATAAACAAATCACATAGTAGTTTAAATAAAAATTGCAAAATTCACGTCCATTAACTATTTGTTGGATGTGGATTATTGCAAAATTGGGCATTATCCACGTCCATTCTGACAGAATGGACATTAAAGATGAGCATCTTTAATGTCCATTCTGTCAGAATGGACGTGGATAATGCCACTAACTTAGATATTCCACGTCTAATATTGGTGAATGGACGTGAATTATATTATATTCAACGTCCATTTTAAAATGGACGTAAAAAATCAATATTTTCAACGTCACTTTTCCTTACGTCCCTCTATTTTTGGACGTTAAATGTCCAAAATAATGGACGTTAAAAGTGTTTTTTCTAGTAGTGCGTTCTCCAAATTAAAATAAATCATTTTTACAAAAATGGAAACTTAATATAGATTCCTCATTAAGATTATGTGCAAAATGTAACACCTGGACTTTTACTACTATATTATAGCCTTTTAATTGAATTATAACCACTTTTTAATGTTAGAAGCCCAAAAATACGCAAAAATTTAAAACTTTTCTTTTATAACATTAGACCAACCCTCTGTTGGTTGGAATGGGCTTCTCAGACAAATTGAAATAACTTAAAACTCTTTATAAAATAAAGTGGTTAATAAAACAATTAAAAGAACACCAACTTTCTTAAGAGAGTCTATTCATAATTCTTAATACTTAGGAAATTTAAATCTCTTAATAAATTTATACAATTCTATTTTCTATGCTTTCTACTATTAATTTAATAATTTAATTTTACAATATATACAAATAACCTTATTAAAATATTTACTGCCTCTTGCTTTCCAAATTATAATCCTAATTTCTTCGTCTACTCTTCTTCCCCAGCTAGCTTATTTCAACCTGCTAAACTGAAAAATGTTTGGGGAAGGGGGTGAGATTGGTAATCCCAATAGCAGTTTCTTTCATATGAGTTCATGCATAATATATCATAAATCTTCACAATATGAATAATCTTTATCCTTATAACCTCTACCAACCACTACTAATGATATATTCATTAAATAGTGGAGGTACCTCTACCTGCAACAGGATTTCATAACCTCTGGCAAAGGGGGAGCGACCCACCTAAGCCTTGGAGTACTCCCCTCATAACCTCTAAGGAATAAAATTACTATTGCTACAGATATTATGAAATTTATGCATGTAATGCGCTGTAATTAAATATTATATGAAATAAACTGCTACCTGATTCTTGAGCTTAGCCTTCACTAAACTCCTTTATCTCTTCGTACTCTGGGGATTCAATCCCACTATCTTGTCCTATAAATATTTATGATATAAAATAATACATTAATATCTAATCTTAAATATAATAATTAAACGTCTCTCACATTCCTATCATACTACCCCTTTCTAATTCTAATACTATTAAATGTAAATTTCTAATTAAATGATTAATCATATCATTACCAATCAACATTGCACAAACATAGATTAATATATACACAAATAAAATTAATATACACATAAACATAATTGGTATACACAATACAAACATAAGCACAAAAAGGGTCTTTACTATTTAAAATTAACTAACCTTTACTATTAATCAATTAATAATTCAATAGACTTACCAATCAAAGATTAGAATTCCAACACTTTAGACTTTGTCCTACTCCATAAAAATTCCTAAGCCATAAATTAATTTCCAACTAACTTGCAAATCCTTAACTTGAAACTTCACCAACCATAATTACGAAAGAAAATATTAACTTGAAACTTCAATCACTAAATCACCAATCACTCCCTTCATCTACCTAATTCCGTCTTAGTTCAAGATTCAACCTAATCACTAATTTAATCCAATAATCCAATTAATATCATTCCTAAATAACCACTAGAAATACATTTCAATTCACACTTTAAATCAACATCTAACGAAATTCCAAGCACCAATCCAACCTTTCATATCTCTTCCTTTACATTTCATTCCTACCGAATCAATCCTATCATTTCTCCTTTCTTTGCCCATAAACCAGCAACCAGAACAACCAGGTATTATAACTCTAGCACCTAAAACTTTCAATCAGACAACAGCATTAATTTCTTATTTCCTCTTCATTCAATTATTCATCACAACCTCATTTTCCTTTCTCTTCTCATAAAACTAATAGCTAATAGTATTATATAAAAAAAAATCACTACTTCACTCCCTTGATTCCTTCAAATCAGCTATAAGAATTCTAGAATATGAAACCATAAACTTGATCAATAATCATTTCCTATTTCTTGTTCAACCAGTCATCACCATCAGCAACTCCAAAAATTCACATCTAATAATTTCATATCAGTACACAATACTTGAATAATTTCAGTTCATCTCCCAGAACAAACAAAACATCAATGGCCCTATATTTTTCTTCCTTTAGCCGAATCAGACAGGAGACAGGAAAAGAAACAAAGGACCATAATTCAGGGATTCAAAAATTCATCTATTCCTCATATTTACTATGTTATTGTACTAAAAGAAGTAACATAATCAAACAATTCCCTTAGAAAGGGAACTCAGCCAGCGCAGAACAAGAACAAACAGGGAACAAAGAATAACCAACCAATCAGAGATTCTGGGCTCAATTAAATCACACCTATAGCAGAAGGAGAAGTCAACATTACACCTCAACAATTATAATCCCAAAATTTCCTTTTCTCCTTCTCGGCCAGAGCAGAACAAAGGCAAAGAAATTGAGCAACAAATCAAGCAACCAGAAATTCATCAATCCACACATCCACAACCCCCATTTCAAGCTCTAATATACACACATTATTTGGAAAATTTCCTCCTCCTCTTTGGCCGACTGAAAACGCAGAAACAGGGGGCAAAATTAAATCCAAAAATTCCCAAATCCTCAATAATCCACAAACAATCTATTTCATGAGCTTAAACTTGCTTCTAATTGCCATTAGTTAAGCTCAAAAACAACAAATACTCAGAAGCCCCAAATTTGGCCGTCGGTGAACAGTAGCAGGGGAAGAAGAAATTTGAAAATCTTGAACCTATTTCACTTCCTTTCCAAAATCAACACTTAAACAACCAAGAACAAGCTTCAAGCAACATTTCTATAATTTCATAAGTCTCAAAAACCATCTAAAAATTCAGATCAATCCCCCCCATATTCGCTCGAAATCGCCCAGAAATGAGAGAAAATGAAGGGAAAAGGCTTACCCAAAGTTGCTCTAACCGTCTTGTTCGTCTTCCACTGAACGTGGCCGTCGATCGCCGACGTCGAAGCCGTGGATGCTGCTGCTAGACGAAGGAATGGAGGAGAGGGTGAGTGTTTTAATGTGTATGTGTATGTGTGTGTTCTGGCAGAGGGAGTATATAACCTTTTTTTTTAATTGTGTGTATACGTGTCTTTCAGTTGGGAGGCAGAGGGAAGAAGGAAATTGAATTAGTTAGGACACGTGTGTGGCTATTATTTAAAGAGAGGGTGATATTTTTATTTTACTGGTATTTTACTATCCTGCCCTTCCCTTTTAAATTGAGGATATTTTCAACTAGGGGCAGATATTGTCTTTTTAATTTTTCCAATTTACATTTTCTTCTAAATGGTAATTCCATTCACCATTCTCAATTACAAATAAAGCTGAAATTTATCCCAAAATAATTTCTCTAAGTATACTTTAATTTCCAGATTTATTTATAAGACTCTTTAGAAATCAAATAATACCCCAAGATTCCAAATATTCCCTTATTTAAATTTATCTTCTAAATATTTTCTTTGAGCTAATAAAGAAAATAAACTTTAAAAAAATATCAAAAATATACCTGACCTCATAAATTTATTTATAAGGCTTTTTGATTTCTAAATACATTTCTAAAATCTCAACTATATCCTTGTTATCCATTTTTCCTCAAAATTACATTTTATCTTCTAATTAATTCTTCTTTGTTTCTTAAATAAAATAAGCCTTAAAATTATTAAAAATACCTAAAACATCATAAATTTATTTTTAATGGTTTTTAATATTTTAATAATATTTCCTAAATCTTAAATAATTCCTTTTACTAAAATTTGGGGTGTTACACAAAATCATGCAACATATATTTTCATTAAGAACATGAAAAACTTCAACTATGTTGTCTAAATTGAAGTTTATTTTTTAATAAAAGGTTAAAGGTCTATTTTACCTTAATTTTTGCTAACTAACTATTTTACCTCAAGTATTTTTGGTGCGATTTTGAATGTCAAAATTTTAACGTTAACATGAATTTTCTAACATAATATGGTATAATATTACTATGTTTTAAATTTTCTAAGGGCAAATTTTCAACTAAAAAAACTTTCGAGACAATATAGCTCGTGAGCAAAAAAACCAATCTGGGCAAAATAGATCATTATCCCTTAATTAAATTCACTTTTAACATGAAAAGCATAAGATACTAACATTTGATACACGCAATAAGTATTTTAAATTTATTTTCATTTCATCACAACATGACACTAACACATGATATAAATACACAAAATACATAGAATAATTCTGATGTTCCATTTAATGACATAAAAATAAAATTAACATATAATAAATGAAAGGTAACAATATATGTTCACGAACAAAATTTAATTATATGACTTATAAATATGACCAAATAAAATATTCATTCTCTGCCTTATAAATAGGACCATAGGAGTACTTAATTACCTATTCAAAATAAAAGTTCATAATTATACTTAGGATCTATTTCATAGGGGGGGGGGGAGGGGTGGGGAAGGAAAATTTGAGTTGAATTTTTAAAAATTGAAGAAGTGAAGTTATGATATTTTAGGAAATATAAGTAAAAAACATTTAACACCACTTTTCCAATTTTTGTAAATTCAAGTCAAATTTTTTTTTTCTCCCCTCCCCTTATACCAACCGGGCCCATGATCATTGTTGGTAATAATCAAATGATGGAATTTTGATTTTGATCTCCATAATTTTGAATTATTGATTTTGGTACCTATGATTTTATAGAGTTAATGTGATTTTAAATAAATTATATGGACAATAACCAAAAACTCAAAGTACAGGAATAAGTTAGTAAACTTATACAAATTTTTATGAAATTATAGGGACCAAAATCAACGGTTTGAAATTATATAGATTAAAACTAAAATTCAATCAAATTATCAGGATCAACAACTATATAACCCTTATATTCATTAGATAATCAGTAGATGAGTCGTCATTGATTCAGAACTCGTTAATAATTTGGGTTGATCTAAATTTCTATTTTATGATGACATTGATTATATTGATCAACCACGAACAATGTATATAGCTTTCTAAATAGACATTTCATCACAGTTTTTTTAATACTTGTATTTTTTAGTATTCTGATATTGTCATTTTCTTTTTGTTTTTTGTCTTCGTCATCGCTCAAAAAAGGCTATAAGGCCTCTTGGTGTTGGGCAAGTATTCTTACTGGTAGGGACATACTGAAAAAGGATTTATTGTGGGATATTGGGGATGGGTCTTCTATTCGCATTTGGGGCGACCCTTGGCTTCCACATTCCAAATCTCTCACGAAGCCTACTGACAGTGAAGAGGAGATAATCAAGGAAGGCCGTGTATCTGATCTAATTCATGAGGGACAGTGGCATCTTACCCCTGTTCAACATCTCTTATCCCCAAATATTATCGATGAAATTCTAGCAATCCCTTTACCCACAGTGCATATTAATAATAAATGTGAGTCCAAGAAAATTCAAGATAAAGCTTCTTCCTCACTTGTTATTATGGAGACGGATTGGCGAAACATTTGGAAACTACACACGGTGCCACGGGTCCAGCAGTTCCTTTGGCGTCTTCTTTCTGACTCAATTGCAACAAATGACTCTCTATTTCGGAGAAGACGAGGCACCTCTCAAAACTGTCCAGTATGCATCTCTGCAGTGGAAACCTTAGAGCATCTCTTTTTTAAGTGTTCTTGGACTAGATGTATCTGGTTTGGTTGCAATTTGGGAGCAAAAATTGACACCTTCAACACTAATAATTTCACTGCTTGGTGGTTGGATTTGCTTAATGGACCGAATCAGCTTTCAAAGAAGGAAATCTCTCTTGTATGTTGGCTCTTATGGCACATTTGGAAACAAAGGAATGGCAAAGTTTTTAATCAAAAGAATCCTGACCCCATGGCAGTAATTAAAGCGGCATCTAGTGCAAATGAGCAATTCTGGTGTGCCAACTCAGCTTGTTCCCATGATATCCCAATGAACACGCCCCATGCACAGGCTAATCAGCGCTGGACCAAGCCACCACCCGACGTGACGAAAATTAATTTAGATGGTTCATTTCACAGCTCCCACAATAAAGCTGGCATTGGATTGGTATGCAGGAATGAGCATGGTTTTTTCAGTGGGGATTCATAGATAAAGTGAAATCTATTTCTGCTTTTATGACGGAAGCTTTAGCTCTTAAACGTGCTCTACTAATAGCCATCGATTTGGGGTACGAAAAAGTCATGTTTGAAACAGATTGCCTCTTGCTGAAGCAAAGTGTTCACAAGAAAATACCAGATTTATATGAATGGCGTTGTAGAAGAATTATACAGGAAAGCCTTCACCTCCTAGCTTCCCATGTTGGATATTTTGTTTCTTTCACTCCTAGAGAGGGAAATTGTGCAGCTGACCATCTTGCAGCTGAAGCTTGTAAAGAAGTGAGCTCGATTGGGTGGGTTCAGGAACCATCACTTCTTTTGTCTAGTCTTCTAACTGTGGATAGCCAGGAACAGAATGGAGATCTTGTATCTTTCTCTCCCGTGTTCTTGAGATCTGGTGTTGGCTGATCCTTGGTTATTTCTTATTGTCTTTCCATGTCTCATTTCTTTACCAATTTTTTTTTCTCACTGTATTCCTGAATTTGTTTCAGTATTTCATTAATAGAAAGCATCATTTTCAGTCCAAAAAAAAATCGCTCAAGTACGTAATGTTTTTATAACTTCCATTCACGTGTTTCCACGTCTCTCATTTTCTTAATTACTTGCGCTTTCAATACGTAATGAGAAATGACTAAATCAAAACGGATCATATTTGGCACATATATATATATATATACACTTTAATGGAGCCCTTGCTTTGGAAGAGTAATTAAATAGAAATTACTCATAATCTGCACAAAAAAATTAAATATAGATATACTAGTCAAACTTTCATATTTACACGTCAAATTACATTATTTACAAGTGAACTTAATAAAATTTGATCAATTTTGGAGATTTAAAAATGACCTATATTACTTGTCATGTGACTTGTTTACTAATAATCTGAAAATGTTGAAAAGCCAATACTTTGTCACACAAAAATACTTCAGATTTATTCATATCATCAACATCATGACAGTAAACGCAAAATAATAATACAAAAGACAAACACAATCATTAGTTTTTATTCATTTATGTGTGTGTGTGTGTGTGTGTGTAATATCAATCCAGAGATTAAATCACGAGATCATAATAACTTTCCTTTCATTGGTCAGTAAGGTTTTTGTCCAACGATGTTACCAGCAGGATCATAGTTGCAGCCAATGAAAGTTCCTCCATTGTCACACTTCACTTTAGCACAACCTAGGCGAACCGAGGTATTCCATACCACCTGAGTATAGTGCCCACACTGTTGCCCGGCAGAGCATGAGTTGGTATTGTAGTCATAGTTCGCCTTCTCGTTCACCCACAACTTCACGGCATCGGTCCCATTTAGGTCGCCGGTGCTACCGGCAAGGTTCTCTCCATAGTTACCATTGGAGTGGACGAGCTGGCAGTCAGCCTTGTGCTGGTTTGCATAGTTTTGTGCATAAGCGGCAACAGTATTATCCCAAGCTATGTTTGGAACACCCACTTGTGATCTTGCTGCGTTATGGGCATCCACATAGTCTTGTGGTGAATCTTGAGCATAAGCTATGAAAGCAAAGAGGAAGAAGAAGGAGAGGAAGAAAAATAAAAGCCTGGATCGTAACTCCATTATTGTTTGGTATTCCATCAAAGTGTTCGATGAATAAATGGGAGACATTGAGGAGGAATTTATAGGGAAGGGAGCCTAATTAGTAGAGAAAAACATGTTAAAAAGTTAAGGACTTGTAATTAGGGTTGGATATATAAGAAGGGGAGGAAATTTAAATTCCAAAACAAGTACTATAACAATGCATAGGGAAATAAGAAACTAAATTGATCTTTATTCTTTTTTGTCTTTAATATAAGGATTTTCTTGAGTGTGTGTCATATTTAACGGGACGTTCGTTATTATGTCTTTCTCTAACAGTATATAATATACTCGTTTAGAAAATATGTTTATTAGTTAAAACATTTGTTCGCCATAACTTATAAGGGTTGTGTAAGCAAGGTGGTGGAAGATTATTTGTTGCAAGTTTTAAAATATTATTCATAATGCGTGAAGGACCAAGAAACTGGAACATACTTGCTATTTGTTTATTTTCGGGGGTTGTCGCGTGTTCCATGTGATTTTCTTCAATATATATAAATATATATTATATGAGAGAAAGCAATAATAGATTTTGGGTTGATAAAATAATCTCAGAAGGGAGGAAGGATGATGATTAGTAGGTGTCCTCAAATTAAAGCATTTGGTTGGAAAATAAGTTAACATCTACTTCGCATAAATTTAAGATATATGAAAATATTCTTAAATAATTATCTGTAATTCTGTATATAGGGACTTAGTCACTCAGATTGTATTCCCAATTATTTTACAGGAATAAGAGAAAGGTTCAATGTCTCAAAATTTTCTTGTTCCATACTTGAAGCCATTAGGTTTAATTAGCTATTTGTATGTTTACTATTAGTCGAGAGAAATATATAAAATGAACGAATGCTTTTATACTATTACTGAAAAGAGGAAATTTGGGAGATTTGTGATTGGTTTTAAGAAATTTTCAGTTCCGACTTCTATTGGTGATATATATGTTCTCACAATTTTTTATTACTTGTTAAAAGAAAAAAAATTAATAATTCTAGTCATTTTTCAAAACTAAATAAATATGACCTTTTTTTCTACAATAGTACAAAGGCAAATCACTTCCATGTAACAATAAAATGTAACAGAATTTCTTTCTCACGGTCCACACTCGGTATATTTAATTCGAAATTTTGAATATTAGTTCTTTCAGTTGATTTATGACCACGTAATTCCACATAATTCCTATTTGACTAGTGAGCAATTTAGAGTATAAAATAATTAATCAAGCACAGTTACGTTTTTCAAACAATTAGGCCATAACAAATTCAAACAATTGAATCGCATCTCCAAAGTTTGGCCCATTATCATTCGTTCAGTCTCATACTCTCATTCAGTTTCCATTAAAATTATTGCCAATTTTTAGTTGGGCCAGCAACGGAGATATGATAAATAATTGGAGGCAAAGCAAAAGGTTCGTAACAAAAAAGTCATAGAAATAAATGAAACATCAGGCAAAAGAAACAAAACAAAAAAGACATTTAAAGAAGATGATCCTCTCTGAGAACGTCTTCAATTGATGTTTCATGAATCATGAAAGATGATAGAAGGATGATAAAACCAAAACAACCTTTTGATCACACTAAACATGCAAAAACATCACAAAGGATATATTTCCAAGGGCAAGAGGCCAATATATTTGAAGGATTTGGGGGCGTAGTTGGAAATTTGATGAAGTATTAGTCCACCCATGATGAAATCACTGCGTAGAATTAATTAATCTTACACAGCTAATGACATCGAAGAGGAAGAACTTAGATAAGACAGCAGTTTCTCAAAGACATAGAAAAAGTAAGTGAATGCAATGAAATGCTGAAATTTAGCTCTTCACCCAAAAAAAATTTCTCTCTCTCCCTCTCCATCTGCCTCTCGTTCTCCAAATTAAAATAATTCATTTTTACAAAAATGGAAACTTAATATAGATTCCTCATTAATATTATGTGCAAAATCATGCAACATATATTTTCATTAAGAACATGAAAAACTTCAACTATGTTGTCTAAATTGAAGTTTATTTTTTAATAAAAGGTTAAAGGTCTATTTTATCTTAATTTTTGCTTACTAACTATTTTACCTCAAGTATTTTTGGTGAATGTCAAAATTCTATCGGTTAACATGAATTTTCTAACATAATAGGGTATAATATTACTACGTTTTAAATTTTCTAAGGCAAATTTTTAACTAAAAAAACTTTAGAGACAATATAGCTCGTGAGCAAAAAAACCGTTATGGGCAAAATAGATCATTAACCCTTAATTAAATTCACTCCAAATATGAAAAGCATAAGATACTAACATTTGATACACGCAATAAGTATTTTAAATTTATTTTCATTTCATCACAACATGACACACTAACACATGATATAAATAAACAAAATACATAGAATAATTCTGATGTTCCGTTTATTTATTCTTTATTTCCCTTATTTTAACAATTCTTACGTAAAGCGAATTACTTAGAAAACTAGATCATCATCATCATCACATTCCTTTCATAGATGCATCAGTAAGGCTTTTGTCCAACGATGTTACCAGGAGGATCATAGTTGCAAATAATGAAAGTGCCTCCATTGTTACATTTCACTTTAGCACAACCAACACGAATCGAACTCTTCCACACCACCTGAGTATAGTGCCCACACTGTTTCCCGGAAGCACACGAGTTGCTATTGTAGTTATAATACGCCTTTTCGTCAACCCACAACTTCACGGCAGCCGTGCCACTTAGATCGCCGGAGCTCCAAGCGAGGTTCTCCCCATACTTGCCACCTGAGTGGACAAGCTTGCAATCAGCCTTACGTTTGTTGGCATAGTTCTGTGCATAAGCAGCCACCGTGTTATCCCAAGCTATGTTTGGAACACGTACTTGTGATCTTGCTGCGTTGTGGGCTTTCACATAGTCTTGTGGTGAATCTTGAGCATAGGCTGATATGGCTAAGAGAAAGAAGAAGAGAAGAGAAAATGGAAGCTTGAAGGATAGTTCCATTGTGGTTGTATATTGTGTTTGGTTCGGTGTTTGATGAAGAAGTGGGGGCATTGGGGATGAATTTATAGGGAATTTCCATGTGGAAAATTGGTACTATATATAAATATAGTAAGGTTTTTGCATGCAAATTAGGATGGTGGAAATTTTTAAATAACTTTATTGCGTGGAGGGCTAAAACAATAGATTGGGTCACTAGCATCATTACGTAAAATAAACTACAACTTGATGTGGTTAACAGAATTATTTAAAAATTCGCTCACAAAACAATTACCAAGGGAATTGCTTCGATTTTATATTGGATTATGCAGCCTTCATACTAGATTAATATATTTGAATAACTCCAAGTAAACTCCTTCACTAAAGCCCGCTATTGAGCATGTTGATTACTTATTTTATTATGCTATATAGGTATAGCCTATTTGATTATCATGACATTACTTTTAAAAATAATTAAATCGTTATATTATTAATTATGTTATTTGAATAAATTGTTGTAGGATAATAATCAAAATAATGAAACTAAGTTAGTGACACAATCAAGGATATACATATTTGACGGATTTCAATTAATGACAGAATTTTTTGTTCCAAATAATAAGTGACAGAATAGCGACATCCTATTGTGAGGGAAATTCTTGTTGCTACTTTATATCATAAAATAGTTTCTCACAGAATTAGCAACAGAAATTAGGAATACAAATATTCGGTCGCTGATTTCGTCATAAAATGTTTTGTGAAGGAATTAGTGACGGATTAGCTGCTGAATTTAGCTAATCCTTTTGTGACAGAAATGGTGACGGATTGGTAACTAAAATTAGTGATGTAACAAAATTCTGTCACCAATTCGTCACGAATTTAGTGAAGGAAAAAGTCCATCTCAATGTTCTGTCACTAAAATATTTTTGATGGATTAGAAATGGATTAGCAATGCAATGTAATTCTGTGATTAATAAATGACCTAACGTGGGCATGCTATCTAGAAAACATGGTTCTTTTCTCTAACTTTTATTTACAAAAGCTTCAGTTAAGTTTGGTTGAGGATTGATTAATTAGGACCATTGGTAATGAAATTTAGACACACGCCTTTGTAGTTGAAGAGGGAAATTTTTATCAATTGACTAATCTTATCTTTGTTGTCAAGGGGTTTGTTATTTTTGAACTAATCATACAAAATTTCAATCCCAAATCCTGCCTTGGGTTATAGTTTATAACGGGAACTTTTGTTGAATTAGCAAGAGGCCAAGTCAATATGATTATTAGTTGAGGTATTTCAGAAAGTATATGCATAAGGAAAAAGACACGACGTTTGATTGAAAAAGAATCAAACAATTAAGTTATAATAGTTGAAAAGAAATCGTCATTTGAATTTCAAACGTGTCCACCATCTTCACATAGATAGTTTATTAAAACAAGAACATTTCGATGTCTGCCAAGTGAGATTATAATATTGTTGGAACAACTACGTCAAAAAAAAAAAAAAATTGTGTGAAGAAGTGCGCTTTCTAGATGGTAAATCAATAATTATAGATACATTTATTTCTAAGGGCTAGCTTGTTTAATTTTTTTTAAAAGAAACAATTTTAGTGAGATTAAACTTGAGGAACTTGTCGAAAGTATGAGAAAATGATCGGAGAATTTAAGATAAATACATGAGGCATGCGCCGGGAAACCCTTATTTTGATAAGGTTTTTCACATAGCTAGCTTACTTAACAATAGTTAAAAGATTTCCCTAACAAAACCTTCATGATTTCCTTCATGTTTTCCAAAGTGCAAACAAGTGTTAAATTTGACCATATCAAGTTAAAAAAACTTAGCCGAAATAAATTTTTCTTTAATTTTAAAGAGAAACTAAAACCCGATAAATATAATTTGAACCAATTTTCGAGAGTCATCATGTTAAGTATCATTAAGTTGACTAAATAATATTATGAGAGTTAACCATTGAGAACACACCCTAGACTTCTCTATTAATCGTGTTGATATTTGTAGAGGAAACAAAAGAAATGGTAATTAGCATTAATGCGAGCAATATCTAGCAGAAGATGTTCGTTCCACATAATATAGCGCCCCAAGGTTTGAATTCCTGCAGCGAAATGTGTCACGTTTAGTACCTAACAATTACTTGAATGAGACTACCTTCAATAAGACGATACATGTTTTGAAAAAAAAGAGATAAAAAATGCTTACTAGTTTTTAAAATTCGAGGATTAAACTCCAACAAAATAATAAAGAATAATAAAAAATTTGTAAATTTTAAACAATAAAATGTACAAGTTGAAAATTTTGTATTTTGTATAGTATAAAAACTTTTGTATCTATGCTTATCTTATGTGTACTCATTTTGTCCCGTTTTAATTGTAATTTAATAATTTCTTCACATTAATTTGACCATTATTTTATAATATCCAAAAACAGTTAAAATTTATTTTTCAATTGTGCCCTTAAAAAGAACTCTTTCCGGTCTTAAATATATGATCTATATAATTTTTGGAGACAAAATAGGATTGAGATTTTATATTTACAACTAGAGTATATTATTAAGAGGGAATAATCAAGATATAGTTCTTGAATACCATTGCACTGTGATGGAACATTTCTTTGCTCTGCACTGTGATTGAATATTGATACCACGTGAATTTACTTATGCTGCCTAGTTGAGTAGTTGATGTGGCTACTTGTTAAATTCGCTTTGTTAAACAAGAATGAAGCGTCTGCTGAAAATAAATAAATAAAACTATGCCTGTCACACTTCATATGAAATTGCAATTTTTTAAATTTAATCATCAAGGGGAAGCTTAATTAATAATATGAAATCTCAAAAATTTTAATTCTCAGTTGCCAGACTTGAAAACCTTTAATTACTTTTAAAATTTCTATTATTCTAGTAGAACCAGCATGGAACTTTGGGATGAATTCGTGACTTAGTCGGGAGAAGGATATAAAATTAACGAAAGGTTTTATTTTATTATTGAAAACAAGAAATTTGGGATGGATTCGTGAGAAAATTGGAGAGATTTGTGACTGGTCAGTTAAGAATATTTCATTTACAATTTTAATTAGTGCTATAATTTCACGTTTTTTATTACTTTATCCGTCGCTATATTTAAGGTCATGCTTTTTTTTTTTTTAAAAAAAATGGTTTTATCTTTTTATAAGGTCATATTTGACTTTGTTTGAGTAATAATGCGTTTTTTACATTTTACCCATGTATTGATTTTTTCCACACATTCTCTTCCATCTTTTTTTTCATAATATCTCTCTCTTTCTCTCTCTTCCTCATTCATAAATAAGAACACTTTTGAAAGAATGAATACATTCCCTACATATTTATTATTTTTAATTAATTTTAACATACTTTTCAAGAAACCATAATTAAGTTAAAAAGACCTTATATATAGGGACGGAGGGAGTACTTTCTAAAACAAAAATTTATAATAATTATAGTCATTTTTTAAAACTCTACAAATATTGTAACACATACTTTCTAAATTAAAGATATATCTTTGGGTCATTAACCACTTCTAGATTCTAGAGGGCCCATAGCTTGATAAAAATTAAAACTTTTTTTCTTTTCATTATAAGATAAAACATTTAATTTTTAAGAATGAGCTTTTCTAAATACTTAAGACATATAAATCAACTGTGGTTCCTAACTTAACCAAATAGTCTTATTCAATACTAAGCTTGCTTCATCAAACTTAAGAAAATAAAATAAAACCTGAGTTCTTTTCTAATTCAATAACCCTTAACTTCAAACTCATATTTTCATAGCACAGAGCTAGAATGCGCTTTCAAAAGGGTAATTGTGGATTATCAATCTGGTGTTTAGATAAATCTTTCATCTCTGTAGCTACCATCCATTCAAACATCATCAATATGGTGATCCAAGACATTTAAGCTCTATTTAAACAATTTCCTAGTTATGATATAGTTACAGTTGCTTCAAGCTTTTTAAGTAGTCTTAATTTTGTGCATTCTAGTTCAATTTCTTTTAATGCATTGCAGAACACTTTAATATTATTAATATCATTTTTTCTTTTCATAAAAAAACTCATATTTTCTTATATTTCTATAGCTGATGACTCCCCATTTATCATTGATTTTAAAGCATATTTGGAATATATTTGGGGAGTCATCAATGCAAAGTAAAGGTATTTTAAGAGCATTTGAGAGAAAATTGTGCGAATGTATCATATGAGCTTAATTAGATTATTTTTTAGAATAATATGATAATTTATTGTAAAATTTGATTGGCAAGTTTCCCTCACATTCATGCATGATTTAACCTTTTCCTAATCGCCTTGGGGGTTAAATGCAAAATATTTATTTAACCAAGGATTGCACTATAATGGTGTGATCCCGGATCGTCTCTCAAGGAGCCTAATGACTAACCTAGGAAACTAAATGTCATGCAAATGAAGTATAAAAAGGGGTTTTGTTGGGTTTTAATATGAAATATGCAAAATGAGCCTAACTACAATATTTTTTTATCTTTTCTTTAATGAGGTGGAATGGTTGGATGGATGAAGTGAAATTTATGGAATGGATCTCTTGAGTCTAGGTGAGGTGACAAACATAGGTTCAAATCATTTGGGGGTTTAATTCATCAAGTCTAGTTAGAGAAATCCCCAAGCAACCACTAGGGGTCCACTAGCCCTAATCAATGACTAATTAAGCAACCACTCTCATAGCCATTACTTAGGGTTAGTGTTAAAGTCCACTTGATGTGTGAAATACTTTGAGTCAAAACACTTGTGGCTCTCATAAAAATGCAATCACAATAATTATGAATGGAAGCAATCAATTAAGTCCACTAGCAACCACTAAAATGAAATTAACTTCATACAACCACAATGTAGATAAGAATTCATAACTCAAGTGTTCAAAGCCCAAAATAAACACATATGGTTCATACACATACATATCCAAAATCTCAATCCAATACATAAATCCAAACATCTTCCAAGAGAGGTTCAAATAAACATAGAAGGAATCCTAAATACATATGTTAGAACAAAGAAAAACTCCCCTAATGAAGAACCCATGCTTGAGACACCATCAACCCATCCTCAAGAGATGAAGAGCTCCTCAATCCAACATAGAAACTCCAAGAGGAGCCCCAAGAAGAAGCCCCATCCGAAAATCCATGGAAGAAGAGGGTGGAAGAAGGTAGAAGATGAAGATGGAGATGGAGATGAGTGGGGAATGAAGGAATGGAAGGGAAACCCTAGGAGAGGGGTTGAGTTTCGTGCCTGAGGGAGCTTGCCTTTGATTTTCGTGTGTTTGGAACTATTTATAATCCCTCAGAGACCCCAAAATCGCGTCAGATTTCGCAGATACTGGGCACTTCGCCGTGGGCTCGCCGCGGCGAAAGCCACGGCGAGCTCACGTTGGTTCTGGAATTTGCTGGGGAGTTCGCCGTGAGTTCGCCGCGGCGAACCCCACGGCGAACTCACACTGGTTCTGCCTTTTCTTGTATTTCTCGCCGTCAGTTCGCCGCGGCTAACGCCGCGGCGAAGAGACATTGATTCTGTTTCTCTCTTCGCTTCCTTCTTCTTCCCCGTCCAGAATTCTTCGCTACAACTTGTCCCCTTAATTTGGGCATGTTTCTTCTATGATCTACAAATAAAATCAAGCCAGAGGTAGCATCAAATGTTCTTGAAAATAGGTTAACAATAATTTATGCTAACTATGCCCAAATTGCCCTTGACTAGAATAAATTCCAACAAAGTGTGCAAAAGCCAGAAATTACCCTAATTAGGTGCAATTACCCCAAGAACATGCAATAATCTACTGATTTTATCAATGAAAAGTGTATAAAAATATCGTGCAATCAATGCATCATTTTTATAAATAAATATGGATATTTTAAGCAAGGAAGGAGAATAAGATTGAAGAAAAATAGTGGAGAAAGCTGTAGCTTACTTCTAGAAAACTACCTCTGGTGCCATGGCATTGCGTGAAAACCTTAAAACACACAAAACCATTTTTAGCCTATAAAACACCTTAGGGCTCGAAACTTGACAGATTCTCAGCCTCCTTTTCACCCAAGAAACCCTAGAAACATCCTTGTTATAACACCCCAAAATTTAAAAATAGATATAAGGAGCTATTTAAGGTTTTGTAAATATTATTAAAATATTAAAAAGCATTAAAAATACATTTATGATGTTTAAGGTATTTTTAATAATTTTTAAGGTTTATTTAATTTAGAAAGCAAAGAAAAATAATTATAAGATAAAATTTAATTTGGAAAAAAACTAATTAATAAGGGAATATTTAGAATCTGGGGGTTTTGGTTAAATATTAAAAAGTCTTATAAATAAATTTGGACACCAAAATGTATCTGGATAATTTATTTATGGACTAAACTTGGATTGATATTATGCGGTGTTGTAATTAAATTTTGATTGAAGGGTAAAATAGGAAGAAGGGAATGGCAGATTGTAATTTGAGGATCTATATCAGGAGCAAAAGAGTAAAGCAACCCTTAAAAATGTAGCCATCCTTACCTTATTAAATATCTACTCCCACATGTTCCTGTTAATTTCCTTCACTCTTTGTAACACCTAAATTTTTACTACTATACTATAGCATTTTAATTAATTTATAACCACTTTTGCAAATGTCAGAAGCCCGAAAATACGAAAAATATAAAATTTTTTCTTTTCAATCAATATTCCAACTTTAATTATGTTTTCTGGCAAATTAGAATAACTTAAAGCTTTTATAAAATAGAGTAGTTACTAAAGCAATTAAAATGAATTAAATCTACTTAATGTAGCTACTCTTTTCTAATAGGGCTTAGGGAGTTAAAATTCCTTTATATTGTATATATATATTTCTTAGAATTATATATTATTTAGCTATCTACATTAGCAAGTTATCTCGGGCAGTGTTTTCAGAACCGAGCCGGACCGGACGGTCCGGCCGGTTGGACCGTCGACCGGACGTCACTCCGGCTCGGCTAAGGTGGAACACCCGTTTGTGCCTTAAGACTGCATTCGTTCGTTATTTAGCCGCCATAGAGCCGACAACAGTTATAAAGCCGGAACCCGGAGCGGCTATGTAAAAGCCTTCCGGTCAGAACTCAGATGCCAGCCCCAACTTCCATTTCCAGAAACCACCTGCAACTTCCGCCAGAGCAAGTGTTGAGTCCAGTATTGGCAGCTACTGAACCCACCATGTTGGGCACCCCAGGGGCCCATCTCTGGGTCACCCCGGTATTGGCAAGCCCAATTCAGGTATTGTAGCCCAGTTGGGGGTAGCTCTCGCATACCCGACCCAATGCTGCAGCATTTGTGGGAGGAGGCCGTGTTATTGGCGCACCCACGGGTTCGATCTCCCAACCAAGCACTTTATAGGCATTCCAAATTGGGGAGGAGGCCGTGTCATTGGCGTACCCCTGGGATTCGAAGTCGAGACCTCGGGCTATCATCCCCCTTAAGGGGATGGCCTTCACCACTTGAGCTGCTTGTTCGCCACGCGTCGCAAGTGCACGGGTCGCGCCAAGTAATAAAATGATGAGTAGAGTATCGTTCCCACGAGGATTTGTCCAAAACCCGGTCAAACAATGATTATTACACTTTCGCCCAATTTGAGTGACACAAATGCTGAGATTGAAAATTAAATAAGAAAATAAAATATAAACAAGTGATTCCCCAACTTCAAGGATAAAAAGGGTCCTAGGATTATCTATCCCCCTTTGTACTTCTCAAAACTCAATTAATCTCCCCTCAAGAAGCTCTCAACAAAACCACGTGCTAATCTAGGGTTCAAAGTGTACTTGTAATGCTCTCTCGAGTCAAGAACAAGTGTTTAGTCCTATTCTTTGCACAATCTCTTGCCACAATTTGATAGAACCCAATTATCACACTCCAACCCTAATGTGACTATGCAAGGCTAGCAAGTATATCTCTATCTTACCAACAAAACCATCCGTTCGTCATGCAAACTTCCGGTTCTTGCACTACTTTACCCAAGTTCTACACTCAACCTAGCTCTCTCGAGTCATAAATCAAGCGAACACAACATCTAAATGGTGATCAAGCACTTAGAAGCATTAAGAACGGGGTAAAATAAGCACATAGATATCATTAATCACAAATCAAGAGGAGGAATGAAGAATCAATACATACAAGGGTTCAAAATAATCCTAGAATCAAAGTATTTAGCTACTCATGTTCTACAACTCCAATGGAGCATATATATACAACATTACAACAGAACAAGAGAAGAGAATGAAGAAGGAAGAGATAAACCAAGAGAGGAAGCCCAAATCTCTTTGAAGCTCCGAGCCTGACAAATCCTTATATTTGTATGTTTTTATATGTTTAAATTGAGGTTTCTAACATGAATAAGATGCAAATTTGGTCCAATTGTGCTTATTTAATATCTTAGACTCTTGGATAAAATTAGTATGAGATTAGAATTAATTGGCCATAATTGTAGATTAATTTATATTAATTAATTTATAGGGTTATTTGATCCTTTTTCATGTCGTATTCACTTGTAGGGTCGCTCAAGGACCAAAGGAATGGATTCCAGATGAAGAAGGACATTTGAAAAAGGGAGAAATTAGGGCTAGAAGCTGAAATTTCAAAAGAAAAAGGGAAAATACAAGTTTCTGGATGAATTGTGGAAATTACGAAAAGGACCTCGAAATTCCCAATATACAGAAAAGGACCACGAAATTCTAAATTTCAGAAAAGGGCCTCAAAATTTCCAAATTACAGAAAAGTCCTGCCCACTACCATTTGTCTTATTCTCCACCCCACTATCATTTGTCTTATTCTCCACCCCATTATCATTTGTCTTATTCTCCACCTACCACCCACTCAACAACCCCACTATCATTTATCTTATTCTCCACCTACCACCCACTCAACAACTCCACCTACCACCCACTCAACAACCCCACTATCATTTATCTTATTCTCCACCTACCATCCACCCAACAACCCCACTATCATTTGTCTTCCATCACTCACTATAAATACCATCTTCACCACCACCAAGCAACACACCTCTTCTTCATCCTCCTCTCTCTCTCTCTCAACTCTCTCATTCCACCTCCATCTCTCTTCCATTTCTCCTTCCTCCACTCCATGTCTACTATTTTCTTCCACCTTGGTGTTGTTCTTCCCGTGGAGAGTAGCAGCTAGGCTCCACCATTCTTGATGATGGGAGCCAAGGGATGAGCTTGAAGCTTCAAAGGGGAGTTTTAGTTCTAATCCTTCTTCCTCTTGTTGTATTTATGCTTTTCTAGGGTTCTAGGAGTATATTTATGACATTTGGTTGTGTTCTTCATTTCTACATGTTGTATAAGGGTTGGAAACTATTTTATGTTGTTTCTTTCTTGTTGAATGCTTGACATTGTGCTACTTTAACTTTGAGTTTGATGAAATTTATGGGTTCATGATTTTGTTATTCTCTTTGTGAATATCTTGTGCTAATTCAAGGTGGCTTGGTTAGTGGATAAAAAATGTTAAGTGGTTTTGCATGAATGAAATGGCATATGAATTAATTAATTGTGTTTAGAAATTGGGTAATCACTCTTTTCAACCTTAATCTTTGTTTGGGTGGCCATCAATGAGTTAGGGTTAATTGAGAAATTAAGTGCAATTGTGGGGTGGCCCAAATTGTGGATTATAAGTCTTGTATAATTAATTAGTTCTTGAATTTGTCAAATTGTATGAGTGGCATTGGACTTCAATCCTAGAGTCTTGATTTATTATTTGGGGTTCCAGTAATCGATTAAGCTCTAGGATTAATTAAGTGGCAACTCGGGGTCCCGGTTGTTGGATTAGGAGCCCCTTACGATTAGCAAATTCATATTGATTTTGAACTTAATCAACTTAGGTTAAATTAAGTAATGTGCGGGGTTCCGGCATTAATTAAGTTAACTTAAGCCTAGCCTAGAGGGGTTCCTCTAGGGGTCTTTTGAAAATCAACTAAACTCCCTGAAAACCTTTAGAAGCAATGATTCCCGAAGCTCTCATTCATCAAGAATGATTTCATTTCCCTTCCCCTCCAAATCTCACTTTTATCTTATTTTTATTTTACTTTTGAACATGTCATATATTTTGCATCTTTTCTAAATCAAAAACAAAATACAATACTTTTTGCCCGTGTTTAATAGTTTGCATATTAGCTACTAGGTAATCTTTTGCGTTTAGGCTCCTCAAGTGAACGACACCCGGGGGTTAGCTTCCACTATCCCCTTGGTTCTTATTTTCTTGAAGGGCGGACCCAAGGGCGCGCTACACGCACACACACTCGAAATTGCCGAGCTCTTCAGAGCCCAAGCCAAATCCCACCAATCTCCAAGCCCTAGCATAGCCAAACACGCCCAAAATATGCCCAGAAGTCGAAGAATGTCGGCTCACAACGAAGCCCTAGCTTTTATATAAGTGAAAACGCGCCTTATCTGTCCAAAACGCGCAGAAACGCGAAGTTCGCCGTGGGTCTCGCCGCGGCGAGCCCACGGCGAAGTCCAAAAATGACAGACACAAATGTCACTCGCCGTGGCTTTCGCCGCGGCGAGCTGACGGCGAGCTCTACCAAAAATGGGCAGAGGCAGATTCACTTCGCCGCGGCTGATCTTTGGCTTCTTCTTATTTTTGTTCAATCAGGAGCTTGGTAGAGGGCTAAAATCTCTTGTTTATTGCTTCAAATTATTCCTACAAAAATTATATACAACAACATAAGAAACTAACTATAAAAACAATCAAAATCTATATCAATATACAATAATGTGCAACCGAAAATCAAATGAGCATTTTCCCTCTTGAGTATCCAAAATGTATAAATAATAGACAAAAACTCAAGTAAAATATACTCAAATATCATGAATTTCTAGGATTTATCAGCAAGTGGACACGTTTTTATATGGACATGTTTTTAAGACCACCGTGCTTAGGTAGAGAAAATGGAGAAGGCAACTTCAGAAAGAGAGAGATTGAAGAGAGGTGGAGAAGTCGGTGAGGTATGGAGTTAATGAGTTGAGAGAGAGAGAGAGAGAGAGAGAAAGAGTGTGTAGAAGCCTAAAAGCAGAGATCATTTCGAGGTGCATCACATGGATAGAAGAGAGAGTATAAAGGGACAAGACATGCACAAAGTCAAAAGCTAATAATGATGTGAAATGAGGTGTGTCGTGTGCGATTTTGGGGCAAAGTACTATAATTTTTTTATTATACATATATAAGTGTATATGCCTGTACATATATAATGTTTTTTAACATTATTTTAAGGGAAAATTTCATTAAAGGATCACTGTAACAAGTTTATTTCAGATTGGGACCAAAAAAATCTGAAACGTCACTGCAGGACTTAGGTCCTAAAATGAAAAAAATTTGATGTGCAAAAAGACCTAAAAGCCCTTGTGAACTTATGAAGGGAAAAGAGGATTTAATTTCATTTTGCACCCCTTGGAAAAGACTTGTACTAAGCTGACATAACGTACGGGCCCACCCCCACATGGTCTGACACTCTCTCTCTTCTCTCTCTCTCACAACCCCACTCATTTTAACACGCACAAGGAAAAGCTCATATGCACAAGGAAAAGCTCCTATGCACAAGGAAAAGCTCATATGAACAAGTCTCAATAAAAAAAATATTCTTCTCACCCTCTCTCCTCTGACACACTCTCTCCTCTGACACCCTCTCTCTTTCTGATAAAACGTATTTATTACATTTTTTAATGTTATCTTATTACTGCTTGTTCATATTACGATTTCCTTATGCATATGTCAATTTCCTTGTGCATATGGCCATTTCCTTGTGCGTGGCCTGAACTTTATTACTAAGTGTTCATATTACGATTTCCTTGTGCATATTGACATTTTCTTGTGCATATGGCCATTTCCTTGTGCGTGGCCTGAACTTTATTACTACTTGTTCATATTACGATTTCCTTGAGCATATTGACATTTTCTTGTGCATATGGCCATTTCCTTGTACGTGGCTTAGACATAGCAAGTTATAAGGGTGTTTATTACTGCTTGTGCATATGGCAATTTCCTTGTGCGTATGGCCATTTCCTTGTGCCTATAGTCATTTCCTTGTGCGTAGCTTGGACATAGCAAGTTATAAGGGTCTTTATTACTGCTTGTACATATGGCAATTTCCTTGTGCGAATGGCCAATTTCTTGTGCATATGGCCATTTCCTTGTGCTTGGCCAGGACAACGCAAGTTATAAGGGTCTTTATTACTGCTTGTGCATATGGCCATTTCCTTGTACGTATGACCATTTTCTTGTGCATATGGCGATTTCCTTGTGCTTGACTTAGATAACGCAAGTTATAAGGGACTTAATTACTGTTTGTGCATATTGAGATTTCCTTATGCGTATGGTTATTTCCTTGTGCATATGGCCATTTCCTTGTGCGTGCCTTGGACATAGCAAGTTATAAGGGTCTTTATTACTGCTTGTGCATATGGCAATTTTCTTGTGCGTATGGCTATTTCCTTGTGCATATGGCCATTTCCTTGTACTTGGCCAGGACAACGCAAGTTATAAGACCATTTATTACTGCTTGTGCATATGGCAATTTTCTTGTGCGTATGGCTATTTCCTTGTGCATATGGCCATTTCCTTGTGCTTGGCCCGGACAAGCAAGTTATAAGACCATTTATTACTGCTTGTGCATATGGCAATTTCCTTGTGCGTATGGCCATTTTCTTGTGCATATGGCGATTTCCTTGTGCTAGGCCTGGACAACACAAATTATAAGAGGACAACGAAAACCCATTCCAATCTAAGCAACCCAAAGAAGCTGCTCGAAAGTCCCAAAATCCCATATGAAATTTAATAGGACCAGAAATCTTTTTAACCTCACAAACCATCACAAGCCCACAATAAGATAGCAATCAATTCCTCAAAAATTTGGTCCACGCTAACACGCTATGAAAAGCAAAAATCAAGACAAGGACGAAAAGGATTTCTAGCCCACAAAAAACAGAACACAATTCTTTTTCCTTCCTCATCACCAAACATCAAACCAAAATAGAAATTGCATAAGACAGAGACAAGCACCATAACTCCAAAAATCATAGTTCAACATTTTCCACCTCATTATCTTCGAAAAATTGAACCAAACAGAGCCATACAAACAGCACCCATACAACCACAACCCAACCGTGCTTGAAGATGACGTCGATTTCCGTTTGTGGGTGGCGATGACGGTGGGCTTTCCCTTGTGCTTGAAGATGCCGTGGTTTCTAATTTGAGGGAGGAGAGAAGATGAGACCAGATTTCCCTTTTCTCTGTTCTTTTTGTTTTAATATTATGTACAAGGATAGTAAGGTCTTTTACCTTGGCAATTTAATTTCACTTAAGGACCTGGGTCCTGCAGTGAAATTTCAGAAATATTTGGTCCTTCTTTTACATTAATTGTCTACAGTGGTCCCTTATTGAAAATTTCCCTTATTTTAATTTTTTAAATGCTACTTATTATTTTTCAATTATCTTATATTTATAAAATTTTAAATTTATTATTTTATCTAATTATTACGTCACCGGTTCAACCAAACGATCCAATCATTTGAACCATGACCCGCTGCCCTTTCCGGCTTAATATCCGGTCCGGCTTTTAAAACATTGATCTCGGGGAATAGCTCTCTTACCTATACATGCATTGTACGGTTCATTAGTTATATATATACATACATACAATTTTATACTAACTACTAAATAGGCTTTAAGTTTGTTTTGTCTACTTAAACTTATAACATATCTAAATAACTGGTTACCAAGACATCTAACTATGGTGGTATAACAACATAGCAGGCATCCCTGCTTCTTTATATTACCTTCTCCAAAAACTCATCTTGCCTTCAGCTTATCTGAAACAGCAATTTTTAACGCAGTTTATCTCATTAACTGTTATTTACATGAGTGCACTGACATGTATATCTTTTATAAACATTTACATATAATGATAATTCTTATCCTACTGAATTGTGTGCTATAAGCACTTACTAACCAGTGATAACAATATATTAGTTACCAGTGGCGCTTTACCTGCAGGGTTTTCTCATTATAACATTTAAAGTTACAACTAAATTGATCTCGCAAAGGGGGAGCGACCCACTTAAGCGCTGGAGTACTCCAAACATGATAGGAATAAAAACTTATCAATTAAAATGCAACAGGTATTGTAAAATTATACATGTAATTTATTTTTTACTGAAATAAACTGCTACCTGACTTCAACAGTTACTCGTAACTGGATTCTTCCTTTCCCGATGACTCGAAGATCCACCTCCACTATATTTCCCCTATAATTAGGTGTAACATATATAATATATTAATATCTATACTTATTCTTAATAATTCAATGTCTCTCACGTTCCTATGATATATATATATTTCTACCCTTCCTTCTCTAACATATGTTCCAATCCTAGTCTCTAATTCAACTATTATTTAAACTATGGTCACACATATATTTAATAATCATCAAACAATACATACATATTCAAACACAAGCATAAAAATATCTTTACTACTTTACATCAAACTTACATCCTATATCTATATCTTTACTACTTTACATCAAACTTACATCCTATATCTATATCTTTACTACTTTACATCAAACTTACATCCTATATCTACCAACCACCCCCTTTAGATCAATCTTAAAATTTGTTCTAATAATATTTCTTACGAATTAAATTTTCTTAAATTGAGTTCTTAGAATAACTCCCTGGTCACAATTAAACAACCTATAAACTTCAAACAGAAGTAAAAATCCATTTAACATGTTTAATTCTTATGAATTTAAATTCCAAGGCTTCAAACATTATAAAATTCAGAATGCAATCACCTAGTCTATCATTTTAAATCCTCAAGTATAATTTTGACACTACTTCCTCAACAATATTATTCATGCTTGAAACAAAAGATTCGAGGCCCATGTCTTCCAAAGACACAGTTGCATACATTCACTACTAATAATAAACTTTTGACTTTCATTTAAATAAGTTTACATATCTAGCACCATTTTACCACAATCTTATTGTTATCTTAAAGAACTATTTGACTTTTCTCTTTATCCTAACAATTTAACTCTCAGACAGAACTTTGAAGCCAATCAACACATAACAATTAGCAATCTCAATCACATTTTCACTAACCAAACATGGCAACTCAATTCTATAAATGAAATCATTATACATGAAGAGCTCACCGAATGGGGTTTATATCGGAGTAGTGCCGCCTTGAGTCTGCTCTCCAAGAAGTTTAAAACCCAAGGGGTAGTGGAAGCTAACCTCGGGTGTCGATCTCAAGGATCCTAGTATAATTTGATTCCTAATAACTAACATGCAAACTTGAGAAAGCGGGTAAAAAGAATTTTAGTTTTTTTTGTTTCTTTTTAGTATGAAGTTTGGTATAAAAGTGTGGTGTGTTCAAAAGTCAAAGTAAAAGATTGGATTTGAAAAGTGAGATTTGGATTCAAATGGGATAAAGATCATTCTTAATGGATGAAAGCTTCGGGAATCATTGCTTCTAAAGGTTTTTAAGAAGTTTAGTTGATTTTCTAAAGAACCCTAGAGGAACCCCTCCAGGCTAAGCTTAGGTTAACTTAATTAATGCTAAAATCCCGCACATTACTTAATTTAACCTAAGTTGATGAAGTTCAAAATCAAGAAATAATTAATTATGAAGGACTCTTAATCCACAATTTGGGCGCCCCACAATTGCTCTAAATTTCTCTCTAAACCCTAATCCATTGAGTGCTTGCCCAATGTCTCAACACAATCAATTAATTCTTATGCCATCTCCCTCAAGCAAATAACTTAACACTCTTAATCCACTAACCAAGCCACCTTGCATTAGCACATAATTTTCACAAAGAGAATAATAAAACTATGAACCCATAAATTTCATTAAACTCAAAGTTAATAAATAGCAATGTCAAGCATTTGAACAAGAAGGAAATAACATAAATATAGTTTCTAATCCCATTACAACATATAGAAATCAAGCATAGAACCAAATGCCATAAATACACTCCTAGAACCCTAGCAAAGCATAAATATAACAAATGGGAGAAGGATTAGAACTAGAATAACTCCCCTAATAAGCTCCAATGCTCATCCCTTGGCTCCCACCACCAAGAATGGTGGAGCCTAGCTGCTACTCTCCATGGAAGAATCAACAACAAGGAAGAAAGGTGTGAAAGCCATGGATGGAAGGAAGGAAAGTGAGAAGGATGAAGATGAAAATGGAGAGGAGAGAGAGCTAGGGATTTTTTGGGGTGTGTATGTGAACCAAATCTACCTAATGAGGTTTCATTTTTGAGCTTTATGTCCCCCAAGTCAAGTCAATTCAGTGGGTATTGGGTTAGATCCGGATTGGGCCCAAACCTAAAGTGCTGATACGCTGCATCGCGAGCTACTCGCCGTGGCGAGGCAACGGCGAGCTACATTCTCCTCTGCCAAACTTGGGCTTGCTCACAGCCGTGGCCAGCTATGTTCGTCACCGGCCGCAAGTGCATGGGTCGTGCCAAGTAATAAAGTGATAAGTAAAGTATCGTTCCCACGAGGATTTGGTCCAACACCCGGTCAAACAATGATTGTCACACTCTCGCCCAATTTGAGTGATACAAATGTTGAGATTTGAAAATTAACTAAGAAAATAAACCTATGCTAAATGAAAATAAATCTATAAACAAGTGATTCTCCAACTTCAAGGATAAAATGGGTCCTAAGATTATCTATCCCCCTTGTACTTCTTAAAACTCGATTAACCTCCCCTCAAAGAAGCTCTCAACGAAACCATTTGCTAATCTAGGGTTCATAGAGTACTTGTAAACGCTCTCTCAATCAAGAACAAGTGTTTAGTCTTATTAAGTGCACAATCTCTTGCTACAAGTTAATAAGACCCAATTATCACACTCCAACCCTAATGTGACTATGCAAGGCTAGCAAGTATATCTCTATCTTACCAACAAAACCATCCATCCATGCAAACTTCAGGTTCTTGCACTATTTTACCCAAGTTCTACACTCAACCTAGCTCTCTCAAGTCATAAATCAAGTGAACCAAACATCTAAATGGTGATCAAGCACTTAGAAGCATTAGGAACAGAGTAAAATAAGCACATAGATATCATTAATCACAACATAAGAGGAGGAATCAAGAATCAATCCATACAAGGGTTCAAAATAATCCTAGAATCAAAGTATTTAGCTACTCATGTTCTACAACTCCATGGGAGCATATATATACAACATTACAAACCGAACAAGATAAGAAAATGAAGATGGAAGAGATAAACCAAGAGAGGAAGCCCAAATCTCTTCGAAGCTCCAAGCCCAAGCTCAATCCCCACCAAGCTCTAAGCTCTAGTAGAGCAAAACACTCCCAAAATGTCCCAAAAGTCGAAGAATGCCGAATAAGCTCGAAGCCCTAGCTTTTATTTCACTTCAGCCCGTCTTTCTGTCAAAACGCGCAGTTTCGCACGAAGTTCGCCGCGGCGAAGTCCCAAAAATTCCAGAAATAGCTGTAGCTCACCGTGACTTCGCCGCGGCGAGCTCACAGTAAACTAACCAAAACAGGACAGGGGCAGATGCTGTTCGCCGTGACTTCGCCGTGGCGAAGCCACGGCGAAGTCTCCTTTATTCTGGTACTTTGCTCTGGTTTCTTCTTAGTTTTGTTCAATTGGGAGCTTGGCGGAGGGCTAAAATCTCTTGTTTATTGCATCAAAATGTTCCTACAAGAATTACATAAAACAACATAAGAAACTAACTATAAAAACAATCAAAATCTACATAAATAAACACTGATGTGCAACCAAAAATCCAATGAACATTTTCCTATCTTGAGTATCCAAAATTTATCAATGATTTAATAAAACTCAAGGAAAATATGCTCAAATGACATGAATTTCTAGGAGTTATCAAGCTCCAGTTTCTTCTGCTCCTTAGCTTGGCCTTCTTCTTCATCCCGGGTCCAATCTTTTGGTCCTGAACGACCCTGCAAGTGGAAACAAGTCTAAACAAGGATCAGATAGCCCTATAAACCAATTCATACAAATTAATCTACAATTATGGCCAATTAACCCTAATCTAACACTAATTTAACCTAAAATTCTAAGTTCTACATTAAGCATTATTGGACCAATATCGCATCTCAATCATGTTAATTGCCTCAAATTAGGCATTTAAAAACATTACAAATCAGAGATTTGTCAACTCCCCCACACTTAAACCTTTGTACACCCGGACAAACACAAGTTTCAAAGCTTATGCACAAATGGTAAGTGAGGCATAAATGAGAACTTCAACATGCTAGATGAATATGAGCTAATGCAAATTGACAACCTCTTAACCAACAAGCAATGAGGAATGAAATGATGCTAAAGAGCTAACCATGAGTATAGTGAAAGCAATGAGGATGAGTAAAGGAGAAGGTCACTCAAGGATAAGTGTTTCGCTCTTCTCACCATATTGGGTTCATTTTCTACTCTCAAGATCCACTTAGAAGCACACTCTACCATAGGCTTGTAGGAATTCTAAGATCTCCACTTAAACAAAAGAAGTGCAATGCATCAAAAGGGCTTCTGGGGTTGTAATGATGGAGTAGGCTACATGATATGAAGAAATGAATGAAACATGATGTTGTGTATACTTTAATGTCTAATTCAACTGAAAACACTAATTGCAACTTGCCAACAACCACACATGTTCCTTATTTCACACTTTTTGCAACTTTTCAATTTTTCACATTTTCTTTTTGTATTTTTGTTTTTCTCTATACATGGCATGCTTATATACAACCAAGCAGTGGTATTTTTCAAATAACACAAGCAATGATGCAACTTTCTACATATTGGCATGTTAAATGCAAAACATCAAGTGAAGGGCTCAAATGGGGTGACAAATGGAAGAAGTGTTTGTGGTTTGTGCTTGGGATGATATGGTATGAAATGAATGCCTTTATCATGCTTCATTACACTAAATGCAACAAGTTTTGACCAAGAATGCAAACAAGTTCTAGAGAATAGCAACCAAGTGGATTTCACACAAGAATAAGTATATAGGCCCAAATAAACCTCACACATGGCTAATTCTCCTAAACTCATAAACAAAGATCAACTACACCCAATATTCGACCATAAAGCAACAATCCCAATCAACAAAGTTGCCAATCAAGAAGATTAATCAAAAGCATCAACAACATATCCAAAAGCATGAAACAATTCCCGTAATTGCCAAAACATTTCCAATAACATCAGGTCAAGTCCAAAGAGGAACAAAAGTGGAAGAGAGGAAAAATTAAAAATTTTCAAAATTTTCCAAATTGTTGAAGCTAGAAACATAACCAAGATGCAATGATTTGTAACCCACTTTTCCAATACAAAACACGTCCCTCCCCCCCACTTAATTCCTACATTGTCCTCAATGTAGCAAAAATATGGACATATCAACTGAACTCAACTCTTGGGTGAAGTGGAAAGTTGTGAAGTCCAATTCAAGATTGAAGCACAACACGTTATCAATCACCAAAAGAAAAATAGGGAGAGGGCAAAAATGAGTCAAATCAATATACCAACAAAATTTTCAAAGCATGTTGAAATCAAGTATGTGAGCAAGAAGTATTTATTATTAATACTAGGAATTGAAAAAAAACTAACTACAACTACAACTACTTTTTCCTACTAGGTAAGTTCCCTCCCCCACACTTAGCTCAAAAACATGTGTTAATTATAAAGCAAAAGGAGCAAGTAAAGAGGAAAGGAACAACCTCATGATCAAGGTGGTTGAGATGGCTCATGGTAGTGCTTAAGCAAATGGCCATTGACTTTGAATTTCGATCTGGTGATGCTGATTTGCTACCTTCCTAAACGCCTTGGGGTGCAAATGCAAAATATTTTTAACCAAGGATTGCACTATAGTGGTGCAATCCCGGATCGTTGATAAGCTCCAAAATTGATGCATTTCATCATATCTCCTCCCACATTTGTACATATTTTTGAAATTATACAAAAGCTCATAGAAAAAGATAAACAAAGAAACATTTGTATTAATTTGTTATTTTGGAGCTTAATCACATTTGTTTTGGTAAGTGAATTTGGTTGGAACTCATCAACCCTCTCTTTATCTTGTATAGGAAGAGGTGGATCATATCAACGAGGAAGAGAGACCATGAAGTCACAAGAGTGAAGCGAGGGAATCAAAGACAAGCAGCAAGTAGGGGACAATGAAGCTGCCCCTCACCGTGGCCCTCCCATAGCAAGGCCCACGGTGAGGCCTTTAATTTGGTATAGCCTTTTGGTCCTCGCCGTGGACCTACCACAGTAAGGGCCACAGTGAGGTTAAAAAATGGGATATCCTTCTTTGGCCCTCGTCGTGGGATCTCTACAACAAGGGGTATGGCGAGGGTCCAAAAGAAAATGCAGCTACACGTTTTGCTTTCTATGCGAAATTTACAACATATAAATAGATGTTTTCAAGCTAGAACGAGGAGGACGGACTGAGGGCATACTTTTGGGACTTTTTGAGCTTCAAGAGAGAGTGGGGAAGTGCTAGGAATCTTGGAGGATCTTAGAGAGATTCAAGTTCATTTATCTTGGTTTCCTGTCTTCTTCCTTCTCTATTTTTTTGTCATGAATTCCTTCTCAATCTTCATTTTCATTTTTGATTTCTCCATGTGTAACTAAATCCCTTTTCTAGGGTTACTTTTAACCACTTGATGGATTGAACCTTTTATTTCTTTTCTTTGATGCATTGAATGAATTTTTATGTGTGGATTTTCATCTTGCTCTTATTTACACAAGTGCTTGATCACCACTTTATTTGTTAAATGAAATATGGCTTGAAAGAGAGTATTTTGTTTTAGAACTTGGGTGAAATCATGTTAGACTTGAAGTTTATGGTTTTAAATGGATGGTTAGTTGGTAATATAGAGATATAATTACTAACCTAACATTGTCCATAGGAGGTTGGTGGAGTATTTATGACTTGCATTAATTGTGGCAAGAGGTTGTGCAATTAATGCAAGTATAAATTTGATTTTGACTTGAGAAAGCTTCTTCAAATGAAATTGAACCTTGGACTGACACATTAATTCATTAGAATGCTTAAAGGAAAGGAACTTACTAGTTCATGAAGTTAAATGGGGATAAGTAACCCTAGGTCTTTTTATTTGTCTTGACAAGTGCTTTCTAAATCACCTCTCTTTTTTATAACCTTTGTGACTAAAACCTTAACTAGAAGTAGATTTTTAAATGTTCATCTTTTACATGTTAAATCTTTAAACAGAACTTTGATTTAGCTCAACTTAATTCAATTCACTAAGCCTTCTGTTTGATTGCATTTGTAACCAAATCCATGTGGGAACGATACTTTCTTATCACTTTATTACTTGGCGTGACCCATGCACTTACGGTGTGAACAATCGTCTCTCAAGGAGCCTAATGAACTAACCTAGGAACACTAAATGCGAATAAAGCTATAAAACCAGGGGTGAGAGTAGATATTTTTTGTATTTTTCATAAAAGAAATGTAAAGACCTGTTTTTGTTATTTTTAGGATAAAAATTGATAGGTAATGGAATGGAGTGATGGGATGCTCTCTTGGTTAGGGATGACACATGACAAACTAATGACTCACACTCTTAGGGAGGAGCTAATTGAGCAAAGTTCAACACAAGTGGATACAATTATCCTTAGCCGAAGGAATAGGTCAATTAAGACACCACTCAACCTTAGTAGATGTTCGATCACCGCAAGTGCACGGGTCGTGCCAAGTAATAAAGTGATAAGTAAAGTATCGTTCCCACGAGGATTTGGTTCCAAAACCCGGTCAAACAATGATTGTCACACTCTTGCCCAATTTGAGTGATTCAAATATTGAGATTGAGAATTAACTATGAAAATAAACAAATACTAAATGAAAACAAAATTATAAACAAGTGATTCTTCAACTTCAAGTATAAAATGGGTCCTAAGATTATGTATCCTCCTTGTACTTCATAAAACTCAATTAACCCTCTCTCAAAGATGCTCTCAATAAAACCATGTGCTAATCTAGGATTCACAGAGTACTTGTAAAAGCTCTCTCAAGTCAAGAACAAGTGTTTGATCTCATTAATCGCACAATCTCTTGCTACAATTAATAAAACACAATTTTCAAGCTCCAATCCTAATGTGACTATGTAAGGTTAGCAAGTATATCTCTATCTTACCAACAAAACCATCCATTCATCATGCAAACTTCAAGTTCTTACACTATTTTACCCACGTTCTACACTCAATCTAGCCCTCTCAAGCATCAATCAAGTGAACCCAACATCTAAATGGTGATCAATCACTTAGAAGCATTAAGAGAAGAGTAAAGTAAACACATATATCTCATTAAGCACAAAATAAGAGGAGGAATCAAGAGTTAATCCATACAAGGGTTCAAAATAATCTTAGAATCAAAGTATTTAGCCACTCATGTCCAACAACTCCATGAGAGCATATATATACATCATCACAAAATAGAACAAGAGTAGAGAATGAAGATGGAGAAGATAAACCAAGAGGAGAAGCCCAAATCTCTTCAAAGCTCCAAGCCCAAGCTCAATCCCCACCAAAATCCATGCTTTAGCAGAGCCAAACACCCCCAAGAATGCCCAAGAAGTGAAGAATGTTGAATGAGATCGAAACCCTAGCTTTTATTTGCTTTCAGTCCGCTTTTTCTGTCAAAACGCGCAGTAGAATACGCAGTTCACTGTGGGTTTCACTGTGGTGAAGTCCACGGCGAACTAAAAAAAATCCAGAAATGAATTGTGCTCGCCGTGACTTCGCTGTCACTTTCGCCACGGCTAAAGTCATGGCGAAGTTTTTTTTTTTGCTCTGGTTTCGTGTTAGCTTTGTCCATTTGTGAGCTTGATGAAGGGGCTATAATTACTTGGTTATTGCATCAAAATATTCCAACAAGATTTACATAAAACAATATAAGAAATTAACTAGAAAAAGGATCAAAATCTACAAAAATAAACAATGATGTGCAACCAAAAATCAAATGAGCATTTTCCTATCTTGAGTATCCAAAATTTATCAATGATAGAACAAAACATCAAGGAAAATATGCTAAAATGGCATGAATTCCTGGGAGTTATTAGTAGACCAATTACATTAACTATAATCCCACATCAACTAGAAGTAGGTTACAATAAATGGAATAAATTGGGTCACGTCCAAGTCACTCAATATCCTTCGGATCCAACAACTAATTAACGTTAGATTATAATCAAACCATCTAACTTATGAAACCTTACCTAATCATACTCATGCACATAGACTCGATTAATGATCTAGTTCCTTTAGGCAAGTTTGATTAATGGAATTACCTAGCGCTATGGAAACTCGACATCAACAAACTCAAACCCACAAATCATTCCCAAGTAACACAATTATATGAAGCACAATGGACTAAATTACCCAACAAACATGCTAGATAATAAAATCAACAAAGACTAAGCATAACATGGTAATTTGGGAAGATAAATGAAACTAGACCAAACCAAATCAATACATGCAAATAGAATTCAACAATTACACGGTTTCAAATCTCTAAAACAAATGAAGTCCGAACATAAGAAGATCAAATATTCAAGGAAACAAATGGAAATTCATGACTACATAATTGGAACTAACAAAACTCCCCTAAAGTGGATTCAATGCTTGCTTCAAGTCATCCCATCATCCAAGAGAGCATCCAAGCGAATTAGTTCTTCATAGTGGAGGAGAAATCACCCGAAAGGATCTGCAACTCGAACTCCATGGTGAATCGGTGAAGGATTGTGGAATGGATAAGAGAATGGGTGGGATTTGGGCCAAGAGAGAAGATGAGGGGATGGGAGGGCGAAAATATGAGAGGGATGGCATAAATTTTCGTTGGTCCCCCTTATATAGAACAAGAGGCAACTTAAAACCTTCCAAATTGGCCTAGGGTGTCCTATTCTGACTAGGATTAATAAATAGGAAAGGTTTGGGGAAGATCCGATCACTTAATCTTCAAGAAAGCTAGCCAAAATAGGAAGTGGTAATTAGAATAACAAATTTGGAAACTTCTTAACCTCAATAAAGCATAGGGTTGCCTATTCTTGTAGACATAACAAATAGGAAATATTTTAAGCAAACACAATCAATCAATCAACCAATCCTAATTGAAATAGGAAGTTTCATATTCTTGTTGATTTTACCAATTAGGAAAGATTATAGGTCAATCCATTAGGCTCAATCAATCAATCCAATTTCCTAATTAGTAATTTCTTGTTGTGTAGAATTTCCTTTTCTTGTAGAAGTTTCCTTTTTTCCAGAAGTTTCCTATTTTGCATTGTTCTTGATTTGTCCTTTTTTCTTTGCAGTTACAATGGATATTTTAAACACGTGAAGTATTTCAAGTCTAGAAACAATAAATGCATGAGTTAAATGCCTAATATGCTCAAATTATAATGAAAATGCAACTAACTCTCTAATCTTGGACCATAAGTAAAAAGTGCCTAAATCCCCATTTAATAGCCTAAAACAAATGTTAATTTCCTATAATTAGTGGATAAAAACACAAAATAATCAAGTGCAATTAGACGCCATCTAGAAGCTCAAATGCACCATAGGTGAAGAGCACCAACTCTCTTTCGAGTATGTGTGTGTAGCGCGCCCATGGGTCCGCCCTTCACGAAAATAAGAACCAAGGGGATAGTGGAAGCTAACCCCCGGGTGTCGTTCGCTTGAGGAGCCTAAACGCAAAAGATGACCTAGTAGCTAAGTGCAAACTAACAAAAGTGGGTAAAAATATTGTATTTGGTTTTTGATTTAGAAAAGATGCAAAAGGTATGATATGTTCAAAAGTAAAACAAAAATAAGATAAAAGTGAGATTTGGAGGGGAAGGGAAATGAAATCATTCTTGATGAATGAAAGCTTCGGGAATCATTGCTTCTAAATGTTTTCAGGGAGTTCAGCTAGCCCATTAGTTTGGGGATGGTATGGTGTAGCAACTTTGTGAGTGACTCTATACTTGGCAAGTAAGGACTAAATGATCCGGTTGCAGAAGTTGTGCCCTGATCGCTGATGATAGCTCTAGAAATGCCGTACCTACAAAAGATATAAGAGCGTAAGTGAAGAGCACCACTTTTGAGTGTGTGTGCCTGTAGCGCGCCCTTGGGTCCACCCTTCAAGAAAATAAGAACCAAGGGGATAGTGGAAGCTGACCCCCCGAGTGTCGTTCTCTTGAGGAGCCTAACGCAAAAGATGACCTAGTAGCTAAGATGCAAACTAACAAAAGCAGGTAAAAATATTGTATTTGGTTTTTGAATTGAATAGATGCAAAAGGTATGATATGTTCAAAAGTAAAATAAAAATAAGATAAAATTGAGATTTGGAGGGGAATGAAGATGGAATCATTCTTGATGAATGAAAACCTTGGGATTCATTGTTTCAAAAGATTTTCAGGGAGTTAATTGTTGATTTTCAAAAGAACCCTAGAGGAACCCCTCTAGGTTAGGCTTAGATTAACTTAATCAATTTCAGAACCCCGCACATTACTTAATTTAACCTAAGTTGATTAAGCTCAAAATCAAAGTGAATTTGCTAATCGCAAGGGGCTCCTGATTGCACTTGATAATTACATATTTTAATCCACTAATTATAGGAAATTAGCATTTGTTTTAGGCTATAAAATGGGGATTTAGGCACTTTTATACTTAGGGTCCAAGATTAGAGAGTTAATTGCATTTTCATTATAATTTGAGCATATTAGGCATTTAACTCATGCATTTATTTTTTATGGACATGAAATACTTTACATGCGCGTAAAATTTCCATTGTATGTGCAAAGAATTAAGGTCAAAGCAAGAAGAAAACAAAATAGGAAACTTCTACAAAAAAGAGAACTTTTGCAAAATAGGAAATTTCCTATTGGATTGGTTGATGGGTTTGCCTAAAATATTTCTTTTTTGTTATTTCAACAAGAATAGGCAACCCTAGGCTTGATTGAGGATAAGAAGTTTCCTAATTTATTATTCTAATCACAACTTCCTATTTTGGCTAGATTTCTTGAGAGTACTTGGGTCTTCCCCAAATCTTTCCTATATGTTATGGGAGGCCAAATTAGGCAACCGGAGGCCATCTTGGATAGTTTTTGAGTGGTTTCTTGTGCCATGAAGAGGGAAATCCGAATTTGCATATTTATCACCCATTCTCTCTTAATTCTTTCCCCAAACCTTTCCTATTTGTTAATCCTAGTAAGAATAGGACACCTAGGCCAATTTGGAAGGTTTTTGGATTGCATCTTGGGCTATATATAGGCAACCAACAAATATTTATGCTCCTCTCTCACTCTTCTCTCAAATTTTCATCCTCCTCTCCTCTCCTCTCCACCTAGGACGAAATTCATCCATTCCACTACACTCTCATGGCTTCCAATTTCAAAATCCAGTCCATGTTGATCGAGAGCATGAGTGGCTAGGCACCTTTGTGGGGATCTTGATGGAGGAAGGAAACCGGAGCTTCAACGTCTTTAATGTGGAGTTATTAGTTTCTTTTCTTGTCCAATCTCATCTATGTATTTCAATTCCATGTGTTTTGGTATATGTATATGTTTTTGGAACAAGTTGCCTTTGAATTTCTATTGGTCATGCATGTAACCAAGCGATGTTCTTTTATGTGTATGAACCTAAGTGTTGTTTTCTTAATATTATGCAATGGATATGTTTCATTTATATTCCCTTTGGATTTCTAGAATATGTTGAATGCATGTGCGATTGTATGTGTGTTTAGGCACTAGGTCCAACGTTAGATGGTTCGATTTACTTATAACGAGAGTCTCCTTACATGTTTATCATGAATCTTCACTACCAAGTTGAAACTTAACGATTCCCTATTTAATTAATTGAATGAGCGATGCACCACGTTAGTTGATTAAGTAGGTTAATTGGACTAAGAGCGATTGCCTTAGGTTTTGTATTAGAACTTGGTTTAAAAACTCCCATATCATTTTAGAAGCTAGGAAGGTTTCCCAATTCATCAAGAGACCCATGTTCATCTCAATAAGTTTCACAAATCCATTTTAATTGCTTTCTAATAACAAAAATCCTAAAAAGAATCTAGTTTAGTTTTCTTAATTAAAATCTCAAAAACCCCGACTTTATAGCTTTTCATGCATTTAGTTTCCTAGGTTAGTTCATTAGGCTCCTTGAGAGACGATCCAGGAAAGCACCACTAGTGCAATCCTTGGTTAATTAAATTTTGTATTTGCACCCCAAGGCGTTTAGGAAGGTGGCAAATCAGCTCCTAATCCAACAACCGAAACCCCGAATTGCCACTTAATTAATTCTAGAGTTTAATCGATTATTGGAACCCCACATAATAAATCAAGACTCTAGGATTGAAGTCCAATGCCACCCATGCAATTTGACAAATTCAAGAACTAACTAATCATGCAAGACTTTGAATCCACAACTTGGGCCACCCCACAATTGCATTTAATTTCTCAATTAACCTTAACTCATTGATGGCCACCCATACAAAGATTAAGGTTGAAAAGAGTAATTACCCAATGTCTAAACACAATTAATTAATTCCTATGCCATTTCATTCATGCAAAACTACTTAACATTTTTAATCCACTAACCAAGCCACCTTGCATTAGCATATAATTTTCACAAAGAGAATAACAAAATCATGAACCCATAAATTTCATCAAACTCAAAGTTAATGTAGCACAATGTCAAGTATTCAACAAGAAAGAAACAACATAAAATAGTTTCCAACCCTTATACAACATATATAAATGAAGAACACAACCAAATGTCATAAATATACTCCTAGAACCCTAGAAAAGTGTAAATACAACAAGAGGAAGAAGGATTAGAACTAGAACTCCCTTATTCAAGCTTCAAGCTCATCCTTTGGCTCCCACCACCAAGAATGGTGGAGCCTAGCTGCTGTCCTCCAAGAAGAAAGCACCAACAAGGAAGAAGGAAGTGGCTGCCATTAAGTTAGAGGAAGGAAAATGGAAGATGGAGGGGATGGAGATGAGAGGGAATGAGAGAAAATGGGAAGCTAAGGTTTATGGGACTCCAAATCTGCCCTAATGGGGTCTAAGTTTCGAGTTTTATGTCCCCCAAGTCGAGTCAAGTGAGTGGGTATTGGGTTAAATCCGGATTGGGCCCAACTTTTTGCAGCTGAAATTCTGCAGAATCGCAGGTTCGCCGTGGGCTAGCCGGGGCGAGGCCACGGCGAGCTGCATTGCTCTCTGGAATTTTGGGGGCTTCCTCGCCATCTCCTCACCGCGTCGAGGAGCCTTCATTTCTGCCTCTTTAGGAGTCCATTCGCCATGGGCTCGCTAGGGCGAGGCCACGGCGAACTCGCGTTTCTTCTGCTCCTTTGTTTGGCCTTCTTCTTCATCTGAAACCCGATCTTTGGTCCTTGCACGACACTGTAAGTAAAAATAAGACAAAAGCAAGATCAAATAGCCCTATAAATTAATCAATGCAATTAATCTACAATTATGGCTAATTAATCCTAATTTTATACTCATTTCACTTAAGAGTTTAAGACATTCAATTAAGCATTATTGGACCAAACTTGCATCTTAATCGTGTTAATTGCCTCAAATTAAGCATATAAAAGCATTACAAATCAGAGATTTGTCAGTAAGAACTTAGAAATATTAGAATCTTAAGTTTTGATGAGGACTGGTCCCATAAATAACATAAGTAAACAGAGTGTAAGTTACCCTTGAATTGAACAAGTAAAATCTGATAGGTAACAGATTACTATCGCTAGAGTAAGAATATATCGCTAATGAAAGGCTCAAACTATAGCAGATGGAAACTTAGCTGAAATCTAAGGTAAATATCTCTATCGCTAATAGACAAAGAGCCATAGCAAATGAAGTCTTAGAAATGAGAAGTTAATATCTATCGCTAAAGTCTTTATCTATTGCTAAGGCCCCTCAGATAAAATGAATAAATATTTAAGGTGAAGAATGTTAGATCAGTTAAACATAATTAGCTAGCGATAACAGATTTAACTATCGATAACAGGATACCTGAAATGACTTAGAATATTCAGATAGCTCAGTATCCTTAAGCTAATGAGCAAACAAGTAACTAGCAATAATGGGATTAGCTATCGATAGAAGAATGCTTATTGAGATGACATAACTAGTACGCTGAACATTGAACTAAAAGAATATGCTAGCGATAATGTTCATGTCTATCGATAGAGAACGCTTGATGAAATTCCTTGGCTGATATATTGTCTATCTTTTGAGCTAATGAACTTAACTAGCAATAGATGCTAGCGATAGCATGATTGACTATCGATAGAGAATGCTTTGAAATTCCTTAGCTGATATATTGTCTCTATCTCTTTGAGCTAATGAAATGCACTATCGATAACATCCATTACATGAATACTTATTTAGCTAACAGCTCAAGTGCAGGAATTATACTATGCAGTCAGCGATAGCAAAGCATGCTAGCGCTACTGAAAAAGCTGCTATGCAAGTACAGTTGTTAGAGACGTTCAGAACGCGCAGTCTATCTCTCTCCTAGCTTACTCTATGCATGAACAGTTGAATCTAGAACACAAGTTTGAATTAGATGAAGAAAAGCATTTATTGCCAACGGCTATGAACCTCCAACGTCTATATTGAAACGGTCACATGAAGCTGAAAGAAAAGGCAAGCTGTGAAGATATAAATAGATCAAGACTTGCTTCTATAAGAGTAATGATGGAACAAGGCTTTATACAGAATTGTTGATTACACTGATTGAGAGCAAAACCTAGTGAGCCCATAAATGAGGAAAGAATGTTGAGTCAAGTAAATTAGAAAAAGAGAGCTAGAGCACTCATTGTTCAGTCTATTAAGCTCTAGAATTGTAAATTCATCATATATTCCACTGTACTTAAGTGATTATCACAATCCGTTCATTAAGTGAACCTATTATCTGAAATCCTCTATTGTTTGAGGTTGTTCTAAAGCTTGGTGCTTTAAGAACAGGGTTGTAACCTTACGGGTTGTAAGGGGGAGTGTTTAGAGAGAACTCTAAAACTCTGTGAAAAGGTTGGCAGGTGAACCTGTGTTCGTAAAACCTGTGGTAAAAGGCTTCACAAGTGCTCGGCTAAACTTGTGGTTTGTAAAGGCTTCTCTTGTGCCCAGTTTAAACAAGAGGGTAGTGGAAATCTCAGGTGGAGCCTGAGGACTGGATGTAGGTCAGGGTAGACCGAACCAGGATAAATTCTGTTTGCATTATCTCTTCCCTTAACTCTCTTAGTTTTCAGCATACCTACATTATATATCTCTTAGTGCATTTAACAAGTTTTGAAATACTCTGTGATTAACTGAAAAAGATTTTAAAGATTACCTTCACTGTATTTTAAGAAAGAGAAAATCTGAATTTTACCCTATCACCTAATTCACCCCCCTCTTGGGTGACAGCCAGCACTAACAAGAAACAGTAGCGGCATCATCTTTCTTAGTTGGGATTGCCTCAACCCATCTAGACACATAATCTCCTGCAAGTAAAATGTAAGAGAAACCAAAAGAAGGGGGAAAGGGTCCCATAAAATCAATGCCCTACACATCAAAAACCTCACAAAAGTGCATGGGCCTTATAGGCATTTCATGCCTCTTACCCCAACTCTCATATTGTTAACACTTCTCAGAAGACTTATAATAAATAAATGCATCTCTAAACAAAGTAGGCCAGAAAAATCCACACTCCAACACTCTCTTAGCAGTCTTTCTAGCACTAAAATGACCACCACAAGATAAAAAATGAGCATGAGTAAGGATAGAGTAGATCTCATTGTTTAGAACACAAAGACGAATGATCTGGTCACTACAAATGTGCCACAAGATAGGCGGATCCCATATGTAGTACTTGGCCTTCCTCTTCAATTTGTTAACCTGGAATTGAGACAAGGAAGAGGGAACCACATCAGCAGTAAGATAATTCACAAGATGAGAATAACAAGGCTCAACAATGGCCAAGGCAAAAAAAGCAGAGTCAAGAAAAGAATCGATGCAAAGATCAGAAGAATCAACTCCCCTTGTGTCGGGAGGCAAGCGTCTTAGATGATCGGCCACATGACTTTCAACTCCGACCCCATCCTTGATCCTCACATCAAATTCTTGCATTAGAAGGGCCCATCTCAATAGTCTAGCCTTAGACTGGGGCTTTTGAAACAAATATTGCACAGCTGCATGGTCAGTGTATACTACCACAGAAGAGTTTATCAAATATTGTCTTAACTTGTCAAGCGCAAAAATCACAGCAAACAACTCTTTTTCAGTACTGGTGTAATTAACTTGTGTGGAATCAAGTTTCCTATATGCATATGCAATGACCCTAGGGACCTTGTCAACTCTTTGACCAAGCTGGCTCCTACCGCAAAATTAGATGCATCACATCAAAGTTTAAAGGGCAAATGCCAATTAGGTGCACTAATAATGGGAGAACAAATCAAGGAAGATTTTAAAGTGTCAAAGGCATGCTTGCATTTATTATCAAACACAAAATCAGAATCCTTTTAAAGCAAAGAGGAAAGGGCTAAGGAAATTTTTGAAAAATTAGCAATGAAACGCCTATAAAATCTCGCATGCCCAAGGAATGATCTCACTTCTTTCAAATTGGTGGGATAGGGAAATGATGCAATAACTTCAATTTTAGCTTTGTCAACCTCAATCCCCTTTTGGGAGATCAAGTGACCCAAAACAATACCACTATCCACCATAAAATTGCACTTCTCATAGTTCAAAACCAAGTTCTTTTCCAAACATCTTTTCAAAACAAGTTCTAAACTAGAGAGGCATTCATCAAAACTAGAATGATACATAGTGAAATCATCCATAAACACCTCCATGTTATGCTCCAATAAATCACTAAAAATAGACATCATGCATTTTTTAAAGTACTCGGAGAAACCATCAAGGAAACAATACTGAGACTTGCCAAAAATTCTCTCAAGCATTTGGTCAATGAATGTTAAAGGAAAGTGGTCCTTCCTAGTTGAGGAATTAAGTTTCCTATAATCTATACACACTCTCCAAGAATTCTGGACTCTGGTGGGAATAAGCTCATCGTTGTTACTCCAGATAGCGGTAATTCTACTCTTCTTCAGTACAACTTGTACCAGTGACACCCACTCGCTATCAGAAATGGGATAAATGATCCCAGCACTCAAGAGCTTAGCTATCTCTTTCCTCACAACATCAAGAATGAGAGGATTCAGTCTCCTCTGTGGTTGCCGAATAGGCTTAGAACCCTCCTCCAAGAGGATTCTATGTGTACAAACTGAGGGATTGATCCTTGGAATGTCAGCAAGAGACCACCCAATTGCACCTAGATAAGACCTAAGAAGAGAAACTACTCTACCCTCCTCAACATCAGATAAAGCACTTGAAATAATCACAGGCAATTTATCACAATCAGTAAGAAACACATATTTCAAGTTAGGAGGTAAGGGTTTAAGACCCACAATTAGGGGTTTTACCACTGATGGTACCAACTCCTGAAGCTCAAGTGCAGCAAGCAGTAGAATGGTATCATTACAAGGCGGGGAAGGAGATATAGGTGCATCCACAAATGCTGTAACTTCTTCACTTCCCATAGGTGAGCAAGTATCCACCATAGACAAAGCTATCGGTGTAGCTTGCATAACAGTGTCTATGTGGTCAGCAGAACCTGCATCACAATCAGAAGAAACTTTCCCAAGACCAATGGGTGTGGGGTGAACAAATATAACATCATAAGAGCAAGTAGAAGCATCAAAATCATGCGAAGTAGAAAGCCAGCTCTCAATCTTAATACATGCAATGCGTTGAAAATGCTTTATAGGAATTGAGTGGTTGATCTCTAACATGTTAACAAAGAGAAAACTTTGAAGTTGATCTGTTCGCCAAGGATGCGTTGAAAATGTTATTTGGGTTTCTGACAAATCTCTGATTTTAATGCTTTTATATGCCTAATTTGAGAAAATTAACATGATTGAGATGTGATATTGGTCCAATAATGCTTAATGTATAACTTAGACTCTTAGGTGAAATCAGTGTTAGATTAGGGTTAATTGGCCATAATTATAGATTAATTTGTAGGAATTGGTTTATAGGGCTATTTGATCCTTGTTTAGTCTTGTTTCCACTTGCAGGGTCGTCCAGGACCAAAAGATTGGACCCGGGATGAAGAAGAAGCTGATTAAAAAAGGGCAGAACACTGAGCTGTTCACAGTGGCCTCGCCACGGCGAACATGGTCCAGAGATGCAGAGAGACAGTGAGCTCACCATGGCCTCGCCACGGCGAGCAGGCCCCCAAAATTCCAGAAAGCATGCAGCTTGTCGTGGCCTCGCACCGTGAATGGCACTGCGACAGCTCGTATCAACACATGAATTTCGGACTCTAAATGGATCCAACTCAATACCCACTCACTTGACCCGACTTGGGGGACATAAACTCGAAAATTACACCCCATTAGGGTAGATTTGGTCCACCATACACACACCAAAACCCTAGCTCTCTCATTCTCTCATCCCCATCTTCATCTTTCTCACTTTCTTTCCATCCATCCATGGCTTCCACACCTTTCTTCCTTGTTGCTAGTTCTTCCATGGAGAGTAGCAGCTAGGCTCCACCATTCTTGGTGGTGGGAGCTAAGGGATGAGCTTGAAGCTTGAATAGGGGAGTTTTATTAGTTCTAATACTTCTTCCATTTGTTATATTTATGCTTTTCTAGGGTTCTAGAAGTATATTTGTGACATTTGTTTGTGTGCTTGATTTCTGTTTATTGTAATGGGATTAGAAATTATGTCTATGTTATTTCCTTCTTGTTCAAATGCTTGACATTGCTATTTATTAACTTTGAGTTTAATGAAATTTATGGGTTCATAGTTTTATTACTCTTTGTGAAAATTATGTGCTAATACAAGGTGGCTTGGTTAGTGGATTAAGAGTGTTAAGTTATTTGCTTGAGGGAGATGGCATAAGAACTAATTGATTGTGTTGAGACGTACATTTGGCAAGCACTTTTTAGGCCTTAATTTATTGTATGGGTTGCCATCAATGGATTAGGGTTTAGAGAGAAATTTAGAGCAATTATGGGGTGGTCCAAATTGTGGATTAAGAGTCTTGCATGATTAATTATTTCTTGACTTTGAACTTAATCAACTTGGGTTAAATTAAGTAATGTGCGGGGTTCTGGCATTAATTAAGTTAACCTAAGCCTAGCCTAGAGGGGTTCCTCTAGGGTTCTTTAGAAAATTGATTAAACTTCCTGAAAACCTTTAGAAGCAATGATTCCCGAAGCTTTCATTCATCAAGAATGATCCCTATCCCATCTTCATCCAAATCTCACTTTTTAATTCCAATCTTTTACTTTGACTTTTGAACACACCACACTTTCATACCAAACTTCATACTAAAACCAAACAAAAATGCTTTTTACTCGCTTTTTCAACTTTGCATATTAGCTATTAGGAATCAAATTACACTAGGCTCCTTGAGATCGACACCTGGGGTTAGCTTCCACTATCCCCTCGGGTTTTAATTTCTTGGAAAGCGGACTCGAGGCGGCACTGCTCCGATCTAAACCCCATTAAGCGAGCTGTTCAGTTTCATTTAGTTCCTTTAGATAATTTGTGTATATTTCTTTCTTGTAATGTAGTGTAGATTTATCGCTTTCTTCTTTATATAAAAGACATCTCTCTGTTCCTTTTATAATTGACGCGCGTTCTTGATCATAAATTCACAATTCACTCTTTTTGAACCTTAACTTCAGAAAATCATTAGTCAATTTATACTTAATTTACCTGTTCAATTTAAAATTCATAATTATAGGTTTAATGAGAAATTAAAGATGCGAAATATAAAACTGAAAAGAAAAAGTAAAGGAGTCACTGATTTTTAATCCTAACTAGATGGGTCGTCATGGGTTCACTGCTTGTGATCAATTCGGGATGCATTAAATTTTAACTCTATGTTGGCTCTAACAATGTGTGTATATATATATATATTGATAAAAAACTAAAAATGTATATATAGCTATCCTAACGTATATTTCCAAACTATTTTTATATTTTTTGGTCTTCTAGTATGATCATTTGTTTTTTGGTCTTTTTTTATTTAAAACAAAATGACATTAAATCAAACATGAGTTTTACAAATCACAATACAAAGTAGAACTAATGCATAAATTAGCAAATTGGTTCAAAAAGGAAAGTTTGACGATGCATAATCCTATCCTTTTGAATATGAAAAGCAACGAACTAATATTTTCCCGTAGTGATGAGCCTGTTGAGCACCAATGTCGTTTCTCTTGTAAAAACGTCTTCCCTACACAAAACTTTTCCATAAAAAAATATCAAATATTATATTTAATGAAAAATAATGTAAATTAAATATAATAATTTCCTAATCCATTGAGATTAATTATTATAATTTGAAAATTTTGTTGAGCAATGTAAAAATTAAAGTGTATTGAAATATACTTATTTTTGAATCTGTAATGTTTCCTTTTCAATATTAGTGATTGTGATTTTTCATCCCAAGCTTCTAAAAGTTCTCCTTTTCGTTTAGAATGAATGAAACTTGTGCATGTGACGCTCCAACATAAATGTCCACTTCTAGCACATGGATATGGTTTGAATCTGGATCATATAATAAATCATGTAATTTTCCTCATTATTGATAAATATATTATTGTAAGTTTTAAACAAAATTTCCAAATAAGTATATTAATTAATATACCAATGTATAATTAAATATCTATGATAAACTTCTCTCTGATATAAACTGTACATGTAATATATAAAACATGTTTAACTTCTTTTGTACAAACATGTCTAGTCTTAATAACAAAAAATTGAGAATAATACGTATCTAATAGAAAAAGTAAATTACTTGATTTTTTAAAGAAAAAAGTTAGTCATTTCAAGTACACACAAAACTAAGAGGGATTGAGTTTAGTAGTTGAACAACTAGTTCATCACAACATAGTAAACCAAGTTTTGAATTTCCATTGTAGATTTGTTCACATATAGTACTCAACAATGTCTCGAACCTGCCTCCAAATAGAAGTTACATGTACATATAAAAAAATACACAAACATGTGTAGTAGATAGAGCTACTATTGGGATATCTTGCCTTTGAATTCAACATTTTGATTTAGCTCACTGCAACTATGTTTTACGATTTACAACTTTACTCTCTAAATTTCACGAAATTTATATTTTCTTAAAAAATAGAGAATAATATTTTAAATGCTTAAACTAAGACTATGTTACATCAAGTTGAAATTTAATAATTGAGTTACAATCGAGTCAAAATTATATGGATTGTGTTCATCAAATTTAAATTTAGGGACTAAGATACAAATGAGTCAAAGTCTTTATGACAAAAATAGTTTTTCCCAAGATGTTATAAAATGGACCATCCCTGATTTTGCCCCACACAGGTAACCTTAACAAGTGTGGAAACGTTCTACTTCCTACTCTATTTACCAAGTGATAAGCCTACAATGTAGTTCGTGTTCATTATATTTGAAGTTTGGGATAATATTTATTGAAATGGCCTAAATTCTGTAATTTTCGTTACCCCTTGATAATTAGATATACATTGCTAAACAACGTGTTAAATATTAATTAATATGAGCTTAACTAGAACCATGTTTAGTCAATAAGTATTTAGATATTGTCAAACCTACTCTAGCTTGATTTAATATAATAAGCCCTAAATGACACACAATTACTCATTATTAGGCATGATAATCAATAAATTAAGATAGAACACCCTTATGGCTTAAATAGAACAACAAGATATTATTCATTCTTATAAATTTCTATAGCTTCCCAGAATAAAAGACACAAGTAATTAATACTCATATGTTTTATTCACCATAAATTTATAATTCCGGTTTTTGGAACCTTAATTTCAGCAAACCATGAATTAATACTCATATGTTTTATTTGCAAGGCACTTTAAACATATTTCATACAGACCAAGAAAAACCTTAACCCGATCAATTCTACCCTAAAATTTGACAATTTTCCTACTTTACCCCTATTTAAAATCCATTTCATCACATGTGAATAAAATCAACACATAATAAATGAAGGGTAACAATATACATTCACACACAAAATTTAATTCCATGACTTAGAAATAGGACAAAATAAAATGTTCTCTCTCTGAACTATAAATAGGATCATAAGAGTACTACTTAATTACCTATTCAAAATAAAAATCTATAATTATACTTAGGGTCTATTTGGCAAGAGGGACTTCGTGGGGAGGGGTGGGGAGGAAAGTTTTTGAGTTGAAATTTTGAAAATTGAAGAAGTGGGGTTATGATATTTTAAGAAATATAAGATAAAAGAGTAAGAAATATTAGTAGAAAACATTTAACCCCACTTCTCTAATTTTTGTAAGTTCAAGTAAAAAAAAAATATTCCTCCCCTCCCTTCATACCAAACAAGCCCTTGGTGTTAATATCATTGTTGGTAATAATGGAATGACGTAATTTTGATTTTGATGTCCATAATTTCGTGTTGTTGATTTAGGTACCTATGATTCATAAAGACTTTATATGAGTTTAAATTATATGGAGCAAAACCAAAACTCAAAGTATAGGAACAAGTTACTATACTTAGACAAATTTTTTTGAAATTATAGGGACCAAAATCAACTATTAGAAACTTTATGGATCAAAACTAAAATTCAATCAAACTATAGTGATCAACAACTATAGTACCCCCATACTTATAATGTGAAATTAAAGAAGGGAAGTGGAAAAATGTAAAATCCTGCAAAGTAAAATTAAGAGCTAGTCACTTGTTTTAATTAGATAGTCAGTAGATGAGTCGTCATTGATTCACAACTTGTGAATAATTCGGGTTGAACTAAATTTCAATTTTATATGAGGACAATGATTATATTGATGAACCACGAACAACGTATATAGCTTTTTTTTTTTAAAAAAAAAAACAATGTATGAAGCTTTCCGAATATACATTTCATCACTATTTTTTTAATACTTGTATTTTTTTTTTAATCGGTGTATAACCTCCATTCACGTGTTTCCATGCCTCTCATTTTCTTAATTACTTGCGCTTTCAATAAGTAATGAGAAATGACCAAATCAAAACGGGAAATGAGGGGTTTCTCTCCCATCCCGTGATTATTTGGCATATATACACTTCATTGGATGTCTTGCTTTTGGAAGAGTAATTCAATAGGAAAATTACGCATAGTCTACATAATAAAATTAAAAATAAATAGGTTTTCAAATTTTCATATTTACAAGTTAAACTTGTATGTTTATACGTCAAGTAAGCCAAATTTAACAATTTGTTATTACAAGTCAAAGTTTCATATTTACATGTGAAATTACGTTATTTCAGTGAATTTTTTTAAAAAAATTTTTGAATTCTTTCGGAACTGTTAGTAAATAATTTTATATAGGACATTATATTAATTTTTCCCAATGAAATTGTTGTGCAAATGTTATTTTTAACTTTAATCTGGTTAATTTTGGAGATTTAAAAATGACCTAAATTACTTGTCATGTGACTTGTTTACTAATAATCTGAGTTGTGAACGTAGAAAACATAGTTGATAAAGCTAATACTTTGTCACACAAAAATACTTCATATTTATTCATATCATCAACACCATGACACTAATAAACTCATAATCATGACACAAACGACAAACATCATCATTAGTTTTCATTCATTTGTGTGTGTATGTGTGTGTGTGGAATATCAAACCAGATTATTTCAATCAAGAGATCATAATAACTTTCCTTTCCTTGGTCAGTAAGGTTTTTCTCCAACGATGTTACCAGCAGGATCATAGTTGCAGCCAATGAAAGTTCCTCCATTATTGTCACACGTCACTTTAGCACAACCAACATGAATCGAATTCTTCCACACCACCTGAGTATAGTGCCCACACTGTTGCCCGGAAGCACATGAGTTGCTATTGTAGTCATAATACTGTTTCTCGTCTACCCACAACTTCACAGCATCGGTCCCACTCATGTCGCCGGAGCTCCAAGCGAGGTTCTCACCGTATTGACCACCGGAGTGGACCAATTGACAATCAGCCTTGCGTTGGTTAGCATAGTTTTGTGCATAAGCCGCAACAGTATCATCCCAAGCTATGTTTGGAACACCCACTTGTGATCTTGCTGCGTTGTGGGCATCCACATAGTCTTGTGGTGAATCTTGAGCATAAGCTATGAAAGCAAATAGAAAGATGAACAAGGAGAAGAAGGAAAATAAAAGCTTGAATGATAACTCCATTATTGTTTGGTATTCTATCAAAGTGTTTGATGAAGAAATGGGAGGCATTGGGGAGGAATTTATAGGGAAGGGAGCCTAATTAGCAGATAAAAACATGTTAAAAAGTCAAGGACTTCTACTTAGGGTTGGATCAGAAGGTGAGGAAATTTAAATTTTAAAAACAATTACCATAATAATGCATAGAGAAATAAGAAATTAAATCAATCTCTATTCTTTTTTGTCATTAATATAAGGATTTTCTTGAGTATGTGTCATATTTAACAGGATGCTCGTTATATGTCTTTCTCTAACTGCATAAAATATACTCATTTAGAAAATATTTTTATCAGTTAAAACATTTGTTTGCCATAACTTATAAGGGTTGTGTAAGCAAGGTGGTGGAAGATTATTTGTTGGAAGTCTTAAAATATTATTCATAATGCGTGAAGGACCAAGAAACTGGAACATACTTGTTACTTGTTTATGTTTAGGAGGTTGTCGCGTGTTCCATGTGATTTTCCTCAATATATATATATATATATATATTTTACTTTAGAGAAAGCAAAAATTGATTTTGGGTTGACGAAATAAATCTCGGAAGGGAGGAAGGATGATAATAGGTGTCCTCAAATTAAAAGATGATAATTAAGTTAAACTCTAGTTCACATTTAAGATATATGAAAAAATTATTAAATAATTTTAGATTATTCTTAATTCTATATATAGGGACTTAGTCAGTCAGATTGTATTCTAAATTATTTTACAGGAATAAGACAAAGGTTCAATGTATCTGAATTTTCTTGTTTCATATTTGAAGCCATTAGGTTTAGCTATAGGTATGTGACTTAGTAGAGAGAAATATATAAAATGAACTAAAGGTTTTATACTATTACTGAAAAGAGGAAATTTGGGACCGATTTGTGATAGGTCTTAAAATTTTTCAGTTCCAATTCTTTTTGGTGATATATATGTTTTCACAATTTTTTATTAGTTTTTAAAAGACAAAATTAAATGATTCTAGTCATTTTTTAAAACTATATAAATATGACCTTATTAATTTCCAAAAAACAAAGGAAATTCACTTCCATATAACAATAAAATGTAACAGAAGTTCTTTCTCATGATCCACACTCGGTATCTTTAATTTTGAAGTTTTGACATTAGTTTTTTCTGTTGATTTATGACCACATAATTCGAATTTGACTAGTAAGCAATTTAGCGTATAAAATAATTAATCAAGCATAACTTGTAAAGTCTCACTGCCTTTTGTCAATTTTTGTAGAGTTTTTAAAAGCTTGTCATTTTCAATAGTAAGCTTTTCACAGCTCTTGCATTCAAAAGTTTCAACCCTTTTCTCATATTCTATGTTTCTTTTTCTCAAGGAAACTGCTTCTCTAGCAATTCTCACAAACTCAATATGTAGGGCATTGTAAGCATCTTGAAGTTCATAAAAGGATGGTTCAAAAATATTCACCTAAGTGTCTGATTCTTCCTGAGCCACCACAAATAGATTGGTTGTTTCCTCTGATTCACTTTCTTCTTCATCAGAGCTACCACCCCATATTGATGATACATAGGCCTTCTTTTTGCCAGCATATTTCTCTTTCTTCTTCTACTTCTCTTTCTGCCTTTGAAGGATAGGACTCTTAGACTTGAAGTGTTTAGGTTTTTTACATTCATAGAATACTGGAGCATTCTTCTGATTGTCCTCCTGAGCAAAACTGGGGCCTCCTCTCTGGAAACTCCTTCCTCCTCCTTTGAAGAATCGTTTGAATCTTCTCACCATCAGTCCCATTTCCTCATCATCCAGATCTCCATTGTCTTCATCATCATCTTCTTCTTTTGAAGCAGCAAGAGCCAGTGTCTTTTTCTTCTTATCTCCTCCAGCTAGCTCCTGTCTGTATTTCATTTTGCTCTTATACTCAGCCAGACTTCCAAACAAGGAAGTGATTGAACTCATGGATTCTCCACGAATTTCCTCAATAGCTATAGCTTTGGCCTGCCACTCATCAGTGAGGATGTTAAGGATTTTAGTGACTTGTTCTTCCTGAGAGAGGATTTTCCCAAGAGCTTCAATATGATTGATGAGGTGGGTGAGTCTTATTTCTAACTCTCTGATGGTTTCTCCTTCCTTCATTCTGAATAAGTGATATACAGCCATTAGTTGGTTGATTCTTTCGCTCTTTACTCCTTCTATTCCTTCATGAGCTACTTCAAGAGCATCTCACATTTCTTTGGCAATTTCAAGATTGGGGATTCTAAAATATTCCTTCTGACGTAAGGCACTCTGAATCATTAGAATGGCTTTTGTTTAGCTCCAGGTGCTCTATGTCAGCATTGGTGTATTCTCCAAGTTCCTTTTTTACCAAAACCCCATTTTCAGTCTTCATGGGTATATAATCTCTATTTTCAATCACTTGCCACAGTCTATAGCCATTTGCTTTGATGAAAATTTTCATCTTCATCTTCCAGTAGGCATAGTGTTCTCCATTGAAGCCAGGAGGCTTTGTGATAGAACTTCCTTTGGGCAGCATACATTCATTCAATCCTGCCATAGATCTTTTCTTCTCTGATCAATGGTTCACTTGTTTGAGAAGCCTTGCTATGATACCAAATGAAAATGGCAGGAAAATACACAAAAGAGGGGTGAATTGTGTATCTTAAAAATTTGAAAGAACTAAAGACAAACACAAGGAATTTATGCTGGTTCAGTCAAACTCTTGACCTATGTCCAGTTCTCCAACCATGTTTGGTTCCACTAGTGAATCAAGATTAAACCAGGTTCCTGAAGACATTTACACCAAAAAGAATTTTCTCAGTAAGATCTCACTATCTCACCAAATTTTCTCCCCCTTACACTTTGTAAGATTACAATCCTTTCCTGTAGGATCCTGTTATCCCAAGGAAATCACTCAAAAAAATGATTATAGATTACAAGCTTGCTCACTCACTTGAACTGATAAAATTTGCAGTTTGAAGAATAAATGAGAGAACTCAGAAACTTGAATTGATTGCAGTAGGAGTTTGTATTTGGATATCAATTAATTCTCTGCCAACCAAGTTTGGGATTCAAATGCTTTTATACTTCCTTTGAGAAATCTGCCCATTGCAGAGTCTGTTATAGCCGTTGTAAGGCATTTGTGAAAGATGAATTCTGGAAGTTGATGAAGTGTTGATCAATAGCAATTAATGCTCCAGAGTAGTGTTAGAGTAGTTTTAGTTTTGAGTTACTCCCTCTCTCTTGCCAGGTTAAGTTATCTCATCCAGTGAAGTACAAACGGCTCTCTGTTTCTGTGCTGACGTTGGTTTCTGTTTTCAACGTAAACTTCCTGAAATAGCACATATAAACTCTTCCAAATATAAAGTTAGTTAGACATGATAAGAGTAATTGATTTTGAAATTCTTGTATGTCAATCGATGGCTCAGTGTGTCAATCGATTGCTGGCTTCGCTTGTCAATCGATTACCTTCAGATGGTCTTATAAACACTCGATGGAAATGTTAGTTATCGAATAAATTCAGGGTATGTCAATCGATTGCACAGTGACCTATCGATGACTTTTAGTTTACTTTGAACTCAAGTATCAATCGATTGCTCATCGATTGTTATTGCCAATCGATTGCTTTTCTTTCCATCGATTGTTCTATTGTCATATTACTTTGAAAACTTAAGATAATCAATTGATGTACGTAGCTAAAAATCGATTTATCCATTAGTCTATTGATTGAAACTATAATTGATAGGCAATCGATATGCCATCGATTGAAACTATAACTGCAGCTCAAGTGGTGATAAGCGAGGCATCTAGAATGCCTATAAAGTGCTTGGTTGGGAGATCGAACCCGTGGGTGCGCCAATGACACGGCCTCCTCCCACAAATGCTGTAGCATTGGGTCGGGTCTGCGAGAGCGGCCCCCAACCGAGCTACAATACCTGAGTTGGGCTTGCCAATACCGGGGTGAAGAGAGATCCGCTCCCCTGGGGTGCCCAACATGGTGGGCCAGTAGCTGCCAATGCTGGACCCAACAAAAAGGCGCTTTTTGAGGGGAGCACAGCAGTATACTATGCTCCCCAAATGGGCCCCCGCTGCCACGGTGCTGGGCCCCACATTACCCAGAGATCCAATGCGCTCTCGCGCTTCTTCCCCAGGCTGCAGCCCTAGTGGGATTCGAAGTCGAGACCTCTGGGATATCACCCCCCGAAGGGGATGGCCTTTACCACTTGAGCTACAGCTCAAGTGGTGAAGGCCATCCTCTTAGGGGGGTGATAGCACGAGGTCTCGACTTCGAATCCCACTAGGGCTGCAGCCTGGGGATGAAGCTCGAGAGGGCATTGGACCTCGTGTAAGTTGGGGCCCAGTACCGTGGCAGCGGGGGCCCATTTGGGGAGTATAGTATACTGTTGTGCTCCCCTCAAAAAGCGCCTTTTTGTTGAGTCCAGCATTGGCAGCTACTGAACCCACCATGTTGGGCACCCCAGGGGCCCCTCTCGAGGTCACCCCGGTATTGGCAAGCCCAACTCAGGTATTGTAGAGAAATCCAGGGCCGCTCTCGCAGACCCGACCCAATGGTGCAGCATTTCAGGGAGGAGGCCGTGTCATTGGCGCACCCTGGGGTTCGATCTCTGGACCTCCCACTTTATAGGCATTCTAGATGCCTCGCTTATCACCACTTGAGCTTAATTAGTGTTAAAAAGGACATTGGAGGTCGATTGTAGTTATATTTGGACTTGTATGTTAAATTTTGGGATTTTCTAAATGCCTTTCTACTCCCTCTGTTCGGCCCAGTTCTCCCTCTGTCTTCTCTGTTCTCTGTTCCGTTCGGTGATAAGGAACAAGGGATAATGTTGATTTTGGTTGTGATGTGTTAATTTTCTTCTCCTTCCTAGTCCTGCTCGGCTGACCATTGTGGCAGTAGGGAGATTTGTTGATATGCTCTATTTGGTTTGATTCTGATCTTGCTCTGCTCTGTGCAATGTTTTGTGTTGCTTGGGTTATGAGAAAGAAGTAATGGTGTTGGAATTCAATTAGAATCATTATCTTATATGTTAAATTTTTGTTGTGCAATTGTGTACTCTGTTTTGTTTGTTATCTGCCGTGAAAGGATGATTTGGAGTAGAGGATTTAATTTACTCTAAATGTTATGGGAAAGATGGTTTGAGTGAATAGTGATAGCAGTTTATATTATTGTTTACATATCCCTCTGTTTTTGTACAATAGCTCATTGGGAATTATGAATTTTTATGTTTAAGGATTTGGCTGAAGTACATAACTCTTAGGGATTGTTGAAAAAAATATATAAAATATAAGATAGGGTCCTAAAGTAACTTCAGTTAAAATAATGGAGTGGATCTTTGGGAAACAATGAAGTATAGGGATTAATTTAATGATTAAGGGTGAATTGATGAGTGTTTAAGGTATTAAGGAATTAGGGTGGAAGTTGTGAATGATGAAGCAATTTTGTTAATTTAATTTGATATGTTCTACTAATAAGTTTATTTGGTTGTATTCTCAAAGGACGATTTAGAGTGTGCTAAGAGATGACTCAAGGATTTAAGGGTGTTTTGGCTGGAATCTGATTTGGGCAATTCTTTTCTTATTGGTTTGTTTGGTTTAAGTAATGTGGGACTAACAAGGATTAGATATATGAATATGAGAATTCTTAAGGGCTAAGAAAATGGATAAGGATTTTGATCAATTTGAGTATAATTTCAAATTAGGAAAGGGGGAAACAATTTGTGTGAAGTGGTGACCTACTTTATGGTTAATTGATGTTTGATTATAGGAAAGAAACGAGATCAAAGGTTGGAAACGATAAAGAGGGTTTGATGATTTGAATATACAAAGTATGGATTCTAGAATTAAGAAGAGGAAATTGATTTATGAAGTTGCGAATTAATCTATAAAAGTTGTTTAAGGACCTCTGGGTGGTAGATATATATATTGAGGAAGCTTGATTAAATATTGAAAGTTAGGAGATTAATATGGTGTCTTGATATGTGTTTAGTGATGATGAGGACTTTAGGATGATGGACTTTCAAATTTAGTGGGAGTAAAGAAGGGCTTGGGCATTGTTCAATGAGAAGATGGGAATTATAGGATTATTAGTTGATTATAAACTTTTGGGTCTTGTTTGAGGATCTATTTAGGTGATAATAGGATAATGTATTGTTATCTTAATGATTTTAGTAAAGCTAGGTGTGGTTACATAAAGATTTGAAGAAATGGAATTTGAGGTTTTAAGTTGGAATTAAGTAGGAAATTAGGTTATAAGATGTGATATAAATTGGGAAAGTGTATTGTAAGGTCTAAAGGATTCTAAGGGATTTTAGGAATTGATTATTATTTTATTTTCTGTTCTGGATGATTTGTATTAGTAATGGGAATAAATGTTTGAAGGTTCAATGGTTATTAATTGAATCTAAATTGATTTAGAGGTATCCAATTCAGGTTTAAAGAAATGAAGGAAATGGTAATGATGTTTGATGATCGGTTAAAAAGGAGATAAAAGATTTCAAGTGATAAAGGAACGGTTGGAGGTAAGTGGTTAGTACCTTGAGAAGAATTAAGTTAAGGCATTAAGCGTGGACTTTTATGGGTGATAGGTGTTTGTTATATTAAAGGTGAGTTTTTAGTGGAAAGAATAAATCATATTTAGGCTATGTGATTTGGTTAGGTTTTAATCAAAACCAATTAAATGATGAGGTGAAGTGTGCCTTGGGAGTTGTATTGTTAGTTAGGGATTAAAGATTTAATTTATGGTAACTGTTTTAAGGACTTTTGAATGATATTAGTAGTTAATATGAAATTCTTTGGGCAAACCAAGTCAAGAATGAGAATTAATTGTTAAAGGATGAAGTAAATGATTATTAATTTGTATAGTGATTGATGATTTGTAATCTTTTTAATAAATTGCATTGTTTGGGCATGAATTACATTGTCGACTTATTGACTCTTGAGATTTTATAATAAATAAAAAGTAAGTATATATATATAGAGTGTGTTGGCATGTATGAATGATTAAGGTCTTTAAAGAATAATATTTACAGAAATTATTGATCAAACATTGAGAATAAGAAAATATAATGTAAGTAAATAAAAGTAATTTTGGACGATCATAGTTCTAAATAAATATGGGTAAAACATCATTTACCTAGAAAATAAGCTTTGGGTAGTACTAATTAAATTAGGAATCGTGAGAGACGCTGCATAATTATATAGAAGTTTAGGTATTAATTTACTATTTATATTAAATGTTAATAGGTTTTGATAGTGACATAAGTGGAGAGGCCAGTAGAAAGAAAAAGGAGCAAGTACAAGATTAAGGTCTAAAGAAGCCAGGTAGCAGTTTATTTCAGTAATAATTAAATTGCATGTATTATTTTGTAATAACTATTGCATTTAGTTGGTAAGTTGTTATTCCTCAGTTGGAGTACTCCAGGCTTAGGTGGTTCGCTACCCCTTTGCCAAACCAGTTTAGTTATAACGGGATTGTTATAACGAGAAGTCCTGTAGGTAGAGCCTCCACTAGTTAACGAAAATATTGTTATCAGTGGTTGGTAGGTGCGGATCGCACACAGATTAATAGGAGTAAGACTATCATTATTTGAGCAGTTTTATGAAATATATACATGACAATACTAGTATGATCATATATGTTAATGAAAGAAACTGCTATTGAGATTTCCAATCTCACTCTTTCCCCAAACATTTTCAGTACGCAAGATGTGGGAAGCTAGCTGGGAAAGAAGAGTAGAAGAAGAAATTAGGATTATAGTTGAGTAAGAAAAAGGTAGTTAAATAATTTAGTAATCTTATTTGTATATGTTGTAAGAATTAAATTATTGAATTAATAATAGGAAGCATAAAAAAATAGAATTGCATAAATTTATTAAGGGATTTAAATTCCCTAAGGGTTATGAATTATTAATAGACACCGAAAAATGGTTAGCATACTTTTAATTGTTTTATTAACCACTTTATTTTACAAAAAGTTTTAAGTGGTTCCAATTTGTCTGAAAAGCCCATTCCAACTGAAAGGAAGTTGGTTAAACGTTTTAAAGAAAAAGTTTTAAATTTTTACGTATTTTTGGGCTTTTGACATTAAAAAGTGGTTATAATTCAATTAAAATGTTATATTATAGTAGTAAAATTCTAGACGTTACACTCCTCGTTATCCTTTATCCTCTGTTCTTTCATATTCTTCTCTTTCTTTTACCTACAAAAATTTTATTCTTTCTGTCACTTCTCAACCCGATCCTAAAACTTACCATCAAGTTGTAAAACATTCCATTTGGAGAGAGGCTATGAATACTGAAATCAAAGCTCTTGAACAGAATCAAACTTGGGTTTTAACTGATTTACCACCTGGCAAGAAACCTATTGGTTGTAAATTGGTGTATAAGACCAAATTCAAGGCCAATGGTGAGATTGAAAGGTATAAAGCTCGTCTTGTAGCTAAGGGGTATACACAAACCGAAGGGATTGATTATTCTGACACTTTTTCTCCAGTTGTTAAAATGACTACTCTTAGATTGTTGCTTTCTATTGCTGCTGCCAAAAATTGGCATTTACATCAATTGGATGTAAATAATGCTTTTCTTCATGGTGATTTGAATGAGGAGGTTTATATGGAACTTCCAAAAGGATTCACTCCTTCTTCCCCAAATCTGGTTTGTAAGTTGCAAAAATCCCTCTATGGTTTAAAACAGGTGAGTAGACAATGGTATTCAAAATTGTCCTCAGCATTATTATCTTTTGGTTATGTGCAATCTGCTTCTGATCATTCATTATTTCTCAAAGCTTCTTCGGCCTCTTTCACTGCTATACTGGTTTATGTTGATGATGTAGTTCTTGCTGGAAATGATTTACTTGAAATCGATTTAGTCAAGAAGAAGTTAGATGCTGCATTTACCATTAAAGATCTTGGTGAACTTCGCTATTTCTTGGGATTAGAACTTGCACGTTCAAAGGAAGGTATTTTCTTATCCCAGCGAAAATTTTCTTTGGAATTACTTGAAGATACTGGTTATTTGGCTTGTAAACCAGCTTCTTCCCCTATGGATCCTCATCTTAAGCTCTTTAAAAATAAAGGCAAGCCCCTTGCAGACCCACAAGCCTATCGGCAGCTCATTGGACGCCTTCAATATCTCACCACCACTAGGCCAGATTTAAGTTTTGCCACACAGCAATTGAGTCAGTTTATGGCTGACCCTAGAGACATCCATCTACAGGCTGCTCATCGTGTTCTCAGATATATAAAATCATCTCCAGGCGCTGGTCTTTTCCTCTCTTCAGAATCTGATTTGAAGATAAGGAGTTTTAGTGATTCTGATTGGGCTAGTTGTGTAGATACACGTAGATCTGTCACTGGTTTTGCTGTATTTCTTGGTTCCTCTCTTATTTCTTGGAAAGCTAAGAAACAACCTACTGTATCCAAATCTTCATCTGAGGCCGAGTATAGGGCTTTAGCATCCACCACTTGTGAATTACAATGGCTTTTATATCTCCTTAATGATTTTGATGTTTCTCACATTGATCCAGCTCCCTTGTATTGTGACAACCAATCTGCCATTCAGATTGCATCCAATCCCATTTTTCATGAAAGAACAAAACATATTGAGTTGGATTGTCATTTGGTTCGAGAAAAGGTTCAAGCTTAAGTCATTCATCTTCTTCCAGTTCGATCTGTTGACCAGTTGGCTGATGTGTGTTAGAATCTTAAGTTTTGATGAAGACTGATCTATGAAAAATATCGCTAATATGAAATGATAACTTAGCAGATTAATAAGAATGAAAATCTATATTGTTAAGTATATCTGTATAAGCTATTAGATAGAAAGAAATAGCAAGTGAAGACTTAGAAATATCAAAGCTAATATCTATCGCTAAGTCATTCTCTATCGCTAAGAAAGAATCCATCGCTAGAAGTTCATTGATAACTCAGCTAGCAGAAAGATAACCCAAGTCCTTGATCTAATGAAATCAGCTAGCGATAACAGGTTAAGCTATCGATAACAAAAGTGCTTCAGATAATAAATCATTCAGATAGCCAGTGCCTAAGAGCAAGAGTCAAATGAGCTAAAGTAGTTGCTAGCGATAATGGATTGAGCTATCGATAATAGGATACCTGGAAATATCTGAATACTTGGATGATAGTATCCTGAAGGATAATAGCGATAATGAATTTGCAATCGATAGAGATAATCTTGCTGATGAAATGCTTTCTAATCCAAGAGATTATGTCTATCGATAAGAGAGTGCTCAATAAAATTCCTAACTGAATCATAATCTATCTCATTGAGTTAATGAGCTTTGCTTGCGATAACAACTGCTGTGCATTTATATACCAGCTTAGCTAACAGCTCAAGTGCAGAAATTATACTATGCAGTTAGCGATAGCAAAGCATGCTAGCGCTACTGAAAAGCTGCTATAAAGGTACAGGTGTACAGAGCTCTGAGTCTAGCCTACTCTACTCATAAACAGTCAAAACCAGATCAAAAGCTTGGATCTCCAACGGCTAGAAGTTCCCAACGTCTATATTCTAACGGGCATATGAAGACGAATCAAAAGGCAATATGAGAAGATATAAGTACAGCAATATTTGCTTCTAAAAGATAGAGAAAACGAGATAGACGAACAATCATCAGCGAACGAAAACGAAAGATGAACAGAGCCTTATACAGAATCGCAAATTCCTTAGTCTGAGAGCATTAGAAAAGAAGAGCTAGAGTTATTCTTTGTTCAGATTATTAAGCTCTATCTTGTATTTCATTATACATAACCTTGTTCTTAAGTGTTTATCACAATCTGTTCATTGAGTGAACTTTATTATTAAAATCCTCTTCTGTTTGAGGTAGTTCCTTAGCTTGGTGCTTTGTGAACTGGGTGGTAACCTTACGGGTAGTAAGGGGGAGTGTTTAGAGACTCTAAAACTCTGTAAAGGTTGGCAGGTGAACCGGTGTTCGTAAAACCTGTAGTAGGCTTCTCTTGTGCCAGGATTAAACAAGAGGGTAGTGGAAATCTCAGGGGGAGCCTGAGGACTGGATGTAGGTCTGGGTTGACGAACCAGGATAAATCTTGAGTGCATTATCTCTTCCCTATACTCTCTTAATTTCCAGTCTATCCTTTTATATCTGTCAGTCCATTTCATATTTTGAAATATTCTCAGTAAGAGTTTAAAGAATTCAAAAAGGATTTAATTTTATCCTATCACCCAATTCACCCCCCCTCTTGGGTGACAGCCAGTACTCTCACCAGGTGGTCTTATGAGAGAAGGAAGACACATAAGAATTACCTTTGCTAGAAGAAGCATCAGTAGTGAAATGATTGACAGATGTGGAAGTGGAAGGTTGATTTGGACCAAGAAGAGTGAGGAGACGTTGAAACTGATCAGGGGATAATTGAGGAAGAATTGAAGTTGTGGAATTGGAATTGGAAGACTGAATTGGAGGATTAGGCGTGTTGGTGTGACTTTCTTGAACATAACCAGAATCTTGAGTGACAAGATTATTCACCTTAGGTGATGAACTGGACCGAAACTTAAACCCAGGGGGGAAACCATGTTTTCTGTAACAGGTTTCTTCAGTATGCCGTGGTTTGCCACAATATGTGCAAACTTTGGTGTTGCTAGACTTGAAACCAGAATTTGATGTATGATGAGAAGACGGTCCAGAAAAACCAGAAGAATCAGAGGGCCGAGAACCCTTAGTAAACAAAATTTTAGGTTCTGATGCAACAGGAAATTCACGCTCTTGTTGAAGAACTAAAGAAAAAACCTTATGAATAGAAGGCAAAGGATCCAAAAGCATAATTTGTGACTTGACAGGGGAAAAATTTTCATTCAATCCTTTAAGAAATCGGATAACATAATCTTATTCTCTATGCTTGAATGCAATATCATCAGATTTGACAGGTCTAATGTTCGAAAGTTCATCCCAAAGAATTTTAAGAGAGGTGTAATACTCACTAACAGTCAAGTGGCCTTGCTTCAGAGCATAAATTTCCTCCTGGAGATCTGCAATTCGGAAGATGTCTGAATGAGAATACCTTGAACGGAGATCATTCCATATCTCAGAAGCACGATCAAACCAGAGGATGCTCTTCGCAATCGTTGGAGAAAGTGATTTCACGATCCAACCTTGAACCAAATTATTGCAACGCTCCCACGCAGGAAATAACGGATCGGAGGCTAGCGGTGAAGAAATAGAACCATCGACGATCTGCAATTTATTCTTGGAGAGTAACGCCATGCGCATCGATCTTGCCCAGCTATGGTAGTTTGAGCCATCGAGCGGCGGCGCAACCAAGATGAGAGCAGGATTCTCACTTGGATGAATATAATACGGGCTATTCAAATCAATATTGAAGCTTTGTTACTCTGATCGGTGGTTGAAGATTCGGCCATGGAAGCTTGTAGAAGGAAAGATAGGGTTTCGGCGATAAAGAAGACGAAGAGATGAAGAATGAGGAATGAAAAGGCAGAGAAAAATTTAGGCTCGTGATACCATGACAGTAAATGATAAAATGGAATTCCTCACTTTATTCAGTAAAATGAATTGTATATATATACAAGATAAAACATAACAAACTGTACAACTAATAACTAATATATCTAACAAACTATAATTATAAAATAACAACAGAATTACTAAACTACCCTTGACAAACCACTCTATTTTATTGAAAGTTTAAAGATATTCCAATTTGTCAGAAAATCCCATTTGAAAGAAAGGAAATTTGATTTAATACTTTGGAAAGAAAAAGTTTTAAATTTGTCGTATTTTTGGGCTTTTGGAATTAAAAAGTGGTTATAAATAAATTAAAATGCTATAATATAGTAGTAAAAATTTAGGTGTTACAGAAAGGGTAACATAATTGAAGTCTTCATGCTGAACAATCAAAATGGAGACATTTATCAGCAGAACTTTGGGCGTGTCATCTTGGCTTTAAAATGGCATGGGATGGGAATAATGAATGAGTATGACTGAGAAACGATTCTTCATAAGCCATCAAGCTTATCAAGGATGGATGCATTGACCTTCATGAAGACCAGAATTTAATCCTGGAAACTCATCAAATGCTTAATAGGGATTGGGTGGTTGATCTCCAACATGTTAACAAAGAGAACAATTTTGAAGCTGATTTGTTGGCCAAGCATGCGTTGAAAATGCCATTTGGGTTTCATTTAGTTCCTTTTGATAATTTGTGTGTATTTCTTTCTTGTAATGTAGTGTAAATTTATCACTTTCTTCTTTATAAAAAAATGTCTCTATTCCTTTGATAATTGACGAACGTTCTTGATGATAAATTCACAATCCACTCTTTATGAACCTTAACTTCAGAAAATCATTCACTGCTTGTGATCAATTCGGGTTGCATTAAATTTTAACTTTATGTTGACTCTAACGATGTGTATGTATATATATTATATTGATCAAAAACTAACAATGTATATATCGCTTTCCGTATGCATATTTCCAAACTATTTTTATAGTTTTTTGGTCTTCTAATATGATCATTTTCTTTTATTTTTTTGTCTTTTTTCATTTAAAACAAAATGACATTAAATCTAATATGATTTTTACAAATCACAATACAAAATAGAACTAATTCATAAATTAGCAAATTGGTTCAAAAAGGAAATTTTGACGCTACATAATCCCATCCTTTTGAATATGAAAAGCAACGAACTAATATTTTTCCGTAGTGATGAGCCTGTTGAACACCGATATTGTTTCTCTAGTAAAAACTTCTACCCTACACAAAAATTTTATATAAAAAAATATCAAATATTATATTTAATAAAAATAATTTAAATTAAATTATATATAACAATATCCTAATCCATTGAGATTAATTAATTTAATTTGAAAATTTTGTTGAGCAATGTAAAAGTTAAAGTGTATTGAAATATATTTATTTTCGAATCTGTAATTTTTCCTTTTTAATATTAGTGATTGTGTTTTTTCATCCCAACCTTCTAAAAAATTTTCCTTTTCGTTTAGAATGAATAAATCTTGTGCATGTGACGCTCCAATATAAATGTCCACTTCTAGCACATGGATGTGGTTTGAATTTGGATCATATAATAAATCATGAAATTTTCTTCATTATTGGTAAAGATATTATTGTAAGTTTCAAAAACAATTTCTACATAAGTATATAAATTAATATACCAATGTATAATTAAATATCTATGATAAACTTCTCTCTGATATAAACTGTGCATGTAATATATAAAACATATTTAACTTCTTGGACAAATATATCTAGTCTTAATTTCAAAAAATTGAGAATAATAAGTATCTAATTAGAAAATAAATAACTTGATTTTTTTTATAAAAAAAAGTCAGTCATTTCAAGTACACACAAAACTAAGAGGGATTGAGTTTAGTTGAACAACTAGTTCATCACAACATAGTAAACCAAGTTTTGAATTTCCATTGTAGATTTGTTCACATATAATAATACTAAACAATGTCTCGAACTTGCCTATAAATAGAAGATACATGTACATATAAAAAGTGCACAAACATGTGTGGCAGATAGAGCTACTATTCGGATATCTTGCCTTTGATTTCAAAGTTTTCATTTAGCTCGCTGCAACTATGTTTTATGATTTACAACTTTACTCTCTAAATTTCATGAAAAATTTTATATTTTCTTCAAAAATAGAGGCTCATATTTCAAATGGTTAAACTAAGACTATGTTACATCAAATTGAAGTTTAGGAATTGAGTTACAATCGAGTCAAAATTATATAGATTGTATTCATTAAGTTAAAATTTAGGGATTAAGATATGAACGAGTCAAAGTCTTTATGATAAAAATAGTATTTTTCCCAAGATATTATAAAATGGACCGTCCCTAATTTTCCCCCACACACGTCACCTTTACAAGTGTGGAAACGTTCTACTTCCTATTCTAATTACTAAGTGATAAGCCTACAATATAGCTCGTGTCCTTTATATTTGAAGTCTGGAATAATATTTATTGATGGCCTAAACTCTGTAATTTTCGCTACACTTGATAATTAGATATAGATTGCTAAACAACGCGTTAAATGTTACTTAATATGAACTTAACTAGAACCATATTTAGTCAATAAGTATCTAGATAATCTCAAACCTACTCTAGCTTGATTTAATATAATAAGCCCTAAATGACACACAATTACTCTTTATTAAGCATGTTAATCAATAAAGTGAGAAAGAAAATTATTGAAATTGCTGTTTATCATAGTAGAATACCCTTATGGCTTAAATATGATCAACAAGATATTATTCATTCTAATAAATTTCTGTAGCTTCTCAGAGCAAGGTTGTCAAACTCGTGAGTTTAAGTAAATTGTGATAAAAATGTAAAATCAGAGAGTAAACTTAAATCGTAAACTCGTAAGAGTTAGCTTTTATTAATATATGTGTTCAAATTATATAATTAACTAAGAAATACAAAAAAGAAAAATAATTTGACTTAAATATGAATAATTGATATTGTAATATATCAAAATTTCATACTTTACCAAACTTAATAAAGACATTTGTATAAAATTTTTATATGAATTCATTAAATATGGTCAAATAAAAATAATTAACAAGAGCTTTAGAATAACTTAACAAGATTATTTAATAAAGTATAAACTTAAAAACAGTAAACTCGGTGTGTAAACTCGTGAGTTTAACTGAGTTTACACCTGTTACGAATTTAAGTGACTTGTGGCATGTTTTAGGTAGGTAGAACCATGAAAATGATAAAATTTGAAAGTCAACTTGCGAGTTTAACAATAATGTCTCAGAGTAAAACACACAAGTAATTACCATCTATTTCTTTTTAAATGGCGTTATTCACCATAAATTTATAACCTCGGCTTTTGGAACCTTAACTTCAGCAAACCATTAATTAATACTCATATGTTTTATTTACAAGGCACTTCTAACAATTTTACACAGACAAAAAAAAAACCTTAACCCCATCAAGTCTACTTTAAAATTTGAAAATCTTCCTACTTTACCCTTATTTAATATTCATTTCATCACATGAGAATAAAGCTAACACAAATAAATGAAGGGTAACAATATACATTCACACACAAAATTTAATTCTATCACCTAGAAATAGGACAAAATAAAACATTCTCTCCCTGCCCTATAAATAGGACCATAGAAGTACTTCATTACCTATTCAAAATAAAAATCCATAATTATAATTAGGGTCTACAGTATTTGGTAAGAGGGATTTGGAGAGAAGGGTTGGGGAAGGAAAGTTTTTTAGTTGAAATTTTAAAATTGAAGAAGTGAGGTTATGATATTTTAAGAAATATAAGATATAAAATAAATTAAAAGAGTAAGAAATATTAATAAAAAAACATTTAGCCCCACTTCTCTAATTTTTGTAAATTCAAGTAAACAAAATTTTCCTCCCCTCCCCTCCCCTCATACCAAACAGGCCTTGGTGTTAGTATCATTGTTGGTGCTAATGGAATGACGATGGAATTTTGATTTTGATCTCCATAATTTCGAATTGTTGAACTCAAAGTATAGTATAGGAACAAATTACAAAACTTAGACAAATGTCTATGAAATTGGGGACCAAAATCAACTATTAGATACTATTTGGATCAAAACTAAAATTCAATCAAACTATACTATAAATGAACCACGAACAATGTATATTGGGCTTTTTTTTTACCAAAAAAAAACAATGTATGTAGTTTTCCTAATATACATTTCATCACTATTCTTTTAATACTTGTATTTTTTTTAGTATTCCGATAGTAAGCCAAATTCAAGTCAAACTTTCGTTTTTACATGTCAAACTACGTTATTTATTAGTGAAATTATAAAAAAAAAAAAAAAAAGAAATTAAATTCTTTGGGGCCACTGGTAATTTTTTCCAGTGAAATTGTTATGAAACTGTTATTTTCAACTTAAATCTAATTAACTTTTGAGATTTTAAAAAACAACCTATATTACTTAATTGTCATGTGACTTGTTTACTAATAATCTGAGTTGTGTTTTAAAAATACTTCATATTTATTCATATCATCAACACCATGACACTAAACGCATGATCACCATACAAAAGACAAACACAATCATTAGTTTTCATTCATTTTATGTGTGTGTGTGTGTGTGTGTGTGTGTGTGTGAGATATCAATCCAGATACAATCACGAGATCATAACATATAACTTTCCTTTCCTTGATGATCAGTAAGGACCAGCAGGATCATAGTTGCAGCCAATGAAAGTTCCTCCATTACCACACTTCAATTTAGCAATCCCTAGGCGAACCGACGTATTCCATACCACCTGAGTATAGTGCCGACACTGTTGCCCGGCAGCGCATGACCTGGTATTGTAGTCATAGTTCGCCTTCTCTATTCTTGGGAAGGGAGCCGAATTAGTAGATAAAAACATGTTAAAAAGTTAAGGACTTCTAATTAGGGTTGATTGGGGCCCGGGGGGGGGGGGGGGAGTTTAGTTTCTAAAACAATTACCATAATAATACAAAGAAAAATGAGAAACTAAATAAGTCTCTATTCTTTTTTGTCTTTAATATATGGACTTTCTTGAGTATGTGTCATATTTAACCGGACGTTCCTTATATGTCTTTTTCTAACTGTATAAAATATACTTATTTAGAAAGATGTTCATCAGTCAAAACATTTGTTTTCCATAACTTATAAGGGATGTATAAGCAAGGTGCTGGAAGATTATTTGTTGCAAGCTTTAACGTATTATTCATAATGCGTGAAGGACCAAGAAACTCGATCATACTTGCTACTTGTTTGTGTTTTGGAGGTTGCCGCGTGTTCCATGTGCTTTTCATCAATATGTGTGTGTGTGTGTGAATATATTACATTGAAAGCAATAATAGATTTTGAGGATAACAAAATAGTCTCAGAAGGGAGGAAGAATGATGATTAGGTGTTCTCAAATTAAAGCATTTTGTTGGAAAATTAGTTAAACTCTAGTTCACATAAATTTAACATATAATTATTAAATAATTTTAGATTATTCTTAATTCTATATATAGGGATTTAGTTTGTATTCCCAAATAGTTTACAGGAATAAGAGAAAGGTTCAATATCTCTGAATTTTCTTGTTTCATATCTTGAAGCCATTAGGTTTAGCTATAGGTATGTGACTTAGTCGGGAGAAGTAAATAAAATAAACAAAAAGTTTTATACTATTAATGAAAACAGGAAATTTGGGACGTATTTGTCGGCCTTAAAATTTTTTCAGTTTCAATTTTTATTGGTGATATATATTTTTCACAAATTTTTATTACTTGTTAAAAGAAAAAATAGAATAATTCTAGTCATTTTTCAAAACTATATAAATATGACTTTTTTCCACAATAGAAAGGAAAATCACTTCCGTATAACAATAAAATGTAACAAAGTTTTTTCCTCACGATCCACATATGGTATCTTTTATTTTGAAATTTTGAACGTTGGCCTTTACTGTTGATTTATGACCACATAATTCCAGTTTGACTAGTAAGCAATTTATCGTATAAAATAGTTAATCACTCACAAATACGTTTTTCAAACAATTAGGCCGTAACAAATTCAAACAATTGAATTGCATCTCCAAAGTTAGGCCAATTTTAATTAATGCGAAATTTTTTGGACCAGCAACGGAGATCTTATAACTGATTGGAGGCAAAGCAAAAGGTTTGTAACAAAAAGTTTTGGAAATAAATGAAACAGGCAAAAGAAACAAAACAAAAAAGACAATTACAGACGATGGTCCTCTTTTGATTACAATGATGATAAATAAGTGTCCATGGATGTGATCAGCAAGGAATACAAACTCAATTTGTTTTTTGAAAATATCTTTTGTTTTCTTAATTCTATGTTTTTAGGTTATTTTAGGATAATGATAAATATCAGGGTCATCAACCTCAGACCAGACCGGCTAGGGTAAACCCGGAAGCCAGTGACTCGGTCCAAGTACGTCCCGAACTCGAGATTCCAGCAACCTAAATTTAACATGATGGTTTGCAGGGTTAACTGAGTGGCTTTTTTCAAAAAAAATAAAATAATTGTTTTGTGGGGGCATAAATGGTAGAATGAAATGTTAGTCCAAGTTTATGATAATTTTTGTGTTACTAGGTAATAACTATTGGTTGAGTGATTATTGAACTTTGAGCATGAATATTTTATTATCATTTATCTATTTTAATATTTTACTAGTCATTATTGACTTTGGAATCGTTAGATGGTAAATTGATATTACAATGTCAATATGATAAAAGAATTTTTAAAGAATGTTATTTTAATATTTTGCTAGTGATTATTGACTTTGGTATCATTGGATGGTCAATTGATAATACAATGTCAATATGATAAAAGAATTTGTAAAGAATGTTTATAAGTATATGATTATTTTGTTAATGATTGAAATTATTGAATCAATATTTAATATTTGGATGGTATTATGAGAATTTAATTTTTTTTTTAATTTTTATTCCCCACTAGTCTAGCACACGGGGTTGACTCCGAACTGACCTACTAACCTTTGACTCACCACCTTGACCTATTTAAAGGTTAGGTTGGGTTTAATGACACTTATAAATATATGATATAGTGACAATAAGATAAAAATATATATTTTGATAGATTAAAATATTGTTTGTTTGCTGGTTGCTAAATTGCATACCTGTAATGGCTTTGTTGAAAGGATTTGAAAATAGAATCATAACCGTTTATGTGAATAAAAAATAGTATAAAAATATACATAGTTTTACATGATTTGAATTTTACCATCAAGAATAATATAATCAAGAAAAATCAAAGGGGACATGATTCAGATTATGGTATTTTAAAAGAAATATACAATGTCAATTAACCTAACTAACATTCTTAATTTAATCAAATTAAGTTAATATGTACTATATTTATTATCTCTGTGAGAAATTGATATTAAGGAATTATTAAGTTTCAAAGAGTAGGAGGAGTATTTGTTTTTGGCAAAAAAGGAGTACTTGTTCATAATCTAAAGTTCATTAGGAAATTTGGTAATTTAGTCTTTCTGAAATCAGTGTGTGTGTGTGTGTGTGTGTGTGTGTATATAAATATATATATAAAGCAATCTTCTCCGCTTGCAAAATCTGTGCGCTCGTCGCTCGTGAAATCTGATTCCTATTTCATGAGAAGAGATGTGAAGCTAATTTTTACTACTAAATTATACGGTCCCGACACATGTAGCATTAATCTTGAATTGAGAGAAATCCACATTAATAATCTAGTGTCTATTCAATTGTTTAATTTTTTTTCATATATTTTTTAATTTGTTTTCCTTGTAGATTCTTGCAAGTTATGCGAAGATTTAACATCTACTTCACTTTTTACACAAGATATGGTGGCTAGAGAGTTTGGAGGCATCAAGTTTATGAGTAGGAAAACCAATCCTTTCGGCATCAAATTCGCTTAAATAGTTATGAACTTATGTACCCCTACTTAGGGGAGGTGAGGCTTTTTACTATATCAACCAATAGCTTGTTGGTGAAACATGTAAATTCTATCACAAAAATTTTGAGATATATTTAAAATATTTAAAATTTTTATATAATTTTTAAAGGATAATACTTATCTCAAAATTCCTATATTAATTATGTTAAATTCTCATTTAATATGACCATGCATCTTATATTTAAATATTATTATTAAATTATTAAACTGTAAATCAACATGGGAAAATAAGACATATGATAATGTGTAATTAGAGAATTTAAGTGGATATAAATAAATTGACATAAGTATTTAAATTACCTAGAATAATATCAAATAGTCTGTAGAGAAGTTTTACTATACCTTAAAAGTACTATTTCACCCAATTAAGTTATTTCTTTATTCATCATCGTAAAATTGAAGTCTCGCATAAATTCAACGAATCTATTAATTAAATAACACCGTATATCGGCCGGCATCTTTTTCTATTTCTATTAACTTCTTTGTTATGCTGTTGTTGTAAATCAATATAATAATTGCAGAGAAAATCGACATATAAATTTAGATAATATGCTCTCGAAATTAGCTTTTTTGAAACATAATGAATTCTTGGTTAATAAATGAGATAAATTGGGCATGCTATCTAGAAAACATGGTTCTGTTTACTAATTTTGATATACAAAAGCTTTAGTTAAGTTTGGTTGAGGGTTGATTAATAAGGACCATTTGTGCATGCCTTTGTAGTTGAAGAGGGGAAGAATTCTTATTAATTGACTAAAATGATCTTTGTTGGCAAGGAGTTTGTTATTTTTGAACTGATCATACATAATTTCTATATATCCCAAATCCTGCCTTTGGTTATAGGCTATAATGGGAACTTTTGTTGAATTAGCAAGAGGGCAAGTCAATGTAAGTTTTACTTTCAGCAAGTATATGCATAAGGAAAAAGACATGACGTTTGAATGGAAATGAATCAAACTATTAAGTTATAATAGTTGAGAAGAAATCGTCACTTAAATTTCAAACGTGTCCGGCATCTTCTTATATTTAGCTTTTTAAAACTAAAAAATTTCCACGTCTGCCAACTTAGAATATGAAGTTTTATAACTTAAGATTATTGATGGAACAAAAAAAAAAAAATTGTGTGAAGTGCGCTTTCTAGATGTTAAATTAATAATTATAGATACATTTATTTCTAAGTGCTAGCTTGTGTAATTTTCTTTCAGAGTTCATACAACACAAAGTGTTTTTTTATTTTTTATCAAAAGTAACTTTGAATTTCTTCCAAAATAGGTTCAAAAGTCACACTTACCGTTAAATAAAAGTAAAAAAAAACACATGATTTTTTAAAAAGTTCGTCTAACAACAAATGTTTTTATTTGGAACATAACTGTAATTGTGACTTTTAAATCTCATTTAGAGATTCAAAGTTACTTTTGGTAAAAGAAAAAAGCATTTGGTGCTGAACGAATTTTTGACAAAATCATATGTGTAATTTTTACCCTTAACCCAAAAATTTAAGATAAATACGTGAGGAATGTGTTGGGAAAATCTTATTTTGATAAGGTTTTTCACATAGCTATCTTACTTAACAAAAACTAAGAGATTTTATTCCCTAACAAAACCTTTATGATTTCCTTATTGTTCTCCAAAGTGCAAACAAGTGTATATCAAGTTTACAAAACGTAACCAAAACAAATTTTTCTTTAATTTTAAAGAGAAACTAAAACCCTAAATTTAAGTTGGTACTTCTCTATTTATTTTGTTGATATTTGTAGAGGAAACAAAAAAAAAAATGGTAATTAACAAAAAGAGACATGTCTAGCTGAAGATGTTAGTTTTGTCATAATGTAGCGCACGTTTGAACTCCTGGAGGGAAAGGTGGCCACATTTGATACCTGAAAATTTGTTGAATGAGATTTCATTCGATAAGATGATACATGTGTTGAAAAAAGAGTTAAAAAATTCTTATTAATTTTTGGAAGTTAAGGATCAAACTTCAATAAAATAAAAAAAGAATAATCGAAAATTTGTAAATTTTAAACAATAAAATGTACAAGTTGAAAATTTTGTGTTTTTATAGCATAAATTTTTTTGTATCTATGCTTATCTTATGTATATACTCACTTTGTCCCGTTTTACTTGTAATTAAATTGTGTTTCACATTAATTTGACAATTGTTTTACAATACCAAAAAATAGTTAACATTTATTTTTCGATGGTGCCCTTAAGAAGAACTCCTTTCGGTCTAAATATACAATTTATATAACTAATTTTCATATATAAATAAAACTAGATTAGTTATTTATAATAAACATATGTTGATATCTTTGATATACTCAATGAAAACTCAAATAGCTTGAGAAAAAATTGTAATTTTTGGAGACAAATTAGGATTGAGATTTTATAATTACAACTACAGTTTATTTTAAAGTAGTTTCTAATTTTAGAACAAGAGGGAGTAATCAAGATATAGTTCTTGAATACATTGCGCTGTGATGGAACATTTCTTTGCTCAGCACTGTGATTGAATATTGATACCACGTGAATTTACTAATGCTGCCTAGTTGAGTAGTCGATGTGGCTATTTGTTAAATTTGCTTTGTTTAACGACAATGAAGCGTCTGCTGAAAATAAATAAATAAACTATACCTGTCACATTTCATATAAAATTGCAATTGTTTTAATTTAGTCATCAAGGGGAAGCTTACTTAATAATCTGAAGTCTCAAAACTTGTAATTCTCAGTTGCCAGACTTGAAAACCTATAATTAGTTTTAAATTTTCTATTATTCTAGTAGAACAAGCATGGAACTTTGGGATGAATTCGTGACTCAGTCGGGGGAGGTATATAAAATGAACGAAAGGTTTTATTTTATTTCTGAAAACAAGAAAATTGGGATGGATTCGTGAGAAAATTGGAGATAGATTTGTGATTGGTCTGTTAAGAATATTTCATTTACAATTTTATTAATTGGTGCTCTAATTTCACTTTTTTATTACTTTATTCGTCCCTATATATAAGATCCTTTTTTTTTTTAAATGGTTTGTCCCTTTTTTAAGGTCATATTTGACTTTGTTTAAGTAACAAACCATTTTACCTATGTATTGATTTCTCCCACATATTCTCTCCCACTGTTTTCTCATAGTCACTCTCTCTTCCTCATTCGTAAATAAAAACACTTTTGAAAAAATGAGTATAATCCTTACATATTTATTGTTTTTAACTAATTTTAACTTACTTTTTAGAAAATTCGGTTGTAAAGACGTTATATATAGGGATAGAGGGAGTAATTTCTAAAATAAAAAATTATAATAATTATAGTCATTTTTTTAAACTCTACAAATATTTTGATCACCTACTTTCTAATTAAAGTTATGTGATCTTTGGATCGTTAACCAGTTCTAGATTCTAATAAAGGCTCATAGCTTGTTAAAAATTTAAATTTTTTTCTTTTATACAATAAAACGTTTAATTTTCAAGAATGATCTTTTCTAACTACTTAAGACATATAAATAAAATAGGGCTGCACAAAAATCAGGTGGCCAGCCCCAGCCCGAAGCCAACCTGGTTCAAGGATATATTAGCCCAGAACCATAACAAACAGCACGGGATCAAACCCGACCACCGAGAAGGACGAGACAAGGGCATAGGCATTAAGATCAGAGGCCCGGCCCAGCCTGGTTTGGAGATATTATTATTTTTTATAAAAAAATCTTTTTCCCAATTTAAAAATACACCATATAATATTTAATACTTAATACACCATGTAAAAAAATATTTTCCAATTTTCAAAAATGCCAATATTTTTTCTGCAATTCAAAATACAGGCACTTTTTAAAACAAATTTTTTGTAGCTGATCCAAACCATTAACATGAAATACCAGAACATAATGTTATACATGTATACAAAAAAATATTTAGTCAAGCAATAACTTAATAGCACAACCAACAATGAAACTAATTATTGCAATCTAACTTCTCACATAATCAATTATCACATTAGAGGGTATTCCCAACGCAGAAAAATTACAGCTATCCCAAATGCAAAACCATGACGTGTCAATGAAAGCAAAGACCAAAGTGATAATAACAATATGCAAGTAATTAAGAGCAAGAAGAAATCCAAATAGCAAGCTCAAAATAGATGGGGTATCATAACTTCATTGCAGGGGCTAGTCATGGTGGTTAATATGCACCCAAAAATTTTAAAAAAAAATGAAGAGATGATCTTGTACTCTTCTAGGCTTTCCCTCACGTTGGTAAGTGAAACTATGAAGTATGTAAAGGCGACAATAATATGCATATAAAGTAACTTACCTAATGATGTTTGTGAGAATAGCCCATGCTACCCTATTTATACCAAGGTTATGATACCTATAATTATAATAGCCACGCAAACCAAGTTTACACATGATGATTTAACTAAAGGAAAAAACAGTTTATTAACGATAGTAAACATATAAATCACAGCTTTAAGATTACCTATAATTACATTATAAGGTTTCTTGGTACAGGAAACATGAATGTGGTGATCCTTTCTGTCTGCAACAAAATGAAAAACAAAATGGCAAGGAGAGAAATCAACGAACAAAATGTCATCTATAACTCCATATTTTCATGTTGATCTCACTAGCTTTAAGATTCTCAGATCCATTTATTGATGAACCCCCCTCCATACCAGCAAAAAAAGTATAAGGGGCTTGGGATTTTTCCATACTGCAAAGCTCATAGACCTTCTGCATGAGGGAACGGTAGATATTACACAGTAATAAAATATTAATAAACAATCAACAATAATAGATTAGGCATAACTAGATTAATATCAATTATCAGTTGACCAAATACAGTTGTTGCACCAAAATAACAACTAGAAGAAAGATCCAATTATATTGATAGAGCAAATAAATTTTTTGTCAAAACTCTATTCCATTAGTCCATAGCAGACTAACCTTTTCTGGATCTTGTAACTCTTTAAATGCTTGATTTATCTTAATAAATGCTTGGTGAGCTAGAGGATGAGAGCATTTGTCTGGGTGAACTAAAAGTAAAATCTTCCAGTGCCCAAGGCATTAAACAAGATAAAAAAAAAAAAACAATAAAATGACTTTGATTCTATATGGCACTTTATATCAAAATAATGCTTAAAAAACCAAGAAAGTAGAATTTTGATCAGCACAAAGTATTATACAAGTACAAGAGGCCATGAATAAAAATAGGGTAAAGGTCCAATTTCGCCCCAGAAATAACCAAATAGGAGCATTCAGTGTCCGGAAGTAACAAAGGGAATATATTTACCCCGGAAGTAGCAAAAGCGGCGCGTTTTGGCCCACAAATGGAGCGTATTTACCCTGGAAGTATGTCCGCTGTGGGCCAAAACGCACCGCTTTTACTACTTCTGAGTTAAATATGCTCCTTTTGTTACTTTCGGACACTGAATGCTCCTATTGGGTTACTTCCGGGGCGAAATTGGACCTTTTGCCCAATAAAAATATGAAGTGACCAGAACTACAAGTCCTAGCATTCCAGTCTGGTGCTGAAATTTCAGCACTATGCTTAGACTTTTGAGCCAGTATAATCAAAGTTGAGTAAAGTAATGTGCACGTCCTTCACCAGACATGAAGGTTTTTTCCCTACTTTAAATCATGTCAAAACAGTACTCTGTTATTGACACAAGGAGACCTCAAACTAACATCTATATGTATTCCTGCAGAAAATTTTTTATTTAATTCTATAGAGAAGAATATTATGACTTTTAATGGATTTGTTGTCCATGAATCTACATCAATTCCTTAAATAGGATAGACATGTGTTTCCTTTAAAAATATCATTAAAAAATCATTTAAAAACCATGTATTAAAGAAGGATCATATCCAAATCAAATAATATAAGACTAATGGGTCTGCAGATATACCTTTTCTTGAGATGGCAAAACTGAGCCTTCCACTTCGACTGGAACTGAGGCAGGAAAAATGGTTCCTTGCACTGGCACCTTGAAAGAAGCACAATTTCCAGTAAATGCAGCTTCAACTGGAGCTTTCATCCTAGATGTGGTGGTGAACTATTCTGAAGACATGATCTTGTTTAACCTCTCCCTCAAACCAGCATCTAGAAATAAGCTCAAAATCAACATCACAAACTCCAGTTGAAGAGAAAGAGAAACTAACAAATAAAAAAAAAATTAAACTTGAAAAAAAAATGAAGATACATGTGAAATCGGCATTGGACTCTATGCACTGCTGCAACACGTTCTTGTGAGGCAATCATCAATAGACCACCCAGAATCCAAGTCTTTCTCACCGAGAAGATCGGTAGCATCGTCGGTGACATAACCAATCCATCTCAATAAAAGGTATATCTGCAGACTTCAGAATATTTCATTTTTCAAAGCGATAGATCTGGATCTGGATCTGGATCTGTGCTGCCAGCAAACACTGAAAATGAAGATACTACCCATTCTTTATATTTGTGAGAAATTATAATTTATTATAACTATCTTGTTTAGCATGTCTACCTCATGCAGCACTTTCGTCAATTTTTAATGTTAATACATGGTGCATATTGTTCATAGTTATAGTTATTTGTTAAAAAGAGAACAAGAGCAAAGTGAACCTTTGTTCTTTGTTAATGAGAAGAACATCAACAGTTCTGAATGTCAAAACCAACATACAACATAATAGACACCTAAGGACTATGTAAACTAACTCCTTCATTTATTCTCAAGGACTACTCATTTGTACTTCACTTTCTAAAGTGCAACCAGCACTTCGAATGAATCAAATCTGATTTGAAAATGAAAAATTCAAGTATATCCCATGAGCATCTAAGCTGTATGTGATCTGGTGGTGACAAAAGTAATGGAAAGATCTATGAACAAGAATCTTAAAAACTTGGCAAGAATCTAAACTGTAAATAACATAGAACCGCAATTTCAATAGCAGTTTCATACTTACATAAAATCCAATAAGAAACTCAACTTGTGAAAGATGGACATGCCAGAAAGCATACTTTAACACTAAGAAATACTCTATTTGTTTAACATCTAGAATCTAGAAATCTCCAAAATAGTAACTTAAAAGTTATTACTTTTAACATAACAACTAGAGTAACTTAATCATTTTAAAACATTCCTTCAATTTACTTATGTTTGACTCATTCCATCACCTCTTGCCTCATTCTAACCATATATATATATATATATATAAACTACTAATCATTTAAAGGCAACAATCAGTAACTTGAACCAAACCACCCCTAAGACTCATTCATTTAGACATTCCTATGCTTGCTTTAACCCTTAAGCTACTAGCTCATCATTTAGGAACCATGAAGCAATAAGAATAAAAAGTTCTTAACTACTAAAGACAATTCAAACAGCAACACACCCTAATCTGAACAATGTTTCAGCTTCCAAAAATCATCACAGCAGCAGCCCAGAAATATTCAAGCTTCAAAACATTGTTCTATACCTCACTTTGGAACTTTAAATCATGCCTTAACATCTTGCAATAACTAAATATCATTTGAATAACCCAAAAATGAAAAGCTATAATAAATATAACATTACTTATCACAACCAACGCACATATTGAGCATACAAAATTTTATATCAACTCTATTATACCTTCAACACAATTTCATTATCCTCAACATCTCCCCCAATTCCAAAAAATAAAACCAAAACAGAGAGGGAACAGAAATTCCAAAATCTCCAAATCTTCGGAAAATTCAAGATGCAACTCAATCAATTAGCTTTATTTTACTTCCAACTAACTTTAATTAATCTTTAGCTCAGTTCTAACCAAAAGTCACCCCCAAATCGTCGATAATGAATAATACCAGAGAAGGGGTTGTGAAGAAATCAAACAAACACCACTTCATTACTCAAATCCATTCACATTAGTTGTAAATCGAAGCCTAAGCTTCATTTTTACTGGTTTAGAATTCCTAAAACCCCCGGAAATCGAATCGATTTCTCTCCAATCTCCCTCAAATCGGAACAACAGAGGATGGAACGGAAGAGAGGAGACTCACCTAATGGACGAATAGAGTCTTGCATGCGTCGTGGGAGCTCGCCGTCGTCGGAAATCGTGCACACCACCTTCGGAGCTTGCTGGTTTCGTCGTGAGAAAAAGCAGAGCAGAGGGAAAATAAGAGGAATAGAGATGGAGTGGAAGGATCTGATATGAAAAAGGTTCGGTGAAATTACGTTTTTACCCTTCCAACTTTTGCTCTTTTCCACTTAGTCCCTATTCCTAAGCTTTCCATTATTTTCAGTTTGGTCCCTTTTTCAAGAAAAATAAGTTTCTAAAATTAATTATTATATCCATTTAGAGATTTTTTTACCCATAAATTTTTTTGAGCCTCAAAATAATTTTTCCTAAAATTTCTAAATTATAATTTATCTTCTAATTATTTCTCTTTGTTTTCTAAAGAAAATAAGCTTTAAAAATTATTAAAAATACATAGAACATCATAAATTTTATTTATAATGCTTTTGAATATCTTACTAACACCCTAAGACCTTGAATAACTTCTTATACGTATTCTCCAAATTTTAGGATGTTACACTTTTGGCCATTCGATCTGATTAGGCACACCATGGGCTCTCTAAAGTTGGGCTTAGTCGTGCCCCAAATTCATTTTCAGAGTCTTGCCCAAATTTATTTTTAGGTTGAGATAGTGAATTTACCATTTTACCTCTTCTTTATCCGTACCTTTTTTATACTTCAAACTTTTAGGAAAGTGGTTGAGCTTAGCTACAATCCATGAACATGACTCCTAACTCATGATTCAATGAGGCCTATTCATGTGGACTCTAAAGCATGACAAATAAGCCTTTTTTCTGTCCACACTTGTAGGTTTTGCCCGGCTTCACTTTTTTTTTTCTTTTTATGCTTCCCCAAACGCCTTGACTGGAACCACAACTAAGTGGTACCCCACATGAATCAAACACTCGGTTAAACCGTTGAATGTCAACCATTTGACTAGTTGAACCTACGGACGATGGATTCTTTATCAGTACTTAATTATCAAGTAAATGCTAGAAATTTATCATGAATACTTTTTAAGGATTTTCTTTCTCAATTAGCTTATTTGGCCTATTAAATAATTTTCTTAAAAGTTTCAAACCAAATGGTTTCTTCTAAATAGTTTTCCTTGAGTTATGTCAAGAAAATAGGCTATATATTAAACTAAAAAAATAGCTTTTGACCAAATAATTAATTTATGAGGCTTTCTAACTTTTAAATAACATTCTGAAAAGGCAATCAAGTATTTTCTATCTATATTTTTAAAAGTTTTTGGATGTTACAAATGTGAATTTTTCTCACAATATAAAGGCAAATCGCTTCAATATATTGTTTTTTTTAAAAAAAAAAACTGAAATCGCTTCAATATAACGAGATGTGACAGAATTTCTTTCTCACGATCCACACTAAGTAGCTTTAATTTTGAAGTTGAATATCAGTTTTTTCTGTTGATTTATGACCACAAAATTCAAATTTGACTAGTAAGCAATTTAACGTATAAATTAATTAGTCAAGCACAGTTACGTTTTTCAAACAATTAGGCCATAACAAATTCAAACAATTGAATTGCATCTCCAAAGTTTGGCCCATTATCGTTCGTTCAGTCTCATTCAGCCTCCATTAAGATTAATGTAGAAACAGGACTAGCAACGGGGATATTTATAGTAGGAGGTAAAGAAAAAGGTTCATAATAAAAAAGTCTTGGAAGAAAAAGAAACAAAACAGAAATGGAATCTAAAGAAGAAGATTAGCCAATCCCTTTCCTATCAACATCCAAAATAAGCTGATCCTCACTGAGAATGTCTTCAACATATTCTTCATGAAGGATGATTGATAGAAGTTAGAGGAGGTGGGGGTTCAAGAAAAAGATAGTAAGTCTCAACTCTAAAGCCAAAGCAGCCATTACCCAAATGGCGAATGAGATAGAACTAGAACAAACTTCGATCACTAAATGTGTCAAAAACATGAAAAAGGATACTGTTGTATTTACAAGGGCAAGAGGCCAACATATTTGAAGGATTCGGAGTGTGCTTTGATAATCAAACCTGGACTGGACCGTCCGAGTAAGAAGCTAACCTGGCTTTGTTGCAATCTGGAGTGGTCCAGGACAATTCGGACTAACTTGGGAGCAACCTAGGCAATCCGACGAGTTGCTTGGTTGGCTTGGGTTCCATTTAAAAAATGGTGTTCAAAATGATATAATTTATGTTTTTTATTTTAATTATAATTTTGATATTAATGACTATTAGTTTAGTTATTAATAAGTTACTATTTGTTAACATTTATTTAATTTATTTTAAATTTTATTAAGAAGAATATCCAATCACTGACTCTAATGTCAATTGATAATTTATTGATACTATTACGTATATATGTCAAGGAAATTGTAAAGAATATTGGTTAGATACATTTTGTTATTAATTCATGGCGTTTGATTGGTATTTAATATTTAGATGGTATGATGATAAATTTAAAATTTAAACTCAATTATATATTTGAGTTGACGAAGCATATTATGGTAGTACACAAATAATGAAATCGCAATGTGCTGGAATCGATTAATCTTTACACAGCAAATGACAGCGAAGAGGACAACCTTTAACTATAGAGAAATTTCTCTCATAGATAGAAAAAGTAAATGAGCATTAATAATGATGAAATTTATCTCTCCTCCACAAAACAAAAATCTCTCTCCCTCTCCCTCTCCCTCTCCCTCTCCCCCTCCTCCATAAAATAACTCATTTTATAAAAATAAAAAATATATAAAGATACCTCATTAGGATTATGTGCACAATATATAATATCCTATATAACTTTCCAATAAAATCATTCTTCAGGAAGGAAAAAAAAAACTTACTCTAAACATGAAAAACATACTATACTTTGATTTTTTTGGGTCAAAAAATATACTTTGATCTGATACACGCAATTACTTTAAATTTATTTTCATTTTATGACAACATGACACAAAGACATGATATTAATACACAAAACACATAAGAAAAGAAAAATAACCACCAAACGTTTGGACTAACTAGCTATGCATGTTTTATCTTAATTAAAGGTCTCAAGATCGAGCCTTAAATATGAAGCCTCAATGATTACTTGGAGGGAGTGAGGTTCCCCATTGTGAGTTTACATTCCCGTGAATCAGATTAGTAAGTGGTTGTTAGATGCATCAGATACTAGTAGATAAATAAAAGGAACACACAAAATACATAAAATTCTGCTGCTCCATTTATTTATTATTTATTTTCCTTATTCCAACAATTCGTACTTAAAGCGAATTATTTAGAACACTAGATCATCATCATCACTTTCCTTTCATAGATAGATCAATAAGGTCTTTGTCCAACATAGTTGCCAGGAGGATAATAGTTGCAGCTAATGAGAGTGCCTCTATTATTGTTACACCTAACTTTAGCACAACCAACATAAATCGAATTCTTCCAAACAACTTGAGTATAGTGCCCGCACTGTTTCCCGGAAGCACACGAGTTGCTATTGTAGTTATAATACGCCTTTTCGTCGACCCATAACTTCACAGCGGCCGTGCCACTCAGATCGCCGGAGCTCCATGCAAGGTTCTCCCCATAGGGGCCATTGGAGTGGACAAGCTGGCAGTCAGCCTTGCGTTGGTTGGTATAGTTCTGTGCATAAGCAGCGACCGTGTTATTCCAAGTTATGTTAGGAACACGCACTAGTAATCTTGCTGAGTTGTGGTCATTCACATAGTCTTGTGGTGAATCCTGAGCATTGGCCATGAGGGCAAAGAGAAATAAGAAGAAGAATAAAGAAAAAGGAAGCTTGAATGATAACTCCATTGTGTATTAGTGTAATGTAGTGTTTGATGAAGAAACGAGACGCCTTGAGGAGGAATTTATAAAAACTTGGCGTTGAAAAGTCCTGTAAGTTTAAGCGTGTAGTTCATGGAACTAGTAAATCCTGTTTATCAATTAATAGACTAATAGATAGGCCATTACTGTAACTAATCTCTCATATTAATTGGGTAGGAACCCTAATTGGTTTAACGAATTGTTTAATTGTTAAAAATGTCTAATAAGGTTTGGATAAGAAGGGGTGGAAATTTCAAAATAATCATAAAGCGAGACGAGAGAGATGGAAGAGGAAAACTTATTCCATTCACTCATTATGATTTGCAAACCTGATTACATTACTTAAACACCCTTAGTTATAAGGGCTTGTCAACCAACTCTAACCAACTTGTGTTCCTTCTTTTTATTATATTTATATAGTATATTAATATTGTATCAATCGATAAAAAGGATTTTGTTGAGTATGTCGACAACACATTGCTGATCGTGTTTGTTCAAGACGTTTGTTCGTTATTGTACGTATATATCTTTCTCCAACTATATAAACTACTCAGTTAGGAAACGATGTTTGTGTAACCAATAAACTGTAACAGAGACCTGCTAGTTGTTTATCTTCGGTTCGGAACCCCTACATTTTTTTATGGTACTTTTCTCCTGCTTTTCCCTAATCTTAACCATCAATCAAATCTGACGACTGAAAAAATTATAAAATATTGGTCCACAAATCTCTCCTAATATCTCTCCCATCCCTATTTTCTAGCTTACACTATCTTTATATTTTTATCTATTTTTTTCTTTATATATTTTCAACCATTAGATTTGATAGATGGTTAAGATTAAGGAAAAGCAGGAGAAAAGTATCATAAAAAAATGCAGGGGTTCCAGACCGTTTTATCTTACGGAGGTTGCCGCATTTTCCATTAATTTTCCACTATTTATGGAAATATTGATTCCGATATTTTATGAAGTAATAAGGAATATAATTAAATGATATTGCATCTTGTCTAGCCGGTGAACTAATTTAATTTAAAAAGATTAATGAAGTTAAATAAATTATTTAATTATAGCATATGTTCTCTAACTGGATCTTATATTTAAGACAAAAGGTAGTAGTTAAGTCTTATAATTTACAAGTGAAACTTTCGTATTACAAACTGTCTGAATCATTATTTGCAACTGCTTTCTTAGAAAATGTTTTGGTATCTTACAGTCATTAAAATAAATTTCCGATAGATAGCTAACTATCATTCACCCATTTCATAATTGCTCATCTATTAAAGTTTATACTAATATTGAGTTTATCCCCATCGACCTTATATGAATAAAAGAATTTTGGCTGTGCATTGTGTTTGAATGATATATTAAGATAAGTTCCACAATGAAAGATTAAAAGATGAATTGAGGCTATGTTGAGATAAGTTCTTTCACACTGGCTTAAGTTTTCGTGATAAAAGGACAAACCTAACACACACATATATATAAATATGTACAACTAATCAATATTTCAATATTGTAGTATTACTTTTTTGATTAATTAAATAAAAAAAAATATGATTTTCTTTTTTATAATTTCTTTTCATCAGTAATAAGTGATTAGTGTGCAAAAACTAAAAAGTGTACATAAGTGAGTATTACAGATGCATACATGTTAACAATAACTATTTATACATTTATTCGCCATTAAAAGAAGATATAAAAATGTTGCCTAATCTCCATGCCAATTTAGCGATTTTTTCTCCATGTAGTGTAAATAAATTTTCCTTTTTTTAAATAAACAAATTTTAGGAAAGGAGCTAAAGTCACCCACAAATCAAGAGTTGGGCTCCTAATAATTTATGATCAACTGGGCATGTCCCTATGAGTTTTGGAGCATGACAAGCAAACCATTTTTCCTGTCATACACTTTTTCTTCAAATTTCAAAAGTCAGTTGAATATAAAAGAAATAGTTTAAGAAGTAGTCAATTTTTAAGGAAATAAAATTCTTTTTTGTCAGTTGAATATAAAAGAAATAGTTTTAGAAGCAGTCAATTTTTAAGGAAATAATTTTTTTTTATCCTTAATTAATATAATGTTAAAAAACTGTTTTTAATATAGTATCACCTAAAATAAAAATAATTATTACATTTGTTTTATTTAATGAAGTTTAATCAACTTTTTAAAAAATTGACATATAATCTCATATCTTATTACTTCCTCCATTCCTAAATATAAGACCATGTTGACTTTTTTTTGGAGAAATTAAGTAAGCTAAATGAGCCATTTAATCATAACATATTTTGTGTATTATTAAATTATAAAATTAAATGGCAAATCCGCCCCGAAAGTATACCCCCAATCTCAATTTCTCCTTGGAAGCTTTTTCAGTCTCAAATGTCATCCCAGAAGTTTGAAAATGGAGTAATGTTGCCCTTGTCCATTAACTCCATTAATTTTGATGGTTTGACCAACATGTTTCATAAAATCCTACATGGATGCCAATTATTCATCATTTCTTATACCATCTCCCTCTCCCCCATTAAAAAAGCATCATTCTAAATCCAAAAATTCATGGCAAACCAAGAATCTAATTGAAAATATCAACAATCAAATACAAATAAAAAACTATCTTAAATCTCGTAATTTTTTTGCCAGCAAAAAGAGACCCAGATAACCCAGATATAAAAACTCTTGATCTACTTTCATAGTATCACTCTCTCCTTGAAACCATAATAACAAAGCTCTGATCTCACTTGCCTTCTTCATCCCCACACTTTCTCTTGATTTATTCACCATTACGGAAGAGAGGGAAGATTACGACTAACAGAGAGCTAGAGAACATCAGAACCAAGAAAAGAGAGAAGAGCACTAAAGAGCACCACTTTCAAGTGTGTGCGTGTAGCGTGCCCTTGGGTCTACCCTTCAAGAAAATAAGAACCAAGAGGATAGTAGAAGCTAACCCCTGAGTGTCGTTCACTTGAGGAGCCTTACACAAAAGATGACCTAGTAGCTAAGATGCAAACTAACAAAAGCGGATAAAAATATTGTATTTGGTTTTTTTGACAGGATAGATGGAAAAGGTGTGATATGTTCAAAAGTAAAATAAAAATAAGATAAAAATGAGATTTGGAGAGGGATTAAAATGGAATCATTCTTGATAAGTGGAAACTTTGAGATTCATTGCTTCGAAAGATTTTTAGGGAGTTTCATGTTGATTTTTGAAAGACCCCTAGAGGAACTCCTCTAGGCCAGGCTTAGGTTAACTTAACTAACACTAGAACCCCGCACATTACTTAATTTAACCTAAGTTGATTGAGCTCAAATTCAAAGTGAATTTGCTAATTGTAAGGGGTTCCTAATCCAATAATTGGAACTCCGAATTTCCACTTAATTAATCCTAGGGTTTAATTTATTATTGGAACCCCACATAATAAATCAATAATCTAGGATTGAAGCCCAATGCCACTCATGCAATTTGACAAATTCAAGAACCAATTAAACCTACTAATCGCAAGGAACTCTTAATCCTACAATGGAACCCCGCATTGCAACAAGATTAACCTATTAGTCCCAAGTCATTGGTGGAACCCCAACCAATAAATTGAACCCAATAGGTTGAAGTCCAATGTTACTCAAGCAATTAGTAGATTTACTTGCTAATTTCAAAACACAAACACTTGACACCATGATCCACTAAACAAGAACCCTCATTTAGCACAAGATTTTCACAAGAAAACATATATTAAATGATGAACCCATACAAATAAGATATGTTCAAGTCAATAGGTGCAATGTCAAGCATCCATACAAAGAAAATAAACAAGACAAGTTGTTTCTACTACTCTCATACAAAGATATAGAATAAAATTACAACCAAATTCATATAACAATCCCTAGAACCCTAGATAAATTGAAATACACAAGAGGAAGAGAGAATGGATAACAACACTCCCCTTTGAAGCTTCAAGCTCATCCCTTGGCTTCCACCACCAAGAATGGTGGAGCCTAGCTGCTACTCTCTATGGAAGAACCAGCAACAAGGAAAGAAGGAATGGAAGCCATGGATTTGGAGGAAGGAAAATGGGAGATGGAAGAGGAGGAGATGAGAGGAAATGAGTGTGTTGGGGTTTGTAGTAGCTGAAGAATGGTTAGAATGCTCTAGGGTTCGACCAATTTGAGTTTAACACAAGTGGGTATCGGGTTATATTTGATTTGGGTCGGATCCAAGTTGAAAAATCAGCAAAAATCGCGCATTAGAAAATTGAGTGTTTGCCGCGGCGGATAAGACAGAGAGGGGGGAAATGCTCACTGACAAGTCCGCCATGGCGGACAAAGCAGTGAGGTATATCCCCTGTTTTGTCCACCTCCGGTCTTCCGTTGCTCGAATGCTCTTCCGATTCCAGCTCATTCTTCATGCAAACTTCTTCCTTTCATCTTGAATCTTTCTCCTTTGGTCCTTGGGCAACCCTACAAACAAAATTGTAATAAACAAGGATAAAAAAGTCCCAGAGATCAATTAATACAAACTAATCTCCAATTATGGCTAATTAACCTCATTTTCATGCTAATTCCACTTAAAGGCCTATGATGCTCAATAAGCTTATATGGACCAAAATTGCATCTTAAATATGTGACAAATCTCTGATTTGTAATGCTTTTATATGCTTAATTTGAGGCAATTGACATGATTAAGATGCAAGTTTGGTCTAATAACGTCTAATTAAATGTCTCAAACTCTCAAGTGAAATGAGTGTAAAATTCAGATTAATTAGCCATAATTGTAGATTAATTGCATGGATTAATTTATAGGGCTATTTGATCTTGGTTTTATCTTATTTTTACTTACAAGGTCGAGCAAGGACCAGAGATCAGATTCCGGGCGAAGAAGAAAGGCTTTTCGAAGGGGCAATGAAGAAGTGAGCTCGCCGTGGCCTCGCCACGGCGAGCGGACAACGAGAAAGCACCCCAAGAGGCAGAGAACAAAGCAGTTCGCCGTGTATTTTCCGCGGCGAGCCCACGGTGAGCAAGCCCTACATTTCGCAAAGAAGACTGGAGCTCGCCGCTGCTTCGCCGTGGCGAGCTGACGGTGAGACGCTGTTCTGCAGAATTTTTCAGTTCTCGTTTTGGGCCTTTGTTTCGGATCCAACTTAATACCCACTCTTAGACCCGACTTGGGGGACCTATAAATACGAAATTCTAAACCCTAGAAGGTAGATTTGGTTCACCACACATCCTCCTAAACCCTAGCTCTCTCATTCCCTCATCTCATTGATTGCACTTGATTATTACATATTTTTATCCACTAATTATAGGAAATTAGCATTTGTTCTAGGCTATTAAATGGGGATTTAGGAACTTTTATACTTAGGGTCCAAGATTAGAGAGTTAATTGCATTTTCATTATAATTTGAGCATATTAGGCATTTAACTCATACATTTATTTTTTATGGACTTGAAATACTTCACATGTGCTTAAAATTTCCATTGTAGGTGCAAAGAATTATGGTCAAAGCAAGAAGAAAACAAAATAGGAAACTTCTACAACAAAGGAAACTTCTACAAAAAAGAGAACTTTTGCAAAATAGGAAATTTCCTATTGGATTGGTTGATTGGGTTTGCCTAAATATTTCCTTTTTGTTATTTCTACAAGAATGGCAACCCTATGCTTGATTGAGGATAAGAAGTTTCCTAATTGATTATTCTAATCACAACTTCCTATTTTGGCTAAATTTCTTGAGAGAGAGTACTTGGTTCTTCCCCAAATCTTTCCTATATGTTATGGGAGGCCAAATTAGGCAACCGGAGGCCATTTTGGATAGTTTTTGAGTGGTTTCTTGTGCCATAGAGGGGGGAATCCGAATTTTCATATTTATCACCCATTCTCTCTTAATTCTTTCCCCAAACCTTTCCTATTTGTTAATCCTAGAAAGAATAGGACACCTAGGCCAATTTGGAAGGTTTTTGGATTGCCTCTTGTGCTATATATAGGCAACCAACGAAAATTTTCAGCTCTCTCACTCTTCTCTCAAATTTTCATCCTCCTCTCCTCTCCTCTCCACCTTGCACGAAAATCATCTTCCACTACACTCTCATGGCTTCCAATTCCGAAATCCAGTCAATGTTGATCGAGAGCATGAGTGGCTAGGCATCTTCGTGGGGATCTTGATGGAGGAAGGCAACCGGAGCTTCAACGTTTCTAATGGGGAGTTATTTTGTTTCTCTTGTCTAAGTCTTATTATGTATTTCAATCCCTTTTGTTATATGTAATGGGTCTTGGAACAAGTGTGCTTTATTGTTTGATCTTTTGTTTAAATGGTCATGCATGTAATTAAGAGATGTCTTTTATATGTATGAACCTAAGTGTTGTTTTCTTGATATTATGCAATGGATATTCTTCATTTATATTTCATTTGGATTTCTAGAATATGTTGAATGCATGTGCGATTGTATGTGTGTTTAGACACTAGGTCCAACGTTAGATGGTTCGATTTACTTCTAACGAGAGTCTCCTTGCATGTTTATCATGAATCTTCACTACCAAGTTGAAACTTAATGATTGTCTATTTAATTAATTGAATGAGCGATGCGCCACGTTAGTTGATTAAGTAGGTTAATTGGACTAAGAGCGATTGCCTTAGGTTTTGCATTAGAACTTGGTTTAAAAACTCCCATGTCATTTTAGAAGCTAGGAAGGTTGCCCAATTCATCAAGAGACCCATGTTCATCTCAATAGTTTTCACAAATCTATTTTAATTGCTTTCTTTAATAACAAAAATCCCAAAAAGAATCTAGTTTAGTTTCCTTAATTAATATCTCAAAAACCCCGACTTTATAGCTTTTCATGCATTTAGTTTCCTAGGTTAGTTCATTAGGCTCCTTGAGAGACGATCCAGGAAAGCACCACTAGTGCAATCCTTGGTTAATTAAATTTTGCATTTGAACCCCAAGGCCTATTAGGAACGGTTCAAATCACTCATCTTCATCTTCCACCTTCTCCTCCACCCAACATCCATGGCTTCCACCATTTCCTCCACCTTGGTTGATGCTTCTCCTATGAAAGGCAGCAGCTAAGCCCATTTGTTCTTGGTGATGGAGCTCCAGGGAGGAGCTTGAAGCTTCAAAGAGGAGTGTTGTTCTCCACTCTCTCTTCCTCTTGTATATTTCAAATTATCTAGGGTTCTAGGATTTGTCTTATGCATTTGGTTGTAAGCTTATTCTATATCTTGTATGAGAGTGGTAGAAGCAACCTATCTTGTTTATTCTATATCTTGCATGATTCTATCCCCCAAGTTACATTTTTGTTGCTTGAAGCTTACTTGTGCATAGCATACTTGCTCTGACTGATTTGCACTTGTTTAAAGTGGTATATCACCTTTTCACTCAACTTGTGTTGGTTTTTGAAACTTCTGAAAATTTTGCAAAATTTTCCCCTATTCAGTGGCAGACTCTCTGCTTCCTCGCCACCACCTCGACACGGCGAGCAGATGGCGAGTTGACCCTGTGACAGCTCTGTTTTTACTGATTTTCGCTATCCTCTCGCTATTCTTGCTGCACATACACCTCGCACATACACCATACTCATACATACATACTTCATACACACACATACACTTCCATACATCGCATACCTTCATTCTTGCTCGAGTTTTGTACATTCTAAGTCTTGGTTGCTGTTGAAAGTCCACTTGTTGTCTGTGCCTTGTGTGACTCAACCTTGACTTGCTCTTGATTTCTTCTACTTGTTTGTATCTCATTGTGCATGCCTAGAGGGAGAGGTAGAAAGAGAAGAGGATCAAACTTTCCATCCTTAAACCTTGAGATTGAGCCACACCTTAGACAACTTAGGAGAGCCAATCAAGGTGGTCCCTCTAACCCTGTATTGGAGGAGTGTTCTTTTAGGGAGTCTAGCATTTCCTCTCACTCGGACACCAAAACTCTATCCACATAGAAATACCTCTAGACATCCCAACCATGGCCCACAGACCACCACCCAATATTCCCAATGCTAACCCATCACCCAATGGTCAAAATGGAAACAATGGTGAGGGTAAGGGAGTAGGAAACAATGAAATACATAGGAGGAGGAGTATTAAGGAAGTTACCTCGAGTGGTGTTGCATATGATCTATTTCAAACTGTTTATCCTGCTTTACATGCTGATATTGAGATTAAAGGGCCTTGAAGAGCACCGAAATGGAAAGAAATCGGTGTAGTGCCGCCTCAGATCTGCTCTCCAAGAATTTAAGACCCAAGGGGTAGTGGAAGCTATCCCCGGGTGTTGGTCTCAAGGAGCCTTAGTGTAAATGACTACCTAATTGCTAGATGCAAAACTAATTGGACGGGAAAAAAATTTTGTATTTGATTTTTTAGATGTAAAAGAAAAATTTGTATGAAAAGTGTTGTATGTTCAAGGAAGAATTGAGATTGGATTTAAACGGGAGATTTGGATTAAAAGGGATAATTATTCTTGGTAAATGGAGGAACCCTATAGGAACCCCTCTAGGCTAGGCTTAGATTAATTTAACTAACGCCGAACCCCGCACGTTAATTAACTTAACCTAAGTTGATTAAGTACTTAACCCAATTAAATCTACTAATCGCAAGGGACTATTAATCCTACAACCGGGACCCCGAATTGCAACCAAATTAACCTATTAGTCCCAAGTCATTGGTGGAACCCCAACCAATAAATTGAACCCAATAGGTTGAAGTCCAATGTTACTCAAGCGATTAGTAGATTTACTTGCTAATTTCAAAACACAAACACTTAACACAATGACCCACTAAACAAGAACTCTCATTTAGCACAAGATTTTAACAAGAAAACATATATTAAATGATGAACCCATACAAATAAAATATGCTCAAGTCAATAAGTTCAATGTCAAGCATCCATACAAAGAAAATAAACAAGATAGGTTGTTTCTACCACTCTCATACAAAGATATACGATGAAATTACAACCAAATGCATATAACAAATCCTAGAACCCTAGATAATTTGAAATATAGAAGAGGAAGAGAGAGTAATGAACAACACTTCCCTTTGAAGCTTCAAGCTCCTCCCTTGAGCTCCATCACCAAGAATAGAAGAGCTTAGCTGCTGCCTTTCATAGCAGAAGCATCAACCAAGGTAGAGGAAATGGTGGAAGCCATGGATGTTGGGTGGAGAAGAAGGTGGAAGATGAAGATGAGATGAGAGAATGAGAGAGCTAGGGTTTAGAAGGATGTGTGGTGAACCAAATCTGCCTTCTAAGGTTTAGATTTTAGTATTTATAGGTCCCCCAAGTCGGGTCTAAGAGTGGGTATTGAGTTGGATCCGAAACAAAGGCCTAAAAAGCGAACTGAAAAATTCTGCAGAACAGCGTCTCGCTGTCCGCTCGCCGTGGCAAGGCCATGCCGAGCTCCAGTCTTCTCTGCCAATATGAGGGGTTTTTCACCGTCTGCTCGCCGCAGCGAGGAGCCTTCAGTTCTGCCTCTTTTGTTTGACCTTCTTCTTCGTCCCAGGTCCGATCTTTTGGTCCTGAGCGACCCTGTAAGTGAGAATAAGATAAAACCAAGATCAAATAGCCCTATAAATTAATTAATACAATTAATCTACAATTATGGCTAATTACTCCTAATTTTACACTCATTTCCCTTGAGAGTTTGGGATATTCAATTAGACATTATTGGACCAAACTTGCATCTTAATCATCTTAATTGCCTCAAATTAGGCATATAAAAGCATTACAAATCAGAGATTTGTCAACTGCCCCACACTGAAACCTTTGTACTCCTGGACAATGACAAATTTCAAAACTTAAGCACAACGGTAAGCAAGGCATAAATGAGAAATTCAATATGCTAATTGAATATGAGCTAATGCAAATCGACAACCCCCTAACCAACAAGCAATGAGGAATGAAATGATGCTAAAGGGCTAGCCATGGATGTAATTGATGCAATGTGGATGAATAAAGGAGAAAGTCACTCAAGGATAAGTGTTTCACTCTTCTCACCATATTGGGTTTAATTTTCTACTCTTAAGATCCACATTGGAGCACACTCTACCATATGCTTGTAAGAACTCTAAGATCGCCACTTAAACACAAGAAGTACAATGCATCAAAAGGACTTTTTAGGTTGTAATGATGAAATAGGCTACATGGTATGATGAAATGAAAAGAAGATGATGTTATGCATGCTTGAATGCCTAATTCAACTTAAAGCACCGATTGCAACTTGCTAGTAACCACACATGCCTTATTTTGCACATTTTGTAATTTTTCAATTTTTCACATTTTCTTTTTCTTTTTCACTCTTTTTCTTCTTTTTGTATTTTTGTTTTTCTCTATACATGGCAAGCTTATGTACAACCAAGCAGTGGTATTTTTCAAACAACACAAGCAATGATGCAACTTTTCGTATATTGGCATGTCAAATGCAAAACATCAAGTGAAGGGATCAAATGGGGTGACAAATGGAAGAAGTGTTTGCGGTTTGTGTTTGGGATGTGAGTCTATGAAATGAATGCCTTTATCATGCTTCATTACACTAAATGCAACAAGTCTTGATCAAGAATGCAAACAAGTTCTAGAGAATGGCAACAAAGTGGATATCACACAAGAATAAACGATTGGGCTTAAATAAACCTCACAACATGGCTAATTCTCCTAAACTCATAAACAAAGATCAACTACAACCAAGATTCAACCATAAAGCATAAATTCCAATAAACAAAGTTGCCAATCAAGAAGATAAGTCAAAAGCATCAACACACATCTAGAAGCATGAAACAATTCCCATATTGCCAAAACAATTCCAAAAACATCATGTCAAGTCCAAAGAGGAACAAAAGTGGATGTGAGAAAAAGTTCAAAATTTTTTAACTTTTTGAATCTAAAAACATAACCAAGATGCAATAATTTTTACCCACTTCACTCATCACAAAACACATCCCTCCCCCACACTTAATTTCTACATTGTCCTCAATGTAGCAAAATATGGAAATACCAATTCAACTCAACTCTTGGGGTGAAGTGGAAAGTTGTGAAGTCCAATTCGAGATTGAAGCACAACACATCATCAATCACCAAAAGAAAAATAGGGAGAGGGCAAGGATGAGTCAAAATGATATACCAATGAAATTTTCAAAGCATGTTGAAATCAAGTGTGAGCAAGAAGCTTTTATTACTAATCCTAGGAATTTAAAAACAACTATAACTACTTTTCCTACTAGGTGAGTTCCCTCCCCCACACTTAGCTCAAAAACATACATATCAATTATCAAGCAAAAGAAGCAAGTAAGGAGGAAAGGAACAACCTAATGATCAAGGTGGTTGAGATGGCTCATGGTAGTGCTTGAGAAAATGGCCATTAACTTTAAATTTCGATCCAGTGGCGCCATCTAGGAGCTCAAATGCACCATAGGGGTAGGCTTGGACAACTTGGTATGAACCCTCCCACCTAGACTTGAACTTGCTGGGTAGGATTTTGAGTCTCGCCTTAAACATCATCACCTTGTCCCATTCCTTAAATTCATTCTTCATGATGTGCTTATCATGCATCATCTTCAACCGATCCTTGTAGATTAGTCCATTTTCATAGGAGTGCAACCGCAATTCCTCAAGCTCTTGGAGTTACATCATCTAATTGGTCAAGGAAGACCCCAAATCGGCATTGCAAGCTTTGATAGCCCAATATGATTTATGCTCCAACTCCATAGGTAGGTGGCAAGATTTCCCACAGACAACTCTAAAGGGTGATGTCCCAATAGGCGTCTTGTAGGCTGTCCTATATGCCCAAAGAGCTTCTTCTAAGTGATCACTCCAGTGCGTGATGGCTTCACCATCTTCTCAAGAATGTGCTTCACCTCCCGGTTTGAAACTTCAGCTAGCCCATTAGTCTGGGGATGGTAGGGTGTAGCAACTTTGTGAGTGACTCTATACTTAGCAAGGAGGGACTGGATGATCCGGTTGCAAAAGTATGTGCCTTGATCACTGATAATTGCCTTGGGGATGCCATATCTACAAAATATAGAAGAACGTAAGAACTTGGAAACAATATTGGCATCATCTTTTCTAGTGGGGATGGCCTCTATCCATCGAGACACATAATCTACCACAAGGAGAATGTAAGTGAAACCGCAAGATGGGGGAAATGGGCCCATGAAATCAATGCCCCAAACATCAAAGATCCCATAAAAGTGGATTTGGTTCATGGGCATGTCATGTCTCTTGCCCCAACTCCCATACTGTTGGCACTTATCACACGCCTTGCAGCACATATGTGCTTCTCTGAATAGTGTAGGCCAGTAGAACCCACATTCTAACACCCTCCTAGCTATCTTTCGACCACTAAAATGCCCCCCACAAGATAAATAATGAGAATGTGTCAAAATAGAATGAATCTCATGGTTAGGGACACAGCGCCGGATGATCTGATCACTACAAATGCGCCATAGGATGGGTGGATCCCAAATGTAGTATCTAGCCTCCCTCCTCAACTTCTTGACCTGAAAATGAGACAAAGAGCAGGGGACTACATCAGCGACAAGGAAATTCACAATGTGAGAATACCAAGGCTCAACAGTGGCCAAGGCAAGTAAAGCAGAATCAGGAAAAGAATCAATGCAAAGATCAGAAGAATCAACTCCCCTTGTGTTGGGAGGTAAATGGCTCAAATGATCAACCACGTGATTCTCAGCTCCAGCCCAATCCTTGATCCTCACATCAAATTATTGCATAAGAAGAGCCCATCTCAACAGTCTAGCCTTAGACTGGGGCTTTTGAAACAAGTACCGCACAGCTGCATGGTCAGTGTATACTACCACAAAAGAGTTTATCAAATATTGTCTAAACTTATCAAGTGCAAAAATCACAGCAAACAACTCTTTTTCAGTAGTGGTGTAATTAACTTGTGCGGAATCAAGTGTCCTAGATGCATATGCAATGACCCTAGGGACCTTATCTACTTTATGACCAAGCATGACTCCTACCACAAAATTAGATGCATCACATGAAAGCTCAAAGGGCAAGTGCCAATTAGGTGCACTAATAATGGGTGGAGAAATTAAGGAAGACTTCAAAGTGTCAAAAGCATGCTTGCATTTATCATCAAAAACAAAATCAGTGTCCTTTTTAAGCAAAGATGAAAGAGGCAAGGCACTCTTTGAAAAATTAGCAATAAAACGCCTATAGAACCCCGCATGCCCAAGAAATGATCTAACTTCTTTCAAATTGGTCGGATAGGGCAAAGATGCAATAACTTCAATTTTAGCATTGTCAACATCAATCCCCTTTTGGGAGATCAAGTGACCCAAAACAATGCCACTATCTACCATGAAATGACACTTCTCATAGTTCAAAACCAAGTTCTTTTCCAAACATCTTTTCAAAACAAGTTCCAAACTAGAGAGGCATTCATCAAAGCTAGAACCATAAACAGTGAAATCATCCATAAACACCTCCATGTTATGCTCCAACAAATCACTAAAAATAGACATCATGCATCTTTGAAAAGTACCGGGAGCATTACACAAACCAAATGGCATCCTACGATAAGCAAAGGTACCAAAAGGGCATGTGAAGGTGTTTTTTTCTTGGTCCTCTGGTGCAATTGGTACTTGGAAGTACCCAGAGAAACCATCAAGGAAACAGTAGTGAGACTTCCCAGAAATTCTCTCAAGCATCTGATCAATAAAGGGCAAAGGTAAGTGGTCCTTCCTAGTTGAGGAATTAAGCTTCCTATAATCTATGCACACTCTCCAAAAATTTTGGACTCTAGTGGGGATAAGTTCATCATTGTCACTCCGGACAACGGTGATTCCACTCTTTTTTGGTACTACTTGTACCGGTGACACCCACTCACTATCAGAGATGGGATAAATGATCCCAGCACTTAAGAGCTTAGCTATCTCTTTCCTCACCACATCAAGAATAAGAGGATTCAGTCTCCTCTGTGGCTGCAGAATATGCTTAGAATCCTCCTCCAAGAGGATCCTATGAGTACAAACCGAGGGGTTAATCCCTGGAATGTCAGCAAGAGACCACCCAATCGTACCCCTATAAGACTTAAGAAGAGAAACTAGTCTACCCTCCTCAACATCAGACAAAGAACTTGAAATAATCACAGGCAATTTATCAGAATCAGCAAGAAACACATATTTCAATTTAGGAGGTAAGGGTTTGAGATCCACAATTGGGGGTTTTACCATAGAAGGTACCAACTCTTGCAACTCAAGTGCTCCTAGTGGAAAAATGGTGTCATCACAAGGTGGGGAAGGAGATATGGGTGCATCTACATATGTTGTAACTTCTCCACTTTCTAAGGGTGAGCAAGTATCCACCGTAGGTAAAGCTACCGGTGTAGCTTGTATAACAGCGCCTAGGTGGTTAGCAGAACCTGCATCACAAGCAACGAAAACTTTCCCAAGACCACTGGATGTGGGGTGAGCAGATATATCATCATAAGAGCAAGTAGAAGCATCAAAATCATGCGAAGTGGAAAGCCAGCTCTTAATCTCAATACAAGCAAGACACGGCACATCATCAACGTAATCACAAAATGAAGAAGTATGGGAGGGGGAAATAACAGATGATGGTTCAACATGCTCAAATGAATCAACAAACATAGCATCACACAGCTCATCGATGTCATCATCCACACACGAAATTGCATTAATACCTAGGTAAGTGCAATCATCATTGGCATTGCGCATAGTCTCAGAAAATAAAAATTTGACCTCTTGGTCCCCAGTTCCCATAGTAATGGCACCTTGCTTCATGTTAATAATGGTTTCAGCCGTTCTAAGAAAGGGATGGCCAAGAATCAAGGTACTATCACTAGGGTTTTTATTAGACATATCCAACACATAAAAATCAGCTGGGAACACAAGACCTTTAACTTGCACCAAGATATCTTCCAAAATGCCCTTAGGGTACCTAATCGTTCGGTCCGCAAGTTGGAGAACCACACTTGTGTCCCGAATGGATTGGGTACCCAAAGACTCGAAGATAGAAGTAGGCATGACGTTTATTGCAGCACCAAGGTCAAGTAAAGCATTTGAAATATTGGTCTTGCCTATAATACAAGGTATAGTGTAAGAACCCGGGTCTTTATATTTCAAAGGTAATTGTGGTTTAAATAAAGCACTAACAATTGACCCAAGTTGGATTTTTTCACTATGCTTGTATTTTCTTTTATTGGTGTATAGATCTTTTAAAAACTATGCCGACTTGGGCATTTTCTTTATTAAATCAAGGAGAGGTAAGTTCACTTCTACTTTGCTAAACATATCAAACATATCTTTATCACATTTATCATTGACAACTTTTTTACTAGCCAAATATGAGTGAGGAAAAGGAAGGTCAAAAACTTTTACCTTTTTACCTTTTTCTTGTGGCTTTTGGTTGGGTGACTCTTGTGTTTCAAAGCGAACACCTCTCTTTCTCCTTGTAGAAGGTGGGGTAGCTAAGAGCTTTCTCTCTTTATTGCTTTCACTTTAGACCAGAGGGGTCGGCATAGGCAAGGAGCTCTCCTCAATGGTCTTGGAGTTGGAACATTCCCCCATACCAAAAGGTGGTCTATCACAAACAATCTCCTCATCAACATCGGGCTCATCACCCTCAAGGCCTTGGAACTTGACTTTCTTGCCACTTCTCAAGGTGATGGCAATAAGGGACTTCGGGTTTATCACAGTGTTGGAGGGAGAAGATCCACTTGACCTTGCTTGCTTGTCACTCAAACCATCTGACAATTGGGTCACAAAGGATTGAAGGTTTGTAGCTAAAGTCTCCCATTGCTCCATTTTAGACTCAAGAGATGCAAACCTCGCATCGTTGCGAGCATTCATGTCCTCATGCATCCTTTGCATACTCTTGAGAATTCGATCACATGAATCATCCCCTCTTGGTGAATCTTGGGGAATTAAGGACCTTGGAGAAGAAGAAGATTGGCCTTTGTAGTTTGTCATGGTGGTGGTATTTTTGTCCCTCCACAAGAAATTAGGGTGTGACCTCCATCCTTCATTGTAGGTGTTGCTATGGGGATCCCATTTTTGATTGGGATTGGAGCTGGACCTCCCTTGGTACATAGCATTTGCTTCTACCGGCTCACTTGGGCAAAGGCTATTAATGTGCATCACTGAACCACAATGCTCACAACTTGGTGCAACTAAGGCCTTGGAGGTAGAGGAAGTGGGAGCACACTGTTGCATGCTAAGGTTCCTCAACTCTGAAGTAATGAAGGCAAGTTGAGAAGTAAGTTGGGAACTCAAAGTATCCACCTTAGCCTCTAAAGAATCCATCCTCCTTGTTTGTTGTGGGTTGGAGCTCACCTCAAACACCCCTTTGGAACCTCTTCTATTGTATTGCTGGGTGTTTTTGGCTCTTAGCTTAATCATAGCCTAAGCCTCTTCGATAGGTAGGTCTTCCAAAGAACCACCGGCACTAGCATCCATGATGCCTCTCTCATTAGGCAAGAGCCCCTTGTGGAAGTATTGAATCAACTGTTCATCTATGATCTGGTGGTGGGGAAACTTGGCTAATAACTCTTGAAAACGGCACCAATACTCATAAAAGCTCTCAGATGGATCTTGTCTGATGGAATAAATGTCCTTCTTCAAATCCACAGTCTTAACATCCGAGAAGTTGATAACTTCTGGAATTCATGTAATATTAGCACATTTTCCTTGAGTTTTATTCAATCATTGATATAACTTGGATACTTAAGATAGGAAAATGTTCATTTGATTTTTGGTTGCACATCATTGTTTATTTGTATAGATTTGATCATATTTCTAGTTAGTTTCTTATGTTGTTTTATGTAAATCTTGTAGGAATATTTTGATGCATTGACCAAGTGATTATAGCTCCCTCACCAAGCTTTAAACATTTTAAGTGAAGAGGTGGACCATTTCAAAATGGAAGAATGTTAGAGCAACAAATAGAAGGATGCAAGAACTGACCCTCGCATTGGAAGCTCCACATCAAAGGGGTACAGCAAGGCCTCGCCGTGGAACCTCCACAGCAAGGGGTACAGCCAGGCACAACAAGGCAAAAATATATAGGTTTCTTCTTTGGTCCTCGCCGTGGAACCTCCACAGCAAGGGGTACGGCGAGGGTCCGAAAGTCTATACTGCTGCGCGTTTTGTTAAAAGAGATGATATAAAAGCTAGGGTTGAGAGTTCATTCGACATTCTTCACTTCTTGGGCATTCTTGGGGGTGTTTGGCTCTGCTAGGGCATGGATTTTGGTGGGGATTGAGCTTGGGCTTGGAGCTTTGAAGAGATTTGGGCTTCTCCTCTGGGTTTATTCTCTCCATCTTTATTCTCTACTCTTGTTCTATTTTGTAATGATGTATATATATGCTCTCATGGAGTTGTTGGACATGAGTGGCTAAATACTTTGATTCTAAGATTATTTTGAACCCTTGTATGTATTGATTCTTGATTCCTCCTCTTATGTTGTGATTAATGATATCTATGTGCTTATTTTACTCTATTCTTAATGCTTCTAAGTGCTTGATCACCATTTAGATGTTGGGTTCACTTGATTTATGACTCGAGAGAGCTAGGTTGAGTGTAGAACTTGGGTAAAATAGTGCAAGAACCTGAAGTCTGCATGGATGGATGGTTTTGTTGGTAAGATAGAGATATACTTGCTAGCCTTGCATAGTCACATTAGGGTTGGAGCATGAGAATTGGGTCTTATTAACTTGTAGCAAGAGATTGTGCGCTTAATAAGACTAAACACTTGTTCTTGACTTGAGAGAGCGTTTACAAGTACTCTATGAACCCTAGATTAGCACGTGGTTTCGTTGAGAGCTTCTTTGAGGGGAGGTTAATTGAGTTTTAAGAAGTATAAGGGGGATAGATAATCTTAGGACCCATTTTATCCTTGAAGTTGGAGAATCACTTGTCTATAATTATATTTTCATTTAATATATGTTTATTTGCTTAGTTAATATCCAGTCTCTACGTTTGAATCACTCAATTTGGGCGAGAGTGTGACAATTATTGTTTGACCGGGTTTTGGACAAGTCCTTGTGGGAACGATACTTTACTCATCACTTTATTACTTGGCGCGACCCGTGCACTTGCGGCTCAGGGCGAACATAAGTAATGCTCCAGAAATGCCCTCCTCAAATTGGCCCAAGAAGTGAGGGCATTCTCATCATATCTCGGAAGGAGTCTAAACCACTCTTTGGCTTTTCCATCCAATGACAAGTGAAAGACTTTCAACTGCACATCGTCAATATTCGCCCCAACCAGCTTCATACTTGAACATGCGAGGTGGACCCCATATAGATGGCCATATGCGTCCTCCCCTTCCAAACCTGCAAAATGAGGTAAAGCTGCGATTAGAGGCCCTTTAATCTCAATATCAACATGTAAAGCAGGATAAGCAGTTTGAAATGGATCATATACAACACCACTCGAGGTAACTTCCCTAATACTCCTCCTCCTAGGGATTTCATTGTTTCCTACTCCCTCACCCTCACCATTGTTTCCATTTTGACCATTGGGTGGTGGGTCAGCATTGGGAATATTGGGTGGTGGTTTGTGAGCCATGGCTGGGATGTCTAAAGGTATTTCTATGCGGATAGAGTTTTCGGTGTCCGAGTGAGAGGAAATGCTAGACTCCCTAGAAGAACACTCCTCCAATATAGGGATAGAGGGATCACCTTGATTGGTTCTCTTAAGTTGGCTAAGGTATGGCTCAATCCCACGGTTTAAGGATGGAAGGTTTGATCCTCTTCTCCTTCTACATCTCCCTCTAGGCATGCACAATGAGATACAAACAAGTAGAAGAAATCAAGAGCAAGTCAAGGTTGAGTCACATAAGGCACAGACAACAAGTGAACTTTCAACAGCAACCAAGATTTAGAATGTACAAAACTCGAGCAAGAATGAAGGTATGTGATGTATGGAAGTGTATGTGTGTGTATGAAGTATGTATGTATGAGTATGGTGTATGTACGAGGTGTATGTGCAGCAAGAATAGCCAGAGGACAGCGAAAATCAACAAAAGCAGAGCTGTCACAGGGTCAGCTAGCCGTGGCGAGGTGGCGTCTAGGAAGCAGAGATTCTGCCACTGAACAGGGGAAAAATTACAGAATTTCAGAAGTTTCAAAAACCAACACAAGTTGAGTGAAAAGGTGATATACCACTTCAAACAAGTGCAAATCAGTCAGAGTAAGTATGCTATGCACAAGTAAGCTTCAAGCAACAAAAATGTGATTTGGGGGATAGAATCATGCTGATAACTCCTAGAAATTCATGTCATTTGAGTATATTTCCTTGAGTTTTATTAATTCATTGATAAATTTTGGATACTCAAGATAGAAAATGTTCATTGGATTTTTGGTTGCACATCATTGTATATTTATGTAGATTTTGATTGTTTTTATAAGTTAGTTTCTTATGTTGTTTTATGTAATTTTTGTAGGAATAATTTGATGCAATAAACAAGAGATTTCCGCCCTCCACCAAGCTCCCGATTGAACAAAAATAAGAAGAAGCCAAAGATCAGCCCAAGGAATAAGGAAAACAGAGCAAAGCACCAGAATAGACAAGACTTCGCCGTGGCTTCGCCGCGGCGAACATCAGCTGCCTCTGCCCATTTTTGGTGACCTCGCCGTCATCACCGCGGCGAGCAAGAATAAGTTCTGTAATTTTTGGGACTTCGCCGTGGGCTCGCCGTGGCGAAACCCACGGCGAACTGCATGTTTCTGCGCGTTTTGGACAGAACAAGGGCGCGTTTTAACTGATATAAAAGCTAGGGTTTCGTTGTGAGCCCTGATTCTTCGACTTCTGGGCATTTTTTGGGTGTGTTTGGCTCTGCTAGGGCTTGGAGATTGGTGGGATTTGGCTAGGGCTTGGAGCTTCAGAGAGATTTGGGCTTCCTCTCTTGGTTTATCTCTTCCATCTTCATTCTCTTCTTTTGTTCTGTTTGTAATGTTGTATATATATGCTCCTATGGAGTTGTAGAACATGTGTAGCTAAATACTTTGATCCTAAGGTTATTTTGAACCCTTGTATGTATTGATTCTTGATTCCTCCTCTTATGTTGTGATTAATGATATCTATGTGCTTATTTTACTCTGCTCCTAATGCTTCTAAGTGCTTGATCACCATTTAGATGTTGGGGTCGCTTGATTTATGACTCGAGAGAGCTAGGTTAAGTGTAGAACTTGGGTAGAGTAGTGAAAGAACCGGAAGTTTGCATGACAAATGGATGGTTTTGTTAGTAAGATAGAGATATACTTGCTAGCCTTGCATAGTCACATTAGGGTTGGAGCGTCAAAAACTTGTTCGGTCCTGCTCCGCAAGTGCACGGGTCGCGCCAAGTAATAAAGTAGTGAGTAGAGTATCGTTCCCACAAGTATTTGTCCAAAACCCGGTCAAACAATGACTGTCACACTCTCGCCCAATTTGAGTGACACAAATGTTGAGATTGAAAATTAAATAAGAAAATAAAATGAAAATAAAACTATAAACAAGTGATTCTCCAACTTCAAGGATAAAACGAGTCCTAAGATTATCTATCCCCCTTGTACTTCTTAAAACTCAATTAACCTCCCCTCAAAGAAGCTCTCAACGAAACCACATGCTAATCTAGGGTTCATAGAGTACTTGTAACGCTCTCTCAAGTCAAGAACAAGTGTTTAGTCTTATTAATTGCACAATCTCTTGCTACAATTTAATAAAACCCAATTTTAACGCTCCAACCCTAATGTGACTATGCAAGGCTAGCAAGTATATCTCTATCTTACTAAAAAACCATCCATCCATGCAAACTTCAGGTTCTTGCACTACTTTACCCAAGTTTTACACTCAACCTAGCTCTCTCGAGTCATAAATCAAGTGAACCCAACAATCTAAATAGTGATCAAGCACTTAGAAGCACTAAGAACGGGGTAAAATAAGCACATAGACATGCACTCAAAATCAAGCAAAAACAAGCATTCACAATTAGTGCAACAAAACGACCACACAAGCAACCAAGCACACAAGTGAGTTAAGGAGCAAAGAAAGTGCAAGAGCAAGTATCTATACTAATTTTTAGGGATTTTCAAAGTATGATATGCAAGAATAAAAACTAAACTAAGATGCAACTAAGCCAGACCGGCCAAAGCAAGTTTGACAACCGGCTACTAGGGAACCAATTACTTGGCTCCTCGGCAACGGCGCCACTTGAAGAGCACCAAAATGGAAAGAAATCGGTGTAGTGCCGCCTCGGATCTGCTCTCCAAGAATTTAAGATCCAAGGGGTAGTGGAAGCTATCCCCGGGTGTCGGTCTCAAGGAGCCTTAGTGTAAATGACTACCTAATAGCTAGATGCGAAACTAATTGGACAGGAAAAACATTTTGTATTTGATTTTTGAGATGTAAACGAAAAATTTGTATGAAAAGTATTGTATGTACAAGGAAGAATTGAGATTGGATTTAAAAGGGAGATTTGGATTAAAAGGGATAATTATTCTTGGTAAATGGAGCCTTCGGGAATCATTGCTTCTTAAATTTTTTTGGGAGTTGAAAAATAGCCAATTTCCAAAAGAACCTGAAGAGCTCACCTCTTTCGAGTGTGTGTGCGTGTAGCGCGCCCTTGGGTCCGCCCTTCAAGAAAATAAGAACCAAGGGGATAGTGGAAGCTAACCCCCGGGTGTCGTTCACTTGAGGAGCCTAACGCAAAAGATGACCTAGTAGCTAAGATGCAAATTAACAAAAGCAGGTAAAAATATTGTATTTGGTTTTTGATTTAGAAAAGATGCAAAAGGTATGATATGTTCAAAAGTAAAATAAAGATAAGATAAAAGTGAGATTTGGAGGGGAAGTGAAATGGAATCATTCTTGATAAATGGAAACCTTGGGATTCATTGCTTCTAAAGATTTTCAGGGAGTTAATTGTTGATTTTCAAAAGAACCCTAGAGGAACCCCTCTAGGCTAGGCTTAGGTTAACTTAATTATTGCCGGAACCCTGCACATTACTTAATTTAACCGAAGTTGATTAAGTTCAAAATCAATATGAATTTGCTAATCGTAAGGGGCTCCTAATCCAACAATCTGGACCCTGAATTGCCACTTAATGAATCTTAGAGTTTAATCGATTATTGGAACCCCACATAATAAATCAAGACTCTAGGATTGAAGTCCAATGCCACTCATGCAATTTGACAAATTCAAGAACTAACTAATCATGCAAGACTTTAAATCCACAACTTGGTCCACCCCACAATTGTACTTAATTTCTCAATTAACCCTAACTCATTGATGGCCACCCAGACAAAGATTTGAAAGTGGCAATCGCACAAGAGGGGGGGTGAATTGTGCTATTAAAAAAAACTTGAAAGGAATTAATACAACACAAAATTTATACTGGTTCGGCCAACACTGCCTACGTCCAGTTCTCCAACACTTTGTTGGGTTCCACTAACCACAGGTTTTACGAGCACAGGTTCACCTGTCAACCTTTACAGAGTTTTAGAATCTCTAAACACTCTCCCTTACTACTTGTAAGGCAATATCCCTGTTCTAAAGCACCAAGCTTTCAGAACAACCTCAAACAGTAGAGGATTTCAATAAATATGTTCACTTAATGAACTGATTTTGATAAACACTTAAGTATAGATGAAATCTAATAAATACAGAGCAATGAATGAGTTTCTCAGATATTTTCGTTTTTCGTCTCTTGCTCAATAAATGCTTGAGTTCTGTATTTATATCTTCTTCTTCATATTTTTGCCCTAACAATCAATCTTCAAGAAGCCGTTTGAATTTAGTCGTTGGGAGCTCATAGCCGTTGGCATTTAATGCAGCTTCTTTATCAGGCTTAACTCTCTGTTGTAGCTTCAACTACTTCTTGCATAGGGTGAGCTAAGAGAGAGACAGACTCAGCACTTTGAGCATCCGTACAAGTAGTACTTTCTAGCAGCTTTCTATTAGCGCTAGCGTGAACTGCTATCGCTAATCTCATAGAGTGTGTTCTGCACTTAAACTGTTAGCTAACCAAATAGTCTTATATTGCACAGAGGTTACTATCGCAAGCTTAATACATTAGCTCAATGAGATAAAGACAGTATAAGGAATTTCAGAGCTTTTCATATTATCGATAGCATATTCTCTTGAATTGGAAAGCATTACATCAGCATAGATTATTTCTATCGATTGCAAATTCATTATCGCTATTGTCCTTCAGGATACTATTATCTAAGCATTCAGAGGAATTTCCAGGTATCCTATTATCGATAGACAATCATGCGAGCTCAGACTCTTGCTCTCAAGCACTAGCTATCTGAATGATCATTATCTGAAGCACTTATGGTTATCGATAGCTTAACCTGTTATCGCTAGCTAATTTAGACACTTGGTTCATTTATCTGCTGGATTCATTTACACATATGATCAATGAACTTCTAGCGATGGATCTTTCTCTAGCGATAGTGACTGACTTAGCGATAGATATTGACTTTGTTATTTCTAAGTCTTCACTTGCTATTCCTTTCTATCAATTAGCTATTTAGATTCACTTAGCGATGGAGATTTTCATTCTTATTGATCTGCTAAGTTATGATTTCTTATTAGCGATATTTTTCATGGGTCAGTCTTCATCAAAACTTAAGATTCTAACAAGATTAAGGTTGAAAAGAGTAATTACCCAATGTTTAAACACAATTGATTAATTCCTATGCCATTTCATTCATGTAAAACCACTTAACATTTTTAATCCACTAACCAAGCCACCTTGCATTAGCACATAATTTTCACAAAGAGAATAACAAAATCATGAACCCATAAATTTCATCAAACTCAAAGTTAATATAGCACAATGTCAAGTATTCAACAAGAAAGAAACAACATAAAATAGTTTCCAACCCTTATACAACATATAGAAATGAAGAACACAACCAAATGTCATAAATATACTCCTAGAACCCTAGAAAAGCATAAATACAATAAGAGGAAGAAGGATTAGAACTAGAAAAACTCCCCTATTCAAGCTTCAAGCTCATCCCTTGGCTCTCACCACCAAGAAGGGTGGAGCCTAGCTGCTACTCCATGGGAAGAATAGCAACCAAGGTGGGAAGGAGAGAGGCCATGGATTTGGGTGGAAGGAAGTGAGAAAGATGAAGATAGAGATGAGAGGAAACGAGAGAAAATGGGAGGCTAGGGTTTTGAGACTCCAAATCTGCTTTAATGGGGTGTGTCTTTCATGTTTTATGTCCCCCAAGTCGGGTCAAGTGAGTGGGTATTGGGTTGGATCCAGATTGAGCCCAATTTTTTGCAGCTGAAATTCTGCAGAATCTCAGGCTCGCCGTGGGCTCGTCGCGGCGAAGCCACGGCGAGCTGCATTGCTCTCTGGAATTTTGGGGCCTTCTCGCTGTCTGCTCATCGCGGCGAGGAACCTTCATTTCTGCCTCTTTTGGGAGCTCATTCGGTGAGCTGCATTTTCTTCTGCTCCTTCGTTCGGCCTTCTTCTTCGTCCCGGGTCCGATCTTTTGGTCCTGAGCGACCCTGCAAGTGGAAACAAGACTAGACAAGGATCAAATAGCCCTATAAACCAATTCATACAAATTAATCTACAATTATGGCCAATTAACCCTAATCTAACACTAATTTCACCTAAGAGTCTAAGTTATACATTAAGCATTATCGAACCAATATTGCATCTTAATCATGTTAATTGCCTCAAATTAGGCATATAAAAGCATTACAAATCAGGGATTTGTCAGAACCCTAGAGGAACCCCTCTAGGCTAGGCTTAGATTAATTTAACTAAAGCCGAACCCCGCACGTTAATTAACGTAACCTAAACTAGCCTATTAATCCTACAACCGGGACCCCGAATTGCAACCAAATTAGCCTATTAATTCCAATTTATTGGTGGAACCCCATCCAAGAACTTGAACCCAATAGGTTGAAGTCCAATGTTACTCAAGCAATTAGTAGATTTACTTGCCAATTTCTAAACATAAATACTTGACACCATGACCCACTAAACAAGAACCCTCATTTAGCACAAGATTTTAACAAGAAAACATATATTAAATGATGAACCCATACAAATAAAATATGCTCAAGTCAATAAATTCAATGTCAAGCATCCATACAAATAAAATAAACAAGATATGTTGTTTCTACCACTCTCATACAAAGATATAGGATGAAATTACAACCAAATGCACATAACAAATCCTAGAACCCTAGATAATTTGAAATATACAAGAGGAAGAGAGAGTGGAGAACAACACTCCCCTTTGAAGCTTCAAGCTCCTCCCTTGAGCTCCATCACCAAGAATAGAAGAGCTTAGCTTTTGGCTTTCATAGGAGAAGCATCAACCAAGGTGGAGGAAATGGTGGAAGCCATGGATGTTGGGTGGAGAAGAAGGTGGAAGATGAAGATGAGATGAGAGAATGAGAGAGCTAGGGTTTAGGAGGATGTGTGGTGAACCAAATCTGCCTTCTAGGGTTTAGATTTTAGTATTTATAGGTCCCCCAAGTCGGGTCTAAGAGTGGGTATTGAGTTGGATCCGAAACAAAGGCCCAAAAAGCGAACTGAAAAATTATGCAGAACAGTGTCTCGTCGTCCGCTTGCCGTGGCGAGCTGCCTTCGTCTCTGCTTCTTTAGGGTTCCTCTCGTCGTGGGCTCGTCGCGGTGAGCTTCAGTCTTCTCTGCCAATATGAGGGGTTTTTTGCCGTCTGTTCACCGCGGCGAGGAGCCTTCAGTTCTGTCTCTTTTGTTTGACCTTCTTCTTCGTCCCGGGTCCGATCTTTTGGTTCTGAGCGACCCTGTAAGTGAGAATAAGATAAAACCAAGATCAAATAGCCCTATAAATTATTTAATACAATTAATCTACAATTATGGCTAATTACTCCTAATTTTACACTCATTTCCCTTGAGAGTTTGGGATATTCAATTAGACATTATTGGACCAAACTTGCATCTTAATCATATTAATTTCCTCAAATTAGGCATATAAAAGCATTACAAATCAGAGATTTGTCAGGCCTCTAATCGCAGCTTTACCTCATTTTGCAGGTTTTGAAGGGGAGGACGCATATGGCGATCTATATGGGGTCCACCTCGCATGTTCAAGTATGAAGCCGATTGGGGAAAATATTGACGATGTGCAGTTGAAAGTCTTTCACTTGTCATTGGATGGAAAAGCCAAAGAGTGGTTTAGACTCCTACCGAGACATGATAAGAATGCCCTCACTTCTTGGGCCAATTTGAGGAGGGCATTTCTGGTGCATTACTTCTCGGATGTTAAGATTGAGGATTTGAAGAAGGACATTTATTCCATCAGACAAGATCCATCTGAGAGCTTTTATGAGTATTGGTGCCATTTTCAAGAGTTATTAGCCAAGTGTCCCCACCACCAGATCATAGATGAACAGTTGATTCAATACTTCCACAAGGGGCTCTTGCCTAATGAGAGAGGCATCATGGATGCTAGTACCGGTGGTTCTTTGGAAAATTTCCCCACCGAGGAAGCTTGGGCCATGATCAAATTGAGAGCCAAAAACACCCAACAATACAAAATAAGAGGATCAAATGGGGTGTTTGAGGTGAGTTCCAACCCACAACAATCAAGGAGGATGGATTCCTTAGAGGCCAAGGTAGACACTTTGAGTTCCCAACTTACCTCTTAGCTTGCCTTTATCACATCCGAATTGAGGAACCTTAGCATGCAACAGTATGCTCCTTTTACCTCCAAAGCTTTAGTTGCACCAAGTTGTGAGCATTGTGGGTCAATTATGCACATTACAAGCCTTTGTCCTAATGAGCCAGTGGATGTTAGTGCCATTTACCAGGGGAGGTCCAATGCTAATCCCAACCAGAAATGGGATCCCCATAGCAACACCTACAATGAAGGGTGGAGGTCACACCCTAACTTTCGGTGGAGAGACAACAACAACAATACCATGACCAATTACAAGGGCCAATCCTCTTCCTCCCCAAGGGCCTTGGTCCCCCAAGATTCACTAAGAGGGGACGATTCTACTGCTCAAATTCTCAAGAGCATTCAAAGGATGCATGAGGACATGAATGCTCGCAACGATGCGAGGTTTGCATCTCTTGAGTCTAAGATGGATCAATGGGAGACTAGAGCTACCAATCTCCAATCATATGTGACCAAGCTCTCAAATAGCCTCAATGATCAACAAGGACAAGTGGGGCAGTTCCCTCTAATACCGTGATCAACCCCAAAGAGCTCAATGCCATAAGCTTGTGAAGTGGCAAGAAGTTAGGAGTTGAAGAAGAAGAGGATGATGACATTGAGGTGGTCTATGATGAAAGCTGTGAATTTCAAGCCAAAAGCAACAATCCACCAAAGACTGAGAGCGGTAAGGAGAAAAATCTTTTGGGAGAAACAAGGAAGCAAGAGGAGGCCAAGAGCAACTCAAGCAATCATGCCTCTACAAGTGAAGGTAAGAAGGTAAACATTTCTGACCTACCTTTTCCTCATTCTTACTTAGCTAGTCAAAGAGCTTTTGAGCAAAAACAAGATAAGGAAATACTTGACATGTTTAGTAAGATTGAAGTGAATGTGCCTTTGCTTGATCTGATTAAAAATGTTCCTAAGTATGCCAAGTCACTTAAGGAGTTGTGCACAGGTAAGAGGAGTTTCCAATCTAACAAGAAAGTCCAATTGCCCTCTAGTGTGTCTGCTTTGTTTAAGCCCCAACTCCCCATTAAGTGCCAGGATCCCGCTTCTTTCACCATCCCATGTACCATAGGTAGGACCACCTTCCCACATGCGTTGGTTGACCTAGGTGCCGCAATTAATGTCATGCCTAAGTCTTTGTATAAGGCCCTAGGTGTGAAAACTTTGCAACCTACCCCCATGATCTTGCAACTTGCTGATAAGACCGTTAGGAATCCTGATGGTATCTTAGAGGACATCTTGGTGAAAGTGAATGATTTGGTTTTCCCCGTTGACTTTTATGTGCTTGATATGCCAAACACCCAAGGGGATGGAACTTTAATTTTGGGTAGACCCTTCCTCAGGACTTCCAACACTGACATTAGCATGTCTAAGGGTTCTATCACTATGTCTGTTGGGGATAGGAGTGTGCAATTTAATATGTATGAACAAATGAAGCAACCTAATGAGGATTACTCCATGTGTGATGTAAATTGTATTGATGGTTTGCTTCCTGTTGAGCATGATGTTGATATGCACACCTCATCCACACACATTGATTCTTTGATTGAGAAGTCTCCTACTAACCCCACTATGCCAGAAAAGAGTTTTATTGTTGATAACTTTGCATGCGGTGGTAGAGCTGAAAAGACTTCTAAGAAGGAACTTGCCCACTTCTTTAGGGAGCTGCGTGCCCTATATGCTAAGGAAGGACTAGTAAAGGTGCCATGTATTGTCAACTCTATTCTGTCTCAGCTTCCAATCAAGAAACGCTATAAAGATAATGTTGTTGCTGTGATGGACGTGGAGAAAGTGGACATTGGTGTGAGGTTTGAGGAATAGATTCCTCCAAATCGTCGTTCTAAGAAGAAGCACAAGTCTCCACCAACCAAACAACCACAAGCTATCTTGGCCCACCTCCATGTCTTTGATGATGCCTATGAAGATCCAAGCAAAGTGGAGCATTTCCAAATTGGTGACAAGGTCCTAGGCTCTTATTCCACATATGCAACACCAAATGGCGAAACAAGAGCGAAGCTGGTGAGGCCTTTTGAGATTCACTCACTTTGTCACTGTGAGAAGGTTATATTGAAGGATGCCCAAGGCAACTACTTTCAAGCAAGGAAAGGGCGCCTTCAACTCTTCAAGGAGAGCCATGAGCCTCCATGACCATGAGGTTGTTCCTTTCCTCTTTACTTGCTCTTTTTGCTTTATAATTGCCATATGTTTTTGAGTTAAGTGCGGGGGAGGGAACTTACCTAATAGGAAAAGTAGTTGTAGTTGTTTTTACATTCCTAGGTTTAGTAATAAATCCTTCTTGCTCACACACCAAGACCACACTTGATTTCAACATGCTTAGAAAATTTCATTGGCATATCATTTTGACTCATTCTTGTCCTCTCCCTATTTTCCTTTTGGTGATTAATGACGTGTTGTGCTTCAATCTTGAATTGGACTTCACAACTTTCTACTTCACCCAAGAGTTGAGTTAAATTGGTATGTCCATATTTTTGCTACATTGAGGACAATGTAGAAATTAAGTGTGGGGAAGGGATGTGTTTTGTAGTGGTGAAGTGGGTTAAAAGTTATTGCATCTTGGTTATGTTTCTAGCTCAAAAAGCTGGAAAATTTTGAAAAATTTTGAACTTTACCTCACTTCCACTTTTGTTCCTCTTTGGACTTGACATGATGTTTTTGGAATTGTTTTGGCAATATGGAAATTGTTTCATGCTTCTGGATGTGTGTTGATGCTTTTGACTTATCTTCTTGATTGGCAACTGATAACTCCTAGAAATTCATGTCATTTGAGTATAGTTTCCTTGAGTTTTATTAAATCATTGATAAATTTTGGACACTCAAGATAGGAAAATGTTCATTTGATTTTTGGTTGCACATCATTGTATATGTATGTAGATTTTGATTATTTTTATAGTTAGTTTCTTATGTTGTTTTATGTAATTCTTGTAGGAACATTTTGACGCAATAAACAAGAGATTATGGCCCCTCCACAAGCTCCCAATTGAACAAAAATAAGAAGAAGCCAGAGCAACCCAAGGAATAAAGAAAACAAAGACAAGAAACCAGAATAAGTGGGACTTCGCCGCGGCGAGGCCACGGCGAACAGCATGCATCTCTGCCCTGTTTTTGGTTAGCTCGCCATGAGCTTGCCGCGGCGAGCTACAACTATTTTTGGAACTTTTGGGACTTCGCCGTGAGCTAGCCACGGCGAGGGCACGGCGAACTTCGTGCAATAATGCGCGTTTTGATAGAAAGACGGGCTGAAGTGAAATAAAAGCTAGGGCTTCGAGCTTATTCTTCATTCTTTGACTTGTGGGACATTTTGGGAGTGTTTTTCTCTGCTAGGGCTTGGAGCTTGGTGGGGATTTAGCTTGGGCTTGGAGCTTCGAAGAGATTTGGGCTTCCTCTCTTGGTTTATCTCTTCCATCTTCATTCACTTCTCTTGTTCTGTTTTGTAATGTTGTATATATATGCTCCCATGGAGTTGTAGAACATGAGTAGCTAAAATACTTGTATTCTAGGATTATTTTGAACCCTTGTATGGATTGATTCTTGATTCCTCCTCTTATGTTGTGATTAATGATATCTATGTGCTTATTTTACTTTGTTCCTAATGCTTCTAAGTGCTTGATCACCATTTAGATGTTGGGTTCACTTGATTGATGCTTGAGAGGGCTAGATTGAGTGTAGAACTTGGGTAAAATAGTGCAAGAACCTGAAGTTTGCATGGATGGATGGTTTTGTTGGTAAGATAGAGATATACTTGCTAGCCTTGCATAGTCACATTAGGGTTGGAGAGTGATAATTGGGTTTTATTAACTTGTAGCAAGAGATTGTGCAATTAATAAGACTAAACACTTGTTCTTGACTTGAGAGAGCATTTACAAGTACTCTATGAACCCTAGATTAGCATGTGGTTTCGTTGATAGCTTCTTTGAGGGGAGGTTAATTGAGTTTTAAGAAGTACAAGGGGGATAGATAATCTTAGGACCCATTTTATCCTTGAAGTTGGAGAATCACTTGTTTATAGTTTTATTTTCATTTAGCATAGGTTATTTTCTTAGTTAATTTTCAATCTCAACATTTGTGTCACTCAAATTGGGCGAGAGTGTGACAATCATTGTTTGACCGGGTTTTGGACAAATCCTCGTGGGAACGATACTTCACTCATCACTTTATTACTTGGCGCGACCCGTGCACTTGCGGCGTAGGGGAACAACAACTTTGTTGATTGGAATTGATGCTTTATGGTTGAATCTTGATTGTAGTTGATCTTTGTTTATGAGTTTAGGAGAATTAGCCATGTTGTGAGGTTTATTTGAGCCCAATTGTTTATTCTTGTATGATATCCACTTTGTTGCCATTCTCTAGAACTTGTTTGCATTCTTGATCAAGACTTGTTGCATTTAGTGTAATGAAGCATGATAAAGGCATTCATTTCATAGCCTGACATCCCAAACACAAACCGCAAACACTTCTTCCATTTGTCACCCCATTTGATCCCTTCATCCATATTGCATCAATTACATTCATGGCTAGCCCTTTAGCATCATTTCATTCCTCATTGCTTGTTGGTTAGGAGGTTATCAATTTGCATTAGCTCATATTCAATTAGCATGTTGAAGTTCTCATTTATACCGTGCTTACCGTTGTGCTTAAGTTTAGAAATTTGTCTTTGTCCAGGAGTACAAAGGTTTAAGTGTGGGGGAGTTGATGGTGAGAAAGCACCCCAGGAGGCAGAGAACAAAGCAATTCACCGTGGATTCGCCGCGGCGAGCCCACGGCAAGCAAGCCCCACATTTGGCAGAGAAGACTGGAGCTCACCGTTGCTTTGCCGTGGCGAGCGGACGGCGAGACGCTTTTCTGCAAAAATTTTCAGTTCACGTTTTGGCCTTTGTTTCGGATCCAACTTAATACCCACTCTTATACCCGACTTGGGGGACCTATAAATACAAAATTCTAAACCCTAGAAGGCAGATTTGGTTCACCACACATCCTCCTAAACCCTAGCTCTCTCATTATCTCATCTCATCTTCATCTTCCACCTTCTTCTCCACCCAACATCCATGGCTTCCACCATTTCCTCCACCTTGGTTGATGCTTCTCCTATGGAAGGTAGCAGTTAAGCCCATTTGTTCTTGGTGATGGAGCTCAAGGGAGGAGCTTGAAGATTCAAAGGGGAGTGTTGTTCTCCACACTCTCTTCCTCTTGTATATTTCAAATTATCTAGGGTTCTAGGATTTGTCTTATGCATTTGGTTGTAAGCTTATTCTATATCTTGTATGAGAGTGGTAGAAGGAACATATCTTGTTTATTTTCTTTGTATGGATGCTTGACATTGAACTTATTGACTTGAGCATATTTTATTTGTATGGGTTCATCATTTAATATATGTTTTCTTGTTAAAATCTTGTGCTAAATGAGGGTTCTTGTTTAGTGGATCATGGTGTCAAGTATTTATGTTTAGAAATTGGCAAGTAAATCTACTAATTGCTTGAGTGACATTGGACTTCAACCTATTGGGTTCAAGTTATTGGATGGGGTTCCACTAATAAATTGGAATTAATAGGCTAATTTGGTTGCAATTTGGGGTCCTAGTTGTAGGATTAATAGTCCCTTGCGATTAGTAGATTTAATTGGGTTAAGTGCTTAATCAACTTAGGTTAAGTAAATTAACTTGCGGGGTCCCGGCATTAGTTAAATTAATCTAAGCCTAGCCTAGAGCGGTTCCTTTAGTGTTCTTTAGGAAATTGGCCATTTTTCAACTCCCAAAAAAAATTTTAAGAAGCAATGATTCTCGAAGGTTCCATTTACCAAGAATAATTATCCCTTTTAATCCAAATCTCCCGTTTAAATCCAATCTCAATTCTTCCTTGAACATACAACAGTTTTCATACAAACTTTTCTTTTACATCTCAAAAATTAAATACAAAATGTTTTTCCCGTCCAATTAGTTTCGCATCTAGCTATTAGGTAGTCATTTACACTAAGGCTCCTTGAGACCGACACCCGGGGATAGCTTCTACTACCCCTTGGGTCTTAAATTCTTGGAGGACAGATCCGAGGCGGCATTACACCGATTTCTTTTTAGCATAACAAAACAATACAAATATAAGGATTTGTCAAGCACAGACGGAAAGAATGAGCCAAGGAGGGAGTTTAATTGAGGAAATACCAGGATGAAGACCCTTCATTCCCATCAACATTCTCACCACACGGCAGCTCCAAGCCCCGTCCATGGTGGTCGAGTCTCTACTTTCAAATCCGTCGGCTTCGATGTCAGGTTGGAGAGGCTCAGAGGCGATTTCCCACTAGAGGTGGGCATTAAGGCTAAGGATGGACGGATCTGAGCGACATTTTGAGATTTGAGAATGCTAGTATTAAGATCTGGGTGGCTATTTGAAACCACACCACAGCTTAAACAAAATTCGATGATGCTTAATGACGCCTCCTCGACAGGACTTGTTGCTCTAGCTAGAGTTCAAAGAGTATGTAGATTTGAAGATTGGTAGGGTTCATATCGGGAATTGTGGTGTTGTTTATAATTTTTGAGATGTCTGGGTTTGTGGTTTGTTGAGATTCGATTGTTTACATGGATTTCTTAAGTGGAGTATCTGGGAATCATGGTTAGGAGGAGTAATAGCTAAAGTAAGATCTTGATTATCTGATTTTGGATATGAAACTTTTGTGCTTTGATGTTTCAATGGTTACTTCATCTCTATGGGAGGATGAACTGTCAAACAAAAGAAAAAAGAAAGCGAAGGGATACTTTCTTTTCTCCAGAAAGAGTAGGGGGTGAATGATCAGGTATGGTGATGAGGTGGACAAACAAGAAGGCACATGGCTGCCATGTAAGCAATGATGGTCAACATTAACAGTCAAAGTAACTTGTGGTTTAAAAAGGGTGACATTGCTCTAAACTTAAACTTCAAATGCCACATTGAGACTGAAAAAACATCCAGGGCAAAATTGAGATTAGGAGTACGTATACTTCTAAGGCGGATTTGCTATTTAATCCTTAAATTATATATTAGCTTATAAGTAAAGTACACTAGTTTAGAGAAAAATTTAGGCAAATCAATTTATAAGTAACTTATTGAACTTTCTTAGTATTATTAAAAAAAGTCAATTAGGTACCAACTATTGTTTTGCTATGCTAAAAATGAGGCTTTTAACATATTTGATATGCAATTTTGGTCCATATGAGCTTATTGAAACACTCTTTCTTGAGCTTAATTTTCTCTTGAACATTCTCATTTCACCACCAAGTCTCCTTATCTCGCTTGATAGTACCCTTTGATTCACCTAAAATTTCTTTAGCAATCTTTTGAACCGTCATAGCCACTTCTGTCCACATGATAATTGCACTCCCTTGTACTCCCCAAACTCTTTCCTTTACTATCCTATTCTTGAAGATCTCCATTTTCTCTCCTTTTAACTGACACCATCTAACACGTGGCTTTAACATTCCTCACCTCTTCTGTTTTGTAAACATCATAGACCCTATGCTAGGTTGTCACACCATCACTTGGACGTCCTAACTGCAAATATCCAAGAAGAAATCCTAAGTGTATTCTTTTTGTAACAACCTAAGCTCGATCAGGATATTGTCGGCTTCAGTGACAAAGCTATGCCCCTCATGGTTTTGTTCCTCACGGTAGGGATAATGGCCGAAGCCTCCCACACTCACCCGTGAAAGCGCGTCCTGATGGGTAGGAGAGTCTAACACCTTATATAGGCTTGGAACATCTTGAACCCAACTGATGTGGGACATTACACTTTTCATAGATGATATAGTCCTTTTAACTGAATCAAGAGAAGAAATTAGTTGCAAACTAGAGTTATAGAGAAGGACCTTAGAGTCAAAAGGTTTTCAACTGAATAGGAGTAAGACAAAATATATGTCCTATAGTTTTGATAAGAGACGATCACATGGGGATTAGAAGTTAAATTGGGAGATCAGGCTATACCACAGGTGGACAAATTTAAATATTTGCGATCGATTATACAAAAAGATTGTGAAATTGATGGTGATGTTAATAATAGAATTCAAGTCGGGTGGTTTAAATGGAGAAAAGCTACTAGATTTATATGTGAAAATACAGTACAAGATAAGGTAAAAGGGAAGTTTTAATGGACAACCATTAGACCAGCAATGTTATATGGTAGTGAATGTTGGGTTTTAAAGGGACAACATGAACATAAGATGGGGGTAGTAGAGATAAGAATGTTGAGATGGATATGTGGCCATACGATAAAAGATAGGATCTGCAATGATCATATCCGAGGAAGAGTTGGGATAGCATTGATTGTGGAGAAAATGGTAGAAAGTCACTTGAGGTGGTTTGGGCACGTTCAAAGAAGACAATAAGATATACCTGTAAGGGAGTCGATCAATTAGCTTGGAGTCCTCCTAAAAGAGGGAGGGGGAGACCGAAGAGAATTCTTGACAAAGTTATCCAACGAGATTTTTTGATATAATTTATCATAAAACATGGCTATTGATAGAGCACAATGGCGTCGTGCAATCCATGTAGCCGACTCCACCTAGTGGGATAAGGCTTTTTGATCCTTATTTATTGCAATTTTATTTGTAAGGTTGCGCAAGGATCAAAAGAAGGAATTTGCATGAAGAAATTGGTCGAATCGATGAGTGATTTGTGAAGAAGGAAGCGAGTGAAAGCACAAAATTCAGCCTCAAAATTCTATCTAGCTCACTGCAGCGAGAAAGGTAGAGAGTTGGGGCTGAGCCTCTCTGCTTCTCACAATAGCAAATAAAAGTTCTTACTACAACGAGAACGCACTGACAAATGCACGATTTTACTGATTTTTTCAAGTTTTTAGGGTATTCATAGATACAACTCGACCCAAAATGACCTAGACTCGACTTCCTAACTTATATTTCGAGCTAATTACTTATTCCCCTCAATATATCCATCCTAACTCATCTCCTACTCCATTTTCTCTCATTTCTTCTACTTCCATTCCATTTTTCACCAAATTCCTCCATCCTTTCACCATGGCTACACATGTATTGGAGCTTGGAGTTGCTGGGCTCCCTTTCATGACTAGCTAGACACTCATAGCTCTTGGAGATGGTTGGAGATGGCTTAAGCTTATGGTCTTCATAGGGGAGTCTTGTTTCTTTTCCCTTCTCTTTGTATTTATGAATTCCTAGATCTAGGTTCTTCATTTTATGCATTTGAGACTTGGATTGTATGTTTTGATTTGAGTTTGTTGTGATTTTGGCTTGTAATGAGGAATTGAGATCATCAATACATATGGTTATATGTATGTTCTTTATGATTCCACTGATTTCTCTCTATTTAATCATGGTTATGATAGGTAGTTTGGATGAGATGGATTGTAATTGAACCTAATGTATTACTAGCAATTAATCACACTCTAAGGTACTTAATAATACCAAATTAAATGGATTCAAGAGATTAGATATTAGACTTGCCAATAGGTGAGGTTTGGTATTCTAGGAAATTTAGAGAAAACTCAAGGTACTAAAGTGTTCAACTGTATAATTGGCAACTCAATGAGCTGGTATTGACAACTATTGAGTTGTGCATTAACAACTTAATGACAAGGCATTTAATATCACCCAGGTCCCTTGGGACTTCTATGTAATTTGATGATTGTTTGGGATCTGGTTGTGATTAAATCCCTTATGAGGGACCTAGTTGTGATTTTCCCAAATGTCTATTCCAATTGCATTCAACCTTTGGAAACCAACTACAACATGTATTTACGCATTTCATATTTCATTTAGGCATTTAGTTCACTAGGTAGTTTAGTTAAACATAGGCTCCTTGAGAACGACTTGGATTGCTTGGATTGCACCACTATTAATATACCCTTTAACTTATCGGCCATTTGCGGTCTTTACCGTAAGCTCATGGGTCATAAAAAATGTTGTGTAGTGAAAAGAGTGTCGTTCCACAAGGATTGTGCTTTGAGTAAGCTAATTAGTACTAATTGTTTACTAAATTGGAAAGGAGTATGAAAATTGTTGAGAGTTTAGTTTAAAAAAAATTCAAGTTGCAATGGAATTAGAAAAACAAAATGATGATTGCAAAAATTCTTAACCAATGGAATAAAAGCCTAGAGTCACTTATCCCTATTCTTACTTCATGAACTAGTTTTCTTCCCTTCTTTTTACCAACCTAATGAATGTATGTGTGAGTACAAGATTCTGTTTCATTTGAAAAAAGCTTTCTCAAGACAAAATCAAATTTATACTAGCATTAATCACACAATCTCTTGTTACAATCAATGCAAGTTATAATTCTCAACCAATCTATTCGCCCTGCGCCGCAAGTGCACGGGTCGCGCCAAGTAATACAATGATAAGTAAAGTATCGTTCCCACGAGGATTTGATTCCAAAACCCGGTCAAACAATGATTGTCACACTCTCGCCCAATTTGAGTAATTCAAATATAAAGATTGGAGATTAACTATGAAAATAAACATATGCTAAATGAAATAAAATTATAAACAAATGATTCATGGACTTCAAGGATGCAATTAGGACCTAGGATTACTTATCCCCCTTGTATTTCATAAGCACTCAATTAATTCCCAACTATATTTTCTTCTTAATGATATCTTATGCTAGCCAAGGATACTAAGTTACCCATAAGAGCTCTCTCAAGTCTCCAAATAGGTGTTTAGTTCAATTAATTCCTTGATCTCTCAATTGAATAATTGAACCCCCAAATCTCATTACAAATCCCATGTGGCTATGTGAGGTTAATGAGTATATCTCTATCCCATTAACAAAACCATCCATTCAACATCAAACTTCAAGTTCCCACATGATTATACCCAAGTTCTACACTCAATCTAGCCCTCTCAAGCATCAATTAAGTGAACCCAACAATCTTATTGGTGGCCAATCAACAAGAAGCATTAAGCATAGAGTAAAATCAACATAATCATACCATTAATCACAAATAGAAAGGGAAATGAGTACTTGATCCATACAAGAGATCAAAATAACCCTAGAGCAAAGTGTTTAGCTACACATGTTCAAGAAAATCCAAGAGAATATGTACATATATCAGCACAATCTTAGAACAAGAGAGGGGGAAGGAGAATGGAGAAGAAGAACCAAGAGGTGAAGCCAAAATCTCTTCCAATCTTCAAACCCTAGCTCAATCTCCACGAAAACCCTTGCCCTAGCACACCACAAAGCTCCCAAGAAGGCCCCAAAAGTCCAAAATGTCGAATGAACTCTAAACCCTAGCTTTTATATCATTTCAGTCCACCTCCTTTTGCAAAACGCGCAGTAGTACAGACTTTCGGACCCTCGCCGTACCCTTTTCTGTGGAGCCTCCACGGCGAGGGCCAGAAAAGAAACCTATTTATTTTTGCCTTGCTGTGCCTGGTTGTACCCCTTGCTGTGGAGCTTCCACGACAAGCCCTTGCTATACCCCTTGCTGTGGAGCTTCCACGGCGAGGGACAGTTCCTGCATCCTTCTATTTGTTGCTCTAAGCTTTCTTCCTCTTTGAAATGGTCCACCTCTTCACTTAAAATGTTTAAAGCTTGGTGAGGGAGTTATAATCACTTGGTCAATGCATTAAAATATTCCTACAAGAGTTACATTAAAAAAACATAAGAAACTAACTAGAAATATGATCAAAATATGCACAATGAACAATGACGTGCAACCAAAAATCCAATGAACATTTTCCTATCTTGAGTATCCAAAATTTATCAATGATAAAACAAAACATCAAGGAAAATATGCTAAAATTACATGAATTCCTAGGAGTTATCACAATCTCAATTAGACAATGTTAGGTTAATAACTATATCTCTACGTTACCAACTAACCATCCATTTAAAATCATAAACGTCAAGCCCAACATGATTTCATCTAAATTCTAAAACCAAATACACTTTCTCAAGCCATATTTCATTTAACAAATCAAGTGGTGATCAAGCATTTGTATAAAAAGAGGGCAAGATGAAAATCCACACATATATTTCATTCATTGCATAAAAAGAAAGGGAGTTACAAGGAAATCCATAAGAATGGTTCAAAGCAACCCTAGAAAAGGATTTTAGCTACACATAAGTGAATCTAAAACAACAATGAAATGTAAATAATAGTTCATTGCAACAGAAACGAAAAGAAGAAGGAAGAAGGAAGGTAACCAAGAAAATTGGAGCTCAAATCTCTTCAAAACTCCTTCAAATCAAAGCTCCAAGCCTCCAATGTCTCCCAAGCCTTTTTAGCAGCTCTAGAATTAAGGTAACTACCTCCAAGGGGGTTTGAATACGTTTTAGAACGAAAATCTAGGTTATACTCCTCAAAACTTGGCCTAAATTACTTAAAATGCGCGTTTCGTCAGGTTCTTGCCATGAGTCTCGCCGTGGGCCACCAGAGAACAACACAAAACTGGGTGCATCACTGTGGCCCTCGCCATGGGAGGCCACGGTGAGTGAAGAGCATCTAACCATTGGGGTTATGTCACAGCAGTGCCGCCTCGAGTCCGCTCTCCAAGAAATTAAACCCGAGGGGATAGTGGAAGCTAACCCTGGGTGTCAACTCAAGGAGCCTAGTGTAATATGATTCCTAATAGCTAATATGTAAACTTGAAAAGGCGGGTGAAAAGCATTTTTGTTTGGTTTTAGTGTGAAGTTTGGTATGTGCAAAAAGTAAAGTAAAAGGTGAAAATTAAAAGTGAGATTTGGATGAGAATGGGATAAAGATCATTCTTGATGAATGAGAGATTCGGGAATCATTGCTTCTAAAGATTTTTAGGGAGTTTAATTGATTTCTAAAGAGCCCTAGAGGAACCACTCTAGGCTAGGCTTAGATTAACTTAATTAATGCCGGAACCCCGCACATTACTTAATTTAACCCAAGTTGATTAAGTTCCAAATCAAGAAATAATTGATTATGCAAGACTTTAAATCCACAATTTGGGCCACCCCATAATTGCTCTAAATTTCTCTCTAAACCCCAATCCATTGATGGCCACCCATACAATAAATTAGGACCTAAAGAGTGTTTGCCCAATGTCTCAACACAACCAATTAGTTCTTATGCCATCTCCCTCAAGCAAATAACTTAACACTCTTAATCCACTAACCAAGCCACCTTGCATTAGCACATGATTTTCACCAAGAGAATAATAAAACTATGAACCCATAAATTTCATTAAACTCAAAGCTAATAAGTAGCAATGTCAAGCATTACACAAGAAGGAAATAACATAAACATAGTTTCTAACCCTAATGACATAAATGCACTCAACCAAGTGCCATAAATGCACTTCAACCAAATGCAATTAATACATTCACCCAAATGTCATAAATGCACCCCTAGAACCCTAGAAAAGCATAAATACAACAAATGGAGGAAGGATTAGAACTAGAAAAACTCCCCTATTCAAGCTTCAAGCTCATCCCTTGGCTCCCACCACCAAGAATGGTGGAGCCTAGCTGCTACCCTCCATGGAAGAACCAACAAGAAGAGAAGAAGGTGTGGAAGCCATGGATGAAAGGAAGGAGAAGGTGAAGAAGATGAAGATGAAGATGGAGAAGGGAGAGCTAGGGCTTGGGGGTGTGAAATATGAGCCAAATCTGCCCTAATGGGGTGTGTATTTCATGTTTTATGTCCCCCAAGTTGGGTCAAAGAGTGGGTATTAAGTTGGATCCAAAACAAAAGCCCAAAACGCGACTGAAAATTCTGCAGAACACGTCCATTCGCCGTCATCTCGCCGCGGCGAGCTGCCATTGGTTCTGCCTCTTGTTTACTCCTTTTCGCCGTGAGCTCGCTGCGGTGAGGCCACGGTGAACTCACATTTCTTCTGCTCCTCTATTTGGCCTTCTTCTTCGTCCGGAATCCGATCTTTGGTCCTTACACGACCTTGTAAGTAAAAATAAGACAAAACCAAGATCAAATAGCCCTATAAATTAATCAATGCAATTAATCTACAATTATGGCTAATTAATCCTTATTTTACACTCACTTCACTTGAGAGTTTGAGACATTCAATTAAGCATTATTGGACCAAACTTGCGTCTTAATCATGTTAATTTCCTCAAATTAGGCATATAAAAACCATACAAATCAGAGATTTGTCAACTCCCCCACACTTGAACCTTTGTACTCCCGGACAAAGACAAATTTTAAAACTTAAGCTCATTGGTAATTAAGGCATAAATGAGAACTTCAACATGCTAAATGAACATAAGCCAATGCAAATTGTGAACCCCCTACCAACAAGCAATGAAGAATGGAATGATGCTAAAGGGCTAACCATGAATGCAATTGATGCAATATGGATGAGTAAAGGAGAAGGTCACTCAAGGATAAGTGTTTCACTCTTCTCACCATATTGGGTTCATTTTCTACTCTCAATATCCACTTTGAAACACATTCCACCATAGGCTTGTAAGAATTCTAAGATCTTCACTTAAAAACAAGAAGTGCAATGCATCAAAAGGACTTTTTGGTTTGTAATGATGAATTAGGCTACATGGTATGATGGAATGAAAAGAAGATGATGTTATGCATGCTTGAATGCCTAATTCAGTCCAAAACACTAATTGCACTTGCCAACAATTAAACATGCCTTATTTTGTACTTTTGCAACTTTTCAATTTTTTCACATTTTCTTTTTCTTCTTTTTGTATTTTTGTTTTTCCCTATACATGGCATGCTTATATACAAACAAAACAGTGAGGCAATGATGCAACTTTACACATATTGGCAATTTATGCAAAACATCAAGCGAATGGCTCAAATGGGGTAACAAATGGAAAGAGTGTTTGTGGTTTGTGTTTGGGATCATATGGTATGAAATGAATGCCTTTATCATGCTTCATTACACTAAATGCAACAAGTTTTGATCAAGAATGCAAACACGTTCTAGAGAATGGCAACAAGTGGATTTCACACAAGAATAAGCATATAGGCTCAAATAAACCTCACGACATGGCTAATTCTCCTAAACTCATAAACAAAGATCAACTACACCCAAGATTCAACCATAAAGCATCAATTCCAATCAACAAAGTTGCTAATCAAGAAGATAAGTTAAGTCAAAAGCATCAACACACATCTGAAAGCATGAAGGAATTCCCATAATTGCCAAAACAAGTCCAAAAACATCATGTCAAGTCCAAAGAGGAACAAAAGTGGAAGTGAGGAAAAGTTAAAAAATTTCAAAATTTTTCAGATTTTTGAAGCTAAAAACATAACCCAGATGCAATAATTTTTACCCACTCCACTCATCACAAAACAAACCCCTCCCCCACACTTAATTTCTACATTATCCTCAATGTAGCAGAAATATGGAAGTATCAATTCAACTCAACTCTTGGGTGAAGTGGAAAGTTGTGAAGTCCAATTCACGATTGAAGCACAACACGTCATCAATCACCAAAAGAAAAATAGGGAGAGGCAAGAGTGAGTCAAAATGTTAAACCAATGAAATTTTCAAAGCATGTCGAAATCAAGTGTGGTGAGCAAGAAGCTTTTGTTACTAAGCCTAAGAATTTAAAAGCAACTACAACTACTTTTTCCTACTGGTAAGTTCCCTCCCCCACACTTAGCTCAAAAACATATGTCAATTATAAAGCAAAGGAGCAAGTAAAGAGGAAAGGAACAACCTCATTATTAAGGTGGTTGAGATGGCTCGTGATAGTGCTTGAGCAAATGGCCATTGACTTTGAACTTTGATCCGGTAGCGCCATCTAGGAGCTCAAATGCACCATAAGGGTAGGTTTGGACAACTTGGTATGGACCCTCCCACCTAGACTTGAACTTTCCCGTTAGGATCTTGAGTCTCGCCTTAAACATCATCACCTGGTCCCCTTCCTTAAAGTCCTTCTTCATGATATGCTTATCATGCATCATCTTCAACCGATCCTTGTAGATTAGGCCATTCTCATAGGCGTGCAACCGTAATTCCTTGAGCTCGTGGAGTTGCATCATCCGATTGGTCAAGGAAGACTCCAAATCGGCATTGCAAGCTTTGATAGCCCAGTATGATTTATGCTCCAACTCCATAGCTAGGTGGCAAGACTTCCCATAGACAACTCTAAAGGGTGATGTCCTAATAGGCGTCTTGTAGGCCGTCCTATATGCCCAAAGAGCTTCTTCCAATCGATCACGTTAAACTTTGCGCGATGGCTTCACTATCTTCTCAAAAATACGCTTCACCTCCCTGTTCGAAACTTCAGCTAACCCATTGGTCTGGGGATGATAGGGTGTAGCAACTTTGTGAGTGACTCCATACTTGGCAAAAAGGGACTGGATGATCCGGTTGCAGAAATGTGTACCCTGATCGCTGATGATAGCTCTAGGAATGCCATACCCACAAAAGATATGAGAACGTAAGAATTTAGAAACAGTAGCGGCATCATCTTTCCTAGTTGGGATTGCCTCAACCCATCTAGACACATAATCTACTACAAGTAAAATGTAAGAGAAACCACAGGAAGGGGGAAAGGGTCCCATAAAATCAATGCCCCAAACATCAAAAACCTCACAGAAGTGCATGGGCCTCATAGGCATTTCATGCCTCTTACCCCAACTCCCAAACTGTTGACATTTCTCACAAGACTTACAATAAATAAATGCATCTCTAAACAAAGTAGGCCAGAAAAATCCACACTCCAACACTCTCCTAGCAGTCTTTTTGGCACTAAAATGACCACCACAAGATAAGAAATGAGCATGAGTAAGGATAGAGTGAATCTCATCATTTGGGACACAACGGCGGATGATCTGGTCACTACAAATGCACCACAGAGTGGGTGGATCCCAGATGTCGTACTTGGCTTCACTCTTTAATTTGTTGACCTGGAAATGAGACAAGGAAGAGGGAACCACATCAGCAGTAAGATAGTTCACAATATGAGAATACCAAGGCTCAACAGTAGCCATGGTAAATAAAGCAGAGTCAGGAAAAGAATCAATGCAAAGATCAGAAGAATCAACTCCCCTTGTGTCGGGAGGCAAGCGGCTCAAATGATCGGCCACGTGATTTTCAGCTCCGGCCCGATCCTTGATCTTAACATCAAATTCTTGCATTAGGAGAGCCCATTGCAGCAGTCTAGCCTTAGATTGGGGCTTTTGAAACAAATACCTCACAGCTGCATGGTCAGTGTATACTACCATAGATGAGTTAATCAAATATTGTCTAAACTTGTCAAGTGCAAAAATCACAGCAAGCAACTCTTTTTCAGTAGTGGTGTAATTAACTTGTGCAGAATCAAGTGTCCCAGATGCATATGCAATGACCCTAGGGACCTTGTCAACTCTCTGACCAAGCATGGCTCCTACCGCAGAATTAGATGCATCACATGAAAGCTCAAAGGGTAATTGCCAATTAGGTGCACTAATAATGGGGGGAGAAATCAAGGAAGACTTCAATGTGTCAAAGGCATGCTTGCATTTATCATCAAACACAAAATCAAAGTCCTTTTTAAGCAAAGACAAAAGGGGTAAGGCAATTTTGGAAAAATTAGCAATGAAACGCCTATAAAACCCCACATGCCCAAGAAATGATCTAACTTCTTTCAAATTGGTCGGATAGGGCAAAGATGCAATAACTTCAATTTTAGCCTTGTCAACCTCAATCCCCTTTTAGGAGATCAAGTGACCTAAAACAATGCCACCATCTACCATGAAATGACACTTCTCATAGTTCAAAACCAAGTTCTTTTCCAAACATCTTTTCAAAACAAGTTCTAAACTAGAGAGGCATTCATCAACGCTAGAGCCATAAACAGTGAAATCATCCATAAACACCTCCATGTTATGCTCCAACAAATCACTGAAAATAGACATCATGCATCTTTGAAAAGTACTAGGAGCATTACAAAGTTCAAAAGGCATCCTACGATAAGCAAAGCAGTAGTGAGACTTGCCAGAAATTCTCTCAAGCATTTGATAAATAAAAGGCAGAGGAAAGTGGTCCTTTCTAGTCGAGGAATTGAGCTTCCTATAATCTATACACACTCTCCAAGAATTCTGGACTCTGGTGGGAATAAGCTCATCGTTGTCACTCCGGACAACGGTAATTCCACTCTTTTTCGGTACTACTTGTACCGGTGACACCCACTCACTATCAGAAATGGGATAAATGATCCCAGCACTTAGGAGCTTAGCTATTTCTTTCCTCACAACATCAATAATGAGAGGATTCAGTCTCCTCTGTGGTTGCCGAATAGGCTTAGAACCCTCCTCCAAGAGGATTCTATGTGTACAAACCGAGGGATTGATCCCTGGAATGTCAGCAAGAGACCACCCAATTGCACCCCTATAAGATCTAAGAAGAGAAACAAGTCTACCCTCCTCAACATTAGACAAAGCACTTGAAATAATCACAGGTAATTGATAAGCTCCTAAATTTCACATATTTCATCACATTTGTCCCCATTTTTGTATATATTTTTGAAAGTGATGTTTTGAATGGACATAAAAATTCAGAGAAAATTCTTAATGAAGAAGAAAGCTTATATACATGAAATTTAAAGCTTAATGATTCTTTGCTTGACAATTTGTGTGTGTAGGCTATTAAATTTTAAAAGCTCATCAACCCTCTTTCAGTCTTGTATAGGAAGAGGTGATAAAGAGAGAAAGCCAAAGAGATACAAGTGGCTCTGGAATGAAGACTGAGTGGGAAGAAAGATCAAGGAACCAGAAGTAACAAGACTTCGCCACGGCGAACCCACGGCGAGTGTTGTTCACCACGCGCCGCAAGTGCACGGGTCGTGCCAAGTAATAAAGTAGTGAGTAGAGTATCATTCCCACGAGGATTTGTCCAAAACTCGGTCAAACAATGATTGTCACACTCTCGCCCAATTTGAGTGACACGAATGTTGAGATTGAAAATTAACTAAGAAAATAATTGAAAATAAACTATAAACAGGTGATTCTCCAACTTCAAGGATAAAATGGGTCCTAAGATTATCTCTCCCCCTTGTACTTCTCAAAACTCAATTAACCCCCTCAAAGAAGCTCTCAGCGACACCACGTGCTAATCTAGGATTCACAGAGTACTTGTAAACGTTCTCTCAAGTCAAGAACAAGTGTTTAATCCTATTAATTGCACAATCTCTTGCTACAATTTAATAAAATCCAATTTTAAGCTCCAATCCTAATGTGACTATGCAAGGCTAGCAAGTATATCTCTATCTTACCAACAAAACCATCCGTTCGTCATGCAAACTTCCGGTTCTTGCACTACTTTACCCAAGTTCTACACTCAACCTAGCCCTCTCAAGCATCAATCAAGTGAACCCAACATTTAAATGGTGATCAAGCACTTAGAAGCATTAAGAACGGAGTAAAATAAGCACATAGATATCATTAATCACAAATTAAGAGGAGGAATTAAGAATCAATACATACAAGGGTTCAAAATAATCCTAGAATCAAAGTATTTAGCTACTCATGTTCTACAACTCCATGGGAGCATATATATACAACATTACAAAACAGAACAAGAGAAGAGAATGAAGATGGAAGAGATAAACCAAGAAAGGAAGCCCAAATCTCTTCGAAGCTCCAAGCCCAAGCTAAATCCCCTCCAAACTCCAAGCCCTAGCAGAGCAAAACACCCCCAAGAATGCCCAAAAGTCGAAGAATGAGGACTCACAACGAAGCCCTAGCTTTTATATCAAACAAAACGCGCCTGTTCTGTCCAAAACGCACAGAAACGCGAAGTTCGCTGTGGGTCTCGCCGCGGCGAAGTCCAAAAATACAGAAACAATTGATGCTCGCCGTGGCTTTCGCCGCGGCGAGCTGACGGCGAGCTTTCCCAAAAATGGGCAGAGGCAAATGCACTTCGCCGCGGCGAAGTCCACGGCGAAGTCTTTTATTCTCTGGTGCTTTGCTCTGCTTTCTTTATTTCTTTGGTTGCTTTGGCTTCTTCTTATTTTTATTCACTTGGGAGCTTGATGGATAGGCTAAAATCTCTTGCTTATTGCTTCAAATTATTCCTACAAAAATTATATACAACAATATAAGAAATTAACTACAAAAACAATTAAAATCTATATAAATGTACAATAATGTGCAACCGAAGATCAAATGAGCATTTTCTATCTTGAGTATCCAAAATGTATCAATAATAGACAAAAACTAAGGCAAATATACTCAAATAATCATGAATTTCTAGGAGTTAACAAGTGTATTCATTCTCTGGATGCCCCATGCGTTCGCCATGACTTCGCCGCGGCGAACCCACGGCGAAAACCCCTGATGCTGGGCGTTTTAATTAATTAACGCTGTCTGAAGGCAATAAAGGACATTGAATGCTAACAGAAACGGACACAGAGCATTTAGGGCACATTTGGGATCATTTTGGAGCAAAAGGAGAGAGTGGGGAAGAGCTAGGAAGCTTGGAGAATCTTGGAGAGATTCAAGTTGTGATCTTGGTTTCTTTTCTTCTTCCCTTTTCTCTAATTTCTGCCATGACTCTGCTTTTTATTTCTATTTCCATTTCTTATTTACTCATGTGTAACTAAACCCCTATTCTAGGGTTACTTTGAACCATTTGATGGATTGACTCTTGTATTTCCTTCCTTTCATGTATTTAATGAATGTTTATGTATGGATTTTCATCTTGATTTAAATTATACAAGTGCTTGATCACCACTTGAAGTGTTAAATGAAGTATGACTTGAGAGAGTATATTTTGTTTTAGAACATGGGGGAAATCATGTTAGACTTGAAATTTATGATTTTAAATGGATGGTTTGTTGGTAATATAGAGATATAATTATTGACCTAACATTGTTCATATAAGGTTGGTGGAACATTTATGGCTAGCATTAATTGTTGCAAGAGATTGTGCAATTAATGCTAGTAAAAATTTGATTTTGACTTGAGAGAGCTTTTTCAAATGAAATTGAACCTTGAACTCATGCATGAAATTCATTGGGTAAGGAAAAGGGAAGGAATTTATTGGGTCTTGAAGTTAAATGGGGAAAGGTAACCCTAGGTTTTCTCATCCAATTTGTCAAGTATTTCTACGTCATTTTTCTTGTTCAAAAATCTTAAACTAAAAATCTCAAAAAGAAGTAACCTTTTAGTGATTTAATTTTACATGCTAACTCTTCAAAGCAAAACCTTGTTTAGCTCAACTTAATCTAATACACTAAGCCTTCTGCTTGATCGCATTTGTAACCAAATCCCTGTGGGAACGATACTTTTCTTATTACTCTATTACTTGATACGACCCGTGCACTTGCGGACCGAACAGTAATTTATCACAGTCAGCAAGAAACACATATTTCAAGTTAGGAGGTAAGGGTTTAAAATCCACAATTGGGGGTTTTACCACAGATGGTACCAACTCCTGAAGCTCAAGTGCAGCAAGTGGCAATATTGTGTCATCACAAAGTGGGGAAGGAGATATGGGTGAATCTACACATGCAGTAACTTCTCCACTTCCCAAGGGTGAGCAAGTATCCACCATAGACAAAGCCACTGTGTAGCTTGCATAACAGTGTCTACGTGGTTAGCAGGGCCTGCATCACAATCAGAAGAAACTTTCCCAAGACCACTGGATGTGGGGTGAGCAGATATATCATCACAAGAGCAAGTAGAAGCATCAAAATCATGCGAAGTGGAAAGCCAGCTCTTAATCTCAACACAAGCAAGACACGGCACATCATCAACGCAATCACAAAATGAAGAAGTATGGGATGGGGAAATAACAGATGATGGTTCAACATGCTCCAATGAATTAACAAACATAGCATCACACAGCTCATCAATGTCATCATCCACACATGAAATTGCACTAATGCCTAGGTATGTACAATCATCACTAGCATTGCGCATGGTCTCAGAAAACATAAATTTGACCTCTTGGTCACCATTCCCCATAGTGATTGTACCCATTTTCTTGTCCCTAAGGAAAGGTTGGCCAAGAATCAAAGTACTATCACTAGGGTTGTCGCTAGTCATATCTAGGACATAGAAATCGGCCGGAAAAACAAGGCCTTTTACTTGCACCAAAATATCTTCCAAAATGCCCTTTGGATACCTAATTGTACGGTCCGCAAGTTGGAGAACCACACTTGTGTCCCGAATGGATTGGGTACCCAATGACTCAAAAATAGAGGAAGGCATGACATTTATCGCAGCACCAAGATCTAGTAAAGTGTTTGAAATGGTGGTCTTGCCTATGATACAAGGAATAGTGTAAGAACCCGAGTCTTTGCATTTCAAAGGTAGTTGTGGCTTAAACAAAGCACTCACATTAGATCCCAGTTGGATTCTTTCACTATGCTTGTATTTCCTCTTGTTGGTGCACAAATCTTTTAAAAACTTTGCCGACTTGGGCATTTTCTTTATCAAATCAAGGAGAGGCAAATTCACTTCTACTTTGCTAAACATGTCAAACATTTTTTTATCACATTTATCATCCGCAACCCTTTTGCTAGCCAAATATGAATGAGGAAAAGGAAGGTCAGAAACTTTTACCTCTTTACCTTTTTCTTGTGGCTCTTGGTTGGGTGGATCATGTGTGGTAAAGTGAACTCCTCTTTTTCTTCTTGTAGAAGGTGGGGTAGTTAAGAGCTTTCTCTCTTCTTTGCTCTCACTTTGGACCGAAGGATTTGGCATAGGCAAGGAGCTCTCCTCAATGGTCTTGGAGTTGGAACACTCTCCCATACCCAAAGGTGGTCTATCACAAACAATCTCTTCATCAACATCCGACTCATCACCCTCAAAGCCTTGGAACTTGACTTTCTTGCAACTTCTCAAGGTGATGGCATTAAGGGACTTTGGGTTTATCACAGTGTTAGAGGGAGAAGCTCCACTTGTCCTTGCTTGCTTGTCACTCAAACCATTCGACAATTAGGTCACAAAGGATTGAAGATTATTGGATCTAGTCTCCCATTGTTCCATCTTAGACTCAAGAGATGCAAATCTCGCATCGTTGTGAGCATTCTGAAAGTGGCAATCGCACAAGAAGGGGGGGTGAATTGTGCTTTTTAAAAATATCTAGGAGAAATTAACTCAACATAAAATTTATACTGGTTCGGCCAACACTGCCTACGTCCAGTTCTCCAACACTCTGTTGGGTTCCACTAACCACAGGTTTTACGAGCACAGGTTCACCTGTCAACCTTTACAGAGTTTTAGAATCTCTAAACACTCCCCCTTACTACCTGTAAGGAAATATCCCTGTTCTAAAGCACCAAGCTTTCAGAACAACCTCAAACAGTAGAGGATTTCAATAAATACGTTCACTTAATGAACTGATTTTGATAAACACTTAAGTACAATGAAATCTCTAAGACAATAAATACAGAGTAATGAATGAGCTTGTGAATATTCTCGTTGTTCGTCTCTACTCAATAAATGCTTGAGTTCTGTATTTATATCTTCTTTAGATTTTGCCCTTTTGATTCAGCATTCAAGAAGCCGTTTGAATTTAGTCGTTGGGAGCTCATAGCCGTTGGCATTAAATGCAGCTTCTTTATCGGGCTTAACTATCTGCTCTAGCTTCAACTACTTCTTGCATAGGGTGAGCTAAGAGAGAGACAGACTCAGCGCTTTGAGCATCCGTACAAATAGTACTTTCTGGCAGCTTTCTGTTAGCGCTGGCTTGATCTGTTATCGCTAATCTCACATAGAGTGATCTGCACTTAAACTGTTAGCTAACCAAATAGTCATATATTGCACAGAGGTTACTATCGCAAGCTTAATCCATTAGCTCAATGAGATGAAGACAATATAAGGAATATCAGAGCTTTTTATCGATAGCATATTCTGTTGGATTAGAAAGCATTTCATCAGCAAAGATTATCTCTATCGATTGCAAATTCATTATCGCTATTATCCTTTAGGATACTATCATCCAAGTATTCAGATATTTCCAGGTATCCTATTATCGATAACTTAATACATTATCGCTAGCAACTACATTAGCTCATTTGACTCTTGCTCTCAGACACTAGCTATCTGAATGATTTATTATCTGAAGCACTTTTGTTATCGATAGCTTAACCTGTTATCGCTAGCTGATTTCATTAGATCAAGAACTAGGTTTATTTTTCTGCTAGCTGAGTTATCAATGAGCTTCTAGCGATGGATTCTTTCTTAGCGATAGAGAATGACTTAGCGATAGATAATGAACTTGCTATTCCTTTCTATCTATTATCTTATACAGATATACTTAGCGGTAGAGATTTTCATTCTTATTGATCTGCTAAGTTATCATTATTCATTAGAGATAGATCTTTGTTCTCGCTTGTTACCTGGCAGATTTTATAAGATTAATTCAGAGGTAATTTTCACTTATGTTTTCTCAGGGTCAGTCCTCATCAAAACTTAAGATTCTAACATTCTCCCCCTTTTTGATGATGACAAAACATAAGGAAAAATACATGAGCAAGTTCAGACCATAATTATTGATAAGCATAAGCGTATATCAGAACTTGGATAATAATGAAGCTTGTACATATCAGTTATATTCAGAACATATCAGATTATAGTACATTTTTGCAGAACGAAACTCTAAAAACATAAACTATCTATGAATGTAGAATGCAACTGAGGTTTCAGAAATTTGGCTTTTGACTCGATACTCGATCTTTCTGATCTCCTTTTGCTTAAACAACTGAGGTCAATGAGAAACATTAAAAGGAGCATTGGTGGACAAGATATTTTGCTTAAACAACTGAGGTTTCAGGAATTTGGCTTTTGACTCGATACTCGATCTTCCTGATCTCCCTCTTAATAGGCTTTGCTTGAACCATTTCTCCCCCTTTTTGTCATCATCTGTTGGAGAGAAATGATGTAGTCTATTAATAGACAGGAGCCGCTTCGTCTTCCTCGAGATGTTTTGTCTCCTCAGGTTCTCTGATTTAATGATTTCTTTGGAGAATGACACAGTTTTCTGGGCTGAGACACTTGCTAGCGGATTGAGAGGATGGTTTAGCGCTAGAGGGTTCCTTATCATCACCTATTCTTGGATTCTTGACTCTACCCATTTCTGGGATTAGGGTTTTGAGACGAGGGAGGCTCGAGATCTCAGAGAGTGTTTAAAGAGATGATGAGACGCTTTGGGTGAATAATGAATGCACAATACACATGTCTTGCTTTTATAGAGTTCAGAAATTACCAGAAATAATATAATATTCGCTGACGTTTCGCATTCTGAGACTCTTTAGTGATTTGCTATCACTAGTGTGAGCAGCTATCGCTAGCAGGCATGATCCCACGCTGAGTAAGTGACGTTTGGGCTTCACTTACTCCTTCCAAGGTTTATATATTGATAGCTGACTTTGCTATCGATAGTTCTGTAGGCTAGCGATGGCAATCTCACCTCAAACTTAGCTTTATTCTGCATATGATAGCGATAGTATGACTCACTATCGATTGGTCAGTCCTGCAAAAACTTAAGATTTGGCACTCCGATGCCTAAGTCATCAATAATTCAGATGACTAATTAATAAAACAAATTTAGAATAATAATATTTACAATTCATTTGGATTTACCATTCCTAGCTCTCTTCTAATATAGAGAAATTGATCAGGCTCAAGAGGCTTGGTAAATATATCAGCAAGTTGTAGATGGGTTGAAATAAATTCTATCTTGACATCCTTCTTCTGAATGTGATCTCTCAGGAAGTGATGTCTCACATCTATATGCTTGGTTCTGGAATGTTGAACTAGATTCTTAGCCAAGCTTATTGTGCTGGTGTTGTCACAGAGAATAGGTACTTCTGAGAAGTTCAAACCCAGATCTTTCAGATGCTGCCTAAGCCATAAGACTTGAGTACAGCAACTTCCTGCTGCAATGTATTCTGCCTCTGTGGATGAAAGAGAAACACAAGTTTGCTTCTTGCTTGCCCAAGTGATTAGACAGTTACCGAGAAATTGGCATTGACCACTTGTACTTTTTCTATCTAATTTATAGCCTGCATGGTCAGAGTCAGAATAGGCAAGAAGGTACTCTTGAGTTCCCTTGGGATACCACAGCCCAAGCTCTTGAGTCCCTTGTAAATAACGCAAAATCCTCTTTACATTTGATAAATGAGATTCTTTGGGATTTGCCTGATATCTAGCACATACACCTACACTAAATTGAATGTCAGGTCTACTAGCAGTTAAATAAAGTAAAGAACCAATGATTCCTCTATAATGTGACTGATTTACTTCTTTGCCGGGAAGATCTGCATCTAATTTGGCAGAGGTACTCATTGGAGTGTCCCCTTCTCTGGATAGATCCATCCTAAACTTGTTGAGAATTTCTTTACAATATTTGGTTTGGGATATGAAGATGCCATCCTTCTTTTGCTTTATTTATAGTCCCAGGAAGAATGTTAACTCTCCCATCATGGACATTTCAAATTCTCCCTGCATTGTCTTAGCAAAATCTTCACATAGAGTTTCATTAGTTGCACCGAAAATAATGTCATCAACATAAATTTGAACTATAAGCATATGATTATTTTTGTGCATGATGAACAGTGTAGTATCTGATTTTCCTCTAGAAAATCCTATTTCAAGCAGAAAAGTACTAAGTCTCTCATACCAAGCTCTAGGTGCTTGTTTGAGACCATAAAGAGCCTTTTTGAGTTTGAAAACATGGTCAGGCTTAGTCTTTTCTTCAAAACCAGGAGGTTGTTCTACATACACCTCTTCTTTAATATAGCCATTAAGAAAAGCACTTTTAACATCCATTTGATAAAGTTTAAAATTTTTAATGGATGCAAAAGCTAGATGAATCCTTATTGCTTCAAGTCTTGCAACTGGAGCAAAAGTTTCCTCATAATTAATGCCTTCTTCTTGGTTATATCCTTTTGCAACTAATCTGGCTTTATTTTTCACAATTTGACCAGCTTCATCAAGTTTGTTTTTGAAAACCCATTTAGTACCAATAATAGGATGATTTTTGGGCCTTGGTACTAAATCCCAAACTTGATTTCTTTTGAATTGATTAAGTTCTTCCTACATAGCTATTATCCAGTCATATTCAGCAAGAGCTTCATCAATATGAGTTGGTTCAATTTGAGAAAGAAAGCATGAAAATTCTACTTCATTTTGCAGTTGCCTTCTTGTTTTAACTCCTTTTGAAATTTCTCCAATAATCTGTTCAGGAGGATGATTTTTAAGATGTCTAATAGAAGATTGAGGCTCAACAGTTCCCTCTAGAACATCTTCAGTTTTATCCTGATTATTTTCAATATTGTTTTCAGGATTTGCTATCGATGGCTGAGGTGCTATCGATAGAGGCTGTTTTAAAAACTTTGAAAAATCTTCATCCTCATCAACAGATTGTTGTTTTTCCTGAGGGGTTTCATCAAATACTACATGAACAGATTCTTCAACAGTTTGAGTCCTTTTATTATAAACTCTATATGCTCTACTTCTATTTGAATACCCGATGAAAATGCCAATATCAGATTTAGGATCGAATTTACCTAAATTTACCTTTCCATTGTTGTGGATATAGCATTTTGATCCATAAATCCTCAGGTGACTAATATTAGGCTTCCTTCCCTTGTAGAGCTCATATGGAGTCTTTTCCATCCCCTTTCTGATGTAGGCTCTGTTAGAAATGTAGCAAGCTGTACTCATAGCATCTGCCCAAAATAATTGAGGCACTTGTTTCTCGTTCAGCATGCTTCTAGCCATTTCTGTGAGCACTCTGTTCTTTCTTTCTACAACACCATTTTGTTGAGGAGTCCGAGGGGCAGAGAAGTTGTGGTCAATTCCATTTTCATCACATAGCTCCATGAACTCTTTATTGTCAAATTCTCCTCCATGATCAGTTATGATGGCTATAATCTTTGTGCTTTTCTCATTCTGCAATTTCTTAGCAAGCACACAAAAAGCATCAAAAGTTTCATGCTTAGAGGAAAGAAACATAGTCCAAGTAAATCTTGAGTAGTCATCCACAACTACAAGAGTGTATAGGCTTCCTCCTAGACTTTTCACTCTTGCTGGCCCAACTAGATCCATATGAATTAGTTCCAATGGCCTACTAGTGGAGACTGTCTTCTTGATTTTAAAAGAGGACTTTGTTTGTTTACCTCTTTGACAGGATTCACAAATTAAATCATGCTTTGATTTAAAACTGGGAATTCCCATGACTAGCTCCTTTTTAATCAATTTATCTAGCTGAGAAAAATTCACATGAGCTAATCTTTTATGCCATAACCAACAGTTTTCATCATTTGAAATAAAGCATTTTTCCTCAAGCTGTTGGCATAAATCCAGAGTATATAAATTTCCATTTCTATTTCCTTTTATCTTATACTTCAGACTGGATTTATTTATATCTAGATCATTCTTATCTACAATAAGGCATTCGTTTGAATCAAAAATTACCCAGTTACCATGGTCTGCACTTTGGCTAACACTCAGTAGGTTGTGGCAGAGACCATCCACTAGGTAGACATCCTTGACTGGACCTACTTCACCCACTCCAGTGATTTTTCCACTTTGGTTTCCACCAAAGTTAACTTGGCTCCATCTTTCATCACCAGATTGTTGATTTTGTCTTTGTCTCCAGTCATATGTCTTGAGCATCCACTGTCAATATACCATTCCCACATTTCTTTAGCAGAGTCAAGATGACTCACTCTAAAGAACTCTGTTTGACTAAGAGCACTCTGGATCATGAGGACTGCTTTGCTATTCAGCTCCAGATTAGCAATATCCTCTTCTGTGTACTCATCTTCTGCCTTTGGAATGCCCATGGGATCTCTGGGAACAATATCTCCTTCTTCTATAATTTTCCAGAGCTTATATCCATTTGCTTTGATGTAAATCTTCATTTTTAATTTCCAGAAGGTATAATGTTTCCCATCAAAGCCAGGAGGCTTATTAATGGAGCTTCCTTCAGGGAGGATGTTTTCAAGCGATGCCATTTAGATCTTTGCTTCTCAGATTTGTTGGAATCTTAATAACAGAGAAGACCTGCTCTGATACCAAATGAAAGTGGTAATCGCACAAGAGGGGGGGTGAATTGTGCTATTTAAAAATATCTAGGAGAAATTAACTCAACACAAAATTTATACTGGTTCGGCCAACACTGCCTACGTCCAGTTCTCCAACACTCTGTTGGGTTCCACTAACCACAGGTTTTACGAGCACAGGTTCACCTGTTAACCTTTACAGAGTTTTAGAATCTCTAAACACTCCCCCTTACTACCTGTAAGGAAATGTCCCTGTTCTAAAGCACCAAGCTTTCAGAACAACCTCAAACAGTAGAGGATTTCAATAAATACGTTCACTTAATGAACTGATTTTGATAAACACTTAAGTACAATGAAATCTCTAAGACAATAAATACAGAGTAATGAATGAGCTTGTGAATATTCTCGTTGTTTGTCTCTACTCAATAAATGCTTGAGTTCTGTATTTATATCTTCTTTAGATTTTGCCCTTTTGATTCAGCATTCAAGAAGCCGTTTGAATTTAGTCGTTGGGAGCTCATAGCCGTTGGCATTAAATGCAGCTTCTTTATCGGGCTTAACTATCTGCTCTAGCTTCAACTACTTCTTGCATAGGGTGAGCTAAGAGAGAGACAGACTCAGCGCTCTGAGCATCCGTACAAATAGTACTTTCTGGCAGCTTTCTGTTAGCGCTGGCTTGATCTGTTATCGCTAATCTCACATAGAGTGATCTGCACTTAACCTGTTAGCTAACCAAATATTCATATATTGCACAGAGGTTACTATCGCAAGCTTAATCCATTAGCTCAATGAGATGAAGACAATATAAGGAATATCAGAGCTTTTTACCGATAGCATATTCTCTTGGATTAGAAAGCATTTCATCAGCAAAGATTATCTCTATCGATTGCAAATTCATTATCGCTATTATCCTTTAGGATACTATCATCCAAGTATTCAGATATTTCCAGGTATCCTATTATCGATAACTTAATACATTATCGCTAGCAACTACATTAGCTCATTTGACTCTTGCTCTCAGGCACTAGCTATCTGAATGATTTATTATCTGAAGCACTTTTGTTATCGATAGCTTAACCAGTTATCGCTAGCTGATTTCATTAGATCAAGAACTAGGTTTATTTTTCTGCTAGCTGAGTTATCAATGAGCTTCTAGCGATGGATTCTTTCTTAGCGATAGAGAATGACTTAGCGATAGATAATGAACTTGCTATTTCTTTCTATCTATTATCTTATACAGATATACTTAGCGGTAGAGATTTTCATTCTTATTGATCTGCTAAGTTATCATTATTCATTAGAGATAGATCTTTGTTCTCGCTTGTTACCTGGCAGATTTTATAAGATTAATTCAGAGGTAATTTTCACTTATGTTTTCTCAGGGTCAGTCCTCATCAAAACTTAAGATTCTAACACATTCATATCCTCATGCATCCTTTGTATGCTCTTGAGAATTCTATCACATGAATCATCTCCTCTTGGTGGATCTTAGGGAACTAAGGACCTTGGGGAAGAAGAAGATTGGCCCTTGTAATTGGTCATAGTGTTGTTGTTGTCTCTCCACCGGAAGTTAGGGTGTGACCTCCACCCTTCATTGTAGGTATTGCTATGGGGATCCCATTTTTGGTTGGGATTAGAGCTGGACCTCCCCTGGTACATAGCATTGACATCCGCTGGCTCATTAGGACAGAGGCTACTGATATGCATCACTGAACCACAATGCTCACAACTTGGTGCAACTAAGGCCTTGGAGGTAGAGGAAGTGGGAGCACACTGTTGCATGCTAAGGTTCCTCAACTCTGAAGTAATGAAGGCAAGTTGAGAAGTAAGTTGGGAACTCAAAGTATCCACCTTAGCCTCTAAAGAATCCATCCTCCTTGTTTGTTGTGGGTTGGAGCTCACCTCAAACACCCCTTTGGAACCTCTTCTATTGTATTGCTGGGTGTTTTAAGCCTCTTCGACAGGTAGGTCTTCCAAAGAACCACCGGCACTAGCATCCATGATGCCTCTCTCATATAGATGGCCATATGCATCCTCCCATTCCAATCCTGTAAAATGAGGTAACGCTGCAATTAGTGGTCCTTTAATTTCAAAATCAGTATTTAGAGCATGATATGCAGTTTGGAATGGGTCGTATGTGACACCACTTGAGGTAACTTCCCTAATTCTCCTCCTCCTAGGGTTTTCATTGTTTCCTACTCCCTCGCCCTCACCATTATTTCCATTTGGACCATTGTGGGCATTGGGTGGTGGTATGTGGGCCATGGGTAGGATGTCTAGAGGTATTTCTATATGTATAGAGTTTTCAGTGTCTGAATGAGAGGAACTGCTAGACTCCCTAGAAGAACACTCCTCCAATATAGGGCTAGAGGGACCACCTTAATTAGCTCTCCTAAGTTGGCTAAGGTGTGGCTCAATCCAAAGGTTTAAGGGTGGAAGGTTTGATCCTCTTCTCCTTCTATCTCTCCCTCTAGGAATGCACAATGAGATATAAACAAGTAGAAGAAATCAAAAGCAAGTCAAAGTTGAGTCACACAAGGCACAAACAACAAGTGGACTATCAGCAGCAACCAAGACTTAGAATGTACAAAAGTCAAGTGAGATTGAATGGTATGTGATGTATGGAAGTGTATGAAGTGTGTATGTAGTGAGTATGTATGAATATGGTGTGAGTATGAGGTGTATATGCAGCAAGAATGATCAGAGAATAGCAAAAGTCAGCGAAAACAGAGGCTGACACAGGTGGAGCTCGCCATCTCTTCACCACGGCGAGGTGACGGTGAGGAATCAAAAGTAAGCTCGCCGTGGGGCAAGTGCACGGCAAGGAGTAGCTGATTCTGCCACTAAACAAAAGGCAACCTGCATAATTTTTCAAAAACTCGCACAAGTTGAATGAAAATGTGATAGACTACTTCAAGCAAGTGCAAATCAGTCAGAGCACGCATGTTATGCACAAGTAAGCGTCAAGCAACAAAAAATGTGACTTGGGGGATAAATTCATGCACTCAATATCCAGCAAAGGAAAGCATTCACAATTAGTGCAATAAAACTACCACTAAAGCAACCAAGCACAAGAGTAAGTAGCTATACCAATTGTCAGAGGTATTTCAAAATATGATATGCAAAGATGAAAGATAAACTAAGATGCAACTAAGCTAAAATGCAACTAGAAGCTAGACCTTGCCAAAGCAAGTTTGACAACCGGCTACTAGGGAACCAATTACTTGGCTCCCCGGCAACGGCGCCACTTGAAGAGCACCTAACCGTTGGGGTTAAGTCAGAGCAGTGCCGCCTCGAGTCCGCTCTCCAAGAAATTAAACCCGAGGGGATAATGGAAGCTAACCCTGGGTGTCGATCTCAAGGAGCCTACTGTAATATGATTCCTAATAGCTAATATGTAAACTTGAAAAGGCGGGTGAAAAACATTTTTGTTTGGTTTTAGTGTGAAGTTTGGTATGTGCAAAAAGTAAAGTAAAAGGTGAAAATTAAAAGTGAGATTTGGATGAGAATGGGATAAAGATCATTCTTGATGAATGAGAGATTCGGGAATCATTGCTTCTAAAGATTTTTAGGGAGTTTAATTGATTTCTAAAGAGCCCTAGAGGAACCCCTCTAGGCTAGGCTTAGGTTAACTTAATTAATGCCGGAACCCCGCACATTACTTAATTTAACCCAAGTTGATTAAGTTCCAAATCAAGAAATAATTTATTATGCAAGACTATAAATCCACAATTTGGGCCACCCCATAATTGCTCTAAATTTCTCTCTAAACCCCAATCCATTGATGGCCACCCATACAATAAATTAGGACCTAAAGAGTGTTTGCCCAATGTCTCAACATAACCAATTAGTTCTTATGCCATCTCCCTCAAGCAAATAACTTAACACTCTTAATCCACTAACCAAGCCACCTTGCATTAGCACATGATTTTCACCAAGAGAATAATAAAACTATGAACCCATAAATTTCATTAAACTCAAAGCTAATAAGTAGCAATGTCAAGCATTACACAAGAAGGAAATAACATAAACATAGTTTCTAACCCTAATGACATAAATGCACTCAACCAAGTGCCATAAATGCACTTCAACCAAATGCAATTAATACATTCACCCAAATGTCATAAATGCACCCCTAGAACCCTAGAAAAGCATAAATACAACAAATGGAGGAAGGATTAGAACTAGAAAAACTCCCCTATTCAAGCTTCAAGCTCATCCCTTGGCTCCCACCACCAAGAATGGTGGAGCCTAGCTGCTACCCTCCATGGAAGAACCAACAAGAAGAGAAGAAGGTGTGGAAGCCATGGATGAAAGGAAGGAGAAGGTGAAGAAGATGAAGATGAAGATGGAGAAGGGAGAGCTAGGGCTTGGGGGTGTGAAATGTGAGCCAAATCTGCCCTAATGGGGTGTGTATTTCATGTTTTATGTCCCCCAAGTTGGGTCAAAGAGTGGGTATTAAGTTGGATCCAAAACAAAAGCCCAAAACGCGACTAAAAATTCTGCAGAACACGTCCGTTCACCGTCATCTCACCGCGGCGAGCTGCTGTTGCTTCTGGACTTTTGGGACTTCTCGCCATGGGCTCATCGCGGTGAAGCCACGGTGAGCTGCCATTGGTTCTGCCTCTTGTTTACTCCTTTTCGCCGTGGGCTCGCCATGGCGATACCACGGCGAACTCATGTTTCTTCTGCTCCTCTATTTGGCCTTCTTCTTCGTCCGGAATCCGATCTTTGGTCCTTGCACGACCCTGTAAGTAAAAATAAGACAAAACCAAGATCAAATAGCCCTATAAATTAATTAATGCAATTAATCTACAACTATGACTAATTAATCCTTATTTACACTCACTTCACTTGAGAGTTTGAGACATTCAATTAAGCATTATTGGACCAAACTTGCGTCTTAATCATGTTAATTTCCTCAAATTAGGCATATAAAAACCATACAAATCAGAGATTTGTCAGTGAGACACAGAAAAGCTGCCTTCAAAGAAATGGCTTGCCGTGGACCTTGCTGTGGGAGTCCACGGTGAGATACAGTAGCCCTGCTTCTTCATTGTCTATCTCCGGATCCTTTTGCTCCGCTTTTGTTGCTTTAGGGTCTTTCTTTGCTCTTGCTATTGTCCGCCTCTTCCTACACAAGAGGGAGAGGGTTGATGAGTTCTAAAAATTCACTCATAAAAATATCATTAAGCTCTAAAATTTCACATTAATGTAAATATTTCTTTGTTTATCTTTTTGTATGAGTTTTGTATACTTTTTCAGAGCTATAATCTCAAAAGCATATACAAGTGTAGGAAAAATATGATTGAATATGTGAAATTATGGAGCTTATCACCCTTACATTCTAATTTATAAATATCTTTGCATTTGACACAAGGGCGACAAGGCGACGGTGGAATCATTGGCAAGTGGGCTCGCCACCCGTAAGGATGAGAATATATGTTCGAATCCCGTGAAACACTTTCATTGGGAGAGGGGACAACCTTGCCTATGTATGCAACACTCCTACCTCTCTAGTCTGAATTAGTCGTCTACCTATAGGCGCTTGATTACCGGATGCTGTTTAACAAAAAAGTCAACTAGATTCTATATTTAAGAAATGAGAGAGTTTCGGATTAAATAATTCATAATCTTAAGAGATATAGAAATGGGTTAATATAATGTTTGGTCCATATAGTTAGCTTCAATTTCGGTTTTGGTCCCTATAGTTTTAAACAAGAGGTTTTGGTCCTTCAAGTTTCATTTTGTTAGCACAATTAGTCCTTGTAGTTAAAAAAGAGCTAACGGAGTTAAAAATAATGATGTGTCACTAACACCGTTAATTATATTGACGTGCCTCGATAACTTAGCAGGCTGATGTGTCAAAATAAATTAGAAACATATAATTCAAAAACAATTAAAAAAAATTACTCTCCCTCCTCCCAAATCAGATCTCGACGTACTCAACTGGTTCTGCGCTTGCGATTGGGCTGCCGGTTGGGGCTGACAGTGTTTGACCCTAGGGGTCTGAGGTTCAGTAACCAAAGATAATCAAAGGAAGGCTTTCTGAGTGAAGGGCTTGGAGATCGTGTGAGAAAGCTTGTTGTGTTGCTTGAGATTATTACAAGTAATGGTACCATTGATGCCATTGTTGTGGAAGAGATGAGCCACAGAGGAATGACAGGTTTTGTGTTTTATCCCTTACACTAAACAAAACACACTTTACACACTCTTCTCTCTCTAGATTTGCAATATCTAATTTCTCCTCGGCCATAGCAGAGGGAGCTATGTTGGTGGGTTCATGGAGGGGCTTCACATGGCATACTTCAAGTAGGGACATATATGACTATACAGAAAATCAATTTTTCAGCAGCACACCGGTTCCCCTACTCACTAGCTAGTCTGGTCCGCCATTGTTGAGGACGACGAGATCTCTAACGAGGGGGAGAGGGAGAGTCTTTTTTTAATTGCTTAATTGTTTTTAAATTATATGTTTATAATATATTTTGACACATCAGCTTGTTAAGTCATCGAGTCACGTCAACATAATTAACGATGTCAGTGACACATCATCATTTTTAATACCGTTAGCTCTTTTTTAACTACAAGGACTAACTGTACTAACAAAATGAAACTTGAGGGACCAAAACCGCTTGTTTAGAACTATAGGGACTAAAACCAAAATTGAAGTAAACTATAAGGGCCAAACATTATATTAACCCTATAAAAATCTGTTAAATAATTTGATATTGCTTTTAATTATTTATAGAGGAACTTAATTTGTATTCATAATTCTTTTACAGGATTTGGACAAAGGTTCAATGTCTGCATTTTCTTCTTTCATATCTTTAAGCCATTATTAGGATTAGCTATAGGCCTATACTTAATTGTAGCCTATAGGCATGTGAAGCAGCGACTTAGTTTTTTCTTTTTTTTTAAACAAAAAAAAGCAGTGACTTATTCGAGAGACGTGTACAAGAGAACGAACAAATGGTTTTATTGTATTTTTCAAGAAAATTTGAGATGGATTTGTACTGGAGTTGGTTTTTTCTGACAAACATAGTATATATTGGTTTATCACAAATTTTTCGGCTGTAATTTTTTACGACTTAATTTCTTTTTTTTTACAATATAAATGGCTTTATTAGTTTTTAAATTAAAAAATATTATAATTATGGTTATTTTTTATATCTAAACAAATATGAATTTTTTTTATCACAGTAACGCGTAACAGAATATCTGTTTTGAAAAAAAAGAAGGAAAAATCTCTGTCGCTATCCACACTCGGTAGCTTTAATTTTGCAGTTTTTGAACATTTTAGTTTTTTATTCTTGTTTATTTATGAGCACATAATTCATATTTGACTTGTAAGAAATTCAGCGAGTAAAATATTTAATTAACCACAGTAATGTTTTTCAAATGATTAGACAATGAAAAAATTCAAAGCAATTGAATTATTGCATCTCTAAAATTTTGGCCCGTTATCACTAGTTCAGACTGATTCAGCCATTATGAAAATTATTTAGTGCAACTACATCATAGAGAGATAGAATAAATTAAAGTTAATAATGTAATGAAATGATGTAAATTTAGCCTCCCCCCCCCCCCCCCCAAAATTTTCTCTCTATTTCTCTCTTCTCAATGAAAATTTATTTTTACAAAAATATTAAATGTTCAAGTGATGTAGACGTTTGGTTAATATTTGAATAAAAATTTTAATAGATCTTCTTAATCATCAAAATCAATCAGACGGTGAAATTTCATTGGTAAAATACTTACTTTTTTCAATTAAGATGATGAAAGAATCCAAATCCTGAGGAAGTTTTATGAGAATATGTGACCGCAGCTCATTTTTGTAAACTGTACACATACCCTCAGATCACATATATCTAATTACTTCTCATGAGAAAATAAAAAATAAATATAGATACCTCATCATTAGGTTATGCAAAAGAATGTATATTTCCAATAAAATCATTATTCAGGAAGAAAATTAAAAAAAAAAAAAAAAAAGAAAGTTACTCTAAACACGATAAACTTAAAAATTAGTATGTATTATATTGGAGTTTAGTCTTTAAACTACTCTCTAAAGCATGACGAACAAGATCCTTTAACATATAGAAGTCCGTCAATATGTATATGATCATCGTACAAGATACATGTGACTGTGTAGTTCCATTATTTTATGTAAAATGACATATACTAACAATATGAGGTTACAAATAGGACAAAATCCATGACCTCTTATTAACTAGAAAACAACTAGGTTACAGAGTTCATTAACTTATTTTCCTTATTCTAGCATTTCTTAAATAAAATTATTCTTAAAGATAACACGAGATCATCACTTTCCTTCCATCGATAAATTAGTAAGGTTTTTCTCCAACAAAGTTGCCAGGAGGATCATAGTTGCAGCCAATAAAAGTTCCTCCATTGTCACATCTCACTTTAGCACATCCAACACGAATTGAATTCTTCCACACCACCTGAGTATAGTGCAAACACTCTTTCCCTCCAATGCATGAGTTGCTATTGTAGTCATAGTTTGCCTTCTCATCCACCCACAGCTTTACGGCGTCCGCACCACTCAGGTCCCCGGTGCTTCCGGCGAGGTTCTCACCGTACTTGCCACCCCCACCGGAGTGGACTAGCTGGCAGTCACCCTTGCGTTGGTTAGCGTAGTTTTGTGCAAAAGCAGCGACTGTATCATCCCATGCTATGTTTGGAACGCCAACTTGTGATCTTGCTGCGTTGTGGGCATCCACATAGTCTTGTGGTGAATCTTGAGCATAAGATATGAAAGCAAAGAGAAAGAAGAAGAGGGTAAATGAAAGCTTGGATGATAACCCCATTGTTGGATCTTGATGAGGAATTGAGATATGAGGAAATGGGAGGACTTGTGGAGGTATTTATAGGGGTTTTGGCGTGGAAATTCTTGTGGAATCTGTAAGTCGAAGCGTGTAGTTCATGGAACTGGAGATAAAGAACTAATAGATATTATTTAATAAATTAATTAGATAAATCAGTATTATGACTATCTATTTTGTAAGAGGCATTCTTGTATCAACCCAACCTATGACGTTTATAATCTAACCAATTATAAACGTCTCGAACATATTTTAACCTGACGTGGCACTTAAATAAGGGAAAAATTGAATTAAAAAATATGATGTGCCTCTATGTTATGAAAAAAATCAAGGCTCAGTTTATTTTTTGTTTTCCAAAATAAAAAATCAAGACTTTAATTTTACAGTGTCATATCATATTAAAATAGAGATTGTTTAAAATGACTAGTTCGGGTTGGATAATGAGTGTTGGAAATTTCAAAATAATCACAATGGGTGGTGGGCTAAGAAACTAATAAATCTTCCTTTTTTCCTCTGTTGAATTCATATTAATATCTGGTGAATTATTTTTCTAAGGCTAAGAATATATGTGCCATCTAGAAATTTAGATCAAATACAAGCAATGCAACCTCCCTAACCTTTGAAAATTCATAACCTCCCAAAGGCATATACTATTAATTTTGGACCTCTTATCAGCATACATCTTAAAATTTAATGGGTTATCTATGGATCAATAAGAGTTTAAAGGGTTATACGTACAAAAAAATAATGTTCAAGGAGAAATGTAATTGATAGTTTTGAGGGTTTAGGGTTATTTGTACAGAGTCGAAAATTAAGGGACATTTTGTTTAATTTTAACCATTTTTATACACATATGCACAAATGGATTTTCATGAATGAGCACAGTGGGTTCATTGGACATCTGTTATTAAACATAAAATGTTAATTAACTATAACTTATAATAGGGTTGTGTATGCAATTCAGTGGTGGAAATTTCAAAACAATCATAAGTCGTGAATGACCAGGAAACTCTACAGTCTTTGTATTTGTTTATGTTTCTGAGAGGTTGCCGTATTCTAAATGATCTTCCACGAAACAGATAAAAAAAAAATGATTGCAAGTGTAGATTTTGATGTTGATAAAAATAATTTAAAAGTTGCTTCATTCTTTCTTGCTTTAGTACATCAGGTAGATTGTTTTTTCCACTTATTTATCCGAACCACTTTATTTAACTTTTAATTAGGCTAATCATTTATCTTTGTTTTGTTGAAATATTAATATCTTATACTCTCTCCACTCCTTAATATAAGATCAAGTTCACTTTTATTGGAGATATTAAAGTTGCAAAATAAATTACTTTAAAATGCATATATTTATAATTTTTCCAAAATTAATTTACCTAACTTATAAATTAATATATAATCTAATAACACGTATCATACATTATGATTTATTAGCTTATTTTGCTAGTTTTATATCCACAAATAAAATCAACTTGATCTCACATTAATGATCGGAGGAAGTAGTATACATAATGTAAATAAATAAAAAGGGGATGGCACTTAGAGACTAGTTTTTTAATTTCATCATAGTTTGAGACCCAAAAAAATTAAAATTCAATTAAAGACATCAGGTTATTGATTAATATGAATAATATATAATTATAACTATCTTTCTCTCCTACACTGTTTCATGCTGAATTTTGAAAAGTCATATGCAAATTATTACATAGTCAAATGTAAATTATGAAAGATGACAGTAAAATCTATCCATTATTTCTTTCCAATATAAGATGTTTTTCAGCAAGAATTAAGGAGTTTTAGTGTGTTACTGTTAGTCCTTCTTTCTACTAAATCTTTGATGTTGAAGTTTTAGCTCTGTTAATTTTTTTTTTTTTTAATTTTTCATGTTAAAATTTAAAACATCAGTTGAACATTTTTTACATACCTTTGTCAAATTTTAGAATGTTGGTGTAAATTTTCAGAATTAAGTACTCCTTGCATAGATGTGTCACTCTTCTTTTATAATTTACTGTTACGTTGTTAACTAAATAATAATTTGCAACTAATATTCTAATATTTAACATGAAACTTTTTATACTCCTTTCACTTTTTAATGTATGTTAATTTACCTAATTTGATTGGATTAAAGATATTAGTTAACTTAAGTAATTTAACATGTTTTACTTAAAACATCATAATATACTCCCTCCGTTCCATAATATAAAGTCCATTTTTTTGAATGGCCTTGTCTCACAATATAAGGTCCTATTTGACTTTGTTTGAGTAATAAATGCTTTTTTTTCCCATTTTACCCATGTATTAATTTTCCCACACATTCTCTTTCATCTTCTTTTTATAATTACCCCATCCCTTACTCATTCATAAATAAGGGCAATATGGTATATTTCCTACACATTTATTGTTTTTAACTAACTCTACCTAATTTTTTAGGAACCCACAATTCGGTTAAAAAGACCTTATATTATAAGACGGATGGAGTATTTCCTAACTTCCCTCCCTCCTTCTCTTACTTTCTGTGCATTTAATGGAGCATTAGCTAGTAGGGATACTTCAGAAAAAAAAAATTTGCAACATGTCTTACATATACAGGGCCACAATCAAATTTTCAAATAAGTAATAATGAAATTTTAATAATTATTCAATACCAAATATCCTTAATTAAATTGTTTGTTCCAAACAGAAAATAAATTGATGTGTTCATCATAATTTTTTTTTCATGTGAGAAAAATAAATTATATCTTAAGAGTTCTAGTGATATACGTGTTGTGCTCGATAATTATTTTTTCATTATAAAAGATTATTTATTTTCCTCAAAATTTAAAGTTCAATGTTTGGATTTTCTCATCCTCACCCAAACAAAAAGGGGGATAATTGTACTAAGATCCTAAGTAAGAGATTTAATATCAAACAGGTTCATTGACAATTCTTTTACTTGTTAACTAAGGCTATTTTAGCTGTCAATAGTTGTCATTATAACTCCTTGGAACCTCTCAAAAATTAAATTTCTTACTTGGGACATAAGTGCAATTGTCCCAAAAAAATGACTGAGTTTTCTTATGTTTTTTTAACATAAGCTTTAAGCGTTCAGTTTAGCTTGGCATTAGGAATTGGGGAAAATTCCAAAAAAAGACCCTCAAAATATCTAAAGGACAATTTGCTACACTGAAATTAGGAAAGGACAATTCAGTACAAATGACTGAACTGTCCAACCAAAATTTAAGTAAAATGTCCAAAATGCCCTTGCTTTACCAACTTCTTTTGTTCGTTCCTATAATTCTATAAGGGATTACCAAATCCGGATAAGGGATTATTAACATGTTTCTATCTAATTACCAACACCATTACAAACTTTTTTTGTTCGTTCCCAGAATTCTATAAGGGATTACTAACACGTTTCTATCTAATTACTAACATCATTACCAACTTCTTTTGTTCGTTCCCAGAATTGTATAAGGGATTACCAAATGCGGATAAGGGATTACCAACTCTGGATAAGGGATTACCAACATGTCTCTATCCAATTACTAACATCATTACCAACTTCTTGTTGGTAATCCCTTATCCGAATTTGGTAATCCCTTATACAATTTTGGGAACGAATTAAGAATCAATGGAGTTTAGAAAAAAAGTTTTAAAACAAGGGCATTTTGGACATTTCACTTTGAGAATGGAAATCGCACAAGAGGGGGGTGAATTGTGCTACCTAAAAATAAAAACTATTTAATGCAACACAATCTTTATACTGGTTCGGCCAACACTGCCTACGTCCAGTTCTCCAACTTCCTCGTTGGGTTCCACTAATCACAGGTTTTACAACACAGGTTCACCTGCCAACCTTTACAGAGTTATAGAATCCCTCTAAACACTCACCCTTACTACCTGTAAGGTTACTACCCTGTTCTCAAAGCACCAAGCTTTGGAACAACCTCAAATAATAGAGGATTTCAATAATAAAGTTTACTTAATGAACGGATTGTGATAATCACTTAAGTACAAATGAAATCAATAAGAACAATAAATACACAGATCAGAGAGCAATGAATGTGTTCGTGAATATTCTTTGTTTTTCGTCAGTTCTTCATAAATGCTCAAGTTCTGTATTTATATCTGTTCTCAGATTTGTCATTGCATTCATCTTCATGAGGCCGTTTGAATATGGTTGTTGAGAGCTCATAGCCGTTGGCATTTAATGCAGTTTCTTCATCGAGGTTAACTTTCTGCTCTAGCTTCAACTGCTCTTGCGTAGGGTGACCTAAGAGAGATGTAGACTGAGTGTTCTGAGCACCTGTACCAACTGTACTTGCATAGCAGCTTTTTCAGTAGCACTAGCATGCTTTGCTATCGCTAACTGCATAGTATCATTCCTGCACTTGAACTGTTAGCTAAACAAGTATTCATGTAATGCATGGCAAATGTTATCGCAAGCTTAGTCCATTAGCTCAATGTATCATCTTATCAATTTCTCTAAGTTATCACAATGAGCATTCTCCTATCGATAGCTAGATGCGTTATTGCTAGTGACCTTTGTTAGCGCAAGTTTGATTAGCTATCTGAGTAACTTGTTATTTCCTCAAGTATTTAGATATCAATAGCTAATCCTGTTATCGATAGCAACTTATGATATCGCTAGCTGATTCCATTAGTTCAAGGACTTTAGTTCATTTTCTTGCTAGTTGTTCTTCCTTTGATTTATCCATGTTCTCAATGAACTTCTAGCGATAGGATACCTCTTAGCGATAGTGAAGGACTTAGCGATATATATTAACTTTGTTATTTCTAAGTCTTCATTTGCTATTTCTTTCTATCTATTAGCGATAGGGATTCACTTAGCGATAGAGATATTTATTTTAGTGTTCAGCTAAGTTTCCATCTGCTATCTGTTGGGCTTTTCATTTGCGATAGACTTTACTCTAGCGATAGTGATCTGTTACCTATCAGATTTTACTTGTTTCATTCAAAGGTACCTTATACTTATTTTACTTATGTTATCTATGGGCTAGTCCTCATCAAAACTTAAGATTCTAACACACTTAAATTTGAGTTGGATAGTTCAGCCATTTGTACTGAGTTGTCCTTTCCAAATTTAGGTGTAGCAAACTGTCATTTAATTATTTTGAGGGTCTTTTTTTGGAATTTCCTTATAATTGATAGGATGAATAGGAGAAAATAACAAAAGGTTTTATAAAAATTTAACCCTGTCTCTTTCTCTTACATCAAAACAATTCATTTTCGACCAATTTTAAATGTTCAAATGATTTAAACGGTTAACGTTTTTATAAAAATTTCAATATATGATCATAATTATTTTTTAAATAAAAGATCTTAATCATCAAAAGCAATCGAACAATCTAATTTTACTAGAAGTGAAAGTTATGTAGTTTTCATTAAAACAATGGAAAACATCCAAATTGTAGGAATGTGATTCTCACTTTCCACCCCAATAGGCTATATATCACATATATAAATCCTTACATGAGAAAATAAAAAAATAAAAGTAGACACCCCATAAAATTAATCATGACTCGTGCGAGAGAATATCATCTATATCCTTTTAATGAAATTATTGTTCCAAAAGAAAATTTTAAACAAATTACTCTGGTCATTAAAAACTTTAAATATTCTCAAAACATACCACGAACAAGATACTATGAGCACGCAAATACTTTAATAAATCAATTTTAAAATTTTATCACACCATAACGCTAACGTATGATCATCATCACTTTCCCTTCATCGTTATTAGTAAGGTTTGTGTCCAACAATGTTCACGAGGACTATAGTTGCAAGAAAGGAAAGTTCCTCCATTGTAACACCTCACTTTATCACAACCATGATGAGTTGAGTTCTTCCAAACCACCTGAGTATAGTGCATGCACTGCCCACCAGCACATGAGTTGTTTTTGTAGTCATAATTTGATTTCTCGGCCACCCACAACTTCATGGCATCCGTGCCGCTCTTCACCCTTGCATTGGTTAGCGTAGTTCTGTGCATAAGCAGCAACTTTGTCATCCCAAGCTATGTTTAGAACACCCACTTTTGATCTTGCTACATTTTGGGCTTTCACATAATCTTTTGGTGAATTTTGAGCATGTGCTTTGATGTCAAAGAGGAAGATAGATCCATTGTTTGTTATTGTGTGGTATGTTTTGATTATGGGGAAATGTGGGGCTTTACGGAGAAACTTTTAAGGATTTCATGTGCACTATTATAGTGGCTTCAGTCTATTATATAAATCACTTCAACTATTACATTTGAACTAATAAATGACAGTTACTTTATTAAATTTATCTTAAAATTTTCAAAAAATCCAACTTTACCCATATTAATGAGGTTTTGAAGGAGAGGTAAAAATACATTAAGTAATATTTAAGCATTCATTACAAGGATAAAATTGACAAAAAAGAATGAATAGCTCTCCAGTGACATATATTATGGACCAAAAAATTCATTTAGAAGTGACTTATTAATTTCACTATCATCATATCACCCTCGGAGTTAAATGCAAAGTAAATCTAAGATTATCCTATATGGCTAAACCTTAGGTTATTCTTCCTTTTTAGGAGTTTTTATTGGTTTCTAACTCCTACATGACATGAGAAATGCCATATAAACAAGGGGAAATAGTTTGGTTTTCTTTTAATGATGATATGAATGTAAGAATGGGAATAAAATCTTAATCTACTTGATTTTGATGTTTTTATAAAAATAGGATAGTTAATGGAAAACGGATGAAATAAATCTCTTTAAAATGGATTAGGGATAATCATTGTTCCTTTAAAATAAACGGAGTTAAATTACGGCCAATTACCATAATGTCCTTAAATATAATACATTTTTTTTATTTTATCTATATCGTTTATCACTATTTTAAATTAATTTACCTAACTTACAAACTGCTATATAATCTAGTGTTACACATAAGTTTTTTTAAAAAAATCATGTTACATCTGTTATAGTGATTAGGTAGTTTATTTAACTTCCATTATTTACTAAAATTAAAATTAAAGACTAGAATAGTTAAATTGTTAAAAATTACTAATAAGGGAAAGAGGTGGTGTAAGTTTCAATATAATCATAATGCGTGGAGGACGCTAAGATATATATTTTTTTGGGACGAATGGAGGACTAGGATATTGAAACAATTCTTTTCCATTTAATCACGTTAGTATTCATTGAAGTATTTGTAGATATGGGTTTTCGAGAGTTGATAGACATAGTTTTAACATTTAAGTCTTATTTAACAGGTCGTCCGATATATCCATGCTTAAGACACACAATATAATCCACAAAGCAAAACAAAAGGGCATTGTCCAACTAAGTAGATTTCATGAAAACAGGCGTCAGTTTTCAAAGCTAATGATAGAAAAGCAAGAAAACTAACCTCCGAAGCCAATGAAGAAAAGCTTCCCACGAACCCATTGATTATAAACAAATACAAAGTAGAAAAGGAAAGAAAGTAGATCTACGATTTCTCCGTATGAGTTTGGGAGATCTATCTATGGGCTTCGCATCCAAATCCAAACGACCACTTTTCAATCGTCATCGCTCCCTCTTCCCTCTTCCCTCATCCCTCCCTAGCTACTGTTCATGACATTTTATGTTTATGTTTTCTCCTCGGCCATGAATACAATTTAATTATCTAACTTATTTTAAATTTTAAGTATATAATTTATTTTGCTACATAAGCCTTTAGTCATCAAACCACGTCAGTAAAATTAATGGTGTTAATAACAAATTAGCATATTTAACACCTTTAATAGTGCAGGGATTAACTGTTTTGACGTTATGAAAACCAAAACCTTTTATTTAAAGTTATAGGGACCAAAACTAAAATTAGGAGAAATTATAAGGACAAAACATTATATCAATCCTTCTTTAATTGTAGAAACTATCCGTTCAGAAAAATATTTATTATTTACAGGAAAATTTGTTAGCTAAGAAAATTGGTGGTATTATAATAGGTGTGGAAATTTCAAATTCATCATAATGCGTGAAGGACTAGGAAACATTGTTTCTAAGGTTGCCGTATTCCACTTGCTAGTTTATCTCATTTTAGTTATATATATATATATATATCTGTGTGTGTGTGTGTTGCTATCAAATAAACATTTTGCATATGGTAGTTTCAGTGATGAGTTAAATTTGAGCTGATTTATAAAGAAAACTTTAATTGTCCAAAACGCAAACTATAACAAAAATGCTGGTGGGTAATTTGAAGCTATTGTTGGCTAATTAATTAATGGGAATTGTATTTAATTTATTTTTTGAAAGATAATAATAACAACCTCCTGAATTGTGTTGCATTTTAAAAAATAGTTTAGTAATAACATATGAGAGTACCTTTTAGGTATTTTTGCTGAAATTAGATTTCTTATTTTCTTTCGAACAAAAATATTAGTCAAAATTCATTGTATACTTAATCAATTACTTAGTATTTATTCGTACTTATGTCCATTAATTACTTAGTATCTATTCGTACTTATATCCAATTTTCTCCCTGCAGCATATGAAAAAAAATCTAAGAGTATTTTTTTCACACGTTTATGGTAATTATTTTGTTAAAAAAATAAATGGGAGAAACAGTTTGAATCTGAATTCTCACTTGTGATTAGAAGATAATAATAGGTAAGAGTGAGATTTACATGATAGAAGAGTTTATTCTTTTGTTTACCTGAATCAATCGAATTTATTCATTCTATTTATTTCATCTCTTAATCTATACTTTTCACATTATATATATATATATACATATATCTTCAATATATAGTTAGTAGCTTATTTAAAACGTTATATAAACCTTGTTAACAGGGTATGAAAAGAATTTCCAAATGTTATATATATATATATATATATGTATATATATATATATTTATGTACTCATTATACTAAGACATACAAGTTTTCTTCTGCATTAATTAGCAGCCGTATTAACCCAAGAACGTTCTTCACACTAGTTTAGGTATACGTGATTGACCAAATATAGAGAGGCCTCAAAAGGTCTAATATGCTACGTTTTGTAAATTTCCGGATCAAAATTGGTCCAAAAAAAACTTTCGGACCAAAATTGCTCCAAAACTAAAATTTCCGGGCCAAAAATGACCATTATTCCAAAACTTTTATAAAAAAAATTACAAACATAACTCAAATAAGAAAATTAACTATCTTCTCAGTCTCGTTTATGTCTCAAACGTCAATATTTACATGTCAATTCTCTTTATTTATACGCAGTAAAAACATATGGATAATTAATTTTTTTCTGGACTTGAATGTAATTCTTCTAATTTTTGTTAGAACGTTTTTCTTCATCGTACATCAAGGGGAAAAATTGCGGTGTTTCTTAGTAAATTAATGATATTAAGGTTGAATGAGTCAAATTAATTTTCAGTCAGTCTTAAGTTTGACTTTTTTTTTAAAAAATCAACAAATTACAAAAAAACAAAAACGTTATTTGGGGTTTGACGTTATATTTAAATCAAACAATAATATTTGATGGCGACATCAGCCATCAACGAGTGATTTAAGGTAAATATTTTTTGCCAATTGATTAAAGATAATTTAAACCAATGAAATTATTGAATTGATCAAGCAATGAATGTTTCCAACCTCCCTTTAAATTGCACAATTTTTTATAATTTAAAATATTCTTAATAGGAAAAGAAAAAATTAAAACCTACTGAACAAGGAACTTAATTATTTTTTTTATATATTTTCATATTTTTTATGTGAATAATCTAACAGGATCATATTCAAACACTGTCAAGTATTAAGGGAGTCTGTTAGAATAAAACAAATTGGATGGGAAATGTTAATTTGAAACAAAATAATAAATTCAACTTTAAACCATAAAAATTATGGTATGGAAGTGAAATTAAACTAAAATGAAGAGATCAATTCAAAAAAAAAATTAAGTAAAACATAAATTTAAGATAGTTATGGTATGAAAGTGACCAAAATACCCTTTATCACTATAAAAATGTATCGTATTTACAATCAAATTAAATATGAAAAATAAAAATAACATTAACATAGTTAAATTATTTTAAATCAAATTACTTTTATAAGAAACTATTTAATTTTCACATCATTATATTTTGAAACTAAATATTTTTTAAAAAAATTGTTACTTTTCATGGCCAAAAAAAAAATAAAGTGAAGAATTTTTCAAAGCTAAATATAAAAAGGACAAAATTAAATTAGGGAAGAATTTCGACCATATGCAATATGGGGAAAATAGCACAAGACAGCACTAAGCAGCAGCCTGAGCAATATATATTTATATCCTCATATAATTATTCTATTTGCTATTTAAATCACAAATAAATTTGCAGGTATATCGTTTAAAAAAATAAGTTTTAAATTGAGACATTCAAACGGTTACGCGTTTCAAAAAATTTAATTATATAAATGTTCGTTAAAATTTATTTATTTCATTTTTTTCAAAGAAAAAGGTCTCAGAAAACGCATAAGGACTACCTAACTAAAGAAAACATATAACTGAGATCTTCTAAAAGAGTCGCTCTATACTCTGTAGGAGGAACATTCTTGATGGTAGCTTTAATATCCATTTGATGATCTTGATAAGCCAAAGAATTGGAACACCAATTAGACTTTTCTTTTCGTGAGATAAAAAGTGACAATTTAGTTATGTATCGGAAGATACAACGAATTTGTTTGATATGGTTGCTGAAATCTGTTTTTCGCTCAGTTTCTTTTTCTTTTTTTCTTTTTGTTCTGATTTCTTTCCAATCCAAACGGAGGCTAAAGAAAGTGTAATCCTATTACTTACATGACTTTGTTTTCTTAAGGGAAAAAAGAAGAAGCAAAAGATGTTGTTAGATAAGCCTGCCAATTTGTTATCAGTACTTGCATGATTGCATCTGTTAGTGTCTCAACTCTCAAGCGCATTTGATATAATTTTATTAAATTCTAGTCATGAAGTTGAGTGCTCCATTAGTAATCGTAATTCGTAAGTTTCAAATTGTCTATTATATTCTTCTAGAATCAGCATGGACACTCAGGAATATCGCCAAACAATTAAATTAAATAATATACATTCATGTGGCGGTTTTTGTGCCATATGATGAGGAGGAAAGGGAGCCTCCCCATATTTTTAATTGTTCAACACAATAATTTAACTTGACGAGGATAATATGAATTATTATATTATTACTAAAAATTATACACACGAAAAGTTAATTATGATAATAAGGACTTTGATCTTCTCCAATTCCCTTTCCCACATTTTCTTATCATCTTCATCTCCACTATTAAATATAAAAAAAATGAATATTTGATATTCAGTATTTCATAAAACCATTATTTATTTTTATTTTTAGGCATTGTATATATCGTTGTGAATTATTGCAAGAAAAGTTTTTTTAGGCTGATGACTTTTTATCAATCTAGTTAAACTTGGACAGGATTGGCTGAGTTGACTAGGGCAAAAAGGAAATTATTTAAACTTTAAAGTTACAAATTAAAGATTTAAAGAAAAATGAATCATTACACTTCTACCGAGTTATCGCAGTCCCTATACTTTGGAAACTTATAACTCAATCTTTATAGTTTAAAATGTAAGTAACTTGGTCCCTAACTCAGCCACCACCAAACACTCTATTTTTCATCTTTTTCTCAACCCTCCACTTGCTTCCCACACTCTGTACTGCGATGATGTGAGAGCCGTCAGGAGCACTAGTGGAAATTTTTTACAGTCTGTAGTGCTCAAACTTGGAAGCCTTCGAATACACGGCAATCGGCTTCAAGTTTGCTCAGACTTTCACCACCGTTCATAATTGGGTTGCGCATCCTTCTCTGCCTTTTCCCATTCTTGGGTATTCTTAATTGTAATATTTCAAATGGAGATATAACAATTGATCAGGAAGTAAATTAAATTGTGCTAAAATGTTAAAACCTGAGAGCTCCTGAGTTTAATAACCACTGACAAGGAAACAAATGCATTAATAACATGATAATTTTTTTTTTTTTTCAAAATGCTATAAATCAATCCTTCGAACACGTAGGGATGTGATGCTTCAGTATAGGTTGCATCCCCCGAAAGGGAATGTAGGATGCTCCGGAGTGTTCACATGCACAGAAATTTTAGCACTCGTTGCTAGAGACGTTTGGGCATGTAGGACTGTAAAAAATCTCCACTAGTCCTCCCGATGGCTCTCACATCATCGCAGTACAGTGTGGGAAGCAAGTGGAGGGTTGGAGAAAAAGATGAAAAATAGAGTGTTTGGTGATGGTTGAGTTAAGGACCGAGTTATTACATTTTAAACTACAAGGACTAAGTTATAAGTTTGCAAAGTACAGGGACTGAGTTGATAATAGTGTACAATTGTAAGGATTAATAAATTAATCTTCCCTAAAAATAATGAATGAATAGAAAATAATGTGTTTTAAATATAAAACACTGCACAAATATAAATTTGTGATTATATGTGCTAGTAATTCGAAGTATTAAATTTATATTTAGTATTTAGATGACATGATGATAAGCAAAATATTCTCTTGAAAAACATTATTTATATCTTGTTTGGCCCTGAGTTGACTATGGTATAACCCACTAACCCTTGACCACTGCCTCATCAGTATCCGATCCTGGTTTGATTACCTTACCTTTCATATTGCACTTGGAACCAATCTATATTTATGGGCAGGTCGAGTATGGCAGGGAAAGTTGAGTAGGCTGCATTTTGCAGCCCGCAGCCAGCCCTATCCGTTGAAAGCCCAAGAAATTTTAGGCAGGGCGAGGCTGGCAGGGTGGTCGTTCTTGCCCAAGTGGCGACACTATGCCCCAATCCTAATATATATAATAATCACTATTATGAACTTTAAATACATTTCACAATTCATAATTTCACAGCATATTTTATTCCAAAATAAATCTACAATATGTGTCTTAGCTTGAATTTTTTTTAAAAAAAATAAAATTATCATATATTTTGATAAATATTCACACTACAAAATGATTAAATGAGGGGTATAATTTAAAAAATTGTTAAAATATAATATAAAACTATAAGATTACATAATATATTACAATATTGTGATAATATATAATATAAGATCTTACATGTAAAAACTATTATACATATAATTTTATATATTTTTTGGGCAAGGCCAAATGGGTAGGGCGACATACCCCTACCCAGTGCCCTGCCTACTGATAACTCTTGGAATTCATGTAAATTCAACACATTTTCCTTGAGTTTTATGTAATAATTGATATATTTTGGACACTCAAGATAGGAAAATGTTCATTTGATTTTGGTTGCACATCATTGTTTATTTTTGTAGATTTTGATCATTTTTCTAGTTAATTTCTTATATTGTTTTATGTAAATATTGTAGGAATATTTTGATACAATAACCAAGGGATCCCAGATTAAGAAGAACACTTAAAAAAGGGGAGAAATTGGGGCTAGAAGCTGAAATTTCAAGAAAAAAAAGGGAAAATATGAGTTTCTGGATGAATTGTAAAAATTACAGAAAAGGACCTCGAAATTCCAAAATTACAGATAGGTCCCCGAATTTCCAAAATTACCGACAGGTCCCAGTTCGCCGTGAGCTCGCCGTGGCGAACTCACGGCGAGCCAAAACCCCCAAAAAGAGCTAGAAATGATCATAGTTCGCCGTGGACTTCGCCGCGGCGAACTCACGGTGAGCAGACGACTCTGCTGCGCGTTTTTTGACATATTTAAGTGATATAAAAGCTAGGGTTTCGAGGGAGCTAGACATTCTTCGACTTCTGGGCATTCTTGGGGGTGTTTTGCTCTGCTAGGGCTTGGATTTTGGAGTGGATTTAGCTTGGGCTTGGAGTTTCGAAAAGATTTGGGCTTCCTCTCTTGGTTTATCTCTTCCATCTTCATTCTCTTCTCTTGTTTTGTTTTGTAATGTTGTATATATATGCTCCCATGGAGTTGTAGAACATGAGTAGCTAAAATACTTGTATTCTAGGATTATTTTGAACCCTTGTATGGATTGATTCTTGATTCCTCCTCTTATGTTGTGATTAATGATATCTATGTGCTTATTTTACTCTGTTCCTAATGCTTCTAAGTGCTTGATCACCATTTAGATGTTTGTTCACTTGATTGATGCTTGAGAGGGCTAGATTGAGTGTAGAACTTGGGTGAAATAGTACAGGAACCTGAAATTTGCATGGATGGATGGTTTTGTTGGTAAGATAGAGATATACTTGGTAGCCTTGCATAGTCACATTAGGGTTGGAGCGTGATAATTGGGTTTTATTAACTTGTAGCAAGAGATTGTGCAATTAATAAGACTAAACACTTGTTCTTGACTTGAGAGAGCATTTACAAGTACTCTATGAACCCTAGATTAGCATGTGGTTTCGTTGAGAGCTTCTTTGAGGGGAGGTTAATTGAGTTTTAAGAAGTACAAGGGGGATAGATAATCTTAGGACCCATTTTATCCTTGAAGTTAGAGAATCACTTGCTTATAGTTTTATTTTCATTTAGCATAGGTTTATTTTCTTAGTTAATTTTCAATCTCAACATTTGTGTAACTCAAATTGGGCGAGAGTGTGACAATCATTGTTTGACCGGGTTTTGGACAAATCCTCGTAGGAACGATACTTTACTTATCACTTTATTACTTGGCGCGACCCATGCACTTGTGGCGCAGGGCGAACAAGTTTTTGGCGCCGTTGCCGGGGATTTGTTTCCCAAAACCATATGTATATATTTGTTCTCTTTGTTTGTCTTTTTAGTTTGTTAGTTATTTTCTTTTAAATTTTGTTATGGATTATCCTTGGTGGACTAATGGGGCAAGTAGTGGATTTGAACAGGATAATGATTATCGACATTCTTGCTATGACCCTAATGATTTTGAACCTCAATATGAGTATATTTGTTGCAATTTTTGTGGAGATAATCATTATATTGATCAATGCCCCCATGTCTCAACCTTGGATTATGTAGGGGATGATTTTGCTAGGGTTCAAACTGATTGGCATGATAATTCTTTTAACCCTAGTTGGAATCATGAACATGTATTGCCTTGGGATCCAAATGCTTCTTTCCCTTCATATGCATCATATTTTCAAACATCACCTAGTCATGTAGAAGAAATCACTCCCATTCATGAGAAAAAGCCCACAGTAGAGGAGATGTTTCAGCGTATTTTGGATAATCAAAATGAAATGAGAGCTTGGACAAAAGAAAAATTAAATGAACATGAATTAGCTCTTGAAAGTTTAGCATCTAGGGAAAATGAACTGGCTTCTATCATTGAGTCTTTAAAGCAAACAGGTGTTTTCATTGATAAATCAAATGACTCTTATGTGGAAGAGGCCATTTCAAGTGAGCAATTGCATATGGGAAATGATAATGCGCTTTCAATGGTTTGTGATACTTTTGTGGGTGATTTTGAGCTAGAAATGGAAGAGGGAGAGAGAAACATTGAGTTTCCTGCAATCTGCGTTCAAAATCCTCTTACTGATAGCTTGACTCCTACTGATGGGAGTCAAGTAGATTTCATTGGGTTTTTAAAGTATTTGGGGGCTGATGGGGATGATTTTGAAACAATTAAATTGGAGCCTCCTATGTGCCATATTGGATCATGTACCTTGAAATCAATTTTGATTAAAGGAACATGTAATGCTTGTATGAATGAATTCCCAATTTTTTTGAAGCCTTGTCTTTCGAAAAGAAATGAAGACAAGGTGATTTTTGTTTTTGATACGTATGATTAGCAGTAGCATTGGAAATCTGGCTGAAGACTATAAACTTAGCGCTTCTTGGGAGGCAACCCAAGCTTTAAACATTTAATATTTTTCATTGTTGTTTTTCTTTAGTAGGTGTGACCTCTTTTGAGCACTTTCAAGGTTTATCATCAAATTTTACATGAGGCAAAGGAAAGCAAGTTTGGAGCACACAGAGCATTTACAGGGAAGTTTCTTGCATTTCCAATTTGCTTGGGACTGACTGAATTGATGATAGACTGTTGGTTAACATTGACATGAATTTCAATTTTGGAAACTTGGACGATTACTTGTCATTTACAATAAGCATGATTTAGATTGATTTGGTATCCACTAAACTAAATGTGAGATCCAATGATAGAATGGTTGCTTAGATTATATGTTTAAGAGGAAATTGTGGTTAATATTTTTAAATGCTTGATTTGCATTATTGAGACTGACTTTCTGATAATTCTGAAACAAATCTTGCACAGAGTTGGGAATAATTTGGATGCTTTTGTTTGGAGATGCTGTAGCATTTGAGTGTATATTTTTCTTTCTCAGCTGATAACTCTAGAACCTATCTTGGAATCTCTTGAGGCTATGTAATGATTTTGCATGATTTTAGAAAATGATATATGGGCATTCTTTTAAATGTGTTTGAGCCTTTCCAGCCTACCCTTGAATCATTTTCATTTGAACCCCCATTTGAGCCTTTAATTGAAAAACCATGTGAATTTTCTTTTTGGAGCCCACACTAGACCTTAACCGTTGTAACCCGAAAAACCATGAATTACCCTGATCTTGAGATGATTGATAATTTGATGATTACTATTGGTGGTAAGAATTGGTATAGTGGTTATGAGATGAATGTTATTGTAAGTGGGTATGGGGAATGTAAATAATACATGATGTTCAAAGCTTGTACTCCAAAGTCATTTCAAGTTTATGTAAAAAAAAAAGAAAAAAAAGAAGAAGAAGAAGAAAAAGAGAAAAAGAGAAAAAAAAGAGAAGTGTAGTTTCAATAAGACTTGGAGTGCACATACATCAATTTGAGATAAGTTTGGGGGAGTGGTTTGAATTTTGGAAGGGAATTTTGTGTAGAAAACAAAGATGAGCTACATATTATCATCTATCTCAAGATATTGGAATTCTCTTTATACCTTTCTTTCTATGAGCTTAACCCTTGGCCACATTACAAGCTTATCAAGGCCCATTGATTTTGAATTTATGTAGGAAAAATTCTTTTGGTGGAGAGAGAGGAAGAGAGTAGGCATATGAAGTTTGAATGTTGAAAGGGCTTAATATATATTGAAATGTTGCAATTTTCTTTGTGACATTTGCTGAAGAATTGGTCTCTGACTCCACACACACACACACTTGGAAATTGTTGGGAAGTTTGTTCTTAGTTTGTGAATTTTGCATCCCTCTATATTCCATTGATTTCCTAATGAATATATCTTCTTGAGCAACTAATGAGGAAAACTACTTGCATGCATAGTAAGTGGATAATTTATCAATCTGATAATCTCATATCTTGTTTTACTCGAGGACGAGTAAAAGTCTAAGTTTGGGGGTGTGATAACTCTTGGAATTCATGTAAATTCAACACATTTTCCTTGAGTTTTATGTAATAATTGATATATTTTGGACACTCAAGATAGGAAAATGTTCATTTGATTTTGGTTGCACATCATTGTTTATTTTTGTAGATTTTGATCCTTTTTCTAGTTAATTTCTTATATTGTTTTATGTAAATATTGTATGAATATTTTGATACAATAACCAAGGGATCCCGGATTAAGAAGAACACTTAAAAAAGGGGAGAAATTGGGGCTAGAAGCTGAAATTTCAAGAAAAAAAGGGAAAATATGAGTTTCTGGATGAATTGTAAAAATTACAGAAAAGGACCTCGAAATTCCCAAATTACAGATAGGTCCCCGAATTTCCAAAATTACCGACAGGTCCCAGTTCGCCGTGGCCTTCGCCGCGGCAAACTCACGGTGAGCGGACGACTCTGCTGCGTGTTTTTTGACAGATTTAAGTGATATAAAAGCTAGGGTTTCGAGGGAGCTCGACATTCTTCGACTTCTGGGCATTCTTGGGGGTGTTTTGCTCTGTTAGGGCTTGGATTTTGGAGGGGATTTAGCTTAGGCTTGGAGCTTCGAAGAGATTTGGGCTTCCTCTCTTGGTTTATCTCTTCCATCTTCATTATCTTCTCTTGTTTTGTTTTGTAATGTTGTATATATATGCTCCCATGGAGTTGTAGAACATGAGTAGCTATAAAATACTTGTATTCTAGGATTATTTTGAACCCTTGTATGGATTGATTCTTGATTCCTCCTCTTATGTTGTGATTAATGATATCTATGTGCTTATTTTACTCTGTTCCTAATGCTTCTAAGTGCTTGATCACCATTTAGATGTTGAGTTCACTTGATTGATGCTTGAGAGGGCTAGATTGAGTGTAAAACTTGGGTGAAATAGTGCAAGAACCTGAAGTTTGCATGGATGGATGGTTTTGTTGGTAAGATAGAGATATACTTGTTAGCCTTGCATAGTCACATTAGGGTTGGAGCTTGATAATTGGGTTTTATTAACTTGTAGCAAGAGATTGTGCAATTAATAAGACTAAACACTTGTTCTTGACTTGAGAGAGCATTTACAAGTACTCTATGAACCCTAGATTAGCACGTGGTTTCGTTGAGAGCTTCTTTGAGGGGAGGTTAATTGAGTTTTAAGAAGTACAAGGGGGATAGATAATCTTAGGACCCATTTTATCCTTGAAGTTGGAGAATCACTTGTTTATAGTTTTATTTTCATTTAGCATAGGTTTATTTTCTTAGTTAATTTTCAATCTCAACATTTGTGTAACTCAAATTGGGCGAGAGTGTGACAATCATTGTTTGACCGGGTTTTGGACAAATCCTCGTGGGAACGATACTTTACTTATTACTTTATTACTTGGTGCGACCCATGCACTTGTGGCGCAGGGCAAACACCTACTTGCCAATATGCTCGGCCCGAATGTGCCCATTATGTTTTTGGCATCTTTTTTTCAGGCTAGGCCGGGCATTTTTCAGTTGGCAAGTCCGAACCAATGGTTCTCATGAACACCCTTGGTATGGTGTAAGAAGATAAACTCCTCCATATGCAGAGAATCTACATCACTTTCTAACTACAAATTCAAATACAATCTACATCACTTTCTAACTACAAATTCAAATACAAGTTACAAAAGAAATTTCTATTTCTATTTCACTATTCTTTCTTTCTCAGCAGCCAATTAGTACTACAACATTTTTCACGTTTCTTATTGATCCATCAATACTATTTTTTTTTATATAATAAATCAATACTATTTGATTCTAATAGCAATCAACGAATCAGGTTTACTGAAATTCATTTCCACAACTCACTATATCCAAGTACTTAATTAGCATGGCTGCATACCCAAAACCCAAACTTAAAACCATTTGTTAAATTGAAATGACCCACAAATAATTGATCTAATTGCTTGGTAGGATACTATCATTCTTTTAAAGAAGAAATCTTTTATTTTGTTTTGAATAGCACATCTGTTGGAATACAATTGTGAATAAATCCAAGAGGAAATTACTAAATAAGAAACATAGAATGAAATTAATCACAAATAGGGAGATGGAGGACCTCAAATTTCTGAAATTACTCCCAAATGCCATATCGCTCTCCCCCCCCCCCCTCTTTTTGAGGAATCATGATCAAAATGCCTGCTGAAATTTATTGCTGAATTCGTAAACTTCTTTTGTGTGAATGAAAAATATATTTTTTTAAAAAACTTGTTCATATGATGCACGCATCGCAACTTGAAATTAACTATAATTGCCAATTGGCTGTGACACTCGCGACTTTTTGAAGAAAAAATAAACAGCAAAGTTTCAGCATCTCAATTGAATGCTTGAATTTAGGATGGATTGCAAATTTCTTTAGTATATATGAGTTTCAGTTTTTCAGAAAAGGAAAGAAATAAAAACTTGCAGATTTTCTTCAACTCTATATAGTCTTCACCAAGGTTGTCGAACTCATGAGTTTAAGTAAACTCGTGAGAAGAATGTAAAATCAGATTGTAAACTCGAATCGTAAACTCGTAAGAGTTTACCTTTATTAATAAATACGTGTTTCTAGTATATAATTAAATAAGAAATATAAAAAATAATAATAATTTGACTTGAATATATTTTAAATATAAATAGTTGTTATTAAATATATCAGTATTCATATTTTATCTAATTCAATAAATAAATTTCTATGAAATTTATACATAAATTCATTGAATATGGTCAAATAAAAATAATAAGCATGATATTGATAGCAAGTTAACATGATTTTCTATAAGGTAGAAACGTAAAAACGGTAAATTCGACATATAAACTCGTGAGTTTTTACCAAGTTTACAGCCAGTAAAAATTTGAGTGACTCGTGACACGTTTTGGTTAGGTGGAGCCGTAAAAAAGATAAAATCGATGAGTCAACTAGCGAGTTTAACAACAATGGTCTTCACCTTTAATTAAGATTATCGATTAAATTACGAGTGGCATCTATGTACACCTTTTTTAAAAACATCTGTTAAATATTTTTCCAACAAAAGGATTAGGGGTTTTAGGTGTAATATCAGAAATTTGAGGTCCTAATTTATAAGTTATTTCATTATAGTTGCCAAATTTGTAATTTACCTGACTTTTTACCCTTATATTAAGGCCCGAAATTAAAGGGCAAAGTTCAATTTTAATGATGACGAAGAAGATAAGGAAGCATTATTCAATGTATAGTTAGGAACTGAATGTGAGTCAATGGTTACAAGTCAATATTGATGGACAAGTCAATGCTTCAGTCTACATCAGCCATTAACGTGTTAGTGGGGGTAATTTGATCACCGGAAATTAGTGAATGCATCAAGCTATGAATTTTCCTTATATTTGTCTTTAAATTACAAAAAAAGTCAATATAAGTCTCGTTACAGAAGGGTAAATATCTTTTTGGGAAAAAGACAAATAAATACCCTCCAATTTGTAAAATCCCATTAACAACTTCATGATAAGTATTAACAACTTCATGATAGGTTGTTGTGTTGTTAATACATATCATGAAGTTGTTAATGGGATTTTACAAATTGAAGGGTATTTATTTGTCTTTTTCCCTATCTTTTTCTATCAAAATTACAAATGAAAAAACTAAAGTATTTTTTTCATATAATGAGACGGAAGTTTTCAACGTTTTTATTTTTTATCCTTAAATTTGTTTTAAATATCTTCTTTACGTTTTCACATCATGCTGTAGTTTTTGATTGTACGTAATATAAAATTTTGATATTATTTCTTATGGTCATTAGAATTTTAGATTGAGTGGATTTAATTAATTGATTTAGCTCGTTGGGAAGAAAGAAAGAAATTTATTAGTCTCTTGTTGAAGTATTATTTTTTATTTAACTTATTAAAACTATTAACTCAATGCATCCGAATTGTTTCTTATAATTCTTTAGGGTTAAAGATCATATTTGCCATGGAAGTGTGCAAGGTGTATCATATCTGTCCCGAAAGTATTTTTTAATCCAATTTTTCCCCGAAGTGTGGTATATCATATTCGTCCTTTACCGTTAAAAAACTCACATTTACTGTTAGATAGTTGATGTTGACCATTAATATTTTAATGATAAATGGCGAATATGATACATTTTGCACACTTTTGGAGACAAAATTTGACCAAATAATACTTCCAGGGCAGATATGATACACCTTACACACTTCTGGAGTAAATATGACCTTTAACCCTATTTTTTTCTTATAAAACACATAGGTAAGTTTATATGCTTAAGATGGTTGACAAATCTCTGATTTGTAATGCTTTTATATGCTTAAATTGAGGCAATTAACATGATTAAGATGCGAGTTTGGTCTAATTTTGGTCTAGTAATGTCTAATTGAATATCCCAAACTCTCAAGGGAAATGAGTGTAAAATTACGAGTAATTAGCCATAATTGTAGATTAATTATATTAATTAATTTATAGGGCTATTTGATCTTAGTTTTATCTTATTCTCACTTGCAGGATTGCTCAGGACCAAAAGATCGGACCCGGGACGAACAAAAAGGCCAAACAAAAGAGGCAGAAATGAAGGCTCCTAGCCGCTACGAGCAGACGGCGAACAAGCTTCAAATTTGGCAGAGAAGAATGTAGCTTGCCGCGAGAAGGCCCCAAAAGTTCCAGAAGCAACATCAGCTCGCCGCGGCAAGCCTGCGTTCTGCAAAAATTTCAGTTCGCGTTTTGGGCCTGATTCGGATCCAAATTGAATAGCCACTCACTTGACCCGACTTGGGGACTTAAAACTCGAAGGATACACCCCATTATGGCAGATTTGGCTCACATTCACACCCTCCAAGCCCTAACTCTCTCTTCTCCATCTCCATCTTCATCTTCTTTTCTTCTCCTTCCTTCCATTCATGGCTTCCACACCTTCCTCTCTTGTTGTTGGTTCCTCCATGGAGAGTAGCAGCTAGGCTCCACCATTCTTGGTGGTGAGAGCCAAGGGATGAGCTTGAAGCTTGAATAGGGGAGTTTTTCTAGTTCTAATCCTTCTTCCATTTGTTGTATTTATGCTTTTCTAGGGTTCTAGGAGTGCATTTATGGCATTTGGTTGAGTGTATTTATGTCACTTGGTTGAGTGCATTTATGTCTTTGGGGTTAGAAACTATGTTAATGCTATTTCCTTCTTGTACACATGCTTGACATTGCTATTTATTAACTGAGTTTAATGAAATTTATGGGTTCATAGTTTTATTATTCTCTTGGTGAAAATTATGTGCTAATGCAAGGTGGCTTGGTTAGTGGATCAAAAGTGTTAAGTTATTTGCTTGAGGGAAATGGCATAAGAATTAATTAATTGTGTTGAGACATTGGGCAAACATTCTTTTGGCCTTGATTTATTGTATGGGTAGCCATCAATAGATTAGGGTTTAGAGAGAAATTTAGAGCAATTATGGGGTGGCCCAAATTGTGGATTTAAAAGTCTTGCATAGTTAATTAGTTCTTGATTTTGAACTTAATCAACTTGGGTTAAATTAAGTAATGTGCGGGGTTCTGGTATTAATTAAGTTAACCTAAGCCTAGCCTAGAGGGGTTCCTTTACGGCTCTTTAGAAAATCAACTAAACTCCCTAAAAACCTTTAGAAGCAATGATTCCCGAAGCTCTCATTCATCAAGAATGATCTTTATCCCATTTTCATCCAAATCTCACTTTTAAATCCAATCTTTTACTTTGACTTTTGAATATAACACACTATCATACCAAACTTCACATTAAAACCAAACAAAAATGATTTTTACCCGCTTTTTCAAGTTTGCATATTAGCTATTAGGAATCAAATTACACTAGGCTCCTTGAGATCGACACCCGGGGTTAGCTTCCACTACCCCTTGGGTTTTAAATTTCTTGAAGAGCGGACTCGAGGTGGCACTGCACTGACATAACCCCAACGGTTAGGTGCTCTTCAATGGTATCTTCCAATCAAATAAGGCATGTGAATATGACAAATCTTTGGATTTGTATGTATTTTTTATTATTATTTGAGCCTTTTAACATGCTTAAGATGTAATTTGAGTCGAATAAGTGCCTATTAAATATCATTAGTCTAAAGGTGAAGTTAGCATGAAATTAGTGTTAAAAAGATTAGTGTTAAAAAGCCATAATTAGATACCAATTGGAAACAATTGAGTTCTAAGACAATTTGATACTTGCTTCAATGTACTTTTATTTTTAGAACCATGGGAGAACAAACCAAAGAAGGAAAAAAACAGCAACAAAAAGTGCCCAAGCCTCAACTTTGGAGCCTAGGCCTTGACCCCAAGTGAAGAAGGCCTCCCGAGCACCTGGGCCTTTAGATCAGAGCAAAATTTCATATAGAGAAGAGCAGCACCAAGGCCCTCAAAATAGCGCCTGGGCGTTAACCAATTGAATGATGAGAAATTAGAACAAAGACCGCGAGCATCCTTTGATTTGTATTGTTTTGCTATGCTAAAAGTGAGGATTTTAAGTTTAACATATTTAAGATGTAATTTTGCTCCATATGAGCTTATTGAACTTCATAGGCCTTTTAGTGTAATTAGCATGAAAATGAGGTTAATTAGCCATAATTGGATATTAGCTTTTATTAATTGATTTCTAGGGCTTTTTGATCCTTGTTTTTTGCGATTTTGTTTGTAGAGTCCCCCAAAGACAAAAAGAGGAAGAAGTTTTAATGAAGAAAATGGTCAAGTCGAAGAGCATGTTACAAAGAAGGAGGCTAGCAAAAGCACAGAAATTCATCCCCTATTTTCTGTGTACCTCAGTGTAGTGAGTAAAAGTGCTCACTATAGTGAGAAGCTCATAAAAATTTGGCTGAGTTTCTGTGCACCTCGCTACAGTGAGAAAGTGTTAGATGCACGATTTTGCTGGTTTTTTTGGGTTTTTAGGGTACCAAATGACTTAACCCGACCCAAAATAACATTGACCCAGTTTCCTAACATATAGTTTGACCTAATGCCTCAATACTCTCATTCTGTCCATCCCAACTTCATCTTCTACCCCATTTTCTCTCAACGTTACCATCTCATCTCCATCTTTTACTCTAAATCATCCATGGCTTCCACTTCCGTTCCTTTTGTTGGTAATTCCTCCATGAAAATTAACAATTAAGGAGCCTTATTCTTGGTGATGGAGATGGCTTCCAATAACTATACAGCTGTTCTATATTTATTCCAAAAGCCTCAGTCTAAGGCTAGACTGTTGAGATGGGCTCTACTGATGTAAAAATTTGATGTGAAGATCATTTGAGCTGCTTGCCTCCAAACACAAGGGAAGTTGATTCTTTTGATCTTTACATTGATTCTTTTGGTGATTCTGCTTTGTCGCCTTGGCCACTGTTGAGCTTTAGTAAGCCCATATTGTAAACTATCTTACTACTGATGTTGTCCCTTATTCCTTATCACATTTCTAGGTTAATAAATTGAAGAGGGAGGCGAAAAACTACATCTAGGATCCACCCATCCTATGGTGCATATGCAGTGACTAGATTATGTCGTTGTGTTTTGAACAATCATATCCATTCTATCCTTACTCATGCTCATTTTTTATCTTGTAGTGTTATTTTTGTAGTAGAAAGACTACTAGAAGAATGTTAGAGTGTGGATTTTTCTTGCCTACTTTGTTAAGAGATGCATTTGTTTATTGTAAGTCTTGTGAGAAATGCCAACAAATTTGGGGGTTGAAGTAAGGCACGAAATGCCTATGAAGACCATACACTTTTTGTGAAATGTTTGACGTGTGGGGCATTGATTTTATGGGATCTTTTCCCCCATCTTGTGGATTTTCTTACATATTGCTTGTAGTAGACTATGTATCTAGATGGGTTGAGGCAATCCCAACTAGGAAAGATGATACCACTACTATTTCTAAGTTCTTACTAGGGCACACACTTTTGCAACCAGATCATCCAGTCCCTTCCTGCCAAATATGGAGTCACACATAAAGTTGCTACACCATACCATCCCTAGTCCAATGGGCTTGTTAAAGTTTCAAATCAGGAGGTGTAGCACATTCTTGATAAGATAGTGAAGCCATCGCGTAAAGATTGGGTGACCGTTTGGAGTAAGCTCTTTGCTACACCGCTTCCATTCCTTTTGTTGGTAATTCCTCCAAGAGAAGCAGCAACTAAGGAGCCCTATCCTTGGTGATGGAGATGGCAACCTGAGCTTGGAGCTTCATTAGGGAAGTTCTTGTTCTTCCACTCTCTCTTCCTCTTGTATTTACATATTTCTAGGATTCTATAGGATTTTTTGTGCAATTGGATGTATTCCTAATGATTATCTTGTGTAGAGAGTGGTAGAAACATTTGTAGCTTTGTTTTCATTTGTGTATGCTTGACAATTATTGCTCTTCCTTGACTTGAACTTTTTTTAAATGTATGGATTCATCAGTTTAAATGAATGTTTTAGTTAAAATTATATGTTATTTCAGGATTATTCTCATGTAGTGGATCATGTTGTCAAGTAATTGCATTTGGAAATTGTCTCTTGAATGTGTTAAATTGCATGAGAGGCATCAGGCTTCAATTCTAGAGTCTTAGTTCATTACGTGGGATTCCAATAATGAATTAAAACTCTAGGATTAATTAAGCGGCAATTAGGGATTCTGGTTGTTGGATTATGAGCCCCTTACAATTGACAAATTCAACTTGGTTATCGAGCTTAATCAACATGGAGTTGGAGGAATTAGTAAGCGGGATTCCGGTATTAATCCACCCAACCCAAGCCTAGTCTAGAGGGATTCTTCTAGGGATCATTTTAATTAACCAAAGAACTTCCCCGAAAATGTTTTGAATCAATGATTGTTAAAGTCTCCATTTACCAAGGATATCCATCCCATTTAATCCAAATATCTCGCTTTGTCCAATCTTAAATTGTTTTGAACATACATACTTTTTACACCAATTTCATATCAAAGACCCAAATACAATGTTTTCAATCACCTTACAAGTTTTCAATTAGTTACTAGGAGTCATTTACATAAAAGCTCATCCAACGAATGATACCTGTGGGTCAGCTTCCACTATCCCCTTGGTTCTAATTTTGTTGAAGGATAGACCTAAGGGTGTGCTACACTGATTTACCCCATTTTGGTGCTCTTGACCTAGGCCCTCAAAATAGAGACTAGGCCTTCCTATCAATAATTGCAAAAAACTGAGCTTTGGGTGCTAGGGTTTGGTTCTCCATCTCATTTTCTGTCAACTCTAACCTTTTCCACTTCCATTTCCCACCCAAATCTTCCATGAATTCCACTTCTCCTTCCCTTGTTGGTGCTTCCTTCATTGTGTGTAGTAGCTAGGCTTCCCCATTCTTGGTGGTGGAGGCTAAGTGTCAGCTTGGAGCTTCATTAGGGGAGTTTAGCTTCTAATCATCTTCCTCTTGCTATTTTCATTTTTCTATGGTTCTAAGAATATTTCTTGGGCAATTGGTTGTCATGTTCACTTCTACATCTCTTGTTAGGATTAGTTTCAATTTCTATTGTTTTCTTCTTTGTAAATTATTGACATTGTGCTACATTAACTTTGAGTTTCATTAAATGTATGGGGTTCATAGTTTAATTAGATTCTTAGTGTATATTTTGTTCTAAACCAAGATGGCTTGTTTATTTGATTAAGTTGTTAAGTAATTGCATGAATTAAATGGCATAGTGAACTAATTAGTTGTGTAAGACATTGGACAATCACTTTTATCAGCTTCAATTCATTATTTGGGTGACTATCAATGAATTAGAGCTTTAAGGGAAATTTAGTGGAAATTTAGGGTGGCCCAAACATTAGAATCAAAGTCTTGTACAACTAACTAGTCCATTAGTGGTTTTTGAGCTTAATAAACTTAGGTTAAAGCAATTAATATTCAGAGTTCCGGTATTGATTGATTTTACCAAAGCCTAACTTAGAGGGTTCCCTTTAAGGTTCATTTGAAATCCAACCAATATATTGCCAAAAATATCTTTTGAGGCAATGATTTACAAGGTCTCCTCCCACCAAGAATGCTTCATCCCATTAATCCAAATCCCTTTTTATTCCAAATTTCACTTGTTTTCATTTACAAACACTTGTGAAAAGCCCTAATTTTTTATAAAATACAATACAAAATGTTTTTACCCACTTTTTCATATTTGACATACTTGTTACTAGGTAATTAATTGCATGGGGCTCCTTAAAAAGGATAATTTAGGTATAGTATTCACCATTATCCCTTGGTTTTTTATTCTTGAAGGGCGGACCTAAGAGCACTACACAGAGCAAACATGGCTCTTCAATTGGCGTCGTTTCTGAGGTGCTATTGCACCATATTTTTATACATTTTTCATTGATAAAGTCATTGGATTATTGCATATTCTTGGGGTAAATGCACCTAATTAGGATAATTTCTGACTTTTGCACACTCTGTTGGAATTTGTTCTAGTTAAGGGCAATTTGGGAAAAATTAGCATGATTTATTGTTTAATCCATTTTCAAGAACATTTTGATGCTACCTTAGGTTCATTTTATGTGTATATCATGAAAGGAACATACCCAGTGAAAGGGCAAAGTTGCAGAGAAGAATGTTGGACTGAACCAGAACACAAGAAGGAGCTGAAAAGAGGGCAGAATCAATTTCTGCTCACCGTGCATAGCCCCAAAAATTTTAGAACCAATGTTAGCTCGCAGTGGCCTCACCGCGACGAGCCCACGACGAGCAGGAAGAATCAGCAACGCGCTATTACGAATTCTAGGGTTCCTAAGAGGTAATAAATAGTTCCTAACCCCCGAAAATCACCTCTCCAAGCCGCCAAACATGAAAATACAAGGTGCTCCTCGGGTTTCTCTTATTCTTCCTCATTCTCCACTCAAATCCTCCTATCCCCGCTCATCTCCACCTCAAATTCCACTGGTTTTCTTGTTCGTTCCCTTTCCATCTTCCATTTCCACTCTACTTTTCCTTTTATCTTCTTCATTCATGGAGGCTATCATCATGAGTCCTCTTGGGCACGAATTTGAAGACATGAGAGGCTAGAATCTTTGTGCTTTGGTGGTGTGAAGTGGCTTGAGCTTCAATGGGTGAAATATGGGAGTTATTTGTTTTCTCATGCTCTTTTCCTTATGTATTGAGTATTATGGTTGCATTTCTCTTATATATTTGGATTGGATGCATGATTTTCCTTCTTCATTATCTATGATTTGGAATATTTGTATTGGACATTGAGTTATGTTAATTGAATGATATGTATGTTCAATTTTCCTATTGGATTGTGATGCTATCTGATTTTTAGTGGTTGCTAGATTGTGTAGCTTAAGTTATCCAATTGAATGTTGTGGTTGCACATTCTTGAGAGGAATCGGTTTTCAAAACTCAAGTTTGAACACACACCAAGTGGAGCTTAACACCAACCCTAAGTAATGGCTAAGAAAGTGGTTGCTTGATTAATCATTAATTAGGGCTGGTGGACCCCTAGTGGTTGCTTGGGGATTTTTCAATTATACTTGGTGCATCTTTTAACTACCAATATCAATTTTAATAAAGAGTGAGAGCCACTGAAACACTACCAAATCCCATTTTATAAAATCACCCTTAATCCAAACTCTTTCCACTCTTTAATCCAAAATTACCAAAAACAAGTAATTGCATTTGTCAAAAATTTTAGTAAACGAATTTTCAAACCAAAACCCCCATACCTTTTATCGTTTTAATTGCATTTAGCTATTTTAGGTAGGTTAAAAGACTCCTCAAGTGAAACAACCCGGGGTTGCGACCTATATTATAATCCTTGGATTAAATCTTGATTTTAACCCCCAAGGCGCATTAGGCAAAGTTTAAATCAGGTGCTAAGTATAGATATCTTCAGTTTGCATTTTTGTGCATATTGACAATTTTGTATGTTTGGTTGCTTTGCAAGGTGTTAACCTCTCATATTTCATGACATTTCTACAGGTTTTATTCCAATTTTGTGCACTAATGTGTATATTTGTGCATATTTTTGGTGTTGAGTGAAGGAAAATATGCATTTGGTTTTTGATTGCACATTATTGCTCAAATATATATATTTTGATTATATATCTAGTTGTTATAACCATTTTTGAAGGGCTAGGAAGACATGAAGTGAAGATAAGATACATATGAGGACAAAATCAAAGAAGAAAAAACAGCAGCCTCTAGCGCTTGGTCACTGCTTGAAGATTAGGCAGAGAGTAGTAGCACCTAGGTGCTCCAGATAGTGCCTAGGCACTCCGTGGACAGAAGCCTCTAGCGCCCAGGTACTCCAGCTACCGCCTAGGTGCTCCTTTCAAAACAGCAAAACGTTGTGTTTTGCTGATGACGAAAAGTGAGGGTTTTTGGAGCATATATTCATGAAGACTCGAAGGGGACGACATTCTCAACTTGCTGGTCATATTTTGGAGCTTTGGGGTGCTAGGGCTTGGCTCTTGAGGAATGGGTAGCAAAGGATTGAGCTTTGGAAGAGATTTGGAGCTCTATTTCCTTGGTTTCTCTTCTTCATCTCCTTTCCCTCTCTTATTTCAGTTATGGCTGTAATTTCTCCTTGGATTTGTAGCTTTTGGCTGATAATGAGTGGCTAAACTTGTTATCTAGGATTATTTTGAACCCTTGTATGGATTAACTCTTTATTACTCTTCTCCTTTTGTGATTAATGATATATATGTGTTTATTTTGCTCTTTGCTTAATGCTTCTAAATGCTTGATCACCATTTGGATGTTTTGTTCACTTGATTGAGGCTTGAGAGAGCTAGTTTGAATGTAGAACTTGGATGAAATTATGCAAGAACTTGAAATTTGCTTGATGAATGGAGGGTTTTGTTGATAAGATAGAGATATACTTATTAACCTTGCATAGTTATAGAAGGATTGGAGTTTGGAAATTGGGTTTTATTAATTATAATAAGAGATTGAGCAATTGATGAAATGAGACACTTGTTCTTGACTTGAGAGAGATTTTACAAGTACATTTTGAACCCTAGGCTAGTGTATTTATATTCATTGAAAGCATATGTGAGAGGAGGTTATTTAAAGGTTATAAAATACAAGGGGGATAAGTAATCCTTGGCGTCATTTTATCATTAAGGTCAAAGAATAAATTGTAATTATCAACTTCTATTTTTAAAGGTAATTTCATACTAGTTAATTCATCCAACCAAAATTTTCTCTAGCTCAACTTAATTGCATTCACTAAGCCTTATGTTTGATCACATTTGTAACCAAATCTTTGTGGGAACGATACTTTATTATTACTTTATTACTTAGCGTGACCCCGTGTACTTGCTGTGCGAACACAAGGTAATTTCATTGCTCTTTATTGTGATTCCTTTCAATTTGTTGAGTTTGAGTGCATGAAGCTATCCTCCAAGTCACATTGTTGATTTTGAAGCCATACTTGTTCATATTGCCCCATTTTGTACTCATTTGAGTAATTTTACCACTTGACATCTTGTGAAAAGGGAATTTTGTAACTCAAATGGTCAAAATTTGGTTTTTAACTCCTTTGAACATGATTTGTATATACCACACACACACACACACAGTCTATGCACATATATACACTTGCATCCATTTCATTTAATCCATTTTTGCTTGAAGTGTTTGTGCAAATCAATTCTGTTGCTTAAGACCTACTTGTCTATTTCAATTGTGGTTCAATTTTGGCTTTTTTCTTGTTCTTTCTTCTTGTTTTAATCTAATTGTGCATGACTAGGATGAGACATAGGAGATCTCAACTTTTACCTCTAAATCTTGATATTGAAAGGTCTTTTGTCCAACTTAGGAGGGCTCATTTGAGTGAGGAACCTAAAAACATCTTAGGAGAGTATTCCTCTAGAGAGTCTAGTGTATCCACCCATTACGATTCTAACCAACCACTAGATCTTGAGATTCCTATTGACATTCCTATCATGTCAGAACTACCACGAAATGGCGATGAGATCCCTAATATTCCTAACCACACTAATATAAAAAGGAGGGAATGGGTATAATGTGAGGGTAGGTGAAAATGGAAACCTTAAGATAAGAATCATTAGAGAGCTTACATCAGGTGGAATGACATTTGATCCATTTCAAGATGCAAATCCTAATTTAAATGCTAATTTTGAGATTATAAGACCTTTAATCACTTCTCTTCTTCATTTTGTAGGTTTGGAGGGGAAGGATCCCTATGCACACTTCGATTTTGGGTTCTTCAGAAATGAGCATAGATGACTTGAAGGTAGATAGTTTCTGAAAGTGGCAATCGCACAAGGGGGGGTGAATTGTGCTATAAAAAAAATTAAAAGGAATCAATACAACACAAAATTTATACTGGTTCGGCCAACACTGCCTACGTCCAGTTCTCCAACACTCTGTTGGGTTCCACTAACCACAGGTTTTACGAGCATAGGTTCACCTGTCAACCTTTACAGAGTTTTAGAATCTCTAAACACTCCCCCTTACTACCTGTAAGGAAATATCCCTGTTCTAAAGCACCAAGCTTTCAGAACAACCTCAAACAGTAGAGGATTTCAATAAATACGTTCACTTAATGAACTGATTTTGATAAACACTTAAGTACAGATGAAATCTCTAAGACAATAAATACAGAGTAATGAATGAGCTTGTGAATATTCTCGTTGTTCGTCTCTACTCAATAAATGCTTGAGTTCTGTATTTATATCTTCTTCAGATTTTGCCCTTTTGATTCCACATTCAAGAAGCCGTTTGAATTTAGACGTTGGGAGCTCATAGCCGTTGGCATTAAATGCAGCTTCTTTATCGGGCTTAACTCTCTGCTCTAGCTTCAACTACTTCTTGCATAGGGTGAGCTAAGAGAGAGACAGACTCAGCGCTCTGAGCATCCGTACAAATAGTACTTTCTAGCAGCTTTCTATTAGCGCTAGCTTGATCTGTTATCGCTAATCTCATAGAGTGATCTGCACTTAAACTGTTAGCTAACCAAATAGTCATATATAGTACAGAGGTTACTATCGCAAGCTTAATCCATTAGCTCAATGAGATGAAGACAATATAAGGAATATCAGAGCTTTTTATCGATAGCATATTCTCTTGGATTAGAAAGCATTTCATCAGCATAGATTATCTCTATCGATTGCAAATTCATTATCGCTATTATCCTTCAGGATACTATCATCCAAGTATTCAGATATTTCCAGGTATCCTATTATCGATAGCTTAATCTATTATCGCTAGCAACTACTTTAGCTCATTTGACTCTTGCTCTCAGGCACTGGCTATCTGAATGATTTATTATCTGAAGCACTTTAGTTATCGATAGCGTAACCTGTTATCGCTAGCTGATTTCATTAGATCAAGGACTTGGGTTATCTTTCTGCTAGCTGAGTTATCAATGAACTTCTAGCGATGGATTCATTCTATAGCGATAGAGAATGACTTAGCGATAGATAATGTCTTTGATATTTCTAAGTCTTCACTCGCTATTCCTTTCTATCTATTAGCTTATGGAAATTTACTTAGCGATAGAGATTTTCATTCTTATTGATCTGCTAAGTTATCATTTCTTATTAGCGATATTTTTCATAGATCAGTCTTCATCAAAACTTAAGATTCTAACATTCTCCCCCTTTTTGATGATGACAAAACATAAGGAAAAATATACACAAAGACAAGTTCGGAATCATAAACATATTCATATCAGCACAAGCATATTTCAAGATTTGTATATCAGAATTTTAATAACAATAAATCTTTTACATAACATCTGATATATATATATATTCAGAACATAGTGCATCTTGCAGAAGAAAAGTGCTTAAGATATAATCTATCTATTTATGCATGATGCATATGAGAGAGGTCTCCAGAAATTGAGCTTTTTGGCTTTTGACTCGATCTCCCTAATAAAAGAGTTTTCTTGAACCATTTCTCCCCCTTTTTGTCATCATTTGTTGGAGAGAAATGATTGAACCCATCAAACCCTGGACGAATGGTACCCCTGAACCGATACTAAGATCAGCAGTATAATCTTGGACAGGAGTCGCTTCGTCTTCCTCAAGAGGTTGTCTCCCCTCAGGCTCTCTGTAGAAGAACAAATCCACCAAAACTCTCGCCCCGGCTAGGGTTTTTCCATGAGTGAGGAGAGCGATTCGAACTTGGAAGGATTTTTCTGAACGAATTAAATCAAAGGAGACGCACTTTTGACGCTAGATACCGGATTTAATGATTTCTTTGGAGAATGACACAGTTTTCTGGGCTTTGAAACACTTGCTAGCGGATTGAGAGGATGGTTTAGCGCTAGAGGGTTCCTTATCATCACCTATTCTTGGATTCTTGACTCTACCCATTTCTGGGATTAGGGTTTTGAGACGAGGGAGGCTCGAGATTTCATAGAGTGTTTAAAAAGATGATGAGACTCTTTGGGTGAATAATGAATGCACAATACACATGTCCTGCTTTTATAGAGTTCAGAAATTACCAGAAATAATATAATATTAGCTGACGTTTCGCATTCTGAGACTCTCTAGTGATTTGCTATCGCTAGTGTGAGCAGCTATCGCTAGCAGGCATGATCCCACGCTGAGTAAGTGACGTTTGGGCTTCACTTACTCGTTCCAAGGTTTATCTATTGATAGCTGACTTTGCTATCGATAGTTCTGTAGTCTAGCGATGGCAATCTCACCTCAAACTTAGCTTTGTTCTGCATATGATAGCGATAGTATAACTCACTATCGATTGGTCAGTCCTGCAAAAACTTAAAATTTGGCACTCCGATGCCTAAGTCAGCAATAATTCATATGACTAATCAATAAAACAAATTTAGAATAATAATATTTACAATTCATTTGGATTTACCATTCCTAGCTCTCTTCTAATATAGAGAAATTGATCAGGCTCAAGAGGCTTGGTAAATATATCAGCAAGTTGTAGATGGGTTGAAATAAATTCTATTTTGACATCCTTCTTCTGAATGTGATCTCTCAGGAAGTGATGTCTCACATCTATATGCTTGGTTCTGGAATGTTGAACTGGATTCTTAGCCAAGCTTATTGTGCTGGTGTTGTCACAGAGAATAGGTACTTCTGAGAAGTTCAAACCCAGATCTTTCAGATGCTGCCTAAGCCATAAGACTTGAGTACAGCAACTTCCTGCTGCAATGTATTCTGCCTCTGTGGATGAAAGAGAAACACAAGTTTGCTTCTTGCTTACCCAAGTGATTAGACAGTTACCGAGAAATTGGTATTGACCACTTGTGCTTTTTCTATCTGATTTATAGCCTGCATGGTCAGAGTCAGAATAGGCAAGAAGGTACTCTTCAGTTCCCTTGGGATACCACAGCCCAAGCTCTTGAGTCCCTTGTAAATAACGCAAAATCGTCTTTACATTTGATAAATGAGATTCTTTGGGATTTGCCTGATATCTAGCACATACTCCTACACTAAATTGAATGTCAGGTCTACTAGCAGTTAAATAAAGTAAAGAACCAATGATTCCTCTATAATGTGACTGATTTACTTCTTTGCGGGAAGATCTGCATCTAATTTGGCAGAGGTACTCATTGGAGTGTCCCCTTCTCTGGATAGATCCATCCCAAACTTGTTGAGAATTTCTTTACAATATTTGGTTTGGGATATGAAGATGCCATCCTTCTTTTGCTTTATTTGTAGTCCCAGGAAGAATGTTAACTCTCCCATCATGGACATTTCAAATTCTCCCTGCATTGTCTTAGCAAAATCCTCACATAGAGTTTCATTAGTTGCACCGAAAATAATGTCATCAACATAAATTTGAACTATAAGCATATGATTATTTTTGTGCATGATGAACAATGTAGTATCTGATTTTGCTCTAGAAAATCCTTTTTCAAGCAGAAAAGTACTAAGTCTCTCATACCAAGCTCTAGGTGCTTGTTTGAGACCATAAAGAGCCTTTTTGAGTTTGAAAACATGGTCAGGCTTAGTCTTTTCTTCAAAACCAGGAGGTTGTTCTACATACACCTCTTCTTTAATATAGCCATTAAGAAAAGCACTTTTAACATCCATTTGATAATGTTTAAAATTTTTGATGGATGCAAAAGCTAGAAGAATCCTTATTGCTTCAAGTCTTACAACTGGAGCAAAAGTTTCCTCATAATCAATGCCTTCTTCTTGGTTATATCCTTTTGCAACTAATCTGGCTTTATTTTTCACAATTTGACCAGCTTCATCAAGTTTGTTTTTGAAAACCCATTTAGTACCAATAATAGGATGATTTCTGGGCCTTGGCACTAAATCCCAAACTTGATTTCTTTTGAATTGATTAAGTTCTTCCTGCATAGCTATTATCCAGTCATATTTAGCAAGAGCTTCATCAATATGAGTTGGTTCAATTTGAGAAAGAAAGCATGAAAATTCTACTTCATTTTGAAATTGCTTTCTTGTTTTAACTCCTTTTGAAATTTCTCCAATAATCTGTTCAGGAGGATGATTTTTAAGATGTCTAATAGAAGATTGAGGCTCAACAGTTCCCTCTAGAACATCTTCAGTTTTATCCTGATTATTTTCAATATTGTTTTCAGGATTTGCTATCGATGGCTGGGGTGCTATCGATAGAGGCTGTTTTAAAAACTTTGAAAAATCTTCATCCTCATCAACAGATTGTTGTTTTTCCTGAGGGGTTTCATCAAATACTACATGAACAGATTCTTCAACAGCTTGAGTCCTTTTATTATAAATTCTATATGCTCTACTTCTATTTGAATACCCAATGAAAATGCCAATATCAGATTTAGGATCGAATTTACCTAAATTTACCTTTCCATTGTTGTGGATATAGCATTTTGATCCAAAAATCCTCAGGTGACTGATATTAGGCTTCCTTCCCTTGTAGAGCTCATATGGAGTCTTTTCCATCCCCTTTCTGATGTAGGCTCTGTTAGAAATGTAGCAAGCTGTACTCATAGCATCTGCCCAAAATATTTGAGGCACTTGTTTCTCGTTCAGCATGCTTCTAGCCATTTCTGTGAGCACTTTGTTCTTTCTTTCTACAACACCATTTTGTTGAGGAGTCCGAGGGGCAGAGAAGTTGTGGTCAATTCCATTTTCATCACATAGCTCCATGAACTCTTTATTGTCAAATTCTCCTCCATGATCAGTCCTGATGGCTATAATCTTTGTGCTTTTCTCATTCTGCAATTTCTTAGCAAGCACACAAAAAGCATCAAAAGTTTCATGCTTAGAGGAAAGAAACATAGTCCAAGTAAATCTTGAGTAGTCATCCACAACTACAAGAGTGTATAGGCTTCCTCCTAGACTTTTTACTCTTGCTGGCCCAACTAGATCCATATGAATTAGTTCCAATGGCCTACTAGTGGAGACTGTCTTCTTGATTTTAAAAGAGGACTTTGTTTGTTTACCTCTTTGACAGGATTCACAAATTAAATCATGCTTTGATTTAAAACTGGGAATTCCCATGACTAGCTCTTTCTTAATCAATTTATCTAGCTGAGAAAAATTCACATGAGCTAATCTTTTATGCCATAACCAACAGTTTTCATCATTTGAAATAAAGCATTTTTCGTCAAGCTGTTGGCATAAATCCAGAGTATATAAATTTCCATTTCTATTTCCTTTTATCTTATACTTCAGACTGGATTTATTTATATCTAGATCATTCTTATCAACAATAAGGCATTCATTTGAATCAAAAATTACCCAGTTACCACGGTCTGCACTTTGGCTAACACTCAGTAGGTTGTGGCAGAGACCATCCACTAGGTAGACATCCTTGACTGGACCTACTTCACCCACTCCAGTGATTTTTCCACTTTGGTTTCCACCAAAGTTAACTTTGGCTCCATCTTTCATCACCAGATTGTTGATTTTGTCTTTGTCTCCAGTCATATGTCTTGAGCATCCACTGTCAATATACCATTTTCCTTTGCTGGATGCTTTCAGGCACACCTGCACATACTATACAGATTTAGGTACCCAAACTTTCTTGGGTCCTTTAAGGTCAGACTTGTGCTTTAGGTGTGTAGGGACCTTTGGCACATGAGTTCCTTTAGGAACCCATTTATAAGAGCTTCTAACACCATACTTTCTGTGAATACAAGTTGACTGTGTATGGCCTTTCTTGTTGCAGTAATTGCAAAAACTATAAGGTGAAGAACTTTCAGAAGATTTTCTAAAATATTTCATGTATGACTTCACTTTTGGTTCAACCCATCTTTTTGAAAACTTTTGTTTAGGCTCATAGCCAATTCCTGTTCTATCTCTAAAAACTTTTTGATTGCTTAAAATCACATTTAAAGTTTCTGAGCCTTTTGTAAATTTTTTAAGAACATGCGAAAGATTTTCTTTTTCCTTCAATAATTTTTCACAATTGGAGCAATTTTCAGAAGTTGAAGGAATTACTATCGAAAGTGGCTCAGCTATCGATAGTTCTTTTCTGAGAGTTTGCGATAGCTCCTCTTCTATCGATAGAAAGGAAGAAGAAGTCTTTTGTGAGGAATTTTTTTGAAATTCTTTGTTTTCTCTTCTTAGTCTGACTACTTCTTTAGAAAGTTTTAAGAATTCTATGCACATTTCATCATATGAGTTTTGAAGATCAGAATAAGAAGGTTCAGAATCAGATACCTCAGAATCGCTTTGCTCTTCTCGAGCAACTAAGCAGAGGTTGGCACATTCCTCGCTATCGCTAGCTTCCTCATCAGAGCTATCACCCCAGATAGATGACACATAGGCCTTTTTCTTCCCATAAGTCTTCCTTTTCTCCTTCTCCTTTAATCTTTGAAGACTGGGACACTCAGCTCTGAAGTGACCAGGCTTCTTGCATTCAAAGCATACAGGAGATTTGTCTTTCTGGGAGTCTTTGAAGTTGGTGCCACTCCTCTGAAATCTTTCTCTTCTTCTGAAGAACTTTTTAAATTTTCTGGCCATAAGAGCAATATCCTCCTCATCTAGGTCTTCCTCGTCATCATTGATTTCATTTCTTTCTGAAGCAACAAGAGCAAGTGACTTTTTCTTGGAATTTCCTTGTGCTTCTCTTTGAGCTATCAGGGTAGGCTCATATTCTGCAAGGCTGCCAAACAGAGCAGTGATGGATTTTGTTGATTCTCCTTGCATTTCTTGAATGGCTGTGACTTTCATGAGCCAATCTCCCTTTAGGACTTTCAAAATTTTGTTGACCTGCTCTTTCTCTGTAATCTTTCTGCCCAGAGCAGCAAGATTATTGATGAGGTGAGTGAATCTGATCTCTAGATCCCTTATCTTCTCATCCTCAATCATTTCAAACTTGTGGAACTCTTCCACTAGCATTTCCACACGCCTATCTTTTACTCCAGAAGTCCCTTCATGAGCTATTTGCAGGGCTTCCCACATTTCTTTAGCAGAGTCAAGATGACTCACTCTAAAGAACTCTGTTTGACTAAGAGCACTCTGGATCATGAGGACTGCTTTGCTATTCAGCTCCAGATTAGCAATATCCTCTTCTGTGTACTCATCTTCTGCCTTTGGAATGCCCATGGGATCTCTGGGAACAATATCTCCTTCTTCTATAATTTTCCAGAGCTTGTATCCATTTGCTTTGATGTAAATCTTCATTTTTAATTTCCAGAAGGTATAATGTTTCCCATCAAAGCCAGGAGGCTTATTAATGGAGCTTCCTTCAGGGAGGATGTTTTCAAGCGATGCCATTTAGATCTTTGCTTCTCAGATTCGTTGGAATCTTAATAACAGAGAAGACCCGCTCTGATACCAAGTGAAAGTGGCAATAACACAAGAGGGGGGGTGAATTGTGCTATAAAAAAAAATTAAAAGGAATCAATACAACACAAAATTTATACTGGTTCGGCCAACACTGCCTACATCCAGTTCTCCAACACTCTGTTGGGTTCCACTAACCACAGGTTTTACGAGCACAGGTTCACCTGTCAACCTTTAAGAGTTTTAGAATCTCTAAACACTCCCCCTTACTACCTGTAAGGAAATATCCCTGTTCTAAAGCACCAAGCTTTCAGAACAACCTCAAAGAGCAGAGGATTTCAATAAATACGTTCACTTAATGAACTGATTTTGATAAACACTTAAGTACAGATGAAATCTCTAAGACAATAAATACAGAGTAATGAATGAGCTTGTGAATATTCTCGTTGTTCGTCTCTACTCAATAAATGCTTGAGTTCTGTATTTATATCTTCTTCAGATTTTGCCCTTTTGATTCCACATTCAAGAAGCCGTTTGAATTTAGACGTTGGGAGCTCATAGCCATTGGCATTAAATGCAGCTTCTTTATCGGGCTTAACTCTCTGCTCTAGCTTCAACTACTTCTTGCATAGGGTGAGCTAAGAGAGAGACAGACTCAGCGCTCTGAGCATCCGTACAAATAGTACTTTCTGGCAGCTTTCTATTAGCGCTAGCTTGATCTGTTATCGCTAATCTCATAGAGTGATCTGCACTTAAACTGTTAGCTAACCAAATAGTCATATATAGTACAGAGGTTACTATCGTAAGCTTAATCCATTAGCTCAATGAGATGAAGACAATATAAGGAATATCAGAGCTTTTTATCGATAGCATATTCTCTTGGATTAGAAAGCATTTCATCAGCATAGATTATCTCTATCGATTGCAAATTCATTATCACTATTATCCTTCAGGATACTATCATCCAAGTATTCAGATATTTCCAGGTATCCTATTATCGATAGCTTAATCTATTATCGCTAGCAACTACTTTAGCTCATTTGACTCTTGCTCTCAGGCACTGGCTATCTGAATGATTTATTATCTGAAGCACTTTAGTTATCGATAGCGTAACCTGTTATCGCTAGCTGATTTCATTAGATCAAGGACTTGGGTTATCTTTCTGCTAGTTGAGTTATCAATGAACTTCTAGCGATGGATTCATTCTTTAGCGATAGAGAATGACTTAGCGATAGATAATGTCTTTGATATTTCTAAGTCTTCACTCGCTATTCCTTTCTATCTATTAGCTTATGGAAATTTACTTAGCGATAGAGATTTTCATTCTTATTGATCTGCTAAGTTATCATTTCTTATTAGCGATATTTTTCATAGATCAGTCTTCATCAAAACTTAAGATTCTAACAGTTTCTTCTTCCACTCCACAGACAGCGACGACAATGAGTAATACCATAATGGCGACGGCGATGCAAATGGTGACGGTGACAAATGGGAGCAAAAAACCCTAAACGAATGGCAATGTCATAGGTTTAGGATTTAAAACAAAACCTAAGCAAATAATGAAAGGAAAATGATGCCAAAGAAAGCAATAACAGATTCAATCGATGATGCAAAGGAGTTCTTCGATCGGAGACGATGACAGGTATGTGGGAACTTCCTTCAACAAATAACCTTGCAATGGTGTTCTTCAGACTCCAACTAGACTCCAATGGGTGATAAGGAGACGTATGAAAGAGAGGAACCTATGAAGTATGCCAAAATTCTCATTTTTGAATGGCAGTGGAGAAACTCTAAAGCCAAAACCTCTGTATAAAAAAGAGAAACCACATTTCAAAATATAATAATTATACAATGCCTCTCATTTTTAATGAGAGGCGTCGTATTATTATAATTAGGGATGCAATTTCTTCCTCTACTTTCCAATTAACAACAAATTTGCCACCTCCTTTACTTCAACGTCAGCTTTATAATAAACGGATATTATTTGACAATGTTAAAAGGGTTTTTTTGTAGTAGTGGGAAAAACATAAGAGAATGGAGTTAGCTAGTGGGAGAAAAAGTGTCTACTGGCTTTGAAAAATTACATAGACAGTTGATGGTTAGGGAGGGATAGCTCCTTATTAAATAAAAGCTTCAATATTGTTAGTGGATTACTTGAAATAAAAGCTTTTGGAAGTCCTGTATGATTTAAGGGGAAACAGTCTCATCAACAAAAACAAAAAGGTGATTCTTTGAAGTATGAAGAAGAACGAACTAACTTGTAATTCCTCGAATGGTAATTAAAGAGCTGTGTAAACTTAATAGTGGTTTACATATATGCTCAAGCTGACATGTTATTGGTGTTAAATATTTGTTCAAAAAGATTGCAGTACTCATTATACCATTTCAGTGAATTATTGACAAACCCATAGATTTTTAAGAGTTTTATGTGTTTAATTGGAAATATTAATATTTAGAATGCAGTTTTGGCCTAATATAAGTGTAAATAATGTCACAAGTCCTTAAATAGAAATAACATAAAATAAGGGTAAAAGTGTCATAGTTGAGATTAATTGGGAACAGTTTAATTGTTCAGAGATTTGGTACTTTTTTATTATATTTTTATTTGTAGGATATCTGGAAGATTAGAAAAGGAACCCATGGCAAACTCCCGATATCCGCTGAAGATATTTTGTATATTTTGGATAATATTTTGCCTCTGGATATGATATTTTAAATAGATTCTGCTACCAGATATCCTAGTCAAGTGGGTCACTTCCCAAGTCTATAAATACATCAACGTAGGGCGAAAATAAATCAGTTTTTGGAGGCCACAAACTCTTTTATCTAATAATCTGTCAATTCTTTTCCATTCCTTCTTCCTTCCCATACTCACCTCTCCTCCAAAACTCATTGTTGATTCTTCCATGAAGAGCAATAACTAAATCTTGTTGCATTCTTGGTGGCCGGAATGATGGAATGAGCTTTGGGACTCTAATTAGGGTAGTACTTGTTCTGTCAAACTTTTTTATTTTGATGTTTATCTTTTAAGATTCTTGGAGTTGCATTGGAATAATAGATGGGTAGTCATTTTCTTTGTAATTGTAGTTGAGTTAATTCTTTTGAACTATTTTAGTTGTATGGATTATATTTTTTAAATGCGTTTTTTAGTTTTAATTCTGGGCTTGTCGAGCATTCTATACCAATGTAAAAATTTGCAAGTGGAGAGCTGATTCTATTGATTACATGAGCGGCAATAGACTTCAACCTTTTAGTTGTAACTCCTTGAGTAGAATTCCATCAAAGAGTTAGAAATATAGGGTTAATCTATCAACACAAGACTCCGATTGTGGGATTGGGAGCTTTGTATGATCAATAGAATCACATGAACAACAATCTTAATCAACCTGAAGAAGGGTAATTAATGTACGGGATTCTGACATTAATTATTTTAATTCAGGCCTAACTTATAGAGATTCTTCTAAGGGTTTACTCGATTGAAATAAAAAAGAACTTCTCAAAAATATTTTAGAAGCAATGATTTCCGGATTTCCAAACCATTGAGAATGACTTCTCTAAATTTCAAACTCTTTTTCAACATTTTTTATCTGCTTTTTGCATTACCTATTGCATTGCATAACAACTATTGCTATTTTAAACTAAATTAGCATAGACTCCTTGTGAGAAAGATATTCGGTAACCAATTCACCACGTCTTTGGGTTGAAAATATTTTGAAGAGTAAGATCTAAGACATTAAAACCAAGATATATACCTTGAAGAGAGCTCGTTTGTGTATATATATTGATTTTAATGTCTTTGCTCTTACTCTTCAGAATATTTACTACCCAAGGACATAGTAAATATGTTCCTGAGTATTTTTTGCAAGAGGAGCCTATTGAAATCTAGTTCCTAATAGCAATAGTGTTGTGAAATGCAACAAGTAGTGCAAAAAGTAGTTTTTAAATAAAACAAATGTTGAAATTGAGTTTGAAATTCAGAGAAGTCATTCAAAGTGGTGGTTTAGGAATGTGGAAATCATTACTTCTAAAATATCTTCAGGAAGTTCTTTTTTTATTACAATTGAGTAAACCCTAAAAGGAATTTGTCAAATTAATCTAGGCCTCAATTAGAATAGTTAATGATGTAATCAAGTACATTAATTATCCTACGTCAGCTTGATTACTGATTAGGATCGCAATTCAAGTGATTTTGTTTATTGTAGGGAGGTCCTAATCACACAATAGGAATTCTGCGTTAGTAGATTAACCCTATAGTCCTAACTCTTTGATGGATTGCCACTTAAAGAGTTACAACTATTAAGTTGAAGTCCATTGGCCATTGCTGCTCATGCAATCAACAAAATTAACTCTTTGCTTGCAATTTTTCAGTATGTTATTAATTTTACAAGGATGTTTATTTAGATATATATGGTCTCTTTTAATTACCATGATAGAGTGTTCTTTTCTATCATGGCATATGTGTATTTTAGTCATCCATGTTAGCACGTAATGAGAGGAAACACCTTTTTCTAACATGGATATTTTTTTAAATCATGATAAATCTTTTTCTAACCATGATGATTGTATTTGTGTTGAGGAAACTTGTTTTCTATTACGGTTAGATTGTTGAATTTGTGATATATATATGTATATATAAATACTTTAGAAAATCTTTTTCTAACTATGTTAGTTAATTATATTAAGTTGATTATAATTATTGATTTTTAATATTGATGAAAATAATAAATCAACCATTAATAGTTAACCAACATTAAAAGGGTTAACACCATCTATTGTCATTGTAGTTTATAGGCATTTTGATTTTGATACCTGAAATTTTAAATATGTGGTTCTAGTCCATTTCAAACAATTAGTCCATTTTGAATTTGAAATTGGAAGTAATGAAAGCGGGATTTGAATAGGTGCAATTAATTTGGAATTTTCAACATGATATACTTTTCCTTAAATTGGATTATTTCCTTAGATAATATTACATATTGTAAATAAAAAATATATGCATTGATTCTTTCCTAAAATATAGCGATATATTTTAATACAATAATTAATTTCTAAACTTTAAAACCGAATATTAGAGATTAAAAAAATATATATATGATTTGAATTTTTCATAAACAATAATAAATTAATAAGTATGTAAATGATCAAATATTCAAATAAGCGTACTTTTTTTCTAGAGATATGGCATATTATAAATGAAATATATACGTTTGGATTGTTGCCTAAACTAATGACTTATTTGAACATAGTTATCAATTCGTAAAGTTCAAAAGCTAAATATTGTAGATTAAAAAACAAAATTCATATGGTGTATATTTTTAAAAAACAATAGTAAATTAAGATATATGTACATGAGAACTGATTCATTGGTATAGCTTTTTAGCAACCAATTTATTTTTAACAACGAAAATGAAAATTCAAAAGGAAAAATTTTTAAATAGAAAAATAATTAATACATTGTTGTCTAATTTACTGACATATTTAAACACATTAATTATTTTGTAAATTTCAGAAGAAAAATTAATAGTGTTGATTTTAAATCATATATATATGTTTTAATTGTTGACTAAAATAGTGACTTATTTAAAGAAAATAACTAATTTTTATATCTGAAAAATCAAATATTGCAGATTAAAAATAAATACATATAGATAGATTTTTCTATAAACAATATTACATTAAAAGGTGTGTATGTGATAAAAAAAGAGAATTAATGTAGAATACTCCCTCCGGTCCTAATTATAAGACCACTTTGACTTTTTTGACTTTTTTCTCCAAGTCCAAAAAAAAGTAGTTTCAGTCCAAAAAAAATATTTTTTCTTTAAAACTAATTTATTCTACTTATAAACTAACCTATAATCTAATTTCATGTGACATATGTTATAATTAGTTTCTATATTTATGCCCGAGAAGTATGCATTAGAAAGAGGGACGTTATTGCCATCAAAAAAAAGAAAGAGGGACGTTATATATTACGATTGAACGCAATGCCGATCAAACCCTTTTGGAATGTTGAAGGAATTATTTGGTATCCTTTTGGAAGTTTTGTCTGTTTGGTATGAAGGAAGGGAGGGAAAATAGGGAGAATTGTGTTACTTGATTTTGATATTTTTAAGTAGTATTTCTTATTCTTTTATATTTTTTAGCATATCATTACCCCACTTCTTCAGTTTTTTAAAATTCAACTTACAAAAATTTTTCCTCCACTCCAAATCCCTCCTATACCTAATTGTAAAGAGTTTTTCTCACATACACACACAAACTAAAGAAGATTTCTTAAAATCAAACCCTTTTAACTCTCACATTACGATCGAACCCATTGCAATATATTCATCAAACACGAGAAAATCTTAAACTTTCATAAGTCTCAACCGATAGGTAATAAGATCAAATTAACCACAAAATACAATCCTTTAATCAATGTACTAGTATGGTCTCTCACCAATGTAGTTACCAGGAGGATCATAGTTACATCCAATGAAAGTTCCTCCATTATCACAGCTCACTTTAGCACATCCAAAACGCACCGTATTACGCCAAACCACTTGAGTATAATGCCCACACTGTTGCCGACCAATGCATGAGTTGCTATCATAGTCATAGTTTGCCTTCTCGTCCACCCACATCTTCACCGCATCGGCCCCGCTCATGTCGCCGGAGCTCCACGCGATGTTCTCACCGTACTTTCCTCCGCCACCGGAGTGGACCAGCTGGCAGTCGGCTTTGCGGCGGTTGGCATAGTCCTGAGCGAATTGCACCACCGTGTCTTCCCAGGCTAGAGGGGGAACGTCCACCGCAGATCTGGCGGCACTGTGGGCGTTCACATAGTCTTCCGGTAAGTCTTGGGCATGGGCAAACCCTAGAAGGATGAGAGAAAATAAAAATGATGATGATGATGATGATCTCATTTTAATTTGGTGTTTTGGGAGAGAGAAATTATTGGGGTTTGATGGGGGAAATGGGAGAGACATGGACGTATTTATTGGCATAAAATGAGGGGAATGATTTAAAGAAATTAAATTTGATTAATTTTTGGTTTATGCTCAATCAATCATATAATTGAGCATATTATATTGCAGCCGAGTCGCCTAGGACTTGTATTAAAATTGGCAAAAGTGCATCGGTTTTATTCATCCAACTTTATACAAAATTTTAGTTTCGCTCTTTTTCAGCCATTTAATCCTAATATTAATTGTCTATAATGATGAGTCTTTTGTAACAATAAATTTAAAATTAATATTTTAGAATTTGAGAATATTTCATTGACATTAAAAATTATAGTTTCTCTATTTTTTTCTAATAACATTAGGATTATATGACTAAAACACACTATATATATAAAAAAAATCAAAATCAACAAAATGAAATTTTTTGTAATAAGTTGAATAGGATTAAAGATGTAATTTTTTTATTAAAAATTTTACACGGGGCATAATTCAAAAAGTTTTAGTGATCTATAGAAATTAGAGTGTTAAATGTTTAAATAATCTACTTTGTTTTTTTTTTTGGGGGACAAAATTGTTAGCGGAGGACTTGAAAATAAAGCTTTACAATACCAGGAGGAGGTGGGTTTGCTCTTTCCCATATATGTGGGAATATTCAATCCTAATGTATTTCCATTACCACCTACCGAACAATACAAAATACTTATTCCCTGACCCATTCCCAATCCTTCACCGCCATTAGTGTGTACTAAACATAGCCATAATACTTTTGAAGTTAATTTCCTGGGAAATGGGAAATTGACTCCATTGAATATTTGTAGCTTGGTATAACCCCCAGCAGATCTCTTTTACATAAAACATTTTCTTGTTTATGATCTAATGTGTAAAAACGAAGACTGGTTAAAGGTTGTGCTGCGTTTAAGAAAACCCTACACATGTTAACTCTTAATGGAAAAGTTATTATAAATAATCATTGTTCTAGATCAAATGTTTTTAATCCTTTCTGAGAATTGTTGTGGTCTCTAAATATGCCAATGAAGAATCTGCTTTTCATTTGGAAATTAATTCACCAAGCAATTTTTTTTATTTCACCAAGCAATTCCATCTGGTGATGTTTTGGTCGTTTATTATATATGTCCTTTGGCTATGAGAAAGATGAAACAATCGTACACATTTTCTTCTTATGCCCACTCGTTACGGCAGTTTGGTGGGGATCTCTCTCTATTAGACTAGAATGGAATTGTTTTAATTCCTTTAAAGAATGGTTCAGCTCTTCCCTTCTTTCATAAGGATGAAATGCATGATGTCATTGCCTGATTAACTAAACTTTGAAATCAGATCTGGATGCTAAGGAACAACATTCTACACCAAAGTTTTCCTGCTTGTCCTTCTAAAGTTCTGAATCAGATCAATCAAGCTATATCTTTCAATTATGTAGCTTTCATTTCTAAGCATCAAGGGATTCAAAAAGAACCAACTTCTAGGATTATGGAGATAACCCCAGATTTCCTTCATGTTCTCACATGTAATGATTGGAGTGTTGTGATGCACAGATATAAATCCATTTATGGTGTTTTATGTAGAATGCAGATATTCATGAACAATCATCTTGTTCATGAATGGAAAAAGTTCAAGTTCCAATCTTCTAGTTTTAACCTCATGCATCGGGCTGCAATTCATTGGATACAAGCTTGTGACCTATTCCGTCCTGATCAAAATGTTGCGGTTATTTCTACAGTATCAAATCATCCTTTGCTGTCTCAAGCTTCTCTACAGACTGATATTATAGGGGTGAATATTCAACTCATGCTAAAAGAATTCGGATCTTATTCCTACATGCGTGTTGATGAAAAGGAACTTTCCAATTTTATGAAGGAGTATTGTCTTGTTTATGTTCCTTCTATGCTTTTTATATAAATTATGCAATTCCATTGTACCTTTTCATCTTAATGAATTATTGTCCTTTATACATACATACATATATATATATATATAAAAAGATAAACCTTTACCAAATATGGCTTTGAATAAAATTGTACCAGTATGCATTATGAAATAAGAATAAATAAATTTATTGCTTGATTAGTCTTGATTATGTTGCATAATCATTTATGTACAAATTTATTGCATCTTTATATGTCACAACATAGATATTTTTAAAACTAAATTCTCCATATATAAATTTCACTCAATTGCTCAAAATCTAATAAATCAATATAAGGGCACATTTTTTTAATTTTTATAATATGTCTTGGAAACATTGAATAATAATTGATAGTATTTGAAATGCATTATTCAAATAAATTTTTCATTTTATATTAAATAAAAGTTATGTCTTCATATCAACACATACTTGCTCTAGCGGTGTAAGGCCCTCCTAGATCTCTTAAGGTCTCGGGTTCGAGTCCTATATAAGACACTTGTGTTGGGAGAGGGAAGTCACGAACCCTGAAACTTGAGTTGTCGATTGCTCGAATACCTGGTGATAAGATCTAGAGAAGTTGCTAATTTACAGTTGATGTGTAAACAAAAATATGTCTTCATATTTTTAATTGTTTTTATATATTTATCAGTAAAATGATTAATAAATTTTACCAATTTACCTTAACAATTTAAGTTACGTATTTTCTAAAGCAAACATTTATCTCTTTGGTAAGTTTTTAAAGCATATTTTTTACATCAGAACTTATACTACACTGAACAATATTTCACCTCGATTATGCCTTCAATCATGGATTTCGTAAATAGATCAATCAGAAATTTAAGGGAGTTTTAATTGTTTCTGTAACTACCGATCGAGGGACTTGAAAGTTTTTTAAGTGGAGTTTAATACAAAAGTTTTTATTCCTGTGATAACCTAATAAAAGAATCCTATTGATTGTTGAATTACAAATTCTAATTTGGGTCACTAAAATGAACAAATCTTTAATAAAGTCAGATGGGGCATAGAAGAATTTAGAAATTAAGTCAAACTGCCCCATACCCCATACCCCTTAGTTATTAAAAAAGCAAAGGGTAAAGCTAATTACCAAAGAGGAGCAGCGGCTTACTCATCTGGTCCTATTTATAAGTTACTTCCAGCATATTTCATATAGACCAAGGAAAGCCTTAAAACTCATTAACTTTCCACTAAAATCCAATAAATTTACAACTTTACCCATATTAAATATCCACTATACCACATGAAAATAAAGTCAACACATAATAAATGAAGGGTAAACTTGTACATTCATACTCAGTATTTAATTAGGTGACTTATATATATGACCAAATAAAACATTATCTCTCTGCCTTATAAATAGGACCAGAGGAGTATTTCTTAACATTGAAAACAGTTTTAGACATTGGGACTACCAGGGGGTGATGGGAATCACAAAAGGATAAGGAAGATTCCACGGAGATTTGAAAACTACCATATCTGAATTAGATTTTGATTGTTATCAACTAGTATTAATTGTAATTTGCATTTAGTCTTAATTTCTAGAATATTCTAGTTATATATTTATTTTGATTTGTTCAGATCAATTAGTACTAATCATGATTTGTATTTAGTCTTACTTTCTAGAATGTTTCGTCATTAATTCTTTGTGTTAGGCTGAGGCCTATAAATAACACTTTAGCTATTTGCTGTGAATGCTTCTCATTTTGAATTGAATAATAAGAATATTGAGTTTCCCTTTGTCTCTTTCTCTCTTCTCTTCTTGTAAATTATCTATCTCTTCCATCCTTCTCCTTGATCTATCTCTCTCTTCTAGTCTCATATATTCTCTTTCATCCCCATTTCCCCTTTCTTGTTCTGCATCAGTTGGTACTAAAGACAGGTTCCACCTCCCTTCTGTTGCCTAAAATCTCTCAACGCCATGATCTATTCACTATTCGCGTTGTTTATGTGTGGTTTCTACGGTTCACACCTCCTTTGAGCCAAGGATCATCATACATAAATATTTGGGGAAAAAGTTATAACTTTAGGCTCCAAAAGTTATTCGATAACGATTTGATCTAACAACTTTAAATATGTACTAGTTGATATAAAAGGAGGTAATTGCTACTAGTCATATAATCTTCATATATAATTGATATTTTTCTTTTTATTCCTTCTTTTCATCTGAAATTTTTCCTTTTTTTTTCCTAAAACTCCCTTTTCCCCTTTTTCCTTGTCTCATGAGTTAACGCTTAAAAAGGGCAAAAAAAAGCCTAAAAAATATAAAAAAACAGAAAAGGGAAAAAATAAAGAAACTCTTAAAAAAGTCAGAGAGAGAGAGAGAGAAGCGGGAAAGTAATATATAAAAAAAAGAAGGGCAAAAAAATATAGTTTTCTTTTTCACAATTTTAATTTACTTTTGAGTAATCCTTTTAATTTATATTGATTATTATTATTATTTCTTCTTTCCTTGCTTAACTAAGCATTTAATTCTCAACCTTAGGACCACACATATCCTCATACACATTTGGTCCTATACCTGGATTTCGCTCAGGTTAGTAGGGATTTCTAACGGCTTCGCTATGTGGTTTTCAAAACCCTCGGAGGCTACTGTAAAGATCTCACTCAGGTTGTTACTTATTTAGCAAGAGTAATCATTGTGGAGCTGCAGAACTCCAGGAGGGTTAGGCTTGTTATGTAGGATCTTCACCTTGTCGGCAAAGGCAACTTGGAAGTTATTATTAGTTTTTTTCTAAGATCACCTGAAACCCTATACATTAAAAACTCCTCTTATTCTAGCATGACCCTTTGACGTGTCCTTTGCATCTAAACACAATTTGATTAGGACATTCTTGAAATAAGAGCAACTATGTCTAGGTTTGAAAACTATGAAAGGGCTATTTATGACTATGTTAACAGAGCTATTAGCGATTTAACTTATGCTAGGTTTGACGAAACCAATGGTAGGATTAATGCTCTTGAGGCTAGACTTGTCACTAAGCTTGAAGAAGTTATGTCATCTATTCGTAATTTAGTGCCTAAAACATCACAGTATAAAAAATATAGAGATCACACCATCCAATCTTCACAACGGTTTATTTTAGAACCCTAACAATGATCAAAACTCCACCGTAGGTAACCTTAAATCAGAACAGGGTAGAAAGACCTATATAAGTAGTCACTATCTTTCCTTGGGCAATGGTAATCATAATGATAGACCACCCTCATGTAGATCTATTGGGCCCTTATTAGAGGAAGAAGAGGAACTTTGGAATGGCTATAATGGATGCAACTATATGTATGAGAGATCCCCTTAGGTACAACAAATGCAACCCTAACAAATGAAAGGCTTAGGATAACAATAGCTAATTAAGACTTAGCAATAATCTGAAGAAAAGTAGATGCCCTTGAATTTAATGGTAGGTTATGTTAGAATCTTAAGTTTTGATGAGGACTGAACCCATAGATAATATAAGTAAAATGAACTGATAGCATACAACTTAGTCTGGAATGAATAGAGATAAGAATCATGTTATATGACTGAGAAAAAGAGTGTAGGTTACCTTAACATTGAATAAGTAAAACCCTATAGGTAACAGATACACTATCGCTAAGCTAGAACCTATCGCTAACAAATGAAAGGCTTAGGATAACAATAGCTAATTAAGACTTAGCAATAATCTGAAGAAAAGTAAATATTCTTATCGCTAAGAACTTCACTACCGCTAATATAATGAGTTGAGCTAGTGAAGAGCACCAAACTTCCCTCTTTCGAGTGTGTGTACGTGCAGCGCGCCCTTGGGTCCGCCCTTCAAGAAAATAAGAACCAAGGGGATAGTGGAAGCTAACCCCCGGGTGTCGTTCACTTGAGGAGCCTAGACGCAAAAGATGACCTAATAGCTAGATGCAAAACTTGATAAAGCGGGTAAAAAGTATTATATTTTGTTTTTGATTTAGAAAAGATGCAAAAGGTATGATATGTTCAAAAGTAAAATAAAATAAGATAAGAAATGAGATTTGGAGGGGGATGATGATGGAATCATTCTTGATGAATGGAAACCTTGGGATTCATTGCTTCTAAAGGTTTTTCGGGAGTTTTTGTTGATTTTCAAAAGACCCCTAGAGGAACCCCTCTAGGCTAGGCTTAGGTTAACTTCATTAATGCCGGAACCCCGCACATTACTTAATTTAACCTAAGTTGATTAAGTTCAAAATCAATATGAATTTGCTAATCGTAAGGGGCTCCTAATCCAACAACCGGGACCCCGAATTGCCACTTAATTAATCCTAGAGTTTAATCGATTACTGGAACCCCAAATAATAAATCAAGACTCTAGGATTGAAGTCCAATACCACTCATGCAATTTGACAAATTCAAGAACTAACCAATCATGCAAGACTTTAAATCCACAATTTGGGCCACCCCACAATTGCACTTGATTTCTCAATTAACCCTAACTCATTGATGGCCACCCAAACAAAGATTAAGGTTGAAAAGAGTAATTACCCAATGTCTAAACACAATTAATCAATTCATATGCCATTCCATTCATGCAAAACCACTTAACACTTTTGATCCACTAACCAAGCCACCTTGCATTAGCACATAATTTTCACTAAGAGAATAACAAAATCATGAACCCATAAATTTCATCAAACTCAAAGCTAATATAGCACAATGTCAAGTATTCAACAAGAAAGAAACAACATAAAATAGTTTCCAACCCTTATACAACATATAGAATTGAAGAACACAACCAAATGTCATAAATATACTCCTAGAACCCTAGAAAAGCATAAATACAACAAGAGGAAGAAGGATTAGAACTAGCGAAACTCCCCTATTCAAGCTTCAAGCTCATCCCTTGGCTCCCACCACCAAGAATGGTGGAGCCTAGCTGCTACTCCATGAGAAGAACAGCAACCAAGGTGGAGGTTGAGGAACCATGGAGGATTTGAAGGAAGAAGGTGGAAGATGGAGGATGGAGATGGGAGGAAATGAGAGAGTTAGGGTTTGGGAGTGAGTGGTGGCTCCAAATCTGCCCTAATGGGGTCCAACTTTCGTGTTTTATGTCCTAAAAGTCGGGTCAAGTGAGTGGGTATTGGGTTGGATCCGAAACAGAAGCCCAAAACGCGACTGAAATTCTGCAGATTCGCGCAGTTCGTTGTCTCCTCGCCGCGGCGAAGCCGCGGCGAGGTGCTGTTGCTTCTGGAGCTCTGGGGTCCTTCTCGCCGCGGCGAAGCCAAGGCGAGCTCATGTCTTCTCTGCCAAAATGGGGATGTTCTCGCCGTCTGTCTCGCCGCGGCGAGGTGTCTTCAGTTCTGCCTCTTTGTTTGGCCTTTTTCTTCATCTCGGGTCTGATCTTTTGGTCCTGAACGACCCTACAAGTGGAAACAAGACTAAACAAGAATCAAATAGCCCTATAAATTAATCAATGTAATTAACCTACAATTATGGCTAATTAATCCTAATTTTATACTCATTTCACTTGAGAGTTTAAGATATTCACTTAAGCATTATTGGACCAAACTTGCATCTCAATCATGTTAATTTCCTCAAATTAGGCATGTAAAAGCATTACAAATCAGAGATTTGTCAGCTAGCCTAAGCAGGCAAAGAACAATAGATCACTATCGCTAAACTCTGTCTCTATCGCTAAGGCCTCATAGATAACATAGATAACACACAGGGAGACTGTTAGAACAGCTAGCAGTAATGAACTATCGATAACAGAACACTTGTTGAAATAACTTAGACATTCAGATAGCTAATACCTTGAGCTAATGAAATGAACTAGCAATAACAAGATTGGCTATCGATAGGAAAATACTTGTTGAAATAACTTAGACATTTTGTAGCTAATACATTGTTTGTAAACATTGAGCTAATGAATTTCACTAGCGATAACACCTACTGTGCTTCACATGAATACTTGTTCATCTAACAACTAAGTGTAGGACTCACACTATTAAGATAGCGATAGTCAAAGGAGCTAGCGCTACTGATAAAGATGCTATGCAAGTACAATGCTGCAGGTGATCATTACTCACAGACTCTGTTTCTCTTAGCTCACTCTCTGCACGAATTAAACAGACTCTGTTTCTCCTCGCCGCGGCTTCGCCGCAGAAAGGTGACGGCGAAAACCCCTGGACAGGCAGAACCAAACATTTATGGCATTTGGTGGAATGTATTAATTGTATTTGGTTGAAGTGCATTTATGGCACTTGGTTGAGTACATTTATGTCATTAGGGTTAGAAACTATGTTTATGTTATTTCCTTCTTGTATAATGCTTGACATTGCTACTTATTAACTTTGAGTTTAATGAAATTTATGGGTTCATAGTTTTGTTATTCTCTTTGTGAAAATTATGTGCTAATGCAAGGTGGCTTGGTTAGTGGATTAAGAGTATTGAGTTAGTTGCTTGAGGGAGATGGCATAAGAATTAATTAGTTGTGTTGAGACATTGGGCAAACACTCTTTAGGTCCTAATTTATTGTATAGGTGGTCATCAATGGATTAGGGTTTAGAGAGAAATTTAGAGCAATTATGGGGTGGCCCAAATTGTGGATTCAAAAGTCTTGCATGATCAATTATTTCTTGATTTTGAACTTAATCAACTTGGGTTAAATTAAGTAATGTGAGGGGTTCCGCATTAATTAAGTTAACCTAAGCCTAGCCTAGAGGGGTTCCTCTAGGGCCCTTTAGAAATCAATTAAACTCCCTGAAAATCGTTAGAAGCAATGATTCCCGAATCTCTCATTCATCAAGAATGATCTTTATCCCATTTTCATCCAAATCTCACTTTTAATTCCATCTTTTACTTTACCTTTTGCACATACCAAACTTCACAATAAAACCAAACAAAAATGCTTTTTACCCGCCTTTTCAAGTTTACATATTAGCTATTAGGAATCATATTAGACTAGGCTCCTTGAGATCGACACCCAGGGTTAGCTTCCACTATCCCCTCGGGTTTAATTTCTTGGAGAGCGGACTCGAGGCGGCACTGCTCTGACATAACCCCAACGGTTAGGTGCTCTTCAAAGGTCAACCACCAGTGACTATATAGGCCAAAATGAAAATGAAGTTGAAGGAGAAGTATGTGTCATCGCGATACAAGTGCCAATAATTTAGTTAGCTTAATAATATAAGACAGAGCTCTAACTTTTCTGACTACCTAGATCGTTTTTATTGACTTAGGTTAAGGTGTGGGCTTAAAGAAGACCCTTGGTCGTTACATAGTAGGTTTATTGATGGCCTTCTACCTGATATACAAAAAGCTCATAAGCTTCTTGAAACCCTCAAGGATGCCTATCATAAAGCCTAAGAAATAGAATCTTTGTTGAAGTACCCTACTTTTTGACATCTTACTTATCAATGCACTACCTTTCGATAGCCTTGTGGTTCCCTTCCTACTGATAAGACTGTAGGGCCATCATCTAGGGCCGCTTCCCAATTCCATCTTGGCCAAACATTAGGCACCGAGCTAATTAGTGAATCCATAGGCTTTAGTTCCTGCCTAAATGGGTCACCCATTGAATGTTTTAAGTGTTGCACTAAAGGGCACATAGCTTCCGAATACCCTCAATACACGCTGCTACTCGAGTACCAAGACAATGATGAGTGCACTCCTGATGTTGTCATCGACTTCGTCGACAGCCCATTTCATGTGGATGAAGAAATCTTCACAGATGACATACCATAGAGCACCTTGGGGTAATGCGATGTCTCTTAACTGTCCCCTTGCCAAATGACTCTTGGAAATGTCACAGCATCTTCCACACAAATGTGATGTATGGTTAGAAGTCTTACAAGCTCATCATTAACAAAGGAAGTGAAAGGAATGTTATCTCTAACTGAGGCGTCGTTCGACTTGGGCTAAAGACTCAGCCCCTCCCCAAACCTTTTCGTATTTCTTGGATTGACAACACTCCCTTCCAATCACTCAACAATGTCTCGTACCTCTTCATCTTGGGGATTATAAGGAGGACATCCTTTGTGTTATCATTCTATGGAATGTATCCCATATCCTCTTAGGACACCTATGGTTGTACGATCATGACGTCATTAGAACCCAGGTTTAAAAAACCCATTTGCAATCAAAAACCTTTTTGGCTTTGGACTTTGGGCATTATAACCCAGGTTTGAGTTTTCACTAAAGCATTATATTCATCAAGCATGGCCTTTTTCCACACAGCACTTTGAAATGCATCTTTCATACAATAGGGTTGCTTCAAACAGTCAACATTAGAGGAAATGTGACCAATATAAGGTGTTTTAGGCTTGTATATACCTGCTTTGCTTCTAGTTATCATGTGATGTGGAGTTGCTTGAATTATTGCACTTCTTGAACTAGAAATTGAAATCTACAAATCTGTCTGAGTTTCAGTTTTTTCTTGTGATTTTTCTAGCTATGTTAGTTCTACATCTGCTTAATTTGAATTGTGTGTTGATGATATAGAGTGGAATGGAAATAAAGCAGCAATATTTGATTTGCTAGATTCTGGATTTGGTGATGCGTTATCAATTTGAAAGGAACTTGGACAGCTTTGTGTAGATGGAGATTGAACTAGGGACTTGAAAAAATCGCCTGAGTGTATCATTGTATCTTTAGGTAACCTTTTGTTGATAAATCCTATAGAGAATGGAAAATTAGATTCATTAAACTCCACATGTCTTGAAATATAGATTCTACCTGTGGAATTTAAGCATTTGTAGTTGTTCACCCGCAAGAGTATGGATCACAACGTAGTATAAAATCATCATTCCTCCAGAGATTTGTTTTAAAACCCCAATCAAACAATAGGCTAATGAACTCAATTAAGTTGAACAAATCAAATTCTTTTAGAAAACAGGTTTTGAAAACTATTCTAAACTAAAAATAAAGAAACAAACAAGAAAGATTTAATTTATCAATAAACTAAGCCTAAGATTAATTCTCACCGTTGTATTTCATGAACCCTAATTAATTTCCCTTCCTTTAGTCTTTAAATAAAAACTTGTGTTTGTTTAAGGTTCTAATATATTTGAAACGCTCTCTCGAGTCAAAATCAAACATATACTTCTCATTAAACTTACTCAATCTCTTGTTACAAATTAATGAAAGCATGCATTAAGAGTCAACCTTAACCTGACAAAACTAGGTCGATAAATATATCTCTATTCTACCAACAAACTATCCGTTAATTGATTTAAACTTCAAGTCTAGTTTGATTTATCCTAATTCTACACCTAAACTATCTCTGTCGAGTATAATTTAAATGAAAAAGTTGCTCTAAAGGGTGATAAGTCAATTAGAAGCATTAGTAATATGGTAAATCAACACAAACAGTCTTTAATTACTAAAAGAAAAGGAAACTAATTAGGTTTCAATCCATACAAGGCTTGAATCAATCCTAGAACAAACAATTTAGCTACTCATGAATTGATTAAACAAGAAAATACAAAGAGATCCCATGTTTAATTCACAAAAGTAACAAAGAATGGAAGAAAACAAGAAGAATCTATCACCGTAGGGCAAGAAACTCCTCCAATTTTGCAAACCCTAGCTCCAAAGATGTGTACACCGATGAGTCTAATGGTTCCTATGGGTTCTAGGGTTGAAAGAGGGCTAATTCTCTATGTATTTTCGTGCCTAGGTGTTTTAAAAGGATAAAAAATGGTTATGTGCGAGTTCAAGATTTTTGGGGATAATCACGCAGTGCCATGGCTTCAGAGGCAATTTCCAGCAATTAAGCTTCAACTTTCTCCACTCTTTTCCTTCGCTTTTCTTCTCCTTCTTAGTTTAGAATATCCATTTGTACCTATCAAAATCATGCATAAATGTGAGAGAATAATGCCAATCAAGTTTTCTAATAAATTGTCATATTTATTAAAAAAATAACTAAATTAAGCTTATATGACAAATTTGCATAATTTTCTCTAAAGCTCTCAAAATTTCTTTAATTAGCATTGATGACTCCCCAAATATCTTCTAAATAAGCCTTAAATCAATGTTAAATGGGGAGTCATCAGTAGCCTTTGTGAGCATTGCTGTAGCCAATAAAAACACACTTAGTTGACCAAGATTGTCGGTTGTTCTCATTGTATGGTCGTAGACATGGATGACATGCAGAACCAAAAAATTTTCATTGAACTATAATCTGGTTGTCTGTTCCATAATTTGAAATAGGGAGTGTCACCCTTTAGAACACTAGTAGGAGGTCGATTAATTTATTGGCTGTATGAAAAGCATCCCACCAGAAAGAGAGAGGCATTTTAGCTAGGGCCAAAAGAGTGAGACCTATTTCAACTATGTGTCTGTGCTTCCTTTCAGCTCTGCCATTTCGTGCAGAAGTGTGTGGGCAAGAATGCCTGAGATGAATTCCTGATTCATTTAGAGTTTGTGAAAAACTCCTATATTCACCTCCCCAATCACTTTGTACAGTTTTGATCTTGTTAATAAATTGATTTTCTACCAATTTTTTTAAATTTAGAAATGTGGGAAGAGCCTCATCTTTGGTTTTCAATGGGTAGATCCATGAATAGTGACTGAAATCATCAAGAATTAGAATATAGTAGCGAAAACCATTTCTAGAGACTAATGGAGAGGGTCCCCAAAGGTCTGTGTGTATGAGTTCAAGGGGTTTTGAGGGATGAGAAGTAGACGGTTTGAAAGGGAGAGAATGTGACTTGTTGCCAAAGTAGCATGATTCACAGAACATAGGTTTAACATTATCAGCAACTTGCAAATTACAACTTTTAAGAACTAGATTTAATAATTGATCATTTGGATGACCAAGTCTACAATGCCAAAGAGTTCTACTAACATCACTGCTACTTTTTGAATGAAAAACAGATTAATCAGACACTACAAACAGACTTCCAGATGGCTTTCCAGAACAGCTACGAACTTGCTTTGTGACTTGGGACATGCCTCCACTACTTGGACCATATTTGAATTAGCATTTAATTGTTATTAATTAGTATTAATTGTAATTTCCATTTAGCCTTAATTTCTAGAATGTTCTGGTTATATTTATTTTGATTTGTTAGGGTTTGATTGTTATCAATTAGTATTAATTGTGACTTGAATTTAGTCTTAATTTCTAGAATATTCCGTCATTAATTTTTAGAGTTAGGTTGAGGCTTATAAATAACACATTAACTATTTGCTTTGCATGCTTCTAATTTTGAATAATAAGAATATTGAATTTTCCTCTCCCTCTTTCTCTCTTCTCCTCTTCTAAATTCTCTCTCTCCCTCTCTCTCTCTGCCTCTGTCTCTCCCCTATCTTTCTCCTTACCTCTCTTTCTCTCTTCTATTCTCTTCTATTCTCTTTCATCTCCCCTTTCCCCTTCTTTCTGTAGTGCCTCAAGGGGGATGTAGGGACTTGACTAAAAACTCATGAGAACATAAGGACTTTGGAATTGGTTTTTCCAAAACATAATTGAAATAGACCATAGAAGGGGAGTGGGAAGAAGAAGGAAGGATGGAAGAAAATAAAGCGTCTATGAAGAAGATAATTTGATTTGGAACTACGTTTATATATAGAGGGATATACACGTTCGAATTTTGGATCTGGTAAATTTCAGTAGTATTTCTTTAGTATGTGTTCGCACCGCAAGTGCACGGGTTGCGCCAAGTAATAAAGTGATGAGAAAAGTATCGTTCCCACGAGGATTTGTCCAAAACCCGGTCAAACAATGATTATTACACTCTCGCCCAATTAGAGTGACACAAATGTTGAGATTGAAAATTAACTAAGAAAATAAAATGAAAATAAAACTATAAACAAGTGATTCTCCAACTTCAAGGATGAAATGGGTCATAAGATTATCTATCCCCCTTGTACTTCTTAAAGCTCAATTAACCTCCCCTCAAAGAAGCTCTCAACGAAACCACGTGCTAATCTAGGGTTCATAGAGTACTTGTAAACGCTCTCTCAAGTCAAGAACAAGTTTTTAGTCTTATTAATTGCACAATCTCTTGCTACAATTTAATAAAACCCAATTATCAAGCTCCAACCCTAATGTGACTATGCAAGGCTAGCAAGTATATCTCTATCTTACCAACAAAACCATCCATTCGTCATGCAAACTTCAAGTTCTTGCACTACTTTACCCAAGTTCTACACTAGACCTAGCTCTCTTGAGTCATAAATCAAGTGAACCCAACAATCTAAATGGTGATCAAGCACTTAGAAGCATTAAGAACGGGGTAAAATAAGCACATAGATATCATTAATCACAAATTAAGAAGAGGAATAAAGAATCAATACATACAAGGGTTCAAAGTAATCCTAGAATCAAAGTATTTAGCTACTCATGTTCTACAACTCCATGGGAGCATATATATACAACATTACAAACAGAACAAGAGAAGAGAATGAAGATGGAAGAGATAAACCAAGAGAGGAAGCCCAAATCTCTCTGAAGCTCCAAGCCCTAGCCAAATCCCACCAATCTCCAAGCCCTAGTAGAGCCAAACACGCCCAAAATATGCCCAGAAGTCGAAGAATGTCGAGCCCCATCGAAACCTTAGCTTTTATATCACTTAAATCTGTCAAAAAACGCGCAGCAGAGCACGCAGTTCGCCGTGGGTTTCGCCGCGGCGAAATCACGGCGAACTAGCAAAAATAGGGCAGAGGCAAATGGAGTTCGCCTTGGGTTCGCCGCGGCGAAGTCACGGCGAACTTGGACCTATCTGTAATTTTTGAATTTCGGGGACCTATCTGTAATTTGGGAAATTCGAGGTCATTTTCTGTAATTTTTACAATTCGTCCAGAAACTTGTATTTTCCCTTTTTTCTTGAAATTTCAGCTTCTAGCCCCAAATTCTCCCCTTTTTAAGTGTTCTTCTTAATCCGGGATCTCTTGGTTATTGTATCAAAATATTCCTACAATTTTTACATAAAACAACATAAGAAATTAACTACAAAAATAATCAAAATCTACATAAATAAACAATGATGTGCAACCAAAAATCAAATGAACATTTTCCATCTTGAGTATCCAAAATTTACCAATGAGTTAATAAAACTCAAGGAAAATATACTTAAATGACATGAATTTCTAGGAGTTATCAGTATGCTTTAGAAGCATTTATCTTACTTATCCAATTAATCTAAACCGTCCAAAAAAGATAGCTCACATAACTTTTTAAAATTGTATATCCATATAGAATCCTGATGAGATAAGGAAATGATAGAAAAATACCTTCTAAATTTCAAAATCCAAGATAGGTGATTTTTAGCTGTTAATATTTATACTCGACTAGTTAATATAGTTACTTAGCTAGTTAAAATCTCTTATATAAGATTTTGAAATTTAGGTATTTTTCAATCATTTTTCCTGATGAGATCCACTTTCATAGAAGACAAAAGCTTCTTTACTGTAATAAAAGTTTAAATTTGCTTCCAAGATAGTAGGAAAAAAGATATTGAAGACATTTACTTCCTGGAATTTTGCATTTTGTTTCACTATTAGAGATGATGACTTAGAGACCAACACGTAGTTTGTCTAGCAGTATAAGACCCTGTTAGATACCTTGAGGTCTCGAGTTTGAATTTTAGAGGAGGCGCTTGTGGGGGAGGGGAACGACGAGCTTTGAAACTTGAGTAATTGGTTACTCAGATACCTGATAATTGGATCCAGAAAATGCATTGATTATCAATTGATTTATAAAAAAAATTGACGACATAGAAACTTTTTGGAATTAAATTATTATTATTATTATTATTATTATGATAATACATAGGCAACTCGGAGATTTATCCCAAAATATTACATGCATGAAAAATAGTTATAATATTTTTTGGAGGTGGGGGTATTCAAACCTTTTATATCACTCGAGTATCGAAGATGGATTCGCATTCACTGACTTCTATTGTTTTTTATTTTTTATTTTTGATCTTCAATAATTATCCTTATTTGTGTTCGATATTCAGACCATTCGAATTTAATATTTTGGGTAAAATACAGTGACCTACCTTTTGTTGTCTTAATTATAATGACATTCCCTCTATTTGAAAACATACACTTTAGCCCAATCATTTAACATGGTTAAGAATATTCTAAAAAGATTCTAAAAATATAATTTTCAAATTTAATTAATATTTAATTTACTATTCTTAGGAGTATTAAAATTTCCTTTGTTTCAAAAATTTCTTTTGCCGTAGATAATGTAAAATTGAGTAATTAAAACTTAATTACAAATTTAATTTTTTTTTTCATTAAAAAATGTTTCCTTAATTGAATGTGTTTGCAATTTGTAAAAGAACTATATTTTATATCGGACAAAAAATTTCTATTTAAGAATTTTAAATTATTTACCTAACAAGAAATTTGAATTGTAAATTTAAATGAATTATATAATATAAATTTTTTATACTTTTTGCTATAATGTGAATTTAATTAAACATAACTGAAATATGATTTATAAATTTAAAATAAATATTTGTAATGAATTTATTTAAAAACTTAAATTATGAAGTTTTATTATTTAAATAAAATTTCATAAATTTAATAGAAATTTTGAAAATATATGTATGGTCCGTTGAAAAAAATGAGTGAGTGAGAACTAATTTTTATTTTATAAAAAAATATTTTTGACATATATAAATGTTTAAATAATCATTATGTTAAAAAGGGGCAGTTTAGTCCAAACAAAGTTTAAAAGCCAAATTTAACGGTCAATTAACGGTTTAGGTGGATGAAAAAAAATTCTCAAATATAGAAGGGAGGTTTGTGTAACATACATCTAAATTTTGAGGAAGGTTTATATATGTTTTCAAAATAGAAGGGAGAGTTCTGTAATTAAGGTAAAATAGAGGGGAAGTAAGTGTGTTTGACTCTAATATTTTTAATGAAACTAAAAACCCAATAGGAGTGATAAGAAAATTGATCATAATGATTGGGGGGGGGGGGGGAAGGGATCACTCACTTTCTGTGACAAACACTCTAATAATTTAAATTTCCTGGGTTTTCAATTCAATAATAAAGGGGTATTGAAGTAATTTGACAGAATTAATGATTTGTTAAATTTAATGACCCAAATTAGTAGTTGGGTAATTTAATTGTCTTTTAACAAGATTTTCTCTTATCAAGTTAGGAAATCATATTGTTAATAATCAATCGCATCAATTTAATAAATAATTAAATACTCCCTCCGTTCCTAAATGTAGGCATTATTTGGGGAGATGTGCTTAATCCTAAATATAAAACCTCTTTATATTTTTATCACATTTTTTCTAAATTATTCCAATTAATACTCTTCAATAATAAACATGAAAAAGAGGGATAGTAGGAATAAATGAATGTGGTTAGGGCGTTTTGGTAATATTATGTTATTTTAACTAACTTAACTGACATCCTTGATCTAATTAAATTAAATAAATATGTCTTATATTTATAAACGAGGCGATTACTTTGGTTTGATTCAGGGAATTATATATCTCCATGGAAATGGCTTTAGATCAAAGGGAAAAACAGACAGAAAACATTAAAAAATTAAAAGTGGATGACTTTAACACATAGCTTATGGGAGTCACAAGACATTTTTACAGTCTCTTATTATTTCCCACTACTTTTCAACGTTGGGAGACATATAATTAAGATGAAATTCACTGCCACTGAGTTTTGCAGCTTAGTTCAAGGGAACAATGCACCCTCATTCTTACATTCATGTGGCGTGTGTCTGTGCACATGATGCATTATATTCATGTCTATGTGTATATTATGAAAAATTATTATAAAGGTGAGATAAAATATGATGAAATAATCATGCGCTGACAATGTTTGAATGACCCGGAAGGGATGACAACATCTAGTATCTCGACTGTATCTCAAATATGTTTGTTTTTAAATAGAGGATGCTTGCGATTGCGAGCTATAAAAAGTCTGATAAATTCCAATAACACTACTATAAAATAGGGTTTTTATAGAGCCATTTAGGTGGTGTTTTATAGAAAAACGCCACGGGAAATAAATTATAAACCTATTGTGCCGTTTCTTTTAAAAAAATGGCATAGGAAATGAAACCTATTGTAACGTTTTTTTTAAAAAACGGCACAATAAGTCAATTTTTTTATTTAAATAAAATTGAAACACCTTTCATGCCGTTTAGTTTAAGAAACGGCACGATAGGTTTTGATTTATTTATTTTTTTTAAAAAAAATAACACCTCCTGTGCCGTTTTCTAAACAAAATGGTATAATAGATAAAATCGTACAAGTCATCTATTTTTTTAAATAAATTGCAACACCTATTGTGCCGTTTCTTTAAGAAAACGCTACAGGAAGTTTACCTAACATGGCGTTTTTAAAACGCCACAAGAGCAATTGTGACGTTGGCTATTGTGACGTTTTGAAAACGCTATAGGAGTATATTAAAAAAACGTCACGAATGACATATTTTGTAGTAGTGTAAGGATGAGTATATTTCATAGTGTATATATATATAAATATATCTAAAATTCGAGGATGCTTGTTATAATTTATTCAGATAAAAAATATGGTGACACAGCCACTTTAGCATCAGTAGGTCAAAATACAAGATTTAATGATCAAAGTTAGTGTTTTCAACGTTGAGGTAAATTTGTTATGATTTGAACAGTTCCGGGGCAAAAATACTCTTATTTACTTATGGATACTCAACGCACTTTTGCGATTCCTTTCGAGACAAAAATGGATCTTAACCTTGATTATGAATATGAGGGGCTAAATTTCATAAAACCCTGTGAAATTAGGTCAATTTTGCATAACCTCCATAACATTTGAAAGTTAACGGTTTTTAAATTACCGTTAAAGTTTCCAATAAAATTTTAACACAAAGGATTTCCATCATAAAAAATACTCAAAAAATTTATTTTTAATTGGATTGAATGTTGAGGAATTTAAGTCCTCATATGCTTACTTGCATTTTAAGAAAAAATAAATGAATATTAAAATGAGTTATTGTGTCAGTGAAAGGCTGAGAGCTACCACCTCTAGCTCATAGAGGCATTTTAATCAAAGTATCGTGTATTTTTCCCAATGACTACTTTCTCTACCTATAAGTAATATTGCGGTTAGTGTGGATCGAACATGTGATACTCTCCCAATTGAGCTATCCCGCTTACTGTTTCCAATTAATGTTTAATACATAACATAAATTCCTCCAAAAATATTTTTATAGAAAATAATATGAATTTTTTGGTTAAAAACATAGGCACACGTTCACCAATATCTTTTAATTTTGGGAGTGAGTTGATTTAACATAATTCACACATCCTACTCTGAGGCATATCATTTTCTCGCTTTTATAGAAGATTCATGAGGTGGATTGTAACACATACTGTAACACCTGGACTTTTACTACTATATTATAGTAATTTAATTGAATTATAACCACTTTTATAAATATTCGAAGCCCAAAAATACGGAAAATTTAAAACTTTTTTTTTTCTTTTTAAAATATTTAACCAACCTTCTGTCGGTTGGAATGGGCTTTTCGAACAGCTCAGAATTTAAAACTTTTATAAGACCAAGTGGTGCATAAAACAATTAAACTACTTAAGTTCCCTTATAATTTTCTCCCCTTGATGATAGTGTGTGGGGAGTGAAAACCCATTCATGGGTTCTCTGTATCTATTTATGGGTTTCTACCTTTCCGATATTAAAACGCTGGGGTCATCTCAGTTGATAACCCTTCTACCAGAATACGCAGCGACATTAAGATAATACATACATTTTCCTTTTAAAGTGTCTATTTAATGTGCTCTCTATTATTAATTTAATAATTTACTTTTACAACATGTACCAATAATCTTATTAAAATATTTACTACCTCTGGCTTTTAGTTTCTAATCCTAATTTTCTTCGTCTACTCTTCTCCCCAGCTAGCTTCCTTCGACCTGCTAAACTGAAAATGTTTGGGGAAGGGGGTGAGATTGGAAATCCCAATAGCAGTTTCTTTCATTAACATATATTATCATGCTAGCAATTGTCATGTATATATTTCATAAAGCTGTACAAATGATGATAGTTTTATTCCTATTAATCTGTGTGCTAAAAGCACCTGCCAACCACTAATAACAATATATTCGTTATAGTGGAGGCTTTACCTGCAGGGTTTCTCGTTAAAGCACATAAGGCTAAAACGTAACTAATCTCGCAAAGGTGTAGCTAATCACCTAAGCCTGGAGTACTCCATCTGAGGAATAATAACTTACCAACTAAATGCAACAGTTATTACAAAACAATACATGCAATTTAATGGTTACTGAAATAAACTGCTACCTGGATACCATAACTTAATCAGAAGCTTGCTCCTTTCTTTTCCACTGATCTCTTCAACTTACGTCATTTTTAAAACCTATTTACATATGAATAATAAATTAACACCTATACTTATACATAGTTATTTAGCGTCTCTCACGATCCTATATTACTACCCTTCCCTTATTAACTTTTAGTATTAACTATTTTCATTTCCAAATAAGCACACACTTTAATATCAACATTTAGAATGACTTTTCTCTACTTAACTTATATATAATTCTTCTATTATTAATAAAGAAAATCAAGAGTTCAATTGATACAAACACGTACAGATGTCCAGAATCAATTAATAACAAGCACACATTGAAGCTAAAGTATTTTGGAACATACTTAGATATCAAACAATACAAGCATATACAAGCGCAAGCATAAACATGTCTTTAATTACTTTAAATCCATATTATATCATCTATAATTTATTTTTCCTAATTAAATTCAATATTAAGATTAATATTTTAGAACATGAAAGATATGTTAACATTCTAAGTCACATACTTTTATATTTAGTGTTGGAAGACCTTAAAGCGATAATCACAATCTGATCTTAAAATACTATTTGAATCATAAACCTAGCAATTACTGCTTTTACAATTTATCATGATTCTAACATACTCCTTGTATGAACAATAATTTTAAATAATTATTTAGCCTTTAAAGATCTTAAAATAAAGATTCAAATTTGATTTACCCTCACTAACCCATTCCATTTAGGAACACATTATCAATAAATTGAACTTAGAAATCTTTTCTAACTCCTTATTGAATTCACAAGCAGATTTAACTAAATTCCCAATAATGATTAAATGCTTTCACAAGTAGTCTTTTAAACCTAACCGAATAGAGCAATTTACATGACCAAATCAGAGTAGAAATCAACCCAGAATAAGGAAGAAACAAATTAACTTCACATTCTTGATCAATTCAAGACTCCAAATAACTTCAAGAATTCCCAATCAAATTCCATCATCATAAATTCTTCTTTCATCTTAAGACCATTCCAAACAAGGAATAATTAATTCTCTTATCCTAAAATCATTGTCTCCCTTTTCCTACCCAACCATCAATAATTCTTAATCCCAAGTCAAAACATAAAACTAATCACATTTCTTTTCTTTAATCCATAAACCTTCTATCAAATTCTCTTCTCCTAACTTTCTCTTTCTCAATTACAACCCTTGATTCCATTCACCTATGACTGCATCTAGAAACATAACACAAAGATCCCAATTCGTGAATTGCAACTTAAATCAAATTATAGTCATAAATCATCTCCATTGGTTCCCTAATCTTTGGGCTCCATGATTAACTTAATATGTCTAACCACTTCAATATATTGTCTTCTTAATCCTAAAGGCATTCCAGCTCAATTCAGAGATATTAAACCATAAATCAAAACAGGGAACTCTCAAATCCAAAACCACTAATACCAACCAGGACTCCAATATACAACTTCAAATATATATTCCATTATTTCTTTATCTTAAACTCATCAGAACAGGGCTTCAACAATCACCACAGCAGAAGAGGGAAAAATCAGTAAAAATTTCAAATCAACTATGAAACATTCCTATCATACTCAAATGTACCTAATGAAGCTCTAACCACATCCTAATATTAACAAAGCCTTCCCCCTTCGCTGCATCCACAGAACAAAACCATTCAAACCTCCCATTTGTATATACATTACTTCCAGAAATTTTCCCCTTCTCGGCCAGCCACTCCGCAGGAACAGGGAAGCACAACAACACTCAATACATATTTCAAGGCAAAACAAAATATCAACACTTATTTACATTCCCTGGCCGAGCAAGAACAGAAAAATAGAGGAGCATAGGGAAACCAAACTCGACCAGAACAGAGTAGGGAGGAAGAACAAAAATTCCAAATCTTCACATATTCCATTCTTTCCTCTTCCACTGACCGGAGCAGAACAAGGAACGGAATTGAACAGAGGACAAGAATCGGCCAGAACAGAATAAAAGGAATAGAGGAAACTGAACAATTAACATCCTAATAATGCTCAATCTACAAAATCAACACCAAATCCATTCTCTCTTCCTCATTACCAGAACAAGATTGCAAAGAACAGAATTTCGGGAGCAAAGAAATTGAACAGGGATGAAGAAAATCGAACAAACCAAAGAAGCATCTCAAAATTCATCATAAAACTCATTTCTTAACATAATCTTACTATTCTTCATGATTAATCACAATTTCCGTTCAGTTAAACCCAGAATCCGGCGGGTGAACAGTAATCGAAGAGAGAAATTTGAGGAAAAGCTTATGAACACTTCTTCTTAACTCAAATTCGTTCCTATAGGTGATTAATCGGAACCTAAGCTTCGATTTCACTGATTTATAACTTCTAAAACCCCCAAAATCCGAATTGATTCCCTTCCCAAAGCTCACTCGAAATCAGACCCAAAGAGGAAGGAAAACGGGAAAGAAAGGCTTACCCGAAGCCACCCAGCCTTCCCACGCGTTACCGCCACCCCTAGCCGCCGATCGCCGCCAAACTCGCCACCGTCTGTTGCTGAAGAACGAGAGACACGGGAGAGAGCGAGAGAGAACATGGGGGAGTATAAACAAAGAGAGAGACGGTGATGAATGAATGAAGAAGAGGGGGTATATATTTTATTATTTTCATTTCACCACATGTGCCAATTGGGAGGATAAGGATGAGAGGAATTTTACCACTTTACCCCTGATTGATCCTCAAATTACCATCTGCCACTCATCTCTTCCCCTTTCTACCCTTCCAATTAAAATTTAATTACCATTCCTAAAAATATTAGTCCAAATTTAGTCCATAAATAAATTATCCGGATATATTTCTATATCTAAATTTATTTATAAGACTTTTTAAATATCAAACAATACCTCAGGGTTCTAAATATTCCCTTATTTAAATTAATCTTCTAACTATTTTTCCTTACTTAATAGAGAAATTAAACTTTAAAAATTATTAAAAATATATCTGGCCTCATAAATTTATTTATAAGACTATTTAATTTCTATATGACATCCCGAGATTTTAAATAAACCTTTATTATTTCTTTTCTCCAATTTAAGTTTTATTTCCTAATTATTTCTCTTTATTTCTTGAAGAAAATAGGACTTAAAATTATTAAAAATACCTAAATATCATAAATTTATTTTTCTTTATTTTCTAAAGAAAATAATCCTTAAAATTTATTAAAAATGTCTAAAACATCAAAATTTCATTTTTAATGCTTTTGTAATATTTTAATAATATTTCCTAAATCTTAATTAATTCCTTATTTTCTCTTTTATAAAATTTGGGATGTTACACATACACATATGCTTTGATACCAAAGCTTAGGAATGTCAACCATCGTATGAAAAGCGTAAAATTTTAACGATGCACACCATAATTCCTTCAATTCATTGTAATATTTTCTACAATTAAATTGTAATGGTAAGATGAGAATAACAAACTATTAAGGACTTGATATTCTTCTATCTCTAATATGTCTTAAATATGTGGAAACTGGTATCATGCCTAGGTTCGATATAGATCAACAGAATTGGGGTAAGCGTATGTTACCAACCTACAAGTTAATTAATATATTTTGTAGATGTAACACATTTGTAAGATTTTCAAACAAAAGACCCCATCGTGCTCTTCTTAAATAATCTATTAGATAAAAATAAGATTTATTTTTGTCTATAACTCAAAATCCTTATATGGCTTTACACTTAAAATTTTTTATCTTTATGATGACGCCATTTTGGAGGTTTTTACCCATCTTATGATGAATATTTTGCTTAGTCTCATGCGTCTTTGCAAGAAGTTCCGTGTCTTTATTTCTTCTAGTTAGTGGTTTATAAAAAACAACTAGATATTGCAAAATTAAACCTGTATAGATTCAGGTGTCAATAGATGGAGGCCACAAATGATGTCTATACACCCATGATATTAGCATATTGAGATTTGACACAGACCTCTTTAGGTTATTTCCACAACGACGTATAGTTGTGTTGTCTACCAGTAATGGTTTGGCCCTCTGTCGTTGTTTATATTGCATGGAATACCTTAAGTCATATTACGTGTGCAATCTTCTTAACAAAAATGGATTGCAATTAAGAAATATGATTTAAAGATCTTTAAGAGTGTGGCATTGTTCTTTGATCTTTTGAAAAATACAGTTGATGTTTCGCCCAGATTCAAATTGATAAGTGTCAGGCTTGTTCATGAAGATCAGGATGATGAAGACACATTAAGGATATAATAAATGGAGGTAAAGTACCATTCCACACATTTTTTTATATCTAATCCTCAAAGTTTCTATCATGGAGTATGCCACTGATGATTAGCTGCTGTCTCTATGACTATATGGTGAATGAGAGTTTCCCGTCAGTTTATATTAGGGATGTCGTGTATTGACAAAGTGTTCAAGGTGATAGTACCTGGTGTCTGACAAATCTCTGATTTGTATGGTTTTTATATGCCTAAATTGAGGAAATTAACATGATTGAGATGCAAGCTTGGTCTAATAATGCTTAATTGAATGTCTTAAACTCTCAAGTGAAATGAGTATAAAATTAGGATTGATTAGCCATAATTGTATATTAATTGCATTGATTAATTTATAGGGCTGTTTGATCTTGGTTTAGTCTTGTTTCCACTTGCAGGGTCGCCTAGGACCAAAAGATCGGACTCGGGATGAAGAAGAAGGCCAAACAAAGGAGTAGGGGAAACTGGATCTTGTCGTGTCCTTGCCGCGGCGAGCAGACGGCGAGAAACCTTCAATTTTGGCAGAAAAGACTGGAGCTCGCCTCCACTTCACCTCCACCTCGCCGCGGCAAACTGCGCGAATTCTGCAGATTTCAGTTCGTGTTTTTGGGCCTGATTTGGGTCCAACTTGAATAACCACTCACTTGACCCGACTTGGGGGGCATAAAACACGAAAGACACACCACATTAGGTCAGATTTGGAGCCATCACTCACTTCCAAACCCTAGCTCTCTCTCTTCTCCATCTCCATCTTCATCTTTCTCACTTCCTTCCACCCAAATCCATGGCCTCTCTCCTTCCCACCTTGGTTGCTATTCTTCCCATGGAGTAGTAGCTAGGCTCCACCGTTCTTGGTGGTGGGAGCCAAGGGATGAGCTTGAAGCTTGAATAGGGGAGTTTTTCTAGTTCTAATCATTCTTCCTCTTGTTGTATTTATGCTTTTCAAGGGTTCTAGGAGTATATTTATGACATTTGGTTGTGTTCTTCATTTCTATATGTTGTATAAGGGTTGGAAACTTTTTATGTTGTTTCTTTCTTGTTGAATACTTGACATTGTGCTATATTAACTTTGAGTTTGATGAAATTTATGGGTTCATGATTTTGTTATTCTCTTTGTGAAAATTATGTGCTAATGCAAGGTGGCTTGGTTAGTGGATCAAAAATGTTAAGTGGTTTTGCATGAATGGAATGGCATAGGAATTAATTAATTGTGTTTAGACATTGGGTAATTACTCTTTTCAACCTTAATCTTTGTTTGGGTGGCCATCAATGAGTTAGGGTTAATTGAGAAATTAAGTGCAATTGTGGGGTGGCCCAAATTGTGGATTTAAAGTCTTGCATGATTAGTTATTTCTTGAATTTGTCAAATTGCATGAGTGGCATTGGACTTCAATCCTAGAGTCTTGATTTATTATGTGGGGTTCCAATAATCGATTAAACTCTAGGATTAATTAAGTGGCAATTCGGGGTTCCGGTTGTTGGAGTAGGAGCCCCTTGCGATTAGCAAATTCACTTTGATTTTGAGCTTAATCAACTTATGTTAAATTAAGTAATGTGCGGGGTTCCGGCATTGATTAAGTTAATCTAAGTCTAGCCTAGAGGGGTTCCACTAGGGTTCTTTAGAAAATCAACTAAACTCCCTGAAAACCTTTAGAAGCAATGATTCCCGAAGCTTTCATTCATCAAGAATGATTTCATTTCCTTTCCCCTCCAAATCTCACTTTTATCTTATTTTTATTTTACTTTTGAACATATCATACATTTTGCATCTTTTCTAAATAAAAAACAAAATACAATACTTTTTACCCGTGTTTAATAGTTTGCATATTAGCTACTAGGTCATCTTTTGCGTTTAGGCTCCTCAAGTGAACGACACCCAGGGGTTAGCTTCCACTATCCCCTTGGTTCTTATTTTCTTGAAAGGCGGACCCAAGGGCACGCTACACGCACACACACTCGAAAGAGGCAGTGTTCTTCAGTGTCCTCTCAGTAATCTCAATTTTGACGTAGAGAAGAATTTTGTAATAACCCTAAACTTTTAAAATGATAAATAATTAGTAATTTTTGTAATTGTTGGATATTTCTAGTTTAATTAAACAAGTAGTGAAGTTGCATTATATTGGAGGATTGCTATCTTTCTGTATGGACTTGAGTTTGAAGGCAATTATGCCTAAACAAATATTTTTATTTAGTGTCTTTAAATTACTATAAAGTTGTTAAAAAAATTAATTAAACAAAATTGGTTATGATTTGACTATGAAAATATAATTTGAGTGGGAAGTAATATGGATAGTTATCATATTCAATTTTTATAGAGATGCAAGAAAAAGGAGCTATGGCAAGTGGAAATTATTTTGATTGTAATTGAGAGCAAAGGAGATTTTTTACATTTTAACTTAATTATCAAATTACAAGAACACCCCTCCTTTTCTTACTTCAAGATGGGCTTTTTGTCGTTTCAGTAAAAAAAATAAATAAATAAAATATTCAGAAGATTTTTCTCCATATATCCCACTGATTCTAAGAGGAAGGGAAGGAGAAGCTTCGGGACCCTTCATCTTCATTCTTTTCCTTTTACCCATTCGGTTTTCCATCTTCATTCTTCTCCTTCCATGACTGTCGCTAATGAGGGTGTGCAAGCCCCATCCGCTGCTGCAATGAGTGTAATTACCAGCAAAAATCCTCCTCCTCCTTCACCGTGCAAAGCATCTCTTTACAGGGTTATGGTTGGGTGTTCAACACGTTGAAATCGGAAAGGAAGAAAGGATTATGATGCTATTCAAAGGGTGAAAGGTATTGGTTGTCTCTTGTATTAGGTGTCTAATATTTGTCTTTAGTTAATGCCCTCTTGACTAGTAAGTGGTTATGTCTTCTGATCTATTGGTGACAGTAACAGGTTGAGGATTTGGAGTTTTCTTATGCCTTATTTAAATTTCTGTAATTGATGATTATTTGGAGAATGAATATTTTCTTACAATTGATATGTGATGAGTTTATTAGACACTGTGCGCATAAAGTGTTTGATGATATGTTTAAGAGAAAATATAGGTTATAATCTCATAGGATTGTTAGCTTTATTGTTGAAATTGGTTTAAAACTATTAATGGCTTGAGTATTTCATTTCCATATTGATATCTAATGAAGAGAATTCACTGATGGGTTTTAATTGCTTGTAGATGTTAGCTTTACGAGTTACTTTTTCCGTTGCCCATAAGATGGATGAGAAAACGTGGGAAAGAGGAATTATTGAAGTTGTTGTAGAAACTTGAGGAAGAGAAAGCTTGTTTTATTGATTTAAATTTCTATGCACGGTGGATGATTGTTAAATGGTGGGGAGGGGAACTAAAACTACAATGAGTAGCTAGCTATGACTAAAAGTATCTATCATTAACCCAAAGTAAGGAAGAGCCTCAACTGTGGAATAGGAAGTTTCATGTGTTAGATGATTGCCTGTTTTTTTAACTTCAATCTTCTGATGAGATTTATTTCAAAGTTTTGTGACTTTATGATGATGAAGGAAAGATATTGATTTGAGGAATTTCATGGAATAAGTGTAAGTACCCATTTTGTGTTAGCTTTTGGGATGCTGAAGAGCCCCACTCTCTTTCGAGTGTGTGTGTGTGCATGTAGCGCGCCCTTGGGTCCGCCATTCAAGAAAATAAGAACCAAGGGGATAGTGGAAGCTAACCCCCGGGTGTCGTTCACTTGAGGAGCCTAGCGCAAAAGATGACCTAGTAGCTAATATGCAAACCTGAGAAAGCGGGTAAAAAGTATTGTATTTTGTTTTTGGCTTAGAAAAGATGCAAATAGTGTGATATGTTCAAAAGTAAAATAAAAATAAGATAAAAGTGAGATTTGGAGGGGAAGGGAAATGAAATCATTCTTGATGAATGAAAGCTTTGGGATTCATTGCTTCTAAAGGTTTTTAGGGAGTTTTTGTTGATTTTCAAAAGACCCCTAGAGGAACCCCTCTAGGCTAGGCTTAGGTTAACTTAATTAATGCCGGAACCCCGCACATTACTTAATTTAACCTAAGTTGATTAAGTTCAAAATCAATATGAATTTGCTAATCGTAAGGGGTTCCTAATCCAACAACCGGGACCCCGAATTGCCACTTAATTAATCCTAGAGTTTAATCGATTACTGGAACCCCAAATAATAAATCAAGACTCTAGGATTGAAGTCCAATGCCACTCATGCAATTTGACAAATTCAAGAACTAACCAATCATGCAAGACTTTAAATCCACAACTTGAGCCACCCCACAATTGCACTTAATTTCTCAATTAACCCTAACTCATTGATGGCCACCCAAACAAAGATTAAGGTTGAAAAGAGTAATTACCCAATGTCTAAACACAATTAATTAATTCCTATGCCATTCCATTCATGCAAAACCACTTAACATTTTTAATCCACTAACCAAGCCACCTTGCATTAGCACATAATTTTCACCAAGAGAATAACAAAATCATGAACCCATAAATTTCATCAAACTCAAAGTTAATATAGCATAATGTCAAGTATTCAACAAGAAAGAAACAACATAAACATAGTTTCTAACCCCATTACAATATAAAAAGTTAAGCACACAACCAAATGTCATAAATATACTCCTAGAACCCTAGAAAAGCATAAATACAGCAAGAGGAAGAAGGATTAGAACTAAAACTCCCCTATTCAAGCTTCAAACTCATACCTTGGCTCCCATCGCCAAGAATGGTGGAGCCTAGCTGCTGTCCTCCAAGAAGAAAACACCAACAAGGAGTGGAAGTTGAGAAACCATGGAGGATTTGAAGGAAGAAGGTGGAAGATGGAGATGAGAGGAAAATGACAGGCTAGGGTTTGGGACTCCAATATCTGCCCTAAGGGTCTCTAACTTTCATGTTTTATGTCCCCCAAGTCGGGTCAAATGAGTGGGTATCATATTGGATCCGAATTGGGCTGAAAAACGCGTGTTGATACGAGTTGTCGCAGTGCAGTTCGCCGTGGGCTTGCCGCGGCGAGGCCAAGGCAAGCTGCGTTGCTTTCTGGAATTTTGGGGCTCCCTCGCCGTCTGCTCGCCGCGGTGAGGATCATTCTTTTCTGCCTCTTCAAGGTGTTCTTCGCCGTGAGCTCGCCGTGGCGAAGATATTTTCCTACGTTATTTTTTTTTAAAAAAATAGAGTTTCAACGTCACACTATATTTTATGTGTGACGTTGAAACTGGAGAATATTATTTTTCCTTTTTAAATATAGTTTCAACGTCACATAGTATGTTTTGTGTGACGTTGATACTCTATTATTAGAACGAATAGTATTTTTTTTTATTTTTCAAATGGAGTTTCAACGTCACACATACATTATGTGTGACGTTGAAACTTTCAACGTCACATATTAAATTATATGTGACGTTGTTTCCCTTCAGTTTCTAAATTATTTACAAAAATGCCACCGCGTTTTTTTTCAACGTCACATTTTTAATTATCAGACATAAATTAGTGACATAGAAAGGGTATTTTGTAGTAGTGTTACTTACTCATGTGTAACTAAACCCCTATTCTAGGGTTACTTTGAACCATTTGATGGATTGACTCTTGTACTTCCTTCCTTTGATGTATTTAATGAATGTTTATGTACGGATTTTCATCTTGCTTTAAATTATACAAGTGCTTGATTACCACTTGAAGTGTTAAATGAAGTATGACTTGAGAGAGTATATTTTGTTTTAGAACTTGGGGGAAATCATGTTAGACTTGAAATTTATGATTTTAAATGAATGGTTTGTTGATAATATAGAGATATAATTATTGACCTAACATTGTTCATATAAGGTTGGTGGAACATTTATGGCTAGCATTAATTGTTGCAAGAGATTGTGCAATTAATGCTAGTAAAAATTTGATTTTGACTTCAGAGAGCTTTTTCAAATGAAATTGAACCTTGAACTCATGCATGAAATTCATTGGGTAGGGAAAAGGGAAGGAATTTATTGGGTCTTGAAATTAAATGGGGAAATGTAACCCTAGGTTTTCTCATCCAATTTGTCAAGTATTTCTACGTCATTTCTCTTGTTAAAAAAAATCTTAACTTAAAAATCTCAAAAAGAAGTAACCTTTTAGTGGTTTAATTTTACATGCTAACTCTTCAAAGCAAAATCTTGTTTAGCTCAACTTAATCTAATACACTAAGCCTTCTGCTTGATCGCATTTGTAACCAAATCCCTGTGGGAACGATACTTTTCTTATTACTCTATTACTTGATGCAACCCGTGCACTTGCTGACCGAACAGCTATCACTTAGGGTTAGTGTTAAGCTCCATTTGGTGTGTGTTGGAACATGAGTTTTGAAAACCAATTCCTCTTAAGAATGTGCAACCACAGCATTCAATTGGACAAATTAAGCTACACAATCTAGCAACCACTAAAAATCATATAGCATTCATAAATCCAATAGGAAATTTAAACATACATATCATTCAATTAACATAACTCAATATCCAACACAAATGTTCCAATTCATAGACAACTAGAAAGGAAATCATGTCTCAAATCCAAATATACAAAGAGAAATGCAACCACAAGGCTCAATACATAAGGAAAAGAGCATGAGAAAACAAATAACTCCCCTATTTTGCCCATTGAAGTTCGAGCCACCTTCACACCACCAAAGAGCCCAAGTTCTAGCCTCTCATGTCTTCAAATTCGAGCCAAGGATAGCCCATGACCACAGCCTCCATGGATGAAGAAAGTAGAAGAAGAAGTATGGTGGAAATGGAAGGTAGGAAGATGAAGAACAAGAAAATCAGCAAAAATAGAGATGAGATTGAGTGGGAAGATGAAGATTTGGGTGAGGAACGAAGAAATGGAAGGAAACCCTAGCAAAGGAGGTGTATTTCGAGCTAAGGAGGCTTAGAAACTAAAGGTGGGGGTGTTTGGATCTATTTATACTCCCCTAAAAACCCTAAAAATGCGTCATAATTTTTGCAGATTTTCGTCACTTCGCCGTGGACTCGCCGTGGCCTCGAGCATCAGTTCTGGAACTTTGCCTCTGAGCTCACAGTGAACTCGACGTGGCGAGGCCGTGGCGAGGGACAAGAGCTTCTGCTTCTTCTTGTCTTTCTCACCGTGAGCTTCGCCGTGGCCTCGCCACGGCTAGGGACAAAGGTTTTTGCCTCTTCCTTTACTTTCTTCTTCTGCTCCGTCCAGAATTCTTCGCTGCATATTAGTTCCTTAATTTGGGTATATTTCTTTTATGACCTACACAAAAAAATCAAGCCAGAGGTAGCATCAAATGTCCTTGAAAATTGGTTAATCAATAAATCATGCTAATTATGACCAAATTGCCCTTGATTAGTTTAAACTCCAATAAAGGTGTGTAAAAGTTAGAATTCATCCTAATTAGTTGCAATTGCTCTAAGAACATGCCATAATCCAATGATTTTATCGATGAAAAGTGTATAAAAATATAGTGCAATCACTCGTCTTGGTCATGGGGAAGTTACAGCGAACTCAATTTCTACCGAAAATAATGAGGCTTCTAAGGTTTTACCCGGACCCAAATCCCACTTGATTAACTTGGTTTAGACACTATTAGTATGTGATTCTAGGTCATTTTCTACATATTTGGATCCCTAAATACACCCCACTCTCATTCTCTCTCAATTTCATCTTCCACCTTCCATTTTCTCTTCCAAATCTCCATGGATTTCACAGCCCCAACCTATGTTGATGCTTTCCTCATGAAAAGCAGCAGTTAGGCCTCTCAATTCTTTGTGGTGGAGGCTAAGGAATGAGCTTGGAGCTTATATTAGGAGAGTTTTATTTCTAATCATCTTCCTCATGTTTTAGGAGCATTTGTGAGGCATTTGGTTGTAACCATCAATTCTACACCTTGTATGAGGACTATTATGTTAGAATCTTAAGTTTTGATGAGGACTGACCCCATAAATAACAAAAGTAAAATGAACAATTAGCATACAACTTAGTCTGGAATAAATTGAGGTAAGAATCATGATAAATGACTAAGTAAAAGAGTGTAGGTTACCTTGACATTGAATAAGTAAAATCCTTTAGGTAACAGATGGACTATCGCTAAGCTACAACCTATCGCTAATAAATGGAAGGTTTAGGATAACAATAGCTAATGAAGACTTAGCAATAATCTGAAGAAAAGTAAATATCTCTATCGCTAAGACCTTCACTATCGCTAATATAATGAGTTGAGCTATCCTAAGTAGGCAAAGAACAATAGATCACTATCGCTAAGCTCTGTCTCTATCGCTAAGGCCTCATAGATAAATTAGATAACATAGAGGGAGACTGTTAGAATAGCTAGCAGTAATGAACTATAGTTGTTAACGATAACATGGCTAGCTATCGATAACAGAACACTTGTTGAAATAACTTAGACATTCTGATAGCTAATACATTGTTTGTAAACATTGAGCTAATGAATTTCACTAGCGATAACACCTACTGTGCTTCACATGAATACTTGTTTAGCTAACAGCTAAGTGCAGGACTCACACTATTAAGCTAGCGATAGCCAAAGGAGCTAGCGCTACTGAAAAAGCTGCTATACAAGTACAACGTTGTAGGTGATCGTTACTCACAGACTCTATTTCTCTTAGCTCATCTTCTGCAAGAATTAATTGAAGCAAGAGAAGATAGTTGACTGAGATGAAGAACAGCATTAATTGCCAACGGCTAAGAGCTTCCAATGACTATTTTCAAATGGCCTCATTAAGCTGAAAGAAAAGGCAAAGTTGTGAAGAGCTATAAAAAAAGACCAGATCATTTATGACTTGATGATGAACAAGTGACTCATAGGCACTCAAAGACGAATTAGCTTTTATTATTCTCATATACTCTCTTCTCACTAAAGATCAAAAGTATTTATTACTCTTAGTAAGATTCTTTCTGTACTTAAGTGTTTATCAAAATCTGTTCATTGAGTGAACTCATTATCTGAAATCCTCTACTGTTTGAGGTTGTTCTAAAGTTTGGGACTTTATAACAGGGTTGTGTCCTTACAAGTTGTAAGGGGGAGCGTTTAGAGGGAAGTCTAAAGCTCAGTTGTAAAGGTTGGCAGGTGAACCCGTGATTGTAAAACCTGTGGTATAGTGGAACCCAACGAGGTGTTGGAGAACTGGACGTAGGCATTGTTGGCCGAACCAGTATAAAGATTTTCTTTTTATATTGTTAAAGTTTATTCGATTTTTCAAAGCACAATTCACCCCCCTCTTGTGCGTTTTGCCATTCACATATTAGTTACAGTTTTTATGTCGTTTGCTTCTTGTTGGATACTTGACATTATGCTACATTCACTTGCAATTTCATTAAATTTATGGGTTCATGACTTTATTACACTCTTAGTGAATATTTTGTGCTAAATCAAGGTTCTGTTTAGTGGATCAAGTGTCAAGTAATTGAATGAAGGGGATGGCATAATGAATTAAATAGTTGTATAAGACATTGGTTTATCACTCTTATTAGCCTAATTCATTGTTTGGGTGGCCATCAATAAATTAGGGTGTTGAGAGGAATTAAGAGGCAATTTGGGGGTGGCCCATTGTTGGATTTAAAGTCTTACATAATTAATTAGTTCATATAGTTTTATGCTTAGATCAACTTATTTCAAAGTAATTAATATCCGGGGTTTTGGCCTTGACTAATTTGACCTAGGCCTTGCCTAGAGGGGTTCCTCTAGGGTTCATTTGAAAATCAAGAATAAATTCTCCGAAAATCTTTTTGAAGCAATGAGTCCCAAAGTTTCCTTTTGCCAAGAATGATTTCATCCCACTAAATCTAAATCTCCCTTTTGTCCAATCCTTATTTGTTCTTGAACATAATTTCTCTTTTGAACCAATTTTCATACAAATATCGAATACCATGTTTTCACCCATCCTTGTAGGTCTCAATTAGTTACTAGGGCATTAAATGCACGTAGGCTCCTTGAGAACAACGCCCGGTGATAATTCATAAATTAATATCGTTTAAATGTGCACTTTGGTTAAAAATTAGTGATTTAATTGGATGAAAATTGCATTATGATCTAATTAATTTGGATGTGTTCTTGATTGTTGAAATTGGGAATCAAATATTGTTTATTTGTTGTTTATTTCTAGATTTGCCTTCACTTGCTGCTTTTATTTCTTTTTGACCTGGGGGCAAACTTGGAAATAGGTAGAAATGGGTGGAAATTTTCGAAAGAATCCTAGAAGGAGAAAGACTAAGTGATTGTCGAGAATGAGAAGGAGAGAATTTGATTGCCTATGAAGTTGAGAACCGGGTGGGAATTTTTCAGCTAGCGAAGCACATGAATTTGTTAAGAGAACGAGAGATATATTGCTGAGATTTTTATGGCATATAGGATTCAGTCCAGATTCATACTGGGGAAGGAATATTCAAGTTTGATTTGGGGAATTTGTATTGTATATAGAATTCGGTCTAGCTGCAAAAAAGAGGGAGGTTGCAAGTGTCCAGCTAGCAACTTGAATTAGTTGGAAGAAATGGACTTGAGGGAGATTGGGACTGATTTTTGGTGCTTCGTGTCTCTATAAATACTTTGGGCAAGAGACCATTTGATTCATTCTCTCACTTTCATTCTCATTTTATTTCTTCTCTTCCATTTTCTCTCACCTTGTTTTCACCATCTGCAAGTTCTCATTCGGTTTTCACTGATTTCATCATCTCTTCATCGCCAATTCTGTACAATTCGTGAGTCAGCCATGGAAATCATCAATCTGAATTGAGCAGAGCATCAATTGAATCCATTAGTGACTAAATCAAAATTCTTTTCCAATGTAGAAGCTAAACGGAGTTCTCATGTGCTTCAGTGAGTTTCTAATCTAATCATCCCCTTGAATTCTTTAGTTTCTTCATTTGTTGGAGTCGAAGGATTAATGAGACTTTGTAGAACAGTAGTTTTGTTCTAATTGTGTAAACTGGATGATAAAGTTTAGTCTTGTTCAATGTTTAGGTATTGAAGTTTGACTGAATGATTTCTAGTGACCTAGTTGGCTGCTATTGCAGTGATGAATTTGCTTGAATGTTTTTGAATTTTGGCAAGTCAAGTTAGGATAATTGTATGGATTGATTCTACTTAATTGTGGAATAAGTTCATATGATTAGGGTGTTTAGGAGAACAATGATGATTTAGTGGATACATTGGAAGGGAATGCATCACACTTTCACTACTACAAAAAACCATTTTCATGTCACCAATTAATATCCTTTAATTAAAATACTAACGCTAGAAAAAATGTGGTGGCATTTTTGTAATTAAGATGGGAAAGGGAGAAACGACGTCACATATTAGCAATATGTGATATCGTTTAAGGAAATAACATCACATATTAAATAATAAGTGACGTTTGTTAATCCAACAGAAAACCGGAGCTTTTGTCCCTCAGCTCCCATTCTTCACCCCAAGCTTCATCCCTGAGCTCCCATTCTTCACCACTAAATCCCATCACCTCCGCCCACCATTTTATCGGCCAAAGCCCCAATCTTCGTCCCTCAACCACATTCCCTCAAACTTCAGACAAAACCCCATTTCATCGGCCTCTCCCTCCGCCTTCATGCCCCCATTTCAGAGAAGGCAAGAGAGAGATAGAACACAACAAAGGATCTGCATTCAGTTAGGACCTGCAAGAGATGGATTTGGGTAAGCCCCCACCATATTTCCTAAAGAGATTTTAGATTGCATGAATTTTTTGAGCCAGATTTCGTAATTCTTTGTTAAGGTTACTGTTCATGTTCAAATTTCCATCAATATCTGATCTTAATATGATTTAGTTGGGTTTCACGAAGGGATTCATTGATTATAATGGATTATAAGCACAAGGAAACAATGATGATAAGATTGCAATGGTAATTATTTGTGTATTAGAGATGTTTTTTTTCTTAGTGGTTTTGTTCGTATGCCCTTTCTGCTTTGAGGATACCAAAAAAGGGGAATCATGTTTGCATAGAGAGAGGTTTGATGTTTATATTAAAACAAAGGTTCATTATTTAGAAATTGTAGTGTCAATTTCAGATTTAGAATAAAAGAGCGTGATGATTTACACTTATTGTTCCTGATTTTTAGATGTGTTAAAGTTTCAAACTACAAAGTGAAGGAATTTTCTTCCTATTTTCAAAATACTGAAAATGTGAAATTTTTGTAGGTGTCTTGATACGAGGCATTGTTCAAAGTTAAAGGAATTTAGGAAAGAATTATTGAAGTTAATGGTTTTAGTTTTTAGAATCTATTACATTTACTATTTAAGAGTACCATAGCTGGGAACAAGTATTTTAATTTGCTTGACTAAAAATAAGCCAAGTTTAAAGGTCATTAAATCATTATCTAAGGTCCTTGAATTCCTTTCCCTTACCTTGTTTTGTCCAGCCACTATATTGACATAAAAGAGTTAAGTTTTGCTTAATTTGATGCTTCCAAAGAGTCTATAAGGTGAAATTGGGTGTAAAGTTGTAAAAGTGTCACAATTTTAAGCAAAACTTAACTCTTTAAACTAATGGACATATGCTGTTTTTGCTACCAACTTACTTGATATTGCATTAATTGCTACATCTAGGACACTCAAATTTCTTAACCACTAACTACTCACCTTCATGCGATGTGTACTAGCAAGGTGTTCAGTGGAGCATTATAGAGTATACATTAATTTAAACCACATGACAAGTACCAAATAAATGCATAGTGATGTCAATAAATAACATCTCATACTTTATAATATACATAACCAATCCAGAATCAACAGTCACAGTATAACACACCAATACTGTTATCATACGGTCCAGTAGGGACTTATAACCCTTGCCTGAGATCAGGAGCGTTCTTCCCATTTTCGTCTTTATTATCAATTAGTCCTTATGGACTAAAAAAGAACCTCATCGCACGATGGCATTTTATTTACTTATTTGGTGTTCACACATAATCACCACAATAAGATCACAAATATGCAACCATCATCAAATATGTAGCACATGGCCCATTCCAGAAATCCCCAAAATTTAATCATGTAACATTAATATCACAAATTCTGAAACTTAAGGAATTGTAAAAGAGAGTTCCAATTCAATTATCCTAAAATAGATTAAGAAAGTCGAAACCCTCACGATTACAATAAGAACCACAACAGAGCACAAGGAGACAAGTTCAAAAATTTCAACTCGGTACATAAGAGTTACACAAGCAAACTTGAATCTAACCCAAATTACAATGTTCTCACATTTTCTCTTACCATTAACACATTTTTGGAAAATGAAATAGGACAATAATCCACACCAATTCCAACTTCAAACAACTAATTGTACATATAATCATAAAAATGTAAACAAAACACCTCCTAAAAGACTTACTGTTCATCAGTTCTCACTGTTTTATCTTCTAAATAGATCTTTATCGACCTTACTATCCTCCCCACCACAAGACAAAAGATATACCATTTAGCAATACAACAATAATTAATTAATCAATAAAACTTAACTTAGGCACAAGACTGCCTAGTATGAGTCATACGCCCACCCACCTATGGATAGAAGTTACACCTATCGGAATCAACCATATAATACAAAACTTAAAGGGAAAGGATCAGGAAAAAGTATTGCCATAATACCATTAATGCAAGTGCAATGTATGAGAAGGAAACAAATATAAAGACATGCAAAGCACCTCCAGGTCTTAGACCTTGAAACTGATACCACTATAACATTTAATCCCTAATTTTACTTTTGAATACATTTTAAATAGATGTTGCTCTCTGTAAGGCATGCTGCGGCATAGCCAATCTGTATAAAAAAAATTTGAAAACCCAAAATTCAAATTCCCTCACATACACTTCTCACTTGTTCTTCCCTTTCCTACCCTTAGTTGTTTTTGCTTTCCCCATTTCACCCTTTATAACATTCTCATTTTCTTGTTCGCATCCATTTTCTTTAAAAAACAAATAATATAATATTTATAATATAATACTAATAAATAATAATTAAAAAAATTCATTTTCTACCCTAAACCTAACCCCATCTTCTCCATCGTCATCCTCTCTCTTCTCCCACAGCCTCTATCTCCGTGCTCTACCATCACCACATCTCTCCACCATGAACCATTGGTCTGACTGCCACCACAATCTCATCTCATTCCCTTGTTTTTGCCGTGAAAGACCACCATCAACTCTTGCACCACCATGAATCAGCCACTACTCCCCTTTGACCTCCATTTCGCTACCATCATACTTGAACCTGATTCACTCCACTGTGAACCCAAACTCCAGCCAATGTAGCCCACCACCCAGTCTTCCTTCTTCTCCGATTTCTTCTTTCATTTCTCTCCATTCGAGCCCTAACCTCTCTTTCCCTCCATCATGGTTCAAAAGCCCGGCCCGGCCCGGCCCGGAAGGTTGTACCGGAAAACTGTCAACCCAGGGGAGAGATCGGACCAATTCATGCTTCACCCGCTAAAAGAATCAACCTGGGAATATCCGGGTTGATTCGGGCGGTTTGATGCAACCCGGTGGGTGGAGCGTCCGGGTCGGTTTGTTTAAAAGAAGGCCTTCATGTATCGTTTGTGACATGAAAAAAGCACCTGATTCAAGTGCAGAGTCGAGAATCGCAACTTAAAGGCTTCACCTCTTCAGTGCCAATCGAAGATGACAAACGGTAAGAGGCAATGAAGAAGTAGAAGTTGGCAGTGGAGAGGGCGGCGATGGTGGTGGCCATGGGGGAGTAGTGGTGAAGGTGTGACTATGTGAGGGGGAGAGAGAGCGGGAGATTGGAAAGGATTACTAGGGAAGGTTTTAGAAGGAAAATGCAATGTGATATGTGTGAAAGAAGAGAACAAATGATGGGAAATGAGAAGCAGTGAGTGAGAAGGACGAAGGACTGGGAGGGAAGCTTATGTCAGGCTGTCAGCAACTCTACCTCTTGTGAAGTGGCTTGGGGTCATGGTGGAAGCGAGCTGGCTTCCACTTGCGTTATTCATTTTCTTTTTCTTTTTTTTATCAATTTATTCATTTTCTTTTTACTAATTTTAATGCATGATTATAATTTTTTTGGCCAGATTTTACTTGATTTATTTAAAGAGAAGCAAGATAAATTTTTTTTACCTATTTGACTTTTTTAGAAAATGTTAAGAAAGCTAAATAAAGTACTTATAAATTAATTAGTTGTATTTTACTCCAAATTACTTTATCTGATTGATAAGATAACATATAAACTCCTAATGTCCAAGCTACAATGGATTTTAATTAAATAAATGATGATCTTGATTCATTTTTTGAAGAATTGCAAGGAATTAATTATGAACGTTCTCAATTTTTGATGTATTGTGTTTTTAAAATAGTTAGACTTTGCTTATATTATCTCATATTTTGACATTAATGACAATTAGTGTTGGTGTGTTTTGCTATTAATTATTAAATTATATTATTTTAATGATACCAGTTCAACCCCAAGTCGACCCTCGTTTGAACCCCTTACACTTGACCTATTACCTCAGCTAGGTCAGCACCTAGTCCAGGTTTTTGATCCTTGCCCTCCATTTGATCCCTAATCTCCCGCATTCTTCAATATCATCTCTCACTCAAACCCTCTCTTTCTTGCCATCATTTCCCATATCTTCCCCAACTCGTTCGTGCCGTCGCTTTGCTCGCTGGAACCCCTCCATTCTTGCCGCTGCTCACTGATTCTCATTGTTGCCGCTATCTCACCAGGTTCTGCTGTAACTGTCAAACCCCTCACTCTTCTTTTTCCTCTCTCCGTTTCACCTTTGTTGCTTATAGGTAATTTTTCTTCCTTTCTTTTTGTTACTTTCTTTCAAATTCTTTAGGTTTTAGGCTTGGGTCAGTTTAGTTTATTTATGTTCAAACTGAGAGAATGTTAGGGATATGTGTGGTTTTGTGACTAATGTATGCATTAGGATTGAACTTTCTAGGAGTATAATGAGATCAATTAGGCATTGTGTTTTCTGAATTTGGGGCTATCATGCTATAAATTTGCTGGGTAATCACTTAGAATTACCAATTACATTTTCAAATGACAAACTCCACTTGTTGTACATCTTTATTTCCTTGAGGGAAAATCTGACTTTGTTTCACCATTACTCTAACTTTCTTTGAAATCAATTCTGTGAAAACAAAGCCCTCACTTGTCCTTGGAAATTTATATGTATTTCAATCTTAATGAATATGCACGATGTTTACTTGATCTCTAAATACCAAAGTTTTGACAGAGTAAGGCCTGATGAAGCTTGAACAATGGTGATTCTTGGTTCTCATTTAGGACAATTCTGTTTAGGCTTGAATTGGAATTGGACATTTGGTTTAGATGATAAATGGCAGTGAGGATGAGTTATTAGGCTTGGAATTTTGATGGTCAAGTGTATGATTTTTCTAAGAGTAGAATTAGATTAGTTGAGATTCTTTCTTCAGTGTGTTTTTCCTGTTTGGTTTGTGTCAGATCATGGGACACAAGAGAGCTCGAACTGCACCAACTCCACTGGAGCAACCACCTGAAGAAGAGCAATTGGTCAATAGAGTATTATCCTTTGATGAAAAGTTGGCTTTGGTCAAGCAGAAAGCTATCCAGCAAGAAAGGGAATTCAAAGAATGGGATGGATATCCAGGTTTTTATGCTTCCCTGCTCAAACAAGGACTTTTAGAGCTCATCAAAGAGTAGAAGGAACGCAATGTGTAGTTTGCTTATGACTTCTACGCTTCTAGGTGGGATAGCAGGGATGGGAGCTACTTAGATTTCTGAGGCAAACACTTCGACATTACCCTAGCCATAATTTGCCTCTTCTACTAGTTACCTCGTCGAGATGAGTGTAAATACTCTAAGCTGGTGAATGACACCAGAAAGTACCCATTTGATGTGATTGCAACAGCACTATGCCTATTGGCATTGCCCAAGGAATCAAACCAAATACCTCCACAGACCAGACCTTACTAATGAGGCAAAGGTGTGGCTGCATTTTATTTTGACAAACATAATGCCTACCACTCATGCCTCACAAGCTTCTCCTAAGCTAGCCCTCTTAACCTACCTCCTGTATAAACAAGAAAGTGTTTCAATTGCTCCCATCATATATCAATCCATCATGAACGCAACTAGCAAATCTTCTCGGACCCTCTTCTTTCCACATCTCATCTCTAATTGCTACGTAGGAAAGGAATTCCTGATCTTCTTACTAATCTACTGATCAAGATTTCCCCAACCTTTAGTTATTCACTCATGACTCGGCATACAGGTGCCTCTACATCAGGGGGCAGACGTTCCTCCTCCACTTTGCATATGGGCTTAGATGCACTTTAGGCAGATGTACACATACTTAGAACCATTGTCTTACACAATGCAAAGAGTATGGGGCACCCATACCAACAGCTTGAGCCAGTGATACCTTAGGAAGATGGTGCTACACATTCAGATGATGAGGGTACAGACGTTGAGGAGGATGATGAGGGTGATGCTGATGATTGACCTTTTGTTGTTGATTGATTGATCTGACTATGTTTTAGTTATTTTATTGTTCCTTTGTTTTGTTGAACTAGCGGTGAATGGTTAGTCATATTTGGTAAATTTTTTGATAGCGTGTATTGGGTTAATTTTGGGGTTGTGCCCTTTTCGCTGTAGATTCCCGGACTACTGATGGTCCCATACTTTGTCTAACTAGTTTCACTTGACCCACTGTGTCTCTTGAATTTGTTTATGGCTACTGATGGCTTTTTGTTGATCATGATTGCAGATCTCTATATGATTCAGTTATGCTTGTTGGATTCTCTAGAGCTACTGATGGCGTTAGTACCTTTTCTAGTATGCATGATCATATGTTTTGTACAGGGAATTTTGGACTACTAATGGTCCATTGACAATGAGGACATTGTCAAATTTAAGTTTGGGGGAGGAGCAAATTTGTTTTAAAAAAATTTGAAAACCCCCTTTTCCTCTTTGAAATATGCAAATTTCATAAACTTGAATGTATGTTTGTAATGTGTGAAGTTTGATCCTAATGATTGCATGAAGGATCCAATAATTGGAATGCAATTGTTCAACATTTAGAACAGCAGATAATTTAATTCATAGATTATTCGGAATGAATCTTGATGTTGGTTTGCCACTTCATGAGTTTCTTGAACTTTTTGAGCAAAGAATAAGCATTGATGAAATAAAGAATGAGTTGGAAATTTGTAACTAAGAAATGAGTGGTAAATTGATTTACATACATGTTTACAATTACATCTACTAAAAAACATCTTCATAAATTTTCAAACATTAGTTGATTTTCATGAGATTTCAAAAATACTAATGAAGTAGTTAAAACAACTCCGCTAGCCTAAAGACCTAACTTAGTAACCAGGGCACTTCATCACCAATGTTGGCATTTGCGTCAAACAGTTAAGTTAAAAAGGTTATGAGTTGTGCTAAAAAGCCTCTTTATGTGATTGCTGGAATAACTGAGTAACCGATGTTGTACCACCATGTGCAAGGTCACGTAAAAAAGTTAATTACAACAGCTTAAGATATAAAGAAAGAAAGAAAGAGAGAAAAAGAAAATTGCAAAGACCCCGAAAAATTCTAAATGGCACAATATTTAAGTTTGGGGAGAATGAAAAGAAATCAAATGACCAATAAAGGAACAAGTAATTCTTGGGTCTTCATAATGACGATATTAGGGGGCGAAAGTGAGAAGATGTGGAAGAGTGTGTTAGAAATCTTAAGTTTTGATGAGGACTAGACTCTATAAGATAACATAAGTAAAATGATAAGATAAGAATATAATTTAGTTATAAAAGAATCAAGATAAGAATCAAGGTAAATGATTAAGGAAGAGTATAAGTTATCTAAACATTGAACAAGTCCTATAGATAACAGTTATACTATTGCTAGACTAAGAACCTATCGCTAATAGGTGAAGAGATAAGAATAATAAAAGCTAATGAAGTCTTGGAAATAAACTATCCTATTGCTAAGAACTTCACTATCGCAAATGAAATAGCTTGAGTTAGTTTAAAGAAAAGAACAAAAGATCACTCTCTCTAAAACTTGTCTCTATCGCTAAGGTCTCATAACAGACAAGACATAGCCACTAGCGATAGCATGAATAGCCAGCGATAGCAGAACACTTAGACATTCAGATAAGTTGCTATGTAGAGCTAATGATAACCTATCAATAACATAGCTACTAGCGATAATGAGTTTAGCTATCGATAATGAAATCACTTGCTGAAATAACTTGACATTCTGATATCTAATATACTATCTGTATACACTGAGATAATGAATCCTACTAGCGATATCACCAACTGTGCTTCACATGAATACTTGTTTAGCTAACAGGCTAAGTGCAGGACTCACTCTATGAAGCTAACTGTAGCATGAGATACTAGCGCTACTAAAAAAGCTGCTACACAAGTATAATGTTGCAGGTAGTTGGTAATCACAGTCTATCTCTCATAGCTCATCTTCTGCAAGAATTAAATGAAGTAAGAGAAGAAAGATGATTAAGATAAAGACCAACATTAAATGTCAACGGCTAGGAGCTTCCAACGAACATTTTCAAACGGTCTTATGAAACTAAAAGGAAAAGGCAAATGAGAAGAGATATAAAAACCAAGACTCGAGCATTTATGAAGAATAGAACAGACTGGTGAACATTCATTCATTATCCTTACCTACCTTCTGCTCAAAGTTTTCTTACTCTTAGAGAGTTTATTTGTACTTCAGTGATTATCAAAATCTGTTCATTAAGTGAACGCATTTATTGAAATCCTCTACTGTTTGAGGTTGTTCAAAAGTCTAGGACTTTAGAACAGGGTTATAGTATTACAACGTGTAAGGGGGAGTGTTTAGAGGAAATCTAAAACTCTGTTTTGTAAAGGTTGGCAGGTGAACCTGGTTTGTAAAACCTGTGGTTTAGTGGAACCCAACGAGGAAGTTGGAGAACTGGACGTAGGCAGTGTTTGGCTGAACTAGTATAAAGGATTATCTTTGGATTTAAAGCTTTAATTTCGAAAAGCACAATTCACCCCCTCTTGTGCGTTTTGCCACTTTCATTTGGTATCAGAGCAGGTCTTGTCCCTTTTGATTCCAACGAATCTGAGAAGTAAAGATCAAAAATGGCATCGTACGAGAATATCTTGCCTGAAGGAAGTTCCATCAACAAACCTCCCGGCTTTGTTGGAAAGCACTATACCTTCTGGAAACCCAAAATGAAGATATACATCAAAGCTAATGGGTATAGGCTATAGAAGATCATAGAAGAAGGGGATATTGTGCCTACAAGTATTCTGGGAAACCCAAAGAGTGAAAATGAATATACTCCTGAAGACATTGCAGATTTGAGTTAAATAGCAAGGCAATACTCATGATCCAAAGTGCCCTTAGCAAAACTGAGTTCTTCAGAATTAGCCACTTAAACACGGCAAAGGAAATGTGGGAGGCCTTGCAAATTGCTCATGAAGGAACCTCAGGAGTAAAAGACAGAAGAGTGGAAATGCTTATTGAAGAATTCCACAAGTTTGAAATGATTGATGGAGAAAAGGTAAGAGATTTGGAGATTATATTCACTCATCTCATCAATAATCTTGCTGCACTAGGAAGAAAAATTCCAGAGAAGGAACAAGTCAGCAAGATTCTGAAAGTATTAAAGGGTGATTGGCTTACGAAGGTCACTGCCATCCAAGAGATGCAAGGTGAATCAACCAAATACATCACTGCCTTGTTTGGCAGTCTTGCTGAATATGAGCCAACTCTGATAGCCCAAAGGGAAGCTAATTGCACCATATTTCTATACACTTTTCATTGATAAAATCATTGGATTATTACATGTTCTTGGGGTAATTGCACCTAATTAGGTTAATTTATAACTTGTGCACACTTTGTTGGAATTTGTTATAGTCAAGGGCAATTTGGGCAAAATTAGCATGATTTATTGTTTAACCCATTTTCAAGAACATTTTGATGCTACTGATAACTTCTACATGACTAGGTGATGTTTGAAAATATGATGCATATGAAGGGAAAGAAGCATTTGGATCCCAAGGCAATACATGTTCATGATTCCAACTAGGGTTAAAAGAATTATCATGCCAATCAGTTTGAACCCTAGCAAAATCATCCCCTACATAATCCAAGGTTGAGACATAGGGGCATTGATCAATATAATGATTATCTCCATAAAAATTGCAACAAATGTACTCATATTGAGTTTCAAAAGCATTAGGATCATAGCAAGAAGGTAAATAATCATTATCCTGTTTAAATCCATTACTTGCCCCAATTGTCCACCAAGGATAATCCATAAACAAAATTTAAAAGAAAATAATTAACAAACTAAAAAGATAAACAAAGAGAACAAATATATACATATGAACACAAGAAAAGAAGTAAAAAGAGAATAACAAACACACGAACAAATATATACAAACTCAAACTTAAGCTACTAGTGCTCTAACCAAGGTTGACCAAAGACGATTTTGGGAAACAAATCCCCGGCAACGGCGCCAAAAACTTGTTCGCCCTGCGCCGCAAGTGCACGGGTCGCGCCAAGTAATAAAGTGATAAGTAAAGTATCGTTCCCATTAGGATTTGTCCAAAACCCGGTCAAACAATGATTATTACACTCTCGTCCAATTTGAGTAACACAAATGTTGAGATTGAAAATTAAATAAGAAGATAAAATGAAAATAAAACTATAAACAAGTGATTCTCCAACTTCAAGGATAAAATGGGTCCTAAGATTATCTATCCCCCTTGTACTTCTTAAAACTCAATTAACCTCCCCTCAAAGAAGCTCTCAACAACACCACATGCTAATCTAGGGTTCATAGAATACTTGTAATGCTCTCTCGAGTCAAGAACAAGTGTTTAGTTTTATTAATTGCTCAATCTCTTGCTACAATTTAATAAAACCCAATTATCAAGCTCCAACCCTAATGTGACTATGCAAGGCTAGCAAGTATATCTCTATCTTACCAACAAAACCATCCATTCGTCATGCAAACTTCCAGTTCTTGCACTATTTTACCCAAGTTCTACACTCAACCTAGCTCTCTCGAGTCATAAATCAAGTGAACCCAACATCTAAATGGTGATCAAGCACTTAGAAGCATTAGGAACAGAGTAAAATAAGCACATAGATATCATTAATCACAACATAAGAGGAGGAATCAAGAATCAATGCATACAAGGGTTCAAAATAATCTTAGAATCAAAGTATTTAGCTACTCATGTTGTACAACTCCAAGGGAGCATATATATACAACATTACAAAACAGAACAAGAGAAGAGAATGAAGATGGAAGAGATAAACCAAGAGAGGAAGCCCAAATCTCTTCGAAGCTCCAAGCCCAAGCTCAATCCCCACCAAGCTCCAAGCCCTAGCAGAGCAAAACACTCCCAAAATGTCCCAAAAGTCGAAGAATGAATGATAAGCTCGAAGCCCTAGCTTTTATTTCCTTCAAAACGCGTCTGTTATGTCCAAAACGCAGCGAATCACAAAGTTCGCCGTGGGTCTCGCCGCAGCGAGCCCACGGTGAAGTCCAAAAAATGACATAAACAATTGTCGCTCGCCGTGGCGAGCTGACGGCGAGCTGGCCAAAAAATGTGCAGAGGCTTATGCTGTTCGCCGTGGGTTTCGCCGTGGCGAGGCCACAGCGAAGTCCCACTTATTCTGTCTTCTTGCCTTTTTCTTTATTCCTTGGGTTGCTTTGGCTTCTTCTTATTTTTGTTCAATTGGGAGCTTAGTGGAGGGCTAAAATCTCTTGTTTATTGCATCAAATTATTCCTACAAAAATTACATAAAACAACATAAGAAATTAACTACAAAAAATAATCAAAATCTACATAGAGAAAATCAAATGAACATTTTCCTATCTTGAGTATCTAAAATTCATCAATGATTGAATAAAACTCAAGGAAAATGTGCTAACATTACATGAATTCCCAGAAGTTATCAGCTACCTTGGGCCTATTTCATTTACAGATCATGAGAGAATTGAAGAAAGAGGTTGAAAATGTCAAAAACAAGCTCAAAAAGTGAATTTGTCAAATTTGGAGAAAATTACGAAAATGCCACTCTTGGCCCACCTTTTCTGCCCTTCGCCGTGAGCCTCGCTGTAGGGAGTCAAGGCGAGGACCAGAAACTTTCTGCCCTTCGCCGTGACATCCTACGGCGAGGGCTATGGCGAGGCCCCGAAACAGCAATTCTGCAGACATGTTTTTGGGTTTATGGGGGAGTATAAATAGCACCCAACACCCCAACCTTCATTTTCAAGCCTCCTCAGCTCGAAATACACCTCCTCTGCTAGGGTTTCCTCCCATTCCTTCATTCCTCACTCAAATCTTCACCTTCCCACTTAATCTTACCTTCATTCTTGCTGATTTTCTTGTTCTTCCTTATTTCACCTTCCATTTCCACCATACTTCTTCTTCTACCTTCTTCATCCATGGGGGCTGTGGTCATGGGCTATCTTTGGCTCGATTTTGAAGACATGAGAGGCTAGGTCCAAGGTGCTTTGGTGGTGTGAAGGTGGCTCTTGCTTCAATGGGCAAAATAGGGGAGTTATATGCTTTCTCATGCTCTTTTCCTTATGTATTGAGTTTTGTGGTTGCATTTCTCTTGTATGTTTGGATTGGAGACATGATTTTCCTCTTTCATTGTCTATGAATTGGAATATTTGTGTTGGATATTGAGTTATGTTAATTGAATGATGTTTATGTTCAAATTTCCTATTGGGTTTGTGATGCTATATGATATTTAGTGGTTGCTAGATTGTGTAGCTTAATTTATCCAATTGAATTTTGTGGTTGCACATTCTTGAGAGGAATTGGTTTTCAAAACTCAAGTTTCAACACACACCAAGTGGAGCTTAACACTAACCTAAGTAATGGCTAAGAAAGTGGTTGCTTGATTAGTCATTAATTAGGGCTAGTGGACCCCTAGTGGTTGCTTGGGGATTTTTCAATTATACTTGGTGCATCTTTTAACTCCCAATATCAATTTTAATGAAGCGTGAGAGCCACCGAAACACTACGAAAGCCCATTTTATAAAATCACCCTTAATCCAAACTCTTTGCACTCATTAATCTAAAAAACCAAAAACAAGTAATTGCATTTGTCAATAGTTTTAGTAAATGAATTTTCAAACCAAAACCCCACATACCTTTTATTGTTTTAATTGCATTTAGCTAGTTTAGGTAGGTTAAAAGACTCCTCAAGTGAGATGACTTGGGGTTGCAACCTATATTGCAATCCTTGGATTAATCTTGATTTTAACCCCCAAGGCGCATTAGGCAAAAGGTTAAATTAGAAGCTCAAGGAAATTCTAAGAAAAAATCTCTTGCCCTTGTTGTATCTGAAAGAGATGAAGAGGATAGTGATGATGAAGATGTGGCTCTCATGGTCAGAAAATTTAAGAAAATCTTCAAAAGAAGAGGAGGTTTCCAGAGGGGTGGTCCTAGCTTCAGAAAGGATTTTCAAAAAGAGAAATTAAAGCTCCTGTATATTTTGAATGCAAAAAGCCTGGCCACTTCAAAGCAGAGTGTCCAAGTCTCCAAAGATTCAAAGAAAAGTAGAAAAAGAAGGAGAAGTCCTTTGGAAGAAAGAAAGCATATGTATCATCCATCTGGGATGATAGCTCAAATGAGGAAGCTAGCGATCATGAAGAGAACGCAAATCTCTGTCTTGTTGCTCAAGAGGAACTAAGTGATACTGAGGTATATGATTCTGAACCTACTTACTCTGAACTTCAAAATATGTATAATGAGATGCATACTGAATTAACTAAGCTTGCTAAGGAAGTTGTAGGTTTGAGAAAAGAGAACAAAGAACTCAAGAGAAATATTTCCTCTTCTGCATCAAAAATCCCTTCTGCGCTATCGATAGAAGAGCAGCTAGCGCAAGCTCCCAAAATTGAGCTACCGATAGCAACTCCTCCATCGATAGCAAATCATTCTCCAACAAAGCTTGACAGTTGTTCTAACTGTGAAAATTTGTTGAAGGACAAAGAGAAGCTTTCAAATGCTTTAGAAAAATTTACAAGAGGCACAGAAATGCTAAACATAATTTTGAAGGATCAAAAAGCTTTTAGAAACAAAACAGGAATAGGCTATGAGCCAAAGAAAGCTTCAAGGAAATGGGAAAAACCCAAAGTGAAACCATATTTAAAATATTTCAGAAAATCTTCATAATGTTCCTCACCTTATAGTTTTTGCAATTATTGTAATAAGAAGGGACACACTCAGTCTACCTGCAATCTTAGGAAGTATGGAATTAGTGGGTCATATAAGTGGGTTCCTAAAGGAACTTATGTGCCTAAGGTTTTCACAAACTCAGAGGCAAAGACTAATCCTAAAGGACCCAAGAAAGTTTGGGTACCTAAATCTGGTTGATTTATGCAGGTGTGCCTTAAAGCATCCAACAAAGGAAAATGGTATATTGATAGTAGATGCTCAAGGCATATGACAGGTGACAAGAACAAATTCAACAATCTAGTGACAAAGAAAAGAGCCAAAGTCAGCTTTGGTGGAAACCAGAGTGGGAAAATCACTGGAATTGGTGAAGTTGGTCCTGTCAAGGATGTGTACCTAGTGGATGGTCTCTGCCACAACCTACTAAGTGTTAGCCAAAGCACTGACCATGGTAACTGGGTTATCTTTGACTCTAATGAATGGCTTATTTTTTATAAGAAAGATTTAGAATTAAATAAAACAAATCTTAAGTGTAAATTAAAAGCAAATAGAAATGGTAACCTATACACTTTAGATTTATGCCAACAACTTGAAGAAAAATGTTTTATTTCAAATGATGAAACTTGTTGGCTATGGCATAAGAGACTAGCTCATGTAAATTTCATTCAACTTGATAAGATGGTTAAGAAAAATCTAGTCATAGGCATTCCTAGTTTTTGAACTAAGCATGATACAATTTGCTAATCCTGCCAAAGAGGTAAACAAACAAAGTCTTCATTTAAAATCAAGAAGACAGTTTCCACAAATAGGCCACTAGAACTAATCCATATGGATTTAGTTGGGCCTACAAGAGTGAAAAGCCTAGGTGGAAGTCTATATACTCTTGTAGTTGTGGATGACTATTCAAGATTTACATGGACTATGTTTCTTTCCCCAAAACATGAAACTTTTGATGCCTTTTGTGTGCTTGCTAAGAAATTGCAGAATGAAAAAGGCCTCAAGATTGTTGCAATCAGAACTGATCATAGAGGAGAATTTGAGAATAAAGAGTTCATGGAATTGTGTGATGAAAGTGGTATTGAACACAACTTCTCTGCCCCACGTACTCCTTAACAAAATGGTGTTGTGGAGAGGAAGAATAGAGTGCTCACAGAAATGGCAAGAAGCATGCTGAATGAGAAACAAGTACCCCAAACCTTTTGGGCAGATGCAATGAGCACATCATGTTACATCTCAAATAGAGCATACATCAGAAAGGGGATGGAGAAGACTCCATATGAGCTATACAAAGGAAGGAAGCCCAACATCAGTCACCTAAGTATTTTTGGATCCAAGTGCTATATTCACAACAATGGGAAGGTAAACTTAGGTAAATTTGATCCAAAGTCTGACATTGGCATATTTATAGGATATTCAAATAGGAGTAAAGCATATAGAGTATATAACAAAAGAACTCAAACTGTTGAAGAATCAATGCATGTAGTGTTTGATGAAACTCCTCAAGAAAAACATCACTGTGATAATGAGGATGAAGATTTTTCTCAAGTTTTAAAGCGTTCACTATCGATAGCCCTAGAGCCATCGATAGCAAACGCTGAAAATCAAAATTCAAACATTTCAAAACCTCCCCTATCGATAGCACCAAAGCCATCGATAGTAAGTTCTGACGATGAGGCTGAAGATGATCAAGATGAAGCTAATGAGCCTCAATCTTCCATGAGACATCTTAGGCACCATCCTCCTGAACAAGTAATTGGAGAAATGTCAAAAGGAGTTAGAACCAGAAGGTAACTACAAAATGAAATAGAATTTTCTGCCTTTATTTCTGAAATTGAACCAACCTGTGTTGATGAAGATCTTGTTGATTGTGACTGGATAGTTGCAATGCAGGAAGAACTTAATCAATTTAAAAGGAATCAAGTTTGGGATTTAGTACCTAGACCAAGAAATCATCCTATAATAAGTACAAAATGGGTTTTCAAAAACAAACTTGATGAATCTGGTCAAATTGTCAAAAATAAAGCCAGATTAGTTGCCAAAGGATATAACCAAGAAGAAGGCATTGATTATGAAGAAACCTTTGCTCCAGTTGCTAGAATTGAAGCAATAAGGATTCTACTAGCTTTTGCATCCATCAAAAATATTAAACTCTATCGAATGGATGTTAAGAGTGCCTTTCTTAATGGATATATCAAAGAAGAGGTATATGTTGAGCAACCTCCTGGTTTTGAAGAAAACTCTAAGCTTGATCATGTTTACAAACTTAAAAAGGCTCTTTATGGTCTCAAACAAGCACCTAGAGCTTGGTATGAGAGGCTTAGCACATTTCTCATTGAAAAAGGTTTTTCTAGAGGAAAATTAGATACTACCTTATTCATCATGCATAAAGATAAACACATGCTTACACTACTACAAAAAGTATTTTTAACGTCACAAATTTTGGGGGTTTCCACGTCACTTTTTCAGGGGACATTGAAACAAGTGACATGGAAAATGGACTTTTAACGTCACATATTTATGTGACGTAGAAAGTCAGAGAAACCACGTCACACATAATATTAGGTGTGATGTTGTAAGTTTCTCGGAGGAAACCACGTCACACAGAATATTTGTGTGACGTGGTTTCCTGGAAACCACGTCACACAGATTATTTTTGTGACGTGGTTTCCTGGAAACCACGTCACAAATAATATTCTGTGTGATGTTGTTTCTTTTTTTTTTTTTTTAAAAAAAACATTTTTAATTTTTCTATTCCCCGTTGATATATACATTGCAAATGTCTAAATGCAGGTCAGATAATACATACACAAAATTCAAGTTCCAAGCAATGTACAGAGCATAAAAATAAAATGCTATCACTACTATACAATCACCAACATAGGCCAGACCAAAGAAAATAAGTCGAATCGAATGAAAGGAAAGATCACCAGCAAATAATTTTGATTCAGATTGTTACATAATCAAAAATAAAAGGAAAAATTGAGCAATACGTTCACGAATCGCATCGATGTCTTCGACTGTAAATTCATCGATTCGGTCATAAAACTGCAACAATAATGGATACTATGATCAATACAAAGTTAGATAAAATTGTATGAATCATATAATAAGCTATAGATAAGAATTTATACCTGTGGGAAGGATCCGCTACGGTCACTCTCAATAATGTCACACATATACTTCATGACATAATACCCACACTCCTTATTCGTCGGTTGCTTGGGGCACTTTATAAATCAAAGGAAATAATATAAATTAATAACAAAGTAAATAATATCTCAATAATATCTCAATTGACTAACATTGAAGGAATTTAAATCAAAATACTTACTTTAGGTCTTTGCACCGTGATGGGATTATTCATTTCATCGGTATCTTCCATAAAATGCCATTGCTGAATGCCCCTGAAATGGAACCAAAATTAGCACATATACATGAAAATAATTTATTTAACCCAAAGTAAAAAGTCATTAAAACTACTTACTTCGATAAAAGAGTTTTATAATAGGAGGTTATATTATGCCTCAAGGAGTCAAACCAAACCAAACGATGTTGTCTGGGGCAAATGACAGCTAATGACCAGTGCTTACTGAAAGACATTAAAGCTATTAAGGCCACACGGAAACAACAAAACATTTGTAAATGTGCAAATGATAAAAATTTGGCAAAAAGTAATAATCACACTTACTCTTGAAGAATAGGCGCAAAATAGACAGATCCCCGATTCGCTGACATTTGATGTATGACATAAGCTCGCATCTCATCCTCATATCTCAGCTGGTCCGCCTTGTTGTTGAAATCATCTCTCCTCGCCAAGGCCAATGGACTAAGGAATCTGTATTGTTCTGTGCTTAATTGGATGCATAGGTCGTGGAAGTACCTATTGTAAAATAATTGAAATTATAAAAGGATAGAAGTACAAATATTGCAGAGACATAAATAGTAATAGTAATTTACATAGTTGCTAATTCGAGCCAGGCGAGGTCAATACAGTCCATTGTCAAAAACTCCACGATATCTCTGTCACCATCAATCGCAAATTCATATGTACGATCTGGACTGACTACTCCTGGAGGCATCTTAATGGATGTGGATTGCAAATTTGGTTGCATCTCCCGCAGGAGTTGGAGAGAAGGATATTGATCTGGAAAGACCTGTAGGTGATGAAAAAATCAGTGTTATATATTCTTACATGCTGTAATATATTAAAACAAGCAATCTCAAAAATTAAGTGTACATACCACATCAACCGGCGCCTTTTGTTGAGTCTTGTGTACAAGTCGTCTTGGCCACAAGATGAATGCCCCCATAGCATCGCCTAGTCTGGTTACTTCGCTATCATGAACAGGTATAGCTGAACCCCTCTCATTCTTTCGAACATTTGTAACAGACACCTTCACTTGGTCCTCTGGAATACGCTGATTATGTATGAAGGAAGCGTTCGGGAACTGGAGAGCTTTTGCGACCGCGCGCAGGCGAGGGACATCGAGATGGAGATAACACTCCTCTCTAACTTCAGGGTCATTGTCTGGTGTGGGATTTGATTGGTCCTCACGAATTGATCCTAACAGCACAGTGTGATTGCAGCTGTCTTTGCCGCTTGGACCTCCGGTAGCGGGGGACTCCTACAGGAGATGATATTATACAGAGTGAGTGTAATTTTCTAATTGACAAACTCGGAAGTCGGTAATTAAAATATATAAAAGATGCTCAAACCTGCTGTCTTTGTTGAGAAGAATTTGATGAGATTCCAAGCTGTATAGTAGACGCTCTAACCTGTGCCTCAATCTGCGCACGGATCTGCTCCCCCATATAACCCGAAAGAGCTTCCTGGACCTGCGCAGCCACCTGACTTTCGAATTGTGCTGCCATCTGCCGTTGGGATAAAGCAAACCGCTCCTCCAATTGGGCCTCCATCTCCGCCCGAGCCTTAGCCACAATCTCCTCAGTGGATTCTCTACGGTTGTAGTTGGATCTGCGGCCAAAATACTTGGCAAACCCTACAGTCCTGGGCTCCCCGAGTACTCGGCCGGGGCGATCGGGCTTCCCAATTGCCGTGGCCAGGATGTCCATCCTCCCAGAAGGTGTGAAGGACCCTTGGGTAGCCAGCTGCTCAAGTTCGACCTACAATGACCGAAAAATCGTAAGTGGTAATTTGTTATAAAACCACAAGTTAAATGAATGAACAACCAAGTAAAATACTTACAATCCTATTTGCAACTGCTTCAGCCTCCGGATTGATAAATGTTCCTTCTTTATTCTTCCTTCCCTCAGACCATTTCGTATGACGTGAGAAGGACGGCGGAGGCTCTATAACAATGGTAGGATCGGACCGTGCCGCTTCCTCCATTTCCGCAAAATATTTCTCGGTCAACTTTTTCTCGACCCACTTGTAACCCCCCCGAGACATTGTGTGCTTGTAGATATTCTTTTCTTGATGCTCCTTTTGTTTTTGGCTTTTCTCCTGTGAAAACTAAACTAAGTTAGTTAACTAATATAATATGTTAAAATTCATCAGTTTTGAAGCAAAGTAAAAGATCTATACAAACCTGAAACTTTTTATCTAATCGTTTCTTAACAAACGTCTTCCAAGTCTCTGGGTCAAGAGAGGGGTAGGTCTGACAGGGATCTTGATCCATCTTGTTCCCCCGGATGTAATCTTTGGTCAGGGTAGTCTTGAAATTCTTCCACATCTTGCGCGCTTCGTTCAACCAAAAATCCTTGAACTGTTCGGTGTTTGGGACAGCAAAATTTTGCTGCAAAGAATAAGAATAAAATACACATCAGTTGAGTAACTAAACAAACAAACACATGCATATTAGGAACAAACAGATAGATAATGATAAAACATAGCAAGATATCTGACCAACATTGATCCTTAATGTCTTTTTCGACTTCCCTCCAATCGTCAACCAATATGCTTACTCGATTCCTTGCCACAAAACCGACGTAGCTCACGAAATTCGCGCCAATTTCCCCGATAGGATTCATGTCCTCGTCAAATTCCACATGGATAGGCTGCACATTTGTCCCATGACGGACAACAATGTCAGTGAGCTTCGTCGGACCTCTTTTCTTTCTTCGAGAGGGATTGTTTTGTCCCTGATTGTTAGAATCATCCTCCATGATGTACCTGTTAACAAATCAATGATGTGAAGAGTCAATAAAAGGCAACAACTTTCACAAAAACAAAATAAAAACAATAACAGTACTTAATACATGATAATTCAAAAAGGTTCTCACTTTATGTGTTATCCCATATCCCCTCACAATGATCATTTCTAGAGGCAAATTGGTCATCATCAACATCTATCAATTCAAATTCACTTGGTTCACGTGGTCCTGTGCACAAAGGTGGTATCTCATCTAGATCTAAAGTGGGAGCGCGGTCCTTTTGCTTTTTACTTTGCAACACTATGGACAATTGCTTATTTGTGGGATCTGTTACATAGAACACCTGTTTTGCGTGACTTGCTAAAATAAAAGGCTCATCTCTGTATCCAACCTTGTGAATATCAATTGAGATCATACCAGTGTGGGGATCAACTCCAACTGCACTATTGTTAACCCACTTGCATTTAAAGATTGGAATTTTGAACTTGGTGTAACTAACTTCCCAAATTTCTTCAATTACCCCATAATATGCCATGGAAGCCAATCGTGGGTTTTTATCTTTCGAACTGGAGAAGTGCATCGCTTCGGCTACCACCATCACGCCACTGTTTTGCATGGTGCTGTTGTTGTCCTGAGCCTTAGTGTAGAAACAATAGCCATTTATGTCAAAAGAGCCCCAAGTAACAACCTCAAAACGAGGCCCTCCTGCTAACCATCTTATTGTATCCGGCCCACCGGTCTCCTTTTGAACTTTCTCTTTGAACCACCCAATGAATGTCCTGTTATGCTCGTTAGAAATCTGCATGTCACTCTTTTTCGGGTTCTTTTCTTTCAGGATCCTCTTATGCTCATCCAAATAAGGCTGCACTTCTTCCATATTATTCAAGATGTATAGGTGTGCTTGTAACACCTCTTCACGGCGCATAGTCTTCACTTTGACGCCACGTACCCCCTTACCGATCCCACCTTCATGTCGTGGGTTTTCCTCAACCCCTTTTAGATACGATTTGCAAAAATCCATTGCCTCCTCAACTATGTATCTTTCAACAATTGATGCCTCAGGTCGATGTGGGTTCTTAGAATACCCTTTCAAGACTTTCATGAATTGCTCGAACGGGTACATCCACCTTAGATAAACAGGGCCACACAGCCTTATCTCCCTTACCAAATGAACAATCAAGTGCACCATAATATCGAAAAATGCTGGAGCAAAGAGCATCTCTAGTTGGCACAATATAACATAACCCTCATTTTCCAACTCGTCGAGCTTTTCAGTGTCAATGACTTTGCTACAGATCGTATTGAAAAACATACACAGTCTTGTTATGGTCATCCTGACATCATCTTCCAAAATTCCTCTTATAGCAATTGGTAAGAATTGTTGCATCAATACATGGTAATCATGCGACTTCATTCCCACCAACTTCAAATCATTCATAGACACAAGTCTGCTAACATTGGAGGAATAACCCTGCGGAACCTTGATCCCACTCAAATACTCACACAGACTTTTTTTCTCCTCTTTGGAAAGTGTATGAGCAGCAGGTTCCATATAAGCCCTCTTGCCATTTTCACTGACTACAGGATGCAACCGTGGTCTTATGCCCATTTCAACCAAGTCTAATCGAGCATTGAGTCCGTCCTTTGTCTTCCCCTGTATGTGCAACAGTGTCCCAACAAGACTATCACCAACATTTTTCTCCACATGCATCACATCTATACTGTGCCTCACATCGAGATATCGCCAATAAGGTAGATCAAAGAAGATTGACCTCTTCTTCCAAATAATCTTATCAGAACCGGTCTTCGTCTTCTGTTTCTTACCGAATACCATATTGACATTCTCAACACGACGGTAAACTTCCTCCCCGGTTAAGGGGGTCGGAGCAGATCGGTACTCAGATAAGCCATTAAAACACTTCTTCAGTCTACGGTAAGGATGGAACCGATCAAGAAACCTCCTGTGACCGAGGTAGACGGTTTTTCGTCCGTGTTTGAGATAGTGGCAGTGTGTGTCAGACTCACATATAGGGCATGCCATAAAACCCTTCACACTGTAACCAGAAAGATTGCCATATGCAGGGAAGTCATTTATTGTGGTAAACAACATAGCTCGCAACTTGAATGTCTCCTGCCTGTAAGCATCAAACACATCTACGCCTTCCTCCCACAACATCTTCAAGTCCTCAATCAAAGGTGCTAGGTAGACATCGATATCGTTACCAGGCTGTTTCGGCCCTGAAATCATCATTGACATCATCACATACTTGCGCTTCGTGCACAACCAAGGCGGCAGGTTGTAAATGACCAACAAAACTGGCCAAGCACTATGTGTGCTACTGAGACTCCCGAAAGGGTTGAAACCATCCGTACACAGTCCGAGACGAAGGTTCCTCGGCTCACCACCAAATTCAGGAAACATGGAATCTATCTTCTTCCATTGAGGAGAATCAGCAGGATGCCGGAGATATCTTCCATCGGATATTCTCTCATCACAATGCCATCTCAATTTCTTTGCTTCTGCCTCATTTGCAAACAAGCGTTTAAACCGTGGAACAATTGGAAGGTACCACATTACCTTCAAAGGTATCCCTTTCTTTGATCCATCATCATCACCAACGGCATCCTTCCTCGGTTTGTACCTCGAAGTATGACATTTTGGACACTCTTTTAGGCCCTCATACTCTTTCCTGTATAACACGCAATCATTAGGGCAAGCGTGTATCTTCTTATACTCCATGCCCATCTTGCTTAGAACTTTTTTAGCCTCGTACATGCGCTTCGGAAGCACATTGCCTGCCGGGAACATATCACTCAAAGCTTCAAGCATCTGTGAGAATCCCGCGTCTGCCCACCCATTTTCTGTCTTTATTTTCAACAATTTCAGGACGCCGGTTAACTGAGTATACTTAGTACACCCCGGGAACAACGGTGTCTCTGCATCACTCCTCAACTTGTCGAACTCATGGACCACAGAAAATGACTCCGCCCCAATGTCATTAATCATCTCGTCCATTCCATCATCACAAACACCATCCACCGCTTCTTGTACATTTTGTGACGGGAACGCATGTACGGTACTTCCCAATTCCCCATGCCAAAGCCACTTCTTATAACGGAGATTAATCCCATCACAAAGAAGGTGATCCCTTATATCATCAATGCTCTTACGATAAGCATTTGCACACTTTACACAAGGGCAAAGATACATGCCATTCTTACTGGACACGTTTTTTTTGGCAAATTCAATAAATTCTTCCACACCCATCTGATACTTTTTAGTGGTTCTCAATGCATGCATCCAACTACGATCCATTCTGTTAAACCTATACCGTCTCCAACAAACTAGTCAAGTTTATCTCACTACATTATTAGGAAGAAATGGGCATGCTATGCATATCTTCACTTCATGCAAATTTTTTAAAAAATTTGGCAAAGCCTCCTCTTGTAAATGTGACATCCAAAAATTACATTTACAATCCAATTTCACTCCAATTATTTGAAGTGATTTATAGAAGCAAAACCAGCATGTAAAATGCAACAAAGGAACAAGCAACAATGCAACGAAATTCACGACGATTTTAGTAGCAACAAGATCAATTAGACAAAATAAATCTTCAGCAATTTGAGAACAAAAACCAATAGCAAACCAATTTACAAGACTTATAAAACATTTTGGCAAGTATGCAATATTTGCAGTGACTACAACGTAACAGCATTTGCAAACCAATTTACAATTGAACATTAAACATTCTGTGGGAGACCAATTTATAAGACTTACAAAACCATTAAATATGCTATGGCATTTTTTGCAATTTACAATTGAAAAAAAAGGCAGCAGATTTAATTATCAGGAAAAAATAAGGAAAAGAAGGAACCTTGATGAAGTGAAGCTGTGAACGGAGGCGCAATTGAAATTGCTGAACCCGATAGGAGGAAATCAGAGCTGAAAAAAACTTTGAACAAGTAAAAAAAAAAAAGAACCAGATAGATAGAATTGCATATTTAATTACCAACCAGCGAAGTTTTCAACAGATATATTGATGAAAACAGCAGCTATTCCAGTACCTGTTAAAATTTGATGAAATACACATAATCAACAATAATTTAACATATATGAGAAAGCTAAGGATATATAAGGTGCATGCATGAAAGGCATAACGTCACTAAGCTTTATGCCTATGTCTCATTTTTTTTCCTCCTCCAAAAAACGATTTTTTAGAATTAAAAAAATACCATCAAATGTGCATTAGAATAATAATAATTTATAAAAACAGAACTAATGAAAAATAATCACAGCAGACGCAAGATAATCAAATTAAGAAAAGAAAAGGATTTTTCTAACCACATACCAAATGAATCATTAATAGTTCAATCATGGCAATTCAGAACTAGAGCTTATAAAATTGAAACTACCAGAATATATATACACTTCAAGGTTAAGATAAGAAACTCAAGGCAGAAAGAAGAAGAACGTACCAATTCCTATGAGCAAAGCAAAGAACCATTTCACCACCAACAAATAGCCCACATTACAGCTTCCCTCTAAGCTCCTACCAATATCAAATTACAGAAAAAATAAAGATTTGATTCTGAACTATAACAGAAACCGAAATAGCAATAGCAAGAAGAACGTACCAATTCTCAATGACTTCATAGTGTTGGGGGTTTGTGTTGGGGGGGGGGGTGTGGCCGTGTGTGTGGGGGTGTGGGTGTGTGGCCGTGTGGGGGTGGGGGGTGGGGGGTGGGGTCCGTGTGTGTGTGTGGGGGTGTGTCCGTGTGTGTGTGTGTGTGTGTGTGTGTGTGTGGGTGGGGGGTTTGGGGGTGGGGGGTGGGGTCCGTGTGTGTGTGTGGGGGTGTGTCCGTGTGTGTGTGTGTGTGTGTGTGGGTGGGGGGTTTGGGGGTGTGGTGGGGGGGGGTCTCGGGGTGGGGGGTGGGGTGGTGGGGGTGTGTGTCCGTGTCTGTGTGTGTGTGTGTGGGGGGGTGGGTGGGGCCGTGTGGGGTGGGGGGTGTGGCCGTGGGTTTTTGGGGGGGGGTGGGGGGTGGGGGCCGGGTGGTGAGCTTGTTGGGGGGGGTTTGGCCGTGTGTGGTGGGGGGTGGTGGGGGTGTGTGTCTGTGTGTGGGGGGTGGAGTTTGGCCGAGTGTGGGGGAGGGTGGGGGTGGGGGGTGGTGGGGGTGTGTGTCTGTGTGTGGGGGGGGGGGTGGGGGGTGGTGAAGCCGTGTGTGTGTGTGGGGGGGGGTGGGGGGTGGTGAAGTGTGTGTGTGTGTGGGCCCCCTCACCAGCTTGTGGGGGGGGGAGGGGGCGGGAAGGGGGAAAATGGGGCGGGAAACTTGGTTTCCACGTCACACCACATTGTGGTGTGACGTGGAAACCAAGTTTCAACGTCACACCACTAAGTGGTGTGACGTTGAAACCATGTTTCAACGTCACACCACAAGTGGTGTGACGTTGAAACTCTTTCAACGTCACACCACAATGTGGTGTGACGTTGAAACCAAGTTTCAACGTCACACCACATTGTGGTGTGACGTTGAAACCTGGTTTCCACGTCACACCACTAAGTGGTGTGACGTGGAAAACCCCCCCTCTTCTTTTTTTTTTTCATTTTCCCTCCAACCATTTTTTCATTTTTTTCATTTTCTGAAAAACACTTTTAACGTCACACTAAAATTTTAGTGTGACGTGGAAAAGTTTCAACATCACACTTAGTTTTAAGTGTGATGTTGTTTATTTTTTGTTGATTTTCAATGTCACATTTTTAAATAAGTGACGTTAATTGGTGACATAAAATGGGATTTTTGTAGTAGTGTTATAGTCCAAATTTATGTTGATGATATTATTTTTGGTGCTACTAACGAAAAGCTCTGTGAAGAGTTTACTAAGATGATGCAGGGTGAATTTGAAATGTCAATGATGGGAGAATTAACATTCTTCCTAGGCCTGCAAATAAAGCAAAGGAAAGATGGCATCTTTATCTCCCAAACCAAGTAAGGAAATTCTCAACAAATTTGGGATGGAGCAATCTAAGGATGAGGACACTCCCATGAGTACCTCTGCCAGTTTAGATGCTAATGTCAAAGGGAAAGTAGTTAATCAGTCTCATTATAGAGGAATTATTGGATCCCTATTGTATTTAACAGCTAGTAGACCTGATATACAATTTAGTGTGGGAATGTGTGCTAGATATCAAGGAAATCCTAAAGAATCCCACTTAACCAATGTAAAAAGAATATTGCGTTATTTGCAGGGAACTCAAGAGCTTGGGCTGTGGTATCCCAAGGGAACTCAAGAGTACCTTCTTGGTTATTCTGACTCTGACCAAGCAGGTTATAAGATAGATAGAAAAAGTACAAGTGGTCAATGTCAATTCATTGGTGGATGTTTAGTCTCTTGGGCCAGGAAGAAGTAGAATTGTGTTTCCCTTTCATCTACAGAGGCTGAATATATTGCAGCAGCAAGTTGTTGTGCTTAAGTCCTATGGCTTAAGCATCAACTTAGAGATCTGGGCTTGGAATTCCCAAAAGTGCCTATTCTCTGTGACAACACCAGCACAATAAGCTTGGCCAAAAATCCAGTTCATCATTCTAGACCCAAGCATATTAATGTGAGACATCAATTTCTGAGAGATCATGTTCAGAAGAAAGATGTCAAGGTGGAATTCATCTCAACAAACTTGCAACTTACTGATATCTTTACCAAACCTCTTGAGCTAGCCCAATTTATCTTCATCAGAAGGGAATTAGGAATGGTAAATCCAAACGAGTTGTAAATATCTCTAAAATATTCTGAATTTGATTTCATTTTTATTCATACAGATTAATCACTAACTTAGGCATCGGAGTGTCAAATCTTAAGTTTTGCAGGACTGACCTATTGATAGTGAGGTTCATTATCGCTATCATATGTAGGGCAAAGCTAAGGATTGAGCAAAGATTGTCATCGCTAGCCACAAGCATTATCGATAGCAAAGTCAGCTATCGATAGCAAGAAGGAGTAAGTGAAAAGTCACTTGCTCAGCGTGGGATCATGCCTACTAGCGATAGCAAGTCACTAAAAAGTCAGAATATGAAACGTTAGCTGATGTACTTCACTGATGGTAAACCCTAAACCATAAACCTATAAAGTTAGGTCATCTGCATTTGCATTCATTCACGAATAATCACTTTCTCTTCTACTCTAAACACTCTCTGAGCATTCAAGCACTCATCTCCAAATCTCTTTGCTCTCAAAACCTTAAATGGCCAAAACCAAAGCTCCCCAAGTTTCAAAGAGTACTAGCGCTAATCCATCTTCCAAATCAGCTAGCAAAAGGTCTCGTACCCAGAAGGTTGTCTCCTTTTCAAAAGAAGTTACTAAGAATCTCCCCAAGCGTCAAAAAGTAACCCATGCTGAAATTCTCTATCTGACAAATTCTCTATCAGCTCCAAGTGCATTCTTCGCAGAAAAAGGAACCCTAGATAGGGCTGCTGTATGGGTAAATTTGGAGTCTTTCAAGCAACAGGGTTTTGACTTAGATGCCTGGTTGCTTCCTTACAAGAACTGGCTTAGTGTGAACAATGACTACAATGAAGACGTTCTAAGGTCCTTCTACTCGAGTTTGAAAGCCATTCCAGAATATAAAAAGGGAAAGCTGGTGAATGTCACCTTTGAAGCTGATGTGAGAGGAAGGGGTATTATCTTTAGGTGGAAAGCATTCAACAAAATTCTAGGGATCTCAGGGGAAGACTACAATAAATGGTACATGCCTAAGAAGTACTCTGAAGAAGAGCTTGCAGAAATCTATGAGACTACCACTAACAAGCCAGTAAACATGCCTGTAATCAACAGGATTTTGCACTATGTCTACACTAGGATTATGACTCACAAGTCAGGAAATTTCAGTAGCTTTGCAAAGATTGACAATCCATGGTTGGCTAATCTTATTCAAAAAGTCCCACTCAATCCGGGCCAGTTGATTAGTATGGAGATGCTAAGATTTCTGTCAGACAAATCTGCCAAAGCTCCTCTACCTTACCCTCAGTTGGTATCATTCATGCTAGAGTATACCAAGATCAAATCTATAGGGGATGGAGAGAATAAGAAATGCAAACAAGTCACTACCTCCACCCTCAAAAAGATGGGAATCCTAGTTAGAGTAGTCAGAGGAACTTCTCGCTCACAGTCTCAAGCTTCTCATGCCTCTGCTTCTTCAGCTCAACTTGCATCTACTAAAGAAGAAGCTCAGTCCAGAAGAGCTCCACCTCCTCCTCTTGTTGTGTCCAAATCTTCAGTTTTCTCCAAAAAAGCAGTTGAGGAAATAGTCTTCAGACTCTCTGCAGAATTTAGTTTTGCTTTGGTAGCACAGAAAGCAGAGTTACTAAAGCCTATTCAGGAGCTTCAGGCTCAAGTGAGAAATTTAGAAGAATGCATGAGCCTACCCAGAATGCCTGAGCCAAGAGGAACAACCTCTCAAGGTACATCATCACCACCTCACTCTCCTCTTCATCATTCTTACTCACCCCTCCACTCCCAAAATCACTCCTCTACTCCTTCCCACCATAGTCAACCCCCTTCTCCTATCCAAGTCAGACCACCTCAGAAACACCTATCGATACCATAATCCCTATCGCTAGCCCTCACTCACCACTCCCACTTTCCACTCAAGTCCCACCAACACAAGGACCCCCTATCGCTACCACAGTTCCACCACCTTAGTCAACCCCTACCGCTACCATTTCCACTAGCTATAGCTCTCACTCTCCCAGACCTTCCACCACTACAGCTCCAACACCTTCACCAACTCCTATCGCCAATCCGTCTATTAGCGATAGTATTCCTCCTTCTCACACCACCCCTGGCGCTACGCCCATTCCTATCTTTCCACCAAACCTTGATCCCACTCCTCTCTCTGGCCATGATGATGACAAAAAGGGGGAGAAAGGTATTGACGCTACCATGATTGCTGAAGAGGTTGAGGAGGTTGTCAGAGGGATAGCTAGAAGCTACATGGCATCTGAGGATCACAGAACTCCTCCAACTCCTTCATCTTCCAATAAGTCTCAAGCTTAAGCTGCTAAAGCTCGAGAAGTAGACCTGCTTACAGAAGCATTAGTAATAGCAGACAAATATGGGATTCCTCCGAGTGTCCTGACTGTTGACCCAATCCCTGTCTCTATCATTCCTTCTGCTAGTGCTTGAAAAGCCTAGCACTGGAAATGAGTTTCACGATAAAATTCAAAAGCTGCTAGTGCTTGAAGCCAAGAAAAATGCGTCAAAAAGGAGCAAGAGGAAAGCCAGAGAAGAAGTCTCCTTCAAGGTCATTCCAAAGGCTACCCCTGAGCCTCCTAAAGCTCAAAAGATGAAGAAAGTAGCTTCATCTCGTCCCCACAGAATGTCAAAAGAAGAAAAGAAAAGAGCTGAAAAGGAGGCTGCTAACAAGAAAGCCCTTGAAGAGGCTTTGAGAAAACATAAAGAGGCTCTTGAGAAGAAAACTGCTTTTTGAGGCAAGAAGGAGGGCAAGAATAGAGAGAAAAGCAGAGGAAGCTGCAGAGAGGGCAGCAAAGAAGAAGAGAAAGGAGATTGCTCGACAAAAAAGGGCATGGAGATACAAAAGAAGGTTTCATTCATCCAAAGCTAAAGAAGCTACAAGCATCTCCATTACTGAACCTTCTGAAAATCCTAAGCAAGCCAAGTCTGAGCTAGTTAGAGCTAAGAAAGAAAAAGCTAAGCAAGCCAATCAAGAAAAACTCCAGCAAGACAGATTCTTCTACTCAGACTCCTCTATCTCTGACTATCCTGATGAGGAATATATGGCCAATCCCTCCGGTGACAATTTTAACAATGAGGGTGCATTAGTTTTTGAAAATCATTCTGCATATGCATCATACATGGCCAAAACTGATGTAATTCCTTTTGTAGAGTTAAAATGACATATACTCGTTTGTGCTATACTGTTTACATGCTTTGAACATATTTTATCTGACATGTGTTTTTACTTATGTTTTGTCATCATCAAAAAGGGGGAGAATGTTAGAAATCTTAAGTTTTGATGAGGACTGGACTCTATAAGATAACATAAGTAAAATGATCAGATAAGAATATAACTTAGTTAGAAAAGAATCAAGATAAGAATCAAGGTAAATGATTAAGGAAGAGTATAAGTTATCTAAACGTTGAACAAGTCCTATAGATAACAGTTATACTAACGCTAGACTAAGAACCTATCGCTGATAGGTGAAGAGATAAGAATAATAAAAGCTAATGAAGTCTTGGAAATAAACTATCCTATCGCTAAGAACTTCACTACCGCAAATGAAATAGCTTGAGTTAGTCTAAAGAAAAGAACAAAAGATCACTATCTCTAAAACTTGTCTCTATCGCTAAGGTCTCATAACAGACAAGACATAGCCACTAGCGATAGCATGAATAGCCAGCGATAGCAGAACACTTAGACATTCAGATAAGTTGCTATGTAGAGCTAATGATAACCTATCAATAACATAGCTACTAGCGATAATGAGTTTAGCTATCGATAATGAAATCACTTGCTGAAATAACTTGACATTTTGATATCTAATATACTATCTGTATACACTGAGATAATGAATCCTACTAGCGATATCACCAACTGTGCTTCACATGAATACTTGTTTAGCTAACAGGCTAAGTGCAGGACTCACTCTATAAAGCTAGCGATAGCATGAGATGCTAGCGCTACTGAAAAAGTTGCTACACAAGTACAATGTTGCAGGTAGTTGGTAATCACAGTCTATCTCTCATAGCTCATCTTCTGCAAGAATTAAATGAAGTAAGAGAAGAAAGATGATTAAGATAAAGACCAGCATTAAATGCCAACGGCTAGGAGTTTCCAACGAACATTTTCAAACGGTCTTATGAAGCTAAAAGGAAAAGGCAAATGAGAAGAGATATAAAAACCAAGACTCGAGCATTTATGAAGAATAGAACAGACTGACGAACATTCATTCATTATCCTTACCTACCTTCTGCTCAAAGTTTTCTTACTCTTAGAGAGTTTATTTGTACTTAAGTGATTATCAAAATCTGTTCATTAAGTGAACGCATTTATTGAAATCCTTTACTGTTTGAGGTTGTTCAAAAGTCTGGGACTTTAGAATAGGGTTGTAGTATTTCAACGTGTAAGGGGGAGTGTTTAGAGGAAGTCTAAAACTCTGTTTTGTAAAGGTTGGCAGGTGAACCTAGTTTGTAAAACCTGTGGTTCAATGGAACCCAACGAGGAAGTTGGAGAACTGGACGTAGGCAGTGTTTGGCCGAACCAGTATAAAGGATTGTCTTTGGATTTAAACACTCCTATGTATGTGATTTAAACACCCCCCTCTAGTGTGTTTTGCCACTTTCAGGGTGGATTTAATGGAATATATGTATGTGATTCAAATTATAACCTATGACTGAAACAAAAGTTTTCAAATCATTCTAAATTCGAATTCACATGAATTCAAGGAATTTAATGGAGTGCACTTCAACATTATGAGGCAGACCAAATCACATATGAATTAATTCTTTTGCTCTTTGTAATGTAAAGAATATTCTGAGGACTAAGTGCAAATGCATGAAAGAATCGTGTTAGTAAGCTTTGCTTGATGACAAGCAAATGTTCAAGTGTGGGGGTATTAGCCATTAGAAATTTAGCATATTTCACTCAATTTTCACATGTTAATGCTCACACTTGTTTGATAATGTCCTTAATTGAGAGGATAACTTGTGAAAATTGTGTGATCTTTTCTTAGCATATTATTGAAGAAAATTAATGGAATTCCTCTATATTTTGTAGGGGAGAGATCCAGGAAGAAGAGGAGCTCAAACGTAGACTAAATGGATGCACCAAGGCAAGCCAAAAAAAACAAAGGAACCCCTCTGTATGGTGTGTCGTGGCACACAAACATGATTGCCACGGCATATGAAGCAAAAATCATAATTTCACTCTCCATATGGTATGCCGCAACACACAAACATGTGTGCCGCGGCACATGCACTGCAGTACAGTTAAGCATTAACACAAAAATTTGAAATATAAGTTAGGGTTTTGGCCGAAAATTAAGGAGAGGACATTTGGGGGTCGAGTTTGGGAGCTGAAAACACTTGGAGAGTGAGCTTAGGGCAAGATTTGGAGATTGGAAATGAGGATTTTCTTGAAAATTCTCAAGGATTTTTCTATGAATTCCCTTCTTCCTTCTCATTTTCTTTCCTTTCCTTGTGTAGTTGCTGAAGCTAAACATGTTTAGATTTGTTTGTCTTGAGTTTACTTTCACCATGTGTAGCTAAACTTCTAATTCTAGGTTTATTTTGAAGCTTTGTATGGATTGATGCTTAGAACTCTTTCTCTCTTGATGATTAATGGTTATTGAGTTGTGAATTTAACTTGTGCTTCATTTATCCAAAGTGGTAGCCAACATTTAGCTTGTTAGCTTGATTAGTGGCTTGAGAGAGCATTGATTAAGCAAAGAACTAGGTTACATTCAAGCTTGCCTTGAAATTCTAAATTGGGATTGAGAGTTTGTTCATGAGATAGAGATATTCATTAACCAAGTTTTATAAAATTGAAGTGGGATGTTTATAGAGCTAATTAACATAATATGTAGTAAGAGATTATGCATATTAGGGTTAATTAAGGTTTGGGTAAGCTTGAGAGAGTTATTCAAATGGATAAGACTTCAAACATCAACTTAATATTCATTAATTGTCACTAGAGGAGGGGTAATTGAACATCATGAAGTACAAATTAAAGTGGATAAATAAACATAGGCTTCGCCCATTGTGTTGAATTTACTTCAAGTGTTCCATTTTACAAATTGCCATTTTTTTAATCACTTTAACTCTATTAAATCACTTGCCTATTGCCCATTGCTAATTTTGAATATAATGCACTTAATGAACTTGCTTTAACGTGGGACGACAACCTTTTCTTGAATTATACTACTAAAACTTGACTCGTGCATTTGTGTTTACAATTTATGGCAAACACTAATCACAATCATACATAAGGTTTGATGTAGAGATTATAATCAGATCAAGCACCCTAAAAAAGTAGTTAGCAAATAAAATTTTAGAAAAAGTAGAAAACAAGAGAGTAAATCTGCCGCATAATTTTTTGGGTACTTGATCAAAATAAAATCTCCATATCAGATCTTCTGTACGTGTTTTAGTATGATGAAGATAAGGATAATGAGAGATTTATTTTTGTATTGTGTAATTAGGAGTTTTAAAACATTTGTATTTTATTTTTCAATCTTCGATTTTTATTATTTAAGTTAAACTTTAGAACATGTACATACTTGACTTTTTAGATCTTCGATTTGTATTATTTTAAGTTGGTGCAAGTTAGACTAAGTATATGATAATGTCAAACTTAAATTTCTTTTCAATCCTGGCCCTAAACTAAATCAATTCCGATTGGGTTTCATGGAATGATAAGAATAAGACGAACTTGAGTTTCATTCCAAACCTCATGTATGTATATCTTGTTTAATACTCTCTACATATTGGTATAAATATAATGCTCTTAAAAACAAGATCAAAATGCTTATTTATGATGCTGAATAAGAGAACATTATATTTGGTTTCAAGTCAGTTTTTGTTTATTTTTATTGTTTTAAGGTTCTTAAATATGACTTAGGAACGTACAACTATGAAATTTCTCATCTTTGCACTGAAGTAACCGTCCAGAAACTATAGTTTCATTTATTCTGAATATTCATCACACCACGACAATACATTATGACCTTAATACAAAATACATGACTCTATTCCTTTTATTCACTTACACATTCATTACTTATCCAAATTAAACAGGCAGTACCTATAAACTGTTTTAATTTCCTCACTCATATTCTTAAAACCAAAATGTTTCCAGAATTCATGCATGAGTTTCATATCATCATCAATCAATAAGGCTTTTCTCGTGGTATGTTGCCAGGTGGATCATAGTTGCAGCTGATGAAAGTTCCTCCATTGTTACACTCCACTTTAGCACACCCAATATGAGTTGTGTTCTTCCAAACCACCTGAGTATATACAAGGCACGTCTCATCACCATTAATGCATGAGTTGTTTTGGTAGTTATAGTTCGTTTTCTGGGCCACCCACAGCTCCACGGCGCCTTCCCCGGTTAGGTTTCTGGGGCTCACTGCAAGGTTCTCGCCGTATGGGCCATTGGAGACCATCAACTCGCAGTCAGCCTTGCGTTGGTTGGTAAAATTTTGAGCATACTTGGCAATTGTATCATCCCAAGTTATGTTTGGAACATTCACTTGTGATCTTGCTGCGTTGTGAGCATCGACATAGTCTTGGGGTGAATCTTGAGCATAGGTTATGAAAGCAAAGAGAAAGAAGAGGAGAAGAGAAAATGGATGCTTGGATGATAAATCCATAGTGGTTATAGATTGTGTTTGGTGTTTATGATGAGAGAAATAGGAGGCATTGTAGAAGAATTTATAAGGATTTTTCATGTGGAAATTTGGTAGTATATTTTAGTTAGGGTTTTGCATGCAACTAGGACGGTGGAAATTTTAAAATAACTTTTAACTATATATTGCGTAGAGGACTAAGAAACTATGGATTTTAATTTGTGTCACTAGCAGCATTACATAAAATAACTCCAACTTGATGTTGTTAAGATGATAATTTAAAAATTCACACAAAATAATTACAAAGGGCCTTGCACTGCTTCAATCTTGAGCACCGATTGTAAACCCAATTCGTTTTTGAAAATAGGTATATTTTTTTCAATATTTAGTTGTTCTTAGTTATTTTGTGATTATGAAAGATATATATGATTTATTAACAATAAGATAAACATATATAGTTTTGTAAATTAATTATTTTGTAATGTAATGACTTTTATAAAAAAGAATTTGATATTAGAATCATAACCGTTTATGTGAATAAAAAACATTGTAAATATACTTATTAGACCTTCCGTGGTATATTTCCATCAGCTATTTCATAAATAATAAAACTTATATTAATATTTAATTTTTATACCATTTGTACTATGTATAGGATCTTATTTTTCAAATTTAAGTGTAACTATAGATAATTCAGAAATGTTTAATTAGGAAGAAACCAAATAAAGTTAATTTTTTTTATTAATGTACTGAATAGAGGATTATTATGTTTATAACGTTGATTAAACATATGATACTACAATCAATTCTATTAAAAAAAATTGAGATATATTTAAAATATTTAATAATTTTATATATATGATTTTTAAAGAATAATACTTGTGTGTTAAGCTTCTTATATCCATTATAGTATATGTCAGGTATTTCAATTATACATGACCATGTGTCTATATTTAAATTAATATAATTAATCTATAAACTCACAAGAAAAAATAGGATATATAATCATGTTAAATTAGAGAACTTGAGACAATAGGAATAAGAAACTTAAAAATCGAATTAAAATTTCCTAGATGACTAGTTACCTACAATATTTTTGAAAGTTTCAGTATAGATAGATTTAAAATCCAAAATGCCTTGAATAATATCAAATAGGCTTTAGGGAAGTTTTACCATATCTTACTTACACTACGTCACCCAATATAATACTATATCACCCAATTAAGTTATTTCACTATGCGTCGCCTTAAAATTAAAGTCTAACACATGCAAATCGTTCAACTATGACAAATTCATCCCCATTCCGTACTCATCATGATTGTGTGAGCAACGTATTTTTTATTATTCAAATGAAATAAAGACCATTTAATTAAAAATTTGATTTTGATAGTACAGATAAGTTTTTAATTAACAAATTTTTCAATAATAAATTTAATTTTTGATGTAATGTCAATTATAAGATTACCTTTATTTTGAATTATGTACCCATTAAAATGAAAAATTATTTTAAGCATTAAAAAAATAAAATTATCATTCAAATTAATTTGGACAGTTCATATTAAGATGAGAATGCCATTATTCATCTTTATAAAGAGCATGAAATCTGATCCCAATAATTCCTTATCAATTATGTGCTTGCTCAATTGCCTAGTGGAAGTCTCTTGGCAATTCAATGAATAAAAAAAATATTTGCTGAGAAAAACGACATATACTTTTACATACTATGCTCTCGTTATCAGTTTTTTTAACATAATATATTCAGCGTTTATTAAATGAGTTAACGTTGGCAAGTTATCCAGAATACATAAAAGCCTTAGATAAGTTGGGTTTGAGGATTTATTAAAACCATCGGCAATAAAATTTAAACTCATGCATTTGCAGTTGAAGAAGGGAAGAAATCTTTATCAACTGAAGTGATCTTGTTGGCAATGGGTTTCTTATTTTTGAACTAACGATGACATAATTTTTATCAGAAACCCTGCCTTTGGTTATAGGTTATAATGCGAAATTTTGTTGAATTAGCAAGAGGCCAACTCAATGTAAGGTATTTCAACAAGTATATGCCATAAGAAATAAGACATGACGTTTCAATGAAAACTAACAAAACAATTAATTTATGATAGTTGAGAACAAATCATTAGTTAAATTTCAAACGTGTCCATGTCTGCCAACATAAAATATAAATTAAGATTATTGATGTAATAAAAAACTCTATGTCAACAAATAAAAAAAAATTGTGTGAAGTGTGCTTTCTAGTTGATAAATTAATAACTATACATACATGTATTTCTATGGGCTTGTTTGTTTAATTTTCATTTTTTAAGAAACTATTTTAGATAGAATAAACATAAGAAAGGTGTTGGAAATATGAGAAAATTATTGGAGAATTTGAGTTAAGCAAATGAGGAATGTGTTGGAAAAAGCTTAGTTTCATAAGCTATTTAATTTTTTCTACAACAGAATAGTATGATTAAACAACAATCTTAATGTTCTTCGGACAACTGGCGTGTTTGGCATAGTTTTGGGAGGGGAAATAGCACGATTGGGCTGACAAAAATGTTCAAAATCCATTTTTGCTTTTGACGACATGACTTTTATCCAATATTACTTTTGTAAATGTCAAACTAAGAGTAAAGCCACTTCCGTAATCACTATTCCAAAACACAAAAGTGTTAAACATAACTAAAATATTAGGTAAAAAAAAAACTTAAATAAAATAAAATTTAAGTTGGCACATCAACAAGATAATATAATATGAACCAATTTTCTTCAGTTATTATGTTTAGCATACCTAAGTTGGTTGCATTGTAGTTGTACCACGTGAGTTTACTAATTCTGCCTAGTTGTTATCACTACACTTCAAATTCGCTTTGTTTAACAGCAACCAAGCCTAAGCTAAGAGCATTAGTAAATAAATAGTACCTTTAACACTTCATATAAAAATGCAATTTCTTAATTTAGTCATCAAGTGGACAACTTCAATAATAATCTGAAGTCTAAAAGCTTGTATTCTCAGTTGCCAGACTTGTAAACCTTTAATTTGTTGTAAAATCTTTTAATCTTTTAATAGAAGTGACGCTTATAGAACCGCTGCATGACACGTGTCCTCTACGCCTCTTTTTTCCCCCTCTTTTACTCTCTCCTCACGTGAATTCGTTACAGGCTCCCCTTCTATTAATGCCATCTGTCCCTTTTTGCAATTGTGATTGACCTGATTTCGTGGAGATATATCGGTGCCACTTTGAATCATTTCTATGGGTCTTCATAATTTAAAATTATTCTTTCTCAGTCGCTCTTGGAATCATTTCTCTGGGTGTTCTAAACTTGAAATTATTCTTTCTATGTGGTTTATTTTCCATAATTATTTTCATTATAACATTTTTCCGGCATCAATTTTTCGATTTCCCTTTAAAAAAACCACTAAATATAATTATTATAATTCTAATTTACTTTACAAAAAAAAAAACCGGTAAACGCTTATTTTAAAAAAACCTAAATTGAAAATCCTTTTCTCCACAAACTACTTTTACTACTAAATAAATTGTTTTCCGAATTATTCTTCCGGGTTTTTTGAATTAACTACAAAATTTTTTTTCTGAATCACTTTTGGTCTTTCTCTAAAAACCACTAAATAGCATTAATTTTATAGAGTAATTATTATTTATGCCTTCCATAGCCGTGAATCAATTTTTCTCCTTTTAAAAAAAATTCCCACAATTATTTTCACTATAAATTTTCTCTAGAATCACTTTTTCGTCTTCTAAAAAATTTCCTCTAATGTAATCAAAAAACAAATTCCTCTAAATATAATAATTTTTATAATTTAAATTTATTTACAGTTGGCATTTGTGCTGTTGGATATGCTTAGTTTTGATGATGTCAAATATAAAGATAAATGTAAGAAGCAAAAAGTGTGTATAAAGTGTTTATCTCCTACTATCTATAAGACAATGTTTGCTATATGTTTACTGTGATTGAAAGCATGCATACATGATCACATAACATGTCCATAGGCTCAGATTGCATACATAAGAGCATGTAACTTAGTCTGGAATAAACTGAGATAAGAATCATAATCATAATGGCTAAGTAAAAGAGTGTAGGTTACCTCAGCAATGAATAAGTAAAATCTAATAGGTAACAAATTCTCTATCGTTGATCATTGAACTAAAAGAATATGCTAGCTATAGCACGATTTGCTAGTGATAGCATGATTTCCTATCTATAGCATGATTTGCTATCTATAGAGTCTTTATCATTGAGCTAATGGACTAAGCTTGCGATAACATCTGCTGTGCATTATATGATTATCTGTTTAAGCTAAGTACTGTAATTACATTATGAAGCTAGCGATAGCTTTGTTAGCTATCGATAGCACAATACGTGCTGAGCTAATACATTGTTTCTAAAGTGCAGATTTTACACTGTCAAGCTATCGATAGCAAAGGGAGCTAGCGCTAGTGAAAAATCTGACAGCAAGTACAGGAGTAGGTAGCAGCAGGTTACCGTTACTCAAAGTCTCCATCTCTCTTAACCAAAGCACGAGAAGAAAGAAATACTAAAAACGGCTAGTTCTCCAAGTCTCCAACGAATAGAAATTCATCAAAACATATATAAAGACTTGAAGACATCAAAGAGAGATAACGATCAACAAAAAATAGACGCACACACGATGAATATACGCTAACAGCAATGAAAACAGAGGCTCTGCACAGAATATTACATATATATCAGCGAGCCCATAAATGATGGTTTGAGCGCATTAGAAAAGAAGAGCATGAGCACACATTGTTCAGATTTTTAAGCTCTGATTTGTATTTCATCATACATCTTAGTACTTCAGTGATTATCACAATCTGTTCATTTAGTGAACTTATTACTTTGATAAAATCCTCTATTGTTTGAGGTTGTTCTAAAGCTTGGTGCTTTAAGAACAGGGTAGTAACCTTACAGGTTGTAAGGGGGAGTATTTAGAAGGTTTCTAAAACTCTGTAAAGGTTGGCTGGTAATCCCGTGTTCGTAAAACCAGTGGAAAAGGTTGACAGGTGAACCTGTGTTCGTAAAACCTGTGGTAGGCTTCTCTTGTGCCTGGTTTAAACAAGAGGATAGTGTTAATCTCAGGTGGAGCCTGAGGACTGGATGTAGGTCAGGGTTGACCGAATCAGGATAAATTCTGTGTGCATTATCTCTTCCCTAAACTCTCTTAGTTTCCAGCATATCTACATTATATATCTCTTGTGCTTTTAACAGTTTTGAAAAGATTGCCTTCATTGTGTTTTAGAAAAGAGAAGATCAGAAAAAGGTTTCAAAGTTTAAGTTTTTATCCTATTACCCAATTCACCCCCCCTCTTGGGTGACAGCCAGCACTTTCATTTGGTATCAGAGCGGGTCACTTGTTTAAAGGATCCAACGATCTCAAGTGATAAAGATCATGGCTGATTTTGGGTATAACATGTTTTCTGAAGGTTTTGATTTCACCATTCCACCTCTTCTTGAAAATATTGATTTTCTATTTTGGAAAGCTAGGATGAAGAGTTTTATAAAATCATTTGATTATCATATGTGGAATGTTTTTACAAATGATTTTGATTTCAAACCAAGAAAGGATTGGACTGAAAAAGACAAGAAGATGTTCTCCTTAAACATTAGAGCTATGCAAATTCTGCATAAAGGCTTAACTGAAAAAGATTTTCAGAAAATCAGATTTTGCTCTAATGCTAAAGATATCTGGGATACACTTGAGTCTATATATATCTCTAACCATCTTGTTGAAACTGAAAGTGTTGACAGCTCATCTGAATTTCAAAGTCACATATCTATGGCTGATGAGCAATTGGAAGCTGAAATTGAAGAAGGAGAGATCATAGAACCCTTCCAAGATTCAGTCAACACAGAAGGACAAGAAAAGGATGACTGCCAAGAGCTCTACCTGAACGAGTCTGATCAATCATTCTCTGGAGCTCAAGATGCAGTTATGGTATACAGTTCCAATTCCTTTGTTTTTGAGAAAAACAATTATGATCTGCATAAAACTGATTTACAACCTATCACAGATCATGTTTCAAAAAGAGAAAATATTTTAAATCATGCTGGAAAATGTTTTGGGAAGAAAGATCTTTTAAATGAAAACAACTTGAGTTTGCACTCTTCTGACCATCACAATAATTGCATAAAATCTCATGTTGCACATCATCCTATTAGTTGCTATTATTGTGGAAAAACTGGTCATATTTCTCACATGTGTAATATTAGAAGAAATTCAAATGTGAGAAATAAATTTATTTGGGTTCCAAAAGGACATGTAAGGTCTAAAGCTAACAATGAAGGACCCAAATATAAATGGGTACCAAAATGTCCATCTAGTGCTTTTTGTGTGCAGATTAATTCTAGAAGAAATGGATATTCTGGTGCAGAACCTAGAAAGTAGAATCCAAGAGTGTCTCATGCTTCAAGAAAGAGATTCACAGAATCTACATATAGAAGGAGAACTCATGGAGAAGCCACTACTGCAACATCTTGCTCAGATCATAAAAAGCAGTGGACTGTAACAAGAAGAGCAAGTTCTACCTCAAGAATGAGCTATCACAAAGTACCTTTCAATTACCTTGAGGAGAACAAGAGAAACTTGGCTACCCAAGCACAAGCATGTCAGAACCTTTTGGGTAAGCCAAAGCAATCCTCCAAGTACCTAAGGTAAAGGTATACAAGGGTAAAATCTCCTACACTACTATCAGTAATATTTATTGAGATTTTACACTTTGCAACCTTAGGGATGAACATTGAATTCTGTGTTAAAGTCAATTGCAAAATGTTTACAATGTTCATAAGATAGACTTATTTACATGCATATTGATTTGAAAAAGAATATATTCATATATATCCTTATGCATGTAGACATGATTAATTCATTATGCTCAACCATCTTAAATTGATTACATTTTTTGAAGCATATGAATTATGTTTTTAATACCTACGAACTAACCATGAGCAGATCCATATGAATTTGGATACTGTAGAAAAGAAAAGAATTATAGTTCTGTAGGTAACAAAGATAGGAAGCTTCAAGACTAAATCTACATGGAAATTTACTCAAGTCTTGATGAGCTAAACTTCATGCTTGGATTTTGGTGTTGAACCTGTAAAAGAAAATATCAACTTCTCTGCCAAAATCAAGCTACTGCATGGGCAAGCACAGACTGTCCAATTGATAGTGAAGTTCACTATCGCTAGCATATGCTAGACAGAGCCAAGAGAGCTGATTGCCATCAAAAGCACTATCGATAGCAAGGTCCACTATTGATAGCTGGAAAGAGAAGTGATCAGCTTGTCCGAGACTGTGGGATCATCCCTGCTAGCGATAGCCACTCTCATTACCGATAGCAAGCTTCTGCCTAGACAAGTGCAGTTATGGTGATATCATTCTTATCCCATCTTGAATGAATATAATTTTGTTTGGATAATGAATGCTTGTCTCCCATCTCATTAGCAATCAATCTTTTACTGTCATGAAATATCTGTCAGATTGCTATATGACTGAAAAAGTTGAAATTATGCATAGTTTATCTTTTGTGGAATTTATGAAATGCACAATTCAAATTTGTTTAGATTTCAACTCAGCATGTTTATAAAATTACTTTTTGAAAAATATGTTCACCTCAATTGCATTTGAACTATCTTTGAAAATTTGGAAGGTGATGTTTCAAACTGATGCATTAAAGTTTTCTTCTAACTTCTATATTCTGTGTAGTGCCTAATCTGTGCTAACCTATTCCATGACAAATGCTTAAACTCTTGACTAGTTATTTGGACTGATGAGCATATACTTCATTATTCAAAAATCCATCCCTCATCCTATCACTCAAATGTATTATCAATCATTATCATTTCAGAGTATCTAGAGTCTTGTGTTTATCCTAATATTGAATATTCATATCACTCTGAACACAGCTCTAAAAGTCAAGAAAATCTCTAAGTCATATCAAAGTCAATGTGTCTATCATGTCTATAGCTCAAAGCCTTCTTTGTTTTAAGACTTTGGATATGTTCTCTGATCCTTAAAAGGTGAAGCATTTTCGCATATTTTCTTCATTGTTGACTTTCATCTCAATATTGCCCTCCACCATCGCTAGCTCCTCTCCTAGCGATAGGAACCAAAGCACAGATTCCTACATGAGCATTGGATGTTAAAACGTTTGAAAAATGATTTTATATTTTAAATCTGCATCTCATTTATGCTTCATGATATCTTAAAACCAATGCTGAGAGAGTTATTTATCAAATGTCTTTTATGCTTTATGGAAAATATTTTTATTTGAATTTATACATAAAAGCATAAGCAAATTATTTCAAACCTTATCCTGAGTTTTCTATACTTTTGCTAGAAAAATGAATCATACTAATGATTTCAAAACAAGCTTGTATTTTGAGTATGATTCTACAGGTTATGAAAAAAGATTAAAGGCTATCATTGATTGAGCAAATCTTAAATGAGCATTTCTATCCCTCACCCTTTATAATTGATAAATATCATTTTGGGAAGATTTTGCCACTTGCTATTAATTGGATTTATTTGCATAAGATTCAGGAGCTTTTGCAACTAATATTATGAGGACCCAAGGATGGGTACCAAGTTGCCTGACACAGGTTGCAGCTCTTATTAGCGATAGCAAGTAGTCTTCATGGTGCTCAGCCATCAATAGCTTTATGGTCCATCAATTGAACGAGAAGCAGCTATCCATTGCAGTCATACTATCGATAGTCCAGAAGATCCAGCTTCATAGCCTATCGATAGAACATGGTTTTTGGTTTGTTTTTATCCTCTATATCTCTGAGCTGTTTTGATATTTGTTTTCTGCTCTGTGTTAGATTTATCTTCAAAATTTATAAATTAATCTCATATGCACTGAGATTTTTGAAAATTTATTTTGGTGTCTGAATTTAGTTGTCACCACTTGGCAAGCTTGATTTTAAAATTGCATATCAGCGTCTGTTCAAAATAGATGCCCATTTGGTGTCAGATTTTGCCATCAGTATTTTGCCTATATGCGACTCAACTTGACATATTTGTACCTGGCAAAATGGACAAATCAATTTCAATATTTCAAATACCTCAACTCGGATTTCTTGATTTTTGTTTATACTGACATTGCAATCTTGTTTCTACAAGTTAATTCATTTCAAATTTGATTGCAACCTCTAGAAATCTGTGACTGAATTTTATTTTGATTTTGTTGACAAATCCTGAACACAAATTTCTTTGGTTCATCAGTAGCTAATTATGGCTTTCTGCTTCATTCATATTTTTGAAACTGGTGATTCAAGGTTTTATTCTGATAGTAGCCTTCACCTATGCATCCTTGCTTGCTATGTGCTTAAATCTAACTAGATCTGATTTACATGCTTAAAATCTGATTTGAATATGGCTATGAATGCGTAAATCTGATCATGTCATAAAAAGACGTGTGTTGATATCTTGCTGTCAGATTTGCCGCTTGATCTTAATATGCTATATCCTATTTGACTGGAATAATTGAATGCATAGATTAAGAGGGAGCTTCAAATTTAACATGTGTATATCTTAAAGCTCATCTCCTTTGATGATAAAGATGATTCCTCGTATAGATTCCTTTCATGATCTCAATATGATATTATCTTACATTAAGGTTTCTTTATATTTGGTATCAATTTTTGATAATCCTTGATTATATTAACCCCTCTCCTTGCAAGAAAGATAAACATTGATGACAGGAGAAATTAGTCTGGGAAAGAGCATCCCTCAATATTCCACACGGACACATCATTAACTCTGAGGATTGATGCAGAAGCACAATGAACCACTAATCGGCTTACACTTTCCCAATAACAATTGGTATCAATATCGGCTTATCAGATACAGCAGATCAAGAGAGGGAGGCACTAGGCTTCATGGATCAATCAATTCTTTTGCCAAATATAAATGAGCACTTTCTAAACTCTTTTCTCAATTTTCATTTAATACTTCTTTGATAAATTGCATTGTCAAATCTGTATGCCTTGTTTGAACATCTTGCATATCTATGGCAAAACTTCAGAAAACATAGAGTCAAATATTTTTACATTTGGGATTCCTTAAAGAACTTTATTGTTTTCAACAAACTTTTGATATCCCTTACATTTTTGTTACATTGGGGAGCGAGAAACTTTGTTACAAACTTTTTGCTGATGTCAAATAGGGGGAGAAGATAGGCATGAAAAATATCATAAATCGGGGGAAAGAAAAGCATGATAAATGTATTACATTAATGTTCCCATTATCATACATATTTTTCATGATAGATTTGTCATCATCAAAAAGGGGGAGAATGTTGGATATGCTTAGTTTTGATGATGTCAAATATAAAGATAAATGTAAGAAGCAAAAAGTGTGTATAAAGTGTTTATCTCCTACTATCTATAAGACAATGTTTGCTATATGTTTACTGTGATTGAAAGCATGCATACATGATCACATAACATGTCCATAGGCTCAGATTGCATACATAAGAGCATGTAACTTAGTCTGGAATAAACTGAGATAAGAATCATAATCATAATGGCTAAGTAAAAGAGTGTAGGTTACCTCAGCAATGAATAAGTAAAATCTAATAGGTAACAAATTCTCTATCGTTGATCATTGAACTAAAAGAATATGCTAGCTATAGCACGATTTGCTAGTGATAGCATGATTTCCTATCTATAGCATGATTTGCTATCTATAGAGTCTTTATCATTGAGCTAATGGACTAAGCTTGCGATAACATCTGCTGTGCATTATATGATTATCTGTTTAAGCTAAGTACTGTAATTACACTATGAAGCTAGCGATAGCTTTGTTAGCTATCGATAGCACAATACGTGCTGAGCTAATACATTGTTTCTAAAGTGCAGATTTTACACTGTCAAGCTAGCGATAGCAAAGAGAGCTAGCACTAGTGAAAAATCTGACAGCAAGTACAGGAGTAGGTAGCAGCAGGTTACCGTTACTTAGAGTCTCTATCTCTCTTAACCAAAGCACGAGAAGAAAGAAATACTAAAAACGGCTAGTTCTCCAAGTCTCCAACGGATAGAAATTCATCAAAACATATATAAAGACTTGAAGACATCAAAGAGAGATAACGATCAACAAAAAATAGACGCACACACGATGAATATACGCTAACAGCAATGAAAACAGAGGCTCTGCACAGAATATTACATATATATCAGCGAGCCCAGAAATGATGGTTTGAGCGCATTAGAAAAGAAGAGCATGAGCACACATTGTTCAGATTTTTAAGCTCTGATTTGTATTTCATCATACATCTTAGTACTTCAGTGATTATCACAATCTGTTCATTTAGTGAACTTATTACTTTGATAAAATCCTATATTGTTTGAGGTTGTTCTAAAGCTTGGTGCTTTAAGAACAGGGTAGTAACCTTACAGGTTGTAAGGGGGAGTATTTAGAAGGTTTCTAAAACTCTGTAAAGGTTGGCTGGTAATCCCGTGTTCGTAAAACCAGTGGAAAAGGTTGACAGGTGAACCTGTGTTCGTAAAACCTGTGGTAGGCTTCTCTTGTGCCTGGTTTAAACAAGAGGATAGTGGAAATCTCAGGTGGAGCCTGAGGACTGGATGTAGGTCAGGGTTGACCGAACCAGGATAAATTCTGTGTGCATTATCTCTTCCCTAAACTCTCTTAGTTTCCAGCATATCTACATTATATATCTCTTGCGCTTTTAACAGTTTTGAAAAGATTGCCTTCATTGTGTTTTAGAAAAGAGAAGATCAGAAAAAGGTTTCAAAGTTTAAGTTTTTATCCTATCACCCAATTCACCCCCCCTCTTGGGTGACAGCCAGCACTTTCATGTGCAACATCTTTACGTGCGTTTAGTGGAATACAGGGAGGCAGTTAGTTTTATTTTTTATTTATTTTATATAAAATTCCACCGAATAGTATTGATTTAATAGTTTCTATTTATATTTTGCAGTTGGCGGATTTTGTGCAAATTTGTTTTCATTTTTCCAAACTATGAACCAAATAGAAAATTGTTTTTCCCACTATTATTTAACGAACAAAATTTTTTCTTCATCAAATTTTCTGCCTTCGTAAAAAAAAAATGTTTCCCACAATTAATTTCACTATAAAAGTATTCCACATTCAGTTTTTCGGTTTCTTACAAATAAATCCACTAAATAAAATATTTTTAATAATTTTGATTTATTTTAAAATTTCCAGTTGTGCAACATCTATAGGTGTACGTGGCTTTTTATTACAGATAGTGGAGTTGAGGGGGCGGTTAGTTTCTGCCCACATTCTCTTATTCTTTTTTTCTATTACACTTTCTTTTATACTATCAGTAACTGATAACTCATACGTATATCGACGATTTACATATGCCACTTTTATAAGACAATACAGATTCAGACTCTGCAGTCGAATCCATCCTCAACTGCTTCATCTTTTTCACGTTTCTTTTCTTTTACCAAAAAATCAAATCTCTTCATCTTTCCTCTCTGATCCTTGCTTGGAACACAACTATTTTATTCCTCTCTCTCTCGATCAGTCCAGGTCCGTTAATTGCTTATCATACACCTCCCTGTTTCTTCACTACTTCTAAGATGTAACAACCTTCTTCTTCTTCTTCTTCTTCTTCTTCTTCTTCTTCTATCGATTCATGCTATTTCTGTTGCATTTCCTTTCCCTCCAGTCTCCATTTATGTCAACTTTCTAATCTCCGCTGCCGTTAGTTTGGCCACATTCAGTTCAACTGTCTCCCTATTAATCAATCTTCTCTCCCGTAAATTTCATATGCATCCTCCTTTCTGAATCGTTGATGAGATCACTGCTAAGCATTGCATTTGCATGGGTTTACTTCTTAATATGAAGGCGGTGAGGACTCAACAGATAAGCACGAAGACAACGACAAAGTCTAATAATTATAAATAAATATTGGCATGTGCGTGCTTTTTCAGAAAGTTGAAATTAGGATATATCTCTTATATAAATTTAAATCTATTTGTTCTGTCCAATTTTTTGTTGTTGCAGGAACGTCAAAAGAAGAAAGAAAGAAGAATTATAGGACTTGGGAATGTATGCTCATCAAGGGCATGTTGATAAAAAAATAAATGTTGTTGAATTTGGTTGGTATTCTAGCCTTGAGTCCCATGATGAAAAAAGTACTGTACATCATACTAAATCCAGAGCACACCGATCGCATACGACGGCAGGTGAGGTGGCGGCGGTGCGTTCCACATTTCAAACTAACCTCCATTACCATTTACCAACATTTTCTGATCAGGTTATTTTGAATAAAAATTTCCAACCGATGATGGATTATTTCTACTATGTTTAAATTTCTGCAACTATACATATATACTAAGGTGCATTTGTTAGATTATTATTAATATTATTAATATTATTATATTATCACATTAGATATATTTAGGATTAATAATAATATTTTTAGGTGGCCCGTAGTCAACATTAGGCCCAATAGTCAAAGTTAGGGTTTCACATCTTGGTTATCTATATAAAGGGGGTTTTCTGATGGGGAAAACACACCAACACCTATCAACTTTTGATACGGCAGATAATCACACCAAGAGAGCGTTTCTTCTCTCTAAATTCCGGGTTCCCTAACTGGTTAAGGCTATCACAACAGATACCATCACTGTGCCAGACTCCAGTTAGAAGAGTCTTTGGGTTATTTTTTAGAGTGTTCTATTTTGTAGTTCAACGTAGATTCTTCTCTGATCAAACAATAGCAATGGCGAGAGGTATTTCGACTTCCGCTGTATTTCTTATTCTTATTAAAGATAGCATAAATGATTGTTATATCTTATATCTAACGCTATCATATTCTCACATGTGGCATCAGAGCCATTATTTTTCTCTACCTTGCTATTTGTTGATCATATGAAATTAATTTTTGTATCGTAATTTTGTTTATGGATCTGCTTATGCATGAGAATTATCATCTTAATTTTTCTCATCTGGTTTTGTTTACAATTTTGTTGTGTGTTCTCTCATCTTGCTTCTATATATATTTTTGTTTGATATCATATATAAAGAATTTGGGAGGAACCTTTACAGATTCGGCTCATATTTTTCTCGTCTAGTATTGGTTTTAGATATGATATTATTATTAACCAAATTTTGGAAATTAATGGTTTCTTCTAGAAAGAAAAATTTGTCCATGATTAGCAAATTTGTTTTAGATATGAAATTTTGAAAATCATGAAGAACAAGAATCGGATTTTTGATTGAATATCCGTTGGTTTTTGAATTTTTTCACGATTGAAATCATGGAAAATCAAGGAGATAAAATCTCTATTAGGTTGTGTCCAGAACCCACGCTTTTTCCCGGCATTAATGACACCGGAATCGTTCAAGAAAACGCCAGAAACGACATCTGGACTTCGAACACGAACGGCGGCTGTGTGGGGTTGCAGAACCGGGTCGCGCAGGTTCTGGGTCGGGTTAGGGCTTCTGATCTGGTGGGTGAAGGAGAAGGTCAAAACGGCGCGTTTTGACTTAAGTCAAAATGACGCCGTTTTGACTATGCATGTGAAACTTCTTCAGCCCACATGAAACGGTGTCGTTTCACTTCTTAGCGAAACGCATCGTTTTCTTAAAGGGTAATTGATAACTCTTGAAATTCATGTATTTTTAGCACATTTTCCTTGAGGTTTTATTCAATCATTTATAATTTTTGGATATTCAAGATAGGAAAACGCTCATTTGATTTTTGGTTGCACATCAGTGTTTATTAGTGTAGATTTTGATCACATTTCTAGTGAGTTTCTTATGTTGTTTTATGTAAATATTGTAGGAATATTTTAATACAATAACCAAGGGATCCCAGATTAAGAAGAACACTTGAAAAGGGGGAAAATTGGGGCTAGAAGCTGAAATTTCAAGAAAAAAGAGAAAATACAAGTTTCTGGATGAATTGTAAAACTTACAAAAAAGGAACTTGAAATTCCCAAATTACAAACAGTCCCCGAAATTCCAAAATTACAGACAGGTCCCAGATCGCCGTGACCTATCCGCGGCGAGCCCACGGCGAGCCAAAACCCCAAAATTGGCAGAAAAACATGCAGCTCACCGTGGCTTCGCCGCGGCGAGCAGACTGCGCTGCTGTGCGTTTTTGACAGATTTAAGTGATATAAACCTAGGGTTTCGATCTCATTCGATATTCTTCGACTCTTGGGCATTCTTGGGGGTGTTTTGCTCTGCTAGGGCTTGGAGTTTGGTGGGGATTGAGCTAGGTTTTGGAGCTTTGAAGAGATTTGGGCTTCTCCTCTTGGTTTTTCTTCTCCATTTTCCTTTCCCTCTCTCTTGTTCATGAATGTGCTGATATATGTATATATTCTTTTGGATTCTCTGAACATGTGGAGCTAAGGCTTTGATTCTAAGATTGTGTTGAACCCTTGTATGGATTAATTCTTGATTCCTCCTCTTATTTTGTGATTAATGAGATGTATGTGTTTATTTTACTCTTCTCCTAATGCTTCTAAGTGCTTGATCACCATTTAGATGTTGTGCTCACTTGATTTATGACTTGAGAGAGCTAGGTTGAGTGTAGAACTTGGGTAAAATAGTGTAAGAACTTGAAGTTTGCATGATGAATGGATGGTTTTGTTGGTAAGCTAGAGATATACTTGCTAACCTTACATAGTCACATTAGAATTTGAGCTTGAAAATTGGGTTTTGTTAATTGTAGCAAGAGATTGTGCAATTAATGAGATTAAACACTTGCTCTTGACTTGAGAGAGCTTTTACAAGTACTTTGTGAATCCTAGATTAGCACATGCTTTCATTCAGAGCATCTTTGAGAGGAGGTTAATTGTGTTTTAGGAAGTACAAGGGGGATACATAATCTTAGTGAAGGTGGCAAAACGCACAAGAGGGGGGGTGAATTGTGCTTTTCAGAAATTATAAACTTTAAAATACAAAGGCAAGCCTTTATACTGGTTCGGCCAAACACTGCCTACATCCAGTTCTCTAACTCCTCGTTGGGTTCCACTAAACCACAGGTTTTACAAACCAGGTTCACCTGCCAACATTTACAAGACAGAGTTTTAGACATCCTCTAAACACTCCCCCTAACAAGTTGTAAGACTACAACCCTGTTCTAAAGTCCCAGACTTAAGAACAACCTCAAACAGAAGAGGATTTCAATAAATGAGTTCACTTAATGAACAGATTTTGTGAATCACTGAAGTACAGAAAAATCTCACTAAGAATAATAAAACTTTGACCAATGAGTAGATGAGAAGTAATGACTGCTTGTTCATCAGTTTGTTCTTTCTTTCATAAATGCTCAAGACTTGGTTTTTATATCTCTTCTCATTTGCCTTTTCCTTTCAGCTTCATAAGACCGTTTGAATATGTTCGTTGGAAGCTCCTAGCCGTTGGCATTTAATGCTGGTCTTCATCTTAGTCATCTTTCTTTTCTTACTTCATTTAATTCTTGCAGAAGATGAGCTATGAGAGATAGACTGTGATTACCAACTACCTGCAACATTGTACTTATGTAGCAGCTTTTTCAGTAGCGCTAGCATCTCATGCTATCGCTAGCTTCATAGATTGAGTCCTGCACTTAGCCATTAGCTAAACAAGTATTCATGTGAAGCACAGTAGGTATTATCGCTAGTAGGATTCATTATCTCAGTGTATACAGATAATATATTAGCTATCAGAATGTTAAGTTATTTCAGCAAGAGATTTCATTATCGATAGCTAAACATCCTATCGCTAGTGACTATGTTATCGCTAGTTTAATTCATTTGCTCATTGTTTTTGCTATCTGTAAGTAGTGTCAAGTGTTCTACTGTCGATAGCTGATCCTATTATTGTTAGTTATCTTTGCTAGTTGATGTGGCTTTCTGTTGTCCAAGTTAATTATGGAGTCTTAGCGATAGAGAAGGCTTTAGCGATAGAGATATTATCTACAGATTATTGCTGAGTTCTCATTGACTAATATTGTTCTTATCTCTTCATCTATTAGCAATAAACTCTTAGCCTAGCGATAGTGTATCTGTTATCTACTTGTTCAACGTTTAGATAACTTATACTTTTCCTTAGTCATTTACCTTGATTCTTTTCTGACTAAGTTATATTCTTATCTGTTCATTTTACTTATGTTATCTATAGGGTCCAGTCCTCATCAAAACTTAAGATTTCTAACATTCTCCCCCTTTTCGATGATGACAAAACATAAGTAAAAACATATATTAGATAAAATATATTCAGAGCATATAAACAGTATAGCACAAACGAGTATATGTCATTTTAACTCTACAAAAGGAATTACATCAGTTTTGGCCATGTATGATGCATATGCAGAATGATTTTCAAAAACAAATGCACCCTCATTGTTAAAATTGTCACCGGAGGGATTGGCCATATATTCCTCATCAGGGTAGTCAGAGATAGAGGAGTCTGAGTAGAAGAATTTGTCTTGCTCGAGTTTTTCTTGCTTGGCTTGCTTAGCTTTTTCTTTCTTAGCTCTGACTAGCTCAGACTTGGCTTGCTCAGGATTTTCAGAAGGTTCAGTAATGGAGATGCCTGCAGCTTCTTTAGCTTTGGATGAATGAAACCTTCTTTTGTATCTCCATGCCCTTTTTCCTCGAGCAATCTCCTTTCTCTTCTTCTCTGATGTCCTCTCTGCAGCTTCCTCTGCTTCCCTCTCTATTCTTGCCCTCTTTCTTGCCTCAAAAACAGCTTTCTTCTCAAGAGCCTCTTTATGTTTTCTCAAGGCCTCTTCAAGGGCTTTCTTGTTAGCAGCCTCCTTTTTAGCTCTTTTCTTTTCTTCTTTTGACATTATGTGGGGATGAGATGAAGCTATTTTCTTCATCTTCTGAGCTTTAGGAGCCTCATGGGTAGCCTTTGGAATGACCTTGAATGAGACTTCTTCTCTGGCTTTCCTCTTGCTCCTTTTTGACGCATTTTTCTTGGCTTCAAGCACTAGCAACTTTTGAATTTTATCGTGAAACTCATTTCCAGTGCTAGGCTTTTCTGCAACTGATGTCTCCATATTATCTCCAGAAGGAATGATAGAGACAGGGATTGGGTCAACAGTCAGGACACTTGGAGGAATCCCATATTTGTCTGCTATTACTAATGCTTCTGCAAGCAGGTCTACTTCTAGAGCTATAGCAGCTTGAGCTTAAGACTTATTGGAAGATGAAGGAGTTGGAGGAGTTCTGTGATCCTCAGATGCCATGTAGCTTCTAGCTATCCCTCTGACAACCTCCTCAACCATGGTAGCTTGAGCTTGAGACTTATTGGAATATGAAGGAGTTGGAGGAGTTCTATGATCCTCAGATGCCATGTAGCTTCTAGCTATCCCTCTGACAACCTCCTCAACCTCTTCAGAAACCATGGTAGCGTCAATATCTTTCTCCCCCTTTTTGTCATCATCATGGCCAGAGAGAGGAGTGGGATCAAGTTTGGTGGAATGATAGGAATGGGAGTAGCGCTAAGGGTGGTGTGAGAAGGAGGAATACTATCGCTAATAGATGGATTAGCGATAGGAGTTGGTGAAGGTGTTGGAGCTGCAGTGGTGGAAGGTCTGGGAGAGTGAGAGCTATCGTTAGGGGAAATGGTAGCGGTAGGGGTTGACTGAGGTGGTGGAACTGTGGTAGCGATAGGGGGTCCTTGTGTTGGTGGGACTTGAGTGGAAAGTGGGAGTGGTGAGTGAGGGCTAGCGATAGGGATTGTAGTATCGATAGGTGTTTCTGAGGTGGTCTGGACTTTGATAGGAGAAGGGGGTTGGCTATGGTGGGAAGGAGTAGAGGAGTGATTTTGGGAGTGGGGGGTGAGTGAGAATGATGAAGAGGAGAGTGAGGTGGTGATGATATACCTTGAGAGGTTGTTCCTCTTGGCCCAGGCATCCTGGGTAGGCTCAGGCATTCTTCTAAATTTCTCACTTGAGCCTGAAGCTTCAGAATAGGCTTTAGTAACTCTGCTTTCTGTGCTTCCAAAGCAAAACTGAATTCTGCAGAGAGTCTGATTGCACCATATTTTTATATACTTTTCATTGATAAAATCAGTAGATTATTGCATGTTCTTAGGGTAATTGCACCTAATTAGGGTAATTTCTGGCTTTTGCACTCTTTGTTGGAAGTTATTCTAGTCAAGGACAATTTGGGCATAATTAGCATAAATTATTGTTAACCTATTTTCAAGAACATTTGATGCTACCTCTAGTTCATTCTTATGCGCAGATGATAGAAGAAACATGCCCAAACTGAAGGAAAAATAGCAAATCAAGAGGACATGGTTTCTGTCCCTCGCCGTGGACCTTCCACGGCGAGGCCCCTCCTCCTGAGCCCTTTTCTGCCCCTCGCCGTGGACCTTCCACGGCGAGGCCCACGGTGAGGACCCCTGTTATGCACCTTCTCTGCCCCTCGCCGTGAGCCTCCCACGGCGAGGCCCACGGCGAGGCCCTTTCTCTTGCATCCCCTCTGCCCCTCGCCGTGAGAGGGCCACGGCGAGGCCCACGGTGAGGCCCCGAAATCTGGTGTTCTGCTGTGCGTTTCAGGAATTTTTGGGGGAGTATATAAGATAAAAATCAGACCCTTCTTCATAGTCCAAGCTCCCTCAGGTCCGAAAATCACCCTCTCTGCTAGGATTCCCTTCCATTCCTTCATTCCCCACTCATTTCCACCTCCATCTTCATCTTCCACCTTCTTCCATCCTCTTCTTCCATGGATTTTCGGATGGGGCTTCTTCTTGGGGTTCCTCTTGGAGTTTCTATGTTGGATTGAGGAGCTCTTCATCTCTTGAGGATGGGTTGATGGTGTCTCAAGCATGGGTTCTTCATTAGGGGAGTTTTTCTTTGTTCTAACATATGTATTTAGGATTTCTTCTATGTTTATTTAAACCTCTCTTGGAAGATGTTTGGATTTATGTATTGGATTGAGATTTTGGATATGTATGTGTATGAACTATATGTGTTTATTTTGGGCTTTGAACACTTGAGTTATGAATTCTTATCTACATTGTGGTTGTATGAAGTTAATTTCATTTTAGTGGTTGCTAGTGGACTTAATTGATTGCTTCCATTCATAATTATTGTGATTGCAATTTTATGAGAGCCACAAGTGTTTTGACTCAAAGCATTTCACACATCAAGTGGACCTTAACATTAACCCTAAGTAATGGCTATGAAAGTGGTTGCTAAATTAGTCATTGATTAGGGCTAGTGGAACCCTAGTGGTTGCTTGGGGATTTCTCTAACTAGACTTGATGAATCAAACCCCTAAATGATTTGAACCTATGTTTGTCACCTCACCTAGACTCAAGAGATTCATTCCATCAATTTCACTTCATCCATCCATCCATTCCACCTCATTAAAGAAAAGATAAAAAAATATTGTAGTTAGGCTCATTTTACATATTTCCTATTAAAACCCAACAAAACCCTTTTTATACTTCATTTGCATGACATTTAGTTTCCTAGGTTAGTCATTAGGCTCCTTGAGAGACGATCCGGGATCACACCATTATAGTGCAATCCTTGGTTTTATAAATATTTTGCATTTAACCCCCAAGGCGATTAGGAAAAGGTTAAATCAGAGTCTGAAGACTATTTCCTCAACTGCTTCTTTGGAGAAAACTGAAGATTTGGACGCAGCAAGAGGAGGAGGTGGAGCTCTTCTGGACTGAGCTTCTTCTTTAGTAGATGCAGGTTGAGCTGCAGAAGCAGAGGCTTGAGAAGCCTGAGACTGTGAGCCAGAAGTTCCTCTGACTACTACAACTGGGATTCCCATCTTTTTCAGGGTGGAGGTGGTGACTTGTTTGCATTTCGTATTCTCTCCATCCCCTATAGATTTGATCTTGGTATACTCTAGCATGAATGATACCAACTGAGGGTAAGGTAGAGGAGCTTTGGCAGATTTGTCTGACAGAAATCTCAACATCTCCATACTGATCAACTGGCCTGGATTGAGTGGGACTTTCTGAATAAGATTGGCCAACCATGGATTATCAATCTGTGCAAAGCTACTAAAATTCCCTGACTTGTGAGTCATAATCCTGGTGTAGACATAGTGCAGAATCCTGTTGATTACTGGCATGTTTGCTGGCTTGTTGGTGGTAGTCTCATAGATTTCTGCAAGCTCTTCTTCAGAGTACTTCTCATGCATGTACCATTTCTTGTAGTCTTCCCCTGAGATCCCTAGAATTTTGTTGAGTGCTTTCCACCCAAAGATAATACCCCTTCCTCTCACATCAGCTTCAAAGGTGACATTCACCAGCTTCCCCTTTTTATATTCTAGAATGGCTTTCAAACTCGAGTAGAAGGACCTTAGAACGTCTTCGTTGTAATCATTGTTCACACTGAGCTAGTTCTGGTAAGGAAGCAACCAGGCATCTAAGTCAAAACCCTATTGCTTGAAATACTCCAAATTTACCCATACAGCAGCCCTATCTAGGGTTCCTTTTTCTGCGAAGAATGTACTTGGAGCTGATAGAGAATTTGTCAGATAGAGAACTTCAGCATGGGTTACATTTTGACGATTGGGGAGATTCTCAGTAACTTCTTTTGTAAAAGATACATTCTTCTGGATACGAGGCCTTTTGCTAGCTGACTTGGGAGATGGATTAGCGCTAGGACTCTTTGAGACAGAGGGAACTTTGGTTTTGGCCATTTTAGGGTTTTGAGAACAAAAAATATTTTGGAGATGAATGCTTGAATGCTCAGAGAGTGTTTAAAGTAGAAGAGAGATGATTTTTCGTGAATGAATGCAAATGCAAGTGATCTAGCTTTATAAGTTTAGGGTTTAGGGTTTACCATCAGTGAAGTACATCAGCTAACGTTTCGTATTCTTACTTGTTAAGTGACTTGCTATCGCTAATATGAGCTAATATCGCTAGCAGGCATGATCCCATGCTGAGCAAGTGACTTAGACTCATCACTCACTCCTTTCAGTTATCGATAGCTGGCTTTGCTATCAATAATGCTTGTGACTAGCGATTGCAATCTTAGCTCAACCTTAGCTTTGCCCTGCATATACTAGCGATAGTAAACCTCATTATCGATAGGTCAGTCCTGCAAAAACTTAAGATTTGGCACTCCGATGCCTAAGTTAGTGATTAATCTATATGAGTAAAGTGAAAATTGAATTCAGAATATTTCAGAGATATTTACAACTCGTTTGGATTTACCATTCCTAATTCCCTTCTGATAAAGATAAATTGGGCTGGCTCAAGAGGTTTGGTAAAGATATCACCAAGTTGCAAGTTTGTTGAGATGAACTCCACCTTGACATCTTTCTTTTGAACATGATCCCTCAGAAAGTGATTTCTCACATCAATATGCTTGGTTCTAGAATGATGAACTGGATTTTTGGCCAAGCTTATTGTGCTGGTGTTGTCACAGAGAATAGGCACTTCTGCGAATTTCGAATCCAGATCTCTAAGTTGATGCTTAAGCCACAGGATTTGAGCACAACAACTTGTTGCTGCAATATATTCAGCCTCAGTAGATGATAGGGAGACACAATTCTGCTTCTTGCTGGCCCAAGAGACTAAACATCCACTAATGAATTGACATTGACCACTTGTACTTTTTCTATCTGTCTTATAACCTGCATGGTCAGAGTCAGAATAAGCAAGCAGGTACTCTTGAGTTCCCTTGGGATACCACAGCCCAAGCTCTTGAGTTCCCTGCAAATAACGCAATATTCTTTTTACATTGGTTAAGTGGGATTCTTTAGGATTTCCTTGATATCTAGCACACATTCCCACACTAAATTGTATATCAGGTCTACTAGCTATTAAATACAGTAGGGATCCAATAATTCCTCTATAATGAGACTAATTAACTACTTTCCCTTTGACATTTGCATCTAAACTGGCAGAGTTACTCATGGGAGTGTCCTCATCCTTAGATTACTCCATCCCAAATTTGTTGAGAATTTCCTTACTTGGTTTGGGAGATAAAGATGCCATCTTTCCTTTGCTTTATTTGCAGGCCTAGGAAGAATGTTAATTCTCCCATCATTGACATTTCAAATTCACCCTGCATCATCTTAGCGAACTCTTCACAGAGCTTTTCGTTAGTAGCACCAAAAATAATATCATCAACATAAATTTGGACTATAAGCATGTGTTTATCTTTATGCATGATGAATAAGGTAGTATCTAATTTTCTTCTAGAAAAACCCTTTTCAATGAGAAATGTGCTAAGCCTCTCATACCAAGCTCTAGGTGCTTGTTTGAGATCATAAAGAGCCTTTTTAAGTTTGTAAACATGATCAAGCTTAGAGTTTTCTTCAAAACCAGGAGGTTGCTCAACATATACCTCTTCTTTGATATATCCATTAAGAAAGGCACTCTTAACATCCATTCGATAGAGTTTAATATTTTTGATGGATGCAAAAGCTAGTAGAATCCTTATTGCTTCAATTCTCGCAACTGGAGCAAAGGTTTCTTCATAATCAATGCCTTCTTCTTGGTTATATCCTTTGGCAACTAATCTGGCTTTATTTTTGACAATTTGACCAGATTCATCAAGTTTGTTTTTGAAAACCCATTTTGTACCTATTATAGGATGATTTCTTGGTCTAGGTACTAAATCCCAAACTTGATTCCTTTTAAATTGATTAAGTTCTTCCTGCATTGCAACTATCCAGTCACAATCAACAAGAGCTTCATCAACACAGGTTGGTTCAATTTCATAAATAAAGGCAGAAAATTCTATTTCATTTTGTAGTTGTGATAACTCCTAGAAATTCATGATATTTGAGTATATTTTACTTGATTTTTTGTCTATTATTTATACATTTTGGATACTCAAGAGGGAAAATGCTCATTTGATTTTCGGTTTCACATTATTGTTAATTATGTAGATTTTGACTGTTTTTATAGTTAGTTTCTTATGTTGTATATAATTTTTTGTAGGAATAATTTGAAGCAATAAACAAGAGATTTTAGCCCTCCACCAAGCTCCCAATTGAACAAAAATAAGAAGAAGCCAAAGCAGCTCAAAGAATAAAGAAAAGAAAGGCAAGAAAGCGGAGAACAAAAGACTTCGCCGTGGATTCGCCGCGGCTAGCATCTGCCTCTGTCCATTTCTGGGAGAGCTCGCCGTCAGCTCGCCGCGGCGAAAGCCACGGCGAGCGACAATTGTTTCTGTATTTTTGGACTTCGCCGTGGGCTCGCCGCGGCGAGACCCACAGCGAACTTCGTGTTTCTGCGCGTTTTGACTGATATAAAATCTAGGGCTTCGTTGTGAGCCCTCATTCTTCGACTTCTTGGCATATTTTGGGCGTGTTTGGCTCTGCTAGGGCTTGGAGATTGGTGGGGATTTGGCTTGGGCTTGGACCTTCAGAGAGATTTGGGCTTCCTCTCTTGGTTTATCTCTTCCTTCTTCATTCTCTTCTCTTGTTCTGATTTGTATTGTTGTGTATATTTGCTCCCTTGGAGTTGTAAAACATGAGTAGCTAAATACTTTGATTCTAGGATTATTTTGAACCCTTGTATGTATTGATTCTTGATTCCTCCTCTTAATTTGTGATTAATGATATCTATGTGCTTATTTTACCCCGTTCTTAATGCTTCTAAGTGCTTGATCACCATTTAGATGTTGTGTTCACTTGATTTATGACTCGAGAGAGCTAGGTTGAGTGTAGAACTTGGGTAAAGTAGTGCAAGAACCGGAAGTTTGCATGACGAATGGATGGTTTTGTTGGTAAGATAGAGATATACTTGCTAGCCTTGCATAGTCACATTAGGGTTGGAGTGTGATAATTGGGTTCTATCAAATTGTGGCAAGAGATTGTGCAAAGAATAGGACTAAACACTTGTTCTTGACTCGAGAGAGCATTACAAGTACTCTTTGAACCCTAGATTAGCACGTGGTTTTGTTGAGAGCTTCTTGAGGGGAGGTTAATTGAGTTTTGAGAAGTACAAAGGGGGATAGATAATCCTAGGACCCTTTTTATCCTTGAAGTTGGGGAATCACTTGTTTATATTTTATTTTCTTATTTAATTTTCAATCTCAACATTTGTGTCACTCAAATTGGGCGAGAGTGTGATAATCATTGTTTGACCGGGTTTTGGACAAATCCTCGTGGGAACGATACTCTACTCATCATTTTATTACTTGGCGCGACCCGTGCACTTGAGGCGCGTGGCGAACAAGTTGCCTTCTGGTTCTAACTCCTTTTGACATTTCTCCAATTACTTTTTCAGGAGGATCGTGCCTAAGATGTCTCATGGAAGATTGAGGCTCATTAGCTTCATCTTGATCATCTTCAGCCTTATCTTCAGAACTTACTATCGATGGCTTTGGTGCTATCGATAGGGGAGGTTTTGAAATGTTTGAATTTTGATTTTCAGCGTTTGCTATCGATGGCTCTAGGGCTATCGATAGTGAACGTTTTAAAACTTGAGAAAAATCTTCATCCTCATTATCACAGTGATGTTTTTCTTGAGGAGTTTCATCAAACACTACATGCATTGATTCTTCAACAGTTTGAGTTCTTTTGTTATATACTCTATATGCTTTACTCCTATTTGAATATCCTATAAATATGCCAATGTCAGACTTTGGATCAAATTTACCTAAGTTTACCTTCCCATTGTTGTGAATATAGCACTTGGATCCAAAAATACTTAGGTGACTGATGTTGGGCTTCCTTCCTTTGTAGAGCTCATATGGAGTCTTCTCCATCCCCTTTCTGATGTATGCTCTATTTAAGATGTAACATGTTGTGCTCATTGCATCTGCCCAAAAGGTTTGGGGTACTTGTTTCTCATTCAACATGCTTCTTGCCATTTCTGTGAGCACTCTATTCTTCCTCTCCACAACACCATTTTGTTGAGGAGTACGTGGAGCAGAGAAGTTGTGTTCAATACCACTTTCATCACACAATTCTATGAACTCTTTATTCTCAAATTCTCCTCCATGATCAGTTCTGATTGCAACAATCTTGAGGCCTTTTTCATTCTGCAATTTCTTAGCAAGCACACAAAAAGGCATCAAAAGTTTCATGTTTTGAGGAAAGAAACATAGTCCAAGTAAATCTTGAATAGTCATCCACAACTACAAGAGTGTATACACTTCCACCTAGACTTTTCACTCTTGCAGGCCCAACCAGATCCATATGAATTAGTTCCAATGGCCTACTTGTGGAGACTATCTTCTTGATTTTAAAAGAGGACTTTGTTTGTTTACCTCTTTGACAAGATTCACAAATTAAATAATGTTTAGTTTTGAAACTAGGAATCCCTATAACTAGCTCCTTCTTAACCAGTTTATCAGGTTGTGTAAAATTCACATGAGCTAGTCTCTTATGCCATAGCCAACAGGTTTCATCATTTGAAATAAAACATTTTTTTCAAGTTGTTGGCATAAATTTAAAATGTATAAATTACCATTTCTATTTGCTCTTAGTGTACACTTAAGATTAGTTTTGTTTAACTCTAAATCCTTTTTATCAATAATAAGGCACTCATTTGAATCAAAAATTACCCAGTTACCATGATCAGTGCTTTGGCTTATGCTCAGCAAATTATGGCACAGACCATCCACCAGGTATACATCTTTGACAGGACCAACTTCCCCAACTCCAGTGATTTTTCCACTTTGGTTTCCACCAAAACTGACTTTGGCTCCTTCTTTTATAACTAGATTGTTGAACTTGTCCTTGTCACCGGTCATATGCCTTGAGCATCCACTATCAATATACCATTTTCCTTTGTTGGATGCTTTAAGGCACACCTGCACAAATTTAAACAGATTTAGGTACCCAAACTTTCTTGGGTCCTTTATGATTAGTCTTTGCCTCTAAGTTTGTGAAAACTTTAGGCACATAAGTTCCTTTAGGAACCCACTTATATGACCCACTAATTCCATATTTCCTTGGATTGCAGGTTGATTGTGTATGCCCCTTCTTGTTACAATAATTACAAAAACTATAAGGTGAGGAATATTCTGAAGTTTTCCTAAAATATTTTAAGTATGGTTTCACCTTGGGTTCTTCCCATTTCCTTGAAGCTTTCTTTGGCTCATAGCCAATTCCAGTTTTGTTTCTAAATGCTTTTTGATCCTTCAAAATTATGTTTAGCATTTCTGAGCCTTTTGTAAATTTTTCTAAAGCATTTGAAAGCTTCTCTTTCTCCTTCAACAAACTTTCACAGTGAGAACAACTATCAATCTTTGTTGAAGGATGATTTGCTATCGATGGAGGAGTGGCTATCGATAGTTCAATTCTGGGAGCTTGCGCTAGCTACTCTTCTATCGATAGCGCAGAAGGAACTTTTGGTACAGAAGTGGAAATATTTTTCTAGAGTTCTTTATTCTCTTTTCTCAACCCTACAACTTCCTTAGCAAGCTTAGTTAGTTCAGTATGCATCTCATTATACATATTTTGAAGTTCAGAGTAAGTAGGTTCAGAATCATATACCTCAGTATCACTTAGTTCTTCTTGAGCAACAAGACAGAGATTTGCACTCTCTTCATGATTGCTAGCTTCCTCATCTGAGCTATCACCCCAGATGGATGATACTTATGCTTTCTTTCTTCCAAAGAACTTCTCCTTCTTTTTCTCCTTTTCTTTGAATCTTTGGAGATTTGGATACTCTGCTTTGAAGTGGCCAGGCTTCTTGCATTCAAAGCATACAAGAGCTTTCTCTTTCTGAGAATCCTTTCTGAAGCTAGGGCCACCCCTCTGGAACCCACCTCTTCTTTTGAAGAATTTCTTAAATTTTCTGACCATGAGCCCATATCTTCATCATCAAGGTCTTCATCATCACTATCCTCTTCATCTCTTTCAGATACAGCAAAAGCAAGAGACTTCTTCTTAGGATGTCCTTAAGCTTCCCTTTGGGCTATCAGAGTTGGCTCATATTTAGCAAGGCTGCCAAACAAGGTAGTGATGGATTTTGTTGATTCACCTTGCATTTCTTGGATGGCAGTGACCTTTATAAGCCAATCACCCTTTAATACTTTCAGAATCTTGCTGACTTGTTCTTTCTCTGGAATTTTTCTTCCTAGTACAGCAAGATTATTGATGAGATGAGTGAATCTGATCTCCAAATCTCTTATCTTTTCTCCATCAATCATTTCGAACTTGTGGAATTCTTCAATAAGCATTTCCACTCTTCTGTCTTTTACTCCTAAGGTTCTTTCATGAGCAATTTGCAAGGCCTCCCACATTTCCTTTGCCGTGTTTAAGTGGCTAATTCTGAAGAACTCAGTTTGGCTAAGGGCACTTTGGATCATGAGTATTGCCTTGCTATTCAACTCAACATCTGCAATGTCTTCAGGAGTATATTCATTTTCACTCTTTGGGTTGCCTAGAATACTTGTAGGCACAATATCCCCTTCTATGATCTTCCATAGCCTATACCCATTAGCTTTGATGTATATCTTCATTTTGAGTTTCCAGAAGGTATAGTGCTTTCCATCAAAGCCAGGAGGTTTGTTTATGGAACTTTCTTTAGGCAAAATATTCTCATACGATGCCATTTTTTATCTTTACTTCTCAGATTCGTTGGAATCAAAGGGAGAAGACCTGCTCTGATACCAAATGAAGGTGGCAAAACGCACAAGAGGGGGGGTGAATTGTGCTTTTCAGAAATTATAAACTTTAAAATACAAAGGCAAGCCTTTATACTGGTTCGGTCAAACACTGCCTACATCCAGTTCTCCAACTCCTCGTTGGGTTCCACTAAACCACAGGTTTTACAAACCAGGTTCACCTGTCAACATTTACAAGACAGAGTTTTAGACTTCCTCTAAACACTCCCCCTTACAAGTTGTAAGACTACAACCCTGTTCTAAAGTCCCAGACTTAAGAACAACCTCAAACAAAAGAGGATTTCAATAAATGAGTTCACTTAATGAACAGATTTTGTTAATCACTGAAGTACAGAAAAATCTCACTAAGAATAATAAAACTTTGACCAATGAGTAGATGAGAAGTAATGACTGCTTGTTCGTCAGTTTGTTCTCTCTTTCCTAAATGCTCAAGACTTGGTTTTTATATCTCTTCTCATTTCCCTTTTCCTTTCAGCTTCATAAGACCGTTTGAATATGTTCGTTGGAAGCTCCTAGCCGTTGGCATTTAATGCTGGTCTTCTTCTTAGTCATCTTTCTTCTCTTACTTCATTTTATTCTTGCAGAAGATGAGCTATGAGAGATAGACTGTGATTACCAACTACCTGCAACATTGTACTTGTGTAGCGGCTTTTTCAGTAGCGCTAGCATCTCATGCTATCGCTAGCTTCATAGATTGAGTCCTGCACTTAGCCATTAGCTAAACAAGTATTCATGTGAAGCATAGTAGGTATTATCACTTGTAGGATTCATTATCTCAGTGTATACAGATAATATATTAGCTATCAGAATGTTAAGTTATTTCAGCAAGAGATTTCATTATCGATAGCTAAACATCCTATCGCTAGTGACTATGTTATCGCTAGTTTAATTCATTTGCTCAATGTATTTGCTATCTGTAAGTAGTGTCAAGCGTTCTACTGTCGATAGCTGATCGTGTTATCGCTAGTTATCTTTGCTACCTGATCTGGCTTTCTGTTGTCCTAATTAATTATGGAGTCTTAGCGATAGAGAAGGCTTTAACGATAGAGATATTATCTACAGATTATTGCTGAGTTCTCATTGACTAATATTGTTCTTATCCCTTCATCTATTAGCGATAGACTCTTAGCCTAGCGATAGTGTATCTGTTATCTACTTGTTCAACGTTTAGATAACTTATACTTTTCCTTAGTCATTTACCTTGATTCTTATCTTGATTCTTTTCTGACTAAGTTATATTCTTATCTGTTCATTTTACTTATGTTATCTATAGGGTCCAGTCCACATCAAAACTTAAGATTTCTAACACTTAGAACCCATTTTTATCCTTGAAGTTGAAGGATCACTTGTTTATAATTTTGTTTTCATTTAGTATATGTTATTTTCATAGTTAAATCTTCAATCTCAACACTTGAATCACTCAAATTGGGCGAGAGTGTGGCAATCATTGTTTGACCAGGTTTTGGAACCAAATCCTCGTGGGAACGATACTCTACTTATCACTTTATTACTTGGTGCAACCCGTGCACTTGCTGCCGGTGACGAACAGTAATCTGGGCCAGCGCGTTGTTGGGCCTAGATTTCGGGCTTATCCTTTATTAAAAAAAATTAAATGGATTTCTGGGCCAATTTCCTTTTATTTTTTTGACTATTTTATATATATATATATATGTGTTGGGCCAATCCGTTATACTGGGCTTATAAAAAAAATTCTAAATGCTTTTGGGTCCTAAATGCATTCTGGGCTTGCAATTTTAGGCCTATTTTTATTTATTGTGTATTTGGGCTGTGAAAAATTCAGTTTTTTGTTCTATTTTACTTCTGGAATTTTATTTTAGGCTTTTCTAATATTTTAAATTGTTAAGCTATTTATGTTTTAAATTCCAGAAATTATATATGGCTAAATATATTGACCTTTATAATTGTTTTAATTGTATAGTCATATTTTTAGCATGTGTAGTTATTTTAGCATCATTTTTAATTGTTTAAATTTAGAAAAATTAATCTTGGCTATTTCACATGTTAGAATTATTATTAGTGGGAGTTTTATTAAATTAAATTAAGGTCAAATTAATTTAATAATTCCCAATAAAGTATGTGCATATAATTGAATTTAATGATTGCACATTATGATATTTTGTGATATGCTTTTGCCTTAAAGGAGTAGCCACATCATCCTTTTGTTAAGTTGCATACATCACATATGGTTAGAAAATATCTATTGTAATTAAATATACAATTATAATTAATCTTAGCCCACAGTTAGATAATTATAAGAGTATATTTAATTAGGGTGGGATAAAATGACCTTATTATTTCCTAAGTTGCCCACATGTATTAGGAGATATAAATGTGTTTTAGTTCCATCATTTTGAGATAAATACATGCTATGCTAATATCTTTGCCCACAGGTAGATTTTAGTGATATGTATTTATATTTGTATGCTTTTATTGGTTTTTTTCTAAATCATGCATGGCACAGTGAATTGTGATTGCCTCAAATTATATATCTAATTTCTGTTTTGATTCTCTAAATAACGCAGCTAATATTTCATCTCAGTTACCCACTAACATGTTTCCCACTAGCATAATGGCTCAAGCTGGTAGGAATGTGTTTTTGGAAAACAACAACTTTTCTGAATGGAAGGATGATATCCTTTTGCAATTGGGGTGCATGGAGATGAATTTTGTACTTGAGACTCCAAGGCCCCCTATGCCTGCTGATTCGGCAGATGAGGAAACTAAGGAGTACCATAGCTATTGGGAAAAGATTAATCGTCGTGCTATGCTACTCATAAGGACTAGGATCAAAAAATGCCTTCAGGAAGCAATTCCGAAATGCGAGACCGCCAAGGAATACTTGGAAGCTATTGAGAAACAATATAAGCCAACTGACAAGCAAATGGGTGGTTCTATCATGTTGGAGTTGTGCTCTATGGAGCTCCAAGGTCTTGGCGGGGTGCGGGAACATATCATGAAGATGAGAGATTTACCTTCTCGTCTGAAATCCTTTGATATGGAGCCAACTGAGGAATTCTTGGTGCAATTAATTCTGAAATCCCTTCCAAAACAATATGAAACTTTTAAAATCTCCTACAACACACAAAAGGATATATGGACAATTTATGAGCTCATGTCCATGTGTGTGCAAGTGGATACTAGACAGTTATTAAAGGTAAAGGGTGCACCTAAGGAAGCTCATATAGTGGAAAGCTCCAATAAGGGTGGCAGTAAGAAGCAGGAAAAGAGGGATGATAAAAAGAAAAAGAATAAGATTCCTCCTGCTAAGACCGACATGAAGAAGGATGTCAGGTGTTTCTTCTGCAAAAAGAAAGGGCATATGAAGAAAGATTACCATAAAAGAAAGGCTTGGTTCGAGCGTAAAGGTATGCTAATGTCCTTTGTTACTTTTGAAGCACATAATGTTAGTATCCAAAAGGATACATGGTGGATTGATACCGGTGCTCAAATACATATTTCTACTACCATGCAGGGCTTTCTAACAACCAGTCCTCCTCGTCCCAATGAGTCTAAAGTCTTATCAGGAAGTGGGAAAGGAGATCCAGTGAAAGCAGTTGGAACTTTTCGAATTGTTTTTTCAAATAATTTTGTTTTGGACTTACCAGAGACTTTTTATGTACCCTCTTACAAGAGGAATTTGATTTCATTATCTAAACCTATTCCGTTTAATTATGGTATTTTGTTAGAAAAGGATTTGAAATATTGAAGTTTGAACTCTATTCCAATTGCTGAGGTTGTTATGATTGATGGTTTATTTAAAATATTGTTTCTGGATATTCAAATGTTTTTTCTGCTATGCATGGTGTTAAGAGAATTATGATGAATGAGAACTCTATTAGCTTGTGGCATAAGAGATTAGGACATATCTCTACTGATAGGATCAAGAGGTTAACTAAAGAAGAAATCCTTCCATCTTTAGACCATTCGGATCTTAGTACCTGTGTGGACTGTATAAGGGGAAAGCAGACCAATAAGTCACATAAGGGAGTTAAAAAAATTTCTGAATTGCTCGAAATTATACATATTGACATATGTTGCCCAGACCTAACCGCACACGGTCAATAGTACTTTATTACCTTTATTGATGATTTTTCATGATACATGTATATCTACCTGCTTTATAATAAAAAATGAGGCACTAGATGCTTTTAAGGCATATAAGGCTGAAGTAGAAAAACAGATTGGGAAACCGATCAAGATTGTGAGATCTGATAGAGGTGGTGAGTATTTCGGTAGATACACTAGTGAAGGACAAGCACCAGGTTCTTTTGCGGATTTTCATTGAGAGCAAGGTATAGTTGCACAATATACCGTGCTTGGCTCACCTCAAATGAACGGTGTAGCTGAAAGAAGAAATAGGACCTTACTTGACATGGTTAGGAGCATGATGAGCAGCTCCAAACTGCCAATTTCCTTGTGTAAAGAAGCACTTAAGACAGGCGTACACATTTTGAACAAGGTTCCAACAAAGGCAGTGTGATTTAACCTTTGCTTAATGCGCCTTGGGGTTAAAATCACAATAATTACCAAGGATTGTGTAAAGTGGCACAACCCCGGATCGTTTCACTAGAGGAGTCCTTCTAAACAACCTAAGCTAACTAAATGCAATTAAAACGATAAAAAGGGTATGGGGGTTTTGGTTTGAAGATTCATTTACTAAAGCTATTAACAAAAGCAGATACTTGTTTTTGGTATTTTAGATTGATAAGAGAAAAGTGAAAAGAGTTTGGATTAGGGGTGATTTGATAAAATGGGCTTTGGTAGTGCTTCAGTGACTCAAATGCTTCTTTCAAAATGATTAGAGGGAGTTTAATTTACCAAGTCTAATTGAAAAATCCCCAAGCAACCACTAGGGGTCCACTAGCCCTAATTAATGACTAATCTAGCAACCACTTTCATAGCCATTACTTAGGGTTAGTGTTAAGATCCACTTGGTTTGTGAAATGCCTTGAACCAAATACAATTTAACTCTCATGAAGTGCAACCACAACATTCATGCATGGAAGAAATTGACTATAACCACTAGCAACCACTAAAATGGCTACAACCAAGAATACAACCACAAGTAGATAGGAAATTATATCTCAATCACATTAAATTCAAAGCATACACAATATAGTTCACAAACATGGATAGCAATCACATATCCCAAGTCTTAAATCCATATACAAGACCAATACAAAAGAGTAGAAGCCAAATACAAAGGAAATAAGAAATTGTAGACTAGAAACTCCCCTATGTTGGTCCATGAAGCTAGAGCCACCTTCACACCACCAAAGCACCAAGAACTTAGCCTCTCATGTCTTCAAATTCGTGCCCTAGATGACCCATGATGATAGCCTCCATGAATGAAGAAGATGGAAGGAAATATGGAGTGGAAATGGAAGGTGGAAGGAGAAAGAACAAGAAAATCAACAAGAATGGAGATGAATTTGAGTGGGTGGATGAAGATTTGGATGAAGAATGAAGATGAAGAGCAAACCCTAGCAGAAAGGGTGATTTTCGGACTGAGGAAGCTTAGCACCCCCAAGATAGGTCTGAAATTTATCTTATATACTCCCCCAAATATTTCTGAAACGCACAGCAGAACATCAGATTTCGGGGCCTCGCCGTGGGTCTCGCCGTGGGCCTCTCACGGCGAGGGGCAGAGGGGATGCAAGAGAAAGGGCCTCGCCGTGGCCCTCGCTGTGGGGGAGCCACGGCGAGGGGCAGAGAAGGTGCATAAATGGGGGCCTCGCCGTGGAAGGTCCACGGCGAGGGGCAGAAAATGGCCCAAAAGGAGGGGCCTCGCCGTGGCCCTCGCTGTGGGGGAGCCACGGCGAGGGGCAGAAACCCAGAATCCTTCCTTATGCTTCCTTGCGCTCCGTCGGCGTTCTTGTCCGCAACTTGGCTCTTCCATTGGGTATATTCCTTCATGATCTGCACATAAAATGGACCTAAGGTAGCATCAAATGTTATTGAAAATAGGTTAACATTAATTTATGCTGATTATGCCCAAATTGCCCTTGACTAGAATAAATTCCAACAAAGTGTGTAAAAGTCAGAAATTACCCTAATTAGGTGCAATTACCCCAAGAACATGCAATAATCTACTGATTTTATCAATGAAAAGTGTATAAAAGTATGGTGCAATCACAGTGTCTAAGACACCCTTTGAAATCTGGAAAGGTTGGAAACCCAGTTTAAATCACTTTAAGGTGTGGGGCTATCCTACGGAAGTAAGAGTGTATAACCCATAAGAAAAGAAATTGGATCCTAAGACCATTAGAGCTTACTTTGTAGGCTATGTGGACAGGTCAAAGGGTTACAAGTTTTATTGTCCTCCAACTTCAGTGCATTTTGTAGAATCTAGGAATGCCAAGTTTCTTAAGAATGATGTGATTAGTGGGAGTGATCAGATTGTAGATGATCACATTGAGGGATCCCCTAGCACAACTGAGGAAGGGACATTGGCTGTTGGCGACATTTCTACCACTAGATATGTCACACCAATTGAGACAGTCCTAACACCCATAGCTGATCATGCGAGACTTGTGGAACATATACCTGAAGGTCCACCTGTCACAAATACAGACTTACCGCTAGTTGTGACAAAGAATGTTCCAAACGGGCAACCTGACCCAACCTAAGAGGTTGAGTTAAGGAGATCAACAAGGGCAAGAAAATCGGCAATTCCAGATGACTACGTAGTGTATAATGCTGAAAATGACTGTGATATTGGCATTGATAATGATCCATTAACGTTTTCTCAAGCTATGAAAAGTGTGAACTCCAAATTGTGGTATAATGCTATGAATGAAGAAATGAACTCCAAGGCAAACAACTATGTATGGGAACTTGTAGAGTTGCCTAGTGGGTCCAAGGCCATTGGTTGTAAATGGGTTTACAAAACCAAAAGGGACTCACAGGGTAACATTGAGCGCTACAAGGCAAGGTTGGTTGCTAAGGGCTTCACTCAGGTGGAAGGAGTCGATTACAAGGAGACATTTTCTCCTATTTCAACTAAGGATTCTTTTTGTATTATCATGCCATTGGTTGCGTATTTTGGCTTGGAGTTACACCAAATGGATGTTAAGACTGCTTTTCTCAATGGTGTTCTTAAGAAAGAAGTCTACATGAAGCAGCCTGAGGGTTTTGTTGCAAAGGATAAGGAACATTTGGTATGCAAATTAGGAAAATCAATATATGGCTTAAAGCAAGCTTCCAGGCAATGGTATTTAAGGTTCCATGAGGTAATCTCTTCATTTGGTTTCATTGAGAATATCGTGGATCAGTGTATATACCACAAGAATAGTGGGAGCAAATCCATATTTTTTATTTTGTATGTCGATGACATATTGCTTGCAACCAATGACTTAGGACTGTTACATGAGGTGAAACAGTTTCTATTTAAGAACTTTGATGTGAAGGACATGGGTGAGGCATCTTATGTCATTGGCATTAAGATCCATAGGGATAGAGCAAAGGGTCTTTTAGGCCTTTCTCAAGAAACCTATATCAACAAAGTTCTTGAGCGTTTCAAGATGAGAAACTGTTCATCTAACGTTGCTCCCATTGAAAAGGGAAATTTCTTCAGTCTAAGTCAATGTCCTGACACAGAACTAAAGAAAAAGGAGATGGAAAATGTTCCCTATGCCTCTGCTGTAGGAAGCTTGATGTATGCACAGGTCTGCACAAGACCTGACATAGCTTTTGCAGTAGGCATGCTAGGGAGATATCAATGCAATCCTGGTAAAATGCATTGGGAAGCTGCAAAGAAGGTGTTTAGATATCTCCAAGGCACCAAGCACCTTATGTTGACTTACAAAAGGACAGAGAATCTTGAAGTGATAGGTTACTCATATTCTGATCTGGGAGGATGTGTGGACACCAACAAGTCTACAACAGGTTACATCTTCTTATTAGCAGAGGGAGCTATTTCCTGGAAGAGTGCCAAACAGACACTTACAGCTCCTTCTACTTTTGATGCTGAGTATATCGCGTGTTTTGAGGCAAGTTCACAGGCTATCTCTGGATAAGTCACTTCATTACTGGACTGAAGATTGTAGAATCAATCTCCAGGCCAATCAAGATGTATTGCGATAATAAGGCAACAGTGGCCATAGCAAATAAAAGAAGGAGTGGAAGCAAAAAGGTTATTGAGCTGAAATTCCTTAGCTTGAAAGAGAGAATTGCTGATGGTCAGGTTACTGTTGATCTCATCAGAACAAGGGAAATGCTAGCTGATCCTTTGACTAAAGGGATGAAACTGATTGAGTTATCTATACATGTACTTCATATGGGGATTGTAAGTCTTTTTGAGTAATTGAGGTGTGCAATGAGTATTTTGGGATTTTGTTTATTATCTCTATGGTTGTTGTGTACACTTTTGGTGATGATGAGATTAATGAACATTTAAAGTTTTTATTTTGGAACCAAATAAACGTATATGTTTTGAAAGTTTATTCATGGAGTAATACCCATTAGGTAAGGAATACTGTTTGTAATACATGGAAGGTAATACTTTATGATAAAGGACTTATCTCCATGATTCTTGCAGTATGACCTTAGTTGATTTGACTAAAGGGAGTAGTTGACATACAGAGTACGGGCCAAGTGGGAGAATGTCAGATTATTATTAATATTATTATATTATCATATTAGATATATTTAGGATTAATAATAATATCTTTAGGTGGCCCGTAGTCAACATTAGGCCCAATAGTCAAAGTTAGGGTTTCACATCTTGGTTATCTATATAAAGGGGGTTTTCTGATGGGGAAAACACACCAACACCTATCATCTTTTAATACGACAGATAACCACACCAAGAGAGTGTTTCTTCTTTCTAAATTCCGGGTTCCCTAACTGGTTAAGGTTATCACAACAGATACCATCATTGTGCTAGACTCCAGTTAGAAGAGCCTTTGGGTTATTTCTGACAGTGTTCTGTTTTGTAGTTCAACGTAGATTCTTCTCTGATCAAACAATAGCAATGGCGAGAGGTATTTCGACTTCCGCTGTATTTCTTATTCAGATTAAAGATAGCATATATGATTGTTATATCTTATATCTAAGGCTATCATATTCTCACAGCATTGTTATATAAAGTATCTAATATATAATTAACGTGTTTAAAGAATGGATATGTTGGGCTAAGGAAGTTGGGGAAAGTTTCAATTTTTTCATATCTTTTTTTTCGTTGGATAAAATTTTTTCATATCTTTTTGAACTTTGTATCCATTATCTTTTTGTTGCTTACTTCGTAATGTTTTTTTGGAATGACAAAAGTTTTAAATTTTACAAAAATTTGTTTTATGTTTGATATTTTTTTAACTCCTATTTTTATAGTTAATATTTTCAATTATCTTTTAACCCCCTTCCCATTAAGACTATTTAATCTCCCATGTAGTTTTTTTTATGGCAGTTCTAAAATTAATCAACCTACAATTTAAATTTGTCTAAGAATTTATTCTATATACTTTACATCAATGAAAATATCATACATTAATATATTCCATTTACAATATTGTTTTTTCTAACTTTATTCATATCCACGAATCGCACGGGATCTGTACTAGTTTCTATTACTATAGTAGAACAAGCATGGAAATATCATATCATGTCAATACGCTCTCATAAATTGTGAATTGAATGTGCACGTCTTTACTACTAACTTCAGGGATTTGATTTGGATTATCAAGACGAGGCTCGGATAATTAAGATCTTACTTTTAATTAGGTTTTAAATGTTTGCAATTATCTTAAACGTAATCATGCAGTCTACCAATTTTAAATGTTTTTTGTGATATATATTATAGCATCAAATTTTGGTAAACTTATAGATATTTTATAATCGATTAACTTTTAGAATTGTGCTAATATATGTTTTAACAAATCATATATCCTTAGTGACATGTGGGAATCATTCGCACGATTGTTTTGCCCCCTTTTCCGTTAAGTAAATACTCTGCATCCATACAAAGCATTGAGTTGTAGATCATTAACCATATTTAACATTTTTGTAACACTTGTACCTTTTTATATAATATCAAATTGAAAGGATGAAAAGAGGATTTAAATCTGGTTGTGATTGTATATACTAGCATTAGAGTCCTAGATTTGATCAGCTCAATTCTGTTAATAAGTTACGTTGATCACAATATAATAATAAAATACCTAGAATATATTAGGTGTCAAACTCATAAGAATGTTATGTCTTTAGTAATCCAACTAGTTAATTCTAACAAAGCGAGAATAAAAATGTGTTATCATACACTGTTCCTTGATATGAGGCATTTTATTTTCTTGTAAGAAGGTAGAGCCAGAAAATGGGTCGAGCCCTTTTAAACCTGAAGATGGTAAGGCCAAGATTTGTATATTTCTGATTAAAAATAGTAAATGGGTCTAAAACGCAGACCTAATGGGTCGAGGGTTTACATGAACCGGCGTACTTAGGGCTGCTCATTTTTTTTTTTTTTAGTTTTTTTTAAAAGTATTCATATAATGCTACTATTATAATTTTTTTGTTTTGTTAATATAGCTGCAAATATTTAATTATCATTACTTTTTTATTGAATTTTTATGAACATTTTATATCAAGAGAGTCAAAATTTATAAATTTATAAAAAGATATTTCTTATTTTGTGATTATTCTTACTAATATTTGCATTTTTTTTATTTTTTCTAGTGACTTTTTTTCATCTCACAACTTGCAGTTTTCAAATATATATTAACACAATATTTAATATTTATGTTTTAAATTAGGAATTATGTTTTCTTCAATTAATATATGATAAACAAAATAATAAAAATGAAATATATGGAGGCTCCCTGCCGGCTTGAGCCCACGAACTTTAAGACCGGGCTTCAGAATTTTACACTTTTATAGAAGTCGTGCCATGGTCTTAATATCATTTATAATTTGTGATGAGTCAACACTAAGTCATTCTGTATCAAAAAATTTAATTATTGTATGTTTTGCTTCAAAAACAGCTCTAAGTCTTTGTGGATGAGACCATACTATGCAATTGTAGCCAGTAAAATGGGTTAGCTTGGGAATTACGGGTTTGATGGGGTAGGTCTGTGCAGCCCATAACTATTTTTTTAAAAAATTAAATTTTTAATATGATTTATATTTTTTAAGAAATTTTGTTTAGATGAATACATTAGCTTTTATATTTAAATAACTTTATATAAAGGATATACCTCACATGGACTATAAGTATACATATATATATATATATATCAAAAGTTATTTATGATGTTTATATGACTTGAATGAAGTAAATAATTATAAAATATGTTCATATGTAATTCTGAATTAAAAGAAACCATTTGTTTGTACAAAATAATTACAAGTATCAAGTTACAAACATACATATAAAATAAGGAGAATTACATTCATGTTTCAAAGAAGACAAATAATATCAAACAAGTTTAATGATTTGTCAATGACAATTGAAAAGGCCACAGTTAACAAGTGAAAAATAATCATTGATAAGTTATTGAGACAGTCTTTTTTAGGACCTGAAAGTAATTCTAAGACTCAATTAAAAATTAGATTTTATAGATAATTTAAACAGAATTTTTTTTTTTAAAAAAAAAAAACTAACTGGTGGGCAAGTCCGCTTCAACCCTGGGCTGGATGAGGCAGGCTTGTGTGGCCCAACCCTTGTCTGCCTTGCAAACTTCCAGCTTGAACCTACTCCTTTTGGCAGGTCAGCCCTTAGGCCCCCCAGCCCATTTTATTGGCTCTATCCAGCTTCACCTTTGTTTTTCACCCCACCAATAAGATCCGCCCTCGGTGAGCGCTCTCATATATGCTCCAATTGCTTTCGGTCTGACCCTCATTCTTCAGTTAAAACAATGCCTCTATAATATATTGAAGGAACTCATCATTTTATGCTAACTAGCAGTGGAGGAGGATTATCTGGCTTTTGCTTTCACGGCAATAATGTGAGAAAAGGAGATACTTCATAAACGTATATATATTCAAGTGTATGGGTTCAATACCTTTGAAAATGAGAATGGCAAGACCAAATACGCCTACAAGCTGGAAATATATCAAACGATTTCACAAATATCGTATTTAAAACGATCTTGTCTTGGTTTATGAAGCAGGGAAGAAAGTGTGGGAGAAGCTATGGCTATTCATGGGACCAGGCTTCTTGTTGAGCATAGCTTTTTTGGTTCCCAAAAATCTGGAAGGAGATTTCTAATAGAGCTAGAATGGTGAGTATACCATCTCGTCCACAAAGATTTGGGAGTTGAGTTGGAAGCCACATAAGCACAGGATAATTTAACTTTTGACACATAGGATAACTCCGTGTTGACTCATCTACTGAGTCAAACTTTTAACAATTCAGTTATAAGTCAATAAAAATTTCAAGAACTAAAAGATGAATTTTTTCTAAGTAATTTTGTGACGTAATCATAACCGTTGATATGAATATGAAACAATGTGTATATACTTGTTAATTAGACCTTCCTTGAGAATTTTTTCATCCATATTTGATAAAAATAAATATTATATTAATGTACACCTTTTATGCCTTTTGTATTATGTAGGATTTTTTTTCCAAATTCTAAATTCAATGATAAATACTCTAGAAATTTTTAATTATGAAGAAATCAAATGAAGCTCAGTTTTATTATCAATGTGTTAAGTAGAAGATTATTATTTTGGTCAAGAAAGTAAAAGATTATTAATTTTACAACGATAATTTTTATATCACAAATTAAAGTGTAATTTCTTAGGTCAATTTTTTTTCCTAATAGGTCAAATTCATTATACCCAATTGTGAAGTTTTAAAATCAAACACGATCATTTGTCCTTATTTTTAAGTATTATTTTTAACTATGAATTCAAATGAAATAGATAAGACACATGGTCATGCATGATTGAAGAACTTGACATAACTAATGTAAATTTGACCTAAATTTTTTCCTTAGGATGATTAGATGAGTAAAGGTCAAAATCTAAGTCAAGTTGCTTATACGTCCATTAGGTTAAATTCTTCAATTACCCTTGTTATTTTGCAATTATTAACATCTCTTATGATTCACAGACTAATGGATTGATTCTCTCTAATAGGATGATCTCTTATAAGCTCATTGTGCGATTACTACCTTTTAATCGATTAAATTTTCATCAGACACACTCAAATTTACCTTTTAATATGATAATTCTGCATACTATATACTCAAATATCATATTCATTGACTAAGTAACTTACAGATAATTTAAAGCTATCCGGTTAACTTGCATCGCACTACTACAAAATAGGGTTTTCACGTCACAAATTTTGGGCTTTTCACGTCACTTTTTAAGGGGACATAAATTCAAGTGACGTGAAAAACTGAACTTTTAACGTCATACCAAAAAGTGACTTGGAAAGTCAGATTTTTCACGTCACAAATTACAAAAATTACGACTTTGTTTCTCAAAAATTAGATGTTTATGATGTGGCATAACGAGGGAGAAACCACATCACAAATTGGTTATGTGTGACGTGGTTTCTCAGGAAACCACATCACAATTTTCCAATTTGTGACGTTGTTTCCTGAGAAACCACGTCACAAGTTAGCAATTTGTGACGTGGTTTCTAGTGGTTTTTTTTTATAAAAATCCATTCTTTAATTAATTTCTTTTAATTTCCCAATCTATATTCATTGCAAATGTCATATAAATAGATACATTACAGATCAACAGTATTATTCACAATAAAATATCTCACAATAATAATACAATAAAATATCATTTGTCTGATTTTTTTTCTTAGTGATAACTTTATCATCTCAATATTTGTAAGAAGAATAATCCTTAATAGCTTAAGAACATATGCACACCAGCGGCAGCAGCTCTTGTCCCAGCAAAAAATCCTTCCCATTCAGTTCTTCCTGGCTCATCAAGATGTACATGCCTGCCAAAAGTATAATTTAGACAATGAATTTAACCATTCAAACAATAATATATGGCTTAATACTTGAGCATTCCTAAACTTACTTTATGACAACTGAAATTGATCCTTGAGCATTCCTAAACTTACTTTATGACAACTGAAAATTTAACCATTCAAACAATAATATCAAGAATCCAGCCTTAATACTAATAAAGTTATCAACGATAATATATGGCTTCACACAACCTTAACCCCATACATTTTAAACCATAACTCATTGATATTTTAAAATTATTTAAGTCAATCATTCAGACTTCCAATGCTTAACACCATAATACCGGTTAGAAATTCCCATGTAAATCAGAAATTCAAGCATAGACATCTCAGGAATCAAGCCTCAAATACATAAACAAGACATCACAGAAACAGGGCCTAATAATGGATACAATTTGAATCAGAAATCCATCATGCAATGAAAGTTAATAACTCTAATTTATTCCACATCATCACTGAAGCGTCGAACCAAACAGAGCAAGAAAATAAAAATCACACTTCACATGCAACACGTAAATTGAGCATACAAAATCACATATTAGCTTAATCTCATTCCTAATTAAATTTTAACAAGCTTTTAAGTGGTTGAAGACTAAAATTCCATTTTCCCTTCTCGGATGAATAGTAACCCAAGCTCAAATTGGAAGAGATTCGGCCAAACACTACTCTCTTCCTCAAATTCTTTTACAAAGCTTCAAAACTGACACCTAATCTTACTTTCAACTGGTTTAGAAATTTCAAAACTTCTCAAGACCCCAATCGATTCTTCTGCAAATCCTCAAATCGGTCAGAAATGGAGAGAGGAGATTACCTGAGCTTAAATCTACTCTTGCATGTGTCGTCGGAGCCTCCGATCGCCTGGAACCTGTCGTCGAGTACGCCGGAGTCGCTGCACCCCAGAGAGAGCACAAAAAGAGAGTGGATTTAGATTTTCATCGATGGAGAGGAAGGGAGGTTAGAGTTTCGATCGAGTGAGAAGGAATGGGAATGAGTAAGGGAGCCCGATCTGGAAAAAAAAGCGGTAGCAATTTTGTAATTAAAAGGTAGGGAGGAAGAAACCACGTCACACATTTGTGTGACGTGGTTTCTTCCTCCCTACCTTTTAATTACAAAATTGCCACCGCCTCTTAGAAACCATGTCACACCTTTTAAATGTGTGACGTGGTTTCTTCCTCCCTTACCAGTTAATTACAAAATTGCCACCGCCTCTTAGAAACAATGTCACACCTTTTAAATGTGTGACGTGGTTTCTTCCTCCCTTACTAATTAATTACAAAATTGCCACCGCCTCTTAGAAACCACGTCACACCTTTTAAATTTGTGACGTTGTTTCTTCCTCCCTTACCATTTAATTACAAAATTGCCACCGCCTTTTGTTCAATGTCACTTTTATAATTAACAGACATTAAAAGGTGACGTTAAAATGTTTTTTTGTAGTAGTGATCATTCGATTACTGAGAGTGCTAGCTGTCGCCCAAGAGGGGGGTGAATTGGGTGATAGACTGCTTTCGTTCAATAACTTCTTTTTCTAAAATATATTGAAGGCAAGCTCTTTCAAAACTATTAAATGTACAAGAGATATATATAATGCAGATTTGTTGGAAACTATGAGAGATTATGTAACACCTAAATTTTTACTACTATATTATAGCATTTTAATTGATTTATAACCACTTTTTAATTCCGGAAGCCCAAAAATACGAAAAATTTAAAACTTTTTCTTTCAAACAGTGTTCCAATTTTATTGAAATTGGAATGGGCTTTTCGGACAAATTGAATAATTTAAAATCGGTAAACTAAAATAGAGTGGTTATTAACCAATTAAAAATGACTAAGATTCTATTATAGTTTTTGAATCTATTACTTAGAGTATCAAGATAACTTGTTTTGCGTATTCTACTTATACTTCTATTATCTTAAGGTTCGGTTGGTATCTAACCATATTTACCCCTCCTATTATCAAAATATTGGGATAATCTCGGTTGATAACCCCGTTACCTACTTATGTTGCTTTTATGGTTTAGTGATACATAGAAGCAGATAGTTATATGCTCTACGAGCTTCCAGTTTGTGCTTCCCTATTCTATATATATATACAATTACTAATAAGACAGTTATTCAAGATGGTACAAAATATAGCAGGCATTCCTGCTTCTTCATAACTACCTTATCCCAAGAAACGGTCGCCTCTTGCTTCACTGAAAAGCAAAGGTTCAACGCAGTTTATTTCATACATACTTATTATCATATACACTCAAATACACATATTCATATATAATTCAGTTCTGTGCAATTAATGAAAGCATATATCCATCTATATTATTATAGCCCTCACGGCTACTCAATAACCCTCACGGTTATAGGAATTTATTTGTAGCCCTCACAGCTACTCAATAACCCTCACGGTTATAGGAACTTAATTTTAGCCCTCACAGCTACTCAATAACCCTCACGGTTATAGGAATTTAATTGTAGCCCTCACAGCTACTCAATAACCCTCACGGTTATAGGAATTTATTGGCAAAGGGGGAGCGACCCACCTAGGCCTTGGAGTACTCCATAAATATCATAATATCACCACCAGAATAATCTTCATTTATTGCAACAGATTTGTTTCTAAAACAATATATATATACACACAAATATTTATGTTATGAAATAAACCGCACCTGACTTCAGGAATTACTCCTCAACTGGTTCTTTTCGTTTCTACTGTCCTCATGAACTTATGCCATAATCAACACCTATTTACATATCATGTAACAATAAAGTAATTTAATACTTATGCTTCTATATTTATACTTTGCGTCTCTCTCGAAACCCAACTTACTTAATACTACCCCAAAACTTGTCTTCTAGGCAAATTATAACTTGCCCACATTTATTTAGAACTTTGACCATTCAAGACTACTTTAATAATTTACTTACATTAAACTTTCTTATTCTCAATGTTTGACCAATAGTTTCTATCATTTCTTTCATATCTTTCTTCATGCCTCAACAATCTGAATCCATACAAGCCTGCCTATAAACACAGACTTTTGAAACCACCTGTTTAATAACTCTACAATACTCTTGTACAACAAATAAATAGCCATACATCAAATTTAATAATTTGCAAAACTAAATTTCATATTCAATCATTATACAAACCTAAAGCATATCAGAGCAACCAACCCCAATAATCACACAATAATCAGCACCTAGTAATTTGAGTAATATTAATCATTTCTAAAATCCCTCTAGCACTACTTTCAATGCCATCAACATAGTTTAATTTATTCTCTTTAACATCCGACACATCTTCAGAACAACATATAATTAACTCCACCACTTTAAAAACGTTTCACTTAATCTGTTAAGAATTTCCTAACACAGCCATAGCCACATCTCCACACACACGGACAAATGTATGTCAATTATTTCACATTTAGATACTTCTTTCAATTCTAGAGCATTAACAAAACTCTAATTCAAATATGCCTTTTGTTCAATTCATATACGTACAAGAATCAACATTAACCATTATAGAGGAACAGAGAAAGGGCTGAAAGCAACAAAGCAGAAAATCCACTACCATTAATTATTCTTCCTCACCGAAACAGAGATCAGAAATTTTCCAATTCAAGTCTAATAACCACAATTATTCTCATCATGTAAATGAACCAAAACAGAACAAGGAGGTAAAGAAAATTTCACACTAAAAACATAAAACCGCTCAGTCCAGAAAATATCACAGCAATTAAGTATCGACATTAATATTTCCAAAATCCTATTCTCAATTCTTCCTACATCACCATACCAAAACAAAACAGGAAGAAAATCAAATTCCAATTCCATTTAATATCCAATTCATAATTATTAACCATTGAAATCAAAATTCTGCATTCCATAATCAATTAACATATTTAATCATTTATTGTACTATAATCATTCAATTCATTTCACATCTTCCATGTAAAACTTATTATTTTTTTTTTCAATCCTTTTCCCAAATTCCTAATGACCCCTACCGAACAATCACGCATAGAACTAACACAATAATAATAAAAATCCAACTGATTTATCCCCCATTCAAACTAGTCATAGTAGCCAGGTTCAACTTTATCTAAAATATATATATCCTGTTTTGTTCAAAATCAGTGAAGATACAGTCAGAGAATCAACCATAGTAATACCCATTATGTTTGCCAAATCGCAGTTTTCATTCAAATCATATACACTAATGTTAAGCTTCCCTTCCTCTACATATTATATTTATATATAGATATATATATATATAAATACAGCACATGTCAGAACAGGGAAAGAGTCTTTCATTTCGAAATCACTAAACACTTCCCAGCGAAATCAACATACAGCCATAGAGATTAACAATAGTAATATTTTCACTGAAATTTCAGACTTCAAATAATACAAAGCATATATTCACATGCCTTCTCCGACTCTTGGATATACCTTCTAATCTACCTCAACTCATTCTCTCTTCAAACTTGATACTTATTCTCTTAATTAAATCAAATTCCTTGAGACCAAAACCTATATTCAACAGAATCATATCACCAAACACAGAGCACAACAAAATGTCGAGAATCAGTGTACAGTATTTTCAACCCCATTATCCACACGGCAGAAACAAAGGAGGAATTAGGGGAAACGAAGAGACTAAAACATAGCAACAAATTTAATTTCTCATCATGAAAAATCATACATGCAAAACCTTACATTTCTTCTATTCCACTCTTAAATTCAATCAACCACCCATTGCATCCATAAAAGCCCAGAAATCGGCCAAGCAGAGACAGGGGAAGAAGAAAATTCAAAACCTTCAAAAATCAAACATGCAAGACCATATATCAATATATCCTACTTGTATCAACATTATTACGCCAACCAGAAACACCCAAGTCGAGAAATCAAACGGAACCGAGCGGACAGAGGGGGCAACACAAACAATTTCTAAAACCTTCCCAAAGCTCAAAAATTCAACATGTAAGACACTATAAATTTAGACTTACTCCTAATCCGGTTCAATTAAGCTTTCAATCAATGCTCACCCAGAAATCGCGAAGAACAACGGCGCATGAACAGTACCCACCGAATGGCAAATCCAAAATCAAACCAACAACTCTCATACAAGTTGAAATTTCTTTTAGGGAAACTCAAAATCTAACCTTAAACTTTGATTTAATCAGTTTATGTGCTTCAAAACGCCCAAGCCCCAAATCGGCCTCACATGAAACCACTCAAATCGGAGAAATAGAGGGAAGAAATAGAAAGAAGACACTCACCCACTCTCGAATCTGGTCTTGCATGTGCCGTTGAAGCCCTGCTCCGCCGGAAAACGCCATCACCGTCGCCGGAGAACGCAGAGAGAAGGCAGAGGAAATCGGGGAGAGAGAGGGAAGAGGAAGACGGGAAATGAGGGAGGAAGGAAGGGAATTTTTGATTTTATAAGGGTGTTAGGAGAAATTACGTTCGAGCCCTTTTAACTTCTGTTCCTTTCAATTTAGTCCCTAACCTTAAGTTTTCCATTATTTTCAGTTTGGTCCTTATCTGAAAAATTAATTTCCCAAGATTAATTCTCATATCAGATTAGATATTTTCTTACCCATAAATTTATTTGGGCCTCAAAATAGTTTTTTTCCTCAAATTTCCAAATTAAAATTTATCATCTAATTATTTTTTTCCTCAATTAATAAGTAAAATAAATCTTAAAATTATTAGAAATACATCTTTACCTAATAAATTTATTTATAAGACTTTTTTTTTTAATTTCTAAATGACACTCCAAAACCTTTAAAAATCCCTATTATCTCTAATCCAAATTTTGGGGTGTTACAGATTAGGGAAGAGATAATGCACACAGAATTTATCTTGGTTCGGTCAAATCAGACCTACATCCAGTCCTCAGGCTCCACCTGAGATTTCCACTATCCTTTTGTTTAAACCAGGCACAAAAGAAGCCTTCCACAGGTTTTACGAGCACAGGTTCACCTGTCAACCCTTTCCACTGGTTTTACAACAAGGGATAACCAGCCAACCTTTACAGAGCTTTAGAATTTTCTCTAAACACTCCCCCTTACAACCTGTAAGGTTACCACCCTGTTCCTAAAGCACCAAGCTTTGGAACAACCTCAAACAGTAGAGGATTTTAACCATATGGTTCACTCAATGAACGGATTGTGATAAACACTTAAGTACAGAGTAATGTATGATGAAATACAACTAGAACTTTAGTAATCTTAACAATGAATTGCTCTAGCACTTCTTATCTAATGCTCTCAATCTGAGTAATTTGCAATTCTGTATAATGCTCTGTTTATCGCTCGTTATATTCAATCGTTGATCCTTTTTCTTTGGAAGCAGATCTTGTTCTATTTATATCTTCACAGATTGTCCTTTGATTCAGCTTCATATGACCGTTAGAATATGGTCGTTGGAAATCCATAGCCGTTGGGGATAGATACTATTTATCAGCTGATTCAAACTTCTGAACTGTTCACGCGTAGAGTAGGCTAGACTGAGCGTTCTGAACACTTGTACTTTCTGTCAGCTTTTTCATTAGCGCTAGCTTGATCTACTATCGCTAACTCCATAGAGTGAGTTCTGCACTTAATCTGTTAGCTGAACAAATAAACATATAATGCATAGCAGGTGTTATCGCAAGCATAGTCCATTAGCTAAATGTGATAGACAATATTTATAGAGCATTTTCTATCGATAGACATAAACATTATCGCTAGGTACTTGATTGCTCATTAGATTTAAGGATACTAAGATGATTTATAAAGGGGTGTTTCAGGGTATTGTTCGCCACGCGCCGCAAGTGCGCGGGTCGCGCCAAGTAATAAAGTGAAGAGTAGAGTATCGTTCCCACGAGGATTTGTCCAAAACCCGGTCAAACAATGATTATTACACTCTCGCCCAATTTGAGTTATACAAATGTTGAGATTGAAAATTAAATAAGAAAATAAATGAAAATAAACTATAAACAGGTGATTCTCCAACCTCAAGGGTAAAATAGGTCCTAGGATTATCTATCCCCCTTATACTTCTCAAAACTCAATTAACCTCCCCTCAAGAAGCTCTCAACGAAACCACGTGCTAATCTAGGGTTCAAAGAATACTTGTAATGCTCTCTCGAGTCAAGAACAAGTGTTTAGTTCTATTCTTTGCACAATCTCTTGCCACAATTTGATAGGACCCAATTATCACACTCCAACCCTAATGTGACTATGCAAGGCTAGCAAGTATATCTCTATCTTACCAACAAAACCATCCGTTTGTCACGCAAACTTCCGGTTCTTACACTACTTTACCCAAGTTCTACACTCAACCTAGCTCTCTCGAGTCATAAATCAAGCGAACACAACAATCTAAATGGTGATCAAGCACTTAGAAGCATTAGGAACAGCGTAAAATAAGCACATAGATATCATTAATCACAAATCAAGAGGAGGAATCAAGAATCAATACATACAAGGGTTCAAAATAATCCTAGAATTAAAGTATCTAGCTACTCATGTTCTACAACTCCAAGGGAGCATATATATACAACATTACAAAAACAGAACAAGAGAAGAGAATGAAGAAGGAAGAGATAAACCAAGAGAGGAAGCCCAAATCTCTTCGAAGCTCCAAGCCCAAGCCAAATCCCCACCAAGCTCCAAGCCCTAGCAGAGCTAAACACTCCCAAAATATGCCCAGAAGTCGAAGAATGAGGGCTCACAACGAAGCCCTAGCTTTTATATCAGTTAAAACGCGCCCCTGATCTGTCCAAAACGCGCAGAAACGCGAAGTTCGCCGTGGGTCTCGCCGCGACGAGCCCACAGCGAAGTCTCAAAAATTACAGAATCAAGTGTCGCTCGCTGTGGCTTTCGCCGCGGCGAGCTGACGGTGAAGTCCTTTATTCTCTGGTGCTTTGCTCTGTTTTCTTTATTTCTTGGCTGATCTTTGGCTTCTTATTTTTGTTCAATCGGGAGCTCGGAGGAGGGCTAAAATCTCTTACTTATTGCTTCAAATTATTCCTACAAAAATTATATACAACAACATAAGAAACTAACTATAAAACAATCAAAATCTATATAAATGTACAATAATGAGCAACCGAAAATCAAATGAGCATTTTCCCTCTTGAGTATCCAAAATGTATAAATAATAGACAAAAACTCAAGTAAAATATACTCAAATATCATGAATTTCTAGGAGTTATCAGGTATCCTATTATCGATAGCTAAACGAGTTAGCGCTAGCAACTATGTTAACTCATTTGACTCATTTGCTCTCAGGCACTAGCTATCTGAATGATTATTATTTGAAGCACTTTTGTTATCGATAGCTTAACCTGTTATCGCTAGCTGATTTCATTAGCTCTAGGACTTAGTTTATTTTTCTGCTAGCTGAGTTATCAATGAGCTTCTAGCGATGGATTCTTTCTTTAGCGATAGTGAATGACTTAGCGATAGATATCAACTTTGTTATTTTTATATGTCCTCACTTGCTATTCTTTTCTGTCTATTAGGTATTGAGATTCACTTAGCGATAGAGATATTCATTCTTATTGTTCTGCTAAGTTCTCATATTTCATTAGTGATGGATCTTTATTCTTGCAATGGTGATCTGTTACCTGTCAGATTTTACATGTTTAAATTCAGGGGTAATTTTCTCTTATTTACTTATGTTTTCTATGGGTCAGTCTTCATCAAAACTTAAGATTCTAACAATTACTATTTTCTTAGTTATGTTAAGTACTCGTGGAATACCTTTATATAGCACGAAAAGACAAACTAAAGTGATATGGAATATAAAAGATTTTAAGTAAAATTATTTTCTTACGAAATATAAAATATTAATATAAAGATACATACAGCATTTAATTTTTATTAAATTTTCTTAGTAATTTGATATTTATTTCTTACCCGTATATTATTATATGTACATAATAGTATTTCTTATGTAAATTATTATGTCATTGGCTTGACTGATCTAACCATATGAACTGTAATTTGTTAGATTAAGTGTAACCCGCTAGTTTACGTAGCTTGACATCTAGTCTTACTTTTAAATAATAATATGTTAGGTCAAATAAACTAACATTGAGTTTTAGTTTTGACCTTTAAGTTTATAAAATGTATTGTTAGTCCTTTAATTTTGACACACTTCAAACTTTGGCTTGACACCATTAATTCCGTTTAGTAAAAGAAATATTAACTCAATAAATTTAAATACTGACTATTTCACTAATTAAATGTTAAAAAAAACTAAATTTTAAAATTTTAAGTGATTATCTATAAGGATTAAATTACATTTAAATAATATTTTGTGTAACAGTAAAGTGACCATTTAAATTTGAAAAACTAAACTAAAATTGAAAATGATTATTTGTACTGCTGACGAAATGAAAATTATATTATATTATACATTGGCTTAAAATCGGTTTGTCGATGTATTGTTATAAGGTGCTTATGAAGACATGAACAACAATGAAGACATGATTGCTTTGATACACACAAGTACGTTTTACTTATTCTTTATATTCATCACACCACAACACACCAATACATTATGAAATCAACACAAAATACATGGCTCTATTATAGTCCATTTACTTATTCACTTACCATACATAATCTAGCCATTTCATATCCAAACAAACAGTTATAATTTAACTGCTTTCTTCACTCAGATTCTTACGCACCATTCACGAGTTCCATATAATCAACAATCAATCAGTAAGGTCTTTCTCCTTCTACGTTGCCTGGTGGATCATAGTTGCAGATGATGAAAACTCCTGGTCCAGCATCACAATTCACTTTAGCACACCCAAGATGGGTTGAGTTCCTCCAAACCACTTGAGTATATTCATGGCAACTCCCACCGACACATGTGTTGGTGTTGTAGTCATAGTACACCCTCTCGGCCACCCACAACTTCACAGCATCCGCCCCGCTCATGTCGCTGTAACTCCTTAGGATGACTTCGCCATATTTGCCGTGGGAGAGCATGAGCTCGCAGCCATATTTGTCAAGTTTGCGTTCGTTGGCATAGTTTTGGGCATACTCAGCCACTGTTGCATCCCAAGCTATGGGTGGAACGCCCACTAGTCCTCTTGCTGCGTTGTGGACATCCAGATAGTGTTGTGGTGAGTCATGAGCATAGGCTGAGATGGTTACGAGAAAGAAGAAGAGGAGAGATAATGGAAGCTTGGATGAGAAATCCATTCTTGTGGTTATTATTTTATTGTTGTTTTGATGGAAGAAATTAATGGGCGGAATTGCGGAGGAATTTATAGGGGTTTTAAGGTGGGAAATTCGCAACCAGCATCTCTTATGATTTCATATGCTTAATTGATCGATTCTCTCAAATTGGTCAACCTGTTGTACGATCATTGTGTGATTACTGCCTTCAAATTTAATACTTATTTATCCACTGTACTCAAATTTGCATTTTAATGTGATATTTCTTTATAATATATATACTCAAATACCATTTTAATTGGATAAGTAAATTATAGATAATTAAATTCTATCTAATTGATTAAATTGCATTATTCGATTACTCTCTTAATTTCTTAGTTATGTTATCTTGAAAATCAAACTTTTTTTAGTTTTGTCATCATTAAAACAACCATTCCAACAGACTTGACAAAACAATGGATGAAAAAAATTGAAATAGAGAATTAAAATTTGAAATAGTTCAAGTTAATCTTAATATTTATTAACATATGAAAAGCCAAGTACTCGTGGAACATCTCTATATAGCATGAAAAGTCAAAAAGCAAAATAAAATGTATTGTAAATTTTTTATATTAAATAACTTTCATACAAAATATAAAATAGTAATATAAAGATACACACATATATATACAGATTATTTAATTTTCTCGAAATTCTTAGTAACTTGGTATTTCGTTTCTCACCCATATATTATTATATGTATATAATATTATTTCTTATGTCTTAGTTTCTACCTTTAATTTTATGAAGTGTATTTTTATTCCTTCAATTTTGAAACCATTAATTCTATTTTAAAAAAATTGATTCAATATATTTAAATGCTGAATATGTCAATGGTCAATCTCATAGCTATACGCTACCTTACCCTTGGTCAGATAGAATAGGGCGCGGGCGCAGGAAAAAAATTTAAAATAGATTTAATTAATTTAAATTTTCAATAACATATGAAATAGTTTCCTATCGTCTATCGATCAAACTTTCAATAATCAAGGCGGAACAGCTACCTCTACATAGCACGAAAAGTCGAATATTATTTTGGGTCATTGGCAGAAATATATTATAGAAACCACGACTTGATTTGATGTGGTTAACAAAACGTCAAAATTATTTAAAAATTGCGAATACATATGTGGTGAAAAAAGAATAATTACGAATGGTGACAATTCATCCTATTTAGGATTTTATGGGTAACATTCAAACACATTGGAATTTAACGTGAATAGTGACAAATCTCTGATTTGTAATGCTTTTATATGCTTATTTTGAGGCGATTAATATGATTAAGTTGCAAGTTTGGTCTAATAATGTCTAATTAAATATCTCAAACTCTCAAGTGAAATGAGTGTAAAATTCGGATTAATTAGCCATAATTGTAGATTAATTGCATTGATTAATTTATAGGGCTATTTGATCTTGGTTTTGTCTTATTTTTACTTACAGGGTCGAGCAAGGACCAAAGATCGGATTCCGGGCGAAGAAGAAAGCTTTTCAAAGGAGCAGAGAAGAAGTGAGCTCGCCGCGGCGAGACAGACGGCGAGGGCACCCCAAAGAGGCAGAAAGGAATGTAGCTCGCCGCGGCGAGAAAGCTAGAAGATGTCCAGAGAGCAATGCACCTCACCGCGGCTTCGGGGACGGCGAGACGCTGTTCTGCAGAATTTTTCAGTTCGCGTTTTGGGCCTTTGTTTCAGATCCAACTTAATACCTACTCTTAGACCCGACTTGGGGGACCTATAAATACTAAAATCTAAACCCTAGAGACAGATTTGGTTCACCACACATCTTCCTAAACCCTAGTTCTCTCATTCTCTCATCTCATCTTCATCTTCCACCATTTCCTCCACCTTGGTTGATGCTTCTCCTATGAAAGGCAACAGCTAAGCCCATTTATTCTTGGTGATGGAGCTCAAGGGAGGAGCTTGAAGTTTCAAAGGGGAGTGTTGTTCTCCACTCTCTCTTCCTATTGTGTATTTCAAATTATCTAGGGTTCTAGGGATTTGTCTTATGCATTTGGTTGTAAGCTTATTCTATATCTTGTATGAGAGTGGTAGAAACAACCTATCTTGTTTATTTTCTTTGTATGGATGCTTGACATTGAACTTATTGACTTGAGCATATTTTATTTGTATGGGTTCATCATTTAATATATGTTTTCTTGTTAAAACCTTGTGCTAAATGAGGGATCTTGTTTAGTGGATCATGGTGTCAAGTATTTATGTTTAGAAATTGGCAAGTAAATCTACTAATTGCTTGAGTGACATTGGACTTCAACCTATTGGGTTCAAGTTATTGGATGGGGTTCCACCAATAAATTGGAATTAATAGGCTAATTTGGTTGCAATTCGGGGTCCCGATTGTAGGATTAATAGTCCCTTGCGATTAGTAGATTTAATTGGGTCAAGTGCTTAATCAACTTAGGTTAAGTTAATTAACGTGCGGGGTTCCGGCGTTAGTTAAATTAATCTAAGCCTAGTCTAGAGGGGTTCCTCTAGGGTTCTTTAGAAAATTGGCCATTTTTCAACTCCCAAAAATTTTAAGAAGCAATGATTCCCGAAAGTTCCATTTACCAAGAATAATTATCCCTTTTAATCCAAATCTCCCGTTAAATCCAATCTCAATTCTTTCTTGAACATACAACACTTTTCATACAAACCTTTCTTTTACATCTCAAAAATCAAATACAAAATGTTTTTCCTGTCCAATTAGTTTCGCATCTACCTATTAGGTAGTTATTTACACTAAGGCTCATTGAGACCGACACCCGGGGATAGCTTCCACTACCCTTTTGGTCTTAAATTCTTGGAGAGCAGATTTGAGGCGGCACTACACCGATTTCTTCCCATTTCGGTGCTCTTCAAATAGTGTCTTTGGATTCATGGACAAATTTACATCATAGTCTTTTTTTTAATAAAATATGTATATTTTTTATAACTTTTGGGAATTCATGTAATGTTAGTACATTTTCCTTGAGTTTTACTCAATCATTAATAAACTTTGGATACTCAAGATAGGAACATGTTCATTTGATTTTTGGTTGCACATCATTGTTTATTTATGTAGATTTTGATTATTTTTATAGTTAGTTTCTTATGTTGTTCTATATAATTCTTGTAGGAACATTTTGATGCAATAAACAAGAGATTATAGCCCCTCCACCAAGCTCCCAATTGAACAAAACAAAGAGGAAACAAGAGCAAAGTACCAGAATAAAGGAGACTTCGCCGTGGCCTCGCTACGGCAAAGTCATGGTGAACAGCATCTGCCCCTGCCCTGTTTTTTGTTAGCTCGCCGTGAGCTCGCCACGGCGAGCACAATGCATTATTGATTTTTAGTGAGTTCGCCGTGGCTTTCGCCACGGCGAAGTCACGACGAGCGGTCACTGATGCTGCGCGTTTTGACAGACTGAACTGAAATAAAAGGAAGGGTTTCGAGTTCAGCCTTCATTCTTCAACTTTTGGAGCATTTTGGGAGTGTTTTGCTCTGCTAGGGCTTGGAGCTTGGTGGGGATTTAGCTAGGGCTTGGAGCTTTGAAGATATTTGGGCTTCTCATCTTGGTTTATCTTCTCCATCTTCATTCTCTTCTCTTGTTCTTTGTTTTTGTTTGTATATATATATGCTCCCATGGAGTTGTTGAACATGTGTAGCTAAATACTTTTATTCTAAGGTTATGTTGAACCCTTGTATGTATTAACTCTTGATTCCTCCTCTTATGTTGTGATTAATGATATCTATGTGTTTGTTTTACTCTATTCCTAATGCTTCTAAGTGACTGATCACCATTTAGATGTTGGGTTCACTTGATTGATGCTTGAGAGGACTAGATTGAGTGTAGAACTTGGGTAAAATAGTGCAAGAACCTGAAGTTTTCATGACGAATGATGGTTTTGTTGGTAAGATAGAGATATACTTGCTAGCCTTGCATAGTCACATTATGGTTGGAGCTTGATAATTGGGTTTTATTAATTTGTAACAAGAGATTGTGCAATTAATGAGATCAAACACTTGTTCTTGACTTGAGAGAGCAATTACAAGTACTCTGTGAACCCTAGATTAGCACGTGATTTCATTGAGAGCTTCTTTGAGGGGAGGTTAATTGAGTTTTAAGAAGTGCGAAAGGGGGATATATAATCTTAGGACCCATTTTATCTTTGAAGTTGGAGAATCACTTGTGTATAATTTTATTTTCATTTAGCATATGTTTATTTTCATAGTTAATTTTCAATCTCAACATTTGTGTCACTCAAATTGGGCGAGAGTGTGACAATTATTGTTTTACCGGGTTTTGAACCAAATCCTCGTAGGAACGATACTTTACTGATCACTTTATTACTTGGCACGACCCGTGCACTTGCGGCCGATGCGAACAATGTTTTAGGGGTGAATGTGCATATTTTAGGAACAAGTTATTGCATTAGATATACAAAACATAATAATATTTTCTGATGTGGAAATACGATCATAATGAAATAAAAACGATGCAAATATGGTAAGTCAGTAAATTTTCTTTAACGTTCATTCTACATATTCGTGAGCCCTACTTTGTAAACATTACATGGATGTAAAGGCAAGTTAATGGACTTACCAGTTTTGTAAAGTTTTTATTTCATTGTGACATTATTTGCATCTCTCGAAAGATTGTTATTTTTCATACACCTTACACAATAGTTTATTCTTAATTTTTATGATATATAAGAGGGAAAATTAGAGAGAAAGAGAGAGAAACTTTTATTCACTTAGATGCAATATATATATATAGTATATTGTCCTCTATTTATAGGCCCCAACTTCAACCAACAGTTACACAAAATAAATAGTAAGTTTAATTCTCATAAGTGTAGAAGTTGTAACCTTTGAGTAATGACAGTAACAACTACTAAAAACAATTCATTAGAGAGGTTATAGAGTGTAGGATGAGAAAGGTCAAGAGTTGGGACAAGTTATGGACATCCATATATGTAATATTTATAACACTTGTTATGCTTTTAGTTAAATTATGATTATGATAAATATATCATTTATTTACAATAATATATATAGTTCATAAAGTTAAATATTGTTTGTATTCATGTTGCAAATTTATACATTAGATTACTAGTTAGAACTTTATTGAAGGAGTTCGATAAAACAAATCTCCTTTGACCAAATCTAAAGCAAAACATACCATTAAGGTGTATTTGGTACCAGGGAGGGGAGGGAAAGTGGGATGAAAGACCTTTTTTTTTAGTCATATTTAAAAAAAAAAACAAAGAGAAGTGGGTTTAATAATTTTTAATTACTTTTTCTTACTCTATCTTTTATTTCATTTCATATTTATTATTTGTTTAAAAAATTACAATCTCACTTCTTCAAGTTTTTTTAAATTCACCTTTCAAAGATTGTTCCTCTCCTTCCCCTCCAAATCCTTGATTTCAAACTTATAATTATTTCTTTTTTTTATAATAATTTATAATTATTTCTAATTTTGTCTGTGATATGAAAAATAATTCCTATAAATAAATCATTATACACAAATAAAGATTTCCTCTAATGACAATTTTCATTTAAACTCCAATTTAATTTCAACAAAATTCCCCAAAAAATCAACCTCTAAATATTTTTCTTAAATTTCTAAAGGAAATAAAAATCCTTGAAAATATTTCGTATCTCGTAAATTCATTTATAAGGCTTTTCAATTCTTACATAACACCCTATGACCCAAATAATTCTTTATTATCTCTTTTCAAAATTTTAAGGTGTTCCAATTAAAATGAAGGACTACAACACACCATTCATGAGTTTGCTATAATCAATAATCAGTAAGGTTTTTCTCCTTGTACGTTGCCAGGAGGATCATAGTTCCAGATGGTGTTGTAGTCATAGTATGCCTTCTGAGCCACCCACATCTTCACGCCGTCCGCCCCGCTTATGTCGCCGTCGTTTGGATGAGTTCGCCATATTTCCCATAGAAGGACTTCACCTTGCAGTCATATTTGCGTAGGTTGGCATAGTTCTGGGCATACTCAGTGACAAATCTCTGATTTGTAATGCTTTTACATGCCTAATTTGAGGCAATTAACATGATTAAGATGCAAGTTTGGTCCAATAATGCTTAAGTGAATATCTTAAACTCTCAAGTGAAATGAGTATAAAATTAGGATTAATTAGCCATAATTGTAGATTAATTACATTGATTAATTTATAGGGCTATTTGATTCTTGTTTAGTCTTGTTTCCACTTGTAGGGTCGTTCAGGACCAAAAGATCGGACCCGGGATGAAGAAAAAGGCCAAACAAAGAGGCAGAACTGAAGGCACATTGCCGCGGCGAGACAGACGGCGAGAACATCCCAATTTTGGCAGAGAAGACATGAGCTCGCCGCAGCTTCGCCGCGGCGAGCCCACGGCGAGAAGGCCCCCAGAGTTCCAGAGAACAGTGCCGCCTCGAGTCCGCTCTCCAAGAAATTAAACCCGAGGGGTTAATGGAAGCTAACCCGGGGTGTCGATCTCAAGGAGCCTAGTGTAATATGGTTCCTAATAGTTAAAATATAAACTTGAAAAGACGAGTAAAAAGCATTTTTGTTTGGTTTTGATAAGAAGTTTAGTATATGCAAAGGTAAAATAAAAGGTTAAAGTTAAAAGTGAGATTTGGATGAAAATGGGATAAAGGTCATTCTTGATGAATGAAAGCTTTGGGAATCATTGCTTCAAAAGGTTTCCGAGGAGTTTGTTTAATTTCTAAAGGACCCTAGAGGAATCCCTCTAGGCTAGGCTTGGGTTAACTTAATTAATGCCGGAACCCCGCACATTACTTAATTTAACCCAAGTTGATTAAGTTCCAAATCAAGAAATAATTGATTATGCAAGACTTTAAATCCACAATTTGGGCCACCCCATAATTGCTCTAAATTTCTCTCTAAACCCTAATCCATTGATGGCCACCCATACGATAAATTAGGACCTAGAGAGTGTTTGCCCAATGTCTCAACACAACCAATTAATTCTTATGCCATCTCCCTCAAGCAAATAGCTTATCACTCTTAATCCACTAACCAAGCCACCTTGCAATTAGCACATAATTTTCACCAAGAGAATAACAAAACTATGAACCCATAAATTTCATTAAACTCAAAGCTATTAAGTCGCAATGTCAAGCATTATACAAGAAGGAAACAACATAAACATAAACATAGTTTCTAACCCTAATGACATAAATGCATCCAACTAAGTGCCATAAATGCACCTCAACCAAATGCAATAGCAATTAATACAACCCACCAAAATGTCATAAATGCAAACCTAGAAACCTAGAAAAGCATAAATACAACAAATGGGGAAGGATTAGAACTAGGAAAACTCCCCTATTGAAGCTTCAAGCTCATCCCTTGGCTCTCACCACCAAGAATGGTGGAGCCTAGCTGCTACTCTCCATAGAGGAACCAACAAGAAGGAAGGAAGGAAAGGAAGCCATGGAAGGATGGAGGAAGAATGAAGAAGATGAAGATGGAGAAGAGAGAAGAGAGAGCTAGGGCTTGGGTGTGTAAAATGTGAGCCAAAATCCCCCCTAAGGGAGTGTGTATTTCGTGTTTTATCTTTCCCAAGTCGGGTCAAGTGAGTAGGTTTCAAATTGGATCCGGATTTGGGCCAAAATTCGCGTTCTGGAATTCTGCAGAACAATTCTTGCCGTCCACTTCGCCGCGGAGGTGTGTTGTTCTCTGGAACTCTTGGGGCCTTCTCGCCGTGGGCTCGCCGCGGCGAAGCCACAGCGAGCTCATGTCTTCTCTGCCAAAATTGGGATGTTCTCGCCGTCTGTCTCGCCGCGGCTTACCTTCAGTTCTGCCTCTTTGTTTGGCCTTTTTCTTCATCCCGGGTCCGATCTTTTGGTCCTGAACGACCCTACAAGTGGAAACAAGACTAAACAAGAATCAAATAGCCCTATAAATTAATCAATGTAATTAATCTACAATTATGGCTAATTCATCCTAATTTTATACTCATTTCACTTGAGAGTTTAAGATATTCACTTAAGCATTATTGGACCAAACTTGCATCTTAATCATGTTAATTGCCTCAAATTAGGCATGTAAAAGCATTACAAATCAGAGATTTGTCAACTCCCCCACACTTAAACCTTTGTACTCCCGGACAAAGACAATTTTCAAAACTTAAGCACAATGGTAAGTAAGGCATAAATGAGAATTTCAACATGCTAGATGAATATGAGCTAATACAAATTGACAGCCCCCTAACCAACAAGCAATGAGGAATGGAGTGATGCTAAAGAGCTAACCATGAGTGTAGTGAATGTAATGAGGATGAGCAAAGGAGAAGGTCACTCAAGGATAAGTGTTTCACTCTTCTCACCATATCGGGTTCATTTTCTACTCTCAAGATCCACTTTGAAGCACACTCTACCATAGGCTTGTAGGAATTCTAAGATCTCCACTTAAACACAAAAAATGTAATGCATCAAAAGGGCTTTTGGGGTTGTAATGATGGAATGGCTACATTGTGTGATGAAATGAATGAAACATGATGTTGTGCATGCTTAAATGCCTAATTCAACTCAAAGCACCAAATTGCAACTTGCTAAAACCGCACATGCCTTATTTTTCGCTTTTGCAACTTTTTGAGTTTTCACATTTTTTTTTCTTCTTTTGTATTTTTGTTTTTCTCTATACATGGCATGCTTATGTACAACCAAGCAGTGGCATTTTTCAAACAATACAAGCAACGATGCAAATTTTCATATTTTGGCATATCAAATGCAAAACATCAAGTGAAGGGCTTAAATGGGGTGACAAATGGAAGAAGTGTTTGTGGTTTGTGTTTGGAATGTTATGGTATGAAATGAATGCCTTTATCATGCTTCATTACACTAGATGCAACAAGTTTCAACCAAGGATGCAGACAAGTTCTAGAGAATGGCAACCAAGTGGATTTCTCACAAGAATAAGCATATAGGCCCAAATAAACCTCATAGCATGGCTAATTCTCCCAGACTCATAAACAAAGATCAACTACACCCACGATTCAACCATAAAGCATCAATTTCAATCAACAAAGTTGTCAGTCAAGAAGATAAGTCAAAAGCATCAACACATATCCGAAAAGCATGAAGGAATTCCCATAATTGCCAAAAACATTTCCAAAAACATCATGTCAAGTCCAAAGAGGAACAAAAGTGGAAGTGAGGAAAAGTTAAAAATTTTAAATTTTCAAAATTTTTCAAATTTTTGAAGCTAAAAACATAACCAAGATGCAATAATTTTTACCCACTTCACTCATCACAAAACACACCCCTCCCCCACACTTAATTCCTACATTGTCCTCAATGTAGCAAAAATATGGAAGTATCAATTCAACTCAACTCTTGGGTGAAGTGGAAAGTTGTGAAGTCCGATTCAAGATCGAAGCACAACACGCCATCAATACCAAAAGAAAAATAGGGAGAGGCAAGAGTGAGTCAAAATGTTAAACCAATGAAATTTTCGAAGCATGTCGAAATCAAGTGTGGTGAGCAAGAAGCTTTTATTACTAGCCTAAGAATTTAAAAGCAACTACAACTACTTTTTCTACTGGTAAGTTCCCTCCCCCACACTTAGCTTAAAAACATATGTTAATTATAAAGCAAAGGAGCAAGTAAAGAGGAAAGGAACAACCTCATGATTAAGGTGGTTGAGATGGTTCGTGGTAGTGCTTGAGCAAATGGCCATTGACTTTGAATTTTGATCCGGTGACGCCATCTAGAAGCTCAAATGCACCATAGGGGTAGGCTTGGACAACTTGATATGGACCCTCCCACCTAGACTTGAACTTTCCCGGTAGGATCTTGAGTCTCGCTTTAAACATCATCACCTTGTCCCCTTCTTTAAAATCCTTCTTCATGATATGCTTATCATGCATCATCTTCAACCGATCCTTGTAGATTAGCCCATTCTCATAGGCATGCAACCTTAGTTCCTCAAGCTCTTGGAGTTGCATCATCCGATTAGTCAAGGAAGACTCCAAATCGGCATTGCAAGCTTTAATAGCCCAGTATGATTTGTGCTCCAACTCCATAGGTAGGTGGCAAGACTTCCCATAGACAACTCTAAAGGGTGATGTCCCAATAGGTGTCTTGTAGGCCATCCTATATGCCCAAAGAGCTTCTTCCAAGAGATCACTCCAGTCTTTGCGAGATGGCTTCACTATCTTTTCAAGAATACGCTTCACCTCCCGGTTTGAAATTTCAGCTAGCCCATTGGTCTGGGGATGGTAAGGTGTAGCAACTTTGTGAGTGACTCCACACTTGGCAAAGAGAGACTGGATGATCCGGTTGCAGAAATGTGTACCCTAATTGCTGATGATAGCCCTAGGAATGCCGTACCTGCAAAAGATATGAGAACGTAAAAATCTAGAAACAGTAGCAGCATCATCTTTCCTAGTTGGGATTGCCTCAACCCATCTAGACACATAATCTACTGCAAGCAAAATGTAAGTAAATCCACAGGAAGGGGGAAAGGGTCCCATAAAATCAATGCCCCACACATCAAAAACTTCACAAAAGTGCATGGGCCTCATAGGCATTTCATGCCTCTTACCCCAACTCCCAAACTGTTGACATTTCTCACAAGACTTACAATAGTTAAATGAGTCTCTAAACAAAGTAGGCAAGAAAAATCCACACTCTAACACTCTCCTAGCAGTCTTTTTGGCACTAAAATGGCCACCACAAGATAAAAATGAGCATGAGTAAGGATAGAGTGAATCTCATCATTTGGGACACAACGGCGGATGATCTGGTCACTACAAATGCGCCACAAGGTGGGTGGATCCCAGATGTAGTACTTGGCCTCCTTCTTCAGTTTGTTGACCTGGAAATGAGACAAGGAATAGGTGTTCGCACCGCAAGTGCACGGGTCGCGCCAAGTAATAAAGTGATAAGAAAGTATCGTTCCCACGAGGATTTGGTTACAAATGTGATCAATCAGAAGGCTTAGTCAAATCAATTAAGTTGAGCTAGAGCAATTTTTGGTTGGAAGAGTTAATTAGTAGAAAAATGCTTTTGAAAATAAGAGTTGATAACTACAAATGATTCTTTGACTTTAAGGATAAAATGGAGTCTAGGATTACTTATCCCCCTTGTATTTTATAACCTTTAATTAACCTCCTCTCACAAATGCTTTCAACGAATATAAATGCACTAGCCCAGGGTTCAATTTATACTTATAAAAGCTCTCTCAAGTCAAGAATAAGTGTTTCATTTCAACAATTGCTCAATCTCATGTTACAATTAATGAAACCCAATTTCCAAGCTCCAACCCTACTATGACTATGCAAGGCTAATAAGTATATCTCTATCTTATCAACAAAACCATCCATTCATCTAGCAAATTTCAAGTTCTTGCACAATTTCACCTAAGTTCTACATTCAACTTAGCTCTCTCAAGCCTCAATCAAATGAACAAAACATCCAAATGGTGATCAAGCATCTAGAAGCATTAAGCAAAGAGCAAAATAAACACATATATATCATTAATCACAAAAAGAGAGGAGTAATAAAGAGTTAATCCATACAAGGGTTCAAAATAATCCTAGATAACTAGTTTAGCTACTCATTGTCAGCCAAAAACTACAAATCCACGGAGAGATTACAGCCATAGCAGAAAATAAGAGAGGGAAAGGAGATGAAGAAGATAAACCAAGGAAATGGAACTCCAAATCTCTTCCAAAGCTCAATCCTTTGCTACCCACTCCTCAAGAGCCAAGCCCTAGCACCCCAAAGCTCCAAAATATGCCCAGCAAGTCGAGAATGCCTCCCCCTTTGAGTCTGCCCGAATATAACATCCAAAAACCCTTTCTTTTCGTCATCAGCAAAACTCAGCGTTTTGGTGTTCTGATAGGAGAGCCTAGGCGCTAGACGGAGCGCCTAGGCGCTAGACGGAGCGCCTGGGCGCTGGAGGCTTCTGTCTACGGAGCGCCTGGGCGCTAGATGTAGAGCCTGGGCGCTGCTGCTCTCTGTCCATTTCTTCAAATAATCATCGCCCGGGCGCTAATCAGAGCGCCTAGGCGCTAGAGGCTGCACTTTTGCTTCTTCATTTTGTCCTCCTATGTATCTTATCTTTACTTCATGTCTCCTAGCCCTTCAAAAATGGTTATAACAACTAGATATATAATCAAAATATATACAATTGAGCAATAATATGCAATCAAGAATCAAATGCACATTTTCTTTCACTCAACACCTAAAATATGCACAAATATACACATTGGTGCACAAAATTAGAATAAAACATGCCAAAATGTCATGAAATCCAAGAGGTTAACACACCCCCAAACTTAGATTTTTACTCGTCCTCGAGTAAACAAGTAATACAATGGCTAGATTACTCAATTATCCACTCCATGCATGTATGGTATTGTCCTCATTGGTTGCTCAAGAGATATATCAAATAGGAAAATAATGAAATACATGAGGATGTAAGATTCACAAGTTAAGAACGACTTGTCCAACAATTTGAAAGTGTGTGTGTGCAAAGCCAGAGAATTCTTTAGAAAATGTCAGGGAGAAAATTGAACATTTCTGTATATATTAAGCTATCTCAATATTCAAACTTCATATGCCTACTCTCTTCTTCTCTCTCCACCAAAAGAATTTTTCTTACATAAATTCAAAATCAATTGGACTTAATAGGCTTGTAATGTGGCCAAGGGTTAGGCTAATTAAAAAAAATGGACAAGAGAATTCGAATATCTTGAGATAATTGATTATATGCACTTATCCTCTTTTTAGAACAAAATTTTCTTCCAAAATGCTAACCATTCCCCCAAACTTATCTCAAACTAATTTATCTGCACTCCAAATCTTATTGACAGTAAACTTTTCTCTTCTTTCTTTTTCTCTTTTTTTTTCTTTTTTTTTTCTTTGAAATAAACTTGAAATGACTTTGGAGTGCAAATCATTGAATATCATATACTATTCCTCATACCCACTTTTACAATCATATTCATCTCAACATCACCAAACCAATTGTTACCACCAATAGTAATCATCAACTAATCAATTAACTCAAGATTAAGGTAATTCATGGTTTTTCGGGCTTTAAAGGTTAGGGTCTATTGAGGGTTTCAAAAAGAATATTCATATGGTTTTTCAATCAAAGGCTCAATAAGGGATCAAATGGAAAGATGTGACATGGGTAGGCTTGAAAGGCTCAAACGCATTTGAAAGAATGCCCATATCATTTTTCAAAATTATGCAAAATCATTACATAGCCTCAAGAGATTCCAAAATAGGTTCTAGAGTTTATCAGCTGAGAAAGAAAATATACACTTAAATGCTACAAAATTTCCAGACAAAAGCATCCACATTATTCCTAACTTTAGTGTTCCAAATTTGTTTCCAAACCATCAGAAAACCGCTCTAACTGGCAATCAAACACCCAAAGAAATTAGCCATAATTTCCTATTAAACATATGATCCAAGCAACCATTCTATCATTGGACTACACATTTAATTTAGAGGATAATTAACCAATCTAACCCATATTTCACAAAAACGACAAGCAAAAATTCCAAGTTCCATTGGAAATCATGACATATGAACAAGTATCATTAGTCAAAAATACCTTCACCCCCAAACTTAAAATGAGCAGTGTCCTCACTGTTGATAGGGAAAAAAATTGAAGGTCTTCCCTCGTGCAAATGAATGGAAAGGAACAAAAATTGCATGAGAGGAACAAAACATAAAACCTGCAGAAGCATCGACATCTAGTAATCACAGAACGGCAGTCAATCATGCAAACAAGCAAAAGGTCAATAAGCATCATTAACCAACGGAACCATTCAGATCAGCTATACTTCACAAAATATCCACAGCTAACATAAGGGTTGGGAAAAATCAAGCCAAAGATTCAGATTCAAACAAAATAATATCATGTATAGTTCAAAAATTATTTCTTCCCAACCTTTATCAATGAACCAGCCACAAAGAGACCAATAACAAACATATTTAAACTTACTCCTAGAACTGAAACAGGGAAGCAATGAACTACCACTTTGCTGCATAACAATGACACAGCGCCCCACCAAAAATGAAGATTGAAGTTGCCTACCCAAAAGAAACCCAAATAGTGACTGGTACAAGCAAGGGATCAAATGGCAAACAGAGTGGAGAACAGGGAGTGCACAAAAGATCTTAAGAAAAGGGACTGAAATCCGGCGAAGAGAGGGATAAAATGATGTGTAGAAGATCAGCACCTTAGTCAACGGTGGTTGGAGCAGTGTGAACGGTGGCGATTAGAACTGTGGCGGTGACCTTTGAATGCGAGGAAGGTGAGACGGTGAATGAGTGATTGATGGCAAGAAGAGGAGTAGCGATTCAGCCTCCACAGACCGCTGGAGACATTGTGCCGACCGATTATGGAAGAAATGGTTTGTAGGGAAGAGGAAAGGTGTTAGGGCAAAGGAAGTGGGAGGAAATCTGAGATTTTCGGGGGATGGGGGGGTTGAAGGCCGAGTGTTCAGTGGAAAGGAAAGAAAAAAATGAAGATGTTTATTATTATATTTTATTCTATTTTGTTTTTTTTAAAAGAAAATCTGGTTTCAAGGAAGGCCTAGGCGCTCCATTTTGCGCCTGGGCGCTAGTGCTCTCTGCCTCCTTACTCTTCTTCACAGTGTGTTGGAGCGCCTAGGCGGAGCATCTAGCGCCTAGGCCCTTTTGACCTCTGGATAATTCATGATAGAGCATGGCCTAGGCGCTGATTCTTGCGCCTGGGCGCTATTGCTCTCTGCAATATCAGCACAAACACCAGCAAACACACCAGAAACACCTCAATGACTAATATTCAACCCAAAATAACATCATCATGCACACACACAATTTGACTCAATTTGGCACTCAATTCCCATTAATGGAAGATCAAATTGCACTCCAACAACATCATAAAACCAAGATTTAATCACAAAAATTCATTCCCATGTAGTGCAAACTTGACTTCAACATAACAATTCCAATGACCAAATTTTTCTTCTCCTTGAGGTAAGACAAATTACTTGAACACAAAAACAAGTCACATTGCAACCACAATCACCACCAATTTTCCTCATGTCATAATTCTCAAAATCAGCCCAAAACTATCAGCTTGTTCATAGAGCAAAATCTCTATCTAATACATCCCATTGCACATAAACAAATGAACACAAGTCACAGGGCTACATTTATTCCATATCTACCAAATGGATCTCAAATAAGAAGCACTCATGGTCATGATATGACAGTAAACACCCAAAATAGCAGCAAAATTCTTTTGGTTCAGCCATGATAAATTAGTCACATCAGCAAAAATGTCTCCCACATCATATTAAAATCATAATCACTACTAAAATAGCTATTACTCCCCTGAAAGTGCCCAGCCCTTTTGTTAGCCTTCAAGTCAACTACCTTCCACATGCCTTTATCCTTTCAATTGCAATATTCCTGAATACTTCCCATAAGCCTACAAAACACAAATGAAGAAGCATAATTCCACCAAAACAAGCTAAAACAACCTAAAAATTCAAAAGAAAAAGGTTAGAATTTGGGTTGCCTCCCAAGTAGCGCTTGGTTTATAGTCCTCAGCCAGACTCTTCTCTGCTTCAAGAGGGATCAGAAAGAGGTATGGTGACCGATGCACGATCTACGTCACCACTCCAGTAATGCTTCAACCTTTGGCCATTAGCTTTAAATCTCTCTCCATCATTGCCTTCAAGTTCAATAACACCCCGATCAAGTGCTTGGACCACAGTGAACGGCCCTGACCATCGGGATTTGAGTTTCCCCGGAAATAGTCTCAACTTGGAATTAAACAAGAGAACTTGTTGTCCAGGCACAAAATTCTTGAAAAGGATCTTCTTGTCATGCCACCTTTTTGTCTTCTCCTTGTATAACTTTGAACTCTCATAAGCATTGCACCGAAATTCTTCAAGTTCATCTAATTGAAGGAGTCTCTTTTCACCCACAGCCTTTCCATCAAAGTTGAGCTTTTTGATAGCCCAATAAGCACTATGCTCCAACTCCACCGGTAGATGACAAGCTTTTCCAAACACAAGCCGATATGGAGACATACCAATGGGAGTCTTGTATGCCGTTTGATAGGCCCATAATGCATCATCAAGTTTAATGGACCAATCTTTTCTTGTTATGCCCACAGTTTTCTCAAGGATTTTCTTGATTTCCCGGTTAGAGATTTCAGCTTGGCCATTAGTCTGAGGGTGGTATGGCAAAGCAACCTTGTGTCTCACACCATATTTCTTCAAGAGAGTTTGGAATTGATTGTTGCAAAAATGAGTACCCCCATCACTCACAATGGCCCTAGGAGCTCCAAAGCGGGTAAAAATATGTTTCTTCAAGAACTTCACCACCACCTTTGCATCATTGGTAGGAAAAGCGGCTGCTTCTACCCATTTCGAGACATAATCAACAGCGACCAAAATGTATTGATTGTTGAATGATTTGGGAAAAGGTCCCATAAAGTCAATACCCCAAACATCAAATAATTCCACTTCAAGCATGTTGTTCAGAGGCATTTCATTCCTTCGAGAGATGTTGCCCAATCTTTGGCACCGATCACACGTCAAAGCAAATTCATAAGAGTCTTTAAACAAAGAAGGCCAATAAAAGCCACACTGTAGAATCTTCGCAGCTGTCTTGTTGCCTCCAAAATGGCCCCCATATTCAGAAGAATGGCAACATCTTAGGATTTATTGTTGCTCAAATTCAGGGACACACCGTCTAAATACTTGATAAGCACATTGATGAAACAAGAAAGGCTCTTCCCAATGATAGAACTTAACGTCATGCAAAAATTTTCTTCGTTGGTGAGGCTTCAAATCATGAGGTATAATTCCACAAACAATGAAGTTGACAATATCAGCATACCAAGGAGTCATAGTATGACTGACACTGAAGAGTTGCTCATCAGGAAATGTTTCATCAATATCTTTGTCCCTCTCGAGTTGAGCATCCGTACTCAACATAGATAAATGGTCAGCTACTTGATTCTCTGTGCCTTTTCTATCCATAATCTCCAAGTCAAACTCTTGCAATAAAAGCACCTATCTAATCAACCGTGCTTTGGAGTCCTTTTTGCTAAAAAGATACTTCAAGGCTGAATGATCTGTATACACTGTAACTTTAGCTCCCACAAGATACGCCCGAAATTTCCCAAAGGCATACACTACTGCAAGCAACTCCTTCTCAGTAGTTGTGTAGTTTTCTTGTGCATCATCAAGTGTTCTACTAGCATAATATATTGGGTGGAACAATTTGTCTTTCTTTTGCCCAAGAACAGCACCCACAGCATAATCGCTAGCGTCACACATCACAATGAAGGGCAAAGACCAGTCAGGAGCCATCACAATTGGTGCAGAAACAAGCTTTCTCTTTAATTCTTCAAATGCTTTCATACATGCATCATCAAACTTAAATTCAACATCTTTCTCAAGTAATGCACATAATGGTTTAGCTATCTTCGAAAAGTCCTTGATGAAGCGGCGATAGAAGCCGGCATGGCCCAGAAAACTCCTCACACCCTTGACATTAATGGGTGGAGGGAGTTGCTCAATCACAAAAATTTTTGCTTTGTCAACTTCTAAGCCATTTTTGGACACTCGATGGCCAAGAACTATGCCTTCTTTCACCATGAAGTGACACTTTTCCCAATTCAAGACCAAGTTAGTCTCTTCACATCTTTTCAACACATTAGCCAAGTTGTTCAAGCACTCATCATAGGAATCCCCAAATACTGTGAAGTCATCCATAAAAACTTCCATAGAATGCTCAATCATGTCAGAGAAGATAGCCATCATGCATCTCTGAAAAGTTACCGGCGCATTGCATAAGCCAAAAGGCATGCGCTTGAATGCAAAAGTCCCATATGGACATGTAAAAGTTGTCTTCTACTGATCTTCCGGCGCTATTGCAATTTGATTATATCCAGAGTATCCATCCAAGAAGCAAAAGAATTCCTTTCCAGCCAATTTATCAAGCATCTGATCAATGAATGGGAGAGGAAAATGATCCTTCCGGGTGGCGGCATTTAGGTTACGATAATCCATACAAACTCTCCATCATGTGATAGTGTGAGTGGGAATCAACTCATTGTGAGTGTTAGCTACTATAGTCATGCCGCCCTTTTTGGGGACGCATTGGACTGGGCTCACCCAAGAGCTGTCAGAGATAGGATATACAATGCCTGCATCAAGCCATTTCAAGATTTCTTTCTTCACAACTTCCTTCATAATTGGATTCAATCTTCTTTGATGTTCAATGGAAGATTTATGATTCTCCTCAAGAAAAATCTTGTGCATACAGGTTGAGGGGCTAATACCCTTGATATCTGCAATAGTCCATCCGATGGCTTTCCTATGAGCTTTCAAAACTTCAACTAATTGTTCCTCTTGTTGCATTGATAATTCTGAAGCAATGATCACTGGTAAAGTGTTGTTAGCCCCCAAATAGACATACTTCAAGTGTGAGGGTAAAGGCTTCAACTCAAGAGAGGGTGGTTCTTCCAGAGATGATTTTAGGGTTGGTCTATCAAGGGAAGTCAAGTCTATAGATTCAAAGTGCACCCGACTCCTAGGATAGGGCCTTGATGCATCCATAATAGCCAAACACTCCTGCATGTCTACACCCTCATTTTCTAGCCTAAGTAATACTGCTTCAACAGGATCATGACATCTTGACTCATTAAATCCTTCTTGCACCACTTGCTCCAGAACATCAACAAAGAAGCATTGGTCTGACTGATTAGGAGACTTCATCAACTTATGCATGTTGAAAGTGACTTGCTCATCTGCAACTCTTAAGGTAAGTTCACCTTTTTCTACATCAATCAAAGTTCTAGCAGTTGCTAAGAATGGTCTTCCTAATAGAATAGGCATTTCTCTGTCTGCCTCAAAGTCAAGTACAATGAAATCTGCAGGAAAAATGAATTTATCCACTTTCACCAACACATCTTCAATAATACCCCGTGGATAAGACATGCTTCTGTCTGCAAGCTGTAAAGTGACAGTGGTTGGTCTCGCTTCACCCAACTCTAACTTGTTGAAAACAGAAAGAGGCATTAAGTTCACACTAGCCCCAAGATCGCATAAGGCTTTTCCCAAGAATTTGTCTCCAATGAGGCATGGAATAGAAAAACTCCCAGGGTCTTTCATTTTTGGAGGGAATTGCTTGATAACATCTGTAACACCCCAAATTTTAGGAAATAGAAAATAAGGATTTATTTAAGGTCTTGGGGTGGCATTTAGAAATTAAAAAGCCTTATAAATAATTTGTGAGGCCATATGTATTTTTAATAATTTTTAAGGCTCATTTTTCTTTAATAGTTACGAAAAAGTAATTAGAAGATAAATTTAAATAAGGGAATATTTAGAACCTTGGGGTATTGGTTGTTACTTAAAAAGTCTTATGAATAAATTTGGAAATCAATACATATTTGGATAAATTATTTTTGGGATTAAACTTAGACTGATATTTTGGGTATTGTAATTTAATTTTAATGGAGGGGTAAAATAAGAAGAAAGAGAATAGCAAAAATGTAATATTGATGTTAGATCAAAGTTAAAATGGAAGAAAGGCAGGGTAAAAATGTAATTATACTTCTGACCAGGGGCAAAAGAGTAAAATTACCCAATTAAAATTAATATATACTCCCTTCCTTCTTCATTTCTCTCACTCTCTCGGTTTCTCTCTTTTCTCTCCATACTCTCCGTCCTCCCTCTGCTTCTCCTTCGTTCCTAGCGAGGCTTGCCGTCGTTGAAGGTGATTTCCGGCGGTTGAGGGCTCTATTGATGCATGCAAGCACATATTTGAGATCGGGTGAGTGTGCTCTCTCCATTTCTATCCTTTATTTCAACGTCTGGAGAGGTTTATGAGTTTGGGTCCGAATGGGGTTTTCGATTTTGGGGGTTTTGAATCCATAAATTCAAAGCTAGAGTTTAGATATTGTGTTCCCCTAAAGAAATTAGAGTTTTTGTGAAGCTGGTGGTTGGATTTCGAACTCCCCTGTATGAGACACTGTTCACCGGCGTCGATTTTGGGGTGAGCAATTAATGGAAGCTTAGTCAATCACAGTTAGGAGTAAGTATATGTCTAAAGAGAGTCTTGCATGTTTAATTTCAGGGTTTTTGAAATTTTTACCGATTCTTTTTATTTTCCTCTTCTCCTGTTCAGCAACGCCCTTGAATTTGTTTTGAGTTGGAATCAAATTAAAGCTTAATAAAACTTGGGATGAGGTAGGATATAAGAGGTTAATCAAACTGCATGCGGGTAATTTGAAATTCTTGTGTCTTCCCTGTTTGGTTCGATTTTATGGCAGTGAAGGAGATTATTGTTTCAGATTTTCATCTCGCTCTGATTTTGTGATTTAATGTGCTTGGAAGTGCATTTGAGATTATTTCAGTCGATGCATGTTCCATTTTGAATCTGGAATTGGGATACCGACTATGATCCTTTATTTGCTGTCATTGGGCGTATGTTCCATGATGAGAAAGAAGTTAATGGGGTTGGAAAACACTGAACTCTGATTTTTAGATGTTTTTGTTGTGCTCTATGTTTGGTGAAATGTTTCTGCTGAATATAGGTTTTGGTCTTAAGGATTAAACCTGATCTAACAATAAGGATAAGAGAACTAGGATGTTTGGCAATTCTGGTTGTGTATATTATGGCATTTGAAAAATCTAAAAACTGTAAGTTTGTGTGAAAGAGGAATAAAATGCCAAGTTTAAAAGAAAATGGTATAAATTTTTAGATTGAGGAAGTATGCTTTATTTCAGGTTCTGGTTGGAATGGAATTTTAATGTTGGGTTGATTATTAAAGCTGGTGGAACAGGGGAGTTTTATGACATTAGTGGATGGAGTTTGAGGTTTCTAGATTAAATTAATTAAGTGATGTAAGTTGTAATGCGTGATATATGTGGCTGTATGGCTGAAATGAAAGTTTGGTGATATATGGTGCTGTATTGAGGAGTATATGAATTAAAGTTTCAGGTTTTTGGACTAACGATAACATTAAGTTCTATAGTGAAAATGAAGGCTAAATAGTGTTAGAAACCTCAAAGTGGAATGTTTCTAAATTAAAGTACAAAGGTTATTTCAAATGAATGACTTTGACGTTGGAGGTTGAACATATGTAGGTTTAAGTTTTAATTAACAATGCTTGGATATATATTGGTGACTGTTTTGAGAATAATTAGGTAATTGGATGAAATTAGAGTTGTGTGAGGTTTAGAAGAACTGTTATGATTATATATGGAGACAAAGGCTGCTAAATTTGAAGTGAGAAGTATGATTTGTATAAGTGATGAACTAATATATGGAAATAAACATTGTTGGGTTGAATTTCTAGAAGCTGTTAAATGATGAGTTTTGACCGTGTACACCAAATGAAAAGAAAGTTAGTATGTTGTGTGCAAATGAATCTAAGTGCTATTGAGACAGCTTGGAAAGTATTTTCAAATCTGGAAAAGATTTCCAGAATATATCATTAGGTAGCTTTACATGTGAAAAGATTGAAGAGAAATCTATGGTGTTTTAAAGCTGTGACTTTAGTGATAAATTATATTTAAACGTAGTAAAGGAATGTTATGAACTCTTAATTAAAGAATAGTAAATCTGCACCTAGATTGAAGAATGGTTTTAATTTGAAATTCTTAAATGTGATTATTTGAATATTTCGGATTTTATTAAAGAAATAATTTAGTTATTCCAAATGTTACTATATTGCAAGTATGAATTTTGGTCTAAGAAACAAGTCTAAGAAGCATAGTGCTTGTGTTATTGGCAGTTAAGACTTTGTGCTTGTGTTATTGGAAGTTAAGACTTTTAGTAATATTTAAATATATCACGAAAAGTTAATATGGGTTGAAGATGTTGTTTTAGAGTTCTAAAGAAAATTCATATGTTAAATAAGTATTTAAGGTATTATTGAATATTGGAAGAGTTTATGCTTATGTCAGGAATTTAGCTATAAAATTCAAGCTTTGGTGGCTCTAGAAATAGTAAATGGTTAAGATTCTTGAAAGAAGGGATCTAGTGAAAATTGTTGATCAAACATTGAGAATAAGAAATACTAATTGGAGTAAAGTAATTTCAAGTGATCTTTTAATCTTAAATAGTCAAGATAGCTATAGTAAATTATAATAATTCATAATAGTGGGGTAGTCTCAAGCATATTAGGACTCGAGAGAGACGCATAATATAAATATAGAAGTTTATATATTAACTTACTCTTATTATAATATGATGTGTAGATAGGCTTTGATATTGATATGGGTTCACCAAGACAGTGGAAAGTAAAGGATCTGGTTCAGGAAATAGCTCGGGTATCCAGGTAGTAGTTTAATTCATAATATAAATTTCTATATATAATTTTGTAATATCTGTGGCATTTAAATGGGCATTATTCCTGTTATGATATTGATGATATTTATGGAGTACTCCAAGGCCTAGGTGGGTCGCTCCCCCTTTGCCAGTTAAATTCCTATAACCGTGAGGGTTATTGAGTAGCTGTGAGGGCTACAGTTAAATTCCTATAACCGTGAGGGTTATTGAGTAGCTGTGAGGGCTACAGTTAAATTCCTATAACCGTGAGGGTTATTGAGTAGCCGTGAGGGCTATAATTGGAAAAATCCTGCAGGTATTGGTTAAAGGGATATATGCTTTCATTTTATGCACAGGTTTATGAAATTGATGTATATGTATATATATAAGTGCACACATGATATGAAATAAACTGCTATTGAGATTTTCAATCTCACTGTTTTTCAAAAACGTTTTCAGTATAGCAGAATGGGAGTAGCTCGCTGGGAAAGAAGTAAGGTAATGTGAAGGGGCAGGAATGCCTGCTTTATCTTGTACCCTGTAGGTAGTTACTTTAGGAACCTATTTACCTACGTATGTTGTATGATTAAATAATTAAGACAAGTTGGAAGCTTGTCTAGTAATTAATATTTATATATATATTTGCATATATAGATATACCCTTAATAAATAATAGAATTACATACCCATGTAAGAGGGTTATCAATCGAGATAACCCGCCAATATATTAGTATAGTAAGAGAGGTGTAAATAGATAAATATAACATAATATAAAGAATATGTAAATATAGTGTAAGTGATTTGAATCCCCAAGCATTATAATTCAAGTTATTTTAATTGTTTTAATAACCACTCTATTTTATTGAAAGTTTAAAGATATTCTAATTTGTCCGAAAATCCCATTTGAAAGAAAGGAAATTTGATTTAATACTTTGGAAAGAAAAAGTTTTAAATTTTTCGTATTTTTGGGCTTCTGAAATTAAAAAGTGGTTATAAGTCAATTAAAATGCTATAATATAGTAGTAAAATTTAGGTGTTACATTTTTGGTATCAGAGCATAGATTCTGGCATTGGTTGGCTAGAATACTTTGCTTGTTAGTCATTTGTTCATAGATACCCTTAGAACACCTATAGAAATTATTTTATAAAGAATATTGATAGTAACAGATAGAGAGAAAGTAAAAGTGAATCAGAGGAGAACCCACTAGAGAATATTAGAATAGGTTGATATGGTATAGGATGAGAACTATTGAGCTTGATTTTGTGTTTTACTTGCTCTGTTTCGATTGGCAATGAGGAATGTTGTGTTAATGGTGGGGACTTCGATTTTGGTGGTTGCATTGGTGTTGGTTATGTTCGAGATTGTGATTGGTTAAATTCTGTATTGACTTAGTTTCTCAAAGTCTAAAAAGTTATGTAAGAGGTAGTACATAGAAGGATAATGGATGATGAAAATGTGATCTCTAATAGTTCCCTTTAGATAGGGGAAAATTTTGAAATTTGAGTTTAAATTCTGGTTGACTGGGATAAAGGGTTGAATAAAGGTTATTGTTATTACCTTTGGGAAGATATAAGAAGTGAGATATGGATATTGGAATTGAATTATGTTGACATTTTATTGAATGTTGGATCAAAATTGTGACTTGATTCTGAATACTGATAGCCCTAGGCTTGAATTTAACAGTGGTTATACCAATCTCAGGGGATGCTTTGTCTAAGAAGCCAGATCAAAAGAAGATTTTCATTGAATTCTAACGATAATTAGGGTGATTTTGAATATTGGAAAAAGTATTACCCTAAAAAAATAAAGGTATATCTTAAAGTTGAAAGATTATTGAGCAAAAGAAAGGTTAGAGAGTACTTATAAGTTCTCTAAATGGGAGGTATAAGAGGTTTTATTGGAGTTTATTATGAAACTTTGGGAGATACTTCTAGTTTGGAGGAAGATTGAAGCAACAATTTCTCCTCCTAGCAAAATAAAAATGTGAAACCAAGGAAGGATTTGTGAATTTTGAGGATTTGTAATGTAGAAATTTGAGTTAAACTCAATTACTTGATGGCAAAAATGATAATATCAATAGCCTATGAATGAGGTTTTCTAGAATAGACATGAGAAACTTACGATTGATAAAAAAAAAATTAATTATATTTTAGAAGTTTGGTAAGTTCGATAAATTGAGGATGAAATAGATGCTTAAATGTTCCTAGGAATATATCAGAGTAGCAGCAGAAGCATAGTAGGTCATGATCCTTTGATGGATTATATGATCATTAAAGAATTGAATTGAAATTTCTAGTACTATTATTCAAGTTAAGATTATATATTGAACAATTTGAGATTTATTATGATAAGAATATGTTCTAAGTTCAGAATTTTGGAAGTATGGAGTTTGAATTATGGAAAAAAAAATCTTGTGAAAGATTACAGAGTATTATGATTTAACATTGATCAAGTGTGATGTAAGAGAATGTTTATAAAACAGTTATTAGGCAAAAGCCTAAAGCAGAAATGGAATTTGGTCAGAAATATCCTTAACTGCATTGGTATTTGGTTTTCCTTCTATTGAAAAAGAAGCCCTGGCCAGGCAAAAAGGGAAAACTTTATATCAATGTAGCGGGACAGATTGGCCAAGAGCAATAGAAGTAGATCTAAGAAAAGAAAGAAAAGGGGATCGCAGTAGATACAAAAGAAAGACATATTTACATGGATGAGTGTGGGGGGGGTTTCGTGCCATCATCCCTACCTAGAGCGGACAATATCGAATATGAGCAATATATGATAATTTTTAGAATGGATTATGAAGAATTGATGAAATGAAGATTGAGAAGAAATAATGTGCTATTTTACATGTTTAATTTCTGTTGATTCTAGCAAATTTGAGGCTGGCATTTTGTGTTCTGTTTTGATTCTATGTTGCTCTGTTTTGTTCACAGGTTTTTGTCATTTTTTTTTAACTTTGAATTATTTCTCTTCCCATATTCTGTTCGTAGTCATGTTTAAGAACCATAGGAAGTTTATTATGGTGATTGAATAAGATTTTTGAGAAAAATCCCTGTATTTCAGTTAATGCTTGGACTGATTCGTAGCTAGTATAATCTCTCTGACTGAGAAGGATTGAAGTTCGTTTTTGTCTCTGTAGGATTTTCGTGGAATATAAATTAAATTTTTAAGTGCTTAATTTACTCACAAAATCTTATATGAATGAGTGTAAGAAATTAGAAAGATTAAAGATGTGAATTTTGATGATTGAGAAACTAAATATAAGCTTGGGTTTCTCTCTTGAATTTCTTAAAGGGTTTATAAGTATGCTTGATAGTGTTTAGGTTTTAATTGAGGTGTGGAAGTTTGTTTCTCTGTTCCAGTTTATGATCTTGTAATTGTTATGATTGGGCTTTGTAATCAGGATCGAATTTTTGAAACTCTTGTTGAGTTAATATATAAATGAAGTTTAGCTTATGTGAGTAAGTTGAAAAAAAAAGCTGAAGTAGTTAGAAATTGGTAAAATGGTATTGAATTATGAGGGTAACCGATATTAAAAGTATAAATGGAGAAAATATTTATGATATCATGGAAATTTGTAGATTTTTTTTGTCATTATTGTTTAATTATCATGCTTTCTGTGTTATTGATAGAATGGGCAAAATGAGATGTTTCATAGAGAATGTGAAGTTGTGGTAATTTTGTTTTGTTTAAGTCGAATTGCTTTGGTGTATGTGTGTTTGTGTGTATTGTTGATTGTTAGATTGTGTTTGAGTGGTTCCAATTCTGGATATAATATCATATTTAAACCTTATGCTTGTCAATGTTATTCTAAACTGTGTTGTGAGATTGAAAGTTTCTTTCAAATTCCCTTTCCAGTGTTATTGATATGTGTGAATAGCTGTGGTTAATTTCTGATTTGCTTGAAATTTATAAAGGATAGTGAAGATAGGATAATAATAGGTTTATGGAATTGTATGTTTATTTCTGTTGAATAAGAAATACTGCTGAAGAATGTTAAGGGACAAACCTTTGGTTGTGACTAAAGTTTATTATGTGAAAGAACTGTAAGTTTGAGTGATCGATTATAGGTACTGTTTATTATATAGGATTTTATTATTAAAGAGTATATTAGTTACCTTATGAAATGGTTGGTGATAAATTTGAATTGTTTTCTGTTCAAGGTCCTTAAATGTTAGTAGGTAATTCAAGGTATGGTATATGAAAGGGTTAAATTATATGAGTATTGTGAAGCTTGAATGGTAAAAGAAGACTAAAGTAATGGAACTAATGAATTAACAATATTTGATTGTTATATTATTGTTAGTCTAAATGAGGTATGATTATGTTAAAGAATCCAAAAATCATAATTCGCTACCGTTTGAAATGTCCCAAAATATAAGAGGGTTAATAATTATGTTTAAAGTATATCAAAGGTGGTATGTTAATACCTTTGGTAATGATTGAAAGTTTTAAGTTGATTTAAAGTAGTAAGTATATTTATGCATATGGTTTTATATGTGTGTACTGTCTGGATGATTGTGTGAATAACATGTGAAATATACACTTAGTGTGTTGTTATTTTCTCTTCCATTAAGATAATGTAACGTTAGGGAACAGTTAACCATGGAATTTTCTAAATTTCGAGGACGAAATTTATTTAACGGGGGGAGAATTGTAACACCCCAAATTTTAGGAAATAGAAAATAAGGATTTATTTAAGGTCTTGGGGTGGCATTTAGAAATTAAAAAGCCTTATAAATAATTTGTGAGGCCAGATGTATTTTTAATAATTTTTAAGGCTCATTTTTCTTTAATAGTTACGAAAAAGTAATTAGAAGATAAATTTAAATAAGGGAATATTTAGAACCTTGGGGTATTGGTTGTTACTTAAAAAGTCTTATGAATAAATTTGGAAATCAATACATATCTGGATAAATTATTTTTGGGATTAAACTTAGACTGATATTTTGGGTATTGTAATTTAATTTTAATGGAGGGGTAAAATAAGAAGAAAGAGAATAGCAAAAATGTAATATTGATGTTAGATCAAAGTTAAAATGGAAGAAAGGCAGGGTAAAAATGTAATTATACTTCTGACCAGGGGCAAAAGAGTAAAATTACCCAATTAAAATTAATATATACTCCCTTCCTTCTTCATTTCTCTCACTCTCTCGGTTTCTCTCTTTTCTCTCCATACTCTCCGTCCTCCCTCTGCTTCTCCTTCGTTCCTAGCGAGGCTTGCCGTCGTTGAAGGTGATTTCCGGCGGTTGAGGGCTCTATTGATGCATGCAAGCACATATTTGAGATCGGGTGAGTGTGCTCTCTCCATTTCTATCCTTTATTTCAACGTCTGGAGAGGTTTATGAGTTTGGGTCCGAATGGGGTTTTCGATTTTGGGGGTTTTGAATCCATAAATTCAAAGCTAGAGTTTAGATATTGTGTTCCCCTAAAGAAATTAGAGTTTTTGTGAAGCTGGTGGTTGGATTTCGAACTCCCCTGTATGAGACACTGTTCACCGGCGTCGATTTTGGGGTGAGCAATTAATGGAAGCTTAGTCAATCACAGTTAGGAGTAAGTATATGTCTAAAGAGAGTCTTGCATGTTTAATTTCAGGGTTTTTGAAATTTTTACCGATTCTTTTTATTTTCCTCTTCTCCTGTTCAGCAACGCCCTTGAATTTGTTTTGAGTTGGAATCAAATTAAAGCTTAATAAAACTTGGGATGAGGTAGGATATAAGAGGTTAATCAAACTGCATGCGGGTAATTTGAAATTCTTGTGTCTTCCCTGTTTGGTTCGATTTTATGGCAGTGAAGGAGATTATTGTTTCAGATTTTCATCTCGCTCTGATTTTGTGATTTAATGTGCTTGGAAGTGCATTTGAGATTATTTCAGTCGATGCATGTTCCATTTTGAATCTGGAATTGGGATACCGACTATGATCCTTTATTTGCTGTCATTGGGCGTATGTTCCATGATGAGAAAGAAGTTAATGGGGTTGGAAAACACTGAACTCTGATTTTTAGATGTTTTTGTTGTGCTCTATGTTTGGTGAAATGTTTCTGCTGAATATAGGTTTTGGTCTTAAGGATTAAACCTGATCTAACAATAAGGATAAGAGAACTAGGATGTTTGGCAATTCTGGTTGTGTATATTATGGCATTTGAAAAATCTAAAAACTGTAAGTTTGTGTGAAAGAGGAATAAAATGCCAAGTTTAAAAGAAAATGGTATAAATTTTTAGATTGAGGAAGTATGCTTTATTTCAGGTTCTGGTTGGAATGGAATTTTAATGTTGGGTTGATTATTAAAGCTGGTGGAACAGGGGAGTTTTATGACATTAGTGGATGGAGTTTGAGGTTTCTAGATTAAATTAATTAAGTGATGTAAGTTGTAATGCGTGATATATGTGGCTGTATGGCTGAAATGAAAGTTTGGTGATATATGGTGCTGTATTGAGGAGTATATGAATTAAAGTTTCAGGTTTTTGGACTAACGATAACATTAAGTTCTATAGTGAAAATGAAGGCTAAATAGTGTTAGAAACCTCAAAGTGGAATGTTTCTAAATTAAAGTACAAAGGTTATTTCAAATGAATGACTTTGACGTTGGAGGTTGAACATATGTAGGTTTAAGTTTTAATTAACAATGCTTGGATATATATTGGTGACTGTTTTGAGAATAATTAGGTAATTGGATGAAATTAGAGTTGTGTGAGGTTTAGAAGAACTGTTATGATTATATATGGAGACAAAGGCTGCTAAATTTGAAGTGAGAAGTATGATTTGTATAAGTGATGAACTAATATATGGAAATAAACATTGTTGGGTTGAATTTCTAGAAGCTGTTAAATGATGAGTTTTGACCGTGTACACCAAATGAAAAGAAAGTTAGTATGTTGTGTGCAAATGAATCTAAGTGCTATTGAGACAGCTTGGAAAGTATTTTCAAATCTGGAAAAGATTTCCAGAATATATCATTAGGTAGCTTTACATGTGAAAAGATTGAAGAGAAATCTATGGTGTTTTAAAGCTGTGACTTTAGTGATAAATTATATTTAAACGTAGTAAAGGAATGTTATGAACTCTTAATTAAAGAATAGTAAATCTGCACCTAGATTGAAGAATGGTTTTAATTTGAAATTCTTAAATGTGATTATTTGAATATTTCGGATTTTATTAAAGAAATAATTTAGTTATTCCAAATGTTACTATATTGCAAGTATGAATTTTGGTCTAAGAAACAAGTCTAAGAAGCATAGTGCTTGTGTTATTGGCAGTTAAGACTTTGTGCTTGTGTTATTGGAAGTTAAGACTTTTAGTAATATTTAAATATATCACGAAAAGTTAATATGGGTTGAAGATGTTGTTTTAGAGTTCTAAAGAAAATTCATATGTTAAATAAGTATTTAAGGTATTATTGAATATTGGAAGAGTTTATGCTTATGTCAGGAATTTAGCTATAAAATTCAAGCTTTGGTGGCTCTAGAAATAGTAAATGGTTAAGATTCTTGAAAGAAGGGATCTAGTGAAAATTGTTGATCAAACATTGAGAATAAGAAATACTAATTGGAGTAAAGTAATTTCAAGTGATCTTTTAATCTTAAATAGTCAAGATAGCTATAGTAAATTATAATAATTCATAATAGTGGGGTAGTCTCAAGCATATTAGGACTCGAGAGAGACGCATAATATAAATATAGAAGTTTATATATTAACTTACTCTTATTATAATATGATGTGTAGATAGGCTTTGATATTGATATGGGTTCACCAAGACAGTGGAAAGTAAAGGATCTGGTTCAGGAAATAGCTCGGGTATCCAGGTAGTAGTTTAATTCATAATATAAATTTCTATATATAATTTTGTAATATCTGTGGCATTTAAATGGGCATTATTCCTGTTATGATATTGATGATATTTATGGAGTACTCCAAGGCCTAGGTGGGTCGCTCCCCCTTTGCCAGTTAAATTCCTATAACCGTGAGGGTTATTGAGTAGCTGTGAGGGCTACAGTTAAATTCCTATAACCGTGAGGGTTATTGAGTAGCTGTGAGGGCTACAGTTAAATTCCTATAACCGTGAGGGTTATTGAGTAGCCGTGAGGGCTATAATTGGAAAAATCCTGCAGGTATTGGTTAAAGGGATATATGCTTTCATTTTATGCACAGGTTTATGAAATTGATGTATATGTATATATATAAGTGCACACATGATATGAAATAAACTGCTATTGAGATTTTCAATCTCACTGTTTTTCAAAAACGTTTTCAGTATAGCAGAATGGGAGTAGCTCGCTGGGAAAGAAGTAAGGTAATGTGAAGGGGCAGGAATGCCTGCTTTATCTTGTACCCTGTAGGTAGTTACTTTAGGAACCTATTTACCTACGTATGTTGTATGATTAAATAATTAAGACAAGTTGGAAGCTTGTCTAGTAATTAATATTTATATATATATTTGCATATATAGATATACCCTTAATAAATAATAGAATTACATACCCATGTAAGAGGGTTATCAATCGAGATAACCCGCCAATATATTAGTATAGTAAGAGAGGTGTAAATAGATAAATATAACATAATATAAAGAATATGTAAATATAGTGTAAGTGATTTGAATCCCCAAGCATTATAATTCAAGTTATTTTAATTGTTTTAATAACCACTCTATTTTATTGAAAGTTTAAAGATATTCTAATTTGTCCGAAAATCCCATTTGAAAGAAAGGAAATTTGATTTAATACTTTGGAAAGAAAAAGTTTTAAATTTTTCGTATTTTTGGGCTTCTGAAATTAAAAAGTGGTTATAAGTCAATTAAAATGCTATAATATAGTAGTAAAATTTAGGTGTTACATTTTTGGTATCAGAGCATAGATTCTGGCATTGGTTGGCTAGAATACTTTGCTTGTTAGTCATTTGTTCATAGATACCCTTAGAACACCTATAGAAATTATTTTATAAAGAATATTGATAGTAACAGATAGAGAGAAAGTAAAAGTGAATCAGAGGAGAACCCACTAGAGAATATTAGAATAGGTTGATATGGTATAGGATGAGAACTATTGAGCTTGATTTTGTGTTTTACTTGCTCTGTTTCGATTGGCAATGAGGAATGTTGTGTTAATGGTGGGGACTTCGATTTTGGTGGTTGCATTGGTGTTGGTTATGTTCGAGATTGTGATTGGTTAAATTCTGTATTGACTTAGTTTCTCAAAGTCTAAAAAGTTATGTAAGAGGTAGTACATAGAAGGATAATGGATGATGAAAATGTGATCTCTAATAGTTCCCTTTAGATAGGGGAAAATTTTGAAATTTGAGTTTAAATTCTGGTTGACTGGGATAAAGGGTTGAATAAAGGTTATTGTTATTACCTTTGGGAAGATATAAGAAGTGAGATATGGATATTGGAATTGAATTATGTTGACATTTTATTGAATGTTGGATCAAAATTGTGACTTGATTCTGAATACTGATAGCCCTAGGCTTGAATTTAACAGTGGTTATACCAATCTCAGGGGATGCTTTGTCTAAGAAGCCAGATCAAAAGAAGATTTTCATTGAATTCTAACGATAATTAGGGTGATTTTGAATATTGGAAAAAGTATTACCCTAAAAAAATAAAGGTATATCTTAAAGTTGAAAGATTATTGAGCAAAAGAAAGGTTAGAGAGTACTTATAAGTTCTCTAAATGGGAGGTATAAGAGGTTTTATTGGAGTTTATTATGAAACTTTGGGAGATACTTCTAGTTTGGAGGAAGATTGAAGCAACAATTTCTCCTCCTAGCAAAATAAAAATGTGAAACCAAAGAAGGATTTGTGAATTTTGAGGATTTGTAATGTAGAAATTTGAGTTAAACTCAATTACTTGATGGCAAAAATGATAATATCAATAGCCTATGAATGAGGTTTTCTAGAATAGACATGAGAAACTTACGATTGATAAAAAAAAAATTAATTATATTTTAGAAGTTTGGTAAGTTCGATAAATTGAGGATGAAATAGATGCTTAAATGTTCCTAGGAATATATCAGAGTAGCAGCAGAAGCATAGTAGGTCATGATCCTTTGATGGATTATATGATCATTAAAGAATTGAATTGAAATTTCTAGTACTATTATTCAAGTTAAGATTATATATTGAACAATTTGAGATTTATTATGATAAGAATATGTTCTAAGTTCAGAATTTTGGAAGTATGGAGTTTGAATTATGGAAAAAAAAATCTTGTGAAAGATTACAGAGTATTATGATTTAACATTGATCAAGTGTGATGTAAGAGAATGTTTATAAAACAGTTATTAGGCAAAAGCCTAAAGCAGAAATGGAATTTGGTCAGAAATATCCTTAACTGCATTGGTATTTGGTTTTCCTTCTATTGAAAAAGAAGCCCTGGCCAGGCAAAAAGGGAAAACTTTATATCAATGTAGCGGGACAGATTGGCCAAGAGCAATAGAAGTAGATCTAAGAAAAGAAAGAAAAGGGGATCGCAGTAGATACAAAAGAAAGACATATTTACATGGATGAGTGTGGGGGGGGGGGGGTTTCGTGCCATCATCCCTACCTAGAGCGGACAATATCGAATATGAGCAATATATGATAATTTTTAGAATGGATTATGAAGAATTGATGAAATGAAGATTGAGAAGAAATAATGTGCTATTTTACATGTTTAATTTCTGTTGATTCTAGCAAATTTGAGGCTGGCATTTTGTGTTCTGTTTTGATTCTATGTTGCTCTGTTTTGTTCACAGGTTTTTGTCATTTTTTTTTAACTTTGAATTATTTCTCTTCCCATATTCTGTTCGTAGTCATGTTTAAGAACCATAGGAAGTTTATTATGGTGATTGAATAAGATTTTTGAGAAAAATCCCTGTATTTCAGTTAATGCTTGGACTGATTCGTAGCTAGTATAATCTCTCTGACTGAGAAGGATTGAAGTTCGTTTTTGTCTCTGTAGGATTTTCGTGGAATATAAATTAAATTTTTAAGTGCTTAATTTACTCACAAAATCTTATATGAATGAGTGTAAGAAATTAGAAAGATTAAAGATGTGAATTTTGATGATTGAGAAACTAAATATAAGCTTGGGTTTCTCTCTTGAATTTCTTAAAGGGTTTATAAGTATGCTTGATAGTGTTTAGGTTTTAATTGAGGTGTGGAAGTTTGTTTCTCTGTTCCAGTTTATGATCTTGTAATTGTTATGATTGGGCTTTGTAATCAGGATCGAATTTTTGAAACTCTTGTTGAGTTAATATATAAATGAAGTTTAGCTTATGTGAGTAAGTTGAAAAAAAAAGCTGAAGTAGTTAGAAATTGGTAAAATGGTATTGAATTATGAGGGTAACCGATATTAAAAGTATAAATGGAGAAAATATTTATGATATCATGGAAATTTGTAGATTTTTTTTGTCATTATTGTTTAATTATCATGCTTTCTGTGTTATTGATAGAATGGGCAAAATGAGATGTTTCATAGAGAATGTGAAGTTGTGGTAATTTTGTTTTGTTTAAGTCGAATTGCTTTGGTGTATGTGTGTTTGTGTGTATTGTTGATTGTTAGATTGTGTTTGAGTGGTTCCAATTCTGGATATAATATCATATTTAAACCTTATGCTTGTCAATGTTATTCTAAACTGTGTTGTGAGATTGAAAGTTTCTTTCAAATTCCCTTTCCAGTGTTATTGATATGTGTGAATAGCTGTGGTTAATTTCTGATTTGCTTGAAATTTATAAAGGATAGTGAAGATAGGATAATAATAGGTTTATGGAATTGTATGTTTATTTCTGTTGAATAAGAAATACTGCTGAAGAATGTTAAGGGACAAACCTTTGGTTGTGACTAAAGTTTATTATGTGAAAGAACTGTAAGTTTGAGTGATCGATTATAGGTACTGTTTATTATATAGGATTTTATTATTAAAGAGTATATTAGTTACCTTATGAAATGGTTGGTGATAAATTTGAATTGTTTTCTGTTCAAGGTCCTTAAATGTTAGTAGGTAATTCAAGGTATGGTATATGAAAGGGTTAAATTATATGAGTATTGTGAAGCTTGAATGGTAAAAGAAGACTAAAGTAATGGAACTAATGAATTAACAATATTTGATTGTTATATTATTGTTAGTCTAAATGAGGTATGATTATGTTAAAGAATCCAAAAATCATAATTCGCTACCGTTTGAAATGTCCCAAAATATAAGAGGGTTAATAATTATGTTTAAAGTATATCAAAGGTGGTATGTTAATACCTTTGGTAATGATTGAAAGTTTTAAGTTGATTTAAAGTAGTAAGTATATTTATGCATATGGTTTTATATGTGTGTACTGTCTGGATGATTGTGTGAATAACATGTGAAATATACACTTAGTGTGTTGTTATTTTCTCTTCCATTAAGATAATGTAACGTTAGGGAACAGTTAACCATGGAATTTTCTAAATTTCGAGGACGAAATTTATTTAACGGGGGGAGAATTGTAACACCCCAAATTTTAGGAAATAGAAAATAAGGATTTATTTAAGGTCTTGGGGTGGCATTTAGAAATTAAAAAGCCTTATAAATAATTTGTGAGGCCAGATGTATTTTTAATAATTTTTAAGGCTCATTTTTCTTTAATAGTTACGAAAAAGTAATTAGAAGATAAATTTAAATAAGGGAATATTTAGAACCTTGGGGTATTGGTTGTTACTTAAAAAGTCTTATGAATAAATTTGGAAATCAATACATATCTGGATAAATTATTTTTGGGATTAAACTTAGACTGATATTTTGGGTATTGTAATTTAATTTTAATGGAGGGGTAAAATAAGAAGAAAGAGAATAGCAAAAATGTAATATTGATGTTAGATCAAAGTTAAAATGGAAGAAAGGCAGGGTAAAAATGTAATTATACTTCTGACCAGGGGCAAAAGAGTAAAATTACCCAATTAAAATTAATATATACTCCCTTCCTTCTTCATTTCTCTCACTCTCTCGGTTTCTCTCTTTTCTCTCCATACTCTCCGTCCTCCCTCTGCTTCTCCTTCGTTCCTAGCGAGGCTTGCCGTCGTTGAAGGTGATTTCCGGCGGTTGAGGGCTCTATTGATGCATGCAAGCACATATTTGAGATCGGGTGAGTGTGCTCTCTCCATTTCTATCCTTTATTTCAACGTCTGGAGAGGTTTATGAGTTTGGGTCCGAATGGGGTTTTCGATTTTGGGGGTTTTGAATCCATAAATTCAAAGCTAGAGTTTAGATATTGTGTTCCCCTAAAGAAATTAGAGTTTTTGTGAAGCTGGTGGTTGGATTTCGAACTCCCCTGTATGAGACACTGTTCACCGGCGTCGATTTTGGGGTGAGCAATTAATGGAAGCTTAGTCAATCACAGTTAGGAGTAAGTATATGTCTAAAGAGAGTCTTGCATGTTTAATTTCAGGGTTTTTGAAATTTTTACCGATTCTTTTTATTTTCCTCTTCTCCTGTTCAGCAACGCCCTTGAATTTGTTTTGAGTTGGAATCAAATTAAAGCTTAATAAAACTTGGGATGAGGTAGGATATAAGAGGTTAATCAAACTGCATGCGGGTAATTTGAAATTCTTGTGTCTTCCCTGTTTGGTTCGATTTTATGGCAGTGAAGGAGATTATTGTTTCAGATTTTCATCTCGCTCTGATTTTGTGATTTAATGTGCTTGGAAGTGCATTTGAGATTATTTCAGTCGATGCATGTTCCATTTTGAATCTGGAATTGGGATACCGACTATGATCCTTTATTTGCTGTCATTGGGCGTATGTTCCATGATGAGAAAGAAGTTAATGGGGTTGGAAAACACTGAACTCTGATTTTTAGATGTTTTTGTTGTGCTCTATGTTTGGTGAAATGTTTCTGCTGAATATAGGTTTTGGTCTTAAGGATTAAACCTGATCTAACAATAAGGATAAGAGAACTAGGATGTTTGGCAATTCTGGTTGTGTATATTATGGCATTTGAAAAATCTAAAAACTGTAAGTTTGTGTGAAAGAGGAATAAAATGCCAAGTTTAAAAGAAAATGGTATAAATTTTTAGATTGAGGAAGTATGCTTTATTTCAGGTTCTGGTTGGAATGGAATTTTAATGTTGGGTTGATTATTAAAGCTGGTGGAACAGGGGAGTTTTATGACATTAGTGGATGGAGTTTGAGGTTTCTAGATTAAATTAATTAAGTGATGTAAGTTGTAATGCGTGATATATGTGGCTGTATGGCTGAAATGAAAGTTTGGTGATATATGGTGCTGTATTGAGGAGTATATGAATTAAAGTTTCAGGTTTTTGGACTAACGATAACATTAAGTTCTATAGTGAAAATGAAGGCTAAATAGTGTTAGAAACCTCAAAGTGGAATGTTTCTAAATTAAAGTACAAAGGTTATTTCAAATGAATGACTTTGACGTTGGAGGTTGAACATATGTAGGTTTAAGTTTTAATTAACAATGCTTGGATATATATTGGTGACTGTTTTGAGAATAATTAGGTAATTGGATGAAATTAGAGTTGTGTGAGGTTTAGAAGAACTGTTATGATTATATATGGAGACAAAGGCTGCTAAATTTGAAGTGAGAAGTATGATTTGTATAAGTGATGAACTAATATATGGAAATAAACATTGTTGGGTTGAATTTCTAGAAGCTGTTAAATGATGAGTTTTGACCGTGTACACCAAATGAAAAGAAAGTTAGTATGTTGTGTGCAAATGAATCTAAGTGCTATTGAGACAGCTTGGAAAGTATTTTCAAATCTGGAAAAGATTTCCAGAATATATCATTAGGTAGCTTTACATGTGAAAAGATTGAAGAGAAATCTATGGTGTTTTAAAGCTGTGACTTTAGTGATAAATTATATTTAAACGTAGTAAAGGAATGTTATGAACTCTTAATTAAAGAATAGTAAATCTGCACCTAGATTGAAGAATGGTTTTAATTTGAAATTCTTAAATGTGATTATTTGAATATTTCGGATTTTATTAAAGAAATAATTTAGTTATTCCAAATGTTACTATATTGCAAGTATGAATTTTGGTCTAAGAAACAAGTCTAAGAAGCATAGTGCTTGTGTTATTGGCAGTTAAGACTTTGTGCTTGTGTTATTGGAAGTTAAGACTTTTAGTAATATTTAAATATATCACGAAAAGTTAATATGGGTTGAAGATGTTGTTTTAGAGTTCTAAAGAAAATTCATATGTTAAATAAGTATTTAAGGTATTATTGAATATTGGAAGAGTTTATGCTTATGTCAGGAATTTAGCTATAAAATTCAAGCTTTGGTGGCTCTAGAAATAGTAAATGGTTAAGATTCTTGAAAGAAGGGATCTAGTGAAAATTGTTGATCAAACATTGAGAATAAGAAATACTAATTGGAGTAAAGTAATTTCAAGTGATCTTTTAATCTTAAATAGTCAAGATAGCTATAGTAAATTATAATAATTCATAATAGTGGGGTAGTCTCAAGCATATTAGGACTCGAGAGAGACGCATAATATAAATATAGAAGTTTATATATTAACTTACTCTTATTATAATATGATGTGTAGATAGGCTTTGATATTGATATGGGTTCACCAAGACAGTGGAAAGTAAAGGATCTGGTTCAGGAAATAGCTCGGGTATCCAGGTAGTAGTTTAATTCATAATATAAATTTCTATATATAATTTTGTAATATCTGTGGCATTTAAATGGGCATTATTCCTGTTATGATATTGATGATATTTATGGAGTACTCCAAGGCCTAGGTGGGTCGCTCCCCCTTTGCCAGTTAAATTCCTATAACCGTGAGGGTTATTGAGTAGCTGTGAGGGCTACAGTTAAATTCCTATAACCGTGAGGGTTATTGAGTAGCTGTGAGGGCTACAGTTAAATTCCTATAACCGTGAGGGTTATTGAGTAGCCGTGAGGGCTATAATTGGAAAAATCCTGCAGGTATTGGTTAAAGGGATATATGCTTTCATTTTATGCACAGGTTTATGAAATTGATGTATATGTATATATATATAAGTGCACACATGATATGAAATAAACTGCTATTGAGATTTTCAATCTCACTGTTTTTCAAAAACGTTTTCAGTATAGCAGAATGGGAGTAGCTCGCTGGGAAAGAAGTAAGGTAATGTGAAGGGGCAGGAATGCCTGCTTTATCTTGTACCCTGTAGGTAGTTACTTTAGGAACCTATTTACCTACGTATGTTGTATGATTAAATAATTAAGACAAGTTGGAAGCTTGTCTAGTAATTAATATTTATATATATATTTGCATATATAGATATACCCTTAATAAATAATAGAATTACATACCCATGTAAGAGGGTTATCAATCGAGATAACCCGCCAATATATTAGTATAGTAAGAGAGGTGTAAATAGATAAATATAACATAATATAAAGAATATGTAAATATAGTGTAAGTGATTTGAATCCCCAAGCATTATAATTCAAGTTATTTTAATTGTTTTAATAACCACTCTATTTTATTGAAAGTTTAAAGATATTCTAATTTGTCCGAAAATCCCATTTGAAAGAAAGGAAATTTGATTTAATACTTTGGAAAGAAAAAGTTTTAAATTTTTCGTATTTTTGGGCTTCTGAAATTAAAAAGTGGTTATAAGTCAATTAAAATGCTATAATATAGTAGTAAAATTTAGGTGTTACATTTTTGGTATCAGAGCATAGATTCTGGCATTGGTTGGCTAGAATACTTTGCTTGTTAGTCATTTGTTCATAGATACCCTTAGAACACCTATAGAAATTATTTTATAAAGAATATTGATAGTAACAGATAGAGAGAAAGTAAAAGTGAATCAGAGGAGAACCCACTAGAGAATATTAGAATAGGTTGATATGGTATAGGATGAGAACTATTGAGCTTGATTTTGTGTTTTACTTGCTCTGTTTCGATTGGCAATGAGGAATGTTGTGTTAATGGTGGGGACTTCGATTTTGGTGGTTGCATTGGTGTTGGTTATGTTCGAGATTGTGATTGGTTAAATTCTGTATTGACTTAGTTTCTCAAAGTCTAAAAAGTTATGTAAGAGGTAGTACATAGAAGGATAATGGATGATGAAAATGTGATCTCTAATAGTTCCCTTTAGATAGGGGAAAATTTTGAAATTTGAGTTTAAATTCTGGTTGACTGGGATAAAGGGTTGAATAAAGGTTATTGTTATTACCTTTGGGAAGATATAAGAAGTGAGATATGGATATTGGAATTGAATTATGTTGACATTTTATTGAATGTTGGATCAAAATTGTGACTTGATTCTGAATACTGATAGCCCTAGGCTTGAATTTAACAGTGGTTATACCAATCTCAGGGGATGCTTTGTCTAAGAAGCCAGATCAAAAGAAGATTTTCATTGAATTCTAACGATAATTAGGGTGATTTTGAATATTGGAAAAAGTATTACCCTAAAAAAATAAAGGTATATCTTAAAGTTGAAAGATTATTGAGCAAAAGAAAGGTTAGAGAGTACTTATAAGTTCTCTAAATGGGAGGTATAAGAGGTTTTATTGGAGTTTATTATGAAACTTTGGGAGATACTTCTAGTTTGGAGGAAGATTGAAGCAACAATTTCTCCTCCTAGCAAAATAAAAATGTGAAACCAAGGAAGGATTTGTGAATTTTGAGGATTTGTAATGTAGAAATTTGAGTTAAACTCAATTACTTGATGGCAAAAATGATAATATCAATAGCCTATGAATGAGGTTTTCTAGAATAGACATGAGAAACTTACGATTGATAAAAAAAAAATTAATTATATTTTAGAAGTTTGGTAAGTTCGATAAATTGAGGATGAAATAGATGCTTAAATGTTCCTAGGAATATATCAGAGTAGCAGCAGAAGCATAGTAGGTCATGATCCTTTGATGGATTATATGATCATTAAAGAATTGAATTGAAATTTCTAGTACTATTATTCAAGTTAAGATTATATATTGAACAATTTGAGATTTATTATGATAAGAATATGTTCTAAGTTCAGAATTTTGGAAGTATGGAGTTTGAATTATGGAAAAAAAAATCTTGTGAAAGATTACAGAGTATTATGATTTAACATTGATCAAGTGTGATGTAAGAGAATGTTTATAAAACAGTTATTAGGCAAAAGCCTAAAGCAGAAATGGAATTTGGTCAGAAATATCCTTAACTGCATTGGTATTTGGTTTTCCTTCTATTGAAAAAGAAGCCCTGGCCAGGCAAAAAGGGAAAACTTTATATCAATGTAGCGGGACAGATTGGCCAAGAGCAATAGAAGTAGATCTAAGAAAAGAAAGAAAAGGGGATCGCAGTAGATACAAAAGAAAGACATATTTACATGGATGAGTGTGGGGGGGGGGTTTCGTGCCATCATCCCTACCTAGAGCGGACAATATCGAATATGAGCAATATATGATAATTTTTAGAATGGATTATGAAGAATTGATGAAATGAAGATTGAGAAGAAATAATGTGCTATTTTACATGTTTAATTTCTGTTGATTCTAGCAAATTTGAGGCTGGCATTTTGTGTTCTGTTTTGATTCTATGTTGCTCTGTTTTGTTCACAGGTTTTTGTCATTTTTTTTTAACTTTGAATTATTTCTCTTCCCATATTCTGTTCGTAGTCATGTTTAAGAACCATAGGAAGTTTATTATGGTGATTGAATAAGATTTTTGAGAAAAATCCCTGTATTTCAGTTAATGCTTGGACTGATTCGTAGCTAGTATAATCTCTCTGACTGAGAAGGATTGAAGTTCGTTTTTGTCTCTGTAGGATTTTCGTGGAATATAAATTAAATTTTTAAGTGCTTAATTTACTCACAAAATCTTATATGAATGAGTGTAAGAAATTAGAAAGATTAAAGATGTGAATTTTGATGATTGAGAAACTAAATATAAGCTTGGGTTTCTCTCTTGAATTTCTTAAAGGGTTTATAAGTATGCTTGATAGTGTTTAGGTTTTAATTGAGGTGTGGAAGTTTGTTTCTCTGTTCCAGTTTATGATCTTGTAATTGTTATGATTGGGCTTTGTAATCAGGATCGAATTTTTGAAACTCTTGTTGAGTTAATATATAAATGAAGTTTAGCTTATGTGAGTAAGTTGAAAAAAAAAGCTGAAGTAGTTAGAAATTGGTAAAATGGTATTGAATTATGAGGGTAACCGATATTAAAAGTATAAATGGAGAAAATATTTATGATATCATGGAAATTTGTAGATTTTGTTTGTCATTATTGTTTAATTATCATGCTTTCTGTGTTATTGATAGAATGGGCAAAATGAGATGTTTCATAGAGAATGTGAAGTTGTGGTAATTTTGTTTTGTTTAAGTCGAATTGCTTTGGTGTATGTGTGTTTGTGTGTATTGTTGATTGTTAGATTGTGTTTGAGTGGTTCCAATTCTGGATATAATATCATATTTAAACCTTATGCTTGTCAATGTTATTCTAAACTGTGTTGTGAGATTGAAAGTTTCTTTCAAATTCCCTTTCCAGTGTTATTGATATGTGTGAATAGCTGTGGTTAATTTCTGATTTGCTTGAAATTTATAAAGGATAGTGAAGATAGGATAATAATAGGTTTATGGAATTGTATGTTTATTTCTGTTGAATAAGAAATACTGCTGAAGAATGTTAAGGGACAAACCTTTGGTTGTGACTAAAGTTTATTATGTGAAAGAACTGTAAGTTTGAGTGATCGATTATAGGTACTGTTTATTATATAGGATTTTATTATTAAAGAGTATATTAGTTACCTTATGAAATGGTTGGTGATAAATTTGAATTGTTTTCTGTTCAAGGTCCTTAAATGTTAGTAGGTAATTCAAGGTATGGTATATGAAAGGGTTAAATTATATGAGTATTGTGAAGCTTGAATGGTAAAAGAAGACTAAAGTAATGGAACTAATGAATTAACAATATTTGATTGTTATATTATTGTTAGTCTAAATGAGGTATGATTATGTTAAAGAATCCAAAAATCATAATTCGCTACCGTTTGAAATGTCCCAAAATATAAGAGGGTTAATAATTATGTTTAAAGTATATCAAAGGTGGTATGTTAATACCTTTGGTAATGATTGAAAGTTTTAAGTTGATTTAAAGTAGTAAGTATATTTATGCATATGGTTTTATATGTGTGTACTGTCTGGATGATTGTGTGAATAACATGTGAAATATACACTTAGTGTGTTGTTATTTTCTCTTCCATTAAGATAATGTAACGTTAGGGAACAGTTAACCATGGAATTTTCTAAATTTCGAGGACGAAATTTATTTAACGGGGGGAGAATTGTAACACCCCAAATTTTAGGAAATAGAAAATAAGGATTTATTTAAGGTCTTGGGGTGGCATTTAGAAATTAAAAAGCCTTATAAATAATTTGTGAGGCCAGATGTATTTTTAATAATTTTTAAGGCTCATTTTTCTTTAATAGTTACGAAAAAGTAATTAGAAGATAAATTTAAATAAGGGAATATTTAGAACCTTGGGGTATTGGTTGTTACTTAAAAAGTCTTATGAATAAATTTGGAAATCAATACATATCTGGATAAATTATTTTTGGGATTAAACTTAGACTGATATTTTGGGTATTGTAATTTAATTTTAATGGAGGGGTAAAATAAGAAGAAAGAGAATAGCAAAAATGTAATATTGATGTTAGATCAAAGTTAAAATGGAAGAAAGGCAGGGTAAAAATGTAATTATACTTCTGACCAGGGGCAAAAGAGTAAAATTACCCAATTAAAATTAATATATACTCCCTTCCTTCTTCATTTCTCTCACTCTCTCGGTTTCTCTCTTTTCTCTCCATACTCTCCGTCCTCCCTCTGCTTCTCCTTCGTTCCTAGCGAGGCTTGCCGTCGTTGAAGGTGATTTCCGGCGGTTGAGGGCTCTATTGATGCATGCAAGCACATATTTGAGATCGGGTGAGTGTGCTCTCTCCATTTCTATCCTTTATTTCAACGTCTGGAGAGGTTTATGAGTTTGGGTCCGAATGGGGTTTTCGATTTTGGGGGTTTTGAATCCATAAATTCAAAGCTAGAGTTTAGATATTGTGTTCCCCTAAAGAAATTAGAGTTTTTGTGAAGCTGGTGGTTGGATTTCGAACTCCCCTGTATGAGACACTGTTCACCGGCGTCGATTTTGGGGTGAGCAATTAATGGAAGCTTAGTCAATCACAGTTAGGAGTAAGTATATGTCTAAAGAGAGTCTTGCATGTTTAATTTCAGGGTTTTTGAAATTTTTACCGATTCTTTTTATTTTCCTCTTCTCCTGTTCAGCAACGCCCTTGAATTTGTTTTGAGTTGGAATCAAATTAAAGCTTAATAAAACTTGGGATGAGGTAGGATATAAGAGGTTAATCAAACTGCATGCGGGTAATTTGAAATTCTTGTGTCTTCCCTGTTTGGTTCGATTTTATGGCAGTGAAGGAGATTATTGTTTCAGATTTTCATCTCGCTCTGATTTTGTGATTTAATGTGCTTGGAAGTGCATTTGAGATTATTTCAGTCGATGCATGTTCCATTTTGAATCTGGAATTGGGATACCGACTATGATCCTTTATTTGCTGTCATTGGGCGTATGTTCCATGATGAGAAAGAAGTTAATGGGGTTGGAAAACACTGAACTCTGATTTTTAGATGTTTTTGTTGTGCTCTATGTTTGGTGAAATGTTTCTGCTGAATATAGGTTTTGGTCTTAAGGATTAAACCTGATCTAACAATAAGGATAAGAGAACTAGGATGTTTGGCAATTCTGGTTGTGTATATTATGGCATTTGAAAAATCTAAAAACTGTAAGTTTGTGTGAAAGAGGAATAAAATGCCAAGTTTAAAAGAAAATGGTATAAATTTTTAGATTGAGGAAGTATGCTTTATTTCAGGTTCTGGTTGGAATGGAATTTTAATGTTGGGTTGATTATTAAAGCTGGTGGAACAGGGGAGTTTTATGACATTAGTGGATGGAGTTTGAGGTTTCTAGATTAAATTAATTAAGTGATGTAAGTTGTAATGCGTGATATATGTGGCTGTATGGCTGAAATGAAAGTTTGGTGATATATGGTGCTGTATTGAGGAGTATATGAATTAAAGTTTCAGGTTTTTGGACTAACGATAACATTAAGTTCTATAGTGAAAATGAAGGCTAAATAGTGTTAGAAACCTCAAAGTGGAATGTTTCTAAATTAAAGTACAAAGGTTATTTCAAATGAATGACTTTGACGTTGGAGGTTGAACATATGTAGGTTTAAGTTTTAATTAACAATGCTTGGATATATATTGGTGACTGTTTTGAGAATAATTAGGTAATTGGATGAAATTAGAGTTGTGTGAGGTTTAGAAGAACTGTTATGATTATATATGGAGACAAAGGCTGCTAAATTTGAAGTGAGAAGTATGATTTGTATAAGTGATGAACTAATATATGGAAATAAACATTGTTGGGTTGAATTTCTAGAAGCTGTTAAATGATGAGTTTTGACCGTGTACACCAAATGAAAAGAAAGTTAGTATGTTGTGTGCAAATGAATCTAAGTGCTATTGAGACAGCTTGGAAAGTATTTTCAAATCTGGAAAAGATTTCCAGAATATATCATTAGGTAGCTTTACATGTGAAAAGATTGAAGAGAAATCTATGGTGTTTTAAAGCTGTGACTTTAGTGATAAATTATATTTAAACGTAGTAAAGGAATGTTATGAACTCTTAATTAAAGAATAGTAAATCTGCACCTAGATTGAAGAATGGTTTTAATTTGAAATTCTTAAATGTGATTATTTGAATATTTCGGATTTTATTAAAGAAATAATTTAGTTATTCCAAATGTTACTATATTGCAAGTATGAATTTTGGTCTAAGAAACAAGTCTAAGAAGCATAGTGCTTGTGTTATTGGCAGTTAAGACTTTGTGCTTGTGTTATTGGAAGTTAAGACTTTTAGTAATATTTAAATATATCACGAAAAGTTAATATGGGTTGAAGATGTTGTTTTAGAGTTCTAAAGAAAATTCATATGTTAAATAAGTATTTAAGGTATTATTGAATATTGGAAGAGTTTATGCTTATGTCAGGAATTTAGCTATAAAATTCAAGCTTTGGTGGCTCTAGAAATAGTAAATGGTTAAGATTCTTGAAAGAAGGGATCTAGTGAAAATTGTTGATCAAACATTGAGAATAAGAAATACTAATTGGAGTAAAGTAATTTCAAGTGATCTTTTAATCTTAAATAGTCAAGATAGCTATAGTAAATTATAATAATTCATAATAGTGGGGTAGTCTCAAGCATATTAGGACTCGAGAGAGACGCATAATATAAATATAGAAGTTTATATATTAACTTACTCTTATTATAATATGATGTGTAGATAGGCTTTGATATTGATATGGGTTCACCAAGACAGTGGAAAGTAAAGGATCTGGTTCAGGAAATAGCTCGGGTATCCAGGTAGTAGTTTAATTCATAATATAAATTTCTATATATAATTTTGTAATATCTGTGGCATTTAAATGGGCATTATTCCTGTTATGATATTGATGATATTTATGGAGTACTCCAAGGCCTAGGTGGGTCGCTCCCCCTTTGCCAGTTAAAGTCCTATAACCGTGAGGGTTATTGAGTAGCTGTGAGGGCTACAGTTAAATTCCTATAACCGTGAGGGTTATTGAGTAGCTGTGAGGGCTACAGTTAAATTCCTATAACCGTGAGGGTTATTGAGTAGCCGTGAGGGCTATAATTGGAAAAATCCTGCAGGTATTGGTTAAAGGGATATATGCTTTCATTTTATGCACAGGTTTATGAAATTGATGTATATGTATATATATAAGTGCACACATGATATGAAATAAACTGCTATTGAGATTTTCAATCTCACTGTTTTTCAAAAACGTTTTCAGTATAGCAGAATGGGAGTAGCTCGCTGGGAAAGAAGTAAGGTAATGTGAAGGGGCAGGAATGCCTGCTTTATCTTGTACCCTGTAGGTAGTTACTTTAGGAACATATTTACCTACGTATGTTGTATGATTAAATAATTAAGACAAGTTGGAAGCTTGTCTAGTAATTAATATTTATATATATATTTGCATATATAGATATACCCTTAATAAATAATAGAATTACATACCCATGTAAGAGGGTTATCAATCGAGATAACCCGCCAATATATTAGTATAGTAAGAGAGGTGTAAATAGATAAATATAACATAATATAAAGAATATGTAAATATAGTGTAAGTGATTTGAATCCCCAAGCATTATAATTCAAGTTATTTTAATTGTTTTAATAACCACTCTATTTTATTGAAAGTTTAAAGATATTCTAATTTGTCCGAAAATCCCATTTGAAAGAAAGGAAATTTGATTTAATACTTTGGAAAGAAAAAGTTTTAAATTTTTCGTATTTTTGGGCTTCTGAAATTAAAAAGTGGTTATAAGTCAATTAAAATGCTATAATATAGTAGTAAAATTTAGGTTTTACAACATCGGTAAACCTCTTGGTCACAGCCACTGTTTCAAATTCGTTGAATCTTCTCTTCTTCGAGAGCACATCCTTCATGAACTTAGCATATTTGGGCATTTGCTCCAAAGCTTCTGCAAAGGGGATGTTGATATGCAATTGCTTGAACATATCCAGAAACTTCTTAAACTGGCCATCATCTTGTTGCTTCTTAAGTCTTTGAGGAAAGGGAGGTGGAGGCACATATTTTGGCTTTGCCTCTTGTAGCTTCTTCTTGTCATTGCCCTCCTTGTTGCCTTTGACTTCACCTTTCTTCTCAACAACATTCTTTCTTGGGCTATCTTTTTCTTCAACTATGATCTCCTCATCAACTTTGTCATCCTCATCCGGAACAACCTCTTCAACAACTTCATTGCTCTTTGAATGAGGTAGAGGCATGTTAGCTACCTGCTTCCCACTTCTCAATGTGATAGCTTTGCACTCCTCCTTACCATCCTTTCGAGGATTAGGAATGGTATCACTCGGGAGATTACCTCTTGACATAGCATTCATTTGTGAGGCCAGTTGCCCCATCTGCACCTCAAGGTTTTTAATGGCCATGTCATGGAGAGACAGGGATGCTTTAGTCTCAATCCTCTGAGCCTCTTGTCCAGCTAAGATCTGAGCCAACATCTTTTCCATTTTAGATTCTTCCTCCTTGACAGGAACGTGCCTAGGTTGTTGTTGAAAACCCGGAGGATGAGAGGGTTTAACACCCGAAGAGGATGGTTGATTAACATTTTTCCCTTGATTCCATGAGAAATTGGGATGATTTCTCCACCCAGGATTGTAGGTCTGCGAGTAGGGATTGTTCTGCGGGTTTTGAAATTTGCCCATGTAGTTGACTGACTCAGAAGTCATATAAAGTGGACACTGATCTGGAAAATGTACATCATTGCACTGATCACACACAATTGGGGTGGATTGTACAGAATGTACTCCGTGAGATTTACACCTATGCATCTGAGTTTCTATCACATCAAACCTTTTATTGATTGCAGAGATAATAGTTGCAAGTTGTGAAGAAGAGGGAGCATCTTCTTTAGGTGCTGTCATTGATGGCAAAGTCTTTCTATCAGTCCCTTGAGAGTTATTGGCAGATAATTGGTCTAAGAGTCGAAACACTTCATTAACAGGGATATTTCTGTACCCTCCATTGGTCATGGAATCAACCATCAATTTCCGAGCTCTTCACTCAGCCACTGTTTCATCCCAAGCTATGGGTGGAACACCCACTTGTCCTCTTGCTGCGTTGTGGACATCCACAAAGTCTTGTGGTGAGTCTTGAGCATAGGCTGAGATGGTTATGAGAGAGAAGAAGAGGAGAGGAAATGGAAGATTGGATGAGAAATCCATTATTATTGTTGTTTTGATGAAGACATGGTACGAATTGGAATAATTTCAGCTAGGTTCTTGCGTTACTATTTGATTAACATCTCTTACGATTTAATAACGTACTAATTGGTCGATTTTATGTAATCGGATAATCTCTTATAAGCTCACTATACAATTACTACCTTTTTATTGAATTATTCTTTGTTTATACTCTATATTCATACCATTTTAATCGGATAAATAACTTAATTAAATCCTATCTGATTAACGTGCATTATTCCATCTCACTTTTCTTATTTACCTCAGCTTGAAAAACAAACTCCTTTTTTTATTTTTGTTATCATTAAAACAATCATTCTAACCAACTTTACAAAACAATGGATGACAAATTTCAATTAGTAAATTAAAATTTGAAGTACTTTAAGTTAATATTGATATTTAATAACATATGAAAGTGTTTCCCATCTATCAAACCTTGGATAGTTAAGCTACTCAAAATCAAGCAAAACTAATGGGAAAAGGAAGAGATAAATTCTCATTGTTAATAATGCTTCTTTTGAAACTGTAATCCTTTTGGCATCTAAGTGCAGTTGGGTTCTATATCAATGTTAGTGTACTAGTTTTTTGACAATTTAGATGTCAGTAGTCTAAGTAAGGCTGTTAGAGTCATTTTTTGAGGCTTTGAATCACTTTTTATCAGTGTATTAAGTAGAAGATTATTATTTTGGTCAAGAAAGTAAAAGAATTTTGTGTTTACAGCGATAATTTATATATCACAAAGTGTAACGTCTTAGGTCAATTTTTTTTTTCTAATAGGTCAACTTCACTCTATCCAATTTGTGAAGTTCTCAATTCAAATATAATCATGTGTCCTATTTTTAAATATTATTATTTAATTATAAATTCAAATTAAATAGATAAGACACATGGACATGCGTGATTGAAGAAGTTGACATAATTAATGTAAGAAATTTGACCTAAATTCTTTCCTATGGATGATTAGATAATTAAAGTACAAAATCTAAAGACATGTTTGGGGTAGTTTAGAATAGCTTCTGGAGAATAGCTTATGAGAAAAAAGCTGATTTTGAAAAAGCTGAAAAATGCTGAAAAAATAGCTTTTGATGAGTCAAGTTTCTTATATATCCATTATGTTAAAGTATCTACAATAATTACATTTGTTATTTTGCAATTATTAATTGTTGTTTTAAATAACATATATTTTTTTGGGTTGTAATTATGAATAAAATATATGCATTTGTAAATTAAGAGAAAGAAGAAGATGAGAGATGATGGAAGCTTAGATGAGAAATCCATTATGGTGGTTATCATTGTTTTTGTTGTTTTGGTGAAAAAATGGGGGGAATTGTGGAGGAATTTATAGGGTTTTAAGGTGGAAAATTTGCATAATTTAGTTAGACTTATGATTTCACAGACTAATTGATTGATTCTCTCTAATTAAATAAACTCTTGTAAGCTCATTATACGATTACTACCTTTTAATTGAACATTTTTTTATTATCTATAACTCAGATTCACCTTTAATATGACAATACTTTATACTCAAATACCATATTTATCGGATAAGTAACTTATAGATAATTTAATACTATCCGGTTAACTAGCATTATTCGATTACTCTTTTTATTATCTTTGTTATTTTGTAAAATGAACTTCTTTTCTAGTTTAGTTATCATTTAAACAACCAATCTAACAGAATTGACGGAATTGTGGAATAAAAATTTGAAACAGAACATTAAAATTTGAAATAGTTTAAGTTAATATTAATATTTAATAACATTTGAAAAAGTTCCCCATCTATCAAACTTTCATTAGTTAAGTACCCGTGAAACACCTCTATACAGCACGAAAAGAGAAAAAACCAAAATAAAATGGAACGTAAAATATGTTTACATAAAATGTTTTTCTCACAAAATATAAAATATTAATATAAAGATATATACTATTTAATTTTCTTACTAATTTAATATTTTATTTCTTACCCTTATAATATTATATGTACATAATATTATTTCTTTTTTAAATTACTATGTTACTGAAGAGCACCACTTTCGAGTGTGTGTGCGTGTAGCGCGCCCTTGGGTCCGCCCTTCAAGAAAATAAGAACCAAGGGGATAGTGGAAGCTAACCCCCGGGTGTCGTTCGCTTGAGGAGCCTAAACACAAAAGATGACCTAGTAGCTAATATGCAAATTAACAAAAGCGGGTAAAAAGTATTGTATTTTGTTTTTGGTATAAAATAGGTGCAAAAGATGTTATATGTTCAAAAGTAAAATAAAAATAAAATAAAAGTGAGATTTGGAGGGAAATGGAAATGGAATCATTCTTGGTGAATGGAAACTTTTAGGATTCATCGCTTCAAAAGATTTTCAGGGAGTTTTTTTGTTGATTTCCAAAAGACCCCTAGAGGGACCCCTCTAGGCTAGGCTTAGGTTAACTTAATTAACGTCGGAACCCCGCACGTTAATTAACTTAACCTAGGTTGATTAAGCCCAAAATCAAAGTGAATTTGCTAATTGTAAGGGGCTCCTAATCCAACAACCGGAACCCCGAATTGCCACTTAATTAATTCTAGGGTTTAATTTATTATTGGAACCCCACATAATAAATCAATACTCTAGGATTGAAGCCCAATGCCACTCATGCAATTTGACAAATTCAAGAACCAATTAAACCTACTAATCGCAAGGAACTCTTGATCCTACAACCGGAACCCAGCATTGCAACAAGATTAACCTATTAGTCCCAAGTAATTGGTGGAACCCCAACCAATAGGTTGAAGTCCAATGTTACTCAAGCAATTAGTAGATTTACTTGCTAATTTCTAAACACAAACACTTGACACCATGATCCACTAAACAAGAACCCTCATTTAGCACAAGATTTTAACAAGAAAACATATATTAAATGATGAACCCATACAAATAAGATATGTTCAAGTCAATAGGTGCAATGTCAAGTATCCATACAAAGAAAATAAACAAGACAAGTTGTTTCTACCACTCTCATACAAAGATATATGATAACTCCTAGAAATTCATGATTATTTGAGTATATTTGTCTTGATTTTTTGTCTATTATTTATACATTTTGGGTACTCAAGAGGGAAAAATGCTCATTTGATTTTCGGTTGCATATTATTGTTTATTTATGTAGATTTTGATTGTTTTTATAGTTAGTTTCTTATGTTGTTGTATATAATTTTTGTAGGAATAATTTGATGCAATAACCAAGAGATTTTAGCCCTCCACCAAGCTCCCAATTGAACAAAAATAAGAAGAAGCCAGAGCATCCCAAGGAATAAAGAAAGCAGAGTAAAAGACCAGAGAAGCAGGGACTTCGCAGTGGGTTCGCCGCGGCGAGACCCACGGCGAACTGCGTGTTTCTGCGCGTTTTGGACAGAACAGGCGCGTTTTAAGTGATATAAAAGCTAGGGCTTCGTTGAGAGCCCTCATTCTTCGACTGCTGGGCATATTTTGGGAGTGTTTTGCTCTGCTAGGGCTTGGAGCTTGGTGGGGATTTGGCTTGGGCTTGGAGCTTCAGAGAGATTTGGGCTTCCTCTCTTGGTTTATCTCTTCCATCTTCATTCTCTTCTCTTGTTCTGTTGTAATGTTGTATATATATGCTCCATTGGAGTTGTAGAACATGAGTAGCTAAATACTTTGATTCTAGGATTATTTTGAACCCTTGTATGTATTGATTCTTGATTCCTCCTCTTAATTTGTGATTAATGATATCTATGTGCTTATTTTACCCCGTTCTTAATGCTTCTAAGTGCTTGATTACCATTTAGATTGTTGGGTTCACTTGATTTATGACTCGAGAGAGCTAGGTTGAGTGTAGAACTTGGGTAAAGTAGTGCAAGAACCTGAAGTTTGCATGACGAATGGATGGTTTTGCTGGTAAGATAGAGATATACTTGCTAGCCTTGCATAGTCACATTAGGGTTGGGGCATTAAAATTGGGTTTTATTAACTTGTAGCAAGAGATTGTGCAACTTAAATAAAACTAAACACTTGTTCTTGACGCGAGAGCGCTTTTACGAGTACCCAATGAACCCTAGATTAGCACATGGTGTTGTTGAGAGCTTCTTTGAGGGGAGGTTAATTGAGTTTTGAGAAGTACAAGGGGGAGAGATAATCTTAGGACCCTTTAGCCTTGAGGTTGGAGAATCACCTGTTTATAATTTTACTTTCTTTTATTTTCTTATTTCATTTCAATCTCAACATTTGTATCACTCAAATTGGGCGAGAGTGGGACAATCATTGTTTGACCGGGTTTTGGATAAATCCTCGTGGGAACGATACTTTACTCTTCACTTTATTACTTGGCGCGACCCGTGCACTTGCGGGCGTGGCGAACAATATAGAATAAAATTACAACCAAATGCATATAACAATCCCTAGAACCCTAGATAAATTGAAATACACAAGAGGAAGAGAGAATGGAGAACAACACTCCCCTTTGAAGCTTCAAGCTCCTCCCTTGAGCTCCATCACCAAGAACAAGAAGACCTTAGTGATAACTCCTAGAAATTCATGTCAATTGAGTATATTTTCCTTGAGTTTTAAGCAATGATTGATAAATTTTGGATACTCAAGATAGGAAAATGCTCATTTGATTTTCGGTTGCATATAATTGTATATTTATGTAGATTTTGATTATTTTTGTAGTTAATTTCTTATGTTGTTTTATGTAATTTTTGTAGGAATAATTTGATGCAATAAACAAGAGATTTCAGCCCTCCACCAAGCTCCCAATTGAACAAAAATAAGAAGAAGACAAAGATCAGCCCAAGAAATAAAGAAAACAGAGCAAAGCACCAGAATAAAGGTGACTTCGCCGTGGCCTCGCCGCGGCGAAGTCACGGCGAACCTCCTCTGCCTCTGCATGTTTGCCATTTCTCGCCGTGGACTTCACCGCGGTGAAGTCACGGCGAGCGCAACACATTTCTGGAATTTTTGGGACTTCGCCGTGGCTTTCGCCGCGGCGAAGTGACGGCGAACTGCGTGTTTCTGCGCGTTTTGGACAGAACAGGGGCGCGTTTTAACTGATATAAAAGCTAGGGCTTCGTTCAGAGCCCTCATTCTTCGACTTCTGGGCATATTTTGGGCGTGTTTGGCTCTGCTAGGGCTTGGAGATTGGTGGGGTTTGAGCTTGGGCTTGGAGCTTCAAAGAGATTTGGGCTTCCTCTCTTGGTTTATCTTCTCCATCTTCATTCTCTTCTCTTGTTCTCTATCTCTGATTGTATATATAAATGCTCCTGATAACTCCTAGAAATTCATGATATTTGAGTATATTTTACTTGAGTTTTTGTATATTATTTATACATTTTGGATACTCAAGAGGGAAAATGCTCATTTGATTTTCGGTTGCACAGTATTGTATATTTATATAGATTTTGATTGTTTTTGTAGTTAGTTTCTTATGTTGTTGTATATAATTTTTGTAGGAATAATTTGAAGCAATAAGCAAGAGATTTTAGCCCTCCTCCAAGCTTCCAATTGAACAAAAATAAGAAGAAGCCAAAGTTCCAAGAAATAAAGAAAGCAGAACAAAGCACCAGAGAAGCAGGGACTTCGCCGTGACTCTCGCCGCGGTGAAGTCACGGCGAGCTGAATAAGCTTCTGCCCATTTTTGGGAGAGCTCGCCGTCTGCTCGCCGTGGCGAAAGCCACGGCGAGTGACACTTGATTCTGTATTTTTTGGACTTCGCCGTGGGCTCGCCGCGGCGAGACCCACGGCGAACTTCGCGTTTCTGCGCGTTTTGGACAGAACAGGAGCGTTTTGACTGATATAAAAGCTAGGGCTTCGTTGTGAGCCCTCATTCTTCGACTTCTGGGCATATTTTGGAGGTGTTTGGCTCTGCTAGGGCTTGGAGCTTGGTGGGATTTGGCTTGGGCTCGGAGCTTCAAAGAGATTTGGGCTTCCTCTCTCGGTTTATCTCTTCCATCTTCATTCTCTTCTCTTGTTCTGATTTGTAATGTTGTATATATATGCTCCCTTGGAGTTGTAGAACATGAGTAGCTAAATACTTTGATTCTAGGATTATTTTGAACCCTTGTATGTATTGATTCTTAATTTCTCCTCTTGATTTGTGATTAATGATATCTGTGTGCTTATTTTACCCCGTTCTTAATGCTTCTAAGTGCTTGATCACCATTTAGATGTTGGGTTCTCTTGATTTATGACTCGAGAGAGCTAGGTTGAGTGTAGAACTTGGGTAAAGTAGTGCAAGAACTGGAAGTTTGCGTGACGAACGGATGGTTTTGTTGGTAAGATAGAGATATACTTGCTAGCCTTGCATAGTCACATTAGGGTTGGAGTGTGATAATTGGGTCCTATCAAATTGTGGCAAGAGATTGTGCAAAGAATAGGACTAAACACTTGTTCTTGACTCGAGAGAGCATTACAAGTACTCTTTGAACCCTAGATTAGCACGTGATTTCGTTGAGAGCTTCTTTGAGGGGAGGTTAATTGAGTTTTGAGAAGTATAAGGGGGATAGATAATCCTAGGGTCCATATTATCCTTGAGGTTGGAGAATCACCTGTTTATATTTTATTTTCATTTATTTTCTTAGTTAATTTTCAATCTCATCATTTGTATCACTCAAATTGGGCGAGAGTGTGATAATCATTGTTTGACCGGGTTTTGGACAAATCCTCGTGGGAACGATACTCTACTTATCACTTTATTACTTGGCGCGACCCGTGTACTTGCGGCGCGTGGGGAACAAGTTTTTGGCGCCGTTGCCGGGGATTTGTTTCCCAAAACCGTCCTTGGTCAACCTTGATTAGAGCATTAGTAGCTTAAGCTTGAGTTTGTATATATTTGTTTGTGTATTTTTTTTTCTCTTGTAGCTTATTTTCTTGTGTTCGCATGTGTATATTTGTTTTCTTTGTTGGTCTTTTTGTTTGTTAGTTATTTTCTTTTAATTTTTGATTATGGATTATCCTTGGTGGACTACTGGGGCAAGTGATGAATTTGAACAGGATAATGATTATCTACCTTCTTGCTATGAGCCTAATGCTTTTGAAACTCAATACGAGTACAATTGTTGCAATTTTTGTGGAGATAATCATTATATTGATCAATGCCCCCATGTCTCAACCTTGGATTATGTAGGGGATGATTTCAATAGGGTTCAAACTGATTGGCATGATAATTCTTTTTACCCTAGTTGGAATCATGAGCATTCATTGTCTTGGGATTCAAATGTTTCTTTCCCTTCATATGCATCATATTGTCAACCATCACCTAATTATGTAGATGAAATCACTCCCATTCCTGAGAAAAAGCCCACAATAGAGGAGATGCTTCAACGTATTTTGGATAATCAAAATGAAATAAGAGCTTGGACAAAAGAGAAATTGAATGAACATGAATTAGCTCTTGAAAGTTTAGCATCTAGGGCAAATGAAATGGCATCAACCATTGAGTCTTTAAAGCAAAATGGTGTTTTCATTGATAGTTCAAATGACTATGATGTGGAAGAGGCCATTTCAAGTGAGCAATTGCCTGTGGGAAGTGATAATGGGCTGTTAATGTCTTGTAATACTTTTGTGGGTGATTGTGTGCTAGAAATTGAAGAGGGAGAGAACAACATTGAAATCCCTGCAATGTGTGTTCAAAATCCTCCTACTGATAGCTTGGCTCCTACTGATGGGAGTCAAGTAGATTTTATTGGGTTTTCAAAGTATTTGGGGGCTAATGGGGATAATTTTGAAACAATTAAATTGGAGCCACCCATGTACAACATTGAAGCATGTTTCTTGAAGTCACTTTTGATTAAAGGAACATACAGTGCTTATATGAATGAATTCCCAATTCTTCTGAAACCTTGTCTTTCAAAGAGAAATGAAGACAAGGTGATTTTTGTTTTTGATACATATGATTAGCAATAACATTGGAAGTCTGGCTGAAGACTATAAACTTAGCGCTTCTTGGGAGGCAACCCAAGCTTTTAAAAGTTTAATAGTTTTCTTTGTTGTTTTTCTTTAGTAGGTGTGACCTCTTTTGAGCATTTTCAAGGTTTGTCATCAAAATTTACATGAGGCAAAGGAAAGCACGCTTGGAGCACAAAGAGCATCTACAGGGAAGTCTCATGCATTTCCAATTTTGCTTTGAATTGACTGATTTGATGATAAACTGTTGGTTAACATCGACTTGAATTTCAATTTTGGAACCTTGGACGTTTACTTGTCATTTTGCAATAAGCATGATTTAGATTGATTCAGTATCCACTGAACTAAATGTGGGATCCAATGATAGATGGTTGCTTAGATCATATGTTTGAGATGAAATTTTGGTTAATATTTTTGAATGCTTGATTTGCATTATTGAGACTGGCTTTCTGACAATTCTGAACCAAATCTTGCACAGAGTTGGAAATGGTTTGGATGCTTTTGTTTGGAGATGTTGTAGTATTTGAGTGTATATTTTCTTTCTCAACTGATAGACTCTAGAACCTATCTTTGAATCTCTTGAGGCTTTGTAATGGTTTTTACATGAGTTTGGAAAATGATATGGGCATTCTTTTCAAATGCGTTTGAGCCTTTCAAGCCAACCCTTGACATAATTCCATTTGCACCCTCTTTGAGCCTTATAATGAAAAACCATATGAATTTTCTTTTTGGAACCCACAATAGACCTTAACCTTAGCAACTTGAAAAACCATGAACTACCCGAATTTTGAGATAATTGATAAATCATTGGTAGAAGGTATTGGATGGTTGCTACAAAAATTGGTGTGGGAGTGTAAGTGGTGCATGATGTTCAAAGCTTGTACTCCAAAGTCATTGCAAGTTTATGAAGAAAAGAAAAAGAAAAAGAAAAAGAAAAAGAATTTAGTTTCAATAAGACTTGGAGTGCACATACATCATTTTGAGATAAGTTTGGGGGAGTGGTTTGAATTTTGGAAGGGAATTTTGTATAGAAAAGAAAGATGAGCTCCTAATTGTCATTTATCTCAAGATATTTGAATTCTCTTTATACCTTTCTTTCCATAACCTTAACCCTTGGCCTCATTACAAGCTTATAAAGTCCCATTGATTTTGAATTTGTGTAAGAAACATTCTTTTGGTGGAGAGAGAGGAAGAGAGTAGGCATATGAAGTTTTGAATGTTGAGAGAGCTAAATATATATTGAAATGTTGCAATTTTCTTTTTGACAATTGCGGAAGAATTGTTCTCTAGCTTCGCACACACACTTAATAATTGTTGGGAAGTTTATTCTTAATGTGTGAGTTTTGCATTCTTCCATATTCCATTGCTTTCCCATTGAATATATCTTCTTGAGCAACCCATGAGGAAAGCTCTCTGCATGCACAGTAAGAGGATACTTCATCAATCTAAAATCTCAAATTTTGTTTTACTCGAGGACGAGTAAAAGTCTAAGTTTGGGGGTGTGATAACTCCTAGAAATTCATGATATTTGAGTATATTTTACTTGAGTTTTTGTATATTATTTATACATTTTGGATACTCAAGAGGGAAAATGCTCATTTGATTTTCGGTTGCACAGTATTGTATATTTATATAGATTTTGATTGTTTTTGTAGTTAGTTTCTTATGTTGTTGTATATAATTTTTGTAGGAATAATTTGAAGCAATAAGCAAGAGATTTCAGCCCTCCACCAAGCTCCCAATTGAACAAAAATAAGAAGAAGCCAAAGATCAGCCCAAGAAATAAAGAAAACAGAGCAAAGCACCAGAATAAAGGTGACTTCGCCGTGGCCTCGCCGCGGCGAAGTCACGGCGAACCTCCTCTGCCTCTGCACGTTTGCCATTTCTCGCCGTGGACTTCACCGCGGTGAAGTCACGGCGAGTGCAACACATTTCTGGAATTTTTGGGACTTCGCCGAGGCTTTCGCCGCGGCGAAGTGACGGCGAACTGCGTGTTTCTGCGCGTTTTGGACAGAACAGGGGCGCGTTTTAACTGATATAAAAGCTAGGGCTTCGTTCAGAGCCCTCATTCTTCGACTTCTGGGCATATTTTGGGCGTGTTTGGCTCTGCTAGGGCTTGGAGATTGGTGGGGTTTGAGCTTGGGCTTGGAGCTTCAAAGAGATTTGGGCTTCCTCTCTTGGTTTATCTTCTCCATCTTCATTCTCTTCTCTTGTTCTCTATCTCTGATTGTATATATATATGCTCCTGATAACTCCTAGAAATTCATGATATTTGAGTATATTTTACTTGAGTTTTTGTATATTATTTATACATTTTGGATACTCAAGAGGGAAAATGCTCATTTGATTTTCGGTTGCACAGTATTGTATATTTATATAGATTTTGATTGTTTTTGTAGTTAGTTTCTTATGTTGTTGTATATAATTTTTGTAGGAATAATTTGAAGCAATAAGCAAGAGATTTTAGCCCTCCTCCAAGCTTCCAATTGAACAAAAATAAGAAGAAGCCAAAGTTCCAAGAAATAAAGAAAGCAGAACAAAGCACCAGAGAAGCAGGGACTTCGCCGTGACTCTCGCCGCGGCGAAGTCACGGCGAGCTGAATAAGCTTCTGCCCATTTTTGGGAGAGCTCGCCGTCTGCTCGCCGCGGCGAAAGCCACGGCGAGCGACACTTGATTCTGTATTTTTTGGACTTCGCCGTGGGCTCGCCGCGGCGAGACCCACGGCGAACTTCACGTTTCTGCGCGTTTTGGACAGAACAGGAGCGTTTTGACTGATATAAAAGCTAGGGCTTCGTTGTGAGCCCTCATTCTTCGACTTCTGGGCATATTTTGGAGGTGTTTAGCTCTGCTAGGGCTTGGAGCTTGGTGGGATTTGGCTTGGGCTCAGAGCTTCAAAGAGATTTGGGCTTCCTCTCTCGGTTTATCTCTTCCATCTTCATTCTCTTCTCTTGTTCTGATTTGTAATGTTGTATATATATGCTCCCTTGGAGTTGTAGAACATGAGTAGCTAAATACTTTGATTCTAGGATTATTTTGAACCCTTGTATGTATTGATTCTTGATTCCTCCTCTTGATTTATGATTAATGATATCTATGTGCTTATTTTACCCCGTTCTTAATGCTTCTAAGTGCTTGATCACCATTTAGATGTTGGGTTCGCTTGATTTATGACTCGAGAGAGCTAGGTTGAGTGTAGAACTTGGGTAAAGTAGTGCAAGAACCGGATGTTTGCTTGACGAACGGATGGTTTTGTTGGTAAGATAGAGATATACTTGCTAGCCTTGCATAGTCACATTAGGGTTGGAGTGTGATAATTGGGTTCTATCAAATTGTGGCAAGAGATTGTGCAAAGAATAGGACTAAACACTTGTTCTTGACTTGAGAGAGCATTACAAGTACTCTTTGAACCCTAGATTAGCACGTGATTTCGTTGAGAGCTTCTTTGAGGGGAGGTTAATTGAGTTTTGAGAAGTATAAGGGGGATAGATAATCCTAGGGTCCATTTTATCCTTGAGATTGGAGAATCACCTGTTTATATTTTATTTTCTTAGTTAAATTTTAATCTCAACATTTGTGTCACTCAAATTGGGCGAGAGTGTGATAATCATTGTTTGACCGGGTTTTGGACAAATCCTCGTGGGAACGATACTTTACTTACTACTTTATTACTTGGCGCGACCCGTGCACTTGCGGCGCGTTGCGAACACTTAGTTACTGCTCTTCATAGGAGAAGCAACAACCAAGATGGAAGGAAGAATGGCCATGGATGGTGGGTTGAGAAAATGAAGAAGATGAAGGATGAGATGAGAGAGTTGAGAGGATTAGGGTTTTGGTGAGTGAATGGTGGCTCCAAATCTGAGTTTTAGGGTTCATTTTCGTGCCTTATATGTCCTCAAATCGGGTCAAGAGTGGGTGTTTTGGTTTGGATCCGGTTTGGCCCAAATCAGATGCTGATTTTCTGCAGAATCGGGGCCTCGCCGTGGGCCTCGCTGTGGGGTGTCACGGTGAAGGCCAGAAGTGAAGAAAATTCTCGGATCCTCGCTGTGAGGTGTCACGGCGAAGGACCTTTTTGTAATTTCCAAATTTCAGGGTCCTTTTCTGTAATTTTGAAATTTCAGGGTCTTTTTCTGTAATTTTCACAATTTGTCCAGAACTCATATTTTGACCTTTTTTCTTGAAATTTCAGCTTCTAGCCCCATTTTCTTGCTTCTTCTCATATTGAGTCCTTCATATTTGGTCCTCGGATGACCCTACAAGTAAAATATGCACCAAACAAGAATCAAAGAGCCCTAAAAATCAACTAATGCTAATTGATCTTCAATTATGGCATATTAATTCTATTTTCATGCTACTTTAACCTAAGGATTTATATGATTATTTAAACATTTATGGACCAATATTGCATCTCAATTATGCTAATTACCTCAATTTAAGCACACAAAAGCATACAAATCCAAGGATTTGTCAGTTACCAGCTTGACTAATTTAATAATTTGAACTGTAAGGAGCTAGTCTAACAATAATATGCTAGTCTATCTAACTGGACGTCTTGTCTGACTTTTAAAACAATAATATGTTAGTTCAAATAGACTAACCTTATGTTTTAGTTTTGATCTTTAAGTTTATAAAGTGTATTGTTAGTCCTTTAATTTTGACACCATTAATTCCATTTAGAAAAAATTTTAACTAAATAAATTTAAATGCTGGCTATTTAATTAAATGTTAAAAAAATTTAAAATATTAAAGTGATTATATAAAAGGATTAAATTAAATTTGAGAATATTTTGTGTAACAGTAGTGTCACTATTTAAATTTGATTAAAGTAAGAAATAAAATTCAAAATGATTATAAAATCGGTCTGTCGATGTATTATTATGAGGTACTTATGTAATCACAACTACGTCCCAAACAATTATCAAATTATATTATGTCCCAAGGGACCTGGGTGATATTAAACAACTTATCATTGAGTTGTCAATACCAATTTCTTAGCTTGAGTTGTCAATGCACAGCTCAGTAGTTGTCAATGAATGAGATGCATTGATAGTTTAAGGAGCTACTATTGACAACTACTGAGTTGTACATTGACAATTCAAGGAGATGGTATTAACAATTATTGAGTTGCCAATTGTATTGACAACTATTGAATTGTGCATTGACAATTCAAGGAGTTGCTATTGACAACTACTGAGTTGTGCATTGACAATTCAAATAGATGGTATTAACAATTATTGAGTTGCCAATTGTATTGACAACTATTGAATTGTGCATTGACAACTCAAGGAGTTGGTATTGATAACTTAATAACAAGCCGTTTAATATCACCCAAGTCTCTTGGGATTTTAATGTAATTTGAAGATTGTTTGAGACCTAATTATGATTGAATCCCTTATAAGGGACCTAGTTGTGATTTTCCCAAAAAATAATATACAAGAACATGAACAACAATGCAGATATGATTGATTTGATACACACAAGTACGTTTTACTTATTCTTTATATTCATCACACCACAACACAACAATACATTAACACAAATTACATGGCTCTATTATAGTCCATTTACTTATTCACTTACCATACATAATCTGGCCATTTCATATCCAAACAAACAGTTATAATTTAACTGCTTTATTCACTTAGATTCTTACGCACCATTCACGAGTTCCATATAATCAACAATCAATCAGTAAGGTCTTTCTCCTTTTACGTTGCCTGGTGGATCATAGTTGCAAATGATGAAGGTTCCTCCATTGATACAACTCACTTTAGAACACCCAAGATGGGTTGAGTTCCTCCAAACCACTTGAGTATATTCAAGGCAATTCCCACCGATACATGTGTTGGTGTTGTAGTCATAGTTCAACCTCTCGGCCACCCAAAACTTCACGGCATCCGCCCCGCTCATGTATGTGGGACTCCTTAGGATGACTTCGCCATATATGCCGTAGGAGAGCATGAGCGCGCAGTCATATTTGCGTAGGTTGGCATAGTTTTGGGCATACTCAGCCACTGTTGGATCCCAAGCTATGGGTGGAACGCCCACTTGTCCTCTTGCTTCGTTGTGGACATCCAGATAGTCTTGTGGTGAGTCTTGAGCATAGGCTGAGATGGTTACGAGAAAGAAGAAGAGGAGAGATAATGGAAGCTTGGATGAGAAATCCATTCTTGTGCGTGGTTATAATTTTTTTGTTTTTGTAATGAAGAAATGGGAGGCATTGCGGAGGAATTTATAGCTAGGGGTTTTATGGTGGGAAATTCGCGACCAGCATCTCTGATGATTTCATATGCTTAGTTGATCGATTCTCTCAAATTATACTCAAATTTGCATTTTTATGTGATATTTCTTTATAATATATACTCAAATACCATTTTAATTGGATAAGTAACTTATAGATAATTAAATGCTATATAATCAATTAAATTGCATTATTCGATTACTCTCTTAATTTCTTAGTTATGTTATCTTGAAAATCCAACTTTTTTTGTGTGTTGTCATCATTAAAAACAACCATTCCAACAGACTTGACAAAACAATGGATGAAAAATTTGAAATAGAAAATTAAAATTTGAAATTGTTCAAGTTAATCTTAATATTTATTAACATATGGAAAGCCAAGTACCCGTGGAACATCTCTATATAGCATGAAAAGTCAAAAACCCAAATAAAATGTATTGTAAATTTTTTTATTAAATAACTTTCTTACAAAATATAAAATAGTAATATAAAGACACACACACACACACATATAGATTATTTATTTTTCTCGAAATGCTTAGTAACTTGGTATTTCGTTTCTCACGCATATATTATTATATGTATATAATATCATTTCTTATGTTAATTATTACATCACTAAGGTAACATTAAGTCTTAGTTTCTACCTTTAATTTTATTAAGTGTATTTTTAGTCCTTCAATTTTGAAACCATTAATTCTATTTAAAAAATAGATTTAATTAATTTGAATTTTCAATAACATATGAAATAGTTTCCTATCGATCAAACTTTCAATAATCAAGGCGGAACAATTACCTCTACATAGCACGAAAAGTCGAATATTATTTTGGGTCATTGGTAGCAATATATTATAGAAGCCACGACTTGATTTGATGTGGTTAACAAAACGTCAAAATTATTTAAAAATTGCGAATACATATGCGGTAAAAAAGGCATAATTACGAATGGCAACAATTCTTCCTATTTAGGATTTTATGGGTAACATTCAAACACTTTGAAATTTAACGTGAATAGTGACTTTGGATTCAGGGACAAATTTACATCATAGTCTTTTTGTTTTAATAAAATATATGTATATTTTTTAGGGGTGAATGTGCATATTTCAGGAACAAGTTATTGCGTTAGATGCACAAAACATAATAATCTTTTTCGATGTAAAAATACGATCATAATGAAATAAAAATGATGCAAATATGGTAAGTCGGTAAATTTTCTTTAACGTTCATTCTACATATCTGTGAGCCCCACTTTATAAAAATTGCATGGACGTAAAGGCCAGTTAATGGAATTACCAGTTTTGTAAAGTTTTTATTTTATTGTGACATTATTTGCATCTCTCGAAAGATTATTATTTTTCATACATCTTACACAATAGTTTATTTTTAAATATGCACATTTACCCTATTGTTTACTTCTTGTTATAAAAATATAAGAAAATGAAATGAGAAAGATGAAGACAGGCAAGAGAGAAAATTTGAGAGAAAGAGGGAGAAATTCTGATTCACTTAGATGCAAAATGTATAGTATATTGTCCTCTATTTATAGGCCCACAACTTCAACCAACAGTTACACAAGAGTTGGGAGAGAAACATCAAGTTTAATTCTCATAAGTGTAGAAGTTGTAACATTTGAGTAATGACAGTAACAACTGCTAAAAACAATTCATTAAAAAGGTTATGGAGAGTAGGATGAGAAAGGTCAAGAGTTAGGAGAGGTTATGGACATCCATATATCTAATATTTATAACACTTGTTATGTTTTTAGTTAAATTATGATTATGAAAAATATATCATTTATTTACAATAATATATAGTTTATATAATTAAATATTGTCTGTGTTCATGTTGCAAATTTATACATTAGATTACTAGTTAGAACTTTATTGAAGGAGTTCGATTAAACAAATCTCCTTTGACCAAATCTAAAGCAAAACATACCATTAAGGTGTATTTGGTACCAGGGGAGGGAAAGTGGGATGAAAGAACTCTTTTTTAGTCATATTTAAAAAAAAAAAACATAGAGAATTGGGGTTAATAATTTTTTATTACTTTTTCTTACTCTTTTATTTCATTTCATATTATTATTTGTTTAAAAAATTACCATCTCACTTCCTCAAGTTTTTTTAAATTCATCTTACAAAGATTGTTCCTCTCCTTCCCCTCCAAATCCCAGATTTCAAACTTATAATTATTTCTTTTTTTATAATATTTTATAATTATTTATAATTTTGTCTGTGATATGAAAATATTCCTAAAAATAAATCATTATATACAGATAAATATTTCCTCTAATGATAATTTTTATTTAAACTCCAATTTAATTTCTACAAAATTCCCCAAAAAAAACTCAACCTCTAAATATTTTTCTTAAATTTCTAAAGAAAATAAAAATCATTGAAAATATTTCGGATCTCATAAATTCGTTAATATTAATATTTAATAACATTTGAAAAAGTTTCCCAACTATCAAACTTTCATTAGTTAAGTTCCCGTGGAACACCTCTATATAGCACGAAAAGAGAAAAAACCAAAATAAAACGGAACGTAAAATATTTTTATATAAAATTTTTTCTCCCAAAATATAAAATATTAATATAATGATATATACACTATTTAATTTTCTTACATTTCTTACTAATTTAATATTTTATTTCTTACCCTTATATTATTATATGTACATAATATTATTTCTTATTTAAATTAAGTTTCTAACGTATATTGTTATTCCTTTAATTTTGACACCATTAATTCCATTTAGAAAAAATTTTAACTCAATAAATTTAAATGCTGGCTATTTAATTAAATGTTAAAAAACAAATAAATTTTAAAATATTAAAGTGATTATATAAAAGGATTAAATTAAATTTGAGAATATTTTGTGTAACAGTAGTGTCACTATTTAAATTTGATTAAATTTTAAAAATAATATTCAAAATTATTATTTATATTGATAACGAAATGAAAATTATATTTATTGGCTTAAAATCGGTTTGCCGATGTATTGTTATGAGGTACTTGTAACTTAGGAACAAGACTACCTAAATGTCATCTTTCTTCTGAAAATAATTTCAAAACACACACACACACACACACAATAACATGAGCAACAATGCAGACATGATTGCTCTGATACACACACTAGTACAGTTTACTTATTCTTTATATTCATCACACCACAACACAGCAATACATTATAAAATACATGGCTCTATATAGTCCATTTAATTATTCATTTCCGATAGATAATCTAGCTAGTTTCATTATTCTTTCACATCCAAACAAACAGGTATAACTAAACTGCTTTCTTCACTCAGATTCTTACACACCGTTCATGTGTTTCATATAATCAATTCAATAAATAAGGTTTTTCTCCTTGTATGTTGCCAGGTGGATCATAGTTGCAGATGATGAAAGTTCCTCCAATTTCACAATTCACTTTAGCACACCCAAGATGGGTTGAGTTTCTCCAAACCACCTGAGTATATCCAAGGCAAGTCCAACAGACACATGTGTTGGTATTGTAGTCATAGTATGCCTTCTAGGCCGCCCACATCTTCACGGCGTCCGCCCCGCTCATATCGCCGGGACTCGTTTGGATGAGTTCACCATATTTCCCATAGGAGAGCTTCACCTTGCAGTCATATTTTCGTAGGTTGGCATAGTTTTGGGCATACTCAGCCACTGTTGCATCCCAAGCTATGGGTGGAATGCCCACTTGGCCTCTTGCTGTGTTGTGGACGTCCACATAGTCTTGTGGTGAGTCTTGAGCATAGGCTGAGATGGTTATGAGAAAGAAGAAGAGGAGAGAAAATGGAAGCATGGATGTGAAATTCATTGTTGTGGTTATTATCTTTTCGTTGTTTTGATGAAGAAGTGGGAGGCATTGCGGACGAATTTATAGCAGGGGTTTTAAGGTGGGAAATTTCTGACTAACATCTCTCTTATAATTTCATATGCTAATTGATTGATTCTCTCAAATTGGACAATATGTTGTATGATCATTGTGCGATAGATAATTAAATCTTATCTAATTATAATCAACTTGCATTATTTGATAACTTTTTTCTTAGTTGTGTTATCTCGCAAAAGAAACTTTTTTTTTTTTTTTTCAGTTTTGTTATCATCAAAACAATCATTCCAACAGACTTGACAAAACAAAGGATGAAAATTTTGAAATAGGAAATGAAAATTTTAAATAGTTTAAATAAATCTCAATATTTAATAATATATGAAATAGTTTCCTATCTATCAAACCTTCAATAGCCAAGTAGCCGTGAAACACCTCTATAGAGGACGAAAAGTCAAAAACCAAAATAAAATGGATTGTTAAATTTTTTTATATTAAATATTTTTCTCACAGGATATAAAATATTAATACAAAGATATATGGATTATTTAATTTTCTCAAAATTCTTAAGATTTCATTTCTCACCCATATTTTTTTCTTAGTTGTGTATAATATTGTTTCTTATGTAAATTATTATGTCACCTGCTGGACTGATCTAACTTTTAGAATTATAACCCGCAAACCTATCCAGATCGACGTCTAGTATAGCATTTAGAACATAAATGTGTTTGGTCAAATAAGGTAACATTAAGTCTTAGTTTATACCTCGTGGCATCAGGTGCTTCGTCATTTTCTGATGAAAGAGGGTCTTCAACTATTGGAGATGTTGAACTTTCTGCTGCAGAATAAGAGGGATTAACCATAGCAATAGTGCTGAGGTTCGCAAAATGAGTTTCATCATCTCATCAGTGAAAGAAGTTTCATATCTATCAAGATCAGAAACTCTCCGAAAAGGTTCTAGAGAGCCTTCAACAATTGTTTTTCCTGTGCCTTGTGTAGAATGGGTAGCGGTGGTGGAAGAATGAATGGATATCCTAGGTTGGGAGGGTAGAGTCGAAAGAGTTGGCTAAGTAGTAGTGGGAGGCCAATGTGGTCTTTCTCCAGGTCGAACATAAGTAAAATTTGGTGTAAAAGAAGTGCTTAAAGTGGTCTGATATCCTGTAGATTGAACATGGTTTCTTTTGGTGGATTTTCATAGTCAACAGGGGTAATAGGTGGTGAGTACACAAGAAGGAGGTGGGAATAAGCCTAAAGGGTCTGAAGGTGGTTGAGAAGGCCTTTGCGGTTTGGCCATGTCTGCCTCAATTTGTTTAAGTCTTTTTTGATCTAAGCAAGCTCTGCGGTTTGGCCATCTCTTTCCTTTGAAATTATATACCAAAATATCTCTAATCAGTGTAGTTTCGGAGTTCTTCATTAAGCCTTCTAGCTTGGGGTGGCTCTAATACCAAGGGGGTATGGTGATCACTTTCTGGAAGCTTATCTCTCAATATCTATGTTCTAGCTCTCTTAGAGATTTCATTATACTCTGCACTTATCTTCTATCTAGTGCACTAGAAGGAATCTGACATTATCCATTTGGGTTGAATCCATCTGACATAATCCATCTAGAAGGTCCAAAGAGTACCTTTGCATCCTTGATTCTTGAGGCTAGGTTAGACATCCTAGGTAGAGGAAATTTATCATCCTGCAAAAACAGATTAAGAGGTTTATAATTAATTACCAAACCCCTTTTTTCTCTAATTTTCTCAGACCTTTTTTAAACACGAAAAGCCTGGCATGCCCAATTAGAAGTTGTAGGCTCAATTAATCCTCAATCCAGTAGAGACTTGCAATCTTGCTTGGCAAGAAAGAGATCATCAGAATTCCTGCCTGAATGAATGGGAAGCTTTTGTTGGATTAATATCTTCATTTTTCTTGAACGGAAGAAGGATGAAATTTTTTTTACTTCTCAACAAAGGAAAAGGATGGTGGAATTGAACATGTCCATCTACACATAATTGCAGCAGATCATCTTTAATCTTTTTATAAACAGAGGGTGCTTAAGATAGTTCAAAAATGCTTGGTATGGTGGTGAATTAGGTGAAGAACTTTTTATACTTAAGACCTTGGGGGGAAATAGATAAATGTTTGGTTCGATAAAAAGCATAGGATCCAAGGAGGACATCTTTTTGAATCAGGAAATTAAAATTTGAAATACTTGAAGTTAATATTAATATTTAATAACAATTGAAACAGTTTCCCACCTATCAAAACTTCAATAGTTCAAGTACCAGGACGTGGAACACTTATATGTAGCACGAAATGTCAAAAACCAGAATAAAGTAGGTCGTTAAATATTTTTATATAGAATGATTTTCTAACAAATTATTAATATAAAGATATATACACACATAGAATATTTAATTTTCTTAAAATTCTTAGTAATATGATATTTCATTTCTTTTTTTGATACATAAAGAAAGGAAGACCCCTCAATCATCACTAGCCCTCATAGTGGGCAAAATTACATTATCTTTATTAAGAAAATAAACTACTTCCCTTGGGGGAACTTTATTCAAAACAAAACCTGGCCTCCTGTGTAAAGCCATCTTTGCAAGTTGATCAGCAACTGTATTTGCATTCCTAGGAATATATCTCAACTCCACAGTCCAGTCTCTACCCATGGTTGTTCGAATCTCAGCAATAACATCACTATCCGGGTGAATAAGTAAATCAGCCTCCTTAATGAGATTAATAGCTTCTGCTGCATCAGTTTCAGCTATCAACTTTCTAATTCCCTGGTCCCAACATACTCTTAACCCACACAATAATGCTAGCAATTCTGCTCTTAAACTGTCAACCCTTTGTAAATTGTGCACGAAGCTCAAGACAAACTCACCGGACTCGGATCGAACCACTCCACCACATCCACTCTTTGCTGAAACTGAAACAGCTCCATCCACATTCAGTTTCATCCAACCAGTAGGTGGCCTTGTCCAAGTTTCACGGTTATCATGAATTACAGTCCCGTCCATGTTGACTCCCTTTAACTTAGATCTAGAGTGTTGCATACTAGCAATTATCGCCTTACCATTCATAATAACACTATCATTGGTAATCAGCTTGTTTTCAAAAATTCTCGCATTCCTTCTCTTCCATAAGAGCCAACAAACTGTGGTGAACAGTTCACTCCATCCTTGAGTTTTCCATGGCCCACTATTATTAACATTTGCTCTAAGCCATTGATTCTGATTCATAGCAAAGAACAAACGTTGTAAATGAGACGGAATTAGAGCTTCCCATAATTTCTTCGTTTCTGTACAGTCTCGTAGCACATGTAAAATACTCTCTGGTATAGCACTGCAGCACATACATGATGACTCTGCACACATGCGTCTATTAACACGCTCAACATTGGTCATGAGTTTGTTTTGCAGTACCAACCACATGAAAGTTCTACATTTCTGCAATACATCCAATTTCCAGACACGCTGCCAGATTCTATCTGGCCCTTGTTGCTCATTCCCAACAACTCTATATGCAGACTTTGTCGAAAACATCCCATTTCTGTCCGGAAGCCATCTTGTAGATTGGTTGGAATGGTTAACTTCTGTATTATCAGAAACTTTCTGCCAAACATTCCTGATTCCTAACCACGTATTAGAACCAGCTTTCCCTGTATCAATAATAGGAACCAAATCATTTCCACATTTATATTTGGCCCTTATGACTTTGACCCATAGATCCTCTCTACGATTCATGAGCTTCCATCCAAGTTTCATCATGTAGGCTTTGTTCTGTTCACGCATTTTCCTAAAACCAAGGCCACCATTTACTTTGGTTTTACAAACTGTGTCCCACGCTACAAGATGAGGTTTGCGTTGTTCATCAGATGAACCCCACAGAAAATTTCGGTTACTGCGCTCTATATCATCACATGTTGCAATGGGATAAGATGATGTTTGCATAGTATATCCAGGAATAGTAGAAGTCACTGAGGATACTAGTGTGGCTCTCCCAGCTAAAGACAAAGAATGCATCTTCCATCCTGTTAATCTTTTACGCACTTTATCCACAACATGTTGGAAACTCTCTGTTGTGACTTTCTTATGATGAAGAGGAACTCCCAAATACTTCCCTAAATCTGGTGCCATTTGGAACCCCAAAGTGGAACTGAGCTCCCGGCGACGATTATGATTAACATTATTTGAGAAGAAAACTCTAGTTTTTTCAGAGTTCACTTTCAATCCCGAGCTTGTACAAAATTCATGGAGACAATTACTAATCTCCTCAGCTTGAGATATTGAGGCTTCACCAAAAAGAATTATATCATCAGCAAAAAACAAATGGGAAAGAGGAGGTCCATCCGTACCCAATTTAATGGGCTTCCAAGAATTATCATTAACCCTTTCTTGAATCAAGTGAGCCAGCTTTTCCATGCATATGACAAAGAGATATGGCGAAATTGGATCTCCCTGCCTAACTCCTCTACTAGTGCCAAAGCTATCAGTTTTCTCCCCATTAAGGAGTATTTGCATGGTAGGGGTAGTTACACATTGGTAAATAATCTCAGTCAAATTCCCAGGTATCCTAAGCTCACCAAGACACTTTATTAGGAATTCCCAACTCAATCTGTCATATGCCTTTTCAAGATCAATTTTAATCGCCATGAAAACCTTCTTCTTTCTCTTCATTGATCTCATGGAATGGATGACTTCTTGTGCCACAATAATATTATCAGAGCTATGCCTCCCTGGAACAAAACTGCACTGCGTAAGGGATATCACATGCTCCATAATTGATTTAAGCCTAGTAGCAATGATTTTCGTAATAACTTTAAAAATCACATTACATAGGCTAATGGGCCTTAAATCCTTAAATTCTTCAGGACTATCCTTCTTTGGAATTAATACAATTAAAGTATTATTGATACTTTTAATCATATGAGGATTCGCCCATAATAATTTGACGAATTCACATACTGATCGCCCCACATGTTTCCATTGGCTTTGGTAAAAAAGAGCATTTAGACCGTCGGGTCCCGGAGCCTTGAGAGCACCAATACTAAACATAGCCTCCTTAATCTCTTGATCATTTACCAAATCCGCAATAACAGCTAACTGAGCTTCCTCTACTCTTGGGTAAGTTACGCTACAAAGAAGATATCTTCTCTCCCTTTCTTCCTCATTAAACAAGGCAGAGAAAAAATTAATTGCTTCATTCTTAATTTTATCTTCTTCATACAACCACACCCCGCTTCTATCCTTAATAGCTCCAATAAAATTCTTCTTGCGTCGCCCATTTGCCTTGGTATGGAAGAACTTTGTGTTACGGTCTCCTTTTAACTCCCAATTACTACGAGACTTTTGGGCCCATATAATTGATTCTTGGAGCAAAACTGATTCTAACTCTCCCCATAACTCGCTCTGAAGTTTCTGTAATTCTGTAGTTAAGCCATACCTGGCCTCAGTACGAGCAATACCTCCCAGTCTACTCATGATTCTTCTCTTTCTTACACGAGTATGCCCAAAGACTTGCTTATTCCAATCCACACAAGCTTCCGTAAAAGCAGCAACATTCTCATTCCATTCCATGCTATCATGCCAGTTATTTCCCACAAAAGGATCAAACTGATCATGCATCACCCAAGCTGCTAAGAACCGGAAGGGACGATTATTTCTTCTTATTCCACCTACCCCTTCCATACGAAGAAGAAGAGGCCTGTGGTCAGATTTGTATCTTGATAAATGAGTAACAGTAGCATTAGGAAATGTTTTCATCCATTCATGAGTGCCAATGATACGGTCTAAACGGCTCTCACTATTATTTCGTTGCCATGTAAATCTAGGGCCAATGAAGCCTAGATCATTTAGCTCACTCTCCTCAAAGAAACTGCAGAAATCTCTATTCGGACCACTGCATCTCCCATCTGTTATTCTCTCATCCGCAAACAAAGTAGCATTAAAGTCCCCTGCTACACACCAAGGACCCTGCACACTACTTTTCAGCTGCAATAACTTACGCCATAAATCCCGTCTTATTGCCAACAAAGGACTTGCATAAATTATAGTCAAAAACCATGACTTGTTATTCGCCGTGGTAATTCGGATATGCATAAACTGTAGTCCTCTTTCTAGAACTTCTACTGCTCGAAACTTATCAGACCACAGCAGCCAAATCCCACCTCTAAAACCCTCTGCATCAACACGGTCAGTGTTTCTAAAACCCATCCTGTTAATAATCTCAGTAGCTTTACGCCCGCTGCAACAAAATCTAACTTGTGAAAAGACGTCATCTCTCGTATCAAACTAGGGAATGAGGGGGCCCCAGTTCCCCTTGAATTCCATATGAGGAAATTCATTGTAACACCTTTTGGGTGTTTGAGGGAGATACCCTCTGACTTTCTTCCAATAACAAAACAGCATTTGGAGTCTCTTCCACCTGTGTATCATCATCTTGAGGCCCAATTGCCTCAAAATTTTGACTCTGAGTAACATCCAGAGATCCCTCAACCTGTATTACTTCCTCTCGGCCCACATCCGGCCCAACTAACTCCTGATCTTGCGTTTCTATATTAATAGGCTGAACAGGCCCATTTTCTAAAACCGAAAACGGGTTAGCAGCCAAGAAAACAGCTGGCACTTCAAAAACTTCTCCATTTACATTACCCCTTTTTGATTGTATTTTCTTCCCTACACTGTTATCCTTGCCACGTGTTCGTCCCTTTAAACCAGCCTTGCGTTTTAATCCAACTTGGACCCACTTCTTTCCATTAATGTTTCCAATCTCTGACCCCATCCTTTGATTCTCGGCATTAATACCATTAGATACCCCATCAAAATTACCATTATGAGCAGCCCTTATTTTGTCACCTTTTTGTTCTGACTTCTTTTTCAAATCATTCTGAATATTCTCCGAGGATTTCATGCCTTTTCCACTGGAAGATCCCGTAAAAGTAGTGTTTTGACTTCTTCTTCGAAATTCTCGCTTCACAATCATTTGCGGCCCGAAAATTTCGCCTTTCCCCTCCACATTTTCTGCAACTACCTTTTTTGGCTTCATCGGAATTTGTTCTCTCTCCACGTTTGCTCCGTCCACCTTGTCCTTGCCGTTGCCAGAATTTTCCACCACCGGAGTATTTCCTTCTTCTCCTTTTGGTTTGCAGTGATCCATATGGTGACCATATTTTCCACACTGGAAACAAATCAAATGGAGCCCTTCATATTCAATTCTATGATCTTCACCAAAGTGGTGGAAAGCCGGTAGCAATGGTTTTTGAAGATCTATCTCAACACATATACGAGCAAAACTTCCTTTCTTATCGTTATATTGTTATATGTATATAATATTGTTTTTATGTAAATTATAATGTTACTGATCCGACCAATCTAAATGTTGGAACTATAACTCGCTAGTCTAACCATGTCATCGTCGTTCAGTACGGCTTTTTTTAAAATATTGATATGTTTGTTCAAATAAGCTAACATTAAATTTTAGTATAGACCTACAAATTCATGAAGTGTATTTTTAGTCCTTTAATTTTGACATCAATATTTCTATTTGGCAAAAAAAATTCACTCAATAAATTTAAATGCGATGTAACCAAAATTAAAATATATTTAAGTTACTATCAATTTTAATAACATATAAAACAGTTTGCCATCGATCAAACCTTCAATAGTCAAGGGGGAACACTTCTACATAGCAAGAAAAGTTTAATACCATTTTGGGTCATTGGCAGAAATATATTAAAGAAAGTACGACTTGATTTGATATGGTTAACAAAATTATTCAAAATTTGCGAATATATATGCACAGAAAAAAAAACAATAATCACAATTGGCAATAATTCTTCCATTTAACTTTGTCCGTTCCTAAATATAAAACTCAATTAATTTTTTTAGAGAAATTAAAGAATTTAAATGAGAAAATTAATCACAACGTATTTTGTGTATAACTCCTCTGGTCCTATTTATAAAGCACGTCCAAAATATTTCACGCAGACTAAGAGAACCTTACAACCCCATTAATTCTATCTCAATATTTGACAACTTTCCAAATTTACATCTATTTAATATTTACTACACCACATGAAAGCAAAGTCAACAAATAATAAATAAAGGGTTAAAAAGTACACTTACACATAAATTAAAATTTAATGATATGCCTTATAAATAGGACTAAATAAAACATTATCTCTCTATCTTATAAATAGGACCAGAGAAGTATTAGATTATTTAGTTTATACGTCAAATAAACTAGTTGAAAAAAAAAATTCAAGTAAATTACTTTATAAGTAATTTATCTAGCTTTCTTAGGTTTTTCCAAAAATGTTAACTGGATTCTATATTTAGGAATCAAGGGAGTATGATTTTACGGGAAGTGTTGCGTCACATTGGAATTTAAGGTGAATAGTGAGTTTGGATTGAGGCACAAATTTACATCTTAACCTAATTTGTTTTTTTTTAAGAAAATATGTATAGTTTTTACTACTTAGGTTTCTGGTTAAGTTATGATTATGATAAATATATCATTTATTTAAAATAATATATACACACACATATAGTTTTTATATATAATTAAATATTGCTTGTATACACGTTGCAAATTTTACTATAGAGTACTAGCTAGTAGGGACTTTATTTACGGAATTTGATATAATAAATCTCACTTGACCAAATCTAAAGCTTATTAGCATCTACTCCTTTAAGGGTTTGTTTGGTACGATGGGAGGGGTAAACGTGGGTCAAGAAAAATTTTTGAGTCAGATTTAATTAGTTTTTCTTACTCTTATATCTTACATTTATTATTTGTTTAAAAATTAGAACCCTACTTCTTCAATTTCTTAAATTCACCTCACAAAATTTTTTCCTCCCATCCTCAAAAATCCCCCATACTAAAGAGGCAAAGAAGCCCTAAGTCTGCTTATGAACCCTCTAATGATGCCGCCAGAATAATCTCTTAATATCCCACCACAAGAGACTCCTTGGGTAAGGTGAGGAAAAGCCATGTCAACATTAATCATGATAAAGATCTTTTTTTTATCAATTTCAAACCAAAGACTGAAGGGTAAAATTAATCTTGGTAAAGATCATGTTTTTTTTGGATCAATTTCAGACCAATGACTGAAGGGAAAACCAATTAATGTGGTTGGCACCCAAACAGCCCGAATGTCCTACTTTATACGTTAACATACTCATACTTCCATCCGATGTGGGATTTAAAAGCTCCCACAAGGGACCCCAAACATGCACCATTGTGCACCCACACTCGGTTCTTCCTTAGCTACGCTAAATTACAAAAACAAAGGTGTTACGTTGTCTCCAAATCCATCACTATATGTGATGGCAAAAGCAGACTACTTGTTACTTGATTTCTTTGAGGCCGACCCAATAAGAAGTATAAATAACAAATCCTTAGATTTGTATGTTTTTATGTGTTTAAATTGAGGCTTCTAACATGAATAAGATGCAAATTTGGTCCAATTGTGCTTACTTAATATCTTAGACTCTTGGGTGAAATTAGTATCAATTGGCCATAATTGTAGATTAATTTTTATTAATTAATTTATAGGGCTATTTGATCCTTTTTCATCTTATATTTACTTATAGGGTCGCTCGAGGACAAAAGGAATGGATCCCGAATGAAGAATGATACTTAAAAGGGGAGAAATTGGAGCTAAAAGCTGAAATTTCAAGAAAAAAAGTCGGCGAACTACCCTTAAAAGAACCAGAAGCAATGACGGCGAACTCACGCATATCAGTAACACAACATACGCGATTTTTGGGCCCAATCCGGATCTAACCCAATACCCACTCACTTGACCCGACTTGGAGGGACATAAAGATAAAAAATTAGACCCCATTAGAGGAGATTTGGTTCACATACACAACTCCAAGCCCTAGCTCTCTCCTTTCTCCATCTCCATCTTCATCTTTCTCATTTCTTTCCTTCCATCCATGGCTTCCACACATTCCTTCCTTGTTGTTGGTTCTTCCATGGGGAGTACTGATAACTCCTAGAAATTCATGTCATTTGAGTATATTTTCCTTGAGTTTTATTAACTCATTGATAAATTTTGGATACTCAAGATAGAAAATGTTCATTTGATTTTCGGTCGCATATTATTGTTATGTAGATTTTGATTGTTTTTATAGTTCGTTTCTTATTTTGTTTTATGTAATTTTTGTAGGAATAATTTGATACAATAAACAAGAGATTTTAGCCCTCCACCAAGCTCCCAATTGAACAAAAATAAGAAGAAGCCACAGCAGCCCAAGGAATAAAGAAAAAGGTAAGAAGACAGAATAAGTGGGACTTCGCCGTGGCCTCGCCACGGCGAAACTCACGGCGAACAGCATCAGCCTCTGCACAGTTTTTTGCCAGCTCGCCGTCAGCTCGCCGCGGCGAAAGCCACGGCGAGCGACAATTGTTTCTGTCATTTTTGGACTTCGCCGTGGGCTCGCCGCGGCGAACTGCGTGATTCGCTGTGTTTTGGACAGAACAGACGGACTGAACTAAATAAAAGGGAGGGTTTCGAGTTGAGCCCTCATTCTTGACTTTCTGGGCAGCTTGGGAGTATTTTGGGGTGCTAGGGCTTGGTTTTTGGAGAGAAGGAAGCAAGGATTTGGCTTTGGAAGAGATTTGGAGCTTAATTTCTTTGGTTTTTCTTCTTCATCTTCCTTCCCTCTCTTGTTTTATGTTATGGCTGCATTTTCTCTTTGGATTTGTAGTTTTTCATTGACTATGAGTAGCTAAACTTGTTATCTAGGATTATTTTGAACCCTTGTATGGATTAACTCTCTAATACTCCTCTCCTTTTGTGATTAATGGTATATATGTGTTTATTTTACTCTTTACTTAATGCTTCTATATGCTTGATCACCATTTAGATGTTTTGTTCATTTGATTGAAGCTTGAGAGAGCTAGGTTAAATGTAGAACTTGGGTGAAATTGTGTAAGAACTTGAAATTTGCTTGATGAATAGATGGTTTTGTTGGTAAGATAGAGATATACTTATTAACCTTGCATAGCCACCTTAGGGTTGGAGTTTGGAAATTGGGTTTTATTAATTGAACAAGAGATTGAGCAATTAATGAAATGAAACACTTGTTCTTGACTTGAGAAAGCTTTTACAAGTATATTTTGAACCCTAGGCTAACACATGTATGTTTATTGAAAGCATTTGTGAGAGGAGGTTATTTAGAGGTTATGAAATACAAGGGGGATAAATAATCCTAGGCTCCATTTTATCCTTTAAGTCAAAGAATCATTTGTAGTTATCAACTCTTATTTTCAAAAGCATTTTTCTGTTAGTTAATTCTCCAAACAAAATTTTGCTTTAGCTCAACTTAATTGAACTCACTAAGCCTTCTGTTTGATCACATTTGTAACCAAATCCTCGTGGGAACGATACTTTCTTATCACTTTATTACTTGGCGTGACCCGTGCACTTGCGGTGCGAACAAGTACTAGCTAGGCTCCACCATTCTTGGTGGTGGGAGCCAAGGGATGAGCTTGAAGCTTAAATAGGGGAGTTTTTCTAGTTCTAATCCTTCTTCCATTTTTTGTATTTATGCTTTTCTAGGGTTCTAGGAGTGTATTTATGGCTTTTGGTTGTGTGCTTGAATTTTGTATATTGTAATAGGGTTAGAAACTATGTTGATGTTATTTCCTTCTTGTTCAAATGCTTGACATTGCTATTTATTAACTTTGAGTTTAATGAATTTTATGGGTTCATAGTTTTATTATCCTCTTTGTGAAAATCATGTGCTAATGCAAGGTGGCTTGGTTAGTGGATTAATAGTGTTAAGTTATTTAATTGAGGGAGATGGCATAAGAATTAATTGATTGTGTTGAGACATTGGGCAAGCACTCTTTAGGCCTTAATTTATTGTATGGGTGGCCATCAATGGATTACGGTTTAGAGAGAAATTTAGAGCAATTGTGGGGTGGCCCAAATTGTGGATTAAAAGTCTTGCATAATTAATTATTTCTTGATTTTGATCTTAATCAACTTGGGTTAAATTAAGTAATGTTTGGGGGTTCCGGCATTAATTAAGTTAACCTAAGCCTAGCCTAGAGGGGTTCCTCTAGGGTTCTTTAGAAAATCAATTAAACTCCCTAAAATCCTTTAGAAGCAATGTTTCCCGAAGCTCTCATTCATCAAGAATGATCTTTATCCCATCTTCATCCAAATCTCACTTTTTAAATCCAATCTTTTACTTTGACTTCTGAACACACCACACTATCATACCAAAATTCATACTAAAACCAAACAAAAATGCTTTTTATCTGCTTTTTCAAGTTTGCATATTAGTTATTAGGAATCAAATTACACTAGGCTCCTTGAGATCGACACCTGTGGTTAGCTTCCACTATACCCTCGGGTTTTAATTTCTTGGAGAGCGGACTCAAGGTGGCACTACTCCGATCTAAACCCCATTAAGCGAGCTCTTCAATAAACCCTGACAAAAGAAGAATATTAAGATAACCATAAGTCTCACAACTTTTTCTGGATATAGTTTCGTTTACATTATTCATCATTTTCTTTATTTTTATTTGTTATTGTAAAATGTATTTTTAGCCTTTCAAGCTTGAAGTTTCCCATTCATCTCACAACTTTTTTCTGATTTTATCATAATTTGTTTCTAATTTTAAAATTTTAATTATTTCCATGGCAAAAGTATCATCAAAAAATAATTAAAATGGTAAATTTATATTGAATATGTTTTTAAATTAAATTACACAACCACTTTCCTAAAACAAGGCTAAATAAACATACTCTAACTGGTCTTGAATATAAGACCTATTAGCCGCGTTAGTTGGTTTTCTCTTCAACCTATGGTCCTATAATTGATAAAAAAAATATAAGATCTATTTAAAAGTGAATTTTTATTATAACTCTGATATTTATTATTTTTATCCAACATATTTTATTTTGATTTATAACCTAATATATAATCTAACAACACACAAAACTATTTTAGAGAGATCATGTCATATATGCTATAATTAAGAAATTTATTTAGTTTTTAATATTTAAAAATGGAATAAATAGGTCTTATATTTAGAACTAGTCAGAGTATTACTTGATCGGTCCTACTTACTATAAATAATGGTGACAAAAATATATGTTAAGTCATCTGAGTTTATATTAAGTTTTCATTTAGTGCCTTAAGTCTGTAAAGTGTATTTTTAACCTTTTAACCTTAACATAATTAGTCTTATTTAAAAGAAAACGATGGTAAATCCAAATTATAACTTTGCACCTGAATGGTCACAAAGCTTGCTTACACAATACAAACAATAACACGTTTTATTTATTCTTACACCACACGTTTTTAATTATTTTATATTACTCATTTATCTTACATCTAATATTTGTTTAATAATTACAATCCCACTTTTTCAATTTATTTAAATTTAGCTCACAAACATTCTCCCTCCCCTCCCCTCCACTCCAAATCCCTCATACCAAACAAACCCTTAACAAAAAAGATTGAATCAATGATTTAAATTGTAACTTTGCAGCTGAATGGTCCGAAAACATGCTTACACAATACACACAATAACACGTTTTATTTATTCTTACACCACACCACACAACAATACATTGTAATATAAATACATCGTACATGGCTTCTCTTCTCCATTCATTTATTCTTACATATCTAAACAAACAGTTATAAACTGCTTTCTTCACTCAGATTCCTAGTTAAAAAGACATTAAAACAAAAGATGACAACACCACCATATTCATGCATCATGAGTTTCATATCAACAACAATCAGTAAGGTCTTTGTCCTTGAATATTTCCAGGGGGATCATAGTTGCAGACAATAAAAGTTCCTCCATTGTCACATGTCACCTTACCACACCCAAGATGAATTGAGTCCTTCCAAACCACCTGAGTGTACTCACCACACTCCGCATTACCAACACATGTGTTGGTGTTGTAGTCATAATTTGTCTTCAACGCCACCCACAGCTTCACGGCATCCGTCCCGGTTATGGCGCCGTTGCTCGCTTGGATGTTCTCGCCATAGCTGCCATTGGAGAGAATCACCTGGCAGTCGGCTTTGCGCAGGTTGGCATAGTTCTGTGCATACTCAGCCACTGTTGCATCCCAAGTTATGGCTGGAACGCCAACTAGTGCTCTTGCTGCGTTGTGGGCATCCACGTAGTCTGTTGGTGAATCTTGAGCATATGCTATGAAAGCAAAGAGAGAGAAGAACAAAGAAAAGAAGGAAAACAAAAGCTTGGATGCAAACTCCATTATTGTTTGTTATTCTATCAAGTGTTTGATGAAGAAATTGGAGGCATTTAGGTGGTATTTATAGGGGAGTTTCAGTGGAAAATTGGTATATTTTAATTAGGGTTTTGCATGCAACTAGGATGGGAGATATTTTTAAATAACGACTTTTAACTATATTGCGTGGACGACCAAGAAACTAGAGATTTTGGGTCATTAACAGCATAATATCATGGAAACCAGAGCTTAAATTGTTGTGGTTAACAAAATTATTTAAAAATTGTGAATATGAACACAGAATAAAGCATAATTACAGAGGCCAAGTTGCTTCAATTTTAAGATTTCAATTGTGTCATTGCATCACCTTAGAATTTAAGGTGACAACTGCCTCGAAAAATATATTTCAAGGGCAAATTTAAGCTGTAACCGTTTTTTTTTAAAAAATGTTTATTTTGTTAAATTATGAGAAGTGACTTTTTTGTTTGTGGGTTGGGGGTGTTTTGCAGAAGAATCTCGTAGAGAATATCTAGTGTACCTTAATTAAATTACTTCAATTGGGACTTTTAAAAGTCTTGCTCATGTAAATTAATCCCTTCTCAACTATATATGTGATAACGTAATTAATATATTGTTGTACTCGTTTTCATCGAAACATGATTTATTACGTTTTATTTCTCATGATGTGCTTTCTGAGTTTACCTTAATAAATTATATGGACTTCAATTATCAAAAACTTATATTGACTTCAATTGTAAAAGACCATACATATATCAGAAATGCAAGTTGAAGCATGGAAACATTATTTATCCGAGTAAACTTTCATTATCCAAATTACATAAGTTTGTATTTTTAAGCAATACAATCATTCTATCCATGTTTTTAAAGGAAGGCCGGATGGATGTTGAACCGTAGAGACCAACAAGTTATAGTTCAAACGGTCAGATTGGTGAGTGAGTCTATGCGATGGGAGTGACAAAATAATAAAATTTTAATGTGTAAGTCCATATGAAAGAGGGACCTTATAAGAATTGCGGTTCTAAGTCCAATAGCTTTTTAGGGTGTCCTCATCCCAACAACTTGTGCTCCATATATAATATGTATAAGAAATAAAATATCAAATTGTTAAACATTTTTTTAAAAACATTAAATAATATATATGGTTGATAGACTGATTGTGGTTCAATTAGTCATAACTAAATTGTTATTATTAATTTAGTATTTTTTAAAAAATTTATATTCAATTTTATAATTAGTTAATTAATTTACACATGAATACAAGTAATGGGATGTAATTATGAATTTTAGATTAAAATATAATTTATATAAGTAAAAAGGAACAAAGTTTCAATATAATAGTAGTAATATTCTAATAGAAAATTTAAAATTAATTTTTTCGCATGAAATTTTAATTAATTTGAGCATGGGTTTTTGTTAAATTATATTGGGAATTTTATTTCAAAATACTGGGAACCCTTTTTATAATTAACACAAAAATTTGAAATGTGATGTTGTTATTCGTTTATTAAAATAATTAAAACAAAATACTGTTTTACTCATTTGGACAAATGCAACATTTTTCAAAAAAAATTACCCAATTATTTATTTACGTAGGACGAGGAGACAAAGTTATGCATTAAAATTTTACAACTTGAGAAGGAACATTTTCCTTCTTTTACTATTTTTTTATTTATCTATCAATATCCGACTAATCCGATTCATGGGAATGTAGACCCACAATTGGGGAACGTCACTATCTCTATGTAATTATCACAGCTACTTAATCTAAATTAGAATAATATACAACCAATTGATCTCAATACTTGGTGGTCACTTCTTTTAGTCTAAAGATATTAGTACAATATACTACATCCGTTGGGAGATGGATCATTAAATACTTCTTCTCTTTGGTCAAAAAACATATTTTCTAATTCAATTTCTTCTTTCTTATTTACATTTGGCTGCGATGTCTTTCTCTCTGGTAATTCAAAAATCAAAACAAGCTTAGGCTTTTTTTTTGACAAAGAAACAAGCCTAGTTATAACACCTTTTCTATTTATATTCGAGGTTTCATCATGTCATCTTCTTATTGCTGTTTGGTTGATGCTTTTTTGTTTTGGGTATGCTTGTTGGGATCATGCTATTTACATTTTATTCTTCTCTTTTATACGTTTCCATCCAAAAGTTAATTATGTTTTATTTTTGATGATGTACCTACTGAATCTACATTGACTAAAACCTATGTTGACTTGACGCCTCCTGGCAATCCAAGGAAAACACATAAAAACCTAGAACCATCGGCGAGTTTATTGGCGAGTTTATTAGGGTTTAATTACGTATATATTTTATATTTAATTGTATTTTAATTATTGTAATATTTGAATTAGGATTAAATAAGATATTCAGTTAAGATTTATGATAATTAAATGATTAAAAAAATTAACTGGGTCTTGCTGGGTCTAGGTTTAGGATTAACTCAGTCACATATAATAAATTAATTTAATAATATTTTTGGCTAGGTTGTAATTAAATAAAGGCATATTAACGTGTCAGTAAAAAAAAAAAAAACTTTTGCTCTATCCCTAGTGAAGGCAGAATTCCTTTATCAATAAAAGTTAATTCATAATTCTTAGTTATTGGACTCATACTCTGCAACCACAATTAATGCTTGTGATCGAAATCCATTACTGATGTAAAAAGTTTATACATAAATAATTTATTAGAAATGCTCTTTTCGCCATGTGAACAATATTCATCCTAGTAAAGTTTCAATATCCAAATTACGTAAGCTTTTTTCAAAAAATTATCACAGTTTGATCACAGGTTTTGATGGGAGTTTCTTTGAATTAGCAAGAGGCCAAGTCAATGTAATTATTAATTAAGGTATTTCAGCAAGTATATGACATAATAAATACTCCCTCCGGTCCTAATTATAAGAGCTAGTTGACTTTTTAAGAAAAATTAAGGATGCAAAATACACTACTTTAAATTGTTTATATTTGTCTTTTTTTCCCTCAAAACTAAGTTATTTTACTTATAAACTATCATATAATCTAATTACATGTCACATATATTAAGATTTAGGGGTCTAATTTGCTTCCTTAATCTCCCAAAAAAAATTACCTGGCTCATATAATTAAGACCGGATGTAGTATAACACAACGTTTGAATGAAAGTGAATAGAACAATTAAGTTATGACCATGGAGAAGAAGTCGTCGTAATTAAATTTCAATGAATTCATCTATCCGTGTCTGCCATCGTCATAGTTAAATTGTAGGACATGGAATTTTCCATGTCTGCCGACTTAGAATATAAGTTTTCAAAATTAAGATAATTACATTGATGGAACAACTTTATGACTTTAAATTAAAAATTTGTTTCAAGTCTGCTTTCTAGTTGTTAAATTAACAACCAATTACATCATATGTATCTCTAAGGGTCGGCTCGTTTTTCTTAAAAAAAAAAAAAAAATTTAAGTCAGGTTAAATATGAGAAAGTTGTTGGCAGTATCAAGGAGGTGTTGGGAGAATATAAGCTAAACACCCGATGAATGAAGTGGAAAAAGCCATATTTTTATATCCAAAAAATAAAATTAATTTTGTAAGAAAAATTAATTATATGTCTATATAGTTTCACGTTATGTAATTAGATCCCTATTTTTGTTCCACTGAAATGGAGATATTTGGCGGTGACTTTAAAGTTGTCGCAGTTGACAACAAATTTTAGTGGCGAAATTTGGAGTTGCCGCTGAAAGTGGTCACTAAAAGCCTGTTTTTAATGTACTGAACATTAGTAGTTGATGAAGTGGATCTCACTGAACATGTATCTGTGGATTTACTTCACCTAATGGATGTAAATAAAATCAAAATCGATTAAAGTATATCTATTTTATATAAATGATGTCAGAAGACAGTTATAAGCATACGTCTTATTTTCATGTTAGTAATACATAAATTTTTCATTTTATCACTGTTTAAAAATCCTCTTTTAATTTTAGTTGTTGTTTTACAATATCAATAAATAATTAACATTTCTTTATTTTCAATTGTACCCTTCACTAGCAACCAAGATTAGTATTCTTGAATGCCATTACGCTGTGATTGATACATAGTGCATTTACTAATACCACCTGGTTGTTATCTCTACGTGTATTTGCTAGTTAACAACCAAGATTCTCGTCAATAATAAAAAAATTGGCTAAATTCTACAAAATATCTTTAAACTTTGGGACAGTTGCATATAATCCCTCAACGTCTTAAAGTTTAAATTTAACCCCATAAACTTTTATTTTTTAATTATGAATTATAAATCTCTTGCCTTTAACTTACAGTTATATTTTGATGGAAATTACCATATCATATTAACATAAGACACCTATTCATATTATATGTGGTATCATACTAAGGTTATTCTGAAAATTAGAAGAGGTTTGCGCAACACAGAGATATAGAAGCAATGGGGTTTAGGATTTTTTAATGTTCAAATTACAGTTTAATTATATAGTTACTATAAAATTATTAATCTATGAAGGGATCTCACATATAATGCTATGTAAGATTTGGGGTGTCTTATATTAGCCTAACATGATAATTTCTGTCAAAAGATAACAATAAATTATTAGTAGGGGTCAATAGTAAAAAATTAAAAGTTCATGGGAGTTAAATTTAAAATTTGAAACATTAAGGGGTTATATTCAACTGCGCCCAAAGTTAAGGAGGTTTTTGAAAAATTTAGCCATATAAATTTAATAAAACTACCTAACACACTTCGTACAATTGCTTTTTTTTTTAATTTAATTATGATGTTGATAGTTTTTCATTGATCATATGTTGTTTAGGAACTGTCAAATATTAGTACTTTTTACTTGATGGTTATTGACAGAGAACGATAAAAGCATGCTTTGAATGTTTTTAAATAAAATGTGGAAGCGCTGTTTAATGGTTAATGTATTTTACCGTCAAGTAAACATACTTGACGGCTTGTTTCATAATTATCAAATATTATAATGTGTATATTCTGTCTCCTAATTTATGACGTTTCTTCCGTTTAATTGTCAAATATTAAAGATTATATATACAAATATTATAGGATAAAATATAGAAAACCCCCTAAACTTAATGTATGTTGCAAATAATAACCCTAACCTTTGATAGTTTAAATTAAACTCCTCTAATATTTCATGTTTTGACTCTCAACCCCTTACCGTTAAAATTATCGTCAAAATTAATGGTTTTTGTAATTTATAATTTTTAACATTTTTTAATTATATATGATATCATTTAAAAGAAATTAACCTTGACAATTGACATATAATGTTACCGATCCGACCAATCTAAATGTTGGAACTATAACTCGCTAGTCTATCCATGTCGTCGTCGTTCAGTACGGCTTTTTTGAAAATATTGATATGTTTGTTCAAATAAGCTAACATTAAATTTTAGTATAGACCTACAAATTCATGAAGTGTATTTTTAGTCTTTTAATTTTGACATCAATATTTCTATTTGGCAAAAAATATTAACTCAATAAATTTAAATGCGATGTAACTAAAATTAAAATATATTTAAGTTAATATCAATTTTAATAACATATAAAACAGTTTGTCATCGATCAAACCTTCAAAAGTCAAGGGGGAACACTTCTACATAGCACGAAAAGTTTAATACCATTTTGGGTCATTGGCAGAAATATATTAAAGAAAGTACGACTTGATTTAATATGGTTAACAAAATTATTCAAAATTTGCGAATATATATGCACAGGAAAAAAAACAATAATCACAATTGGCAGTAATTCTTCCATTTAACTTTATCCGTTCCTAAATATAAAACTCAATTAAGTTTTTTAGAGAAATTAAAGAATTTAAATGAGAAAATTAATCACAACATATTTTATGTATAACTCCTCTACTCCTATTTATAAAGCACGTCTAAAATATTTCATGCAGACTAAGAGAACCTTACAACCCCATTAATTCTATCTCAATATTTGACAACTTTCCAAATTTACATCTATTTAATATTTACTACACCACATGAAAGCAAAGCCAACACATAATAAATAAAGGGTGAAAAAGTACGCTTACACATAAATTAAAATTCAATGATATGCCTTATAAATAGGACTAAATAAAACATTATCTCTCTATCTAATAAATAGGACCAGATGAGTATTAGATTATATATTAGTTTATACGTCAAATAAACTAGTTGAGAGAAAAAATTCAAATAAATTACTTTATAAGTAATTTATCTAGCTTTCCTAGGTTTTTCCAAAAATGTTAACTGGATTCTATATTTAAGAACCAAGGGAGTATGATTTTATGGGAAGTGTTGCGTCACATTGGAATTTAAGGTGAATAGTGAGTTTGGATTGAGGCACAAATTTACATCTTAACCTAATTTGTTTTTTTTAAGAAAATATGTATAGTTTTTACTACTTAGGTTTCTGGTTAAGTTATGATTATGATAAATATATCATTTATTTAAAATAATATATATAATTAAATATTGCTTGTATACACGTTGCAAATTTTACTATAGACTACTAGCTAGTAGGGACTTTATTTAAGGAATTTGATATCATAAATCTCACTTGACCAAATCTAAAGCTTATTAGCATCTACTCCTTTAAGGGTTTGTTTGGTACGATGGGAGGGGTAAAAGTGGGTCAAGGAAAAAATTTTGAGTCAGATTTAAAAAATAAAGAGAAGTGGGGTTGAGAATTTTTAATTACTTTTTCTTACTCTTATATCTTACATTTATTATTTGTTTAAAAATTAGAACCCTACTTCTTCAATTTCTTAAATTCACCTCACAAAATTTTTTCCTCCCATCCTAAAAAATCCCCCATATCAAAGAGGCAAAGAAGCCCTAAGTCTGCTTATGAACCCTCTAATGATGCTGCCAGAATAATCTCTTAAGATCCCACCACAAGAGACTCTTTGGGTAAGGTGAGGAAAAGCCATGTCAACATTAATCACGGTAAAGATCATTTTTTTTATCAATTTCAAACCAAAGACTGAAGGGTAAAATTAATCTTGGTAAATATCATGTTTTTTTTTTATCAATTTCAGACCAAAGACTGAAGGGAAAACTAACTAACGTGGTTGGTATCCAAACAGCCCGAATGTCCTACTTTATACGTTAACATACTCATACTCCCATCCGATGTGGGATTTAAGAGCTCCCACAAGGGACCCCAAGCATGCACCATTGTGCACCTACACTCGGTTCTTCCTGAGCTATGCTAAATTACAAAAACAAAGGTGTTACGTTGTCTCCAAATCCATCACTATATGTGATGGCAAAAGTAGACTACTTATTACTTGATTTCTTTGAGACCGACCCAATAAGAAGTATAAATGACAAATCCTTACATTTGTATGTTTTTATGTGTTTAAATTGAGGTTCTAACATGAATAAGATGCAAATTTGGTCCAATTGTGCTTATTTAATATCTTAGACTCTTGGGTGAAATTAGTATCAATTGGCCATAATTGTAGATTAATTTGTATTAATTAATTTATAGGGCTATTTGATCCTTTTCAATCTTATATTTACTTATAGGGTCGCTCGAGGACCAAAGGAATGGATCCCGGATGAAAAAGGATACTTGAAAAGGGGAGAAATTGGGGCTAAAAGCTGAAATTTCAAGAAAAAAAGGGAAAATACAAGTTTCTGGGTGAATTGTAAAAATTACAGAAAATGACCGGAAATTTGAAAGTTACAGAGAAGTCCCAAGGCAGAGAACATGTGAGTTTGCGTGGGTTAGCCGTGGCGAACCCACGGCGAACTTCCCTTAAAAGAACCAAAAGTAATGACAGCGAGCCGACAGCGAACTTATGCATATCAGTAACACATCAGACGCGATTTTTGGGCCAAATCCTGATCTAACCCAATACCCACTGAAGAGCACCACTTTCGAGTGTGTGTACGTGTAGCACTCCCTTGGGTCCGCCCTTCAAGAAAATAAGAACCAAGGGGATAGTGGAAGCTAACCCCCGGGTGTCGTTCACTTGAGGAGCCTAAACGCAAAAGATGACCTAGTAACTAGTATGCAAACTATTAAACACGGGTAAAAAGTATTGTATTTTGTTTTTGATTTAGAAAAGATGCAAAAGGTATGATATGTTCAAAAGTAAAATAAAGATAGGATAAAAGTGAGATTTGGAGGGGGATGAAAATGGAATCATTCTTGATAAATGGAAACCTTGGTATTCATTGCTTTGAAATATTTTTAGGGAGTTTATTATTGATTTTCTAATGAACCCTAGAGGAACCCCTCTAGGCTAGGCTTAGGTTAACTTAATTAATGCCGGAACCCCGCACATTACTTAATTTAACCTAAGTTGATTAAGCTTAAAATCAAAGTGAATTTGCTAATCGCAAGGGGCTCCTAATCCAACAACCGGAACCCCGAATTGCCACTTAATTAATCCTAGGGTTTCAATTCATTATTGGAATCCCACATAATAAACCAAGACTCTAGGATTGAAGTCCAATTCCACTCATGAAATTTGACAAATCCAAAACCAATTAAACCTACTAATCGCAAGGAACTCTTGATCCTGCAACCGGAACCCCGCATTGCAACAAGATTAACCTATTAGTCCCAAGTCATTGGTGGAACCCCAACCAATAAATTGAACCCAATAGGTTGAAGTCCAATGTTACTCAAGCAATTAGTAGATTTACTTGCTAATTTCTAAACACAAACACTTGACACCATGATCCACTAAACAAGAACCCTCATTTAGCACAAGATTTTAACAAGAAAACATATATTAAATGATGAACCCATACAAATAAGATATGTTCAAGTCAATAGGTACAATGTCAAGCATCCATACAAAGAAAATAAACAAGACAAATTGTTTCCACCACTCTCATACAAAGATATGGAATAAAGTTACAACCAAATGAAGAAACAAGCCCTAGAATCCTAGAAACATGCTTAAACATAAGGAAGAGAGAGTGGGAGAACAATTGGGGGTTTTACCACAGAAGGTACCAACTCCTGAAGCTCAAGTGCAGCAAGTGGCACAATTGTGTCATCACAAAGTGGGGAAGGAGATGTGGGTGCATCTACACATGCAGTAACTTCTCCACTTCCCAAAGGTGAGCAAGTATCCACCATAGATAGAGATACTGGTGTAGCTTGCATAACAGTGTCTGTGGGGTCAGCAGAACCTGCATCACAATCAGAAGAAACTTTCCCAAGACCATTGGGTGTGGGGTGAGTAGATAAAGTATCAACTAAGCATGTAAACTCATCAACATGCTCAATCGAATCAAACAATATAGAATCACAAAGCTCATCAATCTCATCATCCACACAAGAAATTGCACTAATGCCTAGATAAGTACAATCATCACTAGCATTGCGTATGGTCTCAGAAAACAGAAATTTGACCTCTTGGTCACTAGTTCCCATAGTGATTGTACCTTGTTTCATATCAATGATGGTTTCGGCCATTCTAAGAAAAGGTCTGCCAGGAATCAAAGTACTATCACTAGGGTTGTCACTAGTCATGTCTAGGACATAGAAATTGGCCGGAAAAACAAGGCCTTTCACTTACACCAAAATATCTTCTAAAATGCCTTTAGGATACCTAATTGTTCGATCCGCAAGTTGGAGAACCATGCTTGTGTCTCGAATGGATTGGGTACCCAATGACTCAAAAATAGAGGAAGGCATGACATTTATCGCAGCACCAAGATCTAGTAAAGCATTTGAAATGGTGGTCTTGCCTATAATACAAGGGATAGTGTAAGAACCCGGGTCTTTGCATTTCAAAGGTAATTGTGGTTTAAACAAAGCACTCACATTAGACCCAAGTTGGATTCTTTCACTATGCTTGTTGATGACTCCTAGAAAGTCATGATTATTTGAGTATATTTACTTGAGTTTTTGTCTATTATTGATACATTTTGGATACTCAAGAGGGAAAATGTTCATTTGATTTTCGGTTGCACCTTATTGTATATTTATATAGATTTTGATTGTTTTTGTAGTTAGTTTCTTATGTTGTTGTATATAATATTGTTTTTTTAGTTAGTTTCTTATGTTGTTGTATATAATTTTTGTAGGAATAAATTGAAGCAATAAGCAAGAGATGTTAGCCCTCCTCCAAGCTCCCAATTGAACAAAAATAAGAAGAAGCCAAAGCAGCCAAAGAAATAAGAAAGCAGAGCAAAGCACCAGAGAAGCAGGGACTTCGCCGTGGAGTTCGCCACGGCGAAGTGAATCTGCCTCTGCCCCTTTTTGTGAGAGCTCGCCGTCAGCTCGCCGCGGCGAAAGCCACGGCGAGCGACACTTGATTCTGTAATATTTTTGGGACTTCGCCGTGGGCTCGCCGCGGCGAGACCCACGGCGAACTTCGCGTTTCTGCGCGTTTTGGACAGATCAGGCGCGTTTTCACTGATATAAAAGCTAGGGCTTCATTGTGAGTCCTCATTCTTCGACTTCTGGGCATATTTTGGGCGTGTTTGGCTCTGCTGGGGCTTGGAGATTGGTGGGATTTGGCTTGGGCTCGGAGCTTCAAAGAGATTTGGGCTTCCTCTCTTGGTTTATCTCTTCCTTCTTCATTCTCTTCTCTTGTTCTGATTTGTATTGTTGTATATATATGCTCCCTTGGAGTTGTAGAACATGAGTAGCTAAATACTTTGATTCTAGGGTTATTTTGAACCCTTGTATGTATTGATTCTTGATTCCTCCTCTTGATTTGTGATTAATGATATATATATGCTTATTTTACCCCGTTCTTAATGCTTCTAAGTGCTTGATCACCATTTAGATGTTGTGTTCGCTTGATTTATGACTCGAGAGAGCTAGGTTGAGTGTAGAACTTGGGTAAAGTAGTGCAAGAACCTGAAGTTTGCCTGACGAACGGATGGTTTTGCTGGTAAGATAGAGATATACTTGCTAGCCTTGCATAGTCACATTAGGGTTGGAGTATGATAATCGGGTCCTATCAAATTGTGGCAAGAGATTGTGCAATAGAATAGGACTAAACACTTGTTCTTGACGCGAGAGCGCTTTTATGAGTACTCTAAGAACCCTAGATTAGCATGTGGTGTTATTGAGAACTTCTTGAGGGGAGGTTAATTGAGTTTTGAGAAGTATAAGGGGGATAGATAATCCTAGGACCCTTTTTATCCTTGAAGTTGGGGAATCACTTGTTTATATTTTATTTTCTTATTTAATTTTTAATCTCAGCATTTGTATCACTCAAATTGGGCGAGAGTGTGATAATCATTGTTTGACCTGGTTTTGGACAAATCCTCGTGGGAACGATACTCTACTTATCATTTTATTACTTTACTTATCATTTTTTTCACTTACACCAAATCAAGCGGTGATAAGCGAGGCATCTAGAATGCCTATAAAGTGCTTGGTTGAGAGATCGAACCCGTGGGTGCGCCAATGACACGGCCTCCTCCCACAAATGCTGCAGCATTGGGTCGGGTCTGCGAGAGCGGCCCCCAACCGAGCTACAATACTTGAGTTGGGCCTGCCAATACCGGGGTGAAGAGAGATTGGATCCCTGGGGTGGCCCAACATGGTGGGCTGGTAGCTGCCAATGCCAGTACCCAACACTTGTATTTCCTCTTATTGGTGCACAAATCTTTTAAAAACTTTGCCGACTTGGGCATTTTCTTTATCAAATCAAGGAGAGGTAAGTTCACTTCAACTTTGCTAAACATATCAAACATTTCTTTATCACATTTATCATCAGAAACCCTTTTACTAGCCAAATATGAATGAGGAAAAGGAAGGTCAGAAATTTTTACCTCTTTACCTTTTTCTTGTGGCTCTTGATTGGTTGAATCTTGTGTTTCAAAGCGAACTCCTCTATTTCTTCTTGTGGAAGGTGGGGTAGCTAGGAGCTTTTTCTCTTCATTGCTTTCACTTTGGACCGAAGGGGTCGGCTTAGGCAAGGAGCTCTCCTCAATGGTCTTGGAGTTGGAACACTCCCCCATACCCAAAGGTGGTCTATCACAAACAATCTCCTCATCAACATCGGACTCATCACCCTCAAGGCCTTGGAATTTAACTTTCTTGCCACTTCTCAAGGTGATGGCATTAAGGGACTTTGGGTTTATCACAGTGTTGGAGGGAGAAGCTCCACTCGTCCTTGCTTTCTTATCACTCAAACCATCCGACAATTGGGTAACAAAGGATTGAAGATTTGTGGTTCTAGTCTCCCATTGCTCCATCTTGGATTCAAGAGATGCAAACCTTACATCGTTGCGAGCATTCATATCCTCATGCTTTCTTTGTATGCTCTTGAGAACCCGAATCATCCCCTCTTGGTGAATCTTGGGGAACTAAGGACCTTGGGGAAGAAGAAGATTGGCCCTTGTAATTGGTCATGGAATTATTGTTGTTGTTGTCTCTCCACCGGAAGTTTGGGTGTGACCTCCACCCTTCATTATAAGTGTTGCTGTGGGGATCCCATTTTTGTTTAGGATTAGAGCTGGACCTCCCCTGGTACATAGCACTGACATCCGTCGGTTCATTAGGACAAAGGCTACTGATATGCATCACTGAACCACAATGCTCAAAACTTGGTGCAACTAAGGCCTTGGAGGTAGAGGAAGTGGGAGCACACTGTTGCATGCTAAGGTTCCTCAACTCTGAAGTAATGAAGGCAAGCTGAGAAGTAAGTTGGGAACTCAAAGTATCCATCTTGGCCTCTAAAGAATCCATCCTCCTTGTTTGTTGTGGGTTAGAGCTCAACTCAAACACCCCTTTGGAACCGCTTCTATTGTATTGTTGGGTGTTTTTGGCTCTCAGTTTAATCATAGCCCAAGCTTCCTCGGCGGGTAGGTCTTCCAAAGAACCACCGGCACTAGCATCCATGATGCCTCTCTCATTAGGCAAGAGCCCCTTGTGAAAATATTGAATCATCTATTGGAGTCAAGAGTATCCCAAATATCTTTAGCATTAGAGCAAAATCTGATTTTTTGAAAGTCATTCTCAGTTAGACCTTTATACAGAATTTGCATTGCTCTAATGTTCAAGGAAAACATTTTCTTGTCTTTCTCAGTCCAATCCTTTCTTGGTTTGAATTCAAAATCATTTATAAAAACATTCCACATATGATAATCAAATGATTTTATAAAAAATTTCATTCTAGCTTTCCAAAATGAAAAATCGATATCTTTGAGAAGAGGTGGAACAGTATAATCAAAACCTTCAGAAAACATGTTACACCTAAAATCAACCATGATCTTTTCACTTGAGATCGTGGGATCCTTTAAACAAGTGACCTGCTCTGATACCAAATGTTAGTACTGGCTGTCACCTAAGAGGGGGGTGAATTGGGTGATAGAATAAAAACTGAGAAATCTTTACTTTTCAAGATCACAGCTAAAGTAATAAGTAAAGCTCTTTAAGTGAATCTGTTATGCTGCAAATATGATGAGAGTCAAGGGAAGAGAAAATGCAAACAAAGATTTATCCTAGTTCGGTCTATCCCTTTGACCTACATCCAGTCCTCAGGCTCCACCTGAGATTTCAAATCCACTACCTTCTTGTTTAAATCGGGCACAAGAGAAGCCTTTACAATCCCACAAGTTTAGCCGGCACTTGTGAAGCCTTTACTCCCTCAAGTTTAGTCTGGGCACTTGAAAATCACTCCCCCTTACAACTTGTAAGGATACAATCTGTTTCCCACTCAAGATCTCCCAATCTTGAGTATCACCCACAAATATAGAATGAGTACAATGAAAGCTTACTTCTCTCTAAGAAGTGGATTTTGTTACTCACTGAAGTACAGGAAGATATATGATGAATAACAATTCTAGAGCTTAACAATTTGAACAATGTGTACTCTAGCTCTTCTTTTCTAATTCACTTGACTCATCATGAACTCTTCATTTCTGGGCTCACTTGTGCTCTTAATCTGTTTGCATTGAACTTACTTCATCGAGCCCCCGTGCTTCTGATGTCTTCAACTCTTTATATAATGTCTGATAGATTTTCGCCCGTTGAAGAACTAGCCGTTTGCATGTCCAGAGGATTTGGTTGATCTGGTGTGGAGTGTTGAGGATGTATCTGAGATGCATTAACTCCATTGTACTTATCTTGCTTCATCTCATCTCTCTTCATTTATCACTGGAAGGTGGTAGGTGAGTTCCAACGGCTTTATTGATCAGATTGCGTGCTAACGTTAACTTCCATAAGTAGGTCTGTGCAATTCTGTACTAGGAAAGCTTAAAATATACTTAACCATTGATTTTGAATAAATTCCATCGCCACTCAGATTACAGCCTCTGATCGATTACAGGGTCTGGTGTCTAATCGATTACATACAGATTATCCATAGATTATAGCCTGCATCACTGAGCATCAGATTAGAAAATCATGCGCCTAATCGATTACAGGGGAAGCTTGATCGATTAGGTATGTCAAATAGATTACATTCAGATTACAGCCTTTGTCTGATCGATCACACATTTTTCTTCTGATCGATTAAGCCTGTCTGATCGATCACACATTTTCTTCTGATCGATTAAGCCTGTCTGATCGATTACACATTTTCTTTTGATCGATTAATCCTGTCTCATTGATTAGAAATATATTATGCTTAGATTAGACATAGATTAGAGCCTCATCTGATCGATCACAGGGGAGGCCTAATCGATTGGGCATTGTTCATTTTAAGGACAAATTTTGGAAAATCATAACTCTCTCAATTTAACTCCAAATCTAGCATATAATATATCCATGGAAAGATAATTCAATATAGTTTTTAATGAAGAAAGAATCATTGCCAAACTCTTTGAGATTAAAAGGTTATGATAAAAATCGTGACTGTCAGGTTTATGCAAAATGACAGTTATCTGGGAAAACTTTGAAAATTCATATCTCCCTCATTTCAAAAGCTTTTCAAGTGAAACTTGTGTTCATAAAACGGGTATTAAGTCTAGTTTCATATGAAACAAGTTTCATCCGAATCCGATTTGTATTTTGAATTATATGATCCAAAACATGACTGCCTGTCTGATGCATGACGTGGAAATATAGGGCAGATTGAAAAATTCATAGCTCCTTAGGTGAAAGTTGTGTCCATGAATCGTGTTGGGAGTCTAGTTTCATACAAAACAAGTTTCATCTAAATCGGAGTTATATTCTATGAGATATGATCAAAATACTAGACATAGGTCAGACTGAACGAAAATCAGAATTCGCGTCTGATCGATTACATGCATTTTTCTGATCGATCAGACCCCTCTAATCGATTGGGAGATCCTCCTAATCGATTAGGCGACTGCAGAACTCATTTTATGATCGATTAGAGTGCTCTAATCGATTATAAACACCTTGTTGTGATCAATTATGCGTGGAACTCATGGTTTGATGATTTGGACTTCATTTGAGCTTCTTTTAACTTCCATTTGACCATAGAAACTTCTAATATCAAGTCTAATAACATGATTCATGATTTTCTCATTCAATCTCTAATCTTATTTGATCATATCATTCTCCACAAACAAGCATAATAGCCTTATTCTTTCTTTGACTACTGTATACCGGATATTCACATGAAATAATGGTTTGGAGATGAATACTTTATGCAAGCTTTTTATTATTTGATTTAAGTCTACATTAAAACTAACAATTCTCCATAAATAAACACAATGGCTTCAATCTTTGACCAATCTATATAAGATAGCAACATAAAATAATAGATAGTCAAAGTAGGAGAGAAACACTCCATACAAACTTTTTGCTTACGATATTTAAATCTATATTTGACATCATCAAAACTAATCATATCCAACATTCTTTCGCTTTTCCGTCCAGCGACAAGTGAAAGACTTTCAACTGCACATCTTCAATATTTGCCCCAGCTGGTTTCATGCTTGTGCAAGCAAGGTAGACCCCATATAAATGGCCATATGCATCCTCCCCTTCCAATCCTGCAAAATGAGGTAACGCTGCAATTAGTGGTCCTTTAATTTCAAAATCAGCATTTAAAGCATGATATGCAGTTTAGAATGGGTCGTATGTGACACTACTAGAGGTAACTTCCCTAATACTACGCCTCCTAGGGATGTCATTGTTTCCTACTCCCTCACCCTCACAATTGTTTCCATTATTTCCATTGGGTGGTGGTCTGTGAGCCATAGGGATATCTAGAGGTATTTCTATGTGGATGGCGTTTTCAGTGTCTGAATGAGAGGGACTGCTAGACTCCCCAAAAGAGGACTATTCTAAGATAGGGCGAGAGGGACCTCCTTGGTTGGCTCTCCTAAGTTGGTTAAGGTGTGGCTCAATCCCAAGGTTTAAGGATGGAAGGTTTGATCCTCTTCTCCTTCTACCTCTCCCTCTAGGCATGCACAATGAGATATAAACAAGTAGAAGAGATCAAAAGCAAGTCAAAATTGAGTCACACAAGGCACAGACAACATGTGGACTATCAGCAGCAACTAAGACTTAGAATGTACAAAAGTCAAGTGAGAGTCAATGGTATGTGATGTATGGAAGTGTATGAAGTGTGTATGTACGAATATGGTGTGAGTATGGTGTGTATATGCAGCAAGAATGATCAGAGAATAGCGAAAGTCAGCAAAAACAGGGGCTGACTTAGGTGGCTCGCCGTCCCTTCGCCGCGGCGAGGTGACGGCGAGGAATCAGAAAGTAGCTCGCCGTGGGGTGAGTGCACGGCGAGGAGTGGCTGATTCTACCACTGAACAAAAGGCAACCTGCAGAATTTTTTTTCAGAAACTAGCACAAGTTGCGTGAAAATGTGATATACTACTTCAAACAAGTGCAAATCAGTCAGAGCAAGCATGTTATGCACAAGTAAGCGTCAAGCAACAAAAAGTATGACTTGGGGGATAGACTCATGCACTCAATATCCAGCAAAGGAAAGCATTCACAATTAGTGCAATAAAACTACCAATAAAGCAACCAAGCACAAGAGAAACTCAATGAGCCAAGAAAATGCAAAGAGCAAGCATCTATACCAATTGTCAAGGGTGTTTCAAAATATGATATGCAAAGTTGAAAAATAAACTAAGATGCAACTAAGCTAAAATGCAACTAGAAGCGAGACCCGGCCAAAGCAAGTTTGACAACCGGCTACTAGGGAACCAATTACTTGGCTCCCCGGTAACGGCGCCACTTGAAGAGCACCTAACCATTGGGGTTATGTCAATGCAGTGCCGCCTCAGATCCGCTCTCCAAGAAATTAAACCCAGGGGGTAGTGGAAGCTATCCCCGGGTGTCGATCTCAAGTAGCCTAGTGTAATATGATTCCTAATAGCTAATATGTAAACTTGAAAAGAAAGGTAAAAAGCATTTTTGTTTGGTTTTAGTATGAAGTTTGGTATGTGCAAAAGATAAAGTAAAAGATGGGAATTAAAAGTGAGATTTGGATGAGAATGGGATAAAGATCATTCTTGATGAATGAGAGATTCGGGAATCATTGCTTCTAACGATTTTCAGGGAGTTTAATTGATTTCTAAAGGACCCTAGAGGAACGCCTCTAGGCTAGGCTTAGGTTAACTTAATTAATGCCGGAACCCCGCACATTACTTAATTTAACCCAAGTTGATTAAGTTCCAAATCAAGAAATAATTGATTATGCAAGACTTTTAAATCCACAATTTGGGCCACCCCATAATTGCTCTAAATTTCTCTAAACCCTAATCCATTGATGGCCACCCATACAATAAATTAGGACCTAAAGAGTGTTTGCCCAATGTCTCAACACAACCAATTAATTCTTATGCCATCTCCCTCAAGCAAATAACTTAACACTCTTAATCCACTAACCAAGCCACCTTGCATTAGCACAAAATTTTCACAAAGAGAATAACAAAACTATGAACCCATAAATTTCATTAAACTCAAAGTTAATAAGTAGCAATGTCAAGCATTATACAAGAAGGAAATAACACAAACATAGTTTCTAACCCTAATGACATAAATGCACTCAACCAAGTGCCATAAATGCACATCAACCAAATGCAATTAATACATTCCACCAAATGCCATAAATGCAACCCTAGAACCCTAGAGAAGCATAAATACAACAAGAGGAAGAAGGATTAGAACTAGAAAAACTCCCCTATTCAAGCTTCAAGCTCATCCCTTGGCTCCCACCACCAAGAATGGTGGAGCCTAGCTGCTACTCTCCATGGAAGAACCAACAAGAAGAGAGGAAGGTGTGGAAGCCATGGATGGAAGGAAGGAGAAGGTAAAGAAAATGAAGATGAAGATGGAGAAGAGAGGGCTAGGGCTTGGGGGTTATTGAGTAGCTGTGAGGGCTACAATTAAATTCCTATAACCGTGAGGGTTATTGAGTAGCTGTGAGGGCTACAATTAAGTTCCTATAACCGTGAGGGTTATTGCTGTGAGGGCTACAATTAAGTTCCTATAACCGTGAGGGTTATTGAGTAGCTGTGAGGGCTACAATTAAGTTCCTATAACCGTGAGGGTTATTGAGTAACCGTGAGGGTTATTGATAGTAACAGATAGAGAAAAAGTAGAAGTGAATCAGTGAAGAACCACTAGAGAAGATTAGAATAGGTTGATATGGTAAGGGATGAGAACTATTGAGCTTGATTTTGTGTTTTACTTGCTCTGTTTCGGTTGGCAATAAGGAATATTGTGTTAATGGTGGGAATTTCGATTTTGGTGGCCGCATTGATGTTGGAGATTGTGATTGGTTAAATTTTGTATTAACTTATGTTTCTCAAAGTCTAAAAAGTTATGTAAGAGGTAGTTCATTGTTTTGGCGTTTCCAACATGTTAAGCAGTAAAAGAAATGGAACTTTATTGCTTGAATTTTTGGGAGGTATATACGTTATTTGAATTCTTTGAAGGTTATAAGAATTGACAATTTTTGTGTTATAGAAATAAAATATTGGTTAATTGCTGGATTGTATGTGTCCCGATCTCTGATTGTTTCTTAAATTTGAGAATTAAAGTTTGTAAGTTTTAATGGTTGGCTTAGCTTTGTGTTGGTGAAGCACACTGCAAGGTGCTTAAATTATGATGATTTGGTATTGATTAGGTGTGATGCAAGAGAATGCTCACAGAACAGTTATTAGGCAATGCCTAAACCAGAAATAGAATTTGGTCAAAGAATATCCCTAACTATATTGGTATTTGGTTTCCTTCTATTGAAAAAGAAGCCCTGGCCAGGCAAAAAAGGGGAAACTTTATATCAATGTAGCGGGACAAATTGGCCAACAGCAATAGAAGTAGATCTAGGAAAAGAAAGAAAAGGGGATCGCGGTAGATCCAGGAGAAAGACATGTTTTTATGGGTGAGTGTGTGAGGCTGCGTGCCGTCATCCCTACCATGAGAAACAAAGCCGTGAGGGGTGCGTGTGGGGCCCAGAGCCATGGGAGCATCCCTACCTAGAGCGGATAATATCGAAGATGAGCAATATATGATAATTTTCAGAATAGATTATGATGAATTGATGGAATGAAGATTGGGAAGAAATAATGTGCTATTTTACATGTATAATTTCTGTTGGTTCTGGAAAATTTGAGGCTGGCGTTTTGTGTTCTGTTTTGATTCTATGTCGCTCTGTTTTGTTCACAGGTTTTTGTCATTTTTGAACTTTGAACTTTGAATTATTTCTCTTCCCATATTCTGTTCGTAGTTATGTTCAGGAACCATAGGAAGTTTATTATGGTGATTGAATAAGATTTTTGAGAAAATTCCCTGTATTTTAGTTAAAGCTTGGACTGACTTGTAGCTAGTATAATCTCTCTGATTGAGAAGGTTTGAGGTTCGTTTTTGTCTCTGTGGGATTTTCGTGGAACATAAATTAAAATTTTAAATGCTTAATTTACTCACAAAACCTGATATGAACAAGTGTAAGCAATTAGAAAGATTAAATATATGAATTTTGATGATTGAGAAACTAAATATAAGCTTGTTTTGCTCTCTTGAGTTTCTTGAAAAGGATTTATAAGTATGCTTGGCAATGTTTATGTTGTAATTGAGGTGTGGAAATTGTTATTCCTCTTTTCCAGTTTATGTTCTTGTAATTGTTATGTTGAGCTTTGGAATCTGGGATGAATTTCTGAAACTCTTGTTGAGTTAGTATATAAATGAAGTTTAGCTTATGTGAGTAAGCCGAATAAAGTTGAAGTAGTTAGAAATTGGTAAAATGGTATTGAATTATGAGGGTAATCGATATTAAAAGTATAAATGGAGAAAATATTGATGATGTAATGGAAATTTGTAGATTTCGTTTGTCATTATTGTTTAATTAACATGCATTCTGTATGTTATTGATAGAATGGGCAAAATGAGATGTTTAATAGGGAATGTGAAGTTATGGTAATTTTGTTCTACTTAAGTCGAATTGCTGCTCTGTGCTGGTGAATTTGACTTTGTTTGATTAATAATGTGGGTGTGTTCTGCTCGTGTTTGCTTACCTTGGTGTGATTGATGTTTTGTCTTTGGATTAGAGTTTATGGAATGCACGTGCTTGTATTGTTTCAGTGATTGTCTGCCTTGTTAAGTAATTGAAGTATTCTTTATATGCTTGATTTTCTACTCTGTTTTGGTTCAAAAGGTGATTTGGACTGCACTTTTGAATTGATTGGCTTGGTGGTGGTGATTATTGGATTAACTTTAGTTTTAGTGTTTGCTTTTGCCTTGTGCAATTTTATGCTCTGTTTTGTTTTGATGTTGGGTGATTGGGAAGGAAGATTAATGATTGTGGTGGGTTTCACCTAAGTTGATTGCTGTTCTGATCTGTTTTGTCCATGTGGTGCTTAAGTATGTTCTGAATTGCTTTGGTGTATGTGTGTTTGTGTGTATTGTTGATTGTTAGATTGTGTTTGAGTGGTTCCAATTTTGGATATAATATCATATTTAAACCTTATGCTTGTCAATGTTATTCTAAACTGTGTTGTGGGATTGAAAGTTTCTTTTAAATTCCCTTTCCAGTGTTATTGATATTTGTGAATTGATGTGGTTAATTTCTGATTTGCTTGAAATTTATAAAGATAATGAAGATAGGATAATAATGGGTTTATGGAATTGTATGTTTATTTCTGTTGAATGTGAAATACTGCTAAAGAATGTTAAGGGACAAACTTTTGGTTGTGACTGAAATTCATTTAGCTGATCTCAGCCATTCGAAATATAGTAGTTGTTCAATTTCATATATGTATAGCAACAATTAAGTATGCTACAAGGGTATTAGAGATGGCATTTGTTTCAAATCGTAGGCATGCCTATGATTGAATATACTAAATAAAATTAAATAGTAAGAGTTTTAATAAGGAATTCTGCATGTTTAGATTATACTCTGAATGTCAAATTAATTTTGGTACTTTAGCATGTAAGGGAACAGTCATTTATTCTAAGCTAAAAGAGTTAAATATACCATGATAGTTTGATTGGACATAGATTGTGTTGGCCAATCCAAAGTTTGTTGACTTGAATTTGTTTAATTTATATAAAAAAATTTTTGAACTTATATGAATACTATTGTAATATATGTGTTTGTGTATTTTAAACTTATGTTGTATGAAGTTCATTATGAATATATTGGCTTATTATATTTAATACGGATGTTAGGGGAACAATTAACTATGGTGATTTTCTAAATTTCGTCTTTGGTTGTGTTCGCCACACGCCGCAAGTGCACGGGTCGCGCCAAGTAATAAAATAGTGAGTAGAGTATCGTTCCCACGAGGATTTGTCCAAAACCCGGTCAAACAATGATTGTCACACTCTCGCCCAATTTGAGTGACACAAATGAAGAGATTGAAAAGCAATAAGAAAATAAAAGAAAGTAAAATTATAAACAGGTGATTCTCCAACCTCAAGGGCAAAATGAGTCCTAGGATTATCTATCCCCCTTATACTTCTCAAAACTCAATTATCCTCCCCTCAAGAAGTTCTCAATAACACCACATGCTAATCTAGGGTTCTTAGAGTACTCGTAAAAGCGCTCTCGCGTCAAGAACAAGTGTTTAGTCCTATTCTATTGCACAATCTCTTGCCACAATTTGATAGGACCCAATTATCACACTCCAACCCTAATGTGACTATGCAAGGCTAGCAAGTATATCTCTATCTTACCAGCAAAACCATCCGTTCGTCAGGCAAACTTCAGGTTCTTGCACTATTTTACCCAAGTTCTACACTCAACCTAGCTCTCTCGAGTCATAAATCAAGTGAACCAAACAATCTAAATGGTGATCAAGCACTTAGAAGCATTAAGAACGGGGTAAAATAAGCACATAGATATCATTAATCACAAATCAAGAGGAGGAATCAAGAATCAATACATACAAGGGTTCAAAATAACCCTAGAATCAAAGTATTTAGCTACTCATGTTCTACAACTCCAAGGGAGCATATATATACAACAATACAAACAGAACAAGAGAAGAGAACGAAGAAGGAAGAGATAAACCGAGAAGAGAAGCCCAAATATCTTTGAAGCTCCAAGCCCAAGCCAAATCCCACCAATCTCCAAGCCCTAGCAGAGCCAAACACGCCCAAAATATGCCCAGAAGTCGAAGAATGAGGACTCACAACGAAGCCCTAGCTTTTATATCAGTTAAAACGTGCCTGCTCTGTCCAAAACGCGCAGAAAACACGCAGTTCGCCGTCACTTCGCCGCGGCAAAATCCACGGCGAAGTCTAAAAATCCAGAATTGTGATGCGCTCGCCGTGACTTCGCCGCGGCGAAAGCCACGGCGAGAAACGGCAAACATACAGAGGCAGAGGGAGCTCGCCGCGACTTCGCCGCGGCGAAAGCCACGGCGAAGTCACCTTTATTCTGGTGCTTTGCTCTGATTTCTTTATTTCTTGGGCTGATCTTTGGCTTCATCTTATTTTTATTCACTTGGGAGCTTGATAGATGGGCTAAAATCTCTTGCTTATTGCTTCAATTTATTCCTACAAAAATTATATACAACAACATAAGAAACTAACTACAAAAACAATCAAAATCTATATAAATATACAATAATGTGCAACCGAAGATCAAATGAGCATTTTCCCTCTTGAGTATCCAAAATGTATCAATAATAGACAAAAACTCAAGTAAATATACTCAAATAATCATGACTTTCTAGGAGTCATCAGGTTGTGACTGAAATTCATCATGTGAAAGAGCTATAAGTTTGAGTGATCGATTATAGGTACTGTTTATTATAAAGGATTTGATTATTAAAGAGTATATCAGTTATTTTATGAAATTGTTGGTGATAAATTTGAATTGTTTTCTGTTCAAGGTCCTTAAATGTTAGTAGGTAATTCAAGGTATGGTATATGAAAGGGTTAAATTATATGAGTATTGTGAAGCTTGAATGGTAAAAGAAGACTAAAGTAATGGAACTAATGCATTAACAAGATTTTATTGTTATATTATTGTTAGTCTAAATGAGGTATGATTATGTTAAAGAATCCAAAAATCATAATTCGCTATGGTTTGAAATGTCCTTAAAAAAAATAAGAGGGTTAATAATTATGTTTAAAGTATATCAAAGGTGGTATGTTAATATCTTTGGTAATGATTGAAATTTTTAAGTTGATTAAAGTAGTAAGGATATTTATGCTTTTTTTTTTGTACTGTTTGGATGATTGTGAATAGCATGTGAAATATACGCTTAGTGTTGTTGTTATTTTCTCTTTCATTAAGATATTGTAAGGTCAGGGAATAATTAACCATGGAAGTTTCTAAATTTCGGGGACGAAATTTATTTAACATGGGGAGAATTGTAACACCCCAAAATTTGGATTAGAGATAATAGGGATTTATTGAAGGATTTGGGGTGTCATTTAGAAATTAAAAAGTCTTATAACTAAATTTATCAGATAAAGATTATTTCTAATAATCTTAAGGTTTATTTTCTTTATTAATTGAGGAAAAATAATTAGAAGATAAAATTTAATATTCAAAAGAAGAAATAAAGAGATGAATTTTAATATAAGAATTTTAGGTAAATTATTTTGAGACTTAAAGTAAATTAAGAAAATATCTAATTGGATACAAGGATTTAATTCTAGAAATTATTCTCAGGAAGGGTCTAAACTAAAAATAGCAAAAAGTGGATTTTAGGGATTAAAGCGAAAAGAAAAAAGTTTTAGGAGTCAGAACTTGAATTTCCCCCTCATCTCTTATATAATACTCCCTCAGCCTCTTTCCCGATTTCATTTTCCTTTTCTTCTTCTTCCTCATGCGTCCTCTCTCTCTCGGGCTCTCACCATGGTGTAGCGTCTCCGGCGGGCTTCAGTGGCGATTCACGGCGGCTCAGGCTCCGACGGCACATGCAAGTGTGGAATCAGGTGCAAGTGAGCTTCTTCTTCCTATTCTCTACTTTGTTTTTCTCCTATTTGAGCGATTCTTCAAGTGAGGTCCGAATTGGGTTTGGGAGATTTTTGGGGTTTTCGATCGATTAACTTAAAGCTAGAGTTTAGTCATTGTTTTCTCCTAAAGAAATTTGAGCTTGTATGATGTTCTTGGTTGAATTCGAATTCTGATGCTTCGTTGTTACTGTTCACTCGTCGCTCTCCTCAGTGATTTTTGGGAGTTTAATGAATGAAAGCTTAATTAATCATAAATGGGAGTAAGCTTATGTGTGTAGGGTGCATTGCATGTGGGATTTCGGAGATTGGTGGAAATTTTGAATTTCTTCTTCTTTTCCCTGTTTCTGTTGGAGCCACCGGTATATGTGGTTAATGGTGATGAATTGATGAGATTAAGTGTAGGTTAAAACATTATTTTGATGCCTCTCTTGTCTGCTCTGTTTGGGTGGTATACAGGGACAGAAAGTGTTGTTATGATGTTGTTCTTGTTGTAGTTGTGAGATGATTTTTGTCACTGCCTGTTGATTTCAATTCTGGTTTGATTCAGATTCTCCTATGCTCATATGCGATTCCTTGCTCTGCATAAGCCGATTGTTGCTCTGATTTGGTGTAATTTGAATGTTCCTTGTATGCTTGATTTATCTGCTTTAATTTGTTCTGGTCCGAATAGGGTTCTGCTTGGCAGTGAACTTGTAGTGGAATTTTATGCTTTTGCTGGTGCTGGTCGACTGCTTCAGTGGCAGGGAAAGAGAATGGTGATATTAATTTAGTAGGAATTAAATAGGGAAGAAGTAGTTTGGAGTATAAGGAGCTGTTAATTTATGTTATTGATTTTGTGAAAGGATTGTAAGTCAAAGTGGACTGTAATAAGATTAAATGCCAGTTAGTTATTTGAAACCAAAATATGATTTGTAAATTTAGTCATTCAATAATTGATAACTTATACATGTTTTAGACCAAACTAGAAAGTATGCTATTGAGATATAAGTTTTGATTTTGAGGATTTGTATATATTTGATTTCATGAAAATAAGTTAAGCTATCTATAGAGGTTTTGTCTAAAATGAAAAGTTTTGAAGTTTAAGAATTTAAAGCTAGGAAATGATTTAGACTTGTTGTGATGTGAAGTTGCAGTTTTGGTTGGCTATATGTGTGTATTCTCTAAAGTTATGATTTTAAATGAGGTTTGATAATGGTTTGCTGAGTTCATTTCTGTGTTGCATGTGTAATTAGACCCACATGTCCATGCCCTGTTTTAGGTTCATTGCTGACTTATATATGTACATATGAATATGAGTGTCTAATCAATATTGTTGCGTGTTAAAAGAGAATCTTAAATCAAATTAAAAGAATAATAGTCTTGATGAACCAATGGAAACTTAATATTTGATGCTTATTGAGTACAATTGATGCTTTAATGTTTTGTGGTATTGGCATTAAAAGGAATAAAGTTTAAGGAAGTTCAAATTGGATAGGGAAAATATGATGAAAGGTGAGAGGTTGTTATATGGTTAAAAATGAGAAAAGTATGCTTTCATATATGTGATAAATAAACAAAAATTCCGAATTGTTGGGTAATGATTTAAAGACTGAAGTTTAAAGTTCTAAGAAGACAAGTTTCATTTTGTTAATGTATTGGATTTGGTAATGATGATCCTTATAGCTGTTATGCTTCATGAAGAAATTAATAAGCAAATTATGATTCTTTCGTGACTTAAATGAAGGGGATGTGTTAATGTTCATATTTCAAAGTTTAAAATGTTGGAATGTATTTGATGTTGAATTTATAGTTATTGTTTTAAAGGTTTCAAAGGCTTGGATAAACAGTAATGGAAATTGCTTGTTTAAAAGAATTATCCTTGAGGTAATTATTAGTCAAACATTGAGAATAAGAAAGTTAAATGTAAGAAATTATTAAAGTAGTCTTGAATGGTCAAAGTTCTAAATAAATGTGGGCAAGTTATAATTTGCCTAGAAGACAAGTTTTGGGGTAGTATTGAGTAAGTTGGGCTTCGAGAGAGACGCAAAGTATAAATATAGAAGCATAAGTATTAATTTACTTATTTGTTATATGATATCTAAATAGGTGTTGACTATGGCATAAGTTCATGAGGACAGTAGAAACGAAAAGAACCAGTTGAGGAGTAATTCCTGAAATACACGTAGTAGTTTAATTCATAATATAAATTTCTATATATAATTTTGTAATATCTGTGGCATTTAAATGGGCATTATTCCTGTTATGATATTGATGATATTTATGGAGTACTCCAAGGCCTAGGTGGGTCGCTCCCCTTTTGCCAGTAAATTCCTATAACCGTGAGGGTTATTGAGTAGCTGTGAGGGCTACAATTAAGTTCCTATAACCGTGAGGGTTATTGAGTAGCTGTGAGGGCTACAATTAAGTTCCTATAACCGTGAGGGTTATTGAGTAGCCGTGAGGGCTATGATTGAAAAGTCCTGCAAGTATTGGTTTAAAAGGGATATATGCTTTCATTATATGCACATGTTTATGAAATTGATGTATATGTATATATAAGTGCACACATGATATGGAATAAACTGCTATTGAGATTTCCAATCTCACTGTTTTCCAAAATGTTTTCAGTATACCAGAATGGGAGTAGCTAGCTGGGAAAGAAGTAAGGTAGTATGAAGGGGCAGGAATGCCTGCTTTGTCTTGTACCCTGTAGGTAGTTACTTTAAGAACCTACTTGCCTGTGTATGTTATATGTTTAAATAATTAAGACAAGTGGGAAGCTTGTCTAATAGTTAATGTATAATTGTATGTGTATATATATATCCTTAAGGATTAATAGAGCTACATACACATGTAAGAGGGTTATCAATCGAGATAACCCGCCAATATATTATTATAGTAAGAGAGGTGGAAATAGATAAATAGAACATAATCTAAAGAATATGTAAATATAATGTAAGGGGTTTGGCTCCCCAAGTGTTATAATTAGAGTTATTTTAATTGTATTAATAACCACTCTATTTTATTGAAAGTTTAAAGATAATCCAACTTATCAGAAAATCCCATTTGAAAGAAAGGAAATTTGATTTAATACTTTGGAAAGAAAAAGTTTTAAATTTTTCATATTTTTGGGCTTCTGGAATTAAAAAGTGGTTATAAATCAATTAAAATGCTATAATATAGTAGTAAAAATTTAGGTGTTACAACAAGTATCTTAGGCAATCCAAAGAGCTAAAATGAATATACTCCTGAAGACATTGCTGATCTCGAGTTAAATAGCAAGGCAATCCTCATGATCCAAAGTTCTCTTAGCCAGACTGAATTCTTCAGAGTTAGCCACTTAAACACTGCTAAAGAAATGTGGGAAGCTCTGCAGATTGCTCATGAAGGAACTTCTGGAGTAAAAGACAGAAGAGTGGAAATGCTTGTTGAGGAATTCCACAAGTTTGAAATGATTGAAGGAGAAAAGATAAGAGATCTGGAGATCAGATTCACTCATCTCATCAATAACCTTGTTGCACTATTCAAGAAAGGTGATTGGCTTATGAAGGTTACCGCCATTCAAGGGAACAAGTCAGCAAGATTATGAAGGTCACTCATCTCATCAATAACCTTGCTGCACTCATCCAGAGAAGGAACAAGTCAGCAAGATTCTGAAAGTGTTAAAAGGTGATTGGCTTATGAAGGTCACCGCCATTCAAGAAATGCAAGGTGAATCAACCAAGTCCATCACTGCCTTGTTTGGCAGTCTTGCTGAATATGAGCCAACTCTGATAGCTCAAAGGGAAGCTCAAGGAAATTCTAAAAAGAAGTCTCTTGCCCTTGCTGTATCTGAAAGAGATGAAGCTGATAGTGATGATGAAGATCTCGATGATGAAGATATGGCTCTCATGGTCAGAAAATTTAAGAAATTCTTCAGGAGAATAGGAGGTTTCTAGAGGGGTGGTCCTAGCTTCAGAAAGGATTCTCAGAAAGAGAAAGCTCCTGTATGTTTTGAATGCAAGAAGCCTGGTCACTTCAAAGCAGAATGCCCAAGTCTCCAAAGATTCAAGGAAAAGGAGAAAAAGAAGGAGAAGTCCTTTGGAAGGAAGAAAGCATATGTATCATCCATCTGGGGTGATAGCTCAGATGAGGAAGGTAGCGATAATGAAGAAAGTGCAAATCTCTGCCTTGTTGCTCAAGAGGAGCTAAGCAACACTGAGGTATATGATTCTGAACCTACTTACTCTGAACTTCAAAGCATGTATAATGAGATGCATACTACCTTATTCATCATGCATAAAGATAAACACATGCTTATAGTTCAAATATATGTTGATGACATTATTTTTGGTGCTACTAATGAAAAGCTCTGTGAAGAGTTTGCTAAGATGATGCAGGGTGAATTTGAAATGTCAATGATGGGAGAATTAACATTCTTCCTAGGCCTGCAGATAAAGCAAAAGAAAGATGGCATCTTCATCTCCCAAACCAAGTATTGTAAGGAGATTCTCAATAAGTTTGGGATGAAGAAATATAAAGATGAGGATACTCCCATGAGTACCTCTGCCAGCTTAGATGCAGATGTCAAGGGCAAAGTAGTTAGCCAATCTCATTATAGAGGAATTATAGGATCTTTACTTTACCTAACTGCAAGTAGGCCTGATATTCAATTTAGTGTAGGAATGTGTACTAGGTATCAAGCAAACCCTAAAGAATCTCATTTAACAAATGTAAAAAGAATTTTGCAATATTTACAAGGGACTCAAGAGCTTAGGCTGTGGTATCCCAAGGGAACTCAAGAGTATCTTCTTGCATATACTGACTCTGACCATGCAGGTTATAAAACAGATAGAAAAAGTACAAGTGGTCAATGTTAATTCCTTGGTGGCTGTTTGGTCTCCTAGGCTAGCAAGAAACAAAATTGTGTGTCTCTTTCATCTACAGAGGCTGAATATATTGCAGCAGGAAGTTGTTGTGCTCAAGTCCTGTGGCTTAAGCATCAACTAAGAGATCTGGGCTTGGAATTCCCAGAAGTGCCTATTCTCTATGACAACACCAGCACAATAAGCTTGGCTAAGAATCCAGTTCATCATTCCAGAACCAAGCATATTGATGTGAGACATCATTTTCTAAGAGATCATGTTCAGAAGAAAGATGTCAAGGTAGAATTTATTTCAACAAATTTACAACTTGCTGATATCTTTACCAAACCTCTTGAGCCAGCTCAATTTATCTTTATCAGAAGGGAATTATGAATGGTGAATCCAAATGAGTTGTAAATATCTCTGACTTATTCTTATTTTAATTTCTTTTTGTTCATACAGATCAATCATTAACTTAGGCATCGAAGTGCCAAATCTTAAGTTTTGCAGGACTGACTTATCGATAGTGAGGTCCACTATCTCTAGCATATGCAGGGCAAAGCTAAGTTTGAGCAAAGATTCCCATCGGTAGTCAAAAACATTATCAATAGCAAAGTCAACCATCGATAGCTGGAAGGAGTGAGCGATCAATCTAAGTCACTGACTCAGCGTGGGATCATGCCTACTAGCAATATAAGCTTTTATTAGCGATAGCAAGTCACTTAACAAGTCAGAATACAAAACGATTAGCGAATGCTCTCCATTGAGGTAAACCCTAAACCTATAAAACTAGGTCATCTGCATTTGCATTTATCATTCACGAGCACTCGCATCTTCTCTTCTACTCCAAACACTCTCTGAGCACTCAAGAATACTCATTCTCAAAACCCTCTCTCCTTAAACCCTAAATTGGCCAGATCCAAAGTACCTAATGTCACAGCAACCTCTAGCGCTAACCCATCCTCTCCATCCGCAAGCAAAAGGTCTCGTACTCAGAAGAGCGTCTCATAAACTAAGGAAGTCGTTGAAAGAAATCCCAAACGACAGAAAGAAAACTCTACTGGTATTCCCTATGTGCAAGATCCTCTTGAAGCTTGATAAGATCCTAAATTTCACATATTTCATCACATTTTTCCCCATTTGTGTATATATTTTTGAAAGTGACGTTTTGAAATGCACATAAAAATTCAGAGAAAAACCTTAACGAAGAAGAAAGCTTACATGCATGAAATTTAGAGCTTAATGATTCTTTGCTTAATCATTTATGTGTGTTATTAAATTGTAAAGCTCATCAACCCTCTTTCTGTCTCGTATAGGAAGAGGTGATAAAGTGAAAAAGCCAAAGATACACAAGTGACTCTGGAATGAAGAATGAGTGGGAAGAAAGACAAGGGACCAGGAGCAAAGTGATCTCATCGTGGTCTTGCCGCGGCAAGCCCACGGCGAGTGTAGGTGTTCTCTGGATGCCACATTTTTTTCGCCGTGACTTCGCCGCGGCGAAGTCACGGCGATAACATCTGAAGCTGTGCGTTTCACTTAACTCACGCTGTCTGAAGAAGATAAAAAGCATTGAATTCGAGCAGAGACGAGTAGACAGCTGATAACTCCTAGAAATTCATGATATTTGAGTATATTTTACTTGAGTTTTTGTCTATTATTTATACATTTTGGATACTCAAGAGGGAAAATGCTCATTTGATCTTCGGTTGCACCTTGTTGTATATTTATATAGATTTTGATTGTTTTTGTAGTTAATTTCTTATATTGTTGTATATAATTTTTGTAGGAATAATTTGAAGCAATAAGCAAGAGATTTTAGCCCATCCATCAAGCTCCCAAGTGAATAAAAATAAGAAGAATCCAGAGCAGCCCAAGGAATAAAGAAAAAGGCAAGAAAGCAGAGAATAAAGCACTTCGCCGCGGCGAAGTGTATCCACCTCTGCCCTATTTTGGAAGAGCTCGCCGCGGCGAAAGCCACGGCGAGCGCCCCCCAGTTTTGAGATTTTTGGAGCTCGCCGCGGCAAGACCCACGGCGAAGTTCGTGTTCTGCTGCGTTTTGACAAGTTCAGACGTGTTTTGAAGGGAATAAAAGCTAGGGCTTCGTTGTGAGCCCTCATTCTTCGACTTTTGGGCATTCTTGGGGGTGTTTTGCTCTGCTAGGGCTTGGAGTTTGGAGGGGATTTGGCTTGGGCTTGGAGCTTCGAAGAGATTTGGGCTTCCTCTCTTGGTTTATCTCTTCCATCTTCCTTCTCTTCTCTTGTTCTGATTTGTAATGTTGTATATATATGCTCCCTTGGAGTTGTAGAACATGAGTAGCTAAATACTTTGATTCTAGGATTATTTTGAACCCTTGTATGTATTGATTCTTGATTCCTCCTCTTGATTTGTGATTAATGATATGTATGTGCTTATTTTACCCCGTTCTTAATGCTTCTAAGTGCTTGATCACCATTTAGATTGTTGGGTTCACTTGATTTATGACTCGAGAGAGCTAGGTTGAGTGTAGAACTTGGGTAAAGTAGTGCAAGAACCGGAAGTTTGCGTGACGAACAGATGGTTTTGTTGGTAAGATAGAGATATACTTGCTAGCCTTGCATAGTCACATTAGGGTTGGAGTGTGATAATTGGGTTCTATCAAATTGTGGCAAGAGATTGTGCAAAGAATAGGACTAAACACGTGTTCTTGACTCGAGAGAGCATTACAAGTACTCTTTGAACCCTAGATTAGCATGTGGTGTTGTTGAGAGCTTCTTGAGGAGAGGTTAATTGAGTTTTGAGAAGTATAAGGGGGAGAGATAATCTTAGGACTCATTTTGCCCTTGAGGTTGGAGAATCACCTGTTTATATTTTATTTTCATTTCATTTTCTTATTTAATTTTCAACCTCAATATTTGTGTCACTCAAATTGGGCGAGAGTGTAATAATCATTGTTTGACCGGGTTTTGGACAAATCCTCGTGGGAACGATACTCTACTCACTATTTTATTACTTGGCGCGACCCGTGCACTTGCGGCGCGTGGCGAACAAGCATTTAGGGCACCTTTTGGGACATTTTGAAGCTTGAGGAGAGAGTGGGGAAGAGCTAGGAAGGTTGGAGAATCTTGGAGAGATTCAAGTTTGTGATCTTGGTTTCTTTTCTTCTTTCCTTTTCTCTAATTTCTGTCATGACTCTTCTTTTAATTTCTATTTTCGTTTCTTCTTTACTCATGTGTAACTAAACCACTTTTCTAGGGTTACTTTGAACCATTTGATGGATTGAATCTTGTATTTCCTTCCTTTGATGTATTCAATGAATGTTTATGTATGGATTTTCATCTTGCTTTAAAATATACAAGTGCTTAATCACCACTTGATGTGTTAAATGAAGTATGACTTGAGAAAGTATATTTTGTTTTAGAACTTGGGTGAAGTCATGTTAGACTTGAAATTTATGGTTTTTCCTCCCTTAACCAGGTTGAGGGTTCGATCCTCACTGGGTATGGAAAAATGTTAAATCCCTTGGCCAGCCATCCCACCCTTTAAGGTGCCTGCAATTTGGCGATTCGGATTAGTCTGGGGCCGTTGATGTGCCTGAAAGATGGCCTGCCCTGGATCACCGAAGGAGAAATCCAAAAAAAAAAAAATTTTATGGTTTTAAATGGATGGTTAGTTGGTAATATAGAGATATAATTACTAACCTAACATTGTTCATATGAGGTTGGTGGAGCATTTATGACTAGCATTAATTGTGGCAAGAGATTGTGCAATTAATGCAAGTAAAAATTTGATTTTGACTTGAGAGAGCTTTTTCAAATGAAATTGAACCTTGAACTCATGCATTAAATTCATTGGATATTAAAAAGGGAAGGAATTTATTGGGTCATAAAGTTAAATGGGGAGAGGTAACCCTAGGCTTTCTTATTTAATTTGTCAAGTATTTCTAAGTCATTTTTCTTGTTCAAAACCCTTAAAACTAAAAATCTTAAAAAGAAGCAACCTTTTAGAGATTTATTTTTATATGTTAACTCTTCAAACCAACACTTTGTTTGGCTCAACTTAATTTAACAAACTAAGCCTTCTGCTTGATCGCATTTGTAACCAAATCCCTGTGGGAACAATACTTTTCCTATCACTTTATTACTTGGTGCGACCCGTGCACTTGTGAAAACCGAGCAAAGCTCCTCGCTCTTTCTTCACAGAAAAGGGAACCCTAGATAGGGCTGCTGTATGGGTAGATTTGGAATATCTCAAGTAGAAAGGTTTAGATTTGGATGCTTGACTACTTCCCTACAAAAACTGGCTGAGTGTGAAGAATGACTACAATGAAGAAGTGCTGAGGTCATTCTACTCCAGTCTAAAAGCCATTCCAGAGTACAAGAAAGGGAATCTGGTAAACAATTCTTTTGAAGCCAATGTGAGAGGAAGAGGCATTATCTTTGGGTGGCAGGCTATCAACAAGATACTGGAGATCTTTGGCCAAGAGTACAATAAGTGGTATATGCCCAAGAAGTATTCTGACAAAGAGCTAGCAGAAATATATGAGACGAACTCCCACAAGCCAGCTGATATGCCTTCGGTCAACAGGATCCTACACTATGTCTATACAAGGATCATGACTCATAAATCAGGGAACTTCAGCAGCTTTGCAAAAATTGACAACCCCTGGCTGGTCAACCTCATCCATAAGGTTCATCTCTCACATCCTTGAATTTTCCAAGATCAAATCATTGGGGGATGGTGAGAACAAGAAATGCAGGCAGCTTACCACTAGCATTCTCAAGAAAATGGGGATCCCTGTACGTATCAATGGAAGTAGTTCTGGTTCTCTATCTCAAACCTCCCAAGCTCCCTCTTCCCAAGCTTAGCCTGATTCAGTTGAAGAAGAGGCTCAATCAAGAAGAGCTCCTCCTCCTCCTCCTCCTCCTCCTGCCTCAGCCAAAACCTCTGTCTTCTCCAGCGATGCAATTGAAGAAATCGTCTTCCGACTCTCTGCTGAATTCAACATGGCCTTGGAAGCCTAGAAAGCAGAGTTAATAAAGCCTATCCAAGAGCTTCAGGCGCAAGTAAGGAACTTGGAAGAATGCCTCTGCCTTGTCCCAGAAGATATTAAGCACAAGGCAGCATCCCCTCTCAAAGGTACATCATCACACTAATCTCCTACCCCCATCTCATCTTAGCCCTCATCACTCCCCTATTCACCATTCTTTCTCACCTCTCCACTCCCCAAATCACTCCTCTACTCCCTCTCAACCTAGCCAACCCCCTTCTCCAACATCCACCCAAATCCCAATCACTCAGGAAACCTCTATCGCTGGTCCATCCCTTAGCGATAGCCACCACACTCAAATCCCCACCACTTAGGAAACCCCTATCGCTAACACATCCCCTAGCAATAGCAACAACACCCAAATCCCCACCACTCATGACTCTCATATCCCTCACCCCTCTCCCAGCTCTAGCCACCATTCACCAATCCTTCCAACTCAACCTACTCCTATCACTAATCCCCCTGTTAGCGATAGCTCACATATCCCTACCACCAACATCAGCGCTACTCACCCTCCTCCCTCTTCACCTACCCTTAGTCCAACCCCTCCACCTTTTGATGATGCCAAAAAGGGGGAGAATAATCCAACTCTTGAGGATGCCGATGCTGAAGAAATTGAAGAAGTATTAAGAGGCATAGCTCGGAGCTACATTGCATCTGAGGACCACAGGACCCCTCCTCCTTCCAATAAGCCTCAAGTACAAGCTCAAGCTACTAAAGCCCCAGAAGTGGACATGCTTGCGGAAGCATTTGTGATAGCAGAGAAGCATGGGATTCCTCCAAGTGTCTTAACTGCTAAGCCAATCCTAGTTTCTGTACTTCTTCCTAGAGCTGATGTTGAAATAACAATCCAGGACAAGCCTAGCACTGGAAATAAGGTTCAAGATAATATTCAGAAATTGCTAGTGCTTGAGGCTGAGAAGAACAAGAGGAAGATTTTAGCAGAAGGCTTGAAGAGGGAAAGGACCAAAAGGAAAGCCAGAAGAGAGTTCATCTTCAAAGTCTCTCCTAAGGCTTCTCCTGAGGCTCCTAAGGGAAAAGCCCTAAGGATTAAGCGGGTGGCTACTAGAAGGACAAGAGGTAAGGCAGCTGGAAAGTTAGCTACTCCCCCCAAGCTATCAAAAGAAGAAAAGAAGGCTCTTGCTGAAATCTTGAGACAAAACAAGGAGGATTTTGCTAAGGCTATGAAGGAGGCAGAGGAGGCAAAGAAAAAGGCAGAAAAAAGAGCTGCAGCTGAGGCAAAGAAGAAAGCAAAGAAAGTAGCTAAAAAGGAAAAGAAAGAAATTATCCAAGGAAAGAAAGTATGGACATATAAGAGGAGATTTCACAATAAAAAGGCTTCAAAGAAAAAGGATGCTTCCAAAGAGATATATATTGCTGAACCATCTCAGCCCTCTAAGCAAGAGAAAATCGAGCAAGACAGATTCTTCTGTTTCTGACTATCTTGATGAAGAATTCAGAGCTACACCTTCTGGAGCAAAATGTGACAAAGAAGAAGTCTTGGTCTTTAAAAATCATTCTGCATATGCATCATACATGGCTAAAACTGGACCCCGTAGATAACATAAGTAAAATGAACAGATAACATATAACTTAGTCTGGAATGAATTGAGATAAGAATGATGTTATATGACTAAGGAAAAGAGTGTAGGTTATCTAAACGTTGAACAAGTAAAATCCTATAGATAACAGATATACTATCGCTAAACTAAGAGCCTATCACTAATAGATGAAGAGATAAGAATAACATTAGCTAATAAGGACTTAGCAATAATCTAAAGAAAAAGACAATACCTCTATCGTTAAGGCCTCATAAAAAAAACATAGATAACAGACTGATTAGAACAGCTAGCAGTAATAAACCAGTCACTAGCGATAACGAGAATAGCTATCGATAGCAAAACACTTGGACATTCAGATAAGCTAATACTTTGAGCTAATGAAATGAACTAGCGATAACATAATCCCTAGTGATAACAATATTGGCTATCGATAGGAACATGTTGAAATAATATACATTCTGATAGCTAATACATTGTCTCTGAACATTGAGCTAATGAATTTCACTAGCGATAACACCTACTGTGCTTCACATAAATACTTGTTCTAGTTAACGGTTAACTGCAGGACTCACACTAGTAAGCTAGCGATAGCCAAAGGAGCTAGCGCTACTGATAAAGCTGCTATACAAGTACAAATGTTGCAGGTTATCGTTACTCACAGACTCTGTTTCTCTTAGCTCACTCTCTGCAAGTACTAAATGAAGCAAGAGAAGAAATTTGACCAAGATGAAGAACAACATTTATTGCCAACGGCTAAGAGCCCTCAACGAACATATTCAAACGGCCTATTGGAGCTAAAGGAAAAGGAAAAGCTATAAAGAGGTATAAAAACTGAGACTTAAGCATTTATGAAGTAGAGAACGAAATTACAAACATTCATTACTTTCACCTACTCTTTGCTCTCAAAAGCTTAAAGTTTTTATTACTCTTAGTGAGATTATTCTGTACTTCAGTGTTTATCAAAATATGTTCATTAAGTGAACTCATTTATTGAAATCCTCTACTATTTAAGGTTGTTCTAAAGTCTGGGACTTTAGAACAGGGTTGTAGTCTTACAACTTGTAAGGGGGAGCGTTTAGAGGAAGTCTAAAGCTCTGTTTTGTAAAGGTTGGCAGGTGAACCCGGTTTGAAAAAACCTGTGGTATAGTGGAACCCAACGAGGAGTTGGAGAACTGAACATAGGCAGTGTTTAGCCGAACCAGTATAAAGGATTGTCTTTGTATTTATAGTTTTAATTTTGAAAAGCACAATTCACCCCCTCTTGTGCGTCTTTGCCATTCACACAATGGATGTCCATGTGAATTTTCAATAATTCTTCTCATCATAGTTGATCTGGGATGGCCTAACCGGTCATGCCAAAAAATAAATGTATTTTTATCAGCAAGCTTCTGGCTTACTAAGACATTTGTCTCAATTGTTTTAATACTTGTATAGTACAAACCAAAAGACAGTGTAGGTAATTTTTCTAGGACACATTTCCCCCCATATTTAACATTTGTAATATGTAGATATTCAATATTTTTCTCACTGATAGTTTCAATGTGATATCCATTTTGACAGATATCTTTAAAACTTAAGAAATTTCTTTGAGACTTGGGGGAATATAGAGCATCATTGATGACAAATTTTGTCCCTTTGGGTAATATTATAATTGCTCTTCCGGAGCCTTCAATTATTCTTGTATTACCTGCTATAGTATTGATACTTGCCCTTCCTTTAATTATATGAGAAAAATATTTTCTATCTTTAAGCATGGTATGTGTTGTAGCATTGCCTATGAGACATATGTCTTCATCCTTGTGTCCAATGAAAGATGGTGAACATCCATATTCTTCATGAAAGGGAAAAAAATACAAAACAAAAGAAATTCATTAAAGCAAATTCGATATATGATAAGCATAGCAAGCAATAATGCTCTTATTACATGATGAAAATGAGGAAGTAAAAAGAGAAAATGGAAATGGAAGTAAAACATAATTGAATTATGAAAATATAATTAAAATATTCTTATTCATGCCACACCGAAAACATTGATTTTCAACAGCTTTTGAATGACCACTCTTGTCCTTTTTCTACCATTCATTATGTTTCTTCTTCTGATGGGCATTAGGATTAAAATTGTTACTCCCACCACCATGATTACGAAATTTCCGTGTCCCCTGCCACAGCCACGTCCGTGGCCGCAGCCGCGGCCTCGACCATTATCATGGTAATTATTACGCACATTCACATTCACTTCAGGGAATGGAGCAGACCCAGTGGGGCGAATCTCATGATTTTTCATCAACAACTCATTATTTTGTTCGGCTACAAGAAGACATGAGATTAATTCTGAATACTTTTTAAAACCTCTCTCTAGATATTGTTGCTGCAGGAGCACATTTGAAGCATGAAAGGTGGAGAAGGTTTTCTCTAATAAGTCCTCATCAGTTATATTTTCACCACATAACTTCAAATGAGAACTTAACTTAAAAACTGTTGAATTATATTCACTTACAGTTTTAAAATCTTGTAGCCTTAGGTGGATCCAATCATAATGGGCTTTTGGTAAAATCACCGTTTTTTGATGATCATATCTTTCTTTCAAATTAGTCCACAATTCTAACGAATCTTTTACCGTTAGGTACTCAGCTTTCAGCCCTTCATTGAGATGGTGGCGAAGGAAAATTATGGCCTTGGCCTTATCTTGGCCACTTACTTCTTTGCCACTCAAAATGGCATTCCCTAGACCATTGGCATTCAAGTGGATTTCAGCATCTAACACCCAAGACAAATAATTTTTTCCGGTAATGTCAAGAGCAGTAAACTCGAGTTTGGTAAAATTTGCCATGATACGAACTAAAACAATAACAACAATGAAATTAAAATTATAATAAAATAAAAAAAATAAAATAAAGCAGCATGAATAAAAGAATTAGAATTCACAATATATCATATCATTAAACAAACTTATAAATAAATTTAAATCAATGTAAATGAGCAACAAAATATAAATAACAAAAGTAGGATCAACATAATAATAACAAAACAATAATTAAAATAAAAATAAGATGGTAATATATGTGTGCATATATATATATGTATGTATAAGAATGTAAGCATGATAATAATAAAAGACAATAATATGTAATAGTATCAAGATGAAGAGATAAGTAAAAGCATAAAAAACTGAAATAAAAGCATAAACTCATAGATAAAATTGCATGATAGTAACTTAAGATTAACATTAAATGTAATAATAGAAAGGTAAATAAGATAATATAACAGAAAATTATAACAATATAAATTGCAATTTAAATAACAAAATGCATAATATAAGATAATAAAAGGCATAAATAAAAAAATAAAAGGCATAAGATAATAAAATTAAAATGACAATATAAAGAGAATAAAATAACATATATATATGTATATATAATATGTGTGTATATTTATGTGGAAACATATAAATATAGTATGTATTGTAATATGATATATATTTATATATATTATTAGAGCATCAAATTAAATATGTAGACGGGGTGTTCCGTAAAAACTAAATGGCGTATGAGCTAAAGGCGGTAGAACCTGCCAATCTAGTTCATTGTGACATCCCTCTAATTCTCCAGAAGAGGTAAGGATATGATGCAATATATTATATATACATATATTATATTTATATATTTGTATATATACAAATATAACGCATGTGTGCATGTGTGTCTATTATAAACAACAAAAATAAAATTCAATTGAAAGGATAAACACCATGCATTAACGCATGTGTGCATGTGTGTGTATTATAAACAACAAAAATAAAATACTATTGAAAGAATAAATGATAACTCCTAGAAATTCATGATTATTTGAGTATATTTGTCTTAAGTTTTTGTTTATTATTTATACATTTTGGATACTCAAGAGGGAAAAATGCTCATTTGATTTTCGGTTGCACATTATTGTATATTTATGTAGATTTTGATTATTTTTGTAGTTAATTTATTATGTTGTTTTATGTAATTTTTGTAGGAATAATTTGATGCAATAAACAAGAGATTTTAGCCCTCCACCAAGCTCCCAATTGAACAAAAATAAGAAGAAGCCAAAGATCAGCCCAAGGAATAAGGAAAACAGAGCAAAGCACCAGAATAAGTGGGACTTCGCCGTGGCTTCGCCACGGCGAAACCCACGGCGAACAGCATCAGCCTCTGCATATTTTTGGGAGAGCTCGCCGTCAGCTCGCCGCGGTGAGCGACAATTGTTTCTGTATTTTTGGACTTCGCCGTGGGCTCGCCGCTGCGAGACCCACGGCGAACTGCGTGTTCTCTGCGCGTTTTGGACAGAACAGGCACGTTTTAACTTATATAAAAGCTAGGGCTTCGTTGTGAGCCCTCATTCTTCGACTGCTGGGCATTCTTGGGGGTGTTTTGCTCTGCTAGGGCTTGGATTTTGGAGGGGATTGAGCTTGGGCTCGGAGCTTCGAAGAGATTTGGGCTTCCTCTCTTGGTTTATCTCTTCCATCTTCATTCTCTTCTCTTGTTTTGTTTTGTAATGTTGTATATATATGCTCCCATGGAGTTGTAGAACACGAGTAGCTAAAATACTTGTATTCTAGGATTATTTTGAACCCTTGTATGGATTGATTCTTGATTCCTCCTCTTATGTTGTGATTAATGATATCTATGTGCTTATTTTACTCTGTTCCTAATGGTTCTAAGTGCTTGATCACCATTTAGATGTTGGGTTCGCTTGATTTATGACTCGAGAGAGCTAGGTTGAGTGTAGAACTTGGGTAAAATAGTGCAAGAACCTGAAGTTTGCATGATGGACTGATGGTTTTGTTGGTAAGATAGAGATATACTTGCTAGCCTTGCATAGTCACATTAGGGTTGGAGCATAAAAATTGGGTCTTATTAGCTTGTAGCAAGAGATTGTGCAATTTAAATAAGACTAAACACTTGTTCTTGACTCGAGAGAGCATTACGAGTACTCTAAGAACCCTAGATTAGCGCGTGGTGTCGTTGAGAGCTTCTTTGAGGGGAGGTTAATTGAGTTTTGAGAAGTACAAGGGGGATAGATAATCTTAGGACCCATTTTATCCTTGAGGTTGGAGAATCACTTGTTTATAGATTTATTTTCATTTTATTTTCTTATTTTATTATCAAACTCAACATTTGTGCCACTCAAATTAGGCGAGAGTGTGACAATCATTGCTTGACCGGGTTTTGGACAAATCCTCGTGGGAACGATACTCTACTTATCACTTTATTACTTGGCGCGACCCGTGCACTTGCGGCGCGTGGCGAACAATAGACACCATGCATAATAAATAACAAAAATAAAATACTACTAAAAGAATTGAACATGAAAATACTACTAATGTTTTAGGGGGTATACCTAAAACTTTCAGAGTAAATTCGTGCTGATAACGTATAATAAAATAAAGACAAAGGAGAAAGATGGAGAGGTAGAAAAGAGAATAACAAGGCAATAAAATATGAGAAGAAGACAAGAGAATATGAGAAGATGGAGAGAAAGAAGATATCACTATCACTTATGATTCAATGGTACAAATACCTTGTACATGACCTCTATTTATAGGCCCTAAGTCATTGAAGACTATGCATGATGTTACAAGAGAATAATGGTGAAGTTTATGGCATTTACAAGCCATTCATTGAGAGGTTACAAAGTTAAGGACATTTAGGGAGAAAAGAATCTTAGGAGGAATTCTAAGAGGAATAGGTTATGGACATTCACTAATATATAATTTCATAACAACTACCAATTTTAAATGTTTTTTGTGATATATATATATATTATAGCATAAAATTTTGGTAAACTTATAGATATTTTATAATCGATTAACTTTTAGAATTGTGCTAATATATGTTTTAACAAATCATATATCCTAAGTGACATGTGGGAATTAATCGTAAGATTGTTCTTCCCCCTTTTCCGTTAAGTACATACTTTGCATCCATAAAGCATTGAGTTGTAGACCATTAACCATATTTAAAATTTTTAAAAGATTTGTGTTATTTTTATATAAATCAAATTGAAAGGATGAAAAGAGAATTTAAATCTGGTTGTGATTTTATATACCAGCATTAGGGTTCTAGATTTGATCAGCTCAATTCTGTTAATAAACCACATTAATCACAATAATAAAATAATCCAACTAGTTAATTCTAACAAAACTAGAATAAAAATGTGTTACCACACACTCTTCCTTGATATGAGGCATTTTATTTTCTTGTTAGAATGTAGAGTCGGAAAATGGGTTGATCCCTTTTAAACCTGAAGATTATAAGGCCGGGCTTTGTATATTTTTGCCTAAAATAGTAAACAGGTTCTGGCCTATTTACGGCTGCTCATTTTTTTTTTTAGTTTTTTAAAGTATTTATATAATGCTACTATTATGAAATTTTTTTTTGTTAATGATGTTGCAATTATTTAATTGTCATTACTTTTTATTGAATTTTTATTAGCATTTTGTATCAAGAGAGTTAAAATTGATGAATTTATAGATAGATATTTCTTATTTTGTGATTATTCTTACAAATATTTGCAATTTTTTATTTGTTTTCTAGTGATTTTTTTTTTTTCATCTCACAACTTATAGTTTTCAAATATATATTAACACAACTTGTAGGCTCCCAGCCTACTTGAGCCCGTGAACTTTAAGACCAAGCTTCGAAATTTTACCCTTTTATAGAAGTCAGCATGGTCTTTATACATTACTACAGAACACGCTTTTTACATCTCATATTTTGGACTTTTTACGTCTCTTTTAGGTGGAACGTCTTTAGGGGAGATGTTGAAAATAGGCATTTTTTACGACTAATAAATATTATACATGAAAAATCCATCTTTCACATCTCATTTTTATTTTTTAGATGTTGAAGATGCTCATAAAGGTACTTTTCCACGTCTCATATCTTAAAAAGAGACGTGAAAAGTGTCATTTTCCACGTCTCATATACAAAAATGAGACATGGACAATATTTTTTTTAAAAAAATTCTGCTAAAAACACATACCTCTACTCTCCTTCATATATGAATAGAATTTAAAATTGAACCTTGCACAAAACAGACATAACATGGACAGATTTCACCAAAACAAGTTGTCTGCATACAATTAAAAGTAACATAAATACAAATGAGATAAATGTTATGCATTCTTCTTGATTAACCACACAAACATAAGGAATTGTGATAATGATGCAACAGTTCATGAAGGAAAAACAACAGTACAAATAAAACTGACGTGCTAATATAATGACAGAGCCAATGATAGTAGGTCAGCAATGAAGATTGTGGAATAGCCTGAACTAAAACACAGGCAGCAGATAAGTGAGTGGGTTTCAACATCCATCCACGGGGCAAAGGTTTTTAGGTTCAAACACCAAGTTAATTGGTTCTGCTTTGATTAAACATCCACTCGCGAGAAGGATAACTTAAGGCTGTTAAAGAGTAGATTGCCATCCTTATCAAGCATGCATAGAAATAGAAGGTTTTTTATTGTTTGTTGCATGTTAATAAAAACTGAAGAGTTTTAAACATAAAAAATTACATTATAAGTTCTATTTTTACTTGGATCCAATAATACAAGGCTTAAATGTAACCCATTAAGACTACTCATGAAATAATTTCACCATATATAAGGAAAGCCCAAAATAAAAAATAAGTCATTAAAATATCTGTTATGATGTATGTGAGAATAGTTCATGCTACCCTATTTTTACCAAGGTTATGATACCTATATTTATAATAGCCACACAAACCAAGTTTACACGTGATGATTTAACTAAAGGAAAAAACAGTTTATTCACATGACAGTAAGGAAATAAATCGCAGCTTTAAGATCACATATAATTACATTATAATGTTTCTTGATACTGGAAACATGAATAAACTATTATAAGGAGCTCTATAATTACATTTAAGATTACATTATAATTCATATTACATTATAAGTTTTTTACATTCCTTTTGTTGATGATTTCTCCATGAGGAACAACAACTAAAGAGCTCTATTCTTGATGATGGAGATGATAACATGAGCTTGGAGCTTCACTAGGGGAGTTCTTGTTTTCCAACTCTCTCTTCCTCTTGTTTTTTCATATTTCTAGGATTCTAGGATTTTGTTTGTGCAATTGGATGTATTGTTCATGATTATCCTTTGTTAGAGAGTGGTAGAAACATTCTTAGCTATATTTCCATTTGTTTATGCTTGGTATTATTCTTCATTGACTTGAATATTGTTCAAATGTATGGTTTCATCATTTTAAATGAATGTTTTAGTTAAGATTTTGTGCTATTCAAGGATTCTCACTTAGTGGATCATGGTTTCAAGTAATTGCATTTTGAAAATGGCTCTTAAACTTGTTAATTGCATGAGTGCCATTAGACTCCAATCCTAGAGTCTTGGTTCATTATGTGTGTAGCGCCAAAAATCAAGCTAAATAGAGTCACCACCAAAATTTTTAAATAGGATAATTTTGAAAATCTTTCAAAAAATATAAATGGTCTTTTAAAACCAAATTGGGCTTGGGAGTCTATTGTGTATGGGGAAGGTGTTAGGCACCCCCACAGCACTGTTCACAAGAACGGTTACTCTAAGTTAACTATTTAAAATTAATATGGCCTTTAATTTTTATTTTAATTACCCAAAAAATATATTCAAAAATGATAAAATAGAGAAAATGTAACAAATTAATTAGTTGCAAAGATTGGACTTGACCTAGGATAAAAACCTAGGGCTTACGTACCCTTTAGAGGGATCAAAGCCTACATAGTTTGGGGTAGAAATGCGTGTCAATTAGTTTGATATTTTTTAAGAAAATGTTTAGTTAATTTTTTTGGGAAATATTTTTGTATTGATTGATAATTTTTATTTTTTTAATACAATAGTCTTATTATCATTTGAGGAAAAAATATTTTTTAAGAAAAGTTTCTTGATTAACATTCCTGCGGAGATTCCTATAATCTCACACGGAAGATTAATCGTTTCTGCTTGCGGAGGTTCTAAAAGCCTCACACGGCATAAAATGATTTGGAACCCTTTTTTTAATCAAAAGAGGCAAAGAAGCTTTAATAAGTCTGCTTATGAACCCTCTAATGATATTGCTAGAATAATCTCTTAAGATCCCACCACAAGAGACCCCATGGGTAAGGTGAGGAAAAGCCATGTCAACATTAATCTTGGTAAAGATCATGTTTTTTTTTTATCAATTTTGGACCAAAAATTGAAGGGGAAAATTAATCTTGGTAAAGATCATATTTTTTTGGATCAAATTTGGACCAAAGACTGAAGGGAAAACTAACTAACGCGGTTGGTACCCAAACTGCCCAAATGCCTTACTTTATGCGTTAACATACACATACTCCCATCCGATGTGGGGCTTAAGAGCTCCCACAAGGGACCCCAAGCATGCACCATTGTGCACCCACACTCGGTTCTTCCTGAGCTATGCTAAATTACAAAAACAAAGGTGTTACGTTGTCTCCAAATCCATCACTATGTGATGGCAAAAGCAGACTACTTATTACTTGATTTCTTTGAGACCGACCCAATAAGAAGTATAAACCTTGACAAAAGAAGAATATTAAGATAACCATAAGTCTCACAACTTTTTCTAGATATAGTTTCGTTTACATTATTCATCATTTTCTTTATTTTTATTTGTTATTGTAAAATGTATTTTTAGCCTTTTAAGCTTGAAGTTTCCCATTCATCTCACAACTTTTTTCTGATTTTATCATAATTTGTTTCTAATTTTAAAATTTTAATTATTTCCATGGCAAAAGTATCATCAAAAAATAATTAAAAAGGTAAATTTATATTGAATATGTTTTTAAATTAAATTACACTACCACTTTCCTAAAACAAGGCTAAATAAACATACTCTAACTGGTCTTGAATATAAGAATTATTAACCGCGTTAGTTGGTTTTCCCTTCAACCTTTGGTCCGAAATTGATAAAAAAAATATAAGGCCTATTTAAAAGTGAATTTTTATTATAACTCTGATATTTATTATTTTTATCCAATATATTTTGTTTTGACTTATAACCTAATATATAATCTAACTACACACAAAACTATTTTAGAGAGATCATGTCATATATGCGATAATTAAGAAATTTATTTAGTTTCTAATATTTAAAAATGGAATAAATAAGTCTTATATTTAGAACCAGACAGAGTATTACTTGATCAGTCCTGCTTACTATAAATAATGGTGACTAAAATATATGTTTGGTCATCTGAGTTTATATTAAGTTTTCATTTAGCGCCTTAAGTCTGTAAAATGTATTTTTAACCACTTAACCTTAACATAATTAGTCTTATTTAAAAGAAAACGACGGTAAATCCAAATTATAACTTCGCAGCTGAATGGTCACAAAGCATGCTTACACAATACACACAATAACACGTTTTATTTATTCTTACACCACACGTTTTTAATTATTTTATATTACTCATTTATCTTACATCTAATATTTATTTAATAATTACAATTCTACTTTTTCAATTTATTTAAATTCAGCTCACAAAAATTCTCTCCCCCTCCCTCCACTCCAAATCCCTCGTACCAAACAAACCCTTAACAAAAAAGATTGAATCAATGATTTAAATTGTAACTCTGCAACTAAATGGTACCAAAACATGCTTACACAATACACACACTAACACGTTTTATTTATTCTTACACCACACCACACAACAATACATTGTAATATAAATACATCCTACATGGCTTCTCTTGTCCATTCATTTATTCTTACATATCTAAACAAGCAGTTATAAACTGCTTTCTTCAATCAGATTCTTAGTTAAAAAGACATTAAAACAAAAGATGACAACACCACCATATTCATGCATCATGATGAGTTTCATATCATCAACAATCAGTAAGGTCTTTGTCCTTGAACATTTCCAGGGGGATCATAGTTGCAGACAATAAAAGTTCCTCCATTGTCACATGTTACCTTACCACACCCAAGATGAATTGAGTCCTTCCAAACCACCTGAGTGTACTCACCACACTCCGCATTACCAACACATGTGTTGGTGTTGGAGTAATAGTTTACCTTCAACGCCACCCACAGCCTCACGGCATCGGTCCCGGTTATGGCGCCGCTGCTCACTTCGATGTTCTCGCCATAGCTGCCGCCGGAGAGCATCAACTTGCAGTCGGCTTTGCGTAGGTTGGCATAGTTCTGTGCATACTGAGCTACTGTTGTATCCCAAGTTATGGCTGGAACTCCCACTAGTGCTCTTGCTGCGTTGTGGACATCCACATAGTCTGTTGGTGAATCTTGAGCATAAGCTATGAAAGCAAAGAGAAAGAAGAACAAAGAGAAGAAGGAAAATAAAAGCTTGGATGCTAACTCCATTATTGTTCGTTATTCTGTCAAGTGTTTGATGCAGAAATGTTAGGCATTTGGGTGGTATTTATAGGGGGGTTTCAGGTGGAAAATTGGTATATTTAATTTGTGTTTTGCATGTCACTAGGATGGGGGATATTTTTAAAATAACGACTTTTACCTATATTGCGTGGACGACCAAGAAACAAGAGATTTTGGGTCTTTAACAGCATCATATTATGGAAACCTGAGCTTAAATTGTTATGGTTAACAAAATTATTTAAAAATTGTCAATATGGACACACAAGAAAGCATCATTACAGAGACCAAGTTGCTTCAATTTTAAGAAATTAAGTGCGTCATTGCATCTCCTTAGAATTTAAGGTGACAACTATCTCGGAAAATATTTCAAGGGCAAATTTAAGCTGTAACCATTTTTTAAAAAAAAAAAATGTTTATTTGGTTAAATTATGAGAAGTAACTTTTTTTTGTGGGTTGGGGGTGTTTTGCAAACAATCTCGTAGAGAATCTTTAGTGTGCCTTAATTAAATTACTTCAATTGGGATCTTAAAAGTCTTGCTCATGTAAATTAATCCTTCCTCAACTATATATAATATATGTGATAACGTAATTAATTTTTGTATTCGTTTTCATCCAAACATTAATTATTACGTTATATTTCTCATGATGTGCTTTCTGAGTTTACCTTAATAAATTATATTGACTTCAGTGATAAAAAAGTTATATTGAAAATGAAGCCTCTTGGTAATTCAACGAAAACCCAATAAAACTTAGAACGCGGATGGCAAGGTTAGGGTTTAAGACAGGATATTTTTGGCGTGTGGTTATTTCTAAAACAAGTATTCCTTTACAATTAAAGATTTATTTAATTAACAATGACTGGTCTCATACCTGACAACAACCATTGCCAGTGTGTTTGTATTTTTTGGCCAGATCAATGTGTCTGTTTGTAAAGTTCATTTATAAAGGTCCGTACATATATCAGAAATGCAAGTTGAAGCATGGAAACATTATTTATCCGAGTAAACTTTCATTATCCAAATTACACAAGCTTGTATTTTTAAGCAGTACAATCATCCTATCTAGGGGTTTACATGGGCAGGGTAGAACCCCTGTCCAAAATATGAGTAGGCTGCATTTTACAACCCATCACCCACTCTACCCATTAGAAACCCATATCATTTCGGGTTGGACAAGGCCGGGGCGTGTATCAGCCTATGTGATCACTCCTTAGAGTGGTTGAATCAAAATGAAGAATGGGGGGCTATTGTTATTTGCTGACCTATAAAAATAAGATTATAAATATTATATATATATAATATGCTATATATACAAAATATTATAATTATAATAACATATTAACATGTAATATAAATATATAATACTCCCTCCGTCCCACAATATAAGGTCATTTTAACCAAATTGTGGGTTCCTAAAAAATTAGTTAGAGTTAGTTAAAAACAATAAATGTGTAGGAAATATACCATATTGCCCTTATTTATGAATGAGTAAGAAAGGGAGTAATTATGAAAAGAAGATGAAAAAGAATGTGTGGGAAAATTAATGCATGGGTAAAATGGGGGAAAAAAGCATTTATTACTCAAAAAAAGTCAAACAGGACCTTATATTGTGGGACAAGGTCATTCAAAAAAATGGACCTTATATTATGGGACGGAGGGAATATTAATTATGTATTAAAAAAAAATATAATATTATTTATTTTGTGTGCAGGGCCAAATGGGTAAGGCAGCATACCATGCCTGATGCCCGGCCCTCCTGCAAACATGCCCAATCCAAACATACCCATTTTTTATTGGGCCTATTTTTTTGGGTTGGGCTAGGCATTTTTTGTCCGGACAGGGGCGGACGCCCCGGGCGGCTGGGTCACGTGAACACCTCTAATCCTATCCATATTTTTAAAGGCGGGTTGGATGTTAAACCATAGAGACCAACAAGTTATAGTTCAAATGGTCGGTAGGGGTGTTCAAGGGACATGACGGGACCGAGACGACGACACAGGCCGTCCCGTCCTGTCCTGAGAAAAGGGACTTGGGACAAACTTTCTATCCCATGTCATGTCCCATCTCAATATTGTCCTGGTTCCAATTGAGCCGGAACAAGATTGTCCTGATTTTTTTTTTTTTTTGCAAATTACTGACAAAATTTCAAATTCAAGAAAGTATGCCCCAATTTTCAATTCTCTGACGGGCAAACCCAAATAACTCAATCCCAAAGCAAGTAAAAGTAGAGCAAAGAGAAGCATATTCAGTCCCAAAAAAAGAAAAAAGAAAAAAAGAGAAGCATAGACTCTTCTAACAAGCACCCATCTTACCGTGGTGTCTGAATGAGAAATCGGTGCAATGAGTGTCTATGCCGCCGCCTTCGAAGCTAAAATTTCCTCTTTGCTTCCCAAACCCATCATGCATCCAAGTCGCCGCGGCCGCTGAAGCTGTAATGACCTTAAAATAATGATACTTAATTTTTTTAATCGTTTTAATTATGTAACAAGGATAAAGGTAGATTGGTGGCATTGGAGACAAATTAATTTCTTTGAGGTGCTGACATCAAATCACTGCCACCTTAGTGGATTTTTTTTTTAATACTCTAAAGTTTATCTAAGTGCCCTTATGCTAAAAAACAACAATAAAAAGAAAAAAAAACATAAGACTAGATATTTTGCTTGCTCCCAAACTTCCACTGACTTCAATGATGGAAGAAAGGGAAGCTTCAAGAAGCCCCTCCATTTTTCTTCTAGGGGATGATATCCGACTTTAGGGAGGGGGGAAATTCTTGGAAGATAATGACTTGATGGGTTTTCTTCTCTATCTAATATAGTAATCCATCACCTTCATTGTTGGTCCTCCCTCATCTTGCTCGTTCCTCTTTTTCATCACCAGCGTGGTTCAAATCTTCAATTCCAAGTTTAACACTGATAACTCCTAGAAATTCATGTTATTTGAGTATATTTTCCTTGAGTTTTACTCAATTATTTATACATTTTGGATACTCAAGAGAGAAAAATGCTCAGTTGATTTTCGGTTGCACATTATTGTTAATTATGTAGATTTTGATTGTTTTTATAGTTAGTTTCTTATGTTGTTGTATATAATTTTTGTAGGAATTATTTGAAGCAATAAGCAAGAGATGTTAGCCCTCCTCCAAGCCCTCAATTGAACAAAAATAAGAAGAAGCCAAAGCAGCCAAAGAAATAAGAAAGCAGAGCAAAGCACCAGAGAAGCAGGGACTTCGCCGCGGCGAAGTGAATCTGCCTCTGCCCATTTTTGGGAGAGCTCGCCGTCTGCTCGCCGCGGCGAAAGCCACGGCGAGCGACTCTTGATTCTGTAATTTTTGGACTTCGCCGTGGGCTCGCCGCGGCGAGACCCACGGCGAACTTCGCGTTTTGGGACAGATCAGGCGCACTTTCACTGATATAAAAGCTAGGGCTTCGTTGTGAGCCCTCATTCTTCGACTTCTGGGCATATTTTGGGAGCGTTTTGCTCTGCTAGGGCTTGGAGCTTGGTGGGGATTTGGCTTGGGCTCGGAGCTTCAAAGAGATTTAGGCTTCCTCTCTCGGTTTATCTCTTCCTTCTTCATTCTCTTCTCTTGTTCTGATTTGTAATGTTGTATATATATATGCTCCCTTGGAGTTGTAGAACATGAGTAGCTAAATACTTTGATTCTAGGATTATTTTGAACCCTTGTATGTATTGATTCTTGATTCCTCCTCTTGATTTGTGATTAATGATATCTATGTGCTTATTTTACCCCGTTCTTAATGCTTCTAAGTGCTTGATCACCATTTAGATGTTGGGTTCGCTTGATTTATGACTCGAGAGTGCTAGGTTGAGTGTAGAACTTGGGTAAAGTAGTGCAAGAACCGGAAGTTTGCGTGATGAACGGATGGTTTTGTTGGTAAGATAGAGATATACTTGCTAGCCTTGCATAGTCACATTAGGGTTGGAGTGTGATAATTGGGTTCTATCAAATTGTGGCAAGAGATTGTGCAAAGAATAGGACTAAACACTTGTTCTTGACTCGAGAGAGCATTACAAGTACTCTTTGAACCCTAGATTAGCACGTGGTTTCGTTGAGAGCTTCTTGAGGGGAGGTTGATTGAGTTTTGAGAAGTATAAGGGTGATAGATAATCCTAGGACCTATTTTATCCTTGAGGTTGGAGAATCACCTGTTTATAGTTTTATTTTCACTTTATTTTCTTATTTAATTTTCAATCTCATCATTTGTGTCACTCAAATTGGGCGAGAGTGTGACAATCATTATTTGACCGGGTTTTGGACAAATCCTCGTGGGAACGATACTCTACTCACTATTTTATTACTTGGCAAGACCCGCGAACTTGCGACGCGTGGCGAACAAGTTTTTGGCGCCGTTGCCTGGGATTTGTTTCCCAAAACCGTCTTTGGTCAACCTTGGTTAGAGCACTAGTAGCTTAAGCTTGAGTTGTATATATTTGTTCGTGTATTTGTTTTTCTCTTTTAGTTTCTTTTCTTGTGTTCATATGTGTATATTTGTTTTCTTTGTTTGTCTTTTTAGTTTGTTATTTATTTTGTTTTAAATTTTTGTATGGATTATCCTTGGTGGACTAATGGGGCAAGTACTGGATTTGAACAGGATAATGATTATCTACCTTCTTGCTATGAGCCTGATGCGTTTGAAACTCAATATGAGTACATTTGTTGCAATTTTTGTGGTGATAATCATTATATTGATCAATGCCCCCATGTCTCAACCTTGGATTATGTAGGGGATGATTCCAATAGGGTTCAAACTGATTGGCATGATAATTCTTTTAACCCTAGTTGGAATCATGAACATGAATTGCCTTGGGATCCAAATGTTTCTTTTCCTTCTTATGCATCATGTTATCAATCCTCACCCAATCATTTAGATGAAATCACTCCCATTCATGAGAAAAAGCCCACAATAGAGGAGATGCTTCAACGTATTTTGGATAATCAAAATGAAATAAGAGCTTGGACAAAAGAGAAATTGAATGAACATGAAATAGCTCTTGAAAGTTTAGCATCTAGGGCAAATGAAATGGCATCAACCATTGAGTCTTTAAAGCAAAATGGTGTTTTCATTGATAGTTCAAATGACTATGATGTGGAAGAGGCCATTTCAAGTGAAGAATTGTTTGTGGGAAGTGATATTGTGTTGTCAATGTCTGGTACTACTTTTGTGGGTGATTGTGTGTTAGAAATTGAAGAGGGAGAGAACAACATTGAAATCCCTGCAATTTATGTTCAAAGTCCTCCTACTGAAAGCTTGACTCTTACTGATGAGAGTCAAGTTGATTTTATTGGGTTTTCAAAGTATTTGGGGGTTAATGAGGATAAAGTTGAAACAAATGAATTCATACCCCCTATGTGCCATAATTCATCATGCTCCTTAAAATCATTCTTGATTGAGGGAGCATGTAATTCTTGTATAATTGAATTCCCACTATTTTTGGAGCCTTGTCTTTTGAAGAGAAATGAAGACAAGGTGATTTTTGTTTTTGATACGTATGATTAGTAATTAGAAAGTCTGGCTGAAGACTATAAACTTAGCGCTTCTTGGGAGGCAACCCAAGCTTTTAAAATTTAATAGTTTTTATTGTTGTTTTCTTTAGTAGGTGTGACCTCTTTTGAGCATTTTCAAGGTTTGTCATCAAAGTTTACATGAGGCAAAGGAAAGCAAGTTTGGAGCACAAAGAGCATTTACAGGGAAGTTTCTTGCTTTTCCAATTTGCTTAGAATTGAATGATTTGATGATAAACTGCTGGTTACATTGACATGAATTTCAATCTTGGAAACTTGGACGTTTACTTGTCATTTTGCAATAAGCATGATTTAGATTGATTCAGTATCCACTGAACTAAATGTGGGATCCAATGATAGATGGTTGCTTAGATTATATGTCTGAGAGGAAATTTTGGTTAATATTTTTGAATGCTTGTTTGCATTATTGAGACTGGCTTTCTGACAATTCTGAACCAAATCTTGCACAGAGTTGGAAATGGTTTGGATGCTTTTGTTTGGAGATGTTGCAGTATTTGAGTGTATATTTTCTTTCTCAACTGATAGACTCTAGAACCTATCTTGAAATCTCTTGAGGCTTTTTAATGATTTTTACATGAGTTTGGAAAATGATATGGGCATTCTTTTCAATGAGTTTGAGCCTTTCAAGCCTACCTCTGAATCAATTCCATTTGCACCCTCTTTGAGCCTTATAATGAAAAACCATATGAATTTTCTTTTTGGCACCCACAATGGACCTTAACCTTAGTAACTTGAAAAACCATGAACTACCCGAATTTTGAGATAATTGATAAATCATTGGTAGATGGTATTGGATGGTTGCTACAAAAATTGGTGTGGGAGTGTAAGTGGTGCATGATGTTCATCAGTCTGTACTCCAAAGTTATTGCAAGTTTATATAAAAAAAAAGGGAAAAGAAAAGAAAAAGAAAAAAAGAGTTTAGCTTCAATAAGACTTGGAGTGCACATACATCATTTTGAGATAAGTTTGGGGGAGTGGTTTGAATTTTGGAAGGGAATTTTGTATAGAAAAGAACGATGAGCTATGTATTGTCATTTATCTCAAGATATTTGAATCATCTTTATACCTTTCTTTCTATAACCTTAACCCTTGGCCTCATTACAAGCTTATAAAGTCCCATTGATTTTGAATTCATGTAAGCAATTCTTTTGGTGGAGAGAGAGGAAGAGAGTAGGCATATGAAGTTTTGAATGTTGAGAGAGCTTAATATATATTGAAATGTTCCAATTTTCTTCTTTACAATTGCTGAAGAATTGTTCTCTAGCTTCAACACACTTAATAATTGTTGGGAAGTTTGCTCTTGATGTGTGAGTTTTGCATTCTTCCATATTCCATTGTTTTCCCATTGAATATATCTTCTTGAGCAACCCATGAGGAAAACTCTCTGCATGCATAGTAAGAGGATACTTCATCAATCTAAAATCTCATAGTTTGTTTTACTCGAGGACGAGTAAAAGTTTAAGTTTGGGGGTGTGATAACTCCTAGAAATTCATGTTATTTGAGTATATTTTCCTTGAGTTTTACTCAATTATTTATACATTTTGGATACTCAAGAGAGAAAAATGCTCAGTTGATTTTCGGTTGCACATTATTGTTAATTATGTAGATTTTGATTGTTTTTATAGTTAGTTTCTTATGTTGTTGTATATAATTTTTGTAGGAATTATTTGAAGCAATAAGCAAGAGATGTTAGCCCTCCTCCAAGCCCTCAATTGAACAAAAATAAGAAGAAGCCAAAGCAGCCAAAGAAATAAGAAAGCAGAGCAAAGCACCAGAGAAGCAGGGACTTCGCCGCGGCGAAGTGAATCTGCCTCTGCCCATTTTTGGGAGAGCTCGCCGTCTGCTCGCCGCGGCGAAAGCCACGGCGAGCGACTCTTGATTCTGTAGTTTTTGGACTTCGCCGTGGGCTCGACGCGGCGAGACCCACAGCGAACTTCGCGTTTTGCACGTTTTGGGACAGATCAGGCGCACTTTCACTGATATAAAAGCTAGGGCTTCGTTGTGAGCCCTCATTCTTCGACTTCTGGGCATATTTTGGGAGTGTTTTGCTCTGCTAGGGCTTGGAGCTTGGTGGGGATTTGGCTTGGGCTCGGAGCTTCAAAGAGATTTAGGCTTCCTCTCTCGGTTTATCTCTTCCTTCTTCATTCTCTTCTCTTGTTCTGATTTGTAATGTTGTATATATATGCTCCCTTGGAGTTGTAGAACATGAGTAGCTAAATACTTTGATTCTAGGATTATTTTGAACCCTTGTATGTATTGATTCTTGATTCCTCCTCTTGATTTGTGATTAATGATATCTATGTGCTTATTTTACCCCGTTCTTAATGCTTCTAAGTGCTTGATCACCATTTAGATGTTGGGTTCGCTTGATTTATGACTCGAGAGTGCTAGGTTGAGTGTAGAACTTGGGTAAAGTAGTGCAAGAACCGGAAGTTTGCGTGATGAACGGATGGTTTTGTTGGTAAGATAGAGATATACTTGCTAGCCTTGCATAGTCACATTAGGGTTGGAGTGTGATAATTGGGTTCTATCAAATTGTGGCAAGAGATTGTGCAAAGAATAGGACTAAACACTTGTTCTTGACTCGAGAGAGCATTACAAGTACTCTTTGAACCCTAGATTAGCACGTGGTTTCGTTGAGAGCTTCTTGAGGGGAGGTTGATTGAGTTTTGAGAAGTATAAGGGTGATAGATAATCCTAGGACCTATTTTATCCTTGAGGTTGGAGAATCACCTGTTTATAGTTTTATTTTCACTTTATTTTCTTATTTAATTTTCAATCTCATCATTTGTGTCACTCAAATTGGGCGAGAGTGTGACAATCATTGTTTGACCGGGTTTTGGACAAATCCTCGTGGGAACGATACTCTACTCACTATTTTATTACTTGGCGCGACCCGTGCACTTGCGGCGCGTGGCGAACAAGCACCTTTACTTTCTTCTTTGCTGTCGTTAGTATGCCTTTGAATCTGGTGTATTTAAGCTTGAGCTCAACTTTTCATTGCTCTGCTTCTTCTTTTTCACTGTTATAAGATGCTAAGCATATGGGCTGGATATATAAATGGGATTTGGGGATTTTGAATGGCATGGTATTGAGTAAAAAGGGTTCATTTGCTGCGGACATTTTTCTGAAAATTGGGTTGCTGCAGAGAAGAATATGGGCTAGCTTTGTTTGTTTACAAGTGATTGTGGTTCTAAAATTTAATTTAGGATAGTTTGTGATCTAGGTGGATGTTTGAAGTTGTTTGATGAGCTATATGAGATAATACCGGTTAGTATATGATATGATTTTTTTTATTGACCTTAAAATAATGATAGTTAATTTTTTTTAACCGTTTTAATTATGTAACAAGGATAAAGGTAGATTGGTGGCATTGGAGTCAAATTAATTTCTTTGAGGTGCTGACATCAGATCACTGCCACCTTAGGGGATATTTTTAATTATGTAACAAGGATAAAGGTAAATTTGTGTCTACACTTGTTACCCGTTCTGTTGAAGTCTATGAAAAGATATTTCATATTTAATTTGTTTGACTCGATAGGCTGTTTTATAACCACTTGGTTTTATTTGATTCATGTTCTTTGAATATTGTTACATTACATTTATCATTGTATAAAGTAGAAATTGAGAGTTGCAATTATGCTATATTATTCGAAGTTAATTAATTCTCTTTAAATTATTTCTTTAGTTTTTCATTGGATTCTATTGATGGGATGTTATTCACTAGAAAAATATTTTTGTCTCAAATAATGTAGCCGATTCAATACCCTTGTTGAATGGATAATGAAGCATTGGGTTGCTGAGAACCCATGGTGATGTATAGCTCAAACTTTGTATCATATCTTGAAAATCATGTTTTAGAAGCTCCAAGTAAACTATATTCAGGATCTTTGCCTTCCTTATTTCCTCATGTAGAACTGTTAGTATTTCTATGGAATTTTCAAGAGGTTATATAGTTATAAAGAATCTTTTGAGAATTCCAAAGGTAGCTAATGACTTTATTTATACAAAATGTACTTGATATTTTTTTTGTTTTGTATTGTAAGTTTATTAATGTAGATGAAGAAATTTATACATAGCAAGGCATATGGGATGTGGGTTTACTCATATTCTGAGCCAGTCACACTTCAAATTCTTAGGGTGTGACAGAAGCTGCCATCAAATATGAACCACAAGCTTCACAAATCGATAGAGATACTTCCCCACAAGCACAAGCTTCGCAAATCTGATGGCATGAACCCAAAGTTGAGGGAGTGACAGCGGGAAGCAGATGTAGAGGCACAGGGAGCGTGACAGGTTGGCGACCGAGAGAGAGGACAGAGGGAACAGAAGCGAAGGTGAGACTAAGAGGGACAAGAGGCGAGAGGTGAGACTGAAACACTGAGAGAGAAGTGAAGAGAGATGAGAGAGGGCATGAGACGCGAGAGAGGGGTTGATGGTCTAAACTCAAAATGATTGATGGGCTTGGGCTGCGGTGGGGTTTTGGTTTTTTTTTTTTTTTTTTGACATGAAGATTAATTGGATGGGTCAGCTAGCATTCTTAACTTTTTTTAAAAAAAAAAATTCATATCGGGGTGGGATGACCCCGTCCAATCCCGAAGCACTATTTTGTCCCATCCCGAAATCCTGTCCCAAAACGATCAGGACTGGACGGGACGGACCGGGACGTGACAACTTTGAACACCCCTAATGTTTCGATTGGTAAGTCTATTCAATGGAACGTGACAAAATAATAAATTGTTAATGTGTATGTACATATAATTTCAATAGCTTGAAAAAGGTACCTTGTAAGAATTGGGATTTTTATTTCAATAGTGGGAACCCTTTTTATAATCAACACAAAAATTAGAAATGTGATGTTTATTCGTTTATTATAAAAAAGTCAAACGAAATACTATTTTACTCATTTGGATAATTGTAGCATTTTTCAAAAAATTACTCAATTATGTTTTAATGTGAAAATATATTTTTTTTGGGGTGTTTCACATGACGCGTTGGACGAAGAGCCAAAGTCATGCATTAAAATATTACAACTTTAGAAGGAACATTTCATTTCTTTTACTGTTTTTTTTTTTCAATTTATCTACCGATATATGGTATTACTAACAGCCAATTCACTAATTAAATTAGAACAATGCACAGGCAGTTGATCTAAATTTGGTAGTCATTTCTTCTACTCTAAGATATTATTACAATATACTACTATATATCCGTTGGTGATGGATCATTAAATACTTATGCTCTTTGGTCAAAATTCAAAACATATTTTCTCATTCAATTTCTTCTTTCTTATTCGCATTTGGCTGCGATGTCTTTCTCTCTGGTAAATAAAAAATCCAAACAAGCTTTTTCCTTGGACAAAGAAATAAGCCTAGTTATAACACCTTTTTTTATTTATATTCGGAGGAGTTCAGGAGGTTTCATCATGTCATCTTCTTATTGCTGCTTAGATGATGCTTTTTTGTTTTGGGTATGCTTGTCAAGATCATGCTATTTACATTTTGTTCTTCTCTTTTATACGTTTCCACTCAAAAGTTAATTTTGTTTTATTATTTCCGATGATGTACTTATTGAATTTACCTTGACTAAAATTTATGTTGACTTGATTCCTCTTGGTGATATATCCTTATTTTACATGACATTTTATATTTTATTTAGGGATTTTATCATTAAGATTGAGTTAAAATGTATTTATTATAATTAAAATGAATTAGAGATGCTTGTGTGTAAAAAAGAGCCAAATAAGGGAATAATTGTCACATTTGATTGATTATATTGAGTAATTAATTTTTGGGAATGAAAGGTATTACATTGTATTTAATTTTTCTTCGTAGAAAATGACAAAAAAATGGGCTGAAATTGCTTTTTCCGAAATTTGGGGAAATTACAGAAAAATCCCAGAAATTCTGTAAAGCTGTAGAACTGTTCGGGGAAAATTGCAGAAACTGACCCAAATCTTTTTGAGATTGCACTGATGGCCCTACTTTTGAAACCCAGCGTCTTTGGGGTATTTTGTACCAGATTTTCGGCCAAGAAACACACAACCAGCGGCGCCCAACAATCCTATACTCACCCAACATCAATCTTTCATCAAGAATCACCTTTTCTTATCATCCACCACCAATATTCACCAATTTCACCACTTTCCTACCATCATCCACCATTTTTCTTCACTCTTTCTTCATCTCATCGACAACCAACCTTTCAATCATCCATATATGGCTTCTTTATATAGCAAACACTTTGTAGAGGTGATTTGTTCTATGAGGGGCTAACTTTCTTATGCATCTTGGAGGGGATGATCTGACTTGAGTTATGTAGCTTCTTGCGGGGGAGTTATTTATTTTTCATCCACTTGCTAAATTATATTTGAATTTCCTATTTTAGGTTTTGTTATGTGATTGTGGACTTGAGACTCGTCATTCAATTTCTCCGTGTCGATTGATTCAACTTGTAGTAGTGATTGGAAGTTGCAACTTGATGCTTTAATTTCCATTTCCTATTTTTGAATTCAATGGAATTACATTATCTATTATCATTTGATTGATTATATGATTTAGTTGAGCTTATCATTTTTCTTTGTGAGCATTTGGATTTAGAGGAATAAGGTGATTTAACCAATTTTGATTACACACTAAGCGGTTTATGATAAATGGTTTAATTGGTTATTATAGCCTAGCATTTAGGAATAATTATTGATTAAATTCATTTGACCCAAATCATGTTTGAGGTTTGCAATTTGAATTAGTGATAAATTAACTCCCATATCTTTTATCAAGTCAGGATAGCTAGTATTCCATCTCCAAGGAGCATTCCTTCATTAATTTTTCTCAAATCCAATTTCATCAAGTTATTTTTTGTTTATTGAAAAGACAAAAAAAATGTAGCTGATAACTTCCGGGAATTCATGTAATGTTAGCACATTTTCCTTGAGTTTTATTAAATCATTGATAAATTTTGGATACTCAAGAAAGGAAAATGCTCATGTGATTTTTGGTTGCACATCATTTTTTATTTATGTATATTTTTGATTATTTTTATAGTTAATTTCTTATGTTGTTTTATATAATTCTTGTAGGAACATTTTGATGCAATAAACAAGATATTATAGCCCCTCCACCAAGATCCCAAGTGAATAAAGCAAAGAGGAAACCAGAGCAAATGACCAGAATAAAAGGGACTTCACCGTGGCGAGAGCCACGGCGAACAACATTTGCCTCTGCCCATTTTTGCTTGCTCACCGTCAGCTCGCCGTGGTGAGCATCCCTCATTTCTGGGATTTCTGAGAGCTCGTGGCGAAACCCATGGTGAACTGTGTATTTTGCTGCGCATTTTGACAGAAAAGACAGACTAAACTGAAATAAAGCTAGGGTTTCGAGTCCATCCTTCATTCTTCACTTCTTGGGTATTCTTGGGAGTGTTTAGCTCTGCTAGGGCATGGATTTTGGTGGGGATTGAGCTTGGGCTTGGAGCTTTGAAGAGATTTGGGCTTCTCCTCTTGGTTTATCTTCTCCATCTTCATTCTCTTCTCTTGTTCAGTTTTGTGTTGATGTATATATATGCTCTCATGGAGTTTTTGGACATGAGGGGCTAAATACTTTGATTCTAAGATTATGTTGAACCCCTTTATGGATTGACTATTGATTCCTCCTCTTATTTTGTGATTAATGAGATGTATGTGTTTATTTTACTCCTCTCTTAATGTTTCTAAGTGATTGATCACCATTTAGATGTTGGGTTCACTTGATTGATGCTTGAGAGGGCTAGATTGAGTGTAGAACTTGGGTAAAATAGTGTAAGAACTTGAAGTTTGCATGATGAATGGATGGTTTTGTTGGTAAGATAGAGATATACTTGCTAACCTTACATAGTCACATTAGGATTGGAGTTCTAAAATTGTGTGTTATTAATTGTAGCAAGAGATTGTGCGATTAATGAGACCAAAGACTTGTTCTTGACTTGAGAGAGCTTTTACAAGTACTCTGTGAATCTTAGATTAGCACATGGTTTTATTTAGAGCATCTTTGAGAGGAGGTTCATTGAGTTTTATGAAGTACAAGGGGGACACATAATCTTAGGTCCCATTTTATCTTTGAAGTTGAAGAATCACTTGTTAATAATTTTATTTTCATTTAGCATATATTTATTTTCATAGTTAATTTTCAATCTCTATATTTGAATCACTCAAATTGGGTGAGAGTGTGACAATCATTGCTTGACCGGGTTTTGGACCAAATCCTCGTAGGAACGATACTTTACTTATCACTTTATTATTTGGCGCGACCCGTGCACTTGCGGCCGGTGCAAACACTAGGGCTTGGAGCTTGGTGGGGATTTAGCTAAGGCTTGGAGCTTTGAAGAGATTTGGGCTTCTCATTTTGGTTTATCTTCTCCATCTTCATTCTCTTCTCTTGTTCTCTGTTTCTGATTGTATATATGTATGCTCTCATAGAGTTGTTGAACATGAGTAGCTAAATACTTTTATTCTAAGATTATGTTGAACCCTTGTATAGATTAACTCTTGGTTCCTCCTCTTATTTTGTGATTAATGAGATGTATATATTTATTTTACTCTTTTCCTAATGCTTCTAAGTGATTGATCACCATTTAGATGTTGGGTTCATTTGATCGATGCTTGAGAGGGTTAGATTGAGTGTAGAACTTGGGTAAAATAGTGTAAGAACTTGAAGTTTGCATGATGAATGGATGGTTTTGTTGGTAAGATAGAGATATACTTGCTAACCTGAAGAGCTCCGAACTCTCTCGAGTGTGTGTGTACGTGTTGCGCATCCTTGGATCCGCCCTTCAAGAAAATAAGAACCAAGGGGATAGTGGAAGCTAACCCCCGGGTGTCGTTCACTTGAGGAGCCTAACGCAAAAGGCGTCCTAGTAGCTAATATGCAAACTAACGAAAGCGGGTAAAAAGTATTGTATTTTGTTTTTGATTTAGAAAAGATGTAAAAGGTGTGATATGTTCAAGAGTAAAACAAAATAATATAAAATGAGATTTGGAGGGGGATGAAGATGGAATCATTCTTGATGAATGGAAGCTTCGGGAATCATTGCTTCTAAAGGTTTTCAGGGAGTTTTTGTTGATTTTCAAAAGACCCCTAGAGGAACCCCTCTAGGCTAGGCTTAGGTTAACTTAATTAATGCCGGAACCCCGCACATTACTTAATTTAACATAAGTTGATTAAGTTCAAAATCAATATGAATTTGCTAATCGTAAGGGGCTCCTAATCCAACAACCGGGATCCCGAATTGCCACTTAATTAATCCTAGAGTTTAATCGATTACTGGAACCCCAAATAATAAATCAAGACTCTAGGATTGAAGTCCAATGCCACTCATGCAATTTGACAAATTCAAGAACTAACCAATCATGCAAGACTTTAAATCCACAATTTAGGCCACCCCACAATTGCACTTGATTTCTCAATTAACCCTAACTCATTGATGGCCATCCAAACAAAGATTAAGGTTGAAAATTACCCAATGTCTAAACACAATTAATTAATTCCTATGCCATTTCATTCAGGCAAAACCACTTAATACTTTTGATCCACTAACCAAGCCACCTTGCATTAGCACATAATTTTCACAAAGAGAATAACAAAATCATGAACCCATAAATTTCATCAAACTCAAAGTTAATATAGCACAATGTCAAGTATTCAACAAGAAAGAAACAACATAAAATAGTTTCCAACCCTTATACAATATATAGAAATGAAGAACACAACCAAATGTCATAAATATACTCCTATAACCCTAGAAAAGCATAAATACAACAAGAGGAAGAAGTATTAGAACTAGAAAAACTCCCCTATTCAAGCTTCAAGCTCATCCCTTGGCTCCTCTACTACAGAAATACCCTATTGCAACGCAACAATAGCAGCGCTTATAAAATGTAAGTGATGGGATAGGTATAATATGACCTATACCAGCGCTTATAAATAAAAGTGTTGGTATAGGTATAAGTATATAGCAGCGCTTAAGCGCTGCTATAGACCCCTTGGAATTTAAAAAATATGTAAAACAATTTAAAAAAAATTGGCAAATTATTTGACAATTTTTTTTAAATAAAAATTAAAACCCAGGGGCCTATACCAGCGCTTAAGCGATGGTATAGGCCCCTGGGGTTTATTTTTTATATTAAAAAATATTTAAAGCAATTTAAAAAAAATTGGCAAATTTTTTTACATATTTTTTTCAACAAAAAATAAACCCTAGGGGCCTATACCAGCGCTTAAGCGCTGGTATAGGCCCCTGGGGTTTATTTTTTACATTAAAAAATATTTAAAACAATTTAAAAAATTGAAAAATTGTTTTACAATTTTTTTTAAATAAAAATTAAATCCCAGGGGCCTATACCAGCGCTTAAGCGCTGGTATAGGCCCCTGGGGTTTAATTTTTGTATTAAAAAATATTTAAAACAATTTAAAAAAAATTGGAAAACTGTTTTAAATATTTTTTTCAACAAAAAATAAGCGCTGGTATAGGCCCCTGGTCTGATCTTTTGGTCCTGAGCGACCCTGCAAGTGAAAATAAGATAAAACCAAGATCAAATAGCCGTATAAATTAATTAGTACAATTAATCTACAATTATGGCTAATTACTCCTAATTTTACACTCATTTTCCTTGAGAGCTTAGGATATTCAATTTAACATTATCAGACCAAAACTTGCATCTTAATCATGTTAATTGCCTCAATTTAAGCATATAAAAACCATACAAATCAGAGATTTGTCATAACCTTACATAGTCACATTAGGATTGGAGCTTGAAAATTGGGCTTTATTAATTGTAGCAAGAGATTGTGCGATTAATGAGATCAAACACTTGTTCTTGACTTGAGAGAGCTTTTACAAGTACTTTGTGAATCCTAGATTAGCACATGGTTTCATTGAGAACATGTTTGAGAGGAGGTTAATTGAGCTTTAAGAAGTACAAGGGGGATACATAATCTTAGGACCCATTTTATACTTGAAGTTGAAGAATCACTTGTTTATAATTTTATTTTCAGTTAGCATATGTTTATTTTCATAGTTAATTTTCAATCTCAATATTTGGATCACTCAAATTGGGCGAGAGTGTGACAACCATTGTTTGACCGGGTTTTGGACCAAATCCTCGTGGGAACGATACTTTACTTATCACTTTATTACTTGGCGCGACCCGTGCACTTGCGGCATGCGAACACTAGGGCTTGGAGCTTGGTGGGGATTGAGCTAGGGTTTGGAGCTTTAAAGAGATTTGGGCTTCTCCTCTTGGTTTATCTTCTCCATCTTCATTCATTACTCTTGTTCTATGTTTATGATAATGTATATGTATGCTCTCATGGAGTTGTTGAACATGAGGAGCTAAATACTTTGATTCTAAGATTATTTTGAACACTTGTATGGATTAACTCTTGATTGCTCCTCTTATTTTGTGATTAATGAGATGTATGTGTTTATTTTACTCTTCTCCTAATGCTTCTAAGTGATTGATCACCATTTAGATGTTGGGTTCACTTGATTGATGCTTGAGAGGGCTAGATTGAGTGTAGAACTTGGGTAAAATAGTGTAAGAACTTGAAGTTTGCATGATGAATGGATGGTTTTGTTGGTAAGACAGAGATATACTTGCTAACCTTGCATAGTCACATTAGGATTGGAGCTTGAAAATTGGGTTTTATAAATTAAAACAAGAGATTGTGCAATTAATGAGATCAAACACTTGTTCTTGACTTGAGAGAGCTTTTACAAGTACTCTTTGAATCCTAGATTAGCACATGGTTTCATTGAGAACATCTTTGAGATGAGGTTAATTGAGTTTTAAGAAGTACAAGTACTCTTTGAATCCTATATTAGCACATGGTTTCATTCTGATATCTTCTTTCATGATGATGATGATGATGATGATGAGTACGGAAATCTTTATAAAATAATTCAAATACTTAAAATTTCATTCCAACGCCAAGTGTCATTTGTGGTAGTGATATGAAATATTGCTCAATTTAAAAAACGGTGAGATGGCATAAACCGGTAAATTTAACGGTAGTTTTGAATGCATGAGTACGAAACTTCAATGTCTTAATTTCAAACTTCTAAAGATGAGCGACATTTTTATTTTAGTTTATATCATTTGATCCATTCACTTGGTTCTTCCAACTAGTTAAAATATTAAACAAAAATTCAAAAGAATGAACAAACAATTTTATTGTTTATAAAAACTGTATGACAGGTGCAGATACACCTTATTATGCTAAAAAACCGGATCCCTATGGATAAAAACTTACATAAACAAATTAAAGCTTTATTTATAAAAACTGTCCCCAATGAATTCTTCTTTAAAAACTTAGGTAGGTACCTTTTAAACATTTTCAATGGGACAATTGTATTAAGGTCCCAAGCAATAGAATTAATATCAGACAAGGTTCAATCAGTTATTAATGACAGTGTTGACAAGTGAAAATTGGTATTGTTAAAAAGTGAAAAGCGTCATTGACAACTCATGGGGACTTGTGTGATATTAATTTTATTGCTTGTGAGCTCAATATAATTGTCCCCTTTTTAATTAACATACCTCATTAATAGTTATATTTTTATAATCCAAATCATTTTCCATCAGCCTCATTGTCTCTCACTACTACAGAAATACCCTATTGCAGAGCAACAATAGCAGCGCTTATAAAATGTAAGTGATGGGATAGGTATAATATGACATATACCAGCGCTTATAAATAAAAGTGTTGGTATAGGTATAAGCATATAGCAGCGCTTAAGCGCTGCTATAGACCCCCTGGAATTTTAGAAATATGTAAAACAATTTAAAAAAATTGGCAAATTGTTTTACAATTTCTTTTAAATAAAAATTAAAACCCAGGGGCCTATACCAGCGCTTAAGCGCTGGTATAGGCCCCTTAAGCGCTGGTATAGGCCCCTGGGGTTTATTTTTTATATTAAAAAATATTTAAAGCAATTTAAAAAATATTGTAAAATTGTTTTACATATTTTTTCAACAAAAAATAAACCCTAGGGGCCTATACCAGCGCTTAAGCGATGGTATAGGCCCTTGGGATTTATTTTTTATATTAAAAAATATTTAAAACAATTTAAAAATAATTGAAAAATTGTTTTACAATTTTTTTTAAATAAAAATTAAATCCCAGGGGCCTATACCAGCGCTTAAGCGCTGGTATAGGCCCCCGGGGTTTAATTTTTGTATTAAAAAATATTTATTACAATTTAAAAAAAAATTGACAAATTGATATTATTTAAATAAAATTTAAATCACAGGGGCCTATAGCAGCGCTTGGGCGCTAAGCGCTGCTATAGGCCCCATGTGATTTAATTTTTTTAAAAAAAATTATCTAAAACAAATTTTAAATAAAATTTAAATCACAGGGGCCTATAGCAGCGCTTAAGCGCTGCTATAGGCCCCTGTGATTTAAATTTATTTAAAAAATATCTAAAACCAAATTTAAAATTACTAATTTTTATACACCCGCTCAATTTTCCCCTATTTCCCTCCCTAATTTCATCCACCCTCCCTCCTCAATGACACACACACACACTCTTCTTTTATTTCCCTTTCTCTATCTCTCAACACACACACACAAGCTCCCTCTCTCATCGAAGCACACACACTCTCATTCTCTCTTCTCTGTTCTTCGTCTTCCAGCGACGGAATCGGCCCCATCGACGGCGTATGACGGTGGAAAACGTTCGGAGAAGCTTGAAACAAATTTAGGTAAGCCTTCTTCTCTTGTTTCTTCTCTTTTCTGCCACGATTTTTGAGTGGATGGGGAGAAATGATTCGAATTTCTGAGATTTTTTGAAGCTTCTGAAATTATAGAAATGGTGCTTGAGGCTTGTTCTTGATGTTTTGAGTGTCGATTTTGGGAAAGGAAGTTGAATAGGACCAATTTTTGCACAAAATTCCTCCTCTGGCATTGTTCATCCGAAGCAAAAATTGGGATTTTCGGATGTTTGTTGTTTTGAAGTTTAATTGCTTGTGATTTCTAGCAATTCTAAGACTATGGAATGGATTGAATGTGTGTTCTTGAGGTTAGGGAATTTTTGGGATTTAATTCTTGCATTGTCTCCCCTGTTCCTGCGAGTTTTCTGGGCCGAGAAGGGGAAAATGTCTGTAATTTCTAAATTGATGCAGGGATAAAAATTAATTTTTTTTAAAAAAAAATAATACCTATAGCAGCGCTTATTTAGATAAGCGCTGCTATAGGTATTATTTTTTTAAAAAAATAAATCACCTATCGCAGCGTTTAAGCGCTGGTTTAGGTCACCTATCGCAGCGCTTAACAAACGCTGCGTTAGGCTTAATAGCCTATAGCAACACTGGCTATTGCAGCGCTTATAAGCGCTGCTATAGGGCCAAAATAAGTGCTGCTATAGGCATTTTCTGTAGTAGTGTCTACTTATTATAATAAACAGAAGCCCTTATAAATGTATTCAAATGCTTTATTTATGACGCCGACTCAATGAAAATTATATTTAATTTCCCCTGAAATCATTGTCATCAAGAAACTAATATACTTACACGATTACACACAAAAGCACGTTTTATTATATTCTTAAGATTCCTCACACCATACGACAATATATTATAATATCAATACAGAGTATATGATTCTAGTCCATTTATTTATTCCTACTTTATCCAAACAAACAGCATATAAACTGTTTTGTTCATTCAGATTTTTAATTAAAAGGACAATAAAACGAAACATCACACCACCATTCAAGAGTTTCACATCATCAATCATCAGTAAGGCCTTTCTCCTGGTATGTTTCCAGCAGGATCATAGTTGCAAATAACAAAAGTTCCTCCATTGTAACACCTAACTTTGGCACACCCTAGGCGAATTGAGCTGCTCCACACCACCTGAGTATATTCCAGGCAATCCCCACCAATGCATGAGTTGCTATCATAGTCATAGTACCTCTTTCTGGCCACCCACCGACTCACGGCATCGGTCCCACTCATGTCGCCGGAGTCAGTTTCGATGACCTCACCGTAGCTGCCACCAGAGAGCAACAGCCTGCAGTCACCCCTTCGTCGGTTGGCATAGCTTTGGGCATATGCAGCCACTGAATCATCCCAAATTAGATCTGGAACGCCCACTTTAGCTCTTGCATCGTTGTGGGCATCCAAATAGTCCTGTGGTGAATCTTGGGCATAGGATGAGATGGTTAAGAGAAAGAAGAAGAGGAGAGAAAATGAGAGCTTGGAGGAGAACTCCATTATATTGTGGTTATTTGTGTTTTGTGTTTGTTGAAGAAGAGGGAGGCATTAAGGAGGAATTTATAGGGATTTTCATGTGACAAATTGGTATATTTTAGTTAGGGTTTTGTAAGCAACTAGTAAGGAGATGGTGGAATTTTTTAAATAATTTTTAAATTTATAATGCGTGGAGGACTGAGAAGCAATAGATTTTGGGTTATTAGTAGCATTATTATATTAAATAAACTGCAACTTGAATTGATCTGGTTAACAAATTTATTTAAAGCTTTCGAGTGTAACTAGAAGTATTACAGAGTTCAACATTGCTCCAATTTTAAGATTTTAAGTGTAACATTGAATAAAAGATCTTAAGTTTGAAAGTTTCGATTTTACTTTGTCAGACATGTGAAATTTCCTTTGTTTTATCTATGACGATGGCTGACACGGATAATCTTCTTAACTACCATCACTTTATTGTTTTATTTCTTTTCATTCAAGAATTATTTCTTATATCTTATGCATGAACTTGCTCAAATACCTTAACCAAAAAATGACATTGACTTGGCCTCTTGCTTATCCAACAAAAATTCCAAGTAAAATTTTTTTTTGATACATCTGAAGTAATTAAGAGTTATATATTCTGACATACACAGTAGAACGAACCAAAGCCTTGGAAAAAAAAAACCCTTCTTGCAATGAAATTGAGAGGCAGAACAAAAAATAAAACTAAAACGTGTCCTGGAGGAATTTCCAAATTAAATTTCAACAATGTTTGCCCAATTATCGCGCATCCAAACACACTCCTTCTCTTGGCCTTTTTACTAGGCCAAGAACACATCTTAGCGTACGTATACACACTAAGGCTTCCTTTATCCTGAGTAATTATGGAACTTTTCTTTTTAGACACCCACACATTGTCATGAGTTACACACGTGACTTTAACTGTTTTCAATCTAATATCGTTTAGATTATGAAGCAAACCTAGACCGATTACAATTAATTCTCAATGCCATCAGTAATGCACTCTTATAAACAAACAGCTCTTGAGCGCATATTAGTGGTCTTATTTTTAAGATTGTAGCCTCACGATTTTTGTTATTAAAGGTAGTTTCACGCTAACAATGTTTTTATACCCGCCCAGTATTTAGTTAATGCTCAAGAAAATTCATGACAATTGTATTGGATTAACCCTACTCCACATCGATATACTGACTTCATCAAGTGTATCTTGAATGTGTCTGCTCTCACCATTAAATTAAAGGTTTTACTCTTTAGCCATAACAATTGCCGAATGGCTCTTACAATGTAAAGACATTAAAAACACTGATAATGTTGGCTTGTCTCCTAGTAAAAAAATCACTTAAAAAGCTTTTCAACCACTCAACCTCAATACCAACAAATTCAACCTCAATACCAACCAATTTAGCAATAAACTCATAATTCCTTAAGAATTTAATTATAATATTTTGTTTGGTCAATCTCCAACTTACTACACCACCACCAAAAGTGAGTTAATCTGAGATCTAACTTATATTTTTTGTATCCTTCTAACAGAGCAATATATCCACTATAAAAGACTTGTCGAAGCTCATCACTTGCAATAAACTCTCAATAATCTATGCGTGTTCGGAATGAACAATTAGATCACCTTTATGTTTTGTTAATTGCATACTAGAATTATAAGGCGTGTTTAAGGAACGTCATCAAATATCCATCCGATCCTTGTGACTAGTGTGCTTTTAAAAAATATTTAGGGGCAAATTTACTCCTTAACTCATTTTAATATGTTTAGTTTTTTAATGAATTATGATTATGATAAATGTGTGATTTATTAATAAGAAAAATTCATAGTTTTATAAATAAAATATTGCTTGTGTGACTATTGCAAACTTGTATACTAGTAATGATTTTATTTAAAGAATTTGATTTTAGAAACATAACCGTTGATGTGAATATAAAACAGTTCAAATATACTTATTAGACCTCCCGTGATATTTTTCCATCATCAGTATTTGATAGAAACAAATCTTATAGGCTAAATTATAGAAAACCCCATAAATTTTAGGTCTGTTACAAATAACATCCCTAACCTTTGATAGTTTAAATTAAACTCCCCTAATATTTCATGTTTTGACTCTCAACCTCTTACCGTTAAAATTATTGTCAAAGTTATCGGTTTTTGTAATTTATAATTTTTAACATTTTTTAATTATATACCATATCATTTAAAAAAATAACCCTTGACAACTGACATATAATTTTAAGTATTTTTAAATACTTAAAAACAAAATATTTAAAAAGGATTTAAAATGTTTTCTTGACTATGCACTTTATAAATAAAATGTCATAAAAATAAAAATACTTAAAATGCATATAAAATATTTGTTTGATCATTTCCTTTTTAAATAAAAAATTATATTATATTTACAATTATATATTAAATGAAAAGGGTTATTTTTTAAATAACATAATATACAATACAAAATATATAAAAATTCAATAAGATAAAAGCCATTAACTTTAACGAAAATTTTAACGATAGGGGGTTAAGAGTCGATCAAAACATGAAATATTAGGAGAGCTCAATTTAAACTTTCAATGGTTAGAGAGGTTATCTGCAACTACCACAAAATTCAAAGGGTTCCAATAATTTAGTCAATCTTATATTAGTGTATAATTTCTTATACCTTCTGTACTCTCTGTAGGCTTTTAATTTCAAATTTTAAATTCAACTAATAAATAATTCAGAAATGGTTAAATAAGTAGACATCAAATAACATTGAATTTTGTATTAATATATTAATTAGAAAATTATTATTTTTATAACACTAACTTTATATATAAAAAAATTGAAAATAAACATCTATGCACCCAATTATCAAATTCAATTAGAAAAACATGTTGAGATATATTTATAAATATTTAATACTTTCATATTATTTTAAATTACCTATTGGCTTTTTTTTCCTTTATCATTTTTTCGTTTGTTGGTGCTTAAGGTAAGGTACGAAGTCTAAGTTCTTCTTGTTTGAGTATTAAACTTAAAGCTTGTAGGTTTGTATTATTGTGGAAAGAAGTGCTTTTCTCTCAGGTTTCTTTTAGATTTTCTTTGGGGGGGGGGGGGGGGGGGTGCGGTTGCTGAAGTTTATGTTTTCTATGCATTCTTTTTATATCACCTTACAAACTACTATTTTATAATAATTTTTAAAAATGTAACAAGTAAAAGTCGCAGTAGAGCTTTAAAAAAATCCTACATACCTGAATAGTATCAATAGGATGTGGAGATTTTTACCACACCTTAATTAATTATACTGTATTACTCAATTAAGTTATTTCATTTTGCACCCTGAAACCACCAGCAAGCTAAGGTTAGTATTTAACACAAAACTTTTGTGTTTAGTGTGAGAAGGTCATTGATAAATAATCAGTATATATATTCGAAATGCTCTTTTTGTTTATCTAACAAACTTTAAATATCCAAAATTACATAAGCTTTTTATCAAATAAAATAAATCCTCACATTTTGTTCTCTTTCTTTATGTTAGAGAGTTTACTTAACCATAAGGAGGCTGAGTCAACGTAATTTTTAGTTAAACTATTTCGGCAAGTATATATATACCATAAGAAATAAGATACAACGTTTTAATGAAAACGAATAAAATAATTAACTTTTGATAGTTACTAAGAAATTGTCAGTTTAGTTTTAAACTAAGGCAGGTTTTATGCAAGTCAGCCGGCTTAGAAAAGAAATATTCAAACTTAAGATTATTGAAGGAACAACATAACGACTACGGATAAAAATTTTGTGTGAAGCGCTTAACTTCCATTTATTAGTTAAATTAAGAATGCATACATTTACAACTGAGAAACAGTTTACTTAATTTTTTGAAAGAAATTTCAGTTAGGTTAAATATGATAAAGTTGTCGGGAGTATGAGGGAGTCATTGGGAGAATTTAAGTTAAATTCACGAGGAATGTATTAAAAAACATATATGTTGATAAGCTATTTCAAATGGCTTAACCAAAAAAAGGTAAAAATAAACGGTTTCATTTTTTCAGGAAAAATTTTTATGATTAGTTTAATATTCTCCCAACAACTCAAGTGTTAAACTTACAAAAATAATATCTTAGGTCACAGCAACATCCAAGTGTGAAGGGTTTTAAACACTTAAATATTAGGCCTAGAGTTTATGTTCATGTTAATACAGAAAACGTTTTTAAGGGAGCAAGCTACCTCTCACAAGTCCTTGATGCATGTATGAGCTAATTGAAATATATGCTCGGTCTTAAATGTAATACAGTAATCCATTTTGTCCCATAAATTTATTATATTTTTCAAAACTATATGCATATTAGTTTCTCATATTAAAAAAGGGTTTTGTATGGGATACATTCAATTTCAAATAATTAAAGTAGCATATTAGAGAAATCAATATAGACTAGAAAAAACATTAAAGAAATCAATACAATTTTTTCAAATAAAAAAATTCACTAAATTTCTTAATTTCCACAAATTAATTTTCTTCCTTTTACATTTAGTGTGGAAGTAGCTATCTTCTTTAATTTTTAAAACTATCCCTAAATTTAAGTTGTCACATGAACAACATAATTTAAACCAATTTTCTTTGTTAACATGTTAAGCATATCTTAGTTAATTAAAGAATATTACATTAGAGTACCATCCGAGAACACATCCAAGACTTTTTCTGTTTAAGATGTTGATATTTGTGGTGAAAACGAAAACATTGGTTTTTAATTCCTAGTAGCTATATGCAAGACTTATGTAAGACGTGTAAAAGCATTTTCGGTTGATTTTTAAGTATAAAATTGGTTAAGGTGTGTGTGATATATTCAAAACAAATTGATATTGAACTAAGAGAGATTTGGATTAAATAGGATGATTATTCTTGGTAAATGGAACTTTCGGGAATAATCACTTTAAAAGTTAAGTTAGGGGATAAAAATGGCTAATTTTCTAAAGAACCCTAGAGAAACCCCTCTAGGCTAAGCTTAGATTAATTCACTACAAAAAAACTGGCGATTTGCGACGGATTTTTGCTACGGAATCCATTCCGTCGGAAATTTCGGACGGATTATCTACGGAAAATCCGTCGCTAAAATTAGCGACGGATTACAGACGGAAATGCGTCAGAAATTTGCGACGGAATAGATTCCGTCGCAAAATGTATACCCACCGATGGAAATTCCGTCGGTAATATTGCCGACGGAATTTCCTTCGGAAATTCCATCGGAAATGCTTTATTTTTTTTTACCAATTAAAACAACCCCCCCAAATAGAGAACAGAACGCTCACCCCCCCAACTCCAGTTTGTCTGAATCGCCGCTCAGAGCCCCCCCGGGTCGCCGTCGCCATCTCTTGTTCTTCCATCCCTGAATCGCCGCTCAGAGCCCCCCCCCCCCGGGTCGCCGTCGCCATCTCTTGTTCTTCCATCCCTGAATCGCCGCTCAGCCCTGAATCGCTCTCGATCGAGATTTGGGAAAATCGCCGACGCTCAGCCCCCCCAGTTCGCCGTCGCCGTCGCCATCTCAGTTCGCTAAGGCACTCAATCTCCCTAACAAACTTCACGATGGGTATTCTCTCTCTGAATGAATCCATACATATATATATATGGTACGTTCTTTATACGTTGAAGTTCACAGGCAAGGGTCTTTGCTATATACCACGTAGAGCTCTTTATCGCGAATCTCACATCATCAATTGATTGATTTTTTAGTTTTATGCCAGTAACTACTTATCAAGATCGATCAAGCACATGCATCTGCAATGGATGAACAAGTTTAATTTTAGGATATTTTAAGCAATTGTTTCTCAATTATTGGTTGCCTGAATTCTTAATATATACTCAGATTCAATCTATACATCATGACTAGGGAGATGCTTGTGTATATTTCTTTACATTGTTCATATATAATATATATATACGAGTGCGCATATGTTGGTTTGTATATATGCATGCATGAATCCAGAATTTAGGTGTATGATTCCTCAAATACTCTTGCCAAGTCAAGCATATATCATCCCTTGGCTGTGCAATAGAATCCTGAATCATGACGAGTTGGCATTAGCTTCAAATGGGTGTTTAATATTTTGATAATATTTCAGATGCGACCACACACACACACACATATATATTGAAGCAGAATACAGATTCCATGTACGGATTATAATTTACCTTTGGATTTCAGATAATTGCAGCTAGCGTGTATATATCGCAAGAAGGTATATTCCACCATTACTTAAAAGAGGTTATTATAGTGTTGAGTCACATTTTTAAGCAATGAATTAAATACTTTCATTCGGAACATGGTTTTCGCTCATTAACTCAACCTAGAAAGAGAATGCTTCCTTTATATATGTTGATTCGTTTCCTCTGCCATGCTTCTACCACCTATTTGCTAGTTTTAACTTTTGTTGAATTGTTAAGTTGTTAGGTTTGGAGATCGAAGGCTGAAGCTGCTGGGCTGAAAAAACTTGTAAGTACTGTGAATTTTGTCCAGTTTCCTAGCTCCCGATTGTATCTAAAATGTTCAGGTGTTTTTCTTCACTGACTACCTCATGGATGATTCTTGAGGTGACTCTGTAGTAGACATAGTATCTATTAGAGTTGTTTCAGCTAGGGGATCAGCAGAAGCTTTGTTTCATAAATTTATCTAAGTTAAATGCAGATTTACAAGATCATTGCTGATAACTTTTAGTTTAAATGATTTTGGAAACTTTATTTCCTGACTCTGCTTTTTGTAGAAAACATTATGCATAGTTTACTTAGGTTATGCATCGTGAAGTTTGTTTTCCCATCTAAAACTTCATTCTTCAAACTTTTAGTTTGTTTTCCTGACTCTGCTCTCCGCCGTTGCTCTCAACCACTAAGCTCTCTCCGCCGTCCAGGGAAGTCACAGCAAGGGCAAGGGAGGACCATTCAGTTTGGTAAGGCTCCACCTGCATTCAGGGAAATCAATCTCTTTTGGGCTTTCAATTTGGAATTTTGGTGTAAGGTTTGGGGGCTTCTGGTTTTGTATGAAGTATGAAATCGGTTCTTTATGCTTGGGTATTATTATGAACTGCTGATGAAGCCATTTACGAAATCGGTTCTTCTGGTTGTCGATAGATGTGTTAATTTATTGTTGAATGCGTTTAAATGGCTCCCCAGTCACACCTGTAGATATGGTGAAAAAATCATTAATTAATATCTATCATGAAAACTGCCCAATATGGATTTGGAGACATTTTTGCTTGACTATTGGGATTGACTGTCCAACTCTATGTCCTTGAAACTTAGATGCCAACTATCATTCAGATTGCCTTCTCCTCATTTCTTCTTATATTAATTTACCATTTGTTATGATTCAGGTTTAAATTGAACTGAAACATAGAGCTGTCTGTGTTTTTCTTTGGTTTTGTTTACTCTGTTTCTGGATTTGTTCTTGATGAATTCAATACTTATATTGGAACTTTCATAATGCTCTCTTCTCTGTTTCCTTTTTTATGTAAGACTTTGTAAGAAGCTCCTAGTTTTAGAATCAAAAAGCTTTTGTTATTTTATAATGAATAATTAATTAATTTTAACTAAGTTCATTATTTTTTGTAAAATTGTTATTTGGGGCTTATAAGAAGAATAGGAAGGAGTAACTGAACTCAAGATTTAATGAACAACTCTTGAATCAAAACCATGCAAGAAGGAATAATAATAATGACACACTATAATATGATAAAGTGGAGGAAGGTATATATGATTTAAATATAGTAATTTAAAGGAATAATAATAATGATTATTATATAACAAGGTAGTATCTGAAATTATATAAGTACACACATATTTACACACATATATGTTAGTTAGGGATAAATTAAGAGCTTTCAAATCAAACATCACATGTGTTTGTTTATATTGGAGATTTATAAGACTAGAATTAGCTTGATTGGTGGATCTCAATCAACTATATTCATTTCTTCTATTTTCTTGTTATTTGGGGTTCTCAATTTTGTATTTTCTTCTTTGTTTCAGGAGGATTTATAAGATTGGAAGTAGCTTGATTGGTGGTGCAGTTAGGGCGATCTTATAAGGTAATTAGGCTCAGTAGGGCTTCTATTTTTTTTATTCTTTTATTGAATTGTTGTTTTAAGTTGTTTGGTGTGCATTTTTATTCCTTGAATTATGTTATGCTTTTGTTGAATTGTTCTTTTAAAAATGCTATTCCTTGAATTGTTGTTTTAAGTTGTTTGGTCTACTTCTACTATGTAATTGGGTGTATTTGATGAAAGATCTACCTTTCCTGCTGCTAGCTTAACTCACCTATTCTTTACTTACATTCTCTAAGAGCCAAAATGATTGATGATTAATATAATGTCTAATTTGGCTTTATATTTGATGCATATCAATCAAAATACGCATTATCTCTTACTTAGAATGGAAATTCCGGAAAATCGAAGATGGATGTATAATAATAGAATCGATCCGAGGACTAGATGGGCTACATTAGAGTTTCAAAGGGGTGTTGAAGAATTTTTTGCTCATGCACGTAGATCCATTCACTCTCAAAGAATGAAAAAGCTTAGGTGTCCATGTGTGAAATGTAAATGTCAACCATATCTAAAATTTGATAAGGTGAAGATACACCTTTATAGTTGGGGATTCATGGAGGACTATTATATATGGACTAGTCATGGGGAAAACATGATAGAGGATGACTCACTTGTGTCTGAGATACCAGTTGCCCTACATGCCTCACCTGAGGTGCTTGGTAATCAACGAAGTCAATATGAAACAATGGTGATTGATGCAGCTGGGCCAAGTTTTTGGGGTAATTATAATGAAAGGATTGAAGAGGAGCCTGTTCGGTCCGCAAGTGCACGGGTCGCATCAAGTAATAGAGTAATAAGAAAAGTATCGTTCCCACAGGGATTTGGTTACAAATGCGATCAAGCAGAAGGCTTAGTGTATTGGATTAAGTTGAGCTAAACAAGGTTTTGCTTTGAAGAATTAGCATATAAAATTAAATCACTAAAATGTTACTTCTTTTTGAGATTTTTAGTTTAAGATTTTTGAACAAGAGAAATGATGTAGAAATACTTGACAAATTGGATGAGAAAACCTAGGGTTACCTTTCCCCATTTAACGTCAAGACCCAATAAATTCCTTCCCTTTTCCTTACCCAATGAGTTTCATGCATGAGTTCAAGGTTCAATTTCATTTGAAAAAGCTCTCTCAAGTCAAAATCAAATTTTTACTAGCATTAATTGCACAATCTCTTGCAACAATTAATGCTAGCCATAATTGTTCCACCAACCTTATATGAACAATGTTAGGTCAATAATTATATCTCTATATTATCAACAAACCATCCATTTAAAATCATAAATTTCAAGTCTAACATGATTTCCCCCAAGTTCTAAAACAAAATATACTCTCTCAAGTCATACTTCATTTAACACTTCAAGTGGTGATCAAGCACTTGTATAATTTAAAGCAAGATGAAAATCCATACATAAACATTCATTAAATACATCAAAGGAAGGAAGTACAAGAGTCAATCCATCAAATGGTTCAAAGTAACCCTAGAATAGGGGTTTAGTTACACATGAGTAAATAAGAAATGAAACAAGAAATAAAAAGCAGAGACATGGCAGAAATTAGAGAAAAAGGGAAGAAGAAAAGAAACCAAGATCACAACTTGAATCTCTCCAAGAATCTCCAAGCTTCCTAGCTCTTCCCCACTCTCTCCTTAAGCTCCAAAATGATCCAAAATGTGCCCTAAATGCTTTGTGTACGTTTCAGCTCGCATTCAATTCCCTTTATTGCATTCAGACAGCGTTAATTAATCAAAACGCGCAGTTTCAGGTGTTTTCGCCGTGGGTTCGCAGCGGCGAAGTCACGGCGAACGAATGAGTTTAGCCTCCAGAGAATGAATACACTCGCCGTGGGTTTCGCCGCGGCGAACCCACGGCGAGCATACTTTGATTCTGGTTCTTTGCCTTCTTGTCATCATTCATTCTTCATTTTAGCTTTCCTTGCATTTCTTTGGCTCTCTCTCTCTTTACCACCTCTTCCTATACAAGATTGAAAGAGGGTTGATGAGCTTTTAACATTTAGTAACATTCACACACAAAAGTTTTAAGCAAAGAATCATTAAGCTCTAATTTTCATGCACAAACACTTTCTTCTTCATTAAGGATTTTCTTTGAATTTTTATGTCTATTTCAAAACATCACTTTCAAAAATATATACAAATGGGGAAAAATTGTGATGAAATATGTGAAATTTAGGAGCTTAACAGAGCCAAATCCTTCTGCAAAAGAATTTTATGACATGTTACTTGCTGCACAACAACCATTGTGGGAAGGTTGTGAAGAATCTCTGCTTTCTGCTACTTTGCAGTTATTAAGCATTAAGGCTGCAACAAACATGTCTCAACAATCCTACAATTTAGTTTCACAACTCATGCAGAGGACACAACCTAAAGACACTCTTATGCCTATGGACTTGTATCAAGCGAAAAAGTTGGTGGCGAAGCTAGGTCTTGATTATAAGAAGATCGATTGTTGTGTGAATGGGTGTATGTTGTATTACAAAATTAATGAAAGTGCAACTCGATGTAAGTTTTGTTGTGAAGAAAGATATTCCTCCAAAAGGTGTCATGGAAGAAGGAAAAAAGTTTCAAGGAAGCAACTGTGGTACTTACCACTCATTCCAAGATTACAAAGATTATTTGCTTCTAAAAGAACCGCAAAGGAAATGAGATGGCACTATGAGAACCGCCGTGGTTCCAATGTCCTCTCTCACCCTTCTGATGGTGAAGCATGGAAAGTTTTGGATAGGACATATCTAGACTTTGCGTATGATCCAAGAAATGTGAGACTTGGATTGTGTGCTGATGGATTTACGCCATTTGGGCAATCTGGGAAGTGTTATTCTTGTTGGCCTGTGATTCTTACTCCATATAATCTACCACCCGAGGTTTGCATGACCCGAGAGTATATGTTCTTGACATTGATCATCCCTGGTCCTAATAATCCTAAAGGAAAAATAGATGTGTACTTGCAACCATTAGTAGATGAATTAAAGTTATTGTGGAGTGAAGGGGTGTGTACATATGATGCCTCACTGGCACAAAACTTTAATATGCGTGCTGCATTGTTATGGACAATCAACGACTTTCCTGCTTATGGTATGTTGTCTGGGTGGATGACAATGGGAAGACTATCATGTCCAATATGTATGGAGAACTCGAAAGCATTCCAATTAAAGCATGGACGTAAAACATCTTTCTTTGACTGCCATCGTCAATTCCTCCCAAATGATCATCCGTTCAGGAGAAATAAAACCTCATTTTATAAGAATAGAGTTGATCAATCAATGCCTCCACCCCGATTAAGTGGAGATGAAATTTGGCTCAAAATACAAAATCTTCCAAAGGTCACTGACTATGGAGAACTTGTAACGATTGAAGGGTATAATTGCACTCATCATTGGACAAAACAAAGCATGTTTTGGGAATTGCCATATTGGAAAAGTAACTTGATTCGTCATAATCTTGATGTCATGCACATTGAGAAAAATTGTTTTGACAACTTGTTTCACACTGTCATGGACACAAAGGAGAAAACTAAAGATAATGTACCAGCATGACTGGATTTGGCAGAATATTGTCGACGGAAGGAGTATGAACTTGTTGAAAGAAATGGGAAATTGGTCAAACCGGTTGCAAAGTACACGTTGAATTTAGAACAAAAATGACAAATTTGTGAATGGGTCAAGAACTTGAACCTCCCTGATGGATATGCATCTAATCTAGCCCGTCGTGTGGACATAAAAGAAGCAAAGTTGTATGGAATGAAGAGTTATGATTGTCATGTGTTCATGGAACGTTTCATTCCTAAAGCCTTTGCTTGTTTGCCTGAAGGTATCTTTAGTGCTATTGCGGAGTTTAGTAATTTCTTTACACAACTATGTTCATCTACCCTCTTCGTAGACAAACTGGAGTTGTTAGAGCAGAATATTGTTGTTACATTGTGTAAGTTGGAAAAGGTCTTTCCTCCCGGGTTCTTTGACTTTATGGAGCATTTGCCCATTCACCTTCCATATAAAGCTAAAGTTGGAGGGCCCGTTCAATATCGATGGATGTATCCATTTGAAAGGTAACTATGACATGTTATTTTAACTGAGGTGTGAATAGAAATATGATAAGAACCATGCATTTTATGTGGCAATCATGCAATTGTGCAGGTTCCTGCATATGTTAAAGCAGAAGGTAAGGAACAAAGCTCGGATTGAGGCGTCTATCTGTGAAGCATATATAATTGAAGAGACCACAATGTTTTGCTCGCACTACTTTGAGCTAGGTGTTTCACCAAGAATAACAAGGCCTATAAGAAATGATGATGGTGGAGAATCAGAGTTTCCATCAATATCTATATTCAACCATCGAGGAAGGCCATACGAACAATGTAAATCCCGATTCTTGGCAGATGAGGAAGTAGAAGCTGTCATAAGATGTGTTCTTATGAATTGTGATAAGGTTCAACCTTATACGAAGTAAGTGATATTTAAGTGTGGTAATTTAAACCATGTGTCAACTATATTTATGGTTAACACCTATATTTTTGATGCAGTCTTTTTGTTCAAACTTTGAAGGGAATGGATCCTCGAATAACGGATTATCAAATAGAATCTCAAATCAATGAAAGATTTGCATCATGGTTCAAAGATCATGTAAGTGGGACTAATTACATTATATTTTGTAAAACCAACAAACCTTATTTTTGTTATTGATCTCGTGAAGGTTGAAGACCCTTCAAACAACATTGCGGATTCATTTTTGCATGACCTTGCTTGGGGCCCCAATAGAAAAGTAAGAACATGGCCTATGTACTTTGTCAATGGCTACAAGTTTCATACAGCTTCATGGGCTATTCGAAAAGCAACTACAAATAGTGGTGTATGCATCAAGGGAACTAACTACACACAATCAGAACATGACTTTTATGGCATTCTACAAGAAATTATCGAGATTGAGTATATGGGTATGCCGGTGAAGAAATTGGTGCTGTTTAAATGTGAGTGGTTTGATGCAACACCAAATCGTGGTACCAGGGTTTACAAACATTATGGGACTGTTGAAGTCAATGCATTACGCAGGTACAACAAGTATGATCCATTCATTTTTGCTACTCAAGCAATACAGGTCTACTTCACCCCTTATCCTTGTTGTCGTCAAAAGGCTAATTGGCTGGCTGTTATTAAGATCAAGGCTCGTAGTATAATTGAAACCCCAGCATCTGAAATAAACGTAGGGCCATTTCAAATAGATGGACTAGAAGTTGTATTACCAATAATTGCTCATGATGATGAATTAAGAGATCAAGGAGACACAGAAATTCGTTATGAAGATGTGGATATGCCACTTGATAACATGACTTATAATCATCAAGAGGAGGAGGAGGAGGATGAAGGAGACAACGAAGAAGAAAATGACGATGAAGATGAACAAGAAGAAGAAGAAGAAGAAGATGATGATGATGATGATGATGATGAAGAAGAAGAAGAAGAAGATGATGATGATGATGATGAAGAACAAGAAGAAGAAGAAGAAGATGATGATGATGATGATGATTGCGACACTTGATGATGATGATCTTGCTTAAAATTATTATATTGATCATGTTTTGCAATTACTTCTACTTTAATTTAACCTATTCAATTTTGTAAATACTTATTTAATATTTATGACTAATGGGTTGTTCACATTTGAATTTGCAGATGTTTTTTCGCAAGCAAAAGCATGATAAAGCTACAAAAAGTGCTCCTAATTTTCCACAGTTGTCCGTGCAAGTAGGACAAGTTTCAACTACTCATGTGCCAATCACATCAGCTCCAACCTTGGAACAGCAACACACGAGACCAATATCAATTCCTAGAGCAAATAGACACTTGATATCAAGTGGATCATCTTCACGAATGCATGACCCCATTGATACACAGTGCTATACTCCATCATTTGACACACCATCTTATATCCCATCCCCCAGAAGTGATAACTCGCAACCCCCTACTCCGCAAGGTCCTCAATATAGTGCTCAAGATTCTGGCATTGATCCTTTAGATGGTCAAATGTGGATACGTCCTGAGAAACAATCGTAAGTCATCATCAAAACTTGTCATTATTGTATTTTTTGAGTTGACACTTTCAATTATTTATAATAGTTATGATTATGTTTTCATTCTTATTAGGTTTGATCCTCCCAAACCAACTATTTGGCGTATTCGTGAAATAATTCGTGCCAAATTTGACCATCCATGTTCGTGTTGGAAAATGACGCCGAAACCGTATAAGATCAAGTGGTTTGAAGACTGGGCGGTATATCTTATCCTTTTTATTATCATAAGTTACCATATTCGGATTCTATTATATGGAGTTTTTATTTTGCATATTTAACGCCTTTTTATTTATGTAGAAACGATATAAGTGGTTACCACAACATGATAGTGCAATTAGGGAAAACTGGAAACACAAGTGTCAATCCATTTTAAGAGATCAAATGCATGAAGTCAGGAAGGCTTTCTTCAAAAATGGAAAACGACCTGCATGGATTCCAGATCTTGTGATGGATGAGTTGGTGACAATATGGACGACCCCGAATTACCAACAAAAAAGTGAGATTGCTCAAGCTAATCGAGCATCTGAGACAGGAGGAACTCTACATAAGGGGGTAGTATTCCTGTTACTGAGCATAAGAGGAGGCTGGTAAGAATTATTAATTCAATCATTTATTTGATGCAATGTTTTGCTATGACATATCTTATTAAATAATTGTAGGCTTGGATGATTGGAAGGGAGCCTAATCCATTTGAAGTGTTCAAGAAGACACATTACAATGAGACAACTAGAGAATTTGTGGACCATCGTGCCCAATCAGTCTATGTAAGTATATGTTCCTGCTGATCTATATTGTTCTGCTTTTGAGACTTGAAATTGCGGTCTCTTTTGCTGTTTCAAAGCTGATTTCTGACTGATTTTCTTGTCCCTTGCCTAACTGTGTTCTGTCACAAATTTGCCCAAACATTTGCAAGTTGCATATCAGATTTGTCCAGTTTGTTGCTGCAAATTGTACTGTTTAATTCATTAGTTCTGGTTCTGCTGCGTTTTTGTTTCACTAGTTGAGTTTGTTATGAATCTGGTGCAATGGGAATCTGATTTAAGTTTCTACTTGTCTTTTTTGTTAGAATTTGAATTTCCTAGTCCTGCCTTGCTAGAATTTTTCTTGGACTCTTCATATTTGCATTAGAAACTGAATTTCTTGGGAGAAATGTGCAGTGTTGTGTTTTGAGTTGCTTACAATCTAAATTGAATTTCACGACTGATAGGAAACAAGGTTAACACATTAAAAATCTTGATTGGGCTCTTGAATAATTTGCTGTCATCAATTTGCTTTTTGGTTGATATTAAAATGTTGTTGGATGCTTCCTCATTCATTTTTATATGTCATTATCTTTTTGCTTTTGGAAATTCTCAATTTGTTGAAGTCAAAGTGTATTTTGGTGAAAATTAAAGTGAATTAGTCGTGTGTTGAATTTTCAATTCTTTTATGTATTTGTTATGTTTACAGGAGGATTACATGAGGCGAAAAGAGGCTTTAACTGCTGAGGGTGCTTCTCCGAGTGTGCAATCTAATGAGGATGAATTAAACTTATGGTTGGAGGTTACAGGAGGAAGAAACAAGAAGGGACGCATATATGGGTTTGGCTCGGAAAATGAAAATATTGTTGATAGTTCACCTCCTTCCATCAACAATACAACAATCATCAATGATAGGATTGAAGAAGAATTGCGTAACAAGATCTCAGAGCTTTCCCAGGAGAATGAGAAGCTGAAAGAAAGTTTCGAACAAACAACCCAGCACCTTCAACAAGAGAATGAAAGCCTGAAACAAAACTATAACACGATGCAACAAAACTATAGCATGATTATGACTGCATTGCACGGACTGGGGATTCAATTACCAAATCCAGCTAATCCAAATGCAGGCAGTCAAAGTTGAAATCATTTGTGGTGCTGGTTTCTGTTTATTATAGGACTTTTGCTTGTATGACATTACAAGTTTTGAACTTCTTTTTATGACACATCTATCAATCTATGTATGGATTTGGTACTATTACTTTGTACTTTTATTTATAATTAGGTAGCAATATTGTAAATAGTCACGTGTCTATTATACTATGTGCAGGTCACCATGGTGTGGTTTTAAAAAAAATTAAACCAAATTAAAAAAAAGCAAAGAAAAAAAAACGTAGGTAACAAATTTTTAAAAAAAACCCAAAAAAATAGTTACCGACGGAATATTCCGTCGGTAAACTGGATTGATTACCGACGGAATATTCCGTCGGTGACCGACGGAATATTCCGTCGCTAATTACCGACGGATCAATATTCCGTCGGTAACCTGATTTCCAACGGCCTTTTTTCTGACGGACCATTTTCCGTCGGAAATAATTTTCCGACGGAATTTCAACGAAATTTCCGTCGGAAATCAGAATTAGCGACGGAAATCCGTCGGAAAACTGTGCTTTTTTTGTAGTGATTTTCGGATCCCTATACGGTGAAGAATAATAAGATTGTTTCTTTTTAATTAAAGGGGCAAAAGAGTCATTTGGTTATTGGACATAATACAACTAAAGTCCCTTGGGACCTTATTTTAATTTGGTCATTTTGTGGGACGTCTCACTTATTATATGTCTTACATGGAGCTCCAAATTAATTTTCCCTATTTTTTATCTCTTTTTTCCCAAATCTATTTTCAAATTCATTCAAAACGGTAACAACATTTTTTCTAAAACATTATTCAATTTTATCTTAATTATTCTAAATTTAATGAAGATTACGTTAATACTAATTTATCATATGCTAATAAGAAATATACTAATGTTTTTTAATTATGGGTGAAGGCATAAATCTACCTGTGAAATATTTCAACGAAAACATTAGCCAACATACACTTTTGTTTCATGTAACCTTGCACACAAGTTTTCAAATTTGTGCAAAAATGTCACTTTTCTTAAGCCAACTATCATTAATTGTTTAGCAATAATGTATAACAAGAAAATTGTGCAAAAATACATACTCCCTCCATTCCGAAATATAAGACATATTTATCTAATTTGATTAAATTATGGATGTCAGTTAAGTTAGATAAAATCACATGATATTACTAAAATATTCTAACCACATTCCTTTATTCCTACCCCATGAGGTTGCCGAATCAAACTTAAGTAGAAAAAGGATGGTGTAGCTGAGTGATGGAGAAGAGAGAAACAATGTACATGGTTTGGAGCTGGCCGGGGGAGGCGACGAGAATGGAGAGGAAGAGAGGAAAAGGGTTTAGGGATTGATGGGTAGTGAAAAGACCACATTGCCCTTTACTTATAAGGAAGATATTTTTTTTACTAAGCGTGAAAAGGTCATTTACCTAATCAAATTTTATATTTTAAATTTAAATTCCTAATATTAACATGTTATTTATTTCCCATTTAGATCCTTTTCCAAACAAAAATTTCTAGAAATAAATCCTTAAGTCAAGATAGAAATTTTCTTTCTTTATAAATTTCGTTAAGTCTCAAATTAATTTCCACAAAATTCTCAAATTAAAGTAAATACTCAATTATTTTTCTTAAATTTATAATGTGAATAAAAAAATTAAATTCCTTAAAAATACATTAAACTTTTTAAATTTATTTATAAGGATTCTTAATTTACAAGTGACACCTATAAATAACTCCTTATTATCTCTTTTCTAAAATTTGGTGTTTCACCAACTAATGTCTACATTAAAATGTAGCATGTTACACAAATTCTTGATAGGTTGACATCATTTGGCCATTTGAACCCCATTGCCATAATCATCTTCATCAACTGCCACATACTTAGCCCAGAACCAATGCGTCTTCCAAACCTTACCCATTTCTTCAATGGGAATGCCTTTGGTCTCAGGGAGGAAGTAAAATATGAAGATGGACATGACAATCACGAAGAAGCCAAAGAAGATAAAGAGCCCAAACTTCATGTGACAGAGCATAGTTAGGAACACTTGTGCCACGAAGAAGGTGAAGAGCATGTTCACTGAGACGTTCACACTCTGAGCTGCAGACCTGATCTCCAAGGGGAATATCTCACTTGGGACCAACCATCCTAGTGGGCCCCATGACCACGCGAAACCTGCCACGTAGATGCATATGAACATAACCACCACTACTGCATACCACTTTGGTAAGTCTCCCGGTGTCCCATCAATTCCAAACTTAGCTCCAATGCAAGCAGCTACAACACCCTGTTTTTTTTGTGTCAAATCATTTTTCACGGATTAAATATAAACATCTTTGATTCTACGAATTAGAAATTAAGCCTTCCCCTAGTTGTGTGTTGATTTCCGGAAGGTAAACCCTCCTTTTTTTTTATGGTTATTCTCCACTCCATTTCCCTAATCCTAACAATCCCTTCAAAAAAAAAATTATATAAAACATGGTAACACATATCTCTTATATTCTCTCTCTTACCTCCTAGATTTTTGGCTTCATTATCTTTTCATGATTTGTTTTCTTTTTTATTCTCATTGTTTAGCCTTAAGAATTTATGAATGATTAGAATTAGGGAAATGGAGGAGAAAAAGACCATAAGAAAAAGGAAGGGTTATTTGCCGGTTTGTTCGTATTTTTGTTCAAACTCAATGAAAAGATAACAGTAAAACTACACAATGGGAATGCAATTGGCATGAGTCATTTATTATAATAAATATATACCATTTATAACAAACCACTACCTTATTTAATTTTTTTTTATGAATATTTTAAGAAAGGGGTTTGGCTCATATACAATCCAAGGGCAGGGTTTCTAACTCATGATCCACCAAGGCCTGTCTTTGTGAGTTCTGATGCATGACAAACAAGCCATTTCTTTCGCTCAGCTTCACTTAGCTCTGGCGATACCTCCCCAAACGCTGAGATTGAAACCACAACTAAGTGGTACTATCAAGAAATTGAATACTCATCAAGATAATTGAATGTCCAACCCTTTTACCCAGCTGAACCAACCAACAATGGGTACCAACCATTTATAGAAAGAAAAACCTTTAAGAGAATGTGTAAACCTTTGTTTGTTAATTTCCTATTTTTTTGCTCATATTATTATTATTATACTTATTGTTAAGGCAAGCTGTCAAGAAGAAATCTGGTACATTTTTTTTTTCCTTTCACTGATACTCTCTCCCACGTTCCTATTTCGTATCTCCTATTTATAACAAAAATGTTATAATTTGTACAAATTATACAAAGTTTGTTATGATATGAACATAGAAGGAGTATTATTCAAAAAGCCAGTAATCAAACGTATTGCAACTGTAAATAGTTAAATGGAAAGAGAGAAGCTAGTGGTACCTGGCAAATAAGCATTTGGACGCCGCCTTCAAGGAATAGCTTTCTTCTTCCCCACTTATCAACACCATAAATGGAGACTAGAGTAGCAACCACATTGACCAAACCAGTGATAACGGCAGACATGAGAGAAGCATCATCTTTAAACCCAATAGAATTGAACAACACAGGCGCATAAAACATAATCACATTGATTCCTGTGAATTGTTGGAAGAATGGGATCAGAATGGCCATGGTTAGATGTGGCCTATACTTCCTCTGCAACAAATTCCTCCATGGATGTTCCACTTGCCTCGACGCTTCACTCGCCGCCATCAAATCGTTGAACTCTTCGTCCACGTCATCAACCCCTCGAACCTTCTGGAGCTTCTTCCTTGCTCCATCGTGATCACCTCGCTCGATCATGGAGTTTGGTGTGTCGGGAAGAAGAAGCGATCCGATGGTGATAATAAGAGCTGGTACCATTGCTCCTCCTAAGCTTAGCCTCCATCCCCAGCCTCCTTTGATCTTGGAGAAGAAGTAATTAAGCACGTTTGCTATCAGAATTCCAATGGTGATTGATAGTTGAAAGCCTATGTTCAGTGCTCCTCTGTACTTGTATGGAGCCATCTCTGATAGGTACAGAGGCACAGACTGAAAAAGGAAGAAGCAGACACAAAGATTAATAATTTCATTTATCCGCATGGAAAATTCTAAAGGCATTTAATTAATACAAATTTCCTATTTCCTGGTCAAAAAACCACGAGGTTGAATTAGTTTTCTTATTTTAAAAAAAAATATGATTTATTTTATTTTATTATAATTCACCTAATTATCAATTTTTACTTCACTTAATTTTAGAAATTAAGAAATTATAATATCTTAAATGCTATTATACTTGCATATGTTTAATATTTAATTGTTATTGCTCTTAGTATTTGTATTTCAATCTGTGGATTAAGAATAACATTTATTTTCACGTGTAATCAACTAATATTTTATAATTTTCCCTCTATATAAACATTAAAATATTCATGTTTGATGAATAATGCATACTTATCTGCATTTACATTTTGATATTAGTGATTTTTAATATTAATATCAATAAAATTTTATTAATTTAATATAACTAGTCTGATTCCGGTCCGACTATTAACCCTTGAACTAGTGCATTGTCCGGTCCATTTTTTTAACCCTTTGGAAGAATCTCTGATTTCAATTCGGACTGGTGGGTAACCAATTAAAGAAAAGAAAAAATCGCGATGATGTCACATGCAATTATGCGAAGAAAAACACTGGCCCGCCGATAAACAAGCCTACTCAATATTGTAATGGATAAGTCAAGTCAACCTTAAGAGACTAAGAGCCTGGCTAGCTCAAAAATATCTCATAAATTTGAGGTGAAAAAGTTCTCTTCAGATTATGAACGCTCGAACGTTTGAGCTCTACTTTTGAAAAATTTTAGAAGTACTATCTCCCTTAAAAACAAATTCAAGAATGAAATTAAAGGTATTACACATGGCTAAACAGATCTGAGAAGAAGTTACAAGAAACGAGACCAGACAGGAAAATAGAATCACCTCATGTGTGTAATTTCGTGTGTAACGGAGAGAGAAAGACAGACACACAGACACAAAGCAAATTATGTTCTCTAGTATTTACCTTATAGAATACCGTAGCCATGCCCATGTTGTGTAATACAAGAAAAACATTATGATGATGATAATATCACAAAAGGGAAAAAAATTCAAATTCCCGGGAATTATTACCTGATTGGTGAATCCGATACCGAATCCGAGCAAGATCCGACCAAGAATCAACATCCAAACGGCTTTTGCGAGGCCATTGATAAGAGCTCCAGTGAAGAACAGAATACCACCGAAGAGCATGGACAATTTGCGGCCAAATTTACGGGTCACAGTGGAGGCTACTAACGACGACAGAAGCGCCGCCAAGTAGAGCGACGACGTGAACATCGTAAGTATCTGACTGTCGTACTGACAGTACTCGTTCTCGCTCTGGTTTTGAAGCTTTTTACGGTAGACCGACGGAAAGAACTTCTTCAAGAAAGGGTTCATCGAAGTCACACCACCTGAATATTAACAAAGAAAGTCAGATCCATTATTTGGGGAACATACAAACGGTGTTCCTTTAGGAGAGAAGACAACCCTGCCTATATGAGCAATACTCCTTTCTCTTGAGTTCGGATTGGTTGGTTGTTAATAGGCGTTGGATTACTATGCGGTGTATAACAAAAAGGAAAACAAAAATGATCGATCATACCAGAAATCCCAATATCGTAGCCGAAGATGAGGCCACCCATGGCTGCAACTATACATGTTATCGTCACGAACACAGTGAGGTTGCCAGGGTACTCCCTCCCGCCACCTACTGCGATCCCTCCCGCGGCCGGCATTTTCTCTCACTTTTTTCTTAAGCCTCAGAAGAGCAATAAAATTGGATAAGACAGAAAGACATCAAAACCGGAACCAAAGAAGAAGATATAAGATTATTGATTACGCAATGTGATGTACTTATTGTGGCTTAAAAGAAATCAATTAAAGATTAGCTCAAACTACTAATATTTCCGTACTGAAAACTTAGGTCATTCGTCCAACTAACAACTTAGCGGTTTTTTTTATACTAAATTTAAGTGAAAAATGAAGAAAAATAATATATCTATATATATTAGAATGCAAATCTATCTAAATAAATTGACTAAATGCAAAACGCAACTATAATTGCTAAATGAAAGCAAACTATTCTATATGAGTGTTAATGCAATTTTTTGGGGTTTTTTTATAATGAAAGATTAAAATCCTAAGCAAAGAAATTAATTAATAATTAACAAAGATAATGAACTTGTTATTTAATTCAATTATGGTAAATGGAAACAATTTAGGAGTTATATGGAGTCAACTTTCTTATCCTAAATAAATTAATTCGACCAAAGGGATATTACAAAATATTGGATTAATATATTTAATTAACTGAGTATTGCATGGAAAACCATCAACACAACACACTTGAGAACTAATAATGGACTAAGAGTTAGTTAATTAAATTTATTAAAAGCAATACAATTTTGTGGAAATCATATTTGGGTTATCTAATTAAACAATTAAATAACCTATCACTCAATTAAACAATCAAGTGACAAAAACCCAAAATTTCAAAAAAAAAAAAACCACAATGTCAATTAAATTAATAATGAAAACTTAATTATAAATTTAATTGCAATGCAAGGGTTTTTTAAATATAAAATCCAACAAACAAATAAGCACAAATAAATTTCAATTATCAATTGAACCCAAAAAATAAATAAGTTTTTAAATTAGAACTAGATTAATCTCAAATGATACAATCCAAAATTATTAAAAACTAAACAATTCTAAGTTGTGGGGAAAAAAAAGAATAAAAGACAAACACTCTTTATTTCAAGAACAAACCTTAGACTCTGCTCTTTTATATACTCCTCTCAGATTATCTCCCAGCTTAAAGCTTAAGCTTCCATCATTCCCAAATTTTAAATAATAGTCATCGACAGACATGCTAATTGATAAAACAATTAATGAGATGAATGATTGATTTGGTGGATATGGGTGATACACGTGGCGTGTAGGTGTGGTCCATGAGCGATTATGGATGCAAGGGTTTGGTACCTTGATCTCTTCCAAATTGGAGAACGGGTGGAATTAATTGGATGGGGTGATTGTGCTTATTTTGAATGGATGCAGATGCGCACAGATTATGTGAGTACGAGCGTGGTTGCGTGATGATAAGCACAGTGTGTTCTTGCGTGATGGGAGAGTGTTTGAGATTTGGATTCTTTCCTCTATTTTTTTTTGTCCTCTTCTGTCTTTTATCCTGAAATTACATTGTTTTAGGGTCAAATTTTATGTGTTTTATTTTATCATTAGATTCTATATAAATTAGTGACATTTGTTATCTTATAGACGAAAAATGGTTTAGTTTTCAATTTTATATAATTCTTCAAGGATTTAATGCTTAAAATTATGTATTTTTTTTGCATTAAATCTTTGAAAAATCATATAAATTTGAAAATTGAACCATCTTTTCATAAGATATCAAAATGTCACTAATTTTATGTAAAATATAATGATGAATTTAAACACGCAAAAATTTGACCCTAAAACTATCTAATTTTAGGATAAAGGATGGAAGAGGAACGGAAAAACAGAGGAAAGGATTCAAGTCTGTTTGGCATAATGGTGTGCAGATTTGGACCTAATAAAATTATATTAGATCATCAAAATTTAGCCACTAAATTCCCTTTTAACTATTAAAACTTATTCTACATCGTAGGATATTTTAACCCTTTCCTTGACCTGTAAGAATAGATAACATAGTGAACTTTTCATATTTGAAAATATTTATTTAATCACAAAATATCCAAACAAAACTATCGATAATTTTTAATCAAATATTTCATAATTCATTAAAATTTATATTATTTTCTTATATTGGCTAATAATCTAATTATAACTTAATAAATTCAAATTAACCTCAAATAATCCCTAAAATAAATGAATAAGATAGGATAAAATATATAAAAATATGGATTTATCACAATGGTTGGGACTTTATATAGGCTTGGAGTGCTTGACAGTGGGCTTCCTAGTTGAGATTCAAGAAGCAAAATACGTGTAGGTACCCTATCTTAATAAGAATCAGACAGAAATACCCAAAAATCCTAATTAGTTTATTGCTTTAAAAATAACTAACTGTCTTTTCTTGACCAAAATCGTCAGTGATAATTATCATTTCAATATGAACCAATTTTTTTAAAAATTACATGGACTTTCAAAATATATATGATGCTTACAAATATGGTCCAAAGTAGAAAGATGATAGATGATGAGGTGAGTGAATCTGATCTCCAATTCTCTAATAATTTCTCCTTTATTCATCCTGAAGAGATGATATTCAGTGGTTAGGAGGTTGATTATTCTAATCTTCACACCTGTTGTTCCTTCATGAGACACTTCGAAAGCATCCTACATTTCTTAAACCGATTTTGGATTGGAGTCTCTAAAGTACTCCTTTGGCTTAGAGCACTTTAAATTATGAGGATTATTTTGCTGTTCAATTCCAAAAGCTCTATATTATCATCATCAGTGAACTCTCGTGGTTCTTTCTTTATCAAAATACCATTTTCAGTCTTCATTGGGACATAGTCTCCTTCTTCAATGACCTTCCATAACTTGTATCCATTTGCCTTGATGAAGATTTTCGTCAACATTTTCCAGAAGGCATAGTGTTCACCATTAAAGCCTAAAGGCTTAGTAACAAATTCTCCTTCAACTACAACATTATCGCCCAGTCTTACCATGAATCATTTCTTCTCTGATTGTTGGATCATTGTCTCCTTCAACTAATGAACTACATCGAACAAGCCGCCTCAAATCAACTCTGTTGAACCCAGTCGTCCATTAACTCTGTCAAACATTATCACCGCACATAAACTCTGTCAAAAACGATCATTCACAAATCTGCCAAGGCCAATCGCTGAAAAATCATGCCCCAGCCCCTCTCTCATGTCTGATCCAATGTCACACAATGCTGCAATGGTTATGGTTATTTTTTTTAATTTTCAAAACAGTGTATTTCGAGGTCATTATGTCTAGTCAGCAAGCCATCTCAGCAAAACTAACGGAGTTAGTAATATATCAACAAAAATTAACACTGTTAGATCCTTTTAAAACTATAGGGACTAACTGTTTTAAACGGGACAAATTTGAGGGACCAAAACCTCCTGTTTCAAACTTCATGGACTAAAACCCAAATTGAAGGAAAGTATAAGGACCAAAAGTTGGTTTAACCCTTTGAAAATTTAAATTTAACCTCCTTAATATTGTGATTGTGAATATTAAACCTGTGACTTTTTAATTTGTTAATATTAACCTCCTAAATTTCGTGGAAGGAGGATAAATTAATTTGAGAGGGATTTTCTTGAAATCACTTTTTGCAGTGGAAAATCTGTTTTTCTGTTCGAAATATTTGTCCAATCTTTGAAAAGTCTTCATAAAATTGTCACAACGATGTTTGACTGACTTGTGTCAACCTTCTCCATCACCTACATCAATCAACGCCATCTTCGCTCTCACTTGGTAGTCAGTACTTCCATTTTTATATTCAAAAAATTATATTTAATTTGTATTTACAAAATGTGATAAAATTTGATTTTGGACATGGAAATCCCTTAAGATATTACAGGTAATTAATAGTAGATCATTTAGTAATATTATCACTCCTTCTGTTTCTAATTAGCAGTCTCAATTTTTCTAAAACACTAAAATTACTAACAACTAGGAGATGGGAAAAAAAAAATTTCCTTTCCATTTTTGTCCACAATTAAACACAATATGCGATCGGTTTAACTTCAATTTCCTTCACAATTTCGAACAAAAAGAAAATTTCCCTTCACAATTTAATGCCACCAATTTAAGGGGTATTTTAAGAAAAAAGCTTTGATTACCAAAGAAGTTTAGACTACAACATATATTTGCGTGCATACTTTTTTATATTAACATATTCCATCATTTTATAAAAAGAACAAAGAGGTGATAAAGTGTATTTTATACTAAATTTTACAATTATTAATAAAAGTCCTTGCCACTTATTCCGCATTCCATTAGTTGGATTATTCAAATTAAAGTAAGAACTCCAAGAATTCATTTTAAAGAATTAGCACCTTCATCACGTAAAAAGAACATAAGCCTTCCCCACTTTCTATGAAAATTAGTGAAATCATTTCTTACTCATAAAAAATAAAAGTAAGAAGTGTTAAACTTATCTAAACCATGTAAATTTCATATAGAAGGTTTGAATTTTATTTTTAAAAAAAAAAGTAATGATTTTTCTTCTAAATGACAATACAAAAAGTAATCAAAACTCCAAAAACTATCAAAAGTCTTTGCCACATCTCATACACAAATAACAAACCCTTCTTCAAGATTAATGAAGAAGGGTTTGCTATGTGTTCAAGAAAATCCAAATACAAGGCCATCCATGGCTACGGTTGTTTCATATCTTAGCAATGATCCTGTTCAGTTGCCCTTACCTCAGGAATCTGCATTCTTTTTGGATGGTCAACCAGTGCCTATTATTACCAATACAAGCGGAGAATGATGCTCTATTAATGAAGCTTCTATGAGTGAATTCTTTCCTCGCTAAAACAAGCTAGACTTTTATTTCTTCTTGTTCTTGTACGAAAGACTTTTGACTGGTACAATTTTCAATGGATCCCATTGATCGAAACCAATATTTTCATAAATCTAATGCCATGTTTGGTATACATATGAAAGTAGTTTGAAGAAGAGGAGAGACAAATGTACATCTTGATATGTCTGTTACATAATGCTTGGGGAAAATTTAGTAAGTCCTCTAACTTTATTTATCTAATTAAAGTAGATTTTTGTAGTTTTTTACTATTTATTGCATACTTTAAGCTTGGATAAGAACTCCATTGATGGATATTGACAAATCTCTGATTTGTAATGCTTTTATATGCTTAAATTGAAGTAATTAACATGATTAAGATGCAAGTTTGGTCTAATAATGTCTAATTGAATGTTCCAAACTCTCAAGGGAAATGAGTGTAAAATTAGGAGTAATTAGCCATAATTGTAGATTAATTGCATTAATTAATTTATAGGGCTATTTGATCTTGGTTTTATCTTATTCTCACTTGTAGGGTCGCTCAGGACCAAAAGATTGGACCCAGGACGAAGAAGAAGGCCAAATAAAAGAGGCAGAAATGAAGGCTCCTCGCCGCGGCGAGCAGACGGCGAGAAAGCACCCTAAAGAGGAAGAAAGGAATGGTCCTCGCCGCAGTGAGAAAGGCCCACTTATGGCAGAGAGCAATGGCCACGGCGAGTTTCGCGAATTCTGCAAGTAACAGTCCGTGTTTCTGGGCCTGATTCAGATCTAACTTAATACCCACTCACTTGACCCGACTTGGGGGACATAAAACTCGAAATTTACAACTCATTAGGGTAGATTTGGAGTCCCATAAACCCTAGCCTCCCATTTTCTCTCATTCCCTCTCATCTCCATCTCCTCCATCTTCCATTTTCCTTCCTCCAACTTCATGGCAGCCACTTCCTTCTTCCTTGTTGGTGTTTTCTTCTTGGAGGACAGCAGCTAGGCTCCACCATTCTTGGTGGTGGGAGCCAAGGGATGAGGTTGAAGCTTGAATAGAGGAGTTCTAGTTCTAATCCTTCTTCCTCTTGTTATATTTATGCTTTTCTAGGGTTCTAGGAGTATATTTATGACATTTGGTTGTGTTCTTCATTTCTACATGTTGTATAAGGGTTAGAAACTATTTTATGTTGTTTCTTTCTTGTTGAATACTTGACATTGTGCTACATTAACTTTGAGTTTGATAAAATTTATGGGTTCATGATTTTGTTATTCTCTTTGTGAAAATCTTGTGCTAATTCAAGGTGGCTTGGTTAGTGGAATAAAAGTGTTAAGTGGTTTTGCATGAATGAAATAGCATAGAAACTAATTAATTGTGTTTAGACATTGGGTAATCACTCTTTTCAAAAATCTTTGTTTGGGTGGCCATCAATGAGTTAGGGTTAATTGAGAAATTAAGTGCAATTGTGGGGTAGCCCAAGTTGTGGATTTAAAGTCTTGCATAATTAATTGGTTCTTGAATTTGTCAAATTGCATGAGTGGCATTGGACTTCAATCCTAGAGTCTTGATTTATTATGTGGGGTTCCAATAATCGATTAAACTCTAGGATTAATTAAGTGGCAATTCGGGGTCCCGGTTGTTGGATTAGGAGCCCCTTACAATTACCAAATTCACTTTGATTTTGAGCTTAATCAACTTAGGTTAAATTAAGTAATGTGCGGGGTTCCAACATTAATTAAGTTAACCTAAGCCTAGCCTAGAGGGGTCCCTTTAGGGATCTTTTGGAAATCAACAAAAACTCCCTAAAAATCTTTTGAAGCAATGAATCCCGAGATTTCCATTCATCAAGAATGATTTCATCTTCATTCCCCTCCAAATCTCACTTTTATCTTATTTTTATTTTTACCCTTGAACATATATATAACATATCTTTTGCACCTATTTTATACCAAAAACAAAATACAATACTTTTTATCTGCTTTTGTTAGTTTGCATATTAGCTACTAGGACATCTTTTGCGTTAGGCTTCTCAAGCGAACGACACCCGGGGGTTCGCTTCCACTATCCCCTTGGTTCTTATTTCTTGAAGGGCAGACCCAAGGGCACGCTACACGCACACACACACTCGAAAGTGGTGCTCTTCAAATATTGAGGTGTTGCGTATGATATGATGAAGAAATGCTTGTAAGCCTAATTGTATCTGATGACGACGAGGTCAATTCATGTAGTATACATTTGGCCTAAAAAATTAGAAGTACCACTCTGTTCCTTATTATAAGTTCACCCTAACTACTTCTCACATACCAAAGAGTGAAAGTTATAGAATTAAATATGACATATTTCTAAAAGAATTTCTAACTTTGCCCTTATTTAAGAATAGGTGTGAAAATATTATTCTATGCATTATACACCTTCCCTCTCATCTTCTCTATTTCTAATATAGGGGTAAAATAGTCAAAGTAGCATTAATTGATCACAAACTGGACTTATATTTAGAAACAAAAATTTTTTTGTAGTTGAACTTATAATAAGGAACAGTATGGTATTTGAACAAGAAGTCTCCATTTTGTTTTAACCATTGTTATTCTCTTTGAACTCATCAAGTGATAACTTCTGGGAATTCAGGTAATGTTAGCACATTTTCCTTGAGTTTTATTCAATCATTGATAAATTTTGGATACTCAAGATAGGAAAATATTCATTTGATTTTTGGTTGCACACATTGTTTATTTATGTAGATTTTGATTATTTTTATAGTTAGTTTCTTATGTTGTTTTATGTAATTCTTGTAGGTATATTTTAATACAATAACCAAGTGATTATAAGCCCTTCACCAAGCTCCCAAGTGAACAAAAATAAAGAGAAAACCAGAGCAAATGACCTGAGAATATGAAGCCGCGGCGAGCAACACTCATCTCTGCCCCTGTTTTGGTGTCCTCGCCGTGAGCTCGCTGCGGCAAGCCACGGTGAGCTACAATTGTTTCTGGAACTTTTCAGACTTCGCCGTGGGCTCGCCAAGGCGAGGTCACGGCGAACTTCGTGCAAAACTGCGCGTTTTGACAGCTAAAGGCGGACTGAACTAAAATAAAAGCTAGGGTTTCGAGTTCATCCGTCATTCTTCGACTTTTGGGGCATTTTAGGAGTGTTTTGCTCTGCTAGGGCTTGGAGCTTGGTGATGATTTAGCTAGGGCTTGGAGTTTTGAAGAGATTTGGGCTTCTCATCTTGGTTTATCTTCTCCATCTTCATTCTCTTCTCTTGTTCTCTGTTTCTGTTTGTATATATATATGCTTCTATGGAGTTGTTGAACATGTGTAGCTAAATACTTCTATTCTAAGGTTATGTTGAACCCTTGTATAGATTGATTCTTGGTCCCTCCTCTCAATTTGTGATTAATGATATCTATGTGTTTATTTTACTCTATTCCTAATGCTTCTAAGTGACTGATCACCATTTAGATGTTGGGTTCACTTGATTGATGCTTGAGAGGGCTAGATTGAGTGTAGAACTTGGGTAAAATAGTGCAAGAACCTGAAGTTTGCATGACGAATGGATGGTTTTGTTGGTAAGACAAAGATATACTTGCTAGCCTTGCATAGTCACATTAGGGTTCGAGCTTGATAATTGGGTTTTATTAAATTGTAGCAAGAGATTGTGCAATTAATGAGATCAAACACTAGTTCTTGACTTGAGAGAGCGTTTACAAGTACTCTATGAACCCTAGATTAACACATGGTTTCGTTGAGAACTTCTTTGAGAGGAGGTTAAATTGAGTTTTAAGAAGTACAAGGGGGATAGATAATCTTAGGACCCATTTTATCCTTGAAGTTAGAGAATCACCTGTTTATAATTTTATTTTCATTTAATATATGTTTATTTTGTTAGTTAATTTTTAATCTCTACATTTGAATCACTCAAATTGGGCGAGAGTGTGATAATCATTGCTTGACCGGGTTTTCGACCAAATCCTCGTGGGAACGATACTTTACTTATCACTTTATTACTTGGCGCGACCCGTGCACTTGCTGCCAGTGACGAACATCAAGTCCAATTGTATCAAAACCATTTCATTTTGAAAATTTTTGGATTAAATTTCCAGAATGCTATGATATTATTCGCAGTGTTTGGGAGAAACCTGGTCACCTTGATATTACTTGGTCTGTCATTTGTAAATTAGAGAATTTAAAAGAGGAATTGAAATTATGGAATAAATGGAAGGTGAGCAAAATTGATAACAATATCAGGTTCTTGGATTCAGTTTTACTAAGTCTACAGAATAATTTACATTTACCTGGGGTTGATCAGCACATTATTGATGTCAGGCATAAGTTAGAATTTTGGTTAGAATGTGAGGAATCCTTGTGGTCTCAAAAGGCTCAATCCAACAAAGCATTATTTGGTGATCGGAATACTTCTTACTTTCATAATCCAGTGAAAAAAAAGGAGGATTTCTTCTTATATTAGTCGATTGAAGGATCAGAACTAGAATTGGATTTCAGGTCATCAAAATATTTCTAGTCTTGTAGTCACTACTACAAAATAATTCTATCGCGACGCAACAATACCGGCGCTTATAGTAAAAAGCGCCGGTATTGATAATCAAGGACCCTATACCGGCGCTTTCCAAGAAAAGCGCCGGAACAGAGGAAGCCTATACCGGCGCTTTTTAGGAAAAGCGCCGGTATAGGCTTTCAATAATCCTTTTTTTTTATATTTTTTTATTTAAATACCATATACCGGCGCTTATTGTCAAAGCGCCGGTATAGGGTTGTGAGTCATATTATTTTTTATTTATTTTTAGAACACCTATACCGGCGCTTTATGTTTAAGTGCCGGTATAGGCTTTAAATCGTCTTTTTTTTTTATATTTTTTTATTTATATACCCTATACCGGCGCTTACTGTGAAAGCGCCGGTATAGGGTTGTGATTCATTTTAATTTTTTTTATTTTTAAAACACCTATACCGGCGCTTTAGGTATAAGCGCCGGTATAGGTGTGGCCTATACCGGCGCTTTTTGTAATAAGCGCCGGTATAGGCGAAAAAATGGAGGGAATTCTCCCTCCATTTTTTCGCCCAGGGCCGACGTACTTACTCCCCCTTCCTTTTTTATTTTTTATTTTTTCGCCCAGGGAAATTCTCCACCACGCTCAAACTCCCTCTCCACCCTCTCCACCACGCTCAAACTCCCTCTCCACCGTTAAGTCGCGCCCACAGCCACGCCCATTCACAGCCGCCGCCCCATCCTCCCTCGTCCCCTTCATCTCTTCCCACCGAGCCCGACCTCGACCGCCTCGCCAATCCTCATAAGTTTCTTCTTCCTCCGAGGGAGAGAGAGAGATCGTGAGAGAGAGGGAAGGTCTCACCGGAAATTTTGGCTTCCTCGCCGGCGACGGAGGACGGCCACCATTCGTGCAGGTAGTGTTTCCAACTCCATTGAACCTCCTCTTTTCATTCCCACTCTGGTTCTGTCCCATTATTGCCGTTCCTGAGAAATGTGTTTGAATGGATTTGATCTTCATGGGGTGTTTCACGGATTAAAACATGTAAGGGTAGATTAATCAATCATTTAAGCTTGAAATCAGTGATTAGCTAGTGCTTATACTCTGATTTTCGGATTTCTGTTGTTAGAGGGTCACTGATCCCTTTTGAACTTTGATTTTGGGCTTAAATCGGAGTAACATGGTGTATAAGCTTGTTTGAGAGTATGATATAGTTTAATGTTGAAGCTGCAATGTTGACTATGCTCTGAATGTGAGTATTAAGTTTATGTTTCTATGTGCTTAGTTGGGGTTTCCTGTTCAGTGGCTGCTTATTTGGACTTCGACCTGCGCTAATTTAATTAGTGATTAAAAAGCAAAAATGAGTAAAATAAAAGTGGATTTTCGAGCTTATAAGGGATGATTTTGTGGTCTCATATTCAGTTGGGTATAAGAAGTTAAGGTCTGAATTATATGTGTAAATTGCTCAATGTCTGGGGATCAACTGTGCTATTAATATGACCATAGTGTCGATAGAAATAGAGGATTTGTAATTGTACGAATATTTAGTCCAAAAAAAAAATTTGTACGGATAGTTGATAGATTGAGAATTATCCCTTAAATATATATATATCCTGAGGAGAAGATAATGTTGGCTAACCATAAGAGATTAACTTTTTTTTTACAAGCATAATCCTATTTACCGTGGCATGACATCAAAATTTTATTGATGTCACATTGTTCATTTTATAGATTCTAGTAGGGGGAAAGTCTCCTTTATTATCTACATGTAATCAAGTAGATAGGAAAAAACTGAAGTACGATTTTTTACAATAGTTTGGAGGAAAATGCTACTTAAAAAACTCAAAATTTTTAAATTTTGATAGATAACCATACCAAGAATTATGATCTTTAAAAAAATCACTGAAGAGATTCTACTTGGTACAATATATTATAACTTAGTCTTGATTACATGTTGGTAAAAATATATTGACCATTTGTATATAAGTGGTTCATTTATTCAATTAATGAATTTATTTATGTTGTAGGGACCTTAAGAAGTAAAAGAAGTTGTTCAGGTACAAACATATTATGTTGGGTTATTAGACAAAACTGTATGGTATTTTATTTTACTTGTATGAAAATTTTGTTTTGTGGAACTATTAATACTTTATATATGCTCTGTGAATTCTGTTGGGGTGGGCTGTGGAGATATATTGAGTTGATGTTGTTTATATAGTTGGCAATCCATTTCTATGTAAAAAAGAGAGGGCCTTGAGCCTGGGAATGTTCATTTTTTAGTTGTTATGCTGCCGATTTTTTGTTTAGAAAATAAGGTAACATCGTAAGGTGGCTACCTAATGAGTAGGTCATATACATCTTACCGATGTTTTCCTTTAGTAGGTTATAATGTTGGATCGGAAATGGATGTCTTGTGATCGACGTTCAAGGGAATATATAGATGGAGCAAAAGAGTTCATTGAATTTGCTGCTGAGCATGCAGAGAATGCTAACAGAATTGTGTGCCCTTGTATGTCTTGCTTATATGGAAAGCGTCTTCGCCCTCTTGACCTGTTGGGTCATTTAATTTGTCATGGAATCGATCCGTCTTATACACGTTGGACAAAGCATGGTGAGACGTATGAGTATTCTGGCGGAGACTGGGTACCTGATGTTAGTAGCGCTTCAAATGTAGTTGACACAGACATGTGTGATGAGAGCGATGACCTTGAAGAAATGTTGAACGTGGTGGCTGAGGAGGATCCTGAAGTATTTCAGACTCTGAAGAGTGATGCAGAGACGCCGTTGTATGTGGGATGCAGCAAATACACAAGATTGAGTGTGGTGCTTAAATTGTATAACCTGAAAGCGCGATACGGTTGGAGTGATGCAAGTTTCACCGCACTGCTTTCCGCTCTGCGAGATATACTTCCAGAAGGGAATGTACTCCCGTCAAAAACATACGAGGCAAAGCAAATTCTCCGCTCGACCGGTATGAAATATGAGAAAATACATGCATGTCCCAATGACTGTATTTTATTCCGAAATCAGTATGCATTGTTGGAGGAGTGTCCGAAATGCAACACATCTCGGTATGGAAAGAAAGGTAAGAGTCCTTCTAAAGTCTTGTGGTACTTTCCGATCATTCCGAGATTCAGGCGCATGTTCAATAATGCGGATGTTGCAAAACTTTTGACTTGGCATGCCGATGAAAGGATTAAAGACACCAAACTTAGGCACCCCGCAGATGGCCCCCAATGGAAAAAAATTGATTATGAGTACCCTGAGTTCGGTGAAGAACCAAGAAACCTACGGCTTGCATTGGCAACCGATGGAATCAATCCGCATGGAGTTCAGAGTAGTACTCATAGCACATGGCCCGTGATTTTGATGATATACAACCTCCCCCCAAATTTAATCATGAAACGCAAATTTATGATGCTTTCTATGCTTATTTCCGGGCCTAGACAACCCGGCAACGATATAGACGTCTACTTGGATCCATTGATTGAAGACCTGAAGTATATGTGGAATTCGGGTGAGACAGTTTTTTATGGCTGTAAGGAAGAAAGTTTTAATTTGAGAGCCATGTTGTTTGGCACGATAAATGATTTCCCAGCATACGGTAATTTGTCCGGATATAGCATCAAAGGATATGGTGCGTGCCCTGTATGTGAAGATGATACCCATTCGTTGCGACTGGATCATTGTAAGAAAAATGTGTACATGGGACATCGGAGGTTCTTGCCGTTAAAACATCGTTGGCGTAGGTGGAAAAAGGCGTTTAACGGGAGCTCAGAAGAAGGTAGGCCACCAAGGACATTGAGCGGGGATAGCGTTTTTGAAAAGGTGAAGGCGTTGGAGAATGATTTTGGTAAGCCTTTTGCAAAAAATGTGTTGACAAGTGGTTGGAAGAAGAGATCCATATTCTTCGAACTATCGTATTAGAAGTCCTTATATGTTAGGCATTTTCTTGATGTGATGCATATTGAAAAAAACATCTGTGATAACCTAATTGGCACGTTGCTGAATATGCATGGGAAAAGTAAGGATGGTGTCAATTCGAGGTGTCAATTCGAGGTTGATATGGTCAAGTTGGGAATAAGACAAGAGTTAGCACCTGTCGAGAGAGGATACCGCACTTATTTACCTCCGGCAGCTTACACCCTTTCGAAGAAAGAGAAAAGATCATTTTGTGAGTTTCTGAATGGAATCAAAGTTCCAGAGGGCTACTCCTCAAATGTAAAAAACCTTGTGTCCATGAAAGAGTTGAAATTGAAGAACCTGAAATCTCATGACTGTCACGTCCTGATGCAACATTTCTTACCGGTCGGCATACGCAACATTTTACCTAAGAAATTGTGTAGCACGATCACCAGACTTTGTATGTTCTTCAAGCTCATTTGTAGTAAAGTGGTTGATACAACAAAGTTGCAGGATTTGCAGAGACAGATCGTTTGTATCCTGTGCGAACTTGAAATGTATTTCCCCCCTTCATTCTTTGACATCATGGTTCATCTTACAGTACACTTGGTCAAAGAGGTTCAACTGTGCGGCCCAGTCTATTTGAGATGGATGTACCCAATTGAACGGTTCATGAAAGTTTTAAAGGGGTATGTTAAAAATAGATATCGACCAGAGGGGTGTATTGCTGAACGATACATCGTCGAAGAAGCGAGTGATTTGTGTGCAGATTACCTATCAAATATTGAACCTATTGGTTTACCCAAGTCTCGTCACGACGGGAGATTAACGGGGAAAGGAATGAGTAGGTTCAACTTAATACGCATTTCTAATGTTGAAAGGGAGCTGGCGCACTTGTATATTCTTCATAATACTCCTGAGGTTGAGCCATTTGTTGAAGAACACAAAAAACTTCTTCGGGAAATTCACGGTGATAGAAATGAGAATTTGATTACGAAGGAACACAACAAACATTTCATTAGATGGTTCAATGCGCGTATTTGTCAGCAGCATGACCTTAATGCCGGATCGGTTGGTGAAAGATTGTTCTGGCTGTCGAAAGGACTGGGTTTGCACGCATTTGCTTACACTGCCTATGCAATCAATGGTTACACATTCTATACAAAAGGTCAGTATGAGAAAAGCACAATGCAGAATAGTGGAGTCACAGTTGTTGCCGAGGCATGGCATATATCCAGTGCAAGGGATACAAATCCCGTCTATGCACAGATGTCATACTTTGGTGTTATTGATTGCATCTGGGAGTTAGATTACACCATGTTCAGAGTTCCTGTGTTCCGCTGTCAGTGGGTTAACAACAATAGTGGACGACGGTTAGATGAATTTGGGTTTATATCGGTTGACCTTTCTAAAGTTGGATATAAGGATGATCCTTACATTCTACCGTCTCAAGCGGCACAAGGTTTTTACATTGCAGATCCTTCTAAGAAGAATTGGTCAGTTGTCATTCAGTCGAACAAAAATTATGCCGAACAAGTTGATGATGGAAGCAATGATGAAGATATGAATATGACTGAAGATGATCCTTCCTTTGATACATTACTGGCAGAAGACTTTGATGCAGACGGATATGATGACGAAGATGAGCCTGTTTATGTAAGGGGTGACCATGAAGAAGGCATTTGGGTCAACACAACCCTAAATCCCACAAAAAAGAGGAAGTCAACAATTTTGGATAATATAACAATGAGAAAAAGGAGTCGAATGCCATCATAATGATTTAAGTTTGTATGTATTTTCTTATTTTTTTTACTTCGAATTATTTCATTATATGCATATGCATGCACTAAAATCGTATATTGTTTAATTATTTTACAAGACAATAGATCCAAACGTACCTGAGGAGGAGGAAGCACCACAGAGTGCCCAGCAAGTTATTGATGAGGGTAGAGCACATGTTGAGGACCAAGTTCGTCGTGGCAAGACCATTATGCGTGATCTCCTCAAACTTAGAGCTAAGGGAAAAAAGGCAGCCCTTGTATGGAACGACAATGGCCAACTAGTTGGAAAGAGTGCGAAGGCCCTTACCGGTTTCGTTGGATGCACTGTTCGTAATAAAGTTCCTATTACAGTTGCAGATTGGAGAAAAGTAAACAAGAAAATACGTAATGAGATTTGGTCAGAGGTTCAGGTAAGCTATTTTTTTTACAATTAAGTTTAATTTTGTCATGATAGATAACATTGTAACTAACAAATTTAATATGATTTCTATTGCTACAGACTGTGTTTCATATCGATGAGACTCACAAGGACTATGTCATGAAGAAAGCTTCAAAAATACACAGAAACTTCCGTTCAGATTTGTCGACATTATATCTGAGAGATGAAAACGGGGAGGTAGTTCCAACACCCCCATCTACATATGAAGGGGTCATAACCCAAGCAGATTGGGATGAATTCGTGCAATCACGCTTATCAGAGGAGTTTCGGGAAAGAAGCGAAAAAAATAGCCAGGAGGCTAAAAGCTGTCCGTATCCCTATTTAGGCGGCCGGAAAACATTTCCAGAATTGGAGTACGAGATGGTATGTTAGCAACGCCCTTTTGCTTCTAAAAGTGTGAATTAATGTTTATGTAATTAATTTATAAGTTCACCTGTTTTACCATGACAGATTCAGGAAGAGGGCTTAAAAGGTCACCCTCCACGGTTTAGGGTCTGGATCAAAGGACACTCCAAAAGCGACGGAACCATCATTCACGAAGAGGTTAGAAGAATCCGTGAACGCTGTGTAAGTCATTCTCTTGGACTTTGTAATTTTTTTATTAGTGAATTTCCTAACTTAATAACTAATAATCCTTCCTTCTTGTTATAGGAAATGTTATCACAAGAATCGCCCGAGGAGGTCAACATATTTGGCCAAGGTGATATCCTCAGTAGAGCACTTGAACGTCCTGAGTATTCAGGCCGTGTTCGGGGCACTGGTATAGGGGTCACGCCTTCAGCTTACTTTGGCCGCCAACAGCGGGTAACACAAAGCGAAGTTTCTGTGTTGAAAGATGAAGTCAATACTCTGAGGGAGACTGTGCTTGAGATGCAAAGAAGGAATGAGGAAATGCAAAGACGGCAAGATATGATGTACGAATTTTTCCAGCGTAACAATGTTGGATCACAAATGTCGAACTTCATGCAACAAGGTAACGTTCCTTCGTGTCAGAGTCCAAGCATCAGGGATAGCTGTACGATGCCTAGGGCTCAAATTCCTCAGGTAATTCTTGTCTTTTGTACTTATAAACTTGTAGTGACACTGTTATATTATCGATTGGGAGCTTACGTTAACTCTTTTGTAGGGCGAATCAAGGTGCAACCTGTACAAGGATCAATCTTTCAGTGAAGTAGTTGCAATCGGTACGGTCTTCAACACTTCAAACAGGATCCTGCACAATTCTCCGTTGCCTGAAAATACATTGAGGGTTATGATTGAATTCTCCCTGAACGGGGATGCACCGTTACCATTCCCTACTCCTGATGCGATGACTAAGGTCGGAGATGTAGCTGGTGCATATGTTGCTTGGCCCATCAGTTTGATTGAGCCAATACCACAGGTGGTATTTACTAATAACGTTCAGACTAGCATTCTTTGTTTTGGAATAACGTTCTTTTACAATTTATAAGTTTTTACAGGGTACAGAGTCTCTGGGAAAGAAAGCACAAGTGGCTAGTGTAAAAGGTACCGGTGGCCCAGCTGCTCAATTGAAGAAAAAGAGTTCACGAGCTGGTCCAGTGTCACAGATGGTTAGTTTCTAATTAATTTAAACTAACACTCTTCTTATTGGAAGAATTTTTGAAACTTTCTATTTATATGGTTTATAGGCAACAAAAGCAAAGGGCAAGAAGAAAGTTCAAGTGCCTGCTCCTGTTATCCAAGATATAAGTGTTGAAACGCCAAATCGTGCTCGATTGCGAGCATTTGCAGCTACCGTACCTCGCGATGCTACTGTCACAATCCCATTCAACAGGCTTATATTTGGCGAGTCAAATTTCAATGAGCTTCTTTCTAGGGATCAGGTCATGGAGGTGCTTGACGAAAGATGGGTCAGTGCTACGGTCGTCGATTTATGGATAAGGTATATATGTGCTTCCATTGTGGTTTCATTCAATGTCATAAGTTCTACACTAATTGGATGTTTGTATGGTTTCTTTGAAGGCACCTGCATGAAGAAGTCATAGTCTCCGAGGACAACGTCTCATTCGAATTCATAAACCCTTATTTAATAGCGCAAATTGAGGGTGTGAAACGTGATGATCAGTTCAAAGAGATTAAGAGGCGTTTCACTTTAAAGGCAACAGGCAGAACTTTATTCTTAGCTCCAATTAATACAGGGTAAGTGTATAGGCATGATAGCTTTCATCGTATTCTTAGCTCCAATCATCATTGATATATATACTGACATAACGTTATAAAACGTCTTAGGCTACATTGGGTTTTGCTTGTCATCAATCCGACAGTACAGCCGGATCCACTTATTTACTATTTGGATCCTGTGGAATCTGCTGAAGCAGATAATCGCCCGGATTTGATGCGTCTCTTCAATGGGTAAGTGAATGTCAACATTATTTGAATGTGTTGTATTATCTGTCATTTTATATGACCGACCCAAGCAACTAAAATTAATTTAATATGTTTTGTTTCCAGAGCATTGACTAGTTATCGGGCAGCTAATGGGTACAATTATTCCAAAGCCCTTGACCAGAAAGATGCTTATCCGTGGCTCAAAGTTCAGGTTTTACAAGTTATTCAATTTTTCAAACAATCGTACATTACTTAAACCAGAACGTAACTGCTCTTATATGTTATTCTGTATTTTTTGTTACAGTGCCCACATCAACCCAATGACAACGACTGTGGATACTATGTCATGTATTATATGAGGGATATCGTATCACGTGATCGAGATAACATCCCATTGACAGTAAGTTTTATATTTTTCCTAATCTAAGTGTTTGTACTTGTTAGATTTCAAGTAAATTTAATTGTCATTTAAATTTTTATACGCAGTATTACCCAGACACACGTTGCTTCATGTTGTCAAGGGAGAAGATGGAAGCGCTAATTGAAGAATGGTGTAGTTATGTACACCCTCTGTTCTCTCAAATTGGACAGCTTTGACTAGTAGTATGCACGTTTATTTTCCTAACTGAACAATATAACTTTTGGTCTTATTGTACATATTCTTCTCTGTTTGAGTTACTGGTGTATTTGGACTGCCTGGAATTGTATAGAATTGCTGGAATTTTGGCAATGATGCAGGTGGGTGTGAATTAAAAAACAAATTGTATATTTTAAAAAAATATAACCTATACCGGCACTTTTTATAAAAAGCGCCGCTATAGATACCCTATACCGGCACTTTTTACAAAAAGCGCCGGTATAGATCAGCCTATACCGGCGCTTTTTTAAAAAGCGCCAGTATAGGCCTTTTCAGTTTCAATAAAAAACTAATTAAAAGATACCTATACCGGCGCTTTTGGGTAATAAAGCGCCGCTATAGAAAGGCCTATACCGGCGCTTTGTAAGCGCCGGTATAGGTCTCGTGACCTATTGCGGCGCTAGCTATAGCGGCACTTCAAAAGCGCCGCTATAGGGGTCAAAAAAGCGCCAGTATAGGTGTTTTCTGTGGTAGTGAGTGGATCATTTTTGTCTAGATTTTCTAATCCTTATTTTATCTCAAAATATGAAATTTTAGCTAAGTTATCGAATCTGCCCTTGCCTATTCTTGATGTGAATCAAGTCAACTTGCTATCTAAACCTTTGGTTATTGATGAAGTGGATAGAGCTATTAAGCCTATGAAATCATATGGTGCTCCAGGTCCTGATGGTTTTAATCCAAGGTTTTATCAATATTATTGGCAATTACTCAGATCTGATGTATTCAATGTGGTTCAACAATTTTTTGCATCACAAGAGCTTCCTTCAATGTTGAGTAATACCTTCATCACATTAATTCAGTAGGGTAAGCAGGCTCAATCATTCAATGACTTTCGTCCGATTAGTCTTTGTAATGTTTTATACAAGATTATTACTAAGGTTATGTGTTTTAGATTGCAAGACATTATGCAGCTAGTAATTTCTCCATTTCAAAATGCTTTTGTCAGAGGACGACTTATTTATGATTATACCATGGTTGTTAGTGAGGTAATGGCAAAATTGAAATCTATTCGAAAACAGAAGAAAGGCTGGTGCGTAATGAAGATTGATATTGAAAAAGCCTATGATAGAATTTCTTGGACTTTTATTCATGTTGTACTTGAGAAAAAGGGATTTTCACAGGTATGGATACAAATGATTATGGCTTGTGCAACTTCTACGTCTTATCAGGTCTTGATTAATGGTTCTCCGTCGCCTGCCTTCTCACCAAACTGTGGCATCAGACAGGGTGATCCTTTATCTCCATTTATTTATATTTATGTGTTAATGTCTTATTTGCTTTTATTGTTCAAGCACAAAAGTCAGGATGGTGGAAGGGTTTATCTGTTTTCAAGGGTTCATTGCAGTTATCTCATTTACTTTATGCTGATGACACTTTACTAATTGTCCCAGCTAAAGTAGATGTTTTTAAGAAGGTGCAGGAGTTGCTACAACTTTATGGGAATTTAGCCGGTCAACAGATTAAAAAGTCAAAATCAGTCATGGTCTTTAGTCCAAATATTAGTAATAATGACAAATTACAACTATCTTCAGTAATGGGATTTCCGTTTGCACACAAATTGGGTAAGTATTTGGGTACATTTGTTGATTTAGGAAAGAAAATATCTCCACTTTTCAATGATATTTTGGATTGTGTTGATCAAAGATTGCAAATGTGGAAATCTAAACTTCTATCTAAAGCTAGGAAGGTTACTCTCATTAAATCTGTCATTTCTTCAATTTTAGTTTATCCCATGTCATTTATTAAGTTACCTAATTATATTGCACATAAAATAGACATGAGGATTGCTGATTTCTTTTGAGGAACTAGTAATGAACATAAAAGGATGCATATGTTGTCTTGGCAGAAAATTTGTCATCCAAAAGAAGCTGGTGGTTTGGGTATACATAAAACCGCTACTTTTAATGATGCTTCATTGGCCAAGAATGTTTGGAGAGTTTTATCTACTGAGAATGAATCTCTAATTTCTATGGTTTTAAGACCTAAATATATATATATCAAAGCAAATTGATGGTTTAATTGTTTCTCATTCTATTCAATCTTTGATTTGGCGTGATAGTGTCACAATGCAAAGTGTGATCACTAATCATCTTGGATGGTGCCTTGGAAATGGGTATCAAATTGACCTCTTCAGCCAATTATGGTGGCCATTACAGTGTAGTCACCCACTCTCAATTGCTACAGTGGGAGATTTGTTACTGCATTATAGAGGATGTTGGAATGTTCCATTAGTTAAATCCTTATACTCTTCTGAGGTGGCAACCAAAATTCTTTCTACTCCTTTCTCTGTTTTAAGATCAAAGGATTGTCTTACTTGGAATGGAAACTCTCTAGGTCGATATACAGTGACTGATGGATATCGCCTCTTAAGACATCATAACAATACTAGGCATATTGATTTCTCACGATTTTGGAAGAAAATGACAAGATTAAGGTTTATCCCAAGATTAACCTTGTTTTTGTGGAGATTTTTTGGGTTCCTTTCCAGTTAGATCTAACTTAATCAAGCATCATTTACAGATCCATATTTTTTTGCTTGTTTTGTTCATGTGATCATGAGACTAGGGGTGTTCACGGGACGGGACGGGACCGGGACGACCCCATCCCGTCCCGTCCCGAAGAAAAGTGTTCGGGACGAGGTTCCCATCCCGTGTCCCGCCCGTCCCGAACTTGTCCTGGTCTCAATCGGGAGGGGAAGGAACCGAGACGAGACGGGCCTTGTCCCGAAATTTTTTTCCAATTAAAAAAATTGACCCAAAAATCTCTTCTTCTTTTTTGCAGAGCAACACACTTGGTGGGTGATTTTGAAGCATAATTAAATCTCCTCTGGTGCCATGAGCACTCCATATTAATACATAATAAACCAAAAACATAATAATTAGAGCAAAAAAAGTAGCAACAACTACACATTTAAATAGAGTTTGAAAAAAACTTCAAATGTGATGTGTTACACATAGAGCATAGTGGCAGCGGACAAGAAATTTGAGATCAATGAATGGTTGGAACTTAGTTTAGAAGTTAGAGTTATATTTTTTTAAAAAAAGTCATATATAGTCACACATGAGACAGATGACACATGTATTTTTTAAAAACAATATGAACATATATATATTCGGGACGGGACGGGACGGGACGGGACGAGATCGGGACGACCCCGTCCTGAGTCCCGTCCCGTCCCGAAGCTGCACTCTGTTCTGTCCCGAAATGGCCGGGACGGGACGGGACGAACCGGGACGAGACAATGTTGAACAGCCCTACATGAGACTATGTATCATCTCTTTTTCCAATGCCCTTGGTCTCGAGCTATATGGTTTGGATTACCTATAGGTCTACTGTCTAATCATATTCCTCAAGGGCATTGACCCTTTATTTTATTTGGTTTTATAGAAATCAACGATTCCATGCAGATATTTTAATTTATCATAAGCAAGTTATATCTTCAATCTCTGCCCAAGTCAATTTTCAATCCTCACTCATAGCTTCTCACTCTTATAATCTATCAAATATTTCAGGTGATACAGTAACTCAATCGTGTCCTCAATTCCAATTCACTCATGATTGGGTTGTTGTAATTTTCAAAATCAATAATTCTAAACGGTATCATACCCTTTCATTTTGAATCTCCCTTTATTTCCAGGAAGAATGGGTAAAAGATTGAGCTCATATGTCATGAACTGTTACCAGAATAAATGGGTTGCTATTCTATCTCATATTAGCACTACTACAAAATATACATTTCACGTCCCCAAACAACGTCTGTTATATAGAAAACTGACATTAAAAAAAACGCTGTGGCAATTTTGTAAATAAACTCAAAACAGAAAAGAAATAACGTCCCTTATTTCTGAAACATGTGACATTGTTTGTTTTTCTGAGAAACAACGTCATATGTTTCAAACATGTGCCATTGTTTCTCTGAGAAACTTTTTTCTTAAATTTTTTTTGAAAAAAAGGCGCCTTTTTTCCCTCTCTTAGCTAAGAAACAATGTCACAGGTTTTTGATATGTGACGTGGAAAGAAGAAACAATGTCACATGTTTTTTTATATGTGACATGGTTTCTTTCCATGTCACATATTAAGCATACAAGTGACATTGTTTCTTAATTTTTTTTTAAAAAAAAGGCGCCTTTTTTCCCTCAGCTCCACATTTCCCTCTCTTAGCTAATAACTCCTTTGACCTGATCAAAACATCAGCTCCCTCACTTCCACTTTTTCCTCCCAAACCCTCAGCTCCCTCACATCCTCTTCTTCCTCCCAAACCCTCAGCTCCCTCACTTCGTCTTCTTCCTCCCAAACCCCCAGCTCTCGAAACCTCTGCCTCTCTTCCTCTTCTTTCATTCTATTGCTTCTTCAGGTCTAACTCCCCTCTCTCTCCTTTTGTGTTTTTGCTTTCTATGTATTGTATTTTTATATCTTTGCATTTTTCTATATCTTCTTATTTTGGAGTTCTAAGCTCTTTTGTCAAGAATTCTTAGTTATTGAAATGTGTATACCTTTAATTAGCTACCCGTTCCTACTAATTTCTTACTTCTTGCTTTGTTTTTTTTCCTTGCTCTGTTTCTTCAATGTCATTTTCCTGAACCTATTTCATGGAAATAATCATGCAAAATCCGCTTCTAAATATTCCAGGATCAGAGGTGTTGTGTTACATTTGTTACATTAAGTGGATTTACTTTTTCAATTAGAAGAACATGATTTCCAGGTTGTTCTTGAAATTGTTCTTGTTTCCCAATTTGATTCTTGATTTCTCTGCATTCCCAAGTTAATTTTTCTTTTAGATTTGGTTAGTAGAAATCAGTGAGCATTGTACAAAATACTAAGTTGTGTAAAAATGGAATTTTTTGTTTGTGTAGTAGTAGCAAAAGTCACATGTATATATATTTAATTAATTTGATTAAATTAGTTATATCTCTGGTTGATGGTTTACATCTGTTAAATAATAATCTGTTTCCATCAGCAATGCAATGCATGAAAGTATGAGGAAAAAATAAAAAAGAAACTAATTTTTTTTAAAAAAAATGGAATTCACGTCACATACTAGAGTAATGAGTGATATGGTTTCTCCTGGCAGAAGAAACCACGTCACATGTTATAAAACATGTGATGTGGTTTCTCCAAACCATGTCACATATTAGCCCAAATATGTAACGTGGTTTCTTCATCCAAGAGAAACCACGTCACTTGTTTAAAACATGTGACATTAATTCTTTTTTCAAAAAAAAAACAAAAAATAATCAAACCAGGGACTTTTCACGTCACATTTTCAATAAGTTGTGACGTGAAAAATATGACTTTCCACGTCTGTTGCTTTTAGTGACGTTAAAATGTCATATTTTCTAAGTCATTAGTTTTAATGTCACATGAAAAACTGACGTGAAAACCCCCAAATAACAGACATTGAAAGTCCTTTCTGCAGTAGTGTAGATAGTTCCTTCTGTTTTATTTATGTAATCAACAATTCATTCTTTCTCCTTATAGTTATCCTATTGCCATCTTTGTCCAAGATCCAAAACTCAAAAGGGTGCTGCATGGTCAATTTTAAGTAGGTTTTATGATTGTACTCTATTGTAATTATATATCTGTGTAGAACATTTATCTTTTTTATATATGTAATCCTTTCATAAAAAAAAATCATATATTCACCGTACAGTATAAGTTCCTATATTAAAGGGCTAGCGGCTAGGTCCCATACATGTCCTCTTCAGAGGAGGAGGAGTCGGTGCGTATGACTAATAAATCCATATTGACAGAGAGGTCAATGGTTCAGTTCACATCAGCCATCAACGTGTTGTTGAAGGTATGATCTGGTCCAAGAAATTATGATGCATCAAAAATAAAAAAGAGTGTTCCAAATTTCTCAAAACATTACAACAAAGCAAAAAATATTTTTTAATGTAAGATAACAATCTCAAAACGACTCACTCAAGGATGCTTATTGTAAGCACGAAGATTGGCGCAATTATAATGTTTTGGTACTTCTAAGTGGGGTGAGTTGAGTTTTGGTAACTCAGCAGGGTCAAGATATTCTTTGAGGCTTCATAAATATTTATATAAATACTTATAGTTTATCTTGACCCTATTCTTTGAGGCTTAAATACTTATAGTTCATAAATATTTATATAAAAGTCAGAGGTATTTTTTTAGGATTTTAAGATTTATTTTCTTCATAAATTGAATAAAAATAGTTCGAGGATTAATTTTATTTAATTTGTAAATTTTAGGGAAATTTTAGGCTTAATGAAAATTATAGTGGAAAAAAATCATTAGTTTGATTTGAGAATTTAATTTTATTAATTATTTTTGAAAAGGGAACAAATTGAAAAGTTTAAAAGTATGAATGAAAGAGTGGAAGGACATTTTTGCCCTTGCCAAGGATTTTATCTTTGTTAATGAAGAAGGACAAAATGGTAATTGGACACCCTAACACCCCTTATGGAGGAGAGTACAACATGAAAAATAATAATTTAAATTAAATTATTCTGCCAACCATATGTAAAAAGGCTATGAACCGAGATAGCCAATATATACCAAGAAGATATGCCTTAGTTATGTAACTTCATAGAAGAAATGATTTAACACTACAAAAAAAATCAAATTATTATTTTTTATTCAATTTCCGTCGGTAATTACCAACCATCGCTAATTACCGACGGAATTTCCGTCACTAATTAATTATTTTAATATAAAATTATTTTAATTTATAAATTTTATATAAAATAATAAATTACCGATGGAAATTCCGTCGGTAAATTTATTACCGACGGAATTTCCGTCAGTAATTAATTATTTTAATATAAAATTATTTTAATTTATAAATTTTATATAAAATAATAAATTACCGATGGAAATTCCGTCGGTAAATTTATTACCGACGGAATTTCCGTCAGTAATTAATTATTTTAATTTATAAATTTTATATAAAATAATATTATTTTATAAAATATTATTAACGATGGAAATATTCCATCGGTAATTTTATGAATTATATTATTATTTTAATTTATTAATAATATATTAAAATATTATCTTTATTTATTTTTAAAAATATTTTATAAATGAATAATATTTGATAAATATTAATTAAAATTAACATATACACGTATATTATATAAATTTTTAATAAATTTAATTTTTTTTATTAAATAATGTTATTTATTAATAAATATTAGTAAGAAATATGAAAAATAATTATAATTGAATAATATATATATATATAATAAACTAATTTATTAAATATAATTAAAATTATTATAATTTAATTGCAAATTATATATTTATATTTAGATAAAATATAATTATAATAGTGGGAGTTTGAATATTATAAATATAATAGTTTGCAAATAATATCACATGGTCTTCATAACTCAACTAGTTAAGGCATCAGCACGCGCGCAAGAGGTTACGGGTTCGATCCTCAGGTTTGCCAAAATTGAAGACAATGGTGGAGGCGACACGTGGCCTCGTGAGGAGGCGACACGTGGCAGCATGTGGAGGCGATACGTGGAAGTACATGAGAGCGACATGTGGTGGCCAAAAAAATTAAAAAATTTACCGATGGAAATTCCGTCTGTAAATTCCGTCGGTAATAATAATATTTTAATATATTATTTATAAATTAAAATAATAATTTATTTATATAATAAAATAATAATAAAAATTACCGACAGAATTTCCATCTGTAATTTACCAACGGAATTCCGTCAGTAAATGAATTACCCATTCTGTCGTTAATTTTTTTCCGACGGAATTCCATCAGAAAACTGGTATATAACCACTTGATATTTGTTTCTTAATATTAGTCTGTAATGAATTCAATTTGTCAGAAAAGCCCATTTCTTCAAAGTATTATTTTATTCAAGTTTTGAAAAGAAAAGTTTTAATTTATTCTCATTTTTAGGCTTATGAAATTTATGAGTTGTTCTAAATTGATTAAACAAGCCTTAGTATAGTATTATAGAGATAGGTGTTACAGTCCTAACATTGAAAAGCACAATGGCGTCGTACAATCCATGTAACCGACCCCACCTAGTGAGATAAGGGTTTGTTGTTGTTTTATGTCCTCACATTGAAAATGAGATTTGAACCCACATTCTTTTACCTAATAAGTTGAACTTTACTAATTGAACTAATATTTGGTGGCAAAATATTTTGATACCTTTATGGAAAAAAGGGGGACAAACACTTTTTGAAGAGACAAATAAAGAAAAAATAAGTAAATAAAATAAAATGAAATAAAAAGAACACGGTTTGTAACGATTACTTTGCCACAGTTTTGATAACTGTGACAAATATAGATAAAGAAATGTGACATAAAAATTTGACAAACTTGTCATGGTTACAAGTAAAAAGCCGTGACAAATGTCGTGGGAAGCTTTCGGTCAAGTTGAGGGAACACTTTGTCACGGTTTTGGCCTCTCCAACTGTGACAAAGCTGCAATTTCTTTAAAAAAAATAGAAAGCATTTGTCACGGTTTGCTCGTAAACCATGAGACACATCTTTTGAAATTTTTTTCAAGAAAATGTGACATTTGTCACGGTGTGTATCGCAAACTGTGACAAAAGTCACATGTTAGTAATGGTTTTTACCGTTAGTAACAGTTACTAATGGTTTCAAACCATTAGTAATGGTTTTAAAACCGTTACTAACAACCGTTAGTAATGGTTTTTTTACCGTTAGCGCAAACTTTTCTTCCTTCCTCTTGGGCCCTCTATATATTGTTTTGCGATATTTTGTTGTGGTGAACCATTACAAATCTACCATCTAGAAATTGCCTCGTGACACTTGCTTTGTCGTTTTCTTTATATAGGCTTTAGTTATAACAATATGTCGTTCAGGAGAGATAAGGAAAAGGGAATTGAACAGCCAAGACGTTTCCTATGAGGAGGTTCTAGTATAGAAGGTGGCAATAGTAGAAGAGGAAGAGGTATAATACCAGTTTACCTACGATCTCAACCCAACCAAACTGAACAAAGTGACCAGCAAGCTCATGTACATTTTCCTAATGTCCCACTAAATATAGGAGACATCAGTGTAGAAGATCATAACTTAGAAGAGTAGTTGTTCAACAATTTTCACCTATTAGAGGAAGAAGAAGAAAAAGTGATGAATACTGAGGCGAACAACAGGCAAAATCATCCCTTGCGATCGTCTTCTTAGACAAACAGATGGTGGGTTGAAGTTGAAGGTAAATAAAATAAAATAAATAATATATTGTTGTTTAATTGGATTTTGTTAAGTTATTAAATTAACGTTATTGTAATTTTTATTTAATTTGTGACATTTTTTAGATCAACAACGGAGAGTCACCAGGAGGAAGTTGGATGTGACCGCGGTGAATCAGCTGGAACGAGGCCTACGAGTTGTGGTGCCCTTTAATGATGGAACAAGACAACCTAGATGTCAGGGAGGCCATTTATTCAATCGATTTTGCACTAATATAGGCGGCAATTGGATGCAGTTTCCACTCTTCTACAAAACATGGAAGCAGGATCCTAAATAGAATAAGCTGCAACTTGGAATGAGATCGTGAAGGTAATAATTTGAATTAAAACAATATGTGAATTTAGTCAATATAAAGTTATTATTTGTTGATAATTTATTAAATTTATAGTATAACATAACGTATTTGATAAATTGAATTTTACAGGAAATGTTTATAGTAGAAGGAGGAGAATTGATGAAGGACTACGCATTTTTGAAGATGTGTGAAGGGTGGAAGAGCAAGAGGAATCGCCTATTCAACAAAATACAAGGGGATGGCACAAAAAAACCTTACAGATGCTTATAGCGAATGTGCCAGATGGTGTTGATCCTCATATGTGGGCACGTTTTGTCCAATATAGGACAAGTGCAAAAGCAAGGTAAAAAATTTATTAAATTATGTTTAAAGAATTTATTATATAATGTCATAATTAAATGTAGTTTATTTGTGTTTCAGTGTGTGTCCGAGCGGAACGTACAAAGTCATTCCCACCTAGTCATCCATCACACTTTAGGAACAAAGGCGATGCAAGTTAGATACAGCAAGTTGGTGAGTAAATTGTTGAATTGATTGATTTGTTCTATGGTTAAGGGTAAAAAATACACATGTGATTTTGTAAAAAGATTCGTCCAGCACCAAACACTTCCCTTTGGAATATAACTCTAAATTTGACTTTTGATCTATTTTGAAAGTTCATGTGTATTTTTGATAAAAAAAAACATTTGGTGCTGGATGAACTTTTGACAAAATCACATGTGTATTTTTGGCCCTTAACCCTTTGTTCTATATAAGAAATTGACTTTCTATTTAAAATTTGTATAGGAAGAAGAAGCAGAATCAGAGGAAAGAGAGACTAATTATGGGGAGCTATACCTAGTAACTTATAGGCATAAGGACAGTAGTGCTGTTTCCCAGCAAATGAAGCGGCAAATTGTAAGCAATTTAACTATACAAGTAGTATGAAAAGATATATTTATTAGGTATATATTAAATTAAAAAATTATTTCATACTTGTAAAGGAGCATATTTAGCAAACACAAGATCCCACAACCGCCCTAAAAGCGGCATTCGACACTGCATAGCAGCCGAGCTGGGTCCGGGGAATGGGGCTAGGTGCACGGCCCTATAGGATTTATGGGAAGTTAGTGCGTTTAATACTGGAACTTCCCATTTTAGGAGGAGTTACTACATGAATGAGGCTCAAGCAATTGATGCTAAGATTTCTAGCTTCACTAGGTAGGCAAATGAGTTCAGGAATTACATGAATAATTAGTGTAAGTCTGCGAATGAACTATGACCCACTTGAGATGCTGCCTCCTATTCGTAGATTTACCTTCGAGTCCCCTTCGTCACCTAAAGGTGATGATGCAAGAGCTGACGCAGATGCAAAAGATGATCAATAGTATTTTTTAATTGTTTATGTATGCTTATTTAAATTTGGATCTTTGTTATTTTAAATTTGGACCTATGTTAAATTTGAATGTACGTTCTAATTATTTATCTTTGTTTGTTTAAATTTTGACACCTTTCTTTCATTTTGGTTATTACATTTTGAAAAGTAGATAAAAAGACATTCATAACGATTTTTTTAAAATATTACGTCAAATTATGATATCAAATTAAATTATCTTAGGAAACGTTAACCCTCAGTCGTTGTTTGCATATCCTTGATAAAAAGAACAAAAATTAATTAGCAACAATAAAATTGAACAAATTGAACTACTGCTTGCGAACTTTCAGTGAATGGATCATAAACCATGACGGGTGTTTCTCCATGTAGACACCAAAACGTATATCCTTTTGGGAAAGACTTCACAATTAAATGTTCTCTAACAATTTGTCATGGATGCCACTTCTTACACTTCCATTTGGGACACGAACATAGGATCTTTCCATTACAACAAGTGTGAGTTGTAGCAAAATCTAATATAACATCCAATCCATCCAAATATCTAGAACTCATTAGGGGAAACTTTATCCATGACTTATCCATGCTTTGATGATAATGTTAGAGAAAAATACGTGAGAAAAGTAGGAATTTGTGTTTTTGTTATGCCCTCACCCTTTATATATGGTTGATATATTGAAAATTTCAACATTTTACATTTTGTAAATATTTAAACTGTTACTAAACTATGACTATTGGCTAATCTAGCCGTTAGTGTACAATATTTGCCACAGTTTTGGTCACAAAACTGTGACAAATGACCAAACAACCATGACAAATGTTTCGATTTTTTTAATAATTTTGAACAACAAAAATGTGACAAGATTATCGTGATAAACTGCATGCTGACTCCTATATAAGCCCCTCCCCCCTTATTTTGCACACTCCTCTCCTCTCCTCTCATGTATGTTTACTACAAAAAAGGCTTTTAGACCTCATAAAAAGTGCTTTTTAGACCTCATCTATATGGGGTCTTGTTTCAGGGGGTTTAAAAAAGTCCACCACTTTTTAGACCTAATAAATAACTATGAGGTCTAAAAGCCTGACATTTTAGACCTCATAACCCCCACATAAAGTGTAAAATTTAATACATTTTAGAGCTCATATATTCATTTAAGGTCTAGAATATAACAGCTTTTATACCTTATAAATCTTTTATAAGGTATAAAAGTTTACACTTTCCAATAACAATGTGAAGGCTTCAAATAAAACTAAATATAAAAGAAACAATCTTCCAATTCAAGTACACCTAAATTTAATTAATTAACTATTCATCATACAAAGGTTCTAAAATGTACCTCTATTAGCCAAAATACATACAAATGAAAATGAAATAATAAAACGCTCTATCTCTTAACAATAATACAATATACACAAAAGCACAGACAAACTCACAAATGTTGTAAAAGCTCAACAATAAATTCAGCACAATGTTCCCAGATATAATCAATATTTTCTTCAGGAAAAGGATCAGCAAGATCAAACATCTGAAATATCATAAAACTAGAAAAATCTTAACATACAGCTCATAAAAATAAAAATAGTACAAAACCTTTTAGAAATACCATTATCTTTTCAGTTAATGATTGTGCCTAAGGTGATAATATTACATGTGTCTTAGCACATAAAAGCCATATAAGTTGGAATCCCGTGGTTCCTTATGACTCTCCATAAGCTGCAATCACTCTTATCTGTGAGAGTATGAAATATCATTAGTTAAAGCTGCAATTAGTCTTATATTTCACTGTTAACAACTTCAGTTAAAGCTGAATCAATGATGCAATTTATCCAAATGAAACATATCCTTAATAACTTGAAGCAATTCATCCAAATGAAACATTTCTTGAATATTTTGATGCCATTTCCCAGCCTAATTGCTTCCTCTAATTGGATCAAGAAAACTTCTTTCTTTGAAAAAAAAATTGAATCAGAAATTGCTTCCTCTAAATCAGCGAATTGAAAATCTTTGCACATAACACTTTAATATCTGGGGTGAACCTTAATGAATCAGCATCATCAGAAAAGTAATGGATACACATGGATTATATAGTGTGATTGAAATTTGGGAAGAAGCTAACAAATAGTTGCCTGTTACTCTGAATATACGGAAGTTTAATGTGGACTTGTGAATGAATGTGTGTGGGGGCTGTGATGAGATAATGAGGTGAAGTGTGAACGAATAGAAATGCATGGAAAAAGCAAAAACACTCGTATATTATCCTCAGGGTTATACAACATTGGATAATTACTCTTTTCAATCTTCGTCTTTGTTTGGGTGGCCATCAATGAATTAGGGTTAATTGAGAAATTAAGTGCAATTGTGGGGTGGCCCAAGTTGTGGGTTTAAAGTCTTGCATGATTAGTTAATTCTTGAATTTGTCAAATTGTATGAGTGGCATTGGACTTCAATCCTAGAGTTTTAATTGATTATTAATTAATTTAACAGTAGGATTAATTAAGGTGCAATTCCGAGTTCCGGTTGTTGGATTAGGAACCCCTTACAATTAGCAAATTCAGATTGATTTTGAACTTGATCAACTTAGGTTAAATTAAGTAATGTGCAGGGTTCCGGCATTAATTAAGTTAACCTAAGCCTAGCCTAGATGGATTACTCTAGGGGTCTTTCGAAAATCAACAAAAACTCCCCGAAAATCTTTAGAAGCAATGAACCCCAAGGTTTCCATTTATCAAGTATGATTCAAATTCCTTTCCCCTCCAAATCTCACTTTTATCTTATTTTTATTTTTACCCTTGAACATATAACATCTTTTGCACCTATTTTATACCAAAAACAAAATACAATACTTTTTACCCGGTCTTGTTAGTTTGTATATTAGCTACTAGGTCATCTTTTGCGTTAGGCTCTTCAAACGAACGACACCCGTGGGTTAGCTTCCACTATCCCCTTGGTTCTAATTTTCTTGAAGGGTGGACCCAAGGACGCGCTACATCGCACACTCAATCATGGTGCTCTTCAGAGGCTTAAAGAAATTTATGGTGGAGAAAAATTATTAAAATGATATAAGGATTAATTTTAAAAATTATTTTCAGAAGAGGGATTTAAATAACATAATTAAAAGTTGAATTCAGGGACTCAAAGGAAAAGAAATAAAGTTGATGAGTTATGAAAAGACTGTTATAACCCTCTGTTAGAAAATTTCCTTTAGTATGAACAGAAGGGCAAAATAGTAATCTCACCTTCCATATTTACAAAACCCACCCCCCCCCCCCCCCCCCAAGCACACACACACTCTCTCCAGCATCCATTCAGCACTGTCTTCATCATTCCTCTTCTCCGTTTTCTCTCTCACTTACAACAACTCCTAAGGCCACTGGAGCTTCGCCAGACGAGAAGGCCATTTGAGCATGCATACTCGGATTTGAACTAAGGTGAGTCTCCTCCATCTCTTTATTGCTTCGGTTTTTCCGATTATGGCTGTTTCGTGAGATGGGGATCTCACCTGAGTAGGGTTTTGGGCAATATCTACCGATTAAAATAAAGCTTAGACACAGAAAACGAGTTTCCATGAAGAAGCTTAAAAGCTTATATGAGAAGATTATAATTCTTTTTTCGATCTTGTATGTTTGATTTGAAAGCATCATATGATAATTGTTTACCCAGTCTATGTTGCTCTGTTTCCGATTCCTGTTTTTCCAGTGGAAGCTTCGATTTTTCATGGGTTAAGATTTCAAAGGAACTAAAATGGTGTAATAAAGCTTAAGGTTGGTTGATTATGAGGCTTCAAAGGCCTAATGAGGTTCTGTAAGTTGTTTTTCCCTTTAATTTAAGGGTTATATGAAACAGGGGAGTTACAAACTTTAATTATTAATGATTGATTTGAGTCTTAAAACTGAAAAGAAATGAATGTTTACGTTTATAAAAGGTATAGTAGTGTTTAAAAAACTGCTTAAGTTGAGGGTGGTTGCTTTTTGTTTCTATTTTTCACACATAGAAACTCCGAATCGTTGAGGTAAAAGCCTTAAATGAGTTAATAATGTAATGAAGATCAATAATGTAGCATTGGCTACCCCCCCCCCCCCCTTCCCCCCATATAAAAATGTATATGAAAAGTTAGATGTACAAATTTAGCAACAAAGTGCGTAAAAACCATTAATTAGAGTGAAATGTCGTTAAATTAAATTAAATTTTATGTACATAATTCAAAGTGTGAGACGTTTCACCCCAACTAACAATTTTACTATTTTTGTCATAATTTAAAGTTTTTGTCTACTTTTACAACTCCCAAAACATTATTATGGTTAATGCAGAGCGAAACACTTTGCATTAAATTTGCACATTTACCCTATATAAAAATGTATGATATATTTTTTATACATGCATATAAATAATGCGGCCACTGACAAACTATTATTAGTTGCGATAGTAAACGTTATCATCTCATAAGCTAAAGAACACAAGCTGAGCTCATTATAAAAATAAGGTCAACGTTCACCATATCATATACCATAAGATTGATGTTCAAAAGTTTATGTGTCTCCTTATCATTTTATATTTATTCAAATAAATTAAATATAATAATAAAAATTTCAACTTTGAACTAAGCTAATCTCTTCAAATGTTCTTGAAGACAAATAATATCACTTCTTATTAACCTCCATGTTTCTAATTATAATGTCTCAGTTTTTTTACACACACATTAAACTACAATTGCTTTCACTATTTAATGCCATCATTTTACATAAAGAACAAGTACACATTTGTTATCTTAAAATATTGACTTACCTAATTTCTTTATATTCACAAACTAACCTACTTATCTAACTCTTAAATTAAGGTGTGGAAGGAGAACTTTAACACAGATTAACACATTAATAAACTTTTTATTTCATAGCACCATGACTCTACTTGATGATCTTAATATACAAAATCCATTACTCTATGATTCTATTATCACATTAGTCTCCCTTAAAAAGTTGTCCCTCTAAACTAGGGAGAATGTGCATAATATGTTTTCTTCTTCTTTGACACTATCGGAATACCTTTGTCCATAGATAGATGTTGCCGTGAGGATCATAGTTGCAACCAACGAAGGAGCCTGCTCCATTGTCACACTTCACTCTAGCACACCCAACCCGATTCGAGCTCCCCCAAACCACTTGAGTATAGTGCCGGCACTCACCACCAAGGCACGAGTTGGTGTTGTAGTCATAGTTTGTCTTCTCATCCAACCACAACTTCACGGCATCGGCCCCGCTCATGTTGCTGGAGCTCCATGTGATGTTCTCACCGTACTAGCCACCGGAGTGGACCAATTGGCAATCAGCCTTGAGTTGGCTAGCATAGTTTTGTGCATAAGCGGCAACAGCATCATCCCAAGTTATGTTAGGAACACCCACTAGTGATCTTGCTGCGTAGTAGGCATCCACATAGTCTTGTGGTGAATGTTGAGCATAAGCTATGAAAGCAATAAGAAAGAAGAAGAGGAGAGGAAATGAAAGCTAAGCTTGGATGAGAACTTCGTTGATGGATCTTGAGGTGTTTGCATACCATGTAGAAATTATTTTAAGTCTACGATGATGGCGAGGTTAATGCATGTTGTCGTGAACATTTGGCCAAGTCTTTTTTTTTTTTAAAAAAAAAAAAAGACAAACATATAGGTTCTTTTCCGTAGTACACTCACATACACGTATACACATATACTGGGATGGAGAGGGGATGTCGATGCTCACATGTCGATATTGATGGAGAAGTCAACGGTTTATTAGTTCACATCAGCCATCAACGTGTTATTGAAGTTATGATTCGGTCCAATGTTATTATTGAATGCGTAAAACTTTATAATAGTACTCCTAATTTTTCAAAAATTACAACAAAATAAAATATGTTTTACAATGAAAAATTACAAACTCCCAACGACTCCAAAAAAAAAAAAACACAAAACAAACGACTCCAAACATACCGGCGCAACACTACAAAAAAGGCCAGATTTTCTTGCGTTTAATTTAGTAGCGGTTCTTAAAAATTTCTAGAAAATGTACATTAGACATAAACCGCCACTAATTCTGACAGTTTGATCAATAACGTGATTAGTAGCAAATTTTAGTGGCAATTTCTGTGGTCAAGCTATCACTGATGTGGCAAAATTTAGTGATGTGTATTTAAATAGCGGTTTGGTCAATAAAACCACTGGAAAAATAAGGGCCTTTGAGTTAGTGGCCGTTGGGGCTAAGTTAGTGGCAGTTTTTCTCAAAAACCGCCATTAATTCATGTTGCACAGTAATGGACACTCGTTGAAAATGCATTTACGTTTTGCCTTAGAAACCACCAATAATTACTGGCCATTTAAGGCATCCGCCGCTAACCCTTGGCTTTAAAAGGCTCGTGAATTTTTTTTAAGAAACAGACGTGACGCGTACGAGGTTTCAAATAAATGCATGGGGCTTATTTTTGTTTTGTCCTTTCTGCCTTCTATTACTGTTCGCCCTGCGCCGTAAGTGCACGGGTCGCGCCAAGTAATAAAGTGATGAGAAAAGTATCGTTCCCACGAGGATTTGTCCAAAACCCGGTCAAACAATGATTATTACACTCTCGCCCAATTTGAGTGACACAAATGTTGAGATTGAAAATTAACTAAGAAAATAAAATGAAAATAAAACTATAAACAAGTGATTCTCCAACTTCAAGGATAAAATGGGTCCTAAGATTATCTATCCCCCTTGTACTTCTTAAAGCTCAATTAACCTCCCCTCAAAGAAGCTCTCAACGAAACCACGTGCTAATCTAGGGTTCATAGAGTACTCGTAAAAGCTCTCTCAAGTCAAGAACAAGTGTTTAGTCTTATTAATTGCACAATCTCTTGCTACAATTTAATAAAACCCAATTATCAAGCTCCAACTCTAATGTGACTATGCAAGGCTAGCAAGTATATATCTCTATCTTACCAACAAAACCATCCATTCGTCATGCAAACTTCAAGTTCTTGCACTACTTTACCCAAGTTCTACACTCAACCTAGCCCTCTCAAGCATAAATCAAGTGAACCCAACATCTAAATGATGATCAAGCACTTAGAAGCATTAGGAGAAGAGTAAAATAAGCACATAGATATCATTAATCACAACATAAGAGGAGGAATCAAGAATCAATACATACAAAGGTTCAAAATAATCCTAGAATCAAAGTATTTAGCTACTCATGTTCTACAACTCCATGGGAGCATATATATACAACATTACAAAACAAAACAAGAGAAGAGAAGGAAGATGTGGAAGAGATAAGCCAAGAGAGGAAGCTCAAATCTCTTCAAAGCTCCAAGCTCAAGCTTAATCCCCTCCAAACTCCATGCCCTAGTAGAGCAAAACACCCCCAAGAATGCCCAGAAGTCGAAGAATGTCGAGCTCCCTCGAAACCCTAGCTTTTATATCACTTAAATTTGTCAAAAAACGCGCAGCAGAGTCGTCCGTTCGCCGTGAGTACGCCGTGACGAAGTCCACGGCGAACTATGATCGTTTCTGCCTCTTTTGGGGGGTTTTGGCTCGCCGTGAGTTCGCCGCGGCGAGCTCACGGCGAACTGGGACCTGTCGGTAATTTTGGAAATTCGGGGACCTATCTGTAATTTGGGAATTTCGAGGTCCTTTTCTGTAATTTTTACAATTCGTCCAGAAACTCATATTTTCCCTTTTTTTCTTGAAATTTCAACTTCTAGCCCCAATTTCTCCTCTTCTTAAGTGTTCTTCTTAATCCGGATCCCTTGGTTATTGCATCAAATTATTCCTACAAAAATTACATAAAACAACATAAGAAATTAACTACAAAAATAATCAAAATCTACATAAATATACAATGATGTGTAACCAAAAATCCAATGAACATTTTCTATTTTGAGTATCCAAAATTTATCAATGAGTTAATAAAACTCAAGGAAAATATACTCAAATGACATGAATTTCTAGGAGTTATCAATTACCTCTTTGACTCTGTCTATCTATCTCAGTCAAATATCTATTTTTGTCAATCACAAGCAATGAGTCAATGCGGAAATACAAGAGGGAAATGAGTCATGAGGAAATCAAAGAAGAGGAACGGCACCGGAGGTAAGAGATCGAGGAGAATGAGCAGCGCCGAATAGAGGAGGAGCATCTCTAGGTAGAGGAAGAGGAGATTTCAAATTGTGTTTTCCATGCATTCATGAACGAGAATATGCTAGACACACCCAACATTATCAATGACATGGAGGAATTTTTGGACGATGATGAAGATATTGATTATGTGTGCCCTAAACGATCGTCCGATAGATCCATAGGATTCGAAGTACATTTTCAAGGTAAGGCAATTTGTTTTGTTACTGATTTTATTAGAACAAGTTAATTTCTCTTGTAACATATTGTCTTACAATATATTTATATTGTATAAATTCATATACACCCGTAGGGTAGCACAAGCCAGTGAAGGCTATTGGTTCAAGATGTACAGATTCTATGGAGTGGGTATAGGGTGAAGGTTTACTGGAATGTGCTGACCAAATAGCCTAAAGACAAGGGGAGTCAACTGTACAACAGTTTCTTAATAGTGTTGGTGGAAATTTCATGCAGTTCCCAATTGTTTAAATACAAATTCAGGTTTGCACTAACCACATATTTCAGATTAAGATTTTTGAAATTGCAAATCTAAAGTTAGATTTATATATTTAATATTAGGGTTAATGCTGTTAAACCATTTTCTCTTGTTTTTTATTATCAAGCAATTTTCATGAATTGATCAACTTTTGATTAAGTATTAAGATTTATGTAGATAATATCTTAAATATAGATTAGAGTTAGGGAATATTGAACTATTTTTCTTATTTTTTTATTTTTCGAGCTAATTAATTTCATGAATTTCTCCACAAATCTCTTCCTCTTCCCCAAACTAATAGGTTACAAATGAATTAAAATATAATATCCCACCGACATAACCAAATTCAAAGGAAATAAGAATTCTTTTAGTTATATTAAGAATCATTCTGCATAAATTTTTTATAATTATAATCTCACTATACAAAACAACCTACAACAGTAGCTCATTAATGGGACATACGTTACACAAAACTGCAAGAAGCTTATCAACGTTACATTTGATAAGCTTACTGCAACAATGTTCCAGATGTATTCATATAATATGAGAAAAAGCTTGTATTTCTATAGACCACAAGAAGAAATTCTCCATCAACCCACGTGATTTGACCTTGATAATATGAGAAATCAATCCTCGCATCACTATATGGCACTGAAATCAGAGGGGGAAAAAAACGGAATTACTTCAATTGGGTAAAAAAAATCAAAAGCAATAAGATATTGATTCTCCTATTCGAAGGCAAAAGCAATAAGATATTGACTTATTCGAAGGCAAAAGCAATAAGATATTAACTCACTCATTCAAAGATATATACCTTTTTTTGGACTGAAAAGAAATATACGCTTAGACTCCTTGTTCCATATTCATTGTACCAGCATTGAAAAATTTCTACCAGCTCCAAAAAACAAAAATTTATTTACCAGTTCCAAAATGTGAAAGCCTCTAACAAAAAATTAAATCTCACGATTTACTGAAATTGTTTATATCAACTACAAAAAGACACCACCTCTTCAAATACATGTTGTTCCACAAGAATTCTAGGAATTATCACCTTACAGTAAAAATAGGTGTGACAATTACAGATTAAAGTTGGATGAAGACTGGTCTATACAATTAAAATTTAACTTACAACCACTCTGAAAACATTATATTAGTTGGACTGACCAAAAGGAGGAGCCTCATCACATCATGAATTTATTGTCATTGTTAGATTTTTACTAACTCCGCCAAACCCAGATAAAGGAGGAGGGTTGTGTTAGGCCCCGACAGCTAGCGTAAAAAACTATCATATTTAATGAACCTGGATACAAAATAATTGTGTGAATGCTAGGTTATTGCATGTAAGCAACGCACTGTATGGCTCAAGTATAATGAGAAGAGAGTGAGATCTGTTTCATCCTCGTCTGAATGTAGTGTTAAAAAAGCAAGGGCTACCCGAACGGTCATTGCCTCGATGTAACACACTGTATGGCTTGAGTTCAGTGGGAAGAGAGAGAGCCGCTGCATTCTCATCTGAATTGTGTGTTAAATAAGCAAGGGTTACCGCACTCTAATGGATGGAGGCTGCTAAAGAAGCTACTTCATGGGAGTAAGATCATATTTGGTTCTTGGAACATTAAGACGCTAAATGGGAAGAGTTTTGAGGTGGCACAAGTAATGAGTGATCGTAAGATTAATATAGTGTACCGCAGGAGACTGGATGGGCTAGAGAGGGAACTAAAGAATTCGAAGTTAATGGTTCCAAGCTTTGGTATACAAGAAACGTAAATGGAAGGAATGGTGTTGATATCATTGCTGATAAGGAATGGAGGAAAAATGTAGTGAAAGTGAAGCGGATTGAAGACTGAACCATATCTGTGAGAGTAATTGTGGGTAATGATACAATAAACGTTATTAGTGCATATGCACCTCAAGTAGAATAGAAACACATCTGAAGAAGAAGTTTTGGGAAGATATTGAGGGGTTGATTTAAGGTATATCGATAACCGAGAAAATTTTTATAGAGGGGATCGTAATGGACATTTTGGTAAAGAGGCGGAAGCGCATGTAAGGGCTCATGATGGTTTTGGTTTTGGGGAGTTGAATAATGAAGGGCAGGCTATTATCGATTTTTCCTTAGAATAAAACCTTAAGATTGCTAAGAAGTGCTTTAGGAATGAGAATAACATGTAATCACATACAAGAGTGGAACTCATAGGTCTCAAATTGACTTTCTTTTGGTAAAGAATCCTGATAGAAGATTGTGTCCTAATTGCAAAGTGATCCCTTGGCATGGGGAGACCACACAACATAGACTCTTAGTTCTTGATGTGCAAATTAAATGTAAAAAACAAAAGTGTTGAGCAGTCTTAAACTGAAAGATCAAGTGGTGGCAGTTAAAGGGGGAGAAGTAGGAGACTTTTAAGAGAAATCTATTGGAGGAAGAAGTGTAGGAGTTACAAGGAAATACTAACATCATGTGGAAAAATATTACTAAGAAGGTTGAAATGGTCACTAAAGTAATTTTGGGAGGATCAAAAGGTTTTGGACCACGAGATAAGGAGACTTAGCTTTGTGGTGGGACGAAGATGTCCAAGAAAAGGTACGAAATAAGAAGAATGGTTTTAAAGCCATACATTTGTGTAATAATGCTAAAAATTGGGAAAATTATCAATTGGCTAAAAAGGAGACTAAGATGGTTGTCAGTGAAGCTAGTGCTAAAGCATATGAGGGGTTTTATAAGGAGTTAAGGACAAAGGATGGGGAAAAAGAGATTTATAAGATTGCAAAGAATAAGGAGAGAATCAATAGATTTGGATCAAGTAAGATGTATAAAAGATACATAAGGTAAAGTTTTGGTCACGAATAAAGATATTAAGAATAGATGGGAGGCCTACTTTTATAAGTTATTCAATAATGGATGTGAAGGTCCACCTTGTGAGTTGGGGATTTGACAATTAGTGAAGATTGACTTAATAGGTCATTTTATAATAGAATTAGAGTTTGGGAGGTTAGGGAAGCTCTTAAGAAAATGGAGAATGGTGAAGCTGTTGGACCAAATGGTATATCAATCGAAGTCTAAAAATTTTTAGGTGAAGAGGGTGTATTGTGGTTATCTAAATTATTTAACGAGATTTTACGGTCCAAAGAAGAGGTGTTGATTAAGGTTGGAACGCTGGGAGGTGTTGACTAAGGGCTCAAAGAAAGGAGTGTGTGTATATTAAAGTTATACATGATATATATGATGGGGTGTTGACTAAGATTAGAATGCCGGGAAGTGAGACAAAATATTTTCCTATAAGAATTGGCCTACATCAAGGATCAGCTTTAAGCCCATATTTGCTTAACTTAGTAGTAGATGTTTTGCTGAGCTTATCAAAGAAGAGGTCCCTAGGTGCATGCTTTTTGCTAATGATATATTTCTTTTGGCTAAATCAAGAGAGAAGATTAACGATAAATTAGAGATATGGAGAAATACTCTAGAGTCAAAGGGTTTCTGTCTAAGTAGGAGTAAGACAGAATATATGCATTGCAATTTTGCATATAGACAGGTTAGAAGTGATTTGGAGGTTAAACTGGGAGATCGAAACTATCCCTCAAGTGACAAAGTTTAACTACTTTGGATCAATTATTCGATAAGAGGTGAGATTTATGATGATGTCAACCATAGAATTCAAGCTGGGTGATATAAGTGGAGGAAAGCTACTAGAGTTCTCTGCAACTGAAAAGTACCTCATAAGGTAAGAGGGAAGTTTTATCGCACTGTTATAAGACTAACAATATTATATGGTTGTGAATGTTCGGCTTTGAAGGGACAACATACATGAACATAAAATAGGGATAGCTGAAATGAGGATGTTGAGATGGATATGTGGTCATACAAGAAAGGATAAGATTCAGAATGACCATATATCCGAACGAGTGGGAGTAGCACCTATTAGTGAGAAAATGGTGGAAAATCATTTGACATGGTTTGGATATGTCCAAAGAAGGCCATTGGATGCACCAGTGAGGAGGGTATATCAGACAATTTGGAGTTCAATTAAAAGAAAAAGAGGGAGACCGAGGCAAACATTTAGTGAAGTTTCTAGAGCAACATCTTTTAGTGAATAATATATCTAGATATTTGGTTACGATAGAGCACAATGCCATCATGCGATCTATGTAGCTATCCCACCTAATGGGATAAGGCTTTGTTGTTGTTGTTGTTAGATTTTCACTGAAAAATTCTAGACGATTGTTTGAAACAATTAAGAGGCATTCATGGAGCATTCTGAAGCGATCAGTTCAAAGAAAAGGGGGCAAGTAATGCGTGTCATTAAAATGTTACAACCTCCAATCCTTATTATAAAAATCCCAATAACTAAATTACATGGTTTAAGAAAAAGTTTAAAATTTTTTTAAAAGAAATAAATATGTCAAAAATAAAAAATTTTCCAAACCATACCATTATTGATAAGGGGGAAGTAAAGAAATAGATTAATAATAAGAAGAAATATGAAAGAGAATGTAGTACTAAAAAAGGTGAAGAAAGATAGTATAATTAATTAGGGACAAAAATGGTAAAAATGTATTAAATGTTTTGACAACATCTAGTGAGCTATTATAAAAATGACCAAGGCAATTCAAATTTTGGCTCTTAAAATAAACATCGGACGAACCACTAGGAAAACTCAATGAAAAGAAATTTTGGGATGAAAATAAGGTGTGGCACCCATCCCATTCTCGCTTGTTCACTGCTTCAGATCTTAGTCCTTCCTCTTTCTTTGATTTTTTTGTGGGTTAGGTTTCTTCTGGGTTGTTGAATCAAATTTGAATTGAGTTTGCTTATTTGCTATTATTATGTGTTTTTATCATTAATCTGAATAATGGGGAGTATAACTAAGATTCTGTAAAGTTATATGAAAGTAAATTCGAATTTAGGAAATCAAATTCGAATTTGACACACTTATTTGCTGTGAAATTAATTTCAAAATCAATTTTGAAACTTTAAAATGGATTTTAAGAACCAAAATCAAATTTCGGTATGTTAACATAAAATGTTACATTAATATAATTTTTTTTTCATTTTTCATTTATATTTATATTTATTTATTGTAGTTATTTAAAAAATATAAGAAGTAGCTGAGACTTTAGACGTGGGTTAAAATTTTGAATGAGAGAGTTTGTACAATAAAATATATGAGATAATTTTTTTTTGGATAAATTGAAGCAGTTGAAACTTCATATGAATTGAATATGGGTGAGAAATTTTTGGGATACACTTACTTAGTTGAAGCCATGAAATTCTGACAATTACGATTTAATTTGATTATTTATTTTACTTAACTATTAATTGATTTATTATATATGGTTGCAAGTATCTTCAGTGTCTAGACTAAAGTTATCTTGGTGACATTTTAATTTTAAGTATTATGTAGTTATTTTTTAATCATATGATATCTCTATTTTTTTTTAAAATTAAAATCTATGTGATTCTTATTATTGCCACAATTTTTTTATTTAAGTATATTATAATTTTTTTGTTAACATTTATTTTTTATTGAAATTACAATTAGTAAAAATAAATTATTCATTTATGTTTATGATTATTTAATTTTAAAATATTTTTTAATTTTGTGTTAGTGAGTTTAATTAATAAATACTTATTAAGGACAATATGGTCATTTGTATATATTTTTGAGATTCTCTCAAGGTTTTTGTCTTATAGTTTTGAAAGTGACTTTTTACTTTTCTAACCATTCACTAATCAAAATATTATTTTTGAAGGAATCTAAAATATCAAATGTGTTTTGACTCTATTATAAAGGTACTTTTATATGTAGGGTGTAGAATGCACAAAGACATTTCATATACTAATTAATTTACATTAAGGTGGGTGTACGATTTATCACTCCCCATTTATCATTAATTTAGAGCATATGTAGAATATATTTGGGGAGTCATTGATGCAAATTAAGGGTATTTTAAGAGCATTTGAGAGAAAATTGTGTAAATCTATCATACGAGCTTGATTTGATTATTTTTAAGAAAAATAAGATAATTTATTAGAAATTTTAATTGGCATGATTCTCTCATATTTATGAATATTTGGATGGGTAAATATGGATCTTCTAAGTAAGGAAGGAGAAGAAGATCAAAGGAAAAGAGTGGATAAAGGAGGAGCTCATTTGTGGAAAATAACTGAAAATTGTTTACGGTGTCGCGACACTGCACCAGGTTGTCGCAACATTGCTCGAAAAATCCTAAAACGTATAGCATTATTTTTTATTCTTTTTAAACACCTAGGGCACAAAAATTGACTGAGAATTAGCCTCCTTTTCACCCTAGAACCCATAGGAACGATTAGATTCATCAGTGCACACAAGTACGGAGTTAGGGTTTGCAAAATTCGAACTTGAGAAGAGAAATTGGAAGAGTTTATTACTACGATAGCAGACTTCTTTTGTTTTCTTCAATTCTTTACTATTTAATTTTGTGAATTGGATATGGGATTTCTTTGTATTTGTTTGTTTAATCCATTCATGAGTAGCTAAAGTGTTTATTCTAGGATTGATTCAAATCTTGTATGAATTGAAGCTAATTTATTTCATTTTCTTTTAGTAATTGATGACTACTTGTATTGATTTACCTAATGCCTCTATTTGATTAGGCATCTTTTAGAGTGATGTATTCCTTTAAATTATGCTCAAGAGAGATAGTTTAACTGTAGAACTTGGGTAAATTATATCAGACTTGAAGTTTAAATCAACTAGGTAGATGTGACTTGAAAATAATAATGTAAATTTTGTCATTGAGAATTATTTAAATTGACTTACCGTCATTAGCATAATTGAATTTGTTGTTCATTTTCTACAAATAAGGATCAACTCTTGTATAATTGTTTTCGGGGCAACCAAGTCTTATGAGAAAATAATGTCTTTCAAAAGGCTTCATGTTAAATGCAAGGCCATTGATGAACCTAGTAAATCACGCTTTCAGTGATCCATATGCATTATATATACATATACTAATTCTCTTCTTATTTTACTAATTATGAACTTTAAATATAAGAGTAAGTTAAATTTATTTAAAAAGATAGAGAAACTAAATAAGTTATCTAATTATATATAAAGACTAATTAGTTCGAATTATACATAATTTTTTAAATCAGAAAAATTAACTTTGAAAAGAAAAAATATTAATATGATGACATCAAAGCTCATTTGCAATGACTTCGCTTGAGCAGATTCCAAGTGGAATATATTAGTACACACGAACATATATAATTTCGGTTTCTCACAAAATGAGAAAATGCAACATCATTACTTAAGGAACAGTAGAGAATCTCAATGTAAAAATCCCATCCAAACAGACTATATAGTAAGTTCTTTATAAATATTTTTTTATATTACAGTAATTAATTTATTTAAATTCAAGAAATAATAATTATACATCAAGAAATATCATGCAGTCAGCACAGACATACAATAACCATAATTAATTTTTGCTTGAGTACAAAAGTGACACACTTGGTGAAACATTATTATCAGAAGTCGAAGTGAATACGGAAGAGTTTGTGATAGAACTTAAGCTTATATTTTGGTTTTGACTAACCTCTGAAGCATTGGAGTTTGATAGAATCGAAAATGATGACAACAAAGGAAGTTCGTTATATATTGGTATTGGATAATTTAAAGGAAGGTTAGGAAATGGAGTTTCAAAGTTGAGCACATGAATTACTTGCCTTATTGAGGGTCTACGATTATGATCAGGATGGGCACACCATAACCCAAGAATCAAGAGACACTCAACTTGATCTTGCTCAAAATCTTCCTGCAGCCTTCGATCAACTGCTTCAAGAATTCTACTGCTTCCATAGAGTTCCCATACCCATTTCACTATGTTTATTTCATCTTCTGGAGCTTTGGGTTTGATGGATTTTCTTCCACAAGCTATCTCTAAAGCAACAATTCCAAAACTGTATACATCTGATTCTTTACTAGCCCTTCCAGTATTAACGCATTCAGGAGCCATATAGCCCATGGTTCCTGCTAAAGCTGTAGTTTGTGCTCCTTTTGCATGGTCAACAAGGCGTGCTAATCCGAAATCTCCAAGTTTTGCATTGAAGTTGGAATCTAGCATGATGTTGCTTGATTTTATGTCTCTATGAACCACACATTGTTCCCATTCTTCATGCAAGTACAATAATGCAGAAGCCAATCCTTGAGCTATTTTAAATCTATTTGACCAAGTGAGAAACTTTTCATCCTCGAACAGATAAGAATCTAAACTTCCATTTGGCATATACTCATAAACTAGCAAGAGTTCTTTCCTTTCATGACACCAACCAATCAGTTGCACCAAGTTTCGATGCCTTAATTGACTGATAATTCTTACCTCTGAGGCAAACTCCTTCTTCCCTTGTTTAGAGCCCTCTGATATTCTCTTGACTGCAACATAGGAGTTTGAATATTGGAGAAATCCTTTGTAGACACCCCCAAATCCTCCTTGTCCAAGTTTATGCTCATCTTTGAAATGATTTGTAGCACTTGCTAGTTCAGCATATGAGAACTTTTTAGGCCCGGTTCCTCTTTCAAAATCATCACTTATGCTGTCATTAGACTCATCATCTTCCTTTTCCTTTTTGTTCTTTGACAAGACAAACCATACCACCCCACAAACTAAAACAAACCCTCCAACGACCCCTAAACCTATTGCAAGTGCCGAGTCGTTATTTTTACTTGTCGGGCTAGGGATTGAAGTAAGGGTTGGGTTTACACTTGGCTTTGGGCTTGGACTGGGAGCAACATTTGGGAGCTCCTCTGAGTAGAAACTCCATTTTTCGATCCTATGTGCTGCAAATGAAGCTCCTGTGGCAGCTGAGAATCCAAAAATAACCCATTCAGGCAGGTACTTTCGTAGGTCAACTATTTGATGAAGATGCTGCCACACAGTGTTGTTAGAAGAATCAAAACCATTAGTGAAGGAGATGCTTAAATTATGTGTACTCGCATTGTAGCTTATGTTAGCCTCGTTTGTTCTACCTACCGTGACACCAGCATACCATCTCACAGTAGCATTAGATTTAATAGAATTGATATCAACCCCCACGTGTATATACGGAGGATCCCAGCCATTAGGATTTGTATTGTTAAAGATATCAAATTCAACAGCAACAAATGGATTATCTATTGAATTAAATATAGTATCCTGACCTCCAATAATCAGACCCATAGCACCTCCACCCACTTTTTGAATATTAGGAAGCTTTGAATTTGGAGGAGCTAAGAAGAAGGCCATCCCATCACCAAAATTGTAGCTACCCTTTGAATCAATGACAAAGGTAAAGTTGGTTGTGAAATCTGCGAGTTTGCCTGTAGCATTGTCCCACAAGTGCATCGATCTGTTATATGTGGCTCGACCGACCACATCGTCATTGTTCTGGGTTACCAACTCGATGGATTTTCCTATCAGGCGAGCCGTTTTATCTAATAATATGCTGCCATCGTCTTGGAACTCGGTGATGTTGAAGTTTAATAAGGAAAATACATGGGGTACCAAGAGGAACAAAACTGATATAAGCGTTATCTTAATCTGCACGACCATATTTGCCGACTGAGATGTTTAACGAGACAAAGAAATAAAGAAATTTATTACTAGAACTGTTTTTTTCTTCCACACAAGGGTTCACTGTTTCTGCCTTTGTCTTCTACTCTCTTCCATATTATTTTCATTTTATCAATGCGGTTCAGCGTGGAAGATTAGAAGCCATCAAGTTTGAATATGTCAATTGGGTCCCCTTTTCACTTACCCTTGCCTTGTATAAGGTAGAACTTCTAGCTATTTGAGTATCGATCTTCTTGCATTTAAATTGTATTTAAGTTTAGTACCTTCTATCATCTTCCCTTTTAAAAAAAGTCTTTTGATTCAAAACTCTTGTATTCAGCCTCGTGTACGTGAGATGCTCCATGAGATTGTGCTTCAAAAATATATACTTCTTCTAGTCCAAAAATATACCTATTTATTAAATTTGATTAGATTAAAAATGTTAGTTTAATTAATTAATATGATATGTTTTTACTAACACACCTTAATCATCTTTTCCAATATAATTTCATTCCTCACTCCTTTGCTTGATTATTATTATTATTGACTAAGGAGTATCACTAGGGGTAATGTGCGAAAAATGGTAAAATAATTAGAAATATGTTAAACATTTAAGACAGAGATCAACTCTCAAAATATGTCATATATTAAGAATTGTAGGGAACAACAATTTTTGAAAGATTAATTAAGCAACAAGACTAAGTTAGAGTGAATAAACTTATCAGGTTTTTGTATGATGCTTATATAAAGTTTTTTTCTTAAAAAAGGAAATGTTTTTTCTCACTGTGAAGAGATGGTTGTAATTTCATTTTTATAGTTTTGTTAAGAGCCTTATGTTAAATACTAGTGCATATATATATATATAGGGCTAGAAAAAAATTTGCTTTTTAGAAGACATTGACCACAAGACCCAAAGGGGTAGACGGGTGGTTGAAGATTTAAAGTTTATCGAAGTTACCAACTTATTTAAAAAATAATCATATGTGATTTATTCATTAATATTGGATTTAGTTTTAAATTTCTACTTATTTTAGTTGAATATCACTCCTTTTTTTAGCCAACAGCTAAAAATATATATCACTCTTTTTGAAGCTATATATAATTTTTTTAACATTTTAATTAAATTATATTATTTTAATAATGATTAAACCTATCTTAATTGAATCGTATCATTAAACTATGTTTTATTTTTCATGGTAAAAAAAAACTTATGTTTTATTTTGCTAATGACGGAGACCATTTAGCTTTGAAGTTGATTGACAGGCCATGCGAACTAACCCAATTTCAATGCCCAAGACACAGCTGGCTCCTAACCAAGCGTGCAAGCAAGAAACTTCCCCGCATATTCGTACTTCATAGCATCAGCAGTGGACTCTCGTCTTACACTTAATGAAGGCTTGACTTGACTTCCCTAATGGGGCCAATTTTTTTGGCATGCAAAAGGAGAACTAGCTCTTGCGAATTGGATTATTCAATTATTAATAGTGTCGGATACTGGTAGATAAATCCAAAAAAGAGGACTAGTAACATTGATTAGCTTATCATAATAGGAAAATGACAAAAAAATCTCTTCCAATTTGTAAAATCCTAAATAAGAAATTTTGAGTTATTAATGGTTGTTAATACCTATCATGAAGTTGTTATTGGGATTTTATAAAAATTAGAAAGGTTTTTTTTTTGTCACTTTCCCTACCATAATTGTTGATTGATGGAATCCATGGTTGTGTATGGAGGTGTTGGGTTGAGAGGGTCGCCCTTTATATCAGCCTTTGCGGTACCTAAATCTAAATTATTGTGGGCGTCTTGAGTTGCTCTTGACATAAGGCTGTCCTAGACTACCAAATGCTTACACACCCAAAAAAAAATTGATAGGTTACCAAAAGTCAGCAAGAAATAGATTAGATTTTTCTTAATTTCTTAAACTAGAAAATCATTTCACCCGGGAAGTTTGAGAGCATTATGTTTATTTAGCGTTCAATTTTTAAACTAGACGTAAAATTGTGCAATATGTTTACTAATTAAGAATTGTCATAATTGATGCTTAATTATTTGTAATTACTTTTCTAAGACAATTGATAATTCTTATGCCTAAATACTATTGCAGGAATTCTAGGGCTCTGTTTGGTTCACAGAAACCCCACATACAGAAATGGAAAATCGCCATTTTCATCCTCCTTGAACGTTTGATTGACGGATTGCTCTGCAATTTCATTTCAGACGGCAGCTTATTTTCCTTTAAAGGCTGGAAAGTAGCTTCCCACCTATTTTGGTGGGAAGCTAGTTTCCAGCGTGCGTGGGAAATGGCTAAAGCCCATTTTGCCCTCACCTCTATTCCTTCTCTTCTCCTTCTTCAACTATCTCTCTCACCTTCTCTTCACTCAACCCACCCAGTACCATGAAGAAATAATTTACATGTTCTTCTACTCCTTCAAATTCTAGTTTCCTCTCTCTCTCACCTTCTCTTTGCTGCCCGATCTCTTGTGGGTGAAGATGAATAAAGATCTGAATCTGGTTGAAGAAGACGAATGTGTGGAGAAGAAGAGTTGAAGAAGATGAATTTTTTTACCTGCAACTCCCTCCCTCCCTCCCTCCCTCCCTCCCTCTCTGCGTGCATTGTTCCTCATGCTCATGAGGAAGAAGAAGAAGAAATATAGAGATTTTTTAATAAAAAAAGCTTGGCATTTTCTCTTTCTTTTATTTCTTCATCTCTTGTGTTTATACTTGGGTATAGATACCCAAAATTCTGATTCTAATATTGTACCTATAATCTGGGTAGTAGATTAGGATTGAAATTTTTCTTCGAATTTTGACAATGGTAAATTTGGACTGTAACATCCTGAATTTTAAATTACCAATAAATGTGTATAATTCCCAAATTTAGAAAAGAGGCAATAAGAAATTATTTAAAGTTCTCAGGTGCCTCTAGAAAAACACATTAGCTTTATAAACAAATTCACAAGTTTAAGGTATTTTTGGAGGATTTTAAAATTTATTTCCATTATGAATTAAGACAGAATGATTGGATATTTATTTCTAATTTACGAAATTAGGGAAATTATTTTTAAAACTTAAAGGAACTTTAGGAGGGATAAAATTTCCCAATCTAACATAAGGGTGAATTTTAGGAAAATAATAGAATCTTTTAGGCCTTAATTGTAAACTATTTCAAATTAGAGGGTAGTTTAGTAATTTTTTCCCACCTAGCAACCCTAATTTTCCCTTTCTTTATGGATATAACTATTCTTTCTTCTTCCTGCATGAGTGCCGCACGAACACACACACCTTGCACTTCGTCTTCCCCTTCCAGCGCCGCACATACACACACCACATCTCTTCATCGTCTTCTTCCTCGCACACCCACACACACTCGGCCTTCCATTCTTTTCGTACGTCCCTTCATTCTCAACGTGCGCTGTCACACACATAGCTGCTCCATCGTGCGCCGTCCCTGTACCAGTCGCCGGCATCTTCTTCCTCGGCACCGATTTGGAAGGTCAGAGAAAGAGAGGGAGAGAAGGGGGGGAGAGAGGGAAGGCAGAGAGCTCGTTTTCTTCTTCCTCCTCTGTTCTAGCCGAGAGGAAAGAGAGCAAGAGAGGATTTGAGCGCCGCCCGCCGTAGCCGCCGCTGCTTGCCGCCTCTTCCCTCCGTCTTTCTTGTTTGCAAACACTAACTCCAAATCTCTTCAGCCCTTGCTCTTTTCTGATTTTTCCATTGGGTAAGCAAGTTCTTTACCCTTGTTCTTATTTTCTGTTAGGTGTAAGTGTTAAGATGGGAGAAAATTTCAGAATAATCCTATGGTTGCTGTGAGCCTTGGATTACAAAATTTTAATGTTGATTATTTGAGCTAAAGAGGATTTCCAGATTTAATGTAGCAAGTATGTTTCTGATGGTTTTCTCTTTGAATTGTTTAATGTTGAAATAAAGGGGTTGTAATTTGAATAAATGAAATTCAATTTTATGAAGGAGCTAGCTAGAAAATTCTGAAAGTATAAATTAATGAAGAGTTATTGGTTAGTATGGATAAAATTTGGAATTTTATTAGGTGTGTATGGGTGTGAGAGATAAGAGATGGTCAGATGTGGGCATAATTTATTGTAGGATTAATTCCCTTAGTTTTGAATGGTAATACATGATTAGTTACTAATTAGGTGCGTGTATATAATATTAATTGTAGACTCTGATTTTAATTGACATTGAGCACGGGGGCACGTCTACGGTAACTATTAGTTTAACTTCACGGAGGTAACTACTTCTGTTTGTTTGCGTGTGTGTGTGGGTTAGTAAGTTTTTGGAACTTGAGTTTTGTGAATTTTCTATGGAATGGATGAACAAGAATTTGAATATTTATTTTATAATATAAACATTTTGGTGGAGTATGTAATTTTTAAATGGCAATGGCATGAAGGTGTGAACTTGTATGTTTTGGAAATTTATAGTATTTATTAAAGATATCTGCATGATTGAATCTGAGAATTTATGGACTGGACTTTGTGCCATATGTTGGATATGTACATTTATGACATGTTGTACTGATTGTGTGAACACCGAGTAAATAAATAAATAAAAATGCCATCGCGCGATGAGGTTCCTTGTCAGCCCACAATGACTAAATAACACAAAATGGAAAGACGAATTAGGGAGAACGACCCCGGTCTCTGGCGAGGGTTGTGAGTCCCTACTGGACCATATAATATCGGTGTTATTGATTATTTGATTTTATTTATCTGTGTAGTGGATTGCAATATATGAATGTGAATATGTGATTTTATGTGTGATTTTGATGAATTGTCACATGACGATAATTTATGTGGGAATATATATTATGAAATTGTCATGCATCTAAATGGTAACTGCCTCATGTTTCTAATTCAATTATACTTAGTAATACTACTCCACTGAACACCTTGCTAGCACACACCGCACGTAGGCGAGCAGTTAGTGGTTACCTGGGTCTACCCCCATTTTATCTATTTTTACAGGTCCTAGCAACGCAGTAGGAAACCAAGGGAAGGATCCGGGACCGTCTCACTAAGTTAGTGAGTTCTGGACTGGTTTGACGGAAGATATTGCCACAAATAGGGATTCATATCATTTGTTTTGCTTTCGCTCATTTTTCCACGTTTTGCTTCTTTATTTTTAAATTGAGAATTTGTTTTAGAATATTTATTTTGGTAACTTGATGTTATTTCCTTTCTGAGAGACCGGTCCAAATTTCAGTAGTGTTTCAACTATTTTGATATTATTATGTACTACTGGGATTTTGCATATTTTGAGGACGTTGAATGACTGACAGATTTGAAGTTATAATGGTTTTCGATATTGTTCGTAGAAGTGTTTAATGGTCAAATATGTTATTGGGTGTTTGCGAATGGGTTGATTAGTCAGGTGGTATGTTGGCTTTATTTATCCATGTTAGCCATTGTTGTATTAGAGAAATTCTTTTCTAACATGGATAATCTTCTGTTATATTATGTTAAATAACTTTCTAACTATGATAGCCCTTTTAATATTAGAAATCCTTTTTCTATCATGTTTAGGGTAATTATGTTATGTCAAATTCTTTTCTAACCCTGATAGCCTTTTAATATTAGAAATCAATTTTCTATCATGGTTAGGGTATTTGATTGGTATTTTATTCAAATGACGAAAAGCCTTTCTTTCTAACTATGCTAGTGTTTGTTTTGGTAAACTTCTTTTTCTAACATAGTTAGTCAATGAATAATTTTGTAATTGTTAAATGGTAATTTAAAATGTATTAAAAAGTATAATTAGGTAGCGAATATTACATGGACAGTCAAATTCGAATTTGACATGCTAATCTACTGTAAAACAAGTTTCAAAATCAACTTTAAAACTTTGAAATGGATTTTTGAAACCAAGATCGAATACAGTTAGGTGACTATAAAATCTAACGTGAATACAAATTTCTTTTTTACATTTAATTTTATATTTATATTCCCTTTGGTCATAATTATAAGATCAAGTTGACTTGTTTTTGTGAAGATTAACGAAGCAAAATAGACTACTAAATTTTAACAAATGTTACATATAATTAGATTATATGTTAGTTTATAGGTAAAATAACTTAGTTTTGAGAAAAAAAGTTAAATATAAACAATTTAAAGTTATTTATTTTGCATTAGGACTAAAGGGAGTATTTATTTATTGTAATTGTTTAAACTATTTGAAAAGTAGTTGAGGGTTGAGACTTAAGAAGTGGGTTTAAAAATTTTAACGAGAATTTGTGGAAAAAAATATGAGAGATATATCTTTTTGTTTTTTTTGATAAAGTAAAGTAGTTGGAGCTCCAAGGGAAGTTGAAGCCACAAAATTCTAACCATTTGGAATTTTACTATTTAAAATTATTTATTTAACTTAATTATTGATTAATTTGTTAGATATGGATGCAAGTATCTTAAGTATCTAAACTAAGGTTATCTTGGTTGTATTTTTAAATATTATAAAGTTATTTTTTAATCATATTATATATATTTAAATTAAAATCTATGTGATTTTTCTATTTACTACAAATATTTTTTTAATTTATGCAACTTATAAATGTTTTTATTAAATTTTAATATTTATTGAAATTATAATTAGTAGAAATATTATTGATTCATTTATTTTTATAATTATTTAATTTTCAAATATTTTCAAATTTTTTATAGCGAGTGTAATTAAGAAATTTCATTAAGGGCAATATGGTTATTTACATTTATTTTTGAGTTTTCTTACCACTATTTTCAACCAACCAAATATAAAATTTTTCATTACATTCCTTTCCTTTTCTGTTCGTACCAAACAATTATTCGACTTCCTTTCTGTTCCATTCCATTCCTTTCTTTTCCTTTCCTTTCCATTCCATCAAAATATTTTCTGTGAACCAAACGAGCACTACTACAAAAAGCCCTTTTTATGTCACCAATTAACGTCACTTATTTAAAAATGTGACATTGAAAACAAAGAAGAAAGAAACAACATCACACTTAAAATTAAGTGTGATGTTGAAACTTTTCAATGTCACACTTAAATTAAGTGTGACATTGAAAAGCACTTTCCATGTCACACCAAATTTTGGTGTGACATGGAAAATGTTTCAACGTCACACCAAAATTTGGTGTGACGTTGAAACCACTTTCAACGTCACACCAAAATGTGGTGTGACGTTGAAAGTTGTTTTCCACGTCACACCAAAATTTTGATGTGACGTGAAAAACCCGTCCCTCTTTTTTTTTTCATTTCTCGCCCCCCCTCCCACATTGAAACCACTTTCAACGTCACACCAAAATGTGGTGTGACGTTGAAAGTTGTTTTCCACGTCACACCAAAATTTTGGTGTGACGTGGAAAACCCGTCCCCTCCTTTTTTTTTTATTTCCCGCTCCTCTACTTTAATTTTTTCATTTCGCGCCTCCCAAAATAAAAACCATCAACTCCAGCTGTCTCCCACCCCCACCCCCCCCAAAACAAAAACATCAACTCCAACTCTCCCTCATCCACACCCCCGTGTCCTCAGCTTCCCTACCCCCCAACGCCCACAGCTCCCCCCTCCAACACCCCTAGCTCCCCCTGGTGCCCACAGCTCCCCCACGCTCTAACCCACAGCTCCCCCCTTCCCTCCCCCCACAACTCCCCCTAGACGCCCCCCATCCCCCTCACCCTCCACCTGCAGGTTCATTTCTTCTTTTCTTTTTTCTTTTTTTTTCTGGTAATTAAATATGCAATTTCTATAGGGTTCTTTTTTTTTACTTGTTCAAGGTTTTTTTTCAGCTCTGTTTTCCTCTTATCGGGTTCAACAATTTCAATCGTGCCTCCGTTCGCAGCTTCACTTCATCCAGGTTCCTTCTTTTCCTTTTTTTCCTGATAATTAAATCTGCTGCCTTTTTTTCTCAATTGTAAATTGCAAAAAATGCCATAGAATATTTAATGGTTTTGTAAGTCTTGTAAATTGGTCTGCCATAGAATGTTTAATGTTCAATTGTAAATTGGTTTGCAAATGCTGTTACGTTGTAATTGCTGCAAATATTGCATACTTGCCAAAATGTTTTATAAGTCTTGTAAATTGGTTTGAATAGGTTTTTGTTCTCAAATTGCTGAATATCAACGGGGAATAAAAAAATTAAAAACATTTTTTTTTTAAAAAAAAAGAAACCACGTCACACATAATATCTTGTGTGACGTGGTTTCCTGGAAACCATGTCACACATCATATCTTGTGTGACGTGGTTTCCAGGAAACCACGTCACACAAGATATGATGTGTGACGTGGTTTCCAGGAAACCACGTCACACATAAATATTATGTGTGACGTGGTTTCCAGTTTCTCCGAGCAACTTACAACGTCACACATAATATTATGTGTGACGTTGTTTCTCTGACTTTCTATGTCACTTGTTTATGTGACGTTAAAAGTCCATTTTTCATGTCACTTGATTCAATGTCCCCTGAAAAAGTGACGTGAAAACCCCCAAAATTTGTGACGTTAAAAGTACTTTTTGTAGTAGTGGAGCCTTAGGAGATCGAAGGAAAAGAGTAGAACACAGAGGAAGCAAGTTGGAAATTTAAATCTGCAGCATTAGTTGTGGCCTCGCACCAGTGAAGCCACGGCGATGGAAGAAGCACGTTCATCGTGGGCCACACAGTAGTGAACCCACAACCAAAGCCGGGTGATAATTTCTGAATTTTTCTTAGTTTTCAATACTTATTTGAAGCTCTTAACACATTATGATGTTTTTTTCGTCTAATATGAGCTTAACAAATGTCATAATTCCCTAAATAGATTGTTCGCCCTGCACCGCAAGTGCGCGGGTCGCGCGAAGTAATAAAGTGATGAGAAAAGTATCGTTCCCACGAGGATTTGTCCAAAACCCGGTCAAACAACGATTATTACACTCTCGCCCAATTTGAGTGACACAAATGTAGAGATTGAAAATTAACTAAGAAAATAAAATGAAAATAAAATTATAAACAGGTGATTCTCCAACCTCAAGGCTAAAGGGTCCTAAGATTATCTCTCCCCCTTGTACTTCTCAAAACTCAATTAACCTCCCCTCAAAGAAGCTCTCAACAACACCATGTGCTAATCTAGGGTTCATTGGGTACTCGTAAAAGCTCTCTCAAGTCAAGAACAAGTGTTTAGTTTTATTTAAGTTGCACAATCTCTTGCTACAAGTTAATAAAACCCAATTCTAATGCCCCAACCCTAATGTGACTATGCAAGTCTAGCAAGTATATCTCTATCTTACCAGCAAAACCATCCATCCATGCAAACTTCCGGTTCTTGCACTACTTTACCCAAGTTCTACACTCAACCTAGCTCTCTCGAGTCGTAAATCAAGTGAACCCAACAATCTAAATGGTGATCAAGCACTTAGAAGCATTAAGAACGGGGTAAAATAAGCACATAGATATCATTAATCACAAATTAAGAGGAGGAATCAAGAATCAATACATACAAGGGTTCAAAATAATCCTAGAATCAAAGTATTTAGCTACTCATGTTCTACAACTCCAAGGGAGCATATATATACAACATTACAACAGAACAAGAGAAGAGAATGAAGAAGGAAGAGATAAACCAAGAGAGGAAGCCCAAATCTCTCTGAAGCTCCAAGCCCAAGCCAAATCCCCACCAATCTCCAAGCCCTAGCAGAGCAAAACACACCCAAAATATGCCCAGAAGTCAAAGAATGCTGAATAAGCTCGAAGCCCTAGCTTTTATTTCCTTCAAAACGCGTCTGAACTTGTCAAAACGCAGCAGAACACGAAGTTCGCCGTGGGTCTCGCCGCGGCGAGCCCACTGTGAACTCCCAAAAATGCCAGGAATTAAAGATGCTCGCCGTGGCTTTCGCCGCGGCGAGCTGACGGCGAGCTATCCAAAATGGGCAGAGGCAAATGTACTTCGCCGTGGGTCTCGCCGCGGCGAGGCCACGGCGAAGTCCTTTTTCACTACAAAAAAAAGGGCTTTTAGTAGCGGTTACCTTAGTCGCGGAACACTAAAACCGCTAGTAATTATACATTAGTAGCGGTTATAAGCACAAACCGCAAGTAAATACGACGGTTTGACCACAGAAGTAGTTAGTAGCGGACACTAGTAGCGGTTTAGGGGAAAGAACCACAACAAATTTGGCGCGCTTTGGCGGGATGAGTAGTGGCGTAAATTTAGTCGCGGTTCTGGAGGGGAAAACCACTAGAAAATGAAAGGACCTTGAATTAGTGGCGGTTTTAGTACATTAGTAGCGGTTTCCCCCAAAACCGCCACTAATTCAGCGAAATAAATGCAACTGCATTTATTACTGGTTGATTTAGTCGCGGTTTCAGCAGCGGTTTTTGCTGAAACCGCGACTAATAGTAGCGGTTCTTGCAGAACTGCTACTAAAATGAACAGTTTAAAAAGGCTCGTGCCTTTTCAAAGAAAAGGCACGAGCTTTTTGAGAAAGAAAGTGACCTGACGTGACTTCGACTAGAAAAAAGATATCAAAATCATGGTGAAAAAGGGCGATCGTAATAAGAGGCCTATGACCGCTGAACAAATGGAGGCTGAGGAGCGGCTACGTAAGGAACTGGCTGAGCAGGCCGAGAGGGATTTTATAGAACAAGAGCGCATCCGTGTGCAAAACGATCCGATTCCAGAAGATGTAATCAACGCATTCTGGAGCGGGGGAGAGGACTTCGACGAGACTGGAGGAGGAGCGGATTTTGAAGATATGGAACGTTGGTTGGACGGTGAGGAATTTGACGAGGCAGGGCACCCTAAACGATCCTCCGGAAGGTCCACCGGTTACGAAGTACAAGTTCAGGGTAATGAAATTCAATTTTTATTGTTTTTATGAGATAATTATAATTTTTTACCGCTCATTAAATTGAAATTGTTCCCTAAATTTTACAGACCCTTCTGGTAGCATAAGTGAGAAGAGGTTGACGGTGCAAGATGCGATGAACCTTCCGAGCGGGCACAGAGTTATAGTTCAGTGGGACGACTTGACCAAATTACCGGTTGGACAAGGGGGGCAACTGTACTCGAGATTCGTCGGGGGTGTAGGCCAGAATTATCAGCGATTTCCGATTGACGCTTTGGACTGGAGGAAGATTGACGCGAACTCTAAAAAGTTCGCGTTTGACGAAATTGTTAAGGTTTGTTGAATTAACTTTGAGCTTATTTATTGTTTATTATTTATTATTATTAGAATGTGATTTTAATTAATACTATAAGAAATATTCTTGTTATTATGTATTGTTTATTATTTATTATTTCTTATTTCTTTTATGTTATTATTTGAATTTGATTTTAATAAATATTATAGGAAATATATTTATTATTTCTTATTTCTTTTCTGTTATTATTTGAATTTGATTTTAATAAATATTATAGGAAATGTATTTATTATTTCTTATTTGTTTTATGTTATTATTCGAATTTGTTATTATTTATTAATTTCTAATTAAACATACTTAAATTTAATATTTTACAGAGGAAGTTTGATGTGAGGGACAGCCGCAAGAATTGGACAGAATCAAAGATGGGGGATGGTTGGAAGAACAAGCGGTTGGATATGTTCAAAGAAAGAGATCGGGGTGGGAGTAGGCCGCTTCAGGAGTTGGTCGATGATGTCCCTGGTGGCGTCCCTGCGGATGCGTGGGAGAGATATGTGGGTTGGAGGAGGGGAGACATTGGGAAGGTATAATGAATAATATTATTGAATTGATATTGAAATATTATATTGAAAAAATATTTTTGAATTACTGATGACTATTTAATTTTATTTTATGTTAACAGAAGAGGTCGCAACAAGGTCTTGCCGCGAAGGCCCATCAGAAGGTTCATCATACGGCTGGGACGAAGCCGTTTTCGGTTGGGTACAAAGAGATGGTATGAAGGAATGAAGTTTCACTGTTTGATTTAAAAATAATTTATCTTTATATATTAATAACTGTTTGTATCTTAATTTTCAGGAGGAAGAGGCTGCGAAGAAAGGGCAGAAGGCTACCTACGGTCGTTTCTACCAAATAAAGCACAGACACGCCGACGGGAGCCCAACATCCAGGGAGGCTGAGGAGCAAATTGTAAATTTTTTATTTATTTATTTATTTTTATATTATTATATTTTTAATAACAACGACATCAAAATAAAATTGTTAATATGTTTGTGTGTGCAGGCTAGGATTGAGGCTGCGGAGAGAGAGATCGCTGAGTCGCAGGGGGACAATGTAGACCCCACTGCCTCGCTAAGGGCTGCCCTAGGGACTCAAGAGTACCCTGGCCGGGTTCGCGAGATGGGATTTGGAGCCCGACCTACGGTGGTGTACGGCAGGTCAGGCGACCCAAGCAGCGCCCAGTCTACAGCTTCGAGCCAACCATCAACAAGTGGCCCTATTAGGGGAGACGCAGAGTTTGAGGCTCAAATGAGGGAGAGACTCACTCATGAGATTACGGAACGGGTGACTGATCAGGTGTACGACCGACTGGACTCCTGGGTGCACAACGCCAATAGCACGTTGGAACGGATACAGCGGATGTTCGACCCGGATAGATCTCCTTTGCGAGTACCACTACCTCCACGTCCACCGAAGCAGCCTCGCAACCGTTCTCTGGAGCATCAAGACGACGATCAGCCTCCTGCTGCGTAGCTCTAGGGTCTTTTTTTATTAGAATGTTTTTTATTTCAGGATTTCAGTTGAACATTTTTATATTTAAATGTTTGCTAATTTGAATATTAGTTGTTTAAACATTTCATATCTTTAATGTTGCATAATTTTGTTAGTTGTTATTATCTGATTTTATTTTTTACTTTACAAATGGCGATAATTTTTTTTAACAGTTAAACAAAAAAGTTTCTCCCTGACTTACTAAATAAACCGTTGTTATTTGTTTATTTTCTTATATGGTATTTGAGAAAAAAAAGATATAAATAACGTTAAAAATACAAAATAGCACATTTAGTAGCGGTTCCAGAACCGCTACTAACTGAAGAAATATTAAAAAAAATTTAAACTTAGTAGCGGTTTTAAACCGCCACTAAATTACTAATTATAAAAATAATTTAATATTAGTAGCGGTTTTAAAACCGCTACTAATGTACAATCAGATAGCTGCCACCTGTTAATTTTCCAACGGCCTGATTGAGTTAGTTGCGGTTTTAGTAGCGGTTAAAGAACCGCTACTAATGTCTAAATTTCATTTTATAAGCCCTTGATTCTTTCCAATTAATTTTCACATTTCATTCAAACTATTAAGCTCTTTCCTTCTTTGATAATATCTTCAGTCATATGATGGATAAATCTTGGATAAATTTGCCAAGGACGTCGCCCCGCTATTTGGTTGGTGTTGACCACTTTTTAGATTTTGCTTTCAACCGCACCGGTGTTAACAATCAGATATTGTGTCCTTGTCCGAAATGTAAATTTAAGAAGTGGCATCCCAGAAATGTTGTGCGTGAGCATCTTATACTGAAACAATTCCCATCCAATTACACATTCTGGGGTATTCATGGCGAGAACGATGATGATGGTGGTGAGGTAGTTGCTCGAACATCTCAGGTTGGAATGCAGATCGACGATGACGATGATGACGACAATCATGTGGATCCATTTAACGATGTTGTGCGTGATGCTTTCGGGTTGCAAGGTGACGGCATCGGGAGTCAGGAAGGGGTTGAAGGACCACTCCCGGAGTTTTTTCGAAATGAAGCTGCAAAGAATTTTTTCGACCTTATGACGGATTCAAATAAGCCATTGTTTCCAGGTTCTACTAAAAACTGCCTCTCATTTCGTTTCTAGTTTTGTCACATAAACGTTCATTTTAGAATAAGAATAATGTTTATTCAGGGTGCAGTAAATATTCAAAACTATAATTTCTTGTCAAGCTCTATCATATCAAGTGCTTGTGTGGCTTCAGCGATAAGGGGATGTCGATGGTGTTAGAATTATTGGGAGATGCATTCTCTCAGGCAGAAATCGCACCATCATTCTACGAAGCAAAGAAGACTATTAACAAGTTGGGATTGAACTACACTAAAATCCATGCCTACCCGAATGATTGTATGTTGTACTGGGGAGACGACGCCGAGTTGGACAGATGTAAGCGGTGTAATGCGTCTCGGTACAAACAGGCGAAGAGGGGTCGAATAGCAACCAAGAAGCCTGCAAGGATTCTAAGATATTTCCCCTGACTCCATGACTTCAGAGGTTGTATGTGTCATCCAAAACGGCGGAGCACATGCGGTGGCATTCATCAGAGCCCAATGTCGATGGGAAGTTGAGACATCCTAGGGATGTTGAGGCTTGGAAAGCGTTTGATGCTCTATTCCCGGAATTTGCCAGTGACCCGAGAAATGTCCGCCTCGCTCTCGCGTCAGATGGGTTCAATCCGTTCGGGAATCTTAGCACTATGTACAGTATATGGCCTGTGGTATTTATACCGTACAACTTACCCCCTTGGATGTGTATGAAACAGAGCTCATTCATTCTTTCGATGATTATTCCGGGGAAGAAAGCTCCTGGAAACGATATAGATGTCTACCTTCAACCGTTGATACAGGAGTTGAAGGAACTTTGGACCAACGGAGTTGAGACATATGACGCTTACAGTAAGACGCTCTTCACACTCCGTGCGTCGTTGATGTGGACAGTGAGCGATTTTCCCGGACTTGGCACATTGTCTGGTTGGAACGTGCATACAGGTAGAGCTTGCCCCAACTGCAACTTTGACCAAGACTCGGTCCGCCTTCCTCACAGTCGCAAGTGGTGCTTCATGGGTCATCGGCGGTTCCTTCCTGGAGGTCATAGGTTCCGGCTGCAGAAGATTAGATTTAACGGATCGCAGGAAATGAGGGATCCTCCTACGTTTTTGTCTGGCGCAGATATTCTTCAACAGCTTGAAGATGTTCACGTAGAGTTCGGGAAGACAGACGGCATTCAGCCTGAGGGAAGAAGGGGACGCGGCCAGTCCCAGGGGAAAACGTGCAGCAATGGCGAAATAAGAGCATTTTCTTCGAGCTCCCCTACTGGAAATCTAATATACTTCGCTACTGTCTTGATGTCATGCACATCGAAAAAAATGTGTGTGACAATATTTTGTACACTTTACTCAACGAGTCTGGAAAGTCCAAGGACCATCTTCAAGCAAGGAAAGATCTGATGGCGATGGGAATACGTGAAGACGCATGGCCAGATGAGAATGACAAGTTTGCCCCAGCCTCATTCACACTGACAAGAGCCAACAAGGAAGTCTTCCTCTCCACACTTAAGGACATCAAGGTCCCTGATGGTTATTCAAGCAACATCTCAAGATGTGTGAACATGCACTCTAAGAAGATTGCCGGGTTGAAAACCCATGACTGCCACGTTTTGCTCCAGCAATTCCTACCTCTGGCAATTAAAAGCACATTGCCCCCGGAGGTGTCTAATGTTTTGGTTCAACTCAGTTCTTTCTACCGACGGTTGTGTGCAAAAGTTTTGGACAAAGCAGAGCTAGATCAATTGCAGGAAAAAATTGTTCTAACGCTCTGTCATATGGAGATGATATTTCCCCCGTCTTTCTTTACGCTCATGGTCCATCTCACTGTACACCTCATTCAAGACGCAAAGATGGGCGGCCCGGTTCAATACCGCTGGATGTATCCCATAGAGAGGTCCGTTGACTCATTTTTCCAGTGGTTTCATGATTTTGTTTCAGTTACCTGATTGTACTTGTAATTACAGATACTTGGGGAAATTGAAGTCGTATGTGAGGAACAAAGCATCTCCAGAGGGTTCTATAGCAGAGGGTTATTCTGGTGACGAGGTGTTAACATATTGTTCGCGCTATTTTGATGATGACATCGAGACTTCATTCAACCGCCCTCCTCGTGTCGATGACAGCCCCACCAATGTCCAGTCACCTTCCAACACATTATTCCCGCCAGTCGGAAAGCCAGTTGGAGGAAGTCAGTATTACAGGCTCACTCCCACTGAGAGGTTGCAAGCACACAGACATGTCTTGACAAATTGCCCTCAAGTGGAGCCCTACATTCAGTAAGAATTCTAACACTATATACACGTATCATGTTATTTTTTTTTATTTCAAAACCACATAACCCTCTGATATGTTCCATTGGAATTTAGGGATTTCCACCGCTATGTTAAACGCCAACTACGAAGCCGTACAAGGTCATCTGCAAAGGTGGACAAAAAGGTCCATCGAGAGTTTCCGGATTGGTTTGCACAGAGGATACTCAATGACAACAATCCCCATGCGCCTGATATGATAAATCTAGCAACCGGTCCATTCGACCATGTCAAGAGATATACGGCATACAACGTCAACGGCTTCAAGTTCTGCACTATTGCAAGGGATGAAGGTTCTCTCACCCAGAATTCCGGAGTCTTTGGCACATTCGGGACAAGGAGTTATGCCAGCTCACGGGATATAGACATGCGATTTGGAGGCGTATCATACTATGGAAAGCTCGTGGACATCATCGAGCTTAACTATCAAGGTCATTTCACCGTGCCTCTCTTCAACTGCATGTGGGCAGACACCAGAACTTCTCGAGGCATTACATTGGACAGCTTGGGCATCACGTCCGTAAATTTCTCGAGGCTCATTCACACAGGGGAAATGGCAGATGATGAGCCGTATATTCTTGCCTCACAGGCGCAGCAAGTATACTATGTGGAAGATCGGACACATAAAGATTGGCACATGGTGATTCATATGAAGCCGCGTGACCTCTACGACATGGGTGACGAAGATGATCTGGAACTAGGCAGCCAACATTTTGAACCTGAAAACTTCGACAATCTCATTTCTGAAGAAGACGGTCATTTACAAGTAGTTAGGTGAGGATTTTCACTACAAATAATTTAAACAAATTTCAACAGCTGTAGCAATAGAAATTTATATATTTGTTTATGTTCTTTTTAGGCAGGAGCAAGAAGAAGATGATTGAAGCAGCCAACCATAATTATTTTTCAGTTTACAAAATTTTCATAAAAATTTGTATCAAACGTTCATATATCATATTTTTTTTAATGTAGGTTCCAGAACCGCTACTAATTCTGCGGATAACTATTAGTGGCGGTTCTAGAACCGCTGCCCAAACCGCTACTAAATCCCGCACAAACCACTATAAATACCCACCCCCTCCCCTCATTTTTCTTCACACATTCATTCAATTCCTTCTCACTTTCCATTCAATTTATCCTCAGTTTGACCGCTAATGCCTTTATTTTTTGTTCTGAAAACAATTTACCTTATATTTCTTATTATTTAGTGTGTTTTATTTTCTATTCTGAATTAATTTATTTGCTAATATATTTTTTTCAGGTAACAATATCCGAATTATTTCCCATTTTTAGTTATAAAAATGTTTTAATTAATTATTCATATTAATCTTACAACAAATATAATTAGTTGTTTATTTATAATTATTTCTTTTTTAAGTGTTTAATATATTGTTTTTTTATACATATGGTTGTTAATATAGTTGAGAAATTTTTTTTATTTTAACAATAAAAACATTTTGTAATAGACTAATTTATTATCATTATTTTTTGATTACATTTAATCATATGACATTGATTATTTAATATCTAATCTGGTTGTTTTTTTAAAATCCTTAAACTTTAGTAGCGGTTTCGAACCGCTACTAATAAATTGGAACAATTTTTTTTATTTTTTTTCCTTCTTAATTAGTAGCGGTTTGAGAACCGCTACTAATTAAGAAATGGCCAATTTTTTTTATTTTTTTTGTTTTTTTAATTAGTGGCGGTTCAAACCGCTGTTCAAACCGCCACTAAATTGAGAATTGAATTTTTCCGCGATTATGCTAAATTTTACATTAGGGGCGGTTTTTTTATTTAGTAGCGGTTATTAGAACCGCTACTAATTAGTAGCTTCTTTGACTTTGTTACACGCGGTTTCAATAACCGCTAGTAAATGTTTGTCACGGACGATTTAGTGGCGGAATTAAAAACCGCTAGTAACATGTTAGTGGCGGTTACAACCGCTACTAATCGGCATTAATAACCTCTACTAATGCACCCTTTTTTTGTAGTGTTTCTTCTGTTTTCTTGCCTTTTTTTTCTTTATTCCTTGAGCTGCTCTAGTTTCTTTTTATTTTTATTCACTTGGGAGCTTGGTGGATGGGCTAAAATCTCTTGTTTATTGCATCAAATTATTCCTACAAAAATTATATACAATAACATGACAAATTAACTATAAAAACAATCAAAATCTACATAAATATACAATAATGTGCAACCGAAAATCAAATGAGCATTTTTCCCTTTTGAGTATCCAAAATGTATAAATAATAAACAAAAACTTAAGACAAATATACTCAAATAATCATGAATTTCTAGGAGTTATCATAGATATAACACACATTGAGGGTAAACGTGTCATAATTGGTGATTAATTGAAAACAGTTAATTTGCTAAGACATTTGATGCTTGTTTTGTTGTATTTGCATTTGCAGGACATCTAGAAGACCAAGAAAAAGAGCCAAAAGAAGAAGGAAAACAGAAACAGAGAGCACCTACACCCTAATTTTAGGGTTTAGGCCTTGAGTTTGGAGAATCATTGCAGAGAGCATCAATTAAGTTTATTTATCAAGTATGTATTGATTAATGTGTTAGTTCCAAATAATTATGATTTATTTGTTATGCTTATGTGGCAGAGGACGTCTAGGCTGAGAAAAAGGAAACAGCTCCTGTTCCAATTTTTTTAGCTTCAAATAATGCTTCAAATACCATTGCAGATTGAAGAATGAAGATGATTATGAATCATTAGATGCATTTTGGTGTTGTACTAGTGACTACTGACTAGTATATTGGTACAAGTATTTTGGTGCTTACTAGATTTTAGAATTTAGATGAGATATTTAATTATTTTTGACCTAGACTTCTTGAATCCTGATGCACTAAGCTTAAGGTACTAACTCTCTTCGTTATCACAATTTCACAGCCACATTAAGTATTGATTTTTGAACTTCTTGATTTTTCATTTTCACCCATGGTATTTTGGAATTTTTTGCCTGCAAAATTGTGTATGTAGAATGAATGTATATGCTATTGATTTTTGCCAATAGCAAAGCCAAAAAAGGCTGAGTCTGGAATTTTTTTTTTAAAGAGCTCTTATTGGGATGTTGGGCTGGTCTAGGGCCAGAAAATCCCTAGACCAAATTGTGTCAGGTTACATGCGGGCTAGCCCATCTGACCCCTAGCTCTTGGCCAAAATCCGGGCTCTAGGAGCAACTATATGATAAGATGCATGCCTGACACGACCTTTTCTTTATCGTTTTCCTTTTTTTCTTGTTGTTTACATTGATCCGTTTGAAGTTAAAATGCCTTTGGCATTTGCGTGGGTCTTGAATAATAGTGGTGGTGGTGGAGGAGATTGAAAAGATGGGATTTTGGTTGTTCTGACTTCTGAGGGATGGAGAATTGGGTTTGATACAAAAATTTTCATGGTTATTTTTTGGAAGGTGGGATTCAGGTACCGATATGAGTTTGAAGGTTGGATTTAGATGCAAAAGTGAGGTGCATACTTAATGGAAAAAAATTAGGCAACATGCCACTGTTTCAAAACTAGTGGGCGAATATTGGACCTATACATACAAATAATACCTCACTGTGACTATTAGGCGAGTAGATTTGTACTTGAACCTTATAGTTTTTGAGGAAAATAACAAATAATTAGAAGTAGGCCTGTGCAACAAACTAGAAGTGTAATTAGCATGATGTTTCTTAACAGATATGGGCTAACCCATATCTGTATTTTGTGCTTCCCTCCAACATAAATATTAGCATTTTTTAGACCCAAAAATTATGTGAGCAAGTTGATTTCCAATGGGATTAGGGAGTTTCCAAAACTTTTATGCTTGTCCCCAACATCTATGTGAGTATTTTCAGGGGCACAACAGTCTAGGATTAAAGTGAAGTTTTAAATTTGTGAGGGGGCAATTTGAAGTTTGTTTGCTACAAGGAGGGTTTTTTGATATTTTCTCTTTGATTTACTTAGATATATAGTCATATAGAAAAACTCACACGATTCCTTATCCTTAATGCATGATGTGCTAATTGAAATGTATGTGTCAGCCTTAAATGTATGACATCAATCGCTTTCTCAGGTAAATTTCTAATTTTTTTTCTAAAACTATCTACATATTAATTTCTCATAATACAAAGGGAAAATTAGGGAGAGTGACCAAGAAAAAAACTATTTACTAAGGATCTTAATAAAATTAATTATTTAGAAAAATCGGAAAATAAAAATAATTTTTAAAATTACCAAATTAATCTTGATTAAGCTCCCTACATTTTCTATCCACATCTCCCTCCTCACCCTCTCTCATTAAATAAATAACTAAACTCAGAAAAAGTAATCCTAACCAGATAATAACAAAAATCATATCTTAGTGTTTTCTAGATAAAATGTTTCATCTATATTCTGTTATTCCCCATAAAAAGAAAAACTTTTAACAATAGATTTTCAAATAATACGATTGTTAGGTGCTTACTTTATCAAATTTTAGATTTTGAATTTAATTTTAATAAAATAAAAATTATCTGTATCCTTTGATATTTTGTTTGGCTTGGAGAAATATTTTTGAAATTTTATTTTATATTTATTATTATTAATAATATTGTTGAGATTTCAAGTAATTAATTTTGGTTAATTTTTTAATTCAATTAGAGATATTAATGATTATGTTGTAATTCTCCTAATTGATTCTATATTTTTTTACGACACTTATATTTTGATTTTGAATATCCCAATAATCCGTGATACTTCTAGTATATATTGAAATGAAATAAAAAATACTTATTTAATTCATAAGTTACATTTCAGTTTGTAGCATAGAGGGAGAGAGTGATAAAAGTGAAAGAAAGGGAGGGAGGGTCAATTGATGATGAAAAGAATAAAATGTTTAAATAGTTTATGTGGAGAGAAACTGTGGGGAGTTTGATTGGAGTTAATTTGGTAATTATAAAATTTCTTAGTAATTATGCTTTTTAGATCCTTCATAGCAAATAATTGTTTTTCTGGGTGTCCCTTTCCCTGATTTTCCTATTAAAAAGGTATTAAATGGGATAAATTCAATTGCAAATAATTAAAGGACTCTATCAGAGAAATCAATATAGACCAAAAAAAGAATTAGAGAAATCAATACAATTTTTTTCAAATAAAATATTTCACTAATTTTCTTAATTTCCATAAATATTTTCTGCCTTATACATTAAGTGCTGGAGGAAGTTACTATCTTCTTCAATTTTTAAAACTATTCCTAAATTTAAGTTGTCACATCAACAACATAATTTAAACCAATTTTCTTTAGTTAACATGTTAAGCATATCTTAGTTGAATAAAGAATATTCCATTAGAGTTAACCATCCGAGAACACATCCAAGACTTTTTCTGTTAAAGATATTGATATTTGTGGAGAAAATGAAAGCATTAGTTTTAAATTAGTTTTTAGAATTTAAGGGATCAAATGCAATAGAATAAAAAATAATAATTGAAAAATGATAAATTTTAGATAAATTCAAATATGCAAGTTGAAGTTTTTATATTTATATAAGCATATCTTACAATCACTTTGTCTCATTTTAATTGTTGTTTCATTTTTTTTCTACCTCACACTTCATGGAAATGCATTTTTGTAGTCATCAAGCGGCAACATAATTTGAACCAATTTTCATTATCTCTCTTATATAAGGTAAAAATAGAAATGGTTTTTTTTTCAAAAAAAACCTTTATGATTAGTTTAAATATAAGGGCTATTTTTTTAATCTCTTTTGTTATCATTTTTCTTCAAACTAATTTATATAACTTATTAAAATATCCAAAAAAATAATTATAGACACAAGTTTTTCATAGGTACCATGTAAAATATGCTATAATTAATTATTTTATTGAACTTTCTAAATATTCTCCAATTAGTCACTTGTGTTTTATATTAATGATCAAAGAATGTATGAAGCTTAATGGCAAGAGAGTTGAGAATTAAAAGATGAAATGTTAAGTCTTTAATTTAAACTTTCAAAGTTCAATAAGATTATATGCTACTGATCTAAAATTCTTGGGTTTTCTATAATTTAACCTAACTGTTTTTTGTTAAAGTGTACATTTGGTTTGTTAAATTTATATCAAGTTTCATTTTAGTCTTTTAAATTTATGACATTATTTCTAATCCTTTATGCTAATATGAATAATCTAAATAATGGAAAATATAATGTTAACTCAACAGATTTAAATAATAAATGTGCAATTAAATACAGATGAAACATGCTTAATTATCTAAACTATACAAAAGCCGCCAAACTTTGAGTTAATTGTATATTTATAAAATTAAAATTTATTATGTTATCTCAAGAATTCTATATACCGATATTTTTTCAACAGAAATTGTCATATTAATAAATAACATATGGCATCTATAATGGATCAACTCATTATCAAGTGGGCCTGGACAAAGAGGCAATTTAAGAATGGGCTTGTAATTTAATAAATTGGGCCTATTAAGAGAGACTTTGAGCAGTATATAAAGAACATGAGAGTTGAAGGGAAGGTGAGGAATTTGTAGGGTGCAGTCTTTCCGCTTTCTCCTTGCGAGGATTCCCTTCTTCATTTCTAAGAATCCCGTCCCCTTGATCTGTTAATTTATTTTGTGATTAAGGTGAACCTAATGCCCTTCAGGTAGGGCTGTTCAACTCTGTCCCGTCCCGTCCCGGCCATTTCGGGACGGGATTGTCCCGTCCCGAAAATTTTCGGGACGGGACAAACCGGGACGGGACAGAGTACCGCTTCGGGACGGGATTGTCCCGTCCCGAATATATATATATGTATGTTCATAATTTTTTTAAAAAAATACATGTGTCATGTGTCATCTGTCTCATATGTGAGTATATATGAATTTTTTTAAAAAAATATATAACTCTAACTTCTAAACTAAGTTCCAATCATTCATTGATCTCAAATTTCTTGTCCGCTGCCACTATGCTCTATGTGTAACACATCACATTTGAAGTTTTTTTAAACTCTATTTAAATGTGTAGTTGTTGCTACTTTTTTTACTCTAATTATTATGTTTTTGGTTTATTATGTATTAATATGGAGTGCTCATGGCACTGGAGGAGATTTAATTATGCTATAAAATCACCCACCAAATGTGTTGCTCTGCAAAAAAAAAAAGATTTTTGGGTCAATTTTTTTAATTGGGAAAAAGTTCCGAGACAAGGCCCGTCCCGTCCCGATCGAGACCGGGACAAGTTCGGGACGGGACGGGACACGGGACGGAAACCCCGTCCCGAACACTTTTCTTCGGGACGGGACGGGGTCGTCCCGGTCCCGTCCCGTCCCGTGAACACCCCTACCTTCAGGTGCAACCAGTGTCATAAAATTATTTGAGGCATGCAATTTCACCCCTGAAGTATTTTCATAAAATGGTGCAATCCTATCCAACACTAAAACAACCATTTATTTGACTGTTAATAGTAATGAATCAGCAAAAATTTGAATGAAAAATATGAGTTGGCATTGAATGCACGTGACAAGTGATATGATGTGGCTCTGATCTCTATTCCATACTGCCAAATATGTATTATTAGACTTATACAAATTCGTGGATTGAGCAGAGTATTTAGCAATTTCCTGGCATTCTTCAGCAAAGCTTGGTTCTAGGTCAACTTTATCCTCCTCTTCCTATTCGGATCCATTCTCGGAATGGGAACATGAGTAGAAGCCTTCGGAAGTTGAGATTGGTGTTTAGAAGGAAGAATAAATTGAATAACCCCAGCAACTTAATTTTGAGAAGAAGATTAATAATTTGATTGAGCGCCACCTTGATTATTTGTTTAGATGTTTAGAAGTGAACCCTAAGATGTGATTTTTCCACCCTGGAAGTTGATTTTTTATCATTAGATTCAAATAATTCAAAGGAAACATCATATTCCTTGTCATGCTTATTTCATCTGCTTATTTAAGACACTTAATCGGTGCAACTAAGGAAATACTCCTTCCGGTCCTTATTATAAGAACTCGAAATTTGAATTGTTTTGATTCAAAATATAAGAGCCAGCTTTGGAATCTGTCATCATTTAATGTCATTTTTCCTATTTTACCCCTACTTATTAACACTCTCTTTCATAGTATTTATTGAACTTTTACTTATATTCCTCTCTCCAGGCTCATCATAAATAAGGGTAATATTGAAAAAATAATTTTTTTCAGACATATTTATAGCTCCCAACTAACTTTTATATGTTTTCTTAAGAAGCGTTATTTGCGGCTGAGCTTTTATAAATAGGACCAGAGAGAGTAGTTTACAACACTGGATTCATCTTAACCCTTTTAGGATCTGTTTAGTTCAATTGATGGGAAGGGAGGGGTTTTAGTGCAGGTTAAGGAAATTGAGTGATTTTAATATTACCTTGTTTGACCAGAGGGGAGGGGATTTTAATGTTATATTGTTAGGTTCAAGAAGGGAGGGTATGGATAATATTTTTATAAGGACAACTTTAACCTTAATTTATTTAACTTTTTTAAATTGTGGACTAATAAATAAAATATAATTACAAATTACTATAATAAATAAAGTTATACTTTTATAATTCTTAAAATTATATGCGTATATATCTATATATCCATGAGTTTTCATCCTAACATTTGGGACAATAGAAAACTTTTTTACATTTTAAGCTTAAACTGAAATAACAAATAAAAACAATGGCAATTCGCAAAAAAAAAAAATTGCAAAGTACTTCCTCCGGTCTTAATTATAAGACCACTTTAATTTTTTTGAGTTTTTTTTTCTAATCCAAAAAAAAAGTAGTTTCAGTAAAAAAAAATCTTTTTTCCTCAAAACTAATTTATTCTACTTATAAACTAACTTATAATCTAACTTCATGTGACATATGTTATAATTTAGTTGTCTAATTTACTTCCTTAATTTCCACAAAAAAAAAAGTCAAAGTGATCTTATATTTAGGACCGGAGGGAGTAATAAGATAACAACAAGGTAGTCATAGCTTACGTTATATATGTTGAAACCAGCTACCTCAACGGATTCTTAAAACCCCTTGAAAATTTAAACCAACTACATATAATCGCAACATTTGAAAATTTAAATTTAACCTCCTTAATATTGTAATTGTGAATATTAAACCTGTGACATTTTAATTTGTTAATATTAAATCTATTTGATTATATATGCGTACATGGGATGGCTTTAACATAGCCTTCCTTTACTTCATCTCTCCACCCATTCAATTTCGCCTAAATTTCGTGGAAGGAAGATAAATTAATTTGAGAGAGATTTTCTTAAAATCACTTTTTGCAGTGGAAAATCTGTTTTTCTGTTCGAAATATTTGTCCAATCTTTGAAAAGTAAAATTATCACACCGAAGTTTGACTGACTTGCGTCAACCTTCTCCATCACCTACATCAATCAACGCCATCTTCGGTCTCACTTGATAGTCGGTACTTCCATTATGGCCCTCTTTAAGTCTAATTTAAATTTAGAAAGTCGAAATTTACATTTTTTATTAATAAATATATTTTTATATTCAAAAAATTATATTTAATTTTTATTTACAAAATGTGATAAAATTTGATTTTGGACATGGAAATCCCTTAAGATATTAAAGGTAATTAATAGTAGATCATTTAGTAATCACTCCTTCTGTTTCTAATTAGAAGTCTCAACTTTTCTAAAACACCAAAATTACTAACAACTAGGAGATGGGCGAAATTTTTTCTTTCTTTCCATTTTTGTCCGCAATTAAACACAATATGCAATCTGTTTAACTTCAATTTCCTTCACAATTTTGAACAAAAAGAAAATTTCCCTTCACAATTTAATGCCACCAATTTAAGGGATATTTTAAGAAAAATGCTTTGATTACCAAAGAAGTTTAGACTACAACTTATATTTGCGTGCGTACTTTTTTATATTAATATATTCCATCATTTTATAAAAGAACAAAGAGGTGATAAAGTTTATTTTATACTAAATTTTACAATTATTGATAAAAGTCCCTGCCACTTATTCCGCGTTCCATTAGTTGGATTATTCAAATTAAAGTAAGAACTTCAACAATTCATTTTAAAGATTTAGCCCCTTCCTCACGTAAAAAGAAAATAAGTCTTCCCCACCTTCTATGAAAAATACTGAAATCATTTCATACTCATAAAAAATACGAGTAAGAAGTGTTAAACATATTTAAACCATCTAAATTCCATATAGAATGTTGGAATTTGATTTTTTTTAAAAAAAGTAGTGATTTTTTCTCCTAAATGAAAATACAAAGAATAATCAAAACTCCAAAAACTATCAAAATTCTTCGCCACATCTCATACACAAATAACAAACCCTTCTTCAACCTCAACATGATTCTTCACAAATGTTTCTTACTCCTCTTTTTCCTCCTCCTCTCTTCTGCCACCATTGATGCACAACCTTCTTACCTTTACCATAATTGCTCCACAGGAAAAAACTTCTCTTCTAATAGCACCTTCAAATCCCACCGTACCACCCTCCTCTCCTCCTTAACTTCCACCAATGTCACCTTCCAAAACGCCACCGTTCCACGTGGCAGCCACGGCGGCGACGCCATCTACGGCCTCTTCATGTGTCGCGGTGATGTCTCTCTTCCTGTTTGTCACCAATGCATCGTCAATGCAACCCAACGGCTACCTTCTGAGTGTCCATTTTCGAAGGAGGCTATAATATGGTACGACGAGTGCATGCTTCGCTATTCCAACACTTCTTTCTTCTCCACCATCGACAAATGGCCCACCATCGTCGTATTGAACCCCAACAATGTGTCGGACTCGTCCCGGACAAGATTCAAGAGCTTTTTGCTGAGTTTTATGAATGAGACGACAAGTAAGGTGTCGGATGGGAAGAATTATGCGACGAGCCAAGCGAATTTTGAGTCTGAAACTTTGTATAGTCTCGCTCAGTGCACGCCGGACCTATTGGTTGAAGATTGTACAAGTTGTTTGAGTGGTGTGATTCGGAATATTCCGATGTGTAGTGAGGGGAAGACTGGAGGAAGAGGTGTGAATCCAAGTTGCAACATTCGTTATGAGTTTTTTTCTTTCTTTGATCAGATAAATGCCCCGACACTGGCACCGGCACCGGCACCGACACCGGCATTAGCACCGATAACGGCACCGGCGTTGACTCCAATACCGGATCCATTTTTCCCTCGAACCAATTCTTCACATCATCCTCCACCTCGACCAACAGGTAAGGAGTTTTTATTTGTAATATGTGAAACCATATAATTCTCTAACTCAATAAATTAAAAAATTTAATTTTATTGGTGAAAGTTCAAGAATTATTAAGATTAAGGGATAAGGACCTAAAATACCCTAAAAGTTTCTACCAGAAGGAACTAAATGTCTGGAAGTTTTTTAGAGGGCAAAATTGCCCTGGAAGTTACAAAAATAGGGCAAAACCGCCTTTCCGTTAACACTTCATAACGGTCAACGTCTTTGGCCATTATATGCAAACGTGGCATGCCACGTCATCATCATTTTTTCATATCATATATTAATTAAAAAATATAAAAAAATTAGGTTTTTTATTTAAAAGAAGAAGAAAAGGAGAAATTTAGTTGACAAATATATTTTTTTATTTTTTATAAGAAATATGACATGGAAAAATGGGGATGACGTGGATGCCACATAGGCATGCCACATCTGCATATAACGGTCAAAGGCATTGACCGTTAAAAGGTGTTAACGGAGAGGCTAAATTGCCCCATTTTTACCACTTTCGGGGTAGATTTAGCCTTAAAAATACTTCCAAACACTCAGTGCCCCTTGGTGGAAACTTTCGGGGCATTTTAGGCCCTTATCCTTAAGATTAATAGAAGTCTTTTTTTGTTTTTATAATATTTATTTCTATATGTTTCTGTATATACTTATAAATTTAAATGTAAGTGAAATATGAAATCAGGTTCATTTTAGGAACATTGTGATCAAGCTACTTTGGCGAAATAACGGAAAAATAGCTTGTGAATTTAAAAATCTTGGATAAATGATTCGTAATTATTAACATCATTATTTAACTAATGAATATCTATACTTAATTTAAAACCTCCTATCTAGGGTTTTAAAATTCATAATGTTTTTTCTGTCATTTCCCCATCTACTTGCCGGGACCACTGATAATTGAAGGGATTTTTGTAGGGTGTAAGGTACAATAAGAGCACTAGAACTAAATCTAAAGACAAGGCTAATGTTTTTAACCTCCTATATATATCTTTAACTATATTTTATAAAATTGTGTAATGTTACCTTTTTTAATTTTACAAGCAATAACAGTTCACAATCTTAAAGCAATAGAACGAATGCAATTAGAACAGATAGACACATAACTATAGGACTCATAATAATGCACTCTTGTAGAGAAGTTCTTAGCAACTCCTCATCACATCACTCTGTCTCTTGCTAGGAAAAAATTCAAAAGACTAACCTATTAAAAAAGAGAACTTATAAAACCCACTTCATTTATGAAACTCCTAACGTGGGACTTACAACAATGCATATTTCAATTCTATCATACATATATCATTACAGAAGCTTTATGTTCTTTTGTATTCAAAACTCTGAAACTCTTTCCCCTTGCTCCTTGAAAATTAGCAAGGACAATTGTGATAGTTGTGGCTTCTCTTGTTGTTGGCGGGATAACTTTTTATTTAGCTTACTATCTCTTTAAGATTCGAATGAAGAAGAGTCGCAGGGCTATTCTCAGACAACAATACTGTATGTAATTTTCCTTTTATCCATATACTTATACATTTTTGCTAGTTGGAAGATTCGGTATAGTATATACATTTATTTGGTTTATTTGTCTAGTTGGAATGGAAAGCACAACTTTAGAGCACCTGCAATTTAATCTAGCTACAATTGAGGCTGCGACAAATAAGTTTTCTCATGAGAATAGTTTAGGGAGAGGTGGATTTGGGCAAGTTTTCAAGGTAACAAACACCATGCTTGAAATTTTTTTTTTTTTTTTATGTTCATGTGTGCATATATTCGTTTTCTTTTTCTTTTTGAATCTATAAGAAACTGTTATTGTTCTAGGGTATTCTTTCAAGTGGTCAAGAAATAGCTGTGAAGAGACTTTCAAAAGGCTCTGGCCAAGGTGCAGAAGAGTTTAAGAATGAGGTTTTATTAATAGCTAGACTCCAACACAGAAATTTGGTGGCTTTATTAGGATTTTGCATTGAAGAGCAGGAGAAACTACTTGTTTATGAATATGTCCCCAACAGAAGCCTTGATCACTTTTTATTTGGTTTGACTCTTATAAACTCATCTTAATTTCTAATTAAAAATTTTATAGTAAATTTATATTATGGATTTTATTATTTACTTGGAGCCTTTTGTTATGATTTAAAGAATCACTTACAACAAATTTATGTAGGCTCGCAAAATGGCAAAACCTTAGATTGGATGGAGCGAAGCAAAATCATAGGAGGAATTGCTCGAGGAATTCTTTATCTTCATGAACATTCTCGTCTAAAAATCATACATCGAGATCTCAAACCTAGCAATATTTTGCTAGATGATGAAATGAATCCAAAAATTTCAGATTTTGGTCTAGCTAAGATGGTTGCTATAAGTGAAAATGAGGGAAGTACAAATCGCATTGTTGGAACATAGTAAGTTGTACTTTTCTTATTTTAACATTTACATATGCATGCGTCAATATATACACATATATCTGTGGAATAAAGAAAAAATAATTTGCAATTTAATTTCAAATACAAAAAAGTTTGCCCTTCAACTTAACATTTTAAATGTTCAAATATTCTTATCATCGTCTTATGTTATTTTTCGTCCAGTGGTTATATGTCTCCAGAGTATGCAATGTTTGGACAATATTCTGAAAAATCAGATGTTTTTAGCTTTGGAGTTATAGTTTTAGAAATTATCAGTGGCAAAAAGAATACCGGTTGTCATGATTCCCAATATGCTGATGGCCTCTTAAGCTATGTAAGTTATTATAATGTGTATCTCTTTCTTTTATATAAATTATGGGAAAATCCATCAAAGATATTTTATTTAGTTAAGGCTGACACAAAAATTCTATAAGATCATCTCAAGATTCAAACTGGTATAGCAGATTAATTTGACGATGCCATGTGATGAGCTAATAAAATTTGACCATTGTAAGAATAAGTTTTCCTTAATCTTTTCAGACTTGGAAACGATGGAGGGATGACAATATGGTAGAGATATTGGATTCAAATATAAATGAATTGGGATCATACAATGAAGTGATCAAGTGCATCCAAATTGGTTTGTTATGTGTTCAAGAAAATCCAAATACAAGGCCATCCATGGCTACGGTTGTTTCATATCTTAGCAATGATCCTGTTCAGTTGCCCTTACCTCAGGAACCTGCATTCTTTTTGCATGGTCAACCAGTGCCTATCATTACCAATACAAGCGGAGAATCACGCTCTATTAATGAAGCTTCTATGAGTGAATTTTTTCCTCGCTAAAACAAGCTAGACTTTTATTTCTTCTTGTTCTTTACAAAAGACTTTTGACTGGTACAATTTTCAATGGATCCCATTGATCTAAACCATTATTTTTATAAATCTAATGTCATGTTTGGTATACATGAAAGTAGTTTGAAGAAGAGGAGAGACAAATGTACATGTTGATATGTCTATTACATAATACTTAGGGAAAATTATTATGCAAGAGTCCTATAATTTTATTTATCTAATTAAATTTTGAAGTAGATTTTTGTATTTTTTTTTTCTTCTATTTATTGCGTACTTTAAGCTTGGATGAGAACTCCATTGATGGATATTGATACGATATGATGAAGAAACGCTTGTAAGTCTGATAGTCTTATGATGATGAGGAGGTCAGTTCACGTAGTATACTTTTGGCCTAAGAAAATAAGAAGTATTTGAACACGAAGTCTCTATTTATTTTGTTTTAAATCATATATTGGCCGTACAGTATAAGTTCCTTAATTAAAGGGCTAGGTCCCATACATGTCCTTTTCATTGGGGGGGTGTGTGTGAGCATTTATAGAGAGGAGGAGGAGTCGGTGCGTATGTCTAATAAGTCCATATTGGCAGAGAAGTCAATGGTTCAGTTCACACCAGCCATCAACGTGTTGTTGAAGGTATGATTTGGTGCAAGAAATTATGAATGCATCAAAGATATAAAGAGTGTTCCAAATTTCTCAAAACATTACAACAAAATAAAAGATATTTTTCAATGTAAGATAACAAGCTCAAAACGACTCGCTCAAGGATGCTCATTGTAAGCACGAAGATTGGCGCAATTATAATGTTTTGGTACTTCTAAGTGGGGTGAGTTGACTTTTGGTAACTCAGCAGGGTCAAGATATTCTTTGAGGCTTCATAAATATTTATAGAGATACTTATAATTTATCCATTAATATGTCCTTGTAAGACTTTAAAATTCGGATTAGAGATAATAAGAGGTTATTGAAGGTCTTAGGGTGTTATTTAGAAACTAAAAGCCCTCATAAAAAAATTTATGAAGTCAGGGGTATTTTTAAGGATTTTAAGGTTTATTTTCTTTATAAATTAAATAAAAATAATTTGAGGATTAATTTTAATTTGTGAATTTCAGGGAAATTATTTTTAGGCTTAACGAAAATTATAGTGAAAAAAAAAATCATTCGTTTGATTTAAGAATTTAATTTTAAAATTATTTTTGAAAAGGGAACATATTGAAAAGTTTAAAAGTACGAATAAAAGAGTGGAAGGAAATTTTTGCCCTTGTCAAGGATTTTATCTTTGTTAATGAAGAAGGGAAGAATGGTAATTTAACACCTCTTATGGAGGAGTGATACAACATAAAAATAATAATTTAAATTATTTTGCTAAACACATGTAAAAAGGCTATCAACCAAGATAGCCAATTTATGCTAAGAAGATATGCCTTAGTTATATAACTTCATATATAGATGGAATGATTTAACATGGTTACTTAATTGGTACATAACCACTTGATATTTGTTTCTTAATATCAGTCTGAAATGAATTCAATTTTTCAAAAAAAAAACCCATTTCTTCAAAGTATTTAATTTTATTTAAGTTTTGAAAAGAAAAGTTTTAATTTATTCTCATTTTCGGGCTTATGAAATTTGTTAGTAGTTCTAAATTGATTAAACAAGCCTTAGTATATTATTTTAGATATAAGTGTTACGGTCCTCACATTGAAAGGCACAATGACATTATACGATCCATATAACCGACCCCACCTAGTGAGATAAAGGTTTGTTGTTGCTTCACAGTGAAAATGAAATTTGAACCCACATTCTTATGCCTTATAAGTTGAATCTTACTAATTGAAATAACATTTGGTGGCAAAATATTTTGATACCTTCATGGAAAAAAGGGGTCAAACACTTTTTAAAGAGGCAAATAAAGACAAAATAAGTAAATAAAATAAGATAAAATAAAATAAAAAGAACCCTCAATAAAAAATCACTATAAAAAAATGCCGATTTGTAACAGTTACTTTGTCACGATTTTGATATGCTAGTTAACACTATATCGCACTAAAATTTTCAAATAAGGTAATAAGGACATATTTAAGGTGTTGAGGTATTATTTTTACATAATTAAAAAGCCTTATAAATAAATTTTTGAAGTTAGATAGAAGAAAAGTAGTTATTCAATGAATATTAATCTGAACATTTCAGAAATTACAATGAGGCTTAAAGAAATTTATGGTGGAGAAAAATCATTAAAATTATATAAGGATTACTTTTAAAAATTATTTTCAGAAGAGGGACTTAAATGAACATAATTAAAAGTTGATTTCAGGGACTTAAATGAAAAGAAAGAAAGTTGCTGAGTTATGATAAGACTATTATACCCCTGTTAGAAAATTTCCTTGAGTATAAGCAGAAGGGCAAAATAGTAATCTCAGCTTCCATATACCCAACACACGCACGCTCTCTCTCACTCACAACAACACTGGGGCTCGCCATTGTCGCCGTCACCAGATGAGAAGGCCATTTGAGCATGCAAACTCGGATTTGAACTAAGGAGAGTTTCCTCCATCTCTTTATCGCTTCGGTTTATCCGATAATGGCTGTTTTGTGAGATGGGGTCTGGCCTGAGCAGAGTTTTGGATAAAATCTACCGATTATAATAAAGCTTAGACATAGAAAACGAGTTTCCATAAAGAAGATTAAAAGCTTATATGAGAAGATTATATTTCTTTTTTGGATCTTGTATGTTTGATTTGAAAGCATCGTATGATAATTGTTTACCCAATCTATGTTGCTCTGTTTCGGATTCTTGTTTTTCCAGTAGAAGCTTGGATTTTTCATGGGTTAAGATTTCAAAGGAACTAAAATGGTGTAATAAAGCTTAAGGTTGGTTGATTATGGGGCTTCGAAAGCCTAATGAGGTTCTGCAAGTTGATTTTCCCTTTGATTTAAAGCTTATCTGAAACAAGGGGGTTACAAACTTTAATTTTTAATGATTTATTTGAGTATTAAAAATGAAAAGAAATGAATGTTTACGTTTATATAAGGTATAGTAGTGTTTAAAAAAATGTTTAAGTTGAGGGTGGTTGCTTTTTGTTTCTATTTTTCACACATAGAAACTCTGAATCTTTGAGGTAAAAGCCTTAAATGAGCTAATAATGTAATGAAGATCAATAATGTAGCATTGGGTACTCTCTCCCTCTCCCTCTCCCTCTCTTTGTGTGTGTACTAATATAAAAATGTATATATGAAAAGCTAAATGCACTACAAAAAAACAATAATTTTCTGACGGAATTTAGAGACGGAAAAAATTCCGTCAGTAATTTCCGACGGATTTGCGACGGAAATTCCGTCGGAAAATTTACCGACGGAATTACCGAAGGATTACCGACAGAATTTCCGTCGGTAATTTAATTAATTATATTATTTTATTTATAAATTATTATTTTAATTTAAATTAAATAATAAAATATTATTACCGGCGGAATTTCCGTCGGTAATTTAATTAATTATTTTATTTTATTTATAAATTATTATTTTAATTTATAAATAATATAATAAAATATTATTACCGACGGAAAATTTTCCGTCGGTAATTCAGTCGGTAACTTTAATTATTTATTATTTTATAAATAAATTGTTATTTTAATTTATAAATAAAAAATATTATATTAATTTATTTTTAAAAATATTTTATAAATAAATAAAATATATTTAATAAAAATTAATATATATACACGTATATAGATATATATTTATTACCAAATTTAATTTTTAATTTGTTATTAAACAATATTTTATTTTTTAATAAATAATTAAATATTAGTAATAAAAACGAAAAATAATTATAATTTAATAATATATGTAATAAAATAATTATTTAAAAATGTCATAAAATAAAATGAAAAATAATTATAATTTAATAATATAAAATGAAAATACTAAATATAATGGATTGTATATGAATATAAAAATTATTTATAAAAAATAATAGAATTATTAATATGTAAATTATATATTAATAATTATAAAATATTTCATAATATATTAAGATTAAATATAATTATAATAATGGGAGTTTAAATATTGTAAATATAATAGTTTGCAAATAATTTCACAAGGTGTCCGTAGCTCAACTGGTTAAGGCGTCAGACACGCCCCAACAGGTTGCGGGTTCAAATCTCTCCAACGACAAAATTGAAGGCAATTTGTGGGAGTGACACGTGGTGGCACAAGAGAGCGACACGTGACAGATTAAATTTTTTAAATATTTAAAAAAATTACCGACGGAAATTCCGTCGCAAATTTCCTTCGGAAATAATATTTTAATATATTATTTATAAATTAAAAAATAATTTATTTATAAAATAATATTATTAAATTACCGACGGAATTTCTGTCGGTAATTCCGTCTCTAATTACCGACGGAATTTTTTTCCGTTGGTAAATCGATTTGCGACGGTGGAATTTCTGACGAAAAAAATTTCCGTCGGAAATTCCGCCGGAAAAATTTTTCCGACGGAATTCCGTCGCTAAATTCCATCGAAAAATCATTGTTTTTTTGTAGTGATGTACAAATTTAGCAACAAATGTGTAAAATCATTAATTAGAGTGAAAAAATAAATTAAACTTCATGTAAATAATTCAAAGTGTGAGACGCTTCACCCCAACTGACAACTTTACTATTTTTGTCGTATTTTAAAGTGTTTGTCTACTTTTACAACTCCCAAAACATTATTATGATTAATGCAAAGCTAAACACTTTGTATTAAATTTGCACATTTACCCTATATAAAATGTATGATATATTATTTATACATACATATAAATAATGGGGTTACCAACAAGCTATTAGTTGAGATATTAAACGTTATCATTTCATAAGCAAAAGAACACAAGCTTGAGCTCATTATAAAAATAAGGTCAACGTTCACCCTAACATACACCATAAGATTGATGTTCAAGAGTTTAAGTGTGTCCGTATCCTTTTATATTTATTCAAATAAATTAAATATAATAATAAAAATTTGAACTTGGACCCAAGCTAACCTCTACTTGACGATCTTAATATACAAAAATCCATTACTCTAAGATTCTATCCCATTATAGTCTACCTTAAAACTTGTCCCTCTGAACCAGGGAATGTGCATAATATGTTTTCTTCTTCTTTGACACTATTGGAATATCTTTGTCCAATGATGTTGCCAGGAGGATCATAGTTGCAAACAACGAAAGTGCCTCCATTGTCACACTTCACTCTAGCACACCCAACCCTAATCGAGCTCCCCCAAACCACTTGAGTATAGTGCAGGCACTCACCACCAAGGCACGAGTTGGTACTGTAGTCATAGTTCGTCTTCTCATCCACCCACATCTTCACAGCATCAACCCCACTCATGTTGCCGGAGCTCCATGCGATGTTCTCACCGTATTGGCCACCAGAGTGGACCAATTGACAATCAGCCTTGCGTTGGTTAGCATGGTTTGTTGCATAAGCGGCAACAGTATCATCCCAAGTTATGTTTTGAACACTCACTTGTGATCTTGCTGCGTTGTGGGCATCCACATAGTCTTGTGGTGAATTTTGAGCATAAGCTATGAAAGCAATAAGAAAGAATAAGAGGAGAGAAAATGAAAGCTTGGATGAGGACTCCATTGATGGATATGCTTACAAGTCTATGATGTTGACGAGGTTAATGCATGTCGTGAACATTTGGCCAATTCCTTTTTTTAAATACAAACATATAAGTCCTTTTCCGTAATGTACACAGACATACACATATAGAGAGAAGTAGAGGGGGTGTCGATGCTTACAAGTCGATATTGATGGGTTCACACCAGCCATCAACGTGTTAAGGTATGATTCGGTTCAATGATATTATTGAATGCGTCAAATTTTATATTAGTACTCCAAATTTTTCAAAAAATTACAATGTAATATATAACTTAGGTATAAGAGAAAGTTAATCTAAAATGTCCTTATAGTTTACCTCGATTTTGAATCAGGTCTTTGAGTTTTTTGTGCTTTTCATTGGGTCCTTCAATTTTGCACTGTTAGATCTATCTGTCCCTGTCATGATCTAAATAACACTTTCAAATAAATATAACAGTGTTAAAACTTTTCATTAAAATCATTGATACACATTTTTTTTTTTTGCCAACAAATCATTGATACACATGAATCATAACGCCCTGACTCTCCTTGCCTCTACCTTAACTACAGAAATTTTAATGTAAATTTTAACGGAAATTTTGGCAGAAAAAATGCTACATTTTTTCATTTTTTTTTTTTTTGGTAGTAATGCAAGCCTTTTAGTGTTTGCAATTTTAATTTAAAAAACAGTGAGAATGGCAGCTATAGAAAATATTTTTCACCAGTGAATATTGCTGGCCGATATTTTATCATTTCATGACTTTTCGGACCCATCCAGGACGGCTTTAATTAAATCTTTAATAATAGCCCTCATTTACTTACTCTCTGGACCCATGCAAGTGCGTCTTGATTTAGTGAAAGAAATAATTGAAAGAGATTTTTTTAGAAAAAATTATTGTTTGCTGCGGAAAAGTCCGTGCTCCAGCGCAAAAGGTGTGTTCAATCTTTGAATAGTCTTCGGAAAATTAACACACAAAAGTTTGACTGACTTTGCGTCAACCTTCTAAGTTTGACTGCCTTTGAGTCAACCTTCTAAGTTCTAACATCATCATCATCAATCAACCCCACCTTCACTTTCACGTCATGATACGGTGGTTCAATTATTAACCCCTATAATTCTATTTTTTCATTTTATACTTTATTCAAATAAGTTAAAATATAATAATAAATTGAACTTGGTGAACTTTAGTATACATAATTTAAGTAGCATAGAAGTTATTTAATAATCTCTCTTGAAACATACTTGAGGACAAATAGTAGGTCACTTCTAATTACTCTCCATGTTTCTAATTGTAAAGTCTCAATTTTCCTAAATACACATATTAAACTTCAATTGCATTCACAATTTAATGCCACCATTTTAAGGGGTATCTTAGGGGAAATACTTTAACTATTTTAAAACTAAAATTTATACAGAAAATCATATTTAAAAATAAGTACTCACTCCGGTCCAAAATATAATTTACTTCAAAAAAATTGCTCGGTCCATAATATAATAAATCATTTGGAGAGAAGTTAATATTATTTGTCAATTTTACCTTTATTATTAATATCCCAGCTTGATTCGGGTGGGGATACAGGAGAAAAAGACTATGATTTAAAAAGAAAAGAAAAGAAAAGAGAACTTATAGTACCATTCAATCTCTGAAAGTAGGTGTACTCAAAAGTCTATGAGCCTCACGTCAAATATAATAAAATACTTTCCCCACTTTCCTTGAAACTACATAGAATAACAAAAACTCCATAAACTATGATAGTCTTTTCCACATCTTAAACATCAATAGTAACAAACCCTTCTTCAACCTCACCATGATTCTTCACAAATACTTCTCACTCTTCCTCCTCCTTACCATTATCTTCCTCTCTTCTACCACCATTGATGCACAACCTAATTATCTTTACCACAACTGCTCCTCCACCGGAAAAACCTTCTCTACTAATAGTACCTTTCAATCTAGCCGAGCCACCCTCTTCTCCACCCTAGCTTCCACCAAAGCCGGTTTCTCTAACGCCACCCTTCCTGCCGGCCGTGACACAATCTATGGCCTCTTCATGTGCCGTGGTGATGTCTCTCTTCCGATTTGCCACCAATGCATCGTTAACGCAACCCAACGGCTACCTTCTGAGTGTCCATCATCGAAGGAGGCTATAATATGGTACGATGAGTGCATGCTTCGCTATTCCAACACATCTTTCTTCTCCATCATTGACAAATGGCCAACCGTCGTTATGTTGACCCCGAAGAATGTCTCCGGTTCGAATCCGGCTAGATTCCAGAGTTTTCTTCTTAATTTTATGAATGACACGGCAAGTAAGGTGGAGGTGGGGGCGAAAATTGCGCCGGAGGGGAAGAATTATGTGAAGAACCAAGCGAATTTTGAGAATAAAACTGTGTATAGTCTTGCTCAGTGCACGCCTGACCTATTGCTTGAAGATTGTAGAAGTTGTTTGAGTGGTGTGATTCGGAATATTCCGATGTGTAGTGATGGGAAGACAGGAGGAAGGGCTGTGAATCCAAGTTGCAACATTCGTTATGAGTTGTTTTCATTCTTTGATTCTGATCAACCAGTCGTGCCTATGGGATCAATTCCATTTTTCCGTCGGCTTCCCGGTAAGGAGTTATATTGCATATATAAAAATGGTTTTTCTCGTTTCTTTTTTGTGAGCTATAAGCAAAAATGCATACTTTTGTATGGAGAAAACTTAAGTTTTATTTCTACACTATTATTAGCTCATGTAATTTGGTCTTTAGATTTAACTCAAAACAACTCAATTTTATTATTTCTTAACTCGAGATAAGTCAATATCTATGATTTCTGGACTCAATAAATCAAAAGAATTTAGGGTTTTAGTCAAAGCGGAAGAATTGTTAGGACTGCAACTTATATTTTTCTTGTTTTTATATCAGCCATATTTATCTATAAATATACTATACAAAATAAATGTAAGGGGAAATGAGGTTTATTCTAGGGATATAGAGATTTTGCTTGTCAGGAGTCAGGACCACCAATAATTGAAGGGAGTTTGTATAGAGGAGGGAGGGAGGGAGAAGGAGTGGCACATTAAGCTTTGAGCAATACGAATATTAATTCAGGGCATTAGATGCGATAAATATTATAAAAAATAAATACATGTAATATATAAAATAATAGTATTAAAAAAATATTTATTGTGGATGGTTAGCCACTCTATAGGTCGTCCTATTAATAAAAGCATGGACCACAATAACATTATTATGTTGAATGGTAAGCCATTAGAGGTACATCTATCCTAGAGTTGCGCCTCCTGTAGCATGGAGCAAATATATGATAAAATGCCCGACCCGACCCCTTTTTTTTTTGTCGTTTTCCTTCTTTCTTGTTTACATTGATCCATTTGAAGTTAAAATGCTTTTGGTATTTGCGTGGGGCTTGAATAATAGTGGTGGTGGAGGAGATTGAAAAGATGGGATTTTGGTTGTTCTGACTTCTGAGGGATGGAGAATTGGGTTTGATACAAAAATTTTCATGGTTATGTTTTGAAGGTGGGATTCAGGTACCGATATGAGTTTGAAGGTTGGATTTAGATGCAAAAGTGAGGTGCATACTTAATGGAAAAAAATTAGGCAGCATGCCACTGTTTTAAAAATAGTGGAGTAATATTGGACCTATACATACAAATAATACCTCACTGTGACTATTTGGCGAGTAGATTTTTACTTGAACCTCATAGTTTTTGGGGGAAAAAGACAAATAATTAGAAGTAGGCCTATGCAACAAACTAGAGTTGTAAGTAGCATGATGGTTAACCCACAACACACCATTTAATTCTTAACTGATATGGGCTAACACATATTAATCAATAGTTCGTTAAAGTTTCTGACAAAGCGGTCAGATAAACCCATGCGGGCTTGAATGGGAGGGGCAGCTAGCAGGTGCATTTTTAAAATAAACTAAATATGCATTTGCACCTCTATTACATTATTGCTAGGGCCTTAATCTAAATCACAAACAACAATAATAATAATAATAAAACTATATAATCCTCATAATTCCTCTTTACAACCACGCATGAAATAATATGCAAAAGTTAACAAATAATTTGCGATTTTCTATATACAAATAACAACAAATCTATCAAGTTTTAGGAATAGGGAATTTATTATTAATTTAGTTAATAGTTGATAAAATCTTAAATAAATATATATCAAGAACAGTTAATATAAAGAAAGAGCAATTAGTATATAAATATAATCAAAGCTTCTATATATGCTCTAGTTATATATGTGTGTATATGTCAGTATATATGCTCTACATATATAATAGGGGTTAATACAACTTTTGATCCTTAAATATTCAGTCAATTTTGGTCTTATCCCAGAACTTTAGAATGATGGTTTTGGTCCCTCAACTTTGTACCATTGATAATCATTGGTCCTTATTTTTCAACTTTTTTTTAAAGTTCAGAGATCAAGACTAAAATTGGCTGAAAAGTTCAAAGATTAAAACCATCGATTTTATAGTTCAGGGATTAAAACCAAAATTGACTGAAAGTTAAGGACTAAAACCACCAATTTTAAAGTTCAAAGACCAAAACTAAAATTGATTAAAAGTTCAATGACTAAAAGTTGTATTAACCCTATATAATAATTATATCTCATGATTTCTTTAAAGATTTTACTTTTAGAATTAATGTCATATATAGTACAATGTATATTATATATGTACACTTAAAATAGTATACATACAATATATTGTTGGGCACGGACAACTTTAAGGTATGCTATAGCCCATCCCATTCAGTGTGCAAGCACGCCCATTTAAGCCCGCCCACTACCGACTTTCTAGGAGGGGCCAAAATGGGCATATTTCAACTGGGCCAAAATGGGACTAATAAGCTGAAAGCGACTTATTCAGCCCTAATTTGAAGTTTTCTATCATCTGAAACACAATTTTGTAAGAAATATTTGTCAGCATTCCATTCTAATTACAGAACTGTGTTAAATTAAAGAGATAATTTATGAAATTTTATCTTAATCAATTTCTCTTTTCGAAGTAAATTTCTCAAAACTTAAATGATTACCGTTCTATTATACATATTTCATTACTGAAACTTGCCATTCTTTTGTCTTAAAAACTCTGAAACTCCAGCAAGGATTATTGGGATAGTTGTGGCTTCTCTTTTAGTTGGTGGAATAATTATGTATTTCTCTTACTACCTCTTGAAGATTCGAATGAAGAAGAGTCATAGGGCTATTCTCAGACAAAGATATTGTAAGTAATTTTTATTCTATCCATATGCACTTTGGCTAGTTGCAAGATTCGGTATAGTTTAAATTTATTTATTTGTTGGTTTATATGTCCAGTTGGAAGGGAAAGCACAACTTTAGAGCATCTGCAATTCAGTCTAGCTATAATCGAGGCTGCGACAAATAAGTTTTCTCATGAAAATAGTTTAGGGAGAGGTGGATTTGGACAAGTTTTCAAGGTAATAAAGATCATCTTTGCAATTTGTGTGTGTGTAGATTTTTCCCCCCTACCTTTTTATGTACAGATTTGTTTAATTTCTTTTTTCCTTTTTAATTCAACCAATATTATTCTAGGGTATCCTTTTAAATGGCCAAGAAATAGCTGTGAAGAGGCTTTCAAAAAGTTCTGGTCAAGGTGCAGACGAGTTTAAGAACGAGGTTTTGTTGATTGCTAAACTCCAGCACAGAAATCTGGTGACATTATTAGGATTCTGCATTGAAGAGCAAGAGAAACTACTTGTTTATGAATATGTTCCTAACAGAAGCCTGGATTACTTTTTATTTGGTTTGACTCTTATAAACTCATTTTACCTTCTAATTAAAAATTTTATAGTTCATTTATATCATGGATTTTATTATTTATGATCACTTACAAAAAATTTATATGTAGGTTCTGAAAACAGCAGAATATTAGATTGGATGGAGCGTAGCAAAATCATAGGAGGAGTTGCTCGAGGAATTCTTTATCTTCATGAATATTCTCGCCTAAAAATCATACATAGAGATCTCAAACCTAGCAATATTTTGTTAGATAATGAAATGAATCCAAAAATTTCAGATTTTGGCCTAGCTAAGATGGTTGCTATTACTGAAAATGAAGGAAGCACAAATCGAATTGTTGGAACCTAGTAAGTTATACTCTTCTACTTCTTTTAACCTTGACATGCATCTATGCATATACATAACTGAATACATATAAATAATTTGAGACTTCATTTGAAATACAAAATTTTGACTTTCAACTATTCATCTTAAATGTTCGAATTGTCTTATAATCTATTGGATTAAATTTCATTGGCTTTTTTCCCTTTTTTTTTTTTTTTTTGCAGTGGATATATGTCTCCAGAGTATGCAATGTTTGGACAATATTCTGAAAAATCAGATGTTTTTAGTTTTGGAGTTATAGTTTTAGAAATTATCAGTGGAAAGAAGAATACAAGTCATCATGATTCACATTCACAATATGCTGATGGTCTCTTAAGCTATGTAAGTTATGATAGTGTGTTTCTCTCTTTTACATTAATAATGGGAAAATCCATCAAAGATATTATTATATGAAAGGCTTTCAAAAAATTCTTTGAGCTAATAAAAGTGTGCTAATTGTAATAATAATTTTTCTTAATTTTCGCAGACTTGGAAACGATGGAGAGATGACAAGTTGTTGGAGATATTCGATTCAAATATAAATGAATATGGATCATACAATGAAGTGATCAAGTGCATCCAGATTGGTTTGTTATGTGTTCAAGAAAATCCAAATACAAGGCCTTCCATGGCCACAGTTGTTTCATATCTCACCAATGATTTTGTTCAATTGCCCTTACCTCAGGAACCTGCATTCTTTTTGCGTGTTAAACCAGCTGAGCCTATTAGCACCAATGCAAGCGGAGAATCATGCTCTATTAATGAAGCTTCGATGAGTGAATTCATTCCTCGCTAAAACAGGGCGTTTATTTCTTCATGTTCTTGTACAATAAGGCTTTTGACCGGTATAATTTTCAGTGGTTCCTATTGATCAAGAGCATTATTTTCATAAATGTAATGTCATGTTTGGTATGCATGAAAGGAGTTTGAAGAAGAGGAGAGGAGACAAATGTACATCTTGATATGTCTAATGCACAATACTAGGTAAAATTTAATCTGCTTGTCCTTATAATCTGATGATCTCATTTTCACCCAAGTCCTTTGTTTTTTTTTTCTTTTTATTAGGTCCTTATATAGTGTGTTCAATTATTGGTATTTATTTGTTCTACACTCATAATCTCTGTTAGTTTGTAAGAAAAGCAACGCTCAGAATACATCTAAATTAATTTTGCTACATTAAGATGTGCTCATTGACATGGGGGCATGGGAAATATTAATCATGTCTTGAAGGGCTGCCCCTTATTAGCTTTTTTGGGCAAATCCTTCAGATTCTTGTATATTTTGGGCATGATATTGGAATTATGATTACGTAACATAACTTACGATTGTAACCAATATGGAGGAAAACTAGAATTTTCTTCCGGTGCAATGCATGAGAAATATATTAATATTTTAATTAATAACATTTTATAATAACTAATTGTATTTTAAAATTTGAAATATGGTTTGTAAGCCTATTAATGCTCTAATTAAAAACATCTCCTAATAACTAATTATATTAAAATATAATTAACGTTAATTGAAAATGACAATACATATAATTCATTGTTGATGAAAAATACTGGGTTGTTGAGCGGGTATTATGAGATTTTTTATTATAAGTTGATCCTTCCATTGACATGTGTAGCTACCTTTTTGGGCATGATATTGAAATTATGGTAACTAATAACTTAGGAATATCTAATCTGAATACTTCCGAATTCTTTGATAAAATTTGTAGGAAGTTGGGAATCACCACGTTTTTATCCAATAATAGTTATACAACAGACCAGAGGGTATATTTTAGCACATGTTTGTGTTACAGTTGATAACAATAAAGAATTTCTCTGATTTAGATTAATTTTGTAAATTTTCTTTCACATCAATTCTTGTATTTTTTTTTTTTTTTTTGTGTAAGAAGACAATATCATTATAAGTAAAACGATTACAAATTAAAACTCATTTTCACTTATTCAACAAAACATACAAGAGAGCTTGATATTATAGTGAACACTATAAAAAGAAAAAATAGATTGAGACATGAAGAAAACAACTAGAAAATAAAAAGGCATAATAGATTGGACCCAAAACAAACAACAGTAACACACTCTAGTTGAAGTTGTTCTATTTGCATTTGATTATGGGTGAGATTGAAGCATTTGCTGTCTAAAATGTGAGAAAAAGCATATACAAGGCCTGCAAGGAACTACATATAGGAAACATCACTACAAAGTACAAACCAAATTAAAGTCCATACTTCAAATGTGTTCGCCATAAATGCTACCGCAAGTGCACGGGTAAAGTTTTAGTAGTATAGTTCAAGAAAGGGTTGTCGTTCCACTAGGACCGCGTTAAAAGCAAGTTCATTAAATTCATTATATTCAAAATTAGCAATGGGCAATAGGCAAATGATTGATTCAAATGTAATTAACAATAGGGCAATAAAAACAACAAGAGATGGTTTTTAATTCAAATTAACATAATGGGAAAAGTCTAGGTTTATTTATCCACTTTGTATTTCATGATACTTGAATAACCCTCCTTTTAATGATAATTAATGAGCATTAAGTTGATGTTTAAAGTCTTAAGCATTTGAATAACTCTCTCAAGCTTACCCAAACCTTAATTAACACTAATATGCATAATTTCTTACTACACATTATGTTAATTAGTCTCTCTAAACATCCCACTTCAATTTTACAAAACTTGGTTAATGAATATCTCTATCTCATTAACAAACTCTCAATCCCAACTTGGAATTTTCAAGACAAGTTTGAATTCAACCTAGTTCTATGCTTAATTAATGCTATCTCAAGCCACTAATCATGCTAACAAGCTAAGTGTTGGCCACCACTTAGGAAGAAAATTAAGCACAAGTTGAATTCACAACATCATACTCATTAATCATCAAAAGAGACAATGATTCAAGTATCAATCCATACAAAGCTTCTAAATAAACCTAGAATTAGGAGTTTAGCTACACATGAAGAAAGAAATCTCAACAAACATCTTCAACAACATCACAATGCTCAGAAATAAACAAGAGAAAGGAAGAAGAAAAGAGAGGAGAAGAGAAGCAACCACAATAAATTTCTTCTTCAAGCTCAAAGATTCTACTTCTCCCAAGCTCCCAAATCCTTCTCCAAGCCTTCTCTAGCTCCTTCTTGGTGTTTCTCAGCTCCCAAACTCGTGCCCAGGTGTGTTCCTCTCGAAAATCGGCCAACCCTAACTTTTATCCTCTTCATTTTCGTGTTTCAGAACCCAAAACGCGCAGCTGCACTGATAGATTCTCGCTGTGGCGACCAAAATTGCTCACTGTGGCGAGATTGACAGAGAGTTGGTTCACTGATTCACGAAGTTCATTGTAGCGACCAAAACTTCTCGCTATAGCGAGATTGGCAGAGAGGTGGGTTTCAATTTTGCATGGCTCGCTATAGCGACCAGAACTTCTCGCTGTAGCAAGAATCATCAGTAATTCCTCCTTTAATTTGCCCTGTTATGCCTTTTTCTTACTTCCTTGTTGCTCTAACCTCAACTCCTTCCCATCTTGGTTTCTTTTCCCTACAAACTAAAGAGAGAAATCATTAATCCTACACAATTTTTATGGTGAGATGAATTCACACATTTTCACATATTGTTCTCTTTTGCAAGCATATTATCCAAAGCACATATGAACTTAAAGCATGTGAAAAGTGTGTGAAATTTCTAAAGGTTAACACCCCCAAACTTGAACTTTTGCTTGTCCTCAAGCAAAGCTGTACAACATGATTCATGCAATTGCATTTTGATCCTCAGAATGTCCTTCTTATTGCAAACAGCCGAAATAGACAATTCACATGTGACTTATCATGCTTCACAATATTGAAGTGCACTTGATTGAATTCCTTGAAATTTGTATACTTTAAAGTCAAAGATTGAGAATGGTTTGAAAACTCTAATTTTCAGAACTTAGTAAGAATTTGAATCACATACATATATATTCAATTAGACCCACTCACCTACATCTTCTTGCTCTCTCCCCTTAGTTTTCTCATCACAGAGACTCCAAAGTTACTTATCTTTGTTGCTCATTTAATTCCTTTACAATCTCTCACAAACTTAGAGTTTATGTTATTTTTCATCTTTTTTTTATAATCTTGAGCTGTTGTAATTAACCTTTTTACGCGACCTTACACATGGGTGGTGTAAGACCGGTTACTCAGTTATTCCAACAATTGCATCAAGAGGCTTTTGCCCAACTCATAGCCTTTTTTTTTAACTTAACCGTTTGACACGAGTGCCAACATTGGTAAATGAAGTGTCCCCGGTTACTAAGTTAAGTCTTTAGGCCAGCGGAGTTGTGTTTTTTTGTGTGTGTATATATATTGTTTTTAAAATCTTTGAAATCCCATGATAATCCACTAAGGCTTGAAACTTTACAAAGATGCTTTTGAATAGATGTAATTACCTATATGTATGCAAAACAAATTGCCACTTATTCCTTACTAAAAAGAATTTTCAAATCTTTCTAGATTTCACCCATGCTTTCTCTTTGTGCAAAAAGTTCAAGAAATTCACAAAGTGTTACACCAACATCAAGACTCATTCTTAATGGCTTGTGAATTGAAATTTCTGCTATAGCACAAGTTGAACAATTTAATCCCAATCATTGGATTTTATGCAATCATTAAGGTCAAACTTTGCATACCACAAATAAAATTTCAAGCTTGTGAAATTTACACATTTCAAAGAGGGAGTTTTTCTTTTTTTTTTAACAAAAAGCTTGCTCCACTCCCCCAAACTCAAATGGGACAATGTCCCCATTGTCACTGGATCAAAAGTAGGTGCAAACAAACAGAAGTAATGGAGCCCTCAGTAGCTCTAAACATGCAACACATAGAGCGCAAAGATTCTGGGATATAGGAGAATGAAATAGAAGGCCATCAGTAGCCTTGAGAAGTGTCATTAAACACAGATTGTCAAGATAAACAAGGTAAGCATCAAAAGGAACCATCAGTAGTTCCTAAGTCTGAACAAAAGGGCATGGCCCTACAGAGTTATCAAAATAGCATGGACCAAAAACTACAAAAGAGTTATAACTATCATAAGCCAATCCAAGTCACAACTACAACAAACAGACTAACAAAGTCATATTAGCAAAAAGAAGAGTATAACAGAACTGGTCAGTCATCAAAGTCAACAGTATCATCAACATGAACCTCCTCAGCACCATTATCTGCATCCTCAGCCACCCCCTCAGTGTCCTCATCCTCATCATAATAGTCTCCCATCTCATCCTCCTCTTCACTCACTTCCTGCTCAGGAATCTGCAACTGAAAATGGTTGGCTATCTGCACTAGTATGTCGTGGTCCCTGGCTTGTCTCCTCAAAATACGATCATGAACAATCTGCAAATTATCCACTGTCTCTGGGAGAGCTTGGATCCGGACATTGTTAGACAATTTCTGGCTCCTAGAGGACGAGGCACCATCGTGAGTGTGCATGTGGGTATAACTGAAGGGCGGTATAGCTCGGAAGTGCCTATCTGAAGGGTCTTCTTGTACTCGTTGCATCTCATAGAGGTCAGAGACAAAATGAGCGAATAGGAGGGATCTGGACTGCTTACGAAATGCTTTGCATATAGACTTGTAGACAATGCTGCCAAGGTCCACTGGTTGCTCTGTTTTAAGGAGGTAAACCAGGAGAGCCAAGTCTGAGGGGACCTTAGCTTGGTGGCCAGTGGGACGAACATTGGTGATGACCACATGAAGCCATAACTTGGCTAGAGGAGTGAAACCTTTCGCAAGCAAATATTTTTTTCTGCCTCTGCCATGAGGCTCATACCATTTTCGGTTTCTCGGAGTGCACAATTCCATGGCCATGTCCGCATAAGGGTACTTTGTGGGATCCTTGACTTGGTCACGGTATTGACAATTGTCCCGATGGGGGAGGTTGTAATAATCTCGCATGTAACCAGAGTGGAAGTCAAGAACCCGGCCCCGATAGTGATGTGGGTGGGTGCTTGTACCACCAAAGTGCCAAGTGTAGAAATCATAGACAAAAGTGTAATTCCCCTTTTTCCTTTTTTGTACCAATTGCAAGAGGCCTTGTTTTTCCAATGATGCATAAAACTGGGGGTGCCTGTCATCCTTTTTAAATTCTCGCTCTCTCTTAATTGGCTTGTTCTGGACAAAAGCTAACATCTGCTGATCAGTCAAGGGCTGGTCTCCTTGTGGTTCTTCAGCTCTTGTTGAATAGGCGGTGGGGGTGGTTGAGGCTTGGTTTTGCGCGGTCGCTTGGGTGCCATTAGCAGAACAGAACGAGACAACATACACAAACAAAGCACAAACACTCAACACAAGCAGAAAACAGACTCCAAAAGCAAGAAAGGAAAACTAACTATCATATATAAACTAGAAACAGTCTCACTCTATGCTAAGAAAAATCATGCACCTGCCCAACAACAATTCCAAGCTTAAAAGCTAGACCTCACTGCCATTTATTATCTAAACCAAATGCCAACATCAATTCAAGCCTAATAAAAGTAAACTTCTCAAGTCAAAAGCCATGGGTCAAATATGCACAAAAGCTGCCACATGGACTAATTGAATATATCAATTTGGGATAGTGGATTGAGCTTACAATTTTGTCAAAAGGATGTGAGAATATTGCAGGGGAAGCACTAATCACTGTCATAAATTGATATATATCATTTAAGCATAGTGCATTATAATCCCAAGTTGAATTATCTATATTTCCATATGCAAAAGAGAGGATTGTATGCAACATTCGAAGTATATTTGATTTCAAATAGAGTTGCAATAGTGAGTAGCAAAAGTGAATTGTGCATATGGAAATAAACACAATTTACTTCCAGAATCTCATGTAAAACGACACTATGTACTCCTCAATAAACACCCAGAAAAATCACAGGTTTAACAAAAGAAAATTGAACTGAAAACATCCTAGCAAAGTGGTCTATTTTTCAGAAATTCCAACATTTGGACGAACCTAAACCTAACTACCCTACCCCTAACTTAGGTCTGACAACTAGAGAAATCAAGAAAAATGAACTAAGACATAAAATGTACCTAGCTTAAAGCAAGAAGAAGGAAGTGATCAGAGAAAAATGGAGAAAGGCGCTGTGCGCCTTGATCGGTCGTTGTCCGGCTAGACAGGGGTGGAGCAGGGCGATTGAAGGCGGCGAAGACGAAAGGAATCGGACGGACGAACGAAGAGATACTAAGAACAAGTGTATGCACGATGAAGAGTAAGAGTGTGGATGTTCTTGGTGTTTGGGTAAAATAGAGCATGACTGGGATTGTGGTTCGGGTTTGATGGGAGAGAAAAGAAGAAGAAAAAAAATCAGAGAAGAAGAGAGTTCGAATGGAGGGAAGAGAGGGGGATGAAGGATTTGTGTGGTGATGGTGTCAAGGAAATGAGAAAGGAAATGAGGGTGAGGGGAAGCGATGTTCTGGTGGTGGTCGGAGTGGTTGGTTCATGGTGGATGAGGACGGTGATGGTGGGGACTGTCAGGCACGAGAGGGAGAGGCTATGGAGAAGGGGGGTGAAAATGAAGTGAGGGCTTAGGGTTAGGAGGGGGTAAATTTTGTTTTTAAATTGAATATTCTATATTAATATATTAATAAAGAATATGAGGCGTGTGTGTGCCTGAGCAGGGGTTTGAAATTTTTTTTATTCTGCATGCCTGGCACGCTACAACGAGCAAATTTGCTCGCCGTAGTGAGACAGGCAGAGCCTTCCCTCCCTTGGAAGCGCTTCTCGCTGTAGTGAGCAAAATTGCTCACTACAGTGAGACAGACAGAGGCTCAACATCCTTGGAAGACATTCTCGTTGCAGCGAGCAATTTTGCTCGCTGTAGTGAGAAAGACAGGGGCTTCCTCCCCCAAACTCACATACTGTTGCCCTAAATTTATAAACACCCAAACTATGTCAATACATTACAGCACAAACATTTAAAACACCCAATAACACATCAACATCATTCCAAACCATCCAAAAGTATTCCAATCCATTTTAAATAACAAATCTCATGCTTCACACAAAAAATTTCACACAAATAACATCAAGCATGCTAAATATCAATCCATCAATCCATAACAGAGAGTGTATCATCAGTAGCCTCAGTACTACTGCATTTGCAACAAATCAATCCATATTTAGTATAAAAGAGAGGTTCAAATACTCCCCTTTGGAGCTCCCCTTTTTGCAAGAAATGTCTCTTGGCTTGAATCCATGGCATCCCTCAATCCTTGAAAATCTGGCATCATCATAGCAAGTGTAGACTTTCTTTCCTACCAAAACAAAATATCAAACATAACTCTAAAGACTAAAAGAAACCAAAATAAAATGAAGGAGAAAATAAGTTAAAGAGCTTGGGTTGCCTCCCAAGAAGCGCTTGGTTTTAAGTCATCAGCCCGACTTTGCCGCTTCAAACTTTATCATCCAAGTAGACAGTAGAGATGACTCGGTCTACTTGTCCTCCCCAATAGTGTTTCACCCTTTGTCCATTAGCCGAAAATCGATCGCCCACTTCATTCTCCAGCTCCACATTGCCGGATTTAGATACACTCACAACTGTGAAAGGACCAGACCACCTTGATTTCAGCTTACCGGGGAACAGTCACAGTTTTGAATTAAACAGGAGAACTTGTTGTCCCGGTTCAAAAATTTTAGGCACTATGAGCTTGTCATGCTGCCGTTTAGTCTTCTCCTTATATAGTCTAGAGCACTCATAAGCCTTTAGCTGGAATTCATCTAACTCATTGAGTTGGAGTAGACGTTTTTCTCCACAAGCTAGTGGATCAAAATTCAGTTTCTTGATAGCCCAATATGCACCATGTTCCAGCTCAACGGGCAAGTGACATGCCTTACCAAATACAAGGCGAAATGGGGACATCCCAATAGGAGTTTTGTAGGCCGTCCGGTAAGCCCATAAAACATCATCTAGTTTGGTGGACCAATCTTTTCTTGTAACATTCACCACCTTCTCAAGAATGTTCTTGATTTCTCTGTTAGAAATTTCTGCTTGGCCATTTGCTTGAGGGTGGTAGGGTAATGCAATCTTGTGCTTAACACCATATTTCTTCATTAAAGCTTCAAATTGGTGATTGCAAAAATGGGTTCCCCCATCACTCATAATGGCTCTTGGAGTGCCAAACCTTGTGAAAATGTTATTCTTGAGGAACTTAATTACGGTTTTGGCATCATTGGTCACACATGCCGAGGCTTCCACCCACTTTGAGACATAGTCCACACCAACCAAAATGTATTCATTGGCGAATGACTTAGGGAATGGCCCCATGAAATCAACTCCCCAAACATTAAAAAGCTCTACTTCAAGCATGTTGGTTAAAGGCATCTCATCCCTTCTTGAAATATTGCCCACTCTTTGACATCTATCACATTGCAAAACAAATGTGTAGGCATCCTTGAATAGAGTAGGCAAAAAAAACCACATTGAATCACCTTAGCGGCGGTTTTCTCACCTCCAAAGTGTCCACCATAATCAGAGGAGTGGCAACCATGGAGAATACCTGGTTGTTCATTTTCTGGCACACAACGGCGAATCAGTTGATTGGGGCACCGTTTGAACAAATATGGTTCATCCCAAAAATAATTCTTCACATCATGCAAGAACTTGCGCTTTTGGTGAGAATTTAGATCCGGAGGTAGAACTCCACAAACTAGGTAATTCACAAAATCGGCAAACCACGGAGTTGAAGATGCATCAACATAGAACAAGTGCTCATCTGGGAAAGATGCATCAATTTCTTCACTCTCATCAAATTGAGCCTCAGTACTCAACCTAGACAAGTGATCTGCTACTTGATTCTCGGTTCCTTTGCGGTCTAGGATGTTCAAGTTGAATTCTTGGAGGAGAAGTACCTGTTCGCCACGCGCCGCAAATGCACGGGTCGCGCCAAGTAATAAAGTGATAAGTAGAGTATCGTTCCCACGAGGATTTGTCCAAAACCCGGTCAAATAATGATTATCACACTCTCGCCCAATTTGAGTGAAACAAATGCTGAGATTGAAAATTATATAAGAAAATAAAATATAAACAAGTGATTCCCCAACTTCAAGGATAAAAAGGGTCCTAGGATTATCTATCCCCCTTTGTACTTCTCAAAACTCAATTAACCTCCCCTCAAGAAGCTCTTAACGAAACCACGTGCTAATCTAGGGTTCAAAGAGTACTTGTAATGCTCTCTCGAGTCAAGAACAAGTGTTTAGTCCTATTCTTTGCACAATCTCTTGCCACAATTTGATAGAACCCAATTGTCACACTCCAACCCTAATGTGACCATGCAAGGCTAGCAAGTATATCTCTATCTTACCAGCAAAACCATCCATTAGTCACGCAAACTTCAGGTTCTTGCACTACTTTACCCAAGTTCTACACTCAACCTAGCTCTCTCGAGTCATGAATCAAGCGAACCCAACATCTAAATGGTGATCAAGCACTTAGAAGCATTAAGAACGGGGTAAAATAAGCACATAGATATCATTAATCACAAATCAAGATGAGGAATCAAGAATCAATACATACAAGGGTTCAAAATAATCCTATAATCAAAGTATTTAGCTACTCATGTTCTACAACTCCAAGGGAGCAAATATACACAACATTACAACAGAACGAGAGAAGAGAATGACGAAGGAAGAGATAAACCAAGAGAGGAAGCCCAAATCTCTCTGAAGCTCCGAGCCCAAACCAAATCCCCTCCAAACTCCAAGCCCTAGCAGAGCCAAACACGCCCAAAATATGCCCAGAAGTCGAAGAATGAGGGCTCACAACGAAGCCCTAGCTTTTATATCAGTCAAAACGCGCATGTTCTGTCCAAAACGCGCAGAAACGCGAAGTTCGCCGTGGGTCTCGCCGCGGCGAGCCCACGGCGAAGTCCCAAAAATTACAGAATTAAGTGTTGCTCGCCGCGGCGAGCTGACGGCGAGCTCTCAAAAGATGGGCAGAGGCAAATGTACTTCGCCGCGGCGAAGTCCTTTCTTCTCTGGTGCTTTGCTCTGTTTTCCTTATTCCTTGGGCTGATCTTTGGCTTCTTCTTATTTTTGTTCAATTGAGAGCTTGGAGGAGGGCTAAAATATCTTGCTTATTGCTTCAAATTATTCCTACAAAAATTATATACAACAACATAAGAAACTAACTACAAAAACAATCAAAATCTACATAATTAACAATAATGTGAAACCGAAAATCAAATGAGCATTTTCCCTTTTGAGTATCCAAAATGTATAAATAATAGACAAAAACTCAAGTAAAATATACTCAAATATCATGAATTTCTAGGAGTTATCACACCCCCAAACTTAGACTTTTACTCGTCCTCGAGTAAAACACAATATGATATTTTAGATTGATGAATTATCCACTTACTATGCATGTAGGGAGCTTTCCTCATGGGTTGCTCAAGAAGATATATTCAATGGGAAAGCAATGGAATATGTAAGAATGCAAAACTCACACCTTAAGAACAAACTTCCCAACACTTATTAAGTGCGTGCGTGCAAAGCTAGAAAACAATTCTTTAGCAAATGTCAAAAAGAAAATTGCAACATTTCAATATATATTAAGCTCTCTCAACATTCAAAACTTCATATGCCTACTCTCTTCCTCTCTCTCCACCAAAAGAATTTTTCTTACATAAATTCAAAATCAATGGGACTTTATAAGCTTGTAATGAGGCCAAGGGTTAAGGTTATAGAAAGAAAGGTATAAAGAGAATTCAAATATCTTGAGATAAATGACAATACATATCTCATAGTTCTTTTCTATCCAAAATTCCCTTCCAAAATTCAAACCACTCCCCCAAACTTATCTCAAAATGATGTGTGTGTACTCCAAGTCTTATTGAAAGTAAACTCTTTTTCTTTTTCTTTTTCTTCTTTTATTCTTCCATAAACTTGCAATGACTTTGGAGTACAAGCTTTGAACATCATGCACCACTTATATTCCCACACCAATTTTTGTAACAACCATCCAATACCTTCTCCCAATGATTCATCAATTATCTCAAAATTTGGGTAGTTCGTGGTTTTTCAAGTTGCTAAGGTTAAGGTCTATTGTGGGTGCCAAAAAGAAAATTCATATGGTTTTTCATTATAAGGCTCAAAGAGGGTGCAAATGGAATTATGTTAAGGGTTGGCTTGAAAGGCTCAAACGCATTGAAAAGAATGCCCATATCATTTTCCAAACTTATGCAGAAACCAGTACAAAGCCTCAAGAGATTCCAAGATAGGTTCTAGAGTCTATCAGCTGAGAAAGAAAATATAAACTGAAATGCTACAACCTCTCCAAACAAAGGCTGTCAAATCATTTCCAACTCAAGTGTACCAAAAATTCTATTTCATTTTATTTTTCAAAATGGTCAAAAAGCCAATCTCAATAATGCAAATCCAACATCCAAAAATATTAACCACAACTTCCTCTTAAACATACAATCTAAGCAACCATTCTATCATTGGATCCCACATTTAGTTCAGTGGATACTAAATCAATCTAAATCTTTCTTTAAGTAAAATAACAAGTAATCGTCCAAGTTTCCAAAACTGAAATTCATGTCAATGTTAACAGCAGTCTATCATCAATTCATTCAGCTCTAAGCAAATTGGAAATGCAAGAAACTTCCCTGTAGATGCTCTTTGTGCTCCAAGCTTGCTTTCCTTTGCCTCATGTTCAATTCGATGACAAACCTTGAAAATGCTCAAAAGAGGTCACACCTACTAAATAAAAACAACAAAGAAAACTATTAAACTTTTAAAGCTTGGGTTGCCTCCCAAGAAGCGCTAAGTTTATAGTCTTCAGCCAGACTTTCTACTTGCTAATCATACGTATCAAAAACAAAAATCACCTTGTCTTCATTTCTTTTCAAAAGACAAGGTGTCAGAAAAATTGGGAATTCATTTATACAAGAATTACATGACCCCTCAATCAAGAGTGATTCAAGGTACATGATTCAATATGGCACATGTTTGAAAACCCAATAAAATCTACCTGACTCCCATCAGTAGGAGCCAAGCTATCAGTAGGGGGGTTTTGAACACAGATTGCAGGAGACTCAAGGTTTCTCTCTCCCTCTTCCATTTCTAGCTCACAATCACCTACAAAAGTCTTACTATCCATTGACAGCCCATAATCACTTCCCACAATTAATTGCTCATTTGAAATGGTTTCTTCCTCATGAGAGTCATTGGAAGTATTAATGCAAATGCCTTTTTGCTTTAAAGACTCAAAGGTAGAAACCAATTCATTTGCCCTAGATGCTAAGCTTTTAAGAACTAATTCATGTTCATTAAGTTTCTCATTTGTCCAAGCTCTCATTTCATTTTGATTATCCAAAATACGCTCAAGCATCTCCTCAATTGTGGGCTTTTTCTCATGAATGGGAATGATTTCTTCTACATGACTAGGTGATGGTTGACAATATGATGCATATGAAGGGAAAGAAACATTTGGATCCCAAGACAATAAATGCTCATGATTCCAACTAGGGTAAAAAGAATTATCATGCCAATCAGTTTGAACCCTATTGAAATCATCCCCTACATAATCCAAGGTTGAGACATGGGGGCATTGATCAATATAATGATTATCTCCACAAAAATTGCAACAAATGTACTCACAGTGAGTTTCAAAAGCATTAGGATCATAGCAAGAAGGTAGATAATCATTATCCTGTTCAAATCCACTATTTGCCCCAATAGTCCACCAAGGATAATCCATAACAAAATTAAAAGAAAATAAATAACAAACTAAAAAGAAAAACAAAGAAAACAAATATACACATAAGAACACAAGAAAAGAAACTACACAAGAAAAACAAACACACAAACAAATATATACACACTCAAGCTTAAGCTACTAGGCTCTAATCAAGGTTGACCAAGGACGGTTTTGGGAAACAAATCCCCGGCAACGGTGCCAAAAACTTGTTCGCCACGCGCCGCAAGTGCACGGGTCGCGCCAAGTAATAAAGTGACAAGTAGAGTATCGTTCCCACGAGGATTTGTCCAAAACCCGGTCAAACAATGATTATCACACTCTCGCCCAATTTGAGTGAAACAAATGCTGAGATTGAAAATTAAATAAGAAAATAAAATATAAACAAGTGATTCCCCAACTTCAAGGATAAAAAGGGTCCTAGGATTATCTATCCCCCTTTGTACTTCTCAAAACTCAATTAACCTCCCCTCAAGAAGCTCTTAACGAAACCACGTGCTAATCTAGGGTTTAAAGAGTACTTGTAATGCTCTCTCGAGTCAAGAACAAGTGTTTAGTCCTATTCTTTGCACAATCTCTTGCCACAATTTGATAGAACCCAATTGTCACACTCCAACCCTAATGTGACCATGCAAGGCTAGCAAGTATATCTCTATCTTACCAGCAAAACCATCCATTAGTCACGCAAACTTCAGGTTCTTGCACTACTTTACCCAAGTTCTACACTCAACCTAGCTCTCTCGAGTCATGAATCAAGCGAACCCAACATCTAAATGGTGATCAAGCACTTAGAAGCATTAAGAACGGGGTAAAATAAGCACATAGATATCATTAATCACAAATCAAGATGAGGAATCAAGAATCAATACATACAAGGGTTCAAAATAATCCTATAATCAAAGTATTTAGCTACTCATGTTCTACAACTCCAAGGGAGCAAATATACACAACATTACAACAGAACGAGAGAAGAGAATGACGAAGGAAGAGATAAACCAAGAGAGGAAGCCCAAATCTCTCTGAAGCTCCGAGCCCAAACCAAATCCCCTCCAAACTCCAAGCCCTAGCAGAGCCAAACACGCCCAAAATATGCCCAGAAGTCGAAGAATGAGGGCTCACAACGAAGCCCTAGCTTTTATATCAGTCAAAACGCGCATGTTCTGTCCAAAAAGCGCAGAAACGCGAAGTTCGCCGTGGGTCTCGCCGCGGCGAGCCCACGGCGAAGTCCCAAAAATTACAGAATTAAGTGTTGCTCGCCGTGGCTTTCGCCGCGGCGAGCTGACGGCGAGCTCTCAAAAGATGGGCAGAGGCAAATGTACTTCGCCGCGGTGAAGTCCTTTCTTCTCTGGTGCTTTGCTCTGTTTTCCTTATTCCTTGGGCTGATCTTTGGCTTCTTCTTATTTTTGTTCAATTGAGAGCTTGGAGGAGGGCTAAAATCTCTTGCTTATTGCTTCAAATTATTCCTACAAAAATTATATACAACAACATAAGAAACTAACTACAAAAACAATCAAAATCTACATAATTAACAATAATGTGAAACCGAAAATCAAATGAGCATTTTCCCTCTTGAGTATCCAAAATGTATAAATAATAGACAAAAACTCAAGTAAAATATACTCAAATATCATGAATTTCTAGGAGTTATCAGTACCCATCGAATCAACCTAGCCTTTGAATCTTTCTTGGTAAGCAGATACTTGAGAGCGGAATGATCAGTGTAGACAATCACCTTGGTGCCCACAATGTAAGATCGAAACTTTTCACAAGCAAAAACTATTGCAAACATCTCCTTCTCTGTAGTAGTATAATTAACTTGAGCATTGTCAAGAGTCTTGCTAGCATAGTATATTGGTTGGACAATCATCTCTTTCTTTTGCCTCAAGATGGCTCCCACGGCATAATCACTTGCATCACACATCATAATGAATGGGAGACCCCAATCCGGAGCCACAATGATAGGAGCAGTCACCAACCACTTCTTGAGCTCCTCAAATGCCTTAATACACTCTTCATTGAAAACAAATGGCACATCTTTTTCGAGTAAGGCACAAAGGGGCTTGGTAATCTTTGAGAAGTCTTTTATGAAGCAGCGATAGAATCCCGCATGGCCTAGGAAACTCCTCACACCTTTGACATTGGTAGGCGGAGGTAGTTGCTCAATCACGGCAATCTTCGCTTTGTCCACCTCTAAGCCATCTTTAGAAACTTTGTGGCCCAACACAATTCCTTCCTTCACCATAAAGTGGCATTTCTCCCAATTTAGCACAAGATGGGTCTCTTCACATCTTTGCAACACTTGATCCAAATTATCCAAGCATGAGTCAAACAAATTACCAAACACTGAAAAATCATCCATGAATACCTCAATGGTCTGCTCAATCATATCGGAGAAGATAGACATCATGCACCGTTGAAAAGTGGCAGGTGCATTGCATAACCCGAATGGCATCCTTTTGAAAGCGAAGGTGCCATAAGGACAAGTGAAAGTTGTCTTCTCTTGATCCTCCGAAGCGATGGCTATTTGGTTATAGCCGGAGTAGCCATCAAGGAAACAAAAGTACTCTTGCCTAGCCAACTTGTCAAGCATCTGATCAATAAAGGGTAATGGGAAGTGATCCTTGAGTGTAGCATTGTTGAGCTTCTGGTAATCCATGTAAATCCTCCACCAGGTCACAGTGCGAGTGGGAATGAGTTCATTTTGGGTGTTAGCCACTACAGTCATGCCCCCTTTCTTAGGAACACATTGGACTGGGCTCACCCATGAACTATCAGAGATGGGGTAAACAATTCCGGCGGAAAGCCATTTGAGGATTTCTTTCTTTACAACCTCCTTCATTACCGGGTTTAGTCGCCTTTGATGCTCAATGGAAGGTTTGTGATTTTCCTCCAACAAAATCTTGTGCATGCAGAGAGAAGGGCTAATACCCTTAATGTCAGCTATGGTCCACCCAATAGCTCTCTTATGCTCCTTCAACACTCTTAGCAATTTCTCCTCTTGCAAACTGGAGAGAATAGAAGAGATAATTATTGGCAAAGTGTTAGAATCACCCAAATAGGCATACTTGAGGTGTGAGGGAAGAGGCTTCATCTCAAGAGTCGGTGCAGCTTCAATAGATGGCTTCAAAGGTGATTGTAATGCTTGAGATACATCTAAAGGCTCAAATGACTTGAATCTAGATGGAGGAAAGGCTTCCATGCTAAATATCTCATTAAGCGCTTCTTGGTTGAAATCTTCAAGATTCTTTTCACCAATAAGAAACGCCTTCAAAGGGTCCTTGATCATAGGCTCATAAGATTCCTCTTGAACAACCGAATCAAGCATATCCACCATAAAGCATTCACTAGATTCATCATCATGAAATTTTAAAGCCTTGGACATATTGAAAATCACCTTCTCATCATTCACCCTCAAAGTGATCTCCCCTTTTTCAACATCTATGAGGGTTCTTGCCGTAGCCAAAAATGGTCTTCCCAAAATGATAGGGATTTTCCAATCAACCTCACAATCCAACACAGCAAAATCCGCAGGAAATATGAATTTATCAACCTTAACCAAGACATCCTCCACAATACCTCTTGGGCGGGCGGTGCTACGATCGGCAAAGAGTAGAGTGACTGTAGTAGGCCGTGGTTCACCTAGTCCCAATTGGTTGAAAACCGCAAATGGCATAAGATTTATGCTAGCTCCCAAATCACAAAGAGCTTTGCCATTGAAATTTGTGCCAATGTTGCATGGGATGTAGAAACTCCCCGGATCTTTTAACTTAGTCGGTAGCTTCCTTTGGATGACCGCACTACATTCTTCAGTTAGAGCAACCGTTTCAAACTCACTAAAACGCCTTTTCTTAGATAGCACATCCTTCAAGAATTTAGCATATTTAGGCATATTCTCCAATGCTTCGGCAAATGGAATGTTGACATGTAGTTGCTTAAACATCTCCACAAACTTCTTGAATTGAGTATCCTCCTCCTTCTTCTTAAATCTTTGAGGATAAGGTAGAGGAGGTGTAATGGAGAAAGAGGTGGTCTTCTGCTTCTTTTCTTCACCCTTGGCTTTGGTCTCCTTAGGATCTTGAACAACTTCATCAAGAATTTCATCAACTATCTTCCTCTTCTTAGTATCATCCCCTTCAACCACAATGTCTTCATCAACTTGCTCATCCTCATCAATTTCAACTACCTTGGGTTCTTGAGCAACATGAGGTTTCTTGGTTGGCACAGAGGAGTTATCCACAATGTTACCACTCCTCAAAGTGATTGCTTGACATTCTTCCTTCTCGTCCCTTTTTGGATTGGGAACGGTATCACTTGGTAGCCCTTGTCTAATCAATGTATTAACTTGAGAGGCCAATTGACCCATATGCACTTCAAGGTTCTTGATAGCCGTGTCATGAAGAGAAGTCTTGGTATTGGTTACCTCTTGGTTGGCAAGTATTTGAGAGAGCAACTTCTCAATTTTTGACTCATCAAGTGGCTTTTGTTGAGGTGCCACATATCCGGGAGGTACCGGTGGTCGGTATGAAGAAGAAGAAGCTTGGGGTGGATTAAGACTTGGACCACTTTTCCATGACATGTTTGGGTGGTTTCTCCACCCTTGGTTGTAAGTGTTGGAGTAGGGATTTCCTTGAGGGGCCCTTTTAGAATTGTTCATGTAGTTGAGCGATTCCATAGTATAATGGCAATCTTGGGAAGGATGATCCTCTCCACAATTCTCACAGGATTGAATGGAGCTCTGAAGTGCATGCACACCTTTAGGTAAATGAGTTTCTATCTTCGATTGAAACTTTTTGAATTGCTTTGTCAGATCTTCAAGTTGAGCATTAATTGCGCTGTTATCACCAGAACTGCTTCTGTACTGCATTGTGTTAGCAGCCAAGTTCTTAAACAATTCTTGGAGTTCTGAAGTTCTCAACTTTGTGATTTCTCCCCTAGCCGCCGTGTTCAACATCATTTTTGTGGCTTCATTCAAGCCCTTTTGAAACGTAGCAAGTAGAACAAAGATATGCTGACCATGGCTAGGACAATTCCTCCACAGATCCTTGAAACGCTCCCATGCTTCATAAAATGTCTCACCAGGCTCTTGCTGGAAGGTGAGGAGTTCATGTAACACCCCAAATTTTTAGAAAATATAAAATAAGAAATTATTTAATGTCTCGAATATTACAAAAACATTAAAAAGTATTGAAAAATAAATTTATGATATTTAGGCATTTTTAGTAATTTTAAAGTCTATTTTCTTTAAAGAAATAAAGAGAAATAATTAGGAGATAAAACTTAACTTGGAAAAAAGAGATAAAAAGGATTTAGTTGAGATCTTAGAAAGGCATTTAGAAATTAAAAAGCCTTATAAATAAATTTATGAGGCCAAGTGTATTTTTAATAATTTTTAAGGTTTATTTCCTTTATTAGTTAAGAAAAAAATAGTTAGGAGATAAATTTAAATAAGGGAATATTTAGAACCTTGGAGTATTGTTTAGTATTTAGAAAGTCTTATAAATAAATTTGGAAATTAAAGTATATCTAGAAAATTATTTTTAGAATAGAATCAGATTAATTTGTAAAGGAAAGGGTAGTTAAAATTTATAAAGAAGGGCATAAAGGGAAAGAGGAAAAATAAAAGAAAAGGAAAATGACAATATCTGTCCCTAGTTAAAAATATCTTTAGTTATAAGCAGATAGGCAAAATGGTAAATTACCATTCTAAAAATATCTCTACACTCTATATTTATCTCCTTCCTTTCTCATCCATTCACCGTCATTATTCTCTCCCCGAAAATCCCTCTGTTTTGCGTCCTCTCCATTTTCCTTCGTTCTCTGCGCGAGTTGCAGCGGCGACGGCGATAGTTTTCGGCGGCAAGGAGCTTCCAAGGCACATGGAACGCTTGATCCTACCTTAGGTGAGCCTCCTCTTTCCATGTCTACCCTTTTGATTTTTAGATTAAAGTCTTTTAGAGAGGAAAAGAGTTCGGGTAGATGAGGAATTTTGGGATTCCATACCGATTAATTTGTAGCTTTGGCATAGTAAATGGTTTTCTAAAGAAATTTCAGCTTGTATAAGTATTTGTGTGGATTTCAAACTCCATTGCTGGAGCTGCTATTCACCGACAGAAATCTCCAATTTCTGACTCAATTCCAAGTACAGTCAGGATTAAAAAGCTATAGAATTTACTAGCAGTTGTTTTAGGTGGTTGCACTTCGATTCCTTTCTCTGGTCATGATGAACCGAAATAGGAGTTTGATGTTTCTGATATTAATAATTTCAATCTTTATACTAAGCTTTTGGAAAGGTGATTCTGTGCTATATGAAGGTATGGCTCTGAGTTATTAGGCTAGATGAGATCTTGGGTGATGGTTGCTATTTGTTAAGGTGATAATTCAACTATAAGGTCTATGTTTAGGGAACAAGTTTGTTGATTAAAGTGTATATATTTATGGCGTTTGATATCCATATGGGGGGAATCCCAAATTTCTGCAGAAAAATGCTAAAACTATAGGTGACTTTTGGGTGTCCTAAATTGGTATCATCAAAAGGAATTTAGTTAAATCCTTCATACAGATGTTAAATTAGCTAGAGGAAAGTATTTGCTTGTATAGTTGAGCTGTGCCAAAGTAAATATATCTAATGATAAAAACTTCTGTATATGTAACAAGAAGTTGGAAATTTATTAGTTAGCTAGTCTAGCTGTGTGGGGAAATAAATAAGTAGAAGTAAGAGAATATATAGATAAACACAATTGATTTGTATATAAATTCACATGTTATGTTGTGATGCTCTATTAGTCCTTTTAAAAAAAAAATAATAAGACTCAAGTTTATAAACCTTTCTCTCGTTCCTGATCAACAACAATTGCTAAAGGTAGGAAATATATGAACTTTAAATTAGTACAAGCTGCTATATATTGTGGTCTAGAATCAGTCTAGTTTTAGGAACTGAAATGTGAAATGTGGAAGGCAAACTTCATTTGATTTATTATGCCATTCATTTAAGGATAAGAGATGAACGTCAATATAACTTGGAGTTAGAGGTTATGTGATTATAGTTACATGATAACAAAGGAGTTTGAGAAGATAATTGAATCCTGGTTGCATTTACAGACTAGGAAACTTATAGGTTAGGGTGTTAGTAATCTCAACAATAGTGGAAGTTGTCAAAGGTTAGAGAAAAGTATGATTATAAATGGAAGTTAGTAGTCTAGAAGTAAGATATGATTTGTAAATGTAGGTTTTCCTAGTAGTGGATAAACTATATAGATGTTTTAGAACAAATTAGGAATTTTGTAGACAAAGTATAAGTTCTGCTATTGGGCTGAAACGCTGCAGGATTGGGAAGCTTAATTAATTGTGTTAGAAAATACACTATTATAATTTTTAATGAGAACTTAGAAGACTTGGCTCAAATCCATACAAAGTTAACTTGTATAAATGCTAATTAGTATTGATAATGAAGGCTTATTGGGGCATACTTGTGCATGTATTCTGAAATTTCTGCAGTAGGAAAACAAGGTTGTAGTTGGATAAATGTGTGAGAAAGATTATTTTATCATTAGTATGTTAGGTTTATTGTGGTTGAAAGCTTACTGTTAGAACCAAAAAGGAAACAGCAAATAATATAATTAATGGTATATTTTAGAAGAGTAAGGTTCATGATGTAATTCTTGTGGATTACGTGTGGCTTTATACCCTTATAAGGTGATGTTTGGATAGTGAGGATATTTTCCTAGAAGCCTGGTTGTTGTTTCGGTATGATGGATGCAGACTCTCCCAAATTACTGTTTGGGGATATGTTAGAAAAAGAAGAAGAAGAGGGTGTGTCGATGTTCTTGCATTTGTCGGTTGAATTGGCTAAGTATTTGTGTTAGATAGGAAAATTTTCAGATATTAACCCAAGCCATATAACCTATAGGCTAAGTCCAGAGGTTATATATTTAAATGATTATAAATGTGGGGTACACATGTTTTAATAGCATTATGTGTGTAATTAGTGGATGAGGAGTGGAAAGTTTGGTGTGGGAAATTATTTAAATTATTGTGTGGTGCCTTCTTGTTCAATTGACTGGGCAGCCATGTTTTGGACTATTTAAGGATGCCAAAAAGGTTTATTACTTTGTTTAGTTGAATTAAAGATGGAATTTGTTAGAAATAGGTTTTACAAATGTTATCTTAACATTTATTATAAGTTAAAACTGATTCAGGTTTGCTAATTGATACTTATTTAGAATGATGAATTTTCCTAACTATCTAAACTGTGCTTTAGGTTGCTATATGGTTATGAATGGGATAAGTATGCTTTCATATATTTGATAAAGGATCAAAATTCTGAATTTGTCTGGTGATGATTTCTGGAAGAATGAAATGGCTCTTATAGGAATTATTAGTCAAACATTAAGAATAAGAAATATTAGTTGGAAATTTATTTTAAATTCATTGAATTTAATTAGATAAAATAAGTTGTTGCATATTTTATTATATGATGTAAATTTGATTTACAGTAATTAAAGATATATTGATACCTGTGCTTATATATATGCTTGTATTGTTTGATGTTTAAGTATGTTCTGATTTGCTTTAATTTCTATGTGTGTACTTGTTGTTAATTGATTCTCGACATCTGTACGTACTTGTATCAATTGAATCCTTGATTTTCTCTATTAATAACAGGAGAATTAAATATAAGTTAAGGAAAGCAATATTAAATGCTGGTATTAAAGTGTATGCTTATTTGGAAATGAAAGTAGTTAGTACTTAAAGTAACAAGGGAAGGGTAGTACAATAGGATTGTGAGAGACGTTAAATAATTATGTATAAGCATAGTGTTAATTTATTATTTATATATTATATGTAAATAGGTCTTGATAGTGGCATAAGTTGAGGAGGTCAATGGGAAGGAAAAGAGCAAGCTTATGATTAAGTTCTGGTATTCCAGGTAGCAGTTTATTTCAGTAACAATTAAATTGCATGTATTATTTTGTAATAACTGTTGCATTTAGTTGGTAAGTTGTTATTCCTCAGTTGGAGTACTCCAGGCTTAGGTGGTTCGCTACCCCTTTGCCAAACCAGTTTAGTTATAACGGGATTGTTATAACGAGAAGTCCTGCAGGTAGAGCCTCCACTAGTTAACGAAAATATCGTTATCAGTGGTTGGTAGGTGCGGATCGCACACAGATTAATAGGAGTAAGACTATCATCATTTGTGCAGTTTTATGAAATATATATATGACAATGCTAGTATGATCATATATGTTAATGAAAGAAACTGCTATTGGGATTTCAAATCTCACCCTTTTCCCCAAACATTTTCAGTACGCAGGATGGGAGAAGCTAGCTGGGGAAGAAGATTAGAATGATGAATTAGAATTATAATTGAAAAAGTAAAAGGTAGTTAGATATTTTAGTAATATTATTTGTATATGTTGTAAAACTAAATTAATAAATTAACAACAAAAAGCATAGAAGGTAGAGTTGAATGAATTTATTAAAGGATTTAAATTTCCTAAATGTTATGAATTATGAATAGATGCCCTAAGGGGGTTAGTGTACTTTTAATTGTTTTAATAACCACTTTATTTTATAAAGAGTTTTATCTTGTTCTTATTTGTCCGAAAAGCCCATTCCAACTGACAGAAGGTTGGTTGAATGTTTTAAAAGAAAAAGTTTTAAATTTCCCGTATTTTTGGGCTTCGGACACTGTAAAGTGGTTATAATTCAATTAAAATTGCTATAATATAGTAAAAAATTCTAGGTGTTACAGTTCACCTCTTTGAATAGCCCTCAAATCAGTAGGAAGAAACCGGGCCTTGAACTTAGTTGCCAAAGTATCTCAATTGGTGATGGAATTCACCGGAAGGGAATTGAGCCAAGCAAGTGCCTTACCCCCTAGAGACATGGGGAATAGGCGAAGACGCAATGCATCCGCAGAAACTCCTTGAGTCTTGAAATTGCTACACATCTGAACAAACTTGGTGAGGTGCTCGACCGGGTCTTCAATCTTAGTACCATTAAAGGTACCCATAAATTGGAGCATCTGAATCATCACCGGCTTAACCTTAAAGTTCCTTGCAGTGATGTCCGGGAGTCTAATGCTAGAGGAATAAGTGATTTCCTCTCTCGCCAAGAACTCATCCATAGAGATATCTTCATCTTCCGCAACTTGACCAGCAATTTCAGGTTGAATGGGCGGGTCTTGCACAGGTGGTTGAATTGGTTCCTCCTGTTGAATAGGTGGTTCTAACAGTAGTGGTTGGTGTGGATCTAGATCAAGAGCCACCTCCAAATCTCGTTGCATGCAGTTGGGGCAAGTACCTACAAACACAAGAGGATCCCATGAGTATCAAACTTATCACAATAGGTAAAAAAAGTAACTCAAGCAATGCTATCTCTAATTAGACAAGTGAGTAAAAATAACACAGTTCCAGTTACCAAAAGACAAGAAAGAAAAAGCCCAAAGATAATCAAGTTCACAATGTACTCAATGAACTCTTAAGTGACTTAAAACACAATCCCCGGCGGCGGCGCCAAAAACTTGTTCTCCATAAATGCTACCGCAAGTGCACGGGCCAAGTTTTAGTAGTATAGTTCAAGAAAGGGTCGTCGTTCCACTAGGACCGCGTTAAAAGCAAGTTCATTAAATTCATTATATTCAAAATTAGCAATGGGCAATAGGCAAATGATTGATTCAAATGTAATTAACACTAAGGCAATAAAAACAACAAGAGATGGTTTTTAATTCAAATTAACACAATGGGAAAAGTCTAGGTTTATTTATCCACTTTGTATTTCATGATACTTGAATAACCCTCCTCTAATGATAATTAATGAGCATTAAGTTGATGTTTAAAGTCTTAAGCATTTGAATAACTCTCTCAAGCTTACCCAAACCTTAATTAACACTAATATGCATAATTTCTTACTACACATTATGTTAATTAGTCTCTCTAAACATCCCACTTCAATTTTACAAAACTTGGTTAATGAATATCTCTATCTCATTAACAAACTCTCAATCCCAACTTGGAATTTTCAAGACAAGTTTGAATTCAACCTAGTTCTATGCTTAATTAATGCTATCTCAAGCCACTAATCATGCTAACAAGCTAAGTGTTGGCCACCACTTAGGAAGAAAATTAAGCACAAGTTAAATTCACGACATGATACTCATCAATCATCAAAAGAGACAATGATTCAAGTATCAATCCATACAAAGCTTCTAAATAAACCTAGAATTAGGAGTTTAGCTACACATGAAGAAAGAAATCTCAACAAACATCTTCAACAACATCACAATGCTTAGAAATAAACAAGAGAAAGGAAGAAGAAAAGAGAGGAGAAGAGAAGCAACCACAAGAAATTTCTTCTTCAAGCTCAAAGATTCTACTTCTCCCAAGCTCCCAAATCCTTCTCCAAGCCTTCTCTAGCTCCTTCTTGGTGTTTCTCAGCTCCCAAACTCGTGCCCAGGTGTGTTCCTCTCGAAAATCGGCCAACCCTAACTTTTATCCTCTTCATTTTCGTGTTTCAGAACCCAAAACGTGCAGTTGCACTGATAGATTCTCGCTGTGGCGACCAAAATTGCTCACTGTGGCGAGATTGACAGAGAGTTGGTTCACTGATTCGCGAAGCTCACTGTAGCGACCAAAACTTCTCGCTATAGCGAGATTGGCAGAGAGGTGGGTTTCAATTTTGCATGGCTCGCTGTAGCGACCAGAACTTCTCACTGTAGCGAGAATCATCAGTAATTCCTCCTTTAATTTGCCCTGTTGTGCCTTTTTCTTATTTCCTTGTTGCTCTAACCTCAACTCCTTCCCATCTTGGTTTCTTTTCCCTACAAACTAAAGAGAGAAATCATTAATCCTACACAATTTTTATGGTGAGATGAATTCACACATTTTCACATATTGTTCTCTTTTGCAAGCATATTATCCAAAGCACATATGAACTTAAAGCATGTGAAAAGTGTGTGAAATTTCTAAAGGTTAACACAATGTTAGTACCCAAGAAAGGGTTATAGATAGAGGCTAAGAAAATCTCTGCAAGTATATTTGATGGCACCCATAACAACAATGACCACAAGATGCATAAGAGTAGCGTGGAGTAGGATCTTTATAGATGAATCACATATAGAACATTGGCAACAAACCAAGTCATCCTTAACAAAACATCAATCACTCTATGAAACAACCAAACGAACAAGCATACAATAAAATAAACCCAAAAGGCCATAATAAGTAGCATTACATGATGGACCTCTAAGTGGCTGCTATTGAACTTAGTCATTTTTTTTTCAAAAGACTAACATATAAGTCCTTTTGGATAATATGCATACACCAATAATAAGAAGTATTATTCCACTAAATGAGATTAGTTGCATATATCACACAATGCTACTCAACTCTGTCAATAATCAAATCTTGAAACAAACTATTGACCATCCGGTTCCATTCAATAACTTTGTTGGATGTTCTCGTTAATTTTCTCAACATTTTTTAGAAGACTCCATATAGCTTTATCTACCATTTTCATTTGCGCATCCAATAAGGTCATTCTTTGTATGTGACCGAACCATCCTGGACAATTTTTTACCTCTTTTTTTCTTCAATTGATAGAACTCCAACTCTTCCTTGTTTGTATTATTGATTATAAATGTTACTTTTTCTTATATAAGTACACATTTATTTCTTGACCCTTTAAAAGACTAACATTCATTACCATTTAGCGCCTAATACTTCAAAAAAAAAAAGAGTAAATAAGCAAAGAAATTAGACACAGAATTTGTCTTAATATATGGCCTTGCTAAAAACTTAACCATGGAAGTTCTCATTTAACTATAGAATTTTGTCTTTACCAATGGAATTCCATTACTAAATCAATTTTTTTAAGTCTTATATATAGCGTAACGATAAAATTTTTCCTTTAACGTTATTAGGTATATTCTGAATGAAAATAACTCCAGTTGTCTTTCCATATTTAAATCTCCTAGCTCAGAATCTATAATTATCATCTCCATAAATTTTACCACCTTTATCCATTCACTGCCAAATTTCATCATAGAGAGAGAGAGAGAGAGAGAGAGAGAGAGAGAGAGAGAGAGAGAGAGAGAGAGTCAATATAATGGTTATGAGTCGATGTTGATGAAGAAGTCAAAGGTTCAGTGCACATCGACCATCAACGTGTTATTGAAGGTATAATGTGGCCCAATGATATTATTAAATGCATCAACCAACTAATAACATTTCAAAAATTTCGAAATAAATTACACAAAAGTAAAATATTTATCAATGCAAAATTACAAACTCAAAACCAGTTCAGCCATGTCTATTTTAAATTTAAATTAATATGTACTTTATAAAAATTATGTGTCATTATTTGTGTTTTATGTAACTAGTACTCCATTGTCCTTAATACAAGACTTTTTAAGAAAGTTAATCCTGGTCTTAAAATTATATAACATTAATTTTTTTAAATGTTTACCCAAGTTACTTCCATTGTACTCCCTTAATAATGATCAAGTAACAAAAATGGAGGAAATTAAGGAATATGATTAGTGTGGTTTAAAAGAAATTTTCTCATATATGAGTTAATGTTTCTTCTTAATTTAATTAAAATTAATTGTACTAGAAAGTCTTATATTTAGAGGAAATTAGGAATTTAATTAAGAGAAAATAGGTGCACAGTTAGAAAGAAAAGGAAGTTGTTCACGCGAAAAATGACTTCTTTATTATTCTGAAGTCGTCAATCTGAATAACGATTTCAGGTGTAGCATATTTGTAGTTTATGGGTAATTAGTATTACTATTTATAGCATTTTTGTAAAAAAAAAAAAAACCTATGAAATGAATTATGAAATTCAATCGCGTAATTCTCATAATATGACAAAACACTTTATTTATTATATCTTTTGAAATTGTGGTACTCATGCTCCTTGATTTTTTAAGAGCTCTTAAGTTTCAACCCAAAAGCTCCTTTCTCTATATTTCGCTCAGTTTTAGCCCAAGCTTCTTTTTTTTTTTTTCCTAATGAAAAGGAGTTTTATTCATTGAATGCTAATGTATAGAGTGCTTAGAAAATATAGAGGAGCCATTTAAATCATCCCATGGACACTGACATATTTGTTTATCCTTCTAATAAGTTCATTGCTTTGGTCGTATGATTAACCAAGGCTTCCACTGTGGCAAGGATGCTTAGAGGTCTGTATGCTTCTTCTCCTGCGAATAGGCGTTTGTTTTCTGGCTTCCCAGAGTTTCCAAGAGAGCATGAGCCCAAACCTTTGAACCTAAAGTTTAAAAGAGACTATTATATCTATAGAACATATTTAAAAAGGTGGGTTTATTCCTATATATAAGATCTCTTTCTAAATTTTTTCTATATTATCCCTATCAATAATTCTCAATGATAAACAACTAAAAGAATGAGGGTGGGAATGAAAGTAGGTGGTTAGGGTCTTTTGATAATATCATATAATTTTAACTAACTTAACTAACATCCTTAATATAATCAAATTATATGAAGTGGCATTGCTTATAAGCCTAAACAGTGCACTCGGCAGGGCCTGCTTTATGTAATAAAATAAAAATAATTGGATTATATGAGTGAAATAATAATTTATTCAGTTGGTTAATGTTAAGCTTCTAAATTTCACATATTTCATCACAATTTTTCCCCATTTGTATATATTTTTGAAAGTGATGTTTTGAAATAGACATAGAAATTCAAAGAAAATCCTTAATGAAGAAGAAAGTGTTTGTGCATGAAAATTAGAGCTTAATGATCCTCTGCTCAAAAATTTGTGTTAGAATGTTATTAAATGTTAAAAAAGCTCATCAACCCTCTTTCAATCTTGTATAGGAAGAGGTGATACAGAGAAAGAGCCAAAGAAATGCAAGGAAAGCTGGAATGGAGAATGAGAGATGACAAAAAGGCCAAGAAACAGAAGCAAAGTGACTTCGTCGTGGGTTTCGCCGCGGCGAACCCACGGCGAGTGAATTCATTCTCTGGAGGCAAAAATTCATGCGTTCGCCGTGATTTCACCGCGGCGAAGCCACGGCGAAAACACTTAAAACTGCGTGTTTTGAGTAATTAACGCTGTCTGAATGTAATAAATGAAATTGAATGCGAGCTAAACGAAGGACAGAGCATTTAGGGCATATCTTGGATCATTTTGGAGCAAAAAGGAGAGTGGGGAAGAGCTAGGAAGCTTGGAGATTCTTGGAGAGATTCAAGTTGTGATCTTGGTTTCTTTTCTTCTTCCCTTTTTCTCTAATTTCTGCCATGTCTCTGCTTTTTATTTCTGTTTTTATTTCTCATTTTCTCATGTGTAACTAAACCCCTATTCTAGGGTTACTTTGAACCATTTGATGGATTGACTCTTGTACTTCCTTCCTTTGATGTATTTAATGAATATTTATGTATGGATTTTCATCGTGCTTTGAATTATACAAGTGCTTGATCACCACTTGAAATGTTAAATGAAGTATGACTTGAGAGAGTATATTTTGTTTTAGAACTTGGGGGAAATCATGTTAGACTTGAAATTTATGCTTTTAAATGGATGGTTTGTTGATAATATAGAGATATAATTATTGACCTAACATTGTTCATATAAGGTTGGTGGAACATTTAGGGCTAGCATTAATTGTTGCAAGAGATTGTACAATTAATGCTAGTAAAAATTTGATTTTGACTTGAGAGAACTTTTTCAAATGAAATTGAACCTTGAACTCATACATGAAATTCATTGGGTAAGGAAAAGGGAAGGAATTTATTGGGTCTTGAAGTTAAATAGGGAAAGGTAACCCTAGGTTTTCTCATCCAATTTATCAAGTATTTCTAAATCATTTCTCTTGTTCAAGAATCTTAATTTAAAAATCTCAAAAAGAAGTAACCTTTTAGTGATTTAATTTTCTATGTTAACTCTTCAAAGCAAAACCTTGTTTAGCTCAACTTAATCTAATACACTAAGCCTTCTGCTTGATCGCATTTGTAACCAAATCCCTGTGGGAACGATACTTTTCTTATTACTCTATTACTTGATGCGACCCGTGCACTTGCGGACCGAACAGTTAAGGTCAGCTTGTAAGGGATTTTTTCCCCATCTGAAAGCTTATAAGGGAAGTGAAGGAACTGATGAAGGTATTCCTTTCTGGCCCTTCTACTCCATCTATTTAATGTACAGAAGACACTACAGTATATTGTTTTAATGGATAATTTCACAACACGGTTTGATGGCAACTTTAAATGTTTGAGTTTAATTACTGGTGGTATATATTTAATATCAAGAAATATAAGAGGAGCGACTCACGTTTCCAAAATGGTAAAGTTGAAAAATTCTTTTAATTTGAGGCAACATAATAAATTGACCACACTTCCATGGTTCCATTGAGGTCTGCGTTTGAACGCAACTTATGCTTTGGATCCAAGTAATTATGTGCTTATGAAAATCAAACCCTTTCAAATCATATTAAGATTAAAGATAGTAACATGATAATATTCATAACCCCTGGGGCATTCTAAGGCCCTTGATTAGTTGATAGATCAAAAGCACAAATATACATGAAAACAAACCACAAACAATACTTCACCTACTAATAAGGCTTTTGTCCAATGATGTTGCCAGCAGGATCAAAGTTGCAGGTAATGAAAGTGCCTCCATTGTTACACTTCACTTTAGCACAACCTAGGCGAACAGAGGTTTTCCACACCACCTGAGTATAGTGCCCACATTGTTGCCCGGCAACGCATGAGTTGGTATTGTAGTCATAGTTCGCCTTCTCATCCACCCACAACTTCACGGCATTGGTCCCACTCAGGTCGCCGGTGCTGCTAGCGAGGTTCTCGCCGTAGTTGCCATTGGAGTGGACGAGGTGGCAGTCAGCCACTAGTGCAAAATGTGCTTTCCACTACTTGTTTTAGTGTCTGTTAACAAAGGACCAGTAGCGGTAAGTGTTATGGTGACTGTTCTAACAAAGAACAGTCACCAAATGTATAGTATTTGTGACTGTTCAACATCTACCAGTCACCATAGGTTTTAACCCTAACTTGTAGTGTCAACCTTAAGATTTAACCACCATAAGTATTTCCCTGTTTTTTTAATTGTTTCTATGTTATTAAATTCTATATTACTATTATTTCATTTGGTTTATTTAATTTTTTTTTTGAGCAAAGATTCATTCGGTTTATTTATAGTTGAATTTGTCTTATTATGAGACTATGAGATAATAATTATATATTTTGATGTTTTTAATTTAGTTTATTATATTTGAAAATATTATGTTCAATTTTAAATAATACATTTATAAAAAATTAGTTAGATTTTTTATTTTTAAAAAAAATATTGGCACTCTATAGGGTCTGTTCTTTAAGAGATTAGTCACCAAAGATATAGAGTCTATTCTTTAAGAGACCAGTCACCATAGATATGATGTCTGTTCTGGAGACCCCGTTACCATATATGTTATGGCCTCTGGTCTCTGGTTGACCAGTCACCGTAAGTATTTGGTTTATTTTTATTTACTATGGCGCCATATATGGTGTTTTGAAAAATTTTATTTTATTTTCATTCCCTCCTAATTTATTTGCCTGGCTTTCGCGGTTTCTTGCCTTCACTAGACTTCTTGTCTTCTCTCCTCTTGCTGTCGCCACTTTGATTCTTCTCCCCCATCTCGTTGTGGCGTCTCGCTGTGGGTCGCTTCGAACGCCGTGTCATCGTGCCGTCTTCTTTCAAAGGAATAACCAATTTCTTCTTTGGGGTAATTTCTTCTACTTTCTTTACTCATTCTCTTTACCTTTCTGTGGCTGCTCTCGACATAGGAATAACCAATTTCTGTAGGTACGTTCTTTGTGTCTGCTCGTGTCGCAACCTGTGCTGGGTTCTTTTTTTTTTTTAATTAATTTGCGTCTGATGACGCTTTTGTTCTATATTTCACAACCTATTCTGGGTCAGAGTTCTTTTGTTTTTTAATTAATTTCGCAACATGTTCTTTGTTCTTTATACATTTCACACTTTAAAAGGTTGGCTTGTGGGCCTCTTCTGATGACGTTTTGAGGTATTTGCTTCTTGTTTCATTAATTATATATTTGGTCAAACAAATATATAACTTTTCTTCTCAGTAATGGGATTGTCCTCTGCAATGTTATTAGTAAGGTTGAACCCGGAGCTGTACCCAAGGTTAGTGTGGACCTAGTTTGATTTACTCTGAATCCATTTTTCTTTTAAGATTTACTAATGTTTGCTGTGTGATCCTTGTGAAGGTCATGGAAAGTCCTATTGATTCTACACTTCTCACAGATGGTGCACCATTATCGGCATATCAGTATTTTGCATTTTTTTTGTGTAAAGATTTGGCTTATGGCGAATTTAATTGTTAACAACTCCCTATAATTAGGTGACTTCAACTTAAATGGAAATCTTTACTTATATTATGAGCGTCCTGCTGTTTTTTGTTCCACCTCTATCTTTTTATCTATAGATATTTGGTCAAGCAAGCTTTTAATTACCTCTTCCACGGTGGCAAAACCTTTGATTTCTCTTATTGCTGATTTCCATGGTTATTACTTATTCTTGTGGGCCATAGATCTTGGGATCTAATGCACTTTTCAATGGCCACTCCTACAATAGCCAGGATGTTTTAACAATATTATGCCAGCATCACTTAAGTGTGTTATTAGGATATTTAACATGTTGCATTATTTCTCTTGCTTCTTTTGTAAATGTGCTCTGTACAAAATGGCTCAAGTGTGGATCATTTCAGTTGCTGATTTGTGACTGCACATTTTGCTGACTATCAAGTTTATTGCAGCAAAAAATGGTTACTACGGTAGTTTGGTACCCATGGAGAGAGATGCTTTTCTCTCATGTGAGTTGGTTTCAATTGACTGCCAAGGCCTTGAGAGGAGTGATTACAAGAAAAATGGCTACAAACTTCGAGTAAAGATAAGTTACTTTTACAGTTCTATTTTAGGTAGGTATTCTAAGGAGATATATGTTTCTCTTTTTTATATTTCTTATCTTGGGTGAGTTTGTCAATAGCATAGATCACCAAATTGCAGTAAGCCAAAAATAGACTTGCCACCATAGTGTGGATGATGTCATGGCTTCCATGTTAAGATTGAATTAAAGAACTGAGAAAACAGTCTCACTATGAAAAATTTCAATCAAATATGTCATCACTTCAACTACATATACACACACACTCGTCAGAAAAAGTACTTGTAGGGAAGCAAGATGTTTTCATTTTATCAAACTTCTTCAATGTTTTATTTTCTGGCTGCTTTCTATAAACTGATAAATTTGGATATTTGATGGGTTTATGAGTTTTTAACCACTAAAAGCATGTTGAAGAGGCTAGCCTCTACTCACTATGGTTGTTCTTCTGAGCCCTCTAGCATGGGATTTATTCATCTTCAGTTTTTACTTTATTTTCTGTAGGGTGAAGTCATTCTTTCACCTGCCTTTCAAACTGTTTGCATAGAAGATTTAATTTCTGGCTTTCTAATTTGTTGTCTTAAGCTCTGGGCCTAGTAGTTGAGTATCTTATTTTGTAAATGTAGGACCTGGTGACTTGTATTCTGGTGAAATTTGACAAAGAACAGATTGTGGTTTGGAGGGGAGTCGATTATTACAAACATCTCAAGGATGGATACTCATTTTGGAGAATGATCTAGTTCAAGCACATGAAGATGCCATTGGAGGATGGGAGAGAGTAGGGGTGGGCTGATGGGCTGAAGATTAAATGAATATGGTTTGCCCTTGTTTTTTTGTTTTGCATTATGTTTATAGTTGTAAGTCTTGTCTTTGTTGTGTTTTATTTGTTTATTGTATCATTGTGTATTTGTTCCTTTCATAGTTTGTGATTGTAGAAGCTTTTTTTGTTTTTTATTTTTTGCTTTGGCTATTAGTGAGTGTACAAATTTTTTATATCAATAAAATGTAATAGGGTATTTAATTTTGGGTTTAATTTTTTTTAAAAGACCCTACGATGACTGTTAAAAATGACATTTCGCTACTGCAGTAGTAAAATCCAGGGTAGCGGTAAGTAGATGTCTACGGTGACAGTTCCATTATAATAGTCACCGTAGATAGGCGCCAATGGTGACTGTTCTATGTGAACAGTCATTGTATCTACGGTGACTGTTATAATTGAACAGTCATCGTATGCGCCTACTTACCGCTACTGTCTATTCTACTACTGCTTACATGCAGTAGCGAAAGGCCATTTTTACCAGTCACCAAATGGGGTATTTTGCACTAGTGAGCCTTGTGTTGGTCAGCATAGTTTTGTGCATAAGCGGCAACAGTATCATCCCAAGCTATGTTTGGAACACCCACTTGTGATCTTGCTGTGTTATGGGCATCCACGTAGTCTTGTGGTGAATCCTGAGCATAAGCTATGAAAGCAAAGAGAAAGAAAATGAGAGAAAATGAAAGCTTGGATGATGAATTTATGGTTTGTTTTTTGTGTGAGGTGTTTGATGAAGAATGAGGGATGAAGAAATGGGAAGCCTTGGGGAGTAATTTATAGGATTTTCACGAGGCACATCAATCCGGATTGGTTCCTAGAAATTTAATGCCATTTTTTTTTTTTTTTGCTTGAGTCTAAAATTTCATTACGTTTATGCAATGATCTCACTAAAAACAAATATTATAGTTACATGATTCCAAGCAAAGGTAGCGAAAGTGCGGAAACAATTATTTCATTTTTATGTTTATATTGACATTACTTTTATTTATTTTAAGTATAAAATTTGAAACTGAATTTAGTTAATTTATTTATTTAGTTGTTTTGCCAATATAAATTCATGATATCTGACAGTTGCACCAAATATATGGGGAAACATATATTAGTAATACAAAATCTTAATAAGAAAAGGGACTGGACTATATTGTCCAAACTGAAATTTAAGTTATGTTTGATAAAATAAGAAAGAATTCAATATAGTCATTTACATTAATTGTTCTAATCAATTTATCATTTTTAAATATCGTCCTACTAACCATAAATTTATTTATGTTTTGAACTACATACCAATAATCACAACTTTCCTGTCCTTTATTCCTTTTCCTTAGTTTTAGAATTTTTTTTATGAAAAATACCAGAATCATCGTTCCACACAAAAAAAGGTATGATTACATCTCTTCTTCTTCTTTTTTTGGTTCATCTGTTGAAAGTCATAGAGTAATATTATTAGTAATAGATAGATATCCGAGGTAACAGTTGCATCTTTTCTCTCACTCTTAAAATGCGGCGTTGGATGATGTGAATGATATATTATGCAATTAAAATAACCCTAGTTCCTTCTTGGCTCCTATTATTGTCAGCAAGATACCCCCTTTTAGTTTTATTCTGAGTTTCAAATCACACATAATTTATGGTCCCTCAAATTTCATTATATTTAGAAAAACTAGTCCTCATAATTCAATAAAAGCCTAGACTACTTTGGCCATTGAGGGATCACAACTCATTGTTTGAAACATGAGAGACCAAAACTGAAGTGAGGGCAAATTTGAATGACTATATGTTGTATTACGCTAAAAATTATGTGAAATATATGGAACATTAATCTTCTAGTTCCTATAGTTTTAACTCATCAATTTTAACTCAGTCCCTATATTTTTACTCGATGTAACTCAATCCTTATGGTTTTGACTTGGTTGTAATATTCCTTAAACATTGACTCACTGCAAGTCAGCCCATGTAATTTTAATTATTTTCTAATTTAGTCTTTATAATTAAAAAGAAAGGTTAGAGACTAAGTTATAAAATGGTTAAAAACTATAGAATCTGAGTTGCATTGAGTCAAAATTTACGGAAGGAGTTACAATAATAAAAACTATAAGAATTAAGTTACAACGAGTCAAAGTATAGAAACTAAATTACAATCGAGTCAAAATTAGTTAAATATAATAAATCATGTAGATTTATGGTAGGATAAGTAGGAGATAGATGAGTGAGAACAAGGGGCAACAAATATGGAAGATACAGTAAAAAAAAAAGTCATAATGTACAACTTATAAGAGGCGGACTCTTTTGAAAAATTGTAACTTATTGGGATTTAATACGGGGTTAATTTTCCTCCTCTTCTCTTACCATCTTCTTCCCCTTCTCTTTTTTATTATTCAAATTTTTGTAAAATTACTAATAAAATGCTAAGTTATTAATAAATAAAGAAATAAATTCAAACAACAAGACTTTAGTTGAGATAGTTTAAAACATTAACAAAAAATATTTTAAATATAATTTTTATAAAACTTTGAATCTAGACGGTTGAAATTTCATTCTAAGGGTGAGAATAGAAAATATGAGACGAAATAGACAGTGATAAAAGGAGGGGAGAAAAGACAATATCGATTTATAATATTACTTACAACAACAACCTACGTTATTGACTTAGAGTAGTCAACATCATCAATCACATACAAAACGTGTTGTATGAGCAAAATAAATTAGGTCAAAAGTCAGATACAAATATCCAAGCGGCCAATATACTCTATGTCATAATTATTCCTATGTACAGTTCGGTGATATTAAAAGGAAACGGCGGGGTGAGAAAATGATAAACATGTGTAATAATATAACTGCGTTACGCTCAATCTAAAGATGTGCAATGCTATGTACCCAACATGTTTATAGTGCTTTTTTTTTTGTGGAAAAAACTATTTTATCCAATATCTATAAAAAATTATTGTTTTTAATTTTATATTTGTAGTTTTCGGTGTACACTGTACACATTATATTGGATATAGAGAAAGAGGAGATGTGAGACGTATTTAAATAAGGGCAAAGTTCAAATACTTTTAGTACTCTAAGACAAATTTAAAGAGCTAATTAAGTGCTCTTTGTGAAATATTGTGAATTAATTGAAAGCCACTTATACTTAAAATGCGGAATTGTATATAAGGTATACAGGTTAGTATGTATTGTTAATTTGATGCTTATACTATTTTTATAATTAATTTGATAATTATTTTCTTAAGAGACTAGAATTGGTGGTGATTGTTATAAGTAGTCAGGAGGGTATTAATTAATTTTTTTAAGTGTCCTATTTAAAGTAATTAATTATGAGAAAAGTTTAATAAAAAAATATGATAAAAGTATTATATTTAAAAATTGAAATCTTTAAACAAAGTTATTGATATAACAATTAACAACTCTTCTTCATGGGGTGGTTAAATATGTCTTATATTAAGAATAATATAGTATTATGTAGAATGAAAAAGTTACGCATTTATATATGTAGATAAAAATCTACAAGAAATTTAATAAATAAAAATGTATTTTAGTTGATAAATAGCAAAATCTTTAGACCATTATTATTACATTCATAAGTTCATTAATTAGTTGAGTCAATCGAGTTCACAATTCTATTTGAGGGAATGGCATGATATCATTTTTCCTTCTGAATTAGAGTCTATGTTTCGTCCTCATTTTAAAAGGACGAAGATATATAATCAATTTGCAGAACCATTTTTTTTCTTCCAACTAAAGAGCTGAACTATTGTGAATTTCCTATTAATATGGCTGTCTATAACTCCCATTAGCTATCTTAGAGCCTTGCTTATAAATAGAAGGCTTATATTGTGTATTCTATACTCTTAAAAGGTGAATGAGAATGGCTTTCTATTCTCCCTATTTCTTTTCTTCATTCAAGTTTTCTTTTAATTTTAAGTGGAATTTGTTGTTGTTAATATATTAAATAAAATGCAGTCTGTAACACCTAAATTTTTACTACTATATTATAGCATTTTAATTGATTTATAACCACTTTTTAAATCCGGAAGCCCAAAAATACGAAAAATTTAAAACTTTTTCTTTCCAAAGTATTAAATCAAATTTCCTTTCTTTCAAATGGGATTTCTGACAAATTGGAATATCTTTAAACTTTCAATAAAATAGAGTGGTTACTAAAACAATTAAAATAACTCGACTTATAATGCTTGGGGTGTCAAACCCCTTACACTATACTTACATTTTCTTTAGATTATGTTCAATTTATTTATTTACACCTCTCTTACTATAATAATATATCGGCGGGTTATCTTGATTGATAACCCTCTTATATGAGTATGCAGCTCTATTATTCCTTAAGGATTTATATACATATATAAAATATATATTAACTACTAGACAAGTTACCAACTTATCTTAATTATTTAAACATACAACATATACCGGTAAATAGTCTCTCAAAGTATCTACCTACAAGGTACAAGACAAAGCAGGCATTCCTGCCTCTTCATACTACCTTACTTCTTTCCCAGCTAGCTACTCCCATTCTGCTATACTGAAAACATTTTGGAAAAACAGTGAGATTGGAAATCTCAATAGCAGTTTATTCCATATCATGTGTGCACTTATATATACATACATATACATCAATTTCATAAACCTGTGCATATAATGAAAGCATATATCCATTTTAAACCAATACTTGCATATTTTCCAATCATAGCCCTCACGGCTACTCAATAACCCTCACGGTTATAGGAATTTAACTGTAGCCCTCACAGCTACTCAATAACCCTCACGGTTATAGGAATTTAACTGTAGCCCTCACAGCTACTCAATAACCCTCACGGTTATAGGAATTTAACTGGCAAAGGGGGAGCGACCCACCTAGGCCTTGGAGTACTCCATAAATCTCATCAATATCATATCATCAAGATCATAACAGGAATAATGCTCATTTAAATGCCACAGATATTACAAAATTATATATATAGAAATTTATATATGAATTAAACTACTACCTGGATACCCGAGCTATTTCCTGAACCAGATTCTTTACTTTCCACTGTCTTGGTGATCTCATACCAATATCAAAGCCTATCTACATATCATATTATAATAAGAGTAAGTTAATATATGTACTTCTATATTTATACTATGCGTCTCTCTCGGGTCCTAATATGCTTGTGACTACCCCACTATTTATATCTATGAATCATTATTATTTACTATAACTATCTTGACTATTCAAAATTAAAAAGATCACTTTTAATTACTTTGCTCCAATTAAATTTCTAAGTTAACTAATTATATATTCAAATCCTCATCCTTCTCCCAGTATCTTTAACCCCTTGCATTCAGAATTTTAAAAACACTAAATTATAAATTTTTCATCAAAATAACTAATACTTATTGCTAATTAGCTTGGTTAGCATTTCAAATTCCAATGGGTTCTCTAAAAACAGAATTTTTTTCTATTCAAACAGCAGATTCCAATCATGAAATTCCCGTGGCTGTACAACCGACATACACAGGCACATACAAGCTTGTATCTCACGTATAGGAACCTTTAGTCATCCCCGATTCATTCTTTATGGGTGGCATGACCCTTCATCAAAGTTCATAAAATTTCTAGCTTTATAGTGGCCAATCTTGATCATCACTGCTAACTCACCAAAATCAAAACTACTTAAGACTTACATTACTCTTTTAAAAAAAAAATTAAGAACAAAAACATTTCTTTTGCATAATCTTTTAGCCAACACCTCTTTCTATGCCCAGAAATTTCTCCATCTTCAAGATACTCTTTTGGCCACCCAAACAGCCAGATTATTAATTAATTAAACATCCCCATGTGCACTCGAATAGTCACACATTTGACAGTTAAAGAAAATCCCAAATCAGTTGTATTTTTATAAACTTCGACGATGAGAAAACATGTTTTCATCTCCAAAAGTTCTGCTCCGTTGAAAATTTCCCCAAAATCTCTTTTCCATTTCCTACAAATTTCATATCACAAGCTTTGCCACAACACTATAAATTTTCTTAAAACCAGAAAGTGTAAACTATTTACTTACATTTAATCATGCCTTAACATCATTGAATAACTACCTATCATTTGAATAACTAATATGCTCAAATCACTTTAACCATCATAAATCCAAACTGAACCTAACTCAGATTTCTACCTTTCCAATCCAAAAAAATACACAAAGCATTTCTTTCCATTATGTTTTCATCTTTAAATCATAAAACTCACTGATTTAGGCTTCTTCCCGGAAAACAGAGCACTTTCCCAAAAATCTCAGATTTGCATACTTCAATGAAAGTCAACATGCAAGATCATATATTTAGTTACATTCTCTTCCTATCATCATTTATTTATCAATAACATCCAGAACAAGCCAGCAACCGAACCAACAGAGCAGAAATTGAACTCAACAGAGATAAGCATCAAGGAATTTCGAAAACCCCCAAAAATTCAACATGCAACTTAATCTATTAACTCAAATTTACTCGTAATCACATTTAATTAAGATTTAGTTCAGCTCTTACTCGAAATTCCGCCGGAATCGACGCCGATGAACAGTGACAGAATCAGAGAAAATCAAAATCTAACTCTAACCTTTGATGAAAGCTAAAATTTAATTAGGGAAAGACAATAACTAAACACTAGCTTTAACTAAATCAGTTCAAAACCCCAAAAATCTCCCAAACCCAATTCGAATCCACTCTCCAAACGGCAACAAACGAAGAAATGAAGTTTAGGTGTAGAGAGAGGAGGCTCACAAGATTCGAAATCCATGATTGCATGGCCGATTAGAGCTCACCGTTGTCGAAGATCGTCGCCGTCGCCACTGAAGCTCACCGAGGAATCACAGAGAACGGAGGGAGAGAATGAGAAATGGAGAGTGAGAGAGAACTGACGGGAATGAGGGAGGAGGAAGGGAAATTTGTTTTTATAAGGGTGTGAGGAGAAAATCACGTTTCAGCCCTTATAACTTCTGTCCCTTTCAATTTAGTCCCTATCCTTAAGTTTTCCATTATTTTCAGTTTGGTCCTTATCTGAAAAAATTAATTTCCTAAAATTAATTCTCATATCAGATTAGATATTTTCTTACCCATAAATTTATTTGGGCCTCAAAATAGTTTTTCCTCAAATTTCCAAATTAAAATTTATCATCTAATCATTTTTCCTCAATTAATAAAGAAAATAAATCTTAAAATTATTAGAAATACATCTTTACTTAATAAATTTATTTATAAGACTTTTTAATTTCTAAATGACACCCCAAAACCTTTAAAAATCCCTATTATCTCTAATCCAAATTTTGGGGTGTTACACAGTCAATAGAGAAATTTGAGTAACAAAGATTATATTAAGAGGTAATGGGATTTTCCTCATTGTTGCAAATGGAGAAATGTAAGAAAATTGTAAAAGTAAATTATTCTTGCCAGGCCCAAATAAAGTTATTCTTTTGGAACATAAAAATAAATTATCGTGTCCCTCATGCTTGTTTGCTATGAGCTGAGGGGAGTAGAAGGAAAGTGAACACCAAGAAAATTTTTTGAAACATATTTAAAAGAATTAAATAAGTGAGGTTAAAAGTGTTAAATTACCTTTTATACTCTTTTATATATCTTATATTATATCTTTGTTGAAAATTCATAACCCCAAAATTAGCTTTTATACTCTTTTATATATCTTATATTATATCTTTGTTGAAAATTCATAACCCCACTTCCTTTATTTTTTGAAATCCAACTTGCAAAAATTTTACCTCTTCTCATATCCCCTCCCCTCCAAATCCCTCATCAAACAAGCCCCTGTGACCATCATTCTCTTTGTCAAGGTCAACTTATAATTAACAGAACCACGTGATTCTGAATTATCTTCACGTGATCACTGACTGTTCTGCCAAAATACGAAAAATGAAGGATTTACTCTCTGAATTAAAGAACACAAGTTGAGGGTAGAGATACTTTGATCTTGGCCGAGAATAACAAATCTCAAAGTCTTCAGCTTTGAACATGTTCACACAGAGAACTTTTATAAACATCCCTACTGTCCCATATCCCGTTCGGTGCTTTAATTTGTAAAGATAGTTCTTTTAGGAGTTTTAAAATGTTTTTTAATTTGATGAAAGGTATTGTCCCTTCTAAAGTTTAAAACTTAAAACTTTTCACATCTCCTAATAAGTACTCTTCTCACGATTTAAATTATGTTCTCAACTAAGAAAACAGTTTATTTCCATCGAAATATTTTTTATCTCTAATTTTTTACCAATTACCATTGAATGGAAAAATTAGGTCCGAAACTCTATTTACCAACGTAAATTTTTTCGTGTATAAATTATTACTGATAAAATTCTGACAGATTAATGACTGAATTTTCCAATGGAAAACTTCTATCTGAAATGTCTGATAGAATTTTCTGTCCGGAATTATTAATGGATTTTTCAGACGGGATTCCATCGATATTTTCTTAAAGAAAATTTATCATTTTCTTACAATAATGTACATGATATAATAAAAATAAATTTAAATAAAAAATAATATCTACAAAATAAAAAAAAAAGTTATGATTTTTTGTATTGAAATCACTTTTTATAAAATTTAATTTTTCAATAACATATTATAAACCAGTTCAAAAAATATTATATAAAAACAAAAATATCAAATGAAAATAAAAAGTAATATATACACTATAAATTCTAGTTTAAATTTTTTGAATAAATACTACGTTAATTAATAAATATTTGAAAGAAAAAATGAAAGGACTTAATATTATATTAATTTATATGATATAATAAATATAGAGATAAAAAATTTATATAAATATAAATTTCAAATACTAAATATAATCTAAAAAATAAATATATTCTATAAATATAATCTTTTAAAAAATGTTGAATAAATAATATTTATTAATATTTAATAATTTTTTAAAAATACATTGAGTTCAATATAATGTAAAGTATATATGATATGAAGTATGTTTATATTAATTTATTTACTATAAATATTAAGTTATTCAATTTCACAAACATAATCAATAGGTCATCACAGCTCAACTGGTTAAGTCATTAACAAACCTACGAAAGTTCAGGGGTGACAATACAACATATCAGTAGGGGTTATTGGCTATGAAAATGGAAATTTGTTGTGTTTGTAGTGCTCATCTTTGTAGGGTGAGATTGCTTACCACATCAATGACAACTTGCTTGTAATATTTTATTATTTTAATATAAATCATCTTGCACCAAATACTCTTCAAATTATAATCAGATAAAGGAATAAAAATATTTTAGTTCTGATTGTAACTCGCATTATGAAATTTTTACATGATTGTGATGTGGTTTAATTGAGACACTCAGAAGTATTATAGAATGTTTAAATATTTAAATAATAAAATATTTTTGTGAAAACAAAAAACATATTTATTATAAGATGATGAATCATTATTTTAGTATTTTAACCAAACTTATATAATAAATTTTCGGTTTCCATAAAATCTATATATAGACAACCACTTTTCATAAACTTTCTAATAAAATAGAAACAATTTATATTTTAAGCTTAAGTAAACATGAACTAATTTTATTAAATAGTCTCTGTGAGGTTAATACAACATTTCCGATTTTTTTTAAGAAAATTAATTATATATTTATTAAAAGATGGTCAATTGAAGGTGTTTATTGCGATTTTGATGATAAATTTAGAAGATGAATATGAAATAAGGAAGGTGAAAAGAAAGAAATAGAAGGTTAATTAAAAACCAGTTCCCATTTTCCATAAGAAGAACGTATCAGCAGAGATGGGTTTCAGTTATTCGTGGTATTGGGCAGCTAGAGTTCGATTTTTCAGAAATATTGGGCATGATTTTAAGCTTCAGAAAACACAAATACATCAATGTTAGTTTCAAATATCACTCTCTCTTAATTTCTTTATGGGGTGGTTGTTTTATGTTTTGGAGAGTTAAATAAAGGTTGATGTAATTATTTATAATGAGGATTTAAACAGTGAAAATTGTTAAATTTATGCACCTGACTCAAACCTAAAACTTTAGAAAGAGGGTTTTCATTTTTGAATATGAACCTTTCTTTAATCTTCAATTTTCTACTATTAAGAGTAACTGAGAGGTGTTTGTTGCATTTTAATTATTTTTTAGGATAAAATTGCTAGTTTGGTTGATTTTTTCTGTTTATTGACTAAATATTCCGAATTTTTTTTATTTAAGCAATTGGATCATAATTTGGGTAAAGAGTTTCAAACATTTGAAACCTAAGGTGGCAAGAGTTATAATGTCATAAGAATAGCACTTTGTTACAACTAATTAAAACTTACTAAAAAATTTTAATTGAAAGGGACTTTTATAAGTATACTTGAATTATTTTATTAGACTCATCGATAACTCTGAATGAGTTGAATTGTGAAATTTACCTTGACTTGACTTGCATGATTTTTGAAAATATTGGCACTGTATGCTCATCATTAACCATTTATTTAAGAAAATTATTGTCGGCTAATTGGTTATGGTATTTTGTTAAAGTATAGAGACTTTATAATATGGATTGATTTGAATTTAATTGATCACTTTTTTTTTGTAGTTTTAGGTTGGACCTAATGGATTGTATTGGCTGAATTGTGAACTGTTGGGCTCAACTAAATATCATCCCAAGCTCTCTCTCTCTCTCTCTCTCTCTCTCTCTCTCTCTCTCTCTCTCTCTCTCTCTCTCTCTCTCTCTCTCTCTCTCTCTCTCTCTCTCTCTCTCTCTCTCTCTAACTTTTTTGATAACATCATAAAAAGTTTCGGTGTGCTAGCTACATCTCTTGGATTCATAAAGTCAGGGCATCTTTTGGGTTCAAAAAATGCTTATAATGGTATTTACATACTAGCACCAACAAGATTCTCACGTTGGTATTGGGATTTGAATTCACTCATAAAGTTAAATGAGAAAAATTGTAGATTGCTTCCCCACGTTGTGTATAAGTAGTGGCAGAAAAAAAGAATCACTTAAAGACAAGAATCCTCCCATAATTTTCATGGATAAAAAGATAAATGGAATATTATTTTACCGTATAATTAATAAGCTCCCAAAATCACATGGTTCAAGTCCTTTTTCAATAAAGACGAAGAATCAAAGAAGGCTTTACATAATAATATACTCTCTTCTGTTCTAATTAGTGGGTTTATGTTGGTCTTAAATGTAAGAACTCAGTTTAGTTTGTCTCCCAAGTTTTTAATTATTATCCCTATGGATTATGTTGTATTATATCGAGGGGGTTTATCAAGTTAGTTTGAATGCAAAAGTTTAAAGAGAGTACTATAGAAAAAAAAAAGTAACGTTTATTTTTTAAATAATTAACTTAACTATATATTTCTTAACCACTGCAAATCAACATTTTATATCTTATTCGTTGCTTATATTAGGTGAAGGAAGGATGTATACACTCATAGAATTTTGGAATTATAGCATAATTTTAAGATTGAGCCATAATTCATTTAGTTAGATGAATTAATATCAATTTTAATGGCGGTATGAATATATTCTTGTTTATATATACAACTTAAAAGGTATGAATATGCTCTAATATTACAATTAATTAAGCAGAAAATTGATCCATTCATCCAAAAAAACAAATCCCATTGCATTCCCAAAGTCACTCTAAAGGTCCCAAATGGCCCTCCACGTATCAATTCACATATTCAAATTTTATGTCTTATACTAGAAAACATGTACAAGAGTTTGTGCGTTTATTCAGCAAGTGAATACACAATGCTACTAAACATGGCCTCTTTTTATAGTTTTCCAGTTCATGGCATAAAAGGGTAAGTGGGTTGAGAGAGGAAGTATTTATTTTTTCTTCTCTTTTTGTGTGAAGTAGGAAAATGTATATCAGAAGAAGTAATCGAGGGAGTGAGTTACGTTTTTGTGTGTGTGTGTGTGTCTCCATATTTCTATTGTCTATATATGTTTACTAAAATAATTGAACATGTAAATCTCATTTAAGATCGAAAATATTACATCGACCACGTTATTCATTAAACACAGGCATCCTTAGGCCCTTAATTAGCTGACACATAACCTAACTAGTAAGGTTTTTGTCCATTGTAATTGCCTGGAGGATCATAGTTACAACCAATAAAAGTTCCTCCATTGTCACACGTCACTTTAGCACATCCAACACGAACTGAGCTACTCCACACAACTTGAGTATAATGCCCACACTGTTGCCCGCCAATGCATGAGTTGCTATCATAGTCATAGTTTGCCTTCTCGTCCACCCACATCTTCACGGCATCGGCCCCGCTCATGTCACCGGAGCTCCATGCGATGTTTTCACCATATTGGCCACCGGAGTGGACCAATTGGCAATCAGCCTTGCGTTGGCTAGCATAGTTCTGTGCATAAGCGGCAACAGTATCATCCCAAGCTAAGTTCGGAACACCCACTTGTGATCTTGCTGCGTTGTGGGCATCCACATAGTCTTGTTGTGAATCTTGGGCATGGACTATGAGGGCAAAGAGAAAGAAGAAGAAAAAGAAAGAGAATGGGAGCTTGGATGATAACTCCATTGTGTGTTTATTGTGTGATAGATGTGGTTGATGAAGAAATGGGCGGCTTGAAGAGCCTATTTATAGGGGTTTTCATGTGGAAAATTAATAGCGTGTAGTTTTTTTTCTTTTCTTTGAACTGATATAGTGTGTAGTTAATATAATGGAAGAGAAAGAGATATAGAAGAATAAATGAAGCTGAAAAGTTTGTAGAAAAATGACTCGAGAATTAGTATCCACGTAACATATGAAATTATTCAATAAAAAACACCATTCAAAACAAATAGCGAATAAAACAATATAGGTGTAAATTCTCGCTTTTAGTTTGGTAGTACATATATCGTAGCAGTTAGTGAGTAATTAATAAAAATGTAAATAAATATGAATCAATCAATTCACCTCCATTTTTTAAACCTTTTTTTTTCCACCAAATTCAATTTTATTCTTAAAATCTATGAAAAAAGAATATATGAAAAACTGTAAATAAAAAATGAATCAATCAATCAATTCACCTCCATTTTTTAAACCTTTTTTTTTCATCAAGATCCAATTTTTTCACAAAATGATAGTTAAGAGATTATATTTATTTTAGATTTTGTATCCATCAAAATAATTATTTTTTAAAATTATAAACTTTTAAATATTAAATCTGAACCTTCCAGATCCAATCTAAACAATTCAAAGTGGAAGTGCGCCATTTACTCATCTTTCCGACTACAACTAATTGATTCCTTTTTTTTATTGAGTCCTCGTACACAGTTTCCTACAGATGTATTATGACTAAGCGACATGTAAGATATCACTCACCACAAAATAAAAAATAGAGGTTTTTTCAATAATAAACCGATGAAATAAAAATATTATTATGCTTATAACCATCTCTTGCATCCATATATAATATGTTATTATATCAGTTGACCAAAACGATATATAATATGTTATATGATTAACTTTGATTTTATTTCTATAAACACCGACAGAAACTGGTTCCCAATAAAAGGGGGGAAAACTACATGAACGAACTAGATTAAAAATCTTGTAACACTATATGAATAAATTAATTTAATCAATTAACGAATGAAAGAAGGAGAAAAAGACATATAACAACCACCAAAATAAGCAGAGGATAAACTAATTTTCTAAATGAACCAATGAAAAAAAGGAAAAAGACATGTAAGGGCCACTAAAATAATAAGCAAATGCTATAACATCCCTCAAAATGCCTTGACTATTATGAAGTCCGTCACTAGGAATTACTTTCCTGAATTAACTTTTTCAACGAAATGAGCCAACCCACTTTTGTAAAAATGAAATTTCTTCACCTTTGTCGACAATGAATTACTATAACGTCATTTCTCTTACAATCTTAACGAATTGAGTATAAAGAACAAGATTCAAAAAACCGAACCGGACATCAAATCGGATGAGGCACTGGTTTAAGAGTTAATGGTTGGATCGGGGTCGGACCGGGTCAGACCGTTTATATTAAAATAATAAAATTTTATTGATATTAACATTAATAATCATTAATATCAAAATGTAAACATAGATAAGTATGCATGATTCATCAAACATGAATATTTTTATGTTTCTATAGAGGGAAAAATATAAAATATTAATTAAGTACATGTGAAAATAAATATTATTCTACAATCCACAGATTAAAATACAAATACTAAGAGCAATAACAATTAAATACTAAACATATGCAAGTATAATAGCATTTAAAATATTATAATTTCCTTGTTTCGAAAATTAAGTGAAGTGAAAGTTGGTAATTAGGTGAATTATAACAAAATAAAAAAATCAAATTTTGAAAAAAAAAAAGAAAAGAAAATGAGAGAACCGGTTCAACCCCCGGTTTTGGGCGGTTTGAACCAGTTCTACTTCCTTCCCGTGCTAAAAAGTCACCTGGACCGGGCTTGTGGCCGGTTCACGGTTAAACCGGTCCGGGTCTTTGAACAGTAATAAAGACCAATTCCTATAATTGAAGAAATTATAATGACCGGATAAAAAGGGTAAAACTATATTTAATTTTGAAGGAGAATGTTCACATATATTGTATACTTTTTTTTTTGTCCAACAAATTGAATTGTCTGATTAGCGGCAAAGATTGTGCAGAAAAATCAGAATCGAGACTTTTCTAGATGTTCAGAATGAACACCAACTTTAATAAACAGTTGACTACAAGTCAATGGTAAATATTCCACCGTGCAACATGTTGTGTTAGAGAATATTTTTCGGATGAGAGTCTCAGTTAAAGAAATCCCGAATATTTTAATATCAATTTAGGAATAGTTAGCTGTCTTATCTTTTATGTCATATATATAGTAATTATTCCATGTAACTAACTGTTTTTTTATTTTTTGGGTCCAACATGTAACTATTATTCGATGATATGAAAATTTGAAAAGGGAACCGCAGTCTAAGACATAACATAACATTGTTTTCTAAATCACATAATGATGCCGATCAAAAAAGAAATCACATAGTGATGGTTAAATGGTCCAATGTTGCATCGATGAACAATTCAGCATGATAATTATTATTAATAATTAAGTGGTTATATGTAAAAACAAAATTCTAATACTGTAGTGTGCAGAGTCTAATATAAAACGAGACACCTTATTTATATTCCATTTGGTTCTAAATCTTGTAGTTGGTAGAAGGGTTAGCTTTAATTCTAAAGATTTTAATTTAAACCATTTTATCTCTCAAATTTATAATTTATTTTTCTAACTCTTCCTATCAACATATACTGATATATTTTCAATGAAGGTGTAATTTCAAAAGCAAATGATTAAAATCAGTACTCTAAACAACCAACACACATTTTTTTATTAATAACGAATTTAATTTGTTTTTTAATATATACAAATTAGTTAATTACGAGCTCCTACATTTAGAACTAGAGGAGTATTAATTAAATATATCCTCCGGTCCTTAATTAATATAAGATTTAGATAATTAGTTTACAAATATTCATAAAATTAAGTAATTAGTGAGTAGTTATTTATAAGAAATATGTGTTTGTTTCCCAATAATATCATTTCTAACTACGTACACTATAGCTACATTTTGATGAGAACTCCCTTGCTTAATCAATTATGTGGATAACTTGGAGGAAAAAGAATATTTTGGAAGATAAAATTGATTGATGTCTTATATTTATAACTAAAATAAATCCGTTGTTTAACTCTTATATTTAGAGCCAAATTTTGTACATAAATGCACTTATACAAAAAAAAAATCAGAAAAATAGCATTTTTTCAAATAATATAGCATTTATTTAACGTTACAAAAGCCAGTACTACAAACGGTTAATATAGCTTTTAGACCTAATATGTCGCTTCTTCAACGAAACGCCACATTAGCAACATGCAAGGTCTAATATGGCGTTTCCCTGGCAAAATCTAATATTAGCCCTTTATTTTATTTACTTCCCCCCTAATGTTGCATTTCTCTTTATGAAACTCTACATTAGGCCCCCAATCTTAATATGTGGCGTTTTCTACAACAAAGACACCAAAAAAGCCGCTACTTTAGCCATTTTTTGTAGTAATAATACATATATAAACCTTATGTAACTATAACAATATGTCTAAGTTAATGAATATATATATTAGACTTATGAATCTTTTAATATGTTTCCTTACATAGAAAGTATCAAAATGTTGAAACTTCGTTAAAGATGTCCATATATAAATATTCAATGCTAAGAAAAGGCAAATGTGTGAAACACGATTGTGATATCCTCACATGCACCTTCCTTCCAACAATTCAATGCCCAGCTATAATTCTATGTTCATATTAATGAAAATGACTATAAGCTACACCGCTCGTAAATCATGCAAGGTATCAGTTTTATATACTATATTTTGATAAACTTCAACAAAAAAAGATAAATTCATTAGATTTGAGGGAAATTTGTGATGACAAAAAACCAACGCAAATCTTGAAAGAAAAAAAAAATCTGACAGATTTACGATGGAAAACATTGAATTTTATCGTTAAAAATGGTCACCCAAAATTTGTGATGGACTAATCCATACTAAACTTATTGTAGATGACTGAATAAATCAGAATCTCATCACCAATTCTATTGCAAATCCTTCCCAAATTTTCGTCCTTTGTGGGAGCGTGTGATAATAAATTTAAAATCTTAAAATTTAACTTTCACAGTTTTTATTTACAGTAAAATTACTTAACGAAATTTTAGAATTATTATATCACTTTTATGAAATGTTAAATATGAAACTTTTTTTTTTTTTTTTTTGCCCACAATATGAACCATCTATAATATGATCTAAGGATGAAGTCGTAGATGCGACGTCACTCTGAGAATATAATGAGAGTATGTATTTCAATATGTGTGGAAATAAAACGAGAAAAGAATATTAATTGCATCATATGAACGACGTATACACTGGGATTTATTTCTTCTTGATTAATGGCATCAATCATGGGGCTTCTTAATTACATCCTAAGAGAAACTTGAGAAACACCTCTATCTGAACTTTAGTATGAAACCGTTAAGTTCACAAATTGCAATTGCGGCCACCGGCCAGAATAAGTCTTATTCTTTTATATGTTTCTTGGTCACCACATGAACGCTTATCTGCCTGGGACTGACTGTTCTTCAGAAATTCGAAAACTAAAATACTTTAATTTTCGTTTTCGTGGACACATTAAATACATGATACTGATGATTACTTTGTTTTGTTCACTTCAGCTATAAAAATATTTTAACATTGTGTATGGATTGAAACAACATCCCCCGCCCCCCGGGCGCTCCCCGGGGTACAAGGGGAAATGTAGGGGAAATGGATCTCCCTCTATTTATTAGATTAAACGCCCGCTTAGACCATGGATGAGATGAAAACTTGAGGAAAAAAAAAAGGAAATGACTCCTCTCCTTTTCCATCCATTTCTCTTTTACATCCTACGGTTCAGAGTACATTGTTTTTGTAAAAATGAATATAATTACAATAAAACTTAAAAATCTCATAAATTAATTTAATCTATCAAATTCTAGTGTAAACAGTTCATAACTGTAATAAAAAATGAAAAATAAAATATATATTTATAATATTAGTCTACAGTTATGAACTGTTCACACCAAATTTTGACAGATTAAATTTATTTATTTGATTTATAAGTATTATTATAATTATATTCATTTTAGAAAAACATTTAATTTGGACCATTGGATCTTTGAACTAATGGTGTTTAAGGAAAAAGGAAGGAAAAAGAGAGGAGACATGTCCCAAAAAAAAGGAGGGAAAATATCAAATAACCCCTTATGTAGCCAAAAAAAAAAAAACTTTAGCTTCCCTGCACAAAAATTTGAAACTTCGCTTTGACCCTAAGGACAAAGTAAAATTAAATGTCTCTGCAAAGCAAAAAGGCCAAAATTTTATTGAATTTTGTAACCAAAATACAAGATAAATATGAGAATTTTCAAAATGTCTGTGTTTTTTTAACATCAATATGAGTATTTTTAAGTCTCAAAATTTAATAAAGACAAGGGAAAATTCAGATTTGTTTTGGTGGAATCTGAAGTTTTTTTCCTATACGGGGTTATTTGATATTTTCCCAAAAAAGAAAATAGGAGAAGTGAAAAATAAGGAAAAAGTGTTATCACTCTCCTTGTTTAAATGAGTAAGAGAAAACCCAACAAGAAATAACATGAGCAAATATTTGATGACTCAAATAACCTTAGTTCTTTTGAAATACTCCATTCTGACATAAATATATGATCTATTTAAATTAATTTGTTTAAATTAAGGATGTTATTTATGTTAGTTAGTATGATGTGTTTTTTTTTCGATGGATAATATGATGTGTTTTTTCTAAAACATCTTAATTATCTTCCCTTATTCCCTCCCCAACCTCTTACTTGATCATTGTTGGACGGGTGCCAGTGATAATTTGTGAAGAAGTCGACAAAAATTAGAATTAGCTCTTATATTTAGGACCAAGATCAACTCCTCAAATGGATTCTATATTTAGGACTGGATGTAGTAATCATAGTCAAAATTAAATTAGATATTGCTGTGACAAAAATGTTATTTTTTAAGTTAAAAATTATATAAAATTAAATTAGATATCAACATCATCAAATAATTTAACCAAAAATATGTTTTCTAAAAAATGAATATTTGTTTAAAATTAAATATAATAAAAATGAATTATACATTATCCAACGCTATTAATAGTTGATAAAAATTAAAGTATTAAAGTCTTATAAAAATTAATAAAGAAAACTATGTATTTTAAATATTATCTGTTTTTTCTTAAACAATATGAGAAAAATGTAACTACATTAGCCTGCACACCCAACTCAACTCAACTGAAAACCCCTCCTTGACCAAAGCTATATTTTCCAGTAATAAGTTATATCTACTAACTAATCATGCATTAAAAACTACCAATACTCTCAACAATATAGAAACAATTTCTTGCCATAACTATTGATGGCACTTACCTTAGGCTATTAGCACCTTAGCTCTCCTGCTTATGGATATTTACATGCCAGAGCTACAAGATATTGTTTAAAACTGATAGATAAAGTTTAAAGCTGATAGGCCCTTAGATATAAAATGGGTGGTTTCTGCTTCAATCGAAGCAAACCTTGAACGCCAATCTCGTTTTCTTATTCAAAAGGCCAGAGGTGAGTATTAAATATCATGCTACAGAGATCTCTTTTTTGTTCATATGTCAAAAGACATACATTAATATTATTTGAATGTAATATACTGTATATGAAAATACTTTCATATAATGAGTTATGGTCGCTCAAATTTTACTCCCTTTAAAACATTATTCTTCATAATTTAATAAAATGTTTGGTCATTTTGTCTCTAAAAGGTTTAAAACCAATGGTTTGATACATGAGAGATCCAAAAAAAAAAAATAGAGCAAAATAGATTGATTAAAGATTATATTACCTCGTCAAATTAGTTAAAGATTACTCCATCTGGTTCTTATTATAAGGTACAAACTAACAATTATCATATACCAATAAAATGGGAATTTCCAATATTGCCCCCACTATACACTAAACTCTAATACTATATTAATTGTTACTCTCTCCTACTATCCCTATTAAATATGGGCTTGTATGAAAAAAAAATAATTAATGCACCTTAGAAACTAACAAATATCTTATAAAAGGGATAAAAAAACTTGTTAGTTAGTGTCTTATGATATAGGGAGTATATGAAGATCAAAGAGTCAATAAAATTTTGTTAAATTTAATAAAACATGTAGATTTATGGGGGGGTGGTTATAAGAGAGAGATGAGTGAGAATGAAGATAACAAATGTGGAAGAGACATGCAATTAAATAAACATAAGTGGAAAAAAAAAAAGTAAATTAAATCTTCTTATATACCTGTACAAAGTGTAAAAAGGAGGAGCATATTCAAAAACATTGTAACTTATGGGCATTTAATAATATGAACAACAACTTCTTACATTGTTGACTTAGGGTAGTTAACATCAACAATCAGTTATAAAAGTGTTGTGTGAGCAAAATAAATTAGGTCAGCCACAAATATCCAAGCGGCGAATATAATATCCCCCTTGTTATTAAATATAGGAGCTTCGCCCTGGACCTGACTAGTTGAGTTGGTGCTCCTTTTGTTTTGATCCAAAAAAAAAAATATATATATATATATATATAGGAGCTATTTTGGAAGATAAATTTGTTCATAAATATAAGACCTCTTTCTAATTTTTCTCAACATTTTCCTATATTATCCTAATTGATACTTCTCATCAATGGTAAACAAGCAATAGAGAGAGGGTGGGAATAAAGGTATGTGAGGTGTCTTTATTAATATCATGTAGTTTTAACTAACTTAACTAACATCATTAATGTTGATGCTAAAATTCGGTAAAGCAATAAAAAGATAGAGATTTTATTGATAGTGTGAAAGTGGGTCTCCAACAACCGTGGTGTAGATTACAAAGACCAATAGATGGTACATATAGTAATGAAGATTACAAGGTATTCAATATAAATACAAAGAAAAGTGTACAGTAGAGAGGGAGAAGTGGGGAGAATTGTATGATAAGAACAAATAATGGTATAGCAGGTACCCCGACATGTGTACCAAGTACCCCGTCTAGGACTCTAGAGAGTATTGTGCACTGAGTCACTGCTGGAGGAGTCTCTTCCTCTTTGTCTGAACCTTTCTCCTTTTATAGGTTGATAGGGTGGTTATGGAAGGTGATCCCACGTTCGTAGGGAGAGGAAGAAGTGGTTCCTATTATAGTGGATCATGGGATTTGAAGATCTGGCACAGTTATTGATTGGAGTGATGGGGAATGGACTGGGTCTGCCCATGAGTGAACTTGGTCACCCCGAAAATATAGGCAACAATCGTGCGATTTGTGGACGTTGAGGGTGACAATTCGGGTCAGCCAGCAACTGTCTCCGCATCACGTGGGTCGTTGAGTCTTGCTGAGTCCATCAGTTTGAATTTGAACTTACGTGGCTGACGTGGCAAAACTGAAAGTGGCATGCCGTGGGCTTACTGGCACTACTACAGAAATACTCTATTGCAGCGCAACAATAGCAGCGCTTGCAAAACGCAAGTGATGGGATAGGTATAATATGACCTATACTAGCGCTTTTAAAAAAAAGTGTTGGTATAGGTATAAGCATATACCAGCGCTTAAGCGCTGCTATAGGCCCCTGTGATTTAAATTTTCTTTAAAAAATTATCTAAAAAATTTTCTTTCCTTTTTTAAAACGAATTAGTATTTTTAAAATTGGTTTTAGATATTTTTTAAATAAAATTTAAATCACATGGGGCCTACAGGCCTAAATAGGTATTTTTAAATTTTCTTTCCTTTTTTAAAATAAATTAGTATTTTTAAAATTGGTTTTAGACATTTTTTAAATAAAATTTAAATGACATGGGGCCCTATAGCAGCGCTTAAGCACTGCTATAGGCCTAAATATGTATTTTTAAATTTTCTTTCCTTTTTTAAAATGAATTAGTATTTTTAAAATTGCTTTTAGACATTTTTTAAATAAAATTTAAATCACATGGGGCCTATATAGGCCTAAATATGTATTTTTAAATTTTCTTTCCTTTTTTAAAATGAATTAGTATTTTTAAAATTGGTTTTAGACATTTTTAAATAAAATTTAAATGACAGGGGACCTATAGCAGCGTTTAAGCGTTGCTATAGGCCTAAATATGTATTTTTAAATTTTCTTTCCTTTTTTAAAACGAATTAGTATTTTTAAAATTGGTTTTAGATATTTTTTAAATAAAATTTAAATCACATGGGGCCTAAATAGGTATTTTTAAATTTTCTTTCCTTTTTTAAAATGAATTAGTATTTTTAAAATTGGTTTTAGACATTTTTTAAATAAAATTTAAATGACATGCACCCCTATAGCATTCTTTTTCAAGGAATGATGAGACACCAAGCCTTCCACATACTTGGAGAAATGAGGCACCTTCGACTCTAACTCACTCCCAAATTGATTTCATTCTACAAGAGTTGGATTCCATGAGAGCGGATATGCAAAGGCACAACAAAGCCTTTGGATCTCAAGCACCCAACCATTTCCAAATGGATTTAGAACCATATTGTCCACCAATTCACCCCACCCTCCTCCCTACACCACATAGAAATCCATATAGCCCTTTACTTCTCCCTTACCATAAACCCCCACCTCCACCCTCCATACCCTAAACCAATGGACTTGATGCCTTCCTCACATTTCTAAATATGGATGACCAAACCCTTTCATTGAGAAAGATGTATGATGTGCTTAAAGTTCAACAATATGAGTTGTTCATGCTAAAGGAGGTTAATCAACTTCCTAAGGAGATGGAAGAACGGCTTGAAGCAATACAAGAGTTTATCAGGGCGTTTGTGCAACATGCTCTCTGGAAGAAGACTAATAGAGAAGAAGGAGCACCATGGCCTTATGACTTCAACAATGATGAGGAGATTGAAGAACAAGATCCAAATGTAACATCTCAAGTGGATAATCTCCAAATCCCAATGTCTATTCCCACACAAGCCATCAAGAAGGAGCAAGCATCCTTTCGACCACCGGAAGAGTCGCCTTTACAATTTGGTAATATTCCTCCTCTTCTTGAAGAGGTTAACTCTCCTTATACTACTGTGATTGTTGATGTGAGTGCTGATGAGGTGGATGAAGAAATTGTTGTTGAATCCCCTCAATTGCCTGATATTGAAAATGTTCACTATGAAGTTTAACATAGTAGTTGTGTGGTTGATGATCTTGCTTGTATTACTCATGTGTGTATTGATAATGATATATCTCTAGGTGCTAGTTGTGATGATGATCTTGGTTTGAATGAGCATTTACCTTGTTCTTGTGGTGAAGTGCATGATGCATCTACTAGTACTAGAGATGATATTGTGGAAAATAATTCATTAAGCTTGGATGTTAGAAAAGTGGAGAAATGTGAACAATCATTCCTTTCTTCAAGTGTTGATAAGCATTACTTGAGCTTCTTTGAATCTATTGAACATGATGAAGAATTCATTTCCCCCTCTTCCCCACATACTTCTTTCATTTGCACATGTGAAGGTGATGGGCCTTGTGCCATTTGCATAGAAATTAATGATTGGCTTTCCACGTCACATGATGTTGCTTCTTCATCTAGTTCAGTTGATAACATTAATGAACATGTTACACTTGATAATAAACATGAAAATTGTTCATCTCTTGATCCCAATTATTTTCTTTAATTTCCTTAGGTAGTTTAATAAGGAAAAATTCAAATGCTTTGATTGATCAAATTGTGAACAAAAATGAATCTTTCCATTTAATTTTATCTTGTGACTTGCCACTGACATTGGTGGAAATGAAATTGAATATTTTGGAGCGCCCAATGTCGAGGGTGATGACAATGTGGTTGCATGCTTGGTTCCTACTGATGGGAGACATATTGACTTGCTTGGTTGTAATGTTTACTTTGAGAATCTTGCTTTGAAACTGCATATGTCATGTTTTAGATCTCTCCATGTATTCTCTTTTGGACTAGATACTGCTGTTGGTCTGGTGTTTCTTTTCCAGGAACCCCCACTACCAAGGAAGTCCAATATAGGAGAAGGAGTCACATTGAAGAAATGCATGCTTCTCATCTTGGATGAGAACTTCTCCTTCAAGCTTCTGAGAAGGCCATAACAAAGGTTGTCTCTTTCCTCACTTATTTTCTTCCTAATCTTCATGCATACTGAAGCTTAATTTTTGTATGAGGAAGATAAGTATGGGGGAGGGACACAAGTCAGTAGTAAAAAGAGTAGTTGTTTTTCTTTTAATTCTTAGGATTAATAAAAGCTCTTGCTCACACACCAAGACCACACTTGATTTCAACATGCTTTGAATTGGTATTTCTATATTTTGCTACATTGAGGACAATGTAGGAATTAAGTGTGGGGGAGGGATGTGCTTTGTAGTGGTGAAGTAGGTTCAAAATCATTGCATCTTGATCATGTTTCTAGCCTCAAAAAGATTGGGAAAATTTGAAAAATTTTAACTTTTCCTCACTTTCACTTTTGTTCCTCTTTGGACTTGACATAATATTTTTGGAATTGTTTTGGCAATATGAGAATTGTTTCATGCTTTTGGATATGTTGTTGATGCTTTTGATCAATCTTCTTGATTGACAACTTTGTTGATTGGAAATTGATGCTTTATGGTTGAATCTTGGTTGTAGTTGATCTTTGTTTATGATTTTAGGAGAATTAGCCATGTTGTGAGGTTTATTTGAGCCTAATTGTTTATTCTTGTGTGATATCCATTTGGTTGCCATTCTCTAGAACTTGTTGGCATTCTTGATCAAAACTTGTTGCATTTGGTGTGATGAAAAATGATAAAGGCATTCATTCGTACCCCTACATCCCAAACACAAACCACAAACACTCTTTCCTTTTGTCACTCCACTTGAGCCTTCACTTGATGCTTTGCATTTGATATGCTAATATGGGAAAAGTTGCATCATTGCACGTGTTGTTTGAAAAATGCCACTGCTTGGTTGTACATAAGCATGCCATGTATAGAGAAAAACAAAAATACAAAAAGAAGAAAAAGAGTGAAAAAGAAAAAGAAAATGTGAAAAATTACAAAAGGTGCAAAATAAGGCATGTGTAGTCTCTAGCAAGTTGCAATTGGTGCTTTGAGTTGAAATAGGCATTCAAGCATGCACAACATCATATTTCTTTCATTTCATCATACCATGAAACCCATTCCATCATTACAACCCCAAAAGCCCTTTTGATGCATTACACTTCTTGTTTTTAAGTGAAGATCTTAGAATTCTTACAAGCCTATAGTAGAATGTGCTTCAAAGTGGATATTGAGAGTAGAAAATGAACCCAATATGGTGAGAAGAGTGAAACACTTATCCTTGAGTGACTTTCTCCTTTACTCATCCACATTGCATCAATTGCATTCATGATTAGCCCTTTAGCATCATTCTATTCCTCATTGCTTGTTGAATGAAAAGTTGTCAATTTGCATTAGCTCATATTCATCTAGCATGTTGAAGTTCTCACTTATGCCTTGCTTACCATTGTGCTTAAGCTTTGAAATTTGTCTTTGTCCAGGAGTACAAAGGTTTAAGTGTGGGGAAGTTGACAAATCTCTTATTTGTAATGCTTTTATATGCTTAATTTGAGGCAATTAACATGATTAAGATGCAAGTTTGGTCCAATAATGTCTAATTGAATGTCTTAAACTTTCAAATGAAATGAGTGTAAAATTAGGATTAATTAGCCATAATTGTAGATTAATTGCATTGATTAATTTATAAGGCTATTTGATCTTGGTTTTGTCTTATTTTTACTTACAGGGTCGAGTAAGGACCAAAGATTGGATTCCGGGCGAAGAAGAAAGGCTTTTCCAAGGGGTAGAAACATCTGAAGCTCGCCGTGGCCTCGCCACGGCGAAAACACCCCCAGGAGGCAGAGAATAATGTAGCTCGCCGTGGCTCTCGATCTAACCCAATACCCACTCACTTGACCCAACTTGGGGGACATAAAACTCGAAATTTACACCCCATTAGGGCAGATTTGGAACCATCACTACTACAGAATTATCCTATCGCGACGCAACAATAGCGGCGCTTATAATAAAAAGCGCCGCTATTGGTATGTAAGGAGCCTATACCGGTGCTTTACAAGATAAGCGCCGGAATAAAGTACACCTATACCGGCGCTTTTGGCCTAAGCGCCGGTATAGGCTTTTAGTTTATCATTTTTTTATTTTTTATTTTATTTAAAAACCCTATACCGGCGCTTTTTATAAAAGCGCCGGTATAGGATATTAGTCTTTTTTTAATTTTAAATACCCTATACCGGCGCTTTTTAGAAAAAGCGCCGGTATAGGCGAAAACTTTTCCCTCCATTACCTAATCTGCACCCCGCGCCAGTGGCCCCTCTCTCTTTTTTCTCAATTTCCCCGAAACCCGTGCCCTCTCTCTGCCTTGCTCCCTCATCTGTTCCCTCTCTCGTTTTCCCATTCACCCTTCTCCGCTGCTCACTAAGCAAATCCGTCGCCCCCCATGCTCGCCCTCCGTGCCATTGTTCTCACCGTCATCCATAAATCAAGCCTAAACCAGAGCAAGCCCTCCGACATCCGCTCATCAGCTTCTCCGTCTTCCCGTCCTTTCCGTGCCATTGTGTGCTTTTGAAAACGCAAGTCATCTTCAAAAGCTTCGTCTTTCACTGCAGAGAGGTTAGTTAGATCTCATTTCTACTCTATCAGAGATGACTTGGTTTGCATGTGTGATTTTTAAAATTTTGTGGGATTTCTGATCTGTTTCTTGGCTTTGTTTGCATTTGAAAAATCTGAACTAATTCCTTTGACATTGAAGTTGGACATTTTGGTAAAATATGATTCTAATTGTTCTGATGTTAATTTCTGGATTGCTTCGGTGTGATTGAACATTTAAAATCTATTATCCAAAGTACCCAAAGTTTATTACAATTTTTTATTTAAAATGGTGCAACCTGGTTGGTTTTATTCATGTCTTCCATTGATGCAAGCTTTTAAATTTGGTATCTTTTATTCTGAAACGGAAGGCTTGTACTTAGTGAGGAGATTTGTGAATCTTAACAAAGCTCGTCTTTTTTTGTTTTGTGTACATCCCAAGATATTTGTCATTTGGCTGCACCTCTACGTGTTTGTGTTTCTCATATAGAGAAGCACTTGAAACACTGAACTCTTATGCCTCAGAAAAATTACCCACAAGTTCTGAGGACATGGGCCATTAACTATATGCAACAAATTTTCAGCTGTATACATACCTTTAACTATGTGCAAATGTCTTTGATTTTGTATATAATTGAAGATAAATATCATACAGCCAACAAAGACTTGTGCATGTTAAAAATATGTTTCACTTGGATCATTAAACAAATATTTGGTTAAAGAAAAAATTTAGCACTGAAGGATTTTGTTAACAAATTTTCAAAGATAATTTTGGCTTAGAAACATCTTGTGTTTTTTTTTTTTTGAAAAAAAAAAGAATTAATCATGTAGAAGTGGTAGTATGCATGTAGAAATTGTGTAGAAGTTGTAGTATGTATGAAGACAAATTTAATGAAAGGTCTGGGATTTGGAATTGTTACACATCCGACTAGATTGTTAACAGTTAACCATGAGTAAAGTATTACCCTGTTATTAAGCATAATACAAGAAATATGATATATTTCCTCATCCTTTTTAGGCTTAGGACAATTTGTTTTCCTCATCCTTTAAAATGCTCCCTGTGAATCAGATTGGGCTTAATAGTTAGTGCTGTACATATATAATACAAGGAAATAATTCAACATAACTAACTCAAAGGAATTTGACAAAAAGTAAAATGCATATTGAATGAAAGGTACAGGGGCCTATCTGATATGGATGCCAGATTGATTCAATGCAATAAGGGCAATAGGTTTAACTGGTGGGATGAATTTACTATAAAGATGAAATATAATAAAAATTTGCATTGTTACAAATTATTATTATTGTATATGTAGCTGTTTAGGAGACTTTTTTTGGCATCTTTATGTTAGAATTGTTTGAAGGGTATGTGGGTTTGTTAGTATTTTTCACAAAATATTGTCTTTCCCTTCCTCTGATCATGTTGCTCATCATCTCTTATTTGTTTTCTATAATTTACTTAAATTCAATATATCTGATGATTGTATTTATTTTAATAGGTTGATGATGAACTTGTGTTAGAATTTGCTGACCCAAGTAGTAGTACTGAATTTGCTGAATTTTTGGTTTGTGACTGATGAGACATTTTCCAGCTCCTTTAGATTCAATTGTGCATTTGTTTCTAATTCAGTTGGGAGACTTTCCAGCCTGTGGGTGACCTGCCTTCTCATCCAAAATGGACTGCTTGGGACCAAACTGTTGAGTACTGTGCGTTTGCATATCAACATTACATAGTCATAGGTTTATATGTATTTGTTTCTTGGTTTTTTGACCTTTCCTCATTCTTTCTTGCAACAAAAGAGGCAATTCGAAGAGCTAATGCTGCAGAGCGTGATGATATTGAAAGTCTAAGGTTTGTTGTATATTATTTCATTCATTGTTCTTATGCTTTGCATTTTATTTATATACTCAAGAAGTCTTGATTTTATAGTTACTGGTCAATGCCTTGATAGTCTTAATCTTATGTATTTCTCAAATTCTTTAATGACAAAAGCATCACTGATGCTGTAAAGAAGTTTCTTCAATAAGATCTTTTGGAGTGATTTTGCGGTATTCATGATAGTTTTCTCATCATTCAAATATCAAATGACAATGACGCTTTTTATAAACCATTCTAACTTATGTCTATACACGTTATGGCAAGGTCTAGATCACATCGCTGTCCATCTCAATAAAAGGAAATTGAAAGCTGCATCTTAGACTTGAGCATCGTTGATAGGATTCTGTTATAGACTCTCTCTTTCGTATGGAACACTCTTATTTATGCATAAGCTAAACTTTTTCATGGATATTTTACAGTTGATGTGTTCTCATACATTTCTGAATTGGCAAAATCTGTTGTCTATAATCTTTCTTATACAAGTAATAAAATTTTGAATGCTTATGGAAAGGACCAAAGTTGAGAAATATTTCATGACACTTCCTGTTTGTGTTTTTGGTGCAGAAAGGTTTCAAGGCAAGAATACTTGAAGAAAAGACAGCAGAAGAAATTAGATGAACTGAGGTACGATCCTGCTTCGATGTCTTATATCTTTATTTGTTCTAGATTTTGTAGTCTTGATAGTTGAATAATTGATTGTTTGCATTTATAAAATTCATTCCCTTAATAATTTTTCTCCACTAATCAAAGTAGAGCTTTTGATTGTCTTGATATAGATGAAGCTGAGAACCTCTTAGTTCTAGGCTCCTGTTTTAGAATTAAATAGAATTTACTTTTTTGCAATATTGAGATTCATTTGTTCAAACATATATGTCACACTTGTTACCCTCGTTGTACTGTGTAGAAATATGCCAAGCAAGTTGTAATTTTTGCACTGGTGTATATTGCTTGAAATTGTATGGACTTGTTGGAATTTCTGTACCGATGGAGGTGAGTGTAAAAAAAAATATAGATTTTTTTTAAAAAAAATAAAACCTATAGCGGCGCTTTTTAAGTGGGCATAGGTGACTGCTCTCTTGCTTTTTGTTTTCTTTGAACATTGAGTTAAATCAAATCTATTTGCTTTTTGTTTTCCTTATAGTATTTACAGATTATTGTTCGACACTTGAAGGTGAAGAATCGTACTGTTGCTAGCGGGCTTACTTTGAGTTAAAGGACCTTGAAGTAAGTCTTATCTTTTTTTCTTCTTTAATTTAGCAGGCTGGGACATATCAAATGATTAAGTTTTGGTACTTTCCGATGAATCCTATTGTGTGGTGTTTTATTTTAATACTCTATATATATAAATGCTCTGTGAATTCTGTTGTGGTTGGCAATCCATTTCTATGTAAAAAAGAGAGGGCCTTGAGCCTGGGAACGCTCATTTTTTAGCCGTTATGCTGCCGATTTTTTGTTAAGAAAGTAAGGTAACATCGTAAGGTGGCTACCTAATGAGTAAGTCATATACATCTTACCGACGTTTTCCTTTAGTAGGTTATAATGTTGGATCGGAAATGGATGTCTTGTGATCGACGTTCAAGGGAATATATAGATGGAGCAAAAGAGTTCATTGAATTTGCTGCTGAGCATGCAGAGAATGCTAACAGAATTGTGTGCCCTTGTATGTCTTGTTTATATGGAAAGCGTCTTCGCCCTCTGGACCTGTTGGGTCATTTAATTTGTCATGGAATCGATCCATCTTATACACGTTGGACAAAGCATGGTGAGACGTATGAGTATTCTGGCGGAGACTGGGTACCTGATGTTAGTAGCACTTCAAATGTAGTTGAGACAGACATGTGTGATGAGAGCGATGACCTTGAAGAAATGTTGAATGTGGTGGCTGTACGATGCCTAGGGCTCAAATTCCTCAGGTAATTCTTGTCTTTTGTACTTATAAACTTGTAGTGACACTGTTATATTATCGATTGGGAGCTTACGTTGTTAACTCTTTTGTAGGGCGAATCAAGGTGCAACCTGTACAAGGATCAATCTTTCAGTGAAGTAGTTGCAATCGGTACGGTCTTCAACACTTCAAACAAGATCCTGCACAATTCTCCGTTGCCTGAAAATACATTGAGGGTTATGATTGAATTCTCCCTGAACGGGGATGCACCGTTACCATTCCCTACTCCTGATGCGATGACTAAGGTCGGAGATGTAGTTGGTGCATATATTGCTTGACCCATCAGTTTGATTGAGCCAATACCACAGGTGGTATTTACTAATAACGTTCAGACTAGCATTCTTTGTTTTGGAATAACGCTCTTTTACAATTTATAAGTTTTTACAGGGTACAGAGTCTCTGGGAAAGAAAGCACAAGTGGCTAGTGTAAAAGGTACCGGTGGCCCAGCTGCTCAATTGAAGAAAAAGAGTTCACGAGCTGGTCCAGTGTCACAGGTGGTTAGTTTCTAATTAATTTAAACTAACACTCTTCTTATTGGAAGAATTTTTGAAACTTTCTATTTATATGGTTTATAGGCAACAAAAGCAAAGGGCAAGAAGAAAGTTCAAGTGCCTGCTCCTGTTATCCAAGATATAAGTGTTGAAACGCCAAATCGTGCTCGATTGCGAACATTTGCAGCTACCGTACCTCGCGATGCTACTGTCACAATCCCATTCAACAGGCTTATATTTGGCGAGTCAAATTTCAATGAGCTTCTTTCTAGGGATCAGGTCATGGAGGTGCTTGACGAAAGATGGGTCAGTGCTACGGTCGTCAATTTATGGATAAGGTATATATGTGCTTCCATTGTGGTTTCATTCAATGTCATAAGTTCTACACTAATTGGATGTTTGTATGGTTTCTTTGAAGGCACCTGCATGAAGAAGTCATAGTCTCCGAGGACAACGTCTCGTTCGAATTCATAAACCCTTATTTAATAGCGCAAATTGAGGGTGTGAAACGTGATGATCAGTTCAAAGAGATTAAGAGGCGTTTCACTTTAAAGGCAACAGGCAGAACTTTATTCTTAGCTCCAATTAATACAGGGTAAGTGTATAGGCATGATAGCTTTCATCGTATTCTTAGCTCCAATCATCATTGATATATATACTGACATAACGTTATAAAACGTCTTAGGCTACATTGGGTTTTGCTTGTCATCAATCCGACAGTACAGCCGGATCCACTTATTTACTATTTGGATCCTGTGGAATCTGCTGAAGCAGATAATCGCCCGGATTTGATGCGTCTCTTCAATGGGTAAGTGAATGTCAACATTATTTGAATGTGTTGTATTATCTGTCATTTTATATGACCGACCCAAGCTACTAAAATTAATTTAATATGTTTTGTTTCCAGAGCATTGACTAGTTATCGGGCAGCTAATGGGTACAATTATTCCAAAGCCCTTGACCAGAAAGATGCTTATCCGTGGCTCAAAGTTCAGGTTTTACAAGTTATTCAATTTTTCAAACAATCGTACATTACTTAAACCAGAACGTAACTGCTCTTATATGCTATTCTGTATTTTTTGTTACAGTGCCCACATCAACCCAATGACAACGACTGTGGATACTATGTCATGTATTATATGAGGGATATCGTATCACGTGATCGAGATAACATCCCATTGACAGTAAGTTTTATATTTTTCCTAATCTAAGTGTTTGTACTTGTTAGATTTCAAGTAAATTTAATTGTCATTTAAATTTCTATACGCAGTATTACCCAGACACACGTTGCTTCATGTTGTCAAAGGAGAAGATGGAAGCGCTAATTGAAGAATGGTGTAGTTATGTACACCCTCTGTTCTCTCAAATTGGACAACCTGACTAGTAGTATGCACGTTTATTTTCCTAACTGAACAATATAACTTTTGGTCTTATTGTACATATTCTTCTCTGTTTGAGTTACTGGTGTATTTGGACTGCCTGGAATTGTATAGAATTGCTGGAATTTTTGCAATGATGCAGGTGGGTGTGAATTAAAAAACAAATTGTATATTTTAAAAAAATATAACCTATACCGGCGCTTTTTATGAAAAGCGCCGCTATAGATACCCTATACCGGCGCTTTTTGTAAAAAGCGCCGGTATAGGCCTTTTCAGTTTCAATAAAAAACTAATTAAAAGACACCTATACCGGCGCTTTTGGGTAATAAATCGCCGCTATAGAGAGGCCTATACCGGCGCTTTGTAAGCGCCGGTATAGGTCTCGTGACCTATTGCGGCGCTAGCTATAGCGGCACTTCAAAAGCGCCGCTATAGGGGTCAAAAAAGCGTCGGTATAGGTGTTTTCTGTGGTAGTGCATCACTCACTTCCTAACCCTAGCTCTCTCATTTCTCATCTCCATCTTCATCTTTCTCACTTCCTTCCACCAAAATCCATGGCCTCTTTCCTTCCCACCTTGGTTGCTGTTCTTCCCATGGAGAGTAGCAGCTAGGCTCCACCATTCTTGGTGGTGGGAGCTAAGAGATGAGGTTGAAGTTTGAATAGGGGAGTTCTAGTTCTAATCCTTCTTCCTCTTGTTGTATTTATACTTTTCTAGGGTTCTAGGAGTATATTTATGATATTTGGTTGTGTTCTTCAAAAACCCAATACAATCCCATTTAAATAGCAATTTTTGCATATAGGCACTAGGAAATTAGTTGCTTATAAGCTCCTTTGAGAACGATATCAAGGGTTAGAACTTAACCACTATCTTTGGATCTAATTTTTTAAGAGTAGCCCCGAGACGCACTACAGAAAAGTGGAGCTCTTCAATCCTACATTTATTTGTTGAGTGTTTTCACCTGCTGTGTATGAGTAGCTGAAGAAAATAAGCATTTGAAAACAAGAATCTTCCCAAAAGTTTCGTTAACTAAAAGGAAAAATGGAATATTGTTTTGGCCCTTTATAATATAAAATCCAAAATAATAGAAGTCTAAGTCCTTTTTAAATAAAAACCAAGAAAAGAAGGCTTTACATAATAAGATACTCTCTGTAGTTGTAATTAATGTGTTTACTTTAATTCTAAATTTTAAAGTTCAATTAATTTTTCTTTAAATTCACATAACCGAGCCAATGTATGGCTCCTCTCTGCTTTACACTATTCATAGAGCCGATGAATATGAATACTATAAGCTTCATATGGCTTTGTGCTAAGATTTAAAATTATAACTCACTTTAATTTATTTTTTATTCTCCTTTTTATTATTTTCAAAGTATGCATATTTTAATTCCCTCAATGGGCTTCATAGAGCCACGTGTTATTTTTCAATCCCACATCCTATAGCCACATACTTTCTCTGCTTTCTTCTACTTGGTATGGCGGAAAAAAAAAAATCTAAGAAAAATGATTTCCATTTTCCCTCTTTCATGGCCCGAGGTTGTGCCATTTACACAACCCTTGGATTTATTTTGGTGTTTAATTTTGAGACACATGGCAAATGTTTAAATCAGAAATATACATCTATATAATTGATAGTATTATATTTATGACACACCATGCCAATTAATAAACATATTTAACAAATTTTTAATGTTCCACAAAATTTAGTTACTGAGCTTGATAAGCCAAGAATAGTACTCCCTCCATTTTCTAAATATAGGGCATATTTAAGGGATGAGTTTGGTCCTAAATATAATACATTTTTTTAAAATTTTTTGAACTTTTTCTCAAATTATTTTTATTGATGTTCCTCAATAATAAAACAAACAAGTGTGGAAGGGTGAGAATAAAAGAAGATGATTGAGGTGATTTGGTAATATCATATGCTTTTAACTAAAATTAATTAACATTTTTAATTTAATCAAATTAAAATTAACTAATTAGATCTTATATTTTGAAACTAGATACTAATTATTTCCAGAAAAAAATATAGAAGGATAATAAACACACTCAGCTCAACAGTCAAGAGTCAAGACAGCAATAACCCTCTTGAATGGTAACGACGAAACCTCGGTTCTTGCGATCGCGAAGTCTTTTCTTCTCTAAAAGATTGGAAAGATCTCTTGGACGATTCAGTCTAGCACTATGAAGCAGGTGAAATTGGAACGCGAAGTCCCATTTCTTCCCGAAGATGTCATAATAATGATCCTCAAGCGACTTCCGGTAAAATCACTAATCCAATTTCAAATTGTGTGTAAAGATTGGAAACATCTCTTGAGCGACCCATATTTCATCCAAGAACATCTCCAATACTCCTCTCAGAAAAACCCATCTCTTCTTTTTCATGGGCATTCCATTCTTAATCCATTCCAGTTATATACGATTGATAGCAATATGCAAATTCTTGAAGTTCATAGGGCACCTTTAATTAATTCCTTACGGGGTGCTACGATAATCGGTTCTATCAATGGTTTGATCTGTGTCAAATTAAGTAACAGAGTTTATTCCATCTTATTGTGGAATCCAGCAATAAGAAAGATCAGAATGGTTGGCAAACTTATTGATTTTTGGGTCAGAATTGGATTCGGGTTCAGTTCAATTGATAATGACTACAAGATTGTGCGTATTAGTTATTGTAAGGATACTAATCTGATTTGTAAAGTGGAAGTTTATTCACTTAGCACATCATCATGGAAGAAGGTAGAATTTGGGAAATTATTAGATGGTGTAGTTATTAAATCTGATGGGTTCAATGTTAATGGAGCTATCTTTTGGTTTGCTGGGTTTAAGAAGGGGGATGGCTATTGGTTAGTTTCATATTGCATTGCAACAGAGGAGTTTGCCTTGATACCATCACCTATTTCAGCCCCTGAAAAATCTGATTCACTTTGCAATAGGCTGTCTGTGCATGAGAATAAGCTAGCTTTGCTTTCTCATACTACCATTGGAAACTCTCAATATTCCTTGATTGATTTGTGGGTGATGGAGGAGGATACAGGTAGTATATCTGGGGAAAGATGGAGTTGGACTAAGAAATATAGTATCAAGCACCCTTACTTGTTACTTCCAGGGGTTGTGTGGAGGAACATGATTGTCTGCAATCATCTTGAGGTATTGACTGCACAACATAATGTGATGGATGATGGACTATATATTGTTCTGGGGAATATCACTACTGATGAATTGAAGAGGTTTGTGTTCCACAAATATGGGATTGGCTTTTGTGTTTTCAATTATGTGGAAAGCCTTGTGCCTGGCCTTGTGCCTCCTGACAAAAACAAATGGAAGAGCTGTGAAAATTTTTAAATACACTGTAATATACGAGTGATATTAAATATACTGTTTTATGAGTAATTTTCCACCTTTCAAAGGGTTATGTGCTCTTTGCATGATTGCATTGTTGACGGTTTAGAAAATATTCTGAGTTTTTTGGGAAGTTGACAGTACAAAGACCTTTCCCCCCTTCCCAATCCGTTTAATCTCACCATTCATAGAATTTTCATTTTTTTTCTTACCTCTTGGTGCCTACCAAACATAAATGTTTTCCTTCTGCATTTCGATTTCTTCCTATAGACTTTTTTATTTTTTGTCTTGTCACTTAACGTTTATTGAACAGAATTTTTTTTTCAACTCCTCATCTGTTTTTTTTTTTTTTTGGCCAAATTTTCATTTCCTTATCTGAACACTCTTCTTCCATCAAGCACTATGAAAATGATGGCATTGGACCATGACAATGGTCTTCTGTCCTACAATATCATTTTAGACAGTTCTGAGCGGCTGCTTATGAGACTCCTCATCATATTTGATTTATTGTGCAAAGATTTCTTATCTACATATATCATTTTTCATCATGGCTGAGCACATCAGCCATGATGGATCATAGCTGATTCAATGGATGCAGATATTTCTCTTGTAACTCATAACAGTAATAGGGCAGCTGATTGGATAGCTGTAATTAAAATAAAAGGGTGTGTCCTATTGGATGGGTGGAATCTCCATCACCTCTTTTGGCTCAGGTTCTGGATAATGATGCTAAGATTAGGAAGATCTCAATGAATATAAGTGATGGAAATGACGTAGGAGTGGGAGAAGATGCTGGGCTCAGGAGAATCTTTATTCGGACAGATGAAGGATCATGTAAATGTGGAAGTGAATGATATTTTATAGGTAAAGATACATATATTTGATACTGGTAGTTGGTAGAGGTTTATTTAGTTATGGGTTGTACTTTGGGTTTTTTCCTTGGTTTAGGTGGTTTGATAGGTTGTAATTGTAGGGTTGTTTTTTAGTGTTCTCTTTGGCTTCAGCTTTTGGTGATTGTAATGAATTTTTGAGGTTACTAAAATGATTCTGTTTGGCCAAACAAATCATGGCTGAGCTCATCCAGTTTGCTCATCAAGCATAATGATGGAGCTAAGATTGATTTAGGGAAGGCTCTTCTGTTCCTATAACCCAGAATAAAAGATCCAGTAAGGAAAATGATTAAGGGAATGGTTGCACCTTATGTTCAAAAGACTTTTCCCAAGTTCTATAATTGCAAGAGTAAAGAGATGGTAGACTAGTAAGGAATAGATGCAATGAGAGGTATACGCAGTGATAGCATTTGTGTGTGTGTGTGTGTGTGTAACCTTGATTTCAGTAAAGGAAGGGGGATTCTGTCAATTTGAGTGAAGTTAACGTCTGGCAGAGGTCTGGCCTACTGAAAGCCAGAAACCCTGCTTTTGTGGCTTACTATTCTGTTAATTTGCTGTGTGATTTCCTTTGTGATTTTCATCTCTATTCTGCTTTTGCTAACAGGGCAGTCTGAGTTTGGAAGCAGAATTGTTCTAAATGGCCCTTAGATCTTCAAGTTTATTGTTTTTCTTGAGAGCTTCAAAATTTGCCAAACAACACCTTGATGCAAAGTTTAGAGAATTAACTAGTTAAACCAAGTATTACATTTCCAGGGAAGTCAAGCAATTTACATGTCAGGTCTCGTGTGCAGCCTAATCATTGGCCTGGCTCTAATTGTAATCAATATCTCATACCAAACAACAATCATTTGTGAAGTGAGCAAGGTGTTATATTATGGGCTTATATGCACTGTTTGAATTTTAGAACCTCAACTAATCATATCGGTAGCCTTCACACGATAGATACAATATTCAGTCTTCTCAAACTGAAACAAACAGTAAAAGGGTGGTTCTAATGTGCACAAAAAGAAGCTTCTATATTTGTTTCAAGATCTAAGTGACACAACCTTCCCTTGCCGTTATCCTTTATAACATGTTTGAGCATAAAAATTACTCCATCCAGTGTCAAATATAAGTCACCATTTAAATACCTCACTAGGATTAAGAAAAATAATTGAAACAATTAATCTTGTTAAATGTGACCTAAATAAGTTCCCATTTTAATCTGCCTCCAGTTTAATTATTCATACTGATATCATTTGCATTCACTTGCACTCTCCCCGCCACATTTCTTTTTTCTAATTTTTTTATTCTCTCTCTTCATAAATTAAGGTATTTTTGGGAAAAAAATTAATATATTTTTTACCTGTTTATTGTCTCTAACTAATTTTAACCAATTTTTACTAGAGTTATCTCGGTTAATTGTCTCTCATAAAAAGAAAGATGGAGTAATAATTAGTATTTCAAATATTTGTATCATCTGTGGCTTATAATTGGACTCTTACGAGATTAGGGAGAGAGAGAGAGTGTGTGTGTGTGTGTGTGTGTGTGTGTGTGTGTGTGTGTGTGTGTGTGTGTGTGTGTGTGTGTGTGTGTTAGCTTTGCATGAAATACACAGATCTGCCACAACATACACAGCAACAATTCAAACTTCATGTTTCATCAATCTCAATCAAGCAAACTAGAGAACATGCTAATTTAACTTTAGCTCTAACAATATAATGTTCCCTTAACTTTCTTGATCTTTGGGAGTGATTAGGCTGCACATTGGCCAATCCTTTCCTGCTTCCAACAATCCTAGACTGGATAAGCTAATCGTTACTTCCTTTGGTCCATAATGTAGCTATTTGAAAAATAAATACATTGGTTCAAAATATAAGTCATTTACAATATAATTAGTGTCATTTTTTCAATTTTGTTCCAATAATTAATAACTCATTTCAAATTCTCTCATTCATTATATTCTCTCTATATGATTAATCAACATTCTTTAATAAAGGTAAAAGCAAAAAAAATATATTCCAACTTACGACATATTAAATGAATTAACTGTCACTTTTTTATTCTTGTGAATTAGTGAAAAGGCTAAATTAATGAAAAAACCCTCCTTAACTTTGGGCCATTTACACATAACATCCACAACCTGAGAAAGTTTAAATTAAAAATCCTAATATTTTATGTTTTGACTCTCAACTCTCTTGTCGTTAAAGTTAATGGATTACGTCATTTATAGTTGGGTAAATGTGCAATTTTAATATCGAAAAATTACGCTAGGTGCACTTAGCAGAAAAATGAATTTCACGAACATATTTTTGGTTATGAAGAATAAAACTAGGCGCGAATTCGGTAATATCGTTAACTTGACCTACGTTGACTGTTAAGTTTGACCTTAGAAGCTGATGTGGCAGAACTGAAAATTTTAATTAAGGACTAGTGGTAATTTAAAAAGTAATTTTGTGATTAATTAAGGAGTTTTGAGAGTTTTATAAATAAATTCAGGAAAATGAAAGTTTTTTTTTTACTTTTAAAGGCCTAGTTTCTCCCTTATTTTGTGAAAATTAGAGTTAGAGGAATTATTTTTGGACCCAAAATGGATTATAGTGGGAGGAAATTTTTAGCCGGTAATGAAGAAAATTTTTAAGAATTGTAGGGATAATTTTTTTCCCTAAGAATATATCATATTGTGAAGATTTAAGGACCTAATAGAAAATTCTTTAATTCTTTACCTAATCTATTGTATTTTTCTTTGGGCCCAAAAATTATCCCTTCAATCAATATAATCTCTAAATCTTGTACTAACACTGTTAACAAATCCGTTAAGTCTATACATCTTATGTTAACACCGTTAACAAATTGGTTACTCATAAATATCATGTAATAATGTGTAATCAAACTATTTTATGATTATTCTCATATTATGTTCATTGTATTTATTTTGAAACTCTTAGTTTGTCCTAGGTGCTGATTTAGTTTTTATTGTGACTTACCGTATATTTATCAGTTTATATACCTTGATAACTTAATGATAAATGTTTGTATCATTTCATCTTCTGTGGTCCATATATATGTTGCCTTACCCTCCCTGGTTGCTTTGCTTGCCCATGATCTGCTTCATGGTTCCATATTGTTTCATCTTCTATGTTCATTGTATTATGATTTTATTAAAGTGGCTGTGATTGATGTTTTTTCCTTTTTGTGCAGGGATGGATGCAACAAGTTTTCTCTCATACTTGTCACTGCTTGGTTTACCAATGAATGTGTAACAGTTCAATTGTTCCTAGAAAGCATAATTTTTGAATGAGTATTTGTATCTTTTTGTCTTACATAATCTTAATTATGTGTTTTAGTGATGAATATGTGTATTCTTTCATCTTCTACAATTTTAATAGTGAATATGTGTATCAAAATTATTTATGTTTAAAAGCGTGGTTTATTAACATTGAATTTGTATCATGCTATGAGTGACATTGACTCATTCATATTTGCTGATTTATTTATTTCTTTAGTTTATTGCAAGGATATTTGCAGCAGATTTTCTTTTGAGGTGGTCAGTGCTCAATACATTTGTGTTTGGAAATCGTGAGTTTCTTCATGATGTTTATACACACATTGGATGCTCTTTGGAATAAAATAAAGCTGTCTCATAAGGGTTTTAATGCTAGATATAGTGGAAGAAATTTGGAATAATGTATTGTTTGTGTTGGTAGTTTTGTTTGATAGTTCTTCTACTTTTTTTGGGTTGATGGTTTGAATTATGTGCACACTATCTTTTGGTCATATATATTCATTGTGTTTTACAAATATTAAGGGTGTTGTGTTATTCCTTTAAAATAATCATTGAAGAATATATTATTACATTTTGGTTTCTTACAATTGAAATGTTAAATATGGTATTCTTTTCAATTCTAGTGTGTTGTGTACATGTATGTGTACAGTTTTGGAGTTTGGATCCCTGAAATTCGTATTTAGTTTTTTTTTTAATAAGGATTAGGGGATGTTATCTATTATGAATGTATTTATTGGTTCAAGGTAACTCTAAATTTCAAAATTTTAATAATACTTGAATTATTTAATGATGCTCGAAAGGTCTCACTATAATGAGATTCTAAGAGTTTCCCAAAATTGTTAAAAAGGTTCATAATCAAATTTTACTATAGCATATTGATGGAAATAATTATTTGAAAATAAGATAATGAATGTGATTTAGGATTGAATTAAACAATTATATTCATGTTTTGTGTTTTGTTCAAAAAAAATTTCACAAATATAAGTTTAAATTAAAAACATAATTATCATTTAGTTCTTTTTCGATTTTTATTATATTTTTATGTATATTAGTTCACAAAAGGTTTTTATTAATATAGGCAATGATGACAAAACAATCATTATTGAAAAATCTAAAGGTACGAGGTCATACCCTTTCATATTTCCTTGAATAGGGGGTTTCATCTATAAAAAACCAACTTTATTTAACAATTAATCACACATTAAATTAAAAAATTAATTAATAATTAAAGGTTTGAGTAGCAGACGAGTTAATCACAACCTTTCACATTCCTTGAAAAGGAGAGTGTTATTCTTTAAAAAAAAACCATCTCCTTCACATTCCACATACTAACATTAAAACCGAATTTATTTAACAAATTCTTTTAGAGGTGAAATTGCATCACAATTAACTCTAGGGCACTGAATGCACCTAAAAAATACAATGCACCTTATCCCATGAATATTTAAACATTTCATATACAAAAATTGAATTAAAAATATTTAACCTAAAATATCTCTATTAATTACAAATTATATAAAACCCATTTGATTTTAAGTCTTCCTCATACGGTAACGGGAGCTGTACAATGTCTTCAAATGAGAGAAGTTGTATCAACCGTCAATTTTCATCTATAGTAAAGCTACTCTTAAAATATTTACTTACTATCTATTAACGAACTGCAATGTTAATTGTCTCCATATTATAAATATGATATAAATTTTTAAAGTGTATTAAGAAAATGATACATGTTCATAATACAATTCTATTTGTTATATAAAAGAAGAACACACAATTGTTGTCATGTATTCTTTATATTGATGTTAAAAAACTCAAAGCTTTTATTAGCTTTTAGCTCAGCCAACTTAACATCAAACATAACTATAGTTAAATTTAGCAAATATTCTGTATGATTTGATTATTTTTACTCATACAAATTCAAGTTAATATTGAATCTTCATAAAAACACAATAACTGAAAAAAAAAGATAAAAATTATATAATAATCAATATGACTCGTGCAACGCATGGGGATTTGCGTTTTGTTCTTAAAATTTGTCTTCATTACTAGCTAAAAATTTTCTCTCACTATAATCCCTTTTGGGTCCAAAAATAATTCCTCTAACTTTGATTTTCTCAAATTAAGGGAGAAAATAAGCTTTTAAAAGTCCAAAAAAAAAATTCATTTTCCTGAATTTATTTATAAAACTCTCAAAATTCCTTAATTAGTCACAAAATCACTTCTTAAATTACCACTAGTCAGGAATATATTTTTCAGTTCTGCCATATCTACTTCTGAGATCAAATTTAACGGTCAACGTAGATCAAGTTAATGGCATTACAGAATTTACACATAGTTTTATTAACCAAAATGTGTTCGCGAAATTCATTTTTCTGCTGAATGCACCTAGCGTAATTGTTCAGTCACTAAAATTACACATTTACCCTTTATAGTTTTAACATTTTTATATTATATATCATATCATTTAAAATAATCGTTGGCATCTGACATATACTTTAAAACATTTTTAAACACCGAAAAATATAAAATATTTTATTCACCATGTGCTTTATAAATAAAATGTCTTTAAAATATAAAAGACTTAAAATGTATGTAAAAATTTATTTGGTCATATATTTTTAATGTAATTTTATATAAAAACATTATGACATTTTTAAAATTATATATCAAATGAAAGTTATTTTTTAAATGGCATAGTATGTAATAAAAATATAAAAATTTTGATAGGGCTAAAACCAGTAACTTAATAGTAATTTTAACAATAGTGGGTTGAGAATAAAAAATTGAAATGTTAGGGTCATTAATATAAACTTTCAAAACTTAGAGGGGTTTCATACAATTAACCCAAAGTTCAAAGAGGTTATATGTAATTTAACCTAGTTAAAATGACACATTGATGAATTGATGGAATACTTGTTATTAAATTGTTCTTACTTGACTTTTTGTCATTTGGTTTTAAGATAATTATTTGTCAAACTGTTTTGTCATTTCATTTTTTTACAAATTAAAGGATTTAGGTAATTTCACTGAAAAAGTTAATTCATAAAATGACACATATTATGAATTGATGGAATACTTGTTATTAAATTGTTCTTACTTGACTTTTTGTCATTTGGTTTTAAGATAATTATTTGTCAAACTGTTTTGTCATTTCATTTTTTTACAAATTAAAGGATTTAGGTAATTTCGCTGAAAAAGTTAATTTCATGCTAGTTCTCATAAGACTCTGTAGCAATTGAGCCATTTCAGACTTGATATTCGCCTATATCAGAAAGGATTTTTGTGTCTTTCCCCCTTTTAAAATGAACCCACCTTACTTCATCGGCATCGTGCAACAACAAAACTACTAGTTCTACATCATTTTCATGCATAACAAAGCACAACTAACCAAACATGCACCTAACAAAACATTGGACATATACCAATTAATATGTAGCTGTTTGCAATTGCATTTATTTCAAATTTATCGTCTTGTGGGTTTCTTTTTAGCATTTTTGGCTATCCAATGGTTTGTTCACTTTGTCCGGAAATGTACCATTCCATCTGTATCAAACGAAAGTTGCTTCTTACATGACATCGATGATAAAGACATAGCCTTTACCTACACTCAAAGAATTACTTCTTCCTCTCCTTTTGGATATATCCACGGTATCAACCTTTACTAACAGTCGACTAGTCCAGTTCATGGGAACATATGCTTACAATGGGTGAAGTTCACCACCTCCAACTAATTATCACAGCTGAATATACATGGTTTTAATATGAGAGCACTAAACAAGTTAAAATAGTCTACAACCAGTTGATTTAAATGCTTAATGGCACTACCTCCTCTCCTTAATAAAATGTTTTCTTAACTAATTTGGTATATTAAAGAAATTTGTTAAGTTAGTTATTAGTAACAAATATGGGTTGATTTTCTTAAAATATTATTTTTAATCATCCCTACCTGTGGATAAAAACCTGCTTAATGTATATAATCAATAAAAATATTAGTTGTATATTTAGGAGTAGAGTGAGAATTTGATCAGAAATCAAACCCCAGACGTTGAACAACAAAGCTATCCACAACAACATTCACACTAGGAGTTCCACCTCAAAATAGCAGGGTCGTGATTGATGTTGATGGCTGGCCATATTTAAATCATTTTTGGATATTTTATGAAGGTGATTTATTGGGTCATATTTTTATGAAAAGAAATAATTATATGTATGTTTCGTTGCAATTATAAAAATGATTATTTTTTAATAAATTTTTAATTTCATGATGTCTTTAACGTGTCTCTATTCATAAAAATAATAAATTATTGGTTTATTTATTTTTAAGGCTGAATTCTTTAAAACCTTTTCACTTAAGGGCAGTTGCTTATATTATAGGTTATAAGTTATATCCTCTTCAACGTTTCAAAATTTAAATTTAACCCTTCAAAACTTTTATTTTTTTTTATTATAGACCCCTGTCAATTGTCTTTAACTTACCGTTATCTTTTGACTAAAGTTGCCATGTCATACTAACATATAACACTTTAAATCCTATGTGACATCATATGTGATATCCTACACCAATTAATAATTTTATCATAAAATATATAATTTTTATATATTGGTGAAACTATAATTTTGTCATTAAAAAATCATAAACATCATCGCTTCTATCTCTCAGTTTCGCAAACCTCTTCCCTTTTTTCATAATAACCCTCATGCAATTAGCATAGGATTTAATGAGATATCTTATGTTAGTTTGACAAGACAGTTTTCGTCAAAAGATGACAATAAGTTAACGGTAAGGGATCTATCATAAAAATAAAATAAAAGTTCAGGGGTTAAATTTAAACTTTTGAGGGGTTATATGTAATTGCCCCAAAATTCAAGGGGTTTTGTGGGATTTTGCCTATTTTTAAATATTATGACATCTCCATGTAACTCCATCTTTTTTTAGTCTCTCCCTTCAACCTTATCATTATTTTAGAATCAAATCCAAAGTAAACTCTCAAAATAATTACTAATTACAATCGTTTTTTTAAGATTCTGATTATTTTTAAAAGTTCAAACAAACATGATAAAAACTTCTCTAAAGTAATTTTTAATAAGGAAAAAACTTACACAGCCAGGACTTTGGTTCATAACAATAATGATAATCGGATTAGGAGTTTAATCCGAGTTAACTCAGTTAGTTCCAATCCCACTCAATCAAAATTAAATTTTGGGCCCATCAAACACTTAAGAACTGAATAAGGCTATACCATATCCACTAAAAGAAGTGGATCCAGGTTTTAGTATAGAACTGAATAACTGTATCTCTAGCCATTCAAAGCATGCTTCATATTTCATTTAGAATCAGTACAACTATACTTTTACGTCAAATGTATTAGTCCTTTCACTTCATATAAACCCCCCTCCCCCCCTCTAAAGTAATTTTTGTTCTTAAACATATTTAGTTTATAAAACTAACTCATTTATTTAAATATTAACATCTTAAATTTTTATATGAATAGGATATCTCCTTTACGATGGTTTCATGGTTGGAACAAAAGACTATGATTATGCTTCCTATGAACTATTTCATCTTATCCACTTTATAAGTGGTAGTCAACTATTTTACGCAGATTAAAGAAATATAGTTGAGTAATCCATTATAGGTAAAATTAATGTGATTTTTCAATTTTAACCTTATATCATTTATGCTATGCACACTCTCCCCCCTTTTTACATTTAATTAGCAAGGGCAAAAATGGAAAGCAAATATTTTTTATTATCTTAACCTTTACATGTCTTCTCTTATATTGACAAAAAAAAAAAAAAATCATGTCACCCAGAAGTAGCATTCCCTCCTGTCCTTATTATAAGAGCCTGAATTTTAAATTGGTTTGGTCTAAAATATAAGAGTTTGTATTGTGTTGTTTCATCTTTTGATGAATTCGTTTCTTATTTTTCCCCAAATTAATTTGAAGTATCATATTATATAAATGGTGGGTTGGTGCTTATATTTATCCCCCCTACACTCTCTTTCATACTCATTAATACTCCTATTTTTCTCTCTTAATAAGTCACATCATAAATAAGGTTAATATTAAGAAAAAATTTCAATTTCAGATATATTAATAATTTTTTAATTACTTTTAACAGTTTTTTTAAAGATGCTTGACTCGGTTATTGTGCTCTTTTTTCTTTTTCTTTTTTTTTTTGGTGAGACACCAGGGTATCCACCGAAGCGAACCCGATGACTAATCCCTCAGATACCGTCAGACCCAAAGTAATGGGGGCAACATTCCCAAGCACACTTACTCCATTCACACCCCCTAAGGATTGAACCTCAAAGATGATGGTTAAAGGACACAACTCCCTTACCAGTTGTGCCAATGTGCGACTGGTGGTTCTTGTGCTTTTATGATAACTCGATTGGACTGGAGGGAGTATACTATAAGACTCACTATAAAAGGTTTTTTATCCTATTATATAAAAGCCTTTGATAGTTTCAATAAGCATCAATTAGTTTTTTTTTTTTTTGCATATATGCTCATATTTGATAAGGATAGCAAGAAAGTAAAAAATTATTATGGAGTTGGAATTTAATATAATTAATAAGTGTGTTATTGAAAATCACTTTAATTTTCTAACAAAATTAATGTTTTTAACCACATATATGTGAATTAGTTAGAAGAGTGTCTATTCTCCTTATAATAATTACAAGAGGAATATAAATAATTGTTGTCAAACTCGCAAGTTGACACTCCGATTTTACCTTTTTTACAGTTCTACCTACCCAAAATGTGTCATACGTCACTTAAAATCATACTAGATGTAAACTATGTTAAACTCACGAGTTTATACGCCGAGTTTACCGTTTTTACGTTTCTCCTTTACGAAATAATCTTTTTAATTTACTCTAAATTTCATGTTAATTATTTTTATTTGACCATATTCAATGAATTTATATTAAATTTTATAGAAATTTATTTTTTAAGTTTGATAAAGTATGAATGTCGATATATGCAATATCAACTATTCATATTTAAAATACATTTAATTGAAATAATTGTTATTTTTTTTATATTTTTCATTTAATTATATACTTCAAACACGTATTTATTAGTAAAAATAAACTCTTACGAGTTTGCGATCCGCTTTTACATTCTTATCACAAGTTTGCTTAAACATGCAACTTTAACAACCTTGAATATAAATGCGTCCTCCAATAAATGTGTGCATTAAAACCCATTATTAAATGCATCCTTAAATTTTCATTGTTTTTTCCTTCTATATGAAGATTGTAATGAATGATCATTAATAACTACAAAGACTTTTCCTAAAGTGCCTTATAATTATACCTATGATTTATGAGGTTATGAGGATGTGTGTACATTGTCAACATATAATATAAACGGATTCGTTTCTATGTATAAGTCACTTCAAGTAAGTTTTCATATATATAAAAATTTAAACTTCATTAAATATGTCATAAAATATAATAACTTTTAATTGTACCCCATTTAATACTCCATTATTCCTAAATATATGATTTATATTATTTTTTTAAAATACCAAAAAAATTGAATAAGTGGCTTATAAATTGATAAGCCTCATGCACAAAAAAGTTGATAAGCCAAAAAAATTTTCATAAATTAGTTTGTTTGACTTATGGGTTAACATAGGATTTAATGCAACATATATTATGATCATAGTAACTTGTTCAGCCTTTTAATCTCTATAAAAGTTAAACAGATCTTATATTTAGAAAACGAGAAAGCATACATTATACCTCATCCAATCTATTTTATAAGATGTTTCTATTTAACTAACACATACATATAAAAGCAGTTAAAAACATTATTTAAATTGGTTAAAGTATACATTTTTTTCCCTTATATTTGTATAAAGTTTCACTTTGACCTCAAGTTTGAAAAGTACACTTTTAATCATTTTTAATTAACAATGTCAGTTTTATTTAACCATTTTTTAAGTTTAGCATTTTTATTGGCATTTAATTATACCACTCTATTCCTTATTATAAGTCCAACTACCACAATTTTTTTGTTCCAAAATATAAGTCCACTTTGGGATCAATTAATGCTACTGTGACTATTTTAACCCTATGTTGGAAATAGGAAATATGAGAAAGAAGGCTTATAATGTATAAAATATTATTTTAATACATATTCTTAAATAAGGATATAGTTGGGAATTTTTTTTAAAAATAGGTCATATTTAATGTTATAACTTCCACTCCTTGGTATGTGAGAAGTAGTTAGAGTGGACTTATAATAAGAAACAGAGTAGTAGAATCACTCTTTACATTTGCTAAGTCATGATTTTTTGGTAAATGAAACAAACTTCGTTAACAAAAAAGAACTAAAAGTTCACTCTTTAAATTAAAGAGATCAAAATGAAATTTGATGCAAACATCAAGACTAATGACATTAAAAAAAATACTAAAAGTTCACTTTTCAAATTAAAGAAAGCGAAATGAAATTTGATACAAACATAAAGATCAAAAAAATAATCTTCAGTATATAAAATTTGTCATTAAATTTAAAAATTTTCCAATATTACCATTATTATTCACACTATTAATATCTATTCTATTACACTAAATTTATTGAAAATGAACATATATGGAAAAAACATTTAATGTTGGTTGAAACTATCAAAATGTTTTATAAAGAAAAGAACTAAAAATATATACCTTCTATCCTATAGAATTGACGTAAAACTATCAATACCAAACTTAGTTTATAAACAAACGAATGTTGTACGGATCACATAACCGCAATTAAAGCAATTCGGAGTGTTCCGTGTTCACATGCTGAGACAGGCCAATTACCACCTCCACATGCGCTCAGTTTGTTAAACATTCAGGACGGTCCCCATTCTGAGCCGATATTAAAAAAAAATTAATAATTTTTTTTCCAACTACTTAATAAATTAATCTAAAATAAAAGTAATTATTCTTATGGGAAAAAATTAATTACATTCATTCAAAATAATTTTTAAAAAAAATCATAATATTGTTATAAATTTGATTTAATTAAGTTCTTGGATTAGTTTATACATTTTCATAGGTTGGCCTTTGTGTTAGATGTCAGAACCTAACATAACCTCTTCCGTTACCCAGGCTTAGAACCAGTGGTTAAAGTAGGTTGAGTTTGATCGATAACACTGGTATCATGCAATCTTTATAGTTAACCCTACCAAATGGATCAATACTTTGCCGTTATGAATTTGTTGTATGAGTGCTCGATTATACCTTATGTTTACATACTACATGTTAAGAAATCCATTTGGAGTTTAAAATTGTAAAAAGAAATATACAATTTCACATAAATTGTATAAAAACCCATAAAATTAATCAATGTCAATATTAGAAAATTAGTATAAAAAAATAGATGTGCACGAATAATAAGTCAGACCAGACAAGAAAGAAGACGTTAGCAACACGGTATACAAAGTAAAATCTGGCTGTTGAGCTCAATAAACACCACTATATACGGTTTTCAACCTCAGACTCCATGAATTTTTATATCAAAATACGGACCATTATAATATCATTTGAAGAGCCAATAATAAAAAATAAGGGAAATTAAAGAAAAGAAAAGAAGAGTGCCTTCAATATTATCACTTCCAACCCACCATGGGATGCCTAAAAAGCATATCAATTTTCTCCTCCATAAAAAAGTTAGTAATTTCCAGCTTGTCTTTATATTAAACCCCACAAAGCCACTTGATCTTTCCAGTTACTCAAAATTCTCTAACTAAACTATGAACATTCAAAGCCTTGCATGTTTTTTGGTTCTCACCTTCATAACATTTTTCAGTATTATTGTTCCTTCTAATGCAAAACAAACCTCACCAACTACAGATACCTTCAAAATCCACCATGTTTGGCGCCAAGTTCTGCAATGGGGAAACAAAACACATCATGAATTCCAAACACCCCATCATGATTCTTCACTCACATCTCTACCAACCGTGCTAGCGGCGGTCTTCTGCTTCATAGCTTCCTCTATTTCCAGTGCTAGTGGAATAGGTGGTGGTGCACTTTTCATACCCATTTTAACTATTGTGGCCAAACAAGACCTTAAAACAGCTTCAAGCCTCTCATCTTTCATGGTCACAGGAGGATCAATCGCAAATGTCCTGTGCAATTTGTGCCAAACAAATTCCAAGTTTGGAGGAAAATCATTGATTGATTATGACATAGCACTTTCTTTAGAACCAGGAATGCTTCTTGGAGTGAGTGTTGGAGTTATCTGCAACGCAGTGTTCCCAGAATGGCTAGTAACCCTTCTGCTAGCTATTTTTCTTGTCTGGTCATTCAGAAAGACATGTAAGAGAGGGTTGATGTTATGGAAGATTGAGTCAGAACAGATCGGGAGTACAGCTGGGATTGAAGAAAATGGAAGTGAGAAGTTTGAGGAATCTCACCATCTTGGTAATAAAGAAAATAGCAGATTGAAGTTTCCATGGCTGAAATTAGGGATCTTGCTTCTGGTTTGGCTTTCTTTCTTCTCTATCTACTTTCTTCGAGGCAATAGAAATGGACAGGTAAGGAATCTTCTCCTCTTCATCTTTTTCCTTTGATTTAATTTGCAGACTAGGATTAGATCCAGAATTACAACCCTGAAAATTATCAAAGATATAACACTCAACACATAATTTTTGTACTACAATAAAATTCTTATGTTTAACAACCACATATTAAAATGCAAAACATATTTGATACAAAAAGGGTTAATGCAATGTTTGGCCCTTATAATTTTCCCTCATTTTGATTTTAGTCTCAATAGTTTCAAAACATAGTTTTAGACCCTAAAGAGACAAAATGGTCCATGTTCTTATTACACTACAGGGATTAACTTTTTGACATAAAAGAAACTTGAGAAACCATAATCTATTATTTGAAACTATGAGGGCCAAAACCATAATGAGGGTAAAGTATAAGGACCAAACATTGTATCAACCAGTAAAAAATTATATTTTTCATAGTCCATGTACTAAACAGTATTTCTGGGTCTAGGCCAGAGCTCCTATTTTTAAAATCAAGACAGCTAGCTTCTGTTTCATGATATTATTCACATAAATACGTGTTTAGTGAATGCTCAGTAATGCCAAAGATCAAATGAGTGCAGAATATCATTCACATGAAGCCTTGTGGTGTGGGATATTGGATCCTCACATCAGTTCAAATACCTCTTGCTGTGATTTTAACAGCTTGGATTGTGTTTTGGAAAAGAAGCCAGCAACACCAAACTCAATCACAACAGGTTCTTAAAACAGCACTGATTGAAACGATATTTTTCCTAGTCATTGAATTAAATGTTTCTCAAAAATTCATTCAATCAAAATAGAGCTAACTTTTATGGAAATGTGATGCAGGGTCAAGACCAGTACAGAGATGTACCATTAAATAAACTTCTTTTTCCATTGATGGCTCTACTAGCAGGGATCTTAGGTGGTGTTTTTGGAATAGGAGGTGGAATACTAATAAGTCCACTTCTTCTTCAGGTTGGGATGGCACCTGAGGTAAGTTTAAACAAATTTATTTTATATTTCATCAAAATTACATAAAATTTCCTTCAACATCGTGTGGTGACCTTCCTCCCCACCCCCAAAAAAAAAAAAAAAAAATCGAAGTTTTTGGATCCTTGGGGTATAGAACCACAATGAGGAGGCGTGGGTACTATGTGATGTAGAAGCTCTTGGCAGCTGAAAACCTCTAATGTTGATGAAGTTACAAAGAAATGAAAAACAGTAAGCATATTAAGTGATGAACATATATAACTTCACCAACTTCAATGGATCTTATCTAAAGAGAGTCCCCTCTCCCATGAATCTAGCCCACTTAAAATATACTTTCATTGTAAATATGTGATGTAGAAGCTCTTGGCAGCTGAAAACCTCTAATGTTGATGAAGTTACAAAGAAATGAAAAACAATAAGCATATTAAGTGATGAACATATATAACTTCACCAACTTCAATGGATCTTATCTAAAGAGAGTCCCCTCTCCCATGAATCTAGCCCACTTAAAATATACTTTCATAGTAAATAAAAAAATGACTTATTTAATGTTAAATACAAGAAAGTCAAATATCTTACTTTAATAGAAAACACCATCACTTCTGTTTGTATCTTATGTAACTTGATTTAAGATTAACACCATCACTTCTGTTTGTATCAATAGAAAACAGCAGCAACAAGCTCTTTCATGGTTTTATTCTCATCAACAATGTCAACATTACAGTATGCACTGATGGGCAGTGAAGATATAAAGAAAGCATTAATATTGAGCACAGTAAGTTTTGTTGCATCCCTTCTGGGGTTATTGGTGGTGCAGAGAGCTGTTCGAAAGTTTAAAAGGGCATCTTTAGTTGTCTTCTCATTAAGTACAGCCATGGCTCTAAGTATTGTCCTAATGACTAGCTTTGGTGCGATTAGATTTTGGACGGACTACAAATCAGGGAAATACATGGGGTTCAAACCACCCTGTACAATGAAACAATCTTATTAACCAGTTCCAATGGTCCCGTGCTAAGAAAAATTTGGCATTCCCAATTTTGGTATTCTATAATGTTTTTTCATCAAGTTAGCACACAGACATAATTTTCAAATCCAAATCAAAAAGCATATTCTTTGGATTGCATACCTGAAATTCATCTACAGATAACAGCAGCAAATGTTCCTTAATGGTTTTGTTCTCATTAATGCCATTCCTGATATTTATTTTGGAGCAGCAGCCTTTGTTGTCCCAGATAAAGGGAGCCCAAGAGGATAGAGGTATCAAGAACTAATTCATTGTCCTAATAATCTGGATGACCAAGAAAAGAGCCTGATTATCTGGTTATACAGACCTGGTACCATATCAAAAGTAGTTCAATTCAGTAATTTCATTTGCAAGGTACTCCCTCCCTCCGGTCCTAATTATAAGACCACTTTGACTTTTTTTTCCAGTCCCAAAATTAAAGTAGTTTCAGTCCCAAAAAAAATCTTTTTTCTTCAAAACTAATTTATTCTACTTATAAACTAACCTATAATCTAATTTCATGTGACATATATTATAATTTAGTGGTCTAATTTGCTTCCTTAACTTCCACAAAAAAAAGTCAAAGTGGTCTTATATTTAGGACAGGAGGGAGTAATAATTTCTGAATAATTATCCTACAATTATCTAACAAGCTTTTCTTCATCTCCGGTGTAATATAGGCAAAAACAAATCTGACAGGGCTGGCATAATGTTTAAATATGTATTTGATCACTTAACCAGGTCAACAGGGAAAATACACCATTAACACGGCTCACAAAAGAAGCTAGTCTCAATTGACAGAAAAATGATTCAAGAATATCCATACCATAAATAAAATAATAAAGCCTACATGTACCAGTTCTCTGAAACTTTAAAATGATAGATAAACTACTCAGACATAGTAACCAAAGCAATCAAACCTTAAAACCTGAATACTATATCATAAAGGTTATTATTTTTTCCATCCCTTAATTATATTTGTTCATATGTTCTTATCTTTTAAATGTCGTTTTCCCTGATAAAAACTCTCTACCTTTCAATCATCATCTGATACGTCCTTTAGCCTCATTCTATTACGGATATCATCAATGGTCCATACTTTCTCTTAATACTTGCTTTTCATAAGCAATGTGGAATGTCAATTCAATATAATGACAGAGAAAAGAAGAAAATATGTCGAGCACGGAGCATCTTTACGATGAATTTTGTGCCCAATATACTTATTGCATATTCAACATAAAAATTTTTTGCTACCTATGAAGTAACAAAAGAAATCTCTTGAATATACATAAAAAAAAGTATCGAGAAAGAAGATGGAGAGGATCTAATTTTGTTGCAGTTACCATTTGCAAGCACTACAACTTTTTAGAAGAATTAGTTCAAAGTTTCATTAGGATATCATCAATGACAATAAAAGGAACTAAATACAAATAAGGGAAAATAATTAACCGTTATAATTTTGACTTAATGAATGATTATAAATGGTTAATTTTACCTAATTACAATTGCTTAAAAATTCCCACAAAGTCTGTCTTTCTCAATGGGGTATAGTCACTGATACATATTTTTTAAAGAAAACAAGAGCTATTACACAGCACTGCACCAATATAAAACCATTAAACAATATTGCGTGATTAAAACAAGTAAAAAATGTAGTTTCCTGTTGAAGTTAAGAGGATAACAATATGGATATAAAAATCAAGAAGAAAAACAGACTAGAAAAAATGAAAATCCAAAAAATAAATAAATCAAGGAAGGATATCATTGGAGATCTAATTCCCCTTCAGATTTCTCGAGTCTTCCTGAATGTTACACGTCTCACATTTCAAAACTTCTGTTCTGTATTCTGTACACACAAGCAAATTTGTAAGCTTTTCATACAAGAGGAATCTTCTACCTATTTTTGAGTTTAAATTAGCCTATAAATATCCTGAAGTCACAAATACACTCAGCTAATAGCTTCAGGGAAAAATATTCAGGCTTATATTTATTTCTTTTTCCTACATTCCACCATGTCAGATGCCATTCATGGTTGGTGAGTCTCATGATGGCATCATATTTTTCTTCAAAGTCAACCATACAAGGTAGTATGGCAACCCTGGTGATCACCACTGATAAAATTACTGTTATCCCCTGCTTCCAACAATGTTTTCTTCTCCCTCATATAACAGTTAGAAATAAAGATGCAGTGAGAGCATAAGAGAAAAAAGCACGGCAAAAAAAAATCAGCAAAAGGTACTGCTTAAGATGCAATATAAGCTAATAGAGTGTGATGTTGGAGAATATGTTAAGTTAGGTAACCGGATTTATACAATAAAGTTTCAGGGACCAACAACAATAATTTGGCCTTATTATTATCTTTTAATAATTGCCCATTTGTTTACAGGTTGGAAAAGGATATTCTACTCATTCTCTCTATATAAATATATTATACCATTACAAAAATCATTTCCCCATTTTCCTTGCTTCTTAAGAGTAAGGATATAAGAGCTCTGATTATTTAAATCATTTTCCTCTATATTTTCTATTTGATTTTATTTTTCCATTCTTTATGTCAAACAAACAGTTATATTCTCCTTCAAACAAGGGCGTGAACAAATCTCATACTCAACATCATATTCTTGAAAGTTGAAACTTTATTCCAATGGAGAGAATAAAGAGCAGCAGCTCAAAATCCTGTATTCTGGTTCATAGAGGCACTCAAACCATAAAAAGTACGACCTCAATGAAGCCTTATCTTAATCTGTGTTTTGGATAATTTCATTATAATTTTAAACTACTACGTTTACTTATAGCATGTTTTATAAGTTCTAAGAAAGTTTGATTTGACCGATAAATAAGAGACATTGATTAAGAAAGTGAAATATTAAACTCAGAATATTACATTTGAACTTGCATCATTCAACATAAACACTAAACAGTATCATCACAAAAGCATTCCACCTCATATCCCTGTAAGGGCAACTATCTATCTTACAGATTACAAAGGCAACACACTTAATTATGCAACTGAGACACGATTGGACTGAACAAACCCATCTATCCTTTTCTTTATCTCTTCCGGGTTGGCACCAATGATTTTATCCACCATAGTCCCACCCTTCAAAAGCACAAATGTTGGCATGGCTTTTATCTCCAATTTGGTAGCCACATCCTGACCAATCGAATTCCAATAAGATTGATTATCATGACCAGAATAATCTCAAAACCTTTAGGTGAGAAAATTACCCAAGCATGAATTATAACATGCCAAGCTCAGCCATCAATTCAATCAGTAAACAAATGTGAGAATGAAAGATTTAAGATGTTGATCAACAGAATATCTATATTTCATTCTTGGGGACTTTTGGACCCATAGTTAACTGGCTGACCTGCCAACTAACTACTAATCTGAGGCAAGATGTGTGCTGTGTGTGTGTGTGTGTGTGTGTGAGTGAGTGAGTGAGAGAGAGAGAGGGGGGGCAATTCTTTGTGTATATTTTGGATAGTGATGGTTAATGGAGGCTAGGCAATTAGTGAGCATTATTTGGGAGACCTAGTCTCCCAGAAGGAGTGTATTCCGTATGTGTTTATTTTAAGAATGGTTGCTTATCTTGCTTAGACTTAAACTCTGGCAAGATTAGCGTGAATTTTAATCCTTGAGTTTCGGTTCCATCAGTGACACACCAATAATTCAATTAGTTAAACCTACGTGAGAATGAGAAACATCTTGATTAGCAGGAAGCATATCTATTAACACAAAATATCCATAACACTGTCACACACATAAAGAGAGTAAGCAGATTACCAATATGAACCCTCATATATGTTTAACTTCAAGCATGCAATCAGCAGGTATGCATCAATACACTCCATTTATTTTCAAAAGTATTGAGAAATGGGATCTCAGCTCGAAGGATTTTCAAAAATTGAATGGATTACCTTGACTTCATCAACATCAACAGTCAGAAACAGAGCATCTTGATAACTTGAAGCCAGTTCTTCAAAAAAAGAATTCATAGCCACCGAAGGCATGCACCATGAAGCAGTGAAGTGTACAACAACCTTCAATCAATTCCACAAAAAAAGCACCGTGACATCCAAATTAACCAAAACATGTGTGCTTCAAAAAAAAAAATCCCAAAGGGCATTCAAGGAGCCATAACACTATTCCCAGAATCATTTCATAACAGGGTTATGGATCATCTACAAAGAACAAACATTTGTAACATACAATTTCTAGACGAAAAATCAATCACATAATCGAGCACTATAGAAGCCCAATCTTAAAAAAAAAAAAAAACAAGATAAACCAGGATCCGAATTCACCCAAACACACATAGGTGTCGAGAAGTACCTCGAACTAAAACTTTAATTCCTGTTTATAAAATCATTCCGTAACCCAATGAAATTTCGATCACTCATAAATGAATTCATTAATTAGCTAAATCTCAGTGGTAAACACGTCTTCTGAACAAGAACATAGTAAATACCCAATTCACAATCTGAAATGGTTCACTTACAGGGCACTTCTGATTAGTAGCCTGGGCGATATAGAACTCCCAAGATTGCAAAGAATTGATCACCACAACCTTTGATTTCTGAGGCTCCTGTACTTCCATTTCTCTAGGATTTCCCTCTATTTCCAAGGTTTTTTGTTAATACCCACGGAGACACTAGATTTTAGCTTAGATAAATAAACATGATCTTGATGCCGTGGACCCATTATTTTATTAATCATTTAATCTTCTTTCATGGATAAGCCCACCCACTAAACAAGGAACAAACTTGACAAACAAGATAAGAATATTGTGCTGAATAATAGGGAAAAAAAATTTTCCGCGTCCTCCTCAACGGTTAAATTTTAGATATTTTGATTTTTGACAGAAAAGGACAAATTATACAGAGAATAAACATAATATGAGGATGAATTCCAGAATGGACGAATCAGTGAGAGAAAGAATACAAGGGGGATATAATGGAACGTACAAGTGTTAAATAATTTAATTTCGTGGTCGGATTGATATGATGGGCGCCCACAAACCACTGCTTAGTCTGGAAGATTCCCCAGCTCAAAGTTGAATGAGACGGATAAGAACGGGACTGGCTTCTCTCCACTATGCTGTTGGTCAGCTGGTTAAAACGACAGCGTTTATATGTAATTAACTTGAGGGATTTTTTATTTTATTTTTTAACAAAGCTATTTGCGTTTTTATATGGGAAACTTAAAAAAAAAAAAAAACAAAGACCCTCAAAATAGCTAAAGGACAATTTGCTACATTAAAATTCGGAAAGGATGATTCAGTACAATTAACTGAATTGTCCAAACCAAATTTAAGTGAAATGTCTAAAATATCATTGGTTCAAATTATCATTACCAACTTCCTTTGTTCGTTCTCAAAATTGTATAGGCGATTACCAAAACCTGATAGGGGATTACCAACACGTTTCTATCCAATTACAACATCATCACCAACTTCCTTTGTTCGTTCCCAGAATTGTATAGAAGATTACCAAATCCAGATAGGGGATTACTAACTTGGGATAGGAGATTACCAACACGTTTCTATCCAATTACAACATCATTACCAACTTCCTTTGTTTGTTTTTAGAATTGTATAGGGGATTACCAAAACCATATAGGGGGATTACCAACTTGGGATAGGGGATTACCAACAACATCATTACCAACTTCCTTTGTTTGTTTCCAGAATTGTATAGGGGATTACCAAAACCAACTTCCTTTGTTTGTTCCCAAAATTGTATAGGGGATTACCAAAACCATATAGGGGGATTACCAACTTGGGATAGGGGATTACCAACAACATCATTACCAACTTCCTTTGTTTGTTTCCAGAATTGTATAAGGGATTACCAAAACCGGATAGGGGGATTACCAACTTGGGATATGGGATTACCAACACATTTCTATCCAATTACAACATCATTACCAACTTCCTTTGTTTGTTCCCAGAATTGTATAGGGGATTACCAAAATCAGATAGGGGGATTACTAACTTGGGATAGGGGATTACCAACAACATCATTACCAACTTCCTTTGTTTGTTCCCAGAATTATATAGGGGTTTACCAAAACCAGATAGGGGGATTACCAACTTGGGATAGGAGATTACCAACATGTTTCGGTAAAAAATAATAATAATTTGAACCAAGGACATTTTAGATATGTCACTTAAATTTGATTTGGACAATTCAGTCATTTGCACTGAATTGTCTTTTCCGAATTTCAGTATAACAAACTGTCCTTTAGCTATTTTGAGGGTCTTTTTTTGGAATTTTCCCTTTTTATATCGGAAATTTTAGGAAGGGAAATATATTTACCTACAGTTTTAGAGCAAAAAACCTAACTCATGATCCAATAAAACCTATTTATATATGCTTTAGAGTATCAAAAGCAAGCCTTTTCTTTTTACCCATATAAGAAGGTTTCGTTCAATTTCACCCAAGTGTTGAAATGTCTACCAAATGTCTTAACTAGAGCTACCATTAAGTGATACTACTGAACTCATTAAATGTCAACTATTTCGTTTATATGAGCCCAGCTACTTTCTATTGATGCCTTTTATAAGTTACTAAAATTTTAAATTACTATTTATGGAATAATGAATTTTATAAAACTCACTTACCTATGTAATGAATATTAACAAAGTTAGATAACTTATTTTAATTCATATTCATTAATTTTTAAACTAAACTTACATGGCTTATAAAATAGTATGGTAATATAATAATCCAATGATATACAAAAGATGAGTATTTCAAAAAGATTATGTAGCATATGATATAATTAAGTAAAGACAAGGGTGTAATCACGATCAAGGATTTAATTACAGCATATATTACCATATCATTTTATGAGTTACGTCAGCTTAGTTTGGAAAAAATAAGAAATATAAATTAAAATAATGTATTTAATTTCCCTAATCTCCCTACATTAGTCATGAGTTTTATATTAAGAATTGAAAGTAGTAGTATATTATATGAACTCAAAAAATCATTAATTTATATATATATATATATATATATTTATAAGACATAAATTAGCTTGGAAAAATAATAGTAAATGTGAACACTTCAAAGTAGTTTATTTGACTCCACTAATTCTCCCAAATCAATCAATTAAGTTTGGGTTAAAATGCAATTATACTAATTGGCTATCGACCAAGGTACAGCTAGAGCAAATACAATTGAAAGCTGCAATTATACCAATAAACTTTTAAATTGGGTGCGGATTGGCCGGCCCAAGTAAATCTAACTAAATGTCTGTTACTTTATTTTAAATGAGGCCTACAATGTGAGGAAATTTCCCCCTCTCTCCTATCTGACTATCTTACACCTCCCACTCATTCTTAGACTTTGAATTAGGTCCCACACTCCTCCAAAAAAAAAGAAGAAAATCCACGTCATTTTCTTGTCTTTTGCTACTTTCTGTCTTCACCTTTGAGCCAAAGTCAACAAACATATCATCTTTCCCTCACTGCTTCGAAACTGAGGCAAGGTCTTTAACGGCGCCGTCATTGGCCACCGTCACCAACTGTATAGTCAGCACTAACATGCTGGGAGATAATGGCCCTTCCCTTCCATTGCTATTGGCAACAGCGGAGGCAGCAAAGGCTAGGGGTTGTTGGAGGGATAGGTGGCGGTGGCGAAAGAGATGGGCATAAGATACTGTTCACCCGCAAGAGTACGGATCGCAACGTAGTAATAAATTATCGTCCCACAGAGATTTGTTTTAAAACCCCAATCAAACAACAGGCTAATGAACTCAATTAAGTTGAACAAATCAAATTTCTTTTAGAAACTGGTTTTGAAAACTAATTTTAAAATAAAAATAAAGAAACAAACAAGAAAGATTTAATTTATCAAAGAACTAAGCCTAGGATTAATTCTCACCGTTGTATTTCATGAACCCTAATTAATTTCCCTTCCTTTAGTCTTTAAATAACAATCTATGTTTGCCTAAGATTCTAACGTACTTGAAACGCTCTCTCGAGTCAAAATCAATTATATACTTTTCATTAAACTTGCTCAATCTCTTGTTACAAATTAATGAAAGTATGCCTTAAGAGCCAACCTTAATCTGACAAAACTAGGTCGATAGATATATCTCTATTCTACCTGACAAACTATCCGTTAGTTGATTTAAACTTCAAGTCTAGTCTGATTTACCCTAGTGCTACATCTAAACTATCTCTCTCGAGTATAATTTAAATGAACAAATATCTCTAAAGGGTGATCAGTCAATTAGAGGCATTAAGAACAAGATAAATCAACATAAATAATCATTAAATTCTAAAAGAAAAGGAAAGAAATTAGGTTTCAATCCATACAAGGTTTAAATCAATCCTAGAACAAATGATTTAGCTACTCATGAATGAATTAAACCAGAAAATACAAAGAGATCCCATGTTTAATTCACAAGAGTAACAAAGAATTGAAGAAAACAAGAAGAATCTATCACCTTGGGCAAGAAATCCTTCCAATTTTGCTTCTCAACCTCCAATTTTGCAAACCCTAGCTCCAAAGATGTGTGCACCGATGAGTCTAATGATTCCAAAGGGTTCTAGGGTTCAAAGGGGGCTGATTCTCCTTGAATTTTCATGCCCTAGGTGATTTAAAAGGGTAAAAATCGAAGCTGTGCGTTTTGCAGATTTTTTAGGATTTTCACGCAATGTTGCGACATCCTGGTGCAATGTCGCGACACCAGAACCAATTTTCAGCAATTTTCCTTAAATGACATCCAGCTTTCTCCACGTTTTTCCTTTGATCTTTCTCTCCTTTTTTGCTTAGAATGTCCATATTTACCTATCCAAACATGCATAAATGTGAGGGAATCATGCCAATTAAATTTCCTAATAAATTATCATATTTTTCTTAAAATTAATCAAATTAAGTTCATATGACAGATTTACACAATTTTCTCTTAAAAACTCTTAAAATGCCCTTAATTAGCAATGATGACTCCCCAAATATATTCTAAATATGCCCTAAATTAATGGTAAATGGGGAGTCATCAGATACAGACCTTTCCCTTGAAGGTATTGCATGGCAAAGCCTGTGTCTTTTGGTTGCTAGCTTAATTCATATCAATAAGCTCAAAATCACTTAGTTAGAAGAGTAGATGGACTAACAATTCAAAAACAACAACAAAGTTGATTTTGGGTGCTTGCTTGTGAGACATCATGTGAGCACGACGATACACAAATGAGGCGTGATGGTGAATTGAAGTTTTGTGTGTGTGTGTGTGTTATTATTATATTTCCTTCTGACTCTACATCCTTGCTATCATCAGTGTATTTGTTATTGGGTGTGTATATCAATATTCAATCCAATCATTGATCACATTTACCGTGTTCATATGTATTATTTTTGTTTTTTGTTGTATATCTTTATAACTATCGTTAAGTTTTAAAATGTTCATATGTCATGAGACTTATTTGAACTAAATATTTAAGTGGTTTGTTTGGATATTGGATAAACTTCTTTGCTACATTATAGAACATTTTGGTCAAGTATATAACTACTATTTTTGGAGGTGTTACAAAGCCTATGACAAAAATCCATCCTCAATTTCTTCTATCAGGTGGAAATCCCCCTTTTCCTTTAACATTGATATATCTATCCAACTAACCTCAACTCCCAATTCATACCTAGGAAAGACTTCCCAAATCATTAACCATAGTTCTTTACCACCTAATATCCTATTGAACTCCTCCACCCACCAACCATTCATCATTCCTCTCATTAAAACCAAAGATCATCCCTAGGCAAAACATAGCCCTCCATCACAATTTACTCAAACCTCAACAACCCAACTGCTTTAGAAAACAATCATTAGAATTAATTACCATAAGATTATCATCACATCATCCAAAATCATCCTCAAAATCAACACACTTATCATATCATAAGAATTTCAACACTTGAACTACCAAAATGAAACCCAACCTGCATCCTAACAAAGCAATCCATTTAAAGTCATTAGTACACATAAACAAGCTTATTACAATCCTCAAACCACCATCAATTCTTCGTTTGACACATTAACCCCAAAAATCACCCATAGGCCACATATAGCATACACCATCAATTATTCCCTTAATCCTTAAGGAATCCATCAATAATATAAGTAACTGTAACACAATCATCATATCACTCAAAGTCATCACCAAGCTCAACTTCCCTATAATTACCCAAGTTCCTCCACAATTTATCTCAATCAAAACTCTCTATCAACCCAACTTAAGCATAGTCCAATTTCCTCATTTAATTCATCTAAATCATCATTCCGTATCCAACATAGCAAAATTTCAACATTCTTCCTCTCACACAAGCACCCAAAACTTCCAATTCTCATCCAACGCTAAATCTAACCAATTGAACCCAATCAACATTATCGTTGAACATAAACAACCCTCTAGAACCCATAAATCAAGCTCAAATGCTTACAATTAAAGGCTGACTTGATTAAATCTAGCTTATTAGCACTTTAATTTGTCAAATTATCATTCTAACTCAAAATCAAGCAATCCCAACCGATAGATTACTTAGAAGTCACCCTAAGGTGGTTTTCAAACAACAAATTTCGCACCAAAAGGCATAGGGTTTGGGTTACTCAAAAAACCCCAATTTTCAATTAATAACACATTGAAAAATCAAGACCAAAGAGGGAAGGGAATGAAGGAGAAAGTTGCCCAACTCAAAGAGCTCTCCTTAGCCTTCAAAACCTCCAAGAGCTCATCAGAAAAAATATATAATATAAAGACCTCCCTAAAACGATTATCTTTAATATATGCTCATGTATAAAAACTTGTGTGGGTGTGAAATATCTTATTATTAAAATGACTAATGTGTAAAAAAGGGGGGAAGAAAAATCTATCCAAGTCTGATCGTAAGGGATATTGTTAATATATTTGTAGATTAAAATAAATAGCAATATTCTAATAAGATGGGAAAACCCTAATTCCCTCTCTCCTATAAATATCCTATCTTTCTTTGTCCTTTAGCAACCCTAAGCGTTGCATACACTCAGGTCCTTTTTCTACTCTCTTCCTTATCCCACGTTCCATCTCTGCTTTCCTTTCACTACTGTGCAAATCCTTTCAATATTTTGCCTTTCTATTTCTTCCATTATTTAAATATGCTCTTGTCAACTACTCTTTTTTTTCTCCGTTCTTTTTGGCCCATGAGTTTAACACACCTTCGTCAGCTTTTTTTTTAAAAAAAATTATATCCTTCTTCATTTCCCTTTAGCTGAGGTGAGGTTTTGTATGTGTTATTATATTTCCTTCTGACTCTACATCCTTGCTGTCGTTAGTGTACTTGTTAGTGGGTGTGTATATCAATCTTCAATCCATCCATGGATCATTGCTAGCGTGTTCATATGTATTATTTTTTTTCTTGTTACATATTTTTATAATTACCGTTAAGTTTTAAAATTTTCACTATGACATGAGAATTATTTGAACTAAATATTTATGTGGTTTGTTTGGATATTGGATAACCTTCTTTGCCACATTATAGAGCATTTTGATCAAGTATATGACTGCTATTTTTGGCGGTGTTACAAAACCTACGACAAACATCCATCCTCAATTTCTTCTTTTGGTTCGAAATCCCCTTTTTCCTTTAACATTGATATTTCTATCCAAGTAATCTCAACTCCCAATCCATACCTAGGAAAGACTTCCCAAATCATTAACCGTAGTTCTTTAATACCTAATATCCTATTGAACTCCTCCACCCACCAACCACTCATCATTCCTTTAATCAAAACCAAAGATTATCCCTAGGCCAAACATAGCCCTCCATCACAATTTACTCAAACCTCAACAATCCAACTCCTTTGAAAATCAGTCATTAGAATTAATTAACATAGAATTATCATCACATCATCCTCAAACTTAACACACTTATCATATCATAAGAATTTCAACACTTGAACCAAGAAAATGAAATCCAATATACACCTCAACAAAGAAATCTATTTAAAGTCATTAATACACATAAATAAGCTTATTACAATCCCCAAACCACCATCAATTCTTTGTTTGACACATTAACCAAGAAGTGGGAAGATGGTGGTCGCTAGGATATTGCTGATAAATCCTAAAGTTTTCATATATTTCATATCATTTTAGAGGTTTCTTATAATGTTATTTGGGCATTATTACATATCTTGTGAAGAAATTAGGCTCTAAAGTGATTACATGCACTTTGTGGTAGAAAGGCATTTTTCAAATGTTTTTATGATTATTCTTGATTTAATTGATTATTGGGAGCTACTCATCTTGATTAAGTTTATTTTATATTGTAGGAATCTTAAAGGGAGAAATTGGGGCAAGAAGCTGAAAATTCAAGAAAAAAGTCGAAAAACAAGTTTCTAGACAAATTGTGAAATTTACATAATAAAACCCAGAACTTTATGAAAATTGAAGAAAAGCACCTCATTGGCCGTGGCGTTCACCGTAGCTATTGATAGCAAATTCCACAGTGAATGCCCACGATAGAAACTATAGAAATGCGAATTTTGCTGGTTTTTTGACCTGTATCCGACCCAAATTAACTATAACCCGATTCCCACTTGTTCTAAACTTAAAATAGCCGAACCCTAACCATTTCTACTTAATTACTTCACTTCATTTCAATCCCCACTTTCTTCCTCTTCTATTTTCTACTTTCCAATCTCCATTTCTTCTATTTTCTTCCATTTTTTCTGTCTATCTTTCATTTCCACCACTTCCTTCCACATCCAAGCTTCATGTTGGATTTGTGATGAGGATTTGTGCTCCTCAATATATATGATATTATATATGTTTCACTATAGTTTCATTGATTTCTCTCTATTAAGCATGTTTGCAGGTAGTTTGATTGAAGTAGGATTGTAGTTGAACCTAAAGCATTGCTAATCCATAATCACACTCTAAAGGTTTTAATAATGCTTAAATGAATGCGTCTATGAGTTTAGACTTGCCGGTTTGTGAGGTTTGGTATAATGTAGAACTTAGAGAAAACCCAATTTTACTAAGTGGTGATTAACAGTGTCTAATGATATGGGTGGCCATTAATTAGACATTGGTCTTAAGGGTAGCCTAAAGATTTGGCATATTGAGGTACTTAGTGGTAATTGGTTGCAAATGAACTAAGTAGTTGTATAAAAGCATTGGACATCATCTGTTTAGTCCTAATTCATTGCTCGGGTAGCCAACAATGTGTTAGAACTCTAGAGGAAATCAAGTAGCAATGTGTGTGATGTTCATGATATTTTTCTAAGTGTTAGTTGTGATGATGATCTTGCTTTGGATGAGTCTCTACCTTGTTCTTGCGGTGATGACAATATGTGTATGGATTGAATATGACAAATTTGTTGCATTGCATAAGAAGAAATTTAGTGAAATGTATGATGCATCTACTAGTGTTAGAAATGATATTTATGATGACAATAAGTAGCAATGTGTGTGATGTTCATGATATTTTTCTAAGTATTAGTTGTGATGATGATCTTGCTTTGGATGAGTCTCTACCTTGTTTTTGCGGTGATGACAATATGTGTATGGATTAAATATGACAAATTTGTTGCATTGCATAAGAAGAAATTTAGTGAAATGTATGATGCATCTACTAGTGTTAGAAATGATATTTATGACATTGTGGAAAGTGATGCATTAAATTGGATGTTCAAAATGTGGAAAAGTGTGAATAATCACCTTTTTTTAAGCATTGATAAACATGATTGGAACTTCTTTAATTCTATTGAACATGATGAAAAATTCATTACCCCACTCTTTTTCACATTCTTCTTTTATTTGCACATATGAACACTTGCATAGAAATTGATGATTAGCTTTCTACTTCATATGATGTTGATTCTTCATCTAGTTTGATTGACAAAATTAATGCACATGCTACACTTATAATAACCATGAAAATTATTCATCACTCAGTCCCAATTATTTAAAAAATTCTCTTTCCTCTCCATCCTTACTTTATCCATCTCAAGTGTGTGTGAAAGTGACATGATGTGTTCCAATAAGTTGGATTACACATCTTCCACTTCACATACACCTAAGCCTTTTGATAATATGGTTGCGTGCTTGGTTCCTACTGATGGGAACCCCATTGACTTTCTTGGTTGTAATGTTTACTTGGAGAATGTTGTTTCAAGGATGTACATGTTGTGTTTAAGATCTCTCAATGTATTTACTTTTAGACTAGATACTGCTACTAGTCTGGCATTTCTTTTTCAGGAACTTCTACTACCAAGAAAGCTTGATAAAGGAGAAGGAGCTATATTGAAGAATGCATGTTTCTCATCTTGGATGAGAACTTCTCCTTCAAACGCTTGAAGAGGCCATAACAAAGGTTGTCTCTTTCCTCACTTGTTTTCTTCCGAATATTCATGCATATTTTGGCTTAATTGTTGTATGATAAAGATAAGTGTAGGGGAGAGACATAAGCCAGTAGAAAAAGACAGATTTGTTTGTTTGTTTAAGTAAATCCCTATTTGGTTTGGTTCTTTTGTCTTCTCTTGCATTTAGATTTTACATTGGAGATAATTCAAGATTTAAGTATTGGGGGTTAGTGATAGTAGTGTGTTGGTTTTGGGTCAATTTTGTGGTCTTTCATGATAAAGCTTGTATTTGTAAAAAAATTTCAAGAATTTCAAACTTTGCTACACTTGAACTTTTGTTGTATACTTGGATTTGGATAACTATTATGGATCTTAATTGACAATTATGGGAATTTCTTTGTGTTGGTTTTGGGTCAATTTTGATTGTTGATTTTATTGATGAATTCTTTGAGTAAACTATTATGGTGATTGATTTAATGCTTTGTAGTTAATTTTGAGTGCAATCCATATTTGTGCATGAGAATTAGAGATGTAGCCATATTGTGATGTTTCTGAGCATAAACTCCAGGTCTTGTGTGATGTCCACTTGTTTTCCATTCTCTAGAACTTATTTTAGTTCTTGGTCAAAGTTTGTTTGCATTTAGTGTGGTGACACATGATAGAGGCATTCATTTCATAACCTTCATATTCAAAACACAAACCCTAAACACATATTCCATTGCCATTCCATTCGAGCCATTCCTTTGATATTTGTATGAGCATGCCAAGTAGATGATGTATCTCAACTTGCTATATATGAGCTTAATGGTAAAAGTGACATTGCTATAATGTGTATGAGTATGCCATACATAAAGAAAAAAATAAAATTGTAAAAATTAAAGTAGAAAAGAAAAGAAAAGAAAAAAAAATAACAAAAGAAGAGGAAATAAGGCATTCTCAAAAATATTTTGAAAGCGGCCATGAAAAGTATGCATGCAAGTTGTCTTAATGTTTTTTGTTCTTTTATGAATACTTGTGCATGCATAACATTATTTTCCTTCTCCATATTTTTCATTTAGCATTCTCCATCGTCATAACCCTTAAAAGCCCTCGTTATTCATTACATTATTGCTTTTAAAGTGGAGATTTTAGAACTTTTACAAGCTTATGGTAGAGTAGTCAATTAAGTGGATTAGAGAGAAATGAACCCCAATTTGATAAGAAGAGTGAAACACTATATCCTCGAGAGTTCTTCTCTTTTGTTCATTCTCATTGCATTCATTGCATTTTTTATTAATCCTTGCTATTACTCCATAGAACCATGATGGTTAGCTAGAGGTCTTAGACTAATAGTATTAACTTTGATACTTCAAATATGTTGAAATTCTCATTTATGTCAATACTTCCCTTGAATTATAAAAGTTTTATTGTTATGGTCCGGGAGTACAAATGTTTAAGTGTGGGGAAATTGACAAATCCCAAGATTTGCTTGTATTTCATATCATTTTAGAAGTCTTTTACCATATTATTTGGGCATTATTGCATATCATCTTGCGAAGAAATTAGGTTCTAGAGTGATTACATGCACTTAGTGATAAAAAGCCCATTTTTGGAATGTTTTTGTAATTACACTTGATTTAATTGATTATTGGGAGCTATTCGTCTTATTTGAGGTTATTTTATATTGTAGGAATCTTGAAAATGGGAGAAATTGGGGGAAGAAGAAGAAAATTCAAGAAAAAAAAGTCAAAATACAAGTGTCAAAAAATTATAAAAATGACCCAAAACTTCATGAAAATTTAAGAAAAGCCCCACGAACGCCTGCGGCAGAAACTCTAAAAATGTGAATTTTGCTATTTTTTGACCCGAATCTGACTCAAATAAACTCTAACCTAATTCCCACTTGTTCTAAACTTAAAATGACCAAACTCTAGCCATTCTTACTCAATTCCTTCACTTCATTTCAATCCCAATCTCTTCCCAAAATCATTTTAATTTATACTTTTTTGAAAAAAATCATTATAACCATTACAAACATAACAAATCAAGTATATATTTATTAAAAGAAGTAATATTTTTTTTCTATCAAATTTTTTATGCCTTTGTCAATTAAATTATATAAGCTTCTGTCCTAATATAATATAGGTATTTAGCATGATAAAGGGTAAATTATTGAATATAATGTACTTAATATAAATTTTAATTAAAAATGCATCTATTAAAAATATTCTTAATGATTATAAGGATTAAATATAATGATAGAAATATTAAGTTAAGAGAAAGTGGCGAGACAAGTTAGTGAGATACTCCTAACCATTAAATCTACGTGTAAATTTTTAAAATAATGGGAATGTCCATGTAATTTATGCAAAACCTAAGGAATGTTGGAGTATTTTATTCTCTATTTTCTCCTTGTCCTTTTACAGTTTTGTGTGATTCTGCAAAAACAATTACTTTTTTCTACCTAAAAAAACAAAAACTTCATTCATTTGTGCAAGGAAAATTAAATAACTTCATTCATTCCATGACCCAATTGGGCTCATCAATCAAAAGTTCAAAACACAGCAAATCCAAAATTCAGCTGCAGAATTATCTATAAATTATGTTTTTAGTAAAATCTATAAATTTCAAATTATTAAAATCACGCACACACCCTTAAGTCGCATAGTTATTGTTGGTCACTTGGTTGCAAAAATCAACTTCTATGAAATCACTCTCATTTTTCAAGTTCACACAATCTACCAACCATCAGCTTGTTTTTTTTTTTTCAGAAAATTTAAATATACCATCAAAAAACTTAGTTATGCAAATAAAAGTTATTTTACATTTGACTAGGATAAAAAAATTATGTTTTTTTGCCCGAGATTGTTTCAGAAAATATTCAAAACCTAAACAAACGTAAAAAAATTTAAAAAGTAGGCCTTAATTTTTTTTAATTTTGAAAATCATACATAACTGGTCATTCCACGTGTCAGCTTATAGTAATCCACGTGGAAACATAATCCAGCTCGTCACCTTCCACACCAATCATCCTCTCCCCTGATTGGCCAATAACCATATCCAACTTATCCAAACTTCAAAATCACAGATAAGATGTTTGGTACAACGCCTCTGAATCACACACACTTCACTCACAAACAAAACCCAAAAAACACATATCATCACCGTTCACAAAATTATATTTCCACTCTGTCACTTCACTGATTCACACTTCACAAACAAGCTTTCAAAATCCCCAAATGGCTCAAGCTATGGCATCATCATCAATGGCTGGCTTGCGTTCTTCATCTCAGCCTGTGTTTGAAGGAAGCTCTCGCCTGAATGCCTCAGGCAATGGAAGGACCGTCTCATTGGGCCGTCATGGGCTTGTCGTCAGGGCCCAACAAGGCCCATCTGAGCCTGAGACTAGCCGCCGTGCCGTCCTCGGACTCGTCGCCGCCGGTGTCGCCGCCGGATCTTTTGTCCAGGCTGTTCTTGCTGAAGCTAAGAACATCAAAGTTGGGCCTCCTCCTCCCCCCTCTGGTGGCCTGCGTAAGTATTCTTGAATCATGATTATTCTTCTTAATCTTTTATTTCAGATTCTAAGTGAAATTAAAAGTGCAAACCATAAGTTAATAAGCTACAAACCAATTGTGTATTTTGAGATGGTTACCCAAATGGCCAAATTCCCAATTTCCTAAATTTTTGTTTTTTTTATGTAATTTTGATCCAGTTTTTTTTTTTTTTTCTTAAAAGAAGGGTGATATTTTGGCATTGATAGACAGAAATGAGAGCTGGTTTTAAGATTTTTATGATTTTTTTAAAGATTTATTATTCTAAATTCAAAATAACATGTGCACAATTTTAGAGCACTAAATATTTGAAAAAAAAAATCATGAGGAGAAAATGAGAACTGAACAATTTTTGCCCTTAAAATATGTCAAAATATCACCAAATTTGTGTAAAAACATTAAAAAAAATGGATATCTTATGGAAAAAATGGTTTAGTTTTCAATTGTGTAAGAATTTTTATGGATTTGTCATTCTAAATTCAAAACAACCAACACACTTTAGACTTTAGAGCACTAGATCTTTAAAAAATTGTAAAAAAACAACTGAAAAACTAGACTATGTTTTGTCGATGAAATATCAAGTGGACATCACCAATTTTATGTAGAAACGTAAAAGAAGAATTCTGTAATGGAATCAAATCTAATTAAATCTATCTAACCATAATAGCTCATATGGAGTATTATACAATATTCATATGAAATATCCCAACACTAAGGGGATTTAATGGTGGAATGTTGCAGCGGGGACACTTAACTCGGATGAGCCAAGGGATCTAGACCTACCATTGAAGAACAGGTTCTTCTTGCAGCCGTTGGGGCCAAGTGAGGCAGCTCAGAGGGCGAAGGAATCGGCGAAGGAGATACTGAACGTGAAGGGATTGATAGAGAAGAAGGCATGGCCTTATGTTCAGAATGATCTGCGTTTGAGGGCAGAGTACCTTCGTTATGACCTTAACACTGTCATCTCTGCTAAGCCTAAGGACCAAAAGAAATCCCTCAAGGAACTCACTGGCAAGCTCTTCCAGACCATCAGCAATGTAAGTTCATATTACTATGTCCCTTTAATGTTAATAATTACTCCATATGGTTAGAGTAATTTCAACAGGTTTATTTATAAATTTATTTATTTTTTCCATGACACTAATCAGTAATTCCAAGTCAAATATATTGGGATCTAGCAAATTTCCTACGAACGTTTATTACACACACACACACATATATATATTGGGTTGCTGAAATTTTAAATTTGAAATATGATTTTTATAATTAATAATTAAAAAGCTATATTTGTATTAGGTTCTATCTTTTCCTAATCAAAAAATGATTTTGGAATTGAAGTTATGAGAAATTTAATATGGATATATGATGTTGAAATTTAATTCCAAGAGTTAATTTGTTTGCTTTTTTATTTAAAATACTAAATTTAGAAGTGGATAAAATAAAGCATATGTGCTGTTTCATATTTTATTGATTGAGTCGTATTTTTAATTTAAATCTACAGTTTTTTCAAATAACAGGTGAAATATTTTAATAAAATAAAGTTTTAATAAATTAATAGTAAAAATTTAAATTCGCACCAGTTAGATGAAAAATGAGTACTTCTTGTTTTAATTTTATTTTTTAAAAAAATGTAAAGAATTTATTTTTCATATTGATACTCGCTCTCAAATTTCTGTAATTTTTACTATTATAAGGTTCCAAGATGATCAGTAGATTTTCTCCCATAAAATAACATTAAAACATGTGAGATAAACTTGTTCAAAAGACCCCTAGGGTGAAACATCATCATGAAACGGTAGTGTAGTCTTAAAAAAACGTTGGATACTGGGTGACCCAAAACCCCACCCCCAAAAGGGTTATAAAAAATGTGAGATAAATATGCTGTTAAAAATGTTAGCTTAGATGTTTACTTCATATTGATTGACTTAATTAATAATCTTTTCTTTTTAACTGGTTTACAGTTGGATCATGCTGCAAAAATTAAGAGCACACCAGAGGCAGAAAAGTACTACGCAGAGACAGTATCTACCCTGAATGATGTTCTTGGCAAGCTTGGTTAATAATAATAAATAATCAATAATAAAAGGCCATGCTTCTTTTCTTCTTGTGTAGTTGTGTATTGTGTATGCTTGTTTCAGACAGTTTGTGTTGGATGCTATTTCAAGAAAATCGAATGAGGAAAATTTTAGCACCTATTTTATCTGCATTCCAATCCATGAAGATCCTCTATATTGCATTTAGAGGTTCTTAATTTAATTAATGTAAAGTTAAATTTACAAGAAGCCTCCTTAACTTTATGACGTGTAACTATTTTCCTTAACCTTTGAAATCTTGAAATCTTACCGTAAAACTCAACACTTTTACATTTATACATTTAACTCACATATTATTATTATTATTATTATTATTATTATTATTATTATTATTATTATTATTATTATTATTTATTCATTATATTTTCTAAGAACTTGAAGTTTTAAGGAGTTTAGCTCATATTTAGGTAGGATTATGATTGTTTAATGAAGTGGATTAAATATTTGATCAAAAAGTGGTGTAAAGAAATTGAGGGTTAGGAGAGGCAATCACCTGATGAGTTATACCATTCATTATTTTGCAGATATATACCAGTCAAAATTACAGTCAAATTGCTTAGGCAAAATGAAATATCAAACGACTGTAACATAAGACAGAAATCGTTAAAGAAAAACCATGGAAAATTTGCTAAAAGTCCCTAATTGAAAAATAGATCGATGCGCAGGCCCTGAAATATGAAAAAAAAATATCAATTTTTCCAAGCACCTGAGTTATATGACGCCAAAATTACGGGCCATGGTCAATTATTTTCTCCCAAACACTAAGCAAATTAGTAAGGCTAACTTTGTCTTGGAAAAAGTTATCCTAAGGCTAGTTTATGGAGAATTATCTTTTTTAAAAATTGATGAAAAAGTGCTTTTATAGAATAGATTTTTAGAAACAACTTTTAAAATTGTAGAGAAAAATAACTTCCAATAAAACTTAGGTTTTTTGTTCTAAACATAAGTTTATAGACCAAAAAATTATTCTAGAAAAGTTGTGATGAGTATTTGCCTATCTTTAGCAAGTATGACTAGTACTAGGGCTACGTAAACACTTGATTGGATCGGGCTAAAAATATGTCTAAAATCCAGTCCAAGAAATCATCCGATTAGCATGTTTTGTCTGATGTCCAAAACTGGGCTATTGGACTGGTTCTTTTTTTTTTTGGACGTAATATTGGACTGGTTCAGTTAGTCTAAATAGTTGGTATTATCCCCAAATAATCATATTATCTCATAAGATAGCAAATGTTATAAGATGGAAATGAAAGCCTAAGCTTGAAGATCACAACAAGGTAAAAAAAATCAACTCAAAGATAAATTCAATCCCAATGAGGCTTCCAAAACATCTTGGTTTATCATTCCTTCACAGTACACCTGGGTTCAGGGCATAACTATGAACATCAAACATACCAACACTGTATAAAATTCTAGACAAGAAATAATTAATGGAATCATTAATTACTTAACTCACGAAATTAATGAATTACCGAAATAACAAATTAGGAAAGAAAGAATAAAACATAAACATTATTAATAATTTTATACTAGCTCTGTTCCTAAATTTAGGACCTAATTAAATTTTTTTGAAAAATTCTAATAAAACTAAATAAGTTACTCTTAAATTAATTTGCCTGAATTTTTTTTCTAAACTAACTTATTTGATTTATAAGCTAACATATGATCTAAAAATATACAAAATACGTTATGATAGGAAATACCTAGTGGTCGAGTTGGACCTAATCTAATTTGGTCTAATGACATGCCCGAGGTCCAGTCCTACATACCTAGTGGTCGAGTTGGACATAATCTAATTTGTTTGTCACTGCTTCAGGCTTATTTTTCTTAGGAAATACCATTTAACCCACTCTTAGGCAAAAAAAATTTCACCCCCCCCCCCCAAAAAGAAATTTTACTTTGCCCCCCAAGGGTAAAGTGGAATTAAATGGCTCACCTAAAAAACAAAAATGCCCTCAATTCCATGTTTTTTTTTTGTTTTGGAAATACTCACATTGATGTTAGAAATAATTACAAAATCTTGGAAATTTCCCATATAAGTCTTGAAAATCCAATTATGAAATATTATATGTTTTATTATTGGATTCCATGATTTTAAGACTTAAAAATACCCACGTTGAATTTTTTTTTCGCCTGAGAGGGGTTAAATGATATTTTCCATATTTTTCTAGGACCAAGTTTGATTCAGGCTGGATCATGTTAGGTTCACGGGTCATTGCAACTTCTGTGTGATCCTATGGAGAGATTTTTTTTTTATTTCTATAATTAAGAATTGGTAAATGTAAATTAAAGCTTAATTTACAATAAAAAAGCTACTAATAAGATTTAAAGCTATGCATGATTATGAATTTATGATTTTTTTTTAAAAGACTTAAGAGTTATTTGTGCATTTTGCAATACTTTTAAACAAACAGTTACGACTTACTTACGAGCATCACCAATTTGAATTTTCCACGTACCCGCGCCACAATGGCAAGCTTCTAACGCAGCATTGCCCAAATCCAACATCTCACCGTACAATCACTCACCAATCAACGGTCTAAGATCACGATCCGTGTGACGTCTCCTAATTGGCCCAAAAATCCTTCTCCCAACCTCTCGTTACATATAAAAACCAAACGGACCCATCAAATTCCAACATACCAAGAATCATCTTCGTCCCCACTTGAACTCTCAAACTCTCTTCAGAACTAAAAATCCTTCTCTCTCCTCTAATAACAACAATGGCCGGACCTGGAAGAGGAAAATCTCTCAGTGCTCGCAGCACGAACAAGAAAGGCGTTTCTCGTAGCAGCAAAGCAGGCCTTCAATTTCCCGTTGGTCGAATCGCTCGCTTCTTGAAGTCCGGCAAATACTCCGACCGTGTCGGCGCCGGAGCTCCGGTCTACCTCGCCGCCATTCTCGAATACCTCTCCGCTGAGGTCAGTTTCGTAATTTCCAAAACGGAATCGAATCTTTCTAATTTCTGAATTCACATATCTCGCTTCGTTAAATTTTGCAAACACAGTGAATGCTTGATCAAATATCGCATTTCAGTTTCATTCCTTCGAATTCACCATTTCTGAAACGGAATTCAGTCTTAAAAGCCTCAGGATTCTTCGTTAATTTTTGGAAAAAACAGTGAATAACTGATCGAATCAAATCTTACAAGTCTCAGAATTCATAGGTTTCTCTTCGTTGATTTCCGTGAACACATAGAATTAGTTTATCAAATAGTGCATTTCAGTTTCAATCCTTCGAATTCACCGTTTCTAAAACGGAATGCAGTCATGCAAATCTAAGAATTCTTTGTTAATTTTTGAAAAACAAAGTGAGTATTTACTGATTGTGGATGGAATGATGGATTTTCAGGTGTTGGAATTGGCTGGTAATGCGGCGAGAGACAACAAGAAGAGTAGGATTGTTCCTCGGCACATTCAATTGGCGGTGAGGAATGACGATGAACTAGGAAGGTTGCTTTCGAACGTGACCATCTCAAACGGTGGCGTTTTGCCCAACATTCACAACATGCTCTTGTCCAAGAAAATGGCTATGGGATCAAAAGTTGAACAAGAAAGTTGAACTTTAGATTTATTGTTTGATGTAGAAGTGGAAGGTTTTGTACATCAAAATTGGGTTGGCATGTCACTGACAATCAACTATTTAGTCTAATGAATTTGTTTTTTTTTTTATTCGTCAAAAGTGTAATGAATTTTCATTAGGAATGGAAGAATGCATATTAAATTCTTATTTTAAACTTAAACTCTGTGCTATTAGTTAATTTTTTACCAGAATCCTATTAAGTTCACTAATACGGTATATAAATTAATGTTGCAAAGAAGAAAGAATCTTATTGTTTTTCTTTATTTCTTTTTTATAACACATTTTAATTTTTTTTTTTTTGGGCCGAAAGAAGTAATTTAAATAAATTGTAGTATATATATATTGTTGACACTTGACAATATAATATAATTCATTATTAAGAATTAATTTTCTAATAGTTATGGTCTAAAATCAATAGATTGAACTTAAAAAATATTCAAACATATTATTGAATCACTATGTTCTTCTAACAATATTCAAATATTTTTCAAACATGTCAAAATCAATGATGAACTTACAAAGTCATAGTTATGTATTAAAATGCCAAAATCAATTTCGGCAAAAAAAAAAAAAGCCAAAATCAATTCTGAATAAAAAATTATGGTAATCTTATAAACTATTATTATTAACTTTTCAATTATATTTTCCCTAAAATATATTCAAATACCCTTTTTATATAAATTCATTTTTTATAAACTACTATTTTCCTAATGAGAAACACGGTTTATGATGATCCTATAATTGGTTCATCAAGGTGAGTATGTTTAGTTGAAGATTCATAATTGATCTTAATCAAAATATGAGTGTGGGGACAATTTTTTAAGGAAACCACGCGTTTAAAATTGATTATTAAGGACAACCAAACATACCCTAAGAAGATTTGAATGGTGAAACCATATTCCATTCTTATTAAATGGGCCAGTTTGAGCAGCAAAAATTTTTAGGGCTTGTTTGATTTGAGTGGAGAAAAACTTCTTTTGAACTGAATTTAACAAAAAAAAAAAAAAATTAAAAAATGGAGTTGTAATTATTAAACAAATATTATATGTAAGATCAAAGAGTAAAGAAAAATAATTAAAAACTTTTCACCTTACTTCTTTAATTTTTTTAAATTCAACTCAAAAAAATGTTACTTCCACCCATTCCCCCCCTCCCTCATACCAAATGTCTATCAAATTATCTTTATATTGACCATATTCTTGCCTTCTTGGAGTTAGAACGTATAGGACGGAAATGTGAATAATTTTACAATGGACAAATCATGAATTCGGAAGTAGAATCAATACAGTACAAGGTGTGTGTGCAAGTATGTGTGTATTTAGGGGTTTGTTGTTGTTGTTGTTGTTGAAGTTGGTACTGATCTTAGTTGATCTTCTCTTGCAGCGGCAGCAGCAGAGACATAATAGCAAACAGTGAAGAGGCCATGGATGAAACACAGTATGCCTCCAATGGACAATAAACGATGAGTTGAGATGCCACATTGTCCTCTAGACCTTGTCTTTGAGTTTGCAAGTGTCCCCATTATCAACATTGACAATCCCACTCCTAGTGTAATCCTACATTCATTCATCTCAATTTCTCAAACTCGTTACTCAGCATTTATAATACTTTTTGTTATCTTCTATATAAGCCTTTTAAAAGAATGCAATGATTTCTTTAGTAAGTCATTTTGTATAAAAATGGGTCATTATTCATCTTCAAATTTTTACCCGTTCTCAATTTTCTGGGAGCAGGTTAAGAGGTTGTGTACACCATTAGATTCTCTATATTTGTCATTTTTTTATAACTAATTGGGCTCAATATAGGGTCACAAAGTATTAAAGTATAGAGCATTATTTAGCCACCCCAAAGTTACCATTTTTTAACACCAAAAGTTACCATTGTTTAAAACATCCAATAATTTTTCCTTTTTATTAAATTAATTCTTATTAAATAGTGAAAATTTTGGATTCATTTTAGACCATTTAAATAATTTACTATCTATTCTTGGTTTTCATAAAATAGCTAGAAAGACCCTATATTTAGGATTGGAAGAATATAAAATAAAATTTTTTTTAAAGCTTGCATATTTGAAATGAAATAGTTACATGTTATATATATATATATATTTATATAAAATATAAGTCAAGGTTTTTATTATCATTGCTTCAAAAATAAATTTGAAGGAAAGAAAGGAAAAGGAAAAGGAAAAGGGAATGTTGGGGGTTAAATAATTAAAGTACCATGAGAAAATGAGGAAAAACATTCCTAACTGCTTGTTGGCAGAGGCTCTCAAGTATTGCTGTCTGTTCCAAATACAAATGCAACCACCCAGCAAATTAGCAGTGAGATGAGCAATAGCCAACATAATTGCTGCAGCCAACCCTAGCTGGAACGCTTTCATACTTGGATCTCTACACTCTACTATCCACATCTTCACTCGCTTCATCTGCTCAGTATCGATACCAAACATCATTAATCTTATCTCAAAAAGTGAAGTCGGTTACATATATAGATGTAACATAATTCTACTGGACTCTGAGACATTAATTTTACTATTTATTTATACACAAAATTTTCTTGGTGAGTACGATCTTAAAGGATTATAATGGTCAGATCATGCATGGCATGCTTTCAGTCACAAAGAATGCCTACAAAGGTACTCATAGATTACCTACTCATAAGGTCTTCATATTGAGAACAAAATTAAACTAACAATTTTATAGATTTTGAGTCAAGTCCTTACCAACAGGACCAACCTTTATTGGTAAAACTAATTATGCTGTGTATATAAATATATATATATATATATATCATTACATCAACAACAAGCTTTATCTCATTAACTAAATTAAAGTTATTGGCAAATGATAGGGTTGAGTACCTTGCTCTGAGCAATTTCTGCTTGAATTCCAAGAATGCCAGCAACAACATCCATGATCATCACAAATATGCAGATAAGGAAGCCATAGTTTTTGCCTTTGACCGCCATTTTCCCTTTCAATCAGAAGAAAGGAGTTACTTGTTACCCAAAAAAGGTACAGGGACAAGAAACAAGACACATGAAGAAGGATATAAGAAGGAGATGTAAGCTTATTAACCTTTGTTGCAAACTCTTCACTTCAATAATAAGTAACTTTATATATATCGTTCAAGAAAAAGGAAGGAATAAGGAATAAAGATGGAGCTGAGCCAGCAGGGTTTGATGCATAATATCTCATGTCACATAATATATAAGCAAGGGTCCGAATTGGCTAGCTGTCATATTACACTAGAATAAAAAAATCAAGTTGCTTTAATTTTATTTTTTTGTTCACATTTCCACTTTATTCTGCTTCCTCTTTCTTATTCCCTCTTTACCTTTCTCATATTCTTATCTGTCATAGACAAGGAAACCACAGTATCACCATCCAAACAAGCAAACTTCATATCTGTGTGTTAGTCTTTTGTAAAAAAACTCATATATGTGTGTGTGTATATATATATATAAATATATTTATGTGGATACACGTTTTATAGACTGAAAAAAAAAAACTTTTCTATTGTTTATTGGAGACTAGGCCTTTTTAGGTTTTTCTGGGTGTTTTAAATCCACATGGGAAATGATGATTATTTTAAACAATATAAATAGTTATAATTTCTCCCAATTATCAGTAATATTTTTAAAAATTATCATGGCCAAATAAACCACAGTATCACCATCAAAACAAGTAAACTTCATATGCGTGTCTTACTCTTTTATTAAAAAAACGTTTTTTAGATTTATGTGCATGCACGTTTTATAGACTAAAAGAAACAGAAAACTTTTCTGTTGTTCCTTGGAAACTAGCTTTCAATTTTTTTTTGGGGTGTTTTAAATTCACATGGGGAAATGGTGATATTTTAAACAGTATTAAAAGTTTTAATTGATCCCAAAATTATCAATAATACTTTTTAAAATTATTATTCATGGTTTAAAAGTTAAATAGTCATAGATGAAAATAGTTTCATAACATCGACAATATTATATTTATGATAGCAAAGCTGCAAAGGTATCCGCGAAGCTGTAAAAAAAGTCCTACAAATAACCTTAACATTCTAGAGAAACTCTAATTGGGGTTGTTTGATTTTTTTTTTTTAAAACAATGTTTTTTTTTGGAAAATTGTTTTCTATCAATTGTTCTCAAAAAACAAAAAGTTGTTTTTAAAACAAGAAAACAAAAACAACTTTTTGATATTTTATAGTTTATGTTTTTTTTTGTTTCAAAATATGAGAATCTTTTTTCCCTCATGAAGGTTTGAGTCTACCACATATTTATCACCCATATTACATCGAAAAGGTCACAACATCATCAGTGGCAATGGAAATTGCAACATCACCCACGTCGGTCGTGACATCATTGACAACGGTCACAACATCACTGACAAAGTCGGAAACAGCATAGTGTCACCGATGACAGTCATGACGTCAATGACAGCAACAGACACCGCAACATTATCGACGATGACAGAAACTGTAGCATCAGCCACAATAGTTGCAAAATCATGGACGGGGACGGAATCCGCAGTGCTACGACGATAATAGAAACCATATCGTTAATGACGGTAGTCATGATGTCACCAAAGATGACGGAAACTTTGCGTCACAGATGGTGATAGAAACCACAACGTTACTGAAGATGACGGGCACCGTGTCACCGACGGCAACAAAAACGAAAATGTCATTGATGCCAACGAAAACTGCAGCGTCACCGACGGCCACAAAAATCGCAACGTCATTGACACCAGTCGGGGCATCACTGTAGGCGACAGAATCCACATCATCACTAATGATGATCGGGATTGAAATCACAAAGTCATTGATAATGGCCGCGAAGTCATCGATAGAGACGGAAAACACAACATAGCGACGCTCGTAAAATCTTCTTGTTACCACTTTTTAATTAACCAAATCAACTCAATATCCTTGAAATACAATTCCATTGCTAATTATGATAGAAAATACATTTATTATTAAATAGGATAAATGTCTATCATAGTTAGACAGAATTTAGCACATTATAAAAAGTAATCCATGATAGAAAAAGACATCACCAAACTCATTTAAAATAATATCATGGATAATAAGGTTTTGTCCTAATATTTTCACAATATAACAAAGTTAGAAAAAGAAAATGCTAACATGGTGGTTAAAAACTCAACTTAATTTAAAAACCCTAACTATGATAGTAAAAGCTTGCAATAGAGGTTTCAAAACCTATCATATATAGTTATAAAAACTTTTAACTTCAATTGAAAATACATATCCATGATAGAAGAATGATTTCTCTAGAAAAAGGCATATCATGGATATTTATGTTCAAATTATTAATTCAAGAGTAGAGCAAAAAGGATTGGCCTGGCCCTATAAGGCTGTTCACAGGTTTGGGCCTAAAAGGGCTAGCCTTTTTACATCTGAGTTCAAAATTTTGGTCATTTTTTAAAATCAACTCCTTGAAACTCAGGATCAGGCCTAAAAGGGCCTGCCCTTTTAGCAAAAAAAATATTTCATTATTTTAAAAAAATAAAGTTAAATAATAAAAATTTGTAATTTAATACATAAATATTATTAAGGGGTGGGCATTCGGTTATTCAGTTTAGTTTTCAGTAAAAACCAAAAACTGAATAGTGAAAATTTTAAACACCGAAACAAAATCGATTTATCGAAATATTTTGGTTCGGTTCGGTTAATAATCTAATAACTGAATTTTTATTTTAATATTATTTACCAAACATAATATTATATTTTATATGAAATACGAAATGTATTTTGAGTTTAACATATCTATTAAACATATTTTAGTATATTAATAATAAAAACTATATAATAATGTATTATATATTATAATATCCAATAATTATATCAATTTTTAAATAATTGAACCGAAACCAAAATTATTTAAAATTAATTGAATCGAAAAAACCGAATTGAGTTCGATTCTATTTGGTTTTCGGTTTTGCTTCTAATTTACTCACCCCTAATTAAAATTATGTTGCAAACATCACATAAAGTACTAAGTCCGCAATTAAATAATAATCATAATATTATCTTATTAAATATATACATAGTTTACAAATTTTAACACTCATAATATAAATCAAATCATTATCTAAAATTTAAATGAATAAAATATTGTATGAAACCACATAAATCAAATTATTTTATGAATTTGAATCTTATGCAAAGAAAAAATAACAAAAGATTTGTAACATCATTAACTATTAAGGTAAAAAATCGATAATATTAACATTATATGAACAATTTTAAATAAAAATAAATAAATAAAAAATAAAAGGGCCTAACAGGCTACCCTTCTGCCCTGTAGGGCCAGCCCTTTTAGGCCATCGACCCTACAGGGTCAGCTTGTTAGGCACCGTGTAAAATCTTTCAATATAATTAATTGAAAACCGTGCTTTACCACTAATTTCTCAACATAAAATCAATGAAACACTAACTATGATAGACAAGAGACATACTAAGATCAAAGGATCCATCGTAGTTTGAAAAAGAGTGTCAGTTATCATCAAACCATAACTATGATAGTAAAGGAACTATCATAGTTATTAAAAGAAATCAACTATATATATAAACAAGGGTTAACTACGATGGAAAAGAAAATACTAAATCAAAAGAGTCTATCATAGCTAAAGAGAAGATTAGTCACTCATGAAAACTAACTATGATAGAAAACGATCTATCATAGTCATTTAAACAACATGATAGTAATTGATTGCCATTTAATCCATGATAGAAAAGGACATTTCCAAATCGTTTTTAAAATACCTATCATGGATAATAAAAACTACGACTCTCTGAAAGGGCTAACCATATTAGAAAAGGCATTCGCTAACATAGTTGATGAAAATTTACTGTATAAGAAAGTTTTCCCTAATTATGTAAAGAAAAGCATTAACATAGTTAGGAAAAAATGATCTTATATATTAGAAAATATATTATGTTAGAAAAGGCATAACCTGATATGGTAATTAAAATTCGTCAACTAATTCATAATTTACCTTTTCCTTTTCCAAATCAACTTGTCAACTTACAATAAAGAAATACACATCATACAATTACTTTGCAAATCATCCACAACCGGTGATAGTCCTAAGGCCACATATTTTCTGAATATCAAAGAGGCCCAAAAATCTGTCATGAACTTCAAGCAAGAGCAAAAAGAAAGTGAATAAAAGGGCTTATATTCACTTACTCAATGAAAAATCCACTTAGATTGGCCTTAGGAACCTCATCCTCCAAGCCCTACTAGAGCAAATGACCTCCTCTCTCGGCCCCTCACCCAAAATATAATATATGGAACCATAAATTTCAAAAAATGCCTATTTATGGGCATTAGAATTTTTGTGAGTTCACCATGGGTTTGCCACGGTGAAATGCGACTGACAGCAATATTGGCCAACTTCGAAAATTTATAACTAATGCTGTAGACCTCCAAAAATTTTGATTTAAGACTCTACTGAAAGCTTAGGATGTTTACTTTCCAATAAAAAAAGAATGAGTCAAAAATACTATCATTTGGCCATTCAAAATGAAAAAGTTTGAAAACTATTCAAACTTTAATTTGAAATGAGGGGTTCAAGTTCAATATTGCATAACTAATGCTACACACCTCCAAAAATCATGATTTAGGATTCTATGGAAATCTTAAGACGTCTACTTTCTAATGAAAAGGGAATGAGTAAAAAATATTATCATTTGACCCTTCAAAATGAAAAAGTCCCAAAATTGCCCAAAACTTCAGTTTAAAATGAGGGGTTCAATTTTAAATTGCATAATTAATGGTACACACCTCCAAAAATCATGATTTAGGACTCTATGGAAATCTTAGGGTGTTATATTTCTAATAAAAAAATAATCATTCAAAATAATATCATTTTCTATCTTAAAACTCACTATTTCTCAGCTCTACTCTAGAAAATCTTAAACATAACTTTCAATCATAAGCTTTGTGGTGTCTAATCCTCTTAACCCTTCAACATTACCCTTAATTCATAATTAAATTCATATCTTAAAACTTGGGATGTTACACCCCGACTCCTTTCTAGGGTTCCAAAATCAAAGCATGGCCCTCCACTTAAAGAGGTTATAACAGGTTGGCCTGATGGGCTTGGCCCGGATTACCAGTTCTATTCAAGAGCAATTCATGTTAGAAAGCAATCTCCTAAAATGGGTATTAAACTTTTCTTATGTTCACAATTATCACTTTTCGAAATACTTCACAATTAACTAATTTAACTATGTTAGCAAAAGAAATTGACTAACATAGTTAATAAAAATCAACATATTAAACAATTGTCTATGTTAGAAAAATAGTTTACCTAACATGGTTTATAAAAACCTTGGATTTATAAAATTTGTAAGCTAACTATGTCAGGAAAGGGACTTTCCTACTAACATAGCTAGAAAGAACTTTTCTAAGATTTTTACAAGTGTACCATGCTAGAAAAGGCTAGTCTAGCATGGCAATTTAAAAACAAACATACACATCACAAGTAATTGCCTTTACTTTGAAAACTATCAAATGCTTTCAACACATCAAATAATCATATCATCCTCAATCATTAATAACTTGATCTTGAAAGTTGACTTGCATAGTTAATATCAAACATGAAACATGCACGTTGAATCCAAAATAGCCAAATTCAAATAAAATCAAGTCTCCCGCTAAAACGGGGTCAAATGCATGTGAAGCAACAACCCAAACGCAAATCCTCAATAGGCCTAAAGGCTTTTTGCAGGAATGTACATTGGTCCCAACCAAATATGTAATAACTAATAGTCATCCAAAAAAAAGTTTTTGAAACAAAATGTGGAAGCGAATAATGCACAACTATTTGTCAATATACAACTCTACAAAATAACCAAAACTTGAGCTCACTACAACCTTAGCGAGCATTAGTTGGCCCCCTTGCCGTCGATCCCTTAATTGGGAGAAAGTACCTGAAAAATGTTGAATAACGGGGTGAGACAAATGCCTCAGTAACTCACAATCAAACTTGGCCTACATGTGCATGTGTGCTAGCAATGTGTCATGTGGGACCTACAACATAATTTCATAATTATGCAACAAGTATCATATAACATCATGTGAGTTGGAACCAAAACCACTTTTAAAATCATGTATAGGTGTTTCCAAAACATTTCACAATAAACTCAAGCTATTTGAAGAGAGTCAACAACACAATCCAAGAAACCACAATCACAACGACATTAGTACCAAGAGTCGTTGCTAACCTATCCTTGAGGGACGTAACTAACCAAAGAGCCACCTAATGGCCATCGGGTGTCTCATCAGGTGATGGAGCGAAACCAAACACCAGATACACCAACAACATACCACAATAATCAATATGTAACCAATATCACAATCTTTCCAAAAGCTAGCATTTAGCCATATCGTCTGTGACGTTGCAATTTTTGTCGCCGTCTTGACATCACAATCGTCGCCGATGACGTTGCAATTTCCATTTTAGTCGGCGACGCTGCATTTTCCATCATGGCCGCTGTCGGTGACGCTGTGATTTTTGTTGTCGTTGTTGGTGACATTGAGGTTTCCGTCGACGATGGTGAAGTCACAACCACCGTTAGTGATGATGCGGTTTCCATCATTGTCAATTTTGTGGTTTCCATTGTTCTCGGTGTTGTTGCAGTTTCCGTCATCGTTGGTGATGTCATCACTTTCTGGATGTAGCATGGTTAGGGATTAGCGAACTAAATATTTCTTTAGAAGAAAATATTATCATATTTGGAAAAAAAAACAAAGCCAAAAAACACCTCCAAAGGTGTTTTTGTTTTCATGTTTTTTTTTTTGTTTTTAGGTTCAAACACGTTTTTTTTTTCTTTTGTTTTCATAAAACAAAAACATTGTTTTTAAAAAGAGAATAAAAAACCCCCCATAGTTTTGCCTTTTCTTTATTAGGTGCATCCATTATTAACGCTTAATTGAAAAGTTGATCTCCATCATAAATTTATGATGTATTTATGATTTTTATCAATCTTTTTCATAAATTATCTTTATTAATGCTTCTCAACAATAATTAAGTAAGAGGGAATAAATAAAGATGGTTATGGTGTTTTCAAAAAACATGTTCAGGTAACCAATTTAGTTAATACCATTAATCTAATCAAATTAGGTAAATATATCATACATTTAAGATGAAAGAGTATATTTTTATTTGAGATAAGACTTAAGTCAAGTTAATTAGCTCCATATGACCAGTTAGCCAATGAGATTCAGCTATTTGGATTAATTCATCAAAAATAATTCCAACTATATGAGTACCGTTTCACTATAACTTTTGAAGTCTTTTAGAGACACAGACTAGGACAAGTTGCACATATCTAAGTGTGCATACAAAATAAGGGAAGACTAACACTCCACGTATTTTCACAATAGCTTTTTTTACTGTTAAAATTATAGTTTTAGTTAAGCTACCCAAACATCGCTAATTTTCCCAAAATGACTGCTAACCCTTCAAACCTAAGTTTGGGGTAGAAAACATTGGTTTTCTTATAAGCTATTTTTTTTAATCATTTTCAGAAGTTACTCTTTAAAATCTATTTTTTAAAAGCATGCTTATAACTTTTTCACAGAAATTATTCTCTAAAAACTAACTCAAACATCTACTAACATCTTCCCTAAGCAAGCGCTTGGTATCTCCTATATGAATACCGTTTCACCATATTCCGTATGTCTTTCACGAGCCAAGTAATCTGCACAATGAATGACATCCAACATGTATGAAGTAGTTCCACATGCCATTTGTTATAAAGCATATTTCTAATTTGCACAATGACAACTCTGAATGGGGTATCCAAGTCTCAGTCTCTCGTTAAATGATTGAAAGCATCCAATGAACATGCATAAATCACAATATGCTGAAGATCAAATTTGACAACTTACTAGCTTAGTGGGTTCTTTAGTGGTGACTAGCAGCCCCAAGTAATGCTAGAGCCCAACCAACAAATGTGTTCTCATAAGGGAGACAATCAGCACTAATTAAAGGCTTCAGCCCAATTAGCTTACGAGTGCGCCCAAATATGAAGAGGGCAGGTTTTGATTGAATTTAAGGGACATTTAGCGGTTTGCTCAGGTTATAGAATTATTTAAAACTTTGCCTACATTTAAATTTTAAATAAAAAAACCTCATTTCAGACAAGCTTTTTTGTTTATTAGTTTTTTTTTTTTTTGTTAAGACCGCATTTTTGTTTATTACTTCAAAAAATTTTAGGGTGGCTTAACTTTTTTGATATTTCAAATTTTATGTTTGGGTAAAGTTAATGAAATGAAAGTGAACCTTTCCCCGGAATTTTTTCATAAAATCTAGATCCATACCTGACAAAAACTTCTCTAAAGTACAGAATAATTAAAATGAACAGTGGGGTAGATAGATAAGCAGATAGATTGTTTTCATTGAAATAAAAAAAAATTGCTTATTTTATGCTTTGAATGGTTGGTAGCTAACACACCTTACCTCACAAGCAGGTCACGTGCTTACCTTCTCCTTTTATTTTTGTTCGTACCATACCATGCATGTTACCTGATAAATGTGTTCTATTTATAGGCATCAAATTCAACTCTCACTGTCCATCAATCCATCACATATTGTGTTTTTCATATTCTCAAAACTCAAAAGAGGACGATGAAGACTGCGTGTGTTATTGGTGGCTCTGGTTTTGTGGCCTCCATTCTCATCAAGAACTTGCTCCTCAAGGGTTATTCTGTCAATACCACCGTTAGAGATCCAGGTCTCTCCCTCTCTCCCTCTCTTCTAATTTTAGGAGATGCTTAACCAAATCATAGATACGATGAAAATTAATTAAGCTAATTACTTGTAAAATATGTGTGTTATTTTTTTAAAATACCATTTTTTAATAATTTCTATTGAAATTAATCTATTGATGATAAAGATTAATATTATATAGTCAAGACTAAAACAAATCATTAGACTAATTTTTACATTTAAGACAGGAGGGAGTACTAACTGGGAGATCTAGGCCTCAATTTATTGCAAATTGATGTTTGAAGCACGAGTCATGTGATATATGACTGAGGAATATATTACAACTTTTTTGAGTTTTATACCTCCTTTTTGGTCAAAGCCTACATTTTTTTATGGTATTTTTTCCTATTTTTCTCTAATTTTAGCCATCAATCAAATCTGATGGTTGAAAATATATAAGGAAAAAAAAGAGGTAATAATGTAAATATAATATAAACTAGAAAATAGAAATGAGAGAGATAGTATGAGAGATTTGTAAGCTAATATTTTATAATTTTTCAGCTACCAAATTTAATGAAGGGTTAAAATTAAAGAAAAGTAGGAAATTATAAAGAAAAGCAAGGTTTCCACCGCCTTTTCACCACCGAACCACAAAATAAAATGACCAAAATTTTTTACTACTTGTGGGACCCTTTAATTAATGCCCTGATTTTTTCTACCCTAGTGTCAGTGTTACAGATTCAAAACACACACCTAACCGCTCATTTATTAACCAAATTCAAGTCCTTCAAAGGCAGTAACCAAAAATAGCATAAACTAAAGAAAAACACAAACTTATCAGGGTCGTAGTACTAATTCCATGATACTGCTTGTACTATTTCTGATACAGAATCTTGTATACCAAATAGTCAGTCAATCATGACAGCCAACACCATGAAATTGTCTATATGTTGAAGAAAGTATAGCAAACAGTCAACCAGGTTTGTTTTTGAAAATGTCAAAGTTTTAATTGTGTGCAGGCAATCCTAAAAAGATATCCCACCTTGTGGCACTTCAAAATCTGGGAGATCTGAAAATATTTGGGGCAGATTTAACTGAAGAAGACAAGTTTGATGCCCCTATAGCAGGCTGTGATCTTGTTTTCCATGTTGCTACTCCTGTCAACTTCGCTTCCCAAGATCCCGAGGTACATCATTCATACATATGCACGCACACGCGCACGCATTGTACTCACTAGCTAATACAAGATTATTATGTTTATGTGACTGATTTCCTATGATATGTATAGAATGACATGATAAAACCAGCAATCCAAGGAGTTTTGAATGTGTTGAAAGCATGTGCAAGAGCAAAATCACTCAAAAGAGTGATATTGACATCTTCAGCAGCTGCTGTAACTATAAACACACTCAATGGGACTGGTTTGATTATGGATGAAAGTAATTGGACTGATACTGAGTTCTTGACAACCGCAAAACCACCTACTTGGGTAAGTTACTAAACTAAACCCTTTTTTTTTTTTCATAAAAATAGTCATCACGATTCTATTTTTTATTTTTAAATATGATTAAATCCTCTAAAAGGTTTGTAAATCCTCTAAAAGGTTTAGTGAAGTTGAACATATGGTACCAGAAATACTAGCTAATAATTTGTGTTTAAACTTTACCAATTTTATGTTTTCTTGTACTTTGTGTTTAACTCTATCGGTTTGATGTCAATGAGCTTGTGGCCTCATGGCACGTAAGTTTCTCCATATAGAAGGTCATAGCTAGATTCGATTCCACCTATACCTAACCTTAGGTCATTAATGTTTTCCTTAATTAATTTTTTAAACCGATTTTTACTGATTTTTTAGTTTAGATGATCAGATTTGGGAGGGGGTGTCGGCTGCCCCCTCAGCAGCCCCAATGATTTGGGGCCGTAACCTTATATATATTTATATACTAGTAAATTCTACATTAAAAGAGTGACATTTTGATCAATTATAGGCAAAAAAGGGACATGTTTTCAATTTATGATTTTTTAAAGATTAGATACTCTTAATAAAAAAATACAGCATTATTTTGGAGTGTCTAATCTTTAAAAAATCATAACAAATTGAAAACATGTCCATTTTTTACTCATAATATATTAAAATGTCACTTTTTTAATGTAAAATTTAATGGTATAAAAAAATTAAAAAAATATAAGGTTACTGCCCCAAAATTTTGGGGCAGCCGAGACCCCCCTCCCGATCAGATCCTATGGTTATTTGTTTGAGCATTTGTTTTCTTGATATTTTATTAGTGGTATCTATGATCAAGTAGTTGAGAATTGTTTTTTTTTTTTTTTTTAAATGAAATGTTTTAGGGATATCCTGTGTCAAAAACACTAGCTGAGAAAGCTGCATGGAAATTTGCTGAAGAAAATAACATTGATCTCATCACTGTGATACCAAGTCTCATGGCTGGTCCTGCTCTGACCCCAGACATCCCAAGCAGTGCCAATCTAGCCATGTCCCTCATTACAGGTCATCTACTCATCTCAATACCCTCAGTTTAAAATTAAAGAAAGTCTTAAACTTTCATATCAGAACATGGCCAAGACTATTTCTAACCATACATCTGTTTTAGTTGGAGAGAGATAGATTTAGACAAGTGGGTTCACCACCCTCTGTATCTCTTCCCTGACTAGGTTGTTGTATGGCTGCAATATTAATATATAAACCCATTAATTAAAGTGGGTGTTACACTTTGATGGGGTTCACTGACCCACATTTTTTTATAAATTTCTTATAAGATTATAGTGTATACTTTTACTTAAAAAGAATATTTCAGATTTGTTAAGGTCACTCTAAAAAAAATTATAGGGTAATTTTACACGTAAATTTTCAAAATATGTGTTATCCTTTTTTAACAATCAACATTAAGTCAATCATTAGTGTGGGTCAAAAGAATTCTTTTAGACTCAATGTTACCTTAATGTTGCTTGTTAATAACGGACAAAATTGTACCAATTTTAAAAGATTATGTACTAGATTTCACTATGATGTTTATGATTAAATTAATTGGTCTATTTATCTTTGGGTGGATCATATGAACCAAATGGTGCTTATTAAAATTAAACTTGCAGGGAACGAGTTTCTGATAAATGGATTGAAAGGAATGCAAAAGCTGTCAGGTTCAATAAACATAACTCATGTGGAAGATGTTTGTAGAGCACAGATATTTTTAGCTGAGAAAGAATCAGCTTCTGGAAGATATAATTGTTGTGTTCATAACACAAGTGTTCCTGAGCTTGCCAAGTTCCTTCACAAACGATACCCTCACTACAATATTCCAACCGAGTAAGCTTCTGTTCCAAATATTCCCACTTATTTGATTCTTGGAAAAACCATTTTGCAGTAGCTTTACATTCCTTCAATTTTTTAATTCGGTACTTGCATATTTTTCTCTATTAATTAAATCATGTAAATTTTTTCAGTTAGCAATGTTAATCCATTTACATGGAACTAAACTAACAATGCTAATGAAGCAAAAGTAAATTATTTAATGAATGAAAAAGATTGATACTAAATTAAAAATCTCTAAAAAATATAGGCATGTTAAAAAATGGCGTTCCTTTGTTTGTCTGTTTGTCTCCCCTTTTCTCTGTGGATTTTTGTGCATGACAAATTTTAAACTGAGGGTATTAAGATGAGAAGATGACCTGGTCTGTCCGGTCATATTGGACTTGTCATGCCAAAGTTGTGTGTACCTACCAGGGTTTACTAGGTTGGCCCTAGATGATAAATACCCTTAATAAATAAAGGTACTGGAATTCAGATTTTAGGATTTTTTTTGAAAACCCATTATTTGAAAACCCATTAATTTAAATTTTTATTGTAGGTATAAAATATTATTTTTATTTAATTAATACGTTATTATCTAACCGAATGATTCAAGTGCTTGAATTGTGACCTATTAGCCTCCCTGGCTCATCTTCCAATCCAATTTTTAACACATTGAATCAAGAATGAGTTTCAAACTTTGTTGAACTGGTGGCAGGACCGTTTACATCATCATCATCATCATCATCATTTCTTCGAAAAATTTAATCCATGTTTCTAAACTAAAGTTTACGCATAGTTATATTTAGTAAGCATTGAGAAATAAATAAAAAGAACAAGAAACATGTGAGAAATATAAGTTTATGCATGTACGTATTTTAAAATTATAATTATTAAAAATGAAATAAGTGCATTTTGGATGAAAATGGTGGATTATTATGGATATCATCCTTATATATAATTATTTGAATTTAAATATTCATTTTTAATATTATATTTATTTATTTATTTATTTATTTTAAGCCTATATTAATTACAATATATATCGATTGGTATAGAACCTTGAAAGTTGAAACAGTGTCTTAATAGATTTAATTTAATGGTCCATCCGATGTTCTTGATATTGAGAAGAAATTACCTCATCTTGAATCTCATACAATAATCTAAAATGAAGATTGGAGCATATCAATAAATTAACCGTGTACCTACCAATCTCCCCTTTTCTTTTTGCCAACTAACAATTTCCCAAATTAAAAATATGACTATTGATTCATCTAGAAGGAAGCATACGATTCACATTTTTTCTTGGACCACTTAATTAAGTAGATTTCTATCTGTTTCCTTTTAATTTCATTTTATTTTAAATTAAAAGAAATATAATACAAAATGAATGTTTAGATAATTACCAATTTTTTTATTTAAATGTTATTGATTTAGATTAAAAATAAAAGTTAATAAATTCATATACCATACATATATATTAAAATTAAGTTAGTTGAAAACAATTTGCACAACACAATGTTTATTTTTCCCAGAATGTAGAATATCTTTTGCTCTCTGAATGACGAATAACCCTTTTGAATTTTGAGGCATTCAAAGAAATCTCAAAATATTCTTGTGTTTTCAATGACACTGTTAAATAGCTCTTTAATTTTAAAAAAAAATTAATTTTCTTGAGTATTTCTACTTATGAACTGCTATTTTATCTTGTATATGAAGATTTGCTGATTGCCCCTCCGAGCCCAAGTTAGTGTTCTCTTCAGAGAAGCTTATCAAAGAAGGGTTTGAATTCAAGTTTGGGGTTGAAGAAATCTATGACCAGACTGTGGAATACTTCAAGACTAAGGGGATTCTGAAGAATTAAACTTTGATATATTTGAAGTTAATATTGCAGACTACTCTCTCGCTTCTATAATAACAATCTGATTTGCGGAGTTTAATGTGATATATGCATATTGAGCTACAAATCTGAAGTTACAGTCATTAAGTTCATCTCCTACATATTTTAACCTATGGTAGAATCTCTATATAAGTTAGAAAAATGTAGATGGGAATATGCTATACTTAAGTACGGGGTCTTGAGTTTGAGTGTGCGTGAATGCCAGAAACATTTTTTTTTAAAGAGAAGAGAGTTACTTCAATAAGTAATGACAATGCAGAAAACACCATATAGTCATATATATTTTATAATCTGATTGATTTTGATTTTATTTAGTTTCACATGACAAAATTAATTCAGGCATACATGCTAGGAGAGGGCGACATTATTAGGCTATTAGCTACGTATACTAACAACGTTTCTACTAAAAATCAACAAATATGCATAATGATTAATACTTATAATTGAGAAAACTCAATAAAAAAGAGATATCTAATTAAAAAGAAGATGATTGGGCATGTTTGGATCTCACTTCTGGAGACCAGAAGTGGATCCCAAAATCAGAAGTCATTCTGAGAAAAAAAATTATGTTTGGCCTCACTTATTTTGAAAATGACTTTTGGTCCAAAATGACTTCTGCAACGTGAAAAGTCAGAAGCAAAAAAAAGTGACTTTTGGCTTCTGACTTCTGACTTCTAGTGGATCCCACGCCTTTTGATATGTATTATTTAATAAAGTGGGTAGGAAAATTAGACTGTTAGACCCCTAAAATTCTCAAATAAGATAATTTCTTTTAATTTAAATTTTTTTTATCTCCAAAAATTTACCATAATAACAATTTCTAACTATTTTTTCCCACAATATACTCCTTTGAGCTAAAAATATTATTTTTTAAAATTATTTTCCTGAAAATAAGAGAGAAACTAAGCCTTTAATAAGAATATATGCATAGTAGATATGTATTATGTAATGATAATGATGCCTTTTTTAGTAATGTTTCATCTAAACGTGCTTTTCAATATAATCATCCAAACATGTTTTTAAAAATCAGATTGAAAAAAAGTCACTTTTATCATCACAAATCCAAACATAAATCACTTCACACAAATGACTTTTATCCAAAAGACATTTCTGAAAAACTATAAGTTTGATCTCCCTTTTACTATGATTTTCATTTTATATGGGCGGATTGTTATTTTCTTTAAGAAAATGATGATACTGGCAAGGTTCCACTTGAATAAAGATAAAAAATTTATTTTACTTTGAAAATTTTTCTATTTTACTTTGAAATTTTTTTTCTTAATTTTAAATAAGAAAATTAAATTAAACACTAAATCTAGTAACATAATTTTTACAAGTCAAATTTAACAATTTTTTTATAAGTCAAACTCTTCAATTCCATATTTATGAATTGTCTCATTTACAAGTCACGACAAAAATTCAATTCGTTTGGTATTTGTGACCTCATGGTATTAGATTAAACAAAATTATATTTCTTTGTTGACATTTAGTAATAGAGTATATGTCAAGAATTTGAGAATTTAATGAGAATTTAAATACTTATGGTTGGAACTAAGTATCCCTAGTATTTAGGGTTTAGTGCCCCATTATATAGTCCCACTTATGTATTTAAATTCCAAAAGAATAAAAAAGATATATTATTTAATTGCTTCTATGCTCAATATTGCCTGCTTGACCACCAAACACGTGGTCCTAGGTTGGTAAAATATGATATGGATCTCAAGCTGACACATGTTGCAGCCAAGTTTAGCTTCATCAATATAATGTCCTTGTGCCCACTTATCTTTTTCTTGTGACATTGTACCTTCTCATTAATGTACCATCTTTGTCTTCAACTTCTCGTGATGCACTAGGAATAGTTCTTTTACAATTCTAAGAAGAGAAAGATTTTCACCAAATGGGGTGTCCTCATATATTTTTCACCATCTCTAATTTTGATTCTAATCTTGCCTTGTTAGATGATACACCAAACGTGGACAGTTCTTGATGATGAATATTTTGTTATGGTATTAAGGTTCACACTAAGAGATTGGAATTAAAGTCATAAATGAACGCGGAGACTAATTTTTGCACTACACTAAATCTTTTGAGCATTAGTTATAAAATTATAAGGGCACACCATCATCACCTCATGGCATCCAATAATATCAATCAAACGCCCCCTTGTTAGGGGTCGAGTACTCTATTAATATGTAGAGTTTCAGTATGGAGATTCTACAGATCATTACTATTATGTCTTTTTATGGCATCCCTTTGCCTTAACAGACTTAAGGTATCACGATCACATAGAACTTCATACTAAAATCATACAGATTAATAATAATATCTACCAAAATGGATCATGTCAGATTTCTTCTGATACACAGGATCCTTCATAGAAGGCAAGTGCAGAGCATAATGAAATCTCTGAGAGAGTTAAAAGATGGATATTGAAAGATAAGCTTTCAGAAAGAAAGAGAAGCTTTTAGAAACACATGCTTATATTCACAGTGGATAATGTTTACAAACTTTTGATGCCTTACAAGATAAGAGGACTGCTCTTATATAATGAGCGGGGATCCTAACTAGGATTAAGTGAGTAACTCTGGTAAAGGGTTCAGCCAGTTAGATTGAGGCATATAGTCATTTTTCAACTAGGGTTAGTCTGAGGGGATAAAGTAGTCGTGAATGATTATCACGTGCTGCTGACACACAATATGTTACAGACACATGGTTATTAAATATGTTACAGGCTGACGTCTGACACTTAAAGCAAAAGCAATAAAGGTTTGGAGACAAAAGTGGTTACCGACACCTTTTTTTTAAGTCTGGGACAAGTGATGTCATAATGACTACATAGGGGTGATTATTTCTCTTAACTATCCTTTGTAGATGGGCTCGTGGCTGGGTGACATATTAGGATCAGGAGGAGAATCTGGGTCAATGGTGCTGTCATCATCAAGGTATTGGGAATCTTGGTAGAGACTATTCCAAAATGGATCTTGTGCAGAGGCCAGACAATTATCATCAGAAGTATGGGCTGAAGATTCTGGGTCTAGATTAATTCTTGGGCCGTAATCAGGATCCAGTAATTGCAAAGTCTATGGGAAAAATTCTTGTTCTTGGGGCCTTCTATACCAAACACGAGGATTTCTTGGGACAAAGGGTCGATGAGGAATTAGACCAATAGAGGTACATGTTAATTCTTGATCAATGGATGAGAAATTGTTGAGGTTATGGAGGAAGAGATACAAGTTTTTGAGAGCCTGTTCTTCATATTGTGGCCAGTACAGTTATTGTAGGAGCTCCAATAGTGCGCTTGACCTATGGCATACAATCTACCTTCATAATCTGTGTTGTAAGGACGATGAACCACAAAGAAACACTTAAACCTTATTTGTTGATCTTCAGGAACATCATAGATCCTGTGTTGTATGATGGCATTTCTTAGGGTAGACCTCTAAGTATTGAGAGGAGCAAACTAGCTAAACATCTTCCAAAGTTCACGGCCAGCATTGGCTGAATCACAGAGATTGTGGTAGACATGAAGTGGTTCCAGTGAAAATGCTGTGGCATAAAATGCTGAGGCATACTAGATGTAGTAAGACAATTCTTCTGGACTACAAAATATACATTTCACGTCCCCAAACAACGTCTGTTATATAGAAATCTGACATTAAAAAAAACGCGGTGGCAATTTTGTAAATAAATTCAAAACAGAAAAGAAACAACGTCCCTTATTTCTGAAATAAGTGACATTGTTTGTTTCTCTGAGAAACAACGTCACATGTTTCAAATAAGTGACATTGTTTCTCTTTGAGAAAGAAACAATGTCACTTATTTGAAACATGTGACATTGTTTCTCTGAGAAACAATGTCACATGTTTCAAATATGTGACGTTGTTTCTCTGAGAAACATTTTTTTTAATTTTTTTGAAAAAAAAGGCGCATTTTTTCCCTCTCTTAGCTAAGAAACAATGTCACATGTTTTTGATATGTGACGTGGAAAGAAGAAACAATGTCACATGTTTTTTGATATGTGACATGGTTTCTTTCCATGTCACATATTAAGCATACAAGTGACATTGTTTCTTAATTTTTTTTTAAAAAAAATGCGCCTTTTTTCCCTCAGCTCCATATTTCCCTCTCTTAGCTAATAACTCCTTTGACCTGATCAAACCTTCAGCTTCCTCACATCCTCTTCTTCCTCCCAAACCCTCAGCTCCCTCACTCCGTCTTCTTCCTCCCAAACCCCCAGCTCTCAAAACCTCTGCCTCTCTTCCTCTTCTTTCATTCTGTTACTTCTTCAGGTTTAGCTCCCCTCTCTCTCCTTTTGTGTTTTTGCTTTCTATGTATTGCATTTTAGTATCTTTGCATTTTTCTCTATCTTCTTATTTTGGAGTTCTAAGCTCTTTTGTCGAGCATTCTTAGTTATTGAAATGTGTACACCTTTAATTTGCTACTCGTTCCTACTAATTTCTTACTTCTTGCTTTGTTTTTTTTCCTTGCTCTGTTTCTTCAATGTCATTTTCCAGAACCTATTTCATGGAAATAATCATGCAAAATCCGCTTCTAAATATTCCAGGATGAGAGGTGTTGTGTTACATTTGTTACATTAAGTGGATTTACTTTTTCAATTAGAAGAACATGATTTCCAGGTCGTTTTTGCTTGTTTCCCAATTTGATTCTTGATTTCTCTGCATTCCCAAGTTAATTTTTTTTTAGATTTGGTTTGTAGAAATCAGTGAGCATTGTACAAAATACTAAGTTGTGTAAAAATGGAATTTTTTGTTTGTGTAGTAGTAGCAAAAGTCACATGTATATATATTTAATTAGTTTGATTAAATTAGTTATATCTCTGGTTGATGGTTTACATCTGTTAAATAATAATCTGTTTCCATCAGCAATGTAATGCATGAAAGTATGAGGAAAAAATAAAAAATTAAAGAAACTAATTTTTTTTAAAAAAATGGAATTCACGTCACATATTAGAGTAATATGTGACATGGTTTCTCCTGGCAGGAGAAACCACGTCACATGTTATATGTCACATGTTATAAAACATGTGACCACGTCACATGTTATATGTCACATGTTATAAAACATGTGACGTGGTTTCTCCTGAAAACATGTGACGTGGTTTCTCCTACCAGGAGAAACCATCACGTCACATGTTTTATAACATGTGACATGGCCAGGAGAAACCACGTCACATATTAGCCCAAATATGTGACGTGGTTTCTTCAGCCAAGAGAAACCATGTCACTTGTTTAAAACATGTGACATTAATTCTTTTTTTTAAAAAAACAAAAAATAATCAAACCAAGGACTTTTCACGTCACATTTTCAATAAGTTGTGACATGGAAAATATGACTTTCCACGTCTGTTGCTTTAGTGACGTTAAAATGTCATATTTTCTAAGTCACTAGTTTTAATGTCACATGAAAAATTGACGTGAAAACCCCCAAATAACAGACATTGAAAGTCCTTTCTGCAGTAGTGATATAGATCCCCAAAAGTTAAGGACACATATAAAAGGTTTCTCAATGTCAAAAATACCAGTAAATGAGGAGTTAATTTCATTAGGTCTGTGTGTCTTGATCAAGGCATGAAGCCAATAGAATAGATGTCTTTTGGCTAACCTTTGGATTTGAAAGGGATTGGTAGGTATCTGGTCACATGAAGGAAATTGATGATGGTCATTGGATGGTATGTATTGGATATGTGGAGGAAATGAAGTCATTTTGGTAAGGGTACAGATGGCAATGGGTTTTTTAGGAGTAAGAAGAAGGATTTTTGAGGGTCTGCTGAGAAAATCTGCAAGGGTGTTCTGTTTTCCTTTGATATGTTTCACCTTGAATTTATGCAGGAAAACCAGTCTTTCCATCTGAGGAGTTGAGTCTGGAAGGGTCTTCTTTTTGGTTTCCAGCATGGATGGGAAAGAGGTGTTATCCATTTCTACAGTAAACTCATGTGCAGCAAGATGAAAGTTAAATTTTTCAATGCCTCTTTTGACTGCCATAATTTCTTTATACGTGGCATGATAGTGTTTCTCAACTTCTTTAAATTGTCCACTAGCATGTCCACAGTAGTGTCTTTTCCTATCAACATCTTCAAGAAGTACAACACCCCAATAATGGTCATTGGCATCAGTTTGCAGGATGCGTTGTCCGTTTCTTGGAATCTTCAAAGGTGGTGGATTTTCAGCAATTTGTTTTAGGTGAGTAACAACTTTTTTCTGAATTGGAGTCCATGATGGTGGATTCTTTTTAAGCAATTTGGACAGCTGGCTTGTATGTCTTGTTACATCAGGGATAAAATCATGCAAGTAATTAATGATCCTTAGAAACTGTTGTATCTGTTTTACCGACAGATTGTCATCAGGAAAATCAAGCAGATCTTTGGCAATGTGAGGGCCTGGTTGATAAAACCCATCATGAAATATCATACCCAGAAATTCAATCTTTTCTTAGGTTATGAAGCTTTTCTTTGAAGAAAGCATGATTCCATACTGGGCTATTATCCTGGTGAATTGGGCTAAGAGTTGTTTGTGGGTTTCATGATCTGGTGAGAACAATAGGATGTCATCAATATAGATGAGTGTATTATTGAGAATGGGCTCAAAGATTTTGATCATGGCCTTTTGGAATAGAGATGGGGCGACCTTAAGTCCAAAAGGGAGAACTTTCCATTGGTATTGAGCATCTGGAATGCAGAAAGCAGTTTTATACCTTTCATCTGGATGAATACCAATTTTTCAGAATCCTGCTTTGAGATCAAACTTTGAAAATACCTTAGCATGAGCAATTCTGGAGGCAAGAGTAGACATCTTTGGCAAGGGAAATTTATCATCTTATAGGAACAAATTAAGAGGCTTATAATCAATCACCAACCTCTTTTTTCCTCTAATTTTTTCAGATCTCTTCTCAACATAAAAGGCTTGACATGCCCAATTAGAGGTGGTAGGTTCAATCAATCCTTGATCCAGCAAAGCCCTACATTCTTGTTTGGCTAGAAGGAGATCATCAGGATTCATTCCTGAATGAGAGGCTTTTGTTGGATTAACATCATCATTTTTCTTGAAAGGAAGACGAATAAAGAATTCTGTATTTTTCCACAGAGGAGAAGGATGATGAAATTGTGAATGTCCATCTGTACAAAATTGTAGTAAATCGTCTTTTAGCCTTTCATACCTAGAGGGAACTTGTGAGATTTTGATGATACTTGGGATAGTAGAGAATGGAGCAAAAAGTTTTAATTTGAGACCTTGGGGGAAATAGATAAATTTTTGGTTCGATAGAAGGTATCAAAACCAAGGTGAAGATCTTTGTCAAGAATGTAACTACCTAAAACAGTAACCCATGTGAGACATCCTGGAAAGAATTTTATGCCAATCATTTTTCTGGAAATAAGCTCTATGTGGAAAGGATCCTGGTTGACTATGGTAAATGAATGATTAAGAGGAGCCCAAAATTCTTTAGGCAGAAGGTGAGGTTTGATAATGGTGGCACAAGAACTTGTATCAACAAGGGCTGTAGCATTGAAAGGTTTGTCATATTTGGAAAGTAGGACTTTGATTTGGATAGTAGGCTGGGGGTAGTGTCTATTTGGGACATCCCTTTAGATTGAATTGAAGTGGATAAAACCGTAAAATTATTGGACCCAAGGTATCCAATGTGTTTGTCAGATGAATTGAATCTGAGTCTGAATCAGAGACAGGAAGGACATATTGGGTGTCCGAATCTTCTTCAGATTGTTCTTCAAGAATGCTTTCAAGTCATCATTGTCTGAGACAATGTGGCCGAAGGATTGGAGCATTTTGACACCCCTTTGGTTTTTCTTGTTAGGACAGGATTTTGCAAAATGGCCTTGTTTTCCACAAAGGAAACATTTCCCGGATTTAGAAGACCCCTTTCGTCTTTTCTTGAAATATCTATATCTAGGATTTCTGGTTCTCCTTTTTCTTTCAAGAGGATTGGAAGACTTGTGTTTCTTCATATGACACAATGGCATGATTATTTGTCTTTACAGTTAAGACTTGTTACATGCTGGTTTTAGTTTGGTTCCTCCTTTGGCAATTGCTTTAAACATTTTTTGCTGCTCACAAAGTTTATCCAATGTAGTTAAGGCTAGCTGATAAATTTCTCCAAGAGTAATCTGAGCAACGTCCCTGCTAGTCTGTGTAATCATACGATGGAGTTCAGGTTGTAGTTCTTCTGGGAGAGAGGCTATAAACACATGCCTGAGGTTGGGGTCAGTATGTCCGCCAAGCGGATAATATCTCTCAGACATTCGGACAAAATGTTTTTGAAGATCTTTCTTGAGTAAGGAGCAGCATTTCATCTCAAAATACTCCTGGTAGATCCGCTTTTGAATTAATTCAGGATCACCAATAAACTCATGATGTATAGCACCTAAGAGTTGACTAGGAGAATCAACTGTAAGAAGCTGCAATTTCTCATATTCTCTGAGTTTCATATACCACTCCCCGTAGATTGCTTATAAATTGAGAGATAAAATCAGCAAAAACTTGTCCAGGTATTACTTGAGTTTTCTGAAGGTGATTGTCAAGCCAAGCAGCAAATTCTGCTACACGATCACGCCACTTATAAGGAGGAATATAATCAAGAGTGAAAAATGGTCCAGTCTTATGAGTGTGATTCCTTTCTGGAAAATCTGGTGATTCATCTTCTGAGGATAGGGGAGGATCTTCAATCATATCGAAGTGGCGCTTTCAGCTGTATTAGGATTAACCATAGAAATGCTAAGGTCTGCAAAATGTTTTTCCATGTGGGAAAAATCTGATCCTTCTGAGATAATACGGGAATCATCCTCAGTTTCAGAAAGGGGTTCATACAGATTGAGGTAGAGACTCTCCTAAAAGGAGCTGGAGATCCTTCAACAATTGTTTTTCCTGAACTTGTACTGGGTTGGGTGGTAGTGGTGACAACAGGGATCTGAATGGTGATGCCAGGTAGAGAGGTAGTGTGAGATGGCCAGGGTGGTCTTTCTCGAGGTTGGATAAATTGTGGGCCTGTGAAGGGAGTATGAGTAACTGTTTGATATCCTGTGGATTGAACATGATTTCTTTTGATAGATTTTTTTGGTGGGTTTAGTTTTCTGGCTAGTTGGTATGAGGAAGGATATAGGTTATCATAGTTGACTGAAGTGAGAGGAGGTGAATAAACTGGGTAGGAGGATGGGAACATGCTTAAGGGGTTTGTTGGTGGTTTGACCATATATGTCTCAATTTGTCTCAGATCTTTTTGGATTCTGGATAGTTCTTGCTCCTTCCTTTGGAATTATGGACCAAAATACTTGTGATCAACATAGCTACGAAGTTCTGCATCAAGCCTTATAGCTTTAGAGGTTAATCTATCATGAAGCTTTTTGACTTCGTCTGTCAGTGTATCCATCTGTCCAATAAGTGTCTTCGTTAAGTGGTCAAGTTTATAATCAATACGATGAAGAAACCTATTTTGGCTAACTGCATTATCAGTATGCCAATTAAGGACTTCTTCTGCTGGAGAGGCTTCTTTGACACCATGAGGAGAGACTTGAGTAGGAACAACATAAGCCATAAGGTCGTCGTGTGACCTTTGTTGCTTCTTGAGGACTTCAAGAGGAGGAAACTGTTCGTCATAAGTTTCAGATCTCATCATGGCAATACAAGAAACAGTAGGAGCAGTGTAAAGTGACGGTGGTGTTATGACAAGAGGAGCTGGAGAAGGTTCACTTTTTTCTGTAATAGGGAAAACACTAGCAGCAAGGTTATCATGACCTAGTTCTTTGAGTAAATCCCAAAGAGTGAGATCTGAGGAAGATTCTTTTGGAGCAGGAGGAGCAATTCACCAAGAACCTGATCCATCTCGATCCGGTTTTCTGTGATGGGAGTGAGTATTGGAACATCTGATCCTGGACTTGGTGGTTTTCTTGGTGTTACCAAAAGTGACAAGATCTTCATCATCAGAATGATCCCAAAAACCGAAATATTGGCAGTCAGATAACTGGTATATGATTGGATTTCAATAGAATTCACAATTTCTTTGCGGTTTTGCGAGATTGTTACCAAAAAGCTCGCATGGTTGAAGGATGAACCACATATCCCATTGTTATTATTGAATGGGCCGGGATAGTCGATGCAAATTAAAATGAGTAGGGACTTTCTTTTTCTATCCCTAACATGTTTGTTAAATTTTGGCCCTACTATCACATGAATGATTTTTTTAACCCAACTAGCTATTTGTGTTTGCTTTGTGTTATATGTTTCTCCACTTGTATTTGTTGTTCTATTTAATTGGGCTTCACAATTGGGTACCATGATATGTTAGTTACTGAAATATTTTCTGTATGCATCGTTTTACATAGTTGTTAATAAATTTGTCTCTCCCCAAAAAGTACAAAAAGAAATATGTGGATGAAAAATTCCCTTGAGTAAAATTGGATAAAGCACCAATCATTATATGGAAGGAGATCCTCTCATCATTTTCTTTTTCTCTTCTTTTACTCAGTATTTCGTTGTCTCCCATAATAAAAATGGATTGTTCCGATATATTATTTTATAAATATATAATTATGATATTTTATTTTTGTGTACAAAAGTTCTAAAGTGTATAGATAAAATTTTAACAATTCAAATTAATTTTTAATTGTTTTTGAAAATAATTGTAGAAAATTTTAAGTCCTGAACACGTATTTTTTATAGTAAAAAAGCCAGTTTTGAACCGGTTGGTAAAACCGGGAAAACCGGTGAACTGGCCTCATGCTTGAATAGGCTATATATGTAACTTAGACGAGGGCTCAACTCGACATGGCATGGGATGAACATGTGAAAGGTGGGAAGACCAGTAAAAAATTGTAGTGGTTGAACCGGCCACTAAATTTTTAATACTTTTTTAATTTTTTAATTTTGTTATGATTCCCCCTTATCATTAACTTTCACTTTTACTTAATTTTAGAAACCACATATCTGAGACTATAATATACTTATGTTAATTATTTTACAGATGTTTGATGTTTAATTTTTGTTGCTTTTTGAACTTTATTCCAACCATTGACCCTTGAACTAATACTTCAGCCGGTTGTATATGTATGTATATTCCAAATTTAAGGGGTTATTGACAATTCAAAAATAAAACGATGTACAGCAAAATTAATGTACATATATATGAAATATTATTCGATTAGTGAATCTGAAACAAGATATTGATGCAGGCTATGGTAGTGCATCAAACACACAATACAAATCAAACAAGTATTGTATTATATAAGAAAAAGCTGCCAAATAAAACATTATTGGGGCATATAACCCAACATTTTATTTATTTATATAACGCGTACACTACCACAGAAAACACCTATAGAGGCGCTTTTTTGACCCCTATAGCGGCTCTTTTGAAGTGCCGCTATAGCTAGCGCCGCAATAGGTCAGGAGACCTATAGCGGCGCTTATAAAGCGCCGCTATAGGTGACCATATAGTGGCGCTTAATTACCCAAAAACGTCGCTATAGGTCATGTTTTAATTAAATTTTATTAAAACTGAAAAGGCTTATACCGGCGCTTTTTGTAAAAAGCGCCGCTATAGGTCATGTTTTAATTAAATTTTATTAAAACTGAAAAGGCCTATACCGGCGCTTTTTGTAAAAAGTGCCGGTATAGGCCTCTCTATAGCGGCGCTTTTCGTAAAAAGCGCCGCTATAAGTTATATTTTTTTAAAAATATACAATTTGTATTTTAATTCACACCCACCTGCATCATTGCAAAAATTCCAGCAATTCTATACAATTTCAGGTAGTCCATATACACCAGTAATTCTATACAATTTGTTTTTAGGGGCCATAAATATTTGCTAATTATACTCCAACTATCAAATACAACAATTATACAAGTAAAGGAGTAAGTGTATCTCAACAAGTAAATGAACAAGTAACATATACTACCAGTTTCCCCCTGCCACGTATCAATAAGTCAATGTCATTTTCTTCTCAATGTAATTTGTTCTTTGCCTCCATTGTAATTTGAACTTATGTGAGGCAGAGAAGAAGCAACGAATTCTAAGATAAATAAAAAAATTTCGGAAGAAAATAATTAAAAGTAGCAAAGCAGGTGAAGAAACTCACATGTATCGGTGGAGGAGGGAGAACCAGCGACGGAGGAGGGAGCAACGGCGGCGGACGACTGAGCAACAGCGCGAAGCGTCGCTAATAGAACGGCGAGTCGGATCTTGGGGTTACAAGGAGGGAGTTAACGGCAGTGACTTAAGGAGCGACGGTGGCGGAGGAGGCTACAACAGCGCGGTGGACTCGGGAAAGAATAAAAGAGTAAGGAGGAGGGAGAAAGAACAAAAAAGAAGACAGACATGGGAGGGAGAATGTGGGTTATATTAAAGACTATAACCCCAATACCGGCGCTTTTTTTTCAAAAAACGCCGGTTTAACTATTAGTATTTACATTTTAATTTTAAATTATTATAAAAAAAACGAAGCAGAATATTTAAAATTAAATAAAGCCTATATCGGCGCTTTTCTAAAAAGCGCCGGTATCAGTATTATTGCTTCTTTTTAATATTAATTTTTTTTTATTATAATGATTTAATTTGAAAAAAATACGAATATTTTATTCACTTCTTTCTTTTTAATATTTAATATTTAGTCTTAAATTCTTATATCAATTATTAATTATTATTTTCTATTTAAAATTGAAAAAATGTAATTTTTTATTAGAAAATAATATTAATTAGTATATCAGCCTATACCGGCGCTTTCTTTAAAAAGCGCCGGTATAGGGGGTCCGAAATTTTTGGAGGGAAATTTCCCTCCAATTTTTGGCCCCCTATACCGGCGCTTTTTTCAAAAAACGCCAGTATAGCTATTAGTATTTACATTTTAATTTTAAATTATTATTTTAATTATTATAAAAAAAACGAAGCAGAATATTTAAAATTAAATAAAGCCTATACCGGCGCTTTTCTAAAAAGCGACGGTATCGGTATTATTGCTTCTTTTTAATATTAATTTATTTTTTTGATTATTATAATGATTTAATTTGAAAAAAATACGAATATTTTATTCACTTCTTTCTTTTTAATATTTAATATTTAGTCTTAAATTCTTATATCAATTATTAATTATTATTCTCTATTTAAAATTCAAAAAATGTAATTTTTTATTAGAAAATAATATTAATTAGTATATCAGCCTATACCGGCGCTTTCTTTAAAAAGCGCCGGTATAGGGGGTCCGAAATTTTTGGAGGGAAATTTCCCTCCAATTTTTGGCCCCCTATACCGGCGTTTTTTTTCAAAAAGCGCCGGTATAGCTATTAGTATTTACATTTTAATTTTAAATGATTATTTTAATTATTATAAAAAAAACGAAGCAGAATATTTAAAATTAAATAAAGCCTATACCGGCGCTTTTCTAAAAAGCGCCAGTATAGGTATTATTGCTTCTTTTTAATATTAATTTATTTTTTTTATTATTATAATGATTTAATTTGAAAAAAATACGAATATTTTATTCACTTCTTTCTTTTTAATATTTAATATTTAGTCTTAAATTCTTATATCAATTATTAATTATTATTCTCTATTTAAAATTGAAAAAAACGTAATTTTTTATTAGAAAATAATATTAATTAGTATATCAGCCTATACCGGCGCTTTCTTTAAAAAGCGCCGGTATAGGGGGTCCGAAATTTTTGGAGGGAAATTTCCCTCCAATTTTTGGCCCCCTATACCGGCACTTTTCAAAAAGCGCTGGTATAGCTATTAGTATTTACAGTTTAATTTTAAATGATTATTTTAATTATTATAAAAAAAACGAAACAGAATATATAATATTAAATAATATTAATTAGTATATCAGCCTATACCGGCGCTTTAAGACTAAGCGCCGCTATAGGTTTCATAAATAAAAGAAAGAATAAAAGTGGAAAAACAACTACCCTATAGCGGCGCTTGTACTAGAAAGCGCCGCTATAGGCCAGACGTATAGCGGCGCTTATTGCAATAAGCGCCGCTATAGGTCCACCCCCACCCTATACCGGCGCTCACTGCTGAAAGCGCCGCTATTGGGGCGCTGCAATAGCCCATTTCTGTAGTAGTGGTATTTTTGTAGTAGGCATGTGCATTGATCAACCTTGGAATTGCTTCTGGAGTAGCTAAATTATTCTCTTATCGACCTGGAAAGTCTTTTCAAGAACCTCAGAAGAGATGGATGGATTAGAGCCAAACACTGATTTTGCAATTGGGATAACTCCAGCATTTTGGCTATAAAGGCATGCAAATGCAAAGGCATTTCCATAACCCACGTTTTGTTGGAAGTGAATAAGACCAATAGGGAAAAAAAGCACATCTCCCTTGCTAAGAACTTGGGTAAATAATTCATTCCTATTTTGGTTAGAGGCCACAAATCCAACAAGAAGAGAGCATTCGATCGCTACGAGGATATCTAAGTGCCACGTGGATGACTGTGAGAAGGGTTCAAACCCTTTGGCTTAAAGTCAAGGCGACCAAGAGAGATTCCATGAGTGTTCAATCAGGGCAACAAGTTTACATCTGCTGTAACTTAGTCAAATTAAACTTGTAAAGATTTAGTATATTTGCTCTCTACATGGTAAGTTCTGAAGTTATTATAATATCCTGTTTGATAAAAAAGAAGAAGTTATTAATGTCATGTTGTCTAATTCTATCTAATGCCACAACTTCTCAAATATTTTTCTATTGATAATCAGATTGTACATAAAGTAAATGACATTTTGAAATATGATGAGGCAAAAATGGTGCAATTTCAATTTTTGTATGATTTTTAAATAAAAATAATGTAAAATTGAGCATTTTTATTTATTTAAAAAAATAATAAAGCATTTTATAACTACACCATATTTTCCTCGTAAGATATCAAAATATCATTTATTTTATGTATAATCTAATGATAAATATAAAAAAACATTAAGAAGAGTTTGGGCATTGCAAAGGGCCTTGGACTCCCTTGGTCCGATCCCTATCCCTTATTATAAGATGAAAACAATCAGAGTACATGAAAACTTTAATATGAGTTAAAAGTAATAATTATGTAGGCGTATTTTTATATGTATGTATTAAAAAAATGCCCTCATTTACAAGTTGATAAATGTGAGAGAATAATTATTAAAAAATTATGAAAGAGAATGCATGAGAAAAATTAATAAAACTAGAATTAGTAAAAATACATTTAATGCACATCGACAACGTGGATCATACAAAAGATATGAAGGGATTGAAAATTTAGATTATGTATATATGTATGTGTACATATATAGGATAAAGGATGTATTAAAGAATGGGGCACTAGAGGCCCCTTGCTCTATTATAAGTGTGTACCTATGCCTCCTTTAGTATCTGAGTCTTTGAGTGCGACACAGAAATCTTGAAGAGGACTTGGGTCATATGCAAGCAAGCAAATGAACAAAAGACGAAATGCCACGATGCTAAGACAGATTTCATCTTTCGTGAATTACTTTCTCTATGGGGCATCTTTGGTACGAAGTATTGGAGGGTAGGTAATGGGATTACCTATTTTATAACGTTTGGTAGGAGGATTTCAGCAATACGGGATTGCACAATCCCACATTCAAGGGATTGCTCATTACACCGCACCACCTGGTAATGGAAAATCAGTCATGGGACTGCTTTTTTAAAGACAAAATTGCCCCTCATGCCATCTCGTTTCCCTTCTGTTACTCTCTTCTCCTTCCCCATCCTACTAGTGATGCCTTCCACTGATCCACGTCATCCTTGCTCTGGCCTCCTTGTCTTCAACCTTCGAACCAGATTTGGTTATGTCTTAAGAGCTATTGTAACAAACTACAAATAATGTTTTCTCTCTGCCATCAACATAAGAGAATAAGGAGGAGAGAGGAATCAACAACAATGAGAACAATAAAAAAGACGAATACAAAATCAAAACCTATCAATAGAAAACAAGAAAAAACCATTCAACGTGAAAATAAAATATATTATTGAAGATTTAGAGCTGCAGAAAAAACTACTAGCTTTATGCAACAAAAGTTAAAGTGGGTCATTAAGGGAAAGTGAACTCGTGGAGAGTGAATGTTGGGAAAGCCCAGAGAAACCACGATCATTAAGCAAAACTAGAGGGCTCAAGAGTTTCTGAATGTTGAACGTCAAGTGGAAGTGAAAGTGTGAGAAGCACATATCGTCACATCTCGGTTTGAAGTTTTGGGGGTTGGGAGAGGGCTACTATTGTCTTTTCTAATTAATAATTACTTATAAAATAAAATTAATAAAATCAATTCCTACAAATATTACCTTACACCGAACATTATTATTTTAAAGTCTCATTCCAATTTTCATTACTAATCCCATTCCCAGTATCAGTCTCATTCCCCCTCCATCAAATTCAAGTGCACGTAACACATATTATGTGTTAGTTTATGAGATTGTGAATGAACTTTGTGGAAAATTATAATTGTTATGATTATAATTATTAATTATAAATAATAGATATTAGGCATATCTGATTACTAGGATATTAGTTGAGATTATATCTTAAATTATTTGAATTATCCTATTTCCTAGGTTAGTTATGATCAGGTCCTATTCTTCCTCCATATCCTACTTTCTCTGTACTCTATTTATTCAGCTAGATGCTTTAATAATATGTATCAGATTTTATGCTCATAATTTCTACATGGCATCAGAGCTAGGTTAGGGTTCCAAATTTGAGTGAGAGGGAGTTAGGGTTCCAAATTTCTGCTGCTTTCTCTGTTCTTCTTAGTTTCTTTTCATTAGATACTGTTCATCGTGCTATTGTTTATACATTGTTCAGTACTGTTCATCGCATTGTTTAGGGTCTGTTCACCGTCCTGTTCGCGACACTGTTCATGACACTGTTTCGAGTCACTGTTCATACGCTGTTCACGTTTGGTCAGTTTATAAAAAAAAATCCAGCATTTTTGGGTGTTTTTTTCAGCGATTTTTCTTTGGCTTCTTGATGGATACGATGTCGATTCCACCTTTCCAACGTCCCTGTATGGTCCGTGTCTTCTAGTTCGTGGTGGTTTGGGTTTGCGTCACTGTTCACACGTGTATGATTCACTGTTCAGGCGGACGTTTTTGCTCAGACCTGTTTTGTTATTTCAGATTCGGAGGATCTGATGTTTTTTGCATTTCTGGTGTGTTTTCCTGCGAGGTTTCCAAATTCCGCCAAGTTCATTTTTTCGGCCAGTTTCCTCAAGGTTTTTTGGGGTGTTCCTTTTGCTGCTTGGATTTTCTGCTCTTCGCATTCTGTTATAGAGTTTGGATTTTTCGTTGTGAAGCTCGTGATGGATTTTCGTTTGTTGTGGCCTTGGTGTGCTCATTTGGATTATTATAGCCCCTTATGTGGCTGTTTGAATTAGCGCCCGTTGTAAATCTGCTAATTCTCTTGATATTATTTCCTTGATTTGAATGTCCTTTGTGTGAAATTTGATTTAATTTTACTTTTCCGACGAATCCTAGAGGTGATTGGGTTCAGTTTTGGTCTTCTTAAGTTTATGGTGATCTCTGGTTTGGTGCATGGTTTTGTTGCTCAGGGGGAGGATTATCTTTGTAACAAGTTGGGCATGATTAGCATCTATGCTCCAACTTGAGGGGGAGTGTGGAAAATTATAATTGTTATGATTATAATTATTAATTATTAATAATAGATATTAGGCATATCTGATTATTAGAATATTAGTTGAGATTATCTCTCAAACTATTTGAATTATCCTATTTTCTAGGTTAGTTATGATTAGTTCTATTCTTCCTCCATATCCTACTCTCTCTGTAATCTATTTATTCACCTTGATGCTTCAATAATATGTATCAGATTTTATGCTCAGAATTTCTACAAACTTAAAGACTATTTATAAGGAGAATCCATTGAAGTGGTCTCCTTAATTTGCTTGCAGGAAGAAGAAAATATAATGAAAGACTAAGTATTATTTTTCTTCACCTGCAATGCAACTGATTATTCTTTCAATTCATTTGATTGGATAATATGATGATCGGATCGGAGTTGTTGTGACCTTTGCTTTGATTTACCAACTACATGTCTATCTCAAGACCTCATTCAATTCTCTGTATGTTTATAATTTTGGACTATGAAAGTTTTTTTTTTTTTTGGCCAAATTAAATGTGTTTAAGAAGGAAGTGAAGAATTGGTCTTCGGTGCAATTTTCCTGGCTGTTCCAATAAGCAGCTATATTTGGCCCAAAAAAGATGAAGCTATGTGGCTTCTTATATTATTATATATCTTCTCAATTCTCATCATTTAAGTTGTTGAGTAGGAAAAAATAATGATCCAAATGTCTTATTTTTTTATACACTTTTTTTTATTGACGGAGTACTTTTATATACAAATGAACTATTCCTAGTTAGTTTTCTTTTTGGCCAAATGTTGAACAGGACTTTTCTTCATCTTCCTTTTTGTTGGAGGATTTGAGCACACACCACACCTTTAGCAAAAAGATATTCCTAGGTCAATCAATTCGCAGATCTCATTTATGACTCTCCAGACATATATAAGACATCACGTAGATATTATAATATGAATAGACACCTTAAAATAATTAGTTGTTATATAAATTTTTTTTTTGATAACTACATAAATTTATTTTTTAGAATACTTACTCATATTATAATATCTACGTTATATCCTACATATTTATTAGTGATCGTGTGAGAGAATTCACCTAAGAAATTTTAATTAAATGGAAAATAAGAACAGTTAAAATAAAAAGGTAAATAGTAGGAAAATTTAAGGCATAAATGACCAAATCGCCCTTATTTAGAAAATATCCTCAGTGAAGGAATGAAGGGCATTCCTGTTCTTTCCTCCTCTAAACCTAATTCAGTAGTAATCCATTCTCTCTTTCTTCCCTACCCAAACCCGTCGCCCCCTCCCCTCTGAAATCACCACCACCGTTCTCTCTCTCTCTCACTCACATCCAGACGCCATCGTCTTCTTCTTCTTCTTCTTCTTCTTCTTCTTCATCCTTCCGTTCGAGCTGCTGCCAGAGATAAGCAGATTCCGGAGATTCCAAGCTCCGGTAAGTATTTCAATCCCACTCTTGCCATAAAATTAAAAAGTAATATTGTTTCTTCGTATTTCCGTGTCTTACACTTGCCATTTTGTTTATGGAACTTGGAATTTAGTATGTGCACATGTATCTTCCTACCAGGTTAATCGATTTTGTTTGGCTTAGCGTTGATGTTCTCGGCATTCTGTTATGATACATTTAGAATTTTGGTGGGGAATATAATTTATCTTGTAAATGATCGTCTGATAAACTTCCTTTTTTCAGAAAAGGGTGCATATGATGAGTTCATAAAAAATTTGCAGCAAGGGTGTCGAATCATTCTATTATGTATTCCCTGCATGTCTTTGCTGAGGGGGATTTTTGTATAAGAACATTAAGCTCGTTTTCTGTTTTGTTTTACCTATGGGTCACTTGATATGCTTAATATTTCCTCACCTACTTCTGTTTTCTCTGTGTGTACGTTATGTCCGATGCTATGGACTTGTAGGATTTTCTGCATCATGCAGTTAAACAAATTAATTGCCTATGTATAGTTGAGGAAATTATATCAACCTATCTAATCATGTTGGTTTGCTTGAATTATTCTTGCAATAAAATTATATCATCCATGGTAGAGATGCATTAGCATTAAAATTGTTATTTTGCTCTTTCACTTGCTTTTATGTTTATATAATATATATGTATATAATATAATATTGTATACTCGGATTGATTTAGATGTCTTCTCAAGTTGAAGCTATGTCATCTTCTTTTTTATATTGAATTTTCTCATTAGACAAAGTGCAACATTGAAGGCCCAAAAAATTAGCCCACAGACCAAAAACCTGAGAAACTGAACCGAAATAATTTGGCCTTTTCGGTTTGGTTACAAGTAATAGCTATTTTCGGTTTTTAATCAAAAACCGCACCAGAAAACCGTTTGCACACCTTTGTAATTATATACATTTTATTTTCTTTCTATCTTCCTGGTTTCATTGCTTTCTTTTAATTTGAAGTTTTCCCCCAAGGGTTCTCTGCCTAGCTCTGTGACTTCTATTGTTATGGGTTTAATACTTACATGGGTAGATTGATTAGTTACAATTTAGTTACAGCATTTTAACTGATTCTGTTGTAAAGAATGTGGGAAGAGACTCTATAAATAATATCCCACGTGTAAAGTGATTGGTGTGAATAAATCATTTATTGTTTTCCTTTACGTTTCTCTGTTCTTTTCCTTCTTTCTCTGGTCTATACCATTTATCGTACCTAATCTGCTGCTTTCTCATCAGGTTCCTAGCAATGAGAAAACCCAAATCAAGGGACTTTCACAAGCAGCGACGACTTGCAGAGGAAGATGAGATTGGACTTTTGGACTCATGGATTCAATCTCAGAAACCGGACTCTGGATCCAATCCCATGTCATTTCCCCCTTTATCCTCCAAAGACCCTGTAGGTCGGATTGATGGCACTACATTTTCACGATATGTGGGTGTCACACGGTTTGACCAGTTGCCAATTTCCAAGAAAACCAAGGATGGTTTGTCAGAAGCTAAATTTGTTAAGATGACTGATATACAGAGGGCCAGTTTGCCCCATGCGCTTTGTGGGAGAGATATTTTGGGTGCATCAAAGACCGGGTCAGGAAAAACCTTGGCTTTCATTATTCCGGTAAGTGTAGCTTAAACTAAAAGTTTGTTCTCCTTTTATAAGAGTGTATATATATATACATATTAAGTAGAAGTACTGTGATAATTCTTAAATCTCAAAATCGTTTACCAGTTCCAATGCTTTCACAAACAAAAAGACTTTTTTACTTCCTATGGATTGGGTGGAAAGGTGCATCCATTCAAAGGAAACTGTATGCATTTTTTTATATAATTATTTAATTTAATTTTTCAATCAACCTTACTTGATGCAAGGATGCACAACTTGGTTTGCCTCATGGAACGAGAAGTTGTCGGAGAAAATTATTTTTATTAGTTAAGTAGCATGTTTGTATCACTTTACTGCCCATACATAATAAGATTTCTAAGCATTTCGTGCTTGAAGCAATCAGGAAGTTTCTTTTTGCTTTAGTTTCTTGTTTTTCTTATGACTTGTCATATTCAGTGATAGTCATATAGACCAGAGTGTTTTAGATGACATGACACATGATTTTTTCTGGGTATGACTATAGCAAGAAAGTAGCATAAGAGACAACATTGGACAGAAGTGTTTGGTTTTTTTAAATTGTTTGAGTACTTTTAGTGACAGCTTTTCGTTCATGGCTAATTTACTCAAATTATGTGAGAACCAGAAACTCTAGTATCAGAATCTGAAACAAATCTTCATCCGAGTTGTGAAAATCTCATTGCAACTTCAATGTCATTGACATTGACAGCTGAAATATTGTACAAGTATTCTCCCACCAGTGCTATTGTATTTTCACCAACTATTGTGGGTTCTTCCTTTGCTTCTCTGAATGATTTTAGAATCATGCTTATCTAGTAAAATTATTTTCTGGAAAAGAAGCTATTAATCTTTGGCTGGATTTCCTAAATAAATCTACATAAGGATTTTGATCACCCTATCCTCAGGTATGCACTTTATTGTTATTGGCAGGTCCTGGAAAAGTTATACACAGAGAGGTGGGGGCCTGAAGATGGGGTAGGCAGCATAATCATATCTCCTACAAGAGAATTAGCTGGTCAACTGTTTGATGTTTTGAAAAGTGTAGGTAAGCACCATAATTTCAGTGCTGGCCTGCTGATTGGGGGTCGCAAGGAAGTTAATTTGGAAAAAGAGCATGTAAATGACCTAAACATTTTGATCTGCACGCCCGGTCGCCTTCTACAACACATGGATGAAACTCCAAACTTTGATTGTTCACAGATTCAGGTGATTATAGTGCTTACTATTTTTTACTGAATACATAATCTGGATTCTTGAGGCAATGCTGGGAATAAAATAAGCAAATGAAAATTATGTTAATGTTAATTCTCAAGCATTAGTCCCATGTGTCTTTCCTAGTACTAGCACCCATTATTTCTTGAAAATTTAACTTCTATTTCAAAGTCTTCTAAAACTTTGTTGATTAATAGTGTTGCTTTACTCATTATCTATTCAGTTCAAATTTGTCAAATTAGTGCCCCTGGCTGTAAAATTTTCTCACAGATATGCATTACCAAATTCTATTCAATGTGGTTCATGATTGGGTGGATAATGTTTGTTGATATACAGATGTTGGTTCTAGACGAGGCAGATCGGATTCTTGACACTGGATTTAAGAAAGAATTAAATGCGATAATATCGCAGCTTCCAAAGCGTAGACAAACCCTACTCTTCTCAGCAACTCAAACGAAGTCTGTTGAAGTTCTTGCAAGACTGAGTTTAAAGGATCCAGAGTATCTGAGTGTCCATCAAGAGTCTGTGACTGCCACTCCTACTCTCTTGAGACAGCTTGTGATGATTGTTCCTCTGGACCAAAAGTTAGATATGTTGTGGAGTTTCATTAAGTCCCATCTTAACTCCAAAATGCTTGTCTTTCTCTCCAGCTGTAAACAGGTAATTTGTTTGAATCTAATTGTTTTGTGGCATATTTTCTTTCATGTGTTTTTTTGAGAATTTTTTTCTTTTCAGTTTATTTCATCATAATCATATGCTGGTTTTTAGGTAAAATTTGTTTTTGAAGCATTTAAGAAACTTCGGCCTGGCATACCCTTGAAATGCCTTCATGGGAGGATGAAGCAGGAAAGAAGAATGGCAATATATTCTGAGTTTTGTGAGAAGCGCTCAGTACTCTTCTCAACTGATGTGGCTGCAAGAGGGCTTGATTTTAACAAGGCTGTTGACTGGGTTGTTCAGGTAAGTCTCTTGTAGCTGGGCCCCTTTTTTCTGCCTCTTGAGTGGGTAGAAAAGGAGTTGGTGGAAGAAGGAAGAAGTTTGTGTTACAGTTGGATGTTGACACTTGCATCTTTCATCTGTAGGTCGATTGTCCTGAAAATGTAGCATCTTACATACATAGAGTTGGGAGAACTGCTCGGTACAAGTGTGGGGGCAGATCAGTTTTATTTTTGATGCCTTCAGAGATGAAAATGCTTGAAAAGTTAGAAGCAGCTAAAGTTCCAGTACATCTTAATAAGGTATGCTATTTTTGCTTTTTAAGTCAATTATTTGCCCATGATTCTGACATCAGCAGGAGAAGGGAAAAAGAGCTTGAGAGGAATATAGGGAAAAGGGGAGAAAGGGAGAGGAATAGTGTATTGATTAGAATTGAATGTGAAGTCCACAATTTAAATGAAACTTTTATTTTTGGTTGGGGACTGAACCTAAATGAAACTAAAAGCATTTCGGTAAAAGCTATTCCTACAGGTAGCCTTATTTGTGGTCTAATCCCTCATTTATGAATTATTACAAATATCAACAATCAACATTGATGAGGACGAAAGGGAGAGTAGATAACAGAAAAAAGAGTGCTCAACATCTTAGAAGAACTTTGCCGCAATGTTTCAATCTCATCTGCAGCATTATATTATGATGTTAGCTTTAGGGTTTCTAGAATATGGATGCCATGTAGTTTGGCTGATGAGCATATGCAACACATGCTAAATAACAGATTTTGCACACTAATAATACACTAGAATAACAGAATAACGGAAGGCACACAGCTGCACATACACACTTAAGGTACAGCTAGACCTTCCGTCAGTCTTAACACCCCCTCTCTAGCAAGAAGAGATGGGGAAACCCCTAGATTATCTCTATGTGACTATAACATGGAGTCAGATCGTGTGTCAAAATATTTGATGTTTTATCGACATAAGGATCATGCGGGGTTGCCACTTTTTTTCTAATACCCTAAATTGGTTACCACAAGTCTAGTTTAATTTAATATGTTTGTTCTTGCATGGTACACGGGATTGATTGCTAGAAGCTATGGTATTTCATATTGTCACAATATATTCTGTTTGATGTATAGCTAAACTAGTGTCATGTAGAAGGGGTTGAATTCATTGTAATTCAGTTTCAAATAGAGCCAAAGACTTATGTTTGGATTCGTTGCATGACCTGGTGTCTAAAAAAGACTAGCAAGCTGCCCTAGGGGTTGGACATGGAGAGGCACATCTAAAATATTTCCAGCATGTCAATACATAATGCTTATGGCTCAGATAAAGAGCTGTTTCATCCCTGACCCCTGCAGGCTTCTATACAAGGAAACCATGTATTTGGCCAATATCGTTCGGTGGCTGTGTTAGGTCCCCCAGATGCAAGCATGAATGACGAAATAGAATGCCTAATCAACATTTTTGTCATATGCATGTACTCCCCCCCCCCCTCCCTCCAAAAAAAAAAAAAAAAAAAAAAAAAATTGCTGCACTTTTTAGCTGTGAAGTATGATGGCATGATATAGTGAAATCGAATACCTGATCATGTACCATCTTGGAGAAATTTTGGTGTTCACCATCTCGATCACTTCATAAAACTTTTTAATATTGAATTGATTTTTGGTTAGTTTCTTTTAAGTGACAACAACATCTAGCGTTTTACCCTTATGTTTTGATTGATGAAGCCAAGTAAACTTGCTATAGTCATCAACAAAGAGCTATTTATTGATAAAGGTAAACTCTTGATGCAATTTATAGTGTTCCCCATACGTCAGTCTAATTTAGCTCAAGGAAATTTCAAAAGGGAAAAGCATGTAATTTTCCAAATTGATAAGAATTATGGATATCTTTATCGGAATACATGACACTGCAACCAAGGTTACCAAACTCATGAGTTTAAGCAAACTCGTGATAAGGGGAATAAATTTCGCAAGAGCTTACCTATATCAATAAACAACTATTAAAAATTTATGATTAAATAATCAACATACATAAATGACAGCAATTTGGTTTAAATATTTCTCAAATCCAAATCAGTGAAATTAAATCCATTGGCACTCATAATTTATCATATTCAGCATAGGAATTTATAGGAAGTTCATATGTGAAGTGACTAAACATAATCAAATCAAAATAAAAATTATAAATTCATCAAAGATCATCACATGTTGGATTATCATCATTGCCTCCGTCTTCAATTTATCCAACATTTGATGATCTTTGTTGAATTTACTAGTTTTTTATTTGGTTATGCTTAATGACTTTATAGTTTATATATGAACTTGAGATTTTTATGTTGAGAATGATAAATTATGAATGTTAATGGATTTAATTTCAGTAATTTGGTTTTGAAATATATTTAAACCAGAATTTTGCCATTTTTATGTTTTAATTATTTAATCATATACTTTTAATAGTTATTATTGATAGAGGTAAACTCTTAAAAGTTTTTGTCTCTATTACGAGCTCGCTTAAATTTGTGTGTGTCACAATCTTTGTTGCACTTGACTACAAGTATGGAGAGTGATAAGATACAAAACAACTTCTTGTTGACCAATTCAAAAAGAGTAAACGTGCTGGAGAAAAAGAGAAGAATTAGGAGTTAAGGCTAAATTGGTTGCTACTTTTTTGGTGTTTTTGCTGTTTTTATTGTAGTGAAATAAGTGGGACATGCCACTATGACATCGGGTTTAGTTTAAGATATTTTGTTGAGTCTTATGGGATTTAATTGCTTTATTCTCTCCATATATCTATCATTATATATAGGCATATATGGGCTCAGCAATAAAGGGACGGCATTTTAATTGAGATTAGTTGATTTTGTGGGGATTCTCCTTGGCTACTAAACTTCACTAAAGTGAGATTCTTGCTTGAGTGTTGGTTAGCAGATTTATTATGGCTAGTAGTGAGTTCGAGAGTGAGATACTTTCCTTAATAGATTTATCATTAGCTTTCTTTCTTTCAATTTTCTTCAGTATCTGTATATGTGATTTAGGATCCTATTAGAAAGCTTGCGCTCTTGTGTTTAACAGTTTATTTGTTTTGTCCTGTATTTTTTACTTTATAAGTAGATGCAAGGTCCAGTTAGGAGGCAGCTTATATATGTGTATATATTATTGGCCACGGGTTGTTGGGATGTAGAAGAATTAAGAGATAGGAGATAATCTTTTACTCAAATGATTCATCCATACACGTGACAAACTACATAACTTGATATTAATAGTTTCAACAGCATAACTAAAAATAACTACCAATCCCCAAAAACACGAAAATGCCATTAACTTGCAATAACCAACAGTGGACACTTGTAACACTTAATCCAATACACAATAAAAATAAAACATAGATAACTTCTTCCTAAAATAAATTCTTTGAAGCCACTAGGTTCCTATCACGGGTAGCTTATGATTTTATGTCTTGTACTGATATTCCCCATTGGCATTAACAGAATCTCATTGATTTTTGAGAGCAGCGCTGGGAGGCTGTAAAATGGGCAAAAGGACATAGAATATGCCAACCAAAAAATTCAGATGTTCATAGTTATGGTTCTGTACCAGTGGCATCACACATTTGGGTTATCAGAGTAACATTGATTTTCAGAAGGACTATTAGGAAGTGTTAAAAGGGTCAGAAGGACAACAAATGTCAAAAACCTCAAAATACAGACACATTTTGTAATGCTTCTGCACCAGGGGTGTGACATCCTGACCTGAGAAGTAAATTAGCTTGTGTGGCTTTCTCTTGCAGATCTTTCAGGATTATAGATTGATAGGTTGATTTAAAGGTGATAGTCATTGCGGAATGATTATATTTTTGGTTCAGTGATCATAGGTAAGGCAAAATCTGGGTGAATAATGGCGGTGGAGATTTTCTGGTACTAATAGTGGGGCTTGGAGTTGGCTGTAATGCCACTCATAGGTCAAATAGGAGAAGTGGGGCATAGTAGAGAGAAATAGAGGGAAATTGAGAGAGAGGGGGAGAGAGGGTGACAAATAATGTACAGAGTTTTTATTTCATGCCAAGACTAATTGTTTAATCTTTAACTGAAGGTTATAGAATAAAACTGGAAATCATATGCTTAAAATACAGAAAGAAATAATAATAAAGAATATTGCTGAATTTAGTCTCAGTTGATGGTTTAATCCCTTATTTCAAATAATTACCAGTCACAGGTATTGCCAAAGACCCTAAGCAACTGCATAGATGTTATTTTCAATGCATTCTATATTTTTGTTTTTTTTGTTCACTGTTGACATTACATTTCTTGTGTTGCTAACATATGCCATTTTAACTGTTAACTTTTCAGCCTAGGAAGGAACGACTGCAACCTGTATCTGGTTTGTTAGCAGCGTTACTGGTCAAGTACCCAGATCTCCAGCAATGGGCAAAAAGGGCCTTCATAACCTATTTGAGATCCATTAATATCCAAAAGGATAAAGAAATCTTTGATCTTATGAAATTGCCAATTGATGAATACTCGGCATCGTTAGGCTTGCCAATCACCCCAAAAACTCGATTTCTTAGCCAAAAAAATAAATCTAAAGCTGTCTCAACAAAACCCATTTTAGCTGAACCAGAAGAATCCCCCCGAGGAATTGCATTAGAGATTCCAAGAGAGAATCTGGACGTTAATGGTCCTGAGGAAGAGGAAGAGGAAGAGGAAGAGGAAAAAGGTCTTCTTTTGCCAGACAATTCCTCTGATGAAAGGGAAGGGATATCATCTGAAATTGTAGATGTCATGTATGTACCATCTCATAATCTGCGTATTACAGAATTAGAGAAAGTTTATATTCTTTTTTATATTTTTGCATTATATCCTCCTTGCAATAAATATATGTTTGACAATGCCCATTATTTGGGATGGAATGGACTATTGGACCTTGCACATATAAAATTAGGATCGCTTGTCCAAATTATTATTTGGTAGATGGGGTTTCCCATCTCAGTATGTTGTCTTTTGGTATGTAAAACCATCTTACTTGATTTGGCGACTTACTTCGTAGACCACCAACCCGTGTCTCAAAGAAAAAGAAGCTCAAGATCAACATCCATAGACCAATGGGGACTAGGGTTGTATTTGATGACGAAGGTAATGCTCTGCCTCCACTAGCAAGAATTGCTGATACACAAACTGGGAAGGAAATATTGCTGCTTGATCCAGGTATATGCCCTTTCTCTTCAAGTGCAAGTTAAAGCCTAGGAATAAATATAATGCTTCATGGTTATATAGCTGTCATATTGGCTGATGGCTGTCAGTTATCAAACATCTCATTTCAGTTGTATTATCTTGAATCTTAATGATTAATAACACGAACTTATTTATCATTTATTGGCTTTGATTCTTTTTTGTCTGAAGTTTTATTAAGCCGGGGAAATATGCGTGTTGGAAGATAGGCCTAGTTCATTGAGCTAGTTTGAGCTCTTTTTCTTTCCTTTTGCATAAACATATTATTAACTGCCGAGCATGGGACTTTAAAGTGAAATGGGGAGAAAAGTTAGATAGATTCAGATGCACGAGAATAAATCTCTAGTAGTACAAGCAGCTTTCCCTCTTACTGAGTCAACTATAATATCTGTTGATAATTGATTGTGATGCCACATATATATTTAATATGATTGGTAAACTGTTTTGTTCCCAGAAACCTGATCGTACCCAAACCTCCTACAGTTCTAATATTGATAAACACCTCTGAATTTCACTTTATATCACGGAGCTTACTCAACTTGTATTTTTTCAGGCATGTAGAATGACTATCTTGTTTATTTTGCTGTATATCAAATTGAATTCTCATCTTCCTGCAGAACAAAAAGCCGAATACTATAGAAAGATGCGTGAGGAGTTGAAAAAGGTTGACAAGGAAGACAAGCTTGTGCAACAACAGCGTCGAAGAGAGAAGAGAATCAAGAAAAAAATGAATTTGAAGGAAATAAGTGCTGAAGATGATGATGACGACTACAATTCTGGGTCAGAAGATGAAGTTGATGATAGAAGGCATAAAAAGAGTAAGATATATTTTGATAGTGACAGTGATGATGAAACTAAAGGAACTGAAGTCACTGGCGGGAAAGAGGGTATTATTTCTAGGCCCGTTACTTTGGAGGAGCAAGAAGCTTTGGCTCTGAAGTTGTTAAATTCCATGCACTCATAGGATATACCATATCCCATATGCCTATTTAAGCCATCTGACAACGCAACAAGAAAGTCTTTTGGAGAAAAGTATATGTTGTTTATAGTTAAACGCTTTCAGTGCAGTAATAGTTATAAGGCCTAAGAGTTTATAGAGGAGAGTCGGACGGTCAGCTTAAAGGCTTGATCAAAATTTTGCGGGATTTTGTCATTTTTCTTGCAACTAGATTCGCACTGAAGTGTTGTAAGTTAAAAATTGCCTATGGATCAGGTTTCAAGTTTTGTTTTGCATTTCGTCTTGTACTGTTTGGGTATAATGATCTCCAGATAATCTACGTACGTGACTATACTGTAGGTAGTAGCGTGATTTTGATGTCATGATCTCGTGTATTATTCAAGAGACTTTTGTTTGAGGGTAGACATACTTTTCATATGTGACCCTTTTAGGCCTTGAAGGCCGGTTTTAACAGCTCTCCTTAATACACCTTGTTACACTGTAAGGTTGAGCGAAAAAAGTCGAACTTGTTCAAGGGTAAAGTATGAATTCATGCAAATTGATCTAGATACAACAATAGTCTTTTTCCATTAGATAAATTCATTAAATTGACCCAGATACTATTTAAAAAATTATCAAAATGCGATACTTTACTAAGTATTTCCCCAAAGCAACAAATTACAATTTTGGCTTAATTGAATTCAGTTAACCTTTTGTTTGGTCAATATTTAAATCCAAATCTTTGTGGGAACGATATTTTATACTATTTGCAATCCATGTGCTTGCGATTTATGCTTAATGGCGAACATTTAGCTTACTTATTTATTTTTATTTTGTTTTGTTTTAGCTTGTTCTTTAGTATGTAGGTGTAGGCATAACTATAACCATCTTCTCTTATCAAATGCGTGCTCATCATAAATTTGGCTCTACTTTGATGTCATTGGGCCATGGGCCATGGCATCAACATTAGCTTCTTTTTCAACACTTCAAATGGTGTAGACTGTGTGAGTTCATAGGTTATAGTTATGTCTTGTGGTAGTGATAAATTCTAGTGATGATACTGTATCTAGTAATCGACATTTTTTAATTTCATTATTGGGTATCTGACAACCGGTTAATCTTATTCGGGAAGTTTAAATTTTTTTATGTTTGTTTATAATAATAATATTATAAATTATAAAATGTAGCTATACCGTCTATATTTTTTTTTTGTTAGTTGTGGATGGATGTGAGATTATGAGAAGAGAAAAGAAATGGAGAAAAGGCCAGCTTAAGCATTACTTTTTTAATTTCTTCTTTACTTCTTGATCTGCATCACACAAACATATATATCCCAAATTTAAAGGGTTATTGACAATTCAAAAACAAAACAATATAAAACACACGTACATATATATATATATATATATGTAAAATATTATTCGATGAGTGAATCTGAAACAAGATATTGCTATAGGCTATGCTACATCAAACAAGTCTTGAAGTATATAAGAAATAGCTGCCAAATAAAACATTGGGGCATATAGATAACCCCAAAGTTTATTTTTTTTTTTAATGTAATACGTATTTGTAGTATCATTGCATCAATCATTGATTAACCTTGGAATTGCTTTTGAAGTAGATCAATTATTTTCTCGTCCACTTGGAAAGTCTTTTCAAGAACCTCAGGAGGGATGGGTGGATCAGAGCCAAACAAAGATTGTGCAATTGGGATAACTCCAGGATTTTGGCTACTAAGACCTGCAAACGCAACAGCATTGCCATAACCCAAGTTCTGTTGGAAGTGAATAAGACCGATTGGGAAAACAAACACGTCTCCCATGTTAAGCACTTTGGTAAATAATTTATTCCCATTTTGATTAGAGGCCACAAATCCAACAAGAAGAGTGCCTTCGATCACTACGAGGATCTCGGTGGCACGTGGATGAGTGTGGGGAGGGTTCAAACCCTTTGGTGCATAGTCAATGCGAGCAAGAGTGATCCCAAGAGTGTTCAATCCAGGCAACGTGTTTACATCTGCTACGGTAACAACAAAGCCTGTAGGGTTTTCTGCTGTGTTTCCAACTTTATCAAATCCAGAAGCAAAGAAGTCCTCAGCTTTCACAGCGTTTGGATCCTTGCAAAATTTCCCGTTCACAAAAACTGCATGCAAAGTTGAGATAAAGTATTATAAGTTTTCTGAAATAACAATATATAATTGATTCAAATTAAAGTTGTAAAGATTTAGTATAATTTGCTATTTACTGTAAGTTCTGAAGTTATTGGTTTCATGTTTTGTGAAAAAAGTTATCAATCTCATGTTCTCTAATTCTTTCTAAGGAGAATTACAACCAGATCCTATGGAAGAGAATCAATCACAACCAAATCACTTGAAATCATTAAAATTACATTGAAGTTCGTAGGATTAGGGTGAGACTAAGTTGAACTACATCGGTAGTTGTCCATACCGTTAATGGAGTTGTCAATAACAATTATATCATTTGAAGAGTTGTCCATAACAACTCAATAAGTAACAATGACAAGTACTGATATAGTTCGAATTTACCTCATCAACAAGGCCTCTAAAGATTTCAATGTAATTTGATGATTTAAATGGATTTAGTTGTGATTAATTCTCTTACACGGGACCTAGTTGTAATTCTTCATTTGCTTTTTTCTAATGCCTCAATTTCTCAAACTTCTCTTTTATTGAACATTAGATCCTACATAAAATGAATGGCATTTTGATACATTATGGGGCAAAACATGGTGTAGTTTTGAGGTTTTTATATGATTTTCAAATAAAAATAATGTAAAATTGGGTATTATTTATTTATTGACATAATAAAAATTTCAAAACTACAACATTTTTACATATAAGATATCAAAATATCATTCATCTAGACTTTAATAATAAATATAATAAAAAATTTTAAAAAGTATGAGTATTTCAAAGGGCCTTGGAAAGTACTCCCTCTATCCTTGTCCCTTATTATAAAATAATCAGATTAATTACACGAAAATCGTTAAAATATGAGTTAAACGTAATGATTATATAGAATATATATGTTCTTTAAAAAATGCCCTCATTTATAAGTGGATACATGTGAGAGACTAATAATTAAAAAATGATGAAAGAGAATGTACGAGGAAATTTAATTAGGACTATAAATGGTAAAAATACAATCAATGCACAAACAACCCCAGTGTGAATCATACAAAAAGATTTGGAGGAATTAAAAATTTGGCTCTTAATAAAAAAAAAAAAAAAGAAGACAAGGGTGTGATAGAGAATGGGGCATTAGAGGCCCCTTGCCCTAAGTTAATTGTGTGTACCTCCATTAGTATCTGAGTCATTGAGTGCGACACAGAATCTTGAAGAGGACTTGGGTCATATGCAATCACATGAACAGAAGCAAATTCCCAGAGGCTAATAACAACCAAGCACACAGATTTCATCTTGTGTGTGTATAAATCTCTCTATCTCTTTCTCTTTTAATTCTGTTTGTTAGTACATGATGTGTTTATGACTGAACTCAAAAGGCTATTTATAAGAAGAACCCATTGAAGTTCTCTTTAATTTACTTGCAGGAAGAAGCAAATATAATTAAATCATGATTAGGGCCCATTCAACTTATTACTCTTTCCTTTAATGGCCTGAGGCTAACAACAACCAAGCGCACAGATTTCATCTTGTCTGTGTATAAATCTCTCCATCTCTCTCTTTTAATTCTGTTTGTTAGTTCATGATGTGTTTATGACTGAACTCAAAAGGCTATTTATAAGAAGAACCCATTGAAGTTCTCTTTAATTTACTTGCAGGAAGAAGCAAATATAATTAAATCATGATTAGGGCCCATTCAACTTATTACTCTTTTCTTTAATGGCTTGAGGCTAACAACAACCAAGCGCACAGATTTCATCTTGTGTGTGTATAAATCTCTCCATCTCTCTCTTTTAATTCTGTTTGTTAGTTTATGATGGGTTTATGACTGAACTTAAAAGGCTATTTATAAGAAGAACCCATTGAAGTGGTCTCTTTAATTTACTTGCAGGAAGAAGCAAATATAATTAAATCAGGGCCCATTCAACTTATTACTCTTTCCTTTAATGGCTTGAGGCGTAACATCTTTCATTTCATTTCATTATAAATGATGGGAGTTGTTATGACCCTTTCTTCAATTCATTACAACCTACATGCCTATATATCTCTATACCTCTTTCAATTTCTCTGTGTGTTTATGATTTTAAACTTTGATAGGATCTTTTGGCGAAAATGTGTTCAAGAAGGTGAAGAATTGGTCTTCGGTGTAATTTTCTAGGGGTTGGGTGCAATTTCCTTATCAGCATTATATCATGACGAAGAAAATGGCTAATCCAATAAGAAGCTATATTGCTTCTAATTGATATTATATCTTTTTATCAGTAAATTCGTTAATGGAAGCGATCCCTGAATAATTCAATTTGTTCATTTATTTACGATTTTTATCGTCCTATTGTGTGCTGCTATCTACATTGGTTAGTTGTAGCTTAATTATCATAAACAGTTCTATCTAGGATAGAATTTTAAGTTTATAGTTTAAATCAGGAGGAATAAATTACAATAATATAGTTAATTTAACTAACTATGTAAATTATATAATAAGTAATCAAAGAATAAAAAGAAATCATCCAAAACACACACACACACACTCTACAAAAAAATGTTGATTTGTCACGGTTAAAACCGTGGGTTTGTCACGGTTGGCAAGCCGATTAGTTACGGTTTTTCCAAACCGTTACACACGTATGACACACAGCTTGTCATGGTTTAAACCGTGACAAATTTGTCACGAATCTTCTATTAAACAGTGACACACCTAGACACGGTTTTTCTTCTGAATATTTGTCTCGGATCCATATAAATAAGCCAAGGTTTGTGCTATGGATTACTTGTTTCTTTTTTCAAAGAATTAATAGATTTTCGCTAAATTAAATGATTAATAATTTTTTTCTTTTAAGGTAAATAAACTGATATTTCATATTTTAATTTCCTTTAAAACTTTTCCTTAAAAATAATATTTACAGAAATAATTGATCGTATTTTTATTTAGAATAATATTTCTCATTGTTCAAAAATAGACACCCTGCAACAAAAATAAAAAATATTATAACCAAATAAATAAGATAACTGGTTTGAAATGAAATCGCCCAAAAAAAATGAATCAAACTTGTATAAGCCGAATGAGAGGAAAAAGAGAAGAGAATGGAGAGAAGAAGAGTGTGTGAAAAGTAAGGGGAATGTGGGTTTATATAGGAGACTTTATCACGGTTTGTCACTATTTCAAGGGTGACAAACTTTACAAACTACTTTGTCACAGTTTTGTCATGCTTGAAACTGTGACAAACTACTTTGTCACGATTAAACCGTGATAAAGTAGTTTGTCATGGCTAGTAACGATTTAAATTGTTACTAGTTTTAGTAACGGTTCGGCTAGTAACGGTTTGAACTGTTACTAAACATTAGTAACGGTTTGAACCGTTACAACTCTGTAACGGTTTGAACCGTCACAATATATTTTTTTTTTAAAAAAATGTTTGTCATGGTTTTTTGGTCTAACCGTGACAAATTCCAAACATTTGTCACGGTTGTGGTTAACTGTGACAAAAAACCCGTTACTAATGTATTCTTTTGTAGTGACACATGTAAATAAGTGGAAGATCATGTGACATAAATGAATTATAAAATAAAACAATGATAATTAAAAAGTTACTGTAGGAGTAAATCTTACATTTAAAAGTAATGTAAATATATGACAGATCCAAATGGTTTATTTTTATACAACAAGAAAGTCTTTGGAGAAAAGTATACGGTATTTATATTTAAACGCTTCCAGTGCAGTAATACTTAATTAGACAAGGTCTAAGGGTTTAGAGGGGAGAGTCTGACGGTCAGCTTAAGGCTTGATCAAAATTTTGCGCGATTTTGTCATTTTTCTTGCAATTAGATTCGCACTGAAGTGCTGTTACAAATTGCCTATAGGTCAGGCTTCAAGTTTTGTTTTGCATTTCGTCTTTTACTGTTTGGGTATAATGATTTCTGGATAATCGACGTACGTGACTGATAGAGTGATTTTGATGTCATGGTCTCTTGTACTCCCTCCGATCCTAAATATAAGACCACTTTGATTTTTTTGAAAAAATATTAGGATACAAAATTAATCACTTTAAATTGTATATAGTTACCTATTTTCCTCAAAACTAATCTATTCTACTTATAAACTAACATATAATCTAATTACATATGACATATGTTATAATTTAGTGGGCTAATTTGCTTCCTTAACTTCCACAAAAAAAAGTCAAAGTGGTCTTATATTTAGGACCGGAGGGAGTATTATTCAAGAGACTTTTGTTTGAGGATAAACAGACTTTTCATATCTGACCCTTTTAGGCCTTGAAGGCCCGTTTTAACGGCTCTCCTTCAATACACCTTGTTACACTGTAAGCTTGAGCAAAGTCGAACTTGTTCAAGGGTAAAGTATGAATTTATACAGATTGATCTAGATACAACAATATAGTCCTTTTCCATTTGATAGATTCATTAAATTGACCTAGCTACTATTTTAAAAATTATCAAAATGCGATACTTCAAAAAGTATCTCCCCAAAGCAACAAGTTACAATTTTGGTTTGGGTCAAATTTAAGTTCTTATAAAAAGCTGATAGATTTCGGTCTACATATTTTATGATTTTTCATCTTGTGCAGTTTAAAACCAAAATAATAATTATTTTATTTTATAATTTATGCCTCGAGCAAATTAATAATTTAATTGACTATCTATTTTATAGTTTATCATGGGAAAATTCTAGAAAAAGATTATCAAAATATACAAAGGACAATCCAATGCAGCGAATTTCAAAAAAGACAAAAACATGCCATTAACCTATATGTCCTTTGCAAATTTAAAAAAAAAAAGGTAAAAATTCCAATTGACAAACTTAATTATTTTTTAAACAAAAAAGGATCAACCACTACCGGCCGAAGGAGCTCCGGCCGCCATCGCCGAGAACTATGCCAATTGCCGATGATGGCTGGGGCCTGCCAGAGCTCTAGCTGGTGGGTCTTGGGTATTTTTATTTTTTATTTTAATTACATGTGAGGGAGGGCGTTGATTCAAAAAATAATTGGGAAAGTGAAGAGGGTAGGATTAAAACCAACCTCCTTGACTTTGGAGGCTTGTGCCTTACCATAAAGCCACAAGCCTCCTTATTATATAATGTACAAAAATAATAGGGTGAAGGTATAAAAATGCCCATCAACTTTTTTCAAAAGTGCATCTAACACCAAGAACTTTTTTTTAAGTGTAAAAGTACCTTTAAACTTGCTTAAATGGTGCAAAAATACTAGATCCGTTAAATGTGATGTGATGGACGTCTGTTAACCTTTTTTTATCTTTGTGAACCTAAGCTATTTTTTAAATGATATTTTTTTTAAAAAAAACTCTCTAGCCTCTCTCTCCCCCTCCTTCCCTCCCCATCGTTATTTTCTTTGTTCCTTCAATCCCGCCAGAGATGACTCAGTCCGGCCTCCACAGCATAGAGCAACCCACCACCACTAGCATTTTTCTTCCAAGTGCTCAGAAAGATAATGTTTCCTATAAATGTACCCACTGAAAAAGAGAAACTAAGGTAAAAAGGCGAAGAGTAATTAAAGATGCCTTTATTGTGCGAGGTGATCTCTCCCACACCCACTTCCACACACCCTGTGTCAGCATCAAATGATTTCTTGTCTGAGACAAATCAGGGAAAATCCCTCCTCCGTTAGGCATTTCAACTGAAGCAGAAATCTTCGTTCTTGGAAATATCTTCCAGGACCTTCCATGGTATTCATGACGGATTATTAAAGTCGGATGACGGATAGCAACATTTTATTAAAATTTTTATTCTTTATTGTAAATTCAGAGCAAATCTGAGTTGGTGGCTTAATGGCATTGAGGTTGCTATATGTCAATGAGGTTTGGAGTTCTAATCTTGGATATGTTTTAAAAAGAAACTTATATGTTTTACTACCTAACAGGTTAAAAAAAAAAAGAACTGTTTTAATATCTAGGAAATTACGAAATTGTCATTCTGAATAGTGCAAAAAACCAAATATTCCCTCATCAGCTTTTTCTTCATCTTGCTGATTAAGAAAAAAGGGCTAGAAGCTTCAAGAACTTGGGAAGATTGGAACACATTATTAACCACCGCCTTAATTTTTCATCATCCCATCATATTTTGTTTTTTCTTCTCTAGCATGTGTGTGCACCTCTCTTTCTTTTGCTTAAGGTTGTAGTGGCCACATACCTATTCTCCTTCCCTTGGGTTGATCGATGCCGTGGAGTTTTTAGAAGTCTGCCATAAATAACCCATTTCCCTTTGGTATTCCTTCTCACAATCAATGATCTTGCTTGAGTTTCCATAGTTTGTAGGGCGTGCTTGTGTTTGTTCAAGCTTTTGTATGTTGCTATTGTAAGTGCTTCAATCCTCGTGGGAACGATACTTTACTTATCACTTTATTACTTGGCGCGACCAGTGCACTTGCGGCCGGTGACGAACAAGTTTTTGATGCCGTTGCCGGGGATCGAACCCGGGTCACCCGCATGACAGGCGGGAATACTCACCACTAAAAAACTTGTTCGTCACCGGCCGCAAGTGCACGGGTCGCGCCAAGTAATAAAGTGATAAGTAAAGTATCGTTCCCACGAGGATTTGGTCCAAAACCCAGTCAAACAATGATTGTCACACTCTCGCCCAATTTGAGTGACACAAATGTTGAGATTGAAAATTAACTATGAAAATAAATCTATGCTAAATGAAAATAAAACTATAAACAAGTGATTCTCCAACTTCAAGGAATAAATGGGTCCTAAGATTATGTATCCCCCTTGCACTTCTTAAAACTCAATTAACCTCCCCTCAAAGAAGCTCTCAATGACACCACGTGCTAATCTAGGGTTCGCAGAGTACTCGTAAAAGCTCTCTCAGGTCAAGAACAAGTGTTTAATCTTATTAATTGCACAATCTCTTGCTACAATTTAATAAGACCTAATTATCAAGCTCCAACCCTAGTGTGACTATGCAAGGCTAGCAAGTATATCTCTATCTTACCAACAAAACCATCCATCCATGCAAACTTCAGGTTCTTGCACTATTTTACCCAAGTTCTACACTCAATCTAGCCCTCTCAAGCATCAATCAAGTGAACCCAACATCTAAATGGTGATCAAGCACTTAGAAGCATTAGGAACAGAGTAAAATAAGCACATAGATATCATTAATCACAACATAAGAGAAGGAATCAAGAATCAATCCATACAAGGGTTCAAAATAATCCTAGAATACAAGTATTTTAGCTACTCATGTTCTACAACTCCATGGGAGCATATATATACAACATTACAAAACAGAACAAGAGAAGAGAATGAAGATGGAAGAGATAAACCAAGAGAGGAAGCCCAAATCTCTTCGAAGCTCCAAGCCCAAGCTAAATCTCCACCAAGCTCCAAGCCATAGCAGAGCAAAACACCCTCAAAAATGCCCAAAAGTCGAAGAATGACGGCCAAGAACGAAGCCCTAGCTTTTATATCACTTAAAACGCCCCTGTTCTGTCAAAAAACGCGCAGCAGCGAAGTCTGCTCGACGCGGCGAGGCCACGGCGAGCTGCAAGTGTTTCTGCCAATTTTTGGGGGGGTTTTGGCTCGCCGTTGGCTCGCCACGGGGAGCTCACGGCGGGATGGGACCTGTCTGTAATTTTCGAAATTCGGCGACCTGTCTGTAATTTGGGAATTTCGAGGTCCTTTTCTGTAATTTTTACAATTCGTCCAGAAACTTCTATTTTTCCCTTTTTTCTTGAAATTTCAGCTTCTAGCCCCAAATTCTCCCCTTTTTAAGTGTTCTTCTTAATCCGGGATCCCTTGGTTATTGTATCAATATTTCTACAATATTTACATAACATAAGCAACTAACTAGAAATATGATTAAAATCTACACAAATGAACAATAATGTGCAACAAAAATCAATTGAACATTTTCCTATCTCAAAATATATCAATTATTACATAAAACTCAAGGAAAATGTGTTGAATTTACATGAATTCCAAGCGTTATCAGGGACATAAAACTCGAAACTTAGACCCCATTAGGGCAGATTTGGAGTCACCACTCACTTCCAAACCCTAGCTCCACTACTACAGAAAGGGGTTTTTAAGTCTGTTATTTAGGGGTTTTAATGTCACTTTTTTATGTGACATTAAAAGTAGTGACTTAGAAAAAATGGACATTTTACGTCACACAAAATATGTGACGTGGAAAGTCAGATTTTCCACGTCACACGTTATGAAACAAGAGACGTAGATAAGTCGCTGAATATTTTTTTTTGCTTAAATTGCTGAGAATTCACATCACATGTTTAGAAAACATGTGACGTGAATTCTCTTGGGAAGAAACCACGTCACTTATTAGCCAAATAAGTGACGTGGTTTGTAGAGAAACCATGTCACATGTTATAAAACATGTGACGTGGTTTCTCCTGCCAGGATAAACCATGTCACTCATTACTCTAGTATGTGACGTGAATTCTATTTTTTTTTTAAAAAAAATTAGTTTCTTTTTTGTTTTGCCCCCCATATTTTCATACATTGCATTGCTGATGGAAACAGATTAATACAACATTAACAGATGTAAACCATCAACCAGAGATATAACTAATTTAATCAAACTAAACATATATACATGTGACTTTTGCTATTACTATACAAACAAAAAATTCCATTTTTACACAACTTAGTATTTTGTATAATGCTCACTGATTTCTACTAACGAAATCTGAAAGAAAAATTAACTTTGGAATGTAGAGAAATCAAGAATCAAATTGGGAAACAAGCAAGAACAATTTCAAGAACAACCTGGAAATCGGGTTCTTCTAATTGAAAAAGTAAATCACTTAATGTAACAAATTGGTCAGGAAAATGACATTGAAGAAACAGAGACGTATACCTGCCATTGAAGGAGCGGCAGAGCGAGATGGAAGAAAGAAAAGCGAAATCAATAAACTAAGAATGCTTGAATACATCTGGTAGCTAATTAAAGGTGTACACATTTCAAACAAAGCAAGGAAAAAAACAAAGCAAGAAGTAATGAAATTGGCAGGACGGGTGGCTAATTAAAGGTGTACACATTTCAGTAACTAAGAATGCTCGAAAAAAGAGCTTAGAACTCCAAAATAAGAAGATAGAGAAAAATGTAAAGATACAAAAATGCAGTACATAGAAAGCAAAAACCCAAAAGGAGAGAGATGGGAGCTAAACCTGAAGAAGTAACAGAACAAAAGAAGAGGAGGAAGAAGACGAAGTGAGGGAGTTGAGGGTTTGGGAGGAAGAAGAGGAAGTGAGGGAGCTGATATTTTGATCGAGTCAAAGAAGTTATTAGCTAAGAGAGGGAAATGGGGAGATGAGGGGGAAAAAGGTGCCCTTTTTTTAAAAACAAATTTAAGAAACAATGTCACATGTATGCTTAATATGTGACATGGAAAGAAACCATGTCACATATCAAGAAACTAGTGACATTGTTTCTTCTTTCCACGTCACATATCAAAAAATATGTGACATTGTTTCTTATGAGAGGGAAATGGTGAGTTGAGGGGGAAAAAAGGCGCCATTTTTTTTTAAAAAAAATTAAGAAACAATGTCACTTGTATGCTTAATATGTGACATGGAAAGAAACCATGTCACATATCAAAAAACCTGTGATATTGTTTCTTCTTTCCATGTCACATATAAAAAACCTGTGACATTGTTTCTTAAGAGAGGGAAATGGGGAGCTGAGGGAAAAAAAAGGCGCCCTTTTTTTAAAAAAAATTTAAGAAACAATGTCACTTGTATGCTTAACATGTGACATTGTTTCTATGCTCTATCTGAATTAAAAAAAAAAAGAAACAACGTCACTCTTTAAAATTGAGTGACATTGTTTCTAGGCTCCATCTAAATTAAAAAAAAAGAAACAACGTCACTCTTTATAAATGAGTGACGTTGTTTCTAGGAATCCATGTCACTCATTTTAAAATGAGTGATGTAACACCCCAAATTTTAGAAAATAGGAAATAAGGAATTAAATAAGATTTAGGAAATATTATTAAAATATTAAAAAGCATTAAAAATGAAATTATGATGTTTTAGACATTTTTAATAATTTTAAGGATTATTTTCTTTAGAAAATAAAGAAAAATAATTAGAAGATAAATTTTGATTTGGGAACTTTAGGAGAATTTATTTTAAGGCTTAAAGAAATTTATGACTAAGAAAAATCTCTAATATGATATAAGAATTTAATTCTAGAAATTATTTTTCAGAGAAGGGACTAAACTGAAAATATCAAAAGTTGATTCTAGGGATCAAAACGAAAAGAAGAAAGTTTTAGGGGTCAAAACTCTACTTTTCCCCTCACCCTTTATATAATACTTCCTTCGTCCCCTGTTCCTCACTCTCTCGATCTCTCTCTCCCAAACCGACCCTCTCTCTCTGGCTCTCACCCCTCTCTGCTTCCTCGAGTCCCAGCGGCGGACGGCGGTTTACGACGGCGACGATGGACGACTGGTGACGGCGAGCAACCCAAGAGCTTGGGGACAATCTTGGGTAAACCTTTTCTCTCTGATTTCTTCTTCTGGTCTGATTTAAGCGACTTTGAGCGGAATCCGATTTGGGATTTTGGGGCTTTAAAGCTTGTTAATCAATTGAATCGAAGCTTAGGCTTGGATTAATCACTCTTGTGAACAAATTTAAGCAGTGGAACAACATTAATCAAGATTTCCCCAAAATTCTTTGTCTGAGCACTGTTCACCCGATTCTCTTTTTCATTTTCTCACTCAAAACGAAATTAATTGGTATTCAACTGGTGTTAGGAGTCAATTAGAGTGGATATGGGAGTCTTGTATGTCGATTTATGAAGTTTGAGGTTTCTTTGAATTTTCTCTTCCTTCCCTGTTCAGTGTTGTTGCCGACGAAAAGGAAGAGGAAGTGAGGAATTTATGCTCAGTGATTAAGGACTTAATTTACTTATTTAAAGTGTTTGATGAAGTTGGATAATAATCACTCAATCTTCTTTCCTTTCCTATTGCCTTCTTCCTTTGAATTTCTTCCCCTGTGCTGTCAGATTTCTTGTCCCTGTTTCCTTTGATTCTTCGAAGTTGTGTCCTGTGTGCTGCTAATTTCTGGTGTATTATAGAAGGATATTCTTGTGAATTGTTGTTGATGAAATTTTGAGCCTATGCTGCTCTGTTTGTTGATGGGTTCGGTTGTTTTGGAGCTTTGATTCTTTGAGATATAATCTTTGAATACATTGGAGAAATTTGTATAGAGGTACTGGGATATAAAACTGGAATTGAGAAGGTATAGGAAATTGTGTTGTGGCTAATTATGGAGTCTTGAGGGCCTGAAGGTAATTGAAATATGATCGCTAGAACATACTTATTCAAGAAGGGGGTTAGGTGTCTTGAAAGAAATAAATTACTTGGGGGTTGAATCTGATATGGATTCCGGTTGACTGGAAGAGTGAAAGATGATTAGTTGTTGTAAAATGGCTGATGGGTTATGATCTAAACGGTTGGAATTTTCTTAGGCGTAGCAAAAGATATGATTTGAATGGCTTAAGTTTAGGAATTAAGGATAAAGTGTTGTTTTGTATAATTGATTGGTATTTGGAATCTTTATCCTCTAAAGTAAGCACTACGTTTGTTAAGGGTATTGCTCTTGTGCATTGAATGGTTAATTGATGAGGCTATTTTGAGAATTCTGGGGCTTACTCTGCATAAGCCTACTTGTGCTTTAGTTTGGTTTAAATATAGTTAGGCTTGGTAGTAAGTATATGGCAGTAATTTCTATGTTTCTGCTTGTGTTGGTTAACTGGCTGAGTGGCAGGGAAAAGAGAAATTTGTAATGGTCAGATTAATAGTAAGCAAGGTTTAATTGAATGTGAGGACTGAATGGATTATTTCTTGAGTTGTATAATATTTTGGGATATGGAAGAGGAATGTGGGATAAAGGGATTTGAAAAGCTTTGTGTGGTTTATGTTTTCAGCTTTGCCAAGGATTTACAATAGTGTTTAAATGTGTATAGGGTTTTGTGGGAATTAAATGGAGTTGGAATGTTTAAAGTGGAGATTTAGGAAATTAATTATTGGTGGAAATAATACTAAGGTAAATAAGAATGGGGGAAAATACATAATTAAATTTAGTGAAGTTTGATTTGAAGTATTTAAGGAAATATTAATGCCATGGTTAGGGTTGGAATTTTGGGAAGCTTGATAGAGTATTTAATTTACAGAACTTTAAATATTGAACTAGGAATTAAAAATGGTTCGAGGTTTATTGATCTATACTCTGTTATGTATTCAATGCTATGAAGATCTAAGTTTAAAAAATGTTAAGGAGGATTATATATATATAAATAGATTTATTGGAGATCAGATATGCCTAGCTTAAGGTATTGGGAGATGGGCTATGGGTGGAAGCATTAAGGTAAATAAGGATTTAGAAAATAAAGAAATATGATTTGGGTTTGATTGTGATTGATGATTGATTTGTAGTATTCTTTAATAAATTGAATTACTAGGGTTTGATTTACATTATTAATTTATTTATTCTTGAAAATTTTATAATAAATAGGAAATAAATAAATATATATATTGGTGTGTGCTTGTGTGTGTGAATAACTAAGGCTTTTTAAGAATAATTTTTATAGAAATTATTGATCAAACATTAAGAATAAGAAGATTTAATGTAAGTAAATTATTAAGGTACCTCAAATGATTATAATTCTAAATAAAGAATTTTTAGGAACTTGAAATGTAACTTTATATATATTATATATATATAATTTAAAGTAATTAGGATATTTCTATGCTTGTGTATGTATTATTTGCTGATTAAAGTTAGAAATATTGATTTAAGAAATATATTAAAAAGGTTGGGTAGAGATGTAGGTAACCTTATAGAAACGTGAGAGGCGCTGAATAATTATATATAAATATAAGTATTAATTTATGATTTATATGTAAATAGGTTTTGATAATGACATAAATTGAGGTGATCAGTGGAAGAGAAAGGAGCGAGCTTAGGATTAAGCTTGGATTCCAGGTAGCAGTTTATTTCAGTAACAATTAAATTGCATGTATTATTTTGTAATAACTGTTGCATTTAGTTGGTAAGTTATTATTCCTCAGATGGAGTACTCCAGGCTTAGGTGATTAGCTACACCTTTGCGAGATTAGTTACGTTTTAGCCTTATGTGCTTTAACGAGAAACCCTGCAGGTAAAGCCTCCACTATAACAAATATATTGTTATTAGTGGTTGGCAGGTGCTTTTAGCACACAGATTAATAGGAGTAAGACTATCATCATTTGCACAGCTTTATGAAATATATACATGACAATACTATTATGATCATATATGTTAATGAAAGAAACTGCTATTGGGATTTCCAATCTCACCCCCTTCCCCAAACATTTCCAGTTTAGCAGGTTAAAAGAAGCTAGCGGGGGAGAGGAGTAGACGAAGAAATTAGGAGTAGAAATTGAAAAGTCAGAGGTAGTAAATATTTTTAATAAGATTATTTGTATATGTTGTAAAAGTAAAATTATTAAATTATTAATAGAGAGCCCAGGAAATAAAATTACTACAAATGTATTAAGGGAATTAAACTTCCTAAGAATTTCTAATTATGAATAAATAATTTAAAAGGGAAATGTATGTACTATCTTAATGTCGCTGCGTATTCTGGTAGAAGGGTTATCAACCGAGGTAACCCCAGCGTTTTAATATTGGAAAGGTAGAAACCCATCAATAGATACAGAGAACCCATGAATGGGTTTTCACTCCCCACACACTATCATCAAGGGGAGGAAATTATAAGGGAACCTAAGTAGTTTAATTGTTTTATGCACCACTTGGTTTTATAAAAAGTTTTAAATTCTGAGTTATTCGAAAAGCCCATTCCAACTGAAAGAAGGTTGGATAAATATTTTAAGAGAAAAAGTTTTAAATTTTCCGTATTTTTGGGCTTCGAATATTTATAAAAGTGGTTATAATTCAATTAAATTGCTATAATATAGTAGTAAAAGTCCAGGTGTTACAAGTGACGTTCTTTCTAGCAACAATGTCACTCATTTTTAAAGAGTGACGTTATTAGAAACGACGTCCCTAATTATTATAATTAGGGACGTTGTTTCTTCCTTACTTACCAATTAATCACAAAACTGCCACCGCCTTTTTTTTCAACGTCAGTTATATAAATATTGGACGTTAATTAGTGACATTAAAAGGGTTTTTTTTGTAGCAGTGCTCTTTCTCTTCTCCATCTCCATCTTCATCTTTCTCACTTCCTTCCACCCAAATCCATGGCCTCTTTCCTTCCCACCTTGGTTGCTGTTCTTCCCATGGAGTAGTAGCTAGGCTCCACCATTTTTGGTGGTGGGAGCAAAGGGATGAGCTTGAAGCTTGAATAGGGGAGTTTTTATAGTTCTAATCCTTCTTCCTCTTGTTGTATTTATGCTTTTCTAGGGTTCTAGGAGTATATTTATGACATTTGGTTGTGTTCTTCATTTCTATATGTTGTATAAGGGTTAGAAACTATTTTATGTTGTTTCTTTCTTGTTGAATACTTGACATTGTGCTATATTAACTTTGAGTTTGATGAAATTTATGGGTTCATGATTTTGTTATTCTCTTTGTGAAAATTATGTGCTAATGCAAGGTGGCTTGGTTAGTGGATGAAAAATATTAAGTGGTTTTGCATGAATTGAATGGCATAGGAATTAATTAATTGTGTTTAGACATTGGGTAATCACTCTTTTCAACCTTAATCTTTGTTTGGGTGGCCATCAATGAGTTAGGGTTAATTGAGAAATTAAGTGCAATTGTGGGGTGGCCCAAATTGTGGATCATAAGTCTTGCATAATTAATTGGTTCTTGAATTTGTCAAATTGCATGAGTGGCATTGGACTTCAATCCTAGAGTCTTGATTTATTATGTGGGGTTCCAATAATCGATTAAACTCTAGGATTAATTAAGTGGCAATTTGGGGTTCCGGTTGTTGGATTAGGAACCCCTTGTGATTAGCAAATTCACTTTGATTTTGAGCTTAATCAACTTAGGTTAAATTAAGTAATGTGCGGGGTTCCGGCATTAATTAAATTAACCTAAGCCTAGCCTAGAGGGGTTCCTCTAGGGTTCTTTAGAAAATCAACTAAACTCTCTGAAAACCTTTAGAAGCAATGATTCCCGAAGCTTTCATTCATCAAGAATGATTTCATTTCCGTTCCCCTCCAAATCTCACTTTTGTCTTATTTTTGTTTTACTTTTGAACATATCATACCTTTTGCATCTTTTCTAAATTAAAAACAAAATACAATACTTTTTACCCGCTTTAGTTAGTTTGCATATTATCTACTAGGTCATCTTTTGCGTTAGGCTCCTTAAGCGAACGACACCCGGGGGTTAGCTTCCACTATCCCCTTGGTTCTTATTTTCTTGAAGGGCGGACCCAAGGGCGCGCTATACGCACACACACTCGAAAGAGGTGGGGCTCTTCAAAAATCATTTTCATTTTTCACTAAAAGCAGTTTGAACTATGAAATACACTATGAGATATGCAAGTTAGATATGTTGCAAAGTATGAGAGCTAAGATATGCTGAAAAATATGAGAGCTAAAGGAAGAAGAAAAGTACAATCATAGATTTATTCTTGTTCGGTCTACTCCTTTGACCTACATCCAGTCCCTAGGATCCACATGAGATTTTCAATTCACTACCTTCTTGTTTAAATCAGGCATAAGAGAAGCCTTAACAATCCTACAAGTTTAGCCGGGCACTTGTGAATCCTTTTCTTCCTCAAGTTTAATTTGGGCACTTGGGAACCTCTCCCCCTTACAATATGTAAGGATACAATATGTTTCCCACTCAAGATCTCCCGTTCTTGAGCATCACTCACTAAGATAGAATGATTACAGTGGAAGCTTACTTCTCTCTAAGAAGTGGATTTTGTTACTCACTAAGTTACAGATAGATATATGATGAAATAACAATTCTAGAGCTTCATATTTTAAGCAATGTATGCTCTAACACTTTTGAGAACTTCTAACTTAGCATGACCATTAGATGGCCAGGCTAATCATTGATAGAGAAATCAATGCTTTGTATGTGCTTTGAGCCCCATCGATGGTTGCAACATCAATTCTATCGATGGTTAATTCATTCATTGATGGTTCTTTGCTTTCTTCCACTTTCAAAAATCTGTTTTAGCAATATGAGAGAAACTTTGAAAAATTATAACTTTTTCATTTCAACTCTAAATTTAGTTTATAATATATCCCCAGAAATTTCTTTGAATCTACTTTTAAATGAAGAAAGAATCATTATCAAACTCAATATGGTTCGAAAGTTATAGACAGAACTGTGATTGTCAGTCCCATGCATCATGTGAATTCCCTAGGAAAATCTCTTCGATTTAATTGCTTTGAGAGTGAAACTTGTGTTCATGAAACGATTTTAAAGTCTAGATTCATAGGAAACAAGTTTCATCTCAATCAGATTTGTATTCTGAGAGATATGCTCCAAAAGATGACTGCATGTCTGCTGCTTGACATGAAAATTCTGGGCACAGTTTAAAAATTCATAGATCCTTGGATATAAATGATTTGAGTGTGAAATTTTTGTCCATGAATTTTGTTGGAAGTCTAGTTTCATACAAATCAAGTTTTACCTCAATCTTATTTGTATTCTAAGAGATATGCCCAAAATACTAGACCTGGGTCAGACTGATGTTTGTGCTCGATTGAACTTAACCATTGATTGGAAAATCACCCATCGATGGTTTTAGGGGTCCAACCATCGATGGCTGATTGATTGTTGACTACCCAGAACATAAAAATCACCTATGAACCATGCTATGCGATCATATATGCATGGGAACTCATGGTTTGATGATATGGACTTCATTTGAGCTTCTTTTAACTTCCAATTGAGCATAGAAACTTCTAATATCAAGTCTAATAACTTGATTCTTGATTTTCTCATTCAATCTCTCTTCTTATTCATAAACAAGCATAATAGCTCCATTCTTTCTTTCTAGACTAATCTATATAAGATATTCACATGAAATAATAGTTAGCCAAAGTTGGAGATGAATACTTCATGCAGACTTTTTGCTCATTAGATTTAAATCATTATTTGACATCATCAAAACTAATCATATCTAACACTATCATATATATGTAGATGTGTAAAATGTTGTTTCTTCTTATCTAATACGATTTGTTGGTGTGGATTGGGAAATTTTAGAGTCTATGTTCGTGCTTGTTTCATAATTGAAATTTTGATTTACATAAGGTGCTTGTGAAAATGTGTGGAAGAAGAATTTGGTTGAATTATGATTGTTCAGAGTTGAAATTAAAAAAGTTATCATGTTGTTAGAATCTCTATATATATATATCATGGTAATGAAGTTCGAGTTGATAAAAAGAAATCTTGAAGCTTGTGTAACAGCCCAAGCCTCGATCAGGATATTGTCCGCTTTGGCGACATAGCTATGCCCCTCACGGTAGGGATAATGGCTGAAGCCTCCCACACTCACCCGTGAAAACGCATCCTGATGGGTAGGAGAGTCCAACACCTTATATAGGCTTGGAACATCTCAAACCCAGCCGATGTGGGACATTACAATCCACCCCCTTGGCGGCCCAGTGCCCTCGTTGGCACACCGACCTAAGCTTGGCTTTGATACCACTATAACAACCCAAGCCTCTATCAGGATATTGTCCGCTTTGGCGACAGAGCTATGGCCCTCACGGTTTTGTTCCTCACGGTAGGGAAAATGGCCGAAGCCTCCCACACTCACCCGTGAAAATGTGTCCTGATGGGTAGGAGAGTCCAACACCTTATATAGGCTTGGAACATCTCGAACCCAATATAAGGTGTTGGACTCTCCTACCCATCAGGACGCGTTTTCACAGGTGAGTGTAGGAGGCTTCGGCCATTATCCCTACCTTGAGGAAAAAAACCGTGAGGGGCATAACTTTGTCGTCAAAATGGACAATATCCTGATCGAGGCTTGGGTTGTTACAGCTTGTATTGATAGGAAGGATGGGACAAGTTCATTAGGCTTGAATGGGTTCTTGCTGGAATTAGTGATTAGTTGTTTTTATTATTTGAACCCAATGTTCTGCTCCAAGAAGTAAGGAAGATTTCAACCAACATCCTTCTTTTTTATTTTCCTTCCAAATTGACGTGGAATTAGAAATTACAAGGTTTAAGTTTAATTAATTCGTTGTGGTCATTGTTTGCCTAAGAATTAATTAAATAAAAACTTATGAGAATGTTAGTATGGAACGAATTATAGTATGAGTTATTTATTCTTCTATACCAAAACCTGGAAAAAGGGGATATTATAAATTAAATTGTGCTGCAATAATTCATAGTTAAATGGATTTTGAGGCTAGTGTATATGAAAATAACGGGGATATCTCTTTAATATGTTGGAGTGTAAAAATAGAAAAAAGGCTTCTTTTCTTAAGTATTAACATATAGCTATCAAATTTAATAAGAAAATAGCTAAAGTAAGGGTTAAGGTCCATTTTGGCCAATGATTTGTTACAAACAGCGCGCCCAGCACAATTATTTTTAAAATATCCATATAAGCCAACCATCTTTTAAAATAGGGCAAGTTGGCCAATAATTTATTTCAAAAAGGAGCACCTGGCACAACAGAATTTTGTACGGTATTGGTCAAATTGCCCCATTTTAAAAGATTGTTGGCTTATATGGACATTTTAAAAGTAATCGTGTTGGGCGCGCTTTTTGTAACAAATCATTGGCCAAAATGCACCTTAACCCCTAAAGTAATAATACTGAGTTGGGAAGGATTTTAAATCTTGAGAGTATACGATGTAAAAGAATGATATTGATGTTGTGAAATAATTCTTTTGATGAATAGGTATTTAGGTGACTATAAAGTGATTATCTTGGTAAGTCTTGGAAGTAGCTAATTAGATTTTGGAAGTACGAAGAGGTAAGTGAATGATGTCCCCTTATAATATTTTTATGTATTATTTGAATTACTCCCCCCGGTCCTAATTATAAGGTTACTTTAAATATTTTTTTAAAAAAATTAAGGATACAAAATTATTCACTTTAAAGCATTTACCTATTCTAGTTGTTTTGTAAGGGAAGTTAAACTTATTCAGTGATCAATTTCTATTGATTTGGTGATCTTATGATCTAGTAAGGTATTTGATTATTGTGATTCATGTATGGAGATGGGAAAAGAAATGATATTTAGATAATATAGACCATGCAATAACATCAACTCAAATAATTACAATCATATAACTCTCTTCAATTCGAAATAACATAGGCATTTAATTTATTCAAAACATGCAAGTCAATCTCCTCGAATTGAGGGTCAGCAACCAACCAAGTCTCAACGACCCATTCCCTAATCTTAGAAACGATAAAGCCTAAAAGGGCTATCCACAAAAATTTACAATAACAACTTTTTAGTTATCTCAGAGTCAAACCATGGCATGCTATTCTTTTTGAAATAATAGTACTTTTCAAAGCTTGATCACATCACATCACTTGCAATTTCAACCATACAATACCACAAGATATTTATACACAAAAATAATAATATGTCATATGCACTTTATAATCATCAATAGGTATATCAAAAAATAGTTCTCAAACCTCCATTAATAAGACACGAATATGTATGATGAGTAGAAAGTAGTTACCTCTTGATGACAATGAAATATTACCACAACCAGACTTTTTCGTACTCAAGCTCAACAACTCCTCTACACATATCAACACACATACACATGATTAATTTATAATTAATCAAGTGGCCAATCACAATAGGGAATTAGTCCCCTCTAAAGTTCAATTAGTACTTTAGATAACTAATTACAATTTCTTGCGCTTAATTAGATTGCTCAACCCATATTATACTCCTTAGCTCATAATTGACCTCAATTATACCAAATCATAATTAATTCTCAAATTCCATAACTTAAAAATTTGTTAAAGTGTACGAACTTTCAAAATCAAGCCTAAGCGGAAATTAAAAACCGATCACGCCTCAATTCATACCCTTATTAGGACTTACTTATCAATCATAGCACATTGAATCTTAAACCATCGCAACTTTGCCAATTTTGCCCCTAGAATCAAACCCTAGGTTCCTAAAATTAATAGACCTTAAATTCCCACAATCTAAACTGATCAAAACCTTCCTCTAGATTCATTGAGTCAATAGAAGCCATCAAACCTGAGAAAACTCCCAAGGTTATTGAAATTCCACAAGAAACCTAACTTCCCAAACTTTCGATAAAAAAACTTTCATATAAGTTCGAATCAACCCAAACTAAACTAATCAAACCTTTTATTTAGTCCCATTGAAGAAATTTGGACCCAACACAAAATTCCCCAAAAACCCCTAAATTCCTTCTTGAACAACCAGAAAATTCCAAGAGAAAAGAGGCAAAAAGAGGCTAAGATCACTTAGTGATTAGAAGGCATGAAGATGCCCAATAACCTCCAATTGCTTGGTTCTCCAACTTTCTCTCTCTAAAATCATTCCATCTCTCACTCTAAAATCCTAATTTTCCTTTCCTTCTACTGTAAATTTGAAACTATAGAATTTATATTTTACGCATAATGCACAAGGCTAGGAAAACGTTTTAACAATTCCAAGTAGAGAAATATTTTCACCAAGTGGGATGTCCTCATAGTTTTCACAATCTCTAGCCTCGTTAGACGATTCCACAAAATATCGACAGTTCTTCATGATAAATATTTGTTAGGGGTATTAAGGTTTGCACTATAAGATTGGAAGTCATAAATAAATGCCAAGACTCCTTTTTGCACTACACTAAATATTTGAGCTGCAATTTAATATTATGAGGGTCACACCAATGCATGAAGTAGAGGCATACAATCATCTTCTTAGAGCTTCCAACAATATTAATTTAAGGCCCCTAATGACTTTTATGCTGGTAGCCCTAAAAATGGACATGCTAATTGCAAGAGGAATCATTCTCAATTTGAAGATAACAGCTACGACTAGATTTCAATAGAATTTTCTACTTTTTTGTGGTTTTCCGAGCTTACTACTAATATAACTTATCCCTACAACAACAATTAAACCATTAATCAAGACACTCAATCCATGTTACTTTCTATGTTCACCAAAAGTTCCATAATCACATATATGTCAATTCTCATTAATCCAAAACACTAGGAATCATTCAATAGCTTTAATGAAACTATAGAAGTCACTAGATTACCCCAAATCATCATGAATCTCAAAATCCTCTTTTAGCCCTAGGAATTTCAACACTCAAACTTACAAAAGTGCAATATAGATCATTTTTACCCCGACTAAACCTTTAGGAAATCATTAAATAGCATCCAAAAAAACCAAACACATATTTCTATAGCTCAAAAATAATAGGACAAAGATACAAAAATGTCCATAAACTTTTCTCAAAAGTGCATCAAACGCCAAGAACCTTTTTTTGAGTGTAAAAGTACATATAAACTTGCTTAAATGGTGCAAAAATATTAGATCCGTCAAATGTAATGGACATCTGTTAACCTTTTTTTTTATCTTTGTAGGCCTAAGCTATTTTTTAAATGATATTTTATCTTTTTTTTTAAAAAAAAACTCTCCAGCCTCTCTCTCCCTCCTTCCCTCCCCACCATTATTTTGCGTTGTTCCTTCAATCCCACCGGAGATGACTGATTCCGGCCGCCACAGCATAGAGCAACCCACCACCACTAGCATTTTTCTTCCAAGTGGTCAGAAAGATAATGTCACCTATAAATTTACCCACTGAAAAAGAAAACAACCAAGGTAAAAAGGTGAAGAGTAATTAAAGATGGCTTTATTGTGTGACGTGATCTCTCCCACACCCACTTCCACACACCCTGTGTTAACATCAAATAGTTTCCTGTCTGAGACAAATTAGGTAAAATCCCTCCTCCGTTAGGCTTTTCAACTGAAGCAGAAATCTCGTCCTTGGAAATATCTCTCTAGACTTCATCCACGGTCTTCTGGCTAATTGTCCCTGGAAGCGTCAATGAGCCTTGCTTCTGTAAATGGCCACCGCCGCCATAGATTTCGGTCACCTGTTGAACTCCGATCCGCTGGTGGACGCCATTATTTGCATTTCTTCAGTTGTCCAAAAGTTCTTTGAGTGATTCATCCCATGTTCATGGATCCAAAGTCCTTTCCAGGACCTCCCATGCATGGTATTCATGACGGATTACTAAAGTCAGATGACAGATAACAACATTTTATTAAAATTTTTATTCTTTATTGTAAATTCAGAGCAAATTTGAGTTGGTGGCTTAATGGCATTGAGGTTGCTATATGTCAATGAGTTTTGCGTTTCTAATATGGATATGTCATAAAAAGAAACTTATATGTTTTACTACTTTAGCAGGTAAGAAAAAAAAGGACTGTTTTAATATCTAGGAAATCACGAAATTGTCATTCTGAATAGTGCAAAAAACCAAATATTCCCTCATCAGCTTTTTCTTCATCTTGCTGATTAAGAAAAAAGGGCTAGAAGCTTCAAGAACTTGGGAAGATTGGAACACATTATTAACCACCGCCTTAATTTTTCATCATCCCATCATATTTTGTTTTTTCTTCTCTAGCATGTGTGTGCACCTCTCTTTCTTTTGCTTAAGGTTGTAGTGGCCACATACCTATTCTCCTTCCCTTGTGTTGATTGATGCCGTGGAGTTTTTAGAAGTCTTCCATAAATGATCCCTTTCCCTATGGTATTCCTTCTCACAATCAATGATCTTGCTTGAGTTCCAATAGTTTGTAGGGCGTGCTTGTGTTTGTTCAAGCTGTTGTGCGTTGCTGTTGTAACTGCTCCAATCTTTGAGGTATCCTCCTCCTCCTCCTCCTCCTCTTCTTTCCAGATTACTACTTGTAAGTGAGATCATTGAAAACTTATAATCTCTTTCTTAAAATCACAGTGAAAACAATAATCAATTTTAAAATCTTTTTCAGTTTTCACTAAAAGTAGTTTGAACTATGAAATGCACTATAAGATATGCAATTTAGATATGCTGGAAAATATGAGAGCTTAAGGAAGAAGAAAAGTACAATCACAGATTTATTTTGGTTTGGTCAAAGGAAACTCCACCTGAGATTTTCAATCCACTACCTTCTTATTTAAATCGGGTACAACAGAAGCCTTTACAATCCCACAAATTTAGCCAGGCACTTGTGAAGCCTTTTCTCCCTCAAGTTTTATTTGGATACTTGAGAACCACTCCCCCTTACAACATGTAAGAATACAATATGTTTCCCACTCAAGATCACCCAGTATTGAGTATCACTCACTAAGATAGAATGATTACAATGGAAGCTTACTTCTATCAAAGAAGTGGATTTTGTTACTCACTGAGGTACAGAAAGATATATGATGAAAAAAAAATTCTAAAGCTTCATAATTTAAGCAATGTATACTCTAACACTTTTGAGAACTTCTAACTTAGCATGACAATCGATGGCCAGGCTAATCATTGATAGAGAAATCAATGCTCTGTTTGTACTCTGAGCCCCATCGATGGTTGCAACATCAATTCTATCAATGGTTGATTCATCTATCGATGGTTCTTTGCTCTCTTCCACTTTCAAAAATTTGTCTCAGCAAGATGGGAGAAACTTTGAAAAATCATAACTTTCTCATTTCAACTCCAAATTTAGTTTATAATATATCCCCAAAAAGCTCTTTGAATCTACTTTTAAATGAAGAAAGAATCATTGTCAAACTTAGTATGGTTCGAAAGTTATAGTTAGAACCGTGACTGTCAATCTCATGTATCATGTGAATTCCCTACGGAAATCTCTTCCATTTTAATTGCTTTGAGTGAGAAACTTGTGTTCATGAAGTGGTTTTAAAGTCTAGTTTCATAGGAAAAAAGTTTCATCCCAATTAGATTCGTATTTTGAGAGAGATATGCTTCAAAAGATGCCTGCCTGTCTGGTGCGTGACGTGAAAATTATGGGCAGACTTTAAAAATTCATAGCTCCTTGGATATAAATGATTGAGCGTGAAATTTGTGTCCATGAATTGTGTTGGAAGTCTAGTTTCATACAAATTAAGTTTCACATAAATCATATTTGTATTCTAAGAGATATGACCAAAATACTGGACCTGGGTCAGACTGAGGTTTTTACTCGATGGAACTCAACCATCGATTGGAAAATCACCCATCGATGGTTTCAGGGGTCAAACCATCGATGGCTGATCGATTGTTGACCTCCCAAATCGATTGTTGACCACTCAAAACATAAAAATCACCTATGAATTATGCTATGTGATCATATATGCATGGGAACTCATGGTTTGATGATATGGACTTCATTTGAGCTTCTTTTAACTTCCAATTGAGCATAGAAACTTCTAATATCAAGTCTAATAACTTGATTCTTGATTTTCTCATTCAATCTCTCTTCTTATTTGATCATATCATCACCCATAAACAAACATAATAGCTCCATTCTTTCTTTGACTAATCCTTATAAGATATTCACATGAAATAATGGTTAACCAAAGTTGGAGATGAATACTTCATGCAAACTTTTTGTTCATTAGATTTAAATATATATTTGATATCATCAAAACTAATCATATATAACATTATCATATATATGTAGATGTGTAAAATGTTGTTTCCTCTTATCTGATACGATTTGTTGGTGTGGATTGGGAAATTTTAGAGTCTATGTTCTTGCTTGTTTCATGATTGAAATTTTGATTTACATAAGGTGCTTGTGAAAATGTGTGGAAGAAGAATTTGGTTGAATTTTCAGAGTTGAAATTTAGAAAGTTATCATGTTGTTAGAATATATATATATATATATATATATATCTCATGGTGATGAAGTTAGAGTTGATAAAAAGGAATCTTGAAGCTTGTATTGATAGGAAGGATGGGACAAGTTCATTAGGCTTGAATGGGTTCTTGCTGGAATTAGTGATTAGTAGTTTTTATTATTTGAATCCAATGTTCTGTTCTAAGAAGAAAGGAAGATTTCAACCAACATCCTTCTTTTTCATTTTCCTTCCAAATTGACGTGGAATTAGAAATTACAAGGGTTAAGTTTAATTAATTTGTTGTGGTCATTGTTTGCCTAAGAATTAATTAAATAAAAACTTATGAGAATGTTAGCATGGAACGAACTATAGTATGAGTTATTTATTCTTCTATACCAGAACCTGGGAAAAGGGGATATTATAAATTAAATTGTGCTGCAATAATTCATATTTAAATGGATTTTGAGGCCAGTGTATATGAAAATAGTTGGGATATCTCTTTAATATGTTGGAGTGTAAAAAAGAGTTGTTGGAAAAGAGTTGGCTTCTTTTCTTAAGTATTAACATATATCTATCAAATTTAATAAGAAAAAAAGCTAAAGTAATAATACTGAGTTGGGAAGGTAATAACTCCTGGAATTCATGTATTTTTAGCACATTTTACTTGGGTTTTATTCAATCTTAGATAAATTTTGGATACTCAAGATAGGTGTAACACCTAAATTTTTACTACTATATTATAGCATTTTAATTGATTTATAACCACTTTTTAATTCCAGAAGCCAAAAAATACGAAAAATTTAAAACTTTTTCTTTCCAAAGTATTAAATCAAATTTCCTTTCTTTCAAATGGGATTTTCTGACAAATTGGAATATCTTTAAACTTTCAATAAAATAGAGTGGTTATTAAAACAATTAAAATGACTCGAATTATAATGCTTGGGGAGTCAAACCCCTTACACTATATTTACATATTCTTTAGATTATGTTCAATTTATCTATTTACACCTCTCTTACTATAATAATATATTGGCGGGTTATCTCGATTGATAACCCTCTTACATGTGTATGTAGCTCTATTATTCCTTAAGGGTATATATACATATACAATTATATATTAACTACAAGACAAGCTTCCCACTTGTCTTAATTATTTAAACATACACCATACACAGGTAAGTAGGCTCTTAAAGTATCTATCTACAGGGTACAAGACAAAGCAGGCATTCCTGCCTCTTCATATTACCTTACTTCTTTCCCAGCTAGCTACTCCCATTCTGCTATACTGAAAACGTTTTGGAAAACAGTGAAATTGGAAATCTCAATAGCAGTTTATTTCATATCATGTGTGCACTTATATACATAAATATACATCAATTTCATAAACCTGTGCATATAATGAAAGCATATATCCCTTTTAAACCAATACTTGCTGGATTTTCCAATCATAACCCTCACGGCTACTCAATAACCCTCACGATTATAGGAATTTAACTGTAGCCCTCACAGCTACTCAATAACCCTCACGGTTATAGGAATTTAACTGTAGCCCTCACAGTTACTCAATAACCCTCACGGTTATAGGAATTTAACTGGCAAAGGGGGAGCGAGCCACCTAGGCCTTGGAGTACTCCATAAATATCATCAATATCATAACAGGAATAATGCTCATTTATTGCAACAGATTTTACAAAATTATATATATAAAATTTTATATAATGAATTAAACCACTACCTGGACTTCAGGAATTACTCCTCAACTGGTTCTTTTCGTTTCTACTGTCCTCATGAACTTATGCCATAATCAACACCTATTTACATATCATATAACAAATAAGTAAATTAATACTTATGCTTCTATATTTATACTTTGCGTCTCTCTCGAAACCCAACTTACTCAATACTACCCCAAAACTTGTCTTCTAGGCAAATTATAACTTGCCCACATTTATTTAGAACTTTGACCATTCAAGACTACTTTAATAATTTACTTACATTAAACTTTCTTATTCTCAATGTTTGACCAATAGTTTCTATAATTTCTTTCATATCTTTCTTCATGCCTCAACAATTTGAATCCATACAAGCTTGCCTATAAACACAGACTTTTGAAACCACTTGTTTAATAACTCTACAACACTCTTGTACAACAAATAAATAGCCATACATCAAATTTAATAATTTGCAAAACTAAATTTCAGATTCCATCATTATACAAAATCTCTAAATATCCTTGAAATCTCTTGTCTAACATTTAAACCACATCTAACCAAGCCTCAAATCATGTACAATCATATAGAAAATTCCAGCTTCAACATCTTTATTTCATGTATCATTCTGGAACATTTAAAAACAGGAACTAAACCACTCTTTCAACCTTAAGTTTATATTACAGTATCTCTAAATGACTATTGGCTGTTTGAAGAAATATTAAGAAACCACCCACAACTCATACTTCATCATGTTCCAATAAATATTCAAGTCAACATTTTAAATCTCCAATTCTTGCTTCTTATTATCAATCTAATCTTATCTTTACTATTCTTAAACATCTAATATCCTCTTCGAATCAAACAACATCAATCATACACAATCCATATCACTCTATTCTCCTTTAACAAGCTCAGGGAACCAAAACACAAATAGAGGATAAAAAAAAAAATCTTCAAACCAAGCAGAGCAAAATGGGTCCTTCTCCTCAACTAAACAAAATTCAACATACATCATCAATCATAAGCTCCATTATTTCCCTTCCCAACTCAACCCCAATAAAGTCCCATTGTTTTACAACTAAATGCCATTAGCATAATCAATCTATTTTCCAAATACTTCTTTAGCATTTGAGAACCTTAAAGTTGTCTACAAAAAAATCAGATTCAATCATTCATGTGTATGTATATTGCTGAAATTTAGATTTTCCCCAAAACTGTGAAGAAATCAACTTGAAATGCCCCTTTATTTTGTTCCAAAACTTCTAACTTTACCCTTTGAGTTTCAATAGATGATTTCAGTTTAATTGAAACTTATTCTCATATAAATCAAAGCCTGAAAGATAGGAACTAGAAACAGAAAATAGAGCTTAGCACAAGATCCCAAAGCAGAGCAAAATAAATCATGAAGAAAAAATAATCATCCCCAATGCCACTTCTCTTTAACCAAGCCATACCTTTTTAAAGTAACAAAGATTAACCCAATTTACTTTGGCGATGTTTTTCCTTGATCTTAAACAGAAATCTTACAGCCACGCCACAACCCCACATACTCACATATTCCTATCATCCTACTTAACTTTAAATCTTTTAATCTTCAAATCAAAACTTTTTAACATTAAGTCCCAAACAGAATCTACAACACCCTTTATTCAATTCTTAGAGCTCAAAGGACTAATTTCAATCAGATTCACTGAATAATTAATTTCTCCAGTAATTCAAATTCAAAACGGTATTAATTATCATCCAAGAAAGGTTTAGAACTCCTACTTAAATAAATAAAATCTTACAATCTAAATTTTAAGCATCTAATATGTGTTTACCCAATAGCTTTCTTTTCCATCATCAATCAACTAAACAAAAACTAAACCCCAAAGATTCTTGCATTACACCCTACATAACACACATTGATGCAGCCAGAAACTACAGATATTCAGACCATTATATAAGTATAAAATATAATAATTTCTCTTCCTTTAAAACCCCTTCATCCCGCGGCAAAACATATAACCAAGAAGAGCATATTACCCATTTCTTCAAACTTCCAAATGCTCAACGAAATTTCTAACATACAAGGCCATATGTTAATTAAATCCTCACCCTATCAGCCTTCATACATCGACCAAAACACCCAAGGCAGGAAACCGAACCAAATTGAGAGAAAGAAGAAGCATAAATTTGAAAATCTTCCGAAGCTCAGAAAAATTGAACATGCAAATCTTATTTCAGTTCCATACTATCAATATTCAATCATCAATCACAGACACCCAAGCAGAAAACTCAATCGGACAGAGAAAGAGGAAAAGATCAAAATTGGTAAAATACTAAAAACTTCATAAATCAAACATATATTACCATATATCAACTCCATTTTTCTTCTAATCTTGTTAATCAAATTTTCGACCCAGGAGACCCCTTAAAACTCACCGGAACAGTGACCAAAATAGGGCAGGAAGAAAAGGAAAATCTAAAAATCCCAAAAACTTCACAAATCAACATGCAATGCAATCTATTAACTCACTATTACTTCTAATCAAGCTTAATTAAATTTTAGTTCAGTTCTCACCCCAAAAATCACCATAAACGGCGACGGATGAATAGTAACAGATTTGGGATTTCCGAAGCAAATCGACCAAATCAAACATCATTCACAAAATCACTTCAGGAAAACTTAGAATCGAAACTTAAGCTTCATTTTCGCTGGTTTAACACACCCTAAACCCCAAACCCGAACTGATTCGCTCTCCAATCTCGCACTAATCGGAAGAAAGGAGGGCAGGGATGAGAAGACGGAGCTCACCTGAGGTCGAATCAGGAGTTGCATGCTCCGTGGAAGCTCGCCGTCGCCGGAAATGGCCTCCACCGTCGCTGGGGATGGCTGGCCGAGAGAGAGCACGAAGAACAGAGGGAGATGGACGAGAGAGAGAGAGAGAGGAACTCGGGAAAATGAGGAAGAAAGGAAGGAAATTTGATTTTATAAGGATGTTAGGAGAAATTACGTTCCAGCCCTTAGAACTTGTATTCTTTTCATTTTAATCCCTATTCTTAGTCTTTCCCTTATTTTCAATTTGGTCCTTATCTGAAAAATTAATTTCCTACAATTAATTCTCATATTAGATTAGATATTTTCTTACCCATAAATTTAATTGGCCCTCAAAATAAATTTTACTAAATTTCCCTTATTTAAATTGATCTTCTAACTACTTTTTCTCAACTATTAAAGAAAAATGAGCCTTAAAAATTATTAAAAATACGCCTGGCCTCATAAATTATTTATAAGGCTTTTTAATTTCTAAATTCCACCCCAAGACCTTAAATAAATCCTTATTTTCTATTTTTTAAAATTTGGGGTGTTACAATAGGAAAATGTTCATTTCATTTTTGGTTACACATCATTGTTTATTTGTATAGATTTTGATCATATTTCTAGTTAGTTTCTTATATTGTTTTATGTAAATTTTGTAGGAATAATTTGATTCAATAACCGAGAGATTTTAGCCCTCCACCAAGCTCCCAATTGAACAAAAATAAGAAGAAGCCAAAGCAGCCCAAGGAATAAGGAAAACAGAGCAAAGGACCAGAATAAGTGGGACTTCGCCGTGGCCTCGCCGCGGCGAGACCCACGGCGAAGTCCATTTGCCTCTGCCCATTTTAGATAGTTCGCCGTCATCTCGCCGCGGCAAAAGCCTCGGCGAGAATCTCTCAGTTCTGGAATTTTTGGAGCTCGCCGCGGCGAAACCGACGGCGAACTGCGTGATTCTGCGCGTTTTTGGACAGAACAGACGGACTGAACTAAATAAAAGGGAGGGTTTCGAGTTGAGCCCTCATTCTTCGACTTTTGGGGCATTTTGGGAGTGTTTTGCTCTGCTAGGGCTTGGAGCTTTGAAGAGATTTGGGCTTCCTCTCTTGGTTTATCTCTTCCATCTTCATTCTCTTCTCTTGTTTTGTTTTGTAATGTTGTATATATATGCTCCCATGGAGTTGTAGAACATGATTAGCTAAATACTTTGATTCTAGGATTATTTTGAACCCTTGTATGGATTGATTCTTAATTCCTCCTCTTAATTTGTGATTAATGATATCTATGTACTTATTTTACTCTATTCCTAATGCTTCTAAGTGATTGATCACCATTTAGATGTTGGGTTCACTTGATTGATGCTTGAGAGGGCTAGATTAAGTGTAGAATTTGGGTAAAGTAGTGCAAGAACCGGAAGTTTGCATGACAAATGGATGGTTTTGTTGGTAAGATAAAGATATACTTGCTAGCCTTGCATAGTCACATTAGGGTTGGAGCTTGATAATTGGGTTTTATTAAATTGTAGCAAGAGATTTTGCAATTAATAAGACTAAACACTTGTTCTTGACTTGAGAGAGCTTTTACGAGTACTCTATGAACCCTAGATTAGCACGTGGTTTCGTTGAGAGCTTCTTTGAGGGGAGGTTAATTGAGCTTTAAGAAGTACAAGGGGGATAGATAATCTTAGGACCCATTTTATCCTTGAAGTTGGAGAATCACTTGTTTATAGTTTTATTTTCATTTTATTTTCTTAGTTAATTTTCAATCTCAACATTTGTGTCACTCAAATTGGGCGAGAGTGTAATAATCATTGTTTGATCGGGTTTTGAACAAATCCTCGTGGGAACGATACTTTACTCACTACTTTATTACTTGGCGCGACCCGTGCACTTGCGGCGCAGGGCGAACAGAAGGATTGTAAATCTTGAGAGTATACGATGCAAAAGAATGATATTGATGTTGTGAAATAATTCTTTTGAATAGGTATTTAGGTGACTATAAAGTGATTATCTTGTTAAGTCTTGGAAGTAGCCAATTAGATTTTGGAAGTACAAAGAGGTAAGTGAATGATGTCCCCTTATAATATTTTTATGTATTATTTGAATTAGTTCATTTTCACATTGCAATTGAAGTATTTACCTATTCTAGTTCATTTGTAAGGGAAGTTAAACTTATTAAGTGATCAATTTCTATTGATGTGGTGATCTTATGATCCAGTAAGGTATTTGATTATTGTGATTCATGTATGGAGATGGCAAAAGAAATGGTATTTAGATAATATAAACCATGCATACTTAACACAGTGTTTTGAATTTTGTTTTTAGACGTTCATGCTGGCATCTTTCGATGTGAATTATTCTAATGAAGATTAAGTTAATTTAATTAGTTAGATTTATTGTTACCTTAGTTACTGGGATGTTGTATACCCCCCTCCCCTTTCTCTATAAAATTATTGGCAAGCGCCATAACATTGGTCATGAGAAGGCTCATGAGGTTTGATTTTTGGTATGCTCGAATAAGTGACTTTTACACATTTGGTAATGCTATGATGCTAGGAATCTTTAGCACATTCGTATCAATATGCCTAGTATCTTAGCTTAAATTTTTCGGATAAATCAAAATGCAAGGCCTATTTGACTTGAACATGTTAATTGTTAGTGTAAAATTCTCCTACTGATTACCAGATTAATATTTGATGAAAACATTTCCATGTCACTAATTGTTCCACTAACCTTGATACAAGAAGTTCTTCCTTAAATGATTTATTAACTCTGTTATGGTTAGAAAAAAAGATTTATTTATTATAGAAGTTATCCATGATAGAAAAGAGAATTTATAGAAAAATGCTATCACTGATAATAATTGGTTAATATTTCCATAAATAAACCATGTTAGAAAAAGAACAACCTAATATGGTTATAAAAATTTAACTTATATAAAATAGCTATCCATGTTAGAAAAGTCTTCCCTTAACATAGATATTATAAAATTATAAATTAACCATGTTAGTTATTTAAAATAAAATTTGTTCAAGGTACCCATAGCCAAAATTCATGAAAATAATCAACACATAACCCAGTGGTCTTAACCATCACATGCATGTGATAACAACGTCAATATCTAGGGCCCCAGGTCATTTTCCAGAAAAACATTGACTCAGAAAATATAATAACAGTCATCCAAAACATTATAGAAATGCAGAAACAAATAATAGGCTTAACAAGTTTGGCAATATACAACTTAACACATAATATCCAAACTAAATCTCACTGCTAAGCTAGTGCGTGTCAGCTGGCCCCTTCTCTACGAGTCTTGATCGAGAGCTGTCACCTGAAAAATGTTAAACAACGAAGTGAGGCAATTGTCTCAATAACACATTACTCCTCCTTATTGTACATGTGAGTGTATGCTGATGAGGTGTCAAGTGGGATCTATACATATATCCATTTCAGCTATGCAATAACTCCAACTCAAATAATCATAATCATATAACTCTCTTCAATTGGAAATAGCATAGGCATTTAATTTATTCAAAACATGCAAGTCAATCTCCTCCAATTGAGGGTCAGCAACCAACCAAGTCTCAATGACCTATTCCCTAATCTTAGAAACGATAAAGCCTAAAAGGTCTATCCACAAAAATGTACAATAACGACTTTCTAGTTATCCCATAGTCAAACCATGGCATGCTATTCTTTTTGAAATAGAATTACTTTTCAAAGCTTGATCACATCACATTACTTGCAATTTCAATCATACAATCCCACAAGGCATTTGTACACAAAAATAATAATATTTCATATGCACTTTATAACCATCAATAGGTATATCAAAAAATAGTTCTCAAACCTCCCATTAATAAGACACAAATGTGTATGATGAGTAAGTAGTTACCTCTTGATGATAAGGAAATATTACCACAACCTGACTTCTCCGTACTCAAGCTCAACAACTCCTCTACACATATCAACACACATACACATGATTAATTTATAATTAATCAAGTGGCCAATCACAAAAGCTTAGGGAATTAGTCCCCTCTTAAGTCCAATTAGTATTTTAGATAACTAATTACAATTTCTTGAGCTTAATTAGATTGCTCAACCCATATTATACTCCTTAGCTCATAATTGACCTCATCAATTGTACCAAATCATACTAAATTCTCAAATTCCATAACTTAAAAATTTGTCAAAGTGTACGATCTTTCAAAATCAAGCCTAGGCAGAAATTCAAAACCGATCAAGCCTCAATTCATACCCTTATTAGGACTTACCTATCAATCATAGCATCATTGAATCTTAAACCATCACAGCTTAGCCAATTTTGCCTCTAGAATCAAACCTTAGGTCCCTAAATTAATACACCTCAAAATCCCACAATCTAAGCCGATCAAAACCTTCCTCTAGCTTCATTGAGTCAATAGAAACCATCAAACTTGAGAAAACTCCCAAGTTTATTGAAATTCCTCAAGAAACCTAACTTCCCAAACTTTCAATAAACAAACTTTCATATAAGTTTGAATCAACCCAAACTAAACTAATCAAACCTTTTATTTAGTCCCATTGAAGAAGGTTGGATTCAACATAAAATTTCCCAAAAACACCCAAATTCCTTCTTGAACAACTAGAAAATTCCAAGAGAAAAGAGGCAAAAAGAGGCTAGGATCACTTACCTAATTATTAGAAGGCATGAAGATGCCCAATAACCTCCAATTGCTCGGTTCTCCAACTTTCTCTCTCTAAAATAATTTCATCTCTCACTCTAAAATCCTAATTTTCCTTTCCTTCTACTGCAAATTTGAAACTACAGAATTTAAATTTTTCGCATAATGCACCAAGCCAGGAAAAACGTTTTAATAATTCCAAGTAGAGAAATATTTTCACCAAGTGGGATGTCCTCATAGTTTTCACCATCTCTAGCCTTGTTAGACGATTCCACAAAATATTGACAGTCCTTCATGATGAATATTTGTTAGGGGTATTAAGGTTCGCACTATAAGATTGGAAGTCATAAATAAATGCCAAGACTCCTTTTTGCACTACACTAAATATTTGAGCAGAAATTTAATATTATGAGGTCACAACAATGCATGAAGTAGATGCATACAATCATCACCTTATGGCTTCCAACAATATTAATTTAAGGCTCCTAATGACTTCTTTGCTGGTAGCCCTACAAATGGACATGCAAATTGCAAGAGGAATCATTCTCAATTTGAAGATAACAGCTATGACTAGATTTCAATAGAATTTTCTACTTTTTTGTGGTTTTCCGAGCTTACTATTAATATAACTTATCTCAATCCCTACAAGAAGAATTAAACCATCAATCAAGACACTCAATGCATATTACTTTCTATGTTCACCAAAAGTTCCATAATCACACATATGCCAATTCTCATCAAACCAAAACACTATGAATCATTCAATAGCTTCAATGAAACTATAGAAGTCACTAGATTACCCCAAATCATCATGAATTTCAAAATCCTCCTTTAGCCATAGGAATTTTTTAACACTTAAACTTACAAAATTGCAACATAGATCATTTTTACCCCGACTAAACCTTTAGGAAATCATTAAATCGCATCCACAAGCTCAAATGAATCTATAAACTTTTACATCTCACTTGGATTTTTGCACCCCCATAGATTTCCTAGCTTTTCATAGCTTAAATTTAGCCAAAATCCCAATTATAAACCAAAATCAAGGAACCCAAACCAAACACATAGCTAACTTAGATTCTAGAAGTGATTTGAAACCATAAAAACCCACAAAAGCTATTCTAAATTATTCTAAATTACGGATTACTCCAAATTATTCAAAACTTTATACGGACAAAAGCTATTCTAAGCCACAAGCCAACAAATCAAAGCGATTAATAGCCCTATTTAACCTCAACAAGCCTTTACTAGGAACCACAAATTAACTTTTAACAATCATATTCAAATAATTTCTCCATAAACCCTGGCATACTCAAACTTTAATCAACTGAAAATTCGTATAGGATCAACTCTTCCCAAACTAGGCCATCCCAACCTTCTAATAAGTCCCAAAGAGAGTTTTGCTTTGCTAGAATCCATCAATTAACCCAGAATTTTCAAAAATCATCAAACCCTATACTTTCCTCTTTGGAAAACCAACAAAAAGCATGGGCAAGAGAGAGAAGGGGGTGTAGGGAAGCTGACCCAACAATCTAAGAGATCCAATTTACTACCTAAGACACTGGGGAAACACCTCAAATCGCCCCTCTAAACAGCCTTTGACACCTCCAAATCCTCTTCATTTTCTATCTTTCTTGGATGATTCGATGAAAGGGAAGGAAGAAAGGAAAGGAGATGAAGGTCATAGGCCACCCTCACCGGCGAAGACGATGATGAGCTCTCTCTCTCCCGCTACCTTGCTCTTAATGTCTTGGTCTCTTCCTCTCGCTCTTGGTTCTGCATGAAGAAAGAAGAGGAATGGCGGCGGCGGCGGCGGCGGCGGCGGTGAATGTCTTGTCAGGGTAGGAAGAAAGGAATAAGGAAGAAAGAAAAAAAGAAAAGAATTTAAATAGATAGGGCAAGGTAAAGGCTAATAGGCCCTTCAATCATCAAGATAAGATATTTTCTTTAGGGCAAAAATTATCCTTTCACTTCCTAAATTTTTTTTTAATATCAAGTTAGGAATTTCCTCCCACCATAATCTCTTTTGAGTCTTAAAATAATTTCTTTAACTATATTTTTTCTAAAATTAAGGTAGAAATTAAGTCTTAAAATACCAAAAAAAAACTTCAAGATTCATAAATTTAGTTTTAGAGCTTTCAAATATTCTTAATTAATCTCATAATCAAATCTTAAATTATCACTAATCCTTAGTAAAATTTCTGGGATGTCACATATATCAAGGTTGTCACATAATGGTTAACATTGTGACAATCAAGGATATGTACCTAAGCTACTAATAGTTTAATGTTAAACTCATGAAATTCATGTCGTTTAAGCACATTTTCCTATACTTCTTACACGTTTTGGTTGGAGTTATACTTATTTGGATGTACACATTATAAAACAATGTGTTAAGTAGATATTTGGGATGACATCATAAAATTCTTGATTTAAATGCGAATATTTTCCCCTTTTTTTTATCAACTCTGGTGTTTGTAGATTTCTTTACTTTTAGGGTGTTGAAGCAGGTCAATTAAGCCACATTTGAGATGCATTTGAGAAGTGGCAAAGAAGATTTGGTATAACCAAGAAAGAAAAAAGAAACAAAAAGTTATTGGCCGCAGCTAAGACGTGATTTTGGCCGCAGCTAGCGACACTTACTTCATATGCATGTTTTTATGACAAAACAGATTTTACAGGTTAGAAAAGTGGCCAAACTCAACCAGAGACAGAGCTCTTTGATTTTGGGACATCTTATGGACTATCTTGGAGCATTTATTTGCTAGGGTTTGGTGATTTTCAAGGAGATTCATGTGGATATTGAAGATTTCAAGATATTCAGCCTCATTTCCCTTGGTTTTTTGGATTCATTTCCCTTTCTTCTTGAAATTTTTGATATGGTTGTATCTATATGCAAGATTTGTGGTTGTTTCTTCACCATGAGTAACTAAAATTTTCATTCTAAGATTAATTTGAACCTTTCTATGGATTAAGACTTGATTTTTCTTCTGTTTTAGTAACAAATGATATATATATGTAAATTTTTTATATTCTCTTCTTGCTTCTAAGTGATTAATCACCATTTAGAATGATTTGTTCATTTGGATTTGACATGAGAGAACTAACCTATGTGTAGAATTTTGTTAAAATCATGCTTTGCTGGAAATTTACTTGATAAATCGATAGTTTGTTAGTAAATAGATATATACTTACTGACCTTGCATTGTTACATTAAGTTTGGTGCTTACAGTAGATTTTCATTACTTGTAGTAAGAGATTGTGCATTTTAATGAAAAGAAAAACTTGATTTTAACTTTAGAGAGCTTAGTCAAGCGTCCTTGAACTTTAGACAAACACATATTCATGAAAAAGCTATTTGAGAGGGAGTTCATCAAGTTTTATTAAGTGCGAATAGGAGAAATAATCTTAGACCCCATATAATTCTTGTAGTTAAAAGATCAATTGTTTTTATAATTTTATGGTTTTAAAAATAGATTTCAATGTTCTTTTATTTCACAACCAAAATCTCTTCCTAGTTTAGCTTAATTGAATTCACTTAGCCATTTGTTTGGTCAATATTTAAATCCAAATCTCCGTAGGGATGATATTTTATCACTACAAAAAACAACAGTTAATTAGACTCAAAATTGAGCCACAGAATTCCGTTGGTAAAGACAAAATTCTGTGGCTAATTATTTAGCAACGGTATGTTTTCTGAAGGATTTTGTGGCTAATTCCATAACTAATTCATTATTTTGTTGTAGTGTATACTACTTGGAATCCATGCACTTGCAGTTTATGCTTAATGACGAACATTTATGTTACTTCTCTATTTGTATTTGGTTTAGTTATAGTTTGTTCGTTCCTATGTAGGAGTAGGCATAACCATAACCCTCTTCTCTTGTCAAATGCTATTGCAGCCTTATTATGCGTGCTCATCATAAACATGGCACTACTTTGATGTCATTGGGCCATGGCATCAACATTAGCTTCTTTATCAACACTTCAAATGGTGAAGACTGACAAATCTCTGATTCGTATGGTTTTTATATGCCTAATTTGAGGCAATTAACATGATTGAGATGCGATATTGGTCCGATAATGCCTAATGTAGAACTTAGATCTTAGGTGAAATTAGTGTTAGATTAGGGTTAATTAGCCATAATTGTAGATTAATTTGTATGAATTGGTTTATAGGGCTATTTGATCTTGGTTTTATCTTATTTTCACTTGCAGGGTCGCTCAGGACCAAAAGATAGGACCCGGGATGAAGAAAAATGCCAAACAAAGAGGCAGAACTGAAGGCACCTCGCCGCGGCTTTGCCGTAGTGAGGCAGACAGCGAGAAAGTATCCCAGGAGGCAGAGAACAAAGCAGCTCGCCGTGGCGAGCCCACGGTGAACCAAGCCAGAAGGAGCCACAAGCATTGTCACCTCGCTGCGGCTTCGCCGCGGCGAGCCTGCGTTCTGCAGAAATTTCAGTTCGCGAATTTCGGGCCCAAACCGGATCTAACTCAATACCCACTCACTTGACCCGACTTGGGGGGCATAAAACACGAAAAACACACCCCATTAGGGCAGATTTTAGAGTCCCAAACCCTAGCCTTTCATTTTCCTCTCATCTCCATCTTCCATCTTCCACCTTCTTCCTTCAAATCCTCCATGGTTCCTCAACCTCCACTCCTTGTTGGTGTTTTCTTCTTGGAGGACAGTAGCTAGGCTCCACCATTCTTGGTGATGGGAGCCAAGGGATGAGCTTGAAGCTTGAAGCTTGAATAGGGGAGTTTTTCTAGTTCTAATCCTTCTTCCTCTTGTTGTATTTATGCTTTTCTAGAGTTCTAGGAGTATATTTATGACATTTGGTTGTGTTCTTCATTTCTATATGTTGTATAAGGGTTGGAAACTATTTTGTGTTGTTTCTTTCTTGTTGAATGATTGACATTGTGCTACATTAACTTTGAGTTTGATGAAATTTATGGGTTCATGATTTTGTTATTCTCTTGGTGAAAATTATGTGCTAATGCAAGGTGGCTTGGTTAGTGGATTAAAAATGTTAAGTGGTTTTGCATGAATGGAATGGCATAGGAATTAATTAATTGTGTTTAGACATTGGGTAATTACTCTTTTCAACCTTAATCTTTGTTTGGGTGGCCACCAATGAGTTAGAGTTAATTGAGAAATCAAGTGCAATTGTGGGGTGGCCCAAATTGTGGATTTAAAGTCTTGCATGATTAGTTAGTTCTTGAATTTGTCAAATTGCATGAGTGGCATTGGACTTCAATCCTAGAGTCTTGATTTATTATTTGGGGTTTCAGTAATCGATTAAACTCTAGGATTAATTAAGTGGCAATTCGGGGTCCCGGTTGTTGGATTAGGAGCCCCTTACGATTAGCAAATTCATATTGATTTTGAACTTAATCAACTTAGGTTAAATTAAGTAATGTGCGGGGTTCCGGCATTAATTAAGTTAACCTAAGCCTAGCCTAGAGGGGTTCCTCTAGGGGTCTTTAGAAAATCAATTAAACTCCCTAAAAACCTTTAGAAGCAATGAATCCCGAGGTTTCTATTCATCAAGAATGATTCCATCTCCATCCCCCTCCAAATCTCATTTTTATCTTATCTTTATTTTACTTTTGAACATATCATACCTTTTGCATCTTTTCTAAATCAAAAACAAAATATAATACTTTTTGCCCGTGTTTAATAGTTTGCATATTAGCTACTAGGTAATCTTTTGCGTTTAGGCTCCTCAAGTGAACGACACCCGGGGGTTAGCTTCCACTATCCCCTTGGTTCTTATTTTCTTGAAGGGCGGAGCCAAGGGCGCGCTACATGCATACACACTCGAAAGAGAGTTCGGTGCTCTTCAAAGACATTGTGAGTTCATTGGTTATACTTGTGTCTTGTGGTGGCGTTAAATTCTAGTGATGACATTGTATCGACATTTTTTATTTCATTATCAGGTATCTGACAACCGGTTAGTTTGATTCCAGAAGCTTATATTTTTTATGCTTGTTTATGAAAATTTTATAAACTATAAAATATAGCTAAACCACCTATATTTGTTTTTTTGTAAATTGTGGATGGATGTGAGATTACGAGAAGAGAAAAGAAATGGAGAAAAGGCTAGCTTAAGCATTACTTTTTTAGTTTCTTCTTTATTTCAATTACTTTTTGATCTGCATCACACAAACATATATATTCCAAATTTAACAAGGAGTGATGGGTGGATTAGAGCCAAACACTGAATTTGCAATTGTGATAACTCCAGCATTTTGGCTACTAAGGCCTGAAAATGCAACGGCGTTTCCATAACCCACGTTAAGTTGGAAGTGAATAAGACCGATTGGGAAAACAAACACGTCTCCCTTGTTAAGCACTTTGGTAAATAATTTATTCCCATTTTGGTTAGAGGCCACAAATCCAACAAGAAGAGAGCCTTCGATCACTACGAGGATCTCAGTGCCACGTGGATGAGTGTGAGGAGGGTTCAAACCCTTTGGCTCAAAGTCAAGGCGAACAAGAGAGATTCCAAGAGTGTTCAATCCAGGCAACATGTTCACAACATCTGCTGTTTTGGCAACGAAGCCAGTAGGGGTTTTGTCTTCGGGTTTATCAAATCCAGGTAAAAAGAAGTCCTAAGCTTTCACAGCATTTGGATCCTTGCAAAATTTCCCGTTCACAAACACTGCATGCAAATTTAAAGGATCAAATATTATAAGTTTGCTAAAACAACAATACATTACTGAGTCAAATTAAACTTGTAAGGGTTAAGTATAATTTCCTCTCTGTTGCAAGTTCACATGTTATTATATTGTCTCGTTTGATTAAAAAGAAGTTTTTAATGTCATGTTTTCTAACATTTTCTAATAAGTAACATTTTCATATATTATAAGGCAAAAAAGATGCAGTTTTCAGTTTTTTATATGATTTTTCTACATAAAAATAATGTGAAAATGAGTTTTTTTATTTTTTTTAAAAAAATAATAAAACGTTCAGAACTACACCATATTTTTCTTCTTACGATATCAAAGTGTGATTCATTTTATGTGCAATCTAGTGATAAATATCAAAAAACAATTAAGTAGTTTAAGATTTTAATACTGTGTTGGACTCCCTCGGTCCGACTGTTCCTATTCCTTATTATAAGATGAAAATAACAATGTTACATGAAAACAGTTAAAATGAGTTGAAAGTAATAATGATGTAGAAAATATATGTGTGTTCAAAAAATTCCCTTAATTATAAGTGGAAGAATGTGTGAGAATAATAATAAAAAAATGAAGAAATAAAATGTATGAAAAAAATTAATTATTAGGACTAAAAATTGTAAAAATAAATCTATTGCACGGAGAACACCAACGTGAATCATACAAAAAGAAATAGGGGGATTAAAAATTTGGAGCTTATAAAACAAAATAGACAAAGGATGTATTAAAGAATGGGGGCGTTAGAGGGCCCTGCCCAAATTTAATTGTGTACCTCCTTTAGTATACGAGTCATTGAGTGCCACGCAGAAGTCTTGAAGAGGACTTTGGTCATATGCAAGCACATGAGCAGAAGCAAATGCCAAAAGGCTAACAACAACAAAGTACACAGATTTCATCTTGTGTGCATATGTCTCTCTATCTCTGTCTCTATTAATTCTGAACTATGTTAGTTTATGAGTTTATGAATGAACTTCAAGGACTATTTATAAGGATAGTCCATTGAAGTGGTCTCTTTAATTTGCGTGCAGGAAGAACTAAATATAATTAAAGGCCTAGTGTTATTTTTCTTCACCTGCAACTTATTACCCTTTCAATTCATTTGATTGGATCATATGATGATCGGAGTTATGACCCTTTCTTTAATTTACCAACTACATGTCTATCTCTATACCTCGTTCAATTCTCTTTATGTTTATGATTTTGGACTTAGATGCTTTTTGGCCAAAATGTGTTTAAGAAGGAAGTGAAGAATTGGTTTCCGGTGCAATTTTCTTGGCTGTTCCAATAAGAAGCTGTTTTTGGCCCAAAAAAAAAAAAAGAAGAAGAAGCTATATTGCTTCTTATATTATTATATCTTTTCATCATTTAAGACTTTAAGTTGTTGATAGAATCAATCACTAAATATTTTGCTCTGTGCATTTATTTATGATTTTTTTACCATCTTATTGGGTGCTGCTATATATATATATTATTGATTAATTGCAGCATAATTGCATCAGCAGTATTATTTAGGATAAATTTTAAGTTTATATTTCGAATCAAAAGGAATAAATGATTATTTAATCATTTAATTAATTGGAGTGATTTACTGCATACTTAAACAAGGAATAAAAATATATTAAAAAAAATTAAAATAGAACACACACACACAGAGTAACAGTGGAAAATTATGTAACATGAATAAATTATAAATAATACTATGATAATTAATAAAAAATACAATAGGAATAAATACATAAAAAATAATGTAAATATATGACAATATAATGATCCAAATGTTTTGTTTTTATGTACTTTTTTAACGACGGTGTATTTTTATATGCAAATGAACTATCCCTAGTCATATAGTTTTCCAGAAATGTTTTGAAATAATCCAAAAAAAAATAAAAAAAAATCAATGGTACCAAGTCAAAAATATTAATGGGTACTTAGGGATATTTCTTGACCAAATCCTTCTTTTCTAGAACAAGACTTTTCTTCATCTTCCTTTCTGGGTTTGAAGCTTCAGGCACCCACGCTTTTTTTATTATTATTATTATTTATTTATCGGGCGACTTAAGAAATCAAACCGAAACGAAGCGAGGGAGATTTAGAAACACAGTTATCTTTTATCTAAGTGAAAATTGCTTCCCTATTATGGGAAGTTACATTGATTTATAATTTAAATCATAAAAGGAAAACTACTCCAATTGTCTCATATTTATCTTCTTTTACATAGCAGTCCCACTTGAATTGAGTTTAGGTCCTCATCCATGTAAAATCTTTTCCTCATAACTATAATTTTTAAAATATTTAACCAAAATATTAACTAATAGGCTTACTATAGGAGAAAAGATAAAACATTTTAAATAAAGTCTACCATAATAGAAAAGCTTTTAGCCAATTTTTAGACAATAACTATGATAAAAAAGAGTTTGACTAAATAGTATAAATACTATCATGGTTATAAAGAAACAATGTTATGGAATTAAGTTAACTATGATTGAAAGAGATAAAAGTTAAATTTAATAAACTTTTGTTAAAAGAATGAAACTTATTTCTTATTATTTATCCATGATAGAAAAGAGTAAGACTAGTAATTGAAAACTATCATGGATATTAAGCTTTTACTCATAAAAAAACTATTAACTATTTTAGAACAAATAAAACCCGAATAACATGGTTATAAAAAGAAAACCCCTTTTTAAAATTTCAGTTCACAATTAGACTATAGCAATATCACCACTCAGAACAATAAATCTGGATTAATCTCTATCACATTCTACTAGAATTTAAATATTATTAATCAAATAAATAACTCATAATTCCCAAAGTGGATCCACAAGTTTTTTGGTACGTAGTAAAACAAAAATAACAAAATAAAATAATATGAAAAGGAAATAACAAAAATAACAAATAAATCAGAGTGATATGAATGGCCTTAAGTTGGCAATATACGACAATTTTGTACAAGGGCTAACTCTCTGGCGCCTTCTCCAATGAACTTGCTCCAGGACTACCACATGAAAGTGTTGCTTTTTTTTTTCGCTGGGGGGGGGGGGTTTGAGACAAAAGTATCGGTAACTACAATCCTAACACTATGCACACAAACAAGTGCTTTTGAGGTGTCAATAAGATAGTTAAAAATCAAAATAACATTACAACAATAATCATATAAATAAACATTTAATCAATTTTAAAGATTTTCATTAACCTCCTTTGTAACACCCCAACCTAATACCTCTGACTGAACCTATGTGCTACTTACCATCCCACGTGAATGGTAGCTTATATTAACAAGCTCTTCAATCATGTGATATGGACCGGCCAAAATCTGCAGAGCACAAGATTGAACCATGGGTTCCCCCATTTATCAACCAAATGGAGTGTCATATCGCCCCTTCTGTAACACTGATTCGACCGTCATCGTATCGCCCTTGGGTCAAATGCAAAAATATTTATAAATTGGAATGCAAGGGTATAGCAATAGTGGTGCAATTCGAGTCGTTCTCAAGGAGCTAATGTTTAACTAAACTACCTAGTGAACTAAATGTCTAAATGCAAGATAAAATGGGTAGAAACATATTGTAGTTGGTTTTCAAATGGTGAAAATGATTGATGCAATGAGGATAAATATTTTTGGTGTTTTAATTAAAAGAGTGAAAAGAAAGTGGTGTTTGATGAAATAATGAAGATACTCTTGGAAATTGATTTTCAATGGCTATCATGGCTCAATTAAGATATTTGGGAAGTCAACGGCATCAAGTCACTAAAATACCAAACCCCATTAACTAATGGGTCCAATGCCTAATTAATGGAACCCCATATAATTAGACATTATTAAGTCCTTTAGCACCTTGAGTTTTCTCTAAGTTTCCTAGAATACCAAACATCACCAACCGGAAAGTCTAACACCCAATTTCATGAACCCATTCAATTAGACATCATTAAGTACCTTAGAGTATGATTAGTGGTTAGTAATGCATTAGGTTCATTACAATCCATTTCATCAAAACTACCTACCATAACCATGAATAAATAGAGAGAAATCAATGGAATCATAAAGAACATATATATAACCATATATATTGATGAGTGCAAATCCTCATTACAAACCAAAATCACAACAAACTGAAATCAAAACATATAATCCAAGTCTCAAATGCATAAATGATAAACCTAGACCTAGGAATTCATAAATACAAAGAGAAGGGAAAAGAAACAAGACTCCCCTATGAAGACCATGAGCTCAAGCCATCTTAAATCCTTTCCAAGAGCTATGAGGTGCTTAGCTACTCATGAAATGGAGCCCATCATCTCCAAGCTCCAATACAAAAGTAGCCATGGTGGGTGGATGAATGAAAGTGAAGGAAAATGGAAGGGGAATGGAAGAGAAATCAGATAAGAGAAAAGAGGAGAGGAGAGATCTAGGGTTTTAGAATGTGGAAAGGTCTTATAAATGGTTAGGGTTTGACCCTTTTATGTCTAGAACAAGTGGGAGTCGGGTTAGAGTTGATTTGGGTCGGATACGAGTCAAAAATCAGCAAAAAATCGCGTTTTCGCGTTTCTGTCAGCGTCACTCGCCGTGGGCTCGCCACGGCTAGCCCAAGGTGAGTGAACATGTTCTCTGCCTCACTTTGAGACTTTTCTGTAATTTGGAATTTCAGGGTCCTTTTCTGCAATTTTCACAATTTGTCCAGAAACTTGTATTTTGACATTTTTCTTAAATTTTCAACTTCTTGCCCCAATTTATCCCCTTTTCAAGATTTCTACAATATAAAATAATATCAAGAAATATGAATAGCACCCAATAAACATTCAAATCAAGAGTAATCATAAAAACATTCCAAAAATGCCCTTTTTACCACTAAGTGCATGTAATTACTCTAGAACTTAATTTCTTCATAAGATATGCATTAATATGCCCAAATAATATGATAAAAAACCTCCAAAATGATATAAAATGTGTGCAAATCTTGGGATTTGTCAAACACCTAAATTTTTACTATTATACTATAGCATTTTAATTAAATTATAATCACTTTTTCAATGTCAGAATCCCAACAGTACGGAAAATTTAAAAATTTTTCTTTCTAAAAATTAATCCAACTTTATTTCTGTTGGAACGGGCTTTTCTAACAAATTGGAACAATTTTAATCTTTTTATAAATTAAAGTGGTTATTAAAACAATTAAAATAACCTATGTCAAAAAAAAAAAAAACAATTGAAAATAACTCAATATACTTAACGTACTTACCCCTTTTTAAAGTGCTTGGGGAGCCAAAATAATAATTCTAGTATATCTACATATGCATAAAACTATATATCATAACTAATAATTTGGCTATCTCGGTCGATAGCCTATTACTTGTGCTTGTGATCAGACCTCCTTTTGGAAGGAGAAATTGTAACACCTTACTCTAGGGACATTCTTTAGAGCCCTTTGATTGAGTTTGAACCACTAAAGCTATTTAGAAGACCCAAGAAAGACAAAAACTAAAAGATTTTCTTAAATATCTTACTTGGGCTTCTAACTTTGAGAATTTATATTGATTTATTTTTAAACTCAAAAATAGTGGTTCAAAGCTCAAACTTTAACTCTTGAAATATTCTTTATAATGACGATATAATCTTGGCTTAATTTGGTCCCATTGTCCTTGAAAATCCTTCTTATATTTTCCAAACTTAGTAGAATTTTCGCAGAAAATTTCAGTATTTACGTCTAACTTGTAAAATTCATATCTCCTAATCTACACGTCCAAAAATTATGCATGAGTACTTGATTTAAATCTTAGAACGTGTGCTACAAAACTGGAAAATATCATGGTCTAACTCAAGTTAAAACCTGACGAAATATTTACCACAATAAAACATGTTCACATGCATTCATATTTTTCTAAGAGTAGATACTGATTTCTTCTCGCAGTAGAGTTCATGTTCTTGGCTTCTTTGCAGGTCTTTAAGCTAATTAGGCTCCTTATGGAGTTTATACATACAGACCAAAATACATTAATTAACTATAAACTCCAAAATATTCCAGGTCCTCCTTGCCTTAACTAAAGATCTGCTTGCTTTTCCTTTTCTCTAGAAGTGTTAGGTCCTATGGGTGGGACATGGAAAGAGGGGATGAGATTTGGGAAATCTCAGTAGCAATAATCACAATTAGTATATAATGTATGGTAAAAACTATGCATGTAAAAGCAATCCAATGAAAATAATACCTTACAAGCTGATTAACTGTAAACTGTAACTAATTTCACACATGATCATGGCAAAACAAACTGAGTAAGGATATTACATATTCTCATGCCTAACTATAGCATAAATGGCAAAGCATACATGCAACCAAAACAAAATATACAAAATTGCAGATTAAAGCTACCTCTTGAAGAGTCTCTTTCTAAGCACTTCCTCTAACTAGGCCTCCTTGTTTCTCTATTTTTCTTCCTCTTCTTCTTTTTATTTTTCTCTTCCTCTCTTTCTTTCCTCTCTACCTCACGCCACTCACCACTCAGCTCCCTTCCTTCCCTTCATGCCTTGCCTTCACTTCTATTTATAGCCAATTAATTCTTGTTGACCACGTCTAAATCACTTGGAAGCCAAGCATGTGCCAATCTTAGCATAGAAGCCACACGTACTTGGTGAGCAAGGCTAAGGGCTGCAAGAAAAAGGCCACGCACCCACACACTAATCTTGAAGGGCAAGCACATGATACTTGGACGGCGCACATGAGCTTGTGAAGGAAGAATTGAACATGTGTAAAGGAGTAAGGAGAGGTGGATTTATTTAATCTTGAAGGGGGCTGCCACGTCCATGGGTTGCTTATGAAGCTAAATGGCTTCTTCTTGAAGTCCAAAAATTTATCTCTTGTAGCAAAAATAATTCATGTATCCAAAATACCTTTATTAATGAATACTGGTTGAAAGCTTGCTAAATAAAATTGTCTTTATTTGGAACAAGATGGCTAATTATTTTGAGACTATTTGACATGTCCTAGACATGTAAATTAAGCTCTTTTATGATCCCAATAATAACTTCCAAACGAAACTTGCTACATATAAATTTTTGGAACATATAATTTACTTAGTTCACAAGCTTATATAACTATTTTGGGCCCTTAATATCATAATAATTTCCCTTCTAAAAGCTTAAATAACTCTATTTTCTTAGGCCCTAATTATCTTCCTTAATATTCATTAACTAGCTACTTTAAGGCTTCTTAGATTTTTGGGATATTACAGAAATGATACAACAAGAATAATAATATAAACTAATCATTCTATCAAGCATAGGTAAATTAAATTATTATAACTATCATATTTATATACTACATCGGCAGGCATCCCTGCCCTTCAAACTACCTGATCCCAAAATGCTCATCTTCTTCTAGCTCCTCTGAAAAACAGCGATTCAAACACATTTTATTTCATATGAGTTCATGCATGATAAATCATAAACCTTAACAATATTGATAATCTTTATCATTATACTATGAATCATTAGTCTCTACCAACCACTAGTAACAATATATTCGTTAAATAGTGGAGGCCTGCCAATTACTAAGAACATCTTTGTTAAATAGTAGAGGCCCTCTACCTGCAGGATTTTCAGTTTCTAACAAATGGGGAGAAACCCACCTAAGCCTTGAAGTACTCCCCTCATAATCATAACTTTTATCATCATTGTACCTCTAAGGATTAAAAAGCTTATCATTGCTACAGATATTATGAATTTTATGCATGTAATGTGCTTTAATGATTTTTTTTATGAAATAAATTGCTACCTAATTGTGCATGATTATTATACTATTTTGACCACTAATAATGGGAAATTAGCATTCTATTTAGGAGAATTCAATGGGAATTAAGTACAATTGCATGTATAGTCCATACTTAAGGAATTAGTTGCATTTCTATGGTAATTTGAGTATATTAGGCTTCTAACTCATGTATTTCATGATTATGGACTTAAAATACCTCACATATACTTTAATTTCCCATTATAGATGCAAAGGATGAGGCCCTAAATGAAGAAAATGTGAGAAAAGCAAAGAAGAAGTTTCTGTGCCTCGCCTTAGCTAGCTACGGTAAGGGCTACAGCGAAGGACAGAGAAGAACACAGCAAGGAAGTTGCCTCGCCGTGCTTTCCACGGCGAGGGCTACAGCGAGGGCCCGATAAAAAGTCTGAAACGGAAGTTTTCAGTTTATTTCCAAATTTTGGGTGATTGGTTCCTCTTCCATTGTTTCCTAAAGGATGAATTCGACCTTCCTAAGCAATCTAGAGGGAATTAGGAAGGCTTTTGGGTTTCCTATCTTGTTCTATAAATTTATACCCGAATTTCCTCTTCCACACCACCATTCACAACCGATTGAGATTTCCATTCACTCTTCACTCACTCTCTTCCCTTCCATTCCTGAGCCCTCTGCCTCTGCACGAAAATTCATCCTCCATTCACTCATCTACACCAATTTCACTCATCCCACCTTAATCTCATGGCTTCCAACTCCAAATACCATTCGACCGTGTTCAAGAGCATGAGTGGCTAAGTTCTTCGTGGGGATCTTGATGGATGAAGGCAACCGGAGCTTCAACGTTTCTAATGGGGAGTTATCTAGTTTCTCTTGTCTAAGTCTTATTATGTATTTCAATTCCTTTTGTTATATGTAATGGGTCTTGGAACAAGTGTGCTTCATTGTCTGATCTTTTGTTTAAATGGTCATGAATGTAATTAAGCGATGTCTTTTATATGTATGAACCTAAGTGTTGTTTTCTTGATATTATGCAATGGATATGCTTCATTTATATTCCCTTTGGATTTCTAGAATATGTTGAATGCATGTGCGATTGTATGTGTGTTTATACACTAGGTTCAACGTTAGATGGTTCGATTTACTTCTAACGAGAGTCTCCTTGCATGTTTATCATGAATCTTCACTACCAAGTTGAAACTTAACGATTGCCTATTTAATTAATTGAATGAGCGATGCGCCACGTTAGTTGATTAAGTATGTTAATTGGACTAAGTGTGATTGCCTTAGGTTTTGCATTAGAACTTGGTTTAAAAACTCCCATATCATTCTAGAAGCTAGAAAGGTTGCCCAATTCATCAAGAGACCCATGTTTCCCATATAGTTTTCACAACCTTGTTTTAGTTGCTTTCTTTAATAAAAAAACAAAAAGAATCTAGCTTAGTTTCCATATTTAAAATCTCAAAAACCCTGACTTTATAGCTTTTCATGCATTTAGTTTCCTAGATTAGTTCATTAGGCTCCTTGAGAGACGATCCGGGATCGCACAACTATAGTGCAATCCTTAATTAAAAATATTTTGCATTTGAACCCCAAGGCGTATTAGGAACGGTTCAGATCACTACCTGACTTTAAGAACTACTTGCAAGCTGATTCCTTTCTTGCACGATGATCCGAAGATCCACACCACTATCTCTTCCTATAAGTATTCATAATACATAAATAATATATTAATATCTATACTTATTCATAATAATTTAGCGTCTCTCACGTTCCTATAGTGCTACCTATATTTCTACCCCTTTCATTTCTAATAGATTTTCCAAATTCTCAGAAACTTCAGCATCATTGACCCTTTTTATAGTTGCAAACTTAATTGAATCATTCATTAAGCAGACCAAACAGAATCTCAAAGTTTCAAGAATTCATAACATAAATTCTAAAATTACCAGAACTTCTCTAATAATTATATATATATTTAATCACATAGGTTTCAATGTTTGAAACCACAGCAAGACATGACAGCAATGAAAGGAACTGAAATAGAGCCTTTTGGTGCACAATTACTAACATTCAAACGGAAATCAAACAAACAATCCCATATATTAACTCTATTTAACTCTTAGATGATTTTTAACCTAGAAAACTGTTGCATATGCAAAGTCAAGAATTCAATTTCAAAATAGCATCATCAATTAACAATTCAATCAAGCAATCACAAACTTGCAACCATTGTTATCTACTTGTCCTCTTTAAACCTGAAATCAATGTCTTTAAATTCATCAAAGCAAACAGTTGACTCACAATCCACACGCTAGATTCAATAACACAAATTTTCAATTCATCAAATCTCAATATAAAGCTAAAACTTTCTTGAACTCGATACACAACCCTTTTCTCTTATTTAAGATCCAATCCTCAATAGAACAAAACTTACATATCTCAATGATCAACGAAAATGTAAAAGAGCTGTTATTAGAAACTAAGCAAAAACTGTAAACATGAAAACAAAATCACAGAGCACAGCAAAAATGTCCATATTTATAATTTATTATTGGAAAGCCTAAGTGATGTAGATTCAAATAATATGGTTCTCAAAAGAATTCTACATTTCTTTAATACTTAAACAAGTTTAAATGGTGCAGCACTTATAGGCCCATACTATCACATTCAATTTAAGGTTTTTACCTTTTCAAATTACTTATATGATACTTCAACTTGAAAACAACAACCCAAAGTTTTTTTTTGACCCTCAACTATGTTCTAGACTTATCTAATTCAACCATGTAATCAATTACATCCTTATGCCAAGGCAACCAGAAATATATTATATAAAAATATCAACTTAACATTTGTATTTTGAGTAAAGTCAAACATGCATCACCCAAAAACAACTTTAATAGTCTCTTAACTTCTTTTAAACATAATTCCCATTTGCCTTAAGACTTCAAAAATCAACTTTAAACATCTCTCTCTCTATATATATCCTAAAAACTTTCATTCCCATTAAAACAATTCAAAACTAACCTACACAGATTCTTACTTTCAATCACCAATTATTTCTTAAAGCCTCAAATTATCATTCACATGCTCTGTCACATTATTTTGATACATTCCATACTCTTTTGTCCAAAAATTAAATCCTATTAACAGAAATAACAAGAACAAGAAACAAGGCCCAAAGAAGAATGAAAATAAAACTTCACATTCACATAGAACCGAACAGAGCATCAAAATCCCAGAATCTTCAACATCTCATTACTTCTTAAAACCCAATCATGTAATCACCGAAAAGCAGAGCATATCATCCAAAAATCTTATACTTTCACATATCACCGAAACACATTTACACAGCACCCTTAATTGGGGTTATTTCTTCCAAATTAAGAGCTAATAGAAAATCACCAGAAATTAATTTTAATATGACTATTGATCTTCCATAATTTCAGCCTTCATCAGAAGGGATACAGAGTATGAAGAGAATATGCTCAAAATTATATTATTCCCCACAACACGAACATGCAATAACTAGCAATTAACTCTAATAGATTCTTATCATCATTTGCCATCAATTAGCTTCAATTCAGGTTGAAGATCAAAGAAGAACGCCGGTGAACAGTAACAGAAATGAAAATATCAAAACAGAGCAGTGAAAACAAAGAAATACCAAAAGAATTGGACCACAAAGCATGCCAGGCATTTTTGAAAACCTCTAATCTCTCAGAAATTCAACATGTAACTCATTCCATTAACTCCATCTTACCTCTAATTACGTTTAGTTAAGTTTTACCACTCTCATAACCCGAAATCGTACTCAAATGAGTCGGTGAACAGTGACTTCGACGAGAGAAGATTCGAAATCCAGAATGAACTTTATGAAAACTCAAATTTCTTTCTTTAGGGGAGCTAGATATCTAAGATCTAGCCTCGCTTCAATCGGTTCAAATCTCCTTAAAACCCAAACCCCAAAATCGAACCTTACTCAAAGAAACGGCATCAACGGAAGGATCAGAGGGAAGAATTGCGTAGAAGAGTCTCACCTGAGACTGAATCGAGCTTTGCATGTGTTGGTGGAGCTTCTCGCCGTTGAGATTCATTGTCGTTGCCCTTCCAACTTTTGTTCTTTTCAGTTTAGTCCTTATTCTTGAGTTTTCCATTATTTTCAATTTGGTCCCTTATCTTGAAAAACAATTTTCTAAAAATTAATTCTTAGATCATATTAGAGATTTTCTTACTCATATATTTCTTTGAGTCTCAAAATAAGTTTTCCTAAGTTCCCAGATGAAAATTTATTTTTTAATTATTTTTCTTTATTTTCTAAAGAAAATAAGCCTTAAAAATTATTAAAAATACCTAAAACATCATAAATTTATTTTTAATGCTTTTTAATATTTTAATAACATTCCCAAATCCTTAAATAATTCCTTTTATATATTTTTTTAATTTTGAGGTGTTACACCTTCCACACGAAATATTGGGCAAAAGCCAACAACTGTACACCTCATGGCCTTCCATCTTATACTTGGGGTGTCATATAATCCTTTCCACACGGAATATTGGGTAAGGGCCAACAAGTGTACACCTCGAGGCTCTCCATCTTAAACCTCTTTACGATCATAATTTTTCACCGCCTTATACCTCTTAAATGTTATCTCATCAATTCAACATCCGCCACTTCCACTATCTTATTTTTAAAAGACATCAAACAAATAATTATTATCAACAAGTAATAGATACAACCCATTTTCCAATATACATAGGCTTAATCCAACCAATAATCATAAAAATAATTTTTGATTTCAAAAATTTTATCTCACCAAACATTTTAAAAATGACATATTATGAGTTTCAAAATCACTCAACAGCAACAGGCAAGCATAAGCAATGAGAGGAAGGTAATTACCTCTCACCAAAGAAATAATAATAGCTATCTATCCATGCTCAAATCCCAATTCAATGTTCAATCTAAATAATCTGTAAAGGTTGGATTCTAGACTGAAAGGAATTAATAAAACTGCTTCCTTCTCTCTCTCTTAGGGGTGTGTCTAACTCTCTCTTTATCTATCTCACTCTCATAGGTTCCCTCTTGTTTCTTTATCTACCTCTCACTCTCACATGTTTCTCCTAACGTGTATGAGTATGAACGAGGATCAAGGTTCCAAAAAGAGGGACCGGCCATTGAACCGGGCAAGGCACTAGGTCAGGGGTCAGTGGTCGGATAGGGGGTCAACTCAGGTCAAACAGATCTTAATAAAAATAATATAACTTAATTGAATCTAAAAATATTTATATTTGGCTATAAATAATTGAAATTGATTTAAAGTTGGTTAAGATCAAGTCTAATTAGTGGGTCAAAATATGATATATCTTATTTAATATATTTACTTTTTAAATCAAATTCAATCTTTACCTTTTAAATGTTAAAGGGCAATTTTTAACTTGTTCATTTTACCAACATGTTCAGCGTTTCCATATGTTTTTAAACATTTTTAATTTTAACTTTTTGTTTTCTAAATTTTAAACAGCAAGGGCCCAATCCCATTACATGTTGCAATAAACCCTAGGTAGACACCTCCAACGCCTCAATCCTCTTCTTGTGCGGCAAAACAAGATTCCTCTGATGATGCGGCGGTTTGTTCAAGGTTGAAGAAGACTGGGGAGCTTGATGAAGAAGCTGATAGTTATGGCAGGTGGCAGCCGAGCCTTCCTATTATGTAACATTCGTCCTCTCTCATTACCAATATTTTCTTAAATCATTCTAAATCCAGTTTTTCCTAATATTTTTTCTTCAAATCTCATTACTATAGCTACTGCCTCCTTCCTTCTGGCTTCTGCGCATCTGAAAATTTAAAACCGGCCAACCTACCTCAACCAGCGTGTAATAGCCCAGAGACTTAAATAAGATAATCTTCTTGTTAATATGAAAGAATGTGACCAATATTATGTTATTGTGTTAATTAAAAAAAATATTTGTTAGTTATGCAACAAAGGGTACTTGAGGACAAGTGAAAATTATATTGGTGATTAATTAAGAGTATTTTTGGTTTGAATGCTTTTTGTGTTGAAAGGTTTTTTTTTTCATGTTTTATCATCATAAAAATAATTATAATGCCTATATTAATTCACACACACAAATGTATAATACATCATGAGATTTTACCTCTCTTATATTGCTTTTACAACACGGCAGAGAAGTGTAATTGTCCAAAAAAAAAAAAGAAGAAGAAGAAGAAAAAATAAAATAAAAATAAAGACAAAGCAACTGAAAAAAAAAAACAATTACTCCAGAGTTTTTTTGATCATCGACTTAACCATTAGAATAAAAAGGGAAGACCTTTCATCATCCTCTGTTTTTTCATCTTCCCCTGTCTCACACGACTACCATCTCCACCATCTTGTTTATTCATGGCAACAGATAAAAGAGAAATATTCTACGGCTTCGGCCTTCCTTTTCTGCTCAACATTAATGGTCCATTACTAATTCTCTTCTACTCTTTAATTGGTGATTTCAACGTCAAGAGCAAGGAGGGAAATTTTGGTAAGATTTTGAATATACTCTTCATTGTTAATTAGTGCTGCTATGATTTAAAGTTGGTTCTGGATTTTTCTCCTTCTTGTTTCTGTCTTGCGTGGGAGGGCATGTCTTTAATTTTTTTTCCTCTGCTGCGCGTCCCTTGGTTTGATTAGTGATGCTTCAGCGTTTCTTTCATTCATTTAGCTTTCATGATGTTTAGAAGTATAGAAAAGAAATTCTTCTTTCTAAAGATACTCGTTCGACAATTTCATATTTTTCTTTGGGAAGAATTGAGAAGAATTATTTAAATAAATAACTTTATGGCATGTTGTTAAATTAGGTGCAATTCATCAATTGGGATGGAGTTGGGTACTTTCTTATTTTGATTCTAAGCTAAATTTCATTGTGAAATTGAAATTGGGGAGACTATATGAAGTTATTTTGGAAGCTTGAAGGCTATACCATTAGTAATATATGAAGAATGATGATCTCGTGTTTGCAATGGGGTCTTAGAGTTGAGAAACAACAGTGGATACAATTGTTTGATTATTGATGCATACATTGTTTGTTAGAAAGTTTGAGGGCAGATTGTAATACCAATGGATAAGTTGAGTGTGGCTTCATTGATAGGGAGAAAATAACAAGGTATGACTTTATATTAACTTTATGTTATAATCTTTAGGTGAAGTTGGTGGTTTTTAATATGAGAAAATTAGGGATTGTGAGCTAATATAGGGAGATTATGCTAGGAGAAGAGTTAGAAATATAAGTTTGGGTATGAAAAATGGTGTGAATGATTTGGTGACGAAAGATTAAATTATGTGACTGGAGAAACCTCGAAATGTACAAGATATCGATTTAGAACTATGAGATGTTGTTTATTGTTTAGTTAAGGTTAGACCGAGGTTATATAAGTTATAGATAATTAATTATTTTTTTTATATATAGATGTGTTGATATAGGGTCTACGTTGTAAGCTATTCTAGATAAAAGTTGGGAGGAGCGAATTTGGAACTCGAATGCATACTTGGTGAATGAATAACGTCCCATTTTGAATACTTAGAATTGATTACTCTTTGTTATTTTTTTTATTGTATTTAAATTGTCATATCTTTTAAGTCAAATTTCATCAAGGTTAATTTGAATAGATTGTGTTATCTGATTGTTGATTTTAAATCTTTAGATAGAAGAAGGATTTCATTCAAAGTTATATATCCACTCTTCTTCCTTTCGATTATATTGAAAACTCATGCATGGAATTGCTTGAAATTTCAGAGTTATCATCTAGAAATTCTCATACTAAGGTGATTATATATTTCGCCATGTCTTATGAACTATTATGAATTGGGAATGAGTTTTATTAGTTGAAAGTACGTAGTTCGATTCCATGCATGCTTGAAAATGGTTTTCTTGAGAGAACGGAATACAGAACACTGGTTACTAACAACAGTACTGTTAGTCCTTGGTGCACCATGGTTAACCTCGAGCTCGCTTGACATTTGTGGGCACAGTACTCACGCTTGATATTCGTGGGATTCGCTCTCACGCTTGTTAATCGTGGGTCTTGTATCCACGCTTGTATTCGTGGCTTGAAGCTGCGCTTAGTTAGTTACCCTCGTGGACTGTGTGTCCACTCTTGTTATTGTTCTGTAGAAGTCCTTTAAAAAGATGGTATTTTGATTTGATATTTTGAACTTATCCTACTTGATAAACTTTTCATTACTTGGTTTATTCAATTAATAATCTATATACCGTTTATTCATATTTATGGCTATTGTTTTGAAGTTGATAGATAAGGAAACAAAGAATTTGAGATCTATTGTTATTAAATTGATTTTATAAATAAATTGCTCGTCTAGCTATCTATTATTTGGTTTCAAATTATTCTTATAAATTTATGCTTTTGAAGATGTAAGTTTAGAGATGTTTTATTATTCAAGGTTAAGCTTTGTAAATGATTTCATTTAGTATTGTACTTATTGTCATCAATGGGACGTTATTCACCGGAAGATATTTTGGCCTCAGATGGAGCAGCTTGCTATATTCCCTTTTTATGATCATCATAGATCTACTCTATCGCTTGAAGCTGAAGCGTCATGCTGGAAACTTCCTACTGAATGTAAAATTTAAATTAATTTATTTATATTTGTAATTAGGAGCTCCACGTATGCTGTAGATAGGATCCTCACCTTATCCATATATTGTGCATTGGTTTGTAAGGAGCAGGGCTCGTCTTGACTATATCAGGCCATTGTAGAATTTTCAAGAGGTCCCACTTTCATGGGTATATTGCCAAAATTCTACAGAAATTTAATAACTTTTGCTAAATGAAATGTATTTAGAAATTTTATATTAGAAATGATAAATATGTCTAGATATATGTACTAAGAGTTTTATATTTGTAAGACTTAACGAAAGTGAGTATTATCACACTCGGCCTTAATCACGCTAAAATTTTGGGGCGTGACACGGCGGTTCATTCGAGTCGAGGCTGGTTTGGATGAGTCAACTAGGATTTTACAGGTTTGATCTCTCCCCCGGCCTAACATGCAACCCAGACCGGACTGGCATCCGGTTCACCGGGTTTTCGGTCGGACCGGCCGATTCGGTCCGGGTTTTTGAACACTGACGAGGATAAAGTCTTCTCCATTTAAAGTAAAAGAGGCGTGTGTGTATGTCAGATCTTTTGTTCATGATGCATATCTATCTAACATTATCTTTTCTTTTTATTTTGTTTATTGAAGAAATAGATCATATGTATTATATATATTATATGTACCTTACCTTTGCCCCAATTTTAGAGAAGACCCAAAGGAAGCTTTCGGGATGGAAAAGAGGATGCTTGAGCATGGCGGGATGCGCAACTTTGATAAAGGCTGTTCTTTCAGCTCTTCCATCATACCACATGAAAACCATGCTTCTCCCAAAAGGTTTGGTGAGGGACCTTGAAAAGAAGAGCAGAGGTTTTTTATGGGGTGATGGTGAGGAAGAGCGCAAGATGCACATGGTATCATGGGACACTGTAACTCTAGATAAGAAAGATGGGGGCTTGGGAATTAAAAACCTGATAAAACAAAATGAGGCTTTCATCATGAAACTATGTTGGAACATGGTAAATCACAAAGAAGCCTTGTGGGTGCATGTTCTGAAGGGCAAGTACAAGTATATGAATCAAGCTATGCCAAGAGTCCATAAGAAGAAAATCTCTTCCCTCACTTGGCGCAGTATTTGCCAAGTTTGGGAACTTTTTGAAAGGGCCTTGGGGTCAAAATTGGTGATGGCAAGAATACTTCATTTTGGTATGACAATTGGTCAGAAATTAATACACCCCTGACTGATCTCATACCAGGCTATGAGCATTTTACTATTAAGGAGGAGAGAGTAATGGATTTTCTCACTCCTTTGGGAGAATGGGATAGAGACAAGCTCCTGTGGTGGTTCCATCCACAAGTAGTTGAGCAGATCATGTGTGAACACCCCCTCGGTGAAGAGAGAGGAGAAGATAGATTCATTTGGAAGCCATCCTCGGATGTTCATTTTTCAGTTAACTCCGCATATCATTTTCTTTTTGCAGGTAACCCCCAGGTGGAGGAGACGATTTGGAAGACTCTTTGGAAGTGGTCGATTCTGGAGAAAATCAAGGCGTTCATGTGGATGTTTGCCTATAACAGGATCCTCACTAAACAACTGAGAGCACGTAGAGGTCATTTTCCTTTCGGATGCAACCAAGAGGAGGATGCCATGCACCTTATTCATGATTGTACCAATGCTAAGGAGCGATAGAGAGCAGCTGTTCATCCTTTGTTGTGGGATAAATTCTCAACTCTACAGGGTCAGGATTAGATGAAATGGAACCTTAAAAGTGAAATTGGCAAACCCCCCACTAAAAAGGTAAAATGGGGGACCCTGTTTGGTTATATCTGCTGGGACATTTGGGTAGACAGGTGCAAGATGATATTTGAGGATGACAACCCACCGCCCCACAGGAATATGTATGATAGTTTGTTGAGAGCGTTATGGGACCAAGACATGATCTCCAATTGTAAATTCTACACTACTCCTTTAGTCGATAGAAATGGAATGGTATCCCCTCACCCCGACTTCTTCAGACTTGAAACAGATGGATCTGTCTTAATGTTCAGGTCAAAGTGGTTGTGGTGGTGTTATTCGAGACCTATCAGGGGAATGGGCAGGTGGATTTTCCTGCAAGCTTACCAATGTCCCACCAACGATTGCAGAACTCATTGCAGTTATACAAGGTCTACAACTTTGCTAGCGCTTTGATTACAAGAAAGTAGAGATTGTCACAGACTGTGTAGAGATGATCAACATGTTGAATAGAGGAAATGCTTGGGATCACCCTTACAACGACATAATAGAAGATGCTCGAAGATGGCTGACTGAGGATTGGGAAGTGATGACTAACTTTGTACCAAGAGAGCTAAACAATCTAGCGGATCATATGGCCAAACTGGCCCATAGCATTGTAGGAAATTTTTGCTTTTTTGACCAACCTCCTCCCTCCTTTCAAGGAGGAACGGGGAATACTACTAGCTAGACATTCCTTTTGATGTATTTGCTCTTTGACATTCCTTTTGATGTAGCTTGTGTGTAATTATTATTACTTATTTATTATATATATATATATTTTATATCTAATATTGAAATGAAAGAAGAGATGACGTGGGTATGTTTTATGTGTATATAATACACACACACTTTATCTATCGTCTTCCGTTTTTTTTTCTTCCTAAATTTTTAAATTTCTTTATCTAGTTTTGAATTTGAATGGAAAGAACAAATCACGGAGGTTTGTAATATTTGTGTGTGTATATATATAATTATCTATAAATATATATATACATATATTTATATTCACTACTACAGAAATATCCTATAGCAGCGCTTTTTTTGACCCTATAGCAGTGCTTTTTAAGCGCTGCTATAGCCAATGCTGCAATAGGTCATATGACCTATTGCAGCGCTTATTTTGTGTTATAAGCGCCGCTATAGGTTACCTATAGCGGCGCTTATAATCTCAAAAGCGCAGCTTTAGGTCATACTTAAATGAATTAGTTTTTTAAAAAAATAAAAAATAATGCCTATAGTAGCGCTCATTACGTAATGAGCGCTCCTATAGGCATTATTTTTTTTAAAAAAATATTCATTTATTTTTGTTTTACACCCTCCTGCATCAGTGCAAAATTCCTAATGAAGACTTCATAAATTCAAGCCTCGGAAAACATCAACCAATGCATATTAACAATCAATATGATGGAATAAGAAGAATCAGACAATGATACCTTCATATCAATATGATGGAATAAACATAAACTAAGAAGAGCAGCAACCAAAATATCTTTTCTAATTAAACTGTCAACTTGCCATATCCAGAAACAAAAGAGCAAGAAAGCATCAGAATTGTAACCATAGCTACCAAAAATAATGAGCTTCAAATAAAATAAAAATTAACACATGAATAAGAAGTGAAGTCCAGAAGTGAAGTCAAGAGTAGTGAAGAAGAAGAAAAAACAGAGCACAAAATCTGATCCATGACTAAAGACAAAAAAAATTTGGAAGGGGAAGAAGAAAAGAGAAAAAGGTAATGAGGTTGAAAACATAACATTCAATATAAGAGAGGACCCTTACCCTTAAGAAACCACCATCAGCATGTAGATGTGGACTTGATCCATACAGATCTGAGAGACCTCGATGATGATGATTGGAGAGAAGGAAGAGATGAAGAAGCAAGGGGGCGATGAAGAAGCAAGGAGGAGATGAAGAGTGATTAATTAAATGGGTGGTGATGAAGAAGAGTGAAAGTACGGTGCTTTTTAAGTGAAATGTGGGGAAATGTGAGGAAATGAGAGGGAAAAGGAAAATTTTAGATTTGTGGAGGGAAATTTCCCGCGCACCTATCCCAGCGCTTTTTAAGTAAAAAGTGCTGGGATAGGGTCAAAAAAATTAAAAAAGGAGGAATTTTAAAAAAATTAAATAAAATAGATAAGGTTAAATATTGGGAAAATGACAGAAAAAGACCCTCGAATTAGCAAAAGGACACTTCAGTACAACGAATTTTGGAAAAGACGAGTCAGTACAAATCCGTACAGTGACTGAACTGTCCTTTAGCAAATTTAAAGGAAAAGTCCAAAATGCCCCTGGTTCAATTCCCAGAAACGTTCAAGGGATTCCCAACTTTTGTTAAGGAATTCCCAACTTCGCTTAACTTTAAGGAATTCCCAGAAACGTTTAAGGGATTCCCAACTTCGCATAAGGAATTCCCAACTTCGCTTAACTTTAAGGAATTCCCAGAAACGTTCAAGATATTCCCAACTTCGCTTAAATTTAAGGAATTCCCAGAAACGTTCAAGGGATTCCCAACTTTTGTTAAGGAATTCCCAACTTCGCTTAACTTTTAGGAATTCCCAACTTTTTTTAAGAAATTCCCAGAAACGTTCAAGGGATTCCCAACTTTTGTTAAGAAATTCCCAACTTCGCTTAAAGTTTTAAGCGAAGTTGGGAATTCCTTATGCGAAGTTAGGAATCCCTTGAACGTTTCTGGGAAAATATTAACAAGGAATGACATATAGTATATATATTACTTTTGTAATATATATAATGATAGCACTTGGTGGCCTGGTGGTAAGGCCACCAGGCCACCAAGTGGAGTGGATGGGTTCGATTCCCACCCACCCCCCACATATATTTTGTGTCCCTTTTGAAAAAGGGACACGCCACGTGGCAGCCCACAGAGCGCCACGTGGCGGGTTGTGGGGCTGCCACGTGGCGGGTGGGCCCCCTCCGGCGGCCGGAGTCCCACCGGAAGGCGGTGGCCGGCGGCGGTGGGCCCCACCGCGGGTGTGGTGGGAAATTATTAAAAAAAAATTTGAACCAGGGGCATTTTGGACTTTTCCTTTAAATTTGCTAAAGGACAGTTCAGTCACTGTACGGATTTGTACTGACTCATCTTTTCCGAAATTCGTTGTACTGAAGTGTCCTTTTGCTAATTCGAGGGTCTTTTTCTGTCATTTTCCCTTAAATATTCATAGAATTAATTAAATATAAAGCAAATGACCTATCCCAGCGCTTTATACGTAAAAAGCGCTGGGATAGGCCATGAAAAATAAAAAAAAATTGAAAAATATATTCTAATAAAATCTGATAAGTATAAAAGAACAAATAAAAATTTAAATTAAAAAATTGTTTAATGAGGCCTATCCCAGCGTTTTATACGTAAAAAGCGCTGGGATAGGCCATGAAAAATAAAAAAAAATTGAAAAACATATTCTAATAAAATCTGATAAGTATAAAAGAACAAATAAAAATTTAAATTAAAAAATTGTTTAATGAGGCCTATCCCAGCGTTTTATACGTAAAAAGCGCTGGGATAGGCCATGAAAAATAAAAAAAATTGAAAAAATATTCTAAAAAAATCTGATATGTAAAAAGAGAACAAATAAAAATTTAAATTAAAAAATTGTTTAATGAGGCCTATCCCAGCGCTTTATACATAAAAAGCGTTGGGATAGGCCATGAAAAATAAAAAAAAAATTGAAAAACATATTCTAAAAAAATCTGATATGTAAAAAGAGAACAAATAAAAATTAAATTAAAAAATTGTTTAATGAGGCCTATCCCAACGCTTTATACGTAAAAAGCGCTGGGATAGGCCATGAAAAATTAAAAAAAAAATTGAAAAACATATTCTAAAATAATCTGATAAGTAAAAAGAGAACAAATAAAAATTAAATTAAAAAATTGTTTAATGAGCCTTATCCCAGCGCTTTATAAGTAAAAAGCGCTTGGATAGCCCATGAAAAATAAAAAAAAATGAAAAACATATTCTAAAAAAATATGATAAGTAAAATAGAGAACAAATAAAAATTTAAATTAAAAAATTGTTTAATGAGGCCTATCCCAGCGTTTTATACGTAAAAAGAGCTAGGATAGGCCATGAAAAATAAAAAAATTGAAAAACATATTCTAAAAAAATCTGATATGTAAAAAGAGAACAAATAAAAATTTAAATTAAAAAATTGTTTAATGAGGCATATCCCAGCGCTTTATACGTAGAAAGCGCTGGGATAGGCCATGAAAAATTAAAAAAAATTGAAAAACATATTCTAAAAAAATCTTATAAGTAAAAAGAGAATAAATGAAAATTTAAATTAAAAAATTGTTTAATGAGGCCTATCCCAGCGCTTTATCCCTGAAAAGCGCTGGGATAGGCCATGAAAATGATTTTTTTAATTTTTGTTGTTTTAGAAATAAAAAAGATATCTGAAGTAGTTTGAAAAATTAGAAAATTACGAGAAAATGTTTAATAATTCAAAACGTGAAATAAAAGTTAGAAGAAAAAAAATGTCAACCCAAAATCAAGCCTTACATAAAACAAATTTTAATAGATTAAATTTGAGTTTATCCCGGCGCTTTATAATATACAAGATATAAATGTTGGAATTGTGTTCACCTATACCAGCGCTTAGTTTTATAAAGTGCTGGGATAGGCTTTCAAGTATTTATAGCAGCGCTTGTAGTTATTGAGCGCTGCTATTGTTGTGCTGTAATAGGGCATTTCTGTAGTAGTGATTTATATAAATCTAATTAACCTCAATCAATTTAAAAAATATTTAAATCTACCCATGATTTACTAAGAACTTAGTTAGGCTATCTTTGACTACCTTATTCAAAATTATTAATATTATTATTATTATTTTTATTATTATTATTATTATTATAAAACACTTCTTCCATAATTTTATTTCCTTAAATTTAGTTGTGAAAATAGGATGTTACAATCTACCCAGAGTTGATTAGGCATATTTTAATAAGGAGAATCATAATGAAGGATCAAATTAACATGTTATCAACTAAAGTCATGTTGAGCTATATATAACTTAGACCGTCTTATATACAATAACAACAACAAAGCCTTATTCCATTAGGTGGGATCGGCTACATGGATCATACGACGCCATTGTGTTCTATCAGTAACCAAATCTTTAGATATATTATTCACTAAAGATCTCACTTTACAACTTCATTGAATCTTCGCCTCGGTCTCCTTCTTCCTCTTTTAATCGCACTCCAGACTGTTTGATCTACCCTCCTCACCGATGCATCTAATTTCATCTAATTGTCTTCTTTAGACATGTCCAAACCACCTCAAACATATTTCTACCATTTTCTCACTAATAGGTGTCACTTAAACTCGTTCACATATATGGTCATTCTGAATCTTATCTATTCTTGTATAACCACACATCCATCTCAACATCCTGATTTCAAATACCCCTATTTTATGTTCATGTTGTAACTTTAAAGCCCAACATTCACTACCATATAATACTGCTGGCCTTATAGCAATGCGATAAAACTTCCCTTTTACCTTATGAGGTACTTTCCAGTCGTAAAGAACTCCAATAGCTTTCCTCCAATTATACCTCCCAGCTTGAATTCTATGGTTGACATCATTATGAATCTCACCATCTTATCCTATAATTGATCCCAAGCATTTAAACTTTGTCACTTAAGGGACAGTTTCATCTCCCAGATTAAACACCAAATCAACTCTAGCTTGTTTATTTGCAAAATTGCAATGCATATATTTTGTCTTACTCCTACTTAGAGGCAAACCCTTTAACTCCAGAGTATTTCTCCATATCTCTAATTTTACGTTAATCTCCACTTTTGATTCAGCCAAAAGGACTATATTATCAGCAAAAAGCATGTACTTATGGACTTCTTCTTTGATATGCTCAGTTAGAACATCTACCACTAAGTTAAACAAATACGGGCTCAAAGATGATCCCTGATGTAGGCCAATTCTCATAGGAAAGTCTTTTATCTCACCTCCCAGCATTCTAACCTTAGTCAATACCCCCTCATACATATCATGTGTAACTATACTATTTGCAACACACACTCCTTTCTTTTCCAAGGCTTTCCAAAGTACATCATTAGTAAATATATAGCCTCTGTTGTGGATCTTCCTGGCTTGAATCCAAACTATCTCTCAGAATTACTAGTCTCTAATCTCAACCTTTGTTCAATCACTTTTTCCCATCGTTTCATTGTATGACTCATAAGTTTAATTCCCCTTTAATTTGCACAATTCTTTATATCAACTTTATTTTTATAAATAGGAACTAAAATATTTTTTCTCCAATTATCAGGCATCTTCTTGGACCGTAAAATTTCGTTAAACAATTTAGATAACCACAACACACCCTCTTCACCAAAACATTTCCACACCTCAATTAGTATACCATCCGGTCCAACAGCTTTACGCCTCTCCATTTTCTTAAGAACTTCTCTAACCTCCCAAACTCTAATTCAATGATAAAATGACCTATTAAGTTTATCTTCACTAATTGTAAAATCCTCCAACTCACAAGGTGAACCTTCACATACATCATTCAATAAATTATAAAAGTACGCCTACCATATATTCTTAATATCTTCATCAGTGACCAAAACTTTACCTTCTTCGTCTTTTATACATCTTACTTGATCCAAACTAGGCCATCCCAACCTTCTAATGAGTCCCAAATAGAGTTTTGATTTGCCGGAATCCATCAATTAACCCAGAATTTTCAAAAATCATCAAACCCTATACTTTTCTCTTTGAAAAACCAAGAAAATCAAGAGCAAGAGAGAGAAAGGGGTGTAGGAAAACTTACCCAATGATCAAAGAGATCTAACATACTCCCAAAGTTACCGGAAAATGCCTCAAATTGCCCCTATGAACAGCCCTTGATGCCTACCCCAAACACTCTTCATTTTCTCTCTTTCTCTCGGCTGATTCATCGAAAGGGAAGTAAGAAAGGAAAGAGATTAAAGTTATAGGCCACCCTCGGCGGCGACGGCGACGACGGGCTCTCTCTGTCCCTGCTTGATCTCGTTGTCTTGCGATCTTTCTCTCACTCTCTTTCTCTCATTCTTGGTTCCGCTTGAAGAAAGAAGAGTAATGGTGGTGGTGGTGGTGGTGGTGAATGTTTGGTCGGGGTAGGAAGAAAGGAAAAGAGAGAAAGAAAAATGAAAAGAATTTAATAGATAGGGTAAGTAAAGACCAATAGGCCCTTCTGTAACAATTACCATCTAATTATACTTTTAAACGTACTTAAAATTACCATTACACAATTACAAAATTATTTACTGGCTAACTATATTAGGAAAAGAGTTTATCATAGAAAAATAATCTAACATAGTTAGAAAAAGGATTTTCGTCATTTCAATAGAATGCCAATTATATATCCTAACCTTGATAGAAAAATATTTTTGTTATTAAAAGGCTATCATGGTTAGAAAAGAATTCAACCTAATATAAATACCCTAACCATGATAGAAAAAGGATTTTTTTTATTAATAGGCTATTATGGTTAGAAAAGATTTCAAGATAATATAACAAAAGATATCCATGTTAGAAAATAATTCTTCTAAACAAAGCAAGTGGCTAACATGGATAATTAAACATTGATCCCTTCATCTAAATAAATCAACTCATGAACTCCATAAGTATTCATCTATATAAGATCACCGTAAGTCATAAAAAATCTTTATTCAAATCCAGAATCCAATTGGTAAGTGATGAACATAAAACGAATAAGTCCACCGGACTAGGACTGATCCAAAAGAAAGTAACCATCAGTTAGTAACATGACACTTGCAAATTAAAATCCTTAAATAAAAATAACCAAACAAGTCTTGAAATTAAGCGGAAACAAAAATAACATATATCATGTCCCTAAAAGTTGCAATAATCTCTGTCCCACTGGTCCAGAGACTCACAAGCTTAGTGAGGTAATTCCGGATCCTTCCCTTGGTTTCCCTTTTCGTTGCAAGGATTTGTAAAAATAGATAAAGGGGGGTAGACCCAGGGAACCACGAACTACTCGCCTACGTGCGGTGTGTGCTAGTAAGGTGTTCAGTGGAGTATTACTAAGTATATATGGGATTAAATCACATGACAGGTACCAAATAAATGTGTAGTAACATTAATGAATAACATCTCATACTTCCAAATGCATAAAACCAATCCAGAATCAACAATCACAACACAACATATCATAACTCTCCACATATTACCATCATCATATAGGAATTTCGTCCCACTATAATCTCTTTTGAGTCTACAAATAATTTCTCTTATTATATTTTTCTCAAATTAAGGGAGAAATTAAGCCTTTAAAACTACCCAAAAACACTTCAAATTCCATAGATTTATTTATAAAGCTTTCAAATATCCTTAATTAATCTCATAATCAAATCTTAAATTATCACTAATCCGTTGTAAAAATTTTGGGATGTCACAAATATCAAGGTTGTCACAGAATGGGTAACATTGTCACAATCAAGGAGAAACCTAGGTTACTAATTTTTTGGTGTTAAACTAATGAAATTCATGTCATTTAAGCTCATTTTCTTATAGTTCTTACACCTTTTGGGTGGAGTTATACTTATTTCGATGTACACATCATAAGAAAATGTGCCAAGTTGATATATTTGGGTTGAAATCATGAAATTCTTGATTTAAATGCGAATATTTTCCCCTCTTTTATCAACTTTGGTGTTGGTAGATTTCTTTGCTTGTTAAGTTGTTGAAGCAGGTCAATTATGAAAGTGGCAAATCGCACAAGAGGGGGGGTGAATTGTGCTTTTCAGAAAATTAAACTTTAACACATAAAGTCAGTACTTTATAATGGTTCGGCCAAACACTGCCTACGTCCAGTTCTCCAACTCCTCGTTGGGTTCCACTAACCCACAGGTTTTACAATACAGGGTCACCTGCCAACCTTTACAATCACAGAGCTTTATACTTCCTCTAAACGCTCCCCCTTACAAGTTGTAAGACTACAACCCTATTCTAAAATCCCAGATTTTAGAACAACCTCAAACAGTAAAGGATTTCAATAAATGAGTTCACTAAATGAACAAATTTTGATAATCACTGAAGTACAATTAAACTCACTAACAATAATAAACTTTTAGCAGAGGATAGATAAGAGTAACGAATGTAAATCTGTCAATTTGTTCTCTACTTAATAAATGCTCAAGCTTTGGCTTTTATATGTCATCTTTGTCTTCCTTGAAACTTTCAGCTTTGAATCCATTTGAATATTGTCGTTGGAAGCTCCTAGCCGTTGGCATTTAATGCTGGTCTTCATCTTAGTCATCTATCTTCTCTTACTTCATTTAATTCTTGCAGAAGATGAGCTATGAGAGATAGGTTGTTTTTACCAACTACCTGCAACATTGTACTTGTGTAGCAGCTTTTTCAGTATCGCTAACATCTCATGCTATCGCTAGCTTCATAGAGTGAGTCCTGCACTTAGCTTGTTAGCTAAACAAGTATTCATGTGAAGCACAGTAGGTGTTATCGCTAGAAGTATTCATTATCTCAGTGTATACAGATAGTATATTAGCTATCAGAATGCTAAGTTATTTCAGCAAGTGATTTCATTATCGATAGCCAAATTGATTATCGCTAGCAGCTATGTTATTGATAGGATATTATTAGCTCTACATAGCAACTTATCTGAATGTCTAAGTGTTCTACTTTCGCTAGCTATTTGAGATATCGCTAGAGTCTATATTAGTGCTAGTGTATTCCATTTGCTCAAACTTTGCTTCTTATCAACCATCTGCTATCGATAACTCTCCATGTTATTGCTAGTGATTATGTTGTAATTTCTTCTAGCTGTTCCTTATGAGGTCTTAGCGGTAGAATCATTTTCTTTCAGTTTATTGCCAAGTTTTCATTAGCTAGTATTATCCTTGTTTCTTCATTTACTAGCGATAGGCTTCTAGTCTAGCGATAGTATATCTGTTACCCATAGAACCTGATTAACGTTTAGATAACTTATATTTTTCCTTAGTCACTTCCCTTAATTCTTTTCTGACTAAGTTATATTCTTATCTGTTCATTTTACTTATGCTATCTATAGGGTCCAGTCTTCATCAAAACTTAAGATTTCTAACATTCTCCCCCTTTTTGATGATGACAAAACATAAGTAAGAAACAAACATGTCAGATAAACTATGTTCAAAATATGTAAGCAATTTAGCACGAATCAGTATCTGTTAATATAACTCCAGAAAAAGGAATTACATCAGTTTTGGCCATATAAGATGCATATGCAGCATGATTTTCAAAAACTAATGCACCCTCATTGTTAAAATTGTCTCTGGAGGGATTGGACATGAATTCTTGATCAGGATAGTCAGAGATAGAAGAGTATGAGTAGAAGAATCTATCTTGTTCGAGTTTTTCTTGCTTAGCTTGCTTCTTCTTAGCTCTTACTAGCTCAGACTTGGCCTGCTTAGGATTTTCAGAAGGTTCAGAGATTGACAGAGCTGAAGGTTCTTTAGCCTTGTGAGTATGAAACCTTCTTTTGTATTTCCATACCCTTTTTCCTCGAGCAATTTCCTTTCTCCTATTTTCTTCTGCCCTTTCTGCAGCTTCCTGAGCTTCCCTCTCTATTCTTTCCCTCCTTCTTGCCTCAAAGACAGATTTCTTCTCAAGAGCTTCTTTATGCCTTCTCATAGCCTCTTCAAGAGCTTTCTTGTTAGCAGCCTCTTTTTCAACCCTTTTCTTTTCTTCTTTTGACATTCTGCAAGGGCGAGATGGGACTACTTTCTTGTCTTCCTTGGACAGGTTGAGGACTGGCTTTTTAGGAGTCACCTTTTTAGCTCCCTCCTTCTTTTCCTCAGCAGCTCCTTTGGCTCTGGTAGTAGCCTTTTCTGCTTCCTTTATAGCCTTAGCAAACTCTTCTATAATCTCAGCACGAGCTTGCTCAATTTCTTGTGTCATCTTACAAGGAGCTGGCTTTTTAGGAGCTACCTTCTTTATTCTTATAGCCTTTTCCTTGGGAGCCTCAGAAGTATGTTTAGGAATGACTTTGAATGATACTTCTTCCTTGGCTTTCCTCTTGCTCCTTTCCCTTTTCTTAGCCTCAAACCCCAGCAGTTTCTTAATAGAGTCTTGAAGCTCATTTCCAGTGTTAGGCTTGGCTGCTGCAATTATCTCCATATTTGCTTCAGGAGGGATGACTGAGACAGGGATAGGCTCAACATGCAAGACACTAGGAGGGATCCCATGCTTTTGAGCAATTTGAGCTGCCTTTACAAAAACATCCTCTTCTGAATTCTGTGGAGGAGGAGTCTTTTGAGCCTCAAAATCCATATAGCTTCTAGCTATGCCCCTGACCATGTCCTCAATTTCTTCAGTATCTTCAATGATTGGACTGGTCTGTTTCTCCCCCTTTTTGTCATCATCACCAGTAGGTGGAGGAGGATTGAGGACAGGAAGAGAGGTAAGTGGAGAACTATCACTAATAAGTGGATTAACGATAGGGGTTGGGGAAGGTGCTTGAGTTGTGGTGGGGGAAGAGTGGTAGCGATAGGAATGGTATTGAGGGGGAGAGGTATGAGGGATAGGAGAGGTAGGAAGTTGTGTGTCGGTGCTAGCACTAGGAGATGGATGAGCGATAGGAGATCATTGAGGTTCTGGAGGTGTGGAAACTTGGGTGGATTTTGGAGATGGTCTAGTAGAGTGACGGCTATCGATAGGAGAGGGGCTAGCGATAGGGGTGACTGGAGGGGTTGAGACTTTATGCTGGGAGTTTGGAGAGAGGTGAGTGTTGAGAGGGGAATTTGGTGGACTGGGAGAAGAGGGAGTAGAAGAGTGATTTGGGGAGTGTAGAGGTGAGTGAGAATGATGAAGAGGGGAGTGATGAGGGGATGAGGTACCTTGAGAGGGGGTGGCTCTTGACTGAGGGATTTGAAGACCCAGGCATTCTTCTAAATTTTTCACTTAGGCCTGAAGCTCCTGAATAGGCTTGAGCAACTCTGCTTTCTGTGCTTCTAAGTCAAAATTGAACTTGGCAGAGAGCCTGAAGACTATTTCCTCAACTGCTTCCTTGGAGAAAATTGAAGCTTTTGTTGCAGCTGGAGGAGGAGGTGGAGCTCTTCTGGATTGAGCTTCTTCCTCAGCAGATTCAGGTGGAACAGATGAGGAAGGAGCACGAGAAGCTTGAGAGTGAGACACAGATGCACCTCCATTAGCAGGTACTTGGATTCCCATCTTCTTCAGGGTAGAAGTGGTGACCTGCTTGCACTTTTTATTCTCTCCATCCCCTAAAGACTTGATCTTAGAGAATTCTAGGAGGTGAGAAACAAGTTGGGGATAAGGCAGAGGAGCCTTGGGAGACTTGTCTGAAAGAAATCTATGAATCTCCATACACACCAGTTGGCCTGGATTGAGAGGGACTTTCTGAATGAGATTTGCCAACCACGGGTTGTCAATCTTGGCAAAGCTGCTGAAGTTCCCTGACTTGTGAGTCATGATTCTAGTGTAGACATAATGCAAAATCCGGTTGATTACTGGCATGTCAGCTGGCTTGTTGGTAGTAGTCTCATAGATCTCTGCAAGTTCTTCTTTAGAGTACTTCTCAGGCATGTACCATTTGTTATATTCTTCCCCGAAAATCCCCAATATTCTGTTGACAGCCCTCCAAACCAAAAACGAAGCCTCCTCCTCTCAACATACCTTCAAAAGAGATGTTCACAAGCTTTCCTCTAGAATATTCAGGAAGGGGTTTCAGACTGGAATAGAATGTACGCAACACTTCCTCATTATAATCAATCTTCACATGTAACCAGTTCTGGTATGGTAGCAGCCAGGCATCCAAGTCAAAACCTTTCTGCTTGAAATATTCTAAATCAACCCAAACGGCAGCCCGATCTAGGGTTCCTTTTTCTGCGAAGAATGCTCGTGGAGCTTCGAGGGGGGTTGACAAATATGGCACACCTGTGAGGGTTTCTTTTTGACGCTTGGGAGGATTCTCAGTAACTTCTTTAGAAAAAGATACATTCTTCTAGGCACGAGGCCTTTTGCTAGCTGACTTGGGAGATGGATTATCGCTAGGACTCTTTAAGACAGAGGGAACTTTGGTTTTGGCCATATTAGGGTTTTGAGAACAGAGATGGAGAGATGATGGCTTGAATGCTCAGAGAGTGTTTAGAGTAGAAGAGAAAAATGATTTTTCGTGAATGAATGCAAATGCAAGTGATCCAGCTTTATAAGTTTAGGGTTTAGGGTTTTACCATTTGTGAAGTACATCAGCTAACATTTCGTATTCTGATCTTTAGTGACTTGCTATCGCTAATATGAGCGGCTATTGCTAGTAGGCATGATCCCATGCTGAGCAAGTGACTTAGGCTTCACTTACTCCTTCCTGCTATCGATAGCTGACTTTGCTATCGATAATGCTCGTGACTAGCGATGGCAATCTTTGCTCAATCCTTAGCTGTGCCCTGCATATGATAGCGATAGTGAACCTCACTATCGATAGGTCAGTCCTGCAAAACTTAAGATTTGGCACTCCGATGCCTAAGTTAGTGATTAATCTGTATGAATAAAATGAAATTGAATTGAGAATATTTCAGAAGTATTTATAACTTGTTTGGATTTACCATTCCTAATTCTATTCTGATAAAGATAAATTGGGCTGGCTCAAGAGGTTTGGTAAAGATATCAGCAAGTTGCAAATTGGTTGAGATGAATTCCACCTTGACATCTTTCTTTTGAACATGATCTCTCAAAAAATGATGTCTCACATCAATATGCTTGGTTCTGGAATGATGAACTGGATTTTTGGCCAAGCTTATTGTGCTGGTGTTGTCACAGAGAATGGGCACCTCTGGGAATTCCAACCCCAGATCTCTAAGTTGATGCTTAAGCCATAGGACTTGAGCACAACAACTTGCTGCTGCAATATATTCAGCCTTTGTAGATGAAAGGGAGACACAATTTTCCTTCTTGCTGGCCCATGAGACTAAGCATCCACCAATGAACTGACATTAACCACTTGTGCTTTTTCTATCTGTCTTATAACCTGCATGGTCAGAGTCAGAATAAGCAGGAAGGTACTCTTGAGTTCCCTTGGGATACCACAGCCCAAGCTCTTGAGTCCCTTGCAAATAAAACAAAATTCTTTTTACATTAGTTAAGTGGGATTCTTTAGGATTAGTTTGATATCTAGCACACATTCCCACACTAAATTGAATATCAGATCTACTAGCTGTTAAATATAATAAAGACCCAATGATTCCTCTATAATGAGACTGATTAACTACTTTCCCTTTGACATCTGCATCTAAACTGGCAGAGGTACTCATGGGAGTATCCTCATCCTTAGATTGTTCCATCCCAAACTTATTGAGGATCTCCTTACAATACTTGGTTTGGGAGATGAAGATGCCATCTTTCCTTTGCTTTATTTGTAGGCCTAGAAAGAATGTTAATTCTCCCATCATTGACATTTCAAATTCTCCCTGCATCATCTTAGCAAACTCTTCACAGAGCTTTTCATTAGTAGCACCAAAAATAATATTATCAACATAAATTTGAACAATAAGCATGTGTTTATCTCTATGCATGATGAATAAGGTAGTGTCTAATTTTCCTCTAGAAAAGCCTTTTTTCAATAAGAAATGTGCTAAGTCTCTCATACCAAGCTCTAGGTGCTTGTTTGAGACCATAAAGAGCCTTTTTAAGTTTATAAACATGATCAGACTTAGAGTTTTCTTCAAAACCAGGAGGTTGCTCAACATAAACCTCTTCTTTGATATATCCATTAAGAAAGGCACTTTTAACATCCATTTCATAAATTTTAATATTTTTGATGGATGCAAAAGCTAGTAGAATCCTTATTGCTACAATTCTTGCAACTGGAGCAAAAGTTTCTTCATAATCAGTTCTGATTGCAACAATCTTGAGGCCTTTTTCATTCTGCAATTTCTTAGCAAGCACACAAAAGGCATCAAAAGTTTCATGTTTTGAGGAAAGAAACATAGTCCACGTAAATCTTGAGTAGTCATCCACAACTAAAAGAGTGTATAGACTTCCACCTAGACTTTTCACTCTTGCTGGCCCAACTAGATCCATATGAATTAGTTCCAATGGCCTGCTTGTGGAGACTGTCTTCTTGATTTTAAAAGAGGACTTTGTTTGTTTACCTCTTTGACAAGATTCACAAATTAAATCATGTTTAGTTTTGAAACTAGGAATTCCTATGATCAGCTCCTTCTTAACTAGTTTATCAAGTTGTGTAAAATTCACATGAGCTAGTCTCTTATGCCATAACCAACAAGTTTCATCATTTGAAATAAGACATTTTTCTTCTAATTGTTGGCATAAATCTAAGGTGTATAAATTACCATTTCTATTTGCCTTCAACTTGTACTTAAGATTAGCTTTGTTTATATCTAGATTTCTCTTATCAACAATTAGGCATTCATTTGAATAAAAAATGACCCAGTTACCATGGTTAGTGCTCTGGCTGACACTGAGAAGGTTGTGGCAGAGACCATCCACTAGGTACATATCCTTGACAGGACCAACTTCACCAATTCCAGTGATCTTCCCACTCTGGTTTCCACCAAAGCTAACTTTAGCTCCTTCTTTTGTCACTAGATTGTTGAATTTGTTCTTGTCACCTGTCATATGCCTTGAGCATCCACTATCAATATACCATTTCCCTTTGTTGGATGCTTTAAGGCACACCTGCACAAATTAGACAGTTTTAGGTACCCAAACTTTCTTGGGTCGTTTGGGATTAGTCTTGATTTTAGTATTAGAAGCTTTAGATACATAAGTTCCTTTAGGAACCCACTTGTATGACCCACTAATTCCATACTTCCTAGGATTACAGGTTGATTAAGTGTGTCCCTTCTTATTACAATAATTACAAAAGCTGTAGGGTGAAGAATATTCAGAAGACTTTCTAAAATATTTCAGATAAGGTTTGACTTTGGGTTCTTCCCATTTCTTTGAACTTCTTTGTTTTTGTTCATATCCTATACCAGTTTTGTTTCTGAAAGCCTTTTGATCCTTTAAAATTATATTTAGCATTTCAGAACCTTTTGTAAACTTTTCAAGGGCATTTGAAAGCTTTTCTTTTTCCTTCAACAGAGTTTTACAACTGGAACAACCACTAGTATTTATTGTTGAAGGATTAGCTATCGATGGAGGACTCGCTATCGATAGCTCAGCTATGTTGGCTTGCGATAGTGGCTCTTCTATCAATAGTGAGGGAAGAACTCTTGATACAGAAAAGGAAATATTTTTCTTGAGTTCTTTGTTTTCTTTTCTCAAACCTACAACTTCCTTAGCAAGTTTAGTTAGTTCAATATGCATCTCATTATACATATCATGAAGTTCAGAGTAAGTAGATTCAGAATCATATACCTCCTTATCACTTAGTTCCTCTTGAGCAACAAGACAGAGATTGGAACTCTCTTCATGATCGCTAGCTTCCTCATCTGAGCTATCACCCCAGATGGATGATACATATGCTTTCTTTTTGCTGTAAGACTTCTTCTCCTTTTCTCTGAATCTTTGAAGACTCGGACACTCAGCTTTGAAGTGACCAGGCTTCTTGCATTCGAAACACACAGGAGTTTTATCCTTTTGTGAGTCCTTCCTGAAGCTAGAACCACCTCTCTGAAATCTTCCTCTTTTCCTGAAGTATTTCTTGAATTTTCTGACCATGAGTACCATATCTTCATCATCAAGATCTTCTTCCTCATCATCATCATCTTCATCTCTTTCAGATGCAGCAAGAGCAAGAGACTTCTTTTTAGGATTACTCTGAGCTTCCCTTTGAGCTATCAAGGTTGGTTCATATTCAGCAAGGCTGCCAAAAAGGGCTGTGATTGACTTTGTTGATTCTCCCTGCATTTCCTGAATGGCTGTTACCTTCATGAGCCAATCTCCCTTTAGTACCTTTAGTATCTTGCTAACTTGCTCCTTTTCTGTGATTTTTCTTCTAAGAGCAGTCAGATTGTTGATTAGATGAGTAAATCTGATTTCTAGATCTCTGATCTTTTCTCCTTCAATCATCTCGAACTTGTGGAATTCTTCAACCAGCATTTCCACTCTTCTGTCTTTCACTCCAGAGGTTCCTTCATGAGCAATTTGCAGAGCCTCCCACATCTCCTTAGCAGTGTCGAGGTGGCTGATTCTGAAGAATTCTGTTTGACTAAGTGCACTTTGGATCATAAGAATGGCCTTGCTGTTTAATTCAAGATCTGCAATATCATCAGGAGTGAATTCATCTTCACTTTTGGGAATGCCCAGACTGTCTCTAGGCACAATGTCACCTTCTTCTATGATTTTCCACAACCTATATCTATTTGCCTTAATGTAGATCTTCATCTTGAGTTTCCAGAAGGTATAATGCTTTCCATCGAAGCCAGGGGGTTTGTTGATAGAACTTCCTTCAGGCAATATATTCTCATACGTTGCCATTTCTGATCTTTGCTTCTCAGATTCGTTGGAATCAAAATGAGAAGACCTGCTCTGATACCAAATGAAAGTGGCAAATCACACAAGAGGGGGGGGGGTGAATTGTGCTTTTCAGAAAATTAAACTTTAACACATAAAGTTAGTACTTTATACTGGTTCGGCCAAACACTGCCTACGTCCAGTTCTCCAACTCCTCGTTGGGTTCCACTAAACCACAGGTTTTACAATACAGGGTCACCTGCCAACCTTCACAATCACAGAGCTTTAGACTTCCTCTAAACGCTCCCCCTTACAAGTTGTAAGACTACAACCCTGTTCTAAAATCCCAGATTTTAGAACAACCTCAAACAGTAGAGGATTTCAATAAATAAGTTCACTAAATGAACAGATTTTGATAATCACTGAAGTACAATTAAACTCACTAACAATAATAAACTTTTAGCAGAGGATAGATAAGAGTAACGAATGTAAATCTGTCAATTTGTTCTCTACTTAATAAATGCTCAAGCTTTGGCTTTTATATGTCATCTTTGTCTTCCTTGAAACTTTCAGCTTTGAATCCGTTTGAATATTGTCGTTGGAAGTTCCTAGCCGTTGGCATTTAATGCTGGTCTTCATCTTAGTCATCTATCTTCTCTTACTTCATTTAATTCTTGCAGAAGATGAGCTATGAGAGATAGGTTGTGTTTACCAACTACCTGTAACATTGTACTTGTGTAGCAGCTTTTTCAGTAGCGCTAACATCTCATGCTATCGCTAGCTTCATAGAGTGAGTCCTGCACTTAGCTTGTTAGCTAAACAAGTATTCATGTGAAGCACAGTAGGTGTTATCGCTAGAAGGATTCATTATCTCAGTGTATACAGATAGTATATTAGCTATCAGAATGCTAAGTTATTTCAGCAAGTGATTTCATTATCGATAGCCAAATTGATTATCGCTAGCAGCTATGTTATTGATAGGATATTATTAGCTCTACATAGCAACTTATCTGAATGTCTAAGTGTTCTACTTTCGCTAGCTATTTGAGATATCGCTAGAGTCTATATTAGCGCTAGTGTATTCCATTTGCTCAAACTTTGCTTCTTATCAACCATCTGCTATCGATAACTCTCCATGTTATTGCTAGTGATTATGTTGTAATTTCTTCTAGCTGTTCCTTATGAGGTCTTAGCGATAGAATCATTTTCTTTCAGTTTATTGCCAAGTTTTCATTAGCTAGTATTATCCTTGTTTCTTCATTTACGAGCGATAGGCTTCTAGTATAGCGATAGTATATCTGTTATCCATAGAACCTGATTAACGTTTAGATAACTTATATTTTTCCTTAGTCACTTCCCTTAATTCTTTTCTGACTAAGTTATATTCTTATCTGTTCATTTTACTTATGCTATCTATAGGGTCCAGTCTTCATCAAAACTTAAGATTTCTAACAAATTAAGCCACATTTGAGATACAATTGAAGCTAAAGTCAATGGTTAAGAAGTGGTAAAGAAGATTTGGTATAACCAAGAAAGAAAAAGAGACAGAATTTTTATTGGCCGCAACCAAGAGGCACCGAGAGACATTTCAAGCAGAGAGTTATTGGCAGTAGCCAAGACACGATTTTGACCACAGTCATCAAAACTTACTGTAGATGCACTTTTTCATGAAAAAACATATTTTAGGATTAGAAAAGTTGCTAGACTCGACCAAAATCAGAGCTCTTCCACTTTAGGACATCTTGTGGGCTATCTTAGAGCATTTATCTATTAGGATTCGGTGATATTGAAGGAGATTCAAGTGGATATTGAAGATTTGAAGAGATACAACCTCATTTCCCTTGGTTTTTCTGATTCATTTCTCTTCCTTCTTGAAATTTATGGTTGTATCTGTATGGAAGAATTGTGGTTGTTTCTTCACCATGAGTAGCTAAAATTTTCATTCTAGGATTATGCTTAACCTTTGTATGTATTAAGACTTGATTTTTATTCTATTTTGGTAATAAATGATATATGTGTGTATATAATTTTTTTATCTTATCTTCATGCTTCTAAGTGATTGATCACCATTTAGATTGATTTGTTCATTTGGGTTTGACATGGGAGAGCTAACCTAGGTGTAGAATTTTGTTAAAGTCATGCTTGACTCGAAATTTACTTGATAAATGGATAGTTTGTTGGTAATAAATATATATATTGACCTTGGATTGTCACATTAAGTTTGGTGCTTAAAGTAGATTTTCATTACTTGTAGCACAAGATTGTGTGTTTTAATGAAAAAAAGAAACTTGATTTTAACTCGAGAGAGCTTAGTCAAGTGCTTTTGAGTATTAGACGAATACATATATTCATGGAAAAACCATTTGAGAGGGAGTTCATCAAGTTTTATGAAGTGTGGATGGGAAAAATAATCTTAGACCCAATGTAATCCTTGTAGTTAAAAGATCAATTGTTTTTATCATTTTCTAGTTTTAAAATAGATTTCAATGTCCTTTTATTTCACAACCAAAATGTTTTCGTAGTTCAGCTTAATTAGTCTTTTGTTTGGTCAGTATTTAAATCCAAATCTCCATGGAAACGATATTTTATCACTACAAAAAAAAGTAAATTAGTCAAAAAATTTAGCCACAAAATTCCGTTGGTAAAGATAAAATTATGTGGCCAATTATATATTTAGCAACGGTCTGTTTTTTGATGGATTTTGTGGCTAATTCATTATTTTTTTGTAGTATATACTACTTGGAATCTATGTACTTGCGTTTATGCTTAATGGCAAATATTTAGGTTACTTCTCTATTTCTATTTTGTTTAGTTATTGTTTATTCGTTAGTATGTAGAAGCAGGCATAACTATAACACTCTTCTCTTGTCAAATGCTATTGCAGCTTTATTATGAGTGCTCATCATAAACTTGGCTCTACCTTGATGTTATTGGGCCATGGCAGCAACATTAGCGGCTTTTTCAACACTTCAAATGGTGTAGACTTTGTGAGTTCATAGATTATACTTGTGTCTTGTGGTGGCGTTAAATTCTAGTGATGATATTGTATCTCATATTCAACATTTTTTTTATTTCATTATCAGCTATTTGACAACCAATTAATATGATTCGGGAAGCTTATATTTTTTATGTTTGTTTATGATAATTTTATAAACTATAAAATCTAGCTAAACTATCTATAATTTTTTGTTAGTTGTGGATGGATGTGAGATTATGAGAAGAGACAAGAGATGGAGAAAAGGCCAGCTTAAGCATTACTTTTTTATTTTCTTTTTTACTTTCATTACTTCTTGATCTGCATCACACAAACATATATTTATATATATACCAAATTTAAAGGGTTATTGACAATTTGAAAACAAAACAATATAAAACACACTTACATACAGATATATGTAAAATATTATTTGATGAGTGAATCTGAAACAAGATATTGATGTAGGCTATGCTACATCAAACATACCATACAAATCAAACAAGTCTTGTAGTATATAAGAAATAGCTGCAAATAAAACATAGGGGCATATAGATAACCCCAAAGTTTTATTTATTTATTTAATGTAATACGTATTTGTGTAGTATCATTCATCAATCATTGATTAACCTTGGAATGGCTTTTCAAGCAGATCAATTATTTTCTCGTCCACTTGGAAAGCCTTTTCAAGAACATCAGGAGTGATGGGTGGATTAGAGCCAAACACTGAATTTGCAATTGTGATAACTCCGGCATTTTGGCTACTAAGGCCTGAAAATGCAACGGCATTTCCATAACCCACGTTAAGTTGGAAGTGAATAAGACCAAATGGGAAAACAAACACATCTCCCTTGTTAAGCACTTTGGTAAATAATTTATTCCCATTTTGGTTAGAGGCCACGAATCCAACAAGAAGAGAGCCTTCGATCACTACGATAATCTCAGTGCCACGTGGATGAGTGTGAGGAGGGTTCAAACCCTTTGGCTCAAAGTCAAGGCGAACAAGAGAGATTCCAAGAGTGTTCAGTCCACGCAACGAGTTCACATCTGCTATTTTGGAAGCAAAGCCAGTAGGGGTTTTGTCTCCGGGTTTATCAAATCCAGGTAGAAAGAAGTCCTCAGCTTTCACAGCATTTGGATCCTTGCAAAATTTTCCGTTCACAAATACTGCATGCAAATTTAAGGGATCAAATTTATAAGTCTGCTAAAACAACAATATATGTTATTGAGTCAAATTAAACTTGTAAAGGTTAAGTATAATTTGCTCTCTATGGTATGTTCAGATGTTATCATAATGTCTTGTTTGATTAAAAAGAAGTTATTAATGTCATGTTCTCTAACTTTTTCTAATGCCTCAACTTCTAAAATATTTTTTTTATTGATCATTATATTTTACATAACATTTTGATACATTATAAGGCAAAAAAAAAGTGCAGTTTTGAGTTTTTTTATATCATTTTCTACATAAAAATAATGTAAAATTGAGTATATTATTTTTTTAAAAAAATAAATTCAAAACTACACCATATTTTTCTTCTTACAATATCAAACTATCATTCATTGTATGTACAATCTAGTGATAAATATTAAAAAACAATGAAGTAGTTTAAGAATTTCAAAGGGTACGGACTCCCTCTGTCTGAGGGTCCCTATCCCTTATTATAAGATGAAAATAACAATGTTACATGAAAGCAGATAACATGAGTTAAAAGTAATAATGATGTAGGAAATGTATATATGTGTGTTTAAAAAATTCCCTTACTTATTAGTGGATGAATGTGAGAGAATAATAAAAAAAATGAAGAAATAAAATGTAAGAAAAAAATTAATTAGGACTAATAATTGTAAAAATAAATCTAATGCACGGAGAATACCAACATGAATCACACAAAAGGAAATAAAGGGATTAAAAATTTGGAGCTTATAAAAAAGTAGACAAAGGATGTATTAAAGAATGAGGGCATTAGAGGCCCCTGCCCAAATTTAATTGTGTACCTCCTTTAGTATCTGAGTCATTGAGTGCCACACAGAAATCTTGAAGAGGACTTGGGTCATATGCAAGCACATGAGCAGAAGCAAATGCCAAAAGGCTAACAACAACAAAGTACACAGATTTCATCTTGTGTGTATATATCTCTCTTTCTCTATCTCTTTTAATTCTGTACTATGTTAGTTTATGAGTTTATGAATGAACTTAAAGACTATTTATAAGGATAGTCCATTGAAGTGGTCTCTTTAATTTGCGTGCAGGATGAAGCAAATATAATTAAAGACGAAATGTTATGTTTCTTCACCTGCACTTAATACCCTTTCAATTCATTTGATTGGATCATATGATGATCGGAGTTGTTGTGACCCTTTCTTTAATTTACCAACTACATGTCTATCTCTATACCTCTTTCAATTCTCTTTATGTTTATGATTTTGGACTTAGATGCTTTTCGTCCAAAATGTGTTTAAGAAGGAAGTGAAGGATTGGTTTTCGGTGCAATTTGCTTGGCTGTTCCAATAAGAAGCTGTATTTGGACCAAAAAGAAGAAGAAGAAGAAGAAGGTATATTGCTTCTTATATTTTTATATTTTTTCATCATTTAAGTTGTTGATAGAATCAATCAGTAAATATTTTGATCTGTGCATTTATTTATGAGTTTTTTTACCATCTTATTGGGTGCTGCTATATACATTGGTTAATTGCAGCGTAATTTGCACCAGCAGTATTATTTAGGATAAATTTTAAGTTTATATTTCGAATCAAAAGGAATAAATTATTATCTAGTCATTTAGTTAATTGGAGTGATTTACTTTATACTTAAACAAGGAATAAAAATAAATAAAAAAATTAAAATAGAACACACACATAAAGAATAACAGTGGAAAATTATGTAACATGAATAAATTATAAAATAATACTATGATAATTAATAAAAATACGATTGGAATAAATATATATAAAAATAATGTAAATATATGACAATATAATGATCCAAATGTTTTATTTTTATGTACTTTTTTTATTGACGGTGTATTTTTATAATGATCCTAGTCATATGGCTTTCCAGAAATGTCTTGAAATAATCCCAAAAAAAAAAAATCAATGGTTCACCAAGTCAAAGATATTAATGGTTACTTGGGGGCATTTCTTTACCAAAACCTTCTTTTCTAGAAGAAGACTTTTCTTCGTCTTCCTCTCCGAGTTTGAAGCTTGAAGCACACACCCCACTTTTTTTTTTTATCAGGGCGACCTAAGCAATCAAACAGAAACGAAGCGAGCTAGAGAGAATTTAGAAACAGAGTTATCCCTTGTCTAAGTGAAAATTGCCTCCCTATTGAGAATTTAGAAACAGAGTTATCCCTTGTCTAAGTGAAAATTGCCTCCATATTATGGGAAGTTACATTGATTTATGATTTAAATCATAAAGGAAAACTACTCCAATTGTCTCATATTTATCTTCTTTTACATAGCAGTCCCACTTGAATTGAGTTTAGGTCCTCATCCACCAAGAGTTGATTAGGTATATTTCAATAAGGAGAATCATAGTGAAGGATAAAATTCACATGTTAGTAACTTAAGTCATGTTGAGCTATAAGTTAGGCCGTCTTATATACAACAATAACAACAACAACGATAACAACAACAACAATAACAAAAAAGCCTTATCCCACTAAGTTGGGTTAGCTACATGGATCGTACAACGCCATTGTACTCTATTAGTAACCAAATCTTTAGATATATTATTCCCTAAAAGATCTCGCCCTACAACTTCACTGAGTGTTCGCATCGGTCTCCTTCTTCCTCTTTCAATCAAACTCTAGACTATTTGATTTACCCTCCTCACCAGTGCATCTAATGGCTTTCTTTGGACACATCCGACAACCTCAAACGATTTTCTACCATTTTCTCACTAATAGGTGCCACTCCAACTCGTTCACGTATATGATCATTCCGAATCTTATCATTTATTGTATGACCACACATCCATATCAACATCCTTATTTTAACTATCATATAATATTGCTGGCCTTATAGCAGTGCGATAAAACTTCCTTTTTACCTTATGAGATACTTTTCGGTCACAAAGAACTCCAGTAGCTTTCCTTCACTTCTATCACCCAGCTTGAATTCTATGGTTGACATCTTCATCAATCTCATCATCTTGTCGTATAATTGATCCCATAAGTATATAAACTTTGTCACTTGAGGGATGGTTTAATCTCCCTGATTAACCTCCAAATCACCTATAACTTGTCTATTTGCAAAATTGCAATGTAAATATTCTGTCTTACTCCTACTTAGACGAAAACCCTTCAACTCCAGAGCATATCTCCATATCTCTAATTTAGCGTTAATATTCTCTCTTGATTCAACCAAAAGAGCTATATCATCTAAAAAAAAAAGCATGCACTTAGGGACCTCTTCTTTGATATGCTTAGTTAGAACATCTAAAACAAATATGGGCTCAAAGATGATCCCTAATATAGGCCAATTCTTATAGGAAAGTCTTTTGTCTCACCTCCCGGTGCCTTAGTCAATACCCCCTCATACATATCCTGTGGAACTTTAATATATGCAATGCAACACACATTTCTTTATTTTCCAAGGCTTTCCAAAGTACATCTCTTGGCACATGATCATATGCCTTCTTTATGTCAATGAAAACCATACGTAGGTCTCTTCTTCTACTTTGATACTTTTTCATCATCCCCTTTAGTAAATATATTGCCTCTATTTCTTCTTGACATGAACCCAAACAGTCTCTCAAAATTACTAGTCTCTAATCTCAACCTATAATCAATCATGTTTTCACATAGTTATTTCATTGTATGACTCGTAAACTTAATTCCCCTATAAATTATACAATTATATATATCGCCTTTATTTTTATAAATAGGAATTAAAGTACTTTTTCTCTAATCATCAGGCATCTTCTTGAACCATAAAATCTCGTTAAACAATTTAGGTAACCACAACACATCCTCTTTACCAAAACATTTCTAAACCTCAATTGGTATACCATCTGGTCTAACAGCTTTATCATTCTCCAATTTCTTAAGGCTATGTTTGGTACGTGGGAATGGATTTTAATGGATTAGTAATGAGATTGGCGTTGGGAATGGGATTGGCACTGGAGGTGGGAATGAGGGTCTAAAATCATGTTTGGTGTGAAGTAATGTTTAGAGGGATTGTGTGTATTAACTTTTTATTACAAATAATTATTAATTCAAAAAGACAATTGTAACCCTCCTTTAACCTCAAATTTAACATTCATTATTAGTTGAGATGATGCTACTAAATAAGTCTCTGAATTAGAAGCCTCCTCCATTCCCAAGAAGCTTCGACTTTCTTTTCCTTCATCCTCATCCCTCACTTCTCCTTCCTCCTCCCACCACCATGATCGAAATCATGTGAGCTTCTCTACGATCAACGATCCTACAACCACAATCAAAATAAAAAACATTGATGCCTACACGTTGCTCCCATTCCTGTGATATGGATAGGACACAGTGATACGAGTTTTATTAAAATTCATTGCTACCTAAAAGCAACAGTGGGTTGGGGTAAAAGAAAATTTTAATTCAAAAGTTCAAAATAATGTTTTTGGTATAAAGCATCGACTTGCTTATTTATTTATGTTTAATTCAGAGAATGAAAATGAAAAGATTTAACTATACTTGTTGATGAATATTTTTATACGAAATTATAAAAGCTGTTTCTATTATGTGGAAGCTAAGTACAAATGAAGAAGATAAGTACAAATTCAACAAAATAACGAGATGTGCATCATCGCATGAATATGCTTGTTTTCTTTTTCATTTTAAACCACATACAAAAAATGAAGATGATGCAGGAGCAAAATATGCTCAAATCCCAAGGTTTTAGATAAAAACTTCACAAATGGAGAAAAAACCAAAGCAATAGTCAGAGGCAATGAAGACACATGAGTGAGGAATAATTTACCAGTTAGAGGAGAGAAAGAGATGAGGTGCGGCAGCTCGTGGTATGAAAGGTGAACTGGAGCAGTGAGAGGCAATGAAAAGATTATCTCAACCTAATTAGGTCAAAATTAAAAGGGGTAATGTTGTCTAAAAATTATTATAATCAAGGATATTTTTGTCCTCAAAATTTCAATCCCAAGATTGAAAAAACATTACCAAGGGGTGAGGTGGGTTTGTCCAATCCCACATTTGTGGTAATGTTCAATCCCAATGTTTCATTAATACCACCTACCAAACACCATAATTAGCTCATTCCCTGTCCCTATCCCATTCCCACCCCCTCAATCCTCCATACCAAACATGGCCTAAGAGTTTCTCTAACCTCCCAAACACTAATTCTATGATAAAATGACCTATTAAGTTTATCTTCACTAATTGTCAAATCCTCCAACTATCAAGGTGAACCTTCACATCCATCCTTGAATAACTTATAAAACTAGGACTCCCATATATTCTTAATATCTTCATCAGTGACCAAAATTTTACCTTCTTCATCTTTTATACATCTTACTTGATCCAAATTTATCGAATTTCTCTCCTTATTCTTTGCAATCTTGTAAATCTTTTGTTCCCCGGCCTTTATCCCTAACTCCTTATAAAACCTCTCATATGCTTTAGTACTAGTTTCACTCACTACCTTCTTAGTCTCCTTATAATATATATATATTGTACAAGTCAAAATATATTAATACAATGATAGTTTTTATATCAAATGTGCACTTTTCAAAGAATGTTTTCTTTTCCCCCTTTTCTTGAGTATAGGTATCTTTCTATTGAAGGTAATTTGGTTCAAGGTATTGTGAGACACTAAATGTTGAGGATTCGAACATTGGTTCACAAGATTGTGAGCAATTAGCCTTTTCGTTTGACTCGAACCCGGTTAGTCCAACTGTTCCTGCTAGTTGGTGAAAAATTGGTTCATATATAATCCATGACCCTGAGTTCAAATCCTGCTACAGATATGAAGACTATGTTGATAGATAATGTATAAATACCTCTATAAATAATTTTTGAGTTCAAAGGCATACTCTGGTCCTAATAAACTTGGATCCAACTTACCTAAACTTTTTCATTACGTGTGTGTATAAAAGAACAAGACCTTTAATCAATAACTTATTGACAACTAATAACTTAAAATTATCTACAAACATGACTTTTGCAACATGATTGCGTAATTGGTCTTTCTTGAAGTAGTTCAAAGAATGATGTATCTGCTTCGATGATATTAAGTTCGTGGTTAATAATTTAAGGACACCCAACTTATTTAACTGTTTATAGTTTTCTTCTCTTTTTATTAGATCTTTACAATTTATTCAATTATAGACATTAGTCCCTATACTTATTAATTATAGATTACTTCCTGATGTAAAAGCTGAATAAATTTTAGATGTCATAAAATACAAAATATTAGAGAATATTTTCAAAATAAAATAACGAAATAAAATATATTTATTATAAAGGGAAAAGGACAAAAAAAAATAGCTTTGAAATTCAAAAAATACATTTCAATCCCTCAAATTTATGAAACCACAGATTAGTCCAGAGGAAGGAATATGAGATTTCCAAATGCCATTAAAAGATACTTTTGCCCCTAAGTGTGGGATCATATTTTTACAACTTTAACATAGGGATTTACAACCTTACCATAATGATTTGCAAGTTGAGTACAATAATTAACAACAAACACTATTACAAAAAACACTTATGGCGGCGCTTACTTTGGTTATTCGTGGCGCTTTAAAAATGCAGCAATAACTAGCGCTACTATAGGCCTTTAGCAAAATCGCGGCGCTTAGTTAACCAAAATGCCAAGTTAAGCCTACCAAACGTGGCACTTATTTAAAAAAGCACCGCGATAAGGTGTATTTTTTTTTAAGAAAAAAAGAATGTACCTCACACGACTTTCTCCTCAAAACGTCGCGATAGGTTATTTTTTTTAAATAAAATATTTTTAATTTTTAATGCTATCTCACGTCAGCGTCATCAATTAAAAAATTATATACATTTCAGATACATACATACACAAAAAGCCATATATCCATATATCAAAGGGAAAATTAATTAGAGGTCCCTAGGAGGACACATAATACAAGAAAAGTCCCACTAAATGCCCAAATTAAAGTAGGGTCCCAAGGGACCTCATTTTTATTATGTTCCAAACCTAAAAGACAATTTTACCCTCCTTATAATTGTCTAAATGAAATACCCTCACCCTCATTCACTATCACTTTCCCTCATTGCAGCATGAACGTGGTCAGGAACTCAAAGGGGCTAGGAAGACACTCATCAAGAACACTCCTTCATCCATCATCCATCTTTCATCTTCATCCAACTAAAATCATGGACTCTTGGATTTGTCTCTTCAACTAGTGGTATGTTGAGAAAATCGATTTCCCATGTTTGTTATGAATCTGATTTGGGATGAATGTTTTAAAACAAAGGTCAAAACTTTCCATATAAATTTAATTTTGGTTGAATGTTTGAACATAAAACATGCTTATACCCCTATCTTAGTGATTTTTTGTTGCATTTATTGTGTAAGTTGGTTTCTCATTTGTTGTTGATGAGGGTTTGGGTTGGTGCTATATTTAGGGTTGTATTAGCTCTGTTTTTTCGTCCAAAAACAGGGGAAATCCGAAAAGGCTGTAGCTTTTTCGGTTTCCACATCAGTTAAAATTTCTGTTGTCGTTAGAGCTCAAATAGTTGTTATTGCAGGTCATTCAGTTGTAAATAACAACTTTCTAGAAGACAGTTGAAATTTTGAATGAATTTTATTGGGGGATGGGTTTTGTGCTCTGTTATGTTGTTCTAAGACAGGGGTGAAGTAAAAGGTTGAAGCTTTGTTGGGTTAACACCAATGTGTTGGTATTTTAATAAGGTGTTTTCATTACTTTAATATAAAGTTGTCACAGATGCTCATTAAGTCGTTATATCTGGTCATTTACTTGTGAATAACAATGTTCCTGTGCAGGATGAATGAGAAGATGGCGGGACGACCAAAGAGGAAGAGAATAGAGTCACAATTCCAAAACAAACATGTCTACCATTGTGGAAGATGCCATGAGGCTGGACATAGCGCCAAAACGTGCAAGAATCCAAATCCAACCTGATGTGTTGGATATATGTGAGGTAATTAATTGCTAGATTACGTATTGGCTTTCAAAAATCTATATTTATAATACATCTGTACCTTTTTTATGCATATTTTCATATGTTTATCATGTTACAGCTAGTTTACAATGGCCTTGTGATTATCACATTAGCACTTTGAGTCTTTATGGTAACTCAAATGCAATTAGAGATATGGTTATTTGAGCTTTGTTATAATTTTTGTCTTCTCTATTTTAGGTTAAGAGAATGGTTAAGGGTAGGGAAAGTAAATATCAATTGAAAATCACTGCGTTTTCACTCTTTACCAAGAAGTTTTATAAGGAAGTGTTTTCTTTGTTGGTTATTTTGAACAAGTGTGCTTGTTGTAAGCTTAAATATGGTGCTATCCTTGCAGGGATTCTTGTGGTGTTCATGTTCTATCATGGTTATAGGCTTGGGATGGTTCAAAGTATGATGGAGGGTACACGATGCCAAAGTACTCAAAGGATGTTATCCGTGAAATTAAGGTTGAATGCTTTTGGTGGCTGATCACATACGAGAACAACTTGCATGGACAGAATGTCCTTTATAGGGTGAAAGACACCTTAAGGAAGTGGAAGAAATAGATGTTGACCTTATGTAGTAATTTTTAGGCCTTGTGTACTGACTTTTATTAACAATTTTTACGGTGGAAGACAAGTTGTATAAATTATATGAATTTTAGCAGCATTTTAACTTTGTGGCAACTTTTAGTGATTGTGTAAGTTGTTACGGGCGTTACTAGGTGTCAAGATTTTGCGCTGTAACAACTTTTGGGCGGGCTGTTTGTAAGAACATTGTGACCATGTATAACAAGTTATTGGGCATTAGTAACAAGTTATTGGGCACCACTGACATTGTGTAAAAGTTTTTAGCACTAACAACTTCTGAGCTGTCTTTAACAACCTTCTGACCATGTTTAACAACTTATTGGGCACCCCTCATAAGTCATTTAATTTCTTGAAAATTGCCTTTTAGAACAGGGATAACTGAAAGTGGGTTTGCTTCGTCACAACTTTTGGGCAACACATAACAAGTTATTGGCCTTTAGTAACAAGTTATTGGGCACAACTGACAATGTGTAAACGTTTTTAGCACTAACAACTTTTGGGCTGTCTTTAACAACCTTCTGACCATGTGTAACAAATTATTGGGCACCCCTCACAAGTCATTTAATTTCTTGAAAGTTTCCTTTTAGCACAGGGATAACTGAAAGTGGGTTTGCTTCGTCACAACTTTTGGGCAACGCGTAACAAGTTATTGGCCTTTAGTAACAAGTTATTAGGCACAACTGACAATGTGTAAACGTTTTTAGCACTAACAACTTATGGGCTGTCTTTAACAACCTTCTGACCATGTGTAACAACTTATTGGGCACCTGTCACAAGTCATTTAATTTCTTTAATGTCGCACTTTTAGCACAAGGATAACAGAAAATGGGATTGCCTTTGTCATCTGTAGCAAGATTATTACTAATACACATATACAACACGACCTTATCATTATAAGAACATTTGGCCTGTCTATAACAACCTTATGGGCATGTATAACAACGTTTTGGGAAATCATAACAAGTTTCATAACAGAATCAGTTATAACATAATCATTTCACATTTGTCATTAAAGACAACTTACCATTCATGGACAACTTACTTGCCATTCAACACCAGTTATAATTCATGGACAAGTAGTCCAACAAAAAATTAGCCACTATACACTAGTTTCACACCCTCTCCAAAACAAGCTTGAGGGTTGTGTGTGTCATTTAAAAAACAATGACATATGCATTTACAAAAAGTGGCAAACATATACAAAAAATTAGCGCCACACATATATCCAACACATTAGGTTGGATTTGGATTCTTGCAAGTTTTGGCGCTATGTCCAGCCTCATGGCCTCTTCCACAATGGTAGACATGTTTGTTTTGGAATTGTGACTCTATTCTCTTCCTCTTTGGTCGTCCCGCCATCTTCTCATTCATCCTGCACAGGAACATTGTTATTCACAAGTAAATGACCAGATATAACGACTTAATGAGCATCTGTGACAACTTTATATTAAAGTAATGAAAATACCTTATTAAAATACCAACACATTGGTGTTAACCCAACAAAGCTTCAACCTTTTACTTCACCCCTGTCTTAGAACAACATAACAGAGCACAAAACCCATCCCTTAATAAAATTCATTCAAAATTTCAATTGTCTTCTAGAAAGTTGTTATTTACAACTGAATGACCTGCAATAACAACTATTTGAGCTCTGACGACAACAGAAATTTTAACTGATGTGGAAACCGAAAAAGCTACAGCCTTTTCTGATTTCCCCTGTTTTTGGACGAAAAAACAGAGCTAATACAACCCTAAACATAGCACCAACCCAAACCCTCATCAACAACAAATGAAAAACCAACTTACACAATAAAAGCAACAAAAAATCACTAAGACAGGGGTATAAGCATGTTTTATGTTCAAACATTCAACCAAAATTAGATTTATATGGAAAGTTTTGACCTTTGTTTTAAAACATTCATCCCAAATCAGATTCATAACAAACATGGGAAATCGATTTTCTCAACATACCACTAGTTGAAGAGACAAATCCAAGAGTCCATGATTTTAGTTGGATGAATATGGAAGATGGATGATGGATGAAGGAGTGTTCTTGGTGAGTGTCTTCCCAGCCCCTTTGAGTTCCTGACCACGTTCATGCTGCAATGAGGGAGAGTGATAGTGAATGAGGGTGAGGGTGTTTCATTTAGACAATTATAAGGAGGGTAAAATTGTCTTTTGGGTTTGAAACATAATAAAAATGAGGTCCCTTGGGACCCTACTTTAATTTGGGCATTTAGTGGGACTTTTCTTATATTATGTGTCCTCCCAGGGACCTCTAATTAATTTTCCCAATATCAGATACATTTAAAGCAAATATTCTAATTAATTAACTACTATATACACTATATAAGTTAACTCAAAATGAACAATACGAGCTCTTTGATTAAATGTTAGCAGTAAATACAGAATCTTACACGAGGAATAACCATCCTTGACATCCAAAGTGATAACTTCCTTGGCGTGTTGATTTCCTCAATAAGTTCTGGCTAATTTTCAGCACCTGTGAAGGATCAGATTTGCAGAAATCAAAATAGTTCATGAATTGTGAAACAAAGTGAAGAAACTAGTCCACAACCACAAGCACTCTTTTGAAGTGCTGAAAAAAAAATTAACAATCACCAAGGACATTATCCAAGTTAAAAAATTAAGAGATATTTCATGACCAAAATTACAATTGAATCCCTTACCTTGTGACATTTTTCTTTTAAGCATTGATAATATTGGTGAGAGTATTCAAGCACAACGTAAAGTACAAAAGATCAAATGGATAGAGAAAACAATGATCGAAGGGGTTTCAATTAAGAATTCAACAAGTCTTCCAGAGATCATAAAGCCAAGCGCAAAGTTGCGCATGATCATAAATAATAATGAAAATAAGCTCAATGGTCAATAAACTACCAAATTCCAAAACATCAAATTTGGTAGGGAAAAACTAAGTTAAGAATAGCACTAAACAGAAACTAATCATATTACATTGTTACTAGAGCATGATGCAAAAATTGCCACAAATAAAATTCATGCTAAAAGATATGAAGTTATAAAGATAATATTGGCCACCATTCAAAATTTCACGCACCCATTCACCATTACAAGAACCTTCTGGAATTATTATGTTTAAAGTTTGGGAGTTATCCAAGCCTCCAGGACAAATGATGCTTCCCCTTACTCTAAGTCCTTAGCAGATCCAGAAGCACGTGGTATTCATCTCCTTTGCATCAATTCTGACACAACCACCTTATAAAACAGAATTGGCAAAGTCAAACTAAAAAAGACAAACACCACCCAATAACAAATATTGCCATTTTTCCATATTTTTTAAATATATGTTTCCAATGATGACACAAAATTTGCTGCTTAGATCCTTGTCATTCAAAATGAATCATCCACACAACACACCAATGTCATAACCGTTCAATTGGAAGAAATAAAGAAAGAGAGAAAGAAAGAGAACTGATTTGAGTTTCAAGAATAAATTGTAACAACCATCTCTAAAGTTATTGCAAAGTAGATGATTATGACAGCGCATGAAGAAAATACATAAGATACCTCCTTTTCATCCAACTGAGCTCCATAACCCAAACTTTCTGCTACCTAAAAAAAACGATGGATAATTGGAATGCAAATATTAAAGACAGATGAGCTGAAGTCCAATAGAAAACAGCATCAGCAATTAAAAGAAGATTCTCTTCAAATGCATTAACAAGAGATGACAAAATAATATTTTCTTTAGAATAACCAAAAAATACCTTAGAATTTGACGACGATGCAGAAATATTGTCTGCTTTTACAGCATATTTGAATATACCATTCCAAATTGAATCTGCAACTAATTTTTCTATGTACTCATAGAACAAATCAATCAGATTCAGAATTCACCACCGAGCTTACATATGGGATACTAAACTGACAGAAATTGTTAACTTGTAATGAGGTCACAGTAGTGTAGTAAGATGCAGTTAAATTATTGACGAAGCAACAGCACTTGCAGCCTACAGAAACAGTATCCCAAACTTAAAACTTGAACACTTCACTAGAACCACTTACTATCCTACTACTAAAAATAAGGCTAAGCTTCAAAATAAGCAGCAACTTTTGTTTCTTGATGTTTGATTAAGTGGGCATCCAGTAACTATTAAAATAAACTAAGTCAAGCCTCATAACTTCTTGTTAAAAACCGAAGACTTCCCTTCAATTCCATAAACCAATGTACTAGCTTCAGCCAACTTTTCCTGGGAGGAACACTAAGACCAGCTTGCTCTTCTTGGATTGCACGTAACCTCTTTCAAGCTGCAATTAATCCATTGCCACAAAATCATCATAAAAATTAATGAGAAAAAACTTCCATAGATTCCTTTTTTTTTACTACAACCTCTGAAAAACCATTGGGGATGGGGAGCTCCTTTCATATTGTATCAGAATGACAAGGAAAAAGATATGGGCTGAGTCTAGCTTGGGACGAGGCTTAGAGAAAGGTAGTTTGCGAGAGAGATGGCCAGGCAGTTCTTAAGATCAACAACTCGACGGATAGAGAGCTTGAGCCCAGTGGACTTCTTATTGATGAATCTCGCGACCTTTTGCACATTTTATCTACACATTTTAGAGATGGACATAGCAGCTCATAAAAGCAACATGTATAGATATCCTATGATTCTGTCATTAAACTGGATAAGAAACTAACTAGTAAAACATGAGAGCAATAATTCAGTAAGAAACGAACAACCCTAACCTAGTGGTGAGAAAGTTCACATTCATATTCCTAATATTCAAGCATAAGATATAAAAGCACAGTCAATGTTACGATTAGGAAAGCTTGGATTAAATATGAATACACCAGGGAAAACAAGAACATAGATAAGTACACAACTACACAAGCCATAGCAAACTAAGTTTAACAACGTAATTTTTTGACAACAAAGTAAATAATAGGTGCAAACAAAAGACATTTTCAACAAAATTCTCGGTTCGTAACAGAACTTCCACACCAAGTATAGTAAACAAAAATTTTCCACGAAACTTTACATTACACCATTAAAATCACACCTCAGACAAAACCAAGCCACAACATAAATGAAAAGAGAGCCTCATATACAAAATGAAATGTAGCAAAAGAACAAAAAAGGAAAAATTCTCAGAAAATCCAAAAACAGTAGGGTCTAAGAACCTAACGAAGAAAAACAGAGAACGTAATGCGAGAGGTTAGAGAGTGAAGGGAAAATTTAGAATTCAATGAGGGAGATGAAAGACAACATACCAATCGGATTCACGTTCGGATCTGGTTCAATCCTCCGGAGCTCTTTGATTTGGTTCTTGAAAACCCCACGCAAAAATTTGGACTACTGGAAAAACCAGAGTCCAAACATGTGGCACATCAGAGCACCACACAAGAAAGAATATAGAAAGAATAACAGAGTCAGAAAACTCAACTACTGGTGTATTTGAACTGGAGGGGAGACCTTCTATTTATAGAAGAGGACTTGGGATATTTTAGGAATACAAAATATCCACTACCACCACTCATGGCTGAGTCAGCAATCCTCACCTCTCTTATCTGACCAATCAGATAATTGAATAATTAATTGATTAATTAATTAATCAATTAATTACTCATGGCTGAGTCAGCAATCCACACCTTGCCCATTCAACCAATCATATTAATTAATAAATGGGTTGGGAATTACTGAGTCAGCAATCCACAATTTTCTCATTCGACTAATCATATTAATTAAACACTTAATTAATAAATCAATTAGGAATTACTCATACTTCCTAATTAATTAATCTAGCCCATCAAGGGTGGATCTTGGCCATAAGTTCCAACACCTCCCACTCGCACTTGATGGACTGACCATCTTGTGGCTATCATATCTTTCTCGCTTCATACTTGGTGTCTGCCGTGTTCGCGTGGGCATGACGTCCTCGATTCAGGTTCCATGTACTAGAAGTCCTTTATACAGGATCAGCACACATGGATACCCTAGTTGTACCTGCAAGTAATATGCAAATTGCCTCAAATACCCTAGACTTACCCATACACATTACACTTGGCATATCTAATCCGTCACGAGTTAATTCTAGGTTAACTCATATTGCCTCTTTTTATGCTTAGTATCCATACTTACAAGTTACTCAGCTAACAAGTAAGGGATCGATCACAGACACTAGCACAAATGCGTACTTCAGGGTAAGTCTTCCTTCCCACTAGACATCAGTCAAGGCTAACTTGGTTGCTTTCCCAGTATTTGACCTATTAGGTCGAATCATTCATGACCATAAGGTGCAAACTAAAGTAGTTGTCGCCAAGTCAGTCATTAATGATGTTCTAAAAGTAATAAGGGCATCGTGAAAGGTTTGTCTCCTTTCTGGGACTCACACCGTAATGGAATAGGGATTTTCCATCTACGTCCCCTTTTGCGGATTTATTTGTTCATAAGCACATGCAATATGAATTGCATGTTACGGTGTTCACCTTAGCTTGTAAGAGTGCGTGTCGATTTTAATATAATAACACCATACAGACTTAAGTTCCAGGTATGCACAGTACCTGAACCAAAACTCTTCAACTCAAAATTCATCATGATGTCTTTGTAGAGGAGTTTTATGCCCGGCTACAGGTTTCATGGGTCACACATGTCCATGATTCAATCTATTTCATGTATAGATTTTATCTCAAACGCTTGTGAGACGACATTTATGCAGTGATTCTTATTGACCATCTCAAGGTGATCACTTGATGTCATACCTTCTATGTCCTTTGAACATAAAGGTGACTAACCGTGTGAGTGGGTTAGCCTTAACCTGTACGACACACTAGTCATTGTATATCTTACACATATATGTATGTATCTATACATACATAATAGGAATGCATCTCTTTACACTCATATAAAAGAAGTTCAAAACCTTATGTTATACACATGCCCAAGTCTTAGCTCGTCTCTAAAATAAACATTTAGCTGTGGTCATCATAAGGGGGTTTATCAACATTCACTACCACAGAAAACACCTATAGCGGCGCTTTTTTGACCCCTATAGCGGAGCTTTTGAAGTGCCGCTATAGCTAGCTTCGCAATAGGTCAGGTGACCTATAGCGGCGTGTAACACCCCAAATTTTAGGAAATAGAAAATAAGGATTTATTTAAGGTCTTGGGGTGGCATTTAGAAATTAAAAAGCCTTATAAATAATTTGTGAGGCCAGATGTATTTTTAATAATTTTTAAGGCTCATTTTTCTTTAATAGTTACGAAAAAGTAATTAGAAGATAAATTTAAATAAGGGAATATTTAGAACCTTGGGGTATTGGTTGTTACTTAAAAAGTCTTATGAATAAATTTGGAAATCAATACATATCTGGATAAATTATTTTTGGGATTAAACTTAGACTGATATTTTGAGTATTGTAATTTAATTTTAATGGAGGGGTAAAATAAGAAGAAAGAGAATAGCAAAAATGTAATATTGATGTTAGATCAAAGTTAAAATGGAAGAAAGGCAGGGTAAAAATGTAATTATACTTCTGACCAGGGGCAAAAGAGTAAAATTACCCAATTAAAATTAATATATACTCCCTTCCTTCTTCATTTCTCTCACTCTCTCGGTCTCTCTCTTTTCTCTCCATACTCACCGTCCTCCCTCTGCTTCTCCTTCGTTCCTAGCGAGGCTTGCCGTCGTTGAAGGTGATTTCCGGCGGTTGAGGGCTCTATTGATGCATGCAAGCACATATTTGAGATCGGGTGAGTGTGCTCTCTCCATTTCTATCCTTTATTTCAACGTCTGGAGAGGTTTATGAGTTTGGGTCCGAAGGGGGTTTTCGATTTTGGGGGTTTTGAATCCATAAATTCAAAGCTAGAGTTTAGATATTGTGTTCCCCTAAAGAAATTAGAGTTTTTGTGAAGCTGGTGGTTGGATTTCGAACTCCCCTGTATGAGACACTGTTCACCGGCGTCGATTTTGGGGTGAGCAATTAATGGAAGCTTAGTCAATCACAGTTAGGAGTAAGTATATGTCTAAAGAGAGTCTTGCATGTTTAATTTCAGGGGTTTTGAAATTTTTACCGATTCTTTTTATTTTCTTCTTCTCCTGTTCAGCAACGCCCTTGAATTTGTTTTGAGTTGGAATCAAATTAAAGCTTAATAAAACTTGGGATGAGGTAGGATATAAGAGGTTAATCAAACTGCATGCGGGTAATTTGAAATTCTTGTGTCTTCCCTGTTTGGTTCGATTTTATGGCAGTGAAGGAGATTATTGTTTCAGATTTTCATCTCGCTCTGATTTTGTGATTTAATGTGCTTGGAAGTGCATTTGAGATTATTTCAGTCGATGCATGTTCCATTTTGAATCTGGAATTGGGATACCGACTATGATCCTTTATTTGCTGTCATTGGGCGTATGTTCCATGATGAGAAAGAAGTTAATGGGGTTGGAAAACACTGAACTCTGATTTTTAGATGTTTTTGTTGTGCTCTATGTTTGGTGAAATGTTTCTGCTGAATATAGGTTTTGGTCTTAAGGATTAAACCTGATCTAACAATAAGGATAAGAGAACTAGGATGTTTGGCAATTCTGGTTGTGTATATTATGGCATTTGAAAAATCTAAAAACTGTAAGTTTGTGTGAAAGAGGAATAAAATGCCAAGTTTAAAAGAAAATGGTATAAATTTTTAGATAGAGGAAGTATGCTTTATTTCAGGTTCTGGTTGGAATGGAATTTTAATGTTGGGTTGATTATTAAAGCTGGTGGAACAGGGGAGTTTTATGACATTAGTGGATGGAGTTTGAGGTTTCTAGATTAAATTAATTAAGTGATGTAAGTTGTAATGCGTGATATATGTGGCTGTATGGCTGAAATGAAAGTTTGGTGATATATGGTGCTGTATTGAGGAGTATATGAATTAAAGTTTCAGGTTTTTGGACTAACGATAACATTAAGTTCTATAGTGAAAATGAAGGCTAAATAGTGTTAGAAACCTCAAAGTGGAATGTTTCTAAATTAAAGTACAAAGGTTATTTCAAATGAATGACTTTGACGTTGGAGGTTGAACATATGTAGGTTTAAGTTTTAATTAACAATGCTTGGATATATATTGGTGACTGTTTTGAGAATAATTAGGTAATTGGATGAAATTAGAGTTGTGTGAGGTTTAGAAGAACTGTTATGATTATATATGGAGACAAAGGCTGCTAAATTTGAAGTGAGAAGTATGATTTGTATAAGTGATGAACTAATATATGGAAATAAACATTGTTGGGTTGAATTTCTAGAAGCTGTTAAATGATGAGTTTTGACCGTGTACACCAAATGAAAAGAAAGTTAGTATGTTGTGTGCAAATGAATCTAAGTGCTATTGAGACAGCTTGGAAAGTATTTTCAAATCTGGAAAAGATTTCCAGAATATATCATTAGGTAGCTTTACATGTGAAAAGATTGAAGAGAAATCTATGGTGTTTTAAAGCTGTGACTTTAGTGATAAATTATATTTAAACGTAGTAAAGGAATGTTATGAACTCTTAATTAAAGAATAGTAAATCTGCACCTAGATTGAAGAATGGTTTTAATTTGAAATTCTTAAATGTGATTATTTGAATATTTCGGATTTTATTAAAGAAATAATTTAGTTATTCCAAATGTTACTATATTGCAAGTATGAATTTTGGTCTAAGAAACAAGTCTAAGAAGCATAGTGCTGGTGTTATTGGCAGTTAAGACTTTGTGCTTGTGTTATTGGAAGTTAAGACTTTTAGTAATATTTAAATATATCACGAAAATTTAATATGGGTTGAAGATGTTGTTTTAGAGTTCTAAAGAAAATTCATATGTTAAATAAGTATTTAAGGTATTATTGAATATTGGAAGAGTTTATGCTTATGTTAGGAATTTAGCTATAAAATTCAAGCTTTGGTGGCTCTAGAAATAGTAAATGGTTAAGATTCTTGAAAGAAGGGATCTAGTGAAAATTGTTGATCAAACATTAAGAATAAGAAATACTAATTGGAGTAAAGTAATTTCAAGTGATCTTTTAATCTTAAATAGTCAAGATAGCTATAGTAAATTATAATAATTCATAATAGTGGGGTAGTCTCAAGCATATTAGGACTCGAGAGAGACGCATAATATAAATATAGAAGTTTATATATTAACTTACTCTTATTATAATATGATGTGTAGATAGGCTTTGATATTGATATGGGTTCACCAAGACAGTGGAAAGTAAAGGATCTGGTTCAGGAAATAGCTCGGGTATCCAGGTAGTAGTTTAATTGATATATAAATTTCTATATATATAATTTTGTAATATCTGTGGCATTTAAATGAGCATTATTCCTGTTATGATATTGATGATATGATATTGATGAGATTTATGGAGTACTCCAAGGCCTAGGTGGGTCGCTCCCCCTTTGCCAGTTAAATTCTTATAACCGTGAGGGTTATTGAGTAGCTGTGAGGGCTACAGTTAAATTCCTATAACCGTGAGGGTTATTGAGTAGCTGTGAGGGCTACAGTTAAATTCCTATAACCGTGAGGGTTATTGAGTAGCTGTGAGGGCTACATTTAAATTCCTATAACCGTGAGGGTTATTGAGTAGTCGTGAGGGCTATAATTGGAAAAATCCTACAGGTATTGGTTAAAGGGATATATGCTTTCATTTTATGCACAGGTTTATGAAATTGATGTATATGTATATATATATAAGTGCACACATGATATGAAATAAACTGCTATTGAGATTTTCAATCTCACTGTTTTTCAAAAACGTTTTCAGTATAGCAGAATGGGAGTAGCTAGCTGGGAAAGAAGTAAGGTAATGTGAAGGGGCAGGAATGCCTGCTTTATCTTGTACCCTGTAGGTAGTTACTTTAGGAACCTATTTACCTGCGTATGTTGTATGATTAAATAATTAAGACAAGTTGGAAGCTTGTCTAGTAATTAATATTTATATATATATATTTGCATATATAGATATACCCTTAATAAATAATAGAATTACATACCCATGTAAGAGGGTTATCAATCGAGATAACCCGCCAATATATTAGTATAGTAAGAGAGGTGTAAATAGATAAATATATCATAATCTAAAGAATATGTAAATATAGTGTAAGTGATTTGAATCCCCAAGCATTATAATTCAAGTTATTTTAATTGTTTTAATAACCACTCTATTTTATTGAAAGTTTAAAGATATTCCAATTTGTCTGAAAATCCCATTTGAAAGAAAGGAAATTTGATTTAATACTTTGGAAAGGAAAAAGTTTTAAATTTTTCATATTTTTGGGCTTCTGAAATTAAAAAAGTGGTTATAAGTCAATTAAAATGCTATAATATAGTAGTAAAATTTAGGTGTTACACGGCGCTTTATAAGCGCCGCTATAGGTGACCATATAGCGGCGCTTAATTACCCAAAAGCGCCGCTACAGGTCATGTTTTAATTAAATTTTATTAAAACTGAAAAGGCCTATACCGGCGCTTTCTACAAAAAGCGCCGGTATAGGCCTTTCTATAGAGGTTATATTTTTTTAAAAATATAAAATTTGTATTTTAATTCACACCCACCTGCATCATTGCAAAAATTCCAGCAATTCTATACAATTCCAGGCAGTCCATATACACCAGTAACTCAAACAGAGAATAATATGTACAATAAGACCAGGCAGTCCATATAGCACTAACAACTTCTGAGCTGTCTTTAACAACCTTCTGACCATGTTTAACAACTTATTGGGCACCCCTCATAAGTCATTTAATTTCTTGAAAATTGCCTTTTAGAACAGGGATAACTGAAAGTGGGTTTGCTTCGTCACAACTTTTGGGCAACACATAACAAGTTATTGGCCTTTAGTAACAAGTTATTGGGCACAACTGACAATGTGTAAACGTTTTTAGCACTAACAACTTTTGGGCTGTCTTTAACAACCTTCTGACCATGTGTAACAAATTATTGGGCACCCCTCACAAGTCATTTAATTTCTTGAAAGTTTCCTTTTAGCACAGGGATAACTGAAAGTGGGTTTGCTTCGTCACAACTTTTGGGCAACGCGTAACAAGTTATTGGCCTTTAGTAACAAGTTATTAGGCACAACTGACAATGTGTAAACGTTTTTAGCACTAACAACTTATGGGCTGTCTTTAACAACCTTCTGACCATGTGTAACAACTTATTGGGCACCTGTCACAAGTCATTTAATTTCTTTAATGTCGCACTTTTAGCACAAGGATAACAGAAAATGGGATTGCCTTTGTCATCTGTAGCAAGATTATTACTAATACACATATACAACACGACCTTATCATTATAAGAACATTTGGCCTGTCTATAACAACCTTATGGGCATGTATAACAACGTTTTGGGAAATCATAACAAGTTTCATAACAGAATCAGTTATAACATAATCATTTCACATTTGTCATTAAAGACAACTTACCATTCATGGACAACTTACTTGCCATTCAACACCAGTTATAATTCATGGACAAGTAGTCCAACAAAAAATTAGCCACTATACACTAGTTTCACACCCTCTCCAAAACAAGCTTGAGGGTTGTGTGTGTCATTTAAAAAACAATGACATATGCATTTACAAAAAGTGGCAAACATATACAAAAAATTAGCGCCACACATATATCCAACACATTAGGTTGGATTTGGATTCTTGCAAGTTTTGGCGCTATGTCCAGCCTCATGGCCTCTTCCACAATGGTAGACATGTTTGTTTTGGAATTGTGACTCTATTCTCTTCCTCTTTGGTCGTCCCGCCATCTTCTCATTCATCCTGCACAGGAACATTGTTATTCACAAGTAAATGACCAGATATAACGACTTAATGAGCATCTGTGACAACTTTATATTAAAGTAATGAAAATACCTTATTAAAATACCAACACATTGGTGTTAACCCAACAAAGCTTCAACCTTTTACTTCACCCCTGTCTTAGAACAACATAACAGAGCACAAAACCCATCCCTTAATAAAATTCATTCAAAATTTCAATTGTCTTCTAGAAAGTTGTTATTTACAACTGAATGACCTGCAATAACAACTATTTGAGCTCTGACGACAACAGAAATTTTAACTGATGTGGAAACCGAAAAAGCTACAGCCTTTTCTGATTTCCCCTGTTTTTGGACGAAAAAACAGAGCTAATACAACCCTAAACATAGCACCAACCCAAACCCTCATCAACAACAAATGAAAAACCAACTTACACAATAAAAGCAACAAAAAATCACTAAGACAGGGGTATAAGCATGTTTTATGTTCAAACATTCAACCAAAATTAGATTTATATGGAAAGTTTTGACCTTTGTTTTAAAACATTCATCCCAAATCAGATTCATAACAAACATGGGAAATCGATTTTCTCAACATACCACTAGTTGAAGAGACAAATCCAAGAGTCCATGATTTTAGTTGGATGAATATGGAAGATGGATGATGGATGAAGGAGTGTTCTTGGTGAGTGTCTTCCCAGCCCCTTTGAGTTCCTGACCACGTTCATGCTGCAATGAGGGAGAGTGATAGTGAATGAGGGTGAGGGTGTTTCATTTAGACAATTATAAGGAGGGTAAAATTGTCTTTTGGGTTTGAAACATAATAAAAATGAGGTCCCTTGGGACCCTACTTTAATTTGGGCATTTAGTGGGACTTTTCTTATATTATGTGTCCTCCCAGGGACCTCTAATTAATTTTCCCAATATCAGATACATTTAAAGCAAATATTCTAATTAATTAACTACTATATACACTATATAAGTTAACTCAAAATGAACAATACGAGCTCTTTGATTAAATGTTAGCAGTAAATACAGAATCTTACACGAGGAATAACCATCCTTGACATCCAAAGTGATAACTTCCTTGGCGTGTTGATTTCCTCAATAAGTTCTGGCTAATTTTCAGCACCTGTGAAGGATCAGATTTGCAGAAATCAAAATAGTTCATGAATTGTGAAACAAAGTGAAGAAACTAGTCCACAACCACAAGCACTCTTTTGAAGTGCTGAAAAAAAAATTAACAATCACCAAGGACATTATCCAAGTTAAAAAATTAAGAGATATTTCATGACCAAAATTACAATTGAATCCCTTACCTTGTGACATTTTTCTTTTAAGCATTGATAATATTGGTGAGAGTATTCAAGCACAACGTAAAGTACAAAAGATCAAATGGATAGAGAAAACAATGATCGAAGGGGTTTCAATTAAGAATTCAACAAGTCTTCCAGAGATCATAAAGCCAAGCGCAAAGTTGCGCATGATCATAAATAATAATGAAAATAAGCTCAATGGTCAATAAACTACCAAATTCCAAAACATCAAATTTGGTAGGGAAAAACTAAGTTAAGAATAGCACTAAACAGAAACTAATCATATTACATTGTTACTAGAGCATGATGCAAAAATTGCCACAAATAAAATTCATGCTAAAAGATATGAAGTTATAAAGATAATATTGGCCACCATTCAAAATTTCACGCACCCATTCACCATTACAAGAACCTTCTGGAATTATTATGTTTAAAGTTTGGGAGTTATCCAAGCCTCCAGGACAAATGATGCTTCCCCTTACTCTAAGTCCTTAGCAGATCCAGAAGCACGTGGTATTCATCTCCTTTGCATCAATTCTGACACAACCACCTTATAAAACAGAATTGGCAAAGTCAAACTAAAAAAGACAAACACCACCCAATAACAAATATTGCCATTTTTCCATATTTTTTAAATATATGTTTCCAATGATGACACAAAATTTGCTGCTTAGATCCTTGTCATTCAAAATGAATCATCCACACAACACACCAATGTCATAACCGTTCAATTGGAAGAAATAAAGAAAGAGAGAAAGAAAGAGAACTGATTTGAGTTTCAAGAATAAATTGTAACAACCATCTCTAAAGTTATTGCAAAGTAGATGATTATGACAGCGCATGAAGAAAATACATAAGATACCTCCTTTTCATCCAACTGAGCTCCATAACCCAAACTTTCTGCTACCTAAAAAAAACGATGGATAATTGGAATGCAAATATTAAAGACAGATGAGCTGAAGTCCAATAGAAAACAGCATCAGCAATTAAAAGAAGATTCTCTTCAAATGCATTAACAAGAGATGACAAAATAATATTTTCTTTAGAATAACCAAAAAATACCTTAGAATTTGACGACGATGCAGAAATATTGTCTGCTTTTACAGCATATTTGAATATACCATTCCAAATTGAATCTGCAACTAATTTTTCTATGTACTCATAGAACAAATCAATCAGATTCAGAATTCACCACCGAGCTTACATATGGGATACTAAACTGACAGAAATTGTTAACTTGTAATGAGGTCACAGTAGTGTAGTAAGATGCAGTTAAATTATTGACGAAGCAACAGCACTTGCAGCCTACAGAAACAGTATCCCAAACTTAAAACTTGAACACTTCACTAGAACCACTTACTATCCTACTACTAAAAATAAGGCTAAGCTTCAAAATAAGCAGCAACTTTTGTTTCTTGATGTTTGATTAAGTGGGCATCCAGTAACTATTAAAATAAACTAAGTCAAGCCTCATAACTTCTTGTTAAAAACCGAAGACTTCCCTTCAATTCCATAAACCAATGTACTAGCTTCAGCCAACTTTTCCTGGGAGGAACACTAAGACCAGCTTGCTCTTCTTGGATTGCACGTAACCTCTTTCAAGCTGCAATTAATCCATTGCCACAAAATCATCATAAAAATTAATGAGAAAAAACTTCCATAGATTCCTTTTTTTTTACTACAACCTCTGAAAAACCATTGGGGATGGGGAGCTCCTTTCATATTGTATCAGAATGACAAGGAAAAAGATATGGGCTGAGTCTAGCTTGGGACGAGGCTTAGAGAAAGGTAGTTTGCGAGAGAGATGGCCAGGCAGTTCTTAAGATCAACAACTCGACGGATAGAGAGCTTGAGCCCAGTGGACTTCTTATTGATGAATCTCGCGACCTTTTGCACATTTTATCTACACATTTTAGAGATGGACATAGCAGCTCATAAAAGCAACATGTATAGATATCCTATGATTCTGTCATTAAACTGGATAAGAAACTAACTAGTAAAACATGAGAGCAATAATTCAGTAAGAAACGAACAACCCTAACCTAGTGGTGAGAAAGTTCACATTCATATTCCTAATATTCAAGCATAAGATATAAAAGCACAGTCAATGTTACGATTAGGAAAGCTTGGATTAAATATGAATACACCAGGGAAAACAAGAACATAGATAAGTACACAACTACACAAGCCATAGCAAACTAAGTTTAACAACGTAATTTTTTGACAACAAAGTAAATAATAGGTGCAAACAAAAGACATTTTCAACAAAATTCTCGGTTCGTAACAGAACTTCCACACCAAGTATAGTAAACAAAAATTTTCCACGAAACTTTACATTACACCATTAAAATCACACCTCAGACAAAACCAAGCCACAACATAAATGAAAAGAGAGCCTCATATACAAAATGAAATGTAGCAAAAGAACAAAAAAGGAAAAATTCTCAGAAAATCCAAAAACAGTAGGGTCTAAGAACCTAACGAAGAAAAACAGAGAACGTAATGCGAGAGGTTAGAGAGTGAAGGGAAAATTTAGAATTCAATGAGGGAGATGAAAGAGAACATACCAATCGGATTCACGTTCGGATCTGGTTCAATCCTCCGGAGCTCTTTGATTTGGTTCTTGAAAACCCCACGCAAAAATTTGGACTACTGGAAAAACCAGAGTCCAAACATGTGGCACAGCAGAGCACCACACAAGAAAGAATATAGAAAGAATAACAGAGTCAGAAAACTCAACTACTGGTGTATTTGAACTGGAGGGGAGACCTTCTATTTATAGAAGAGGACTTGGGATATTTTAGGAATACAAAATATCCACTACCACCACTCATGGCTGAGTCAGCAATCCTCACCTCTCTTATCTGACCAATCAGATAATTGAATAATTAATTGATTAATTAATTAATCAATTAATTACTCATGGCTGAGTCAGCAATCCACACCTTGCCCATTCAACCAATCATATTAATTAATAAATGGGTTGGGAATTACTGAGTCAGCAATCCACAATTTTCTCATTCGACTAATCATATTAATTAAACACTTAATTAATAAATCAATTAGGAATTACTCATACTTCCTAATTAATTAATCTAGCCCATCAAGGGTGGATCTTGGCCATAAGTTCCAACACCTCCCACTCGCACTTGATGGACTGACCATCTTGTGGCTATCATATCTTTCTCGCTTCATACTTGGTGTCTGCCGTGTTCGCGTGGGCATGACGTCCTCGATTCAGGTTCCATGTACTAGAAGTCCTTTATACAGGATCAGCACACATGGATACCCTAGTTGTACCTGCAAGTAATATGCAAATTGCCTCAAATACCCTAGACTTACCCATACACATTACACTTGGCATATCTAATCCGTCACGAGTTAATTCTAGGTTAACTCATATTGCCTCTTTTTATGCTTAGTATCCATACTTACAAGTTACTCAGCTAACAAGTAAGGGATCGATCACAGACACTAGCACAAATGCGTACTTCAGGGTAAGTCTTCCTTCCCACTAGACATCAGTCAAGGCTAACTTGGTTGCTTTCCCAGTATTTGACCTATTAGGTCGAATCATTCATGACCATAAGGTGCAAACTAAAGTAGTTGTCGCCAAGTCAGTCATTAATGATGTTCTAAAAGTAATAAGGGCATCGTGAAAGGTTTGTCTCCTTTCTGGGACTCACACCGTAATGGAATAGGGATTTTCCATCTACGTCCCCTTTTGCGGATTTATTTGTTCATAAGCACATGCAATATGAATTGCATGTTACGGTGTTCACCTTAGCTTGTAAGAGTGCGTGTCGATTTTAATATAATAACACCATACAGACTTAAGTTCCAGGTATGCACAGTACCTGAACCAAAACTCTTCAACTCAAAATTCATCATGATGTCTTTGTAGAGGAGTTTTATGCCCGGCTACAGGTTTCATGGGTCACACATGTCCATGATTCAATCTATTTCATGTATAGATTTTATCTCAAACGCTTGTGAGACGACATTTATGCAGTGATTCTTATTGACCATCTCAAGGTGATCACTTGATGTCATACCTTCTATGTCCTTTGAACATAAAGGTGACTAACCGTGTGAGTGGGTTAGCCTTAACCTGTACGACACACTAGTCATTGTATATCTTACACATATATGTATGTATCTATACATACATAATAGGAATGCATCTCTTTACACTCATATAAAAGAAGTTCAAAACCTTATGTTATACACATGCCCAAGTCTTAGCTCGTCTCTAAAATAAACATTTAGCTGTGGTCATCATAAGGGGGTTTATCAACATTCACTACCACAGAAAACACCTATAGCGGCGCTTTTTTGACCCCTATAGCGGAGCTTTTGAAGTGCCGCTATAGCTAGCTTCGCAATAGGTCAGGTGACCTATAGCGGCGCTTTATAAGCGCCGCTATAGGTGACCATATAGCGGCGCTTAATTACCCAAAAGCGCCGCTACAGGTCATGTTTTAATTAAATTTTATTAAAACTGAAAAGGCCTATACCGGCGCTTTCTACAAAAAGCGCCGGTATAGGCCTTTCTATAGAGGTTATATTTTTTTAAAAATATAAAATTTGTATTTTAATTCACACCCACCTGCATCATTGCAAAAATTCCAGCAATTCTATACAATTCCAGGCAGTCCATATACACCAGTAACTCAAACAGAGAATAATATGTACAATAAGACCAAAAGCTATATTGTTCAATTAAGAAAAAAAGCATGCATACTACTAGTCAGGCTGTCCAATTTGAGAGAACAGAGGGTGTACATAACTACACCATTCTTCAATTAGAACTTTCATCTTCTCCCTTGATAATATGAAGCAACGTGCATCTGGGTAATACTGCGTAAAGAAATTTAAATGACAATTAAATTTACTTGAAATCTAACAAGTACAAACACTTAGATTAGGAAAAATATAAAACTTACTGTCAAGGGGATGTTATCTTGATCACGTGATACGATATCCCTCATATAATGCATGACCTAACCACTATAATAATATCAGTAAATAAAAAATAATATTACAATAGTTGATGTATGAAATTAACAGTTAGAAATTATACTACAAGTAATCCTTGTCTTGCAAATGATTGTTCCACCAACAGTTAGAAATTAACCCTATAACTTAAAAAATTGAAGACAATTTTATGAATCTAATGATTAATAAATCTCATGCCAAGTCAATGGCACTATATGATGGCATATAAAACACATAAGTACACGGACAAGGCAACATATGACTGTAACCTAATAGATGAAATAACTCAATAAGTGTCATGAAAAAATAAATTAAAAGGATCGATGAGCATAATGGACAAGGTTATTTTTTTTAAAAAAATATTTTAAAATTTTAATACTATTGTCCGCATTAGTTAAAAAATTACAGACATCTTCCGATACATATCAATCTTGTAGCTTCCAATCTAGAAACCATGACACTTCTAGCATATTATATTACATCAGCCCCAAGCCTCATGGTACTTATTTTAAAAGCATTTCCATCTATTACATCAACAATAAAGGATCAGCATGCCTTCTTCAATATAAAATGCAATTAATTTTTTTCATGTAGATGAGAGACTTGAAAATTTACATTGTCCAATAGTATTTGCTAATTTGCTTTTCACAGAGTAATCCAGTGACATGCATTAACACATCTTATTTGGATCCATTCCACCAAGTCTTTCCCCTGCGTAGATTATGACCCAAATAAAAGACTATAATCAATTACCAGACAAAAAAGAAGAAGCAAGAAACTATCATAAGCCATAACTACAAAGCTATTGTTATTCTACTCTTGTAGTTCATATATATATGAAGTGACTGACTCAGGAATGATCACAGCATATAGGGTATGACATTACTGCACAAGCCAGAGCACCTTGATGACAAGTAATAATAACCACAAATAGAAAAACTTCAACATCAAAAAGGCAAAAAAAATCACCATTCTTCAAAATACTAACTTCCCTTCACATCTAGAAGTAGCTGGAAAAACACAGAGATCAGTAGCTTTCACCAACAAATTCAAAATTCGGCCAAAAGCTAAATGAAAACCCGAATTTGATTAAATAAACATCATTCAAATCATTACTGTCCAATAAATTTACAAGAGCGTGCAACAACTCAGGCTACCCCATAACTCCTCCTAACTGAACAAGACCTTAGAAATGACAAAAACTGAAGTGTCCAAATAATCGTAAGTGAAGCACAATGTCATGTCTAATCTTTATTAGTGCACAACTGCGCATTAATTTGAAAAACACAAACATCAGAAGCAGGAACAAACATAGGAATCTGGACATCAACATAAACGCATACAAACACAAGTATTCTATCAAAGCTTTTGGAAATGCCATTATAGTGGGATATTAAACAAAGTAACATGTTAATAGCAAGTGAATAGAGAGAAATCAAGAATAAAACATGAAGACACTTTTACTTGATACTTGCTCCTTCTTCTTTTAGTGTTCCCACTCTATCTTCTACATGTTGAACTTGACAGCAAAATATAGACTTGTCAACAATAATTAGTACATAATAAAGTCATTACTAAGCCAATATGCAAAAGGTGCATACTTTGCATCATTGCTACAATTTTTAAACTACCTTTTCTTCAATGATATAAGGATAAATAAACAAGAAAAGAGATACAATCCAACAACCAACATACATTCACAAACCAACTCTAGAAGGAGGAGATAAACATATCACACCATAAGTTAACCCAGATACTTATATATCATTAGAGACTCTAACTAATTAGGATGTAAACATACCTTCAGCTGAGACATGATTTCAGCAACACTATCCATTGATGTTGCTTTTGATAAAGCCCTTTTTAATTTTGTTACTTCATAAAAGTCTACCTTTTCAACCGCCTCTTCAAGTTGAAACTGAAAAAGCATAGAGTAATTGCATATACTTAAGCATTAGTAAAATATCTTTGGAATGAGGCCCCAAATTTGATTATTGTCGTCTATTTCACACAAACAGAAAAACAGCCTTAAGCACAGACACCGAAGGCAAAAATAACATGTGCACTGATTCTATACAGCAAGGGTGACAAAGGCAACTAGAGATTAAAAAAACACCAAAGGCAAAAAAAAAAGATAAGAAAAGAAAAGCAGAAGAAATTAAAGCGTATCAGAGATAATCATGAAGAGTAATCTAAATCAAAAGGGGTACCTTAAGCATAGAGGCAAAGTTCTCAACCTATTCAATTTCAGTCCAATCCAAAGGAGAAGGACCATTACCATTACTACCAGTGGTGGCCGTACAATGGCAAGAAAAGTCTGAAATTTTGTGATTCCGAAGCGAGAAAATCGATAACCTACTTTGAACTGCACAACCCCAACCAAGAACGAAGCTAACGCTAACTGATTTCTTCGAATTTGAACAGAAATCGGAAACAGAGAAAGGTCTTGGTTATGAGATGGAGAGAGCTTGAGCCACTAGCCATGAATCCACCGCCGACAACATCATAACTGAATCGGAGTTTATTTTCCAGCGAGGCTTTGGGTTTTATTGGAGAGGTTCGATTTTTAGGTGAAATGGACTCCGTTGAAGGAAGAAGTAGGGAGAAGAGAAGGGACTCAGAGAAGGTAGTCGATGGGTCATCTCTCTCTCTCTAACCTTCCTCTCTCTCACTAACGCTGGCGAAGACGGAGATGGATGATTGAGGGTTTTTCTCACTGGGAGGCGAATATAAGAAGGGAACGGCAGGGTTCTGGATTCTATTTACTAGGGTTTCAAGATGATTTTGCTATTGTGAGAGGAATGGGAATGTTTGGGGAAAAACTGGCGGGGAAAATTTTCTGAGAAGGAAAAATAAGAGGGAAAAAATACCTATCCCGGCGCTTATTAAAATAAGCGCCGGGATAGGCGTATATCTATCCCGGCGCTTATTGGAATAAGCGCCGGGATAGGGCTATCTCAGGCCTATCCCGGCACTTATAAAAATAAGCGCTGGGATTGGGGCGTCGCGATAGCTTGTTTATGTAGTAGTGATTTTTGTAAACAGAAAGGTGTTGAACTGTTGCTTGCTCCTTAGCAACCATGCTTCTCACAAAGAGGTATCATGTGTCTATGTATTCGGTCTTATTGTATTAGGGAGGGTCTTTATCATAGGTTATTGCCACTTGCTATTGTGACATACCTTGGTCCTTCACCATTCATTCCTAATCGCTTTAGGAATTTCAAGCCACTCAACTTCTTGAGTAGTTGCTGAACACTTTGTGTTCTGACTTCATGGAAGATAAAGACACACTTGTTTATTTCTTACATCCCAGCTTTATCAATCAGCAATAACACTTTTCTTTTTAAGCTGAATGCTGCTAGCTAAGGCGTCCAACCCAAATTGTATTAGAGTATCCTCTTTAGTGTAAGTCATTGCTTGATGACATGACTTACACTCCATGGTTCTTCTAAGGTATCTTATCATCCCTTTTATAGTATCCTAATACCTCATAACTAGGATGAACCAAAAAGATTTACAAGTCCGACCACATACCATATATTTGGTCTTGTACATTATGATGTATACAACAATTTACCAAGTGTGCTTAAGTATGGGACTCTTTCTTATATTCTATATTAGATTCCTTTGCAGGGTGCATGCTCTCACATAGATCACATACTTTGGTTAAGACGGCATATTTGGGATATAGACTTTCATATTAAGATGCACAAAGAGTATACTTGTGTGTGTCCTCTGTGACAAACACATCATTCTCCTTGTTCAATCTCTATTCATCTTGTCTGTTAAGATATATTTTGTCTTGCCAATTTTCTCTCAAGGGTAACTAATCCCTAAGTGTTTTAACTTCCTTAATACTTATTTAGGCTAATGATGTGTTATAGACATAGGACAATATCAAAAATCATCCCAAGATCCTTAAACGTGCAGACAGTGGTCCTCTTTGATCATTTCAAAGTTGACAAAGTTATTACTTTGTGAAACTTCATATACTACTGCCTAGATGATTAATTCTCTGTCGTCCTTAAGTTGCCTCAGGTTGAATTACTCATCTAGTCTCCAAACTATTTTAGACAATATTAGATTTAAGAGATTCTGTCTCATTGATGCTTAACTGAAGAGTTGATTGACACAATTTTTTATTGGTTCTTTAGAGCATAGAGTATATCTTTTGGTACTGGGGTGGTCTACTATACAGAGTTAACGTGTATGCTCCAATCCCTTTGTCTTGTACTCTTGTGCTTTTTCCTTCTTGAAGCCGTATACTTCTAGATGGAAACTTGTAAAATCAGTGATGACATGTGACCTCTCACATGGTTTTATTGTACCTAAGCCTATCATCCACATAGGATATATTTCAGCCATAAAAAGTAGTGCTTGATGCACATGTGAAAGAACTTTGAAGCCTTTCACTTGATATGACATTTCTCTAAAACGACCTTCATCAGGTCTACTTTTTCTTCAAGGTTTCTCACCTTAGCAGACGTAGGTTTTAGGAACAAATCCTTTGACTCTTTAGTTAAGCATGTTAAGCTAATGGATCTTGTATCCTTAAGCTTTTAACTCTCAAGCTTAATGTGTCGAATCACATTACCCAAGGTTACAAATATACTTCTTGTGAGTTTTGCTTGCTTTCAGGTGCTCCCACTCAATAAGAGAGTCCTTGATGTAACATGCACTGGCTGTTGACTAGAAAGAACATTGTTTGCCTACCTTAGTTTTCTAGTCTTGTTTGACATCACCTTCAAGTGTTGCCTAATTCCTGCATTAGGTCTTAGTACTTGAGTGTCCAAACATGACAGAGTTTATTCAGCTTAATGGCATGAGTGCATTCATATTTGTTTCTCAAGACTATCCTCATAGCTTAAGATGTATCTCATTACTCAAACTGACACTTTTTGTCAACAATCATGGCACATAGCATGACGATTCGAGCTACATTGTTCGTTCTTCATTCAACAAGCATCAGCTTCTTTGTTACCTTCGGGCACATCAACATCTAAATGTTGAAGGTTAGTTGGTAGGACATTCACAACGCCTCATCCCTTAAGGATGTAAAAGATCTTACGAAATTCAGTTCCGTAGTCATCCATATTGAGCTTGTCTCATAAGCTTGGTGAAGATGGACTTGTTTATCATATTTCTTCATTGGATATACTATTCATATTTGTTCAAGGTAGACAAAAGTTAATTGGATGATAAATTTACTAGTTTCGTGTTCAGGAGACAACTAGGTTGGCTCCCATCACACTCATGCTAGTTAGATTATCACCTTTTTGACCATAATCTTACTTGAACATGTCCCCTTTTAGGGCCTTCAAATTTCACATTCCAGGAGCTCCCACTCAAATAAAGCAGTTATTACTCAAAATAATAATTCACAATTATGAAATAAATAACTACATGAATGTTCATAGAGAATTCAATTATTGAGAAAGAATTTAACACAATATTCAATCAAATAAAGAACATTCACATGTCAAATCATACTTTATTATATTTGTTTTATGTTTTGGGCTTAGACCCTCTCAAGGCCCTTAGCCATCTAAACCCACCAAGCACGTTCTCATGTGCTTAAAGCTTTCATAGTAATTTTATTACCATGTTAGTGTAAGACTCAATGTCCACTCATCTGGAAATAGGTTGCAACATACCTCCCGATAGATGAGATGATATGAATATCTCATATTGTTTACATCACTTGTCACAGTGATTGCCAAGAAGTTGACTCATAAGTCACTACTTCAGCCTCAAATTACCTCAATGTGTTTGAAGGATTGGAAGGACTTATTAACAATTAATAAGTTTTATTTGCTAGAAGTAGGAATTTAAGGTTCACCTCATTATCCTTTATTGCAAAACTCTTATGTACGTTCCATGGCACGCCAAAAAATATTATATTCACTTAATATAATATTTAAGGAAAAAAATTAAAAATTAAAATATTATATTCAATTATATTCCATGGCACCAATGGTCAACCTTTGACCATTGACCGGTCAACCCACACCTCTGGACTGCCATATCAGCTGATGACATGGCATCTTCTTCAACCTCCAGCCGGGTCGTTTTTGACCTGGTTGGAGCTCCGATGGGCATGTCGACCCGCCATCTTTAAGAGACCATATCTCTCTCGTTTTAGCTCCGATTTTCGTGTTCTTGGAGTCGTTGGAATCCTTGCAACGAGATCTGCTCATTCATATCATTGGACACATAAAAAAATTGTTTTTGAATTCCAAATCACGCACTTTTTGGTGGCGGTGACCATGAGATCAAAAAATTGCGGCCTTCGGTTCTCCCTCATACGGACTCCGTTTGACGTGTTCTTTGCGTCATTGGAATTGTCTCGATAAGCTCTACATGATCATGCATTTGGGTTGATCGAAAAAACTCATTTTTGAAGACCCAAATTCGAGCTTTTGAAGGCAACGGCAAAAACGGATCCGAAAATTCCGTCCTTCCGTTCTCTTTCATATGAACTCTGTTTGACGCGTTCTTGGCATCGTTGGAATCGTCTTGCAGAGCTCTACATGACTATTGCCTTGGATGGACCTGAATATCCAGATTTCAGAGACTCCATTTTCGAGCTCCGACGACGACGGTACTCATAACACAGTTTGGATGTGGATTCTTTGATTGCTTTAAGTTTTTTTTTTGTCTAGATTAAAGTTTTTTCTTGATGTTCTTTGGATACACACAGATTGTTTTAATCATCAAATGAAAAATTCCAGATCTGGGTGAAAATCAACAAACTAAATGAAGCAAATATGGACAATCTGAAAATAAATATATGTGTAGCAAATACACACATATAGATTCAGATCACAGAGGCATGTTTAACCACACAATATATGATTTTTTATTTTCACAAATTGAGGCATGCGATTTGATAAACACAAAGTAGGTGCAGCTCTGGGTTAAACACAATGAGTCCAAAAGTACATATTCTCTGAATGGAAAATTGCACATTGAAATTCCTCAAACATATATAAACACGGTATACTATGTGTAGGAAAAAAATAAGCAATTAAAATTCAGAAATATTCATACTTTTTCATGCATATTTTTCTTAATAAATAATGCGCAGCGGAAAATATTTATGCATACTCATAAAGCATATAAACACAGCCTCAGGATCAACATAGGCTCTGATGCCAATGAAGGAAAAAATTATAATTCAATGAGGGAGATGAAAGACAACATACCAAGCAGATCCATGTTCGGATCCAGGTCAAACCTCTGAAGCTCCATTAGATGGTTCTTAAAGAACCCACGCAAAAATTTGGACTACTGGAAAAAACCAGAGTCCAAACATGTGGCACAACAGAGCACCACACAAGAAAGAATATAGAGAGAATAAGAGAGTTGGAAAACTCAACGACTGGTGTATTTGAACTGGAGGGGAGGCCTTTTATTTATAGAAGAGGGTTGGGGATATTTTAGGAATACAAAATATCCACTACCACCACTCATGGCTTGGTCAGCAATCCACACCTTACCCATTAAACCAATCATATTAATTAAATACTTAATTAATAAATCGGTTGGGAATTACTGAGTCAGCAATCCACAACTTTCTCATTCGACCAATCATATTAATTAAACACTTAATTAATAAATCAATTATGAATTACTCATATTTCCTAATTAATTAATCTAACCCAGCAAGGGCAGATATTGGCCCAAAATTCCAACACCATCAGAATGATTTTCTTTTGAATTCATCATTGATATTGGTGCCTGAAACAGGTGTGAATGGTTTTCAGTATTAATGAAGCTTAGCTTTTACCATAAACATGATCGTAGATGAATTGTTTGCAGAATATGGAACTTCTATTTCAAAATGTGGTTAACTGAGGAAAGATTTTAACTAATTAAGTCTTGATTAATATGTAAAGGAGAAACTAAGCACTTAGCAATCATGTTTGAAGTGAAGTTCAAAGTTATAGGAAATGAATTGTAAGAGAAGAATGCTTGAATTTGGAGAAAGATGAAGTGCTGAAAGTATAGAAATTTGGGGTACTGATTTTAGCAAGGGAAAATTGAGACTAGTACGTTTTTTTCAAGTCATCAAAGTGTTTGAATATGGTTTATTTAAGTGAAATTTAAAAGCTAGGAGATTTTCTGGACAATCTGTGCTTGTTTGAGAATTCCGTGTGTTGATTTGTTTGATTCTATTGCTAATAGAAATGAAAAACTGGGAACACCTGATCCTAAGCCCTCTCACTATGATTCATGCCCATACATCACCATCTTCAACTTCAATTGTTCAGATCTTGTCATATGTGTAGTTGTCCTGCATCTTCATTCGATTCTGTAATTTATGCCCTGTCTGTTTGATCTGTATCTGCCCACTTTGCTGTCAAGTTGCCCATTTAGGATAATCTGGTTAAATCTCCATTGGTCTAATTTGGCTGCAGCAACTTCAGTTTTCTTAACCTGGTGAATTTGTTCTCTCATTGCTGTCAAATTGAATGTTATTGCTGTCACTCTTTGTGTAATTGAGACTTTGTGATGGCAGTGGATTTTGGTGTCTGTGTACGTTAGATTAACTGTTGAGCATATTGTATTTTGGTCTTCCGAAGTTGCTATGTTTGGAAGTGCAGAGATTTGAAGTTCACATTGTTCACATTTTCACTTCACATGGTCCAATTTTGACTTGAGCTCAATTTGTGCCCAAATCTGTTTCCCCAAGTCATTTCCATGGTTGTGGGCTTGTGTGAGTGTTGATATTTCATTTCCAAATGATTTTCCTAAAATGCCGTTTCCCATCTCCATTTTGCAAGTGAAAAACTGATTTTTTTTTTCGATCCAAGTGTGTCTAATTAACTTTTAGGAGGTGTGCTATGGTTCTTTAACTCATTCCTAGTCTAATAATAACACTTGTGAAACTTGCTTTGAGGTGAATTGTAATGCATTGTGAATGTGTTAATTCTGTTTGTATGTGAACTTAGATTTATTTTATCTTGTTTTATTTGCTGTCATGAATCCATTTGTGATTAAACTTGGGTTTCTTGGGGTTTTGAGCTTTAAATCCATTGTAAAAGTAAATTTTGAGATTTCAATATAAGAAGGGAAATAATTTGAAAAGGTTAGATTTTTAGGAGATTGGGAATGAGTAGTAAGTTTGTTGGTTGGCGATTCTAATTAATTATATGGTGTCTCAAAGTATTCAGATAAACATTAGAATTTGTTTCGATAGTATGAAGTTGTAAAAGTGTGTGATTCCAAGTAAAAGTTTGATGGGGAGCTTAGGAATTGGATATTAATCTGTTTTATGACCTTAAGGGTTTGTTTGGTATGAGCAGAGGGGAGGGAAATTAGACCAAGGGAAAATTTTTTTGAGTGAGATTTATAAAAGGTAGAGAATTGCGTTAAGAATTTTTAATTACTTTTTCTTACCCTTTTATCTCACATTTACTATATCCTTAAAAGTCACAACCCCACTTCTTCAATTTTTTAAAATTCACTTAATAAAAAATTTCATTCCCCTCCCCTTCCCTCCAAATCTCTCATACCAAACAAGCCTTAAAGGTTACATATTTGGAGATGTTATTGCAAGGAATTCAAAGTATTGGAGTATATAAATAGAGTTATAAGTTGTAAATGAAAGATAATAGTGTTTGGTTCAATGCAGGGATTAGAAACTTATTTTTTTTAGGTGAGTATTGTAGTTTTAACTTGTTTGGGTTAGAGTAATATCAGATACTACTGGAATAAAGGGGAAGAAAACAATGAACCAAGTTCGAGTGAATGATTTAATTTGCTATTTGATGCCACCTAGATAATTGATTTCCTAGTTATTTAAACTATATTTTTAGGCTGCTATAGTAATGGCAAGAGATCTATTAGGTAAATTGAACTTGAGATGCTCTCTAAATTAAAGGAAACTTTGTTGTTATATTAAATTACAGAGCCAAGCTTGAGTATGACAGCAAAAGAGATCAAAATCGATAAAGACTTAAGGAATGCAAATGATTTGGATTTTTCAGTATTAAGGGATGAGATTGTTGATGTTTACATGGTTTCTAAATGTTGTTTATAGTAAGCAAAGGCTAAACAAATGTTTAAGATCTTTAAAGGAGATTTCTTGTAGAAATTTATTGGTCAAATATTGAGAATCACAAAGATTATTCCAATTGGAATAGATTATTTATAATTGACCATATAAGCTTAAAGGGATAAGATAGTTATAGTAAACTATAATCTGTCACCAATATAAAGAATTGGGTAGTAGCAAGCATATTGGGATCCGAGAGAGTTGCGCAAACCAATTTATAGTTTAGATCCCAATCTAACCCTTTACATATATAATGTATATAGCTAGGTTTTCGCTTGTGATTTGAGTTCATCATGGTAGCAGTGAGGAAATGAGTCGGTTCATGACTAAGCTTTGATAACCATGTAGCAGTTTTATTTCATGACATTGATCTCACATGAATAACTCATAACATCTGTTGCAGGTATATAGTAAGTTTTTAATCCTTTCAATTCATTTATGGAGTACTCCATGTAGGTGGGTTGCAACCCTTAGCAAAATTAGTTAACATAACTTAATTGTTTTGAAAGAAAATCCCACAAGTATAGTGGCCTCTACTATTTAACAAATATATTATTATTAGTGGTTGGTAGGTGCATATAGTACACAGTTTTTAAGGATAAAGGCAATCATGATTTGTACAGGTTTATGAATTATTATGTATGATAATGTATGAAGTAAACTGCTACTGAGATTCTTTGAATCTCACTCTACTTGATATTTTTCTTTTCAGAGGAGCTAGAAGGAAGTGGAAATTTTGGGGATAAGGTAGTATTATTAAGAAGAGGGATGCTTGCGATATTTTGTACTAGTGTAGATAAGAATTTTAATACCTTACTTGTATATGTTACATAGGTAATCAAGCACCAAGTTTGTATAGTTATCATATAATCATGTATGTATGTATGTATATATATATCCTTTAAAAACAATACAACAACATATACAGGTAAGGGGGTTATCGACCGAGATAACCCCAATATTTTGTAAAGGTATAATAGGTAATAGTTACATATTTTATATAATAGAAATATATGTACAATGTAGGTTTTGGCTCCCCAAGTACTATCAAATATGATTAGATACCCTAAGGTGACTTTGCTATTTATTTGATTTATAAACCACTTGTTTTTATGTAAAGTTTGTGTTTGAACCAATTTATCAGAAAAGCTAAAAGAAATAAAGTTTGATTTAGTTTTGTTAAAGAAAAGTTTTAAGTTATTTGTATTTGTGGGCTTCTGATATTAGAGGAAGTGGTTATAAATAAAATAAAACGTTATAATATAGTTGTATAAAGATAGGTGTTACAAAATATTAGACCTCTTACCTATGGCACCACTATTATAAAAACATTCCTATATTCATTTTCTCATACCTCTAAACATTTAAGTCAACTTAGGTATTTAAGTTCTAAAACAATACATATGAAATATAATTAAATAGATTCTTTTTTTATGTATATTTATCCTTAGATATGAGTGCTAATGAACGAATAGTTTGGTTCACGGCTATGCAATTATTGAGAACTAGTACAATCCCACGTAATGTACGGGACAATTTGATAAAAAAAATATAGTTTTATGTTTATATGTCAGAGTTCCCGTAGTAATGTTGTGAAGGGAAGTTATCATATATTGTGGGAAGTTATTATTATAATTGTAAATATATAAAATATATAAATTAAAATATAGTAGTTTTCCACAAAAATTGTAAACATGGGGATAACTACTGGAATTTGAATTTGGAAGTTACCAGCAAAATTGTTGAGGAGTTGAACTGCTTACGTGGCTCAAGGAGAACTATTACTGTCTCTACTTTTATACAATAGATGTATACCTGAAGCATTGGTTAAGCTAAAATAACCTCTTACTAGTTCCAAACATTTATTGGTAATATTAATAGCTTCTATACACAATATCACCTACTTGGCCACCCAACAGTGTGGTCCTTGGGCCCACCTATCCTTTCATTAGGACATTAGACCTTGTTATTAATAGGCCATCTTTGTCTTCAACATCTTGTTATGCACCAGAAAAAGCTTTTTAACAATTCCAAGAAGAGAAATTTTTCACCTAGTGGGATGTCTTCACATTTTTCACCATCTCTAGTCTGTTAGACGATTCCACAAAATATCGATATTTCTCTATGATGAACATTTGTTAGGGGTAGTAAGGTTCACACTACAATATTTGAAATCATAAATAAATACCCAGACTTCTTTTTGCTATACACCAAATATTTGAGCTATAGTTACAATATTATGAATGACACAGCAATGCCACTACAAAAAAAGGGGGTTTTAGTAGCGGTTACATTAGTCGCGGAAGGCTACAACTGCCAGTAATTATGCTTTAGTAGCGGTTATAAGCACAAACCGCAAGTAAATACGACGATTTGACCACAAAAGTAGTTAGTAGCGGACATTAGTAGCGGTTTAGGAGAAAGAACCACAACAAATTTGGCGCCCTTTGGCGGGATGAGTAGTGGCGTAAATTTTCGCGGTTCTGGAAGGAAAAACCGCGAGAAAATGAATGCCACTGAATTAGTGGCGGTGTTCAGACATTATTAGCGGTTATGGCCAAAACCGCCACTAATTCAACGGAATAAATGTAACTGCATTTAATATAGGTGGAATTAGTAGCGGTTTGAGCCGTGGTTTTTGCTCAAACCGCTACTACTAGTAGCGGTTTTTAGAAAACCGCTACTAAGTTGAATAGTTTAAAAAGGCTCGTGCCTTTTCTCTGAAAAGGCACGAGCTTTTTAGGGAGAAAGTGACGTGATGTGACTTCGACGAGAAAGAAGAGGTCAAAATCATGGTGAAAAAGGGCGATCGCAATAAGGGGCATATGACCGCTGAACAAGAGGAGGCTAAGGAGCGCTTCGTAAGGAACTGGCTGAGCAGGCCGAGAGGGATCGTATAGAACAAGAGCGCATCCGTATACAGAACCAGCCGATTCCAGAAGATGTAATCAACGCATTCTGGAGTGGGGGAGAAAACTTCAACGAGATTGGAGGAGGAGCGGATTTTCAGGATATGGCACGTTGGTTGGACTCTGAGGAAGATGAAGAGGCGGGGCGCCCTAAACGATCCGCCGGAAGGTCCACTAGTTACGAAGTACAAGTTCAGGTTAAGGAAATTCAATTTTTATTGTTTTTATCAGATAATTATAATTTTTTATCGCTCATTAAATTGAAATTTTTCCCTAAATTTTACAGACCCTTCTGGTAGCATAAGCGAGAAGAGGTTGACGGTGCAAGATGCGATGAACCTTCCGAATGGGCACAGAGTTAAAGTTGAGTGGGACGACTTGACCAAATTACCGGTAGGACAAAGGGGGCAACTGTACTCGAGGTTCGTCAGGGGTGTAGGTCAGAACTACCAGCGATTCCCGATTGACGCTTTGGACTGGAGGGAGATTGACGCGAACTTTAAAAAGTTCGCGTGGAACGAAATTGTTAAGGTTGGTTGAACTAACTTTAAGCTTACTTATTGTTTATTATTTATTATTATTAGAATATGATTTTAATTAATACTATAAGAAATATTATTGTTATTATTTATTGTTTATTATTTATTATTTCTTATTTCTTTTCTGTTATTATTTGAATTTGATTTTAATAAATATTATAGGAAATGTATTTATTATTTTTTATTTCTTTTATGTTATTATTGGAATTTTTTATTATTTATTATTTTCTAATTAAATATAGTTAAATTTAATATTTCACAGAGGAAGTTTGATGTGAGGGACAGCCGTAAGAATTGGACAGAATCAAAAATGGGGGACGGTTGGAAGAACAAGCGGTTGGATCTGTTCAAAGAAAGAGATCGGATGGGGAGTAGGCTATTTCAGGAGTTGGTCGATGATGTCCCTGGTGGCGTCCCTGTGGATGCGTGGGAGAGATATGTGGGTTGGAGGAGGGGAGACATAGGGAAGGTATAATGAATAATATTATTGAATTGATATTGAAATATCATATTGAAGAAATATTTTTTGAATTACTGATGATTATTTAATTTTATTTTACGTTAACAGAAGAGGTCGCAACAAGGTCTTGCCGCGAAGCCGCATCAGAAGGTTCATTATACGGCTAGGACGAAGCCGTTTTCGGTTGGCTACAAAGAGATGGTATGAAGGAATGAAGCTTTGTTGTTTAATTTAAAAATAATTTATCTTTATATATTAATAACTATTTGTATCTTAATTTTCAGGCTGAAGAAGCTGCGAAGAAAGGGCAAAAGGCTACCTACGGTCGTTTCTACCAAATAAAGCACAGACACGCCGACGGGAGCCCAACATCCAGGGAGGCTGAGGAGCAAATTGTAAAATTTTTATTTATTTATTTTTATATTATTATATTTTTAATAACAACGACATTAAAATAAAATTGTTAATATGTTTGTGTGTTCAGGCTAGGATTGAAGAAGCGAAGAGAGAGATTGCCGAGTCGCAAGGGGACAATGTAGACCCCACTGCCTCGCTAAGGGCTGCCCTAGGGCCTCAAAAGCACCCTGGCCGGGTTCGCGGGATGGGATTCGGAGCCCGACCTATGGTGGTGTACGGCAGGTTAGGTGACCCAGGCAGCGCCCAGTCTACAGCTTTGAGCCAACTATCAACAAGTGGCCCGATTAGGAGAGACGCAGAGTATGAGGCTCAAATGAGGGAGAGGCTCACTCATGAGATTACGGAACGGGTGACTGATTAGGTGTACGACCGACTGGACTCTTGGGTGCAAACAGCCAATAGCATGCTCGAACGGATACAGCGGAGGTTCGACCTGGATGGATCTCCTTTGCGAGTACCACTACCTCCACATCTACAGAAGCAGCCTCGCAACCATTCTCCGGAGCATCAAGATGACGATTAGCCTCCTGCGTGCTCTAGGGTCTTTTTTTATTAGAATGTTTTTAATTTCAGAATTTCAGTTGAACATTTTTATATTTAAATGTTTGTTAATTATAGGATTTCAGTTGAACATTTTTATATTTAAATGTTTGTTAATTTGAATATTAGTTGTTCAAACATTTCATATATTTAATATTGCATAATTTTGTTAGTCGTTATGATCTGATTTAATTTTTACTTCACAAATGACGATAATTTTTCCTAACAGTTAAACAAAGTTTCTCCGTCACTAATAAATAAACCATTGTTATTTGTTTATTTTCTCATATAGAATTTGGAAAAAAAAGATATAAATAACATTAAATATACAAAAGAGAACATTTAGTGGCGGTTTTTCAAAACCGCCACTAAGTGAATAAATATTAAAAAATTTAACTTTAGTGGCGGTTTCAAACCTCCACTAGGTTACTAAATAAAAAATAATTTAATTTTAGTAGCGGTTATAAAACCTCTACTAATGTAATACTCAGACAGCTGCCACCTGTTCCCTTTCCAACGGTCTGATTGAGTTAGTGGTTTTAGTAGCGTTTTTTTAACCGCTACTAAAGTCTAGATTTCATTTTATAAGCCCTTGATGCTTTCCAATTCATTTTCACATTTCATTCAAACTATTAAGCTCTTTCCTTCTTTGATAATATCTTCAGTCATATGATGGATAAATCTTGGATAAATTTGCCACGCGCTATTTGGTTGATGTTGACCACTTCTTAGATTTTGCTTTCAACCGCACCGGTGTTAACAATCAGATATTGTGTCCTTGTCCGAAATGTAAATTTAAGAAGTGGCATCCCAGAATTGTTGTGCGTGAGCATCTTATACTGAAACAATTCCCATCCAATTACACATTATGGGGTATTCATGTCGAGGACGATGATGATGGTGGTGAAGTAGTTGCTGGAACATCTCAGGTTGGAATGCAGATCGACGATGATGATGATGACGACAATCATGTGGATCCATTTAACGATGTGGTGCGTGATGCTTTCGGGGTGCAAGGTGATGGCATCGGGAGTCAGGAAGGGGTTGAAGGACCACTCCCGGAGTTTTTCCGAAATGAAGCTGCAAAGAATTTTTTCGACCTTATGACGGATTCAGATAAGCCATTGTTTCCAGGTTCTACTAAAAACTACCTCATTTCGTTCTAGTTTTGTCACATAAACGTTCATTTTAGAATAAGAGTAATGTTTATTCAGGGTGCAGTAAATATTCCAAACTATCATTTCTTGTCAAGCTCTATCATATCAAGTGCTTGTGTGGCTTCAGCGATAAAGGGATGTCGATGGTGTTAGAATTATTGGGAGATGCATTCTCTCAGGCAGAAATCGCACCATCATTCTACGAAGCAAAGAAGACTATTAACAAGTTGGGATTGAACTACACTAAAATCCATGCCTGCCCGAATGATTGTATGTTGTATTGGGGAGACGACGCCGAGTTGGAGAGATGTAAGCGGTGTAATGCGTCTCAATACAAACAGGCAAAGAGGGGTCGAATAGCAACCAAGAAGCCTGGAAAAAATCTCAGATATTTCCCCCTAACTCCACGACTTCAGAGGTTGTATATGTCATCCAAAACGGCTGAGCACATGCGGTGGCATTCATCAGAGGCCAACGTGGATGGGAAGTTGAGACATCCTAGGGATGCTGAGGCTTGGAAAGCATTTGATACTGAATTCCTGGAATTTGCTGTAGACCTAAGAAATGTCCGCCTAGCTCTCGCATCAGATGGTTTCAATCTGTTCGGGAATCATAGCACTACGTACAGTATATGGCCTGTGGTATTGATACCATACAACTTACCCCCTTGGATGTGTATGAAACAGAGCTCATTCATTTTTTCGATGATTATTCCGGGGAAGAAAGCTCCTGGAAACGATATAGATGTCTACCTTCAACCATTGATACAGGAGTTGAAGGAACTTTGGAGCAACGGAGTTGAGACGTATGACGCTTACAGTAAGACGATCTTCACACTCTGTGCATCTTTGATGTGGACAGTGAGCGATTTTCCCGGACTTGGCACATTGTCTGGTTAGAACGTGCATACAGGCAGAGCTTGCCCCAACTGCAACTTTGACCAAGACTCGGACCGCCCTCCTCACAGTCGCAAGTGGTGCTTCATGGGTCATCGACGGTTCCTTCCTGGAGGTCATAGGTTCCGGCTGCAAAAGAGTAGATTTAACGGATCGCAGGAAATGAGGGATCCTCCTACATTTTTGTCTGGCGCAGATGTTCTTCAACATCTTAAAGATGTTCATGTAGAGTTCAGGAAGACAGACGGCATTCAGCCTGGGGGAAGAAGGGGGCGCGGCCAGTCCCATGGGGAAAACGTGCAGCAATGGCGAAAGAAAAGCATTTTCTTCGAGCTCCCCTACTGGAAATCTAATCTACTTCACCACTGTCTTGATGTCATGCACATCAAAAAAAATGTGTGTGACAATATTTTGTACACTTTACTGAACGAGTCTGGAAAGTCCAAGGACCATCTCCAAGCAAGGAAAGATCTGATGGCGATGGGAATACGTGAAGACGCATGGCCGGATGAGAATGACAAGTTTGCCCCAGCCTCATTCACACTGACAAGAGCCAACAAGGAAGTCTTCCTCTCCACACTTAAGGACATTAAGGTCCCTGATGGTTATTCAAGCAACATCTCAAGATGTGTGGACATGCACTCTAAGAAGATTACCGGGTTAAAAAGCCATGACTACCACGTTTTGCTCCAGCAATTCCTACCTCTGGCAATTAAAAGCACATTGCCCCCGAAGGTGTCTAATGTTTTGGTTCAACTCAGTTCTTTCTACTGACGGTTGTGTGCAAAAGTTTTGGACAAAGCAGAGCTGGATCAATTGCAGGAAAAAAATGTTCTAACGCTCTGTCATATGGAGATGATATTTCCCCCGTCTTTCTTCATGGTCATGGTCCATCTCACTGTACATCTCGTTCAAGACGCAAAGATAGTTGGCCCGGTTCAATACCGCTGGATGTATCCCATAGAGAGGTTCGTTGATTCATTTTTCCAGTGGTTTCATGATTTTGTTTCAGTTACCTGATTGTATTTGTAATTACATATACTTGGGGAAATTGAAGTCGTACGTGAGGAACAAAGCATCTCTAGAGGGTTCTATAGCAGAGGGTTATTCTGGTGACGAGGAGTTAACATATTGTTCGCGCTATTTTGATGATGACATCGAGACTTCATTCAACCGCCCTCCTCGTGTCGATGACAGCCCCACCAATGTCCAGTCACCTTCCAACACATTATTCCCGCCAGTCGGAAAGCCAGTTGGAGGAAGTTAGTATTACAGGCTCACTCCTACTGAGAGGTTTCAAGCACACAGACATGTCTTGACAAATTGCCCTCAAGTGGAGCCCTACATTCAGTAAGAATTCTAACACTATATATACGTATCATGTTATTTTTTTTATTTCCAAACCACATAACCCTCTGATATGTTCCATTGGAATTTAGGGATTTCCGTCGCTATGTTAAACGCCAACTACGAAGCCGCACAAGGTCCTCTTTCGAGGTGGATAAAAAGGTCCATCGAGAGTTTCCGGATTGGTTTGCACAGAGGATACTCAATGACAACAATCCCCATGCGTCTGATATGATAAATCTAGCAACTGGTCTACTCGACCATGTCAGGAGATATACGGCATGCAACGTCAACAGTTTCAAGTTCTGCACCGTTGCAAGGGATGAAGATTCTCTCACCTAGAATTCCGGAGTCTTTGGCACATTCGGGACAAGGAGTTATGCCAGCTCACGGGATACAGACATGCAATTTGGAGGTGTATCATACTATGGAAAGCTCGTGGACATCATCGAGCTTAACTAACAAGGTCATTTCACCGTGCCTCTCTTCAACTGCATGTGGGCAAACACGAGAACTTCTCGAGGCATTACCGTGGACAGCTTGGGCATCACGTCCGTCAATTTCTCGAGGCTCATTTACACAGGGGAAGTGGCAGATGATGAGCCGTATATTCTTGCCTCACAGGCGCAGCAAGTATACTATGTGAAAGATCGGACACATAAAGATTGGCACATGGTGATTCATATGAAGCCGCGTGACCTCTACGACATGGGTGACGAAGATGATTTGGAACTAGGCAGCCAGCATTTTGAACCTGAAAACTTCGACAACCTCATTTCTGAAGAAGACGGTCATTTATCAGTAGTAAGGTGAGGATTTTCATTACAAATAATTTAAACAAATTTCAACACCATTAGCAATAAAAATTTATATATTTGTTTATTTTCTTTTTAGGCCAGAGCAAGAAGAAGATGATTGAAACAGCCAACCACAATTATTTTGTATTTTGTAAAATTTCATAAAAATGTGTATCAAACGTTCATATATCATATTTTTTTAATGTAGCTTGAGTTTTTTTTTAATTAAAAACAACTAGTAGCGGTTCCCAAATCACCACTAATTCTGCGGACAAATATTAGTGGCGGTTCTGAAGGCTTTTTTTTGTAGTTTATAACCGCTGCCCAAACCGCCACTAAATCCCGCGCGGAGCACTATAAATATCCACCCCCTCCCCTCATTTTCCTTCACACATTCATTCAATTCCTTCTCCCTCTCCTTCCAATTTGTCACCAGACTGACCGCCAATGTCTTAGTTTTTGTTTTGTAAACAATTTATCTTATATTTCTGTTTATTTTGAGTGTTTGATTTTCTATTCTGAATTTATTTGTTTGCTAATATAATTTTTTTTCAGGTTACAATATCGAATTATTTCTCATTTTTAGTGATAAAAAAGTTTAATTTATTATTCATAATATTGTTACAACAAACATAATTAGTTGTTTATTTTTAACTATTTCTTATTTTATTGTTTGATATATGGTTTTCTTATACATATGGTGATTGTTAATATAGTTGAGAAATTTTTTTTATTTTAACAATAAAAACCTTTTGAAATAGTCTAATTTATTATCAGTATTTTTTCAATACACTTGATCATATAACATTAATTCTTGAATATTTGATCTCAACGTTTTTATACATCCTTAAACTTTAGTAGCGGTTTTGAACCGCCACTAATAAATTGGACCAATTCTTTTTTTTTTTTTAATTTTTTTTCTTTTTCATTTTCATTAGTTGCGGTTTGTAACCGCTGATCAAACCGCCACTAATAAATGGGCCCAATTTTTTTTTAATTTTTTCTTTTTTATTAGTGGCGGTTTGGAACCACTATTCAAACCGCCACTAAATTTACAAATCAAATTTTTCTGACATTATTCTAATTTTTACATTAGCGGCGGATTTGTATTATTTAGTAGTGGTTTAAAAAACCGCTACTAATTAGTGGCGTCTTTGACTTTGTTACACGCGGTTTCGATAAATGCCAGTAAATGTTTGTCATGGGAGATTTAGTGGCGGAAATACAAACCACTAGTAACTCGTTAGTGGCGGTTTGAACCGCTACTAATCACCTTTTATACCCGCTACTAATACACGCTTTTTTTGTAGTGTGCAAAAAGTAGAGGCACACCATCATCACCTCATGGCTTCCAACAATATTAATCTAAGGCCCCTTATGACTTCTTTATTGATAGCCTTGCAAATGGGAATGCTAGCTAGTTGAAAGAGGGATTATTCTCAATTCGAAGATAACAACTATGACTAAATTGTTGTGAAAAATGAGTTTTATGTGAGTGTTAAAAAAAAAGTCACACATTACTTAGGTGAGTGGGAGTACTAACCTATATAAGTTAAAGCACTTTATGTGCTAGTAACATGGGTCAGACTCAGAAAGATTGGTGGGCTCGCGCGCACAACAATGTGCCACATGTGGGAAATCAAGTTGAAATCCGGTAATTTCCCCCTTGCATGCGTGATATTTGTGGCTTGTCATTTTTTACCAAAACTATTTTTGGTTTTTCCTAATATTTTTTATTTAATTAATACTTATAAAAAAAACCATGTTTTTTGGCCTTCAATTGAAGTTGAGAACCCTTAAAATTCGAAAAGATGCATCCACCCACAAACGGTTAAATTCTTAAACGGATTTTTCCATTATGTGCAATCGGCTAAGTACCCATTGTAGTCAGATTACAAAATGCTTTTCTCTCGTCTCTATTTTCTTTCTCTAGCTATTTATACAAATTCCTCTCGTCAGTTATGTTCCTTGCAACGTCGACAAGAGGGGTCTGTTTAATCCTGAGGAGTGCCGCTTCCTGCTTTCTAGTGGTCGCAGAATCACTCTAAGGACAGTGTCCTTAGGAACAACTCAGATCAACATATCATGGTTATTCGTCACCATGAATTTCAATAGAATTTGTTATTTTTCTTTGGTCTTGCGAGCTTCATGCCAAAATAACTTGCATGGTTATAAAGGGTGAACCACGGATATCATGGTTCTTACAGAATGGGTAGTGTTGTGACAATCAAGGATATACCTAGGCTACTCATTTTTTAGGTTACTTTCTCTATTTTTTATTCGTTAAGCTTTAGTTTGCTTTTTGGGTTGTAGCAGGAGGCATGATTATAACCATATCTTTTCTGATCAATGCTATTACAGCTTTATGCATGCTCATCGTAAACTTGGCTCTGCTTTGATGTCATTGGGTGTGGCATCAACATCAAAACAACACTTCAAACAATGTAGACGTTGTATGTGAAACCTTGGGTTATAACTGTGTCTTGTGGTGGCATTAAAGCCTTGTGATGACATTTAATTTTGGGAGCAACTCTCTGATAATGTTAGCTAAGAATCTTCTCTTAAATGTTGGGACTTTAATTTCTGTGTGGTTGGACATGGAGTTGGGATAGTCGGTACATAACAAAGGACTTGCTTTTGGACGTCCCCAACATGCTTGTTAAAGTTTCGGCATACTATTGCATCTAGATTTATTTTTTTCAACCTCACTCTGTGCGATTTTTTTGTTTTTCATATGTTTATTTACTTGTTATCTTAATTGCTTTTTATTGTTGGGCTTCACAACTATTTACCATAATATGTTAGCTGTGAAGCCTCCTTTATATGTATCATTTAATACATGTATTAATAAATTTGTCACTTAAAAAATATAAAAAGAAATATGACATCTTTCTTTTTAAAGTACTTCGTGAATATATCGATAACAAAAAATTCCTCTTGAATAAAATTGGATAAAGCGCGATGCATTATTAAGGATGTGAGATCTTAATAGTATTTTTTTTTTCTGTACTACAGTTATAAAGTGTAAAGATCCAATTTTAGCATTTTAAGTTAATTTATTTTTTTTATTTTATAAAATGTTATATATGAAAAATCTATTTTTCATCTGAAATTGGATGTGAAGGGAACAAAAAACACTCAACCCAAGCATTCTTTGTTTATTTTATTTTCTTTATTTCTATTACTTAATCGATCTACATCATCACACACACACACACACACTCCAAATTTATAAGGTTAGTGACAATTTCAACCAAAACAAAATAAGAGAAGTCACCTTAACTTTTTTATCACATAAAAAAAACAATATACAACACTCGTACATATATATATATAAATATATATGTAAAAAGTATTTTTTGATGAGTGAATCTCAAACAAGATATTGATGCAGGCTATGCTACATCAAATAGCTAGATACAATACAAACCAAGCAAGTATTGTATAGAATAAGAAATAGCAACCAAATGAAACGTTGGGGCATATAGATAACCCAACAGTTTTTTTTTATTTATTTAATGTAATATGTATTTTTTTAGTATGAATTCATCAATCATTGATCAACCTTGGAATGGCTTCTGGAGTATATCAATTATTTTCTCGTCCACTTGGAAAGCCTTCTTAAGAACCTCAGAAGAGATGGGTGGATCAGAGCCAAACACAGATTTTGCAATGGGGATAACTCCAGCATTTTGGCTACTAAGACCTGCAAACGCAACAGCATTGCCATAACCCACGTTTTGTTGGAAGTGAATAAGTCCGATTGGGAAAACAAACACATCTCCCTTGTTAAGCACTTTGGTAAATAATTTATTTCCATTTTGATTAGAGGCCACAAATCCAACAAGAAGAGAGCCTTCGATCACTACGATGATTTCAGTGCCACGTGGATGAGTGTGGGGTGGGTTCAAACCCTTTGGCGCAAAGTCAATGCGAGCAAGAGATATTCCAAGAGTGTTCAATCCAAGCAACGTGTTTACATCTGCTGTCTTAACAACAAAGCCTGTAGGATTTTCTGCTGTGTTTCCAACTTTATCAAACCCAGAAGCATAGAAGTCCTCAGCTTTCACAACGTCTGGATCCTTACAAAATTTCCCGTTCACAAATACTGCATGCAAATTTGAGAGTAAGCTAAGTGTTATAAGTTTGCTAAAAAAACAATATATAATTGAGTCAAATTAAACTTGTAAAGATTTAGTATAATTTTCTCTCTTAGGTAAGTTCTGAAGTTATTAATTTCATGTTTGGTGAAAAAAAGTTATTAATCTCATATTCTCTAATTCTTTCTAGGAAGAATTACAACCAGGTCTCATGGAAGAGAATTAATCACAATCAAATCCCTTGAAATCATCAAATTATATTGACATCGTTAATAACATGAGTGAAATTAAGTTGAACTACATTGGTTGTTGTCAATGCCGCTAATTGTAGAGTTGTCGGTAACAGCTCAATGAGCGATACTGACAACTATTGGTGTAGTTTGATTTCATTTCATTAAAGTCTATTGAGACTTCAATATAATTTGATGATTTATAGAGATTCAACTTTAAATTCATTCTCTTCCACTTGACCTAGTTTTAATTCTTCCTTAGCTACTTTCTAATGCCTCAATATTTCTCAAATTTCTATTTGTATGAATCATTAAATTCTGCATATACTGAGTGACATTTTAATATATTATGGGACAAAAAATGGTGTAATTTTAATTTTGTATATGATTTTCCAAATAAGAATAATGTCGAATTGGGAATTATTTATTTATTTTTAAAATAAACATTTTAAAAAGTTTGAGTACTTCAAAGGGCCTTGGAGAGTACTCCCTCTATCCTTCCTTTTTTATAAGATCAAAATAATAAGATAACATAAAAAATGTTAAAATGAGTTAGAAGTCATAATTATGTCAGAAATATATTTTCTTAAAAAATGCCTCCATTTATAAGGGGATAAATGTGAGAGAACAATAATCAAATAATGATGAAAAATGTATGACAAAAATTCATTAGGACTAAAATATATAGGTAAAAATACAATGCACAAACTTCCACAATGTGAATCATAAAAAAGATATGGAGGAATTAGAAATTCGGATCTTATTTAAAAAAAAAAATACAAAGTTTGTAATAGAGAATGGGGCAGTAGAGGCCCCCTTGCCCTAAGTTAATTGTGTTTACCTCCTTTAGTATATGAGTCATTGAGTGCGACACAGAAATCTTGAAGAGGACTTGGGTCATAAGCAAGCACATGAACAGAAGCAACTGCCAAGAGGCTAACAACAACCAAGTACACAGATTTCATCTTGTGTGTATATAAATCTCCCTATCTCTTTCTCTCTTAATTCTGTTTTTTAGTTTATGAGTTTTTGACTGAACTTAAAAGGCTATTTATAAGAAGAACTCATTGAAGTGGTCTCTTTAATTTACTTGCAGGAAGAAGCAAATATAATTAAATAATAGTGGCCCCTTGACCAAGTATTTTTTTTTTCCCCTCCACCTGCAACTTATTACTCTTTCCTTCCATTTAATTAATTAGATTATATGATGGGATCGAGTTATTGTGCCCCTTTCTTTACTTGATTACCAACTACATGTCTATATATCTTTATACCTCATTCAATCTCTCTACTGTGTGTTCATGATTTTAAACTTTGAGAGGATTTTTTTGGCCAAAATGTGTTCAAGATGGAAGGTGAAGAATGGGTCTTCGGTGTAATTTTCTTGGAGTTGGGTGCAATTTCCTTATCAGTATTAAATCATGACGAAGAAAATGGCTAATCCAATAAGAAGCTATATTGCTTCCCATATATATTATATACCTTTTCATCATTTAATTCGTTAATTTAAGCGAATCGTGAATAATTCACGTTAAATTATATAATAAGTAAACAAAGAATAAAAAGAAATAATCATAAATTTAAGAAAAAAAGGGAGAACTACAACAATGACTAAAGAATAAGTTGAATATCATCTGACATAAATAAATTATAAAATAATACAACGATAATTAATAAGATCATGTAGGAATAAATCTTGCACATTAAAAGTAATGTAAATATATGACAAAGATCAAATGGTTTATTTTTTATGTACTTTTTTGTGGGACATGGGACAAGGAGTAATTAGAATATTTAGGATTATTCAAGAGGATATTAAATAAGGATATTTATTCATTATATTTATTACTTATTTATTTAATGATTTATCTTATAATCATCCTTGTTATTTTAAGGGTAGGATTCGAGATTTAGATTTAAATTTGAATTCTTATTTTTTTTATTATTCCTAAAGCTCTATAAATTAAATAGAGATAAAGTTTCTCTTCGTATGTAGCTATTGATTAATGATTAATTGAATGAATTGAATGAGAGTTTATTTTCCAGCCTTCTCTAGTATCCCCTCTCCTCAAATTCTCCTCCTTATTTCTTCTTTCCCTTCCTTCCTACTTGTTTTACATCTTTTTCATTGTCACTGTATTTTCATACACTAGTAAACTATTATTAGTAATCGTGTAATTTTCCAAATCTGTTTCAAAAATATTCCAAAAAATATTAATAGTTCACCAAATCAAACATATTAATGGATAACTAGTGGGATTTCTTTACCAAATCCTTCTTTTCTAGAACAAGACTTTTCTTCATCCTGCTTTCTGGGTTTGAGGCTTCGAACACACACCACACTTTATCTTTTTTTGTTTGGTGTGGTCAAATCACCTTTTGTTTTTTCAATTCTCTATTAACTACACGGAGAAATTAAGAATAAAAAAACCTGAATTTTCTTAACTTGTCCGGCTTGGCTCAGTGGTAAGCTCGATTGCCGTGGGATCTGAGGTCATGGGTTCGAATAAGCCTCTCTGCATAAAAGTAGAGGTAAGGCTTCCTAGTATATTCCCTTCCCCAGCACCCCCACCAGGTTGGGACTCAAACTGGGTTGGACCTTTTTTAGTCTAAGAATAGAGAAGGTTGAGGTTAGGAGTTTAATTATTTTGAATATGTCTATAATTTGTTTGGTTATTTTGTAGCTATTTTTACACAGTTTAATGTAGATTATTCTATTTTGTATGGGATATAATTAACACCAATAAAGAAGAGAAGAGGGGATAACTTTTGCCCAAGGTAAATACTACATAATAATCATGGAATGAATGCATGTAATTAAATTGTTAGATAGTTTTTATTTTATGCATGAGTAACGGATTTTGATGCTTGAAAACAGAGCAAAAGGGTGATTTAGGTCTTGATAGTTGGTGGAGAAATAGCATCCTAATTTTTAAAACAAGTCCTATATCAGAGTATTAAGAGAAATGATTTTGTGGAGTTGATCCAAAATTTTGGAAATTGATTTTTGAAAGTCACTTTGCAGTTTGGAATATAAGATTTTTGGAAAAGCTACGTCAAAGAATAAACAGGGACATATTTCGTTAGGAACTTGTTTTCAAAACTTTGAATCACTATTTATGGAGTTTTAATGAGTTAGATATGAATTTTCAAAGGTTTAAGAAAAGTCTATATTTTATAAGGATTGAGATTGAGTACTTATCATCAAGTTGTAAACATAAAATCACGTGACAGTTTTTTTGAAAAAAATATTTTAATGTGCACATAATTTAATTTAAAATAAAGATAAAATCTTACTTGTTTCTTTTTTAAAAAAATTATATAAAAATCATCAATTCAAAATTTATAGATAAACCATTGAAACTTAATTTGAATGTTGCAAAGCCCATCAAGTTAAACTCTCACATTACTTTTGATTCACAAGTAGATCTTAAATGACTAAAGTCACAACTATGATAAATGACACAAAGTAAGATGTAAAAATGCCATCTATTAGAGTTAACATATATCAAACTAGCATGTGCTTCTCCATGCGATGTGAGGGAAGCTTGTTCAAAAAGATTAATGTTTTAATTAGTACTGTAGGGTTTGGGAACATGTCTTGATGATGATTAGTGTATTATGAATACTCACATGAGTCATATTATAGAGTGGATCTGGCTATAATTCACAGCCGTTTGCACAAGAGAGAAAGAGAGAGATTTGAGAGAAGGAGCGGGAGAAATATTTTCAGTTGGTTGTTTCTGCATACACATTCACTTAGAAGCAAACCATTCCCTCATTATTTCCACATATAACCGTTGCCACTTCTTTTAGAAATTTGAATTAAATGGAAATATTATGTAACACCCTAAAATTTAAAAAAATAGATATAAAGAATTATTTAAGGTTTTGGGAATGTTATTAAAATATTAAAAAGGAATTAAAAATAAATTTATGATATTTTACATATTTTTAATAAATTTTAAGGCTTATTTTCCTTAGGAAATAAAGAGAAATAATTAGAAGATAAAATTTAATTTCTAAAAAAAAAAAGAAGAATTAATAAGAGAATATTTAGAATTCTGGGGTATTATTTAACATTTAAAAAGCTTTATAAATAAATTTGGACACCAAAATGTATCTAAATAATTTATTTATGAATTAAACTTGGACTGATATTTTTGGGTTGTTGTAATTTATTTTTGAACGGAGGAGTAAAATTAGGAAATCAGAGTGGCAGAATTGTAATAGTAAGAGTGAATCAGGGGCAAAAGAGTAAGTATACCTTAAAAATCCTACCATCCTTATCCTGTTAATTCTCCCATGTTCTCAATTACCTCAAACCCGTCTCACTCTCACTCTTTCATGCTCTCTCTCTAATCTCTCTGCTCTCCCTAAGAGAACTTTGGTAAACTTTTCACGATGCTAGCAGCCATCGGCGGCGAGAACGGCGATGCACGGCGGCGGAGACTCATGGGAAGTTGGGGTAAACTTTGGCAAGTCCCTTCCTTCTGTTTTCTTCCCCTTCTGTTTTGGTTTGAACAAGTTTCAGGAGGGTGATTCGAATTTCTGGGGGGTTTTTGAAGTTCCTAAATTCAGGGAAATGATGTCTAGGCTCCGATTTTGATGATTTGGGTAGTGATTTTGATAGAGGAATCGAGTTTAGCTCAAGAAGCCCAAATCCGCTCACTGTTCACCGATGCAATTTTTGGGCTGTTCTTAGGTCTAAATTTAATTAAAGCTTGATTAAACATGGCTAGAAGTATAATAGAGTGCATATATGACAACGTATGTTTCATTTCTGAAGGTTTGGAATTTTCGATTAAATTCTTCCCCTGTTCTCATGCGAATCTGTCGGGTTCAAAGGGGGAAAAATTTGAAGTAGTGTATTCAAGAGTAGGATAGAACTCATATAAGGATTTTGCATGTTGAACTTTTCTGAGTTCAAAGAGATTTTCAGATTTGTTGTTTCTCTTTGCCTCTCCAAGTTCTGTTAATTCCATGTTTTGTTCTTGATTTTCCTGTTCGGTTCTGCTGTAATAATTAAGTGCTGAGAGGATTAAAATATAACTAGAATATTGCCGAGTATGTTGAATTTTTTTGTTGAGTGATTTTAGGAAACTCTGCCTCCCCTGTTCTCTGTTTTATTCGGTGATGAGAAAGAAGGAAAAATCGAGATTCTGAATGTGATTGATGTTTTGTTTTTGAGTTTGGGATTTCTGGAATTTTGGTGCTTGCCCCTGCCGTGTGCAATGTTCTCCTCTGTTTTCAGCAATTTATGCGAATAATTAGGAATTCTGAATTATTGTTGTTAGTGCTGTTTGATTCTTATTGAGGTTATAAGAATCATAATTAAGTACGATTAAAAGTCTCTGCACTGCTTTGATTAATGTTAATTCTGTATTGAGATTTGACTATTGGCTTGAATTAAAATGAAATGGTGCTTAAGTAGTTATAGAAATAATTGAAGTGTGATTTTACAGAAAGTAAGTCTCTATATAAAGGCTTTAACTATTTGATTTATTTTTGTTTTGTAACTAATTAAAAGATCTAATTGTTTAAGCAATCAGGAGTCTGTATGAGGTCACAACCTTGTTTGGCTATGATAAGCTTGCTATGCAATGCCTATTTAGAATAATTAATTTCTAGTTATCTGAATTATGGTTTAGATTGCTTTAATTGTGGCAAGATCATTATGAAAACTTATTTTGAGAAACTCTAAATTGAGGGAAACTTTGTTTTCTAGTGTTAAAGTGTCAAGTTTGATTGATCTTCTGATTTATTTTATCCATATGGTGCTTAAGTATGCTCTGAATTGCTTTTGCATATGTAAGTTTGTGTGTATTCATGTGATACTTGTTTTATAATAATGTAATTGGTTTTATGTAGAAAATATGTAGAAGTTATGGTATTTAAGTGAAAACTTTAAGGGTTAATAAATTAACTAGGATGATGGCTCATGAATAAATATATGAAATAGAAAGGTCAAATAAGTTTTGTTTGAGAAAGAATTTTAAATATGTGCAGGGTTTTATTAAAAGAGAAAGGACGAAAATAGAGAGATATATATGTGTATGTGAATGCTTTTGACTTGCTTTGGTTTGTGATTTTCAAGTATGATTGTTAGTTGTGTACTAAGTACGTGTGGGTTGTATTTTGTAAAAGACAGTTTGATTTAAAGTAATAAGAATATATTGATGCTTGTGTTTGTGTATATTTGTATTGCTTGATGATTTTAAATTGTTATTGGCTGATGGTGTGTGTGACTACCCACTGAGTTAGAAAATAAATATTAAACATATATAAGACCGAGGAAGGGTAGTAATATAGGAATGTGAGAGACGCTGAATAATTATATAAAGAGTATATGTATTAATTTATCATCTATATGTTACTTGGAAAATATAGGTAAAGATAGTGAGATTAGTACGCCAAGGCATCTGGAACAGCAAGAACCAGCAAAGGTTTAAGTTTGAAGTTCAGGTAGCAGTTTATTTCAGTAACAATTAAAATACATGTATAATTTTATAATATCTATTACATTTTAATTGATAAGTTCTGATTCCTTTCATGTGGAGTACTCCAAGGCTTGGGTGGTTAGCTACCCCTTTGCTAGATCAGTTTAGTTGTAACTTTAAATGTTATAACGAGAAAACCCTGTAGGTAAAGCCCCACTGGTAACGAATATATTGTTATCACTGGTTGGTTGGTGCTTTTAGCACACAGTTCAGTAGGATAAGAATTATCATTATATATAAAGGTTTATAAAATATATACATGTCAGTGCACTCATGAAAATAACGATTAATGAGATAAACTGCGTTAAAAATTGTTTCAGATAAACTGGAGGCAAGTTGAGTTTTGGGAAAGGGTACTATGAAGAAGCAGGAATGCCTGCTATGCTATGTATTTACATATTTAGATATTTTGGTTTATAGTTATTTGGTTATGATATAGGGTTAAATAAGTAAAACAAACTTAAAGCCTATTTAGTAGCTAGTATAAAATTGTACATATGTATGAATAAATATCATTAATGAACCGCTAATATATTGTTGTAGGAGATAAGTAGATTGTTAAATGATATATAATATATTGAATATACTTATATACAATATAAGGGATTTTAACTCCCTAAACATTATTGGAAAAGAATAGGTCCATTAATTGGATTTAGGTTATTTTAATTGTTTTATTAACCATTCTATTTTATAAAGAGTTTTAAATTGTTTTAATTTGTTAGAAAAGCCCATTCAAAATGAATTGAAGTTGGAATATTATTTGAGAAGAAAAAGATTTAAATTTTTCCGTATTTTTGGGCTTCTGACATTAAACAAGTGTTTATAAATCAATTAAAATGCTATAATATAGTATTAAAATATTAGGTGTTACATATTACATTTAATATCCCAACAAATCTTAATTATAATCAGACCGCAGAGCAATTTTATAGGGCCAAATTCACCAATGGTGGACTAACTCTAACCCAAATTCTTACATTTCCCACTCACTTAATGGATTCTACAATTTGTGGATTACTTGATACCAATATAAAGATTGGGAGCAAACCTTGATGATGATCAATGTATTAAGAATACCCACATGTGTCAGATCACAGAGAGTGGATCTGTCTATAATGCACAAGAGAGAAAGAGAGATTTGAGAGAAGGAACAAGAGAAAGATTTTTGGTTGGTTGTTTATGCCCACATGTTCACTTACCTAAATGCACTATGCAAATGTTCTCTCCTTATTTCTACATAACTATTCCCACTTCTTTTATAAATTTGAGTTAAATGGGAACATTACATTTAATATCCCAACAAATTTGAATAATTATATTCAAACCCCAAAGCTATTTTATTGGGTCTAATTCACTAAGGGTGGACTAACCCTAACCCATTTTTCTACATCTCACACTCACATTTAGCGGATTCTACAATTCATGGACCTGATACTAATGTAGGGTTTGGGAGCATACCTAGATGACAATCAGTGTATTATGAATACCCACACGAGTCAAATCATAGAGAGTAGATCTGGCTATAATATACAATAGTTTTCACAAGAGAGAAAGAGAGATACGTTCACTAACTAATGATGAAAACTAATCCCTCCTTATTTTCACGTAGAAAGTTTAGTTAAATGGGATTATTACATTCAATATCCCAAAAAAATTTAAAAAACTTATATTAAGACCTCAAAGATATTTTATTGGACTTAATTCACCAAGGGTTGACTAACTCTACCCCATTTTCCTACATGTAGAAAATTTCCACCGATGCATAACAATAAACCATGAGTATGGAGAGATAGTGTCAGCATAAACAATACTTCCTTTCATGTATTAGCTGGTGCTCTAAGTGGAGATAGTCAACTCATTCCAATTACTTCAAGGAATTTATTGCAGCGATGCATATACAATGCATAATGATAGATTGTCTTCAAAATATTTCTAAACAAAAATTAACACGAACAATATTGTTAAGTTTACTATTTTGCTTGTATGACTAATTTAAATTGCATAGAATGACTAACTATTTGCTATTACGAGTAGTATGAATAATATGATCAACCCATGCATCACCAAGCAACCATTGGTGACATGGAAAATAGAAATGAACTTGCCCACACTTAAAGGAACTACAAAGCATTTTTTTCGATTGACATAGAAAATTCCCATAAAAACTTGGCTTTGTTTAATTTCATTAAGCCAACATGCCAAACATAATTATATAGTATAGCTGTTGAATGAATCCCCACCCAAGGCTATGCGCAGCAGGAAATCAATTGAGAGCACCAAGCATGGTAATATTCCACCAACATAACTGAACCAAATCAGTTTGTACTTATATACTAAGCATTGTTCCATAGCTTGAGAGCACTAAGCATGGTAAATCCTTATATGCTCATAAATAAGTATTTTTTTTTTACTAAAAAAACTATAAGAAGCAAAAGAACCGTTTTGGAGGTCTTGGGTGTGCTTGAAGGATAAGCTTTAAATTGAGATTCTTAAGGAGCATTTCCACAAATTTTCATTTCTTTGTATGAAATAATTATGAATAACTTCAATGGTTCCACATGTGTGTTATGAGTGAATACAAACCCTCTAATCTTATAAAGCACATGATTTCTAAGCTTTCTATCAATCAGCATCAGACTTTTTTTGTTTAGAGGAAAAACTCAGCAAAAGATGAATAAAATTATACTCAGTCTTTCTCATGGCACTACACTTTTAATTACTGAAGCAAAATGCATATCAATATTCATTAGAATAGACTCCTAAAAGTAATCAATGCAAGGTTTGAGCATTTTGTCTTTTGCATATTGATAAATCACTTCCTCGGATATGCTTGTTATATGGTTTAAGTGGGGAGGAGATAATGATGTTCATAGATGCTTTCCATGAAATTGGTAATGAAATTTACATCACATCATCAACTATGATACTGATGAAAATTGTCATATAAAAATATTAATCCACCCCAAATCTAATGACAATACGATAATAATTCATATAAACCCTATGATACTAAGTGCCACAAAGAAATGCCTGACAACCGGACATCAACTACTTTTCCCATGCGCATAACTTTCCTAATGTTAATGAATGGCTTGTGCTTAACTGACACTTATCTTGATGTAGATCTTTTTCCAAAATACTTCAAAAACATCTCATTTTTGTTCCATTTTGATGATGTTTCTAGCCACTATTACCATAAAATGTTAGATTCTTAATTGATTGATTGTTTGATATTATCTAATTTCTTGTAGTTTGAAGCTCTTGCTGTGTTTGAGGAATCTTAAGATATCTAAAACGAACATGCAAAATAGGAAAAGAAAGACATCTATGTAAAGCCCATAAAAAATTTCAGAGAACACAAGACACCAAACCGTCATTCAAACATAACCTTTCCAAAATTCTTGTGCTTCAAAAAATAGTAAAAGGAAACAAGGGAGAGAACAAAAACCATGGAAAGAATGGAGGAAAAAGGTCTATCAGAAAATGTAAGAAGAAAACCCTTCCAAGTGCCCCAACAAATAAAAATGATGAACAAGGATTATCTTCATACAAAGAATATCAATTGAAGAGACCATATCAACAGCTGACGCATTGTGAAAAGGGAATGAAGTTATTTGACACAAGATCTTTATGGTCATTAAATTGTAGCTATATCTTTGTGAATGAGGTACTGCAATGTAAAGATGGAAGGCTTCTATTTATGATGTCTACAAAGAAATATAAGTGGGGATTTGAATTTCAATTTCAAATTAAGAGCTTTGTTATAAGAAAGAATGGGGGGACAATCCAGCACAAAGTGTCCAACAGAAATGCAATGTGCACAAGCTAGTTCCTTTGATGTAAAATCTCAAGTCCAAGTAACAAACATCACACATCAACACCTAGCAAGTGGCAACAACTCAATCAAAACCAACAAATTAGGTGCAGCAAAAATCATGGGACGAATGGTATTTGATTAATGACAGTAAGAATACATAACCAGGTATACAAAACCAGTGACACAATGCAAAGTGTAACACCCCAAATTTTAGAAAATAGAAAATAAGGATTTATTTAAAGTCTTGGGGTGTCATTTAGAAATTTAAAAGCCTTATAAATAAATTTATGAGGTTAGGTGTATTTTTAATAATTTTTAGGGCTTATTTTAGTTATTAATTGAGGAGTATTAGTTGGAAGATAAATTTAAATAAGGGAATATTTATAACCTTGAGGTACTGTTTGACAATTAAGAAGACTTATTAATAAATTTGGAAATTAAAATATATCTAGAAAAATTATTCTGGGACTAAATTCAGATTTATCTGGAAATGGTAATGGTAAATAAAATTACCAAAGAAGGGCAAAATAGTAAAAGAGCAAATAAAAAATGACAATATCTGTCCCCAATTCAAAATATCTCCAGTTGTAAAAGGAAGGGCAAGATGGTAAAATACCTATTAAAAATATCATCAATCCTATTAAACATATATACCACACACGTGTTCCCTCTTCCATTTACACACACACACACACACACTCTCTCTCTCTTCCCTCCGTCTCTCACTTTCTTGTTCTCTCCTTTGTTCCCTCTGGTTTCATCAAACTCGAGCGACGGACGATGGTGATTCGGCGGCGACCGGCGGTGAGAAAGGGTGGAAAACGCTCAGGAAGCTTGGGATAGTTGTGGGTGAGTCTCTTCCCTTCGTTTTCTTCTTTTCTTGGTCCGGTTTCAGTGAGTTTCGAAGGGAGGGATTAAATTGGTTCTAGCGGTTTTAAGGTCTTTGAATCCATAGAAACAAAGTTTAAGCTTCAATTTAGTCAAATTGGGAAGTGATTTTGAGTATTGATTTTGTATTTGGCTGATTGGTGCTAAAATCCCAAACTCTGGTACTGTTCACCCGAGTCGGTTCTTGGTGATTTCCGGGCAAAATTCGAATGGAAACTTAATTAAACATGATTAAGAGTAAGACATTAGATTCTACGTTGAATTTTGGAATATTCTCTGGCCTACTCGATTTCCTTCTTCCCTGTCTAATTTCTTGTTGCTTGAATTTCTGTTCTTCTGTGATGATGTTTCTGCATGTGATGACGATGATGAAAGTGACGTTGATTGTTTATGGTTGAGTGTTATTAGAGTGCTAATTGTTCTTTTCTTTTCTTTTCCTCCTTGTTTGGCCGTCTGATTGCAGAGGCAGGGGAGGGGAAATTTGTGATGTTAGACTCTAAATAGGATTTCATTAGGTGTAATTGAGAGATATAAGGATGAAAATGAATGTATATATGGTGATGAAATGGTTTTTCTTTTCTCTCTTCTTTGCTGCCCTGTTTTCTGTCAACAATGAGGAAATATAGATGATGAATTTGAGCTGGTTTATGCATTGATTTTGGGGTTGTTATGTAGAAAAATGATGGAGAGTTGAGCTGGAAATTTATGGATACTAATTAGGATGGTTTGAATGTGAGATGGTTATTAAATAAAATTGATTGGAAAGTAGTTCTTGATGGTCTAAAATGCATAAAAGAGATTGCAGGTCCTTGTTGGGGATAATCTAAAATTTAAGTTTAGAGAATTTAAGGGGCTGTTTGTGACCTACTTTATTTGTGCTCAAACTGATGTGATTTATATAAGATTGTTGAAGTGAATTAGGAATTTGGTACATCTGCATAATTATTAAAATTCAGCCCTTAAAGTTAGGTTTGAACAAACATGATTTCTAAAGAATATGAGAGCATGAATGGGATAATGAAGTTGGATTTTTAAGCTTCTGAGATGGCATTTACAAGATAATATAAAATGGATTATGGGTAGCTAAAATAGCATTTCAAATCTTGAATTTGTATGTTAGATTTACTGGTTGATGTTCTTAAATGTTTTGAATAGATTTTAAATGGGAATGGAGATTTAGAAAGTAAGGTGGTTGAGAATCTATGATTCTTTTATTTGAGGTTAAATTAATAAAATTGGTTGAATGATTGAGTTGGATTTAGACATATTGTTGGTTTCAAGGTTTCATATAGGATTTAATTTCTAAAAGTAAGGGCATGTGTAAACAATTAAATTAGGATGAAGGTGCTTCAAGGAAAACCAAGTTCTGTGGGTATTTGGCCATACGAGCGAGGTATTAAGATGCTGTATTTTGATAATGAACTAATGGTTACGGATGTAGATATTTGATTTCAATATTTGCTAGTTAACAATGTTTAGGAAATCCCTAAGATATGGATGCTCACTGTTCTACAGAATTTTATCAAAGTACAATATAAAATTGAATGGTTAAGATAAATTTAGTACAAGTGAGAATTATTCCAAGTTCTTGTATTCTGTAAGAATTATAGATGATAGATTAGTGACGAAATGTGAATTGATTTATGAAGACGGATTATAGATTTTGGATTTATGGAGGTGGATTTTGAATATGAGTCTTAAGGGGAGCTCTTACAGAGGGAAGTCCAATAGTCAATTAGAGTGTAAATCTGTATTGAAAATTCTAAATAATTATCCAAGTGTTCTTGATGGTTAAAGAGGGGTGTTAGAGATTTTAAAGCATACTATTAAGTTGGATGACTAGAAGTTACTCTGAGTTTTGGAATTGAAATAAGGAAGGAAAGTTGGTAATTGAGGATTTATGATGTGTAAGAGATGGAATTTGAGGTTTTAAGTTGGAATTAAGTAGGAGATTAGGTTATAAGGTGTGATATAAATTGGGAAAGTGTGTTTTAGGGTTTAAAGGATTTTATGGGATTTAAGGAGTTAATTGTTATTTTATTTTCTGTTCTGGGTAATTTGTATTGGTGATGGGAATTAGTAGCTTGGAAGGTAAACTGTTAATTCAAGACTTTGAGTTTCATTAGTGTTTGAAGGTTCAGTGATTATTAATTGAATCTAAATTGATTTAGAAGTTTTATCATGAAGGTTTAAGGATGAATCTAAAAATGAAACCGATCATTTACAGTTTTGAACCTTAATTATAATTATAGAAGTTACAAGATACAAGAAGTTGCAAGTTTAGTTGGAAGTTTAACCTATCGCTCAAGGATTTTCAAAGATTAGGACAAAGCTTTAAGTTGGATTATAAATATGTGTTATTGCGTTAAATAAGTAATTTGGGAGTTAATTGTTTCTAAGCTAAATTTAAAGATTTGCGAATAGAAATGGGAGTAAGTTTATATTGTTTGATTGAATTATTAATTAATGATACTATTCTGAAAATGAAATATGTGCTTTATTCTGTTTGAAGTGTTGTCTTTGAATACTTAAATGGTGAATTAGACTCCTAAGTCTGAAGTAAGTAGTTGTATGGGTTATCAAGAAATTTGGAACGTAAGTTGGACTAAAGGATAATTGGTTAATAGTTAAAATGATAAGGATATTCTTATGTTTGTGCAGTGTTGATTGATAATGGTGTGATTAATTATTTAGTTAGGAATTAAGATTTAATTATATTAGAAATAGAAATGGTAGAACTATAGGGTGTGAGAGACGTTTAATTATTTTGAATAAGGTTAGATATTAATATATTATTTTTATATTATAAATATTTATAGGACAAGATAGTGGGGTCGAATCCCCAGAGTACAGTAAAAGACATGAGTACAGTGACGAGTAAGCTTGGAGTTCAGGTAGCTGTTTATCTCATTACACTAAATTGCATGTATTATTTTGTAATATCTATTGCAAGTTTACATTATGCATGAAGGTGGAATACCTTGTTAATTCCTGCATAGATATTTGTGGAATATTCCAGGCTTATGTGGTTCGCTACCCCTTTGCCAAATCAGTTTAGCTATAGCTTTAAATGCTATAACGAGAAGTCCTGCAGGTAGAACCTCCACTAGTTAACGAATATATTGTTATCAGTGGCTGGTAGAAAATGTAGCGCAGGAAGTATGTATAAGTGTATTATTTGTAAAGGTTTATAAAATGTATACATGGCAATGCATGCATGAGATTTACAGTTAATGACATAAACTGCGTTGAACTGCTGTTTTACAGAGAAGCTGATAGATAGTGAGATGGTTGAGATAAGGCAGGAGTGCTGGAAGAAGATTAGATGAAGAATTTAAGATTATGTTATAAAAAGTAAGGCTATTTGTATATATGATGTAAATTTTGAATTATTAAATTAATAGTAGAAAGCATAGAAAATAGAATTGTATAAATTTAAAGGTATTTAAATTTCCTAAGTATTATGAATTGAGAATAGATACCCTAATAGGGTTAGCATACTTTTAATTGTTTTATTAACCACTTTATTTTATAAAGAGTTGTAAATTATTCTTGTTTGTCTGAAAAGCCCATTCCAAGCAAGAGAAGGTTGATATAATGTTTTAAAAGGAAAAGTTTTAAATTTTTCCGCATTTTTAGGCTTCTGACATTGAAAAGTGGTTATAATTCAATTAAAAATTGCTATAGTATAGTAGAAAATTCTAGGTGTTACACAAAGTTACAACTGTCATACAATCACATAAAAGAGCACATGCTGGCCAGAACAAAGGCTCTAGGGACATGCGGTAAAATGACAACACAGAGACTGATTCTATACTAATATCATAGCTCAAAATTAGATATTAATACCCAGAAATATGTATCAATCAGCCAAAACCAATATTAGCAGCAAAATAGAACCAGTTTCAGATCATGGAAATTATGGTGCAAAAGAGCGAAGATTACAGCAAGTAATGACAGCGAAAAGTTGCAGCAGGATTGCTGCAACTTTGTGCAGCAAGGTTTCTGCCACTTATACAGCAGTTTGCAGCATGGTTGCCGCCCAATTTATGCAGCAGTTTGCTGCCAAATTATGCAGCAAGTTGCTGCTGAAAATGCTGCTTAGATGCTGCTAAAATGCAGCTGTTTCAGCATCAAAATTGGTGCTATTTTGGCATCAAAATGGGGTCAATTTGAGCACAAAAAGGTAGGCTAATTTGATCACAAATATCGCACAAATATGGCAGCAAAAATGCAGCAAAATGTGCAGTAATTCTTGGAAAAAGCCTAGAATCAAATTTGGACACAAATATGCCAAAATGCCCAAAAGTGCACTTCTAAATTGAATTGAATACCAAGATTTTGCAATTGAGTTTAGAAACACTAGGAAATGGTCTCAACAAGTCCAAATAGGTGAAAATGAATTGTTGAGTGGTTCGCTTTGAAAAATTTGTAAACACCCCTAGTAGCAACAAATAACACAAATCATAAAGAAATGGTGTAAGAAATCAGCAATACACCACTATAGCAGTGAGCAAATAGTAAGAAGACACAAGAGTACAATATTTTTGGATTTTCAAAAGTTATGCAATGTGAATTCAACCTACAACTACTTAATTACCTAAATGCAACTATATGACCTAAAACTATCCTAAAAAACCAAAAATCCCTTCTCAATGCTCAACTAACACTTACTTAGTCTAAGGAGTTAAAATTGACTCCCTAGCAACGATGCCATTAATTTGACCTTTGTTAGTATAGTGCGTCTCCGGGTCAAATGCAAGAAAATATGTGAACCAAGACTTAAGTAAAGTGGCTCAACCTCGGGGTCGTCTCTCAAATGAGTCAACTTATTTTGATACCTACATTAACATAAATGCATGAAAAAAAGTTTTTCATTGAGAAGTATTTTTGGTATTTTTGGCTTATAGAAATTCAAAGGGACTTGTTTTGGGTTTTTGGGTTTAGGGAAAAGAAGGAAATTGTTTTTGGAAACCCTTTTAACTCTTTGAGCAAATGGAAAAAAAAGGGCAATGAATGGGCTTAAACGGGCCAGCCCGTCAAAGCACACTGTCCGACTGGCAGGCCCATTTAAGCCCGCACTCCTTTATTTAGCTCCAAAATCAAAGTCCGGCCTTCCTCAAGCTAGGGCCTAAACGGGCTCAGCCCGAATTCCCCATTCTATGGCTTCGGCATTCAAATTTTGGCAGCTGATTCGACTGCTCATTTTCTTTAGGAATGGGGCATTACTTATGTTTTTTAATTTTCTTATTGTAGTTTTATTTCTTTTCCAAATGTATGAAAAAAGAAATGAAGAAGAATGCCGAAATGTACTAAAGGCTAGGTTTGTAATAGTCCCTACAGATTTTCTCATCGTTTTACTACACGTATAAGGCATATGTATAATTTAGTGTTTAGTGTCCTGTGTTATAAAGAAATATATAACAACCCAAAAAATTTGGAAAAGAAGAAATAAGAATATATTTAAAATTTTGAGTTATTATTTATGAATGAAAAGGTTTTATAGGTAAATTTCTAAAATTCAACAGATTTTTAAGGATTTGTAAAGCTTTTTTTCTTCATAAATTGAAGAGAACTAGTTAGGGGATTATTTTTTAAAAAAAAATTGGAGGAAAGTAGCTTGATGCTTAAAGAAATTTATTTATAGAGGAAGAAAACCTCTAGTTTAATATAAGTATTAGATTTTAGAAATTACTATCAGAAGATAAACTAAAAATAATAAAAGGCTTATGTTTATGGACTATAATGCCCTCAGTTAGAAAAATATCTCAACTATAAGAATAAGGGTAAAAGTGTCATTTAATTTCCCTTATTGACGGAAACGCCGTCTATTGAGTCAAGCAAGCATGGATTTCAACTCTGGTGAGTCCGCTCTTTCTCCTTCCGTCTTTAGTTTTTTGGATTGGAGAGGTTTGAGAAATGGGGATCTAATCTAAGTTGGGTTTCTAGGTTAATCACCGATTAAAGAGAGGAATAAGTAAGAATTTAAGCTTTTCTAAAAGAAATCACGGTTGCATGCTCGTTTCTTGGCTCCAATTTGGGTTCTCTATGTGAAGTGTTGTTCATCAACGAATTTCTTAAGTTTTTGTCTAAATCGAAATGAAATTGGTGTTTGAATGTAGCTAGGAGTGCATTAGGGTCGTTGTATTTGATTGCATGTTCGATTTCTTGCTCAGTATTGTGAATTCGTGCATAAACCATCCCTGCTATGTTTGAATGGTGTTTATACCATGTTTGATCTATGAGTTGGAACTAAGATAATGATTGAAATATAGTAATATTGAAGCATAGATTTGGAAGAAAAAATAAACATGTTAGAAATGTGATGTAAAACAGTTTAAAAACACTCATACACATACTGATTTACTGCAGAACAGAAAGATATGAGGGAGAAAAGAGATAGAAAACAGAGAGGTAGGGGGAAATTTGACTAGAAACAAAGAAGGAACAGGGAGAGGTGCTGATAATAGAGGTGAGGGAGGGAGAAACATAGGGGAAATTGAACAGAAGGTGGGAGAAATGAAGAACTTGAGAGGGGAGAGAAAGAAAGCTCACATAACTCACATATTTTCATTCATTATCCAAGACTATCTATTACAAAAGGACATGCACATATTTATAGTTGAGGTTTCCTTCTCATGGAGGAAACATCCTTTTGCTTCTACCACTTGCTTATACCCTTCCTATCACTCAACTTGCTAAATAAACTAATAGTAAAAACATCCCACTGCAGCACATGTAATGATTACATATCACTTGCTAAAGTAAAAATATAAAGTAATAAAATACATAAAGCTAGATAGATATTATCCTATAGGATTCTTCAAAATATCACTTTCATATTCCATCAGAATGATTTTCTTTTGAATTCAAAATATCATTTTCACATGGGTCAGACTCAGAAAGGTTGGTGGGCTCGCGCGCACAACAATGCGCCACATGTGCAAAATCGAGTTGAAATCTGGTAATTCCCCCCTTGCGTGTGTGATATACATGGCTTGTCATTTTTTTACTAAAACTATTTTTGGTTTTTCCTAATATTTTTATTTAATTAATACTTATCCAAAAACCATGTTTTTGGCCTTCAATTGAAGTTAAGAACCCTTAAAATCTAAAAAGATGCATCCACCCACGAACGGTTAAGTATCTATTTTCCATTATGTGCAATCTATTAAGTACCCGTTGCAGTTAGATTACAAAATACTTTTCTCTCGTCTCTATTTTCTTTCTCTAGCTATTTATACAAATTTCTCTCGTCAGTTATGTTCCTTGCAACGTCGACAAGAGGGGCCTGTTTAATCCTGAGAAGTGCCGCATCCTACTTTCTAGTGGTTGCAGAATCACTCTAAGGACAGTGTCCTTAAGCACAACTCAGATCAACATATTTCACTTTTGCAGGTTTTATATGTTCATCTTGTTTGTGGTTATTGTTAGAATCTTAAGTTTTGATGAAGACTGGCTCATAGAAAACATAAGTGTAAGTTACCTCTGAATTAAACAAGTAAAATCTGATAGGTAACAGATCACCATTGCAAGAGTAAAAGATATATTGCTAGATGAAAGATTCAAAATTAGCAGATGGTAACTTAGCAGAACAATAAGAATGAATATCTCTATCGCTAAGTGTATCACTACAGCTGGTAGTCAGAGCCATAGCAAGTGAAGACTTAGAAATAACAAAGTTAATATCTATCGCTAAGTCATTCACTATCGCTTGAAGTTCATTAAAGAACATAAGTAGACATCTAGCAGAAAAAGAGACCAAGTCCTAGAGCAAATGAAATCAGCTAGCGATAACAGGTTAAGCTATCGATAACAAAAGTGCTTCAGATAATAATCTTTCAGATAGCTAGTGCCTGAGAGCAAATGAGTCAAATGAGCTAACATAGTTGCTAACGCTAACTGTAACGTCTGGAATTTTACTATTATACTATAACATTTTTAATCGAATTATAACCACTTTTTAATGTCAGAAGCCCAAAAATACGGAAAATTTAAAACTTTTCTTTTAAAAGATTAGACCAACCCTCTGTTGGTTGGAATGGGCTTTTCAGACAAATTGAAATAACTTAAAACTCTTTATAAAATAAAGTGGTTAATAAAACAATTAAAAGTACATTAATCCTCTTAAGGGAGTCTACCCATAATTTATAATACTTAGGAAATTTAAATCTCTTAATAAATTTATATAATTCTATTTTCTATGCTTTCTATTATTAATTTAATAATTTAAAATTACATCATATACAATTAACCTTACTTTTTATAACATAATCCTAATTTCTTCATGTAATCTTCCTCCGACAATCCTGCCTTATCTCAATCATCTTACCATCTACCAGCTTATCTGAAACAGCAATTTAACGCAGTTCATTTCATTCATTACCATGCATAATAATTAGCAAATGTGTATAAATAAAAACATGTCTGTATGGGTAGGGATGTTGCCCCTCTGTGGGCCCCCGCACTCATCCCATATAAGTAAACATTAACCTTGTTGCTAGTGCACTTAAGGCACTACTGTGAGGTTTAACCTCCTGAATATAACCTTTCGGTCATAACTGAACTGTACTAGGGGTAGCTAGCCCTCTAGTCATCGAGTACTCGGATCCCATGAATATATCTGACAAGGTTAAAGCTACTAAAAATTTATAAAACATGCTATGCAATTATCATACATGATAAATGATATTGAATGAAACTGCTACCTGTATTCTGAGCTTACTCTTCACTGTATTCCTTCTCTTCTACGTATTCTGGGAATTCGATCCTACTATTTTGTCCTAGAAATATTTATAATACCGAAATAATATATCAATGTCTAAATTTAGGTATAATAATTAAACGTCTCTCATGTTCCTATAGTTCTACCCCTTTCTATTTTCAATACTATTAAATCTAAATTTCTAGTTAAATGATTAATCATACCATTGTCAATCAACATTGCGCAAGCACTAATTAATACATACACAACACAATCATCAAACATAAAATGTTCTACTATTTAAATTTACTAACCTTTCTTGTCAATTAATTAATAATTAAATAACCTTACATTCATTACCACTCCTAAATCTCTAAATTCAATTTAATTATAATTAATTCTCAAATTACCACTAAATGCAACAGTCCCTATTTCTAATTTAATTTAAAGCTTGTCCTAGTCTTAAAAAAAATCCTTAAGCAATGAATTAACTTCCAAACTGAACTTATAACTACTTATTTCCAATATTGACTTTACCAATCAAAATATTAATTCAACCTAACAAACCTTAATGCCAAGTCAACCATTCAGAGTTACAATTCAAATTACACTTTAAATCAAAATCCAACAAAATCCAAAACACCAATCCAACTTTCTATACCTCTTCCTTTATTCTCCATTAAACTCATATTGCCCTTTTCTTCTATTCCCATCTTACTTCTAATATAGTAAAAATCTAAATTCTTAACTTAATAACTAGTTACACCATCATTCATAAACATTTGCACAAATACATATTAATATATACACAACACAACATAAGCACAAGAGTACCTTTATTCTTTCAAATTAACTAATATTCCTTGAGTAATAGATTAAATTCCCAAGCTAACTTCCAAATCCTTATCTTGACTCCACCAACCTCAAACACTCAAAGACATTGACTTACCACTTCAAGTAATAATCACCAATCACCTTCCTTTGCTTCTACTTAATCCTATCTAATATTTAAAAATCCAATCATCAATCAAAGATTAGAATTTCAATTATAATCATCTAGTAATATTGACTTGGGATTTCAAATAGTAAATTACTAATCAAGTTTCTGCTTTCTAATTAAATCCTTCCTTAGCTCAAAATCTTTGAAATAATGCTCTAAAAGAACTTAACTCTTAACCACATATGTGGTTCATTCAATTCCTATCCATTCCTTCTTCAATTGTGACATTAATTCAATCTAATAACACCACCACCAAACCAACCATTTCAGCATTCCAATTCAAGACATACTTCAAACCAAAATCCAATAAAATCCAAGAATAGCTAATTCACTTCACATTCCATTGAATTTATTCCTATTAAACTAAGAAACTAGGTTTCTAAGGTCTAAAATTACAACAACCATCAATGACACTTCCTACTCCCTTTTATTCAATTAATCACCATAACACATTTTTTTTTCCTTCTCCTAAGCAAACTTGTCAGCCCAGAGCAACAAGAAGAAAGAGAAATAAACAATTAACCATTACAACAGAGCAACCAGACATTGAACTCAGCCAAGACAAAGCATCCACAATAATATATACTCCTTGCACAAAACTCACGGCCAGGGCAGCAATCCGAAGGAAATAAAATTAAACAACTACCATCAAACATCAACAATCATCTACTATATCAATTAACACCAAGCCAACAATCCAGACATGCAATTTAATTAAGCAAAACTCTCAAAACCTTCCCTCCACTCTTCGGCCAGAACAGAATAGGGACAGGGAAACTGAGCAATAATTCAACCCTTCACAAATTCATCAAATCACACATATAACATGCTTATTAGAACCTCCCAATTGCATGTATATCATGTTCAAGAATTTCCCTCTTCATTCTCGGCCAGCACTGAACAAAGACAGGGGAGAGCAACAAAATTCCAGATGTCTTTAATTCACATTCAAAACACTTATTCCAACTCCCAATTCATACAGATATGTTGCTTCACAAATTTTTCCCTCTTAGCCCAGCGAATTAGCAGAAACAGGGGAAGGCAAAGAATGATTCCGAAATTCCTCACTCCCAAAATGAACCATACAACCTGTCCCAAAACCTTAGAATTGCTAAAAATCACCCACAATTAAGCTTCAAAACACGAACTCCCAGAAATCCCAAACTTTCCCGTCGCATGAACAGTACCCATCGGAAAAATTTGAGCAAATCCGAGCCTATTTCAACTTCCTTCCCAAAATCAACACTCAAACAACCAAGAACAAGGTCCAAGGAGCATTTTTATAATTTCAGAAACTTCAAAAACCATCCAAAAATTCGGATCATCTTCCCCCCATTCACTCAAAATCGCGCCGAAATAGAGAATAAATGGGAAGAAATGACTTACCCAAAATTGTTCCAAGCTTCTTGAGCTTCTTCCGCCGTCAATCGACGCCGTTCGCCGTCGTCTGAGCCCGGTCGCCGCTGGACACCGAAGAACAGAGGGAGAAGATAGTGAGAGAGCGAGAGTCGGTGAGGAGGGAGTATAATGTGTGTGTGTGTGTATATACGTGGAGGAAGGGAGTATTTCAGAAAAAAAATGAAAAGTAGAACAAATAGGGGGACACGTGTGTGGCTTGTATTTAAAGAGAAGATTGATATATTTTTTTAACAGGTATTTTACTATCTTGCCCTTTCCCTTTTTAATTGAAGATATTTTCAACTAGGGGTAGATATTGTCCTTTCCATTTTCTAATTCCTATTTTTCTCTTAAATCATAATTTTATTTACCATTATCACTTGGAAATATACCTAAGTCTGTCCTCAAAATAATTCCTCTAGATATGTTTTAACTTCTAAATTTATTTATAAGACTTTTTAATTAATAACCAATACCCCAAGATTCTAAATATTCCCTTATTTAGATTTATCTTCTAACTATTTTCCCTGAGCTAATAAAGAAAATAAACTTTAAAAATTATTAAAAATATACCTGACCTCATAAATTTATTTATAAGGCTTTTTAATTTCTAAATACATTTCTAAAACCTCAACTATATCCTTGTTATCCCTTTTTCTCCAAATTACGTTTTATCTTCTAATTAATTCTTCTTTGTTTCTTAAATAAAATAAGCCTTAAAATTATTAAAAATACCTAAAACATCATAAATTTATTTTTAATGCTTTTTAATGTTTTAATAATATTTTCTAAATCTTAAATAATTCCTTATTTTCTCTTTTTCTAAAATTTGGGGTGTTACAATTCCCTCCCCCTAAAAATAATTTCGTCCTCGAAATTAAGGGAATTACTCGATAAGCGAATTTCTACTCTAAGTTGCAAATGTTTGTTGTTGTTTTTGTGTTTTGTGTGTGTTTTTTTTTTAAAGACAGCATAATGGGTTTCTTACTAATAGGAATTATAGCTATAACTATTTCCGAAGGTTTCTACTCTTCTTTATAAGTCAAAACAAATACCTTCTCATGCTAAGTAGCTCCCATTGATTTATTTTTCCGTCGACATTCTTTAGCATAATGACCTGGCTTATGGCAATAATAACACATATTTTCGCCAGCCAAACAGGGGTTCGAGCCATGATTTCTTCCGCAATTAGTGCAGTTTCTGTAGTTATAGGTCTGTGGAACTTCCAGTTGCTGATGACTTTGTAATCGAGGTTGTTGATGACATTGTTGCCGATAAGGGTGTTGTTTTGTTTTCTTTTGAGTGTTTCCTTGCTTCCATGGAAGAAGGTTCTTCCTCTTCTGTGGTGTTCCCTCTATAAAATTTAAAGAATTCTGAGACCTCATATACTCAGATTCCTTAACAGGTTTCTGCATACTACTTTCAGTCAACCGACAGACCTCAATTGCCCTATCAAGATTCTCTATCTGCATAGGAGTCAATCTTTCTTTCATATAAGGATTTAATCCTCTCACCAATCTACCAGTTAACCAACGACCATCATTTCTCTCGTTGAGGTGCGTGTAATACCGAGACAGCTGTAGAAACCTAGAAAGATAATCTTCAAAAGATTCATTGTTTCCCTGGCTAATAGCAAGGAATTCAGCCTCCTTATCATCCCTAATAGAACGAGGGAAATATTTTTCATTAAATTTTTCCTTAAATACTTCCCATGAAAGAGGGATATTCTGGGCCTGCAGGCTTATTTCAGTATTCTGCCACCAATAACTAGCTTCATCTTCTAGCTTATAAATCGCCATATGGGCTTTGAGCTCCGAGGAACACGTCATGACTCTAAAAATTTTCTCCAAAGTCCTTATCCAATGTTCTGCTTGCCTCACATCCATTTTTCCCGCAAATGTGGGAGGATGGTGCTTACAAAATTGAATTACTACCCGTTGTAAAGCGTCTCCAGAAGGTTCAGGTTGCCTCGGAGGATCTTCTCGTGATTCTTCATGATGCCTATTAGCTTCAATATCCTCCAATTGTTTTGCCTGTCGTTCCTGAGTCTTTCTTAATTGATTCATGGTTGTTTGTTGTTCACGTAAATGATATAAAATAATTTGAAGTGGATCTACTGGGGTGCTATTCATAGAATAGTTCCCTGATCGACTGCCTCCTAAGTTTACCATGACTAGTATTTCCCTATTATCAACGTCAAATAAATAAACTAGTACAGTCATAATTTATTTCATGACACAAATATTCAAATATTCAAGCACACACAGATAAATTACAATAAATTTCACTAATTATAAAAGCGTACATTCCATTTTTATTATCAATTCCCAATATCTTAGTACCAACTGAAACTTAAACATATAGGTAATACATGAATCCCTACTCCTAAAATTAAAATTTCAAAACTCAATACCAATAAAAATTCAAACATAGACATGAACAAACCCTTGAAGAATAATCTGAAATTTTGTTCCTCAACAACAATCCACATGCAATATCTCATATCAGTTCTATCATAACCTTATCATTCACTTGTAAACTATAATCTCATATTAAAACAGTTTTTCCCTGTTTACTTTAAACTTTCTAGATTTCTATCTGATATACTTGAAGACCCATCCTTCCTATACAAATCTCTTCGTGTTTTTCGAAATGTTTTCTTATCTGAATAAATTATGGTTATCTCCTTAACTGGTAAACAGATTTTTATGGACTTCCTAGTCCCTTTCTGCTAACATTACTGTAGACCATATAAGTCTACGGGGAATCAAGGTTGAATAAACTGGAATGGAAATGAACTTTCTCTTTAACTGAACTATAAAATTTTTATATTCTAACTCATCTCGATCATAATCTATCCTGAAAATATCGTATATTGCTGTATCTATGAGATCTAACTGCGATCTCTATATTTTCCTCTAGGATCTAACTGTGATCCCTTGCCTGTTTTATTTCTTTATTGCTCACCCTTGATATTGTCCGTTTTAGGTAGGGATGCTCCCATAGCTATGGGTCCCACACTCACCCTTCACGGTTTTGTTTCTCATGGTAGGGAGGATGGCACGCAGCCCTCCATACTTACCATGTAAATATCTCTTTCTCTTGGATCTGCTGCGATCCCCTTTTTCCTTCTTTTCTTAGATCTATTTCTGTTGTTCTTGGCCAATCCGTCCCGCTACATTGATATAAAGTTTCCTCTTTTTGCCTGGCCAAGGCTTCTTTTTCAATAGAAGGAAAACCAAATACCAATATAGTTAGGGATATTCTTTGGCCAAATTCCCTTTCTGATTTAGGCTTTGCCTAATAACTGTTCGATCACTAATTCTAACTTGAATAATAGTACTAAAATTTAACTCATATCCCTCAAGAATTATATAATCCATCAAAGGACCATAGCTTTACCCTCAAGAAACTGAATTTAACTTAAATTTCTACATTACAAATCCTTAAAATTCGCAAATTCATTCTTAATGTCACATTCTCATCTTGCTAAAAGGAGAATTTGTTGCTTTAGTCTTTTTCCAAATTGAAAATATCTTCCAAATTTCACAATAGACTCCAATAAAACCTCTTATATCTCCCATTTGAAGATCTTATAAGTACTCTCTAACCTTTCTTTTTGCTCGATAATCTTTCAACTTTAAAATATACCTTTGTTTTCTAAAGTAAAATTCCCTCCAATAATCAAAATCACTCTCATTATCATTGAAATTCATTGGAAATCTTCTTCCGAGCTATCTTCATATACTAAATTATCCCTTAGAAATTGGTATCACAACTACCAAATTCAAGTCTAAAGCTATCAGTGCCTAGAATCAGGTCAAAATTTTGATTCACCTTTACTAAAATGTCAACATAATTCACTTTTAATATCTATATCTCACTTCTTATATCTCCCCAGGGGTAATAACAATAACCTTTATTCAACCATTTATCCCAGTTACCCAGAATTTAAACTTGAACTTCAAAATTTTCTCGTCTAAAAGGAACTGTTACAGATCACATTTTCATCATCCATTATCCTCTTATGAACTACCTGACCAACTTTAAGATATATGTGCTCCTTAGATCTATGTCTCAGAGAATAGCTTGTTAAACCATCTCTTGAAATGCTATCTTTTGGGTAACTTTAAGGGGAATTTCAACTTTCTCTTCTATATGTCTAATCTGTATAACCTAAAACCATAATATTCTGAAGGTGTTCTAATGGTTTCTTTAAATAATCAGTTTATGAGCAAAGTATTCTAGCTAACCTATGCCAGAACCTTTGCTCTGATACCAAAATGTAACGTCTGGAATTTTACTATTATACTATAACATTTTTAATCGAATTATAACCACTTTTTAATGTCAGAAGCCCAAAAATACGGAAAATTTAAAACTTTTCTTTTAAAAGATTAGACCAACCCTCTGTTGGTTGGAATGGGCTTTTCAGACAAATTGAAATAACTTAAAACTCTTTATAAAATAAAGTGGTTAATAAAACAATTAAAAGTACATTAATCCTCTTAAGGGAGTCTACCCATAATTTATAATACTTAGGAAATTTAAATCTCTTAATAAATTTATATAATTCTATTTTCTATGCTTTCTATTATTAATTTAATAATTTAAAATTACATCATATACAATTAACCTTACTTTTTATAACATAATCCTAATTTCTTCATGTAATCTTCCTCCGACAATCCTGCCTTATCTCAATCATCTTACCATCTACCAGCTTATCTGAAACAGCAATTTAACGCAGTTCATTTCATTCATTACCATGCATAATAATTAGCAAATGTGTATAAATAAAAACATGTCTGTATGGGTAGGGATGTTGCCCCTCTGTGGGCCCCCGCACTCATCCCATATAAGTAAACATTAACCTTGTTGCTAGTGCACTTAAGGCACTACTGTGAGGTTTAACCTCCTGAATATAACCTTTCGGTCATAACTGAACTGTACTAGGGGTAGCTAGCCCTCTAGTCATCGAGTACTCGGATCCCATGAATATATCTGACAAGGTTAAAGCTACTAAAAATTTATAAAACATGCTATGCAATTATCATACATGATAAATGATATTGAATGAAACTGCTACCTGTATTCTGAGCTTACTCTTCACTGTATTCCTTCTCTTCTACGTATTCTGGGAATTCGATCCCACTATTTTGTCCTAGAAATATTTATAATACCGAAATAATATATCAATGTCTAAATTTAGGTATAATAATTAAACGTCTCTCATGTTCCTATAGTTCTACCCCTTTCTATTTTCAATACTATTAAATCTAAATTTCTAGTTAAATGATTAATCATACCATTGTCAATCAACATTGCGCAAGCACTAATTAATACATACACAACACAATCATCAAACATAAAATGTTCTACTATTTAAATTTACTAACCTTTCTTGTCAATTAATTAATAATTAAATAACCTTACATTCATTACCACTCCTAAATCTCTAAATTCAATTTAATTATAATTAATTCTCAAATTACCACTAAATGCAACAGTCCCTATTTCTAATTTAATTTAAAGCTTGTCCTAGTCTTAAAAAAAATCCTTAAGCAATGAATTAACTTCCAAACTGAACTTATAACTACTTATTTCCAATATTGACTTTACCAATCAAAATATTAATTCAACCTAACAAACCTTAATGCCAAGTCAACCATTCAGAGTTACAATTCAAATTACACTTTAAATCAAAATCCAACAAAATCCAAAACACCAATCCAACTTTCTATACCTCTTCCTTTATTCTCCATTAAACTCATATTGCCCTTTTCTTCTATTCCCATCTTACTTCTAATATAGTAAAAATCTAAATTCTTAACTTAATAACTAGTTACACCATCATTCATAAACATTTGCACAAATACATATTAATATATACACAACACAACATAAGCACAAGAGTACCTTTATTCTTTCAAATTAACTAATATTCCTTGAGTAATAGATTAAATTCCCAAGCTAACTTCCAAATCCTTATCTTGACTCCACCAACCTCAAACACTCAAAGACATTGACTTACCACTTCAAGTAATAATCACCAATCACCTTCCTTTGCTTCTACTTAATCCTATCTAATATTTAAAAATCCAATCATCAATCAAAGATTAGAATTTCAATTCTAATCATCTAGTAATATTGACTTGGGATTTCAAATAGTAAATTACTAATCAAGTTTCTGCTTTCTAATTAAATCCTTCCTTAGCTCAAAATCTTTGAAATAATGCTCTAAAAGAACTTAACTCTTAACCACATATGTGGTTCATTCAATTCCTATCCATTCCTTCTTCAATTGTGACATTAATTCAATCTAATAACACCACCACCAAACCAACCATTTCAGCATTCCAATTCAAGACATACTTCAAACCAAAATCCAATAAAATCCAAGAATAGCTAATTCACTTCACATTCCATTGAATTTATTCCTATTAAACTAAGAAACTAGGTTTCTAAGGTCTAAAATTACAACAACCATCAATGACACTTCCTACTCCCTTTTATTCAATTAATCACCATAACACATTTTTTTTTCCTTCTCCTAAGCAAACTTGTCAGCCCAGAGCAACAAGAAGAAAGAGAAATAAACAATTAACCATTACAACAGAGCAACCAGACATTGAACTCAGCCAAGACAAAGCATCCACAATAATATATACTCCTTGCACAAAACTCACGGCCAGGGCAGCAATCCGAAGGAAATAAAATTAAACAACTACCATCAAACATCAACAATCATCTACTATATCAATTAACTCCAAGCCAACAATCCAGACATGCAATTTAATTAAGCAAAACTCTCAAAACCTTCCCTCCACTCTTCGGCCAGAACAGAATAGGGACAGGGAAACTGAGCAATAATTCAACCCTTCACAAATTCATCAAATCACACATATAACATGCTTATTAGAACCTCCCAATTGCATGTATATCATGTTCAAGAATTTCCCTCTTCATTCTCGGCCAGCACTGAACAAAGACAGGGGAGAGCAACAAAATTCCAGATGTCTTTAATTCACATTCAAAACACTTATTCCAACTCCCAATTCATACAGATATGTTGCTTCACAAATTTTTCCCTCTTAGCCCAGCGAATTAGCAGAAACAGGGGAAGGCAAAGAATGATTCCGAAATTCCTCACTCCCAAAATGAACCATACAACCTGTCCCAAAACCTTAGAATTGCTAAAAATCACCCACAATTAAGCTTCAAAACACGAACTCCCAGAAATCCCAAACTTTCCCGTCGCATGAACAGTACCCATCGGAAAAATTTGAGCAAATCCGAGCCTATTTCAACTTCCTTCCCAAAATCAACACTCAAACAACCAAGAACAAGGTCCAAGGAGCATTTTTATAATTTCAGAAACTTCAAAAACCATCCAAAAATTCGGATCATCTTCCCCCCATTCACTCAAAATCGCGCCGAAATAGAGAATAAATGGGAAGAAATGACTTACCCAAAATTGTTCCAAGCTTCTTGAGCTTCTTCCGCCGTCAATCGACGCCGTTCGCCGTCGTCTGAGCCCGGTCGCCGCTGGACACCGAAGAACAGAGGGAGAAGATAGTGAGAGAGAGAGAGAGTCGGTGAGGAGGGAGTATAATGTGTGTGTGTGTGTGTATATACGTGGAGGAAGGGAGTATTTCAGAAAAAAAATGAAAAGTAGAACAAATAGGGGGACACGTGTGTGGCTTGTATTTAAAGAGAAGATTGATATATTTTTTTAACAGGTATTTTACTATCTTGCCCTTTCCCTTTTTAATTGAAGATATTTTCAACTAGGGGTAGATATTGTCCTTTCCATTTTCTAATTCCTATTTTTCTCTTAAATCATAATTTTATTTACCATTATCACTTGGAAATATACCTAAGTCTGTCCTCAAAATAATTCCTCTAGATATGTTTTAACTTCTAAATTTATTTATAAGACTTTTTAATTAATAACCAATACCCCAAGATTCTAAATATTCCCTTATTTAGATTTATCTTCTAACTATTTTCCCTGAGCTAATAAAGAAAATAAACTTTAAAAATTATTAAAAATATACCTGACCTCATAAATTTATTTATAAGGCTTTTTAATTTCTAAATACATTTCTAAAACCTCAACTATATCCTTGTTATCCCTTTTTCTCCAAATTACGTTTTATCTTCTAATTAATTCTTCTTTGTTTCTTAAATAAAATAAGCCTTAAAATTATTAAAAATACCTAAAACATCATAAATTTATTTTTAATGCTTTTTAATGTTTTAATAATATTTTCTAAATCTTAAATAATTCCTTATTTTCTCTTTTTCTAAAATTTGGGGTGTTACACTAACTCGTTTAGCTATCGATAATAGGATACCTTGAAATACCTCTGAATACTTAGATAATTGTATCCTTAAAGCTAATGAGCATTCAAGTAAATAGCGATAATAGGATTAGCTATCGATAGAAGATTACTTATGAATATGTCAGCTAGTGTGCTTTGAACATTGAATTAGGAGAATATGCTAGCGATAATGTTATATCTATCGATAGAAAATGCTTTATGAAAATCCTTAGCTAATATAATCATTATCTATCACTTTGAGCTAATGGACTATGCTTGCGATAACATCTGATGTGCACTAAATGTTTACTTGTTCAGCTAACAGCTCAAGTGCAGAAATTATACTATGCAGTTAGCGATAGCAAAGCATGCTAGCGCTACTGAAAAAGCTGCTATGAAAGTACAAGTATTCAGAACGCTCAGTCTAGCCTACTCTACGCATGAACAGTTCAGAAGTTTGAATTAGCTGATAAATAGTATCTATCCCCAACGGCTATGGACTTCCAACGATTATATTCTAACGGTCATATGAAGCTAAATCAAAAGACAATCTGTGAAGATATAAATAGAACAAGATCTGCTTCCAGAAGATAGCGATGATAATCAACGAACGAATTATCAACGAGCAATGAACAGGGCATTATACAGAATTGCAAATTACTCAGATTGAGAGCATTAAAAAAGAAGTGCTAGAGCAATACATTGTTTAGATTATAAAAGCTCTAGTTGTATTTCATCATACATTACTATGTACTTAAGTGTTTATCACAATTTGTTCTTTGAGTGAACTTTATTGTTAAAATCCTCCACTGTTTGAGGTAGTTCCAAAGCTTGGTGCTTTGAGAACTGAGTCGTAAACCTTACAGGTTGTAAGGGGGAGTGTTTAAGAGAGATCCTAAAACTCTGTAAAGGTTGGCAGGTGAACCTGTGTTCGTAAAACATGTGGTAGGCTTCTCTTGTGCCCGGTTTAAACAAGAGGGTAGTGGAAATCTCAGGTGGAGCATGAGGACTGGATGTAGGTCTGGGATTGACCGAACCAGGATAAACGGAGTTTGCATTATCTCTTCCCTTTACTCTCTTAATTTCCAGCATATCCATCTTGTATACTCCTTAGTCCACTTCATTGGGATTTTATAAAGTAGAAAAGAAAAGATCTTAAAAGCTTTTATCTTATCACCCAATTCACCCCCCTCTTGGGTGACAATCAGCATTTACAGTTATTGTCACCATGAATTTCAATAGAATTTGTTATTTATCTTTGGTCTTGCGAGCTTCATGCCAAAATAACTTGCATGGTTAAAGGGTGAACCACGGATATCATTGTTGTTACAGAATGGGTAGTGTTGTGACAAATCAAGGATATACCTAGGCTACTCATTTTTTAGGTTACTTTCTCTATTTTTGATTCGTTAAGCTTTAGTTTGCTTTTTGGGTTGTAGCAAGAGGCATAATTATAACCATATCTTTTCTGATCAATGCTATTGCAGCTTTATGCATGCTCATCTTAAACTTGGCTCTGCTTTGATGTCATTGGGTGTGGCATCAACATCAAAACAACACTTCAAACGGTGTAGACATTGTACCACTCTATTCCTTATTATAAGTTCAACAACCAAAAATTTTTTGTTCCTAAATATAAGTCAAGTTTGAGATTAATTAATGCTATTGTGACTATTTTACCCCTATCTTGGAAATAGAGAAGATGAGAGAGAAGGGTTATAATACATAAAATATTATTTTTAACACATATTCTTAATTAAGGGTAAAGTTGGAAAAATAAGATATATTCAATGCTATAACTTCCATTCCTTGATATGTGAAAAGTAGTTAGGGTGGACTTATAATAAGGAACAGAGTGGTATGTGAAACCTTGGGTTATATCTGTGTCTTGTGGTAGCATTAAAGCCTTGTGATGACAATTACTTTTGGGAGCAACTCTCTGATAATGTTAGCCAAGAATCTTCTCCTAAATGTTGGGACTTTAATTTCTGTGTGGTTGGACATGGAGTTGGGATAGTCGGTACATAACAAAGGACTTGCTTTTGGACGTCTCCAACATGCATGTTAAAGTTTCGGCATACTATTGCATCTAGATTTATTTTTTTCAACCCCACTCTGCGATTTTTTTTTCATATGTTTATTTACTTGTTATCTTAATTGCTTTCTATTGTTGGGCTTTAATAAATTTGTCACTTAAAAAAATATTAAAAGAAATATGGCATCTTTCTCTTTAAAGTACTTCGTGAATATATCGATAACAAAAAATTCCTCTTGAATAAAATTGGATAAAGCGCGAAGCATTATTAAGGATGTGAGATCTTAATAGTATTTTTTTTTTCTGTACTACAGTTATAAAGTGGAAAGATCCAATTTTAGCATTTTAAGTTAATTTATTTTTTTATTTTATAAAACGTTATATATGACAAATCTATTTTTCATCTGAAATTGGATGTGAGATTTAGAGAAATAAAGAATGCTTGGGTTGAGTGTTTTTTGTTCCATTTTTACCCCTTATTTCTCAAATAGCTAGATACAATACAAACCAAGCAAGTATTGTGTAGAATAAGAAATAGCAACCAAATGAAACGTTGGGGGCTTATAGATAACCCAACAGTTTTTTTATTTATTTATTTAATGTAATATGTATTTTTGTAGTATGAATCCATCAATCATTGATCAACCTTGGAATGGCTTCTGGAGTATATCAATTATTTTCTCGTCCACTTGGAAAGCCTTCTTAAGAACCTCAGAAGAGATGGGTGGATTAGAGCCAAACACAGATTTTGCAGTGGGGATAACTCCAGCATTTTGGCTACTAAGACCTGCAAACGCAACAGCATTGCCATAACCCACGTTTTGTTGGAAGTGAATAAGACCGATTGGGAAAACAAACACGTCTCCCTTGTTAAGCACTTTGGTAAATAATTTATTTCCATTTTGATTAGAGGCCACAAATCCAACAAGAAGAGAGCCTTCGATCACTACGATGATTTCAGTGCCACGTGGATGAGTGTGGGGTGGGTTCAAACCCTTTGGCGCAAAGTCAATTCGTGCAAGAGAGATTCCAAGAGTGTTCAATCCAAACAATGAGTTTACATCTGCTGTGTTAACAACAAAGCCTGTAGGATTTTCTGCTGTGTTTCCAACTTTATCAAACCCAGAAGCATAGAAGTCCTCAGCTTTCACAGCATCTGGATCCTTACAAAATTTCCCGTTCACAAATACTGCATGCAAATACGAGAGTAAGCTTAGTGTTATAAGTTTGCTAAAACAAAAATATATAATTGAGTCAAATTAAACTTGTAAAGATTTAGTATAATTTTCTCTCTTAGGTAAGTTCTGAAGTTATTAATTTCATATTTGGTAAAAAAAGTTATTAATCTCATATTCTCTAATTCTTTCTAGGGAGAATTACAACCAGGTTTTATGAAAGAGAATTAATCACAATCAAATCCCTTGAAATAATCAAATTACATTGAAATCGTTAATAACATGAGTGAAATTAAGTTGAACTGCATTGGTTGTTGTCAATGCCGCTAATTGTAGAGTTATCGATAACAGCTCAATGAGTGATGTTGACTTACTAGTGTAATTTGATTTCATTTCATCAAAGTCTATTAGGATTTGAATATAATTTGATAATTTATAGAGATTCAACTTTAAATTCATTCTCTTCCACTTGACCTAGTTTTAATTCTTCCTTAGCTACTTTCTAATGCCTCAATGTTTCTCAAATTTTTATTTGTATTAATCATTCAATTATACATATACCGAGTGGCATTTTAATATATTATGGGACAAAAAATGGCATAGTTTTGATTTTGTATATGATTTTCCACATAAGAATAATGTCAAATTGGGAACTATTTATTTATTTATTGAAATAATAAAAAGCTCTAAATGGTGCCATTTTTGCTTATAAGATATCAAAATATCGTTCATTTTATGTAGACTATAATGCTAAATATATTAAAACATTTTAAAAAGTTTGAGTACTTCAAAGGGTCTTGGAGAGTACTCCCTCTATCCTTGTCCCTTATAAGATCAAAATAATAATATTACATGAAAAATGTTAAAATAAGTTAAAAGTAATAATTATGTCAGAAATATAATATATTTTCTTAAAAAATGCCCCCATTTATAAGTGGATAAATGTGAGAGAATAATAATCAAATAATGATGAAAAATGTATGACAAAAATTAATTAGGACTAAAAATGGTAAAAATAAAATGCACAAACTTCGACAATGTAAATCATAAAAATGATATGGAGGAATTAAAAATTTGGATCTTATTTAAAAAAAAAATACCAAGTGTATAATAGAGATTGGGGCAGTAGAGGCCCCTTGCCCTAAGTTAATTGTGTTTACCTCCTTTAGTATATGAGTCATTGAGTGCGACACAAAAATCTTGTAGAGGACTTGGGTCATATGCAAGCACATGAACAGAAGCAACTGCCAATAGGCTAACGACAACCAAGTACACAGATTTCATCTTGTGTGTGTATAAATCTCCCTATCTCTTTCTCTCTTAATTCTGTTTGTTAGTTTATGAGTTTTTGACTGAACTTAAAAGGCTATTTATAAGAAGAACCCATTGAAGTGGTCTCTTTAATTTACTTGCAGGAAAAGCAAATATAATTAAATAATAGTGGGCCCTTGACCAAGTATTTTGTTTTTCTCCACCTGCAGCTTATTACTCTTTCCTTTCATTTAATTAATTAGATCATATGATGGGACTTATTGTGACCCTTTCATTAATTCATTACCAACTACATGTCTATATATCTTTATACCTTATTCAATTTCTCTACTGTGAATTCATGATTTCAAACTTTGAGAGGATTTTTTTTGGCCAAAATGTGTTCAAGAGAATAATGGGTCTTCGGTGTAATTTTCTAGGGGTTGGGTGCAATTTCCTTATCAGTATTAAATCATGACGAAGAAAATGGCTAATCCAATAAGAAGCTATATTGCTTCCCATATATATTATATAGCTTTTCATCATTTAATTAGTTAATTAAATCGATCCGTGAATAATTCACTTTGTGCATTGATTTATGATGTTTTAGCGTCCTATTGTGTGCTGCTATCTACATTGGTTAGTTGCAGCTTAATTATCATAAACAGTTTTATCTACAAAATTTTAAGTTTATAGTTTGAATCAGGAGGAGTAAATTACAATAATATAGTTAATTAAATTAATTATGTAAATTATATAATAAGTAAACAAAGAATAAAAGAAATAATCAGAAATTTAAGAAAAAAGGGAGAATTACAATAAGGTCGCCCAAATATATAAAGAATAAGTTGAATATCATGTGACATAAATAAATTATAAAATGACACAACGATAATTTATAAGATCATGTAGGAATAAATCTTACACAATAAAAGTAATGTAAATATATGACAAAGATCTAATGGTTTATTTTTATATACTTTTTTGTGGGACATGGGACAGGAATTCATTATTAGAATATTTAGGATTATTCAAGAGGATATTAAATAAAGATATTTATTCATTATATTTATAATTTATTTATTTAATGATTTATCTTATAATTATCCTAGTTATTTTAAGGGTAGGATTCGAGATTTAGATTTGAGTTTGAATTCTTATTATTTTTATTATTCCTAAAGTTCTATAAATAGAGATAGAGTTTCTCTTGGTATTTAGCTATTGATTAATGATTAATGATTAATTGAATGAATTGAATGAGAGTTTATTTTCCGGCCTTCTCTGGTCTACACCCTCTCCTGAAATTCTCCTCCTGATCTCTTCTTTCCCTTCCTTCCTAATTGTTTTACATCTTTTTCATTGTCACTGTAATTTAATTTCATACACTAGTAAACTATTATTAGTAATCGTGTCATTTTCCAAATATGTTTCAAAAATTATCCAAAAAATATTAATAGTTCACCAAATCGGACATATTAATGGTTAACTAGTGGGGTTTCTTTACCAAATCCTCTTTTTCTAGAACAATACTTTTCTTCATCCTGCTTTCTAGGTTTGAGACTTTGAACACACACCACACTTTATCTATTGTGGTCACCTTTTTTTTTTCAATTCTCTATTAACTACCCCGAGAAATCAAGAATAAAAAAGCCTGAATTTTCTTAATTAGTCTAAGAATAGAGAAAGTGGAGGCTCTTAGGAGTTTAATTATTTCGATTATTATGTCTATAATTTGTTTGGTTATTTTGTAGCTATTTGTACACAGTTTAATATAGATTATTCTATTTTGTATGGGATATAATTAACACCAATAAGGAAGAGAAGAGGGGATAACTTTTGCCCAAGGTAAATGCTACGTAATAATCATTGACGGAATACATGTAATTAACTAGTTAGATAGTTTTTATTTTGTGCATGAGTAACGGATTTGTTGGTGCTTGAGAACAGATCAAAAGGGTGATTTAAGTCTTGATATTTGGTGGACAAATAGCATCCTAATTTTTAAAACAAGTCCTGTATCAGAGTCTTTAGATGTGTACACTAAGAGAGATAATTTTGTGGAGTTGGTCCAAAAGTTTGGAAAATGATTTTTGAAAGTCACTTTGCAGTTTGGAAAATAATATTTTTGGAAAAGTACATCAAAGAATAAACAGGGACATATTTCCTTAGGAATTTGTTTTCAAAACTTTGAACCACTATTTTTGGAGTTTTAATGATTAGATATGAATTTTCAAAGGTTTAAGAAAAGTTTATATTTTATAAGGATTGAGATTGAGTACCAATCACCAAGTTGTAAACATGAAATCTCGTGACATTTTTTTTAAAAATAATATTTTAATGTGTATATAATTTAATTTAAAATAAAGATAAAATCTTACTTGTTTCTTTTTTAAAAAAAAAATTATTTAAAAATCATCATCAATTCAAAATTTATAGATAAACCATTAAAACTTAATTTGAATGTTGCAGAGCTCATCAAGTTAAACTCTCACATTACTTTTGATTCACAAGTAGTTCTTAAATGACTAAAGAACTATGATGAATGATCCAAAGTAAGATGTAAAAACACCATCTATTGGAGTTAGCATATATAAAACTAGCATGTGCTTCCCCGTGCCATGTGAGGGAAGCTTGTACAAAAAGATTAATGTTTTAACTAGCAGTGTAGGTTTTGGTTGCATGCCTTGATGATGATCAGTGTATTATGAATACCCACATAAGTCAAATCACAGAGAGTGGATCTAGCTATAATACACAGTAGTTTGCACAAGAGAGAGATTTGAATGAAGGAGAGGGAGAAATAATTTCAGTTGGTTGTTTCTGCATACACATTCACTTACTTAAGCGCACGATGCAAACTGTTCCCTCATTATTTCCACAAAACTGTTGCCACTTCTTTTATAAATTTGAATTAAATGGAAATATTTCATTTAATATACCAACAAATTTGAATAATTATATTAAGATAACAGAGCAATTTTATAGCACTACTACAAAATAACTCTATCGCGACGCAACAATACCGGCGCTTATAGTAAAAAGCGTCGGTATTGATAAGCAAGGACCCTATACCGGCGCTTACCAAGAAAAGCGCCGGAACAGAGTAAGCCTATACCGGCGCTTTCCATAACAAGCGCCGGTATAGGCTTTGATCATCCTTTTTTTTATAATTTTTTTTATTTAAATACTCTATACCGGCGCTTACTGTCTAAGCGCCGGTATAGGGTAATGAGTTATTTTAATTTTTTTTATTTTTAAAACACCTATACCGGCGTTTTAGGTATAAGCGCCGGTATAGGCTTCCTTTTTTTTTATATATTTTTTTATTTAAATACCCTATACCGGCGCTTACTGTCAAAGCGCCGGTATAGGGTAGTGAGTTATTTTAATTTTTTTTTATTTTTAGAACACCTATACCGGCGCTTTTGGTATAAGCGCCGGTATAGGTTGCCTATACCGGCGCTTTTTTTAGTAAGCGCCGGTATAGGCGAAAAAATGGAGGGAAATTCTCCCTCCATTTTTTCCGCAGCCGGATGGCGTATACTTACTCCACCTTCCTTTTTTTATTTTTTTTGTTTTGCCTCACTCTCATCCTCTGAATCCTCTCGAAATGCATCTTCGGACCCATTCTCGTCTGCGCATTTTGATAAACCGAAGCTGAGGCTGTACTTAACCGGAGGCTTCTTGCCTTAACCTTCGCCGGAGTTTGACGGAAAGATCCACTGTTCAGCTCCGTTTTGATTCAGCCATATCACAGTAAGTCATTTTTCCATTTCTTTTTTCAATTCCGTGTATCTACTTGCTTTGCTGGTGCTTTTCGGGTTGCGTTTTCATGGGAAGAGTAATGATTAGTGTTATTGGAGTGAGGTTCGTTTGTTTCACTGCAAATTGTTTTGCTGATTCCGTGTATTTTTTTTTTAAATTTTGCAGGTTGAAAGGAAGAAAGGCGAAGAGTTTTATATTTTCAGGGTGAAACTGTTCCAGATTTTCCTAGTCTGAAACTGAGACCTAAATGTCGTCTTTTGGAACCATAAACCTTTGTGATTTCTTTCTTTCCCCTTTCTAACTGTTCTTCATGTTTTAAAGCCCTAAAACTCACCATCTTACCCCTACGATTTCAATTCAATTTTCAACCCTGAAAGCAGTCAATGGTCTTACGCTGTCTTCTGGAAGGTCGGCCGCCATAATCCCAAGTAAGTGGCATGAGTTCTTGTTGAAACACTCATTTGTTCCTTTTGTCTTGAGAATTTTATATGCATATCAGTTCAGTTTTTGGGGAGATGTCCTTGCATCTCATATGTACTCTGCCACGCTCTCGTTCCTATTTTGGAATTTCATGTTTTGATAGCTTCTGTTTTGTCTTCAAGAAAATATAGATATATATATATATATGCGCTCTGGGTTTGCCAGTCCCACTATTTGATTGTCTTGTGTGAAGCATGAATCTATTGATTCAGAATTTATCCTCTTGTTTTGATTCTATTCGGTCTTATTCTCTTATTCCATTAATGAAAAGTGAACCCTTTTCTTTTATGTGTATTTTTATGTGTATTTTTCGTGTGTTTGAAAATTAAATTTGGCTTTATTGCTTGAAAATGCTGATTTGGTGGCCTAAGTTTATATTTGATCCTTGACAACTCCGATTTGTTGGCCATGAGTTCTTTCTTGGTTGTTCCAATTTCAGATACACCTTGCACCTTTCTCCCACATAAGAAGAACGGATAGTTGATGGATTGAGAATTATCCCTTAAATATATATATATATATATATCCTGAGGAGAAGATAATATTGGCTAACCACAAGAGATTAACTTTTTTTTACAAACATAATCCTATTTACCGTGGCATGACATCAAAATTTTATTGATGTCACATTGTTCATTTTATAGATTCTAGTAGGGGGAAAGTCTCCTTTATTATCTACATGTAATCAAGTAGATAGGAAAAAATTGAAGTACGATTTTTTACAATAGTTTGGAGGAAAATGCTACTTTAAAAACTCAAAAGTTTTTAAATTTTGATAGATAACCATACCAAGAATTATGATCTTTAAAAAAATCACTGAAGAGATTCTACTTGCGACAATATATTATAACTTAGTCTTGATTACATGTTGGTAAAAATATATTGACCATTTGTATATAAGTGGTTCATTTATTCAATTAATGAATTTATTTATGTTGTAGGGACCTTAAGAAGTATTTGCTTGGCCCACATTCTTCATCAAAAGACAAAGTAAAAGAAGTTGTTCAGGTACAAACATTTTATGTTGGGTTATTAGACAAAATTGTATGGTATTTTATTTTACTTGTATGAAAATTTTGTTTTGTGGAACTATTAATACTTTATATATGCTCTGTGAATTCTGTTGGGGTGGGCTGTGGAGATATATTGAGTTGATGTTGTTTATATAGTTGGCAATCCATTTCTATGTAAAAAAGAGAGGGCCTTGAGCCTGGGAATGTTCATTTTTTAGCTGTTATGCTGCCGATTTTTTGTTTAGAAAATAAGGTAACATCGTAAGGTGGCTACCTAATGAGTAGGTCATATACATCTTACCGATGTTTTCCTTTAGTAGGTTATAATGTTGGATCGGAAATGGATGTCTTATGATCGACGTTCAAGGGAATATATAGATGGAGCAAAAGAGTTCATTGAATTTGCTGCTGAGCATGCAGAGAATGCTAACAGAATTGTGTGCCCTTGTATGTCTTGTTTATATGGAAAGCGTCTTCGCCCTCTTGACCTGTTGGGTCATTTAATTTGTCATGGAATCGATCCGTCTTATACACGTTGGACAAAGCATGGTGAGACGTATGAGTATTCTGGCGGAGACTGGGTACCTGATGTTAGTAGCGCTTCAAATGTAGTTGACACAGACATGTGTGATGAGAGCGATGACCTTGAAGAAATGTTGAACGTGGTGGCTGAGGAGGATCCTGAAGTATTTCAGACTCTGAAGAGTGATGCAGAGACGCCGTTGTATGTGGGATGCAGCAAATACACAAGATTGAGTGTGGTGCTTAAATTGTATAACCTGAAAGCGCGATACGGTTGGAGTGATGCAAGTTTCACCGCACTGCTTTCCGCTCTGCGAGATATACTTCCAGAAGGGAATGTACTCCCGTCAAAAACATACGAGGCAAAGCAAATTCTCCGCTCGACCGGTATGAAATATGAGAAAATACATGCATGTCCCAATGACTGTATTTTATTCCGAAATCAGTATGCATTGTTGGAGGAGTGTCCGAAATGCAACACATCTCGGTATGGAAAGAAAGGTAAGAGTCCTTCTAAAGTCTTGTGGTACTTTCCGATCATTCCGAGATTCAGGCGCATGTTCAATAATGCGGATGTTGCAAAACTTTTGACTTGGCATGCCGATGAAAGGATTAAAGACACCAAACTTAGGCACCCCGCAGATGGCCCCCAATGGAAAAAAATTGATTATGAGTACCTTGAGTTCGGTGAAGAACCAAGAAACCTACGGCTTGCATTGGCAACCGATGGAATCAATCCGCATGGAGTTCAGAGTAGTACTCATAGCACATGGCCCGTGATTTTGATGATATACAACCTCCCCCCAAATTTAATCATGAAACGCAAATTTATGATGCTTTCTATGCTTATTTCTGGGCCTAGACAACCCAGCAACGATATAGACGTCTACTTGGATCCATTGATTGAAGATCTGAAATATATGTGGAATTCGGGTGAGACAGTTTTTGATGGCTGTAAGGAAGAAAGTTTTAATTTGAGAGTCATGTTGTTTGGCACGATAAATGATTTCCCAGCATACGGTAATTTGTCCGGATATAGCATCAAAGGATATGGTGCGTGCCCTGTATGTGAAGATGATACCCATTCGATGTGACTGGATCATTGTAAGAAAAATGTGTACATGGGACATCGGAGGTTCTTGCCGTTAAAACATCGTTGGCGTAGGTGGAAAAAGGCGTTTAACGGGAGCTCAGAAGAAGGTAGGCCACCAAGGACATTGAGCGGGGATAGCGTTTTTGAAAAGGTGAAGGCGTTGGAGAATGATTTTGGTAAGCCTTTCGCAAAAAATGTGTTGACAAGTGGTTGGAAGAAGAGATCCATATTCTTCGAACTCCCGTATTGGAAGTCCTTATATGTTAGGCATTTTCTTGATGTGATGCATATTGAAAAAAACATCTGTGATAACCTAATTGGCACGTTGCTGAATATGCATGGGAAAAGTAAGGATGGTGTCAATTCGAGGTTAGATATGGTCAAGTTGGGAATAAGACAAGAGTTAGCACCTGTCGAGAAAGGATACCGCACTTATTTACCTCCGGCAGCTTACACCCTTTCGAAGAAAGAGAAAAGATCATTTTGTGAGTTTCTGAATGGAATCAAAGTTCCAGAGGGCTACTCCTCAAATGTAAAAAACCTTGTGTCCATGAAAGAGTTGAAATTGAAGAACCAGAAATCTCATGACTGTCACGTCCTGATGCAACATTTCTTACCGGTCGGCATACGCAACATTTTACCTATGAAATTGCGTAGCACGATTACCAGACTTTGTATGTTCTTCAAGCTCATTTGTAGTAAAGTGGTTGATACAACAAAGTTGCAGGATTTGCAGAGACAGATCGTTTGTATCCTGTGCGAACTTGAAATGTATTTCCCCCCTTCATTCTTTGACATCATGGTTCATCTTACAGTACACTTGGTCAAAGAGGTTCAACTGTGCGGCCCAGTCTATTTGAGATGGATGTACCCAATTGAACGGTTCATGAAAGTTTTAAAGGGGTATGTTAAAAATAGATATCGACCAGAGGGGTGTATTGCTGAACGATACATCGTCGAAGAAGCGAGTGATTTGTGTGCAGATTACCTATCAAATATTGAACCTATTGGTTTACCCAAGTCTCGTCACGACGGGAGATTAACGGGAAAAGGAATGAGTGGGTTCAACTTAATACGCATTTCGAATATTGAAAGGGAGCTGGCGCACTTGTATATTCTTCATAATACTCCTGAGGTTGAGCCATTTGTTGAAGAACACAAAAAACTTCTTCGGGAAATTCACGGTGATAGAAATGAGAATTTGATTACGAAGGAGCACAACAAACATTTCATTAGATGGTTCAATGCGCGTATTTGTCAGCAGCATGACCTTAATGCCGGATCGGTTGGTGAAAGATTGTTCTGGCTATCGAAAGGACCGGGTTTGCACGCATTTGCTTACACTGCCTATGCAATCAATGGTTACACATTCTATACAAAAGGTCAGGATGAGAAAAGCACAATGCAGAATAGTGGAGTCACAGTTGTTGCCGAGGCATGGCATATATCCAGTGCAAGGGATACAAATCCCGTCTATGCACATATGTCATACTTTGGTGTGATTGATTGCATCTGGGAGTTAGATTACACCATGTTCAGAGTTCCTGTGTTCCGCTGTCAGTGGGTTAACAACAATAGCGGACGACGGTTAGATGAATTTGGGTTTATATCGGTTGACCTTTCTAAAGTTGGATATAAGGATGATCCTTACATTCTACCTTCTCAAGCGGCACAAGTTTTTTACATTGCAGATCCTTCTAAGAAGAATTGGTCAGTTGTCATTCAGTCGAACAAAAATTATGCCGAACAAGTTGATGATGGAAGCAATGATGAAGATATGAATATGATTGAAGATGATCCTTCCTTTGATACATTACTGGCAGAAGACTTTGATGCAGACGGATATGATGACGAAGATGAGCCTGTTTATGTAAGGGGTGACCATGAAGAAGGCATTTGGGTCAACACAACCCTAAATCCCACAAAAAAGAGGAAGCCAACAATTTTGGATAATATAACAATGAGAAAAAGGAGTCGAATGCCATCATAATGATTTAAGTTTGTATGTATTTTCTTATTTTTTTTTACTACGAATTATTTCATTATATGCATATGCATGCACTAAAATCGTATATTGTTTAATTATTTTACAAGACAATGGATCCAAACGTACCTGAGGAGGAGGAAGCACCACAGAGTGCCCAGCAAGTTATTGATGAGGGTAGAGCACATGTTGAGGACCAAGTTCGTCGTGGCAAGACCATTATGCGTGATCTCCTCAAACTTAGAGCTAAGGGAAAAAAGGCAGCCCTTGTATGGAACGACAATGGCCAACTAGTTGGAAAGAGTGCGAAGGCCCTTACCGGTTTCGTTGGATGCACTGTTCGTAATAAAGTTCCTATTACAGTTGCAGATTGGAGAAAAGTAAACAAGAAAATACGTAATGAGATTTGGTCAGAGGTTCAGGTAAGCTATTTTTTTTACAATTAAGTTTAATTTTGTCATGATAGATAACATTGTAACTAACAAATTTAATATGATTTCTATTGCTACAGACTGTGTTTCATATCGATGAGACTCACAAGGACTATGTCATGAAGAAAGCTTCAAAAATACACAGAAACTTCCGTTCAGATTTGTCGACATTATATCTGAGAGATGAAAACGGGGAGGTAGTTCCAACACCCCCATCTACATATGAAGGGGTCATAACCCAAGCAGATTGGGATGAATTTGTGCAATCACGCTTATCAGAGGAGTTTCGGGAAAGAAGCGAAAAAAATAGCCAGGCGGCTAAAAGCTGTCCGTATCCCTATTTAGGCGGCCGGAAAACATTTCCAGAATTGGAGTACGAGATGGTATGTTAGCAACGCCCTTTTGCTTCTAAAAGTGTGAATTAATGTTTATGTAATTAATTTATAAGTTCACCTGTTTTACCATGACAGATTCAGGAAGAGGGCTTAAAAGGTCACCCTCCACGGTTTAGGGTCTGGATCAAAGGACACTCCAAAAGCGATGGAACCATCGTTCACGAAGAGGTTAGAAGAATCCGTGAACGCTGTGTAAGTCATTCTCTTGGACTTTGTAATTTTTTTATTAGTGAATTTCCTAACTTAATAACTAATAATCCTTCCTTCTTGTTATAGGAAATGTTATCACAAGAATCACCCGAGGAGGTCAACATATTTGGCCAAGGTGATATCCTCAGTAGAGCACTTGAACGTCCTGAGTATTCAGGCCGTGTTCGGGGCACTGGTATAGGGGTCACGCCTTCAGCTTACTTTGGCCGCCAACAGCGGGTAACACAAAGCGAAGTTTCTGTGTTGAAAGATGAAGTCAATACTCTGAGGGAGACTGTGCTTGAAATGCAAAGAAAGAATGAGGAAATGCAAAGACGGCAAGATATGATGTACGAATTTTTCCAGCATAACAATGTTGGATCACAAATGTCGAACTTCATGCAACAAGGTAACGTTCCTTCGTGTCAGAGTCCAAGCATCAGGGATAGCTGTACGATGCCTAGGGCTCAAATTCCTCAGGTAATTCTTGTCTTTTGTACTTATAAACTTGTAGTAACATTGTTATATTATCGATTGGGAGCTTACGTTGTTAACTCTTTTGTAGGGCGAATCAAGGTGCAACCTGTACAAGGATCAATCTTTCAGTGAAGTAGTTGCAATCGGTACGGTCTTCAACACTTCAAACAGGATCCTGCACAATTCTCCGTTGCCTGAAAATACATTGAGGGTTATGATTGAATTCTCCCTGAACGGGGATGTACCGTTACCATTCCCTACTCCTGATGCGATGACTAAGGTCGGAGATGTAGCTGGTGCATATGTTGCTTGGCCCATCAGTTTGATTGAGCCAATACCACAGGTGGTGTTTACTAATAACGTTCAGACTAGCATTCTTTGTTTTGGAATAACGCTCTTTTACAATTTATAAGTTTTTACAGGGTACAGAGTCTCTGGGAAAGAAAGCACAAGTGGCTAGTGTAAAAGGTACCGGTGGCCCAGCTGCTCAATTGAAGAAAAAGAGTTCACGAGCTGGTCCAGTGTCACAGGTGGTTAGTTTCTAATTAATTTAAACTAACACTCTTCTTATTGGAAGAATTTTTGAAACTTTCTATTTATATGGTTTATAGGCAACAAAAGCAAAGGGCAAGAAGAAAGTTCAAGTGCCTGCTCCTGTTATCCAAGATATAAGTGTTGAAACGCCAAATCGTGCTCGATTGCGAGCATTTACAGCTACCGTACCTCGCGATGATACTGTCACAATCCCATTCAACAGGCTTATATTTGGCGAGTCAAATTTCAATGAGCTTCTTTCTAGGGATCAGGTCATGGAGGTGCTTGACGAAAGATGGGTCAGTGCTACGGTCGTCAATTTATGGATAAGGTATATATGTGCTTCCATTGTGGTTTCATTCAATGTCATAAGTTCTACACTAATTGGATGTTTGTATGGTTTCTTTGAAGGCACCTGCATGAAGAAGTCATAGTCTCCGAGGACAACGTCTCATTCGAATTCATAAACCCTTATTTAATAGCGCAAATTGAGGGTGTGAAACGTGATGATCAGTTCAAAGAGATTAAGAGGCGTTTCACTTTAAAGGCAACAGGCAAAACTTTATTCTTAGCTCCAATTAATACAGGGTAAGTGTATAGGCATGATAGCTTTCATCGTATTCTTAGCTCCAATCATCATTGATATATATACTGACATAACGTTATAAAACGTCTTAGGCTACATTGGGTTTTGCTTGTCATCAATCCGACAGTACAGCCGGATCCACTTATTTACTATTTGGATCCTGTGGAATCTGCTGAAGCAGATAATCGCCCGGATTTGATGCGTCTCTTCAATGGGTAAGTGAATGTCAACATTATTTGAATGTGTTGTATTATCTGTCATTTTATATGACCGACCCAAGCAACTAAAATTAATTTAATATGTTTTGTTTCCAGAGCATTGACTAGTTATCGAGCAGCTAATGGGTACAATTATTCCAAAGCCCTTGACCAGAAAGATGCTTATCCGTGGCTCAAAGTTCAGGTTTTACAAGTTATTCAATTTTTCAAACAATCGTACATTACTTAAACCAGAACGTAACTGCTCTTATATGCTATTCTGTATTTTTTGTTACAGTGCCCACATCAACCCAATGACAACGACTGTGGATACTATGTCATGTATTATATGAGGGATATCGTATCACATGATCGAGATAACATCCCATTGACAGTAAGTTTTATATTTTTCCTAATCTAAGTGTTTGTACTTGTTAGATTTCAAGTAAATTTAATTGTCATTTAAATTTCTATACGCAGTATTACCCAGACACACGTTGCTTCATGTTGTCAAGGGAGAAGATGGAAGCGCTAATTGAAGAATGGTGTAGTTATGTACACCCTTTGTTCTCTCAAATTGGACAGCTTTGACTAGTAGTATGCACGTTTATTTTCCTAACTGAACAATATAACTTTTGGTCTTATTATACATATTCTTCTCTGTTTGAGTTATTGGTGTATTTGGACTGCCTGGAATTGTATAGAATTGCTGGAATTTTGGCAATGATGCAGCTGGGTGTGAATTAAAAAACAAATTGTATATTTTTAAAAAATATAACCTATACCGGCGCTTTTTATAAAAAGTGCCGCTATAGATACCATATACCGGCGCTTTTTGTAAAAAGCGATGGTATAGGTTACACCTATACCGGTGCTTTTTTAAAAAGCGCCGGTATAGGCCTTTTCAGTTTCAATAAAAAACTAATTAAAAGATACCTATACCGGCGCTTTTGGGTAATAAAGCGCCGCTATAGAGAGGCCTATACCGGCGCTTTGTAAGCGCCGGTATAGGTCTCGTGACCTATTGCGGCGCTAGCTATAGCGGCACTTCAAAAGCGCCGCTATAGGGGTCAAAAAAGCGCCGGTATAGGTGTTTTCTGTGGTAGTGTAGGGCTAAATTCACCAATGGTGGACTAACCCTAACCCAATTTCCTACATTTCAACTCACACTTGGTGGACTCTACAATTTGTGGACTACCTGATACCAATGTAGGGTTTGGGAGCAAAACTTGATGATGATCAATGTATTAAGAATACCCACATGTGTCAGATCATAGAGAGTGGATCTTGGTATAATACACAGCAGTTTGCATAAGAGAGAAAGAGAGAGATTTGAGAGAAGGAACAGGAGAAAGATTTTCAGTTGGTTGTTTTTGCCCACATGTTCACTTACCTAAACGCACTATGCAAAATGTTCTCTCCTTATTTCTACATAACTATTCCACTTCTTTTAGAAATTTGAGTTGAATGGGAATACTATATTTAATATCCCAACAAATCTAAATAGTTATATTCAAACCCCAGAGCTATTTTGTTGGGTCTAATTCACCAAAGGTGGACTAACCCTAACCCATTTTCCTACCTCTCCCACTCACATTTGGTGGATTCTACAATTCATGGACCTAATACCAATGTAGGGTTTGGGAGCTTACCTAGATGATGATCAGTGCATTATGAATACCCACACGAGTCAAATCATAGAGAGTTGATCTCGCTATAACATACAATAGTTTGCACAAGAGAGAAAGAGAGATATTTGAGAGAAATGGAAGAAAGATTTTCACTTGGTTGTTTCTACCAATACGTTCACTTAAACTCATGATGCAAAACTGTACCCTCCTTATTTTCATGTAACTGTTCCCACTTCTTTTAGAAAGTTTAGTTAAATGGGAATCTTACGTTTAATATCCCAAAAAAATCTAAAAATTATATTAAGACACCAAAGTTGTATTATTTGGTCTAATTCACCAATGGTGGACTAACTCTAACCCATTTTCCCACATGCAGAAAATTTCCACCGATGTATAACAATAAAACATGAGAATGAAGAGATAGTGTCAACATGAACAATACTTCCTTTCATGTATTTGCCGGTGCTCTAAGTGGAGATAGTCAACTCATTCCAATTACTTCAAGGAATTTATTGTAGCGATGCAAATACAATGCATAAGGAAAGATTGTCTTCAAAATATTTCTAAACAAAAATTAACACGAACAATATTGTTGAGTTTACTCTTTTGTTTGCATGACTAATTTAAATTGCATAGATGACTAACTATTCGCTATTACGAGTACTATGCATAATATGATTGACCCATGCATCATCAGGCAACCATTGAAGACATGGAAAATAGAAATGAACTCACCCACACTTACGGAACTACAAAGCATTTTTTTCGGTTGACATAGGAAATGCCCATAAAAGCTTGGCTTTGTTTAATTATTTCATTAAGCCAACATGCCAAACATAATTATATAGTATAGCTGTTGAATGAACCCCCATTCAAGGCTATGCGCAGTAGCAAATAAGTTGAGAGTATAACACCTAATATTTTAATACTATACTATAGCATTTTAATGATTTTATAACCACTTGTTTAACTTCAGAAGCCCAAAAATACGAAAATTTAAAACCTTTTCTTTTCAATCAATATTCCAACTTTAATTTTGTAGGAATGGGTTTTTCTGGCAACTTGAGATAACTTAAAGCTTTTATAAAATGCTGTAATAACTAAAGCAATTAAAATAACTTAAGTCTACTTAATGTAGCTACTCTTTTCTAACAGGGCTTAGAGAGTTAAAATCCCTTTATATTATATATATATATATATTTCCTAGATTATATATTATTTAGCTATCTATATTAGCAGGTTATCTTGGGGGATAACCCTCTTAGTTCATTAGTGATATATATATATACATACTTACATCCAATTTTATATTAACTATTAAATAGGCTTTAAGTTTGTTTTGTCTTCTTAAACTTATAACACATCTAAATGACTGGTTACCAAAATATCTAACTACGGTGGTACAACAACATAGCAGGCATCCTTGTTTCTTCATATTACCTTCCTCAAAAACTCATCTTGCATTTAGCTTATCTGAAACAGCAATTTTTCACGTAGTTTATCTCATTAACCGTTATTTTCATGAGTGCACTGACATGTATATCTTTTCTAAACCTTTACAATTAATGATAATTCTTATCCTATTAACCTCTGTGCCATAAGCATTTACCAACCAGTGATAACAATATATTCGTTACCAATGGAGGCTTTACCTGTAGGATTTACTCGTTATAACATTTAAAGTTACAACTAAACTGAGCTAGCAAAGGGGTAGCGAACCACCTAAGCCTTGGATTACTCCACATGAAACATGATAGGAATAAAAACTTATCAATTAAAATGCAACAGGTATTATAAAATTATACATATAATTTATTTGTTACTGAAATAAACTGCTGCCTGAACTTTAAACTTAAACCTTTGCTGGTTCCTGCTGTTCTAGATGCCTTGACGTACTAATCTCACTATCTTTACCTATATTTAAAAGTAATATATAGATAACAAATTAATATCTATGTTTATAAATTTTCATTCAGCGTCTCTCACGCTCCTATTGTACTACCCTTCCCCATCTAATATATTTCAATGATAATCGTAACTCAATCTTAATCTCTTACTCAGTTGTTAATTACTTTATCATAAAACAAGTATCACACACATACACAAAAGCAGTTCAAAATATACTTAAGCACCACAATCAATTTCGTATTCTACCAGAGACAACCAACAAACCATAGATCAATTTAATTTCTATTCCTATCATTATTCCTAATTTAATTACCAATTGTACAATCATTAAAACCATCATTACACATATATACACACCTATATTTACACCCACACACACACATATCTATCTCCCCCTATTTCCTGTTTATTACAAAATCTCGAGTAATACAATCAATCAACAATGTAAATCATTTTCAACCCTAAGCAATTCAATTCATTAAAGGACATTACAAATCATTAATCACAATATATTTCATATATTTGAATACTCACGACCAAACTCATATTTCTCTTAACATAAATTTGTAGAATCTTATAATTCATAACCACACAAGTTCCCATTAATTCAAACCACATCTCTTTGTGAACACAAAAGATTAACTCCACCACTCAAGAAAACGTTTCCCTTAATCTGTTATAGAATTTCACAGCCACACACGCATTCAAAAAAAAAATCCATGTATGTCATACCCTTTAAATTAAAACTTTTGACACCACCAAACTTTAATGACAAATAAGTTGAAATTTTAGCCTTCATATCAAAACTTAAACCTTACTATCATCTTCATTATAAACAAAGGTTATTCTCTTTTTATAAGAACCATCCTAACCCCTTTAACTTAACCCTTTAATGTCTTACTCCTCTTTAAACTCATTTCTTTTAAATCTTTACATTTAGAAGCATGCAAACATTATATTTTACTAAATTCAAACCTCAAGTAAAAATAAAATCAATCAATGAAATGTAAAACAGAAGAGGGAAGGAAGAAACTCATCATTCACAACCAAAGAGAGCAATTCAATTCTATATAGTCTTTAATCATAACTTTGATTTTAGTCCAATATTGTATTCAATATGTAAAGCTCAAACCAGTAGCACCAGTGCATATTTTTGCAACCACAAAGTCTCTTTATAATACTTCACAAATCTTTATACAATAATAATCCAAATTGGCAACCTCTATTAAAACTCATCTTGCAAAATAGTCTTGAGGTTTGAGAGCTCTAATCATTAACTTATCACTTCAATATTCCTATGTTACCTTTGAAAAATCCCCAAACAGCAATTATGAATAAGCTCAAACAATATCTCTTACTAATTATTGATAATCCAATTCCAACCTACTTAAAATATCCTATATGTATATCTTTCCTATGCCACCTATGGAGCATTCATATGCAGGACACGGAAATACACATACATGTGTACACATACCTTGACATCCCTAAATTCTTTAATAATCAAAGTTCACAACTTTATTCCTTCTAATTTCTTAACTTTATTTCTTTTGATTCTTCCCTTAAAAGCTTAGTAAGAATCCATCAGTTTCAGCTTCCACATTCATAGTTAAATTTAATATTTCAAAACCTTTAACGATATATGTAACTTAAAAAAAAAATCCTTATGCCAAGGCAACTAGAAACATATATGAAAATAGCAACTTAACATTTTTATTTAGAGTAACTTCAAACATGCATCACCCAAGAACAACTTTAATAGCCTTTTAACTAGCTTTAAACATAATTCCCATCAAGTTTCTAGTATATTTTCAAAATTATAGTTTTCAACCAAAGCATATATTGATACCCGACTTGTTTCACTGATTATAATCCTTCAATCAGAGCATAACATTCAACATAAAGAAAGAGAAAAGAACAAGGAACTCAACAGACAGAGCAGGGCAGGGAAAGAAGAACATTCATCATCACAAATCACAGCTTATGTATATAATTTAATCAAGAGCAGAGGTACTAGAATTCTCAAAATTTCCCTCCAATTCTCACGGCCAAAACAGAAACAAGAGAATAGAGAAAATAAAGAGGAGACAAGAATTCAACCCTAACAATCAACAGGAATTATATTTTCCTCATTTCAGATTCATTAGAGCAGAATATTCACAAAGAACAAGAGCAAAGTACAAGAAATTCGCCGGCACAGGGAAAGAAAATTCAAAGCAACAGGGCCACAAGAAAGAAAAGAAAATTGAACAATTATCATCTAACATCATCGAGCAACTAAAACATGTAAATTAAATCCTTAACCGTTACATACTTTCACCACCATCAGCTATCATCACAGATGGCGTGAATCAAGAAAAGGGAAGGAAGAAAATTTTCCAAGAAAATCCCAAGCTTCAATAATCAACATACAAGGCAACACATATGCTTAAACTTAATCCTATTAATGTTTAATCAGGCTTCAAAGCAACGAAGCTCCAGAAATCACGAAAAATGGCGTCGGATGAATAGTGACAAGAAGAAGAAATTTGGGGCAAACTTGATTACTGCGACTCTATTGCTCAAAATCATTCATAAGTGTTCTTAATCGAAGCCTAATCTTCCTTTTACGTGGTTTAGATTTTAGAAAGCCCTTAACCCCAAATTGGACCTTACTCAAATTGAACCAAAAAGAGAGAAGAACGGAGGAAAGAGGCTCACCTAAGGGCTGCCATAAACTTTGTGATCGTCCCTGCTGCTTCTCGCCGCCGTGGTTCGCTGTTTCCGCCGTGGAACGCCACCATCGCCGCTGAACTCGAAGGAAGCAAAGAGGATGAGACGAGAGAGGGAGCTCGGGGTTTGAGAGGGAGAGAGTGAGAGAAAAGACGAAGGAACATGTGGGAAATAGGGAAGAGATAAGGATAAGCTTATTTTTAATAAGTAATTTACCATTTTACCCCTCCTGCTTTAACTGAAGATATTTTGAACTAGGGATAGATATTGTCATTTTTATTTCCCCTTTTCCCTTATGCCTTTCTTTGAAAATTTTAATTACTATTTTCCCTTTCAATTTGATCTGAATTTACTCCAATAATAATTTCTTTAGATATGCTTTAATTCCCAAATTTATTTATAAGACTTTTTAATTATTAAATAATACTCCAACAATCTAAATATTCCCTAATTAATTCTTTTTGAAAATTAAATTTTACCTTCTAAATATTTCTCTTTGTTTCTTAAAGAAAATAAGTCTTAAAATTTATTAAAAATACCTAAAACATCATAAATTTATTTTTAATACCTTTTTATTATTTTAATAACATTCTCAAAACCTTAAATAATTCCTTATAACTATTTTTTTAAATTTTGGGGTGTTACAGAGAGCACCACGCATGGTAATATTCCACCAACATAACCGAACTAAATCAGTTTAATTTGTACTTATATACTAAGCATTGTTGCACAGCTTGAGAGCGCCAAGCTTGATAAATCCTTATATCATTTTACTCTTCTTATATGCTCATAAATAAGTAGTTTTTTGACTAAAAACAATAAGAAGCAAAACAACTGTTTTGGAGGGCTTGGGTGTTCTTGAAGGATAAGCTTTAAATTATGATTTTTAAGGAGCATTTCCACAAATTTTCACTTCTTTGTATGAAATAATTGTGGATAACTTCAATGGTTCCACCTATGTGTTATGAGTGAATGCAAGCCCTCTAATCTTTTGAAGCACATGATTTCTGAGCTTTCTTTCAATCAGCATCAGATTTTTTTTTTTTGTAGAGCGAAATAGCTCAGCATCAGATTAAAGCTGAATAAAAATATACTTAGTCTTTCTCATGGCACTATACTTTTAATTACTGAAGCAAAATGCATATCAATATTTAATAGAATAATACTCTTGAAAATAATCAATGCAAGGTTTGATCATTTTATCTTTTGCATATTGATAAATCACTTCCTTTGATATGCTTCTTATATGGATTAAGTGGGGAGGAAATAATAATGTTCATAGATGCTTTCCATGAAATTGGTAATGAAATGTACATCACATCATCAACTATAATATTGATGAAAATTGTCAAATAAAAATATTAATCCACCCGAAAACTAATAACAAAATAATAATAATTTATATAAACCCTATGACACTAAGTGCAACAAAGGAATGCCTGGCAACCAGATATCAGCTTCTTTTCCCGTGCGCACGACCTTCCTAATGTTAATGAATGGCTTGTGCTTAACCGACACTTAACTTGATGTAGATCTTTTTCCAAAATACTTCAAAAAAAATCTCATTTTTGTTCCATTTTGATGATTTTTCTAGCCACTATTACCATAAAATGTTAGATTATTAATTGATTGATTGTTTGATAGAAGATAATTTCTTGTAATAGGAAGCTCTTGCTGTATTTGAGGAAGCTCAAGATATCTAAAACGAACTTGCAAGATAAGAAAAGAAAGGCATCTATGTAAAGCCCATAAAATAATTTCAGAGAACACAAGAGACGAAACCGTCAATCAAACATAACCTTTCCAAAATCCTTCTGCTTCAAAAAATAGTAAAAGGAAACAAGGGAGATAACAAAAACCATGGAAAGAATGGGGAAAAAGGCCTATCAGAAAATATATGAAGAAAATGCGTCCAAGTGCCTCGACAAATAAAAATGATGAACAACGATTATTTTCATACAGAGAATATCAAGTGAAGAGGCCATACCTACAGCTAAAGCATTGTGAAAAGGGAATGAAGCTATTTGACACAAGATCTTTATGGTCACTAAATTGTAGCTATATCTTTGTGAATGAGCACTACTACAGAAATGCCCTATTGCAGCACATAAATAGCAGCGCATACCAAAAGTAAGCGCTGGGATGGGTATATAAGACCTATCCCAGCGCTTCATAAATATTTATAAGCGCTGGGATAGGTCATTGTGAATTAAAGTTAATTCCCTGAATATTAATTTAAAATAATGTCTTTTATTTAATAATGTCTAAATTACCTCATAGGTTTGTCTTTATATAGGTGATTTCCTTTGAACTTAATTCTCTAAAACTTATCTGAACCATATTTAATCCCCTGAATATATTATACGTGGCCTTATTATTTAATAATATCTAAATTTACCCCCAGTTTTTTTTAAAATTTTTAATGACCTATTCCAGCGCTCTTTACATAAAAAGCGCTGGGATAGGTCATGTCTGAACAATATTTAATCCCCTGAATATATTATACGTGGCCTTATTATTTAATAATATCTAAATTTACCCCCATTTTTTTTAAAATTTTTTGGACCCTATCCCAGCGCTTTTTACGTATTAAGCGCTGGGATAGGTCATTTGCCTTAATTAATATTTAATTAATAGTCTGATTATTTAACCTTATTTTTTTTATAATTTCTAATGCCTCCCATTTTTTTAAAAATTTTTTGGACCCTATCCCAGCGCTTTTTACGTATTAAGCGCTGGGATAGGTCATTTGCCTTAAGTTATATTTAATTAATATTCTGAATTCCTCCAATTTCTATTTGTTTGGATTTATTTTATATTTTTTTAATGCCTATTCCGGCGCTTATTTCGTAATAAGCGCTGGGATAGGTTTCAGCAAATTTTTAAATTTTTTTTTAATTTAAGCCTCCAGCCCCTGTGTAGCTTAAACCCGCCAATTTTTCATCAATTTTTTCCCTCCAGCGCCAATTGCTCCCTCTTTCTCTTCAAGCCCTAGCTAGCGTCGTCCCTCTCGAAGCTTTCTCTCTTCTCTCGTTGCTAATCCCACCCAGCCGAAGCTTTCTCGTAGCAAGAAAGCCACTCGCCCCCTCTGTTCTCTTCGACATTAACAGCGAAGGAAGCCATCATTTCCGGTGAACGAGCTTTGATCGTTCATACAAGAAAGGATTATAGCTTCGGTGAGTTTCCCTTATCTATTCCCACCCTCTGTTTCTTTGATTTGGGTTTAATTTCAGAACTTTTGCTTCAAAGCTACTATTCATCAAGCCTGTTCGTTGGGGGATTTTGGGAATTATTTTCTTGTACATCCCTCTCTGTCAGCCGATTGATTTCTTTGCTATGACTGAAATTGATGATTAAAATTTATGGCTTCTTTTCCCTTGTGTGCGGGTGTGATTTTGTGTTCTATTCTTTGCCTAGTTCAATTTTCGGAAAATGGGGGTTGAATGTTGCAGGGAGTGAATTAAAATGGATTATTGTGCTTGCATTTCTTTTCTTCCTCTGTTGTGCGATTTTCTGTTTCTGTGAATTCATTTGGTTGCTGCTTAAATTTTGTTCTTTTGTGATGGAGTTTATGCTTATGATGACGAGGATTGTTTGATGTGCTCATCGGTGCAATTTGTTGGGCTTTAAAATTCTGGATGAAATCCTTGTGGTCATATGTGAAATGTGTACTGATAAGGGAAGTTGTAAATTAAGGACTTAAAATTGGGACTGAGATTTAGAATTTGAACAAGGGGTAAATTAGAGCATGCATGAAGGTCAAGGCAAAAGTTTTCTATCTTCAATGTTTAAGTCTTTAATTTAAAGCTTTAAAAATTAAGTCTTTAAATTATTTTTGAAGATGAGATAGTTAAAAATGCCAAAATATGTCTGTGTTAAAAATAATAGTGGAAGAAGTATATTATATCATTATATCACATACTCTCCTCTATCCATCAATTTCAAAGCCACTCTCTAGTCTCTAATTGTCATTTTTATTTCTTTATTTTTTAAAATGAAATTTTTTTAACTGTAATTGTGTTTACATAATGGTTGTGACAATTAACTATTTAAAAACTTTGAGGACAATTGTTGAGGCCGAAAATGATTTGTAATTCACTGTTTAAAATTTGGAATATTAGGGGAGTAAGTTAAATCATTAGATTGTGTTTGAGGCTCCTCATGATGAATGGAACAAGGTTGTGGAAATTGGAAATTTTGAAATCAAAAGAGAAATGTTGTTAGAATTTTGAAGAGATTAGGATTTTATTATGTTAACAGAGTAGCAGGACTTAAGTGTCAGTGAGTGGTCTTGGAGTGTATAAATGTTGAATCAATGTTTTATGTTATATGAGAGACTTTAAAGAGGTCAGAAGTTTGTTATAATCTAAATCATTAGGTTGCTCTAATTATGTTATTTATATGTTGTAGGAATTTGAAAAAGCATTTTCTTGGTCCACATTTTCATCCTCCACCTAAAGACAAGTTAGAGAATTGAATTAGGTACATTATATGTTATGTTAGGTGCTAAGACTACTGCGTGGTCGTTTAATGTACTTTTATGAAATGATTGCCGTGTGGAACTGGATTTGTGAGCTGTAATTGAGTTTTTCTGCCTGTGAATATATGCTCTGTGATGAGTTCTGTTGTGGTGGGCTATCCATTTTTATATTAAAAGAGAGGGCCTTGAGCCTGGGAGCGTTCATTTTTTAGCCGTTATGCTGCCGAATTTTTGTGGGCTATCCATTTCTAATTAAAAAGATAGGGCCTTGAGCCTGGGAATGTTCATTTTGTAGCCGTTATGCTGCCGAATTTTTGTTAAAAAAATAAGGTAACATCGTAAGGTGGCTACCTAATGATTAAGTCATGCATATCGATCTTACTTCCACTTTCATTTAGTAGGTTATAATGTTGGATCGGAAATGGATGTCTTGTGATCGACGTTCAAAGGAATATATAGATGGAGCAAAAGAATTCATTGAATTTGCTGCTGAGCATGCAGAGAATTCTAACAGAATTGTATGCCCCTGTAAAGTTGAATTCTAATAGAATTCTAACAGTGGACGGCGGTTAGATGAATTTGGGTTTATATCGGTCGACCTTTCTAAAGTTGGATATAAGGATGATCCTTACATTCTACCGTCTCAAGCAGCACAAGTGTTTTACGTTGCGGATCTTTCTAAGAAGAATTGGTCAGTTGTCATGCAGTCGAACAAAAATTATTCCGAGCAAGTTGATGATGAAAGTAGTGATGATGATATGAATGTGATAGAAGATGTTCCTTCCTTTGAGACATTGCTGTCAGAAGACTTTGATGTAGACGGGTATGATGACGAAGATGAGCCCGTTTATGTAAGACGTGATCATGAAGAAGGCATTTGGGTAAACACAACCCTAAATCCGACAAAAAAGAGGAAGCAGACAATTGTAGACAATATAACAAAGAGGAAAAAGAGGCGAAAGCCCTCAGTTTGTATGTATTTATGTTGTACACTATGAATTTTTTAGCCCTCAGTTCGCATACAATTAGCATGATTATATGTATATGCACTAAAATCATTTCTTGTCTAATTTTTTTTACAGGAGAATGGATCCCCATAGTGACCAGGAGGAAGAAGAACAACATAGTGGCCAGGAGGAAGAAGAACAACCTAGTGAGCAGGTAGCTATTGCTGAAGGTAGAGCAAGGCATGAGGCGAATGTTGTTCGTGGCAGGACCCTTATGCGCAAACTCCTCACACGCAGAGCTCAGGGAGTAAAGACAAGACTTAAATGGAATCCAAATAACCAAGCTATTGGAAAGTCGGCGAAGCTCCTCTCGGGTTACATTGGGTGCACTGTTCGGGACAAAATCCCTATTACTATTACGGATTGGAGAAGAGCAGGCGACAAACATGAGGATGTTTGGTTAGAGATTAAGGTAAACTACATTTTTACAGTTAATGGCATATATGTCATCATAACATTGTAAATAACAAATTGAATGTGATTTTTGTTGTTACAGACTGTCTTTGATATCGACGATACTCACAGGGATTATGTGCTGCAGAAAGCTTCGAGAATGCACCGGGGATATCGTTCCAACTTGACCACGTATTACCTGAGAGATGACGAAGGGGAGATCGTTCCAACGCCACCATCTATATATGCTGGGTTAATTACTCAAGAACATTGGGATGAATTTGTGCGACAACGTTTGACTGAGGAGTTCCAAGAAAGAAGTAAAAAAAATAGCCAAGCGGCTAAGAGCAGTCAGTATCCGTATATGGGCGGACGAAAGACATTTCCTGAATCGGAGGAAGATATGGTATGTTAGTAACACTTTTGGTTCCAAAATTATGAATAAATGTTTACGTGATTAATTTATACGTTCAACTGGTTTACCATGACAGATTGAGAAACAGGGCCTAGACTGTAGGCCACCACGGCATGGCCTCTGGGTCAGAGGTCACTCGCAGGCGGACGGTACCATCATTCATGAAGAGGTAAGAAGAGTCCATGAACGATGTGTAAGTCATTCTCTTGGAATTTCTAAATCTTTTCTAAACGGTGACTTTGCTAAGTGAATAACTAATAATCCTTCCTCCTTGTTATAGGTTTTGTTAACGCAAGAATGCCCTGACGAGGTCAACACTTTTGGCAGTGGTGATTTCCTCATCAGCAGAGCACTCGATCGCCCTGAGTATTCGGGCCGTGTTCGGGGTGCGGGTGTAGGTGTCACGCCCTCATCTTACTTTGGGCTCAAAAAGAGGGCATCAAAAGGCCATGTTAGAGCGTTGCAAGATGAAGTTCTTACTATGAGGGAGGAGATGCTTGAGATGCAACGACGCAACGAGGAAATGGAACGACGGAATTAGGAAATGCAAAGACGGCACGAGGAAATGGAACGACGGAATGAAGAAATGCAACAACGATACGAGAAGATGTACGAATTCTTCCAGCAAAGCAATGTTGCATCACAAAAGTCCAACTTCGTGCATCAAAGTCACATTCCTTCCGTCGAGAGTCCAAACATCAAGGATAGCTGTACGATGCCCAGGGCTGACATTCCTCAGGTAGTTCATACATTTTCTACTAACAAAATAACCGTGATTCTGTTATATTATCGATTGTGACCTAATGTTGACAACTCTTTCGTAGGGCGAGACAAAGTGCAAGCTGTATATGGATAAATCTTTCAGTGAGGTAGTTGCGGTTGGCAAGGTCTACAACACTTCGAACATGACCCTGCACAACTCACCGTTGCCTGAAAATGCACTAAGGGTATTGATTGAATACTCGTACAACGACTGGGCCTCGTTACCATTCCCTACTCCTGATTTGATGACTAGGGTCGGAGACGTTGTCGGTGCATACGTTGCTTGGACCATTGCTTTGATTGTGCCAACACCACAGGTAATTATTTAGTAATAACATTTCCAATAGCATTCATTGTTTTTGAATAACGCTCTTTTATTTAAATGTTTTTACAGGGTACCCAATTTATGGGAAAGAAAGCACAAGTGGCTAATGTCAAAGGTACCCGTGGTTCAGCTGCTCAAATCAAGAAAAAGAGTACCCGTACCGATCCGTTACCACAGGTGATTATTTGCTAATTAATTTAAACTAGCACTCTTCTTAATTATTGGAATTACTTTTTAAACTTTCTATTTACATGGTTTATAGGCACCAAAAGCTAAGGGTAAGAAAAAAGTTCAAGTGCCTGATCCTGTGATTAAAGATACAAGCGTCGAAACGCCATATCGTGCTCGGTTGCGAGCATTTGCAGCTACCGTTTCTCGCGATGCTATTGTCTTCATTCCATTCAGCAGGCCTATATTTGACGAGGTAAATTTCACTGACGCTCTGTCTAAGGATCAGGTAATGGAGGTGCTTAACCAAAGATGGGTTGGTGCGACGGTTATCAATATATGGATCAGGTATATATTCGTTTCCATTGTGGTTTCATTCAATGTCATAAGTTTTACACTAATTGGGAGTTGGTATGGTTTCTATGAAGGTATCTGCATGAACATGTCATGATCGCCGGGCGCAACGTTTCGTTCGAATTCATAAGCCCTTATTCGATAGCACAAGTTCCGGGCTCGAAACGTGAGGACCAGTTCAGAGCGATTCAAAGGCGTTTCTCTTTAAAGGCAATAGCCAGAACTTTATTCTTAGCCCCAATTAATACAGGGTAAGTCTATACATATTTTTAGTTCCGAGCATCATAGATATATATACTGACATAACGTTATAAAACATTTTAGGCTACATTGGATTTTGCTTGTCATCAATCCGATGGCACAAGAGGAACCCATAATTTACTATTTGGATCCTGTGGAATCTGCTCTCCCAGATAATCGCCTAGATTTGATGCGTCTCTTCAATGGGTAAGTGAATGTCAACATTATTTGAATGCGTTGTATTATTTGTCACTTTATGCCGATCCTAGCCAATAAAATTAATTTAATATGTTTCTTTTTCAGAGTATTGACTAGTTTTCGGGCCGATGTTCAGTTGAAGTATTCCAGAGCCCCTGACCCGAAAGATGCTTATAAGTGGCAACAAGTCCAGGTTTTATAAAGTTATTCAATTTTTGAAACAATATATCTATAGTTAAAATATAACGTAAATGTTTCTTATATGATATATTTGGTGTTTCTTGTTACAGTGCCCCTACCAACCCAATAACAACGATTGTGGTTACTATGTGATGCAATACATGCGAGATATCGTTACACATGATCGACTCGGCATCCCACTGACAGTAAGTTTTATATTTTTCCAAATCTAATGTGTTTGTACTTGTTAGACTTCAAGTAAATTTACTTGTCATTTAAATGTGTTCGTGCAGTATTACCTAGACGCTCGTTCCTTCATGTTGTCAAGGGAAAAAATGGATGCAATAATTGAAGAATGGTGCACTTATGTATACCCTCTTTTCTCCAACATTAGATGATCCATTCATTAATTAGTATGCTTTTGTTTTCAACTTACAATGGTTGGTTTTATTGTACAATATTAGTATGACTTTTCTGGTGTGTATGTATATATGGTTTGGCTGGAATGGATAGTGTTGCTGGTTTTTTGCACTGATGCAGGAGGTTGTGAAACAAAAATAAGTGAATATTTGAAAAAAAATAATGCCTATAGCAGCGCTTATTACATAAAAAGCGCTGCTATAGGGTAACCTATACCAGCGCTCATTATGTAATAAGCGCTGGTATAGGTTATGTAATAAGCGCTGGTATAGGTTACCTATACCAGCGCTTATTACTTAATGAGCGCTGCTATAGGCATTCTTTTTTATTTTTTTTTAAAAAAAATTCATATATGTATGACTTAAAGCTGCGCTTTTCAGATTATGAGCGCTGCTATAGGTAACCTATAGCAGCGCTCATAACACAAAATAAGCGCTACAATAGGTCATATGACCTATTGCAGCACTGGCTATAGCAGCGCTTAAAAGCGCTGCTATAGGGTCAAAAAAAGCGTTGCTATAGGCTTTTGCTGTAGTAGTGGAGGTACTGCAATGTAAAGAAGGAAGGCTTCTATTTTTGATATCTACAAAGAAATATAGGTGGGGATTTGAATTTCAATTTCAAATTAAGAGCTTAGTTACATGAAAGAATGGGGGGACAATCCTACACAAAATGTCCAACAAAAAAGCAATGCACACAAGCTAGTTCCTTTGATGTAAAATCTCAAGTCCAAGTAACAAACATTACACATCAACACTTAGCAAGCGGCAACAACTCAATCAAAACAAAAAAATTGGGTGCAGCAAAAATCATGAGAAGAATGGTATTTGATTAATGACAGTAAGAACACATAACCAGGTATACAAAACCAGTGACACAGTGCAAAGTTATAACTGTCATACAATCACATAAAAGAACACATGCTAGCCAGAACAGAGGCTCTAGGGACATGCAGTAAAATGACAACACGAGGACTGATGCTATACTAATATCATAGCTCAAAATTAGATATTAATACCCAGGAATATGCATCAATCAGCCAAAACCAGTATCAGCACCAAAATAGAACCAGTTTCAAATCATGTAAATTATGGTGTAAAAGAGAAAAGATTACAACAAGTAATGACAGCGAAAAGTTGCAGCAGGATTGCTGCAACCTGCTGCAACTTTGTGCAGCAAGGTTTCTGCACTTATGCAGCAGTTTGCAGCATGGTTGCTGCCCAATGTATGCAGCATTTTGCTGACAAATTATGCAGCAAATTGCTGCTGTTTCTGCAGCGAAATTGGTGCTGTTTTGGCAGCGAAATATGGTCAATTTGAGCAGCAAAAGGTAGGCTAATTTGAGCACAAATATCGCACAAATGTGGCTGCAAAAATGAAGCAAAAGGGGCTACACAAGTTGCAGCAAAGTCTGGAAAATGTACAGCAAAATGTGCAGGAATTCTTGCAAAAAGTCCTCAATCAATTGTAGGCAAATAATCCTCCTCAATGATCAAAACAAGTTTAAATATGTTAGGGAGACTTGTGACAATCAAGGATATACCTAGGCTACTAATTGTTTGGTGTTAACCTCATGAAATTTATGTCATTTAAGCACATTTAACTATAGTTCTTATACCTTTTGGGTGGAGTTATTTGGATGTACACATCATAAGAAAATTTGTCAAGTTGATATTTGGCTTGAAATCATAAAATTCTTGATTTAAATGTGAATATATTCCCCTCTTTTATCAACTTTGTTGTTGGTAGATTTCTTTGCTTATTAGGTTGTTGAAGTATATTAATTAAGCCACATTTGACATGCAATTGAAGCTAAAGTCAATGGTCAAGAAGTGGCAAAGAAGATTTGGTATAACCAAGAAAAAAAAGAGAGAAAGATTTTGGCCGCAGCCAGCGATACTTACTGTAGATGAATGTTTTCATGACAGAACAGATTTTAGGATTAAAAATGTGGCCAGACTCGACCAAAAACAGAGCTCCTCGACTTTGGGACATCTTGTGGGCTATCTTGGTGTAATGACCAAGGTTGTCAAACTCGTGAGAAGAATGTAAAATCGGATCGTAAACTCGAATCGTAAACCCATAAGAGTTTACCTTTATTAATAAATACATATTTTCAGTATATAATTAGATAAGAAATACAAAAAATAATAATAATTTGACTTGAATATATTTTAAATATATATAGTTGGTATTAAATATATCAACATTCATAATTTATCTAACTCAATAAAGAAATTTCTATGAAATTTATATATAAATTCGTTGAATAATTCAAATAAAAATAATTAATATAAAATTTATAGCAAATTAACACGATTTTATATAAGGTAAAAACGTAAAAACGGTAAATTCGCCATGTAAACTCGTGAGTTTTTACTGAGTTTACAGTCGGTACGAATTTCAGTGACCCGTAACACATTTTGGTTAGTTAGAGCCGTAAAAATGGTAAAATCGGAGAGTCAACTTGCGAGTTTAACAACAATGGTAATGACTCAAGAATTTGAGTTCTTAAAATTAGCAATAATTGATTGTTCATGTAAAATAAGAAAAAGAAATTTAGAGAGGAAGAAGCAAAAGATATAATTGATTGCAAGAGGGAAATAAGGAAACTAATATTAAAATCATAAAACTCCTTAACTTATATTCCTACAATTATGGGTTTCCGACAAATTAAATTTATGTATATTTTATTTCTATAATTTTGGTTTAGCTTTAAATGGAAGTTAGATGTATTTTATTTTAGTGTGCACGTGTGTGTGTGTATGTGTGTGTAAAAATAATAAATTCAATGAAAGAAATTTTTCGAGACAAGGGGGGAATGATTAGTACTAACATCATATATAAATTAAAGTTACTAAAGAATACCTGTTTTATCTTTAATAGATTTTGAAATAATATAAAGTTAATTAATTTTTTAATAATGATTTGATTATTGTTAGAATAGAATCTCTTTTTTTTTATATATATACAAAAGGGAGAGAAACTTCTCACTAGCACTGTTTAGATTTCCTAAACATCTCAAGATCTTTCTTCTTAAGAGCTTCCACTTCCGCCGTCGGTGATAGCATCCTATGGAACCCAAGAATCACTTGTGTAGCACTCCTTGCCAAACGATCAGCAACCATGTTTGCATTCCGAGATAGATGACAGATGTATACACCGTCAAGTTCAAGTTCAAATTCCCGTTCAAGTTCACACCTTTCAAGTGTTTTCTCGCACAATTCATTGAATCGATTATACACCGTCCTCTGATCACTAAACATGTACTTGGCAGATGTTTATACTCAAAAATACGAGCATTACATCGCTTCCAAATTAACCGGCACAGTGTAGCAAACAATTCACTCCATCCTGACTGATTCCAAACACCTTTATTTGTAATATTAATACGCAACCAATCAGTAATATTATAACTATAGAATTTTGGCTGCCACCGTGATTGCACCAGCTGGTCCCAAATCTCCTTCGAGTCCTTACAATCTCGAAGAACGTGTAATAAGCTTTCAGAGTGCATCAGGCATCCAGAGCAGGTCGTATCCTCACACATTCTGCTCCGATTTCTTTCTACATTAGTTAACAATTTCCCATGTACGGCAAGCCACATAAACATCCTACATTTCTGTAATGTATTCAGTTTCCATGTGCGCTGCCATAATGGGTCTTCTAGATGTTGCGTTTTGCTAATAGCATTATAGGCTGACTTCACAGAGAACCCTCCACTATCATGATTCCAGTCCACTGTTTGCTACTGCACATTAATTCTACACCCCTCTTTCACTTCTTTCCATGCATTCCGGACTCCTAACCAGGTATTAGAACCTGATCTTTCAGTATCTATCATAGGAATAGGGTCATCTCCACAATTATACTTGCTTCGAATAACTCTTACCCAAAGGTTGTCTTTTCGATGAATTAAAGCCCATCCAAGTTTCATCATATATGCCTTATTTTGGTACCTTAAGTGTCTTAACCCAAGACCTCCTTTTTTTTCGGTCTGCATACTGTATCCCATGCTACCAAATGAGTTCTTCTAGCTTCTGGCACCGAACCCCAAACAAAGTTCCTGTTACTTTTCTCAATGGCCTCACATGTAGCAATAGGCAACGACGAAGTCTGCATACAATAGGCTGGAATGGCTGAGGTTATAGATGACACCAATGTAGTTCTTCCTGCTAGAGAGAGGGCGTGAGCTTTCCATGAGGTTAACCTCTGATTTACTTTATCCACTACATGTTGAAAGCTTTCTTTAGACACTTTTTTATGATGAAGAGGGACTCCTAGATACTTTCCCAAATCCGACGCCATTTGAAAACCCAGAGTTCTACTATTCTCACTCTTACGGTTATGATTAACATTCTTTGAAAAGAAGACTCTGGTTTTTGAAGCATTAACTTTTAGGCTAGAGCTAGCACAAAACTGATCTAAACAAGCTCTCAACTATTCTGCTTGCTCATATATAAGCCTCAGCAAATACTATAATATCATCAGCGAAAAATAAATGAGATAAGTTAGGCCCCTTCTTACACCAATCTCCTGTATCCACTCTCTCCTAGATCAGATGAGCTAGCTTCTCCATACAAATCACAAACAAATAGGGAGATAAAGGATCCCCTTGTCTTAACCCCCGCCTTGCCTGAAAAGGCTTTGAGAGATCACCATTCCACGTCAGCTGCAATGAAGGAGTAGAAATACATTGATAAATAATATCCACCAGCTGGTTAGAGAGATTTAACTCAAAGTGACATCTTTTAAGAAATTGCCAATTTACTCTATCATATGCCTTCTCCAAGTCAATTTTAGTTGCCATAAAACCCTTCCCTCAAGACATATATATTAATACATATGATTGACTAGTAGTCCTTGTTGTAGAGCATATAAATCCAATTCACACTAAGAATTTTTTGTTTTTCAAACGTTTTAAATTTCTATAAGGTCCTTGTTTAAGAAAATAATTAGTAGTGATACTAACAAAAAAGGAGATAAAATCCCCATCAGATTTTTTTTTTAACTCCCCTGCCTTTTTTATTCCGCGGGGCTATTGCAAAACAGGAAAAATGGGGGTGAGGATGTTCTGGAAGGTTCATGATTAAGTTCCATTTTTTTTCTCTGCGTTTGATCGTTTCTTTGGTCGCTGGCTGCTCAATTTTTCAGGAGGCTGCTTGTAAACACCCAATTTTGTCCGGACCCTACCAAATAAAAAATTAAAAAATATATATGACAATAAAAATAAAAATAGGCACTCTTGATTCTTTCTTGTGAGGCAAGCATGAGTTGTGGAGAGTCAAACATGATGATGGGCCACAAGCGAGGGAATAAATTGGAAATGATTATGGTAATTTAATCTTGGTCATGATGGTGAAATATGGATGGAAATAAATCAAGGAAAAGAAGGGAATGATTCGCTACCATGTGAGCAATTAAGGGAAATTTGATTGGGTGTAGATTATTAGGAAAGGACTAGAGGGAATAAGAGAACTAATAAGGTAACAAATGACCTTTTCAAAATGCTGAAGTGTGTATATATATCTATCAGATTATTTTTATTTTAACATGATAGTAATTAGGAAATTATGCTTGTGAAATAAGCCAAAAAGGGAAAGAAAATTGAATGGTTCGGCTACTGATTGATTTCACAAGAGAAAATGAAGTATTGAATATAAAAGGAAATGATAAAATCAACCATAAGATTTTCAAAGACAACCAATCATAGGCCACGTGATTGCAAAATTGAGACACCATAAGGGAAGCTATTAACGAGTGCTAAAAGGGAACAATTGGATTCTTGAAGCAACAACGTGTTTTCTTGCAAGAGAAGAATAAAATAAAATAAACAACAATAAAAAGGCATTTAAGAGGTAAACCCTAGGGAGGTGGCCTATATAAGTGAGAGTAAGAGAAATCTTATGGAGAGTTTTTTTTTTTTGGAGAGGAAAAGAGGCAGTTTTGAGAGAGAAAGAAGGAAAGTTTAGGAGAGAAAAACACAGGTAGAGAGGTTTATCTTTCATACATACTCATCTCATTCTGACATAGGGTGGGTAGTGTAAAGTGAGTCAAGAGTAGTTCTTCGTTGCCCCATCATCTAATCTTTGATTGCTCAAGCCAATGAACATCTCATTGCTAGAGATAGAGGCATTTTTGTGAGCATTAGGCAATTTGCCTAGAATTTCTTTTTTTTTTCTTTTTTTCTTTTTCTTCTTCTTATTTTCTTTGCCTTGCTAATGATCATGGTCTATCTTTACTAATTTGAGATCATGTGAAGAAACTATTGATGTGAGCCTTTTCTTTTATTTGATTACTTTTAATCTTTTGATGAGTAACATGCCTTAAATATATGATGCTTGCATAACATGATGGATATTTCCTGGTATGATTTCTTCACTTTGCTCTTGCTAATATTATTATTGCTTGATTACTCATATGATTAAGGTTTTCTTGTGATTATATTTTCTTATCAAAATTTTAAACCTATAAAAAGAGTTTTCAAACAAAATAAAGAAAACATGATTTTGAAATTGGTTTTATGTCGTGCGAAGTTTTTATAACTTCCCCAGGCATAAAATCGATTATTCTTCCGTGTGATATTATATCCCCAGGAAGTTTAATCTAAAATTATTTCAAAATTTGTTTTTCCTAAATATAAATAATAGACTTTTTTTTTATAAATAAAAAATACAAACCAAACATAAATTGTTTTTGTTCTATTTAAATAAATGTTTTTTCTAAAAGACACCAACCAAGTGACACGGATTTCTACCCACTCGAACTACGTGGGCTTTGATCCCGTAAGGGTACGTAGGCCCTAGGTTAAAACCTAGGTCAAGTCCAATAATGTAAATATTATTTTTTTTTCTTTATTTTTTTATTTTTTTGTATATATATTAATTTGTTCTTTTGTGATTAAAATAAAATTAAAAAGGCTGTATTTATTTTTAAATAAGTATTTTAGGGTAACTGTTCTTTTGAACGGGTGTCGTGGGGTGCCTAACACCTTCCCCACGCATAATCGACTCCCGAACCCTATTTAATATTTTAAAGGTTTTCCAAAGTTTTCCTTTTTAAAAATTTTGGTGGCGGCTCCATTTTATTTTTTTTAACCTAATTTTCGGGCGCTACACTGCTCTGCTTTCGATTGGAATCTCTGCTAGAGGCGTTGAAACTTCTCACTATTCCTCCATCTTCCTTTGCTTAATTGTGTTACTGCATGGATGCAAGAAAAACGCCATCTTCACTAACCTGAAAAATCTCTTGAGCAGTTGTGTGTGGTACGTAATCATCCTCTTTGTCTTATTATAATTTAACATTGCTATGCCTAATCATTCCTCTTCTTTCTCCTTGTTTTCTATTAGTGTGGGTGGTGGGTTGGGTGCCAATAATTTAAATTTTTTTCCTGTACTGATTGTAAGAGTAGAGATGTGAGATAGTTAATTGCTTTTTTTGTTTGATAGTTCATGTCCTTTCTTCCCAACATCTGCATCATGATATGTGTGTGTTAAGCTATGGTTTTGTCATTCCCTTTTGGTCGTTTTATGCTCAGGGGATAGATCTTTTGTAGATTTTATTGTATTTGCTTTGGACATTTGCAATGGGAGAAAAGCAGAGCAAGGTTTCGTGTGAAAGATAAAAGTTGGAGATATTGTACCTCTTCCGTTTCATTTTCCTATTGGTACTTCCATGACTTTCAGTTGCTAATGTTTCCTTTCCTTGATTATGTATTGACAAATTGGGAAATTATGGTATTCTTGGGATTTTGTGAATATATAGAATTTGACTTATAATTAGAATGTGAGAAGGTTGGGTAGTTGAAATAGAAAGATTCATATTTCCTAAGGAAGCTAGATTGAGTGCACAAAGTGTTTGATAAAATGCTTGAGTGAAAGTAGAGTTAGAAGTGGGGTAAAAGATTGTTAAGATAAAGATGGTATTTATTGGACTTGGAAGTACGTGAGTGTTATATGGAATAAAGTGGTTGGGATGATTCTAGGATTTTGTTGAATCTTTGTATCGATTAATACTTGATTTTTATTCTATTTTAGTAATAAATGATATATATTATATGTATGTATTTTTTATCTTATCTTCATGCTTCTAAGTGATTAATCACCATTTAGATTGATTTATTCATTTGGGTTTGACGTAAGAGAGCTAACCTAGGTGTAGAATTTTGTTAAAATCATGCTTGACTCAAAATTTACTTGATAAATATATAGTTTGTTCGTAAACTAGATATATATTTATTGACCTTCCATTGTAACATTAACTTTGGTGCTTAAAGTAGATTTTCATTACTTGTAGCAAGAGATTGTACATTTTAATATAAAAGGAGCTTGATTTTAACTTGAGAGAACTAAGTCAAGTGCCTTTAAACTTTAGACAAACACATGTATTCATGGAAAAATCATTTGAGAGGGAGTTCATCAAGTTTTATGAAGTGTAAATGCACTACAAAAAAATCAGTAATTAGCGACGGAACAATTTCCGTCGGTAATTTCCGGAGGATTTCCGGCGGAATTACCGACGGAAATTTTTCCGTCGGTAAATTTACCGACGGAATTTACATCGGTAATTTTAATTAATTATATTATTTTATTTATAAATTATTATTTTAATTTAAATTAAATATTAAAATATTATTACCGACGGAAATTTCCGGCGGAATTTCCGTCGGTAATTTAATTAATTATTTTATTTTTTAATAAATCATTATTTTAAATTATAAATAATATAATAATGTATTATTACCGACGGAATATTTTCCGTCGGTAATTTTATTTATTATATTATTTTATAAATAAATTATCATTTTAATTTATTAAAAATATATTAAAATATTATTTTTATTTACTTTAAAAATATTTTATAAATAAATAATATTTAATAAATATTAATAAAAATTACCATTTAGACGTATATAAATATAAATTTTTAATAAATTTAATTGTAATTTTTTATTAAAAAATATGTTATTTTTAATAAATATTAGTAATAAAAATGAAAAATAATTATAATTGAATAATATATAATAAAATAATTATTAAAATAATTTAATGATAATAATTATAATTATTATTATAATTTAAATAAAAAGTGAAAATACTAAATATAATGTAATATTATAAATATAATAGTTTACAAATAATATGACAAGGTCCTCACAGCTCAACTAGTTAAGGCATCATCATGCGCGTAAGAGGTTGCGGGTTCGATTATCAGCTCTGTCACAATTGGGAGACAATTTGTGAAGGCGACACGTGGCGGCAAAAATGTGGCATATAATTTTAAAAAAAATTAAAAATTACCGACGGAATTCTGTCGGTAAAAATAATATTTTAATATATTATTTTTAAATTAAAATAATAATTTATTTATAAAATAATATAAATTAGCGACGGGAATTCCGTCGGAAATATTACCAACGGAATTCCATCGGAAAATCCGTCGCAAATTTCCGACGGAAAAAAAAATCCGTCGGTAAATCAATTTGCGACGGTGGAATTTCTGACGGAAAAAATTCCGTCGGAAATTCCACCGGAAAATTTTTTCCGACGGAATTCCGTCACTAATTCCTGGTTTTTTTGTAGTGATGGGAGAAATAATCTTAGACCCAATTTATTTAATCCTTGTAGTTAAAAGATCATTTGTTTTTATCCTTTTCTAGTTTTAAAATAGAGTTCAACATCCTTTTATTTTACAACCAAAATGTTTTCATAGTTCAGTTTAATTGAATTCACTAGTCTTTTGTTTTGTCAATATCTAAATCCAAATCTCCATGGGAGTGATATTTTATCACTACAAAAAAACAGTAAATTAGTCACAAAATTTAGCCATGGAATTCCGATTGTAAAGACAAGATTTTGTGACTAATTATTTACTAGCGATCTATTTTCTAATAGATTTTATGGCTAATTCATTATTTTTTTTAGTGTATACTACTTGGAATCCAGGCGCTTGCAGTTTATGCTTAATGGCGAACATTTAGGTTACTTCTCTATTTTTATTTTGTTTAGTTATAGTTTGTTCGTTAGTATGTAGGAGTAGGCGTAACTATAATCCTCCTCTCTTGTCAAATGCTATTGCAACTTTATTATACGTGCTCATCATAAACTTGGCTCTACTTTGATGTCATTGGGCCATGGCATCAACATTAGCTGCTTTTTCAACACTTCAAATGGTGTAGACATTGTGAGTTCATAGGTTATACTTGTGTCTTGTGGTGGCGTTAAATTCTAGTGATGACATTGTATATGGTGTTCCTCATTTTTTTTATTTCATTATCAGGTATCTGACAACCGGTTAATCTAGTTCAGGAAGCTTATATTTTTTTATGCTTTTTTATGATAATTTTATAAACTATAAAATCTAGATAAACCATCTATAATTTTTTGTTATTAGTTGTGGATGGGTGTGAGATTATGAGAAGAGAAAACAAATGGAGAAAAGGCCAGTTTAAGCATTACTTTTTTAGTTTCTTCTTTATTTCCATTACATCTTGATCTGCATCATACAAACATATATATTCCAAATTTAAAGGGTTATTGACAATTCGAAAACAAAACAATATAAAACACACGTACATACATATATATATATATATATGTAAAATATTATTCAATGAGTGAATCTGAAACAAGATATTGAGATGTAGGCTATGCCACATCAAACGTACAATACAAATCAAACAAGTGTTGTAGTATATAAGAAATAGCTGCCAAATAAAACCTTGAGGGCATATAGATAACCCCAAAGTTTTTATTTATTTATTTAATGTAATACATATTTGTGTAGTATCATTGCATCAATCATTGATTAACCTTGGAATGGCTTTTCAAGTAGATCAATTATTTTCTCGTCCACTTGGAAAGCCTTTTCAAGAACCTCAGGAGAGATGCGTGGATTAGAGCCAAACACTGAATTTGCAATTGTGATAACTCCAGCATTTTGGCTACTAAGGCCTGAAAATGCAACGGCGTTTCCATAACCCACATTAAGTTGGAAGTGAATAAGACCGATTGGGAAAACAAACACATCTCCCTTGTTAAGCACTTTGGTAAATAATTTATTCCCATTTTGGTTAGAGGCCACAAATCCAACAAGAAGAGAGCCTTCGATCACTACGAGGATCTCAGTGCCACGTGGATGAGTGTGAGGAGGGTTCAAACCCTTTGGCTCAAAGTCAAGGCGAACAAGAGAGATTCCAAGAGTGTTCAATCCAAGCAAGGAGTTCACATCTGCAGTTTTGGTAGCAAAGCCAGTGGGGTTTTTGTCTCCGGGTTTATCAAATCCAGGTAAAAAGAAGTCCTCAGCTTTCACAGCATTTGGATCCTTGCAAAATTTCCCGTTCACAAATACTGCATGCAAATTTAAGGATCAAATATTATAAATTTGCTAAAACAATAATATGCTCTCTATGGTAAGTTCAGACGATGTTATTATAATGTCTTATTTGATAAAAAAAGAAGTTAATTAATGTCCTGTTCTCTAACTTTTTCTAATGCCTCAACTTTGCAAATATTTTTTTATTGATCATTAGATTCTACATAAAATAAGTAACATTTTGATATATTATAAAGCAAAAAATGGTGCAGTTTTCAGATTTTTATATAATTTTCTACATAAAAATAATGTAGAATTGAGTATTTTTATTTATTTTTTAGAAAATAATAAAGCATTCAAAGCTACAATATATTTTTCTTCTTACGATATCAAAGCATCATTCATTTTATGTACAATCTACTCATAAATATTAAAAAACAATTAATATATTAGTTTAAGAATTTTCAAGGGTGTTGGACTCCCTTTGTCCGACTGTCCCAATCCCTTATTATAAGATGATAATAATAATGTTACATGAAAATAGTTAAAATGATTTAAAAGTAATAATGATGTAGGAAATATATGTGTGTGTTTGTGTTTAAAAATTCCCTTATTTATAAGTGGATGAATGTGAGAGGATAATAAAAAAAATGAAGAAATAAAATGTATGAAAAAAATTAAGTAGGACTAAAAATTGTAAAAATAAATTTAATGCACGGAGGACACCAACGTGAATCATACAAAAAGAAATAGAGGGATTAAAAATTTGGAGCTTAAAAAAAATAGACAAATGATGTATTAAAGAATGGGGGCATTAGAGGCCCCTGCCCAAATTTAATTGTGTACCTCCTTTAGTATACGAGTCATTGAGTGCCACGCAGAAATCTTGAAGAGGACTTGGGTCATATGCAAGCACATGAGCAGAAGCAAATGCCAAAAGGCTAACAACAACAAAGTACACAGATTTCATCTTGTGTGTGTATACCTCTCTCTATCCTCTCTCTATCTCTATCTCTTTTAATTCTGTACTATGTTAGTTTATGAGTTTATGAATGAACTTAAAGACTATTTATAAGGATAGTCCATTGAAGTGGTCTCTTTAATATGCGTACAGGAAGAAGCAAATATAATTAAAGACTAAGTGTTATTTTTCTTCACCTGCAACTTATTACCCTTTCAATTCATTTGATTGGATCATATGATGATCGGAGTTGTTGTGACCCTTTCTTTAATATACCAACTACATGTCTATCTCAATACCTCTTTCAATTCTCTTTATATATGTTTATGGTTTTGGACTTAGATGCTTTTTGGCCAAAATGTGTTTAAGAAGGAAGTGAAGAATTGGTTTTCGGTACAATTTTCTTGGCTGTTCCAATAAGAAGCTGTATTTGGCCCCAAAAACAAAAAAAAAAAAAAAAACAAAACAAAAAAAAACAAAACAAAAGAAGAAGAAGAAGAAGAAGAAGAAGAAGCTTTATTGCTTCTGATATTATTATATCTTTTCATCATTTAAGTTGTTGATAGAATCAATCAGTAAATATTTTGATCTATGCATTTATTTATGATTTTTTTACCATCTTATTGGGTGCTGCTATATATATTATTGGTTAATTGCAGCGTAATTGCGTCAACAGTATTATTTAGAATAAATTTTAAGTTTATAATTCTAATTAAAAGGAATAAATGATTATTTAATCATTTAATTATTTGGAGTGATTTGCTTCATGCTTAAACAAGGAACAAAAATAAATAAATAAAATTAAAATCGAACACACACATAAAGAATAGCAGTGGAAAATTATGTAACATGAATAAAATATGAAATAATACTATGATAATTAATAAAAAATACCATAGGAATAAATACATGTAAAAATAATGTAAATATATGATATTATAATGATCCAAATGTTTTGTTTTTATGTACTTTTTTTTATTGACGGCGTATTTTTATATGCAAATGAACTATTCATAGTCATATAGTTTTCCAGAAATGCTTTAAAATAATACCCCAAAAAAAAAAAAATCAACGGTACACAAAGTCAAAATATTAATGGCTACTTCGTGGGATTTCTTTACCAAATCCTTCTTTTCTAGAACAAGACTTTTCTTCATCTTCCTTTCTGGGTTTGAAGCTTCAAGCACCCACGCTTTTTTAATCAAGGCGACCTAAGCAATCAAATAGAGAAACGAAGTAAGAGAGAATTCAGAAACAGAGTTATCCCTTGTCTAAGTGAAAATTGCCTCCCTATTATGGAAAGTTACATTGATTTATACTTTAAATCAAAAAGGGAAACTGCTCCAATTGTCTCATATCTATCAACTTTTACATAGCAGTCCCACTTAAATTGAGTTTAGGTCCTCCTCCACCAAGAGTTGATGAAGAATATTTTAATAAGGAGAATCATAGTGAAGGATCAAATTCACATGTTAATAACGAACTAAAGTCATGTTGAGCTATAAGTTAGACCGTCTTATGTACAACAACAACAAACCTTATCCTACTTGGTGGGGCCAGGTATATGGGTTGTACGATACCATTGTTCTCTATCAATAATCAAATCTTTAGATATATTATTCACTAAAAGATCTCGCTCAATAACTTTACTGCTGAGTATTCGCCTCAGTCTCCCTTATCCTGATCAACTTGGAAATCGTTATGATAAAATTCTAAATCCCTATGTAAAAGTTGTGAAAAGCAGCATTAGTTTATTTTAATCTTAATGGCCTTATCAAATGAAAGTGGCAAGAAATACACAAGAGGGGGTGAATTGGGTATTTCAAAAATTTTCTTTTAACTCTCAAACACTCTTTCTGGATTTCTCTCAGAGATAAAGAAAGAAACTTAGGATTTATACTAGTTCGGCTATAACTCAGACCTACATCCAGTTCTTTAACCTTAGTTGGTTTCCACTAGTGAGAATCAGTATTAAACCAGAATCCTGAATATCTTTACAACCAGAGAATTTTCTTCTCAGTAAGATCACTCTATCTTACAAGAATCTCTCCCCCTTAGACTTTGTAAGCAAGCACCCTTTCCTTAGAATCCCAATATCCTAAGGAATTTGAAAAAGGAAAAATTACAGAAAGCTTGCTCACACTATTGAGCAGATATGAACTCATTTAAGCTTATAGACATAGAAAATGAAATGGAGACTCAGAGAATTTTTGATCTCTTTATAGCAAATTGCATAAGTGTATTGTCTTGGTTCAACTTCTGTCTTCAATTCTTGTATATCTAGTTTGAGATTTTGCCATTTGCAATCTTCACTTTGAATAAAATAGATGTTGCCTTAATCATCATAGCAAATATGAAACTTTGATCTTTGATGAATGGATGGGATGAAGCCTCTTAAACAATATGTGCAATTTGAGTTATGTCACTGATTTGCTAAACTCTTTATCTGTTGAATTCCTTAAGATAAGCTACTAGCGGCTAGTTACTGTAGATGATATCATAACTTCACTATTTTATCTCCCTTGTGTCTCACGTTCTTCTTTCCTGAAATAGATCAAACAAAAACTACAAAAATATCAAGTTGAATATTAGGAACTCGAATATAAGTGTCTGAGAGTGAAATTCAAATGTTCAAAATCAATGCTCGATGGATGATGCAATCATCGATTGTTCTCGGTGCTAGATCATTCTACTTTACTTGATCAAATGCTCAATGCTTAGAAGATTTCAACTTGCAATACTTGATCAAACTATTAAACATCGATTGAAAAAAACAATACAATGCTCGATCATTGATTTAATGATCGATCATACTGAATTGCTCGATGGATGAATTCACTTTTGATGATCAATCAGACTTGGAATAATTTTGTAAATTTTCTAAGTTGAAGCATGGTAATCGATGGTCAAAGTAGTCATTGAGCAATGAGCGATGATCGATGGCCAATTCAATGCCTGAGTATTCTTCCTCAAGAATCTTCGAGCATTTACTTGACCTTTGAGTATTGGTTTCAAAAAATATATAGATAATCAACAAAATGCTTAACAATCGATTATTTTCTTTAAAAAATCAATACTTGATATATGTTTTGTATGTCATCGATGATTGAAGCCTTTCAATGTTTGATTGTTTACCAAGTCATCGAGTATTCTTAACTTAATTTTCAAAACTTGTTTCAAAATGTTTTCTAAGTTAAGAGGCCTATAATTTTCTTAGCCTAAATCATATTTGATTATCATCAAAACTCTATGATTTAAAATCAAATAATCATTTTAAAAACAAGATAGTTAGTTGTTAATTGCTATGCTCCATTTGTAAATCGTTATGGTAAAGTTATAAATATTTATGTCAAAATTGTAAGCCCCTACCCATTTTCTTTACTTACACTTAAGGGTAAAAATGTCTTTTAATAACATTTGGAAATCCCATATTCATCTCTAGGGAATAATCTAGGATTTCAGAAATTTAAAGTACTGAAATGACATTTTTAAATTTTTGGGGTTTTTGTCTTTTTCCCTATTATAAATTCAAAATAAAATATTATACTAATAATTATAGTTTCCTTGCATCTATATGTAAATTAGGGTGAGACGCGAAAATACCTCCAACTTTTATCAAAAGAGCACTAGGTACCTTAAACTTTTCTTGGGTGCAAAAACACTCATGAATATATTTAAATGACGGCAAAAATGCCACCGTTGTTAATGGAAGCTAACACGGTTATTTTTCATCTGGTGGGCCCCTGTTATTATTTAAAAATCATTATTTTCTAGAGGTTAAAAGAGTGAAAATACCCCTAAGCTTTACGTAAAATAGCGTCAGGTACTATAAACTTTTTTTTGGGTGCAAAAATACCAATTTCTTCTTCCCCACTGTTCTTGTTGTTGTCACCTTAGATGTTTGAGCCAACATGCGATCTTTCTCCAAGTCTGAGGCAGACATGCGATGAGCCTAGGTGCGTCATAGTCAAGCATAATCAATTTGAGGCACTTACCAAATATTTTTTGTGTTTATTTATATCATTAGATTCTACATTAAAAGAGTGATATTTTGATATATTATGAGAAAAAAATAATTTCTTTTTCAATTACGTATGATTTTTCAAATATTGGATACTTTAAATGAAAAAATACAGCAAATTTAAAGAAGTTTGTGATTATTTTGTACTTAAGAAAATTTTATGGTGTCTGATGCTCTTTTGAAAAAAGTTTAGGGACATTTTTGTTGCTTCATATGCTAAAAATAATAATTTTTAAATGGTGAGGTGGGGCCCACCAGATGAAAAGTTACGGCATTAGTTTGTATTAACGGCATCGGCATTTTCGCCCTCAATTAAAGAAGTTTATGGGTATTTTTACGCCCAACAAAAGTTTAAGGTGCCTCAAGCTCTTTTGAGAAAATGTTTGAGGTATTTTTCTCCTTTACCCAATCAACTATAATCTGAATAATATTTATTTTATATAGATTCACATGGCAAAATTATTATTTAAGACATACATACTCAGTGAGAGCCACATCATTAAACTATCTGCTGGTAAGACCGTTTCTGATACAAATTAGCAAATAAGCTTAATGACTGATACTTATATTTGAGAAAACCTTAGAAATCCAATAAATACGAAAAAATAAAGAGTTATATAATTAAAAAAAAGACCAAACTATTACAACTTATGAATTAATTTTTCACAGAATAAACTATAATTTTCATTTTATATGGGCGGATTGTTATTATACTAAGAAAGCTGGAGGCCAGTTGCATTATGGTCCAAAGTTGATTTTATTTTGAAGTATACATTGTTCTTGAAAAAGAAAATTAAACAGAAACTAAATCAAGTTGTTATTCATAACTTACACTTCCATATTTATTTACGTCATTTACAACTTATTTTTGTAATTCAAACTTCCATATGAATTGCCAAATTGACAAGTCAGACTTGAAAGAAAACTGAATTCATTGGGAGTTTGGGACATCGTGGCATTTAATTTAACAAAGTGATACTAAATGTCAAGAATTTGATAATTTAAGTACTTAAGGTTTTAACAAATTAAAGCATCTCAAGGCTAATAGAATTCCATTAAGAACAGAAGAATGCCGAAATGTACTACAAGGCTAGGTTTATAATAGTCTCTACAGATTTTCTCATTGTTTTACTTCACGTATAAGGCATATGTATAATTTAGTGTTTAGTGCCCCGTTCTATAAAGAAATATGTAACAGCCCAAAAATTTTGGAAAAAAAGAAATAAGAATATATTTAAAATTTTGAGTTATTATTTATGAATAAAAATGGTTTATAAATAAATTTATGAAGTTCAAGGGATTTTTAAAGATTTATAAAGCTTATTTCTTCATAAATTGAAGAAAAATAGTCAGGAATTATTTTTGATTTGAAAATTTGGAGAAGAGAAGTTTGAGGCTAAAAGAAATTTATATAGGAAGAAAATTCAAATTTGATATAAGGATTAGATTTTAGAAATTATTTTCAGAAGATAAACTAACAATAATAAAAGGCTTATGTTTATGGACTATAAAGCCCTCAGTTAGAAAAATATCTCACCTATAAGAACAGGGGAAAAAGTGTCATTTAATTTCCCTTAACGCCGGCTATAGAGTCAAGCAACCATGGATTTCGACTTTGGTACGGTGAGTCCACTCTTTCTCCTTCTATCTTTAGTTTTCCGGATTGGAGAGGTTTGAGAAGTGGGGATCTAATCTAAGTTGGGTTTCTCGGTTAATCACCGATTAAAGAGAGGAATAAGTGAGAATTTAAGCTTTTCTAAAAGAAATATCATGGTTGCATGCTCGTTTCTTTGCTCCAATTTGGGTTCTCTATGTGAAGTGTTGTTCATCGACGAATTTCTCAAGTTTTTGTCTAAATCAAAATGAAATTTGGTGTTTGAATGTAGCTAGGAATTAGGGTCGTTGTATCTGATTGCATGTTCGATTTCTTGCTTAGTATTGTGAATTCGTGCATAAACCACCCCTGCTATGTTTGAATGGTGTTTATACCATGTTTGATCTAAGAGTTGGAACTAAGATAATGATTGAAATATAGTAATATTGAAGCATAGATTTGGAAGACAAAATAAACATGTCAGGAATGATTTTCTTTTGAATTCATCATTGATCTTGGTGGCTGAAACAGGTGTGAATGGTTTTGAGTATTAATGAAGCTTAGTTTTTACAATAAACTTGATCATAGATGAATTTTTGCAGAATATGGAACTATTATTTCAAAATGTGGTTAAGTGAGGCAAGATTTTAACTAATTAAGTCTTGATTAATCGGTAAAGGAGAAACTAAGCACTTAGAAATTATATTTGAAGTGAAGTTTGTAACACCCCAAATTTTAGAAAATAGAAAATAAGGATTTATTTAAGGTCTTGGGGTGTCATTTAGAAATTAAAAAGCCTTATAAATAATTTATGAGGCCAGGCGTATTTTTAATAATTTCAAGGCTTATTTTCTTCATTAATTGAGGAAAAATAATTAGAAGATAAAATTAAATTTTCAAAAGAAGAAATAAGGAGATGAATTTTAATATAAGAATTTTAGGTAAATTATTTTGAGACTTAAAGTAAATTATGGTGGAAGAAAATATCTAATTGGATACAAGGATTTAATTCTAGAAATTATTTACAAGAAGGGACTAAACTGAAAATAGCAAAAAGTGGATTTTAGGGATTAAATCGAAAAGAAGAAAGTTTTAGGAGTTAGAACTTGAATTTCCCCCTCATCTCTTATATAATACTCCCTCAGCCTCTTCCCCGATTCCATTTCCTTTTCTTCTTCTTCCTCATTATATCTCCCTCTTATCCCCACTCTCTCTCTCTCGTGCTCTCTCGGCCCAGCGTTCCCCGGCGGCGATTCACGGCGGAGCAAGGTGGCGACGGCGCATGCAAGCTTGGGTGTGAAATCCGGTGAGCTTCCTCTACTCGATAATACCCTCTATTTCTTCGATTTGAGTGGTTTCATGTGAGGCCGATTTGGGGATTGGGTGTTTTGAAGCACATAAACTGATTAAATCAAAGTTTAAGGTTAGATTTTGAGTTTCCCTAAAAGAAATTTCAACTTGTATGAGGGTGTTGGTTTGATTTTGGATTTGCCATTCGGTGGGTACTGTTCATCCGCCGTTGTTCTTCGCGATTTCTAGGTGTTTAATGAACGAAAGTTTAATTAATCATGATTAGGAGTAAGTGTAAGCTCATAGAATGTATTGCATGTTTGATTTCTGAGGTTTGTGTAAATTTTAGAATTCTCCTCTTCTCCCCTATGCAGTTGGCCCGCGCAATTTTGGGGCTGTTCTTGGGTCAAATTTTAATTAAGGTTTGATTAAATATGGTTAGAAGTAGAATAGAGTTGATTTATGGATTGCATGTTTGATTTCTTAAAATTTCGAATTTTCTTCTTCTTCCCTGTTTCGCTGTGCCGACGGCAAAGAGAGGAATTGATGCTCTGGTAAAGTTAAGATAAGGGAGGAAATAATGTATTGATCTTGCATGTTGAATGGTGTGGGGCTTTCAGGATTTTCACCAATTCTGGTTCTTTCCTCTGTTTTATTCGAATCTTCATCTAAACTGAAGCTGTATTAGAGTTGGTTTTGAGCACTGCATGTTTGATTACAGTGGTGTATTATGAATTTGAATTGAGACCTTCCATACTCTGCTTCTGGAGTTTTGTTTCAGTCCTGCACGTGTGTTAGTTTTTTTTGGGAGTTTGGAAATTTTTGAGCTTCCTCTGTTATGAACCGATTCTCTGCTTGGGTTGGGGTAAATGTTTTGCATGTTATTCTGTGGCTCCTCTAGCATCTGACTTTTGTACATATTTTAATTGTTGAAATTCTTTTGTTGGAGTTGAATTGAATTTGTTGGAATTTTGGGTGCAATTCTTCAAAATTGCCTTGAAATAATTTTCTCGGAAGCTTTCATTGCTTTTAAGTAATTTATTAATGGTTTCGATAATGTGGTGAATTTAATAATATGCATAGCTTTAGAAGTTGGTCACTCCATAACTTTGCTTTCTGTAAATAAATGTTACTTTGGTGTGAAACAATGTCTGCCATGCTTTTAGTTTTATCAAGAATTGCTATTCTTACTGTAATTGCTTAAGTTCTGCATTAAACACGAAGAAATCAAAATTTAGTATTTCTTTGATATTTAAATAAACTTTACTATTTAAGATATATGGGTCTAATTTTGACTAAGAAAATAATCATTTAATCTTGACTATTGTGTGATGGGGTTGTTTTACATTGTAGTTGTATTTACATAGAGATAATAGCTCTTTGATTTGGATATATTAATGTTTAAAGGTTTGAGCTTTAAAGTTTTAAATTGAACTTTATTAAGTGGATTAAGCTGAAATGAGTGATATATGTGGCTGTATTAAACATTTTAATACTATATTGGATTAGGTAATTGAATGTTAAGGTAGTTGTATAATGAGGATGTTAGAATCTTAACACTACTACAAAAAGCCCTTTTTATGTCACCAATTAACGTCACTTATTTAAAAATGTGACATTGAAAACAAAGAGGAAAGAAACAACATCACACTTAAAATTAAGTGTGATGTTGAAACTTTTCAACGTCACACTTAAATTAAGTGTGACATTGAAAAGCACTTTCCATGTCACACCAAATTTTGGTGTGACATGGAAAATGTTTCAACGTCACACCAAAATGTGGTGTGACGTTGAAAGTTGTTTTCCACGTCACACCAAAATTTTGGTGTGACGTGGAAAACCCGTCCCTCCTTTTTTTTCATTTCCCGCCCCCCCTCCCACATTGAAACCACTTTCAACGTCACACCAAAATGTGGTGTGATGTTGAAAGTTGTTTTCCACGTCACACCAAAATTTTGGTGTGACGTGGAAAACCCGTCCCCTCCTTTTTTCTTATTTCCCGCCCCCCCACTTTAATTTTTTCATTTCGCGCCCCCCAAAATAAAAACCATCAACTCCAGCTGTCTCCCATCCCCACCCCCCAAAACAAAAACATCAGCTCCAACTCTCCCCCATCCACACCCCCCGTGTCCTCAGCTCCCCTACCCCCCCCCCAAACGCCCACAGCTCCCCCCTCCAACACCCCTAGCTCCCCCCTGGTGCCCACAGCTCCCCCACCCCCTAACCCACAGCTCCCCCCTTCCCTCCCCCCACAGCTCCCCCCCAGCCGCCCCTCATCCCCCTCACCCTCCAGCTGCAGGTTCATTTCTTCTTTTCTTTTTCCTTTTTTTTTCTGGTAATTAAATATGCAATTTCTATAGGGTTCTTTTTTTTACTTGTTCAAGGTTTTTTTTCAGCTCTGTTTTCCTCCTATCGGGTTCAACAATTTCAATCGTGCCTCCGTTCGCAGCTTCACTTCATCCAGGTTCCTTCTTTTCCTTTTTTTTCCTGATAATTAAATCTGCTGCCTTTTTTTCTCAATTGTAAATTGCAAAAAATGCCATAGAATATTTAATGGTTTTGTAAGTCTTGTAAATTGGTCTGCCATAGAATGTTTAATGTTCAATTGTAAATTGGTCTGCAAATGCTGTTACGTTGTTTATGTGACGTTAAAAGTCTATTTTCCATGTCACTTGATTCAATGTCCCTTGAAAAAGTGACGTGAAAACCCCCAAAATTTGTGACATTAAAAGTACTTTTTGTAGTAGTGTAAGTTTTGATGAGGACTGGCCCCATAGAAAACATAAGTAAATAGAGTGTAAGTTACCTTTAAATTTAAACAAGTAAAATCTGATAGGAAACAGATTACTATCGCTAGAGCTAGAGCCTATCGCAAATAGACAAAGAACAACAGCTGATGAAAACTTAGCTGAAATCTAAAGTAAATATTTCTATAGCTAAGTGTATCCCTATCGCTAATAGACAAAGAGCCATAGCATATGAAGACTTAGAAATAACAAATGATAATATCTATCGCTAAGTCCTTCACTATCATAAAGAAAATATTCTATCGCTAGAAGTTCATTGATAACATGGATAAATGAAAGGAAAAACAACTAGCAGAAAAATGAACTAAGTCTTTGAACTAATGGAATCAGCTAGCGATAACAAATGATGCTATCGATATCTGTATACTTATTGAAATATCTTAAATTCTCAGATAGCTAAACAAACTTGCGATAACAAAGGTCACTAGGGATAACGCATCTAGCTATCGATAGGAGAATGCTCATTGTGATAACTTAGACAAACTAATAAGCTGATACATTGAGCTAATGGACTAAGCTTGCGATAACATCTACTGTGCATTACATGATTACTTGTTTTAGCTAACAGCTCAAGTGTAGGAATTATTCTATGCAGTTAGCGATAGCAAAGCATGCTAGCGCTACTGAAAAAGCTGCTATGCAAGTACAGTTGTTGGAGACTGACAAATCTCTGATTTGTAATGTTTTTATATGCCTAATTTGAGGCAATTAACATTATTGAGATGCGATATTGGTCTGATAATGCCTATTGTAGAACTTAGACTCTTAGGTGAAATTAGTGTTAGATTAGGGTTAATTAGCCATAATTGTAGATTAGTTTGTATGAATTGGTTTATAGGGCTATTTGATCCTTGTTTAGTCTTGTTTGCACTTGCAGGGTCGCTCAGGACCAAAAGATTGGACCCGGGATGAAGAAAAAGGCCAAACTAAAGGGCAGAAATGAAGGCTCCTCGTCGCGGACTCGCCGCGGCGAGACAGACGGCGAGAAAGTACCCAGGAGGCAGAGAACAAAGCAGCTCGCCGTGGCCTCGCCGTGGCGAGCCCACGGCAAACCAAGCCAAAAAGAGCCAGAAGCAGCCGCGGCGAGATGACGGCGAGCCTGCGTTCTGCAGAAATTTCAGTTCGCAAATTTCAGGCCCAAACCGGATCTAACTCATTACCCACTCACTTGACCCGACTTGGGGGACTTAAAACATGAAAGATACACCCCCTTAGGGCAGATTTTGGAGTCCCGAACCCTAACCTCTCATTTTCCTCTCATCTCCATCTTCCATCTTCCACCTTCTTCCTTCAAATCCTCCATGGTTCCTCAACCTCCACTCCTTGTTGGTGTTTTCTTCTTGGAGGACAGCAGCTAGGCTCCACCATTCTTGGTGATGGGAGCCAAGGGATGAGCTTGAAGCTTGAATAGGGGAGTTTTAGTTCTAATCCTTCTTCCTCTTGTTGTATTTATGCTTTTCTAGGGTTCTAGGAGTATATTTATGACATTTGGCTGTGTGCTTGAACTTTGTATATTGTAATGGGGTTAGAAACTATGTTTATGTTATTTCCTTCTTGTTCAAATGCTTGACATTGCTATTTATTAACTTTGAGTTTAATGAAATTTATGGGTTCATAGTTTTATTATTCTCCTTGTGAAAATCATGTGCTAATGCAAGGTGGCTTGGTTAGTGGATTAAGAGTGTCATGTTGTTTGCTTGAGGGAGATGGCATAAGAATTAATTAATTGTGTTTAGACATTGGGTAATTACTCTTTTCAACCTTAATCTTTGTTTGGGTGACCATCAATGAGTTAGGGTTAATTGAGAAATCAAGTGCAATTGTGGGGTGGCCCAAATTATGGATTTAAAGTATTGCATGATTGGTTAGTTCTTGAATTTGTCAAATTGCATGAGTGGCATTGGACTTCAATCCTAGAGTCTTGATTTATTATGTGGGGTTCCAGTAATCGATTAAACACTAGGATTAATTGGTGGCAATTCGGGGTCCCGGTTGTTGGATCAGGAGCCCCTTACGATTAGCAAATTCATATTGATTTTGAACTTAATCAACTTAGGTTAAATTAAGTTACGTGCGGGGTTCCGGCATTAATTAAGTTAACCTAAGCCTAGCCTAGAGGGGTTCCTCTAGGGGTCTTTTGAAAATCAACAAAAACTCCCTAAAAACCTCTAGAAGCGATGAATCCCGAGGTTTCCATCTATCAAGAATGATTCCATTTCCTTTCCCCTCCAAATCTCACTTTTATCTCATTTTTATTTTACTTTTGAACATATCATACCTTTTTCATCTTTTCTAAATCAAAAACAAAATATAATACTTTTTACCTGTTTTCTCAAGTTTACATATTAGCTACTAGGTCATCTTTTGCGTTAGGCTCCTCAAGTGAACGACACCCGGGGGTTAGCTTCCACTATTCCCTTGGTTCTTATTTTCTTGAAGGGCGGACCCAAGGGCGCGCTACACGCACACACACTCGAAAGAGAGTGGGGCTCTTCAGAGACGATCAGAATGCGCAGTCTATCTCTCTCCTAGCTCACTCTATGCATGAACAATTGAATCTAGAACAGAAGTTTGAATTAGATGAAGAATAGCATTTATTGCCAACGGCTATGAACCTCCAATGTCTATATTCAAACGGCCACATGAAGCTGAAAGAAAAGGCAAGCTGTGAAGATATAAATAGATCAAGACTTGCTTCTTTAAGAATAACGATGAACAGGGCTTTATGCAGAATTGTTGATTACACTGATTGAGAGCAAAACCTAGTGAGCCCAGAAATGAGGAAATAATGTTGAGTCAAGTAAATTAGAAAAAGAAAGCTAGAGCACTCATTGTTCAATCTGTTAAGCTCTAGAATTGTAATTTCATCATATATTCCTCTGTACTTAAGTGATTATCACAATCCGTTCATTAAGTGAACCTATTATCTAAAATCCTCTATTGTTTGAGTTTGTTCTAAAGCTTGGTGCTTTAAGAATAGGGTTGTAACCTTACAGGTTGTAAGGGGGAGCGTTTAGAGAGAATCTAAGCCTCTGTTAAGGTTGGCAGGTGATCCCGTGTTGTAAAACCTGTGGTAAAGGCTTCACAAGTGCCCGGCTAAACTTGTGGGTTGTAAAGGCTTCTCTTGTGCCCGGTTTAAACAAGAGGGTAGTGGAAATCTCAGGTGGAGCCTGAGGACTGGATGTAGGTCAGGGTAGACCGAACCAGGATAAATACTGTTTGCATTATCTCCTCCCTTAACCCTCTTAGTTTCCAGCATATGTAACTTGTTTACTCTTTAGTGCATTTCATGTTTTGAAATACTCTCAGTGATAAACCGAAAATGATTTTAAAGATTGCCTTCCTTGTGATTTAGAAAAGAGAAGATTTAAATTTTATCCTATCACCCAATTCACCCCCCTCTTGGGTAACACCCAGCACTAACAGAGGAAGCTTTGGGTTCCATGTTATGAAGTTGAAAACTGATTTATATATTTGTGAAATGAGAGGTTTAATGGTTAAAGTATGTATAGAAATGCTAGATGAGGATTAGGGATTCCTAAGTACCTGCCGTATAAATATATATATATATATAATATGATGTTGGAATATAGTTTGGAAGATGAGTGTTTAATGTTATGAGTTTCGATATTTGAGTTCTCCTTGTCTTGAACTGATGATGATTGTTTAATGAGAATGTGACAGTGATGGAATGTCTATTTTGAATTTGGAAGTGAAACCTATATAGGTTTATGTTCGATTAATAATGCTTGGATTGAGTCTTATGACAATAATTGTGGTGATTCAATGGCTGCTTTGTTGGCTTGGGTCTGGTTGCTTTCTGTTCCTCAGTAATATTTTTGATTAGATGGTATATAATTAGAATGGGGTTGAGTATGTTGTATGTGAACATCTCGAGTAAGTCTGAGATTTTTGAAGTTTCTGAAATTGTGCTCTGAGTGATGTTAGTACGTGTTTGGATTTATTGACTTAGAGTGATAAATGTGTTGAATTAATTATAAGAATACTTAATGAGGCATTTACATAGCCTTTCTTTGTGAATTCTTGTGAAATTTTCTGCAACAATTTGAAGGAAATAGCTTGTTTACAAGAATTATCCTTGAGGTAATTATTAGTCAAACATTGAGAATAAGAAATACTAATTGGAGTAAATTAATTAAAAGTGATCTTTTTAATCTTGAATAGTCAAGATAGCTATAGTAAATAATAATGATTCATAAATAGTGGGGTAGTCACAGGCATATTAGGACCCGAGAGAGACGCATAGTATAAATATAGAAGTACATATATTAACTTACTCTTATTATAATATGATGTGTAGATAGGCTTTGATATTGGTATGAGTTCACCAAGACAATGGAAAGTAAAGGATCTGGTTCAGGAAATAGCTCTCGTATCCAGGTAGTAGTTTAATTCATAATATAAATTTCTATATATATAATTTTGTAATATCTGTGGCATTTAAATGGGCATTATTCCTGATATGATATTGATGATATTTATGGAGTACTCCAAGGCCTATGTGGGTCGCTCCCCCTTTGCCAGTAAATTCCTATAACCGTGAGGGTTATTGAGTAGCTGTGAGGGCTACAATTAAATTCCTATAACCGTGAGGGTTATTGAGTAGCTGTGAGGGCTACAATTAAATTCCTATAACCGTGAGGGTTATTGAGTAGCCGTGAGGGCTATAATTGGAAAATCCTGCAGGTTTTGGTTTAAAAGGGATATATGCTTTCATTATATGCACAGGTTTATGAAATTGATGTATATGTATATATATAAGTGCACACATGATATGGAATAAACTGCTATTGAGATTTCCAATCTCACTGTTTTCCAAAATGTTTTCAGTATACCAGAATGGGAGTAGCTAGCTGGGAAAGAAGTAAGGTAGTATGAAGGGGCAGGAATGCCTGCTTTGTCTTGTACCCTGTAGGTAGTTACTTTAAGAACCTACTTGCCTGTGTATGTTATATGTTTAAATAATTAAGACAAGTGGGAAGCTTGTCTAGTAGTTAATGTATAATTGTATGTGTATATATATATATCCTTAAGGATTAATAGAGCTACATACACATGTAAGAGGGTTATCAATCGAGATAACTTGCCAATATATTATTATAGTAAGAGAGGTGGAAATAGATAAATAGAACATAATCTAAAGAATATGTAAATATAATGTAAGGGGTTTGGCTCCCCAAGCGTTATAATTAGAGTTATTTTAATTGTTTTAATAACCACTCTATTTTATTGAAAGTTTAAAGATAATCCAATTTATCAGAAAATTTCATTTGAAAGAAAGGAAATTTGATTTAATACTTTGGAAAGAAAAAGTTTTAAATTTTTCGTATTTTTGGGCTTCCGAAATTAAAAAGTGGTTATAAATCAATTAAAATGCTATAATATAGTAGTAAAAAATTTAGGTGTTACAAAGTTCATAGCTATCGGAAATGAATTATATAAATGAATTCTAAGAGAAGAATGTTTGGATTTGGAGAAAGATGAAGTGCAGAAAGTATGGAAGTTTGGGGTACTGATTTTAGGAAGGGAAAATTGAGACTAGTATGGATTTTTTTTTTAAAAAAAAGGTCATCAAAGGGTTTGAATCTGGTTTATTTAAGTGAAATTTCAAAGCTAGGAGATTTTCTGGACAATCTGTGCTTCTTTGAGAATTCTATGTGTTGATTTGTTTGATTCTATTGCTGATAGAAATGAAAAACTGAGAACACCTGATCCTAAGTCCTCTCACTGTGATTCATGCCCATACATCACCATCTTCAATTGTTCTGATCTTGTCATATGTGTGGTTGTTCTGCATCTTCATCCAATTCTGTAATTGATTTCCTGTATGTTTGATCTGTTTCTGCCCACTTTGTCGTCAAGTTGCCCTTTTAGGGTAACCTGGTTGAATCTCCATAAGTCTAATTTGGCTGCAGCAACTTCAGTTTTCTTAACCTGGTGAATTTGTCCTCTCATTGCTGTCAAATTGAATGTTATTGCTGTCACTATTTGTGTAATTGAGACTTCGTGATTGCAGTGGATTTTGGGGTTGTGTACGTTATATTAACTGTTGAGCATATTGTATTTTGGTCTTCCATAGTTGCTATGTTTGGAAGTGCAGAGATTTGAAGTTGTGCACGTTTTGACTTCACATGATCCAATTTCGAACTTGAGCTTAATTTGTGCCCAAATCTGTTTTCCCAAGTCATTTACATGGTTGCGGACTTGTGTGAGTATTGATATATTACATTTCTGAATCATTTTCCTAAAACGTGGTTTCCAATCTCCATTTTGAAAGTGAAAAGCTGATTTGTTTTTTTTGGATCCAAGTGTGTCAGATTAAGTTCTAGGAGGTGTGCTAGGGTTCTTTAACTCATTCCTACTCTAGTAACACTTGTGAAACTTGCTTTGAGGTGAATTGTAATGCATTGTGAATGTGTTAGTTCTATTTGTATGTGAACTTAGATTTATTCTATCTTGTTTTATTTGCTGTCATGAATCAACTTGTGATTAAACTTGGGTTTCTTGGGTTTTTGAGCATTAAAGCCATTGTAAAAGTAAATTTTGAGATTTCAATATAAGAAGGGAAATAATTTGAAAAGGTTAAGTGATATTTAGGAGATTGGGAATGAGTAATAAGTTTTTTGGTTGGTGATTCTAATTAATTATATGGTGTCTCAAAGTATTCAAATAAACGTTAGAATTTGTTTGGAAAGTATGATGTTGTAACAGTGTGTGATTCCAAGTAAAAGTTTGATGGGGAGCTTCGGAATTGGATATTAATCTGTTTTGTGCCCTTAAGGGTCTGTTTGATATGAGGGGAGGGGAGGGGAGGGAAATTAGTCAAAGGGAAAATTTTTCTGAGTCAGATCTATAAAAAGTAGAGAAATGGGGTTAAGAATTTTTAATTACTTTTTCTTATTCTTTTATCTCACATTTACTATATCCGTAAAAATTACAACCCCACTTCTTCAATTTTTTTAAATTCACTTAATATAAATTTTCCTTCCCCTCCCCTTCCCTCCAAATCCCTCATACCAAACAAGCCTTAAAGGTTACATATTTGGAGATGTTATTACAAGGATTTCAAAATATTGACGTATATAAATAGAGTTATAAGTGTAAATGAAAGATAATAGTGTTTGGTTCAATGCAGGGATTAGAAACTTATTTTTTGTTAGATGAGTATTGTAGTTTTAACTTGTTTGGGTTAGAGTAATATCAGATACAATTGGAATAAAGGGGAAGAAAACAATGAACCAAATTCGAGTTAATGATTTAATTTGCTATCCAATACTACCTACATAACTGATTTTCTAGTTATTTAAACTATATTTTTAGGCTGCTATAATAATGGCAAGAGAACTATTACGTAAATTGAACTTGAGAAGCTCTAAGTTAAAGGAAACTTTGTTGTTATATAGAATTACAGAACCAAGCTTGAGTATGACAGCAAAAGAGATCAAAAATTGATAAAGATTTAAGGAATGCAAATGATTTGGATCTTTCAAAATTAAGGGATGAGATTGTTAATGTTTATATGGTTTCTAAATGTTGTTTATAGTAAGCAAAGGCTAAACAAATGTTTAAGATATTTAAAGGAGATTTCTTGTAGAAATTTATTGGTCAAACATTGAGAATCACAAAGATTATTCCAATTGGAATAGATTATTTATAATTGACCATCTAAACTTAAAGGAATAAGATAGTTATAGTAAATTATAATCTGTCACGAACATAAAGAATTGGGTAGTACCAAGCACATTGGGATCCAAGAGAGTCGCACAAACCAATTTATAGTTTAGATCCTAAAATCTAACCCTATACATACATACTACATACATACATACATACATACATACATACATATAGGTTTTGGCTTGTGATTTGAGTTCATCATGGTAGCAGTGAGGAAATAAGCCGGTTCATGACTAAGCTTTGATAACCAGGTAGTAGTTTTATTTCATGATATTGATCTTATATGAATAATCTCATTACATGCATTGCAGGCATATGTTAAGTTTTTTCTCATTTCATTTTATTTATTGAGTACTCCATGCTAGGTGGGTCGCAACCCTAGTGAGATTAGTTATCATAAATTTATTGTTATGAAAGAGAAATCCCACAGGTATAGTGACCTTTACTATTTAACAAATATAATGTTATTAGTGTTTGGTAGGTGCATATATAGCAGACGGTTTTCAAGGATAAAGGCAATCATTATTTGTACAGTGATTTGACCGTCACCGTATCGCCTTTGGGTCAAATGCAAAGATATTTATAAATCGGAATACAAGGATGAAGTAATAGTGGTGCAATATGAGTCGTTCTCAAGGAGCCAATATTTAACTAAACTACCTAGTGAACTAAATGTCTAAATGCAAGATGAAATGGGTGAAAACATGTTGTAATTGATTTTCGATGATGGAAGTGATTGATGCAATAAAAATAGATGTTTTTTGTGTTTTCGGCTAAATAGTTGAATGAGAGTGGTTTTAATAAAATGATGAAGATGCTCTTGGAAATTGATTTTCAATGGTTATCCTAGCTCAATTAAGATATTTGAGAAGTCAATGGCACTAAGTCGTCAAAATATCGAACCCCATTAACCAATGGGTCCAATGCCAAATTGATGGAACCCCATATAATTAGACATTGTTAAACCCCTTAGCACCTTGAGTTTTCTTTAAGTTTTCTAGAATACCAAATACCACCAATTAGCAAGTCTAACACCTAATCTCATGAACCCATTCAATTAGGAATTAGCAAGTGCCTTAGAGTATGATTAGTTGTTAGTAATGCATTAGGTTCAATTACAATCTATTTCAACCAAACTATTTACGATGACCATGCATAAATAGAGAGAAACTAATGGGATTATAAAGAACATATATATAACCATATATATTGATGAGTTCAAATCCTCATTACAAACCAAAATCACAGCAAACTCAAATCAAAACATATAATCCAAGTCTAAAATACATAAATGATAAACCTAGACCTCAGCTCCAATACATGTGTAGCCATGGTGGATGGATGAAGAAATTGGTGGAAAATGGAATAAATGAGAGAAGAAAAGAGAGGAGAGGTCTAGGGTTCAAGAATATGTGAAAATGAGCTCCCCCTTTCAACCTTAAGGTGTTTTGAGTCGGGTATAATCAGTGAGTATCGGGTATAACCCGATTTGAAGCCTAAAAATAAAGTCTGCAATGCTGCAGATTTTGAGCGTTCACCTTGGGCTCGCCAAGTTGAGCATACAGCTAACTTTGGGGCTTTTCTGTAATTTTTAGAAAGTTCTGGGTCATTTTTTGTAATTTTACAATTTATCAAGAAACTTGTATTTTGACCTTTTTCTTGAATTTTTAGCTTCTTGCCTGATTTTTCTTTTTTCTTCTCATCTAGACTCCTTCATATTTGGTCCTCGAGCGGTTCTACAAGCAAAATATGCAACAAACAAGAATAAAATAGCCCTAAAAATCAACTAACGCTAATTGATCTTCAGTTATGGCAATTTAATCCTATTTCCATGCTACGTTTACTTAATGTTCTATTGATATTCGATAAGCACAAATAGACCAAATTTCGCATATTATTTACGTTAAAAGCCTCAATTTTAGCATAACAAAACTATACAAATCCAAGGATTTGTCATACAGGTTTATGAACTATTATGTATGAAGTAAACTGATAATGAGATTCTTTGAATCTCACTCTACTTGATATTTTGCTTTTCAGAGGAGCTAGTTGGAAGTGGAAATTTTGGGGATAAGGTAGTATTATGAAGAGGAGGAATGCCTGCGATATTTTGTACTAGTGTAGATAAGAATTTTGAATACCTTACCTATATATGTGACAAATCTCTTATTTGTATGGTTTTTATATGCTTAATTTGAGACAATTAACATGATTGAGATGCAAGTTTGGTCTAATAATGCTTAATTAAATGTCTTAAACTCTCAATTGAAATGAATATAAAATTAGGATTAATTAGCCATAATTGTAGATTAATTGCATTGATTAATTTATAGGGCTATTTGATCTTGGTTTTGTCTTATTTTTACTTACAGGGTCGTGCTAGGACCAAAGATCAGATCTCGGGTGAAGAGTAAAGGTTTTTCAAAGGGGTAGAATCATCAACAGGCCACGGCGAGCTTACAGCGAGTAGACACCCCAAAAGGCAGAAAAGAAGTCAGCTCGCTATGGCCTCGCCGCGGCGAGCTCATGGCGAGCAAGCCAAAGAGAACCAAACACGAAACTGTAGAATTTCAGCTGCGAAATTTGGGCCAAACGGATCTAACTTAAACACCCACTCAAAGACCCGGTTTGGGGGACCTATAAATACGAAAAACTAAACCCTAGAAGGCAAATTTGATTCACATACACACCCCCAAAACCCTAGCTCTCTCTCTTCTCCATTTTCATCTTCATCTTTCTCACTTTCCTTCCTTCCATCCATGGCTTCCACACCTTCTTTCCTTGTTGGTTCTTCCATGGAGTGTAGCAGCTAGCCTCCACCATTCTTGGTGGTGGGAGCTAAGGGATGAGTTTGGAGCAATGTTAAGGGAGTTTCAGTTCTAAACCTTCTTCTTCTTGTTGTATTTATGCTTTTCTAGGATTCTAGGAGTATATTTATGGCATTTGGTTGTGGACTTAATTTCTATACATTGTATAGGGGATAGAAACTATTTTGTGTTGTTTCTTTCTTGTTGAATGCTTGACATTGTGCTATTTTAACTTTGAGTTTAATGAAATTTATGGGTTCATGATTTTGTTACTCTTTTTGTGAATATGTTGTGCTAACTGAAGGTGGATTGGTTAGTGGATGAAAGATGTTAAGTGGTGATGCATGAATGAAATAGCATAGGAATTAATTAATTGTATTTAGACATTGGGTAATCACTCTTTTCAACGTTAATCTTTGTGTGGGTGGCCATCAATGAATTAGTGTTAAATCTCCAAATCTCACTTTTATCTTATTTTTGTTTTACTTTTGAACATATCACACCTTTTGCATCTATTCTATACCGAAAACCAAAATACAATACTTTTTACCCGCTTTTGTTAGTTTGCATATTAGCTACTAAGCCATCTTTTGCCTTAGGCTCCTCAAGTGAACGACACCTGGGGTTTAGCTTCCACTAGCCCCTTGGTTCTTATTTTCTTGAAGGGCTGACCCAAGGGCGCGCTACACGCACACACACTCGAAAGTGGTGCTCTTCATTATGTTACAAGGTTACACAGGTAATCAAGCACTAAGCTTGCATAGTTATCATATAATCATGTATGTATATATATCCTTAAGAAATAGCACAACAACATATTCAGATAAGAGGGTTATCGATCGAGGTAACCCCAATATTTTGTAAAGGTATTATAGGTAATAGTTACATATTTTCTATAATAGAAATATATATACAATGTAGGTTTTGGCTCCACAAGTACTATTAAATATGATTAGATACCCTAAGGTGAGTATGCTATTTATTTGATTTATAAACCACTTATTTTTATGTAAAGTTTGTGTTTGAACCAATTTGTCAGAAAAGCCTATTTTTAAAGAAATAAAGTTCGATTTAGTTTTGTTAAAGAAAAGTTTTAATTTATTCATATTTTTGGGCTTCTGATATTAGCAGAAGTAGTTATAAATCAATTATAATGTTATAATATAGTAGTAAAAAGATAGGTGTTACAAAATATAAGACCTCTTTCCTATGGCACCACTGTTACAAACACATTCGTATATTTATTTTCTCATACCTGTAAACATTTACGTCAACTTAGTTTTTATTTATGTTTTTCCTTAGGTACGAGTGCTAGTAATGAACGAATAGTTTAATTCGCGTCTATGCAATTATTGAGAACTAGTACAATCCCAAGCATTGTATGAGACAATCTGGCACTACTACAAAAAACAGTATTTACGTCCCCATTTCACGTCTCTTTTTTGAATATGAGATGTAAAAAAGAAAGCGGTGGTAAAATCGTAAATAACTAGAGAAGTTTAAAACTTTCCACGTCTCATTTTTATTTATTTGACATGGATTATTGTAAAATTTGGGCGCGGAATTTGACGAGAGATAAAATAGGAGGCGTGAATGCACTTTCCACGTCTCACAAAAATTATGAGACGTGGAAAGTGACTTTCAACGTCTCACAAATTTTTGTGAGACGTTGAAAGTCTTTTTGAATATTAAAAAAAATTTTAGCAGTTTTTCACGTCTCACAATTTTGTGAGAGGTGAAAAGAGACTTTCAACGTCTCACAAATGTTTGTGAGACGTTGAAAGTCTCCTAAATAAAACAAAAAGAATCCCCATTTTTCCACGTCTCACAAAATTTGTGAGACGTGGAAAGCTATAAAATAAAAAAAATAAAAAAATAGTTCCCAATATTTTCCACGTCTCACATTATTTGTGAGATGTGAAAAGAGGTTTTTTACGTCTCACTTGTCTAAGTGTGACGTGAAAAACCTGTGAAACCCTAAAGTCATTCTCTTCATTTTGTTTCAACTCCATTGCTTACTACCTCATTTCCTCTCCCTCGATGTCTCTCACTCTGCTTGCTCTCTCCGTTTCTCTCTTCTTCATTGTGAACTCCGACGGCGAAGCCGATTTCTGGCGAGGAAAGGCCATGCAATACCTGAACTCGGTTTCCCTCTTCGATTTCCCATTCCACCAAAATCGGCGGCGTCAGGCGTGGTTCTCGGTGATGGATGGCCAAGAAGTTCCATTCAACTCTAGATTCGACCTTAAGTGAGTTTCCTTCTTCTTTTTCTTGCCTCTGTTCTTCCGATTTGAGCCGTTTCTGTGAGTGGGCCGATTTTGGTTTCAGAAAAATTAGAGTGCATTAAACCGATTAAATCGAAGCTAGAGCGTAGCAAAAGAGTTTCCCTAATTAGATTTGAGTTTTCTTGAAGTTTTCTAGTCAGATTTCGAATTTCTTTGTCGATGGTCACTATTCACCCGATGCTGTTCTTGGTGTTTTCTGGGCAAGAATTGAATGACACCTTAATTAAACATGAACTAGAGTAAGCCTAAGTGCATAAAGTGTCCTGCGTGTGTGATTTCTGAGGTTTGTGAAAATTGTGGATTTTCTTTCTTCTTCACTGTTCACCCGATGGCAAGAAGATTGAAAGTGATGAAATGGAGTTTGTTTTTCAAACTCCAATGTGCCGTCTCGTTGTGAAATTTGCTGCGAATTACTCATCGCCATCTTGCTCCCTCCCGTCGTCATCTGCTTCCGACATGGCTACATTTAACTTAAATGATACTGATTGTGTTGTTGTAATAGATTTGGGAAGCTGGTTAAGCAACTGAAATGAATTTTATATGCTATGATTAATCCTTAGATCTATCTCAGAACACCTTTGTAAGTGCTGGCTGTCACCCAAGAGGGGGGGTGAATTGGGTGATAGAATAAAAGCTTTAAATTCTTTAAACAAAACACAAGTGATGACAATCTTTAAGATTCTTTTGAGTTTATTACTGTGAATATTTCAAACCTTGAAGTGCATTAAAGAAAACGTAAGTAAAATATGCTGGGAGCTAGGAAAGTTAAGGGAAGAGATAATGCACACAGAGTTTATCCTGGTTTGGTCAACCCAGACCTACATCCAGTCCTCAGGCTCCACCTGAGATTTCCACTACCCTCTTGTTTAAACCGGGCACAAGAGAAGCCTACTACAGGTTTTACAAACACAGGTTCACCTGCCAACCTTTTCAGAGTTTTAGAATCCCTCTAAACACTCCCCCTTACTACCTGTAAGGTTACAACCCTGTTCTTAAAGCACCAGGCTTTAGAACAACCTCAAACAGTAGAGGATTTCAACAATAAAGTTCACTTAATGAACAGATTGTGATAATCACTTAAGTACAAATGAATATATGACGAAACTATAATTCTAGAGCTTATCAATCTGACAATGTTAGCTCTAGCTCTACTTTTCTAACTCACTTAATTCATCATTTCTGGGCTCACTGAAATATATCTAATACTCTGGGCAGAGCCTCTTTTCATCTCGTATCACCTTGTCATGTAGATGCGTCGTGTGTGCACTCGCTTCTTGATTCTGAAATCTTCAAGTCTTTATATATACTTTTCTATCCGTTGGAGACTTGGAGAACTAGCCGTTAGCACCTTTTCTTTCTTTTCATGCTTCAACTGATTTTGCAGAGGATAAGATAAGAGAGAGAGACTGTGAGTAACGTTATCCTGCTGCTACCTGCCACTGTACTTGCATGTCAGCTTTTTCATTAGCGCTAGCATGATTTGCTATCGCTATCTTGACAGTGTGAGTCCTGCACTTAAGCTGTTAGCTGAAACAAATACTCATGCAGTGGATGTTATCGATAGGGTATTTCATTAGCTCAACAAGATAGAGACAATATATTAGCTAAGGTATTTTCAAAACATTCTCTATCGATAGCTAATTCCATTATCGCTAGTTACTTGATTGCTCATTAGCTTTAAGGATACTGAGATGAATATTCAAAGGTATTTCAAGGTATCCTATTATCGATAGCTAAATGTGTTAGCGCTAGCAACTATGTTATCACTAAACTCATTTGTTCTCAGGCACTAGCTATCTGAATTTCTATTATTTGAAGTACTCTGTTATCGATAGCTTAACCCATTATCGCTAGCTGATTCTATAGCTCAAGGACTTTGATTTATATTTCTGCTATTTGTCCTCTCTTTCATGTGTCCATGTTTTCTATGAGCTTCTAGCGATAGGATCTTTCTTAGCGATAGTGAATGACTTAGCGATAGATATTAACTTTGTTATTATTAAGTCTTCATTTGCTATGGCTCTTTGTCTATTAGCGATAGGTTCTAGCTCTAGCGATAGTGATTTGTTACCTAACAGATTTTACATGATTAATTCACAGGTAACTTACACTTATGTTATTTATGAGTCAGTCTTCATCAAAACTTAAGATTCTAACAACCTTATGTGGTCCCCTTACGTCCTTGAACTTTCTCTCCTCTTGTTCTTCCCTGAAATCTCTCAATCTTTCTCCTAATTGATCGAATAGTACTGACACCATTTTCATTGTCATCATGCTTCCCTCTTTGAGATATATATATGTTATAGGAGTATAAGAATCGGGAGCAGGCTTTCTGAACTTTGATTGTGTGCATGAACTGATCAGATCTTGGTGGCCTTTCCATATATGATCCATATTTTTCTAATGATCACAGGACATATCATGTTCTCAGAGGACCTTTAATTTATTTTTGTATATATGGACTGAATTTTATGAGTTAGGTTATTCTAGCTCGAAAGTAAGGTTCATAATTATTGGAGGGATCGAACTGATGAATGTTTTACGGATTCTGTCATGCCATTTGAGCCAACCATACAATCAAGGAAGCTGTTAATTAGTCCTGACATTATGATCCAACTGCAAGAGAATGCAATAAACATGATTGAAAATTTTAATTTTTGTACCGATCTATGTTTGTATTCGTTGTTTCCTGCTTGGTCTCCTACTTAATTTTGTATAATTTTTGTTTTCAACTTGCCTCTGACTCAATCAAGGATGACAGTATAGAAGTTACATACTTGGTGTGTTTAAATGTAGTGTCTTGACTTACCTCCTTTGATTTATGGTAGATGTGCTAAGAGTGTGTCACGGTTACATGGTGTATTCTTCATTCTATTGTGTGAATTTTATTGTATTGACTCTCCCCTCTTTCTTTTGCATTGAGAGGAAGTTTTACAGATGTGTATTTTAGACCAAGTAGATTGTTTCTGTCTGAACAATTATTTCCTATGAGTTATCAAGCATGCTTAGTGCTTTTGTTACTCTCTTTTGATTGTTGTGAAAGTTCATATCCCAAATCAACATAATTCATCAATATATCTGACATTATTTACTGACTTTCTCCGTGACAGTTACCATGGTTGATCAGGTTAATCACCCCAGCATCATGCAAAAGGTTGCTGGCCAATTCCATCTCCAATCTGGTCTTTCTCCAATCTGGATCTTTTCACAGGGTTGTGGTGGCATTCAGGTGTTGTCTCTTAAAGGAAACAGAATCACAGGGGAAATTAACTTCTCTACTTTTGAATCTTTCTATATCACTTCTTTGCATAAAGTGCATTTTTTCTTGCTTCAATGTGATGCTTTCGAACTACTATTAATTAAGCATATTCTGGTTGGAGAACTTTAGTTTCAGTTCTAATGGATGCATGATTGATTAGCTAGCCGGCAACTGTGGTGGAATTTAAATTAAATAAATGAAAACTAATTGTAACCGTGTTATGATTTGTTCTTTTGTTTTTTTTGGATATAATTGTTCTTTTTTTGTTGCTTGTTGGTTTTCTTATCTTTGTTGTGGATTTGTTATATGATTGTTCATTTTCTTGTGTGCAAAGAATCGATTTCAGTCACTGAGGTGAGCAAAACCTTGGGTTCTTGCAAGTTTGTTTGTAGTAGCTGCTTGCACCAGATAATTTATTTCTTGACATCTTGTTCTATTATTTTTTAGGCAATAAATAAATTTGCCACAGCACGGGACCCTAGAATTTGCAAGCAAGATTATATCGATGCCTTGTCATGTTTTATCATGAAAGAAAGCCTGCAGAATTTGTTTGTCCTCAAACTTCAGAGTGGAAGAGACTTTCTGATCCTGAGTTTCAATGCACAGTTGACCCAGCTGTAGAAAATAATGGAGGGGTTCTTTGCATGTATGTATTTTATTTTATTTTTTTTATTTTTTTTGCTAACCATCCCATATTTTAGGATCAAAGTTGTATTTTAACATTTTTGTAATATTAGTTTGGCTATAAATAATAAAATTAGTTCATTTTTATTCATTTTAAGTGTTGCATTTATATTATTCTGATAAAATATTGTGATTTTTTTTATTGTGGTTAATCATCCTAATTAAAAAAACATTTTTTTTAAAAAAAGACTTTTCACGTCTCATTTTAAATGTGAGACGTGAAAAGTCCACACTTTCCATGTAACATCCCAAATTTTAGAAAATAGAAAATAAAGAATTATTTAATATTTTGAGAATATTATTAAAATATTAAAAAGGCATTAAAAATAAATTTATAATATTTATGTATTTTTTTATAATTTCAAGACTTATTTTCTTAAAGAAATAAAGAGAAATAATTAAGAGATAAAACTGAATTTGGAGAAAAGAGATAATAAAGGCTTATTAAAAGCCTTGGAATGATATATAGAAATTAAACAGCCTTATAAATAAATTTATGAGGCCAGATGTATTTTTAATAATTTTTAAAGTTTAATTTCTTTATTAATTGGGGAAAAATAGTTAGAAGATTAATTTATATAAGGGAATATTTAAAACCTTGAAGTATTGTTTGTTATTTAAAAAGTCTTATAAATAAATTTGAAAATTTAAGCATATTTAGAGAAATTATTTTGGGACAAATTAAGGTCTATTTCTAAATGATAATGGGACATAAAATTACCCTTTAAGAGAAAAATGGAAAAAGAGAAATGAAAAAGACAATATCTGCCCCTAGTTGAAAATATCTTCAATTATAAAGGGAATGGCAAAATAGTAAAATACCCATAAAACAAAAATATCACACTCTCTTTAAATACAACCCATACACGTGTTCCTTCTCAAACCCTCTACTTCCTTTTTATTTCAATTTCCTCTGCAACTCTCTCTCTCCCCGACATACACACACACACCACAATTCATCACCTTCTCTCGCATTCTCTCCGTTTCTTCGAGGCGGCGGCGACTTTGGCGTCTAGCAGCGGCGACGGCCGGCGATAAGGCAAGGAAGAAGGCGCACAAAGCTCGGCTTACTTTGGGTAAGCTATCTCCTCTTATTTCCTTCTTTTCTGCGCCATTTCTGAGAGAAAGGGGGGAGTGATTCGAATTTCTGTGACATTTTTGAAGCTTCTGGAATTCTAGAAATGTTCCTTGGACCTTGTTCTCGGTTGCTTGAGTGTTGATTTTGGGGAGGAAGTTGAAATAGGCTTGGATTTGCCCAAGTTGCTTCGTCGGGTACTGTTCACCGACGGCAAGAATTTGGGATTTCTGGAAAATTGTTGAATTGAAGCTTAATTCCTTAAGATTTCTTGCAATTCTAAGGTTATGGAATAGGGTATTTCGGTGGTTGGAGGAATTTGAGGATTTTGAGTGTTGTTGTGCTTCCCTGTTCCTGCGAAGTGGCTGGCCGAGAAGGGGAAAATTTCTGGAAATAATGTATATACAAATGGGAGGTTTGAATGGGGGCTTTGGATGTGTGGTTTGATGAATTTTTGAATGGTTGATTGTTGTTCTTGTTTTCCCTGCTCTTGCTCTGGCTGGCCGAGAAGGAAGAAAGGAAAAAGGAAGGGTGTTTTGTGAAGTTAATTGTTGATTTATCTCTGCTATACATATATGATTGATGTTAAGTAGGAAATGGTTGTTGGTAGGATTTTTATTTCTTCAGTTCCCTGCTCTGTTTTGGCTGAATGGTTGGGGGAAAATTGTTATTGGCATTTTGTTGTGCTTAGAGAGATAGATTGAAGTTGTTCACTATTAATGTTGGGTTATGCTGCTGTCCAAAATGTCTTAAGGGGCTAGGAAAGATAAAACTAATTACTATTGATGTTTTTGGGCTCCTAAATAATAAGTTAGCAGCACAAGTATTCAATTATACATAGGAATGTTGAAGTGGTTAGTTTTAGGAATTGAAATAGATTATTATAGTGAAAGTATTTGTTGAAGACAAGGAATTTGAAGTTGGAATTCTCTCAAGTATAGCAAAAAGATATGATTTAGATGGTTTAAGTTTAGGAACCAAGCACAAGTTTTGTTTTGCACATTTGATTGGTATTTAGAATCTTTATAGTTTAAAGCAAGTATTCCACGTGTTAAGGGTGTAGGAACAAAGTTCACTGGTGTTTAATTAAGGATGAATAATGAATTGAATTAGGAATGGAGTTTTGGGATTGGATCTTTGAATGTGTAAGTTGATCAAACTTGATGTTGAGGTTCTTGTGATTAGACTTCATTCTTTAAGGACCTGAAGCACAGGGGTATGGTTTTAAACCAAGAAGAGAAGGTTTTGAGGATCGTACAATATATGGTGGTGTTTGAAAATTGATTAAACTAAGAGTGATCAAATTTGGGTGTGAAAAGGTTCAAACTAGAGACTTTAAAGCTTAGGCAACCTTTACTTTGTTTGTTTCTTTGATTTCTTGTGAAATCCTAATTAAAGGAATCATATTTTTAAGAGTTAAAACAAAATTTGTATATTAGAAAGGAGATGATATAAGCTTTAAAATTTATATCAAATTATTGTGTAGGATTTTCAAAAGATGTGCTAAGCATATATTGTTGAAGTTGGTTGGTCATCATTTGGTTCATAAGGGTGAATTTGTGCTGGTCCTATTTATATATATTTCATGCTAAAAGAGATGATTGTGGGGGTTGGAAATTAGTAATCAATAGCTGGATGGTGGTTCTGATTAATGCATACAAGTGTTTCAAAGTATTAGACAAGAAGTAGAATTTGATAAGATGATATGAATTGGCATGGTGTGGTTAAATGGTTTCTTGGGTTTATTATTAAAGTGGACTCAACTTGAAGTATAAGGACTTGTTTAAGCATTGAGTGTGAATTGATTGGTTAAGATAGTTAGAGGATTTGAACCTATGGAGTGTTAATTATAGATTCAAGGGAAATGAAGTTGATTTATAAAATAGTAATTGATATATATAAATGTAATAATCGTTTGAAGACCTTTGGGTGATAGGTTAAGGTGATTGAATGCTATATAATTTAATATTAAAAATTTGTAATGTCTACAAGTCCTAGATTTATAATAGTGATGATTCTCTGTAAATCTCTCTGTTCCTAGTCATTGTGTTGAGAAAGAATAGGAAGCGGGTTGGTTAGGCTTTAGTCATAACCAATTGAATGATGATGTGAAGAGGGTTCTGGAAGTTGTACTACTAGTCAGAGATTAAAGATTTAATGTATGATAGCCGTTTGAGGATTTTGATCAGATATATGTTATTTGATAGTTTCCTTGCTCTTGCTTGGTCATTTAGTTGAGTTCTTGGGATTTACTTGAGGTTGAATGAGAATCAAAATAGATTCCTGACGATATATGGGGCTCATTAAGGGAGAATCCGATATACAATTTCAATGCTATCGTATAGAGTTATCCAAGCGATTCTTGATTTTTATGGGAGCTTGGATATTTTCTTCATTAGAAATGATGATTATTCCTGAAAGGATCGTAATTTGAGCCAAAGGTTTTGTTGATGATATTTATTGGACTAAATTAGTGTTATTAATTAAGAGTAGACGGAAAAGGGATTTGATAAATCATACATGTTATATGTGACGGTATACTTGTTTTCCTAGTATGACTGATGCTCTTAAACACTAATCATGAAAAATGGAATTGTTTTCTCTTTTGTTGCTTGTCATGCTTCGATTAGTAACAAAGAAAATAATATATGATGGAAGATTTGTGAATAATTGGATATTAATTACGGATAACATAGGTGTAAATAGTTGTTATTAAGAAATTTGGGAAGTAAAAGGAATTAAAGGGATAATTGATGAATAGGCAAAGTAAGTTAATTTAAAATAGTTTGACACTTTTGTGCAATGTTGTTGGTAATGGTATGATTAATCATTTAGCTAGAAATTTAGATTTAATAGAATTAGAAATATAAAGGGGTAGTTCTATAGGAACGTGAGAGACGTTCGATTATTATACCCGAGTTTAGATACTAATATATTATTTTATACTATAAATATTTATAGGACAAAATAGTGAGATTGAATTCCCAGAGTACGTAGAAGGGAAGAAATACAGTGAAGAGTAAGCTCAGGATACAGGTAGCAGTTTCATTCAATTTCATTTATCATGTATGATAATTGCATAGCATGTTTTATAAATTTATAGTAGCTTTAACCTTGTCAGAATTATTCATGGGATCCAAGTACTCGATGACTAGCTACCCCTAGTACAGTTCAGTTATGGCCGAAAGGTTACATTCAGGAGGTTAAACCTCACAGTAGTGCCTTAAGTGCACTAGGAACAAGGTTAATGATTATTTATATGGGATGAGTGCGGGGGCCCACAGAGGGGCAACATCCCTACCCATACAGACATGTTTTTATTTATACATATTTGCTAATTATTATGCATGGTAATGAATGAAATGAACTGCGTTAAATTGCTGTTTCAGATAAGCTGGTAGATGATAAGGTGATTGAGATAAGGCAGGAAAGCTGGAGGAAGATTAGATGAAGAATTTAGGATTACGTTATAAAAAGTAAGGTTAATTATATATGATGTAATTTTAAGTTATTAAATTAATAGTAGAAAGAATAAAAAAGTAGAATTGTATAAATTTATAAAAGGGATTTAAATTTCCCAAGTACTGTAAATTGAAAATAAATACCTTAAGAGGATTAATGAATTTTTAATTGTCTTATAAACCACTTTATTTTATAACAAGTTCTAAATTCTAAGTTGTTCGAAAAGCCCATTCCAACTGCAATAAAGTTGGAACATTGTTTGAAAAGAAAAAGGTTTAAATTTATTCGTATTTTCGGGCTTTCGGAACTGAAATAGTGGTTGTAATTCAATTAAAATGTTATAATATAGTAGTAAAAATCCAGGTGTTACATTCCACGTCTCTTATTTGAAAAAGAGACGTGGAAAGTGGCAAAAAAGAGACGTGGAAAGATGAAAAGTTCCCCCTTTCCACGTCTCTTATTTGAAAAAGAGACGTGGAAAGTCCCACTTTCAACGTCTCTTTTTCAAATAAGAGACGTGGAAAGGGGGGACTTTCCACGTCTCACATTTAAAATGAGACATGAAAAGTTCCGACTTTTCACGTCCCCCCTATCCAAGTCCCACTAAAAAGAGACGTGAAAAGTGTTTTTTGTAGTAGTGTGGTAAAAAACTATTTTTAATAATTTTATGTTTATATGTCATTGTTCCCCTAATGATGTTGTAAAGGGAAGTACCAGTTGTGTTGTGACGTTATTGTTTAGGATGTAAATATATAAAATAAAAATTAAAATATTGTAGTTTTCCTCAAAAATCGCTAACCCTATTGTGGGGGAAGTTACCATGTATTGTGAGAAGTTATTATTTTAATTGTAAATATATAAATTAAAATATATCAGTTTTCTTCAAAAATCACAAACATGGGGATAACTGTTTGAATTTGAATTCAGAAGTTGCCAACAAAATTGCTGAGGAGTTGGACTGCTTACTTGGGGTAAGGAGGACTACTGACGTCTCTACTTATATATAGTAGAAGATGTATATACCTAAAGCATTGGTTAAGCTGAAATAACCTCTTACTAGTTGTATCAAACATTTATTGGTAATACTAATAGCTTCTATACCCAACATTACCTGATTGGCCACCCAACAATTGTGGTCCTTGGGCCCAATTATCCTTTCATTAGGATATTGGACCTTGTTATTAATAGGCCATATTTGTCTTCAACTTCTTGTGATGCACCAGGAAAAGCTTTTTGACAATTCCAAGAAGAGAAATATTTTCACCTAGTGGGATGTCTTCATATGTTTCACCATCACTAGTCTCGTTAGACGATTCCACAACATATCGATATTTCTTTATGATGAACATTTGTTAGGGGTAGTAAGGTTCACACTAAAATATTTAAAGTCATAAATAAACAGCCAGACTTGTTTTTGCTTTACACTAAATATTTGAACTGTAGTTACAATATTATGAATGTCGCAACCATGCATAAAGTAGAGGCACACCATCATCACCTCATAGCTTCCACCAATATCAATCTACGACCCCTTATGACTTCTTTACTGATAGTCCTGGAAATGGGAATGCTAGCTAGTTCAAAGAGGGATCATTCTCAATTGGAAGATAACAACTATGACTGAATTGTTGTGAAAAATCAGTTTTGTGTGAGTGTGAAGAAAAGAAAGAAGTCACACATTACTTAGGTGAGTGGGAGTACTAACCTATATAAGCTAAAAAACCTTATGGGCTAGTAACATGGGCCAAAAAGATTGGTGGGCTGGCACGCACGATAATGCGCCACATGTGGGAAATCTAGTTAAAATCCGGTAATTTCCCCCTTGCGTGCGTAATATACGTGGCTTGTCATTTTTTACCAAAAATATTTTTGGTTTTTTCTAATATTTTTTTATTTAATTGATACTTACCGGAATACCATGTTTTTTTGCCTTCAAAAAGTTGAGAACTCTTAAAATCTGAAAAGATGCATCCACCAACCAATGGTTAAATTCCTAAACGGATTTTTCTGTTATGTTCAATCAGCTAAGTACCCATTGCAGTCAGATTACAAAATACTTTTCTCCCATCTCTATTTTCTTTCTACAGCTATTTATACAAATTCTTTTCTTCAGTTATGTTCCTTGCAAAGCCGCGAGAGGGGTCTGTTTAATCTTAGGGAGTGCTGCTTTCTACTTGATGGTGGTCACGGAATCACTCTAAGGATAGTGTCTTTAAGCACAACTCAGATCAACATATCTCTACTTTTGTAGGTTTTATGTTTGTCTTGTTTTGTGGTTATTTGTCAACATGAATTTCAATAGAATTTGTTAATTTTCTGTGGTCATGCGAGCTCCATGCCAAAATAACTTGCGTGGTTAAAGAGTGAACCACGGATATCATGGTTGTTACAAAATGGGTAGTGTTGTGACAATTAAGGATATACCTCGGCTACTCATTGTTTAGGTTACTTTCTCCATTTTTAATTCTTTAAGCTTTAGTTTGCTTTTTGGGTTGTAGCAGTAGGTATGATTATAACCATATCTTTTCTGATCAATGCTATTGCAGCTTTATGCATGCTTATCTTAAACTTGGCTCTACTTTGATGTCATTTGGTGTGGCATCGACATCAAAACAACACTTCAAATGGTGTAGACATTGTGAGACCTTGGGTTATATTTGTGTCTTGTGGTGACATTAAAGTCTTTTGATTATATTTAATTTTGGGAGCAGCTCTCTGATAATGTTAACCAAGAATCTTCTCATAAATGTTGGAACTTTAATTTCTGTGTGGTTGGACATGGAGTTGGGATAGTCTGTACATAACAAAGGACTTGCTTTTGGATGTCCCCAACATGCTTGTTAAAGGGCATACTATTGCATCTACATTTATTTTTTTCAACCCCACTCAGTGTGATTTATTTTTATATGTTTCTTTTTTTCTCATTGCTTTTTAATATGTTCCTTCACTTGTTATCTTAATTGCTTTCTATTGTTAGGCTTCACAACTATTTACCATAATATATTAGTTGTGAAGCCTCTTTTTGTATTAATAATGGGGTAAATGGTAAAAAATGACCATATACTATTGTCCAATGTTCATCTGGCATCTTTTACTTGTTTTAGGCTCAAAATTGGATACTAACTTTTAAAATGGGCTCAATAATGACTTCCACGATCAAACCACCAACATTGACCATGTTTTCTAAACGTTTTGACCAAAGACCGAAGTGGAGGTTGAGTTGGCGCCAACATGGCATTGAAGGATAACATGAACGGAGAGAAGAACACGTGGGTTTTTCACCAAAATTTCATTTTGGGAAAATTTCATTTTACCCCCATAATAAGGAATTAATCTCAGATTCCTCCCAAAACATTCTGAAATTTCACTGCACCCCCAAGGGACTAAAGTGAAATTAAATGTTTCAACTAAAAGACCAAAATATCCTTATTAAAAGAAGTACAAACGTTTTGGAAATTTCTCATATGTGTCTTGGAAATTCTTCATATGTGTCTTGGAAATTTTTCATATGCGTCTTGGAAATATAGTTATGAAATTTTGGATGTTTTAGTATTGGATTTCATGATTTTTGAGACTTGAAAATACTCACATTGATGTTAAAAATAAGCACAAATGTTTTGAAAAGTTCTCTCATATCATTTTGGAAATTTCCCATAAATGTCTTGGAAATTATTTATATGTGTCTTGGAAATTCTTCATATGTGTCTTGGAAATCCAGTACAAAATTCAATAAGGACATTTTGGTCTTTTAGCTGAAACATTTAATTTCACTTTAATCCCTTGGGGGTGCAGTGAAATTTCAGAATGTTTTGGGGGGAATCTGAGATTAATTCCTTATTATGGGGATAAACTGAAATTTTCCCTTTCATTTTCACCTAAATAAAGCATCAGATTCATTTCATCCCAAACAAGAAAAAAAGACGATTCGAGAAAGCACAAAAGTCGAACCAGAGAGGAAGGAGAAAGACTTCATCTCCTCTTCCTTCTCTGTAACCCAATTCCTTCTCTCCCAATTCATTGTCGATGTCATTCTCCTTAGTTCTTCCCCGTGGTGTTCTTTGTTTCTAAGCTCTTCGCACATCACTGCTGCGTCATTCTCTGCAAGTTCTTCGGGGCTTCTGATATGGCATTAGCATCCTTGAGTTCTGAAATTGCTGGATTCGCTGATGCCACAGCTGCCGGACAAAATACCAAGAGACCCAAATGTAATAACCTCTGAAATTGCTGGATTTGTGTCCAACCTCTGTTTGTTGATTTTCCCATTGATTTTTTCTTTCAAACTCTGATTAATCGGTTTTGCGGGGGAAATTTCAAGTTTCTCTATAATTATTCGGTGCAGAGACTGAATGGAAACTTTGCAATTTACAAAAGTTGTGTAAGTACAAACGAAGCATCAAATCAAATTTCTACATAATTAGGAGATTTTTTCCGATGCTAGACACAAAATTGCTGGTTTGGTACTATTTCCCTTTACCAATAAGGTGTCGTGAGAGGGAGAAAGAGCGAGGTGAAGACGGTGTCAAGAAGGATCAGATGGTGTGAGAGAGGGTAGGTGAACAAGGTTTAATGAATAAAAAATTCCGAGAGAGAGAGACCATTTTTACTTCTTCCACTGCCACGTGGTCAAAAGAAGCTCACAAATAAAAAAAAAAGAAGCCATACGTGGGACCCACACTTAAAAGTTAATAGACGTTTGATGGGTTTGACCGTGGAGGCCATTATTGAACTCATTTTAAAAATTGGTGTCTAATTTTGAAAAACCTAAACAAAATAAAAGGTGCTAGGTGAACATTAGATAATAGTATAAGGTCATTTTTTACCCTTTACCCTAATGAATTTGTCACTTAAAAAATTATAAAAAGAAATATGACATATTTCTTTTTAAAGTAATTCGTGAATATATCAAGATAAAAAAATCCCTTTCGAATTTAAACTTGGATAAAGAGCCAAGCATTATTAAGGATGTGAGATCTTACTAGTAATTTTTTTTTTGTCTGTACTACAGTTATAAAGTGTAAAGATCCAATTTTAGCATTTTAAGTTAATTTATTTTTTTATTTTATAAAATGTTAAATATAAAAAAAATATGTTTCATCTGAAATTGGATGTGAGATTTAGAGAAATAACGGGAAAAAAGGAAACGGAAAGCGCCCAACTCGAGCATTCTTTGTTTATTTTATTTTCTTCTTTATTTCTATTACTTAATCGATCTACATCACACACACACATAGATAGATATTCCAAATCTAAAAGGTTACTGACAATTTAAACCAAAACAAAATAAGTGAGGTCACCTAAATTTTTGTATAGCCAAAAAAATATATATTCAACACACGTACAGATATATATATGTAAAAAGGTATTTTTTGATGAGTGAATCTGAAACAATATATTGATGCAGGCTATGCTACATCAAATAGCTAGATACAATACAAACCAAGCAAGTATTGTATAGAATAAGAAATAGCAACCAAATGAAACGTTGGGGCATATAGATAACCCAACAGTTTTTATTTATTTATTTAATGTAATATGTATTTTTGTAGTATGAATTCATCAATCATTGATCAACCTTGGAATGGCTTCTGGAGTATATCAATTATTTTCTCGTCCACTTGGAAAGCCTTCTTAAGAACCTCAGAAGAGATGGGTGGATCAGAGCCAAACACAGATTTTGCAATGGGGATAACTCCAGCATTTTGGCTACTAAGACCTGCAAACGCAACAGCATTGCCATAACCCACGTTTTGTTGGAAGTGAATAAGACCGATTGGGAAAACAAACACGTCTCCCTTGTTAAGCACTTTGGTAAATAATTTATTTCCATTTTGATTAGAGGCCACAAATCCAACAAGAAGAGAGCCTTCGATCACTACGATGATTTCAGTGCCACGTGGATGAGTGTGGGGTGGGTTCAAACCCTTTGGCGCAAAGTCAATGCGAGCAAGAGATATTCCAAGAGTGTTCAATCCAAGCAACGTGTTTACATCTGCTGTCTTAACAACAAAGCCTGTAGGATTTTCTGCTGTGTTTCCAACTTTATCAAACCCAGAAGCATAGAAGTCCTCAGCTTTCACAACGTCTGGATCCTTACAAAATTTCCCGTTCACAAATACTGCATGCAAATTTGAGAGTAAGCTAAGTGTTATAAGTTTGCTAAAAAAACAATATATAATTGAGTCAAATTAAACTTGTAAAGATTTAGTATAATTTTCTCTCTTAGGTAAGTTCTGAAGTTATTAATTTCATGTTTGGTGAAAAAAAGTTATTAATCTCATATTCTCTAATTCTTTCTACGAAGAATTACAACCAGGTCTCATGGAAGAGAATTAATCACAATCAAATCCCTTGAAATCATCAAATTATATTGAAATCTTTAATAACATGAGTGAAATTAAGTTGAACTACATTGGTTGTTGTCAATGCCGCTAATTGTAGAGTTGTCGGTAACAGCTCAATGAGCGATACTGACAACTATTGGTGTAGTTTGATTTCATTTCATTAAAGTCTATTGAGACTTCAATATAATTTGATGATTTATAGAGATTCAACTTTAAATTCATTCTCTTCCACTTGACCTAGTTTTAATTCTTCCTTAGCTACTTTCTAATGCCTCAATATTTCTCAAATTTCTATTTGTATGAATCATTAAATTCTGCATATATTGAGTGACATTTTGATATATTATGGGACAAAAAATGGTGTAATTTTAATTTTGTATATGATTTTCCAAATAAGAATAATGTCGAATTGGGAATTATTTATTTATTTTTAAAATAAACATTTTAAAAAGTTTGAGTACTTCAAAGGGCCTTGGAGAGTACTCCCTCTATCCTTCCTTTTTTATAAGATCAAAATAATAAGATAACATAAAAAATGTTAAAATGAGTTAGAAGTAATAATTATGTCAGAAATATATTTTCTTAAAAAATGCCTCCATTTATAAGGGGATAAATGTGAGAGAACAATAATCAAATAATGATGAAAAATGTATGACAAAAATTCATTAGGACGAAAATGTATAGGTAAAAATACAATGCACAAACTTCCACAATGTGAATCATAAAAAAGATATGGAGGAATTAGAAATTCGGATCTTATTTAAAAAAAAATACAAAGTTTGTAATAGAGAATGGGGCAGTAGAGGACCCCTTGCCCTAAGTTAATTGTGTTTACCTCCTTTAGTATATGAGTCATTGAGTGCGACACAGAAATCTTGAAGAGGACTTGGGTCATAAGCAAGCACATGAACAGAAGCAACTGCCAAGAGGCTAACAACAACCAAGTACACAGATTTCATCTTGTGTGTATATAAATCTCCCTATCTCTTTCTCTCTTAATTCTGTTTTTTAGTTTATGAGTTTTTGACTGAACTTAAAAGGCTATTTATAAGAAGAACCCATTGAAGTGGTCTCTTTAATTTACTTGCAGGAAGAAGCAAATATAATTAAATAATAGTGGCCCCTTGACCAAGTATTTTTTTTTTCCCTCCACCTGCAACTTATTACTCTTTCCTTCCATTTAATTAATTAGATTATATGATGGGATCGAGTTATTGTGCCCCTTTCTTTACTTGATTACCAACTACATGTCTATATATCTCTATACCTCATTCAATCTCTCTACTGTGTGTTCATGATTTTAAACTTTGAGAGGATTTTTTTGGCCAAAATGTGTTCAAGATGGAAGGTAAAGAATGGGTCTTCGGTGTAATTTTCTTGGAGTTGGGTGCAATTTCCTTATCAGTATTAAATCATGACGAAGAAAATGGCTAATCCAATAAGAAGCTATATTGCTTCCCATATATATTATATACCTTTTCATCATTTAATTCGTTAATTAAAGCGAATCGTGAATAATTCACGTTAAATTATATACGAGTAATAAGTAAACAAAGAATAAAAAGAAATAATCATAAATTTAAGAAAAAAAGGGAGAACTACAACAATGACTAAAGAATAAGTTGAATATCATCTGACATAAATAAATTATAAAATAATACAACGATAATTAATAAGATCATGTAGGAATAAATCTTGCACATTAAAAGTAATGTAAATATATGACAAAGATCAAATGGTTTATTTTTTATGTACTTTTTTGTGGGACATGGGACAAGGAGTAATTAGAATATTTAGGATTATTCAAGAGGATATTAAATAAGGATATTTATTCATTATATTTATTACTTATTTATTTAATGATTTATCTTATAATCATCCTTGTTATTTTAAGGGTAGGATTCGAGATTTAGATTTAAATTTGAATTCTTATTTTTTTTTATTATTCCTAAACCTCTATAAATAGAGATAAAGTTTCTCTTCGTATGTAGCTATTGATTAATGATTAATTGAATGAATTGAATGAGAGTTTATTTTCCAGCCTTCTCTAGTATCCCCTCTCCTCAAATTCTCCTCCTTATTTCTTCTTTCCCTTCCTTCCTACTTGTTTTACATCTTTTTCATTGTCACTGTATTTTCATACACTAGTAAACTATTATTAGTAATCGTGTAATTTTCCAAATCTGTTTCAAAAATATTCCAAAAAATATTAATAGTTCACCAAATCAAACATATTAATGGATAACTAGTGGGATTTCTTTACCAAATCCTTCTTTTCTAGAACAAGACTTTTCTTCATCCTGCTTTCTGGGTTTGAGGCTTCGAACACACACCACACTTTATCTTTTTTTGTTTGGTGTGGTCAAATCACCTTTTGTTTTTTCAATTCTCTATTAACTACACGGAGAAATTAAGAATAAAAAAACCTGAATTTTCTTAACTTGTCCGGCTTGGCTCAGTGGTAAGCTCGATTGCCGTGGGATCTGAGGTCATGGGTTCGAATAAGCCTCTCTGCATAAAAGTAGAGGTAAGGCTTCCTAGTATATTCCCTTCCCCAGCACCCCCACCAGGTTGGGACTCAAACTGGGTTGGACCCTTTTTAGTCTAAGAATAGAGAAGGTTGAGGTTAGGAGTTTAATTATTTTGATTATGTCTATAATTTGTTTGGTTATTTTGTAGCTATTTTTACACAGTTTAATGTAGATTATTCTATTTTGTATGGGATATAATTAACACCAATAAAGAAGAGAAGAGGGGATAACTTTTGCCCAAGGTAAATACTACATAATAATCATGGAATGAATGCATGTAATTAAATTGTTAGATAGTTTTTATTTTATGCATGAGTAACGGATTTTGATGCTTGAAAACAGAGCAAAAGGGTGATTTAGGTCTTGATAGTTGGTGGAGAAATAGCATCCTAATTTTTAAAACAAGTCCTATATCAGAGTATTAAGAGAAATGATTTTGTGGAGTTGATCCAAAATTTTGGAAATTGATTTTTGAAAGTCACTTTGCAGTTTGGAATATAAGATTTTTGGAAAAGCTACGTCAAAGAATAAACAGGGACATATTTCCTTAGGAATTTGTTTTCAAAACTTTGAATCACTATTTATGGAGTTTTAATGAGTTAGATATGAATTTTCAAAGGTTTAAGAAAAGACTATATTTTATAAGGATTGAGATTGAGTACTTATGATCAAGTTGTAAACATAAAATCACGTGACAGTTTTTTTGAAAAAAATATTTTAATGTGCACATAATTTAATTTAAAATAAAGATAAAATCTTACTTGTTTCTTTTTTAAAAAAATTATATAAAAATCATCAATTCAAAATTTATAGATAAACCATTGAAACTTAATTTGAATGTTGCAAAGCCCATCAAGTTAAACTCTCACATTACTTTTGATTCACAAGTAGATCTTAAATGACTAAAGTCACAACTATGATAAATGACACAAAGTAAGATGTAAAAATGCCATCTATTAGAGTTAACATATATCAAACTAGCATGTGCTTCTCCATGCGATGTGAGGAAAGCTTGTTCAAAAAGATTAATGTTTTAATTAGTACTGTAGGGTTTGGGAACATGCCTTGATGATGATTAGTGTATTATGAATACTCACATGAGTCATATTATAGAGTGGATCTGGCTATAATTCACAGCCGTTTGCACAAGAGAGAAAGAGAGAGATTTGAGAGAAGGAGCGGGAGAAATATTTTCAGTTGGTTGTTTCTGCATACACATTCACTTAGAAGCAAACCATTCCCTCATTATTTCCACATATAACCGTTGCCACTTCTTTTAGAAATTTGAATTAAATGGAAATATTATGTAACACCCCAAAATTTAAAAAATAGATATAAAGAATTATTTAAGGTTTTGGGAATGTTATTAAAATATTAAAAAGGCATTAAAAATAAATTTATGAAATTCTACATATTTTTAATAAATTTTAAGGCTTATTTTCCTTAGGAAATAAAGAGAAATAATTAGAAGATAAAATTTAATTTCTAAAAAAAAAAGAAGAATTAATAAGAGAATATTTAGAATTCTGGGGTATTATTTAACATTTAAAAAGCTTTATAAATAAATTTGAACATCAGAATGTATCTGAATAATTTATTTATGGATTAAACTTGGACTGATATTTTTGGGTTGTTGTAATTTATTTTTGAACGGAGGAGTAAAATTAGGAAATCAGAGTGGCAGAATTGTAATAGTAAGAGTGAATCAGGGGCAAAAGAGTAAGTATACCTTAAAAATCCTACCATCCTTATCCTATTAATTCTCCCATGTGCTCAATTACTTCATTCACTCATCTCCCTCAAACCCGTCTCACTCTCACTCTTTCATGCTCTCTCTCTAATCTCTCTGCTCTCCCTCAGAGAACTTTGGTAAACTTTTCACGATGCTAGCAGCCATCGGCGGCGAGAACGGCGATGCACGGCGGCGGAGACTCATGGGAAGTTGGGGTAAACTTTGGTAAGTCCCTTCCTTCTGTTTTCTTCCCCTTCTGTTTTGGTTTGAACAAGTTTCAGGAGGGTGATTCGAATTTCTGGGGGGTTTTTGAAGTTCCTAAATTCAGGGAAATGATGTCTAGGCTCCGATTTTGATGATTTGGGTAGTGATTTTGATAGAGGAATCGAGTTTAGCTCAAGAACCCCAAATCCGTTCACTGTTCACCGATGCAATTTTTGGGCTGTTCTTAGGTCTAAATTTAATTAAAGCTTGATTAAACATGGCTAGGAGTATAATAGAGTGCATATATGACAACGTATGTTTCATTTCTGAAGGTTTGGAATTTTCGATTAAATTCTTCCCCTGTTCTCATGCGAATCTGTCGGGTTCAAAGGGGGAAAAATTTGAAGTAGTGTATTCAAGAGTAGGATAGAACTCATATAAGGATTTTGCATGTTGAACTTTTCTGAGTTCAAAGAGATTTTCAGATTTGTTGTTTCTCTTTGCCTCTCCAAGTTCTGTTAATTCCATGTTTTGTTCTTGATTTTCCTGTTCGGTTCTGCTGTAATAATTAAGTGCTGAGAGGATTAAAATATAACTAGAATATTGCAGAGTATGTTGAATTTTTTTGTTGAGTGATTTTAGGAAACTCTGCCTCCCCTGTTCTCTGTTTTATTCGGTGATGAGAAAGAAGGAAAAATCGAGATTCTGAATGTGATTGATGTTTTGTTTTTGAGTTTGGGATTTCTGGAATTTTGGTGCTTGCCCCTGCCGTGTGCAATGTTCTCCTCTGTTTTCAGCAATTTATGCGAATAATTAGGAATTCTGAATTATTGTTGTTAGTGCTGTTTGATTCTTATTGAGGTTATAAGAATCATAATTAAGTACGATTAAAAGTCTCTGCACTGCTTTGATTAATGTTAATTCTGTATTGAGATTTGACTATTGGCTTGAATTAAAATGAAATGGTGCTTAAGTAGTTATAGAAATAATTGAAGTGTGATTTTACAGAAAGTAAGTCTCTATATAAAGGCTTTAACTATTTGGTTTATTTTTGTTTTATAAATAATTAAAAGATCTAATTGTTTAAGCAATCAGGAGTCTGTATGAGGTCACAACCTTGTTTGTCTATGATAAGTTTGCTATGCAATGCCTATTTAGAATAATTAATTTCTAGTTATCTGAATTATGGTTTAGATTGCTTTAATTGTGGCAAGATCATTATGAAAACTTATTTTGAGAAACTCTAAATTAAGGGAAACTTTGTTTTCTAGTGTTAAAGTGTCAAGTTTGATTGATCTTCTGATTTATTTTATCCATATGGTGCTTAGGTATGCTCTGAATTGCTTTTGCATATGTAAGTTTGTGTGTATTCATGTGATACTTGTTTTATAATAATGTAATTGGTTTTATGTAGAAAATATGTAGAAGTTATGGTATTTAAGTGAAAACTTTAAGGGTTAATAAATTAACTAGGATGATGGCTCATGAATAAATATATGAAATAGAAAGGTCAAATAAGTTTTGTTTGAGAAAGAATTTTAAATATGTGCAGGGTTTTATTAAAAGAGAAAGGACGAAAATAGAGAGATATATATGTGTATGTGAATGCTTTTGACTTGCTTTGGTTTGTGATTTTCAAGTATGATTGTTAGTTGTGTACTAAGTACGTGTGGGTTGTGTTTTGTAAAAGACAGTTTGATTTAAAGTAATAAGAATATATTGATGCTTGTGTTTGTGTATATTTGTATTGCTTGATTGATGATTTTAAATTGTTATTGGCTGATGGTGTGTGTGACTACCCACTGAGTTAGAAAATAAATATTAAACATATATAAGACCGAGGAAGGGTAGTAATATAGGAATGTGAGAGACGCTGAATAATTATATGAAGAGTATATGTATTAATTTATCATCTATATGTTACTTGGAAAATATAGGTAAAGATAGTGAGATTAGTACGCCAAGGCATCTGGAACAGCAAGAACCAGCAAAGGTCTAAGTTTGAAGTTCAGGTAGCAGTTTATTTCAGTAACAATTAAAATACATGTATAATTTTATAATATCTATTGCATTTTAATTGATAAGTTCTGATTCCTTTCATGTGGAGTACTCCAAGGCTTGGGTGGTTAGCTACCCCTTTGCTAGATCAGTTTAGTTGTAACTTTAAATGTTATAACGAGAAAACCCTGTAGGTAAAGCCCCACTGGTAACGAATATATTGTTATCACTGGTTGGTTGGTGCTTTTAGCACACAGTTCAGTAGGATAAGAATTATCATTATATATAAAGGTTTATAAAATATATACATGTCAGTGCACTCATGAAAATAACGGTTAATGAGATAAACTACGTTAAAAATTGTTGTTTCAGATAAACTGGAGGCAAGTTGAGTTTTGGGAAAGGGTACTATGAAGAAGCAGGAATGCCTGCTATGCTATGTATTTACATATTTAGATATTTTGGTTTATAGTTATTTGGTTATGATATAGGGTTAAATAAGTAAAACAAACTTAAAGCCTATTTAGTAGCTAGTATAAAATTGTACATATGTATGAATAAATATCATTAATGAACCGCTAATATATTATTGTTGTAGGAGATAAGTAGATTGTTAAATGATATATAATATATTGAATATACTTATATACAATATAAGGGATTTTAACTCCCTAAACATTATTGGAAAAGAATAGGTCCATTAATTGGATTTAGGTTATTTTAATTGTTTTATTAACCATTCTATTTTATAAAGAGTTTTAAATTGTTTTAATTTGTTAGAAAAGCCCATTCCAAATGAATTGAAGTTGGAATATTATTTGAGAAGAAAAAGATTTAAATTTTTCCGTATTTTTGGGCTTCTGACGTTAAACAAGTGGTTATAAATCAATTAAAATGCTATAATATAGTATTAAAATATTAGGTGTTACATATTACATTTAATATCCCAACAAATCTTAATTATAATCAGACCGCAGAGCAATTTTATAGGGCCAAAATCACCAATGGTGGACTAACTCTAACCCAAATTCTTACATTTCCCACTCACACTTAATGGATTCTACAATTTGTGGATTACTTGATACCAATATAAAGTTTGGGAGCAAACCTTGATGATGATCAATGTATTAAGAATACCCACATGTGTCAGATCACAGAGAGTGGATCTGTCTATAATACACAGTAGTTTGCACAAGAGAGAAAGAAAGAGATTTGAGAGAAGGAACAAGAGAAAGATTTTTGGTTGGTTGTTTATGCCCACATGTTCACTTACCTAAATGCACTATGCAAATGTTCTCTCCTTATTTCTACATAACTATTCCCACTTCTTTTATAAATTTGAGTTAAATGGGAACATTACATTTAATATCCCAACAAATTTGAATAATTATATTCAAACCCCAAAGCTATTTTATTGGGTCTAATTCACTAAGGGTGGACTAACCCTAACCCATTTTTCTACATCTCACACTCACATTTAGCGGAATCTACAATTCATGGACCTGATACCAATGTAGGGTTTGGGAGCATACCTTGATGACAATCAGTGTATTATGAATACCCACACGAGTCAAATCATAGAGTGGATCTGGCTATAATATACAATAGTTTTCATAAGAGAGAAAGAGAGATACGTTCACTAACTAATGATGAAAACTAATCCCTCCTTATTTTCACGTAGAAAGTTTAGTTAAATGGGATTATTACATTCAATATCCCAAAAAAATCTAAAAAACTTATATTAAGACCCCAAAGATATTTTATTGGACCTAATTCACCAAGGGTTGACTAACTCTACCCCATTTTCCTACATGTAGAAAATTTCCACCGATGCATAACAATAAACCATGAGTATGGAGAGATAGTGTCAGCATAAACAATAGGGAAAATTAATTAGAGGTCCCTGGGAGGACACATAATATAAGAAAAGTCCCACTAAATGCCCAAATTAAAGTAGGGTCCCAAGGGACCTCATTTTTATTATGTTTCAAACCCAAAAGACAATTTTACCCTCCTTATAATTGTCTAAATGAAACACCCTCACCCTTATTCACTATCACTCTCCCTCATTGCAGCAACGTGGTCAGGAACTCAAAGGGGCTGGGAAGACACTCACCAAGAACACTCCTTCATCCATCATCAATCTTCCATCTTCATCCAACTAAAATCATGGACTCTTGGATTTGTCTCTTCAACTAGTGGTATGTTGAGAAAATCGATTTCCCATCTTTGTTATAAATCTGATTTGGGATGAATGTTTTAAAACAAAGGTCAAAACTTTCCATATAAATTTAATTTTGGTTGAATGTTTGAACATAAAACATGCTTATACCCCTATCTTAGTGATTTTTTGTTGCATTTATTGTGTAAATTGGTTTCTCATTTGTTGTTGATGAGGGTTTGGGTTGGTGCTATATTTAGGGTTGTATTAGCTCTGTTTTTTCGTCCAAAAACAGGGGAAATCCGAAAAGGCTGTAGCTTTTTCGGTTTCCACATCAGTTAAAATTTCTGTTGTCGTCAGAGCTCAAATAGTTGTTATTGCAGGTCATTCAGTTGTAAATAACAACTTTCTAGAAGACAGTTGAAATTTTGAATGATTTTTATTGGGGGATGGGTTTTGTGCTCTGTTATGTTGTTCTAAGACAGGGGTGAAGTAAAAGGTTGAAGCTTTGTTGGGTTAACACCAATGTGTTGGTATTTTAATAAGGTGTTTTCATTACTTTAATATAAAGTTGTCACAGATGCTCATTAAGTCGTTATATCTGGTCATTTACTTGTGAATAACAATGTTCCTGTGCAGGATGAATGAGAAGATGGCGGGACGACCAAAAAGGAAGAGAATAGAGTCACAATTCTAAAACAAACATGTCTACCATTGTGGAAGATGCCATGAGGCTGGACATAGTGCCAAAACTTGCAAGAATCCAAATCCAACCTAATGTGTTGGATATATGTGTGGCGCTAATTTTTTGTATATGTTTGCCACTTTTTGTAAATGCATATGTCATTGTTTTGTAAATGACACACACAACCCTCAAGCTTGTTTTGGAGAGGGTGTGAAACTAGTGTATAGTGGCTAATTTTTTGTTGGACTACTTGTCCATGAATTGTAACTGGTGCTGAATGGCAAGTAAGTTGTCCATGAATGGTAAGTTGTCTTTAATGACAAATGTGAAATGATTATGTTATAACTGATTCTGTTATGAAACTTGTTATGATTTCCCAAAACGTTATACATGCCCAGAAGGTTGTTATAGACAGGCCAAATGTTCTTATAATGATAAGGTCGTGTTGTATATGTGTATTAGTAATAATCTTGCTACAGATGACAAAGGAAATCCCATTTTCTGTTATCCTTGTGCTAAAAGTGCGACATTAAAGAAATTAAATGACTTGTGACAGGTGCCCAATAAGTTGTTATACGTGGTCAGAAGGTTGTTAAAGACAGCCCAGAAGTTGTTAGTGCTAAAAACGTTTACACATTGTCAGTTGTGCCCAATAACTTGTTACTAAAGGCCAATAACTTGTTACGCGTTGCCCAAAAGTTGTGACGAAGCAAACCCACTTTCAGTTATCCCTGTGCTAAAAGGCAACTTTCAAGAAATTAAATGACTTGTGAGGGGTGCCCAATAAGTTGTTACACATGGTCAGAAGGTTGTTAAAGACAGCCCAGAAGTTGTTAGTGCTAAAAACGTTTACACATTGTCAGTTGTGCCCAATAACTTGTTACTAAAGGCCAATAACTTGTTACGTGTTGCCCAAAAATTGTGACGAAGCAAACCCACTTTCAGTTATCCCTGTGCTAAAAGGCAACTTTCAAGAAATTAAATGACTTGTGAGGGGTGCCCAATAATTTGTTACACATGGTCAGAAGGTTGTTAAAGATAGCCCAAAAGTTGTTAGTGCTAAAAACGTTTACACATTGTCAGTTGTGCCCAATAACTTGTTACTAAAGGCCAATAACTTGTTATGTGTTGCCCAAAAGTTGTGACGAAGCAAACCCACTTTCAGTTATCCCTGTTCTAAAAGGAAATTTTCAAGAAATTAAATTACTTATGAGGGGTGCCCAATAAGTTGTTAAACATGGTCAGAAGGTTGTTAAAGACAGCTCAGAAGTTGTTAGTGCTAAAAACTTTTACACAATGTCAGTGATGCCCAATAACTTGTTACTAATGCCCAATAACTTGTTATACATGGTCACAACGTTCTTACAAATAGCCCGCCCAAAAGTTGTTACAGCGCAAAATCTTGACACCTAGTAACGCCCGTAACAACTTACACAATCACTAAAAGTTGCCACAAAGTTAAAATGCTGCTAAAATTCATATAATTTATACAACTTGTCTTTCACCGTAAAAATTGTTAATAAAAGTTACTACACAAGGCCTAAAAATTACTACATAAGGTCAACATCTTTTTCTTCCTCTTCCTTAAGATGTCTTTCACCCTATAAAGGACACTCTGTCCATGCAAGTTGTTCCCGTATGTGATGAGCCACCAGAAGCATTCAACCTTAATTTCACGGATAACATCCTTTGAGTACTTTGGCATCGTGTACCCTCCATCATACTCTGAACCATCCCAAGCCTATAACCATGATAGAACATGAACACCACAAGAATCCCTGCAAGGATAGCACCATATTTAAGCTTACAATAAGCACACTTGTTCAAAATAACCAACAAAGAAAACACTTCCTTATAAAACTTCTTGTTAAAGAGTGCAAACGCAGTGATTTTCAATTGATATTTACTTTCCCTACCCTTAACCATTCTCTTAACCTAAAATAGAGAAGACAAAAATTATAACAAAGCTCAAATAACCATATCTCTAATTGCATTTGAGTTACCATAAAGACTCAAAGTGCTAATGTGATAATCACAAGGCCATTGTAAACTAGCTGTAACATGATAAACATATGAAAATATGTATAAAAAAGGTACAGATGTATTATAAATATAGATTTTTGAAAGCCAATACGTAATCTAGCAATTAATTGCCTCACATATATCCAACACATTAGGTTGGATTTGGATTCTTGCACGTTTTGGCGCTATGTCCAGCCTCATGGCATCTTCCACAATGGTAGACATGTTTGTTTTGGAATTGTGACTCTATTCTCTTCCTCTTCGGTCGTCCCGCCATCTTCTCATTCATCCTGCACAGGAACATTGTTATTCACAAGTAAATGACCAGATATAACGACTTAATGAGCATCTGTGACAACTTTATATTAAAGTAATGAAAACACCTTATTAAAATACCAACACATTGGTGTTAACCCAACAAAGCTTCAACCTTTTACTTCACCCCTGTCTTAGAACAACATAACAGAGCACAAAACCCATCCCCCAGTAAAAATCATTCAAAATTTCAACTGTCTTCTAGAAAGTTGTTATTTACAACTGAATGACCTGCAATAACAACTATTTGAGCTCTGACGACAACAGAAATTTTAACTGATGTGGAAACCGAAAAAGCTACGGACTTTTCGGATTTCCCCTATTTTTGGACGAAAAAACAGAGCTAATACAACCCTAAATATAGCACCAACCCAAACCCTCATCAACAACAAATGAGAAACCAATTTACACAATAAATGCAACAAAAAATCACTAAGATAGGGGTATAAGCATGTTTTATGTTCAAACATTCAACCAAAATTAAATTTATATGGAAAGTTTTGACCTTTGTTTTAAAACATTCATCCCAAATCAGATTTATAACAAAGATGGGAAATCGATTTTCTCAACATACCACTAGTTGAAGAGACAAATCCAAGAGTCCATGATTTTAGTTGGATGAAGATGGAAGATTGATGATGGATGAAGGAGTGTTCTTGGTGAGTGTCTTCCCAGCCCCTTTGAGTTCCTGACCACGTTGCTGCAATGAGGGAGAGTGATAGTGAATAAGGGTGAGGGTGTTTCATTTAGACAATTATAAGGAGGGTAAAATTGTCTTTTAGGTTTTAAACATAATAAAAATGAGGTCCCTTGGGACCCTACTTTAATTTGGGCATTTAGTGGGACTTTTCTTATATTATGTGTCCTCCCAGGGACCTCTAATTAATTTTCCCTAAACAATACTTCCTTTCATGTATTAGCTGGTGCTCTAAGTGGAGATAGTCAACTCATTCCAATTACTTCAAGGAATTTATTGCAGCGATGCATATACAATGCATAATGATAGATTGTCTTCAAAATATTTCTAAACAAAAATTAACACGAACAATATTGTTAAGTTTACTATTTTGCTTGTATGACTAATTTAAATTGCATAGAATGACTAACTATTTGCTATTACTAGTAGTATGAATAATATGATCAACCCATGCATCACCAAGCAACCATTGATGACATGGAAAATAGAAATGAACTTGCCCACACTTAAGGAACTACAAAGCATTTTTTTCGATTGACATAGAAAATTCCCATAAAAACTTGGCTTTGTTTAATTTCATTAAGCCAACATGCCAAACATAATTATATAGTATAGCTGTTGAATGAATCCCCACCCAAGGCTATGCGCAGCAGGAAATCAATTGAGAGCACCAAGCATGGTAATATTCCACCAACATAACTGAACCAAATCAGTTTGTACTTATATACTAAGCATTGTTCCATAGCTTGAGAGCACCAAGCATGGTAAATCCTTATATGCTCATAAATAAGTATTTTTTTTTACTAAAAAAACTATAAGAAGCAAAAGAACCGTTTTGGAGGTCTTGGGTGTGCTTGAAGGATAAGCTTTAAATTGAGATTCTTAAGGAGCATTTCCACAAATTTTCATTTCTTTGTATGAAATAATTATGGATAACTTCAATGGTTCCACATGTGTGTTATGAGTGAATACAAACCCTCTAATCTTATAAAGCACATGATTTCTAAGCTTTCTATCAATCAGCATCAGACTTTTTTTGTTTAGAGGAAAAACTCAGCAAAAGCTGAATAAAATTATACTCAGTCTTTCTCATGGCACTACACTTTTAATTACTGAAGCAAAATGCATATCAATATTCATTAGAATAGACTCCTAAAAGTAATCAATGCAAGGTTTGAGCATTTTGTCTTTTGCATATTGATAAATCACTTCCTCGGATATGCTTGTTATATGGTTTAAGTGGGGAGGAGATAATGATGTTCATAGATGCTTTCCATGAAATTGGTAATGAAATTTACATCACATCATCAACTATGATACTGATGAAAATTGTCATATAAAAATATTAATCCACCCCAAATCTAATGACAATACGATAATAATTCATATAAACCCTATGATACTAAGTGCCACAAAGAAATGCCTGACAACCGGACATCAACTACTTTTCCCATGCGCATAACTTTCCTAATGTTAATGAATGGCTTGTGCTTAACTGACACTTATCTTGATGTAGATCTTTTTCCAAAATACTTCAAAAACATCTCATTTTTGTTCCATTTTGATGATGTTTCTAGCCACTATTACCATAAAATGTTAGATTCTTAATTGATTGATTGTTTGATATTATCTAATTTCTTGTAGTTTGAAGCTCTTGCTGTGTTTGAGGAATCTTAAGATATCTAAAACGAACATGCAAAATAGGAAAAGAAAGACATCTATGTAAAGCCCATAAAAAATTTCAGAGAACACAAGACACCAAACCGTCATTCAAACATAACCTTTCCAAAATTCTTGTGCTTCAAAAAATAGTAAAAGGAAACAAGGGAGAGAACAAAAACCATGGAAAGAATGGAGGAAAAAGGTCTATCAGAAAATGTAAGAAGAAAACCCTTCCAAGTGCCCCAACAAATAAAAATGATGAACAAGGATTATCTTCATACAAAGAATATCAATTGAAGAGACCATATCAACAGCTGACGCATTGTGAAAAGGGAATGAAGTTATTGGACACAAGATCTTTATGGTCATTAAATTGTAGCTATATCTTTGTGAATGAGGTACTGCAATGTAAAGATGGAAGGCTTCTATTTATGATGTCTACAAAGAAATATAAGTGGGGATTTGAATTTCAATTTCAAATTAAGAGCTTTGTTATAAGAAAGAATGGGGGGACAATCCAGCACAAAGTGTCCAACAGAAATGCAATGTGCACAAGCTAGTTCCTTTGATGTAAAATCTCAAGTCCAAGTAACAAACATCACACATCAACACCTACCTCTCCCACTCACATTTGGTGGATTCTACAATTCATAGACCTAATACCAATGTAGGGTTTGGGAGCTTACCTAGATGATTATCAGTGCATTATGAATACCCACACGAGTCAAATCATAGAGAGTTGATCTCGCTATAACATACAATAGTTTGCACAAGAGAGAAAGAGAGATATTTGAGAGAAATGGCAGAAAGATTTTCACTTGGTTGTTTCTACCAATACGTTCACTTAAACTCATGATGCAAAACTGTACCCTCCTTATTTTCATGTAACTGTTCCCACTTCTTTTAGAAAGTTTAGTTAAATGGGAATCTTACATTTAATATCCCAAAAAAATCTAAAAATTATATTAAGACACCAAAGTTGTATTATTTGGTCTAATTCACCAATGGTGGACTAACTCTAACCCATTTTCCCACATGCAGAAAATTTCCACCGATGTATAACAATAAAACATGAGAATGAAGAGATAGTGTCAACATGAACAATACTTCCTTTCATGTATTTGCCGGTGCTCTAAGTGGAGATAGTCAACTCATTCCAATTACTTCAAGGAATTTATTGTAGCGATGCAAATACAATGCATAAGGATAGATTGTCTTCAAAATATTTCTAAACAAAAATTAACACGAACAATATTGTTGAGTTTACTCTTTTGTTTGCATGACTAATTTAAATTGCATAGATGACTAACTATTCGCTATTACGAGTACTATGCATAATATGATCGACCCATGCATCATCAGGCAACCATTGAAGACATGGAAAATAGAAATGAACTCACCCACACTTACGGAACTACAAAGCATTTTTTTCGGTTGACATAGGAAATGCCCATAAAAGCTTGGCTTTGTTTAATTATTTCATTAAGCCAACATGCCAAACATAATTATATAGTATAGCTGTTGAATGAACCCCCATTCAAGGCTATGCGCAGTAGCAAATCAGTTCAGAGTATAACACCTAATATTTTAATACTATACTATAGCATTTTAATGATTTTATAACCACTTGTTTAACTTCAGAAGCCCAAAAATACGAAAATTTAAAACTTTTTCTTTTCAATCAATATTCCAACTTTAATTTTGTTGGAATGGGTTTTTCTGGCAACTTGAAATAACTTGAAGCTTTTATAAAATGCTGTAATAACTAAAGCAATTAAAATAACTTAAGTCTACTTAATGTAGCTACTCTTTTCTAACAGGGCTTAGAGAGTTAAAATCCCTTTATATTATATATATATTTCCTAGATTATATATTATTTAGCTATCTATATTAGCAGGTTATCTTGGGGGATAACCCTCTTAGTTCATTAGTGATATATATATATATATTTATATACATACTTACATCCAATTTTATATTAACTATTAAATAGGCTTTAAGTTTGTTTTGTCTTCTTAAACTTATAACACATCTAAATGACTGGTTACCAAAATATCTAACTACAGTGGTACAACAACATAGCAGGCATCCTTGTTTCTTCATATTACCTTCCTCAAAAACTCATCTTGCATTCAGCTTATCTGAAACAGCAATTTTTAACGCAGTTTATCTCATTAACCGTTATTTTCATTAGTACACTGACATGTATATCTTTTCTAAACCTTTACAATTAATGATAATTCTTATCCTATTAACCTCTGTGCCATAAGCATTTACCAACCAGTGATAACAATATATTCGTTACCAATGGAGGCTTTACCTGTAGGATTTACTCGTTATAACATTTAAAGTTACAACTAAACTGAGCTAGCAAAGGGGTAGCGAACCACCTAAGCCTTGGATTACTCCACATGAAACATGATAGGAATAAAAACTTATCAATTAAAATGCAACAGGTATTATAAAATTATACATATAATTTATTTGTTACTGAAATAAACTGCTGCCTGAACTTTAAACTTAAACCTTTGCTGGTTCCTGCTGTTCTAGATGCCTTGACGTACTAATCTCACTATCTTTACCTATATTTAAAAGTAATATATAGATAATAAATTAATATATATGTTTATAAATCTTCATTCAGCGTCTCTCACGCTCCTATTGTACTACCCTTCCCCATCTAATATATTTCAATGATAATCGTAACTCAATCTTAATCTCTTACTCAGTTGTTAATTACTTTATCATAAAACAAGTATCACACACATACACAAAAGCAGTTCAAAATATACTTAAGCACCACAATCAATTTCGTATTCTACCAGAGACAACCAAACAAACCATAGATCAATTTAATTTCTATTCCTATCATTATTCCTAATTTAATTACCAATTGTACAATCATTAAAACCATCATTAAACATATATACACACCTATATTTACACCCACACACACACATATCTATCTCCCCCTATTTCCTGTTTATTACAAAATCTCGAGTAATACAATCAATCAACAATGTAAATCATTTTCAACCCTAAGCAATTCAATTCATTAAAGGACATTACAAATCATTAATCACAATATATTTCATATATTTGAATACTCACGACCAAACTCATATTTCTCTTAACATAAATTTGTAGAATCTTATAATTCATAACCACACAAGTTCCCATTAATTCAAACCACATCTCTTTGTGAACACAAAAGATTAACTCCACCACTTAAGAAAACGTTTCCCTTAATCTGTTATAGAATTTCACAGCCACACACGCATTTAAAAAAAAATCCATGTATGTCATACCCTTTAAATTAAAACTTTTGACACCACCAAACTTTAATGACAAATAAGTTGAAATTTTAGCCTTCATATCAAAACTTAAACCTTACTATCATCTTCATTATAAACAAAGGTTATTCTCTTTTTATAAGAACCATCCTAACCCCTTTAACTTAACCCTTTAATGTCTTACTCCTCTTTAAACTCATTTCTTTTAAATCTTTACATTTAGAAGCATGCAAACATTATATTTTACTAAATTCAAACCTCAAGTAAAAATAAAATCAATCAATGAGATGTAAAACAGAAGAGGGAAGGAAGAAACTCATCATTCACAACCAAAGAGAGCAATTCAATTCTATATAGTCTTTAATCATAACTTTGATTTTAGTCCAATATTGTATTCAATATGTAAAGCTCAAACCAGTAGCACCAGTGCATATTTTTGCAACCACAAAGTCTCTTTATAATACTTCACAAATCTTTATACAATAATAATCCAAATTGGCAACTTCTATTAAAACTCATCTTGCAAAATAGTCTTGAGGTTTGAGAGCTCTAATCATTAACTTATCACTTCAATATTCCTATGTTACCTTTGAAAAATCCCCAAACAGCAATTATGAATAAGCTCAAACAATATCTCTTACTAATTATTGATAATCCAATTCCAACCTACTTAAAATATCCTATATGTATATCTTTCCTATGCCACCTATGGAGCATTCATATGCAGGACACGGAAATACACATACATGTGTACACATACCTTGACATCCCTAAATTCTTTAATAATCAAAGTTCACAACTTTATTCCTTCTAATTTCTTAACTTTATTTCTTTTGATTCTTCCCTTAAAAGCTTAGTAAGAATCCATCAGTTTCAGCTTCCACATTCATAGTTAAATTTAATATTTCAAAACCTTTAACCATATATGTAACTTAAAAAAAAAATCCTTATGCCAAGGCAACTAGAAACATATATGAAAATAGCAACTTAACATTTTGTTTAGAGTAACTTCAAACATGCATCACCCAAGAACAACTTTAATAGCCTTTTAACTAGCTTTAAACATAATTCCCATCAAGTTTCTAGTATATTTTCAAAATTATAGTTTTCAACCAAAGCATATATTGATACCCGACTTGTTTCAACTGATTATAATCCTTCAATCAGAGCATAACATTCAACATAAAGAAAGAGAAAAGAACAAGGAACTCAATGTAACGTCTGAAATTTTACTACTATAATATAACATTTTAATTGAATTATAACCACTTTCTAATGTCAAAAGCCCAAAAATACGGAAAAATTTAAAACTTTTCTTTTAAAACATTAGACCAACCCACTGTTGGTTGGAATGGGCTTTTCAGACAAATTGAAATAACTTGAAACTCTTTATAAAATAAAGTGGTTAATAAAACAATTAAAAATACACTAACCCTCTTAAGGGAGTCTATTCATAATTTATAATACTTAGGAAAATTTAAATCTCTTAATGAATTTGTACAATTCTATTTTCTATACTTTCTACTATTAATTTAATAATTTAATTTTACAACATATACAAATAATCTTATTAAAATAATTACTGCCTCTTGCTTTCCAAATTATGATCCTAATTTCTTCCTCTACTCTTCTTCCCCAGCTAGCCTCTTTCAACCTGCTAAACTGAAAAATGTTTGGGGAAGGGGGTGAGATTGGAAATCCCAATAGCAGTTTCTTTCATTAACTTATATTATCATGCTAGCATTGACATGTATTTATTTCATAATCCTGAACAAATAAAACAATTATACATACTTCCTGCGCTCAATGCTCTACCAGCCACTATTAACAATATATTCGTTAACTAGTGGAGGCCTCACCTGCAGGATTTCTCGTTATAACATTTAAAGTTATAACTAATTGATCTAGCAAAGGGGGAGCGACCCACCTAAGCCTGGAGTACTCCATAAACTCTATGCAGGAATTAACAAGGCTTATCACCTTCATGCATAATGTAAACTTGAAACAGATATTACAAAATAATACATGCAATTCTTTTACTGTAATGAAATAAACTGCTACCTGAATACTCATACTTAATACTGATCAGGCTTCTTTCCTTCCTACTGCCTTGCTGAATCTTTTACTGCTATTAAGGCCTATTACACATCTGTATAATAAAAATAAATTAATACTAATACTTCTACATTTGTACTTAGCGTCTCTCACGAATCCTAATTTAATTAATACTACCCAAAGCTTATTGTCTAGGTAAATTATATTTTGCTCATATTTATTTAGAATTGTGACCATTCAAAATAGCTTAATAATTTACTTATTTTAAACCTTCTTATCCTCAATGTTTGACCAACAGTTTTATAAAATCCTTTTTGTAAAAACTTTAGTCATTTACAAACATACCTATATTCATTCTCTATTTATTATAAAATTTCAATGATCAATCAATCAACCAAATAATATAAATCAAGCTCCAAATCATTCACAATACAAAAACTTAGAATTTTAATCTTCATGCAAGCATTTAACTATCATTCAAAACAGAACCTAATACCTCCCTCCAATAAAATTAAATGCATCCCTTACTACTTCCTTCTACTTCCCATCATCATATGAATGCTATTAAACTCTTCTTTACATTCACTATTTGACAGAGTCCCTTAATAACCCAACAATCATCATCAACCCCAAAGCACCTTTCCAAAAGTATTTAACCATTTTCATAAATCAAATTAAATCATAACTTTATTTCCAATTCTAATAATTTTATTGAGCCTAATCCATTTCCTACCAATCCTTTCAATATACTAAAATGCAAATCCCTTGTTTCATTTAATCAACAAAATCATCATTCCCAATCAACAATCAAGAGCAATTAATCCAACTTACTCCATCCCTTAAACTTAATTCCTTTTGAACCATCACCTAACAAAATCAAAAAGCCACCAATCAAGGATTAGAGCTTTAACACCTTAAACTCACAATCAAACCTTATCCATAATTATTTCTTGCTCAACATTAAAACCATTTTAACTTCCCACTTCTCTTAAATTAACCCCCAATCAATAGTTAGAAATACCATCACAACCAATAATCAAAATTCTAAAATCTAAGCTTATGACATCCACCTGTAACACCTCACATGGAACCAATAACACAATTCCTTCTTAAACAATTTTTCCACATCTTTAGGACTTAACCACCTTCAATCAAAGTTAAAATCACATTTAACAATTCTCATTCAACAAAACTTACTCCTCCTTCATGATTAAACACCAACCAAAACCTAACAATGTTGACACCTTTCTTTTGGATTTACCAAGCATATTTGAATCCTCTAAAAGAATTATATAGCCATGCAAATCTCCTCCTACCTCACAAATCTTCCACCATTATTAAACAATCCCACTAATTAAGTATTTAATTCCTCTTCAACCTTTTAACCCTTCACTGCTTGAACCTCAAACGTCATAATCTTATAGCATCAAACTTAACATTTCATGATAAGTTTTCTCAAAACAGTGAGCTTTGCTTCCTATAAATTCATTACAACATTAATCCCACTAAGTCAACCATTATTAATTTTCCCTTCCCTATCATTAAAACTATTGGCCAGCATAGCATAATCATAGAATAAAATCACCACACAAACCATAACATCTGCCCACATGTCCAATTATTGTAGCAAACATTCAACTCCTAGATTACATTCCAAACAAATATCCTACTCTTAATCCACTATAATTTACACTAAAACACTGATCAGCTATAACAGAAACAGAACAAGGATTTCTCAGACTTGAAAAGCTTCATATACTCTTAGAATACTTCTCAAACTTCAAATTCTACCCTAAATATGCAATAATCAATTATTTATCATTGACTAAATTCCTAAATAGCCCACAACATTCTAAATTTCCCCTTTCCTTGCCATTGAACCAATCGGCCAGCAAGAACAGAACACGAACAGAGGGAGCAAAATCCAACTAAAGTTAAACAACAATCACAAAAGCATACCTCTTTTATGCACCCAAAAATCAGCAGCACAGGGAAACAAAAATAGAACAAGAACAGGGGAAAATAGAAACAAGAATCCGTTGGCACAGAGAAGGAAAATTCGAATGAACAGAGCAGCAAAGAAGAAAACAGTTAACAATCATCAAACAACCATGATCATCATTCATTAATTTTTCTTTCCCCTTTGTTAACAGCGGTGCTGATCAGAGGAAGAAGAAGAGAAAAATCCAAAGAAAAGTCTTAAGCTTCAACAATCAACTTACAAAGCAACAAATATGCTTAAACTTCCTCTTATTAATGTTTAATCAAGCTTTAATCCATTGAAACACCCAGAAATCCTCAAACCCGACTCGGATGAACAGTAATCGAAGAGAGAAATTTGGGGAAATCTCACCAAAGCCACTCTATTGTTCAAATCCATTCCCAAGAATGATTAATCGAAACCTAAGCATCCATTTCAAGTATTTTGAAGCTCAGAAAACCCCTAAAATTTCGAATCACTCCCTCCCATTGAAGCCTGAAATCGGACAAGAAAGAGGGAGAAATGGAAGGAAAAAGCTCACCCAATGCTCCTTCAAGCTTCTGGAACACTTGGCTTCCCTTGATGCCGCCGATTGCCGTCGAAATCGCCTCCCGGCCGGAAGAACGAAGACGAACAGAGGGAGCCCGAGAGAAGAGAGAAAACGAGGATGTATGTGTGTGTATATGTGTGTTCGGTGAGAGAGGGAAGAGGGAAATAAAAAAAAAATTGAAGGAGTAAATGGTTAGGACACGTGTATGGTGCATGTTTAAAGAGAAATGTGATATTTTGTTTTTATGGGTATTTTACTATCTTGCCCTCTCCTTTATACTTGAAGATATTTCCAACTAAGGGCAGATATTGTCATTTTCCATTTCCTATTTTCTATTTTCCTCTTAAATGGTAAATTTTATGTACCATTATCATTTATAAATAAATCTGGATTTGTCCCCAACATAATATTTCTAGATATACTTTAATTTCCAAATTTATTTATAAGACTTTTTAATTAATAACCAATACCCTAAGATTCTAAATATTCCCTTATTTAGATTTATCTTTTAACTATTTTCCCTGAGCTAATAAAGAAAATAAATTTTAAAAATTATTAAAAATATACCTGGCCTCATAAATTTATTTATAAGGCTTTTTAATTTCTAAATGCATTTCTAAAACCTTAAATAAACCCTTATTATCTCTTTTTCTCCAAATTAAGTTTTATCTACCAACTATTTCTCTTTATTTCTTAAATAAATAAGCCTTAAAATTTATTGAAATGCCTAAATAACATGAATTCATTTTTAATGCTTTTTAATATTTAGTCAAATTTCTAAAATCCTAAAAATTTCCTTTTTCCTATTTTCTGAAATTTGGGGTGTTACACTCAACGGACAGAGCAGGGCAGGGAAAGAAGAACATTCATCATCACAAATCACAGCTTATGTATATAATTTAATCAAGAGCAGAGAGGTACTAGAATTCTCAAAATTTCCCTCCAATTATCACGGCCAAAACAGAAACAAGAGAATAGAGAAAATAAAGAGGAGACAAGAATTCAACCCTAACAATCAACAGGAATTATATTTTCCTCATTTCAGATTCATTAGAGCAGAGTATTCACAAAGAACAAGAGCATACAAGAAATTCGCCGGCACAGGGAAAGAAAATTCAAAGCAACAGGGCCACAAGAAAGAAAAGAAAATTGAACAATTATCATCTAACATCACTACTACAGAAATACCCTATTGCAGCGCAACAATAGCAGCGCTTATAAAATGCAAGTGATGGGATAGGTATAATATGACCTATACCAGCGCTTATAAATAAAAGTGATGGTATAGGTACAAGTATATAGCAGCGCTTAAGCGCTGCTATAGACCCCCTGGGATTTAATTTTATTTTGAAAAATAAGTAAAACAATTTAATAAAATCATTGGAAAATTAAGAAATGGAAAATATATTAAAAAAATACTTATTTAGCCCCCAGGAATTTAAAAATTAGATAAAAACAATTTGATATAATTTTAAAAATTTGAAACAATTAAAAAGAAACAAAAGCATTTAAATTGTTTTTATTAAATTAGGTTACATATAAAAATTAAATCCCAGGGGGCCTATAGCAAGCGCTTAAGCGCTGGTATAGGCCCATGGGGTTTAATTTTTATATTAAAAAATATGTAAAACAATTTAAAAAAAATTGGCAAATTGTTTAACATTTTTTTAAATAAAAATTAAATCCCAGGAGGCCTATAGCAGCGCTTAAGCGCTGGTATAGGCCCCTAGGGTTTATTTTTTATATTAAAAAATATGTAAAACAATTTAAAAAAAATTGGCAAATTGTTTTACATTTTTTTTAAATGAAAATTAAATCCCAGGGGCCTATAGCAGCGCTTAAGCGCTGGTATAGGCCCCTGCGGTTTATTTTTTATATAAAAAAATATGTAAAACAATTTAAAAAAAATTGCCAAATTGTTTAACATTTTTTTTAAATAAAAATTAAATCCCAGGAGGCCTATAGCAGCGCTTAAGCGCTGGTATAGGCCCCTAGGGTTTATTTTTTATATTAAAAAATATGTAAAACAATTTAAAAAAAATTGGCAAATTGTTTTACATTTTTTTTAAATGAAAATTAAATCCCAGGGGCCTATAGCAGCGCTTAAGCGCTGGTATAGGCCCCTGGGGTTTATTTTTTATATAAAAAAATATGTAAAACAATTTAAAAAAAATTGGCAAATTGTTTAACATTTTTTTTAAATAAAAATTAAATCCCAGGAGGCCTATAGCAGCGCTTAAGCGCTGGTATAGGCCCCTAGGGTTTATTTTTTATATTAAAAAATATGTAAAACAATTTAAAAAAAAATTGACAAATTGTTTTACATTTTTTTTAAATGAAAATTAAATCCCAGGGGCCTATAGCAGCGCTTAAGCGCTGGTATAGGCCCCTGGGGTTTATTTTTTATATTAAAAAATATGTAAAACAATTTAAAAAAAATTGACAAATTGTTTAACATTTTTTTTAAATAAAAAATAAACCCCAGGGGCCTATACCAGCGCTTTAAGCGCTGGTATAGGCCCCTGGGGTTTATTTTTTATATTAAAAAATATGTAAAACAATTTAAAAAAAATTGCCAAATTGTTTTACATTTTTTTTAAATGAAAATTAAATCCCAGGGGCCTATAGCAGCGCTTAAGCGCTGGTATAGGCCCCTGGGGTTTATTTTTTATATAAAAAAATATGTAAAACAATTTAAAAAAAATTACCAAATTGTTTAACATTTTTTTTAAATAAAAATTAAATCCCAGGGGCCTATAGCAGCGCTTAAGCGCTGGTATAGGCCCCTGGGGTTTATTTTTTATATAAAAAATATATAAAACAATTTAAAAAAAATTGCCAAATTGTTTAACATTTTTTTTAAATAAAAATTAAATCCCATGGGCCTATAGCAGCGCTTAAGCGCTGGTATAGGCCCCTGGGGTTTATTTTTTAGATTAAAAAATATGTAAAACAATTTAAAAAAAATTGCCAAATTGTTTAACATTTTTTTTAAATAAAAATTAAATCCCAGGGGCCTATAGCAGCGCTTAAGCGCTGGTATAGGCCCCTAGGGTTTATTTTTTATATTAAAAAATATGTAAAACAATTTAAAAAAAATTGCCAAATTGAATAAAAATTAAATCCCAGGGGCCTATAGCAGCGCTTAAGCGCTGGTATAGGCCCCTAGGGTTTATTTTTTATATTAAAAAATATGTAAAATAATTTAAAAAAAATTGCCAAATTGTTTAACATTTTTTTTTAAATAAAAATTAAATCCCAGGGGTCTATAGCAGCGCTGCTATAGGCCATTGAGACTTAATTTTTATATTGAACTCCCCGCGCATCATTGTCTCTCGCGCCTAGACCTGGCAGAACCTTTCCTTCTCCCAGGCCAAAATCTCCCACAACCTAGCACAGGATTCTCACCTAACTCTGAAAGTTGAAGACGAAGACCAAGAAATAAGAATACTCGAACGACGATCAAAGTTTGGTGGGGAGATTTCATGGCGGGTAAGAGGCGGACGATTTATCAAAGGTGGTGATGATATTGTTGCTGACGGCTATGCAGTTGATTAGGGTTTTGGGGAGGAAAGGGAGGATGTGGAGGGAGATCCAAGAGAGGGCGGCAGAGACGGTGGAGAGAGGGGATCTCGCCGTTGCCGACAGTGACGGTGTCGGCAAAGGCGCGGAGGATGTTGGGGGCGGAATTTCATATCTGAGTTCGTGAAGCAGATGGAGCCTCCCTCTTTTGATTCCTTCTACATTCCTGATGCATCAGAGTTTCTGCTTCATCAGTAGGTCTCTCTCTCTCAATCTCACACACACACACACAAATTACACACGAAGGTGTTTAGTTGTTCAGAGAATTTAAATTTTTAGATTTTTTTTATCAGAACTTTGGCAGGTGGTGGGCAAGTATCGTCTTTTTTTAAAAAAAAAATCCATTTCTTTACTCTATCTGTATGATTAGTTATCGGACAATTCGGTGATTAATTTCTTTAGAATCTTGTAATTTGTAGTTCTTGACTGTCATGTGTGTGATGCGTTTTATTGTTGGTATGTTATAGCTTTCGTATTTACTGTGTGCTCCTTTTATTTTTGTGGCTTAATAGATTTACTTGGCAGTATACGAAGCTACTTTTACGAGTAATTCATATGCACTTCTATTACAGTTTTGCAGTTAATTAACTTGTATATGCCATTGGTGTCATACTTTAAATTTCCCACACCCTAATCAGATGGTGTAGAAGAAGATAAAGTGAATCAATTTTGTTTGCTTGTTACTAAGTGCACGCCATCCCCTTATTTTTAGGGGAAAATTTCTATTCTATTAATATGACTTTGCATTTTGGCCTAATGACCTGATGATGAATCGTTCTGTCTTTTAGTGAAGAAGAAGCCAGGATGAAGATATATTCAGTTTCTACCAGACACTACTTTGCATTTGTTACTGTTTGTAACTCTGAGCGGAGTAGCTTGCCGAAATTGGGTTGTGTTTCTCAGGTAAAGCATAATTGGAGATCATGCAGAAATTATTGGAGGTGATATTGAGTTCAATTCTCAGAATGAATTTCTAAGGTGGGGAGAGTTCTTCTATTGGTTTTTTCCCTTTGGTTTTTTAGTAATTTGTTTGTAATGTGAAACCAAGAGCCCAAGCAAAATCAGTGTATTGTCAAGAATTAACCTGTTTTGGTCAACACTTTTAACATCATTATGTTTTGACAGTTTGGGAGATGGCGATGGTGATAGTAATGCATCAGCGTATGCTCATTGTTGATGTGTGTATATAGAGCATAAACATATGGCTATATTTATAACATCTATCTTATTGCACATTGATCCGTTCATAAACTGCACCATCTATCTGTCAGCATAGGCAGTTGAATTATTGTTTGTTGGAAGAAATATCTCACACACATGTGCACAAATTTTCTGCTCATATCCATCTTTTTACATGGGTATGCCTATGCACAAAAGTACACCTATACTATAAGTTTACAATTTAGTTTTCCTCTTGCTTGTCTATCTGCAAGTTAATTTAATGGTGTATCTGGGATATGAATTAAGATGGGACATGGGACATGTGATATCTCTAAAACCAATCTCAGTGAACTTAGCAACCTTAATAACTCATTTGTGTTCTTGGTAAATTAAATGAAAATTGCTCATCGCTATTGAAGCCAGAAAATATGGGTAAGTTAAATTTTTTATCATGGCTCTATAATTGTTACACCTTTCGATGCCCCTTATTTGTCTTTTTTTTTTTTCTGCAGCAGCAGAATGGAAAGGATGTTTAAGTAACTACAACATGTATATGAGCTTTTGTGATCTGGTTTCAATTTCTTTGAGATATGAGACTTTCACATGTATCAAACCTTTTTTTTTAATTTGTAGTTTTAATGTGCTAGATTTTGTTGAAACTTTTTGTAATTATCTTTAAGATGACTCATTTGTAATTGTCCAAAGGGTAATCATGATATGCGTTCTCTGTTGAACAAAATCTAGATTTGGGATTAATGAAGTTGTGGACCCCATTTTCTTTTATTTTTTCTTGTTACATGTGTTTTGTTGGTTTCTTTCTTGTTTAATGTTACTATAGACAAAACATGAATGTGACCAGTTTTGCTTTGTACCTAACCCGAGGCACAGAAAAATTGGTCCCTTCCGGATTTGTTTGAAGGTGGAAATGAATTAATTAGAATATATAGGAGTTAATTAATTAGAATGTTTGCTTTAATGTATTTGATCTCTGGATAAATGGTTTTTGATGTATATATGTTTTGAAAATGTTTGTAATTTCTAAATTGATGCAGGAATAAAAATTAATTTTTTTTAAAAAAAATAATACCTATAGCAGCACTTATTAAGCGCTGCTATAGGTATTATTTTTTTAAAAAATAAATTACCTATCGCAGCGCTTAAGCGCTGCTTTAGGTCACCTATCGCAGCGCTTAACAAGCGCTGCGATAGGCGTAATAGCCTATAGCATCACTGGCTATTGCAGCGCTTATAAGCGCTGCTATAGGGCCAAAATAAGTGCTGCTATAGACATTTTCTGTAGTAGTGCATCATCGAGCAACTAAAACATGTAAATTAAATCCTTAACCGTTACATACTTTCACCACCATCAGCTATCATCACCGATGGCGTGAATCAAGAAAAGGGAAGGAAGAAAATTTTCCAAGAAAATCCCAAGCTTCAATAATCAACATACAAGGCAACACATATGCTTAAACTTAATCCTATTAATGTTTAATCAGGCTTCAAAGCAATGAAGCTCCAGAAATCACGAAAAATGGCGTCGGATGAATAGTGACAAGAAGAAGAAATTTGGGGCAAACTTGATTACTGCGACTCTATTGCTCAAAATCATTCAAAAGTGTTCTTAATCGAAGCCTAATCTTCCTTTTACGTGGTTTAGATTTTAGAAAGCCCTTAACCCCAAATTGGACCTTACTCAAATTGAACCAAAAAGGGAGAAGAACGGAGGAAAGAGGCTCACCTAAGGGCTGCCATAAACTTTGTGATCGTCCCTGCTGCTTCTCGCCGCCGTGGTTCGCTGTTTCCGCCGTGGAACGCCACCATCGCCGCTGAACTCGAAGGAAGCAAAGAGGGTGAGACGAGAGAGGGACCTCGGGGTTTGAGAGGGAGAGAGTGAGAGAAAAGACGAAGGAACATGTGGGAAATAGGGAAGAGATAAGGATAAGCTTATTTTTAATAAGTAATTTACCATTTTACCCCTCCTGCTTTAACTGAAGATATTTTGAACTAGGGATAGATATTGTCATTTTTATTTCCCCTTTTCCCTTATGCCTTTCTTTGAAAATTTTAATTACTATTTTCCCTTTCAATTTGATCTGAATTTACTCCAATAATAATTTCTTTAGATATGCTTTAATTCCCAAATTTATTTATAAGACTTTTTAATTATTAAATAATACTCCAAGAATCTAAATATTCCCTAATTAATTCTTTTTGAAAATTAAATTTTACCTTCTAAATATTTCTCTTTGTTTCTTAAAGAAAATAAGTCTTAAAATTTATTAAAAATACCTAAAACATCATAAATTTATTTTTAATACCTTTTTATTATTTTAATAACATTCTCAAAACCTTAAATAATTCCTTATAACTATTTTTTTTAAATTTTGGGGTGTTACAGAGAGCACCACGCATGGTAATATTCCACCAACATAACCGAACTAAATCAGTTTAATTTGTACTTATATACTAAGCATTGTTGCACAACTTGAGAGCGCCAAGCTTGATAAATCCTTATATCATTTTACTCTTCTTATATGCTCATAAATAAGTAGTTTTTTTGACTAAAAACAATAAGAAGCAAAACAACTGTTTTGGAGGGCTTGGGTGTTCTTGAAGGATAAGCTTTAAATTATGATTTTTAAGGAGCATTTCCACAAATTTTCACTTCTTTGTATGAAATAATTGTGGATAACTTCAATGGTTCCACCTATGTGTTATGAGTGAATGCAAGCCCTCTAATCTTTTGAAGCACATGATTTCTGAGCTTTCTTTCAATCAGCATCAGATTTTTTTTTTGTTGAGAGAAATAGCTCAGCATCAGATTAAAGCTGAATAAAAATATACTTAGTCTTTCTCATGGCACTATACTTTTAATTACTGAAGCAAAATGCATATCAATATTTAATAGAATAATACTCTTGAAAATAATCAATGCAAGGTTTGATCATTTTATCTTTTGCATATTGATAAATCACTTCCTTTGATATGCTTCTTATATGGATTAAGTGGGGAGGAGATAATAATGTTCATAGATGCTTTCCATGAAATCGGTAATGAAATGTACATCACATCATCAACTATAATATTGATGAAAATTGTCAAATAAAAATATTAATCCACCCGAAAACTATTAACAAAATAATAATAATTTATATAAACCCTATGACACTAAGTGCAACAAAGGAATGCCTGGCAACCAGATATCAGCTTCTTTTCCCGTGCGCACGACCTTCCTAATGTTAATGAATGGCTTGTGCTTAACCGACACTTAACTTGATGTAGATCTTTTTCCAAAATACTTCAAAAAAATCTCATTTTTGTTCCATTTTGATGATTTTTCTAGCCACTATTACCATAAAACTAGTGATTCCCCCCGTGCGATGCACGGATTGTGTTAACCCAAAATTGAATTATCAAAAAAGAGATTGTTTATCGTTTGCAACTAAACAAAACTATAATGTTTATCGTTTGCAACTAACAAAACTATAATGCTATCAAAAATTGATTGTAAAAGTTGTCGGAGTATGCAAAAACAACTTGGTGTCAATGAGAAAGGAAAAAAGTTCTCATCAAGTAAATACATGGAGAAACACATAAAAAATCATTATTTTTTTTTGCAAATGATTCTCGAGTTGAATAGGATGATGTCTCCCTGCATAAAATAATATCGAATGGTTATTTCATGTATTTAGTAGTCCAGATACAGCATAATTACAACCATTGTGAAGATATCAATAACAATTAAATATCTTTAATTGTCGGATTGTCATGGAATGACCATGATTTTTATTTGCAATTAAAAAAATAAATGACTTTATAAAAATGTCCTTAAATTTATGAGTGATATCCCATAAACTATTTTCTTCATTGAAAGCAAATAAATGGTTGATTGTTCTATTCCTTTTCCATTTCATGTATTTATATAATATAAAATTGTTTGTTGACTTCACATTTGTAATTCAAAATTCATAGTTGATTGATTTGTGTGAATTAATGCAATTGATGGTTATTGGTGGTTAATGTTTAAACTTTGACAAGCAAATAATGTCATTTTTGGCATGATAGGGGCATTTAATAAGATAATGCTAATTCAATCCTTGCGTCCACTGTGCAGTAATTATTTTCTTCATTGAAAGCAAATAAATGGTTGATTGTTCTATTCCTTTTCCATTTCATGTATTTATATAATATAAAATTGTTTGTTGACTTCACATTTGTAATTCAAAATTCATAGTTGATTGATTTGTGTGAATTAATGCAATTGATGGTTATTGGTGGTTAATGTTTAAACTTTGACAAGCAAATAATGTCATTTTTGGCATGATAGGGGCATTTAATAAGATAATGCTAATTCAATCCTTGCGTCCACTGTGCAGTAATTAGGGGCACATTGTCCTTGACTTGTCTTAAACTATATTCCTTTTTTGGGACCCAGTTTGAATGTGATTGAAATTTGAAACACCAAGATCTTGAAAAACATATTGTTGCAATATTGTAATTGACGAAATTTCAGACTGAGCAGACTAAAGATGTTGGAGGAGTTTTCATCTAAATTTATACCGCCATGTTGTCGGTGTTTAAACCAAAAAAACATTCTAAAAAGGATAATGTTTAGTTATCATGAGAATCATTCATAAATTCATAAAATAGTAATAATTCACGTTTTATGTACAAGAGACAATGCAAAAAAGTGGAATAGGAAACACTTAAAACGAATTGAAACCTGCTTAATTAGTTTGACTAATTAAGCACCGAAGATAATTTCTTGCAGGCAATAATTATATAGGTGACAGTTTCTTGGCGTCAAGAAAGCAATGTGCAGAAACCTTGTATTAAACTTGGTTACAAGGCTTCTTCAAATTTGTAGTTGATTATATGATATGAAGGCAAGGCATACATAAGGTGTAGGCCCTCCCATCAATTAACAACGTGATATTAAGAACGATAAGAACCAAACAAAATACGAAGTCAACTAATCCAAAATGTTTATTAATCGTAAAACTTCTTGTTGAAGGCTACAATAAGAGTGAAAGCAAAAACATAAATAAAATATTATCATCCAGTATGTTCTTGATTGGGTTGGTGGTACTGAAGCTTGGAGTACAAAACTCATCCAATCCCAATTCGTCTTCTTCTGAGTCAACCGTGTATATTCGGTTCTTCCTCTTATTTTTTAAATCTTGAGGTTTGAACAGAATTGCAATTAGGATATCATCATCTCCGGTGTAGAGTGAGTCGGCTCCAACGTGGTTGGAAGAATGAGAATCAATAGACTGGACAACATATTCCTGAAACAAATCAAAATGGACGAGTTAATAATAAAGGGGAATATTGTTTTTGGGGATATCATAGTAACAGTAAATTTGGATAGTGTAGGGGAATAAGAACGATTTTATTGACCTTATCTTCAGAGTATGTGAATTGACGTAAAATATTGTCCTCCATAGAAATCTGAGTTACAGCCATACGAGAGTTACGATATTTGATGTTGTCCGGCTTAATCTTCAGCTTCAAAATCATCTCCTTGCCAACACACTTATGAAGTTCTTTAGGAAAAGTTTTTGGCTTTTTCTCCTACATTTGAAAATGTGACACATCAGGCAAGGAAACTAATAAGTAGTATATGAAACTGTTAACCACAAAAAATCAGTACAGAAACTAACATATTTGGCCTTTAATTCATTAGCAGTAAACCCCAAAATTTCATTTGCTTGAAAAATACAACAGAGCAGTTGCCGGTAGAGTCCTGTACCTTGTATGGAATCAGATGAGAATGAACACGATCAACGAAGCAAAAGAGAAAAAATGAGGTAGAATAAAACACAGACCATGTTGGGTTTCTGCTATATTAGCAAATCTGTAGAATGAGAAAAATCTGACAGGCTGGAAAGGATCTGCAAAACAGAGGATGGTCAGAGAGATAGACTATCACATGTGTTTGGCGTTAGAGCATCATTTATCTTTATATGATGAAAACCAAGAAGTGAACAAATAGGAAAAGATTTTTTTTTGTTAGGGTGTTTTGTTGAGCACTAAAGTCGCAATAAATAGTTTTGAAAGCAAATAAATGATTGATTTTATTTATTCCTTTTCCATTTCATTGATTGATTTTTGGTAATTAATGTTGTTTCATGTATTTATGTAATATAATTTTTTTATTGACTTTTAAAAATGTAACATCCCAATCACAACCATTCCCCTGTGCAGTTTAGTTTTTGAAATTCAAACTTCTTTCTATTTTTACTTCATATGGAATTAAAGGTGTGATAATGCTCATTGAAAGCAAATAATTGGTTGATGGGTAATGCTCATTCAATCATTGTTGTACATGTGGACCAATTGTAGAGGCTAAGCAAGATGACGTCAGTGCACACGTGGACCAATGAGGTTTCTGCTAGGAGCTTTCAAGAAGTATATTGATGTTAGATTATTAATTGATTGATTGTTTGATAGAAGATAATTTCTTGTAATAGGAAGCTCTTGCTGTATTTGAGGAAGCTCAAGATATCTAAAACGAACCTGCAAGATAAGAAAAGAAAGGCATCTATGTAAAGCCCATAAAAAAATTTCAGAGAACACAAGAGACCAAACCGTCAATCAAACATAACCTTTCCAAAATCCTTCTGCTTCAAAAAATAGTAAAAGGAAACAAGGGAGATAACAAAAACCATGGAAAGAATGGGGGAAAAAGGCCTATCAGAAAATATATGAAGAAAATGCATCCAAGTGCCTCGACAAATAAAAATGATGAACAACGATTATTTTCATACAGAGAATATCAAGTGAAGAGGCCATACCTACAGCTAAAGCATTGTGAAAAGGGAATGAAGCTATTTGACACAAGATCTTTATGGTCATTAAATTGTTGCTATATCTTTGTGAATGAGGTACTGCAATGTAAAGAAGGAAGGCTTCTATTTTTGATATCTACAAAGAAATATAGGTGGGGATTTGAATTTCAATTTCAAATTAAGAGCTTAGTTACATGAAAGAATGGGGGGACAATCCTACACAAAATGTCCAACAAAAAAGCAATGCGCACAAGCTAGTTCCTTTGATGTAAAATCTCAAGTCCAAGTGATAAACATTACACATCAACACTTAGCAAGCGGCAACAACTCAATCAAAACAAAAAAATTGGGTGCAGCAAAAATCATGAGAAGAATGGTATTTGATTAATGACAGTAAGAACACATAACCAGGTATACAAAACCAGTGACACAGTGCAAAGTTATAACTGTCATACAATCACATAAAAGAACACATGCTAGCCAGAACAGAGGCTCTAGGGACATGCAGTAAAATGACAACACGAGGACTGATGCTATACTAATATCATAGCTCAAAATTAGATATTAATACCCAGGAATATGCATCAATCAGCCAAAACCAGTATCAGCAGCAAAATAGAACCAGTTTCAAATCATGTAAATTATGGTGTAAAAGAGAAAAGATTACAACAAGTAATGACAGCGAAAAGTTGCAGCAGGATTGCTGCAACCTGCTGCAACTTTGTGCAGCAAGGTTTCTGCACTTATGCAGCAGTTTGCAGCATGGTTGCTGCCCAATGTATGCAGCATTTTGCTGACAAATTATGCAGCAAATTGCTGCTGTTTCTGCAGCGAAATTGGTGCTGTTTTGGCAGCGAAATGTGGTCAATTTGAGCAGCAAAAGGTAGGCTAATTTGAACACAAATATTATACAAATGTGGCTGCAAAAATGAAGCAAAAGGGGCTACACAAGTTGCAGCAAAGTCTGGAAAATGTATAGCAAAATGTGCAGGAATTCTTGCAAAAAGTCCTCAATCAATTGTAGGCAAATAATCCTCCTCAATGATCAAAACAAGTTTAAATATGTTAGGGAGACTTGTGACAATCAAGGATATACCTAGGCTACTAATTGTTTGGTGTTAACCTCATGAAATTTATGTCATTTAAGCACATTTTTCTATAGTTCTTATACCTTTTGGGTGGAGTTATTTGGATGTACACATCATAAGAAAATTTGTCAAGTTGATATTTGGCTTGAAATCATAAAATTCTTGATTTAAATGTGAATATATTCCCCTCTTTTATCAACTTTGTTGTTGGTAGATTTCTTTGCTTATTAGGTTGTTGAAGTATATTAATTAAGCCACATTTGACATGTAATTGAAGCTAATTAAAGTCAATGGTCAAGAAGTGGCAAAGAAGATTTGGTATAACCAAGAAAAAAAAGAGATAGAAAGATTTTGGCCACAGCCAGCGATACTTACTGTAGATAAATGTTTTCATGACAGAACAGATTTTAGGATTAGAAATGTGGCCAGACTCGACCAAAAACAGAGCTCCTCGACTTTCGGACATCTTGTGGGCTATCTTGGTGTAATGACTCAAGAATTTGAGTTCTTAAAATTATCAATAATTGATTGTTCATGTAAAATAAGAAAAAGAAATTTAGAGAGGAAGAAGCAAAAGATATAATTGATTGCAAGAGGGAAATAAGGAAACTAATATTAAAATCATAAAACTCCTTAACTTATATTCCTACAATTATGGGTTTCCGACAAATTAAATTTATGTATATTTTATTTCTATAATTTTGGTTTAGCTTTAAATGGAAGTTAGATGTATTTTATTTTAGTGTGCACGTGTGTGTGTATGTGTGTGTAAAAATAATAAATTCAATGAAAGAAATTTTTCGAGACAAGGGGGGAATGATTAGTACTAACATCATATATAAATTAAAGTTACTAAAGAATACCTGTTTTATCTTTAATAGATTTTGAAATAATATAAAGTTAATTAATTTTTTAATAATGATTTGATTATTGTTAGAATAGAATCTCTTTTTTTTTATATATATACAAAAGGGAGAGAAACTTCTCACTAGCACTGTTTAGATTTCCTAAACATCTCAAGATCTTTCTTCTTAAGAGCTTCCACTTCCGCCGTCGGTGATAGCATCCTATGGAACCCAAGAATCACTTGTGTAGCACTCCTTGCCAAACGATCAGCAACCATGTTTGCATTCCGAGATAGATGACAGATGTATACACCGTCAAGTTCAAGTTCAAATTCCCGTTCAAGTTCACACCTTTCAAGTGTTTTCTCGCACAATTCATTGAATCGATTATACACCGTCCTCTGATCACTAAACATGTACTTGGCAGATGTTTATACTCAAAAATACGAGCATTACATCGCTTCCAAATTAACCGGCACAGTGTAGCAAACAATTCACTCCATCCTGACTGATTCCAAACACCTTTATTTGTAATATTAATACGCAACCAATCAGTAATATTATAACTATAGAATTTTGGCTGCCACCGTGATTGCACCAGCTGGTCCCAAATCTCCTTCGAGTCCTTACAATCTCGAAGAACGTGTAATAAGCTTTCAGAGTGCATCAGGCATCCAGAGCAGGTCGTATCCTCACACATTCTGCTCCGATTTCTTTCTACATTAGTTAACAATTTCCCATGTACGGCAAGCCACATAAACATCCTACATTTCTGTAATGTATTCAGTTTCCATGTGCGCTGCCATAATGGGTCTTCTAGATGTTGCGTTTTGCTAATAGCATTATAGGCTGACTTCACAGAGAACCCTCCACTATCATGATTCCAGTCCACTGTTTGCTACTGCACATTAATTCTACACCCCTCTTTCACTTCTTTCCATGCATTCCGGACTCCTAACCAGGTATTAGAACCTGATCTTTCAGTATCTATCATAGGAATAGGGTCATCTCCACAATTATACTTGCTTCGAATAACTCTTACCCAAAGATTGTCTTTTCGATGAATTAAAGCCCATCCAAGTTTCATCATATATGCCTTATTTTGGTACCTTAAGTGTCTTAACCCAAGACCTCCTTTTTTTTCGGTCTGCATACTGTATCCCATGCTACCAAATGAGTTCTTCTAGCTTCTGGCACCGAACCCCAAACAAAGTTCCTGTTACTTTTCTCAATGGCCTCACATGTAGCAATAGGCAACGACGAAGTCTGCATACAATAGGCTGGAATGGCTGAGGTTATAGATGACACCAATGTAGTTCTTCCTGCTAGAGAGAGGGCGTGAGCTTTCCATGAGGTTAACCTCTGATTTACTTTATCCACTACATGTTGAAAGCTTTCTTTAGACACTTTTTTATGATGAAGAGGGACTCCTAGATACTTTCCCAAATCCGCCGTCATTTGAAAACCAAGAGTTCTACTATTCTCACTCTTACGGTTATGATTAACATTCTTTGAAAAGAAGACTCTGGTTTTTGAAGCATTAACTTTTAGGCTAGAGCTAGCACAAAACTGATCTAAACAAGCTCTCAACTCTTCTGCTTGCTCATATATAAGCCTAAGCAAATACTATAATATCATCAGCGAAAAATAAATGAGATAAGTTAGGCCCCTTCTTACACCAATCTCCTGCATCCACTCTCTCCTAGATCAGATGAGCTAGCTTCTCCATACAAATCACAAACAAATAGGGAGATAAAGGATCCCCTTGTCTTAACCCCCGCCTTGCCTGAAAAGGCTTTGAGAGATCACCATTCCACGTCAGCTGCAATGAAGGAGTAGAAATACATTGATAAATAATATCCACCAGCTGGTTAGAGAGATTTAACTCAAAGTGACATCTTTTAAGAAATTGCCAATTTACTCTATCATATGCCTTCTCCAAGTCAATTTTAATTGCCATAAAACCCTTCCCTCAAGACATATATATTAATACATATGATTGACTAGTAGTCCTTGTTGTAGAGCATATAAATCCAATTCACACTAAGAATTTTTTGTTTTTCAAACGTTTTAAATTTCTATAAGGTCCTTGTTTAAGAAAATAATTAGTAGTGATAATAACAAAAAAGGAGATAAAATCCCCATCAGATTTTTTTTAACTCCCCTGCCTTTTTTATTCCGCGGGGCTATTGCAAAACAGGAAAAATGGGGGTGAGGATGTTCTGGAAGGTTCATGATTAAGTTCCATTTTTTTTCTCTGCGTTTGATCGTTTCTTTGGTCGCTGGCTGCTCAATTTTTCAGGAGGCTGCTTGTAAACACCCAATTTTGTCCGGACCCTACCAAATAAAAAATTAAAAAATATATATGACAATAAAAATAAAAATAGGCACTCTTGATTCTTTCTTGTGAGGCAAGCATGAGTTGTGGAGAGTCAAACATGATGATGGGCCACAAGCGAGGGAATAAATTGGAAATGATTATGGTAATTTAATCTTGGTCATGATGGTGAAATATGGATGGAAATAAATCAAGGAAAAGAAGGGAATGATTCGCTACCATGTGAGCAATTAAGGGAAATTTGATTGGGTGTAGATTATTAGGAAAGGACTAGAGGGAATAAGAGAACTAATAAGGTAACAAATGACCTTTTCAAAATGCTGAAGTGTGTATATATATCTATCAGATTATTTTTATTTTAACATGATAGTAATTAGGAAATTATGCTTGTGAAATAAGCCAAAAAGGGAAAGAAAATTGCATGGTTCGGCTACTGATTGATTTCACAAGAGAAAATGAAGTATTGAATATAAAAGGAAATGATAAAATCAACCATAAGATTTTCAAAGACAACCAATCATAGGCCACGTGATTGCAAAATTGAAACACCATAAGGGAAGCTATTAACGAGTGCTAAAAGGGAACAATTGGATTCTTGAAGCAACAACGTGTTTTCTTGCAAGAGAAGAATAAAATAAAATAAACAACAATAAAAAGGCATTTAAGAGGTAAACCCTAGGGAGGTGGCCTATATAAGTGAGAGTAAGAGAAATCTTATGGAGAGTTTTTTTTTTGGAGAGGAAAAGATGCAGTTTTGAGAGAGAAAGAAGGAAAGTTTAGGAGAGAAAAACACAGGTAGAGAGGTTTATCTTTCATACATACTCATCTCATTCTGACATAGGGTGGGTAGTGTAAAGTGAGTCAAGAGTAGTTCTTCGTTGCACCATCATCTAATCTTTGATTGCTCAAGCCAATGAACATCTCCTTGCTAGAGATAGAGGCATTTTTGTGAGCATTAGGCAATTTGCCTAGAATTTCTTTTTTTTTTCTTTTTTTCTTTTTCTTCTTCTTCTTATTTTCTTTGCCTTGCTAATGATCATGGTCTATCTTTACTAATTTGAGATCATGTGAAGAAACTATTGATGTGAGCCTTTTCTTTTGTTTGATTACTTTTAATCTTTTGATGAGTAACATGCCTTAAATATATGATGCTTGCATAACATGATGGATATTTCCTGGTATGATTTCTTCACTTTGCTCTTGCTAATATTATTATTGCTTGATTACTCATATGATTAAGGTTTTCTTGTGATTATATTTTCTTATCAAAATTTTAAACCTATAAAAAGAGTTTTCAAACAAAATAAAGAAAACATGATTTTGAAATTGGTTTTATGTCGTGCGAAGTTTTTATAACTTCCCCAGGCATAAAATCGATTATTCTTCCGTGTGATATTATATCCCCAGGAAGTTTAATCTAAAATTATTTCAAAATTTGTTTTTCCTAAATATAAATAATACACTTTTTTTTTATAAATAAAAAGTACAAACCAAACATAAATTGTTTTTGTTCTATTTAAATAAATTTTTTTTTCTAAAAGACACCAACCAAGTGACACGAATTTCTACCCACTCGAACTACGTGGGCTTTGATCCCGTAAGGGTACGTAGGCCCTAGGTTAAAACCTAGGTCAAGTCCAATAATGTAAATATTATTTTTTTTTCTTTATTTTTTATTTTTTTGTATATATATTAATTTGTTCTTTTGTGATTAAAATAAAATTAAAAAGGCCGTATTTATTTTTAAATAAGTATTTTAGGGTAACTGTTCTTTTGAACGGGTGTCGTAGGGTGCCTAACACCTTCCCCACGCATAATCGACTCCCGAACCCTATTTAATATTTTAAAGGTTTTCCAAAGTTTTCCTTTTTAAAAATTTTGGTGGCGGCTCCATTTTATTTTTTTTAACCTAATTTTCGGGCGCTACACTGCTCTGCTTTCGATTGGAATCTCTGCTAGAGGCGTTGAAACTTCTCACTATTCCTCCATCTTCCTTTGCTTAATTGTGTTACTGCATGGATGCAAGAAAAACGCCATCTTCACTAACCTGAAAAATCTCTTGAGCAGTTGTGTGTGGTACGTAATCATCCTCTTTGTCTTATTATAATTTAACATTGCTATGCCTAATCATTCCTCTTCTTTCTCCTTGTTTTCTATTAGTGTGGGTGGTGGGTTGGGTGCCAATAATTTAAATTTTTTTCCTGTACTGATTGTAAGAGTAGAGATGTGAGATAGTTAATTGCTTTTTTTGTTTGATAGTTCATGTCCTTTCTTCCCAACATCTGCATCATGATATGTGTGTGTTAAGCTATGGTTTTGTCATTCCCTTTTGGTCGTTTTATGCTCAGGGGATAGATCTTTTGTAGATTTTATTGTATTTGCTTTGGACATTTGCAATGGGAGAAAAGCAGAGCAAGGTTTCGTGTGAAAGATAAAAGTTGGAGATATTGTACCTCTTCCGTTTCATTTTCCTATTGGTACTTCCATGACTTTCAGTTGCTAATGTTTCCTTTCCTTGATTATGTATTGACAAATTGGGAAATTATGGTATTCTTGGGATTTTGTGAATATATAGAATTTGACTTATAATTAGAATGTGAGAAGGTTGGGTAGTTGAAATAGAAAGATTCATATTTCCTAAGGAAGCTAGATTGAGTGCACAAAGTGTTTGATAAAATGCTTGAGTGAAAGTAGAGTTAGAAGTGGGGTAAAAGATTGTTAAGATAAAGATGGTATTTATTGGACTTGGAAGTACGTGAGTGTTATATGGAATAAAGTGGTTGGGATGATTCTAGGATTTTGTTGAATCTTTGTATCGATTAATACTTGATTTTTATTCTATTTTAGTAATAAATGATATATATTATATGTATGTATTTTTTATCTTATCTTCATGCTTCTAAGTGATTAATCACCATTTAGATTGATTTATTCATTTGGGTTTGACGTAAGAGAGCTAACATAGGTGTAGAATTTTGTTAAAATCATGCTTGACTCAAAATTTACTTGATAAATATATAGTTTGTTCGTAAACTAGATATATATTTATTGACCTTGCATTGTAACATTAACTTTGGTGCTTAAAGTAGATTTTCATTACTTGTAGCAAGAGATTGTACATTTTAATATAAAAGGAGCTTGATTTTAACTTGAAAGAACTAAGTCAAGTGCCTTTAAACTTTAGACAAACACATGTAATCATGGAAAAATCATTTGAGAGGGAGTTCATCAAGTTTTATGAAGTGTAAATGCACTACAAAAAAATCAGTAATTAGCGAGGAACAATTTCCGTCGGTAATTTCCGGAGGATTTCCGGCGGAATTACCGACGGAAATTTTTCCGTCGATAAATTTACCGACGGAATTTCCATCGGTAATTTTAATTAATTATATTATTTTATTTATAAATTATTATTTTAATTTAAATTAAATATTAAAATACTATTACCGACGGAAATTTCCGGCGGAATTTCCGTCGGTAATTTAATTAATTATTTTATTTTTTAATAAATCATTATTTTAAATTATAAATAATATAATAATGTATTATTACCGACGGAATATTTTCCGTCGGTAATTTTATTTATTATATTATTTTATAAATAAATTATTATTTTAATTTATTAAAAATATATTAAAATATTATTTTTATTTACTTTAAAAATATTTTATAAATAAATAATATTTAATAAATATTAATAAAAATTACCATTTAGACGTATATAAATATAAATTTTTAATAAATTTAATTGTAATTTTTTATTAAAAAATATGTTATTTTTAATAAATATTAGTAATAAAATTGAAAAATAATTATAATTGAATAATATATATTAAAATAATTTAATGATAATAATTATAATTATTATTATAATTTAAATAAAAAATGAAAATACTAAATATAATGTAATATTATAAATATAATAGTTTACAAATAATATCACAAGGTCCTCATAGCTCAACTGGTTAAGGCATCAGCATGCGCGTAAGAGGTTGCGGGTTCGATTCTCAGCTCTGTCACAATTGGGAGACAATTTATGAAGGCGACACGTGGCGGCACGAGGAGGCGACATGTGGCGGCAAAAATGTGGCATATAATTTTAAAAAAAATTAAAAATTACCGACGGAATTCTGTCGGTAAAAATAATATTTTAATATATTATTTTTAAATTAAAATAATAATTTATTTATAAAATAATATAAATTAGCGACGGAAATTCCGTCGGAAATATTACCAACGGAATTCCATCGGAAAATCCGTCGCAAATTTCCGACGGAAAAAAAAAAATCCGTCGGTAAATCAATTTGCGACGGTGGAATTTCCGACGGAAAAAATTCCGTCGGAAATTCCACCGGAAAATTTTTTCCGACGGAATTCCGTCACTAATTCCTGGTTTTTTTGTAGTGATGGGAGAAATAATCTTAGACCCAATTTATTTAATCCTTGTAGTTAAAATTTCATTTGTTTTTATCCTTTTCTAGTTTTAAAATAGAGTTCAACATCCTTTTATTTCACAACCAAAATGTTTTCATAGTTCAGTTTAATTGGATTCACTAGTCTTTTGTTTTGTCAATATCTAAATCCAAATCTCCATGGGAGTGATATTTTATCACTACAAAAAAACAGTAAATTAGTCACAAAATTTAGCCATGGAATTCCGATTGTAAAGACAAGATTTTGTGACTAATTATTTACTAGCGATCTATTTTCTAATAGATTTTATGGCTAATTCATTATTTTTTTTAGTGTATACTACTTGGAATCCAGGCGCTTGCAGTTTATGCTTAATGGCGAACATTTAGGTTACTTCTCTATTTTTATTTTGTTTAGTTATAGTTTGTTCGTTAGTATGTAGGAGTAGGCGTAACTATAATCCTCCTCTCTTGTCAAATGCTATTGCAACTTTATTATACGTGCTCATCATAAACTTGGCTCTACTTTGATGTCATTGGGCCATGGCATCAACATTAGCTGCTTTTTCAACACTTCAAATGGTGTAGACATTGTGAGTTCATAGGTTATACTTGTGTCTTGTGGTGGCGTTAAATTCTAGTGATGACATTGTATATGGTATTCCTCATTTTTTTTATTTCATTATCAGGTATCTGACAACCGGTTAATCTAGTTCAGGAAGCTTATATTTTTTATGCTTTTTTATGATAATTTTATAAACTATAAAATCTAGATAAACCATCTATAATTTTTTGTTATTAGTTGTGGATGGGTGTGAGATTATGAGAAGAGAAAACAAATGGAGAAAAGGCCAGTTTAAGCATTACTTTTTTAGTTTCTTCTTTATTTCCATTACATCTTGATCTGCATCATACAAACATATATATTCCAAATTTAAAGGGTTATTGACAATTCGAAAACAAAACAATATAAAACACACGTACATACATATATATATGTGTGTGTAAAATATTATTCAATGAGTGAATCTGAAACAAGATATTGAGATGTAGGCTATGCCACATCAAACGTACAATACAAATCAAACAAGTGTTGTAGTATATAAGAAATAGCTGCCAAATAAAACCTTGAGGGCATATAGATAACCCCAAAGTTTTTTTTTTATTTATTTAATGTAATACATATTTGTGTAGTATCATTGCATCAATCATTGATTAACCTTGGAATGGCTTTTCAAGTAGATCAATTATTTTCTCGTCCACTTGGAAAGCCTTTTCAAGAACCTCAGGAGAGATGCGTGGATTAGAGCCAAACACTGAATTTGCAATTGTGATAACTCCAGCATTTTGGCTACTAAGGCCTGAAAATGCAACGGCGTTTCCATAACCCACATTAAGTTGGAAGTGAATAAGACCGATTGGGAAAACAAACACATCTCCCTTGTTAAGCACTTTGGTAAATAATTTATTCCCATTTTGGTTAGAGGCCACAAATCCAACAAGAAGAGAGCCTTCGATCACTACGAGGATCTCAGTGCCACGTGGATGAGTGTGAGGAGGGTTCAAACCCTTTGGCTCAAAGTCAAGGCGAACAAGAGAGATTCCAAGAGTGTTCAATCCAAGCAAGGAGTTCACATCTGCAGTTTTGGTAGCAAAGCCAGTGGGGTTTTTGTCTCCGGGTTTATCAAATCCAGGTAAAAAGAAGTCCTCAGCTTTCACAGCATTTGGATCCTTGCAAAATTTCCCGTTCACAAATACTGCATGCAAATTTAAGGATCAAATATTATAAATTTGCTAAAACAACAATATGCTCTCTATGGTAAGTTCAGACGATGTTATTATAATGTCTTATTTGATAAAAAAAGAAGTTAATTAATGTCCTGTTCTCTAACTTTTTCTAATGCCTCAACTTCGCAAATATTTTTTTATTGATCATTAGATTCTACATAAAATAAGTAACATTTTGATATATTATAAAGCAAAAAATGGTGCAGTTTTCAGATTTTTATATAATTTTCTACATAAAAATAATGTAGAATTGAGTATTTTTATTTATTTTTTAGAAAATAATAAAGCATTCAAAGCTACAATATATTTTTCTTCTTACGATATCAAAGCATCATTCATTTTATGTACAATCTACTCATAAATATTAAAAAACAATTAATATATTAGTTTAAGAATTTTCAAGGGTGTTGGACTCCCTTTGTCCGACTGTCCCAATCCCTTATTATAAGATGATAATAATAATGTTACATGAAAATAGTTAAAATGAGTTAAAAGTAATAATGATGTAGGAAATATATGTGTGTGTTTGTGTTTAAAAATTCCCTTATTTATAAGTGGATGAATGTGAGAGGATAAAAAAAAATGAAGAAATAAAATGTATGAAAAAAATTAAGTAGGACTAAAAATTGTAAAAATAAATTTAATGCACGGAGGACACCAACGTGAATCATACAAAAAGAAATAGAGGGATTAAAAATTTGGAGCTTAAAAAAAATAGACAAATGATGTATTAAAGAATGGGGGCATTAGAGGCCCCTGCCCAAATTTAATTGTGTACCTCCTTTAGTATACGAGTCATTGAGTGCCACGCAGAAATCTTGAAGAGGACTTGGGTCATATGCAAGCACATGAGCAGAAGCAAATGCCAAAAGGCTAACAACAACAAAGTACACAGATTTCATCTTGTGTGTGTATACCTCTCTCTATCCTCTCTCTATCTCTATCTCTTTTAATTCTGTACTATGTTAGTTTATGAGTTTATGAATGAACTTAAAGACTATTTATAAGGATAGTCCATTGAAGTGGTCTCTTTAATATGCGTACAGGAAGAAGCAAATATAATTAAAGACTAAGTGTTATTTTTCTTCACCTGCAACTTATTACCCTTTCAATTCATTTGATTGGATCATATGATGATCGGAGTTGTTGTGACCCTTTCTTTAATATACCAACTACATGTCTATCTCAATACCTCTTTCAATTCTCTTTATATATGTTTATGGTTTTGGACTTAGATGCTTTTTGGCCAAAATGTGTTTAAGAAGGAAGTGAAGAATTGGTTTTCGGTACAATTTTCTTGGCTGTTCCATTTAAGTTGTTGATAGAATCAATCAGTAAATATTTTGATCTATGCATTTATTTATGATTTTTTTACCATCTTATTGGGTGCTGCTATATATATTATTGGTTAATTGCAGCGTAATTGCGTCAACAGTATTATTTAGAATAAATTTTAAGTTTATAATAATTCTAATTAAAAGGAATAAATGATTATTTAATCATTTAATTATTTGGAGTGATTTGCTTCATGCTTAAACAAGGAACAAAAATAAAAATAAAAAATTAAAATCGAACACACACATAAAGAATAGCAGTGGAAAATTATGTAACATGAATAAAATATGAAATAATACTATGATAATTAATAAAAAATACCATAGGAATAAATACATGTAAAAATAATGTAAATATATGATATTATAATGATCCAAATGTTTTGTTTTTATGTACTTTTTTTTATTGACGGCGTATTTTTATATGCAAATGAACTATTCATAGTCATATAGTTTTCCAGAAATGCTTTAAAATAATACCCCAAAAAAAAAAAATCAACGGTACACAAAGTCAAAATATTAATGGCTACTTAGGGGGATTTCTTTACCAAATCCTTCTTTTCTAGAACAAGACTTTTCTTCATCTTCCTTTCTGGGTTTGAAGCTTCAAGCACCCACGCTTTTTTAATCAAGGCGACCTAAGCAATCAAATAGAGAAACGAAGTAAGAGAGAATTCAGAAACAGAGTTATCCCTTGTCTAAGTGAAAATTGCCTCCCTATTATGGAAATTTACATTGATTTATACTTTAAATCATAAAAGGGAAACTGCTCCAATTGTCTCATATCTATCAACTTTTACATAGCAGTCCCACTTAAATTGAGTTTAGGTCCTCCTCCACCAAGAGTTGATGAAGAATATTTTAATAAGGAGAATCATAGTGAAGGATCAAATTCACATGTTAATAACGAACTAAAGTCATGTTGAGCTATAAGTTAGACCGTCTTATGTACAACAACAACAAACCTTATCCTACTTGGTGGGGCCAGGTATATGGGTTGTACGATACCATTGTTCTCTATCAATAATCAAATCTTTAGATATATTATTTACTAAAAGATCTCGCTCTATAACTTTACTGCTGAGTATTCGCCTCAGTCTCCCTTATCCTGATCAACTTGGAAATCGTTATGATAAAATTCTAAATCCCTATGTAAAAGTTGTGAAAAGCAGCATTAGTTTATTTTAATCTTAATGGCCTTATCAAATGAAAGTGGCAAGAAATACACAAGAGGGGGTGAATTTGGTATTTCAAAAATTTTCTTTTAACTCTCAAACACTCTTTCTGGATTTCTCAAAGAGATAAAGAAAGAAACTTAGGATTTATACTAGTTCGGCTATAACTCAGACCTACATCCAGTTCTTTAACCTTAGTTGGTTTCCACTAGTGAGAATCAGTATTAAACCAGAATCCTGAATATCTTTACAACCAGAGAATTTTCTTCTCAGTAAGATCACTCTATCTTACAAGAATCTCTCCCCCTTAGACTTTGTAAGCAAGCACCCTTTCCTTAGAATCCCAATATCCTAAGGAATTTGAAAAAGGAAAAATTACAGAAAGCTTGCTCACACTATTGAGCAGATATGAACTCATTTAAGCTTATAGACATAGAAAATGAAATGGAGACTCAGAGAATTTTTGATCTCTTTATAGCAAATTGCATAAGTGTATTGTCTTGGTTCAACTTCTGTCTTCAATTCTTGTATATCTAGTTTGAGATTTTGCCAATTGCAATCTTCACTTTGAATAAAATAGATGTTGCCTTAATCATCATAGCAAATATGAAACTTTGATCTTGTTGGATATGCTTAGTTTTGATGATGTCAAATATAGAATTAAAAGTAGGAAGCAAAAAGTGTGTATAAAGTGTTTATCTCCTACTATCTATTAGACTATGTTTGCTATATGTTTACTGTGATTGAAAGCATGTATACATGATCACATAACATGTCCATAGGTTCAGATTGCATACATAAGAGCATGTAACTTAGTCTGGAATGAAATGAGATAAAAATCATAATGGCTAAGTAAAAGAGTGTAGGTTACCTCAGCAATGAATAAGTAAAATCTAATAGGTAACAGATTCTCTATCGCTAAGCTAAGAGCCTATCGCTATCAAATGAAAAGCTTAGGATAATAGCTAATGAGGACTTAGCAGTAATCCATTGAAAGAACAATATCCCTATCGCTAAGATCTTCACTATCGCTAATAGAATGATTTGAACTAGCCTAAGCAAATAAGAATAGATCCTATCACTAGACTCTGTCTCTATCGCTAAGTTCCCTCGGATAACATGAATAAATACTAAAGGGAAAGAATGTTAGATCAGTTAACATAGTTAGCTAGCGATATCATAAACTGCTATCGATAACAGGATACCTGAAATAACTTAGAATATTCAGATAGCTCAGTATCCTTAAGCTAATGAGCAAACAAGTGACTAACCCCAATGGGATTAGCTATCGATAGAAGAATGCTTATAGAGATGACATAGCTAGTACGCTGAACATTGAACTAAAAGAATATGCTACCGATAAAGCTCATGTCTATCGATAGAGAATGCTTGATGAAATTCCTTAGCTGATATGTTGTCTTTATCATTGAGCTAATGGACTAAGCTTGCGATAACATCTGCTGTGCTTTATATGATTATCTGTTTAGCTAAGTACTGGAATTACACTATGAAGCTAGCGATAGCTTTGTTAGCTATCGATAGCACAACACTTGCTGAGCTAATACATTGTTTCTAAAGTGCAGATTTTAGACTGTCAAGCTAGCGATAGCAAAGGGAGCTAGCGCTAGTGAAAAAGGTGACAGCAAGTACAGGAGTAGGTAGCAGGAGGTTACCGTTACTCAGAGTCTCCATCTCTCTTAGCCAAAGCACGAAAAAGAAAGAAATACTCAAACAGCTAGTTCTCCAAGTCTCCAACGGACAGAAAAGTATAATACCATATATAAAGACTTGAAGACATCTGGAGCATAGGGGGGACACACACGACGCACATACACGAGATGAAACTATGACGCAATGAAAACAGAGGCTCTGCACAGAATATTAGTTATATATCAGTGAGCCCGGAATTGATGAGTTGAGCGCATTAGAAAAGAAGAGCTAGAGCACACATTGTTCAGATTATGAAGCTCTAATATGTATTTTCATCATACATTATTCTGCACTTCAGTGATTATCACAATCTGTTCATTTAGTGAACTTATTACTCTGATAAAATCCTCCATTGTTTGAGGTTGTTCTAAAGCTTGGTGCTTTAAGAACAAGGTTGTAACCTTACGGGTAGAAAGGGGGAGTGTTTAGAAAGATTCTAAAACTTTGAAAAGGTTGGCTGGTGATCCCGTGTTCGTAAAACCAGTGGAAAAGGTTGGCTGGTGATCCCGTGTTCGTAAAACCAGTGGAAAAGGTTGGCTGGTGATCCCGTGTTCGTAAAACCAGTGGAAAAGGTTGGCTGGTGATCCCGTGTTCATAAAACCAGTGGAAAAGGTTAGCTGGTGATCCCTTGTTCGTAAAACCAGTTGAAAAGGTTGACAGGTGAACCTGTGTTCGTAAAACCTGTGGGAGGCTTCTCTTGTGCCTGATTTAAACAAGATAGTGGAAAATCTCAGGTGGAGCCTGAGGACTGGATGTAGGTCAGGGTTGACCGAACCAGGATAAATTCTGTGTGCATTATCTCTTCCCTTAACTCCCTTAGTTTCCAGCATATCTACTTTATATATATCTCTTGTGCATTTAACATTTTTGAAATACTCTGTGGTAAACAGAAAGAGATTTTAAAGATTACCTTCATAGTATTTTATAAAAGAGAATTTTATGTTTTTTATTCTATCACCCAATTCACCCCCCCTCTTGGGTGATAGCCAGCGCTTTCAGATCTTTGATGAATGGATGGGATGAAGCCTCTTAAACAATCTGTGCAATTTGAGTTATGTCACTGATTTGCTAAACTCTTTATCTGTTGAATTCCTTAAGATAAGCTACTAGCGGCTAGTTACTGTAGATGATATCATAACTTCACTATTTTATCTCCCTTGTGTCTCACGTTCTTCTTTCCTGAAATAGATCAAACAAAAACTACAAAAATATCAAGTTGAATATTAGGAACTCGAATATAAGTGTCTGAGAGTGAAATTCAAATGTTCAAAATCAATGCTCGATGGATGATGCAATCATCGATTGTTCTCGGTGCTAGATCATTCTACTTTACTTGATCAAATGCTCAATGCTTAGAAGATTTCAACTTGCAATACTTGATCAAACTATTAAACATCGATTGAAAAAAACAATACAATGCTCGATCATTGATTTAATGATCGATCATACTGAATTGCTCGATGGATGAATTCACTTTTGATGATCAATCAGACTTGGAATAATTTTGTAAATTTTCTAAGTTGAAGCATGGTAATCGATGGTCAAAGTAGTCATTGAGCAATGAGCGATGATCGATGGCCAATTCAATGCCTGAGTATTCTTCCTCAAGAATCTTCGAGCATTTACTTGACCTTTGAGTATTGGTTTCAAAAAATATATAGATAATCAATAAAATGCTTAACAATCGATTAGTTTCTTTAAAAAATCAATACTTGATATATGTTTTGTATGTCATCGATGATTGAAGCCTTTCAATGTTTGATTGTTTACCAAGTCATCGAGTATTCTTAACTTAATTTTCAAAACTTGTTTCAAAATGTTTTCTAAGTTAAGAGGCCTATAATTTTCTTAGCCTAAATCATATTTGATTATCATCAAAACTCTATGATTTAAAATCAAATAATCATTTTAAAAACAAGATAGTTAGTTGTTAATTGCTATGCTCCATTTGTAAATCGTTATGGTAAAGTTATAAATATTTATGTCAAAATTGTAAGCCCCTACCCATTTTCTTTACTTACACTTAAGGGTAAAAATGTCTTTTAATAACATTTGGAAATCCCATATTCATCTCTAGGGAATAATCTAGGATTTCAGAAATTTAAAGTACTGAAATGTCATTTTTAAATTTTTGGGGTTTTTGTCTTTTTCCCTATTATAAATTCAAAATAAAATATTATACTAATAATTATAGTTTCCTTGCATCTATATGTAAATTAGGGTGAGACGCGAAAATACCTCCAACTTTTATCAAAAGAGCACCAGGTACCTTAAACTTTTCTTGGGTGCAAAAACACTCATGAATATATTTAAATGACGGCAAAAATGCCACCGTTGTTAATGGAAGCTAACACGGTTATTTTTCATCTGGTGGGCCCCTGTTATTATTTAAAAATCATTATTTTTTAGAGGTTAAAAGAGTGAAAATACCCCTAAGCTTTTCGTAAAATAGCGTCAGGTACTATAAACTTTTTTTTGGGTGCAAAAATACCAATTTCTTCTTCCCCACTGTTCTTGTTGTTGTCACCTTAGATGTTTGAGCCAACATGCGATCTTTTTCCAAGTCCGAGGCAGACATGCGATGAGCCTAGGTGCGTCATAGTCAAGCATAATCAATTTGAGGCACTTCCCAAAAAATTTTTGTGTTTATTTATATCATTAGATTCTACATTAAAAGAGTGATATTTTGATATATTATGAGAAAAAAATAATTTCGTTTTCAATTACGTATGATTTTTCAAATATTGGATACTCTAAATGAAAAAATACAGCAAATTTAAAGAAGTTTGTGAGTATTTTGTACTTAAGAAAATTTTATGGTGTCTGATGCTCTTTTGAAAAAAGTTTAGGGACATTTTTGTTGCTTCACATGCTAAAAATAATAATTTTTAAATGGTGAGGTGGGGCCCACCAGATGAAAAGTTACGGCATTAGTTTGTATTAACGGCATCGGCATTTTCGCCCTCAATTAAAGAAGTTTATGGGTATTTTTACGCCCAACAAAAGTTTAAGGTGCCTCAAGCTCTTTTGAGAAAATGTTTGAGGTATTTTTCTCCTTTACCCATCAACTATAATCTGAATAATATTTATTTTATATAGATTCACATGGCAAAATTATTATTTAAGAC